>OX465297.1:207626575-213088575 GCA_949987735.1 Leucophora obtusa
AAATAAATAAATAAATAAAATAAAATAAATAAATTAAATAAATAAATTAAATAAATTAAATAAATTAAATAAATCAAATAAATCAAATAAAATAAATAAATTAAATAAATTTTAATGAATTAAATAAATTAAATAAATCAAATAAATTCAATAAATTAAATAAATTAGATTAATTAAATAAATTAAGTGAAAAAATTAAATTAAATAAACTAAATAAATAAAATAAATTAAATAAATTAAATGAATTATATAAATTAAATAAATCAAATAAATTAAATAAATTAAACAAATTAAATAAATTAAATAAATTAAATAAGTTAATAAATTAACTAAATTAAATAATTATTATTAAATAATTTATTAAATAAATTATTAAATAAATTATTAAATAATTTATTAAATAAATTATTAAATAAATTAAATAAATTATTAAATAAATTAAATACATTAAATAAATAGATTAAATAAATTAATAAATTAAATAAATTAAATAAATGAATAAATAAATAAATAACAACAAAATTTCAATTGTCCTAACAACAATATCTGAATGTGTTTATGTGGAAATTTCGAAAGGAAAAGTTCCCAGAATCAGAGGGTTTTTCGATAGAAAAGGTTCCCAAAATCTGAAAATTGTATATAAACCATTTTTAATGGAAAAAGTAGTCAGAATGTGAACGTTTTTCTATGGCAGAAATCAATCAGATATTAACAAAGAGAAAACATATTTGTTCTGATGGCTCAATTTGTACACTCACTAAAGTTTGTCGGTAGAATCTACTGAAAATGTCAGTTAAAACAAAGATATATGCAGTTAAAAAGGCGACAAAGGTATTTACATTTAAAATAACTAAAAATTGTGTTATTTTTACCTCCTGAAAAATAACTAACAAATGCATTAAAAATAACTACCAATGTCGTAAAATTAACTGAGAAATTTTTACTACAAAAATTTCAAAACAACTGACGAAATCGATAAAAACTGCTGTTTTTTATAGTCAAATGTTTTTGTTTATAAAAGTTATATTTTAATAAAAAAAATATTTTTTTTCTTTCGATTACAAAAATATCACAAAAAAATATTACAAAAACTCGAAGTAAAAATTCCAAACCGTTCTCCAGTTTTTATGCTTTTATGCATTGGAGATACAATACAAGTTTCTGATTATTATTTGCAAACTAGAAATATGTCAATAATAACTAGTATAAACTAAACAAGAATTTTTAAATAAAAAAAATCAAAGACATTTTTTATTTTTTAATTAACTACCAAAAATAACTGTTTGCTGTAAAATTACTGTTTTGGTAGTTGTTTATTATGATATTAAAAATAACTGCTTTAAACAACTGTTACAAAATTACAGTACTTTTCGTTAGTTGTTATCTTAAATAACCGTCATAAAAGTTGTTTTGAATTTTTCTGTAGAAAAACAACTGTAATTTCCGTTAAAAATAACAACTACTGATTACTATACAAACAACTGGCAAACTTTTTTGAGTGTAGCCAATGGATTGGTTCGGTGTTCTAGTGGAATATTTCCTTTGTATCTATCAGAAAATTAGTTTTTAGAATGTAATTTCCCTACGGGAAATTTTAACAAACTGTCACCGAACTGGCCCCTTTATATGAAATAGACTGGTCACTTTTACATGGCGTTGTCATAGGACCCCTTGTGACATGTCACAATACAAATCCCAGGACAGGTCCCTGAACTTTGTTTTTTATGAGAATTCAGTAACCTGTCCTAGGATTTGTCTAGTGACATGTCACAAGGGTTCAATTTCCCCCTCCTATGACAACGCCATGTAAAAGTGACCAGTCTATTTCATATAAAGGGGCCAGTTCGGTGACAGTTTGTTAAAATTTCCAAAAGGGTTATTTCCGAGAACGGAAATTCGCTGTCCTAAACAAAAATTCGGTAGTATTATCCGAAAAAATTTGTTGCAGCAACTGAACCATTATATTGGCATTATAATTGTTTTTTTTTGGTTATATTTCAAAAAATTTGTACTGATTTCAAGTCAGAAAAAAATGGTATGTATCAAATGAAAAAATATAGGGTTTTGTTGGCCTTTTTAAACTACTTTGCCAAAAGATTTGTTTTGGACGATTTGCAAAATACAAAGCAATACATTAAAATTAATCGATTAACTGACAAAATTGCAAAAGACAATAGATTTTCCTTTTATTTTAATTCTGAATATAATAACTTAAAAGAAATTTTAGTAATTTTTTATATTTTGTTTTGAATAACTGCTAAGAAAAATTAAAAAATATATTTCTTTGTAATGTTACTATTTATTTAATCGAAAACAACTTTTCTGGTTTACTTTTTTAATTACCATTGAACATTTATTTACTCTTCATGCAGTGACTGTGTATATCAAAAATAATATTTGTGATAAAGCGCAAATTTATTGGGAAGAAATGGGAAATAGTCCTTTAAATATTAAAATGCCGTATTAGCACAAAATTTTTAAAATAATTTTTTCACTGTTATGTTTAAAACTAAATAACTTCTCTTTTCAAAACGTGGAACTACTTCTTAATTTGTTGTTTTACTACCAAAATGTTAACGGTTACTTTCTAAGATCACATAATTTAAAAAGTAAATTATTAATTTTTGAAAACTTTTGTTAGTAAATAATTATATTTGAATGACTTTCATGCCTTGTTTGTTTTGATTTTTAGAATTGATTACAATACCTCTTGCTTTTTTTACGATCTTGTTAGAATGTGTTTGGTAATGCAGTAAAGAAATTTGGCAATGAGATTTGTAAGCGGTTATATGGCAATGCCTTGTTAAGGTAATGGGTAATTTTTTCCTGGGTTGGTTGTACAATATATCAAGGTGTCCCTTAATCAACAGTTATTGAATTTTTATGCTGCTTATCCACGCTTTTGTTCTTTTTGGTTTTAAATAAGAGGAATAACAATGCCTAGTCTTAAATAAAAAATATTTTATTGTTTTTTTTTTTTAGTATTTTTTTGTTAGCCAAAACCAAATTTTGATTTGAATATAATTGGATGTGGTTATATTCAAGAATCGATGAAGTATTAAATTTTCGAAAATATAATAAAAACTGCAGTTCAAAATTATACCAATACGAACATTCCCAATAACGAATAACTCCAAACAATTTTGAATGAATCAAATTAAAATTCAATAGAAACGGACAAATTGACAGCGGCTATATTGCCCGATATTTGGAGGTGCTTATTTAAAAAAAATCCAAAAATTGTAAAATTTGTAAGCCTTAAAGAGTCTACTTTTTTACATAAGGTCCACTGTCATTATTATAGACTGGTGTATGAGAGTATGGAGAAAATAAGTGGTTAAATTGTTAACAAGCCAGGTAGAAAAATGTCAAGATGATTACATATTTAGATTCATATTACTGACATATTGACAGACAATGAATAATTTTTTTTTAATTTTAACGTAATATGTTTCTTTTTAGAAAAAAAAAATAATAAAATAATGGCTTTGTGGACAGATATGCTATGACGATTAAAATTTTATAATACTATTGTAGTTGTTTCAATTTCAGTGTTGTTGCTTTAAAAGAAACGGCTGGTGATTTCATGCTTAATTTAATGAAAGCATGATTTAAATACAATAAATTATGTAAAACACTGCGAGGTACAGTTTTGTGGAACTACTTAACCCTCTAACTCTTCAATTAAAGGGACTTTTTTGGCCCCGTTTTAAAAAGGGACAAAAATACCCGTAAGTTGAAGAGTTAGAGGGTTAAAATGTTCCACAGAAATTTTCCTCATAGTGTTTTACATGAAATGGAAGATTCACATGTTTGTGGGACATTTGAGCGCCAATTTTGAATAAGTACGAAATTAACCCATAAACACATTTTAAGTTTTGACTTATTTCTGGCATTGAACTTAAATTTTCAACTTTGATGTCTTCAGAGACTTATAGTAGAATTTCATAACAAGTATTTTTGTGGAACAAATTAACCCTCTAACTCTTCAATTAAAGGGATTATTTGACCCTTTTCTAAAAGGTTCAGAAAAGCCCGTAAGTTGAAGAGTTAGAGGGTTAAAATGTTCAGAAAAAATATTTGTCATGAAATTTTACTATTACTCTCTGAAGACATCAAAGTTTAAAATTGAGGTTCGATGCCAGAAATAGGTCAGAACTTAAATGTGTTTAAGAGTTAATTTCGTGCTTATTCAGATAGGCGCTCAAAGAGAACCTATATGTGGAAACGTTTTCTTTTTTCACCTCCCCACACATTTTCCGATAGATTGGGCGAAAAAAATATCCCCGCGAAAATTGATGCTCTGGGATTAAAAAATGTTTAAAAAAATATTTGATTGAATCAGTTAAATATTTGAATTGTATAATTGAGTCAATTAATCGTAAGCCATTTTTGGTAATTGATAGTACAACTGATATTGATAAGTGCAAAAGCAATTAAAATGTAACTGATATTAGAAATTTCGTAATTTAAAATCCTTTTTAATTTTGCGTGTGTATAAAAAGTCGGTAGTGAAAGGATTAAATCTCTATATATAAAAGAATAACGTGACTGACTGACTGACTCACTCAACATCGCCCAGCCCAAACCGCTGAAGCTAGGAAGTTGAAATTTGTTATGTAGGTTCCTCTTTCGGGGTAGACGTCCACTAAGACGGGATTTTTGGAAATTCCTACCGGAACGGGCAAAAAGGGGGAAAGTGTCCCCCTTGACGGCCTGCCAAAACCCCTTTGGCTAGAAAGCTGAAATTTAAGATATGTGTTCCTTGGAGTAGGGGCTAACTTTTCTGGAAAGTACTTTCTAGAATTTTGGACAGGGACGTTGTAAAAATGGGGGTTAAAAAGGGGAAAAAGGCCCCCCTTGACGGCCTGCCCAAACCGCTGGAGGTAGGAAGTTGAAATTTCGTATAAAGGTTCCTCCACTATCGTAGACATCCACCAAGACGGGAGTTTTGGAAATTTTTACAGGGACGGGCAAAAAGGGGAAAAAGTCTCCCCCTTGACGGCCTGCTCAAACTGCTGGAGCTATGAAGTTGAAATTTGGTATGTAGGTTCCTCGACCGGTGTAGACGTCCGTTGAGACGGCATTTTTGGAAATTCTTATCTGGAGGTGCAAAAAGGGGACAAAAAAAGTACCTTTTCCCAAAAAAGTACCTTTTTCCCAAAAAAGTACCTTTTTCCAAAAAAGGACCTTTTTCCAAAAAAAAGTACCTTTTTCCAAAAAAAGTACCTTTTTCCAAAAAAAGTACCTTTTTCCAAAAAAAAGTACCTTTTTCCAAAA
This sequence comes from Leucophora obtusa, assembly GCA_949987735.1. Classification (NCBI taxonomy): domain Eukaryota; kingdom Metazoa; phylum Arthropoda; class Insecta; order Diptera; family Anthomyiidae; genus Leucophora; species Leucophora obtusa. The sequence goes on from OX465297.1 coordinate 207,631,856, forward strand.
AAAAGTACCTTTTTCCAAAATAAGTACCTTTTTCCAAAAAAAGTACCTTTTTCCAAAAAAGTACCTTTTTCCAAAAAAAGTACCTTTTTCCAAAAAAAGTACCTTTTTCTAAAAAAAAGTACCTTTTTCCAAAAAAAGTACCTTTTTCCAAAAAAAGTACCTTTTTCCAAAAAAAGTACCTTTTTCCAAAAAAAGTACCTTTTTCCAAAAAAAGTACCCTTTTCCAAAAAAAAGTACCTTTTTCCAAAAAAAGTACCTTTTTCCAAAAAAAGTACCTTTTTCCAAAAAAAGTACCTTTTTCCAAAAAAAGTACCTTTTTCCAAAAAAAAGTACCTTTTTTCAAAAGAAGTACCTTTTTCCAAAAAAAGTACCTTTTTCCAAAAAAAAGTACCTTTTCCCGAAAAAAGTACCTTTTTCCAAAAAGTACCTTTTCCAAAAAAAGTACCTTTTTCCAAAAAAAGGACCTTTTTCCAAAAAAAATTCCTTTTTCCAAAAAAAGTACCTTTTTTAAAAAAAGTACCTTTTTCCAAAAAATGTACCTTTTTCTAAAAAAATGTACCTTTTCCAAAAAAAAGTACCTTTTCCCAAAAAACATACATTTTTCCAAAAAAATAACTTATTCAAAAAAAGTACCTTTTCCAAAAAAGAGTACCTTTTCCCAAAAAAAGTACCTTTTTCTAAAAAAATTTTCCTTTTCCCAAAAAATATACATTTTTTCAAAAAAATACCTTTTTCAAAAAAAGTACCTTTTCCAAAAAAAAGTACCTTTTCCCAAAAAAAAGTACCTTTTTCTAAAAAAATTTTCCTTTTCCAAAAGAAGTACCTTTTCCAAAAAAAGTACCTTTTTCCAAAAAACATACATTTTTCCAAAAAAAAACAACTTTTTAAAAAAAAAATACCTTTTGCAAAAAAAGTACAAATAAAGTACTTTGTAAAAACAAAGTATCTTTTTCCAAAAAATTTCGTTTTTCCAAAAAGTACCATTTAAAATAATATATAATTTCAAAAAAACTACTTTTTTTCCTCCCCCCACGGATATCTCCACTAAAACAAGGTTTCTTGATATTCGGCATAGACGTGCGCTAAGACGGGATTTTTGGAAATTCCTACCGGAACGGGCAAAAAGGGGAAAAGTCTCCCCATAAACAGTCTCACAAATTGGAAAAGTGCCTGCCCAAACCACTGGAGGTAAGAAGTTGAAATTTGGTATAAAGGTTCCTCCACTGTAGTAGACATCGACTAAGTTTGTATTTTTGGAATTCCCTACAGCATATCCCAAAAGGAAACTCGGTATGTGAGTTCCTGCTTCTGTGTAGGCGTCCGCTTAGACGGAATTTTTGAAATTCCTATCGGGAGGGGAAATAAGGTAAAAGTCTCCTCCTGCCGGCTTGCCCAATCCCTTTTGGCCAACCTAAAATTTTAAATATGTATTCCTTGGAGTAGGACTAATTCACCGGCAACGTAATTTTTCTATTTTGGAACAGGAACATAGTAAAAATGGTGGTTGAAAGGGAAAAATGTCCCCACTAACGGCCTGCCCAAACCGCTTAGGCAATGCAGTTGAAATTTGGTATGAATGTTCCTCATCCATCGCAGATAGCCGCGAAGATGGAATTTTTGTAAATTCCTATAGGGAGGGGCAAAAAAAAAAAAAAAGCCTCACCTTGGGGGCCGGTAAAAACCCCTTCGGCTAGAAACCTGAAGCTTAAAATGTGGGTCCCTGGAGTGAGGGCAAACTTATTAGAAAGATACTTTTTTGAATTTTGGACAGGGTCGTTATAAAATGGGGGCTCAAAAAGGGAAAGTTGCCCCTTAACGACCTGTCCAAACTGCTATAACTAGGAAGCTGAAATTCGGTACTTAAGTTCCTCTCAGCCTACTCAAACTGCTGGAACTAGGAAGCTGGAATTCCCTGTCGATGGATTTTCGGAAATTCCTACCGAGAGGGGCACAAATAGTAAAAGTTGACTAGAAACCTGAAATGTAAAACATATGTTACTTGGAGTATGTGCTCACTTAACGAGGAGGTGCTTTTTGGACAGGGACATTGCAAAAATGGGGATTAATGAAGCGAAAAGTGCCGCTTAAAGGCCTGTCCAAACCGCTGGAGGTAGGAAGTTGAAATTTGGTATTAAAGTTCCTCCTCTATTGTAGACATCCGCTAAGATGAGATTTTTGGAAATTTCTACAGGTAGGGTCAAAAACAGGAAAAGTCTCCCCCTTAACGGCCTGGCCAAACTGCTGGAACAAGGGATCTTAAATTGGGTTCCTTCTCCAACGTTGACGTCCCCTAAGATGGTATTTTTGGAAATTCATACCGGGAGGGGTAAAAAGGGAAAAAACTTCCCCCTTGACGGCCTGGCCAAACTGCTGGATATAGAGACCTAAAATTATGTATGTAGTAGGTTCCTCCTCCAACGCAGACGTCCTCTAAGACGGAATTTTTGGAAATTCCTACCGGGAGGGGTAAAAACGGAATAATTCTCCCCCTTGATGGCCTAACCGAACCCTTCGGCTAGAAACCTGTAATATATAATATGTTTTCCTTGGAGTATGGGCTAACTTACCGAAAAGGCATTTCTAGGACTTTGGACAGGAACGTGGTAAAAATGGTGGTTCAAAAGGGGAAAATTGCCCCCCCCCCCTCTTAACGTCTACGTCTTTAGCTAGAAACCTAAAACTTAAAGAACAAGTGTATATGAAACACTAAAATTAAGAAACTAAATAGAAAACGAGTGGGATTGAAACACTACACAAGTGGAATGAAATGGATATAAACGTTGAACGCGCGGAATTGAAATTATAGACAATGCAAATGGATTGGAAGAGGGAATTACCTGTTCAAACACTATCAACGGAATATGAAACTTATGTAGCATTGAAACATACTCCCCAAAAAGTTAAACAAATTTTCTGAAAGAGAAAAAACCTTAGAAAAGGAATGGAACTTATATATTCCGATATTTAAACTTCATGTAACGAAGCACCGGTGGAAGAAACCGCCGCAGTAAATTTTCCAACTGAATTTGTGAATTTACTTGAATTGCCAGGTCTACCTTTACATAAACTGGAATTAAAAAAAAAACTTTAAGACACGCTAACAACGTAGCTTTGCCCGCTATTTTTAATATTATAAAATGCTTTCCAACCCTGCTTTACGTTATTTATTTTCATTCAAAACACAAATGAACAAAACTACTTACGGGTCTATCTACCTAAGTTCGCACTTTACCAAATTATCTTAACATACACACGTATATTGCAATTTATTATGGATTCATTACTAACAATCCACTTTCATGAGAAAAAGTGATCAAATATTTATTTATTTTAAACCCATTGTTGTGCAGAATTATTTATTTGTGGTGGCTGGGTGAAGGCTTTAAATAAAAAAACTTTAAATAAAAAAACGAATTTAATAAAAATTGTGGGGGGCGCAGCCCCCCGGGGGGGAGGGCGCAGCCCCCCCCCCCCTTAACCTTTAAGGCACGCTAACAACGAAGCGGGCTGCGCCCGCTAGTTATAATATATAATTTTAGAAAAAATCTCGCCAAATTAAAGAAAACAAATTTTAAGGCTGCTCTGTACTTAATTCTAATCATACAGGACAATAAATGCTGTGTGTGGGATATATACATATATATAATTTTTGCTGTAGCGGGGCAGTTGTTATAAAATGCCTCATATACAGTAATTTTTTGTATGTACTTCCTTCTTGTTATCCAAATAACTGTACAGAAAGGTAAAAAATATGCTTAGTTGTCATTTTTTTTTTAACAACAATGTGCATAATTTGCTATTTCTAGAAAATTTATTCGGTGTAACAAAAAACTTTTGCACTCATTAACAACAAGTTGTATTAAAAGTTTACCTTATACACTACTACGTTAATTCTATTGAGTTTGCAATAAGGCACAGTGGGGTATTCTGGGGAAAAATGATAATAAATATATATCTTGTAAAGTAATGATCAGGTCAACAATATGTTTCTTTCAGAATATTGTATAACACAGGATGATCCATATTAAGCCATAATCAACGATCTAGCGTCTAAAAATTATCCTAAGCTTTCTACTTTTATAAATATCTGATTTTAAAGATTTTTTACTTGTGATATTCTCTTGTTAAAGATAAAGTGTCATATTATCTCTTAAGTGAATTGATATTAAAAACTGTATAATAGGTCATCACTAAGTTTTAGGGCAATAGGCCATTTTGTAAAATGGCTATTTTTAAAAATACATTACGATAGCAAAAATATTACAGGCCCGGAAGAGATTCCGAGACATTAATTTTTCTGAAGCGACCACAGGGTGACTTTTTTTAAAACAATTTACGTAACAATATAACTTCACACTTCGTTCTCCGTTCTGTTTTATTTCGTTCTCTGTCTTGAATGTTTTAATTCCACTCGTTCTCTATTCTACATCGTCCCAATTTGGAGCAATGCTCCATTCTATTGTCATTGTGTATTAATTTGTTTCATCACAAAAATTGTTAAAATAATAAACCATCCTGTGACAAATTTATAAAAACTGATCGCTCGGGATCTTTAATGGAGCAAAAAGTTTGTCCGTTTTTAAAAATAACCATTTTACATAACGGGCTGTATCTGAAAACCTAAGCGAGATAGCTCAAAACGAACAAAATTGTTACAAGCTTGCCAAGCTCCTTTTATGCAGGTGAACTGTGTCTGAGAGGTATCACGAAATAGCCACAGGGTGACTTTTTTAACAATGCAATTTGACACGCTACCATAATATGAAATCCTTCCTCCTTTATATTTTTTTCGTTCCGTGCATTAAGAGTTCTAGTTCCACTCACTCGCGGTTCAATTCCATATCAATTAAATTTTGACCAGTGTTCCATTTCATTACCGGCGTGTATTAATTTGTATTATCACGTAAACTTTTAAAAAATACATAAGTCACCCTGTGGATGTTTTATGAAGAGTGAGCCGATTTCAATTTCGAAAAACATGCTAACAAATATGCGGTTTATCGCCATCATTAAAAAAAATAAGAAACTACAGACAAGTCTCTAAGAAAAAATTGTGCCATCGATTTTTCGATAGCCTTTGGCATGCGGAAAAAAAGTTCCACTACGACATATCAAAAAAATCATTTTCGAGGCGCCGTTTTTTCGACAAAAACTCGTCTAAAAACCTAAAAAAAAAAACATTTTTTTGAAAAAATGATATCGCCATCGTTTTAAGCGTACACTTTTACCTTGGATAGGATATATTAAAAAAAAAATTGAAATCGGCGAATTTTTTTTTAACATACCTACACTCAAAAAAAAGAGTCAGTAAATTCAGCAAAAAATGTAGCTGTATCAGCAAATTTTTAGTCAGGAGCGTGCTTGCAAAAAAGTTGGTAATTTCAGCAAAAGGTTTTCTGAAAATCAGCGAGCTGATTTTTACCAAAAAAATAGTAATCTTCAGCAAAAGTTTTGCTAACACTTAGTCGACTGCAAATGAAAAAAATCCTTGCTAAAATCACTAAACTTTTTGCTGAATATAAGTAGACTGAAAAAAACTCAAAAAACTTGTAGCGAAATTTTACTTTAGTTAATTTAGTTGCTGAAAATTTAAATATAGAATATGTGTAGAATTGTTTTTCTTTTTTTGTCATTTCCGTTTCCAGACAAGCTGCGACATCTACATCTTGTCTATCCGGTTGTCGTCCACGCTATGAATGCGGTTATCAGCACAATTTTTGTAGCAAAATAAATTAGTAAAACATTAGTTCAAAATTAGTTTAGTGCTAAAAAAATATAACTAACATTTTTGCTGAAAACGGAATTTCAGCAAAAAAAATAGCTGAAAACTAGTACACTTGATATACAAGACGTTTTACTAATTTTTCTACTAACTTATTCTTTTGAGTGTACTAAAAAACCCTAAAAATTAACGCGTAAAAAAGATAGATTTTTCGATAAAAAACTAGTCCAAAACCTCAAGAAAAATATATTTTTGGAAAAACTGCTATCGCCATTGTTTTTAGCGTACAATTGCACCTTGGACAGGTAATATTTAAGAAAAAATTAAATCAGCCGATTTTTTTTATTACCTACTTAAAAAACCTTAAAAATAAAAGTTGAGAAAAAGTCAAAAAATTGAAATTTGGACGCCTCGAAAATGTTTTTTTTTGATATGTCTTAGTGGAACTTTTTTTTCCTCATGCCAAAAGCTATCGAAAAATCGCTGGCACAATATTGACTGCTAAATCGACCCACCCTAATCTGCCTATGCTGACTTATGCCCTAAAAGGTACTGCAGACATTGTCTTCAAGACATAATTTCCCGTTGGAAAAGCTTAGAAAAAAAATATATTTATTACCACTTTTGTCCCAGAATACCCCACTGTATAATGATTTGTTCAACCTTTCAAATTTTCATAAACTGTGGTGTTAAAAAAAAAAGAAAAGAACAAAAGCTTATTCAAATACTCTATGGCCGGATATATGCCTGTAATTTTGGATTTCCGCTTGTGTTGAATCTTAATTTCAAATTGTAACTTTGTTGTCCAATAAAGTGCTGAAAAAACAAAATTTTACAATAACATACTTCTAACAACTAACACTGTGAGACAAATGGCGGGGGTCAGTGATCGGGAAGGGTTCAAACTACCGGGGAAAGTTATATCGGTAAAAAAGAAGTTATACGTGTCCCGGCGTTTCGCTGGGTCACCCCTAGGAATCGAGATATATCGAATTGACCTTTGGTGGTCTTTTTAACATAACTCGAGAACCACTAGTCCGATTTTGCTCAAACAATTTTAAAAAAATTAAAAATTACAATTCCTTTAATCTGTTCATATAACGTTTTTCTATATACTCAACAGTTTTGCCGGTAAAAATAAATGTATGAAGAAAAAAATATTTTATGCCTAAAATATTAAAAAAAAGTAATAAACAAAAGGTTTTTGATTTTTATGGTAGCGGTAACAAACATTGTTGTTGTTGGTCTCGTACTTAAATCAAGTTAAAAAAATATGATCAAGAAAAAGAGAAATTATTTGACTTAAATTTTTAATATTTATTTGAAAAATTTATCATTTTTAATAAAGTTAAAGCCATTAACACTGTAATTTATACTTTTTTTTTGTTTTAAATGTAAAAGTTATATGGAAACTAGCTAAATTACTTGTCTATAGAAATTTTTAGTATGTAAAATTGAGTCTCTGAAAATTTTGTATAATAAATTTTTAATGCTTGTTGTGGTGATGGTTTTTTGATGCGAAAAAAGGAAAACATTGTTAAAGTTTGCAAATTTAGTAGTTTGCTTGAAAAATTTTTTAGAATCATCGAAAAAAACTTTTTCCTAAATTTTTTATTTTAAATCTGTTTTTGTAAATCCTATAAACAAAAGTCACTCTAGACGTGTGCGAGTAATCTTTGTGTTTGTTGTTGGGAAGGAACAAAAATTATACATATATATTTACCCCTCAATTCATAAATGCTTTGTAAAGTTATAACAGGTTTACAAAACGTCATTTTCATACAAAATTTGTTCAATAAACCTCCTATAATTTTACAAAGCGTTTATGAATTTAGGGGTTAAAATTTAAAGAATACACAAAATAAAAACTAACCAGCAAAATTTTCTGTTCCAAAGAATCGGCTGTGGAAAAACTTATTTCTCTTTGCAACCCGCTTCATTCTCGGTTCTAGCACCCATGATTTTTGTTTGAAATTGTTCACCCCATTTGAATTAGTGAATTAGTTCAGTGAATTAGCCCATGCGTAAACAAGCCATTAAGAGGGGATATTTTCCTTTACAACTTACATTTTTAGCATGTTCCTCGTGAAAACTCCAAAAAATAATTCATTAGTGGATTAGCTCATACTCCAGAAAACAAATATTTAAAATTTTAGGTTTTTCGCCAAAGTGGTTTATGCAGTCTGAGAGAATTTTTTCTTTAAATTCTCATTTTTGCTACGTTTCTGTTTAATGCGACTTTAACTTTTTTACTCGTTTTTATCTTATTTAAAGCATACCTCAAGAGAAATGCATATTTTCTTTTCAATTACTATAAAACAGTTTCACAATCATGCAAATTATCATTTAGAAAAGTTGATTTTTTTTTTAAATTTGCAAAGAAATACAATACGAGTACTACTACGACAATAAAATGATTTATATGTATTAGAATATGAAAATTGCACTTTTATATGCTTATAAAGTGAAAATCAAATTTCCATAAATATCTAAAAACTGACATACTTTAAGGTGAACAAAAGCACAACAAATAAAAGCATACTTTGGGGAGAAAAGTATAAAATGGTATTAATATATAAACTTACACTTGTATAAATATTTATTTAAAAAGTTCTACAAAATGATGGCAATTAAAATAAAAACTTTTTAAAAATAGTTTGCATAAACTGAGTGAGCTTCAATTAGCATACGAATGTGTATGTATATTAAGAAAAAAATACAACATTAAAGTGAAAGACAAATATGAATATTTAATACCAAAATAAATGCACATAAAAAATTTGAACAACTCACGTTAAACAAACATAAATAGAGAGACAGAGACATTTTTTTGAAAGGGGTAAATCAGAGAGGTAGAAATATTGCGTAATTTTTACAATATCTTCCCCAAATATGAGGCTTTTTACACCAATTGCCTCGCTAAAGAAAAAAGTGTATTACATCATTCGCAAAGCTACTATACTTAGGGAACTTTTGCAGTCAGAATTTGTTAGCTGTTTAGGTAGTATTTCAGTTTTGTTATTTTAAGTGAAAATAAAATTCATTTGTAAAGGAAATCTAAATTTTAACTACGTTCGTAAGTCATTAAAAAATCAAACAACATAAAATCCTGAGAATTTGTAACATTCGTTTGATTTAGCCATTTTGTTAACCTTCGCACTCCTGAAAACCACCCGGGTGGGTTTTTTAGATTTTCAACAATCGATAACTTTACGATTTTTGGTCAAAACAAAAAATGCTTCCGACTCAGTGACTAATTTTTTTACTTTTATCAGAAACTGTTAAATTATTCAAGATTCGAATATTCTTTATAATTTTTTTCTTTAGTTTTTCAATTTTTCTACGTCGTCGGCTGAAACCCACCCAGGGGACTTGTTTTAAATTATTGGGTTTTTTTATCACTATTTAGTATAAAAATAGCACAGAAAGCATAATTACTTTTTAAAAATATTGTTTTTATTCATTTATTATTCAAAATACAATAATATTTTGACAAATTTATCTAAAATTTATTATTCATTGTTAGTCCTTTTTTTAAATACTTTGTTGAAACAAATTACAAGAAGTTTGAACAAGAAATTATGCATATTTATGCTTATGCTTCACGGTATGTATTGTTAGCCATACCTTCTATAGTTTTTTGTTATTATTCTTTTTTTCATCTCTTCTTCATTAACCCATTATGTAACCCATTATATATTGGAGTAAATGCATTTGTTTTATTTAAAATGTGTATAAAATGTGAAGATCCCACCCGGGTGGGTTTCAGTATACTACGTATGTAAAAAGATTTAGGAGTGCGAAGGTTAAAAAAAAATAAACCAAAAAAAAAAAATTATGTAATTAATTTTTGTTAGTTGTTTTGACTAACTTGTGGTTCATTTTATTAACAGTCAGAAATAAAATAAAATGTAAGTTAAATTTAATGAAATGTTAGTGGTCCTGCTTGCAAATGAAATTTAATTTGTTTTTAAATATTTACATTTGCAGCAGTCATCCTAAACATTATAAATGTAGAATTTACTGCATTATAATACAAATAACAAATCGAAAATCTTTTTAAATTTGTTCAAAAACTGGGTTAAATATTGACCAATTTAAACTATGTTTTTAATATATTATTCATTATAATTTAATAAAATTTAATTATGGCTGCGGAAATTGACCCCACAAACACAATCCCCAAACTAGATATGCAAATTACAAATGAACATATTTCGGACTTTATTCTCACAAAAAGAATGGAGGTTATGACCGTTTCCAAAATGGTCATAATTTCAAATCGTTGTGCTTAAAGGAACTTTGGCTATTATTCCCACAATACTTGGTCATAACGGTCGAAATTTGTTTAAGCACAGAGATTATTTACTTAGCGATGCCGGTGCACTGTGGGCCAGGATTGACGTTTTTTGGCCAAAAGTACAATTCAGGTAAAGGGAAAATATGTTTATATATTCAAAATCTAGGATTGTTCAATATGTTGTGAGTGAAATATTTTAGCATTGTGGTTATTCGTTGTTAGTTGGCGAGAGTTCAAAGTCAAAGTTTTTTATTTTGTGACATTTTTTGTTTTATAATGATACAATAAAAAAGTCATAAATAAACAATAATTTGTTCAAAAAACAATCTCAAATTAAAAAACTGAAACTAGTTATCAAAAAAAAAAAAAAAAAAATAGACACCTGTTAAGTATTTACGAAAAAAGTAACAAAATTATTAATTTTACCTCAAAAATATGGGTTTTTTTGAAAATCCTAAAGTTTCAAAAAAAAGCTCCAAAATGTTCCAAGAGATATTTGAAAAACATGAATGCTAATGTGTACCCTAAGATGTCTTCTACCTAGATTTTTGCGACCGTTTGCGACCGTTCATAAACTTTCGAGATTTTGCCCTTTAACTGAAAAAGTACCTTCAGATCTCGCTGATTTCCAGCATTCCAGAGTTTTAGTAAAAACTAAAAAAAGCACTAAAAATTACCTTAAATGTAGGTTCTGGTTTTCTGACACAGACTAACCCCTAAAGTCCAGATTTGTGGGACATTTGAGTGCCAATTCTGAATAAGTACGAAATTAACCCTGAAACACATTTTAAGTTTTGACTTATTTCTGGCATTAAAGTTAAATTTTCAACTTTGATGTCTTCAGAGACTTATAGTAGAATTTCATGACAAATATTTCTGCGGAACATTTTAACCCTCTAACTCTTCAACTTATGGGTTTTTTTTGACACTTTTTAAAAAGGGTCAAAAAAGACCCTTTAATTGCAGAGTTAGAGGGTTAAAATGTTACACAAAAATGTCCCTCGTAGTGTTTTACATAAGTTCGCTGAACATATCCTATACTTAAAGTGGCAGATTCACATGGTTTTCTATGCCGATTCACAATAAACATTTTCAAAAGGAGGGAAACTTTAACCCCCCAAAAAAATAGGGCCGGACGAAAACTTTTAAAACGCCGATACACTTATATTTTTCTTTGGTCCATCTGCGTAAATCAGTTGTCATCAGAACCTTTTTTTTTGTACAGTGTAATTTATTTTCCAACACAAAACAATTTTAAATTTATGGCCGCCATATTGGATCCTCCATGTTGAATTTTTTAATTTGATTTCAGATTCGTAATCTGCTACCCAAAAGCTTCCCCTGGTGGAAATTTGAAGTAGATCAGACGACATAAGAAAGTTAATGAAAAAATTGTTTTTAATTTCAGATTTTTAATCAGCTGATCCTAGACCTATATAATTGATTATTTCAAGTTCAATATATTAAAAATTAATGGCCGCCATATTGGATGCGCCATTTTGAATTTTATATTTTTTATTTCAGATTCGTAATCAGCAACAATCAAATCGCCCTTTGTGATATCTTTTAGTTTCATATACTCAATATTCTAGTTTTGGCCAAAATTCGAATATGGTGGCCCACAGTGCGGTGTTACAAAACCATAGAATAAAAAATCCACATCCTCGATCGATGTGATGTTCGCAAAAAATGTTGAACATAATCCCCAAACTTGAAATAAGGGTTATGCCCGTTTAAAAAATAAAAAATCGAAAAAATCATAGCTAGATCTAGAAAAGGGTAATAATCAGTTGATCTAAAAATGGGTTAAAATTTATTTATTTTTTATTTCTAAAAAATCAAAATAACTCATTCCACTGCTGACACCAATTGCTACAAATTACCTTTAGAATCGTACGCTTATATCCCTCAGATAAACCGGGTGGGTGCTCTTTACAATTAAAATAACACACACTGTTTTGCTTTTAAGCTTATACACTTGTTTATTTAACACTTTATAACTTTACATACAACAATACAACTTTACAAAAACACCAGTGTGCAACTCACTATACAATGTTAATATGCAATTAACAAACTCTAGTATACAACTGACTATACAAACTCAAAGCGCAACTCAACTCCACAAATGGCAATGCGTGACTTCATTATACAATCGCTAATACGAAACTGAATTAACTGTTCAGGCGGCAGCATTTTTATAGTTTTACTTCCGTGGTGGTATAGAATTCCGAAAACACCCAGAGTACACCTGCAAAAAAATTTTGTTGTCCTAACCGAATTTGGTTCCAACCGAATCTTTCGGTTGTTGCAACCGATAATTCGGTTATCACAACTCTTTAAGTTATAATGTTATAATTTATAACACTAAATATTATACCAGTGGCCTTCTTAACTCTTTTCTGCTCTCAACCTTGGTTTGTTCGTGAAGTCGGGCAAAACAAAGTAAACCATTGAGTGTAAAATATGATTCTCTTAATTCACTTCTTTAATAATATTTCAAAACATATTTTTAAATATTCAGTATTTTAACGAAAAATTATTAAAATAAAATAAAAAACCAACAATTATTCTATTTTTTGCATTAAAAAATACAAAAATTGTTTTTTCGGATATTCTATATTTTCACATATTTAGTTAGAATATTGTTATACCTCAAGCCCAAATTGTAATATGATATTGCCATATTAGATTTTATTTGTTGTTTCAAAAAGGTTGATCATTTTCATGATGGACATCATCAGGGCGTATATTGAATGTTAACACGCAAAAAACTTAAATAAACTTAAGCTATTCTTGTTTAATAGACGTCTGTATTTAAAGCACTACAACGTGCTTTAAAAACGATGCTATTCGAAATATTGACAAATAAAACCCCACAAAAATTTTCTGTTCCAAAGAATCGGTTGTAGAGAAGTTACTTTTTCTTTAAAACCCCTTCTACTGTCAACTCTAATACCGATGATTCTTGTTTGAAATTGTGCCAAAAGCAACTGCTTCTATAGCTCCAAAGTGGAAACGGTTGCATTATAATAAGTTCTCGAACTAGTTCTAAAACTGATTCTACGTCAATCATACCTTCCAAGTAAGGTCCGTGGAACGAGTTCCGGAACCAGTTACATGGGATCAATTCAATTAGAACCAGTGGCAGAATTGGTCTGATTAGCAACCGATTGTAAAAAAATTTTCTGGTAAATTTTATATAAATAAAAAAACTTGTGATAACAATTAAGACCTTGAGTTTGATTATTTAGGAAAACTAGTAATATAGAAAAGAGGTCGAATAAAATACAAATTTCATTATTGTATAATAAATAATACATTAAAAATAAATTTTAAATCGGTCAATATTAAACCCCACCATTTCGGTCACTTTTTGGAGAAAATGAAAAAGTGGTTCCGATATTTCTTCATATCATTTAGGTCAGTAAATAGTGTAAGTTTGACATTGATACAATATACTTTTCTTAAGCTGGACAGTTGGTTTAGGAAGCCTTATATATCAATTTTATTTCTTAGGTGTTTTTTTTATTTTAGTGAACTCAAAGTAAAAAGTTTGTTTGTACGATGGCATTTACAGTTAAAGACGACATGGCAGACAAAAACAAAATTGTTTGTTATTTTATGCAAATATATACGTAAATTTATACTAATACAAACATACATAAATCTAAAAGGGTAAATTGATAATTAAGTAAAACAAAGTACAGCTTAGTCGCAAGTACAGCTTGGGAACAGGCCAAATTATTTTTTTTTTAATTAAGCGATAAAAAGAAATACAGAACTCTCATAAACTATTTTAGATCTTCTAAGATACACAGCTTTCATTATTTCAAAAACATTTAGTTCACAATTTTTAATTATTTTTTATTACAATATTCTTTTTTTTTTTTGTTAAACTGTATGGTTAAAGAGACAAATATTAATTTGAAAAAACAAAAATACAATACGATAATTGAAAAAATAATTGAGAGCCAATTTATAAAAGTTTAAGTAGAAATCTGTCCAAAAGAGTGGAATTTTGTAGAATAGTGTATGTTCCCCTACGATCATTTTTTTAAATTGATTGTTTTAAGTTACTTCTAAATCTACCCAAGTACAATTTGTTCTTTCATAAAATAAACACTTACCTACCACAAATACCAAGAAAACACTTATACAAATACATATATACTAACACACATTGTGAAATAAAGAAAAACATCTTGAAATTTATGGAAACATTTAATGTGGTTTTTGTGTAAACATTACGTGAAAATGTATGCTTATTACGGTAGTTCATAATTTTCAGTGTTTAATTTTAAGAAAATTTAAAAAATTTAATATTTATCTTTAATATGTAACAATCTACAATCAAATATGTTTTCAAAATGTATAAATGGGGAATAATTCTCTACTCAGTTTTTCTCAAATTGTTACCATTTTCTTAATGTTTTAAAATGTTCCTATTATTAAAATTAGTTTCCGGTAAAATACCTGCAACCTTAATATTTCCAACTGCTTATTTTGTTTTTTCCAGACATTGCTTTTGATTATTGAGGAAAATATTTTTCAGTATTTTTTTTTTTTTTTTGTAATAAAAACTAAATGTGGTTTAAATGTGAAAAATCACGTTTATAGCTTATAAATATGTCAGTTTTAATATGAAAATATGAAATAGAAAAATGTATTATAATTTCTAAAACCCAAAACTTTTTTTTTTTAACCGAAACGAAAATATTTTTTAATATTTAGTAGAGCGTATAAGTAATGTGGTATTTGGTATCAAAAGAAATATAACTCATACGTCACGGTGTTTGAGAAAATATTTACATATGAGAGTTTTCATACCAACCTGCCACGCTACAGGAAAAAGTGCATTTTCAATTGTTATATATGATGCGAACGAAAAATGGAACAACCTTTTCAATTTGTACATAAAGTGGTTGAAATTGGACGTGGTTAAATATGCAACAATTTAGCTCTCAATTTTAATATTTACATTGGTTTTAATAATTTAATGGATTTGCGAAACTGACTGAACATTTTTTTATAATAAAAATTTGGATGTATTTTTATCGATTCAGAAAATTCTGGCATGTTACTCTGCTTCATTTTGGAGTATATTCATCGAATATGGTGTTTCTCAAATATTAAATAAAAATTTAAATGTTTGTTCTATTACACTGTGAGACTAATGGTAGGGGTCAGTGATCGGGAAGGGTTCAAACTACACTGATAGAATTTTCGTTCATATTATTAATGAATCGATTTCATTAATCTGAGTTCATTGATTTAATGAAAAATTTTCATTGAATTAATGAAAAATTCATTAATTTAATGAATTTTTGTATTCTATATTTTCAACTAACCCGTTAGATATGCTATAATTTTTATAAGGGGTTTGAATTTGCTAATTACTAAAATAGATATATGTTCCAGTAATGAACGCTAGGGTTGCAAACTGAAATTATTTAAATATAAAAGTCCAAATAATGACATCATTTTGTTTTGGCTATTTAGATCAATCGGTAACGCGGTAACATTCTGGTAACATTCTGGTGATTGTGGGTTCAAGTCGAGTTCAGGGAGATGTGAAAAACGTTATAAATACAAAAAATAAATATATGTACAATAGGGCGGGTCGATTTAATAATCGCCCATGCCTCAGTGAAAATCGTATTCTAGGGATCAAAATAAGAAACTTTGCCGAAGGAACCATACCTCTAAAACGAATTCTACTACCCCCAACTGTTGACTTTTGTCCCGTAGGGTCAAGTTTTGAAAAATCCCACTTTGACCCATTTAGAGTGCCCCAATCGAGTCCAAATGTATGACCGACCCCCACTAACTTTGGAGGGCCGATCCACCCATGCCAGTGGCACACCCCCTGGAACTCCCCTGGGGGGTTCCCCATACAAACATTTTAAAAAATCACCATTTTTGGCACTTTATTTTATTATTTTTTATTTATTTTATTTATTTTTATTATTTTATTTATTTTTTCTCTTTAGAAATTTATTTAGTCAGAACATATGTAAATGAAAAAATTAATTTAACTTAGTAATAGAAAAGAAAATAAAAAAATTACTGTTTGAAGTCTTTTTTGCTTTCAAGTCTGGGCATTTTTTCTTTTCTATTACTAAGTTAAATTAATTTTTTCATTTACATATGTTCTGACTAAATAAATTTCTAAGGAGAAAAAATAAACAAAATAATAAAAATAAATAAAATAAATAAAAAATAATAAAATAAAGTGCCAAAAATGGTGATTTTTTAAAATGTTTGTATGGGGAACCCCCCAGGGGAGTTCCAGGGGGTGTACCACTGGCATGGGTGGATCGGCCCTCCAAAGTTAGTGGGGGTCGGTCATACATTTGGACTCGATTGGGGCACTCTAAATGGGTCAAAGTGGGATTTTTCAAAACTTGACCCTACGGGACAAAAGTCAACAGTTAGGGGTAGTAGAATTCGTTTTAGAGGTATGGTTCCTTCGGCAAAGTTTCTTATTTTGATCCCTAGAATACGATTTTCCCTGAGCCATGGGCGATTTTTTTGCCTCCCCACAAATCGACCCAGCCTAATGTACAAATAAAAAGAAATAAAACAAATAAAAAAGTAACGCAAAAAAAATATATTTTTTTCAATTAGTTTTCATTTAATGAATACGTTTCATTGATTTAATGAACGCGTTCTTTGGGGACTTTTCAATGAAAAAATCATTGGATTAATGAACAAATTCATTAATACTATGCACAAAATTCTATCAGTGTACCGGGGAAAGTTATATCGGTAAAAAAGAAGTTATACGTTTCGCTGGGTCACCCCTAGGAATCGAGATATATCTTTTTTTTGACATAACTCGAGAACCACTAGTCCGATTTTGCTCAAACAATTTTAAAAAATTTAAAAATTACAATTCCTTTAATCTGTTCATATAACGTTTTTCTATATACTCAACAGTTTTGCCGGTAAAAATAAATGTATGAAGAAAAAAATATTTTTTGCCTAAAATATTAAAAAAAAGTAATAAACAAAAGGTTATTGATTTTTATGGTAGCGGTAACAAACATTTATTTTTACCGGCAAAACTGTTGAGTATATAGAAAAACGTTATATGAACAGATTAAAGGAATTGTAATTTTTAATTTTTTTTAAATTGTTTGAGCAAAATCGGACTAGTGGTTCTCGAGTTATGTCAAAAAAAAGATATATCTCGATTCCTAGGGGTGACCCAGCGAAACGCCGGGACACGTATAACTTGTTTTTGACCGATATAACATTTCCCGTTGGTTTCATCCCATCCCGATTTTGACTGTCGCATAGTGTTATTAGTTATAACGCCAGTGCGTATGATATGACAAATATGCTAAATATGATTTCGATCATAAATGTTATAGAAAAAACTTTTAAATTTCCATTGAATATCATCAAATGTTTTCTCTAAAACGAAACCGAGTAACAACACGCTAAAATTTTCTGAGTCGAAGGAAACACATCTGAACTTTTTTTTATAAATAAAAAAGAAATTAAACCAAAGTTTGGCTGATTTTTGCATATGATACCGGATAGTCAGATTTAGTAAAAAGTTTAAAAAAAAATATATATTTTTCAAATCTTCTAAAAAAAACTATATTGACATAATCAAATTTCTAGCATTTTCTAAATTCCATTAAATTATTAAAATATGAACGCTTAATTCGTGAATATTTAACCAGCCTACTGCGCTCACTTTTGGGGAAGATTAAATAATTAAACACAGCGAAATTGTCGGATGCAAAGAACCTGTTATAGGACAACTTGTACTTGCATGCAACCTGTTCTACTTTATGTTCTATCATCGGTGATTTTTGTTCGAGTTTGTTCCAAAAGCAACAGGTTCTTTTCCTCTAAACTAGAATAGGTTGCTTTGGAACCGTTTCTAGAACCAGTTATAGGACTGATTCTGGAAACCGTTCCATGAAAGCGGTGGTAAAAGTTTGCTGGGTATGTCTGCCATGTTATGGTATATATTTCTTTTTTAGCTGGACATTTGGTACAGAAAGTCTCATATGTACATATGTACAAACAAATAATTTTTTCACACAATTAATCAATTGTTTTCAAACTAGAAAATTTTTATTAAAAACGTGTATTATTTATGACTGCTGTGGTAAAATAACACTAAATTACAAAATAATTAAATTTTTCTGTGCACTTAGGCCGGCTATTTTTATATCTCACATCATTTTGCGGAACAGCGTATATTAAGTTTGTGCTGCTGTTTGTTACTAGCACGAAGTTTGGTCCCAGGGATATGGCATCACCAAAAAAATAAGTTATGGAAACATTGTTATCACTAGATGTCACTTTGATCAAAAAATTGACAATTTTCTTTTTTATTTAAATTTAAATAATAACAAACAACAAGGAAAAAAAACAACAAACGAATATGTCAAATTTTATTATTTGAATATATTCCGCGCTTGTTTTTCCTTATTTTGAGAAGTTTTTGAGTTTTTAAATATAGGCTCAGCTGACACTAAACTGATACTAAATAATACTAAATTTCAGCGCCCTCTACCGGTGAGTAGTGTAAGTTTTGATTTCCTATCTCGACTTTGTAGTATAAAAATCGATTCAGAATAACTTTCTAAATCGATTTAGCGATTTCAAAAATAAAAAAATAACAATGTTCTGAAAACTACTTCTGGCAGAGGGGACAAAAAAAAATACGTGTATCGGCGTTTTAAAAGTTTACGTCTGGCAATCTGTTTTTTGGGGGTTTCAAATTTCCCCCCTTTTGCAAATGTTTATTGTGAATCGGCATAGGAAACCATGTAAATCTTCCACTTTAGGTCCCAGTGTAGAAACCGTAATGAAATATTATTATTTTTTGGACTACCAGTAATGACACCGACTTACTTTCTGTATTATTTTAACCATCTAACCGGCAAGCCCGCCTCCAGGCGGGGTATATTAAATTGACCAGAAATGCGCCAAAGGGGTATTTTATAATAAGAAATTATGCTATTTCAACAGAAAACTAAATTTATAAAATGTTTTGTGAAGAATTTTTTTGTATACAATGCACGGTTTGGAAGCGAGAAAGTGTCAAAGATAAAATTTCGTAAAATTTCACAACCCAAGTAAAAAAGTTTTGATATAGTCATATATTATCATATAAGTTTTTGTATAATTTTATATTGGAACATATATACCAAGATATAATTATATAAAATTTTACGAAATTATATCCTAAATATATAACTATATCTTGTTATATATTGCACAATATATAGTGCAACATATTACAATATCCAATTATATATAGGCATATATGTAGTTACATTTGCCTCATATAATTATGTATAATTGTATCGAATTATATACCATTATATCTAGTTGGATATGATTATGTTATATTTGATACATTTGGATGAGGACAAAATCCGGATAAAATTCTATCGAACCATATCTTATTCCATAAAATTAGATCTAATTGTGTCAAATTAGATCTAATGTGATCATAATATGATCTAATTTGATACAATTAGATGTTCTCATTTTTCGGATGTAATTATATATAATATCAAAAGTCATATAATTTTTTTTAGTAGGGAAATTAAATATTTGAAAACAACCAAAAGTTTCAAAAATCTTAAAAACATATTTAAATTGACTAAAACAATTGATAGTGACCATGAAGTAAGATTGGAGCTTAAACTATTCAAAAAGTTCCTTACTTTGGTCCAACACAGGATTCCATAAGGATACCTTTAAAGGACATCGCCTTAACTTCAACACGAATGGACGGATTTTTCTGAAATTTGGTAAAAAGAATATATTTGTTATAGGTAGCAAAGCTTATAAGTTTGAATAATATATATTAAAGTTTTGGTGCGTTTTCGCTCAATTTCGCATTTTTTGAAAAACGAAATTCTCTACAACCTCTTGAGTAACAGCACAAAAAATGTAATTTTTTTATTGCAATTACATCTTGGTAAGAGAAATAATTTGTGCCTAAACCTAGTAATTTTTATGCGCTAGTTTCCGAGATTCACCCTTAAACTATTTTGGCCCATATCGCCTAAAGTAGGCAAAGAAAAAAAATTTTGCAGAAGAACTTATTGTTTATTTTTCGTGAGGAACACATGGTATAAATTTCATTGCAAAAAAGCTTAGGCCGGTTAGAGGGTTAAATAAGTACTTTTTACACAGTTAAATTTTTTTATTATATGTAAAGTTTTTATGGCGAGTCTTAAAATTAACACACTAGAGAAAACTTAAATTTTTCTGAATGTAATTTCTTAGGCTAATAGTATTTGCCTAACTCTTTATTTTTAAGAATCAAGTAAGCAATCGGATAACCAATTATAATTAAACTTTTTGTAAGCATGTGTGTAACCACTTATTATTCAAAATCTTCTGACTAGTTATTTATAATTTTTTCGTAAGCGAGCGGGTAAGCGTGACTACTTATAAAAACGACCACGCCAAATAAAAATAATGAGTTTAGACGCCAAAAAATAAGTTGTGCGGAGCTATTAATTTCTATTATATAATCACTTATTTGGTAATGAAAGATTTTGCTGGGTAGGATCACGTTATAAGCAAGACTTAAGTTCTTTGGAGGTGTTAAGAATTCCTTCTGGAAGCTCGTAAAATATGCTAACGGAGGAAGCAATGAAAGAAGTGAGATTTTCGAGGTTGTTCAAAAGTACATACTTCTATTTTTTTTTTTTTTTTTTTTTTTTTTTTTTTTTTTTTTTTTTTGAGAGAAGAAACATTTAAGAAATTCTTTCTTTGGAAAGGGGATAGAGACGAAGTGAAAGGTGCTGCAAGATGAACGGCTTCAAATATGACATTTGAAAAAGGTAAAAATACACTCACGGAATTAATAAAAGAAATAGTTTGTAAACATCAATAAAAAAGTGATATGTAAAGTATGATTTAAAATTTTTTTTTTTGCTGGTTACATATTTAAATTCAGTTCTCAGAATAGTTGTAAACTAATGTAATTTTATTATAAACAAATGGCTTTTATTACAAAAAATAAAACACATTTTGGTGGTAAAATTTATGACTAATATGTGTGTAAATCAGGCGTTACTTTAAATTGTTTACACATTAAATAAACAAACAATTTTAAAATTGTGTGTAAAAGTTTTTGATTAATGATGTTTTTAAAGGGGGAACTCAAACAATTCTATCGTATTTCAACTGCAATATTAATTTTTCTTTACATTTTGATTTTTCCTTCAGACAGATAAAATAACTTGTATGTATGTTTGCAACATTTTTTTGTTTTCCCACCAGAGTTATTGCAATGAAACTCTTACAAAAGAAAATATAGCAGCTGAATGAACACGATATGATAATACAATAAATTCCCTAAAGAAAAAAGTATGCAACCAGACAAAAGTTTTAATTTATCATGGAAAAAAAAAACACTATGAATATGATTAAAGTTAAAAAGCAATGGTGAAAAGATCACCCTTAATGTGAAAGTTTCATAGAAAAGCTAGTTAAATGTAAGAAGAAGAAGAAAATATTGCCATACCCAGTGTAGAAACAGTAATGGGATGTCATTATATTTGAACTAGAAATAATGATACTTCCTTACCTTCTGCATTATTTTAAAATACAAGATAATGCTTTTTTGCTTTCTATATGACTAAAATATAAAATAATTTGTATATCGATATATTTTCATGTTTGACACCATTAGCAAGTAATTTATAATTTTATAAGTTTATTCCGATTTTTGTAAAAGCAAAATATATTGTACCTAAACCCACCTTGTAGTATACCGATCGGCTCAGAATCTATTTTTAATCGATTTAGCGATGTCCGTCTGTCCATGTATTCTTGGGCCCACGCTGCATATCGACCCAAGGATAAGGCCTATTTATTTTGGTTAACATCGGTCCCTGTTTGTACCCTGTGCCCATATTAAGATCCGACAAAAATTGGCTTTTATGCTTGTCCGCACGCTTAACTTATATCGAACTTAAGAATATTTATTTATGATAGAATCGGTTAATATTTGTACCTAGCACCCACGTTAATTATATTTCCGATTTTAACCTAAATACGACTAATATTTCTAATTTTTTTGCCAATTTATAGACAAAAAATTTAAAAAGCACTACAATTAATGACCAAGATCTACTTCTATTTTTAACAGAAACACTAATGATTTTAACATTTCTCACTTTAACATTTCTTTAGTACTTTTTGAACGAGTGCAAAGGAAACACTTTTTCATCAATTGAAAGTTTAAAAAAAATTCGCAAAAAGAATAATTATTTTTTTTATTTTGAAACATTTTTTTATTACCGTCACCGGCTATCGAACTTACGAACTCAAGATTGCTAGCTAGACTCTCTACCGCTGAGCTATTTTTTGAAATGAAAGCTGACTAGAATAAAAACACCATTTTTTTTTTTTTTTTTTATTGCGAGAGACTGCAATTGAGTATTTTTTTCAGCACAATTTTTACAGGTGCATAAAAAGCAATATTTCTTCATTTTTAATTTATATATTTTAAAAATTATATATTTTGAAAAGTTAAAAAATATTGAATTTAAACAAACTAATTATAAATATTAAAAAACAAAAAATTAAAAAAAAAAACGAAAAAAGTATTGGTCCCGCCAGGAAGCGAACCAGCGATTATCGGTTTGGAAATAAACTTTATCAAAATCAATTTTTAGGACTTTTATAGAGCAATACTTAAGAGATTTTTTGTAAGTTGTTCAGAATTATTTTTAAAAAAGCTGTAACAAGAAGTAATTTTGCTGAAGTTGTTCAGAACTACTTCTAAAAAGAAGTAAAAACACACTTACGGATACTCTGGAAGCAATTGAAGAAGTGGTTTAAAATGCATGACTTCCCTTTTTTCGCCTTTTTCTGGATTTTTCATATTTTGCAAGCAAATGTATACAAATTGAATATTAAGTGAAAGGTACTTGAAGATATATCCAGTGAAGTGCTACAAATATAAAAAAGTAATCACAAAAAAGTTACGAATAACATTGAAACTCTTTTTACTACCTAAAAATAAACTTGGGCCGATGGGGTTAGTACCCAAAGATTCATATTTTTTATATCCAACATAAAATCATACGTACGTCCAAATTTGTATAAGACAATTTATATATTATGATATTTTTCATTATGAAAACTCTCAGGTTACGATAAATTTGTTCTATGTATACTAAAACCCTTAGAATATGGTTGTCACTACAACTGTTTTTTAAACTTTTTTTCAGTTTTTTTTTTTTTTTTTTAAGATACACATAAATTATTTTTTGTTTTTTTTAAATTTATTTTTATTGAGATATACGTTAATTGCATTAAAGGATTATTATTACTACTGTAACAACAGCATTATTACTGTAACAACAGCATTTTAAAGGGCATATTCGAACGTTTCTCAAAAATTCAATTAACAATATTTTTAATATTTTATTTTTTTATTTAAAAAATATGTGATGGTAGTATTTTTAAAAAAGATCAGTTTTATATTTCCCAAGCCAAAATCGCCAGAGTTGCCACTGCCTTACTGGCCTTTTTAAAAAAAAGGCAAAATCGGCTGCCACTGTGCAGCCTTCATTAATAATCGGAAAATAAAAATGTAAAGTGATTCTTAATCCCAGATAAATTCTCTAATCCTTATCGTGACCCGATTTTTATTCTAAAAAATTTTTTTAACAAAGTTGCCACACAAACTTAAAAATTCCAAAAAAGGCAAGAAAAAACACATTTGCGCGGGAATATAAAATTTATTTGACCAAAATTTAAAAAAGGGCCACGATAGGGACAAGAGTTTTTTGTTGCCTACGATAGAAAAAAACCCGAATCGAAATCGGTTAACCCGTCTTAGCTGTACATTGGCAGCCGATTTTGAACTCAGGGTTGTGAGAAAACGCGTTTAAAGTGTAAAATTTATTTTACGCTAAGAAAACAGCAAAATTTCAAAAAACCGTGTATGATTAAAATTTATATCTCGCAGTTTTCTATATGTGTACCAAATTTGGGAAGAATCGGATAAAGAGTATTTTATATATTAACCCAAATATTCTTAAAAAGGATGGTAGAGAATTTATTAGACATTTCTTTTTGGTCAAAATGTTTTTACTTCGTACATTTTTTAATTTGTTTTTTATTTGTTTTCTATTTTTTTATATACATTGATTAGTTTTATGGCTTATAAAAAGCCATCAGTACCTGCCTCATATAACGTGCCTTCGCCCACTATCGAGGAATCGTCATTGGCTTTTCTTTAAAGACTGCGTGCAATTCTTGCATCTTTGGATGTAGTTTTTTTTTCTTTTTTTTTTTCTGCTGTATTATGCGAAATAAGATTTATAATAAAGACAATGATTAAAAACGCTCCCAAACAATTTTGTGTACAAATTTAATACATAGAATATTACTTTGTGGCCAAAATATATTTTACAAAAAAAACATGTGAAAATTTTATTTCTTCGAATTTTTTATTGATATTTTCTGAGTATATACTGAAGAGTATGCACTATCCAAATAAAATATTAAAAAAATTCGAAAACAAAATTTTTCCTAGTGTCGATACCTCCCTTAAATGTGCTAAAATTATTGTTTTTTATTACTGGGCGGTTAACCACTTTAACAGTTTTTTTTCACAAAAGGGGTATATTTTCCGTAAACCGACAAACCGGTTTTTTGTACACACTAAATAGAACACCATTTCGCGAAAAAGCTGATAACTGCTATTAATATGGTGACCGCGTCTGCTTAATCGACGATCCACAATTTGTAGCTAATTTTAGTCAAATACTTTGATTTGCTAAATGGAAGATGTAAATTACTGGGAGAGTCTTTCGTTGTGAATTTCCACTGTAATTCCTTAATATCCCAGTGCAGAAAATCATTTTTAAGTAATGGGTTTAGTAACCCACTATCAGGTTATTGTAACCAGTTATTTTTCTTCTTATTTTTTTTTTTTTTTGACGATATCGCGCAAACTAATGAGTCGTTAACTATAAGCATACACAGTATTACCAGCAAAAGTTCTAACCGCATTTTTATCCCTGTGTCAGGAAAATGGGCCTATAAAACATACACAAGCTTATTTTTTCTGCCCCTTCTATTACATAACAAAATTTCATGTAAAGCGGAGTGAACCTTGTAAGAGAAAATGCTAAGGAATCAGGAGATTTTTCTTAGTAGAGTGTTGTTTTAATTGAATTTTTTTTCTTCTACTTAATTTTTGAAAAATAATGCTAAATTTATATTTTGAGGGTTAAACTTAAAATTTTGAAAATTCATATGTGACAGCCGCCAGATTTTGGGTTCCAATTTGTATGAATCAACATTTTCTTAGCAATTTAACAAGTTTTTTCTCTTAATTTTTGAAGGGCTAAAAATAATAAAAAAAGAGAACCTGTAATCGTGGAAAATAAACCGGGTTTTCGGTTAACCGAAACTAACTAAATATACGAAATTTAACTAAAACTAACTAAATATACGAAATTCTAACTAAATATACGAAATTTAGGATTTTCAGTTAACCGGTTTGCAAAAAAGAGAAAAACCGCGGTTTCGGTTAGACGGTTTGGAAACACGTCTTACGTTCTGTTTTTCCTAAAACTCAAGATATTTGCAATGTAAAATTTTTCTCCCGTAGCGAGGCAAATAGCATGGAAATCCTCATACAGCGAATCCCATACAACGAATTTCCATGTGATAAAATAACACTATGCGACAGTCAAAATCGGGATGGGATGAACCCAACGGGAAATGTTATATCGGTCAAAAACAAGTTATACGTGTCCCGGCGTTTCGCTGGGTCATCCCTAGGAATCGAGATATATATTTTTTTTGACATAACTCGAGAACCACTAGTCCGATTTTGCTCAAACAATTTGAAAAAAATTAAAAATTACAATTCCTTTAATCTGTTCATATAATGTTTTTCTATATACTCAACAGTTTTGCCGGTAAAAATAAATGTTTGTTACCGCTACCATAAAAATCAACAACCTTTTGTTTATTACTTTTTTTTTAATATTTTAGGCAAAAAATATTTTTTTCTTCATACATTTATTTTTACCGTGAAAACTGTTGAGTATATAGAAAAACGTTATATAAACAGATTAAAGGAATTGTAATTTTTAATTTTTTTAAAATTGTTTGAGCAAAATCGGACTAGTGGTTCTCGAGTTATGTCAAAAAAAAAAGATATATCTCGATTCCTAGGGGTGACCCAGCGAAACGCCGGGACACGTATAACTTCTTTTTTACCGATATACCTTTCCCCGGTAGTTTGAACACTTCCCGATCACTGACCCCTACCATTTGTCTCACAGTGTAATTTTTCTATTATGATTTAATAAATATTGTTTTAAAATCAGATTAAAATGTTTTCAATAATTAAACATAACTTATACAATGATTTTATCGCTATTCCATTTCAATGGAATTATAAATCTTTTGTTAAATTAATAAAAATAACTATTGCATTATTGTTTAAATATAAACTAGTTTAAAGTATATTTAAATAATGAATAATAATAATAAAGAACATATTTATGTGGAAAACATCATAAATAATTGTGATAATTATTGTATATTAATAGTGACGATGAAAATGACAATGATGATGATGTATGTATGTAGGTAACCCAGCAAAATAATTCTAGTGACAAAAATACTGTTGCACTATCATATAGAATAAAATTCATAATCTGTTTTTTAAAATAATGTTGATTGGGTTCATTATTAATAATCTGTATTGCTACATGTCCTTTAAATGTTCACGAGTGCAGTCATATGAGATGAGAAAAGAACAAAGGAGCTTCAATTTAAATTGTAACCGCAAAATATTGCAAATTTTTTGTATTGTATTTTACGCATGCATGTGTCTGCATGACAACGCCATGAATTTAGCACACAATTATGGTAATGTAAAGTATTTTCAGATTTAATTCTATGATGAAAATGATTTTGGTTTGACATTTTTAAACCAATGTAAATTTGTTTTTAAAAAAAAGTGATAAAACTAAGCAGGTTTTAGCAATGACATTTCAGGCAAATCGTTTAGAAATATTACAGAAGATAATCTGACAACAAAATATGGTCATAAAATATGTCCTTGCAACTAAAGAGAAAGTATTTGTTATCAACTATAAAAGTGTTTAGAAATATTTTTAAAACTATAGTCTCAAGTAAATTTAACAAAGTATACGAGTGTTATTTAATTAACCTATTCCATAATTATACCTTTAAAAAGTTTGGTATTTAAAGATATATTTGAAAATTATTATTTGGCAACTCTAATTACTCAAATTTCTATGCTTGACACAAAACAGCCCAATTTTGATATCAAAAATAAAAACAGAGCGTAAAGTGGTATTTAGCAGCTCGAAAGGTGTCTTATAATACCACAAACGTGGTGATGATGGAAGGGGTACCAGAACAATTTAAAAATTTTCTAAAATAAAAATAATTAAAAACTGTGTTATTTTTATAATAATCTTAATAAAAAAAACGGTTTTAAAATAGTTTTAATTTTTTTAATGAGCAAATTTTTTTAATTATGTTATGGACAACTTTTTCTTTATTTTGTTTTATTTGTTTTTTTTTTTAGCAACTTATCTAAATATAATAAAATATCAATTGCAATACTCATATACTTCTTGTTAGTTTTTAACCTTTTCCCCTTTTTAAGAAATTTATGAAAACAAAATAATCACGTTTTCCTATTTAAAAAGTATTTAAAAGGACATTTTCAAAACTGTTGCCTTTAACTATTATTTAATATTTCCTTTGGCTTTATTAATTTTCATGAATGTTTATGTTTGCTATTAAACAATGTTTAAGGAGAGAAATTCTATAGAAAGTGTCACGTAGTTTAAACATTACCTACACTTACACACACAACCACACAAATAACAGTTGTTACGTTTATTTATCGTTGACATTGTATTATATTTAAGCAGGGGTTCACAACTTTCAATTTAATGTATTCCAGTTCCAATTACCGTATTAAATATATCATTAAAATTAAGTGATAGTTAAAAGTCTTAATTTGTTCATAGTTAGTTCAAACACAGACAGATAACAAATTCGTCGTGGCAACCGAATTTGTTGCCAACCCAATTTGGGTAGTTACATGTAGCATCACATAATTCGTAGCATAAATCCGACCGCATTTATTATACAATCCCTTTCAAATTAAACAAAACACTGTTTCCAATAATAATAAAAATTTTTAATAAAGAACTGAAGATTAATATTCCATACAATAGAAAAATTAATACATATAAAATGATTCTCAGATTTACAGAAGATTTCTCGATAGAAAAATTTTCAGATTCTGAGAACTTTTTTATATAAAAAACCCTAAAATTCTGAGGAGGTCTTTCTATAAAAAAAAAACATTTGGATTATGAGGCATTATTTGTACAGAAAACCTTGAAATTATGAAAATAGTTTTTTTATAGGAAATCGCCCAGATCATGAGGATTTCTTCCTAGAGAAATTATCTTAAATACGGATCATTTAATCCTCATTTTCTGGGGACGTTTTCTATAGATATTTTTTTTAGAGAAAATCCTTCAGATTCTGAGAAATTCTTTCTAAAGAAAAATCCTCAGATTCTTAGTAATGTATCCAATGAAAAATCTTCGAACACTGAGGACTTTTTCCTCACGCAAAACACTCCGATTCTCGGGATAAGATTCTTAGGACTTTTTCCTAGGAAAAATCAAAGGGGTTTCAATTTTAAGGAATTTTTCCTACAGAAAAGTTCTCAGATTTTGAGGAATTGTTCCTAAGAAAACCCTCAGCTTCTGGAATATTTTCCCTGTAAGGAAACCTCAAGCAAAAAGGTTCGGAGATCTAATTCCTGTAGAGTAAAAAACTTTTTAAAGTTTGAGGGTTTTTATATATGGGAAAAAATCTCCCAAACCTGGGTGTATTGCTGAACAAAAAAGTATTTAAAATATGAGGGGTTTTAAGAAAAAGTTATTATTTTTTAAGGAAAAATTCTTATTATGTAAGGATTTTTAAGTAGGAAAAATTTCTCAGAATATTAGGGTCATCATGATTATGAGGATCTTTGCCTAAAGAAAAACTAAGATTCTGAGTTGTTTTTTTTTTTTTTTGTAGAAATCACTACACATTTGAATAATATTTTCCTTGTGCAAAATGCTCATATTCTGAGAATATATTTCTTTAGAATCTGTGAATTTCTATATAGGAAAAATCTTTAGAATATGAGTTTTACCAAACACAAAAGTCCGGAGAAGCTGAAGTTTTTTTTCTGCAATAAAATGAAATGACATAAGAATCTGAAAATTTTCCTATAAAAAAATTTCCTCAACGTATGAATATTTTTATAAAGCAAAATTGAAAAATTGCTTGGGACCAAGCGTGTCTTTTTAGAAAAAAATTCTTTTTTTTTTAATTTCTCAGAATCTGAGTGTTTTTCCACAGAAAAAAGTTCTCGAAACCTGAGAGATTTTCTGTAAGGAAATCCTTAAAATCTGAACTCAAATTGTGAGGATTTTTCTACAGAATCCTCCGAGTATAAATTTGATAGGAAGAAGTCCTTTCAATCAAATTGGGTTTCTTTAGGAAATTGTTAAATATGAAATAAAAAGATTTTACTTTCATGAAAATTTCAAATAATTAGATTTAGCGTGTTTTTTAATCACCTGGATTTAGAATTTTTCATACAAAAAGTGGATTTATTAAATCCAAAAAAAAAAGCTGGATTTAATAAATCCATAATAAAAGCACAAATATATGAAACAGCCTATTAATTTAATGTCAGAAAAAAATACGAATAAAAATTAAAAGAGAAACAAAAAAATTTAAAAACTAACAAATAAAAGGTTTTTATTAATTTTTTTTTTATGAAATATGTTTAGAAAAAAAACTACACCTCACCAAATATATATTTTTAATTTTGGACATGGAGAAATAGCTGAAATGGAAATGGCAATTTTTCACTCTACAGTAAGAAATTTAATTAAATCCAATTAGTGAATATTAAATATTGCAATGGAATTTTTCAATTGTGTAAAAATATAAATTGAAGTGATAAAACTGAAAAGGCAGACTGTTTATCGCTGTTTTATATAAAATATAATTAAAAATTAAAAGTTAAAGTAAAATCCTTCATCATGGAATTCGGTATTAAAAATTAGGGTGAAAGAAGTGTCGGACAGAAAATTATTTTTAAAATAGGGAGAATCTAACCCCATTTGTTGAGCACTTTTAGAAATACTTTTTGGATTTATTAAATCCAAGTGATTAGAAAAAACGGCTATTTTTTAATAACTTCTGGACAAAAATTACTTACAGTCTTCTGAACTTTGACTCATAATCTGAAAGCATTTCTACGGCAAACATGACATTTGCACTTGAAGTGAAGGTTCATCAGATTTAAGATAAGAGGTTTCCAAAAAATATAAGATTCCTCACATTTTTAAATGTGTCATTTCTTAACCACCAATTATTTTTCAAAAATTTTTTTCAAATTGAAGCTCTACATATATATCTTGGCTTTAATTTTTATGATTTTTGTTCTATTTTCTTTTTGCATATTTTCTATTATTTTTTTAATGATTTTCAAAGTAACTCAAATCGGCGTAACTGCCCCAAACTTGGGAGATATTTGCCAAAAGAACTAGATACAAATTCAACAAAAAAAACTTGTTAATACGGCAAAGTCAATCTTTTAATGATTGAAATAAATACTTTAGAATAAGTTCTTCAAGATATGCGATTCTTTTTAATCAATAAATCTCCACTACATTAAAAGAAATGAATAATTTAAAACTGTAATATAATGACTCTTGAAAATTACAAAAATATGAAAAATTTATATAAATTTAAGAATGAATATGATTATTCTAATTTACTATTAAACTCATAGAAATAAATCTGTACACTCATAGAAATAAATTTGTAAAAATAGCAGAAAAAGTTACTAAAAATTAGTTAAAAATTATGCAGCAGAAAAAACTGCTAAAATTAGCAGATTGTTTTACTAAATACTAGTAAAATGAGAACAACAAAATTAAAACTGCTAAATTTACAGAATTTTAGTTATATTTAGGCTAACTTTTAGTTAAATGAAAATAGCAAATTGTACTGTACTGTATCTGCAGAAAATTTTGCTAAATATTTCTAGACTAAAAATAGCAAAAATAAACTGTTAAATCTACAAAATTTTTGATATTTTTAAGCTAAATTCAGTTGAATGCAATTAGCAGTCTCTTCTGCTAAAATCAGCAGAAATATTTGCAAAAAAATTGTAAACTGCTGTTTTCAAAAGCCTCGATTTTTATTTGCATTTAAAAAAAAATCGAAAAAACTTTAAATTTTAAATTTTTTGGTGATTTTTTAGGCTACTAATTATTTAGCAACATTTTTTGCTGATTTTAGCAATTAAATTTGCTATTCTCCATTTACAAAAATTTAGCTCAAATATAACTAAAATTCTGTATATTAAGCAGTTTTATTTTTGCTGTTCTTATATTACTAATATATAGCAAAAATAATCTGCTAATGCAGCAGTTTTTTTCTGCAGCATCATTTTTAACTAATTTTTAGTAGTTTTAACTAAATTTTTTACGGACCTTTTTCTATTGAGTATGTACACTCAAAATAATAAGTCTGTTGGCGCAATAGAGAAATTTGTTACTTTAACAAAATTTATTCCTTATTTTTTTTTTGCTTAAAATAAAATTTTTTGATTTTAACACATTTTTTGTTAAATTTAACAAATCCAAATTTAAGTAAAAATTAGTAATACTACAGTTTTATTTGTAATTCCGAGCGTAAAATTTGTTCAAACTCTAGGGAGTCGGGACCTTCCCCGTAACTGATCAATATCATCTAAGGCTATGTAAGGACATTCCGAAGGACCAACTGTTTTGTCTCTTTTGCTCCATCTCGCTTAATTTTCAAAATATAGGCCTTTCTATAAAATGAAAATTTTTCAATAAAAATTTCCGATTGACCAAGGCCCCACCAAGGTGTATTTTTGGTTAGAGATAACCTTTTAATTGGTGTATTACAGAGTTGGGGATAGTGGAAATTTTCGGCAATCTTAATCTATCTCTCTTGGTTTTCAATATATGCGCTATTTTAGAAAATCTTTAAAGGCTGAGTTACCCAACCGTAATAGCATCTGTAACGAATCAGCTGTTTCGAAACCACAAGAAGAAATGTATACGAATGGTTACTAACGCGTAAATGTGAACGTACTTGCCGGATCATTCTGTTGAAATCAGAATTTTCTATCCGGTATCGAAACAGCTGAATGATTTTAGTCGGAAAAAATATGAAATGAATAAAGAAAATTGATTCAAACAACAAATAAGGAATAAGAATTAACATATAAATGGAAAAATTTAGAATAAAATATAAAACCACATGAAATAGATGCTAAATAGTAATGTCGTTTACGGTAATCTATAAGTGTACTTTTTAGCTACTGCACGGTACAGTTACATCACATTTACGTTTACGGTCCCATAATCCGCCCTTAAGACTTTGGAAAATGTTATATTTTAAGAAATAATTGTGTAGTTTTTAAAAAAATGGGTGCTAAAAGTTTATTATAAATAATTTTTATAATGAACACTCAAAATTAGTTAAAGTACTAAACAACATAAAATATATAAGTATAAAATAAATTTCATCAAATATACAAGAATATTATACCTTTCTGAAAGGCTTTGGAAATATAAGTTTGAATTCTGTTCTTGGAAAATAAATTATAATTTCAGTTTAAATACCCACAGGATGCCGGCAAGATTCGCCTAAAAGACATTCTCATAATTAGAAAACAGGTAAACGAATTTTATTGAGATTTTGTGAAGGGAAATAGTAATAACACTAACAGTAGCAACACTAATACTCAAGTTCTTATTATTCAATTATATCTTGGAGAAAGGTATAATCTGAGCCTAAATCCGACTTTGTCTGAGCATTGATTT
This sequence comes from Leucophora obtusa, assembly GCA_949987735.1. Classification (NCBI taxonomy): domain Eukaryota; kingdom Metazoa; phylum Arthropoda; class Insecta; order Diptera; family Anthomyiidae; genus Leucophora; species Leucophora obtusa. Next base: position 207,664,839 of record OX465297.1, read on the forward strand.
TCTAGATCTAGCAAACAAAATTTACCACATTAGAGTACTAAAATAATAATATTTAATTGCTTTTCTGTTCTTATTTGAGAATCTCTGTTTAATATCATTATAGTTGTTAATATTTCTTATCGAAGGTAGTCCCTTATACATGTATACAAGTCTTCTTCTGACCTCTTGTCAACAATAATATTCCTTGGCTACGCAAAAACTTCTAATGTATGAACGTCATAGTAAAGAGTTTGTTTAAAAATGGATACAACTTTATGTGTTACATTCGATGTGTACGTTTGAGTGTATGTGTTTGCTGTGCCATTAAGTGTGGTTAATTGGGGCACATTAATAATTTTGTGCATCCACAAAATATCAACATAAAACAACCAAGAAGAAGAAAGAACCTCAAACGAATCATTAGGCATTTGAAGCATAACAAACTTCATCATCATGTTTTTGGTCATGTTTTCTCATTTTCCTTATAAATTAATCAATGTTTAAAAGTTACAGCTAAAAGGTAAATTCTATAAAGTTAAAAAAGAGATGATGAGACAAAATATAAAGTTAATGGACATTTTTTACAAGTGCCCAACATGCAAAAACAATTCAATTCTAAGGAATGTAATAAAAGAAAAGAAAAAGGAATAAATATTAAGTATACGCATTTGGATAAGTATTTCATTAACCCGCTAATGCAGGGAGGTGGGGACTAACTGCAGACACAGTTATTCTTTAGATTATAAATTTTTTATCAAAAATAGTTTAAATAATTTGATAGAAAAGATAATTTATTAAATTTGAAGTCAAAGAGATTTTCGTGTACAAAAAGCATGGTATAGAAGCAAAAAAAATCAAGGTCAAAATTTAGTAACATTTAAAAAAATAATACTTTTAGAATGACACAGAAAAAAATTGCAAAAACGCTAAAGCTTACTGAAAGTCCTTTATAATGAAGATGAAATTGTGTAGAAATTTCTTATTTGAAAGTAAATTATGATTTCGTATCAAAGCTTTACACACAGAGAAAAAAGATTCAGTGTGACAACATAGTTTCTTGTCAACTAAATTATTTGGTTGCAGAAATGGAATTATTCGTTAATAAAAGTACTGCTAACATAATATAAATATATCATTTCAACTAAAATACTGTTGTCTTAACCAAATTCTTGTTGGCACAAACAAATGTATCGGTGGTAGCTCCAATCAAAGCATTTGGTTGTAATAATGAATCTGTTTTCTTCCGGCAGGAAATACTGAAAAGACAAACAAATACAGAAAAACAAAGTGCCAACCAAATTGAAAAATGTATTTTGGTTGCTGAAAGCAATAAATTCGGTTAGTACAACCATATTTAAATGGAATTCCAGAATATTTCGGCTGTGGCCACTAAAAACTGTTGTATTGACAAAATTCCGTTGTTGTGGATATCGATTAAATTCGTAGTAAACGGTTTTCATTTAGAAACTGAAAAAAATTTTCTATTTGTGCATTCAACTTAAATCAGAAACGGCTAACAAGGAAGGTATCCCCGGGATCACCCACCCTTTATGTATGATAGCAACATGTTTTCTCTTGTTTCTTTGGTCAACAAAGAAACACAGTTTTAGAGGCCAAAGTGTTGTTTTTTCAAATGCGTCATATAGACCAGCTGCAATTAATATTGTAATTATTATTATTATATTTATTATATGGGTGATATCAAAAAATGTGATAAAAACCGTGTAACCACTTAATATCTAATGCATCGATTACATCTGAGTTACATATTTCGATATATATTAGCGAATTGTCACCTGTTTTACAAAATTTATAACAATCTGACCAATTTTTGGTTAATACATAAAATTTGTGACCAATTTTATAGGCCAAATGTAAACTCCGTAACAAGTAACTCATAAGGTTTTTTAACTTTAATAGCTTATATTTTAATAACCAATAAAGCTAAACGCTAACTGTAAGAATTTTTATGAAGAGGAAAAGTGTCGTTTTTAATAAAAATTAATACATTTTACAAACTTTTTCATATATCTTAGCTATCACGACTTCAACTCTGCAACGATTTTTCGTCATAATTTTTGATAAAAATTCATATACCAGAATTTTGGAGTTATCTATTATTTATATAGCGAAAAGTATAATGTTATTTATACTCAAATGATCGTTGGACTGTAAGTAATCATCCAGTATAACAGACTTGAAGCTTTTCTGCAGCATGTAACATTCTCAAGATGAAAAAGGATGTCTTTAATAAGATTTGAAAAAATGCTGTAAACTCCGTTCCTAATTTTTACACCAAACTATTTAACGAGTAAGAAAAACAATGTCATATTTGGATTCACCTTGTAGGCATCATGCGATTTTGTTTCGGAAAAAAATTCTGACAAAGCGTTTCTGAAAGAAAACGAAAAAAGTAACCAAATGTAAACTCCGTAACTGTAAACTCCGTAACCTGAATTGTTTGCATCAGATTTCATTCAAATAAATGTAGATAAATGTTTAAAATATTTGAAAATAACCATAAACAGAGGTGATTCAACTAATATTTATGCGTCAAAAGACGATTCAACTAATAATTTTGCGTCAAATCAAAAAAATGTATCAGTTTTTTACCCTAAGCTGCTGGAGCGAAAAACGATTGATTTTGCATTTCATTGGTTTTGAATCGATATTTCGAGTCATTACTGACATTAGTTTGACAAATTAAATTTGTTTCACACAATTTAAGAATTTTTTGATCGCGAAATGTTATGTTTTTAATATATTATTTTGTAACTGCGCAAACGCTGTTTGGATTTTAAAAAATTTTATATTTTTGAAAAGCATATAAAAGGACCAAAAATACAAAATTAAAAAAAAAATGAATTTTCGCGGAATGAATTGTTTTTTTATTCGCGAAACCGCTAATTTGATAAACACAAATTATATATCATTGGAAAGCAAGTTGAAAATTCAAATACGAAAAATTAATAAATTAAAGAAAAATCGCACGCAATTTTTTTTGTTATATCTTTTGTTTGCAGAAATGTAAACTCCGTTACAACAAAAAAAATTAAAATTGTGCAAAAAAAGTTATTGCGACAACTTGTAGGAGAGATTTTTTGAAATTAGCTTTATAATGACTAAACTTACTGATTCCATTAAGAAAAAACCGAAATATTAACACTTTTTGCTTCTCAAAAATTTGGCCCAAAAATTTATCACATTTTTTGATTTCACCCATATATAAGAAGAAGAATAAACCTTTTTTCTAAAAGTTATAAACACATTAATTTGCAAAAAAAAAAATAATATAAATAAGTAAATGAAATTTTATAATGAAATTGATATAATCAAAATGTATTATTTAGATAACATAAAGCTTGGGCCTTGGTGGTCCTAGACATCAAAGGGTTAAAAAGAATGTTATGTCATTTATCTAAACGCATATATTGACCCTTAAGCAAAACAAGATAATTTCAATTAAAAATATTTTAAAAATGTTTGTTAAACCTTCTTCAATTACATTTTATTACAGCTTTATTTAATTAAATTTTATACATTCCGGCTTGCCTACTAATGTTTCTAATGAGAAATCCATTATAATTATGATGAAGCTTCGGCCTTGCCGGCCCTAGGCATTAAAGGGTTAAAAGGATGGTTATATTTTTTCCTAAACAAATATATTGACTGTTAAACAACACTGTTATAAAAAAAGGAAAATTTAATTAAAAATATTTTAAAATTGTTTGTTAAATCTCCTTCAATTAATTTTCATTTAAGCTTTATTTAATTAAATTTTATATTGTACATTCCAGCTTACCTACTAATGCATCTAATGAGAAATCCATAATAATTATGATTAAGTAAAAGATTTTATAAATAATTTAATTTAATGTAATTAATTTTCTATTTTTTATAAAATGCTTCCTTTTTAAAGCAATTTTCATCGCTCATTTAACTAAATTAAAATCTAATTAAATATTTTTTCTAATTTAATTAATATTGGGTAAAAATATCTCAAACTCTTTTATGGATCATTAAAATAACGTTAACATAAAATTACACTAGTTTACCATATAATTAAAATTTTCTTAACACTAAGGATGAATGTACCCCAAGTGGTATACGCGGATTCGAATGAAAAGTGGATATGTGATAGAGAATAAAAATTTTTTTATGTACAACCGCAAAGGTTTAGTGGTTGAAAATGATGTCAATATTTACCCAATTTTTCGTTTTTTCAGTTTATTTCATATTTGTTCCAATGTAACTATGGGAAAATTTGCTTTCAAATGAAAGGTATTCGAGAGGCCTATTTACCGGTGTATAAAACATTCTTAAGCATACTTATTTGTTTATGGTATAACACAAAACATCAAAATTTTAAGTTGTTTTGTATGGGGTTAAGGGTCAAATTCACATAAATATATTAATCCTTATAATATTTAAGTGAGGGGGTGTTTCGGCTTTTTTCGATATTCGGCCTACTTCGGGTTTAAGACGAATTTTCCTAAAGGGAAAAAAATATTTGGGAACCTCTGACTAATTAACATAGGCAATATGGGCATCAAACTTTTTCTTTTTGAGAGTACATTCCTGTCATGCAAAAATTCTTTTAAATTTCATAAATGAAAAATGGAGTTTTTCCCAAATATTTTTTTGGTTGTTATACAACATGCCGCTTCTTTCTAGATCAGCTAATTTTTATATTCTCTATCACATATCCGAGCTTCATTCAAATCGGGGTGTACCACTTGGAGTACTTTCCTTATGATAATATAGACTCAAACCGACCGAGCTAATTGCAAAACTCAGTTTTAGATATTAAAAAAACGACTGTCGACTAGTGTTATTAATAATAATGTTAAAATAGACTTTCATTACAGTTTTCAACACAACTATTGGTTCTGCCTATAATACTCGTATATAAATAAAAAAAACCCTGCATAAAAAAAATGTTAAAAATTTTAACGAACATTATAAAAACAGAGATTAATTCTTATGGCTACAAATACTATCATAAACACACTAACACACATACAACAATATACAACATGTTTTTTGCAGAATATTGTTTTTTTAAGTTTAAAGCTAAAAAAAATAATTTTTCAAAGTCAGCCATTTGACCACTAAAACCTCTAAACAACAAAATTTTTAAACTTCATGACCACAGAGACATGAACGTAAAAGTTTTAGTACATTTTTGTTTGGTTGTCTTTTTTTTTTTTTTTTTTGAGGGATATTTAAAAATGTTTGTTAAAATAACATGTTTATTTATTTGGTTGAATGGTTTTGTAGGCTTTAATGGGTTTGCTTCAAAGTCTGTAGGTATATTTTGTTGACCTTTAAAATATATTTTAAATAATTAAGTGTTGTAGACATTTTTGTTACAACAAACTGTTTAGGGACGTTTTAAATAATGTGGATAAATTTGTGTTTTTTTTTTGTGCGAAATAATGTTATAATGACGGCCCACACAGTGGACTGAGTGAAAGGTGTCACAATTACACTGAGATAATTTTCATCACTTCAGTAATGAATTTCTTCATAGTTTCAATGAAAATTGTCACTGGAACTCGTCAATTGAAACTTTTCATAGAATATATGAAACAGGTTTCATTAAAGTCAATGTGAATGAAAAGTTCATAAAATTAATGAAACTCTTCCTAAAATTAATAGGCCACTCGAATAAATCATGAAAAAATCATTCAGCCAATGAAGAGCTTCATAAAATCTATGAAGCAATTTCATTTACTGGTTGTTGTCGTTGCTAAGCTGAAATGGATAAATAAAAAGTAGTTAGCAAATGCAAAAGGCGCAATAAAATCGTAGCATATTTTACGGATATACAAAATATATCTACAGAAGGAATTCATTAAATTAAAAAGTTTCATTAAGAAAAAGTTTCGAAGAAATTGATATGATTTATAAAAAATTTTCATAGTCTAAAATTAATAATAAAAAATTAATTTAAAAAAAAATTAAAATTATAAAAGATTATTCTCTCAGGGAATGACGATATTTTATAAAAAAAAGTAAATACTATTGAACAATTTCATATATATAAAGAACATTTTCATTACATTTATGGAGATCTAATTTATGAAATTCAATTAATTTTTTCAATGAAATTATGAAATTTTATGAAAGAAAAGTTATTAAAAATTTCATAATATTAATTAAATATTATATACATAAAGAAATTCTTCATTTGTTCTACGAAAAAAATTCTATGAAATTATATCATTAAAACCATGAAGGATAATTCTCTCAGTGTAGTGCCAACTTCCTTTGAGTGTCTGAGCTCATTACGCAGCTCTCCTCAAAAGCCAATACTTTTGACAAGTTATTTGATATCTCGATAGAGGATGATTTGAAGTTTCAAATCGTACCTGCTCCAATTTTGCACAAAATTGTAAATATTCACAGCCATTCAGATTCGTGCTCAGTGGTCCAAAGTCCCCAGCAAAAACAGACATTACCGAGTAATTAAGCGAGTAAGTAGCACACAAAGGGTTTCACTACTTACCAGGCTATTTACTCGCAACATTACTTTTGTTTGCGATGTCCAAAAATGCATGGGTGGTCATTACCCTCTCGCTTACAAAAAAAGTGCGAATAACGAGTTAGCCATAGTGAAAGAATAAGTAGTTACTCACAAAGATAGAATAAGTGGTTACTATTAAGTTAAGAAATAAGTCGTTACCCTACATTGTAAAATAGTTGGTCATATTGGAAAAAAAACTTTTTACCTTGGAAAATTTCCTATTTAGTTCAAAACAAATTTATAAATAAAAAATATTAATATAAAAAAGACTTAATCAGTACTTATTTAATCAATTACCAGTAAGTGATTACTTTGCACGAATATGTAGGTACTTCTATATCTTATTAACTGTAAGTCATTATTTTGTATTTTAAAGTAATGCAAAAGGTAATGACCTATCATTACTTGGTAATCTGTATGGTAATGACCTGTCATTACCATGTTTTTGCTGGGTCACTTTCAAATGTGTGTTTTAGATTCAAAATATAAACTTTCTAAAATTCACGATCACCATTTTGCATCTTTCATTTCGAAATTTTATAATTCAGATTCATTATTATTTTTTTTATCATTAAAATTTTTGTAAACAAATACTGGCAACACGCGTTTTACAAACGCTGGCAAAGTGTCCCAAATGAGTGTCATGCCAGTTGTTTATTTTTACTACCACCCAGGCAGGATTATGCGTTGGCAGAAAGTGGGATTAACAATCTTGACAATATTGTTATTTTTATCCAACCGTTAGTTGCTACCAATTTGCCAACTTTTCCACAAATAAAAAAGGTGGTCAAAAAAAAATTGTTTTTAGTATTTTTTTTTAAACATAGTTCTGATGGGAATCGAAACCAGGCCGCCAGGTTGTCAGCCCAGACTTCTGCACTCTAAGTCAACAAGACTTGTGCACTAATAGAAAAAAGTCCGTAGTAGCCCAAAAAATCAAAAAAAAATTTCAAATTTTTGAAGAATTTTTCCAATTTTTTATTAAAACCAAGTAAACAAGTTTTGATATAGTCATATATAATCATATAAAATTTTGTATAATTATATATTGGAAAATATATACAAAGATATAATTATATAAAATTTTACGAAATAATATCCAAAATATATAACTATATCTTGTAATATATTGCACAATATATAGTGCAACATATTACAATATCCAATTATATATAGACCTATATAGAGTTACATATGCCTCATATAATTATGTATAATTGTATCGAATTATACACCATTATATCTAGTTGGATATGATTATATTTTATTTGATACATTTGGATAAGGACAAAATCCGGATAAAATTGTATCAAACCATATATTATTCCATCAAATGAGATCTAATTGTGTCAAATTAGATCCAATATGATAATAATACGATCTAATTTGATACAAGTAGATGTTCTCATTTTTTGGATATAATTATTTATAATATCAAAAGTCATATAATTTTTTTTTACTAGGGACATTAAGGTTTTTTGTTTTTGTTTACAGCTTGTTCTCACGCAGAGTGATGTTTGATTTAAATTTTTAAATATTCCTTATGAGGTAAGATATTCTTTAATTTAATTTTACAATATAAAATTTTATGTTAATGAGTGTCGTAATCATAAAGATGAATTTAAATTTGCGCGAAAAATTCAGAAAATTGGTTTAATTTCTATTAACAACTATTAAAATCGTAATTCATATAAGATATATAACTTACGTGAAAAGAAACGTTATTATTTAAAAGCCACAAAAACTCACCTGTAAAGAAAAAATTTAAAATTAAATTAATACATGTGATCTAAAATTATAATTTTAAAATATTTTCTAAATGTTTTGTATAGTTTTATGCCTTGCTAATCTTCTGTAATGCAAAAAAAAATATATATAAGATTATAATTGAATAGTACAGTGCTTTAAAAAAATGTATTTCTGCAAAATTAATTTTCACAAATTTATTACAATCATAAAATGCATGAGTAATTTTTAAGAACCATACCAGTATTTAAAAATGGAACATTAAGTAATAATGCCATAACATTCTGTGTAGAATATTTTTTATATGCTCTCACTACTAAAATTATCTTAACAACTTAATTATCTAACAAATGAGGTAATTAAATATATTACAATTCGACAGGAGAAAGATTAAGGGAAAAATAGCAACAACATGATCAGCCACCCAGCAAAAAACTTAAGGAGTACTACACTATAACAACGCATATGTTAAATTAATTAATCGATGGAAATGACATATTGGATCTAGTTTCATTTTTGAGTTGAGTTGAGTTGTCATGTGCTTGTCATAGGAAAGAATCGATACCATTGTAAATTCAACAAATTTTTTATAGGAAACTATTCTTGTACGTCAAATTTCTATGTGTTGTTGCATTTGCATTTTCTTATTTTTTGCATTTTTTATGCAGAAAGTAAAAGCAAAAAGTCATGCTTTTTGCAGGGCGGTAAAACTTTAAATAAAAGTTAAAGCCAAACCACTTCTTTCATTGCCTCAAAAGAATGCGTTAGTGTCTTTTAACTGCTTTTATAGACTCAATGCTGAACAACACCCAAAAACCACTTAGGTATTACATCTAAAGTAATTGCTCAAAAATTAATCTTAAAAAGTGATTTAGATAGATTCGTAATTTAATATTTTTTTTGCTTTACTACTAAAGGAGCTTTAGTTACAGCAACAACTATAACATAGAGAAAAATACCCAGCAAAAAATTTTCAAAATAGGGAATCGAGTTGGGAATCAGGTATTTTTGGTAGAACGCCTTCCCAATTGGATTACCAACTTGTTTCTTTTAACAAGGCGTGAGACTAAATGCAATCGATTCTTTGGAATCGCAATGGTAGCCAGTTACTATTTTTCTTACAGAACACCTTTGATTTTTAGTAAAAGAAGGTGTTCTAATAATAAAAAGAATAAGCGAGTTTCTAAAAATAGATATTCTCAAAATAGAATTTACGAATTAAATTTTAAAATAAATAAAAAAAAACTTACACATGTGTTTCGTTGGGATTTGATCCCTGGCTTTCTGCGTGTCAGGCGGATACTCTTCCACTGAGCCACCGTCTTGCATGATCATTTATAGCTTAAATCAGATTTTATTTTTTTATAATTACTTTATACTTTTTAGCACAAGCTTGTTTTTTTGATGAAAGAGGTAGTTCTTTAGAATTTATATATAAGACCTTACAATACACCTTGCAAATTACAGAAAAGGGAAGCGAATATTAAAATCTCTTTATGGTTATGGTTAAACTAATAGAATTCGACTTATACTAAATTAGACAAATACTAAATAGCATATCAGGTTCAGTGTATATTTATTATATTAGCTGTAAATAAATAAAATATAATAAAATAAAATAAATTAAATAAATTAAACTAAATAAAATGAAATAAATTAAATAAATAAATTAAATAAATAAATTAAATAAATCAAATAAAATAAATAAATTAAATAAATTTTAATGAATTAAATAAATTAAATAAATCAAATAAATTCAATAAATTAAATAAATTAGATAAATTAAAAGAAAAAATTAAATTAAATAATCTAAATAAATAAAATAAATTAAATAAATTAAATAAATTAAATGAATTATATAAATTAAATAAATTAAATAAATCAAATAAATCAAATAAATTAAATAAATTAAACAAATTAAATAAATTAAATAAGTTAATAAATTAAATAAATTAAATAATTATTATTAAATAATTTATTAAATAAATTATTAAATAAATTATTAAATAATTTATTAAATAAATTAAATAATTTTTATTAAATAAATTAAATACATTAAATAAATAGATTAAATAAATTAATAAATTAAATAAATGAATAAATAAATAAATAAATAACAACAAAATTTCAATTGTCCTAACAACAATATCTGAATGTTTTTATGTGGAAATTTCGAAAGGAAAAGTTCCCAGAATCAGGGTTTTTCGATAGAAAAGGTTCCCAAAACCTTAAAATTGTATATAAACCATTTTTAATGGAAAAAGTAGTCAGAATGTGAACGTGTTTCTATGGCAGAAATAAATCAGATATTAGCAAAGAGAAAACATATTTGTTCTGACGGCACAATTAGTACACTCACTAAAGTTTGTCGGTAGAATCTACTGAAAATGTCAGTTAAAACAAAGATATATGCAGTTAAAAAGGCGACAAAGGTATTTACATTTAAAATAACTAAAAATTGTGTTATTTTTACCTCCTGAAAAATAACTAACAAATGCATTAAAAATAACTACCAATGTCGTAAAATTAACTGAGAAATTTTTACTACAAAAATTTCAAAACAACTGACGAAATCGGTAAAAACTGCTGTTTTTTATAGTCAAATGTTTTTGTTTATAAAAGTTATATTTTAATAAAAAAAATATTTTTTTTCTTTCGATTACAAAAATATCACAAAAAAATATTACAAAAACTCGAAGTAAAAATTCCAAACCGTTCTCCAGTTTTTATGCTTTTATGCATTGGAGATACAATACAAGTTTCTGATTTTTATTTGCAAACTAGAAATATATCAATAATAACAAATACAAACTAAACAAGAATTTTTAAATAAAAAAAAATCAACGACATTTTTTATTTTTTAATTAACTACCAAAAATAACTGTTTGCTGTAAAATTACTGTTTTGGTAGTTGTTTATTATGATATTAAAAATAACTACTTTAAAAAACTGTTACAAAATTACAGTATTTTTCGTTAGTTGTTATCTTAAATAACCGTCATAAAAGTTGTTTTGAATTTTTCTGTAGAAAAACAACTGTAATTTCCGTTAAAAATAACAACTACTGATTACTATACAAACAACTGTCAAACTTTTTTGAGTGTAGCGATTGGATTGGTTCGGTGTACTAGTGGAATATTTCGTTTGTATCTATCAGAAAATTAGTTTTTAGAATGTAATTTCCCTACGGGAAATTTTAACAAACTGTCACCGAACTGGCCCCTTTATATAAAATAGACTGGTCACTTTTACATGGCGTTGTCATAGGACCCCTGTCACAAGACAAATCCTAGGACAGGTTACTGAACTCTCATAAAAAACAAAGTCACAAGGGGTCAATTTCCCCCTCCTATGACAACGCCATGTAAAAGTGACCAGTCTATTTCATATAAAGGGGCCAGTTCGGTGACAGTTTGTTAAAATTTCCAATAGGGTTATTTCCGAGAACGGAAATTCGCTGTCCTAAACAAAAATTCAGTAGTATTATCCGAAAAAATTTGTTGCAGCAACTGAACCATTATATTGGCATTATAATTGTTTTTTTTTTGGTTATATTTTAAAAAATTTGTACTGATTTCAAGTCGGAAAAAAATGGTATGTATCAAATGTAAAATATGGGGTTTTGTTGGCCTTTTTAAACTATTTTGCCAAAAGATTTGTTTTGGACGTTTTGCAAAATACAAAGCAATAAATTAAAATTAATCGATTAACTGACAAAATTGCAAAAGACAATAGATTTTCCTTTTATTTTAATTCTCAATATAATAACTTAAAAGAAATTTTAGTAATTTTTTATATTTTGTTTTGAATAACTGCTAAGAAAAATTAAAAAATATATTTCTTTGTAATGTTACTATTTATTTAATCGAAAACAACTTTTCTGGTTTACTTTTTTAATTACCATTGAACATTTATTTACTCTTCATGCAGTGACTGTGTATATCAAAAATAATATTTGTGATAAAGCGCAAATTTATTGGGAAGAAATGGGAAATAGTCCTTTAAATATTAAAATGCCGTATTAGCACAAAATTTTTAAAATAATTTTTTCACTGTTATGTTTAAAACTAAATAACTTCTCTTTTCAAAACGTGGAACTACTTCTTAATTTGTTGTTTTACTACCAAAATGTTAACGGTTACTTTCTAAGATCACATAATTTAAAAAGTAAATTATTAATTTTTGAAAACTTTTGTTAGTAAATAATTATATTTGAATGACTTTCATGCCTTGTTTGTTTTGATTTTTAGAATTGATTACAATACCTCTTGCTTTTTTTACGATCTTGTTAGAATGTGTTTGGTAATGCAGTAAAGAAATTTGGCAATGAGATTTGTAAGCGGTTATATGGCAATGCCTTGTTAAGGTAATGGGTAATTTTTTCCTGGGTAATAGCTTTGTTAAAAACATATGATTTTTTTTTATAATACATGAAATAACTAAGTAAAAAATGTTTGAGTTTACTTCTCGAAACGGTTCTCACTTTGGAGTTACCATAAATACAAAAACTAAAATCTACATTATAACCTAGGGAGAACCACATGTAGACAATGTGATGATAATGCTTGTTAGCACTTGAAAATGCATTATTTGTCAAACATTGTTTCTAGGAAAGTTTTTTTCATAGGTTTGTTTCTCTATGTGTTGTAAAATAAATTGTGAATTCTATTTATAATTTGTCATATTTGATCTTAAAAACGAACAAAAACAATATTAAGTTTTTTAATATTTATAATTAATTTGTTTAAATTCAATATTTTTTTTAATTTAAAAATTTTTAAAAATATATAAAATAAAAATTGTGAAAAATTGCTTTGTATGTACCTTTGGAAATAGTACTGAAAAAATACCTTTTGCTCTTGTTTAATAAGTGCTTTTATAATAAACAATAAAATAAAAATATAATTTTTTTAGGGTTTTTTATTGATTTTTTTTTTAATTATGCTGAAGTGCGAGTACTCCTCTCCTATGACAACTCAGCATTAAAATCAATAGTATGTTTCTGTTAAAAAAGAAGTACATCTATATCATTTACCCCTATTAACACAATATTCTGTTAGCTATTAATTGGGACTATTGAGGGGTATTGTATAGTTGATCTTTTATTTTTTTATTTGGGACTTCAATTAACACATTTGTTGTTGTTTTCCCTATAAATTTTTAATTTAGCTTTAGGTTAAATTTTAACGGGACATTGTGTTATCCGGCATAATTGTAGTTCCTTTTCAACTGCATTGGCATATCTTTTTTTGCTGGCTACATAAATATCTTTAATACTAACCATGTTTCTGGGGAAAATTCCAAAAAGCAGCTTATCAGAGAATCGGACTACTCTACTCTAGGATATAAATATTAGGAACTTTTCTTCATTTGAACGCCACTTTTATCACATGCCTTGTAAAAATTTCAATAAGTACCTTATCAGTGAATTAGCACAGATGTCAAGGAACACATATATTTAATTTCAGGTTACTAGCAGAAGTGGTTTCTGCCTAGGTTCCCTTCTGGCCCTCCTCAGGAAATACCAAAACACTCATCTTACACTGAGGGATGTTTTCGCAAAGACAAAACACTTATACCAAAGTTAAAGTAGCAAAATCCAGCAATACAGGCTGATCAGTGATAAGTCAGTGCGTCAGTCAGCGTAACTCTGTTATACATATAGAATATGAAAATTTTCTCATTTCAATTTTAATTAAAACCTTAATGCTTTAAAGAGGTTTTTGAATAAGCAATAAATTTGATTTGTATGTAAATGTGTGTCAGTAGTTTATTAATCCAAAACGACAAATAGAATACAAATGTACCTAAGCATACATATATGTAAGAGGGGACCGAAATTCAACATTTTTGAGCAAAGTGTTTGTAACCTTTATGTTGACAACCCTACCCAGTAAAAAATGCGATAGCAGTATGAAAAGCACTACAGTTAATGATCTAGAAGTACTTGTTTTTTTAACAGAAACACTAATGATTTTAACATTGAGTGGTCATAGGAGGGGAGTACTTATGAACGAGTGCAAAGGAAACTCTACTTCATCAAACGAAAGTAAAAAAAAATGGCTGTAAACCAAACCAAAATTCGCCTTCCGGAAACTAAAAATGGGTCGAAAAAGAGAGAAAAATCACCCAAAAAATACGAAAAAAATGCCCAAAAATAAAATGAAAAGTTATCAAGAAAGCTAATTTTTACCAACAAAAAAAAAAAAAAATACTCACAAAAAAAGCAAAAATTATCAAATTTACAAATAGAAGTTAATTATATATATTTTTTTTAAATATTTGCACGGTATCTTCGGCAACTGCTGTACAGTTCGTCAAAATTGTACATGGAATTTCAAGAGACATTCACCGCAGCATATTAAATATCTGCAGGCAGACAAAAAATCTGATTTAAAGGCATCACTTTATGATTGGAAATACGAAATGATTGTTAGTGTAAACCTTGTTACCATATTATGATCGTAATTGGTCATATTATGATCATTGATCTTATGATCACTTTATGATCACTGGGGATTAAATTATGATCTTACTATGATTATTAAAACAAATATTAGTTAATATGTAAATATTGATGGATAATTCTATTAAGAGAATATAAAATTTTTGGTTGTAAGACTTTATTGAAGAAATTCAAACATTTGGGCCGCAGACGAAAAATTTGCGAGTATTTTTAATCAAAAATCGCGTGCGCAAAAGGTGCACTCCATTTTTATTTTGTTTATTAAATTCAAACAAATATATAAAAAAACAATATAAAAAATATAAAGAAAAACAATATAAACAAAAATAAAATTAAAAAAATATTGGTCCCCCCCGGATTCGAACTCGCGATCATCGTTTGATTTCCAAACTGTAGCCAAATGACTTCTAAGGATCGCCTTTAGGGCAATAATGCTGTAAAAGTAAAAATTAAGCAATTTTTTTTGGATGTTGTTCACAATTCCTTCCAAAAAAGCTGTAAAATTATACAAACAGATACTTTGGAAGCAATGATAGAAATGGTTTTTAAAGCACAATTTAAATTTTTTTCGATCAGTATTTAATTATTCGAACATTTTCTTAAGTATATTTTCACAGGAAGCAGAAGAAAATGAAAATATTTTTATCGAAAAATGTAACAGACACAAGGGCATTACAACAATACTGCCTCAGTTTCGTCCCGTCCCGCAGTGTGTCCAAAACCGAGCTTTGAAGAATTAATTCGTTTTTGAATGAATTCACTACCAATCGAAGTAAATTTTCATTTGAATTGAATGAATTCCTTTTCTTAAGTAATTCACTGAATTCGTTCAACTGAAGGCATTCAACAAAAAACAAATTCATTAAATCAACTGAATTAATACCTTACAGAATTAATTCACTACTGAATTCATTAAATTTCATTTTCGTTCAGTGAATTAAAAAAAATTACGTTCACTGAATTGAAAAGCGGTTTTCTACGGTTCAGTATACAGTAGAGTGTTTTCAAAATATTTTGGCAATAATTCAGCCATTTCTCATTGGCTAGTATTGTTTATATAAAAATAGAAAAAAAAATTGAGATAAGATGAACAAAATTCCACAACTCCCAAAATATTGTGAACATTTTTCAAAAATGGGATTTTTTACTCGAATTCGGAATGATCTGGGGGAAGAAAAATTTACAAGTGGAGAATATTTTTTCCATTAGGATCATCTAAAAGAAGTATGCTTTCAGAAAAATATAAGTACGATATGTGTTCTTAAAGAAGCTTTCAACCTGGAGGGAAAAGAGTCTTACTATGGGCGTGTAAAGTTTCATCACATACCGACCAACTGACCAATAATGGCTAATTTATTTCCAAAATATTTTTTATTTCCACTGTGTACTGAACGGCAGAAAACAGCTTTTGAATTCAGTGAATGTAATTTTTTTCAATTCACTGAGTGTAATTTCTTTTAATCATAAAATACTTGCGTTTATTTTATATGTACTGTCCTCTTTTTACATGTACTACTATCCTTTATCGATCCACTTAACCAAATTTTTTCTTCATTTTTTTTGTGTATGTTTTTGTATACCACAAAAAAAAAAAAAAAAATTAAGGGGATCGATAAAGGATTAAAATACCTTTAATTTAAGTACATATCAGCATATATAAAATAAATGCAAGTTTTTTATGATAAATACAGTCTACCTGCCTTTGAAAATAAATTACAATATGACCGTCTATTAAGGAAGTAGTAGTTGTCATATAAAAAAGATCGAGTGGAATACAGATAGTAAGTAGCAAATAAGAAAGATAAAAGATAGAAAAAAAATTAAAATGCCAATTTTCAAAAATTGAATTGATAATAGGCATGCGCGGTTCCAGCAATTAATATAAGGGGAAAAATCATACGCCACCGTAGACAAATACATTGAGTTGGACACTGAGGCGTATGATTTTTCCCCTTATATTAATTGCTGGAACCGCGCATGATCATAGGAGACACAGATAAATAAAAATTTTGTTTTATTATTCCGGGTACCGATAGAGGATTAAAATACCTTCAATTAAAGGTACATATCTTTTACATACCCCTAATTCTTATTGGTTTTTGTGAGAAAAATTAAAAAACATCGAGTTTTTTTCGACATTCACAAAAAAAGAAAAAACAAAAAAAAAAAAAAAATATTTAGAAACTGAAATTAAAAAATCGGCCATGACAGGATTGTGTGGAATTTTGTAAATTCAAACACAAAAAAAAAATGTTGAAAATCGTTTAAGAACTGCGGTCTGAAATCTTATTAGATAGAAAATTATTATTTAAGATAATTTTTCAAAAAGTCTAAAATTTTACCGCTATGGCAAAAAAAGGCATTAAGGGGGGTATCGACTTTAAGAAAAATTCTCAGAAAATTTCAATAAAAAATTCGAAGAAATTAAATTTCTACATGTTTTTTTGTAAAATATGTTTTAGTCCCAGGTAATACTCTATGTGGTAAATTTGTGTGTAACACGTTTTGTTTCCATTTTTGTTAACTTGTTTTTATTAGAAATCGTATATCTTATAACAGGGCAGAATAAAACCATAAAAACTACATCAAAAGATTTAAGACTTGCACGCAGTTTTCAGATGACGATTCCTTGATGAATGTTGAAGGCACGTCATATGGGACAGGTGCTGATGGCTTAATATAAGTTATAAAAGTAATCAATATATATAAAAATGGGGAAAAAATCCGAAATAAATTAAAAAATGTACAAAATTATAGCATTTTTACGAAATAATTAGGTAGTTCACAGGGGGTGTGCTATCTGTTGTATCGTTGTATCGTCCAAACAAAAAACAGAGTTGTTAGAATTTAAATTGAAAAAATACAACATTTGAGAATAACACGATACAACATTTTTACATATGTTTAGTGTCCTATGTTTGAGTGTGCTAACAGATAGAAAATCGTTATTAAACTCAAATAAAAATTTTAACAACTCTATTTTTTGTTAGGACGATACAACGATACAACAGATAGCACACCCCTTGTGAACTAGCTAAATATGAATAGCATTATGTATAATAATATATCTATCATCGTTTTTAAGACTATTAGGTTTATTATATCAAATACCCATTAACCGATTCGTCCCAAATTTGTGGATATGTAGTAAACTAGGAGATATAACTTTTCGTCATACACCATTTTTTGAAATTCTGCTGTTTTCTTAGCGTAAAATTAATTTTAAACTTCAAACGCGTTTTTCTCACAACCATGAGTTCAAAATCGGCTGCCACTGTACAGCCAAGGTGGGTTACCCAATTTCGATCCGGTTTTTTTCTATCGTAGTCAACAAAAAACTGTAGTCCTTATCGTGGCCGTTTTTTTGAATTTCAGTCAAATAAATTTTATATTCCCAAATAAAATTGTTTTTTCTTGCCTTTTTTGGAATTTTCAAGTTTGTGTGGCAACTTTGTTAAAAAAAAATTAAAAAACTAAAAATCGGGCTACGATAAGGACTAGAGAATTTATCTGGTATTAAGAATCACTTTACATTTTTAATTTCCAATAATTAATGAAGGCTGCCAGTGGCAGCCGATTTTGCCTTTTTTTTGAAAAAGGCTAATAATAAAGTGACAACCCTGGCGATTTTGGTTGGAGAAATTTAAAACTAATATTTTTTGAAAATACTGCAATAACATATATTTCAAATAGAAAAAAAAATAATATAGTAAAAATATAGTTATTTAAATTTTTGACAACCGTTTGAATGTACTCCTTAAAATTCTGTTGTACTGTAACAAAATTCTGTTGTACTGTACCCCCCTTAAACTAATATTTTTTAGTTTTTTCATAACTTTGCTGCAGAGTAAAAGCATTGACATGTTTTAAATATCAGCCCCACTCTTATTTATATATTCTGTATATATGCTAATGATTTGTAAAAATTAACATTTCGGTATAACTGTTTTAGTTGTTATGGGCGTTTACCTTGTTTGTATTTTAAAGTTGTTTCGTTAGATAAACTAACTGCCGTTCAGGCTGTCATTAACAAAAATTTTACTTATTGGCTGTAAAATGGGTAACATTTATGTCAATAATAATTGATAGATTTATCGAAAATATGCTTGTATAGTTTTGAGGTCAAATTAGTGCCAAAGTTGGTTAATTTAACTTGAACATTATGTGGGCTTAAAAAAATTTGGCCTAAAGATATTATAGGCGTTTTTATATAAACTCGTAGTCTACTCGAAAACTGTGTAAACCTAGTATGTTTATGAATTTAGTGTCAAACTCCATATACAAAAAATATGGTTTGTATTTATACAAGGTTTACAAGGAATTTATGAGTTTATATGAGTTTATACAAAAATATACAAATTTAATGAATTCGTAAGAATTTGAAAATATTTTAAACCAGAAGTCAAGAAGTAAAGTAGTTTTGTAATTATTAGTTGTTTAAATGAGACATTAGCCGTTTTTTCTAATCACTTGGATTTAATAAATCCAAAAAGTATTTCTAAAAGCGCTCAACAGATGGGATTAGATTCTTCCTATTTTAAAAAAAATTTCTGTCCGACACTTCTTTCACCCTAATTTTTAATACCGAATTCGATGATGAAGGATTTTACTTTAACTTTTAATTTATAATTATATTTTACATAAAACAGCGATAAACAGAGTGCCTTTTCAGTTTTATCACTTCAATTTATATTTTTACACAATTGAAAAATTCCATTGCAATATTTAATATTCACTAATTGGATTTAATTAAATTACTTACTGTAGAGTGAAAAATTGCCATTTCTATTTGAGCTATTTCTCCATGTCAAAGATAAAAAATATGTATTTGGTGAGGTGTAGTTTTTTTTTCTAAACATATTTAATAAAAAAAAAATTAATAAAAATCTTTTATTTGTTAGTTTTTTAAATTTTTTTGTTTCTCTTTTAATTTTCATTCGTATTTTTTTCTGACATTAAATTAATAGGCTGTTTCATATAGTTGTGCTTTTATTGTGGATTTATTAAATCCAGCTTTTTTTTTTGGATTTAATAAATCCATTTTTTGTATGAAAAATTCTAAATCCAGGTGATTAAAAAACACGCTAATTGTAAAAATTATAAGATCCACCTGGCGTATGATTAATATAAATAATTTTTATATAACTCATACGACTCAGTGTCCCTTTTATATTGTATGACAACTTTGGTTGCTAGCTAAAACGAAGTTATGAATTTTTAAATAACAACGTGTTAATAATGAGACTCATGGAAAAATTAATACATTTTGTAAAACATAATCGATCAACTTACCCAAATAAATCAGCTTCACTTCCTGGAAAACTAATTCTTGGTGATAACGGAGATCTACCTGCTCTTTTTAACATATCATGTAGACCAGGTGGTGCATGTATTGGACTTAATATGGTTATTTTACGATTTGGTGGGGCCAATAGACCACCCGACAATGTCAACCCAGTACGCATACCAGTTGAAGATATTTGTGATGAAGAAGATTTCATTTCTATAGTCTCGGCCGATTTCGAAATTAAAATCGATGAAGATTGATGTAAACCCAATTTATTGTTGGAAACAGTTAAGTGATCACCATTACCACCATCGATCGAAGAAGAAGAAGGTTCATCAATTTGGGTTGAAGCACTGCGTATACATTTGTCAGGTCTAATGCCAGTACCCATAGCATTAGCCGCCTCAGAGTGGGCCGAAGTAGAGCGTACAAATTGTCTAACATGTTTCTGATGGGCTGTTAGAAAGGTGCCTGACCCAGAGGCGGGATGACTGCCAGCTACAGCTGCTTCGGGTTGTTGTAAAAAACTTTGAAATTTTTTTGTTGATGTTGTAGAAGAGGACGAAGAAGTTTTTTGCATAAATCCAACACGTTGTTCGCTCGAAACTATTGAAGTACTAGATTGTGCTTTTAATTGTTGCCCTAGCTGGGTAGCCGTTAAGGAATTGTTGCCACCACCAGCATTGGTAAGTTGTAAAGTTAATTCACCAGCAGCCCCCGTTACAGAGGACGACTGCAAACTTTTTGATCTTGAACTCGTGGCTATTGTCTTTTGTGAAGTAAATAACGATTGCTGTTGGCCCTGCATTTGTTGAAGTTGTTTCTGTAATTCGTTATCCAACATCGTACCCTCTTCTAATATCGAATTGGATGCAGAAGCTATAGAAAATGAACGACTTGCTATTTGTCGCGACACTTGACTGATCACACGCCGTTGCTGTTGTTGTTTAGATGTTCCACATTCCACGATTACCGTGCTAGTACCGTCATGAGCTGTATCAAGATCTTGCAAAGAACGTTCTTCTTCGGCATCAACTTCACTGGGCGTTGTAATAATATATTGAGGTGGTGAGTTGTTACTTTCGTTGGACATATTGGTAAGCAATTTTTGGTTTTTATTTTATTAAAATTAAAGCGGTGGTTTCTCTTAGTGTGGTTTTAATTAATTGTACATATATTTATTACAATTTTTATTTTATTTACAAGTAGGTACTCTTAAAGGTGGCCTTTTAAAGGCTTTTTCAATATTTAACAAAATCTCGTAAGCAGAATTTTAAAAGTTTCTAAAATAAAAATTAATTATTTGAAAAAAGGGGAATTTTGTTTAATAAACTTGTTTAGTGGTTTATAATAATGTCTCTCTTTGACCACAAAACAAAAAAAAAAACAAAAAATAATAAAACTAAATAAAATTGTATATGCGCTGGTAGTTAGATTTTTTAGATATTTTTCTAACCCCAAAAATAGGCAACGAATATAAATTCCAGTGACTGCAATGAGCACTAAAACTTTCCACTTAATATTGCATTGTAATAATTGAAATTTATATGTTTAAATTTTATTAAAATATCCTTTGAGTGCTTCGACCGAAACCCAACTCCCTTAACTTCGCGCGAATTATCACGGTCTTCAAGTAAGGTTTAACATGTTGTTAAATTTTATTTGATTTTGAGTATTGTTAACTTTAAAATACCAGTAAACACCTTTAACATTAAACTACCCTAAAGAATTATTTTAAAATACCGTTAAATTGTTTTTTCGGACTTTCTATATTTTTATATGTGTATATTTAGTTAGAATAATGCTCTACCTCAAGTCCAAATTCTAATATGATATTAGCTGCATTTTCGCTCATACCTATCAACGTTAAGTATTTAAAGCAAATCTATGTTTAAACGAATAAAGCTGCGGTATAATAAAACGTACACTCATGGAAATAAATTTGTAAAAATAGCAGAAAAAGTTACTAAAAATTCGTTAAAAATTATGCTGCTTTTTTGTGATTTTTTAGGCTACTAATTATTTAGCAAAATCTTTTGCTGATTTTAGCAGGTTAATTTGCTATTTTCCACTAACAAAAATTTAGCTCAAATGTAACTAAAATTCTGTATATTTAACTGTTTTATTTTTGCTGTTCCTATATTACTAATATTTAGCAAAAAAAATCTGCTAATTTTAGCAGTTTTTTCTGCAGCATCATTTTTAATTAATTTTAAGTAAATTTTTCTATTTTTACAGATTTATTTCTATGCGTGTAGATGTAAAACCGAGAAACACTCTATTGATAAATCTTTGGAATGTCTGAGCATTTTTTTTTTTTTTTTTTTGCCGAACATAGGGGTCGCCATTTACATTTTTCGTTATATTCGGCATTTACAGTCGGATCTTAAAGGTATGAAACATCGATGTTCTTCTCTCGAGGAGACCAGTGTTTTGCTCTAAGGGCCATTGACCTCAAGTATCCCGTTCTAGTAGTTACCCACCAGATCTCAGTTGCTACCACCCTAATGTCAGAAAATTAAAGCTCGCAAAAAATCATTAAACTTTTGCTGAGGAAGTTTTTCGATAAACCCACGTAGGGGTTGCCTTTTAAATTTTTATTCATTGGATTTTTCCTTTATAGCAAAATACTGTTCTCCTCGAGGCAACAAAATTGATATAGCACACTTTAAAATTCAACTTTAAATGCCGAAGCTATAACGAAAAATTGAAAAAGGCGACCCCTCGGCAAAAAAAATTTATTTTTTGAAATTACCTTGCCTAAATTCTTTATATTGGAGGTTCTACGGCGAACTTTTTTTTTTGAGATACAGTCTAAAATCCACGTACTGGTAGCGTATAAATACCTCCCCGAAAGCTAAAAGTGCCTAAAGGCAGCCTCGGGCATAAGAAGGTTAATTTCTTAAAATAACTTGTTTTGGAAATATTTTTTCCAACTTTTGCTTACCTCCTAGCATGCTGCTACGGATACATTAAAGCACCATTGATTAAAGATGGTAGTTTTAAAGCATACTTTTATGAGTAGAAACTGAAAAATCTACAGCATTCATTTTAGGTAAATAAGATTTTTAATAAACTTTGCTGATAAACTGACAAAGCAAATAATTAGAAAAAAAATACATGTTGTTATCAAAAGCACATGCAACCAATAAAAGCACCTGAATTTAGTCGGTCTAAAATTGTTGAACTCTATAAAGTTGCAAAGTAATTTATAAAAAAATTTATCAGAATAGCAAAAACAAAATTGGTTTATAATGAAATTTACGTGTCTTTGAAATTGGCATGTGTTTTGTATGAATGCTTTAAAGTTATTGACATGTTATTTCGAATACATTGAACTTTTTTTCTGTTGAAAAACATGATAAATTGTTTTCGTTTTTCTGCCCCTACATGAGCATCTTTCCAGAGTTTTATTATTATTATTATTATAGACTTAAGGCCATATATGGAATACAGCACAACACAGATTGTTAACAAGAGAAATGTGGTTTCATATTTTATGCTGTTGTTGTTATTGTGCTAGTTGAAGCCAGAGGCTTCAAGTTTTGGATGTGAACAATTTTGGGTTGGCATATTTTTTTTATTCATTTTTTTCTGATATTTCGGGTATTCTTTTTTTTATAAAGTTATAATAACAAAATTTGAGTCTGCACAAAAAGATTTGTTAGACCAAAAAAAATTTTGCTATTTTTTTGTTGTGTGAACAAGAGTTTAAATTTTTATAATACCTTAAACGACCTTTAGAAAAATAATTGCATATTTTTAGGTCACAATTAAGGTAAAGAATTTTGTTGCTCAGTTTAAGGGCTAAAATATTGTAATATGTAGAATATTATTAAATATTTATAAAGTTAAAATATTGATTTTACATGAAATATTAATGATTCATAAAAGTATGTAGCATACTTTAAGGCTGAACAAAAAAGTAATATAAAAAAAAAAAAAAAAAAAGATTTGTAGCTTAAGGCAAAAATGTATTAGTATAAAGTTGTTACTAAATACATTTTAATTAAATTAACCATACTATAAAACCAAACATTTATTTGTTATTTTTTATTATGTGGATTATAAAATTACTTAACTTTTGATTTCATTACTTATAAATTCTTTAATACGATTTTCAAATCACTTGTCATTTTTAATATAATATATTAAGAAAACATTTCTTTGATTTTCTTTTATACTTTTAAATCAGATATTATTATGACATTAAATACAAAAAAAATTTATATTTTAAATTATGAATAAAACATAAAGAGATAGACATTTTTTGTTTTGAAAATTTTGTTATTCACTGAATCAGATGAAATGAAACTAATTTCGTTTATAATAATATTTATGTTAAATAGTTATCAATTTTTAAATTATTTTTCCTGCTATTTTTTAACATATATTTTCACAATTTTTGTTATGCCAATCAAGTGGAAAATTAAAAAGTTAAGAAAAACCTAGAAATACAAAAACTTTTTTAAGGGAAACTAAATATAAGTGAAAAGGAAATTAAAGCATATTTTAGTTTGTGGAAATTATTAAGAATCTGTAGCACAACCTTTAGGTGCTAAGGAAGATTTTTGTTTAAAGTTTATGGTTTCAATAGAAATTCTTAAGAACTTTTAAAAACCTGTTAAGTGAATTAAATTAAATTTCATATATTAAAGCTAACACTTATAGAAAACATACCATTTTCTAGTGTTGTTGGTTATACACAAATAGATGTCACTAGATTTCTAGATCTCTCAAAACAACAGAGTATTATTTTGGAAGATGACAAAGAAAGTTGTGGGAACATTTTTATTGTTGTGTTGTCTTTGATATCTTAAATGTTGAATAACGCTCCTAGACGATAACAATACATTTTCATTGGGTTTGTAATTTAAACTAACAAATATTTCTAGAAATTCTAAAAACGTTTTCCCTGGCGATTTCATCAACCACACTTGGGATTGGATCATTGGCATTACTTGATGACAATGCCAAAGCTAAAAAATTTCATTACAATTCAATGCCAATGACATTTTTTGTCTCTATATGGGACCTTCTCCGAGAAAAGGGACCTAGTGTGTCAAAAAACCTATTGTGTCAAAAACTTGGGAAAATCGATAAAAATGAGAAAATATCGATATTCCCAAGTTTTTGACACACTAGGTTTTTTAACACACTAGGTCCCTTTTCTCGGAGAAGGTCACATATGATAATTCTTTCAACAATCCGTTGGCTTTAGGATTCGACAACATGTCCCCACATTACAAACGTAACTATACTGAAGTGCGACTACAGCTTAGCCATCTCACCCAAGTAAGGCCTTGAATGAAATGTAACTAATTCATTGTTTTCTTTTCTATACAGCTTTCTGTTATTGTTTTTACTCAGAAGTGATGAAGCACATACAAGCATTCTATTTTTAGATTCTCGTTAATCTTCCAATCTCCTCCGTGTCTCCTTTTTCGCAAATGTTGCGACACTTAAGTATAGTTTTTATGTTCAAGAATAGCCAACTTGCGAATATTGGGTACGGGTTGCCACAGGGCATTTTCAGTTGGCATCGATTAAACCAATGTTAATAAAATGTAAACCAATGCCTCAAAGCAGCCAATTATATTGAAGAAAAAAGTAGTGTAGGAGAATGTCATGCACCTTGATACTTTTGAAAAATTCGTATCAATATCTCGAAGATAATGACAGATTTAAATAATCCCTAAATGCAGAAAGATTAATTTTAATATTGTTATAGATTGCAAGTAATAAAAATTTGTATTCATTTTAAATTTCAATTTTTTCAGAAAATCGAAAAAGTGTTTGTAGTGTTCCTAGGAACTCGTAAAAATTAAAGAATTTCAAAAAAACTGTTATCTTAAACAGATTTTCTTTTAATTTCGAATATGAGTAGTATTTCTGTTAAATTAATTATTTTGAGTGTATATAAAAAGGCATAAATCAAAATTTTTGGTTCAGCAAAGGACCACTGTAAAACACCTGTTGTCGTTACATATGCAATTTAATGAAAGGAGTACTGTAAACCCTTAAAGTATGTTATTTTTAATGTAATTTTTTTTAGAAATTTTTATCATTTAAAGAAGGGGGAAAAAACTATGTATAAATCAAAAATGGAACTATTAATGGAAAAACTTTATTTTTTCTGTCAACTATATTTCACTATTAATCCAACGACATGATAAATATCAACACATGTTACAAAAAAACTGTCATCATAAAAAAAGGGGGGAAAAACTACAACAACAAGTAAAAGAGTTTTACACTTTGTGAACTTAAACCACAGATGTGAGAGTAAATCTAACAAATTAGTTCAAAAACAAAGTTATAAAACAACAAAAAGTAAGCTAAAAGAAATTATAAGAAATATATAGAAAACTACCATAAAGTTTAAAATAAATAAATTAAATTAAACATAAAAAATAATACTTTAAGAACATGAAAAAAAAACAATTATTTGTTTACAAATAATTTAATTTAAGAACCATAAAACAGATTTCATATAAAATATATGTAAAAATATAAATTTGTTATACATTTATAGTAACTACAAAAAACTGGAAGGACCAACCAACGTTGTCAGATAAGGGGATTTCGCCCCAAATTGGGGATTGCAACTTCGGTTTGTGGACAGATTTTCGTGGAGAGGCATTTTAGGATTTCACAAAAATTTGGGGATTTGGTGTTTACACAAGTCATAAAATTAATTTTAAACTTTTTTTTACTGTTGATTCGCATGTATTTTTGTGTTTTACCATTGATTTTATGACCTGTGGAGATGTAAAGTAAACCAAAATAAGATTTGTAGGCCACTCCACGCATGGTCCTGGTGTAAGGCTGCAAAGTTTAAATATTTTAATTATTTTTTTACGATTTTTTGAAAAATAAGCTAACATCATTTTTAAATAGTTAAACCCCGGAACACAAAAAATTTAAATTGTTGCTTTTTAGTAAAAATTTCATATTTTGCAAAGGTGCATTCTTTTTTTAAAATTCGAGAGTGGCCAGATTTTAGAAAAATGCATTCCCCTTTAATGTTCAAAAAAAATTATATTCCACAATGTAGACCATCCGACGCAATTTAAATGTTGGCAATCCGATGAGTATTTAAGAAAATACAAATGTTGAAACTTCAGACCTTTTGCAATTTTAAAGTTTCGAATATCGATCTATATTTTTAAAAGCAACCAATCAAAACAAAGTATTTAAAAATAAAATGTTCTGATTGGTTGATTTTTGAAAACTTCATCAATAATATCGAACGTGTATTCCTACCTTAAGGTTAACATACACGTTCAATATTATTGATAAATATTTTTAAAATCAACCAATCAGAAATGAGTATTTCAAAATAAAATGTTCTTATTTGTTGACATTTGAAAATCTGATCAATAATATTGAACGTGTATTCCACATTTTCAGTTCTGATTGGTTTATTTTAAAAATATTGATCAATAATATCGAACGTGTATTCCTTGTTAAGGTTAACATACACGTTCAATATTATTGATCAATATTTTTAAAATCAACAAATCTGAACTGAGTATTTAAAACTAAAATGTTCTGATTTGTTGACATTTTAAAATCTGATCAATAATATTGAACGTGTATTCCCGCCTTTAAAGTATTGAAAATAATTATTTATAACTCTACTATTTTCTTGAGCTTAAGGTTTGGTTTTTATTTATAAAAAGGTTTTTATTTTCGATATTTCGCTATTCCAATGTGTAGCATCATTTTTTATTTCCTGAAGATGCTACACATTGGAGTAGCGAAATATCGAAAATAAAAAACTTTTTATAAATAAAAACCAAACCTTAAGCTCAAGAAAATAGTAGAGTTAAAAATTGAAAAAGAAGGTTAAATAAAAGAAAAGAATAATTATTTATAATTAGGTTGTTCATAAGGGGTGTGCTATCTGTTGTATCGTTGTATCGTCCTAATAAAAAACAGAGTTGTTAAAATTTTTATTTGTGTTTAAGAACGATTTTCTATTCAGTTTTCTATCTGTTAGCACACTCAAACATAGGACACTAAACATACGTAAAAGTGTAGTATCGTCCTATTCTCAAATGTTGTATTTTTCAATTTAATTTTTAACAACTCTGTTTTTTGTTAGGACGATACAACGATACAACAAATAGTACACCCCTTGTGAAAACCCTTAATATTAACAAATAAAATTTCAGTTTCATTAAAAATGGGTTTTTATTTCAAATTCGTATTAGAAATTATAATTTCGGGAAATATCTGGGGATTTAGAAATTTGTTTTAGGTATTTCAACTTGTCAAATGGGGATATAACCAAAAAGTTTTCTGGCAACGCTGCATTCAGAGAATTATCCTTCATGATATTGATGATATAATTTCATAGAATTTTTTTCGTAGAACCAATGAAGAATTTCATTATGTATATAATCTTTAATTGATATTATGAAATTTTTCGAAACTTTTCTCTAATAAAATTTCATAATTTCATTAAAAAAATTCATTGAATTTCATAAATTGGATCTCCATAAATCTAATGAAAATGTTCTTTATATTTATGAAAATTTTCTTTAGTATTTAATTTTTTTTATAAAATTATCGTCAATTCCAATAATTTTTTAATTAATTTTTTATTATTAATTTTGGACTATGAAAATTTTTTATAAATCATATTAATTTTTTCGAAACTTTTTTTTTATGAAACTTTTTTATTTAATGAATTCTTTATTTAGATATATTTTGTACATCCGCAAAATATGCTACAATTTTATTGCGTCTTTTGCATTTGCTAAATACTTTTTATTTATCCCCTCCAGCTTAGCAACGACAACAAGCAAATATAAGAAATAATAGTAAATGAAATTGCTTCATAGATTTTATGAAGCTCTTCTTTGGCTTAATGATTTATTCATTGGACGAGTGGCCTATTAATTTTATGAAGAGTTTCATTAATTTTATGAACTTTTCATAAACATTGACTTTAATGAAACCTGTTTCATAGATTCTATGAAAACTTTCAATGGACGAGTTCCAGTGACAATTTTCATTGAAAATATAAAGAAATTCATCATTTCAGTGATGAAAATTCTCTCAGTGTGGGCCCAACAGATATTTTAGTTATTTATCAAGCATATTCACATACATTGCCATAAAATTGGCTTAAAATATGCTTCAAAATAAGTTGAAATATAACCACAGGGTTGGCAAGCAATACCGATAAAAAATACCTTTACTGATTCAAAACCCTTTCAACTGACTACCGTCAGAGCTTTGAAGAATGAACTCTATTTTGAATGAAGTCACTACAAACACCATTAGATTTCCTTCTAAATCTATTGAATTCATTTTTAACCATTCGCAGAGACTTCATTCTTTGGAATTTATTCGACCGAATTAACCTTTCTGCTGCGTTCACATCTGTTTTTAAATCCCGAAATTTCAGTGGAAAGTTCACCAGAAATCTTGACCGTTTACATTTACACTTTATGACAGTAGCGAGACTTCGATTCGGCTACCTCATTGTGCTTTTTTGTTTTTGTTTTTTTTTTTTTAACAAAGTAATTGTTGTAAACAAAGTAATATTGATGCCATAAATAAATTATTGTATAAAATCATATCCTTTATCGAAACTGAAATGTTGAAATTGTTGGTATACTATTTATGAATGAAGATAATCTAATGTCATTCCCAAATTACTCAATCGAATGAGCTAGAAATCGATTGAATTCCCAAAATTTTAAATTGACTGAATCTCAAAGGATTGAATTCCTAACGACTGAATTCTGCGATTGAACAAATTAAATGACGAATAATGATTGATTTTTTTAAAATTAAATCGAAATGAGAAAAATTAAAACTTCATTCGATGTGTAAAATTGTATTTGGAGAATTCTATCATACCACAGTCAATCAGAATTTGAAATAGAATTAGGGACTGAAGTCTATAGAAGCTGCGACTACTGTTAAACTTAAAATAGCGCTACCGAAATAAAATATATAGCGTTATTCCTAAAATACAGTTACCGCTATCCTTAAAGTAATGATACCGAAAAAATTATATAGCGTAACGCTTAAAGTACCGTTACCGAAATAATCTAAAATAGCGTTACCCTTGCCGATACCTACATCATTTCGGTTACCAACCATGAATATAACATTAGATACTCTTGAGAGAGCATTTTCTGACAATGCGTTCACTAAACAAATATGTATTTTAAAAAAGAAGACAAATGTTAAACCCACAAATAAACAATATAAGGCATGTTAGAGGAAACGGAAGCAAGCATATTATGTTGCTGTACTAAGTACTCGACTATGGCCCGGTATGTATTGTAATGGAAAGGCCACATAACATGAGCCTATTATATTTGCTACTACATGTACAAAACAAAAGCGACTTAATAGATTTTATTAAAAAGAAATTTTTTTGGAGTTTTTTTTCGGCATAAAAAAAACTTGTAATCAAAACGGTATTCCTTAAATAAAATGCTAAAATTCTATAAATATTAAAGCAGAAATAGTTACATATATAAATATAATCACACAACATATAAGGTGATTAATTTATATCTGTATAAAAATCCATATTCATCCGAAATATAAGCCAATATAAAATAGTACTATCGGTTATCTGAACAGATTCTATCAGTTCAGATCGTATCAGTCCAGAACGTATCTAATAAAATTACATATAAATCTGATGGCGTAAACTAACGTTTGATAAAATTTACAAATTTCAAGATAAAAATAAGAAAATCTGCAAAAATTGTCACATAATTTTATTTACTTTAAGGAAAATTTTATTGATTAGTTTTTAACTAAAAACTTATTCAGCGATAGAGTAGAACTATTTTTGTTAAATTAAAAACTTCCCAGCGTAGAAAATCATTACCAGATATGTGGTTATGTAACTACATACCTGGTAATGGTAACTAGTTACTTTTATTATTACATTTCTTATTATCTCTATATGTGACAGCGCATAGAGAAAGGGACCTAAGGGTAAAAAAATCAATTTTTTTTTTTGATGTGGACAACATCTGAGCATCGAATGAGACTGATCCCATGCCCCAAAAGTCTTCCCTCCCAGAGATATGCGCGTTTTATAAAAGTGAAGTCGACGATTCTAAGGTTATGTGAAAAAATTTTCGTACTAACAGAGTGATATTCACGATTTAAAAGAATTATAAATGAGTATTTATTATAATTCACAATTAATAATTTCAGAAAATAAAGCTGGATTAGAAAAACCGCGAGCAAAATTGATATCAAACTCATGGAAACAGCGCGCTAGGTAGAAAACAGTAAAAACCAACTACACAAAACAAGAGGTAGGGACGACCTACGCGCGTTTTCAAGGTTGACCAACTCGTTCCGGACGTCATGAGATGTGTCGCTTTCAAATGAGACCAATACCAACACGCTCAGTGATGGTACACCAAAGATACACGTATTTAAATCTTTAAAATGGCTCTCCTGAACAAAACCGGTTTTTACCCTTAGGTCCCTTTCTATTTTGCGCGTCACATATGGCGATGTCGCGAAAAGTAGCGAGTTACACACCAGCGTACGAAAAATCAAATAATATGTCGTTACCTATGTGCTTATTGACTAAAATTCTAAAAAAAAAATTTTCAAAAAATTAGTTTTCTAAATAAAATATTTTTTTAATGTAAAAATTTTTTTAATAAAATTTTCTGGTGCGGGAATCGAACCTGGGACTCCCGGTTGCAAGTCAATAGCTCTACCATTTGAGCTATATCGACATGTAATGTTTGATAGATGAAAACATAATTGACTTGCTGCGCACAAGTCATCTTACTCGCCAACATACAAAAAATCA
Organism: Leucophora obtusa; assembly: GCA_949987735.1. Lineage (NCBI taxonomy): Eukaryota > Metazoa > Arthropoda > Insecta > Diptera > Anthomyiidae > Leucophora > Leucophora obtusa. The sequence continues at coordinate 207,696,667 of OX465297.1, forward strand.
AAAAATATGTAGTTACATATATCATTACCAGTGTTGAAAAAATATTGAGTCTAAAAAGAGATTTAAAAAAAATTAACAAAAAAATCTATAACATTATTTTATTTTTGAAATAATGATAAAAATAGGTCAATATTGGTTATACATTATTTTTTATTTTGAAATAATGAAAAAAGTAAGTATTTATTAGTAACTCATTATTATATATTTTAAAATAATGCAGAAAGTTAGTACGTATCGTTACTATTGGTTCAAAAAATAATGATATGTCATTACTGTTTCTACACTGGGTTATTTATTTATTTATTTCAGTGTATTAAGTCTGTGCAGCATATTGTACTCCAGTATGAGGAAATTAATTAATGTGGAAATTTTAATTAACATTTTTCTAATTGATTAGATTCTCTACTAATTCTACTACACTAATCTAATTGAAAAATTTGTGCACTCAAAAAAGTTTGTCGGTAGAATCATATGCAGTTAAAATGGAGACAAAGGTATTTAACTAAACTAAAAATGTTTTGGTATTTAACTATTGAAAAAACAGCTAACAACTGCATAAAAATAAATAACAATCTCTTAAAAATAACTGACAAATTTTTATTAAAAAAATTTTTAAAACAAGTGCCAAAATAGGTAAAAACTACTATGTCTTTACAGCTCATTTTGGTGATACTAAAAAAAATGTGCTTAAAAAAATGATGTTAAAAAAATGTTTTACAAATGATTAAAATAGCATATTTTTACAAAAAAAATTCTGATAAATTAAACCAACGGAAATTAAATGATTGGAATGGAACATTTTTCGAAATCAGAACGATATGAAATGGAGCGGGTAAGTGGGAGCAAGTGAAATTGAAACACCAAACAAAAGGAATGAAATGGTATGGTATGGGGAATCACAGGAAATGCTGTTTTCTATTTCAGCAATCTATTTTAAAGTTTTTGTAAAAGCTGAAATGTCAATAACATCAGGCCCTTGAAAACACTATCAGTGCACACAAATTATTTTAAAGGTAAAATTAACTAAAAATACAATTTAAAACGAATAAAATTCAGTTAAAAACCTGTCTACTCACATTTTCATTTAATTTAACAATTTTTTTATTTGTTTCAGACCATCAATCATTTTCTATCAGAAACTGTAAAATCAACATAAAGTTAATTTATTTTTACTATAAAAATAACAAGCAAAATGGTGCGAAGAACTAAATTTATATTTGATTTTACTAAAAAATTCAAAAAAAAAAAACAAATTGGATAACTGTATTGTTGTTTTTTTATTTCAAACAACTTTTACTACAAAATACCTTTTTTTGGTTCATTTTTTTTAGTTTTATTTTAAAACAATAAAAATTGACTAGAAAATTTGACTGTTACAAAACATCCGTATTTTTATTTAGTTAAATTTTTAAATAACTTGTGAAAAAAGTTAAAAATTATTTTTTTTCTACGAACAACTGTTATTACCCAATAAACAATTTTGCTGGAATTCAAGTTGAAATCAAGCGTAATTCAAGTCACATCCCAATAAACACTGAAAAACTAAAAATTCAAGTGCTGTATAAAATGCTTGAATTCAGCTTTATTTTAAGTGTTTTTTTCCAGTGAAAATCCAGGTCATGCTAATTAAAATAATTTGTTTTTCTATTCTTGTCAATACTGAAAAATAAACAAACTAAAAATCAGTTTTTTATATGGAAATATAAAAGGAATCTGAATTTCTTCCTTGGATTCTAATAAATATGTAAGTAATTGATCTTTCTTTGAACCTAAACTTTATTCTAACATTGTTCTTTTCCCCTTAGCTAAAAAAAGCACAACCACATTTGATGCTGCCAGAAAAAGGAAGGAGAAACTACAAATAATTGATTTCCATCGCCTCGAAATGTTGGATATTAAAATAAAAATAAAAATGTTAATGTATGTATGACAAAATAATTATATAACTGCAAATAAATTGCATCAAATATTACAATTATCGTGTTTTAATGGGCTTGATTTATGCTTGAAGATAGGGCTTGAATACAAGGGTTTTTAGTTTGTTGTTTGAACTTGAATTGAACTGTAATTCAAGGCTTGAATTGAAGCATATTTACATTGTTATGCTCGACTGGAATTGCGCTTGATTTCAACTTGAATTCCATCAAAATTGTTTATTGGGATTTTCCAATTTCAAGCCTTGATTTATATAGAGAAAAAGAAGAAAAGAATAATGTTAGAATAAAGTTTAGGTTCAAAGAAAGATCAATTACTTATATATTTATTAGAATCCAAGGAAGAAATTCAGATTCCTTTTATATTTATATAAAAACTGATTTTTAGATTGTTTATTTTTCAGTATTGACAAGAATAGAAAAACAAATTATTTTAATTTGCATGACCTGGATTTTCACTGGAAAAAAACACTTAAAATAAAGCTGAATTCAAGCATTTTATACAGCACTTGAATTTTTAGTTTTTCAGTGTTTATTGGGTATTTTTAAAAACAACTAAACGGAAAAACTTCAGAAACAACTAACAAAAATGACTGTATTTATTTTGTGAGTGTAATTAAAAAATGCAATGCACATAATTCCTTTACAAATGGTATAAATGCAATGCCAGTGAAACCATTAATTTATTAGTCTACATGAATTAATTAGCCCTGATGATCTACCTTTACCATGTTGTTAGTTTTTGTGACTTCACAATAAGCTAAAGTGCTGAGCTAGTTGATTAATTTTTTTCCATTACTTCATTCAGCCAAGTTATTGCAAAATGCATAAATGGAAGAACATTACTTTAAATGTCAACACATGTTGAAATGTAGGATTTTCACATGTCTGCGTACGTTGTTGGAGTTTCTGGACGTCCACTTCGAGGTTCATCTTCAATGCTTGTGCAACCAGGTTTAAATTTAGCAACCCAGCTTTTTCTGTTGCTTTCACCTAACACATTCACCATCATCTTTATGAATTTTTTGTCCCGATAAACCTTTGTTATGTAAATATTTAATCACACCACGAATTTCTAGTTTTTCCATTTCAAAAAAATCACTGAAGAGCCTTTTTTGAACAGCTGTTACTTTACGAATGAGTTGACAGATCGAAATGAAATTTAACATGTATTCATAAGATGGATGGAAGTTTCCATTATACAAAGCTTTTTGCTGTTTATACCGCCATCTCTATGTCAGGCTAAGAACATTTCGTACTACCCTCGTATTATCGCACTATCGGGCTCAATTTAAAAAATATGGGCTATTAAATGAAATTTGGCACGAAAGTTTCCAAAAATAAAGTAGGTGGAAATAAAAGATGCGAATTAAAGAGACGGAGAGACCAGTTTAAATATGATGAAAACACATAGTTTTTCGTCCAATGAAGCATTTTAAAAATATTTATGAAACTTTTGCAAAAAAATATTTTTGACATGATATATTTTGGAATTGCAACCGTATCTGAAGCAATTTTTTTATAAAAGATGTAACACTCCAATAGACTAAAAAAAATTTATCCCGTTTAGCTCTATCTCTCCCAATTTTCAAAATATGTGCTGCTTACCAAAATTATTGTAATATTGAAATGACGATAGAGTTATGAAACAAGTTTCATAAAATTTTATGAACAATTCTATCTAATTTATGAAAAATATAAATTTGACAATTATTCATATATTTTCATCTGAATATTTTAACTCGAAGAACATCCGTTTCCACAGCAACTGTAATTTCGTCCATTGCAACCGTAATTTCGAAAAAAAGTACACAAAAGGATATCAGTATTTGGATTAAGCTTCAATAAGTCTATAGGTTCATCATTATTCTTATTTTTTTTTAATCCTATCTTTCAAGAATACTTTTCTGAACATGGAACTAAATGTTTTAATGTCGTAAAAGACAAAACTGGGATAAAGGTCAAAATGTGGATTGCAAACTGTAGTAGCGAGATTTAGATTTGACAACTGCATTTTTTTGTAAACAAATTACCATAAGAAAATAACCTTAAATTCAAAATATTTGTAAAAACTATTTTGTTCGCTGGCAGAAAATCAGTTAAAAAGTAATAGAAAAAATGCAAATAATTAGAATAAAAATCCTAGAAATTAAAGCCAAGATATGTAGATCTTCAATTTGAAAGTAATTTTTGAAAAATAATTAGTGGTTAAGAAATGACAGTGCTTTGAAAAGAAAGTGGCGAAGGATGTAAAGATGTAATGCTAATTATGTTAGTTAATTTGTCTTTTTTATAAAGACGACGAGATAGAAGCTTCAACATTTTGATGGGAGGAAGACAAGCACTTTTCAATAATTTCTTCATAGTTATGCTTCGCGGGAAGCAAACATTATAATTATAAAACAATTCTTATATCTTTTTTTTTAAATTTATTTTTATCGGGAAACACATTAATTGAATTAAAGGAATTAAATGTTTTAAAATAAAATCCAGAAACTCCAACATAAGTACTGCAAGTAAAAACGTAGATTACGAGAGTATTTAATTTGAATCATATCGTATACAACATCGTTTTAAAGTTAAAAAATGGGAAAAGGTAATACAGTTAAAACAAAAGATTTTTTTTTTCTTAATTCCTATAAGAAAGAAATTTTGTTTAAACAACCATTACTTCTTATAGAAATTTTTCTAATTCTGGAACCAGTTCAAAAATTCATTTTCTTTCAGTTATATCACACATTTAAGTTCTGCATAACGGGCTCTGAAACTAGTTCCCTGGAATCGATTCTAGTAGATTAGTTGTAGAATTAATGTCGGTGGCAACCGTTTGTAAGAAATTTTCCTCGAAAAGTACAAATTCTGATTAGAAAATAAACGAAAGGCTTTAAAAATATTTATCCAATTAAGTAGACTATTCCTACTTGTGATGAGGTGTGACTGTCAGAAGACTATTTTTAAGAACATACTAATAGAAAAAGTCTGTAAAAAATTTAGTTAACACTACTAAAAATTAGTTAAAAATGATGCTGCAGAAAAAACTCCTAAAATTAGCAGATTAGTTTTGCTATATATTAGTAATATAGGAACATTTTAGTTATATTTGAGTTAAATTTTTGTAAAATAGCAAATGAACCTGCTAAAATCAGCAAAAAATTCAGTTAAATAATTAGTAGCCGAATAAATCACAAAAGAAATTTAAAATTTTCGAAAATTTTTTCTATTTTTTTAAATGCAAATAAAAATTGAGCCTTTTGAAAACAGTAGTTTACAATTTTTTTTTTAGCAAATATTTCTGCTGATTTTAGCAGAATAGACTGCTATTTGCATTCAACTAAATTTAGCCTAAAAATAGCAAAACTTTTTTAGTTATAACAGTTTATTTTTGCTATTTTTAGTCTACTAATATTTAGCAAAATTTTCTGCAGTTATTTTCAATTAACTAAAAGTTAACTTAAATATAACTATAAATAATAAAAAAAAAATTATTCTTCTTCTTAACCTCAAACCCACTTAATTAAAAATAAAAAAAATGCATATTAATTACAATATTAATTGCATTTGGTCTATACGACGCGTTTGAAAAAACAATACTTTTCTACAAAAATAAAAATGCCCTGCTGGCAGTCCGTCTCCGATATACACAAATTGCCTGCACTTGTACGTAAAAACCATACGTCAGTGTGGCAACATTTATGAAAAAGGTGACAAAGAGGAGATAAGAAGATAAACAAAAAATCTAAAATAGAATGTTTGTATGTCTGTTTGATCACTTCTGAGAGTAAATTTTCATATAGAGAGAATCTGACAATTAAATATAAACAATAATACAATTTAATGGAAAATCACTGATGAAGTCTGTCCATAAAAAAGGCAGAAACTAGATCTAGTCTAATTTGAAAATTAATAATGTGTCTATAACTTTAAAAAAATGTTTATTCTTCTTCTTAACCTCAAACCTACCTAATTGAAATTAATAAAAATGCATATTAATTACAATATTAATTGCATTTGGTCTATATGACGCGTTTGAAAAAACAACACTTTACTGTAATTCTGTAAGTTTAACAGTTTTAATTTTGCTGTTCTTATTTTACCAGTATTTAGCAAAAAAATTTGCTAATTTCAGCAGTTTTTTCTGCAGCATCATTTTTAACTAATTTTTAGTAACTTTTTCTGCATTTTTTACAGATTTATTTCTGTGAGTGTAAAAGCACTTCCCTCCTATAACAACTCTATGTTAACATTATTTCTATTTCTGTTAAAGAAGAAGTACATCTAGATCATTATTTGTAGTGCTTTTTCTAGCACAGCTTTTGCAGCTCTTTTTTTTTTTGCTGGGATATTAACTAGATAGTTTTGTAATGAAAAATTTTACAATCTACATATAAATGTAGGTAACATATATGATGATATGTGTATTAATTAGAAATCAAAAAAGGTGCCTATTCCAACTTGTGACCGTTATAAGACTATTTTTAAGACAACAATAAAATTCAACAATATCAAATTTTATTTGTCAATGTTATGATTGTGTCGATACCAGGTCTTAATTTAATAAGACAACTAAGAGTCACAGACTTTTCGTAGGAATAGGAACGTAAATTTATATAAAAAAAAAAAAAAACATAGAATGTAACATGAAATATTTATTTTTCTATTTGGGTTGTTTTTATGTTTGTCTATGTCGGCTTAAAAAAATAAATATATGTGTAATTTTTTTTATTATAATGTTATTGTATTGTTATATAATTTATATATTCTTGTACATCAAAATCGAACAAAAATAGGAATTATTTATATGTTTTCATGTCTGTTTTTTTTATTTTTGTAGATTTACTAAAAAAGAAAGAAAAGCATTTCACATTTCGTTAAGTCTTAAAGGAGGAAACACAAAAATACAAATACCAACAAACTTGTTATTTATCATGCTAATGCGTGATTTCTGTTGTGGGATATATCTTGACATTTATTTTTCATGTACTTATGAGTTTTTCATACCGAAAGAAGATATACAGTTTCTTTGTTATTAGGTTTAAATTAATAGCTAGAAAAATCAGAGTGAAAATTAAAGACAAATTTACAAAAGAAAAGAAAAATATAAACATTAAATTATTAGATCTTAAAATATGTTTAGATTTTATAATGTTATTAACTAAGAATAGGCAATATTATTTTTTATACGTTCTTTTACATTGGAGGAAATTTAATAAATCATATAATTAATTCTTTAGAAACTTGTTGTAAATTTTGAATAAATTTATATATTTCAAACAAACAATGAACGCCTTTTAAAAAATGTGCCAAATTCATATTACAAAGCGTGCCGTTCTGTCAAAAGATCTCGTTTAGTACATTTTTTATGAAGCTCTCTAAATACATCGCACTATGCTTCGTCCCATGGACAAAAATAAAAAAAAAGTTTTTTTCTCAAATTGTGATTGAAGAAGGATTTTTTTTAAAGATAAGAAAGTAGGTCAAACAAATGTGAAAAAAATTTTTGGTGTGATTGCTTTTGCCGCCAAGAGAGGGCGCTAAACTCAGAGAATTTTATGCAAAAGTGACTTAACAGAAAAATGGGTTTTAATTGCTTCACGAAAATAATTCTCAAAAATACAGTTTTTTAGAAACTTGCTCGAAGATTTCTTTTTTAATTACTTCAATATATTTGTAGTTAAATTAAAATATGAATTTTAGTATATGTTTACAAAACAATTATTTTTTATTGCTCCGAAAAACACATTTTTTTTTTTGAAAATCCAAAAATTACTTAAATTTGATGGAGTATAAAAAAAAGTATATATAATTAGATATTTTTTTTTCCTTTTTTTTTGTAAGTTTATACTGTTATATAATAGATCATTAAAAATTAAGTTACTATTTTTTACCACAAATTAAAAAAATGGATTTTTTGAAATTCCTAAATTCAGGAAATTTCACGCATTTAAGAGTGTTTAGTGTTCAAACCATGTGAACCTTCCATTTTAGGTATGGGATGTGTTGAGCGGACTTTTGTAAAATACTACGAGGAACATTTTTGTGGAACATTATAACCCTCTAACTCTTCAATGAAAGGGAATTTTTTGGCCCTTTTTTAAAAAGGGACAAAAGGACCCATAAGTTGGAGAGTTAGAGGGTTAAAATGTTCCACAAAAATGTTCCTCGTACTATTTTACATAAGTTCGCTGAACACATCCTATACCAAAAGTGAAAGATTCCCATGGTTTCTCTCTAAAATCCAGATCTGTGGGACATTTGAGCACCAATTCTGAATAAGTACGAAATTAACCCTTAAACACATTTTAAGTTTTTACTTATTACTGGCACATAAGTTAAATTTTCATTGACGATGTCTTCAAAGACTTATAGTAGAATTTCATGGCGAATATTTTTGCGGAACATTTTAACCCTCTAACTCTTCAACTTACGGGTCGTTTTTGTCCCTTTTTAAAAAGTGGCCAAAAAAGTCCGTTTAATTGAAGAGTTAGAAGGTTAAAATGTTCCACAAAAATATTCCGAGTAATATATTACATAAGTTCGCTAAACATACCCTATGCCTAAAATGGAGAATTCACATGTTTTCCTATTTTAATCCTATTTAATTTTTTTTTGTTTTAGAAAATTCATTTTAAGCTACTAAAGCCAATATTTTGTGAAAGGCATTTGTTTTTATTAATGAATCGATTTTACCCAAATTTGTCGCAAATATGGCTTGACCTTATATCAATTCACACGCTAAATTTCATCACAATCGGATTTTGCAGGTTTTATAAAGATTTTAAAATAAAGGATATATGCCAAGACTAAGAGTCCTTGCTTCGATTTTGATAAAAATTGACACAAACGTTTCCAGTTTTATGTGCATCGCAATGGATACTTTTTGTAATTTTACGTCCATTTATGTAACTAATATATTAATTTTAAATTTCAGGACCTATGGGAGGTGGGCGTGTCCTTGGAACGATATTTCAAAAAATATAAATTTTTCTTAACTAAGGAGTTCTATGTTAGTGTACCAAATTTCAAAACTCTGTCTCCACTCCTTCTATTTTTGTCCAATCGTTATATGGGGACGAAGCACTGTGCGTCGGACGTATAATTAAAAATATTGAAAAATTCAAAATTGACATAACGCTCTAGTGTGTAGCAACTAGACCATTACTAACAGGGATGGGAAATATGTTTCTCATTTCTGTATCAAATTATTTAAAACAAGTAAAAAATCAAAAATCATTATTAAATAGTCTCAAAAAAATAATACTGTATTAAGTTTCCCATCCCTGATAGCTATCAAAAAAGGATTAGCTGTCTTTGTTTGGAATATTGTTTCGTGCATATTTCGGTAGTATGGACTCACAAAAATAGCCGTCATGTAAATGTCACACTTTGATTTTGGGATGAGGGTAAAAAAATTTTATTATTTTCCCAGCAGTTTTCTCACATTAACATTTCATTTATTATAATTTAATTTAATTTTCATTTTATATTAAATTCTTTTTTTAAATTGTTTAATTGCGACAACATTTTAATTTGTATCTATAAAAAAAAGTAATATTTTCCTTAAACAATTATTTTATTTACACAAAAAGTGAAAATTACAAATCTCCAGTTACATTAAATTAAAAAAAAAATACAAAAATTGCCGCCACAATTATATTTAATAGATCCATTGAGATTTAAAGAGAGTAAAAAAAAGATACATAACAAGATGTCATATCAAAATTTGTCTGCAATTTTATTTTATTTTATATAAAGCATAATAACTAAAAAAACAAAAAAGACTCACAATTTTAACGTTTTAAAGACTACGTTTGTCGCTAACAGAATTTCTTAAGAAAATCAAATAAGAAAATAAAATTTGAGCAAGCCGACTGATATCCTACACCAAGTAAAATTTTAATTATATTCTGGGCAGCAGTGTAAATTCCGGGAAGACCGAGCAGAAAATATGGACAAAATTCGGAATGAAAAACTGCGTTTAGTCAAACTTTAGGTGGATTGCTTATATGATCACTAATTCCAATGTCGGACTTAGTCGTTCAATATTTGGATTCATGATTGATGGATCTATATTAGAGCACCCATAACAGATAGGGAATTTTAAAATTGTTTATTTCTCCATCTCCCCGTGCATTTTCGGATAGGTTGAGAGTAAAAAATAAGATTTGTGCAAAAATTAGGTTTCTATGGTGTACATTTATGTCCTCAAAATTACCTTAAAAAAGGTTCATGGATTTATCCATCTACAACCCTTAAAGTAGAAGCTTCTAGTGACTAAGTTACATAGTTGTTTTTTACATAATGAAAAGGCAAACATTTAACCCTCTCATGATCGCTAGTGGTGTTTTAAGTGGTCAAAGTCAAAATTTGTGTCAAAACTAAACGTTGAATGTCTCTCATTTAATTTTGGAGATCAGTAAATACGTATACTCTCCATCATACATAGCTCGGTTTCTCGATAGATGGTTAGGGTGCATAACTTTGCTACATCCTGGTTTATATAGTCTTTTTTCCACTCCCCCACATTCCTTTTCCGGAAAGGTTTCGAGGCTAGAAATGACACCTAGGTACTTCGCCTTGTTTGAGGGAAATAAAGCGTGTTTATTATTATTTTTTTTTTGTTATTTATTTATTTGAAAATTATGTTTTTTTAAGTTGTTTAAAAAGTCTACATTTTTGGACAAATTTTCAGCATAGTTAACCTTAACCAAATGTCAAGAAACTTTGCCCTCCCCTATGCTAACCAATTTTCGTTGGCTATACAAATCGCTCTAATATACATCTCCATATATGTAAAATAGCAAAAATAAAGTGTAAAAAGAGCACCAGTGAAGTGCCCTCAAAAATCTTTTAAAGGTACTTAGAGTCGTTTTAATTAAAAATACGTTTAAAAATTTAATTTACAAGACATATTAATATCCAAACGTTGTCACTTTTGTATTTTTAAAATAAAACATCAGTTGTGCGAATTAGATCTCTGCTATCAATAGCATAAATAATAATTGTGGCAATAACAAATAATTGCCACCCTACTTTACACATTAAGTGTACTATTTAAAGGAGCTTAAATTAAATTAAATACCGTGTGTTTTATTTTATTTCTAATGTTGTTATTGTGAATCATTAAAAACGTGAGCAATGTAAAATACGCTTTGTCATATTTTAAATGAATTGGGAAGAATTAAATTTAATTATTATAAATAATGAATGTCTTTACTTTTTGTTTATGTGTTTTCCGTAAATTTTTTTAATTAAACCAATTATATTTATTATTTAATATTAGTTTGTTGGTTTTTGTTATTAAATTTAAAGTTTCAAGTCAGGGGCAGCATTATTTTTCGATGAAAAAAAACAACGCCGATTATATTAAACTCTATCCCATAGTATGCTTTGGATTATATTTCAGGAATCGGATTAAATTCATGGAAGGGAATTAATAGTGCAATAAATATAGTGTGGTGTAGAATTCTATAGAATGCAAATCCCGATTTTTGTAATATCGTTACAGATCGGGACTCCGATAAATATGAATTGTTTGCATGGCTTCTAGAACTAGTTACAGCGTCACTAGCTCCAAGGATACTATTTAAAAATATATGTTTTCTCACCGAGAAGTTGTTCTGGCACTAGTAATTTTAGAATTGCTTTCAAAAAATTTCATGGGCGGTTTTTTAAGTAGTGGTAGATTATGGACAAAATAAAATACTTAAATTTTATAAGGATAGAAATAAATAGTGATTCTTTATGGAATGAAGCACAAGCAGGTAGGATGAAAATATACGAATTACAAGGACAGCCACTTTTTACAGTCGTTCAGGTATTGTATGTGTGCTCCCTCTAGCTTTTCTTTTAAGAAAAAAGGATTTCAGCAGTATGTTGCAAGAGCCATGTTTTGTTATATACCCAGCAAAAAAAATTGCAAGTAGTGCTTTACAAACTACTTCTTTTAATGCTTCACAAATATCCGTTAGTGTATTTTACTACTTTTTTAGAAGTTATTCTGAACAACTTCAAAAAATCCCTTCTTTCTTTCTATCCGTTATTACATTTTTACAGCTTTTTTAGAATTACTTCTGAACCACATCCAAAAAATCACTTAAGTATTGCTTTTAAAGAGCAATTGCTCTAAAAGTGATCGTAAAAAGTGATTTTGGTATCATTTGGCATTTCCAAACAGAGGGTCCCGGTTTCGATTCCCGGCGGGACCAGCAATCGTGAGGTCGCAAGTTCGATATCCGGTGGAGGCAATAAAAAAGCTTTTGTAAAATAAAAAAATATAATTTTTTTTCGTAAGAATTTTTTTTAACTTTTAATTGGTGAAAAAGGGCTTCTTTTGCATGTTGAAGTGGGAGTACTCCTCTTCTATGACAACTCGTTGTTAAAATCATTAGTGTTTATGTTAAAAAAGAAACACATCTAGATCATCAATTGTAGTGCTTTTTCTACTGCTTCGGCATCTCTTTTTTTGCTGGGTATTTTTATATTATTTTTAGAATAATCTACTGCATTTGTTTCAAATAGAAAACTACTTTGAAATCCAACTAAGAAGAAAGAAATCCCTGAGCTCACTCACCAACTTCGCTGAAATTTTGGATTTTTATAGATTGAAGAAAATTTAACTTGTTTTTTTTAAAATATGTTAAATAAGTTTTGGGATTTGAGGACATTTAATTCCTTTAATGTAAATATACATGTATTTTTTTAGCGGACCAGTTTCATATATATATATAAGTCCCTTAGTTCCTACAAGGAGCATAGGGTCATCTATATAATTAGGGGCTAAAGGGCCATAGCGAAAAGTTGTTTTTTGTCTCTCTTTTTATACAGAATTTTTAGGTTTAAAGAATTCAATATACAAATTTTTATTTTCAAAATTGATGGGATTAGCTTTTAAATTATGTTTATAACTGTTAATCCAATACGGCAGGTGTTATTTTTAGTAGATCCAAAGTTATATAGTATTAAATTAATAATTGTCAAATTTACTAAAAATACAGCAATATTAAAAAAAAAATACTTGTTGGTGTCAACAATGTCAAATGATTTTTTTGTCTCAAATCAGCCATTAGAAATTGAATAAAATCCAATCCAATTTATTTACATCCTCTTATGTGATATTGGGGATAAAAAGATAATGTTTTTAACTTCAAAATAACATCATGTTTTTTTTATACATATGTAACTTTCCATACCAACTACCCTACTGCAAGAATAAGTATATCGTATCAATGTCAATCTAACCAGGGGTCTCCCATGTTCCTGATGAATAGCAATACCGGTTTTTATTGCAGCAGATGGCACTGACTGCTGTTCTGTTTTTTCTGGCAATACTGTTTCATTTTATTGGAGAGCAGTGTTGCCCGAAAAGTTTTAGCTTATTCCCATTTTCAATGCTTAAATCCCCAATATTATAACCAATTCATTTTAATTTAAACAAAAACATCAAAAGAAATAAAAATAGGAACTAAGTTAGCATCGCTCTTAAGTTCAGAAAATTATTAACAAATGAGTGAGCAAAGTTAATAAAATTGTAAATTTTACGAAGAAATATTTACGTTTTCACTCGAACTTTAAAGGCCTCAAATCTTTGTTAAAATTGTTAAAGTAAAAAATTTTATTATACGAAAGACAAATCACAATTAAGATGAAATGTCACCGTTTCAAAATAAAAGTTGTATATTAATTGTTCGAGAGAAAAAAATTCTACACATTTTCACACGAAGTTCATTATGGTGAAAAAAAATTTTTTTTTTAAAGTTGTATGGAATTTGACAAGTAAATATGAGTAGTTTTCAAAATCTAATAGTTTTGGGTTAAGTGTAAATCTAGTAGGTGTAAGTTCTAGGGCTCGTGAACATTCAGTTTGCATAAGTCGAGTTTACACCATTCAGAAGTTACATAAGAGGTTATATGAAAACCCCAGGTAATTTTTGAGCCTACACAAAATTTATTTCTTCTGAGTCCTTTGCATGTAACAATTTCAGTATTTGGAAAATAGAAAATTTTTTGATTAATTATTGAGCTTGGTTGCTTTTCGTTATTTCAAGATTTATAAATATTTGGAGAAGATTTCTTCAATAATTCGAATATTATGTAGAAATTTTTAAATTCTTTAACATACTTAATTTGATCGACTTTAATTTGAAATAATACGCATATGAAAATTCTTCTTATTTTGGGCCTAAAACTAAATCTTTTAAAATTTACAAATTTTTTAATCTGTCCCAAAAACGAAGTCGAAATCCCTAATTTGGGCCCAAACCCCTTACCTAACAACTCTGTAAAACCTCATTTGACATAAAAAAAACCTGCCTTGGGAAAATTTCGCAAAATAAAATCCTCCTTTGACAAAATTTCCCACATGCTAGCGACATCTACAGTTTGTTTAAAAAATTATCGATGTTGCATCTCTACATTATATGTCTCTGAATCTAACAGTAATTATAGATAAAAAGTGGAATTAGTTTTTAAAGTTGTCTTATTCCGAAGTCTTGTTTTGTATAGACATTTCATCTTAAAAACAAATCTTCTAAAAATCGCCTGATATTGTTTTATTATTTTTTTTTTTTTTATTTATAAAAAAATTTTGGAGGAAACATTCGTTAAATATTGTACATCACAAATATTCAGCAGATGTTCAGGTACTAGGTTCCTTTTCGTGAAAAAAATGATCTGAAGTTTCTTGGATTCTTTTTTTTTTTTTCTTGAAGGAAAGCATAAAATTCACTTGTGCAACATATTTTTAAAATTTAAAAAGATTTGATAGGCTTACATTTTTCTTTAAATTCGTCTTCATTCAACATCCAAAATATACCCAGTCAGTAATTGACAAACGTACAATTGAATACAATCAGATTATTATGTCGTGTACTGTTGAGTTCAGTTAAAAACAAAGAAACATTTATTTATTTTTCAAAGAAATATTTATTTTAACTGCTTTAGGCCCGATTACTGAATGTCCAGTTAAAATTTAACAACAAATGTGTAAGTTAAAGCCCCAGTCAGTATCTAACTGAACATTCAGTAATCGGGCCTTATACATTTGTTCAAAATAATTTCCTGCCACTTACCGATTTTTTTCGTTAAATTTATTTTTCTCATTCCTTTAAAATATTATAAAAATTTACCCATAAGGCGGAAATTTGCGGTTTATTTCTTTCCGTTACAGTTATTGTAAATATGAATTTTTGTTTTGTGCCTGTTTAAAGAAAATATATTTCAAAAATTCCTTTATTTTTTATATTTAATTGTTTTTAATGATTTGTCAGTTAAGTAACATTTAAAAATAAATAACAAAAACCATTTTATCTGAATGAAAAGTTAACCGGTGTTTAATTGAATTCTCAATCATGAACATTTTTATAAACGTTTTACGAAATTCTAACAAAATTTATTGATCTTAAGGTATTTGGAATGCACTAAACTTTTTGAATTGCCGACATTATGGCAAGCTCGAACCAACCAACCAACAGATGACCGCTGTTATCAATATGGCAAGATTGTTAATCCCATATTCTGCCAACGCATAACGGTCCATCACCGACTTTTTTCCAGCACGTCAAACGTGTTTCCTAAAATATTTTATGCACAACACGGATCGTATATTAAGCGTAGGGTATAAAAAATTCGAAACTTTTTTATTTTCTGGGACATCGATACGTATAATCGATATCGTATTAATCATATTGAGTATACGTACTGTTGGTTATAAAACATTTTTGAGATAGCTAGTGGCGGTTTTTTTTAATCACTGGATTTATTTTTGGATTTATTTTATTTCGTTAAAAAATTCACATTATGTTTTTTAATCTTCAAAATTTAATATTTTTATCAAAATCTAATACCTATTCGCTAATATAATGTAAAAGAAAATCATTAAATTTTTTAAACATGTGAATACCGGGGTTGAATTATTTTATTTTGGATTTTGCTTAATTTAATTCCAGAAATTGCTTTTTCGAAAAATAAAATTTTGTTCTTTCACATTCTGTTAGCGTATAAGTGTAGAATTTTAATAATAAATACAGCATTTATTTACTTCAAATTACATAACCAAAGCCCTGGGGCCATATATGATTAATAAAAGCTACTACAAAATTTTAATAAAAATATTAAATTTTGAAAATTAAAAAACAAAATGTGGATTTTTTAACAAAATAAAATAAGTCCAAAACTAAATCCAGTGATTAAAAAAATGCCTAATATTTAATGAATATTTTCTGAAAGACGAAGACGAGTAAAATACTGAAATTTAAATAGAAAAATATTTAAACATTTTTATCATGGATGATAACCGATATAATGTAGTTAAGTAGGTAAGGTATGGGTAACTCTATTTTAGATTGCTTGAGTAATGGTACACCCAAGAAACAGATTCAGTGCTGATAACCCCATTTTTTTGCTAATGGAATGGTTTATTTACCTCAAATGTATTTCAGTTGCGACTATCGAATTATTCTTGATACAACTGAAATTCCTTAATCACAGTCAAATTAGTCCTGTCTTAATTGGTTTTCTGTTGTTACAACCGAAAAACTCGGCTACCACAACCGAACGATTCGATTGTTTTCTGGGTGTATTTAAGGAATATCGATATTTTTTCATGATCTTATTTGTAATGAGTTTAAAATCATTACTGATAACGTTTTATTTTATTTACACTAATGCGTAACGATTTATTTTACTTCCTACATGTACATTACTTTAGCCGCTATTGCTAACTAAAGAATTTATTACATTACATATTAAAAGTAACAACTTCGTAATACTACCTTCGTAATGACTTAATTGAGTCTATAACTGTAATCTTTAGGCAACCACTTACCTCCAATGACACCCCATGTTAAAATAATGTGTTATTTGACCAAAGTGTAAGTACTTACAATTTTTGGTTTCTTATTCCATTCCTTTTACCTGTTAATATAAGGTTTTGCTGGGTAATGTTATTTTAAGGACAACATACTAAGGACAAAAAAACGTACCACAGAAAGGTACCAAAAACGACCCTTAAAAAATTCCTATTCGAAATTATAACACTTGTATATAGTTTCCTTGGATCAAGTGACAAATAAATGGAAAAAACAAAAAAAAGGGTAATTTTTTACTTCAGTTTTAATTCCCTAAATACGCGCACACAGAAAACAGTCTCAGTTGTGGCCACCGAATTTGTTGCCAATCGAATTCGTGCGGTTACGACAACTCTCTTTATATTAAATTATATTTTTCGTCGTGAAAGCCAATATTCGGTTGTCTAATTCAATATTATGTTCCACATAAATATTATTATGTTCTACAAAATTTTATTGAAATTAAAAAACTTTTTTTGAATTTTCTGGTATTGAACCCGGCCCTTCAGGTTAATAGTTCTCACTTTTACCCACTGCACCACAACTACTTTTAAATTTCTTAGCCATATTTACTGTTTATACATATGAATATTTTATTTTAATTAAAAAAAAACATCTAAATTTTTGTCTTTTCCGGGATTCGAACCCGGAAATCCGGCGTACTAGGCCAACTCCTCACCCACTACACCACAAACACTTAATAATTTTAATGACTAATTTTGAATTTATGTGTTTTATTAATACAGTATAAAATTCGTTTATCAATACTAATTAATAGTTGTGTGTGTTATCAATACTGTGGATTGTATGTATTCGGTTGGTTCTACAGAAACTTGAATTTAAGGTCATATTTGATTAGGATACCCGTATTTGTAGTTACCACTTTCGAATATTGAATTTTTTTTTAAAAGGTTATAGATAACACCAATTTTCTTGTATATTCACTAAATAAATGGCTGCTTCTTCTGCATAGAATTACTAAACTGATACTAATTTTAAAATTGATTGGAGATACCAATAATTTGTTAAAAGGATTGTTTTTTAGTTCATTTTCCCTATTTTTAATACCTAGTAAAATATTTTTGATGTAGTATTCAATTATAGGTAATTCCAAATAAAATAACATCCTGGCAAATTCATTTTAATGGTTTTGATCGAAAGCAAACCAATCTTTTTCCTGGGTGCGGATTTAGAATTTTTCTGTCTGCAAAATTTACGAATTTTATTATCACATGAGATACTTTCGTTTTAATTAACTCACGAGAATAATCGACAGGTGAGTAGTAAAACTCTCACTGAAATCTACCTCGCTTGGTCTACCAAACTGTTATAATATATGTAATACACTCAAAAAAATAAGTTAGTAGAAAAATTAGTAAAACGTCTTGTATATCAAGTGTACTAGTTTACAGCAATTTTTTTGCTGAAATTCCGTTTTCAGCAAACATTTTAGTTATACTTTTTTAGCACTAAACTAATTTTGAACTAATGTTTTACTAATTTATTTTGCTACAAAAATTGTGCTGATAACCGCACTCATAGCGTGGACGACAACCGGATAGACAAGATGTAGATGTCGCAGCTTGTCTGGAAACGGAAATGACAAAAAAAGAAAAACAATTCTACACATATTCTACCCTAGTAAAAATGATTTTTATATAATCAGATATAATTTCTATATAATCATTTATGATTTTATACAATTATAACTTGTCGAGTGTTGTGAAACATATATTTTTATATGATTATATCAAAAGATATTTAATTATATAAAATTATATTAACCAGATCCACCATTTTCCGGATCAAATCATGTATGGGTTAATATAATTATATAAAAAATATATTATCTGATCCGAAAAATGGTGGATCTGGTTAATATAATTTTATATAATTAAATATCTTTTGATATAATCATATAAAAATATATGTTTCACAATATTCGACAAGTTATAATTGTATAAAATCATAAATAATTGTATAAAAATCATATATGAATATATAAAAATCATTTTTACTAGGGTATATTTAAATTTTCAGCAACTAAATTAACTAAAGTAAAATTTCGCTACAAGTTTTTTGAGTTTTTTTCAGTCTACTTATATTCAGCAAAAAGTTTAGTGATTTTAGCAAGGATTTTTTTTCATTTGCACTCGACTAAGTGTTAGCAAAACTTTTGCTGAAGATTACTATTTTTTTGGTAAAAATTAGCTCGCTGATTTTCAGCAAACCCTTTGCTCAAATTACCAACATTTTTTGCTGACTTTACTGACTTTTTTTTTGAGTGCAGGTTTTATTAACTTAGCAAGAATTATCAGATTATTAAGTATGCCAGCGAACACAGCATACAGTGCGCATATATTTATAAATAGATTGTTGGTTATGGGCACTAGTACATTTATTAGGTATAAAACGCCACGTTACAAAGTTCGCCGAGTTTTAGATAAATGGAGTTATTTATTATACAAATTGATTATTTTTCTTTTTTAAATTGCATAAAAAAGAAACACTATTTACTATATTTCTATCATCTTCCCAATTCGAATTAGCTACACTCAAAAAAAAAAGTCAGTAAAGTCAGCAAAAAATGTTGTTATGTCAGCAAATTTTTAGTCAGGAGCGTGCTTGCAAAAAAGTTGGTAATTTCAGCAAAAGTGTTTGCTGAAAATCAGCGAGCTGATTTTTACCACAAAAAATAGTAATCTCAGCAAAAGTTTTGCTAACACTTAGTCCATTGCAAATGAAAAAAATCCTTGCTAAAATCACTAAACTTTTTGCTGAATATTAGTAGACTGAAAAAACTCAAAAAATTTGTAGAGAAATTTTACTTTAGTTAATTTATTTGCTGAAAATTTAAATGTAGAAATTGTGTAGAGTTGGTTTTTTAATTATCATTTCCGTTATAATACATCCAGACAAGCTGCGATATCTACATCAGCAAACCTTTTGCTGAAATTACCAAATTTTTTGCAAGCACGCTCCTGACTAAAAATTTGCTGACACAGCAACATTTTTTGCTGACTTTACTGACTTTTTTTTTTTTGAGTGTACTAAAAATAAACATTAAATTTATTTCAACAATTATTTTTAATTTTTGCATTAAAAAATACAAAAATTATTTTTTTGGACTTTCTATATTTTCATATATTTAGTTAGAATATTGTTCTACCTCAAGTCCAAATTCTAATATGATATTGTCATATTAGATTTTATTTGCTATTTCAAAAAAGATTGATCATTTTCATGATAGACAATACAATTCTTCAGTTGTCTGCAATAAGAAAATGATAGCTTTATTACACAAACCGAGACATTACATAAGGTAGAAAAAATCAACGAGACGAGAATTTTGTACTTTAGCGTATGAACTATCTGATTTGGTAAAACCAGCTATAATTCAACTACTTTTTGAAAGCACCAATTACATAATAGTAACCTTTGGGTACTATTTGTATGTATATTTGTGTGTTCATTGTCAATACATTTGTAAAAACAACGAACTTAACCTCAAAACAAAATAAATATTTTGAATGAGACAGCCGTGGTATGCTTTTGTTTCAACAATTGTTTTTAATTTTACATTAAAAAATAAAAAACTTCTTTTTTCGGAATTTCTATATTTTCATATATTTAGTTAGAATTTATTAATATTTAACAACGCCTACTTGCCCAATTTGTGGAAAAATTTAAAAGTTTATTCCAATTTATATTTGTAGCTTAAATAAAAATAAATACTGTACGTTTGACATTGACACCATACACTTTTTTAACTGGACATTTGGCATGAAAAGCCTCATATGTATTGTTTGTTTTGTGCTAACAAAGTTTAAATTGTTATCATTTCCTTTGTGTAACCAAATAATACCGCATATATATGGAAACAGACACTAAGAGAAAAAATTCGGTAAAAATTTTCGTTAACACTACTAAAAACTAACTAAAAATGTGCTAGCAAAAAAAAAAGTGCTAACACTAGAAGATTATTTTTTAATAAATATTAGTAAGATAGGAACAGCAAAGATTAAAAGAATTAAATATGCAGAATATTAGTAATATTTGAGTTAAATTTTTGTTAATAGAAATTAACAAATAAACCTGCTAAAATCAACAAAAATTTTGCTAAAAAACTAGACTAAAAAATTAAAAAAATCAAATTTTCAAAGTATTTTCTTCGATTTTTGTTTTAATGCAAATAATAAATCTAGCCTTCTGAAACCAGCACTTTACAATTTTTTAGCAAATATTTCTGCTGATTTTAGCAGGATAGACTACTATTTGCATTTAACTAAATTTAACTTAAAAATAACAAAAATTTTGTAGAAATAAAAGTTTGTTTTTGCTATTTTTAGTCTGCAAATATTTAGCATAATTTTCTGCAGTAGAATTTGCAGTAGAATTTGTCATTTTGAATTAACTTAAAGTTTGTCCAAATATACCCGAGTAAAAATAGTTATATATTGTCATATATAATGTGATTGGGTCATATCTGACAATGAATGGAGTCACATTAAGACATATATCATTATATACAACTACATCTGATATTATTTTTTCATCGAATTTTTTTGTATGATAAATGATGTTATTACATATCCCCAAATCTGACTCCATATATAACTACATAAGCCATATAAAACTAATCAAAATATATGTAGTGACCGATATGATTATATATGGTTCGATACTAAGTTATATAACACTGTATGTGTCGTCATACTAAAAATATATTCTTGTAATTTTATATAACTTTCTATATAATCCCGTAGAAATTAATATATAGTTCAACATCAAATTTAGTAGTCTGAAAATTAAAGAGTTAATTACTCCATAGCCAAATAATTTTCACGTGATTTTTTTGCATGTAAAATCATGTTAAAAAATGATGCGTACGATTTAGAAGACAAAAGCATTCAACTAAATTTTTATTTTATGTTATAAAATTTGGGTCTTTGAAATTGTTCAAACTATACAAATTTCTATGTCAATTTAATAGCTGGTATGCATAAAAAGTATACCTACTATTAGACAAAATTATATAAAATCAGATATTTTTATATCGAATTAGATATAATATGATGTCCTGGATATGGACAAATCTCGGATCAAACTGTATCAAATTATATCTAAATTTATATAATTAGACACATGTAGATGACCCATTTTTCGGATCAAGCTGTATGTGGTTGTATATGGCGACCTATCAAATAAGCTGTAATTTTATATGACACCATATTAAGATTTTTACCCGGGTAATTAAAATTCTATAATTTAAGAGTTTTACTCCTGTTGTTCTTATATAACAGAAAAAAATTACTAATTTGAGCAGTTTTTCTGTAAGATAATATTTAACTAACCCAGCAAAACCTTGGTAATGACTGGTCATTACTACATGCATTACTTAGATCTCATATCTCATTACCCGTTAAATTACTTTTAAACTGAATGTAATGAGTTACCGATAATTATACCCCACACATTACTATTTCACAATAGCTGAAACCAATAATATATGTTCTAAATCATTAAAAACCATAACTATGGCGTAGCCTAGTGGTTATCGTTTTTGCCTGACAGACATGAGGATCGCTGCTCAACTCGTGTTAGCTTCCATTGTTGTTTTTTTTGTAATTTATATTAAACATCTATTTATAGAAATGTTGATGTTCATTAAGCAGTATTTAATAACAACAAGTTTTGTGAAAAATAGACATGTATAACAGTTGCCACAATAAATGTGTACATAAGTTAAAGCAATAAAAATCATAGTGATGTCGTGGTCTAATGGTTAGAGTGTTTGACTGACAATCGTGGGGTACGCTGATCAATACGTGTCAGCTCTTATTGGTTTTTAAATTTTTATATTTTTTTAAATCTATATTCAACATCTATTTATAGAACAGCTGATAAACTACTTACAGGTAACATCAGTGTAATGACTTTCCTCCAATGACATCACCATGTTAAAATAAGTAGTTTAGTAATTAAAAGGTAACTAGTGAACACTTAAGATTTCAACACCTAAAACTCATTACATGGTAATGAAAGGTTTTGCTGGGAAGTTTTAGTAGGTTTTTCTGCTATTTTTACATGTTTGTTTCTATGAGTGTACAGATGTAAATAATGGCTTTTATTAGAAATACAATAGTAGTTAGTTCTTTTAAAACAAATACAATTTACTGCGACTTTGTTATTGCATGTTAACGACAACAATGATCTCGTTAATATGTATGCACGTATGTATGGATAATTTCAACAAAAAAAAAAAAAAACAATAACAATATATAGAAGCATTAGAACTTAAACATACATATAGTTAACTCTATCGGTAATGTCGTTGGCATTAGTAGAAATGTACATATATTTATATAAAATTATTTGTATGTATTTAAGATATTTGTTATTGTTTGAATGGATTTGTTTAAGAGTGTATATAAGTTTTATTTTCATGTTTAGTTTCCGAATTTTATACTCCTTTATGCTCTAACGTCCCCTTCAACTTGCACCATTTTACTCTTGGATGATTTGGTAAAAAAAAAGTTAAAAAAAAAACATGACAAGTGCAGTGGTGGCAGTAGAAGATATTTTCTGCTAAAGTGTTTATCATCATCATGTGTTTAAATGTCTAGGTTTTGCTTGTTTATTCCTTTGTTTGCCATTCTTGTATAAAATGTTCATTATTTTGTATAGATACATGAGCAATACTGGTTTTCACATGTGTGTGATGTGTGCATGTGTGGGTGTGAGTTTTCCTTGTTGTCTTTGTGGGTTTGCACGTGTTTGAGTTTATGTGTCGCTTGTGTGATTGTAGTATGTTGTTTATTGTTAATGCGACATTTTTATTAACCTTTTGTTTGCTTTTACAAACTATGTAACTACCCAGTCAGAAAAATACAAACGGGAAAGTTGTGGCAAAGCACTTTAGCAGGTGGTACAAGTACTGGCAAAAGTACTTTTCCATTCCCAAAATGATAACATCATTAGAAAAAAGGACCGACTGTTCAAAAAGCGCCGGAAAAGCACTGGAGGAACAAAATTTTTAAACGTTGGCAAAACGCTGGCAAAACATAAATAGGTGGTCTGGAAATATATTTTCCAAAATAAAATTTAAAAAAAGTTCATATGTATTTTTTTTGGTCCTGCCGTGATTTGAACCCAGGCCATCAGATTGGCAGACGATTGATCTACCCACTGAGCTAACGAGACATATAATATTTGATGGCTAAACACATAAATGAGTGATAATAGCTGGACAACTACTGGCTGTACCAAAATGCTAGTACTGGCAAACAATTTTTTGTAACTAGTATGCCAGTGTTGGGAGGGCAAAAAAAAAGTTGGTCTTGAAGGAGCTTTCCCACAAACAAAAAAATTGATTTTATAAAACAAAAAAAATTTTAAATTAAAAAAAATCCAAAAAAAAAAATGTTTGCTTGCAACCGCATTCGATCTCGGAACCTTCTGACTACAAACGTTTTTTAACGAAGCGTCAGCATTTTTATAAAATCATTGGTCTACCAGTGAATTGATTTTTGTACGCCTGGTAGCATTGGCTAGGTAGCACTGGATAACCACTGGTTGCAAACCTTGGCATATCACTCTAAGCCAATTCTTTGCCAGTTGTTTTTTTTATAAACCACCGAAATTTTTGTAAAACAAATACCGGTAAAACGCCTTTTTCAAACGCTGGCAAAGCGTCCCAAATGAGTATTCTGCCAGTCATTTATTTTTAACACCGTGGTTACCCAGTGGTATGCCAGTGCTTGATTTTTTGTACCACTGGCGATTTCTGACTGGGTACACATACAATTCATATATGTACGAAAGGATCGTGATTTTATTTTTATTTCACTGATATTAATATATAAAAGTTTAAAAAACACATACACCCAGAAAACAGATTTGGTGCTGACAACCCCATTTGTTGCCAATCGAATGATTTAGTTGCATCAAATGAATTTTTCGTTTGCGCCTACCGAATTATTCTTAATACAACTGAAATTCCATTGTCACAGTCAAATTAGTTTTGTCTTTAATGTTTTTCTGTTACCACAACTGAATAATTCGGCTACAACAACTGAACCATGCGATTGACTACAAATGGGGTTATCAGAACTGAATCTGTTTTCTGGTTGTACACAAACACACAAAAGTTTCAAATTTCTAAGGGAATTTAAAGGATTTCCTATAGTGAAGTTTTTAACGGTTTTAATAAATGATGTGTTTTTAAACCTCAATTTGAGTTTAAAAAAGGAAAATTTTAAAAATTAAAAGAAGAACTAAAACCAATACAATTAATGTTCTAGATGTATTCTTTTTTAACAGAAACAGAAATGATTTTAACATTGAGTTGTCATACGAAGGGAGCACTCCTTGAGCAGTACTTTTTGAATAAGTACGAAGCAAATTCTGTTTCATCAATTGAAAGGTAAAAAATTAGCAAAAAAAAATTTTTTTTTTTGTATTTTTTTAAATCGTTTTTATTGCCGCTACAGGCTATCGAACTAATGGCCTCAGGATTGCTAGTCTAGCCCCCCACCACTGAGCTATTCTTTGATATAGGTGCCAAGCAATTCAATATTTTTATCAATACTTTTTCACAAAGAAATTAAAAAATTTATGGAAACGAATATAAAAAAAATATCTGTCCCGCCAGGATGTGGACCCACGATTATTCGTTAGAAATAAACTTCTCATGATCACTTTTAGAGTAATAATGCTTTAGAAGCAATAATTAAGGGACTTTTTTAAATATTGTTCAGAATTACTTCTAAAAATGGTCTAAAAATATATACACTCACAATAGTTTATCCTTAAAAACAACCTAAAATACATATTAAATTAATTGAAAACACAATTAAAAAAAGGACTACTGATTTTTCATTATATTCAAACAATTTTGCTATTTAATTTTAAACATTGTTTAACCCTCATCGGTCCCCCGTATGCGCATGCATACAATTTTGAGCTTTAACCTTGAATAAAATAAAAACGGTTCAGCGGAATGGCCTTGTATTTTGCAATTTTGTCTGAACAACCAAAAAAGCCGTTTTTTGAATTTGTACCCTTACTGTATTTGCCTGTGCAGTTATAGTTACGAATCGGTCCCTGTGTATGTGCGCGCATACACATAAGCAGGTACCTGGAATTGCCGCTTATTTTTGTGTGTGGATTTATAGTGTGGAAATAAACATAATTGAATAGTCTATTACAACAATCATCAATTTTTAACTGACAAAACGTAAAAAAACGATGTTGTGGTTTGTTTTTTCATATTTTAAAGTTTTTTTTTTTTGTTTAATTTTCAAAACACTACACCATACATAACACATACGTTCATATTTTTATTGGCTATGTTTGTGTGTATGAGTAAAGAATTTCTTGTAATTTCAATTGAAATAATTTTGTATATAAACAAACCATTTTAACAAAAAAGAAAACCGAAAATATTTGAATTTTTTGTTTTAAAACAGAAAACAATGAAATTATTTAAATTATTTTTTCTAAAAATAGAAATCTAAAAATAGAATATTTGACTAAAAATAACAACTCCTACAGACGATACATATTTTTTTTTCTAGTTTGTTTTTTTATTGATTGATAAAAAAGTTAAACAATATGTTTCAATGTATTTTAATTGATTCTCCAATTGAAAATACACTTTACCTATTACTTTTTAAATAAACCTCAATCGGTTATGGAAAGTATATTGTGAGTGTATAGTCGGCATGCCCGATTTTAACATTCAACATTTTTAAATAAGCAGTCGTAACATAAACTGTTTTACAACAACAATTTGAGATTTTAAGGGTGTATTAAAATTATTTATGATTGTTAATCGATCTACTTAACCAGACCTACAATATACACCAGGTCGCTTTACAAAAATATTTTCACTGTAGCACCGTATAATTATTGTGTATTTAGTTAAAGATACTACTTAATTATATATACAAATTTTTTTACTAAGACGACGACACAAAGTATTAAGAAAGCTTAAGATATAATAAACCTCCGAAGAAATATAATATATGTCACTATGTTACTTTTATCTGCTTAAAATAAATCAACAAAAAAAAAAAAAAAAACAAAGAAAAAGATTTATGGATGTTTTGTTTTTGCCATGAATACATTTATAATGACATAATTAATCACCTGAGTATCTGATTACAAATAAACTCAATCCGAAAACAACAAAATACACACGCTTTTTGACGCCAATATTCAATAAATTAGTAACTAACCATTATAAATGATTGGTGGTTATGGGTCAATGTAATCAATTTAATTGGAGATAAAATAAAAAATGCCGAGTTAAATAGATAAAAAAAAAATCAAATACGATATTGTCAAAATAATATAAATCAAAATATTTATTTAAACCATTAAGGCCTGATTACTGAATGTTCAGTTAGCTATTAAGTGGGACTTTAACTAACATATTTGCTGATGTTTCTCATATAAAATTTTATTTTAATTGTCGGCTAAATTTTAACTGGACATTCGGTAATCGGGCTTAAAACTATTAATTTTTTTGTTATTTATAAATAAATTGATTAAAAGTTTAATATACAAAATGCATATATAAAAAAAAAACAACGAAAACTATTGAGAAAAATTATACACATGCTGTATCAATATAAAGAAAAATTATTGCGGTATCTGTTTTACAATTAG
The DNA here is from genome assembly GCA_949987735.1 of Leucophora obtusa. Taxonomy (NCBI): domain Eukaryota; kingdom Metazoa; phylum Arthropoda; class Insecta; order Diptera; family Anthomyiidae; genus Leucophora; species Leucophora obtusa. The sequence goes on from OX465297.1 coordinate 207,724,118, forward strand.
TTTTTCTGTTTCATTAAATTTAAAATTTAAATATTTAATAGTACACTCACAATATATTTTCCATAACCGGTTAAGGTTTATTTGAAAAGTAATAGGTAAGGCTTGTCTTCAATTGAAGAATCAATTAAAATGCATTGAAACATATTGTTTAACTTTTCTTATCAGTCAATAAAAAACAAACGACAAAAGAATAGTTATCGTCTGTAGGAGTTGATATTTTTAGTCAAGTGTTCTATTTTTATTTTTCTATTTTTATAAAAAATAATTTTAATAATTTCATTGTTTTCTGTTTTAAAACAAAAAATTCAAATATTTTCGGTTTTCTTTTTTGTTAAAATAGTTTCTTTATATACAAAATTATTTCAATTGAAATTACAAGAAATTCTTTACTCATACACACAAACATAGCCAATAAAAATATGAACGTGTGTGTTGTGTATGGTGTAGTGTTTTGAAAAAAAAAACTTTCAAATATGAAAAAAACAAACCACAAAATCGTGTTTTTACGTTTTGTCAGTTAAAAATTGATGATTGTTTTAAAAGAATTTTCAATTATTTTTATTTCTTTTATGGATTTTTTAAACAATGTTTGAAAATAAATAGCAAAATGCTTTCAATATAATGAAAAATCAGTAGTCCTTTTTTTAATTGTGTTTTCAGTTAATTTAATATGTATTTTAAGTTATTTTTAACGATAAAATATTGTGAGCGTATGTTGCTTTAAATTTTTTAATGCCTTCCCAGTCTGAGCGCTCTAAAATTATAGCTCACAAAAGATTGTAAAATATTATCGATTTCAGAGCCCTAAAATTTTAGAGCCTTAAATGAAAAATAATTAACTCTTATTTATGAGCCTATTTGAAAAATTTTCAACATTATTTAATATTCATAAATGACTTATAAATCTCTCATAAATGGTTCATAAGTGGTTCATATGTGGCTCAGAAAATTCTGTATTCTCAAATAACACTATGCTACAGCCTTAAAAACCTCCGACTGCAATACATATTCTTTTAATAAACTCTAGAGTGCCGAATCCAAATTTATCAGAAAAATATGGCAATGGTCCGTTTTTGAGAAATGGGGATTTTCAAGTTTTTTGCCGATACCTCCTTTTTTATAAATTTTTACTTCATTTCTTCGATATGGACATACGATACAAATCATAATGCTTATTATAAGATAACACTGAATGATAGAGAAAAAAGAAAATAATGGAGATCTTGACCATCAGTTTTGCATATTTTGGATATGCTAATTACAATGGCGTACTTTATTTTTCGATTTAAGGACATATTTTCCGTGAAATGGCTTTAAAGTTAGCGGTTTTCCATTTAGGTTTTTAATTACAAAAATTCAATCAATATAATTTTTTTGTGGTGAAATGTAGGAACAGGACCTGTAGTCATATTTAGGGGTAACAATTGATGCACAAAACTTGATATTGAAACCACTGTTTGTACTTTATGTGGATTTTTACTGTTTTTTTTAATGTAAAATCGACCTCGATAAATGTTATGCCTTAGTAAAGCAGCAAATAAAAGAAAAATATTTCAACAACAAAAAAAAATTATTCATGTATAGCGATACGATCATGCGCGGTTCCAACAATTAATATAAGTGGAAAAATCATACGCCTCAGTGGCCAACTCAATGTATTTGTCTACTGTGGCGTATGATTTTTCCCCTTATATTAATTGCTGGAACCGCGCATGGATACGATAGAATCGTAATTTAAAAAAAAAATTGAATATGCCAGCATAACTTTTCAAGTTATCCCCAAAGTCCAACTTTTAGTATAATATGGGGTTACCTGTAAAAACTGTTCTTGCAAAATTTCAAACAAAAAGATTGAAAAAACTTAAATTACCCACACCCGCCGCTATGCCGGCCGTGGTGTATCTTGTTAAAAGGTGATACTACGCGTCATAGCATGTTCAGAGGGCTGCCGGTTCGATCCCCAGTCAGGGCAATACACAAAAAGTTTTTCATATAGACAAATTAATCATTCAAAATTACTTTAAACAATTGCCACATAAACTAACCACTGACGAGTCTTTGGGCGAGACGAAACTGCGGCAGTCTGGTGATTCCCTTGTGTCTGTTAAATTTTTCAATAAAAATGTTTTTTTCTTCTTTTTCCTATAAATCAGCTTTAGAAAAAAATTCTTTAGTAATTAATTCTAATATAAATTATGATTGTCCTATGCAACGGTTACAGACACTTAACTAAGAAATGTAAATATTAACGAAAAACCGTGACCTCTAAATTCGTTTTATGCCCCCCAGTCGAACACCGAATGTATGGTACAAGTATCGCTTCTTTTATTTTGAGTTTTAAGTCTCATATGTAATATAAATATAAAACACTCTCTAATTAAATATGATATTTAACATTTTTAAAAAGTTTTAATATAATATCTGTTTTGTGTACAAAAAAAACTATATTTGTTTCAATATAAAACACAATTAACTTGAATGCGTATGCAAAAAAAATACCTCCCACAGCGAAGGTCATTTTTATTGCACTCATGCTAATAAAAGTGTCGAAAGTTTTTAATACCATATATATTTATGTACTCGTATATGTATACATTAGGGCGGGTCGATTTAAAAACCGCCCAAGTGACAAGGAAAATCGTATTCTAGGGATCAAAATAAATCGTATTCTAAATCCCCGACTTTTGATGTCCCAAATTTTGAAAAATCCCACTTTGACCCATTTAGAGCGCCCCAATCGAGTCCAAATGTATGACCCACCCCCAGTAACTTTGGAGGGCAGACCTACCCATGCCAGTGGCACACCCCCTGGAACCCCCCTGGGGGGTTCACCATACAAACATTTTTTCATGTAAAGTGCAAAAAATGGTGATTTTTTTAAAAAAAATGTGGGGGTGGGGGTCGGTTATACATTTGGACTCGATTGGGGCACTCTAAATAGGTCAAAGTGGGATTTTTCAAAATTTGACCCTACGGGTCAAAAGTCGGGGATTCAGAATTCGTTTTAGAGGTATGGTTCCTCGGGCAAAGTTTCTTATTTTGATCCCTAGAATACGATTTTCATTTGTCACTTGAGCGATTTTTTTGCCTCCCTACAAATTTACCCGCCCTAGTATATTTATATACATTTGTGTTAAAAAAAAAAAAATAAATAAAAATCTTCATACATTCTGACAGAGTCTGCGAAGCATAGAATTTATATTTTTACTCAGTATGGTGCTCTACCAGGAGTTGACATGTGAAGTAAAAAAAAATATACAAAATTTAAAAATATATTTGCACATAAACAATCCCAGCATGTATTTATAATCTTGAACGTTAGAGTGGGCAGAATAAAAAAAAAAAATTATAAGACAATCGAGTTATAAGAAAATACAAAATTTTCAAAATGTTTTCCATTCGAAATGAACAAAATTTAATAATTTTTATTTTTTATAAAACTTTGAATTTTCTAAAAAATATCTGTTGATTAAAGAAACTGTTGGAAAAAATGTTTTATAGTAAATTAAATCAGTCATTTGACAGAGCACAAGAAAATATAAGACACATATTTTTCTCACGTTTAAGTGTTAATACGTGGGGTCAAAATTCGCCTCTTTTTTATATGAAAACATATCTGAAATCTACGCAGTTTAATTTTATTTGAACACAGCTTTAAAGTTGTCAAGAAAATACCCATATTGTTGTTACCCATATTGCCCATGTTGTGGGCTCAGGTTTCCACTTTTTTAAATATTTTAATTTTTGGCGAAAAAGGCTTTTTGGAATCAGTTCTGGAACTAGTTCTAGAACTGATTCTATGTCCACCACACCTTCCATATAAGATCCGTAGAATTCGTCCAGGAACCAGTTCCTTGGAATCGGTTGTAGTAGAACCAGCTGCAAAATTGGTGTGGTTGGCAACCGATTTATTGTAAAAATTCTTACTGGTTAACTATACCGAAAATTGAAAGAAGCTTAGACCAGATTAAATAGGCATTATTATATGTGAATTTGAAATAAAAGCAAAAACAACTTTCAATACATATGTGCTATTCGAAAAAAATAATAACTGAATATCAAAAAAGTTTGGTCGTTTCACCAAAAATATTTTTTTCGATATTTGCAATTCTTTAAGCAGAATATGAATTCTATTCTCTACAAATGCGGTTATCACAACCCAATTTGTTTTCTGTGTGTACTAGGGTATTCAATTAATCGGATTTTTATTTTAATCGATTAATAGTGCAAATAATTATTGGGGTTTCTTACTTAACCGATTAGTCGAATAAAATTTAAAAATTAATCGATTAATGGACAAAAAATTTATGTATTTTTAATAATTTTATTTAAAAAAAAAAAGAACAAAAATAATTTTACTAACTCTTCTAAAGAACCACATCGCAGACCTTTCTGAGAATAGAACAACTCGTACATTAATTTGTCTATTTTCGTACACATAGAATTTTGCTGGACGAATTTTATTGAAAATTTTCAGTAAAGCAATGAAGTTTTCTTCACAAAGTAAATTAAAAAATTAAAACAAAAACGTAAATGTGAAGAAAAATTCTGTTGAAAATGTATTTTCCCTCTACGTTTACGCACTTCCATCACTTTATTTTATTTGCTAAAGGATTTTAAGAATCCTGAGTGCTCACTTTTATTACATCGAGCATTAATTATAATCAGGGCAAGTTTTTTTTTTGGCATTTGCCATTAAATGCCATTTTTTCACTTGTAAAAATGCCATTTTTACAAAATCTTGCCAAAAAAAAGCCATTTTGTCTATTTTTTTTAGACTTTTCATTAAAAAAATGCTATAAAATTCAGTAAAAACTCAATCTTTGTAAATTATTTTTGGAAAAAATTTACAAAAAAACAATATTTTTTAATATTTAATAAAATTCCTGATTATTTTTTAAATCATACTAATATACTGCAAAAGCACTTTAGCAGTACAACGGTAAATTCCTTTATTATTGTATTTTGTGAAAAATATACAGAAAAACACTTAAATCAACTATTATACTTTAAAAATTTTGGAATAAGCGTGCCATTTTTGCATTTTTTTCTGCCAATTTTACTATTTTTTCGTGCCATTTTGCCTGCCAAATTTCGACTTTTTTTGTGGCATTTTAAACTTGCCCTGATTATAATTAATAATTATTAATCGCAGTAATTATTAATGCTTCCGTTTAACATCAATATTTAAAAAATCGTAAAAAATAGTTAAAAATCTGGTTATACGTAAATAGATACGAGTACCACTATTTACATTGCTAGATCTGTCCAAAAAACTGAGTAGTATTTTGGAAGATGACAAAGCAAACTGTTATATTTTTGTTGTTTTTGTTTTTCTTTGTTATTTAAGATATTTGTTAACGCTCCTAGATGAAAATAAGAAATTCGCAGTGAGTTTGAGCTAATAAACATTTCTAGAAATTCTAAAAGTCGTCCATTGGTGATTTCCTTACCCGGTGTCTTCAAATGCAATAAATTATATGATATGAAATGTCGAAACCATGGCAGCGAAACGTCAAAATGATATCAATTGCAGAGCGGTGGAGAACACTTGACCATTTCATGGATAAGAAATATCATAGATTTTTCTTCGAAAAACACCAAATTTTATGAAACATTAATGTTTACCGGCAAATAATAAAAAACTAAACACTTTTCCATTCCTTTTTACCAAATTTTTTGTTGTTTTTCTATTACAAAATTAAAATGAAAACTAAAAGTGACATTTGATCTCTGGCATCATTGCAAGATCCGATGGCATGGCAGCGATATCATGATATTGCAATAAAATTGAAATTGAGTGTCTTCACTTGAGATGAGAGCATTTTGACAATTGCTTGCTATCATTTTATTGCATGTCAAGACACTAGGTTAGGCCAGAATGAAATCCGGATAGGTATAAGCCTACACTCACAATATATTTTCCACAACCGATTGAGGTTTATTTAAAAAGTAATAGGTATAGTTTGTTTTCAATTGAAGAATCAATTAAAATACATTGAAACATATTGTTTAACTTTTTTATCAATCAATAAAAAACAAACTAGAAAAAAATATGTATCGTCTGTAGGAGTTGTTATTTTCAGTCAAATATTCAATTTTTAGATTTCTATTTTTATAAAAATAATTTAAATAATTTCGTTGTTTTCTGTTTTAAAACAAAAAATTCAAATATTTTCGGTTTTCTTTTTTGTTAAATAGTTTGTTTATATACAGAATTATTTCAATTCAAATTACAAGAAATTCTTTACTCATAGCCAATAACGTGTGTTGTTGTGTGTGAGTGTTTTGAAAATCCAAACAAAAAAAAAACTTTTAAATATGAAAAACAAACCACAAAATTGTTTTTTTTTACGTTTTGTTAGTTAAAAATTGATGATTGTTTTAATATTTTTATTTATGATGATTGTTTTAATATTTTATTTTTCAATTATTTTTATTTCTTTTATGGATTGTTTAAACAATGTTTGAAAATAAATAGCAAAATGGTTTCAATATAATGAAAAATCAGTAGTCCTGTTTTTAATTGTGTTTTCAATTAATTTAATATGTATTTTAGGTTGTTTTTAAGGATAAAATATTGTGAGTGTATAGAAAACTATTTTTCACGATTTGCTAAATAAGTTTTGGGATTTTAGCATATTTACTTTAGTAAAAAATATATATTTTTTAAGAAATTTTGTAATTTTTTTTTACCAATTTCGATTAATCGTGTTAAATTATTCGAATTAATTATTAATCGAAATTTGGATATTTTAAATTATTCGAACAAATTTTGAGCAAAATTGTCCGATTAATCGAATAACGATTAACCGATTGAATACTCTAGTGCGAACTCATTACATTGGTGATATTGCGAACAAAAGTACCCAGTCAGAAAACGCCAGTGGTACAAAAAATCAAGCACTGGCATACCACGGTGTAACCACGGTGTTAAAAATAAATGACTGGCAGAACACTCATTTGGGACGCTTTGCAGGCATTTGCAAAAAGCATTTTGCCAGTATTTTTTTTACAAAAATTTCGGTGGTTTATAAAAAAACCACTGGCAAAAAATGGGCTGAGAGTGATATGCCAGGGTTTGCAACCAGTGGTTAACCAGTGCTACCTAGTCAGAAATTGCCAGCGGTACAAAAATCAATTCACTGGTAGATCAATGATTTTATAAAAATGCTGACGCGTCGTTAAAAAAGGTTTGTAGTCAGAAGGTTTCGAGTTCAAATCCGGTTGCAAGTAAAAAATTTTTTTTGGATTTTTTTTAATTTAAATTTTATTTTGTTTATAAAATCAATTTTTTTGTTTGTGGGAGAGCTCCTTTAAGACTAACTTTTTTTTTGCTCTCCCAACGCTGGCATATTAGTTCCAAAAAACTGTTTGCCAGTACTAGCATTTCAGCACAGCCAGTAGTTGTCAAGTTGTTATCACTCATTTATGTGTTTAGCCACCAAGTATTATATGTGTCGTTAGCTCAGTGGGTAGAGCAATCGTCTGACAGCCTGACGGCCTGGGTTCAAATCACGGCAATATATGGAAAATATATTTCCAGACCACCTATTTATTGGTTTTGCCAACGTTCAAAAATTTTGTTTCTCCAGTGCTCTTCCGGCGCTGTGTGAACAGCCGGTTCTTTTGTCTATTGATGTTAATTTTGGGAATGGGTACTTGTACCACCTGTTAAAGTGCTTTGCCACCGCTTTCCCGTTTGTATTTTTCTGACTGGGTACTTAAACAAGTAAATAGGCTGGTAAGTAGTTGAAACACTGTTTTTGTTGGTGTTTTTTATATTGGTAGATGTGACTCCTTTAATTTAATAAATAAGGAAATAAACAAAAATTGAATTGAAATTGTTTGAATTTCGGCCAACTCTTAACTGAAAACTATAAATATTTTTCTACTTTATTCCTAAAATAGAAAAAGTTCAAACCGTAATTTGAAATGTGTAAAAAATAAAAATTTAAATTCAGCTTTCTATTTAAATAAAATTCATAAGTGACAGGTTGTTAGTTAATAAATATTTTTCCCACTGTGATACAGAATTGTAACGATTCGTCAAAACTTAGGGAATAAATTTTCTGTTTGTAAACAGCAACAAAAGACACTCACACAGTATGGAAATTTGTAAAATTTAGCTTGTTGTCGAGTTTGGGAGTAATACTGAAAAAGAAGTGCTTTGGGAAAAACAATATCCGAATCATAAAAGAGTGACTCCTGCCCATTGAAAGCCCAAGTTAAATTCATCGATGAAAAAGCCGAATTAACAGTACATTTTATATAAATATTTTTGCTGGGATGTTATTCTATTTAAGAATAGTTTTTCCATTTCCATGACTTAATCGTAGTAGAAAGTATATTTATATCACCACCTTCGAGCTGTTCACATATAAAACTAAGTTGTCGAAAATATTCAATGCAAAAAATATATTTTTTCCCGGAAAAACTAAGTGCAGAGATTGTTTTTTAATCTCTCTTGCTAACAGTTTCCCCCAGTACATATACTACTGTTGTCATTTTACAGTTTAAGCATTTTTGACAGTTAAATTTATTAATTCTTTTTTGTATGATTTAAATTTCCAGACATATGCTAACTATTCTCAGTATAATAGCAGATATAAAAAATAATGCAATAAGTTAATACACTCAAAAAAAAAATCGGTAAAGTCAGCAAAAAATATTGCTGTGTCAACAAATTTTTATTCAGGAGCGTGCTTGCAAAAAAGTTGGTAATTTCAGCAAAAGGTATTTGCTGAAAATCAACAAGCTGATTTTTACCAACAAAATTGTAATCTCAGCAAAAGGTTTGCTGACTCTTAGTCGATTGCAAATGAAAAAAAATCCTTGCTAAAATCACTGAACTTTTTGCAGAATATTAGTAGACTGAAAAAAAAACTCAAAAAATTTGTAGAGAAATTTTACTTTAGTTAATTTATTTGCTGAAAATTTAAATATAGAAATTTTGTAGAGTGGTTTTTTTTTTTTTTAAATTATCATTTCCGTTGTCTGTACTACATCCAGACAAGCTGCGATATCTACATCTTGTATATCTGGTTGTCGTCCACGCTATAAATGCGTTTATCAGCACAACATTTGTAGCAAAATAAATTAGTAAAACATTAGTTCAAAATTAATTTAGTGATAAAAAATATAATCAAAACTTTTGCTGAAAACGGAATTCCAGCAAAAAAAAAATGCTGAAAACTAGTACACTCGATATACAAGACGTTTTACTAATTTTTCTACTAACTTTTTTTTTAGTGTAGTTTACATACGCATATCAATTTAAAGTGCAAATGTTTGGTGTTTAAAGCAGAAAATTGAAAAAATTTTAATTTTTATAACGTATTTAATTTTTGTTAAATATTATAACTTTAATAACAAGAGCTAAAATAAATTGAAATATTAATTTACTACATGGTGTAGGAAATGAATATTTCAAGAACTTTAGTTTGCTTAGTAGTTAAGAACTAAATTTTTGTTAACTTTAATGGTTTAATTTAAGTACATAAACATTTAGAACGTCTAGTATAAAGAAACAAAAAATAGTTAGAAAAGTTTTTTTAGAAAACTATATGTTAACCCTCTTAATTTGGCTTTCCTCAAAATGTTTACTGAAAAGCGTGGAATTATTATGTTACTTTAGGACGACAGTGAAAGGAAATTTTTTTTTCTTTTTTTTTGTTAAAGTGAAGTAGTACTCAGAAAATCCTTGCTATTAATTAATGTGTTGGTTTAATTGGAAAGGGGACAGAGAAGAGTTGACAGGTGGTGAAAGATGAATTGCTGCAAATATGGCAATGTTATTTTATTTCGGTCCGGTTAAGGGCTATAGGAACACCGAAGGAGAATGCTGCGCTATATATGAGGGACTAGCGGGCGCAGCCCGCTACGTTGTTAGCGTGCCTTAAAGGTTAAGGGGGGGGGGGGGGGGCTTCGCCCTCCACAATTTTTATTAAATTAGTTTTTTATTTAAAGTTTTTTTATTTAAAGCCTTCACCCAGCCACCACAAATAAATAATTCTGCACAACAATGGGTTTAAAATAAATAAATATTTGATCACTTTTTCTCATGAAAGTGGTTTGTAAGTAATGAATCCATAATAATTTGCAATATACGTGTGTATGTCAAGATAATTCGGTAAAGTGCGAACTTAGGTAGATAGACCCGTAAGTAGTTTTATTCATTTGTGTTTTAAATGAAAATAAAAAACGTAAAGCAGGGTTGGCAAGCGATTTATAATATGGAAGATAGCGGTCGCAGCCCGCTACGTTGTTGGCTTGCCTTAAGGTTTAGGGGGGGGGGGCGCCCCTCCCCCCGACAATTTTTTTTAAATTCGCTTTTTATTTAAAGTACAGTTTTTATAATAAAAGCCTTCACCCAGCCACCACAAATAAATAATTCTGCACAACAATGGGTTTAAAATAAATAAATATTTGATCACTTTTTCTCATGAAAGTGGATTGTTAGTAATGAATCCATAATAAATTGCAATATAAGTGTGTATGTTAAGATAATTTGGTAAAGTGCGAACTTAGGTAGATAGACCCGTAAGTAGTTTTGTTCATTTGTGTTTTGAATGAAAATAAATAACGTAAAGCAGGGTTGGAAAGCATTTTATAATATTAAAAATAGCGGGCAAAGCTACGTTGTTAGCGTGTCTTAAAGTTTTTTTTAAATTCCAGTTTATGTAAAGGTAGACCTGGCAATTCAAGTAAATTCACAAATTCAGTTGGAAAATTTACTGCGTCGGTTTCTTCCACCTGTGCTTCGTTACATGAAGTTTAAATATCGGAATATATAAGTTCCATTCCTTTTCTAAGGTTTTTTCTCTTTTAGAAAATTTGTTTAACTTTTTGGAGAGTATGTTTCTATGCTACATAAGTTTCATATTCCGTTGATAGTGTTTGAACAGGTAATTCCCTCTTCCAATCCATTTGCATTGTCTATAATTTCAATTCCACTCGTTCAACGTTTATATCCATTTCATTCCGCTTGTGTAGTGTTTCAATCCCACTCGTGTCCTATTTAGTTTCTTAATTTTAGTGTTTCATATACACTTGTTCTTTAAGTTTTAGGTTTCTAGCTAAAGACGCAGACGTTAAGGGGGGGGCCATTTTCCGCTTTTGAACCACCATTTTTACCACGTTCCTGTCCAAAGTCCTAGAAATGCCTTGTCGATAAGTTAGCCCATACTCCAAGGAAAACATATTATATATTACAGATTTCTAGCCGAAGGGTTCGGTTAGGCCATCAAGGGGGAAAATTATTCCGTTTTTACCCCTCCCGGTAGGAATTTCCAAAAATTCCGTCTTAGAGGACGTCTGCGTTGGAGGAGGAACCTACTACATACATAATTTTAGGTCTCTATATCCAGCAGTTTGGCCAGGCCGTCAAGGGGGAAGTTTTTTCCCTTTTTACCCCTCCCGGTGTGAATTTCCAAAAATACCATCTTAGGGGACGTCAACGTTGGAGAAGGAACCCAATTTAAGATCCCTTGTTCCAGCAGTTTGGCCAGGCCGTTAAGGGGGAGACTTTCCTGTTTTTGACCCTACCTGTAGAAATTTCCAAAAATCTCATCTTAGCGGATGTCTACAATAGAGGAGGAACTTTAATACCAAATTTCAACTTCCTACCTCCAGCGGTTTGGGCAGGCCTTTAAGCGGCACTTTTCTCTTCATTAATCCCCATTTTTGCAATGTCCCTGTCCAAAAAGCACCTTCTCGGTAAGTGAGCACATACTCCAAGTAACATATGTTTTACATTTCAGGTTTCTAGCCAACTTTTACTATTTGTGCCCCTCTCGGTAGGAATTTCCGAAAATCCATCGACAGGGAATTCCAGCTTCCTAGTTCCAGCAGTTTGAGCAGGCTGAGAGGAACTTAAGTACCGAATTTCAGCTTCCTAGTTCCAGCAGTTTGGACAGGTCGTTAAGGGGCAACTTTCCCTTTTTGAGCCCCCATTTTATAACGACCCTCTCCAAAATTCAAAAAAGTATCTTTCTAATAAGTTAGCTCACTCCAGGGACCCACATTTTAAGCTTCAGGTTTCTAGCCGAAGGGGTTTTTACCGGCCCCCAAGGTGAGGCTTTTCTTCTTTTTGCCCCTCCCTTTAGGAATTTACAAAAATTCCATCTTCGCGGCTATCTGCGATGGATGAGGAACATTCATATCAATTTTCAACTGCATTGCCTTAGCGGTTTGGGCAGGCCGTTAGTGGGGACATTTTTCCCTTTCAACCACCATTTTTATTATGTTCCTGTTCCAAAATAGAAAAATTACGTTGCCGGTGAGTTAGTCCTACTCCAAGGAATACATATTTAAAATTTTAGGTTGGCCAAAAGGGATTGGGCAAGCCGTCAGGAGGAGACTTTTACCTTATTTCCCCTCCCGATAGGAATTTCAAAAATTCCGTCTAAGCGGACGCCTACACAGAAGGAGGAACTCACATACCGACTTTCCTTTTGGGATACCCTGTAGGGAATTCCAAAAATACAAACTTAGTCGATGTCTACTACAGTGGAGGAACCTTTATACCAAATTTCAACTTCTTACCTCCAGTGGTTTTGGCAGGCACTTTTCCAATTTGTGAGACTGTTTATGGGGGACTTTTCCCCTTTTTACCCGTTCCTGTATGAATTTCCAAAAATCCCGTCTTAGCGCACGTCTATGCCGAATATCAAGAAACCTTGTTTAGTGGAGATATCCGTGGGGGGAGGAAAAAAAGTAGTTTTTTTGAAATTATATATTATTTTAAATGGTACTTTTTGGAAAAACGAAATTTTTTGGAAAAAGATTCTTTGTTTTTACAAAGTACTTTATTTGTACTTTTTTTGGAAAAGGTATTTTTTTTAAAAAAGGCGTTTTTTTTTAGAAAAATATATGTTTTTTGGAAAAAGGTATTTTTTTTGGAAAAGGTACTTCTTTTGGAAAAGGAAAATTTTTTTAGAAAAAGGTACTTTTTTTTGGGAAAAGGTACTTTTTTTTGGAAAAGGTACTTTTTTTGAAAATAGGTATTTTTTTGAAAAAATGTATGTTTTTTGGGAAAAGGAACATTTTTTTAGAAAAAGGTACTTTTTTTAAAAAAGGTACTTTTTTGGAAAAAGGTACTTTTTTTGGAAAAAGGAATTTTTTTTGGAAAAAGGTACTTTTTTTGGAAAAAGGTACATTTTTTTGGAAAAAGGTACTTTTTTTGGAAAAAGGTACTTTTTTTGAAAAAAGGTACTTTTTTTTGGAAAAAGGTACTTTTTTTGGAAAAAGGTACTTTTTTTGGAAAAAGGTACTTTTTTTGGAAAAAGGTACTTTTTTTGGAAAAAGGTACTTTTTTTGGAAAAAGGTACTTTTTTTTGGAAAAGGGTACTTTTTTTGGAAAAAGGTACTTTTTTTGGAAAAAGGTACTTTTTTTGGAAAAAGGTACTTTTTTTGGAAAAAGGTACTTTTTTTGAAAAAAGGTGCTTTTTTTGGAAAAAGGTACTTTTTTTGGAATAAGGTACTTTTTTTTGGAAAAAGGTACTTTTTTTTGGAAAAAGGTACTTTTTTCGGAAAAAGGTACTTTTTTTGGAAAAGGTACTTTTATTGGAAAAAGGTACTTTTTTTGGAAAAAGGTACTTTTTTTGGAAAAAGGTATTTTTTTTGGAAAAAGGTACTTTTTTTGGAAAAATGTACTTTTTTTGGAAAAAGGTACTTTTTTTTGGAAAAGGGTACTTTTTTTGGAAAAAAGTACTTTTTTTGAAAAAAAGTACTTTTTTTGGAAAAAGGTACTTTTTTTGGAATAAGGTACTTTTTTTGGAAAAAGGTACTTTTTTTTGGAAAAAGGTACTTTTTTCGGAAAAAGGTACTTTTTTCGGAAAAAGGTACTTTTTTTGGAAAAAGGTACTTTTTTTGGAAAAAGGTACTTTTTTTTGGAAAAGGGTACTTTTTTTGGAAAAAGGTACTTTTTTTGGAAAAAGGTACTTTTTTTGGAAAAAGGTACTTTTTTTGGAAAAAGGTGCTTTTTTTGGAAAAAGGTACTTTTTTTGGAATAAGGTACTTTTTTTGGAAAAAGGTACTTTTTTTTGGAAAAAGGTACTTTTTTCGGAAAAAGGTACTTTTTTTGGAAAAGGTACTTTTTTTTGGAAAAAGGTACTTTTATTGGAAAAAGGTACTTTTTTTGGAAAAAGGTACTTTTTTTGGAAAAAGGTACTTTTTTGGAAAAATGTACTTTTTTTGGAAAAAGGTACTTTTTTTTGGAAAAGGGTACTTTTTTTGGAAAAAGGTACTTTTTTTGAAAAAAGGTACTTTTTTTGGAAAAAGGTACTTTTTTTGGAATAAGGTACTTTTTTTGGAAAAAGGTACTTTTTTTTGGAAAAAGGTACTTTTTTCGGAAAAAGGTACTTTTTTCGGAAAAAGGTACTTTTTTCGGAAAAAGATACTTTTTTTGGAAAAAGGTCCTTTTTTTGGAAAAAGGTACTTTTTTTGGAAAAAGGTACTTTTTTTTGAAAAAGGTACTTTTTTTGGAAAAAGGTACTTTTTTTGGGAAAAAGGTACTTTTTTTGGGAAAAGGTACTTTTTTTGGGAAAAGGTACTTTTTTTGGGAAAAGGTACTTTTTTGGAAAAAGGTACTTTTTTGTCCCCTTTTTGCCCCTCCCGATAAGAATTTCCAAAAATGCCGTCTCAACGGACGTCTACACCGGTCGAGGAACCTACATACCAAATTTCAACTTCATAGCTCCAGCAGTTTGAGCAGGCCGTCAAGGGGGAGACTTTTTCCCCTTTTTGCCCGTCCCTGTAAAAATTTCCAAAACTCCCGTCTTGGTGGATGTCTACGATAGTGGAGGAACCTTTATACGAAATTTCAACTTCCTACCTCCAGCGGTTTGGGCAGGCCGTCAAGGGGGGCATTTTTCCCCTTTTTAACCCCCATTTTTACAACGTCCCTGTCCAAAATTCTAGAAAGTACTTTCCAGAAAAGTTAGCCCCTACTCCAAGGAACACATATCTTAAATTTCAGCTTTCTAGCCAAAGGGGTTTTGGCAGGCCGTCAAGGGGGACACTTTCCCCCTTTTTGCCCGTTCCGGTAGGAATTTCCAAAAATCCCGTCTTAGCGGACGTCTACCCCGAAAGAGGAACCTACATACCAAATTTCAACTTCCTAGCTTCAGCGGTTTGGGCTGGGCGATGTTGAGTCAGTCAGTCAGTCAGTCACGTTATTCTTTTATATATAGAGATAGAGAAGCCATACATATTATTCTTCTGAATTGATCTTGCCGTCGTTGGCGATCGAACCCCCAACCTTATATGTAACAGTCCATCCGGCTAACCATAACACACAATTTACACCATGACTGAGAATCGAAGCGGCAACCCCAAACACATGCTATGACTAGGGAATGCATCCCGGGATTCCCGGGAAATTAGGCATTTTTCAATTCCCGCATTCACGGGAATTTGGACCGGGAATCCCGGGATTTCAAAAAATGCAGTTTAAAATAATAAAGTTAATTATTTCAAATTTACTTATGCAAAATTTTCCAGCGTTTTGAAAATAGTAAAAATCTTACATTAGGCTTGCTCATTTATTTACAAAATTGTAGTAAAAGTAGTAAGATTTTCGAGTAAACGAACACACTGATTAATTTGTGTACTTGATCGAACTTTTTAAGTTCCTTTTTTTAATAGGCACTAAAAGCAACTTAAAAAATATATTTTTTAAGAAAACCACTCAACTAAATAGTGTTTGAATAAAAAATTTTGAATCGAACTTATTATGTACAGAATTAAAGACAAATTTGTCCATTGATTTTTAAAAATTTTCAAGTAAGATAGAATTTGCTCCCATAATTTTTTAAATTTTTTCCAATTTTCTAAAATTATTTTCTCTCTTAATTTTTTTATTTATTTTTTTTACGGACAAGTGTTTTGTTCTAAAAATTAGTTTTAGTTTATTCAGTTTTTAAAAATACATATATAATTAGCCTTATATAATTTCTAATATAAAATTATTTCTTTCCCTCTACGAAAATTCCAAGAAAAACCACCTGAGCTTTTTCACGATCATAAAAATTTGAGGTCTTTAAGACATTTTATTAATAAAAATTTTTAAATTACTATAAAATATTTTCTAATTTTTGTCCCGGGAATTCAAGATAAATTTCCCGCTTTCCCGGGAAATCAAAAAGTGCGGAATTTTTCATTCCCTAGTTATGACTCATACACTCATAGAAACAAATTTATAAAAGTAGCACCAACTAAAATTAGTAAAAAATTATATTGCAGATTAAAATTAGCAGATTTTTTTTTGAAATACAAGTAAAATAAGAACAGAAAAAATATAGTTGTTAAATTTTTAGAATTTTAGTTATATTTGAGTTAACTTTTAGTTAATTGCAAATTACAAATTATGCTTTAAAATCTGCAACAAATTTTGCTAAACATTAGTAAAGTAAAAATAGCAGAAAAAAATTGTTATTAGTAGTATAAAAAAATAAGCAAAAAATAAATAAAAACAGTAAGTTTTTTAATAAAAATAATAAAAATAAAAGAACAAAACATTTAAAGAAAGAGAAAAAAAAAAAAAAAATCTTAATTAATTTATTTTTAAATTTAAATTTAGTTGAAAGCAAACGGCTGTCTAATCTGCTAAAATCAACAGAAATATTTGCTAAAAAAGTAACAAACTGCTGATTTCAAAAGACGAAATTCTTATTTGTATTAAAAAAAAATTGAAAAAAATTTTGAAAATTTTTTGTTTTGCGTTTTTAGTCCACTTATTATTTATTTATTTTTTTTTTTGCTGATTTTGGCAGGTTAAGTTGTTATTTTCTATTAGCTAAAATTTAACATAAATATAACTATAATTCTGTATATTTAACAATTTTATTTTTTCTGTTCCAATCTTAAAAATATTTAGAAAAAATATGCTGCTAATTTCAGCGGTTTTTTTCTGCAAGAAAATTTTAGTTTGAATATTGTTCTACCTTAAGTCCAAATTCTAATATAATATTAGCCTTGGATTTATTAAATCCAAAAAGTAGTTCTAAAAGTGCTCAACAGATGGGGTTAGATTCTCCCTATTTTAAAAAGAATTTTCTGGATTTTACTTTAAGTTTTAATTTTTAATTATATTTTATATAAAATAGCAATAACCATTTTTACACAATTGAAATATTCCACTGTAATATTTAATATTCACTAATTGGATTTAATTAAATTACTTACAGTAGAGTGAAAAATTGCAATTTCTATTTCAGCTATTTCTCCATGTCCAAGATGGAAAATATGTATTTGGTGAGGTGTTATTTTTTCTCTAAACATATTTCATAAAAAAATTTAATAAAAACCTTTTATTTGTTAGTTTTTCAATTTTTTTGTTTCTCTTTTAATTTTCATTCGTACTTTTTTCTGATATTAAATTAATAGGCTGTTTCATATATTTGTGCTTTTATTGTTATACTTGTGCTTTTATTGTAAACCCAGACAAATAAATCCAGATTTTTTTGGATTTAATAAATCCACTTTTTGTATGAAAAACTCGAAATCCAGGTGATTAAAAAAAACGCTTATTGTCATATTAGATTTTATTTGTTGTTTCAAGAAGGTTGATCATTTTCATGATAGACAATACAATTGTTTCGAGGGCATCACCTCAACTCATCAGTTCTCCGCAATAAGAAAATGATAATTGGAACATATAAATCGAGCCATTACATAATTATTGCGGACAACTGATGAATTAAGGTTTTTTTTTTAAATTGACCCAAAAGCAAGAGCCTCTATAGCACCCAAAGTGTCACCTATTACCCTAGAATCGGTTCTAGAACTAGTTCTATAGCTAGTTCTAGAACTGACTCTCCGTCAAAGATGATACCTGGAACGGGTTCCGGAATCAGAACTGGTGTGATGGGCAACCGATTGTAAAACATTTTCCTCGGTACTTAATAAAAATAATAATGAAAACGCTGAAATAAATACTAAATGCATATTTTCAAAATTTTCATGCAAATATTCCGGTTTTACTGTTTAAAAATATAAAAAAACCACCTTGAATTTCAAGTTAAAGAATTATCTTTTTAATATAATGTAAGTATATCGCCATTTTAAAGGCTGTGAAAAATACTAAATATAAGAATCGATCTTTATATTTTCACTTTTATGAACAAAAAAACGGTGTTTATATTATATTTTTAGTGTGGACCGCTTAAAAATTCTTCCCCATATATAGACTCCATTTTGGTGCCTCCCTGTTTTAGAGGGTTAAATTAAAATTTCCTCCTTTCCTATAAGCTTTTTTTTTTGCTCACAAAGAAGGGTGGTTTGTTATTTCGTACGATAACAAAAAACAATAAAAGACTTTTTTCTTAAGCACTTTGTTTTGATTTTTTAATCGTAAGGTAATTTAATACTTTAAAGGCTTTCATTTCTGGCAAATACGAAAGAAAACATAGAAACAAAATATGAAACTAAGGAACTCCAATTACTTGGTAATCACTTAGAAGGAAAGTAGAGAAATAAAGGTTGAGTTTCGTACAAAATTGTTTTTGTTTTGCAATTCAAATGAGATTCATATTTAAAAGTTCTACAAAATGTAGAAATGTGGGTGTTTTTCCTTAATTGCTAAGCTTATAGCAATTACTACTAGGAAAGGTATCTAAATTATAAATTATTAAGCATAAAATAAATCCCTTAACCCATATTGGACACACTGTTCCGTTCAATGGTTTTAAAACAATAAAATAAATATTCTAATATCTTGCCACTTTTTGAGTAATTATTAAAAAATGGGACTGTTTGCACAAACCTTGGATAATTTTTAAATAATGACATTTTTATGAAGTTTATGTGTTATCTCAGTCTTTACAAAAAATTTCCTAACTTTAGTGCTAAGTTTAAGGCTTTTTAATAAATAAATAAAACTTAGTCGATATTGAGATAAAATGAGTTTGTGTGTAAAACATTAACAACGAATTTTTTATTTCTGTAAATTTGTTAAACACTAAACACAATTTAGTAGAAATCAAAAATGTTGTTTTATATTCTATTTGTATTTTAAGCCCCGTGTTATGCTAACTTTTTGCGAAAATATTTGTCCAACTTTATGTAAAAACGAGTAAAAAAGTTAAAGTCTGGCATGCCGACTATATGAGACCCTATACCAGTCTGGTTGAAAGCCAACTAATGTTTTAATTCGAAATTCGAATGGGTTAAAATGGATTTGTGTCAAATAAAATGGTCTATAAAATGACAAAAAATTAGAAAAGCGGTGAGAAATTTTCATTTTACCTAATGTAAAGTGTATTAAAGAAATAATTGGAAATATAATCCCTATAATTCATTGGCATGGAATTTTTTTATATAAAAAATGGGTGTCCGTGAGCCATAGATTCGAATGAATGAATTATTTAATTCACTTTTTGTTTTTAATTAAAATTGAATATAAATATATCATTCGTTTACACCATTCCACTGTGGGCCAGGATCGCCGTCTTTTGGCCAAAAGTACAATTCAGGTAAAGGGGAAATATGTTTATATATTCAAAATCTGGGATTGTTGAATATTTTGTGAGTGATATATTGTAGCATTGTGGTTACTCGTTGTTAGTTGGCAAGAGTTCAAAATCAAAGTTATTTAATTTTGTGATATTTTTTATTTTATAATTGGCCTTTTTTTTAATCACCGGATTTATTTTTGGATTTATTTTATTTTGTTAAAAAATCCACATTTTCTTTTTAAATTTAAAAAATTCTATATTTTTATTCAAATCTTACACTTATTCGCTAATATAATGTGAAAGAAAAAATAAAAATTTTGCGAAAATACAATTTCTAGAATTAAATTAAGCTAAATCCAGAACGGATTTATTTATTTTATAAATCCATTTTGGATTTAGCTTAATTTAATTCCTGTATTTACATTTTTGCAAAATTTAATGATTTTCTTTCACATTATATTATCGAATAAGTGTTAGATTTTGATAAAAATATTCAATTTTGAAAATTAAAAACCAAAATGTGGATTTTTTAAAAAAATAAAATAAATCCGAAAATAAATCCAGTGATTAAAAAAAACGGCCAAAAAAAAATCATAAATAAACAATAATTTCTTCCAAAAACAATCTCAAATTATAAAACTGAAACTATATAAAAAAATAAAAACCTGTTAAGTATTTACGAAAAAAGTACAAAATTATTAATTTTACCTCAAAAACATGGGTTTTTTGAAAATCCTAAATTTTCAAAAAAAGCTCCAAAATGTTCCAAGATATATTTGAAAAACTTGAATGCCAATGTGTTCCCTAAGATGTCTTCAACCTAGGCTTTTGCGACCGTTTGCGACCGTTCATAAACTTTCGAGATTTTGCCCTTTAACTGAAGAAGTACCTTCAGTTCTCGCTGATTTCCAGCATTCCAGAGTTTTAGTAAAAAATAAAAATAGCACTGAAAACTACCATAAATGAAGGTTCTGGTTTTCTCACACAGACTAGCCCCCTAAAGTCCAGGTTTGTGGGAAATTTGAGTGCCAATTCTGAATAAGTACGAAATTAACCCTTAAACACATTTTAAGTTTTGACTTATTTCTGGCATTAAAGTTAAATTTTCAACTTTGATGTCTTCAGAGACTTATAGTAGAATTTCATGACAAATATTTCTGCGGAACATTTTAACCCTCTAACTCTTCAACTTACCCTCTAACTCTTTAATTGCAGAGTTAGAGGGTTAAAATGTTACACAAAAATGTCCCTCGTAGTGTTTTACATAAGTTCTCTAAACATATCCTAAAATGGAAGATTCACATGGTTTCCTATGCCGATTCACAATAAACATTTTCAAAAGCGGGGAAATTTTAACCCCCGAAAAACGTAGGGCCAGACGAAAAATTTTAAAACGCCGATACACTTATATTTTTCTTTGGTCCCTCTGCCAGAATTAGTTGTCATCAGAACTTTTTTTTTTGTACGGTGTAATTTATTTTCCAACACATAAGAATTTTAAATTTATGGCCGCCATACTGGATCCGCCATGTTGAATTTTTAAAATTTGATTTCAGATTCGTAATCTGCTACACAAAAACTTCCCCTGATGGAAATTTGGAGTAAATCAGGCGACATAAGAAATTTAATGAAAAAATTGTTTGTCGCCATATTAGATCCGCCATTTTGAATTTCCAAATTTTAGTTTCCGATTTTTAATCAGCGGATCCAAGACCTATATAATTGATTATTTTAAGTGCAATATAATAAAAACTAAAAATTAATGGCTGCCATCTTGGATCCGCCATTTTGGATTTTATATTTTTTATTTCAGATTCGTGATCAGCAACAACCAAATACTCAATATTCTAGTTATGGCCAAAATTCGATGATGCTGGCCCACTGTACATTAGACCGTACCTCAAAAAAAAAGTTCACCGTACACCCTCCAATATGAAGTAATTTTGCAATTTCAAAAAAAAAATTTTTTTTTTTTTGGCCGAACGTAGGGGTCGCCTTTTTCAATTTTTCGTTAAAGCTTCGGCATTAAAAATCGGATTTTAAAGTATGATATATCGATTTTTTTGCCTCGAGGAGACCAGTGTTTTGCTATAAAGGAAAAATCCAATGAAAAAAAATTTAAAAAGGCGACCCCTACGTTCGGCAACCAATATATAAAAAAAAATCTACTGGGTTTATCGAAAAACTTCATTAGCAAAAGTTTAATGATTTTTTGCGAGCTTTAATTTTCTGACATTAGGGTGGTAGCAACTGAGAACTGGTGGCTAACTACTAGAACGGGATACTTGAGGTCAATGGCCCTCGAGGGTGTACGGCGAACTTTCTTTTTTTTGCTTGTAAGGTGGTACGCTATACTATATATTCCCTATGAATTCATTCACTGGCTTCATTCTTTTAATTTTTATACATAATGAATGAATTCTTTCATGAATTCATTCTTTTTATAATGATCATTCACTTGAATGCTAAAATATTTTATAAATTAAATTTTACTACGAAAAGGCTGAAAGATTTTTCTTTCGTTCGTTTTGTAAAAGATTAAAAGAAGTGTTTGCGTTATTAAATTTTGGTTTGAATCTATATTAATTGCCTTCATTATTTTTGTGGGTTGTGTCTATGATATCAATATTAAATCCCTAAAATATGCCACATTTTTTTTTTTAATTTGAATTTTTATAAAAATTTATACAAAAACGAAAACTAAAATCTACTTTATAACCTAGAGAGAACCCTATAAAGACAATCTGATGATAGTGCTTCGTAAGCACTAGAAAATGCATTAGTTGTCTACCATTGGTTCTAGGAAAGTGTTTTTCATAAGTTTTTTTTTCTCTATTTCTTGTAAAATAAATTGTGAATTCCATTTGGAATTTGTCATATTTGATCTTGCAACCGAACAAAAATAACACTCATTGTAAAGATACAAAATTTTTATTAAAAATTATAATATCTTCAGCCTTTTAAGATTTATATTCTCTCGATGTTTTAAAATTAGTTGGATATAGATGGCGTTTTAAGGCAAAACAAAATTACAAAAATTTCTTCATGAAGCCTTTATATATTTTGACGTGTTATGAACGGGTTTAGATTTAAATTTTATTTGGGATTAAAGCTTCGACTAAACAAAAAGCATGTTTCTGTAATAGCACCTTAAAATATGCAACATTTTGTATATTTTATATAATCCCTGAACCCTTATGATATTGTTATTCTATATATAGAAATTTTAATATTTGCATAATAATTAAACATAATTTGCAAACAAAAAAAAACTATATTTGATTTATTTGTTTACAAATGAAAAACAATAAAAAAAATATTAAATATTCCTTGCATGTCTTAAATAACACATTTTTATTTGTACAAACAAATCAAACGCTTTTATGTGTGTATTCAAAAACATAATATGGTAACCAACAATTTTATAAATTTTTATTACTTATTTTAAATTCAATTCTGTTGTACAACATAACAATAGAACAATACCAAAGATTAAAAAAAAATACATTTACTTTTCCTTTCAGGTTTTGTTGGTGAAATAATAATACACAGATGTTAAAGAAAATGTTTTAATTTCCTTAAAAGGTTCAACAAATGTCCTTAAGCTTCATACAGAATCCACAATTGAGTGTGTATATGAGAATACACAGCATATCCCCAAATAATGGGTCATATGAATAAAACTTAGCAATTACTTCGAAGTAATTACTTTGGGCTTAGGAATGACTTTTAACACCAAATTTACCCATTGGCTTGTAGGATAGCATGAAATATAAACGAAAATAAAAAATTTTAATTTCTAGTCTACTCGCAAGCAGACTAGAATTGTGAAGTAAGTGCTTAAAAAACCCAATATTTCCCCCTATTAGTAATATCTATTTTTTATTCATACGAGCCAATATTTTGCATCAAATAGTTTTCAGGTTTAAAATTTTCTTTATGGTATGTTTTTTTTTTTGGTTTAAATTTTTTTTTTTGTGTGTAATTTTATTATTGTATTTTAGGTAAGTAGTAGTTTTATTTCAGGTGAATAAAGATTACTCGTATCTATGTTTGTAGAGAGAATTTATTGTTACACTGAAAATATTATTACAGTAACTGACTGTAGTTTATTTAAAAAGTTATCCGTACATTTATTTTTAAATGATTATACAGTTAAAATACAAAGAAATATATTTTTTAATTGTTTTTGCCATTTATTTGAAAAATAAATTACGTATAAATACGGATTTTCTGTTACACTTAATATTTTCATTGGAAATGTTTTGTTCAAAAAAGAATTCCTTTTCGATTTCTAGGTCAGTTAAAAAAACGAAATAAACTAAATATCATTTATTCTTACAGATTTTGTACTTAAATTTTTTAAATTTAAAAAAACTAAATAAATGAAAAATCATTATTTTTTAAAGGATTTTGTAGTCTATTTATTAACATTTAAAAATTAATGAAAAGTTCTTTTGATTTAAATGAAAAGTTAGTAGACCGGTTTTCAAGTGATTTTTCATTTATTTTAAGTTACATTTTCAGTTAATTTAAACTACAAACTGTTTTGAGTGTATTTTATTAAGGCTTTTTTTAATCCAGTCTGTTTTAAATGAAAAGTAGATTATTAGCTACTCTCTTTAATTAATTTGAAATTCGTGTTTCAGCTTTAAGTAAAATAAAATCCATTGCAATTGGAAAAAAAAACACTCAAAAAGATTTTAAAACTCTAAACTCGACAAGCAAAGTAAAATCACTTTTACAATTGTATGGTTGCTTAATTTTTTATATAACTTCTATAAGTACTTATGTAGGGCAAATGGGGAGGTTTCATCGCTCAAAGGAACACATATGTGACCTTCTCCGAGAAAAAGGGACCTAGTGTGTCAAAAAACGGGTTTGGACTTAAGAGTGGATTCTGGTACCTAAAAGGGTGTAAAATAAGATGAAATGAGTTAGATTTCTGATAAAAATTTATTTACCCCAAATCGCATCTCCCAACTGAAGGTGTGTTAAAAGTGATAATGCGTTATGAAACTTTAAATCCGTTCTTCTCAAAACTTCATTTTCACACACTAGGTCCCTTTTCTCGAAGAAGGTCACATATAGTAAATTCCAGGTTTCTATATAAAAATTAGGTCGCTGATTAGGCCCTGACTAAAAAATTGCTTACACAGCAACTTTTCTTGCTGACTTTATTGACTTTCTCTTTGAGTGTGTCAAAGTTGGCTACATAGAGAGTAATATTCCTTTTTGTGTTATATAGTTTTAACAAAAATTAATTGCTATCTTTGACACCCTGTATTGGAGCAGAGCGCATATTATTATTTGTGATAAATATCGTTGAAATTAGTCAGTAGTTACAAATTTTAAAAACTTCGAAAGCATTTCTTGAGTCGTGGTGTTTGACTTTGACAAACGATTACTAAAATAGTGTAGATAAACATAAATTTTTTTGAAAACTTAGCACATAAACACAGGAAAAAATTGCCAACCGAATTGCTATTCTACCTATTTTGATTGCTACAACCAATAAATTCGGTTGGTGAAACCATATTGGATTGTGATTCCTTAATATTTTGGGTATTGCAACCAATATTCTGTTGCACCAACCTATTTTAGTAGATGTAACCGAATTTCAGTTGGAAAATTGCATATTTTTTCTCTGTGTGTACAATATTTTTCAACTGCTTTTTTTATGACTCATTAAAGATTACCAAAAAATGTATCTGGGTCACAGAGGGCCAATTTTATAGTCAGAACTAGGCACGATTTTTTTTATATATTTATCAAAAAACAAAACTCGATCTTAGTTCTGACAATAAAATTGGCCCCTATTACCTAAATTATGTGAGTCAACTATCGAAAATTTATCGCCATTTGAATGCGTAAAATTTAATATTTTTTTAATTCCATGTTTTCGCCGTTTAAAGTATTTATATTCTAAAAATTAATATTTTAAAAATCACAATTTCAGCTGGCAGGCTGAAATAAAAATAAACAAGTCCATAATGTATACTTCAGCTTTGTATTTTAGCCCCTCGAAGCAGCCAACACTTTATTTCAACCTTTTGCATTTATTTCAATATCAAAAAATACCCTATAAACAATTTCACTGGTTGAAAACAGTGTTGAAAACAAGTCCAATTCCAGCCCTGTTTTCCAGTTTCAAGGCTTGAATAAAACTTTAATTACATTTTATTTCAATAGCATACTCCAGCAAAAGGGAAACAAAAATTCAAGTTTGAACTATTTTTTTTTAAAATATACAAATGCTAGAATTTGAAATATACTTTACTTCAAGCAAAATTTAAAGCACTTGAATTTTTAAAACCCATGTGCTTATTGGGTAGGTTTTATTGATTTACAAAAAAAAAAAAATAAAAATACGTTAAAAATATTTTCTATACTTTATTGCACAAAAAAAAAACAAGTCTTTATAAAAATATAGTTGTTTTAACTTTTTATATTTTTTTTTGCAGAAAATGTTTAAATTCCATTTTAAATCCCACATTTGTTTAAGCTTTTTTTTTTAATTAACACGTTTTCAAAATAAATTGAAAGTTAACAAAACAAACTTTTTATAGATTTACGTGAATGTAAATTGAAACTTAAAAAAACAAAATTTATATTTTTTGTAAAAGAGTCAAAATGCTAGCAAAAAATATATTTAAAATAACACAGAATATTTATTATGAAAAACATACAACATTTTAACCCTTCAAAACATATATTTTTTTAATTGAACTTTTTTAAGCACCATTAGCTTACATATATAAAGTTAAAATAAATCACAATTAAAGAAATTCATCCTTACTATACAAAAAATGTAAAGTAGATTTTTATTTTAAATTTAACATTTTGTGTGGTAAATTTAACATTTTGTGAGGAAAAAATTAAAATGCCGACTATACAATACCCTACACCAGTCTGGTTGGAAGCCAACTAATGTTTGGATCTGAAATTCTAATGGCTTAAATTGGGACTTGTGTCAAAATTTTCTATAAAATGATAAAAGAAGAGAAAATGGGAAATACAGTTCATATGGGCAATATGTCCAAATATGGACTGATCCTATTTAGAAACAATAGGCTTTTTTCTTGGGACCATGTGAGTCAACGAACCAAATTTCATTGAAATATCTTCGTATTTGCGAAAGGCAGCGTGTAACCAAGCCAATTTGGTTACACGCTGCATGTCGCATTTCAATTCACATGTATTCTTACGAATACATGTGCGTGGCGGGTGTATACTGATTTTTTTTTTAATATACTGAAAAAAAATTAATAGCAATGTCCGACAAATATTTTATGATTGTAAATGCAGATTAAAAATATTTTATAAATATTTAAATACAATGAAATCATTGATATTAATATAAAAAAAAAACTTTTGTTTAACATAGAATGAAAAAGCCACCGTAATGTATGTATGTCTTTATTTTTCTTTTTTTCAAAAATTGTAATTTTGTTTATTTTTATTTCTTAAAAACAGTGTAGTATTTATTAATTTTTTCCAATAGTACTTCACTTTTTAGACAAACAAATTTACATAT
Source organism: Leucophora obtusa (assembly GCA_949987735.1). Taxonomy (NCBI): domain Eukaryota; kingdom Metazoa; phylum Arthropoda; class Insecta; order Diptera; family Anthomyiidae; genus Leucophora; species Leucophora obtusa. The sequence goes on from OX465297.1 coordinate 207,751,112, forward strand.
TTTCAATAAAAAATAAATTCATACAGATACAATTAACCTATTTAACATTTCTTACAGTGCAATTCTCATTTTCTCACCAATACAACTACATTTTTACTTTTGAACAGCACTGGTCTAGATCCAATATTTTTTGGTGTTACAAGCACAAACTTATTATAGCCTGACCACAGCGCTATGTACATTTTCTGCCGAATCGATTTTGAAGTTTTTACGGTTTTCATGATCTCTGACCTAATAATAGTTATGTCAAGGAAAATTGGCTCCGTTGGACTCCTCCTTGCCCCTCATTTCGCTTACCAAAAATATTTGCCATTTGACGACCCTGCTGTTCTGGACGAAGCGATTTTTTTATTATTTTATTTTCGTGATCTGCAACTAAATTATAGATATTTCAGAAAAAATTGGCTTCATAGACCCCTTACTTGCCCTTCATATCGCTTGTCAAAATTTGTGATTTTTACCCCTCAAATGAAGAATTCTAGTTAACCAACTTTGAGGGCTCGCAATGGGAAAGTGGGTCCAGGTAGGAATATACCGCCTACTACACATTTGTTGCCTCAACTCTCCTCTACGAATCACCTTTGGACATATTTACTCTATCTTTTGTCTGGGCAATTATAAGTGCGAGAAACCCTTTGGTAAACATACTTGCCTGTCGTCGTCAAAGGGTTAAGAGTGTTTAGTATTCAAACCATGTAAACCTTCCATTTTAGGTATCGGATGTGTTGAGCGGACTTTTGTAAAATACTACGAGGAACATTTTTGTGGAACATTCTAACCCTCTAACTCTTTAATTTTTTGGCCCGCTTTTTAAAAATGGACAAAAAAGACCCGTAAGTTGAAGAGTTAGAGGGTTAAAATGTTCCACAAAAATTTTCCTCGTAGTGTTTTACATAAGTTCGCTGAACACATCCTATACCTGAAATGGAAGATTCCCATGGTTTCTCCCTAAAATCCAGATTTGTGGGCCATTTGAGCACCAATTCTGAATAAGTACGAAATTAACCCTTAAACACATTTTAAGTTTTCACTTATTACTGGCACTTAAGTTAAATTTTCAATGCTGATGTCTTCAAAGACTTATAGCAGAATTTCATGACAAATATTTTTGCGGAAGATTTTAACCCTCTAACTCTTCAACTTACGGGTCGTTTTTGTCCGTTTTAAAAAGGGGCCAAAAAAGTCCCTTTAATTGAAGAGTTAGAAGGTTAAAATCTTCCAAAAAAATATTCCTCGTAATGTTTTACATATGTTCGCTGAACATACCCTATGCCTAAAATGGAGGATTCACATGGTTTCCTATTTTAATCCTATTTAACGTTTTATAAAATTCAATTTAAGCTATTGAAACCCATTTTTGGTGAAAGGCATTTTTTATTAATGAATCGATTTTACCCACAAATATGGCTTGATCTTATATCAATTCACTTGCTAAATTTCATTGCAATCGGATAATTTTTACAGGTTTTATACAGATTTTAAAATAAAGGATAAATGGCAGGACTAAGAGTCCTAGTTTCGACAATTGACACAAACGTTTCCAGTTTTATGTGCATCTCAATGGATAATTTTTGTAATTTTACGTCCATTTATGTAGCTTATATAATATTTTTAAATTTCAGGACCTATGGGAGGTGGGCGAGTCCTTGGCCCGATATTTCCAAAAATTAAAATTTTTCTTAACTAAGGGGTTCTATGTCAGTATACCAAATTTCAAAACTCTGTCTCCACTCATTTTATTTTTGTCCAATCGTTATATGGGATCAAAGCACTGTACGTACACTCAAAAAAAAGTCAGTAAAGTCAGCAAAAAATGTTGCTGTGTCAGCAAATTTTTAGTCAGGAGCGTGCTTGCAAAAAAGTTGGTAATTTCAGCAAAAGTGTTTGCTGAAAATCATCGAGCTGATTTTTACCACAAAAAATAGTAATCTCAGCAAAAGTTTTGCTAACACTTAGTCCATTGCAAATGAAAAAAATCCTTGCTAAAATCACTAAACTTTTTGCTGAATATTAGTAGACTGAAAAAACTCAAAAAATTTGTAGAGAAATTTTACTTTAGTTAATTTATTTGCTGAAAATTTAAATATAGAAATTGTGTAGAGTTGGTTTTTTAATTATCATTTCCTTTATAATACATCCAGACAAGCTGCGATATCTACATCTTGTCTATCCGGTTGTCGTCCACGCGGATCCAAAGGTATATGGAAATATATGAGATCATGTATGGTCATACATTGAACTATGCATGTACGTATATGACTATGTATGCCCATGCATGATCACATACGAGCCAATGTATGACCATGTATGCTCATATATATTTCGATTTTCACATGGGAAAATAAATTAGTAAAACATTAGTTCAAAATTAGTTTAGTGCTAAAAAAATATAACTAAAACTTTTGCTGAAAACGGAATTTCAGCAAAAAAAATTGCTGGAAACTAGTAAACTTGATATACAAGACGTTTTACTAATTTTTCTACTTACTTATTTTTTTGAGTGTAGTGGTGTAGGGTATAATTAATGTTTTTGTAGAGCTCTCTTATAGAAGATGAAGAATACAGTTTATTTAAAAAGAAAATCTACTTTAATTTTAAAATTTTCTCTTAAAGTAAGGCCCATTGTTTTTTATTAAAATTAATTTAAATTTTAAAAAATGCAAATTTCGGATTTTTTAAAGAAATGAGATGTTAAAAAATAAATGAATTTTTTTTTTTTAATTATTTTGAATAAATATTTAATTTAAATATATTAAATAAATAAATAATAAATAAATATATATTGCAACTATTACGTGGAAAGCAGAGTGAGTGGTATTTTTCGCATGGAGAAAAATTTGATTCTTAAAAGCTGCATTTATGGTAGCAGTAGTTCTAAAAGTTATGTGGTGCAAATTTGAAAAAAATGCGATAATTTTACTTAAGTTTCGATTTCTGAAAAAAATGTTAAAAATTGGTTAAACAAAAAGTCATTACTTTGTCTTTTAAAGTAAAACTATTTATTATTATTACTTGGTGATATTTACGGTAGTTACCTGTCATTATCATTGTCATTGGGATGTGTATACTGCAGTGTACAAAAGTAGCAAATGGGTTAATTTTTCTATACTTTCAGTGTTTATTTGCACTATTTTGTTTCTTCCCTTTACTATACTTAAGACTTTGGATACTACTAACGATTTTTTATTATATTCATATTTTTTTTATAGACTTTATTATCATTGAAATATTTCCTGTTTTTATTAGTTTTGGCAGACAATAGTTTTATTTTTCTATTACTTGAAATTGGCAAGGAAGTTTACTTTCACTTTTGCACTAAAGTGCTATAATAACAGAAAACTTCATATTTTGAAAATTTATAAAACAGAAAAAATATACTTTAACACATAAAATATATATATATGGCTGAAATCAAAAAATGTGATAAATTTTTGGGCCAAATTTGTGAGAAGCAAAAAGTGTTAATATTTCGGTTTTTTCTTAATGGGTTCAGTAAATTTAGTCATTATAAACCTAATTGCAAAAAATCTCTTCTACAAGTTGTCGCAATAACTTTTTTGCACAATTTTAATTTTTTTTTGTTGTAACGGAGTTTACATTTCTGCAATCAAAAGATATAACAAGAAAAATTGCGTACGAATTTTCTTCAATTTATTAGTTTTTCGTATTTGGGTTTTCAATTTGCTTTCCAATGATATATAATTTGTGTTTATCAAATTGGCAGTTTCGCGAATAAAAATACAATTCATTCCGCGAAAAAATTTTTAATTTTTTTTTAATTTTGTATTTTTGGTCCTTTTAAATGCTTTTCAAAAATATAAAATTTTTTACAATCCAAACATCGGTTGCGCAGTTACAAAATAATATATTAAAAACATAACATTTCGCGATCAAAAAATTCTTAAATTGTGTGAAACAAATTTAATTTGTCAAACTAATGTCAGTAATCACTCGAAATATCGATTGAAAACCAATGAAATGCAAAATCAATCGTTTTTCGCTCCAGCAGCTTAGGGTAAAAAACTGATAACTTTTTTTGATTTGTCGCAAAATTATTAGTTGAATCGTCTTTTGACGCATAAATATTAGTTGAATCACCTCTGTTTATGGTTATTTTCAAATATTTTAAACATTTATCTACATTTATTTGAATGAAATCTGATGCAAACAATTGTGGTTACGGAGTTTACAGTTACGGAGTTTACATTTGGTTACTTTTTTCGTTTTCTTTCAGAAACGCTTTGTCAGAATTTTTTTCCGAAACAAAATCGCATGATGCCTAGGTGAATCCAAATATGACATTGTTTTTCTTACTCGTTAAATAGTTTGGTGTAAAAATTAGGAACGGAGTTTACAACATTTTTTCAGATCTTATTAAAGACATCCTTTTTCATCTCGAGAATGTTACATGCTGCAGAAAAGCTTCAAGTCTGTTATACTGGATGATTACTTACAGTCCAACGATCATTTGAGTATAAATAACATTATATTTCTCGCAATATAAATAATAGATAACTCCAAAATTCTGGTATATGCATTTTTATAAAAAATTATGACGAAAAATCGTTACAGAGTTGAAGTCGTGATAGCTAAGATATATGAAAAAGTTTGTAAAATGTATTAATTTTTATTAAAAACGGCACTTCTCCTCTTCATAAAAATTCTTACAGTTAGCGTTTAGCTTTATTGGTTATTAAAATATAAGCTATTAAAGTTAAAAAACCTTATGAGTTACTTGTTACGGAGTTTACATTTGGCCTAAAAAATTGGTCACAAATTTTATGTATTAACCAAAAATTGGTCAGATTGTTATAAATTTTGTAAAACAGGTGACAATGCGCTGATATATATCGAAATATGTAACTCAAATATAATCCATGCATTAGAAATTCGGTGGTTAAACGGTTTTTATCACATTTTTTGATATCACCCATATATATCTATAATAAAAAAGGATTTTATTTTCCTAGTTTTGAAAGTTTTCCACTTAAAAACAATATATACATTATGATATTTAAAAATAAAAAGTTTTCTGTTTCCCACGATAACTCTGTTACTTGAGTGGTTTTTAAAGGGAAGTTTTTCCTTTTAATATTTTGAAAAGATTTTGAAACAAAAGCCAAAAACTACTTTTATATTAGTGTTTAGTCAGGGATTTGTTTAAGAACTCTTCTTGTGTTAAAGGCTTTTACAAAAGTCATTTACATAAATTGTGGTAGTGTTACAATGACAAATGAGCTCTTCGGATGATAAAAGTGATGAATATTAATGTACATTTGTTGAAAAAGTGAAAAAGGAAAACCATTATAAAATAGTAATTAAATTTTGGAAAGTTAAATACAGAGACTACACTGTGAGACAAATGGTAGGGGTCAGTGATCGGGAAGGGCGGAAAGTTATATCGCTAAAAAAGAAGTTATACGTGTCCCGGCGTTTCGCTGGGTCACCCCTAGGAATCGAGATATATCGAATTGACCTTTGGTGGTCTTTTTTTTGACATAACTCGAGAACCACTAGTCTGATTTTGCTCAAACAATTTTAAAAAAATTAAAAATTACAATTCCTTTAATCTGTTCATATAACGTTTTTCTATATTCTCAACAGTTTTGCCGGTAAAAATAAATGTATGAAGAAAAAAATATTTTTTGCCTAAAATATTAAAAAAAAATAATAAACAAAAGGTTATTTATTTTTATGGTAGCGGTAACAAACATTTATTTTTACCGGCAAAACTGTTGAGTATATAGAAAAACGTTATATGAACAGATTAAAGGAATTGTAATTTTTAATTTTTTTAAAATTGTTTGAGCAAAATCGGACTAGTGGTTCTCGAGTTATGTCAAAAAAAAGATATATCTCGATTCCTAGGGGTGACCCAGCGAAACGCCGGGACACGTATAACTTGTTTTTGACCGATATAACATTTCCCGTTGGTTTCATCCCATCCCGATTTTGACTGTCGCATAGTGCTATTAATTATAGAGATAGTAAATCAAAATGTACACTACTCACCGGTAGAGGGCGCTGAAATTTAGTATTACCTGAGCAACTATTGAGTATCACTTTAGTATCAGCTGAGCCTATATTTAAAAACTCAAAAACTGCTGAAAACTGGTCAAAATAAGGAAAAAACAAGCGCGGAATATATTCAAATAATAAAATTTGAGATATCCGTTTGTTTTTTATCTTTGTTGTTTGTTATTATTTTTTTTTTTTTGCAGTGACTTTTATTTATATAAAAATTAAAAAAAAAATACGATTTTACTTTTATTTTCATCCTTTAAGTTAGGCAATATAATTTTATAGAAAAAACAATATATGCAAGCTGATGATTTTTATAAAAAAATTTCAATGAATATACACGCAAAGAAAATATATGGTTGCAATATATCACAGCTACAAATCCATTTTTTTTTTTTTTTTTTTTTAATAATAAATACAGCATTTATTTACTTCAAATTACATAACCAAAGCCCTGGGGCCATATATGATTAATAAAAGCTACTACAAAAAAATAATTTAAATAAAGATAATAAGATAATAAAAATAAATAATAATAAAAATAAATAATAATAAAAATAAATAATAAAAAAAATAAGTAAAAAATACAGTAAAACTATCATATAAAAAAAAATACTGAAAACATTATCTTGAATAATATAAATAGATATTTAAAAAAAATAATACAATCACCAGATTTTCCTAAGTGCAGCGAAAATAAAAAAAAGAAAAGATCGAGAGAGATAAAAATAGTAGCACAAATAAAAAACTATAACTCATGAGTAGCTACATAATCCTTAAGCTTTCGCCTAAAGACCTGCGGTGAAAAAGCAAAACCTCTCAGGTATAGAGGTAGATCGTTCCATATTCTTGAAAGCCTAATCAAAGCCTATTTTCCCTACTGCCATATATGATTGTTCCAATAAAATTATTAATATTACTGCAATCAAAATAACCACACACATTTTTTTGTTTGATTTTAAGCTTATTTATTTAACACTTTATTACTTTACATACAACAATATAACACACACAATTATGCAAACGCTATTGCTTAACTGCCCTACGGGAAATTTTAACAAACTGTCACCGAACTGGCCCCTTTATATGAAATAGACTGGTCACTTTTACATGGCGTTGTCATAGGAGGTGCAAATTGACCCCTTGTGACATGTCACAAGACAAATCCTAGGACAGGTTACTGAACTCTCAATTTCAGGGACCTGTCCTGGGATTTGTCTTGTGACATGTCACAAGGGGTCAATTTCCACCTCCTATGACAACGCCATGTAAAAGTGACCAGTCTATTTCATATAAAGGGGCCAGTTCGGTGACAGTTTGTTAAAATTTCCCGTAGGGTGGCTATACAAGGCTAATGCGCAATTAACTACACAAACGCTTAAGTACAATGAACAAATACTAATGTGCGACTAAATGTGATATGGCATCCTTATGTTGTATAACGGCCGTGGTTGTAGATTATACTAGAGAATTCCAGTGGTACTCAAACCACTTAACATCACACCTAAAAGTAATGCTAGCAGATTGACAGGCTTAGTAAATCCCGTTTCTCGGGATATTTTTTTTAAAAAATCCCAGCGTTTTCTATACTAGAATAATACAATTTCGTAAAAATATCTTAATCAAATTTTAAAATGATATGGTCCCCTATAATCATTATACCCTACACCACTATGTGGTCAGGGTATTATAAGTTTGTGCTGATGTTTGTAACACCAAAAAATATTGGTCGTAGAACCACCTTATAGTATACCGATCGGTTCAGAATTTTTTTTTATTTCGATTTAACGATGTCCGTCTGTCCGTCCGTCTGTCTGTCGGTCCATGCAATCTTGTGCGCACTCTACAGGTCGCAACTATTAAGATATTTTGATGAAATTTGGTACACGGACCTATGTTGACCCAAGGACGAACAAGTTTGATTTTGGTGAACATCGGTCCATGTTTAGACCTAGTGCCCATATAAGGGTCCTACCAAAATTATATTGTTTATACGCTGCAGGTCGTAAATATTAAGATATTTTGACGAAATTTGGTACACAGACCTATGTTAGCCCAATAACGCAGCCTATTGATTTTGGTGAACATCGGTCCATGTTTAGACCTAGTGCCCATATAAGGGTCCTACCAAAATTATACTGTTTATACGCTTCAGGTCGTAAATATTAAGATATTTTGATGATATTTGGTACACAGACCTATATTGGCCCAATAACGCAGCCTATTGATTTTGGTGAACATCGGTCCATGTTTAGACCTAGTGCCCATATAAGGGTCCTACCAAAATTATACTGTTTATACGCTGCAGGTCGTAAATATTAAGATATTTTGATGAAATTTGGTACACAGACCTACATTGGCCCAATAACGCAGCCTATTGATTTTGGTGAACATCGGTCCATGTTTAGACCTAGTGCCCATATAAGGGTCCTACCAAAATTATACTGTTTATACGCTGCAGGTCGCAAATATTAAGATATTTTAATGAAATTTGGTACATAGACCTATGTTGGCCCAGGGACGAAGCCTATTGATTTTGGTGAACATCGGTCCATGTTTAGAACTAGTGCCCATATAAGGGTCCCCCCAAAATTGGCTTGGTTACAAACTGCAGGTCGCAAATATTAAGATATTTTAATGAAATTTGGTGCGCTGACTCACATTATAGAAAATTTTTACATAAGCCCCATTTTAACCCATTCGAATTTCGGATCCAAACAATACACCAGACTGGTGTAGGGTATTGTATAGTCGGCATGCCCGACTTTAACCTTTTTACTCGTTTTATAGTTAAAATGTCTGGACAATCATATTAATCTCTTCTAATCAAAGTCATATTATTTTCTGAATTGAGAGATATCATGTTTGGAATCATTAGTATAGTTTCGACATTTATAAGATGATTACTTATTAGTTGTTCAGATTTTGTGAAAAAAAAATAAGAGATATTAATAAAAAGACATAAAAAATTAGAAAATAAATTATTGGTATTCATTTTACGTAGGGAGAATATTGTTCAAGAGCACCTTTAATAGGGAGTTCGACAGAGTTTAGTTTTGTACGAAAGTAAAATTGAAAAATGTACAAGCACTCGAAATGATCATATCATATTCCTAATGATTATAATATGATCCGAAATGATCACAAACTTTTCAACATTACTATAATATTATCACTGGGAATATATTACGAAAAATATTATGAAAAATATTTTTCTACGCGCTGATACTACATGATGTCCTAATTTTCTATTATTTATATATAAGTGAAAACTAAAATTAATTTAAATTATCTCAATGTATAAACTTCAAACTTCCAGTTCAAGAACCAGTTCCACGGATATGACGGGCGGTTAATAGATTCTTGGACTAGTTCCAGAACTGATTCCTCGGCAACCAGTTCCATTTTGTAACTACAGAAGGTTGGTTTTGAGACAATTTCAAGCAAAAATCATCGGTGTTAGAATTGACAGCAGAAGGGATTGTAAAGGAAGAGTAGCTATTCTACAACCAATTCTTTGGAACAGAAAATTTTCCGGGATTACTAGATGCTTCTTGGCATAAAATTTTGAATAAGAAATAAAATATAAAAAACGTTGCATACCTTGTTAGTAAATAAAAACAAAAATGTAGTATATCTTAGGGCATTATATTAAAATATAAACTTTTTTTGCAACACCGTAAAAGAAAATTATGTCTTATTCAATTAGCTTTAGTAAAAATTTCTAGTTTACACAATTGAAAAATTGCTGCAAGCTCTTTTAAATTGTAAAACAAGTTTAAAACCGAAATTAAAAACTTTTGCTTGAAAAATATAAATTAAGAATGTATTTTGCTGTAATCAAGAAAATATTTGCATACTATGTGCAAACGTAAACTATACAAAAATTGAAGCATATTTTAGGGCTTTTTTAACTGAAACTTATTTTACATTTATTAAAAATTTAATGAAAATTAACAACAGAAAGACACAATATTATGTATATATATTAAGATTATCAAATAAAATTTTTCTTTTCTTACTCATCATTATCAAGAAAATATAATATTTTAAATTAAATGAGCTATTCAAAGAATGACATACACAAAAGTAAATATACTACACTTAAAATTCTTTATGTCACTCATATGTACATAAATACTACGAGCACATACAGAAATAAAAATTTAATTTAAAATTGTCTTCTTCAATATGTTTTCTTTAATACATTTTGTTAATTTTAAACAACACAAAATTTACAAAATTGAAAATTGCGTGCAACACTTTAAAAATAATAAAATAATATATAAATAATTTTTTATAGTATAATTTTTACCCTTAAGTCAAGAAATGCTATCAGAATAAGTGCAAATTGAAATAAACAAAATATAAAACAAAAATTAAGAATACTTACAATGAAACATCTAAACACTTGATAAATCTCTGGCAATTTACCAAAAATAACAAGAAAAAGTGAACTACAGAAACCCAACCAGAACCAAAATTATGAGGTTGAAAACAAAATTTCACATCATTAATCATTTCAAAAGATCATCATTAAAAGAAAAATTTTAAAAATATCTACAAAACATACAGAGCTATCAAAGATAAAAAACAGGGTTAAATTTAATGATGTATTATATTTTTTAGTAGATAAAAAAAAATATAAGAATAAGCATTAAATTTTATTTTTTTATTCATATCTTAAAATAATTAGAGCTTATAAGGAAGCACCGTTGATGGCCTTTAGCATACTGCCAGGTGGACAATATTATAATTCATTCATAGATTTTTAAGCCAGATCCACTTTAAAACTATTTGATGATCACAAAAAGTATTCGGGTTTCATCCAAAATTGTTTAAACTATTGTTATGAAATTGGATTAGCCTAGTATGGAAGGTTCTGAAATTTTGGAAGAAAAATATCCCAAGAGACGGGATTTACAAAACCTATAATCTGGTAACACTACATTTAAGTATACACCAGAGCTTATGCCTATAATGTTAAGTAAAATAAATAAATAAAATAAGTGTTATAATTTTGGTGTATGTATGCAATATTCCAGCATGTTATACAATCACGACCATTAAACTATAAAAGAAATATCGAACTTAACGAAGGTACTCGTAGTTGAGGTCGCGCATTGTCATTTCTGGAGTTACGTTTGGCTAAGTTAGTTGTATACTAGAGTTTGTTAATTGCGTATTAGCATTGCATAGTGAGTTGCTCAATAGAGTTTCTATAGTTGTGTGTGCTATACTGTTGGATGCAAAGTAATAAAGTGTTAAGTAAATAAAGAGAGTGTGTTATTTTAATTGCAAAGAGCACCAACCCGGTTTATCCAAAGGAGATAAACATACATTTTTGAAGCTAAAACGTAACAATTGGTGTCAGCAGTGGAATTGGTTATTTTGATTTAATGGAAAAGAACCCGATTTACTTAAAGGAAATAAACCAACGTTTCTAAAGGGTAAAAACGTGACAATATGTACATTAAAGTGTTGATTAAGGTCGATTTAGCAATTGATATTGTGCCATCGATTTTTCGATAGCTTTTGGCATGAAGAAAAAAAAAGTTCCACTACACATATGAAAAAATCAATTTCAAGGCGCCCAAATTAAAATTTTTTTGCTATTTTCTAATAAATACTAGATTAGCGCCATCTTGCGGTGCCTTTTTGAAACAACTAATGAAGCAGAAAATAATTTTACTTATATAGTTCTACCTCTAGTTGCCACATTTTTTATTCGATTTTCATAAGTAATACCTTTCTGGAAAGGTTGTAATATTATATTGTTTACAACGTCATTAGTTGTTTCAAAAAGCCACCGGAAGATGGCGCTAATCAAGTATTTATTAGAAAATTGCAAAAAAAAATTGAAATTTGGGCGCCATGAAATTGATTTTTTCATATGTGTAGTGTAAGTTTTTTTTTCCTCATGCCAAAAGCTATCGAAAAATCGATGGCACAAAATCAAAAAAATTTTGTCCATACAAATCGGCCCACTCTAATGTACATAGTAGGGTTGACCAATTTGGTTTTTTTTTTTAGAATTTAATTTTGCATAGATTTTGAATTTGCTATACGCATGTCACGTTTTTTTCACCGGAACACATGGCGATTCTTGTTCTATGGGGCATTCCAAGAAACTTTTCCGAAGAAGCCATAGCTCAAAAATGAACTTCGAGCCCCTGATTATATATTCAAGAATCGAGGCAAAAGAAAAGTTTATTTTCTCTAGCCAAATGTATATGCGGGGGTTTTTTGAGTCGAGGAATCCATTTATTTTTATTTTTGAGCGCCGCCAGAGAGCGCTTTCGTACATTTTTTCGATTTTATAGCCTTATTTTTTTTTTTTTTTGGAAAATTAACGAAATTGTTGTGAAAATTGGTTATAGCTATGGCCAATGAAATTTTTTTAGTTGTTCGGAAATAAATAATTTATATCTCTATTTAAAATAGTTACGAATATGCAAAAAAAAATAAAAGTTGATGATATTAATTACACTTCAAGAAATATTTTCTGTGTTACCTAATGAAAATTGTCCTATTCTTTAAGTACACAATTAACGCTCTAATGCCCAAGGTCCAAAAAAGCGGTTTTCAGATCTTATATAGTTTTTGATTAAATAACAATTTTTTATTAAACAACTTATATTTTATAGATAGAAAACATAATAACCTACACGCAGAAAATAGATTCGTGATTACAACCGAATTTATCGCCAATCCAATGCTTCGGTTGTGACTACCGGAACAAACATTTTTTATGTTGGCAATAATAATTATGAATCAATTTTAAAAAAAAATTGGGCAATTTTTTAAAATAATTATTTTGGGTCCTTGATTACTTGTTATCTTTGTATTACACCTTAACCCATAATGCTGTATTAATGACTAACATGTTGTAATTAAGGAATATTACTTAACAATTTGGACTATATCTCGTCTGTGAAGTATTTTACCGTTGATTTTTAGTTGATCTGAAGATTGTGACATGAGTGTTATTTTTGTTCGGTTTTAAGATCAAATGATCCAAATAGAATTTACAATTAATTTTACAACACATAGAGAAAAAAACTTATGAAAAAAGGCAAAAGACAATCTGATGATAGTGCTTGGTAGTACTTGAAAATGCATTAATTGTCAACTACTGGTTCAAGAAAAGTTTTTTCATAAGTTTTTTCTCTATTTGTTGTAAAATACAATAAATTGTGAATTGTGAATATTTTTGTAAAATACAATAAATTGTGAATTGTGAATATTTTTTCCTTAAAATCAATCGAAGGACTATCCACTTTTCGTTTAAAACAATTGAATTTTGTAGTTTATTTTTAATTGTTAATAAATTAACTGACAAAAAATTGATTATATTATAACAACTGATTATTTTTAACGGAAAATTTTGACTGAATATTTTAACTTATACCGAACGTCCGTATTTTGTGTATTTAGTTTATTGAATGACTGATAGGAAAAGTTAAAAACTATAGTTCTTTAACAATTTAACAGTTTTATCAATGGAAACAACTTTACCGATTTACTTTCTAAATAACTATTATGGTAAAGTTATTGTGAGTGTTGAAACCTTAATATCTTTATGAAACTATTTTTAATGGAACTTTTTCTTTGGGCATATGAAATTTTTAATAAATAATAATAATAAATTTATGAAAAACGTCATTAATTTAATGGACGAATTCCAGCGAAACTTCATGAGTTAATGTAGAAATTCATCATAGCATACATATAATTCTCTCAGTGTAGATTAAAGTTAAATATGTACTAGAAATATATGTATATCAATTTGTTGTATTAAATAACTTAGTTATGTATGGTACAACGTATTACAAAATTTCTATATTCTTAGCATAAACAAAATTCAATTAAAATATTTCTCTTAAAAGTATGCAAAAATAGTTTCTTTAGAAACTTCCCCAAAAAGTATGTAAAATAATTGTGCTAAGATAGTTTGAAGTGTCAGTTAATATTTAATCGATAAAAATTAAAGTGAGCTTGTTTGTAATGCATACATAACATTTTTGGGCGTCAAATCTATGCCAAAATAATTTCTTCAATAATCTCTTCATAAAGTATGTTACTAATTTTGTTTTAGGTAGTTTTCTAGATGGAAAACAAAATATTCTTAGTTCAACTTACAAAACTTATAAAAAAAAAACTGTAATAGTTTGTTGTTTGAAACATATTTAATAACTTGTTTCAAATACAATGTATACTTGTTATCTTATATATGAATCTGTCATAAAATAAATGTGATTTCGGTTATTTGTATCACTTTTGTGTTAAAAGTAAATACTAACTGTAATAAATATGATGAGAAGAAAGACATGGATTATATCTTTTCTTATTCTTAGTAATGGATAGTTATGTTATTTCCTTTGGATTATTCTGCAATATACGCCAACAAAAAATATGATGGACATGACGGTATTCGAAGAACATCATAGAAGTATTTTTGGGTTTATGATTGTGTTGACACCCAATTATTAAATAACTGTGACAACTACACTGTCACCTTTATTTTAGCCATAAATACAATATGATCCTTTAGTTATCACATGATAAAAAAAATGGTCCCTATGTGTTCATATTATGGTCCTACGTTTATAATTATAATCCCTATAGTATTCTTCCAGCATGTTATTGAAACTGGATTAAAAATATGTACTTGTTTTTATTTTTTATTCAAAGTGGCAACTATATTTATTCAGTAACTAATTTAAACATTCAAATATTCTTATCTTTAAATTAATTTTAATAATCATATGTCAATAGATGTCACTGCGCTGATAACAAAAGCTATGCGTTTTAAGGTGTCTTAGAAAATAATTAATTTGTCTATAGGCAACATATATATTTTTTTAATATCCAAAAAGCTAAAATAGAGTTTTTTTAAAGCCCTTTTGAAATTCATAGTTTATTTTGTCAGCACAGCGACAATATATACATATAATTTTTACACTTTAATTAATTTTTGTTTAAATTTACCCAACTTATAGTTGAAAACTGAACTACTATAAATATGATAAATTTTTTACCAGTGCGTAAAAGGAAAAAAATTACACCTATTATGCGTTAGTTATTTACACACAAAGTATGTAAATTTACATTGAAAATGCGTAAAGAAAAATTTCAGAAATTATAAGTAATTTTGCCATTTTTTGTGTAAATTTATCAAATAATATTATAAATTATTTTTGAAATACTTTATTAACAACAAATGTTACAATAATATTTAAGCTTAAAACGAGCTTCATATTCTGAGGAGGTTTTTCTCTCGAAACACATTAGATTCTGAGCAGTTTTTCTCAGTAAAAAAAGCCTTAGATTCTATGTACGTTTTCGTATACGAAAAATCTTAAATTCTGAGCACTTTTTTCTAAAGAAAATTATTTTATGAGAACATCTTCCTACAGAAACAACTATTTCCTTAGAAGAAGTCATAGATTGTGTTCGTTTTTCTACAGAAAAACATCAGATTCATAAGATATTTCCTATAGAAGAAACCTCAGATTTCGAGGACTTTCGTGAATGAAAATGCTGCAGATTTAGCAAAAAAAAAAGCTTAGCTAATGAGTGAAAAATATTCTGTAGAAATAAATCCTTACATTTCAGGGATTTTTCTAGAAGAAAAAGTTCTCGAAATCTGGAGTTTTTTTATAGGAAAAGTTCTCAGTAGTAAGACACTGAAATGAACAGAAAAATGTTTGTAAAAAATTTAGTTAGAACTACTGAAAATTAGTTAAAAATTATGGTGCAGAAAAAAACTGCTAAAATTGACAGATTTTTGCTATTAATAATATAGGAACAGCAATAAAACTCTTAAATATACAGAATTTTATTTATATTCCCAGTGTAGAAACGGTAATGACATATCATTATTTTTTGGACTACCAGTAATGATACCCACTTACCTTCTGTATTATTTTAAAACATATAATAATGAGTTACTGATAATTACTTATTTTTATCATTATTTCAAATAGAAAATAATTTTTTAGATTTTTTTTAAAAGTTTTTGAAATCTATTTTTAGACTCAATATTTTTTAAACACTGGTAAGGATATATTTTTTGATTTTTTGTATGTTGGCGAGTAAGCTTACTTGTGTGCAGCAGGTCAATTGTGTTTTTATCTATTAAATATTACATGTCGATATAGCTCAGCTGGTAGAGCTGTTGACAGGCAATCTGTAGACCCAGGTTCGATTCCCGCACCAGCAAATTTTATTAAAAAAAAAAAAAATAAATTAAAAATATTTTTTTCTATATAATTTATTTTTTAGAAAATCTATTTTTAGAATCATTATTTTTGTCAGTACTGGTAAGCACATAGGTAACGATATATTTTTTGATTTTTCGTATGCTGGTGTGTAACGACAACTCATTATTTTTCGCGACATCGCCATATAAAGGTAATAAGAAATGTAATAACAAAAGTAACTAGTTACCATTACCAAGTATGTAGTTACATAACCACATATCTGGTAATGATTTTCTACACTGGGTTTGAGTTAAATTTTTGTTAATGGAATCCGCAAAAAAAATTTTTAATTTTCAAAGTTTTTTTTTAGATTTTTTTTTAACTGCAAATCAATAGAGCCTTTTGAAAACAGCAGTTTACAATTTTTTTAGCAAATATTTCTGCTGCTTTTAGCAGGACATACTGCTATTTGCGTTCAACTAGATTTAGCTTGAAAATAGCAAACCTCAGATATAGACATATTAGTTTATTTCTTGCTATTTTTAGTCTACTAATATTTAGCAAAATTTTCTGCAGATTTTATAGTATAATTTGCTATTTTTAATTTACTAAAAGTTAGCTTAACTATAACTAAAATTCTGTAAATTTAACAGTTTTAATTGTGATGTTCTCATTTTACTAGTATTTAGCAAAAAAAATTTGCTAGTTTTAGCAGTTTTCTGCAGCATCATTTTTAACTAATTTTTTGTAATTTTTTCTGCTATTTTTACAGAGTGTAATATTCAAGTACACTACCAGCATTTCTTTTTTATTCTTTAGTATTGAAAATATTTTAAAAACCGAGATAAATATATGAAAAAAAAATTATCCTTTTATGTATTTCATATTTCATGTAATTAGAACAGGAGTTAAATTTATGATGTAAAATATAGAAGTTATTTTTTTTTTTTATTTACAGATTTTGAATATTTTTATGTTTAAATCTGACCCTTATGACAGGTTTGGGACCTCCTGGGTTAGTGCTAGAGGTAGCTGGCAACCTCATCAGCCCAATAGTTTGCAGCATAGTGGAGAGTGACTTAAGTCTTCCTTGCTTTAACTAAGATAAAGGTTATAGGGACAATATTATTGATAATATAAGATTTATGCAATAATAATTTAATTGCCATAAACAACTGTGGCAGTAGGGAACATATTTTGTAAACGTGATCATATTGCAAACATATATTTTCTTTGTTACAACCGAAATAGATAAATGTAAATTTCATTTTGTTAAACACAACTAAAGAATTTTTTTTATTTGTGTACCAGGGTATACCGAGTTAGTGCTGATGTTTGTAACACCAAAAACTACTGGTCCCAGACCCCACCTTTTAGTATACCGATCGTCCTATTCGTCCAACTGTCTGTCGGCATTCCCGACCTTATATTTCTAACTCTTTAACTCTAAAATTACCTAGTTTCCTGTCATATTTCTTTAAAATCTTTTTAAACTGCGATGTTTTACCTTGTGAATATTACCTGCACTTAATAATTTAAAAATTTTTGCAATTCCCAGCCAGCAAACAAGCGCAAAATTGAATCAAAAACACCTCTAAATATATTATTAAAAGTTTAAATTTTTGTATGAAAGTGCTTCATCCGAAAGCCTTCTTTTCTGATTTAAAAATTACTCAAAACAATTTTTATTTTTAATTCTATTGGATCAAAAAATAATCTTTTTTCCGATTTTTTTTGAATTGCTCACAAAATATTAAGATTTATTTACCATCATTTGGATTTAATAATTTGGTTTAAATGTTTGTGCCTTTTATAATTCAGTTTAGAAAACTCATATTTTCGTCCAAAGACTGGGTGATTTTTGATAAAAAACTCAAAAGTTTCAAAAACATATGTTTTATTTCAGTAGTTTTTGACTCACAAAATAAGAACAGTCAAAAGTTTGCTGGCTGGGTTACCTTGTATACCTTAATAAGCTACTACTTATATATAATTTTCATTATCTTATCTTATTTCTAAACAACATTGACGAAATTTGTTTGTTTTTTTTTTTAATTTTACTTATGTTAAACATTAATAATAGAAAATTTAAACTACAAATTTTAACACTGGAAAGTTGAACTTTTTTCAAATATTTTGTTTTAGCTTAAAAATAATATAAAGTTTTCATACAGAACAATAAAAAATAACATTTTCTACTGGACTTACACAGAAAAAAATAAAAATGAGTTTTAATTACGAAATTGATTATATTAATTCAAATTTTAATTTATTTTGCATCTATAATATTAGTTACTAAAAATTGTGTGCCATTAATTGAAACAAAATTCGATTAAAGTAGTAATAATATCAATTAAAATATTAATTTAAAATGAAAAAAAAAAAAAAAACATGACATTGACCAAAAAAGTACATGACGTTTATATATTTGAAGTACCGCATATGTATTATTTTGTTTTTTTTTTTTTTTTTTTTTTTTTTTTTTTTAAAGAGAAGCAACACTCAGGAAATTCTTCCTATTAATTAACGTTTTGCTTCCTTTGGAAAGGGGATAGAGAAGAAGTGAAAGGTGGTGAAAGATGAAGGGCTTCAAATATGGCAACACTGTAATTACGCGAGATGTTGAATTTTTAGAACAGTTGTTGCGCGCGTTGTTGGCGAACTTTGTTGAAGCTTTTTAGTTCATAGCCCTGTTATACAGATTGGTTGAAAAGTTTCTGCGCTCGAAATGAAAGAATAATGTTTTTGTTACGAAATATATTTTTTTATTCAATATAATCTCCTAGAAGCTCAATACACTTGTTCCAATTATCTTCCAATAATTTTATCCCATCCTTATAATGGTTTTCTGGAAGCTCTGCAAAATAACCGTCTACGTCTGCTATGGCCTCTTCATTCGACGAAAAATGCTTTCCACGAAGGAATTGTTTGAGATTTCTGAAGAAATAGTAGTCACTGGGAGCCAAATCTGGTGAATACGGTGGATGTTCAAGCAATTCGTACTTTAATTCTTTGAATTTAGCCATCGTCAAAACACTTTTGTGAACAGGTGCATTGTCTTGATGAAAAATGATTTTTTTCTTCTTTAAACCAGGTCTTTTCTCACGAATTTTTTCATCCAGCTGATCCAAAAGGCTGCAATAATATTCAGAGTTGATTGTTTTACCTTTCTGAAGATAATCAATCAACAAAATTCCTTTTGCATCCCAAAAAACTGATGCGATAACCTTCTTTGCTGATCGTTGTGACTTCACCTGCTTTGATGCTGAACAACCACCTTCAGTCCAGTGTAAACGTTCTTGTTTCAATTTAGGATCATGGTCGTAGATCCAAGTCTCATCCATAGTTATAAAACGACGCAAGAAGTCGGTTTTGTTCTGCTTAAAATGCTCCAAATTACGCTGAGAAATTTGTTTTCGATCCAGTTTTTGTTGAATTGTTAATGTGTGCTGCACTAACTTTCCAAACAGTTTTTTCATACGTAATTCTTCATGTAAAATATGGAGTACTCGTTCGTCTGAGATGCCTATGGCATTAGAAATTTCACTTTTCAACCAACCTGTATAGTCCTAAACCACTTAAAGTTTATAGCCAGAAACCGAAGAAAACTCGAGAGAACAAAAGCATGTATGGGTTTAAAAGACCCAATTTAATATTAGAGGGTTAATCTAAAAAAAAAAAATATGTATACAAATTGAATTAAACTACACTTATAAGAAAATTTATTTGTATTTAATTAAAAACAAATAAATTTTCTTCTTATAGCACTCAGTCCACAATTAATTTGTAGAGATCTTGGAAAAGAACTGTAATAAAACAAAATTAATTTAATTGGTAAAATTTTTAAAATGCTATTAATCTTTAAGAGCATATGACATTTCATGTCAAATTAGTATACAAAATGAAAGACATTTTTGAAAAATTTTCAATTTATGGTATGAGATAAATTCATTAACATTAATATTAGTCATATATGTATCTACAAATTCGAAATAGTTTGAAAAATATCAATAGGATAACCAACAAAACAACAATTTATTGGCAAAATTCGACTTTATTCATCAACATAGTCTCCTTCAAGTGCGATACAATCACTCTAATGACTTTCTAACATTTCTAATGACTTTCTAACATTTTTATGGAATAGTATATCTGTGGCCTCAAAAGAGGCCCCTGTTTCAGCAATCACCTCTTCATTCGAACCAAATCTCTTTCCAGCGATCATTTTTTTGAACTTGGTGGATGCGGAAGCAATTGAAAGTGTAATTCGTGAAATTTGGCCATGATAGCCAACGACTTGTATTGTCGTGGTGAAAGAGCACTTTTTTCTTCTTCATATGGGGCCGTTTTTTTGCGGTTTCCTCCTTCGAACGCACCAGTTGGGCCATGAAAAGATCGGTATTGATGGTCTGGCCTTTTTCAAAATAATCAGTGCACATATTTCCAGCCGCATCCCAAAATACTGGAAAAATTCGAAAACAAATTTCTCATGGACAAATTTTCATGCAAAATAAAGCCGACACGTTCCTTCGATATCTTTAAGGTATCAGCTATCTAATGCAACTTCACTTTACGTTCTGCCAAATCGATTTTGTGAACTTTTTTGATGTTTTCCGGTATCACCACCTTTTTTGGGCGACCAGAGCCCAGACCATTTTTTAAGTCAGCAAACCACTTTTCCATTATTTGTCTCGATGAAGCGTGGTTCGAATAACACTTGTCAAGCCAAGCTTTGGCTTGAACGGTGCTTTTCCCATTAAAAACCAATGAATAAATCAACACACGAAATTGCTTTGAATCTATTATTTTCAAAATCACAAACGTAGCGTCACTAAAACAGGCGTAATTCATTAATGAATGAATTTTCATTAAATTTTGATAGGTATCACCTAAATGTTGGTAGTTGCAAGAGATCATATGGATTTTTCATTAGTGGCGCCAACTACGGACTTTACAGCCGATATGTTATTCCCTGAATATTGTATTTCAAAAATATTCTATGTGATTGGAAATGTAACGGATGAGCGATATATTCGTAGCTATACCAATATATTCCGCTCATTCCGTGACTTTTCAAACTTCGATCGTATTTAAATGAAATGCAACACTGCTCCGGTGAAGTACCAACTGCTAGTAGAGTATTGTCAAATTTTGAGCAAGTTCCATCACTAACTTTGCCTTTAACAGGTGTTCAAAGCATACAACCTCGTGGATTTTTGTAAAAATTGAAAAAAAGTGAATTTCGAGTGCTCATCAAATATTATTTTTCGCTAAAAAAAAACCGTCACTCAAACTAAGGAAAAGCTTTATAAGTACTAAGGGGACTCTGCACCATCAACTTCAATGGCAAAAAAGTAGTTTACTAAATTTCGTTGTGGTCGCACAAGCAGCACTAGTGACGCTGAACGTTCTGGACGATTAATTGAGGTCAATATACACGAAAATGTGGAAAAAATTCACGATATGGTGTTGGCCGATCGCAGAGTGAAAGTGCGTTAGATTAGATTATTCATATGGCAATCTGGTTTCGATTTTAAATGAACAGTTGGGTTTTAGAAAGCTATCTGCAAGCTATCTCCATAAACGCAATCGTGTGAAGTGGCAGATCCAAGTTTCGTCCATTGTTACATACCGATGCAACAAAGGATTGTTTGAATTATTTAAGCGCAACTCGAATAAGTTTTTGTGGCGTTTTGTAACTATGGATAAAAATTGATCCACCACAATACACCGGAGATCAAGCAACAGTCTAAGCAATGGGTTAATCTGAGTGAACTGGCTCCGAAGAAGATCAAGGTGGGTTTCTTGGCCAACAATGTCATTGCGACAGTTTTTTGGGATGCACGCGGAATAATCCACATCGATTACCTTGAAAAGGAAAAAATAATAAACGGCGAATATTACACTGTGAGACAAATGGTAGGGGTCAGTGACCGGGGAAAGTTATATCAGTAAAAAAGAAGTTATACGTGTCCCGGCGTTTCGCTGGGTCACCCCTAGGAATCGAGATATATCGATTTGACCTTTGGTGGTCTTTTTTTTGACATAACTCGAGAACCACTAGTCAAATTTTGCTCAAACAATTTTAAAAAAATTAAAAATTACAATTCCTTTAATCTGTTCATATAACGTTTTTCTATATACTCAACAGTTTTGCCGGTAAAAATAAATGTATGAAGAAAAAAATATTTTTTGCCTAAAATATTAAAAAAAAAGGAATAAACAAAAGGTTATTGATTTTTATGGTAGCGGTAACAAACATTTATTTTTACCGGCAAAACTGTTGAGTATTTAGAAAAACGTTATATGAACAGATTAAAGGAATTGTAATTTTTAATTTTTTTAAAATTGTTTGAGCAAAATCGGACTAGTGGTTCTCGAGTTATGTAAAAAAAAAGATATATCTCGATTCCTAGGGGTGACCCAGCGAAACGCCGGGACACGTATAACTTGTTTTTGACCGATATAACATTTCCCGTTGGTTTCATCCCATCCCGATTTTGACTGTCGCATAGTGTTATGCCAATTTACTTGATCGATTCAACGACGATTAAGAAAAAAACGACACCATTTCCCCAGAAAAAAGTTCTTTTTTATCAAGACAGACATTGCGTTGACAAAATTGCGTAAATTGGGCTACGAATTGGAAGATCATCCGCCATTTTCTCCGGATTTAACCCCCAGTAATTATTTTCTATTTGCAAACCTCGGTGGAAAGAGGTTTAGCTCCAACGATGAAATTATTGCTCAAACAAATGCCTCCCAGTGTAGAAATGGTAATGACATATCATTATTTTTTTGGACAACCAGTAATGACACCCACTTACCTTCTGCATTATTTTAAAACATATAATAATGAGTTACTGATAATGACTTATTTTTATCATTATTTCAAAAAAAATTTTTTTTTAATTTTTTGAAATCTATTTTTAGACTCAATATTTTTTAAACACTGGTAAGGATATATGTAACCACATATTTTTTGATTTTTTGTATGTTGGCGAGTAAGCTTACTTGTGTGCAGCAGGTGAATTATGTTTTTATCTATTAAATATTATATGTCGATATAGCTCAGATGGTAGAGCTATTGACTGGCAATCTGTAGACCCAGGTTCGATTCCCGCACCAGCAAAATTTATAAAAAAAAAAAATGCAATAAAAAATATTTTTTTTATAAAATTTATTTTTTTTGAAAATCTATTTTTAGACCCATTATTTTTGTCAGTACTAATAAGCACATAGGTAACGATATATTTTTTGATTTTTCCTATGCTGGTGTGTAACCATAACTCATTATTTTTCGCGACATCGTCATATAAAGGTAATAAGAAATGTAATAACAAAAGTAAAATAGTTGCCATTACCACGTATGTAATTACATAACCACATATGTATCTGGTAATGATTTTCTATACTGGGTTATTTTGAGGACCTCGAGAAATCCCATGTTTTGGAAGGAATAAAAAAAATTGGGAAACGTTGGACCAAGTTTATTTTTTTGTTAAAAAAAAAAACAGTATTTCATTCAAAACGTCACGGACTTATTGATCCGCGCTTTTACGTATAGGTGTACCAATATATTTTTCTGGGTTTAGGCTTTATGTTGTTGTTTTGTATGAAAATTTGTTTTATAATATTGTGAAACAACACATTTATTAGAACAATTTTTTAGAATTAAATTTAATTAAATAAATTGTTAAGCTAAGGTCACTTTTCTTTAATAAACTGCATTTATTTATTTTGATTTTCAATATTTATTCATTCATTGGTTGACACCTTCAGGGTGGAAAAAAAGAAAACAAGTAACAATATTCACACAGCAATATGACGACTTATCGTATTGACAAATTCTTCTATACGTATTCATGAATTTAAGAAAACAATTTGTTTTAATTTATTTTTTAATAAATTTTCTATCTTCGCTACATTTTACCTCACATCTGTGTCTTTTGTGATTTTATGTCACAAACAAAAACGTATTTGTTTGTATCTGTGTTAAACATTAATGAAGAAAATTTAATTGCCCAACACTTGTCGTAGCTTTGTTTATTTTTCTCTACCTTTGATATTTTCTTTGGATTTTTTATAAATGTCTGATGACACGAACAATCATGTACAACATGTTTGTTTAAATATATTTGCTTTAGACTGACGTATAGAAGTGTTATTTTTGTTCTTTTTTCAGAGATACAACTCAGTTATATTTATGTACATATTTATAACTAGGGCTAGGAAATTCATGTATTTATAATTGTGTTTTATATATTAAAAATCAAAAATATGCAATATGCAGAAATAAAACAAATTTTATTACTATATATACAGTGGTGAAAAATATAATAGAAATAACTAAAGTTTTTTTTTAACTCTTCCCACTACTCTACTCTCTCACTACCCTTGTAGTCAATTTGTGGATAAAAATAATGCAAGAATTAAGGAAATTTTAAAGAATTTCCAACCTTATACAGTTTGTAAGATCGTATCAGTAGTGGATAAATTTTACTATGTAATTTGGTAAAAGGTCGATATCGCTAATTTTTCATTAAAATCCCAATTAAAACAAGTAACAAAATAAAAAAAAAACAGACGTTGCTTTAGGAGTTTGTACAATTTTCTGACCCATATCGTCGCCTTTCGGGGTGAATTTAGCCACTATTTTTATCTTCAAAAATAAAAGAAAATGAAAATAAAATTAGAAAAAACTTTAATTGTTTCTATTCCCAGCAAAAAAAAAATTGGAAGTAATGCTTTAGAAACTACTTCTTTCAATGCTTCACAAGTATCCGTTAGTGTATTTTTTTAGAAGTCATTCTGAACAACTTCGAAAAATCACTTCTTTCATTGCTTCCAAAGTATCCGTTAGTATATTTTTAGAACTTTTTTAGAACTACTTCTGAACAACATCCACTTAAGTATTGCTTCTAAAGAGTACTTGCTCTAAAAGTGATCGTAAAAAGTGATTTTGGTATCATTTGGCATTTCCAAACAGAGGGTCCCGGGTTTGATTCCCGGCGGGACGAATATTTTTTTTTTAATTCTTTTTTATTCTATTAATTTTTTTCTTAATTTTTATAATTAATTTGTTCAAATTCAATATTTTTTTAATTTAAAATTTTTTAAAGATATGTATACTCGTATATAAAAAAAATGCTGAGAAATTGCTTTTTATGCACCTGTATAAATAGTACTGAAAACAATATTGAATTAGAGTGCACCTTTTACACTTGTTTAATAAGTACTTTTATTGCAGGGCATAAGGAACAATATCTTGCAGTAAAAAAGTGGTCTTTTTATGCCAGTCAACTTTCATATCAAAGAATAGCTCAGCGGTAGAGCACTAGACTAGCAATCGTGAGGTCGTAAGTTCGATACACGGTGGCGGCAACAAAAAAACTTTTGTAAAATAAAAAAAATATATTTTTTTTGTGAATAATTTTTATGTTAAAAAAGAAGTACATCTTAGATCATCAATTGTAGTGCTTTTTCTACTGCTTCGGCATCTCTTTTTTTTGCTGGGTTATTATGCAACAAAATATGTACTAAAATATGCATTTTTAACAAAATATGTAAAAATACAAATAATGAATAGGCGTAAATTGGGTCGCTTATTTCGTAAATTTTGGACGATGAATTTTAAGCGATGCGTTTTGAAATCAAGAAAATATTTTGAATTGAAAAAAAAACATTGCCAGTCTCAAAGGGGTAGCAAAATGGGGTTAGACTGTGTAGAAATATATGCACACATATGCATTAGTGCTGGTAAATTCGATTACTTTTCATTACTCGATATTTTTAATTTGGATACTCGATACCACATTTTTATGTATTTTGTCCGTCCAAAATACAACTCTGAAAATATCGAGTAGCAGTTTTGAGTATCGAGTACCCAAAAAAAAAATAAATACTCGACACTCGATACCCACTACTCATATTTTTACCAGCACTAATATGCATTAACAAATCGAAGCCATTTTGTTGCAAATTTGTTGACTCCCAAACATGTTTGATTGACGTTGTTCTCCATGAACTTCCTAGCCCTGTTTATAAAGTACGCTTATAATTATTTTTATTTTGGCTGTTTTTTGATTCTACAAAATTTAATGTTATCGAGTATAAGTGTGTCATTGTCTGGTATGGTATAATAAAATTGTTGTCATTTTATTTGATATATTCGTATCATAAAATAATTAATTTTGACTTTTGGACAGAGTAGAAAATAATTATTGGTTTTATTTTTATTTTTTATGATTAGTAACTATATTAAGCCTTATTAATGGCAACAATACATTTACATTTTTAAAAGTCCTAATCTAACTTAGGGCTAAAATCTACGGGGGCACTTTTTTCTAGCTACCCAATTTTATATTTCGGGGTTAAAAAGTGGATTCAGAGAGTAACTGATTTTTGTAAGAAAATGTGTGTGAAATTTATTGGCTTTTTTAAATTGTGAAAACAAATCTTTTAATGATCATTAGACCGTACCACCTTAAAGGAAAAAAAAAATGCGCCGTACACCCTCCAATATGAAATATTTTTGGAAGGCAATTTCAAAAAAAAAAAATTTTTTTTTGCCGAACATAGGGGTCACCATTTTCAATTTTTCGTTATATCTTTGGCATTTACAGTCGGATCTTAAAGTATGATACATCGATGTTTTTCTCTCGAGGAGACCAGTGTTTTGCTCTAGGGTCCATTGACCTCAAGTATCCCGTTCCAGTAGTTAACCACCAGATCTCAGTTGATACAACTCTAATATACCACCCTAATATCAGAAAATTAAAGCTCGCAAAAAATAATGAAACTTTTGCTAAGGAAGTTTTTCGATAAACCCAGTAGAATTTTTTTTTATATTTTGTTTGCCGAACGTAGGGGTCGCCTTTTTAAATTTTTTTAATATTGGATTTTAGCTTTATAGCAAAACACTGGTATCCTCGAGACAAAAAAATTGATATATCACACTTTAAAATCTGACTTTAAATGCCGAAACTATAGCGAAAAACTAAAAAAAGCCAACAATATTTTTTTTTTTTAATTGGAGGGTGTACGGCGAACTTTTTTTTTGCGGTATGATCTAATGTTCATGTTGCCCTTATTGTGGAGCCAGGAAGGAGATTTTTCCCGAAAAATTATAGAAAACTCAGACCCTCCTTGATTAATGAATGTTGCCAGTGTTTTGAACCTAGGCCATCAGATCGATTGACAAGACTAATACAAAGCAATTAAAATTTTAGTTATTATAATCAATTTCGTAATTAAAACTCGTTTTTAGTTTTTTCTCTGTGCGTAGTACTGGAAAAATAATATTTGCAAATGTTGGAATACCAACAATTCTTTGCCATTGGTATTTTTTGTAAAACATTTGGAGACGTTGACAAAGCATGGTATGCTTGCTTTTTTGTACCACTGGAAATTTCTGACTGGGACATATATAATTTCAGCTCAAACAAACCACAATTCCTTAATAAATTGCAAGTTTCAATGTCATTAAGCAAATTTTTTCGAATAAAGAAACTACTTCGAAATTGTGGAACAATCTGTTTTTCGTTTCTGTAAATTAGAATCAAAGAAATTGAAAAACAAAAACACAACCGACTTTTTAAACCCTAAATATATAGGACAGCTAAACAAAGCATTGTCTCTTAGATTTGTGTCCTCTAGAACGTACTGCAGGGTTAATTAAAATGCACGGGTTCACTCCATTACACCTGCCTTGTAAGTAGAACATTTGTTATTCAGAATACACTTCAACAAAGCTGCTTTAATTTTTATATTTATTAATAATTTAAATATGTTTTTTTTATTAAAGACACATGTTGATGCAATATTATTTAGTTCACTTCTTTTGCTAAAAAATAAAATATTACTTAAAAATGTTCTGTTTGCATTAATAAAACAAATAGAACAATATACCATTGTTTGTTTTGTATGAAGCCACTTGTATAAATAGAAATTTTTATTACACTGTGTAACAAATTCCAGTTCAGCCGAAAGGCAATAAAAGAATATAGTATTGATACAACGAAATCCTCAAACGGATTGATTGATTTTTTTGTTTTATGGGCTCTTGAAATATACCCATCGAAAAAAGAGATGCCGAAGCAGTAGAAAAAGCACTACAATTGATGATCTAGATGTACTTTTTTAACATTGAGTTGTCAAAGGAGAGGAGTACTCCGACTTTAACATTTTTTTAGTACTTTTTGAACGAGTTTAAAGGAAGTTCTTTTTCACCTCTTAGAAGTTAAAAAAAATTATTTACAAAAAAAAATTATATTTTTTTATTTTACAAAAGTTTTTTTATTACCGCCACCGGGTATCGAACTTTCGACCTCACGATTGCCAGTCGCTGAGCTCTACCGCTGAGCTTTTCTTTGATATGAAAGTTGACTGGCATAAAAACACCGAGATATTGTTCCTCATTCTTTTCAATAAAAGTACTTATTAAACAAGTGTAAGAGGTGCACTCCAATTCAATATTGGTTTCAGTA
Organism: Leucophora obtusa; assembly: GCA_949987735.1. Taxonomy (NCBI): domain Eukaryota; kingdom Metazoa; phylum Arthropoda; class Insecta; order Diptera; family Anthomyiidae; genus Leucophora; species Leucophora obtusa. The sequence goes on from OX465297.1 coordinate 207,779,826, forward strand.
CTATTTTTACAGGTACATAAAAATCAATTTCTTACCATTTTTTTATATATACATATTTTTAAAAATTTTAAAATTAAAAAAATATTGAATTTAAACAAATTAATTATAAATATTAAAAAAAAATTAATAGAATAAAAAAAAATTTTTTTTAAAAAATAAAAAAATATTGGTCCCGCCGGGAATCGAACCCGGGACCCTCTATTTGGAAATGCCAAATGATATCAAAATCACTTTTTACGATCACTTTTAGAGCAATTACTCTTTAGAAGCAATACTTAAGTGATTTTTTGGATGTGGTTCAGAAGTAATTCTAAAAATGCTGTAAAAATGGAATAACCAATACTAGTGAAGCAGTGAAAGAAGTGATTTTTTGAAGTTATTCAGAATAACTTCTAAAAAAGCAGTAAAAATACACTAACGGATACTTGTGAAGCATTAACATAATTTTTTTTGCTGGGTATGTAATTATTAATGACGACCTCGGAGCGAAGGCGCAGCTTCGTGTTAAAAATTATAGATCGGTTTATCGGTACAGAAGTAGTGAATGAAAATTTGAAGACGTAACGAATTTTTTAGAAAAGCACTAAAAGGTACCTACTTTTTTTGTAATGAGTTTTAAGTGATATTCAGACATTTACTTTTGAATGGCTTAACAAATTTCGATTATATTTAATACCAAATAGCTCAGGGGAATAACTAACAAAGAATCTAGATACGGCGTACGTCATTAAAACAGACAAATATTTCGAATTTCATAAAACAAATACTTTTCTTTCGCAATAAAATCATTGAGGATGAACTTTAGTGTTGCACTGCGTTATTGAACGGCATGGTTCACATATAGTAGACAAATTTTATAAAAATATTATATAATTGTTTTATAATTTAAAATATTGTCTTAAGACTCAAATAACATCCCAGGTAGAAAAATATGGCCCTATATTGGAGATGGTAGTTCATGTACTGGCAATGTGTCGGATTTTCAGCTTTTACTTTACTGGCATGTTATTAGTGTTTCCAATTATTCGACATAGGCGGTTAATCGGTTAATGCATTATTCGAAAAATCACTAAAATTAATTAACCGGTTATTCGGGTCGGTTAATCGAGAAAATTGGCGATTAATCGATTAATCGTTTAATGCAAAATTAATGTATTTTCTTATCAATAAAAACACAAAGGGCTGACTTTTTTAAATATTAAAAACTAGAAGAGCCTTTTACATTGAGCCATTAATATAAAAAATGTTAAGCTCTATTTGGAAATACCAATTTACTCTGCAAAGATCAGGGAAAAAATTTTCTGAATATTCTTAGTGTGAGAATTCATAAATAATTGTTAAATTCTCACCCCTAAATTCATAAACGCTTTGTAAAGTTATAGGAGGTTTATTGAACAAATTTTGTATGAAAATTACGTTTTGTAAACCTGCTATAACTTTATAAAGCAATTATGAATTGAGGTGTCAGTCTTTTCGGTTTTTAAAGGCCATTAACAACAAACAGATTTTGAGCTAATTGACGCAGAGAGGATTTAATTGGACGAGTTTTAATGAAAATTTTCACTGAAATAATGAAGTTTTCTTCACAAATACGAAATTTCAATAAATAATACGAAATGTCTCATAAAACTGCATCAATTCAATGAAAAGTTTAGTACAGCGCTGTTTTAACGTCATACACTCAAAATAGATTGTAGTTTAAATTAACTGAAAATGTAATTTAAAATAAATGAAAAATAACTTGAAAACCGGTCTACTGACTTTTCATTTAAATCAAAAGAACTTTTCATTTATTTTTAAATATTAATAAATAAACTACAAAATCCTTAAAAAATAATGATTTTTCATTTATTTATTTCAAAAAATTAACTACAAAATCCGTAAGAATAAATGATATTTAGTTTATTTCGTTTTTTTAACTGACCTAGAAATCGATAGGGAATTCTTTTTTTAACAAAACATTTTAAATGAAAATATTACCTGTAACAGAAAATCCGTATTTATATGTAATTTATTTTTTAAATAAACAACAAAAACAGTGAAAAAATATATTTCTTTGTATTTTAACTGTATAATCATTTAAAAATAAATGTACGGATAACTGTTTAAATAAACTACAGTCAGTTACTGTAATAATATTTTCAGTGTATAGACAGCTGCAATTAATATTGTAATTAATATGCAATTTAATCAATTTTAAGAAATTTGAGGTTAAGAAGAAGAATAAAATAGACCTTTTTCTCTAAAAATTATAATCACTTTATAATTTTCAAGTCAAACTAGATCTAGTTTTTGCTTTTTTTTTTGTATAGACATGCGTCGTCAGTGATTTTCCATTAAACTGTATTAATTATTTATATGTTTTATTGTCAGATTGTCTCTATATGATAATTTTTTTCAACAACCCGTCGAACACATGCTCCCACATTACAAACGTATCTATACTAAAGTGCGACAGCTTAACCATCTCACCCAAGTAAGGCCTTGAATGCAATGTAACTAATTTATTGTTTTCTTTCCTATTCAGCTCTCTATTAAAGTTTCTACTCAGAAGTGATCAACGCAGACACATACAAACATTAAATTTTTAGATTTTTGCTTATCTTCCAATCTCCTCCGTGTTTCAATAGACGAATTCCAGCGAAATTTTATTGAATCAATATAAAAATTAATAAAAAGCATGTATACAATTTCCTCACTGTGCAGTAACAGATGTCAAATCCCAAACAGATTTGTTTGTTCGAACTTTATCATAGATTTTCGAAAGTGAGAGCGGTTTTTCAGCTTTTCAAAATTCTATGTTTGCAATAATAAAATTTTAAGAATTAATACGCACTTTTTTTGTTAAAATAAATATAAATAAAATTATCGACTAGAGGCTGAAAAACTGCTCTCACTTTTGAAAATTAATTTTACATTTTAAAGAATTAAAACCCTATAAACAATTTCACTGGAATTCAAGTTGAAATCAAGTTCAATTCCAGCCCTGTTTTCCAGTTCCAAGGCTTGAATACAACTTTTATTACATTTTATTTCAATAGCATACTCCAGCACAAATGCTAGAATTTGAAATATACTTTACTTCAAGCAAAATTTAAAGCACTTGAAATTTTAAGACCTATGTGCTTATTGGGAATAGAAATAAAAAATTGTCTATTCCCAATAAGCACACAGATTTTAAAAATTCAAGTGCCTTAAACTTTGCTTGAAGTAAAGTAGATTTCAAATTCTAGCATTTGTATATTTAACAAAAAAATTTCAAACTTGAATTTTTGTTTCCCTTTTGCTGGAGTATGCTATTGAAATAAAATGCAATTAAAGTTATATTCAAGCCTTGAAACTGGAAAACAGGGCTGGAATTCAACTTGTTTTCAACTTGAATTCCAGTGAAATTGTTTATAGGGTTGTATTTGCTAAAGCCTGCTCCAGCCAGACACATAGTTTTAAAGCATTTTTTAGAAATAGAAAAAAAATTCAAAAAAATTTTATTAAAAATTAATTGCGATAATGTAAAACAAATCCGTTTTAAGAGTCTCTTAAAACCCATAACGTGTCTCGCTGGTTCAATGTCGACTTGCTTGGAGTTGCTCAAAAAATAGTATTTAAAGCATGCGCGGCTCCATCAATTAATATAAGGGGAAAAATCATACGCCACAGTGGCCAAGTCAATGTGTTTGTCTACGGTGGCGTATGATTTTTCCCCTTATATTAATTGATGGAGCCGCGCATGCTTTAAATAAATCATACGCCACAGTGGCCAAATCAATGTGTTTGTCTACGGTGGCGTATGATTTTTCCCTTTTTTTAATTGCTGGAGCTGCGCTTGTTTAAAGGCTCCTCTTTCAATCGATTTTAAAACAATTTGATCGTATGTTAGTTAGTATTTGTTTTTTTCTAGGCGTTTCTTGCAATTTTTTTAGCCAAAGTTAAGAAAATTATGAAATTTTGGGAAAAAAATAAACCAAAAAATTACATATTAAAAATGTAACCGGTTAATCGACCAATTTTAACCGATTATTCGGGTCGAATAATTATTTGAGTTTTAAATTATTTGTTTCGACATTAACCGAAATAGAGGCGATTAATCGAGGAATCGGTTAATCGATTAACCGAATTGGAAACACTACATGTTATCGAAATGATAACACCAATAAACGCTTGCCCGTAATTATTTACCAACATTGGCATAACCTTGGGACTTTATTTTAGTTAGTAGTTTGCTAGTACTTTTAGTGCACATGACAAATTTTTAATATATTCTTTCGCGATTTTATAAAAAAAAAAACAATGGAAATGTCTCTCTTACATAAATAATTGCGTAATATATGTAAAATTAATAAAATTGTTAACTTTTATAAATTAAAAAAACGGTCGTTAATTTATAGAAAACAGTACTGGCAAAGCAAGTTTCGAATAGGACCGGTATTTGGACAAAAACCTTGCTCTACCAGTACAATTTTTTTTTTTTTGTAACGACGGCAATTTCTACCTGGGATGATTTTATTTTTAATTGGTATAATTTGAAAAGCTTGGGCAATTGGGGGGAGAGCAAAATAAGAAATTATTTTTCAAGATTACAGCTATTGAGTTAATGTTGTAATAATATACATAAAATGGTGGTGGAAATTTTAATTTATGCCGTATAAATATATGATTAGCGATTGCACAATATTTAATCATAACTTTTGTATATTATAAATTTTCTATAGATTTGCCGACACAAAATTTGGGGTTGTTCGCGTAACTTGAAAGTTATGCCGTAAATCTTAAAAAAAAAAAAAATAATTTAATCGTCGTTAATAATTCAGTTTCTAAAAATGATTAAAAATTAATTATTTATATTGTATGTTTTTGATTCGCGAGTTATGGACTTTCCTTTTTTAATCTCTCACCCAGCAAGAAATATTTACAGCCGAATGCATAAAGTTTCTAAACAGTTTAATTAAACGTTTCTAAGTTAATTTGGCAAAAACAGTATGCATAATTCGTTTAATAACGAACAATTTAACAGTGTTAAAGTAGTGTGAAGCCTAGAATAAGCTTTTCATAAAGTTTGGAAAATTTAAATTTTTGTTAATACCAAAAATATTGAGTTTTCATTTATTTAAAGGGGTCATCCACCAAAAAATATATAGAATCTAACATTTTGTAGCCAACAAATTAAAAAAAAAAACCTGGAACAATTGCACCATTTAAACCTTTTTTCATTAAATTTTCTCAAATTTCTGAACAAATAAAATAAAAAATAAATTAAACAAAATAGTGATTTTGATATAATCAAAACATATTCGTCATTCGAATACTTTCAGTATTTGTAATATTAAACTGTTTTTAAAGTATTATTTTAGAAAAATTGTTTGTTTTTTTATTTATTATAAATTATTTTTATTGATAAAATCTTCAAACAACAATATTCACCTATGATAAACGAGTCAATCGTGTACTAACTTTATGAATCACTATTAATTTATTTGAAAGTGGAGACACATTAAATAAGGGTGTTGCCAGAATAAAACGAGAAATTAGCAAACTGTTATTTAACGTTTATGCATGACATTTTTTAGTAAACATTTAATAAGGAAAATTAATATTTTATCAATTGTATTCCTTAACGCTAAATTAAGAAAAGTTTGTGCATTGCAACCTTAGGCATGTATTAACAAAAATATTTTGAATTCTTTTACAGTTTAATAAAACAAATTAACATGCAAAACAACAACAAAAATCGTTCAATTAACCTCTAATAAGACAAACAGTTTTTTTTTTTGAATGAGCATGTTAGTAGCTAATGATTTATACAATCCATCTGAATCTTAGCTAGAGGTATTTAGTTCAATTGACTAGTTAAATGATATAATACATTGAGATATCTACACTAATAGAAAAAAGTCCGTAAAAAAATTAGTAAAAACTACTAAAAATTAGTTAAAAATGATGCTGCAGAAAAAAACTGCTAAATTAGCACATTATTTTTGCTATATATTAGTAATATAGGAACAGCAAAACTAAAACTGTTAAATATACAGAATTTTAGTTATATATGAGCTAAATTTTTGTAAATGAAGATTAGCAAATTAACCTGCTAAAATCAGCAAAAAATTTTGCTAAATAATTAGTAGCCTAAAAAATCACCAAAAAATTTAAAATTTTCGAAGTTTTTTTTTCGATTTTTTTTTTTAAATGCAAATAAAAATCGAGCCTTTTGAAAACAGCAGTTTACAATTTTTTAGCAAATATTTCTGCTGATTTTAGCAGAATAGACTGCTATTTGCATTCAACTAAATTTACCTTAAAAATAGCAAAAATTTTGTAGATTTAACAGTTTATTTTTGCTATTTTTAGTCTACAAATATTTAGCAAAATTTTCTGCAGATTTTACAGTACAATTTGCTATTTTCAATTAACTAAAAGTTAGCCTAAATATAACTAAAATTCTGTAAATTTAGCAGTTTTAATTTTGCTGTTCTCATTTTACTAGTATTTTGTAAAAAAAATCTGCTAATTTTAGCAGTTTTTTCTGCAGCATCATTTTTAACTAATTTTTAGTAACTTTTTCTGCTATTTTTACGGATTTATTTCTATGAGTGTATGTAATCCTTGCTCCATACGTCCTTGTTGTAAATAAGTAATATAAAAAGATTTAAGGAAAAAATATTTTCGAGATAAAAAAAAAATTATTTTGGTGCAAAAAACTTTTTTTGGGTTTGAAAATAATTTTAAATTTATAAAAAAAAATTTTGAAGGTAAAAAAAAATTTTGTGGTTAGAACAAAATTTTTGTAGTGAAAAAAAATTTGAGATGCACAAAATTAGAGGTGAATATAAAACAATTTTCATCTCTAGGCTAAATATTGTGGAGAAGTACCTTTAAGATTCAAATGGCCAAAGATTGAATATTTTGTATATTTAGTTCAACTGACTCAATAAATAATATAATCATAATATGTACATTAGGGTGGGTCGATTTAGCAATCGATATTGTGCCATCGAGTTTTCGATAGCTTTTGGCATGAGGAAAAAAATGTTCCACTACGACATATCAAAAAAAATCATTTTCGAGGCGGCATAATTTCAATTTTTTTATAATTTTATAGTAAAAGCTAGATTAGCGCCATCTTGCGGTGGCTTTTTGATACAACTAATAAAGTTGTAAACTATATAACATTACAACCTTTTTAGAAAGGTATTACTTATGAAAATCGGATAAAAAATCTAATAAATGTTATTCTGTAAATTTTCTAGTGGGTCTTTTTTTTGTGAAAAGTGAGAACATTAACCCTATATGGATCAAGTTACGCAAAATAATAATTTTTATCAAGTGTAAAAATTTTTTTTGTTATTCATTTAAAATGATATTTTTCCGAAAATTATTAAAGATGTTATTCTGTAAATTTCCTAGTGCGGCGTTTTTGGCCAAAAGTATTAAATTACCCACATATGGATTGTGTTACATGAAATAATTAATTCTATCCATTATCAATCTCGTAGTCATAATTAATATTAAGTTTCTTTTCTGACCCCAGGCCACTAAGGGTTAAAGATTTTTTAAACAAGTGTAAAGATAATTATAGTCTACCCAAATTTAGGTGATATTTTTCCGAAAACTGTGTAAAATTTGATGAAAACATTCAAATTTTGTTAAATTTTTGACAAAATAAGAAATTTTTGTAAAATGTCGTGGAAAGCAGTCGCTCCAAACACAAACTCGAATTATCATTTTTCCAATTTATTTTTTTTCTTTAATATCAACTATTATATGGTACAACTAGCAATCGCCATCTCCAAATCAGGCATTTTAAAAAATCTTTAAAATTAATTTAAAAAAATACACGTTTTTGCATTTTTATCAAATTCGTGGGTCATTTTGGGCTAAAGTAGGTTAATGAGGTCTGATGAAATCAAAATTCCATGCCTGAATCATTTTGACTATATTAAATGAATAAGTGAAACAATTTTTGAATTTTGGGAATTTTTAATAATAATAATACACTTTTTTTCCAAAATGGGCCATTTTCGGCCGCAACTCGGCACGGGTTAACGATTTCCAAAAAAAAATAAAGAAATCGATTTTGTTAATTTCGGACCATTTGTAAAAAACTTGGGGGGGGGGGGGGGGGGTATGCGAAAATCGACCAAACACTTTATAAGGGACAGTCTAATGTACACCATCTCATATGAATATGTGGAGGGTATAAAAAAATTTTCTTAAAGTTTAATAATCTCTGCAATAATTAGTAAATAATAGATATTTAAGGACCATTACACATTTGTTCACCAAAGTGTGTGAATATGCAGTGTCTCAAACTAAAACAAACTGAATAAACTAAGCAGATAAAATCCTAAGTGCAATCAATATTATGGATTAACTATTGAAGAAGAACAACAAAAAATTATCATCCATTACTTAACAAACAAAAGTGTAAGAACAATAATAACCAGGGCAGCGATTTTCTAGCAAATGTATGTTTTTAGCAGTGTTGCCACTTTGTGTATAATTATTAAAAAATGAGACAAATTACACACTCACGAATATGGGAATATGGTTGAGTTTAGTGGTGGTATCCTCATTTAGACGCACGTATATCTCTAATCCTCATTCCAGAATTCCATTTAATACAATTGTTTTAATTTACACGAGGAAATAGAGCTTTCAGAAAAATATTAGAAAAAGTTTCGGTTTCGGCAATTATTTGGACAAAGTTTTTGCCGAATACCGAATCGTGTTTTTTACCGAAACCGATAACTAAATCAAATACTCGGTCAGACGCTAATATTTTTGCATATTTTGCATTTTGTTGAATATTTTCTTTACAACATATATTTTAATATGAAATAAACTTAAGGAAGGATTTGTAAATCTTGATATAGCCCATAATGAAATAAGCAGCATGCTGTTGTCATTTCCAATGGATTTCAGTTATAAACCAATGTTATCAAGTAAAAAATATGATTTCAAAAAATCAAAAAGCATATTTTTTGGTACTTAGTTTTGGATTTAGATTGCATATTTTTGGGTTTGCAGTGCATATTTAGTTTTAAGTGTACATATATTTTTAATGCATTTTTACTACATATTTTAAGCGCATATTTAAGTTACTTGAGTGCATGAAAGTCGTTGCTCTGACAATAACATTTCTTAGCATATCAAATAATAAGATTCATTCAACATATTGGATTCATTTATTTCTATGTTTGTTTCTCTATATATGAATGTCTCAGTAATCCAATACAATCTACTGCAAGACATAGTTAAACTTTGTAATGTAAACTTGTTCTAATACTAGTTGTTGTTGTAGTTGTTTTAGTATGCAACTACCACTAGAACTACTGATGAAATTTTATGCTTAAGAGTGCAGAAAATTGCCGTTATAGTATTAGTGCGGTGGTTTAAAGGAAAATCTATGTGTGTTTTATGTATGTATTCATATGTATATATTTATAAAGTCATTTTAATGACTACTTTAATATTGTGTGTAGATGTGTGTACATAAGATGTTCTTATGGTTATTTAACCCTCTAATGCTCTTTGTTCTGATTACGATAATATTTACATTATATATTTGACATTGCAAAGCAATTGTACTACGGAATGGGTATTCAATCGATTAATCGTTATTCGATTAATCGAATAATTTTTCTCAAAAATTGTTCGAATAATTTAAAATGTCAAAATTTCGAATAACGAATAATTCGAATAATTTCGTACCATTAATCGATTAATCAAAATTAGTAAAAATTATAAAAATGTTTAAAAAATATCAATTTTTTATTAAAGTAAATGTGTAAAACCTCAATTTTTTTTTTAATTGTGACAAATAATTTGCTGTAGGCTTGTACATATCCGAATTTCGTTCTGGCCTAAGAAAATAATTAAGGGACGACCATTTAGAATTCTACACCCATAAAATTTCATAGTTACGTAGTTAACGAAATTCGTAGTTGAATGGAAAAATGTTTGAAATGACTATTATAATCATTATCGAATATGGGTTGAGTTAGCAAACACTAGTTTTGAATTACCCTGTGAATAATATGTCAACTTTTTCAAATTGAAAAAAAATTTTAAAAACAATTGACTTAACATATTAATTTATAAATTATTTTTATTGTGATCTAAAAAATAAATTTTCACAATTCTTTCAAATAAATTTTTATTCTGGTTTGTTTCTGAGTTTCGTGGGGTAAGTTGAAACAAATGTTGCTATTTTAAATTCTAGTAAAATAACATTGAAATGCATTATTAATTTTAACTTTCAGAAGACAGACGATTTGCGAAATTTGTTAAATCTAAATGGAATAAAGGATGATGGTTTAATATAAATTTTGTTTGAAAAATTCTGGGCCACCATTCAGTCATCAAAAATTAATATCGTCTGCATAAAAATCGCAATGCAAATGTTGTTAATATTATATAAAAGTACAGACATATATTGTATAAATAAAGGTGTAAAAAACGGTTAGATGTTTTCTTTTTTTACTAAAAAATTAAAAAATAAAAAGGGATAAAAAATTCGTGCCTCCTGGTAAAAATGCTTCAAAATAGGTCGTTGATATTTATTATCTTCGAAATTTTGATACTTTTTACTACCCAATCGTTGCCAATTTCTTTGCTATAGTTGATTTGTAGATTTTAAACAAATGTAGTCACCTTTTACTATTTCATATCCACTATGTCATAGTGAGGGTTATTTCACCTATGACATAGTTGAAAATATAGTGATCAACAACTACGTAATTTTAAGGGTGTAGAAATATTTGTTAACTTCAACTCAATGAGAATTTCATGTTTTCAAGTAGGAGGGTTAATAAACATCTTAAATCCCAAAGAAAAAACAAAAAAAAATATAAAATTATCACAGTTTGCTTTGTCATCTTCCAAATTACTACCCTGTTGTTGTGACTTATCTAGTAAAGTAGTGGTATCTATTTACGTATAATAAATTTTTAATTATTTTTACGACTTTTTAAACGTTGATATTAAATGAAAGCATTAATAATTATTGTAATTAATGATTATTAAAATTATTAATTATAATTAATGCTCAATGTAATAAAGCTTGTTTAGTGAGCACTCGGAATTAATAAAATAAAATAAAGGGATGGAGGTACGGAAACGTAGAGGGAAAATAATTTCTCAACTAAATTCCTCTCTACATTTATGTATTCAATGCATACGAAAGAGATACAAATTAATGTACGGGGTTTTATATTCTTCTTTTGGGTGTGGTTCTCCCCGATTCGGATAAAATTTTAATATGTGAAAGAGGGACAGAAAAAATAAAAATATTGACAAAACCTGATCTCAATTATTACACTTTTTTATGAATTTCAGAAGAGTTACTGAATTTATTTTTGTTCCTCTTTTTAAATAAAATTATTAAAAACAAGTGTATGTATATTATTTTACAGAAAATTTTTTCGATTAATCGATTAATTTTTAAATTTTGTTTGATTTACCGGTTAAGTAAAAAACCCGAATAATTATTTGCACTACTAAAATAAAAAGCCGATTAATTGAATACCCTACTACGGAACAAATAGTAAAATTTTAATTTCGCTTTATTTAGGCGTAATCAACGTTGAAAAGGAATCAGGAAATCTAATAGTAAAATAATTTGTAAAATGAAATTACATACCGAAAATTGTTGATCTAGTATTGTCATTTAAGAAGTTATGACGACTTTTGCCGATTGAAAATTATGAAATTCTTTGAATTTGGCACTAAACATAAATAAATTTTGATGAAATTAGTTTTGCTTACTACTAAGCCAATTTAATAAAAATCTGATAATGTTATTAGGTAAATTTCCTAGTGCGTCTTTTTTTGTGAAAAGTGAGAACATTAACCTTATATGGATCAAGTTACTCAAAATACTAATTTCTATCAAGTAGACAATTTTTGTTTTATTCATATGAAATGATATTTTCGGAAAATTATGAATGGTGTTATTCTGTAAATTTCCTAGTGGGCCGTTTTTGGCCAAAAGTATAAAAATTAGCTCCACGTAGATCATGTTACAAAAAATAATTATTTTTATTCAGTTAAGATTTTTTTTTATCAATTTAATGGCTTTACAATCTCGTAGTCATAATTAATATTAAGATTCATGGGGCTTTTCTGACCCCAGACCATTAAGGGTTAAAGATATTTTACACAAATGTAAAGATAATTATAGTCTAACCAAACTTAAGTGATGTTTTTCCGAAAACTGTGTAAATCTTGATGAAAACATTAAAATTTTGTTAAATTTTTGACAAAATAAGCAATTTTTGTAAAATGTCCTGGAAAGCAATCGCTCCAAACACAAACCCGAATTATCATTTTTCCAATTTATTTATTTTTTTTTTTTCTTTAATATCAACTATTATGAGGTACAAATAGCAATCGACATCTCTAAATTAGGCATTTTAAAATATCTTTAAAATTAATTTAAAAAAATACAAGTTTTTGCAATTTTGTCAAATTCGTGGGTCATTTTGGATTCCAGGTTAAAGTGGGTTAATGATATCCGATGAAGTCAAAATTTCATGTCTGAATCATTTTGACTATATTGAATGAATAAATTGGAATAAAAAATATTTTTTTTTTCGAAATTTCGAATTTTGGGAATTTTTATTAGTAATACACTTTTTTTTCCAAAAATGGGCCATTTTCGTCCAACTTTCGGAACGGGTTAACGTTTTCCAAAAACCAAAAAAAATGTCCAATCTATCTATCTATCTATTTTTAAAGGACACCCTAATATACACATAGATCAAATTTTTAATTTTTTGTAGATTTTTATCCAATAGACACAAAATTTTATATCCGACATTTTTATATGCATACTAGGGTATTCAATTAATCGGCTTTTTATTTTAATCGATTAATCGTGCAAATAATTATTCGGGATTTTTACTTAACCGGTTAATCGAACAAAATTTTAAAATTAATCGATTAATCGAAAAAATTTTCTGTAAAATAATGTACAGAATACTTAATTTTATTTAATGTTTTTAATACTTAATTTTATTAAAAAATAAATTCAGTAACTCTTCTGAAATTCATAAAAATAAAAAAAGTGTAATAATTGAGATCAGATTTTGTCAATATTTTTTTTTCTGTCCCCTCTTTCACATATTAAAATTTTATCCAAATCGGGGAGAACCACACCCAAAAGAAGAATATAAGACCCCGTACATTAATTTGTGCCTCTTTCGTATACATTGAATATATAAAATACGTAAATTTAGAGAGGAGTTCCGTTGAGAAATTGTTTTCCCTCTACGTTTCCGTACCTCCATCCTTTTATTTTATTAATTCAGAGTGCTCACTAAACGAGCTTTATTACATTGTGCATTAATTATAATTAATAATTTTAATAATCGTTAGTAACAATAATTATTAATGCTTTCATATAATATCAACGTTTAAAAAGTAGTAAAGAGTATTTAAAAATTGAAACAACAAATAAAATCTAATATGACAATATCATATTAGAATTTGGACTTGAGGTAGAAGAATATTCTAACTAAAGATGTATTATACGTAAATAGATACCACTACTTTACTAAATAAGTCACAACAACAGGGTAGTAAGATGACAAAGCAAACTATGATAATTTTATATTGTTTTTGTTTTTTCTTTGGGATTTAAGATGTTTATTAATGCTCCTACTTGAAAACATGAAATTCTCATTGAGTTGAAGCTAACAAATATTTCTAGAAATTCTAAAAGGTCGTCCCTTAATTATTTTCTTAGACTAGAATAAAATTCGGATTGGTACAAGACTACAGCAGATTATTTGTGACAATGTTTTTAAAAAAATTTTGAGGTTTTAGCACTTTACTTTAATTTATATTTTTTAAACATTTATGTAATTTTCTACAAAAATCTGCCAATTCCAAAATCTTAAAATTTATTTTGGAATTCACCATATATCACTGAATACCTCTAATACATACTTTTGGTTTTAAATAGGTATGTATAATTTTATGAGAAAAAAAAACCTTAAAGGTCGTTGTAACTAATGGGCGTTTTGCTACTGTGTCGTTTTTTCCGTTAACAGTTCCTTATTTGCTACTTATTATTTAATGTGTTGCTTCTGTTGCTTCTGTTGCTGCACTATGGGCAGATATTATCTTCATTAGAAAGTTTTTGTAATTTTTACTACAATGTCAGAGTTTAATCACAACTGTGTCGATTGTCGACCGACGATTGCAAAAGTCGTCGCGATAATTTAAATTCAACGACAATCGACCGTCGACATTTTTTCACCACAATTCTTCACAAATTCAATTGGTTTTGCATTAATTCTTGTTGTTTTACATTTTTTTGTATTTAATTTTGCTTTTTTGCGGTAAATTATGTATTTTTATTTCCAATTATATTTCTTCTGTCAAAAAAATAAATTTTTTGTAAACAAAGTACGAATTTTTGCAACTATAATACGAATTTCTGCAACTCTGTTCAATTAATTAGTTAAAAATATGGCAACAATTTGACAAATATTTTGAGTGTGTGCTAGAGGCCGGTATGAATGTTTTGCAAGACATTCACAAAACATTTTCTTATACAACACCAAAATATTTTTTTTTGTTTTCTGTTTTATTTATTTTTTTTTTTTGTAATGATCTGAATTTTAACATCTTGTAAATAACTACAAATAAGTAAAATGGTAAATTTTTGTTATATTTAGTATTAAAAATCGTCAAATCTCTCATCAGCGCATGCAAGAGAATGTCTTGTAAGACATTCATTCAGCCCTCTAGCGTGTGCTAGTGTGTCGTTACGAAAATAGTATAGATTCTATTACGACGACAAATCGCCGGACGACATGGCGACATTTTGATTCCCATACAAAATATATGAAAAAGCAATTCTCGTTGTCGTTGTCGACCCAGTTGTGATTAAACTCTCAGTTACCGGAAGTAAATGATATCGAACATTCCGGTTAAATTTCATTCTGGCCCCTAGTGTACATTTTTATATTAGTTTGTTATATGTTGTTCTTTTAATGTCGTCTACTGTGTATTCTGTTATACCTTCTGAAGTGTAAATATGTTTATTTTGAACAGGTTTTTGATTGCTTTTTTCCTTCGACTATTGTTGTTAAATGTGCTACTTCTTGTAATGTTTTAAATATATTGTTGTTATTTTTTTTATTATTGACAAGTGAAGAGAACTATTAAGGGTGCTTTAAAAAGGAAATAAAAATAAAAAATATGGTTTTGTCATTACCATTTACAGACCCTTGTTAAATTTTAAAACAAAGTAAACTCTTAAAATAAAATTTCTTTGTTGTATGTATTTGAAGTTTTCTCATTCTTCGGCTTATTGTTGTAGTTATCTTTGTAGTTAAAATTAACTGACAACAACATAAATAATATTAGCAACAATATATTATAAAATAAATAAAAAAAAAAAACAGTTATCTGTTTATTATATACAGAGAAAAAAATTATAGTTAAATCAATGCTTATATCATATTTGAATTTATATCTTAGATTATGAATATACTAGGATTAAATACAAAAATAATTAAAATAAATATGATTATAGTTATCCCTAGTAAAGTTTTTGGTAGGTGACAAGACAAATTGTGGTAATTTTTATTGTTGTTTTTGTTTTCTGTTTAATATTTGAAATGTTGAATAACGCTCCTGGAACGCAGAAGTTCTCATTGAGTTTGCTGTTTAACCCAGTGTAGAAAATCATTGCCAGATATGTGGTTCTGTAACAACATACCTGGTAATGGTAACTAGTTATTTTTCTTATTACATTTCTTATAACTTTTGTATGGCGATGTTGTGCAAAATAATGAGTTATGCTTATACACCAGCATACGAAAAATCAAAAATATGTAGTTACCTATATGATTGCCAGTATTGACAAAAATAAAAAAAAAAAAAAGTTATAAACACATTAATTTGCAAATCAAACTATATCTAGTTTATGCCTTTTAATAAAAATGCATATTAATAAAAATATTAATTGCAGCTGATCTATATGACGCGCTTAAAAAACAACACTGTAATAAAAAATATTTTTTTATTATAAATTTTTTTTATAAAATTTAATCGTGCCGGGAACCGAACCTGGGACTACAAATTGCTTGTTCCAAATCGATTGTTCTATCATCTGAGATATCTCGACATGTTATATTTGATAGATGAAAACATAACTGACCTGCAACATTTTAGAATAAATTTTTGCATTTTAAAAATAAGCAGTAATATAATTAAATGAAAAAGAAAACAAAATTTTGGTTAATTCCAAAGATATTTCTATTTAAAATAATGTTGTTTCTGTTTAAAATTGAATTTTATTTGAGTGTACTTAAGTATGTGTTATTGTTTGTATTAGTGAATGGGTATATAATCCGTTAGATAATAAAACAACAGCACATACCTAATGGTTCTGTTTAAACATGTTGTGTTCTGTTTATTGTATTTTTGTTTTTAAACTTGTGATAATGACTATTCAAATTAGAAATTAAACTCATTTAAATTTCATTGAAATTTTAATAATATTTGTTGCAGCTGTGCAAAGAGTAATGATTAAATAATACAATGTGATTATTATTTTAAAACTATTTGCTTAATAAACAACGAATACAAAATAATAAAATGTACCTAAAGAGAAAAGTTATTAAAAGGTACGTTAAATAGAGTTTAATACATTTTGACAAATTGTTTAATAAACTGAATTGTTTTAACGATTTTTTTTTTAAGGAAATTGAGGATCAGAATTGAAAATTTGTTAAAAAAAACGATATCAATGTTGGTTAATTTAACAAATAACTGTAAGAGTAACGATATTGATTTTTTTTTTGTTGCGGTAAAGATGTGTTTATTCACGGCATACCTTTTCGGTATTTGAATTCATTTTTACAGGTTTCGGTAACGGCCATGCTATTGAATTTAAAACGGTATTTTAGCTATAATGGTATTGTACTTAGCAGATAATGGTAACCAACCTTGAAAAATATAATAGTTAAGCTAAAAAAAATTACCACACTTCTTTATGATTTATCTTCTATAAGTTCCAACCGGACATCATGAGATTTAAAAATCACTCGATATACTTAAGTCATTTAAATCAAATTCTCAGCGGGTATATCATTGCTTATGAAAACTTCCGATATGTTGTAGAGAAGAAAATTTTAAAAGACACGTATTATTTTTTAGCTGCCCAATCTCATATTTAAGGGTTAAAAAATGGGGTCAAAAATGGCCCGATTTAACTATAGGGAATTTTAGTGTCCTACGAAAGGTATTTCAGAGGCCTATTTACCGGTGTATAAAACACGCTTGAGCATTCTTATTTGTTTATGGCATAGCACAAAACATGAAAATTTTAGGTGGTTTTGTATGGTGATGAATACAGGGTTAAGGGTCAAATTTACATATATTAATCCATATAAGTGCCTATGCATAATAATTTGAAAACCTTATAACACATTTATAAAATTAATTTTGTATGGAAAATTTGTTTTATAAGTCACTTATAAATTTTAAAAGTGATTTCGCATATGACCCATAATATTTAAGTGGGAGGGCGTTTCGGCTTTTTCCGATATTCCGCCTATTTCGGTATTGAGACGAATTTTCCCGAAGGTTTATATCTTTAAAGATTTGGGAACCCCTGACTACTTATTACATTAGACGCTCGCAAATTAGAGCTTTCAGTAATTCGAACGTCCAGAAATTAGAATCAATGTTTGCAATACATTAAACGCTCTGAAATTCGAATGTAAAATTCTAATTTCTGAGCGTTTTTTTTTTTTTTTGGTTATTTGAATACACAGGAAATCACCAATTTATTTTTATTCTGTTTGAATAAAGTAAAACTAAAAAGGGGAATCACCAAATTATATATGTTTTTCCCTATTTGTTTTTTTTTTTTGTCGCATTTATGTACATTTTTGGCTAGTTTATTTGTGAAATTTGATACGCGTGTACATATTATTTGGCAGTCTCTATTAAATAGTGAAACTGTATCATTTAAAATGTTAAATAAACGTAAAAAAAAACACTTTATCATTGGAAACGAAACGAAAAAAAACGTCCAGAAATTAGAATAATTCAGAAATTAGAATTGCCTCAAAAACAAAGCGGTTCTAATTTGCGAGCGTCTACTGTATATGCAATATGGGTATCAAACTTTTTCTTTTTGAGAGTAGATTCCTGTTATTAAAAAATTATTTTAAATTTCATAAATTTCAAACATGTCTCCATACAAAAAAGTATGATAAATTGAATTTTTCCCAAATATCTTTTTTGGTTGTCATACAATATGATATGTCTTTCTATATCAGCTAATGCAGTTTTTAATAAGAGATTTTATATCACCGGATTCCGAGAAAACAGCGATTTTTGGCATTTATTTAGCTGTTATGGAAGTTTTTCTTGTTTCTTCTTTTAATTCCAAATAATTTTGGCCAGAATATAACAACACAAGACTTCAATTCTGAAAATTAGGGCTAAATATATATACATTAAGGTCAGAGGTCAAATTTTAGGAGATTTAATTTTTTTTAAACATATTAATATAACAGATATTCCCGAGCGGATATTTATGGAATTTCTTGATATTATTTTTCTAGGTATAAAAATAATATTCTTAGTTTAATTTTAGAAAATTAACCATCTCTAAATCCGCTCAAAGAAAAAATCTCCGCAGCCAAATTAAAAAACGAAATCCTACAATTTGTGTAGTTTTTAATCTCTAATATGTTCTTAAGAAAACTCTATAGTCCAACGGTTGATTTTTTAAAATTTCTTTAAAAAAAATTTAAAACATTTTAAAATAGTAGATTTGAAAACAGTGTTTAAGAATTCTCACGTTTTTGCCACTAATTTAAAGCGAGTTAGCAAAACAAAATAGAAAAATATACTTCTTGTCTGAGTTTATTGGAACCTATAGAATAAATAAATGTTTCTGTAGTAGAATATTTCCATAAATTTAAAAATTTGGACCCGAATTTCTTGATTAAGTTGTCCGCGACACATCACTTGCCTGGGGAAATTGTAATAACTCGGCTGTTTTTTAACCGATTTAAGTTTTTATTACTTTATTACAAAAAGAATTCACTCCAAATCACGATTCTTTAATGTTTTTAATTCGAATTAGTTTTAAAATATCAATGTTTTCGAGAAAATGATAAAAAGTCATATTTTCCCCTTGTAAGCCGTGTTCCAAATTTCAGGGCCGTTACGGCCTTCCCGATGTCCGATTATCCTAATTTTTTGGAGGACGTAGTTTTACAACCAAATAAATATTTTCAGGGGGTAACATAATCAAAAACTCAAAAAAAATTTTTTGGATTTTTTTCAGTTTTAGGCTTTGGTGTGTTCTGACGTATGTAGTAAGATTTTTTGGCCAACATCTTTTTAGAACATTCCATCCTCGCCCCCCTGTTTAGGGGTGTTTTTTACGATTTCTTAGAATAGAGCCAAAAATTACCGTTATGTGGGGGAGTTTCTACAAAGTTGGTGAACATACCCTACACCTCAGATGTAAAGAATACATTGTTTCATATACCGATATGCTGCACGAACAGGCCAAGAGGGTGGGGCGAACTTTAACCCCCTAAAATTTAATTCCGATGTGATCATTCAAAACGCCGACACACGTATATATTTTCTTTGGTCTTCTCTGTCAGAATCCATTGTCAGAACACCGTACTTTTTTTTCGTATTGTACTGTGTAATTAAGCTGAGCATTAAAATAAAATGAGTACTACAATAAAATGAGTATTTTTGTTAAATATTATGCAAAGTGAGTAAATATAAACACATATTTGTTTTGTACACAGTTACGGATATAATAATACACATATATTGTAATTATAGGCATTATATGTTTACAATTAAATATGTTGTGGGCACATTTTTTTATTTCCTTGATAAATTTAAATATTACGTACAAATTTTGTAAATTTACTAACTTGTAATAGAAACGAAAATATATAGAGATTCCCATTTGAAAAAATTCAACAAATTTTAAAATATGTATAAAATAAAATGTTCCAAAAATAAATTGTTTTGTTATAAATTTTTACTTAAACATGTGCCATTGCAGACAACGGCAGCTTCAGCTGGATAATAATTGTGGTATCTCTGTGCAACATCTACAATTGAGAGGTTACGATAAATTTTGTCTGTCTTTAAAAGATTTCGATTCACATTATGTTTTCATTCCAGGCATGTGAAATATGACTCCTGCGAAATAGGAAGATGCATTGCCAACGATTTTTTTGAAAACAAAGCTTCAGATTGTAATGAAAATTTTTTTTTTTATTGACAGTAGTTTTTTTTTTCCTTGACAGTAGTAAATCTACTAACAATTTTAAAATGTAGGAAAATTTTGGTAAATATAATCAAAATGGCGCCCTATGCTCCAGTGGGAGTTAGAGGAATATATATATATAATAAAAATGTAAAACGGTCGTAATTAACGAAAACTATTTTCATTTTGATCCAAATTTACTGTAAGCTGTAATAATAATTTAATATATTATACTATTTAGTAACAAATCATTTAAAAATATGATACATATTAAATGCGAGCAATTATTACATTTTAATTGTTTAAAATTAAATACTGGGATAACCTACAGCGCATATACAATTTTTTTGTTTGTTTTTGAAGTATAAAAAGAGACATTAATTAAAATGAATTATAATTAAAAACTATAACAACTTACCCCGACTGCAGCAAACTAATCAATTTTCGTTATAAAACAATCATTTGAACAATGTAGTTAATAATTTTATAATAACTTAGGAACAAAATCTTAACTTTTGTAAAACTTTTTAGCACAATTTAAAAACTTTTTAGGTAAATATATAACAATATTTTAACAATTTTAATGAACGATTTTATATTTTTATTTAAATTTTTTTAGATGGAATTATATAAAATTATATACTTTTTCCTTGAAAACTTTTTTGGGTTAAGTTTATTTTTTTTTTTTTTTAGAAACTTAATTTCGTATTATAATTTTTATTTTGTTGCTGTTGTTGAAAATGATGATGTTGTTGTCGTACGTATTTAAATAAGTATGTATCTCTTCGGGGTATATTTTTTAAATTACACCTGCTAATTAAAAAATAATTTTTTCCTTTGAATAAATTTTTTTTTCATTTCACTTTTCAATATACAACAAAAAGAGACACAATTTCACTTTCATTTAAATTTAAAGACCTTAAATAAAAATTATGTTAATTTTATAATTTTTTTGCTTAATATTTAATTCGTTTATGTTAAAGTAGGAAACTTTTATTTACTTGTTTAATTCAATTTTTTTTTTCTATTTTATTATTAATTTTTTTTTCTGCACTTCACTGATTCCTTGTGATGTTTTCGGTATCTGTTTTTATTGTTTCTGCTCTTGTTTTGTTAATAAATAAATTATGATGAATGATTAAACAAAATATGAACTAAAAGGAAGAGAAATGATACTGAAATCTATTGTGTATAACCAAAGTGGGAGTAAGAGTATTAAAGGACCATCAGTGGTTGCTTGGCTTTGTTGCGAAAGTAGGAAATGAAAACAACGTAACAAAAAAAAAAAAAAAAATAATAATAATAAAAAAAGAAAAAGAAAAACAGACACAGCTACAAGGAGCTACTTGGGATTTTTTTGGTTAAGGTTTATGGTTAAGGTACTAGTTACTACTGCTTCTTTACTGAAAAACTCTTTATTCTTGTTGATTTTGTTGTTGAATTATTATTACAGAGTGAAACAAGAAATTTCAGCTTCAATGTTACCAATGCCAAACCCCTAAAGAGCTTAGCAAAGTTAGCTTAGCTTCAATAGCGACCACAGCGCAAAGATGCAGGGCAGATTATTATTATTTTTATACCCCACACTACTACGTGGAGAGAGTATAATAAGTTTGTGCTGATGTTTGTAACACCAAAAAATATTAGTATAGCGATCGACTCAAAATCACTTTTTTTTTCAGATATTTTGATGAAATTTGGTACACCGACCTATGTCGGCCCAAGGACTAAGCCTATTAGTTTTGATAAGAATCAGTGCATGTTTAAACCTAGTGCCCATGTAAAGGTCACCCCCCCTTCCCAAAATTGGCTTATTTACACGCTGCAGGTCGTAGGTCTGAAAATTTCCAAGTGGGCGTTTTTTGCCGAAAAGTGAAAACATTAGCACTATATGGATCAAGTGACACAAAATAATAATTTTTATCAAATGGAAAAAATATTTTTTTAATCCATTTGAAGTGATATTTTTCCAAAGATTATATGTTATTCTGTAAATTTCCTAGTGGGGCGTTTTTGGCCAAAAGTACAAAAAGTAACCCCATCTTGATCACGTTACATAAAATAATTATTTTTATCCAGTTGATATCTTTTTTTTTATCAATTTAATGGCTTTACAATCTCGCAGTCATAATTAATATTAAGTTTCATGGGTATTTTCTGACCCCAGGCCATCAAGGGTTAAAGATTTTTTAAACAAATGTAAAGATAAGATATGATAATCTAACCAAATTTAAGTGATGTTTTTTCGAAAACTGTGTAAAATTTGATGAAAATATTAAAATTTTGTTTAATTTTTAACAAAATGAACAATTTTTGTAAAATGTCCTGGAAAGCAGTCGCTCCAAACACAAACTCGAATTATCATTTTTCCAATTTATTTTTTTTTTCTTTAATATCAACTATTATATGGTACAAATAGCAATCGACATCTCCAAATTAGGCTTTTTAAAAAATCTTTAAAATTAATTTAAAAAAAAAACACGTTTTTGCATTTTTATCAATTTCGTGGGTCATTTTGGAGTCCAGGCTAAAGTGGGTTAGTGATATCCGATGAAGTCAAAATTCCATATCTGAAGTCAAAATTCCATATTTGACTATATTAAATGAATAAATGAAATAAAAAATTATTTTTTTATAAATTTCGAATTTTGGGAATTTTTAATAATAATACACTTTTTTCCAAAATGGGCCATTTTCGTCCAACTTTCTGTACGGGTTAACGTTTTCCAAAAAACAAATAATTTCTTCCATTTGGGACCATTTTCAATAAAACTAGGGGGTGTACTGACGAATCTATTTTTAAGGGACACCCTAATGTATGTCGGCGTTTTGAAAGATAACATTGGAATTTTATTTTAGTTGGGGGTGGGGTTAAAGTTACCACCCTTTTTCAAATGTTTATTGTGAATCGGCATAGGAAACCATGTTCATCTTCCATTTTTGGTATAGGATATGTTTAGCGAACTTATGTAAAACACTACGAGGAAGATTTTTGTGGAACATTTTAACCCTCTAATTTGATTCTATGGTACATGAATCGTTTTAAAATCTGAATTTAATTTTTAGTGAATTAAGCTAAAATTGAATTAAGTTTTTCGAAGCTCTGGTCTAGGTGAACATATAGGCTGATTTTAACCATTTTCAATAGAGTTCGCCCTTGGACCAATACAAATTACATACCTTTAGAATTGGGACATGTAGTTGGATTATAAGGATTCTATGGATAAACGGATGGAAGAACGAACGAACTTCGCTAAATCAACTCACAAAATTAATTGATCAGATAGTACATTTTCATGGCTACGTGGTCAAAAATGGATCGATTTCAACCATTTTCAACAGGCTTTGTCCAAGTAGCACCGCAAGCTTATGTACCAACCCAGTCAGAAAAATACAAACGGGAAAGCGGTGGCAAAGCACTTTAGCAGGTGGTATAAGTACTGGCAATAAGTGCTTTCCCATTCCCAAAATGATAACATCATTAGACAAAAGGACCGGCTGTTCAAAAAGCGCCGGAAAAGCACTGGAGGAACAAAATTTTTAAACGTTGGCAAAACGCTGGCAAAACCAATAAATAGGTGGTCTGGAAATATATTTTCTAAAATAAAATTTAAAAAAAGTTCATATGTATTTTTTTTGATTTGAACTCGGAACCTTCTGACTACAAACATTTTTTAACGAAGCGTCAGCATTTTTATAAAATCATTGGTCTACCAGTGAATTGATTTTTGTACGCCTGGTAGTATTGGCTAGGTAGCACTGGATAACCACTGGTTGCAAACCTTGGCATATCACTCTAAGCCAATTCTTTGCCAGTGGTTTTTTTTTATAAACCACCGAAATTTTTGTAAAACAAATACTGGTAAAACGCTTAATTCAAACGCTGGCAAAGCGTCCCAAATGAGTGTTCTGCCAGTCATTTATTTTTAACACCGTGGTTACCCAGTGGTATGCCAGTGCTTGATTTTTTGTACCACTGGCGATTTCTGACTGGGAAGTTTCGTCAAAGTATAATTGAAATTGAATTTGAAGATAATTATCTTTAAGGGCGCTGCGATATGTGTGAGGGATATTCAGAAATCATGAATTGAAATTCATGTTATATTTCCTGAGTTTTAATTGATATTTTCTGACTTACAGTTGATAATTAGTAATTATATTCTGTAAAAAATATTATTCAGTAATTATTAATTACTGAATAATATTTGCAAAATCATCTTAATTTTATTTTTTAAATTTAAATTAATTTTTTTTTTTTAATTTGAAAACAAAATTCTGAATTTTAATTGATCTTTTTTGAATTACAGTTGCAATAGGCGTATTGCTGTTTATTACAACTCTGTTTTCTTAAACACATACAACATTTATAACCAAGGTTGCCAACACTTGAACTAAAAAAATGTCTAGATTACGGAGAAAAAATGAAAGTGGCATTTAAATTTTGATGTTTTCCTAATTTCTAAAATATTTTCATTCAAATTTAAAAAAAAAACATGATTTTAAATCGAATGTAAAAATTACATGCGCTGTGAACCCAAATAAAAGTTTCAAAAATTTTAAATTTTGTACTAAAATTTTGAAAATCATAAAAATTTAAACACTTTTGTACGAAATTAACTGTAAAACATTAAAAGAAAAAATGACTAGGGCAAAATAAAATGGCTCAATCTTCCGGCTAGATCCAATCTCGCCATTTTTTTATGGCTAGATGAAATTAAAATGGCTCGATCTAGCCGGAAAATGGCTAAATTGGCAACCCTGTTTATAACACATCTTGTGAACAAGCTAATATTTTTTTAAACCCATGTTTGTTCGCAACATTAAACAATTTTTGCGTTATATATTTGTTTAAAACAACATGTTGTTCATTTAATATTTACATGCATGATTTTTGTCGTTTATCACAATTTATTTCTAAAAATGCACACAAAAATACAATTGTTGTCAACAAAATATAAAAAAAAATTGTATATATTTTTAACAAAAATTACAAAAATATTGCAAACAATAGAAAAATGATTTTCATTTAATTTATTTATATGTTTTTTTATTCGTTCGTTATTTTAAAACATGAAAAAGATGATTGAAATTATACAATCGAAAAGCTAAAAAAAAATATATGTTATAAAAAAAAAAACATCACAAGCATTTTTTTTTTTTTTTTGGCATATTGTTTTATCTGAAAAGATTATAAAATAATAAAAATGAAAAATTGGGAAAATTATATTCATATAAATGTTAGTGAACCTAAAAGATAATATATACAAAAGATATTTGTTAAAAAGAAAATATCCCCAAAAGACATTAGTTGTCAGTCAATATGAATTTCTAT
Source organism: Leucophora obtusa (assembly GCA_949987735.1). Taxonomy (NCBI): domain Eukaryota; kingdom Metazoa; phylum Arthropoda; class Insecta; order Diptera; family Anthomyiidae; genus Leucophora; species Leucophora obtusa. The sequence goes on from OX465297.1 coordinate 207,805,430, forward strand.
GAAGCATTTTGGTTTATAAAAAAATGTAAATTTAATAAATAGATTTCTTAAGGTGGAAAAATATGTCTAAAACTGTTAACATGTTGGATTCATTTTGAAGATTTTCTTGGCACTGAATTAACTTAATGAAATACATTAACAACAAAAAAAAAATTAAAAATAAAATTAAACGATTTTCATAGACTGTTCGATTTTTTAAACAACAACTATTAACCCTCTAATGCTCATGGCTGCCAATATGCGGTCTTCAGAACTAATTAAAATTTAACTCTAATATGACTAAGATCTGTGATTGACAAGACTTCAATTCAATGGCTATGATGGATAACAATTCAATTGGCCACACTCATCGCTGTGCCCAACGTGGTGTATCTCGTTAAGAGGTGACGCTACAATTCATAGCCTGTGTAGAGGGTTGCCGGTTCGATTCCAGGTCATGGCATACACAAATAATTTTTCATATAAAAAACGGATTTAGAATTTTTCATATAAAAAGTGGATTTATTAAATCCAAAAAAAAGCTGTATTTATTTGTCTGGGTTTACATATAACAATAAAAGCACAAGTATAACAATAAAACCACAAATATATGAAACACTCTATTAATTTAATGTCAGAAAAAAAAACGAATGAAAATTAAAAGAGAAACAAAAAAATTGCAAAACTAACAAATAAAAGGTTTTTCTTAAAATTTTTTGTATGAAGTATGTTAAGAAAAAAAAACTACACCTCACCAAATACATATTTTCCATCTTGGACATGGAGAAATAGCTGAAATAGAAATCGTAATTTTTCACTCTGCTGTAAGTAATTTAATTAAATCCAATTAGTGAATTTTAAATATTGCAATGGAATTTTTCAATTGTGTAAAAATATAAATTGAAGTGATAAAACTGAAAAGGCAGACTGTTTATCGCTGTTTTATATAAAATATAATTTAAAATTAAAAGTTGAAGTAAAATCCTTCATCATCGAATTCGGTATTAAAAATTAGGGTGAAAGTAGTGTCGGAGAGAAAATTCTTTTTAAAATAGGGAGAATCTAACACCACCTGTTGAGCACTTTTAGAACTACTTTTTGGATTTATTAAATCCAACTGAATAGAAAAAGCGGCTAATATGTTATTCACAGAATAAATTTTATTTTTGTTGATTCTTTTCATATAATCAAGTGAATTGATTAAATTTTAACAAATCAATTTAACAAAAAATGGTGCCATTTGTTATAGTTCGTGAATCAAATCATTAAAGAAATAATTCAATCGAATCAAAATCGAATCAATTGAAATTTGTTTAAATCACATTCTCACTTTGTTCAATATCAAATCATTGATTTAAAGTGATAATAAAGTATTCACTGATTAATCAAATAAATTAATGAAACTAATGCGAATTTATTCAAAAAAGAATTATCTTTTTCAAGCTCTGGCTATAAATACTGAAGTACAATTTCCCCCTTCTTTTAAATGTTTATTGCACTTAAAATAATACGTCTGTTGGCCGGACAGAAAAATTTATTACTTTAACAAAATTTATTCCTGGCTTAAAAAAATTTTTTTGGTTTAAAATAAAATTTCTTGATTTTAACAAATTCTTTTGTTAAATTTAACAAATCTAAATTTAAGTAAAAAAATTGTAAAACTACAGATTTATCTGTAATTATACTGAATCGTAGAATTTATCCAAATTTAGGGTTTCGGGACCATCCCCGGGCCTAGTCCATATCATGTGAGGGCATATAAGGGCAATCCAGCGGAGCAAGCATTTTGTCCGTTTTGCTCTATCTCGCTAAGTTTTCGAGATATGGGCCCTTTTATGAAGTGGAAAATTTCTATTAAAAATGGCCGAGGGTCCAAGGCCCCGCCAAAGTCCATTTTTGGATAGAGATACCCCTTTCGCTGGCGCTACGATTAGGGATAGTCGAAATTTTCATCAATTTTGCTCTATCCCTCTTAGTTTTCGAGATATGGGCCATTTTAAAAAATCGGGAGGGAACGAAGTAGCGCCATATTTAAAACTTCGGATACATTGGTGGCGCCATCTACCGGTTAATAAAAGAAACATGAAAATATTATATTTTAACAGTAGATTTTGTAAAATTTAACGAATGGGGTTTCCTAAAAATTAGTTTTAAATAATTTTGAAAATTAACATTCGAAATTACTTAAAGTAGTAAAGTATTTGGTATTAAGGATTCTTATATATATATATATATATATTCCCATCGTTTCTATAAGGAGCATGGGGCCTTAACAAACTTCTTCCATTCAGATCTGTCCATCGCAATATTTATTACTTCACTCCATCTTTTATTCATTTTCTTCGTCTCGCTATCAATTTGCCTTCGCCATGTGTGCGCTGGTCGCCCTCTTCTGCGACTTCCCTGGGGATTCCACTCGATAGCATTTCTGGCAATATCGGACATTGGTTTGCGGAGTGTGTGACCAATCCAGTTCCACTTTCTTCTTTGTATCTCTACACATAGTGGTATTTGACGTGTTTCATCCCACAGACTGTTGTTTGAGAGGGTTCGGGCCAGAAAATTCGTAGAATTCTTCGGAGACATTTATTTACGAAAACTTGCAAAGCATTAATGTCTCGGGAAGCAGCATTCCAAGTTTCACAACCATATAACAATGTTGATTTGACATTGGTGTTGAAAATGTTAATTTTAACACGGCGTGATATTGAAGACGATTTCCATATCTTAGTGAGCTGACCGAAAGATTGTGTTGCCTTCTTTATTCGACCAACAATGTCCTCACTAGATCCACCAATTTGGTTTATAATAGCTCCAAGATAGCAGAACGTTTCAACTTCGTCTAGTATATGATCATTTACCAAGAAGGGGTTCAAGTTTTCGGAATTAATTCGCATGACCTTGGTTTTCCTGATATTAATTTTCAATCCGGCCTTCTCTGATACATGGGTGAGCCGCTCTAGTTGTGCGGCCATGTCACTATAGGTAGAAGCAAGGAGGCATATGTCATCGGCATATTCAAGATCCTCCAACCTTTCATGCAGCCCCCATACGATTCCTCGGTTTCCCATCATTGCTTGATTCATCACGCTATCAAGCACCATATTGAAGAGTAGTGGGGACATCACACATCCCTGGCGAACACCAGTGTTAACTTCAATCTTAGGGCTGAGCATACCATCATGTAGAATTCGGCAGCTTGCCCCTGTGAGACATTTAATCATTTGGATGAGTTTAAGTGGGACCCCTTTGCATTCAAGAGCATTCCAAATAACATTATGGGCCAAGGTGTCAAATGCCTTCTCAAAATCAATGAAAATGAGGCAGAGGGGAGACCTCCATTCAACTGACTGCTCTACGATGATTCTTAGTGAATTAATGTGGTCCACACAGGACTTGTTGGGACAAAAACCAGCCTGTTGTTTTCTTTAATCTGGCATCAATTCGTCCGATATCCTTTTGGTTATAATGTGAGCTAAGACTTTATTTAACATGCTTAATAAGGTGATTCCCCTCCAGTTGTTACGATTTGTTAAGTCACCTTTCTTAGGTATTTTAACAATAATGCCTTCTTTGAGATCGTCTGAAATTCTCTCTGATACCCAGATTTGTTCTATTAGAGGTCGTATCAGTTCCGCGGCCATTCTCGGATTTGCCTTTAGGAGCTCTGAGGATATGTTATCACTGCCTGGGCTGAGGATTCTTAGTACTGTGTTAAATGAAGATCAGTGTTTAAACTAAAAATTTGTTAAAAATTATTCAAATCGATTTAAAACCGTTTTGACAGATTTTTCTACTGACGTATTATTTTAAGTGTGTGAATCGGCATAGGAAACCATGTGAATCGTCCAATTTAGGTATAGGATGTGTTTAGCCAACTTATGTAAGACACTACGAGGAACAGTTTTGTGGAACCTTTTTTAACCCTCTAACTTTTCAATTTACGGAACTTTATTCCCTTTTTAAAAAAGGGCACAAAAATGTTCTTGGTAGTGTTTTACATAAGTTCGCTGAACACACTCTATACCTAAAATGAAAGATTCACATAGTTTCATGTGCTAATTCTAAAAACATTTGAAAAAGGGGGGAAATTTTAACCCCACCTAAAATAAAATTCCGATGTAATCTTTGAAAACTCCGACAAACGTATATTTTTTTTGTCTCCTCTACCAGAATCCATTATCAAAACACAGTAATTTTTTTCATGTTGTACTGTGTTATAAACTATTATCGAACAAATTTTGTTTTTTCTGATGAACATGTCAATGAAAGATGTAAAGGTTTAAGGTGCGTTTACAATGACGGAGTACTCCAATCTGTAGCAAATTTAGTTGTTTTCTCTTTCTTTCTAATACATTTTTGTATTTGGCTATCTTTTTTTATTCCACTCCACAGTTAAATTTGTTTGACTCTGGAGTACAGATTTGTTGCACTCTAGAGTTAACATCACTCTGTTAACTGTTTAACATGACAAATATAATTAAAAAAACACATCAGTAATTTGTTCACATCTCTAACTGTCAACAAATAATAAAAAAATATTGAAAAATAAAAGCAAATAGTTTAAATTTGTAATAACATATAAAATAAAAAATTATTTTATAATAATTGCAGTGAAAGCCGTGCCAAGATATTCGCAAAAACTGCGTTAGTACTGAAACGTCACATATTTTTTTGAAGTAATTCTACTCTGCATTGTGAACAGTTAACATTTGAATCTGTGCTGCAGAGTAGAGCCACTCCATCATTGTGAAAGCACCTTTACTCCTCAATTCATAACCGCTTTGTAAAGTTATATGAGGTTTACAAAACGAAATTTTCATACAAAATTTGTTCAGTACACCTACTACAATTTTACAAAGCGTTTATGAATTTAGGGGTTACCCGAGTAAAAATAGTTATATATTATCATATATAATGTGATTGGGCTATATCTGGCAATGAATGGAGTCACATTAAGACACATATCATAATATACAACTACATCTGATATTATTTTTTCAACGAAATTTTTGTATGGTAATTTATATTATTACATATCCCCAAATCTGACTCTATATATAACTACATAAGCCTTATAAAACTAATGAAATTATATGTAGTGACCGATATGATTATATATGATTTGATACTAAGTTTTATAACACTGTATGGTCGTCGTACTAAAAATATATTTTAATTTTATATAACTTTCTATATAATCCCATACAAATTAATATATAGTTCAACATTAAATTTAGTTATCTGCCAATTCAGAGTTAATTACTCCATAGCCAAATATATTTCACGTGATATTTTTGCATGTAATTATCATATTAAAAAATGATGCGTACGATTTAGAAGACAAAAGTATTCAAATAAATTTTTATTTTATGTTTTAAAATTTGAGTCTTCAAAATTGTTAAAACCATAGACATTTCAATGTCAATTTAATAGCTGGTATGCATAAAAAGTATGCCTACTATCAGACAAAATTTTATAAAATCAGATATTTTTATATCAAATTAGATATAATTTGATGTCCTGGATATGGACAAATCTCGGATAAAACTGTATCAAATTATATCTAATTTGATATAATTAGACACATGTAGATGACCCATTTTTCGGATCAAGTTGTATGTCGTTGTATATGGGGATTTATCAAAAAAGATTTAATTATGTATGACACCATATTAAGATTTTTACCCGGGTAGCCAGTATATATAGATGTTTAAATGCACCGGGTTAAAAACGGAACAGTGTTTCCAAAATGAGTTAAACGAATTTTGTAAAATTTCTTTCAACATACATAATCTGCAATGAAAACCTTCAATGACCTAATTTTAGTTTTCGGAAAAATTAAAAGCATAAAAGAGTAACGTTGGGCAAACAAAATCTATTGTACGGCATATGCTAGTACCCAGTCAGAAAAATACAAACGGGAAAGCGGTGGCAAAGCACTTTAACAGGTGGTACAAGTATTGGCAAAAAGTGCTTTCCTATTCCCAAAACGATAACATCATTAGACAAAAGGACCGGCTGTTCAAAAAGCGCCGGAAAAGCACTGGAGGAACAAAATTTTTAAACGTTGGCAAAACGCTGGCAAAACCAATAAATAGGTGGTCTGGAAATATATTTTCCAAAATAAAATTAAAAAAAAGGTCATATGTATTTTTTTGACCCTGCCGTGATTTGAACCCAGGCCGTCAGATTGGCAGACGATTGCTCTACCCACTGAGCTAACGAGACATATAATATTTAATGGCTAAACACATAAATGAGTGATAATAGCTGGACAACTACTGGCTGTGCCAAAATGCTAGTACTGGCAAACAATTTTTAGTAACTAGTATGCCAGTGTTTGGAGGGCAAAAAAAAAGTTGGTCTTGAAGGAGCTTTCCCACAAACAAAAAAATTGATTTTATAAAACAAAAAAAATTTAAATTAAAAGAAATCTCAAAAAAATTTTTTCTTGCAACCGGATTTGAACTCGGAACCTTCCGAATACAAACATTTTTTAACGAAGCGTCAGCATTTTTATAAAATCATTGGTTTTCCAGTGAATTGATTTTTGTACGCCTGGTAGCATTGGCTAGGTATCACTGGATAACCACTGGTTGCAAACCTTGGCATATCACTCTAAGCCAATTCTTTGCCAGTGGTTTTTTTTTATAAACCACCGAAATTTTTGTAAAACAAATACTGGTAAAACGCTTAATTCAAACGCTGGCAAAGCGTCCCAAATGAGTGTTCTGCCAGTCATTTATTTTTAACACCGTGGTTACCCAGTGGTATGCCAGTGCTTGATTTTTTGTACCACTGGCGATTTCTGACTGGGTACATTTAAAAAAAAAAAAAAATGTTTAGCAAAACCCCTATTAAATTATTAACACAACAATAAACACTTAATAATCGAGTGACTCAGATTGATAATTATAAACTAAACCATTTAAGGCAAAACTGTTGTAAAATTACACAAGAAGAACAATAAAGACCAACAGCAACAATAAAAAGTTTACGTAACAAGCAATAGAAGCTAATTAAATGACAACAAAATATTTACTAGCAATAGTTATAAAAAATTAATAAAAACCCAAAGAAAGAAACTTTAAGACGTTGGTTTTAAACGCCCACGTATGAATAAGCTAAAGTAAAGCTGTAGATACAGATATAAAATTCTTATAAATGTCAAAACAAAAGAAATCATCAGTTGGTAAAGATCGTTAATAAAATTAAATAATATTATACAAAGAGAACTCTGGATTTATGGTATTAAGGAATTTTTCAGTTACAGCAATGAAAATGCATAGCAATTCATGCATTCAAAGTTTTTACTGATTGTGAGTTAATGCAAGTTTTCATAAAATTTTAGGAAAAGTATCATTTGGATGAAAAAGTTTCATTAAAAATATATTCATAGAAATTATAAAGCTTTCTCATAAAATTTAAGAATTTTTCATTCACCTTGTAAAGAAAACTTCATTAGCATAATGAAAAACTTCATTTAAATTCGTCCAATAAAATTCTCTCTGTGTTAATAGTACACTCATAACTATGATTAACCACTAAACTTTGGTTATTTTGATGTAAATTAGAAGGTCTGAATTTAATATAAGCTGCATACACTTAATGAAGAAATTTCATTAAATACTATTGTTTCATAAAAAGTATGAATTCATTAATTTAAAGAAATTTTTTGTTCACTTTGTAAATAAAAGCTCAAGTATTTTACTGAGGAAATTCATTATTTTTTGTACAATAAAATGCTTTCGGTGTAGATGCTAAGAACCAAAACTGTCGCAAAAAATCAGTGAATTAAATTAAATTTTATTGTAATATGTTTAAGTATTAATATAATTTTATTATTTTTTTTATAGTTTTTTTTTTTTAATTTTTAAAACAAAAATATCAGATATATATATATTTTTAATTTTTTTTTAATTTCATTATTATTTTTATTTAATTCTTTATGACTTTTTTCAAATTTCCTTTTATGTAGGTTTTCATAACCCTCTTTGTTTTCTTTGATGTCGAAATATATTTATTGTATTCAAACCAAAAAAAAAAAAAGAAAACACAAACAACAAGCATTCAATACTATGTAACCAATTTTTTACTAGCTCATATTACACAATCATCACTTGTATAGATTTTTTTTATATACATAAATATTTTTTTTTTTTAATTTTTCTTAATTTTTTTTGTTAACAATTTTCTAACAATTTCACATTTCTTAATTAAAAATTCAAAATAAACACATAAATGAATATAAAATGCTAATAATCTTTTGAAAAAGGCGGTATAAAATAATTTTAATTGGATATTTTTCTGTAGATATTTCTTTTTTCTCTAGAATTTTTATTTTTTAATTTAATTTTTTAATAAACACTTTTTTGTTGTTATTATGTATATATTTTTTACCAAGCACGCTTTTAATTTAATTTCTTTTCATAAAGCTGCTAATTTTTTTTCTTTATATTTTTGGGTATTTGTTATATTTACATTAACAATTTACACGTTTATTTTTAAAAAATTGTTGCCAAAAAACAATCAAAACACGATATTATGATTTTTTTATAGACACTTCTACGTAGAACGCTTGTCTAGACGACGTATGGTTTGCAACTAAACTTCCGCATGCTTTTTACCTGCAAGAACTTAAAGCAACTAACTGCTAAATGTTGCAAGTTTGAAGCGAACATCGAACAGATAAAATTATAAAAAGAATAATAACAAAGTATTGTCGTCATTACAGTAAGTAAAAACCATATAAACAAACTAAAAAAAAAAAAAAAAACAATTTAAAGTTTAAAACCAAAAAATATAACTTTTTAAATTGTTTGGAAACACTTTTAAAATTTCATATAATCTGTACTTTTACGTAATTTTACTACATATTTTCAAAATATTAACAATTGTTTCTTAGCACAAGCTCTATTTGGAATTTCAATAATTTATTAATTGTAGAATCATGGAACATTCAGCAAAGCTTTAAATTAATTACGTATATGCAACGTGTAAATAACACTATGCGACAGTCAAAATCGGGATGGGTTGAAACCAGCGGGAAATGTTATATCGGTCAAAAACAAGTTATACGTGTCCCGGCGTTTCGCTGGGTCACCCCTAGGAATCGAGATATATCTTTTTTTTGACATAACTCGAGAACCACTAGTCCGATTTTGCTCAAACAATTTTCAAAAATTAAAAATTACAATTCCTTTAATCTGTTTATATAACCACTAGTCCGATTTTGCTCAAACAATTTTAAAAAAATTAAAAATTACAATTCCTTTAATCTGTTTATATAACGTTTTTCTATATACTCAACAGTTTTGCCGGTAAAAATAAATTTTTGTTACCGCTACCATAAAAATCAATGTTTATTACTTTTTTTTAATATTTTAGGCAAAAACTATTTTTTTCTTCATACATTTATTTTTACCTGCAAAACTGTTGAGTATATAGAAAAACGTTATATGAACAGATTAAAGGAATTGTAATTTTTAATTTTTTTAAAATTATTGGAGCCAAATCGGACTAGTGGTTCTCGAGTTATGTCAAAAAAAAGACCACCAAAGGTCAAATCGATATATCTCGATTCCTAGGGTTGACCCAGCGAAACGCCGGGACACGTATAACTTCTTTTTTACCGATACAACTTTCCCCGGTAGTTTGAACCCTTCCCGATCACTGACCCCTAACGTTTGGCAATTAGCAGAACCTTTTAGAATAATTTCACTACCAATCAAATTCAATTTTCTTTAGAATTGAACGAAGTCCTTATTTTTTTTAATAATTCACTGCCTTCAAGAAAATGAGTTCAAGAAAAACAAATTCAAAGAATTAATTCAATTGCTAAAGTTCTTTTTATTAAAACAAATGAATTATTTCACTGGTGAATGCGTTCAATTTTATAAATCGAATGGGAAAAAAGTGAATTAATTCCTTACTGAATTAATTTAAGTCTGAGTTGGTCAATTTTCCAGTGTAGAAACGGTAATAACATATCATTATTTTTTGGACTACCAGTAATGACACCCACTTACCTTCTGCATTATTTGAAAACATATAATAATGAGTTACTCATAATGACTTATTTTTATCATTATTTCAAATAGAAAATAATTTTCTAGATTTTTTGAAAATTTTTTGAACTCTATTTTTAGACTCAATATTTTTTAAACACTGGTAAGGATATATGTAACCACATATTTTTTGATTTTTAGTATGTTGGCGAGTAAGCTTACTTGTGTATATATTTAAGCCTTTAATTCCTAGTGGAACATAGGGCTTACTTGTGTGCAGCAGGTCAATTATGTTTTTATCTATTAAATATTACATTTCGATATAGCTCAGATGGTAGAGCTATTGACTGGCAATCTGTAGACCCAGGTTCGATTCCCGCACCAGCAAATTTTATTAAAAAAAAAAAAAAACAATAAAAAATATTTTTTTTTATATAACTTATTTTTTTGAAAAAAAATCTACATAGGTAAAGATATATTTTAGTATGCTGGCGTGTAACCATAACTCATTATTTTTCGCGACATCTCCATATAAAGGTAATAAGAAATGTAATAACAAAAGTAACTATGTAGTTACTATTAGCAAGTATGTAGTTACATAAGCACATATCTGGTAATAATTTTCTACACTGGGTTCATTTGTGTTCAGTGAACTAATAAAAAAAAAATACTTTGACTGAATTGAACCATTTAGTTAGTACACAGTGGGGTGTTTTCAAAATATTTTGAAAATAAGTTAGACATTTTTTATAGACTTGTAGGATTGAGCTGAAACTTTATACGATCATAGCAAATATAATTTAGAGCTTAACTATTCTGTTTGTGATAAGGTACCTGGAGACATTTTTGATTTTCAAACTCTCACAACTCCTTAATGGTGTATGGGTTGAATACCCGAACCGTACATTTATTCTAAGAAAAAAGTGTGCTGAATCGATTAAAACTGGTTTTGAAGCGATACGAGCAATAGTTTATATTTTATTTTTAATGACGATAAGTACGATCCTGTTATTCAACGCTAAATGATTAAATGCCCAAACCACCTCGATTAAATTCTTAATCCATCTAACTCTATTATCAAATTAATTTATTTGGTTTATAAATTTGGGAATTCAATTAAGATTTTGTTACATTCCATTGATAAATTCGGAATTATCAATCGATTTTGTTCAAAAGCATAAGCTTATAACATTTTTATAATATCTTAATACATATTTCTAAGAATTATTCATCCATATAGTCTTCTTCAAGAGCGATACAATCCTATGCCTTTCCCATCAAAAACAGACATTACCGAGTAAGTAGCACACAAAGGATTTCACTACTTACCAGGCTATTTACTCGCAACGTTACTTTTGTTCGCGATGTCCAAAAATTCATGGGTGGTCATTACCCTCTCGCTTACAAAAAAGTGCGAATAACGAGTTACCCATAGTGAAAGAATAAGTAGTTACTGACAAATATAGAATAAGTGGGTACTCAGCAGTTAGGAAATAAGTCGTTACCCTACATTGTAAAATAGTTGGTCATATTGGAAAAAAAAACTTTTTACCTTGGAAAATTTCCTATTTAGTTCAAAACAAATTTATAAATAAAAAATATTAATATAAAAAAGACTTAATCAGTACTTATTTAATCAATTACCAGTAAGTGATTACTTTGCACGAATATGTAAGTACTTCTATATCTTATTATCGGTAAGTCATTATTTTGTATTTTAAAGTAATGCAAAAGGTAATGACCTATCATTACTTGGTAATTCGTATGGTAATGACCTGTCATTACCATGCTGGGTTCTAACATTTCGATACCTTTTTCATAGAATGATTTACGAGTATCTTTTCGGCAATCACCTATCGGCAATAGCCCTCTGTTTCGGCAATCACCTCTTCACCTCTCTTCACATTTTTTTTTGTTTAAGTCTGAAAACAGGTAGAAATCGCTGGGAGCCAAATCTGGTGAATACGGTGCGTGCGGAAGCAATTAAAAGTGTAATTCGTGCAATTTGGCCATGGTAGCCAACGACCTGTGACACAGCACATGGTCCTGGTGAAAGAGCACTCTTTTCTTCTTCATATGGAGCCGTTTTTTTTGCGATTTTCTCCTTCAAATGCACCAGTTAGGCCATGTAGCGATCGCTACTGATGGTCTGGCCTTTTTTAAGGTAATCAATGTACAAAATTCCAGCCGCATCCCAAAATACTGATGCCATAACTTTACCAACTGACTGTTGCGTCTTTGGCTTCTTCGGGCGAGGTTCGCCAGTTGCTGTCCACTCAACTGACTGCTGATTCGACTGTGGAGTGAAGTGCCAGATCCAAGTTTCGTCCATTGTTACATACCGGCGCAAAAAGTCCTTTCTTATCTCGCCGAAACAGCTCTCAGAATCATCGACACGTTGTTGTTTTTGGTGCACTGTGAGCAAACGCGGCACCCATTTCGAAAACAGCTTTCTCATGGACAAATGTTCATGCAAAATAGAGCCGACACGTTCCTTCGATATTATTACGGTATCACCTACCTTCTGCAAATTTACGGTCTGCCAAAACGATTTTGTGAACTTCTTTGATATTTTCCGTTACCACCACCTCTTTTGGGCGACCAGAGCGTTCGGCGTTATCGGTGTTTGTACGACCACATTTAAAGTCAGCAAACCACTTTTCTACCATTTGTTTCGATGGAGCAGAGTCCGAATAACACTTACCAAGCCAAGCTTTGGCTTGAGTGGTGTTTTTTCCCCATCAAAAAGTAATGATAAATCAACACACGAAATTGGTTGAATCCATTGTTTTCAAGGAATCGAACCCGGGTCATCTGTTTAGAAATACCAAACGATACCAAAATCACTTTTTAGGACCACCTTTAGAGCAATTATGCTTTAGAAGCAATAATTTAGTGATGTTTTGGTTGTTGTTCAGAAGTAATTCTAAAAAAGCTGTAAAAATTTACTAAGAGATACTTTGGAAGACATGAAAAAAGTGATTTTTTGAAGTTGTTCAGAATTACTTTTAAAAAAGCAGCAAAATAACTCTAACGGATACTTGTGAAGCAGTGAAAGAAGTAGTTTGTAAAGCATTATTTCAATTTTTTTTTTTTTGCTGGGTAATAAATATATTTTTTCTATCAAATTTCATAAAAATCTGTTTTAGGGTATTCTACACTCAGATAAAAAAGTTAGTAAAAAATTTGTAAACAGTTTCCAATCGAACTTTACTATTTTTATACTGACTTTTAGTACAATTTTGTTTTAGTAATCATTTTTGCTATTCTCTTGTTACAAATTACGGCTTTTTTTACTAATTCTCGCTGCTGATTTTAGCAAAAAATTCTACTAATTTTCCAAAACCGAGTGCTAAATTTAGCAGAAAAATATACTAATTTAAAAATATTTTTTTTTTTTTTTTGATTTTTTACAATTCTTGTTTAGTTTATATTTGTTACTATTGATATATTCTTAGTTTGGAAATAACACTCAGAAAATTTTATTGTATCTCCAATGCATAAAAAGGAGAACCATTTGGAATTTTTACTCCAAATTTCAAGTACGATGAAGTTATTAAACGCTTGTTACAATCGAAAGAAAAAAAATTTTTTTTTTAGATTTTACAGTTTTTGTTTTTTTTAGTACAATTTTTTGCTAATTTCATCATATTGATTTTAAATTACAGTTTACAACAATTTACTGAAATTTAGTAGCTACAACTAATTATTTATACTAATTTCATTGTACTAAAATTATGATATTTAGTAAGTTTTTTAACTGATTTTAGCAAATCGATTTTGAATTGCAGTTTACATAAATTTTACTAAAATTTAGTAGCGGCTACTAATTTTTTCTACTAATTTTATTGTACTACAGATCAGCAGACATGTATTGCTAAAATTAGCAAAAAATACCGCTGGGCTCAAAACAGTTAAATTTCCCGTAATAACAACAAAATTTTCAGTAGCCATTACAGACTTTTTTGGTTGAGTGTAGTGTAGTCCTGTACTTGGTTAAAAGTAATAACTTTTTTTTAGAAATCTTAAGCTTCAGTCTTACTTATGGTTGTTTTGAAGATTTTTGAAAATTGTGTGCATTTCAAAATATTTATTTTTTGAAATTTTACAGAACTTTAATTTAGACACTTTCTAATTTCCAAACCGTATACTGTACACGAAAAATTTCTGCACAAGAAATTGAGTAAATTTTGTCTTTCAGCGCAATTATTAGGCTGGTCAGACTTGGGGTTTTATCCACAAATTTCGGGATTTTTAATTGGTCTTGGGGACAAAAATTTCCATTTTGGGACAGGGGGTTTTTTTTTTTGGGATATTTAAAATCCTTCATAAATTTTGAAGATTATAATAACTTTGTATACTGTATGATGAAAACATCAGTCAAGTTTGTCCGCATAATTTCACAAAAAGTAACAATTTCACCCTTTTATGAATTTTCTATATTAATTTAAAGCTTGTTAACACAAATAAATCCTTTTTGCCGGAAAGTTGATTAATGATTAATGTCCCAGAATCTAAAATAGTGTTTTACAAAAAAACATCATATCGATTATGGATAAAAGTCAGGCAAACTTGAAAAATTCAAATCTAAAAATTCTTTAAAAAAAATGCCTTAAATTCTTACCCCTCAATTCATAAATGCTTTGTAAAGTTATAGCAGGTTTGCAAAACGTCATTTTCATACAAAATTTGTTCAGTAAACCTCCTATAATTTTACAAAGCGTTTATGAATTTAGAGGTTAAAATTTTAAAATAAAATACGTTTGCGATTCGACTGGTTTGTTAAATAAAAATAAAAATTTAACGTTTTCGTCGTAAAAGTCCCTAAATTCTGAGAATTTTTCTAGACATGTTTAGTGCAATTACTTGCGGGCTGCGAAATACATTACTTGTTGGCTGCGGGTTGAATGCCGGCTAAGGCTAAACGAACGCTCGGCGAACGCTTAAAAAATAATTCAACCCGGCGAACAAGCCGCAACCTATTCAGTTTGTACTTCCTGGTTTACATGTTCCTTGGTTAAACTATGTGTGCTTTGTTTTAATTTGATGGATTTTACAACAACTTTTATTCTTGTTCTTCCTAAAATGTACAAACATCTAAAAGGAAAGAGCTTTTTACATCCAACATGTCCACAACTAACAAGTTAGTATGATGGTTTGAGTAGTACCGGGTCTTTAGCAAGAATTTTAACAGGGCACACACAACTCAACATTTGATAACAATAACAACTACAACAAGATGTAAACAACTACCAACAGGGTTTTCCTAGTAGTGGAAAAATCAGCACATGACTTATAAAAAAAAAGAAGAAAAAGCTTTTAAATTTCTTGCTTCAAAGCATTAATGCAACAGCCAAAAAAGAAGAAATAAATATTCAACACTCATACAGGCATAAACTTGAACTACCAAAAACTCATACATGCATACATAGATAACAGACTTTTACGATGTACTCGTATAACGACTACTTTTCTTGATATGATAAAAAAAAAATATGTTAAGTTGCAAGACAAACATTTATCAAAAACTTTGTATTACCCAGCAAAACAGCATTTCAACTTAATACATTCCAGCCTGTTTAATTGCTCAATTACTTTTCTTCGCGATGTCCCAAAATTAATGGGTAGTCATTATTTTGTATATTTTAGTAGGTGAGAGGGTAATGACTATCCATTTCTTTGTGTTTCTTTCCATACCCAGTAATTTTAAGGCATCGCGAACGAATGTAATTAAGCTTATAAATAGGTTGTTAAACAGTTGAAACCTAGTTTTTGCTGGGTAAATGCAAAGTTATTTTTTTAACCGAAAATGGAAAGTTGTTATTGCACAATCAAAAATTGCATTTCAAAAATAAGCCACCTACAATACAACTTCAGCTGTCTTAAACTGCGCAGGCTCTGTTTGCATACATTTTTTTATTTTTGTTTGTTTGTTTTTGTTTTATATATTTAGCTACATACATATGTATATTAAGATAAGTTTACAAATATTAAAAAATGTTCAAAAAACAGTGCTGCAATGATGAGGAGTTTTTTTTGTTAAAGAAACTTTGATTGTTGTAATTTAGTGGAATAAAATTAGTAGGTACTCTTTTAAGAATAAATCGGTAACAAAATCTGTTAAACTTGCTTTAAAGGAATTTTACTAATTTGTTGAGAAAATACTGTGTTTCAATGCTGTACTGCATGAAACTACAGATTCTAATAAAGGTTCTGTGAAAAATCTTTCAGGATAACTAGTGTTTTTGGTATGATAAAATTTTCAGAAAAAATTTGTTCAAAACCAAAAAAAAACAAACACCTTTCTGTAATTTTTTATAAGCACAACATATTCTTATAATACCGTCCGAAATGGATGCACCCATGAGAATCCCAGTGAAGAAAATCATTACCAGAAATGTAGTTATAGTTACTTTTGTTATTACATTTCTTATTACCTTTTTATCGCGAAAAATAATGAGTTATGGTTACACACCGAAAAATCAAAAAATATATCGTTACCTATGTGCTTACCAGTACTGACAAAAATAATGAGTCTAAAAATAGATATTCAGAAAAATAAATTATATAAAAAAAATATTTTTTATTGTATTTTTTTTTTTTAAATAAAATTTGCTGGTACGGGAATCGAACCTGAGTCTACAGATTGCCAGTCAATAGCTCTACCATCTGAGCTATATCGACATGTAATATTTAATAGATAAAAACACAATTGACCTGCTGCACACAAGTAAGCTTACTCGCCAACATACAAAAAATATGTGGTGACATATATCCTTACCAGTGTTTAAAAAATATTGAGTCTAAAAATAGATTTCAAAAAATTTTCAAAAAAATCTAGAAACTTATTTTCTATTTGAAATAATGATAAAAATAAGCCATTATGAGTAACTCATTATTATATGTTTTAAAATAATGCAGAAGGTAAGTGGGTGTCATTACTGGTAGTCCAAAAAATAATAATATGTCATTACCGTTTCTACATTGGGTAATGTATTGCCTTCTTTGGAAAGTGAATGGATGAACAATGAAAGATTGTGAAAGATAAAGGTTTTCAAATATGGCAATACTTGCTACACTTAAAATAATACGGGCCCTACAATTAAGTGTGCTTGACAAAGCTATGACACAGTATAAATAGGGTTTTAAAGGCCATAACATCTTTTTATCAATTTATACATTTTGTGTCTGTATTCTGATTGAAAATTTCTCAAAATTAAATAATTTTGTTATTCTTAGTACTTTTTGCATGAATAATATTTTCACTTAATTCAACATTCTATTAACTGAAAAATTCAATTATTTCACTAAAATATCACCATGTGTAAGGTATTAAAGTGAATGACAATTTTGAAATAAATATAAACAGAAAACCAACATAAAAACGTCACATTTTTGGCACTTGATTCACACATATGAAGTGCAAATAAAAACCTGACAAAAACCATATAACAAATATTTATTTACTAAAAATAAAATAAATGCCATAACAAATATGAAATGAAACATACAAAATATTAAACAGCAAATATTTAAAGCAAATATTCGATGGGTGGGCTAAAGAGTATTTTAATGCATGACACTTTTGGCCATGTTTAACATTTGGATGATAAATTGAAATATATGTCACTGTGTTTTTAACATTTTTTTTTTCAATTCCATTTCGAATATTTTCAACAAATCACTGTTGTAGAACAATAAATAACACTATGACTGATGAATGCATTAGATTAGTGTAGTAAACCCCGTAAATGGTTTGGCGCTGTATGGGTACAGTCAAGTTAAATGGCCGTTTCAATTGTTAATTTTGTGAGACAAACCTGTAATGGGAATCAAAAACAGCTTAGTTCTGTGTTTAGATGTTCAGATTTTCACAATGAACTTTTATAGGGATTTTATATTTTTTTTATATACATGTTGATATTACCTCAAATTTCGTGAATGCACACGTATGGTCAAATATGATTCATGTATGGAGATTTGTGTATCCATGTATGGTCATGAATCCATGTTTATGAGCATGCACGCACATACATTTAACCTGTATGGATCCATATATGTCGATTTTTAGCTGGGGGTTTAAAAATTTCCCCCTTTTTCAAATGCTTATTGTAAATCGGCATAGGAAACCATGTGAAATTTCCATTTTAGGTATAGGATGTGTTCAGCGAACTTATGTAAAACACTACGAGAAACATATGTGTGGAACATTTTAACCCTCTAACTCTTCAACTAAATGGACTTTTTTTGGCCCCTTTTTAAAAATACACAAAAATACCTATAAGTTGAGGAGTTAGAGGGTTAAATTCTTTGTAGTTTTTATATAAGTTCGCTCAACATATTCTATTCCTAACATAGAAGATCCACAATGCGAGATTAACCTTTAAACACATTTTAAGTTTTGACTTATTTCTGGCATTGAAGTTAAATTTTTAACTTTGATGTCTTGAGAGATTTATAATAGAATTTCATGACAAATATTTTTGTGGAACATTTTAACCTTCTCGCTCTTCAATTAAAGGGACTTTTTTGACCCCTTTTTAGGAAGGGACAAAAAAGCTCCGTAGGTTGAAAAGCTAGGGAGTTGAAATGTTCCACAAAAATATTTGTCATGAAATTCTATTATAAATCTCTCAAGACATCAAAGTTAAAAATTTAACTTCATTCAATTTAAGGGTTAATCTCGTACTTATTCAGAATTAGCACTCAAATGTTCAACATACCTGGATTTTAGGGGGAAACCATGTGAATCTTCCATTTTAGGTATAGAATGTGTTCGGAAAACTTATGTAAAACACCACGATAAACATTTTTATGAAAGATTTTAAGCCTCTAGCTCTTCAACCTATTGGTTTTTTTTTGTTTTTTTTTTTTAATGGGGCCCAAAAAGTCCCTTTAATTGAAGAGTGAGAGGGTTAAAATGTTCCACAGCAATGTTCCTCGTAGTGTTTTACATAAGTTCGCTGAACACCTCCTATACCTAAAATGGAAGATTCACATGGTTCCCTATGCCGATTCACAATGAATATTTGAAAAAGTAGGCAAACTGCAACCCACTCTAAAATAAAATACTTTCAAAACGCCGACACATGTGCATTTTCTTTTTATTTGGTCTCCTCTACCAGAATCCATTGTCACAACCCCGTAATTTTGGTAAGTTTGAATTTGTTGTATAGTGTAATACAATATACTTTAGTTTGATGTGAAAATCATTCCATTGAAAATTATTTTCATTGTTGGGTATTTTCACCCTACACCACTCTGTGGAACATTGTGCTGATTTTTGTAAGCGAAAATAGTGGGGGAATACCCACCTCAAAGTACACCGAATTAGATTGTGGGTAAAATCTACTCAAAATTACAGTTAAAATAGAGGTATATGCTGGTAAAAAGGCGACAACGGAACTTACCCTTAAAATAACTGAAAATGTAGTTATTTTTAGTTTTTGAAAAAGAACTAACAAATGTATTTAAAAAAAAATAACTATATCGTAAAAATAATTGCCAAATTTTTACAAAACAAACTGCCAAAATTAGTAAAAACTATTGTTTTTTACAATTAATTTTTTATAGCAAATAACTGTCATAATAGTTGTTTTGTATTTTTCCATAGAACAATAGCTACACTAATAGAAAAAAGTCCGTAGAAAATTTAGTAAAAACTACTAAAAATTAGTTAAAAATGATGCTGCAGAAAAAAACTGCTAAATTAGCAAATTATTTTTGCTATATATTAGTAATATAGGAACAGCAAAACTAAAACTGTTAAATATACAGAATTTTAGTTATATATGAGCTAAATTTTTGTAAATGGAGATTAGCAAATTAACCTGCTAAAATCAGCAAAAAATTTTGCTAAATAATTAGTAGCTTAAAAAATCACCAAAAAATTTAAAATTTTCGAAGTTTTTTTTTCGATTTTTTTTTTAAATGCAAATAAAAATCGAGCCTTTTGAAAACAGCAGTTTACAATTTTTTAGCAAATATTTCTGCTGATTTTAGCAGAATAGACTGCAATTAGCATTCAACTAAATTTAGCTTAAAAATAGCAAAAATTTTGTAGATTTAACAGTTTATTTTTGCTATTTTTAGTCTACAAATATTTAGCAAAATTTTCTGCAGATTTTACAGTACAATTTGCTATTTTCAATTAACTAAAAGTTAGCCTAAATATAACTAAAATTCTGTAAATTTAGCAGTTTTAATTTTGCTGTTCTCATTTTACTAGTATTTAGTAAAAAAATCTGCTAATTTTAGCAGTTTTTTCTGCAGCATCATTTTTAACTAATTTTTAGTAACTTTTTCTGCTATTTTTACGGATTTATTTCTATGAGTGTATAATTACAGTTTAAAACAACAACTACTGATTACTATACAAACAACTGTCATATAGTAACTGTCACATTTTTTTGAGTGTTGCAATCAAACTACTGGCCGCAGTACTGAAGATAGTTAGATTAAATTTGGTATATAAGTTCGTATTGCCCAAGGCAGTAATTAAAATGGGTCCATGTGTTGACATATTCGCCATAGAAAAACCATATCTGAGCTCAAATTTATTGAGCTGAAATAATATTACTAAACTAAAGCCATTTCAAGCGATTTCCTACGCGGTATCTATGAAATTTTTTTATGGATCGGATAGTAATTATTTCGGGTAAAATAACCCGGGTCAAATTTTGGCTAAGTAGTTATCTCTCGATGTCTATGCAGCGTATTAAAAACAAATGTGCGCAGAGTTGAAAATATTTAATTGTTTTTTCGTGGTTTTTCATTCTTTGGCTTGGAGTTGTTGATTGAATCGTTGCCAAATCGGAAATTAGAGTCGAGGCCTAACTGATAGACTAACTAGTAGACTAACAAAAGTGTAAAAGAACCGACAAATTCACAATTTTCATTCTGGATTTATTTCGAAAACTGCAGAGCCGATATTTACATTTTGTAAAACCCGGAACTGAGATCCCATATCACAAAAATTGATATTTGAATTTTTAGCGAGCATTTTTATAGCACGACGCTCTACACGTGTTGTATAACGCCGTTGTGAAAATATTTGTTACTACCAAAAAAAATTTTAACCACACCCGCTTTTGATTGCACCTACTATATATTTCACTATATTAATTGCACCGTTAATTGAAATTGCCTGCAAAGAAGTTTATCTACTTCCCAGAATATGTTACAAATTATGTTATGGTTAAGGGTTTCATATGGTCTTTTTTTTTACTTATTTCCAAATTGTACAAACTTTTAAGGGTCATAGATAATATATAAAATAATATATACTTAAATATATAAGTATTTATTTATATGAGTTTGTTTACTTTTTTTTCTTGTTTGTTTTAAATCTAGACAAATTATTATTTTGTACAATATTTTTGAAAATTTAAATTTATCTACTCATCTGTTACTATATAAGAAAGTGGGTGACATATTTTGTTAATTGTCTGCAAACAATGTGACACATGTTTCAAAAATCCCCCAAAAATCCGTAATGAAAATTAATTCAATTTAATACAAAATTTATATGAAACGACTGACTGTAAATATGATATTAAATTGTTGGTATAAAGTATTTTTGAATAAATAATTCAAAGGTGATATCTTGGTAAACTGGTATTTAATAATTTTATTAAATTTACGAAATTACAATAAACCCTCAGGTTAGTGAATATAAAGATGCAAGTGTAAATATTTATGAAAATCTGTTTATGACTTATGGATTAATTTAAAAAGAAAATATACACTGAAATGATATAAATTAATTATTATTTTAAGAGTTTATAAATTATAAAAACATTAAGGAAATGTTAATTTAATTAATAATAGAAATAAAACAAGATAATAATAAAAAATATTACAGACAAGTGTGAAAATATGCCAAATTAAATGTTAAACAACATTGACGTATGAGTAATTTTCTTAATTGTTTAAGAGATAAATATTAATACGCCTAGGTATATTGTTTGTAAAGGAATGTAGTATTTTTATATTTTTTTATTTTTTATTTTAAAAAATTTATTAGACACCTAATAAATCTTGCTTTTATTAAACTTCATATTTTCGCTAACACATTTAGTCCTTTAATTTTTATTTTTTTATAAAATCTATTTTCATACAATTTTTTTCAGTTTCTTCCTTTTACATTTATTTTATATCCACTTCCTGTTTCGATTTTGTAATTTCTATTTTATTTTTAAAGGATATGTTAAAGTTTACTGGTTTCCTCAAAGTTAGTTTGTTTGTAAACTTACAAACTTACTTGTAGTTATACACAAAATTTTAAAATCACTGGCCGAAGAACTCTAGTTTTTTCTTTGAAACTTTTAGTTAGAGATTTTTATAATTTGAAAATCGGCCATTAGAAAGCCATATAACAGCATGAGCATTAAAAAAATATATACAAAAACTTGGGCCTTCTTTAAAAAAATATTTTCTTACAAAGAATTTTTGTTAGTTTTCTATAGAATTTAATATCTATATGAAAAATGTTCCGGTATTCGAAACTTTTGATTTAAGCAATAATCCAAGAACATTTTCTGTAGAAAAATTTCATAATATTATAAAATTTTGATTTAGAACTGTTCTATTGTAAACATATTACAAATTAAGAAAACTTTTCTTTACCGCGAATGCTTTTGTATCCGAGAATTTTTCAGAATTTTATTAATTTATATAAGAAAATTTCTTACAGGGAAGATCTGCGGTGTGGAGTAATACATTTTTTCTTGTAAAATATTTTTTAAAAGAAAATTTTTCGGATTAATACTAGGGTATTTAATTAATCGACATTGATTAATTACATTGAGCATTAATTACAATTAATAATTATTAATGATGTCGTCTTATATCAGCATTTAAAAAATCGTAAAAAATAATTAAAAATTTGGCTTTACGTAAATACTCGTAGATACCACTACAATGCTAGATCAGTCAAAATGTCAGAGTGGTAGGTATTTTGGAAGATGACAAAGCAAACTGTTATTGCTTTTGTTTTTAATTTGATACTTACGGTGTTTTATTTACCCCGTTATGGGAAAACAAGAAACTCTCATTGAGTTTAAGGTAACAAATACTTTTGGAAATTTTAAAAAGTCGTGTCCTGATGATTTCATTAGGCCAGAATGAAATCCGTATAGGCTGCAGCAAATTATTTTTCACAACTTTTTAAATAAGGTTTGGTATTTTAGCACATTTACTTTAGTAAAAAATACTCGTATGTATATTATTTTATATTTTTACAAATGTCAATTAATCGATTAATCGTATTAAATTATGCGAATTGTGGGCGCTGTGGTGTAATGGTTAGCGCGTTGGAATGTTACACGTGAGGTTGCGGGTTCGAGCCCCAACCAAGGCAACATCTATTTATGAAAAATAGTAATATGTACACACAGGGAAAAAAATTGCCAACCGAATTTCTAAGCCTATTTTGGTTGCTACAACCAATAAATTCGGTTGGTGAAACCATATTGGAATGTGATTCATAAATATTTTGGGTATTGCAACTAAAATTCAGTTGTATAATTCGAATTTTCCTATGATGACCAATTTTCAGTTGTAACAACCTATTTTAGTAGATGTAACCGAACTTCAGTTGGAAAATGGCATATTTTTTCTCTGTGTGTATGAGTTTTTTCTATCCCTCATACATATCGCAGCGTCCTCCTTCGGTGTTCCTATAGCAGTTAACCCCACCGAAGTAAAATAATATAACAGGGCTATGAACTAAAAAGCTTCAACAAAGTTTGCCAACTCACCATCAGATGGCGCGCAACAACTGTTCTAAAATTCAACATCTCGCGCAATTACAGTGTTGCGATATTTGAAGCCCTTCATCTTTCACCGCCTTTCACTTCTTCTCTATTCCGTTTCCAAGGGAAGCAACACGTTAATTAATAGGAAGAATTTCCTGAGTGTTGCTTCTTTAAAAAAAAAAAAAATTATTCGAAATATGGTAGTTTTAAATTATTCGAACAATTTTTGAGCAAAATTGTTCGATTAATCGAATAACGATTAATCGACTTAATTTTCCACAAAAATGTTCCTTGTAGTGTTCTACATAAGTTCGCTAAACACATCCTATACTTAAAATGGAAGATTCACATGGTTTCCCCCTAAAATTCAGGTTTGTTGGACATTTGAGCGTCAATTCTAAATAAGTACGAGATTAAACATTAAACACATTTGAAGTTTCGACTTATTTCTGGCATTGAAGTTAAATTTTCAACTTTGATGTCTTCAGAGAGTTATAGTAGAATTTCATGACAAATATTTTGGGGAACATTTTAGACCTCTAGCTCCTCAACTTACAGGGCTTTTTTATCCATTTCTAAAAAGGGTTCAAAAAACCTTTTCATTGAAGGGTAAGAGGGTTGAAGTGTTCCGCAAAAATATTTGTCATGGAATTCTACTATAAGTTTCTGAAGACATCAAAGTTGAAAATTGAACTTCAATGCCAGAAATAAGTCGAAACTTAAAATGTATTAAGGGTTAATCTCATGCTTATTCAGAATTGGCGCTCAACTGTCCAACAAACCTGAATTTTGGGGAGAAACCATGTGAGTAGTCCATTTAAGGTATATGATGTGTTCAGCGTACTTATGTAGAAAACTACGAGGAACATTTTTGTGGAACATTTTAACCCTCTAACTCTTTAACTTATGGGTCCCTTTTTAAAAAGGGACTAAAAAAGTTCCTTTAATTGAAGAGTTAGAGTGTTAAAAAGTTGCACAAAAATGTTCCTTGTAGTGTTCTACATAAGTTCGCTCAACACATCCTATACCTAAATTAAAATATTGACATGGTTTCCTATTCCAATTCACAATAAACATTTGATAAAAGGGGGAAATTTTAACCCCCCACCCCCTCTAAAATAAATTTCCGATGTAATCTTTCAAAACGCCGTTATTTCTTTTTTTTTTCTCTATCAGAATCCATTGTCATAATACCGTAATTTTTTTCGTGTTGTAATGTGTAATTTTTGAATAAAAAACTTTCTGTTTAAATTATTTTCAAATTAAAGAAAGGTGATACAATTTTTACAAGTAAATTACAAAGAATAAAAATTTTTGAAAGAATTCGATAAGACTAGCAAGACATAATACGTATTTTCGGCTTTCGCTACAACGCCATCATCAGTGTCATTCGCTTTGAATGGATTAATAATTGTCTAACAATGCTATTTTGTATCATCTTTCTTTAATTTGAAAATAATTTAAACAGAAAGTGATATTAATTTATGATCTAGAGTCAAACTAAAGAACATTCACTTACCAAAATAAGAGATCAACTAAACATTCCCCTCAAAAAAACTTTCCATAAAAAAATGTTAAAAAGGGATTTTAAAAAAAAAAATATTTGGCTACTCTGGATGAAATTTTTCTATAGTTTTTTATTTTTGATTGCAGTCAAGATGTCAGATTATTTTGAGTAGGGCCTACACGTTCAATATTATTGATCAATTTTTCAAAAATCAACCAATCAGAACATTTTATTTTTAAATACTTTGTTCTTATTGGTTGATTTTAAAAACATTGATCAATAATATTGAATGTTGTTTGCCTTTATAGTTTTTAAATCACTTAATTATCTTCACCCAGTAAAAACAATATAGCCGCTTAAAAGTACTGGGAACAATGTTTACAAAATTAGTTAATAGCTCGTTACATTACATACAGGGCAATTTTTCATTGGCATTTAATTTTAACTGGCATTACTTGATTTCAATGCCAATACCAATAAATGTCATTACAATTCAATGCCAATGAAATTTTGAAGAATTATAGTTGAAGAAAAGCATCGAATATATAAAAAAAATTGTTTTGGAAAAAAGGAAAATTAAGACAAGAATATAAAATTTCAGAGCTTAAACATTAAAAATATTCGCTACTTTATCAAGTTGTATGTTCTTTTTTGTATAGGTAGATCAGCTGCTAGTTAAACTTGACAAAAAGCGAATATTTTGATAATATTCTGTTTGTTCTTTTATGAAAACAAATGCTTTTTTCCTTAATTATAGTTGAATGCTTTAAGTATTGAACAATGACAATTGAAAAAAATTGGTATTTATCACTTGTAATACAAAAAATTTTTTATTGACATTGATCAATTGTAACGCCAATAAAATCGTAAATTAATTGGTCTATTCAATTAATTAGTCCCAAGTATGGTACATTACCACGAGCACCAAGTTTTGTTAAAAAATTGCTTGTAAATTGTTATAGCTTCGGTAAAATTGGGTTCCCGCGGGAACCCACGATAATAACGTCGCAAGGACCTAATATTTTTTTACAAAATTTTATTCGATTGAAAAAAAATTTTGTAATTCGCAAAAATATAAAGTTTTTAATAATTTCAATAGATTATCATATTTTCATTTTAGTTTGAATTCATTTGTAGCCAGTTTTATAGTCAGAACTAAGAACGATTTGCTTCTAAAATTTAGTTTAAGTCAGAAATTTTTAAACAAATTTTTAAACAAAATCGTTCTTGCTTCTGACTGTAAAACTCTGTCTACTCTTTTTACCAGAAAAAAAAAAAATAAATATAATTTCAATAAAAATAATTTCCATTATACTTTATTTAACAAGTTTAACTTTTTCCTGCAATTAATCTAGTTTAGAAGAAAACTGAAATAAAAGAGAGAGAGAAAAATTTACATAAAAACTAATAAGTTTTATGGGAAACAAAAAAATTAAAAGTTAGTTTTTAAAACAATGAGTTTAAAAGCTACAATTTTCTATAGTTTTATAGTCAAGCACAAAAGTAGTATTAAAATATTAACGTTATTAGTACTTAGAACAAAGACCATTAAATAAAGAGCATAAAAACCACAGATATAAATGTTGCATACTTTGAGGAAAACTACAGACAAAAAAAAAATCGATAAGAATATATTAAAGTAAAGCATACTTAAAGGGTTTTAGCGTAAGCAAAATACTACTTTGTATGTTTTGTAGTATAATTGGAAATTTATAATTTGCAAAATACAAGACAATTTATTATAATTTAAATTGCAAGTGCATCATTATTATGCTTATATGACAATATTTTTTTTTTCCTGGAGAAATGTTTATACTTATGTTTAATAGGATTGGCACCCAATACCCCTACAGAATACCGTTACAGAAATAACCAAAATACCGTTATGCTTAAAATACCGATACCGAAATGAATGAAATATCGATATCCATAAAATATGCAGTTTTTACCGAAATAAATGAAATACTGTTATCCTTAAAATATCGTTATTTTAATGTTTCTGCACCTTAGTAATTGTATGTAATTTCTTTCTAAAATAAAATTATAGTTTGTTTTTTTGCAAAACTGACTACAGTTATCCAAAAAATATCATTATTCTAAAATAAACCGTCATCATAATGACTCAAATACCACTATCCTTAAAATACCGATACCGAAATAAAGGAAGTGGAGTAACACTTAAAATTCCATTCCCAAAATAATCTAATAATGTTACCCTTACCAATAACCTCTTCGTTTCGGTTACCATCCCTGGTTATAACTTTTTTTCTTTTTCCTTGTTATTAAATTATAAAATGTAAATTTTAATAGAAAAAGACCACATCATTGTCATTATCATTTTTCAATTTCAGAATTAGAATGAATGAATTTATGAAATTAGTTTTGTATTAAATCTACTCCTAAGCTGTGTTATAAGTCCTTGAAATTCTCTGGCAACATTGTATATAGTTTGTATATATTTCCTAACTTCATTTATATGTATTTTATAAATCCTTTAAGAATGTTTTCCATCAATTTCTTCATTAGATCCAATACTTGGCAGTCATTTCTGTTTTCATCGATTATTTTTATTTTTTTTTTATAAATAAATACCCATTTTGCATGTCAATCACCATTTAGTTTACTCTACTTTAAAGAAAAGTCTATAAACATGACGTGAGCTTCTTTTGTTAAAGGACGTGACTTGGGAGGTGAGAAAATACAAAAACAATTTACATAAAGAAAACGAAAATAGCAATAAATTAAAAAAAAAAAACAACGTGAAGTCATATTAAAGTTTTTTTTAACTAAACCCTTAGTCAAACAAAATTTTAGACCCAAATTCTTTTTAAAGCCCCTAAAAGTATGCAAATGTTTATATTTAACTTAAGTGTGTTAAAAAACTGTAGTCTAGGTTAAGGATGCTAAAAAGTAAAACAAAAATTGTAGCCTTTATTTTGAAAGAATATTTGTCAGCAATTTTACATAAAAATCCACAATGAAGAATTTCGTTGTAAGATGTAAAAATTTTTTATTTACAAATTTAGCAACCAACATTCTTTTGAGCACAAAGTAAGCTAAAGAAAACTGAAGTATGCATTTTTTAGAAACTTTCTAAAATTATAACAATGTCTGTTGAAGTTTTTAATAAATAATGAGGAGAATCATTAAAAAATATGTAATATTTTGTGTTTTTCTTTTGACTTAAAATTCTACTCCTAAAGGCAAGAATACATGTTCATTATTATTGATCAATCTTTTTAAAATCAACCAATCAGAACAAAGTATTTAAAAATAAAATGTGAAAAAGGTGACAGAGAGGAGAAAAGAATATAAACAAAAAATCTAAAGTAGAATGTTTGTATGTCTGTTTGATCACTTCTGAGAGGAAATTATCATATAGAGACAATCTGACAATAAAATATAAACAATAATCAAATTTAATGGAAAATCACTGATGAAGCCTGTCCATAAAAAAAAGGCAGAAACTAGATCTAGTTTGATTTGCAAATTAATAATGTGTCTATAACTTTGAAAAAATGTTTATTCTTCTTCTTAACCTCAAACCTACTTAAAAATAAAATGTTCTGGTTGGTTGATATTTGAAAAATTTATCAATAATATTGAACATGTATTACTGGCTTAAGGCAAGAAAACACGTTCAATATTATTGATCAATCTTTTTAAAAGCAACCAATCGCAACAAAGTATTTAAAAACTCGACCAGTAATATTGAACATGTATTCCTGCCTTCAAAGGCAAATAAATACATTTTATATCCCCGAGCAAAAGTGTTTTTTCTTGCCTTTGTTGGAATTTTAAAGTTTGTGTGGCAACTTTGTTAAAAAAAATTTTTTTTAAATAAAAATCGGGCCACGATAAGGACTAGAGAATTTATCTGACATTAAGAATCACTTAACATTTTTAATTTCCGATAATTAACGAAGACTGCACAGTGGCAGCCGATTTTGCCTTTTTTTAAAAAACGCCATTAAGGAAGTGACAACCCTGTAGGTTTTGGTTGGCAAAATTTAAAACTAATAATTTTTCAAAATACTGCAAAAACATATATTTTAAATAGAAAAATTAAATTATAAAAATACAGTTGTACCTCGATTAACCGGGTTGCTCGGGACCGGGCTCAGCACGGATAATCGAAAACACGGTTGAAAGAGGTTTTTTTAAATATTCACAAATTTTATTATTTTTATTTATATTTAAAAAGAACATGTGAATTTGCATCTATTAACATACTTATAAATACAGATATCTTATTATTTTAATAATATACATACTTTCATATACATAAATACATTTTTATATTCATTTAAAATATTCATTTAAAATATTCATTTAAAATATTCGTTTAAAGTAGTTTGTCTTTTAGAATTCATTTGTTCCTTAAGAAAAAGATTTTGTATGCGATACAATTGTATTTTGTCTGGTTCTGAAATACCTGGACCAATATAGTTTTCTAAGAACCCTAACAGAACACTACTAGCCTCTATTGCTTGAGCTAATGTGGGGGTTTCTACCGTATTACCTCCATCTGATTCCTCGGAATTTGACTCAAGCTCATATTCTTGTGTTTGATTGGCCATGTTAACGATTTCATCGTCAGATACAATAGCAAACGGTGCGACATCAACATCGCAATCCATCCACTTTGAGATATCTTCAGCTGTAAAACCAGGTGGTATTAATACATCTGATTGTATCTCAACACTAAATGTTGAATCAGTTTCATCATCTTGAGATAGTAAGTTATTCCAAACTTTATTTAAAACATGTGGGGTTACAGAATCCCAAGAAATCGCTGCTGTCCATATAGCTGTCTTAATGTTCAAAGATTTTACAAATACGTGTCGACTATTAGAATCCACAAGTTTTTGCACGATAAATTTACGGTACTGGCATTTGAAACTCCGAATGGCTCCTTGATCCATAGGCTGAATCAAGGATGTACAATTTGGAGGTAGATATTTTACTGTAACATTATCAGATATCATTGCATTTACATCCGGGTGTGCTGGACAGTTGTCTAATAGCAAAAGAACTTTGCAATTCTTTTCGAGACCGATGCGTTGTAAATGTTCTCTTACCTCTGGTACAAAATTTTTGTTAAACCACTCCAGAAATAGCTCTTGTGTTACCCAAGCTCTCTTATTAGATTTATAAACTACAGGAAGGTATCCAACATTTTTTAAACATCGTGGATTAGCACTTTTTCCTATTATCATCAATTTACACTTGTGAGTCCCAGCTGCATTTGCACAAAGTAAAGCTGTGATTCTTTCCTTGGACTCTTTGTACCCCTCAATAGAATATTCTTCACCACTCGCCAACGAATTCTGGGGCAAACACTTCCAAAATAGACCGGTTTCGTCTGCATTATAAATTTGTTCAGTTGTAAGTTGTTCATTTTTGATGTATTCGTTTAAGTCTTCCACAAACATCGTTGCAGACACATAATCAGCACACTCCTTTTCTCCTGTTGATTTCAGCCTACGAATTCCATGCCGATTTTTGAATTTTTCCAGCCAACCAGATGAATACTTACACTCGGAATTTATGGTTAATTCACCATGAAAATATTTTGCCTTCTCAGTAATCATTTCGCCTAGAAATTGCAGGAAATTTTCAGTTTCTGTTCATAAAATGTCTGGATTTGAGTTATCTTACCTGTAATGGGACATCCTTTAAATCTTTGTTGTCGAAACCATTCATATGTTGCAAAATCAACCTTTGGATTTTCGGATTTTTTCAGTGTATGTCTATTTTTTAAGCCGTGAATTGAATCACTTTCCGATCCATATTTCAAAATGTTTTCTTCGTTTTTTATTAAGTCGCGTATAGTTTGTTTGCCAACACCATATTTTTCAGATAAAAGATGAACGGATGTGTTTTTGCGATATTCGTTAATAAGTTCTATTTTCTCTTTAATTGAAAGAACTTTTCTTGCTCTTTTTGTCAGTTTACTTTTTGATGGAGCCATTTTCAGAAAAACACCTGTTAAGAGATCAAATTTCACTTACAGACTGAATGAAAATGAAATTTGATACAAACTTATTACATAAAAACAAAAAATGGGAATCCCCGAATTTTATTTCTTTGCACATTCACTTAAATTGAAAAAAACTACATATTACATGTATGTATATGCCGCACGGATAATAGAGGTAAAGCACGGTTAATAGAGAGTTAAAATAAAGCACGGATAATAGAGGTAAAGCACGGTTAATAGAGGTATAAAATCAAACACACAGCATGCCGGTTAACAGATGTACCCGGTTAATAGAGGCCCGGTTAACCGAGGTTCAACTGTAGTGTTATTTAATTTTTTTACTACCATTAAATGTTAATGCCATGTATTGATCTTTAGAAAAAAAAAATTTTTTTTTTGATTAAAATTTAATTTTTTATGTTATTTTTTTACAATTGAAAGTTCTATCGGGATTAAAAAAACACACTATATAGAAAACGTTATACAACTATTTATATTATTGTGGTTTAGGTGAACAGGTAAGGCGATTAACTACCAAACACAAGGCTTCTGGTTCGAATCCTGGTGAGTGTGATACCGAATGAAAAACTTTGAATTTTTAGTAGAAAAAAATTAACTACAAGGAAAAAAAAAGAGAAAAAGAATAACTGAGTATTTGAAGAAGGGAGAAAAAAACTTACTGACCCGTTCTGGAAATGTCAGTAAAGACTTTCTAAAGATACCTATTACTTACTCACAACAGATGGAGTACACATGGTTTGTGTCTTTAATAACTTATATGGTATTTTGGATGCTAAATATCTGTCATTTATTCTCACTTAGTTACTGAACGAAATAGTGTAAACAACAAAGTTTTCTTTTGCCTCGAAAATGTCGAATTTTGTGCCAACCAAGCATTATTTGCGAGAAGTTTTGCTTTACTTCAATTTGAAAAGAGTGCAGCTGAAGTACATCGACCGCTCACCGAAGCTTATCCTGAATATGTTTAATCGATTTCAACGTGCGAGATATGGTTTGTGCGGTTCAGAAGTGGTGATTTTGACACGGAAGCCAAAAAGTTCGAAAATGATGAATTAGAGACAGTACTCGATGAACACTGTTGTCAAACTCAAGAAGAACTTAGAAAATCATTGAGAGTCACTCTAGCAGCAATTTCAAAATGTTTGTAAGCAGCAGGATTCATTCAAAAGCAAGAAAATTGGGTACCACACGAGTTGAACCAAGAGAAATATGATGTTGCATGTCCGAAATGCTGCTTAGACGTCACAAACAGAAGCGCAAGAAACCGTATGTAAAGACTGCCCACCAGTCAAATCAATGTCAAAGCCGAACATACATTGCGCCAAAGTAATGATCTATATTCGGTGGGAACAGAAGGGTTCCATCTATTATGAGCTACTGAAATCGGACCAGACGATCAAAGGGGACCTGTACCCAACACAATTGATTCGTTTAAAGTGAGCATTAGCCGAAAAACGCCCGGAATATGCGACCAGACATGAAGCCGGCCACATGTTGCAAGACCGGTCGAAAACTATTTAGAAAATAGTTGGGAAGCTTTGCCTCAACCCGCCTTATAGTTCAGACCTTCCCCCGTCCGACTACCATTTTTTTTTTATCGATTCAGAATATGTCATTTATTCGTTGTATTGACGTCCTGCTGTCTTGTGCTAATGACATTTTTACATTTGTATGAAAATTTCAGAAAGTGTCTATAAGTATTTTGTATGGGAGCGGATCAGCAAGTCAGCAATGACAGCAATATGTCGCCAATCCGTCGCACTATGCTTCTTCCCACGACAAAAATCAAAAAAAAAATTTTTGTCTCCAATTGTGATTAAAGAAGGATTTTTTTAAACATAAGAAAGTAACTCAAACAAATGTGAAACAAAATATTTGGTGTGATTGCTTTTGCCGCCAAGAGAGGGCGCTAAACTTAGAGAATTTTATGCAAAAATGACTTGACAGAAAAATGGGTTTTAATTGTTTCACGAAAATAATTCTCAAAAATACATTTTTCTAAAAACTTGTTCGAATTTTTTTTTTTTATTACTTCAATTTGTAGTTAAATTAAAATATGGATTTTAGTATATGTTTACAAAACAATTATTTTTTATTGCTCCGAAAAACACATTTTTTTTTTGTTGAAAATCAAAAAATTACTTAAGTTTGATTAAGTATAAAAAAAATTATATAAAATTAGTTATTTTTTTCTTTTCTTTTTTTTTTGTAATTTTATACTGTTTATAATAGATCATTAAAAATTTAATTACTATTTTTTACCACAAATTAAAAAAAAAATGGATTTTTTGAAATGCCTAAATTCATGATTTTTAAACAAATTTCACGCATTTAAGAGTGCTTAGTATTCGAACCATGTGAACCTTCCATTTTAGAGCGGACTTTTGTAAAACACTACGAGAAACATTTTTGTGGAACATTCTAACCCTCTAACTCATCAATGAAAGTGAATTGTTTGGGCCCTTTTTAAAAAGGGACAAAAAAGACCCGTAAGTTGAAGTGTTAGAGGGTTAAAATGTTCCACAAAAATATTCCTCGTAGTGTTTTACATAAGTTCGCTGAACATATCCTATACCCAAAATGGAAGATTCCCATGGTTTTTCCCTAAAATCCAGGTTTGTGGGACATTTGAGCGCCAATTCTGAATAAGTACGAAATTAACCCTTAACACACATTTTAAGTTTTTACTTATTGCTGACCTTTAAGTTAATTTTTCAATGCTGGTGTCTTCAGAGACTTATAATAGAATTTCATGACAAATATTTTTGTGGAACATTTTAACCCTCTAACTCTTCAACTTACGGGTCGTTTTTGTCCCTTTTTAAAAAGGGGCCAAAAAAATCCCTTTAATTGAAGAGATAGAAGGTAAAAATGTTCCACAAAAATATTCTTCGTAGTGTTTTACATAAGTTCGCTGACATACTAACCCTATTTTTTTTTTTTTTTTTAGAAAAAAAACGCATTTGAAGCGTTTAAAACCCATTTTATGTGAAAGGCAGTTTTTTTTATTAATAAATCGATTTAACCCAATTTTGGCTTGACCTTATATCAATTTACGTGCTAAATTTCATCGCAATCGGATAATTTTTTTTATAAAGATTTTAAATTAAAGGATATATGGCCGGACTAAGAGTCCCTGGTTCGATTTTGATAAAAATTGACACAAACGTTTCCAGTTTTATGTGCATCTCAATGGATATTTTTTGTAATTTTACGTCCATTTATGTTAATATATTATTTTTAAATTTCAAGACCTATGGGAGGTGGGCGTGTCCTTGGCCCGATATTTCCAAAAATTAAAATTTTTTCTTAACTAAGGGGTTCTATGTCAGTATACCAAATTTCAAAACTCTGTCTCCACTCCTTCTATTTTTGTCCAATCGATATATGGGGACGAAGCACTGTGCGTCGTGATGGCGTCTTTATAACATTTCCAACATACATTTGCTCAATTTGCTCTCCATAAACAAGTTAACAGTGTTTTCGCCATTTCGTTTGGTACCAGCTGTCCATTTGTATTGAAAATTGATTGTTTTGGTCACTGATGTGGTATATCTTTCAATTGGCTTCTGTTTTGCTTTGTGGGTTGGTCTTCTTTGTTGCAAAAATAATATTATTTTTATTATGCCATTCTAAGCACTTTTATTGTTGTAGTATGATTTCAAGTCTGGCCAGAAAAAATAAGATGTGCTGTCGTATAAAAATGAAAAATCAATTTTAAAGACATTCTTTAATACAAATATGCGAATTTATTAAGCCCCTTTTGTCGCCCTTTTTCTTATCTTTTCCCCTCTATTATAAACGTATCTAAATTTCAATTTATACGGCTTCCCGCATTAACACAACATCCTGTTAGCTACTAACTGGGAATTTAATTGAAACATTTGTTGTTGTTTACCACAAACATTTTAAATTTAACTTTAGGTTAAATTTTAACGGGACATTGTGTTAACCGGCCTAAGAGTTGTTATTGACATCACTCTGTTGCCACTTGTCATAACAAAAATTGTTGTTAAAAAAAAATTAAGTTTCAGTTAATTAATTCAACATTATCAATTATTTATATCAATACCAAGAACTCCTTAAAGTATGCACCAACTAACTACCAATGTTTGTTTACTTTAAGTGGTAGACAACATACTTTAGTCTGTTTAATAATTTATGAACCTTGTTCGTTATTAGAAATTTCAAGCAAAATTCATTGAAATCATATAAAAAAAGTTTTCTCAGGATTGTTGTTTGTTTTAAATGATTTATGTTTCTAACACAGACGTGCTTAAAATATTTTTAGTTAAAATAAAACTAAATGATTTACAAGGCATAAAACTTACTTGAGCAGAAATACAACTAGAAGAGAAAAATAAACGCCAAAAGACTTACCTAAAATGAAACAAGAAAACAAAAAGAAAATATAAGATTATTTTTATAACTTAATAAGATGTACAAAAACAATATGATTTATTTTATAAAGTGAATAAAAAATAACAATTTTCACATTCAATTCACATTCAAAAGAACACAGATTTAAATTTTTTACATATAAATATTTTGAACACACTTTTATTTTTTTGTTAATCGATTTTAATGTATATTTTTTTATTTTCTAGTTTATCGCAATTCATGCTTGTTTAACCCCACCTTAGTTGAATAAAAAAAATATATATTTTCATTTGATTTGTTTGAACTGTCTATGTATATTTATAATTTACACTATAACAGGGATATAGGGTATATATAGAATATCATTATGTTTGTGTATTTTTAAGAAAATAGTTTAAAATATATAAAACTATCGGCCAAAGCCCGCTACGTTGCTAGCGTGTCTAAAAGTTTATTTGATAGAACTGGCAATTTGGGTGAATTTAAAAATTATGTTGGAAAGTTAACTGTTTCAGTTACTTCCAGATGTACAAGCTGTAAACGCGTCGGCTGCGGCTGGTTAAAAAAAATAGTGTCGACATAAATGCAAAAAAACCTACTACAATTATATCGAAGTCAACTTTGCCATTTTTTTACATGCAATTCTCAGGATTTATAAAAATTGAGTTTAAATTTCCCAATGTCATTGTTCAAATTATATATCCATTTGTTCAATTTTACACAATTTATCAGGGACCGTAACGGTTATGAATTTTATCATAAAAGTCAGAAAAAAAAGTTATTTTTTGGCTTTTATTTTTTTGAAAAAATAAAAGTTATTTTTTGACTTTTATTTTTTCGCGCAGAAATAAAAGTTATTTTTTTACTTTTATTTTTTTGAGCAAAAATAAAAGTTTATTTTGACTTTTTTTTTTTTTTTTTTGAGCAAAAATAAAAGGTTTTTTTTACTTTTATTTTTTTAAGCAGAAATAAAAGTTATTCTTTGACTTCTATCTTTTTGAGCAAAAATAAAAGTTATTCTCTGACTTTTATTTTTTTAAGCAGAAATAAAAGTTATTCTTTGACTTTTATTTTTTCAAGCAAAAAATAACTGTTATTTTTTGACTTTTATTTTTTTGAGCAAAAATAAATGTTACTGTTTCGACAAAAAACACATTAAAATATTCACAAATTCATATCAAACACATAAAAATATGAGAAATCCCTATAAAAGCGAGCTCCATGGGAATTTTTAGTTGCCATTTACTTTTTACTCTTGCTCAAAAAAATAAAAGTCAAAAATTTAAAAAGCAATGCATTTTTTGGAAGTCTAAAAAACCACAAAAAATTCAAATTTTCAAAGTTTTCTTCGCGATATTTTTTTAATGCAAATGAAAATCGAATCTTCCGAAATCGGCAGATTAATATTTTTTTACCAAATATATCTGTTTTTTTTTTATAGCAAGATAGACTAATATTTGCATTAAAATAAATTTGACTTAAAACTAAAAAAAATTTTGTAGGACATAAAGTCTGTTTTCATATTATTATTCTACTAATTTTTAGCAAAATCTTCTGCAGATTTTACAGTATAATTTCTCATTTTGAATAAATTGAAAGTAAACTCAAATATAACTAAAATTTTGTAAATTTAGCAATCTTATTTTTGTTGTTCTTATTTTACTAGTACTTAGCAAAAATATCTGATAATTTTAGCAGTTTTCTTCTGCAAGGTCATTTCTAACTAATTGTTAGTAGCCTTTTCTCTTATTTTTACAGGTTTATTTCTATGAGTGTATGAGCAAGAAGACTTCAGGAGTTGCTAAATTCATCGGACAAGACATCGGACACCACACGCGACATTGGACATTTGAATTCGCCTTGACGCGATCGCGGTGACACTTCACATTTTTCACTTATTAATTATTTTCACCGAAATATCAGTCTAGTTCGTCTCTGCCAATTTGTAATTTTGCATGCAGAGGCAAAGCTGTTTTGTTCGATGTCGTGTCCTATGTCGTATCGGATGATAATTGCAACTCCTAGGTTTATATACTCCTTGGTATGAGTATCTAGTAGTATCTAGCCGATTGCGCTACCAGTGTGTTATATCCGAAGTTTTAAATATCGCCCTATTTCTTTGATCGACTACAGCTAGCTTTAACACACTCCTATGAGAATGTCATCTCTAACCAAAAATGGAACTTGGTAGGGCCTTTGACCCTTAAATATTTTTTTAATTCCATTTTATAAAATGGTCGAAATCTCCAAAACTAAGCGATAAAGAACAAAATGGACAAAACGGCTGCTCCTTCAATGTACCTATACAAGACGTTGTTAGTTATCGACAATAAAAATAAAACTATAGTTTTTTCAAATTCTTTACTTAAATTTTAATCTGTTAAAATTAACAAATTTTATTCTAAGCCAAAAACCAGAAATAATTTTTATTAAACTAATAAACAAATTGCCTGCACTTGTACGTAAAAACCATACGTCTGTGTGGCAACATTTGTGAAAAAGGTGACAAAAAGGAGATAAGAAGATAAACAAAAAAATATAAAGTATGGAATGTTTTTATGTCTGTTTGATTACTTCTGAGAGTAAATTATCATATAGAGACAATCTGACAATAAAATATAAACAATAATACAATTTAATGGAAAATCACTGATGAAGCCTGTCCATAAAAAAGGCAGAAACTAGATCTAGTCTGATTTGCAAATTAATAATGTGTCTATAACTTTGAAAAAATGTTTATTCTTCTTCTTATCCTCAAACCTACTTAATAAATTTTTCTGTTGAGCCAACACACATATTATTTTGAGTGTATTAGTAATTATTAATGTCAAAAAATAGAAATTAGAAATTAATATTTTGAAAATTAACGCTCAAAATTTTTTGAAGTTCTACAAATTCATAAAAAATTTGTTATTTAAAAATATTAGTCAGATCGGAAATTTCCTCATCAAATCCTTACACTCATAAATCTGTTAAAATAGCAGAAAAAGCAGCAAAAAATTGGTTAAATATGATTTTTCAGAAAAAACTGCTGAAAGTGACAATTTTTTTTCCTAAATATTACACCCAGAAAACAGATTCGGTGCTGACAACCCCATTTGTTGCCAATCGAATAGTTCAGTTGCATCAAATAAATTTTTCGGTTGTGGCTACCGAATTATTCTTGATACAACTGAAATACTGTTGCCATAGTCAAATTAGTCCTGTCTCAATTGGTTTTCTGTTGCCACAACTGAAAAATTCGGCTACCACAACCGAACCATGCGATTGGCTACAAATTCGGTTATCAGAACTGAATCTGTTTTCTGGGTGTAGTAAAATATGAACAGCAAAAATAAAACTGTTAAACTTACCGAATTTTGGTTATATTTAAGTTCACTTTTAGTTAATTGCCTACCCAGATTTCATTCTTTCCTAAGGAAGTCATCACGGGACGACATTTTTAGAATTTCTGGAAATATTTATTATTTAGAATCTCGAGAAATATTTATTTTAACTCTGCTAGCAAAAAAAATCAAATATTCTAAAGCGAATCTTTTTATTCTTAGGGAATATAAAATTCGTTAAAGCCAGATAAAAAGTAATCTTATTTGACTTTGTTCCAACGGTCACTGTATATATTTTTCAAAGTTTTTTTTTTCTATTATATAAAATTACGCATATTTGTTTTATTTTTCCGCCCTCTTCGCATCATCCTTTAACATTTTCCAATTGTGTTTCGCATAACTTTATGCGTATTTGTTTGTTTATTTAGAAACCTCATCTAAAGCATTTTTAAATAGATTTATATCAGATTTTCTGTTCATTTTATTTTTAGAGTGTTAGCGGTATTGGGATTTCTAACAGTGTGGATAAATTTAGTCAAGCGTACATATTGAAATGTTGCAGGATAATACAATTTTGTTTTGCAAACAATTTTAAAATTCAGTTTATGTGAATTTCAGGCAAAAAAAAAAAATAAATTACTATAGTTATTTGACACGAAAAAGCTTGTTTAGTGTGTGTTTTAATTCAATTCTTGATTTATAATACATTCCTATTAGATTAAAAATATACATAATTCAATAATTTACTATACTTTATGTAGGTCAAATTATTTCAATTAACCCTTTAATGCGATCAGTTGGCTGCCAATAGTTTAATAAGTATTTTAAGCGTGGGTTTTTATAAATTAAATTGCAAGAATAAAACAGTTAATTGTAGTTACCCGTAGTAAAAATATTTTTTTGTAACTGTTTATGATTTTATAGAATTAGATATCGTTAAATATTGTCATATAAAAGCCAGATCTAGTTTTGTATGATTATATCAAAATATATTTAGTTATAAAAAATTATATTAACCAGATCAACAATTTTTCGGATCTAATGACATATTTTTATATATAATTACATTATTAACACCTTGATTTAATCCGGAAAATTATGGATCTGGTTAATACAATTTTATATAACTGAATATCTTTTGATATAATCATATTCGAGTTAGTTAATGAATTTAACTAAATTTAACTTCTTTTAATTCATTCACAGGAATTAATTCCTGGTTTTTCTTATTATTAATTGAATTAAAAAATTTAACTAAATTTTAGGGAATTCATTCCAAAAAGGAATTTTTTAATGCTCTGGCTGCACACAGTTAATAGTATGAATACAGAGTCATTAGGATATAGTAACTAGATCAAAAGTAGGATTAACTGTTAAGCAAATAGATTGAAATATGGTTAGTCGACTTGTTTATTGGTCGATTAAGCAGTTATTCCGACTTTTGCTAGATTAGCTCTTCTGTGTGAATTGTTCTACATTTGGATTAAACTAATATATATTTCTTTTATTTATTTTTATCGGGAAATTCATTAATTATAATAAAGGGATATATGTACATTA
Source organism: Leucophora obtusa (assembly GCA_949987735.1). Classification (NCBI taxonomy): domain Eukaryota; kingdom Metazoa; phylum Arthropoda; class Insecta; order Diptera; family Anthomyiidae; genus Leucophora; species Leucophora obtusa. Next base: position 207,845,953 of record OX465297.1, read on the forward strand.
ATTCCATATCAAAGAAAAAACAAAAACAACAAAAAAATTTACCACAATTTGTTTGTTATCTTCCGATATACTATTCTGTTGTTTTGATAGATTCTTTGATATTTTAAATGTTTAATAACGCTCCTAGACGAGAACAAGAAATTCTCATTGAGTTTGTAATTCAACTTAACAATTATTTGTAGAAACTCTAAAAACGTCGTCCCCTGACGATTTCCTTAGGCATTTCCTGTATTAACAATGCTATAAATAATTCAACAAGTTCATCAAAATACAAAAAGTCTTTAAGATTTGAAATCACACCATGGATTAATGATAATCTGCAAGCTTTAATATTGCTCAAACGGAAATTTTTGGCCAAACGACGGAAGACTAAAAGCAATAAATATGACAGTTTGTTGAAGAGATTGGGAAAAGTTATCAAGGTAGCTTGCAAGCATTCAAGAGATAATTATTACTATAATAATCTGAATAAAAGTGATGGTGATCCAAAAAAAGCGTGGAATTTTATAAATAATACACTTGGGAGAGGATTAAAGAAGAACTTTAATCTCACAACAACAGCTGGCACACAAATTTTTGATGATAAAGTGAAGGCAAATGTTCTTAATCAGTATTTTGTACAATCTGTGAGTGATTTGAGAAGTCAAATTCAAATATTTCCAGGAGATGATTGTAATTTGTTGAGAACTTTATCTCCAACTGAAAACCGTTTTAAAATTCAGCCGATTACCGTAGATGATATGAGTACAGTTGTAAATAATTTGAATGTAAAAAAATCCACAGGTAATGATAATATTGCACCAAAAGTAATATATAACTGTAATGATATATTAGCTCCGATTCTAACAAATATTTTTAATAAAATTATTAGTTCGTCAAGTTATCCTGATTGTTTAAAAATAAGTAAAATTGTACCTATTCCGAAAGTTTCAAATGCTTCTGAACCTAATTTTCGTCCGATTTCTGTACTGTCATCTATTGATAAAATTTTTGAGACCTTGATTCAGCAGAGGCTGTTGTCATATTTTGATGGTAAAAGCTTTATGTACAAATATCAATATGGTTTCAAAAAAGGATGTGGTACTGAAGAAGCAGTGGCGAATGTTGTAAATTTTATATGTGATGGCATGGATACTGGTTCTAGCGGTGTTGCAGGTCTTTTCTTAGATTTTACAAAGGCTTTCGATCTTGTTGATCATAGAATAATGGTGCAAAAATTAAGGTATTATGGTGTTATGCACTCTAATAAAAATTAATGTAACTTTACCCCATTTATAGTAGGTATTTTTTCTCCTACTATAATTTCAGTAAAAAAACATTTTTGTGCCTAAATTCAAATACTTACATACATTGTGTGTACATTAATTAGGCATAAAGTATGTAATGATACCTATTTATGTGCTTAAAAAATGTTTAGGAACATACGAATTTCATGTAATATTACAGAGTTTGTGCTTAAAATAACATTCAAAATATGTAGAGATACAGATAAAATGCTTATAACCACACGTAAGATATGTATATATACATTCTTGGTGCTTTATATTAAACAACCCAAATGATTCCCCACTTCCACACTCTAATAAAAATCCATGTAACTTTACCCCATTTATAGTAGGTATTTTTTCTCCTACTATAATTTCAGTAAAGATACATTTATGTGCCTAAATTCAAATATTTACATACATTGTGTGTACATAAATTAGGCACAAAGTATGTAAACATACCTATTTATATGCTTAAAAAATGTTTAGGAACATGTGGTTTTCATGTAAAATTACAGAGTTTGTGCTTGAAATAGCATTCAAAAATATGTAAAGATACAGAAAAATGTGAAAATAGGCTTTGTGGTTCAAAAAATGAACCGCAATTTTTTATTTGTTTTTAAACTAACCACCAAACTTTGTTATATAAAATGGGTATTAAAGTCTCTAGATTACAAATTTAAGAAGCGATTAACATTCTGCAAACGATTACAATGATGGAAGAATTTTCGTTTTTGGAAAAAACTTTTTTCGCGATTTTTTTTCAAACTAAGCATTAAACTTTGTTCTATGAAATTGGTATTATAGTCCCTAGATTATCAATTTTAATAAACCACACTTATAAAACTGCAAAATAATGGCGGAATGCGAAAAAAGACTTTATGGTGCAAAAATTGAACTAAAAAACTTAATCAGTGACTTACATTCTGCAAACAAATATATTGATGCAAAAATTTTCCTTTTTGCAATTTTTTTCGTGACTTCTTTGTTTTTGCAACTAGCCGCCAAACTTTGTTTTATGAAATGGTTATTATAGTCCCTAGATTATAAATTTTACAAAACCGAACTTAAAAAATTACAAAATAATGGCGGAACGCGAAAAAAGGCTTTATGGTGGAAAAATTTATTTAAATAATTTAATCAGCTATTTACGTTTTGCAAACAAATATATTAATGCAAAAATTTTTCTTTTTGGAAATATTTTTCGCGATTTCTTTTTTTTGCAACTAGCCGCCAACCTTTGTTTTATGAAATGGTTATTATAGTCACTAGATTATAAATTTAAACAAAGAGTCTTTTTTATGAAGATCTTTTTAATTTTTTGATCGTAATGATTGAGCTCGCTTGTTTTAAAAAAGTGAGGAAGCAATATATTTTTAGTTACTTACATTTTTATATAAGAGCGAGCTAACATTTTTTGGCTCGATTAAAAAAAAGAACGAGATTTTTTTTGGGCTCGCTCTTTCTTTAATAATAGTAAGAGCCCGAGCGAGCGAGCTTTTCCGTCCCTCTGTTTTAACAATAAAAACAATAAAAGAAAGTTGTTCACAACATAAATTTTTATGGGTGCAATATAATGCAGATTTTTTTTCAAAAAAACAATTTTCTTTTGTAATTAGACTGCAAGCTTAAAACATTGGAAATGATGTCCTTGTTTGAAATTTTGTTAATAAATTCATCTTTACGTTTTAAAATGTTGAAATCGTTATAAAGCTGAGTAATTTCTTTAATATTTTTAGCATTTTGATTATGTAAAACATTAGTCAAACCAGATATAAGAAAATGTAAGGCATTATCAGTAATCCGATATTCACATTTTAATTTTATAATTTAATTTACAAAATCAATATTTTCTATTCTACCGTCTTCTTCGTTGATTATTTCAAAATGTAATTTCCACTGATCATTGTAGTGTTTTTGTTGCTGTAAATATGAATTTTAAAAGAGTCCATTTCACTGCAATTTTCGAATGGGCACAAAACTTGCAATTTGTCTTCTCGATGACTTAAGTTATGCTAGGTAGCCTTTTTTCTCAATTAGTTTTACATAGACAGTTTGAATATTCATACATCTTAGATGCTGCTGCAGTTGATCCACCATTGTTATGGTTGCAAATATTCCATTTATTCATTTTGACTTGACTGATTGCGCACTTTTTCAATTATATTATTAACCGCACTACTTTTTTTTAATCGAAGTTGATTTTTATTTGCAATTTTTCTTCTTTTTTGCACCAATTTATTCAAATTTGAAGCTGTTGAAACGGATTGTAACTTTTTCTTATTTTAGAAATAAAATTTTGACAATTTCAACATTACTTCTTTAAAGTAAGTACGATTACATACTTTGTGTCTAAAACAAATTTTACATACAATAATTGTAAATATAAAGTGATAATGCTTATTCTAATAGAAACATGTTTACCAATATGCAAAATACTATACTTTTTATGTAACTTTATTCACAAGAAAGCGTAAATAAATGTTTGAAACACTTTGTGCTTAAATTTACGCATTTCCTGTAATTTTACATGAAAATTTACATATTTTATAGTAGTAATTTTACAAACATTTTTTAGAGTGTGGACAATGAACTGGAGATGTTTGAAAGTTTCTTTGATAATCGAAAGCAATTTGTACAGTTGGATAATGGTAAGAGTTAAATGTTAAATGTTGAAAGTGGAGTGCCGCAAGGTAGTTGCTTGGGACCTTTGCTGTTTCCTATTTATTTAAATGACATTTGTAACTTGAATCTGACTGGTAGATTATATATGTTTGCTGACGATGTATGTCTGTTTTATCCATACAAAAACGATTTGGTATTGAAAACTTATATAATAATATAAGTATAAATAAATTGATACTTAATGCAAATAAAACTAAGCTTATCAGATTCAGGCCACGTTCACATGCATTAAATAATAATTTTAGTATTTTTGTAGATGGAAATCTAATTTTTGAAACACATCAAGTAAAATATTTGGGAATTGTTTTACAAAGTAATCTAGCATGGGATTTGTATATTGCAGAGGTAAGGCGAAAGATTGCTCCGGCTGTTGGTATACTATTTAAAATGAAAAATAAACTTAATCAAAAAACTAAGCTGTTAATCTATCACGCCCTGATACAAAGTCACTTAAATTACATGGTAATAATCTATGGATACAAAAACACGAATGAGTTAAAGTCGCTTCAAGTTATGCAAAACAAAGCATTAAAAACAATTCATAACACTATGCGACAGTCAAAATCGGGATGGGATGTAACCAACGGGAAATGTTATATCGGTCAAAAACAAGTTATACGTGTCCCGGCGTTTCGCTGGGACACCCCTAGGAATCGAGATATATTTTTTTTTTGACATAACTCGAGAACCACTAGTCCTATTTTGCTCAAACAATTTTGAAAAAATTAAAAATTACAACTCCTTTAATCTGTTTATATAACAATTTTCTAAATACTCAACAGTTTTGCCGGTAAAAATAAATGTTTGTTACCGCTACCATAAAAATCAATAACCTTTTGTTTATTACTTTTTTTTAATATTTTAGGCAAAAAATATTTTTTTCTTCATACATTTATTTTTACCGGCAAAACTGTTGAGTATATAGAAAAACGTTATATGAACAGATTAAAGGAATTGTAATTTTTAATTTTTTTAAAATTGTTTGAGCAAAATAGGACTAGTGGTTCTCGAGTTATGTCAAAAAAAAAGACCACCAAAGGTCAAATCGATATATCTCGATTACTAGGGGTGACCCAGCGAAACGCCGGGACACGTATAACTTCTTTTTTACCGATATAACTTTCCCCGGTAGTTTGAACCCTTCCCGATCACTGACCCCTACCATTTGTCTCACAGTGTAATTTACCGATAATGTACCCAACATTAACACTTTATACCAATATCTGTTAACCAATTTTGCCTATTCATGGACTATATAAATACCAGCTATTAATGTATATGTTCAAATCCTTGCACAATATAGGATATCGTACTATAAATTTCGTTCAAAATCAATCAATTTTTAATACGAGAAATCAGAGTAACTTGCATACACCAAGGTGCAGATTAGAAACAACGAAGCAGCGGATACAATATATGGGAAGTTTTAAATACAACAAATTGCCTTTAAGGTTAAAAGCAATTAACTTAATTTCAAGTTTTGAACGAGAGTTGAAAGAATTTATTTTTGAAAATCTTGAAATGCTTCTTTCGTAAATTAATATTTAAAGAAAATAAATTTTTTATAGTAAAGTGTTGTTTTTTCAAACGCGTCTTATAGACCAAATACAATTAATATTGTCATTAATATGTATTTTTATTAATTCTAATTTAGTAGGTTTGAGGTTAAGAAGAAGAATAAACCCTCCTCAAAAGTTATAAACACATTAAATTTGCAAATCAGACTAGATCTAGTTTCTGCCTTTTTATGGACAGGCTTCATCAGTGATCTTCCATTAAATTGTATTATTGTTTATATTTTTATTGTCAGATTGTCTCTATATGAATAATTTCAGAAGTGATCAAACAGACATATACAAACATTCTACTTCAGATTTTCTCTGTTTATCTTCTTATTTCCTCCGTGTCACCTTTTCACAAATATTGCCACATTGACGTATGGTTTGTACGTACAAGTGCAGGCAATTTGTGTATATTGGAGACGGACAGCCAACAGGGCATTGTTTATTTTTTATAGTAAAGTGTTGTTTTTTCAAACGCGTCTTATAGACCAAATACAATTAATATTGTCATTAATATGTATTTTTATTAATTCTAATTTAGTAGGTTTGAAGTTAAGAAGAAGAATAAACCATCCTCAAAAGTTATAAACACATTAAATTTGCAAATCAGACTAGATCTAGTTTCTGCCTTTTTATGGAGGCTTCATCAGTGATCTTCCATTAAATTGTATTATTGTTTATATTTTTATTGTCAGATTGTCTCTATATGAATAATTTCAGAAGTGATCAAACAGACATATACAAACATTCTACTTCAGATTTTCTCTGTTTATCTTCTTATTTCCTCCGTGTCACCTTTTCACAAATATTGCCACATTGACGTATGGTTTGTACGTACAAGTGCAGGCAATTTGTGTATATTGGAGACGGACAGCCAACAGGGCATTGTTTATTTTTTATAGTAAAGTGTTGTTTTTTCAAACGCGTCTTATAGACCAAATACAATTAATATTGTCATTAATATGTATTTTTATTAATTCTAATTTAGTAGGTTTGAAGTTAAGAAGAAGAATAAACCCTCCTCAAAAGTTATAAACACATTAAATTTGCAAATCAGACTAGATCTAGTTTCTGCCTTTTTATGGAGGCTTCATCAGTGATCTTCCATTAAATTGTATTATTGTTTATATTTTTATTGTCAGATTGTCTCTATATGAATAATTTCAGAAGTGATCAAACAGACATATACAAACATTCTACTTCAGATTTTCTCTGTTTATCTTCTTATTTCCTCCGTGTCACCTTTTCACAAATATTGCCACATTGACGTATGGTTTGTACGTACAAGTGCAGGCAATTTGTGTATATTGGAGACGGACAGCCAACAGGGCATTGTTTATTTTTTATAGTAAAGTGTTGTTTTTTCAAACGCGTCTTATAGACCAAATACAATTAATATTGTCATTAATATGTATTTTTATTAATTCTAATTTAGTAGGTTTGAGGTTAAGAAGAAGAATAAACCCTCCTCAAAAGTTATAAACACATTAAATTTGCAAATCAGACTAGATCTAGTTTCTGCCTTTTTATGGACAGGCTTCATCAGTGATCTTCCATTAAATTGTATTATTGTTTATATTTTTATTGTCAGATTGTCTCTATATGAATAATTTCAGAAGTGTCTCTATATGAATAATTTCAGACATATACAAACATTCTACTTCAGATTTTTTCTGTTTATCTTCTTATTTCCTCCGTGTCACCTTTTCACAAATATTGCCACATTGACGTATGGTTTGTACGTACAAGTGCAGGCAATTTGTGTATATTGGAGACGGACAGCCAGTTTGATCACTTCTGAAATTATTCATATAGAGACAATCTGACAATAAAAATATAAACAATAATACAATTTAATGGAAGATCACTGATGAAGCCTGTCCATAAAAAGGCAGAAACTAGATCTAGTCTGATTTGCAAATTTAATGTGTTTATAACTTTTGAGGAGGGTTTATTCTTCTTCTTAACCTCAAACCTATTAAGAAAATAAATTTTGATTTATATATATTATTTTTTTTTATATAAATATACATATGTGATGTAATTAAGTTATAAGGAAAGTATTGCCAACTTGCCTCAATAATGCCCTTTAGGGGCGCTGAGGCCTAATTAAAAATGAATTGTATTTTATATGAAATGTTAATAAAACTATATAAAAAAAAAAAAAAAAAAAAAAGAATGAAATCCGGATAGGGACATGCTTTCAACAGCTTATTTTTCACAATTTGTTAAATACGATTGGGATTTGAGCACATTTAATTCGGTTAATATAATATTTTTTTTTTCCAAAATTGTATTAAATGGTTAAAAATTGTATAAAAATCTTTAATATGGCATCTCCGATATCTATAGTTATATTTTCAAATATTTAATACCACACAAACTATAGAAGTCTTTTTTCGCTTTAATTTTAAAAGAGTTAGCGATATCCTGAAAAGACAATATTTTTTACCCGAATTACAGTAATAAAATAAAACACTTTGAGGAAGAGAAAAATGCAGAAAAGGGATTCGTTGTGACAATCTAGTTTCTTGTCGCAATAAAATGTCTTCTCGACACAAGTGAAAAGTGTTGTTTTAATCGAAATTCTGTTGTAATAGCCGAATTTCTGTCGCCACAAAAAAATATGTCGGTGGCTACAATTAAACTATTCCATTGCCAGTAAATTCTGTTGTTACAATAAATCTGTTTTCTTCGTGCAGTTTAATCAAATTTAAAATTTTGAATTGCTTCTTCTATACAGTTGTGATTTTCACAGCAAAGTCAGATTTTCACAGCCTCGGGGGAACCGGTGTATGAAGGCCGACTTCTCTAAAATTTTACACATATCTTTGCAACGCCTACTGCAACCGATGGTGCAAATAAGAAAGAGACAACCCCGGACAATTGGTTCAATGAAAAAAAAAAGAAATGAAATACTTAAACATACAAAGGAACTGAAGCTGCGATATTTGAGGGTTAATAATTCAGCACTTTAGTAAACATGTTTGTATGTACATATGTGGTTAAAAAATACCAAATTTTCATAAACAAATTTATTAGCATTTCCATTGGGAATGGAGAAGCTAATATTTGTAGAATAATTTGTTGCAGACAAAAAAATTTATGAAAAAATCCTGTGATAAAACATTTTGTTGAAAATACCTTATACACTAATAGAAAAAAAGTCCGTAAAAAATTTAGTTAAAACTACTAAAAATTTGTTAAAAATGATGCTGCAGAAAAAAACTGCTAAATTAGCATATTATTTTTGCTATATATTAGTAATACAGGAACAGCAAAAATAAAACTGTTAAATATATAGAATTTTAGTTATATTTGAGCTAAATTTTTGTTAATGGAAAATAGCAAATTAACCTGCTAAAATCAGCAAAAATTTTTGCTAAATAATTAGTAGCCTAAAAAATCATCAAAAAATTTAAAATTTTTGAAATTTTTTTTTCGATATTTTTTTTTAAATGCAAATAAAAATGGAGCCTTTTGAAAACAGCAGTTTACAATTTTTTAGCAAATATTTTTACTGATTTTAGCAGAATAGACTGCAATTTGAATTCAACTAAATTTAGCTTAAAAATAGCAAAAATTTTGTAGATATAACCACTTATTTTTGCTATTTTTAGTCTACTAATATTTAGCAAAATTTTCTGCAGATTTTACAGTACAATTTGCTATTTTCAATTAACTAAAAGTAAGGTTAAACATAACTAAAATTCTATAAATTTAACAATTTTAATTTCGCTGTTGTTATTTTACTAGTGTTTAGTAAAAAAATCTGCTAATTTTAGCAGTATTTTCTGCAGCATCATTTTTGACTAATTTTACTAATTTACTTCTAAGATTTAAAGAAGATGAAACTATACAAAAATGTACATAAAATGAAAGGTACTTTAAAGATTCTAATTTTTTCCGAAGAAAAAAGTATTAAACAATTTATATGTCACTCTTTTTTGCCTCCTTCGAATATAAAATTTGAAGTTTACAGAACAAAGGATGAAAACAGCTTTCCATTATTTTAAAACTCTTTTATATAAAATGTGGGAGTAACATTAACATTTTGACAGATACTCTTTTTAAATATTTCTTATATTTATTTAAAAATATATTTTCGGTCCCAAAAAAACAATAATATATACATTTTTCATATTTACATACAGTTTTATGTAAAACAAAATATTTAATGGGTAAAAGTATTTACATTTCATACATTTTATATAAAAAATGTTTAAGGATTAAAATGGAACTCACACATATGCAATGCTAGTTATGGCTGAGTAAACTTTAGTTTTTTTTTATACCTCCTATTTGACTACCAACACTAACACAAATACAAACGAGCCATCCATATATTCTTCCATTTTAACATTTTCATATTTATTTTTTAAATAAACCATTGCAAACCTACAAAATGCCAAAAGGAAGAGCTACACTACACACTCTGTGCCCTGTTTTAATTGTAGGATATATGAATGTCTGAGTAATTGGTTTTTGTTTTATTTTTTACTGAATTTATTTTATCACTGTTTGTCAGTAGAAAAAGGACACTTGCATTACAGGCTTTAATAATAATTTGAAATAAATCAAACCAGTATCGGATATATCAAAAATATTTCTTGATTTTTCTCACTTGGGATAATTTTTCGTTAGCTTATTATTAGTTTGACCCACTGACCATATTTGAAAAAAACTGAGTCAGAAATGGATCATATATATTACAGATACCCAGACACCGACCTGATTCCGAAATCCGTTTTCGATATCCTGTTTCTCATCTGAGAAAATCAACGACTTTGCACTATATCCGCAATTTTAACAATACATTGTTTTACTGTATATTAGTGCTGGTAAATTCGGTTACTTTTCAATAGTCGATACTACTCGATATTTTTGATTTGGATACTCGATACTTTTAACGGCTTTTTAATTTGAAATATTTTAAAATTTTTTGGTAAAATTCTTAGGAAATGTTTATGGTAATTGAATATTTAAATTTATAAACATATTTTTAAACTTTTTCACCAACTATCATTGCGTTTTTCATAGTTTTTTAACATATTATTTTAAATATTTTACTTCTGATTTTTTTCTTTTAGCAGAGTTGTAATTTTTTTTTTTTTTTTTTCTTTAAAGAGGAGCAACACTCAGGAAATTCTTCCTATTAATTAACGTGTTGCTTCCTTTGGAAAGGGGTTAGATAAGAAGTGAAAGGTGGTGAAAGATGAAGGGCTTCAAATATGGCAACACTGTAATTGCGCGAGATGTTGAATTTTTTAGAACAGTTGTTGCGCGCCATCTGACGGTGAGTTGGCGAACTTTGTTGAAGCTTTTTTAGTTCATAGCCCTGTTATATTATTTTACTTCGGTGGGGTTAAGTGCTATGGGAACACCGAAGGAGGACGCTGCGATATGTATGAGGGATAGAAAAAACTCATACACACATTTTTTGTGGAAAATATTTTGAGTCACATTTTTATATATTTTGTCTGTCCAAAGTGCAATTCTGAAAATATTGAGTAGTAATTTTGAATATCGAGTACCCAAAAAAAAGACAAATACTCGATACTCGATACCCACTACTCATAGTTTTACCAGCACTACTGTATATACAGCAGCTTTTGCATACAAAAATAAAAAAAACGCACCTTTAGTTAAGTGTTTGTAACCGTCGCATATAAGAAATAATTACTAAAGAAGAGAAAGAAAACAGGAAGAAGGAGAAGAAAATATTTTTATATAAAAATTTTAACGGACACAAGGGAATCACCAGATTGCCTCAGTTTCGTCTCACACAAAAACTCGTCATTGGTTAGTTTATGTATCAACTGATGAAAATAATTTTGGTTGTTAAATTGTCTCTATATGAAAAACTTTTTGAGTCTGCTATGACCTGGAATCGAACCGGCAACCTCAGGCTATGACTCTTAGCATTACCACTTAACAGTCGGCACAGCGATGAGCGTGGCTAATTTAAAAAAAAAAAATACTATTTTCCAACTAAATGATGCCGTGGTAGACCAAAATTGCTCTACGGAATTTTTTCAGATATTTTTCCGATAATATGCTTAGCACTACCAAACGTTTGTTTCCTATTTTGTACAAAAATCTGAGAAAACAATTTAAAAACTACTATAACTAGAAGTACACTCGATTTTTTTTTTTTTGTATTTTGACCATAATCAACTATTTAACACTCTTTTGAGTGATATTACGTAAGATTTCCCATTTCCAGACAACCTAATGGATATGCGGCAAAGACAGTCAAATTGAATTGACTTTTTACCATAAGGGCCAAACCAATAATAAACTGACAATTTGAATTTACTTTGTCTTCGGCAATTCCAAATTTTCGTAAAGCTAAACTTGGTAACTTTCCATTACACTTATAACTTCATTAAATACCATTTAATGGTAATGAAATATTTTGTATTAGAAAAAATATTACTAAGTAGTAGGTACTACAATTGATAACCTAGATGTAAATTATCATATATTTAGAGACAATCTGACAATAAAATTAAACAATAATACAATTTAATGGAAAATCACTGATGAAGCCTGTCCATAAAAACAGGCAGAAACTAGATCTAGTCTGATTTGCAAATTAATAATGTGTCTATAACTTTGAAAAAATGTTTATTCTTCTTCTTAACCTCAAACCTACTTAATTAAAATTAATAAAAATGCATATTAATTACAATAATAATTGCATTTCGTCTATATGACGCGTTTAAAAAAACAACACTTTACTAGATGTATTTCTCTTTTTCTCAGAAAAACTTATGACTTAACGAGTAAAAAAGTTAAAGTCGGGCATGCCGACTATATAATACCCTACACCAGTCTGGTTTAAAGCCAACTAATATTTGGATCCAAAATTTGAATGGGTTAAAACAGACTTGTGTCAAAATTTTCTATAAAATCATAAAAGAGAAAATCGAAAATATAGCCCATATGGGCGATAGGTCCAAATATGGACCGATCCTATCTAGGCTTTTTCCTTGGGAACATGTGAGTCAACGAACCAAATCTCATTGAAATATCTTCTTATTTGCGACCTGCAGCGTATGGGCACTACACATGGACCGATTGCAACCAAAATTAATAAGCTCCGTTCTTAGGCCGACATAGGTCTGTGTACCAAATTTCATTGAAATATCTTCGTATTTGCGACCTACAGCGTGTAAAAAAGAAAATATTGGCGAGTACCCTTATATGGGCATTAGGTCTAAACATGGACCGATTTCAACCAAAATCAGTCGGTCCTTGGGCCGACGTAAGGCGGTGTACAAAATTTCATAAAAATATCTTAATATTTGCGACCTGTAAAGTGTTCACAAGAATGCATGGACAGACAGACAGACGGTCATCGTTAAATCGAAATAAAAAGTGATTCTGAGCCGATCGCTATACTATAAGGTGGGTCTAGGACCAATATTTTTTGGTGTTACAAACATCAGCACAAACTTATAATACCCTCTCCAGGTAGTGGTATAGAGTATAATAAGAATTGAGTTGTCATAGGAGGGAAGTACTACTACATCAATATTTATTTCATTACTTTTTGAACGAATGCAAAGAAATTAGAAAATAGCAAACGAAAGATAAGAGGACTTTTTTTAACTTTTATTTTGAACAAAAGTACTTTTTAGAAAAATGCAAAAGGTGCACTGAAATTTAATACTTTTTTCTGAAATTTCTTCACAAGTACATAAAAAGCGAATATTCTTACTATTTATTTTATTTTTAAAAACCGAAAAATTAAAAAAAATTTATTTTAAATAAACTAATTACAAGTATTTATAAAAACAAATTAAAAAATATTGGTCCCACCATGATTCGAACCCACGATTATCTATTTGGAAATAAACCGTATGCCAGCAAAAAAAGATATGCCGAAGCAGTAGAAAAAGCGCTACAGTTGTTGATCTAGATGAACCTGTTTTTTAACATAAACACTAAGTAATGATTTTAACATTGAGTTGTCATAGGAGAGGAGTACTCCAACTTCAACATTTTTTTCAGCACTTTTTGAACGAGTGAAAAGGAAGCCCTTTTTCATCATTTTAAAGTAAAGAAAAAATCTTTGCAAAAAAAATTATATTTTTTTTTGTTTTACAAATACCATCGAATATCAAACTTGCGACCCATGATTGCTGGTCTAGCTCTCTACTGCTCAGCTATTCTCTGATATTAAAGTTGACTGGCATAAAAACACCACTTTGTCTCTCAAATAAAAGTACTTTTTAAACATGTGCAAAAGGTGGACTTCAATTCAGTATTGTTTTCAGTACTATTTTCATAAGCGCATAAAAAGCAATTTTTCATCATTTTTATTTTATATATTTTTAAAAATTGAAAAATTAAAAAAATATTAAATTTAGGCAATTAATTGTAAATATTAAAAAAATAATAAAAAAAAATATTGGTCCCTCTAGGAATCGAACCCGCGATCATCTGTTTAGAAATACTAAATGATACCAAAATCACTTTTTAAGATCACTTTCAGAGCAATTATGCTTTAGAAGCAATATCTGGTGATTTTTGTGGATGTTGTTCAGAAGTAATTCTAAAAATACACTAAAGGATACTTGTGAATCAGTAAAAGAAGTAGTTTGTAAAGCATTACTTCCAATTTTTTACTGGGTATCCTAATCACTTCTTAGGATAACTTTTAGAGCAATAATGCTTTATGTTGTTTTTGGATGTTGTTCAGAATTAATTCTAAAACAAGCTGTAAAAATATACTAATGGATAATTTTGAAGCAAACGAAAGAATTAATTTTTTGAAGTTGTTTAGAATTACTTTCAAAAAATCAGTTAAAATGCACTAACGCATACTTTGGAAGCTGTAAAAGAAGTGGTTTCCAATTTTTTTTTTTTTTTGTGGGTAGGCTACTTTTGAAAAATATGTTTCTATAATAAATACTGAAAATTTTAAATTCAGCATATTTTTTGTATGCAGAAAATATGTTCAAATAAAATAAGGTTTAAAAGTTTCCCTCTAAAAATTTGGGAAATTTTTTACGGTTGATTTCTATGATTAATTTGTATACTTTTAAAAGCTTTTCCAAAGCTTTTGGATTTTTGTTATATTGTCATATATCGTGGATAAGAAAAGTTTAATATTATAGACAGCTTTTATGAATATAACAGTAATTACCCCAAAATACCCAGATAAAACTAATAAGAAAAAAAACGTTAGAAATTAACAAAATTTTAAAAAATAACATCACTTCATAAGTAAGTGTATGTATTGGAATATTTCAATAAATAAAGTCAATCAATTAAAATAATAAAGAAATGTTTTATAAGGGCAGTATCACACGTTCAATATATATTGACCGCGATCCAGTATCGCGATATTTATTGAAAGTGCAGCATGCAGTATTGATGGATTGCGATCCATATCGCAGAATAGCCCAATATTCTGAAATCCAGATCACGGATCACGGATCGCGGATCACGCGATAAATATTGAACGTGTAGCATAGTTCGTGATATCAATTCGCGATACAATAGTAAAAAGTGAAAGAAATCCAGATCACGGATCGCGGATCACGCGATAAATATTGAACGTGTATCATAGTTCGTGATATCAATTCGTGATACAATAGTAAAAAGTGAAAGAATAAAGAAAATAAAACAAATGAAATAAAATACGCAGTGCAAACAAAAAAGATAAAACATTTATAACACATTTCTTCAATAAAAAAGCAAGCACAATAGCTAAACAGGCTTTCTTTTTTTTTGTTTTCTCGCGACATTTTTTAATAAATACTGACGCGATAAATATTGAACATGTAGCATACACGCGCGATCCATCAATCCATTAAAATGGATCGCGATCCAAATATCACAATATATATTGAACGTGTGACACTGCCCTAAAAAAAAGAGTCGATTGCTGATAGAAAGACACATTATTATATGTTTTTTAAACCTCTCGATATATTGTATCCATATGGATAAACTTACTTTGGGTGGATCTGGCAAACGATTTTAATTGTAATTGATAATAGTTTTTGAAAGTTTTACAGATCATTTACAATAAAAAATTTCAAAATAATTATCAGCACATGGCCGCCATATTTCCATCTTAAAAAAGGATTTTTTTGTCAATTTTTGTTCTTTAATTATTTAAAAATATATCAAATGCCGGTTTTTTTTAATTTCTTAGGCTGGTTTTATTAGGAGAGCTTCAGGGTTTATGGGAATATCCAAAAATTGTTTGCCAACAATATTGTATATTTTTTTCTAAATTTAATCGGTCGGTACATGAAGATTGCGTCTATATAAAATGGCAAATTTACGGATATGTGACTGTTTTTTAATTGTGATATAAAATTTGGCATTTTTGCTCAAAAAATATTTTTATTTAATCAGCCTACATATGAACATATTAAAAAGTGGTCCAAAAAAGCAATTTTTTCGGAAAGTTCTCAAAAAAAGTTTTTTCGCGCCGTTTCGCGCAGGCATAAAAATAAAAAAGAAGAAAATTTTCACGGACGAATAAATTCTTAAGTACCTGGCGTGGCTGGATTTTAAAATTTTTGATGTGAATGAAAACAGTACGAGGGTAAACTAAAGATTACAAAAAAAAAAATATTATCTAAAAAGCAAGAAAAAATTTTAATATATCTCTACATCAGAGACTTAATTTTTTTAGTCCACTAAAAATATAAAAAAAGACAGAAAGAAAATCGGTCTTCCCGTTTAAGTTGTTTATTGGTACCTGATTTTCAATATGTTGTTTCGAGAAAAAGCCATTTAAAGTTTAAAATTAAGTTCACTACCAAAAAACGAAAACAAAACTTTTAATATTGTTAGAGTAAAAATAATCCCTACTTATGTGCTTTCTTCACTGAAAATTTTAGAAGAGTCGATTCGGTAGTTTTTGAGGCATTAGGCTTACTAAGCTTTAGGGTTCGTATGAATGAAAAAATTTCAATTAAATATTTAATAAAATTCGTTAATTTCACTTAAAAAAACAAAAGAGTAAAAGGAAATTACATAAAGAATCGTAAAAAAATTTTTATAAATTAAAATTTTGACTAAAAACTAGAAAAAAAATTTTTTAACTAAAATTTCGTTACTAAATTTTTTCTGAGCGTACTAAGGTCATTGTTTGATTAATATTCGTGAGTGAACTTTGACTCATCTACGCCAAAGTGCCGGGATTCACACTCACATCATGGTGAAAAACATTTGTTCCATGGTGAAAAAGAATTTAAATTTTCCTGTGTGAAATGAAATCTTTTTCGACAATATAAGATTTTTGACAGTTGTAAACAATAGTGAAAAAAAAAAAATAAAAGGAAACAAATATTTTTAGGAAATACATACAGTGGCACAGAAAAGTATACATACCCCCTTTAAAATCAAGTTTTATGAAATTTAGTTGCATTTCCGAAAAAACAAATTATGCAAAATAGTATATTTCTTTTCATTTAAAACATTAAGTATGAAAAAAAATTTAATTTGCTTCTTACCTTATCTAAACGAGTAAAAGTACTTTTTCATGACGCAGAAAAGTATACATATATACAATAATAGTGGAAATTGCTAATCACTTGAATCTATTGAATGACATTGCCTCAGTCTACCCAGAAACAGTTCGAAGTGTCCTAACAAACAACGGTTTTCATAGTCGTGTACATAGAAAGAAACCATACATCAGTGAAGTGAAGAAACATGTTGGAAAAGATGAAATTTTTTGGGCCAATGTTATGTTTAGCAATGAAAACAAGTTCAATTTATTCGGGTCTGATGGCAAACAAAAAGTACGGTGCAAAAAAATGAAGAATTGATGGAGAAAAATCTACTTCCAACAGTCAGCATAGTGCATGTAATGTCATGGGCTAGGGTAGGGAATTTGGTATTTATAGAGACAATAATGGATAATTTTCTTTACCCTGATCTTCTAAAAGATAATATTAAACAAACTGCTGTAAAAATGGGTCTTAAACCAGGCTAGTATTTCCAGCAAGATAATGACCTGAAGCACACTTCGGGGATTGTTAAGGAATAGCTTCTATATAATGTGCCTCACCAACTACATTCACCACCCAAATTGCCAGATTTAAATAACATAGAGCATCCGAGGGATGAATTGGATCGCAGTATCCGAAAAAACGTCTAAAAAAGTAAGATGCATCTCGAAAATGCTCTTTTGGAGGAATGGAACGGTATTTCAAAGGATGTTTTACTGAATCATTAGTTTTTTTCTATGAAAAACATATTGACAGCCGTTTTAGCACTGTAGGTGGACATACAAAGTATTATATAATATTTTTTTTTATCATAAAATATGAGAATATCCCAGTGTAGAAACGGTAATGACATATCATTATTTTTTTGAGTACCAGTAATGACACCCACTTACCTTCTGCATTATTTTAAAACATATAGTAATGAGTTACTGATAATGACTTATTTTTATCATTATTTCAAATAGAAAATAATTTTTTAATTTTTTTGAAAATTTTTTGAAATTTATTTTTAGACTCAATATTTTTTAAACACTGGTAAGGATATATGTAACCACATATTTTTTGATTTTTTGTATGTTGGCGAGTAAGCTTACTTGTGTGCAGCAGGTCAATTGTGTTTTTATCTATTAAATATTACATGTCGATACAGCTCAGATGGTAGAGCTGTTGACTGGCAATCTGTAGACCCAGGTTCGATTCCCGCACCAGCAAATTTTATTTAAAAAAAAAATACAATAAAAAATATTTTTTTTTATATAATTAATTTTTTTGAAAATCTATTTTTAGATTCATTATTTTTGTCAGTACTGGTAAGCGCATAGGTAACGATATATTTTTTGATTTTTCGTATGCTGGTGTGTAACGACAACTCATTATTTTTCGCGACATCGCCATATAAAGGTAATAAGAAATGTAACAACAAAAGTAAGTAGTTACTATTACCAAGTATGTAGTTACCCAGTGCAGAAACGGTAATGACATATCATTATTTTTTCGACTACCAGTAATGACACCCACTTACCTTCTGTATTATTTTAAAACATATAATAATGAGTTACTGATAATGACTTATTTTTATCATTATTTCAAATAGAAAATAATTTTTTAGATTTTTTTTTAAATTTTTTTAAATCTATTTTTAGACTCAATATTTTTTAAACACTGGTAAGGATATATGTAACCACATATTTTTTTGATTTTTTGTATGTTGGCGAGTAAGCTTACTTGTGTGCAGCAAGTCAATTGTGTTTTTGTCTATTAAATATTACATGTCGATATAGCTCAGATGGTAGAGCTGTTGACTGGGAATCTGTAGACCCAGGTTCGATTACCGCACCAGCAAATTTTATTAAAAAAAAAAAAAATGCAATAAAAAATATTTTTTTTTATATAATTTATTTTTTAGAAAATCTATTTTTAGACTCATTATTTTTGTCAGTACTGGTAAGCACATTGGTAACGATATACTTTTGGATTTTTCGTATGCTGGTGTGTAACGACAACTCATTATTTTTCGCGACATCGCCATATAAAGGTAATAAGAAATGTAATAACAAAAGTAACTAGTTACCATTACCAAGTATGTAGTTACATAACCACATATCTGGTAATGATTTTCTACACTGGGATTATTATTAAGTTCAACAGTATGTACACTTTTCTGTGCCTTAAATATTGTTTATTTCTTTTTTCGTTAATAAATAATGTATAATTACCAGGGCAAGGACTTTCATGCACTAAAAAATCGAAATTATTTGCTTAAAATATGCACTATAAAATGGAAAATATGCACTTAAATATGCATTTATAACGAAATATGAACTAAAACCCAAAAAATATGCAATTAAAAATAAATGTTTTTTTTTTAATTATATTTATTAAAAACTAACATAAACGTAAAAATTCAGGTATCGGTTACGATAAGCTTGTTCGTTTACTTACTACAACTTACTATATTTACTATAGCTGGAAAAATTCAATACAAAAAGTAAAAAAAAAAACATTGCAATTGTAGTAAAAGTAGTAAGAAATTCGAGTAAAGGAACACGCTGAATATGTCTTTAAATACACATAGTTATATGAATTCTTAAATTGAATTTCATATTTAAAAATATTAAAAAATATGCAATAATGTGCAAAATATGCAAAAATATGCAATAAAAGTCATAAAATATGCACTTAAAAGTAAAATATGCAAAAATATGCATTTATAACAAAATATGAAAAAATATGCAACAACAAATCGATGCCATTTTTTTGCAAATTCTTTGATTCGGAAAAGTATTTGGTCAAAATCATTTTTGGGCCACTGACTACAAACATGCATTTGCATGAAAGTCCTTGCCCTGATAATTACCAATATTTTGATAATTTTTTGTTATTGTTCATAGAATAATTTCATATGGCAAAGATTGTTCTCTTACAACATGCATACATTCTGTAGAACAAGCATTTTCAAGGGGTATGTATACTTTTCTGTGCCACTGCATATGCGTTTGCTAATTGCAATTCTCCTACAAACCAGATCGTTGCAATTAATGGAGGTTTTAGTTTTGCATAACAAAATAGACGAAGCCGAGAAATAAAAATGGTTACCCACATGTACTGTAATTTTTCTCTGCCTCTTTTCTGGTACGTTAATTTTAAATCTTTTTTGTTTTTGTTCAGAATTTTTTATTTGTATGTGGGTGATATCAAAAAATGTGATAAAAACCGTGTAACCACCGAATTTCTAATGCATGGATTACATTTGAGTTACATATTTCGATATATATCAGCGCATTGTCACCTGTTTTACAAAATTTATAACAATCTGACCAATTTTTGGTTAATACATAAAATTTGTGACCAATTTTATAGGTTAAATGTAAACTCCGTAACAAGTAACTCACAAGGTTTTTTAACTTTAATAGCTTATATTTTAATAACCAATAAAGCTAAACACTAACTGCAAGAATTTTTATGAAGAAGAAAAGTGCCGTTTTTAATAAAAATTAACACATTTTACAAACTTTTTCGTATATCTTAGCTATCACGACTTCAACTCTGTAACGATTTTTCGTCATAATTTTTGATAAAAATGCATACACCAGAATTTTCAAGTTATCTATTAATTAAATTGCGAAAAGTATAATGTTATTTATACTCAAATGATCGTTGGACTGTAAATTATCATCTAGTATAACAGACTTGAACTTTTTCTGCAGCATGTAACATTCTCGAGATGAAAAAGGATGTCTTTAATAAGATTTGAAAAAATGTTGTAAACTCAATTCCTAATTTGTACACCAAACTATTTAACGAGTGAGAAAAACAATTGCATATTTGGATTCACCTTGTAGGCATCATACGATTTTGTTTCGGAAAGCAAATTCTGACAAAGCGTTCCTGAAAGAAAACGAAAAAAGTAACCACATGTAAACTCCGTAACTGTAAACTCCGTAACCACAATTGTTTGCATCAGGTTTCATTCAAATAAATGTATACAAATGTTTAAAATATTTTAAAATAACCATAAACAGAGGTGATTCAACTAATATTTATGCGTCAAAAGACGATTCAACTAATAATTTTGCGTCAAATCAAAAAAAGTTATCAGTTTTTTACCCTAAGCTGCTGGAGCGAAAAACGATTGATTTTGCATTTCATTGGTTTTGAATCGATATTTCGAGTCGTTACTGACATTAGTTTGACAAATTAAATTTGTTTCACACAATTTAAGAATTTTTTGATCGCGAAATGTTATGTTTTTTATATATTATTTTGTAACTGCGCAACCGCTGTTTGGATTTTAAAAATTTTATATTTTTGAAAAGCATTTAAAAGGACCAAAAATACAAAATTAAAAAAAAAAATTTTTTTTCGCGGAATGAATTCTATTTTTATTCGCGAAACCGCCAATTTTATAAACACAAATTATATATCATTGGAAAGCCAGTTGAAAACCCAAATACGAAAAACTAATAAATTGAAGAAAATTCGTACGCAATTTTTTTTAGTATATCTTTTGCTTGCAGAAATGTAAACTCCGTTACCACAAAAAAAAATTAAAATTGTGCAAAAAAAGTTATTGCGACAACTTGTAGAAGAGATTTTTTGCAATTAGGTTTATAATGACTAAACTTACTGATTCCATTAAGAAAAAACCGAAATATTAACACTTTTTGCTTCTCACAAATTTGGCCAAAAATTTATCACATTTTTTGATTTCACCCATGTATTGTTTCTTAATTTTCTTTTAGAAAATTAAGAAACAATGGAACAATGGAATACAATAGAAATTTTAAAATGTCAAAAATTTCTAATGTCAAAACTTCTACCAGCACTATGGGCTAGTGAAATTTTATTCACCTCAGAACTGTCAAAAATTTACCATAAAGAATACTTTGCTACCGTTTCACACACTCCCAAAATATCGTATCAAATGATATAAAGAATTTTTCATCAAAATTTTTACATCATATAAAGAAAAGATCAAACTATTAAAATAAGAAAGATAAGAATTTAATGAAATGCATATTTTACTTAAAATCTTCCAACGAAAACTTTCTAGAGCAAATGAATTTTTTTAGTTTTGATGCTGTGTTTAAAATTCAACAAAAAAAAAAAAACCTTTTTTACAAGAAGTCATTTTGCAAGCTCCAATTTAAATGGAAAATAAAAACATATACGATAAAAATTAATTGTTAGCTTTGCACGGGGATATGTCATTTTACAAAATCTTACGGAATGACCCTCGTATTGCAAGCAAAAGCTTTAACTTGGTTGTACCATTCTTATTGGAAGACCCTTTGTGCTGTACAAATACCAAAGCACCATTTCAAAAACTTTTGTTGATTAATTTTACATGCTGTATACAAAAAGCTTTCTTATATCATAAATTAAACACCAGATGTCAGTTCAGTATTTGAAAATTAAGCTCTAATATAAAAGCTTAGAAATAATATAAACCACTATTAGTATTTTAGCAAGTTTTAATCCACATTTTTTTTTTTTTGTTAAAGTGTCTACATCTTTTGCATTTGTAAATCAGAAAATATCAAATTGAAATTCAGAACTTGCATTTGAAATTCAAAAAAATATGAACTGAAATTTAGAAGTCGAATTTTAAATTAAAGAAGCAACAATAATTGTAACATATTCACATCTTTCATTTTAAATTCAAAAAATATTATTTAAAATTAAGAAAATAACATTTGATATTCAGAAAATATAAATCGAAATTCTGAATATATTATTCAAAATTTAGAAAATATTACTCAAAATTTATAAAATATCAGTTCTATTTTTGATAATATCAATTGAAAGAAAATTGAAAAGGAATTCAGAAAATATTAATTGATACTCATAACCAAAACAATTAAAATTCAGAAAATATCCATCGAAATTCACAAAATATCAATAAAAATTCAGAATTTATATAATAATACATGAATTAGTAATTTATTAATGAATTTGAAAATTTTTTATTGAAATTAAGATAAATTAATAAATTAACAGCAATTCAGAATATATCAATTGAAATTAAGAAAACATCAAATGAAAGTAAAAAGACATTAACTGAAAATTAAAAATTCTAAATGAATTTTATTTGGTGTTTTCTGAATTTTAGTTGATATATTGTTATTTTTAATTACTGTTTTCGGAATTTCAGTTGATGCAATACTTAATTTGAAATGATGGTTTTGTGTGTGTGTGTTTTTTTTTTTTCTTAAATATGACTTAAGTAAGAAATATCGTTTGATAAATTCTAACTTAAGTAAAATTTTATAAACTGGCCCATAAAAACTTTTAGAAACTGGCCAATAGATTCTGAATTTCAATTAATGTTTTCCGAATATGGATTAATATTCTAAGTGTTAACATTTTTCTCCAATTATGCTTTCTGAATTTTAATTGAAATTTTTTGAATTTAATAGCGAATTTACACTATGATCGAGTTAAGGGGGGTAAATACTGTAGAAACAGCATTTTAAAGGGTATATTTGAACGGTTGTCAAAAATTCAATTACCAATATTTTTAATGTTTTATTCTTTTATTTAAAAATCATCTTATTGTAGTATTTTCAAAAAATGTCAGTTTTATATTTCCCCATCCAAATTCGTCAGAGTTGCCACTTCATTACTGGCCTTTTTTAAAAAAGGCAAAACCCGGTGCCACTGTGCAGCCTTCATTAATTATCGGAAAATAAAAATGTAAAGTGATTCTTAATCCCAGATAAATTCTCTAGTCCTTATCTTGGCCCGACTTTTATTTTTAAAATTTTCTTTTAACAAAGTTGCCACACAAACTTAAAAATTCCAAAAAAGGTTAGAAGAAGCACATTTGCTCGGAGATATAAAATTTATTTGACCAAAATTCAAAAAAAGGGCCATGATAGGGACTAGAGTTTTTTGTTGCCTATGAAAGAAAAATACCCGGATCGAAATCGGTTAACCCGCCTTGGTTGTACAGTGGCAGCCGATTTTGAACTCAGGGTTGTGGGAAAACGCGTTTAAAGCAGGGACGTAACAGTTATAACTTTTATTCAAAAAAGTGATTGTTTTACAATTATTTCCTGTTTGAGTATTTTTAATTTTCTGTTTATTTGCTCTGTTTGATTTATATTTTTAATTCAAACAAAAACAATCCAAACACGATTTTTATTTTTTCAAAAATAATAAAAGTTATTTTGTGATTTTTTTTCTTTATCAAAAAATAACAATTAAGAATATAAATCAAAAGCCATGGAACCAATGACTTCACCAATTATAATATCCTGATGATGTCAACTAGTGTTAATAAAAGATTGAACAGTGATTTAAAGTGAGTAAATATGTATATTCCAGCAACTTCCGGCATTCAATTTAGGTCAATTTTTAATTTTTATTTTATTATCAAATAAAAAAGTTAGTGCTTAATTTTTTCAAAAAAATCATTCTGTAACTTTTATAAAAAGTTTTTTTTTTTTAAATAAAAAGCAAAAAACAACAGAAATTTATAGAGTAAAATATAAAAATTGAAAAAATTAAAATCTTTGCCAAACTTTGTGATTTTTTTGTGCAATATGATTTATAAAATATAGTGCATTATTGAAATATTATAATTAAATAAATTTGGGTGGTGACTTTTTTAGAAATATAACAGTTATTTTGGGTCTCTGGTTTAAAGTTTAAAATTAATTTTACGCTAAGAAAACAGCAAAATTTCAAAAAAACTGTGTATGAACAAAATATATGTATATCTCGCAGTTTTCTACATGTGCACCAAATTTGGGAAGAATCGGATAAAGAGTATTTTATAAATTAACCCAAACATTCTTAAAAACGATGGTAGAGAATTTATTAGACATTTCATTTAGGTCAAAATCTTTTATTTCGTATATTTTTTAATTTGTTTTGTATTTGTTTTTTTATTTTTCGCCCACCATCGAGGAATCGTCATTGGCTTTTCTTTAAAGACTTCGTGCAAATCTTGCATCTTTGGATGTAGTTTTTTATTTTTTTCTCTGCTGTATTATGCGAAATAAGATTTATAATAAAGACAATGATAAGAAACGCTCCCAAAAAATTTTGTGTACAAATTTGATGTATAGAATATTACTTTGTGACTAAAATATATTTTACAAAAAAACATGTGGAAATTTTATTTCTTAGAATTTTTTATTGATATTTTCTGAGCATATACTGAAGAGTATGCTCTATCCAAATAAAATATAAAAAAAAATTCGAAAACAAAATTTTTCCTAGAGTCGATACCCCCCTTAAAAGTAGATTTCGATAGATTTCGACGGAAATGCAATAAAAATTTGGCATTTCAAACAGATTTCCCATAAGAAATGAAATCCCAATTTAATTTGGATTTCAGCGAAATCTCATCGAAATCCAAACTGAAATCCAATTTTTCTCCCATATTTGCAGAAAAGTAGGGAAGTTTGCAGAAAAGTGGCAACATATAGCAGCTGTTCATGTCATAAAAAATTAATAAATAATAAATTTTAATAACTTTAAAAAATTAAGGAATATTATTATTAATATTATTTTTAATTGAAGAAAATATTTAAAGTTGAAAACGGCTATTTTATTGTATCCGACGAAGAGAAACTATAAAAAATCATCTGATGGCGCCGGCAAGACCATTGACAAAACATTGAATATATTATTTTTTATTTTTATCGAGATATAAATACATTAATTGCATTAAAGGAATTAAATATGCTAAAATCCCAAACGTGTTTTAAAAATTGTAAAAAATAATCTGTTGGAGGCTTGTCGCTATCTGGATATCATTCTTGCCTAAAGAACTCGTCATTTATTTTTTAGCTTTCTACTAATCGTCCTTATACTTAAACACATTTCTTAGCAAATATAACATGGTATCTTTCAAAATATAAATGATTTTTGTGCCATTAAATAAAATGGTTTTTGGAAAATCTTTTAATTTTGGTTAATTTTTAAGGTTAGTTTGTTTACAAAAAAATTGTTCTTGGCCTATCGAAATCCTCTTCATCTGTCAAATATTCTAATGTAAACGATATAGATTTTGAATTGGATTTCAAAACGAAATCTAGTGAACATTTTAACAATGCAGATTCGCTATAAATTGAAAATTACAATTGATATTTTATGAATTCCAATTGGGGGCTTCTTAAATTCAATAGATGTTTTCTAAATAACAGTTAACATATAAAATGTGTAGTAGAAATATAGTTAAAATGGGTCCAGTTTTGTTTAGCACATTTTACGAGAAGTTAAGTTTCGCCTTAAACATTTTCCCAAAAGAAATGAAAGGCAATTTTATGTGAAACACAAATCCATAAAAATAATTAATATTTGAAAGTATTTTTCCACAAAGTTAATCCGGAAAGTATTTTTCCATGAGTCGGGGTTTCAAGAATAAAGTACGTGAAATTCGAATTGGCGATTTGATGGAACTTTTATGACCTTAGATTTGGGTTCGACATTCATCGTCATCTAAAACTTAAAGCCGTAAATATTCGAATACTGGTATAAGACGTTTACCAAAAAAAATAGTTTATCAATCTACTATTCGTAAGACTAATTACTTATTGTCTAAGTATGTTTGACATGTGTAATAAAAAATGATTGGGTTTAATACACTCATAGAATTTAAAAAAAGTTTTGTTGGAAGGCTGGGCAAAAAAATTGATTTTGGTCGCGTAGTATTATTATTTAAATAATCACAGCTGCTTTTGCCGAAAAAGTAATAATATAATATACCTACTCGATTCCCAAAAAAATTTAAATTTTAAATTATACTTATATTTTATTTGCTTAAAAACACACTTTGTATGTTGTTTTTGATATGTGCAAATATTATAACATCGAAAATTAAACATAATAAACTACAAGGTCCCAATACATTGCCCCAACGGGTATTATCCCAATATATGGTTTTGGTGTTAAACATGTGCGTAAAATTTCGGTTATAATAATACCAAAAATGGAAATAGGTGTAATGGGCTAAAGTATTATGTGCCAAATCGATTGACTCCATAAAGAAAAATGAATGAGTCTCCATGAGAAAAATTAAAAAAAATAGTATACTTATACATAATTGTTTTTTAAAATTCCTATTAAATTATAAATTCTAATAAACGATGTGCTAATAGTTATTATCAGAGAAATTTGTTTTAAATATTATACTGTTAGGAGTCAATAAAGTCCAAGGAAAATTTTTTACAATCGGTAGTCAACCACACCCATTCTACAACTGGTTCCACTGCAACCGATTCCATGGAACTGGTTCCGGAACTAGTTCCTGGGATCCTATATGGAAGATGTGGGTGACGTAGAATCGGTTCCAGAACTAGTTCGAGAACTGATACTAGAGCAACCGGTTCCACTTTAGAGCTATAGAAGGGGTTGCTTTTGGGACAATTTCAAACAAAAAGAATCGGTGTTAGAATCGACAGTAGAAGGGGTTGTGAATGAAAAGTAGCTATTGTACAACCGATTCTTTGGAACAGAAAATTTTCCTGGGGTGTTTTGAAATAAAAGTTTTGTAAAATTCTTAAAGTGGAATTAATCGATTTGGCAACTGTGAAGCATTAATTTTTAACTTAAGAAATATTGCAGGAAAAATAAATTTAAGTTGGAACTATACCCAGGAAAATTTTTTACAATCGGTAGCCAACCACACCCATTCTACAACTGGTTCCACTGCAACCGATTCCATGGAACTGGTTCCGGAACCAGTTCCTGGGATCCTATATGGAAGGTGTGGGTGACGTAGAATCAGTTCCATAACTAGTTCCAGAACTGATTCGAGAGCAACCGGTTCCACTTTGGAGCCACAGAAGGGGTTGCTTTTGGGACAATTTCAAACAAAAAGAATCGGTGTTAGAATCGACAGTAGAAGGGGTTGTGAATGAAAAGTAGCTATTGTACAACCGATTCTTTGGAACAGAAAATTTTCCTGGGTAGTTAAGGCCTTATAATTTATTTATAAATAAGGATAGTGCCTAACAATAATTTTCCCTACTGTTCCAATTTTTACTTCAGAATACAAAATTCTAAAGTTAAACATTTGAGTTAAATTTTGGCTATTCTAAAAATTTATTGTTGTTTGGAATATATATAACATTCTCGTTTGCTCCAGATTTATGTTAAAGTTAACCCTTCAGTATGAGACTCACTATTAGAGTTTCTGTGGTGTTCTGAGATTTCCAAACAGAACATTTTATTAGGTTTACTTTCGTTTTATTTCATCTTTAAAAACATTGTCGAAAGTAATTTATTTTAAATTCGCACGCCAATTGATGCATACAAAATTAAAAAACAAAAAAAAAAAACACTTCAAAATTTATAAATTTTACTGAAAATCGTTCTCTTTCGACAGTAAACAAACAAAATTATCACATACTTCCTTTTTATATTTAATTTTGATGAAAAGAT
Organism: Leucophora obtusa; assembly: GCA_949987735.1. Taxonomy (NCBI): domain Eukaryota; kingdom Metazoa; phylum Arthropoda; class Insecta; order Diptera; family Anthomyiidae; genus Leucophora; species Leucophora obtusa. The sequence goes on from OX465297.1 coordinate 207,874,348, forward strand.
TATTTCACTAACTTATCTCAAAATAACCTAAATTTATTGCTTTACTATAGTTATGAATGTCAAATTTATACGAAAATGTTTGTAGTTAACGTTAAAATCGGGTTATTTTTTTAAACAAGTTACCCGCCCTTAAATAAATATTTGTAATTTAGTTTTATTTTTATATTATTTTTACTATAGTAAAAGTAATACAATAAGCATGAAAATTTATGTCTTCTCTAGTAAACAAAATTATATGATTATTTTTATATATAATTATATCCGAAAAATTAACACCTAATTGTCGGAGAACAATCAGTTTGTACTTCATGGTTTCTATGTTCCTTGGTAGAATCTTATTTGGGTATAGGTCTTCGCCCCTACCAATTTTAATTGAAAAATTCACACGATATGGATTAAAGACAGCCCAGGTCATTAATTTTTACGTTAGGTTTTTTTTAATAATAAAACAAAAATCACATTATAAAGTGTTCGTTTCAGATATCATTCACTGTTTTAAAATAATACTGTTATATAAACAAAATAAGTTTATTCCTAATTAAAACAAACAGACCCAAAAAAAGTTTTCTATAAATAGTTAGTAATATTCGAAATATATATTAATCATATTTAATAATTGAATTCGAAGAGTAAAAAGTGATTTAAACTGCTAAAAAAAAACAATATATAAACATGAAATTACCAGTTTTACTAATACTTTTCGGTTTATTTGCCATTCTTAATGCTCAAAAAACTGATAATGTACAAGGTTCATCAAGTGGTAATGCTCCAAGTGGTAGTGCTCCAAGTGGTAGTGGTCCAAGTGGTAGTGCTCCAAGTGGCAGTGCTCCAAGTGGCAGTGCTCCAAGTGGCAGCACTCCAAGTGGCAGTACTCCAAGTGGCAGTGCTCCAAGTGGAAGTGCTTCAAGTGCCGGCTCTGGAAATGATAAACCTATACCTGAAGAAATCGGTGGAGCTAAACCTAAGCCTCAAGGAAATGGTGGAACTAAACCTAAGCCTGAAGAAAACGGACAAGAGCAAAACAAGCCAGCATCCCCACCACCTAAACCAGCATCAGCAGCTAGTCCACCGGGTAAAATACCAACTAAACCATTAGCTAAGCCAACAGCTAAACCCGCTGCTAAACCTGGAGTTAAACCAATAGCTAAACCAGGAGCTAAACCAGCAGCGAAACCCGCAGCTAAACCTGGAACTAAACCAGTAGCTAAACCAGTAGCTAAACCAGGAGCTAAACCAGCAGCGAAACCCGCAGCTAAACCAGCAGCTAAACCAGCAGCAAAACCAGCAGCTAAACCAGCAGCGAAACCAGCAGCGAAACCAGCATCTAAACCAGCAGCCAAGCCAGTAGCTAAACCAGCAGCTAAACCAGCAGCCAAGCCAGCAGCTAAACCAGCAGCCAAGCCAGCAGCTAAACCCGCAGCCCAACCAGCAGCTAAACTAAGAGCTAAGGCAGCAGCTAAATGAGCATCTAAGCTTTACGCAAAAAAGCGACCCAATTTAAAAAGCACCAAAATCTAAAAACTAAACCCAAATTCTAAAGATTAGCAAAAGCTTAAAAGCGCACTACAAACAGAAAACAGATTCATTGTGACATCCAAATTTTTTACAACTAAATCATTCGGTTTGCAGCACATAATTATTTGGAATTGGCAATCAAATGTATTCATGAGTCAATCAACAAAAATTGTTTCAGCCGAAATTCTATGATGCTGATGATTCTAATACTATACTTAGAAAAGACAAACTTGCTGTTTTTGCTTTTTATTGCTTGTTTGACTCATATTTGCTTCTGTTAGCTTTTTTTGGATTTTCCGTTTTTTAGCTTTAAAATAGCTTTTTTAAGATATTTTACCGAAAAAAAAATTTTTTTGCTCACAAAAAAAATATTTTTTTTTTAACTTTACATTTTTTTTTTAAAAACTTTTGTTTTTCCAAGTTTTTTTACTATAGCTTTTTTATTGCTTTTTTTACAATATTTTTTTTACTTTAAGCATTTTGCTTTTTTCAGTCTTCTCTGATTATGACACAACTTCAAGGACCCATATTTTAAATATAGTACTAATAATATAATAACTTAAACACGGAAAAATAAAAACGAGTTTTAATTACGAAATTAACAATATTAAATATATTTTCAACAATTACCTTAATTTTTGCATTAAAAATACAAAAATTGTTTTTTCGGACTTTCTATATTTCCATATATTTAGTTAGAATATTCTTCTACCTCAAGTCCAAATTATAATATGATATTGGGAAAAAATGCAACCAACGAAAGAGGCATTCGCTACCCTAGCGACCGCCTCTTATAAAATTATAAACAAAATTATAATAATGGTGAGTAATTTTGATTTTACCTAATATTTGTTGAGAAAAAAATGTTTGTGAAGAGAAAATCTCAAAATTAGTACATACGGGAGATAGGTCCAAATATGAACCTATTCTATCTAGAATCAATAGGCCATGTCCTATTGCACATGTAAGTCGGCGTACCAAATTTTATAAAAATATCTCCGTACTTGTGATCTGTAGCGTGCGAAAAATATTGTCATATTTTCGACCTGTAGTGGGCAAATATGCCCATTTTTGGAGGACCCTTATACGGGCACTGAACTCAAAAAAAGTCAGTAAAGTCAGCTAAAAATGTTGCGTGTCTGCAAATTTTTAGTCAGGAGCTGATTTTTAAAAATGTCCAGACTTCCACATTAGTAGACAACTCTAAATAACAAAAAAAAGGATATAAACTATGACCTTTTCTTTAAAAAAGCGAAGTGGAACACAAAAAAATTACAAAAAATAATGAAAAATATGTTTGTCCTTGTATATCACATATTCAATCTTAATAAACATTTTGTTTATACATTCACTTCATAAAATTTAAATATTTTATTTTGCCTATAATTTAAATCATATTTTATCTTATTGTGTTATATTTTTATGTATATGCAATCTGTTGGCGTCCTTTTGTTTTATGTATGAAACACAGATACAAAAATCTTTCACGATTGTGTTTACCTATGTCCTAGAAGAGCTGTGTTTAAGTATCATTTTATTTTTCCGCACTACATCTAATTTCTAATCTGCGGAATCTACATCTTGTCTGTCTGGTTGTTGTCCGCACTATAAATGTGTTTATCAGCACAGTTTTGGTAGCAAAATAAATAAATAAAACAAGACTTTAAAAAGGGGTTTAGTGCTAAAAAAATATAACTAAAACTTTTGCTGAAAACACAATACCAGCAAAAGCGTTGCTGAAACTACAACTTTTGCAATTGTAATTCAGAAAATATCAATTGTAATTCAGAAAATATCAATTGAAATTCAGAATTTCCATTTGAAATTCAGAAAACATCAATTGAAATTCAGAATTTCCATTTGAAATTCACAAAACATCAATTGAAATTCAGAATTTCCATTTGAAATTCAGAAAACATCAATTGAAACTCAGATTTTCCATTTGAAATTCAGAAAATATCAATTAAAATTCAGAAAATATCATTTGAAATTCAGAAAATATCAACTGAAATTCAGAAAATATCATTTGAAATTCAGAAAATATCATTTGAAATTCAGAAAATATAAATTATTATTCAGAAAACATCAATTGAAATTCAGAAAATATCAATTGAAATTTAGAAAATATCAATTGAAATTCAGAAATCGTCATTTGAAATTCAGAAAATATCAATTGAAATTCAGAAAATATCAATTGAAATTCAGAAAATATCATTTGAAATTCAGAAAATGTCAATTGAAATTCAGAAAATATCATTTGAAATTCAGAAAATATCATTTGAAATTCAGAAAATATCATTTGAAATTCAGAAAATATCAATTGATGTTCAGAAAATATCAATAGAATTTCAATAGATATTTTCTGAATTTCAATTGATGTTTTCTGAATATCAATTGATATTTTCTGAATTTCAAATGATTTTTTCTGAATTTCAAATGATATTTTCTGAATTCCAAATGATATTTTCTGAATTTCAATTGACATTTTCTGAATTTCAAATGATATTTTATGAATTTCAATTGATATTTTCTGAATTTCAAAGGACGGTTTCTGAATTTCAAATGATATTTTCTGAATTTCAATTGATATTTTATGAATTTCAAATGACAATTTCTGAATTTCAATTGACATTTTCTGAATTTCAAGTGACGATTTCTGAATTTCAATTGATATGTTCTGAATTTCAATTGATATTTTCTGAATTTCAAATGATATTTTCTGAATTTCAATTGATATTCTCTGAATTTCAAATGATATTTTCTGAATTTCAAATGGAAATTCTGAATTTCAATTGATCTTTTCTGAATTTCAAATGGAAATTCTGAATTTCAATTGATATTTTCTGAATTTCAAATGGAAATTCTGAATTTCAATTGATATTTTCTGAATTACAGTTGCAAGAGGTGTAGTATAACACATCGGCTAAAAAGTCCGTAGGATGACACATAGGTGGCGCCACTAATGAAAAATCCATGATTTTTTGGAACTACCAACCCTTGGATGATACCCGTCAAAATTTAATGACAATTTGTTCATTAGTGAACAAAGTAACAGCTGTTTTAGTGAGGCTAATTTTGCGATTTTGAAAACAATGGATTCAAAGCAACCAGAGGGTGCCATAATGCAAAATACAGGAAAATATTACTTGGAAAATTCGCACGATTTCTTAATTAGAAAGAATAAAGTTTAACCTAAAATTTGCCAAAAAAAAAAAAAAAAAAAATCGGTCGTCACAATATGTGTTTTTTCTTTGTAACTAAAAATTAATCGAAAAAAGGAAAAAAAATTGATTTTCTTTTAATGCAAAATATTCCCAAAATTAAATACATGTTTTGATATGAGTTAAAAAATAATTAATTTTTATTTTTTTAATACTTACGGATTTTTATTTACATATTTACAATAAATACCTAATTTTTTTAAATTTTATAACTAAGGAAACAAAGCATTCTTTCACTCTTATATGTATCTGCAACGTTATGTAAATATTCCCGGTCTTCTGTGGTAATTTTGTTGTAAGAAGATAATATTTTTTAAACAATTCCTTTGAGCATAATGTGTTTTAAGTATCCCACTTATGGTTTACTTTTAGCATTTTTATTTCATGATTGAGAGTTTTGTGTGGCACAAGGAAGCAATACTCTTTGTACTTTTTAAAGCTATTTAAGTTTATAACCGAAATACATAGATAAGCATATTTAACTCACAAAAGAGTAGCATATTGACTGTACACAAACTGGCCCATATGCATAGGAAATATTTGTACTAAGATCATGGAAGGTAACGAAACGATGCGATTATCGGTAGAGGTAACGATATTTTAGATTATTTCGGTAAAGTTGTTTAAGGGCAACGTTATTTCATATATTTTGGTATTGGTATTTTAAGGATAACGGTATTTAAGTTATTTCGGTAACGGTATTTAAAGAACAACGGTATTTCGGTTATTTCGGTAACGGTATTTTAAGATTCAGGGTAGTTACTTGAAAGGGGTTTTGTTTCGATAATAGCACATTTTTCTGCTATTTTTATAGGTTTAGTATTACGAGTGTACTTTCACGAGTGATAAACAGAGAAACCAAAAATATGCCTCAATTCAGAGCTTTGAAGAATTAATTCCTTAATTCAATTTTTCAATTCTGAATTAAAAATTCGATGAATAATTCACTAAGTACCATACATTGAATGGAATTAATTCATATTTGCTTTCGTTCGATTTATTTTGTTACGAATTAATTCAATTGCAATAGTTCTTTTTATTAAATCAAATGAATTAATTCACCGGTGAACGCGGTCAATTTAAAAATCGAACGGAAAAAAAGTGAATTAATTCCTTACTGAATTAATTCACCACTGAATTCATTCAATTTCATTTTCATTCAGTGAATTAAAAAAAAATAAAATTACATTCAGTGAATTAAAAACAAAAATAATAAGTTCACTGAATTGAAAAAAAAAAAAATAAAATAAGTTCACTGCATTAAAAAAAAAAAAATAAGTTCACTGAATTCAAAGCCTGTTTTCTGCCGTTCAGTAGAAGAAAACAATAATGTACAAATAAAAGTTTCAAATAAGCAATTTTACAGCGTGTGCTAGTAACAAATTAAAAACCGGATGCTGTTTATCAACCTACATGATTCAAAAATAAAGCCTTTTACTATTAAAAATAAAAACTTTACAGATATAGATAAATTTGGAAAAAAATATAACTATTAATTTTTCAAACTAGTTATATAGTTATATTTTTTTCCCAAATTTATCTATATCTGTAAAGTTTTTATTTTTAATAGTAAAAGGCTTTATTTTTGAATCATGTAGGTTGATAAACAGCATCCAGAGTCTAATTTGTTACTAGCACACGCTATAAAATTGCTTATTTAAAACATTTATTTGTACATTTTTGTTTTCTTTTACTGAACGGCAGAAAACAGGCTTTGAATGCAGTGAACTTATTTTATTTTTTTTTTTAATTCAGTGAACTTATTTTATTTTTTTTTTTTTCAATTCAGTGAACTTATTATTTTTGTTTTTAATTCACTGAATGTAATTTTATTTTTTTTTTAATTCACTGAATGAAAATGAAATTGAATGAATTCAGTGGTGAATTAATTCAGTAAGGAATTAATTCAGTAAGGAATTAATTCACTTTTTTCCGTTCGATTTATAAAATTGAACGCGTTCACCGGTGAATTAATTCATTTGATTTAATAAAAAGAACTATTGCAATGGAATTAATTCTTTGAATTTGTTGTTTGATGAACGCATTCAGTTGAATGAATTCAGTGAATTACTTAAGAAAAGGAATTCATTCAATTCTAGAGAAAATTGAATTCGATTGGTAGTGAATTCATTCAAAAAGTAATTAATTCTTCAAAGCTCTGCCTCAATTTTATACTCATAAAAGATGGCAACAATAAATTTTGTATTTACAACAGGGATGATAAAGTTGGTACTGTAGTACTTTTTATGGTACTATTATAATCTCAAAAGAACTATGGTACTCCTTAGACTCATTTGGTACTATTTTATAATTTTTAAATAGAAAGTGAAAAATTGACAGAAACTTAATTCAGATAAATGGTTTTTAAAATATTACAAAAAATAATAAAAATAATGTGAAATTTAATAATAAAAAAAAAAATATAAAAAATCTATTTATTGTTGTGATTTTTTACCACGCTTATTCGAACTTAGGTCTAACCGAATAATTTCCCACTTGTTTTAATAATAAAAAAAACTCAATTGATGCACAAAACTGAATTTTTGGGCATTAGGGGCCGCTTCTGTATATAGTGTTCCTATAGTTTAGCGCAGAATTTTTAAACAGAGTAATAAAAATCTTGGTTTTGCTCTGTATATTTGTAAAAAATCTAAAACGCGCGTTTTTTTACAAAAAGTGTAATATTCAAAAATATTTGTTTAATTTGTTTTTTTAGTTATAAGAAATTTATTTAAAAAAGTTTTAAATTCGATCATATGTAACTCTGCTTTTTAAGTCTTAAACATGAGAAATTGTGCATGGAAATGTAGAGAGATGAAGATTAGATGCAAGAAATAAGAGAGAATAATGCATGAAAAAGGAAGCGCGAAGAAGAGGGGAATTTGTTTAAAAAAAAAAAAAAAAAAAAAAAAAATAATAAAAAAAATTTGGTACTACGAGGATCGAAAAAGTACTATGTGTTAAAGTGATTGGTACTATCTTTAAAAATCCCATTTATCATCGCTGATTTACACGCATGCTTAAAATTTGTTGTTGCATATTTTAATAGCTAATTTTTAATTTAATGCATATCTTTAGCTTTGCTTGGTGATAAAGTACTAAAAATGTACTTCCTTTTACCGTTTTATGTATTTTTAACGTATAAAAGCTTGAAGTGTTGTCAGTTTATGAACGCCTAAAAGTATGCCACACATTTTTGATGTGTTATTTTGTTTTATTACAATTTGCATACACACTTTATTGACAAATAAAAAAAGAAGGAATGAGGGGAACTTTGAAAGCTTAACTGTTAAATTAACATAATTTCTGTTTTATGAATAATAAAATTATGCGAAATATTTACGGAAATTGCTAAAACATATATACAGTAGGGCATGTACAGAATAACATATATATATTTACACAAAATCCGAAATACTAGCTTACTAAATTACTACACTTAAAATAAATTGTATGTAAAGATCGAAATTGAATTAAATATACATGAAATTTCACTTCAAAACAGAACCACTAACATTTCATTAACTTTAACTGTTAACAAAATGAACCACAAATTAGTCAAAACATCTGACAAGAATTACTTATATACAAAGGAAAATTTTCTGTTCCAAAGAATGGGTTGTAGAATTGCTACTTTACTTTTTAACCAATTCTACTGTCCATTCAAACATATTCAGTGTGGCAACATTTGCGAAAAAGTGACACGGAGGAAATAAGAATATAAAGAAAAAAAATCTAAAGTAGTATGTTTGTATATGTCTGTTTGATCACTTCTGAAAGTATTCATATAGAGCCAATCTGACAATAAAAATATAAACAATAATACAATTAAATGGAAAATCACTGATGAAGCCCGTCCATAGAAAATTCAGAAACTGGATCTAGTCTGATTTGCAAATTTAATGTGTTTATAACTTTTGAAGAAAATGTATATTCTTCTTCTTTACATCAAACCTACTAAATTAGAATTAATAAAAATACATACTAATGACAATATTAATTGTATTTAGTCTATACGACGCGTTTGGAAAAACAATACTTTACTTAATAAATGATTTTTGTTTGAAATTTTCCCAAAAGCAACCACATCTATAGCCCCCAAAGTGGAACCGTTTGCCCTAGAATCACTTGTAAAACTAGTTTTAGATCTTCTGAAACTAGTTCTAGAACTGATTGTCCGTCGGTTATATCTTACATGTAATATCCGTGGAACGGGTTCTGCAACCACTTCCCTGGAATAGATAGTGGTCTGATTGGCAACCGATTGTAAAAATTTTCCTGGGTACATAATGACTTACGAATTTGATTAAAATTTTAATTTCTTTTACAAATGAATGTTATTTTGACTTGAAACAACAATTTTTAAAGAAAAAAACACCAAAACCAGTTTGTAGGTATATTTTGCTTAAGATTTCAAAATTTTCTGTAAAGTAATTAAAGTTAGCTTATTTTTGTGTGGATATGTACTTATTGGTACCACTGTAATACTCTCTATTAATGTGGTTATTCACAGTTGCTGCTATTTTAAGTAGTAAATTAGCATTTATCGTAAATTTGAGAACTTTAAATGTGTTAAATTTCAAAAATCATGCTATTTTACAACGATAGCACATTAGCACTTAAACTGTGAATTCCTTTAATATAAATTGTTATACATCAACAAATTTGTATTGACTTAAAGGATTTCCTACAAATAAAGTTTCATAATTTTGGTAACAATTTGTCTGCTATTTGTTTAACGATTTAAAATGTTTCTTATGTAAATCTAGTATTTTGTTAAATTTCTTTTGTTACAAACGTTTATGCCTAAAAGCTCTATTCCCTTTTAAATCATTATACAACAGTTCATTAGGGAATAATATATGCACATGTGTTTATCCTTTATTATCTATAATTTACAAGCTAATGCTATTGACTTTACATCAATCAATTTGCATATGTACCCATTGACCCTTTTCAAAATTAAAATAAATTTTATGTAAGGCTTAGAGATTTTATTTTTTATTTTTAAATATTTAGATGAAATATTTCTAGCGGTTATAAATGTCAAACTTTACACGAAATTTTATAGGAATTACAAATTCAATATAGTATATCGTATTATAATTATGGTTTTATATATAGATGCAAATTTCCATTCAAATATTCACTAGACTATTGGAAACACATGTACACTAACAAAATTTTGGACAAAATGCATGTGACCATACTAAATTACACCTAAATTACCCACATTGAGGTATTGATATTTGTTTGAAAACTAACACAAATACATATCATTATTTACATAACTACCAAACTCTTGTTATTTGTGTGAAAATTACTTTTCATTATAGACTATCACATATTTCGGTGATAAAACTGTTGATATTTATTTACACACCAACTCCCACATGGATACAATTTCATTAAAAGTCCATGGAATTTCATTTTCACTTGCCAAAATTTGGAAATTCCCATTTAATTGTTGAATTAACCCAAAACAGGCCCAGTGATTTTGCACACATTAATTTTTATAGAAAAATATCATATAAAATAAAAAAGGACAAAAAAAAGTCGGGCATGCCGACTATGTGATATTAGGGTAGACCTTATTATGTCAACGTGCGATTTAAGGCCGCCCTCTCCTAGAAATGTGCCTTTGGGTATCAAAATACACCATGCAAAAAATTAAGGTGATTGGATAATGGGAACACATGCGGCATCGGCCCTGAAATTTGAAATACGATTTACAAGGCGAAAAAATCAAATACTTGAAAATACTGGCTCTTAAATAACTGTATTTTTCGAAAATGTAAATAGAATCATAATCTAGACTGAATATCCTTACTGGTAATGTATAGAAATCCAAAATCAGTTGGAAAATATTTTAGTAATTGCAATTTCCTAAGACCATTGTAGGGTTAAAATGAGATAAATTATGAAAATCGTAAAAAATAAAATATTTCTTTCAAAAATTTACAATGTTATACTCTAGTTTCACTTTTAAGATCCACAAATATTGTGATATAAATTTTTGTCTCTCTTGGCATATGATGGGATTTTTATACCCTACACCACTATGTGGTCATTATACCCTACACCACTATGTGGTCAGGGTATTATAAGTTTGTGCTGATGTTTGTAACACCAAAAAATATTGGTCCTAGACCCACCTTATAGTATACCGATCGGCTCAGAATTTTTTTTATTTCGATTTAACGATGTCCGTCCGTCCGTCCGTCTGTCTGTCTCTCCATGCATTCTTGTGCGCACTCTACAGGTCGCAAATATTAAGATATTTTGATGAAAGTTGGTACACCGACTTATGTCGGCCCAAGGACGAAGCCTATTGATTTAGGTTGAAATCGGTCCATGTTTAGACCTAGTGCCCATATAAGGGTCTCCCCAAAATTGGCTTCGTTACAAACTGCAAGTCGTAAATATTAATTTATATTAATGAAATTTGGTTCGCTGACTCACATTATAGAAAATTTTGACACAAGTTCCATTTGAACTCATTCGAATTTCGGATCCAAACATTAGTTGGCTTTTAACCAGACTGGTGTAGGGTATTGTATAGTCGGCATGCCCGATTTTAACCGTTTTACTCGTTTTTTTTTTATTTTTGTCCATGGGACGGTCTTAAATCACAAGTTGACATAATAAGGTCCACCCTAATGTAATACTCTTCACCAGAGTACGATTTGGGTAATATTAAGAAAAGCGGATCACCAAGGAAGGGGATTTCGATTAACAGTGCAATAAATATAGGGGAATTTACATTCAGAAAAAACAAATTCGTGTTAATAATGCAGTTTGTTTGTTTCCAATCGAATGGTGCGGTTATGGTAACCGAATTTATCAGCTGTGGCCACTGAAAATCTGTTGAGACAATAGTGACTTGATCCTGACAACAGCATTTAGGCCGCCTTGAAAATAATTCGGTAGTGGCGACTGAAGGTTTCGACTATCCCAGCCGGACCGTTCGATGGACAATGAATTCACCTGTCAGAAATCAATTTGTAATCGCTTTGGTTTGGTAGTAGTACCATTTAGGCTTAATATATTCAAAATCCGATATGACCTGACTAGATCAAAACGTTGACCGATTTTAACAATTCGTTAGTGGATTAATTTTTGGTGTTATGGGTCCCTACAAACTTACTGTATGCAAATATGGTTTATTGCATATAATCGTAACTGAAATTGCGATCAAGGCTTCCTAATTTTTGTTCTTTAAATTCAAATTTAGACACGTTTGTGTTACCATCCCAGCAGAGTAATGATTTTTTATTGAAAAAGCAGTACAAAAGCACTACAACCCAGCCAAGCAAGAAATGCAAAAGCAGTAGAGAAAGCACTGCAATTAATGATCTAGATGTACTTCTTTTTGAACCAAAACACTAATGATTTTAACACTGAATTGCTATATGAGAGCCGTACTCCCATTTCAACATGTTTTCAGTACTTTTATTAATTTATTCAGTACTTTTTTTAAAAGTGCAAAGCAATTTTTTATTACATTCATTTTACTTATTTTTAAGACTTAAAAATTAAAAAAATATTAAATTTAAAGAAATTCATTATAAATAAAAAATATAATGGGTTCGCCAGCATTTAAATGTGCCATCATCCCAAATCAATTCTTAGCATCACTTTTAGAGCAATAACGCTTCACGATCAATAATTATGTGCTCTTTTGGATATTGTTCAGAATTACTTCTACAAAATCTGTAAAAATATACTAGCGGATACTGTGGAGGCAATAAAAGAGTGTAATTGTTCAGAATTACTTCTACCTAAGCAGTAAAAGTAAACTACCGAATACTTTGGAAGCACTGAAGGAAATGGTTTTAAAGCATGACTCCCAATTTTTATTTGCTGTGGATTAATGATCTAAATGTACTTCTTTTTGAACAAAAACACTCATGACTTAAACACTGAGTTGTCACAAGAGGGAAGTACTCTCACTTCAAAATTTTTTTGACTACTTTTTGAAAAAGCGCATAAGAAACTCTATTCAATCTATTGAAAGTGATACAAAACCGCTGAGCTATTCTTTGATATGAGTTTTGATTGCTTATTATTATTATTATTTTCAATAAAATCACTTATTAAATAAGTGCAAAATGTACACTGCAATTCAATATTTTTTCAGTCCTATTTTGACAAGTGCAAAAAAAGCAATTTTTCTTCATTTTTATTTTATTTATTTTTAAAAGGTTTAAAATTATTAAAATTTTGAATTTTAATAATTTTAACTAATTAATTAAAGAAAACTAATTAAAAAAAATACAACTATAGAAAAATTAAAAAATTATTGGTTCCGCCATGATTCGAAACCGCAATCATCTGTTTGGAAATAAACTGTATCCAAATCACTTCTTAGGATCACTTTTAGAGCAATAATGCTTTAGAACAGGGATCGGCAAACATATACAACCTTATTTTGTGCTTGTATGAGTGAGTTGCAGCCTCTCACTCCCAATGCACTGACAAAGAACGTTTGTATAATAATTCGAAAATTTCAAATGTTTATAATGGGAATATAAAATAAAAATTTAAAAGCAAACAAAATTAAAAATAAATTACCAAAAAAATGTATCAATAAACATTATACAGAGTGTTAAAAATCTGGCAAACAAGCGATGTGACAACCTACTTCATTGAAATCTTGTATGCGACTGATTATATTTTGTTCTATGTGTGAGCTTATGTAGGTGTGAGAGAGCGCCCATGGGCATAGGTGATGCCCACCTCTGCTTTAGAAGTAATAATTAATTGATTTTTTGAATCATGGATACTTCTGAAGCTTGTAATCCACGACTACTAATTTTTTTTTTTTTTTTTTTTTTGCTGGGATATGGTAACAATTGTCTGTTTCGGGTTAAGCTGCTGATAGTGTGATATAAAATAATTGATCATAAATTTGCTGTTGTATATTTCACAAATTGGCGATGATACAAGAAGTCAAGCACTGGCATACTACTGGCTAGCAATAGAATTAAAATTTTCAAATTTGTACCACTTAACACTTAGGTGCCAAATAAAGGCCTGTATGAATGCATTCTTTGGAAACATTCACTACTCTTTTTGCAATTCAGAAATCTTTAATTGAAATTCAGAGAATATCAATTGAAATACAGAAATCATGAATTAAGATTATATTTTCTGAATTTTAATTGATATTTTCTTAATTTCAATTGATAATTTCTGAATTGCAAAAAGTGTAGTGAATGTTTCACAGCCTATTTTAAATGCATTCATGCAGGCATTTAGTACCAAGTTGTCTTACTGGAATGACGAAGCCAGATAGCAATCACGATTTTAATATTTGTTAACTCTCTAGCCTCCAAGAAATATGGTCGAAAAATTCAAATTTCATTGACTTTCTTTGTTATCTACTGTATTCAAAACTCCTTTCAAAATATTATCTACTTAGTAACTAAAGTAGGATATAACCAGAAGAAGAACTCACTTAAATTACAAACGAAAAACAATAATATGTTTTGAGTGTGTTCATTTCAAGAAATAGTGTTCCAGTATTAAGGTTTAAGTCAACGGTTCCTACTAAATTTTACTTCAAGCACCCCTTAAGGCATTTTTACTGGCTCACGGACCCCTATTTTGCAAAATATATATATAGGAAAATCAACAGATTTATCAGAGAAAAAAATTTCTGAAAAATTTTGAGGCGTTTCTAATCAAAAGACCCTAAAAATCTTAAAAATCAAAGATTCTGAGACTCAGAAAAAATCAATTGGAATTCAGATGATATCAATTGAAATTAAGAATTTCCATTTGAAATATTTTTCCTATATGATATTTAAGAGCTTGTAATAAAGGATAAATAAAGAACATGTAGTAAAGAAAGAAAATATAATACATATCGATGGTCATAAGCTGATGCTTCTTAACTTCTATTTTTTACAGTCCGAGTAAAACGCTTAAATCAATTAGTATTTTTTAAATTTTTGGAATAAGCGTGCCATTTTTCGTGCCAATTTTGCTGTTTTTTTCATGCCTTTTTTGTGCCAATTTAAATGTTTTTCTGCCATTTTAAACTTGCCCTGTATATAACATTTAGATAGTGATGAGGAGGGAAAAACTCAAAAGTTATGAAAAAAGAAAACTGTTGCTTTTGTTTTTAAAGATTCCAAAACCATTCATTTGTATTAGGATAGCACTTTTTTTTAGAAATAATTTTAATAAAATAATCAATAGAACATATTAAATCGTTCATTTAGAGCACTAAGTGCACTCCTTAAGTTTATGCCAGTTTTCATGAAATTTTATGAAAAATACAAATTTTATTTATTAAAAGTCCCATATGTTCAATGTAGAGGTTTCATTATAAACTAGTTTTATAAGAAGAATAAAGCTTTGCCTTTCAGTTTTTAGCCAAAAATGCTCTAATGAAAAATTAAAATACTTGAGCTCCAGGTTACAAAGGAACTAACTAGAAGTGAAATTCATCTTATATTCATACTAAGTATTTTGCAGTATATATATATATATTTCCCCCCTAATGTATTGTGCTGCCACGCATAAGCCACAAAACGTGGCCATTGTCTTAGTTACGAGTACGTTCCCAAAAGGAATTTTACCTACATAAATTTGTGTTCTGTTTGCTTTAGCACTATTTGGTTAATAAGAATGAAAATAAGAATACAACAATAAGTTTGTATGTGCCTAAAAAAATACTTCAATATTTGCCAAAAAGTTTGCTATCTTTTGTTGTCTTAATTGTAGGTAAAGGGTTCCGTTTGGGGTAATTTTTTTCGTTATAATAACGAAAAGTCGTAATATTGATCTATATACATATATATTGTATATAACTATCTTTCTGAAAAGATATAAAAATTAAAAGTTGGTTGAAAAATAGCCAAATTATTACGGACTCAGTGTGTCCACGGCAACTTAATTATGAATTTTTTGTTTGTGAAATTCTTTAATACATTACTGTTGTTTTAAGTTTGTGTGGCAACTTTGTTAAAACAAATTTAAAAAATAAAAATCGGGCCACGATAAGGACTAGAGAACTTATATGGTATTAAGAATCACTCTACATTTTTAATTTCCAATAATTAATGAAGGCTTTATAGTGGCAGCCGATTTTGCTATTTTTAAAAAGGGCTAATAATGAAGTGGCAACCTTGGCGATTTTGGTAGGAGAAATTTAAAACTAATATTTTTTGAAACTACTACAATAACATATATTTTAAACAAAAAAATAATATAGTACAAATGTTGTTATTTGAATTTTTGACAACCGTTTACATATGCCTCTTAAAATTCTATTGTTACAGTATTCACCCCCCTTAAAGTGAATGTTTTACAGAAAAATACTACATGGGCATAACTGCAGGCAACGAAGTGAGTATCATTTTTCTCATACACACTTTTGATGTATCAAAAACGCGTCATGGTGATTTAAGTGGTTAAAGTCAAAATTTGTCTTTAATTACTTAAATCACTTTGACTTTAACCACTTAAATTACATTCTGCATTATTTTAAAACATATAATAATGAGTTAATGATAATGACTTTTTTTATCATTATTTCAAATACACAGCTTTTTTTCCGAATTGATTCTATTTCGCAATTTCACTTTCGCAATTTCACTTTCGCAATTTTTTCCTAAAGTGATCGAAAACAATTTCTTTCCTTCTTAATTTGCAGTTTAGGGTGCTACGGATAATTTTGTGTAGAAAATGAAACGTTTTGGTAAGTA
The DNA here is from genome assembly GCA_949987735.1 of Leucophora obtusa. NCBI lineage: Eukaryota > Metazoa > Arthropoda > Insecta > Diptera > Anthomyiidae > Leucophora > Leucophora obtusa. The sequence continues at coordinate 207,890,801 of OX465297.1, forward strand.
TGTATCGAGTATGCTACGGTCTTAATAGTGGTACTTAAAACGTTAAAAGTTTCTCCACAAAACGTAAAACGAAAAAAAAAAATCGTTTTCATTCCACTTTTAAAAACCAAAGTGGAATTGATATTTAGAGCAGCTTAAACTCATAAAAGTTTTTCAATAGTGCTTGGTATGTATTCCCTAAAATGTCGTTAACTATTTCACTTAAAAAAATTTACATTTAAAACGCTTTTTGTTGGTAAATTCAATAATTTTCTTGTTGATTAGCAAAACGTAATTTTTTATAAAAAATTTAAATTTTAAATTTTGATTGGCGATCTTCTCTTTTTTAACTACAAATGGCAACTTTTATCAAAATTTAGCAGTTGGAACACGAATTTACCACAAAAAGTCTTTTTTAAACATTTTAGAATTTACGAAAACGCAAAAATCCTGAATCATATTAATTTTATGCAAAATATGTGTTAAAACTTTTAATATGCTCTCTAACAAAAAACTTTTTTAAGTGAAAATATCAAAAACAGCATTCTTCACTTGTAATTAATTATGTTTATCTGCTATATTTGGACTAAATATGCAAAAATACCATTTACTTCTGGAGAAGCAATTTGCGTTTTCTGTCTGTGACATGCCTGATAAAATAATTTTCTAGATTTCTTTTGAAATTTTTTGAAATCTATTTTTAGACTCAATATCTTTTCAACACTGATAAGGATATACATTAGACCGTACCTCAAAAACAAAAATTTAGCCGTACACCCTCCAACATGAAGTATATTTGGAAGGCGATTCAAAAAAAAAAATTTTTTTTGCCGAACGTAAGGTTTGCGTTTTTTAATTTTTCGTTATAGCTTTGTCATTTAAAGTCGGATTTTAAAGTGTGATATATCGACTTTTTTTGACTCGAGGAGACCAGTGTTTTGCTATAAAGGAAAAATCCAATGAAAAAAAATTTAAAAAGGCGACCCCTACGTTCGGCAACCAAAATATATAAAAATTTCTACTGGGTTTATCGAAAAACTTCCTTAGCAAAAGTTTAATGATTTTTTGCGAGCTTTAATTTTCTGACATCAGGGTGGTACATTAGGGTCGTAGCAACTGAGATCTGGTGGGTAACTACTATAACGGGATACTTGAGGTCAATGGCCCTTAGAGCAAAACACTGGTCTCCTCGAGAGAAAAACATTGATGTATCATACTTTAAGATCGGACTGTAAATGCCAAAGATATTACGAAAAATGTAAAATGGTGAACCCTACGTTCGGCACAAAAAAAAAGTTTTTTTGAAAACTTTTGCAAAAATACTTCATATTGGATGGTGTACGGTGCACTTTTTTTTGCCTGTAAGGCATATAGGTAATGATATATTTTTAGATTTTTCGTATGCTGGAGTGTACGCATAAGTCATTATTTATTGCGACATCGCCATACAAAGGTAATAAGAAATGTAATAAGAAAAGTAGCTAGTTACCATTACCAAGTATGTAGTTACATAACCACATATCTGAACTAATTTTAGTCCACTTAAAATAAATAAAATTTCACTTGAAACCCGGACAACTTACTTTTCATATAAATCAAATGGTTTTTGTTATTTATTTTTAAATGTTATTTAATCAACTGACTAATCAATAAAAACAAATGATTATTTAGTTAAAAATAAATGAAAGAATTTTAGCTAAAGACTCGGCGAAAAAAAAATGTTATTGCCATTTCTTTAAAATTGTTTCAGCTTTTTTTTATATATATATATATATTTTTTTTTTGTATATTTGTTTGTTTTTAATCTGCAAAACAATTTAAATACAAAAATATAATGAATTATTTTTTTAATGCAGACATCAAACAAAAATTTAAACTCCGTTTTGATGGTAAATTCTTATAACATTTTAAGTACGAGAAAAATAAATGAAACTAAAAAAATCGGTATAAAACAGTTGAAATAAATATTTCTTTGAAAAATAAATGTACTCGTATATTCCTTTGTTTTTAACTAAACTGAAAACTTTATATTAAAGTATAAACAGTAAAATACATTATAATTGTGGACGCTGTAGTGTAATGGTTAGGGCGTTTGACTGTTACATACAAGGTTGCGGGTTCGATCCCCATCCAAAGCAACATCAATTTATGAAAAATAATAATAGGTATGAGTTTTTTCTATCCCTCATACATCGCAGTGTCCTTCTTTGGTGTTCCAATAGCACTTAACCCCACCGAAGTAAAATAATATAACAGGGCTATGATCTAAAAAGCTTCGACAAAGTTCGCCAACTCTTCATCAGATAGCGCGCAACAACTGTTCTAAGACTCAACATCTCTCGCAATTGCCATATTTAAAGCCCTTCATTTTTCACCACCATTCACTTCTTCTCTAGCCTCTTTCCAAAGGAAGGAACACGTTAATTAATAAGATGAATTTCCTGAGTGTTGCTTGTCTTTAAAAAAAATAATAATCTGAATGTATCTCTCTTGGTGTAAATATCTAAAATGTTATTCAAATTTTAACCACTAATTGTAAAATTATACCAAACTAATTACACTAGTCTAATTAAATGACAATTATGAATAGAAAATAATAACATAAACTCAAACTGCCATGATTCATCGTCATCGCTCTCAGCATCTTTAGTAAATGATATTATCATAATTTAATCTTGTGCTATAAATTAATATATTTTTAATTAATGTCAACTTACTTCAGTTAGTTTAGTCAGTTAATAAACTAATGTATACAACGATTTACAGAACAATTACATAACATTTAATTTCATTACTGTTTCATCAGTTAAGAATTAAACACTTATAAATCTTTAGCACCTGCACAAATAAAATAATAAGAAAAGAACACTCCCAGTACAAAAGTAACACCGCAGGCCAATCAATCTTAAAGTGGATTAAGAAGAAAAACGATTAAAGAAAAATGTGCAAAAAAAAAAGAAAAAATTAATTAAAATAATCAAAGCACTTGATAAGATGAAACGAAAAGTATCATCAATTTTAAAAGAAAATTAAATAATTGAAGAAGAAAAAAATAGAAATTGGATTCCTAAAGTTAGAGTGGATTGTATTCGAAATTGTACCCAATAAATACACTGTTTGATTAATATTCAATTTAGACAGAGAAGTTAATATAGTAAAAAGTCGGATTAACTGCTCAATCCAACACTAACGGTGGGTCTCATACTTCTGGTTTAAACTTTAGTTAATAGTTAACCCAAAACTTTGTTGTTGTTTTGTGTACATTTTTTTTGCATTTTCTTTTGTTTTTAGTTAAGTTAAAGTTAAACCTACAGTATGAGACCCACCGTAAGCAGTTCGAATAACGGTTAATCCAAGTTTTAATCTATAGTGCGATTCCGTAATTTTTAACGAAGAAATTTGACAATTCAAAGTCGACAATTAAAAACAAATTGCTTTAATACTGAATTTAGACTGAGCAAAAACCAGCTGGTTTTTGTACAAAACTAAATTACAAAATCATTTACACTGGTTATTTGGTTTTTCTTTGTCAAATCAATTTTTTATTAAACACTTTTCTTTGTTTTTATGAATAAATTAAATTATAAAAAAATTATTGACACATTTGAAAATACATAACAATACACAATTTTAAACTAAAACTGAGTTATTTAAAGAAAAATTAAAAAATATATTTTTGTATCGAAAATTACTTATAGAAGAAACCGGGTGTATTCAAAATGCAAATTTCACAAAGTTTTAGTTGGTTTTTTGGCAAAAACCAAGTAAAATTTGGTTTTCAATTTGTATGAAAATTGTATGGGAATAACTAAATTAATTTATATTTTTCGGCTCAAAAACTAAAAATTGCCAAAAAAAAAAAAAAAAACTACTAGTTTTTGCTGAGTCTGAATATACTACAAAAGTTATTTTTCTACCGATATCTGTTTTTAAAAAATCGTTAACTTATCTACAAAAATCGTTTTGAGGTTCACGTTAACGATTTTTGAATTTTACTATATTTTTAAAGCAAACATATTTCAAATAAACTACTTTTGTGGATATCAAATATTTCAAAAATCTCAGGATTGATAATTATGTAGCTCATCTGTCGTTAAATAACGAAATCGATAAATTCTCGTTAACAAAGTTAGAGAAGTGCACCACTGGTTATTGCTTCTCTAAAACCATAAAAGCATCAGCTGGTAAAGTTATGGCATCAGTATTTTGGGACGCGGCTGGAATTTTGTACTTTTATTAATTTGAAAAAACCAGACCACTAATATCGATTGCTACATGGTGTGTTTGAAGGAGGAAATCGCAAAAAAAGGCTCCATATGAAGAACAAAAAAGTGATCCTTCACCAAGACAATGTGCCGTGTCACAAGCCATTGGCTATTATAGCCAAATTGCACGAATTACACTTTCAATTAATTCCGCACCCACCGTATTCGCCAGATTTGGCTCCCAGCTATTTTTACCTGTTTTCAAACTTAAAAATAATGCTCGCTGGTAAGAGATTTGGAATGAAGGGGTGATTGCAGAAACAGAGGCCCATTTTGGAGCCAAAGATAAATCATTCTATAAAAAAGGTATCGAATTTACTAATTATTTTCCTTAGCGATGTCCCAAAAGTAATGGGTAGCCATTACCTTCTCACTTCCAAAAAAAAATACAAAGTAATTAGTACTTCTTACACTCTCATTTACAATAAGGCAGAAAATAAAGGGTTCTTCAACAGGGACGCTACAAAAGTAGAAAGGCAGGGACAGCAAACGACGCCATATTTCTTGCCTTTCTTTTGACGTTTCTCTTCAGTAAGGTTTGCCATTTCATGATGGAAAGATATACGAGCCAACAACGAGTCGAAATTATTAAAATTTACTACCGAAATTCGGAGTCAGTGGCCTCAACGTTAAGAGCGCTACGTCCAATTTATGGTCGTCATAATGAATGGCTTCGTCAATAAACAAAATATGCGTTATTGGTCAGACAGCAATCCACACGTACTCCATGAGTCATCACTGCATCCCGAAAAAATTACGGTTTGGTGCGGTTTATGGGCCGGCGGCGTCATTGGGCCGTACTTCTTCCGTGATGATCAATACCGGCACGTTACTGTGAATGGGAATCGCTACCGTTCAATGATAACCGAATATTTTTGGCCCCAATTGGATGATATGGACTTGGAGGACATGTGGTCCCATCAGGACGGCGCCACAAGCCACACAGCGAATGTCAAATCAATTTATTGCAAAACAAGTTTGGAGAACGTGTTATCTCACGAAATGGTCCAGTCGATTGGCCGCCTCGGTCGTGCGATTTGACGCCGTTGGACTATTTCCTGTGGGGCTACGTCAAATCTATGGTCTATGCCAACAAGCCAGCGACGATTGATGAACTTCGTACGAATATCGGCCGATTTATGCTTGAAAATTTATGTCGAAAATTGGGTTCAGCATCTGGACTTCTGCAAGCGTGCCCGTGGTGGCCATGCAAAAGAGATCGATTTCCATACATAATGGCATCGAACGTACTTTCACAGGAATAAAGAATTTCATTGATATCCAAAACCGTTTTTTTTTTTATTTAAAAAAACTTTTGTAGCGCTCTTATTGAAGAACCCTTTATTGAGTGCCCATTACTATTGGGACATCGCGAACAAAAGTAATTAACCGAGTAAGTAGGCTGGTAAGTAGTTGACACCATGTTTTTGCTGGGATACTATCCCGCACAGTGGGACATAAGATATAAAAAGTGATTTTTTTTTCACGGAAGATTAAGTAGCAAAAACTCGAAAGTTTTTATAAAAACTTAAGAAAAATCTCATTACATACAACCAATAAAGAAGTATGATACGCGAAACGAGTGCACGAGATTTACACCGATTCTGAATAAGCACGAAATTAACCTTTAAATATATTTTAAATTTTGACTCAATTTTGGCATTGACGTCAAATTTTCAAATTTAATGTCTTCAGAGACTTATAGTAGAACTTCAAGACAAATATTTCATCGGAACACTTTAACCCTCTAACACTTCAACTTACGTGTCTTTTTGCCCCTTTTTAAAACGGTGCCACGAAAGTCCCTTTAGTTGAAGAGTTAGAGGTTTAAAATAATCAACAAAAATGTTACCCGAAGTGTTTCAAATAAGTTCACTGAACAGATTCTATACCTAAAATGGAAGCGTCACATGGTTTTCTATGCCGATTCCCAATAAACATTTGCAAAAGGGGGGAAACTTTAACCCACCAAAAAATATAGGACCAGACGTAAACTTTTAAAACGCCGATACACGCATAATTTTTTTTGTCGCCTCTGCCAGAATCAGTTGTCAGAACATTGTTATTTTATTTCGTGTTGTACAGTTATACAGTCTATTAACTAACTAACAGGCTATTAACTAGAAAGCTTCAACAAGTTGGCCAACTATCCATCAAATTGCTCTAAAATTTAATACATTGCGCAATTATAGTGTTGCCGTATTTTAAAGCCTCAATTTTTCAACTTTCCTTTCTCTCCTTTATCCCCTCTAACGAAAGAACTGGTTATTAATAAAATTCATTACCCCTTTTGCCTTTTTGAGGTCAAAATTGTCCATTCATTCAAAGCGTATAATAATTTGTTATAAATATATTTATTTTTCAAAACTTTTACGTAATGTAACCCAAGAAAGGATTAAGATTAAGACATACACGTTCAATATTATTGATCAATGTTTGTAAAATCAACCAATCAGAACAAAGTATTTAAAAATAAAATGTTCTGATTGGTTGATTTTTGAAAAATTGATCAATAATATTGAACGTATATGCCCTACTTAAAAAAATTTGTTCACTTACCGAACATTTGCCAAAGTATGTCGACGATTTTTCAAATACCGACTATGATATTTCTGCAAATCACCTATTGATCCCTGTTCGGCCTGCATTTTGCTGGAAGGTAATAACTGTGAACTGGTCGATTGTTGAGCTAAAGCTGAGGCCGACGACGAATTTAAACGTGTATGAGCTGCAGCAATTGCAGCCGATACCGTAGCAGCACTACCGCTATTATTTGACGAGGAGGCAAGAGTTTCACTTGAATTGTTGGCAGCTATAATGCTACTGTTCGGTGCAAATACGATTCGTGACCAACCCGATTTATGTTGTTTACGAAATTTATGTTTTATTCTTGGCGATGGAGTTGAGGTGGTAAATTCTTGTGGTGTACAACCAGTTATGGAAGATGTTGTTGTTGTGGCTGCAGCTGTTGCTGATAGGGAAGTACAACTTTCACTGCTACCACTAGTATTGGCGGTGGTATAGGGAGAAAGTTGATCAAGCGGTGATTGTTGTTGTTGCTGCTGTTGTTGTTTGTATTGTTGTCTCTCTGAGGTGGGTTCAGTTGAAGTCGTTTCGTCTTCTTGATTGGCGCTATGTTGGCGTTGAAGTAATTGTTCAGACTCTTCCTCTTCTTTAATATGCGGCAATGGTGAAGTCTGTGGTGGTGGACAACAACAACGCGAAGGTGTTGATGATGATGATGCTGATGGCGATGAGGTAGGATTATTTGCAGTAGTGTTTGTGGGCGATGTTGTTGTTGCTGCTGCTGCTTGTTGTATGGGATTTGTTCCCACTGCAGCAGAGGAGGAGGAGGAGGAGGAGGAAGAGTAGGAAAATAGTTGTGTACTACTATTCGGTGGTGTAGTAGGTGAAGATTGTGTTGCTACTGTTAACGGCGTTTGTGTTGCTACAGCTGCTGTTGTGGTAGATGTTGAAATCAACGTTGTTGTAATAGATAATAGAGAGTTAGCTGAAACTGATCCAGCCGCAACTAATTGCAATATCGCTGTGGTAGGTGAAATGCTAGTATCACTTAAGGTTTCCGGTTCAGCTTTCCGCGGTAATATACCCGAAGCTAAAGTAGCTGCCGCTATATCAGCTGCACTTATGTGTTGGTGTTCTTGTAACTCTTCTTCGTCGTCGTTTATTAGATTTTTCAACGAAGTAGGTGTTGTAGCCGAGGTCCCAATAGTATCGGCCAGTGAGTGTTTTTTTACAGATTGTATAAATGAATCAGTGCCGTCCGTTGTCAAGTCAATTGATGTTTTACCCGATCGCTTACGTTTTACTGTACTGTCGACCTTTGTAATGTTAGAGGGTGACGCGGGCGTATTGGGGGGACTTGTGGCGGGGGCTGCCGAGCTGCTGCCCCCGCGACAAGGAAGGCAACAGCGAAACACTGTGCTACTAAAACACTTTGACGTTTTCGATTTACGTCGTTTGCTCGAACATGTATTGTTGGTAGAGGCTGATGAGGAGATACAGCTGCCGTTGCCAAAACTATTTCGCGGGGCGTTATTAGCGCCTGCCACACTACTGCGTACGCTGCCACTATTGTTACTGCTGAGTATGCTAAGGGTACCACTAAGGCGCTGGAAAAGAACAAACAAACATAATTAACTTACAAAAACTGTATAGAAACTATAAAAGGATTACATTTGGGACGACAGGCTAAAACCACAAAATCATTTTAAAATGTTTCCAGGCAAGGTAAGTATAAAACAGTTGGCGACATTTAAGAGGACTGCACCGATCTTTGGTGTAACTGAGGGCGAATCAGTTCTTAAACTAGTTCCAGAACTGATTCAAGGGCAACTGATTCCAATTTGGAGCTAAAGAAGCGGTTGGAAAATTTAGAACAAAAATCATCGGTGTTAGAACTGAGAGTAGAAGGGGTTACAAGGAAAAAGCAGCTTTTCTAGAATAAATTCTTTGGAGCAGAAAATTTTCCTGGGATACCCAGCAAAAATGTTTACAATTGGTTGCCAACCATACCAATTCTGCTACTGTTTCTACTAGAATCGATTTAATGGAACTAGTTCAGTAACCCGTTCTAGGGATCTTATATGTAAGGTATAACTGACGGAGAATCAATTCTAGTTCTAGAGCTGATTCTAGGGCAGCAGCATCCATTTTGGGGGCTAGAGAAGCTGTTGCTTTTGGAACAATTTCGGTTCTAGAATTGGTACTAGATGGAGTTACAAAGGAAAACAGCTACCACAACTTCTGTTTGTAAGCGCATTGCTTTTCTTAAACCTAAACTCAATTTAAATTTATTTAGCCAAATTTGAATTTCTTCAGGTTGTAAATTTGAATATTTTGTTTCCGAATAAAATTATATTCGCAATAGAAAATCAGTTATATCTTTTAATTTTAGTCAATAAAAATGTTATTAAAAAAAAACTCTAATGTCTTTGCTGAGATTTGAACTCAAATTGCTAAGACTATCTCTATACCCTGCAAAACAGATAATTACTCTCATTTATTGTCTTCGTGGAAACAGAATATTTTTATCGGGTGTTTTTATTTTATTTTATAGCTTTCAGTCTGTCGCTTCAGTTGTAATTTAGGTCTTAAATGTTATGATTTAAAAAATATCAAATTTAGTTTCGTTTGTGGGGTTTTTTTGGCCGAAAATAATCCTAATTGAATATTTGAATTTCTAATTTTAAACTTTTTTATCTTTCTACTAATTTAACCTTGCCAAATCCTCCTGTTTGACCTTTAGTACCCCAATCATTATTTGATAATTGTTGTTGCGGTTGTTGTTCATACTTTTGTTGTGTATTTTTAAAATTTTTTTGTGATGAAAATTTTGCCAGACGCATGGTCTGCAATTTTATGTGTGTTCTTTGTTTTAAAGAGTTTTGCGCTATCTTATCTTATAAAGTGTTCACTGGTTTGTTATTTTAATTTCATAGATACTGGTAGCAGGTTGTGGAAAATATCTGTAAAGAAAAGAAATTTGATAAAAAAAAAAGATTAGTTCCAAAAAATTAACCAAATATTTTATAAAGTTATATGTATATTAGGGATTTGTAGGGAGGCAAAAAAATCGCTCAAGTGACAAGGAAAATCGTATTCTAGGGATCAAAATAAGAAACTTTGCCCGAGGAACCATACCTCTAAAACGAATCCTGATGTCCCAACTGTTGACCCGTAGGGTAAAATTTTGAAAAATCCCACTTTGACCCATTTAGAGTGCCCCAATCGAGTCCAAATGTATGACCGACCCCTACTAACTTTGGAGGGCCGACCCACCCATGCCAGTGGCACACCCCCTGGAACCCCTTGGGGGGTTCCCCATACAAACATTTCAAAAAATCAACATTTTTGGCACTTTCGTACTTATTCAGAATTGGTGCTCAAATGTCCCACAAATCTGGATTTTAGGGAGAAACGATGGGAATCTTCAATTTTCGGTATAGGATGTGTTTAGCGAACTTATGTAAAACACTACGCGGAATATTTTTGTGGAACATTTTAACTCTCTAACTCTTCAACTTACGGGTCTTTTTTGTCCCTTTTTAAAAAGGGGCCAAAAAATTCCCTTTTATTGAAGAGTTAGAGGGTTAGAATGTTCCACAAAAATGTTCCTCGTAGTGTTTTACAAAAGTCCGCTCAACACATCCTATACCTAAAATGGAAGGTTCAAAAGAAAAAACATAGCCATTTCGCTGATATTTCATGTAAAGTGCCAAAAATGCTGATTTTTTTAAATGTTTGTATGGGGAACCCCGGGGGTTCCAGGGGGGTGCCACTGGCATGGGTGGGTCTGCCCTTCAAAGTTAGTGGGGGTCGGTCATACATTTGGACTCGATTGGGGCGCTCTAAATGGGTCAAAGTGGGATTTTTCAAAATTTGGGACATCAAAATTCGTTAGAAATTTTTTATTTCCTAGAATACGATTTTCCTTGCGACTTGGGCGATTTTTAAATCGACCCGCCCTAATGTGTATACTTAAACCTATAATAATTGGGAATTTTTCATTACAATTGTAATTTCATTACCATGAAATAGTTAAAACTAACGCAAATGAAAATATTTTCCATTGGAAAAATCTTTAATAATGGTAATGAAATCGAACTAATGCATTATAAACTTATTAGAATTGATTAAAAAGGCATATGTCGTGGATCACTGTTCCAAATCGGAACGATATAGAATGGAGAATGAGTAGAATTAGGTCACTGAATACAGGGAACAAAATGGACTCTATTAAGCCTGGATTTGCGAGGCAATAATCGCTTTAAACAGATATTCCAGATTTCTTTTCTATGCAATTTAGGTACTTTTGACATTTTAAAATTCTCTGAAAAGCTTATCTGTCAATTGTTAATATTTTTTTAATTGGCGAATTATTAATTGCAATGAAATTTAAAAACCCTGCCATTGGTGAACGAAATCAAACTCTTGAATAGTAATGCACGTAGCTTCATTTCCATTTATACATTAATAGAAAAAATCTGTAAAAACTTCAAAAATCTTGAATTTTACTGGTTGTTTTTTTTTTTTGTTGTTTGTGTTAAGTTTTGAGCTTTGATGTGCTCTCGCATATGAAGAAAAATGTTATGGCCAACATTTTTGTAGAACATTTCATGCCCCGCCCTCCCCCATTTTAGAGTTTTTTTTTAAGATTTGTTACAACAGAGCCAAAAATTACCGTTAGTTAGTTAGTTAGTTAGTTAGAGTTAGGTGGTTAATTTGTTCCACAAAATATTTGCCTTAACATTTTCTACAAAGTTGCTGAACTTACCCTACACCTCAGATATAAAGAACACATAGTTTCATATACCGATATGCTGCACGAACAGGCCAAAGTGGTGAAACTTCGAAATTGTTGTACAGTGATATTAGTAGACTGAAAGGAAATAAACTGTGGCTTTTATATCATAAAAAAAGCGAAAGGGAACACCAAATGACTGAAAAAAATGTTTGTCCTTGTATTTCACATAATCACTATTTATAAACATTTTATCTTTATTTCCATTAAATTAAAATATTTAATTTTGTCTATAAATCATATTTTATCTTATTGTGTTATATTTTTATGTATACGCATCTTTTGGCGTCCTTTTGTTTTATGTATGAACGACAGAACAAAAATCATTTACGGTTGTATTTTTATACGTCTTATGCCTCATTCATACAAATTTCAAATCGAAAACTTAAAAAAACGGAAACTTCTAGTTTTGGGTTCAGTGTGAATCAGGCTTTAGAAGAGTTGTGTTTTTCTACAAATCGTCGGATTATTATTGGTTTGACCCATATGCCAAAAACTTGTTATCGAAAAAAACGCTAAAGAAGATTTACGTTTACTCATTTTTGTATGCAAAATGGGCAGGTGGATCAAATTCGTTACTGTATATCTCAGATATGATACGAGAAACGAAAGTGGATATTTACATTATATGTTATTCATTCATAACTCAGTTTTTTCAACTTTTGTTTTGTTAACCCTTTACTGCATATTCTGATAGCATATCGAAAATAAGTAGACACATATTTTCGCGTTTTTCGAAATTTTCACTTTTAACAATTTTTTAAGCGAAAAACTAAAAATAGTTAAAATTTGGGAACACCCAATAATCAAAAATTTAACGACCATATAAAACCAAACTATCTATGTGGGAAAGCTAATATTTTCCCCCTAATATTTAATTAGTTTTTTTTAAATAATTTTTCAATTATTAACGCCTATTAATTTAAATTATTTAAAAATTATCGCCTTTACTATAAAAAAGAAAAAGTCGATTTTAAATCACAAAAGTCGACTATTATTTTAATTTTCGTACCATACAAAATATTTACCCCTAAATTCATAAACGCTTTGTAAAATTATAGGAGGTTTATTGAACAAATTTTGTATAAAAGTGACGTTTTGCAAACCTGCTATAACTTTACAAAGCAATTATGAATTGAGGGGTTAAAATATACCTTAAAATTCTGTTTTAAATTTGAAGTTTTCATTGGTTTTTATTTTATATTTTTGTATTTTGTTTATATTGTTTTCAAATTTTGTTTGAATTTATTTACAAATTTCCTTTTTATTTTTGAATATTTTGTTTTGATAATGCATTTGGCATTATTTTAAAAGGTGTATTTTAAATATTTTGTATAGTACGGTTAAAACAAAACCTTTGCTTTAAAATAAAGTTGACTTTAACAAAAATATACCTTTGAAAAATATTGATAGTAAGGCTGTATATTTTTAGATTTTTGCAATTATAAATTTTACGTTTTTTTTTGCAATTTTCTCATTACAAAAAATTTTTTTTTAAATACAGTTGCGGTTTTATAGTACGAGTATTCAAAAAGTTAAATTCGAGAATGCCAAATGCCTATTTGATACCCAATACCAGGCTGGTTCGATATCATAAAATGTTTGAATCCGAAAGCTTAATAGGTTGAAATAGAATTGTGTTAAAATTTGTCTCACGCGTGCCGCATCGGCCCTTGAGTTTGAAATACAATTTACAAGGGGAAAAATTACTTCTTTTTGGCTTTTTTTGAAAATACTGGCAATTAAATAACCATAGTTCTAGAAAATGTCAATAGAATCGTAATCTTGAATGAATTGCTTTCTAGAAATGTATAAAAATCCAAAATCGGTTGGAAAATATTTAAGTAATTGCAATTACCGCAGAACATTGTAACCCTACAATGAGAAAAATTACGAAAATCGTAAAAAAAAAATTTCTATTGACACTTTCCAGAAATACAGATATTTAAGAGCCAGTATTTTCAAAAAAGCCAATAAAAAGTAATTTTTTTCCCACTGTAAATCATAGTTCAAATTTCAGGGCCGACGCTGCACGTGTTCCCGTTATACGATCACCTAAATTTTTTTCATGATGAATTTTTATCAGGGTTGGCAGGCAATACCGCTACAATACCGTTATCGATTCAATAACCGAAATACCGTTATCCTTAAAATACCGTTACCGAAATAACTGAAATACCGTTATCCTTAAAATACCAATACCGAAATAAATTAAATATCGATACCCTTAAAATAGCATTACCGAAATAACTGAAATACCGTTACCCCTAAAATACCGTTACCGTTATTTTTAATTTTCTATTTTTGGTAATTGCACGTGGGTATTGAGTATTTTTCGTACTTTAAGTTGATAAATTGGTTTTGTTTTTAATCTCGTTTGTTTTTTGTAAATAAAATTGCGGGATGCATCGAAATAACTGACTACCGTTACCCTTAAAATACCGTTGCCGAAATAACTGAAATATCGGTAACCTTAAAATACCGTTACCGAAATAATCAAAATACCGTTATCCTTAAAATACCGTTACCGATATAATTAAAAAGCCGTTATCCTTAAAATACCGATACCGAAATAAATGAAATAGCATTACCCTTAAAATACCGTTACCGAAATAATCTAAAATAGCGTTACCCTTACCGATAACCGCATCGTTTCGGTTACCATCCATGATTTTTATACCCAAACGAACATTTCTAGAGGGGGGATGGATCACAAGTCGCCGTTTTTTTTTCGCCCATATAACGAAGGTCACCCTAATGGATGTGTGATAGAGGAAAACAAAATAAGAGACACGCATCAATGGAATGAAAAACATGTCCGAAATTTAGATTTATTTGTAACCAACGTTAAAGCACTCCAGAAAATAAAAATTTTGATATCCACGTTGCCCATGTCAGGAACCCAGGGTTGCCACTTGTTTTATATATCTGTAAGTTGGTGAAATATAATAATATGATCTTTAGATTATCACAGTATGATTCTAAACTCATCCCAATATTATTATATTTTAGTCCTACATACATATATTATGATCCCCATAGTACATATTTTCCAAGCATTAAGCTGAAGCTTCGTTAAAAGCTATGCAAGTTTTGTTTTAATGAAACTATGGCATAATTATATTTATTCAATGACTAATTTACACAACAAAATAATTTAAATTGTTGTTATCACTTATATATATAAATAAAAACAATTTCTGAATAAAAATACAATATCACAAAACATCCAAAAGAGGCACCGTAACGGTTATAGGTGATATCAAAAATATTCATTTATAACAGTTATTTTGTGACTTAATCGATACCCCACTCTAGGAAAAATTTTGTTTTAGAATTTTTTTTATAAATAATTATGTATTCCACATGATTTTTAATAAAATATATTTTAGTCACAAAGTAATATTCTATGCCTAAAATTTGTACACACAATTTTTTGAAAGCATTTTTTATCATTTAGAGTGATTTTTAATCACCTGGATTTAGAATTTTACATACAAAAAGGGGTTTATTAAAGCCAAAAAAAAGCTGGATTTAATAAATCCACAATAAAAGCACAAATATATGAAACAGCCTATTAATTTAATGTTAGAAAAAAATACGAATGAAAATTAAAAGAGAAACAAAAAAATTGAAAAACTAACAAATAAAAGGTTTTTATTTAATTTTTTTCTGAACTATGTTTAGAAAAAAACTACACCTCTCCAAATACATATTTTTCATCTTGGACATGGAGAAATAGCTGAAATAGAAATGGCAATTTTTCACTCTACTGTAAGTAATTTAATTAAATCCAATTAGTGAATATTAAATATTACAATAGAATTTTTCAATTGTGAAAAAATATAAATTGAGGTGATAAAACTGAAAAGGCAGACTGTCTATCGATGTTTTATATAAAATATAATTAAAAGTTAAAGTCAAATCCTTCATCATCGAATTCGGTATTAAAAATTAGGGTGAAAGAAGTGTTGGACAGAAAATTATTTTTAAAATAGGAAGAATCTAACCCCATCTGTTGAGCACTTTCAGAACTACTTTTTGAATTTATTAAATCCAAGTGATTAGAAAAAACGGCTATTGTCTTTATTATAAATCTTATTTCGCATAATACAGCAGAACAAAAAGAAAAAAACCACATCCAAAGATGCAAGAATCGCACGCAGTCTTTAAATAAAATCCAATGACAATTTCTCGATGATGGACGTATGCACTTCATGACGCATCATATGGGGCAGGTACTAATGGCTTTCTATAAGCCATAAAAGTAATAAATGTCTATAAAAAATTAAAAACAAATATAAAAAAATAAAAAAATGTACAAAATAAAAGATTTTGACTGAAAT
This sequence comes from Leucophora obtusa, assembly GCA_949987735.1. Taxonomy (NCBI): domain Eukaryota; kingdom Metazoa; phylum Arthropoda; class Insecta; order Diptera; family Anthomyiidae; genus Leucophora; species Leucophora obtusa. The sequence continues at coordinate 207,906,715 of OX465297.1, forward strand.
GAAATGTCTAATAAATTCTCTACTATCGTTTTTGAGAATATTTGGTTAATACATATATAAAATACTTTTTATCCGATTCTTCCCAAATGGTAGAAGTATAGAAAACTGCGAGATATAAATTTTGTTTAAACACGGTTTTTTGCAATTTTGCTGTTTTCTTAGCGTAAAATTAATTTTAAACTTTAATAGCGTTTTCCCATAACCCTAAATTCAAAATCGGCTGCCACTGTACAGCCAAGGAAGGCTAACTGATTTCAATTCGGGTTTTTTCTTTCGTAGGCAACAAAAACCTCTAGCCCTTTTTTAAAATTTTGGTCAAATAAATTTTATATCCCCGAGCAAATATGTTTTCTCTTGCCTTTTTTGGAATTTTTAACTTTGTTAAAAAAAAAATTTTTTTAATCAAAATCGGGCCACGATAAGGCAAGAGAATTTATCTGAGCTTAAGAATCACTTTACATTTTTATTTTCCGATAATTAATGGAGGCTGCACAGTGGCAGCCGATTTTGCCTCTTTTAAAAAAATCCGGTAATGAAGTGGCAACTCTGTCTATTTTGGCTGGGGAAATATAAAACTGGTATTTTTTGAAAATACTAAAATAACATAATTTTTAAATAAAAAAAATAAAATATTAAAAATATTGAAAATTTTGATAATTGAATTTTTGGCAACCGTTCAAACAACCTTAAAAAAGAAAAAAAACCATCTAAAACCGTTATTTTGCAACGTAAAAATAAAAGGTCGTATGAAAGTCTTAAAAAGAGAGTTTTATTTTGCCGTCATAAAATAAAACTCATTTTATTTTTCCCGTCAGAAATTTAAAACTCATTTCATGTAAATTGACACCGTCATTAAAAATTAAACTTAATATGCCAAAAAATTAATTTGAAATTATGTTTAGTAAATTAAATAAATAAATTACTTCACACATTTTATAAAGTAGATGCAATAAAAAGAGACTGCAGAAATGAATAAAATAAACAAAATGAGTTTTATTTTAGACGGAAAGAGTATAACTCCTCAAAAGAGTTTTATTTTATGACGGTTTATTTTATAGCTGAAAAAAATAAATAAGGTGAGTTTTATTTTAGACGGAAAAAATAAAACTCCTCAAAAGAATTTTATTTTATGACGGCGAAATAAAACTTTCTTTTTAACAGTTTCATCCTATATTTTATTTTTTCGTTGAAAAACAACTCTTAACTGTGGAGTTGAGATTATTTTTTTAAGATCACCATAGATTCTGAATGAGCTCTTCAATACGAATATATTTGTATATAACAGTATAGGCCTCCGTTGACTCTAACATGAAGAGTTTTTAAGTTAAAATTTTCTGCATAACTGTTATTTACGGTCCCTGATCCGAAATGACCATATGTTTCTAATGATCACAATATGTTCCTAAAAATCGTAATATTTTCCCAAAGATCATATTATGTGATCATTTAGGGTCATATTATATTCATTAGAAAAATATTATGATCCTTTCGTTCACTTTTAATTTTTTTTTCAATTGTGTGCTTTTACTCAAAAAAATGTATGAACTAAAATTAAGTTTTCACATTACTAAAAGAATGTATAGGAGATTGTACTAAAAATAAATAAAACTACTTTCAAATAATGCAAATTTTATTTGATTTAAGTTCATTAAAAATTTTTTTTAACTAAAAATTAATAAAGCGTTTTCCTTAATATTATTTCCTTGAATTAGGTTAACATTTCTTAAAACTGTTGAAAAATATATTTATTTTTAGTTAAAAATCTTAAAATCCTAAATAAATAGTGAACTTTTTACCCTACACCACTATGTGGTCAGGGTATTATAAGTTTGTGCTGATGTTTGTAACACCAAAAAATATTGGTCGTAGACCCACCTTATGGTATACCGATCGGCTCAGAATTTTTTTTTATTTCGATTTAACGATGTCCGTCTGTCCGTCCGTCCGTCTGTCTGTCTGTCCATGCATTCTTGTGCGCACTCTACAGGTCGCAAATATTAAGATATTTTGATAAAACTTGGTAAACCGACTTATGTCGGCCCAAGGACGACGCCTATTGATTTTGGTTAAAATCGGTCCATGTTTAGACCTAGTGCCCATATAAGGGTCCTACCAAAATTATACTGTTTTTACGCTGCAGGTCGCAAATATTAAGATATTTTGATGACATTTTGGTACACAGACCTATATTGGCCCAATAACGCAGCCTATTGATTTTGGTGAACATTGGTCCATGTTTAGACCTAGTGCCCATATAAGGGTCCTACCCAAAATTATATTCTTTATACGCTGCAGGTCGCAAATATTAAGATATTTTGATGAAATTTGGTACACAGACCTATGTTGGCCCAAGGACGAAGCCTATTGATTTTGGTGAACATCGGTCCATGTTTAGACCTAGTGCCCATATAAGGGTCCTACCAAAATTATACTGTTTATACGCTGCAGGTCGTAAATATTAAGATATTCTGATGAAATTTGGTACACAGACCTATGTTGGCCCAAGGACGAAGCCTATTGATTTTGGTGAACATTGGTCCATGTTTAGACCTAGTGCCCATATAAGGGTCCCCCCAAAATTGGCTTGGTTACAAACTGCAGGTCGCAATTATTAAGATATTTTAATGAAATTTGGTGCTCTGACTCACATTATAGATAAAAAGTATACTTACTATAGGCAAAATTATATAAAATCAGATATTTTTATATCGAATTAGATATAATTTTATGTCCTGGATATGGACAAATCGCGGATCAAACTGCATCTAATTATATATAATTTGATATAATTAGCCACATATAGAAGACCCATTTTTCGGATCAAGTTGTTTGTCGTTGTATATGGGGACTTATCAAATAAGATATAATTATATATGACACCATATTAAGATTTTTACCCGGGATATGATTTGAAAAAAATGTCTCAGCCAACATTTTTCTGAGCGCTCAAAAATTATGACTCATAAAGGACTCTAAAATACGAGCATTTTCAGAGTGCTCAAATTTTAGACTCATAAATGAAACATAATAGACTCTTATTTATGAGTGTATTCAAAAAAATGTTCAATACTCATAATTGACTCAAAAATTATTCATAAATGAATCATAAATGGCTCAGAAAATTCAAAATTTTCCAGCAATGCTCATAATTTGGATTCTTGCTCATAAAAGTCATAAAAGTGCGCTCAGAAAGAGGATTCATTGGTGAAGGAAAACACCATCATATATCTATAATTTCAGAAAGTCTAAGGGTTCTTTTATGACTCTTTTCGGACTCCAATTATACACTGGGGTACTTTTATATAAAAAGAATTAAAAAACTTAAATTACCATACAAAAAAGTACAAAAATGTACTTTTTAAATGTTAATCACATTTCAACTTCAATGTTACAAATTTTACAAAAAATTTAACTGAAAACCGAATTTCAGCAAGAAAAAAATTGCTGCCTGATAATGAGACCGTGATGTTCTAGACTAAACCGTTACACTCCTACGGGTGCTCGTTTCTTTCGATAAGAAAAAGTAACATAAATGTTTTTTTTTATTATTATTTTGTTTTAACTGAAATGATTTATACTAATATTGAACATAAGATAATTTTACTTATTGTCGATTTTAGACAGGAGTAATCTCTATGCTGCTAGCGAGTTTTCAAAGTAAATTCTTAATTATACCCACATTTTTCATTACCAAATAAAAGTTATCATAATTTAATGCTTTGTCAACAATAGTTTATTTTAATATTCATAGATTTATTAACATTCCAGGAAAAAAATTGTCTTATAATTTGGTGTTTTCATAGATAAATTTAACATTTGCTTCTCATAGGAAGAAAGTATTCTCCATACAATTCTACCTAAAAAGATTCTCTGTTATCTATTTAAGTACATCCCCAGTAAAGACGTAAAATCCAAAGAACTGGTTGTAGAACATCGTATACTGCATTAGCATAGATTTTAGTTTATGTTATACAACCGGTTGATTTAACCTAGAAGCAATAGGTTCTTTTCCTCCAAACGAGAACAGGATGCTTTAGAATCGGTTTCAGAACTGGTTCTGGGACAGTGAAAATTTACATTTTGACTTTTGGGATTCCATGGAACCGATGCTAAAAGCACGGGTTCTTGAACAGATTCTGAGGTCACTGATTCTAAAAAATTTGGCTATGAACAAATTCTTTCCTATAACAAGCCAATGTTAAATTTATCGACAAAAATTCCAAATTAGAAGCACTTTTTAGTAGCACTATTTTTGCTGGAATGGTTTTTACTTATTTCAATTTGTTGTTTGAATTTCTTCAAAATCTGGTAACTTATCTAAAAAACTAACCAAAGCTTAGCGCAGACCTTAGTAATTTCCATCCATAGCTATTGGCAAGTATTAATCTTTAATTATGTTTAGATAAGTTCACGAGCCTAAGGTTGTTAAACAGTACGGTAGTAGTAATAATTACGATGACGAGCTCTTGGTGTAGTATTCGTAGTATTTGTTGTATTTGTGGTATTTGTTGTATTCGTAGTATTTGTTGTATTTGTTGTATTCGTAGTATTTGTTGTATTAGTAGTATTTGTTGTATTCGTAGTATTTGTTGTATTTGTTGTATTAGTAGTATTTGTGGTATTGGTAGTATTCGTAGTGTTCGTCGTATTTGGGCTACGAGTACCTCGACGTGGATAACAGTACGCAGTTTGGAACAGCAAGACAAATAATATTGTCAAGATCAGGAAATTTTTAGAGAACTTCATATTAACGGTTTAAATTTCGTGTGTACTCTTTACGTGAATTTCTGTGGAGACTAAATAACAATATCTTTAAATGCCTCCTTATATACCATTTAATAACTACTGGTATCAGTTAAAGTAGTGAAGCCAACGTAATATTTGAATATGTAAACTTTTCCATAATCTGTTAGTAGTAAAAAAAAAAACAAACCAATAACTTTTAAAGCACTTTTTATTTTATATTTCCGTATATTTTAAAGGTCCATCAAGTGTCATTATGATGAAATGAAAACTCCATTCAATGAATATTTTTAAAATTACAAAAGAAATCTTAGTTTCTTTTATAGCGATATAGGTACCTACCAAAAAAATCGCTACAAATAGTTTTGGAAGCACCGAGTTGGCATTATTGAGCTAATTTGATATGATAACTTTAAGTATGCACTTTTGTTAAAAATAAATATATAAATATGTGAACGGAAAATTTTGTAAAAAAAAAAAAAAATTACCGATAACATTTGCGCATATCTTTGTTTTCGTAATTTGCCAAAGTCGGGGCAGGTACATTACAAAACACTATTAATTACAAAATACCATGGTTGGCAAGCACAAAACCTAAAATACCGTTACCGTTTCAAATACCTTTCAAAGTGCTATTGTTAATCTATATCGCTAGCGAAATAATTTAAATTATTGTTAATCTTAGTCAACCAAAAAAATCTGTAATGGCTACTGAAAATTTTGCTGTTATTACGGGAAATTTAATTGTTTTGAGCCCATCGGTATTTTTGCTAATTTTAGCAAAAGATGTCTGCTGATCTGTAGTACAATAAAATTAGTAGAAAAAATTAGTAGCCGCTACTCAATTTTAGTGAAATTTATGTAAACTGCAATTCAAAATCGATTTGCAAAAAGCAGTTAAAAAATTTACTAAATATCAATGAAATTAGTACAATGAAATTAGTATAAATAACACTGTGAGACAAATGGTAGGGGTCAGTGATCGGGAAGAGTTAAAACTACCGGGGAAAGTTATATCGGTAAAAAAGAAGTTATACGTGTCCCGGCGTTTCGATGGGTCACCCCTAGGAATAGAGTGATATCGATTTGGCCTTTGGTGGTCTTTTTTTTGACATAACTCGAGAACCACTAGTCCGATTTTGCTCAAACAATTTAAAAAAAATTTAAAATTACAATTCCTTTAATCTGTTCATATAACGTTTTTCTATATACTCAACAGTTTTGCCGGTAAAAATAAATGTATGAAGAAAAAAATATATTTTGCCTAAAATATTAAAAAAGAGTAATAAACAAAAGGTTATTGATTTTTATGGTAGCGGTAACAAACATTTATTTTTACCGGCAAAACTGTTGAGTATATAGAAAAACGTTATATGAACAGATTAAACGAATTGTAATTTTTAATTTTGTTTGAGCAAAATCGGACTAGTGGTTCTCGAGTTATGTCAAAAAAAAGATATATCTCGATTCCTAGGGGTGACCCAGCGAAACGCCGGGACACGTATAACTTGTTTTTGACCGATATAACATTTCCTGTTGGTTTCATCCCATCTCGATTTTGACTGTCGCATAGTGTAATTAGTTGCAGCTACTAAGTTTCAGTAAATTGTTGTAAACTGTAATTTAAAATCAATCTGCTGAAATTAGCAAAAAAGTGTACTAAAAAACAAAAAAAAACTGTAAAATCTAAAAAAAAATTATAAAAAAAAAACTTTTTGTCTTTCGATTGTAACAAGAGTATAATTACCCAGCAAAACCTTTCATTACCATGTAATGAGTTTTAGGTATTGAAATCTTAAGTGTTCACTAGTTACCTTTTAATTACTAAACTACTTATTTTAACATGGTGATGTCATTGGAGGAAAGTCATTACACTGATGTTACCTGTAAGTAGTACATCAGCTGTTCTATAAATAGATGTTGAATATAGATTTTAAAAAATATAAAAATTTAAAAAGCAATAGGAGCTGACACGTATTGATCAGCGTACCCCACGATTGTCAGGCAAACACTCTAACCATTAGACCACGACATCACTATGATTTTTATTGCTTTAACTTATGTACACATTTATTGTGGCAACTGTTATACATGTCTATTTTTCACAAAACTTGTTGTTATTAAATAATGCTTAATGAACATCAACATTTCTATAAATAGATGTTTAATATAAATTACAAAAAAAAAACAACAATGGAAGCTAACACGAGTTGAGCAGCGATCCTCATGTCTGTCAGGCAAAAACGATAACCACTAGGCTACGCCATAGTTATGGTTTTTAATGATTTAGAACATATATTATTGGTTTCAGCTATTGTGAAATAGTAATGTGTGGGGTATAATTATCGGTAACTCATTACATTCAGTTTAAAAGTAATTCAACGGGTAATGAGATATGAGATCTAAATAATGCATGTAGTAACGACCAGTCATTACCAAGGTTTTGCTGGGTACTTCATCGTACTTGAAATTTGGAGTAAAAATTGCAAACGGTTCTCCAGTTATTACCTTTTTGTGTATTGGAGATACAATAAAATTTTCTGAGTGTTATTTCCAAACTAAGAATATATAAATAGTAACAAATATAAACTAAACAAGAATTGTAAAAAATCAAAATTTTAAAAACTGTCCAGACTTCCACATTAGTAGACAATTCTAAGTAACAAAAAAAAAACGCTTTTTCTTAAAAAATAGAAAGGCAACCCGAGTAAAAAAAATTATATAAAATCATTTGTGGCATATATTACAATATATAATTAGACATGTCGTTATGTATATCCATATATAATTATATATGAAGTATTTTTCCAAAAATTTTCCTTATATTATGCCATATATAATTTCATCTAATTAGATATCGGCCTTTATAATATTAGATATGGTATATGATTTTATATTACAAAGCATGGCTGATCTTATTGCATATATAGTTGTATATAGAGCTATATCTTAATATACATGGCGGCATTTTAGGAATATATAATTATATATGGTATCATTTAAACAATACATAACTATATATGGTGCCAGTTAGACTATATATTATCGTATATTGTGGCATTTAAACAATATATGGTCATATATGGTACCTCATGAACAAAATTTTTAATACAGTTGCAGATGTGATAATATATGCTACTAAATATAGTGCCATATATATTTATATATGGTGTTATTTAAGCAATATATTACTATATATAGTGCACCACATACATACTACGAGTATTGCCACCACTTTCTAAAGAAAACTGAAGAAGGGGACCTGGAAAATCCCCGAAACGATCGTCTTTTCATACCTGAAAGTGTACAGGTTTCTGAAAGCAAAAACTCTGTGAAGTATTTGTTAGGAAAATATACTGATGAAGAAAAATAGCAGTTTTTGAAAAAAGTACTTATTATGTTAATTCATAATAAGGAAATTGGCCTCGAACTGAATTAATAAATTTCTAATTTTATAAAAACAAATTCATTTTATAAAAAAAAAATGCATAGCCGTGAACGGTATCGAACTGAGTTTCTGAGTTTAAACCTTATTTTAACAAAATATTATAATTTTTATAAAATCAGTGCTCTGCCAGTCTATTATTTTTTGAACTGTTGTCAATATCTGTCTGGGATCTTATTTAATCCCAAATAAATGGATTTCTTACTTAAGCCCCAAATATATTGCTGGATATAATTCGATCTGCCACTTTTTCGGATCAAATTAGATCTAAGTTTATCCACAAATATATAGCTGGATCTAATTCGATCCGCCATTTTTCGGATCAAATTAGATCTAGGATTATCCCCAAAGATATCATTGGACTTCCCAATTTTGAGATATAACTTGATCTTAGTTTATCCCCATATATACAATGGGATCTAATACGGTATCATTGGATACACCCAATTTTGAGATCTAATTGGATCAGCTAGATATTACAGCAGATCTTAAACAATATCAAATTGGATATGATTAGATATTGCGCGAGATAAATTTTTTTACTCGGGAACACAAAAAAAAATGTCTGTCCTTGTAACTCACATAATCAGCATTAATAAACATTTTGTTAATGCATTCACATTTTATCTTTATTATACCCTACACCACTATGTGGTCAGGATATTATAAATTTGTGCTGATGTTTGTAACACCAAAAAATATTGGTCCCAGACCCACCTTATAGTATACCGATCGACTCAGAATTTTCTTTTTATTTCGATTTAACGATGTCCGTCTGTCCGTCTGTCCGTCCGTCCGTCCGTCTGTCTGTCTGTCCATGCATTCTTGTGCGCACTCTACAGGTCGCAAATATTAAGATAATTTGATGAAATTTGGTACACCGATTTATATCAGCCCAAGGACGAAGCCTATTGATTTGGGTTAACATCGGTCCATGTTTAGACCTAGTGCCCATATAAAGGTCCCCCCAAAATTATATTGTTTATACGCTGCAGGTCGCAAATATTAAGATATTTTGACGAAATTTGGTACACAGACCTATGTTGGCCTAAGGACGAAGCCTATTGATTTTGGTGAACATGGGTCCATGTTTAGACCTAGTGCCCATATAAGGGTCCCCCCAAAATTGGCTTGGTTACAACCATTCGAATTTCGGATCCAAACATTAGTTGGCTTTTAACCAGACTGGTGTAGGGTATTGTATAGTCGGCATGCCCGACTTTAACCTTTTTATTCGTTTTTATTTAGCGTTTTTAGAGCCTTTATGTTAAAACGTTTATTTTGATACAATTTTATGTAATTTTAGTGATTTGTAATTATTTTTATAATACTGTGATAAAATTATATTTTACCATAACAATTATTTTTAGCGGTTTTTAAATGTTTGGTCTCAAAAATTAGTTGAAAAGTGCCTATTTTGGTCACATTTAGTGCTTGTTAGTGCTTTTGGGCCTGCCTCTAAATTTTATCCTAAAAGGTTGGCATCACTGATGATGTAAACACAAATAGATTTTTTTGATAATCACCTCATAGGATTTTTTGTTTGATTTATTATACATAAAATCAGATAATTTAAGTCCAGCAAACAGATTCAGCTGATTACAGAAGTTGTTTCTTCGAGGCGCTTTTAACTAATTTTTAGTAGATTTTTCTGCTATTTGCATAGATTTATTTTCATAACAAAAAAAAACCAAAACCGGTTTTGACCAGTTTTTTTAACAAAAACGTAACCGAAACTGGTTTTTTATAATAGTAATTTTAGAACAAACCGAAAACCGGTTTTCTAAAATGACCGGTTTTTGGACACACTAACGGGTACCACTTGGCATATGGACCACTTAGAATTACTTAACGTATTTATCATACGCCAAATCTTATTCGTATTTTTGTAAGTTTAGTGAAAAAATCACACATTTTATTTAACACAACTATCCATGGATTTTCTTAATATATAAATTGATTTCTTTGTTGAAATATGGGCAACGATGACGCGAGAAACAAAGTTGTAACGGTAACATACGGTGCACTGTTTAAGAAAAACAAATAAACAACTGTTGATTTTATGCTCTTTAAAATATTTATTGAAATAGACAGATTTTCAATGAAGATTAATGTTAAATTAATTAATTCAATTCCTTTAGATATGAATTTACAAAGTTTTTTTAAAATTAGTTTATAATAATAGACAACTTGATGTATCGTCAGTTGGGTGGTGAGTTGGATGGTGAGTTGGATGGTGAGTTGGATGGTGAGTTGGATGGTGAGTAGGGTGGTGAGTTGGGTGGTGAGTTGGATGGTGAGTAGGGTGGTGAGTTGGGTGTTGAGTTGGGTGTTGAGTTGGGTGGTGAGTTGGGTGGTGAGTTGGGTGGTGAGTTGGGTGCTGAGTTGGTTGGTCAGTAGGATGGTGAGTTGGATGGTGAGTAGGGTGGTGAGTAGGGTGGTGAGTAGGGTGGTGAGTAGGGTGGTGAGTAGGGTGGTCAGTAGGGTGGTGAGTAGGGTGGTCAGTAGGGTGGTCAGTAGGGTGGTCAGTAGGGTGATCAGTAGGGTGGTCAGTAGGGTGGTCAGTAGGGTGGTCAGTAGGGTGGTCAGTTGGATGATGAGTTGGATGGTGAGTGGGGTGGTGAGTTGGGTGTTGAGTTGGGTGGTGAGTTGGGTGGTGAGTTGGGTGGTGAGTTGGGTGGTGAGTTGGGTGGTGAGTTGGTTGGTCAGTAGGATGGTGAGTTGGATGGTGAGTAGGGTGGTGAGTAGGGTGGTCAGTAGGGTGGTCAGTAGGGTGGTCAGTAGGGTGGTCGGTAGGGTGGTCAGTAGGGTGGTCAGTTGGATGATGAGTTGGATGGTGAGTAGGGTGGTGAGTTGGATGGTGAGTTGGATGGTGAGTAGGGTGGTGAGTTGGATGGTGAGTTGGGTGTTGAGTTGGGTGTTGAGTTGGGTGGTGAGTAGGGTGGTGAGTTGGATGGTGAGTAGGGTGGTGAGTTGGATGGTGAGTTGGTTTGTGAGTTGGTTTGTGAGTTGGATGGTGAGTTGGGTGGTGAGTTGGGTGGTGAGTTGGGTGGTGAGTTGGGTGGTGAGTAGGGTGATGAGTAGGGTGGTGAGTAGGGTGGTGAGTTGGAAGGTGAGTTGGATGGTGAGTAGGGTGGTGAGTTGGATGGTGGGTTGGATGATGAGTTGGATGGTGAGTTGTAGTGGAAGGAGTAGTCGAAGGAGTAGTAGAATGAGTAGTAGAAAGAGTAGTGGGAGGTGTAGTAGAAGGAGTGGTATGCGTAGTAGGAGTGGTAGAAGGAGTGGTATGAGTAGTAGGAGTGGTAGAAGGAGTGGTAGAAGGAGTGGTGCAAGGAGTAGTAGAAGCGGTTACAGTTGAAGAAGAAGTGGGAGGTATAGTTGAAGTAGAAGTGGTAGGTGTTGTTGGAGTGGTACTAGTCGGCAATACAGTAGTTGTGGAAGGTGTTGTTTTAGTAGTGGCAGGTGTTGTTGTGGATGTTGTTGCTGGAGTTGTCTCAGTTGTTGGTTTAGCACTTGTTGTTTCGTGGTCATGATGTGTTGTTTCGTGGTCATGATCTGTTGTTTCGTGATCATGATGATGTGTTGTTTCGTGGTCATGATCTGTTGTTTCGTGATCATGATGATGTGTTGTTTCGTGGTCATGATGACAGCAAGCTATTTGTAACAGCGTTACAAATAATATTATTAACGTTGTATTATTTTTATTTAATTTCATTTTATCGACGTTTTAATAAATTGATTCACTTTGGTTTCAATTTCGACTATAAATTTTATTTTGGGAATTACTCTTTATATACCAAATAAAAGACAAAGCTCACAAATTTTGATTATCTGTTGAATTGTTAAACAAAAAGTACTGATTGGAAAGTTTTATAAAAGTCAATTACTAATACGTCATATATTTTTCTGTGTCAGGGACGTTCACGTTCAGACCGTCAATCACACTGATAAAGATGACTTTAGGACTAACTCACAAATTTTGGTTACGTAGTAAAGGGCAAAAAATTTACAAACATATCGATTTTTCTCGTAAAATGCGGCCTGTAGGACAAAAATAATATTTTGACCAAAAATAAAATTTTATATGAAATATTACTAAAAACATTTAACTCGATTTTTCTCGCAAACTTCGGCCCATAGATCCGAAATATATGCTGTCTGCTTATTGTTTCTGAATTGCCGCTTTGCGTAAATTCAAACAGCATCCGAAATAAAACCAAAATAGTGATCGTAAATTTCTCGATTTTTTTCGGGGTTTTTTGTAGGCTCTTAAAACTTAATACACTCACAAAATAAATACAGTCACTTTTTGTTAGTTGTTTCTGAAGTTTTTCCGTTGAGTTGTTTTTAAAAATAATAACAGTTGTTCGTAGAAGAAAAATAATTTTTAACTTTTTTCAGAAGTTATTTAAAAACTTAACTAAATAAAAATACAGATGTTTTGTAACAGTCAAATTTTCTAGTCAATTTTTATTGGTTTCAAATAAAACTAAAAAAATTAACCAAAAAAAGGTTTTTTGTAGCAAAATCTGTTTGAAATAAAAAAAACAACAATACAATTATTTGTTTTTTTTTTTTTGATTTTTAAGTAAAATCAAATATAAATTTAGTTCTTCCCACAGTTTTCTTTGTTATTTTTATAGTAAAAATAAATAGAGTTTTAGTTGATTTTACGGTTTCTGATAGTCAATTATTGATAGTCAAAAACAAATAAAGAAATTGTTCAATTAAATGAAAATGTGAGTAGAACGGTTTTTAACTGAATTTTATTTTTTTTAAATTGTATTATTAGTTAATTTTACCTTCAAAATAATTTGTGTGTACGTCAAAATTTAAACAATTTTGAGTACAGTTCGTCTTTGTGGCACTACAAACTTATCTTCACAATTACGAACTGCAGTTTGATTACAATGGTCATTCATGCGACGACGAACGAACATCGCTAAATCTACTTATTAAGTGATTCTGTGTCGATCGGTACACTATAATTATTTTTGATAGTTACAAATATCAGCACAAACTCAATATAACTTGTACCCATAATAGTTGCATCAATAACATAACCAAAATTAATCGTAATCTTCAGAAATTTTCTAAATATAAACCTCTGTCGTGAATACGAGAGCCAGTTCCATAATCAGGACTAAGGAGAATTTTTGTTTTAAAAATATCTTAAGTTAAACATTTTATTTGAAAATGTCTGAATTGTGATTGTAAAACTGGCCCTCAATATATTTTTTACTGTTAAATATGCATTCAACGACATTTGCCTAGATATATAAAAGTAGATAATATTAATTCAATTTTAACAGTGTCAATTTTAGTCTCGAAGTTTTGTAATTTATTTTTAAAAACATTTGCACTCACATTTCGTAATGACTCTTTGCGTATGAGTCGTTTCACATCAAATCTACCGCTTTTCACAAAAAAAAAAACACTTTTTTAATGTGTTTCACTTTTAGCTCTTAGAAATTAATCAGAACTAGGTCGACAACGACAACGAGAATTGCTTTTTCATATATTTTGTATGGGAAGCAAAATGTCGCCATGTCGTTCGGCGATTTGTTGTCGTAATAGAATATATTCTATTTTCATGATGACACACTAACGCACACTCAAAATATTTGACAAATTGTTGCCATATTTTCAACTAATTAATGGTTGCCATTAGAACGGAGTTGTAGAAATTCGTATTAGAGTTGCAAAAATTCGTACTTTGTTTACAAAAAATTTATTTTTTTGACAGAAAAAATATAATTGAAAATAAAAATACATAATTTAAAAAAATCAAAATCACATACAATAAAATGTAAAACAACAAGAATTAATGCAAAACCAATTGAATTGATGATTGATGAAGAATTGTGGGGAAACAAATATAACAATATTCTTGTTTTGCTTTCTTTTTTTTTTTAAACGTCAACAAATGTCGACGGTCGATTGTCGCTGGATTTAAATTAATCGCGACGACTTTTGCTGTCGTTGGTCGACAATTGACCCAGTTGTGATTAATCTCTTACACGGCCAAAGCTACTTTTAGGCACCACTATTCTTTTGGGATGTATTTTTCAAATTTTAAAAGTAGGACCAGCGCTTTTAAAAGCTCTACATTATAGTTACTTCTGTTAATTAGTTAATAGTTAATTCAGATAAAAATCTGTCAGGACTAAGCAGGATTTTTGTCTTAAATACATCCTGAGTTAAACATTTTATTTGAAAATGTCTGACTTAAATAGAATTTAAAAAAATCGTTCTTTGTAATGACTGTGAAATTGGCCCTCAATATATTTTTTACTGCTATGCATTCAATGACATTCGCCTAGAGATATAAAAGTAGATAATATTTATAATTCGCTATTATTAAACCAATTTCAACAGTGCCAATTTTAATCTTGAAATTTTGCAATTTATTTTTTAAAACATTGGTATGTGACCGTAACACAAAAAAAAGTTCACCGTACACTGCCGAATCTAAATTATTTTTGCAAGGTTTCCAAAAAAAAAAATTTCCCCAACGTGTACAGGCGGATCTTAAAGTATGATACATCGATGTTTCCGTCTTGAGGGGACCAATATTTTGCTCTAAGGGCCATTGACCTCAAGTATCCCGTTCTAGAATTTACCCACCAGATCTCATTTGCTACAATCCTAATGTACTACCATAATGTCAGAAAATTAAAGTTCGTAAAAAATCATTTAGGTTTTACTAAGGAAGTTTTTCGATAAATCCAGCACAAATTTTTTTTAATTTTTTTTTTTTTTTGTTGCCGAACGTAGGGGTCGCCTTTTTAATTTTTTTTTTTCGTTGGATTTTACCTTTATAGCAAAACACTGGTCTCCTCGAGGCAAAAAAATCAATCAAATCCGACTGTAAATGCTGAAGCTATAACGAAAAATTAAAAAAGACAACCCCTACGTTCGGCAAAAAAAAGTTTGTTTTTATATTGCCTTGAAAAAACACTTTATATTTGAAGATGTACCGCGCACTTCTTTTTTTTCCTGTAAGGTGGTACGGTCTAATGCCATATACGTTCATGTCTAGTTCGATGTATGACTTTAGGGTCGACCTAATTTTTCAACTTGCGATTTAAGGCCGCCCCCCCTAAAAATGTGCGCTTGGGTATGAAAATACACCACGCAAAAAATCAAGGTGATCGGATAACGGGAAAACGTGCCCCATCGGCCCTGAAGTTTGAAATAATAAGGCGAAAAAAATCACTTTTTAGCTTTCTTTCAAAATACTGGCTCTTTAATAACCGTATTTTTGGAAAATGTAAATAGAACCATAATCTAGACTGAATTACATTTCTGGTAACGTATAAAAATTCAAAATCGGTTGGAAAATATTTTAGTAATTGCAATTTCCTCAGACCATTGTAGGGTTAAAATGAAATAAATTATGAAAATCGTAAAAAATAAAATATTTCTTTCAAAAATTTACAATGTTATACTCCAGTTTCATTTCTAAGATCCACAAATATTCAGATATAAATTTTTGTCTCTCTTGGGTTATGATAACCTAGTCCCACGTATGGCCAAAGATGGGATTTTTTTTTATAAATTTGCAAGTCTCTAGTTTTAAGTTTTTTAAAATTTTGTTCAACAATATATAAAAAAGTGGTCAACGCATAGGGGTTTATTGAATACACCTTAGAGAATAATTCTACTGAAAATTACACATATCCCTCTTTTAAATTAACAGTGACGACGTTTTAAATTTGAAAATTTTAGAGAAAAGTGTGATTTTGGCTAATAATTTAGATAATAGTATTAATTTTTGTGTTTTTCGCTAGCTGGAACAAAATCACTTCCGATTTCCTTTAATCCTGATACAAGAGATTGTTTTCCAAAAGTTTTGTAAAACTCCGACAACGTTAACCCTATCTTTACCAAGGTCAAAAGTGAAAGTTTTTAAATTTTTTGATTTTTCCTGGAAGTACAGCTGCGAAAAAAAATAGCACCAATTAAAGTTTTTTCTAATTTTATACCCGTTGCTTTTATTTTTAAAGATCAAAATAATGATTAAATTGTCCCCGAAGTACTGGAAGATGGTCCAGAAAATTGTAGAAAATTTTAGTGTAGCGTTTGTTTTTTAACTTTGCTGCCGGTTCTAAGTAGGCGTGGCTTTTAATGAAAAATCATCGATATCGACCTTTCATGAAATTATATAGTATAATTTAGCGAGTATTGAACGGAAAAAATTTCATTATTTTTATTCATAAATGGCGGCCAGATTTAATATGACACCGGTTTAAATATGAGTAAATTATAAAATTCTGAGAGTGGAGTTAATCAATTTGGCAAGTGAAACATTCACATATTAACTGAGAATTGATCTTATCAGAGGGCGTGTTAAAGGATTTTTTTTTTTTTTTGGTTTTTAATGATTTCATTTGGATATTTGTATCAGCCTTAAAGTATGTTAATCAAATTTAACTACCATCTTAATAGATAAAGGCGGGCAATAGTGGTGCCAGATGTGAAGATTTTATGTCATTTTGACGATTTTTTTGTCAAACTTTTACAAATGACGATTGACGATTTTTGTAAAAAACTTCATATGTTTTGGCGATTTAGGAAAATTACTAACTTTTTAATGAATTTTAACCAAAACTATAAAGAAAAGAGTTAAAAAAAAACGCAAATTGTTTTTTTTGAATCGAGTTTTTGGAATTAGCAATACTCGTCGGGTCTGAGTGAAAAAATATGTTCGTGGTTGAAAACAATTAAGGGGGGTAAATACTGTAAGAACAGCATTTTAAAGGGATATTTGAATGTTTGTCAAAAATTCAATTAACGATATTTTTAATATTTTATTTTTTTTTATTTAAAAATTATGTTATTGTAGTATTTTCAAAATAATCAGTTTTATATTTCCCCAGCCAAAACCGCCAGAGTTGCCACTTCCTTGCTGGCCTTTTTTAAAAAAGGCAAAATCCGCTGCCACTGTGCAGCCTTCATTAATTATCGGAAAATAAAAATGTAAAGTGATTCTTAATCTCAGATAAATTCTCTAGTCCTTATTGTGGCCCGATTTTGTTTAAAAAAAATTCTTTTTTAACAAAGTTGCCACACAAAATTAAAAATTACAAAAAAAGGCAAGAAAAAACACATTTGCTCGGGGATATAAAATTTATTTGACCAAAAAAAGGGCCACGATAAGGACTAGAGCTTTTGTTACCTACGAAATAAAACCCAAATCGAAATCGGTTAACCCGCCTTGGCAGTACAATGGCAGCCGATTTTGAATTTAGGGTTGTGGGAAAACGCGTTTAAAGTTTAAAATTAATTTTACGCTAAGAAAACAGCAAAATTTCAAAAAACCGTGTATGAACAAAATTTATATCTCGTAGTTTTCTACATATGCACCAAATTTTGGAAGAATCGGATAATGAGTATTCTATATATTACTCCAAATATTCTTATAAACGATGGTAGATAATTTATTAGACATTTCCTTTTGGTCAAAATGTTTTTACTTCGTATATTTTTTAATTTGTTTTTTATTTTTTATATACATTGATTAATTTTGTGGCTTATAAAAAGCCATCAGTACCTGCCTCATATAACGTGCCTTCGCCCACCATCGAGGAATCGTCATTAGCTTTTCTTTAAAGACTGCGTGCAATTCTTGCATCTTTGGATGTAGTTTTTTTTTCTGCTGTATTATGCGAAATGAGATAATAAAGACAATGATAAAAAACGCTTCCAAAAAATTTTGTGTACAAATTTAATACATAGAATATTATTTTGTGGCCAAAATATATTTTACAAAAAAACATGTGGAAATTTCTTAGAATTTTTTATTGATATTTTCTGAGCAAAAAATATTCCGAAACAAAATTTTTTCTACACTGAAAATATTATTACAGTAACTGACTGTAGTTTATTTAAAAAGTTTTCCGTACATTTATTTTTAAATGATTATACAGTTGAAATACAAAGCAATATATTTTTTAACTGTTTTTGTCGTTTATTTAAAAAATAAATTACATAAAAATACGGATTTTCTGTTACAGTTTAAATTTTCATTTAAAATGTTTTGTTAAAAAAATATTTCCTTTTCGATTTCTAGGTCAGTTAAAAAAACAAAATAAACTAAATATCATTTATTCTTAGGGACTTTGTAGTTAATTTTTTGAAATTTAAAAAAACGAAATAAATGAAAAATCATTATTTTTTTTAAGGATTTTGTAGTTTATTTACTAATATTTAAAAATAAATGAAAAGTTCTTTTGATTTAAATGAAAAGTCAGTAGACCGGTTTTCAAGTGATTTTTCATTTATTTGAAAATACATTTTCAGTTAATTTAAACTACAAACTATTTTGAGTGTAGAGTCGATACACCCCTTAACAAACAAAAGTTGGAACTAAGTTAATTTTTAATTTACACAACTTTGCAAAATGAATTTTTTGCAGGGATTTAAACTTGGATACAAAATTTTTATAGATTTAGACAAGTTGATTCTAAATCTCTTTTTCAAATTCTCAATCATGTCATATTTTTTAGAAAATCGCGATTAAAAATGCCAAAATACGATGTGTTTGGCTTATTTGTAAATTATAGAACAATTATATATTTTAAAAACAGAGTTCGGAATTACGAACTTGCAGTCTATATAAATTATTCATGAGAATTTAAACCGCCCAATGCATGACTAGCTATTTTAGCGTAGCATAAATAATCTACAGATGAAGTAAAAAATAACGTCCAGTTATATACAATTCGAATTCATAAAAGCTGCGAATTATCTTAAGAACGCTAATATAGGCCGGCAGTTAAAATAAATTGAATTTCGAATAAAAAGATAGATGAAACTAGTGTTTTTATGATATTTAAATGATGACGATTTTTCATTAAATTGCTTATGATTTTGACGATTTATTTTTACATTTTTAACGAAAAAGTTCTGGCACTACTGGCGGTCAATTATATTAAATGTAGTAGTGTTGCCATATTGTGGGTAATTATGCAAGTTGATGGTAATATTTTATTTTTTGGGAAAAGCGTGGGTAATTGCTGTCATAAGTATCTTTTGAGATACCAGATATTTTAATATTTAAATATATGCCTATAACTCCCATAAAGTCATAAAAGTAATAAAAGATATTTCTTTGGCATAGATCTACTATTCCACGAAGTTTGGTCGGAAAATTCGGCGCCATTAAAATCCGGGGTAGAAAAGGTTAAATAAAAAATTTATTTAAATTTCAAATTAAATAAATATGAAATTAATTAATGTCTCAAATTTGTGAATTAAATATTATACCGATTTAATTTTTAAATTAAATGAAAAAAAAAACGAAATTTAGGGTGCAAAACGAGCAAAAATGTTAAAGTTGGGCATGCCTACTATATGATACGCTGCACAAGTCTGGTTGAAAGTCAAATAATGTTTGCATTACAAATTTTAATAAGCCCATTCTTATATCAAAATTTCACTATATGTAAATTAGTAAAAAATTAGGAAATTATTAGGAAATTTTGACATTGCCTTATATTAGGTGTATTTAAGATGGCCGCTAGATTCAAGGACGGACCGATTAAATCCCAACTCTTTATGTTTGCCTGTATATGAAAAAGTGTAGCAAATTTCATTACAACATCTTTGCATTTTCAATCTGTAGCGCATACGGACAAAGTTGCAGCCGGAATTTTTTTACTTTGCCCGAAACGAGAACTCTCTAATTAGTGAATAAAATTATATAGGCTCCGTTAAAGAAATCGGTTAAAATCGCTTTGGTGTGGTAATACCATTTGGGCTCAGTATACATATTTAAATTGAGATTGGACATTTCTATAGCGACTATGCCAAAACATAAACCGATTTTAACAATTTTAACAATTTCAACAAGGTTCGTCCTTCGGGCAAACTTACGAGTATGTACCAAATTTAGTCCAATTAGTATATTCAGTATTGCGACCTGTATTGTGATTACAACGGGCGTTAATTTTACATGGCCAGACGGCCGGATATCACTGACTCGACTCTGAACGTGCTTTTAAGCCGATCGGTATACTATAAGGAGGCCATAAACCCATTATTCTTGAAATTTAGAAACATCAGCACAAACTCAATATTGCTTGTTCCACAGAGTGGTGTAGGATATACATTTATAGTGCCAGTTTTCTTTTCTAGCCGTAATTGTAATTGTTCTGTAGTTCAATTAGCAACAAAACTTTGAGAAAATTATTATGATAAATTACTCTCAAAATGTTCTAAAAAAAAAAAAATCTAGTTCAAAATTACTTACAAAATAAATGCGCAGGAAAATGTTTACAACGTCTTACCTGAAAAAAAAGAAAATAAAGTCAATTGATTTTTAATATCCAATGTCATAGAAATTTACAAAATATAAAATATAATTTTATCAAAATACATATACTGTCCAGGGCAGAGGCAAAATCATTACCATTACATTTCCATTACACTATGCGACAGTCAAAATCGGGATGGGATGAAACCAACGGGAAATATTATATCGGTCAAAAACAAGTTATACGTGTCCCGGCGTTTCGCTGGATCACCCCTAGGTATCGAGATATATCTTTTTTTTACATAACTCGAGAACCACTAGTCCGATTTTGCTCAAATAATTTTAAAAAAATTAAAAATTACAATTCCTTTAATCTGTTCATATAACGTTTTTCTATATACTCAACAGTTTTGCCGGTAAAAATAAATGTTTGTTACCGCTACCATAAAAATCAGTAACCTTTTGTTTATTACTTTTTTTTAATATTTTAAGCAAAAAATATTTTTTTCTTCATACATTTATTTTTACCGGCAAAACTGTTGAGTATATAGAAAAACGTTATATGAACAGATTGGAATTGTAATTTTTAATTTGTTTGAGCAAAATCGGACTAGTGGTTCTCGAGTTATGTCAAAAAAAAGACCACCAAAGGTCAAATCGATATATCTCGATTCCTAGGGGTGACTTTCCCCGGTAGTTTGAACCCTTCGCGATCACTGACCCCTACCATTTGTCTCACAGTGTTATCATTGCTTCATGTAATGGTAAAGAAAGTTTCATCTTCAAATTTTGCTTTCATTTCCATTACTTTTTTTTAATGTATTTAAAAAAAAAAAAGAATCATTTAATTTTTTTAGCAAAAAAAAAATTGAAAGTAAAGCTTTACAAACTACTTCCTTGGTTTTTTAGAAGTAATTCTGAACAACTTAAAAAAAATCACTTATTTCATTGCTTCCAAAGTATCCGTTAGTATATTTTTAAAGCTTTTTTAGAATTACTTCTGAACAACATTCAAACAACCACTTAACTATTACTTCTAAATCATAATTGTTCTAAAAGTGATCCTAAAATTTGGCATTTCTAAACAGATAATCGCGGGTTCGATTACTGGGAGGACCAATATTTTTTAATTTTTTCATTTTTCAATTTTTAAAAATATGTATATAAAATAATAATGATGAAAATTTTTTTATGTGCTTATAAAAATAGTACTGAAAACAAAACTTAATTGCAGTGCACCTTTTGCACTTGTTTAAAAAGTACTTTTATTGAAGAGAATAAAGCACAATATTTAGCAATGACAAATTGGTGTTTTTGTGCCAGTCAACTTTCATATCAAAGAATAGCTCAGCGGTAGAGAGCTAGACTAGCAATCATGAGGTCGCAAATTTGATACTCGGTGGTGGCAATAAAATAAGTACTTTTGCAAAATAAAAAAAATTTCATTTTTATTTAAACTTCTAATTGGGAAAAAGAGCTTCCTTTGCACTCGTTCAAAAATTACTGAAAAAATGTTAAAGTGGGAGCACTCCTATGACACCTCAATGTTAAAATCATTAGTGTTTATGTTAAAAAAATAAGTACATCTAGATCATCTATTCCAAAGTCGCAGTGTAGAAAGGGCAATGACATATCATTATTTTTTGGACCACCAGTAATGACTGGTAGTCCAAATACTTAATGTTTTCAGTATTTCCAAATAAAAAATAATATATTACCAATAATGGCTTATTTTTAGCATTATTTGAGAAATAAAGAATTTTTCTAGATTTTTTTTTTAAATTTTTTTAAATCTATTTTTAGACTCAATATTTTTTCAACACTGGTATGTTGGCGACTTATGTGCAGCAGGTCAATTATGTTCGATTCCCGCACAAGACAATTTTATTAAAAAAATGTTTATATTAAAAAAATATTTTTTTTATAAAACTTATTTTTTTTAATCTATTTTTAGAATCATTATTTAGTCAATACTAGTAAGCACATAGGTAACCACATATTTTTTGATATTTCGTATGCTGGTGTGTAACTCATTATTTTTCGCGACATCGCCATACAAAGGTAATAAGAAATGTAATAATAAAAGTAACTACCCTGGAAAATGTTCTGTTCCAAAGAATCGGTTGTAGTTACCCATAGCTACTCTTCATTCACAACCCCTTCTACTGTCGATTCTAACACCGATTCTTTTTGGATTGAGGTTTACATCTCAATTTGTGTTAAAAAAAAGTTTCTATCCATTTTTTTTTTTTTTTTTTACAAAACGTAGATGTTATTTGCTTTCAAAACTTCCATCTGGGCTAACTAACATTTCAGCCATGTTTTTTTTTTATTGTATTCCATAAAATAGGTCTATTAATGTTTAATCTGTTAAATAATACGTTCATTAGGAAACTTTTCTTTCAATTCTTTTTTTTTTCCTGATGCTAGTATATAGTTTACTTGTTATATATTTTATCCTTTTTTTTATTATTTTATTAATACTTCTTTGTGTAGTCGTATGTTTGAAAATCAATCAATAAAATATATTGTACACTATGACACAAAACTGTTCAAATTTAATCAAATTGATTTCAAAATACTAAAAAGAAATCTGTAAAAAATTTAGTTAAAACTACTAAAAAATTAAGTTAAAAATTACCTTGCAGAAAATACTGCTGAAATTAGCAGATTATTTTTGATATATATTAGTAAGATAGAAACAGCAAAATCAAACTGAAACAGAATTTTTTATAATACAAAATAACAATTTAACCTGCTAAAACAGCAAACAACTTTGCTAAGTAGTAGGTTAAAAAATCTTCAATTTTTTTACTGGATGTAAAAATCTAGCCTTCTGAAATCAGCAGTTTACCATTTTTTTAGCAAATATTTGTGCTGATTTTAGCAGTTTAGACTTCTATTTGCATTCAACTAAATTTAGTTTTAAAATAAAAAATATATAATTGTTTGTTTTTGCTATTATTAGTATACTAATATTTAGCAAAATTTTCTGCAGATTTTACAGTATAATTTGTCATTTTCAATTAACTAAAAGTTAACTTAAATATAACCAAAATTCTGTGAATTTAACAGTTTTATTTTTGCTGTTCTTATATTACTAGTATTTAGCAAAAAAATCTGTTAATTTCAGCAGTTTTTTCTGCAAGGTAATTTTTAACTAACTTTTAGTAGCTTTTTCTGCCTGTTTTTACAGGTTTATTTTTATGAGTGTATAAGAGTCCACAATTTTAAAGTGTAATCTTCATTTTGCTCTACAGAATTTTTCAGTGCGATAAAAACTCGGTATAACAAAACAAAATTGCGCTTTTAATTTGTAGATTTCTATGATTTTTTCAAATCAATTTGACAAAATTTAAAGAGTTTTAGTTTCACTAAGATTCATGCTCCTTTACAGTTGTATATACCTTATTTTGTCCGGTAGTGTATGTATTGTAAGCACTATTTTAACCTTGATATATTTTTTATGTTACAGGTTGTATGTTTTAAATTTGTTTTAGTAATCCCTTGACAATTTGTCCTAATAACGGCTGATTGACTGAAGTTCGGTTGACCTTTTTTAAATTAAATTTAAGAGAGGTTTGTTTAGAAAATTAGCTTTAATAAAAAGCTTTTTTATTTATATCATTACACAGCAGCAGATGAAGCTGTTTTTTCTGAACCTTTTAAGGCGCGTTTACAATAGTAGAGTGACTCTACACTGTAGCCCAGATTCAAATGTTGACTATTCAAAATTCAAAAAAGAGTTACTTCAAAAGAATATTTAACGTTTCAATACGTAGACAGTTTTTAGCGAATATCTGGACTTGACTTCTACTGTATTTAATATAAAATTATTATTTATTTTATATATTGTTCCTAATCCAAGCAATTTGTTCTTATTTTCAATATTTTTTTTCTAACTTGTTGACAATTAGAGATGTAAACAAATTAGTGATGCTGTTTTTTTTACGTACATTCGTCATGTTTATTCGTCACAGTTAACAGAGTGATGTTAATTGCAGAGTGAAACAAATCTGCAAGTTTGACTCTGGAGTGGAATAAAAAAAGATAGCCAAATCAGGCGTTTTTCATCGCCTCTTTCGAGCATTGACAATTTGTATCGAAAATGTTAGCCTTTGCAGACGTGTGTTATTCTTATGGCTGAATTTTAAGAAGAGAATGACTTAACAGGGGTAGGGAGAGTTGGTACCTCTTTTAAATTATATGCTCGTTGGCCAAATACAAAAATGTATAAGTATGAAATAGAAAATGACTAAATTAGCTACGGCTTGGAGTACGTTTTCATTCTGAATGCTTTTTATATAATAATTTAAAATTTCGTAATGTTTTCTGAACAAATTTTATTATCTAGTACGTGACATTTAATAGATTCTATTTGAAAAATTCACTTTTAGAGAATAAGAACAATACAAATGGAAAAGGAATCTTAAATCGTGAAGGAAAAAAAATTAACAAAATAGCAACGGAAACACAATCTGACTTTTACAACAGAGAACACATAGAAAGTCAAGTTGGTTATATTTTATATTTTTCTCCGTGCCACATTCCAACGTATTGTTGTTGTTTGATATTAGTTAGAATAAGAGGCTGTGAAAGTGTTATTGTGTTATTGCTGTTTTTATATATTTTATTTATTATTATTACTGCATGTGCAGGACGAAATCAACCATGTTATCGTACCATACTTGTACTGTGATTGAAATTGTGTGAAAATCTGGCAACATTAGTAAAATAATCTGAGAGTAAAAACAGGAGAATAAGAAATTCCATTGAGAATATAAAATAAGTTTTATCTCTCACGGAAATCGTTGCACGATTTTAATTTTCAAATTGTATGGAAAAAAACGGGGACCTTTGCATTGTACTTATACTCTTAAGGTTCAATTAGACGTTCCATATCGCCATAGCCGTAACCATAACGCCATAGCAGAAAACCAAAATTCAATTGGTATCTACGGTTATGGCGTTATGGCATGTCACCAATAATCGAATACATTGTAGCCCATAAGATTGGTTTGAACAGCTGTTTTATGTGGTTATGGTTATGGCACGTCTAATTGAACCTTTACACCGAGAAAACTTAAATAGGGTTTCAATTAGAGTGTCCAAAACCGTAACCGATAACCGTTTAACCGCTTTTTTTTAATTTCAACAATCCGACCGGTTTCGAACAATTTCTAAAGTAGAATAAACCGAAAACGGGTTATTATTTGTCAGTTAACCGGTTTTTTAAAATATGTTTTTATCACAACTATTTTTAAGCTAATCGTTCGAAAATTCTATATTCCGACTGCATTTTATTTTTCAAGTATTATTTTAATAATTGAAACTGCAGTTTTATTCCCTTTATATAAAAAATAATATCTTTTCGCATGTATTCAAATAAATAAGATACGAAAATCCTTCACACAGAAAAAATATTGGTTGGAATTCATTCAATCATTAATATTAATTTCCTCAGATGTCATTTTATTTGGAATTACCTAAAATCGATTACTAAACCAAAAATATTATATTAAGAATTAATACTAGGAAAAATTAACTAAAAAGTGGTATTTCCCATTAATTTTTAAATTAATATTTGGTTAGTTATGGTGTACGGTGGAAGCAACTATTTATTTAATGAATATAATACAAAATTGGTGCTGTCTATCAAATTTATTAAAAAATTGTCAATATGCGAAAGTGGTAACTACAAATATGTACAATAGCTACTTTTCATTCACAACCCCTTCTACTGTCGATTCTAACACCGATTATTTTTGTTTGAAATTGGAACCGGTTGCTCTAGAATCAGTTCTGGAACTAGTTCTGGAATTGATTCTACGTCACCCACACCTTCCGTATAGGATCCCAGGAACTGGTTCCGGAACCAGTTCCATGGAATCGGTTGCAGTGGAACCAGTTGTGAAATGGGTGTGGTTGGCTACCGATTGTAAAAAATTTTCCTGGGAATGTTCTAGAATTTTTTGAAAATTTTCTTGAAATCTATTTGTAGACTCAATATTTTTTCAGCACTGGTAATAATATTGTAACCAACTATTTTTTGTATGTTGGCGAGTAAGCTGACTTGTGCGCGGCAGTTCAATTATGTTTTTATCTATCAAATATAACATGTGGAGATAGCTTAGATGGTAGAGCTATAGACTGGCAATCTAGAGTCCCAGGTTCGAGTACCGCACGAGAAAATTTTATTAAAAAAAATTTTTACAATAAAAAAATACTTTTTTATAAAACTTATTTTTTTTTTCAAAATCTATTTTTAGAACCATTATTTTGGTCAATACTGGTAAGCACATAGGTAACGACATATTTTATTATTTTTCATATGCTGCTGTGTAACTCATTATTTTTCGCGACATCGCCATATAAAGGTAAAGGTATCCTACTAAAATCAGTAGACGTGTTTGCTGAATATTAGTAGACTTAAAATAACGGAAATAAATAATAAATATTTCTGCTGTTTTCAGAAGAGTAGATTGTCTTCCCATAAAAAAAACATATAAATTAAATTTTGGAAATGTAACTACGGGTGGCGCCTTCCGATGTTTTTTGGCTGTAATTTAAAAAAAAAAATGAAAAACTTTGATTCTTCTTGTGGATTATTGTTATTTGGTCTTTTAATTTTTTTTACATCAAGTCGAGAATATGATGTCATGTAAATGGCCGCCGCCACAGTTGATTGTCATTTGAGCCCTTTTTTATGGCATTTTCGAAGAAAAAAAGTCCGATGACTCCTCCAGCGAAAACAGCACACCATACAGTGACTTTGAGCGGGTGTAATGGCTCTTCGTGGGTTACACGCGGATTTTCAGTGCCCCAGAAGCGTAAATTTTACTTATTTACGTACCCGCTAAGATGGAAATGGGCCTCATCACTCATGATTGGTGATGAATTAAAAAATGGGCTCAAATGACAATCAACTGTGGCGGCGGCCATTTACATGACATCATATTCTCGACTTGATGTAAAAAAAAATAAAAGACCAAATAAAAATAATCCACAAGAAGAATCAAAGTTTTTCATTTTTTTTTAAATTACAGCCAAAAAACATCGGAAGGTTATTTTTGCGCCACCCTGTATATGAGTAAGCCTTAGAGTTTAATCACAACTGTGTCGATTGTCGACCGACGACAGCAAAAGTCGTCGCGAATAATTTAAATTCAGCGACAATCGATTGTCGACATTTTTTGACATTTAGAAAAAAATAATTAAAGCAAAACAAGAATATGGCTGTATTTTTTTCGCCATAATTCTTCACCAATTCGATTGGTTTTCCCTTAATTCTTGTTGTTTTACATTTTTGTGTATTTAATTTTGCTTTTTTGCGGTAAATTATGCATTTTTATTTTCAATTATATTTCTTCTGTCAAAAAAATAATTTTTGTGTAAACAAAGTACGAATTTTTGCAACTCCAATACGAATTTCTGCAACTCTGTTCCCTTAATTAGTTAAAAATATGGCAACTATTTGACAAATATTTTGAGTGTTCTTTAGTGTGTCGTCACGAAAATAGAATAGATTCTATTACGACGACAAATCGCCGGACGACATGGCGACATTTTGCTTCCCGTACAAAATATATGAAAAATCACATGTCGTTGTCATCCCAGTTCTGATTAATATCTTATTATTTAACAACTTGTAACCACTTATTTCTTTAACTGCGTATCAGCACAAGAATAACAACTTATTTTATATATTTTTGTAATGCAGCGGGTAAGCGGGTGCATAAATTTTGTGCCTTTTTTTAATGAAGCAAATATGAACAACTACTTACAAAAACGACCTTCTCGAATTAAAATAACGGCGAATTATATGCAGTAGACCGTTAGTGTACTGCTTGTTATTTAGATATTAGTAATGAGCACCCATTACTGAAATGATGCTGAGTATTTTGTTCATGAACGAACTAGTTCTATGGAGCGATTCACTCTTTTGAATGATATGAATTATATCACCATTATTCGGTTTTGGAACATTTCACGACACGCAGTTCAGTCACAGCTAGGGTATTCAATCGATTAAT
Organism: Leucophora obtusa; assembly: GCA_949987735.1. Taxonomy (NCBI): domain Eukaryota; kingdom Metazoa; phylum Arthropoda; class Insecta; order Diptera; family Anthomyiidae; genus Leucophora; species Leucophora obtusa. Next base: position 207,935,195 of record OX465297.1, read on the forward strand.
CGACCAATTTTGCTCAGAAATTGTTCGAATAATTTAAAATGTGCACATTTCGAATAACGAATAATTCGAATAATTTCATACGATTAATCGATTAATCGAAATTGGTAGAATATTACGAAAAAGGGTAAAAAAATTAATTAAATCTAAAATTTCAAAATTTTTTTTAAAAATTTGTGATCAATAATTTGCTATAGGCTTGTACCTATCCGGATTTCATTCTGGCCTACAAATATAATCAAGGAACGACTTTTAGAATTTCTAGAAATATTTGTTAGCATCAATTCAATAAGAATTTTATGTTTCCAAGTAAGAGCGTTAATAAAAATCTTAAATCCCAAAGAAAAAAATCAAAAACAACATAAATTTATCACAGTTTTCTTTGTCATCTTCCAAATTACTACTCTGTTGTTGTAACTTATCTAATAAAGTAGTGGTATCTATTTACGTATAATAAATTTTTAATTATTTTTTACGATTTTTTAAACGCTGATATTAAACGAAAGCATTAATATTTATTATAATTACTGATTATTAGAATTATTAATTATAATTAATGCTCAATGTATTAAAGTCTGTTTACTGCGCCCTCTGAATTAATAAAATAGAATAAAAGGATGGAGGTACAAATACGTAGAGGGAAAATAAGTTCTCAACAAAATTCCTCTCTACATTTACGTTTTTTATGTATTCAATGCATAGGAAAAGATACAAATTAATGTGGTTCTCCCCGATTTGGATAAAATTTGAATATGTGAAAGAGGGGACAGAAAAAATAAAAATATTGATAAAATCTGATCTCAATTATTACCTTTTTTTCTATTTTTATGAATTTCAGAAGAGGTACTGAATTTATATTTGTTCCTTTTTTTAAATAAAATTATTGAAAACACAACAAGTGTATGTATTATTTTACATAAATTTTTTTCGATTAATCGATTAATTTTAAAATTTTATTCGATTAACCGGTTAAGAAAAAAACCCGAATAATTATTTGGACGATTAATCGATTAAAATAAAAAGCCGATTAATTGAATACCCTAGTCACAGCTCAAAACAAAAACGAACATTTTGAAGGAGCTAGTTCACTGACTCGAATTGATGACAATGACCGAGTCAGCAAAGAACTTTTAGAGTTTCAGCAAACACGTTTGTTGAATTTTAAAGAGAGCAAATTTAATTGAAAAAAACTTGGAAATTTGTCATATCAACAAAATATTTAATTGATTCAATTAAAAATATTGTTGCAATGGAAATTTAATTTTAACAATTATAATATACTTAATACTTAAAATTTTGTGATACGCTCAGAAATTTTTGCAGTCAGAATTTGTTAGTTGTTCAAGTAGTAGTTCAGTTTTGTTGTTTCAAGTGAAAATAACAAAAGCCAGCAACATAAAATACTGAAAATTCATAACATTTATTTCATTAATTTTGTTTTTTAAAAAAGTAAACCAAAAAAATGTATCTAAGTAATTTTTTTTAGCTGTTTTGACTAATTATAGGCAAAAACAAAATGTAAGTTGAATTTAACGAAATGTTAGTAGTAATTTTTTATGTGAAATTTCATTTGTTTTTAAATACACTTTCTCTTCTTTATATACAAAATATTTTAAGTGTATATTTTTAGGGTAAATTTATAATTTAAATTAAAGATAAAAAAATTAAACTAAATTTGTCTTCATTTAACAAAGTTCTCCAAAATAATGTATTTTAGCTTGCTATAGAGTTGACCCTTATTAATTTGATTATATTGAATGGCATAATGATGAATATTTCAAATATCTATTATCATGTTAAAAACAATATCAAAACCAAACATTACAATGTCTCTTAAGACGTGGCGGTATTTATTTTCAGCCCAATGTCATTTTACTGCTGTAGAGTTAATGTAACCATAATCGCCATTACCGTCATCATCATTATTGTCATTTGTATACACCATCATAATTATGATTTAAAGCACTAATGTTGTTGTCTTGCCTCAAATGTATGGGTTACTATCATATTGCATTATACCACATGGTACTTAAGTGCAACTCAGCAATGTCTCATAAGTGTTTTAATCCTTAAATCATATCACATGTTGCCAGAGTCAACCAAGACGCATATGATTGGGCCATTTATATGCAAGGAATCAACCTTAAATTAAATTTAAAGAAATATTCCCTCAATATGATTTATTATGAGTATTTCCTAGTATTGCCTTGGGACAAATGACCGTAACTGTAATTTTCAATGTAGATCTCCTTATTCCTTTGTCTTATATAAATAAATGTCACCATGATATACAACATGTCGACAAAACCAAAATCCATTAACTTGTTCATTGCATAAAACCACATTAGTACATCTTAAATGTACACTCAAAGAACTTTTACGTTCAATATTTGTCAGTTGTTTGAGTAGTGTTTCAGTTTAAAAGAAAACTACAAGTTATATAAATTAGGGGCAATACGTAGGAAAATATTCTGTTCCAAAGAATCTTTTGTAGAATATCTATTTTTCCTTTACGTGTTCACTTAAATCGACTATAGATTATGATATGTAAGTTTTTACATTTCAATCACAAACATCTCCGTGCAAAAGAGTCATAAATATGTTTTTTTATAGAATATCCTTGAATACCGCGCTTCGAAAAAACCTTTCATGTGATACCCATATTTGGTATGTTGTCTTCAGGTAAAATGCAAAATTCTTACAAAAACTAAAAAAAGACCTTTTTTAAAAATGGTCCAGCTCGTGAGTTCTCGTTGCTAGACCCGAAATATTTTGGGAATCATCATAAAACAAACCAAGGTTTGTTTTGAGGGGGTCACTTTTTTTTTACTTTTTTCTGTCCATATAAGGTGAATCGCTCTAATGTACATTAGACCGTACCCCTTTTTTGCCGCACGTAGGGGTCGCCGTTTTTAATTTTTCGCTATAGCTTCGGCATTAAAAGACAGATTTTAAAGTGTGATATATATTTTTTTGCCTCGAGGAGGCCAGTGTTTTGCTATAAAGGTAAAATCCAATGAAAAAAATTTAAAAAGACGAACCCTACGTTCGGCAACCAAAATATAAAAAAAAATTCTACTGGGTTTAATGAAGAACTTCCTTAGCAAAAGTTTAATGATGTTTTGAGAGCTTTAATTTTATGACATTAGGGTTGTAGCAACTGAGATCTGGTGGGTAACTACTAGAACGGAATACTTGAGGTCAATGGCCCTTAGAGCAAAACACTGGTCTCCTCCTTGCAAAAATACTTCATATTGGAAGTGGTTCGGTTTAATGTACATATATGGAAATAATATATTTACATATGTATTTTAAAATTCAATTATAGTTTAACAATTTTTATTATAATTTTGCTTTTATGTTATATAAGATTAAAAATACTTTCTTTAAAGTTGAAGATATAAATTTATATTTTAATTTTTTATATTTATTATTTTATAAAATTTTCCTTTGTAAACATTTGTATGCGCTTTTTTACAAAAATTTGGCATCACTGAAATTAACAATTGCTAACCAAAGCTAAAAACAATATTTTTTATACGATAAGAAATTTTATTATACGATAAGAACAGTGCTACCAGATATTTTTTTTGGATTCCCTGAAACTATTTGAAAGAGTGCGTAGACTTGGGCGTTATATCAATTGTCTATAAAGAAAAATGATAAACAAAAATGATAATATGATAAACAAAAAAAAAAACTGAAATAAATAAATAAAAATAGGAAAACTAAAAAAATAATATTGGCATTAACAGTTAAGTCATAGAACAAAAAAATAATAACAGCCTCAAGCATTCTCATACAGTGGTAGAGCACAGGAATATACAAAATAGAATAACAAATAGTATTTCAACAATTTCAACATTTATATCAATAAAGGGTATCGGCTTTACTATCAAAAAGATAAAGTCGATTTTAAATCACAAAAGTGCCGTACGAAATATTTAACATAAACCTTAAAATTCTGTTTTAAATTTAAAGTTTTCATTTGTTTTTATTTTATATATTTATTTATTTTGTTTTTATTGTTTTCAAATTTTGTTTACATTTATTTACAAATTTTCCTTTCAGTTTTTACTATTTTGGTTTGGTTTTCAATAAAAATAAACAAAAAATTTTAATGGATATGTTTGACAATATTTTAAAAGTTTTATAATTTTTTTAATTTTTGCTTTAATAAATACAGCAATTGATTTTTCGGACTTTTTTATTTTCATATTTATATTTAGTTAGAATATTGTTCTACCTCAAGTCAAAATTCTAATATGATATTGTTATATTTGATTTTATTTGTTATTTCAAAAAAGGTTGACCTTTTCATGATAAATATTTTATTTTGTTGGGATAATCTAATTGTTTTTTACAAATGTTATTGACAGCGAACACACCAACATAAATATAACAGTACCCGAAGGGTGCTTTTATGTAATATGTTGACTGACTGGTTTTACCAAATCAGAGACAGTTCATATACAAAAGTACAAAATTATATTCCCGATGAATTTTTCTACATTATTTAATATCTGGGTTTGTGTGTTCCAGTCATCATTTTCTTATTGCAGACAACTAAAGATTTGGGCGATGCCCATAAAACACCTGTATTGTCTATTATGAAAATGGTCAACCTTTTTGAAACAACAAAAAGGTCTAATATGACAATATCATATTAGAATTTGGACTTAAGATAGAGCAATAAAATATCTAAATATATTAAAAGATTTATTTTAAATATTTTGTATGGTACCATAAAAACAAAGGCCCTTACTATAAAAAGAGTATTTTAAATTTAAAGTCGACTTTATTTTTAATCATACGGTTTTGTTTATTTTGTGTATGAAAACCCTACAAAAATATTTATATTTTCAAACATTTTGATTGGTTGAAAATAAATTAGTCAACCAGAATGCTCCACTGTCACCCAATATTTTAACTAAAGTCGACTTTAACTAAAATATACATTTTAAAAATTTAGATAGTAAGGGCGAAAGCCTTTGTTTTAGAAAAAGTCGATTTTAACAGAAATATACCTTTGGAAAATATTGATAGGAAGGCTGTATGATTGTAGGCAGTCAACATTTTGCACAACTTTAGAAATTTCAGCTTTTTGCATAAGTTTAGAAATTGTTCAAAGTAAAAATTAAAGAATAAAAATGCCCTGTTGGCTGTCCGTCTCCAATATACACAAATTGCCTGCACTTGTACGTACAAACCATACGGCAATGTGGCAATATTTGTGAAAAGGTGACACGGAGGAAATGAGAAGATAAACAGAGAAAATCTGAAGTAGAATCTTTGTATATGTCTGTTTGATCACTTCTGAAATTATTCATATAGAGACAATCTGACAATAAAATAATAAACAATAATACAATTTAATGGAAAATCACTGATGAAGCCTGTCCATAAAAAGGCAGAAACTATATCTAGTCTGATTTGCAAATTTAATGTGTTTATAACTTTTGAGGAAGGTTTATTCTTCTTCTTAACCTCAAACCTACTAAAATAAAAAAATTGTACTTTAACTCTGGGTACAATATTTTTATTTCTGTTTTGTTTTGTTTGTTGTTTTCTTCCTTTACTTGTAAGAAATCGCTAATTTTACTGTAATAAAATAACATAATTGTTAATTTAAAAAAAATTTAAATCGAATGTAGTTCCCAAATATGATACAAAATGAAATAATTGATTAAATTCCCAAATGGATTTTCAATAAAGTTTGTCCCAATTCCTGAGCTTTTGAAAATTATAGGAAGATTTAGAGACTATAATAAAATACAAAACTTAGAAGTACATATTTTTTTAATCAATTATCTAAAAAATAAAATTCAAGTTCGTTTTGAATTGGAACTGCCATGTCAGAGTGAATTTATTCTTTATTTGATGAACTAAAAAATCTGAAAATACAATCCATTTGCAAATTCATGCACTGAGTTCTTTTTTATTTAATTATTTATTTTGGAATTGAATCGATATCATATTTATTTAATATACAAAATTTAAATTTTAACCATTTTCCTATTCATTTCCTTTTGAAATTGAAATAAAAATATATTTTTTAATGGAAATATCCGATTAGGCATAAACTACCCAGTGTAGAAAATCATTACCAGATATGTGGTTATGTAACTACATACTTGGTAACTAGTTACTTTTGTTATTACATTTCTTATTACCTTTATATGGCGATGTCGCGAAAAATAATGAGTTGTCGTTACACACCAGCATACGAAAAATCAAAAAATATATCGTTACCTATGTGCTTACCAGTACTGACAAAAATAATGAGTCTAAAAATAGATTTTCTAAAAAATAAATTATATAATTTATATTATATTTTTTTTTTTTAAATAAAATTTGCTGGTGCGGGAATCGAACCTGGGTCTACAGATTGCCAGTCAACAGCTCTACCATCTGAGCTATATCGATATGTAATATTTAATAGATAAAAACACAATTGACCTGCTGCACACAAGTGCAGCAGGTCAACATACGAAAAATCAAAAAATATGTGGTTACATATATCCTTACCAGTGTTTAAAAAATATTGAGTCTAAAAATAGATTTCAAAAAATTTTCAAAAAAATCTAAAAAATTATTTTCTATTTTAAATAATGATAAAAATAAGTCATTATCAGTAACTCATTATTATATGTTTTAAAATAATACAGAAGGTAAGTGGGTGTCATTACTGGTAGTCCAAAAAATAATGATATGTCATTACCGTTTCTACACTGGGTATACATGAAAGAAATAGCCCGCGCTCTACCAACGACGCTAAATTACCCGCAATGTGGCAACACTAATTTAAAGAAAACAAATTAAAAAGGTAAGTTTAAAATAAATACACCTAATTAGGTGAAAATCTTCCACATAATTGTATTTTTAGCAATTGTACTTGGCTAGAAATGATCAAACAAATAACTCTGAGTATCCATTAGCTATGAGTTTCTGTTAAGATAGCTGTTATGAGAGCCAGAAATAAATTCTAATACTTTTGTGGTAGAGGACACTAATGTTGAGAAATTTAGTTATTTTTTTTTGCCGGAGTCAGTCGCAAATTAATGTTTTTTTATTTCACAGTAATTGTTTAGTTGTATAATTTTTCTTTGTTTAATAATGCAAATTTCATATAGAGACAAATTAACAATTAAAAATTACTTTGATCAGTTGACACATAAACTAACCACTGACGAGTCTTTGGGTGAGACGAAACTGCGGCAGTCTGGTGATTCCCTTGTGTCTGTTAAATTTTTCAATAAAATGTTTCTTCTTCTTCTTCCTAGAAATCAACTCTAAAAAAAGCAAATTAATATTATTGTGAAATAGTTTTAATAATGCAAATTATTTCATAATTACACTGTTTTTATATATTTTCTACTTATTTTTTATTAGCTTTGTTTGTTGGTGATGCCATTAAGCAGTAAAAAAATATGGCATCGTCTGAGATGTTATAAAGTAGTTTTCTTAACATCTGTCTTAACAACCATCTTAAATCCAAGTTAAAACATTAATATAAGTGGTCCTCATTTAATATTAACATAATGTTAGTGGCCATTTTAACGGATTTATGTTACGTAAAGACTCCAAGTAACAAAGCGGTGATTGATCATCAAACAACGCATCAAACATTGAAGATGTTGATGGATGCAGAGACTATTAATTATAGAGATAGGAAATCAAAACTTAAACTACTCACCGATAGAGGGCGCTGATATTTAGTATTACCTGAGCAACTACTTACTATCAGTTTAATATCAGTTGAGCCTATATTTATAAACTGAAAAACTGCTGAAAACTGCTCAAAATAAGGAAAAAACAAACGCGGAATATATTCAAATAATAAAATTTGAAATATTTGTTTGTATTTTTTCCTTTGTTGTTTGTTATTATTTAAATTTAAATAAAAAAAGAAAATTGTCAATTTTTTTTACAAAGTGCCATCTAGTGATAACGATTTTTTTATAACTTATTTTTTTGGTGATGCCATACCCCTGGATGGATGTAGATGGAGTTTTCGAATTAATTGGATTAATTTACATATCCTTTCATTAATAACAATACATTGAATTATAATAATAATACATTGTTTTCAAAATAGTAATGGTAAGGAAATATAGTCCTTTTTGTCAGAGACTATTAATTATAGAGATAGGAAATCAAAACTTAAACTACTCACCGATAGATGGCGCTGACATTTAGTATTACCTGAGCAACTATTTAGTATCAGCTGAGCCTATATTTAAAAACTCAAAAACTGCTGAAAACTGCTCAATATAAGGAAGAAACAAAAGCGGAATATATTCAAATAATAAAATTTGAAATATTTGTTTGTATTTTTTCCTTTGTTGTTTGTTATTATTAAAATTTAAATAAAAAAAGAAAATTGTCAAAATTTTTACAAAGTGCCATCTAGTGATAACGATTTTTTATTACTTATTTTTTTGATGATACCATACCCCTGCTTTTTGTAACAAGAAAATTGTTAAAATTAAAAAAAAAAATAATTCCAAACAAAAAACTTACTTAAGTATATAATAATAATTAATTTTATTTAAAAAAAAAATGTCCCAAACACAAGGCTCGTACCATCAACTGAATTTTCCTACTTTTTCACCATCCGAAGTGCGGTCTCGTTTTTCTGTGCATAGTACGCCTTTTATCACGGGTCGAGCACATGTTTTGTTTATTGCTTTGTTAATGATTTCTACAATGATTTCCTACACTGCGTAGAAATTAAATGTTTCTGAAATTTTTGTTTTCTTAAAAAAAACGAATAAAAATATTTATAATTTTAAAGGAAAAAGTTTTTTGAGGATATAGATTGTGCAAAAAGTACTTTTTTATTGTGCAAAAATATGCTTTTTATGTATTCCTCGCACACTCGTCAGCCAGCTCGTTTCCCGCGATCCCAGCGTGAATCTATTGACAATGTATAGAGCAAAATATACTAAAATGTCTATAGCATTAACAAATCCATGCCATTTTCTTGAAAATTGGTTGATTTCCAAAGCTGTTGAGCTTATGCTATTTTTGAGCTAACGGCAACAAATATGTTGTATATGGAGTTGCTTGCCCTGATACTGCTCAAATTTGATATAAATATTAATTATGAATAACTAAATGAATGCATTTTAAAGACAAGATTTTGTAATAAATTTTAATTAACAAATTTTAAATTATTGCGAATAAATTTTACCAATTTATTAAGTTAGTTTAAATTTTTTATATAAAAAAAATTTGTGACAAAGAGGAATGATGGCTTTAAGAATTTCAAATAAAGTGTTAGTTTTTGCGCCAGAATAAACAGAAATATTATATCTTTCTAGAAGAATAAACTCACAAAAAACACAATATCAGCATATTATATTTGGTTTTACGAAATTTAAATTTCTGCTCAAACACACACAAAATTAAATTAACTTGATTGTTGGTGTTGGGGAAAATTAACTTTTATAGATTTACTAAATTTTGATGGGAACGTTATTGTATCGTACTTAAAATTGGCTTTATTTTTAGCAGAAAATCAGCAGCATTTCTGTTGATTTCAGTGTCTAAAGCCCATTTGGTATTTGTTGAATATTGTATTGAATTAATATGGAACAATAAATATTAGAGAGAATAAAAAATACAATTTTTTTAAATAAATAGACTTGGGGATACACACTTTGCTCGAACTAAAAATTAAAAAAAAAAATTATTAAAAATCGTTGCAAATATTATAATCATTAGGATCATAATATGATCACTGAGAACATTTTATGAGCATTTTCGGATGTATTGCAAGATTGTATTTTCAACAATACTTTTCTGCGCGCTGTTATCAGATGTTTCCATAATTTATTTTTAGTTTTATATAAGTGCTAACTAAAATCAATTTAAATTATTTAAATTTGTAAATTAGTCAGTGAATAAATAAATGTACTGTTTTGAATAAAATAAATCGTGCACAGCTTTTTCACTCACCTTCAAGAGAATGCTGGGAAAAAAATATTGGGATCATAGTATGATAATATTGGGATCAGTTTGGAATCATAATGTAGTAATTGAGTGATCATATTATGATAGAAAAAGTATTTCATAATATGATTGTCGCAATCATAAACCCAAAAATATATGATGCTCTTCGAATGTGGTTATCCCAACTATGTTTTTTCTGTGCGTGTGTGTAATTTTCCTGTGACTATAAATTTGTCCTTTTCTAAAATATTTGATCAATACGATATAAAGCAGGTGTCATAAGGGCTTTAGTGGTAAATCAGTGGTTGCTTTCGGCAGAATACCCTGCTTTACAACAATTGAGATGTAGCGTATTATGATAAATTTTCAATGCTGAACGTTTGGAATTTTAAAGAAAAATGCTAAAAACAGTATTTATATTAATTTACTGATTTAAGTATTTTAAACACGTACCATATTATATGAAAATACTCATTTAAACACTGGCGAAGCTAGACCATTTTTCTGGGGGGCTAATTTTTTTTGTGCAGCATCATTTACTAATTTTTAGTAACTTGGTTTGCTATTTTTACAAATTTTAATCCACATTTCCGATTTTGAATACATATTTTATATGCATAATTTTACTTTCTTTTATATTTAATGTACTCTGAGCATAAGGGGTTTCTTTAAGACGATCCACTTTCATAAGAATAATTAATAAATGAAGCATATTTTTGAACACTTTTAATAAAAAAAAATTCAAGTAAAAAGGAAAATTAAAAAAATTCCGTGGGGGGGGGAGGTCTAAATTAAAATCGTCCTATCTACGTCCATGTCATTTAAACTAAATATACAAAATAACAAAAATGGCAAAAAGGTAACCCAACTACTGTAACAGCAGCAAAAACATCAACAAATTATGTAACAAATGAAACAATCCTCCAGAGCAATAATATGAAATGAATACATTTTACGTTTTTAATAATAATATTTTTTTACCACTACCTTTCAGAAATGTTTCATACATTAAACATGGCTAACAAAGCTACTACATATATGAAGCTAAATATAATATCCCAACATACATATTTTGTGCATAACGAGTTTAGAACAAACTGCTTAAAGTATCTTATGCACAAGGCTGCCTTTAGGCAGTTGTTATTTCCAAAAAAAAAAAAAAAACATACAGCCTTACTATTTTAATTCTCCAAAAGTATATTTTTATTTAAGTCAACTTTTGTTTCAATGTTGGGTCATAATATGATTTGGTTTGGTTGGCTTTTTAAGTATTCTGATCGGGTAATTTATTTTCAATCTGATCGGGTAATTTATTTTCAATCAATCAAAATGTTTGACAATAAAAATATTTTTTTGGGATAGTTGACTTTAAATTTTAAATACTATTTTATAGTAAGGGCAATAGTTATAATCATTTTACGGCTTTACAGCCCCCTTTTTGGGGGCTACAGACATTAGGCCCCAAAACTAAAAACATTTAGCTCTAAATATATCGGTCCAAATTGATATTTAGGGGGTAAAAATTAGTTTCTAAGTTGATTTAAAATTTTTGGTTTGAAAACTTTTTAATATTTTTAGTACGCTATTTAATAAATTTTTATTTTGGAACACTGATCTTTGTTTTTGATATAAAATTACCTGTTCTCTGGTGGAAGTTTTTTAAGCTTATGCATAAAATTTGTGTGCTTTACAAACTCGAGGTATGTATGTATACTCAAAAAAGTTTGACAGTTACTATAGTTATCATGAGTTGTTATTTTTAAAAGATGAAAACAGCTACTATGACAGTTATTTAACAAAAAAAAAAAAAAACAGCTAACGAAAAGTACTGTATTTCATAACAGTTGCTTAAAGCAGTTATTTTTAATTGTTGGTTTGTAGTAAACAAATACTAAAACAATATATGTACAGTTACCAGTAATTTTTGTTAGTTATTTAAAAAAATAAAAAGTTTCGTTCAGTTTTTAAAAATTCTACATGACAGTTGTTTGTATAGTAATCACAAATTATTATTTTTAACTGTAATTACAGTTGTTTTTCTATTAAAAATTAGCAAAACAACTACTACGACAGGTATTTAAAATAAAAAAGTGGTTAAGGAAGAGTGCTGTATTTCGTAACAGTTCACTGTGGGCCAGGATCGCCGTTTTTTGGCCAAAAGTACAATTCAGGTAAAGGGAAAATATGTGTTATATATTCAAAATCTAGGATTGTTGAATATGTTGCGAGTGAAATATTTTATCATTGTGGTTACTCGTTGTTAGTTGGCTAGAATTCAAAGTCAAAGTTTTTTAATTTTGTGACATTTTTTACTTTTTAAAATGATACAATAAAAAAGTCATAAATAAACAATAATTTGTTCCAAAAACAATCTCAAATTATAAGACTGAATCTAGTTATTAAAACAAAAATAGAAACCTGTTAAGTATTTACGAAAAAAGTAACAAAGTTATTAATTTTACCTCAAAAATATGGGTTTTTTGAAAATCCTTAACTTTCAAAAAAAAGCTCCAAAATGTTTCAAGAGATATTTGAAAAACTTGAATGCCAATGTGTTCCCTAAGTTGTCTTCTACCTAGGTTTTTGCGACCGTTTGCGACCGTTCATAAACTTTCAAGATTTTGCCCTTTAACTGAAAAAGTACCTTCAGATCTCGCTGATTTCCAGCATTCCAGAGATTTAGTAAAATCTAAAAAAAAACACTAAAAATTACCTTAAATGTAGGTTCTGAGACAGACTAATTCTGAATAAGTACGAAATTAACCCTTAAACATATTTTAAGTTTTGACGTATTTCTGGCATTGAAGTTAAATTTTCAACTTTGATGTCTTCAGAGACTTATTGTAGAATTTCATGACAAATATTTTTGCGGAACATTTTAACCCTCTAACTCCTCAAGTTATGGGTCTTTTTTGACACTTTTAAAAAAGGGCCAAAAAAGACCCTTTAATTGGCGAGTTAGAGGGTTAAAATATTCCACAAAAATGTCCCTCGTAGTGTTTTTGTTTATATAAGCTCGCTGAACATATCCTATACCTAAAGTGGAAGGTTCACATGGTTTCCTATGCGGATTCACAATAAACATTTTCAAAAGAGGGGAAACGTTAACCCCCCAAAAACATAGGGCCAGACGAAAACTTTTAAAACGCCGATAAACTTATATTTTTCTTTGGTCCCTCTGCGTAAATCAGTTGTCATCAGATTTATTTCGTACGGTCTAATTTATTTTCCAACACATAACAATTTTAAATTTATGGCCGGCATATTGGATCCGCCATGTTGAATTTTTTAAATTTGATTTCAGATTCGTAATCTGCTACCCAATAACTTCCCCTGTTGGAAATTTGAAGTAAATCAGACGGCATAAGAAATTTAATGAAAAAATTGTTTGTCGCCATATTGGATCCGCCATTTTGAATTTCAAAAGTTTAATTTTTAATCAGCTGATCCTAGACCTATATAATTGATTATTTTAAGTCCAATATATTAAAAACTAAAAATTCATGATGGCGGCCATTAATTTTTTATATTTTTTAATTCAGATTCGTGCTCAGCAACAACCAGTCCCCCCTTAGTGATATCTTTTAGTTTCATATACTCAATATTCTAGTTTTGGCCAAAATTCGAATATGCTGGCCCACAGTGCAGTTGTTTAAACCACTTGTTTTTAATAGTTTATTTTTAATTATTATATTTGCACAACAAACATTTATTTTTGTTAGTTATTTAAAAAATAAGAAATGTGTATGCCTTACAACAGAACTTTTGCTGGGATATTCTTTTATGGAAATGAGCTCAGCTGAAGTGAGTTGACATGAAGTAAGTAATAACAATGAAATGATGATGTAAACTCTGAGTATATTCAACATAAATTTATGTGCACCTGTTAACCTCTATATAATCTTGCTTTAAAGTTTTCCATTTATTTTCCTTTTTTCATCTGTTTGTCTTAGTTCTAGAACAAATGACAAGCTGTGCTTTACCTGACTTGTAAGTCTTCGAGAAATTATACTTTGGTTGGTTAGAAAATATTTACTGGTTAGAAAAGAAAAAAACACCTAACGTCAGGTGCAGAATTGTGTAGGTATGAAGGGGATACATTAAAAAGAAGGTTAGAGTTTAAGTAAATCATACCCAAAGGCATAAGAAGGAAGGTAAATTGTGTATTCAGTTACAAAGCATTTACACCCTATAGTTAAAAATGTAGTATAAATAATATTTTAGTTCAACTGTAATATTTGAAAAATCGTAAAATATTTAAAATTATTGTGTAAGAAGTCAAATGAATCTGAAATTAGATTTGAATTTATTTTAAGCAGATTTATAACAAAAATCGTGTAGCGCACATACACTTGAGAATACGTATCATTTCGTAGAAATTTCATTGTGCTTCTAGTGTATTTGTAGAATTGTTCAACTTGTTGCTTTAACTGCCAGTATACTTTGGGGCAGATATCTAGTTGCCACTCACTATCACATGTTCTATAGTTAGCTGTACAAGTATTGTCTGTATTTTATGATTTTGAAAAAAAAGAAGTGAAGAAAATGAAGCAAACAAATGTTTAACTTTTATGTCGCTTTCATTTCTTTTTTTTCAGTATTTTCACCCTTGACAGCACAAATGGGGCATTAGATAACATTGCTCTGCATTTTTACAAATTACTCGCATACGAGTCCTACATTGTACGAAGGAAAATCTTTAAAAAAAAAAAAGAACACATAAGAAACCTGTAAAAAAAAACAGCATAAAACTGAATCTTTAATTTTTATAATGTGGGTTTTATTTTTATACTCTTTTTTTGTTTCTTGTACTTCACTTTGTTTTCTGCAATCATCCAGTAAAATACGACTTCATAATTCATATTATCTTCTGGTTTTGTTGTTTTATACAGTTTCTACTTAATTTTTTTTATGATTTATTGTAAAAAAATGAGGAAAAAATTATATAAAATGCTCATGCACCGGATTATTTTATGGCAGTTGGGATATCTTTAAATAGCTTTAAAAATGCTATTAACATTTTGTTATGATACTAATTTTAACTTACAGGGTGGCCCAAAATTTCCTAATTCCTTATAACTTTTTTATAATAATTTTTTGTTTTTCAAGTATTTTGTAAAGAAGACTTGGGAAATTTGAAATTGAACAACGTGCCCAAATCGTTTTCGGCAAAAAGCATAAGAAAATCATGATTTTATTCATAATTTAATTATGAATTTAATTTCTAATTAAATGGCTTCGTTAACGGGCAAAACTGCAAGATATGTACTACCGAAAATCCAAGAGTAGTTGAACAGCGACAATTACATCCACTTAAGTGTACTATTTGAACACGGTGTTGGATATCGGACAATGTTGAAAAATTTGTTAAGGCCAGCCGTGGAAAACCATCTGCAAGTATGGTTCCAACAGGATGGAACCACAGCGCACACTGCGAGGGACACAATGGCTCTTTTAACTCAAACCCCTTCGGTAATTTTGGGCCACCCTGTATTTAGTTGGTTATTAAAGATGACGTGTTGCTTCACGCACGAAAATACAATAATAAAATACATGCAAGACAACAATAAAATACATTTATGTCCATATTCTGTAACTATAACATTAACGATAACAGGGAAATAACATACATTTTTTCATGTTGCTAATCCATAAACTTTTATTTAACAGCATTGGTTTATAACAGAACAAAAATATGTAAATTAAAGAATATAAATAACAAGCTGTTAAGTTTGCGGAATTTGCTACGCTACATGAATATGCCACAAAAAATGAACTGTTAATTTCAATGATAGCTAATTGTGTATTAACAATCTAAAATATTTAAAAAAAAAATGGAAGATATCAGGAAAATATATCGAGACCCTATATTCAATACTCTATATCTGCAATTTTGTCCAAAATGAGTTTTTGATGGCAAAATCATTGTTGATATTATATCCATCTATGATATCAATTTGGAAGCAAAATGTCCATTCTTTGCCACTTTTTTGAACATTTTACATTTTCCCATATCTACAAACAAATTTATTTTCAAATACAGAAGTCTATATCTGCATATAAATTTAAATTATTTGAATTATATAAGGTATACATAAAAGTTTTTTGAGAATATCCTATTTCGCAAGTTTTGTTTTTTACAACTAACCACCAAACTTCATTTTAGGAGATATGCATTATAGTCGTTAGATTAGAAATTTAAAAAAAAGATCGCACTTAAAAAATTGCAAAATAATATCGGAACGCTAAAAAAGCTTTTATGGCGACTAATCGGCGACTAACATTCTGCAAACGAATATAATGAAGCAATTTTCCTTTTTGCAAAATATTTTCGGGATTTCTTTTTTGCAAACTAAGAACCAAACTTTGGTATGGAAATTGTTATTATATTCCCAAGATTAAAGATTAAAAAAAAACACACTTAAAAAATTGCAAAATAATCGTGGAAAACGGCGAAAAAGGCTTTATGGTACAACAAATTAATTAAAAAAAATTAATCAGCGATTTACATTCTGCAAACAAATATATTGATGCAAAAATTTTACTTTTCGCAAAATTTATTTTTTGCGATTTTTTTTTTGCAACTAACCACCAAACTTTGTTTGATGAAATGTGTATTATAGTCCATTGATTATAAATTTAAAAAACCGCACTCAAAAATTTGCAAAATAATAGCGGAACGCGAAAAAAAGACTTTATGGTACAAAAATTGTATTAAAAGTCAGCGATTTACATTCTGTAAAGAAATATATTAATGCAAAAAATTTCCTTTTTGTAATTTTTTTTTCCTGATTTTTTTTTTTTGCAATCCCTAGATTAATTTTAAGAAATTGCTAAATAATGGTGGAATGCGAAAAAGCGCAGAAAATGAGATTAGAAGAATCAACTATTGACATTCTGCAAACGAATATATTGGTGTAAAAATATCCTTTTCGCAAAATCTTTTTCGCATTTTTTTTTTTTTTTTTTTTTTGCAAACTAACCACCAAACTTTGGGCAAGATATGAGTGCTTGGATTATGGATTAAAATACACCGCATTGCAAAAATGGCGGGTTGTGAATAAAAGGATTTATGCCGCAGAAATTGAATAAAGAAACTTAATCAGCATTTAATATTTTGCAAACGAATATAATAATGCAAACTTTTTCGTTTTTGTAAATTTTTCTTTCGCAATTTTTTTAACCATTCATTTTTGGAATAAGATATGGAGATATAATAGTTTTTGGATTATTAATTTCAATAAAACGAGACTTTTCCATCCCTGATTAACAATTCTGTGTTCGTTGATGTTTGGAGGCACATAATATTGTTTTCCACAAAAAGTATAGAGAGATTTACAGGGCCATTGGATCCTAATAATGCATATTTTTTATATTAACCAAAACTACGTATCTGCTAGTATTATCATAAAATTATATTAAAATTTTAATTCAGAACTCTATATCTACATTAGCGACATAAATAACGCTAATAATTTGAAAATATGTATACATAAGAATAAGTCGCCATTTTTAAATAATATTCTAGAAGACAGATTGATTCAAAAAACTCTTATAAACAAGTGAATTAGTTTTATTGCTCTCCTAAACAATTGTATTTTTGCAGATATAGAGTATTGAATCTATGGTATCGATATGTTTTATTTGTAAATACTGAAAATATAATAAAAAGGAAACTTCATATATACACCAGAGACATAATACAGAGATGTAACATCAATAACTTTTTATACAAACTGTAGATGTCGCTACATGTAGGAAATTTTGTCAAGGGAGGATTTTATTTTGTCAAATGAGGTTTTAAGAGAGTTGTCAGGTAATTTCATATTTGGGCCCAAATTAGGGATTTCGACTTCGGTTTTAGGCCAAAAATAAGAAGAATTTTCGGACAAATTATATCCGATTTATTTTAAATTAAAGTCGATCAAATGGGGTCTGTTAAAGTATTTCAAATTTTCTACAAAATATTTGAATTATTGAAGAAATGTTCTCTAAATATTTATAAATCTGAAAATAACGAAAAGCAAACAAGCTCAATAATTAATCAAACAAAATTCTATTTTCAAAACACTGAAATTTCTACAAGCAAAGGACTCAGAAAAAGTAAATTTTGTGTAGGTTCAAAAAGTACCGGGGGTTTTCATATAAACTCTTATTTAACTTCTGAATCGAGTAAACTGGACTTATGCAAACTTAATGTTCAAAAGAGTTTACAAGCCCTACACTCAAAAAAATAAGTTAGTAGAAAAATTAGTAAAACGTCTTGTATATCAAGTGTACTAGTTTTCAGCAATTTTTTTGCTGAAATTCCGTTTTCAGCAAAAATTTTAGTTATAAACAACTCTACACATATTCTATATTTAAATTTTCAGCAAATAAATTAACTAAAGTAAAATTTCGCTACAAGTTTTTTGACTTTTTTCAGTCTACTAATATTTAGCAAAAAGTTTAGTGATTTTAGCAAGGATTTTTTTCATTTGCAGTCGACTAAATGTTAGCAAAACTTTTGCTGAATATTACAATTTTTTTGGTAAAAATCAGCTCGCTGATTTTCAGCAAACCTTTTGCTGAAATTACCAACTTTTTTGCAAGCACGCTCCTGACTAAAAATTTGCTGACACAGCAACATTTTTTGCTGACTTTACTGACTTTTTTTTTTTGAGTGTAGAACTTACAACTACTAGATTTACACTTAACCAAAAACTATTAGTTTTTGAAATCTACTCGTATTTACTTGTCAAATTCCATACAAATTTAGGCAAAAAAAGGTTTTTCACCATAATGAGTGTCGTGTGAAAATTGTGTAGAATTTTTTCTTACGAAAATTTAATGTACGACTTTTATTTTGAAACAGTGATATTTCAGCTTAATGGTGATTTGTCTTTCGTATAATACATTTTTTTTTTTTCTTTCACAATTTTACCAAAGATTTGAGGCCTTTAAAGTTCGAGTGACAAAGTAAATATTTCGTCGTAAAATATTAAATTTTATTTACTTTGCTGACTCATTTCTTAATAATTTTCTGGACTTAGTTCCTATATTTTTCTTTTAATTTGTGTTTTTGTTTAAATTAAAATGAATTGGGTATAATATTGGGGATTTAAATATTCAAAGTGGCAACACTGCTCCCCAATAAAATGAAGCAGTATTGCCAGAAAAAGCAAAACAGCAGTCAGCGCCATCTCTTGCATTAAAAACCGGTATTGCCATTAATCTGGACCATGTGAAACGCCTGTTATACACAAGTTTTTGTTTTATTTTTTTACACATTCAGAGGAAAAATATTTAGAAAATTTTATTTCTTTATAATTTTTCAGCTGCTATATTCAGTTTCACACATACATATGTTAAATATTTTCAATTATATAGCTTGCATTTTCAATATTTTTTTTGCACACAAATACGAAATTTTTCAAAAAAAAAATCAAAAGAACTAAATTATAATAACCGCTTTTTTAATCACTTGGATTTAATAAATCCAAAAAGTCCACTCCCAATATATTAGCCTTAAAAACAGCCTAAAATACACATTAAATTAATTGAAAACACAATTAAAAAAGGACTACTGATTTTTCATTATATTCAAACCATTTTGCTATTTATTTTCAAACATTGTTTTAACAATCCATAAAAGAAATAAAAATAATTGAAAAGTCTATTAAAACAGTCATTAATTCTCAACTGACAAAACGTAAAAAAAACGATTTTGTGGTTTATTTTTTCATATTTGAAAGTTTTTTTTTTGTTTAATTTTCAAAACACTACATACACAAACACACACGTTCATATTTTTATTGGCTATGTTTGTGTGCATGAGTAACGAATTTTTTTTAATTTGAAATGAAATAATTTTGTATATAAACAAAATATTTTAACAAAAAAGAAAACCGAAAATATTAAAATTTTTTGTTTTAAAACAGAAAACAACGGAATTATTTTAATTATTTTTTTTCTAAAAATAGAAATCTAAAAATAGAATATTTGACTGAAAACAACAACTCCTACAGACGATACATATGTTTTTCTAGTTTGTTTTTTATTGATTGAGAAAAAAAGTTAAACAATTTGTTTCAATGTATTTTAATTGATTCTTCCATTGAAAAAAAACTTTACCTATTACTTTTTAAATAAATCTAAATCGGTTATAGAAAATATATTGTGAGTGTAGTTCAAAAAGTGCTCAACAGATGGGGTTAGATTCTCCCTATTTTAAACAGAATTATCTATCCGACACTTCTTTCATACTAATTTTTAATACCGAATTCAATGATGAAGGATTTTATTTTAATTTTTAATTATATTTCATATAAAACAGCGATAAACAGTCTGCCTTTTCAGTTTTATCACTTCATATATTATATTTTTAGACAATTAAAATATTTCACTGCAATATTTAATATGCACTAATTTAATTTAATTAAATTACTTACAGTAGAGTGAAAAATTGCCATTTCTATTTCAGCTATTTCTCCATGTCCAAGATGGAAAATATGTATTTGGTAAGGTGTAGTTTTTTTTTCTAAACATATTTCATAGAAAAAATTTTAGGAAAAACCTTTTATTTGCTAGTTTTCGAATATGTTTCTCTTTTAATTCTCATTCGTATTTTTTTCTGACATTAGGTTAATAGGCTGTTTCATATATTTGCAACTTTAAATCCAACTTTTTTTTTGGATTTAATAAATCCATTTATTGTACGAAAAATTCTAAATCCAGGTGATTAAAAAATGCGCTTAATATTGATTTGTTTATTTAAAATTTTTCAGAGTACCAGATTTTTTAAATTTTGGCATTAAAGTAACAAATTTGAAAAACATGAAAGCAGAGACTGTTAATTATAGAGATAGGAAATCAAAACTTACACTACTCACCGATAGAGGGCGCTGAAGTTTAGTATTACCTGAGCAACTATTTAATATCAGTTTAGTATCGAAAACTGCTGAAAACTGCTCAAAATAAGAAAAAAACAAACGCGGAATATATTCAAATAATAAAATTTGAGATATCTGTTTGTATTTTTTCCTTTGTTGTTTGTTATTATTTAAATTTAAATAAAAAAAAAGAAAATTGTCAATTTTTTTTACAAAGTGCCATCTAGTGATAACGATTTTTTTATAACTTATTTTTTTGGTGATGCGATACCCCTGCAAGAAAGCTCTAATGTACACTCAAAATAATATGTCTGTTGGCTCAACAGAAAAATTTGTTTCTTTAACAAAATTTATTGGTGTATTTTTTGGCTGGTAATAGCGAAAATACGAAAATATTATATTTTAACAATAAATTGTGTAGAATTTAACAAATGTGTTCTTAAAAATTAGTAATAAATAATTTTAATTAATGCACAAAATTAGTTATAAGTACTAAGGATTTTTAGTGTTGTGTGAATACAAAATCATTAATTTGCATTTTAAAGTCAAATATGTAAAAATATGCATTTATAGTAAAATATGCAACAACAATTTAGACATTTTGCTGCAAATTCTTTGATTTTTTTTTTTTAAGAGAAGCAACATTCAATAAATTTTTCTTATTAATTAATGTGTTGCTTCCTTTGGAAAGGAGATAGAGAAGAAGTGAAAGGTGGTGAGAGATGAGGGGCTTCAAATATGGCAACATTGTAATTGCGCGAGATGTTTAATTTTAGAACAGTTGTTGCGCGTCATCTGATGGTGAGTTGGTGAACTTTGTTGAAGCTTTTTAGTTCATAGCCCTGTTATATTATTTTACTTCGGTGGGGTTAAGTGCTATGGGAACACCTAAGGAAGGATTATTTGATTTGGAAAATTATTAGGTCAAAATTGGTTTCGGACTACTGACTACAAGCATGAATTTGCATGAAAGTCGCTGCCCTGATTATTAGTAAAAAAAAAAATAAGTTAAAATAGATTAAATCCCCTACCACTCAAAAGAATCCTAAGTTATTGCTATTTTTTATTGATTTGTTAATATTAAATTTCACATCCTTGAATTTATTATTATTATTACTTAAAAATTATTCTTTAATTTTCCTCCAACATTTGTCTTATTTGGTTGCTTTTATTTCTTGTTTCAATTTAAAATGATTTGGTTTCATTTTTATATGGTTCAATAAATATGATACCTTAAATATATATTCCCTCGTGTGCGTTAAAATGTCAAATTTTTAGACATGCAAAAAAAAATGAAAAGATTCTTATAAATTTTAATTTAACTTGCGTTAAGATTTTTGACAGAGTTTTTCTTAGAATATTAATAAAAAATACTTCAATAAAAAAAAGTAAACGTTTGTTTTTCTAAGCAAAAGAGCTTAACAAATATTTGCGTAGGTATAAATTGAAAGGAAACTCCTGTTAAGTACACTTGAGTAATAGATTTTCACTTAATTTACTTTCTTTCCATTTAAACAAAAGGCATCACGATATTGATTGATTACTTGAGGAAATTGATACATATTTAAGGGCTTATGCATGATAATTTGAAAACCTTATAACATGTTTTTAAAATGAATTTTGTAGGAAAAATTAGTTTTGTAAGTCATTTACCCTTAAAAATGAAAATATACTGACAATTTAAAGTTGAGTTTTGTAGTCAGACCTAAAAACGATTTGTGTTTTAAATATTTCTTAACCAGTAAAAAGGTAGAATCCAAAGAACTGTTTGCAAAACACCTTTTACTGCATTAGCATAGGTTTTAATTTGTGTTCTACAACCGGTTCTTTTTATATGGAGTTTTACCTAAACTAGAACAGGTTACTTTAGAACCAGTTCCAGAACAGCTTATAGAACTGGTTCGGGGACCGAAAAACTTGCATTTTGACTTTTGGGAATCAGTGTTAGAACCGATTTCATGCAAACAGCGGTAAAAGCACTTCTTCTAGAATAGATTCTAAGGTAGCCGGTTCTAAAAAATTTTGCTGGGCAAGTTACAAATTTTAACTTTACCAAAATTTTATAAAAAAAAATTGTTCTTAGTTTTGTCTATAAAATTTTCCTTTAAATACTTAAATCTGTAGGAAGAAATTTTAAGGAAACAATTAGTGATGTTGAAATTCTACTGCAGATCTCTAGGCATAGTGTGAAAGCATGACATGGAATACCGTAATATTCAATAGCTCTTAACAAATTCAATTTTCTTTACCCTTTCTAAAAAATTAAAGTACATGTTAACCGATTTTAAGTTTCAAATGTTTAAAGAAAATACAACGCAGCATTTTTTTCCTTCTTTTCATTTAGAATTTTTTATTCTTTGCTATTACTCTTCCCTTTTCTTCTTTATTTTGTGTTAAATATTAATATTTTAATAAAAAATATACATATTTTTTCTTTAAGTTAAAAACGGTTCAATTCAAATTGCAACTTACTCTAGATCACATTGTAGCACCAGTTTTTATGAACAGCAAATGAAATGATTTATGAAATAAATCGTGCTAATCTTTTAACCAAAATTGGTGTGACCAAAGACTTGAACTCAAGTATAGTTCTTCTGCATTTCTGATTATAGCACAACACCATCTAGCGGAGATATTTGCAACCAAAGTCGAAACGTTAAACCGCTGGCATTCTTCAATGCCTCCAGAATTTTCTAAAAATTATATTTTTAGTGTGTTGCTTAACTAAAATCTAGAGAAATAATTAAGAATTCTTAAAGAAAAATTAATACACAATTTTTGTAATTTTTGTTTTTAATTTTTGTTTTCCAGCTTTTTAAAAAAATCCGATATTAAGATTTTCAAATCGATATCTGACTTTTATACAGTTTTATTCTTTTCACAGCGCTATCATATCAAATACCGTTTTAAGAATACTGGTTCTTGGAGTTGAGTCGTCATATGACGACTTTAGGATAATACGGGTTAAGTAAACCCAATAGGAAAAGCGCACAAATACCTCAAACCTCGCATAAAATGTCGACCCAGAATAAGATGGTTAACGCAATAGGCTGAAATAATGACGGATAGCGGCAAATGCAAAAGTTATCATGGAGCAGAGCTTGAACAAGATAATTATAGTAAATTTTTAATTCTTTTGAAGGAACCTATTTCAATTTTAAACATCAATTTATTAGAAGAAAATTTACTGATTAAATATGACGAATTCCAAATAGAACTCACAATTTATTTTACAACAAATAGAGAAAAAAAACTTATGGAAAAAACTTTCCTAGAACCAATGGTTAAAAATTAATGAATTTTCAAGTACTACCAAGCACTATCTATCATCAGATTGTCTTCATGGGGCCATCTCTAGATTATAATGTAGACTAAAGTTTTTGTATATACATATGTAACTCCCAAGTAAATAACAATTTCAGAAATAAATTAAAACATTTTTACTACACCTTTTGCAATTATAATTAAGAAAATATCAATTGAAATTCAGAAATCGTCGTTTAAAATCCAGAAAATATCAATTGGAATTCATAATTCGTCGTTTGAAATTCAGAAAATATCATTTGAAATTCAGAAAATATCAAAAAAAAAAAGAAAAAATCAACATATAATTCGCGCGAATCAAAAAAAATCCACCTTTAAATCGCGAATTAAAAATAATTTTTTTATTCTTTTTGGTCCATATAATTATTACTGATGATTGAATTATTTTTTTAAAGTTCTTAATCAAATGAACCATTTGAAAAAACAACACTTTACTAGAAAAATAAAAATGCCCTGTTGGCAGTCCGTCTCCGGTATACACAAATTGCCTGCACTTGTACGTCAGTGTGGCAACATTTGCGAAAAATGTGACAAGGAGGAGACAAGAAGATAAACAAAAAAATCTAACATAGAATGTTTGTATGTCTGTTTGATCACTTCTGAGAGTAAAAACAATAATAGAAAGCTGAATAGGAAAGAAAAACTATGAAAACACTAAGAGCAAGACCTTATGTGGGTGAGATGGCTAAGCTGTCAAACTCAAGTATAGTTACGTTTGAAATGTGGGGGTGTATGGGTTCGATTCCTAACCCGACAGGTTGTGGGAAAAAAATTATCATATAGAGACAATCTGACAATAAAATATAAACAATAATACAATTTAATGGAAAATCACTGATGAAGCCTGTACATAAAAAAGGCAAAAACTTCATCTAGTCTGATTTGCAAATTAATAATATGTTTATAACTTTGAAAAAAACGTTTATTCTTCTTCTTAACCTCAAAACCTACTTAATTAAAAATTAATAAAAATGCATATTAATTACAATATTAATTGCATTTAGTCCATATGACGCGTTTTAAAAAACAACACTTTACTAGAACCATTTTTAGTTGGAATGAAATGAATCAATTAGTTTGATTCTATGAAAGAAATCAACAAAAATCAAATTGATTCTTAAAGAAGGATATTTATTGAATAAAGTAGGAAATAATTCAATCAATAAAATGAGTTTTACTAATCGATTACTGAATACTTAAATTATTAAATGTCTAACAATCGGCCTAATAAATACGTTCCTTTTATGTCTAAATTAAATTAAATAAATTTAAATTTTTAATAATTTAATTCATCTTATAAGGTTCTGGGGATTAAATTCGAATTGAGAAATGGTCATAACCCCCCATAAATGCTTGTTGCCTCTCTAATGGAGAGTATGTCCATTTTCTTAATGGATATAATCCCCGAATTAATGAACATTTCCATTATTTGTGGCAATCTCCACAACTGTCAATCCCCATAATCTTCCATTAGAAAAAGGAACATAATCCTCATTTGGAAAACATCAATTTTTATTTGGGGACTATGACCAATTTTATGTTGGTCGTACTCCCAATTTTGGTTTGAACAAATAAAATAAATTCTTGTTTTGTTTTCCATTTCTAAATGTTAAAAGAAAATCAATGGTTAATTGTCGCTTAATTTAAATTGATCGACACTTAGTTTACCCAGTTGTGATTAATCTCTTAACCCTCTAATGCCCAAGGCCGCCAAAAGGCGGTCTTTAGATTTTAAATAGTTTTTGGCTAAATAACAATATTTTATTAAACAAGTTGTATTATATCCATAGAAAATTTAATTACCTACATTTTTGCCTTCAAACTTTTTCAAGCAAGAAGAATGTAAAGTGAAAATTTAGTAAATTTGGAAAAATTAACTTTTTAAAAAAGAAAAAATAATTGAAAAATCGCCAAAAATACATTTACGATCTGGCATACATTAGCGATAATAACAAAACTAGTTTAGATTATCTAATTGTAAAATCAGTTAAAAATTTTTATCCAGGACTCACAGGATAACGCCAGGTTGCGTTTTACAAATATCTCTCTAACTCAAAAACTAGCCAACAGATTAAACACAGAGCATATACTCGGAGGCAGTAGCAACCAAAACTAATTTCGTCAAATATTATTGATGTTTAGTGCCAAATTTTCAAAAAGCAAAAATCGCCATAACTTCTGAAGTAACAACAATTGATCAATAATTTTCGGTATGTAATTTTATTTTGCTGATAGTGTTGTTTATAGCAAAACCGAAATTATTTGACCACTGGGTTTCTAGATACGTTTTCAATCTTTGTTGTGATATATCGCCTAAATAAAGCGATAAATTAAAATTTGAATATTTGTTCCATAGTAGACTTTCAATGCCAAATATATAGTCTAAATATTATCGCACTAAAAAATAGAGCATTAGAGGGTTAAATGTCATATTGTACGAAAAAACGCTCTCGTCTCTTACAAGGAAGTTGTCCCAATGGGTTCCCTCCAATCTCAATGAAATTTGGATACGCGATGTAGAAAAAAAAGAGCCATGTAATTTTTTTTATTTATTTTTCCTTGTTTTTTTTTGCGACCCAATCTCACGTTTAAGTATTAAAACATGGAGTCAAAAACTAATTTTTTTTTGCGAAAATATTCCTGAAATTTACGAAATTCGGTTTTATTTGTACACAGCATAAAGTACTCGAGAAAAGAAAAATTTTGATAACCATATTGCCCATGTCGTGGGCTAGGGTTGCCACTTACATAAAATATTGGTAAAAAAGGCGCTATGGGAAAAGTGGTACCAAAGCGAAACGATTTGGATTATCGCAAAAAGCTCAGACAGCGTCTGGACTAAAATAAATGGGCATTATTATATATAAATTTGAGCTAAAGCAAACAACAAATTCGCATAATTTCTGCTATTTGAAAAAAATAGTTGGACATGTTTTGTATACCGCTAGATGGCGCTCCAAAACAACCAGAGCTTTGAAGAGTTAATTCCTTTTTGAGTGAATTCACTACCAATCGAATTCAATTGGAATGAATTGAATTGAATGAATTCCTTTTCACTGAATTCGTTCAACTGAACGCGTTCATCAAACAACAAATTCGCCTCAATAATGTCATTTGACGCTGAGGCAAAATGTATAAATTGTGTAGCAAAATATAACAAAATAAATTAATTTACTAAAAAAAAAAAAAAAAAAAAAATTCAAAGAATAGTTCTTTTTATTAATTCAATTGAATTAATTTACTGGTGAACGCATTCAATTTTATAAATCGAACGGAAAAAAGTGAATTAATTCACCACTGAATTCGTTCAATTTCATTTTCGTTCAGTGAATTAAAAACAAATAAAATTGCGTTCAGTCAATTAAAAAAAAATACGTTCACTGTATTAAAAAAAAATTACGTTCACTGAATTGAACAAAAATAATTACGTTCACTGAACTGAAAAGGAAAAAATTACGTTCACTGAATTGAAAAAGAAAAAATTACGTTCGCTGAATTGAAAAATAAAAGTTACGTTCACTGACTTCAAAGCCCGTTTTCGGCCGTTCAGTAGAAGAATACATTCATTTATAAATTAAATTTGTAATACAAGTACTAAGCAATTTTACAGCGTTTGCTGGTAAAAATAAACAAATTATATATTAAGTGTTAGAGAAATCCGATGCAGTTTATTAATTCATTTCAATTAATTCATTTGATTTAATAAAAACAACTACGGCAGTTGAATTCATTCGTAACAAAATAAATCGACCGAAAACAAATATGAATTAATTTCATTCAATATATGGTGCTTTGTGAATTAATTCATCGAATTTTTAATTCTGAATTGAAAAATTGAATTAAGGAATTAATTCTTCAAAGCCCTGACAACAGCTTTCATTGAAATCCAATTTATTTATTATTTGCTCTGAAATAATAAATAAATTTGAAAAATTTGTTATTTTTAAACCCACTTTTTAATCCCCAAACATGATTTTGGGCTGATATAAAAATTCTTGTACCTACATTACTTTTTTCCCCCTCTATCACATACCCCAATCTCATTAAGAACATAGAGAAGGCATTGGTATAAATTCCTTGTTAGTGTAGGCCTAAAATAATGTTGTTAGAAGTTAATTAAGTTGCAGTTTGAATTGAACCGTTCTTTACAATTTTTTTTTTTTGTTTTTTTATTATCATATTTATGTTTTCTTAACGTGACGCTGTAAGTAAAGTTCTTTGCCATTTAATGAATTAAGTGAAACATTTTTTCAACAGCATTAATTAGAAACAAGAGCAGGAAAAGTTCAAAACCTTTTGGCTCACCTGCTGTGGTTAAGTTATAACAAAGAATATTTTAATAAGCTGGAGGATTTAAAAGAGCAAGTTTAATATTTTTTAATTACAAAATGTGAAATGAAAGAAAAAAAAAGTTTTGATAAGATGAAATCTGTTATAGCAAACCTATAACTCAAAGTTCAAAAGTATGAAATTTTTTAAGCTCACAAATATTGTCCGCTAGTGGTTTTCCCAGGATTTAGGGAGAGTATCTACTGTAAAAGAAAATTATGATTTTTTTATTTTATTTTGATGGAGCCCTCTTTTTATTATACATATACATATTACTGGAAAAATTTTATTTTAAGCCAAAAAAATAGGAATAAATTTTGTTAAAGTAACAAATTTTTCTGTTCAGCCAACAGACTTATTATTTTGAGTGCAAAGGAGAAAGCTTTATACCAAATTTCAACGTTCCAGCTCCAACGGTTTGGGCTGGACTATGTTGAGTCAGTCAGTGATGTCATTCTTTTATACATAGAGATTAGCAAGTCGAATATAAACTGTTTTAGAAATGTATCTACTAACTTTTTTGATTGAGTGTATTTTTAATTCATCTCAATTTTTCATGTAGTATATTTAAGTTGAAATTGTTTCAATTTAATTTCAAAATAACACGCAGTTCTATAAAGCAAGTGATGTTAATTTTTTTTAAAACATTTTTTTTTTATTTTTTTGTAATCAATACTTCCGTGTTTTTTAGCAATTCCCTTAAGTATCATTTAGTTCTTTCCCCCAGCACTTTTTGTTTAATTTTTATTATTGCTTTACATTTGTACATTTAAATAAAGACTTATACAAATGTGTAATTGTACTCCAGCGTTATAATATTTTCTAAAGACACTTTCACAAACACCGACAAAAATATTCAACACTTGAAGGCGTATGATTGTTATTTATAACAATTAATATTACTTATACGCAGTTGTTGATATTGTTGTTAAATTGGTATGAGAATAAATTATAATAGAAAAAAAATTCTATCAATTCAAATGGGAGCAGTTTACGGTATAAAAAGTATTTTATAATGTTTTATGTTAAGGCAGAAGTTATCCTGAGAGAAATATTATTAAAGGGGAAATATCGCAAAGTAAAGTTGTTGTTATTGAAACGGTGTCAAAGAATACGAAAGTTTTATTGGATTTAAGGTATTTTGAAATTATTTTTCTATAAAAGAGTTTCTTCTTTATATAGAAAAATATTTATGTGTAAAATCATGAATGCTTTATAAAGTTATAGGAGGCTTACAAAACAAATTTTTCATACAAAATTTTGTTTCATAAGCCTCCTATAACTTTATAAAGCATTTCTGAATTTACGCATTAATTTGTTAAAAAAAATATTTAATTTTAAAATAAATATTAAATGATTTATAAATATTTTAACTTCTATGTCTTCTATGTATTGTTTAAATATTACTCATTAACTTTTACAATGATAATCAATGGGGCTTTTTGTCATAACCAGAAATTATTATTGTAATAAATATTACTCATACGTACTAGTGTCCGACAATTTTCTTTTTTTTTTTAATTTAATGGCTCATGCTCCGCATATAATATATATAGTATAAAATCAAACAATTGGCGCCGTGTGTCAATCAAAATCAACATAAAACAGTGACAAAAAAAAAAAACAAATAAAAACGCTTGACAAGCATAAAACTTACATGTCAGTCTATCAAGAACTGAATTTAAACACAATACTACGAAATAAATGAACATAAAATTCCTTTTAAGTATATTTTATGGCCGATTTTATTTTATACTGATTTTTTGTATTTCGTTAAATTGCCTTTTTAATGAAAAGGCTGGTAATATGGTCTACATAATTGGCTTTAATATTTTTGGTATGGAATTTCTGTGTTCAACATTAATTTAAGATATACAAATTTGACAGATTATTTATTGAATACGAAATAATATAAACAAAGACCAGAGAATGAAATACAATAAATAACACTGGTTTATGGCCATTTTGCACACGGAGAACCAATAAATTTTTCATGTGTTCTAGCCGGTTAAACACGAAAATTGCAAGCCCGCTCCCGACTAAAAATTTGCTGACACAGCAACATTTTTTGCTGACTTGATTGATTTTTTTTGTTAGTGTAGGGCAGAAGTACTCCCACTTCAGCATTTGTTCAGTACTTCTTCAACGAGTTCAAAGAAGGCTCTTTTTCACCAATTTAAAGATTAATAAAAATTATATTTTTTTATGCGACCTTTGATATAAAAGTTGACTAGCATAAAAACAACACCTCTGTCATAACGAGATTTTGTCTTTTATTTTCTTCAATAAAAGTACTTATTAAACAAGTGTAAAAGTTGCACTTTAATTCAATATTAAAAGCAGTTTTTCATCATTTCTAAAATTTCAAAAAAAAAAAAATTAAAAAAAAATTTAAATAAAAAAAATATTGATCCAGCCAAGAATTGAACCCGTTTTCATCTGTTTAAAATCGGTATAAAAATCTCTTTTTGGGATCACTTTTATATGTATGTATATGATTATACTTAAGTGAATTTTTTATATTGTTCAGAATTACTTCTAAAAAATATACAGAAGTACAAAATTCTCGTCCCATTGAATTTGTGTACCCTATGTAATAAATAGGTTTGGGTGTTTCTTATTGCGGACAGCTGATGAGTTGGGGTGATGCCCACGAAGCAATTGTATAGTCTATCACGAAAATGGTCAACGTTTTTGAAACGACAAATAAAATCTCAACATTAACGCTATATGAATCAACTTACTCAAAATAATAATTTTTATCAAGTGGAAATTTTTTTTTTTTTATTCATTCAATTATGAAAGGTGTTATTCGGTAAATTTCTTAATAGGGCGTTTTTGACCAAAAGTATAAAAATTAACCCCATATGGATCACGTTACATAAAATAATTATTTTCATCCAGTTGAGTTTTTTTATCAATTTAATTGCTTTACGATCTTGTAGTCATAATAAATATTAAGTTTCATGGGACTTTTCTGACCCCAGGCCACTAAGGGTTAAAGATTTTTTAAACAAATGTAAAGATAATTATAGTCTAACCACATTCAAGAGATATTTTTCCGAAAATTTTGACAAAATAAGCAATTTTTGTAAAATGTCCTGGAAAGCAGTCGCTCCAAACACAAACTCGAATTCTCATTTTTCCAATTTATTTTTTTTTTTTTTTTTCTTTAATATCAACTATTATGTGGTGCAAATAGCAATCGACATCTCCAAATTGGGCATATTAAAAAATATTTAAGATTAATTTAAAAAAACACGTTTTTGCATTTTTATCAAGTTTGTGGGTCATTTTGGATTCCAGGTTAAGGTGGGTTAGTGATATCCGATGAAGTCAAAATTCCATATCTGAATCATTTTGGCTATATTAAATGAATAAATGAAATAAAAAATAATTTTTTTTCGAAATTTCGAATTTTGGGAATTTTTAATAGTAATAGGTACACTTTTTTTTCCAAAATAGGCCATTTTCGTCCAACTTTCGGTACGGGTTAACGTTTTCCAAAAAAAAATCGATTTCTTCTATTTGGGACCATTTCCAATAAAACTGGGGGTGTAATGACAAATCTATTTTTAAGGGACACCCTAATGACCATACATGATCTCATATATTTCCATATACCTTTGCCCATATATGATCATATATGAGCATATATGAGCATATGTGAATCATATATGAGCATATATGGTCATATATGAACATGTACGGTCATATATCCTCAAATTTCGGATCCGAATATATGGTATATGGAAATATATGAGATGAAAAAGTTCTCAGTTATGGTAACAGTATAAATATGAATCCCCCTATTCTGCATTTTATCCGTAGCTACAACATACAATATTCAGTCATTATTGTTATTCATTTATTCCTCCATTTTTTGTGTTTTGTAATAATTTTTATGACATTGATAGAATCTATTAAATAAATATTGATCCATTGATTAATGTAGACATATCTTTTATTATACAATGTGGCAAAATGTACAATGAAAGTCGAAAACACAAGTGAAAAATATTGATACATATAACTAAGGACGAAAGCAACCGCCAAAAGCGCTAAAATGATGTTTAAGCAATGAAGAAATCTGCGGATCTTGTAGTTAGTTATTTGTTGACAATTGTAAAAAATTTGGACCAGTATTTTCCAATGAAAAAATTTGGGAAATCCGGTACTTCTTGTTAGAACATTTTGTGTTCAAAACACTGCTAGAAAATGAGCAAAACTTCAACTAAATTGTGCAAGAAATCTGTAGGTACCATAGATAAAAAGATGGATTGCACCATCGTATCAGTATATCCCCGTTATATAGAATGAGTACTTAGTCTGCGCTCGTGTATTTTACATAGTGTTACCCCTAGTGTTATTATTGACTTTTTCTCACATATTGCTTTTGTTAGTCAGGGGTATGGCATCACCAAAAAAATAAGTTATAACAAAATCGTTACCACTAGATGGCACTTTGTTAAAAAAATTGACAATTTTCTTTCTTTATTTAAATTTAAATAATAACAAACAACAAAGCAAAAACACAAACGGATATCTCAAATTTTATTATTTTAATATATATCGCGTTTGTTTTTTTTTTTCCTTATTTTGAGCAGTTTTCAACAGTTTTTGAGTTTTTAAATATAGGCTCAGCTGATACTAAACTGATACTAAACTCTTGCTCAGGTAATACTAAATTTCAGCGCCCTCTACCGGTGAGTAGTGTAAGTTTTTATTTCTTATTTCTATAATTAATAGTCTCTGTTGTTAGTCAATCAAAATATTTAAGATTTTTATACAGATAAAATAAAATTTGTTGGCATAATTGTATAATAGTTAATCATAATCAAAGACCACGTTCGAGAGAAAAATCTGCTCAACAACAGTTGAGTTGTAGCGTATCGTATATATTCTCTGCTGAACGTTGTGCTTGTTTACCAAAGAAAAAGTACAAAAATTATTTTGCTTTAACTCTCTAATGATCTTTCTTCTCATTTCAATAATATTTAAACCATATATTTGGCGTTGAAAATCTAACATAATAACACTATCAACAAAATAAAATTACGTAAAAAAATTGTTGATCAGTTGTTGTTATTTCAAAAGTTATGGCGATTTTCGCTTTTTGAAAATTACGAAATTTGGCGAATTCGGCACTTAACATCAATATATTTTGACGAAATTAGTTCTGATTAGTAAGCATCACCTCTGAGTATATAATCTGTGTATAATCTCAAGAAAATCTGTTGGCTAGTTTTTGAGTTAGAGAGATATTTGTAAAACGTATTCTGGTGTTATCCTGTGAGTCCTGGAGAAACATTTTTAACTGATTTTACAATTAGAGGCTCTAAACTAGCTTTGTTATTATCGGTAATGTACGCCAGAGCGTAAATGTATTTTTGGCAATTTTTCAAATATTTTTTTTTGTTTTAAAAAGTTAATTTTTTCAAATTTTCTAAATTTTCAATTTATATGGTCCTCGCTTGAAAACCGTTCCTTATACAAAAAAAGTTTGAAGGCGAAAAAAATAGGCAGTTAAGTTTTCTATGGATATAAGAAAACTTGTTTAATAAAATATTGTTATTTAGCCAAAAACTATTTAAAATCTGAAGACCGCAAAAAGGCGGCCTTGGGCAGTAGAGGGTTAACATGAAAAATGTGTCATTTTCACACCATGCTCTCAAACGGGTTAATTTTGGTTTTTTTCTAGAAAATGCTTAATTAAAGGCATTTATATCGATTTTCATGTCAAATGACACTTTTTTACATTTCAAAAATTTGGGGTCATTTTGACCCCATGTGTTAATTTCTAATTTTTTATTACTATGTATAAAATTTGGTGTTAACAGAGTTATTTGGACAACTTTTACCAAATTCCACATTGTTTTGTTATACTTCCAGGAAAAATCAAAAAATTTCAAAAATTTAACCTTTGACCTTGGTAAAGAAAGGGTTAACGTTGTCGGAGTTTTACAAAATTTTCGAAAAAAAATTGTATTGTATGTGAATTAAAGCAAATCGGAAGTGATTTTGTTCCAGCTAGCTAAAAACACTTTTCTCTAAAATTTTCAAATTTAAAACGCCGCCACTGTTAAGTTAAAAGAGGGATATGTGTAATTTTCAGTAAATTTATTCTCTAAAGTGTATTTAATAAACCCCTATGCGGTGACCAATCTTTTGGATTTTGTTGAACAAAAATTAAAAAAACTCAAAAATAGAGTTTTGCAAATTTATAAAAAAAAACAAATCCCATCTTTGGTCATACCTAGGACTAGGTTATCATAAGCCAAGAGAGACAAAAATTTTTATGTGAATATTTGTGGATCTTAGAAATGAAACTAGGGTATAACATTGTAAATCTTTGAAAGAAATATTTTATTTCTTACGATTTTCATAATTTATCTCATTTTAACCCTACAATGGTCTAAGAAATTGTAATTACTAAAATATTTTCCAACCGATTTTGGATTTTTATACATTACCAGAAAGATAATTCAGTCTAGATTATGATTCTATTTACATTTTCCAAAAATACGGTTACTAAAAAAACAGTATTTTAAAATAAAGCCAAAAAAGTGATTTTTTAGCCTTGTAAATCGCATTTCAAACGTCAGGGCCGATGCGGCACGTGTTCCCGTTATCCGATCACCTTAGTTTTTTGCATAGTGTATTTCTATACCCAAAGGCACACATCTAGGGGGGTGGACGGCCTTAAATCGCAAGTTGAAAAATAAGGTCCACCCTAATATATAGCATTTCAAGATCAGAATTTCAGTTCCAAATACCTCTAAAGAACTCGGCATTAAAATTAAAAAATTTGTAATATTTTCGTATTGTATTTTCAATTATAAGTATTTATTTAGAGTTTTCTTTTTACTTCAAATAATTTCATTTCTGTTCTTTTATTTAAATTGTATTTTAAAAAAAACTTTTTTAAATAATATTTTAATGTATATTGGCGAATTTGCCTAAAAATTTATGTAAAAATTCTGACTTGTAAATTTTTTTTTTTAATAATTCTACAGAATACTTCTACAAATTTGCAGAAACAAAATGTTGAGAAATAGAAATTTTTCGATTCGATATTTAAGAAATGTTTAAGCAAAAAATCGATCTTAGTTCTGACTATAAAAATGGTCCAACAAAAGTTTGCGCACATGAAAAATCCCAAACATCCTGAAAGCAGGCATGAAAATAAAATACCCGTATATTTAATTTTTTTCTATTTTCAATTATTCAATATTTAGTTAATACATTTCTAAGAGTTTTTTTTTAAATTAAGACGGCTGTCCACACAAATATATTATCTAAATATTAGTTCTCGATTTAAACTCTTAAACGAACTGATCTGGAAAAAGTGGAAGACATGGATATTTTATATTTAACCTTTCTTTCAGAAAATCTACTTTCTTATGGGCAAAACCAAAAGATAAACTTTGTCGGACAGTGTTTTAATAGAAATCGAGTTTTTCAAGTGCAACGTATGTCGGATTTATTTATTTTCTAATAAGCGGGAATTCCCGGGATTCCGGGAAATTCTAAAAAAAATCCAGCTGTCCCAGGAAATGAAAAAGTCCGGGAAAAGAAAAACCCTAAGGGCAACATAGTTTTAGAACCATAATCATTTTGCAAGCATATCTTTTCTCTATGTGAGAATACTCAACACGTTAAGTGAGCGCTCAGTGAACAAAACGTTCACCAGATAGTATTGCAACTCTTGTGGAACTGTAGTATGCCTAAGGTTGTATGCACCCAACGTGTCCAGTTTAATAAATAAAAATACAATTTTAATTTATTTTTTATATTATAGCTAAAAAAGGCAATAACAAAAAAAAAACATTTACTAAATATTCAGAAGAAACGCTTTCATTTCAATCGATTTTTTTTTAAGTATATTAAAATGGGTAATAAAAAAGTCGCTAGGGAAACAGCAAAGTTTTTATTGTTTTAACTTGCCACGAATTCTAAATGTAAACATGTTTAAAGTTTTTACATAAAAAAGTCATTAAATTTAAAAGCAATTATGTGTAATTTTATAGCATGTTTTATTAAATTTTATAACGGTCATTTAACAACATGAATTTTGCAGACATTTTTTATGTCCATTTAGAAGAGGAATTTTGTAGATACTTTTTATGTCCATTTAAAATAAGAGAGTGTTAAGTTGATGTATAAATATAATATATGGATATTAATGTTTTAACACAAAAAGTTGGTGTTGTTTTTCAGATATTAACATTAGTATAATACACAAAAAGAAATATATGGGCGAAACATGTAATAAAACCTTTGGTATAAAACCAATATCTTAAAATAGTACTCAGATCACTAATTTGTATTCGACAAACCAGTCCTTGAAATTATTGTCGGTTTTTATTTACATCAAGAAAACAATAAATTAATTTGATAAACAAACTTTACTGAATTTTACTAATAATTTAGTAAAACATTTGGCTGAAATTGCAGTGAATTTTTTTTTGCATTCGTGATTTTTGTATTTAGATATGAAAAGTATGTTTTTTCTACAAAAAAAAGTGCATAAAATCCCAATTTGAATTTTGTCGGGTTTTTTGTGTAAAAAGCTCTGATTTAAGATCTAACTAAATAGATGTGATCAAATCTACACCTTTTGCAACTGTAATTCAGAAAATATCAATTGAAATTCAGAATTTCCATTTGAAATTCAGAAAATATCAATTGAAATTCAGAATTTCCATTTGAAATTCAGAAAACATCAATTGAAATTCAGATTTTCCATTTGAAATTCAGAAAACATCAATTGAAACTCAGATTTTCCATTTGAAATTCAGAAAATATCAATTGAAATTCAGAAAATATCATTTGAAATTCAGAAAATATCAATTGAAATTCAGAAAATATCATTTGAAATTCAGAAAATATCATTTGAAATTCAGAAAATATCAATTATTATTCAGAAAACATCAAGTGAAATTCAGAAAATATCAATTGAAATTCAGAAAATATCAATTGAAATTCAGAAATCGTCATTTGAAATTCAGAAAATATCAATTGAAATTCAGAAACCGTCATTTGAAATTCAGAAAATATCAATTGAAATTTAGAAAATATCATTTGAAATTCAGAAAATGTCAATTGAAATTCAGAAAATATCATTTGAAATTCAGAAAATATCATTTGAAATTCAGAAAATATCAATTGAAATTCAGAAAACATCAATTGAAATTCAGAAAACATCAATTGAAATTCAGAAAATGTCAATTTAAATTCTATTGATATTTTCTGAATTTCAAATGACGATTTCTGAATTTCAATTGATATTTTCTGAATTTCAATTGATGTTTTCTGAATTTCAATTGATATTTTCTGAATTTCAAATGATATTTTCTGAATTTCAAATGATATTTTCTGAATTTCAATTGACATTTTCTGAATTTCAAATGATATTTTCTAAATTTCAATTGATATTTTCTGAATTTCAAATGACGGTTTCTGAATTTCAATTGATATTTTCTGAATTTCAAATGACGATTTCTGAATTTCAATTGATATTTTCTGAATTTCAGTTGATATTTTCTGAATTTCAATTGATGTTTTCTGAATAATAATTGATATTTTCTGAATTTCAAATGATATTTTCTGAATTTCAAATGATATTTTCTGAATTTCAATTGATATTTTCTTAATTTCAAATGATATTTTCTAAATTTCAATTGATATTTTCTGAATTTCAAATGGAAAATCTGAATTTCAATTGATGTTTTCTGAATTTCAAATGGAAATTCTGAATTTCAATTGATGTTTTCTGAATTTCAAATGGAAATTCTGAATTTCAATTGATATTTTCTGAATTTCAATTGATATTTTCTGAATTACAATTGCAAAAGGTGTAGACAGATCTGTCGCAAGATATGTAAATAGGACCAATTAGATCTGGATTTTTTATATCTTATCGATACAACCAAAACTTTAAAATACACGAATAAATAAAAATTACATAATATTATATATGAATGAATATTTTCGCGATATGTAACTGTAGTTCAATTAAATGATACCAAATCAAATATGTATTCTGAAATATACAAAGTTATACTAAATGTTCCATTTATATCCGAGTTTTGTTTCGATCAATTTGGATATAAGTAAATACCAAGATATGATTTTACTTAAATAATAAAAAAACTTTTGTACTGGAGGGCAGCAAGGACTGATCATACAACGTTCTGAATTTATATCGCACATACTACCACTGAGCCATAAGCTATGGATGATAAGCACTAATTGCAGTGTACAACAATTTCGAACTTTTTCCAAAATTACGGAATTCTGACAATGGATTCTGGTAGACGAGACTAAAACAAAATACACATGTGTCGGCGTTTTGAAAGACCACATCGGAATTTTATTTTAGGGGTGGATAGAGTTCCCCCTTTGGCCAGTTCGTGCAACATATCAGTATATGAAACTATGTGTTCTTTACATCTGAGGTGAAGGGTATGTTCAGCAACTTTGAAGGAAATATTAAGGCAAATATTTTTGTGGAACATATTAACCTTCTAACTCCTGTAGATAACGCTAATTCCTGGCTCTATTATAACAAATCGTAAAAAAACACCCCTTAAAAGGGGGAACTCGGGGATGAAATGTTCCACAAAAATGTTGGCCATAAAATTTTACTACATAACACACCAAAACCCAAAACTTAACACAAACAGCAAAAACCAATCAAATTCAAGATTGCCCACTAAGGGTTAATTTAGTTATTATTTAGACCAATATTTATTTAGTAGACTAATATTTAGTAAATTTTCTGCAGATTTTATAGTACAATTTGTCATTTTCAATTAACTAAAAGTTAACTTAAATATAACTAAAATTCTGTAAGTTTAACAGTTTTATTTTTGCTATTCTTAGTTTACTAGTATTTAGCAAACAAAATCTGCTAATTTAACAGTTCTTTCTGCAGCATAATTTTTAACTAATTTCTAGTTGCTTTTTCTGCTATTTTTACAGATTTATTTCTATGAGTGTATCATTATAGATAATTATACATTAAATTAAATAAATAAAACATTTCAATTATAATTAAAATATTTCTTTTTTGTTTCAAATTAAATTTTACTTGAAAACAGGACCACTAATATTTCATTAAACTGAACTTACACAGATAAAAATATCACCAAAATTTAAGAGACAAAAATAAATGATAAAATTTAATTTGCATTTCCACAACATTTCTAATTGAATCAATTAAATATTTTGTTGATATGAAAAGTTTTCAAGTTTTTTTTTCAATTAAACAATTTAACCGAATTTACTTTCGGTTCACAAATAAATTTAAATTTCCTAATGATTCATTTTAAATAATTTCAATTAAAATTATTGAATAACGAAAAACTTTTGTTGGTGCCAATAGAATTGCAATCGATTTATTTATTGTGTATACACTGAGGTGAACATGCTTATTTTTTATGTCATCTCTATCACATATCCAAATTTCTTACACATATGGGGACCTTCCTGTTAGTGAGACATTATGCATAAAAATCCTGCCATAGACCTTCAATAAACGTAGTGAATATTGAATTTAAACTAATTAAAGTATCTTAAATATGGTTAAGTCCTGTCCATATTTATAAAACGTAAATGTCAGTCCTTACTTTCTTCATATTCATTTTCTAAAGGAATTTATTGATTATACATACACAAATTCAATAACCACCAACACCCAATACCATGAATATCAAAATATTGACAATATTATTTATATAAAAACCTATTGTTGATTTTGGAATTATTTGTTGACACACCATTATTATTATTATTGTTATTGTTAGTATAAGTTATTATGTTAATAAAAATATACCATGGAAAAGTAAATTTATTTACTTGACTACGATTGGTGTTGGCATTTAACATATACATATAATCTGCTAAGCTAATATCTACACAAAAGTACAAAATTATATACACAGAAAAAAATATTAAAATCAAGCAGAAACAATATTAAATTAACTAAAAATAGCTTTGAAATCAAAGAGAGTTTTTTTTATTCTTAATTTTAATATATTGTAATTTCTCTTATTCTTAAAATGTGAAATCTACATCTAAGATGTTGAAATAATAATTTAAATATGAAAAATCTTATTTTAACTACATTCATTTATAATTTTAAAATTTTCATAAAATTATAAGAATGTTAATTCAAAAATAATAAAATAATTGTTTTAATTGTGATTTTTTTTTTCTCTCTGCATATGGGCGTAATAAGCTATACACAAACACTTTTCATTCATTCACTTTTTGCTTGTTGGTTAGTCGGTTAAGTTTCTGTTCTCTGTTTTTGTTAACGTGTCATAATGACTGACAACCTTGAGTGGGGTTGCATGGAAATCTATGCATGAGCCATGTTTAAATAAAAAACCAAACAAACTGGGTGTTGTATGTTGATATTTCACTAAATGAAGGTGGTAGCCATACAATTAAAATAAATGAACAGGATTTTGTGGTTAACAACAAATGAAAATTTTTTCAACAAGTCAGTTGCATAAATAAAAGTATGAAGGGGAAATTTAAAACACAAAATATGTTTTATAGATAATATAAATTTAATAGGAAACAAAAGATATTCTTCAATACACATATAATTATTTAAAATTCCCAGCCAGCAATTTCGGAGCGCTCATAAATAAGATTCTTAAATGGCTCACAGAAATGATTATTGTTTTTTTGAAAACACTCTTTTTTTGGTAAAAAATATGAACCCTCAGAAAACAACCCAAAAAGTTGTCTCTACAATCAAAAAAGCTGTCTCAAAATGAGGGTTCATTTTTCGGACTCAAAAAAGATTACAAAATTATTTAAATTTATGAGGAAAATTTCGATTTTATACGTTCTTTTTTCTGAGTCATTTCTGAGTACACACGGGGCTCTTTTGGACGGACCACTTTCATAGGAAAAAGTGGAAAAATTTTTATTTTTTTGGAGCTCATTTGTGAGTCATTAATGATCATCTTTGTTTGCTGGGTTATTAAAATCTGGAGGAAAAATTCTTTAAAATATTAATTATGAAAATTTTAGTTTTTATTTATGAACATTTTTTATGCACAAAATTGGTGTACAAATAAAAAAAAATAGCAAATAAATGAATATTGTTTTTTTAAATTCAGTCAAAAAGTTTAAGTCGGACGTGCCGACTATACTGTACAACAAATACCAAAAAAAAATATACGTGTTTCGGCGTTTTGAAAGACCATATCGTAATTTTATTGTAGGGGCGGGGCACAGAGCTTTGATCCCATATAACGATTGGACAAAAATAGAAGGAGTGGATACAGAGTTTTGAAAATTGGTACACTGGCATAGAACCCCTTAGTTAAGAAAAATTTTAAGTTTTGAAATTTTCGGGCCAAGGACACGCCCACCTCCCATATGTCCTGAAATTTAAAAATATTATATTAGCTACATAAATGGACGTAAAATTACAAAAAACATCCATTGAGATACACATAAAACAGAAAACGTTTGTGTCAATTTTTATCAAAATCGAAGCAAGGCCTCTTAGTCCTGCCATATATCCTTTATTTTAAAATCTTTATAAAACCTGCAAAAATTATCCGATGGCGATGAAATTTAGCAGGGGTAAAATCGATTCATTAATAAAAAAAAAATTCTTTCACAAAATATGGGTTTTAAACGCTTAAAATGATTTTTCTAAAAAAAAAAAATTTCATTAAATTAAAATAGAAAACCATGTGAATCCTCCATTTTAGGCATAGGGTATAATCAGCGAACTTGTGTAAAACACTACGAGGAATATTTTTGTGGAACATTTTAACATTCTATCTCTTCAATTAAAGGGACTTTTTTGGCCCCTATTTAAAAAGGGACAAAAGCGACCCGTAAGTTGAAGAGTTAGAGGGTTAAAATGTTTTGCAAAAATATTCGTCATGAAATTCTACTATAAGTCTTTGAAGACATCAGCATCGAAAATTTAACTTAAGTGCCAGTAATAAGTAAAAACTTAAAATGTGTTTAAGGGTTAATTTCGTACTTATTCAGAATTGGCGCTCAAATGT
Organism: Leucophora obtusa; assembly: GCA_949987735.1. Taxonomy (NCBI): domain Eukaryota; kingdom Metazoa; phylum Arthropoda; class Insecta; order Diptera; family Anthomyiidae; genus Leucophora; species Leucophora obtusa. Next base: position 207,977,724 of record OX465297.1, read on the forward strand.
CTCACAAACCTGGATTTTAGGGAGAAACCATGGGAATCTTCCATTTTAGGTATAGGATGTGTTTCGCGAACTTATGTAAAACACTACGGGGAACATTTTTGTGGAACTTTTTAACCCTCGAACTCTTCAACTTACGGGTATTTTTTGCCCTTTTTTAAAAAGGGGCCAAAAAAATTCCCTTTCATTGAAGAGCTAGAGGGTTAGAATGTTCCACAAAAATGTTCCATGTAGTATTTTACAAAAGTCCGCTCAACACATCCTATACCTAAAATGGAAGGTTCACATGGTTTAAATACTAAACACTCTTAAATGTGTGAAATTTGTGTAAAAATCATGAATTTAGGCATTTCAAAAAATCAATTTTTTTTAATTTGTGGTCAAAAATAGTAATTCATTTTTTAATGATCTATTATCAGGCATGTCACAGGTTTTTTACGGAATTGATTTGATTTCGCAATTTCACTTCCGCAATTTTTTTCCTAAAGTGATCGAAAACAATTTTTTTCCTTCTGAATTTACAGTTTAGGGTGCTACGGATAATTTTGTATTGAAAATGAAACGTTCTGGTAAGTATCGAGTATGCTACAGGCTTAATAGTGGTACTTAAAACGTAAAAAGTTTCTCCACAAAACGTAAAACGAAAAAAAATATCGTTTTCATTCCACTTTCAAAAACGAAAGTGGAATTGATATTAAGAGCAGCTTAAACTCATAAAAGCTTTTCAATAGTGCTTGGTATGTATTCCCTAAAGTATCGTTAACTATTTCACTTAATAAAATTTACATTTAAAACGCTTTTTGTTGGTAAATTCAATAATTTACTTGTAGATTAGCAAAACGTAATTTTTTCTAAAAAATTAAAATTTAAAATTTTGATCGGCGATCTTCTCCTTTTTAACTACAAATGGCAACTTATATCAAAATTTAGCAGTTGGAACAAGAATTTACCACAAAAATTCTTTTTTTAACATTTCAGAATTTACGAAAACGCAAAAAACCTGAAGAAGCAAAAGTAAAACGTTACGAAATTGTACATCGAAATCATATTAATTTTATGCGAAATATGTGTTAAAACCTTAAATGTGATCTCTAACAAAAACTTTTTTAAGTGAAATTATTAAAAACAGCATTCTTAACTTATAATTAATTATTTTTATCTGTTATATTTGGTCTAAATATGCAAAAATATCATTTACTTCTGGAGAAGCAATTTGCGTTTTCAATTTCACTTTCAAGTGAAATTGAAGTCTGTGACATGCCTGTATATAACAGTATAAAGAGAAAAAATATCTAATTTTATATAATTTTTTTGTTTTTATACTCCATCAAACTTAAGTAATTTTTGGATTTTCAACAAAAAAAAAAAGTGTTTTTCGGAGCAATAAAAAATAATTGTTTTGTAAACATATACTAAAGTCCATATTTTAATTTAACTACAAATATATTGAGGTAACCCAGCAAACAAAATGATCATTAATGACTCAGAAATGAGCTCCAAAAACATAAACATTTTTCCACTTTTTCCTATGAAAGTGGTCCGTCCAAAAGAGCCCCCTGTGTACTCAGAAATGACTCAGAAAAAAGAACGTATAAAATCGAAATTTTCTTCATAAATTGAAATAATTTTAGAATCTTCTTTGAGTCCGAAAAATGAACCCTCGTTTTGAGACAGCTTTTTAGATTGTAGAGACAACTTTTTGGATTGTTTTCTGAGGGTTCATATTTTCTACCAAAAAAAGAGTGTTTTCAAAAAAACAATAATCATTTCTATGAGCCATTTAAAAATCTTATTTATGAGCGCTCCGAATTTGCTGGCTGGGTAATTAAAAAACAAATCTTCGAACAAGTTTTTAAAAAAATGTATTTTTGAGAATTATTTTAGTGAAACAATTAAAACCCATTTTTCTGTTAAATCATTTTTGCATAAAATTCTCTGAGTTTAACGCCCTCTCTTGGCGGCAAAAGCAATCACACCAAATATTTTTTTTCACATTTGTTTGAGTTACTTTCTAATCTTTAAAAAAAATCCTTCTTTAAACACAATTGGAGAGAAATAAAATTTTTTTTTTAATTTTTGTCCATGGGACGAAGCATTGTGCCCCGCGAAATAAAATTCCGATGTGATCTTTCAAAACGCCGCCACACGTATATTTTTTGTTGGTCTCCTCTACCAAAATCCGTTGTCAGAACACCGAAATTTTTTTCGTGTTGTGCTGTGAAATTCAAACATTTCTCAGGAAAATTTTCTGTTCCAAAGAATCGGTTGTAGAATAGCTACTTTTCCTCTACAATCCCTTCTATTGTCCATTGTAACACCAATGATTTTTGTTTGAAATTGTCCCAAAAGCAACCACTTCTATAGCTCCAAAGTGGAAGCGCTTGCCGTAGAATCAGTTCTGGAACTAGTTCTAGAATTCATTCTACGACCGTCATACCTTCCATATGAGATACCTGGAACTGGTTCCGGAACCAGTTCCATGGAATCGGTTGCAGTGGAACCAGTTGCAGAATTGTTCTGTTTGGCAACCGATTGTTAAAAATGTTCCTGGGTTGCTTTATATTCAGTTAGAACCACAGAGCGTATGATGAATATGATAACTATAATGTTGTTCATACGCACTGTGGTTCTAGTTGATTAAAAAAAAAATTTTGAATTTTTAGTTTATATTTATTCAGCGAATACATTTAAAAAACTTTATATTAGATATAAACAATTTTCTAGCATTTATCAAATTCCGTTAAATTATTATGAATAATATATTAAAATTAGTTTTAAATCTTTCAATATTTAACCGCGCTGTAGTGGATACGATTTTTTATTTTATATAAAAACTTTTTTATAAAATATGTTTGTACGCAACATAAATTCAATTGAAAATTAATATATCAAATCTGTTTGATAGAATTCCAAAGAAAACTTGTAAAATTAAAATAATAAACAAGTCGGAAATGAAACATACACATGACTACTGAGCCCATTGATGGGAAAAGTTAAAAAGTTTGTTTAAATTACTATTTGCATCTTATAGTATGATACGTCACAATTTTTTCACTAAACCGTTGGCATTCATTATATCACCAGTTTTGGTCTAGTTCGTGCCGCATCTCGACGGAAAATGGCACATTTTTTGGCGAAAAAAATAACATTTTTATTATTTTATGTTTGTGATTGATTTTATAAGGAACAACACTATTATCAAATTTATATTTGTTTACCAAAAATTTCACATATGCATTTATATTGAAGTGTTCTTCATTTGAATTTATTATCAATTCAAATGACTAGTAGTCATACCCAGCAGGAAGTATGAGCGATGGCAAAGTTTAATATATTTATACAGCTATAATCATACGCTGCGACGTGCAACAACCAAATTTCATTATTAAGCTTATTTAACAGAATACGAATTTTAGTTAAAATAAAATTTCAACAACAAAACTAAATTCATTTAAAACAACTAGATTAAAATTAAAAATAAATTCAACAAGCTGCATTTAAGTACATATACAGTGAAACACAATAGCGGACACCTACTTGAATAGATAATTTTTTTGTGACAATGCACCGCATTAAAATTTTAGAGTAAACATTTTCACCCAAAGCCTTCTGCATTCAGAAGTTGTTAGTTGTTTAAGTAGTATTTTAGTTTTGTTATTTCAAGTGAAAATAACATTCATTTGTGGAAAAAATGTAAATTTTACAAGTCAATAAAAATAAAAACAAGCATTATAAAATACTGAGAATTCATAACATAAAATAAACCAAAAATAATGTATGTAATTTTTGTTAGTTATTTTGAATAATTTGTGGGTTCATTTTAATAACAGTTAAAAGCAAAAGAAAATGTAAATGGAATTTAATGAAATGTTAGTGGCCTTGTTTTCAGGTGAAATTTCATTTGTTTTTAAATACATTTGCAGCTGTCTTTACATAAAAAAATATTTCAAGTGTAACTTTTCATTACCTTAACATTAAAAGTACACAGCATGTTATTAGTTTTTGGTTTTTTGAGACAAAAATTTTATATAGTACATAATTAATCAACAGCGCAACAGCGAACAACTTCCTACAACGGATAACTGTCATGCAACGGAGGCTGTCTGTTATTGAAAGGTTTCACTGTAAGAGATTTTTGATAATGGCATGACATGTTACGAAGGTAGAAACAGACGCAACGACAGCTATGCAAGTTGTATTATAACACTTTGTTATACACAGAGATAACCCGAAATTAGTTGGGTTTCATTCTTCCTTATTTTATTATCTCTGACAAAATATTAAATTTGAAAATTTGCGAAAAAAAATAAGTGCTTCCTTAATACTCTATTTATTTTAAATACCCAACTCCATAGCACGTGAAAATAATGTTTTTTTGCTTTCTTGTTATTTTGCCAGCGGATATAATCATACACAGCAGGTAACACAGTACAAAAATTAGTATTTTACACAATCTACATACACAAACACACATTTAATTTAAGGTGTATTTGTTGGTATGATGCTTTTAGGCAAAAACAAATAAAAGCTTTTAGTTCAACATACACATTTTAATGTTTGTCTATACGAGACGCTATGCACAAACTCACGAACACTTTGATAGAATTTTTTGGAAAGATTCCTTCTAAAGGAACGAAAATAATTGTGAACTATATATGTAATTCACATATGAAATTTTCTTTTTTTGTGTTTTATATTATTTTAAAGTTTTTTTTTTTTTACAAAACATTGTAAAATGTAAATTTCCACATAAATTCTGGGGTTGTAAATGAAAACTTAAAATCACGTATTTGTACGAGCTATATATACATTAACATATGACAACATTTACTTCAAAACTCGCTGATAAAAATAACACAGTGTAACAAAACACACATGAGCTGAACACAATGTACTGCATCAAAAAATGTTTTCGAAACTATACAAATCTAAAATGTGTGGCACAAGCATTTGTTTCTAAGGGAAATCTAAAAAGATCATAAAACTACACTCAAAAGTAACATTGAAAAAATCATAAATATAAAGGGTTTTTCAATAACAGCGCTACAAAAGTAAAAAGTTTAAATAAAACAAAACGGTTTTGGATATCAATGAAATTCTTTATTCCTGTGAAAGTACGTTCGATGCCATTATGTATGGAAATCGATCTCATTTGCATGGCCACCACGGGCACGCTTGCAGAAGTCCAGACACTGAACCCAATTTTCGACGGTTTTCAAGCATAAATCGGCCGATACTGCTGCAATTTCACGTTCGATATTCGTACGAAGTTCATCAATCGTCGCTGGCTTGTTGGCATAGACCATAGATTTGACGTAGCCCCACGCTCAATTGTTGATCTGCTAGGACGATTATGACGACCATAAATTGGACGTAGCGCTCTTAACGTTGAGGCCACTGACTCCGAATTTCGGTAGTAAATTTTAATAATTTCGAATCGTTGTTGGCTCGTATATCTTTCCATCATGAAATGGCGAACCTTACTGAAGAGAAATGTCAAAATAGCGGCAAGAAATATGGCGTCGTTTACTGTCCCTGTCTTTCTACTTTTGTAGCGTCCCTGTTGAATAACCCTTTATATGCGTTAATTTGTTCCGTTTTCATTTAAAATATAAATATCAGCGAATTTTTTTTTTTTATTTTTTTTAAAACATATTAAAAATTGTCTATAAGAAATTAGTGGGATGATTAATCAATCATCTTAAATCTATACTTTAATACCAGTGAATTTCGATTAAGTGAAAAAAAAATATTTTCACGTCAAAAGAGGCGAGCAGGTAGTCCCGCAGAAGTAAAATGATTTAGTCTTCTGAGCACCGTAGATTTTTGTTATTAAATTATTTAGCGTTTTTTTAATCACCTGGATTTAGAATTTTTTATACAAAAAGTGGAATTATTAAATCCAAAAAAAAAGCTGGATTTAATAAATCCACAATAAAAGCACAAATATATGAAACAGCCTATTAATTTAATGTCAGAATAAAATACGAATGAAAATTAAAAGAAAAATAAAAAAATTGAAAAACTAACAAATAAAATAAATTTTGTTTATGAAATATGTTTAGAAAAAAAACTACACCTCACCAAATATATATTTTCTATCTTGGACATGGAGAAATAGCTGAAATAGAAATGGCAATTTTTCACTCTACAGTAAGTAATTTAATTAAATCCAATTAGTGAATATTAAATATTGCAATGGAATTTTTCAATTGTGTAAAAATATAAATTGAAGTGATAAAACTGAAAAGCCAGACTGTTTATCGCTGTTTTATATAAAACATAATTAAAAATTAAAGTAAAATCCTTCATCATCGAATTCGGTACTAAAAATTAGGGTGAAAGAAGTGTCGAGAAGAAAATTATTTTTAAAATAGGTAGAATCTAACCCCATCTGTTGAGCACTTTTAGAAATCCTTTTTGGATTTATTAAATCCAATGGATTAGAAAAAACGGCTATTATTAGTATTTTTTTAAAAATAGCAGATTTATATAGGAATGGTTTGAGTTTAAATTTGGATTGATTTTTCCTTTATGTGTCATCATTCGTCTTTAAGTCGACTTCGACCAAAAGGCAAATGTTTTTTTCTCGAGTGCTTTTACACTGTGTAGGAATGAATCTAAATTTTATAATCTTCAGACAAGTATAACAGAAAGATGAGTTCGTTTTGGAACCCACTTTTTAACCCTTAAATATGAGATTGGGTTGCTAAGAAAATACGTTCAACTGTCACATAACCGAATTTCATTCATATTAGAGTGAACCCATCGGAAAGTCTCCCTTGTAAGTTCCATTTGAAGCAGTAAAAAAAAAAAAAGAAAACAACAACTTAGTTATTTGAAGTTAACTGAAAATTTGTTAAAATTTACTAAAAATGTAGTAACCCTACAATTAATATTAACTAAAGTCAACTGAAAAAACTAACTCAAATTAAATAAAACTAAATAGAGTGTAATAAAACAAGTGGGTAATTTTTCGGTGTAGGGCTAATTTCGATATAAGCGTGCTAAACAAAAACCACAACAATTCATAGATTTTCTGGTAAATTCAGCTAAATTTTAGTAATATTTTAAACACCTCGACTTTTTTGCATTAGGTTTTTTTTAATTTCTATTTTGAAAATTTATAAATAGTACCAAATGAGTCTCAGGAGTACCATAGTACTTTTCAGGTTATAATAGTACTATAAAAGGTACACTCACAATATTTTATCGTTAAAAACAACCTAAAAGACATATTAAATTAATTGAAAACACAATTACAAAAATGACTACTGATTTTTCATTATATTCAAACCATTTTGCTATTTATTTTCAAACATTGTTTAAACAATTAATAAAAGAAATAAAAATAATTGAAAAGTCTATTAAAACAATCATCAATTTTTAACTGACAAAACGTAATAAAAAACGATTTTGTGTTTTGTTTTTCATATTTGAAAGTTTTTTTTTTTTTTTAATTTTCAAAACACCAACACACATTCATATTTTTATTGGCTATGTTTGTGTGTATGAGTAAATAGTTTCTTGTAATTTGAATTGAAATAATTTTACCAAAAAAGAACACCGAAAATATTTGAATTTTTTGTTTTAAAACAGAAAACAACGAAATTATTTAAATTATTTTTTTCTAAAAATAGAAATCTAAAAATAGAATATTTGACTGAAAATAACAACTCCTATAGACGATACATATTTTTTTATAGTTTGTTTTTTATTGATTGATAAAAAAAAGTTAAACAATATGATTCTTCAATTGAAAACAAACTTTACCTATTACTTTTTAAATAAACCTCAATCGGTTATGGAAAATATATTGTGAGTGTACTATAGAACAAACTTTATCATCCCTTTATCATCCCCTTTCAAAGCTTGAGAAAAAATTATTAACGGTTATATGATGTGCCCAAAATAAACCAATATGGGTCCTACTTATATGGGTACTTTTTATCAAAAAATTACCTATCAAGAAATACCTTCTCAGCAAAAAAGTACCTTCAAACAAAAAGTACACTTTATCGTAAAAGTAAATTTTACAAAAGAGTAAATTTTACAAAAAGTAGCTTTTACGACAAAGTAACTTAAAAAAAATAAAAAAATTTACTTTGTGCTACAAAAGAACATTTAATTAGAAAATTATCTTTTATTAAAGAACTTTTTATTAAAAAAAATTATTTTTTATTAAGAAAAGTACCTTTTATTAAAAAATTACCATTTATTAAAAAAAGCACCTTTTGTTAAAATAGTACCTTTTGAATAATGGGTATGTATAGTTGATCTTTTATTTGGTAAATGAATGTTGTTCGATTTGAGATAATATAAAGTATAACTCTATCTTTTTAAATTATTTTCAAATTAAAGAAAGATGCTACAATTTTTTACAATTACAGAGAATAAAAATTGAAAAAATTCGATAAGGCCAGCAGGATATATTTTCGTATTTTCAGTATTTTCATCTTTCGCTACAAAGCCATCGTCAGTGTCGTTTGCCCTGATCGGTTACACATTGATAATTGTCTACTTATGCTAAAGTTAAAAACAAATATAATATGTTAACAACTCAACTAGACTAACATCAACGAAATCTAACAATGCTATTTTTATCCTTTGTTATTACTGTTTTTGCTTTGCAATTTAATTCTTAAAGTATCGCAGCTGGTTCTATTCAATTCTCTGTACGATAGCACAGATTTATGAACGACAACAAACCGTCAAATTTAAATTTAAATGCATATTATAATCATTTTTAAACTAAAACATAAATACATGTTGATAGTAAACAATTAGACATATGAAATTATAATTTTCGGCGGTATGAACTAAGTCCCCAATGAACTAAGTCCCCAAAATCAAAATGAATCAAGTCCCCAAAATTTTGTACAGGGAAAAACAACAACGAATTTGGGGACTAATTCCACTTTTTGGGGACTTAGTTCATTCTCAAATTTGGGGAGCTAATTCGCAATGAAATAAATCCCCAATTACTGGAAACGAACTAAACCCCCAACATTAATTTTGGGTAGTTAATTCATTTTCACTAAAATTAAGATTATAAAAAGATTGAGAGCACCTGCCGCGGGCCCGCCGCGCTCGCCGGACGCGCCCCCCCCCCTTTCCACCTCCTGTACCGTGCTTTTTCAACAATTCACAATGGGAACTCATTCTTTTGGCAATATGTAACTATAACAATTACACTGTTATAGAGTTATTCCCACTTCGGTTGCTAAACGATTATGGTGTTGGCAATAAAGCCATATGGTTTTATTTCTCACTCCATTGAGAATAAGGTAATAATATGTTTCTCTTGCTTCGTTTAAATAGATAGATAAATAAAAACTTTATAAAAAAAATGGGACATTATTTCATTTTAGAAATGGCGAGTTATTTCTTTATGACCTAATTCCACAAATGTGGGGAGTTATTTCATTTTCGTTTTGGGGATTTCTTTCATTTCATTGGGGGTTTATTTCATTTTTGAAATTTGGGGGTTTACTTCATTATGAAATAAACCCCCAATTTTGGGGATTTAATTCACTTCCGTTTTGGGGACTTAATTCATTGGGGATTTAGTTCATACCGCCATAATTTTCACTGTATCTAGTGTGTTAAGATCAATGAAGGGTATGTATAGTTGATCTTTTATTTGGTAAATGAAGGTTTTTCGTTCCATTTGAGATCATATATATTATATCTCCTTTTTAAATTATTTTCGAATTAAAGAGATATGATACTTTTATTAAAAAGTACTTATTATTACAAATTTTTAAAAGTAACTATTATTCAAAATGTAAATTTTACTAAAAAACTACCTTTTATTAAAAAAAAAAAAATTTAATAAAAAATGCTTAATGCTTTCACTTTTCGCTGACTACGATCATCAGTGGAATTTCAATATCATTATTTGTTCAGGTAATAGCCAACAGCTTTTCAGCAGATATTTTATCAATTGAATTATTTTATTTTAATTACCAATGATTAAATTATTTTTGTAAAGTTCTATATGATATTGAGTAGAAGAGTAGCTGATCTATTTAAATGCACACAGGGTATTCTAAATGTTTATTAGGGTGGGTCGATTTAGCAATAGATATTGTGCCATCGGCTTTTTGTTAGCTTTAGGCATGATGAAAAAAAAGTTCCACTACGACATAAAAAAAAATCATTTTCGAGGCGTCCAAATTTCAATTTTTTACAATTTTCATAATAAATGCTAGATTAGCGCCATCTTGCGGTGGCTTTTTCAAACAACAAATGAAGTTATAAACAATATAACATTACAACCTTTCCAGAAAGGTATTACTTATGAAAATCGGATAAAAAATGTGGCAACTAGAGGTAAAAGTATATAAGTAAAATTATTTTCTGCTTGTTTTCATCAACATCATCATCATCATTTCATCATCATTATCATCATTGCATCATCAAGCAGAAAATAATATTACCTATGTACTTTAACCTCTACTTGCCACATTTTTTATCCGATTTTCATAAGTAATACCTTTCTGGAAAGGTTGTAATGTTATATTGTTTACAACTTCATTAGTTGTTTGAAAAAACCACCGCAAGATGGCGCTAATCTAGCATTTATTAAAAAATTGTAAAAAATTGAAATTTGGACGCCTTAAAAATGATTTTTATACCCTACACCACTATGTGGTCAGGGTATTATAAGTTTGTGCTGATGTTTGTAACACCAAAAAATATTGGTCGTAGACCCACCTTATAGTATACCGATCGGCTCAGAATTTTTTTTTATTTCGATTTAACGATGTCCGTCTGTCTGTCCGTCCGTCCGTCTGTCTGTCTGTCCATGCAATCTTGTGCGCACTCTACAGGTCGCAAATATTAAGATATTTTGATGAAATTTGGTACGCAGACCTATGTTGGCCCTAGGACGAACAAGTTTGATTTTGGTGAACATCGGTCCATGTTTAGACCAGGTGCCCATATAAGGGTCCTACCAAAATTATATTTTTTATACGCTGCAGGTCGTAAATATTAAGATATTTTGACGAAATTTGGTGCACAGACCTATGTTAGCCCAATAACGCAGCCTATTGATTTTAGTGAACATCGAACCATGTTTAGACCTAGTGCCCATATAAGGGTCCTACCAAAATTATACTGTTTATACGCTGCAGGTCGTAAATATTAAGATATTTTGATGAAATTTGGTACACAGACCTATATTGGCCCAATAACGCAGCCTATTGATTTTGGTGAACATCGGTCCATGTTTAGACCTAGTGCCCATATAAGGGTCCTACCAAAATTATACTGTTTATACGCTGCAGGTCGTAAATATTAAGATATTTTGACGAAATTTGGTACACAGACCTATATTGGCCCAATAACGCAGCCTATTGATTTTGGTGAACATCGGTCCATGCTTAGACCTAGTGCCCATATAAGGGTCCTACCAAAATTATACTGTTTATATGCTGCAGGTCGTAAATATTAAGATATTTTGATGAAATTTGGTACACAGACCTATATTGGCCCAATAATGCAGCCTATTAATTTTGGTGAACATCGGTCCATGTTTAGACCTAGTGCCCATATAAGGGTCCTATCAAAATTATAATGTTTATACGCTGCAGGTCGTAAATATTAAGATATTTTGATGAAATTTGGTACACAGACCTACATTGGGCCAATAACGCAGCCTATTGATTTTGGTAAACATCGGTCCATGTTTAGACCTAGTGCCCATATAAGGGTCCTACCAAAATTATACTGTTTATACGCTGCAGGTCGTAAATATTAAGATATTTTGACGATATTTGGTACACAGACCTATATTGGCCCAATAACGCAGCCTATTGATTTTGGTGAACATCGGTCTATGTTTAGACCTAGTGCCCATATAAGGGTCCTACCAAAATTATACTGTTTATACGCTGCAGGTCGCAAATATTATGATATTTTGATGAAATTTCGTACATAGACCTATGTTGGCCCAAGGACGAAGCCTATTGATTTTGGTGAACATCGGCCCATGTTTAGAACTAGTAGCCATATAAGGGTCCCCCCAAAATTATATTGTTTATACGCTGCAGGTCGCAAATATTAAGCTATTTTGATGAAATTTGGTACATAGACCTATGTTGGCCCAAGGACGAAGCCTATTGATTTTGGTGAACATCGGTCCATGTTTAGAACTAGTGCCCATATAAGGGTCCCCCCAAAATTGGCTTGGTTACAAACTGCAGGTCGCAAATATTAAGATATTTTAATGAAATTTGGTGCGCTGACTCACATTATAGAAAATTTTGACACAAGCCCCATTTTAACCCATTCGAATTTCGGATCCAAACAATACACCAGACTGGTGTAGGGTATTGTATAGTCGGCATGCCCGACTTTAACCTTTTTACTCGTTTTGATATATCGTAGTGGAACTTTTTTTTCATCATGCCTAAAGCTAACGAAAAATCGATGGCACAATATCAAAAAATGTTTGTCCATGCAAATCGGCCCACTCTAATGTTTATAGATGAATATTTTCCAAAAAGGTGAAGTTGCTAAATTTAAAGCACCATCACACAATAATTTTAAAGTGTAAAAAACCTTATATCGATTTTTTTAAAAATTTTCTCAAATCTCTTAGCATTAAACACATAAAATTTTTATATGAAAAAGAAAAATCTATATTTTACTTAACATGTCAATTGTGTTTATCCTATGTCAATTATGTTTATCAGACTTGTCTATAAAAACTCTTGTCTTTTCTGTGTATTGTGTTGGCTTGAATAACAAAATAAAAATACATCATTATATGAACACCATTTATCGTCTGGTACAAAGATTTTCCAGCTTGTTTTAATAATTTATTTTTGTTTTCTCTCATTTTTGCATTCTTTTGTTATTGTTTCATTGTAGTTGTTTATTTAATAAACTAGTATTGTTATTTTAACAAGCATAATCCTGTTGCATGCTTGTTTTAGCCAGCTGTCTGTGTATATTCTACTTTTGAAAATATTGTTTATAAAATAAAGTACAACATGCAGACAATAATAACAACAAAAACTAATGTCAAAGTTCATTGTTTTCAACAAAATAAATACATATATTTATTTATATAAATATTTTTAAAATATTTGTGTTTTTAACATATTTGTGGTTAATTTATTTTAAATTAGTATTTTAATGAATATCAGGGTTGGCGTTACAATAACAACAAAAAATAAACAACAACATCAATGAATCTGCGGTCCTTTTTTGCATTTTTGGAAGGGAAAATATGGTAGCGCTAAAACGTTTGTTCTCCATTGCTTCTAAAATCAGCTGCATTTTTTGCTGGGTTACGTTAGTGGTTGATTTATGTATAAATAATTTATTTCACTGAAACCAATACACATAACTAATTGCAAATTAACCAACAGTTCACTGGTTTTAAACTTTATTTAAAATTTAAAATAAATTTTATAAAAATTAATAAACTTTACACGACTTAAAAACGAATCTAATAAATTAACTTCAATAAAACTGTTCAATTTATATATAATTTAATCTTTCCTTCCTCTTATAGATTGCAGTAAACGTGATATATTTTTGAAAGTAAAATTTTACATCATTATTTCCACTGCTATTAATAAAAGCGATTATTGATTTTTTTTTCCTTCCTTCCTTATAATATTTACCTTTGCACTTGCCACCATCATTTACATTATAAGATACACAAACAAAACTAAAGGTTATATAAACTTGCCTTATTTTATATTATGCAAAGATCCTGGTCAGAGATTTTAATGTATTAATTTAATTTTTAACACAAAAAATATACATTTTTATTAAATATTACAATTTGATTCACATCTTTTGAGTCATCAGAGAATTTGTTAACTAAAAAAAAAAAAAAAAAAAAATCGTTCCCATGCCCGAGTTACCCAAATATAAACGTAACGCACCTCTGCGTATCTGAATTAATGTGTTAAATAAGAATATAATTTCGCGTAAATACACAACAAAAAATTAATGCATTAGACCGAAACAAAACCGCAACACATCTTCTGTTTTTATTTAACTTATTACCTCAGCTACTTAGAGGCACATTACATTTACGTCTGGGTAACTTAGGCTTTAGCTGTGACTATAAAACTGGATAATAGATGCCGCATTATAGTCAGCACTTAGCTGAAATTTACACAAAACACAGTAAATTGTTCCGATTTCACGTGAAAAACTGTTATACTTTATTTTTATTGTGGTTGTGTCTTTCTAACAAAATAAAAAAATTGCTCATTTTTAGAATTTAAAGTAAATTTTTCAGCTCTTCGAGTGAAATTTTTCCGTTCGAGTGGAATTTCTTCACTTGAAAAACAATTTTACTTAAGTAAAATTTAAGTAAAAAATCGTACTAATTGCTGACTATAATACTGTTTTTAGGTATTTCAATATACGAAAATACTTCAGACCTAATCCTTTACCGGTTACGCTGATAAAAGCTTTTTTCAGGATTTATTTTCTGATGTAAGTTCAACTTCGGCATCGCTAACTGAAACTCAAAAAGATTTTAAAATGTGATTTGGTTTGGATAAGAAGTAAATAAATTGATGAAAATAAAACATTTTACGAAAAATTTCTGTTCAAAAGAATCGTTTGTAGATAAACTACCCAGGAAAATTTTCTATTCCAAAGAATCGGTTTCAAAAAAGCTATTTTTACCTTACAGCCTCTTCTATTGTCAATTGTAACTCCGATGTTCCTTTTTTGTTTGAAATTGTCCCAAAAGCAACTGCTTCTATAGCTCCAAAGTGGAACCGGTTGCCCAATAATCAGTTCTGGAACTAGTTCTAGAACTGGTTCTCCGTCATTGATGCCTTCCGTATAAGATCCGTGCCCTTTTTTGTCCCTTTTTAAAAATGGACAAAAAAGACCCGTAAGTTGAAGAGTTAGAGGGTTAAACTGTTTAACGAAAATGTTCCTCGTAGCCTTTTACATAAGTTCGCTGAACACATACTATACCTAAAATTGAAGATTCACATGGTTCCCAGCTAAAATCCAGGTTTTAGGAGCATCTAAATAACCGCCAATTCTGAATAAGAACGCATTTTACCCTTAAATACATTTTAAGTTTTGACTTACTTCTGGCATTCGACTTAAATTTTCAATTTTGATGTCTTTAGAGACTTATAGTAGAATTTCATGGCAAATATTTTTGCGGAACATTTTAACCCTCTATCTCTTCAACTAAAGGAACTTTTTGGCCCGTTTTAAAAAGGGACATAAACGACCCCTAACTTGAAGAGTTAGGTGGTTAAAATGATCCACAAAAATGTCCCTTGTAGTATTTTACATAAGTTCGCTGAACATATCCTAAACTAATAGAAAAAAGTTTGTAAAAAATTTTGTTGAAACTACTAAAAATTAGTTAAAAATGTTGCTGCAGAAAAAAACTGCTAAATTAGCAGATTGTTTTGCTATATATTAGTAAGCAAAACAAAAACTGTTAAATATACAGAATTTTAGTTATATTTGAGTTAAATTTTTGTGAATAGAACATAACAACTTAAGCTGCTAAAATCAGCAAAAAATTTTGATAAATAATTAGTAGCCTAGAAAATCACGAAATTTTACAATTTTCCAATTTTTTTCCATTTTTTTCTGAAAGCAAATAAAAATTGAGCTGTTTGGAAACAGCAGTTTACAATTTTTTTAGCAAATATTTCTGTTAATTTAACAGGATAGATTGTTAGTTGCATTCAACTAAATTTAGCATAAAAATAAAAAAAAAATTGCAGATATAACAGTTTGTTATATTTAGTCTACTAATATCTAGCAAAATTTTCTGCGGATTTTGCAGTAAAATTTTTCATTTGCAATTAACTAAAAATTAATTTAAACATAACTAAAATTCTGTAAATTTAACAGTTTTATTTTTGCTGTTCTTATTTTACTATATAGTATTTAACAAAAAAAAAATCTGCTAATTCAACAGTTTTTTCTGCAGCATCATTTTTAACTCATTTTTAGTTATTTTTTCTGCTATTGCTACAGATTTATTTCTATAAGTGTATAACTAAAATGGAAGATACAAATGGTTTCCTAATGCACATGTGTAATAAATCTATACACTCACAATATTTTATCCTCAAAAAAAACCTAAAACCTATATTAAATTTATAGTAAAGTGTTGTTTTTTCAAACGCGTCGTATAGACTAAATACAATTAATATTGTCATTAATATGTATTTTTATTAATTCAAATTTAGTAGGTTTGAGGTTAAGAAGAAGAATAAACCTTTTCCTCAAAAGTTATAAACACATTAAATTTGCAAATCAGACTAGATCTAGTTTCTGCCTTTTTATGGACAGGCTTCATCAGTGATTTTCCATTAAATTGTATTATTGTTTATATTTTATTGTCAGATTGTCTATACACACATAATAATCCATGCATAAAAATACGAAATTAATGTCAAAACAACAAAAACTTTCGTAAAATAAACCATTTTTCGTATATTTTACGAATTTTTTTGTTATTTTGACATTTTTTCGTAATTTTATGCATGGATTATTATCAGTGTATATGAATAATTTCAGAAGTGATCAAACAGACATATACAAACATTCTACTTCAGATTTTTTGTTTATCTTCTTATTTCCTCCGTGTCACCTTTTTCACAAATATTGCCACATTGACGTATGGTTTGTACGTCCAGGTGCAGGCAATTTGTGTATATTTATTGAAAATTCAATTAAAAAAAGGACTACTAATTTTCATTATATTCAAATAATTTTGCTATTTATTTTCCAACATTGTTTAAATAATCCATAAAAGAAATAAAAATAATTGAAAAGTCTATTAAAACAATCATCAATTTTCAACTCACAAAACGTAAAAAAAAACGATTTTGTGGTTTGTTTTTTCATATTTGAAAGTTTTTTTTTTTGTTTAATTTTCAAAACACTACACCATACACAACACACACGTTCATATTTTTATTGGCTATGTTTGTGTGTATGAGTAAAGAATTTCTTGTAATTTGAATTGAAATAATTTTAACAAAAAAGAAAACCGAAAATATTAGAATTTTTTGTTTTAAAACAGAAAATAACGAAATTATTTAAATTATTTTTTCTAAAAATGTAAATCTAAAAATAGAATATTTGACCGAAAATAACAACTCCTACAGACAATACATATTTTTTTCTAGTTTAATTTTTATTGATTGATAAAAAAAAAGTCAAACAAAATGTTTCAATGTATTTTAATTGATTCTTCAATTGAAAACAAACTTTACCTATTACTTTTTAAATAAATCTCAATCGGTTATGGCAAATATATTGTGAGCATGCGCGGTTCCAGCAATTAATATAAGGGGAAAAATCATACGCCACAGTAGACAAATACATTGAGTTGGCCACTGAGGCGTATGATTTTTCCCCTTATATTAATTGCTGGAACCGCGCATGATTGTGAGTGTAACTCAGAATCAGTTTTTGACCTCTCTCTCCTTGAATGGACCAAATTTTAAAAGAAAACTTGTTGTATTTTTCTTTTTAATCCACGTTAAATTTCCTTTAATATGGTAAAGAGTATATAGTATATATATAGACCTCAACATTAAATTGGAGGCATCCAAAGTTTAGTTTTGACACAAATTTTGACTTTGACCCCTTAAAACACCACTAACCGTCATGAGTGGGTTAGAAGTTTGTATCAAGAAAATATTTGCCCTTTTATTATGCAAAAAAGAGCTGTGTAACGTAATTTCCAGAACCTTCTAGTTTAACAGTTATAGATAAATAAAATTATGAACCTTTTTTGGGTAATTTTGAGGACATAAATGGTCGGTTTATACCGCAGAAACCCAATTTTTGCAGATCTTATTTTTACTCTCAACCTATCCGAAAATGCGGGGGAGCTAGAAAAATAGCACTTTTAGACATTTAATATATTTCGTGGGTGCTCCAATATACAGTTTGTTTGTCCTATAAAATTTGTAGGTGCACCTACAAAAAAAATTTGTTGTCCCAACCGAATTTGGTTCCAACCGAATCGTTCGGTTGTTGCAACTGAAAATTCGATTGTTTCAACCCTATTTCTGTTGTCACAACCCTATTTCGGTTGCCGCAACCCTTTTTCAGTTGGAGCAACAAAAATAAGGTTGTGACAACCGAATTATCGGTTGCAGCAACCGAACGATTCGGTTGGAACCAAATTCGGTTGGGACAACAAAATTTTTTTGTAGGTGTGGTTTTGGTGCATTTCGGCAACATATCTGACGTAGAGCTACCTAGCTAGAAAGTTAAGAAGGGGCCAGCACTGGCAAAGCACCGAAGTGGGTAGTATGAGTGCTTGTTAACAGTGCTTTCCCGACAACGTTCCACGGTGGTGCCAATGCCTTACAAAGCCCTGGGAAAGCACCCGGAAACATAAAAATCAAATGCTTTACCAACGCCCAAATAAAAAAAAATTAATGTGTTTTCCTGACACCCAAATGTTAATACCGATCTGTTTAATGCTTTGCAAAGTATTCAGATATCACCAAGAAACAAAAAAACAAGTGTTTTCCCTGCCACCAAATTATGAGCCCTCATCAATAAATTGTGGAGTCAAAACTTATTTAAATATCCACTCTTTTTGGAGCTTCTTTTTCAAAACTAAAATATTTTTTTAAGGAAAACAAGCGCTGGGAAGGCACCCTTTCCAAGCGTTGGTAATGCTTCCAAATTTAGTGATTTGCAAGTAGTTCTTTTTGTAAGACCGCGGTCTACCTGTGCTTTGCCAGTACTTCTTTTTTGTTACCACAAATAATTTCTACCTGGGCAGTTATTTTAGTCATCGCAGTGTGTTCATATTTGGCCAATTCCTTATAACTTTTTTTATTATAATTTTTTTTATTTTTTTCAGTATTTTGTAAAAAAGGCTTGGGGAATTTAAAACGTGCCAAAAATCGTTGAACTTTATTTCTCAAATCAAATCAATGAACGGGTACAGGAGAGTAGTCGGGAAGATGGAGAAACATCAACCAGGAGACGTTCGACACAACTTAGCCTCTCACGAGGGTCGCTGCAGAGAATTTTGCATACAATAAGAATGTTTCCATACATAATTAAGCTTATCCAAGAATTGAAACTGACAGAAAACAGGTGAGCCAATTATTTCCCGTACAAGGGATTTTAATTGGCCTCCGCATTCACCGGATTTAGCCTCTCCAGACTGTTTCCTTTGGGGTTATTTGAAAGGAAAAGTCAATATTAATAAGCCTAGAACCATCCAGCAATTAAAAAATAATAAACGCGACGAAATCAGCAACATAACACCTGAAGTTTTGGGAAAGAACACGAATATACAAAGCAGAAAATGGCCACCACTTGCGAGATATAATTTTTCACAATTAAATTAAAAATATTCTCCATTAATATACTGTATTTAAAAAAAAATTAAATTAATAACTACATATGTCTTCAATAAAAAGTTATAGTGAACTCAAACACTTTCGGTAATTTTTGGCCACCCTGTATTACTAACGACATCTCATAACCCAATTTTCGACAGAACCCCGAAAGTAGTTCAGAACGTAAAGAATATAAAAACAGCTGAAATTATCTTAACAAAAAATTATCTCATTCTTTTAAACGGATGTGAAGATTTAAACAAAAGAGATATAAGGTAAAAACAAAATTAAAGAATAAAAAACCAGCAGATTATAGGAAAGAAGGTGAAAAATAGCTTTAAATGAGCATAAACTCTATTAAGCCAAGAAAAGTAAAGTGTTGAGTTCTTTGTCAACAGAAACAAAAAAAAAAAGGAATAGAATACAAAAACAACCACACAAAAAAGCGAAAATTTAAAAATAACGACGTCATTGTGAACAAGAACAACCATGTGTTAATGATGTTTTTATTTCGAGGAGTACTACTTTTTTTGTTGTTATTTTTTCTATGGTAATAGTAGTGGTGTGGTAGTAGCTTTTGTTTTCATATCTACTTTATTAGATTTTGTAATGCTGGTGATGGTGCAGGTGGTGGTTATAAAAATCCAGTATGTTATGGGATTTTATGAAACGTGTAACAACAACAAAAGAAAATGAAAAAAAAAAACATGAAACTTAAAGTTAATGTGTTGAGTTGTTCAGTTGTTCATATCAGTGTGATTGTATGTGTATGGTTAAGTGATAATGTACATATGTGTGTGTGTGATACAAGCAAATTGCTTCTGTGTGTGACAATTAATGTGTTTATGACAGTGTGTATGTATTAAGGTAACTGTTTAGATACCAAAATTTTCTCTATGACATATAGAACATGAGGTTGTTCGATTCTTTATTAAAAAGAACAAAACAGAAAAAAGAGTGTCTATATGTGGTTTTGCGTGTTTCTAAATGTATGTTTGTGTAGGTATGATTGTGTATATGTGGGTTTTTATTTGTTGATTTTTATCGGTTTGTATACTATATGTATATCTTTGACATTAGCAAGTAAAACTAAAACCATTGAAACCAAACCCTACCCATTTGTCATTTCTAATGATGATTTAATGGGAGGTTATCAAACATGGATACAAAAAGTGTTAAATTTTTTTTATATATAAAATATTGTGTAATAGAAAATCTAGATTTAACCCCAGATGAACAAAAGGGGTTTTAAAGAATTGCTAGCTATTTGAAATTCATATTATTCTTTTTTATAGAAAACAGCTGCTGTTTTTCTGAATTCTGGTTTTTCAAAAAAAACTCTTTCTTTTTCTTTAAACCCGCATAAATAATTATAAATTTCTTTTGCTTAAAGTCAACTAACTTTAAGATAGAACTTTATGGGTGAACGAATATTTCAACAAACTTTTATGTTCTTTGATAAAACATTCCCAAAACAGTAACATAAGTTTCAAGTACTCTTATATACCTTTTTCTAAGTACAAAACTTATTGTTACAATAAGTACAAAAAATGAATATAACAAGAAAGTTGTCATAGTTGGCTATATGAGTTTATAACAAAAAAAAACAGAAACAAAATTAAATGAACAAGTGCAAAATGCTTCTCCGCAAAAAAGGAAACCGGAAATATAACGATAAAAATTGTCTGACAAGTAGGTAAATTGTAGCAATAGTTTTTAAGTATAAGAAAAAAGAATATGAAATATTCTTTTTCCAAGTATTTATGTTCGAAAGAAAAAGTTCTATCAATAGTAAGTACCTTAAGGGGGGTATCGACTCTAGGAAAAATTTTGTTTTCGAACTTTTTTTATATTTTATTTGGATGGAGCATATATGCTACGAAAATTTCAATAAAAAATTCGAAGGAATTAAATTTTCACATGTTTTTTTGTAAAATATGTTTTAGTCCCAAAGTAATAGTCTACGTGGTAAATTTGTGTGTAACACTTCCCAGCAAAAAAAAATCATCAAAAGAAGAGAACAAGAAGCAGTGATTTGGATTCGATATTGTGAAAATTTGGATCGGAACCAATGAATTTTACATAGGGTTGTCATAGGGTGGAAGTTTTCTTTTATGATCCTCTTGAAGTTCTTTTTAATTGGTGAAAAGGAATTAATTTTTATTCGTAAAAAATTTAAGCAAATCACTTGGACCTGACAACTTGTCTCAAAATAATTAAAGTTAAGTGCTTAACCATAGTTATAAATGTTAAATTTATATGAAAATATCTGTAGTTAGATAGATTTGGAAAGACTTAATTTCCTTCAAAATCACATTTTCGGAAGTTGTGAAAAAGAACTGCTTTAGAAGCGGAAAATCAGAACTTAATGATACTTTGGAATCAATGAAAAATTGATTCGTTAAGATCACTTCCACGTTTTTTGCTGGGTTATTGTTTGCATTTTTATTAACTTGTTTTATTAGAAATCGTATATCTTATAACAGGGCAGAATAAAAAGATAAAAACTACATCAAAAGATGTAAGAATTGCACACAGTTTTCAAAGAAAAGCCAATGACGATTCCTTGATGGATGTTGAAGACACGTCATATGGGGCAGGTGCAGATGGCTTAATATAAGTTAAAAATGTAATCAATATATATAAAAATCGGGAAAAAGTATGAAATAAATTAAAAAATGTACAAAATAATAGCATTTTTACAAAATAATATGAGTGGCACTATGTATAATTATATAGCTACTATCGTTTTTAAGACTATTAGGTTTAATATATCAAATACCCATAAACCGATTCGTCCTAAATTTGGTGGACATGTAGTAAGCTAGGAGATATAACTTTTCCTCATTCACAATTTTTTGAAATTTTGCTGTTTTCTTAGCTTAAAATTAACTTTAAACTTCAAACGCGTTCTTCTCACAACCATGAGTTCGAAATCGGCTGCCACTGTACAGCCAAGATGGGTTAACCGATTTCGATCCGGTTTTTTTCTTTCATAGTCAACAAAAAACTGTAGTCCTTATCGTGGCCTTTTTTTTTTTTTTTTTTAATTTCGGTCAAATAAATTTTATATTCTCAAGTAAAATTGTTATTTCTTGCCTCTTTGGAATTTTCAAGTTTGTGTGGCAATTTTGTTTAAAAAAAAATTTTAAAATAAAAATCGGGCCACGATAAGGACTAGAGAATTTATCTGGTATTAAGAATCACTTTACATTTTTATTTTCTAATAATTAATAAAGGCTGAACAGTGGCAGCCGATTTTGCCTTTTTTAAAAAAAGGCTAATAAAGAAGTGGCAACCCTGGCGATATTGGTTGGAGATATTTAAAACTAGTATTTTTTGAAAATGCTACCGTAACATATATTTCAAATAAAAAAATAACATAGTAAAAATATTGTTATTTGAATTTTTGACAATCGTTTAAATATGCCCCTTAAAATACTGTTGTAACAGTATTTACCCCCCTTAATGACAACCCAGTACATAAACACTACCAACAATAACGAGACGTCCTTACCTTTATGCATTGGCTCGTATGAATAAAAAGTAGATATTACTAATAGGGGGAAATACAGGGTTTTTTAAGCAATTACTTCACAAATCTAGTCTGCTTGGGAGTAGACTAGAAATTTAATTTTTTAATTTTCGTTTACATTTCATGCTATTCTACCAGTTAAAAGCCATTCCTAAGCCCAAAGTAATTACTTCGAAGTAATTGCTAAGTTTTATTCATATGACCCATTGTTTTAAATTATAAATAATGCGCCCTATGTTCTGCATTGTTTTAAAGCATTAAATAACGTGTCATTGCCTTCTGCATAAATACAAAATATCACCAAATTTTAAGTGACAAAAATATTGGTTAAAATTTAATTTCCATTTCAACAAAATTTTTAATTAAATCAATTAAATATTTTGTTTGTATCCCGTGTAAAAAAGTTTAGATCTGATCAGATCTTTTTGGATCTAAATAGATATGATTGAATCTAATTAGATACTGTACGAGATCTCATCATATATAATCAGATATGGCATATGTGATAATACCTTATGGCAAGATCTGATCAGATCTAGTGCCAAATCTGTTCAAATCTAAAGTGATCTGAACAATTTCGCCAGATATGCCTAGATCTGATCAGATCTAATTATATCTCAAATTTGTCCCCAACTTTGAGATCTGGTAAGATCTACTAAGATCTGGCCAGATATGCCTAGATCTGATCAGATCTAAGTAGATCTCAAATTTGTTCCCAATTTTGAGATCTAATTAGATCTAGTAAGATCTACTGAGACCTGGCCAGATCTGATCTTTTTTACACGGGATGACAAATTTTCAAGTTTTTTTTAATTAAACTTGTTTGTTGAACCTTAAGAAGTTGTTTGCTGACGTTGTCATTATCGTCAATTCCAGTCACTGAACTATGTAGTTCGTTCTTTTTTGTTTTGAGTTGTGACTGAACTGCGTGTCGGCAACTTATTTGTTCATTTCACAACTTTTTTACGCACTATTCACCTGCATGCATAATTTTATTTAAAAACGAGTAAAAAGGTTAAAGTCGGGCATGCCGACTATACAATACCCTACACCAGTCTGGTGTATTGTTTGGATCCGAAATTCGAATGGGTTAAAATGGGGCTTATGTCAAAATTTTCTATAATGTGAGTCAGTGCACCATATTTCATTAAAATATCTTAATATTTGCGACCTGCAGTTTGTAACCAAGCCAATTTTGGGGGGACCCTTATATGGGCACTAGTTCTAAACATGGACCGATGTTCACCAAAATCAATAGGCTGCGTTATTGGGCCAATATAGGTCTGTGTACCAAACTTCATCAAAATATCTTAATATTTACGACCTGCAGCGTATAAACAGTATAATTTTGGTAGGACCCTTATATGGGCACTAGGTCTAAACAAGGACCGATGTTCACCAAAATCAATAGGCTGCGTTATTGGGCCAATATAGGTCTGTGTACCAAACTTTATCAAAATATCTTAATATTTACGACCTGCAGCGTATAAACAGTATAATTTTGGTAGGACCCTTATATGGGCACTAGGTCTAAACATGGACCGATGTTCACCAAAATCAATAGGCTGCGTTACTGGGCCAATATAGGTCTGTGTACCAAACTTCATCAAAATATCTTAATATTTACGACCTGCAGCGTATAAACAGTATAATTTTGGTAGGACCCTTATATGGGCACTAGGTCTAAACAAGGACCGATGTTCACCAAAATCAATAGGCTGCGTTATTGGGCCAATATAGGTCTGTGTACCAAACTTCATCAAAATATCTTAATATTTACGACCTGCAGCGTATAAACAGTATAATTTTGGTAGGACCCTTATATGGGCACTAGGTCTAAACAAGGACCGATGTTCACCAAAATCAATAGGCTGCGTTATTGGGCCAATATAGGTCTGTGTACCAAACTTCATCAAAATATCTTAATATTTACGACCTGCAGCGTATAAACAGTATAATTTTGGTAGGACCCTTATATGGGCACTAGGTCTAAACATGGACCGATGTTCACCAAAATCAATAGGCTGCGTTATTGGGCCAATATAGGTCTGTGTACCAAACTTCATCAAAATATCTTAATATTTACGACCTGCAGCGTATAAACAGTATAATTTTGGTAGGACCCTTATATGGGCACTACGTCTAAACATGGACCGATGTTCACCAAAATCAATAGGCTGCGTTATTGGGCCAATATAGGTCTGTGTACCAAACTTCATCAAAATATCTTAATATTTACGACCTGCAGCGTATAAACAGTATAATTTTGGTAGGACCCTTATATGGGCACTAGGTCTAAACAAGGACCGATGTTCACCAAAATCAATAGGCTGCGTTATTGGGCTAACATAGGTCTGTGTACCAAATTTCGTCAAAATATCTTAATATTTACGACCTGCAGCGTATAAACAATATAATTTTGGTAGGATCCTTATATGGGCACTAGGTCTAAACATGGACCGATGTTCACCAAAATCAAACTTATTCGTCCTTGGGCCAACATAGGTCTGCGTACCAAATTTCATCAAAATATCTTAATAGTTGCGACCTGTAGAGTGCGCACAAGATTGCATGGTCAGACAGACAGACGGACGGACGGACGGACAGACGGACATCGTTAAATCGAAATAAAAAAAAATTCTGAACCGATCGGTATACTATAAGGTGGGTCTACGACCAATATTTTTTGGTGTTACAAACATCAGCACAAACTTATAATACCCTGACCACATAGTGGTGTAGGGTATAATAAAAAAATTGGTTTTGGCTAAAGACATGGTTTTCTTCTTCTTAATTTCGAATAAAAATTTAAAAATTTTTAATTTAACTTAACAAATATTTCCAGAAATTATAAAAACATCGTCCCCTGACGATTTCTTTAGGCAAGAATGAAAGCCGGATAGACACATGCATACAACGGATTATTTTTCACAATTTGTTAAATACGTTTGGGATTTTAGCATATTAACCCCCTGTTTTTATAAAGCGAACGGAATTATTCCTCAGGCGGAATTATTCCGCTCGCTTTATAAAAACAGGAGGTTAATTCCTTTAATGCAATTAATGTATATCCCGATAAGAATAAAATTGAAAAATAGCCTTGTTTTGTTGCTCACACTTACCGTAAACACGAAAAAACGACAACATATTTTTGTATATAATCCGACAGTTACCCGTACATTATTGACGTTGAAAAAATTTAAAGAGTTAACAGTTAACATGCCCAATGACAAAATTTGTACGCAAAGAAAAAACATGATTGGGATGACCATATTCGAAGAGCATCATATATTTTTGGATTTATGATTGCGACAATCATATTATGAAATACCTTTTTCTATCATAATATGATACCTAAATTACTATATTATGATTGCAAACTTATGCCAATATTATCATATTATAGTACTGTATATCATACTATGATCCCTATAGTTTCTTCCCAGCATTCTCTTGAAGATGAGTGAAAAAGCTGTGCACGATTTCTTTTATTTAAAATAGTACATTTATTTATTCAATGACTAATTTACAAACTTTAATAACACTATGCGACAGTCAAAATCGGGATGGGATGAAACCAACGGGAAATGTTATATCGGTCAAAAACAAGTTATACGTGTCCCGGCGTTTCGCTGGGTCACCCCTAGGACTCGAGATATATCTTTTTTTTGACATAACTCGAGAACCACTAGTCCGATTTTGCTCAAACAATTTTAAAAAAATTAAAAATTACAATTCCTTTAATCTGTTCATATAACGTTTTTCTATATACTCAACAGTTTTGCCGGTAAAAATAAATGTTTGTTACCGCTACCATAAAAATCAATAACCTTTTGTTTATTACTATATAACTAAATATAAATTATGAAAACATCTGATAACAGCGCTTAGAAAAATATTGTTAAAAATACAATTTCACAATGCATCCAAAATGATCATAACATTTTCTCAGTGATCATATTATGTTCCTAATGATTATAATATTTCCTCATGATCATATTATGGTAATGAAGAAAATTTTGTGATCATTTGGCATCATATTATGATAATCAGGAACATATCGTGATCAGTACAAATATTTTATGATAATTTCTTCGTGCAATTATATTTTTTTTTTTAATTTTGCACTTTTTTCAATTTTGTTTTTGTACAAACCAAAATTAATTCCTTTTTTTACTTAATTTATAGCACTAAACACTTTATTACATAATAAACAATAATTTCATTTAAGGATTGCTTGACAATCTATATCTCCCTAGACTTCTTGGGTAGAGCGATTTCTTTCTTCCAAAAACAATGTCGCTTTAAAATGGATACCAATAAGGTATTTTTCTATTTTTTAAGTCTTCTTTTTTAATATATATAAAATATATTATTTATTTTAGTACTTCTGACAACTTCTTTTTACATAATCTTAAACAAGACGCTCTTAAAAAATATACTGATCATCTCATGGTTGTCGAAATTATACCAATGATTGTGGATATGATCTCCCTCAACTCAGACAATAATATGATTGTAATTCGAAGAGAGGAATATGATTATCCAGACAATATATTATCGTAGACAAGAGAATAATATGATAACTTTTTACACTCTCAAAACAATTCCGTTGTGACAACCGAATTTTTTCCAACCGAACTGGCCGGGTTGCCTGAATCAATTCGGTTGGTAAAAAATTCCGTTGCTACAGCGGCATTGTTCTGAGAGTGTATTCTCTATCACATAGCCAAGTTTCATCCTAGTCGGCGTTAGGGAGTTTTCTTTGTAAAAAGTAGCAAAAGTAGCATTATTAAAGACCATTCAATTGGTTCACAAGAACCCTTCAACAAATAACTAAGATAAATAAATATGTTTTTAATTAAAAACCACAATAAATCATTATCTTAAATATGTACATGGAAAATAACTGCACAATTAATTTTTCTTGTTTAAAAATAAAAAGAAAATTGTTGTTAGATTCCGTAAGCCACACCAAGCAATTATTAAAAAAAAACAGCAGAAATAAGTACATCTATCATCTAAGCTCATGCTTAAGTCGTTCCATAAAACGAAATAGAATAAAAAATTATGATGAAGTAGTTGAAGAAATTCTTAAGTAAATAGTTTTTTCATTTATAACTATCTTATGTATTTAGAAGAAAATAGAAAAATACAGCAATAAGTTGAAATGAATAGAATACTGCACAAGTTACAGGGAATAAAAGATATAAATTTTTTTTTTCTTTTCATTTACTTAAGATAAGGATTTTCTATATCCTTTTATAGCTGTACTAGAAATAAGTATTGTTGTAACAACATACACAATTATTAACTTTCATACATTAAACTTAAGTTGAAGTTAGTGTCTTTAAAGAAGTAGCAACAGTAGTTGTTGTTTCTTATCCCTGAACTTATGTATAAATGGGGTTGCAAAAGTTTTAAGGGTAGGGTTTGAGAAAGGCCATGATTAAGTGGGTGTTTTTGTGTTTAAAATTATAGCACTAGATTTCTTCAAAATAATTAAGTGCGTATTGTTTCATTTCTTTTTCTTGTTGCTGCTTCTTAAATAATGTTGTTGTACCGGCATTTGTAACTAAGTGCATTCAAGCATAAAATTAAGTGAAAATAATATTTTATTCTTTGTTAAATTGAATGTGAAATTTGTATTGCTAAATTTTTTAAACTTATAGGGAATTTCCAAAATTTTTTTTTTTCAAGAATTTAGAAATGAAAGAGGGTTTAAACGTCTGTGAGTTTATTTTCATTAACCAGGAGTGCAAAGATTTGTATTAGAAAAGGATTGTTTTCCAAAGAATGTAAGAAGAAGGCATAGTATTTTTTAATGCTAACAGGCAGATCTTTATGAGCTTGGGATATGTTGTAGGGAAGAAAAATTAAAACAACACGTATTTTTTTAACGCGTACCACCTTACAGGCAAAAAAAAATGCGCCGTACACCCTCCAATAAGAAGTATTTTTGCAAGGCGGTTTCAAAAAAAAAATTTTTTTTTTTGCCGAACGTAGGGGTCGCCTTTTTACATTTTTTGATATATCTGTGGCATTTACAGTCGGATCTTAAAGTATGATACATCGATGTTTTTCTCTCGAGGAGACCAGTATTTTGCTCTAGGGCCATTGACCTCAAGTATCCCGCTCTAGTAATTACCCACCACATCTCAGTTGCTACAATCCCAAATGTACTACCCTAATGTCAGAAAATTAAAGCTCGCAAAAAATCATTATACTTTTGCTAAGGAAGTTTTTCGATCAACCCAGTAGAAATTTTTATTATATATTGGTTGCCGAACGTAGGGGTCGCCTTTTTAAATTTGTTTTCATTGGCTTTTTCCTTTATAGCAAAACACTGGTCTCCTCGAGGCAAAAAAATCGATATATCACACTTTAAAATCCAACTTTAAATGCAGAAGCTATAACGAAAAATTGAAAAAGACGACCCCCACATTCGGCAAAAAAAAACTTTTTTTTAATTGCCTTGCAAAAATACTTATTGGAGGGTGTACGGCGAACTTTTTTTTGAGGTAAGGTCTACTGCCCAATCTCATAATTGAGGCTTAAAAAAGACCCATTTCGGTGCTTTGCCAGTGCTGGCCCCTTTGTAATTTTCTACCTGGGTACATTTCCATTATGTAAAAACAATTTAAAATTTAATAAATTTCAGACATGTCGCCATATAAAAAACTTCGAAAAATGGAGTATTTCCAAAATATCTTTTTTGGTTGCTATACAACATGCCATGTGTTTCTGAGCAGGGCGGTGACTTTCAGGTATGCAGTTAAAATACAAAATATGTGCTAAAATATGTCCTTAAATGGAAATATCGTCACCTAAAATGCAAAAGGGCGTAACAACACTTTTTATTTTTTTTACACTAGAACCAAGAAAAAAACGTTGTAGCATTAAAGATATTCTATATTTTCTTCTCTTGTTTAAAACACGACTATAGACTTATTTCGACATATAAGTTTACAATTTTGTACGGGAATGTCTAGTGCATCATAATCAATCGGAAAATCGGCTTAAATTTTTTTGTTGTTACGCCCTTTTGCAGTTTAGGTGACGATATGTACTAAAGCAAAACAATATACGCTAAAAATCCAAAAGTGAGCACTTAAAATAAAAAATCTACTCTAATTTCTTTCAGTTTAGTGCTGTAGTAAGGTTTAAAAATTCTTCCTTTTGTTTAGTTTAAAATAATTCTAACAATTAGTTTTTAAAAATATAGAAAAATATGCAATCAAATGCAAACACGCTCCAGTTTGTAAATTAATATTCAAATTTAATTCCGAAAACTTTAACTTTTAATATATTTCATAAATTATTGCACTTTTTAATCTCTGATATTATCAATATAATTTAAAGATTTTTTTTTTGCCTCTTTATTCATATCCCTGTGTAGAAACGGTAATGACATATCATTATTTTTTGGACTACCAGTAATGACACCCACTTACCTTCTGTATTATTTTAAAACATATAATAATGAGTTACTGATAATTACTTATTTGTATCATTATTTCAAATAGAAAATAATTTTTTAGATTTTTCTGAAAATTTTTTGAAATCTATTTTTAAACTCAATATTTTTTAAACACTGGTAAGGATATATGTAAACACATATTTTTTGATTTTTTGTATGTTGGCGAGTAAGCTTACTTGTGTGCAGCAGGTCAATTGTGTTTTTATCTATTAAATATTATATGTCGATATTGCTCAGATGGTAGAGCTGTTGACTGGTAATCTGTAGACCCAGGTTCGATTCCCACACCAACAAATTTTATTAAAAAAAAAAAAATACAATAAAAAATATTTTTTTTTATATAATTTATTTTTTAGAAAATCTATTTTTAGACTCATTATTTTTGTCAGTACTGGTAAGCACATAGGTAATGATATATTTTTTGATTTTTCGTATGCTGGTGTGTAACGACAACTCATTATTTTTCGCGACATCGCCATATAAAGGTAATAAGAAATGTAATAACAAAAGTAACTAGTTACCATTACCAAGTATGTAGTTACATAACCACATATCTGGTAATGATTTTCTACACTGGGATATTTAATTTTTTTTACTGTCATGTACGCACTTATTTTGTGCAATGTCCAGTCCGAAGTGCAATCCGATAGCGACTGTATCTCCTCTACTCTTATACCCTTCTTGAAATTTCCATAAACCATTTCCAAAAAAAAAAAATCGTAATTTACGTCTAACTTAAAAGTCACATTTATCATATTCTTGAACTTGATTTATTTATATACTTTTTTGAACTCAATCTGGTGTTGCTTTTTCAAGCAATATAGTCTTAACAAAAAAACAATAAAATTTCCCACAACCCACATGACTTTCAAAAGTTTAGGGCATTAAATTTTACCATAAGTTGATTGTTAAAGATCCATTGAAAATGAAACCAAAAAATTATTTGTTTAAAACAATTGTACTAATAAACAAAAGAAAAGTTTGTTTTCTTTTAACAAACATACATATTTATAATAGAATTAAGAAAAAACATTAAAGAAATTTGCAAAAGTAGAAAAAAAAAACAAAAAGAAATTCAAACAAATGAAGAAAACTGAACAAAATTAAACAAAATAAAGTTTATAATTGTATTAACAACTACGAAATTTTAGCTTATAACTTAAGAACAAAAATTTTAAAAAGTTTAAATTTTGTATATTGATGGCAATAAATTGACACTTCGTAGCTGACAGTTAAATTTGAAATTGAGTTGAGCATGCCAAAAGACATCTTCATCAAGCTGAAATCATTTGGCAACCTCAAACTCAAGTGGGAATATCATCGCCAGTTATGAGCAGAGAAGACAAAATTGCTGTTTTTGCTTTTTATGCTTTTTATTGCTTATTTTACTCATATTGCTTCTTTTATCTTTTTTTGGATTTTCCGTTTTTTAGCTTTAAAATAGCTTTTTCCTAAGATTTTTGAGCTTTGAATTGCTTTTTTTAAGACATTTTGCCCAAAAAGACGTTTTTTGCTAACAAAAAAGTATTTTTTCTCTTAACTTTGAAATTTTTTTTTTTAAACTGTTGTTTTCCAATTTTTTTACTTTTGCCTTTTTTTTGCATTTTTACAACATTTTTATGCTTTAAACACATAAGATTTTGCTTTTTTCTGTCTTCTCTGGTTACGAGTTAACAACTTATGGACATCGATATTGTATTTGAAGAAATTGTTTAAACATAGTTGAAAATCTTAAAAATTATATTTATAGAATTTCTTTGGCAGTACACTTAGAGCAAAAATTTGCATAAATTATGTGAGGCAGTCAGATTAACTGAAAACTCTGTAAAAGAATTGTTATATTTATGAAGCTTCCATAAATATTATGAACATTTTTATAACGTTCAAGTTTCCGTTTTTTATAATTTGTTGTTGTCAATTTAACTAAATAAATTGTTAAGCTCGATATCACTGTTTTTTAATAAGTTTTATTTATTGTTACTTTCAATATTTCTTTATCCATTTAATCACATCTTCAGGGAAAAGGCTAAACGAGTAACAATATTCATGCATTCAATATGATGTCTCATGTTGATAATTTCTATTGCACTAGAAACATTCGTTTAGCAATATGACGGCTTATTGGCTTATCGTCATATTGTTGTTTGAATATTGTCACTCGTTTTGCTTTTTTCCTGAAGATATCGTCCAATGGATGGAGAAATATTGGTAATGAAAATAAATAGAATTTCACTTAAGGATTTAGTTAGTTATATTTTCCATAAAATTTTATGAAAAATATTTCATAAATTCTTCCTAATTTAATAGAAAAGGTTTACCATTTTTTTTTTCCAAAATTAACCATATTTCGGAAACTGAGAGAGACGGATAAATTCTTTAGTCAACTGCAGAACTAACACACTTCGGTAATGAAATTGGAACAGGGTCGAGCTAACCAGTTCATAATTTTACAAAATATTTTCATGAATGTTTTCAGAAATACACTCACCAAAATAAACCAGTAAAAGCAGCAGAAAACGATGCTAAAAATTAGTTAATAACACTATGGAACATTTTTGGGATTATTGTCTGGGGGGTGAGAAAAATTTAGAATTACAATTTCTCTAATCTGTTTCTATACCGTTTTCCTATATGTGCAACACTTTCGAAGTTAAAAATGAATGTATGAAGGGAAAAAAGTATTTTTTGCCTAAAAATTTAAATATTTTTTTTTAAAAATTCATAAAAAATCCAAAATGGAAAAAAGTGCCAAAACTAATTACTTTCGCGTAAAGTCACATAACTCATGAGCAAAAAAAGGCATAGATCATGAAAATCGATGCACGCGTTTCTCATTTATTCACAATTAGGTAAATGTATGAATTTCAAAAATTTGCTCCAGATATGCACAACATTATTTGGAGAAAACATTGACACTCACAAGCCGAACTCTCTCATATTTTTCTACTGTACTAAAAGAGAAATATTGATGTGGCAACACTGGTTCTGTAATGTTCTGTGATTTTTGTCATTCAACAAGTGCCGACGAACGCGAACAGTAAAAGTGATTTTTCTCCAGTTTTTTAAAAATGAACAAAAGAGAACAGAATATGGAACTGTGCAAGCCAGATATAAATAGCTTTTGCTACTGCTGTGGTCAATATGTCTCAACACATAAAAAAAGGGGAAATTTCAGTACTGATTTTGTTCAAACATACGAAATGTACTTCAACCAAAATGTTATAGTGAACGAAAATTGGGTACCAAATATAGTGTGTAAAAGCTGCTACAACCGTCTAATGGATTGGAAAAATAGAAGACGTGAAAGTATGCCATTCGGTATCCCAATGACTTGGACTAATCCTGGCGAAGGTCACAATCCATTGAATTGCTATGCATGTGCGAATAAAGGAGCCGCAAAAAGGATAAGAAAATCGTATAATTACGTTGGTGTTGCAAGTGCCGCAACACCATTGCCTCATTCGGACCACATTCCTGTGCCAAAAGCTTCTAGCCCAGATATTTTCTCTTCTACGACTGCTCCGACATATCATGCACGTGATGATTCCCCATTTTTACCGGCAAAACTGTTGATTATAAAGAAAAACGTTATATGAACGGATTAAAGAAATTGTAATTCTAAATTTTTCTAAATATGTTTCATCAAAATCGGACAAGTGGTTCTCGAGTTATGTTAAACTACGTTTTTGCCAAAATGTTACAACTAAGCGAAAAAACATCAAGATAAGGAAAAAATTTAAAAGGTCATAAAAAAAATGACACATACGAACGCCAAACCCTTTGAGGGTTTTACTATACTGACCTAGTACCATCACCCTGACTTGGAATTTCTCACCCCCCAGATTGGCTGTTGTACTGTGTAATGAGCAGGCTCAAAAAACTGGTAAAATTAGAAGATTTTTTTTGCAAAATACTAGTAAAATAAGAGCAGCAAAAAAACTGTTAAATTTATATAATTTTTGTTATATTTGAGTTAACTTTTAGTTAAATGAAAATTACAAATTGAGCTGAAAAATCTGTAGAAAATTTTACTAAATATTAGTGCAATAAAAATAGCAAACACAAACTTTTGCCAATTTTGTTGAATCCAAATTTTTGTTAAAAACTAGTTAAAGGCGTATTGCAGAAAACTCGATTTTTATTTGCATTAAAAAAAATCTAAAAAAAAACTTTAAAAATTAAAATTTTTTTTGATTTTTTAGTCTACTAATTATTTAGCAAAAATTTTTTGCTGAATTTAGCAGATTAAGTTGGTTTTTTTTTCTATTAACTAAAATTTAACTCACATATAACTCAATCATCATTTTCTTATTGCGGACAACTGATGAGTTGGGGTGATGGCCACGAAACAATTGTATTCTCTATCATGAAAATGGTCGACCTTTTTGAAACAACAAATAAAATATAATATGACAATATCAATATTAGAATTGAACGTGAGGTAGAGCAATATTCTAACTAAATATATGAAAATATAAAAATAAAAAAAAGTCCGAAAATACAATTGTATTTTTTGCTTCAAAAATTGAAATACAATAAATTGCTCAAGTATTAGTTAATTCTGGCTCTTCTGAATACAAAAACATACATTGTATAGGCTGTGATTGACAAAAACTTCAATTAGCCACACTCAGCGTTATGCCAACCGTGGTTTATCTTGTTAAGAGGTGATGCTACGAGTCATAGCCTGTGCAGGGGGCTGCCGGTTCAATCCCCGGTCATGGAAATACACAAAAAGTTTTTCATATAGAGACAAATTAACAATTAAAAATTACTTTGATTAGTTGACACATAAACTAACCACTGACGAGTCTTTGGGTGAGACGAAACTGCGGCAGTCTGGTGATTCCCTTGTGTCTGTTAAATTTTTCAATAAAAATGATTTATTCTTCTTCTTCCTATAAATCAGCTCTAGTAAAAAATTCTTCAACAGTAATTAATTCTAATATTGATTACGATTGTCCTATGCGACAGTTATAAATACTTAACTAATTGTATTTTAATTTTATTTATTATTTTATTTATGTTGATGAAATTATAAAAAAGTTTACATATTATCACATTAATCATACCTAATCTCTATATATAAAAGAATAACGTGACTGACTGACTGACTGACTCAACATCGCCCAGCCCAAACCGCTGAAGCTAGGAAGTTGAAATTTGGTATGTAGGTTCCTCTTTCGGCGTAGACGTCCGCTAAGACGGGATTTTTGGAAATTCCTACCGGAACGAGCAAAAAGGGGAAAAGTATCCCCCTTGGCGGCCTGCCAAAACCCCTTTGGCTAGAAAGCTGAAATTTAAGATATGTGTTCCTTGGAGTATGGGCTAACTTTTCTGGAAAGTACTTTCTGGAATTTTGGACATGGACGTTGTAAAAATGGGGGTTAAAAAGGGGAAAAAGGCCCCCCTTGACGGCTTGCCCAAACCGCTGGAGGTAGGAAGTTGAAATTTGGTATAAAGGTTCCTCCACTATCGTAGACATCCACCAAGACGGGAGTTTTGTAAATTTTTACAGGGACGGGCAAAAAGGGGAAAAAGTCTCCCCCTTGACGGCCTGCTCAAACTGCTGGAGCTATGAAGTTGAAATTTGGTATGTAGGTTCCTCGACCGGTGTAGACGTCCGTTGAGATGGCATTTTTGGAAATTCTTATCGGGAGGGGCAAAAAGGGGACAAAAAAAGTACCTTTTCCCAAAAAAAGTACCTTTTCCCAAAAAAAGTACCTTTTCCCAAAAAAAGTACCTTTTCCCAAAAAAAGTACCTTTTTCCCAAAAAAGTACCTTTTTCCAAAAAAAGTACCTTTTTCCAAAAAAAGTACCTTTTTCAAAAAAAAAGTACCTTTTTCAAAAAAAAGTACCTTTTTCCAAAAAAAATTCCTTTTTCCAAAAAAAGTACCTTTTTCCAAAAAAAGTACCTTTTTCCAAAAAAAGTACCTTTTTCAAAAAAAAGTACCTTTTTCCAAAAAAAGTACCTTTTTCCAAAAAAAGTACCTTTTTCCAAAAAAGTACCTTTTTCCAAAAAAAAGTACCTTTTTCAAAAAAAAGTACCTTTTTCCAAAAAAAGTACCTTTTTCCAAAAAAAGTACCTTTTTCCAAAAAAGTACTTTTTTCAAAAAAAATACCTTTTCCAAAAAAAGTACAAATAAAGTACTTTGTAAAAACAAAGTATCTTTTTCCAAAAAATTTCGTTTTTCCAAAAAGTACCATTTAAAATAATATATAATTTCAAAAAAACTACTTTTTTCCCTCCCCCACGGATATCTCCACTAAAACAAGGTTTCTTGATATTCGGCATAGACGTGCGCTAAGACGGGATTTTTGGAAATTCCTACGCAAAAAGGGGAAAAGTCTCCACATAAACAGATTGGAAAAGTGCCTGCAAAACCACTGGAGGTAAGAAGTTGAAATTTGGTATAAAGGTTCCTCCACTGTAGTAGACATCGACTAAGTTTGTATTTTTGGAATTCCCTACAGGATATCCCAAAAGGAAACTCGGTATGTGAGTTCCTCCTTCTGTGTAGGCGTCCGCTTAGACGGAATTTTTGAATTTCCTATCGGGAGGGGAAATAATGTAAAAGTCTCCTCCTGACGGCTTGCCCAATCCCTTTTGGCCAACCTAAAATTTTAAATATGTATTCCTTGGAGCAGGACTAACTCACCGGCAACGTAATTTTTCTATTTTGGAACAGCAACATAGTAAAAATGGTGGTTGAAAGGGAAAAATGTCCCCAATAACGGCCTGCCCAAACCGCTTACGCAATGCAATTGAAATTTGGTATGAATGTTCCTCATCCATCGCAGATAGCCGCGAAGATGGAATTTTTGTAAATTCCTAAAGGGAGGGGCAAAAAGAAGAAAAGCCTCACCTTGGGGGCCGGTAAAAACCCCTTCGGCTAGAAATCTGAAGATTAAAATGTGGGTCCCTGGAGTAAGGGCTAACTTATTAGAAAGATACTTTTTTGAATTTTGGACAGGGTCGTTATAAAATGGGGGCTCAAAAAGGGAAAGTTGCCCCTTAACGACCTGTCCAAACTGCTGCAACTAGGAAGCTGCAATTCGGTACTTAGGTTCCTCTTCCAGCCTAATTCCAACCGGGAGGGACAAAAAAAGAAAAAGTGTCCCCCTTGACAGCCTGCTCAAACTGCTGGAACAAGGAAGCTGAAATTCCCTGTCGATGGATTTTCGGAAATTCCTACCGAGAGGGGCACAAATAGTAAAAGTTGGCTAGAAACCTGAAATGTAAAACATATGTTACTTGGAGTATGGGCTTTTTGGACCGGGAAGGTGGTTTTTGGACAGGGACATTGCAAAAATGGGGATTAATGAAGCGAAAAGTGCGGCTTAAAGGCCTGCCCAAACCGCTGGAGGTAGGAAGTTGAAATTTGGTATTAAAGTTCCTCCTCTATTGTAGACATCCGCTAAGATGAGATTTTTTGAAATTTCTACAGGTAGGGTCAAAAACAGGAAAAGTCTCCCCCTTAACGGCCTGGCCAAACTGCTGGAACAAGGGAGCTTAAATTCGGTATTTGGGTTCCTTCTCCAACGTTGACGTCCCCTAAGATGGTATTTTTGGAAATTCATACCGGGAGGGGTAAAAAGGGAAAAAACTTCCCCCTTGACGGCCTGGCCAAACTGCTGGATATAGAGACCTAAAATTATGTATGTAGTAGGTTCCTCCTCCAACGCAGACGTCCTCTAAGACGGAATTTTTGGAAATTCCTACCGGGAGGGGTAAAAACGGAATAATTCTCCCCCTTGATGGCCTAACCGAACCCTTCGGCTAGAAATCTGTAATATATAATATGTTTTCCTTGGAGTATGGGCTAACTTATCGACAAGGCATTTCTAGGACTTTGGACAGGAACGTGGTAAAAATGGTGGTTCAAAAGCGGAAAATTGCCCCCCCCCCCCTTAACGTCTGCGTCTTTAGCTAGAAACCTAAAACTTAAAGAACAAGTGTATATGAAACACTAAAATTAAGAAACTAAATAGGAAACGAGTGGGATTGAAACACTACACAAGTGGAATGAAATGGATATAAACGTTGAACGAGTGGAATTGAAATTATAGACAATGCAAATGGATTGGAAGAGGGAATTACCTGTTCAAACACTATCAACGGAATATGAAACTTATGTAGCATTGAAACATACTCTCGAAAAAGTTAAACAAATTTTCTAAAAGAGAAAAACCTTAGAAAATTAATGGAACTTATATATTCTGATATTTAAACTGCAGGTAACGAAGCACCGGTGGAAGAAACCGACGCAGTAAATTTTCCAACTGAATTTTTGAATTTACTTGAATTGCCAGGTCTACCTTTACATAAACTGGAATTAAAAAAAACTTTAAGGCATGCCAACAACGTAGCGGGCTTTGCCCGCTATCTTTAATATTATAAAATGCTTTCCAACCCTGCTTTACGTTATTTATTTTCATTCAAAACACAAATGAACAAAACTACTTACGGGTCTATCTACCTAAGTTCGCACTTTACCAAATTATCTTGACATACACACGTATATTGCAAGCTATTATGGATTCATTACTAACAATCCACTTTCATGAGAAAAAGTGATCAAATATTTATTTATTTTAAACCCATTGTTGTGCAGAATTATTTATTTGTGGTGGCTGGGTGAAGGCTTTAAATAAAAAAACGTTAAATAAAAAAACGAATTTAATAAAAATTGTGGGGGCGCAGCCCCCCGGGGGGAGGGCATAGCCCCCCCCTTAACCTTTAAGGCACGCTAACAACGTAGCGGGCTGCGCCCGCTAGTTTACATATAATTATATCAAATTATGCAATATTTTATTAAAACCTTCTTTACTAGGGAAAAAAAAACTATAAACATTAAATTTGTATTCAAAAAAAAAAAAAAACAATTCTTCTTTTCTTTTTATTTATTACTTTAAGCACCCAACGAAAATAAAAATTTATCTAAAATAAAAAGAAAACTACATATAAAACTGTTATAAAAATAAAATTGTTTGTAGAAAATCAGCAAGAGTTGAAGCAAACAAGACATCGTTTTATGCAATTGATATAAATTCTTGTTGAATTCTTTATTGTAAAAAAAGTCGTTTGTACAACAATCTCACGTTTAACGGCAGTAGTTTGTTACACTGCGTACAAGTTAAATTTTTAATTTACATTCGATCAGTCATACACTAGTCTGTAAAAAATTTAGTTAAAACTACTAAAAATTAGCTAAAATAATGCTGCAGAAAAAAACTGCAGAAATTAGCACATTTTTTTTTTTTTTTTTGCTATATAGTAGTAAATTAGGAATTAAATGTACTAAAATCCCAAAAACTTATTTGATAAATTGTGAAAAACAATCTGTTGAAGGCATGTCCCTATACGGATTTCATTTTCGCCTAAGGAAATCGTCAGACGACGTTTTTAGAATTTCTAGAAATATTTGTGAAGTTAAATTACAAACTCAATGAGAATTTCTTGTTCTCGTCTAGGAGCGTTATTAAGCATTTAAAATATGACAGAAAAAACAAAAACAAACACAAAAAATGTTACACAATTTGCTTTGTCATCTTCCAATAGACTACTCTGTTTTTTTGACAGATCGGGCAATGTAGTGACGTTCATTTATCTATAAACAACAATAGAAAATAATGTGTTTTCTAAAGTGTCAGTAACATTTAAATTTGTAAAAGCACTTGTATATTAGTTTTTTCAAATTTATTTTTATCGGGATATACATCTGTTGTATTAAAGGAATTAAATGTGCTAAAATCCCCAAAACTTATTTGACAAATTGTGAAAAATAATCTGTTGAAGGCATATCCCTAAATTAAATTTTTGTTAATAGAAACGTAGCCAACGTAGCCTGCTCAAATCAGCAAAAAAAATTGTTAAATAATTAGAAGCCTAAAAAATAACAAAACAAAATCGTTAATTTTCCAAGCTTCCTTTTGTAGGGTAACTTATAGTGAAATTTTATGTAAAACAACTTTCTCGTACAAACTAACCCCCTAAGATCCAAGTTAGTCCTTAAACACATTTTAAATTTTGACCTATATCTGGCACTGAAGTTAAATTTTCAACTTTCATGTCTTCAGAGACTTTTAGTAGAATTTTAAGACAAATATTTTTGCGGAACATTTTAACCCTCTAACTCTTTCAACTTACGGGTCTTTTTTGTCCTTTTTTAAAAAGGGACAAAAAAAGTCCCTTTGGTTGAAGAGTTAGAGGGTTAGAGATGTTCCACAAAAATGTTTCCCGTAGTATTTTACATACACACAGAAAACAGATTCGTAGTTCCAACCGAATTTTTGTAGTTCCAGGTACAATCACTTTTATTCATTTTTATTACTGTTGTAATTACCGAAATTTATTTACAATTTTTTAATTTTTGTTGTATTAATTGATTACTTTAATGTTTGTGGATTATAAATTCTATAAATAGAACAATACGTTCCACATAATTTATTTAAAAATTAAAATTTTTTTATGTCGCGAACTGGTATAGAACCGGCGACCTTCCGCTTGTTAGCCCATTGCTTTTGCTCTAGGCTAAACTCTATTTAAATTTTTCTAGTAAAATTTCAAATTTGAATTTCTTTATATTGGAAATTTGAATACTTTGTTTTTTAATAAAATTATATCAACAACAGAAAATCAATTGTATCTTCTAATTTAAATCAATAAAAAAATTACCAAAAAAAAAAAAAAAAAAATTATGTCGCCAACTGGGATAGAACCGGCGACCTTCCGTTTGTCAGCCCATTGCTTTTCCTCTAGGCCAAACTAGACTTGAACTTTATTAGTCTAATTTAAAATTTGAATTTTTTCAGGTTGAAAATTTAAATATTTTGTTAAGAATAAAATTATTTATATCAACAACAGAAAATCAATTGTGTCTTTCAATTTGAATCAATAAAAACGTTATTTAAAAATAATAAAAAGAAAACTACAATGCCTTGGCTGAGGTTTGAACTCAGATTTCTCAGACTATTACGATGTGTGTTTATCCCCTGCACCACAGACACTTATATTTTGTTGTTGTCTAATTTTTAATTTAAATAAGCAGAAGTATGTATGAAACGAAAAGATATGATACATTCCAAAATTTTACTACGCCAAATAAAATTTCTGTTCCTAGTATCAATATATTATTATAACACTATGCGACAGTCAAAATCGGAATGGGATGAAACCAACGGGAAATGTTATATCGGTCAAAAACAAGTTATACTTGTCCCGGCGTTTCGCTGGGTCACACCTAGGAATCGAGATATAATTTTTTTTGACATAACTCGAGAACCACTAGTCCGATTTTGCTCAAACAATTTAAAAAAAATTAAAAATTACAATTCCTTTAATCTGTTCATATAACGTTTTTCTATATACTCAACAGTTTTGCCGGTAAAAATAAATGTTTGTTACCGCTACCATAAAAATCAATAACCTTTTGTTTATTACTTTTTTTTAATATTTTAGGCAAAAAATATTTTTTTCTTCATACATTTATTTTTACCGGCAAAACTGTTGAGTATATAGAAAAACGTTATATGAACAGATTAAAGGAATTGTAATTTTTAATTTTTTTAAAATTGTTTGAGCAAAATCGGACTAGTGGTTCTCGAGTTATGTCAAAAAAAGACCACCAAAGGTCAAATCGATATATCTCGATTCCTAGGGGTGACCCAGCGAAACGCCGGGACACGT
The DNA here is from genome assembly GCA_949987735.1 of Leucophora obtusa. NCBI lineage: Eukaryota > Metazoa > Arthropoda > Insecta > Diptera > Anthomyiidae > Leucophora > Leucophora obtusa. The sequence goes on from OX465297.1 coordinate 208,019,771, forward strand.
AAAAACTTCTTTTTTACCGATATAACTTTCCCCGGTAGTTTGAACCCTTCCCGATCACTGACCCCTACCATTTGTCTCACAGTGTAATTAGCAATATAACGGAAATTAATGGTCGCTACCACTAAAGTTGACAAAACAAATTTAAAATTGGTTGGAAAAACTATTACCTTGGATAGAGCGATCGATTTTACTGAAAGACAACTGATACTAGGTTTTTGCTGCCGATATTTTATTCAAATGAATAAATCCTCGATAAAATGTTGGTTGTTGGTATTGAAGGTAATGTAGAAGTTAGTATTTTTCAATATTGATTAGAAAAACCACTAATTTGGATAATGTTTTGTGTTTTGGTTAATCGTATACATTTTCTGTTCAGAATTAAATTTAACTTTTCTGATGATGAATTATAATTAACCCCAATTAAAATTATTGAATAACGAAAAAATTTCGTTGGTTCCGATAGAATTCCAACCAATTTATTTTCGGTGTGTAAGCTCGCTGAACACACCCTATACCTAAAATGGAAGATTCACATGGTTTCCTATGCCGATTCACAATAAACATGTGCAAAAGGAGGAAAACTTTAACCCCACAAAAAACGTAGGGGGTTACATGTAAATATTTGTTTTTTTTTTCTATAGTGTAATTTGTGTTTTTCATGAAAATCTATCGAAATATTTTGTTAGTTTTCAGGGATTTTGATGAAACTTGACTTAATTTATTCCCAAAGTCTAAAATTGATATTTTTAAAGGAAACATCGAAATTAGCCCTTATGTGCAAAGGGGTCAAAATGACCCAAAATTTTTAAAAAATATCAGTATAATATACTTAAAAACTATTTAATTAATTAATTGATTTCGGTTAATTTCAATGGGTTTTTTTTTTTTGGAAGTCCAGTACTAAAACGTTGTTGAATTTATTATGCAGTTATTTTTATTTTAACTTTTTAAAAATTTTAGATCAGTTTTACCCACTGATGCACTGATATGACTTCTTCTAAAAACTCCTAAATCAAAAAACTTTTGAGTTTATCATGCAGATATATTTATCAAAAAATATATCTTAGCGTTTTAAAAATTTTGGGGCATTTTAACCCCACATGCATATAAGGCTTAATTTCTATTATTTCTTTCTTTTTATTCGTTGGTAGGCTGTGAGAACTACCCTTCTCTACAGTTACGGGATAAGTCCTTTTTACCATTACTTCCGTAAAGAAAGTCTGAAGTGTATTATACAAAATATCAACAAAAATATATATTGCAATTGTTGTTAGTTGTTAAAGTTTTTGCTCCCAACTAAAATATTTTACATATTATAGTTTGCGATAACTTTTTTTTATATCTATCCTTGTATTTTATGTTAAAGAAACCATTTTTAGTAGTAAAAAAAATATCTAAAGCGAACTTTATATGGCTACTTAAATAAAAATACTGTGTGGAGGAGTAACGAGAAAATCAATAAAATCCTAATAAAAAAAAAGAAAAGATATTATAGAAATCAAGATTTATTTAAATTATAACCTTGGCATGGCTTTAACTGACCTTAAAATTTTGTTCAAATCTAGAAAATGAACACAAATTTTCAATCACATAAGCAGTTAAATGATAAAGTGAATAACATTAAACTTAACTAAACTGTTTACCAGGAAATTTGTTATAATGGCCATATTTTATATAGATAAACATAAGGGTATCCCGAAAAAAAAAATTATGTAATAGCACTTCTCAAATGATGCTCAATAATGCGCTGAGACGGAAAAATAAATAAAAAAAATTCTTTGATGAGATCTTCAGTTACCTACCAGCATTTAAAATTGGCAAAATTGGAGTACATTGGTGAAAGAAATTAAAATTTTTTAACAAAATTGCTATAACGACGAGGCCTTTATCTCAGACATTTTAGCTCCACGAATTACATCATTTATGATAAAAAAAAATCATTGAGACAGACAAACAGGCGGACACAAAAGTAGATAAACAGATAGAGCGATATACAGAAGGGCAGATAGATAGGAAAATAGATAGATCGACGGACATGGCTAAATCGTATCAAAAAGTGATTCAGAGTCGATCGAAATACTAAGAGGAGTGTCTAGGTCAAACATTTTTTGGTGTTACAAACATCAGCGCAAACAAAGTGGTGTAGGGTATGAAAAGTACACTCTGCAAGAATTAGAAGATAATTGTTAAGGGCCTCAACCAAACCAAATGGAAATGAGTGATGGTTCTACTGCCATATTCGTGTATGAAAGTTAATATTTTTATCTATACCCACACGCAGAGAAAAGATATGGTTGCAATATGATCACAGCTACCAAACTATGGTCATAACTGTCATACATGGTTGTTGCAATCAAATTATTAATGTATTAATCATACTTTACAAACGATATGGTCGCCTATAATCATTTTATAGTTAAAATCTCTCTTTTTTCGGTTATCATATTATTTCTCTCGTCTACAATCATATATTATCTGGACAATCATATTCCTATCTTCGAATGGCAATCATATTATTATCTGAGTTGAGAGAGATCATATTCACAATCACTGGTATAGTTTCGACAACCATGAGATGATCAGTATATTTTTTTAAGAACGTCATCTATCAGTTGGCGTCAGTCTTGTTTAAGATTTTGTGAAAAGAAGTTGTAAGAAGCACTAAAATAAATAATATACATACATATATGTATTAAAAAAAAAAATACTTAAAAAATAGAAAAATATCTTATTGGTATTCATTTTAATAGCCTCATTGTTTTTGGAAGAAAGAACTCGCTCTACCCAAGAAGTCTAGAGAGATATAGATTGTCAAGCAATCTTCAAATACAATTATTATTAATTATATATAAAAAGTGTTTAGTGCTATAAATTAAGTGAAAAAAGCAATTATTTTTTTAATTTTTCGTACTCACGCAGCAAACATATTGTTTCAATAACAAGTGTGATGTGATAGATTTTAGTTTAGTACGAAAACAAAATTGAAAAAAAGTGCAAAATTAGAAAAAAAAGGAAGTGAACAACGAAATTATCATAATATTTTCGTACTGATCATATTATGTTTCTGATGATCATAATATGATCTCAAGTGATCACAAAATTTTCTTCATTACCATAATATGATCATGAGGAATATATTATGATCATTAGAAACATAATATGATCACTGAGAACATGTTATGATCATTTCGGATGCATTGTAAAATTGTATATTTAACAATATTTTTCTACGCGCTGTTATCAGATGTTTCCATAATTTATTTTTAGTTTTATATAAGTGATAACTAAAATTAATTTAAATTGTTTAAGTTTGTAAATTAGTCATTGAATAAATAAATGTACTATTTTGAATAAAACAAATCGTGCACAGTTTTTTCATTCACCTCCAAGAGAATGCTGGGAAAAAAATATAGGGATCATAGTATGACATACAGGACTATAATATAACATTGGGATCAGTTTGGAATCATAATGTAGTAATTAAGGGATCATAAAGATGGCAGAAAAAGGCATTTCATAATATGATTGTCGCAATCATAAATCCAAATATATATGATGAAGAATTTTAGAAGCAATGCAGAACAAGTTGCGCATATTTTAGCGCTACTCTCTTCTCTTCCTTCCAAAAATACAGTAAAAGAAGGCAGAGTTTTATGATGCTGTTGTATTTTTATTGTAATTTATTGCTTCTAAGTGGGACATTGCTAACAAAAATCATGTCATATACCCGCAATAAACGAAGTGATACTTTTTACTGCATTTTTGGAAGCGGCTTCTTTTATTGCGAATATATGACATGATGTCCCACTTAGAAACAATAAATTACAACAAAAATACAACATCAAAAACTCTGCCTTCTTTTAGTGCATTTTTGGAAGGGAGAGAAGAGACAAGCGCTATAAAATGTGCTTCTGGTACTGCAGTGCTTCTAAAATTATGTCTATTTTTTGCATTCATATCTAGAATGAAGAAATATTTTCATTTTTTTTATAAATTTCCAAGTAACAGGTTGGGTATAATGTTTTTCTCTTTATCATTGAAATGTTTGTGTGATTGAAAATTCTTGTCCCTTTTCTACATTTGGACAACATTTTTAAGGTCAGTTAATGTCATGTCAAGGTTGCAATTTAAATAAATCTTTATTTCTATAATATCTTTTTTTATTAGGATTTTATTGATTTTCTTGTTACTCCCCACACAATATTTTTGTTTATTTAAATCTAGTGTTCCCCTTAGATTTATTTTACTGCCAGAAATAGTTTCTTTAACATTAAATCAATAAAAGATGTAAATAAAGCTTTATCACACACTATAGCATGTAAAATATTTTAGTTGGGAGCAAAGAATTTGAACCTCCGTTATACACATATTTCGGTAGACAGATTCGTCTGGCCAGATGCACTGTGTATTTCAATTTAATTGGAAAATATGCTACTTGGCTGATATTATTGAATTATGTACTCTGTAGAAAAATTATAATTATATTTAAATAATAAATTAAATCGAAAAATGTCTGGCCAAACCTATGGGTTAACAACCAAAAACAATTGTATTTTATTTTTTTCTTATTTTGTATAATGAACTTCAAACTTCTGTAATAGTATATTTAGACTGAGCAAAAACAACTAGTTTTTGGTAATTTTTAGGTTTTGAGCCGAAAACTATAAAATTAATTTAGTTTTTCCATACAATTTTCATACAAACTGAAAACCAGATTCTACCTGGTTTTTGCCAAAAACCACGTAAAAATATCTGAAATTTGTATTTTTGATACACCCGATTTCTTATATAACTAATTTTCGATACACCCTGTTACAACGAATACAGAATTAAAGCAAGTGTCAAAAATATATTTTTGATTTTTTTTTTTAAATATTTCAGTTTTAGTTTAAAATTGTGTGTTGTTATACAGTTTGAAATGTGTTAATAATTTTTTCAATTTAATTTCACCATAAAAACATAAAGAAAAGTGTTTAATAAAAAAGTGATGTGACAAACAAAAACTAAAAATTCAGTGTAAATGAATTGGCTTTTTTTATTTAGTTTTGTACAAAAATCACCTGGTTTTTGCTCTGTCTAAATTTCCTATAAGAGAAAAGTGAGAAAAGTCATAGAGGTAAATCAAAATTTTGCCAAATGCAAATCTGTAGAGACAATACCAATTTGGTTATAAGAATAGAATTTTAGTTGCGTTAACAATAATATGCTCCTTGCAGGAGTAAAAGGAACAAATATATATATATAACAATAAATTGGTGTTCACAGCTGAAAAATTCGGGTATGACCCCTTTGATTGGCGAGACACTGAAAGAATTATACTTCATGATATTAATAATATAATTTTACTAGCGGGCCTTAAGGGTTAAGGGGGGGGGAGGGCTGCGCCCCCCACAATTTTTATTAAATTCGTTTTTTTATTTAAAGCCTTCACCCAGCCACCACAAATAAATAATTCTGCACAACAATGGGTTTAAAATAAATATTTGATCACTTTTTCTCATGAAAGTGGATTGTTAGTAATGAATCCATAATAAATTGCAATATACGTGTGTATGTTAAGATAATTTGGTAAAGTGCGAACTTAGGTAGATCCGTAAGTAGTTTTGTTCATTTGTGTTTTGAATGAAAATAAATAACTTAAAGCAGGGTTGTTAGCGTGCCTTAAAGTTTTTTTTTTAATTCCAGTTTATGTAAAGGTAGACCTGGCAATTCAAGTAAATCACAAATTCAGTTGGAAAATTTACTGCGTCGGTTTCTTCCACCGGTGCTTCGTTACATGAAGTTTAAATATCGGAATATATAAGTTCCATTCCTTTTCTAAGGTTTTTTCTCTTTTAGAAAATTTGTTTAACTTTTTGGAGAGTATGTTTCAATGCTACATAAGTTTCATATTCCGTGGATAGTGTTTGAACAGGTAATTCCCTCTTCCAATCCATTTGCATTGTCTATAATTTCAATTCCACTCGTTCAACGTTTATATCCATTTCATTCCACTTGTGTAGTGTTCCAATTCCACTCGTTTCCTATTTAGTTTCTTAATTTTAGTGTTTCATATACACTTGTTCTTTAAGTTTAAGGTTTCTAGCTAAAGACGCAGACGTTAAGGGGGGGGGGGGGGCAATTTTCCCCTTTTGAACCACCATTTTTACCACGTTCCTGTCCAAAGTCCTAGAAATGCCTTGTCGATAAGTTAGCCCATACTCCAAGGAAAACATATTATATATTACAGGTTTCTAGCCGAAGGGTTCGGTTAGGCCATCAAGGGGGAGAATTATTCCGTTTTTACCCCTCCCGGTAGGAATTTCTAAAAATTCCGTCTTAGAGGACGTCTGCCTTGGAGGAGGAACCTACTACATACATAATTTTAGGTCTCTATATCCAGCAATTTGGCCAGGCCGTCAAGGGGGAAGTTTTTTCCCTTTTTACCCCTCCCGGTATGAATTTCCAAAAATACCATCTTAGGGGACGTCAACGTTGGAGAAGGAACCCAAATACCGAATTTAAGCTCCCTTGTTTCAGCAGTTTGGCCAGGCCATTAACAGGGAGACTTTTCCTCTTTTTGACCCTACCTGTAGAAATTTCCAAAAATCTCATCTTAGCGGATGTCTACAATAGAGGAGGAACTTTAATACCAAATTTCAACTTCCTACCTCCAGCGGTTTGGGCAGGCCTTTAAGCGGCACTTTTCGCTTCATTAATCCCCATTTTTGCAATGTCCCTGTCCAAAAAGCACCTTCCCGGTCCAAAAAGCCCATACTCCAAGTAACATATGTTTTACATTTCAGGTTTCTAGCCAACTTTTACTATTTGTGTCCCTCTCGGTAGGAATTTCCGAAAATCCATCGACAGGGAATTTCAGCTTCCTAGTTCCAGCAGTTTGAGCAGGCTGTCAAGGGGGACACTTTTTCTTTTTTTGTCCCTCCCGGTTGGAATTAGGCTGGAAGAGGAACCTAAGTACCGAATTTCAGCTTCCTAGTTCCAGCAGTTTGGACAGGTCGTTAAGGGGCAACTTTCCCTTTTTGAGCCCCGATTTTATAACGACCCTGTCCAAAATTCAAAAAAGTATCTTTCTAATAAGTTAGCCCTTACTCCAGGGACCCACATTTTAATCTTCAGGTTTCTAGCCGAAGGGTTACCCGCCCCCAAGGTGAGGGTTTTCTTCTATTTGCCCCTCCCTTTAGGAATTTACAAAAATTCCATCTTCGCGGCTATCTGCGATGTATGAGGAACATTCATACCAAATTTCAACTGCATTGCCTAAGCGGTTTGGGCAGGCCGTTATTGGGGACATTTTTCCCTTTCAACCACCCTTTTTACTATGTTGCTGTTCCAAAATAGAAAAATTACGTTGCCGGTGAGTTAGTCCTACTCCAAGGAATACATATTTAAAATTTTAGGTTGGCCAAAAGGGATTGGGCAAGCCGTCAGGAGGAGACTTTTATCTTATTTCCCCTCCCGATAGGAATTTCAAAAATTCCGTCTAAGCGGACGCCTACACAGAAGGAGGAACTCACATACCGAGTTTCCTTTTGGGATATCCTGTAGGGAATTCCAAAAATACAAACTTAGTCGATGTCTACTACAGTGGAGGAACCTTTATACCAAATTTCAACTTCTTACCTCCAGTGGTTTGGGCAGGCACTTTTCCAATTTGTGAGACTGTTTATGGGGAGACTTTTCCCCTTTTTGACCGTTCCGGTAGGAATTTCCAAAAATCCAAAAAAAAAGGTACTTTTTTTGGAAAAAGGTACTTTTTTTTTGGAAAAAGGTGCTTTTTTTGGAAAAAGATACTTTTTTGGAAAAAGGTACTTTTTTTGGAAAAAGGTACTTTTTTTTGAAAAAGGTACTTTTTTTTGGAAAAAGGTACTTTTTTTGGAAAAAGGTAGTTTTTTTTGGAAAAAGGTACTTTTTTTGGAAAAAGGAATTTTTTTTGGAAAAAGGTACTTTTTTTGGAAAAAGGTACTTTTTTTGGAAAAAGGTACTTTTTTTGGAAAAGGGTACTTTTTTTTGGAAATAGGTACTTTTTTTGGAAAAAGGTGCTTTTTTTGGAAAAAGGTACTTTTTTGGAAAAAGGTACTTTTTTTGGAAAAAGGTACTTTTTTGGAAAAAGGTACTTTTTTGGAAAAAGGTACTTTTTTTGGAAAAAGGTACTTTTTTTGGAAAAAGGTACTTTTTTTTGGAAATAGGTACTTTTTTTGAAAAAAGGTACTTTTTTTGGAAAAAGGTACTTTTTTTTGGAAAAAGGTACTTTTTTTTGGAAAAAGGTACTTTTTTTTGGAAAAAGGTACTTTTTTTGGAAAAAGGTACTTTTTTTGGAAAAAGGAATTTTTTTTGGAAAAAGGTACTTTTTTTTGAAAAAGGTACTTTTTTTGGAAAAAGGTACTTTTTTTGGAAAAAGGAATTTTTTTTGGAAAAAGGTACTTTTTTTTGAAAAAGGTACTTTTTTTGGAAAAAGGTACTTTTTTTGGAAAAAGGTACTTTTTTTGGAAAAAGGTACTTTTTTTGGAAAAAGGTACTTTTTTTGGAAAAAGGTACTTTTTTGGAAAAAGGTACTTTTTTTGGAAAAAGGTACTTTTTTTTGGAAATAGGTACTTTTTTTGAAAAAACGTACTTTTTTTGGAAAAAGGTACTTTTTTTTGGAAAAAGGTACTTTTTTTGGAAAAAGGTACTTTTTTTTTGGAAATAGGTACTTTTTTTGGAAAAAGGTACTTTTTTTGGAAAAAGGTTTTTTTTTTTTGGAAAAAGGTACTTTTTTTTGGAAAAAGGTACTTTTTTTGGAAAAAGGTACTTTTTTTTGGAAAAAGGTACTTTTTTTGGAAAAGGGTACTTTTTTTTGGAAATAGGTACTTTTTTTGGAAAAAGGTGCTTTTTTTGGAAAAAGGTACTTTTTTTGGAAAAATGTACTTTTTTTGGAAAAAGGTACTTTTTATGGAAAAAGGTACTTTTTTTGGAAAAAGGTACTTTTTTTGGAAAAAGGTACTTTTTTTGGAAAAAGGTACTTTTTTTGGAAAAAGGTACTATTTTTGGAAAAAGGTACTTTTTTTGGAAAAAGGTACTTTTTTTTGGAAATAGGTACTTTTTTTGAAAAAAGGTACTTTTTTTGGAAAAAGGTACTTTTTTTGGAAAAAGGTACTTTTTTTGGAAAAAGGTACTTTTTTTGGAAAAAGGTACTTTTTTTGGAAAAAGGTACTATTTTTGGAAAAAGGTACTTTTTTTGGAAAAAGGTACTTTTTTTGGAAAAAGGTACTTTTTTTGGAAAAAGGTACTTTTTTTGGAAAAAGGTACTTTTTTTGGAAAAAGGTACTTTTTTTGAAAAAAGGTACTTTTTTTGGAAAAAGGTACTTTTTTTGGAAAAAGGTACTTTTTTTTGGAAAAAGGTACTTTTTTTTGGAAATAGGTACTTTTTTTGAAAAAAGGTACTTTTTTTGGAAAAAGGTACTTTTTTTGGAAAAAGGTACTTTTTTTGGAAAAAGGTACTTTTTTTGGAAAAAGGTACTTTTTTTGGAAAAAGGTACTATTTTTGGAAAAAGGTACTTTTTTTGGAAAAAGGTACTTTTTTTTTGGAAATAGGTACTTTTTTTGAAAAAAGGTACTTTTTTTGGAAAAAGGTACTTTTTTTTGGAAAAAGGTACTTTTTTGGAAAAAGGTACTTTTTTGGAAAAAGGTACTTTTTATGGAAAAAGGTACTTTTTTTTGGAAAAAGGTACTTTTTTTTGGAAAAAGGTACTTTTTTTGAAAAAGGTACTTTTTTGGAAAAAGGTACTTTTTTCGGGAAAAGGTACTTTTTTTTGGAAAAAGGTACTTTTTTTGGAAAAAGGTACTTCTTTTGAAAAAAGGTACTTTTTTAGGAAAAAGGTACTTTTTTTGGAAAAAGGTACTTTTTTTGGAAAAAGGTACTTTTTTTGGAAAAATGTACTTTTTTTTGGAAAAAGGTACTTTTTTTGGAAAAAGGTACTTTTTTTTGGAAAAGGGTACTTTTTTTGGAAAAAGGTACTTTTTTTGGAAAAAGGTACTTTTTTTTGGAAAAAGGTACTTTTTTTGGAAAAAGGTACTTTTTTTGGAAAAAGGTACTTTTTTTGGAAAAAGGTACTTTTTTTGGAAAAAGCAATTTTTTTGGAAAAATGTACTTTTTTTGGAAAAAGGTACTTTTTTTGGAAAAAGGTACTTTTTTTGGAAAAAGGTACTTTTTTTGGAAAAAGGTATTTTTTTTGGAAAAAGGTACTTTTTTTGGAAAAAGGTACTTTTTTTGGAAAAAGGTACTTTTTTTGGGAAAAGGTACTTTTTTTGGGAAAAGGTACTTTTTTGGAAAAGGTACTTTTTTGGAAAAAGGTACTTTTTTTGGAAAAAGGTACTTTTTTTTGGAAATAGGTACTTTTTTTGAAAAAACGTACTTTTTTTGGAAAAAGGTACTTTTTTTTGGAAAAAGGTACTTTTTTTGGAAAAAGGTACTTTTTTTTTGGAAATAGGTACTTTTTTTGGAAAAAGGTACTTTTTTTGGAAAAAGGTTTTTTTTTTTTGGAAAAAGGTACTTTTTTTTGGAAAAAGGTACTTTTTTTGGAAAAAGGTACTTTTTTTTGGAAAAAGGTACTTTTTTTGGAAAAGGGTACTTTTTTTTGGAAATAGGTACTTTTTTTGGAAAAAGGTGCTTTTTTTGGAAAAATGTACATTTTTTTGAAAAAGGTACTTTTTTTGGAAAAAGGTACTTTTTTTGGAAAAAGGAATTTTTTTTGGAAAAAGGTACTTTTTTTGGAAAAAGGTACTTTTTTTGGAAAAAGGTACTTTTTTTGGAAAAAGGTACTTTTTTTGGAAAAAGGTACTTTTTTGGAAAAAGGTACTTTTTTTGGAAAAAGGTACTTTTTTTTGGAAATAGGTACTTTTTTTGAAAAAACGTACTTTTTTTGGAAAAAGGTACTTTTTTTTGGAAAAAGGTACTTTTTTTGGAAAAAGGTACTTTTTTTTTGGAAATAGGTACTTTTTTTGGAAAAAGGTACTTTTTTTGGAAAAAGGTTTTTTTTTTTTGGAAAAAGGTACTTTTTTTTGGAAAAAGGTACTTTTTTTGGAAAAAGGTACTTTTTTTTGGAAAAAGGTACTTTTTTTGGAAAAGGGTACTTTTTTTTGGAAATAGGTACTTTTTTTGGAAAAAGGTGCTTTTTTTGGAAAAAGGTACTTTTTTTGGAAAAATGTACTTTTTTTGGAAAAAGGTACTTTTTATGGAAAAAGGTACTTTTTTTGGAAAAAGGTACTTTTTTTGGAAAAAGGTACTTTTTTTGGAAAAAGGTACTTTTTTTGGAAAAAGGTACTATTTTTGGAAAAAGGTACTTTTTTTGGAAAAAGGTACTTTTTTTTGGAAATAGGTACTTTTTTTGAAAAAAGGTACTTTTTTTGGAAAAAGGTACTTTTTTTGGAAAAAGGTACTTTTTTTGGAAAAAGGTACTTTTTTTGGAAAAAGGTACTTTTTTTGGAAAAAGGTACTATTTTTGGAAAAAGGTACTTTTTTTGGAAAAAGGTACTTTTTTTGGAAAAAGGTACTTTTTTTGGAAAAAGGTACTTTTTTTGGAAAAAGGAATTTTTTTTGGAAAAAGGTACTTTTTTTGAAAAAAGGTACTTTTTTTGGAAAAAGGTACTTTTTTTGGAAAAAGGTACTTTTTTTGGAAAAAGGTACTTTTTTTGGAAAAAGGTACTTTTTTTTGGAAAAAGGTACTTTTTTTTGGAAATAGGTACTTTTTTTGAAAAAAGGTACTTTTTTTGGAAAAAGGTACTTTTTTTGGAAAAAGGTACTTTTTTTGGAAAAAGGTACTTTTTTTGGAAAAAGGTACTTTTTTTGGAAAAAGGTACTATTTTTGGAAAAAGGTACTTTTTTTGGAAAAAGGTACTTTTTTTTGGAAAAAGGTACTTTTTTTGGAAAAAGGTACTTTTTTTGGAAAAAGGTACTTTTTTTGGAAAAAGGTACTTTTTTTGGAAAAAGGTACTATTTTTGGAAAAAGGTACTTTTTTTGGAAAAAGGTACTTTTTTTTGGAAATAGGTACTTTTTTTGAAAAAAGGTACTTTTTTTGGAAAAAGGTACTTTTTTTGGAAAAAGGTACTTTTTTTGGAAAAAGGTACTTTTTTTGGAAAAAGGTACTTTTTTTGGAAAAAGGTACTATTTTTGGAAAAAGGTACTTTTTTTGGAAAAAGGTACTTTTTTTGGAAAAAGGTACTTTTTTTGGAAAAAGGTACTTTTTTTGGAAAAAGGAATTTTTTTTGGAAAAAGGTACTTTTTTTGAAAAAAGGTACTTTTTTTGGAAAAAGGTACTTTTTTTGGAAAAAGGTACTTTTTTTGGAAAAAGGTACTTTTTTTGGAAAAAGGTACTTTTTTTTGGAAAAAGGTACTTTTTTTTGGAAATAGGTACTTTTTTTGAAAAAAGGTACTTTTTTTGGAAAAAGGTACTTTTTTTGGAAAAAGGTACTTTTTTTGGAAAAAAGTACTTTTTTTGGAAAAAGGTACTTTTTTTGGAAAAAGGTACTTTTTTTGGAAAAAGGTACTATTTTTGGAAAAAGGTACTTTTTTTGGAAAAAGGTACTTTTTTTTGGAAATAGGTACTTTTTTTGAAAAAAGGTACTTTTTTTGGAAAAAGGTACTTTTTTTTGGAAAAAGGTACTTTTTTGGAAAAAGGTACTTTTTTGGAAAAAGGTACTTTTTATGGAAAAAGGTACTTTTTTTTGGAAAAAGGTACTTTTTTTTGGAAAAAGGTACTTTTTTTGAAAAAGGTACTTTTTTGGAAAAAGGTACTTTTTTCGGGAAAAGGTACTTTTTTTTGGAAAAAGGTACTTTTTTTGGAAAAAGGTACTTCTTTTGAAAAAAGGTACTTTTTTTGGAAAAAGGTACTTTTTTTGGAAAAAGGTACTTTTTTTGGAAAAATGTACTTTTTTTTGGAAAAAGGTACTTTTTTTGGAAAAAGGTACTTTTTTTTGGAAAAGGGTACTTTTTTTGGAAAAAGGTACTTTTTTTGGAAAAAGGTACTTTTTTTTGGAAAAAGGTACTTTTTTTGGAAAAAGGTACTTTTTTTGGAAAAAGGTACTTTTTTTGGAAAAAGGTACTTTTTTTGGAAAAAGCAATTTTTTTGGAAAAATGTACTTTTTTTGGAAAAAGGTACTTTTTTTGGAAAAAGGTACTTTTTTTGGAAAAAGGTACTTTTTTTGGAAAAAGGTATTTTTTTTGGAAAAAGGTACTTTTTTTGGAAAAAGGTACTTTTTTTGGAAAAAGGTACTTTTTTTGGGAAAAGGTACTTTTTTTGGGAAAAGGTACTTTTTTGGAAAAGGTACTTTTTTGGAAAAAGGTATTTTTTTTGGAAAAAGGTACTTTTTTTTGGAAATAGGTACTTTTTTTGAAAAAACGTACTTTTTTTGGAAAAAGGTACTTTTTTTTGGAAAAAGGTACTTTTTTTGGAAAAAGGTACTTTTTTTTTGGAAATAGGTACTTTTTTTGGAAAAAGGTACTTTTTTTGGAAAAAGGTTTTTTTTTTTTGGAAAAAGGTACTTTTTTTTGGAAAAAGGTACTTTTTTTGGAAAAAGGTACTTTTTTTTGGAAAAAGGTACTTTTTTTGGAAAAGGGTACTTTTTTTTGGAAATAGGTACTTTTTTTGGAAAAAGGTGCTTTTTTTGGAAAAATGTACATTTTTTTGAAAAAGGTACTTTTTTTGGAAAAAGGTACTTTTTTTGGAAAAAGGAATTTTTTTTGGAAAAAGGTACTTTTTTTGGAAAAAGGTACTTTTTTTGGAAAAAGGTACTTTTTTTGGAAAAAGGTACTTTTTTTGGAAAAAGGTACTTTTTTGGAAAAAGGTACTTTTTTTGGAAAAAGGTACTTTTTTTTGGAAATAGGTACTTTTTTTGAAAAAACGTACTTTTTTTGGAAAAAGGTACTTTTTTTTGGAAAAAGGTACTTTTTTTGGAAAAAGGTACTTTTTTTTTGGAAATAGGTACTTTTTTTGGAAAAAGGTACTTTTTTTGGAAAAAGGTTTTTTTTTTTGGAAAAAGGTACTTTTTTTTGGAAAAAGGTACTTTTTTTGGAAAAAGGTACTTTTTTTTGGAAAAAGGTACTTTTTTTGGAAAAGGGTACTTTTTTTTGGAAATAGGTACTTTTTTTGGAAAAAGGTGCTTTTTTTGGAAAAAGGTACTTTTTTTGGAAAAATGTACTTTTTTTGGAAAAAGGTACTTTTTATGGAAAAAGGTACTTTTTTTGGAAAAAGGTACTTTTTTTGGAAAAAGGTACTTTTTTTGGAAAAAGGTACTTTTTTTGGAAAAAGGTACTATTTTTGGAAAAAGGTACTTTTTTTGGAAAAAGGTACTTTTTTTTGGAAATAGGTACTTTTTTTGAAAAAAGGTACTTTTTTTGGAAAAAGGTACTTTTTTTGGAAAAAGGTACTTTTTTTGGAAAAAGGTACTTTTTTTGGAAAAAGGTACTTTTTTTGGAAAAAGGTACTATTTTTGGAAAAAGGTACTTTTTTTGGAAAAAGGTACTTTTTTTGGAAAAAGGTACTTTTTTTGGAAAAAGGTACTTTTTTTGGAAAAAGGAATTTTTTTTGGAAAAAGGTACTTTTTTTGAAAAAAGGTACTTTTTTTGGAAAAAGGTACTTTTTTTGGAAAAAGGTACTTTTTTTGGAAAAAGGTACTTTTTTTTGGAAAAAGGTACTTTTTTTTGGAAATAGGTACTTTTTTTGAAAAAAGGTACTTTTTTTGGAAAAAGGTACTTTTTTTGGAAAAAGGTACTTTTTTTGGAAAAAGGTACTTTTTTTGGAAAAAGGTACTTTTTTTGGAAAAAGGTACTATTTTTGGAAAAAGGTACTTTTTTTGGAAAAAGGTACTTTTTTTTGGAAATAGGTACTTTTTTTGAAAAAAGGTACTTTTTTTGGAAAAAGGTACTTTTTTTTGGAAAAAGGTACTTTTTTGGAAAAAGGTACTTTTTTGGAAAAAGGTACTTTTTATGGAAAAAGGTACTTTTTTTTGGAAAAAGGTACTTTTTTTTGGAAAAAGGTACTTTTTTTGAAAAAGGTACTTTTTTGGAAAAAGGTACTTTTTCGGGAAAAGGTACTTTTTTTTGGAAAAAGGTACTTTTTTTGGAAAAAGGTACTTCTTTTGAAAAAAGGTACTTTTTTAGGAAAAAGGTACTTTTTTTGGAAAAAGGTACTTTTTTTGGAAAAAGGTACTTTTTTTGGAAAAATGTACTTTTTTTTGGAAAAAGGTACTTTTTTTGGAAAAAGGTACTTTTTTTTGGAAAAGGGTACTTTTTTTGGAAAAAGGTACTTTTTTTGGAAAAAGGTACTTTTTTTTGGAAAAAGGTACTTTTTTGGAAAAAGGTACTTTTTTTGGAAAAAGGTACTTTTTTTGGAAAAAGCAATTTTTTTGGAAAAATGTACTTTTTTTGGAAAAAGGTACTTTTTTTGGAAAAAGGTACTTTTTTTGGAAAAAGGTACTTTTTTTGGAAAAAGGTACTTTTTTTGGAAAAAGGTATTTTTTTTGGAAAAAGGTACTTTTTTTGGAAAAAGGTACTTTTTTTGGAAAAAGGTACTTTTTTTGGGAAAAGGTACTTTTTTTGGGAAAAGGTACTTTTTTGGAAAAGGTACTTTTTTTGTCCCCTTTTTGCCCCTCCCGATAAGAATTTCCAAAAATGCCATCTCAACGGACGTCTACACCGGTCGAGGAACCTACATACCAAATTTCAACTTCATAGCTCCAGCAGTTTGAGCAGGCCGTCAAGGGGGAGACTTTTTCCCCGTTTTGCCCGTCCCTGTAAAAATTTCCAAAACTCCCGTCTTGGTGGATGTCTACGATAGTGGAGGAACCTTTATACCAAATTTCAACTTCCTACCTCCAGCGGTTTGGGCAGGCCGTCAAGGGGGGCCTTTTTCCCCTTTTTAACCCCCATTTTTACAACGTCCCTGTCCAAAATTCTAGAAAGTACTTTCCAGAAAAGTTAGCCCCTACTCCAAGGAACACATATCTTAAATTTCAGCTTTCTAGCCAAAGGGGTTTTGGCAGGCCGTCAAGGGGGACACTTTCCCCCTTTTTGCCCGTTCCGGTAGGAATTTCCAAAAATCCCGTCTTAGTGGACGTCTACCCCGAAAGAGGAACCTACATACCAATTTTCAACTTCCTAGCTTCAGCGGTTTGGGCTGGGCGATGTTGAGTCAGTCAGTCAGTCAGTCAGTCAGTCACGTTATTCTTTTATATATAGAGATAGAAATTTTTTTCGTAGAATCAATGAAGAATTCCATTATGTATATAATATTTAATATTATAATATTTTTCATAACTTTTCTTTCATAAAATTTCACAATTTCGTTAAAAAAAATTCATTGAATTCCATAAATTAGATCAACATAAATTTAACGAAAATGTTCTTTATATTTATGAAAATGTTCAATAGTATTTACTTTTTTTAATATTTTTTATAAAATATTATCATTTCCTGAGAGAATAATCTTTTATAATTTTTATTTTTTAATTCATTTTTTATTATTAAATTTTGTTATAAGTGAAATTAATTTTTTCGAAACTTTTTTTATGAAACTTTTTAATTTAATGAATTCTCTCATTAGATATATTTTGTACATCCGTAAAATACTATTTTTATCCACTCCAGCTTAGCAACGACAACAACTAACTATAATAAATAACAGTAATTTTTTTTTCATAGATTTTATGAAGCTCTTCATTGGATGAATGATTTATTCATTGGACGAGTGGCCTATCAATTTTATGAAAAGTTTCATTAATTTTATGAACTTTTCATAAACGTTGATTTTAATGAAACCTGTTTCATAGATTCTATGAAAAGTTTCAATGGACGAGTTCCAGTGACAATTTTCATTGAAACTATAAAGAAATTCATTACTGAAGTGATGATAATTCTCTCAGTGTATGTTGGCATGTCAAAATGACTCCGTTTTCTGGTTGTACCTACCTCTTAATTGGTGCCCGGATATTGCACACAGTCCAGATTTGCGAATTATATCCGAAATTTTTCGGTCACATCCATCATAACGGAAGCGGGTATTATGTCCAAATGTCACTTTGTCATTTTGGAAATTGTAAACTAAAATAATTCCGAGAATAGACGTACTAAATCAAAAAATGTATAAGAGCCGCTAATTTTTTATTTTTTTAGCTGGACCATGCAGCTCTGTGTGATTACTACATTTAGATGCCTATTGCTACTTGTTACTGATTGTGACTGTAATAAGACTATTTTTAAAACTGAAAGTCATAACTTTTTCTACACTAAAAAAAAAAGTCAGTAAAGTCAACAAAAAATGTTGTTGCTGTCGTCGGTCGACAATCGACCCAGCTGTGATTGAACTCGAACGGGCTGTCCAAACGCCCTTTACTAGGAACCTGAAATTTGAAATATGTGTTCCCTGAAATATGTGTTAATCTACCGACAGACACATTTTGGAGATTTCGCCAGGAACGTGGTAAAAATGGGGTACAAAAGGTTTCTTTGGCTAAAAATCTGAAATTAAAAAAGAACGTGTGTAATTGGAACACTGTAATTGGGAATAAAATGGAACGGGGAACGATTGGAATTGAAGCACCATAAAAGTGGAACGAAATTTAATGGAACGAGGAACTAGTGGAATTAAAACATTAGAAAATGGAAACGAAATGGAGTGGGAAATGAGGAATATTAAAACAGTAAAGCTGAATGAAATGGAACTGGGCGAATGGACTTGGCATACTATACGAGTGCATGAAAACTCCAGAAAATGGTTACGAAATGGAATGGAAAGGGTAGGAAACAGATGTCTACACCTGAGAAAAATCTCACCAACAATGGAGTTTGTAAAACAAACAAATTTTTTTTATTTTTTCATTAAAATTTTTTTTCCAAAATTATTTTGCTCTGAAATGATTTTAAATTGTTATTGTTCATATAAAAATTGTTTAAAAATAAAAATTCAAAGTTACAAAAAAACAATATTTTTTTTATTATGTACCATCCATGGTTTCATTGTTGGTAACTTTTAAAAAAGTTTTTTTTTTGTATTTACATTTCTTATTACATTTATATGGCGATGTCGCGAAAAATAATGAGTTATGGATACAAACCAGCAAAAGTATATCGTTACCTATGTGCTTACCAGTACTGACAAAAATAATGAGTCTTAAAATAGATTTTTTTTTTTCAAATTAAATTTTCTGGTGCGGGAATCGAACCTGGGTCTACAGATTGCCAGTCAATAGCTCTACCATCTGAACTATATCGACATATTTAATAGATAAAAACATAATTGACCTGCTGCAATTACTCGCCAACGTACAAAAAATCAAAAAATATGTGGTTACATATATCCTTACCAGTGTTTAAAAAATATTGAGTCTAAAATCTTGCTCAGTAGTAAAATCGCTTCAATCGGCACAGAATAAAGCTTTGAAGGTCGTGTTTAATCTGCCGTTAAGATATAACACAGTTAACTTATTTAAAAATTTTGCAAAAACTATACTTCCAATACGAGGGTTATATAAACAACAAATTTTAATTTATGTTTTTAAATGTATTAAAGGATATGGATCTCACAATATACAGTTTCATCAAAATCTCATACACAGTCAGAGAATAACAAGACATGCGACGGATTTGAGTGTAGCGAGATGTCGCCTCGAGTTGACTAAACAACGAGTTACTTTCGCTGGTGCTAACGAGTATAACCAATTACCTGACAACCTTAAAAATATTTTTATACTGTCAACTTTTAAAGGAAGTATAAAACAGTACTTGCTTAATAACGTCGAAACACTTCTTACAAATTAACTTAAAATGTAAATATGTACATATTTTTTTTTTCTTTTTTTATATTCATATGTAATATATTGTTAAATTTTTTAATTTAAATTATACAGTGTAATATATTTATTATTGCCTACTTTTTTTTTTTTTTAGCCTCTATAAGGCCATAATGGGCGCTGAGGCAAAATTTTAAATTTTGTTAAATGAAATTGAAATAAAGCATTAAAAAAAAAAAAAAAAAAAAAAAAAAAAAAAAAAAAATAGATTTCAAAAAATTTTTAAAAAAATCTAGAAAATTATTTTGTATTTGAAATAATGATAAAAATAAGTCATTATCAGTAACTCATTATTATATGTTTTAAAATAATTCAGAAGGTAAGTGGGTGTAGTCCAAAAAATAATGATATGTCATTACCGTTTCTACACTGGGAATGTAATTAGAATTTTGTCAATTTTTTCTGTGTATAACCCAACTGTTTTATGTATGTGTATTAGGGCGGGTCGATTTAAAAATCGCCCAAGTGACAAGGAAAATCGTATTCTAGGGATCAAAATAAGAAACTTTGCCCGAGGAACCATACCTCTAAAACGAATTCTGATGTCCCAACTTTTGAGCCGTAGGGTCAAATTTTGAAAAATCCCACCTTGACCCATTTAGAGTACCCCAGAGTTAGAGGGTTAAAATGTTCCACAAAAATATTCCGCGTAGTGTTTTACATAAGTTCGCTAAACACATCCTATACCTAAAATGGAAGATTCCCATGGTTTCTCCCTAAAATCCAGATTTGTGGCACATTTGAGCACCAATTCTGAATAAGTACGAAAGTGATGGTGATTTTTTGAAATGTTTGTATGGGGAACCCCCCAGGGGCTATGCCACTGGCATGGGTGGGTCGGCCCTCCAAAGTTAGTGGGGGTCGGTCATACATTTGGACTCGATTGGGGAACTCTAAATGGGTCAAAGTGGGATGTTTCAAAATTTGACCCTACGGGTCAAAAGTTGGGACATCAAAATTCGTTTTAGAGGTATTGTTCCTCGGGCAAAGTTTCTTATTTTGATACCTAGAATACGATTTTCCTTGTCACTTGAGCGATTTTTTTGCTTCCCTACAAATAGACCCGCCCTAATGTGTATAGAATAAAGCTTAAAAGCCCTCCAATTTGTTTGCTTTGCTCCCCGACCCATTCCATTTCGTTACATTTTCTTGGTGTTTCAATTTCACTCGTTTCCCGTTCAATTATATTTCGTTTCTCAATTTTAGTGTTCCAGTTCCACTTGTTTCACTTTCGGATCCCCTAAGTTCCCCGTTCCATTGCATTTTGTTTCCACTGCCTAGTATTTCATTATCAGTTATTCCTTTTTCTATTCCCTTTTTCCACTCGTTTCGTGTTTCAATTCCACTCGTTCCTCATTACATCCCATTTCCTTACTTTAGTGCTTTAATTCCACTCGTTCCTCATTCCTTTCCATTTTTTCCATTCCATTTCGTTACCCGTTCAATTCCCTTTCGTCTCCATTGGGTAGCATTTCAATTCCGCTCTTTATGGTTCAATTGCATTTCTTTCTAACATTTCAATTCTACTGGTTTCTTGTTCCATTCCTTTTCGCTTCCCAATTTTAGTGTTCCACTTACAATTGTTCTTTAAATTTCAGGTTTTGCGCCAAAGAGTTTTTGACAGGCCGTTAAAGGGCCAGATTTTTCCCCTTTGGTTTCCCATTTTTGCTAGATTTATGACGAAATTTCAAAAAGGTAACCCGGTCAGTTCAAAAGGCAATCAGTTCCAAATATACGTTTCAGCGACACCAAATTCAGAGTGCGGAAAGTAATTCGAATACTGAGTTTTCTTTTTCAAGTTAAAAAATTAATAAAAAATGAGCTAACAAATTTTACAAATTGGCTTAGATCCATGAGTTTAATACTAAAATAGTGGGAAACTATGTTTTCTATCGAAATAATTTAACACTTTTTTTAATTAAAAAGTTTGAATTGAAATTTGTTAACAAAATTTATAACACATTAAAAAAAAATCTTAAAGTTATTTATAACTAATGTCTGACATATTTTCATTAAGACAAATATAACCATTAACATTTAAAATAAATTGTTTAACTTTTCTGGTCATACAAAATAACATTGAGAAAAACCACTACAGTGATTTATAAACTTCAACAAAAGGTCAAAATACAATTAATCTTCTCTGCAACCATAAACAAAACACGATTAGTAAACATAGAAATCATAAACATATTGTCGCCCATATTTGTTTAACAAAATAAGAAATGACAC
Source organism: Leucophora obtusa (assembly GCA_949987735.1). Lineage (NCBI taxonomy): Eukaryota > Metazoa > Arthropoda > Insecta > Diptera > Anthomyiidae > Leucophora > Leucophora obtusa. The sequence continues at coordinate 208,040,823 of OX465297.1, forward strand.
AAAAAAATATTTATTATCTTATGTTAAAATGGCAAGCCAACCAAGCACGTGTGTTTAACATATTTAACAAATGATGAAAAAACTTGGTTTTTATGTTTTATGTTATATTATCAACAACTTAAACAAAAACTTTAACAAAAAAAGTAGAATATAACGAATTATGGCAAAAATACGATGATGATAAAAAAGAGATCATTATATCACAATTTCAGAAACAAGCATATATGAACAACAAAAAACTAACGATACCTTAAGATATAAGAATTTGTAGTTAAATGGCAAAAAAAAGAACATTTATAGTACACTACAATAGCAGTAAATAAAATAAAGTTAAAATGGAAATCATAAGTCTACTTCCGTTCTATATATAAGAAATATTTTTTAAGAAATTTAAATTAAGGAAGCACTGCTTTAACCCGCACTAAGACACGGGAATTTTTCATACATTAACTGTTAAAACAGAATACCTTCTAGATCAGGGCTGGCAAAACTATGACACGCGTGTCAGTAGTGGCACGTTAGTGGATTTTAGGTGGCACGCGACGGTTTGTTTGATATTTTTAAGAAATTCAAACTATTAGAAGACCAGCAAAAAATTCAGTTAAACGTTAAATTTCGCTACAAAAATATGTGATTTAACTCCATAACGGTGAAATTTTTCATAGAGCTTGTAAATCGTCTTTTAAAATTAATAAAATTCTGTTTTGCCATCATTTTTTGTTTAAAGAAATATGGTTAGTACAGAACTAGCAAATTCGATTATCAGAAAATTCTGGGAAAATTTAAAAAATTCTAGATTGAAAGAAGTTTAAATGTTTCGTTGAGAAAATGCCTCATAAATAAAAAGTACCAGAAAATTGCACAAAAATGAAAAACAACTTGTAATAAAATTGGATCTAAAAAAATATTTTTTAAGGGAAAATAGCTGCTACGAAATAACCCTCAATGAAATAAAGGCTGAAAATAAGTTTCGTAATGGAATAACCTTCTTTGTTGGAATTTGAAATTGGACTTTGATCGTGTGTCGCAAAGCCATTTCTGAAATAGAAATTTATCTGTGCAAATCCATAATATTCGCTTTTTATTCATTATTGTGATGATAAAATCCGCGCGATTTATTTTAACAAAATCAAATTTTTGCCGAAGCACATTTTGCAACTAGTTTCTTACGTACTTAGATAATTGATGGCACCCAATAATTTAACTTTTTTTTTAACAAAATGAAATATCCACCAAAAATGGATTAAACCCCCAAAAAAATTAAAAGGCAATAATGTTCAAACTGTGTTAATTTTATTTCATTGGGGATTTTTTCATAATAAAATAATCTCAATATTTAAAGATTAAATAAATCCCCAAAAATTAAATAACCGTCAAACATTTTTACGTCATTTCTTGGATGTTATTTAATTTTTTCCTTTGGGGGTTATTTCATGGGGGTTATCCGTAGCGCTGATAAATAATGTACATTTGCGATGATATTTTTAAGAGAAATTTTAAAAATTTTTAAAAAAGGACTTTTAAAATACTTTTTTTAAATTTGTCCGTTTCTGGCACGCAGCGAAAAAAGTCTTGCCATCCCTGTTCTAGATGGAACAAAATAAAACAACGAACTTATGTTAAGGCTTTATGAAAATATACAATTTGTAGTATTTTTCAAAGGAATGAACAAATGTATATCATTATAATAAAATATTATGTCAAATGCCACAGAATATAAATCTGTGAAAAAATGCAGCCACAAGTAATTTTTCTTTTAATCATCGTTTATTCAGATTTTTATGTGTCACAATTTTTAATGGCGCACTCCTTGGGCGTAAATAAAAAGAATTATAAAAATGTTCTTCTAAGGTTCCTATGGAGTTTGTGGGGTTAAAGTGATTTAAATTTTTAAGAAAGTGTGGATTTTCAAGCTGTCAATTAATTAGGTTGCCAGCACAATTATAATTTCTAGTTGCAGTACTTGTTGTTGTAATCAAATAATGTAGAGTATATAAAATGTTTTCTTTTTTTTTGTATTTTTTCCTCGTATTTGTTTTATTTTTCTTGTTTCTAATAGCAATTTGTTATATCTTATTATGTTCACTTTGTACTAGAACAAGCAAAATTGCAATGTGACTTTTATATTTTTTTCATACTAAATATCTCTGTGGAGGATTAAGGAATGTTTTTCTTTTCGCTCTTTTGTTATTTTATTATAATTCTTGTTATTTGTCTTTATAAATTAAAGAAATGATGAAGAACTTATAGAGAGCAATATAAAGAAAATAAAAAAGGAAGACTTACTTGTTGTTTTAAAGACTTAACATTAAACAGAACAGTATGATAATTACCTGTAAAGAAATAAGAAAATAACAAATTTAAGTTAATAATCTTTAAAATGAAAGATACAATATGGGAATACAAATTATTGTAACAATTTGCCTTGAAATGCTTTAACTAAGATATTAAATATGTGTTGTTGCCAGTGTTGCCAAAACTTATTTAGGAAAAAATGCTAGATTTTTTGCATAAAAATGCTAACAAATGCTAAAAACTAAAAAAATATGCTAGAAAAAATATGCTAAAAAAATTTTATAAAAAATGTTTCAATTTGTTTAAAAAAAAAACTATTTTAGTGACTTTTTAAAATTAGACTGAAAATAAGTCATCTCTAATTATGAATTCAGTTCATTTTATTAACTAAAATTATATAAAAGAAAAATTAAAAACAACTCAAACCCTTAAATATATGATTTTCATATCAAGAAAAATACCAAAAAAAATTATTTAAAAACAAGCGGGCTAAAGCCCGCTCGATGGTTTGTATAAGTCCCCAGGTGACTGGGAACTGATACAAACCAAAGATTAAATTCGGCTGTGCCGAGTCTTTAGATACCCTCCATCCTGGTGTTTTTATTCGGGGATTCTACTAAGTACAAACAAGTATGAATTATTACCCATTTTGTATTCGGTCAATCCACTGTGCAACAAATGTGTATGATATTTTCCACCACTACAAGTAAATATTTCAGTTTAATCTTGTTTAATATCAGTGCTGCCACAAGCAAGATTCAAAATTCCCAAAAGTGTAGACAAAATTCCCCAAAAATAATAAGATTATAATAAATTCAATTAATATATTATGTATTACAATTTGAACTCCGAAAAAAGGTAATAACCTCATCAGTAAACTTAAAAAAAAGTGATTTGGCAATTTAAATTGTCCCATTGTTCTGGGCGTTATATTATTACAAAGAAAAGTTCCTTAAATATGCAGCATTTATGATGAACTTTTGAGTCTTATATGAATCTTCATAAAATTTAGAGAAAAAATTAACTTTAGAACAAAACACTTAAAAAGCTTGTAAATAAGAGTCAGTTATGATCACATGTGAACGATTTAAAAATAATCTTATTTCAGAGTCTTTCAAAAATCAAGTTTTATTTGCGTTTTTAAATACACACAAAAAATCTTTGGCAAGCAATTGGGAGCACTTCAACTAAAATAATGTTTTTGTGGCATACACAATATAATAAATTATTCGATAAAACTTTATTAGTGGAAATTTGCTTAATTACTTGGTAACGATTTTTTTGTGTACGTTAATAGCTTATTTGTATAACGAAAGAATTTCAAAGCATGTATAGATTAATACACTTTCCTGATGTATCGGTTTAATTCGTGGATGATCAGTCGCTGTGAATCAATTCATTAACTCGTATGAATAAAAAATAGACATTGGAATTTTTATGCAAACTTCACAATTAGATGTTAAGTCATTCATAAGCCAAAAGTAATTACATACATTGAGGCAGGGTTGGTAGGCTCTATCGCTAAAATACTGTTATAGATTCAAATATCGATACATTTAAAATACCAGTACCGAAATTAATGAAATACCATTATCCCATTATCCTTACAACACCATTATTTTTTAGTCTAAACTTTTTGTAATTCCACGTCGTAATTGTGAATTTTACATACACTTAGTTAATAAATTTATTTTACTTTACTTTGTTTTTTCATAAAAAAAACTTTGCGGAATGCACCGAAATAACTGAATACCGCTTATCTTAAAATACCATTATCGAAATAATTGCAATGCAGTTAACCTTAAAATACCGTTATCGAAATACAATTATCCTTAAAATACTGTAACCGAAATAATCTATGATAGCGTTACTTACCCTCACCGATAATCGCACCGTTTCTGCTACCAACAATGCTTTGAAGTAATTGCTAAGTTATATTCATAGACCCACTATCTATTGGCTAGTTTATGAATTAAATTCTTTTTTATGTATAATATATATTTTTTATTTACAAATTTGATAACTTTCTCAATTCATTCATTTGAATTGAGAAAGTTATCAAATTTGCCCATGAAGTGGCAACACTGCTTATGTTATTCATATAGATATGTGCAGACCTTTAAAAATATAATTCTTTAATTCGTATTTTAAATCTCAATTTTGCAATAAGTTGATATCAGTGAATTTTTTTTTACCCCGATGTAGTACTTTTCAAGCTGTTAAAAAAAATCCGCGGAAAGACCTCTGTAGGGAATTTATTTCTGTGAAAAGTTTGGAAATGGACTTAGCTACATATATCTAAGTCATTTATAGTCAGATTGGAACAATATATATATATATCATTGAAAGATAGTAAAAATATCTTATGGACGACATTTTTTTTTGTTTGTTTACCCATTACCGACGAATGAGATTTATTTTTAAGATTTTTTAAAATAAACCGTTTTTATAAAGACCACCGTATACTACCACATAATTTTTTACTTATTAATATATTCTCAAGATTAAAAACTTAAGATGTAGTTCAAATTTTATCACTTCAAACACCGAAGATATTAGAAGTCAAGCCTAATTTTTTTGCAGATGGTACAAAAGATACAATTTTGACTCTAACCAACAATTATACTGAATTAACTCATCGGGAATCGAACATATTTTGGGATAGGGTTGCCAGATATGAAATCGACGAAAATTATTCAATCGAATCAAAATTGAATCAACACAAATAGGAACAAATCTTATCTCACTTTATTCAATGTCCAATCATTGATTTAAAGGCATTATGAATTATTCAGTAATTTATAAAATGAATCCAATTTTATGCATATAAATTCAAAAAAAGAATTATCTCTTTCAAGGTCTGGGTGTGTATGTATGTATTTTTTTTCTTATTCAGTAAAAACAACAACACACAGTTAATATATTTTTTCATGTTAATATGGAAAATTCTAGAGGTGCTTTTACATTTTCATTCATAACTTTTAAACGTCTGGACCAAATATGCCCATTGCCAATACCAAACTGCTTAAGAAATTGGACAAACATTTTGACTAAAAATTAACATCCTAGCACAACTATTTTGATCGTGATTTCAACAGACAGACAGACGGATACGGCTATTATATTTTCTTATATAGGTTTAAAAAAAACAAAAAAATAAAAATTCCTACGCCGAATCATAATGGGTCAACAAAAAAATTCTATCCTAAAGATATTTTTATTACCTTTCCAATGGTGTACATATTGTTCCAACCCTATCATAAATGAAGAAAATATAGTTAAGTTCATTTTTAAACTTTTAACCGAAGTAACTCCCCATACAGGCTTTTCGCTGAAAAAAAATTTCTTCGGGCCCCCAAAAGAGAGTTATATCAGTAGTAAAAATTGAGAATCAATCGGTGAGGTGCCTCTAAAGCCAACATACGTCCAAATTATTCAGTAGAATCGAAATTGAATCAATACAAATAGGAACAAATCTTATCTCACTTTATTTAATGTCCAATCATTGGTTTAAAGGCATTATGAATTATTCAGTAATTTATGAAATGAATCCAATGTTATGCATATAAATTCAAAAAAAGAATTAACTCTTTCAAGGTCTGGGTGTGTATGTTTGTATTTTTTTTCTTATTCAGTAACAACAACAACACACAGTTAATATATTTTTCATGTTAATATGGAAAAATCTAGAGGTGCTTCTACATTTTCTTTCATAACTTTTAAACGTCTGGACCAAATATGCCCATTTCCAATAGCAAACTGCTTAAGAAATTGGACCAAAATTTTGACTAAAAATTAAAATCCTAGCACAACTATTTTGAGCGTGATCGTGATTTCAACAGACAGACAGACAGACAGACGGACACGGCTATATCGGTTTCGCTATTGATAACGATCAGGAACATATATTTTTTTTATGTCCCAGATTTTTTTTTCGATGAGTTACAAACGGAATGACAAAATGATATATACCCTCCTGCACAGTGGGATGGAGGGTATAAAAAACGGTGATTTTTATTGAGAAATATGGTTTTTTTTTGACAAATTTCTAAATTGTGATTATTTTAACGTGTAGGACAAAAAAAAACAAAAAAAATTCTATAAACTGTAATTTATACATTTATTGTCGCCAAACTGAATTTTATTGCGAGAATACCACTTTAAATATTTAAACAAATTTTTAATTTCACAATTAAATTTGTTATTTCCTGATGATGCTACACAATGGAGTAGCGAAATATCGAAAATAAAGAAATTTTTTATATATAAAAAACAAACCTTACGCTCAAGAAAATTGTGAAATTAAAAATTTGTTTAAATTTAATTGTTATTTCCTGAAGATGCTACACAATGGAGTAGCGAAATATCGAAAATACAGAAATTTTTTATATATAAAAAACAAACCTTACGCTCAAGAAAATTGTGAAATTAAAAATTGAAAAAGAAGGTTAAATAAACGACAAAAAAATATTTAAACAAATATTTTTGAATATTACACTTTTTGTAAAAAAAAAAGCGTGTTTTAGATTTTTCACAAATATACAGAGCAAGACCAAGATTTTTACTCTGTTTAAAAATTCTGCGCTAAAATATAGGAACACTATGTACAGAAGGGGCCTCTAATGCCCAAAAATGCAGTTTTATGCATCAAGTGGGTTTTTTTTTATTAAAAAACCGGTATGTTGCCAAATGGCTACACCATGCATTTAAGGGTTAAAATAAATTTATTATTATTTGATTTCCCAAATGTGTTACTGAAAATATGTTATCTCAAAAATTAAAGGCGGATAAACAAAAGTACCTCAAAATGTTTTATTTCTAAAAAAAAGGTGGTAATGTGGAATACTTTGGCGTGTAATATGAATTTCCCATTCAGCCTTAATTTATCTACTCAAAATTAATTTAATGGTTTTTATTGCACGCTCTGTTTACCGTTTTCAAATTTCTGCATCTTAGGGGCTTACCTGCATGAAATTCTTTAAAAAAAACTATTTCGCGATCAGGGTTAATACTTTTTGTGGTGTTGGTTGACGTTGTAAGATTTTTGGTATGATTAAATGAAAAGTGTACAGGTGTTACAGTAAAACTAATCAAAATTCACTGAAATTCTTAAAAGATAGGAATTTATTACAAACGCTATCCACCCTCTATGGCCCCAACCTAAAAAAAAATCAATAAAAATTGCAAAGATTAAAAACGAACTTATCAACATTTTGCAAATCTATTAATTATATTTTAAACTCTATTCTTTAAATTATTATTATTATTTTTTACCAAAAATTGGAGTATTTTTGTGCAAAATCACTCCTTCACCATAACAACAAAAAAAGTAAAACGAGAAAAAACTTAAAGCCGGGCATGCCGATTTAAAATTTTAATATTAAAGTACCATAAAGCAATATTTTTTATACTTTTGGGATCATTTTTGAATTTCAATCAATCCAACCCTGTTAAATACAATTTTTCGCTATTTTTCCCCAAAAACAGTTTTTTTTCTTTCGCGATTTTTGTTTTTTTTTTCGAAGAAATTTTTGTTCTTAACTCTATTAAATATTTTTCTAAACCCTATTGAATATACAAAAAATAACATAACACATACTTTTTATTTGCAGAAAAAAATGTTTTTGCGAAATTTTTGCGAAAAAAATTTATAAAAAAAATTTCGTGAAAAAAAGTTACAGCTTCCTTAATGTTGTACAAATTTAATCAAATTTGATAAATTTATAAATAAAAATGATATAAAAATAAAATTTTTTTTGGTACCCGTCAAAATTTTTAATTGCGAATATCGCGAATACGAGAACTAACTTTGAAAAACTGCTATCACCATTGAATTCAGCGTACTCGAATTAGCTTTACCAGTACGGTTCCCAGCTTGTTAAAATTTGCGATTGCACAGTGTAATTAACGTGTAAAAATAGTTCTTAGTACTTACTCTAAAAGTAAAAAAAATATTTCTTTTTCATATTAAATTTAAATTCAAATTAATGTAGAATATTCTTAAAAAAACAGAAAATAAAACTGTAAAAAATGATAAAAAAAATATGCTAAATTTTGTCGGAAAAATGCTGAAAAAATGCCATATGCTAGATACATTTTTTTCATGCTAAATGAATTAAAAATATGCTAAATCTAGCATTAAATATGATAAATTGGCAACACTGGTTGTTGCTAACACTTGACTTAGACGTATGATTAATATTAAATATATCACAGCAATAAGTATACGCCCTGTGGCGCTTACAACAATGTTTACTTTAACTGTTTATTAACACGTATGAGTGAGTAATAAATAATTAATTGTTTATGAATTTAAGAAATATGTAGTATATAGATTACTTAATTAAAAATACATCATAAACTAATTTAATTAATTTAGATTATAATTTCCTTTTTTAAAAACTAACAATTATTCAATTTTTTCTAATCATATTAAAAAGAAATCTTATTACTTTTTTTGTTAAAGTTCAATATTGCATGACTTGCCTTAGTTTAATTTGTATAACCAAATAGTTATCAATTAACTACTTTTTGTCAGTTTTTAAGATAACCACCGTTTTTTACAAAATGTTAAAAAAGAAAAGAAAATTTAAAGACATGCACTTGTTGATGACGTCAAGCTAAGGAAATTATAAAATACACTAATAGAAACGCCTCAAATGAGGTTGCTTGTTTCACATAGCAAATAATAAACGATTCAGAATACTTACAAGGAAGGTATCCCCATGGATTCTCTACGATTTTAGTGAAATTTGTGTAATAGAAGTGATACATTTTTTTAGCGGCAAAATCTCACGTTTTAGAGTTAAAAAGCGGGATCAAAAACTACCCTAGTTGTCTATGACCACATGGTGATATCACCTATCTGCACAGGCAACATAGAATTTCTTATGTCTTACGGCAATAGTACGACAAAAAATAGGTTTTTTCAAATTGACTTTTATGTTAGAAAATTCACCTATAAATTTTGTTAGATCAACTAAGAAAAATAGGTGTATTACCAATTTTAACTTAGGCTAAAATTTGGTAATATTATTGTTCTTTGTATTAGGTATTTTTTGTTGCAAAATGCCCCCATAATAATAATATATTAATTTCATTAAATTTAAATTTATTTATTAAATAATATGTAAAAATACCTGCAAATTTCACAAGTGACTTAATTACGCAAATTATAGATATTACAATACACTACACAATAGGTTTATTTTACACGAAGCAACAGTAATTTACACACAATTTTGCCAATAGAAACGGTTTTTTGTAAACGTATCTGGGAAAGGGCTAATATATTAATTATTGTTTTTTAATCCTCCGAAACGTAGGGGTTTTCTTTTGCAAAAAGTCCTCAGAATTTTATGGTTTTTTCATAAGTCCTCAGAATTTTCATAAAAAAATCCTTAGAAAAATCTTATAAATGAAAAAGTCCTCAAAATCTAAAGAAAAAATCCAAAGGCTTTTTAGGTTTTTCTATAAGAAAACGTCTACAATTATGAGGGTTTTTTTTTATAGAAAAAAGTATTTAGGTTTTGGTGTTTTCTGTAGGTAAAAGTCTGCGTATATTTTTATCCGAAAGTCCTTATAATTTGAAGGTTTTTCTATAGGAAAACGTCCTCAACATCTGAGGAGTTTTCTCAAAAATTTGAGGCGAAAAAATCTTCAGAATCTTCGTGTTTTTCTGTAGCAAAAGGTCTACAGAATCTAAAAAATAAATTAAGATATGTGAAAAATAAGTAGAGCCTTTTTACCGACACATTCTTTTATTTTAAGATTAAAAAGTGGGGTCGAAAAACCCAATTTTTCTTCTTTTGTTCCAAGAAAATGTATACAAACTGAATATCAAATGAAAGGTATTTTGAAGATTTATTAAATGATGTACTAAATATGTTAAAAGTTTTTCAAACAAAAAACTTTCTAACAATTTCTTATCCCTTAAATGTCAATTTGGGCCATATGTTAAGAATCGAAAGTTACTTTATTGTGTCCCTTCTATCACATATCCAAATTTCAAGAAAATTTGCAAAAGCCCGTAGACAGAATCTCCATGCCATAATCTTATAATTTTCTATGGAAATAATAGGCAAAAATCAAACACTTTTCCACAGGCACAGGCTTGCCTATAATCAAAATCCTCGCTTTTAAAGGAATTTTTCCTATAAAAAACCCCTTAGGTTCTGAGTAATTTTTTTATATGGAAAAACTCTCAGATACTGAGTAATTTTTCCTATGAAAATACTCTCAGAATCTGCTTAATTTCTCCTACAGAAAATTTCTCACATGATGGGCAATTTTTCATACAGAAAAAACCGTCAGATCCTGAGAAAGTTTTCTTAAAAAAACTCGCTTATATTATGAGGATCTTCTTACAGAAAACGCCTTATATTGTAAGGAATGTTTTATGAAACCCTGAAACCCCCTTTAATGTATAGGAGACTTGCGATTCTGAGGACTTTTTCTTTAGAAAACTCTTTTAGATTCTGAAGACTATTTTCTGCAGTAAAACCCATTGGTTCTCTATCCTTTTTTTTTAAAGAAAGAACACCTTAGATTTCGATGAATAATATAACAAAAACAAAATTTTTGTTTCTTCAAATTTATTTTCATCGGGACAAACAATAATTGCATTAAAGGAATTAAATGTGATAAAATCCCAAAACTTATCTGGCAAATTGTGAAAAAAATGGTACGTTCGTAAATGCAGTAAATTTGTGCAACACTGCGGCAGTTATGCCAAGTTTTGTTGCTGATGCGTGATCAGCTGTTGCAGATGCTTTGCTACTGCTCAACAATGCACAGAGTTTGCTTTTTAGAACGTTTTGCAAAAAATAAAAAACATGTTCGCAATAACATTAACAAATATTATTGAAAATCTTGATGGTAAAAATGACAATTTTTTGTTAATTTTTATATAATGCACTACTTACTCTTCCATTATGCACCAACGTTTAGTTTTCCTTTTGCATTAAATGATTTGAACACAAAAATTTAGAACGCGCACTATTGCATCAGAAATTAAAATGATGCGATAGTTGCAAAAATTTGCGGCAGCACTGTCAATTGTTTGCATAAAAAACGTTTGACGTAAATCAGTGCTGTCAAGTGATGCTTTTTTGAACGTTTTACTTTTATTATGCCGAAGTGATGCCTAACTACTGCATTTACGAACTTACGCACAATCTGTTGGAGGGACGACGTTTTAGAATTTCTAGAAATATTTATTAGGTTAAATCACAAAGTCAATGCGAATTTCTTGTTTTCGTCTAGGAGCGTCATTTAACATATAAGATATCAAATAAAAAACAAAAACAACAAAAAAATTTACCACAATTTGCTTTGTCATCTTCCAAAATACTACTCTGTTGTTTTGACAGATCTGGCAATGTAGTGATATCTATTTATGTACAACCAAGAAATGAAAAATCGTATGTTTTCTATAATTGGCAGTTACGTATAAATCTGCACAAGTACTTGCATATTTGCTATTTCAAATTTTTGTTTTTGTAAAGTTACTTTGTCTTGTGCGTTCCACAGTTTAAAACAAAGTATACATTTATTTTTAATTTTAATTTTCCGCCCCCTGATTGTGCAAGTTGAACTATTTAAAATTCCTGATGCATTCTAATACAAACAAAAATATTTTTAATTTCTAAAACTAATATCACTCATACGCTTATGTGCACATTTCTTTTTCTAATACAGATTTTTAAATGATAAAATATCATTTTCACATCACTCTTCAAATACCTTTTATGTTATAAAGTTCCTTCTTAGTTTTTGCAATAAAAATAATGTATGTGAAAGAGAATTTTTAACTTAAGAGATTTATATGATTTTCCTAAGAAATTGTTATCAATATGTTTAAAATTCATAACACTCATACATACGCTCCGGTAAATAAATTTTGTAAATATTTTTCTATCCCTAAATATAAAAGCGGCATAACTCAAAATTTTCCAAGATAGACTTTTTCCAAAAATGAAATCACAGTACACATCTCTAACTACTTCAATTATTTCTTTTCCATCACTACCCTACGGGAAATTTTAACAAACTGTCACCGAACTGGCCCCTTTATATGAAATAGACTGGTCTCTTTTATATGGCGTTGTCATAGAAGGGGGAAATTGACCCCATGTGTCATGTCACAAGACAAATCCTAGGACAAGTTACTGAACTCTCATAAAAAACAAAGTTCAGTAACCTGTCCTAGGATTTGTCTTGTGACATGTCACAAGGGGTCAATTTCCCCCTCCTATGACAACGCCATGTAAAAGAGACCAGTCTATTTCATATAAAGGGGCCAGTTCGGTGACAGTTTGTTAAAATTTCCCGTAGGGTATCTTCTTTAACTGGAAAAATACCGTTGTCTGTTTTTACGTTAATTTCGTTGTTCCTGCACGATCAACTTAACTTAAGAGAACTATCTCTAGTTGAGTCAATGTGCTCAAGAACAAGTGATTACTTTTGTTACACATGAAGAGTGTTATTTTGAGTTTTGCCGCTATTACTGTAAAAAGTGATAAATTTTGTGTTGTATTATTTTGTACTCATTGTACTTCTTTAATTGAATAAAATGAGTTCAATTGACTGTATTATTTTGTTATGTGTGTGCGTTTTCAGTTAGAGGGTCATAACTCAAAAATTTAATTTATTTTCACCATCATAATATAAAATTAAAAAAAAAAAGTATAGCAAAACTTTCTACAAAATGGACTTTTTTCATAATGGAACTAAACTTTTTTTTTAATATTACAATCATTTTTAAAGAAACAGTTTTTGACTCTCCTGAAAATTTAAGAATTTTGTATTTAGGGTACGATATGTTTGATAGAAAATGTTATTTTATTTTATTATTTTAAATCTTTACTCTTGAGTATTAAAAAAAGTCACGAAAGTATTTTCTGTGTTTTCTTAATAAAATGTAAATATTGTGTTTAAATTTATAATATTCATATGAAATTGCAGAAATGTTTGCTTTATTTACAATTACCAATTTTTATTTTGTGTGACATTTTATTAAAAATTTACAAAAGAGATTTAGTTTCTAGCACGAGTATCTAGTTATAAATTTTGTATCTAAAATGAAATTGTGGTGACAATTGCTATTACGTGCTAAGTTATACTCGTATGAACATGAAATATGTGGGATTACTTTAAAAGCTTAAGTAGAAATTGTGTTCATATTATATTTAAGTTTTAAATTTAACATGGCAATAAAATAGTTTTTTATTTTATTTACAAAGAAACACCGCGTGTCATCATGCACTCGTGATTTATAAGTGTGAGATATTGAATAATTTATATTAAATGTAAATGCTTGTTAGTTAGAATATTATACATTTAATGATGATGAACACGAAAAAATTCATATATCACAGCATTACGGATAAGGGATAAGGAATATACAGTGTTACAAACTAAAAATAAAAGTTCATTGGTATGCCTAGAACTGGAAAGTGTTTTTGAAATGAGAATGGTCGTAATTTTTATTAGTTTTTTTCGAAATTTTGATTAGTTTGCAAAACGTTGGGCTTCTTTTGAATCTACCGCTAAAAAAAAAGAAAATTTTAGGGCTATTCCTTCTTCTTAGTTTTGCAGCTATGGGCAGTTTTTCTAAAAGAGAAGAAAACTGTTTAGCGGCTGTCTGGTTGAAGCAGCTAATGGAGGATCCCAACAAAATCTTTCATTACCAAATAAGTGGTTCTATAATGAAACTAAAATATTTTACTACCCCATGTGAAAATCGAAATATATATGAACACACATGATCATACATTGACTTGTATATGATCATGCATGGACATACATTGTCATATACGTACATGCATAGTTCAATTGTTGACCATACATGATCTCATATATTTCCATATATCTTTGGATCCGAAATTTGAGGGTATATGACCGTACATGTTCATATATGACCATATATGCTCACGTATGATTCATGTATGCTCATATATGATCATATATGGCCATATACCTCCATATACCCTCAAATTTCGGATCCAAAGGTATATGGAAATATATGAGATCATGTATGGTCATACATTGAACTATGCATGTACGTATATGACTATGTATGCCCATGCATGATCACATACGAGCCAATGTATGATCATATATATTTCGATTTTCACATGGGACTTATCATTCGGCGTCAGTACTAGTTATTTTTGTTAGGCGAAGCCGTTTTTATAAGCAGTCTAGCTTACGCGCAACTACTTATTTATTTATAAAGATAACGTGAATTTGGTAACTACTTATTTTTTAACCACTAGTAAGTATATAAGTAAGTCGTATTATTGAACAACTTGTAACCACTTATTTTTTAACTACGTATCAGCACAAGAATAACTACTTATTTTGGTAACTACTTATTTTATATACTTTTGTAATGCAGCGGGTAAGCGGGTGCACAAATTTTGTGCGTTTTTTCATGCAGCGAATATGGGCAACTACTTACAAAAACGACCTTGTCGAACAAAAATAATAAGTTTTGACACCGAATTATAAGCAGTAGACCCTAATTCTACTGCTTATTATTTAGATATTAGTAATGAGCACCCATTATTGAGATTTTGCTGGGTACTTTGGCATCCATTTTTCTTTTTTTTTGCTAGATAATCGATGTATATGGAAATGACCTGACGTTACCAAGTTTTTGCTGGGATAATGTCTTATACTCTTTCCTATATCGGGACAATTGTTATTGAGATCAGGCTTGCCAGATACTTTTTTTCGTTGTCCCCAAACAAATCTTAAAATATCCCCAAAAAATACCCAACTAGAAGAAATGTTGGAAAAGGTATTATAGAGCTTACTTAATTTGCTTAAAATGAATATTTTCCGTATAAAACTACAATTAAATATAAAAAAATAGCACTAAATATAATTGTTTTTAAAAATTCTTGGATTGCTTTTGTATAAATGTCTAGAAAAATTTTCAGAATTTTGGACTTTTACGAAGAAAAACTTAAATTTTTATTATTGTACCTTATTTAAACAAATCAATCAAACCCTGAACATATTTTATTTTGAAATTTTCAAGAATTTAAGGCATTTTTAAAGAATTTTTAGATTTGAATTTTGTCTGTTTCATAAAATAGACACAATCGATATGATGTTTTTTTGTATAAACAGTATTTTAGGATCTGGGACATTAATCATATAAAACTCTCAGATAAAAAGGATTTATTTGTGTTAAAAAGCTTTAAAGTAATACAGAAAATCCATAAAAGTGTAAATTTTTTACTTTCTTTGAAATTATGCGAACAAACTTGGCTGATGTTTTCTGAAAACTTTGTGAGGACCAAAGTCCATAGAAGTCGTTTTGGCCCACACAAATGAATTAAATTAATTATATAAATTTTCGTATATGTATTAGAGATGAGCGATACGGTGATTTTTGAATAACGCTGCTACTAGTGATCGTGATTTTCAAATCACCGTGCTTTTAAACAGTGACCGTGATCACGGGTTTTGTAATAGAGATGGGCGATCCGGCGATTTTTCAGTAACATTCTTCTCAGTGAATGTGATTTGCAAATCGTTTTACTTTTAAACTGTGATCGTAATCACGGTTTTTCTATGGAAAATACTGCGATTTTCTGATAAATAAACGAAATAATATTTATGGCGAGTTTTTAAGATGTCAGTTAAACTTGGTTTAGTTAAACCGAAAAGGAATTTTGTCAGCCATTTCAAAGTTTATTAACAAAAATTTGCCGGAAAAACTTTTTCTTGAGTATAATTTATTTCTTTATTGAAATAAAACAAAATAAACCACATTTTAAAAGCAGTATTCCAATTACAAACTGCGTTAATCTAAGTTTAAAGATAATCCACTTCCTACAAACTGGGCCTTAAAAGAATAGTTGCGACCGGTAACAAAGACATGATAGAAGGAGACATTTTATTCAGAAGAGTGTGAAAGCAATTCACTGTTATTGAAAAAAAACATGTATTACTGTGCACAATGAAGTTTGCAAGAAAGAATAGTACAAAAATATTAAAAGAACGACATTCCGAGTAACTGCGACTTGAAATATTTGATCACTGCCGTTACCAGTGATTTATCAATAAATGTGATTAAATCACCGGTATGAAAATATCGCTCACCTCTAATATGTATCTTATGATTTTTCTTATTAAATAATATTATTGTCCGTTAATTTGAATAATGGTTGACAACCCTGTGTGAGATCAGCTGTTCATGTTATAGATAACATGTTTTCAATCACCAGTTGTCAACAAACATCATTTGGTATCAGTGTTGCCAACTCTTGAAGGCAGGAAAGCACCGTGAGCATTATGAAAACGGGTAAAAAGGTTAAAAATTTACCGAAAATGGGGTAAAAAAGCACGATATCAATTTTTGGAAAAATGTAAATCAAGAATTTAAAAACAAATTTTAACTTTGAAAAATCGTGTAAAAAAGGTTCAAAAAATAACCAAAAAAGGGGTAAAAAAGCACCAACCTAATATTTCAAAAGTTTGAAGTTTAAATGTACACTCATAGAAATAAATCCGTAAAAATAGCAGAAAAAGTTACTAAAAATTAGTTAAAAATGATGCTGCAGAAAAAACTGCTAAAATTAGCAGATTTTTTTACTAAATACTAGTAAAATGAGAACAGCAAAATTAAAACTGCTAAATTTAAAGAATTTTAGTTATATTTAGGCTAACTTTTAGTTAATTGAAAATAGCAAATTGTACTGTAAAATCTGCAGAAAATTTTGCTAAATATTTGTAGACTCAAAATAGCAAAAAGAAACTGTTAAATCTACAAAATTTTTGCTATTTTTAAGCTAAATTTAGTTGAATGCAAATAGCAGTCTATTCTGCTAAAATCAGCAGAAATATTTGCTAAAAAATTGTAAACTGCTGTTTTCAAAAGGCTCGATTTTTATTTGCATTTAAAAAAAAATCGAAAAAAAAACTTCGAAAATTTTAAATTTGTTGGTAATTTTTTAGGCTACTAATTATTTAGCAAAATTTTTTGCTGATTTTAGCAGGTTAATTTGCTAATCTCCATTTACAAAAATTTAGCTCATATATAACTAAAAATCTGTATATTTAACAGTTTTAGTTTTGCTGTTCCTATATTACTAATATATAGCAAAAATAATCTGCTAATTTAGCAGTTTTTTTCTGCAGCATCATTTTTAACTAATTTTTAGTAGTTTTTACTAAATTTTTTACGGACTTTTTTCTATTAGTGTAACGAAGTTACTATTTAAAATTGTACTACAAACATTGAGCAAAAATGTATTTCTTGTATAGTTCGTTTTATTTTTTAAATTTTGACAGAAAATTCAATAAAATTTTTAAAAAACGAGAACAAATACCAAAAATATAAACTGTACAAAAAGCACTAAAAGCACTGCTTGAAATATGAAAAAGCACCGTAAATACCCGCTTTTACATGTATGTTAGTGTATGTGTGAACATTTTGGATGATATAAAAGAGGGTACACAGCATATGCAGAGTTACCCTACGGGGAATGAGGAGTCAATTGCCCTCCAGGGACCTATCCCGTGACCGGTCAACCGAAGGCATATTACTAAATTAGTACAAATATGAACAAAAGAAAATGAATTAATTTTCTAAGTATTTTCTGATCCGTTATTTTCACTGTTGCTTTTAAAAAAACTACCGATACCGAAATAAAAAATAAAATATTTTACTCTTTTATTTATTTTTAACTTTATTTTTTCATGATTTGCTTATTTTAGCTCTTATTTTAAATTTCTATAATGTTTTGCTAAGAAATTTTAAGTTTTGTATTCTCAACGTTTTTTTTATGTTAAAGCTGTTTTAGTTTTAACAATTGGTATTTCATTTAACTTTTCTTTGTAACTTAAGGGGAATTTTTTAGGCACTTCCACCATATTTGTGTGTGTGTTAAAGTTGTTTTCTTTCTACTTTTTTCTTTTCCATGATTTTTTTATTGGCTGTGTGTGTGTTTGTTTTTTCTTTCTCTTTTTTATTTGAACAGAAACGAAAAACATAACTTAACCATCAGCCAGCCATCACGCATAAGCAACATTAGCTCAGACGGTAGAGCATTTGCCTTACAAGCAGAAGGTTGTGTTATCGAGCCCTTACTTCGACCCCAAGTAGATTATTTTTAATTCTTAATTTTTTATTAGTTTATTTGGAAAGCTATTTTTAGACACACCACCTTACTGCCACAATGTGTCTAAATTGTGGCAATTGGTCATTTCCAATGACAACGCCATGTTAAAGTGATATGTCTCTTTCAAACAAAAAGACCGATTAACGACCGGTCTCCGCCCCCTTGGGACCTATCCTGCGTGTCATCTGGGACCGGTCCCTTTCCCCGTAGGGTAGTTAGTGCGTGGCATTCAACCAGGAAAGTGATTGAGACGTATGTTTCGGGCTTTAATAAAGGCAGTACGGGTTGAATGACAGTTAGCAAGTAAAACGGAGACGCATGTTTAGGTTTTACTTGGGAACTTAAGTTAGGAGGTGGGCGGACTGGTTTGGTCAGCTTACACTCAACGTTTTGTGTCAGTTCAAGGGTAAAAGTGGTTTTGTTATGTGTTAAGAAAATAAAGTTAACAAAGGATATAATTTTAAAGAAAAAAACTAACCCCGGTTGTTTTATTCCCTCGGAGTCATACAGACCCTGGCCGCGACTGAGTGATACCCCCGCACATAGTGAAAACGTTGTTACAACTTTACAAAATTTATTAAGGATTTTAAATATCTTCAAAAAATTCCCAAAACATTTTTTAAATCCCCAAAAAAAATCCCCAGTCCCCAAATGAAAATGTTTGTCCCCCCGACCAACAAAAAATCCCCAAATTTGGGGACAAAACCCCAAGTCTGGCCAGCCTGATTAAGATCCTCATATATGTTTGTGTATATGAACAAGTTATGTATATGTTTCGTATATGAAACCACTTAAATGAAATGACTGTCAAGTGTTTATGTTTAATGAAGTATTTTTTAGTGTTGTTTGTGTTGTTGTTATTTACTGATATTGCCTAGTTAGCGATTTTATAATCCACAAAAGAGTTGTAGGTTGATACTACAACTATCAAATCATTTTTGATAAAAAGCAATCAATGTCATGATCAGACACAAGAGTTTTAACAGAGAAGAAAAAATACAAAAAAAAACTGCACACACACATGTGTAACTGACATATATGAGTGAAGGAGTAGAGTTGGTCATTCACTTGTTATTGGATAGGCTTAACGACACAACAAAAATTGAACATCTCTATTGTTGTGGTTATTTTTTTTTTCAGTTGTGAGCTCTCAAATACCTACGAGTACTAGACAGGTCATTATTTGCAGTATTCTTTTGGTGTTTGTGTGGGTGTTCCAAACACAATTCAATTTTGATACTATAGCTACACACCAAACCATTTCTTTTACACCTAGATACTACGGTGGAATAGGTATTTTAAATTTTAAACCAAAAATCAATACAATACAATTTAATTGAATGTTTTAATTTTTTTTTAAAAAAGGATACCAGAGAATAGTTAAAAAATTTTAATATATTTAGGTATCAATAGTGTGGAGTGGTTAAAGTATTTTTATGTAAGTATTGACGATATATAAAACTGCTCAATGTCATTTGTCGAGTGTGTGTTGTGAATTTCTTTTTTTTTCAATGTCTTTAAAAGAATGTGTTTATTAAAAACAATTTTCTCAGAAATTAAAATTTAATTTGATGAAATGCTTTGTAATTTATCATTGTTGTTTTTATTGTAGTTTTCCAGTCTAGTAATTTAAAAACACATTAATTGTTTTACTTCTATAGGTTCTTGTCTTGCGTGTGTTTTCTTAGGAAAATCTTTAAAAGCAAAAAAGTTTTTATATTTTTGTGTATTATATAGTTTTAATTATCCTTTTTTTATTGCAAACAATAAAATTTATTTAGATTTTTTTTTCGAAAAGTTTAATATCCCTAAGCATCATTTCGTTCAGTCTTATAACAACAAAGTAAGTTAAGCATTCATTTGCAAATAAACAAAAAGTTAAAAAATGCTAGCAGTATTTGGTAAAATATACTTTTATTGTATGTATGTTTTTTTTTTAACTTTAAGCTCGAAGAATCGTTTAGGTTTTCTTCCCAAAAAAAAAAAAAAACATCCTTTAGGGTTAAGGATATTTTATGGGAAAATATGCTAATTTTCATTAAGTTTATTCTATTATACGAGTATTTGGTAAAGGTATATTGAATATGATGACGTTGATAATAATGTAAATGTGAATGTTTGTAAGAGACCCATGTTACAAACTTTCAAAGTTGACATCAACAGTAATTGACAGTTTTTTATTTGACTTTTTAATATTGCCCTTTAAATGTATGAGTTTATTTGGGTATTAACTTTATTATCGGCAAAAATTCATGATGATGTCAATAAAAATTTATTTTTAGAAAAACATCAAAACAGCCCAGTGTAGAAACGGTAATGAATTAGCATTATTTATTGAACTACCAGTAATGATACCGCCTTACTTTCTGCATTATTTTAAAACATATAATAATGAGTTACCAATAACTAGTTATTTTTCCACTATTTCAAAATAAAAAATTATGTGTTACCTGTAATAACTTATTTTTGTCATTATTTCAAACATAAAGTAATGTTCTAGATTTTTTTGTAAATTTTTTTGACTCTATATTTCTTTAACACTGGTAAGGATATATGTAAACACATATTTTTTTTATTTTTTTGTATGTTGCGCAGCAGGTCAGTTATGTTTTTATTACCCAGTGTAGAAACGGTAATTTCATATAATATCTTGGACTAAAAGTAATGACAACGACTTACTTACCGCATTATTTTAAAACCTATAATAATGAATTACCAATAACTAGTTATTTGTTCCA
The DNA here is from genome assembly GCA_949987735.1 of Leucophora obtusa. Classification (NCBI taxonomy): domain Eukaryota; kingdom Metazoa; phylum Arthropoda; class Insecta; order Diptera; family Anthomyiidae; genus Leucophora; species Leucophora obtusa. The sequence continues at coordinate 208,061,995 of OX465297.1, forward strand.
TTATTTCAAACATAATGTTATAGATTTTTTTGTAAATTTTTTAAAATCTATTTTTAGACTCAATTTTTTCAACATTGCACTATACAATTCAGGTAAAGGGAAAATATGTTTATATATTCAAAATCTAGGATTCTTGAATATTTTGTGAGTGAAATATTGTATCATTGTGGTTACTCGTTGTTAGTTGGCGAGAGTCCAAAGTCAAAGTTTTTCAATTTTGTGACATTTTTTATTTTCTAATAACACAATAAAAAAATTATAAAACTGAAACTAGTTCTAAAAAAAAAAATAGAAACCTGTTAAGTATTTACGAAAAAAGTAACAAAATTTTTAATTTTACCTCAAAAATGTGGGTTTTTTTGAAATTCCTAAATTTTCAAAAAAAAGCTCCAAAATGTTCCAAGAGATATTTGAAAAACTTGAATGCCAATGTATTCTATAAGATGTCTTCTATCTAGGTTTTTCCGACCATTTGCGACCGTTCATAAACTTTCGAGATTTTACCCTTTAACTGAAAAAGTACCTTCAGATCTAGCTGATTTCCAGCATTCCAGAGTTTTAGTAAAAAGTAAAAAATAGCAAAAAAAAATTACCTTAAATGAAGGTTCTGGTTTTCTCACATAGACTAGCCCCCTAAAGTCCAGGTTTGTGGGACATTTGAGTGCCAATTCTGAATATGTACAAAATTAACCCTTATACACATTTTAAGTTTTGATTTATTTTTTGGCATTGAAGTGAAATTTTCAACTTTGATGTCTTCAGAGACTTATAGTGGAATTTCATGACAAATATTTTTGCGGAACATTTAAACCCTCTAGCTCTTCCACTTATGGGTGTTTTTTGACACTTTTTAAAAAGAGCCAAAGGAGACCCTTTAATTGAGTTAGAGGGTTAAAATATTCCACTAAAATGTCCCTCGTTGTGTTTTACATAAGTTCGCTGAACATATCCTATACCTTAAATGGAAGATTCACATGGTTCCCTATGCCGACTCACAATAAACCTTTTCAAAAGAGGGGAAATTTTAACCCCCCAAAAACATATATTTTTCTTTGGTCCCTATGCCAGAATTAGTTGTCATCAGAACCCTTTTTTTTTGTACATTGTAATTTATTTTCCAACACATAACTATGTGAAATTTAAGGCCTCCATATTGGATCCGCCATGTTGAATTTTTAAAATTTGATTTCAGATTCGTAATCTGCTACCCAAAAACTTTCCCTGGTGAAAATTTGAAGCAAATCAGGCGACATAAGAAATGTAATGAAAAAATTGTTTGTCGCTATATTGGATCCGCCATTTTGAATTTAAAATTTTAATTTTAGATTTTTAATCAGCGGATCCTAGGCCTATATAATTGATTACTTTAAGTCTAATATAATAAAAACTAAAAATTAATGGCAGCCATCTTGGATCCGTCATTTCATTATATTTTTTATTTCAGATTCGTGATCAGCAACAACCAGCCCCCCGCCCCATATACTCAATATTCTAGTTTTGGCCAAAATTCGATGATGCTGGCCCACAGTGCATTGGTAAGGTATACATATGTAACCACATATTTTTTGATTTTTTGTACGTTGACGAGTATGCTGACTTGTGCGCAGCAGGTCAATTATGTTTTTATCTATCAACTACAACATTTCGAGATAGCTCAGTTAGTACAGCTATCGACTGGCAATCTGGAGTCCCAGGTTCGATTCCTAGCACGAGCAAATTTTATTAAAAGAAATTTTTACATTAAAAATATATATATATTTTTTTTTATTAAACTTATTTCTTTGAAAATCTATTTTGAGACTCATTATTTTTGTCCATACATGTGTCACGACATACTTTTTAATTTTTCGTATAGTGGTGTGTAAGCATAGCTCACCATACAAAAGTAATAAGAAATGTAATAACAAAAGTAACTAGTTATCATTATGATTTTCCACATTGGAATATTATCAAATAAAAGTTCGTATAATTCATATTGGAACATATTGTTAAGTTATTACTTTTTAAAAACATTGATTTATTTCCTTTAAATAACCCGGGTCTTTTTCTATTGCAATCAAAATAACATACACACTCCCTTGTTTGATAGTTATCTTATACACTTAATTATTAAACACTATACATACAACTGTATAGCACACACACAAGCTTACCAACGACTTCCAATACTAAATTATACTAAACCCCGACTGAATCACACAATCGCTAATAATCAACCTATTATGTCCTGTGGTTCCTTTGGGAACAAAGGGCCACTAATAATCAACTAACTAACTATAATGTGATACGGTATATAGTGCAAGAGAAATGGGTTTAGAACAAACTGAAAAATTCCAGTGGTACTCAAACCAATTAACATCACTTAACCAACACTTAAATATAGTGTAACCAGATAGTTGTATTTGATACATTTGGATGGGTACAAAACCTGAATAAAATTGTAGCGACGCGACTAACTTAAAATATTATATTATTTTTATAAGTGGGATTCAGCAGTAATATTTATATAGTAAAACAAAAATTGAAAGTCATGCTTAAGGCCTTATGACACTTGCTAGTTTCAGTATTAATAACCCAAAATAGAAGAGAGCACGAATTTCCTTATGTGAGAAATAATGTGTGTGAAGAGAACAACTATATCTAAAAACTATCAAACTGTCAAATTGATGTTGATAATGCAGTACCCTTCATATGATTTGCATTGATGGTGCAAAAAACTAGAATCTAGAAACTAGCAAGTAACAAATGGGCTTTAACAAGCCACTTCTTTCACTTCTTCAAAAGTATTCCTTAGTGTATTTTTACTGCTTTTTTAGAAGTAATTCTAAACAACTTCGAAACAAGTCACTTCTTTCTTTGATTCCAAAGAATCCGTTAGTATATCTTTACAGCTTTTGTAAAACTAATTCTGAATAACATCCAAAAAATGGCTTGAGTATGACTTCTGAATCATAATTCCTCTAAAAGTGATCCTAAAAAGTGATTTTGATACAGTTTTCTTCAAAATAGATCGCGGGTTCGACTCCCGGCGAGGCCAGTATTTTTTTAATTGGTTTTTTATTTATTTTTTTTTTATATTTATAATTCACACAATTTATTTACATTCAATATTTTTTTAATTTTTAAATTTTTAAAAATATATACCTACCCTACGGAAAATTTTAACAAACTGTCACCGAACTGGCCCCTTTATATGAAATAGACTGGTCACTTTTACATGGCGTTGTCATAGGAGGGGGAAATTGACCCCTTGTGAAATGTCACAAGACAAATCCCAGGACAGGTCCTTGAACTTTGTTTTTTATGAGAGTTCAGTAACCTGTCCTAGGATTTGTCTTGTGACATTTCACAAGGGGTCAATTTCCCCCTCCTATGACAACGCCATGTAAAAGTGACCAGTCTATTTCATATAAAGGGGCCAGTTCGGTGACCGTTTGTTAAAATTTCCCATAGGGTACATATATAAGAAAAAAATTATGTAAATTTGCTTTTTATGCACCTGTGAAAATAATAGTGAAAACAATATTTAATTGGAATGCATCTTTTACACTTGTTTAATAAGTACTTTTATTGAAGAGAATGAGGAACAATATCTCGCAGTGCCAAAGTGGTATTTTTATGCCAGTCAACTGCCGGTGGCGGCAACAAAAACAATTTTATAAAAAAAAAAAAAAATATATAATTTTTTTACGAATATCAGATTTCTTCCTTTGCGCTTGTTCAAAAAGTACTGAAAATATGTTGAAGTGGGAGTACTCCTCTCCTATAACAACTCAATCTGCAAATCATTACTGTTTCTGTTAAAAAAGAAGTACATCTAAACAATTAATGTTAGTGCTTTTTCTTATGCTTTAGCATCTGGTTTTTTGGTGGGAAATAGACAGGTTAATACTTTAAGAATTTTTGGGCATAAATCAGTTTCTTGCCTCTCCTGAAAACCCGTTTTTTGGTTCCTAGAGGGTATTGAATATAAGCTGTCGATATGTAGGACTAAGTTTAACATTGTAATACATATTAAAAAGAAGGTCTGCATTGTGATTAACTTTGGATGAAATCCTGATATTTTTTAGAGGAGACAAAACTAAATCAGGCGTATTCATGCGGTAACAACGAAGTTGTAAAAATGGCAACTTTAACGTTTTGGAAATTTTATTTTACACTTACCTCAAGTATCCACAAGTAAATTTGGTATCAAACTAGAATTATTTGAGACACGAATCTAATGGTATATTAAAATGATAACAAAACTTAAAAGCAAAAAGTCTCTTCCTTGTACCGCACCGCAGGCCTTCCTCATTAGAAAGGGCACAGATACATATACATATGTATGAACAAAATAAAAGCCAAATTATGTATGTATGCTGACAATATGACTCATATTAACACTGTGTTAAAAAAATATGAAAATAATTTCATACTGCCTATGAAAACACTAATACATAGACACTAGGGGTATAACTTTTGTTGGCGAAGAAACTACATGACACTACTCTACTGATAATAAAAAAAGAGGAAAAGAGAAAAAACGTTTCACGCCAAGGTTAATTTCTAAAAAATAACGATTTTTGAACAAACAGATATGCCTATTAGGTCGTTCCGTAATTGGAAAGTCTTACATAATAGCACTTACACGTTTGATAGTTTGGAAGTGCTGGATATTTTATGGGGAAAATATTTTAAAAAGTTCCATAGCGTAATTTTGGCCTACCACAGCTTCATTCAGTTTGAAACAAAAAAACTTTTTTCCGTTATTTCACAACAGTGATTCAAAATAATGATAATAATTGAAAATTATAGATTTCATTGCCAAAAAAAAAAAAAAAAAAAAAAAAAAAAAAAAAAAAAAAAAAAAACAAATTGAAAAAATCAGTTTTCCAAACTATAATGCATTTTAGTGTGGAAACTTGTTCAACGAATATCATATTTCTTCATACTTTTCCAAGGCTTGGACTGGTATGTCTTGTAAGTCTTGATATTCTCATATCCCTAAATAGAAAAATAGCAAAAAGACATACTTTTAATTAAACAAGCTGAACGTAGAAAAAAAAAACGAAAATTTCACTTAGGCAAGTATGTACATAGGTATTGACATTTTGTTTATGTTTTTTTATATGAAAATACATTTTTATAAGTACTACGTGTTGATTGACATTTCGAGTACGAGTAAAATGTATAAATAGCTCACATACACACACAAATGCATACTAAGGTCGCAATTAGATATGGGGAAATTTAGGAATTTTAACGAAACCCAAGCACAAAGGCTAAAAAATCAGATTAATTTTAAATTAGGGTTTTATTTTCCTATATCATATTATATAAAGTTTCTGGAAACTTATTGAAAACTTCATTAGCTGCACGCTGAAAAAAATCGCCCTGCAGGAAACATATTTGCTGGTGATATATATATGTTTGGAAGAACTGTCAAAATATATTTGCCGTGTTTTTAATATAATATGTTTGCCAGCAAATATAATATTTTTGCCTGTAAACATATGTATGTTTGAATCATATGAAATACATCTACTCGCAAATATATAAATGTTTGCAGGCAAACATATATATATTTATCATTATTATATTTGCACTCCACAAACATAATAATGATAAAATAAAAATGCAAATATATTTTTGTTTAAGTGGGAAAATATGACTAACATTCAAACATTACAGTGTTTGCCTGGAGACATACGTATTATAACGATAAAAAATAAAATAATTGGAAACACACCTCAAACATAAGTATAGTAGTTTATAAACATATATATAATTGCCTGTAAATATATCCAACAATCTCTTTTTTCTGCGTGTGATGTAGAAAGATAACCAAAAAATATATTTGGAAAAAACTGCATTTTGCATACGTTTTTGTATGGTGACAAGTCTAAAATTTAAAACTACTTTTACACAACGGTAAAAAAAAGTTTGATACCCATATTGTCTATTTGAAGTACTCAAAGGTTCCCAAATCTTTAAAAATATAGAACTTCGGGAAAATTAGTCTCAAACCCGCAGTAGGCCGAATATCGAAAAAATTCAAAAAACTCCCTCACTTATATGTTACAAGATTTAATGTATATGAATTTGGCCCTTAACCTTGTATACATCCCCACATAAACAAATAAGCATGCCTGAGCATGTTTTATACACCAGTAAATAGACCTTTCAAATACCTTTCGTATGACAACAAAATTTCCTATAGTTACTTTGGAACAATTATGAAATAAACCGTAAAAACGAAAAAGTGGGCCATTTTTGACCCATTCTATAACTCTTAAATTTGAGATTGGACAGCTAACAAAAATTTTTCTCACCTACAACATATCAGCAGCTCACTAAGATCTGCGGGTTTATTTCCTTGTTAGGTGCAAATTTTGTTGGAAGATAATTTTTGGGAAAACCCCTTCCTTAGGGCTGACTATTAAAATGTCCCTTAGAATCTGTCGGATCTGCTATTTTGTACTTCAAGTTTCTGGTCTGGTGATCGGTGACCCTAAGTCATTGACGAGTCTGTCTTTCTGTCTTTTTTAAAATTTACGACAGCTCTTTGGGCCCGTCATTTTGAATTTTTAACTGCTGATGCCAGATTCGTGATATGTAATATTTTCTTTTGTTTCTTATGACCCTTACAGTCATAGAAATAAATCTGTAAAAATAGTAGAAAAAGCAACTAAAAAGTGGCTAAAAATGATGTTGCAGAAAAAACTGTTAAATTAGCAGATTTTTTTTGCTAAATACTAATAAAAGAAGAACAGGAAAAATAAAACTGTTAAACTTACAGAATTTTAGTTATATTTAAGTTAAGTTTTAGTTAATTGAAAATGACAAATTGTATTGAAAAATCTGCAGAAGATTTTGCTAAATATCACTACACTAAAAATGACATAAACATACTATTATATCTACAAATTTTTTTTTTTTATTTTTAAGCTAAATTTAGTTGAATGCAAACAGAACTCTATCCTGTTAAATTAACAGAAATATTTAGAAAAAAAATTGTAAACTGCTGTTTTGAATAGGGTTGATTTTTATTTGCATTTAAAAAAAATCGAAAAAAAATTTTTTGTGATTTTCTAGGCTACTAACTATTTAGCAAATATTTTGGTTGATTTTAGCAGGTTATTATACCCTACAGCACTACGTGGAGAGGGTATTATAAGTTTGTGCTGATGTTTGTAACACCAAAATATATTGGTCCTAGACCCACTTTATAGTATACCGATCGGCTCAGAATCACTTTTTATTTCGATTTAACGATGTCCGTCTGTCTGTCTGTCCATGCATTCTTGAGAACACTCTACAGGTCGCAAATATTAAGATATTTTGATGAAATTTTGTACACTTACGTCGGCCCAAGGATGATGCCTATTGATTTTGGTTGAAATCGGTCCATGTTTAGACCTAGTACCCATATAAGGGTACCCCCAAAATATTCTTTTTTACACGCTGCAGGTCGCAAATACGAAGATATTTCAATGAAATTTGGTACACAGACCTATGTCGGCCCAAGAACGGAGCCTATTAATTAATAGTTGCAATCGGTCCATGTTTAGGCCTAGCGCCCATATTAGGGTCCCCCAAAATTGGCTTATTTACACGCTGCATGTCGCAAATACGAAGATATTTCAATGAAATTTAGTTCGTTGAGTCACATGGTCCCAAGGAAAAAGCCTATTGATTCTAAATAGAATCGGTCCATATTTGGACATATCGCCCATATGGGCTATATTTTCGATTTTCTCTTCTTTTATGATTTTATACAAAATTTTGAAAAAAGTCTGTTTTAACCCATTCAAATTTCGGATCCAAACATTAGTTGGTTTTAAATCAGACTGGTGTAAGGTATTATATAGTCGGCATACCCGACTTTAACTTTTTTACTCGTTTTTTTCCTATTAAAAAAAATTTAACCTAAATATAACTAAAATTATGTATATTAACAGTTTTATTTTTGTTGTCCCTATCTTACTAATATATAGCAAAAATAATCTGCTAAATTATATTTTTTCATATTTAACTAATTTTTGAAGTTTTAGCTAAATTTTTTACAGACTTTTTTTCTATTAGCGTACTCGATCCTCCAGAAATTTTTTCTTTTTTTCTGATTCTGTGGCTTCGATCACTGTGCTCCACCCTACTACATTTATTTGCCATCTATATGCGCCACACGTTCACACTCAAAACGCCCACATACGTCCTATACTACAGTTAAAATTTTTCACAAAATTGGTGTCAAATTTAAATATTAAACAAATCTTCTGATAGGCTAGCGAGTTGCCTGCATTTATAAAAATCCAAGCCAAAAAAATACGAAAATTTATCCAAATAACGAAAATTTCGTAAAATATGTATATGCTTCTTCTCTCATTTTACGAAAGTTTTCAATAAGTTTACATTCATATTGTTACGAAATTTGATTGGTCTAGTTCTGGTATTTTGGAATAAAAATATCCCGAGAAACGGGATTTAATAAACTTGCTATGCTATAATGTGCTATAAAGTGTTATACTGTAAATTGGTTTGTGTCTCGACTAATTATAAAGCGACTTGTGTCTTGGCTAAGATTAAGTAATAAAGTGTTAAATTAATAAATAAATAAAATAAATAGATAATAAACAAAAAGTGTGCATGTGTTTTAGTTATTTTTAATTGCACCAGCCAGGTTTATTTAAAGGAAACAAATAAATATTTTGATTGCAATAGAAAGGAATCCGGTTTATCCACAGGAGATAAAACAACGTTTTTAAAAGGTTAAAACGTAACAATATTTTTAAGCATGGATTTATTTATAAGAGTGTATAACTGATAAGGTTGTCGATGACATTCCCATCGGGGATGAATGGATTCCCAGCAAAAAGTATTGCTTGCTTGGAAGCAGGTTCGCCACAAAAAGTGACGAACTTGACCAAAGTATCGCTTCCGTTATTGTTGTTGAAAAATAAAAAAAAAAATAATTTCTTATTATGTACACTAAAAAGTCTACGTCTGAAAAATAATTCTAATAAAATAAACGAAATATTGTATTAAAATGCCATTGATTTTACTAATTTTTAACACAAAATATTATTTATTCTAATAAACTTTATACGCAGCGGAATTAAGAATATTAAAAATGTATTAGTTTGAAGGTAAAAATATAAAAAAATTTTGCCGATGACTAACCCATAGTGCCCTCGTTATGTAGTCATCTGTGGTTCACATAAATTAAATTTATATTTAAAAATCTACATTCGTTTAAGTTATGTTTGTCATGTCAGTAGGCATCAGCAATGTGTATATGGCTGTTAAAACGGATGTAGTTGTGCGTGTGTGTAAGTGTGTATGTAAATAAAAACTGAGAAAAATCAATAGAGTGGTAAAAAAAATATTCATACAAATGAAGATTAAATAAATAGGTACATTAAAGAACGTTTAAAACCTTAATATTACGGTGTCTATAAGTATAATTTTAATTTCCTTAAAATCTATCATGAAAAGATATATAAATGAAAACAACAGAATATGTCAAGAAACCTATAATTTTAAAAGTCAAACTAATTATTAGGTGCGGGCATATATTTGATGAGTAAAATTAATAATACATTTTAGTAAATCTCTATATATAAAAGAACGTGATTGACTGACTTACTCAGTCACAGACCCACAAACTGCTGGAGCTAGCAAGTAAAAATTTGGTATCTACGTTCTTCCTCCCTTGACTTCCTGACCAAACTCCTTTGGCTAGAAACCAGAAATTGCAAATAAGTGCTAGGAGCATGGGCTAACTTACGCTCATAAAAATAAACTTGTAAAAATAGCAGAAAAAGTTGTTAAAAAAAATACCTTGCAGAAAAAACTGCTTAAATTATCAGATTTTTTTGCTAAATAGTAGCAAAGGTAAAACAGTTAAATCTACAGGAATTTAGTTGTATTTGAGTTAACTTTTAGTTAATTGAAAATGACAAATTATACAGTAACATCTACAGAAAATTTTGCTAAATATTAGTAGACTAAAAATAGCAAAAAACAAACTGTTATTTACACAAAATTTTTGTTATTTTTAAGCTTAATTTAGTTAAATGCAAATAGCAGTCCATTCTACTAAAATCAACAGAAATATTTGCTAAAACAAAAAAAAATGGTAAACTGCTGATTTCCGAAGGCTAGATTTTAATTTGGATTAAAAAAATTGCATAGAAACTTAAATTTTTTTATAATTTTTTGGTTCACTAATTATTTACCAAAATTTTCTGCTGATTTTAGCAGGTTAAGTTGTTAATTTTTATTAACTAAAATTTAACTCAAATAAAATAATAATTATTAGTATGTATATTGGAAGATGACAAAGCAAATTGTGGTAAATTTTTTGTTGTTGTTTTTGTGTTTGCTTTGATATTTTAAATGTTTAATAACGCTCCTAGACGAGAACAAGAAATTCTCATTTTTTGTAATTTTACTTAACAAATATTTCCAGAAATTCTAAAAACGTCGCACAGTGCTTCGTCTCCATATAACGATTGGAGAAAAATAGAAGGAGTGGAGACAGAGTTTTAAAATTTGGTATACTGACATAAAACCCCTTACTTAAGAAAAAATTTTAATTTTTGGAAATATCGGGCCAAGGACACGCCTACCTCCTATAGGTCCTGAAATTTAAAAATAATATATTAGCTACATAAATGGACGTAAAATTACAAACAGTATCCATTGAGATCATGCGCGGTTCCAGAAATTAATATAAGGGGAAAAATCATACGCCTCAGTGGCCAACTCAATGTATTTGTCTACTGTGGCGTATGATTTTTCCCCTTATATTAATTGCTGGAACCGCGCATGATTGAGATGCACATAAAACTGGAAACGTTTGTGTCAATTTTTATCAAAATCGATCGAAGGACTCTTAGTCCTGCTATATATCCTTTATTTTAAACTCTTTATAAAACCTGCAAAATTGCGATGAAATTTAGCACGTGAATTGATATAAGGTCAAGCCATATTTTTGCCAAATTTGGGTAAAATCGATTCATTAATAAATGCCTTTCACAAAAAATGGGTTTTAAACGCTTAAAATAATTTTTATAAAAAAAAAATTTAATATGATTAATATAGGAAACCATGTGAATCCTCCATTTAAGGCATTAAAATGTAAAACACTACGAGGAATATTTTTGTGAAACATTTTAACCTTCTATCTCTTCAATTAAAGGGACTTTTTTGGCCCCCTTTTAAAAAGGGACAAAAACGACCCGTACGTTGAAGAGTTAGAGGGTTAAAATATACCGCAAAAATATTTGTCATGAAATTCTACTATAAGTCTCTGAAGACATCAGCATTGAAAATTTAACTTAAAGGCCAGTAATAAGTAAAAACTTCACATGTGTTTAAGGGTTAATTTCGTACTTATACAGAATTGGCGCTCAAATGTCCCACAAACCTGGATTTTAGGGAGAAACCATGGGAATCTTCCATTTTAGGTATAGGATGTGTTCATTGAACTTATGTAGAACACTACGAGGAACATTTTTGTAGAACATTTTAACCCTCTAGCTCTTCAACTTAGGGGTCTTTTTCAACTTCCTTTTTAAAAAGGGCCTAAAAAATTCCCTTTCATTGAAGAGTTAGAGGGTTAGAATGTTCCACAAAAATGTTTATCGTAGTGTTTTACAAAAGTCCGCTCAACACATCCTATACCTAAATTGGAAGGTTCACATTGTTTGAATACGCAACACTCTTAAATGCGTGAAATTTCTGTAAAAATCATGAATTTAGGCATTTCAAAAAATCCATTTTTTTTTAATTTGTGGTAATAAATAGTAATTAATTTTTTAATGATCTATTATATAACAGTATAAACTTGCAAAAAAAAAGGAAAAAAAATATCTAATTTTATATAATTTGTTTTATACTCCATCAAACTTGAGTAATTTTTGGATTTTCAACAAAAAAAATGTGTTTTTCCGAGCAATAAAAAATAATTGTTTTGTAAACATATACTAAAATCCATATTTTAATTTAACTACAAATATATAGAAGTAATTAAAAAAAATCTTCGAACAAGTTTTTAAAAAAATGTATTTTTGAGAATTATTTTCGTGAAACAATTAAAACCCATTTTTCTGTTAAGTCATTTTTGCATAAAATTCTCTGAGTTCAGCGCCCTCTCTTGGCGGCAAAAGCAATCACACCATATATTTTTTTTTTCACATTTATTTGAGTTACTTTCTAATCTTTAAAAAAAATTCTTCTTTAATCACAATTTGAGACAAAACAAATTTTTTTTTATTTTTGTCCATGGGACGAAGCATTGTGCGTGGGGCTACATTCAATGCAATTCTCAGGATGAGAACCCTCCAAATAATATCCGAATTTTGCTGGCTGGGACACAAAAAATTAAAAACGAGATTCGTTAAAGGAAGAAGGCATGTCCCAATTCAGATTTCATTCTTACTTAATGAAATCGTCAGGGGACGATATTTTTAGAATTTCTATAAATATTTTTTAGGTTAAATTACAAACTCAATGATAATTTCCTGTTCTCGTTAGTTATTCAACATTTAAAATATCAAGGAAAAACAAAAACAACAACCTATTTTACAACAATTTGCTTTGTCATATTCCACAATACTACACTGTTGTTTCTAGTTTCAAATACGAAATTGATAATATCAATTATATTTTAATTTATATCGCGAAAATGGTATTACTAACGGAAGCTTTCAAAAGAAATGAGGCGCCAAGAATTAAAAAAAAATACTGATTTGATAAATAAAATTTAATTCTTTAAATCTATTTTTTTTTTTTTTTTTTTTTTGTTAGAAAAAAAATATGAGTTTAAGTGTTAAAATTTATTTAGAAAAAATATCTTACTTGCAAAAGTTTCTGTCAATTCAATCGATTTTCCTTACAAATTTCTTCTTTAATTCGCTTTATGCTTTTTCAGTTTGTAAGACTGAAATTAATTTATTTTGAGTAGACCTTATGAACTCCTGTATAGATTTTTCCTATTTTTTTAATTTTTAGTAAGGCAATGTCTCTTTTTTTAATTTTATAACTCATTGGTCAATAACTTTTTGTATTGATTTTATAAATCAGTTTTTTTTTCCATATCTAAACTAAACTATCACATTTTTACTGTCTCCTTCTAATAGGGCTTTTGTCGTCATTTAAGTATAAATAAACGTTTAGCCATTAAAAGATATTAATTTTAAACGGTATAAAAGTTTACGAAGCGGAAACATTTATTAGAGCGGAAATTGTTATTTTTGGTATTCGTCATATCCGTTTTTGTTTTCCTACTCATATCAAATTACTCGCTACCATTTTTTAGAATGTTAAACAAAAACCTTTAATATTGATATTGGATTAATTTTAAAAATTATATTTACAAGAAATTAACATGTTATTTGTGTTGTTTCCTTTTTTACCCACTCATTATGCAAATTGTGTTATTACAAACGTTGACATGTTATTAATTTTTTTATAAATATTCTTGGAATTGAAATTTTTAGAATAAACATAAATTATTTAATATGGCAAGTGTAAATATTTACACAGGAAAATGAGACTTTCGCTACCGTATGTACTGTGGTTCAGCCAATAAAATTTTTACTCTTTCGACTTAGGTTTTTAAAAATTTTCAAAAGTGATGGTTCAACTATATCTCAAATACACATTTTGAGAGCTCACACACTTTTATTGGAATTTAACCCCTAAATTCATAAATGCTTTGTAAAATTATAGGAGGTTTATTGAACAAATTTTGTATGTAAATGACGTTTTGTAAACCTGCTATAACTTTACAAAGCATTTATGAATTGAGTGGTAAATATTTTGCTTATTTAATTGGAAATTAAATTTACTTATTACATTTTTTCATAAAATTTTGATTCTTAATATAGAGCAGTGTTACTTACAGTTACTGCTTTGGCTCCAAACTTATTAAGAATACTTTTTAGGCATTTTTCGAGATCATTATTAGCATAAGTTTTTCAGGGATTTTTTCCAAACAACTCGATTTATGACATTATCTCATGCTGCACTACTGTTCTATTGTCATTAACTTAAATTATTTGATTGTTTTTATTTACTCAACCCTTGTCACTTTAGTATTGTCATTTTAGCTTTAACTAATTAAAAATCGAAGTTATTTTCTTTTCTCAAGTCACTTGCACATTCTTCGTCACAGGCAACACAACATACCAAGATACATCGCACAATATTTAATCCTTGTGCCATAGAAAAATGAATAATGAACTTACCAAGTAAGTATTTCTTCATCAAACACATACATATTAATTCATAGAAGCAGCAGTAGGAAAAAATACGCAAAATATTTATGTTGTATTGCTTAAGGAAATGAAAATATTTTTCCACACTTTTAGTTCCATTCATTTGTATCCATGTCTTTGAGAATGCAGGAATTGTGAAGGAAAGAAGAACAGCAGGTTGAATATTCGTGCCAAATAACTGACACTTGAGGAATTTGTTTTTAACGCTTGTTTATAAAATCATTTATTATTGCTTTTTTTCTATTATTGTTATTAGGAAACAGTGGTTGTCTGTCTACCCTGAGAACATTAATCAATCTCAGGAGTTAAATAAATAAGAAGAAAATGAATTTATTCCGCAGCAAAAAAAAAAAAATAAGTAATTAACATCTCGTGTAGGAAAATGGCTTTTTATTCTAGACATTTCTGTTCTACTTTATCAAAAGTCGTATTAAAAAAATATGTTTTAATAGTGTTTTTTAAATAACACTGTGCAACACTATTTTGGGGGATGGATAATTCCAACACCAAAGCCAAAGGCCTCGGTTAGCAGAAAAAATGACAAAGCGTTTGGCGCTGGTTCACAGAAAAAAATTAGTGACCAACAATGCAATTTGTTTATACACACAACTTTTTTTTAATTGAAATTCGACTTTCAAAAATTTTTGTATCTCCGATTTCGACGAAAATATTTTTTTTGTATATATACTAAAATTACTTAATCTTGTAAATATTATCCTTTCTGGTATAACTCATTCTGTCTACACTAGAGGTCGCTAAAGTCGCTAAATTTTTAACATAGAATGTAATGAAAAAAGATGAATTTTTTGGAACTTACAAAAAAAATTGGTAAAAATTCACTTTTAAAGGTATCTTCAAAATTTTTTTTTTTTTAAATATCTGAATATATTCGAATCAATAAAAGATAATGAAATTGTAAAAAAATCTGCAATTAACATATCAAATTAATATTTGAATTTTTACAATATTTTTGCTGGGAGCCTAAAAATATAAAAAGTTAAATTGAATTTTAAAAATAATTACACTATGCGACAGTCAAAATCGGGATGGGATGAAACCAACTGGAAATGTTATATCGGTCAAAAACAAGTTATACGTGTCCCGGCGTTTCGCTGGGTCACCCCGAGGAATCGAGATATATCTTTTTTTTGACATAACTCGAGAACCATTAGTCCGATTTTGCTCAAACAATTTTAAAAAAATTAAAAATTACAATTCCTTTAATCTGTTCATATAACGTTTTTCTATATACTCAACAGTTTTGCCGGTAAAAATAAATGTTTGTTACCGCTACCATAAAAATCAATAAACTTTTGTTTATTACTTTTTTTTAATATTTTAGGCAAAAAATATTTTTTTCTTTATACATTTATTTTTACCGGCAAAACTGTTGAGTATATAGAAAAACGTTATATAAACAGATTAAAGAAATTGTAATTTTTAATTTTTTTAAAATTGTTTGAGCAAAATCGGACTAGTGGTTCTCGAGTTATGTCAAAAAAAAGACCACCAAAGGTCAAATCGATATATCTCGATTCCTAGGGGTGACCCATCGAAACGCCGGGACACGTATAACTTCTTTTTTCCGATATAACTTACCCCGGTAGTTTGAACCCTTCCCGATCACTGACCCCTACCATTTGTCTCACAGTGTTATTTATTTTTTTTCCAAAAATTAGAGAAATATTATTTAAAAAAAAAGTATAAATTTTGGCAAAAACATATTATTTATTTCATTAATAAATCCTTAAATATACCTAATTTTTGGTAAAAATGTTAAAAATTACCGAAGTTTGAAAATATATTAAAAAAGATTATGTTAATTGATTTGCATATTACCAATTTTTTTATAGAAATCAGAAAAAATATTTTTTTTAAAGACTCTTTTTTATGTCTCATTCACGTAATAAAAGCTACATATATTTCAATTTTTAATTAAATTACCAGCTGATAAAAAAAAAGAAAATCTATCTTTGAATTTTGAGAGCAAATTCACTAAAGTATCACCGCTAAAAACACTGCGAGGAACATTTTTGTGGAACATTATAACCCTCTAGTTCTTCAATGACAAGGACAAAAAAGACCCGTAATTTGCGGGAAGTTTTGCTTCACTAGTTCAATTTGTAAAAAAAGTGCAGCTGAAGCACATCGATTGTTCACCGAAGCTTATCCTATTGGTCAATCTCAAGAAGATCTTGCCAAATTAATGGGAGTCACTCAAACAGCAATTTCAAAAGATTTGCAAGCAGCAGGATTCATCCAAAAGCAAGGAAATTGGGTACCACTCGAGTTGAAGCCGAGAGACGTTGAAAGACGATTTTATATGCCCGAAATGCTGCTTGAAACCCATCTAAACAACCATTTTTTAAAAAAAAGGGAACCATTATGACAACCCGAAGTACAAGAAATCGTATGTGAAGCCCGGCCAACCCACTGTGGCCCACGATCGCCGTTTTTTGGTCAAAAGTACAATTCAGGTAAAGGGAAAATATGTTTATATATTCAAAATCTAGGATTGTTGAATATTTTGTGAGTGAATTATTGTATCATTGTGGTTACTCGTTGTTAGTTGGCGAGAGTCCAAAGTCAAAGTTTTTTAATTTTGTGACATTTTTTATTTTCTAATAACACAATAAAAAATCATAAATAAACAATAATTTGTTCCAAAAACAATCTCAAATTATAAAACTGACACTAGTTCTAAAAAAAAATAGAAACCTGTTAAGTATTTACGAAATAAGTAACAAAATTTTTAATTTTACCTCAAAAATGTGGGTTTTTTTGAAAATCCAAAATTTTACAAAAAAAAACTACAAAATGTTCCAAGAGATATTTGAAAAACTTGAATGCCAATGTATTCCAAAAGATGTCTTCTACCTAGGTTTTTGCGACCGTTTGCGACCGTTCATATACTTTCGAGATTTTGCCCTTTAACTGAAAAAGTACCTTCAGATCTAGCTGATTTCCAGCATTCCAGAGTTTTAGTAAAAACTAAAAAATAGCACTAAACATTACCTTAAATGAAGGTTCTGGTTTTCTCACACAGACTAACCCCTAAAGTCCAGGTTTGTGGCACATTTGAGTGCCAATTCTTAATATGTACAAAATTAACCCTTAAACACATTTTAAGTTTTGACTTATTTCTGGCATTGAAGTTAAATTTTCAACTTTGATGTCTTCAGAGACTTATTGTAGAATTTTATGGCAAATATTTTTGCGGAACATTTTAACCCTCTAACTCTTCAAGTTATGGGTCTTTTTAGTCACTTTTCAAAAAAGGCCGAAAGAGACCCTTTAATTGCAGAGTTCCACAAAAATGTCCCTCGTAGTGTTTTACATAAGTTTGCTGAACATTTCATATACTTAAAATGGAAGATTCTCATGGTTTCCTATACCGATTCACAATAAACATTTTCAAAAGAGGGGAAATTTTAACCCCCTAAAAACATAGGGCCAGGCGGAAACTTTTAAAACACCGATACACTTATATTTTTCTTTGGTCCCTCTGCCAGAACTAGTTGTCATCAGAACTTTTTTTTTGTACAGTGTAATTTATTTTCCAACACATAACAATTTTAAATTTATGGCCGCCATATTGGATCCGCCATGTTGAATTTTTAAAATTTGATTTCAGATTCGTAATCTGGCCCTGGTGGACCAGAAGGGTCCCATCTATGATGATCTGCTTAATTCGGGTCAGACGATCACAGAGGATCTGTATCGAACACAATTTATTCGTTTAAAGCGAGAATTAGCCGAAAAAATCCCCGAATATGCGACCAGACATGAAGCCGTAATATTCCATCATGACAACGCTCGGCCAAATGTTGACAGAACGGTTAAAAACTATTTAGAAAATAGTGTTTGCGAAGTTTTGCCTCACCCGCCTTATAATCCGGACCTTGCCCCGTCCGACTTGCATTCGTTTCGATCGATGCAGAACGATCTCACTGGAATACGCTTCGCTTCAGAACAGGGTATCCGAAATTGGCTTCATTCGTTCTTGGCCTCAAAAAATGAGCAGTGCTTTTAAAGCGGAATCCATATGTAGCCAGAAAGATGGGAAAGGTCGTAGCTAACGATGGCCAATATTGAATAAATTTATATTGTACCAATGTTTCACAACAAACGCCAAAAATTTGCCAAAAAAAAAAAAATCCCGCATTTTTAAGTTATACGGCAATACGAAACCTTTCGTGCTCTGTACGAAATATTTCATACGTTCGCGCCACGAAAATTTTTCGTAAAATATACGAATGTTACGAAATTTTCTTTATTTTACGAAAGAATTTCGCTGTTTTCCTTCAATAAATCTTTCGTAAAAAATATGAAATTACGAAATTTTTGTCTGCATTTTATGAAATATATTTTATATTTTAAGAAAGAATTTCGTTGTTTCGCACCAAGAAAACTATTCGTAAAATATACAAAATTTTTCGCAACACGAAAATCTTTCGCACATTTTGTAATTTATAATGTTTTTTCAAATGTAAATTTTTATTAAAGATATTTTTTATAAAGAAATAAATGCACCTAAAGTAAAGATGTTAAATTGTTTGCTCAAAGAGAACTGTTTCGATAAAAAAAATATTTAATACACAATTTGTTCAAATTTACTTTTTTTTAGGATTTAAAAGATTATAAGGTTGTTCTTAAGAGGTGTACTATTTGTTGTATCGCTGTATCGTCCTAACAAAAAACAGAGTTGTCAAAAATTAAATTGAAAAAATACAACATTTGAGAATAGCACGATACAGCATTTTTACGTATGTTTAGTGTCCTATGCCCAGTGTAGAAACGGTAATGACATATCATTATTTTTTGGACTACCAGTAATGACACCCACTTGCCTTCTGTATTATTTTAAAACATATAATAACGAGTTACTGATAATGACTTATTTTTATCATCAAATTAGAATTTTATCATTCAAATAGAAAATAATTTTTTAGACTTTTTTGAAAATTTTTTGAAATTTATTTTTAAACTCAATATTTTTTGAACACTGGTAAGGATATATGTAACCACATATTTTTTGATTTTTTGTATGTTGGCGAGTAAGCTTACTTGTGTGCAGCAGGTCAATTATGTTTTTATCTATTAAATATTACATGTCGATATAGCTCAGATGGTAGAGCTATTGACTGGCAACCGGGAGTCCCAGGTTCGATTCCCGCACGAGAAAATTTTATTTAAAAAAATTTTTACATTAAAAAAATATTTGTTTTTATAAAACTCATTTTTTTGAAAATATATTTTTAGAATCATTATTTTAGTCAATACTGGTAAGCACATAGGTAACGACATATTATTTTTCGTATGCTGGTGTCTAACTCGTTATTTTTCGTGACATCGCCATATAAAGGTAATAAGAAATGTAATAATAAAAGTAACTAGTTACCATTACCAAGTATGTAGTTACATAACCACATATCATATGATTTGTGGTAATGATTTTCTACACCCCAGTGTGGTTATGTAACTATATACCTGGTAATGGTAACTAGTTTCTTTTAAAATGTCCAAAAAAATTATATGACATTATCTTTTCTACACTGGGTAGTAATTTTTTTTTTTTTTTTTTTTTTTTGTATTGATGTTTATGTAGCTTCTAGCTTTTATGTTATTTTTTTTTTTAATTTGTTGCATGCTACATAATAAAGGCTATTATATTTGGCGGTATTCTGAAAAACGAATCCACATAAAATTATTAGTTTTTGTTATACATTAATACACAATTTTATGTGAAAACGAATAACATTATTTGGATTCGTTTTCAGAACACAGCCGAGTAGTTCATTTCCTCTCTCTTCCTGTGAATCTATTGTTGTTATACATGTTTTTATAGATTTTTACTTTTACTCTTTAGCAAAACTGCCATTTCCATATGACACCATTAACGAAAATCACCACGAAACAACCAACAATTACAATCACACCGATACAAAACAAACTACACTATTTACAAATTTTATTGGAAAAAAAAAATGTATTTATAAGACTCTTAAAATTTCAATCATTTTTGTTCTAAATGCCATTATCAGTTTTTCTTTGCCTTCTGACTGCGATTTATGTAGTTGTTAACATTTGTTTGGTATTGCTAAAACATCATATTGGCAAAACCATATTCACGCGGGGTTCATTAAATTTACCACACGTGAGGCTTTCCATAGCAACTGTTCCACTACTGGAAAAAGTATTTTGGATTAATGTTAAGCTTTCTATATTTATTGCCCTTCATGTTGAAACAGGGATATGGCATCAGCAAAAAAATAAGTTATAAAATCATCGTTATCACCAGAGAAGACAGAAAAAAGCAAAATCCGATTTGTTTAAAGCAAAAAAATATTGTAAAAAAAGCAAGAAAAAAGCAGAAGTAAAAAAACTTGGAAAAACAACAGTTTTTTCATTTTTTAATTCAAAGCTAAGAGAAAAAATATTTTTTTGTGAGCAAAAAAAGTATTTTTGGGCAAAAAGTCTCAAAAAAAGCAATTAAAAGCTCAAAAATCTTAAGAAAAAGCTATTTTAAAGCTAAAAAATGGAAAGTCCAAAAAAAGCAAAAAGAAGCAAATATGAGTAAAACAATCAATAAAAAGCATAAAAAGCAAAAATAGCAAGTTTGTCTTCTCTGGTTATCACTAGATGGCACTTTGTTCAAAAAATTTACAATTTTCTTTTTTTTTATTTAAATTTAAATAATAACAAACAACAAAGCAAATAAACAAACGGACATCTCAAATTTTATAATTTGAATATATTCCGCTCTTGCTTTTTCCTTATTTGGAGCAGTTTTCAGCATTTTTGAGTTTTTAAATACAGGCTCAGCTGATACTAAACTGAAACTAAATAGCTGCTCAGGTAATACTAAATTACAACGCCCTCTACCGATGAGTAGTGTAAGTTTTGATTTCGTATCTCTATAATTAATAGTCTCTGTGTTGAAACTCCCTTTTAAAACTTTCCAAAAATACGGCGATGTAGGCAAATAAGTAATTTTTTTAAATATATATTTTAATATTAGAATTTTACTGTGACTTAGTTAAATAGCTTTTTAATCTGGTTTATTGCAGTATTGCATTTTTATTGGAATTGGTTGTGTGGAATGAAAGTTAGTGAGACGTAATGAAGTTATATCCTTCGTACACCAATCCGTAATTATTGCGTTATTTTTCCCTATAGATTTTCATGTCCAAATATGAAATTGAATTTTTCTGCTCTCTTTCAATAGTAAATTTCAAGTTATTGTGATAGTTGACAATATTACGTCCTCGCGCTTAATTATGGACAAAAATCGTCCACATACTTCGCAAAGAGTTTTATTTGTACACTCACAATATATTTTCCATAACCGATTGAGGTTTTTTTTAAAAAGTAACAGGTAAAGTTTGTTTTCAATTGAAGAATCAATTAAAATACATTGAAACATATTGTTTAACTTTTTTTGTCTGTCAATAAAAAACAAACTACTAAAAAATATATATCGTCTGTAGGAGTTGTTATTTTCAGTCAAATATTCTATTTTTAGATTTCTATTTTTAGAAAAAATAATTTAAATAATTTCGTTGTTTTCTGTTTTAAAACAAAAAATTCAAATATTTTCGTTTTTCTTTTTTTTTTAAATAGTTTGTTTATATACAAAATTATTTCAAATGAATTTACAAGAAATTCTTCACACAAACATAGCCAATAAAAATATGAACGTGTGTGTTGTTGTGTATGGTGTAGTGTTTTGAAAATTAAACAAAAAAAAACTTTCAAATATGAAAAAACAAACCACAAAATCGGCTTTTTTACGTTTTTTCATTTAAAAATTCTTTCATGGATTGAATTTTGAACGGTTTGCTACCGAATTTTTTAAAGTTTTTAATCTTGAAGATGAAGTTTTTTTTGTTTGTTTTGACAAGATCCTACGGGAAATTTTAACAAACTGTCACCGAACTGGCCCCTTTATATGAAATAGAGTGGTCACTTTTATATGGCGTTGTCATAGGAGGCGGAAATTGGCTCCTTGTGACATGTCACAAGACAAAGCCCAGGACAGGTCCCTGAACTTTGTTTTTTTATGAGAGTTCAGTAACTTTGCCTCAGAGAGTAAATCAAAGTTCAGAATGGTTTGCAATATATGAGAGATTAATCAGAACGGAGTCGACAACGACAACGACATGTGCTTTTTCATATATTTTGTATGGGAAGCAAAATGTCGCCATGTCGTCCGGCGATTTGTCGTCGTAATAGAATCTATTCTATTTTCGTGACGACACACTAACACACACTTAAAATATTTGTCAAAATGTTGCCATATTTTTAACTAACAGAGTTGCAGAAATTCGTATTAAAGTTGCAAAAATTGGTACTTTGTTTACAAAAAAATTATTTTTTTGACAGAAGAAATATAATTAAAAAAAATAAAAATACATAATTTACCGAAAAAAAGCAAAATTAAATACAAAAAAAAATGCAAAACAACCAGAATTAATGCAAAAGCAATTGAATTGGTGAAGAATTGTAGCGAAACAAATACAAACATATTCTTGTTTTGCTTTCATTTTTTTC
This sequence comes from Leucophora obtusa, assembly GCA_949987735.1. Taxonomy (NCBI): domain Eukaryota; kingdom Metazoa; phylum Arthropoda; class Insecta; order Diptera; family Anthomyiidae; genus Leucophora; species Leucophora obtusa. Next base: position 208,084,815 of record OX465297.1, read on the forward strand.
TAAACGTCAACAAATGTCGACAGTCGATTGTCGCTGAATTTAAATTAATCGTGACGACTTTTGCTGTCGTCGGTCGACAATGGACACAGTTGTGATTAACCTCTGAGCCTGAGAAAATGATCACTTTTTTGTAAAAATGACATCATAAAAAAAAGTGCATGACTTGGGGCAAAACTGGGAGGCACGGGTCTTTTTTTATCTTTTATCACGTAGCGGTGTCCGTATATGGTTATATTTTTTCGTGTTGCACTGTGTTATTATTGCAAATTAAATTTAGTGCATTAGAGTGTTAAAGTCAGTTAAGCAATTTATTTGAGTAATTAAGAAGTGTAATTAAATAAATTAACAATTTAGTTGTATCACTTAATATTCAATTGAATCAATTAAAAACTTTATGTGTACCTACAGATAACGATGCGACGTTCCTTTGAAATTTGAAATAGTGTAGACTATCAACTGATCTGTACTGAGTGTGTGTGTATGTACGATATAAATTGTCGGTGTGTTGGTAAATTGGTAGCTAAGTAGTCTACTGTTTTTGGTTGGCTGTTATGTATACGTTTTGGTTTGGTTCGGTTTGGTTAAGTTTAGTTTTACTTTACTCTAAGTTGTAGTGTATATTTAGTATGGGCAACAATGTTTTCGACTTTAATTGATGTTTTACACTTTTGTATGCATATATAGGTTAACTACACTCATAGAAATAAGACTGCAAAAAAGCAGGAATAAGTTAAAAATTACCTTGCAAAAAAAAACTGCTAAAATAAGCAGCTTTTTTGCTAAACACTAGTAAAATAAGAATAGCAAAACTAAAAAAAAAAAAAATTTTAATTTTAAATTTTTTTGTGATTCTACTAACTGTTTAGCAAAACTTTTATCTGATTTTATCTGGTTAAGTTGATATTTTTTATTAACTAAAATTTAACTCAAATATAACTAAAATTCTCTATATTTAGTAGTTTTATTTTTGCTGTTCCTATCTTAGTAATATATAACACAAATAAATAATTTGTAATTTCAGCAGTTTTTTCTGCAAGGCAATTTTTAACTAATTTTTAGTAGTTTTAACTCAAATTTTTACAGACTTTTTTCTATTAGTGTATTTATTTTATATACACAATATGTATGCATTGTATTTTACTAATGTTAGCAGGTGTAATGTAATGCTACTCTTTTGTTTGTTATTTTTGTTTTCATACACTCATACAAATAATTCCGTAAAAATAGCAGAAAAAGTTACTAAAAATTAGTTAAAAATGATGCTGCAGAAAAAACTGCTAATATTAGCAGAATCAGTTTGCTAAATATTAATAAAATGAAAAAAAACTGTTAAATTTACAAAATTTTAGTAATATTTGAGCTATATTGTTGTTAATTGCAAATAACAATTTAACTTGCTGAAATCAGCAAAAAAAAATTGCTAAATAATATCAGAATGAAAATAGCAAAAAAAAACTGTTAAATCTACAACATTTTTGCTAAAATTTTCTGAAATCAACAAAACTTTTGCAGATTACTAGTGGACTGGAAAAAGGTAAAAAAGGAGCAAATGAAATGAAAATTAATAAATAAAAAATAAATGTGTATTTAAAAACATACTTGGGACCAGTTTATTCAATGTGTCAATTAATTGAAACTTTTTCAATTGGCATTGTTTAATGCCTAAGTGCCCATTTATAATTGATGAAAGAAGTATTTGTTTTCATGTTTTAATAAAAGAATAAATTAAGAAAAAACAATTAAAAATTCGCGTATTTTTTTAAATTACAATGCTTTTGCTTCAATTATGTGTACATTTCATTACCATTGTTTTCATTAATGCAAATTGAAAACAATTTCATTGGCATTGAATGGTGATAAAATTTGTTGGCATTGACATTGAGATAAAGTAATGCCAGTTATATTTCAATGCCAATGAAAATTTCCCAAGAATGAGTTTTTGTAAAAGTGGTAATATTTATAGACAATAATATGTTAACCATAACAAAATGTATTTCAGAGACCCTTCTTTCGATTTTAATTGTTTGCTGATCGGATATGTACTTCCGAATTTATTTGAGTTCCCATTTTCACCTCTAAAGCTCCACCCACAGGAAAGAAGGTGTGGCCGATTAAAAATATCGTATTCTTTAAATAAGCTTAAAAACTACAATATTGGGGGAAACAAATTAGGGTCATCCCCGTAAACTCCACTTGCTCCCCAGATATACTTTTAATCACAATTTTCATATTCAAATGGTTCGTCCAAAATAAACCTTGATCTTTGAAAATTAATGTATTACGATAAATAGAAACTTTTCTAATAAATTTTAATAATTTAGATATTTTATGAGTAGGACAAATTTTCAACCATTTCAATTTAGCTTTATTTAAAAACTTTTTGCATTATTTTTGGCGAGTTAAAAATATGCAGTAAGTTTTATGAGTCATTTAAGCGCTCCAAAATTGGTGGTTTAGTTTACAGAAAATTTGTAAAACTAGCAAATTCTCTGTTAAAAATTAGTAACTAAAATTCAGCAAAATACTGTAAAGTTAGCAAATTTATTGTTAAAAATTAGTAACTAAATTCAGCAAAACAATTTGTAAGTTAGTGATGTGGAGGTAGCAAAAAAATGAACTAAAAATTAATTTTTAACTAAAAATTAGTTAAAAATACGTTAAGTTGAAGTACTAACAGTTTTACTAAATTTTCTATAAACTTTTTTCTATGAGTGTACACTTAAAATAATACGTCTGTAATTTAACAGATATACCCAGCAATACCAGACACTACCAAATAATTTAGAAAGCAATATATAGCCATAGGGGGCCATATAATACTACCCTACGGGGAATGAGGAGTCAATTGCCCTCCAAGGACCTATCCCGTGACCGGTCAACCGAAGGCATATTACTAAATTAGTACAAATATGAACCAAAGAGAATGAATTAATTTTCTAAGTATTTTCTGATTCGTTACTTTCACTGTTGCTTTTAAAAATAAAAAATTAAATTCGCGGTATATTTTTTAAATTATTTTTTTTATTTATTTTACTCTTTTATTTATTTTGAACTTTATTTTTTTACAATTTGCTTATTTTAGTTCTTATTTTAAATTTTTATAATTTTTTGCAAAAATATTTTAAGCTTTGTATTTTTAACGTTTTTGAATGTTAAAGCTATTTTAGTTTTAACAATTGGTATTTCATTTAATTTTCTTTTGAACTGAAGGGCAATTTTTTAAATTTTTTTTTATATTATCAGAGTTTTTGAGGTAATTTTCTAATTTTTAATTGATTTTTTAATTTAATTATGGCCAACGCAAAAAAACGAGTCAACTGCCATTAAAGGACTTATCCCGTGACTGGTCGATGGGGTGCATACTGAAGGCACTTCCACTATATTTGTGTGTGTTAGTGTTGTTTTCTTTTCTATTTTTTTCTTTTCCATTTTTTTATTTGCTTGTTGTGTTTGTTTTTTCTTTTTCTTTTTTATTTGAACAGAAACGAAAAATATATAACTTTATCATCAGCCAGCCATCACGCATAAGCAACATTAGCTCAGACGGTAGAGCGTTTGCCTTACAAGCAGGGGGTTGTGTTATGGAGCCCTACTTCGACGCCAAGTAGATTATTTTTAATTCTTAGTTTTTTATTAGTTTATTTGAAAAGCTATTTTTAGACACACCACCCTACTGTCACAAGGTGTCTAAACAGTGGCAATAGGTCATTTCCAATGACAACGCCATGTTAAAGTGATATGTCTCTTTCAAACAAAAAGACCGATCAACGACCGGTCTCCGCCCCCTTGGGACCTATCCTGCGTGTCATCTGGGACCGGTCCCTTTCCCCGTAGGGTAGTTATACACCCTAATTCACTGATGAATTTTACAGGCGATGAGTCCCAACTAGGGTATTCAATTAATCGACTTTTTTATTTTAAACGTTTAATCGTCCAAATAATTAATCGGTTTTTTTCTTAACCGATTAATCGAAAAAATTTGAAATTGATCGATTAATCGGAAAAAAATATGTAAAATAATATGCAAACGTTGTTGCATTTTTTTTAGTTTTTTTTTTTAAAGGAATAAAAATAATTTCAGTAACTCTTCTAAAATTTATAAAAATAAAAAAAATTATTGAGATCATATTTATCAAAATTTTTAACTTTCCAAATCGAAGAAAATTAGTCTGCAAACCTTTTTTGTAGATTTTTCATTTCATAAAGTTAATCCTGGATTAGCCAGAAGTAAACGTAGCGCTCTTTAATATATTCAATGAGTTAAATAAGAATAGAAAAGTTCGTATTTCAATTTTTGTCTCTTTAGTATGCATTGAAATAGTACACGTAGAGAGAAGAGAGGTAGAAAGCTTTCATTTATTTGATTTTAGTAAGAATTTATATATGTATAAACAACGTTATGATAAGTTTTGTCAAAATTGATTCAAAGGGAATTGGTTCAATTGGCTTCTGAAAAGCTCGTACACTTAAAATAATACATCAGTACGAAAATCTGTCAAACGGATTCCAAATTGATTTGACTAATTTTTAATAAATTTTTATCGGAAACGCTGATTTAAACGAAGATTTAAATTATCTTTATTTAACACTACCCAGGTTCAAATCAATATATATGGTTCCATGCAGGTTTAATGTATGTTCGCACATGGTCATAAACATGAATGCTTTTCCATGCATTGCACAGTGGGCCAGCATCTACGAATTTTGGCCAAAACTAGAATATTGAGCATATGAGCCTAAAAGATATCACAAAGAGGGGTTTGGTGGTTTCTGATCACAAATCTGATATAATAAATATAAAATTAAAAATGGCCGATCCAAAATGGCAGCCATTAATTTTTAGTTTTTATTATATTGGACTTAAAATAATCAATTCTATAGGACTAGGAAACCTTGATTAAAAATCTGAAATTAAAATTTTGAAATTCAACATGGCGGATCCAATATGGCGGCCATAAATTTAAAATTGTTACACCCAAAATAGTTTGTAGTTTAAATTAACTGAAAATGTAATTTAAAATAAATGAAAAATCACTTGAAAACCGGTCTACTGACTTTTCATTCAAATCAAAAGAACTTTCCATTTATTTTTAAATGTTAATAAATAAACTCCAAAATCCTTAAAGAAATAATGATTTTTTTCCCTCTTTTGAAAATGTTTTTTTTGTGAATCGGCATAGGAAACCATGTGAATCTTCCATTTTAGGTATAGGATATGTTCAGCGAACTTATGTAAAACACTACGAGGGACATTTTTGTGGAACATTTTAACCCCCTAACTAAATTAAAGGGTCTTTTTGGCCCTTTTTAAAAAGTGTCAAAAAAGACCCATAAGTTGAAGAGTTAGAGGGTTAAAATATTCTGCAAAAATATTTGTCATGAAATTCTACTATAAGTTTCTGAAGACATCAAAGTTGAAAATTTAACTTCAATGCCAGAAATAAGTCAAAACTTAAAATGTGTTTAAGGGTTAATTTCGTACTTATTCAGAATTGGCACTCAAAGCTGGTCTTTAGGGGACTAGTCTGTGTGAGGAAACCAGAGCCTCCATTTAAGGTAATTTTTATTGCTATTTTTTAGTTTTTACTAAAACTCTGGAATTCTGGATATCAGCGAGATCTGAAGGTACTTTTTCAGTTAAAGGGCAAAATCTCGAAAGTTTATGAACGGTCGCAAAAACCTAGGTAGAAGACATCTTATGGAACACATTGGCATTCAAGTTTTTCAAATATCTCTTGGAACATTTCGGAGCTTAAACATTTTTGAGCTTAAATTAATAATTGTGTTACTTTTTTCGTAAATACTTGACAGGTTTCTATTTTTTTTTTTTTTTTTTTTTTAGAACTAGTTTCAGTTTTATAATTTGAGATTGTTTTTGGAACAAATTATTGCTTATTTATGATTTTTTTATTGTATCATTATAAAATAAAAAAAGTCAGAAAATTAAAAAACTTTGACTTTGAACTCTCGCCAACTAACAACGAGTAACCACAATGATACAATATTTCACTCACAAAATATTCAACAATCCTAGATTTTGAATATATAAACATATTTTCCCTTTACCTGAATTGTACTATTGGCCAAAAAAAACGGCGATGCTGGCCCACAGTGCATTGGTACATAAATCCCCATACATACATCCACATATATCCATACACTTACATTATTTTATCCTTAAAAACAACCTAAAATACATATTAAATTAATTGAAAACATATTAAATTAATTGAAAACAAGGACTACTGATTTTTCATTATATTCAAACCATTTTGCTATCTATTTTCAAACATTGTTTTAACAATCCATAAAAGAAATAAAAATAATTGAAAAGTCTGTCAAAACAATCTTCAATTTTAAGCTGACAAAACGTTAGAAAAAAAACGATTCTGTAGTTTGTTTTACGTATTTAAAAGTTTTTTTTTTTTTTGTTTGAATTTTCAAAACACTACACACACAACACACACATATTCATATTTTTATTGGCTATGTTTGTGTGTATGAGTAAAGAATTTCTTGTAATTTGAATTGAAATAATTTTGTAAATAAACAAACTATTTTAACAAAAAAGAAAATCGAAAATATTTGAATTGTTTTGTTTTAAAACAGAAAACAACGAAATTATTAAAATTATTTTTTCTAAAAATAGAAAACTAAAAATAACATTTGACTGAAAATATTAACTCCTACAGACCGTACGTATTTTCGTTTAGCTTGTTTTTTATAGACTGATACAAAAGTTGAACAATATGTTTCCATGTATTTTAATTGATTTTTCAATTGAAAACAAACTTTACTTATTACTTTTCAAATAAACCTCAATCGGTTATTTAAAATATATTGTGAGTGTACATGAAACGAAATTTGAAAACGAAATCATCAATTATTAACCCATAAAGGCATAGGATACTGAGGATGGGTCTGTGGCGGGACCCGAAAATACTTATTCTAACCTGCTGGCCTTATCGAATTTTTTCAATTTTTATTTTCTGTAGTTTACTTGTATGATCTCAAATCTGACGAAGGTAATTCATTTACAAATTAAAAAGATCAACTATACATACCTTCATACACTTAGTTTCATTGCAAAATATATATTTTTTTTTTTTTTTAATTTTACGAAATTCCAAATTTAACGTTTTCTTGCTTCTGAACCGTACACTGTACAGAATTTATAATAAAATTTGTTAATTAATAATATTTTATATAAATGTTTTCTATCGAAATAATTTAAAATCTTCATTTGAAATTTGAAATTATAAATATAATTGAAGCTATTGAAACTAACAATTTTATAGTTGAAATTTTTAAACATTTCTTAAATTTTAACTAAAAATATTTTTGAGTGTAGCAATGTTTACATTACCATATAACGGTTTGTTTGTTATGAATAGGATAGAATTTAGTCATATATGGAATATAACAAAACCCATTTGTTCGCTATAAAATATTTACTTTAATTCCATTTCTTCTTCTCTTTTTTAGAATATAAATGAGTTTCCCTCCTACTTTTGGTTTTCGTTTGTAATGCAAATATTTTTCGTTATTAAAAAAAAGCAACAACAACAACAACAAGAAAACTTTTAATAAGATTGAATTTAAAACAAATTACTTTTTTATTTTAAATTAAGTGCCACATTCTTGGGGTTAATTGATTTTAAATTTAGTAATTAATTTTGTATTCTTTTTTAATGCGTAGCACATTGTTTAATATAATTCTGTTGATTCAGCGAGAATTGTTAATAGTCGCTTAGAGCTTCAACAAACAAAACATGTTTGTAAAACAACTCCTTTTTTAATTGAATATTGTTTTCTTTACTTTTTCCCTAAAGTTGTAGGCCTTTAATTACTTGAATATTCACATGTGGTGTAACTCAATCTTCATCATTGTCATTTTTGATAAATTATGCTATCGATTTGTCATAAAGTGGCATTCTACCATGATTTAAATACTCAATTTACTTTATCAAAACGTCATTGATATTAAATAATTTTTATGATGGTCTTAATATTGTGGATTAGGGTGCCCCTTAAATTATGAATTGTGTAAATCGTATATACAATTCTGAAACCGAGTATACGAATTTTCAACAAAAACTGTTAATCCGTGCCCAACAGCGTTTACATAGTTCCCCAATTATTGAAAATTATGAAATTTTTTAATAACTTTCTTTATAACTTGTGACTAGGAAATGTAAAATTCAAAATTTTTTTATTTCCCGGGAAAAGCGGAATTTATTTTGAATTCCCGGAATGCCGCTAGAGAAATAAATTATAAAATTGTTTATAATAATTTTAAAACAAATAAACAAAATGTCTTAAAAACCTCAACTTTTCATGGTTGTGAAAAATCTCTGACGATGAGTGCTTTTCTATAAATTTCAAAAATTTTTTTAAATCTTCAGTGAATACATATATAAAAAACTAAAAAACATTTTTTGTTATTATTTTAGATTTTTTTTGCGAATTCGCGAAAAATGTTCAGTTTTTTGTAAAAATCAGGTAAACAACAACTCAACAATAATATGTTCGTGATCAGCATACCAAAGTTATATAGAAACGATATCATAAGATATATAAAACTTATTAAAAATTAAGTGAATTTCAAAAAATCTCTAACCTAGGATGCAATGCGGCACGGTTTAACAAATTTCAAAAAAAAAGTTTTTAACTATCGTAAATTTGATATGAAATGTAACAAAACTACTGGCTATTGAAAATCAACAATCCAAAATTTAATGGATGCCCTAATGTAGCTACGAATAAAAACACAATTATACCACTTAAGTGTTTACTTTTGTTTACTATACAATCAACAAAAATGATAGTAAAAAAATAATAATAATAATAAAAAAAGAAATAAATACATATTTTAACGACTGAAAGCTATGACACTCTAACTGACGCACTTTAACGTAATAAACTGTATTAATAAATATTCATTATTCGATAATAGCGGTATTCACAATCTTCATAATTAAAGACTATTCGGCCTGGTGTTGTATTAATTTCATTTAAGACAAAAAAAGAAAGTATTTCAGTGCACTTCTGATAAAAGCACTTTAGTCGCAATAAAACTTTTGAACCTGTATGAAAATCGAAATATATATGAACATACATGATCATACACTCACTAGTATATGATCATGCATGGGTATACATGATCATATACGTCCACACATGGTTCAATGTATGACCATTAGGGTTTATGTCCCGGGAATTCCCGGGACGGGATTCCCGGGAATCCCGCCCTTTTTTCAATCCCGCAATCCCGGGAATTTTGTGCGGGATTTCCCGGGATTTTTTTTATTCTTTTACAGAAGTTTTAGCTAGTATATTACAATGTTGGAAGCTTTATTTAAATTTAAAGCATTGATTTTTTTAAATTAATTTAAATAAAATATACATTTAAAATAAAAAAATGCGATTTAAAATTCAATAAACAGAATTAGTATTAAAAAAATACTATTTAGGCCGAGTTTTTTTTTTTGATATCAGTTGAGTTTAGTTTAGTTAAACCGAAAACAAATTTTATCAGCCATTATCAAGTTTACCAACAAAATTTCTCGTACCTTCTTTAAAATTATGATCTTTCTTCAAATAAAGCAATATATACAACATTTCAACATCAGTATTTCAATTCTAAATGGCTCCAAAAAACTCGGCATTAAAATTAAAAATATTAGTATAATTTTCGTATTTTTAATTAATATAAGTATTTTTTACTTCAAATAATTTCATTTAAATTGATATTCCTTTATTTCAAATATATTTTTTAAATTTTATTTATTTTAAAATAATGCATTAAATGCTTTTTTAAATTATTTAGTTTAGATTTTATTTAGCCAGTTCGCACACTCCCTTAATATTTTAGTGTATATTTTTGTTAAAAGATTTACGATTTTCCCTAAAAATTTTTGTGAAAAATACTCACTTTTAAACTTTTTTATTAAAATAATTCTGGGCGAATAGTTCCGAAAATCTACATAGAAATAAAATATCTGGAAAAATAAATTCTTGGTTCCATTTTTAAGAAATATTTTAGCAAAAATCGATCCTAGTTCTAACTATAAAACTGGCCCTAAGTATCGTTTTTTATCGTAATATATAAACCAGTGCTGAAATTTTAAATTTGTTTGACACAAAACGAAAAAATAAAGAACATGGTCCAGAATTTCATATAAGAAACGACTAAAAATATTATTTTAAATCTCTCTAAAACTTCATTATAATAGATTTGTTATTTCACCGACCGAAACAAATTTGCACCCATTAATAATTCCAATATATCCTAAAAGAAGGGATGAAAAAATACCCATGTTTTTTACTTTTTCTAAATCAATTCGTTTCTCGTTTGAAAAGAGAATTAATACATAGTTAATATATTTTAAAGAGGTTTTTTTTTTAATTAAGACGGCCTTCCATAAAAATACATTACCTAATATTAATTCGCCACTTAAACTGCTAAACGAATTGATCTAGAAAAAGTAGCTATTTTATATTTAGCCCTTCTTTCAGAATATGTTAAGTAGATTTTCTCAGGGGTTAAACCAAAAAGTGGACTTTTTCCGACGGTGTTTTGATAGAAATTGAGTTTTTCAAGTACAACATAGGTCGGATTTATTTATTTTCTAACGAGCGGGAATTCCCGGGATCCCGGGAAATTGTAGAAAAAATCCCGCTGTCCCGGGAAATGAAAAAGTCCGGGAAAAGAAAAACCCTAATGACCATACATCATCTAATATATTACCATATATCTTCGGATCCGAAATTTGAGGGTATAGGGAGGAATATGGTCATATATGATCATATATGACCATACATGAATCATATGTGAGCATATCGGGTCATATATGAACATGTACGGTCATATACCCTCAAAGTTCGCATACGAAGATATATCGAAATATATGGGATGATGTATGGTCATACATTGAACTACGTATGGTCGTATATGATCATGTATTCCCATGCATGATCATATACTAGTGAATGTATGATCATGTATGTTTATATATGTTTCGATTTTCACATGGGAATACATATATTCCTGTTTGGTCTTCATATTTTCTAGACAGATATACATATATAAGACTCCTCAAATCAACTTATTTAAAATTTTTATTAATTTCTTGACAAAAGAACTTATTTCGTGTGTAACATTAGGCACTTCTATTTCAGCAACCGTTTCCATGGGAAAAACTAAATCCAGACCCTGTTACTACGATTCCCTATACTTCAGTTTTATTTCACCACTTGCCTTGCTGCACCGAGATTATCTCGTCCACTCGTTGCCTTTACTAGGTTGGCTATCTTCACTTTCACCCAAAGATATTCACTTAACTTGCAGTTAATTCAAAAAAGATTTGTTAACTTTTCACTGTCGGTAAAAAATACACAAAAGAGGTCCAGTTCACTAAACGGTAAGTAACACACCAAAAGACGCACTCAAAATAATAAGGCTGTTGGCTGAACAGAAAAATTTGTTACTTTAACAAAATTTATTCCTGTTTTTTGTCCTAAAATAAAATTGGTTGATTTCAACACTTTTTTTGTTAAATTTTTTTTGTTTAAATCTAAATTTAAGTAAAAAATTTGTAACACTACAGTTTTATCGGTAGTTATACCGAGTTGTAGAATTTATTCAAGTTTAGGGTCTCGGAACCCTCCCCGGGCCTATTCCATATCATGTGAGGGCATATAAGGGCACCCCAATGAAGCAAACATTTTGTCCGCTTTGCTCGAGATATGGGCCATTTTATGAAGTGGAAAATTTTTACTAAAAATTTCCGAGGGTCCAAGGTCCAATTCTGGATAGAGATTACCCCTTTCGCTGGGGTATGATACGGTTAGTCGAAATTTTCATCAATTTTGCTCTATCTCTCTTAGTTTTCGAGATATGGGCCATTTTAAAAAAATCGGGAGGGAAAGAAATAGCGCCATCTTTAAAACTTCGAATACATTGGTGGCGCCATCTAGCGGGTATTAGCAGTAACATGAAAATACTATATTTTAACAATAAATTTTGTAAAATTTAACGAATGGGTTCTTAAAAATTAGTTTTAAATAAGTATGAAAATTAACACTCAAAATTAGTTAAAGTACTGAGGATTTTTAGTATTTTGTTAAATGAAGATAACTAAAATCTTTGCTTAAATCAGTGTTTCAACTAAAAATTTGTTAAAAATTAGTCAAATTGATTTGAAACCGGTTTGACAGATTTTTCTACTGACGTATTATTTTAAGTGCTTGTTCACTTGGCAGGTACCACGCTAAAAGCAAAACTTGTTTACCTCGCGGTAGACCTCACAACAATTCCACCCAAAGTAGAATGTTGGTATGTCTGTTTGATCACTTCTGAGAGTAAATTATCATATACACTCAAATAAAAAAGTTTGTAAACAGTTTCCCATCGCAATTTACTATTTCTATACTGATTACACTGTGAGACAAATGGTAGGGGTCAGTGATCGGGAAGGGTTCAAACTACCGGGGAAAGTTATATCGGTAAAAAAAGAAGTTATACGTGTCCCGGCGTTTCGCGGGTCAACCCTAGGAATCGAGATATATCGATTTGACCTTTGGTGGTCTTTTTTTTGACATAACTCGAGAACCACTAGTCCGATTTTGCTCAAACAATTTTAAAAAAATTAAAAATTACAATTTCTTTAATCTGTTCATATAACGTTTTTCTATATACTCAACAGTTTTGCCGGTAAAAATAAATGTATGAAGAAAAAAATATTTTTTGCCTAAAATATTAAAAAAAAAAAGTAATAAACAAAAGGTTATTGATTTTTATGGTAGCGGTAACAAACATTTATTTTTACCGGCAAAACTGTTGAGTATATAGAAAAACGTTATATGAACAGATTAAAGGAATTGTAATTTTTAATTTTTTTAAAATTGTTTGAGCAAAATCGGACTAGTGGTTCTCGAGTTATGTCAAAAAAAATATATATCTCGATTCCTAGGGGTGACCCAGCGAAACGCCGGGACACGTTTAACTTGTTTTTGACCGATATAACATTTCCCGTTGGTTTCATCCCATCCCGATTTTGACTGTCGCATAGTGTTATTAGTACAATTTTTATTTTTAGTAATCATTTTTGCTATTCTCTTGTTACAAATTACGGATTTTTTTACTAATTTTCGCTGCTGATTTCAGAAAAACATTTTACTAATTTTTCAAAACCGAGTGCTAAATTTAGCAGAAAAATATGCTAATTTAAAAATATTTTTTTTTTTGATTTTTTACAATTCTTGTTTAGTTTATATTTGTTACTATTGATATATTCTTAGTTTAGAAATAACACCCAGAAAATTTGATTGCATTCCAATGCATAAAACGGCACTAACTGGAGAACCGTTTGCAATTTTGACTCCAAATTTCAAGTACGATGAAGTAATTATACGCTTGTTACAATCGAAAGAAAAAAAATTTTTTTTTTAGATTTTACAGTTTTTTTATTTTTTAGTACAATTTTTTGCTAATTTCAGCAGATTGATTTTATTTTACAGTTTACAGCAATTTACTGAAATTTAGTAGCTGGCACTAATTATTTATACTAATTTCATTGTACTAAAATTATGATATTGTGTAAGTTTTTTAACTGATTTTAGCAAATCGATTTTGAATTGTATTTTACATAAATTTTACTAAAATTTAGTAGCGGCTACTAATTTTTTCTTCTAATTTTATTGTACTACAGATCAGCAGACATGTGTTGCTAAAATTAGCAAAAAATACCGCTGGCCTCAAAACAGTTAAATTTTCCGTAATAACAGCAACATTTTCAGTAGCCATTACAGACTTTTTTGGTTGAGTGTAGAGACAATCTGACAATGATATATAAATAATAATAAAATTTAATGGAAAATCACTGATGAAGCCTGTCCATTAGAGCGTACCACCTTACAGGCAAAAAGAAAAAGTGCGCAAAAATACTTCATATTGGAGGGTGTTCGGCGAACTTTTTTTTTAGGTACGGTCTACTGTCCATAAAAAAAAGGCAGAAACTAGATCTATTCTGATTTGCAAATTAGTAATGTGTCTATAACTTTGAAAAAAATGTTTATTCTTCTTCTTAACCTCAAACCTACTTACTAAAATTTTCTTTCCCAAATATTAATGAGATAAAGCAAAAACAAAGCTGTTTAATATACAGAATTTTAGTTATATTTGAGCTAAATTTTAGTTAATTGAAATCAAAAAATTACTTTGCTCATCAACAAATTTTGCTGTATACATACTTGTACAATTAACAAACTCAAAAAAATTTTAAATTGTTTTTAAAGAATAAAAATTTTTTTTGTGAAATCAGCAGTCTACTATTTTTCATCATACATTTCTGTTGATTTTAACAGGATGACTATTATTATATCTAACAGTTTATTTTTGCTCTTCTAATCTTACTATTATTTAGCGAAAATCGACAAAAAAAAATGTTCTGCAAAGTCACTTTTAAATATCAAACCTGTAAAAATAGCAGAAAAAACTACTAATTGTTAGTGTCCGACCGAGTATTCGGCTTCGGAGTTCGGCCAAAAAGTGATGTTCGGCCAAGTTCGGTGTTCGGCTAAATTTTGGCCGAATACCGAACTTTTCTATAAATCAATATTTTGCAACATTTAGCTCTTTAATTTTGCATAGTAACTTATAAATATGCACATATTTAACTTAATTTTTACTTAAAGAGCGAAAAATATAACTTTTTTAGGTTTTTGCAATTTAGAAATATTTAAAAATTGGTTTCCGCATTTTTGAATTTGAAAAAGTTGCATAAAATTGTATTTTTATTCAAACACAAAAGTATTCGGCTTCGGTTTCGGCCGAACTTAGTAATTTTGGCCAAAGTTCGGCTTCGGCCTAAAAAAGTGAGTTCGGTCGGACACTACTAATTGTTTTGCTATTTTCACACTCATAGAAATAAATCTGTAAAAATAGCAGAAAAAGTAACTAAAAAATAGTTAAAAATGGTGCTGCAGAAAAAACTGCTAAAATTAGCAGATTTGTTTACTAAATACTAGTAAAATGAGAACAGCAAAATAAAACTGTTAAATTTACAGAATTTTAGTTATATTTAGGCTAACTTTTAGTTAACTGAAAATAGCAAATTGTACTGTCAAATCTGCAGAAAATTTTGCTAAATATATGTAGACTAAAAATAGCAAAAATAAACTGTTATATCTACAACATTTTTGCTATTTTTAACCTAAATTTAGTTGAATGCAAATAGCAGTCTATTCTGCTAAAATCATCATAAATATTTGCTGGCATACCACTGGGTACCCACGGTGTTTAAAATAAATGACTGGCAGAACACTCATTTGGGATGCTTTGCCAACCTTAGCAAAAAGCGATTTGCCAGTATTTGTTTTACAAAAATTTCGGTGGTTTATAAAAAACACTGGCAAAGAATTGGCTTAGAGTGATGTGCCAATGTTTGCAACCAGTGGTTATCCAGTGCTACCTAGCTAATGCTACCAGTGGTACAAAAATCAATGACGCTTCGTTAAAAAAGGTTTGTAGTCAGAAGGTTCCGAGTTCAAATCCGGTTACAAGCAAAAAATTTTTTTGGATTGTTTTAATTTAAAATTTTTTTTTTTGTTTTATAAAAACAATTTTTTTGTTTATGGGAAAGCTTTTTCAAGACCAACTTTTTTTTCTCTCCCAACGCTGGCATATTAGTTACAAAAAATTGTTTACCAGTACTAGCATTTTAGCGCAGCCAGTTGTTATCACTCATTTATGTGTTTAGACACCAAGTATATGTGTCGTTAGATCGTGTCGTGGGTAGATCAATCGTCTGCCAATCTGACTCCCGGGTTCAAATCACGGCAGGACCAAAAAAAAATACATATGAACTTTTTTAAATCTTATTTTGGAAAATATATTTCCAGAACACCTATTTATTGGTTTTGCCAGCGTTTTGCCAACGTTCAAAAAAATTGTTCCTCCAGTGCTTTTCCGGCGCTTTTTGAACAGCTGGTCATTTTGTCTAATGATGTTATCATTTTGGAAATGGAAAAGCACTTTTTGCCAGTACTTGTACCACCTGTTAAAGTGCTTTGCCACCGCTTTCCCGTTTGTAATTTTCTGCCTGGGATTTATTAAAATTATTTGGCGTTTTAAAGATGGTTTGTTTGCAAGCGAATGCAACTGAGGAATATTTACTGACACATTTAGTTGCTTTAGTATAGAAGTCTGCGAACTTGCGAAACACCATCGTCATTTCAATCAGTTAAACCTCAATAAATTAATGTATTGTATCTTTTCAATGCAGATATTCGGTTTTATTGTAGGCCGCTATTGTAAATTGATTTGAATTGACTGGATAGAGACGTAAGCTGCAACAAATGTAATTAATTATAGTGCAAATTAAAAAAATAAATTCCATTTTTAATAAATCTATAAAAAAAAACGAGTAAAAAGGTTAAAGTCGGGCATGCCGACTATACAATACACTACACCAGTCTGGGTAAAAGCCAACTAATGTTTGGATCCGAAATTCGAATGGGTTAAAATGGGGCTTGTGTCAAAATTTTCTATAATGTGAGTCAGCGCACCAAATTTCATTAAAATATCTTAATATTTGCGACCTGCAGTTTGTAACCAAGCCAATTTTGGGGGGACCCTTATATGGGCACTAGGTCTAACCATGGACCGATGTTCACCAAAATCAATAGGCTTCGTCCTTGGGCCAACATAGGTCTGTGTACCAAATTTCATCAAAATATCGTAATATTTGCGACCAGCAGCGTATAAACAATATAATTTTGGGGGGGACCCTTATATGGGCACTAGGTCTAAACATGGACCGGTGTTAACGAAAATCAATAGGCTTCGTCCTTGGGCTGCCTTAGGTCGGTGTATCAAATTTCATCAAAATATCTTAATATTTGCGACCTGCAGCGTATAAACCATATAATTTTAGTAGGACCCTTATATGGGCACTAGGTCTAAACATGGACCCATGTTCACCAAAATCAATAGGCTTCGTCCTTGGGCCAACATAGGTCTGTGTACCAAATTTCATCAAAATATCGTAATATTTGCGACCAGCAGCGTATAAACAATATAATTTTGGGGGGGACCCTTATATGGGCACTAGGTCTAAACATGGACCGGTGTTAACGAAAATCAATAGGCTTCGTCCTTGGGCTGACATATGTCGGTGTACCAAATTTCATCAAAATATCTTAATATTTGCGACCTGCAGCGTATAAACAATATAATTTTGGGGGGACCTTTATATGGGCACTATGTCTAAACATGGACCCATGTTCACCAAAATCAATAGGCTTCGTCCTTAGGCCAACATAGGTCTGTGTACCAAATTTCATCAAAATATCTTAATATTTGCGACCAGCAGCGTATAAACAATATAATTTTGGGGGGACCCTTATATGGGCACTAGGTCTAAACATGGACCGATTTTAACCAAAATCAATAGGCTTCGTCCTTGGGCCGACATAAGTTGGTGTACCAAGTTTCATCAAAATATCATAATATTTGCGACCTGTAGAGTGCGCACAAGAATACATGGACAGACAGACAGATGGACGGACGGACAGACGGACATCGTTAAATCGAAATAAAAAAAATTTTGAGCCGATCGGTATACTATAAGGTGGGTCTAGGTTCAATATTTTTTGGTGTTACAGACATCAGCACAAACTTATAATACCCTGACCACATAGTGGTGTAGGGTATAAAAACACAAACTATTGCTTATAATTAATAAAAACAGGGTAAATTTAGGTCGATTTACGAGTCCGTTTTTATGTAAAAAAAACAGTACGGATACGGACCGAAAACGGCCCTCTAAAAACGGAGTCACTCCGTTTTTTACACGACATAACGGTGCGGAAACGGTCCGGAATTGACGGACTTTCAACGGACTTGTCAGTTTTTTACATGACATAACGGTCCGTAAACGGTCCGTCATTGACGGACTTTCAGCGAATTCGAATCAGTTTCGATGTTCCTTAAGTTCCGTTTTCTGGTCCGTATACGGATCCAGAAAACGGTACGTAAAACTTTAACAATTTTGTTGCATAAAATTGTTAAACATTTTTAGAGAGTAAGGATTAAATTTTGAAATATGTTATTCAATTAATTTTACTTTTGTTTAGCAATAATTTAGTAGGTATAAAGCACTTGTTAGTAGCCTTTTTGTTTATAGAGCTAAGTTAAAAATATTGGGACTCTCTGCTTAATTATCTTATCTCAAATGGATCATCGTTATGGAATTTCACCTAAATAAATATTGTTTGTTTATTATTTACTTTATTTATTGGTTTGTTAACTTTAATTAGTGAAATATTGTAATAAATATTTTATATTCATTACAATAATTTAATTTTGGCGATAGTTTTTTAAATCTATAAATAGATGTAGATAGTGTTTAATACTTACTACTAACACCACAATATATTTATAATAAATTCCGAATATTTTTCAATGCAAAGTCATTACATCTAATTCAGGCACATTTGTTTGTATTATGCCGCCCAATTTCATTATATTTGAATTTAATCTATGAAAATATTTACTTCCATTTATTGTGGGGTGGGGTGGGTCAACAAAATCATCAAACGTAAAACTGTTTTATTGATTTGTGTATGTAAAATTTGTCATTTAATAAAGTGTCCTCTCCATCTGCCAACAAACCGCTAACCACTAAAAATATTTTCAAATTTCTTTTATTGATACAACATTTTATACATATTTATTTGAATTGATCAATTGAGTGAATTTAATCAAAGAAAATTATTATACAAATTGATATTCTTTGATATTATTTACACAGCAAAAAACCAAAAAAAAAATGTAAAAAATAAATAAATTATATTGTGTAGAGATATAAATTTCAATCATAGTTGGGCATAAGTGCCGATTTCAAAAGTTATATGTACTTAGTAATCAATACCAAGTACTATATTCGATGTACTTAAGAATGTATCTACTAGAATTTTAAAAAGTACGTCGGTACTTTCTAAGTACCAATGGTACGTGTTAAGTACCACCACTGGTACTTGTTAAGCATCAATGGTACTGCCTAAGTATATATGGTACTTATTAATTATAAATGGTACTTGTTAAGTACCTTAGTACTTAGTAATTTCAATTGCACCTAGGTTCGCAATCGATAGAAATTTTGATTTTGTGTGAATGGGTAAAATTAGTTTATCATCATTAATGTTGAACACCTAAAAATACATAAAAACTTCGAACGTAATATGCCACATCCATAGTCATGTTTATCAATTGACTCAGAATCCAATTCTGTGTGGATTGAAGTACCTAAGAACTTAGCAGCAGTGAAAGACGTTCATGTCAACTACTTTCAAGTACTGAAGTACTTGACAAGTACTTTAGTATTTAAAAAGTAATTGAAAATAATAAATTTACCTTTGGAGTACAAAGTACATTGGAAATATTTGTATTCATATTTTTTTAATGTACCATAATTGTACTTTTCGCAGTAATCGACATACACTGATTACTTCCCGACTTTGTACATATACATATGAAAAATTGAAATGTAAATAAATCATAAATGATTAATTGTTTACAATAAAAGACAATATCTACTAGAATATATGAAACTGAACAAAAATATGACAAATATTTATTTAATTTTCTTTGCATGTTTTACAAATAATATCTAAGAATAACGTAAAACAAATAATATGTGTTTAATATTGAATGTGATTGAATTACAGTCGAATCTCGGTTTGTGCCGGTTTTCTTTAATACTTTGCCTTTTTAAGCAAAACAAATGAAAACTTTATCGCTAATAGATTATGCTCCTCGGGAGGAAAAATCCATTAGCTTATAATAATTTTTATTATTCTTTGATAGTACGCGAGTTCTCCGCCTCTTTTCAACCGGACGTCGATAATCGGGGTTCTACTGTACATGAACTGAATCTGTCTGGAACAAAGAACTAAATTGTCATAAAAAATTGTATCGCAGAAATACGTATAAGGATCATTTACAAGGTTATTTACGCTGGTAAAAACCAAGTCAAAAATTTACAGTCGGGCATACCGACTATATGATAAACGAGTAAAAAGGTTAAAGTCGGGCATGCCGACCATACAATACCCTACTCCAGTCTGGTTAAAAGCCAACTAACGTTTGGATCCTAAATTCGAATGGTTTAAAATGGGACTTGTGTCAAAATTTTCTATATTGTGAGTCAGCGAACCAAATTTCATTAAAATATCTTAATATTTGTGACCTGCAGTTTCTAACCAAGCCAATTTGGGGGGAACCCTTATATGGGCACTAGGTCTAAACATGGATCGGTGTTAACCAAAATCAATAGGCTTGGTCCTTGGGCTGATATAGGTCGGTGTACCAAATTTCATCAAAATATCTTAATATTTGCGACCTGCAGCGTATAAACAATATAATTTTGGGGGGACCTTTATATGGGCACTAGGTCTAAACATAGACCGATGTTCACCAAAATCAATAGGCGTCGTCCTTGGGCCGACATAAGTTGGTGCACCAAGTTTCATCAAAATATCTTAATATTTGCGACCTGTAGAGTGCGCACAAGAATGCATGAACAGACAGACAGACGGACGGATGGACAGACGGACATCGTTAAATCGAAATAAAAACAAATTCTGAGCCGATCAGTATACTATAAGGTGGGTCTAGGACCAATATTTTTTGGTGTTACAAACATCAGCACAAACTTATAATACCCTGACCACGTAGTGGTGTAGGGTATAAAAAGGCCTGCATTCATGCCATCTACGTCTATGTATTTATTTTAGACCGGCCTTAAATACATAGATTTACAAAACTATCGCCAAAGTGAAATTATTGTAATAAATATAAAATATTTATTACAATATTTCACTAATTGAAAGTAACAAACCAATAAATAAACTAAACAATAAACAACATTTATTTAGTTGAAATTCCATAATGATGATGATCCATTTTAGATAAGATAATTAAGCAGAGAGTCGCAACATTTTTAACTTAGCTCTATAAGCTAACAAGTGCTTTATACTTATTAAATTATTTTTATAGTGAATTTCGATTGAGCAAACACTACCTGGTTTGTCTGGTAGTCACTGGCTTTATCAGTGATTTTTCTATGGATAGAATTCGTGAGTGATTTTCTATTAAATCTTGTTAATTGCTTATACGTTATTGCCAGATTGTCTCTAAATTACAACTTTTGAAAAACCCATCGGTTGTAGGGCTGAGTTCACACCTATTTCTTAAACACGTGTTTAGCCAAAACGAGTGTAAAGGAATAAAGAACTGTTGTAATAGAATAAAAAGCTAAACTACGCGTTTTATCCAAGCCTAGGGTTCGAACATGCGCCTATTCTTACATTACAAACGTAACTTCCTATAATAAGGGCGAGGCACTTAACGTATCACTAATTCGTAGTTTTCTTTCCTATTCAGTTTTCGGTTATTGTTTTTACTCACAATTGATCAACACAGACACATGTAAACACTGTTTTTTTGTTTATCATCCAATCTCCTCCGTGTCTCTTGTTTGGCAGTTGTTGTCAATTTGAAAAATTGGTTTAAATTAAAACAAAAATCACTAAAATTTAGAACAATCGCTTAAATTGACAATTGACAAAAACTGAAAAAACGTCAACATTAAAAACAAATTGCCGAAAAAAAACGCCAAAATTTTAAGAAAATAGCCAAAATTGTAAAAAATCTCAAGCTGAAAAAATTTTTTAAGTAATTACAAAATTGTAAAAATTTATAAGAATCGCCAAAATTTCAAACAAAAATCATTTCAAAAAAATTTTAGGTATTGGCCCTTACCACCCAGCAAAATATTGGTAATGACACCTCATTACTATCTGCATTACCAAAAATGATATATCATTACAATTTGCATTATTTTATAATATAAAATAATGACTTCCTAATAACAGCCTATTGTATTTACTGTTTCTACATATAAAATTTTGTATTATATGTAAATATGTTTTATGTTAAAATTTTTATGACGAGTCCTAAAACTACACACTAGAGAAAACTTAAATTTTTCTGAATGTATAGTTTAGACGCCAAAAAATAAGTTGTGCGGAGCTATGAATTTCTATTATATAACCACTTATTCGGTAATGAAAGATTTTGCTGGGCATAAAAGAGTATTTTAAATTTAAAGTGGACTTTATTTTTAATCATACGGTTTTGTTCATTTTGTGTATGAAAACCCTACAAAAATATTTTTATTTTCAAACATTTTGATTGGTTGAAAATAAATTAACCAATCAGAATGCTCCAAAAATAAACCAAGTCAAGGCATACTGCCACCCAATATTTTAACTAAAGCCGACTTTAACTAAAATATACATTTGAAAAATTTAGATAGTAAGGGCGATTGTTTTTAATTTTTGTTTATTTTTTAAATTCGATGATTCTTCAATTAAAGTAACATTTTCCCTATTTTAGCGACCTTTTTTAAATACTAGCGATTTTTTTAAATTTTGCAAAGTCTTTTAAATTTTTGGTAATTATGTCAATTTCAACGATTTTTTTTAATTTTGGCGACTTTTTTCTATTATGGGGAGTGTTCTTTTTTTATTGGAACGATTTTTTTTTTTAATTTTGGAGATTATTTTTATTTCTTTAAAATTTTAGTGACTTTTTGCCGATTTTTTAAATTATGGATATTGTTTTTTTTTTTTTTTTTTTTAATTTTTGTAATTTTTTTTTTTTTAATTTTTGCGATTTTTTTCAAATTCTAACGTTTTTTAGGGATTTTTGATTAATGTGTTGATTTTTTTTAATTCTTGTAAGTTTTTCAATTTAGAATTTTTTTTCAATTTTGCCGATTTTTTTAGTTTCAGAATTTGTCAACAATAATTTTAGGGTTTTTTTTAATTCTGACGTAAAAATTTAAAACAATTCCAAATATATGAAATTATTTATTGGTATTCGTTGCATTCTCTTAAATAATGAATTATTCACGAATTTACTTTACAATATATTCTACAAGTCTCATCGTTTAAGTCCATTATGTTTTGGTCCATTTCATTTGCCTCTGTTTCGTTTAATTTCAGTTCGCAGCCGGCTTTTAATGCATTCATGCAAGCCTTAAATAATAATACTGTGCGACAACCCAAATCGGCGGGGATACTACTTACCGGGAAAAGTTATATCGGCCAAAAAAAATTTTACATGTCCTGGCGTTTCGCTGGGTCAGGTCTAGGAATCGATATATATCGATTTGAAGTTAGTAAATATCGTATAGGGGAAATTCTCAGTTTTTGTGCCTTTTTCATGCATTTTGACCATCTAAATGTCCGAATATCGGAAAGTGAAAGACACAAGAAATTACAATTTCCCCTATACGATACTTACTAACTTCAAATCGATATATATCGATTCCTGGACCTGACCCAGCGAAATGCCGGGACATGTAGAACCCCCGCCGATCACTGACCCCTACCATTTGTCGCACAGTGTAACCTGCAACAGTCTGGTATATCCAAAATTAGAATGGGCTAAAATTGATTAGTGTCAAAACTTGTTTACAAAATGGTGAAAAATTAAAAAATCAGTAAGAAACTTAGATTTTTTTTAATGTCAATCAGGGCCGATTCTATCCAAAATTAACACGCCTTGGGCCTTTGTAAATCACCATACCAAATTTAATTAAAATATCTTTATATAGCGTGTGAAAAAAAACCGAGCAAAAACGCCTTAAATCGCATTCTGCTTAATTTATTTTTAATAAAATGGAAGAGATATACATAAATGGTGGGGTGCCAGGTCTAAACTGTTTCGAGAATGGGTCCTAATTTCAGTAGTTTCTTAGTTTAAATATTTAATTGTTAAAGCAGCCTTATAAACCCTCTTATTGTAGTGATGTAGTATGATTCGATGATTCGGACTATTTTCTCTTTGTATGCCAACCTGAATAAACTGTTCTGTTAAATTTAAAAATTGAAGTGCTATTTTGCAAAAACTTACGGGATAACCCTCGAAATCTGTCAGTCAATCTTATCTAAAAAACATTGAGGCCTCAGATTTTCATACTTTAAATATAAAGTTCATATTCCTTCCTTTTAATTCCTATTTATTATAAACTTCCGTCAAAACTTTAAATTATTTTTTTTTTGAAAAACTAAAACAAAAAAGAACCTTTTTTGCTTAACTGAGCACAGTAGGTTATTCTAAAAAGCAATTGATAATGGTAATATTTGTATATTAGTATATACCCTACGGGGAATGAGGAGTCAATTGCCCTCCAAGGACCTATCCCGTGACCGGTCAACCGAAGGCATATTACTAAATTAGTACAAATATTAACCAAAGAGAATGAACTAATTTTCTAAGTATTTTCTGATTCGTTACTTTCACTGTAAGTAAGTTTTAAAAAACTTGACCGATACCGAAATAAAAAATAAAATTCGCGGCATATTTTTTTAAATATTTTTTTTATTTATTTTACTCTTTCATTTATTTTGAACTTTGTTTTTTTACGATTTTTTACGATTACGTTTTTTAATGTTAAAGCTGTTTTGGTTTTAACAATTGGTATTTCATTAAATTTTCTTTTTAACTTAAGGGCAATTTTTAAAATTTTTATTTATATATTATCAGAGTTTTTGAGGTAATTTTCTAATTTTTAATTGATTTTTTAATTTAATTATGGCCAACGCAAAAAACGAGTCAACTTCCATCGGGGGCATACTGAAGGCACTTCACACTATATTTGTGTGTGTGTTAGTGTTGTTTTCTTTTCTATTTTTTTCTTTTCCATTTTTTTTTGCTTGTAGTGTTTGTTTTTTTTTTCTTTTTTATTTGAACATAAACGAAAAATACATAACTTTACCATCAGCCAGCCATCACGCATAAGCAACATTAGCTCAGACTGTAGAGCGTTTGCCTTACAAGCAGGGGGTTGTGTTATCGAGTCCTACTTCGACGCCAAGTAGATTATTTTTAATTCTTAATTTTTTATTAGTTTATTTGAAGAGCTATTTTTAGACACACCACCTTACTGTCACTAGTTGTCTAAACTGTGGCAATTGGTCATTTCCAATGACAACGCCATGTTAAAGTGATATGTCTCTTTCAAACAAAAAGACCGATCAACGACCGTTCTCCGCCCCCTTGGGACCTATCCTGTGTATCATCTGGGACCGGTCCCTTTCCCCGTAGGGTATTTACATGGACAAATTCCAAACTACAACGACGATCGGTTAACAAGGAGAAGGATGTGAGCTCTCAGAAGATTCTATAAGGGGAAGATAGATTGATCTACATTGCGCCAAAATCGACAACCTCTCGCTTATGTTCAGCCGTGCAGCGATTTAATTCGAATTATAACCGAAAATATCTATATTAAGTACCCTAAATTTTCATCCGATTCGAACAAGATTTCCTACATGTTATTTGTGCTACATTTTTATTAAGATGTGCAAAATTTGGTGAATATGGTAAATTTAGGGTGTTTTGCATAGCAAATATATAAATCTCTGTGACAATTATGTCTAAATATTCAACAATTTTCATCATTTGTAAAAAACTGAACTTAAAGATTTTATAGATTTTTTCTTTGTGATATTCTCCTGTTAAAGTTACAGACAAAATGTTTTTACAGTGCTATATTACCTACTACCCTTCCCAACCCTGCAACAAAAGAGCAGCCACTTTTTAATGCATGACTTATTTCTCTGAATTCAAGAAATAAGAAATATGCAAAAACTAAATACTACAAATACAACAACACATAGAAACTTGAAGCACAAGCATAGTTTTGGACTAGAAATTTGTTAATTTACAACGGTATCGTTGCTTTCCTATGACACACACACATGTTAAATTCATTGATGGAAATTCCAAATTTTGAACTACAACCAGCTCTAATAAAAATACAACTCAAAAATAAAAGTAGTTGCAATTTGGGACTTCCATCAATAAAATTAACATGTGTGTATCACAGAAAAAAAAAAACAATAATGTTGTAAATTAACAAACTTCCAGTAGAAAACTTGTGCTTGTCCGTCATGTTTCGATGTATTATTGCATTTCTATTATTTGATTTCTCCATATTATTTTATTGAATAGAATGGAATGTTTTTGCACTGTATTTTCCAGAATACCCCACTGTGCTGAGTGGAAAGAAAATTGTGTATTTATAATTTTTTCTTCTTCTTCTTAAGTTTATGTTTTATTTTCAGTTGAGGGTTTAATAAAATTGACAGTTAATTAATTAAATTGATGTTAAAAAGTAGAAAAAACTGCACAAATATTAGAAAACAGGTGTGTACGGAACTGAGTAAAAAACTTTTTTGCAAACTAATAAAATATGTTTTTTTTTATAACAATTAAATACATCTCGGTATTGCTGATGCAGATGTTTGTTAGACCTTTTACTTTTTAGTTGTATATAATTTTTTTTTACGAGTATTACCTATAACTGTTTAGAATTGTCAGGATATTGTAAGCCTTAAGGTTATTTTGTGTAACGTTTCCTTTGTACATGAATTGAGGTGGAAAATTTATTTCCATATACATATTTTGTAAAAGAAAAAAGTTAAATACACAACAAACACTAGCATTTATTACTATATGTGACAGCGCATAGAGAAAGGGACCTAAGGGTAAAAAAATCAATTTTTTTTTTGATGTGGACAACATCTGAGCATCGAATGAGACCGATCCCATGCCCCAAAAGTGTTCCCTCCCAGAGATATGCGCGTTTTATGAAAGTGAAGTCGACGATTCTAAAAAACTGTTCGTATTAACAGAGTGACATTCACGATTTAAAAGAATTATAAATGAGTATTTATTATAATTCACAATTAATAATTTTAGAAAATAAAGCTGGATTCGAAAAACCGCGAGCAAAATTTATATCAAACTCATGGAAACAGCGCGCTAGGTAGAAAACAGTAAAAACCAACTACACAAAACAAGAGGTAGGGACGACCTACGCACGTTTTCAAGGTTGACCAACACATTCGTGACGTCATGAGATGTATCGCTTTCAAATGAGACCAATACCAACACGCTCAGTGATGGTACACCAAAGATACACGTATTTAAATCTTTAAAATGGCTCTCCTGAACAAAACCGGTTTTTACCCTTAGGTCCCTTTCTATTTTGCGCGTCACATATGAAGTAGATATAAAAAAAATATATATTCTTACAAGGAAGCGCATTTTATGGGTCTTCCCCGCTTGCAATGAAATTTGAATATGTTATAGGAAAGACAAGTATTTTTAGCATCAAAATCCCATACACTAATAGAAAAAAGTCCGTAAAAAATTTAGTTAAAACTACTAAAAATTAGCTAAAAATGATGCTGCAGAAAAAACTGCTAAATTAGCAGATTATATTTGCTATATATTAGTAATATAGGAACAGTAAAAATAAAACTGTTAAATGTAAAGAATTTTTTTTTTTTTTTTTTATTTTATTTTATCGGGATATACATTAATTGCATCAAAGGAATTAAATATGCTAAAAATCACAAACGTATTTAACAAATTGTGAAAAATAATCCGCTGCAGGCATGTCCCTATCCGGATTTCATTCTTGCCTAAGGAAGTTAGTTATATTTGAGTTAAATTTTTGTAAATGGAAAATAGCAAATTAACCTGCTAAAATCAGCAAAAAAATTTGATAAATAATTAGTAGCCTAAAAAATCCAAAAAAAAGATGTTTAATTTTCGAAGTTTGTTTTTAGATTTTTTTTTTAATTCAAATAAAAATCAAGCCTTTTGAAAACAGCAGTTTACAATTTTTTAGCAAATATTTCTGCTGATTTTAGCAATATAGACTGCTATTTGCATTCAACTAAATTTAGCTTAAAACGATTAAAAAGGTTAAAGTCGGGCATGCCGACTATACAATACCCTACACCAGTCTGGTTAAAAGCCAACTAATGTTTGGATCCGAAATTCGAATGGGTTAAAATGAGGCTTGTGTCAAAATTTTCTATAATGTGAGTCAGCGTACCAAATTTCATTAAAATATCTTAATATTTGCGATCTGCAGTTTGTAACCAAGCCAATTTTGGTGGGACCCTTATATGGGCACTAGGTCTAAACATGGACCGATCAATAGGCTTCGTCCTTGGGCCAACATAGGTCTATGTACCAAATTTCATCAAAATATCTTAATATTTGCGACCTGCAGCGTATAAACAGTATAATTTTGGTGGGACCCTTATATGGGCACTAGGTCTAAACATGGACCGATGTTCACCAAAATCAATAGGCTTCGTCCTTGGGCCAACATAGGTCTGTGTACCAAATTTCATCAAAATATCTTAATATTTACCACCTGCAGCGTATAAACAATATAATTTTGGTAGGATCCTTATATGGGCACTAGGTCTAAACATGGACCGATGTTCACTAAAATCAAACTTGTTCGTCCTTGGGCCAACATAGGTCTGCGTACCAAATTTCATCAAAATATCTTAATATTTGCGACCTGTAGAGTGCGCACAAGATTGCATGGACAGACAGACGGACGGACGGACGGACATCGTTAAATCGAAATAAAAAAAAAATTCTGAGCCGATCGGTATACTATAAGGTGGGTCTACGACCAATATTTTTTGGTGTTACAAACATCAGCACAAACTTATAATACCCTGACCACATAGTGGTGTAGGGTATAAATAGCAAAAATTTTCTAGATATAACAGCTTATTATTGCTATTTTTAGTCTACTAATATTTAGCAAAATTTTACAGTACAATTTGTTATTTTCAATTAACTAAAATTTTGCTTAAATATAACTAAAATTCTGTAAATTTAACAGTTTAATTTTTCCTGTTCTTATTTTATTAGTATTTAGTAAAAAAATCTGCTAATTTTAGCAGTTTTTTCTGCAGCATCATTTTTATCTAATTTTTAGTAACTTTTTCTGCTATTTTTTATAAATTTATTTCTATGCGTGTAGGGGTTAAAAAGTAGGAACAAATGTTTGCTAATATCCGAAAATTTTTAGAACCGCGGTTTCGGTTTTGCAAAATTTTAAAAACCGCGGTTTCGGTTATTTTTCGGTATTTTTTTTTGTTTTAATAGAATTTTTTTTTTGATAATAAATATGCATAAATGAGATATTTATTATATTTATTATAGAATAAGGGCAATAATTCCATTTCGAGGCCCTTGTAGAAGAAGAAAAACGTGAAAACCGTTATAAATTCAAATTTTTGGTTTTTTTTCTGCAACTCCTTAACAATACTTCAGTTACATCCTTATCTAATAAGGACCGCGTTCGAAAAAATTGTCCATAACATTTTTTGCAAAAACTTTTTTAAAAATCAATCAAATTGAAAATTTTTTTTTAGTACACTTAAAATAACACGTCAGTAGAAAAATCTGTCAAATCGGTTTCAAATCGATTTGACTAATTTTTAACAAATTTTTTGTTGAAACACTAATTTAAACAAAGATTTTAGTTATCTTCATTTAACACAATACTAAAACTACTCAGTACTTTAACTAATTTTGAGTGTTAACCCTCTAATGCTCAGGGCAGCCAAAAGGCGGTCTTCTAAAATAACAATATATTAAACAAGTTGTATTATATCCATAGAAAATTTAACTATCTACTTTTTTTGCCTTCAAACTTTTTTTGTATAAGAAACGGTTTTCAAGAAATTTGCAAAAATTGACTTTTTAGAACAGAAAACAATATTTGAAAAATTGCCAAAAATACATTTACGATCTGGCGTACATTACCGATAATAACAAAGCCAGTTTAGAGTCTTTAATTGTAAAATCAGTTAAAAAATGTTCTACAGGACTCACAGGATAACGCTAGGATACATTTTACAAATATCTCTCTAACTCAAAAACTAGCCCACAGATTTTCTTGAAATTAAACACAGATTATATGTTTAGATGTAGTAGTAAGCAAAACTAATTTCGTCAAAAATTATTGATGTTTAGTGCCAAATTCGCCAAATTTCGCAATTTTCAAAAAGCAAAAATCGCCAGCTATTTATTCAAAGCATATATCCTCGAAAATTTCTGCAAAAAATAGTAAAATGTTTCGAAGGCTCATAAAATATTATTTTTTATGGAAAAGACCATCACTTAAACCAACAAAGAGCTAACTGGCTTTTGTTCAAAAGGACTTGGATTTATTGAAAACTTTTCAAGTAAATATTAAAATATTTACACTTAAAGCTTTCAGGCATAAATAAATCTTTTTAATTCAACAAAGAAATATTTGTATTTGAAAATGTATGCAAAAGTTATTTGAAAATTTCGATTTAAGTAAATATTTTAAAATAATTTCCCAGGCCTGTTTGAATATCAATGTGTGGTTTGTTTGTAAAATATCAACATATAAAATATTTTCATATGACTTTAACCTTTATGGCCTTGATTTTTGTCTCTGCTTGGTTTTTCTTTAACCATAGTCCATATAAAACCATATCAAAAGTACAAAAAAAGGTTAAATATTAAATCTAAAACAATACATATGTATTTTTTGTGATTTCATGCATATCCCAAACATGTGCCATACATATTTTAGTTCTTTTTTTTTTCTTGTTCAATTTAAATATAATTTTGCAAATCCCATACAACCATTTACTCACATACATGTATGGTATGTTAACATTATTACAAACACATGAATACAAATATTCCAACACATACTTATATGTAAATATAAACAAATGAGTTTTATGGTTACTAGAACTTCCTCTTTGCTTCTTATATCCTTTGTACGTACACGACATTGAAAATGTCCTTTTGATAAAGTCAGTCGTCTGAATTGTCTGCCATTTGTGTAATTTTATGTGTTGGCTACACTACGATAAATGGACTGCCGCTCTCAATGCCCAGCCTTCAATGTGTTTGTCAATAACTGTTGCATTGCATGACAATTAAATTTTTTGTGTTGTATTTTAATTGTCCATCGGCAAAAAACAATATATAAGCCACATGATAATCAGTTTTTTTTTTAACAATATTAAAAAGTCATTTTAGGAAAAAGAAAGCAGTTGGTAAGTGAAGGAAATGCAAAATATGTAGGATTTATATCAAAGTATGAGATTTATTTACACTGCAAAAACAAATTTTGTTAATTTATTACTCTAAAGTTTGGTAAATTCAGCGTAAACAACAAATCTAAGACTTTTTTGATAAGGTCGCATATAAATTTTTAATGTTCAAATCAGTCTTTTTTTAGTTCAGTATCTCGTCTACTAGTGAGACTTCGGTTTCCAGCTAAAAATTATGTAAATTTCAATACAAATTAATTTGCGCGCACAAAGAAGATGCCACCCACCTTTGCCAAAACAGGCAGCTCCATTATAAGTTTGACCTCCTGTCATTATTTTTATTACCCTCATAATTCTTAATTAGTTTCGTTTGTTTGTTTTTTTTTTGATATCTTCCTGAAATAATGTGTTTTTATTTTTTTGGCAAATTTAAAATTTTCCTTCATGTCATCACTTTTTTATCTCTCATTTTTCACTTAATAATAATTTTATTATGCTTTTCTTAAAGTCCCCCCATGTGTTGAACATCTGCGTTGTTGTTAAGTTTATCGCTGTGTTTGTAATGAAGTAGATATTTTAGTTTTTATTAAAATTCATTTTTGTTGGTATAAATTATAAACAGATTTATTTATTATTCTTGCTTAATGAGACTATAAAACTATTAAAAATTACTTTGAACTTTTTTGTGTACATATATAATGATATAATGATAATAACAATAATAAACTGAATAATAAAAAAAAAAAATTGATAAATTATTATCTTGGAATTTTACAAAGACACTAAAATATATTTTAAGAAAATTCATGGATTATTACCAAAATTAGTTTCAAAAATACTCGTATGTGACAACATATCAAAGGCCCAAACACCATGCATGATTAATAAAATAGCAGTCATACGTTTAGGATAACTAAAGTGTGGTCATAATTTGTTGGATTAATACATTCATCATTTCATATTTTATACATTTTGCTATACAAAATTATCCATAACTTCGTAAATTTTATTTATATGGATTTTTTTTAAATATATATGTAATACTGTATTAGTTTTAGTGCTATAAAGTTAAAGAAGAATGCTTAACCCTCTAATGCTCTTTCTTCTGATTACGATAATATTTATATTGAACAAATATTAAAATTTTAATTTGTCGCTTTATTTAGGCGATATAGCACAACAAAGGTTAAATACGTATCTAGAAACCCAGTAGTAAAATAATTTCGGTTTTTGCTATAAATTAACACTATCAGTAAAATAAAATTGATGGAATATATATAGGACAAGCTTCGTTGAGCAATCGATGTGCTTCAGCTGCACTTTTTTCTCAAACTGAAGAAATAAAGCAAAACTTCCCGTAAATGATGCTTTGTTGGCACAAAATTCCACATTTTCGAAGCAAGAAAAAAAATTTGTTCTTTACACTATTTCTTTCAGTGACTACACTAATTGAAAAAATTCCGTAAAAAATTAGTTAAAAATTATGCTGCAGAAAAAACTGCTAAAATTAGCAGATTATATTTGCTATATATTAGTAGTACAGGAACAGCAAATATAAAACTGTTAAATATACAGAATTTTAGTTATATTTGAGTTAAATTTTTGTAAATGGAAAATAGCAAATGAACTTGCTAAAATCAGCAAAAAGTTTTGCTAAATAATTAGTAGCCCAAAAAATCAAAAAAAAATATAAAATTTTCGAAGTTTTTTTTCCACTTTTTTTTAAATACAAATAAAAATCAAGCCTTTTGAAAACAGCAGTTTACAATTTTTTAGCAAATATTACTGCTGAGTTTAGCAGTACAGACTGCTGTTTGCTTTCAACTAAATTGAGCTTAAAAATAGCAAAAATTTTAAAGATATAACAGTTTATTTTTTTCTATTTTTAGTCTACTAATATTTAGCAAGATTTTCTGCAGATTTTACAGTACAATTTGTTATTTTCAATTAACTAAAAGTTAACTTAAATATAACTAAAATTCTGTAAATTCATCAGTTCTGAATTTGCTGTTCTTATTTTACTAGTATTTAGCAAAAAAAAAAAATCTGCTAATTTTAGCAGCACCATTTTGAACTAATTTTTAGTAAATTTTTCTGCTAATTTTACAGATTTATTTCTCTGAGTGTAAGTGAGAATAAATGACAGCTGTTAAACCTCCAAAATTCCATATAAGTTATTAAAGACACAAACCATGTTTAAAAGATACGCCATTTGTTGTGAATCCCAAATGTGAAATACTTGAAATATAGGAGAAAAAGTGATAGAAGTTGTCCTAAAGCCGAGCGATAACAAATATCAAAAAAAGCTCAGATATCCCCCTGATTATAGTAAGTATACTCAGATAAAAAAGTTAGTAAAAAAATTTTGTAAACAGTTTTCAATCGCACTTTACTATTTTTGTACTGATTTTTAGTAGAATTTTATTTTTATTAATAAATTTTGCTATTTCCTTATTACAAACTACGGAGTTTTTTTACTAATTTTTGTTGCTGATTTCAGTAAAACATTTTACTAATTTTTCAAAACCGAGTGCTAAACTTAGCAAAAAAAATATACTAATTTAACAACAAGGAAATTTTATTTATAAGAATTCGTTGATTTTTTAGAATTCTTGTTTAGTTTACATTTTTATTATTGATATATTCTTATTGTTAGTTTGGAAATAAAACTCAGAAAATTTTATTGTAACTCCAATGCATACAACAGTAATAACTGGAGAATCGTTTGCAATTTTTACTCCAAATTTCAAGTATGATGAATCGAAAGAAAAAATAATATTTTTTTTTTATTAAATTTGATATCTAAAGAAAAAGATTTTACAGTTTTTTTTTTATTTTTTAGTACACTTTTTGGATAATTTCAGCAGATTAATTTTAAATTGCAGTTTACAACAATTTTCTGAAATTTAGTAGGGTCTACTAATTACACTATGCGACAGTCAAAATCGGGATGGGATGAAACCAACGGGAAATGTTATATCGGTCAAAAACAAGTTATACGTGTCACGGCGTTTCGCTGGGTCACCCCTAGGAATCGAGATATATCTTCTTTTTTTTGACATAACTCGAGAACCACTAGTCCGATTTTGCTCAAACAATTTTAAAAAAATTAAAAATTACAATTCCTTTAATCTGTTTATATAACGTTTTTTATATACTCAACAGTTTTGCCGGTAAAAATAAATGTTTGTTACCGCTACCATAAAAATCAATAACCTTTTCTTTATTACTTTTTTTTAATATTTTAGGCAAAAAATATTTTTTTCTTCATACATTTATTTTTACCGGCAAAACTGTTGAGTATATAGAAAAACGTTATATGAACAGATTAAAGGAATTGACCACCAAAGGTCAAATCGATATATATCGATTCCTAGGGGTGACCCAGCGAAACGCCGGGACACGTATAACTTCTTTTTTACCGATATAACTTTCCCCGGTAGTTTGAACCCTTCCCGATCACTGACCCCTACCATTTGTCTCACAGTGTTATTTACTCTAATTTCATTATACTAAAATTATTGATATTTAGTACATTTTAGTAAATGTTTTATGTTTTAACTGATTTTAGCAAATCGATTTTGAGTTGCAGTTTACAAACAATTTTGCTAAAATTTACTACCGGCTACTTATTTTTTCTGCTAATTTTGTTGTACTACAGATCAGCAGGCATGTGTTGCTAAAATTGACAAAAAATACCACAGAGCTCAAAACAGTTAAATTTCCCGTTATAACAGCAAAATTTTTAGTAGCCATTACAGAATTTATTGGTTGAGTGTAGACATTATTATATGTAAATTTGAGCCAATAATTGAATAACAAAAAAAGTTTTCTAGTGAATTTTTTTTTTCAAACGCGTTATATAGACCTACTGCAATTAATATTGTAATTAATATGCATTTTTATTAATTCTAATTTAGTAGTTTTGAGGTTAAGAAGAAGAAGAATAAACATTTTTTCAAAAGTTATAAACACATTAATTTGCAAATCAGACTAGAACTAGTTTCTGCCTTTTTTTTCTATGGACAGGCTTCATCAGTGATTTTCCATTAAATTGTATTATTGTTTATATTTTATTGTCAGATTGTTTCTATATCCCAGAAAAAAATTTTTAGTATTTTGGAAGCAGTAAAAATACGAAGCGCTTAAAAACGCGCTACAAGTTCTGCTTTACAGAGTTGCGCCACTTTATGCGTATACAATACACAAAAAATTTTGCAATTTGATTGTATACCCTGCAAAACTGCCTTAAACGAAGCAAATCGTAAGCAAGTTATTTAAAAAATTACAGTGCTACGCTATTCGCTTACGACGAAGCAGGTTGTAAAGGAGTAAAATAAAATGTAAGTTATCCAAAGATTAATGCGCACGAAATCTGAGTCATCTCAATCGTGTTTTACCCTTCTTTAGTAGAGTTTAATGTATAGACGCCACATAAACATGAGTCAGTCTGCATTTTGAAGTCGGCAAATGAATGCATTTATTTTCATAAGAAGTCGCGTTTAAATGCGCTCAATGAAAATCATGAATTTACTGCATCTTTTCAGCAGCAAAAAAAGCACTTTTTCCAAAAAAAAGTGCATGAATTTATTTACGGTTAAATGCACTTATGAAAAACATGAATTTACTGCAATTTTTCAGCAGCGAATAATGCGCTTTTTCTCACAAAACAACGTGCTTCCAAGCGGGCCCTTTGTATGGAAAAATCATGCCTTCCGTAAGCAGCATTGTAAGGGATTAATTTTATTTATTCCCTTACAAAGCTGCATCCAGCGAAGCAGGTTTTTTGCTGGGATGTGACCTTCTCCGAGAAAAGGGACCTAGTGTGTCAAAAAACGGGTTTCGATAAAAATGAGAAAAACATTAAAATTTTATTTTTAATTTAAATTTAAATGCGTTCTTCTCAAAACTTCATTTTCACACACTAGGTCCCTTTTCTCGGAGATATGATAATTTTTTCAACAACGCGTCGGCTGTAGGAATCGAACACATGCATTCCTACATTTTCATTTGACGCCCAATTTGTCTACTTTTCTTTGAAAAATAAATGTACATTATTTTTGTTCCTCTGGACTAATAGACCTCCTGCTGGTTACAAATGTAAAAAAAAACACTGAAAATTAATTTTTTTTTGTGATTTTTTAGTCTACTAAAATTTAACTGAAACATAACTAAAATTTTGTATATTTAGCAGTTTTATTTTTGCTGTTCCAATCTTGATACTATTTAGCAAAACTAATCTCTTTTAGTAGTTTTAACTAAAATTCTTTCCATTAGTGTAGTTATTGAAAGACTTAAAATATTTTCCTATTCCTTTCCGTTAGTTTGTTAAATTTGCCAACCAAACATTTTTTTGCTTTAAATTTATAATATCCTTTTAAGGAAATAAAAATAAAAAAATCGATTTCAATTTATATTTCGCAAGCTTAAAATCAACAACGTGTGCAACAGTAAAATGTAACCAAAAAAAAAAAAAAAAAAAAAGACTGTATACTACCCACAATAATTCCCTAAAGGCTTTAATATAACATCTTGGTTAGAAATATATGACAGGAAATCTAAACAGTAAATGTGGTTGTGTCGGATTTTACGAATAAATACTCAAATATGTGAGTAAAACTCAAAATACTGAGAAACACTCACATAAAACAAATATGCTCAAGTAAGGCAGCAACACTCTCTTATAGGAAATGAGTTAAACTCACTCACTTCTCTTAAAAATTGTAGAGAATTTATAAAAAAAAAACATGCGCTTTTTACAATAAAATCTCTGTGAAAATAATAGCTATAATTTTTAGATTTAAATTTTTTTTTAAGAGATTATTTTTTTTTGTTTTACTTAATATGTATTAGTTTGTTCTTTTTTATTTTATTGAACTACATGAGGCGAGACTTTCAAATCATTTCCCTTTCGGTAAACATTACACAAGAGTAAAATCTAAAATCTATGTGTATGTGTGTGAAAGTACTTGTGTGTTATTGGAGAGTATGAGTGTGTGAAAGTAGTACATGATACACTCGTATCACAAGATATGTCTCACCAAGGCATTGACATTGCCTTACTGTGGCTGATATGAAAAAAATTAAAACCGTATAAAAAAAACAAAATTGTGTCAAATTACAGTCACACTTTAGTTTTATTTTTTTTTGCAAACTGTAACCGGCTTTGTTATGTAATTCTTAAATAATTTACTAAAGTACGAGTAGATTTTAGGAAATAAAAAAGTAACGAATTGAAACGAATTAAAAAATAATGGAAATAATTCAGCAATTCTTTGAAGTAAAATGAAAACTTTAGCAAATTCAGGAAATAATTAGCTTATT
This sequence comes from Leucophora obtusa, assembly GCA_949987735.1. Taxonomy (NCBI): domain Eukaryota; kingdom Metazoa; phylum Arthropoda; class Insecta; order Diptera; family Anthomyiidae; genus Leucophora; species Leucophora obtusa. The sequence goes on from OX465297.1 coordinate 208,122,141, forward strand.
ACATTTGGATTCATAAATCAAAAATTTTTCTTTAATATTAACTCATTACCAACGTTCTAAAAAAAATTTGAAAATTTACTACTACGAGGGTAACTATTCATATTGTGAGCCTTGGCCACTTTAACACTTGTTAGGTTGCTAGTTGATATTTTCACTAGAAAGCTTAACATTTTTGACCATAACCTTGCTTAGAACTTTTTGTCATTTAAGGATTTATTGTGTTGTTGACAAAAAGTGAAAGTTGCGTGTTGGAATTAACATATGAAGATTTTCGGGTTATGATTTATTACGATTTTCGATGTGAATTATCTAGACAAGAGTGCATAGACAAATTAATTTCAACTCTTGATGATAAAGCTTCATCATTTGCAACTGTGAAACGCTGTTATAACGAACTTAATCGCGAACTTTCTACGCTCTAGGATGAATTTCGAGAAGGCCGTGCAAAATCAGTTGTTGTGCCAGAAAATATTGATGATGTGCCAAAAGTGACAATATGAGATTGTTATGTGACATACTCTGAGATTGATCACAATATTTATTTTGCGTTACCGTTATTCCGCTTAACCCTAAAATGCTCACTGTATCTTTAAAGATACAACAACATTTGATTTAAAAACAGAATTCAGAAATCGTTTTTTAAGACATAGCAAAAGGTAAAAATAATTTTAAAATGTTTAAACAAATATGTACTCGTATGTTTTCGGGGAAAAATAGTATAAGCTTTCTACTAAAAATATTTTTGTGTCTCTATGTTTCTTAACTTTTGTGTATTTTTAATGCAAAATGTTGGGCAGTTTTGGATTTTTGCTAATAAAAAATATAAATTTTTTTTTTTAAAAACGTGGTACTCATTTTTATTCATTTATCATTTTATACCATAAAAAATAGTTTTATCCAAATCAGAGCTCATGAGCATTTAGGGGTTAAATTCAAAACCAATTACTTAAGTAATTTTATAACGGACGAAACAGCAATCGATACTATGAAAAAATACTCAATTCATTAATTAATAAATATTATTTTCATTTATTATTGAAAACTATACTACAACCAGGGCAACCAGAAATATGCAGTATCATGATTTTTTTTTTTTTTGCCGTTCGTTGTATCGAAAAATGGATAAGATACACAATGGTAATTATGAATTTCAGAAAAATTAACAACCTAGCAAAAAACAGAAATGCCGAAGCAGTAGGAAAAGCACTACAATTCTTTTTTTTAGCATAAACACTAATGATTTTAACATTGAGCTGTCATAGGAGAGGAGTAACACTTCAACATTTTTTCCATGCTTTTTGAACGAGTGCTAAGGAAGCTCTTTTTTTTAAAGAGAAGTAACACTCAGGAAATTCTTCGTATTAATTAATATGTTTCTTCTTTTGGAAAGGGGATAGAGAAGTAGTGAAAGATGAATGGCTTCAAATATGGTACCAATTTTTTTTTCACCAATTAAAAGTTAAAAAAAATCTTCGGAAAAAAAATTATATTTTTTTTCTTTTTTTATCGGGCTCTTTCTTTGTTTGCAACTAAAATAAATTTGCCAAAATTTGGCTTAGAAAATATGTTTTAATATTATTATTTTTAAAGCTAAATACGTTTTTAAAAATATATTTCTAAAATTCAAACATATTTTATGGACATAAAATGAATTTTTGTAGAGCATCTTTCTGGTTGCCCTGATTATAACAAACATGTTGTACTACGTGGCGTATGATTTATTTCATTTCAACTACAACATAAATTCATTATAATAAAAAACAGAAAACAACTGCATTGAGTTAAACAAAAAAACACACACAAAACAGAAAATCAATAATTTCAACAGTAAAATATGATTTAATGGTACGCAGAAAAAAAACACTATTTCAGATCAAAGTCAAGGGAAAAAGTTATATTTATGAAATAAGGCAAAGTTAAGATGTTGTTTATGAAATGAAAGTTAAAACAAAAATCAACAACCCGGGTGGCTATACACACAAGTGCGTATGAATATATTAACCCTTTTATGTAAAATTCCCTTTTGTCGGGAATTATTTGAAAAGTTTTTCAAATGTAAGAATTAAAAAAAAAAAATTCACAGTGTCGTGAATTTGTATAATGAACGGTCAGAAATAGGAGTTGTGTTACATAAATCAAATTAATATAAAAGTGTTTTTCATAAACTCACAATATATTTACCACAAAGGTTCAATAAATATCTAAAAGGTAAATCAGTAAAGTCGTTTCAATTGCCTAAACAGTTAAATTACCAAGAAATATGTTTTTTAACATTTTCTATCAATCATTCAATAAAGAAAGTATACAAAAAAAACGAACATTCGATATTAATTAAAATATTCAGTTAAAATTTTATTTTAAAAACAAACAGTTCTTAAAGTACTCGTATATTGAGTATTAAAATAAACGAAAAAACTATTTCTATTAACGATTTTGTTTTAATTAATTAAATAACAGTTAAAAATAACCGACAAAATACAATTGTTTTAAACGAAAAGTAAGCAGTCTTTTTTCTAACTGATTTTCAATTGTTTTAATGTTCATACTCAGCAGACATAAAGGAAAAAATATAACATTTTGGATAACATAACGCCCCATAACGCCTTTTGTTTTAAAACTGCAATTTAAGAGATGTGTTCCCTGGAAAATAAGTTAATTGTTTGATTATTCTGGAATATCCAGTAAGAATGTGCTGGATAAAGTGTCTCAATAATCATCCAACCAAAACCGCTCGACCTAGGAATTTCAAATTAGGCTTGTATGTTCCTCCTTAAAAAGGCTTTTACACGGAAACCCTTCGTATCCGGAGGACTTTTTATTATATTGTATAATTTACAAATGCAGGATTCACAGCAGATGGCGTATCTTTTACACATGGTTTGTGTCTTTAATAGCTTATATGACATCTGCCGTTTATTCTCAGTCATTGAACAAATTTTTTTTTTTTTGCTTCGAAAATGTTAAATGTTGTGCCAACAAAGCATTATTTGTGGGAAGTTTCCTTTACTTCAGTTTGAAAAAAAGTGCAGCTGAGGCACATCGATTGCTCACCAAAGCTTATGCTGAATATGTTCCATCGATTTCAACGTTCGAGAGATGGTTTGTTCGGTTCAGAAGTGGTGATTTTGACATGGAAAACAAAGACCGCCCAGGTCAGCTCGATGAAGATAGTTGTCACTCAAGAAGAACTTGCAAATTCGTTGGGAGTCACTCAAGCAGCAATTTTAAAACGTCTGCAAGTAGCAGGATTCATCCAAAAGCAAGGAAATTGGGTACCACACGATTTGACGCCGACAGACGTTGAAAGGCGATTTTGAATGTCGGAAATGCTGCTAGAACGCCATAAAAATAAGTAATTTTTGCATAGAAGAAAAACGAGTCCATTACGACAACCCGAAGCGCAAGAAATCGTAAGTAAAGCCCAGCTAACCAACCAAATCAACGCCAAAACCGAATTTTCATGCCACCAAGGTAATGCTCCGTATTTGCTGGGATCACAAGGGTCCCATCTACAGATTATGAGCTGCTGAAATCGGACCAGACGATCACAGGGGACCTGAACCGAACACAACTGAATAACTAGCGGAATATACGATCAGGCATAAAGCCGTAATTAAAAATTATTTAGAAAATAGTGGTTGGGAAGTTTTGCCTTACCCGCCTCATAGTCCAGACCTTGGCCCGTCCGACTACCATTCGTTTCGTTCGATGCAGAATGCTCTCACTGTAATACGCTTCACTTCAGAACAGGGTATCGGAAAGTGACTTGATTTGTTCTTGGCCTCAAAAAATGAGGAGTTATTTTGGCACGGAATCGATATGTTGCTAGAAAGGTGGGAAAATGTCATAGCTAACGATGTCCAATAGTTTGAGTAAATATAGATTGCACCAATAAACCCCCAAACTTTGCCAAAGAAAATACCGCATTTTTATACACCCAATAGAAAACCTTCGGAATTCAAAAATTTTTTCATACAGTGAAATACTAAAACTGTGAGAGACGATTTTACTTTAGAAAAATCCTCACATTTGGGGGAATTTTTCTATTGAAGGAAATCAGACACTGACGACTTTCTGCTACAGAAATACCCGCGACTACAAGCTCTTTTTTATGGGAAAACAAACCCACAAACTCTTAAAGAATTTTTTATATGGAAAACCTCAGAATCTGTGTATTTTTTCCTATTGAAAAATCATCAGTGTACGAAGACAATTTTTAAGGAAAAAAAAATTACTACAGAAAAACCCTCGGATTATGAGAACCTTTTTCAGTACACAAAGCGTCAGTTTCTTAAGCTTTTTTCATAAGGAATTAACATCAGGTTCAGAAAACGTTTTGCTGTATAAATACCCTAAGCTTCTAAGGAGTTTTGCCTGTAGAAAATCCTTTACATTCTGAAGCCTTTTTTCTGTAGAGAAAGAAATACTCTTAAAAGTCTATAATTCTGTTACTTTTTTTGACCCCTAGGGTCAATTTTATAGTCTTCTTAGGTAAGAAATTTTGTTTAGAAATTTCTTCCTTAAGTCAAATTTTATAAATAAATCATTTGAAGATCTGACTATAAGACTGGAAAATGCTATGCATTATTAAGAGTGGTTTATATATTTAAAGGCACATCTACATTGGATAGAAAACTCGCTACACTTTATGAAAATGCAGCTCTGTATAAGTCTACGAAATGTAATCTCTAGGCCATTGACAATTGCTGTCATACGTAATTTCTTTAATTAGTAACAATTTTTAAGATGACTTGTAACATTATTTAACATTTCAGTTTATTAAATACACCTCTTGGTAAATTTTAATAAAAATAAATAGGTACTTGACAATTAGAGATGATACTTTTACGATAAAAATTAGTGCCAAATATATTAGAGATGACAAATTTAGCGTAAACTCTACGAGATTTCTATCCCGTGTAGATGTGCCTTAAAAGAGATTTTTTGGACACATAAAATTAAAATTAAATAAATTTATAATGTTGCTAAACCTTTTTGATATAATTAAAGGCGTATTATTTTTAAACAAAATGTGTCTGTATATTTTAATTTTAAACACAATAGCTATTTTTGCCCAATTTAAAATAGGTATGAAGTTACATCGTTTTTATTTACTATCCTAAATTTCAACAAACATTTACTATAGTTTAGCATGTTGTAAAAATATGTGTTTTACTTATTTTCTCATAATAACTAATCTTGTATAAATTTTATTTTAAAATTGCTCAATTAATCCATATTTATCATTTTCCCTATTCAAACGTCTGCAACTTCGTTAAAAATAATAACATTTTTAAAATCCTCTTTTATTGTTATTGACTGAAGTGTTTGCTATTTATTTAGTGAAGTCACTAGTTTTTTTTTATTTTTTTTGCTTTCGTATACTTCATCTTATTATTTTTCCCACGACACGACAGTGTGTGGCGCATGTAGGGTAAACAACATATTTTTATAACATTTGTTATAAAAATGTCCCACCAACCACGGTTAATTTATTCTACAATTTGTTTTGTGTTTTCATTTCTATGTTTCAAATATTCTCAAATATAACTATTTTGATTATTTGTCATAAAATATTCTATTTTATATGTAAATAAAGGAATATTTGTCTTAAGAAATGATAAGGGAAATTGAGAAGAAAGAAACACGAGCGACATTTATTTACAAGGCGACAACAATTATTATAGAAACGCGTGTAAAAATATCAGAGCTGACCAAATCTCAGTAGATCGGATTGTAACAGATCTAATTAGATCTTTAAATTGGGGACAAATTCGAGATTTGATAAGATCTCATCAGATCTAGGCAGATCTGGGGAACGAAATGTAATCAGATCCAATTTGATTTTGACTTTAAACTAAAATTAAAGAGACCGTGTAAAAAACTTAGATCTAATCAGATTTCTTTAGGTTTAATTAGATTTGATTTAATATAATTCCATCCGGTGCTAGATCACATCATATTTGTCAAAAGTTACACACGTTACGGCCAGATCCGACCAGATCTGGTGCCAGGTGTCTACATACTTAAAGTTATCTGGAAAATTGGGTATTTTCATGGCCAAATATCGGCAGATATGTCCAGATTTGATTCCAGATCTAGTACCAGGCCTTAGCCATTTTAGCTATCTGAGATGAATTTATTGGTATAAGGTCTTATTATACCCTACACCACTATGTGGTCAGGGTATTATAAGTTTGTGCTGATGTTTGTAACACCAAAAAATATTGGTCCTAGACCCACCGTATAGTATACCGATCGGCTCAGAATTTTTTTTTTATTTCGATTTAACGATGTCCGTCCGTCCGTCTGTCTGCCCATGCATTTTTGTGCGCACTCTACAGGTCGCAAATATTAAGATATTTTGATGAAACTTGGTACACCGACTTATGTCGGCCCAAGGACGACGCCTATTGATTTTGGTGAACATCGGTCCATGTGTAGACCTAGTGCCCATATAAGGGTCCCCACAAAATTATATTGTTTATACGCTGCAGGTCGCAAATATTAAGATATTTTTATGAAATTCGGTACACCGACTTATGTCGGCCCAAGGACGAAGCCTATTGATTTTGGTGAACATCGGTCCATGTTTAGACCTAGTGCCCATATAAGGGTCCCCCCAAAATTGGCTTGGTTACAAACTGCAGATCGCAAATATTAAGATATTTTAATGAAATTTGGTGCGCTGACTCACATTATAGAAAATTTTGACACAAGCCCCATTTTAACCCATTCGAATTTCGGATCCAAACATTAGTTGGCTTTTACCCAGACTGGTGTAGGGTATTGTATAGTCGGCATGCCCGACTTTAACCTTTTTACTCGTTTTTAGTTTAAAGTTTTTGTTTTATCGATAAGATACTATGAGTCCAAATCAAGTTGGATCTGATTATATATGGTGCTCTAGATCTGTCTTGATCTGATTAACTGCAATTAATCTCAAATTTATCCCCAATTTTGAGATCTAACTACATCTGTTGCAATCAAATCTAATAAGATCTGGTTATATTTGCTCTTATATCTGGCCATGGAAATCACCAAATTTGTCATATCACTTTAGATATGAACATATTTGGTACTAGATCTGATAATATCTGTATCACAAATGCCATATCTGATCGTATGTGATCAAATCAGGTCAGATAATTATATCCAGTCATATCCATTTAGATATAAACAGATCTGATCAGATCTTAGCTTTTTACATGGAAGGTATGTGCAAATGCACGTTGAATATTTATACACCAATGAATAGGCCAACCAAAAAGAAGCCAGGGCATGTTTTTTATTTGAAGAGATAGAACAGTTTAGATTAAATACAAGTTCTGATCTTAAAAATATAAGAATTTTAAGCTATATTTGTTAGAGCTTTTTTTTGCTTATTTTATCTAATTTTGCTTGTTTTTGCTTATTTTGTAAATATTGGCTTAGTTTTGCTATTTTCTTTGATAAATAAGCTTATTTTAGCTTTTTTATGCGAAAATAGAGCATATTTTTGCTTTTTTTTTCATAAAATCAGTCATTTTTAAAATTATTTTAAGTCAACATAAATTTTTTTATTTAAAATTTGTTTTTTTTTTAATTCATTTTAAATTAAAAAATCGCTTGTTAAGATAAACTTTTTATTTTTCCAACCTGAATTCTAAAAGTAAAAATATGACAATGACGATTTCCTTAGGCAAAAATGATTTTAGCACATTTAATTCTTTAATGCATTTCGCGATCAAAATAAATTTAAGAATGTCACAACATTGTCTGATTCCTGAAGTTCCCACTTCAAAAAATTTTAATTTTATGAGGATTTTAATGAAGAAGTGATGAAGTTTAAGGGTTTATTTTTGCATTTTAACTGCTTATTTTACTGTTTTGTCGAGCTTTTTTTTAAGAGCTTAAAACATTGCTTTTAGAGCTTTTTTTGGTTGCCCTACCAATGAATATCTCACAAATAATTTTAAAATGTCTTTGAAGATTCATAAATTTACTTTTAAAAGCTTCTTAATACTAATATGGACTTACTGTTTTTTTTTTTTTTTTTTGTAAATTTCCCAATATGATAATTACCTGAAAAGAAATTAAAGAAAAAATTTGTAATTCAAGTTTTAATTTAAAATATCTTTACAATAGGATTTAAAAATATTTATATGACACTTTCCATACCAACTGTCCTGGTAAAGAAAAAAGTGTACCATAATAATGTAAAACTAATATTATTTATTGAAATATCGGATACTACGTGTAATATAAAATGGAACAAATTTTAAAATTTTCCAAAAAAGAGAGCATAGTAGTATTAAACTATTTATAACAATTTACCGGAATTAGAGAAATGTCCGTCTATTATTTTGAGAAAATCAATTTTTTATGGGCGATTTGAAAAAAAAAACCTATATATTTTTTTATTATTTCCCAACTTGTTCTAAATATTAATTTTTGTTTGCTTTTAATTTATAAAAGAAAGCTCAGTTGTTATTCTATCGACAAAGGAAGTTTTAGTATGGTGCTCAGCTTTCTTTTCGAGAAAATATTGAGTGAATATTGTCTACTTTCAAATATTAAGAAAAAAAATCAACTATTTATTTTGCTTTAAATATATTGAATTTTGCTTTTTTTTTCTTCTTGGATAATCAATATAATAAAGAACAAACTTTTTTTTAATAATAAATACAGCATTTATTTACTTCAAATTACATAACCAAAGCCCTGGGGGTTATATATGATTAATAAAAGCTACTACAAAAAAATAATTTAAATAAAGATAATAAAAATAAATAATAAAAAAATAAATAATAATAAAAATAAATAATAATAAAAATAAATAATAATAAAAATAAGTAAAAAAATACAGTAAAACTATCAAATAAAAAAATACTGAAAACATTATCTTGAATAATATAAATAGATATTTAAATAAAAATAATATAATCACCAGATTTTCCTAAGTGCAGCAATAATAAAAAAAGAAAAAGTCGAGAGAGATAAAAATGGTAGCACAAACAAAAAGCTATAACTCATGAATAGCTACATAATCCTTAAGCTTTAGCCTAAAGACCTGGGGTGAAAAAGCAAAACCTCTCAGGTATAGAGGTAGATCGTTCCATATTCTTGAAAGCCTAATCTGAAATGATCGCTCGGACATAGTAGTATGATGTGTTGGATAAACCAGTTGGGGATTTCTTTCCGAGTTGGACAAAAGAAAGTTGTCAACTATATAGTCCGGAAACTCATTCACCGTTGCCTTGTAAAAAAAATATCAATAACCTCATACCTACATAATTAACAAAAGAGCACCCAAGAAATTGGATTACATAACGAGTCACATGAGAGCGAAGTCTTAGGCCAAAAACATATCTAATAATTCTATTGAAAATCTTGGTAAACCTATTAAATTCACCGCCTGTGGTACCGGAAAATACCTCGACACAATATAATATATGAGGCATCAACAAGGCATGTGCCACACGCATCCTAATTGAGAGAGGCAGATACAAGTCAAGAGAATACAACCTTCTCAACAAGAATGATATTTTCGAAGAAACGTTATTAATATGCGATGAGAAATTTAAATGACTGTCAATTAAAACTCCAAGACACCTTAATCTTATCCACAAATTCAACTCTCATGCCATCGAGAGTAACCATTAGAGCGTACCACCTTACAGGCAAAAAAAAGTGTGCGCCGTACACCCTCCAATATGAAGTATTTTTGCAAGGAGGTTTCAAAAAAAAATTTTATGCCGAACGTAGGGGTCGCCATTTTACATTTTTCGTTATATCTTTGGCATTTACAGTCGGATCGTAAAGTATGATACATCGATGTTTTTCTCTCGAGGAGACCAGTGTTTTGCTCTAAGGGCATTTTGAGCTCAAGTATCCAGTTCTAGTAGTTACCCACCAGATCTCAGTTGCTACCACCCTAATGTACCACCCTAATGTCAGAAAATTAAAGCTCGCAAAAAATCATTAAACTTTTGCTAAAGAAGTTTTTCGCTAAACCCAGTAGAAATTTTTTTCATATATTGGTTGCCGAACGTAGGGGTCGCCTTTTAAAATTTTTTTTAATTGGATTTTTACTATATAGCAAAACAATGGTCTCGTCGAGGCAAAAAAATCGATATATCACACTTTAAAATCCGATTTTAAATGCCAAAGCTATAACAAAAAATTAAAAAAGGCGACCACTGGTTCGGCAAAAAAAAATTTTTTTTTGAAATCGCCTTTCAAAAATACTTCATTTTAGAGGGTGTACGGCGAACTTTTTTTTATTTTGAGGTACGGTCTAGTAACAATTATGGTATCAGTATCGAAACCAAAACCCATTAACTTCGTCTTTCTTGGATTGACAACAAAACCATTGCCAGAAGACCAAGATATAACTTCATGTATGATGAAATTTACACACTCTTCTAAGACATCTACAAATTGCGAATCGGCATAGCAAAGAAACTGAACATCATCCGTATAAACGTAAGACTGACATGATAGACCATTCCCAAATGTAAGAAGACATTCAAGTAAATCATGAACAGTAGTGGGCCAATAACAGAACCCTGAGGTACACCACTGGTTATTGGTTTCGTTAAAGAAGAAGAATCGCCAATCGAAACAAACTGACTTCTATAACTCAGATAAGAGGATATAAGTTTACAAGCTTGTGATGAAAAATCAAACAAATTAAACAGTTTTTCCACAAGTTTCGAATGTATGCATCGGTCAAAAGCTTTAAATAAATCCAGTGAAAGAAGAACTACATTTTTACCATTATCCAAAAATTTTCTAATCGAATCCGTTAGAGCAAGAAGAAGGGCACCAGTACTATACCCACATCGAAAGCCTGACTGAGATGAGTGTATTAAAGAGTTACTATCAAGGTGTAGGATCATTTGATCCTTTACAACCACCTTCGAAAGAATCGGAAGGACGCAAATTATACAAAGAGTTGGAAAGACCTTCCTTTTTTATGGGTATCACCCTAGCTTTCTTTCAATCGTTAGGAAAGACTGAAGTAGTAAAAATAGAATTAACCAACCGAAGAATATGGGAAGACACAAACGGAAAAACTAAATTAATAAATTTTAATGGTAAAAAATCATTAGCTGCCGCATTAGATTTAATCTTCCACAATACTGCGCGCAATTCTCCCAGATTCACACAACGAAACGAAAAACCACCACCAAAAGTACCCCCTGAAAAATTCATTGAATTGGGATTATCATCTATCTGACATGAAACAAAATAGTCATTTACCTCGTCAGCATTAGCAGAGATAAACTGATTATCAGTCTCCAAACAACCATTTCCCCTTAAATAGCTCCACATTTGTCTAGGACTAAGATCCCTAAACATGCTTGAATAGGCACGCCTTTTAGCTACCCTAATAACTCTCTTTGCACGATTTCTGTGCTCACAGCCCAATTCAGTGAACTTCTGAGTTTGAGTTTGAGTTTTTTTTTTTTAGGCAAATAATGTTCAGCGAATATTTTCCCCATAAAGAAGATGAATACCATACTGAAAGTTTCTAAGCATCCGATTTTTTTTTTATATATGTAAATACAAGAAATATAAAACTTTAATAATTTCCAAATAGAATTCACAATTTAATTTACAACAAATAGAGAGAAAAAAACTTATGAATAAAACTTTCCTAAAACCAATGGTTGACAATTTGTAATAATTTCCAAATTCCATTAAATTATTATAAAATAATATTTAGTGGAATATATATATTTAAGCACGCCCTTCTCGCCCACATTTTGGAAAATTTTTAAATGTTGTTCCGTTTTTTATTCATATCATATAGAGCAAAAAATACCGTAAGTGTGGCTTTGATACGATATGCTCTTGCTGTAGCGGGGCAGTTTGTATAGAAAGCCATATATTGTAACAACGAAGACGTATGAGTAATATGTATTATTCATACGCTATGTAGATAATAATACACAAAAGCGTTAAGTTAGTATCTACTAAAGGGCTGCATGAGTGCAATCGGTTTGTTGTTGTCATTAAATCACATGGTGCTAGTGTGTGTGCATTACGATTTAAACCACCCTGTTACGACTAGAATACAAATCAAAACGTAAGCGAGCTTAAGCATTAAACATGGCAACGAAAAAAACAATAAGTGATTGTTGTGACACACGATTGTTCGCTACCATAACATAGCAATTAGTACTTTGAACTAGTGTTTAAGTATCGCAATGAATGCAATGGTGCGATGGTGTGTTGTGTTATAATATGTAGGTTTTATAAAACGAAAAAGTATAAATGTACACTCAGATAATTCAATTCAATGTTTGTTTTACAATTTTTATATTATTATATAAAAAAGTTAGTAAAAAAATAAATTAATAATGTTATTAATGCATAATAAATTATAAAAACAAAAAAAATAATTTATATTAATTCTTATTTTAAAATTTTTAACTTGGTTGGGAAACACTAACCGTAAAATACCGTTAACGATTCGAAACCCTTTCAACGAACTATTTTTAACCCTAAAATACCACTAACGAAGTAACTTAAAATACCGTTAACCTTAAAATAACCTAACGAAATAAATTAAAATACCGTTAACCCTAAAATAATTTAACGATATAACTTAAAATACCGATATCCTTAAAATAACCTAACGAAATTCTATAAAATAAAATTTACCAAATTCATTCCAAAAAAAAAACATTTAAAAAAAATCGGTGGTATAATTAAACAATATTGAAAAATAAAATTAAAAATAAATAATATAATAAAACCAATACGTAGTAGAGTTTGCTAAAAACCCTACTCAATGTTCCTTAATGTATTCGTCGCTTTAGAGCTTTTTTTGGTATCATTAGAGTATTTCACATATTAAATAGTTGAAATATTCATTACGATCAACTAGAGAATTTTTTGGGGGTAGACATTTGTCTATTTTAATTTTTTTCATTATACCATTGGCCGATCATAATCGGCTTTTCATACCTACACAACACGAATGAAAACAAAACTCGCAACTAAAAGCATAAAGGCTGAGTTACCCAACCGTAAACGTATCTGTAACGAATCAGCTGTTCCGATTCCACAAGAAGAAATGTATACGAATGGTTACTAACACGTAAATGTAAACGAACTTGCCGGATCATTCTGTTGAAATCAGAATTTTCTATCCGGCATCGAAACAGCTGATTGATTTTAGTCGGAAAAAATATGAAATGAATAAAGAAAATTGAATCAAACAACAAATAAGGAATAAAAATTAACAAATAAATGGAAAAATTTAGAATTAAATATAAAACCACATGAAATATATGCTAAATAGTAATGTCGTTTACGGTAATCTATAAGTGTACTTTTTAGCTACGGTACGGTACAGTTACATGACATTTACGTTTACGGTCCCATAATCCGCCCTTAACAAAGAAAAAAATACTCCATTCATTAGCATGATAGCTTTCAACAGAGTAGGTACGTATTTCGGTTACATACATCAGTGTTGCCAGTCTTTTCATACCCTATCCCCAATTTTTAATTTGCCATCCCAAAAAATTCCCAACTTTTATTTTATATAAAATTTTTTTTCGAAAAATTAGTGGAAAAATACCATATTCGTTTATTTTTTGCGGTAAGTTGTACACTCAGACTCAATAAATTTGTGCTTACAACAAATTATAAAAAAGAACAAATAAATTTAAATAACAGCAAAGAAAATTTGAACCAAAATTTTTCATTTTAAATATTTAATAATAAACATACATTTAATAAATAACAGACATTCTGTTGTGTATGGTACTGCATTAAAAAGTTTTAGCATTTCAGCAGATGGATTAACTTTTGACAATTGAGTAACTTGTAAAGTATAAATTTAATTTAAGAAGAACTTCTTATAACTCTTATTAAATTTAAATAACTTTAAAAATTTTAGAACCAAAACGAATTCGAATTTTCACCAAGAGGAATTATAGTTTCTACGAACATTACCTTGCCAGACTCAAATTTTTGTAGCTAAAGATCATTCACTATTATCAGCATTCTTAAAAAAAAATATAAATATTTAGAATTATCAGGATTAAATTCATAAAAATATGAAAAAGCAATAATATATTTTATCCCCAAATGATCCCCTAAAATTTCATATCATCCCCAATAAATCCCCAGTTCTACAAACGGAAGTTTTTATCCCTATTGATGACACAATTCCCAATTTGGGGATAAATCCCCCAAAGTGGCAACACTGTTATACATAAGTTTTCAGTAACACTAAAACGATGGTGTTGATATTGTGTTGGTTGCTTAAGTTCACAATAATATGATGTGGTAATGTACTGTTGTCATCCGTGATAAACGATTCATGATGGGATTCGTCTCACTATCGATATGCTTTTTTGCCATCGTGTTTTTTTTTTTTTTTGTTGTTTGTACTGATTCAATCGTTATAAAAAGTAAAACCACACAACTTGTTATGGCTTGTAGGCTATCATGTGTCTTGAAATCTCATTTAAGGTGAATCGTTCAGCCCTTTAGTATCTACTAGAGGCCAGTATGAATGTTTTGCAAGACATTCACAAAACATTTTCTTATACAACACCAAAATATTTTTTTTGTTTTCTGTTTTATTTTTTTTTTTTTTGTAATGATCTGAATTTTAACATCTTGTAAATAACTACAAATAAGTAAAATGGTCAATTGTTGTTATATTTAGTATTAAAAATCGTCAAATCTCTCATCAGCGCATGCAAGAGAATGTCTTGTAAGACATTCATTTCAGCCCTCTAGTATCTACTAACAAGGGATTAAGTATTTAGCATTTAAACTGATTCTGATGGTATTTGGATATGTCATAAAAATATCGTCGTTGTTGTATAATGTTTATAGCGTTACTTGGGTATTCAATTAATCGACATTTTAATTTAATCGATTAATCGTTCAAATAATTATTCGGTTTTTTTTCTTAACCGATTAATCGAAAAATTTTTTAAATTAATCGATTAATCGAAAAAAATGTTATGTAAAATAATATACAAACATTTGTTGTATTTTTAATAATTTTATTTAAAAAAAAGAACAAAAACAGTTTCGGAAACTCTTCTAAATTTTTATTACTTCTGTCCCCTCTGTAATATATTCAAATTTTATCCAAATCGGGGAGAACCACACCGCAGACCTTTCTTTAAATTTAGCTTTTTATAAAAATTATCCAGACGTTTATATATTATACATAGCGCTCTATAATATCTTCAATGAGAAGAATAATAGATCAACTCGGAGATAAATTTGTACCTATTTCGTATGCATTCAACTCATAAAACACATAAATGTAGAAAGACATTCTGTTGAGAATTGATTTTCCCTCCACGTTTACATCCCTCCATCGCTTTATTTGATTTTAGCAACTATTTCGCAGGGAATTTAAAAAAACCTTGTGATTAATTTTGACAAATTTGTTTCTAGCAGAGTTAGCTGAATTGGGCTCTGAAAAGATCATATGTATGTATAAAAGGTTATTTAGTTCTCATCAAACATTATTTAGAACTCATAAATACTAATTGTAACTATAATCTTGTTAACAACTTATTTGTAAATTACTTTGTTTTTTATCTTTCAAATAATAAACACCTGAATATGTTTATTTGTCTTTTAATTTAGCATTTATTAATTCGAATCCTGTCGCTTGGGCTAATATCCTTTGCTAAAGGATATTATGAATCCAGAGTGCTGACTACTTTGGAAGATGACAAAGCAAACTGTTGATATTTTTGTTTTTTCTTTGATATTTAAGATGTTTTTCACAATTTGTTAAATAAGTTTTAATAGAATCCCATATTTACTTTAATAAAAATATATATTTTTGAAACATTTTATTAATTTTTTACCAATTTCGATTAATCGATTAATCGTATTAAATTATTCGAATTATTCGTTATTCGAATAATTAAACTGTTCGATTAATCGAATAACGATTAATCGACTGAATACCCTAACTGTTACACAGAATTTTGTGAGTTCGAGCCCAAGCAATGGCAAATTCAATTTATAAAAATTATATGTATGAGTTTTGTATCCATTGTACATATCGCAACGTCCTCCTTCGATGTTCCCACAGTGCTAAACCCCACTGAACTAAAATAATTTAAGAGGAGCTATGAGTTCCAAAAAGTTTGTCAATACTCATCAAATGGCGCTCAACAACTGTTCTAAAATTTAGCATCTCGGTCAATTATAGTGTTGCCATGTTTGATCTTTCATCACGCTTTATCTTTCCTCTATTCCCTTTTCAAAAAACAACACATTAATTAACATGAAGTGAGTGTTCCTTCTGTTTAAAAAAAAAACGAGAAAATGAGGTTAAAGTCGGGTATGGCAACCACCCAGTGTAGAAACGGTAATGACATATCATTATTTTTTGGACTACCAGTAATGACACCCACTTACCTTCTGTATTATTTTAAAACATATAATAATGAGTTACTGATAATTACTTATTTTTATCATTATTTCAAATAGAAAATAATTTTTTAGATTTTTTTGAAAATTTTTTTAAATCTATTTTTAGACTCAATATTTTTTAAACACTGGTAAGGATATATGTAACCATATATTTTTTGATTTTTTGTATGTTGGCGAGTAAGCTTACTTGTGTGCAGCAGGTCAATTATGTTTTTATCTATTAAATATTACATGTCCATATAGCTCAGATGGTAGAGCTGTTGACTGGCAATCTGTAGACCCAGGTTCGATTCCCGCAGCAGAAAATTTTATTTAAAAAAAAAAAAAATACAATAAAAAATATTTTTTTTATATAATTTATTTTTATTTAACGATATATTTTTTGATTTTTCGTATGCTGGTGTGTAACGACAACTCATTATTTTTCGCGACATCGCCATATAAAGGTAATAAGAAATGTAATAACAAAAGTAACTAGTTACCATTACCAAGTATGTAGTTACATTACCACATATCTGGTAATGATTTTCTACACTGGGCCCAATGTAGAAATGGTAATGATATATCATTATTTTTCGGACTACCACTAATGACACCGAGTTACTTTCTACTTTATTTTAAAATATATAATAATGACTTACTATTTACTTTTCACATTATTTCAAAACAAAAAATAATGCGTTAGCAGTAATGACTTATTTCTATCATTGTTTCAAATATAAAGTAATGTTGTAGATTTGTTGTAATTTTTTTTTTTTTCTAATCTATTTTTAGACTCAATAGTTTTTGAACACTAATAAGGATGTTGGTGCGAAAGCACCAATTAAGTGTTCATCTATCAAATTAACATGTCGAGATAGCTCAGACGGAAGAGCTATCGACTTTCAATCTGGAGTACGGGTTCGATTCCTGGCAAGAGCAAATTTTATTTAAAAAATTTTTACAATAAAAGTTTTTTTCTCATTAAACTTTTTTTTTTGGAAATCTATTTTTAGCCTCATTATTTTTGTCAATAAAAAATCAAAAAATATCTCGATATGTCTTCACCTATATGCTTACCAGTATTGACAAAAATATGTTTACACGACAACATACAAAAAATCAAAACACACACTCACATATATTTTCCATAACCGATTGAGGTTTATTTGAAAAGTAATAGGTAAAGTTTGTTTTCAATTGAAGAATCAATTAAAATACATGGAAACATATTGTTTAACTTTTTTTATAAGTCAATAAAAAACAAACTACAAAAAAATAGGTATCATCTGTAGGAGTTGATATTTTCAGTCAAATTTTCTATTTTTAGTTTTCTATTTTTAGAAAAAATAATTTAAATAATTTCGTTCTTTACTGTTTTAAAACAAAAAATTCAAATATTTTCGGTTTTCTTTTTTGTTAAAATATTTTGTTTAAATACAAAATTATTTCAATTCAAATTACAAGAAACTCTTTACTCATACACACCAACATAGCCAATAAATATATGAATGTGTGTGTAGTGTTTTGAAAATTCAAACAAAAAAAAAACTTTCAAATGTGAAAAAACAAACCCCAAATCGTTTTTTTTTTACTTTTAGTCAGTTAAAAATTGAAGATTGTTTGAACAGACTTTTTAGTTATTTTTTTTTTTCTTTTATGGATTGTTTAAACAATGTTTGAAAATAGATAGCAAAATTTGAATATAATGAAAAATCAGTAGTCCGTTTTTTAATTGTGTTTTCAATTAATTTAATATGTATTTTAGGTTGTTTTTAACGATAAAATATTGTGAATGTATATTTTCTTTTTAAAAACTTATAAAATTGGAAACATTTTCGTTAACAACTTTTATTTTTGCTGCGCAATTGTTATCGAAACAAATTTTTCGCATTCGTAAATCTTGCAGGTATTGTAATAAGAAAATCCTCATTTAAATTATACTTTTTCTTTTTTCTTTTATTTATAATTACACTGCTAGAAATAAATAGTTATATATAGCAGAAAAATTTGTTGGAAAATAGTTAAAAAGGAACCTACAGCAATATCTATTAAAATCAGTATCAGAATATATTTGCTGAATATTAGTAAAAGAAACAGCGGGAAAAATCTTTTAAACATTGATATTAGAAGGTTAGATTGTTAATTACATTCAAAAAGAAATGCAAAAGAAAAATTTCGAAATATAAAACTTTTTATGGTGGTTTAAATCTACTAAAATTCAACAACGTTTAATAAAACTTCAGATATTTGAGATCGAGGTAATGATTTTATTATAAATATTCTCCTTATAAATCAATATTTCGATATTTTTTTAAATGTCATCCTCAGGATTCTTCCAGTGAATGTTTAGATAACCAAACTTTTAGCTGTAGTTGTGTATGCATTGTCGTCTGTTACAGTGCAGTAATACTCTCCTTATAATATTTTTAATAATAAAACTGACCTAAAGCACAAATATCTGAAGTTTTATTTACAATTGGAAAGGTCGAATAAATAACTATTCGACAATATTCTTTAATTTTAGCAGAGTAAATTGTCATTTGCAATTAACTTAAATACATCTAAAATTTTGTAAATTTAACAGTTTTTTTCTTGGTGTTTTTATTGTACTAATATTTTAAACAGGTTCAATCGATTCTAGCATTTTTTCTTCAGGGCCCTTTTGAACCCATTTTTGATAACTTTGTCAAAAAAAAAACTTTTCTGTCAATTTTTAATTTCTCCAATTCTAGAGCCTTTCCCCATCGAAATATTTAAAATACTATCTATTCGTAGAAGGCTAAGAAATTTTTAATAACTTTTTTGATTTAATAATGAATCTATCGCAGAGAAATTTCGATACTTTTGATCCAAAATACTTTCGAAAGAAATACTTAAGTTATTAACCATAATTCTGTAAACAAAAAATAGTTTTAAGACGCTTTTTTAATCATTTTAAAAGAAAATTTTTAGCATTTGCGGCTTAAAGCATTATTGCAGCGAAAATATTTACGTAAATTTTTAACATATTACTTCGCTGGTCTTCCAACAAAAATTAAATTTTTTCTTACAACAGTCAATAAACGTCGCGTGCCACTACTGGCACGGGTGTCATAGTTTTGCCAGCCCTGCACTAAGCTAACAAGACTTTTGATTTGTGACAGCTAAAAATGAAATCAATTAAATCAAACAGCAAGGCATGATGTTGAAAAAACAAAGCAATCGATAGTTTAAACAACAATTAAATTTAATAAAAACAAAATTAGTTTTATAACAAAAAATTGGTTTTATAAAATATGTATAAGAAAACGGAATCGAACTCGAGACCTTCTGACTTTAAAACTTGTTTTAACAAAGCGTAATAAGTTTTATAAAATCAGTGCTCTGCCAGTGTATAGTTGGAAATTTCTGTTAGTAGTAATTCATTATTATATGTTTTAGAATAATTCAGGAAGTAAGTCGGTGTCATTTCTACACTGGGAACAACCAGTTTCAAGCTGATTTTTAGGTAATATGACATTTGTGATGTAGTCATTATGATATTGGGCGCCATTTAAGGTATTCAAAATCTGATACAAAGACTTTTTACTCTGATACAAAACTTTCTGTAAACTATTAAAGAAATAATATAATAATTTTAATGTACATTTGTTTAGATTTTAAAAGGGTGTATTTCGTTATACGTTTTATTTTAGATTGTATCCTTTAATATTTCTAACTATGGCAGGTATGTGTATCAGTGTCTGTCTGGTCTTTTCAGGTCCCCTTTTGAATGTAATAAAGGTGAATCAACTTTTATTACTGTGGTGTTATTTTGGTTTATGAAGCATTATTTCGAGCTATTTCTGCTGTTTCTTAATAGCAATTTGTTGTGTTATAACTGTGAACTGTTTTGTCTTGCTCAATATTTCAGTATGTCTTGTATTATATAAATATATTATATATATTAGGGAGGCACTTATTACAAGGGTTAAATACCAAATTTATGATTGTGGTTTTAATGATTTAAAAACTAAATATAAATATGAAAATGTAGATTTTTATTATTAAAAACGAACTGACTATAATTCAATACAAGCAACAAAATAATCTCTGCCTTACTTTTTTGCTTCCCTTAAGAGGAAAATATTATTACTGGCTACCATCCGAAGTCAAGGTTTCATATTTACTTAGAATAATGTTAAACTAAATTAATTGTTCTCATATTTACCACCTTATTATGGCCTCGTACGATACACGAGCACATTCATTCAAGCAACGCACATGGCCAACAATAATTTAACTCACACTCCACTTTGGAAAATTTAACTCTGCACAATTAAGATTTACGATCGAACATGTAATGCTACATTAAATAATATTTGTTTCTGTTACATTTCGTTTTTCCGTAAGTTGAATAAAAAAAATAAAATGTTCGTGTTTCTATAGATGGCATTTTTTGTCAGATGAACGAAAATACAATAACAAAATACATGCAATGGTAAAACCAAATCGGCTGACTACGAATATCTTGTAGAGACCCCCCATAAATGGGGAATATTTTTATTTCGATTTTCATTTTTGTGGTCTTAAATAATTAAAATAAATAAATATAGAGAAATTTAGTGTTTAAAAATATTTAAACAAAAAGTTTTTTGTTGTTAAACAAAACAATTTAAAAGTATACTCGTACATTAAGAGAATTAGGAAGAACGCAAAAAGTAAACATTTAAAACAAAAAGTTTTATAGATTGTATTTATTGTTAACAAAATAACATTTTTAACTTAAGTAACAGATAGAAATTGTTTGTTTTTTTTTTTGTTGTGGGAGATTTAATTTGTATAGGGAGAAATAACAACCGGAAGTAAAAAGTTTAAAACGATTGTTTTCTAAACAATAAGGGCAATCACTTCAAATATAAAGTCAAAAACCAGATGGGAAAATGTTTCCGATTAAGCTAAAATTTAGCTCATTTTATTTACACAGATTGGATCCCATTTTAAAGGAACTGCTCAAAAAATGAGCCACCGCTAAAGTGAAAAATATACTTTTAAAATGATTAATTTCATAAGAGAGCTAGTTGAAACATTGGAGCTCTCTCCCCTTCAAAAAAAAAAGTAAAATAACGTTAAATAACGCCAACTCTCCACCAGATGGTGCGCAACAATTGTTTTAAGATTCAAAATCTCGCGCAATTACAGTGTTGCCACATTTTAAGACCTTCATCTTGCACCACATTTATCTCATATCTACCTTTGAAACGAGTTACAATTACGAAATTGTTAATATCAATTATATTTTAATTGATTTTGCACCTATCACGCAAATGATGCTATCGATTACTAAAAATTGTGTTCGATTAATTGAAACAATTAAACAAGTCAAATATTTTCAGGATTCAATTAAATATTTTTTCAAAACAAATTTTTATTTTAAACAAATCTTTAATTAGATGCGCAGTGTAGACACGGTAATGACATATCATTATTTTTTGGACTATCAGAAATGACACCGACTTACTTTCTGCATTATTTTAAGACATATAACAATGAGTTATAAATAATGATTTATTCTTATCATTATTTTAAATAGAAAGTAATTTTCTAGATTTTTTTTAAATTTTTTGAAATCTATTTTTAGACTTAATATTTTTTCAACACTGATAAGGATATATTTAACCACATATTTCTTGTATATTGGCGAGTAAGCTGACTTGTGTGCAGCAGGTCAATTATGTTTTTATCTATCAAACATTACATGTCAAGATAGCTGAGATGGTAGAGCCATTGACTGGCAACCTGGAGTCCCAGGTTCGATTCCCGTACTAGAAAATTTTATTTAAAAAAGATTTTAAAATAAAAAAATATCGAGTGAGTGGTATGTATAGTTGATCTTTTTATTTGGTAAATTTTTAGTTCGATTTTGGATCATAAATTAATATCACTTTCTGTTTAAATTATTTTTCAAATTAAAGAAAGATGATACAATTTTCACAAGTAAATTACAAAGAATAAAAAATTTAAAAGCATTCAATAAGATCAGCAAGACAGAATACGTATTATAGGCTTTCGCTACAAAGCCATCATCAGTGTCATTTGCCTTGGACCCTCGAAAATTTTTAATAAAAATTTTCCACTTCATAAAATGGGCCATATCTCTAAAACTGAACGAGACAAATGATATGGACTAGGCCCGGGGTGGGTTCCGAGACCCTAAATTTTAGTAAATTCTTCTACTCACTATAACTACAGATAAAACTATAGTTTTACTTATTTTTTACTTAAATTTAGATTTGTAAAAATTAACAAAAGAAGTGTCAAAATCAACAAATTTTATTTTAAGCCAAAAAAACAGAAATAAATTTTGTTAAAGTAACAAATTTTTCTGTTCAGCCAACAGACTTATTATTTTGAGTGTAATTCTGAACTAAATAAATCTAAATATATGAAAATTCTGAACAAGGTATTAGCAAATATATATTTACAGCTTTTTAGAAGAAATTCTGAACAACATCCCACAATGGGTCTAAAAAACCTGGTGACTCAAGTAATTTAAGCCGTAAATTCCGTAAATTTCTGATGCCATTCCGAACTCTTAAGTCATTTTGAAAACTCTTATGAAATACGATTTTTAAGAATTTTCAAATATAAGGTGCATTTTTTTCATTTTTATATTGTTTAGTTGTGGACTTTCAGCGCATATTTTTAGGTTTTTAGCTCATATTTTAGGCACATATTTTAAGCGCGTGTTTTCAAGTTTTTAGCTCACAAAATCAGCTAAACTGGTGATCGCCCTTAATACTGTGTTTTTTTAAATACTGAACACATGTTTTAGCAACTTTTTCATTAAAAGTTAGAATAACAAAATTTGTTGTTTATAAGATTTTTTTTAAACGCAAAACCACAAAATATTGGTTTTCATTTTCTCATTATTAAATATCAAACACAAAACGAAAATATTTTCAGCCTTCATTAGGCGTACTCATTATAACTCGTAAATTGCTTGTAAACCTTGTATAAATGCAAGCCATATTTTTTATGTACTGAGTTTGACATTAAGCTCATAAACATACCAGGTTTATACAGTTGATGGGTAGAATACGAGTTTATATGAGTACCCAGTCAGAAAAATACAAACGGGAAAGCGGTGTCAAAGCACTTTAACAGGTGGTACAAGTACTGGCAAAAAGTGCTTTCCCATTCCCAAAATGATACATCATTACACAAAAGGATCGGCTGTTCAAAAAGCTCCGGAAAAGCACTTGAGGAACAAAATTTTTAAACGTTGGCAAAACGCTGGTAAAACCAATAAATAGGTGGTCTGGAAATATATTTTCCAAAATAAAATTTAAAAAAAGTTCATATGTATTTTTTTAGTCCTGCCGTGATTTGAACGCAGGCCGTCAGATTGGCAGACGATTGCTCTACCCACTGAGCTAACGAGACATATAATATTTAATGGCTAAACACATAAATGAGTGATAATAGCTGGATAACTACTGGCTGTGCCAAAATGCTAGTACGGGCAAACAATTTTTTGTAACTAGTATGCCAGTGTTGGGAGGGCAAAAAAAAAGTTGCTCTTGAAGGAGCTTTCCCACAAAAAAAAAATTAATTTAATGAAACAAAAACAATTTTTAATTAAAAAAAAACCAAAAAAAATTTTTTTGCTTGCAACCGGATTTGAACTCGGAACCTTCCGACTACAAACATTTTTTAATGAAGCCTCAGCGTTTTTATAAAATCATTGGTTTTCCAGTGAATTGATTTTTGTACGCCTGGTAGCATTGGCTAGGTAGCACTGGATAACCACTGGTTGCAAACCTTGGCATATCACTCTAAGCCAATTCTTTGCCAGTGGTTTTTTTTTATTAACCACCGAAATTTTTGTAAAACAAATACTGGTAAAACGCTTTTCGCAAGCGCTGGCAAAGCGTCCCAAATGAGTGTTCTGCCAGTCATTTATTTTTAATACCGTGGTTACCCAGTGGTATACCAGTGGTTGATTTTTTGTACCACTGGCGATTTCTGACTGGGTAGGCTTATTTTATTTATTAAAAATTTATAAAGATTTTATCTACACAGAGAAAACATATTCATGGTGAAAAACAATTTTTTGCCAACCGAATTATTTGGTTGGAGCTACCGATATATTTGTTTGTGGCAAAATAAAATTAGGTGAGTACAACCGAATTTCGGTTAAAAAACCAACTTATTGTGTTGGCAAAAAATCCAGTTATCACAATGGATCTTTCTTCTCTGTGTAGTACTTAAGATAATAATAAATTATAAAATACTGTCAGTAATTTGTCTATTTGACAATGTTTTGTCTGACATGTTTTCAAAGCAAATATTTCGTTTGTGTAAATTAATCCTCAATTAGCTGGTAATTATAAACCACAGTTATGCCTTAAACCGACTCTACTTCTATGAGTTTTATAGCAGCAAATTATGAGTAAAACTTGTGAAATACTTACAAGTGCATTTGATAATGATAATGATGTTGTAAATGACGTTTTATTGTGTTGCAAATCGTGGTTAAAAGTGGAAATAATAAAACTAATGGTCTCGTTAAAATGTTTTTATGGCAAGCTTTAGCTGAACTGATGGCAAACTTAGGGTCATATGCATAATCTTGTAAGTCAAAATTTTCATATAAAATTCATTTTATATACGTGATATAAGGTTTTCAAATTATTATGCATAAGAATTTTAATCTTTAAACAATGTGAGTAAAAGAATTTCTTAGAGAAAAACATTCTTCTTCTGTCCGCTTAACTTCTATGTGATCATAGGAGTCAAGCTATAATTTTGCAGAATAAAAATGTTGGTAAATAAAATTAAATTGTGATCGAATAACTAAATAAAGCCAAATAAATTATTGTTGTCATTTGCCTTCTTTATGTAGTTCACCAAATTAGATAATTTTCAGAATTTTAAATATTAAACGCTACAGGAAAAATTATATCGGATCAAATTTCAAATTTGCAATATTTATTGTCCCTTATAATGTAAACAAAAACTGGAACAACTTTTTAAAATTTTCTAAAAATAAGCGAAGTAGCCGTGATTAAATATTGGTTAATTTAGTGCTCAATTTTAGAATATTATTTATGATAATTTAATGGTAGAAATTCAACTATATCAAAAGAGTTTCCAAATTATTGAATAAAAAATTTTATATCTAGTTCTAAATTTTTATTGTAATAGGTAACTTAATTTATAGAAAAATCGACAACGAAATTTTTATTGTTTTACCATCGATTCAGAAAGTTCGTTTTATTGGTCTTCGTTAGTATTGTACATCGCAAATACTCAATTAAATACAAATAATTGTTTTATAACACTGTGAGACAAATGGTAGGGGTCAGTGATCGGGAAGGGTTCAAACTACCGGGGAAAGTTATATCGGTAAAAAAGAAGTTATACGTGTCCCGGCGTTTCGCTGGGTCACCCCTAGGAATCGATTTGACCTTTGGTGGTCTTTTTGCGATTTGCGACAGTCAAAATCGGGATGGGATGAAACCAACTGGAAATGTTATATCGGTCAAAAACAAGTTATACGTGTCCCGGCGTTTCGCTGGGTCACCCCTAGGAATCGAGATATATCTTTTTTTTTGACATAACTCGAGAACCACTAGTCCGATTTTGCTCAAACAATTTTAAAAAAATTAAAAATTACAATTCCTTTAATCTGTACATATAACGTTTTTCTATATACTCAACAGTTTTGCCGGTAAAAATAAATGTATGAAGAAAAAAATATTTTTTGCCTAAAATATTAAAAAAAAGTAATAAACAAAAGGTTATTGATTTTTATGGTAGCGGTAACAAACATTTATTTTTACCGGCAAAACTGTTAAGTATATAGAAAAACGTTATATGAACAGATTAAAGGAATTGTAATTTTTAATTTTTTTAAAATTGTTTGAGCAAAATCGGACTAGTGGTTCTCGAGTTATGTCAAAAAAAAGATATATCTCGATTCCTAGGGGTGACCCAGCGAAACGCCGGGACACGTATAACTTGTTTTTGACCGATATAACATTTCCCGTTGGTTTCATCCCATCCCGATTTTGACTGTCGCATAGTGTAATCAGTTAGGACATCACTGCGTATTATCAATATCGTATTTATCATTTCGTAACTAAGTACAGAACAAATATTTGAATATTTACTGAATATTCGAAGTAACCCATATTTAATGAATATTTCCTCCAAACCAAATTTTCTAAATCGATAAGAAAACATCAGAACTTTTTTTATAAATAAAAAAATTACAAGTTTTTTTATAAATTGAGTTCCCGTGTAAAAAAGTTTAGATCTGATCAGATCTTTTTGGATCCAAATAGATATGATTGAATCTAATTAGATCCTGTACCAGATCTCATGGAATAATATCAGATATGGCATATGTTATAATACCTTATGGCAAGATCTGATCAGATCTAGTGCCAAATCTGTTCAAATCTAAAGTGATCTGGACAATTGCGGCAGATACGCCTAGATCTGGTCAGATCTAATTAGATCTCAAATTTTTCCCCAATTTTGGGATCTAATTAGATCTGGTAAGATCTATTAATATCTGGCCAGATATGCCTAGATCTGATCAGATCTAATTATATCTCAAATTTGTCCCTAACTTTGAGATCTAATTAGATCTGGCCAGATCTGACCTTTTTTACACGGGTTATCTATTGCTCTAAAAATTAGAAACTATTTAGTTCAGAAATTTTGAATGTTTTTTTTTACCTACTTCGACCTCTTTTTGCAGGAATTAAAAAAGTTGTTCCAATATTTATTCATCTCTATATATAAGAATAACGTGACTGACTGACTGACTCAACATCGCCCAGCCCAAACCGCTGAAGCTAGGAAGTTGAAATTTGGTATGTAGGTTCCTCCTCCGGTGTAGACGTCCGCTAAGACGGGATTTTTGGAAATTCCTACCGGAACGGGCAAAAAGGGGAAAAGTCTCCCCCTTGGCGGCCAGCCTGAACACCTTTGGCTAGAAAGCTGAAATTTAAGATATGTGTTCCTTGGAGTATGGGCTAACTTTTCTGGATTTTATTTTATCTAAAAGAAATTTAATTCTAAACTTTAAGGCACGCTAGTATTATATGGGGTAATAAATACCATAGGTTTGACATTGATACGATAAATCTTTTTGCTGGTTAGTTGGTATGGAAAGCCTCATATATATAATATATTAGGTGAAAATTTTAAATACTATTCGACCTTTGAAATTGAAGCATTGAATAAATATCACCGATATTTCAACATTCATTGAATTACATATTCAAGGGTTTATGCTGTATAGTGGTAATATTTTTAATTATTTGTTGTTGTTTACATAAACCCTAAGGATATGGCTGACTTCATAAACGCAGTAATGCAAAGCACCACTGCAAACATATGCGTTTACATTGCAAAACAATACTGCATGGCAACACTGCTTTGTCAAATAATGCGATGACATTTTGACAACAAATGTTGCGCATTAAAAAGTCTTATCATGCATTAATGAACTCACGGCGCTGTCAAAAAAAAGACAATGACGTTTATGAACACTATGGAATACAATGTTGCTTTAAATACTGCGTTTAAAAAGTCAGCCTATCGTTCAATGAGAGATGAAATATCGGTGATATATATAAAAAGATATTTTATATTTTAAATTAAATAACATCGAGCTTAATTATTTAATAAATTCATTGAATATACACGCAGAAAAAGACAGGGGGAACATTAATTAAGTGCCATGTAATTATACAACTACATAATTTCCGAGTGGGCGATGTGGTGTAATGGATAGCGTGATGGACTGTTACAAATGAGGTTGCGGGTTTGATCCCCAGTAACCCAAAAATAATAAGTATGATTTTTCTATCCCTCATACATATCGCAACGTCCAGCTTCGGTGTTGCCACAACACTTAAACCCAACGAAGTAAAATAATATAACAGTGCTATGAACTAAACAGCTCCAACAAAGTTCGCCAACTCACCATCAGATGGCGCGCAACAACAGTTCTAAAAAATTCAACAACTCGCGCAATTACAGCGTTGCTATATTTGAAGCCTTTCATCTTTCACCACCTTTCATCTCTTCTTCATCCCCTTTCCAAAGAAAGCAACACGTTCGGTGGTCCAATACTACATTTAAGTGCATACCTCAGCATATGCTATAAGGTTAAATACCATAAATAATGTTAAGTACGAGGGCGGCTCGAAATGTTCTTAGCCTAATAATGAAAACCAAAAGCTAGATTTTTAAAATTATTTTATTTTTCAATATAATCTCCTGAAACTTCAATACGCTTAGTCCAACTTTTTTATAGCAATTCTATCCCATGATTAAAATAATTTCCTGAAGCTCCTCAAAATCATCGTTTACAGCTGCCATTGCATCTTCATTCGAGGTAAAGCGTTTTAAAAACGTTTAAAACAGGGTAAAACGACGCTTAAAATCAATTTCATTTCGCTTAAATCGATCCAAACAAGCTTGAGAAGTTTTCATTCGAATTCGTTTTTGGTCAACTGTTAACAAATGCGGCACCCATCTAGCAGAAAGCTTTTTTATCTATAATTCTGTAATGTAATGCAAAATAAAATGTACTCGATCATTTGAGGCACTTTTTGAACGTCCACTTCGTGGTTCATCTTTAATGCTTGTACGGCCACGTTTAAATTCAGCAACCCAATTTTTTACTGCTGCATATGAAGGATCACTTTTACCTAACACATTCACCATAACATTATGAATTTCTTGTCCCGATAAACCTTTCTTATGTAGATATTTAATCACACCACGAATTTCTAATTTTGCCATTATAAAAAAATCACTGAAGCGCCTTTTTTGAACACCTGTTACTACACGAATGAGTTGACAGATCAAAATAAAGTTTAACATGTGTTCATATGACGGATGGAAGATTCCATTATACAAAGCTTTTTGCTGTTTATACCGCCATCTCTATGTCAGGCTAAGAACATTTCGTACTGCCCTCGTAGTTGGGCTCTGTTGTGAATAACATAAGTGTTATAATTTAAAAAGCACTGGAATTTTCTACTATGATCTACTGATTTTATAGTCAGTTAATTATTAGAGTTTGTGTGTGCTATATTGTTGTATTTAAAGTAATGCAGTATTAAATAAATAAGTGTAAAGCTAAATCAAATTAAAGAGAGCGTGTTATTTTTATTTACTAAGAGCACCAACCCGATTTATCTAAAGCCCCCCATACATTTGCAATATTATTTCCAATATAATGCCACGGTATTTTGCTCATTTTGCCACATTTTGTCAAGTGACCCAACTTTTGAAATCGATGTCTTCCGATTTGGATGAAATTTGCACCAAGGTTAGTCCTATTGGATAGTAGTTTAGACACAAATTTTCAACAAGATCGGTAAAAAAGTTTTTGAGTTAGAGGGGGTCAAAATTTGACATTTTGTCAAAATAGGTATTCTTTCTCATCCATGTAACTTATTACCTATTGGTGTAAGCAAAATTTGTCCCAAACAAATTATATAGCCATTTCTGCAATCTTTCGAAAATCTTTTTTTTTTTTAATTAGAAAAAAATTTTTTAGCATTTTTTTTTTTAATTAAAATTGTTTTTATTTTTTTTTTAAATGGTTTTTTTCTTGCTCAAAGGAAAGCTTAGGTCATTTCCTTTAAGGTAGTTTTGGTCGCTTAGTGGGATGCGAGTGGGATACGTATAAAAAAATAATTTCTAACTCAAGATGAGGGTTTTTCAATGTTTAGCATATGCACTATTTTGAATTTTTTTCTATTTGAGTGTAAGTGTTTCTAAACCCTTAAAAATAAAACTTATGCTGAGAAACTAGACAAATTAACCTTTCCGACGGTATGTAACATACCTAACTAGCATTTCATACCTTCGATACTGTAATACCCACAATATGTTAATGCCAGGAATAAAATCACTTTTTTATACCCTGGTTAAGACCTCTACTAGCCTTAACCACTGGTAAACATATTTTTTGAATAACTTATCTAAATTTTAACCAAGCATTTCTTCTAACCATAATTTAACCATAGAAATTTCTGTGGTTAAGAAACTTAACAAAGGCTATTTTAGAACAATTCACCCTACATAAGATATTTTAATACATTGGACTTGTAATGATGATTATTAAAAAAATTTAAAGCGCAGCTTTAACCAAACTTTGACTAAGAATCGTTTATGACACATGTAAGTATTTTCGATGTGCATTTCCACCACTTTACCAAAACTTATAAAAATTGCATCAGTACTTAAAATCGTGCACAAATTTTTGCTATTTAGGATTTAGTTTTCTGTGATAGATTTATTTTTTTATTGGTTCAGGGAGCCAAAATCTGTCTTGAATAATTAAAACCAAAAATGGTGACCAATATTACAACAATTTGACACGAATTATACACCTCTACAAAATGAAAAGTCGCTGTTGGTCGAATCTTGATACATACTTTTAGTATTTTACTTGCTGATTCCAAATCTCTATTCCGAATTCTCTATCACCTCTCAATTTTGAGAACTAAAAACGCGAAAAATAGCTTTCTACGAATTTTAAAATACTATACGAAACGCATTCAAATAGCTTAGGACTTTTTGTTACGATGGTAGTAAAGAATGAATTTTGTTCTCTAAAATACATAGGACAACATTCTCTTAATTTGTGTACCGTTATAGGAAAAAATTCTTTTGAAAACCACTCTCAGAAAAACAATTGTTCCATCAATTTTGGGTAACTTACATTTAAGAATTTGGAATCAGCGTATCAAATTCAAAATGAATCATGTATCAAAGCTCAAGACTACTGAATGAAGTACAAGACTTTAATTCTTAAATATAAAAAAGCGCATAGAAATCACTCTCGAATTTATGAAATGTGAACCAATCATGTTTTAAATATTTTAAAAGTATGTGAGGAACCCCTGGACAACCCACAGTTTTGACTCGCAATTACAAAAAGATACAAAATCATGCACAGCGATTATTTTTCTACTCACTTTGATGTGCTGATCACATAAATTGCCTTAATTTAATAATCTAGCACAAAATTTCCACTATTTTTTTTTTAATTTTATGCGCGAATCTTTCCGTGGTTGTCTCGATTAGCACGAAATACTTATTAATAGTTCCAATAATCCACTTTTATTTTATAGACTTACCAAATGGATTTAATTAAATCACCTCTCGTAGTATGCAAAAAGACACAATCATTTTATAGCATTTAGCGACCGCGAATCTTAAAAAAAACGACGTGGTCAAGTGTATTATTTTTTTTACGACCAGAAACACACAAAAAATCGCGAGAAAAACTTTTAATTTTCCCGTATTGAAAAAAAAATTTTTGTTATTAATTTTTGTTTTTATTCTGACATTTCATACTAAGGTTAACTACCCAGAGTTAAAATATTGATAAGTTATTATGGTTAAATTTTCATAGGGATAAATATTTAGTATTGGTTAGTTACCCATGGTTAAGGTAAAGTTAACTTCTCGAGAAAAGTTAATGGGCCTAAATCTTTTTTATTTATTTGTAATAATAATTAAATTAATATAAAATAATAATAATAAAAATAATAATTAATTAGAAATTTATTAATTCAGTTCGAGGCCAATTTCCTTATTATGAGTTAACATAATAAGTACTTTTTTCAAAAACTGCTATTTTTCTTCATCAGGATATTCTCCTAACAAATACTTCACAGAGTTTTTGCTTTCAAAAACCTCTAACACTTTCAGGAATGAAAAGACGATCGTTTCGGGGATTTTCCAAGTCCCCTTCTTCAGTTTTCTTTAGAAAGTGGTGGCAATAGTGCAATGCAAATTGAAACATCAAAATTTCATATTAAACGTAGTCTACTACATCAACGAAATGAGAATGGAGTAAACAATAAAATATGTTTTCGAAGTCTCTGCAAAGACATAACCAACAATAGAAATATTATGAAAGTTTTTGTTTTTGTATTTTGTACCATCGGTACAAATAAAATACAAATTTTATTTTTACCACTTCTTTGTCAATTACAAGGAAGGGGCAAAAATCATTTCTCCGTACTGCGAGTGTTGTCAAAATTAAAATTAAAACCCATCATTTTCACAACACTCGCAGTAGGAGAAATGATTTTTGCCCCTTCCTTGTAATTGACAAAGAAGTGGTAAAAATAAAATTTGTATTTTATTTGTACCGATGGTACAAAATACAAAAACTTTCATAATATTTCTATTGTTGGTTATGTCTTTGCAGAGACTTCGAAAACATATTTTATTGTTTACTCCATTCTCATTTCGTTGATGTAGTAGACTACGTTTAATATGAAATTTTGATGTTTCAATTTGCATTGCACTATTGCCACCACTTTCTAAAGAAAACTGAAGAAGGGGACTTGGAAAATCCCCGAAACGATCGTCTTTTCATTCCTGAAAGTGTTAGAGGTTTTTGAAAGCAAAAACTCTGTGAAGTATTTGTTAGGAGAATATCCTGATGAAGAAAAATAGCAGTTTTTGAAAAAAGTACTTATTATGTTAATTCATAATAAGGAAATTGGCCTCGAACTGAATTAATAAATTTCTAATTAATTAATAAAAAGGTCGAAAAAACAATTTTTATTTCTTTGAATAAAAATTAAAAACCCAACATTTTAAAAATAATAATAATAAAAATAATAATAATAAAAATAATGATAATAAAAATAATAATAATAAAAAATAAAATATATAAATAAAAAATAAAAAAAAAATTTTTTTTTAATTGCCTTGCAAAAATAGTTCATATTGGAGGGTGTACGGCGAACCTTTTTTTGCGGTACGGTCTATTGTATGTATTTGTTATAAGTTAATTCTGTTCAAAATAGTCCTTTCTATTGGAATCTACATCCAATAAACTTAACATTTCGGAACTATAACTATGTTCTTCCAAACAATTTCGTGATCGTATTTCTCTTCATATTGATCTAATAACACTATGGAACATTTTTGGGATTATTGTCTGGGGGGTGAGAAATTCCAAGTCAGGGTGATGGTACTAGGTCAGTATAGTAAAACCCTCAAAGGGTTTGGCGTTCGTATGTGTCATTTTTTTTTATGACCTTTTAAATTTTTTCCTTATTTTGATGTTTTTTCGCTTAGTTGTAACATTTTGGCAAAAACGTAGTTTAACATAACTCGAGAACCACTCGTCCGATTTTGATGAAACAAATTTATAAAAATTTAGAATTACAATTTCTCTAATCTGTTTCTATACCGTTTTCCTATATGTGCAACACTTTCGAAGTTAAAAATGAATGTATGAAGGGAAAAAAGTATTTTTTGCCTAAAAATTTAAATATTTTTTTTTTTTAATTCATAAAAAATCCAAAATGGAAAAAAGTGCCAAAACTAATTACTTTCGCGTAAAGTCACATAACTCATGAGCAAAAAAAGGCATAGATCATGAAAATCGATCCACGCGTTTCTCATTTATTCACAATTAGGTAAATGTATGAATT
Organism: Leucophora obtusa; assembly: GCA_949987735.1. Taxonomy (NCBI): domain Eukaryota; kingdom Metazoa; phylum Arthropoda; class Insecta; order Diptera; family Anthomyiidae; genus Leucophora; species Leucophora obtusa. The sequence goes on from OX465297.1 coordinate 208,156,007, forward strand.
TCAAAAATTTGCTCCAGATATGCACAACATTATTTGGAGAAAACATTGACACTCACAAGCCAAACTCTCTCATATTTTTCTACTGTACTAAAAGAGAAATATTGATGTGGCAACACTGGTTCTGTAATGTTCACATAAAACATGCATTGTCATTATACTTCTTCTCTTTCTCACACTGGTTCTGTGATTTTTGTCACTCAACAAGTGCCGACGAACGCGAACAGTAAAAGTGATTTTTCTCCAGTTTTTTAAAAGTGAACAAAAGAGAACAGAATATGGAACTGTGCAAGCCAGATATAAATAGCTTTTGCTACTGCTGTGGTCAATATGTCTCAACACATAAAAAAAGGGGAAATTTCAGTACTGATTTTGTTCAAACATACGAGATGTACTTCAACCAAAATGTTATAGTGAACGAAAATTGGGTACCAAATATAGTGTGTAAAAGCTGCTACAACCGTCTAATGGATTGGAAAAATAGAAGACGTGAAAGTATGCCATTCGGTATCCCAATGACTTGGACTAATCCTGGCGAAGGTCACAATCCATTGAATTGCTATGCATGTGCGAATAAAGGAGCCGCAAAAAGGATAAGAAAATCGTATAATTACGTTGGTGTTGCAAGTGCCGCAACACCATTGCCTCATTCGGACCACATTCCTGTGCCAAAAGCTTCTAGCCCAGATATTTTCTCTTCTACGACTGCTCCGACATATCATGCACGTGATGATTCCCCATATGAGCCATCAGTATCCAATGAGCCAATTTTAATAAATCAAAATAAGCTTGATTCAATTGTTGCCAAGTTGGAATTAACACAGCATAAATCGGAAGAGCTGGCTTCCATTTTGAAATCAAACAATTTGTTGGCACCCGGTGTGAAAGTCACAGCTTATCGAAGTCGTCAGGCAACACTCCAAAGTTTATTCCTTGTGAATGATGAAAAAACTTCTGCATATTGCCCGGATGTAGGAAAATTGATGGACGCAATGGAAATAAAATATGAAGCAGATGACTGGAGATTATTTATTGACAGTTCAAAACTCAGCTTGAAGGCGGTTTTACTGCATAAGACCAACAAAAAACCTTCAGTTTCAATCGCCTACAGTACAGAAACGAAAGAAACATATGATGCACTGGAAAATATTTTAAAAATGGTTAACTACGCCAAACATATGTGGCGCATATGCTGCGATTTAAAAGTTGTAGCAATGCTTTGCGGTCTTCAAAGCGGCTATATAAAATATATGTGCTTTTTGTGCGATTGGGACACACGATTTTCCGGTGACCAATATGCATGCCACGGATGGAAACTCAGAGAGCACACCAGGTTACAAACGGCCAATATTATTCGTGAGCCTCTAGTGCCGAAGGAGAAGATATTGCTGCCTCCACTGCATATTAAACTTGGAATTGTTAAGAATTTTATCAAAACTGTCGCCAAAAGAGATGAAGTTTTCTTGTGTTTGAAACTAATTTACCCGAGACTCAGCGAAAGTAAAATTAAAGAAGGTAAGTTATAATATCACATTCATTTCCCATGATTTTCCATCTTAACAAATTAATTTTTTCCAATCAGGCGTACTAAATGGTCCAGATATACGAAAGTTGATTAAAAGTGACGCATTCAACAATATTTTGATTGACGCTGAATTGAATGCATGGCAGGCAATCAAAGAAGTAATAGAAGGCTTGTTGGGAAAGCATCGTTCTAACAACTACGATGTTTCTGTCTCAAGGATGTTAAGAGCATTCTCGGAAATTGGTGTCCACATGTCCTTGAAAATCCATTATTTACATCATCATCTGGACTACTTCAGCAAACAATTGGCTACCGAATCTGATGAACAAGGTGAACGCTATCATCAAGTTGCTATGCCATTTGAAATGAGGTAATACTGATTTTTTATTTTTTCAAACTCATTTTAATAAAACAAAAACTTACAGATATAGAGGCAAAAAGTCGCCGAGTGCAATAATTGCGGAAATTTGCTGGTGGAGTAAGTTAGTGTGGCAAGACAAGGATGATCTTGATGATAAAGAATTTTCAGGAGATGCAGAAGGGCCAACAGTGGAGTCACACATTGACATTATGTGTGGTTCAGAAACTGATGATAGCGATGAATGCGATGCCACTAGTCCCGAACAACCACCATCGAAAAAGTCTAGGCAATATTTATTAAAATAAATAAAAATAAATAAATAAAATAAAAATAAAAAATTATAAAAATGTTTACTTAATTATTTTAGTAGTTTATGGCCAGAAGTCTGGAGTTATTGGGGAAAATTTATGAAAAAGGCGATAAATGACACTTTTTTGAATAAAAACAAATATCAATATTCTTGTCAAAATGGGATACCTTCACTTAATTGTAAATAAAAGCAGAACGCGTTAGATTTTGTTTATAGGTTATGTGACTTTACATGAAATTAATAACACTTGATCCTTTTTTCCGTTTTGGATTTTTTATGAATTAAAAAAAAAAAAATTTTAATTTTTAGGCAAAAAAATATTTTTTTTTCTCCACAAATTTATTTTTACCGGCAAAACTGTTGATTATAAAGAAAAACGTTATATTAACGGATTAAAGAAATTGTAATTCTAAATTTTTCTAAATTTGTTTCATCAAAATCGGACAAGTGGTTCTCGAGTTATGTTAAACTACGTTTTTGCCAAAATGTTACAACTAAGCGAAAAAACATCAAGATAGGGAAAAAATTTAAAAGGTCATAAAAAAAAATGACACATACGAACGCCAAACCCTTTGAGGGTTTTACTATACTGACCTAGTACCATCACCCTGACTTGGAATTTCTCACCCCCCAGATTGGCTGTTGTACTGTGTAATCTGAAATATTCTATCTAATGTGAAATCTTGCAAGACTCATTTATCTAATTTTTTTTTTTTTTTGTAATCTTTGTTTTTGCATTTTGGGCTTTTTCTGGCAACTATCCAATTGGTAAGCACTGATACTCAATTAAATTTTTTTCATCAGTCAAAATTGAATTTAAAGTGGGTGTTCACTTTAGTGAACAATGAAGGCTATCCAACCCTGACCTCAACGTATTCGAGTGTCGAACCAAACGCAAAGCGGCAGCTAAACACACCACACCCAACAGCTGTCGGCTTTTGCGTTTGGTTAAAAGGTCAGTTCGTGAACTACACCAAAATAAACCACATCTTTGTCTCTCGTGTGTGCTACGGCAACAAAAAATAAAATAAAAGCTCAAACAGCCATTGAAGTGTTTAACCATAGAATTTAAATTCAAGTGTCAACCATCCTGAACCTACATCTATATCCCAATCATAAAATTGTGAATTCAAACTAAAGTTAAATTTGCCATCTTGTGTAAATCTTAGATATTAACTTAACCCTATAATCGTATGTAAATTGAAATATATAATAAATATACATAAATACATATTATAACGTTTAAAAGAAAATATATAAATTTCTTATTTGGAAGGCACGATTTACGCGGTAATGTACACTAACCCCAAACAACTAACCCTCTCCCTCTAACCCGTATCTTCATGGTCCTTCGTGTGAGTGAAACAGTGGCAGTTCACAAAAAACTCTAAATTAATTTAAAAGTTAAAAAGTTTCTCCTTAAAAATAAAATAAATATATACAACACAACACAGTACATAAACTAAAACTAAAAAATGCACCATTTTTGTTTTCCATATATGTAAATGTTAAAAAACTTGGAAAAAAAAAAAAAGAGTTAATAATTCTAATTAAAATACATAAATAGAGAAACCAAAAAATACAATATTTAAAAGAACAGTGCACAAGTTAAAAACAATAAATAAACAAGATCAGTGAAATAAAATTCAAAACCCACCCCTAAAACATACACAAAATTGTGAGAGAGCAGTGGCTGTTTTTAAAAAGTTTTACATTTGAACAATAAAAAACATAGACAATTGAGAAAAGTGCAAACAATTTTTTAAAAAACAAATTTAAAGTTGTTAAGAACAAAACAAAATCATTTAGTTAAATTGAAACCCAGTGCACAGCAAAAAACACAAAATACCCACAGAAATATAAAAAATAACAAAAATATAAAAAGAAAAAGAAGAGGAAGAAATACCCATACCCAGTGAAAAATATAATTCTAAAATAAAACCCCTTGAAAACTATTGTTCATATTAATGATAAAGTGATTTTAGAAAATATTCGTTTTATTTCAAGAGTTTCTCTATATATTTTGTTAATAAGTGCGATTAATTGAATTGAATCTTAACGTTTAAATAGTATTTTTTTAACAAATATTACACAAAAATTTTAATAAACAAAATACAAGTGTTACTGTGCATTATAAAAAACAAGGAGAATAAATTACCCAAAAACAATACAAAATTTGTGTTTAATAATTCTGCTGCAAAACATAAAAGCCCAAATTACTGCATTTAATATAAAGCGGGAAGATAGGCACAAAAGCGAATCAACAAGGAAAGACAACAAATACACACACATACCCATCAAAGTGATAAGTACCCTACAACCAGAAGGAGTCGGTAAGTTGAATTATTTACAACTTACTGAAATTTTTAAAACCATATTTCCATAATTTTATACACATTTTACACAGCAGTCAGCACAACTTCGATTATAAAACCTGGTTTCACCCACCCACCCACCCTTTTCGCAGTTATTCTTCAGGTTTTTAAAAATTTTGTCTGACAAATTGATACTGCCGTTTACATTGTGTAGCGCATATCATCAAGTGTAAAAACACCCTGTTGGAAATTTTTTGGTCAGAGAGTCTTTTTTTGTGTCTTTGCCAACAGTGTTTGGTAAACCTTGTTTATAATCGTTTTTAACCCATAAACCCAAATTTTAACCCTTATTGTGCCGAAAACCCAAATTTAACCCGTTTTATACAGCAGTATTACAGTGTTGGCTTAATTAAACCCTTTTTGTGTTTATAACCCAAGTTTAACCCGCTTTTTACAGCAAGAATATATTTTAAGCACAATTAACCCTTTTTTGTGCTTATAACCCAAATTTAACCCGCTTTTTACAGCAAAAATATATTTTAAGCACAATTAACCCCTTTTTGTGCCGATAACCGAAATTTAACACATTTTTTACCGGAAATTCATATTTTACGCAATTAACGCATTTTGTACCGGTAACTCACATTTAACCCCCAGCAAACCCATATTTAACCCAAAATCAACCCAGTGTTGCACAGCAAAATCAGGTTTTACACGTTTTTCATCGCAGAACCGTACGAAATCCATTTTTTAACCCTTTTTTGCACAAGAGCCCGCATTTAACCCATTGTAACCCGTTAACACTCGCAATTAATTGCTTTTACACACGTTTTTAACCCATTTTATCGGCGGTTAATTTCAATTTTATTACAAAATGAATGATATAAAGCTCTTGGCGAAAAACTTGCTAATCTGCATTCAACAGGATCTACCTGCTTATGAGGAGGATTATCGCAATTCATCCGAGGATACCCAATCTTTGCCCGCCTTGAAGATTCGCAAGCTTGAATTGGAAGGAATATGGTCAAATATCGACTCTAAATATAATAGTCTGCGGGAATCTCCTCAAATGAGTGACAAAGAGGCGTCAAAGGGAATTGATATGACCGAAATAACGCGGCATTTCAGAGGAGCTAAGCAATTTTATAGGGCTAGCATGACTTCGATTGAGGAAGCAATCGAAGGTCATACAAATCAAAGGCTCTCTCTACCCCACCCAAGTGACGCGAATGCGACAAATTCTACCGGAATTAAAGTTACGCCTTGTGACATACCCATTTTTAACGGTGAATACAAAGCCTGGGCTTCATTTAGGGACATGTTCATGGCCGTTTATGGCAAAAACCCGCGTCTAAGTGGCATTGAAAGATTATGCAAACTCAAAGAGAAAACCCGCAGAGAAGCTAGAGATATTGTGGATGGTGCACCCTTGACAAACGAAGGTTTTAATATTGCTTGGTCAGAACTTACTGCCCAATATGAAGATAGGCGCAGGCAGGTTAATGCTCAATTGAGAGTTCTATTTACCCTACCCATAGTCATAAATCCATGCGGTTTTCAAATTCGGAAATTGCAAAGGTCCATTAATAGTTGCCTGGCGGTCTTACGTACTCTAGAAGTAGACACTGAGCACTGGGATCCTATTATAATTTACATTTGTACCTCCAAATTACCCAAAGAAACCCTCTTAATATTTGAGAGAACTCTAGCGGACAATACTTGTATTCCATCCTGGACTGAATTGGACAGTTTTTTAACATCAGAATATAAAGGTCTAGAAGCGGCCACTGATGCTAAAGCATTACAGATAAATGTTGTTCCAAACTCACACCCAAGACAGAACACTGATAATAGAAATCAGTATGAGAGAAAGGGCAGCGTTTTTCTCAATGTGACTCAACAGCCTAAAAAAGACACCCGTTTTGGAAAAACCCCTAGACACGACAAGCCAGCCTTCCCTCTTACTACCCAGAAACCCAGAGCAGACAAACCCGATGGCTCAGTTTGCAAATTATGCAGAGCTAACCACACGTTAAGGGATTGTTCGTCATTCAATTCTATGGGAGTAAACGAAAGAATTGAATTCATTAAAAAGAGCGGCTTCTGTTACAATTGTCTGGCTGTTGGTCATACGTTAAAAGATTGCCGAAGTGCTTTCACATGCAAGCATTGTGGAGGTCGGCATAATTCTCTCCTACACAAACCCAAGTCCAATTCAGAACCCCAAAATACCCAAGACGATTTAAGCCAACAATCAACTTCACGCAATGCATCGCAGTCTTTCGCAATAAGTACGCGGTCAGAGACATTAGATGACCGTAAAAGGCTAGTGGGAACAGCCATGGTAAATGTTGAATACCAAGGCTCTCTGATACCCGTTAGAGCGCTAATTGATCCAGCGTCAGACTACACTTTTGTCTCAGATACCCTCAGAAAGAAACTGCAGTTACCCACCACACCCATACGCGCTGAAATCTCAGGAGTGAATGAAAGTCATTCCGCAAATCCCGATAAAATGTGTGACATAACATTACGGTCGGACAGATGTGACGATTTCAGGTTGACGCTTCAAGCAATTGTTTTAAAAGTCATTGCGAAAAATATACCCACTCGAAGTTTGAACCCAGTTATTTTAAAAGAAATGAATAATATTCAACTTGCTGATGAAAGGTTTTTCGAAAGTCGGCCAGTTGATGTATTAATTGGCGGCGATTATTACCCACAAATCATGAGAAAAACTGCCAGCAAAGTCGTTAAGACACTTCTTGCTCAAGAGTCCCACTTTGGCTGGATATTAACAGGACCGCTAGATGATTTGAAAAAACCCCAACCCATAGTGTCACACTTCAGCACGGTTACACTTGACGAGTGTATTACCAAGTTCTGGGAGATTGAAGAAATTGTTAGAAAACCCATTAAGTCTACAGAAGATTCCTGTTGTGAGGAGTATTATTCGAAGACAACTATTCGTTTACCCAATGGCCGATATCAGGTCAATCTACCCTTCCGAACCCCGCAAATTGAGTTAGGGAACTCACGCCACATTGCGATGGCTCAATATCTTAGAAATGAGAAAAATTTATTGAGGAAACCCGAACTTAAAAATGAATACGATAACGTGCTTCAGGAATATATTGAACTAGGTCAGATGAAACCCGTACCCTATAACCCAGAAATTTCGCCAAACTGTCATTATTATTTACCCCATCACGCAATCGTGAAACCTGACCGAGTTACAACAAAGGTCCGAGTTGTTTTTAATGCGTCAAGCAGAACGTCGAATGGCAATAGTTTGAATGATACCCTATACACCGGTCCTACACTACAACAGGATTTAGTTGTAGTTATGTTAAAATGGCGATTTTATGAGATTGTTTTTAACGCCGACATTACGAAAATGTACCGGCAAATTTTATTGAATACTAACCACACACCCTTTCAGCGAATATTGTTTCGAGAAAGTGTCAACGAACCCATAAAAGACTATGAACTTCATACGGTCACATTCGGAGTCAATTGCGCACCCTACCTAGCAATTCGCACTCTTTTAGAGCTAGCAAGTGAAGTTCAAGATACCCACCCAATCGTATCTCAGATTTTGAGAAATCATATGTACGTTGACGATGTGTTAGCCGGTGCTCATACCCTAAAGGAGGCTAAATTTGCTCAGAAGGAGACAATAGCAGTATTAGAATCTGCCGGGTTCCCACTGAGAAAGTGGATTTCGAACAACGCTGAACTGTTGAATACCCTACCCAAAGAACACTTACTCGATGTCGATCTGCTTACCCTTCCAGAATCGAATAATGCCAAAACCCTCGGCATTAGGTGGAATGCGAAAGAAGATATATTCTTTTTCAATGTACCTACCATCGAGGAAAAATCTACTTACACAAAGCGAAAAGTCCTGTCGGATATTGCGCGACTTTTTGACCCAGCTGGTTGGCTAGCGCCAATTATTATTTCTGCTAAGATTATAATGCAGCGAATATGGCAGGATAATACAGCTTGGGATGAATGTCTTAAACCCTTAACCCTCATTAAATGGCAAAAGTTTCTACAATATTATGATAATATTGATCAGATTAGAATTCCAAGATGGATTCAATACACCCCTTCAGCAAGAATTGAGTTTCATGGCTTTTCAGATGCTTCTGAGAAAGCCTACTCGGCAGTGCTATATGCACGAGTAACACCCATAAACGGTCCTAATTCCGTAACCCTACTCTTCGCTAAAACGAGAGTTGCACCCATCAAAGTTCTTTCATTACCCAGGTTAGAACTTTGTGGTGCGGTGTTGTTGGCTAATATGGTACACAATTTACTTGGTCAGCTAGATTTACCCCAACATCAGACCTATTTCTGGACTGATTCATCCATAGTCCTGGCTTGGTTAAGGAAGCATCCAAATTCCTGGAACACATTTGTTGCAAATCGAGTTGCAACCATTATGGAAACGGTCGGCGTGGAAAATTGGAACCATGTCGTATCCCACGATAACCCTGCCGACGTCGCGAGCCGAGGATGTAATGCGGATGAATTAAAGGACGATTCTCTTTGGTGGAATGGCCCATCCTGGCTGAAAGAATCCCCATCAAAATGGCCAATAACAACACAAAATTTTGTAACTCAAGCTGAAGCGAAACCCATTCAAGCTTTTGCTAATTCTGTGAATATTAACCCTACAGCCACAGAAAACCCAGACATTCTTTGTAGATTTTCAAAATGGTCGAAAGCTCTTCGAGTCATGTCATATGTCTATCGTTTCTTGGATCGAATAACAACTGCCCGCAGAAGAGTGAGCCGTCATGAAATGGTAACACTGGATAGAAGTAGAATTACTTTACCAGCCGAAAGAATCAGGATCCTGTTGGCGCACCCCAGCATTTTACTCGAATCTGAAGATATAAATTCGACCAAAGATAGACTTGTGATATTGTGCCAGACTCAATATTTTAAGGAAGAGTATAATTTTTTAATGAGGAAAACCCCTATACCCAAAAAGAGCCAATTACTTACCCTAACGCCATATTTGGACTCAAAGAATATTATGCGTGCGAATGGTCGTCTAGCAAGCTCCAATAGCTTATCTTATGATGAACGACACCCGATTTTGTTACCCTACGCAAGTTGCTTCGCAAAATTATTAACCCTACACGTTCATTTGATAACTTTACATGGGGGAAATCAGGTCATGTTGAGAGTAATTCGTTCAGGATACTGGATTCCGAAGCTTCAGAATCTGATTAGCTTTGTTATTAACAAATGCTCACCCTGTACTCGATATAAGAACCGTCAGGCAAGTCAATTGATGGCGGCTTTACCCCCGGAACGCACCCAATTAACCCGACCATTTTATAACGTTGGAATAGATTTTGCTGGACCATTTGATGTAAAGGTTTACTCAGGCCGCACGTGTAAGATAACCAAAGGATACGTATGCGTTTTTGTATGCTTTGCAACTAAAGCCATCCACCTTGAACCAACTTCAGATCTTTCTACCCAAGCCTTCATGGCAGCATTTGCACGATTTTTTTCGAGGCGGGGATGCCCTGCCGCTATTTACTCCGATAATGGAACAAACTTCGTTGGCGCAAATCAACTATTAAAGAAAGAGCGGCAGGAATTTATGAGATCATTGAAAGAATCTGTTGTAGCAATGAGCAGTTTCCAAAACGTGACGTGGCATTTTATTCCGCCAGGAGCTCCACACATGGGAGGTTTGTGGGAAGCCGGAGTGAAAAGCTTCAAATCTCACCTGAAAAAGCTTAATACCCTGAAATACACATTTGAAGAATTAGCTACTCTCCTTGCTCGAATTGAAGGATGTCTCATCTCTAGACCACTCAACCCGTCAAACGAAAATCCGCAAGATCTTAACCCTTTAACCCCAGGTCATTTTTTGATTGGTTCACCCCTATTAACCCCAGCTAAACCAGACTTAAGTGACGGAAATATCACTCTGGCGAATAGGTGGCAAAAGCTCAGAATTCAACACCATTACTTCTGCAGGAGATGGAAGGATGAATACCTGAAAGAGCTGCACAAGAGATACAAGTGGAAGAACCCTCAACGGCAACTTGAAGTTGACGATATTGTAGTTATTAGACAGGACAATTTACCCCCTAATGAATGGTTACTTGGACGCGTGACCAAAGTGTACCCTGGTCCTGATGGTCGCACAAGAGTCGTAGACTTGCGCACCGCCACGGGAAGCTTAACTCGGCCAATAACCAAGGTCGTAGTTTTACCCACCAAATGATGATACCGTCTTATCTAACTACTCACCCCCACTTGTATATTAACCCATAACACACTCACTTTACTTACCCAAGTTTAATATGTAAAAGTTGATCACACAACCCAAATTCTGAACTAGATAATTTCGTAGTGTCGAAATAATGGACACGTGTTCTCGGGAGTGATGAATACAATCTCACATGTTGCATTGGTGACATTGTGATCTTCTTTTCACATATTCTACTTACCCTTTACCCTACACTTTTCTTACCCCTCAGCCGAATATATAAAAATGATTGTTTTTTTTTATTCACAGGTTCGTCGGGCCCGGGAGGATGTTCACTTTAGTGAACAATGAAGGCTATCCAACCCTGACCTCAACGTATTCGAGTGTCGAACCAAACGCAAAGCGGCAGCTAAACACACCACACCCAACAGCTGTCGGCTTTTGCGTTTGGTTAAAAGGTCAGTTCGTGAACTACACCAAAATAAACCACATCTTTGTCTCTCGTGTGTGCTACGGCAACAAAAAATAAAATAAAAGCTCAAACAGCCATTGAAGTGTTTAACCATAGAATTTAAATTCAAGTGTCAACCATCCTGAACCTACATCTATATCCCAATCATAAAATTGTGAATTCAAACTAAAGTTAAATTTGCCATCTTGTGTAAATCTTAGATATTAACTTAACCCTATAATCGTATGTAAATTGAAATATATAATAAATATACATAAATACATATTATAACGTTTAAAAGAAAATATATAAATTTCTTATTTGGAAGGCACGATTTACGCGGTAATGTACACTAACCCCAAACAACTAACCCTCTCCCTCTAACCCGTCTCTTCAGTGGGATTAAGTTTCTTCTCAGTATACATTTGAGCTAAAGTTTGTGCAGTTTTTGATGTATACTCACCAAATTTTGAGCTATTAACCATTTCTTTACAATTTATAATATCGGGCTGATATTGTCGTATGTCCAAGTTGATGTTTTAATATTCGCGATATTGCCATTGCATTCAAGCCTAGTTCAGCAACCTTTTCATGTGTCAACTCTTACATCGTTTGTCGAAGATTTTGGAATCTCAGATATCACTTCGAAATTTTCACAAGAGATGGTCCCTTTTCTCCATATGCAGTTTTTTATTAATTGAATATTTCCACAGGGTTAAGCTTATGCCAAAATCCGTAAAGAATGGCAAACAGAATTGCTTTAGTTGGGAGTGGAATTTCTGCGGCCCCTTCTCATGTATTTTTTGCATTTTACTTGTCTCCATTTTTTAACAACTTTTCCAAAAATTTAATATCGTAAGCGTATGGCAAATTGATTTTAAATTTTTATTATGTAAAATATTTACAAAAACCTTCCTCCTACTAAGAAAACTTCTGCGCCTGTCTTTTAAATGAATACACTAAAAGGGGATTCTTATATGTAAAATTAACCGTTTTGTTGTACCCAACTTGTTTTACTTGTTTTTTCCCTATGCCCAATTAACAACAAACTGGTTTTTATCCTCTTTTTCTAGTTATTTCTCTACCTTCAAAATTTTGTTATGCCAATTAGTGTCGTTTTAGCAAAAATCTCTATTAAACTCCCCATAACCATGGTTAGTTTTTAATTGCAACAACAGTATGTGTATGTGTGTGAGTATGTTTTTGTAGCACTAGTTATGTGTTTTAAGAATTTATGAATATGTGTGCATGTGTAATAATACTCGTACTTTGAAATGCATGGTAATGTTCTGTAACTAAATTACACAAAAGTAAATTTAGCTGTTACTTTACGTTTATACATACTATTTGTCATCTGTACAATAATTTACTTTATTTGTTTTAATGTATGCGTTATGTTGACTTACACATACTCATGTACATAGTCTACTAATAGTATGAAAGAAATATAATTGTTGTTAACTGTTTTTGAAACATTAACTAATGGTTTTAATAGGTTATATACTCTGAATTATGTATTCGGTTATTAAGTATACCAGAGGGGCAATTCTGTAACTTTTTAACGATAAAATTCGGTTGTTAACTTGACAAGTTTTCATAGTAAACTGACAACTTAACAACCGAATTTTGTCGTTAAAAAGTTAGATAATCCCACTACAGCACACTCATATAAAAAGATTTATTATATGTACAGCTTTATTCACTTTTGTCCAATAAAACTTTTGATTATATTTACAAAAAGTTTTAGTCATTGCATAAAACATTTCATAAATATAATAAAAAGTTTATAAACCTGATAAAAACCTATCATAGTTATGATAATACGTTTAACTTAATAAAATTTAATAGACTTTTAGTTTAAATAATATTTTGTGCATTTCAGATTCTAAAGCTCACATTCTGAACAACTTTTTTTTTAATAATTTAAACACTTTAGGACATATGAATAATCACCGTTTAAATTTCTAAATGGTTTATAAAACAAATTTTTAATACAAAATTCATTTTATAAATAAGGTTTTCAAATAATTATGCCTAAGCCCTTTCATATTTCTTTATTTCAAAAGAGATTTACTTTAGACTTCTAGCAAATATAATTTGACAAACAACAATTAACATGTGGAAGTATTTAAAACAATTAGCAAAAAATCCTTTATTCATAGCATACAAATCCTTAATGGTGTTCTTAACAACGTTAAGCAGACATAAAAGCAAACAAAATATTAAATAGAGAAACAGGTTGTATTTACGAGGGGAATTAATAAATCCGTGACTTTTGGAACTTCCCTCGCAATTAGTTCAAAATTAACATTGCTCTTATTATAGCCAGGTTGGTTGCCGAAACGAATAGCGGTGAGTTATTGAATTTTATTTTTTTCGGTATCGGTAAAGGTAACGGTATTTGTATTAGCCATGTTTTCGACTTAACTATATCCGTAAACTTAGAAAAAACTCAAAGTATGAGATGAAAACTAACTTTTCGTATGCACGTTAACTTGCAATGTGGATAATTATCAACGTTGAAAACTCAACATTTATAGATTTCCGCATATAACATAACTTCTTCGCGTTACTTCCTAAAAAGTTTTACTGGCATACGTTCTAATATACCGCAACTATTATAAACATTAGCCGTTTTTTCTAATCACTTGGATTTAATAAATCCAAAAAGTATTTCTAAAAGTGCTCAACAGATGGGGTTAGATTCTTCCTATTTTAAAAAACTTTTCTGTCCGACACTTCTTTCATCCTAATTTTTAATACCGAATTCGATGTTGAAGGATTTTACTTTAACTTTTAATTTATAATTATATTTTACATAAAACAGCGATAAACAGTCTGCCTTTTCAGTGTTATCACTTCAATTTATATTTTTACACAATTGAAAAATTCCATTGCAATATTTAATATTCACTAATTGGATTTAATTAAATTACTTACTGTAGAGTGAAAAATTGCCATTTCTATTTGAGCTATTTCTCCATGTCCAAGATGAAAAATATGTATTTCGTGAGGTGTAGTTTTTTTTCTAAACATATTTCATAAAAAAAATTTAATAAAAACCTTTTATTTGTTAGTTTTTCAATTTTTTTGTTTCTCTTTTAATTTTTATTCGTATTTTTTTCTAACATCAAATTAATAGGCTGTTTCATATATTTGTGCTTTTATTGTGGATTTATTAAATCCAGCTTTTTTTGGATTTAATAAATCCATTTTTTGTATGAAAAATTCTAAATCCAGGTGATTAAAAAACAAGCTAATTAACTATTTATATTTTTTTATACTTACTTTAATTGGTTAAACGTATAACTTTAAATACATAACTTTGATAGGTATGAGCGAAAATACAACTATTGTTTCGGTAACGGTATACCGATGTGATGTTAGACGATCGGAGAGTAAAATTGATGCCATAGGCATATCATATGGATCCGTGATTTCGATTTCAACTAAAAATCTGTAATACGAAATATGGGTGCCGCGGATTTTACCCCGGATTTACGGATTTATTTTCTATTTCCAAACCTACAGCAATGACTTTTCGGAATTAGCTCCAACGATGAAATCATTGATGAATCAAATGCCAATATTGAAGACCTTGAGAAATCTTATTGTTTGGAAGGAATAAAAAAATTTAAGAAACGTTGGACAAAGTGTTTTTTCGCAGCAAAATCTCAGTAAGGGGTGCTTATTACCAAAACTTAAGAAATAAGCAATAGAATCAGGGTCTACTGCATATATGTATGTATATAAATTCGGCAAGGTAATTTTAACAAGTAGCCAGCAAAAAAAAAAAAGAGATGCCAAAGCAATAGAAAAAGTACTACAATTAATGATCTAGATGTGCTTCGTTTTTTAACACAGGAAGTACTCTTGAAGGAGTACTCTTACTCATCAATTGAAAGTTAAAAAAAAAATTATTTTCGGCTTTCGCTACAAAGACGTCATCAGTGTCATTTGCCTTGATGGGTTAAACATTGATAATCGTCTACTTATATGAAAGTTGAAGCAAATCGAATATGTTACCTTAACTTAGACTAACATCAACGAAATCTAACAATGCTATTTTTATCCTTTGTTATTATTGCACTTTTTTCTTTTGAACCTTAATTCTTAAAGTATCTCAGCTGGTTCTATTCAACTCTGTGTATGTTAAACACAAATTTTTGAATTACAACGAACCGTTAAATTTTAATGTATGTTATTTAAATTATATTTTGCACCGTATTATGTGTTTTTAAAATGAATGACGGGTATGTATAGTTGATCTTTTTATTTGGTAAATAAATGTTTTTTAGTTTTATTTTAGAACATAAATTAATATCACTGTTTAAATTATTTTTCAAATTAAAGAAAGATGATACAATTTTCACAAGTAAATTTTTATTTAAAAAAATTGTTTTATTTTTTTTTTTTATTTAAAAAAAAAATTTCATTGCCGCTACCGGGTATTGAACTTGCGACCTCAAGATTGCTAGCCTAGCTCTCTACGGCTGAGCTATTCCTTGATATGAAAGCTGACTGGTATAAAAAAAACATTGCAAGATACTGTGTCTTATTTTCTTCAATAAAAGTAATTATTAAACAAGTGCAAAAGATGCAGTGCAATTCACTATTTTTTCAGCACTATTTTCACAGGTGCACAAAAGGAAATTTTGCTTCGTTTTTATTTTAAATATTTTAAAAATCAAATTAATAAATAGTTAAGCTCAAGGTCACTATTTATTAATTAAATTACAACAAAAAGGTCGCCAAAAAAAAAACAAATTAGTTATTATTTTAAAAATTAAAAAATTTTGAATTTAAACAAATTAATTATAAATATTAAAAAAAAAGTGGCCACATGTCAAAAGAAAAAAATAAAATATGACGCTCGGAAATTTCATCAGGATTTCAAAAATTAAATTTTTTTTGTCAGATCCACAAAACGTGGTCCGAGCTAGAGCCATTTTATTGTATTTTATACCCCTTAGGTAGGGCTGAAGAATGACAACTTGTTTTATACAACAAAAATTGTACTCAAATAAAAGGAAAGTTTCTCAAGGTTTAAAAAAATATTTTATTTTTGTGATCGATAAAAGTGGTCCTAACTGGATCCATTTTACTACATTTTACATCCTTCAGGTTGGGTTCAACTTCATTTTGGTCCAAAAATTGCATTACATAAAGTGATTTTATTTGGTACTGGAACTGTTAACTTAATTTTGCCCAAAAATCATATGAAATAAAGTGATTTGAGTTGTTATTGAAACTGTAGTTTGATATTTGAAGAGCCGTACGCGAAATTTTTTTTTGAAAAATTCACGGGATTTTTTCCAAAATATTTTTTGTTTTTAGTGTAAATAAACTTTTTGGTATTTTTTGTAAATATGTAAGAGCCGCAGGAAAAAAGCACAGATTAAAAAAAATCTTTTCCAGTATAGATGAACTGTTTGGTATTTTCTGTAAATATTGGAGAGCCGCAGTAACATTTTATTTTTTGAAAATTGCCCACTTTTTAATTCCTTCATAGATCATTCGTTGTAATTTTGACAAAATTTCCTTTTATTTAAGTACCATTTTTACATATAAAAGAAGTCGAAAATTTTTCGCCCTTAAGGGTATAAAATATACTAAAATGGCTCTAGCTCGGAGCATGTTTTATGCACCTAAAAACTTCATTTTTGGAAGCGTGAGGAAACTTCCTTTCATCTGAGTACCCACACTTTCATGTAAGTATGCACACCGGTTTTTTGCCCCCGGAGGTCCTATGGGACCCCGCCGCCACTAATTATTAATTTAGGTTTTTTTTTTACTTTTTATTTCGAAGGTGGTCATGAATTTTGTTTTTCTTGTGCCCGCTAAATTGCAGTTTAACCAAAAAAAAAATATCGCTCCCACCAGGAATTGAAACCGCGATCATCTGCTGGGAATTAACTGCATCAAAATCATTTTTTAGGATCGTTTTTAAAGCACTAATGCTTTAGAAGCAATACTTAAGTGATTTTTTCGATATTTTTTCAGAATTACTTCCAAAAAAGCTGTAAAAATTTACTAACGGATACTTTGGAAGTAATAAAAGAATTGATATTTGTTCAGAATTACTTTTTTGCTGCGTGGTTGTCCATATTCGCTGCAATTTGTGTACCCGCTGCTTAACAGAAATATAAAAAAGAAGTAGTTACCAAAATAAGTAGTTATTCGTATGCTGATAAACAGCTAAAAAATAAGTGGTTACAAGTTGTTTAATAATAAGGCTTACTCATGTACCCAGCAAAAAAAGTGGTATTCATTCTTTGGTTATAACTTCTTTCATTGCTTCCTTAGTTTCAGTTAGTATGCTTTAAGTGCTTTTTGGAAGTTATTCAAAGGAACTTCCGAAAGTATTCATGCGTTCATGTTCCAAATGTAGTGATTTGGATATAAACCTATGATAATCTTAAAAAATCACCCTTTTAATTGCTTCTGAAGCATACGTTTTTATATTTCTATAGTTTTTCAAACCATAGTACAAAATAATTTCCAATCATTCAAATCAAAAATTTTTATAGAAAAATGTTTTAATGAACTTTTATTTTTTATAAAATCTTTTTTTTATACTTTTGTGAAAACTTTTATCCGAGATCCACTTATACAGTTTTACAATTTTTTCAGTTTGAAAAGTTTTTTTTGAAATTTAATTTTGTTTCAAATAATTCTCAAAACCTTTTGACAATTTATATTTAGTTTACATCTTTTGCAACTGTAATTCAGAAAATATCAATTGAAATTATTTTTTTTTTTTAATTAAAAAAATTAGAATGATATTCAGAATTTGCATTAGAAATTTCGAAAATGTCATTTGAAGTTCAGAAAAACAGCACTTGTAATTCGGGGAATATCAATTGATTTTCAGAATACATCAATTGTAATTCAGAAATCATCAGTTAAAATTCAGAGAATATAAAAAATAAAATTCAAAAAATGTAAAATCTACTACAATTCATAATTTCTGAATTTGAAATGATAATTTTTTTACTTTTTCAAAATTCAAAACGAAAACTTTTTCTTCTTATTAATAAATCTCAAAATTAATATTTTTTAAGTTTATCTTCATTTCTATTCGTAAAAGCAATGTATGTGTGAAATTCATTAACCGAGCTTATGTATTGAAGTACATTTGTTTGTTTATAACTTAACAATTTACTTCTTGAAAACCTTATAATGTATTTTATTATCTTTTGAAGTGTAATATATTTTTAAATATTTAATTTTTTTAATAAGAAACTAAAAATAACGAAAATAATTTTTTATTAAATCTGTGAGGGGGCAAAAATCGGTATCTTACTACAATGGAGTAACGTTTTTTATCATCAATGTGAAAATGTTTCTTTACACTAATGTAGACGCATTTATTTGTGCTAATAAAGAAGTACTTATACATCATTGCATAAAATTCGCTTTTTAAAAAATTATTTTAATGCATTCTTATGAATTAAATTTTCATAACAGCTTAAATACTACAAAATATATGCATGTTTTTCAGGCATACTAGAGAATATCTAAACATAGCATCTGGATTGCTTCTTTAGAATAAAAAGCATGAGTAATGGTAAGTAGCTATATTTGAATGCTTCCGTCCTATGACACGCCAAAGTTAAATTCATCGATGAAACCATTAGAAAAGAAGTGATGCCTTTGCCATAGTAGTGATGCTTTTATTGCTTCTTTGGCAGAACTATTTTTGCTGGGTACCTATTAGTGGTTAAAAAATAAGTGGTTACCAATATTACATTATTTTTGTAATTAAATAAGTAATCGCGCAACTTTGTCTGAAAAAAGTAACTATATTATTTGGTTCCTAATGTAAGATTTTCCTAGAATTCTAAAAACAACCCCGCCTTTCATTTAAAAAGTCACGGATTTATTGATCTTCCCTCGTAGATTTTGAATATTTGCATGAATTTATAAAAAAAATCCTTTATTGCACCCTCACTAGTAATTAGAAACAAACGAGAGAAAACAAAATATTAAATTAAAACAAACACCCATATAAAAATAGCATACATCATCATTTTTACTATTGAAATAGTTATATCACCATATGACAAAAATAAAGAAATAATTTTCAGTTTCTTAAAATAATAAACTCCCATATAAATATTATGATTAAATCCTTCTATAGTCATTCGTATGATAAAAAAGACAAACCGCAAAGAGTTGAAACGTGTTGAAAATTTTTAGGAGGTGAAATTTTTTTAATTGTTCCTCTTCTGTGGATTACGGTGTGCCGACGGCAAACAAAAATTCTATTTAATATTCACTACAAGAACAAGCGGAAATTTAAGTTCAATGCACCGTGCCTGCTGTTAGTACATGGTGTTAATAAAATTTGGTTCAGTATCGGTTTGCAAGCTGAGAGATTTACATATAGAAATAATTTTGTACATTAACTAAATAAATAATAAAATTGAAATTCTACTGAAGATCACTTGGGAGAGTGTGAAATCATGCTATAAATTATCATAATGTCTATAGCTCTTACAAGGGAGCAACATATCGATTTGAGTGAAAGAGAATAAAAGTCTAAGGTTTACCGATTTTTTTATATATGTATATGCCATCTCCAAAATTTACGGGTTAAAAAATTGTACAAAAATTGGTGCTTTTTTTATTCTTTTTATTATTTTAACTTTTTTCTTAATGAATTGTACTAACAAGTCGTATTAACGGAAAGAGAGTTCAAAAGGTAATATATGTACTGATACATTATTTCAAATTTATTTTTGTCGGGATACACATAAATTGCATTAAAGGAATTAACTGCGCTGAAATCCCAAAACTAATTGATCAAATTAAGAAAAATTATCTTCTGAAGACAGATTTCATTCCTGCCTAAAAAAATTGTCAGTTGACGTTTTGAGAATTTCATGAAATTTTTTTAGGTTAAATTACAATCTCAATGAAAACTTCTTGTTCTCGTCTAGTAGCGTTATTCAACATTTAAGATATCAGAGAAAAAAAAAAGAAATTTTACCACATTTTGCTTTGTTATCTTCCGCAATACTAATATGTTGTTTTGACAGATCAAGCAATGTAGTGACATTTATTTGTGTACAGTAGACCGTACCTCAAAAAAAAAGTTCGCCGTACACCCTCCAATATAATGTATTTTTGGAAGGCGATTTCAAAAAAACAAAAATTTTTTCCGCCGACCGTAGGGGTCGCCTTTTTTATTTTTTTGTTATAGCTTTAGCATTTAAAATCGGATTTTAAAGTGTGATATATCGATTTTTTGCCTCGAGGAGACCAGTGTTTTGGTATATAGTAAAAATCCAACTTAAAAAAATTTAAAAAGGCGACCCCTACGTTCGGCAACTAATATATAAAAAAAAATTATACTGGGTTTAGCGAAAAACTTCCTTAGCAAAAGTTTAATGATTTTTTGCGAGCTTTAATTTTCTGACATTAGGGTGGTAGCAACTGAGATCTGGTGGGTAACTACTAGAACGGGATACTTGAGGTCAAAATGTCCTTAGAGGAAAACACTGGTCTCCTCGAGAGAAAAACATCGATGTATCATACTTTAAGATCCGACTGTAAATACCAAAGATATAACGAAAAATGTAAAATGGCGACCCCTACGTTCGGCATAAAAAAAAAAGAATTTTTTTTTGAAACCTCCTTACAAAAATACTTCATATTGGAGGGTGTACGGCGCACTTTTTCTTTTTTTTGCCTGTAAGGTGGTACGCTCTAGTTTACAGCCAAGGTTAAAAAATCATAAGTTTTCTATAAGTGTCAATTATATTAAAATTACCATATTCTTTATCGGAATAAACATTAATTTCATTAAAGGAATTAATTGTGCTTACATTCCAAAACTTATTAAACAAATAGTGAAAAATAATCTTTATCTCAGGCAATAGGCATATCAGAATTTCTCTTTTGAAGAGTAGATTAATTTTGTTCCGTATTTTTATAAACTTCGAAAATTTTGGACATTTTGTAATATAAAAAGTATCAAAAAATGATATGTTTCAATCCCCGCTTTTACCCAATAAATGCCATAGATGGACCTATATAAATGTGAAGTCAATCTTGGATTTGCATTCTCTAACAGATACGCGAGTTTCATCAAAATCGGCGTGTACCCATTGGTGGAATTCCTTTGTCAATAAATTCAGTAACGAAAAAAATTAATTCCAACACATGCCAAATAATTTAAATACTTCGTGATTTGATGAAAAAATGACACGGGTATTTAATAATTTAAACTATCTCATTATTTCAATCATGTGTCGCATACTGTAATTGAGTAGAAAAAAAAACATTCCTAACTACATGTTATTTAAACTTTGTTTTCTGTAGTGTTTATTTAGTTAATTAAATAGTATTATTTTTTTTCTAGCACATACATACTACATATGAAATCGAAAATTCAGTTGAGAGGAGGGTACCCAGCAAAATCTCAGTAATGGGTGCTCATTAGGCTGGGTCGATTTGTGGGGAGGCAAAAAAATCGCCCATGGCTCAGGGAAAATCGTATTCTAGGGATCAAAATAAGAAACTTTGCCGAAGGAACCATACCTCTAAAACGAATTCTACTACCCCTAACTGTTGACTTTTGTCCCGTAGGGTCAAGTTTTGAAAAATCCCACTTTGACCCATTTAGAGTGCCCCAATCGAGTCCAAATGTATGACCGACCCCCACTAACTTTGGAGGGCCGATCCACCCATGCCAGTGGTACACCCCCTGGAACTCCCCTGGGGGGTTCCCCATACAAACATTTTAAAAAATCACCATTTTTGGCACTTTATTTTATTATTTTTTATTTATTTTATTTATTTTTATTATTTTATTTATTTTTTCTCCTTAGAAATTTATTTAGTCAGAACATATGTAAATGAAAAAATTAATTTAACTTAGTAATAGAAAAGAAAAAATGCCCAGACTTGAAAGCAAAAAAGACTTCAAACAGTAATTTTTTTTATTTTCTTTTCTATTACTAAGTTAAATTAATTTTTTCATTTACGTATGTTCTGACTAAATAAATTTCTAAAGAGAAAAAATAAATAAAATAATAAAAATAAATAAAATAAATAAAAAATAATAAAATAAAGTGCCAAAAATGGTGATTTTTTAAAATGTTTGTATGGGGAACCCCCCAGGGGAGTTCCAGGGGGTGTGCCACTGGCATGGGTGGATCGGCCCTCCAAAGTTAGTGGGGGTCGGTCATACATTTGGACTCGATTGGGGCACTCTAAATGGGTCAAAGTGGGATTTTTCAAAACTTGACCCTACGGGACAAAAGTCAACAGTTGGGGGTAGTAGAATTCGTTTTAGAGGTATGGTTCCTTCGGCAAAGTTTCTTATTTTGATCCCTAGAATACGATTTTCACTGAGCCATGGGCGATTATTAAATCGACCCGCCCTAGTGCTCATTATTAATATTTAAATAATAAGCAGTAGAATTCGGTGTCAAAACTCATTATTTTTATTCGACAAGATCGCATAAAAAGACGCACAAAATTTGTGCACCCTCTTACCCGCTGCATTACAAAAATGTATAAAATAAGTAGTTACCAAAATAAGTAGTTATTCTTGTGCTGATATGCAGTTAAAAAATAAGTGGTTAGAAGTTGTTAAATAATAAGGCTTATTCATATACTTATTAGTGGTTAAAAAATAAGTAGCTACCAATATCACATTATCTTTATAATTAAATAAGTAGTCGCGCGTAAGCTAGACTGATTATAAAATCGGCTTCGTCTAACAAAAATAACTAGTACTGACGTCGAATTATAAGTAGTAAACAATTTTAGTTTCATTACACTGTGATACAAATGGTAGGGGTCAGTGATCGGGAAGGGTTCAAACTACCGGGGAAAGTTATATCGGTAAAAAAAGAAGTTATACGTGTCCCGGCGTTTCGCGGGGTCACCCCTAGGAATCGAGATATATCGATTTGACCTTTGGTGGTCTTTTTTTTGACATAACTCGAGAACCACTAGTCCGATTTTGCTCAAACAATTTTAAAAAAATTAAAAATTACAATTCCTTTAATCTGTTCATATAACGTTTTTCTATATACTCAACAGTTTAGCCGGTAAAAATAAATGTATGAAGAAAAAATATTTTTTGCCTAAAATATTAAAAAAAAGTAATAAACAAAAGGTTATTGATTTTTATGGTAGCGGTAACAAACATTTATTTTTACCGGCAAAACTGTTGAGTATATAGAGAAACGTTATATGAACAGATTAAAGGAATTGTAATTTTTAATTTTTTTAAAATTGTTTGAGCAAAATCGGACTAGTGGTTCTCGAGTTATGTCAAAAAAAAGATATATCTCGATTCCTAGGGGTGACCCAGCGAAACGCCGGGACACGTATAATTTGTTTTTGACCGATATAACATTATTTCCCGTTGGTTTCATCCCATCCCGATTTTGACTGTCGCATAGTGTTATTTAACCACTTATTTGGTAATGAAAGATTTTGCTGGGTAGTCAATGTATGCATAGAGCAGCCAACCACAATTGTGATTTTAAAAGCAGAATTACTGAACAAAAAAGAAGTTTGCCCTATTACATCCATTTAAAAGCTCAACAACAACATTAGCAAATATAAAGTAATAAAAACTGATTTTTAAAATTTTCATTTAAATTTAGCATATTTTTATTGTGGATTCAATTTGAAATCGTTGGATTTAAGTAAACTACTCGTATTAAATATACTCATAGAAATTCATACAGATAAATCCGAAAAATGGATGTTCCTCTACTAATAAAGAGTTTTCGTCTACTAATAAATTAAGTGTACTATGTTAATTTATTGTTAAATAATTTC
Organism: Leucophora obtusa; assembly: GCA_949987735.1. Taxonomy (NCBI): domain Eukaryota; kingdom Metazoa; phylum Arthropoda; class Insecta; order Diptera; family Anthomyiidae; genus Leucophora; species Leucophora obtusa. The sequence continues at coordinate 208,180,023 of OX465297.1, forward strand.
ATTACCAATGCATTAATATCAATTGTAGTGAAGGTATATCATTATCATTTTTTAATTTAATTATATAAACCCTATTTGATTTCATTGGTCAATGACAATGGTTTTAAATTTCTTTTCGAAAAAACATAAAAATTGCTAAAGTTGCATTTACATCTGCACCCAAATCTAGACATTTCCACTAAAATTGAGATTTCATTACAAATCTCATATCTAATCCCGAGATTCGCCCGTAAGTTCGCGAGATTTCTAAAAAATCTCATGAAAATCTCACAAATGTGAAGACTTTTACAAAATTCAACACTGAGTTTCGCTTAATTTCCCAACAAAACCTTTCATTACCATGTAATGAGTTTTAGGTATTGAAATCTTAAGTGTTCACTAGTTACCTTTTAATTACTAAACTACTTATTTTAACATGGTGATGTCATTGGAGGAAAGTCATTACACTGATGTTACATGTAAGTAGTTTATCAGCTGTTCTATAAATAGATGTTGAATATAGATTTAAAAAAATATAAAAATTTAAAAACCAATAGGAGCTGACACGTATTGATCAGCGTACTCCACGATTGTCAGGCAAACACTCTAACCATTAGACCACGACATCACTGATTTTTATTGCTTTAACTTATGTACACATTTATTGTGGCAACTGTTATACATGTCTATTTTTCACAAAACTTGTTGTTATTAAATACTGCTTAATGAACATCAACATTTCTATAAATAGATGTTTAATATAAATTACAAAAAAAAAACAACAATGGAAGCAAACACGAGTTGAGCAGCGATCCTCATGTCTGTCAGGCAAAAACGATAACCACTAGGCTACGCCATAGTTATGGTTTTTAATGATTTAGAACATATATTATTGGTTTCAGCTATTGTGAAATAGTAATGTGTGGGGTATAATTATCGGTAACTCATTACATTCAGCTTAAAAGTAATTCAACGGGTAATGAGATATGAGATCTAAGTAATGCATGTAGTAATGGCCAGTCATTACCAAGGTTTTGCTGGGTTGTATTGTTTTTGTATGAAAAAATGGCAATGATGGTCAACAGCTGACAAAAAAAAAATAACCTAAAAATAACACAAAATAATGAAATAAAAAAACTATTATAAATATAATAAATATTACTTTGGACCCAATGGAAATGTACTAATGATTATAAGAAATGTTGCGTGGTTCTAAGTTTTGCTTCCCGCGAAGCAATTGGGAAGTGCATGTCTTCTTTCCACCAAAATATTGCAAAATCTGGCTTCTAGCTTGGCGACCTTATAAAAAAAACAAATTTACTAACATATTTAGCTTTAGATCTTATGTAAATTGTACTCCGCCAATGAATAAAATGGTTTTTAGAAATATTTTTAATTAGAAGTTATTTTTTTATGGTATTTTGTTTACAAAAAAAACGCAGTTTTCAAATCGAAATCTCGCTACCGTCATAAAGTGCAAATGTAAACGGTCAAGATTTCGGGTCGAGATTTCCATTGAAATCTCGGGATTTGAAAACAGAAGTAAACAGAACTTAAAATGGAAATAACATATTCAAATCGATAAATACAATTAAAATCCAAGCTCGCTAAATTCCATTTCATTCCCAGTGTTTTAAATCCACTTGTTCCAAGTTCCATTTCAGTCGTTCCCTGTTCGTGTTTTATGTACATAAAATATCTATTAAAAATCAAAAAAAATGCATTTGAAATTTGAAAAATATTCATTTATTATTGATTCTCTTCAACTCTTTGAATATTATCAATTTAATTTTAGTAGTGTTTTTCTTTAAAAGTTGCTTAAACATTGAAAATTACCGTTTATCATCGTCAGAAAGTTGGCAAATGAATTTTTCTGACGTTTGCCTTTGTGATAAAAAGAAAATCAAAAAACTATTTAAACATTTTAAAAAGAGATTTATTTTATCGTAGATTTTAGTTGATACCCAGCAAAATATTTCATTACAAAATAAGTGGTTATATAATAGAAATTCATAGCTCCGCACAACTTATTTTTTGGCGTCTAAACTCATTATTTTTGTTTGGCGTGGTTGTTTTTATAAGTAGTCGCGCTTACTCGCTCGCTTACGAAAAAATGAGAAGTAAGTAGTTATGAGATTCTGAATAATAAGTGGTTACAAACATGCTTACAAAAAGTTGAATTATAAGTGGTTATCCGACTGCTTACTTGATTCTTAAAAATAAGGAGTTACACAAATACTATTAGCTTTAGGAAATACATTCAGAGAAATTAAAGTTTTTGCTAGTGTGTACTTGTCATAAAAATTTTAACACAAAACATATTTACATGTAATAATATAAATGTATAAAATTTAACTTTGTAAAAAGTACTTATTTAAAATATTGCGAGTAAGTCATTATTTTATTTTCAAAAGCAATGACAACAATAGGCCGTTATTAGGAAGTCATTATTTTATATTACAAAATAATGCAAAAGGTAATTTTGGTAATGCAGACAGCAATGAGGTGTCATTACCAATATTTTGCTGGGTATGAAGACTATTTGGTTGACAATACATGCATTTTCAAGTGCAACCAAGCACTTTCATCAGATTGTCTTTATGGGGTTAGTAGTAAAATCCAAAAAAATCCTCTTAGCTTAACCGTTTTTTTTTTCAGTGGTTTTTACTAAATTTTAGATGATTTTTGATTAGACAAAAATTACTACACTCAAAAAAATAAGTCAATTTTTGTAAAAATTTCAAAAGTTACTCCAAATTTTTATTCATATGAGACAGGACAATAATTACTGTAAGTTTGACATTGATACGATCAACTTTTTTCTGTAGCGGGACAGTTGGATTGGAAAGCACCATATCCAAATTTCATTTAAATCGGAAATAACTCATTCGGATGCCTTCCATATTAGTTAAAAATGGAATTTATTTTATAAAAAAAAATTTGAAAATGTACAAAGAAAATTATTTTAAATACAAAAAATTTTTTGTATAAAGTGTCATATGAACACAACTAAAATCTTAGTTTAAAATAATATTTCAATAAAAAATATTTTTCAAATTACTTTACAACCCAGCAAAAAAAGAGATGCCGAAACAGCAGAAAAATTACTACAATTGATGATCCAGATGTACTTCTTTTTTAACATACGGGCATGTTCTGTATTTCACTTTTGGGTGAAAGTAAAATTTCATAAATTTTGTTTCTCAATTTCGTTTAGATTCATTTAAAATTTAAGTGAATTACGATTGTACACAGCTCATTTTATGGAAAAAAGTCGTAATCGAATCAAATAAAATTTTAGAACACAGTGGAATAAGGTCTTAAATTTCAATTTCACTGCGATTTGAAATCACTTCGAAATGCAGAAGACAGCCGATAATAACATTTTTCCCGTACTTTTTGAATGAGTGCAAAGGAAGCTCTTTTTCACCAATTAAAAGTTTAGAAGAAATTATGCGAAGAACAATTATATTTTTTTTATTTTACAAAAGTTTTTTTATTGCCGCCACCGGGTATCGAGCGACCTCAAGATTGCTAGTCTAGCTCCCTACCGCTGATCTATTCTTTGATATGAAAGTTGACAGGCATAAAAGCACCACTTTGTCTGCGAGATATTGTGCTTTATTCTCTTCAATAAACGTACTTTTTAAACAAGTGCAAAAGGTGCACTGCAATTCAGTATTGTTTTCAGTACTATTTTCATTGGCGCATAAAAATATAATTTTCATTATTTCTATTTTATATATTTTTAAAAATTTTTAATTTAAAGAAATTAATTATAAATATTAAAAAAAATAAAAAACAAATTAAGAAAAATATTTGACCAGGAATCGAACCCACGGTCATCTGTTTAGAAATACCAAATGATACCAAAATCACTTTTAGGATCACTTTTAGAGCAATTATGCTTTAGTAGTAAGAATTAAGTAATTTTAAGTTGTAAGTTGTTCAGAAATTACTTCTAAAAAAGCAGTAAAAATACACTAACGGATACTTGTGAAGCAATGAAAAAAGTAGTTGTAAAGCATTACTTCCAATTTTTGCAGCTGGGAAGTTAACTTTTGTAGAATGCCTCATAAGTGTGAAGAGTTTTCTTTTTCTTTAAACAGTGCTTCAATTACTTTTGTCATTGTTAAATTTCTATTTAATTTTTTGCACTGTAATTGTCGTGTGCGTTTTTTTTTCTGTCCATACAATATCCACTTCACTGAAACAATTGACAATGTGTGCTACAAATCACACTAGAGAGCCTATTGAAAACAGCAGCTATAGAAAAATCAAAAGCACTTTGCCGCTGTTTGGCGTACTGTGAAAATGAAAATTGAAAAAACTGATACAAACTTAGAGCAAACTGTGAAAAAATCAAACTAAAATAATAAAAATAAAATGTAACACATGTGCAAATTATAAAAACCCCGATAGAGAGAAGCCAGTATTCAAAAACGAAAACAAGCAGGCAGAAAGTTGATAATTGTATTTTTCTGACATTTCATCTTTGCGATGAAAAAAATTCAAAAGAATATTTAGAAATTTGAAGAAAACTAAATTTATTTTTAAAAGATACAAATTATGCCATAAGAACACAGAAAAAAAAAATATTGTCAATAAAAGTTCAATTAAAATTTTGTTTGATTTCAAATTCATTTTCACTTAAAAGTTTAATCATATCAATTAAATTTTTAATTGAAAATAAGTAGTGTCGAAATTATTTTTTTTAGTTTACCATAAATATATTGACAATATATTAAAAAAAAAAAAAGCTCTTAATAAAAATTACACGAGTGTGTCTCAAATCCCTAAGAAAATTAATAAATATATATTAACAATAAATTTAATCTTTCTATTATTTATTAAAATTTATTAAAAATACATTAATAATAGTTATAATATTGTTATGTTTTTACCTTTTAAAAAAGTTGGTTTATTTTCTCTAAATAAACCGGGTTCTTTTCTATTGCAATCAAAAAAAAAACACACACTCTTTTGTCTGATATTGAGTTTATACACTTATTTTTTTTATATTGTTTATTACTTTTTACACAGTACACAGATTAAAAAACTAAAAACGAGTTTTAATTACCAAATTAATTATATTAATTAAAATTTTAATTGATTTTGCAGCTATCACTCAAATGATACTATTAATTACTAAAAATTGTATACGATTAATTGAAGCAATTAAAATAATGATTCAATTAAATATTTGATAAAAAAAATTGTTTTTATTTTTATCATATGTTTAATTCGATATTTTAGGTTAATTATTTTTCCTGTGTATAACAAACACAAGTTTATCAACGATTTGTATACAACGATTTACTAAAGCCCGACGGAACTTTACAAACGCTAATACCTAACTAAATCTACTCATCATGTGGCAACCTTTTTATAGTTTAATAGCTGTGGTTGTAGAAAATGGTAGAAAATTCCAGTGGTACTAATATTATAACACTTATTTTATTCATAGCACAGTCCCCAACCTCTTAACGTTTAACTTAAATGTAATGCTATCAGGTTGACGGGTTAAGTAAATACCGTTATATTTTTCTTCTAAAATTACAGAATTTTCTATACTAGACTAATCAAATTTTGTAACAATATTACGCATCTTATTAAAAGCGTTATTTTCTAATTTAAAATTTTTGATGACATTTAATTACATTTTTTATTTGTTTTGATTAAATATTTTATTGAAAATATTTCAAATAAATTTTTTTGTGAAAATTGAATTAAATTTTTAATTATATTTACAAATATTTTAATTGAAACTCGATTTTAATTTTTTCTGTGAACAAGCCCTACAATCAGATAAAAAAGTTAGTAAAAAAATATGTTAAAAGTTTCCAATCGCACTTTACTATTTAGTACAATTTTTTTTTTTTAGTAATCACTTTTCCTATTCTTTTATAACAAATTACGGATTTTTTTTACTAATTTTTGCTGCTGATTTCAGCAAAACATTTTACTAATTTTTCAAAACCGAGTACTATATTTAGCAGTAAAATATACTAATTTAAAAAAAAACTGATGAAGCCTGTTAAATGAAGAAAGGCAGAAACTGGATCTAGTCTGATTTGCAAATTTAATGTGTTTATAACTTTTGAAGAAAAGGTTTATTCTTCTTCTTAACCTCAAACCTACTAAATTAAAAAATTACAAGAATTCGTTTAGTTTATATTTTTTACTATTGATATATTCTTACGTTTTTTTAAGAAAAGAAAATTGTTTGAAAAAACAACACTTTACTAGAGAAATAAAAATGCCCTGCTGGTAATCCGTCTCCGATATACACAAATTGCCTGCACTTGTACGTAAAACCCATACGTCAGTGTGGCAACATTTGAGAAAAAGGTGACAAAGAGGAGATAATAATATAAACAAAAAATTTAAAGTAGAATGTTTGTATGCCTGTTTGATCACTTCTGAGAGTAAATTATCATATAGAGACAATCTGACAATAAATTATAAACAATAATACAATTTAATGGAAAATCACTGATGAAGCCTGTCCACAAAAAAGGCAGAAACTAGATCTAGTCTGATTTGCAAAGTTAATGTGTTTATAACTTTTGAAGAAAATGTTTATTCTTCTTCTTAACCTCAAACCTACTGAATTAGAATTAATAAAAATGCATATTAATTACATTTCATTCAAATTGCAGTGAACCACACTTCAGACTGCTTTCTAATTTCGCACTGGGTACAATTTACACTCAAATACAGTCCAACATTATTCATTCAAGTGACGTACAATTGTATGACGATATCGTTTGTTGTTTAATTTTTTTCGGTTGTTTATATTTTAGTTAAATAAACATTGAAAAAGCAGAGTAGAAAATTTTAATAAATAAATGCTTAAAAACAAATTGTACACTGAAAAATGAGTTTGATTGTTAATCCAGTTATTTGGTAGTCAAAATCAAATGGATTCCTGTGTCTATTGAAATATAATGTTCTAACTGAAATTCTGTTGTGTTAACCGAATTTTTTAAGCTACAAACAAAAATATTGGTGTCTACAACCGAATTGAGCAGTTGGCACTAGCTATTTTCTCTGTGTACAACTGTAAATCAGCTCTAATTAAGCAGAACATGTAAAATAATTAATGCATATTTATAAATTTTTTGTATTGTTTAAAAATTCCTTGTATTTCTGGCACTAAATAACATCTGTTTTAAAATGTTGCATTTTATTAAACAAATTTTTGATTGATAAACAATATTTGTTAGAAAGTTGCTTACGAGTATAAAAGAAATAAGTCTTTGAACTATTTCTTATTTACAAATGCTATTTTTGTAAATCATTTCTATATACAGTGTGCGGCTAAAGTAACTATATGATGTAAAAAATTGTAACTTCTTTGCTTGTGTATATTTAATTTTTTATTTTTTATTAGAAATTGAACGCTATACAATTGCGCAAAGAACTAAGATTGTTTTTCTATTCCTTGAAAATAGTCGTTCATACAGAGGATTCTATGGTGTAAAAACAAATCATATAGTTACTTTAGCCGCACCCGTTATATATTTCTATAATTTTGTGAATTTATACATTTTCAAATCATTTTAAATATGTTCTATTATAAAATTCTTCTATTATAAATTGAGGTTATTAACATTTCTTATTAAAGAATTTGGTATAAAAATTGTTTTTTTCTACATTTTAATTTCCCATTATGTTAATTTCATGTTTTTGTTCTCACATAAATCAAATAAAAACATGAACTTTTTATAATTTATTCACTAATAAATCTCTCAGTATAACCTTTTAAACAACATGGCTAATAAATTTTACAATTTAATCTTTAAAATTGTCTTAATTGGAAAACTTGACCATGGAACGTACTAAAAAATACTAACAAAATAAACAAAATACTTTCTACGTAATAATACCACCAAATGCTGTAAACAAAATCAAATAAAAAACATTTTATATTTGCCCGTGTAAAAATGATTATGTATATCTGATCAGATCTGTTTAGATCTAAATAGATACGATTGAATAAGGTGCCATATTAGATCATATATGATCAGATACACTTTGTGGCCATATCAGATCTAGTGGCATATCTGTTTATATCTAACATGATCTGAAAAATTTATTGTTTTTTGTTATTTTCGATCAGATTTGTTGTGATCTGATCAGATCTAGTGGGATCTGATCAGAACTATTTTACAAGGGTGCATAAAAATAAGTAAAACGAACAAAAAATTTAATTGTTTTATGTGAAAATAACACACATCAAGTGTAAAACCAAGCAAGACACTACTACACGTACATGAATTGTAATTTATTTTTCAACCAGAGAAAATGATGCCCTGCAGTTTTGAATGAAATTAATTTTATTAATGGCTCAGTTGTTTGTATCAACCACTGCTCTGTGACCAGTGCTACTGCATATATGTATTTGGATTAAGGTGACACTTTTTTATTAAGTCCTGAAAATTTTTTTACCCACCCAGCCAGCAATTTCGGAGAGCCCATAAATAAGATTTTTAAATGACAAATAAAAATGATTTTTGTTTTTTGACAACACTCTTTTTTGTAGAAAATATGAACCCTTAGAAAACAATTGAAAAATTTGTCTCTATAATTTTAAAAGTCGTCTCAAAATGAGTATTCGTTTTTCAGACTTAATTATTATTTAAAAATTATTCAAATTTGTGAGGAAAATTTCGATGTTATAAGTTCTTTTTCCTGAGTCATTTATGACTACGCGATGACCTCTTTTGAACGGACCTTTTTCACAAGAAAAAGTGCAAAAATGTTTATTTTTTGTAGCTCATTTTTGAGTCATTAACAGGGCTTTGAAGAATTAATTCGTTTTTGAATGAATTCTCTCACAATCGAATTAAATTTTCTTTAGACTTCAATGAATTCCTTTTCTTAGGTAATTCACTGAATTATTTTTACTGAACGCGTTCAACAAAAAACAAATTCAAAGAATTAATTCAATTGCTATTGCTTTTTATTAAATCAAGTGAATTAATTCATTACTGAATTAATTCATTACTGAATTAATTCATTACTGAATTAATTCAGGAATTCATTACGGTCACTGAATTCAAAAATAAAAAATTATGTTCACTGAATTAAAAACTGAAAAATTACGTTTATCGAATTAAAAAACAAAAATTACGTTCACTGAATTTAAAAGCTCTCTTCTGCCGTTCAGTGGCAATAATTCAGCCATTTCTTATTTGTTAATATTCCCAGTGTAAAAACGGTAATGACATATCATTATTTTTTGGACTACCAGTAATGACACCCACTTACCTTCCGCATTATTTTAAAACATATAATAATGAGTTACTGATAATGACTTATTTTTATCATTATTTCAAACAGAAAATAACTTTCTAGATTATTTTGAAAATTTTTGAAATCTATTTTTAGACTTAATATTTTTTAAACACTGGTAAGGATATATGTAACCACATATTTTTTGATTTTTGTATGTTGGCGAGTAAGCTTACTTGTGTGCAGCAGGTCAATTATGTTTTTATCTATTAAATATTACATGTCGATATAGCTCAGATGGTAGAGCTATTGACTGGCAATCTGCAGACCCAGGTTCGATTCCCGCACCAGCAAATTTTATTTTAAAAAAAAATATAATAAAAAATATTTTTTTTATAAAATCTATTTTTTTGAAAATGAAAAAAAAGACCTTTTTTAAAAATGGTCCAGCTCGTGAGATCTCATTCCTAGATCCGAAATATTTTGGGAATCATCATAAAACAAACCAAGGTTTATTTTGAGGGGGGCACTTTTTTTCTGTCCATATAAGACTAGTCGGTCTAATAACAACATATCTGGTAATTATTTTCTTCACTGGGTTCTTTATATAAAAATGGGATGTTTTACTCGAATTCGGAATAGTCTGGGGGAAGAAAAATTTTCAATTGGAGAATATTTTTTTCATTACAACCATCGAAAAGGAGTATACTTTTAGAAAAATATAAATACCATGTGTTCTTAAAGAAACTTTTTATCTGGAGGCAAGAGTCTTGGTATGGGCGTGTGAAGTTTCATCTCATACCGACCAACCAATAATGGCTGAATTATTTCCTAAATGTTTTTAAAACACTCCACTGTGTACGGCAGAAAACAGCTTTTAATTCAGTGAACTTAGTTTTTTGTTTTTCAATTCAGTGACCGTAATTTTTTATTTTTCAATTCAGTGAAAGTAATTTTTTTTAATTCACTGAACGTAATTTTTTTTAATTCACTGAATGAAAAATAAAATTGAACGAATTCAGTGGTGAGTTAATTCCGTAAGGAATTGATTCACTTTTTATCCGTTCGATTTATTAAATTGAACGCGTTCACTAGTGAATTAATTCATTTGATTTGATAAAAAGAACTATAGCAATTGAATTAATTCGTAACAACAGAAATCAAACGAAAACAAATACGAATTATTGTAATTCCATTCAATATATAGTCTTTTGTGAATTAGTTCATTGAATTTTTAATTCAAAATTCAAAAACTGAATTAAACATTTAATTCCTCAAAGCTCTGGTCATTAATGATCAACTTCGCTTGGCAAAATCGTTGAATGAGTGGATAAAACAGGTACACAGAAACAAATTGCAGAAACTTTTTTAAATGATTATACAGTTAAAATACAAAGAAATATATTTTTTAAATGTTTTTGTCATTTATTTAAAAAATAAATAATAATAATAATAATAATAATAATAATAATAATAATAATAATAATAATAATAATAATAATAATAATAATAATAATAATAAAAAATAAATAATATAAATACGGATTTTCTGTTACAGTTAATATTTTCATTTAAAATGTTTTGTTAAAAAAAGAATTCCTTTTCGATTTCCAAGCCAGTTAGAAAAACGAAAAAAACTAAATATCATTTATTCTTACGGATTTTGTAGTTAATTTTTTGAAATTTAAAAAAAACGAAATAAATGAAAAATTATTATTTTTTAAGGATCTTGTAGATTATTTATTAACATTTAAAAATAAACTAAAAGTTCTATTGATTTAAATGAAAAGTCAGTAGACCGGTTTTCAAGTGATTTTTCATTTATTTTAAATTACATTTTCAGTTAATTTAAACTACAAACTATTTTGAGTTTATTAGATTAACTAGTTAAAATTCACAATTTCTTATAAAAAATTCTTACATAAAAAAATTTTGAAACTCTGAAAAAGTCTTTTATATTTTAAAATGCTTTAAAATAATACGTATTTTCGGGTCTCAAGACACTAGATACAGTGAAGAATATAATTTAATATGCCCAATTGTTTACTATCAACATTGATTTATGTTGTAGGTTAAAAGTAATTAGAATCTGCATTTAAAATTTGAAATTAACGGTTCGTTGTCGTTCAATAAATATGTCATTTATAAGCTGACGATCGGAGTTAAATAGAACCAGCTGCGATAATTTAAGAATAACCTAAAGTTCAAAGAAAAACCAGTAATACCAGGGCAGCGACTTTCATGCAAATGCATGTTTGTAGTCATTAATCCAAAAATGATCTAAACCAAATATTTTTCCGAATCAAAGAATTTGCAACAAAATGGCATCGATTTTTTGTTGCATATTTTTGCATGTTTTGTTATAAATGCATATTTTTGCATATTGTGCTTTTAAGTGCATATTTTATGATTTTTATTGCATATTTTTGTATATTATTCATTAAATAGAATGTTTTATTAATATTTTTTTATTTAGTTTCTTTACCAAACGCTCGAATAATAAATATGATTTTTAAAAATCGATGAATTTAGAGTGCATTTTTTGATTTTAAGCAATGGCCTTGCAACTCGCTCAATATTTTTTATTTGAAAAAATATTAGGCGGTTTGGAACAGGAACGAACTCCGACTGGTTAATCAGGGATGGAAAAGGCTAATCGGGCTCTTATACCAAAAAATGTTAGATCGCTCTTACATATTTAAAAATGTAAGTAACTAAAAAATAGCTTCCTCTTTGGCTCGTTAAAAAACATAAAAATTAAATATTAGCAAATATTAGCACAAATTGTGAAAAAACACATTTGCAAAAAGCGAAATTTTTGCAACAATATATTCGCTTGCAGAATGTCGATCGCTGATTACCTCTTTTAATTCATTTTCTGTACCATAAAGCCTTTTTCGAATTCCGCCGTCATTTTGCAATTTTTAAGTGCGGTTTTTTTAAATATATAACCTTTTCATAAGTCTTTTTTCAAATTCCGATATTATTTTGCAATTCTTTACGTACGTTTTTTTTTTTAATTTATAATCTAGAGGCTATAATACACATTTCAGACAACAAAGTTTGGTGGCTAGTCGCAAAAAAAAATCGCGAAAAATAAAATTTGCAAAAAGGATAATTTTTTCATCAATATATTTGTTTGCAGAATGTAAATCGCTGATTACGTTTTTTTAATTAATTTTTTGTACCATAAAGCCTTTTTTCGCTTTCCGCGATTATTTTGCAATTTTTTAAGTGTGCTTTTTTTAAATTTATAATCTAGGGTCTATCACCAATTTTATACACAAAAGTTTGGTGCTTAGTTTGCAAAAAAAAAATAAAATAAATCGCGAAAAAAATATTTGCAAAAAGGAAAATGTTTGCGTCATTGTATTCATTTGCAGATTGTTAATCGCTGATTGAGTTTTTTTAATTATTTTTTTCTACCACAAAGTCTTTTTTCGCGTTCCTTTATTATTTTGCAATTTTTTAAGTGCGGTTTTTTAAATTTATAATCCACGGAGTATAATGCCCATTTCATAAAACAAAACTTGGTGGTTAGTTGCAAAAAAAAGAAAATTTTGGCATCGTTTGCAGAATGTAAATCTTTTAATTACCCAGGTAGAAAAATACAAACGGCACAATGTTGGCCCGATATTGGAGGCGGTAGTACCTGTACTGGCAATGCGTCGGATTTTTAACATTCACTAGCATGTTGTCGAAATGATAACACCAATAAACGCTTGGCCGTAGTTAGTTCCCAACGTTGGCGCAGGCTTGGGATTTTATTTTTTTGGTATTATCCCAGTACATTTAATAACAAATTTAGTAGTTTGCTAGAACTTTACTGACCTCTTAGTGTACATAACAGATTTTTAATGTATTCTTTCGAAACTTCACAAGAAAAGAATGGCGATGTCTCTCTTACATAAATAATTGTGTAATAGATGTAAAAATACGTAAAATTTATAAAATTTTTAATTTTAACAAATTAAAAAAAGCTCGTTAAATTTCAGTAAACAGTACTGGCAAAGCACGTTTTAAGTAGTACTGGCATTTCGTCAAAAACAGTGCTCTCCCAGTACAACTTTTGTTGTAACGTTGGCAATTTCTACCTGGGTAATTTTTTGAACCCCAAAGCCTTTTTTCGCATTCCGATATTATTTTGCAATTTTTTACGTATGGGTTGTTCAAAACTCATAATCTAGGGCTATAATACTGTTGGAATAGTATAATTCCATAGTATAGTTCCATTCTTGATTTTTATAACTAAATTATTATTTTCCATCCCTGGTTACAATCGATGTTTTGAGTCATACAAAGAGCGCACATAATGACCCTGCAAACATTTAAAAGATACCTTCCGAGAAGATATTAAGCGATATCTTCTTTTGTCATTTGAATGGATATAATTAAGTAGTATTTACTTTGAAATTGTCTTCCTTTTATCACTTGGAAAATAATTCGACGATATTTGGAAAAAAATAATTCAAAAATTTTATCTTTTGTCATAACTTTTTATGACAATATTTCGGCAATATCATCTTTGTATCATTTGGAAGATAAAGAAAATTTGTTTGAAATCTTTTATCAATTTGGTAAAAATCAAAACTAAATTTGTACAAAAACAATCAAAAGATATATAGGAAATAAACTCGTGAAAAGTTAAGATTAATTGCGCGGGAAAAATCGGCTAAGATGAAATCAAAATAATTTATAAGTTGGTCAATGAATTATGTATGCAGATATTGTTTTTCAGGCTTAAATTTAATAATGAAAAAATTACATCGTTTTTTTATTGTACCGGGAGTTTATTTAGCGATATTGCTTTTATCTTCCATATGAGTTATTGCTTTCATATTGCCTGGAAGTATTGTTTTAGTGTAACAGTTGTTTCCGACGGAGGAAACTTCCGGAATACGAAATTGATATTACCGGCAATAAATGTTTTCTTCCTGGCGATATGTTCGGAGAATCTTCTTAGTATTGCCATGTTTGCTGGGTGATATTGGTTTGAGTATGTTCCTGTTCCAAGGCACATAATAGAACAAATGCTTTCTCAGTGATAGAGAGTCCCCCAATCTCATTATTATGTATACTCTTTGTTTTAAGCAATTATTTTTGGATTTTAAGTGCATATTTTTGGGGTTTTAGTGCATATTTTCATTTAGTTGCATATTTTGCATATTTTAGTGCATATTTTAAGCGCTTATTTTCGATTTTTAAGTGCATGAAAGTCGCTGCCCTGCCAATAACAGAGGATAAAAATAGCATTGTTAAAATTTCGTGGATGTTAGTCTAATTGAGTTGTGTTTACATTTGTTTATTTGTTTCGCAGTCAATATAAGTAGATCATTATCAGTTATTAACACATAAAGACATGGATACTAAGGATGGGTCTGTAGCGGGACCCGAAAACACGTATTCTATCCTGCTGGTCTTATTGATTTTTTCAAGTTTTATTCTCTATAAATTACTTGTACGATCTAAAATCTAACAAGAAATATTCAATGTTTAAAACTTACGAAAAGTGCCCTTAAACATAAATTCCTTAGTATTTTTATCAGTCATTTAGACAGATAGAAAGATTTGCCAGACAAACTATTTGGCTGGCTGGTTTGGTTTGGTTGGTTGGCAGACACCAGGCGTTTACGAGTATTTTAATAAATCACATTAAAAAGCACTTGAACAAACTACAAACATCAACAACACCCAAAAACAATAATACCAACCATAAAAAAAAATAAAAATCATTTTGAAAAATCCCAAAACTAAATGCAGCATCAATAAGGGTAAAGTCAATCAATATCGAATATAAAAAATAATTCTTCATGAATAATTTCATCAACAAAAACTCAAATTTTTGTTGTTTGTTTTTATGTAAATGTTTAAAAAAATACAATGTTTTTAAATTGAATATTGTTTATTTATCTTGCTTTAGCGTGGATCGAATTCGGCCTTTAGAGGAATTTTGCTTAGGGCAGGGGTAGACAAATTATGGATAGAAGCATGAAATATTATTGAAAACTTTCAGACAAATCGCAACAGATCTTCTTCGAAAATCTGAATTTAGAATAAATTAGAACACTTGCTTTTCTTTTTTAATCAAATCCTTTCAAGGAAAATATACGAGTATCATCATTCTTAAGTTTGCTGAAACTTTAAAAAAATTATGCACAACTTGTCCTAAGTAAAAATTCTTCAAAAATCGTATTCAATACTCAGCTTCATAATGTTTATAAAATTATTTTTAATGAAAGAATTTCATTGGGTTTATGAAATTTTAAGCAAAACTGCATTAATTTAATGAAAAGTTTCAATGAAGGAATTCCAGCGAAACTTCAATGAATTAATTTCTCAAAGTGTATTACTTTTTAACTTTCTCACTCGAACTATAATATTATTACAGCACGACACCAAACTTTTGCAAATTGTACTGTTCATTCATCCAAAAAGTCATCTAAATTTGAAATATTTATATTCGCTATTAGTTGTTGATGATAATTATGATGATGATTGTTCAAAAATATAAAATAAAATGTATTTTGTGTGACTTATTTATGACGACTATCTCGACTTATCGTTGACAAGTTAAATTGAGCATTTTATTTGACTTTGAAAAATTATTTTTGAAATTTGTTTACTTAAATAAATGAAAAATTTAATGAAATTATAATTATAATTATTTTTTTTTTGTATAGCATTAATTAATATTAAATACAATGATGAAGTGTTGGAAAATAGTTTTTAAATTTAACAAATATATAATAGGGTTTGTCATGAATTTTTGTTTATAGTTCAGTTTCTGGTTGTGCTAAAAGCCTTATGTTATGTCATAGTTTGACTGTATAGTTTTTTTTTATAGTTTATCTTGTCGTTTATCTGTTAAAATGTACCGAATATGTACATTAAAATTAATGGAAAATAAGTAAAAAAAGACTACCTACTCTTCGTTTAAAACAATTTTATATTGTCGTTTATTTTTAATTTTTATGGTAAAATTATTTTAAGTGTAATTCTTCTCAAAGTCATTGTTATTTCCATAGTTAGTTTTATAGTTCAATCGTAGTTTATCGTAGTTAACCACAGTTTTTTTAATATTCAGTCACACTTCTTTTAATAGTTTAGAGATTAATCACAACTGGGTCGACAACGAGAATTGCTTTTTCATATATTTTGTATGGGAAGCAAAATGTTGCCATGTCGTCCGGCGATTTGTCGTCGTAATAGAATCTATTTTATTTTCATGACGACACACTAACACACACTCAAAATATTTGGCAAATTGTTGCCATATTTTTAACTAATTAATGGTTGCCATTACAACAGAGTTGTAGAAATTCGTATTAGAGTTGCAAAAATTCGTACTTTGTTTACAAAAAAATTATTTTTTTGACAGAAGAAATATAATTCAAAATAAAAATACATAATTTACCGCAAAAAAGCAAAATTAAATACGATAAAATGTAAAGCAACAAGAATTAATGTAAAACCATTTGAATTGAGGAAGAATTGTGGCGGAACAAATACAACTATATCCTTGTTTTGCTTTCCTTTTTTTTCTAAATGTCAACAAATGTCGACGGTCGATTGTCGCTGAATTTAAATTAATCGCGACGACCTTTGCAGTCGTCGGTCGACAATCGACCCAGTTGTGATTAAACTCATAGTCGTAGATATTTTTATAGTCGTATTTCTTTTTATATTTCGATCATAGTTTTTATAATAGTTCAAAGGTTGTTATTCCTATAGTAATTTTTCATAGTTTATAACATGGCTTATCTTTGAATTTATCTAATAGCAAGAAGGTTATAAGACTAGGAGATATAATCGCAATATGGCGTTGTCAGACAGTCGAGCGAAAAATGAGAAAGTTGAAGTAAATTGGCAGAAACTAAAAATTACAATAAAAAAATTTTAATTACGAGACAACCCAGAAAATTTTTTGGAACCCGTTCTAAAATTACTAGTTCTAGAACTACTTCTCAGGGAGTAACTTCATATTCTCCAATAGCACCCTTTGAACTAATGATGTTACAACTAGTTCTAGAATCCATGCAAAGGAGTCATATTTACCACTACTATTTCTTTAGTATGTTTAGGAAACTAGTGATTGAGAACCAGTTTTATATGATATTAGTTCCAAAACACACCTCAGAGCCATTTGAAAAACTTAAAAAATTTTAAATATTTCTTTCTCCTTAAGTTAACAAAAAATGCTCCAAAAATGTTTCCTATCAAAATGGAAAGCACCACAAGAACCGTTACAGAAAAGAATTTATGTGTTCTTTGTACATCTTTTCAAATACAATAGTTCTGTTCCGCGTTGCTATCACGGGTAGCCGTGCGAGGTCAAATTGCATGAATTTACACACAGTGCTGTGTAAAATCAAATTTAATTTTAAATTTATTTCTATAAGTGTGGCACACTCATAGAAATAAATCTGTAAAAATAACAGAAAAATCAACTAAAAACTAGTTAAAAATCAGAGCTTTAAAGAATTAATTCCTTTTTGGAATGAATTCAATTCTTTAATTCAAGGAATGAATTCATCAATAAGACATAAGCAGGAATTAATTCCTGTGAATGAATTCAAAGAATTCAAATTTATAGAATGAATTCCCTGACCAAAGCGTAAAGAATTAAAATTAAATAATTCATTCACTAAAGAATTCATTCAATACTATTTAATTCAATTTGAAGTCAAGGAATTCATTCAATTCTAGTTAACTCAACTTTTGGCTAAGGAATTCATTCAACTGTGCACTTAATTCAACTTTTGGTGAAGGAATTCATTCAAGTTAATTCAACTTTTGGTCAAGGAATTCACTCAATTCTAGTTAATTCAACTTTTAGTCAAGGAATCATTCAATTCTAGTTAATTCAACTTTTAGTCAAGGAATTAAATTTATTTCGTTTAGTTCCCTAAGGAATTAAATTTTTTTCTTTTAATTCCCTAGGAATTAAGTTTTTTTTTGTTTAATTCCCTAGGAAATGAAAACTTAATTCAGGGAATTAAACGAAAAAAATTTAATTCCTTGACTAAAAGTTGAATTAACTAGAATTGAATGAATTCCTTGACTAAAAGTTGAATTAACTAGAATTGAATGAATTCCTTGACCAAAAGTTGAATTAACTTGAATGAATTCCTTCACCAAAAGTTGAATTAACTAGAATTGAATGAATTCCTTGACCAAAAGTTGAATTAACTAGAATTGAATGAATTCCTTTACTAAAAGTTGAATTAACTAGAATTGAATGAATTCCTTGTTGAATGAATTCATAAAATTTTATAAAGGCATTAGAAAAAAATTAATGAATTCCTTTAATATAAATCGAATGAAAAAGAAAAGGAATTCATTCAATTCCTTAAGTTTGGTCAGGGAATTCATTCCCAAAATATAAATTCAGTTCAAAAAAAGGGAATTAGGGAATTAATTCTTCGAAGCTCTGTTAAAAATGATGTTGCAGAAAAAACTGTTAAATTACCTGCTTTTTTTGCTAAATACTAGTAAAATAAGAATAACAAAAAATAACTATTAAATTTACAGAATTCTAGTTATATTTAAGTTAACTTTTAGTTAAAAAATTTTACTAAATATTAGTGGACTAGAAATAGCAAAAACAAGCTGTTTTATCTATTGTACAAAATTTTTGTTATTTTTAAGCTAAATTTAGTTGAATGCAAATAGCAGCCTAACCTGTTAAATTAGCAGAAATATTTGCTAAAAAAAAATTGTAAACTGCTGTTTTCAAAAGGCTCGATTATTGTTTGCATTAAAAAAAATTCGAAAAAAAATTACGAAAATTTAAACAACATTTTTTTTGTTGATTTTTTAGGTTAATTTGTTAATTAGCAGGTTAATTTGTTATTTTCTATTAACAAAAATTTAACCTAAATACTCGTATAACTAAAATTCTGTATATTTAACAATTTTATTTTTGCTGTTCCTATTTTACTAATATATAGCAAAAATAATCTGCTAATTTCGACAGTTTTTTTCTACAAGATCATTTTTAGCTAGTTTTAAGTAGTTTTAAATAAAATTTTTTACAGTTAAATAACTTTTAACTCCCTAAGTCCCCGAGATAGCCGATAATATCTGCAACATATCTGAATTTTAACAATATCGGAGATTATCACACGCGATATCTTCCTTGTTATTAGTTTCAATTTCCGTAAACTTCTTATTTTAGTTTCAATTTCATAAATTAAAGTATCAGTTCTCATATTCCCTATTGTTTTTCTTTTCTAACGACCAATTAGCAAACATGTTAAGTGTCTTCTGTTAAAATAAAAGTCAACTAAATTGTCCATTATGAAAAAAAAAATGTTATTTGACTTTTGTAGATATATAAAAGTCAACTAAACTGTCTATTACAAAAACTGTCATTTATATAAATTGTTATACATTCTCATTGCTTTACGTAAAAACAAAAACTGTAAATGCAGTATGTACAATTCTAAAATCCAATTAAATTTAATTTATAATCTCAATGGTTTAACCTTTCAACAATGTAACCACCATAAAAATAAACATCGCTACCACTACAATCAACTCCCACACACATACATATACATATATATTCGAATAAAAGTTATGGTCTCTAAGACATTGAATTCCAGAACGTTTCTAGTACTTTAAATTTTGAAATTCTTGTTAGTTCGTTGGTAATTATTTAGATTGGCAGTCAGTGTACCATAACAACAGAGATAAAGGAAAAAAAAGCTGGAGAAGATGTCCATTAAAAATAATGTTCATTATATACGATTTCTATTTAATATTTTGTGGTATAAATTTATTTTCATGCAAACTAAACTAAACTAAACTTGACAATTAATTTATTTTAATTTTAAACAACATATAACATATTTATAAAGAAACAGGATGTCTAACTGTCGATAAAATGTAATATAATCTTAAGTCCTTTTTTTCTAATTCTATGTAATGTAACATTTTAATGGTTTCAAGTTTAAAAATAAAATAAATTATACAGTTGTGTGATAAATTACGCTCATAGAAAATAATAAACTAGAAAATTATGGTAATTTTTAATACATCGATGATAACAAATGCCAGGTATTCGATTTCATTAGTGTCTGGCCGAATGTACTTTTTTTGGCCGATGCCGTAGCGTAATGTTAACTGTGTGTAAATTTATGTTCTTTGGAATCGGTCGAACACTAAATGTCATAGTATGTGTAATAGTTGAACTTTTCTTAGAGTCTTTATTTTTAGTACTCTACACTCTGAATAACAATTTCTACTAATATATGAGTTAATGTCATGAAAAGTGGTTAAATTTAAACTCCAAATGCGTAAAATTTTATTGTATACGGTTGTGTTACATAATAAGCATCAAAAAAAGTATTGTAACAAAAATGAATGTAAGAAAAATTAAAAGTTTTTAAATATGATGACGTATGGTATGTAAATATACTAATTTTATGTTGAAAATTACACATATCACGTCATTTATTTTAAATAGAGAATTTATAGTAAACAGGGAAAAATCATAGTTAAATCAATTAATATCTAAATTAAAATCTCAATTTTTCACGAACATTTTTAAATTAAGTATGAATACTATTAAGGTAAACACGATTCTAGTTACAACTAACTTTTTCGTATTTAAATAAATAATTCAACATTTCTGATTAAATTGAATAAATTTTTCTGTTATTTTCTCTAAAAAAGTCCGTACAAATAAGTAAAAATTCTGCTAAAATATAAGGAAATAGTACATGTATTTGCGCCGGCACAATTTTGACCTATTTGTACGAACTTTTTTTATGAGTGTACATTCGAATCAAATCTCTTTCCAGCGAGCATTTTTTTTTTTAAGTCTGGAAACAGGTTAAAATCGCTGGGAGCCAAATCTGGCGAATATGGTGGGTGCGGAAGCAATTGAAAGTGTAATTCGTGCAATTTGGCCATCGTAGCCAACGACTTGTGATACGGCGCATTATTTGGAAAAAGAGCAATTTTTTCTTCTTCTTATGGGGCCGTTTTTTGTGATTTCCTCCTTCTAATGCACCAGTTGGGCGCACTAGCGATCGCTATTGATGGTCTGGACTTTTTCAACGTAATAAATGTACAAAATTCCAGCCGCATCCCAAAGAACTGATGCCATTAATTTACAAGCTGACTGTTGTGTCTTTGGCTTCTTCGGACGAGGTTCGCTTGCTGCCCACTCAGATGACTGCCGATTCGACTCTGGAGTGAAGTGTCAGATCCAAGTTTCGTTCGTTGTTACATACCCACGCAAAAAGTCTTTTTTACCTCGCCGAAACAGCTCTAAACAGCTCTCAGAATCATCGACACGTTGTTGTTTTTGGTGCACTGTGAGCAAACGCGGCACCCACTTCGAAAACATCTTTCTCAAGGACAAATATTCACGCAAAATAAAGCCGACACCTTCCTTCGATATCTTTAAGGTATCAGCTATCTCCTGCAACTTCACTTTACGGGCTGCCCAAAACGATTTTGTGAACTTTTTTGATGTTTTTCGGTATCACCACCTCCTTTGGGCAACCAGAGCATTTGTCGTCATCGGTGTTTGTACGACCACGTTTAAAGTCAGCAAACCACTTTTCTACCATTTGTCGCGATGGAGCAGAGTCCGCATAACACTTATCAAGCGAAACTTTGGTTTGAACGGTGTTTTTCCGCATTAAAAAGCAATTATAAATCAACACACGAAATTGCTTTGAATCCATTGTTTTCCAAATCGCAAAAGTAGCGTCGCTAAAGGCTCAATTAGACGTGCCATAACCATAACCATATAAAACAGCTGTTTAAACCATTCTTATGGGCTACAATGTATTCGATTATAGGTGACATGCCATAACCGTAACCGTAGATACCAATTGAATTTTGGTTGTCTGCTATGGCGTTATGGTTACGGCTATGGCGTTATGGCACGTCTAATTTAACCTTAAAACAGCTGTAACTTGTTCACTAATGAACGAATTAGAGACATATAATATAGAGATCCCAGCAGAAATTACTGCTTGCTTGGAAGCAGGTTTGTCAGGGAAAGTTGAGCAGTGAAGCGATTGCATTATTGATGATATCATGCCTGATTTTTGTTCGAGATAGCTCGCGTGAAAGTACTCGTTTCGAGATCCGAAAAGGCATGAATTCACCGCTTTTAATTAGTGCTCCATTTTTTTCTTTTAAAATGTCGATAATTCATGCCTTCTCGGAAGGGCATATTATAAACCTTTTCAACTATTTAAAATCATGCACAATATTCCTGCATATTTTTCCGTAAAGAAAAATGCCTCTTATTTTCAGTAAAACTTCTTATTTTCATTAAAATAACTTTTTTCCACATTTTAAAAAATTTTGATAAAAGAACCTTTTTGAAAAGCACAGTAAAAAGCGATGTAAAAAATTAATCAACTTAGGCCTTTCATTTGTGCTGTTTACGAAGCTATACATTTTTAGCAGCGGTAAAAGTAGCAGTAAGGAAGCAATAAACGTTTTTACTTTTTAAACAAACTGTAGATGTCGCTAGTATGTGGGAAATTTTGTCAAAGGAGGATTTCATTTTGTCAAATGAGGTTTTAACAGAGTTGTCAGGCAAGGGGATTTGGGTACATATT
Source organism: Leucophora obtusa (assembly GCA_949987735.1). Lineage (NCBI taxonomy): Eukaryota > Metazoa > Arthropoda > Insecta > Diptera > Anthomyiidae > Leucophora > Leucophora obtusa. Next base: position 208,202,834 of record OX465297.1, read on the forward strand.
AGGGATTTCAACTTCGGTTTGGGGACAGATTTAAAAATTGTAAATCTTAAAAGTTTAGGTCGAAAATAAGAAAAATTTTCGGATAAGCAACCAAGCTCAATAATTAATCAAAAAAATTTTATTTCGAAAATACTGAAATTGTTCAGGCAAAGGACTCAGAAAAAATAAATTTTGTGTAGGTTCAAAAAAGTACCAGGAGTTTTTATATAAACCTCTTATGCACCTTCTGAATCGTGTAAACTCGACTTATGCTAAATTAATGTTCAAAAAAGTTTATGGGGTATAGAGTTCTCTGAAATTCTATACCCCATAGCACGCAACTTTTAAGTAACGCACGAAAATATTTTTAAACTGTTTTCGGCATAACAATTTGTAAAAATAATTATTTGATATGATACGACTTAATTATTTAAATTAATTTTTTTTTTATTTTTATATTTATATTTATTGTTTAAATTTAATTGTTTAATTGTTGTTTGTATTTTGTATTTTATATAAAAATTTTAATTAGTTATTAACTTATTAATTGATTAATGATTTCATAAATTTACTTATCCTCAGTTCCATACTGCAAAATAAGACTTTTAGTCTTGTGTATGGAGAAATTCTACAAAATAAATAAATAAAGCCCTAGAACTTACACCTACTGGATTTACACTTAACAAAAAACTATTAGTTTTTGAAAACTACCCGTATTTACTTGTCAAATTCTATATAAATTTTAGAAAAAAAAAGATTTTTCACCATAATCAGTTTCGTGTGAAAATTGTATATAATTTTTTCTCTCGAAAATTTTGTTTAAATTAAAATGAATTGGGTATAACATTGGGGATTGAAACATTCAAAATGGGAATGAGCTAAAACTTTTCGGGCAACACTGCTGCCCAATAAAATGAAGCAGTATTGCCATAACCATGTGAGACCCTGGAACGAATTGTAATTAAATTTTGACAGTTATCATCTGAAGGTTGGTAGTTCCAAAAAAATCATATGGATTTTTCATTAGTGGCGCCACTTATGTGTCATCCTACGGTTTTTTTAGCCAATGTGTTATACTTAAAATTTTAGTGCACAACTGCACAATCAATAAAACATAACATTTTGAAACTAAAATTTCAAATAACTACCTTGTTTTCCATGTGGCATTCACCGTTTGCATGCAAAGATACCGCAATTGTGCAACTTTTTTTATTTTAATCTTTCGTTTATTTCTTAAATTTTCTACATTTTTTTCGAATGTCATGAAAATTTTAGTCAGTAATGTTTCATGGTTGCAACAGGGGCTGTGTTATATCTCTTTTATTTCGTGACGATTTTAGCTGTACCATTCTTTATCTAAATTTTATCAAAATTAAAGTAAACTACAAAAAAAAAAAAAATAATAACAGGAAAGATCTGACTTTTTGTTATTTTTTTTTTATTCAACCACTTTTTTCTTCTGAGTGTAGTATGTCTACACATATAAGTTTACATGACATGTGGGAAGAATTTATAAACTAGAATTCTTAGAAAATAAAACCGCAATATATTTTATAGAAAAAAAGGATGCTGGATGTAACATATTAAGAGGATACGAGTATCTATTATAGTTTTTTAGTAATATTCTTGCGGATTTCTATACCGACACCACATAATACACAAAAGAAGGATTGTATTCGACACATATTATATGTTACTTTGATGTACACTAAAAGGTTCATTTTGCACATACAACGAGCAAAATTTACTATCAATATTAATAGGTTTTAAAGAAATAGGCATACTTAACTAAAGTTAAGAGGCACCTTAGTTAAATTTGTTTAAAAAAAAAGAAATAAAATTCTTCATCAGGGCTTAAACTTGCTTTTGTTCAAAAACTTATTGAACCAAAAGCTAATGGCTGCTACACAGAAAGAATTTACAAAATTCTAATTAATTTTTTAAACACCTTTCTCATACCAATTTTTTAAATACAAAAAAAAAAAACTTTTTAGAAAGGCACCAACAAAGGAATTTGTAAATCCAAAAAATGTTTCCTTTTTGTTTTTGTAACTTTGAATTTTTATTTTTAAACAATTTTTATATGAAAGATAACAATTTACAAACGAGTTACAAATATTTCAAACAAAAAAATTATTGGGTATAAAATTTCAATTTAAAATAAAATGTGATTGCTTTAACAAATTCCAGTGTTGGTGCCTACTGTTTTTTCTATGTACATTGAAAAAATTTCAAAATATTAGCTGTGTTTTTGCGGCAAACTATCAACGTTGGCTTATGTCATTCCCATACAAATTTGACATTAGTAACTTTTAGAGGTTAACACTAAACGTTGGCTGATGTCAAAATTATATGGGAATGACGTAAGCCAATGTTGATAGTTTTCCGCACAAACACAGCTATTTTAAATTAATATTTTAAAATTAAAATTTTAAAAATTGTTTAAGTAATTTTAAAACACACACCGAGAAAACAGCATCTTGTTATAATAGTTTAAGAGCATCATATTATGATTGCATTGCGTAATGATCATAATATGATTCTAGTGATCATAATATAATACTAAGTGATGATAAAATCGTATTCATTGATCATAATATGATCAGTTAGAGTCATGTTTAAAATCACCAGAATTATACTATAAAAATCTCGTATCCACAATCATGTTCATACTATATTTTTTCTCTGCATGCAGTTGAGGGAAAACTGTATCATTTTATAACCGCAGTTTAGTTAAAAATAAAACAAAATGGCTACAGGATATTACTGAGGAAATATACAAACACTAATAACGAAATGTTAGATGCTGTTAAAAAAGTAGTTTAAATCAGCATGTCCGCTGTATATTTAATTGACATTTTTCGCCCAAATGGCGTTTGTAGTAAGTATTGAAACATATCTATAGATTTTTCTACTGAAAGATTAGTTATACAGTAAAACTGGCTTAAGACGAATTCCGGGGAAGCAAAGAAATTAGTTCGTCTTAAGCGAAGTTCGTATTAAACAAGGTCAAGTTTTTATAAAATACTTTTTTTATTCACAAAATAATCAAGATTTTTAATATAATTAAAAATTTTAATAAAAAATTGTATAATCCTTTCATTGCATTTGCTTTAATAAATCGTTTTTAAGGAAAATAGCTGTTTGGAAAGTTTCAAATTTGTCAGATTGAAAAATATTTATACACAATATTCCCAATTTTTTCAGAGTTCGTATTAAACATGGAGAATAATATGAAATTTAGTGTGTGGGACTGTTAAAAACAGTTCGGTTAAACCGAGGGTTTGTCTTAAGATGTTTTTTTATATGAAAAATGATTGCAAAACGTCGGGACTTTCAAATTGGTTCGTAGTAACTGAGAATTCGTCTTAACCGAGTTCGTATTAAGCGAGTTTAACTGTATATTGTTGCAGCTGTTTTTAAAATATTTAATTTATTTAAAATTTATACATATCTTTGAATTCGTTATAAATTCTTAAAGGTTGCTTTTAAAAATGCATAACAAATTTTGTTGTTACATTTACCATAAAAGTGAATTTATTTAGTCATGCAAAAATATTGTACAAAATCTAAGACTCTAAAAAATTGTACTAAGCCATATAAAAAAGATTAGATCTGAACAAATTTCATAACAACTGATTGTAGCAGATACAACTGGAGGACAAATTTTATACTTTATTAAATCTGATTAGATCTAGGCGCATATAATCAGATGCAATTTTATCTGGATTTATAATATGTTATCGATTTTTGAATTAAAATTAAACAACACCAATAAACTCATATTTTTATCGGGTAATTCTTTAACTTAACGTGTTTATAAATTTTTATGTTTGTGCTTTTAAAAACGGCTCAAAGGGCTAATAAGCTGTTCTCAGTATGATTCTGAAACACCTTAATGCAAAAGTTAGCACATCAATTCACACATAAAATTTAACCCCTCAATTCATAAGTGCTTCGTAAAGTTATACACTAATAGAAAAAAGTCCGTAACAAATTTAGTTAAAATTACTAAAAATTAGTTAAAATAATGCTGCAGAAAAAAACTGCTAAATTAGCAGATTACTTTTGGCATATATTAGTTATATAGGAACAGCAAAAATAAAACTGTTAAATATACAGAATTTTAGTTATATTTGAGCTAAATTTTTGTAAATGGAGAATAACAAATTAATCTGCTAAAATTAGCAAAAAATTTTGCTAAATAATTAGTAGCCTAAAAAACCACCAAAAAATTTAAAATTTTCGAAGTTTTTTTTTCGATTTTTTTTTTAAATGCAAATAAAAATCGAGCCTTTTGAAAACAGCAGTTTACAATTTTTTAGCAAATATTTCTGCTGATTTTAGCAGAATAGACTGCTATTTGCATTCAACTAAATTTAGCTTAAAAATAGCAAAAATTTTGTAGATATAACAGTTTATTTTTGCTATTTTTAGTCTACAAATATTTAGCAAAATTTTCTGGAGATTTTACAGTACAATTTGCTATTTTCAATTAACTAAAAATTAGCCTAAATATAACTAAAATTCTGTAAATTTAACAGTTTTAATTTTGCTATTCTCATTTTACTAGTATTTAGTAAAAAAAAAACTGCTAATTTTAGCAGTTTTTTCTGCAGAATCATTTTTAACTAATTTTTAGTAACTTTTTCTGCTCTTTTTACAGATTTATTTCTATGAGTGTAGCAGGTTTACAAAACGTCATTTTCATAAAAAAATTTGTTCAAAAATCTTCCTATAATTTTACAAAGCGTTTATGAATTTAGGGGTAAGTCTATAAGTTAAACGTCTCGGACAGCTGTTCCTTACCAATTGTAAACAAACAATCAAAAATTTACCAAATTTTCAGAAAAGTTATTTTTGACATTACATTGTACGCGCCAGTCGGAAGCAAAATTGTTCAATTCCTGGTACAACTTTCATGGCTAACGGCGGCCTAACGCTTAACGAACGCTTGCAAATTAATTCATCTGGGCGAACATGTCGGAGAAGATTTAGTTTGTACTTCCTGGTTCCTGTGTTCCTTGGTTAGGCTCTCATGTTTGCTTGAATGTCATTTGAAACGTCTTGTGCAAGATCTATTTAAGATCTAAATACCTTGCTAAACGCGATACGTTTAAGTTTTATGTTATCAATTAGTGTGAATGACAAGTTTGAAACTTAGGAAAACATTAAAAAAAAATTATAAAAAAATTAGATTTAGATAAAATGAATTAAATTTAAGTAAAATCAATATAAAAGGTAATTTTTGCTTAATAAAGTGATAGACGAATCAAAAACGGAGAACATTTAGTTTGCACTTCCTGGTGTCTATGTTCCTTGGCCTTAAAGTTACTTCATGTCGTTTGCTTTGTACTTTGCATAACGAGTGAGTGTGTGACAATAACAATAACACAGAGATAACACAACTAATGGAAAGTGAGTAACGATGTCAACAAGACACAGGCTTGCCAAGTACTTTTTTTCGTTATCCCCAAACAAATTTTAAAATATCCCCTAGAAAAAATGTTAAAAAGGTGCTCTAGCTTATTTTTATTTCCTACTTCAATTAGTCAATATCTTATTCAAAGAATCAGTTTGATTTTTGTTGATTTTTTTCATAGAATCAAGCTAATTGATTCAATTTTAATAAATCAATTTAACCAAAAATTTTTCCTTGATTTATAGTTCGCGAATCATACACTCATAGAAATAAATCTGTAAAAATAGCAGAAAAAATTACTAAAAATTAGTTAAAAATAATGCTGCAGAAAAAACTGCTAAAATTAGCAGATTTTTTTACTAAATACTAGTAAAATGAGAACAGCAAAATTAAAACTGTTAAATTTACAGAATTTTTGTTATACTTAGGCTAATTTTTAGTTAATTGAAAATAGCAAATTGTTTTGTAAAATCTGCAGAAAATTTTGCTAAATATTTGTAGACTAAAAGTAGCAAAAATAAACTGTTAAATCTAAAAAATTTTTGCTATTTTTAAGCTAAATTTAGTTGAATGCAAATAGCAGTCTATTCTGCTAAAATCAGCAGAAATATTTGCTAAAAATTGTGAACTGCTGTTTTCATAAGGCTCGATTTTTATTTGCATTTAAAAAAAATCGAAAAAAAACCTCTAAAATTTTAAATTTTTGCTGATTTTAGCAAGTTAATTTGCTATTCTCCATTTACAAAAGTTTAGCTCAAATATAACTAAAATTCTGTATATTTAACAGTTTTATTTTTGCTGTTCCTATATTACTAATATATAGCAAAAATAATCTGCTGATTTAGCAGTTTTTTCTACAGCATAATTTTTAACTAATTTTTGGTAGTTTTAACTAAATTTTTTACGGACTTTTTTCTATTAGTGTATCATAAAACGACAAATTTTATCGAGTCAAAATTGATTCAATTCAAATTTTAATAAATCTCATCCTAACTTTATTCAATTTAAATCATTGATTTAAAGTGATAATCAATTATTAACTAATTTATAAAATAGATACATTTTAATGCCAGCTTATTCAAAAAAATTGTCTTTTTCAATATTTTAGACATTAATCTTATTAAAATCTCAGTCATAAAATATTTATTAGAAAGCACTGAATTGTTACGGAAAATGTATTAAAGGTTAAATTTGTAATTTTCGTTGAAATTATGTGAAAAAACTTGACGAATGTTTTCTGAAAATTATTCAAAATTAATATAATCTCCAAAATTTTCGAAAGGTTGTAAATATCCCCAAAATATTTTTCAAATCCACAAAAAAAAATCCCCTGTTCCAAAATGAAAATGTTTGGGGACAAAACCCCAAGTCGGGCCAGCCTAAATAACAGCCCTACGGGAAATTTTAACAAACTGTCACCGAACTGGCCCCTTTATATGAAATAGACTGGTCACTTTTACATGGCGTTGTCATAGGAGGGTGAAATTGACCCCTTGTGACATGTCACAAGACTGAACTTTGTTTTTTATGAGAGTTCAGTAACCTGTCCTAGGATTTGTCTTGTGACATGTCACAAGGGGTCAATTTCCCCCTCCTATGACAACGCCGTGTAAAAGTGACCAGTCTATTTCATATAAAGGGGCCAGTTCGGTGACAGTTTGTTAAAATTTCCCGTAGGGAGGTTGCGATAGCGAACCAGTTGTGCCAGATGTGAAGTTTTTACGTCATTTTGACGATTTTTTTAGTTAAAATGTTACAAATGACGATTGACGATTTTTGCAGAAAACCTCCATATATTTTGACGATTTAGGAACATTACTGACTTTGTCACGAATTTTAAACAAAACCATAAAGAAAAGCGTTTAAAAAAAACACAAATTGTTCTTTTTGAATCGTATTTTTGGAATTCGCAATACTCGTCGGGACTGAGTGGCAAAAATATGTTTGTGGTTGAAAACAATTGACAAACAAAAGCTGGAACTACGAGGGTGGATCAAAAAGTCCGTGATTTTTTAAATGAAATACAGTTGTTTTAAGCAAAAAAAGTTTTTATTTTTCAACATAGTCTCATTCTATCTCAATACACTTAGTCCATCGTTTCTCCAATTTTTTTATTCCTTCCAAAAAAAAAAGAGCTTTCTCGAGGTCCTCAAAATAGGCATTTGTTTGAGCAATAATTTCATCGTTGGAGCTAAATCTCTTTTGATCGAGCCATTTCTTTAGGTTTGGAAATAGAAAATAGTCACTGGGAATAAATTAGTATATCCTGGGGCTAAATCCGCTTATCCGCATTGCGGATAAACAACGCCAAACACTTCTTTGAAATTCTCACACGATTGCGTGTATGGTGAATTGTGAGCAAACGCGGCACCCATCTTGGGGACAAATTTTTAAAACCCAACTGATCATTTAAAATCGAAACAACGGAGCCATATGAAATGCCTAGGCATCAAAAATCTGACGCACTTTCACTCTCCGATCGACCAACACCATATCGTGAATTTTTGCGACATGAAGGAACTTGCTCAAAATTTGACAGTAGTCTACTATGGCACAGATACTACTGGAACGGAGCAGTTTTGGATTTCATGTAACCACGAGGGAAGTTCGAAAAGTCGCGGACTTATTGAGCCGCCCTCGTTAAAATGTGGAAATACGCTATGTTTGACTGTAAAGTATAGAACAAAAGCAGAGTTCGGAATCAGGAACTTAAAGTCTATATAAATAATTTATGAGAATTTAAACCGCATAACGAATGATGAGGTGTTTTATCTGTAAATACACTAATAGAAAAAAGTCTGTAAAAAATTTTGCTAAAACTAATAAAAATTTGTTAAAATTTATGCTGCAGAAAAAACTGTTAAAATTAGCAGATTATTTTTGCTATATATTAGTAAAATAGGAACAACAAAAATAAAACTGTTAAATATACAGAATTTTGGTTATATTTGAGTTAAATTTTTGTTAATAGAAAATAAATTAAACTGCTAAAATCAGCATTTTTGTTAAATTGTTAATAGGCTAAAAGATCAGAAAAAAATTTTAATTTTCAAAGTTCTTTTTTCGATTTTTGTTTTTTTTTTTTTTTTTTTTTTTTTTTGTTTTAAAGCAAATAAAAATCTAGTCCTCTGAAATCAGCAGTTTACTATTTTTTCAGAAAATATTTCTATTGATTTAAGCAGGATATACTGCTGTTTGCATTCAACTAAATTTAAATTAAAAATAACAAAAACTTTGTAGATATAACAGTTCAACATTTTGAATTAACTAAAAGTTAACTCAAATATAAATAAAATTCGGTAAATTTAACAGTTTTATTATTGCTGTTCTTAGTTTGCTAGTAATTAATAAAAAAATCTGCTAATTTCAGCAGTTTTTTCTGCAAGTTCATTTTTCTAATTCTTAGTACCTTTTTCTGCTATTTTTACATATTTATTTCTATGAGTTTAATATGTATATTCAAAAGATTTTGAGAAAATTTGAACTTTGTTGTTATAAAAATACAATAAAATGTATATATTTATTCGTCAAATGTATTTCTTTGTATATATTTTGTTAAGGAAATAAATTACAAAAAAATTAAAAAAAAAAAAAAAATAATTTCGAAACAAAAAAATTAAAAAAAAAAAAAATAATTTCGAAACAAAAAATTTAAATCAATTAAATTGTGAATAAAATATGAGACCCACCTACAGTCATTGCTACAAAGAAGCACAGAAATACGAGTGCATTAACGTACTTTGAAATATATTTTTTCTGTTTTTTTTTTTTAATTTTGCAGCTGAATTTTTGTTTTGAAATATTTTTAAAATTGCACATGTTAGTATGGTCATAAATTGATGCCTTAAAATCTATATTTTTATTAATTTAGAGAAGTACACCAAACGATTTGGCCACTAAACAGAAGTTATTTGACAATTCATCTCAAGTTAAATAAAATTTTTAGTTAAGAATTATCAATTTATGGCCATCAATATGATTTTTATTCGAATTTTTTATTTGGCAAATGCAAAACGTTAAAATCAAATATTTTTTGACATTTCCATTTTTTTTAGACGCTCTTTTGATTTATAGATTTTCCTACATATATTTTACATTGATATTAAATTTTTGCTGAATTTTCTTAGATTTTTTATATTTTCACATATTTCGTTTGCCTTGATTTTGAAGGTGTATTATAATTTGTTTTGGCCTCTTTATAAAATGAATATTAAATAAAAAAAAATGTTGTTTATTTTCGTAAGAAAAAATCAGAATTCTTTGACGAGTTTTCTATATATTTTTATTACTTTTAATGTGTGTTTAAAATTGCTTTCATATGGAAAACGCATTTGATGTATTGAAATTTTCTGTTAATTGGAAATAGTTAAATATCATGATTTTGTATAAAATTTATTTCCTTTTTTATGGTTTTATTTACTTTATATGATATTGCCATCGTCATCATAATCATTTTGATTAAAGAAAATATGTACTTACACTCAGGAAAAAGATTGGTGGGAATTCGGTTAAAAGCGCTAAAATCTATTTGTTAGAACGTCATTATATTTGGAATTACGTGTTACAAAAAAATGTTTACCAAATATTAAGTAATTTAACCAAATTAAAAAAAATATATAGGAATGATTTGGCTCTAAGGAAATTTTAACTCAAATCAAGTATTAATAGAATAAATTAGTAAAAGTTGCTTAACAGCAATTCCATTTTTCCAAAAATTTAAGAAGCTTGGGAAACTACTTTGAATGCATATTTAGTTAAATTACACTGTCAGACAAATGGTAGGGGTCAGTGTTCGGGAAGGGTTCAAACTATCGGGGAAGTTATATCGGTAAAAAAGAAGTTATACGTGTCCCGACGTTTCGCTGGGTCAACCCTAGGAATCGAGATATATCGATTTGACCTTTGGTGGTCTTTTTTTTGACATAACTCGAGAACCACTAGTCCGATTTTGCTCAAACAATTTTAAAAAAATTAAAAATTACAATTCCTTTAATCTGTTCATATAACGTTTTTCTATATACTCAACAGTTTTGCCGGTAAAAATAAATGTATGAAGAAAAAAATATTTTTTGCCTAAAATATTAAAAAAAAGTAATAAACAAAAGGTTATTTGATTTTTATGGTAGCGGTAACAAACATTTATTTTTACCGGCAAAACTATTGCGTATATAGAAAAACGTTATATGAACAGATTAAAGGAATTGTAATTTTTAATTTTTTTAAAATTGTTTGAGCAAAATCGGACTAGTGGTTCTCGAGTTATGTCAAAAAAAAGATATATCTCGATTCCTAGGGGTGACCCAGCGAAACGCCGGGACACGTATAACTTGTTTTTGACCGATATAACATTTCCCGTTGGTTTCATCCCATCCCGATTTTGACTGTCGCATAGTGTTATTATCCGTTTATAAATTACTAGCTCAAGAGCCCGATACTTCGCTACCGTAGTTTTAAATACCGTAATATATTTATAATTAAAATTGTAAACATTTTCTAGAGATTTTTTTCTTTTTTAATTATTAGAATTTACCTTGATGTTTTCGAAGACTGTTTTCAACAGCATGGACGGCACGTGAGCGTTAAAATATTTATCAAATCAACAGCAAATGCAGACAATTTTAGTGTTTTTGTTAGTAATTTTTATATTATATTCGAAGTAAAAACTAGTGCAACTGTAGTTATTTTAATGTTTGGTATGTCATATGTTTTTTGTACACGCAAAGAAAACACTTAGTTGGGATGACCATGCGCGAAGAGTATCATAATATTTTTGAGTTTATGGTTGCGACAATCATATTATGAAATACCTTTTATCAAAATATGATCCCTAAATTAAATATTAGGATTCCAAAATGATCCCAATATAATCATATTATAGTCCTACATATCATACTACGATCCCCATAGTATTTTCCAAGCATTCCCTTGAAGCTTAGTTAAAAAGATATGCACGTTTTGTTTAATTTAAAATACTACATATATTTAATCAATGACTAGTTACATGTTTAATATAATAATTTAAATTAATTTTAGTTATCACTTATACATATATAAATAAAAATAAATTATGAAAAATTGTGATATCAGCACGTGGAAAAATATCCCAGCCAGCAATTTCGGAGCGCTCATAAATAAGATTCTTAAATGGCTCATAGAAATGATTATTGTTTTTTTGAAAACACTCTTTTTTTGGTAGAAAATATGAACCCTCGGACAACAATCCAAAAAGTTGTCTCTACAATCTAAAAAGCTGTCTCAAAATGAAGGTTCATTTTTCGGACTCAAAGAAGATTCCAAAATAATTTAATGTTATGAGGAAAATTTTGATTTTATACGTTCTTTTTCCTTAGTCATTTCTGAGTACACAGGGGGCTCTTTCAAAGGAAAAAGTGGAAAAATGTGTATGTTTTTGGAGCTCATTTCTAAGTCATTAATAATCAACTTTGTTTGCTGGGATGGTTAAAAACACAATTTTAAAATGCTTTAAAAAATATCATAATATGGTTCTAATGATCACAATATTTACTTTGCTAAAGATCATAATATTTTTCAAGTGATCATATTATGGTAATGTAGAAAATGTTTCGATCATTTAGGAATGTTATTATGATCCTTAGGAAAATATTATGATCATTTCGTGCACTTTTTGAATTTATTTCAACTTTGTTTTTCATTTTTACAACTGAGTATTGGCTGCTGTGATTGAAAATATACGAGGGTAACTATTTATATTTTGAGCCTAGCAATAAAAAACAGAAATTTGTTATTGAAAATGCCGTTATTGCTTTATGATCCATACACTTTTGCATGCGTTCCACCAACCACTTGTTATAGCATTTTTTTTTTTCATTCCGCGTGAGACACCTCCAAACCATGGTTTTTAAATCCATCAACGGCTTCTTCTGCTGTAGAAAATCGTTGTGCGGGATCAAGAAAAAGTCATTGGATACCAAATCATTACTATACGGTGGATGATCAATTTATTCGGTCTATTGAGTGCTCAAAAAGTCCTTATTTGAGCCGATGTATAAGAGCTTGCGTTGTCATGGTGAAGAATTATCGGTTTTTAGGGGTTCCCAGCAAAACATTTTATTAATGGGTGCGATATACTCACGTATTACCCTGTAATGATAGCTCATTACCTTCTGCATTAGTTCAAAGCAAAAAGTAATGACTTACCAATCACTTATTACGTATTGCATGATTTATAAACAGAAAGTAGCGATTGAAACATTTTTGAAAATCTATTTTTAGACACATTGCTTTGTGTTTTTTTGTAAGCAGGTTCGAAAACGTTTATATATTTAATAAAAATAATATTTGTAATAATTTTTTTTTACGAAAATCTATTTTAAGACTCATTATTTTGCCCATTCTCGTAACCACATAGGTAACCAATTACTTTAGCACCTCCTCCATATACATTACTTTGGTGCTCATCGCCTGTAAAATTCATCAGTGAAGTAAGGTGTAATTTTGCTAGGTTGATCTTTCTGATGTTTCGAACACTTCTGTCAAAGAAAGCGTTGCGTATAGAATTAACTCTTCTAATGGCACTGTTGCCACATGACCAAATTTTCTAAAAAAATTAAAAAACAGGCGACCATTTGTTTCGAAGTGCTTCGAGAGCAAACAACTTTTGTTGGATTTCGTTGTTCATGAAACACAGCTGTTTAGTTTTAGGCTCATATGCATAGATCCATGATTCGTCATTTGCAACGATCTTATAAACGTCTTTTGAAGCACAGCTGTTTTAATTCTTGAGCATTTGTTTGCACCAATCGAACCGATCATCTTTTTGAGCTGTTATGAGGAATCCAACGAGACCAAATCTTTTTTGCGGCAAAATTTCGATGCAATATTTTATTTATGTTGGTGGAACTTATGCCTAGGGTTGCCTCAATCTCGGGTAGGTATCTTACACGACGATCTTGCATTATCATATTTTGCACAGCAGCAATATTTTCTGGCACAACAACTGATTTTGGAAGACCTTCTCGAAACCCGTCCTGAAACGAAGGACATCCGCGATTAAATTTGTTATACCAGCGATTCACAATTGGAAAGGATAGAGCTTCGTCACCGAAAGCTAAATTTAATTTGTCTATGCATGCACTCTTGTCTAAATAATCCACATCAAAAATCGTAATAAATCATTGTTCGAAAATTTTCAAGCGTTAATTCCATTTTTTGCTGATACACAACTTTTACTTTTTTGTAAACAACACAAATAATGCTCAAATAACAAAAAGTTATAAGTTAGGTTATGGTCAAAAATATAAAACTTTCTAGTCGAAATATCGAAGAGTTAAAGTGGTCGACAGCAACAAATTGTGTGACCACAACTGAGACTGCTTTATGAGTGTATGAAGTAAAATATATAAAATAAACAAGATTGTAAATGCGGAACACACTCATTTCCGCAATTTGTTAGACTATAAAAGAGATGTGGACGCATTTTTTTTTTTATTATTTATTTAGGTATATAAATTTAATTTTCTTAAAACATCATTATTGGACTAGTGGTATAAACACAATTTGTTTATTCACTAATGGAAAATTATAATAAATAATAAAAAAATATATGTATGTATATATAGAATAACAAAAAATAAAATATCTTAAAACACTATTAAAAAGAAAAGAGGGACATTAAAATATTATTTACGAGAATCATGTTTTAATGATAACATAAATATAAAATTTACTATGTAAATTCTTAAAAAAAAAAAAAATATTTGGTGATTTCATAAATTCACAATTATTTTGCCAACGCGTTTTTTAAGTATTCTGGTCTGTTTAAAAGGTTTTAAAATACGAGTAATTGGTTTTTTGAATTTTTTTTCAACTTCTCGTCGAAAACCATTGACTACTTCGAGCCAAAAAGCAACGCTACCCAGCAAAAATGTGGAAGCAGTAAAAACGTTGACTGCTTCCTTACTGCTACTTTTACCGCTTCTAAAAATGTATAGCTTCGTAACCAGCACTAATGAAAGGCCTAAGTTTATTAATTGTTTACATCGCTTTTTGTTGTGCTTTTCAAAAAGGCATGAAATGAGCAATACATTTTGATTGTTTAAATATTTTTGCGGTTCTTTTATCAAAATTTTTTAAAATGCGGAAAAAAGTTATTTTAATGAAAATAAGAGGTTTTACTAAAAATAAGAGGCATTTTTTCTTCTCGGAAAAATATGCAGGAATATTGTGCTTTTGAGAAGGCATGATTTTAAATAGTTGAAAAGCTTTATATATATATGCACTTCCGAGAAGGCATGAATTATCGACATTTTAAAAGAAAAACAAGAGCACTAATTAAAAGCGGTTAATTCATGCCTTTTCGGATCTCGAAACAAGTGCTTTCACGCGAGCTATCTCGAACAAAAATCAGGCATGATATCATCAATAATGCAATCGCTTCACTGCTCAACTTTCCCTGACAAAACTGCTTCCAAGCAAGCAGTAATTTCTGCTGGGTAGTTTTATAATTCACCCATGGATTTTTGGATTTTTATACCCTACACCGTGGGCAAGGTATAATAAGTTTGTACTGATGTATCACCCTTTTGGTATACCGAACAACCAAGAATCACTTTTTGATTCATCTGTCGGTCCGTTGATGAAAAAGTTAAAGTCGAGTAAGCAAGGTTATGGTCAAAAATGTAGACTATATGATGTCCTCACCAGTCTGGTTGAAAGTCAATTTAGGTTTGTTTCGAAAATTTAAATGAGTTAGAAAGGACTTGTATCAAAATTTGTCTTTTGATTTTGCGTAATGATAAGGGTATTATAAGAAAATCGGAAATATAGTAAATATAGTCGGAAATATAGAGATGGACTGATTATATCCAAATATTCTTGTGCTGGAGCACATATGAGTGCGTGCACGAAATTTAATTTTCAATCTGTAGTGTGTGACAAGCTTATGATCAAATTTTTGGAGGAGCTCTAAATATATGGGCACTAGTTTTAGACATCCCAGTATAGAAATTGTAATGACATATCAATATTTTTTGTAAAACGTATAACAATTAGGAACTAAAAAGGTTTATTCTTATTCTTAACCTCAAACCTACTAAATTGATAAAATGCATATTAATTACAGCTGGTCTATATGATGTTAAAACAAGACTGTACTCAAATACATTATAAGAGTGCCCTGTTGGCAGTCCGTCTCCAATATACACAAATTGCCTGCTCTTGAATGTAAAAACCATACGTTAGTTTGGCAACATTTGCGAAAAAGGAGACACGGAGGAGATTGGAAGATAAACAAAAGTCTAAAAGTAGAATGTTTGTGTGTGTCTGTTTGATCACTTCTGAAAGTTAAAAACAATAACAGAAAGCTGAATAGGAAAGAAAACTATGAATTAGCTACACTGCATTCAAGGCCTTACTTGGGTTAGATGACTAAGCTGTCGAAATTTAGTATAAGTTACGCTTGTAATGTAGGAATAGAGACAATCATATAGAGACAATCTGACAATAAAATATAAACAACTAGCGGGCGCAGCCCGCTACGTTGTTAGCGTGCCTTAAAGGTTAAGGGGGGGGGGGGGGCTACGCACTCCCCCCCGGGGGCTGCGCCCCCCACAATTTTTATTAAATTCGTTTTTTTATTTAAAGCCTTCACCCAGCCACCACAAATAAATAATTCTGCACAACAATGGGTTTAAAATAAATAAATATTTGATCACTTTTTCTCATGAAAGTGGATTCTTAGTAATGAATCCATAATAAATTGCAATATACGTGTGTATGTTAAGATAATTTAGTAAAGTGCGAACTTAGGTAGATAGACCCGTAAGTAGTTTTGTTCATTTGTGTTTTGAATGAAAATAAATAACGTAAAGCAGGGTTGGAAAGCATTTTATAATATTAAAAATAGCGGGCAAAGCTACGTTGTTAGCGTGTCTTAAAGTTTTTTTTAATTCCAGTTTATGTAAAGGTAGACCTGGCAAATCAAGTAAATTCACAAATTCAGTTGGAAAATTTACTGCGTCGGTTTCTTCCACCGGTGCTTCGTTACATGAAGTTTAGATATCGGAATATATAAGTTCCATTCCTTTTCTAAGGTTTTTTCTCTTTCAGAAAATTTGTTTAACTTTTTGGAGAGTATGTTTCAATGCTACATAAGTTTCATATTCCGTTGATAGTGTTTGAACAGGTAATTCCCTCTTCCAATCCATTTGCATTGTCTATAATTTCAATTCCACTCGTTCAACGTTTATATCCATTTCAATCCACTTGTGTAGTGTTTCAATCCCACTCGTTTCCTATTTAGTTTCTTAATTTTAGTGTTTCATATACACTTGTTCTTTAAGTTTTAGGTTTCTAGCTAAAGACGCAGACGTTAAGAGGGGGGGGGGGGGCAATTTTCCCCTTTTGAACCACCATTTTTACCACGTTCCTGTCCAAAGTCCTAGAAATGCCTTGTCGATAAGTTAGCCCATACTCCAAGGAAAACATATTATATATTACAGGTTTCTAGCCGAAGGGTTCGGTTAGGCCATCAAGGGGGAGAATTATTCAGTTTTTACCCCTCCCGGTAGGAATTTCCAAAAATTCCGTCTTAGAGGACGTCTGCGTTGGAGGAGGAACCTACTACATACATAATTTTAGGTCTCTATATCCAGCAGTTTGGCCAGGCCGTCAAGGGGGAAGTTTTTTCCCTTTTTACCCCTCCCGGTATGAATTTCCAAAAATACCATCTTAGGGGACGTCAACGTTGGAGAAGGAACCCAAATACCGAATTTAAGCTCCCTTGTTCCAGCAGTTTGGCCAGGCCGTTAAGGGGGAGACTTTTCCTGTTTTTGACCCTACCTGTAGAAATTTCCAAAAATCTCATCTTAGCGGATGTCTACAATAGAGGAGGAACTTTAATACCAAATTTCAACTTCCTACCTCCAGCGGTTTGGGCAGGCCTTTAAGCGGCAATTTCCGCTTCATTAAACCCGATTTTTGCAATGTCCCTGTCCAAAAAGCACCTTCTCGGTAAGTGAGCACATACTCCAAGTAACATATGTTTTACATTTCAGGTTTCTAGCCAACTTTTACTATTTGTGCCCCTCTCGGTAGGAATTTCCGAAAATCCATCGACAGGGAATTCCAGCTTCCTAGTTCCAGCAGTTTGAGCAGGCTGAGAGGAACTTAAGTACCGAATTTCAGCTTCCTAGTTCCACCAGTTTGGACAGGCGTTAAGGGGCAACTTTCCCTTTTTGAGCCCCCATTTTATAACGACCCTGTCCAAAATTCAAAAAAGTATCTTTCTAATAAGTTAGCCTTCACTCCAGGGACCCACATTTTAAGCTTCAGGTTTTTAGCCGAAGGGGTTTTTACCGGCCCCCAAGGTGAGGCTTTTCTTCTTTTTGCCCCTTCCTTTAGGAATTTACAAAAATTCCATCTTCGCGGCTATCTGCGATGGATGAGGAACATTCATACGAAATTGGGACATTTTTCCCTTTCAACCACCATTTTTACTATGTTCCTGTTCCAAAATAGAAAAATTACGTTGCCGGTGAGTTAGTCCTACTCCAAGGAATACATATTTAAAATTTTAGGTTGGCCAAAAGGGATTGGGCAAGCCGTCAGGAGGAGACTTTTACCTTATCCCGATTCCGATTCCGTCTAAGCGGACGCCTACACAGAAGGAGGAACTCACATACCGAGTTTCCTTTTGGGATATCCTGTAGGGAATTCCAAAAATACAAACTTAGTCGATGTCTACTACAGTGGAGGAACCTTTATACCAAATTTCAACTTCTTACCTCCAGTGGTTTGGGCAGGCACTTTTCCAATTTGTGAGACTGTTTATGGGGAGACTTTTCCCCTTTTTGCCGTTCCGGTAGGAATTTCCAAAAATCCCGTCTTAGCGCACGTCTATGCCGAATATCAAGAAACCTTGTTTTAGTGGAGATATCCGTAGTTTTTTTGAAATTATATATTATTTTAAATGGTACTTTTTGGAAAAACGAAATTTTTTGGAAAAAGATACTTTGTTTTTACAAAGTACTTTATTTGTACTTTTTTTGGAAAAGGTATTTTTTTTTTTAAAGGTGTTTTTTTTTGGGAAAATGGAGTTTTTTTGGAAAAAGGTACTTTTTTTGGAAAAAGGTACTTTTTTTGGAAAAAGGTACTTTTTTTTGGAAAAGGGTACTTTTTTTGGAAAAAGGTACTTTTTTTGGAAAAAGGTACTTTTTTTGGAAAAAGGTACTTTTTTTGGAAAAAGGTACTTTTTTTGGAAAAAGGTACTTTTTTTGGAAAAAGGTACTTTTTTTGGAAAAAGGTACTTTTTTTGGAAAAAGGTACTTTTTTTTGGAAAAAGGTACTTTTTTTGGAAAAAGGTACTTTTTTTTGGAAAAAGGTACTTTTTTTGGAAAAAGGTACTTTTTTTAAAAAAAGGTACTTTTTTGGAAAAAGGTACTTTTTTTGGAAAAAGGTACTTTTTTTGGAAAAAGGAATTTTTTTTGGAAAAAGGTACTTTTTTTGGAAAAAGGTACTTTTTTTGGAAAAAGGTACTTTTTTGGAAAAAGGTACTTTTTTCGGGAAAAGGTACTTTTTTGGAAAAAGGTACTTTTTTTGGAAAAAGGTACTTCTTTTGAAAAAAGGTACTTTTTTTTGGAAAAAGGTACTTTTTTTGGAAAAAGGTACTTTTTTTGGAAAAAGGTACTTTTTTTGGAAAAAGGTACTTTTTTTGGAAAAAGGTACTTTTTTTGGAAAAAGGTACTTTTTTTGGAAAAAGGTAGTTTTTTTGGGAAAAGGTACTTTTTTTGGGAAAAGGTACTTTTTTTGGAAAAAGGTACTTTTTTTGGAAAAAGGTACTTTTTTTGGAAAAATGTACTTTTTTTGGAAAAAGGTACTTTTTTTTGGAAAAAGGTACTTTTTTTGGGAAAAGGTACTTTTTTTGGGAAAAGGTACTTTTTTTGGGAAAAGGTACTTTTTTGGAAAAAGGTACTTTTTTTGTCCCCTTTTTGCCCCTCCCGATAAGAATTTCCAAAAATGCCGTCTCAACGGACGTCTACACCGGTCGAGGAACCTACATACCAAATTTCAACTTCATAGCTCTAGCAGTTTGAGCAGGCCGTCAAGGGGGAGACTTTTTCCCCGTTTTGCCCGTCCCTGTAAAAATTTCCAAAACTCCCGTCTTGGTGGATGTCTACGATAGTGGAGGAACCTTTATACCAAATTTCAACTTCCTACCTCCAGCGGTTTGGGCAGGCCGTCAAGAGGGGCCTTTTTCCCCTTTTTAACCCCCATTTTTACAACGTCCCTGTCCAAAATTCTAGAAAGTACTTTCCAGAAAAGTTAGCCCCTACTCCAAGGAACACATATCTTAAATTTCAGCTTTCTAGCCAAAGGGGTTTTGGCAGGCCGTCAAGGGGGACACTTTCCCTCTTTTTGCCCGTTCCGGTAGGAATTTCCAAAAATCCCGTCTTAGTGGACGTCTACCCCGAAAGAGGAACCTACATACCAAATTTCAACTTCCTAGCTTCAGCGGTTTGGGCTGGGCGATGTTGAGTCAGTCAGTCACGTTATTCTTTTATATATAGAGATAATACAATAATACAATTTAACGGGAAATCACTGATGAAGACTGTCCATAGAAAAAGACAGAAACTAGATATAGTCTGATTTGCAAATTAATGTGTTTATAATTTTTAGAGAAAAAGGTTTATTCTTCTTCTTAACTTCAAACCTACTAAATAACTAGTTACTTTTTCCATTATTTTAAAACAAAAAAATGCGTTACTAATAATGAATTATTTCTGTCTTTATTTCAAATATAAAGTAATGTTCTAAATTTTTTATGAAAATCTATTTTTAGACTCCATATTTTTTCAACACTGGCAGGTCAATTAATCTATAAAATATAATATGTCAAGATAGCTCAGATGGTAGAGTTACCGACTCGCAATCTAGAGGTCCAGGTTCGATTCCTGGCACGAGCAAATTTTATTAAAACAAAAACTTTACTTACATCTAATTAGAATAAATTAAGTTAGAATATTGTTCTACCTCAAGTCCAAATTCTAATATGATACTGTGAGAAATGTTTTTGCCTCTTCTTGTATTGACGAAGAAGAAGGGTAAAAATAAAATTTGTATTTAATTTATACCGATGGTCTAAAATACAAATAAAAAACTTTAATAATATTTCTATTGTTGGTTATGCTTTGCAAAAGACTTCGAAAACATATTTTATTGTTTGCTGCATTCTCATTTCGCTCATGTAGCAGACTACAATTAATAGGAGATTTGGATGCTTCAATTTGCATTGCACTACGCCACCACTTTCCAAAGAAAACTGATGAAGGGGACCTGGAAAATCCCCGAAACGAGCATCTTTTCATTCCTGAAAGTGTAGAGGTTTTTGAAAGCAAAAACTCTGTGAAGTATTTGTCAGGAGAGTATCCTGATGAAGAAAAATAGCAGTTTTTGAAAAAAGTACTTATTATGTTAATTCATAATAAGGAAATTGGCCACGAACTGAATTTATAAATTTCTAATTATTCAATTAAAAAAAGGTCGAAAAAAACAATTTTTATTTTTTAAATAAAAATTAAAAACCAACATTTTGTTTCTTGTTTCAGAAAGGTTAAACATTTCCATGATAGACAATACATTTGTCATTTTAAAAAAATAATTTTTTTATAAAACTTAAGCCCAAATTAGTTTGGAAGAATCATAAAAAAAGTAACGTAGTATTCTCATAATGAATAAGAAGAGTATAAAAAATAAAAATATTGTGTTTTTTATATTTTTCTTGTGCATAGAATTAATCAATTAATCAAGTAATAAAATAGAAAATTTCTATTTTTAATAGAACTTTTTTACAATTTTACTTGACAACAGTTTCAATGCATAGAAAAAAGACAAAAATATTTTCTATATTATTTTAACACATTGAATTGATTAGGGGTTTAGGTTTTTGAAAATCTATTGTAGACTCATTATTTTTGTCAATAATGGTAAGCATGTAGGTAACGATATACGAGTATTTCTTAATTTTCCGTATGCTGGTGTCTAAGCGTATCTCAACATCGTAACTAGTTACGATTACCAGATAATACACTAATAAAAAGTCTGTATAAAAGTCTGTTAAACGCGTTCTAATTCAATTGAACTAATTTTTCTGTTATTTTGTAAATCCAATTTACTTTCACCCATATTTAAACTAACTTTGCATGCTAATTTTGAGTAATTTGTATTAATTTTACAAATTTTCAGCTAATTTAACACACAATTATTTCCAAATGATTATATTTTTGTGTCTCTGCTATAAATATCACATAGAGATGGCGCTATGCTTTCATAATTTTCATTGCATAATTATAAAGTGGCTTATATCTCGGAAACTAAGTGAGATGGAGCAAAATGGATTAAAATTCCTTACTCTGTACTTAGTAATACTCTTAAAGCACCTATACTTCCAATAATACATATGGGCCTCTCTCGGGACAGATCTGGAGATTCCAAAAACCCAGATTGTAAGGGATATTTAAGCAGAAATTTTCAGTTAAACCAAGTAAAGTTTCTATTGAATTTTGCTCAAATTTCTTAGGTAATTTAACTCAAATTGTTTGTGTATTTAGCAGTGTGTAAAATTCAGCTTTAGCAGAGCATTTTCTCAACTTCATTGAAAATTCTGCAGGCGCAAATACAGATACTATTTCCTGTTATCTTAGCACTATTTCCTCTTATGTGGGCGCTGTGGTGTAATGGTTTGCACAGGTTGGGGGTTCGAACCCCATCCAAGGCAACATCAATTTATGAAAAATAATATGTATGAGTTTTTTCTATCCCTCATACATATCGCAGCGTCCTCCTTCGGTGTTTCCATAGCACTTAATCCCACCGAAGTAAAACAATATATAATAGGACTATGAACAAAAAAAAAAAAAAAAGCTTCAACAAAGTTCGCCAACTCTTCAGCAGATGGCGCGCAGCAACTGTTCTAGCATCTCGCGCAATTACAGTGTTGGCATATTTGAAGCCCTTCATCTTTCACTTCTCCACTATCCCCTTTCCAAAGGAAGCAACACGTTAATTAATAGGAAGAATTTCCTGAGTGTTGCTTCTCTTTAAAAAAAAATAAAAAATAAAAATTAGCGTGCGAACAAGAATTCATGAACAGACAGACGGGAGGACATCGTTAAATTGGCTCAAAAAGTTCGTCTGAGTCAATCGGTATACTTAAAAGTGGTTCTAATACAAATATTTTTTGTTGTTTCAGGACCTTTATACTCTGTCCATGTAGTGGTGTAGGATATAACAATTTTTTGGCACGATCTGATTTGCATTGTTGTCCCACCACATTTCTTTACATTTAGTGACGAATAATTTGCAATAACTTCAAAATTTATAAGATCAATTTCTTTAAAAAATGTTGCTTTTTAATTTTTATTTGAAAAATAAAAATTGTTTTTTTTTTTACCTTTTCTATTTATAATTTAGAAATTCATTAATTCAGTTCGAGGCCAATTTCCTTATTATGAATTAACATAATAAGAACTTTTTTCAAAAAACTGCTATTTTTCTTCATCAGGATACTCTCCTGACAAATACTTCACAGATTTTTTTACATTATTTTTTAAATAAAACTGCTGGTAACTTATTATTCTCACTTTTTTTTGTAAGCGTGATGGTGAATTTTTATACATCTCGAACAAAAGTAATTAAGGAGTAAATAGCCTGGTATCTAGGGAAATCCTTTGTGTGCTACTTACTCACCTAATGCCTGTTTTTGCTGGTTATTTGATTAAAAAAAAAATTATGTCTGCTTGGTAAAAATTTTTTTACAAAAAATTTTTGTTATTTTTTGTATAGAAATTCATTTGTTAAAAATATCATGTAAGCATCCACTTCTCAATACTTTAAACAGCACTTGCCCAAATTTTCCTTATCTTAAATAAACAGAATAAAATAACAATATGTATGTTACAAACAACATCATCATCAATTTTATAAAATAGTAAAACTTTAGCAATTTCTGTTTCAAAAAATATTAGAAAAGTTTAAGGTTTTTTTGCTTAGTTCAAGCTCAAGATTAACACTTAGAAATACAAATATTATACTAACACAAGTGTAAACATGCATACGAGGGTTTTTTTTTTAATGTGTAAGTACGAGTATCTTAAAATCCTAAAATTGTTCTGTATAGTATAGTAAAAAAATTTAAAATTTATTGTTAAAGCAACAAATTATTTAAAAAATTAATATAAAAACATTAGTTCCTTTTAGATCCAATACTTATCAAATAACCTACGTATAAAAATATACTTGGAAAATATAAAATTAAAATGTTTAAGTCTTTATAGCTTGTATCTGTTAAAAATACTTTCATCTACACTGCAATATTAGTTCTTGTAGGATAGGAATCATACACGCTGAAAAAAATCGCCCTGCAGGAAACATATTTGCTGGTGATATATATATGTTTGGAAGAACTGTCAAAATATATTTACCGTGTTTTTAATATAATATGTTTGCCAGCAAATATAATATTTTTGCCTGTAAACATATGTATGTTTGAATCATATGAAATACATCTACTCGCAAATATATAAATGTTTGAAGGCAAATATATATATATGTTTATAATTATTATATTTGCACTCTACAAACATAATAATGATAAAATAGAAATACAAATATATTTTTGTTTAAGTGGGAAAATATGACTAACATTCAAACATTACAGTGTTTGCCTGGAGACATACGATAAAAATAAAATAATTGGAAACACACCTCAAACATAAGTATAGTAGTTTATAAACATATATATAATTGCCTGTAAATATATCCAACAATCTCTTTTTTCTGCGTGTATGGATACATATATTTTCATTTAACAAAGTAGGTACTATTTATTTTTATTATTATTATTTGTATCCTTTCTTTAGTACAAGTATTTGTAGTATAACGCGTGTTTTATATCATATAAAAATAATAAACAAATAGAGAAGCAAGTTAAATACAAATACAAAAACTTTAAATGCCAGGAATATGTATATTTTACAAACAGCAGCCATATGCTGTAATGGAAAATATTTGAAAATCTAATTGAAAATTGGTTCAGTGTTTCAAAAGTTGTGAGTGAAAATATGAGGACAACTCGAAATGTTCCGTACAAAATAGTACATCCCACCAAAAAAAAAAAGAGAGATAAAAATCACCACAATTAATGATCTAGATATATTTCTTTTTTAACAGACAAATTAATGATTTTAATATTGAGTTGTTATAGGAGGGAAGTACTCCCACTTCAACACTTTTTCACTACATTTTGAACGAGTGCAAGGGGAAATCTATTTCATAAATTGGAAGTAGAAAAAAAGAGCAAAAAATAATATTTTAAATTTTTTAATCATTTTTATTGTCATTACCGGGTATTGAACTTGCTACCTCAAGATTGTTGACTTTGCCCTCTACTGTTGAGCTATTCCTTGATATGAATGTTGACTGGCACCAAAATATCACTTTATCATTGCGAGATAAAAGTACTTATTAAGCAGATGCAAAAGGTGCACTGCTATTAAGTATTTTTTTTAAACTATTAAAATTACAGGTGCATATAAAGCAATTTTTCATTATTTTTATTTTATATATTTTTAAAAAATTAAAAAATATTGAATTTAAACAAATTGATTATAAATACTAAAATTTTTTTTTAATTTTAAGTAATTTAAGAAATATTTAAATAATTTAAGAAATATTAATTTATTAAATCTTTTTTGAAGTAAACTGTATAAAAATCACTTTTTAGGATCACTATTAGAGCAATAAGGTTCCGTAAAATAACGCCCAAATGAAATAAGCCCCAACAAAAATGAAATAATTCCCAATTGTAAAGATATGAAATTACTCCCAAAGACGAAAATGAAATAAGTCCCAATATTTAGAATGTTGTTCAGAATTATTTAAAAAAACTGGAAAAATCTACTAACGGATACTTTGGAAGCAAGGAAAGAAGCGACTTTTTTGAAGTAACTCAGAATTACGTCTAAAAAACCAGTAAAAATACACTAACGGATTCTTTTGAAGCAATGAAAGAAGTGGCTTGAAAGCATGACATCCAGTTTGTTTTTTTTTTTCTTTGTAATTAAATGAGATAAAATCAATGTGAAAAAATAATGTTGAGATTAAAAACCATTTTTGCGGTAAAAAAACATATTTAAGGTGAGAGAAAACGTTTTGGTAAAAATAATTTTATCGTAAAAAGAATTTTGAGGTGAAAAAAATTTGAGGTGAAGAAAAATTTGAGTTGAATATAAAATATTATCCACCTCTAGCCACCTAGTGAAAATTATGACAAAATATTTTATGTACCAGATGATCATTTTCAATATCAAACTGCTCGGGAGGATGTCCATAGATGAAAAAGTTCAAAACCGCTTGCCGCCGTAATGGTCAGCAGGTCTAATAAACAGAAAACGGATAAAATTTGAGTTAATTAAGCTAAGAAAAGTGAGCTAAATTCAACAGGAACTTTACCTGATTTCGCTAAAAGTTTCTGCCAAATGTTGTTTAAAATCTGGGTTTCTGAACTCTCCGGATCTTTCCCGAGACACGTACATATATATTATTGGGAGTATATGTGGCTAATAAGGATATATAAGAATAGAGCAACGAATTTTTGTTTATTTTGCTATATCTAGCTTAGTTTCCGAGATAAGATTATAAAATGTGAAAATATATATGTGATACTGATAGCAGAGACTCAAAAATATAATCATTTGGAAATAACTGTGATTGGTTGGAATTCGATCAAAACCATTAAAATTAATTTGCCAGGACGTTATTTTATTTGCAGTTGCCTACACTCAAAATAATACGTCTGTTGGCTGGACAGAAAAATTTGTTACTTTAACAGAATTTATTTCTGTTTTTTGGCTTAAAATAAAATTTGTTGATTTTAACACTTTTTTTGTTAAATTTTGCTAAATTTAAGTAAAAAATTTGTAAAACTACAGTTTTATCTGGAATTATACTGAGTCGTAGAATTTATACAAATTTAGGGTCTTGGGACCCTTCCCGGGCCTAGTCAATATTATGTGAGGGCATATAAGGGCACTCCAGTGGAGCAAACATTTTGTCCGTTTTGCTCTATCTCGCTTAGTTTTCGATATATGGGTCATTTTATGAAGTGGATAATTTTTATTAAAAATTTCCGAGGGTCCAAGGCCCCGCCAAGGTCCATTTTTGGATGGAGATAACCCCTTTCGCTGTACTGTATTGTACGGTTAGGGGTAGTCGAAATGTTCATCTCTTAGTTTTCGAGATAGTGGCCATTTGAAAAAATCGGGAGGGAAAGAAATAGCGCCATCTTTAAAACTTCGCATACATTGGTGGCACCATCTACCGGGTAATAACAGTAACATGAAAATATTATATTTTAACAAAAATTTTGTTAAATTTAACGAATGGGTTCTTAAAAATTAGTTTTAAATAATTTTGAAAATTAACACTCAAAATTAGTTAAATTACTGAGGATTTTTAGTATTATGTTAAATGAATGTAACTAAAATCTTTGCATAAATCAGTGTTTCAACCAAAATTTTGTTAAATATTAGTCAAATCGATTTGAAACCGATAATATTTAATTAGGTATTAAAAATAGGTGATTATTATTATTATTAAATACAAATACGGGTAACCTAATCAAATATGCACTTAACCCTTAAATGCATGGTGTAGCCAATTGGCAACATACCAGTACCGGTGTTCTGTAACTATGTGAGAAGTTACTCACATAAAAATTTCAACTCTGCCATATTTAAAACAGAGTGATTATCATAATGTCAAATTTAGCCAGAGGTATGTAAAAAAAATTTGCTTATAATCAGTTTGAAATTTTGTGACTCACCCTGTTTTAAATATCGTAGAGTTGCAATTTTTATGTGAGTAACTTCTCACATAGTTACAGAACACCGGTACAGTTTTTTAATAATAAAACCCACTTGATGCACAAAACTGCATTTTTGGGCATTGGGCCCCCTTCTGTACAAAGTGTCCTTATGGTTTAGCTCAGATTTTTTAAACAGTTATAGGAAAAATCTTGGTTTTGTAACATGTTTGTGAAAAATCTAAAACACGCGTTTTTCTTACAAAAAGTTTAATATTCAAAA
Organism: Leucophora obtusa; assembly: GCA_949987735.1. NCBI lineage: Eukaryota > Metazoa > Arthropoda > Insecta > Diptera > Anthomyiidae > Leucophora > Leucophora obtusa. The sequence continues at coordinate 208,230,359 of OX465297.1, forward strand.
ATGTTTGTTTAAATATTTAAAGTGGTATTCTCGCAATAAAATTAATTTCGGCTACAATAAATGTATAATTCATATTTTATATATTTTTTGTTTTCATACACGTTAAAATAATCACTAGCGCAAGGAATTTCATGCACTTAAAAAACGAAAATATGCGCCTAAAAAATGCAGCTAAAAAAGAAAAATATGCATTAAAAACATATGAAATATGCACTAAAAATACTTAGTTTTGCAAAAATTAAGCACCCGGTGAAAAATGCTCATATACGCTCAAACATGTTCATATATGGTTTATGTATGGACACTTATGAACAAATATGGATTTTTTATGAACATATATGGATTTTATATGAACATATATGGAAGTATATGTGATACAGATATATATGGAAGCATCTGTTATTTCATATATGGAAATGGCACTCATATATGGACAAATATGAAAGTATATGTTATTCAATTTATGCAAAACGGAGTTGTATATGAACATATTTCGAAGAATACATTTTTCCATATATGTAAAAGGAACTCATATTTGGATAAATATGGAATTATATTTAATGCCATGAATAAAAAAAGGAACATATGTAGCGCCTAATTTGAATGTCATACATAAATTTATATCTATCGTACAACCTTATAATAAATAGGACTGACCTTATAATAAAGGACAGCAAAGTTCGCAGGTATTCGCATATATTTAATAAATGTATATGTCCATATATGAACATATACTTAGGTGTTACCTCATTTTTCGGATCCATACATATATGGTTGAACCATAAATGTTCATATATGGACATTTTTCACCGGGCACCTTAAAATATAACGTATAAAATTCAGTTATTTTTCAAATAAACACCGAGTTTATTGCTTTTTCTGTGGTCATCATGATTTTCAAGAAAGCTTTTTTTCTTTTGAAATCACAAAAACAAATTTTTTGTTCGTACCAAAATATAAAAATCTATAAATTTTTTAATTTTTTTAACAAATTTAAAAAATGTTACTAAAAAATTAAAAATATGCAAAAAAATGTATTAAAAAGCTTAAAATAAGCATTAAAATGGCATGAAATATGCATTTAAAGTCAATATATGCTAAAACATGCATTTTTGACAAAATATGCAAAAATATGCAACTACAAATCGATGCCATTTTGTTCTAAATTTGATAATTCGGATAAATATTTAATCCATGTTAGTTTTAGACTATCGAGAAAAAACATGCATTTGCATGAAATTCCTTGCCCTAATAACACTATGCGACATTCAAAATCGGGATGGGATGAAACCAACGGGAAATGTTATATCGGTCAAAAACAAGTTATACGTGTCCCGGCGTTTCGCTGGGTCATCCCTAGGAATCGAGATATATCTTTTTTTTGACATAACTCGAGAACCACTAGTCCGATTTTGCTCAAACAATTTTAAAAAAATTAAATATTACAATTCCTTTAATCTGTTCATATAACGTTTTTCTATATACTCAACAGTTTTGCCGGTAAAAATAAATGTTTGTTACCGCTATCATAAAAATCAATAACCTTTGGTTTATTACTTTTTTTTAATATTTTAGGCAAAAAATATTTTTTTCTTCATACATTTATTTTTACCGGCAAAACTGTTGAGTATATAGAAAAACGTTATATGAACAGATTAAAGGAATTGTAATTTTTAATTTTTTTAAAATTGTTTGAGCAAAATCGGACTAGTGGTTCTCGAGTTATGTCAAAAAAAAGACCACCAAAGGTCAAATCGATATATCTCGATTCCTAGGGGTGACCCATCGAAATGCCGGGACACGTATAACTTCTTTTTTACCGATATAACTTTCCCCGGTAGTTTGAACTCTTCCCGATCACTGACCCCTACCATTTGTCTCACAGTGTAATCACAATTTAGCTATTTGGCAAAAAACTATATTTTTCAATAAAAATCACCTTTTTTTAAAATAAATTTTTTTTTTTTTTTTTTTGGTATTTTTTTTTAAATGTACACGCCTTTAGAAATTATATATAAAAAAATGGTCAAAATTGAAGAGATCATGCATTTAAGGGTTAAATTAGAGCTTCAGTAGAACAAACCGAATTGTGGATTGTATTGATAAGAGACGCACCTAATGATTGGTGTTGTCAAACGAATTTTATACCGTATTTTGTTTCCAAGCAAAACATATAAATTCAAAATTAGACATTAATAAGTCATTGTGGTGTAGTGGGTGGAGAGATAGCCTAGTACGCCGGATTTCCGAGTTCGAATCCCGAAAAAAAAAATAATTTAAATGTTTATTATTTAATTAAAATAAAATATTCGTATAATTAAAGAGCAAATACACGCAGAGGAAAAATATGACATTTTCCAACTGAAATTCGGTAACATCTACTAGGTTGGTGCAACTGAATATTGGTTATCACAACAAAATTGGGTTTATAAATACAACTGAATTTTAGTTGCAATACCCAAAATATTTGGGAATCAAATTTCAGTATAGTTTCAGCAACCGAATTTATTGGTTGTAGCAACCAAAATAGGCTTAGCAATTCGGTTGGCAATTTTTTTTCTGTATGTATGACAAAGAAAATTGGAAGTAGTTATGGTGCAATGGGTAGGAGTGTGAACTATGAATCTCAATAGCCGCGTTCAATACCAGAAAACTCAGAAATAGTTTTTTAAAATTCAATAAAATTTTGTGGAACATAATATTTATGTGTAATATAATACTGAATTAGACAACTGAATACATATTTTTTTTTTATAAAGAGAAGCAACACTCAGGAAATTCTTCCTATTAATTAACGTGTTGCTTCCTTTGGAAAGGGGATAGAGAAGAAGTGAAAGGTGGTGAAAGATGAAGGGCTTCAAATATGGCAACACTGTAATTGTGCGAGATGTTGAATTTTAGAACAGTTGTTGCGCCCCATCTGACGGTGAGTTGGCGAACTTTGTTGAAGATTTTTAGTTCATAGCCCTGTTATATTATTTTACTTCGGTGGGGTTAAGTGCTATGGGAACACCGAAGGAGGACGCTGCGATATGTATGAGGGATAGAAAAAACTCATACATATTACTATTTTTCATAAATTGATGTTGCCTTGGTTGGGGCTCGAACCCGCAACCTCACGTGTAACAGTCCAACGCGCTAACCATTACACCACAGCGCCCATATTGGCTTTCACGACCAAAAAAATAATTTAATATAAAGACAGTTGTTGTAACCGCATGAATGCGATTGGCAACAAATCTGGGGGCCACAATTGGGACTGTTTTCTGGTTGTAGCTGAAAATTTTTTAAAATTAAGAAATATAAATTACCAAAAATTGGCATGCAAAGTTAGTTTAAAAACGAATGAAATTAATTGTTATGCTAAATTGGAAAAACAAAAAATATTAGTCTTAAATTTTATGACAAAATAACAAAAAAATTAGTTCAATTGAATCAGAACGCATTTAACAGACTTTTGTACTAACTTTTTTTATAAGTCTATAATTATCATTGATAAAAAAAAACTCATATGCTTAGGTTAGCTCAATTTTGGTGGGAAAAATATATTTGTTATACGAATACGTAATTAGTCATAACTTTGAAATTTATGCATGTATTTCCAAGAAATTCATCTTATTTTCTTTGTAATGGCAAAAGCTGTAAGTTGAAAACTATATTGTATGGTTTCAATAAAATACCGCATGAATTATTGAATAATGTGTGTAATATTTGCTTCCAACAAGAGATATTAATTATAGTTATAGCTAACGGCTATGAAATGTTGTAACTGAAATACATAACATGGCCGAACATATCAGCTTTTTGTTTCTCAATCTAAATAATAGTTCGCTATTTATCTAAAACAAGTCGAAAATTCTCATCAGCTCAATGGATTGAGACAAAACTCCCTTCATTTGGGGTTAGAACAGTAGCTAAAGTGGTCTATGGACAGAACTTTTTATGTCGAGATTAATTTATAAAAAAAAAAACTTTAAGCTGGATTCACAATGCTGGAGTTACTCTACTATTTAGAGTTGATTTTGTTGATTGCTTTTTCGCACTTACAAACACGTGTTTTCTGTATCATGTCATCGTTATTTTAATACACTCCACTCTGCAGAGTGGACTACTCTGGCATTGTGAATGCAGCTTTAACATTGAACACTCTAGAAAATTACAAGAAAAATAAAAAAGTGAATAGGAAAATAGTCGGCAATAAATATAAAAATGGAACAACCTTAAATATGGTCAATATGCAAATATTTTGTAACCAAATTAAATTAGATTTCTTTTCAAGCCATACATGGGAATTTTTCATTACCATTGAAATTTCATTACCATTAGTTCATACTAATGACAATGAAAAAAAGTTTATTACCATTTAATGGTAATGAAATATTTTTCATTAGAAAAATCATTACTAATGGTAATGAAATTACACTAATGTATAAAAAAACTAATTACAATTGATTAAAAACTATTTGTTTACAAAAAAATTCAGACAAATGAAAACGAACAACGGGTTTGGCCGGGGAAGTTATAAAATATAATTTTTTAAGGAGGATCCATTCCATTCCGTTAAACTTTACCTGGACACAAATAACAATGGAATGGAAAGTAATATTTAATTTCAAATGAGCATGAGCCTGAATGAGCATATTCCCTCTTCGATTTCAGCGAGTTTTACTCCATTTTTACGTTTTTAAATGTCAATGGCAATTATTTTTTTTAATTTATGCATTATCAATGGTAATGAAATTTAAAATCATTGTCATTAATCAATGAAATTACATTTTAGAATCATTAGCATTAATTAAAAAAATGGTAATGAAAATAATTTCATTATAATTGATATCAATCAGAGCTTTGAAGAATTAATTCCTTAATTCAATTTTTCAATTCTGAATTAAAAATTCGATGAATTAATTCACTAAGCACCATATATTGAATGGAATTAATTCATATTTGCTTTTGTTCGATTTATTTTGTTACGAATTAATTCAATTGCAATAGTTCTTTTTATTAAATCAAATGAATTAATTCACCGGTGAACGCGTTCAATTTTATAAATCGAACGGAAAAAAAAGTGAATTAATTCCTTACTGAAATATAACTATTAATTTTTCAAACTAGTTATATAGTTATATTTTTTTCCAAATTTATCTATATCTGTAAAGTTTTTATTTTTAATAGTAAAAGGCTTTTTTTTGAATCATGTAGGTTGATAAACAGCATCCGGTTTCTAATTTGTTACTAGCACACGCTGTAAAATTGCTTATTTAAAACTTTTATTTGTACATTATTGTTTTCTTCTATTGAACGGCAGAAAACAGGCTTTGAATTCAGTGAACTTATTTTATTTTTTTTTAATTAAGTGAACTTATTTTATTTTTTTTTCAATTCAGTGAACTTATTATTTTTTTTTTAATTCACTGAATGTAATTTTATTTTTTTTTAATTCACTGAATGAAAAAGAAATTGAATGAACTCAATGGTGAATTAATTCAGTAAGGAATTAATTCACTTTTTTTCTGTTCGATTTATAAAATTGAACGCGTTCACCGGTGAATTAATTCATTTGATTTAATAAAAAGAATTATTGCAATTGAATTAATTCTTTGAATTTGTTGTTTGATGAACGCATTCAGTTGAATGAATTTAGTGAATTACTTAAGAAAAGGAATTCATTCAATTCTAGAGAATTCGATTGGTAGTGAATTCATTCAAAAAGGAATTAATTCTTCAAAGCTCTGATATCAATGCAATGGTAATGAAATCATCAATTAATTAGTCCACCTAATTAATTAGTCCCATGTATGTTTCAAACAAATTAAGTAAAGTAAGTAAAACATTTCTGCTATTTTTTAACATATTAACCAGCTCAGTGGTTTGAGAAAAAACTCCTCTCATTTGGTGTTAGTACACTAACTAAATTTGTCTATAGACACAACTTTCTGAGTGTCGAGTTAAATATAAAAAAACAAAATCTAGAATGTTACAAACCTTAATGCCCAAAGCACTTTTATTACTAGAAATAAAAGTTGTTTTAGTTGATTTTCTCAACTCTTGCCAAATTATTCTGTGTACTACAAAATAAATAGAGCTACAATGAAAAAAGATACAAATAAAACATAATAAAGTAGAGCAGTTAAGTTCCTGAAAGTTTAAAACAGCTACGCCGTTAAAATGTAGGAAAATAGAACGAAAAAATAAAACAATCATAAAAATGTCATAAAAAAGGAAGCATTTGAAATTTCAGCAGCTGTTATTGCTTGAATACAGCCACAGTAATGAAACTGAGGGAAAAAAGATAAAACAATAAAAGTCCTAGAGCTGGGGATCTCAAATGGACGAAATTGCACTATAACTAGACTGCGGAAAAAAATTAATTTAAAAACATTAGAAGAAATAAATATATTAACACTTCGACGGCGATCAACATTTTGTAGTATAACATCCAAAATTTTCGGCTGACAAAATGTTTGTCAAATTTATTTAATTTTTCTTTACAACATGAAAAAATTTCTTAGTAGCAATAAAAAGCTTCTTATTTACTTAATTATTTTTTTCTGCTTGCTTTTATATAAAAATGTTTTATTAATGAAATAAAATTAAAATAATGATTTCAGTTCAATTTTCAAATTTTCCTTAAATTACTTTTCAAATTAAAGAAAGATGTTAAAATTTACAAGTAAATAACCGAGAATAAAAATTTAAAAATTTGATAAGGGCCAGCAAGATAGAATACGTATTTTCGGGTCTCACTACAAACCCATCCCCAGTATCCATACCATTATGGGTTAATAATTGATGATGATCTATTTACATTGAGTGTGAAACAAATTTACAAATCCTAAGCAACTCAATTAGTCTAACATTATTTTTTTTTTTCTATTATTGCTGTTTATACCCGGTTTAGACAGAAAAGTTAATCTCGTTAAAGTCGGATTAACTGCTTACACAGAAAAAATTATTAACCTTAAATATATATTAAAAATAAAAATTGTTTCTAAACAAATATTTAATTTAATCAATTAATATTTTAATTGACTTTTAAATATTTCTGCAAATATTTGTTACATAATTATGTGTTATATAATTCCCATACTTTTCTTTCTTAAACTGTATCCATATATAGAAAATTTTAAGTATAACAACCAAAAGCTTTGCAGTTCACAAACAAAACAAACACATATGCAGTACTCCAAATATATAAACATGACAAACACACACTTTTTTACAATTTCCCATTTTTTTTTTTTTTTCATTTTCAATTAATGTTTTAATTGATATTATTACTACTTTAATCAAAATTTGTTTCAATTAATCGTATACAATTTCTAGTAATTAATAGTAGCATTTGAGTGATATGTGCAAAATCAATTAAAAATGTAATTAATTAATTTCGTTGTTAAAATTCGTTTTTAGTTTTTTCTGTGTAGTCGAGCTCTAAACAAGCTGATTAAATCTTATTTTAATCTTTTTGATTAACAGTTAATCCACCTCTGAATCTGGTTACTATTTTTAAACCACTCTGTTTTTATACTACTAATTGTATGCAACGCTATTTTTTGTTATAATAACGGTTGGCAACACTAAAAACACACATACAAAGACAGATAAAAATTAACCTTAAGAAGCTGCCTCAAAAATATTTTGGTGGTGTCGACAAATTTGTTGCTAAAGCCGACAGTTCACCATGTTCACCATGTGGTAAATGAGCTATTACACAGAGAACACACTATAATTTATAACAATTCTAAAACTCTTATATACAATTAGTTATAGAAGTGTTATTACTTTGTGTTTTTAAGTTATGCAATACTTGGTAATCTATACAGTAATTCACTGTAGTAACAATGTTTTCATAGCTGGGATGCTATCAAAACTGGGGACAAATCAGATAATGGTTACAAATCAGTTAATGTCACTACTTGTGTCACCTAACAATAAAATGTTTGGAATCTCTGTTCTATGAAGTTAATGTTTATATCTGTTGGTAATGGTGTTGGTGCGAAAATTTTGTAAATGTGTTTCTGCGGAAAAATTTTATATTTTAGATAAAGTGTGTGGAAAATTTTAACTTTGTCAGTTATTTTCTGCATTTAGTTGCAGTAGACTAGAAGCAATTTCAACGAAGAATAGCAAACAAAAAAGTAAGAGCAAAGAAACGCTGCAAAAAAACAGTCAGTAAAAAGTTAGGAAAAACAATTCTTAGTAAGTAATTCTAATATTAATTACGGTTGTCATATGCGACGATTACAATTAGGTTGTTCACAAGGGGTGTGCTATCTTTTGAATAATCCTAACTTATTTTGTTAATTCATAATAAGGAAATTGGCCTCCAAGGAATTAATAAATTTCTAATTAATCAATTAAAAAGGTCGAAAAAACAATTTTTATTTTTTAAATAAAAATTAAAAACCAACATTTTGAAATTTGATTATACTAGAAACATGGAAAAAATTTATGTGTATGACCAGCAAATATATTACCTGCATGGCGTTTTTTTTCAACTTGTTTATATTTTAAATCACCACTGTATTCAAAATAAAAAGTTTTAAAGTAATAAAAAGTCTAGTCATGAAATCTGTTATTGCACTCTAAACATAATTAATATATTTAAATACTGTTTTCTAATAAAATTTTTTTTAAATTGTGACTTTTCAATCATAACTTTTAATTTGTTTTTTGTATAAAGATCCTGTTCAAGCAAAAAATGGCTATGGTTTGAATTTTAATAAATATTAAGGGAGAAAGATATTTTTAAGTTGCCATAAATCTTCGGCTTATTATTGGTTTGACCTATATGCCAAAAAGTCGTTGTCGAAAAAAAATGATGAAGAAGATTTAAGTCATGTCAGGCAGATCAAATTCGGTACTGTGTATCTCAGATATGAAATGAGATATCGAGAAACGAATTTCGGAATTAGAAGGATGATATCTACATTATATCTACATATTTAATTCATTCATAGCTAAATTTTTTTAAAAATGGTCAGTAGGTAAAACCAATAATAAGTAATTATCAGTTGTTGGTTTTAACTGTAATTGCAGTAGTTTTCACAATTTACAATGACAGCTATTTGAATGTTGTTAATAGCAGTTATTTCTGAATTAATAATAAACAATTACCAAAACAGTATTTTTGCAGTAATTTTTTTTTCGTTAAGTAAACTGTAAAAAGTAGTAGTTTTACCAATTTTGTTAGTTGTCTTAAAATTTTTGTAGCTAAAATCTGTTAGTTAATTTTACGATATTGTTAGCTATTTTTAATGCATTTTTCAGTTATTTCTCAGCAGTTAAAAATAACTACATTTCTATTTATTTTTAACTTTTAAACTGCATATACCTTTGTTTTAACTGCCATTTTTAGTAGATTCCACTGACAAATTTTTTTCAGTGCAGTTATAGGATGTCAGATTCCACATAAACTTAAATTTTTAATATTCAGTTTGTGTTAACTTTAGGTTATATGTTCATTTTTAATTGGCATATTTTTCTTCAGATTTCAGATTTAAAAATCCGGCTATGTCACAAATTGGGCATGTTAATCATTTTAGGTAATTGGCTTTGTATCTAGTTATGCACACATTATTATGCAGTTACTGTATGGAGTTTAATAAAAAAAATGTTCAGTTAAGTTAAAAACCAACCAAAACCAATTTTCAGTTAAGTTTTCAAAGAAATATTTATTTCAACTGTTTTATACATTTTTTTCAAAACTGTCTATAACACTTATTAATGTTTAAGTTTCATCTTTTTTTGCAGTTGTTTAAAATGTTATCAAAATGTAACCACTAAACACTGTATTTGTATTTAATGAATACTTCAAATAAATAGTCCAAAAATTACTTTTTTTCATTTTTATACCCTACACCACTATGTGGTCAGGGTATTATAAGTTTGTGCTGATGTTTGTAACACCAAAAAATATTGGTCGTAGACCTTATAGTATACCGATCGGCTCAGAATTTTTTTTTATTTCGATTTAACGATGTCCGTCTGTCAGTCCGTCCATCCGTCTGTCTGTCTGTCCATGCAATCTTGTGCGCACTCTACAGGTCGCAAATATTAAGATATTTTGATGAAATTTGGTACGCTGACCTATGTTGGCCCAAGGACGAACAAGTTTGATTTTGGTGAACATCGGTCCATATAAGGGTCCTACCAAAATTATATTGTTTATACGCTGCAGGTCGTAAATATAAAGATATTTTGACGAAATTTGGTACACAGACCTATGTTAGCCCAATGACGCAGCCTATTGATTTTGGTGAACATCGGTCCATGTTTAGACCTAGTGCCCATATAAGGGTCCCACCAAAATTATACTGTTTATACGCTGCAGGTCGCAAATATTAAGATATTTTGATGAAATTTGGTACATAGACCTATGTTGGCCCAAGGACGAAGCCTATTGATTTTGGTGAACATCGGTCCATGTTTAGAACTAGTGCCCATATAAGGGTCCCCCCAAAATTGGCTTGGTAACAAACTGCAGGTCGCAAATATTAAGATATTTTAATGAAATTTGGTGCACTGACTCACATTATAGAAAATTTTGACACAAGCCTCATTTTAACCCATTCGAATTTCGGATCCAAACATTAGTTTGCTTTTAAACAGACTGGTGTAGGGTATTGTATAGTCGGCATGCCCGACTTTAACCTTTTTACTCGTTACTTTATTTGTTTGCAGATATACAAAACTAATTCAATTTAAATTACAAGAACTTGATGAATTTGACACACACAAATCAGAAATTATATGTTACTATTTTGTGTTTCTACAGTTTTCAGATAAAAAAAAAACAAGCAGAAATTAAAAAACTGAATCAATTTCAAATAAATGAATACCCATCCAGCAATTTCGGAGCGCTCATAAATAAGATTCTTAAATAGATAATAGAAATGATTATTGTTTTTTTGAAAACACTCTTTTTTTTGGTAGAAAATATGAACCCTCAGAAAACAATCCAAAAAGTTGTCTTTACAATCTAAAAAGCTGTCTCAAAATGAGGGTTCATTCATCGGACTCAAAGAAGATTCCAAAATTATTTAAATTTATGAGGAAAATTTCGATTTTATATGTTCTTTTTTCTGAGTCATTTCTGAGTACACGGGGGGCTCTTTTGGACGGACCACTTTCATAGGAAAAAGTTGAAAAATGTTTATGTTTTTGGAGCTCATTTCTGAGTCATTAATGATCATCTTTGTTTGCTGGGTAAACATTTATTTTTTACCGAATCTGTAGGTAAATTCTATTGTAATATTTATTTTTAACTGAATTCATTTGTTTTTACCGGTTTATCAAATTTTTTAGCAGTTTTCAACTAAAGTTTCGTTTATTTTAAATTGTATTTTCTTTTATTTTGACATACAAAATATTTCAAGTGTGGATTAATATAATTACAGTGGCAAACGAAAATGCCTTTGCTTTTATATTTCTCTTTTCTTTATTTTACAAAATCATTGAAAGCATATTTAGACATCTAAAAGCAAGTACTCCCCTTAATAAATATTAATTTAAAAACTTTGTATTTGTTAATGCAGACAACAAATATTATAAAACTTTGTTTAGCAGAGTTTTTACAATGAATTATTAATAATATGTATTATGTATTGTGATGATGTTTCAAAATATTTTTAGAAGAAAAAAAATCTTCTTGTTTTGTAGAAAAAAAATCTTTTAAAATATGAAATAATGTTCTTTTTAATTTAATATTATTATCTGCTGCTTTAAGTTAAAAGTAAAAAATCTTATCATTTTATTCAATTAAGTAGATATTTTGTTTATTTAATAAAAAGTACAATAAACTGATGTAAAATAAATAAAGCAATAAAATCAAAAAATTAACAATTAAAAGTTGAAGTTTATTAACCAAAAAAACACAAATTCAAAATATTAACTCAATTCACTTGAAATAGTAAGTTAAAGCAGTAGAAAATACAATTTCAAATAATTAAAAATTCATTTAAAACTCAGTCTACTTACTTTTCATTTAAATAAAGTTGTTTAAACAACTAACAAATTTTTTAAAAACCAATGAATATTCACTTAAAATTAATTTTATAATTTTGCCTACTTATAGATTCGGTTAAAATTATTTATTCATTTATTTGTAATTGTTTCAGTTTTTTTTTTAATCTTTTTGTTTGTTAATCTGCAAAATGTAGACAAACACAAAAACATCTTTTCTAAATGAAATGTTTGTGTGTGTGGGTGTGTTAAGTTCTTGTAATATGAAATGAGTAACGGAAACAAATAAACCACAAATTTCTGTTTTGTGGGTAAATTTTTATTAAATTTTAAACAAATTAAAAAAATAAATAAAAATAAAAAGATCCGTAAGTGACACTTAGTAAATTAATTAATTAATAAAGTTGAAGTAAATATTTCTTTGAAAAATAAATTAATGTTTCTTTAGTTTTAACTCAACATAATACTCTGAGTGTTCTTTTATGGTGACCCCTGCACTTTCATTTGATTTGCTTACCGCAGATCCCTTTAGTGATTTTTCCAATATATTTAACTTTTATTTAAATCTAAAAACCATGCAGTAAAGGGTTAACGTATTAAATTTTTCTTTCTATCCTTATATAACCTAATGATTTTAAATATTTAAATCAAGCAAAATTTCCCCTAAATAAATAAAATCATAAAGTACAAAAGACATTGTTTGTTTTGGTATAAATAAAGTTAATAAAGCAAATCTAATATTAAAAGTCTCATGTTTAATTTGTACAACCCCTATTCACAATAACAAATACAATAAATTGTGAACAATATCGTACAATGCAAGTGAAATCAGAATGTCAAAAACATAAATTTTAAGTTATCATGCAGCATTGTACAATCGTTTATACAGAAGGGACTGAGTTAATAACCCAGCAAAAAAAACTGGAGGTCATGGCGTAAAAACCACTGCTTCTAAATCATTGCTTCAAAATTACCCCTTAGTGTATATTTACTACTTTTTTAGAGGTAATTCTGAACAACGTCAAATCACTTCTTCATTGCTTCCAAATTATCCGATAGTATAGCTTTTAAGAAGTAATTCTGAACAGCATCAAAAAATCTATTGCCCTAAACGTGATCCTAAGAAGTGATTTGGATACATTTCATTTCAAAACAATATTCCTTCAATACAATTAATGTATATCCCGATAAAAAATAAATTTAAAAAAAACTAATATGCAAGTGCTTGTGCAAATTTACTGACACTTTAGAAAACATTTCTACTGTTGGATATATATGAATAGATGTCACTACAGTACTGGATCTGTCAAAACAACAGAGTAGTATATTGGAAGATGGCAAGGCAAATTGTGGTAAATTTTTTGTTGATGTTTTTTTCTTTGATATTTTAAATATTTTGCAATACGTTAAAAAAGTTTTTGGATTTTACCATATTTAATTTCTTTAAATATTTTTTTTTATTTTTTATTATTTACAAATAATTTGTTTAAATTCAATATCCTTTTAATTATTCAATTTTTAAAAATAAATAAAAATTATCAAAAAAACGAGTAAAAAGGTTAAAGTCGGGCATGCCGACTATAGAATACCCTACACCAGTCTGGGTAAAAGCCAACTAATGTCACCAAAATCAATAGGCTGCGTTATTGGGCCAATATAGGTCTGTGTACCAAATTTCATCAAAATATCTTAATATTTGCGACCTCAGCGTATAAACAGTATAATTTTGGTAGGACCCTTATATGGGCACTAGGTCTAAACATGGACCGATGTTCATCAAAATCATTAGGCTTCGTCCGTGGGCCAAAATAGGTCTGTGTACCAAATTTCGTCAAAATATCTTAATATTTACGACGTGCATCGTATAAACAATATAATTTTGGGGGGACCCTTATATGGGCACTAGGTCTAAACATAGACCGATGTTCACCAAAATCAATAGGCTTCGTCCTTCGGCTGCCATAAGTCGGTGTACCAAATTTCATCAAAATATCTTAATATTTGCGACCTGCAGCGTATAAACAATATAATTTTGGTAGGACCCTTATATGGGCACTAGGTCTAAACATGGACCGATGTTCACCAAAATCAATAGGCTTTGTCCTTGGGCCAACGTAGGTCTGTGTACCAAATTTTATCAAAATATCTTAATATTTGCGACCTGCAGCGTATAAACCATATAATTTAATAGGACCCTTATATGGGCACTAGGTCTAAACATGGACCGATGTTCACCAAAATCAATAGGCTTCGTCCGTGGGCCAATGTAGGTCTGTATACCAAATTTTATCAAAATAGCTTAATATTTACGACCTGCAGCGTATAAACAGTATAATTTTGGTAGGACCCTTATATGGGCACTAGGTCTAAACATGGACCGATGTTCACCAAAATCAATAGGCTGCGTTATTGGGCCAATATAGGTCTGTGTACCAAATTTCATCAAAATATCTTAATATTTACGACCTGCAGCGTATAAACAGTATAATTTTGGTAGGACCCTTATATGGGCACTAGGTCTAAACATGGACCGATGTTCACCAAAATCAATAGGCTGCGTTATTGGGCCAATATAGGTCTGTGTACCAAATTTCATCAAAATATATTAATATTTACGACCTGCAGCGTATAAACAATATAATTTTGGTAGGACCCTTATATGGGCACTAGGTCTAAACATGGACCGATGTTCAAAAAAATCAAACTTGTTCGTCCTTGGGCCAACATAGGTCTATGTACCAAATTTCATCGAAATATCTTAATAGGTGCGACCTGTAGAGTGCGTACAAGATTGCATGGACAGACAGACAGACGGACGGACGGACGGACGGACAGACGGACATCGTTAAATCGAAATAAAAAAAAATTCTGAACCGATCGGTATACTATAAGGTGGGTCTACGACCAATATTTTTTGGTGTTACAAACATCAGCACAAACTTATAATACCCTGACCACATAGTGGTGTAGGGTATAAAAATTGGAAGTTATGCTTTATAAACCACTTCTCTCATTGCTTCAAAAGTATCTGTTAGTGCTGCTTTTTTATAAGTAATTCTGAACAAATTCAAAACAATCACTTATTTCATTACTTCCAAAATATCAGTTAGTATATTTTTATAGCTTTTTTAAAAGTAATTCTGAACAACATCCAAAAACTCACTCAAGTATTGCTTTTGAAGCATTCTTATTCTAAAACTGATCCTAAAAAGTTGATTTTGATACAGTTTGTTTCCAAACAGATGATCGCGAGTTCGATTCCTGGAGGGACTAATATTTTTTATTATATTTTTTTTAAATGTTTTTTTTATAATTTATAATTAATCAGGGACGTAACAGTTATAACTTTTATTCAAAAAACTTATTGTTTTACAATTATTTCTTGTTTCAGTATTTTTAATTTTCTGTTTATTTGCTCTGTTTGATTTTTATTTTTAATTCAAACAAAAACAATCCAAATACGATTTTTATTTTTTCAAAAATAATAAAAGTTATTTTGTGATTTTTTTTCTTTATCAAAAAATAACAGTTAGGAATATAAATCAAAAGCCATAGAACCAATGACTTCAACAATTATAATATCCTGATGATGTCAACTAGTGTTAATAAAAGATTGAATAGTGATTTAAAGTGAGTAAATATGTATATTCCAGCAACTTCCCGCATTCCATTTAGGTCAATTTTTAATTTTTATTTTATTATCAAATAAAAAAGTTAATGCTTAATTTTTTCAAAAAAATCATTCTGTAACTTTTATAAAAAGTTTTAAAATAAAAATCAAAAAAACAACAGAAATTTATAAAGTAAAATATAAAAATTGAAAAAATTAAAATCTTTGCCAAACTTTGTGATTTTTTTGTGCAATATGATTTATAAAATATAGTGCATTATTGAAATATTATAATTAAATAAATTTGGGTGGTGACTTTTTTAGAATTATAACAGTTATTTTGGGTCTCTGTAATTAATTTGTTTAACTTCAATAATTTTTTAATTTAAAAAAGTATATAAAATAAAAATGGTGAAAAAAAATTTTTTAGCACCTGGGAAAATAGTACTGAAAACAATACAGAATTTCAGTACAATTTCTGCACTTGTGTATTAAGTACTTTTAGTACTTCAGAATACCTCAGAGGTAGAGAGCTAGACGAGCAATCTTGAGGTCGCAAGTTCGATACACGTATGCGGCAATAAAAACAAATTTTTAAGTAAAAAAAATTTAATTTTCCATGTGAAAATCGAATTATATATGAACATACATGATCATACATTGACTTGTATATGATCATGCTTGGACATACATAGTCATATACGTCCATTTCTAGTTCGATGTATGATCATACATGATCTCATATATTTCCATATATCTTCGGATCCGAAATTTGAGGGTACATGTTCATATATGACCATATATGGTCATATATGATTCATGTATTCTCATATATGGCCATATACCTCCATATACCCTCAAATTTCGGATCCAAAGATATATGGAAATATATGACATCATGTATGGTCATTAGAGCGTACCACCTTGCAGGCAAAAAAAAGTGCGCCATACACCCTTCAGTATAAAGTATTTGTGCAAGGAGGTTTCAAAAAAAAAATTTTTTTTTGCTGAACGTACATTTTTCGTTATATCTTTGGCATTTACAGGCGGATCTTAAAGTATGATACATCGATGTTTTTCTCTCGAGGAGACCAGTGTTTTGCTGTAAGGGCCATTGAGCTCAAGTATCCCGTTCTAGTAGTTACCCACAAAATCTCAGTTGCTACAACCCTAATGTACCACCCAAGTTTCAGAGAATTAAAGCTCGCAAAAAATCATTAAACTTTTCCTAAGGAAGTTTTTCGATAAACCCTGTAGAATTTTTTTTTATATATTGGTTACCGAACGTAGCTTTTTTAAATTTTTTTTCATTGGATTTTTCCTTTATAGCAAAACACTGGTCTCCTCGAGGCAAAAAAATCGATATATCACACTTTAAAATCCGACTTTAAATGCCGAAGCTATAACGAAAAATTGAAAAAGGCGACCCCTACGTTCGGGAAAAGAAAAAAAAATTTTTTTTTTAATTGCCTTGCAAAAATACTTCATATTGGAGGGTGTACGGCGAACTTTTTTTTTGAGGTACGGTCTAATGGTCATACATCTAACTAGACATGGACGTATATAACTATGTATGCCCATGCATGATCATATACTAGTCAATGTATGATCATGTATGTTCATATATATTTCGATTTTCACATAGGTTGTTTTTTCGAAAAATTCTTTTTGAACTTTTAATTGATGAAAAAGAGGTTCATTTACATTAGTTCAAAATGTACTGAAAAAATACTGAAGTGACGGTACTCCTCTCCTACGACAACTCAACCGTAAAATCATTACGATAGAGTTTCTGTTACAAAAGAAGTTCATCTAGATCATTAATTATTGTGCTTTTTCTACTGCCTTGGCATCTCTTGTTTTGCTGGGTATTGCAAACTTTTTTTTTTTACTTTCAATTGATGAATAGAGTTTCCTTTGCACTCGTTCAAAAAATACTGAAAAATGTTTGTATTGGGTGTACTCCCTTCCTATGACAACTCGATGTTAAAATCATTAGTGTTTCTGTTAAGAATTAATCACATCTAGATCATCAATTGTAGTACTTTTTCTACTGCTTTTGATTCCCTTTTTTGCTGGGAACATAAAGGAATCTTAATGAATAAGAAAAATTTAAGGAAAATATAAACAATTTAAATTTAAATTCTAAATACTGGAGAAATAAGACACATTTTAAACATTTTAAGTTTATTTACAATAAAGAGGATAAGGTAGTAAAATTAACTACAGTGAATCACGATAAAAAAGGGGCATCAGTATCAAATTTCACTAATAAACGAAACCTATTGATTTCGGTTAAAAATATATAAAATATTTTGATGAAATTTGGTACATTTATTTATAGGGGCCCATGGACAGAGCCAATTCATTTTATTTAGGATCGGTTGATGTTTAGACCCAATGCCCCCCCCCCCCCCCAAATTGGCATTAGACTGGCCCTTATTCGAAAAGTTGCTTCGAATCCCGCTCCCCGGGTCTTATTTTATGAGGTTTTCTCTAAAAACATTTTCTATTTCGAAAAACTCTAAAATTCAGATAATTGTCTCGGATTTTTAACAATAAAATCCTCCAAAATTTTGATTAAATTTAGTATAGACTTACCAAATATGTTAATAATTTGACTTCAACTTACCTAGAAAAGAAAGAAAATATTAATAATATATTTTTCATATATAAGTATAATTTTTTTAGTTTAAATTTTATACTGTAATTAACTAAAAAGATTTAGGGTCAAATGCATAATCACTTTTAAAATTTATAAGTGACTAATAAATTAAATTTTTCATACAAAATTAATTTTATTAATGTGTAATAACATGACTTTTTCTCTGTATTTAAAATAAGAAAACACAACTACAACAACATATAGATTTTTTTGGTGGGTATAACTTGAAAAACAAACCTATCGATACTCTACGGCGAAAGCGACCGGTCCAAAGTGACACGCAGGATAGGTCCCAAGAGGGCAGGGACTGGTCCTTGATCGGCCTTTTTCTTTGAAAGAGACACGCCACTTTAACATGGCGTTGTCATTGGAAATGACCTATTGCCACAGTTTAGACACCTTGTGACAGTAAAGTGGTGTGTCTAAAAATAGCTTTTCAAATAAACTAATAAAAAATTAAGATTAAAAAAAAATCTACTTGGCGTCAAGTAGGGTAAGTTAAAAAGAAAATTTAATGAAATACCAATTGTTCTAAAACAGCATTAACATTAAAAAACGTTGAAAATACAAAACTTAAAATTTCTTAACAAAAAATTATAGAAATTTAAAATAAGAGCTAAAATAAGCAAATCGTAAAAAAAAATAAAAATAACTATATAAATAAAATATTTTTAAAAATTTGCCGCGAATTTTGTTTTTTATTTTGATATCGGTCAAGTTTTTTAAAAGCAACAGTGAAAGCAACGAATCAGAAAATACTTAGAAAATTAATTCGTTCTCTTTGGTTCATATTTGTACTATTTTGGTAATATGCCTTCGGTTGACCTGTCACGGGATAGGTGCTTGGAGGGCAATTGACTCCCGTGGGGTATATAAAGCCACCCATCCACAGCAGCGCAACTAACAGTGTTGCCTACTTCTGAAGGCAGAAAGACAATTTACCAAATTTGGGGTAAAAATTAACAAAACTAATTTTTTACAAAAATTTAGTCTACACCATTTCCAATTGTTTTTCAGAATTTATCAATTGTATTTCAGATTTATCAATTGTATTACAGTTTTATCAATTGATTTTCAGTTTCATCAATTCTATTTCAGAAATTATCAATTGATTTTCATATTTATCAATTGTATTTCAAAAACTATCAATTGTATCTCAGAAATTATCTATTGTATTTCAGAAATTACCAATTTTATTTCAGAAATGATCAATTATATTTCAGAAATCGTCAATTGTATTTCAGAAATAACCAAATGTATTTCAGAATTTATTGATTGCATTTAATAGTTAATAGAGAATAATTTCTGAAATACAATTGATAAAAAAAATTATCATTTCTGAAATACAATTGGAAATGGTGTAGTTTTCAGCAACGTTTTCTTCTAAAATAAGTCTTGTTAGTGTGTGGAGATTGTTAATTCTGTTGATCGTCTTTTTTTCTTCCTGTTTTCCGACGAGATATAAACGCCTACGACCCAGCATTATTTATGATTTAACAAGGCGTATACTTAATATTAAATTTCATATTAATAATACTCATACTCCATGAGCATTTGTGCTAAATTAAAAACAATATTTTTTGAAAAGCATCTATTTGTATTATTTTTCAAACTATCAAGGAATTTAATATTATTAACAATATGCTTTCCACTCAAAACAATTTCTTATCTACCGTGAATGATTTAAATTTTCTATTTTACAAAATGACATTTATCTAATGTTCAAGTATATTTTATACGGTTGAATGTTTATACATATAAAAACTTTTTTTTTCTTTTTCATTTATGTACTGTTTCATTTTCTATATTCTTCCATTTGATTATAATTTTTCTGCAACCTGCAATTTTCAATTTATTACCAATTGTGTTCCTGCTGTATCTACTATTATTACTACTATGGTATCATTGTTTTTGTGGTAGTGTTGGTGGCTTTATTATAAAAATATTTTATATCTATGGATGTATTATCTTCATATTATACAGCTGGATTTGTTTTTTGTTTAATGTGGTTTGTATTCGTGCCATAACAAGTGATTTTGAATCATATTTGTTACTTTTGTTGTTGGTGTCGGCAGGGTTTTAAATTTCAGTCAGTGTGTTGGCCTGTCTCTGCGTGTATGTCTATTTTGTTTGCTTTTAACGCCCTCATTTTTTGACATTGTTGCTTCTTATTATTTCAACTTCAGTAATATATGCCAAGTGTAAACATTTTTTTAAAAGTTTTCATGTTATAAAATACTACAATACACCAAGTTATCCAAACACAGTCCTACATTCGTATTTATATGAACACTCCTCTCTGTTTGTATCATAAATAAGTAAATGTTATTATTAAAAATCATAAAATGCAAAGAATACTTAATACTATTCAATAAGTTAGAAAACAATAACATGAAAACAAAACAAAAACAAAAAACATTTGCCCAACAACACCCACTTTGTTTTCTTCCTTTCTATCACTTAAGTTTTGCAAAATATTAAAATCTTTTCATGGTAAGGACATCGTCTTTTAAATACATTTTTTTTTTTTTTCTTACACTTAGAATATTATGTAGGTAAGCACTGCTGCAAATGTATTTGAAAACAAATGAAATTTCAACGTTTAATTTCATTTGTTTTTACTGTTAATAAAATAAACCACAAAATAAGTCAAAACAAAGCAGTCAAAAATTGTTAGTGGTACAAAAAATCAAGCGCTGAAATACCACTTGGTAGCCGTAATACTAAAGACAAAACACTCATTTCAGACGATTTGACAGCGTTTGCAGAAGCATTTTGCCAGTATTTGTTTTACAAAAATTTTAGTAGGGTATTAAAAAACCACTGTCAATAAATTGGATTAGAGTTCTACACTCAAAAAAATAAGTTAGTAGAAAAATTAGTAAAACGTCTTCTGTATCAAGTGTACGAGTTTTCAACAATTTTTTTGCTGAAATTTTCGTTTTCAGCTAAAATTTTAGTTATATTTTTTTAGCACTAAACTAATTTTGAACTAATGTTTTACTAATTTATTTTGCTAAAAAAAATTGTGCTGATAACCGCATGCATAGCGTGGACGACAACCAGATAGACAAGATGTAGATGTCGCAGCTTGTCTGGAAACGGAAATGGCAAAAAAAGAAAAACAACTCTACACATATTCTATATTTAAATTTTCAGCAAATAAATTAACTAAAGTAATATTTCGCTACAAGCTTTTTGAGTTTTTTTCAGTCTACTAATATTCAGCAAAAAGTTTAGTGATTTTAGCACAGATTTTTTTCATTTGCAGTCGACTAAAAGTTAGCAAAACTTTTGCTGAAGATTACTATTTTTTGGTAAAAATCAGCTCGCTGATTTTCAGCAAGCCTTTTGCTGAAATTACCAACTTTTTTGCAAGCACGCTCCTGACTAAAAATTTGCTGACACAGCAACATTTTTTACTGATTTTACTGACTTTTTTTGGGTGTACGCCAACGTTTGCAAAAAGTGGTTATTCACCACTATACAATCGAAAGTGGATAACGCTTTGTTGAAAAAGGTTTGTAGTCAGAAGATTCTGAATTCAATTCCGATTGCAGGGAAACATTTTTTTTTTTCATATAAAAAAATAATTTTTTTGGATGCCCAGCAAAAAAAATGGAAATAATGCTTTACAAACTACTTCTTTCACTGCTTCACAAGTATCCGTTGGTGTATTTTTACTGCTTTTTTAGAAGTAATTTTGAAGAACTTTAAAAAATCACTTCTTTCATTGCTTCCAAAGTACCCGTTAGTATATTTTTGCAGCTTTTTTAGAATTACTTCTGAACAACATCCAAAAAATCACTTAAGTATTGTTTCTAAAGCATATCTATAAATTATACTGGTATCATTTGGTATTTCTAAACAGATGATCGCAGGTTCGATTCCTGGACGGACCAAACTTTTTTTGAAATTTTTTTTTTTTATATGTATAATTTGTTTAAATCCAATATTTTTTTTAATTTTTCAATTTTTAAAAATATATAAAATAAAAATGATGAAAAGTTCGTTTTAATGCGCTCATGAAAATAGTACTGAAAACAATATTGAATTGCAGTGCACCTTTTGCACTTGTTTAAAAAGTACTTTTATTGAAGGGAATAAAGCACAATATCTCGCAATGACAAAGTAGTGTTTTTATGCCAGTTAACTTTTATATCAAAGAATAGCTCAACGGTAGAGAGCTAGCAATCATGAGGTCGCAAGTTCGATACCCGGTGGCGGTAATAAAAAAAATTTTGTAAAATAACAACAAAAAAAAATATTCAGAATAATTTTTTTTTAGCATTTACTTAATTGGTGAAAAATAGCTTCCTTTGCACTCGTTCAAAACGTAATGCAAAAATGCTGAAGTGGTAGTACTCCTCTCATATGACAACTCAATGTTAAAATCATTAGTGTTTATGTTAAAAAAGAAATACATCTCGATCATTTGGAAGTATTGCTTTTGGGTAACATGAGGAAACTTTGCGCCAACAAATGATTTTTACAGGCAACATGATCTGGGAATCTTTTTCGTGTTGCCTTGTTTGTTGGGAATGTTCTATTATTCATAATAAGAAATAAAACTTTTTAAATACAATCAAAACTTTTTAAGCAATACAAAATTCTGTGAAAATCCCAAAAAAGAAGAAAAAATAACCAAGAAGGATACAAGACCAGGAGATGCGATCCGTAGCGGTCCGCAGCACATCGGACAAAATAACTGCCAAAATAAAATGGTAACTTACACGAATATAATGGACTTTTCGCTGAAAAAAATTAAAAGTGCTAATAAAAACTCAAAAAAATCTCCAAATTACAATTTAAGAAAAACAAAGAAAAATATTGGCAATACCAGGAATTTAGAAAATTCAGCCATTTATAAAATGTATGAAATTTAAAACTTTTAAGAATGAAATTTAAACATTAAATTTTACTTATTTTTTTATTTTCGATCTTTTCATATATTTTATTATATTTTTTCTTACTTATAATATTTTTTTTTTTAATTTTTCTTGTAATTTTTAGTTTCTAACAATTAACTTCCACTTCGTGATTTTTTGTTCGACTGTCTGATACCTGTATAAATGTTCTGTCCGATGTTGTGTCCAAAGTGCGCTCCGATGAGAATTGGGACCCCTAGTCTTATACCCTTCTTGAAATAGCCAAAAATCTAAACGACCTTATAGAATAGTCAGGCCAGAACTATATATAGTATTTCCAGATATGAGGCTTTCCATACCAACTGTCCCGCTATTGTTTTATATATTCTGCATAAAACAACTTTTTTAATGTTTCCATAAAGTGGGCTAAGTAGGCGCGGTTAAATATTGACAAATATCTTTAATATTGCAAATTTATTGGAATAAGATAGATTAATTAAATTCTTTACATTTGAATTTGATCTAATGATATCCAAGGAATGAATTCCCTGCGTCTTAAAAGGAAATCGAATGGTATTTTTAGGAAATTCATTAAAAAAAACTTTTATCCACAATCGTTATGACGGCTATTTTTCATAAACAATATTTTAGATTCTGGAACATAAATCATATAAAAATCTCTTTAAATATTCCCTAAAAATTCCCAGTCCCCAAATGAAAATTTGTATCCCCAAGATCAACAAAAAATCCCCAAATTTTGGGAAAAACCCCAAGTCTGGCAAGCCTGGTTGTTAATCAGTTTTACCACTCTCTAACTGTACATTAATTAGACACCCCAATGAACAGAAATTGTCGTCATCGCCGGAGTAGGTTTGAAAATATTTTAAAAAATATACCAAAAATTCAGAACCATACAAATTTTTATCAAAGTTTTCTTTTGTTTGGTGAATTTATAAAGAAAACTATCAAATTTATTATTTTGTTTTCAAAACAAAACTTGCTTGCTCGAACTTTATCACAAATTGTCAAAAATTAGAACAGTTTTTCAGCATCCAGTTCGATGTTTTTATATATATTTATTTTCATAAAAACTTCTTGCAAACAGTATAGACAGTCTGTTTCGGAGGGCGTTACCGCTCTTCAGTATCCATTACAAACTAATACGCACGGTTTTTATTAAAATAAATATAAATAAAACGAGTAAAAAGGTTAAAGTCGGGCATGCCGACTATACAATACCCTACACCAGTCTGGTGTATTGTTTGGATCCGAAATTCGAATGGGTTAAAATAGGGCTTGTGTCAAAATTTTCTATAATGTGAGTCAGCGCACCAAATTTCATTAAAATATCTTAATATTTGCGACCTTCAGTTTGTAACCAAGCCAATTTTGGGGGGACCCTTATATGGGCACTAGTTCTAAACATGGACCGATGTTCGCCAAAATAAATAGGCTTCGTCCTTGGGCCAACATAGGTCTATGTACCAAATTTCATCAAAATATCTTAATATTAATACCTGCAGCGTATAAACAGTATAATTTTGGTAGGACCCTTATATGGGCACTAGGTCTAAACATAGACCGATGTTCACCAAAATCAATAGGCTGCGTTATTGGGCCAATATAGGTCTGTGTACCAAATTTCATCAAAATATCTTAATATTTGCGACCTGCAGCGTATAAACATTATAATTTTGGTAGGACCCTTATCTGGGCACTAGGTCTAAACATAGACCGATGTTCACCAAAATCAATAAGCTGCGTTATTGGGCCAATGTAGGTCTGTGTACCAAATTTCATCAAAATATCTTAATATTTACGACCTGCAGCGTATAAACAGTATAATTTTGGTAGGACCCTTATATGGGCACTAGGTCTAAACATGGACCGATGTTCACCAAAATCAATAGGCTGCGTTATTGGGACAATATAGGCCTGTGTACCAAATTTCATTAAAATATCTTAATATTTACGACCTGCAGCGTATAAAAAGTATAATTTTGGTAGGACCCTTATATGGGCACTAGGTCTATACATGGACCGATGTTAACCAAAATCAATAGGCTGCGTTATTGGGCCAATGTAGGGCTGTGTACCAAATTTCATCAAAATATCTTAATATTTACGACCTGCAGCGTATAAACAGTATAATTTTGGTAGGACCCTTATATGGGCACTAGGTCTAAACATGGACCGATGTTCACCAAAATCAATAGGCTGCGTTATTGGGCTAACATAGGTCTGTGTACCAAATTTCGTCAAAATATCTTATTATTTACGACCTGCAGCGTATAAACAATATAATTTTGGTAGGACCCTTATATGGGCACTAGGTCTAAACATGGACCGATGTTCAAAAAAATTAAACTTGTTCGTCCTTGGGCCAAAATAGGTCTGCGTACCAAATTTCATCAAAATATCTTAATAGTTGCGACCTGTAGAGTGCGCACAAGTGCATGGACAGACAGACAGACGGACGGACGGACAGACGGACATCGTTAAATCGAAATAAAAAAAAATTCTGAACCGATCGGTATACTATAAGGTGGGTCTACGACCAATATTTTTTGGTGTTACAAACATCAGCACAAACTTATAATACCCTGACCACATAGTGGTGTAGGGTATAAACATCTAATTAGAGACTGAAAAGCTGCTCTAACTTTTAAAAACTATTCAACTATTCAAAAATATAAAAACCACGATTTCTCTAAAAGGTCCTGTAAGTTGGACATTGATACGATATACATTTGTTTAGCTACATAGTTGGTATAGAAAGACTCGTACACAAAAAAAAGTCAAATCAAAATAAAAACCAGCTTCTAAAATACAAGCACACACTCAACTAAAAGCGAAGCAAACAAAAAAAAATAAAAAAAAAGACGTCAATGAATATTCAACGACGATATACAAGGCTCATTCATTCAACAATATAATATACCTACAGAGGCAAAACAGGCACATTTCCGTTTACCTTTCCCTTTGTGTTCCTATACAAAGTGCGGCGAAGTATTTTACGTCATTAATGTCATGTATGCACGAGAGTAAAGATGTGAAGTAGGAATAGGAAAGATGGAGAAGTGAGGTGGCATAGACTTTAATACATTATTATACGAAAAAGGAAAATTACATACATATTGCGTGTACTTTTTTTGAGGCAAAATAAAATACAAACTACATATAAAACAAGAAGATACTTATGTAGAAAATAAAAATCAATAGTTACTTTTTGTTGCAAAAAATAGAAAACTTGAAACAGAAAATGTGTTCGTACCATGAAAGACATGTAGATATGGAACATGTTATAAATTTTCCTAAATGAAAATAAAGATTTCTAAATAAAAATGTTAGGAAGTCACAAAGGATTTTTTTATATACGATGATCATACACCAACTAATCCACTACAGGAAAGACAATATTTTACTAATAAAAACTTGCAGTATTAACTGTTCTATATGATACGAATAAAACCTGGAAGAACTTATTAAATTTTTACAAAAAGTAATCGAAGTAGGCAAATTTACCGCTCATATCCCAGCAGAAATTACTGCTTGCTTGGAAGCAGTTTTGTCAGGGAAAGTTGAGCAGTGAAGCGATTGCATTATTAATGATATCATGCCTGATTTTTGTTCGAGATAGCTCGCGTGAAAGCACTTGTTTCGAGATCCAAAATGGCATAAATTCATCGCTTTTAATTAGTGCTCCTGTTTTTTTTTTTAAATGTCGATAATTCATGCCTTCTCAGAAGTGCATATTATAAAGCTTTTCAACAATTTAAAATCATGCCTTCTGAAAAGCACAATATTCCTGAATATTTTCCGTGAAGAGAAAATGCCTCTTTTTTTAGTAAAACCTCTTATTTTATTTAAAATAACTTTTTTCCGCATTTTAAAAAATTTTGATAAAAGAACCGCAAAAATATTTAAGCAATCAAGCTACGAAGCTAAACATTTTTAAAAGCGGTAAAAGTAGCAGTAAGGAAGCAGTAATCGTTTTTACTGCTTCCACATTTTTGCTGGGATGTAACTCAAGTTATTTAAAAATCGGCCAACATTTTTTATCGATTCAGGAAATTTCAGCGTGTTACTCGACTTTATTTTGTAGAAAATATTCATTTAATATCGTATTGTACGAGTACATCGCAGGTATTTAATAAAAATTTAGGGCCTGTTTATCTATTACGAAAATAGTCTAAACGAAAGAAATTGACAATCACTTTCGGCAAAAATACATGGGAAACAAAAACAAATTTTCGTTACTTTGCTTTCGTTTAGAGTATTTTCGTAATACATAAACCAGGGGGGTAATTCTCGCATTCGTAAACGAGCGAGTTTTTATTCGAACGTGCGAATTCTTTTGCTTTTGGGATTCTCTTATTCGATATCGATTGAAACCTATCGAAATTTCTAATGATGACATTCGATAACGAGCGATCATTCGAATGCAACCTTGCGAAATTTCACTCGTAAGCAAAATAACATTCGAAATAACGTTTTTCAGCAAGAAGTAAAAAAAAAGAAAATGTAAGAGCAAAATTTATAATATTTAAGAAATAAAAAATAATTTTAGTAATTGTAGGTCAAAAATAAACTTTGCCCAGAAGGAAATTCTTGGTAACTTTATGGAAAAACATACAGATTTAGCAAAAAGTATTTTGCCGAATACCTCACAAGGAAAAGCAAGGGCTAATCAACTCTGGGAACACCTAGCAGGTAAACTTAATGCTTCTGGACCGCCAGTAAAAGATGCCAAAATGTGGCGCAAGGTAACATGGAAAGAAAAATCTCTTCTCTTGAGTAATAATTTTTTGTGCAGGTTTACACTGACCAGAAACAAAATGTAAAAAAAAGGTTTCGTTCCATAAATCTTCAAAAAAAAGAACGGAAGAAATGAAGAAAAAATTCTTTCCCAAGTAGAGGAACGAATATTGGCAGCAGCAGGTATAGAAGTTGCCGTTGAGGGTCTGAAGAATGTCAAAAGCTATGGGTCACTATCTCAAAACAAATCTCTGGAAGAGTTGTCTGCAAGTAAATCCTCAGAAAAAAATATTGATAGCTATGCCTTTACATCTTCATTGCAAGGAAAAAAAGATTATGTTTCCGTCTTTACCGACTTTAATCTCAGATAATGAATCTATAATATAGGAAAAATATTCCTATATTATAGAGTCTGAAGATGATGGCCTAGAAAATAAATGTGTGCCAACTAAATCCCAAGTGATGTATAAGGATTCCAAAATAAAAAGAGAAACAAAAACCACTTTGTTAAAGAAAAACATTTCGTCTACTGAAGAATATCAAAAGGAAATGTTAAAAAGATATGACCAACTTATCGACATTAATAATAAAAACCTTAAATTAAAGGAAAAGGAGGTCAACCTTACAAATCAATTAGTTGAATTTAAAAAAAAAATCCTGGAAATGAAGGAAAATGAACACAAAATAAACATACAAATAAAAGAAATGGAACTTCAAATAAAAATAAAGGAGATGGAAAAGCTAACTACGGGACTATAAAAGCAGCCAAAGAACGTTTAAATCTATTATGCTTTGTTTTGTAACCACCAATTAGATCTCATATTATTACTAGTTATGTTTAACATAGAATTTTGTTTTTTAATACACATATTGAATTTTTTTATTTGTACCTGTGTCTTCTAATAAATACATTTTAAGTTTAATTTAATTGCTACTTAGGCTTATTTTAATGCTGTCTCTAATTTTTTTTCCAATTTTGGTTCTTTGGGTTTCTGTGCCATTGTCAATTTCAGGCATTGCATGTGTATCTGGCGTCTGAGGTGCGTCTTCGTAATTGGGAACTTTAAAATGTATGCAAATATTGTGTAGTGCAGCACATACGTTTGAAAATTGAGCCACCTTTTCTGCACTATATCGGCTTCTCTTATCGTGGTATAAAATTTTCCATCGAGCCTTTAATATACCAATTGTCCTTTCTACAATACACCTAGCTTTTGAATGAATCTCATTAAAAAGTGATTCCATTGAATTTTCTTGCGGATTTCGGTAGGGCGTTACAACCACGGTTCACAGGGATACCCCGAATCGCCTATAAATAAAAACATTTAAATATGTGTTTAAATGAAAATTGTTATAAACTTAAGATTTTTCCAAAAAATAAAATAAGTGTCACTCGAGACTAATGTTTTACATTTTCTAACCCAAGAGCCCAAAGTTCCTTAAATTATTACTATATTCTTGTTCAAGGAGATTTCTTTCTTCAGATTCCTTCCAGACAAATGAATCATGTGCGGCTCCACCATATTTAGAATTAATGGCCAAAATTTTATGTTTGTGGTCGCATATCGTTGGGTGGCTTCTGCAATCCGAAATGTGTTCCATCTACGCAACCAATAACTGTTAAAAGAAAGGATAGATGATTAAATGCAAATAATACATAAATAATAAAATTTTCGTATTATATGTACTAACCTCCTGCCATCATAGGCACAACCCGCTTTGTTATTCTGCAAATAGCACTTTGACTTATGCCAATCAGAAAGTCATTTCCAACAGTATGTTGAAACCCTCCAGAAGCAAGAAGCGATAGGGTTGCTGCTAGTTGAATTTTTGGTGGAACAGTTGTAGAAAGTTGCCCCTCAAACTTTAATTCCCCAACAACATAATTAAAAGCTTCCTTGGTAAGCCTAAAACGTTTCTTGAATCTTCAAAAAAAAAAAAGAATTATTTTATAAATTACTATTTTTTTTACAAAATTTTTCCACTTACTCGTTGTTTGTCAAACTTAAGGGATCACTACACCTTTTGCAACTGTAATTCAGAAAATATCAATTGAAATTCAGAAAATATCAATTGAAATTCAGAATTTCCATTTGAAATTCAGAAAATATCAATTGAAATTCAGAATTTCCATTTGAAATTCAGAAAACATCAATTGAAATTCAGATTTTCCATTTGAAATTCAGAAAATATCATTTGAAATTCGGAAAATGTCAATTGAAATTCAGAAGATATCATTTGAAATTCCGAAAATATCATTTGAAATTCAGAAAATATCAATTGAAATTCAGAAAATATCAATTGAAATTCAGAAATCGTCATTTGAAATTCAGAAAATATCAATTGAAATTCAGAAACCGTCATTTGAAATTCAGAAAATATCTGAATTTCTGAATTTCAATTGTTATTTTCTGAATTTCAACTGATATTTTCTGAATTTCAATTGATGTTTTCTGAATAACAATTGATATTTTCTGAATTTCAAATGATATTTTCTGAATTTCAAATGATATTTTCTGAATTTCAATTGATATTTTCTGAATTTCAAATGATATTTTCTGAATTTCAATTGATATTTTCTGAATTTCAATTGATGTTTTCTGAATTTCAAATGGAAATTCTGAATTTCAATTGATGTTTTCTGAATTTCAAAAGGAAATTCTGAATTTCAATTGATATTTTCTGAATTTCAAATGGAAATTCTGAATTTCAATTGATATTTTCTGAATTACAGTTGCAAAAGGTGTAGTATTTCGTATTTTTTTCCTTATAACATTTATATTCTCTTCAGAATCTGAAGAAGACGAATAAAAAAACAAACTTGAATCCATTGACTTTATTTATATTTGCTTTATTTTTAAATTGTCTTGATTTTATAGAATGGTTTCACTTTTTTCTGTTTTCGAATAAACATATGCTTTTTGTTTACATTTTATTCAGTGTTGTACAGTATACACATTTACATTTTTTACAACACTGAAACAGTAAATAGTTTCGTTTCGTAACGAGTGACATCATTAGAAAATTTTTCATTATCGAAATAAATTTCGATTCGTAATTATTTCGATCACGGCTGCGAGAATTAGCCCCCAGGGCTTAAATATTTTTAACATAGTTAGAACCACAGTGCGCATGATAAATATGATGTTAATCACACGCACTGTGCTTCTAACTGACAATGGAACAAATATCTTAATTTTTATTACATATTCGAGATAGACAATATTCAAACGAATCCGAGTAATACGCTTAAACTTCCTGAATCGATAAAAAAAGTCTAAACTTTTTTGAAAATAAAAAAAATATAAATAACTTTGGCCGATTTTTAAATAAATTTATAAACTAACAGCGTAATTCATAAACTTTTATAACAGTCTTATTGCAGGATTTTAAGCTAATTTGAGAAAATCAGTATTCATATTTGCTTAATAACGATTGGTACTCCCCAGTGTAGAAACGGTAATGACAAATCATTATTTTTTGGACTACACCGGCTTACTTTCTGCACTATTTTAAAATATATAATAATGAGTTACTAATAAATACTTACTTTTGTCATTATATTAAAATAAAAAATAATGTATTACCAATAATGACTTATTTTTATCATTATTTCAAAAATAAAATAAAGTTCTAGATTTTTTTGTAAATTTTTTTAAATCTATTTTTAGACTCAATATTTTTCAACACTGGTAATGATAAATATAACCAGATATTTTTTGAATTTTTGTATGTTGGCGAGTAAGCTGACTTGTGCGCAGCAATTCAATTATGTTTGTATCTATCAAATATTACATGTCGAGATAGCTCAGATGGTACAGCTATAGACTGCCAGTCTGGAGTCCCAGGTTCGATTCCCGCACGAGAAGATTTTATTAAAAAAAATGTTTACATTAAAAAACAAATTTTTTTTTATAAAACTCATTTTTTTGAAAATCTATTTTTAGAATCATTATTTTAGTCAATACTGGTAAGCACATAGGTAACGACATATTTTTTGATTTTTCGTATGCTGGTGTGTAACTCATTATTTTTCGCGACATCGCCATATAAAGGTAATAAATAAGAAATGTAATAATAAAAGTAACTAGTTACCATTACCAGGTATGTAGTTACATAACCGCATATTTGTTAATGATTTTCTACACTGGGTACTTTGTCATTGCGAGATATTATCTCTTATTCTCTTCAATAAATGTACTTATTAAACAAATGCAAACAGTGCACTGGAATTCAGTATTCTTTCAATACTTTGAAATTTGGTATGTAGGTTCCTCTTTCGGCGTAGACGTCCGCTAAGACGGGATTTTTGGAAATTCCTACCGGAACGGGCAGAAAGGGGGAAAGTCTCTTCCTTGACGGCCTGCCAAAAGCCCTTTGGCTAGAAAGCTGAAATTTTAGATATGTGTTCCTTGGAGTAGGGGCTAACTTTTCTAGAAAGTACTTTCAAGAATTTTGGACAGGGACGTTGTAAAAATGGGGGCTAAAAAGGGGAAAAGAGCCCCCCTTGACGGCCTGCCCAAACCGCTGGTGGTAGGAAGTTGAAATTTGGTATAAAGGTTCCTCCACTATCGTAGACATCCACCAAGACGGGATTTTTTGGAAATTTTTACAGGGAGGGGCAAAAAGGGGAAAAAGTCTCCCCCTTGACGGCCTGCTCAAACTGCTGGAGCTATGAAGTTGAAATTTGGTATGTAGGCTCCTCGACCGGTGTAGACGTCTGTTGAGACGGAATTTTTGGAGATTCTTATCGGGAGGGGCAAAAAGGGGACAAAAAAAGTACCTTTTTCCAAAAAATGTACCTTTTTCCAAAAAAAGTACATTTTTCCAAAAAAAAGTACCTTTTTCCAAAAAAAGTACGTTTTTCGAAAAAAAAAGTACCTTTTTCCAAAAAAAGTACCTTTTTCCAAAAAAAGTACCTTTTTCCAAAAAAAAAGTACCTTTTTCCAAAAAAAGTACCTTTTTCCAAAAAAAGTACCCTTTTCCAAAAAAAATACCTTTTTCCAAAAAAAGTACCTTTTTCCACAAAAAGTACCTTATTCTAAAAAAATTTACCTTCTTCCAAAAAAAAGTACCTTATCCAAAAAAAGTACATTTTTCTAAAAAAAATTCATTTTCCCAAAAAAATTCATTTTCCCAAAAAAATACCTTTTTCCAAAAAAAAAATTTTACAAAAAGGACCCTAAAATAATAAATAAATTTTTCATAAAAATAACTTTTTCAAAAAAAGTACCTTCTTCCATAAAGTACTTTGTAAAAATAAAGTATCTTTCTCCAAAAAATACGAGTGGAATTGAAACACTACACAAGTGGAACGAAATGGATATAAACGTTGAACGAGTGGAATTGAAATTATAGACAATGGAAATGGATTGGAAGAGGAATGGACTATAGAACGAAATGGAATGAAGAGCGAGATGGCATAGAATGGGGAACGAGTGAAATTGAAACACTGCAGTTAAAAGAGGAATGGAACGGAACAAGTGCAAAGAAATGGAATGGAAAGAGAAGCGACTGATATCAATATCGATACACAAGACAGTAGGAACGAAATGGAATGAAACGGGGAACGAGTGGAATTGGTATAACAGATAATGGTAACGAAATGCAATGGAATGGTGAACGAAATGGAATCTTGGAAGGAGTTGCATTGGAACACTGAAATTGTTAAACAAAATGGAATGGAATTTGAATGACTGAAACTGCCGGAGTTTGGTACTTGAAATTTCGCAAGCGATTCAGGCAGATTATATATATTTGGGATTTTTAAGAAAAAGGGGTGAAGAATCCCTTTTAATTACCTATTCAAACACTATCCACGGAATATGAAACTTATGTAGAATTGAAACATACTCTCCAAAAAGTTAAACAAATTTTCTAAAAGAGAAAAAACCTTAAAAAAAAGAATGGAACTTATATATTCTGATATTTAAATTGCAGGTAACGAAGCACCGGTGAAAGATACCGGCGCAGTAAATGTTCCAACTGAATTTGTGAATTTACTTGAATTGCCAGGTCTACCTTTACATAAACTGGAATTAAAAAAACTTCAATGCACGCTAACAACGTAGATACGTAGCTTTGCCCGCTATCTTTAATATTATAAAATGCTTTCCAACCCTGCTTTACGTTATTTATTTTCATTCAAAACACAAATGAACAAAACTACTTACGGGTCTATCTACCTAAGTTCGCACTTTGCCAAATTATCTTAATATACACACGTATATTGCAATTTATTATGGATTCATTACTAACAATCCACTTTCATGAGAAAAAGTGATCAAATATTTATTTATTTTAAACCCATTGTTGTGCAGAATTATTTATTTGTGGTGGCTGGGTGAAGGCTTTTATTATAAAAACTGTACTTTAAATAAAAAAACGAATTTAAAAAAAGTTGTGGGGGGCGCAGCCTAAAGCCCCTAAACTTTAAGGCACGCTAACAACGTAGTGGGCTGCGCCCGCTATAACATATATTATAAAAATTAAAAAAATATTGAATTTAAATAAATTAATTTTAAATATAAAAAATAATAATACAAAAAAATTATTGTTGCCGCCAGTAATCATTTAGACATAAACTTTATCAAAATCACTTCCTAGGATCACCTTTTACTTAAGTGATTTTTTGGATGTTGTTCAGAATTACTTCTACAAAAGCTGTAGAAATATACTTATGTAAACTTTGGAAGCAATGAAAAAAGTGGTGTGTAAAACATGACTTCCATTTTTTTTTCTTCACTTTATTGCAATACTAAAGTATGAACACTATTTGTAATCTATTCAATTAATATTTCCTGAATTTCAATTAATGTTTTTCTGAATATCAATTGATATTTTCGGAATTGCATTTAATGTTTTCTGAATTTTAAATGATATTTTCTGAATTTCAGTTGATATTTTCTTAATTTCATTTTCTTAATTTTCTAAATTCTAAATGATATTTGCTGAACTTCAAATGGAAAACCTGAATTTCAATTGATGTTTTCTGAATTTCAAATGGAAAATCTGAATTTTAATTGATATTTTCTGAATTTCAATTATTTTCCGAAGTACCATGCAAAAGGTGTTAGTTTTATATGTAGGTACATTTTTTAAGAAATTAGTATTTTTTGCCTTTTTTGAAAATATTAAGAAGAAAATGTTATAAAAAACGAAAAAGGTAACAAAAACCTGAACGCAACTTTGTAGTCCGTTTTATATGATAAGCGATGGACTCTTCAATTTAATTATATTTAAGTATTTTTTTTTTTATTAATACTGGTACAAGTCAAAAGAGACTTTTTGTCGGCTTTTAGTTTTTCGGTGAAGGTCGACTTTTCTGTGGAAATGCCCATATACGAAATGATTTTCTTATTTAAGGAATTTTCTTATATTTATATATATAAAAAAAACCATAAAAAATGTCTTTAAAATTCTGTTACCTTTTGTTGTACTATTTATTACAATTTATGGAATATATATCATAAAAGAGGCAAGTAGAAACTTAAGAAGGTCAGGTAAACATTTATTTTATTTATGTAGAATTATTTTTGTTAGCAAAATATGTAGTTGTTAAAGTATCTAAGACAAAGTTCTGTCAAATCAACATTCCTAGTGACATTCTTGTGTTGTGTAAAAATGGCACACACGAAAAGTGTGGGCCAATTTGCTGTGGAATGTGCCAAAATTAAGAAGAAAAAAACGTCTAGAGAGAAAAATATTTAAAGACGAGAAAAACAATTTAAGGCTTTAAAGATTTAAACAATTACTAGATGCAAAAAAATCAATGGTATGTATTATAAAATTATGATTTCAAAGAAAAATTCAAAATTCTCTTAAATGTGATGAAAAGTTTTTTGCACAGACTCTTTAAATTATTACACAAAATCAGTTAAGAACAACAAAAAGGACAATAAAAGGAACAAAGCAAAACAATAAGCAATTATGATATGCACGATTTATCTATAAACCAGAAATAAAATAGATATTAAGAGAATATTTACTAACAAAGAGAGAAGAGAATTTTATAAATTAAGGGACTGTAAATATGGTAAAGGATTTAATGTATAACAAAAAAGGGAGGAAGAGTATAACATAGAATACAAAGTAGATAATATAGTGAGAAATAGCTATAGAGAATAGAAAACAATTTTTACAATGTATTTTGTTTTTAGCTGTATTTTGTCTCATGCCTATCAATGTTAAGTCTTTAAAGCAAATCTACGTTAAACCGATTGTAGTATAAAAAAAATTTCAAACAGGTTATATTTATAATTTTCCGTTATAATCGAAAATACGTCAGCAAAAGTTTTTAGGAAGTACAGCGAATAAGTTACGTTAGATGTGAAAATGTATAAACGTTGAGTTTTCAACGTTGATAATTATCCGTGTTGAAAGTTAACGTGCATACGAAAAGTAATGTGTTAGTTTTCGTCTTAAACTCGTTTTTATGCACTTTGAGTTTTTTTCTGAGTTAACGGATATAGTTAAGTCGAAAACGAAGCTTTTGTTACAAACATTCTTATATATTTCTTAGAATTTAATCAATTTTATTTGTTATGTTTACAATAATTACAAGCATCGACAAAGGAAAATTAAAATACATACAACAAAAACAGAGAGGCGAAAAGGGTGGTAATATTTAAAGTAGATTTTAAGTGCAGAAATTTGTGTTTATTGAGGTGAAAAGTCATTGACTTTTTAAGCCCCTTTCGTTAAGTAAATATTTACATAAATGTTATACTTAGTTATTGTTTTATAGTTCTTCCCACTTGTATAATTTAAAATAAAGTGGTAATTAATTAATAGAAGAGTTTATCTATGAATAATGAAAAGAAATTTTAAAATTATAATAAAATTTTAATTATATCAATGATTATTACAGACAGTTGAATGGGATTGATACTTAAAACTTTATGCATTTATTAAGTGCTTTACGAAGTATGTACATATATTAATATTTTTTATTATTAGCCGTTTTTTCTAATCACTTGGATTTAATAAATCCAAAAAGTATTTCTAAAAGTGCTCAACAGATGGGGTTAGATTTTTCCTATTTTAAAGAAATTTTCTGTCCGACACTTCTTTCACCCTAATTTTTAATACCGAATTCGATGATGGAGGATTCAACTTTAACTTTTAATTTATAATTATATTTTACATAAAACAGCGATAAACAGTCTGCCTTTTCAGTTTTATCACTTCAATTTATATTTTTACACAATTGAAAAATTCCATTGCAATATTTAATATTCACTAATTGGATTTAATTAAATTACTGTAGAGTGAAAAATTGCCATTTCTATTTGAGCTATTTCTCCATGTCCAAGATGAAAAATATGTATTTGGTGAGGTGTAGTTTTTTTTTCTAAACATATTTCATAAAAAAAATTTAATAAAAACCTTTTATTTGTTAGTTTTTCAATTTTTTTGTTTCTCTTTTAATTTTCATTCGTATTTTTTTCTGACATTAAATTAATAGGCTGTTTCATATATATGTGCTTTTATTGTGGATTTATTAAATCCAGCTTTTTTTTTGGATTTAATAAATCCATTTTTTGTATGTAAAATTCTAAATCCAGGTGATTAAAAAACACGCTAATTAATTAAATAAAATATTCGAGCTCGAGGCCATATTTTGTTTAATTAGAAATTGAAAGGTCAAATAAACACAAATTTAAATTGTTTATTATTCTGAACTGTTTAAAAATGTTTAAAAAATGTTCAGACTAGGGGTCATATGCATAATCAATTTTTAAATTTATAAATATAAGGTGCACACTGAGAGAATTATCATCACATCAGTAATGAATTTCTTCACAGTTTCAATGAAAATTGTCACTGGAACTCGTCCATTGAAACTTTTCATAGAATCTATGAAACAGGTTTATCAATGTTTATGAAAAGTTCATAAAATTAATGAAACTCTTCATAAAATGAATAGGCCACTCCTTCAATAAATAAATCATTTAGCCAACGAAGAGCTTCATAAAATCTATGAAGCAATTTAATTTATTATTATTTATTATTATAGTTGGTTGTTGTCGTTGCTAAGCTAAGGTGGATAAATAAAAAGTATTTACCAAATGCAAAAAGTGTAATAAAATTATAGCATATTTTACGGATGTACAAAATGTATCTAATGAAAGAATGCATTAAATTAAAAAGTTTCAAAAAATTTTATAATAATATAATTTCAATGAATGAAATTCCTTAATGTTTCGAAAAAATTAATATGATTTATAAGAAAATTTCATAGTCCAAAATTAATAATAAAAAATTAATTTAAAAAAAAAAATAAAAATTATAAAAGATTATTCTCTCATTATGGAAATTAATGCAAATCACTAAAACTCGGCCTTATGGTTACATAAGTTAAATGCAGAGCTTTGAAGAATTAATTCCTTAATTCAATTTTTCAATTCTGAATTAAAAATTCGATGAATTAATTCACTAAGCACCATATATTGAATGGAATTAATTCATATTTGCTTTCGTTCGATTTATTTTGTTACGAATTAATTCAATTGCAATAGTTCTTTTTATTAAATCAAATGAATTAATTCACCGGTGAACGCGTTCAATTTTATAAATCGAACAGAAAAAAAAGTGAATTAATTCCTTACTGAATTAATTCACCACTGAATTCATTCAATTTCATTTTCATTCAGTGAATTAAAAAAATAAAATTACATTCAGTGAATTAAAAAAAAAATAATAAGTTCACTGAATTGAAAAAAAATAATATAAGTTCACTGAATTGAAAAAAAATAAAATAAGTTCACTGAATTGAAAAAAAAATAAAATAATTTCACTGAATTCAAAGCCTGTTTTCTGCCGTTCAGTAGAAGAAAACAATAATGTACAAATAAAAGTTTTAAATAAGCAATTTTACAGCGTGTGCTAGTAACAAATTAGAAACCGGATGCTGTTTATCAACCTACATGATTCAAAAATAAAGCCTTTTACTATTAAAAATAAAAACTTTACAGATATAGATAAATTTGGAAAAAAATATTACTATTAATTTTTCAAACTAGTTATATAGTTATATTTTTTTCCAAATTTATCTATATCTATAAAGTTTTTATTTTTAATAGTAAAAGGCTTTATTTTTGAATCATGTAGGTTGATAAACAGCATCCGGTTTCTTATTTGTTACTAGCACACGCTGTAAAATTGCTTATTTCAAACTTTTATTTGTACATTATTGTTTTCTTCTACTGAACGGCAGAAAACAGGCTTTGAATTCAGTGAACTTATTTTATTTTTTTTTAATTCAGTGAACTTATTTTATTTTTTTTTCAATTCAGTGAACTTATTATTTTTTTTTTTTAATTCACTGAATGTAATTTTATTTTTTTTAATTCACTGAATGAAAATGAAATTGAATGAATTCAGTGGTGAATTAATTCAGTAAGGAATTAATTCACTTTTTTCCCCGTTCGATTTATAAAATTGAACGCGTTCACCGGTGAATTAATTCATTTGATTTAGTAAAAAGAACTATTGCAATTGAATTAATTCTTTGAATTTGTTGTTTGATGAACGCATTCAGTTGAATGAATTCAGTGAATTACTTAAGAAAAGGAATTCATTCAATTCTAGAGAAAATTGAATTCGATTGGTAGTGAATTCATTCAAAAAGGAATTAATTCTTCAAAGCTCTGGTTAAATGTTTAATATAAGGTTCTAATTGTATTAAATTTTTTAGAAATTGATGAAATGACTAAAAAAAGTAAATACTATTGAACAATTTCATATATATCAAGAACATTTTCATTAAATTTATGAAGATCTAATTCATGAAATTCAATGAATTTTTTTAATGAAATTATGAAATTTTATGAGAGAAAAGTTATGAAAAATTGCATAATATTAATTAAATATTATATACATAATGAAATTCTTCATTGACTAAACGAAAAAAATTCTATGAAATTATATCATTAATATCATGAAGGATAATTCTCTCAGTGTGTGCAAAAACGATAATAGAATTGTAAGAGTTCCGATTTTGCTTATATTTTTTCGTTCACTCCGAATACAGATGCAGTGTTTGACAACCGCTTTTGTAGCCAACCAAATGGTTCGGTTTGTTTGTGACAAAGGAATTTCCGTTGTATTTGATGCAACTGAAATGAAATTTAGTGGCTACTGGACAAAGAAAAGTCGGCGCGGAAAGCGATTGAAAATTTAATTATTGTTTGCAGGGTGGAAAAACTATTTTTTTTTTTCAAGTTTTGTTATAGAATTTATTTTTTAAAGAATCGTAAATTAATTTTTAATTATTTTTCCAAAAAGATATAAAAATGAAAAACGAGCTAAAGTTGGGCATGCTAACTATATGATACCCTACACCAGTCTGGCTGAAAGCTATCGAATGTTTGGAGCCGAAATTTGAAGGGGTTGAAATGGTGTCAAAATTTGTTTATAGTTTGGTGAAGATCAGTAAAAATTTTTGAAGTTACCTAATATAAGGTGTATTTAAAAGAAAATCGGAAATATAGTCCAAATATATGAGCGCTAGCTCCAGATATGAACCAATTATATATAAACTCAATAGACTCCATGGGAGTTAGCCTACCAATTTCAATAAAATATCTTTATATTTCCCACCTTCGAACAAACATAACAGCCAATTTTTAGGGACCTTGATATGGGCACTAGGGCTAAACACGGACCGATTCTAAAGAAATTAAAGAAAGGCTATGCAAAAACCCAATTTTTGTTCAGCAGTGTACAAACGGTAATGACATGTCATTATTTTTTGGACTACCAGTAATGACACCGATTTACTTTCTGCATTATTTTAAAACTGGTAAGGATATATGTAACCACATATTTTTGATTTTTTGTATGTTGGCGCCAAAGTATACTTGTGCGCAGCAGGTCAATTACGTTTTTATCTATCCCAAGTTCGATTCCCGGCACGAGCAGATTTTACTAAAAAAAAAATTAAACAATAAGGTTTTTCACAAGGGGTGTGCTATTTGTTGTATCGTTGTATCGTCCTAACAAAAAACAGAGTTGTTTAAAATTAAATTGAAAAAATACAACATTTGAGAATAGCACGATACAACATTTTTACGTATGTTTAGTGTCCTATGTTTGAATGTGCTAACAGATAGAAAACTGAATAGAAAATCGTTGTTAAACTCAAATAAAAAATTGAACAACTCTGTTTTTTGTTAGGACGATACAACGATACAACAGATAGCACACCCCTTGTGAACAACCTAAATAAAAAAATAGTTTTTTATAAGACTTATTTTTCAAAATCTATTTTGGACTCATTATTTTTTTGAATATTGGAAAGCATATAGTAACAACATATTTTTATTTTTTGTATGCTGGTGTATAACTATAACTCATTATTTTGCGCCACATCGCCATACAAAAGTAATAAGAAATGTAACAAGAACGGTAACTAGTTGTCTTTACCAGGTGTGTAGTTACATCATCACATATCTGGTAATGATTTTCTACACTGGAAAACTTGTAAAATCGGAATTCGGTTCTCAAAGACATTTACGTGCCCACCCTTGATATATATTGGTAAAATGGTGGAAGATAACTTTCCAACACAAATTTTTAATTCACCTGAATTGCTAGTACCGGTGTTCTGTAACTATGTATGTGAGAAGTTTCTTCCAATGTGAGAAACTTCTCACATAGTTACAGAATACCGGTACATTTCTACCTACCTTTACATAAACTGGAATTAAATGAACTTTAAGTCACGGGCTTTGCCCGCTGATTTATAATATTTAAATGGAACTAGGAAAATGCTAGAAATTTTACTATATCAATAGAATCTGCTATGGGCAATGGGAAAAAATATAAAAAATTTTTAAAACTCAGAACTAAGAATAGGAAAGTATATTTTTCCAGTACTTGAACCACTTGCTAAAGTGATTTGCCATCGCTTTTAATTTGTATTTTTCTGACTGGTTATGTTTATTAGAGTTCGTCAAAAATATATAAAATTTCTTTGATTTTGGGATATCATCATTTTTTTTAGTTCTTGCATCAAAAAAAAGAATGGCGTTTTTTTTATTTTTTTATTTCAACTCCTTCCACAAGCGCAAGTCCGCCAAAAACGCTGATTTGGAGACCCATTTTCTGCAGAACAAAAACGGCTGCATTTCTGGGAAATCTGACTTTACCATTCGATTCCACAGCAAACATTAATATAAAAAACATTTTTTTGCGTTTTCTAACTACAGCAGATAGTCATTAGGTCGTCCAAAAATCAACGTTTTTCAAAAATTGCAAAAAAGTTACTTTTTTATTACACATAATCATGCGCGGTTCCAGCAATTAATATAAGGGGAAAAATCATACGCCACCGTAGACAAATACATTGAGTTGGGCACTGAGGCGTATGATTTTTCCCCTTATATTAATTGCTGGAACCGCGCATGCACACAATGAAAATGTATTCCCTACTGACAACATTGGTTCAAAAATTGTTGATATACCGCGATCCGTTAAAAAGTTATTTAGTAATCAAATATGTTTAATAAAAAAAAAAAATTGTAATAAACATTACAAAAATTACAAACTATTTTGTCTTTACTAAAAAATAAGTTTATAATGCGTCAGCGAGTACTGAAAGCTGCATTTTAATTAGCTCAAATACTTTTTCATTGAATTAAAAAAAATCCAAATTTGATTAGCTAATAACTTTTTAACGGTTCGCGGTATATCCAAAATTTTTGTACCCATGTACTCAGCCGGAAATACATTTTCATTGTGTGCAATAAGAAAGTAACTTTTTAGAAGTTTTTGAAAAAAGTGGATTTTCGAACCACTCTAATTGCTATCTGGTGTATTTTTAAAATGAAAAAAAAAAGTTATTTATATTAAATTTTGTTGTAGAATCGAATGCTAAAGTCAGATTTCCTATAAATGCAGCTGTTTTTGCTCTGGAGGAAAAGGGTCTTAAAATCAGCGTTTTGGCCGACTTGCGCCAGTGGAAGGAGTTGAAATCAAAAAGAAAAAAAAACCCCATTATTTTTTTCTATGCAAAAACTTTTAAAAAATTGATGATATCCGAAAATCAAATTTTTATGACGAACTCTAATGTTTATGTTAGTCATACAGTTAATAAAATTACCAAGTTTAGCAACCGATACCATTATAATACCGTTTCAAATGACTTACAGTTACCAATACCGGAGCTCTTGATTTAAAAAATTACCGGTATTCCGAAACATGTTCCCTTAATATCGTTGTCGTTAAAAATATAATTTTTTTTCAATACAAAATATCCAAAATCGTAATTACTTTTCTTATTGCCACCTGGATATATGGTTATCAATTCTGAATCAATTTATTTTATTTTCCGTTCAACCTTACAGGCAAAAAAAAGTGCGCCGTACACCCTCCAATATGAAGTATTTTTGCACGGAGGTTTCAAAAAAAATTTTTTTTGCTGAACGTTTGCATTTTTCGTTATATCTTTGGCTTTTACAGTCGGATCTTGGGTCGCCTTTTTAAATTTTTTTTCATTGGAATTTACCTTTATAGCAAAACACTGGTCTCCTCGAGACAAAAAAAAAATTGATATATCACACTTTAAAATCTGACTTTAAATGCCGAAGCTATAGTGAAAAATTAAAAAAAAAGCGACCCTTACGTTCGGCAAAAAAAAAAATTTTTTTTTTGAAATTGCCTTGCAAAAATATTTCATATTGGAGGGTGTACGGCGAACTTTTTTTGCGGTACGGTCTACTGGTATTAATGTTTCGGTTACGGTAATTTGTATATTAGGTATACCTATACCGATCCGAACAAAATACCGTTACCGATATTAATGCTAAAATAAACAAAAAATTAATATCAATACCATTATCAGTTTTCGTTGCTAACCTTGAAAATTGCCCATTTCAGAGTTTGAAACTACTATGGCGTATGAGTATTATTTTCGTACTCATACGTTACGGTGTCCAAAAAACTAAAGGTTTGTTTTTTCGAATTTTATATAAATATTCCATACAAATTTAAGTATTTAAAAAAATGTTAAAGTATAAATTTAGCTTCTTAAAAATTAAGTAGTTATAAAAATGCTACCAAGTCT
The DNA here is from genome assembly GCA_949987735.1 of Leucophora obtusa. Classification (NCBI taxonomy): domain Eukaryota; kingdom Metazoa; phylum Arthropoda; class Insecta; order Diptera; family Anthomyiidae; genus Leucophora; species Leucophora obtusa. The sequence continues at coordinate 208,274,293 of OX465297.1, forward strand.
TGAAAATTCTTGGATTTTCTCTTTTAAATATAAAGCAAAAATATTTGTCATAAAAATATTTGAAACTTTGTTTTTTTTTTTAATTTGATAAAATAACAAAAACAATAAATGACAACAAATGAGTAATGCGTTTATTAGTAGAGGTAGGGAAGGAAGCGTCCATGCTCAATAAAATATCTTAAAAGGATAATATAAATCAGTTTTTTCGCTCCCCCTGAAAACCTGTTAAAAAAAACACATAGCGCTACTTCCAGGCAAGCAGACGATATTTAATAAGATCTTGAGTTTCAAACTTAAATCCATTAAAGTTTTTGCAATGCAGCCAGAGAGTTTGCAAAAAATTGTAGCCGTTTCCAAAAGAAACTAATGTAATAACTACCCAGGAAAATTTTCTGTTCCAAAGAATCGGTTGCACAATAGCTGCTTTTCCTCTACAACTCCTTCTACTGTCAATTCTAACACCGATTATTTTTGTTTGAAATTGTCCCAAAAGCAACCACTTCTATAGCTCCAAAGTTGAACCGGTTGCCCTAGAATCAGTTCTGGAACTAGTTCTTGAATTCATTCTACGACCGTCCTACCTTCCATATGAGATCCCTGGAACTGGTTCCGGAACCAGTTCCATGGAATCGGTTGCAGTGGAACCAGTAGCAGAATTGGTCTGATTGGCAACCGATTGTAAAAAATTTTTCTGGGTACTTTTCATTCACAACCCCTTCTACTGTCGATTCTAACACCGATTCTTTTTGTTTGAAATTGTCCCAAAAGCAACCCCTTCTATAGCTCCAAAGTGGAACCGGTTGCTCAGAATCAGTTCTGGAACTAGTTCTGGAACTGATTCTACGGCAACCACACCTTCCATATAGGATCCCAGGAACTGGTTCCGGAACCAGTTCCATGGAATCGATTGCAGTGGAACCAGTTGTAGAATGAGTGTGGTTGGCTACCGATTGTAAAAAATTTTCCTGGATACAATTATAAATTCCAAACACAATTTTCTTATTTTCTTTTGAAAATTCGTAAACATTCCGGTGCCGAATTTCCTTAGTAAATTGATTAAAACAACTTTAAACATAATCTGTATTTAAATCTAAAAAAAAAATGTTCATATGTACTCGTATTTATTGACGGGCAACAGAAAACAGTTGTTTAGCTCAACAACAAAAAGTTATACAAAGCCGTATCAAAAACAAAATCTGAAAAAACTACCGTTAATAATAAAAGCTGATAAAGAAAGGGATTAAACAAACAAAACTTAACAAAAATAAAAAAGAGATAAGGGAAAATCAAAATAACAACAATACAAAACTTTGTGCAAAAGTAGGGTTGTTAGTAAAAACGTAAAGAGAGTGGATAATTATAAAAAAAAAATCTGTTTATACGCATATGGAAATAAATACAATTAACAAACAAACAATCAGTTTTGTTTAGACCTACTAACTTATCAAAAAATAACCAGAACTTAGTGCTAAACAATAGTTGTGAATGTGAAGTTAATATGGAGCAAATATTCGTGTTCAATTCTGTTTAGTTTTTTGATAAGTTAACCGGACTTAGGTGCCTATTCCTACTTGCGACTGTCATAAGGCTATTTTTAAGACTGAAAGTCACATATTTCTCATAAAACAACGAACTTCAAAATATTCCCAGGAAAATTTTTTACAATCGGTAGCCAACCACACCCATTCTACAACTGGTTCCACTGCAACCGATTCCATGGAACTGGTTCCGGAACCAGTTCCTAGGATCCTATATGGAAGGTGTGGGTGACGTAGAATCAGTTCCAGAACTAGTTCCAGAACCGATTCTAGAGCAACCGGTTCCACTTTGGAGCTATAGAAGGGGTTGCTTTTGGGACAATTTCAAAAGAAAAGAATCGGTGTTAGAATCGACAGTAGAAGGGGTTGTGAATGAAAAGTAGCTATTCTACAACCGATTCTTTGGAACAGAAAATTTTCCTGGGTTCAAATTTTTTTTTTCAATATTATGATTGTGTAGATATCATGTCTTAATTTTTTTTTTAAGTAAATATAATTTATTGTGACTTTGCAATAACCAACACAATGCAGTCACAACTAAGAGTCACAGACTTTTCGTAGGAATACACACGTTAATATAAATAAAACCTTTGTTCAAATTAACCTTTTAAAATAATTATTATTAAATAACTATGCGAGAAACGGAGACCTTGTTCTTGTTTATCCCGTATCTAAACCAAAAAACAAATTATAACAAAAATATTTATGTTTGCGTGTCTTTATATATTCAATGGAATAAACAAAAACAAGGAAAATATTGTATAATAGCAAAACATGCGATATTATTAAATATAAAATGGTATGTAGCATAAAGAAAACCATAGTGCGAGAGAGAAAACAATCACTAAAAAGGACTTAAAGGAAACAAATATATAAACACAAAATGTAATAAAACTAAAAGCGGCTTTACGAAGAAAAAAGTTCAACATAATACCATCATCGTCAACATGGTCATCTCCCGTATAAATAAAACGACAAAAGGCACATCATGTGACCCAGTAAATAAAAATGTGAATATTTTAATGAAATTTTAATGAACAAAGTTTGGTTATAATTGTTGAATTTTGTATTAAAAAATTAATAAAAAAGTTAAAGTCGGACATGCCGACTATATGATATCCTACACCAGTCTGGTTAAAAGCCAACAAATATTTTGATCCAAAATTCGAATGGGTTGAAAGGGACTTTTCTCAAAGTTTGTCTATAAAATGATAAAAAAATAAAAATGGGCGATGCCATATGGACTATATTACCTTCTTGCCTAAAATTCATTTCTGTTCCAATTGTAAATTAATCAATATATATTGCGTTGCGTTAAACCAGTATGGTATTAAATAACGGACAGTTGGGTTCCGGAGTCTGTGTAGGTAGTATGGTTCGTATCTTAGCCAAATTTCGTGACAGAATGAATATATGCCACATCAATGCACAGAGTTTATATAATAAGATTGATGAATTTCGTTTTATATTCGAAAATTCTGGTATTGATGCAATTTGTGTATCGGAAACTTGGTTTAAGCCTGATGTTAATGATTGTGCATTTAACATAAACGGATATCGACTGTTTCGCTCGGATAGAATAGCTCGATCAAATATCACAGGTCTTTCTGATAGAACAGGCCGCGGTGGTGGTGTTGCCATATTTCTTAAAAATGAAATAAATGGAAAGATTATCGGCAAATCAAAGATTGAGGATGATATGGAGTATATTTTCCTCGAAGTAATGTGTCATAGTAGTAGAGTGTTTCTTGGATGTGTTTATAGGCCATATAAGGATATTGGGATGGATAGGCTTTTCTTGTTAATAATATGCAGAAGATTTTGCTCTATGATCAATTATCGACTCCAATGTTTTCTAAGCATGATTTAATATTTCTAAATTATAATATTCAACCAGATTTAAAGGAACACACATTTAAATATCGTGATTTTAAGAACGTAAATATTGATCTTCTGCTATTTGAAATGCAGACTTTTAGATGGGAACAAAAATTTTATATTCCAGATGTTGACCAGCAACTTGACTTTCTACAAAACAACATCCTCTCCTTATACAATAAACATGTTCCAATAAATACCAAAACGATAAGGCAGAAGGATAAGCCTTGGTTTTCGGATGATACCAAACGATTAATAGAAGAACGTGACGTTGCTTATGAAACGTGGAAAAAGTTTAAAACACCTGGATTTCACGAAACCTATCGTAGACGGAGAAGAGCAGTGGTAGCTCAAATAAGAAGGGATAAAACATCTTATTATGAGGAGAAATTTAATTCTGCTGTAGGAGGTAATAAAACGTGGAAAGAAATAAAGAAAATTGGACTTGCAAAACAATCATTTTGTAAAGATGATGATTTAAATGCTGATGAGCTTAATAAGAAGTTTGTCAATATTGAAATGCCTGATGTCAACCACTCATGTTACAATAATCAAATTGGTGCTGAAGCTGATACAAGGCAATTTCAATTCATACGGTTTTCCCAATTCGATGTAGCTCAATGTTTTTCATCTATTAAATCAAATTCTATTGGATATGATGACATTCATCCTAGATTTGTTAAAATCTTGTTGCCCTATTTGATTTTTTATATAACACACTTATTTAATACTATACTAACTACAAGCTCCTTTCCTTCTAGTTGGAAGTATGCTAAAATACAGACAAATGTTGCAACACGTTCTTGATGAGGGACTACTCACCAGTTTTCAATCTGGTTTTAGACCGCAACATAGTTGTCTAACTGCTCTTGCGGATGTTGTTGAAGATATTAGGAGTAACATTGATGATGATCAAGTCTAGTACTACTAGATCATTCGAAAGCTTTTGACACAGTTCATCATGATACATTGTGTGATAAGTTACGTTATTTTTTCAATTTCTCGTCAACCTCTACCAAGCTCATCTCGACATATTTAAGTATGCAACTGGGAATATATTGTATGCTGAGGACATTATGGACAAATCAGTATTTCACACCCATTAAGATCAGAATGTTAATGTTACTTTTTATGGTTGTGAGTTATTTGCTAATTGTGACTCAACTGATAAACGCATACTTAGAACAACATACAATGATATTGCTAGATATGTATTTGGCCTGAAAAGATATGATAGAGTCTCACATTTCTCAAAGAAACTTTTTGGTGTAACACTTGACAATCTATTAAAATGCAGAAGTCTTTTATTCTTACACAAAATTATCAATACAAAACAGCATCATTATCTTTTATAAAAACTAAGGTTTGCGAGATCCAAAAGAGGCAAAATTATAATTTTTTATCCCTACTATTAAACTCTGGAACAAACTTCCCCATGATATACAAATTATAGGCAACGCAATACACTTTAAAAAATCAATTTTTAGCTATTTTGAAAATAAATAAATTTTTATAAAAGGTTCTTTAACTAACTTTATAGACCCAAATTCATAAACATGTTGTTGATTTCTGTATAGGTCTTATAAATCAAATTAATTTGGAAAACCACAACAAATTTTCTTTATTTGATTGTTATGTAAACCAATGGAATGTTATGCATTTGGGTAATAATCTTTAATTTAATTATAATTATAATCATATTGTAACTTTTATCAATTTCAATGTCATAATTGTATTATCTTTATTTATTTTTATGTATCTGTTTTAGTAATTAATGTTAATCAAAAACCTAATGTGCCACTTGATTTTTATCCAGTGCTAAATCTAAAAGATGTTATATCTTACTGTACTGGTGTTCAATTTTAATAATAACACTATGCGACAGTCAAAATCGAGATGGGATGAAACCAACGGGAAATGTTATATCGGTCAAAAACAAGTTATACGTGTCCCGGCGTTTCGCTGGGTCACCCCTAGGAATCGAGATATATCTTTTTTTTGACATAACTCGAGAACCACTAGCCCGATTTTGCTCAAACAATTTTAAAAAAATTAAAAATTACAATTCCTTTAATCTGTTCATATAACGTTTTTCTATATACTCAACAGTTTTGCCGGTAAAAATAAATGTTTGTTACCGCTACCATAAAAATCAATAACCTTTTGTTTATTACTTTTTTTAATATTTTAGGCAAAAAATATTTTTTTCGTCATACATTTATTTTTACCGGCAAAACGGTTGAGTATATAGAAAAACGTTATATGAACAGATTAAAGGAATTGTAATTTTTAATTTTTTTAAAATTGTTTGAGCAAAATCGGACTAGTGGTTCTCGAGTTATGTTTGCTTATAAAAAGACCACCAAAGGTCAAATCGATATATCTCGATTCCTAGGGTTGACCCAGCGAAACGCCGGGACACGTATAACTTCTTTTTTACCGATATAACTTTCCCCGGTAGTTTGAGCCCTTCCCGATCACTGACCCCTACCATTTGTCTCACAGTGTAATAATAATAATAATAATAATAATAAAGAATGGGCTTAGAGTGATATACCAAGGTTTGCAACCAGTATTTATCCCAGTGCTACCTAGTCAGAAACTGCCAGCGGTACAAAAATCAATTCACTGGTAGAGCAATGATTTTTTTAAAAATGATGACGCTTCGTTAAAAAGGTTGTAATCAGGAGGTTCCGAGTTCAAATCCGGTTGCAAGCAAAAATTTTTTATTTTTATTTTTTTATAAGTTAAACAGTTTTTTGTTTTATAACATCAATTTGTTTGTGGAAAAGCTCCTTTAAGACAACCTTTTTTTTGCTCTTCCAACGCCGGCATATTAGTTCCAAAAAACTGTTTGCCAGTCCTAGCATTTTAGCAGAGCCAGTAGTTGTCCAGCTGTTATCACTCATTTGTGTGTTTAGCCACCAAGTATTATATGTCTCATTATCAGTGGGTAGCAGTGTTGCCAATTTAGCATATTTAATGCTAGATTTAGCATTTTTTAAATTCATTTAGCATGAAAAAAATGCATCTAGCATACGGCATTTTTTTCAGCATTTTTCCAACAAAATTTAGCATATTTTTAGCATTTTTTACAGTTTTATTTTCTGTTTTTTTTTAGAATATTCTACATAATTTGAATTTAAATGTAATATGAAAAAGAAATATTTTTTTTTACTTTTAGAGTAAGTACTAGGAACTATTTTTATACGTACACGTTAATTACACTGTGCAGTCGCAAATTTTAACAAGTTTTGAACCGTACTGGTAAAGCTAATTCGAGTACGCTGAATTCAATGGTGATAGCAGTTTTTCAAATTTAGCACTCGTATTCCCGATATTCGCAATTAAAAATTTTGACGGGTACTAAAAAAATTTTATTTTTATATTTCTGGGATCATTTTTAATTATAAATTTATCAAATTTGATTAAATATGTAAAACATTAAGGAAGCTGTCATTTTTTTCACTAAATTTTTTTTTATAGATTTTTTTTTTCGCAAAAACATTTTTTTCTGCAAATAAAAAGGATGTGTTATGTTATTTTGTGTATATTCAATAGGGTTTAGAAAAATATTTAATAGAGTTAAGAAAAAAAATTCTTTCGAAAAAAAAACAAAAATCGGGGAAAAAAAATGTTTTTGGGGAAAAAATAGCGAAAAATTGTATTTTTTAACAGGGTTGGATTGATTGAAATTCAAAAATGATCCCAAAAGTATAAAAAATATTGCTTTATGGTACTTTAATATTAAAATTTTAAATCGGCATGCCCGGCTTTAACTTTTTTACTCGTTTTACTTTTTGTTGTTGTTATGGTGAAGGAGTGATTTTGCACAAAATACTCCAATTTTTGGTAAAAAAAATAATAATAATTTAAAGAATAGAGTTTAAAATAGAATTAATAGAATTGCAAAATGTTGATAAGGTTCGTTTTTAATCTTTGCAATTTTTATTGATACATAGTGCTCCTATATTTTAGCGCAGAATTTTTAAACAGTTAGAGTAAAAATCTTGGTTTTGCTCTGTATATTTGTGAAAAATCTAAAACACGCGTTTTTTTACAAAAAGTGTAATATTCAAAAATATTTTTTTAAATATTTAAAGTGGTATTCTCGCAATAAAATTCAGTTTATTGACAATAAATGTATAAATTACAGTTTATAGATTTTTTTTTGTTTTTTTTTCATACACGTTAAAATAATCACAATTTAGAAATTTGGCAAAAAACCATATTTCTCAATAAAAATCACCTTTTTTTAAAAATAATTTTTTTTTGGTATTTTTCTTGAAATGTACACGCCTTTAGAAATCATATATGAAAAAATGGTTAAAATCGAAGAGATCATGCATTTAAGGGTTAAAGGATTTTTGAACTTTTTACAAGAATTAAGTTTTGAGTTGTTTTTAATTTTTCTTTTATATAATTTTAGTTAATAAAATGAACTGAATTTATAATTATAGATGACTTATTTTCAGTCTAATTGTAAAAAGTCACTAAAATATTATTTTTTTAAACAAATTGAAACATTTTTTTATAAAATTTTTTTAGCATATTTTTTCTATCATATTTTTTTAGTTTTTAGCATTTTTTAGCATTTTTATGCAAAAAATCTAGCATTTTTTCTTAAATAAGTTTTGGCAACACTGGTGGGTAGAGCAATCGTCTGCCAATCTGACGGCCTGGGTTCAAATCACGTCAGAACCAAAAAAAATACATATGTGACATTCTCCGAGAAAAGGGACCTAGTGTGTGAAAATGAAGTTTTGAGAAGAACGCATTTAAAGTTAAATTAAAAATAACATTTCAATGTTTTTCTCATTTTTATCCAAACCCGTTTTTTGACACACTAGGTCCCATTTCTCGGAAAAGGTCACATATGAACTTTTTTAAATTTTATTTTGGAGAATATATTTCCACACTACCTACTTAGCGGTTTTACCAGAGTTTCGCCAACGTTCAAAAATTTTATTTCTGCAGTGATTTTCCGGTGCTTTTTGAACAGCCGGTCCTTTTGTCTAATGATGTTATCATTTTGGCAATGGGAAAGCACTTTTTGCCAATAATTGTTCCACCTGTTAAAGTGCTTTGACATCGCTTTCCCATTTGCATTTTTCTGACTGGGTATTGGCACTGGCAAAAATGCAGGCCTTGCCAAAACTATGTTGGAACTAGTATGCCAAAGTTGTTATAAACTCGAAACCTTCTGACCACAAATCTTTTTTAACGAAGCGTCCTAATTTTTATGAAATCATTGCTCTACCAGTGCACTAACTTTGTACCGTTGGCAATTTCTGACATGTAGCCAATTTTTTCAAATTTTTTAAAACTTATACTGGAAAACGCGTTTTGCAAATGCTCGCAAGGCGTCCCAAATGAGTGGTATGTTTTTAATACCACTGTTACCCAGTGCTATGCCAGTGCTTGATTTTTTATACCACTGGCACTTTTTGTTTAACAAAGGACAATATAAACTGCTACAATTTGCAATAAAATTTACTTGCCTTAAAATTGCTTACTGGTCTATCAAACGCAATAAAGAAGAAGAAAATATTGCTATATATTTCGGCTTAAATAAACAAAAACAAATTAAAGAAAAATCTTTAAAGACTGCGGTGGTATTACAACAAGAATAATATGGTGACACAATATTATTACAGAGTGTTACCGACCGACCGACACACATTTCTAGAGTATTAGGTTTCACCATCAAGAAGATAAATCGAAATAAAAAGTAATGAAGATAGATATTTCATAGGAAATTAGAGAAATATTATATAATATGAAATAAAATACTAACAATAACAAACTGAAATGAAAAATGGTACGAAGATAAAGCAAAAAAACACTCACCTTAGTCAATCAATTGTAAATTGAAGTTTTAAGATGTTAAATGATGACAAATACTTGAAGACAAAAACAAACTCGAACAAATGATGAATGTAGTATTTTTGAAGAGATTAAAGGATTTTTTTATTATAATTTAAACACTGTATTTAGTTATTTTTCTTAAATTTTTAGCACTTTTCTTAAATTAAGTTTTTTCTATTTTTTTATAATTTAATATTTTTCTTAAGAATTTAACTTTTTTATTTAATTTTTTATTGACCAATATTTTTTCTTAAATTTTTGTTAACATTTTTTTTTATTTACTTTAATTTTTTTATATTTTCTTTAACAATTTTCCACAATTTTCTGTTTTAAGATCTGCTGCCATTTATATCAATGTGTTACTTTACGGTTTGTCGAATTAAACTAGTTGCCACTACCGCTTCCTCGTGCATTTAAACTCTTATTTGTTTATTTTATTTTTGCCAACACACAGATTTTTTCCATTTTTTCTAAAAACAATTTTTTTAAATTGTCTCTGTACCGAGTATTATGGGGATTGGTTTCCTTGCTACTATTTACACTGTTACTAGGATGATGATTTCTACTTGTAATTTTTTTTACTCTTTAACATAAACTACTAGGAAGACCTGACAAACAATAAAAAAGAGCTTAACTTAATATTTGTTAAGCAAAATAAAATGAAATACTTATATAAGGAAGAGCAACAAAAGGAAATAAAAAAAACAAGAGAATATCATAATCAAGAGAATATAAACATAGAATTTGCGCAATTTCTGCTTAAAAGAAAAAATTATAATATAAGTTAACTGTTACACATAGGTGATGCCAAGTAAACATAATAGTTTAAAAATGTAATTTGTTTTTATGTATGGGTAATATGTAACTAATAAATAGTTACTAATAGTTATAAAAGAAGTACTTCAATCATGGGAGTGCCTTTTCTACTGCTTTGCCTTCCCTTTTTTGCTGGGATTCTACTACTAGCAAAGAAGATGCTTCAAACTAAACATTCTTTCAATTATTAGGTGCTTGTTTAACTTATAGACCATTCTGGAAACACATTTTATAAATACCCAATGGATTATTTTTAATAGTTTCAACAATTTCTTTTCTTTTTTGTGCACTTGGCTTTTCCATTGTAAACTAATAAAATACTCGAATTTGGCAAACCCATGCATTTGAAAATATGACGTATTTTTCAAAGATATTTTAATTAAGAAATGTCCTTTTGGCCGTCCGTCTCCAATATACACAAATTGCCTGCTCTTGAACGTAAAAACCTACGTCAGTGTGGCAGCATTTCCGTAAAAGGAGACACGGAGAAGATTAGAAGATAAATAAAAAATCTAAAGTAGAATGTTTGTATGTGTCTGTTTGATCACTTCTGAAAGTAAAAAAAAAAACAATAACAGAAAGCTGAATAGGAAAGATAACTATGAATTAGCTACACTACATTCAAGGCCTTACTAGGTTTAGATGGCTAAGCTGTCGAACTTTAGTATAGTTAAGTTTGTAATGTAGGAATGCATGAGTTCGATTCCTACAGCCATCGGGTTGTTGAAAAAATTATCATATAGAGACAATCTGACAATAAAATATAAACAATAGTACAATTTAATGGCAAATCACTGATGAAGCCTGTCCATAGAAAAAGGCAGAAACTATATCTAGTTTGATTTCCAAATTAATGTGTTTATAACTTTTAGAGAAAAATGGTTTATTCTTCTTCTTAACCTCAAACCTACTAAAATAAAAAAAAATATTTTAATTAAAGGTGGAAAAAGTTATTAAGAAAAATGTGTGTTACACATTTTTTATATTCCATATCCATAACGAAAACATTTTTGTGTCCTTTGACACTATGTTTAGAGGAAAATGTAAAAATACCAAAAACAGGCCATTTGCATTCACTCAATGTGAGATTGGGCCGCTAAAAAAGTGGAATGTGAGTTTTTATTTTGTCTCAAGTTTTAGTCCAAGTTTCAGCGTGATCGGTGGGTGACCCCGACAATACCATCCTTGTTAGATATTTAGATTTGGATTTGTCCCAAAAATTATATAATTTTAATGGGTACACATGATTTTTTTAAGCCTCAATAGCTTTTCTTTTCACATACGTGTTGAAAACTTCATTATTTGATCTTTAATTTCCTTAAAATTGTCTTTTTGTAAAGATGTAAGAATTTTAATTTTTTATTTCGAGCAATCAAACTGTCTTTGGCAAAAAATTAAAACTTAAAAACAATTAAATGACAAGTCCATAAAAAAAATGTATATGCGATTTGAAGCAGAATTCAGTGCACAAAAACAGCAACTAGTGTAACAATTAAAATAAGTTTAAAAAGTGCTTAAAAATGTAAATAAAAAATAATTAATTACAAACATAACAATAATACTATGTATTATGATTTTTTTCTATTTACTGTAAACATTCTTTTAATTCTGAAATTATCCTACAATTACCTTAAATAAAATATAATAGTTTTCTATAAATTTCTCTTTAACTCATTTATCCCTTAACTAATTGCAACAACAACTAACTATTCTCGCATAAAAAATTGAACTAACCACTCAACTCATTTTATTTTGTTTACATTTTGTTTTTGTTTCCCAATACACTCACCTTACTTCTATTATTTGAGTTGGATACTCCTCTCAGTATTTTCAGTTGGGTGAAATTTTACCACCTCCACCTATGTTCAGTTTGTATGTGTGTTAAGACCAATTAAAGTTTTATATACGTTTTTGTTATTTTAGAAATGTTCGATTTTTTGTTTTATTTTTATTTTCCTTAGACCACTTGTAATGAAGTTTTCTTCTTAAACCGGAAATGAAAATTTTTAAATTCGTATTTGTTTGTTTTTTGTAAATTATTTTTCTATTTACTATTTACTATTTTGTTTTTTTTTTTTTTTTTTGTTCTTTATTTATACGGAGGACAGTTTTTTTATGACCTGAAATGAAAAAAGGAAACAATTTGTAAGATTTTAATCAAGTCTGAATTTGTTGTAGTAGAAAATTTTAAATAACAGTTTAATAAATCTTAGAAAAGAGTTTAAGAAAATCTGCAAAAAAAAAATAACTATATTCTAACTAAACATACACCCATAAAAACAATCCGTACAAATAGGTCAAAATTGTGCTGACGCAAATGCATGTACTATTTCCTGTTATTTTAGCAGAATTTTTACCTATTTGTACAGACTCTTTTAGAGAAAATAACAGAAAAATTAGTTCAATTTAATCAGAACGCGTTTAACAGACTTTTGTTCTAATTTTTTTTATAAGTGTATGAAATTATAGAAACTGTGAATAACCCAATTTTTGTATTTTTAATGCAAAAATTAAAATAATTTTGAAAAAATTTAAATCTCTTAGACCAGCTAACTTATCTATAAATAAACTGAGTTTAGTGCTTAACCACATATATGAATGACAAACTGATATGGAAATAGCTTTGGTTAACGTTTAACCTTGGTTATGTTGGAAGTATGTTACTCGTCCTTATTTGTAAAATATTTTTTGGAATTTTTAATAGGAAAAACATTCAAAGCATGTAATCTGATAGGTTTTTAAAAAAAAGTAAATTATCCTTCGAAAGGTCTTTCATGTAAAACAGTCTAGAATTTTTAACATATTTGGCTAGAAATCAAAAATTTAAAGAACGAATGGGACTGGAAAATTAAAATTGGGAAACGAAATGGATTTGAACGAGTAGCGAGTGAAAACAACACTAGACAAGGGGAACGGGAATCGAGCGGAATTTGAACGCTAACGAGATGTAATGGAGCGAGCCTGGATTTTAGTGATATTTATTGAATTATTTTTTTCAATGTTAGCGCTTTTTTCATTATGGCAATATTTTGGCAATTCTTATAGATTTTATTGATTTTCTAAAATTTTAATGATTTATTTTCCATTTTGGCATGTTTTTTTGGGTGTATAACTTAAAAATGCGATGGCGTATCTTTTACGCACGGTTTGTGTCTTTAATAACTTATATGGCATTTTGGAGGGTAAACATCTGTCAATTATTTTGACTTATTGTTAGTCATTGAATGAAAGTTTATTTTTTTTCCTTCGAAAATGTCGAATTTAGTGCCAACAAAACATCATTTGCGAAAAGTTTTGCTTTACTTTTTCAATTTTAAAAAAAGAGCAGCTGAAGCACATCGATGGCACACCGAAGCTTATCCTGGATATGTTCAATCGATTTCAACGTGCGATAGATGGTTTGTGCGGTTCAGAAGTAATAATTTTGACACGGAAGACAAAGACAGCCCAGGTCAGCCAAAAAAAGTTTGAAGATAATGAATTTGAGGCTTTACTCGATGAAGATTGTTATCAAACTCAAGAAAAACTTCCAAAATCGTTGGGAGTCACTCAAGCAGCAATTTCAAAAAGTCTGCAGCAGGATTCATCCAAAAGCAAGGAAATTGCATACTACACGAGTTGAAGCCGAGAGACGTTGAAAGACGATGGAAAATGGATCCATTACGACAACCCGAAGTACAAGAAATCCTATATGAAGACCGGCTAACCAGCCAAATCAACGCCAAAGCCGGATATACATGGCGCCAAGGTAACGCTCTGTATTTGGTGGGACCAGAAGGTTTCCATCTATTATGAGCTGCTGAAATCGGGCCAGACGATTACAAGAGAGCTGTACCGAACACAATTGATTCGTTCGAAGTGATCATTGGCCGAAAAACGCCCGGAATATGCGATCAGACATGAAGCCGTAATATTCCATCGTAACAACGCTCGGCCACATGTTGCAAGACCGGTTAAAATCTATTTAGAAAATAATGGTTGGAAGTTATGACTCACCCGCCTTATAGTCCAGACCCTGCCTACTACCATTTGTTTCGATCGATGCAGAACGCTCATACTAGAATACGCTTCAGAACTTCAGAACAGGGTATCCGAAACTGCGTTGATTCATTCTTGGCCCAAAAAAACGAGCAGTTCTCCATATGTTGCCAGAAAGATGGGAAAAGGTCATAGCTAATGATGGTTAATACGTTGAATAAATTTATATTGTATCCGCATTTTTAATTTTTGGTAATTTTTAAAAAAATTATTAAATTAAATTTAAAAATTAATTATAAAAAATTAAAAATTTTATAATTAATTTCTGTCTTGCTGGCCTTATCGAATTTTTTCAAAATTTTTTTATTCTTTGTAATTTACTTGTGAAAATTGTATCATCTTTCTTTAATTTGAAAAATAATTTAAACAGAAAGTTTTATTAATTTATGATCTAAAATCAAACTAAAAAACATTAATTTACCAAATAAAAGATCAACTATTCATACCCCTCATTCATCTTAAATTATTTTGTAATAAATTTTTACTTAAACGTGTGCTAATGTTTATCTGCGGTGGCTTAAGCTGGATCAATAATTGTGGTGTGTCTGTTCAACATCTATATACAATTGAGAGGTAACGATAAATTTTGTCTGTCTTTAAAAGATTTCGATTCACACTATTTTTTCTTTCCAGACATGTGAAATATGACTCCTGCGAATTAGGAAGGTTCTTTGTAAGTGATTTTTTAAAAACAAAGCCTCAGATTTTGATGAAGTTTTCTTCTAAAAAACCGTCAGATTCTAAGGAATTTTTCTTTTAGAAATATTTTAGATTTTGAGGACTTTTTCCTACAAAAAAACCCTGAAAACTTTTCCAGAAAAAGCCTTAGATGATCCTGAAAGAGAAACCCAACGACTCTGAACACTTTCTCCGGATTCTGAGAACCCTGTCTATAAAAAAAACAGATTTCGAGAAATTTTTGTTTCAGAAAAACTCTCTAATTTTGAAGAGGACTCACAAGAATATTTCTCACTTTTATCCTCTGGCAAAACATTCGCTGAATCTGTGACATTTCCATAGAAGAAGGTCGTCATAATCTGAGGTTTTTTATTACACTCTAATTAAATTCTGTTGAAATTTACCCAACTTATAGTAGGAAACTGAACTCCTACTATAAATTGGGTAAATTTACTCTATGTGCGTAATTGAAAAAAAATACGCACATTGTGTTTAAGTTGGTGCACAAATAATTTGTAATTTTACATTGAAAGTGCGTAAAAATTAAATGAAATTTTGAAATTTGTGTGTTAATTTACTAAATTTGTGTGTAAAAAAGCACGTTTCACGTGTAAATGTACGCATAAAATGGGTAAAAATCCACAAAAAATGCGCAAAAATCCACAGAAAGTGCGTAAAAATAAAATATAATGCGTACATTTACAACAGCACCACCCAAAAATTTTTTTAAATAAAATAAATTAATTTTTAGTACGTATTTTATTAATAATAATATCCGAGTCATTCTCTCATAATCGTTTATGTCCAAATTAGTGGTTTTGGGATCTTAAGGCATTTGTATAAAATTCATATAAAAATTTGTTATAACTATTGAATGGGTGCAATGACTCCTGCTCAACAAAATGCCTTCTTTGAAAGGGGGGCAGTAACCGTCAGCAATAATGGGAGAAAACGCCTTAAGAGAGATATGGCCTACGCAGGAACAACTGAGTGCAATGACTCCTGCTCAACAAAGTCAGTATTCATTGAGTACTGCCTAACTTGCAAAGAAAGCATTTTGTTGAGCAGGAGTCATTGCACTCAGTTGTTCCTGCGTAGCCCATATCTCTCTTAAGGCGTTTTCTCCCGTTATTGTTGACGGTTACTGCCTCCCTTTCAAAGAAGGCATTTTGTTGAGCAGGAGTCATCGCACCCAGTTGTTTTACCTAGGCCGTATCTCTCTTACGGCGTTTTCTTCCGTTATTGTTGAAGGTTGTTGGTTGACTGCCTCCCTTGCAAAGAAGGCATTTTGTTGAGCAGGAGTCATTGCACCCAGTTGTTCCTGCGTAGGCCGTGTCTCTCTTACGGCGTTTTCAATTTTGAAATGAGGTTTAGACTACCACATGCGTTAACAATAATTACCAAAAACAATTTCATGCTTATGTTGCTATTTCCAGACTCTAATGTGTTTGTGGAAATGTTGTAATTCACAAAAAATAATCCGTTTTCGCTTTTTCTTTTTATTATTTATAATTTTTTTTCAATTTTTTCCAATTTGAAATGTCAGAGTATTTATTACTATTATTGGATAGTATATTTACCAACTTCGTGCGTAAAAATTTTATTTAACAAAACAAATTTAGGCACAATGTGTTTATTTATAAGCACATAATGTCTAAAAATACTTTGTGTGTGTATTATTGCGTATGAAAGTGTGTACAAAAAAAGTTTACGCATTTTTTGTTTATATTTACCGAATTTTCGTAAAATTAAACAAAATTTTACCCATTTTATAGTAGTAAATTTACAAACATTTTTTAGAGTGTAGAGAGTCCAAAAAACCGGCCATTTCGGAAAACCAGTTTTCGGTTTGTTCAAAAATTACTATTTTAAAAAAACCGGTTTCGGTTACTGTTTTCTTGAAAAAACCGGTTAAAACCGGCTATGAAAATAAATTTGTACAAATAGCAGAAAAAGCTAATAAAAATTAGTTAAAAGCGCCCTGCAGAAACAGCTACTAAAATCAGCTGAATCTGTTTTCTAAAGCGGGATTTAAATTATCTGATTTTACGTCTGATAAATCAAACAAAAAATCCTATGAGATGATGTGATTGCCAAACAAATCTTTTAAATTTTTCGCAAATCTATTTGCGTTTACATCAACAGATGAAGTGATGCCAACCTTTTAAGAACAAAACTCGCAGGCAGGCCAAAAAAAAGCGCTAAGTTATAAATGTGATCAAAATAGGTAGTTTTCAACTAATTTATGCAACCAAACATTTAAAAAACGTTAAAAATTATTATTTGTTAAAATATAATTTAATATCACATTATTACGAAAATAATTAAAAAAACATTTAAATTAGATAAAACTGTATCAAAATTAGGGATGCCAATCGGGATTGGTTTTTTAAAATCCCGGGATTCGGGATTTCAAAATTAAAAAACGGGATCCCGGGACGAATTTTTTTCGGGATTTCGTGATTTTTTGCCATTTTGTGAATTTTTTATTTAAAAAATGTGTAAAAACTTAAAATTTATGTAATAGAAATATGGGGTCACATGCATAAACACTTTTAAAATTTATAAAAACTCAAGAATTAAGAATTTAACTCCGTCAATATGTTGTGTGCTAATTTTGTTTATAATAATTTCATATTCACTATTCTTATATCATTTTAATTTAAAATTGTCAATTGAATTTTATAATTTTTAATTAGTTTCAGAATTTTTTAATAGTTTTCCACATATAGTGCAGAAATTCAAATGAAAAATTCTGAAATACAACTTTTTATTCTGAATTTTAATCGATGATTTTCGAAATATAATAAGAAATACTGCACAGTATAGATTTGTATAAACTTATAGTTAACAAAAACAGTTTAAAAATATCAACAGGGTTACAATTTTGGAAAAATTACCACATATTTTTGCAATTGCAAAAATCCCGGGATTCGAGCTTATGAATCCCGGGATTCGGGACTCATTTTTATTGAATAATCCCGGGATTTCGGGACTCGGGATTTCGGAATTGGCATCCCTAATTAAAACAAAGGTTTCACCATAAAGCGCTAAATAAAAAATAGAAAAACGTCAAACTAGCACCTTTCTACAAAAAGCGCTAACCGAAAATAATGCGAGTTTTGAGTCATATTAGTAAATTAGTAAATTAATAACATAACAGAAAAACAAATTTCCAAAATTTAAGTTATATTTTTTTTTAATGGGAAGACAATCTACTCTTCTAAAAACAGCAGTACTTACTATTTATTTTCGCTACTAATATTCAGTAAAAACGTCTACCGGTTTTAGCAGGATAGAATGTTATTTGTATTCAACTAAAATTTATTTAAATATAACGAAAATTTTTGTAGATTTAACAGTTTTTGTTTCATCATCCAAAAGTATATTTTTCTTAAATGGAACCAATTAATTACGCAGAGGAAAGGTAGTTATGTTTCTTGTAGCAACATTCATTAGTCACCCAAAGGACTTTCGTATCTTATTTGTTTGAATACAAGTCATATATTATTTTTATATAAACGAGAACAAAACTGCAGTTTCGTTTATTAAAATTAAGTCTTTAAAATAAAAATGCAGTCGAAATATAGAATTTTCGAATGATTAACTTAAAAATAGTTTTAATAAAAACATGTTTTAAAAAAACCGGTTAACCGACAAATAATAACCGGTTTTCGGTTTATTCGAATTTAGAAATTATTCGAAACCGGTTTTCGGTTACGGTTTTGGACACTCTATTTTTTATAGAAAAATCTTACGATTATGATGATTTTCCTGTATAAAAAAGAACATAGAATCTGAGGATTATTTAGGAAAAAAATTAACAGAATCTAAGGTTTTTCCTACAGGAAAAGTATACTTAATAGCTGAGGACTTTTAAATGGAAAAAAGTACTTAGGATGTAATGTGAATCTGAAGCCTCTATTAAGGCACATCTACACGGGATAGAAAACTCGCCAGATTTTATGAAAATGCAGCTCTGTATAAGTCTACGAAATGTAATCTCTAAACCACTGACAATTGCTGTCATACACTATTTTTTTAATTAGTAACAATTTTGAAAATGTTTTGTAACATTATTGAATATTTCAGTTGATTAAATGCACTTTTTGGTATTTGGAGAAAAAATTATTCTTTGAGATACAAAAATTTTAATAAAAACAAATTCTTGACAACTAGAGATGGTGCTTTTACGATAAAAATTAATGCCAACAATATTAGAGATGACAAATTTAACGCAAACTCTACGAGATTTCTCTCCCGTGTAGATGTGCCTTTAGGCTTAAATAATATTATAGCATTCATAGTAAATACAACTTTCTAAAAATAATTTTCTTTCATTTTTGGGCGGTATTACGTATTTTATATGGTAAATTTAGATACGTACAAAAGTAGTAAAATTACACATCTTTTTTTTTAAATGTTTTAATCATTTTTATTATAAATTTATAAATTTTGTGTGTAATTAACTTACGCAGCATGTGTGTTATTTATTTTATTTACACACTGCGAGTAAATTTACCCGGGTAAAAATCTTAATATGCTGTCATATATAATGATATCTTATTTGATAAGTCCCCATATACAACCACATATAGCTTGATCCGAAAAATGGGTCATCTACATGTGTCTAATTATATAAAATTTGATACAGTTTGATCCGAGGTTTGTTTATATAAAGGACATCATTATATACCTAATTCGATATAAAAATATCTGATTTTATATAATTTTGTCTGATAGTAGGTATACTTTTTATGCATACCAGCTATTAAATTGATATAGAAATTTACATAGTTTGAACAATTTTAAAGGCCCAAATTTTATAACATAAAATAAAAATTTAGTTGAATGCTTTTGTCTTTTAAATCGTACGTATCATTTTTTAACATGATTTTACATGCAAAAACATCACGTGAAAATTATTTGGATATGGAGTAATTAACTCTTAATTTGCAGACTACTAAATTTGATGTTGAACTATATATTAATTTCTACGGGATTACATAGAAAGTTATATTAAATTACAAGAATAAATTTATACCCTACACCACTATGTGGTCAGGGTATTATAAGTTTGTACTGATGTTTGTAACACCAAAAAATATTGGTCGTAGACCCACCTTATAGTATACCGATCGGTTCAGAATTTTTTTTTATTTCGATTTAACGAAGTCCGTCTGTCCGTCCGTCCGTCTGTCTGTCTGTCCATGCAATCTTGTGCGCACTCTACAGGTCGCAAATATTAAGATATTTTGATGACATTTGGTACGCAGACCTATGTTGGCCCAAGGACGAACAAGTTTGATTTTGGTGAACATCGGTCCATGTTTACACCTAGTGCCCATATAAGGGTCCTACCAAAATTATATTGTTTATACGCTGCAGGTCGTAAATATTAAGATATTTTGACGAAATTTCGTACACAGACCTATGTTAGCCCAATAACGCAGCCTATTGATTTTGGTGAACATCGGTCCATGTTTAGACCTAGTGCCCATATAAGGGTCCTACCAAAATTATACTGTTTATACGCTGCAGGTCGCAAATATTAAGATATTTTGATGAAATTTGGTACACAGACCTATATTGGCCCAATAACGCAGCCTATTGATTTTGGTGAACATCGGTCCATGTTTAGATCTAGTGCCCATATAAGGGTCCTACCAAAATTATACTGTTTATACGCTGCAGGTCGCAAATATTAAGATATTTTGATGAAATTTTGTTGGCCGGACGAAGCCTATTGATTTTGGTGAACATCGGTCCATGTTTAGAACTAGTGCCCATATAAGGGTCCCCCCAAAATTGGCTTGGTTACAAACTGCAGGTCGCAAATATTAAGATATTTTAATGAAATTTGGTGCGCTGACTCAAATTATAGAAAATTTTGACACAAGCCCCATTTTAACCCATTCGAATTTCGGATCCAAACATTAGTTGGCTTTTACTCAAACTGGTGTAGGGTATTGTATAGTCGGCATGCCCGACTTTAACTTTTTACTCGTTTTAGTATGACGACATGTACTTAGTATCGAACCATATATAATCATATCGGTCACTACATATATTTTGATTAGTTTTATATGGCTTATGTAGTTATATATGGAGTCAGATTTGGAGATATGAAATAACATCATTTACCATACGAAAAAGTCGTTGAAAAAATAATATCAGATGTAGTTGTATATAATGATATGTGTCTTAATGTGACTCCATTCATTGTCAGATATAACCCAATCACATTATATACGACTATATATAACTATTTTTACTCGCGTACCATATTTATAGTAGGAGTCCAGTTCCCTACTATGAGTTGGTTAAATTTAAACAAAAAAGAATTGGAATGTATCCCAACTTCTAATTTTTAAAAATTATTTCGTTTTAAAGTATATAGAGTTCTTTGCGGAACCGTTGGTTTATAGAATAATAAAAATTTAGTCTTACCCTCTTTGTGCTTTGTATTGTATGTTATTCCAAATACTCGTACTTTGAGCAATTTTTTTCGTTTGTGTTATAACCGATTATACCGTTTGCATATATACCGATAATTTCGTATTAAATCGTTAGACCGTAAAATATTAATTTAAAAATAAAAACTTGTGCGTACTTTTTCAAAACGTTTGTGCTAGAGAGACGCCGACATAACGGGGCAAACGAATGTTACACGAAAACAAATTTTCTCACGAACCAATAATATGAAATAAAACGATCACTAAAACTTGAGTGCGTATATTTATTAAATTAACAATAATAAGAGGAGAACTATTTGTTTTTTTCGCAATTTCATGTAGATTTTTTTTATTTTTGTCAAATACCACAAACCGAAAAAGTAAACAATTTGATTTAGTAACAAAACAAATACAAAATAAGACGTCAAGATGTATTCAGATCAATGATAATGGTAAATGAAATTGCATGACATTTAATTTTTGTTTGAAGTTAAGGCATTGAATATTGATTTTTCTGTGTATTCTACGCATGGGTTGAAGAAGATTTTTAGATGATTGACAGTAGGCGGGTTGTCATTTTTCCCCCGTAATTATAGAAGAGATATTTTTAGAATTTGTTTTTAATTTTTTGTGGATGAATTTTTATTAAGAATTTAATATTTTAGAATTTTTAAAAGATTTTGCTTTAAATTATTTTTATTTTTCTGCTTTATTTTCGAAAGCATTATTATTTAAATTTGTTATCATTTTTTGTTTTATAAATTTTTAAAGTTAGAATTTTTAAATTTATGATTTAGTTTTTAAAACGTATTTTCTTATTTTAACTTTCTTTGTTTTTAAGTTTGAACTTTAAGGAAATTTTTAAAACTTTAAATTTTCGAAATTTTGTGGTACATTTAAAATATTTTTTCACTGTGCTTGTGTAAGTTATGAATTCTTTATAGTTTATTTGTAGATAATTATTTATTTTTTGCCATTGTTAAGAAATTTTTTAAATTTTTATAAAGGTTTTTAAAAGTCTTTTCTTAAGTTGCTTTAAAAGTAATTTACTTCAATTTGTTTAATTTTTTAATTTCTTTATCATTTTTTTCCAGATATTTATTTTTTTACAATTTCTGGTTATTTTAAAAGAAGTTTACTTTAATTTGAAGAATTAACACATTTATTTAAATCAAATTTGTTTTGCAGAAGTTTATTTTTTTTTATAATTTTTAAGAAACTGTTTTGGAAGATTTTTAAAATTTTTTTAAATATTTTACTAGAATTGGTTGAAGCTATTATTTTTTTTTTTATAAATTTTAAGAAATTTTTAATTTTTTTAAAGGTATGTTATTTTAGTTTGTAGAATTTATGAACGTCTTATAAATTTATGTTTTAGAAATTTATTTCTATAATTTTAATAACTTTCAGAAATTATTTTAGTTTTTGTGGAAAATTTTTAAATTTTTTAATTTATTTTGAAAGTAGTTTACCTTAGTTTCTAGAATTTATAAATTTCTTTTGTATTTGTGTTTCATAATTAATTTTTATAACTTCATTGAGTATTATTTTTGTTCAGTTTCTTATAATTTTTTACGACATTTTTATAACTTTAAAGATATTTTTAAATTTTGTCGAAGGTTTTTAAAATTTTTTAATTTGAGTAGTTTTAAAAGTATTTAACTTTTGTTTATTGAAATTCTTTAGAAATTTATTTTGTTTTTAATTTTTAAGAATTATTAAGAAATTTAAAAAAGTTGTGCCAGAGTTTTAAGATTTTGTATTAAATTTTAAGTGTTTTTTTTTTCAGTTTATTGTATTTCCGAATTTCTTTCATAACTTTGTTTAAAAAATGTATTTTTTACGAATTTTTATTATAAATTTACATAATTTTGTTTATTATACAATTTTTTTTACAAATTCTTTACGAAATCTATTGATTAACAGGATTTGTAGATTCTGAATTTATTTTTTTTATTTAAGATGTTTTGAATTTATTTTTTTAAGTTTTTGAGTTAAACTTATTGAATCTGTAACATATTTAAAAAAAAAATCGTACTTTTCGTATTCTTTTGTTTGATATTTTGAACTTTATTAATTTATTATTATTATTTGTTTTAGAATTTTTAATTGTTTCAATAATTTATTTTACTTTTCTTTAATTTTGTTAACTTTTTTATATATTTTGTTTAAAATTTCCTTTTCAAATAACCTTGATTTAGTTATACTCATTTATATGTTGAAATTTTCATTATTTTTAATATTTTTTAATAATATTTTATACACATGTATATTCCGGTCATAATTTATAAATTTATGAGTTTTCTTCGTTTTAATATTTTTTTTTTTTCTTGTGTTAGAATTAATGAAAATTTTTAATATTTTTTTAATTTAATTTATAGCTGGACAGTTTAATATGACGCACACATCAAGATGTTACAAAAAATATATAGCATTGAAAAATTTTACGATATTTGTTTTCAGTTTAATTTAATAATAATAATAATCCACGGTTACAACAATAATTAATATTTATTTGTATAAATGTTAATACATAAATTTTGTTTTGGTGGGTTTTAATTTATTTTAAGCTAATAAGCTGTGATATTGATTAACACCTTTAATTTTTGAAGATGACAAAAAAATTAGCAAAAATAAATTTAATCAACTTTTGTTGATAATTGTTTGTATAAATTTTTAGTTAGAACCTTTTTTTTTTTTGAGAAAAAATATGATTTATGCTAAAATAAATATTTTTTCTTTTTCTGTAGCCGGTGTTTTTTTTGTGGTATTTTTCTTTTGTTACATTTCATAAATTCATGTTTAGACGCAACAGTTATGATTTTGAAAACTTGTTACAGAAGTTTTGCACCCTTGTTTTCTAAGATAGTAAATAGTACCCAACACTTGGATACACATGTGTTTGAACTTTGTTTTATACGAGTATATATTCTCCACAAAGTATGTAGATACACAAATTTGTTATGAATTTTCCGTAATAAATTATTAAATATATTCATATATTTTTTTTTTTAATATTTACATAATATATTTTATATTAATTTTATTAAACTTTTTATATTTTTTCGTTTTTATTATAAACTTATTTTTGTATATTATTTTAAATCGTTTTTTGCCACCTTTTTTCACACGCGCCGTTTACGTTAATAAAACCTTTTTGGTCTTTCTACCCCGACATTCGAAAGTACGCTGGCTAATTTCATTGCATTCGTATATTTTGTTTACTGTTGTTTAGCAAAATCTCAAAAAAATCTCAATATTTTTGAGTTGAGTGTGATATTTTTAGTGTTCTTTTTGAGTAGATTTGTTTTTGCTATCAAAATAAAATATAAAAAAAAACTTTAGCAAATTTTCTTAAGAGAAAGAAAATTGTTACAGACAGGAAATTATTGAGTGCAAAAATTAACTTCCGGTTTTCAAAAAAAATAAAACTACTGAAGACATATGTATTTTAAAAAGCAATCTAAATCAAAATTGTTAAGTTAAATAAACAAAATAAGCATTAACAGAAATAAAAAAGACAAAGCCCATAAAGTCGCTAGATCCAAAGATGAACCGATTATATCAAAAAACCAAAGAATTTGTCGTTGAGCTCATAATAAGCCAGTGTGCCAAATTTTATTAAAACATCTTTATACTAGAGGGCAAATCCCGCTTCGTTGTTAGCGTATCTTAAAGTTTATTTAAATTATAATTTATGTAGGTAATTCTTTTGGAAAGTTAAATGCTGCGTTTTCTTCCAAGTCCTATAATTCGTTATCGGTTAACCGTTACTCGATGAATTTGTATAGAATAATTGTTAGTAAATTTAAAATGGACAAATTCGATTAACGAATCCAGTAATTTTCGTCGATTAATCGAGTAACTCAAGAGAATTAAAAAAAATATATTTTAGATTATTTTTTAAATTTTTTTACCATTTTTATTTTTTTATAGAATTTAAAGTACCTAATGGGTGAAAACATATCAACTCATCACAAAAAAGTGGCATTTTTGGATTTACCATCTCCAATATCAATCAAATTTATTGGAAAAAACAGCAACATTGACTAAAGTATGATTACAATATCGACAATAACTTTTAAACTATTGAAGATCTAAAGTTCATTTTGGTATTATTTATTAGGTAAGGTGCCCTTTAAAATGGTATGGTATATCAATATTTTCATGGAAGGGTCAAAGATCATTTCTTGGGGTCTTGAGTGCAAATACCCATATCTCGAAATGCGCATCTTTAAAATTTCTTAGAACAATATATGGGTGAAATCAGAAAATGTGATAAGTTTTTGGGCCAAATTTGTGAGAAGCAAAAAGTGTTAATGGGGGGAATGTTTTTAGTTGATCTCGTATTTAAGTAAATGAATGTTCTTTAGTTTGACTCTAGATCATAAATTAATATCACTTTCTGTTTAAATTATTTTCAAATCAAAGAAATTATTATCGCTACAAAGCCATTATCAGTGTCTTTTCGCCTTGAGTGGGTTAATATTTTATAATTGTCTACTTATGTGACCGTTGAAAGCAAATCGAATTTGTTATCAACAACTCAACTTAGACTAACATCAACGAAATTTAACAATGCTATTTTTATCCTCTGTTATTATTACTCTTTTATGCTTTGAACCTTAATTCTTAAGATATCTCAGCTGATTCTATTCAACTCTATGTATGATAACCACATATTTTTGAATTAAAGAGTAATAATAACAATGGATAAAAATAGCATTGTTAAATTTCGTTGATGTTAGTCTAAGTTGAGTTGTTGATAACAAATTCGATTTGCTTTCAACGGTCACATAAGTAGACGATTATCAAAAAGTGTTAATATTTCGGTTTTTTCTTAATGGAATCAGTAATTTTTGTCATTATTAACCTAATTGCAAAAAATCTCTTTTACAAGTTCTCGCAATAACTTTTTTTGCACAATTTTAATTTTATTTTTTGGTGTGTTTCCCCAAGCAAAATATATAACAAAAAAAATTTCGTACGAATTTTCTTCAATTTATTAGTTTTTCGTATTTGGGTTTTCAACATGCTTTTCAATAATATACAATTTGTGTTTATCAAATTGGCGGTTTCGCGAATAAAATTACAATTCATTCCGCGAAAAAAAAATGTTGGTCCTTTTAAATGCTTTTCAAATATATAAATTTTTGTTACAAAATAATATATTAAAAACATAACATTTCGCAGTCAAAAAATTCTTAAATTGTGTGAAACAAATTTAATTTGTCAAACTAATGTCAGTAATGGCTCGAAATATCGATTCCAAACCAATGAAGTGCAAAATCAATCGATTTTCGCTCCAGCAGTTTAGGGTAAAAACCAGGGTTGGCAGGCAATACCGCTAAAATATCGTTATCGATTCAAAACCCTTTCAACTGACAACCGTTACCCCTAAAATACCGTTACCGAAATACCATGAATACCGTTATCCTTAAAATACCGTTACCGAAATAATTGAAATACCGTTATCCTTAAAATTCCGATACCGAAATAAATGAAATATCAATACCCCTAAAATACAGTTACCGAAACAAATAAAATACCGCTATCCCTAAAATACCGTTACCGTTATTTTTAATTTTCTGATTTTGTTAATTTCACGTGGTTATTGAGTACTTTTTGAACATTAAGTTGATAAATTGGTTCTGTTTTTAATCTCGTTTGTTTTTGTAAAAAAAATTGTGGAATGCATCGAAATAACTGACTACCGTTACCCTTAAAAAACTGTTACCGATATAACTGAAATACCGTTAACCGTTAGCGAAATAACCCAAATATTGTTATCTTTAAAATACCGTTACCGAAATAACTCAAATACCGTTATCCTTAAAATACCGATACCGACATAAATGAAATACCGTTACCCTTAAAATACCGTTGCCGAAATAACCTAAAATATCGTTAGCCTAACGATAACCGCATTCGTTTCGGTTACCATCCATGGTAAAAACTGATAACTTTTTTTGATTTGACGCAAAAGTATTAGTTGAATCATCTTTTGACGCATATAAGTTGAGTTACCTCTGTTTATGGTTATTTTAACATATTTTAAACATTTACCCACATTTTTTGAATGCAATCTAATGCAAACAATTTTGGTTACGGAGTTTACATTTGGTTACATTTTTCGTTTTCTTTCAGAAGCGCTTTGTCAGAATTTTCATTCCGAAACAAAATCGTATGATGCCTATAAGGTGAATCCAAATATGCCATTGTTTTTCTTACTCGTTAAATAGTTTGGTGTTAAAAATTAGGAACGGAGTTTACAACATTTTTTCAAATCTTATTAAAGACTTCCTTTTTCATCTCGAGAATGTTACATGCTACAGAAAAACTTCAAGTCTGTTATACCAACGAGCCCAGGTAGAAAAATACAAACGGCACAATATCGGCCCAGTACTGGAGACGGTAGTACATGTACTGGTAGTGCGTCGGATTTTCAACTTTCACTGTACTGGCATGTTGTCGAAATGATAACACCAATAAAGGCTTGGCCGTAGTTATTTCCCAACGTTGGCGCAGGCGTGGTATTTTATTTTTTTGGTATTATCCCAGTACATTTAGTAATTTGCTAGTAACTTACTGTCCTTTCAATGTACATCACAAATTTTGAATGTATTCTTTCGAAACTTCACAAGAAAAGAATGGCGATGTCTCTCTTTCATAAATAATTGTGTAATAGATCCAAAAATACATAAAATTTTTAAAATTGTTAATTTTAATAAATTCAAACGAGTAAAAAGGTTAAAGTCGGGCATGCCGACTATACAATACCCTACACCAGTCTGGTTAAGCGCCAACTAATGTTTGGATCCGAAATTCGAATGGATTAAAATGGGACTTGTGTCAAAATTTTCTATAAAATTATAAAAGAAGAGAAAATCGTAAATATAGCCCATATGGGCGATAGGTCCAAATATGGACCGATTCTATCTAGAATCTATTGGTTTTGTTCTCGGTACCATGTGAGTCAGCATGGTCAAATATTAAAATATCTTAATATTTGCGACCTGCAGCGTGTAACCAAGCCAATTTTGGGGGGACCCTTATATGGGCACTAGGTTTAAACATGGACCGGTGTTAACCAAAATCAATAGGCTTCGTCCTTGGGCCGAACCGACATAGGTGGGTGTATCAAATTTCATCAAAATATCTTAATATTTGCGACCTGCAGCGTATAAACAATATAATTTTGGGGGACCCTTATATGGGCACTAGGTCTAAACATGGACCGGTGTTAACCAAAATCAATAGGCTTCGTCCTTTGGCCGACATAAGTCGGTGTACCAAATTTCATCAAAATATGTTACTATTTGCGACCTGTAGAGTGCGCACAAAAATGCATGGACAGACAGACGGACGGAGGGATGGACGGACATACGGACATCGTTAAATCGAAATAAAAAAAATTTTGAGCCGATCGGTATACTATAAGGTAAGTCTACGACAAATATTTTTTGGTGTTACAAACATCAGCACAAACTTATAATACCCTCTCCACGTAGTGGTGTAGGGTATAAAAAGCTCGTTAATTTTCAGAAAACAGTACCTACTGGCAAAGCATGTTTTAGTAGTACCGGCATTTCGTAAAAAACAGTGCTCTCCCAGTACAATTTTTTTTGTAACGTCGGCAATTTCTACCTGGGAGGATATAGGCTAAAGAGTTCCCATAAGAAAAAAGTGTACTCTTTGGTTCCCTTAAAATTTATATGGATTGGGTTCCTGTTAATTCCTTTGAAGAATAAGAGAAACAAAAGGAAAACCGAAAAAGTTAACAGGGCACTGTTTTTATTGTTTCTTATGATTATTGAGTAAAGCGGTAACAAAAACAACTTTAAGAGTGAAATAAATAATAAATAATCAATTTTAATTATTTTTTATTGTTTTTAATGATTTTTTTTGCTTGTAAACACGTTTTTATTAAATTTATTGTTTTTATTGTTTTCGTGACGTCCTTCATTTTCTCTCGTTCGCTGTTAAATTTCGTCAAATTCTTTGTGTTTTTCTTCTCATTCGCGTGTGAATTTTTTCAGAAATCTTAAAACACCTTAATGGATACCCCCTGGTTATACTAGATAATTATTTACAGTCCAACGATCATTTGAGTCCCAGTGTAGAAAATCATTACCAGATATGTGGTTATGTAACTACATACTTGGTAATGGTAACTAGTTACATTTGTTATTACATTTCTTATTACCTTTATATGGCGATGTCGCGAAAAATAATGAGTTATGCTTACAAACCAGCATACGAAAAATCAAAAAATATATCGTTACCTATGCGCTTACCAGTACTGACAAAAATAATGAGTCTAAAAATAGATTTTCAAAAATATAAAGTATATAAAAAAAAATATTTTTTATTGTATTTTTTTTTTTAAATAAAATTTGCTGGTGCGGGATTTCCAGTCAATAGCTATATCGACATATAATATTTAATAGATAAAAACATAATTGACCTGCGGCACACAAGTAAGCTTACTCGCCAACATACAAAAAATCAAAAAATATGTGGTTAATTATATCCTTAACAGTGTTTAAAAAATATTGGGTCTAAAAATAGATTTCAAAAAATTTTCAAAAAAATCTAGAAAATTATTTTCTATTTGAAATAATGATAAAAATAAGTCATTATCAGTAACTCATTATTATATGTTTTAAAATAATGCAGAAGGTAAGTGGGTGTCATTACTGGTAGTCCAAAAAATAATGATATGTCATTACCGTTTCTACACTGGGGTATAAATAACATTATACTTTTCGCAATATAATTAATAGATAACTCCAAAGTTCTGGTATATGCATTTTTATCAAAAATTATGACGAAAAATCGTTACAGAGTTGAAGTCGTGTTAGCATAGATATACGAAAAAGTTTGTAAAATGTATTAATTTTTGTTAAAAGCGTTACTTTTCCTCTTCATAAAAATTCCTACAGTTAGTGTTTAGCTTTATTGGTTATTAAAATATAAGCTATTAAAGTTGAAAAACCTTATGAGTTACTGGTTACGAAGTTTACATGTGGCCTATAAAATTGGTCACAAATTTTATGTATTAACCCAAAATTGGTCAGATGGTTATAAATTTTGTAAAACAGGTGAAAATGCGCTGATATATATCGAAATATTTATATAACTCAAATGTAAACCATGCATTAGAAATTAGCTGGTTACATGGTTTTTATCACATTTTTTGATATCACCCATATGTTATTAATCGAACCCCCTTTTATATTTGTAGAAAAATTCAGGGTCGCGATACCACGCTGAATTTTTCGTGTCTGAGTTATAGCCAAAAACATTATCATACGAGGAAAGTTCGAAATGTTCTTAGCCTAACAATGAAAAAGAAGAGCTGGATTTTTAAAATTATTTTATTTTTCAATATAATCTTCTGAAACTTCAATACACTTAGTCCAACGTTATTCTAGCAATTCTATCCCTTGGTTAAAATAATTTTCCTGAAGTTCCTCAAAACAATCGTTTACAGCTACCATTGCATCTTCATTCGAGGTAAAACGTTTGCTAGCAAAGGATTTTTTTTAGATTTGGGGCCAGATAAAAGTCAGTAGGGATTAAAAAAATGAGGTGGGTGGTCAAGCAATTCGTACTTCAATTCGTTGAATTTTGAAATTTTCATTCGAATGCGTTTTTGGTCAACTGTTAACAACATCTTGCAGAAAGCTTTTTCATCTGTAATTCTTGATGCAAAATAAAATGTACTCGATCATTACATATTTCACGCATTTTCAGTCGTCAATCGTCCAATACCGTATCATGCACGATAATGACACCTCATTACTAGCTGCATTACCAAATATGATGTATCATTACCTTTTGCATTATTTTATAATATAAAATAATGACTTCCTAATAACGGCCTATTGTATTCATTGTTCCTAAATATAAAATAATGACTTACTCGTAATAGTTTAAATAAGTACTTTTTACACAGTTAAATTTTATACATTTTTATTTATTATATGTAAATATGTTTAATGTTTAAATTTTTATGACGAGTCCTAAAATTACACACTAGAGAAAACTTAATTTTTTCTGAATGTATTTCCTGAAGCTAATAGTATTTGCTTAACTCCTTATTTTTAAGAATCAAGTAAGCAATCGGATAGCCACTTATAATTCAACTTTTTGTAAGCATGTGTGTAACCACTTATTATTTAAAATCTCATAACTACTTATTTCTCATTTTTCGTAAGCGAGCGGGTAAGAGTTACTGCTTATAAAAACGACCACGCCAAACAAAAATAATGAGTTTAGACGCCAAAAAATAAGTTGTGCGGAGCTATGAATTTCTATTATATAACCACTTATTTGGTAATGAAAGATTTTGCTGGGAACATTAGACTGGCCCTTATTTGAAAAGTTGCTCCGAATCCCGCTCCCTGGTACGTATTTTGTAAGGTTACTGGGAAAACTAATGCAGAAAAAATTCCAGCTCAATCGAAAAAAAATACTTTTTTTTTTGGCATTTTTTGAAAATACTGGCTCTTAAATAACTGTATTTCTGGAAAATGCCAAAACAATCGTAATCTACAATAGACTGAATTACCTTTCTAACAAGGCATAAAGATCCCGTTCTATTTTATTTTGTATTGATCGTCTAGTGATTCAATTACACTTGCTCCCTATTCCATTCCATTTGGTTCCACTTGTATTTACCCTTGTTCCGACTTCCGAAACATTTTAATTAGAGTGGATTTGCAAAATCACATAGGATTAAAAATTTCGGAAATCTGCTGTTTCGAACAAATTTTAGCATTTATAGACAAATTTTAAATAAAATAATAAAATATAATTCGAATGTGAATCACAGAACGCGAATATAGTGTTTTAATTCAACTCGTTCCCCGTTCCATTTAACTTCGTCTCTTAATTTTAGTGTTCTAATTCCATTGCCTGTTCCACTCCATTTCGATCCCATTGTCAGGTGTTTCAATATCAATCATTCCCCGTTCCATTCCATTTCCTTCCGCTCGTCTAGTTTTTCAATTCCACTCGTTCGCCATTCCATTCAATTTCTTTCCTTATTTAATTCAATTTGTTCCTGTTGTATAGTGGGGTAAAAAAAATACTCCTATTTTTTTTTTTTAAGTTGTTTATTATTTCTATCAAAGGAACTATATATAAATGGTATATTTTCGGATGATGATTTTCTTGTATATTTTCCAATATGCTCGTATAGACGGATATTTGAGATGGTGTCGATAAAAAATATGGCTGCGGCTATTACTACGCTTTTCAAGAAAATTTCTTGTTTTAATTTTTTGTTAAAAATTTTTGCTAACCGTGAACCCAAGGCCAAATATATGCTAGGATAAGAATTACAATTAGAATCACAAAATTACGAATTCTAATTATTTATAACGGAAATTTTAACTTCGAAGTAATGGTTTATTTTGTTTACAAAAAATTGTATTAACGGCAATGATTTGATAAATATAGTTTATAGAGATAAAATGTATTAAATTTGGAATCACTTAAAAATTTTAGGATAAATAGATTCTGTGAGAAACATTTAATTAAAAAACTTGAAATTGCTCTAATTTCTAAAATATAGCTCCTAGCAATCAGTGGACGCAATTTGGAATCACTTAAAATTTTTTCAAAGTAATTTTTTTGTAAAGAAAATTAAAAACTTTAAATGGCTCTGACACGGTAGAACATATTCACTCTTACTCTACAAAATTTAGAAGCATATACACGCAGAAAAAAACAGGAGAATATTACCTAAGAGCTATGTAATTATACAACTACATAATTTTCAAGTTAGTTTTACAAGTTCTAGTAAGTACATGTGTAGTGGAAAATATCCTAAAAATTACATATATTTTGCTAGAAAATTGTAAAGCTTACTTCGAACTTATATAGTTGCATAGTTACATAGCACTTAGATAAAGTTCCACCTGCTTTTTTTCTGCGTGTATTTAATTTTAAATTTTGTGTGGTAGTATGCTTTGACTTTGTTTGTTTTTAGGCATTCTATTGGTTGATTTATTTGTAACCAATCGAAATGCTTAACAAAATAAACACAAAATAACGTTGGGTTTCATACTTGAGTTTTTTGAGTTAACTGTTAAGCGGAGAATACATGAAGGAACATTGAGTAGGGAACAAAAAATATCAAAAAATTTTGATAACACGAATTGCATGAATATCAACACGAACATTAACATACACAAATGAACATTCGTAAAAAAAAGACATTTTTCACGAATGTTCCGTCGTGTATTCTCCGCTTTAAACCCAAAAATGTGTTGTTGTTTTGTACACAATTTTTTGATATTTTCTTTTGTTTTACAGGTAAGTTAAAGCTAACTCTTCAGTATGAGACCCTGCGTTAATGTTGTGTAGGGTTCTCGTACACAAAATGTATAAAAAAACATATTTTTAAAAATGAAATCGACTTTAAATTTTAAATATTCGTAACTATAGGCACATTGCTTTTAGAAAGGGACAAATTTTGGAATAACTAAAATTTTTACTTAAAATGGATTTTATACAAAAAATCTAAACGGTTCTGACTACATAAGGTCCATTCGATTACTTTTCTCAGTCAAGTCCAGTAAGAATTACTCAGTACAAACTTACAGTGAGTAAGACAAGATTTACTCTCAAAATAAAATTTTCCCAAAAAAAAAATTTGCAACAATTTGCAAGTTTGTAGACACAGCTAATTACAACTCCAAATATACAAATAAATATTAACTGGTCGCTATGAAAGAAGAGAATTTTTGATGTTAAACCTTAAGCAGAACATTTTTAGAAGGTTTTCTTATATTTTCCATAATTTATTTTGAAAATTTTACTGCTTTGCATTTCCATAAAATAACATAATTGAAAAAGAATTTTTTTAAATAAACAAACATGTTTTTTTCTGCTTCCAAATTCTTACTGGCAAAAATTTTTCCAGTAAAAATTTGCAAAAAAAAAAAGAAGAAGACGGAGAAACTCTCAACATTTACTGAGTATTTATGTAAAGTTTTGTACAAATTATCCAGTAATCGAATGGACCTATAAATGAAGTTTTTTTCTGAAATACAACTGACAAGGGGGTCAAGGGAAATTGAAGAGAATGCAGATGATTCATTCGTACACAAAGCCAATAATTTCCTAACGCAAACCTCACCCACAGTCGACCTTGGATAGGGTGTCCCCTGTTAACGCTGATAAGGCTC
Source organism: Leucophora obtusa (assembly GCA_949987735.1). NCBI lineage: Eukaryota > Metazoa > Arthropoda > Insecta > Diptera > Anthomyiidae > Leucophora > Leucophora obtusa. The sequence goes on from OX465297.1 coordinate 208,308,766, forward strand.
TGAGAACAGAGAATGGGCGGTATAATCCGGTTCTTGCGGCAATCGGAATATATGCCGGGACGATTCGGATTTATTCGAATTTTTGGATATATCGGATTGCCACTACAGCTTTAACGAGAATTATTAACAATATACTTAATTATATATAGGAAAAAGGATACAAACATCTTAAATGACATAATTTTCTAAAAAAATTGTGTTTTGAAAAGGCCTATTGAATATTAGGATCTCGATCCTAAGATATAATGCATTAATATTTATAGAACATCAAATACGGGCAAGCAATAGGTATTAAAAACATTGCAGATCCCAAAAAGTGGCAAAAAGTCGATGTGGATATATTAAACAATTTTATTGACTCAATATCATGTCATTAAGCGAAGAATACACGAGGGAACATTCGTGAAAAAATTCCCATTTTTTTAATGTGTGTGGGTTTTTGTGTGTGTGTGCATGCTGACATCTTGCAATTCGTGTATTTCCCGCTTTATAAAACAGTGTGAAAAAATAAAATATATTCAACAAAATATTTAATTCTCAAATTTGAGCTTTGTTTTCAACTTCGCTATGGTAAGTTTCCAAAATTAGTTTGTGTTTTATATCGATAAATAAAATATACAAATTATCAGATCAATAAAAAAGTTTTCCATTTTTCGAAAAAAGAATCGATTGAGTTGTCACCCACTGTATTCAAAATCAATTTTTTTTTTTTGCTTGCTCGCTCGTTTTCTAAAAAGAACATTAGCTTGAGCGAGCATTTTTTATACTTCATTTCAGAGATTTTTCTCCATATAACGTTTTTAGAAAAGCTTATCCTTCAATTATAATTATTAACGATTTTCAAGGGAAATGAAAAGCAATTCCTGCTTTAGAAAAATATATTAAAATGGAATCCTAAGATAAAAATAAATATATACAATAGGTTTGTTTTATTCGAATTTTGTATAAATATTCCATACAAATTTAAGTATTTATAAAATTTTTAAGTAGGTATAAATTTACCCCTCAATTCATAAATGCTTTGTAAAGTTAGAGCAGGTTTACCAAACGTCATTTTCATACAAAATTTGTTCAATAAACCTCCTATAATTTTACAAAGCGTTTATGAATTCAGGAGTTAGCTTCTTAAAAATTAAGTACCCTACGGGAAATTTTAACAAACTGTCACCTAACTGGCCCCTTTATATGAAATAGACTTGTCACTTTTACATGGCGTTGTCATAGGAGGGGTAAATTGACCCCTTGTGACATGTCACAAGACAAATCCTAGGACAGGTTATTGAACTCTCATAAAAAACAAAGTTCAGGGACCTGTCCTGGGATTTGTCTTGTGACATGTCACAAGGGGTCAATTTCCCCCTCTTATGACAACGCCATGTAAAAGTGACCAGTCTATTTCATATAAAGGGGCCAGTTCGGTGACAGTTTGTTAAAATTTCCCGTAGGGTAGTTATAAAAATGCTATCAAGTCTTAAAAATTCTTGGCTTTTCTCTTTCAAATGTAAATAAAAATATTTGTCTTAAAAATATTCCGCCGGATCCCAATTTTACCAAAAAGCGTTTTCTTACTCCACAATTGGGTAAATGAGAGCTGTCATGAGAGAGTAATATTCTTGTTCTTCTTGCACGAAGAAGCCCAAACTTTTTTCTCGTGTAAATTTGGGTAAATTGTTACAACTCCATAAAATTACCGACAATTTTTTGAAGACGCTTGTTTAAATGTGTTAAAGAGATAAATATGTAAATAAATCGAAGCTTTTGTTTAATATTTAAATCTTTTCCAAATTTAATAAACTATGTATTGCTTTTTGTAAATAAAAATGCCTGAGAAGGAAATATTTATTAAAATTTTTGATTTAAAAAGGGGTTTAACTAGAAAATCTATCTAGATTTTTACAACAAATTGAACAAGAACTAGAAAGAGCGCTCACCAAAACGAACTATAATGAACAAATCTATTGACGTTTGTTTTTCGGGCTTCAAATATGGTTTTTCGCGTTCGTTTACTTTTTTGCATTTTTGTCACTTCGTGAGACTATTTCTTGTTAAAGGCTGAGTTACCACACCGTAAACGTATCTGTAACGAATCAGCTGTTTCGATACCAAAAGAAGAAATGTATACGAATGGTTACTGACACGTAAATGTAAACGAATTTGCCGGATCATTCTGTTGAAATCAGAATTTTCTATCCGGCATCGAAACAGCTGAATGATTTTAGTCGGAAAAAATATGAAATGAATAAAGAAAATTGATTCAAACAACAAATAATGAATAAAAATTAACAAATAAATGGAAAATTTTAGAATAAAATATAAAACCACATGAAATAGATGCTAAATGGTAACTTTTTAGCTACGGCACGGTACAGTTACATCACATTTACGTTTACGGTCCCATAATCCGCCCTTTATATGCGTTTATTAGCAAAGGTAGAGCAGGGCACACAAGATAATTGCTCCATTTCGAGTTCCGGCGAAGTCTTTATACAAAAACAGCTTTTGTACAAAGGCAACCCCAAATGTTTAAGCGTTATTTGTTTACAAAAATAAAATAAAATTCAGGTAAATACGGATAGTCGTTTTTTACAAGTAGTTATAGATATAGATATAAATTTCGAAAAAACAAACCTAATATATAAAATACAAAAAGTTATTGCACTTTATTTTAAAAAATCTACTGTTATCTTAAAAAAAAGTTTTATTAACCTTTGACATTTGTTATTCCTCGGTAAAAAACATTTCCAATAAATCCATATTGGTTAGTTTCTCTCCCTCTAAGCGTATAACACTCTTCCATTTCACTAAAGTTGGTATGACCAAAAGTTTGATATTGGAATCTTCACGGAAAGGATTTTTCATATCTTTCCAGCTGAAAAAATATAATAAACATTGGAATATATTAATGAAATTTATGTTCAGTACTAAAAACGATTTTTCTCTAAAATGTTGCTTAATAATAATGTCTTCATTAAGAAAAGTCCGCTATATTTGAAACCAAAAACATGACAAATTTTAAAATACTACAATTTTTTACAGTAATTAGAATGCCACATTTATAACAAAGACAAATATCACTTTTCGCAACATTTTCAAATGGTCTCGTCTTTTAAATTGCTCCGAAAAAAAATCCACCGCAATTCCATAAAAGGGAAAAATCAAAATGGAATTCGACAGTTTTTTCGCAAAAGTAGACACAAATAGTTTTTAATTCTGACTAAACAATTGTGCTTTATAAAATAGTTAACTTACAAAGGTCTATTGCCTACATCTACTGTCAGGAAAATCGCATCTTTAGCAGCATATTTCTCAACTGCTTCTTTGACAAAAGGTTCAGCTAATTGAAAATGGAAAATAGACAATTTTAAAGTTTTCAGCCTGAATTCATCACTGTCTGTTTCCATACTTAACCGCGGTAACCCAAACCAGCCTAAAGGTGGTGCCGTACTCAAATTTGGGTGCAAATTGTGGTTTGGGCTGTTTTCGGTACTCGCTGTAAGGTCCGGGAACACACCTAATATTTACAACTTACCATCATTGCAATCGGGACACCAACTTACACCTTTATCATCTTTCTCACCGGTAAAGTATATATACAATGGAGTATTTTTATCTTTATATAAATTTTCCACTGATTTCTGATATCCTTCAAATCCTTTGGTAGTTTCTTTTTGCGTCATTTTTATCGTTCTATTAAGTTAAATAATTTTAAAAACGTGTTTTACTTTTATCACTAAATAATCAAGTGATTTTTATGACTATTAGTCCGTTTGATTAGAAAATTGTGATAAACACTTTAAAAAGGCGGACAAAATTCCTATTAGACTTGTGTCGTTTGTTAACGAACTAGTTCAATTGAGCTATTCACTTTTGGAGAAACCCACGATCACTATTATCCGCTCTTTTTGTTCAATCGTCATTTTATTTTGTTCAATCGTCATTTGGTCGGCGATAGAGCTTTAAAGAGTCCTTTTTCGAATAAATTCCTTAAAATTTAATTCAATTTTTCAATTCTAGGAATGATTATAATATATGATCATTAATAAGAAACAACCAGGATTAATTCCTGTTAATAAATTCAAAGAATTAAATTTGGCGAATGAATTCCCTGACTAAAACATTAAGCGTTGAATTCAAGAATGCAATCACTAACAAATTCATTCAAATCGTATTAATTCAATTTAATTAATACGATTTGGTCAAGAAATTCGCTATGGAATGAATTCCCAGTGAATTCATTCAATTTACTCGTAATTACCCGAACGAATTATGTTTTTCTTTTAATTCCCTGAAATAGTTAACTTTTGTATTTAATTCCCTGAATTTTGGTTTTTAATTAATGCCCAAATGCCAGAGCTTTGAAGACTTAATTCCTTTATACAAAATTAATTAATTATATACAAATTTAATTAATTTTTAAGACTATAGTTTTAAGAAATATTATAAAACAACCTGTTTTTGTTAGTCTACCAACTATATATGGCCCTAAGGGCTCAGTTGGTTTATTTGAATAATAAATAAATAAATAAATTCACTACCAATCGAATTCAATTTTCTCTAGAATTGAATGAATTCCTTTTCTTAAGTAATTCACTGAATTCATTCAACTGAATGCGTTCATCAAACAACAAATTCAAAGAATTAGTTCAATTGCAATAGTTTTTTTTATTAAATGAAATGAATTAATTCACCGGTGAGGTGAACGCGTTCAATTTTATAAATCGAACGGAAAAAAAGTGAATTAATTAATTCCTTACTGAATTAATTCACCACTGAATTCATTCAATTTCATTTTCATTCAGTGAATTAAAAAAAATAAAATTACATTCAGTGAATTAAAAAAAAAATAATAAGTTCACTGAATTGAAAAAAAATAAAAAAAGTTCACTGAATTCAAAGCCTGTTTTCTGCCGTTCAGTAGAAGAAAACATAATGTACAAATAAAAGTTTTAAATAAGCAATTTTACAGCGTGTGCTAGTAACAAATTAGAAACCGGATTCTGTTTATCAACCTACATGATTCAAAAATAAAGCCTTTTACTATTAAAAATAAAAACTTTACAGATATAGATAAATTTGGAAAAAAAAATATAACTATTAATTTTTCAAACTAGTTATATAGTTATATTTTTTTCCAAATTCATCTATATCTGTAAAGTTTTTATTTTTAATAGTAAAAGGCTTTATTTTTGAATCATGTAGGTTGATAAACAGCATCCGGTTTCTAATTTGTTACTAGCACACGCTGTAAAACTTTTATTTGTACATTATTGTTTTCTTCTACTGAACGGCAGAAAACAGGCTTTGAATTCAGTGAACATATTTTATTTTTTTTTAATTCAGTGAACTTATTTTATTTTTTTTTTTCAATTCAGTGAACTTATTATTTTTTTTTTTTTTAATTCACTGAATGTAATTTTATTTTTTTTTAATTCACTGAATGAAAATGGAATTGAATGAATTCAGTGGTGAATTAATTCAGTAAGGAATTAATTCACTTTTTTTCCGTTCGATTTATAAAATTGAACGCGTTTACCGGTGAATTAATTCATTTGATTTAAGAAAAAGAACTATTGCAATTGAATTAATACGTAACAAAATAAATCGAACGAAAGCAAATATGAATTAATTCCATTCAATATATGGTGCTTAGTGAATTAATTCATCGAATTTTTAATTCAGAATTGAAAAATTGAATTAAGGAATTAATTCTTCAAAGCTCTGCCAAATGCACTTAACTTTTCACGTAATAGGGGATTCACATGAATAAGATAACTAAATCTCATTTTTATTCTTTATTCTATTACCAAATAAGGCAATTTTTCGACGCAATATGGTAATATGTAGAACAAAGAACCGAAAAACGAGGTTAGTAACTTAGCGTCTTGACGAGACATCGATTTGTTCAACCAACGAACAATTTCTTGTTCACCCATGAATTTGTCTAGTGTGGACCACTCTTGTTCATGTTTTGTTCTTGTTCAGACAACATTGTCAGCACAATTGTTCTCACAACTATGTGCAACATCAGCCACGATGCCAGATCTAATTTTTACTTAGTGGCATTACTACAAACAAAAGAAAATATTAGAAAATTAATAAAACTCTAAAGGCACATTTACACGCAAGATAAAACTGCTAGAGACAGAGCAAAAAACACCCCTAATATGCTTAAATCATTCACAATGGAGTCATTTAGAGGTGTATTTTGCTCTATCTCTAGCAGTTTTATCTCGCGTGTAAATGTGCCTTAAGAAAAAGTAAATAATTTGTATTATTATTAAATTTAAAGCAATTTACTTTTTATTATTGTTAATAAATTAGTGGAAAAGGCATGAAAACATGAAAATAAATAGTTTCGTTTGTGACCTACTCCAACAAAAAACAAAAAATAATGAATTGTCTGACATTACGTATTCTCCACCCAAAACAAATGGACAACTTTTTTCCCGTTATTCTGCCGACGATTAGTTTTTGGGCAAACAAATCACTGTCTCGTCAAGACTCAGAGTAAAATACAAATGTATTTTATTGAACAAATATGTCATTGACGTTATTTAACATTTCAGTTAAGTATGGTTTTTTCAAACTCGTCGTATAGACCAAATACAATTAATATTGTAATTAATATGTATTTTTATTAATTCTAATTTAGTAGGTTTGAGGTTAAGAAGAAAAATAAACATTTTCTTCAAAAGTTATAAACACATTAAATTTGCAAATCAGACTAGATCCAGTTTCTTCCTTTTTTATGGACAGGCTTCATCAGTGATTTTCCATTAAATTGTGTTATTGTTTATATTTTTATTGTCTCTATATCAATACTTTCAGAAGTGATCAAACATACATATACAAACATTCTACTTTAGATTTCCTGTTTATCTTCTTATTTCCTCCGTGTCACCTTTTCGCAAATGTTGCCACACTGACGTATGGTTTTTACGTACAAGTGCAGGCAATTTGTGCATATTGGAGACGGACAGCCAACAGGGCATTTTTATTTTTTCAGTTAAGTGTTGTTTTTTCAAACTCGTCGTATAGACCAAATACAATTAATATTGTAATTAATATGTATTTTTATTAATTCTAATTTAGTAGGTTTGAGGTTAAGAAGAAGAATAAACATTTTCTTCAAAATTTATAAACACATTAAATTTGCAAATCAGACTAGATCCAGTTTCTGCCTTTTTTATGGACAGGCTTCATCAGTGATTTTCCATTAAATTGTATTATTGTTTATATTTTTATTGACAGATTGTCTCTATATGAATACTTTCAGAAGTGATCAAACAGACATATACAAACATTCTACTTTAGATTTCCTGTTTATCTTCTGATTTCCTCCGTGTCAGCTTTTCGCAAATGTTGCCACACTGACGTATGGTTTTTACGTACAAGTGCAGGCAATTTGTGTATATTTGAGACGGACAGCCAACAGGGCATTTTTATTTTTTCAGTTATTCTTCACTGAAATTAACAGACCAGAGCATCCATACAAATAATTGAGCGCGAGTTAACATAATTTCTTCGGACGCAGACTCTTTCCTTTAAATCCTCTTTGCTTCTGTTATTCCTCTGTTTCTTGCGTGAAATTTTTTGGATCATAAAAAATTTTTAAAACAAGCTGATGGAAACCCCTGGTCTTATATGAACTTTGAAAAGGTTGGCAATTCTCAGATTTCAATCAGCTGTTTAACTTAACGTTTCAACAACTTCAACAACTCCAATAGGAATTAAAGGCTGACTTACCCAACCGTAAACGTATCTGTAACGAATCAGCTGTTTCGATACCACAAGAAGAAATGTATACGAATGGTTACTAACACGTAAATGTAAACGAACTTGCCGGATCATTCTGTTGAAATCAGAATTTTCTATCCGGCATCGAAACAGCTGACTGATTTTAGTCGGAAAAAATATGAAATGAATAAAGAAAAATGATTCAAACAACAAATAAGGAATAAAAATTAACAAATAAATAGAAAAATTTAGAATAAAATATAAAACCACATGAAATAGATGCTAAATAGTAATGTCGTTTACGATAATCTATAAGTGTACTTTTTAGCTACGGCACGGTACAGTTACATCACATATACGTTTACGGTCCCATAATCCGCCCTTAAGGCTGAGTTACCCAACCGTAAACGTATCTGTAACGAATCAGCTGTTTCGAAACCACAAGAAGAAATGTATACGAATGGTTACTAACACGTAAATGTAAACGTACTTGCCGGATCATTCTGTTGAAATCAGAATTTTCTATCCGGCATCGAAACAGCTGAATGATTTTAGTCGGAAAAAATATGAAATGAATAAAGAAAATTGATTTAAACAACAAATAAGGAATAAGAATTAACAAATAAATGGAAAAATTTAGAATAAAATATAAAACCACATGAAATAGATGCTAAATAGTAATGTCGTTTACGGTAATCTATAAGTGTACTTTTTAGCTACGGCACGGTACAGTTACATCACATTTACGTTTACGGTCCCATAATCCGCCCTTTAGACTTGTGAATTCTAGTTCGTTTTGATGAGCGCTCTTTCTATTTCAGTTGTAGAACTAGATTGCTCTTCTAGCTTATCGCTCTTTGAAAAGTTCCTTTAATCGTTCGTATCACAATTTATTTAATTTGTAAAGAATTTAAATAAAAAAGTAAAATGTTTTGTGAAAAAATTGTTTTTTTTTAATTAAATTAAACTTTTTCAAAATTGTCGCCGTCAAAGTACCGATTCTGAATAGTTTGCAAGTGGAGAAGTGATAAAAACATTAATTTTAGGATCATTATCCTGCTTAAATTGCCGTATAACAGACATTATTTAGTATATCAACGTATTTCTCCTTTTTTAAGATTAATCAACTTTATAAATTGAGCCATCATCATTCCAGGAGAAACATCTCCATACCAAAATTGACCTTTCACCATGCTTCACTATCCGTGAAACGTAGCGAGGATTAAATTTTTGGTTAAATGGTCGTCTAACGTATCTACGACCATCTGGACCAAGGCGACTAATCTTTGTTTCATCGCTCCAAAGCACATATTTCCATTGATTTGCTGACCAATTCCAATGGGACTTCGCGAAATCCACACGACGTTTTTATTAATCCTACTCAGAAGTGGCTTCTTTCGTGTTGCTCTTCCATGTAGGTGGCTTTTACCAAACGACGTGCAATAGTCCGCTTAGATATCGTGACATTTAAATTTTCTGAAATATCAAGTTGGATGTTAGTAGATGACTTTTTTGGGTCGGATTTGGAGATTCGCATTATCATTCGGTCGGTATGTGGTGATGTTTTTTGGGTCTCTTCTTTCGCGGAACGTTGGCTATGGTCTCATATTTGTTGATATGCTGTAAAGCATTAAAAACCATTTTTTTAACACATTAGCTGCTCTGCTATTTCTCTATAAGACTTTCCAAAGTTCAAAAATTGAGCCCCGTTTTTCAGGAGTGCAACTTTTCCCTTTCCCATGATAAATCTTTAAATTAAAATTTCTTATTTGCTATAAAACATTAAACTGGAAACAAATTACCCTTAAAGGAATTTTTTTTTTATCAAAATAGCTCTTAGCCAAGAAGATTTTAATAAACAATTACGCGTTTCTAATTAGTTGTCGCACTTTCTTAGAATTTTACTAAAAAATATGTAAACTACCCAGGTAGAAATTGCCGACGTTACAACAAAAGTTGTACTGGGAGAGCACTGTTTTTTACGAAATGCCGGTACTACTTAAAACATGCTTTGGCAGTACTCCCAGGTAGAAATTGCCGACGTTACAAAAAAAGTTGTACTGGGAGAGCACTTTTTTTTACGAAATGTCGGTACTACTTAAAACGTGCTTGGCCACTACTGTTTTCTGAAAATTAACGAGCTTTTTTTAATTTATTAAAATTAACAATTTTATAAATCTTACATATTTTTACATCTATTACACAATTATTTATGTAAGAGAGACATCGCCATTCTTTTCTTGTGAAGTTTCGAAAGAATACATTAAAAATCTGTGATGTACACTAAGAGGACAGTAAAGTTCTAGCAAACTACTAAATTTGTTATTAAATGTACTGGAATACCAAAAAAATAAAATCCTAAGCCTGCGCCAACGTTGGGAAATAACTACGGCCAAGCGTTTATTGGTGTTATCATTTCGACAACATGCCAGTACAGTGAACGTTAAAAATCCGACGCATTGCCAGTACATGTACTACCGCCTCCAATACCGGGCCAACATTGTGCCGTTTGTATTTATTTTCTACCTGGGTACGTTTCTAATTAGTTGTCAACAGTTGTATATGTATTTACAGCTGTTGTTTAATATAACAACACGCAAAGGAAAATTAACTTTTTTCTTTTAGTAAAAAAACATGGTTTATTTTATAAATAAATAAAAGAAAAATTTGCAAATTCTATTTTAGTTTATTTTAATTTTATTTATATTTTAATATTTTTCGTTGTCCTCATTCCTCTGCTGCCGAACTGTAATTGTGTTTACCAATGTGAATGTATATATAAAAACTATTTGTCTAAAAAACAAATGAGAATTATAAGACACATTTTCCAAAATATATTGACTAAATAGGTCTGTTTCTTTACTTTTTGGGTAAAGTTCGGTAAAATGAGAGTTAACAAGAAATACTCTCACGAAGTGACAAAAATGCCCAAAAGTAAACGAACGCGAAAAACCATATATTTGAAGCCCGAAAAACAAACGTCAATAGATTTGTGCATTATAGTTCGTTTTGGTGAGCGCTCTTTCTAGTTCTTGTTCAATTTGTTGTAAAAAATCTAGATAGCTTTTCTAGTTAAACCCCTTTTTAAATAAAATATTTTAATAAAAATTTCCTTTTTAGGCATTTCTATTTACAAAACGGAATACCTACTTTATTAAATTTGGTAAAGATTTTAATATTAAACAAAAGCTTCGATTTATTTACATATTTATCTCTTTAACACATTAAAACAAGCGTCTTTAAAAAATTGTCGGTTATTTTATGGAGTTGTAACATAACCGATAAACTTTTGCAACTTTTATACAAATTTTTGTAAATGATAAACATATTTTCTGAATGAATGAAATGAGCGATTGAACTAAAAGAGCTATTAGAACTAGGTCTTTGGTTCAAATTAGTGAATAGTTCAATTGAACTAATTGAACCCAACTGATGATATAACAGCTGATAAAAACAATTTACCCAAATTTACACGAAAAAAGTCTGGGCTTTTCCGTGCAAGAAGAACAAGAATATTACTCTCTCATGACAGCTCTCATTTACCCAATTGTGCAGTAAGAAAACGCTTTTTGGTAAAATTGGGATCCCGCGGGATCCCAATGTTGAGTACCCGAACAGACCTAATATAAAATTACTATGTCTGTGAAAGTGTTGAGTACCGAGTACTCAATAATTCAGACTTTTTTAGGGTACCCAATGCTGAAAAGTAATTACTCAATACTTTTAGGCTTGTATTTTTTCAACAAGTAAGCAATTTTGACATGAAAATTATACTAAAAATCTATTTTTTGTTTTTATTTGCATTAATATTTTTTATTTTTGTTTGCATTAATAATATTATAAGATAAAAACTTGAGAAAATCCAGCATCATTATTATTTTATGTTAGGGATGTACTCGATACTACTCGATATTTTTGATTTGGATACTGGATACTTTTAACGATTTTTAAATTTTTTAAAATTTTTTGGTAAAATTCTTTTAAATTGTTTATGGTAATTCAATATTTAAACTTATAAACATATTTTTTAACTTTTTCACCAACTATTCACTGCGTTTTTCATAGTTTTTTAACATATATTTTAAATATTTTACTTTGGATTTTTTTCTTTTAGCAGAATAGGACCGTAAACGTAAATGTGATGTAACTGTACCGTGCCGTAGCCAAAACATACACCGTAAACATTACTATTTAGCATCTATTTCGTGTGTTTTTTTATTTTATTCTACATTTTTCCGTTTATTTGTTAATTTTTATTCCTTATTTGTTGTTTGAATCAATTTTTTTTATTCCTTTTATATTTTTTCGGACTAAAACAATTCAGCTGTTTCGATGACGGATAGAAAATTCTGATTCCAACAGAAGTACGTTTACACTCAGGGAATTATGTAGGTAAAATCAACTGCAAATGACAGTTAAAATAACTGCATTTGTACTTAAAAAGGTGTAGACTACATTTGCAGTTAAATTAACTGCAATATGAAGTAATTTTTAACTGTTAAAAATCAACTGACAAATGTAGTAAAAACAACTACAAATGCAATTGAAACAACATACATGCAAATTATTGTAAAACTGTACAAACAACTTGCAAATGTAGTTAAAAAAACATAAATAAAAATTATTTTTTTAATTATTAATTTAATAAAAAAAACAAATTTATGTAAACACTATTAACTTAATTTTATTCTATAATAAATTTAAAATTGACAAATCACTTAATGTCACTTTTTTTCACTATTAAGATATTGTTGTACATGTCCGTCTGTGAGGGATGAAATATGCTGTTGTTTGGCTTCCTTTTTTTTCTCCAGGTAGAAAGGGATGAGAATATAAAAGAACTGAAAGAAAATAAATACAATATTTTTTTAACATTCCCCGTAAATAAATTTATATTATAAAACTTACCTTATTATTTTAGTAATTTAATAAAAAATATATAACCTTTTCCGTATTACGCGTGCTCACTCTTTGGCGTTGTTTTATTGTTGTACATGTCCGTCTGTGAGGGATGAAATATGCTGTTGTTTGGCTTCCTTTTTTTTCTCCAGGCAGAAAGGGATGAGAATATAAAAGAACTGAAAGAAAATAAATACAATATTTTTTTTAACATTCCCCGTAAATAAATTTATATTATAAAACTTACCTTATTATTTTTGTAATTTAATAAAAAATACATAACCTTTTCCGTATTACGCGTGCTCACTCTTTGGCGTTGTTTTATGACTAAGACAAGAGAAAACATGTTATACTCATATTCTTTCACTAGAAATTTCTAAACAAGTGATTCATACACATATCCATACACATTCTGTTTGCTTCGTGTGTGTGCATACACACTTTAAAATTTAAGTATTTGTAAATAAAATTCAAAATAACTGCATAAAATAAATGTTACTACAATGTAGTAATTTTTGTAGTTTGTTTAAAAAAATAACTGTCAAAAACATTCAAAAATTTTGTTCTAAGTAAATTAACTACAATTGTAGTTAAAATAACTACAACCGCATTACTACATAAATAACTGTCATGTAGTAACTGCAGAACTTTTCCGAGTGTACATTTACGTGTTAGTAACCATTCGTATACACTTCTTCTTGTGGTTTCGATACAGTTACGCTTACGTTACAGTTACGCTTACGGTTGGGTAACTCAGCCTTTACAATTTTTCTGTTTGCGTACATTTTTAGATATTTTTCTTTTTGAGAGTAAATTTTGCCTTATTCTCTGTAAATTTGTTACTGAGTAATTTTTACTGGACCTTACTGGAAAACTACCCAAACACACCTTATGTCAAAGGAAAGTCTAAACGCTTTTTGACATTTACCTTTCTTATTAGAAAAATATACTTATTGTTTATTTTATTTTCAAAATTTCATTAATGAAAATTTTATATAGTACGTTTTTAAACAAATGTCACCAATGTAAATTTAACAAATCACGTACTTAGCCAACTTAACAAAAAAAAGCATTCGTAATTTAGAAAAAATGCATATCAATTACCAGGAATTTGGGGCTTGTTTTACATTGCAAGCTTTTTAAAAGATACACCTGTTTTTTTTCTGTGTGTACATGTTTTTGGTATCAAATATAGCGCAAAATTTTTTTAAGGAAGAAATTTTATTTGAAAATTTATTAAGTAAAATTTTGGCAAAAATCGTTTTTAGTTCTGACCTTAAATTTCATTAATATATTCCAATATTTATTGTATTTTTTCAGCTGGAATGATATGAAAAATCCTTTCCGTGAAGATCCCAATATCAAACTTACAGTTCTACACTCAGGGAATTATGTAGGTAAAATCAACTGCAAATGACAGTTAAAATAACTGCATTTGCACTTAAAAAGGTGTAGACTACATTTGCAGTTAAATTAACTGCAATATGAAGTAATTTTTAACTGTTAAAAATCAACTGACAAATGTAGTAAAAACAACTACAAATGCAATTGAAACAACATACATGCAAATTATTATAAAACTGTACAAACAACTTGCAAATGTAGTTAAAAAAACATAAATATTTCTTTTTTTTTTAATTATTAATTTAATAAAAAAAACAAATTTATGAAAACACTATTAACTTAATTTTATTCTATAAAAAATTTAAAATTGACAAATCAAAATTTACACTTAATGTCACTTTTTTCACTATTAAGATATTGTTGTACATGTCCGTCTGTGAGGGATGAAATATGCTGTTGTTTGGCTTCCTTTTTTTTCTCCAGGTAGAAAGGAATGAGAATATAAAAGAAAATAAATACAATATTTTTTTAACATTCCCCGTAAATAAATTTATATTATAAAACTTACCTTATTATTTTAGTAATTTAATAAAAAAATATATAACCTTTTCCGTATTACGCGTGCTCACTCTTTGGCGTTGTTTTATGACTAAGACAAGAGAAAACATGTTATACTCTAGAGTTGTGTCGTTCATGAACGAACTAGTTCATTTGAACGGTTCAGTTCATTGAACGATAGACATCGTTCACCATTATTCGTTCTTTTCGTTCATTTCGTTCATCGTTCATTTCGTTCTTTTTTGTAGTCATAAAAAGTTTGTATACCTTTCTTATTAATTTTATTACAGAATTAAATGTTTTTCTTAATAATTTCAAATTTTTAATAAAATTGTAATTTTCTGACACTATTAGTCTATGCACAATAAAATTAATATAAACATGTAACATGTAGTGCGCCAATAAATTGTCGAATGAACGACGCCGTTCACGAATCACTGTTCAGACACAGCTCATGACAAAAAAGAACGATAACAAAAAAGAACGATTGAACGATTTGAACGAACTAGTTCAATGAATTTTATTGAACGATATGACCGAGTCACCAAAAAGAACGATTAAGCCCAACTCTATTATACTCATATTCTTTCACTAGAAATTTCTAAACAGTGTTGCCAACTCTTGAAGGCAGGAAAGCACCGTGAGCATTGTGAAAACGGGTAAAAAGGGTAAAAATTTACCAAAAATGGGGTAAAAAAGCACGATGTAAATTTTTTGAAAAATTTAAGTCCAGAATTTAAAAACACATTTCAGTTTTGTAAAATGGTGAAAAAAGGTTCAAAAATAACTAAAAAAAGGGGTAAAAAGCACCAAACTAATATTTAAAAATTTTGAAGTTTAAATATAACGAAGTTGCTATTTAAAATTGTACTACAAACACTGGAAAAAATGTATTTTTTGTATAGTTCGTATTATTTTTTCAACTTTGACAGAAAATTGAAGAAAAATTAAAAAAAAACGCGAACAAATACCAAAAATATAAACTGTACAAAAAGCACTGCCAGAAATTTGAAAAAGCACTGTAAATACCCGCTTTTTTAAAACGGGTATTTGTAAAAAATCACCGGGTACGAGAAGGAAAAAAGCACCAAAAAATACCCGAAAAGCACTGAAATGGCAACACTGTTTCTAAACAAGTGATTCATACTAGGGATGCCAATCGGAATTGATATTTGAAAATCCCGGGATTCGGGATTTTGTATGAAATCCCGGGATTTTCGGGACTTGGGGATCCCGGGATTTTTTAATTATTTAATAGTTGTTAATTAATGTGGTACATTTTATGAATATTGAAACATCTCAGTCAGAAATTGACAGTGGTACGAAAAATCAAGTACTTGCATACCACTGGGTAACCGCGATGTTAAAAATAAATGACTGGCAGAACACTCATTTGGGACGCTTTGCCAGCGTTTGCAAACATCGTTTTGCCAGTATTTGTTTTACAAAACATCACGGCAGGGCAAAAAAAAGATACATATGAACTTTTTTTAAATTTTATTTTGGAAAATATAATTCCAAACCACCTATTTATTGGTTTTGGCAGCGTTTTGCCAAAGTTAAAAATTTTGTTTCTCCAGTACTTTTCCGGCGCTTTTTGAACTGCCGGTCTTTTTGTCTATTGACGTTATCATATTGGAAATGGGAAATCGAATTTCGCTTGGAAGAATAAATCGGTAAAATAACAAACTTGATTTTTCGCATGTATTACTCAAAAACTTAATATTGTTTACCAAAATGTCAAATATTTCTGCAAAGTCTTTGCATAGTTTACTCGAATAATCTACTTAATTTATAATTTTACCAATATCTGGGCATCAATTTCTTGTCAATATGAGAAAATTCAAGAAAAAACTTAGGTAATCTAAAATTGCTCACTTTGTTTATTTGCGTTTATATTAATATTAAAAAATAAGAAAATCCCGGGATTTTTGAGAAATAATCCCGGGATTCGGGATTTTGCCAATCCCGAAAATCCCGGGATTTGCCGTTTGGCATCCCTAATTCATACACATACTTCTGTTTGCTTCGTGTGTGTGCATACACACTTGAAAATTTAAGTATTTGTAAATAAAATTCAAAATAACTGCATAAAATAAATGTTACTACAATGTAGTAATTTTTGTAGTTTGTTTTAAAAAATAACTGTCAAAAACATTGAAAAATTTTGTTCTAAGTAAATTAACTACAATTGTAGTTAAAATAACTACAACCGCATTACTACATAAATAACTGTCATGTAGTAACTGCAGAACTTTTCTGAGTGTAGAACGGGAAATCCCAATTTATTTCGCAGTACACATAGCATAAGAAAGAAATCAAAAAGCTTTCTTATTTTGAAAAATGAGTTATGTCAATATTTAAAAATGCTAAAAATGGCAAAAAAGTTAAATATAAAGTATTATAAAAGTTGGAAAAAACGTAACACAAGCCGATTTTAAAACCGCATAACTTCAAATCCGCATAAAAAGAGACTTAAGTGTATAAATAATAGACCACCCAAATTTGCAAAAGTATTTTTTTGTTCGCTCCACCGGCAGTTTCCGATAGATTGGGCATAAAAATAATATATATTATGTCCTGTGGTTCCTATAAGGAACAAAGGACCACAATAGATAAAAAATAATATGTGTACAAAAATTGGATCTCTCGGGCGCATATAGGCCAGTCAGTTTGGACTTTTGACCCTAAAAATTACATAAAAACACTTCAAAGCTTTTTTGGGCCATAACTCCTAAATTTGCGGTTTTCCGAAAAAATACCATATAAGTGTTTTTATGCGGAATGAGAGGACAAACACTCTCTTCATAATAATCTTTGGTTTAAGTATTACTTCTCGTGGCGTTTTAAGCGGATAAAATCAAAATTTGTGTTAAGACTTCATTTTAAACGGCCCTCGTTAAAATTTGGACAGAGACAGGATCGGTTATCATTTTTTTGTAGAGTAAGATATGTTGTTTTTAAAAACCAATTACATTTGCAACATAGATCTCTTATTCCACGAAAGAGAGACCAAAATCGGACTTAAGTACGAGTACCTATTTATTATACGTTGTGCACATGCAAATGTAGTGCTATAGAGCAGCATATTCGATTAATTCCCTATATTTCTTGGTTTTTCAGTGGAGTAAATACCCAGCGAGAAAAATTCAAACGGAAAAGCGCTGGCGTGGCACTTCAGCAAGTCCTGACAAAAAAATCCCTCTTCGATATCATAAAAAAGTTTATAAAAACTAAAAAATTTGTGTGGGGACCACCTTAAGGGTTGAATATAAAGGGTAGATATGTTCCGAAAAAATGTTAAGGTTGAAAAAATATTGGAGGTCAGTTATACATTTCACTCCTCTAGGGGCACCCTTGGGACAGTTGGAGCGGTGGGAGTAAATTTTAAAAAATGTAATTTTTGTATGGGAGCGCCCTTAGGGAGTGGAGACAGAGGGTAGGTATGTTCGGAAACAATATTGGGAGGAAAAATTAATGGGGATCGGTCTTATATACCACCCCTATAGGAGGCTCCATGGGGCGGTAGGAGCTGATTTCATAAAAAAAAAAATTATAAAAAAATAAAAAATGTATATGGGGACCGCTTTAAGGGTTGAAGATAGAGAGTAGATATATTCCGAGAAAATATTGTGGTTCAAAAAATATTGGGTCAGTCATACATTTGACTCCTCTAGGAGCCCCCTTGGGACAGTTAGAGCGGTGGGAAGAAATTTTATAAAAATGTCATACTTGTATGGGAGCCTTCTTACGGATTAGAGATAGGGGCTAGGTGTGTTCGGAAGAAATGTTTGAGGGGAAAATTTAATGGGGGTCGATCTTACATTCCACCCATCTAGGAGTGGAATGTAAGATCGATAAGAGCTGATTTCATAAAAAAGAAATTATAAAAAAATTGTATGGTGACCGCCTTAAGGGTTACAGATAGAGGGTAGATATGTTCCCAGAAAATGATGAAACTAAAAAAATTTTGGGGGTCAGTTATTTGACTTCTCTGGGGGCACCCTTAGTAAAGTTAAAGCGGTGAGAGTAAATTTTATAAAAATGTCATTTGTATGGGAGCCCTCTTACAGAGTGGAGATAGGGGATAGATGTGTTCGGAAAAAATGCTGAAAAAGACAAATCAATGGGGTTCGGTCTTACATTTTACCGCTCTAGGGTCGACTCCGGGGAAGTTGTGGGGCTTTTTGTAGATTTTTGACCCTTTACCACCACCTTTAACCCCGATGAGGAGCCATTTGTTCCCACCCCACCTCCCCCATATTTAGCTTATGCATTTTTTTTTAAACCTCAAGTTCTAGCGTATCCAAATCATGTTACTAAGGGTTTCCGTACAACATATACATACAGCTATGGACATATAAATGGCACATTTTACCATGAATTCTTTCTTATACTATATTGCAAATACTATTAACAACAAACAAGTTTTTGGTTTTTTCCAAAGGTTTATTATGCACATTTAATATTGGTGTAAACTTTAGTTGAAATTCATTAATATAAATAAAAACTTATCATTATGAAAAAAAAAACCCATTGAAATAAACACAATCTTAAAAAAAGAGAATAAATGGTTTTAATATTGCATTTGTTAAATTTTTTGATGTGTACAAATATTTTACCTTTAATATTTAGTGCTGTGGGCTTTTTTCTGATGACAGCTTTGCACCTGCGACCCATACTTTCCACTAGTTTTTGGCATTTTGGCATACCAAGCTTCCTGTGCGGCCGACCACAGTTCGTCCATATTTTTGTAATTATTCTTGACGATTTCAACCTTGACTTCTTTCCACAGGTTCTCTATTGGATTTAAGTCAGGGCTCTGGTCTGGCCAATCCAAAACATCAATCTTCTCCGCACAAAACCATTTTTTTACTAGTTTGGAGGAGTGTTTGGGGTCATTATCTTGCATGAATTTCCATTTTATTGGCATGGAGTTGAATGCATATGGCTCCATATGGTTTTTTAAAATATCTAAATACTGAAACTTGTCCATTTTTCCATTGATTTTTATAAGCGGACCTACGCCATGTCAAGAAAATGCACCCCAAACCATAATACTGCCACCCACCTCCATGTTTTACCGTCTTCTGAGTGAACCGAGGATTAAACTCTTGGCCTTTAGGACGACGAACAAAGATTCTGCCATCTGGTCCTATCCTATTAATTTTTGTTTCGTCACTCCATAACACGTTTTTCCAAAAACTAATGAGATTTTCCTTATGGGTTCTGGCGAAGGTTAGTCGTTTTGAAATATTTTTTTTGAGAGTAGGCGCTTTTTTCTGGAAATGCGCCCAACAAATTTGCCTCGTTTAGTCTTCTTCTGACAAGAATTTCCATGTTAAAATTTTCATTAATATCCGATGCTATCTGCCTGGATGACTTGAATGTATCAATTTTCACCATTCGTACTATAGCTGCATCAGTACGCTCATCTGTTTTTCGTGGCCTTGGCTTCCGAATTTTACCCTTAGTCAATATATCGGGATCCTCAACACAAGAATTAATTGCATTGTACACTTTTTTGCGAGAAATTTGCATTATCTCAGCAATTTCCGCTACTTTTTTCCATTTTCCTATGATCCGCCTTTCCTCACCTGTGGTATGTTTTCCTGATGCCATTTTAAATTTTTTTTTACTTTTTATATTTATTATTGAACTACGAAAAATATTTATTGCTTTGAATTAAATCTACACGACTACTGCCTATTTTAAGTAAATTGTGCCATTTATATGTCCACTTTAAATAAGCAACACATAATGGAACATTTGAGCACTATTAAGACAAACATTTTTTTCAACAACAACCATAAGATATAAATCTTGCATTTTTAAATGTATTTAGTTGGAAAATACTTAAATTTATGCGCAATTTAAATTTGTGCCATTTATGTGTCCATAGCTGTATGTATAATAAACCGATACTTCAAAGTAAAATTTTGGTCAATTTTTCATGAAATAGCAGATATTTGTTAAAAATGTAATTACTTTATGAAAACTAGATATATTACTACACAAAATAATGGAAACCAATCTTAACTGTCTCCTTCGAAATTTTAACGAGGGTCATTTAAAATGAAGTCTTCACATAAATTTTGACTTTTTCCCCTTAAACTTCACTATAAATCATACTTAGGTAGAAGTATAGTATGAAGGAAGTGTTTGTCTTCTTATTCTACATAAAAATGCCTATATAGTATATTTTCAAAAAACGTCAAATTTAGAATTTATGGCACAAAAAAACTTTGAAGTGTTTTTAGGTAATTTTTAGGGTTAAAAGTTTAAACTGGCTGGCCTGTTTGACTCCGAGAGATCTAATTTTTGTACACATATTATTTTTTAAGGAGTTTTGAAAATCTCATACATTTCATGGGTGGTCTAATAAATAAACAACTGTCATATAGTAACTGTCAAACTTTTTTGAGTGTACTTTAATATGACCCACATTTGATATAAAATCATAAACTTGAACCTTATTTTCAAGTTCATCATAATACCAAACGACAAAAATGCGTATTAAGCTAAAAATTTCCAAATGGAAACAAAATAAAACAATGTATACTTTTACCTTTGCAATGAATACCAAAGAATTTGCTTCAAAAAAATCAGCAGTTATAAGTTTAAACTAAAATTGTTTTAAATACAGAAAATTTGAATAAAATGCTCAACACTTGGGCAGTAATAGTTATTCCACAATATGGGTAAGATCTAAGATCATCTAAAATCACAAGCAAAAAATATTAATAATTTAATTAAACCTTTTAAAGATTTAAAAGATATATCCGGATGTGTAATTGTGATTATATGGATTTTACTAAGTTGTTGCATAGAAGCTGGTATTAGTAAAATTGCTTACAATAAAACATCCATAGAAAGAAAAGTAAAATACCAAAATAAAGTTCCAGAAGAATTTAATAGAAATACGGCATCCTCTATAACTATTGAAACAACTACAGAGTTAGATATTGCTACTACTAGCAGTACATTAAATTTAATACCTGTAGAAGATGAGATAAAATTGGATCAAGATTTTAGTTCGACAACATCCATAAATAATAATAATGATATATCATCATCATCACCTTCTCCATCATCTACTACTGAATTTTATCAAGCTACCACTTCTATAAATTCAATCGAATGTTCAGAAAATCTATCTTGTACTTGCGGCATATTCTTAAATTCACAATTTGTTAAAGGATCAACTGATCCACCAAGAAGTGAACCTGTCATCTCTAATACTTTAGATCGCATTTTCCCCTGTAATCCCATTGGCCAAAAGCAATGTCAAACTAAATGTTTAGAACAGGTACAATTTTATTTTGCAATACAACTGCAATATAGAGAATTACACTAGTTTATAATATATATTTCTCTTTTTAGATTGTCCAACACTTACCAAATTCAGCTAATATACTTTGTGCTTCATTGCAGCGGGATATATACAAAGAACGAGCTTATTTATTTATCAAAAACTGTAGCAATCAATGGCATAATACAAATTTAGCTGCAGGACGCGAGTATTGTTGTAAAAATGGTAAACCTTATAAATGTTCAATGAAATAAATTACAATTTGTTTTATTTTAAACCTTTAATAACTTTGTTTAAATAGTTTTAGAAGATTATTTTAATAATAAAAATTAATTTATGTTAAGTTTGGTTTTTTTCTTTAGACAAAATCATTTTCATAGACATTTTTCTACATACCCAGTGGAAAAAAATACTAGTTCAGAACCAGTTATGTAATAGTTTATTTGAACCAGGCAACTAGTACGAGTTCTACCGCCTCTCCATACAAACAACTGTAGAATTTAACATAGAGATGTCATAGGAATGGGTGTCGCCAAACACCCACTTTGGTACTAGTTGTGACCTAGTTTAAAAATTACAATTAAAGGACGATAAATAGGGAGCACAACTGGTACGAACCAGTTCCGAAGTGACTCTTTGGAAATAGTATTGTACCAGTTGGTAAAGACCTAAATTATATAGATAAAAAAACAGTTTTTTTTTGATGAAACGTAAATCAGACCGATAGTTTCCTTACTGAGATAATTAGGTCCATTTACCAAATGAAATCTAAAATATTTTGTGTTTATAGTTTCTAATCACAGTAAAAAATTCGAGTGCTTATTCACAAACTCAGACTATACTATTAAAAACAAATGTAAACAAAACTCTTATTTAAATTTAATCTTACGAAATAGTTTCGCATTGTTTCAATGAAACTAATGGGTACACAAATGGTTCAAAATTATTGCTTTAAGAATAAAAACAGGGAGCTGTACTGGTACTTATGAGAAATTTACTAAACTAGTTCCGGAGTGACTCTTTGGTACCAGTTGATTTACACCTCAAGTCAATTCACAATAAAAAAAAATTTAAGTGTTTATTTGCAAACTCTGATGTTTTATGAAATACAAATGTAAACAAAATGAGAATTTCAAATTTCGCATTTTAATTAAGTTATATCTTTTACAGTCCCTACATGGATCGTATTTAACTAGTACACAACTGTTTCAAAATGGTTATTTTGAGAACTAGTTTTGCAGTTACTAGTCAAAAAAAAAAATTAGTACTTTTAAGAACTAGTTCGACCATTTGCTACTGGTTACTTAACCAGTTTTGAGTCAGAAACTTCTTAATTATAGAGTAAATAAATAAAATAGGGATTTTAAAATGTATGAAATTTGTTGCTAATAAATATATATCCAAAAATTAGAATACATCCGAATCGTTCCGGCATATAGTCCGATTGCCGTGGGAACCGGGTTATACCGCCCATACTCGGTCCTCAGAGCCTCGTCAGCGTTAACAGGGGACACCATGTCCACGGTGGACTGTGGGTGAGGTTGGCATTTGGAAATAATTTCCCTTGACCCCCAAAATAAATAAATTTGTATACATTAACGGTGGATCTCACACTGTCGGATTAGCTTTAACTAGTAATCAAAAGAAAATGTCAAAAAATTTTATATATACAACAACAAATTAAATGTTACTGACACTTTAGAAAACATTGTTTTCTATTGGTGTTTTTACATGAATGGATGTCACTACATTGCTAGATCTGTCAAAACAACAGAGTAGTATATTGGAAGATGACAAAGCAAATTGTTGTAAATTCTGTTTTTGTTTTTTCTTTGATGTTTTGAATGTTTAATAACGCTCCTAGACGAGAACAAGAAATACTCATTGAGTTTGTAATTTAGCTTATAACAAATTTAACTTAAAACAATTAACAAATATTTCCAGAAATTCTAAAAACATCGTCCCCTGACGAGTTCCTTAGGCAAGAATGAAATCCGGATAGGGACATGCCTCCAACAGATTATTTTTCACAATTTGTAAAATACGTTTGGGATTTTAGCACATTTAATTTCTTTAATGCAATGTATATCCCGATAAAAATAAATTTAAAAAGACAAATTTTTAGGTTAACTATTAGTTAAATCTAAAACCTTCAGTATGAGACCACCGTAATTGTAATATATTACTAAAAATAGATTTTTTTTCAAACATAAATTTTGAAAAACAAATTTATACAAACTTTTTTTTAGTATTTCTTCTAAATAAAACTGGCCGTAACCTAGTGTCTGTCTTCAACTGCAATAAACGCCATAAAATTTGTAAATTACACAACGCAACAACAAATTTATTTATTTTCGTTGTTGTTGCTTTGTGTGTGATTTTCAAATTTCATGGCATTTTATTTCATTTGTAAACACTAGTAGATGATGGGAATTAAACCCAGGCCTTCAGATTGTCAGTGCCGAGACATTTATACACTCACAAGAAAGGTATCGCAATCGGTTCTCCCCGATCTTCAGTCCAAACCATATAAACAAAGTGCCGTCAGTTGTTAACCGCAGTGCGACGTTTTGTCGATAAAGCAGATATTTTTATTTTCTTTACTTCTCACTGTCGAGAAATTAGAAAAGTTTTTAAATAAACAAGAGCTGCTTTCAAACAAAATTCAACAACAAATTAGTAAAAAATAATGATAATAATAATTTGACAGCACTGCTGCTGTTCACTGGCACTGTATCTGGATTTGGCTTTAGTAAGATTCGGAAACCTGTTTATCGAATAATTAGGAAACCGGTTTTGATAACTCTAAGAGTTTAGTAATAGAAAAAATGTAAAATTAAAATTTAAAAAAAATGTTAACCCGCTCGGGAACTGTTGCTTGTTAATGTTTGAACTTTTATTCCAAATATCTCCGCTAGGGGGTGCTGCAAAGCCATAAAAGTAATAATAAATATAAAGACAGGGTTAATAAAATCGTCGTTTTTAGACGTAGGAGTGTACATTTTTTGCAGGAATATGTTTTTTGATGTGGTGCATAGCAATCAATTAAAAAGTCGATTTTGAATTTTTTGTAACTTACGGCTTTTTTTATTTCATATGACGATATTTGGGTTGTAGTCCAAAAGATTGAATAGGATCAAATTCTTTATTCGGTAATTTAAATATTTGTAAAAATATGTAGGGATAATTAAAAAATATGTAAATAATCGAATATTGATAAAGCCTGGGGGGTTACCGCGTACCGTGTAGTGTCCGACCGAGTATTCGGCTTCGGAGTTCGGCCAAGTTCGGTGTTCGGCTAAATTTTGGCCGAATACCGAACTTTTCTATAAATCAATATTTTGCAACATTTAGCTCTTTAATTTTGTATAGTAACTTATAAATATGCACATATTTAACTTAATTTTTACTTAAAGAGCGAAAAAGACAACTTTTTTAGGTTTTTGCAATTTAGAAATATTTAGAAAAGTTGCATGAAATTGTATTTTTATTCAAACACAAAAGAATTCGGCTTCGGTTTCGGCCGAACTTAGTAATTTTGGGCGAAGTTCGGCTTCGGTTTGGCTTTAAAAAGGTGAGTTCGGTCGGATACTAGTAACGCGATTCGAAAAAAAATTTCGAATTTGTAAATTTTGTACCTTTCGTAAAAAGAAAAGTTTTAGCAAAAATCTTACTTTTTGAATTTTTATGTGTAGTGTACAACATATTTACAAATAAATGCATTTACAAAGAAGAAACCAACAATATACTTTTTTGAAAGTTGTTTTAAAAGCCAGTTTAAAAAGAGTTGTTCGTTTTGAATGACTTACACATATTTTTGCTGGGAAACAATAAACCCGGTTTATGCTTACAAATATGATTAAACTATCAACGGGATTTTCTGTTTAATTAATCATTCAACTCATACTGTTTTTCCTTTCATTACCTTTTACTTTTTCAAAAATATTAGACATTTATATGAGTTTAAAAAATTACTATTTATAAATCAGTTTCCAAAATTATATAAAAAAAAACAGTAGTAAAGGCTATTATATAAACAATTTATATCGATTATGGCCTTTCGGCTAGGTTATTGTATGTAATAAATAAAGAATTTAAATTATAATAAGGGAAAATAATTTTAAATTAATATTAAAATAAAAATAATTTACTAACACAAAATGCACAACCAATGCACTAAAAAAAATTAACTTAAAAATGCCATAAATTATGTTTTATGAATGAGATTTTAAAATGAAATGACAAACAAACTTTTAAATGCAACAAAAATAAAACTTGTGATTTCTTTGTTTACGAAATTATGAAACAGGAATTGCATGACAAATACAAGAAATTAACAAATGAATTCATAATGGAAAAAAAATCAACTAGTGAGTGTCAAAATTTTCTTTATAGTAAAAAAAGTCAACTCAATAGACAGCGATAAGTTTTTCATTATGAATTACAGATCGAATTTACGTCTGCATCAAAATCCCGAGATTCTTATTTCACCGCTATAGAAACATAATGAAGAAAAGCTTTTAGGTATTAAATTTCTAGGAAGTATATTTGTGTATTATAATTGCGTTTTATTTAAAATTAAACGTCTATAGGTATTTCTTGAGTGATTTTTCATGGTGGTGAATACCAAACCTCAGAATTTCGAAGCAAATGTAAACACGACCGTAAGCTGTTAACGTCTAAACCCATAATGTATAATGTATTTATGTTATAAAATATAATTTTGTTTTTATGAAAAAGCTCCTAAATATTTTTATCCATATGGATATACAAATATTCAGGGCTGTTTTAAAAAACGAATCCACATAAAATAATGTGGCTTTTAACATCTACAACACGTAATTTTGTATGGAAACGAACGATTTTATGTGGATTCGTTTTCCAGAACACCCCCTATTGAAAATTGTTTAAAAAAATTAAAAGTAATATCTATGGTGACTTCTGACGGAAAATCTTATTTTTTTCAATAGAAAAAAAAAAAAACATTAAGATTTTTTTTAGAGGCGATATCAATCTTTTTGTATGAAATTTTGAGGAGATCAAGGATGCTAAATTTTATAAACTTCTATGCTCACTTACTAAATGCATGCAACACGGGTTCACTTCAGCAAAAATATCGCTTACAACAATTTTTGACAAAACAATTGAAGTCGGTTTATGTTGCATTGTCAAAAGTCCACATAAATATAAATACAGTAAAACACAAACATGTAATGTAAAATACAAGTAAAAGCAAAAGAAAAAGTTAGAAATAAAGAAAATTTAACAAAAACGATTCAGGTTAGGGTCTAGGTTTAGAGGCACTTAGTGAAATTTAGAAATTAATCTTCAAAAAATTTTTTTTTTGCTGTAGCGGTATCAAATTTAATAGTAGTCATTCTGAAAAGAAAGAAAGAAGCAGGAATTAGAAATTTGTTAATCACTATTCATAACGTGTCCGGTTCTCATACTTTACTGCGGTAACGTAAAACAACCCCGAACAGACAAAACAACGATAATCTACACATAACTTTGATTACAGGTAAGTTTTATTTGCCGCGGTAACGGAACAGACAAAGGACCAGTTTTGTAGTCAGAACTATGAGCGAATTTTTTCTAAAATTTAAATTAAAACGGAAATATTAAAAAAAAAATCTAACTTAAGAAATACGAGGGCGGATCAATAAGTAATTTACTTTTCGAAATCCAGCTCGTGGATTTTTGTGAAAGTGGAAAAAAGTGAATTACGAGTGATCATCAAACATTTTTTGAGAAAAAAAATACCGCCACTCAAACCAAGGAAACGAATCGAAAAGTGAAAGTGCGTGAGATTTTTAATGACATATCCATTTTATATGGCATTGTTGCCAGTTTTGACGATTTATCGTCATTTTGACAATTTTTACTATCGAAAATAGCCAAATGACGATTTGACAATTTTCCTCTTCAAAATGACGATTTTTTTCAATAGGAAATGTAGCAACAATTGTTCAAAAATACGTTACTTTTCCATTATCTAAATTAATAAATCTGAAAAATTATTCAGGTAATTTATAAATATTTATCATAAAATTTTTATTTAAGGTAGTCATTTTAGAATCTCATGGTTTTTTGTAGGAAAACTAACAAAGAATCTGGTAATTATTTTTATTTAAAATAGTTTTTCCTAAATCTCTAATAAATGTAACGTGTTATTCGAAGGGATGTATATCTCATATCGGATTCTTTTTTTCATGTAAATTCTTTAGTAGGTACCTGTGAAATATCTCTAGACTAAGTACATTAAAATATAAAGTTTTTTCGATACGATTTTTTTTTTTTAAAGTGAAGTTTTTCTTTTGAACAATTAATTTCAGTATATGGTAAATTTTTAATACTCATATACATACATTGAATTGTTTGAAATTTGGAGATGGAGTATTAAAGGATTATTTTCTAAAACACTTCGGTGAAGTGTTGCGTTATTTCTATAGAAATTCTTTTTGTTAAAAAATCAATTTATATTGAAAGTTTCCTTCACTTCAACCAATCAAATAAAATACTACCCAGTCAGAAATCGCCAGTGGTACAAAAAATCAAGCACTGGCATACCACTGGGTAACCACGGTGTTAAAAATAAATGACTGGCAGAACACTCATTTGGGACGCTTTTCCAGCGTTTGTAAAAAGCGTTTTACCAGTATTTGTTTTACAAAAATTTCGGTGGTTTATAAAAAAAACCACTGGCAAAGAATTGGTTTGCAACCAGTGGTTATACAGTGCTACCTAGCCAATCCTACCAGGCGTACAAAAATCAATTCACTGTTAGACCAATGATTTTATAAAAATGCTGACGCTTCGTTAAAAAATGTTTGTAGTCAGAAGATTCCGAGTTCAAATCCGGTTGCAAGCGTTCAAGTGCTTTGCCACCGCTTTCCCGTTTGTATTTTTCTGACTGGGTAGTTTTAGAATTTTTCTTAAATTAAAGCTGACACCGAAAACCGGGCGATTTTTTAAATTTTATATTATGATTTTAGGGTTATAATAATAAAAATATTTTATTATTAAAGTTTGACGATTTTTAACAATATTTTGACGATATTTCAAA
This sequence comes from Leucophora obtusa, assembly GCA_949987735.1. NCBI lineage: Eukaryota > Metazoa > Arthropoda > Insecta > Diptera > Anthomyiidae > Leucophora > Leucophora obtusa. The sequence continues at coordinate 208,337,682 of OX465297.1, forward strand.
ACGCAATGACGATTTTGAAGATTTTTTCAAAAATATTTGATGATTTTGTGCCCAATTTACTTGGCAACACTGATTGTGGTTTCAATTTCAAATGATCAATTGGGTTTCAAAAAGCTGTCCGCAATATGGTTGCCGTGTTTGCTCACAATTGACCATAAACGCAATCGCGTGACAACTTTAAAGAAGTGTTTGGCGTTCTTCATCCGCAATGAGGATTAGCGGATTTAGCCCCCGGATATACTGATTTATCCCCCAGTGACTATTTTCTATTTCCAAACCTAAAGAAATGGACCGGTGGAGAGATTTAGCTTCAACGATTAAATTATTGCTCAAACAAATACCTATTTTGAGGACTTCGAGAAATCCTATTTTTTGGAAGGAATAAAAAAAATTGGAGAAACGTTGGACTAAGTGTACTGAGCTAAAAGGAGACTATGCTGAAAAATAAAAACTTGTTTGCTAAAAAACTGTTTCATTCAAAAAGCCACGGACTTTTTGATCCACCCTCGTATTTAAGACAAAATTCGTTTTTAGTTCTGACTATAAAACTGACCTTTAATGTTTACTGGGCAAAACCTACCTTGCCATTTTGGGTGTTAAATATGATGTAGCATTTACATTTGTTGTTGTGAGAAATGCAGCATCTGTGTCTTCACTTTGTTGTGTTAAACTGTTTTTATTGGCTGGGGATTTAACGTGATTTTCATTATCAGACTTTTCAGAAGAAGACGAATCCTTTTCATTTTTAATTATTTCTTCTCCTCTCTCATCCTCCGAATCATTTTTGGGAGATGTGCCCATTGAACGATTTTTACATTTTGATGTACAACTACATCCTACCGTGCATTTTTGATGGAGCGAATTACATCCGCAACGCTGGTTGCCGCAGTCACCACGGCACTTGCAGCCCTTGGACTTCCGCTTGTGCTTACCCTTGCTAGACGTATTTGCAGTTCCTGCAAATGTTCCTGAATTAATGGAGTTAAAGGAGACCTGTCCTTGTTGTCTGCCTTCATCCATACTATGGGATATGTCGGACTGTGAGATGGATCTGTGTGAGGTTTGTGAGGTTCGACGATGCATGACCTAAAATCAAGACGTATCTTTTTTACAATTATTCGAAAATGATACACGATGTTTATTTGTTTGGGGAAAAGAGACAAGTTTGTGGGAAATTATTTACTTACATTTGGACGTTTTCGATGCATAGGTGTCTTGATCCAATCAGGATCATCTTCGGACATATTAAAAGAATCTTCACTTTCGGTAAATTCCTCTTCTTCTTCTATTATATCTTCATCCATGGGTTCGGGTTTAATGACAGGTATATTCTATAAATTAAAAGTGATACAACAACATTGTAAAATTGTAAAATTTGTTTATATGTATAGAATAAAAATTAATAACTTGGTTTCATAACACAGGACATTAAAATATGATACAACTCCAGTAACAGAGGCCAGGATATAATTTTATAACCCCCGGTGTCTTCAAATCAAATAAATTATATGATATGAATTGTCAAAAATGATATCAATTGCCATTCGATTTATAGCAAAAAAGTTAAATTAACATCTTCCACCGTAAGTAAATTAATAAAAAAAAAAAAAAAACTTTAATGAGCATTTGTCAATCGACAGAAAGCATGGAAGTGGTGGTGAGCATAGCCAAAGAGACCTTTAAGCGGCTCAAACTGTAATTAATTAACGCTAAAGCGAGTTGTTCTTGTGGAAGAAAATCGAAACCTTTTTTTACAACTGGTACAATAAATGGTGGAATTTATCGGCAAGAATGCTTAAAACCGCCTGTTACCATTTGTAAGATCTCACACTAGAAACCAATTATTTTGGCCGGATCTTGCTAGTTGCAATTATGCAAGCGACACGACTGACTGTACAAAAACAACGAAATTTATTTTGTACCAAAAGAAAATAATCCACCTATTTGTCCAGAATAGCGACTAATAGAAAAATATTGGTCAATTATAAAAGGAACTTTAAAGAAAACAGGTTCGGCAGTGTCAACTATAGAAGAGTTCATAACTAAATGAAATGTGACTGTCAGAAAAGTGGATGAAAATCCCGTGCAAACACTAATGGGACGAATTCGAAAAAATGCGATGTTTTGCATACCAAGCAACTTCTGATTGATTTTTTGCACTTTTATAATTACTATAAATACACATAATAAAAAATAAAAAAAGATATTCTAAAGCTTTATTGGATATTCTTTTACTTAAAAAACAAAGTGGTTCGATTCTAATTATTATTCAATCTTTATATTGCAACTTTTCAATATGCATAATACGAAAAAATATATCAAAAAACTATACCCGATAACTGCAATTTAACTTTTGGAAATCTCAGCCAGACAGTGGGAGAGCGCGTAACAGTATGTGAGCGACTTGCATAGAGCCTGGTTAAATGCATTAGAATGAAACAAAAAACACAACACATTTTCTATTCTTATTTTTCATCAATTGAGCTGCGCAGAGATACTTTACGTCTGAGTAACTCAGGCTGATCGGCCTGATTACGAGTGTCGAATTTGTAGTCGAATTTTTCGACTCCATATAAAATGGTTTTGTATATGTGACCTTCTCCGAGAAAAGGGACCTAGTGTGTGAAAATGAAGTTTTGAGAAGAACGCATTTAAAGTTCCAAACGCATTATCACTTTGAACACAAGTTTTCCCAAGTCCGTTTTGTACGTTTTTATGGGGTAAATAAATTTTTATCAGAAATCTAACTCATTTCATCTTATTCTACACCCTTTTAGGTACCAGAATCCAGTCTTAAGTCCAAACCCGTTTTTTGACACACTAGGTCCCTTTTCTCAGAGAAGGTCACATATAATGGAAATTATAAAGAAATGAAACTCTCATGTTGGATTTTTTAAATCTGAGTGCTATTTTCCATATAAATCCAATTGAAAAATTGTTCAAAAGTTGTGTTTATAGCGAATTTTCAGCAAATTCGACTTAAATCTCGAATACGACAGTCGTAATAAGGCCGAATAGTTTATTTGTCTTTTAATTCGCCCTATATTAGCTCGAAACTTATGGCTTTTGATATCATTCTGATACATTGCTAGATCTGTCAAAACAACAGAGTAGATTTTGAAAGATGACAAAGCAAATTGTTATAACTTTTTTGTACTTTTTCGTTTGATATTTAAGAAATTTTAACTTTTTTTAAAATGTTTTTTTTATCGTGTTCCTAAAAACCAATTAAAAATCGTGCCTTGTATTGAAACGATTAACAAAAAATGTGGTGTCGATTAAATCTACCCGTAATTATTGTTAAATTTTCTAAAATGTGCAAAAATATCCAAAAATTACGATTTCCGACATTACTCCACTTCCCTGAAGAGACTGTGTTCTCCTAATGTTTTAGGGAAAACCAAAGGAGACAGTTTTACTAGAAATTTTCTCCTTGCTCCTCCTCCGTGCTTCTATGCAGAGTTTCGAAGATTTAATTCATTAGTTAAATTTTTAAATTCTGAATTGAAATTTAAAGACTTTAAGTCAAAATGACCAATTATTGAATCGAATTCAATCGCATTTGACTCTGTTTGTTTTATTTTTAAAATAATTAATTCAATTATAACGCTCAACCGTTCAGTGATTAAGAAAAATAATTTCCGTTCAGTGATTTAACACTCAGGATTTGATTGAGTTACATATATATAGTTTGGTAGAAAATGACAAAACAAAAAAATATACATATTACAACATTGCAAAAATACAAAATATTTCCTACAATGTACGGAAAGTTCGAACATATTACTTAGGTTGTAACAATAATTCCATAACACTCTATTGTTTCGACGAATGAATTGTCAGGATCATAAGGTGATAATGGTTCGAGTATTTTAAGGTTATCGGCATTTTAATGAATTTCGTTTTCGTTTGGTAATTTTAAGCTTAACGGCATTTTAAGTTATTTCGTTAGTAGTATTTTTAGGTTAAGGATAATCCTTTTTTTAATTTTTGACAACTTCAGGGACCTTCACTTTGTGAAACAGCTCTTTTTTGGTATCTATTGCTGAAAATCAATATTTCATGCATGATCTTTTTGAGAGAAAAAAATGTTAACCGTATTGAAAAAATAGCCTGTGTAATATAATAAATAGGAAACAGATGCATTTTAAGGTCTGTTTGTGTATAACGATACTGATACTATAATGGTTACTCTTGATGGCATGAGAGTTGAATTTGTGGATAAGATTAAGGTGTCTTACAGTTTTAATTGACAGTCATTTAAATTTCTCATCGCATATTAATAACGTTTCTTCGAAAATATCATTCTTGTTGAGAAGGTTGTATTCTCTTGACTTGTATCTGCCTCTCTCAATTAGGATGCGTGTGGCACATGCCTTGTTGATGCCTCATATATTATATTGTGTCGAGGTATTTTCCGGTACCACAGGCGGTGAATTTAATAGGTTTACCAAGATTTTCAATAGAATTATTAGATATGTCTTTTGTTAATTATGTTGGTATGAGGTTATTGATATTTTTTTACAAAGCAATGGTGAATGGGTTTCCGGACTATATAGTTGACAACTTTCTTTTGTCCAACTCGGAAAGAAACCCCCAACTGGTTTATCCAACACATCATACTACTATGTTCGAGCGATCATTTCAGATTAGGCTTTCAAGAATATGGAACGATCTACCTCTATACCTGAGAGGTTTTGCTTTTTCACCCCAGGACTTTAGGCGAAAGCTTAAGGATTATGTAGCTATTCATGAGTTATAGCTTTTTGTTTGTGCTACCATTTTTATCTCTCTCGACTTTTTCTTTTTTTTTATTATTGCTGCACTTAGGAAAATCTGCTGATTGTATTATTTTTTTTTTTTTATTTAAATATCTATTTATATTATTTAAGATAATGTTTTCAGTATATTTTTATTTGATAGTTTTACTGTATTTTTTACTTATTTCTATTATTATTTATTTTTATTATTTATTTTTTATTATTTATTTTTATTATCTTTATTTAAATTATTATTTTTTTTGTAGTAGCTTTTATTAATCGTATATGGCCCCCAGGGCTTTGGTTATGTAATTTGAAGTAAATAAATGCTGTATTTATTATTAAAAAAATACAAAAACTGGTAGAAAATTTTTCAATAATTTCTTAATAGATACCTTATTAAGACCTGCTAACTTAAAAAACTGAGTTTAGTGCTTAACCATAGTTATGTCAAATTTATACAGAAATATGTGGTTAATGTTAAACCATGGTTATGTTACAAATCAATTCTCGCCCTAAGTCATGCACAAAACACAAAGATAGAATTATTGTAGTACAATATAAATACATACTTCTATACAACAAGACCTTACAAACAACTTCTCAGAAGTTGAATATCTGCCTTGTAAAATTCATTGGTTATATTGTTAAAAACGAACAACATCCTTTAAGTGTTGTAGTTGTTCGTTTCAAGCATAATCACCAATGAACTTTAAAATCAGCTTCTGGGAACATTACGGTATGTGTCCAATATTTCATGTGTTACCTTTTTGAGTGAAAGAAATAGAAAATTTAAAGTTATTTCGTTAGGATATTTTAAGGTTAACGATATTTTAAATTCCTTATGGTATTTTAAGGTTAACGGTATTATTTCGCTAGCAGTATTTTAAGGTTAACGGCAGTAATTTGCAAGGAATTTAAATTGTTATTGTTATTTTAGGGTTAGTGTTTGCCAACAATGATTATTTGCTCTTTACAACAAAATCGTTAAATTCAAAACTAGTAGTATTTTTTAAAGCAAGTTTTAAAAATTATGAAACATTTCAAGTAGGGTTTGGGGTTCGGGAAATCCCGGGCGGGAATTCCCGGGAAATCCCGGGAAAAGTTTGCCGGGAATTCCCGGGAAAATAATATATTTTTCCCGGGAAAACGGGAAATTTTAAAAATATTAAATTTTTTAAATTGTTTTTGTTTCGAATAGGATTTTTTAATTTTAGTCATAAAAAACATTTTAAATACCAAAACAAAAATGTCATTGTTAAAATCTTTTAAAAGGGAATACATTTATTTGACACACAAATAAAATCTTTGCCAAGTAATAAGGAGCATTTCAACTAATAAAGATTTTTCGCATAACTTATTCAAAATTTAAGTAGTAAAATCTAAAAACTTGGTAAAATGTTTAAAAGAAATATGAACAAAGTCTTGTTTCTTACAAATAATCGCCCTTACTATCTAAATTTTTCAAATGTATATTTTAGTTAAATTCGACTTTGTTAAAATATTGGGTGGCTTGGTTTATTTTTGGAGCATTCGGATTGGTTAATTTATTTTCAACCAATCAAAATATTTGAAAATATAAATATTTTTGTAAGGTCTTCATACACAAAATGAACAAAACCGTTTGATTAAAAATAAAGTCGACTTTAAATTTAAAATACGCCTTTATATTAAGGGTCAATAATTTTATAAGTAATGTTTTCATTAATAAATGTGAAAAGAAAAGACTAATGGTTAACGGTGGTATCTAAATTTGGTTATCCGACATCTAAATTTGGTTCACAAAAAAAAATTTATGGTCATGCAACTTCTCTTGAAGAAAACAACAAGAATAACGTTTCAGCTAAAATTAGCAAAGTACCTGAAGAAAAAAGTGTGAGCTGAATAGGCATTAAAGGTTTTATAGTAGGGCAAACATTTCCTGAAATGGTATCCAAATTAGCTGCAGGCAATCCGCACCATAACTAGATCTTCGTTTATTCGAGAAAGTTTTTATAATAAAAACCTGGCATTGCAAAAAAATGAAACCGATGTAAAGAACATTATATTAAATTACTACAATTATGTAAAAGATATCATGATAAAAGAAATATCGAGCAATATTTCTAACAATAGGAGATTTACTATAATCTTAGATGAATGGACAAGAATATCACAAAAGAGATATTTGAACATATGTACAAACGGATATAATTCATTCTATAACCTGGGGTTGGTTTATATATCAGGAAGATGCATTTGTATTGAAATAGTGTTTTTTTTAAACAAAAATTACTTATATAGGTGGTTTTCATTACCAATCTTTTTAAAAAATATTTCCCGGGATACCCGGTATTCCCGGGAATCAAATTTTTTTATTCCCGTTTCCCGGGAAATAAAAAAGTCCGGGAAATCCCAAACCCTAATTTCAAGGTATTTCTGATATCAAAAAATCCTGTTCAAGAACCAAGATTGTTACAAGGAAAGTATTCGAAGGTAAATTCTGCGATTTGTATGAAAATTGGATATGGGAGTTAGTGTTTGCCAACCATGATTAATTGCTATTTACAACAAAATCGTTAAATTCACAACTGATATTATTTTTTAAGCAAGTTCTTAAATTTTTGAAACATTTCAAGGTATTTTTGATATTAAAAAATCATGTTCAAGGAAAGTATTCCAAGCTAAATTCTGCGATTCCCAGCAAAATCTTTCATTAGCATGTAATGAGTTTTAGGTATTGAAATCCAAAGTGTTTACTACTTACCTTTTAATTACTAAACCACTTATTTTAACATGGTGATGTCATTGGAGGAAAGTCATTACGCTGATGTTCTATGCAACAAAAAATTGATGTAGTTCAAAAGATCAACATTTTCATTACACACAAAGGTCTGTTCGACGTTGTTACCGCGGGTACACGCAGGAACCCAAATTACCCGAAACAACAACAATTTACACACAATTTTGACAATAGAAAAGCTTTTCGGTAAAATTGGGTACTCGTGGAACAGAGCTAAAGAGGCGACAATTGCTTTCTCCGATCTTATGCTGGTCTTTTAGATAAGTTCGTAAACTTAACATATAGTGTCCTTATACGGAAGTTTAATTAGCAAAAAATTCACATATTTTTATAAAAATACATATTTGAAGAAAACACAAACGTTTAAAATTTTTTTTTAGACTTTAATGTTAAACTAAAATAATTTTTTTAAATGATATGCTTACATTGTTTTCAAACAAATTTTAATTTTAAATTGATATTAATTTTAAATTGACCATATGTTACAAATAAAAGATTGTATACATTTTACAACAAATTTAATGTTTTGATTTTTTGCTAAAATCTCTAAGGCCGAGATTTTTGGATGTAAAATATACTCGGTTTAGTTAAGGCAACACAAAATTTTATAATAAATATATTTCTATTTTTAAAGCAGCATTTCAGTTACAAGCAACTTTAAACTACAGGGCTAAAAGTAATTGTTGAAACAGATCCAATTAGATACTGCAATTGTTTCTGTATAATGGTATCAAATAAAATTAGATATAAAAATATATAATTTGATTCGATAATATCGAAGTCTTTTGGAAAGCACTGGTATGATAATATATGTAATAATGCTGCATTTATACTGGAAAGTTGAACTTGTAAAAAGCGCATTAATTCATAATATTTAAAACACTTTTTTAGATCCATATTTTCACTTATTAAAATGATGTGAAAATACAATCTTTCATAATCTTATACATACTACTTTTGTTTGAGTGAAGTTTTAGGAATTTGGACTACTTCCGTCCTATGACAACCCCATGTTAAAATCATTCATGTTTCACCGGAATTTGAACCACATCTGAATCAGAATATAAGATGTTTTTACTACAACTTTTTCCGATCTTTTTTTTGCTGGGTATAAATAGATGTTAAATTAAAATTTAAAAAATATAAATTTAAAAAAACAATGTGAGCTGACACGTATTGATCAGCGAAACTCATAATCGTCAGGCAAACACTCTAACCATTAGACTAAGATGTCGTTATGATTTTTAATGCTTTAGTGTACACATTTATTGTGGCATGTCTACTTTTACCAAAGTTGGTTGTTTTCACATACTGCTTACATGTAATGCTGAGAGTAACAAACATCAACAGTTCTATAAATAGATGTTAATTATAAATTAAATACAAAAAAAAAATGGATCTCACATGAATTGATTAGTGAACCTTATGATTGTCATTACCACTAGGCTACGCCATATAGGTATGGGTTATAATGATTTATATCACATATTATTTGTTGCAGCAATTGTATATCCAGTTTAGCGTAAATTTATTGAAATTATGTACTGCTTAGATGTAATTCTGAGGGTAATGAACTATAAATTCAGTTTTATAAATTCAATGAAATAGTAATTTGTCGGGTGTGATTATCGGTAACTCATTACATTTAGCTTAGAAGAAATTCAAAGTGTAAGGAGATATCAGATATAAATAATGCATGTGGTACTGACTAGTCATTACCACAATTTTGCTGTGTTTGTATGAAAATTTGATTTGTGATAAAAAAAAAAATTAAGAACAATCTGCAAATCTTTTGGTCACTACTGTAATTCACTTGTTAGCTCAAAAGCAGATACATCGCTATATTTCGTTATATTCTCAAGATTTTTTCTAAAATCTCCTTATATAAATATTCCAGCCTTCTTAATATTTCTCTATTTTTGAGAACAAATTTTTGTTAGGGAAGACTTGATCTATTTAAAATACTTTAAGGTTCAATTAGACGTGCCATAACCATAACCATATAAAACAGCTGTTCAAACCAATCTTATGTGCTACAATGTATTCGGTTATTGATGACATGCCATAACGCCATAACCGTATATACCAATTGAATTTTGGTTTTCTGCTATGGCGTTATGGTTACGGCTATGGCGATATGGCACGTCTAATTGAGCCTTTAAATACCAAATATGGGCAAGTTTTTAAGATAATTTTTTTTTTTTTTTTTTTTTGGAAATTTTGCTTATTTTGATACTTTAAATTTTTATTCGCGCTAAAAAACTTTCTTCTAGTAAATATTTTGATTTTAATCCTGGCCTTTAATCAAAATAAAAAAATAGGAATTTTAATGATAGAATGATGTGAATGAATTTAAAAAATGATTATTTACACACATAATACTCACATCTATTCAGCGTATTATATCGGAAATTTTTGTAAAAGCTGATAAAATCTAAAAGATCAGCATATTATATACAATAGATTGATAGAAATTAGAAGATAGCTTTATAAATATATGCCTCAACTGTTTATTAAAATCCCAGTAGGTATCGCGAAAGTTGTCAAATTAATTAAAATTTTATTTGATTCCGATAAGTTTATGATTAATTTAGTTATCAATTGCAAAAAAAATATGTATCAGAAAATGTTTCGTATTGTATTTAATTTTAATAGTAATTTGTAATAAACTGTTATACTTCCCATCAAAAAAGTACTAGAAAATTAATAGCCATTAAGTAACATACAATCTCAGTGCAAAACATAAGCAGATTCGCCCCCACAAGATGGCTTTTTCACAAAAATATTGTATTAGGACAATTGACTGCTGAATTTATGGGTTTGTGCTGTAAAATAAAGAAGTATATGAAACAAAAAGAAATAACTAGTGTCCGACCGAACTCACTTTTTTAAGGCCGAACCGAAGCCGAAGCCGAACTTCGGCCAAAATTACTAAGTTCGGCCGAAACCGAAGCCGAATACTTTTGTGTTTGAATAAAAATACAATTTCATGCAACTTTTTCAAATTCAAAAATGCGGAAACCAATTACTAAATATTTCTAAATTGTAAAAACATAAAAAAGTTGTATTTTTCGCTCTTTAAGTAAAAATTAAGTTAAATATGTGCATATTTATAAGTTACTACCCAGCAAAAAAAAAAACCGAATGCATTCTACAAGAATGCATTTTTCACTGCATATAAAGTAGCTATATGTGCTGATTTCTTACTTCCAATAAACGTATTTTAAATGACTTCCAAAATGCCATTAATTAAAAACTTTTTTTACTTCCCAGAAAAAAAATACCTGACCAAGATCCGTAAAAGCACCTATACTGTTCGGCACAAATGCGTTCAATTTGAGATGAAAAACGCATTCTTTTAACATTGGCTTGTCATAGGACAATTGGCTATGACAAGCCAATGTTAAAAAAATGCCTTTTTCACCTCAATTTGAACGCATTCGTGCCGAACAAAATAGGTGATTTTACGGATCTTGGTCAGGTATTTTTTTGCTGGGTATACAAAATTAAAGAGCTAAATGTTGCAAAATATTGATTTATAGAAAAGTTCGGTATTCGGCCAAAATTTAGCCGAACACCGAACTTGGCCGAACATCACTTTTTGGCCGAACTCCGAAGCCGAATACTCGGTCGGACACTAGAAATAACAGCACTAATTAGAATTGTGGGCGCTGTGGTGTAATGGTTAGCGCGTTGGCTTGTTACACATAAGGTTGCGGGTTCGATCCCCAGCAACATCAATTTGGAAAAAAAATATATAAGATTTTTCTATCCTTCATAGATATTGCAGCGTCCGCCTTCGGTGTTCCCATAGCACTTAACCCCACCAAAGTAAAATAATATAACAGGGATATGAACTAATCATCAGCTTCAACAAAGTTCCGCCAACTCCGCGCAATTACAGTTTTGCCATATTTAAAGTCCTTCATCTTTCACCACCTTTCATCTCTTCTGTATCCCTTTTCAAAGTAAGCAACACGTTAATTAATAGAAAATATTTCCTGTGTTGCTACTCTTTAAAAAGAAATTGTCAGTTGTTTCTTGTAAACGCATGTCCCTATTGTTCCTATCTATTGCTACAATTCAACATTTTTGTTATATTGTAGTAAACGCTATTAAAGCAATTTTTAGCAGTGATATTGTATGTTATTTAAAAGCTATTAATTTTGGAGTGGAGTGTTCTTTTTTCGATTTCATGTGAAAAAAAACTTTATACTTCATTAAAAAAAAATATTTTTCACCATAATAAGTTTCCGATGAAAATTGTATTGCATTATTTTCGTTAATTTAATATACACGACTATTATCAAATCGTAATTTAAATTGTGAAAAGAACAATTTTTTACATAAGAAAACAACAATCACAACAAATCAAAAATGTCAGTTTTTCACGAGAAAAATAATAGGTAACAAGACTATTATTTTTCTAGTCAAAAAGTGACATTATGGGTTTTTGTGATTGTTCTTACACTCATGGAAATAAATCTATAAAAATAGCAGAAAAAGTTACTAAAAAAAAATGATGCTGCAGAAGAAACTGCTGAAATTAGCCGATTTTTTTTTGTTAAATAGTACTAGTAAAATAAGAACAGCAAAATTAAAACTGTTAAATTTACAGAATTTTAGTTATATTTAAGTTAACTTTTAGTTAAGTGAAAATAACAAATTGTACTATAAAATCTGCAGAAAATTTTGCTAAATATTAGTAGACTAAAAATAGCAAAAATAAACTGTTATATATCCTTTTTTTCGTTTATTAATTCACAATATTTAACAAATTTTAACTATATAATAAATACTAGTAACAATATTCTATAAATTGATATATACAAAGTCCCAGAAACGAGCTCTCGAGTATAATAAATATATTGATATTTTTTGATTTTCAAATAATGGATTTAATGACGTACTTCAAATGAAGAATATATTATTTTTAATTGTTATATATCCCTTTGTGGCCCTATGTTCCGTATAGGAACTACGGGAACTTATGTATGTATATATCCCTTTGAGACCCAGCATACGATTGTGAGATGTGATGTTTTCTCTTAACCGTACGATGCATACCCAACTTTTTTTTACCTTTCTGATCTTTTTTGCTTATATCTCTTGAACCAGGTAGAATATTTGCATGAAAGAAAAACTAAAACATTTGTAAAACGTTTTAGTTCCCGTATCCCGGGTATGTGTTTGGAAGGTGTCGAATTTGGAAGATCGTAGCTCCTGAACCACCGAACCGAATTGGATCAAATAACCTTAGAAATTACTTATATTTCCTAGATCCGAAATCTCTATACCCTAAGTTAAGCCGTTCCTAAGTTACAGCACTGCAAAGTTGCAAGTGGATACATTTGTATCCGGGTGTGTGTTCTAGGGATAAAGTTGCAAATATTTTCAATACTTAATAGGTTTACTTAGATAAAAAAATTGCAATTATATTTTTAGCTAAATTATATTTCATAAAATATGAATTGACATCAGGAAATTTTAAGTTTTAATACCATTTTACCTTAAAATTACAAAATCAATAAATTTTTGCAGCTGGTTGGGTCTGAAAAGGATATACAAAAATTTTTCTATTTTTAAGCTAAATTTAGTTGAATGCAAATAGCAGTCTGTCCTGCTGAAATCGGCAGAAATATTTGCTAAAAAAAATTTTAATCTTTTTCCTGCAACATAATTTTTAACTAATTTTTAGTAACTTTTTTTTTGCTTTTTTTACAGATTTATTTCTATGAGTGTATAAATAAAAAAAAAATGTTTATCAGTTTTTTTGATGCTGTCATTCATTCATTGAAATTTAAGTAGTTTGAAATATACAAGGTCTGTTCGACGCGGGTACCCGCGGGAACCCAATTTACCCAAAACAACAACAATTTTGACAATATAAACACTTTCTGTACCCGCGGTAAAGTACGTGGAACAGAGCTAATGTGTCAAAACTTCATTTTGAAATTTTTTCATAAACTATTTTCCTTTTTTCATATGCTTAAAACAAAATTCCTACTGGGATTTATAAACACTATGAAAATTTTTTTCTAAAATCGAACTTACCTTAGCAGAAGTCTTTCCTCTTTTTTTCTTATGATTAGCCTCCTCTCTTAACTGTTTATAATTTTCCAGTTCAATCATTAAAGATTCTATTTTCTTTTCCTGTTCTTCCTGTAATTTTAAACGCTGTTCTTGTTCTGGAGTTAAAGCCAATGAAATCTTTTCTTCGTACTCAGCAATAGCTTCTTCGTGTTCAAGCTTCATTTGACGTATAATTTTGTCTGTATCATTTGATTTTTCTTCTGCTGTATGGAATTGTGAACGTAGTTCCTCAACGACTTGATTATGTTCACGTCTCATATCAGCTAACGTTTTTAAAAGATACTTGAACACGGCCCGAGACTCGGCTAGATTTTGTACGTTTTCGCCAAGGGAACGTATTAAAGTATCGAGATCGTTAGCGCACACCTTCAGCTGGAGGTCGGAAATTTGAGCGTTTCGCATTTCGAGTTCTTCTTGCAAATTGGCAATTTCCATACCATTTTGTGATTGTGGGTCGGGGTAGGGTTCTTGATTTTCCAACTCTCCAAGGCGACTGCTAATTATGCCACGATCATCCATTAGTTGTTCAAGTGTACGTTCAGCATCAATAAGGGATATGATTACCTCTAGTTCACGTTCAACACAGGCAATAATTTGATCTATTTTTACCGATGCAGCCGTAGCATCTTTAGCGGATTGCATCTTTTGTCGTTGAGTCTGTGCTACTTTTTGTTTTTCAAGAGCATCTTTAAGTCTAAGTACAAAACACGAAATTAGTTAAGGGGAGTAGAAGGAAAAATAGGAGGGATTAGAGGATTTACGCACACTTTAGTCACATCACATCATTATCTAAAATCACAAAACCAGAAGTTGGAAAAAGCATTAAAACTTACCTCTTGTTAATGGCCATAGCTTCTTCACATTTCCTTTTGAGAACATTACGTTGTTTGTTGTGCAAAGCCTCCTTACGGGCCATTTCATTTTGCATTTTACGATCTTTATTTTTTAATTGCATCACCTCTTTCTCACGCATCATTTTAAATTGTCTAAAGTTTTCTGCTTCCGAACGCATAGCTCTGATTAATTTCACTTTCGATTCCTTCATAGCTTGTATTTCCGTACTGAGATTTCGAATTTTCTGAGTTTCTTTTTCTCGTATTTTCAAAAGTTTAGCTTGTTGAGTATTTTTACGTTTCATATCGGAGATTTCTTGTTCCAGAGTCTGTAAACGTTTGCGCCTTTCTTCGGCCAATTTGGCAGAAGCATTCTCCTTGACGTGACGTAGTTTATCGAGAAGTTCGAACTTTTCTGCTTCTAATTCTTGAATTTTTTGCTCACATTCTTTGAACTTCTCTTCGATGTCATCATCTAACGTAGAGAATTTGCTAAAATTACCAGCCATACGTTGTTGCAGTTGTTCCTTAAGATTCAATTCACGATTAATTCGACGCAATTGATCATTTATTTCAATTTGTTTGCTAGTAAATGCTTCAGTACGTTCTTGAATAATGGCATGCATTTCGGAAGAATTTACCGAACCATCATTTTCTTCACTATCCCCGCCATTTACGGAAGAGCCCAAGGAAGAACGATGTTTATGATCCATAATTTCTGTTTGTGTTCTTGCCAATTCATTATCAAAACCTGCAACTAATTTGCTAATATGCATTACAGTCTCCTGTAATTTCCCATCTTCCGTATGATTTTCTTGTATTTTGGTCAATTCACTAATAAATTCTTTCATTTCTTCCACATTTTGTTTAAGATTTTCATGAGCAGCTTCCGCTATATGAGCCCTCATTTCATGTTCGGTTACATCGTGCAGTGTCATTTGCCATTGTTGCTGTAGATTCCGATATTTTTCTTGTAATTCTTTATATTTACGGTTTTGGTCATCAGATGGCATTAACATGGGCATTGAATTGGTCATAAGGGGTGCAACAGATCCAACAACTTCTAAATCCTTTGTCAAAGATGCTGTCATTGTACCACCTTTGGTTAATAACTCTACCCGTAGTTTTTGTATTATACCCTTAAGACGATTTATTTCGGCTGCATGAGGATCTTGATTAACAATAGGTTTATTTTTAATTTTACGAGCTCTGTCAGCGTAACGCAGAGTACTAAGCGTTTCAGCGACATTATAATCTGCAGGTGAAACACACGCAATCATAAGGGTAACAGAATTTCCACCCAGGGAATCCTGTAGTAGGCGGGTTAATTTAGAATCACGATAACGAACGAAACCAGCACCTTTGCCATCTGTTGTCGAAGAAATTTTGAAGAAAAATTAAGGGGAAAAACTGGTTTAAAAGCTCTCAAGTTTGGAGGGATATATCTAATGAGAGAGAATATCTAATTTGTTCCAATGACTACAAATATAAATTTGAATGAATGTCGCTGCCCTGGTAATGACTGTTAACAAATATATAAGGGTATTTTAAGTATAACGGTATTTTCGTTATTTCAAGTAGTAGTTACCGGTAGTCAGTTATTTCGATGCATAATGTAATTGTTTTACAAAAAACAAACGAGAATAAAAACAAAACCAACTTATCAAATAATGTAAGAAAAATATTCAATAACCTCGTGCATTTACCAAAAACTGAACATTTAAAATAACGGTAATAGGGAAAATGGTATTTTATTTATTTCGGTAACGGTTCTTTAAGGGTATCGATATTTCATTTATTTCGGTACCAGTATTTGAAGAATAACGGTATTTCAATTATTTCGGTTACGATATATCGGTTATTTTGATAACGGTATTTTAGGATAACAAGTTGAAAGGGTTTTGAATCGATAAAAATGAAAATTTAAAAACAAAAATAATGAAGTGTGAATTTAATCGTAAATGCCGATCAAAACTTATTTTCTTTTGCATATTGGTAAACTTTTCAGTGTCCAAATTTGTGAGAAATTTGTCATAGCGGCCTTATTAAATTGATTAAAACTACCAGATACCCTTGCGAGAAATATATAAAAACAAAGCTAAACTAAGAAATTTATGTTTTGAATTTATGGGGTTATTATAATTAATTTCTCCTAATATTGTTTCAAACTTACCTCTTATCTCGAAACTCAAACATACAACTCTTATAAATTTTAAAAAGTTAAAAAACTTACCTCCTAAAGCTGAAATAACATTTCCCAATGCCAATAGACCCTGATTAATCTTGACACCCTCTTTGAAACGATCACCCGTGGCACCAGTCTTTTTAGAACGTTCCGAACCAGCCAAATCAACTAAATGAAATTTAGAAGTAGTAACAGCACGCCTGAAAATGAAATACAAATAAACATAGCCGCAATGATTGCCGATAAAGGCAAAAACAAAATAAATGTATACTTACGATTCATCTTTTTTAGTAGCTTGTAAAGTAACTGTAAATATAGCATGAGATCTTGAAGAGGCTTGATTCATCGCTGTTGAAGCCACTGCTCTACCACCCGATCCTTTCACCAAACAGTCTGTAGTCTCTTTGGCATCATAAACTTCTTTTTCGGTAAGACCTACCATTAAAATACCATTGCGATCTTCACGCATTTCAACAACACTCTCTTCACGGGACTTATCAGAAAGTAAATCATATAACTGTTCCTGATACAATTCCATAAATGAACATTTGATAATAAAGTCAAATTCATTTGCTAATTGTTTAATACGTTCGAATATGTCATGCATAGCACGAGGAATAACACCGACATCCTCATCGAGTGACCCATCAAATGCCGTACCCATAGTGTGTGTCTTACCAGAACCAGTCTGGCCATAAGCCAAGATAGTGGCATTGAAACCTTTGAATAATTTATCCAACATATCGGACACAGACAAATTATATACAGTCTCTTGGGTATCACGCCAATCAAAAACAAAATTAAAAGAAAAAGCATCATTGTTGTTCACCAGTACTTGATGAAGGCCTTCCATTTTCTCCACGGCCACCTGGCAGCCGCGAGCCTTTTCTGAATTTACCAAAGGGCGGACTCTGAGAGCCACCCGTACACTTTCCAAATCACCACTCATTTAAAAACGGCTATTAAGGTATTGGTATTATTTTTTAACTGCAATTTAGTTTAAATCAATAATTTTTTGATTTTTCATCAATTTAGATTTTATACTTACAATTTACAGCGGCTGTGTATGTGCGGAAAACGAATTATGTGACCTGTCACGAGTTAAAAAAGACTACAAATACAAATCCACGTTTTATAGATTTTTCAGCAGATACCTGAAAACATTTTATTTTTATAAACTTTGCTACGGAAACACAAATTTCCCTTAATAATTCTTTAATAAACAATGCAATTCTCCCGTTTTTCTTCTTTGGCTTGCGTCCAAATGAAGTAAACGGTTTTAATTTCAAATGAAAAATGGCGAAATTTGTGGCGTTGTGAGAGATACAAGTTGAGTTGCATATGGTTTTGCGCCGCCACTTAAGTAAGCGGACAAAAGTTGAATTAACTAGAATTGAATGAATTCCTTGACCAAAAGTTGAATTAACTAGAATTGAATGAAGTCCTTCACCAAAAGTTGAATTAACTAGAATTGAATGAATTCCTTGAACAAAAGTTGAATTAACTAGAATGAATTCATTAAATTTTATGAAGGCATTAAAAAAAAATTAATGAATTCCTTTAAGATAAATCGAATGAAAAAAAAAGGAATTCATTCAATTCCTTAAGTTTGGTCAGGGAATTCATTCCCAAAATATAAATTCAGTTCAAAAAAAGGGAATAAGGGAATTAATTCTTCGAAGCTCTGCACTCAAGTGAAAGGTTAATTTACTAAAATATGTTGTTTTTACGGCTAAAAGCAAGATAAACTTATTAATTTTAAAACGGCGAATACATTAAGGAACTTTGAGTAGGGAACAAAAAAATTTGTAAAAACGAATTGCACGAATGTCAACACGAACATTGGTCGAATTCGGCAGAGAAATCTTAAGCTGCCTACACACTAGGGAACATACTTAAAAAAAGAGAGCATTTTTTGTGAATGTGTGAGTGCGTTTGTGTGTGGGTGAGTGTTGAGAGCGTGCATTTCGTGTTTACAAAATTTTTTGATATTTTTTGTTCCCTCAACCATGTTCCCTAGTGTGTAGGCAGCTTTAAACTGATACCGGTGACTTGTAGCGCTTTGTGATTATTTACTCTGCTGAACGATGTTTTCTTTTTGTTTTTAAATACATTTTTTCTATATTTTCCTTTGATTTTATAAATTTTTTGTTTTTGAATTATATTTGTATGTTTTTATTTGTCAATCATACAAAACAAAAATGTTTTAAAATCAACAACAACAAATGTATCACTATTTGATCAAAAGTAGCAAACATTTTTTTCGCTACCAAAATATGACAGCGCTCTGACTGAGCGGTTAGTGATCAGGTCGTTCAGCAGATAGTTGCACAACTGTTGTAGAAATGTTGACTATTAAATTGTATCTGCCGAACGCACCTATTGTATCTGCCGAACGCACCCATTAACATACACAAATCAATATTCGTAAAAAATCGCCATTTTTCACGAATGTTCCTTAGTGTATTCCTTGCTTAATAGATCGGCTTCAGTCGACATTGAGCCGCTGCGAGTAATTTCCGTGACTATTTTATGTCGACTTGTATATCTGGTCGTTCGGCTTCTTTTGGCGGAAAATAGCCGCCTATATTTGAAAGTCCAAAGGCTTAATCACAGATTAATACCAGATGTGAAACCAATGAAAGGTGTCAAAAAAGGATTCTCGAACCGTATGGTTTTGTTTACATGGAAGTCAAGTCAAGAGGGAGATAACAATATAAAATCTACATACATTTTGTATTGCGCATTTTTTGTATATATATATATATATATATATTAGGGCGGGTCGATTTAATAATCGCCCATGGCTCAGTGAAAATCGTATTCTAGGGATCAAAATAAGAAACTTTGCCGAAGGAACCATACCTCTAAAACGAATTCTACTACCCCCAACTGTTGACTTTTGTCCCGTAGGGTCAAGTTTTGAAAAATCCCACTTTGACCCATTTAGAGTGCCCCAATCGAGTCCAAATGTATGACCGACCCCCACTAACTTTGGAGGGCCGATCCACCCATGCCAGTGGCACACCCCCTGGAACTCCCCTGGGGGGTTCCCCATACAAACATTTTAAAAAATCACCATTTTTGGCACTTTATTTTATTATTTTTTATTTATTTTATTTATTTTTATTATTTTATTTATTTTTTCTCTTTAGAAATTTATTTAGTCAGAACATATGTAAATGAAAAAATTAATTTAACTTAGTAATAGAAAAGAAAATAAAAAAAATTACTGTTTGAAGTCTTTTTTGCTTTCAAGTCTGGGCATTTTTTCTTTTCTATTACTAAGTTAAATTAATTTTTTCATTTACATATGTTCTGACTAAATAAATTTCTAAGGAGAAAAAATAAATAAAATAATAAAAATAAATAAAATAAATAAAAAATAATAAAATAAAGTGCCAAAAATGGTGATTTTTTAAAATGTTTGTATGGGAAACCCCCCAGGGGAGTTCCAGGGGGTGTACCACTGGCATAGGTGGATCGGCCCTCCAAAGTTAGTGGGGGTCGGTCATACATTTGGACTCGATTGGGGCACTCTAAATGGGTCAAAGTGGGATTTTTCAAAACTTGACCCTACGGGACAAAAGTCAACAGTTAGGGGTAGTAGAATTCGTTTTAGAGGTATGGTTCCTTCGGCAAAATTTCTTATTTTGATCCCTAGAATACGATTTTCCCTGAGCCATGGGCGATTTTTTTGCCTCCCCACAAATCGACCCAGCCTAATATATATATATATATATATATTTTTTGTCTCTTTTTAGATTATTGTGCTTTATCTTTTGTGTTTTTCTTGAATTTTTGCGTTTTGTTTTGCTCATTTTCTGTCGGCCATATTGCCCAAATCAGCTGATTCATATCTGGTATAATCTGTGGGCTTAATAAAGGCTCATTTAGTAATACGTGGACGTAACGTGACGTATATCCTTATGGAAAATCTAGTGAGTTTAAAGAGCATAGCTGACAGCCTTAAGACTCATTTAGCCATACGTAACGTGACGAATCAGCTGATTCAATCTAAAATAATGAGTAAAAAAGAAATAGACTCTCAGCTATGCTCTTTAACTCATTAGATTTTCCATAAGGAGATACGTTCACGTATGGCGAAATGAGCCTTTAAGCTAGAATTAGTTATACAACGACAGCGAGATTTGCTTTTTCATATTTTGTATGGGAAGCAAAATATCGCTATGTCGTCCGGCGATTTGTCGTCGTAATATAATCTATTCTATTCATAAAGGTAGAATTAGTAATTCGTAAATGTAACGTGACGAGCTGATTCAACCTATCTGATGGAAAATACAGAAGCACTTTTCCTACGTAAACGAAGCGAGTCGGAACGGACGAACCTGTTGAAATTTGATTTTCTTTCCGTGTTTACGTGGCAGCTGATATTGCATGATATGTTTACTCAATAAAAATGAAAAAAAACTAATCAAAAAAAATAATTCAAACAATATTAAGTGATAAAATTAAAAAGTGTGCAAAACTACTAATGAATAACAATGAAAATTAAGTTTTTGTTAGGGTACGTTATATTTACGTATAGCTAACGAGCCCACGTTACATCCACTTATGGCTAAGTGGATGTAACGTGACGTATCTCCTTATGCGGCCTATAGACTACTCAAGTTACTTGCACAATAATGAGTTTGTGCAGGTCAGTTGAACAGTGTGTGGCCTGGTTTTTGTACTTGTACAAGTATATTTTTAGACTTGAGTAAAAATCAAAACGATTTTGATTTTTACGCAATATTTTAGAACTTGTACAAGTCATTTGCGCGGTGTATGCTGAAATTAGCACAGTTCAGCAGTAATTTTTGAAGAGTGAACATCATAAATACGGATAAAAAAATTAAAAATATGAATAAACGTAAAGTAAAAATTGTTAATATAAATTTATTGACATCACCAACGAATTTCAGGTATTTTGGCCTGCACAAAGTGTAAAATAAAGCTTTTAAAGGCTAATATTGCCTCATGGAAATAACAATCCGCTACATGTTTCTGCTGCTACGTGTGAATTAAAATGAATATTGCACAGTTTACTTGAATGGTGTGTAGCGAGTAAGGTGACTTGAACAAAATCGTTATTGTGCAAGTGACTTGCATAGTCTATTTGCCGCATTATGGAAAATCTAAAGGTAGAGTTAGTCATACGTAAACGCAACGTGACGAATCAGCTGATTCAACCTATCCTATAGAAAACACACAGAAGCACTTATGCTACGTAAACGAAACGAGTCGGAACGGAAGAACCTGTTGAAATTTGATTTTCTTTAAGTATTTTTACTAAAAAACTTGAAAAAAACTAATCAAAAGGGATAATACAAACAATATTAAGTGATAAAATTTAAAAATTGTGCAAAACTAATAATGAATAACAATGCAAATTAAAAGTTTTTGTTAAAAACATATGATCCGTTTTCGTTTACCTACAACTGCTGATTTTCCGATAATCGAGTTGTGATTCAACTCTAAAGCTGCCTACACACTTGGGAACATGGTTGAGGGAACAAAAAATATCAAAAAATTTTGTAAACACGAAATGCACGCTCTCAACACGGACACACACACAAACGCACTCACACATTCACAAAAAATGCTCTCTTTTTTTAAGTATGTTCCCTAGTGTGTAGGCAGCTTAAAGGCTGAGTTACCCAACGGTAAACGTATCTGTAACGAATCAGCTGTTCCGATACCACAAGAAGAAATGTTTACGAATGGTTACTAAAGCTGCCTACACACTAGGGAACATGGTTGAGGGAACAAAAAATATCAAAAAATTTTGTAAACACGAAATGCACGCTCTCAACACTCACACACACACAAACGCACTCACACATTCACAAAAAATGCTCTCTTTTTTTAAGTATGTTCCAGTGTTGCCACCAGTGAAAGAAAAAATTACACAGCTGTAGGTCAAAAATTATCCAAAACCGTATGAAATTACACAAAAAATATAATTTCAAAATAAACTCTCCTGAGCACAGTGGGGAAGGATGAAAATATTTTGGAAAAAATTTCGCCATTTCTTACCAAAGTTTTGTATTTTTTCTATTTATAAACCGATTTTTAAAGACTTAGCATTTTGTCACCTGCAATGTACAAAAGTTATTTGCATTTTAAAACTAAAATTTTGCATTTTGGTAATAACCTAGGCTGAGTTTTTGCCTTCTGCAAAAGCAAATCCAGGCCAATTTCCCTGAAAAATATAACAAATTAGTCAATTAACTAAAGGGAATTTCAATTCAATATCTTTTTCAGGCTTAAAATGGCTGGCTTTTAAATTTGAATATTAATAAAATGGTATTTTATCCACATTAAAAGCTTCTTTCAGAAAAAAGTATTTATGTTTTTTCAGATGCATTGCATGCAAAAATATTACCTACTTGCTAATTATGCTCTCCCATACCCTTCAAATTTTAACCATAAATAAAAATATAACAATTTCACAAAAAATTATCGATATTTTTTTCAAAAGTTTGATACGATTCTGTTGAAATCTAGAACATGTTAGATTTACCGCCTTCTAAACTATTTTGATTCTGCACCACCTTGCTGCGTTCACAAAATTTCCGTCTGGTCAAAGCCCAGTGTCATGTTAACTACAGCCAAAAAATTTTCAGAGATTAGAAAGAAACAATCATAACAAACCCAAATTTTCCCAGTCTTTCGCTGCATTTTTATATGGTCTTGCAAACCAAGAGAATTTTTAAAAGAAGCTTGACAATTATTTTCGCAAAAAATTAACAAAAGACGGAGCTTTAAACAAAACAAAAAAATACATAGCACCATTTTTAATTTCTTCTAAACTCGGTTTACTTAGTGCTGAAAAAATTTACAAAATCATTCACCAGAAACTGGAGATTTGTGGTAAATGCTTCACTGACAATCTCGTTTCTTCAATATATCGACTAATTTTTATTAACTTTCAAAAATTTACGGAACTTTTAAATATTTGCGGAAATTTCTGTAAAAAGTGAAATTACACAAAAACTACACAAAAATGTCATTATTCAAAAATTATCCAAC
The DNA here is from genome assembly GCA_949987735.1 of Leucophora obtusa. NCBI lineage: Eukaryota > Metazoa > Arthropoda > Insecta > Diptera > Anthomyiidae > Leucophora > Leucophora obtusa. The sequence continues at coordinate 208,361,370 of OX465297.1, forward strand.
GAATGTGTAAACAGTCCTGTTTTTGAATAATTATTCAAAAAGTGGCAACACTGGTATGTTCCCTAGTGTGTAGGCAGCTTAACACGTAAATGTAAACGAACTTGCCGGATCATTCTGTTCAAATCAGAATTTTCTATCCGGCATCGAAACAGCTGAATGATTTTAGTCGCAAAAAATATGAAATGAATAAAGAAAATTGATTCAAACAACAAATAAGGAATAAAAATTAACAAATAAATGAAAAAATTTAGAATAAAATATAAAATCACATGAAATAGATGCTAAATAGTAATGTCGTTTACGATAATCTATAAGTGTACTTTTTAGCTACGGCACGGTACAGTTACATCACATTTACGTTTACGGTCCCATAATCCGCCCTTAAAGCCCAAACCACATCGTGCAAGTGCCAGTGGACAGTGGCAGTGCTGTCAAACTTTGTTCTTGAATTTCGCGAAGACAATTCAAAATTTTTTAAAATTTCTTATTGTGTTTTGTTTAGAAATAGCTCTTGTTTATTTAGAAACTTTTCTAATTTCTCGGCAGTGATAAATAAAGAAAATACAAAAACTGCTTTATCGACAAAACGTCGCACTGCGGTCGATACTGCGCTTATGTGGATTAGGCTTAATCAAAGAGTATACATATAGAGAGAAACGATCCTTCCTACGACTCTCTTATATTTTTAGCGAACTCGGGCGAGCAAATAAAAAGCGTGTGAAAACAGTTTGCGCACACAAAAGATGCTGTGAGTACTGTGAGGGGAAAAATGCGATGACGTAAAATTTCCTTTTTCATTATTCTTCTTTGAAATGAGTGTTGTAAACTTCTAACACAACATCATTAACACAATGAAGTACACAATTTATACAAAACTTGATAAAATCCACGAATTTTAATGAGCAAATTTTTAATAAGTATGCTTTCATCATTTCCCCTACAGGAATTTTTTGTGTATAAATTATATACTTTCCACGTAAAATAATTTTCTCTGCGATTGATTTTGAAGTTAAATGATAACAATGTAACCTAAATATTACATAAATGAGTATTTTTGAAAGTGCCGATTTCTTGCCGATTTTTAAAAATCAAAGTGCCGAAAATTACGATTTTTTGGGAAAAAGTGCCGATTTTTCATCAAAATCATCTGGCAGCCCTGCGTGTGTGCTATCAATGAGAAGTGGACATTTATAAAAATCTCTTGAACCACAAGCCAGGTAGCTTTTTTTTTTTTTTTAATAAAAACCCTTATTAAATGGTAAAAAAACCATAAAATTAACTGAATAATAATAAAAGGATTATAAAATATTTTAGAATAAAGAAATATACAAGGACATTTCCTTATGTTATGAAATAAAAGGGAAATCATATATTAAGTGCTTGTGTTTGTGCGTGGACTTTTATGTATAAAGAAAATTAAAGTGACTAAAAATTAAAAAGCAGATATTAAGGCAAGAATACACGTTCAGTATTATTGATCAAGCTCTCAAATATCAACCAATCGGAACATTTTATTTTTAAATACTATTTTCTAAAAAAAAATTAAAATTTATAAAAATTTTGATAAATGTATAAGAGAAAGTGTACCGCAAAAAATATAAGGGTTTTTCAGTGTTGCCATTTTATTGCTTTTAAGGGTATTTTTTGTTGCTTTTTGCACTTTAGTTTCCTAATTTCTTGTTTTTCGACTCTTCTGAAAAAAATTCTGAAAATAGCAGATTTTGGTTAAAGTTGAACACCGATCGGGACCAAATTTTTGCCACAGGGAAAACTTATTGGGATTCCAAAGGAACTCTTTTTTTTTATTTTGTCGGTCGGACTTTTCTCGGGAGTTACTTTGGTTCAAAGTGCTTACAACTCCCTGATTCATGGTCGGATTTGGAAAGTACGCGCCACATAGGTTATGGTATTTAAAAAATCTTTCATATAACGTTCAAGATTTTTATACCAATTTTAACTACGGCTCAGTTTAAAATTTTTAATTTTTAGAAGGTTCTTTAAAAAAAGTGTTTTATTTAAGAATATTGCGTATATAACAATATAATTTGTACTTTATTAATTTATTTTCGAGACACACTCAAAAAAATCCATGTCAATTATTAAGTTTAGTATCTTTCACTAGAACCATAAATAAGGCAGATTAGTTAACCCCAGGGTTACCGCTGAGAATTTTGAAAAAGTAGCACAAAATGTCGTTTTTTCAAAAAAAATCGCACAAAAAAGTCGTTTTTCAAAAAAAAAGTAGCAAATTTTTTGTCGTTTTTTATTTGAACCAAACACATCCAACGAAAAGAAATTAACAATTTAAACAAAAAAAAAAAAAGAAAAAATCGGAAATCCATCGAAAAATTTATTGTTTGAAAATTTGTTTCTGTGTTTTTGTACAAGTTCATTAATGGGAACTCATTCTTCTATTTCGGTATCTAGCAAATTCGGAGTTGATGACATCAAGTAACAGGTTTTGACTTTTAACTTATTGATTATACTGCATTTAGACTGAGCAAAAATTACCTAGCTTTTGTACAAAGCTAGTTTTTGATTGTTTTTTATATATGCGTTTTGACCACTAAAAACTAGCAATAGCCAAAAACTAGGTAGTTTTCCCTGTCTAAATGCAGCATTAATTTAAGTTTCTTTAATCCCAATTTAGAATAAATTCTTTCCGCACACGCGCTGCTTTGAGGTTACCTATACTTAAAGCAAATTAGTACAAAAATCTGTTTTCAATTTTCCAATTTTGCATAACTATTAATTTCTAATAATTTTGAAAGCTAATTTTTAGCAATTCGTGTTTCTTAATTTTAAAATTTTGCCAGAGCAAAAAAACCCATAATTTGCTTAAATCATTCACAATAGAGCTAAAAAAAACCATATTTGGAAAAAAAAAATCGCGCGATTTCTTTTTCTTTTATATTAGTACCATAAAATTAACTGAATAATAATAAAAGGATTATAAAATATTTTAGAATAAAGAAATATACAAGGACATTTCCTTATGTTATGAAATAAAAGGGAAATCATATATTAAGTGCTTGTGTTTGTGCGTGGACTTTTATGTATAAAGAAAATTAAAGTGACTAAAAATTAAAAAGCAGATATTAAGGCAAGAATACACGTTCAGTATTATTGATCAAGCTCTCAAATATCAACCAATCGGAACATTTTATTTTTAAATACTATTTTCTAAAAAAAAATTAAAATTTATAAAAATTTTAATAAATGTATAAGAGAAAGTGTACCGCAAAAAATATAAGGGTTTTTCAGTGTTGCCATTTTATTGCTTTTAAGGGTATTTTTTGTTGCTTTTTGCACTTTAGTTTCCTAATTTCTTGTTTTTCGACTCTTCTGAAAAAAATTCTGAAAATAGCAGATTTTGGTTAAAGTTGAACACCGATCGGGACCAAATTTTTGCCACAGGGAAAACTTATTGGGATTCCAAAGGAACTCTTTTTTTTTATTTTGTCGGTCGGACTTTTCTCGGGAGTTACTTTGGTTCAAAGTGCTTACAACTCCCTGATTCATGGTCGGATTTGGAAAGTACGCGCCACATAGGTTATGGTATTTAAAAAATCTTTCATATAACGTTCAAGATTTTTATACCAATTTTAACTACGGCTCAGTTTAAAATTTTTAATTTTTAGAAGGTTCTTTAAAAAAAGTGTTTTATTTAAGAATATTGCGTATATAACAATATAATTTGTACTTTATTAATTTATTTTCGAGACACACTCAAAAAAATCCATGTCAATTATTAAGTTTAGTATCTTTCACTAGAACCATAAATAAGGCAGATTAGTTAACCCCAGGGTTACCGCTGAGAATTTTGAAAAAGTAGCACAAAATGTCGTTTTTTCAAAAAAAATCGCACAAAAAAGTCGTTTTTCAAAAAAAAAGTAGCAAATTTTTTGTCGTTTTTTATTTGAACCAAACACATCCAACGAAAAGAAATTAACAATTTAAACAAAAAAAAAAAAAGAAAAAATCGGAAATCCATCGAAAAATTTATTGTTTGAAAATTTGTTTCTGTGTTTTTGTACAAGTTCATTAATGGGAACTCATTCTTCTATTTCGGTATCTAGCAAATTCGGAGTTGATGACATCAAGTAACAGGTTTTGACTTTTAACTTATTGATTATACTGCATTTAGACTGAGCAAAAATTACCTAGCTTTTGTACAAAGCTAGTTTTTGATTGTTTTTTATATATGCGTTTTGACCACTAAAAACTAGCAATAGCCAAAAACTAGGTAGTTTTCCCTGTCTAAATGCAGCATTAATTTAAGTTTCTTTAATCCCAATTTAGAATAAATTCTTTCCGCACACGCGCTGCTTTGAGGTTACCTATACTTAAAGCAAATTAGTACAAAAATCTGTTTTCAATTTTCCAATTTTGCATAACTATTAATTTCTAATAATTTTGAAAGCTAATTTTTAGCAATTCGTGTTTCTTAATTTTAAAATTTTGCCAGAGCAAAAAAACCCATAATTTGCTTAAATCATTCACAATAGAGCTAAAAAAAACCATATTTGGAAAAAAAAAATCGCGCGATTTCTTTTTCTTTTATATTAGTACCATGAAAAGTACTATAGTCAGTGTTGCCAGTTTTGACGATTTTGATGATTTTTTCTATCAAAAATAGCCAAATGACGATTTGACGATTTTTTCCTTCAATGACGTTTTTTTAATGCGAAATAAATACAGCAAGGAATGTGCAAAAATAAGATACTTTTCCAATCTATAATTCTAAATCTCAAATTTTTAGTTTTTAGAATTGTGCAGAATTGCAAGCAAATTAATGTGGGAACAAATTAAAAAACCGCTGCAAAATCAGATAATTTTTATTCAGCAAATCTATACGATTTTTGAAAAATATTTTAGAATTTTGTATTAAAAGTGTTCATATTAAAATTCTAATTATATCTAGAAAAAATGTTAAAATCCGTTCAAGTACATAATTTTTTTTATTTATGTATTGCGAAACGGTCAATTTTTCTTTAAGATGCGTATTTTGAAATATACAAAACTTACAGGAAAAATAATAAAAAATATGATAATTTTTGTGTAAAACTTCTGTCCTAAAACTGTAACGAATCTCAATTATTTGGAAGAATGTTTGTGAAATACATAATAAATATTTTAAATCTAAATTTTTGTTGGTATTTGTTTTTGTTTAAAGCAACTACTTCAGGATGTGGCAAATTTCTATCATGTTTATAAACATTTTAGTAAATATGTTAAATCGAACAAGCAGGAAATGATTAAGAAAGGATAATTTTTAAAATGTTTATTAAGTTTTTAGGGTCCTTATAACACAAATAGTGTTATTTTGACGATTTTCAACTATTTTTTTGACGATTTTTCAAAAGCTATGACGATTTTGACGATATTTTCCAGAATTTTTGACGATTTTATGCCTAAGAAACCTGGCAACACTGACTATAGTACCGATTTTGTCATTCCTGGTTGGCAGACCAAAACAGCTGCAGTCATGCTGCAGTAAAAATATTGATATTTTGTAAATACGTAAATATTAGGGTGCGTCAAAAAACAAAAAATTTCTTTGATTTTCGGATATCATCACTTTTTTAAAGTTTTTGCATAGAAAAAAAGAATGGCGTTTTTTTTCTTTTTTATTTCAACCCCTTCCACTGGCGCAAGTCGGCCAAAAACGCTGATTTGGAGACCCATTTTCTGCAGAGCAAAAATGGCTGAATTACTGGGAAATCTGACTTTACCATTCGATTCGCCAGCAAAAATTAATATAAAAAGCATTTTTTTTTGCGTTTTCTGAATCAGAGCTTTGAAGAATTAATTCCTTAATTAAAATTTTCAATTCTGAATTAAAAATTTGATGAATTAATTCACTAAGCACCATATATTGAACGCAATTAATTCATATTTGCTTTCGTTCGATTTATTTTGTTACGAATTAATTCAATTGCAATAGTTCTTTTTATTAAATCAAATGAATTAATTTACTGGTGAACACGTTAAATTTTATAAATCGAACGCAAAAAAGTGAATTAATTCCTTACTGAATTAATTCACTACTGAATTCGTTCAATTTCATTTTCGTTCAGTGAATTAAAAAAAATAAAATTTCGTTCAGTGAATTAAAAAAAATAAAATTACGTTCAGTGAATTAAAAAAAATAATAATAAGTTCACTGAATTGAAAAAAAAATAAAATAAGTTCACTGAATTGAGAAAAAAAAAAATAAGTTCACTGAATTCAAAGCCTGTATTCTGCCGTTCAGTAGAAGAAAACAATAATGTACAAATAAAATTTTTAAATAAGCAATTTTACAGCGTGTGCTAGTAAAAATAAACAAAATAGAAACCGGATGCTGTTTATTAACCTACATGATTCAAAAATAAAGCCTTTTACTATTAAAAATAAAAACTTTACAGATATAGATAAATTTGGAAAAAAATATAACTATTAATTTTTCAAACTAGTAATATAGTTATATTTTTTTTTCCAAATTTCTATGCAAAAACTTTAAAAAAAGTAATGATAACCGAAAATCAAATTTTTGTGACGAACTCTAGTAAATATTGTATTAAATGTATTCCGAGTATTTAATTCGAACATTTATAATATCCTAAAACATTAATTAAACGTATATTTTATTTTATTTGCCGCAACACAGCTGTTAATGAAAGTTTATTAACATGACAGGTAAAGTTTTTGCATAGTATGAGTGACATAAAAATTATGAAATATAATTTTTTATATTTCAGCTTTACCTACTGGTCCTGCTGATGTTCGAGAAGTCTTAAATAAATATTTGGAATTATTTCAACAAAATAGTATTGAATTTAAATACTTTTTAGCACCGAATAGTGTGATTGATTGGTATGGCCGTACTATACGTGGAGCAACAAAAATTCATGATTATTTAAGGTAGGTCGTCATGTCATTTATACAAAATTTCCACCCTATTTTTTTTTTCTTTAATAAAGATTTCCGAATTTTTATGTTACATATATCAATCAAATATTTCTTGTCAACACGCAGGAAAAAAACAAGGGGAACTTTATCTAAGTAAGCTTTACAATTTTCTACAAAATATATGTATTTTTTCGGATATTTTCCACTACACATGTATATATTTTGCAAGGATTGTATATATTTTACAAAAAAATATGCATACTTTACTAGAACTTTGTAAAATTATGTAGTTGTATAATTACATAGCACTTAGGTAAAATTCCCCCTGTTTTTTTCTGCGTGTAGGTATATATTGCAAAACAAATCCTTTTGGGTAGTGTCACACGTTTAATATATATTGACCGCGATCCAGTATAGCGATTATTATTGAAAGTGTAGCATGCAGTATTGATGGATCGCGATCTATATCGCAGAATAGCCCAATATTCTGAAATCCAGATCACGGATCGCGGATCTCGCGATAAATATTGAACGTGTAGCATAGTTCGTGATATCAATTCGCGATACAATAGTAAAAAGTGAAAGAAATCCAGATCGCGGATCACGCGATAAATATTGAACGTGTAGCATAGTTCATGATATCAATTCGCGATACAATAGTAAAAAGTGAAAGAATAAAGAAAATAAAACAAATGAAATAAAATACGCACTGCAAACAAAAAAGATAAAACATTTATAACACATTTCTTCAATAAAAAAGCAAGCAAAATAGCTAAACAGGCTTTCTTTTTTTTGTTTTCTCGCGACATTTTCTAATAAACGACCAGCACAGCACAAAAATAATGTAAATACTGACGCGATAAATATTGAACATGTAGCATACACACGCGATCCATCAATCCATTAAAATGGATCGCGATCCAAATATACTGCCCTAAGGGCAGTGTCACACGTTCAATATATATTGTGATATTCCAAGAGTTCCAAAATGATAGTCTTTTGAACTAAAAACTTCAGTCAGTATTTATCATGGATGGTAACCGAATAGCGGGGTAACGCTATTTTAGATTATTTCGGTAACGGTATTTTAAGGGTAACGCTATTTCATTTATTTCGGTATCGGTATTTTAAGGTTAGTGGTATTTTAGTTATTTCGATAACGGTATTTTAAGGGTATCGATATTTTTTTTTTTTTCAATTCAATTCAATTTATTTCTTATGATATTTATATTATTTACATTTGAGTTAGAAGCAAAGAGTTTAGGAACTTCGTTCCTTTTCTACTTAGATATGGGTGTTATCAAAAAATGTGATAAAAACCGTGTAACCACCTAATTTCTAATGCATGGATTACATTTGAGTTATATATTTCGATATATATTAGCGCATTGTCACCTGTTTCACAAAATTTTTAATAATCTGACCAATTTTTGGTTAATACATAAAATTTGTGACCAATTTTATAGGCCAAATGTAAACTCCGTAACAAGTAACTCGTAAGGTTTTTTAACTTTAATAGCTTATATTTTAATAACAAATAAAGCTAAACACTAACTGTAAGAATTTTTATGAAGAGGAAAAGTGCCGTTTTTAACAAAAATTAATACATTTTACAAACTTTTTCGTATATCTTAGCTATCACGACTTCAACTCTGTAACGATTTTTCGTCATAATTTTTGATAAAAATGCATATACCAGAATTTTGGAGTTATCTATTATTTATATTGCGAAAAGTATAAAGTTATTTATACTCAAATGATTGTTGGACTGTAAGTAATCATCCAGTATAACAGACTTGAAGCTTTTCTGCAGCATGTAACATTCTCGAGATGAAAAAGGATGTCTTTAATAAGATTTGAAAAAATGTTGTAAACTCCGTTCCTAATTTTTACACCAAACTATTTAAGGAGTAAGAAAAACAATGTCATATTTGAATTCATCTTGTAGGCATCATGCGATTTTGTTTCGGAAAAAAAATTCTGGCAAAGCGTTTCTGAAAGAAAACGAAAAAAGTAACCAAATGTAAACTCCGTAACTGTAAACTCCGTAACCACAATTGTTTGCATCAGATTTCATTCAAATAAATGTAGATAAATGTTTAAAATATTTTAAAATAACCATAAACAGAGGTGATTCAACTAATATTTATGCGTCAAAAGATTGATTTTGCATTTCATTGGTTTGGAATCGATATTTCGAGCCATTACTGACATTAGTTTGACAAATTAAATTTGTTTCGCACAATTTAAGAATTTTTTGATCGCGAAATTTTATGTTTTTAATATCTTATTTTGTAACTTCGCAACCGCTGATTGGATTTTAAAAAATTGTATATTTCTGAAAAGCATTTAAAAGGACCAAAAATATAAATGAAAAAAAAAAAAATTTTTTCGCGAAATGAATTGTATTTTTATTCGGGAAACCGCCAATTTAACTATTTATAAACACATATTGTATATTATAATGGCCAAGCAAATCTTTCAATATTTTTTATTTGATAAAATATTATGCGGCTTGGAACAGGAACGAACTCCGACTGGTTAATCAGGGATGGAAAAGGCTCTTTTAATCGGGCTCTTATACCAAAAAATGTTAGATCGCTCTTACATATTTAAAAATGTAAGTAACTAAAAATAGCTTCCTCTTTCGCTCGTTAAAAAAAATTAAAATTAAATATTTAGATACTAGCAAATATTAGCACAAATTGCGAAAAAAACATTTGCAAAAAGCGAAATTTTTGCAACAATATATTCGTTTGCATAATGTTGATCGCTGATTACCTCTTTTTAATTCATTTTCTGTACCGTAAAGCCTTTTTCGAATTCCGCCGTTATTTTGCAACTTTTTAAGTGCGGTTTTTTAAATACATAACCTAGGGTTTAAATTTTTGTACCATAAAGTATTTTTTCAAATTCCGCTATTATTTTGCAATTCTTTACGTGCGTTTTTTATAATTTATAATCTAGGGGCTATAATACACATTTCATGCAACAAAGTTTGGTGGCTTGTTGCAAAAAAAATCGCGAAAAATAAAATTTGCAAAAAGGAACATTTTTGCATCAATATATTTGTTTGCAGAATCTAAATTGCTGATTACGTTTCCTAATTAATTTTTTGTACCACAAAGTCTTTTTTCGCGTTCCGCTTTTATTTTGCAATTTTTTAAGTACGTTTCTTTTTAATTTATAATATAGGGATTATAATACACATTTCATACAACAAAGTTTGGTGGCTAGTTGCAAAAAAAAAATAAAATTTGCAAAAAGGAAAAATTTTTTCATCAATATATTTGTTTGCAGAATGTAAATCGCTCATTAAGTTTTTTAATTAATTTTTTGTACCATAAAGCCTTTTTTCGCTTTCCGCCATTATTTTGCAATTTTTTAAGTGTGGTTTTTTTTAAATTTATAATCTAGGGTCTAAAGTACCAATTTTATACACAAAAGTTTGGTGCTTAGTTTGCAAAAAAAAAAAAAATATATCGAAAAAAATATTTGCAAAAAGGAAAATTTTTGCGTCATTGTATTAATTTGCAGATTGTTAATCGCTGATTGAGTTTTTTAATTATTTTTTTCTACCACAGTCTTTTTTCGCGTTCCTCTATTATTTTGCAATTTTTTAAGTGCGGTTTTTTAAATTTATAATCTACGGAGTATAATGCCCATTTCATAAAACAAAGTTTGGTGGTTAGTTGCAAAAAAGAAAATTTTGGCATCGTTTGCAGAATGTAAATCTTTTAATTCATTTTTTGAACCCCAAAGCCTTTTTTCGCATTCTGATATTATTTTGCAATTTTTTACGTATGGTTTTTTAAATTTCATAATCTAGGGCTATAATACTGTTGGAATAGTATAACTCCATAGTATAGTTCCATTCTTGATTTTTATAACTAAATTATTATTTTCCATCCCTGGTTACAATCGATGTTTTAGTCATACAAAGAGCGCACATAATGACCCTGCAAACATTTAAAAGATACCTTCCAAAAATATATTAAAGCGATATCTTCTATTTGTCATTTGAATGAAAATAATCAATTAGTATTTACTTTGAAATTGTCTTCCTTTTATCACTTGGAAGATAATTCGGCGATATTGGGAAAAAAATAATTCAAAAATTTTATCTTTTATCATAACTTTTTATGACAATATTGCGGCAATATCACCTTTGTAACATTTGGAAGATAAAGCAAATTTTTTTGAAATCTTTTATCAATTTGGAAAAAATTAAAACTAAATTTGTACAAAAACAATGAAAAGATATATAAGAAATAAACTCGTGAAAAGTTAAGATTAATTGCGCGGGAAAAATCGGCTAAGATAAAATCAAGATAATTTATAAGTTGGTCAATGGATTATGTATGCAGATATTGTTTTTCAGGCTTAAATTTAATAATTAAAAAATTAAATCGTTTTTTTATTGTACCGGGAGTTTATTTAGCGATATCCCTTTTATCTTCCATATGAGTTATTGCTTTCATATTGCCTGGAAGTATTGTTTTAGTGTAACAGTTGTTTCCGACGGAGGAAACTTCCGGAATACGAAATTGATATTGCCGGCAATAAATGTTTTTTTCCTGGCGATAAGTTCGGAGAATCTTCTTGAGTATGTTCCTGTTCCAAGGCACATAATAGAACAAATGCTTTCTCAGTGATAGAGAGTCCCCCAATCTCTTTATTATGTATACTCTTTGATATTATTGAAAAGCATGTTGAAATCCCAAATACGAATAACTAATAAATTGAAGAAAATTCGTACGCAATTTTGTTTTGTTATATCTTTTGCTTTTAGAAATGTAAACTCCGTTACCACAAAAAAAAATTAAAATTGTGAAAAAAAGTTATTGCGAGAGATTTTCTGCAATTAGGTTTATAATGACAAAACTTACTGATTCCATTACGAAAAAACCGAAATATTAACACTTTGTATTTCTCACAAATTTGGCCCAAAAACTTATCACTTACCCAATATTGATTTACCCATATGTGACCTTCTCCGAGAAAAGGGACCTAGTGTGTGAAAATGAAGTTTTGAGAAGAACGCATTTAAAGTTTCATAACGCATTATCACTTTGAACACACCTTCAGTTGGGAGATGCGATTTGGTGTGGTTAGTTATGATTGGGTGCCTCAACTCATTTCATCTTATTCTACACCCATTTAGGTATCAGAATCCACTCTTAAGTCCAAATCCGTTTTTTGACACACTAGGTCCCTTTTCTCGGAGAAGGTCACATATATTGTTTTAATGATTTGTAATTTTCCATTCCATAATCTCTTAAATTTCATTAAAGGAATGCATAGATGACTAAAATTTCGTACAATCGCGTATATTCTGGAAAATATCCAGACTACACACATAAAATTCTTCGTTTTCATAAACAATTATGTGCTGTCGTTATTCAAAATATATGATTTTATGTGGATTCGTTTTTTAGAAGAATCCCGAATATTTTATTTGGCATCGATTGGATATATTTTCAAATTATCCATACAAATTTTTTTTTGAAACTGTTGCCTATGAATCTATTTTAGAAAAGTTCCTTGAAATTTATTTTTAATGGGTATTGTAGGAAATATTGGTCATCCTTGAGTGAAGGACCTACATCACTTTTCAGAGTTTATTTTGTTCCCTTCTTCGTACTTAAGATTTGTTGTATCTATTTTAGTGCACTCAAATCTGCATAGTGATTATGATGATTATGAATGTAGCTTTAGTTTTAAAATCATTCTTGCTTAAGGGTCAAATAATTTTTCATTCGACTTTTAAACTGTATTGATTTTTAGCTCATTATCTTTATTGGAATTTGTTTTCACTTGGCAATTTTTCTCATCTTGCAGACATGAAATTCACAATCAATTTGAACACATCGAATTTTTGCTACCAGAACAATGTGGACCTATCGAATCAAAAACTAGTCATATGCGCACGTAAGTGTTAAATCTTAAACTTGGGGAGTTTAAACTTTATAAATTATCCCGTATTTTGATTCAGAAAAATAATCTCAACAAAAACTATTGATAATGTACATCCTATAAATCGTTTACCCGATGCGGTACCTTTAAAATCTTATGCCGATAGTGATGTAGAAGATAATGAACTACCCGAAACATCAACTTTTGCTGCTGCTGTTGTTAATGCTATTGGGAAAACTCCTGAAAAATGTACAAGTACATTACCTGTCGGGGAATTAACACCACCAGCAAGTGCTACAAAAGAAGAAGAGAAACCACGAACAGATGAAGACGAGGACAATAATACTGATCAAAAACGAAGATGTATAAAGCGTACTCATTCTGGACGTTTTAGTTATTTACGACGGTTACCAACAGCACCGTCAACAAGTAAACGTGTAGGTAAGGATTATGGGGGCATACGCACTCTGCTAGATGATTCATCTAGTGAAGAAGATGATTTAGAAACTATGGAGGCATTGTACTCCCCTTTGAAGTATATAGAGGTTAAGGGTATAATGCATAAACGTAATACAGCAATTTCAAAACAAAAAAGTGCTCTTTGGCGTGATAGTACGCAATTAGAGACACGTATACGTATATCTTATCGTCGAAAATTGGAAGATAATCAAGTACAATTCGCATTAATAATCTATGAATCATGTGGTATAGTAACTCAATCAACACCAAAACGTAATCTTATGTCACAATTTTCAATGGCGGCTGTCGATGAAGATAATAGTCAAGAACAAGAAATTGAGTCAGAAGAAATGATTGCTGAAACCATATTAAATGAACCCGTATTAATAGAACCTCAAACATCCACTTCTACGTTGTTAGGCAATACTGAAGATCCTCTTAATGAGGAAGGCACTTTTGAATCATTATCAGTGGCTCATATGCGTACACCCACAAAATTAAATAATACTCCGCCTGCAACACCGAAACGTAGACCTCGGTCTTCGTTTCGAACTGCATCTGGTTTGAAACGTTTAAATAATTCACCAACAGCACCTACACCTAAACGAAGTGCTGCTCGCAGTTTAAGACTTTGATTAAAAAAAAGAAAAATACACTTCGCAGGCATATATTTTTTTTTTTTTATATTTTTTACAAGTAGTATATTTTTTAAAATTTGATTATTTGAAAAAAGTTAATTTTTATAAGTCTTGCAATATATTTTTTGCATTCTTTTTCGAACAAAATAAAAATATCGCAAGTTTTTAAAAATTTTCTCTTGAAAAATTCTTAAATTATTTCAAAACTGCATGCTGAGTTAAACAAATTATCACAATTTCCATTTTTTGTGTATGTAAACAAATTCACTGATTTGTTACAACCAAGGTAGGTTAGCGAATCGAATAACGGTAAGGGTAACGGTATCGAATTTCGTTTGTTTCGGTAACGGTAAAGGTAACGGTATCTGAGACCGGTACCGGTATGTACCGGTATTATAATTGCCTTAACAACCTATAAAAAGAATTTTAAAAATTTCGATGTTTTTAATTTCAAGTGTTAACAATATATATGACAGATCTTCGAAGAACTTAATTCAATTTGAGCTTAACCCTCTAACCGGCCTAACCTTTTTTGCAATGAAATTTATACCATGTGTTCCTTACGAAAAATAAACAATGAGTTCTTTTACAAAATTTTTTTTCGTTGCCTACTTTAGGCGATATGGGCCAAGATAGTTTAAGGGTGAATCTCGAAAACTAGCGCATAAAAATTACTAGGTTTAGGCACAAATTACTTCTCTTACCAAGATGTAATTGCAGTAAAAAAATTACATTTTTTGTGCTGTTACTTAAGAGGATGTAACGATTTTCGTTTTTCGAAAAACGCGAAATAGAACGAAAACGCACCAAAACTTCAATATATATTATTCAAACTTATAAACTTTGCTACCTATACCAAATATCGTTTTACTAAATTTCAGAAAAATCCGTCCATTCGTTTTGAAGTTAAGGCGATGACCTTTAAAGGAATCTGTGCGTCCTTGGACCAAAGTCAGGAACTTTTTGAATAGCTTAAGCTCCAATCTTACTTCATGGTCACTATCAATTATTTTAGTCAATTTAAATATGTTTATGCTCCTTGCAGGAGTAAAAGGAACAAATATATATAAATATGTTTTTAAGATTTTTGAAAATTTTGGTTGTTTTAAAATATTTAATTTTTTAAATTTTACGAAATTTTATCTTTGACACTTTCTCGCTTTCAAACCGTGCATTGTATACAAAAAAATTCTTCACAAAAATTTAATAAATTTTGTTTTCTGTTGAAAAAGCATAATTTCTTATTATAAAATACTTTTTTTTTGGCGCATTTCTGGTCAATTTAATATACCCCGCCTGGAGGCGGTTAGAGGGTTAAATCACGAAAAATTTAATTCAGAATTTAAAAATGTTCATATACCATTCCATTTAACCATTCGTAGAGAATTCATAAGCTTCATTCCCAAAGCTTTAAAAATTATAGAATGAATTCCCAACTTGAATATTCAAATGGCATGTTCATTCACCATTTTACTAATTGAATGAAAAAATTTTATTATCATTCACTTAGTGCAGTGTAGTTTGAAACTAACACATAATCAAAACCAAAACACACAAGCTATAACAAAGCATACAATACTAGTTAGTTATGTTAGATGAATTTTAAATGTTTTTCATTTGTATTATGCTAATATTTTTTTTTTTTAATAATACAGCATTTATTTACTTCAAATTACATAACCAAAGCCCTGGGGGCCATATATGATTAATAAAAGCTACTACAAAAAAAAAAAAATAATTTAAATAAAGATAATAAAAATAAATAATAAAAAATAAATAATAAAAATAAATAATAATAAAAATAAGTAAAAAATACAGTAAAACTATCATATAAAAAATACTGAAAACATTATCTTAAATAATATAAATAGATATGTATTTAAATAAAAATAATACAATCACCAGATTTTCCTAAGTGCAGCAATAATAAAAAAAAAAAAAGAAAAAGTCGAGAGAGATAAAAATGGTAGCACAAACAAAAAGCTATAACTCATGAATAGCTACATAATCCTTAAGCTTTCGCCTAAAGACCTGGGGTGAAAAAGCAAAACCTCTCAGGTATAGAGGTATATCGTTCCATATTCTTGAAAGCCTAATCTGAAATGATCGCTCGGACATAGTAGTATGATGTGTTGGATAAACCAGTTGGGGATTTCTTTCCGAGTTGGACAAAAGAAAGTTGTCAATTATATAGTCCGGAAACTCATTCACCGTTGCCTTGTAAAAAAAATATCAATAACCTCATACCTACATAATTAACAAAAGAGCACCCAAGAAATTGGATTACATACGGAGTCACATGAGAGCGAAGTCTTAGGCCAAAAACATATCTAATAATTCTATTGAAAATCTTGGTAAACCTATTAAATTCACCGCCTGTGGTACCGGAAAATACCTCGACACAATATAATATATGAGGCATCAACAAGGCATGTGCCACACGCATCCTAATTGAGAGGCAGATACAAGTCAAGAGAATACAACCTTCTCAACAAGAATGATATTTTCGAAGAAACGTTATTAATATGCGATGAGAAATTTAAATGACTGTCAATTAAAACTCCAAGACACTTAATCTTATCCACAAATTCAACTCTCATGCCATCAAGAGTAACCATTATAGTATCAGTATCGAAACCAAAACCCATTTACTTCGTCTTTCTTGGATTGACAACAAAACCATTGCCAGAAGACCAAGATATAACTTCATGTATGATGAAGAATCGCCAATCGAAACAAACTGCCTTCTACAACTCAGATAAGAGGATATAAGTTTACAAGCTTGTGATAAAAAATCAAACAAATTAAACAGTTTGTCCACAAGTTTCGAATGTATCACTCGGTCAAAAGCTTTAGATAAATCCAGTGAAAGAAGAACTACATTTTTACCATTATCCAAAAATTTTCTAACCGAATCCGTTAGACCAAGAAGAAGGGCACCAGTACTATACCCACATCGAAAGCCTGACTGAGATGAGTGTATTAAAGAGTTACTATCAAGGTGTAGGATCATTTGATCCTTTACAATATGCTCAACCACCTTCGAGAGAATCGGAAGGACAGATATCGGACGCAAATTATCCAAAGAGTTGGAAAGACCTTCTTTTTTTATGGGTATCACCCTAGCTTTCTTCTTCCAATCGTTAGCAACTGAACTACTGAAGTAGTAAAAATAGAATTAACCAACCGAAGAATATGGGAAGACACAAACGGAAAGACTAAATTAATAAATTTATTGGTAAAAAATCATTAACTGCAGCATTAGATTTAATCTTTCCCAATGCTGCGCGCAATTCTTCCAGATTCACACAACGAAACGAAAAACCACCACCAAAAGTACCCCCTGAAAAATTCATTGAATTGGGATAATCATCTATCTGACATGAAACAAAATAGTCATTTACCTCGTCAGCATTAGCAGAGACAAACTGATTATCAGTCTCCAAACAACCATTTCCCCTTAAATAGCTCCACATTTGTCTAGGACTAAGATCCCTAAACATGCTTGAATAGGCAAGCGTCTTAGCTACCCTAATAACTCTCTTTGCACGATTTCTGTGCTCACAATAAACAGCCCAATTCAGTGAACTTCTATTCAGAAGATAATATTTGTAGGCTAAGCCTCGTAAAGATATATGATAAACAATATTAGGGGAGTTAAACCAGTCAACAGACTTAAAAACTATCTTACGCCGTACGACAGGCACTAAGGAGTGTAAAACATAGAGGTTAGCCATAAAAATCTCCAATTGAATATTTACATTATTCGTTGCATACATTCCACTAAAATCAAGAGAATGAACAGTTCGTAAAGATAGAATTATAGTCCAAGTAGGACACATATTGTTGGGAAGTAGGTTTCGGAATATCGATAGCAATAAAAATTAGTGAATTGTGCGATACTCCTGGACATTGCATTTGACCAGAAGTACTCACAACAAGAGAGGGACTCATTAGAAAATAATCAATAAGGGACGTAGAATCCTTATTAATATCATAATGAGTGGGGGTTGAGTTGTGATGGCGCACTAAGTCCAGCCTACTACAGATTAGCCGAACCAAATTAGATTTCCTACTACAAAACATATTCATATTAAAATCACCCATAATGCAAACATTTGCATATTCAACAAGAATATCTCCCATAGATTCCTCAAAAACATTTAAATTACCATTAGGCAAGTAACTCACACCAATTAAAATTTTCATGCCCCGAAGGACCACTTCAGCGAATATAGATTCTGATTCTCCATACCTATCAGACCTAAAAACTACCTTATATTCAATCCTTCGAAATAAGTAAAGCCACTCCACCACCCCTTTTAGGCTTTGGGCGATCACTTCTACAAATATCATATCCCGGAATATTAACACTCTCGGACAATATATCAGGTTTAAGCCATGTCTCACTTAAACCAACAACATCCATAATATTTCCCTCAAGTATGTTCCTCATTTCATTCAATTTGAATGTCGAAAAAGAAGTATTAAAGCTGTTTATATTATAATGACCTATCTTTAACTCTCTCTCAAAAGTTATAAAGTTATTACGAATTACAGAGTTATCACTGCAAACAGGACCTAAATTTATAAAGCTATTCATCATCAAATGTATAAAGGGGGGAAAAAAAATAAAACTGGCAATCGTATAAAAGATAAACAATAATTTGAATAAATGTAAGCAATCTGACGCCAAGGAAATTAATTGCAAGAAATCATCAGATACGTTATTAAGAAAATTGATATAAAAAATTATAAATGCAAATAAAAATACTATTGTTAAAAAAAGCATTAACTAATCAAAAGATAACTTATGACAAAGCAAAACCCGACTTGTTTAAAGGAAAAAATTACTCACGAAAAAAGTAAAAGTAATAAAACTTAGAAAAACAACTAAAAAGTCTTAAAAAAAAGCAGCTTAAAGCTCAATAATTTGAAGAAAAAGTTATTTTGGAGCAAAAAAAAAAAAAATGGAAAATCCAAAAAATAAATAAATTTTGTCTTCTTTGCTTCTGACAACAGATATAGCAGTAGAGTGCGCCAAAACCTAC
Organism: Leucophora obtusa; assembly: GCA_949987735.1. Classification (NCBI taxonomy): domain Eukaryota; kingdom Metazoa; phylum Arthropoda; class Insecta; order Diptera; family Anthomyiidae; genus Leucophora; species Leucophora obtusa. The sequence goes on from OX465297.1 coordinate 208,380,328, forward strand.
TATATAATTGCAAATTAAAATTTTTTATTTGACTAAGTGAATGAAATAAAATAATTTTTCATTTTTCATTCCTTTTAACTAAATGAATTCAGGTTAATTTGGTTTCATTCAATTAGAATTCAATAAAAAATAGAATTAATTCATATAATTTAAAGCTATCGGGAATTAAGCGATCGAATTAATAAGAATGCTATTACGGAATGAAGTTTAACCCAAATTTCATTAATTTTTATAAAGTGAATTAAAGAATTAAGCCTTTTAAACCTTTGATATATGAGTAGGTGAGATGCAAAACTCGTTCGTTACAAAAATTAAAAAAACGAGATGACAATTGGTTCTGACAGTTCTTAGGCGATTTGTGAGAATATTTTCGATTTTTAAACTGTTGAGTTTTTAATCAAGAATGGCATAACATTTAAGAATTAAAAGCATTTAACTAATTTTGCTAACTTAATTAACCGCAACAAGTTTTTTGCTTCTTCCCAAAATTTAGTTAATGTGTAACGAACGAGTTTTGCATCTCAGCTACTCATATAATAAGCTTTAAATTTAATGCTGGTAGTTTTAATAACTAAATTTATTATCTATAAATTTTTTTGTAAAAAAGTCAAGATTATTATAAAAAAGTAAAAAATTGGTTTTTTTTATAAAAATAAATACCGGTAACTTCCAATAAGGCCCTATGCTCCTTATAGGAACCGAGGGAACATATATATATATATATATATATATATATATATATATATATATATATATATATAACTTCCAATAAAAATAAGGGTATCGGAAAGATAATGGTATTTAGAAATTTTTTTTAAAGGTATTGGTAACGGTAATGGTATTCAATTTGAAAAGGATTTTAAGCGATAACCGTATTATAACGATAACGGTAACCAACCTTGGTTACAACAGATGTAGTGTTTAAAAGAAAAACTTTCTTGAATGTTTTTTGGGCATTAATTTATATATTTATAAACAAAAAATATTTGATAAAATTTTAACCAAATAGGTACTCATCAAAAAATAAATACGACCAACCACTATCCACTATACTATTGTAAAGTTCTAAACTTATTTTTTGAGAGTTTCGGAGAAAAATAGGTCCATTCGATTACTGGATAATTTGTACAAATTTGTACTGGATGGCGTTCACACACACAAATACTCAGTAAACAGAGAGAATAAAGTGACAGTTCTATGATGAGAATTTCTAAGTCTTCTTCTTTTTCTTGCAAATTTTTACTGGATAAATTATTGCCAGTAAGAATTTGCAAGCAGAAAAAAACATGATTCGAAAACACATGTTCGTTTATTGAAAACAAAAAAAATATTTTACAATTATGTTATTTTATGGAAATTCAAAGCAATGGAACTTTCAAAATAAATTATGGGAAATATAAGAAAACCTTCTAAAAAGTTTCTGCTTAAGATTTAAATCAAAAAATATCGTCTTCCATAGCAACCAGCTAAAATTTATTTGTATATTTGGTGTTGTAATCAGCTGTGTCTACAAACTTGCAAATTGTTGCAAATTTTCTGTTCGCGTTCATGTTTGGGAAAATTTTATTTTGAGAGTAAATCTTGTCTTACTCTCTGTAAGTTTGTACTGAGTAATTCGTACTGGGCTTGACTGAGAAAAGTAATCGAATGGACCTAATAACAAAAACTTGAAATAGTGGTGTGTATGTATTGATAATTATTTTTCATGTTTTTAAGCATTTTTATTCAAATTTTAAAGTTTATTGGTATTGTTTAATATATTTTCTGCATTAGTTTTTTAAAATTAACACAAAATATTTTTAATTTTCATATATTTAGTTAAAATATTTTTTTATTTGTATTAAAGAGTAGTTTACATTATGTGCGTTCCCGTACGTTATCGCGGGTACCCGCGGGATTCCAAAACAGCCCAAACAACAACAATTTACACGCAATTTTGAGTACGGGAACGCCTTTGGGCTAGTTTGGGTAACCGCGGTAAAGTACGGGAACAGACATATTATAGGATTGAATGTTAGGATATGTCAAAAAAATATTTTTTTTGGCAGTCGTACAATTTTTTTTGGCGGTCATAAGATTTCTTATCGGATTTATTATGTTTAGACATTTTCCAAAAATACATTCTCATAAGATTTGCACACAAAAAGCCATTTCTTTAGAGCAAGCTCTTTCACATTTAAATCCTTTAATATTTTATTTAGGATTATATGATTTCTTTGTTATATGATTGCTTGATTTCTTTTACACAAAATCGTATAACTCAATTCTATAATGTAAACGACTCATAAAAAATATGCATTAAGGCTGAGTTACCCAACCGTAAACGTATCTGTAACGAATCAGCTGTTTCGAAACCACAAGAAGAAATGTATACGAATGGTTACTAACACGTAAATGTAAACGTACTTGCCGGATCATTCTGTTGAAATCAGATTTTTCTATCCGGCATCGAAACAGCTGAATGATTTTAGTCGGAAAAAATATGAAATGAATAAAGAAAATTGATTCAAACAACAAATAAGGAATAAACGTTAACAAATAAAGGGACAAATTTAGAATAAAATATAAAACCACATGAAATAGATGCTAAATAGTAATGTCGTTTACGGTAATGTATAAGTGTACTTTTTAGCTACGGCACGGTACAGTTACATCACATTTACGTTTACGGTCCCATAATCCGCCCTTTAGAGTAGAGATACAACCTTACGGCTTCTTCGTTTCACTTAAAAACGCACTGCGGATTCTTTAAATTATGAGTAGAGATACAACCTTGCGGCTGCGGATTCCGCTGCGGAGAGAAAACACAAATTAAATGACTGCGGCTGCGGTGACGGTTGTTTTTATACATACATTCACATTTTCTTTACATGTATGTGTGTGTACATTTAGTGTATGTGTGGAGAGCACCAGCGATGGGAAATGAGTTTTTGTTTCAGTATAGAAAAATTTTTAATTTTTTATATTTTTCTCATTTTAACTTCGGCAAAGATCATTAATTTAAAATGATAGGCTAAATGAGTTCGAAACTAGTAATAAACATGAAAAACAATAATTTTTCAAAACAAAAATTCAATCGTTTCAACTTTTCCATCTCTGAACATCATCGAATATCGGGATTATTTTTTGAAAATATGCAGTGAGCGTGAGAATGAAAATATGCGAGTATGAGAGAAAACGCAGAGAAATTAAATTAAGTTTTAATTTAGAGAGAATCCGCAGTGCGTTTTTAATTGTCAAAACTACATATAAAAAATAAATAAATGCAGAACAAACCGCAAGGTTGTATCTACATTTAGTCTTCACATAAAAAAGTAGCACCAACAATGAAATTTGTAAAAACAAACACATTTTTTTTTAATTGAAATTTTATTTCAAACATTTTTTTGTTTGAAATGTTTGTAAAATGTTATTTTTCATATTGTTTCAATTGTTTAAAAATAAAAATTCAAAGTTACAAAAAAATAACAATAGCCGTTAACTCATAAAAACTCAAAGTGCTTAAAAACGCGTTTAAGACGAAAACTAACGCGTTACTTTTCGTATGCACGTTAACTTTCAACACGGATAATTATCAACGTTGAAAACTCCACTCAACCAGTTTAAAATATTTTTATACTACACTCGGTTTAAAGTAGATTTGCTTTAAATACTTAACGTTGATAGGCAATTTCATTGTTGTTGCCTTTTTAAAAAGTATTTTTTTGAATGTACAAATACGGTATGTGAAAGGTGTTTAATAAATTAATTAGAATTTTGTAAATTCTTTCTGTGTATATGGTCGTTTATATAACTGGGGGTATCTTTCCATAGTTTTATTTTTATTTTTTACACTAAAAACTCTCTTTAATACTATTACTTGATATTTAATTTAAGAGTTTTATTAGAAAGAGTTTTTGTTTATAACATTTGCAATAACAAATAAAACAAAAAAAAAATCGATTTTAAAATTTTTATAGAAGAAAGTTCATTAAATTAACAAAATTTTACCAGAACCAATAAAGACTCTTAAAATATTAATAATTTGAATACACATGGTTATTCCCTATTTGAAATTAAGAAACATTAAATTTCCTTGTATTTTTTTTTAATTTCAAATAAAAAATTCAGATTTCATTTAAAAAAAAATTGCCTCAGAATCGAAAAATTTTTATTTTCTAAGGATTATTATAAAAATCTATGAATAATTTTGCAGAATTAAACAAAATTGTGATAATTTTGTTTTATTTCATAATTCTTAGTTTATTTTATCTCCTTTTCATTTATTGTGAAAAAAGTATGGATGCTCGGGTCTGTAAATTTCCGTAAAGAATGAGAGAAACAAAAGAAAAATTAAGAAGTTAACAGTGTTTTCTTTTTGTTTTTTTACGATTATTGAATAAAACGGTAAAAAGAAAACAACTTTAATAACGAAATAAATAATTAATTTAAATTATTTTTTTTTGCTTTTAATTTTTGTTTTTTTGGTTGTAAAAACGATCGTATTATTTTTATATTTTCCCGAATTCCTTTTTTTCGCGGCTAAATTGATTCATATTCTTTGGGTTTTTTCTCTCATTCTTGCGCGAATTTTATTGGTTCAGAATGCATTTTCAAATCAAGCGGATGGATACCCTCTATACAACATATGTACCTATGTTAATATGCTAACAAAGAGAAACCCGAAATAATCGTCGTTAAAGCGATATAACAGCTTTAATAACTCTGTTTTTTAATAGGTCATTACAACACTTACAAGGAAGGTCTGCTGTGAGGTACACTCGGATCATATTTGGATATATGATAGAGGAGACAGAAAAAATTATCCGCTCAATCTGATGTTTGAGGGTTAAAAAGGAAATTTCGGGGAAAACTTTTAGATTTTGAGTGTTTTCCTATAAAATTCTTGTGAAAGTTTGTGATTTTTCAATAAGAAAAGTTAATTCTATATATTTTACAATTGTTATTCTGAAAACATCAATTGGAATCCAAAAAATAAAAGGTTAAAAAGGCAATAAAAATCGGCATTGTTTAACATTTTTTTAATGTTTTCTTTTCTGCAAAATTCTTACGATTCTTATGATGAGTTCGTAAATCAAATTTTAACTAAAAATATATAAAACATTATTTTCTTTAAAAAGTTTCGGCTATAATATGAAAAGCCTCCAGCATTTGTTTTTAAAATTTGTTGAAGAACCAATTTAAGTAAAGGGTTCTCAAAATTTCAATATTCACAATAGTATTCTTGAAAATCAATTGAACCCTTTTAAATATTTTGAATATATATATATATATATTTTTAAATATATTGATTGATTTTTAAGAATATTACAAATAATATTGATCATATTGACAATATTTTTACTATTGCCGTTAATACAGATCGTCTGTAAGGTACTTTTAAAGCGACAGATTTTCAATATATTTTTTGCCTGTTCTAAGTACTAAATGAATTTATAAATTATATTAAACCAAATCTCTTATTTCTATAAACTTTTTCAAAAAATCTGATTATTTTGAATGAAAACCAGTGTGCTCCCTTAAATTCAAACATTTTCCTTTATTTTTTTTTTAACTTTTTTAATATTTACTTTAAACCTATACTTAATATATATTTTTCTTAATATATAATTATAATTTTTTGTATGCATTTATTTTATTAATTATTTTTTATAAATTATACAAACGCGGGCGTGTTCTGAAAAACAAATCCACTTAAAATTATTTATTTTCACATAAAGCTAGAAAAAATTGTCCAAATCATTGTACCAAAATGAATAATTTTATGTGGATTCGTTTTTCAGAACACCACCGAATATTTATATTTTTAGTCATCCAACTATTGTAATTATTCTAGTATTTTTCGATTTTTTAATATATTTAAGTATGGAAAAAAACGCAACTTATTGTAGTATAAAATATGTTTTTTTTAATAAAGTGTACTTTTAATGAAAAGTATAAAAAATAACACGTATAATGTTTTTTTTTATTAATTAAAGAAGGACATTTTATAAATATATTCAGAAAATACATATTCATTGATATAAGATCTAATCATAATAAGATTAAGTAAAATAACTAAAAACAAATGCTGTTATTAAATTAAAAATAACTTTTGGAACATAAAAACAAAAATTTACAACAAAAAAAAAAAGTTATAAGTAGAATAAAAAAAAAACAAAATCGACATTTTGTAAAATTGGTAAAATTTAGTTGTGATATTGATATTTTTGAAGCTTTACCAGTAAAAACTAGTAAAAAATGTGAGGGCAAATTACTACAACTTTTACAATAGTAATTCAGAAAATATCATTTGAAAATCAGAATTACCATTTACAATTCAGAAAACACCAATTGAAATTCAGATTTTCCATTTGAAATTCAGAAAATATTTCAAATTTACAAAATATGAACTGACATTCCGAAAATATCAATTGAAATTCAGAAAATATCAATTGGAATTCAGAAAATATTAATTTAAATTCAGATATCATGAATTGAAATCCATGTTTTGTTTGCTGAATTTTAAGTGATATGATATTCAATTGATGTTTTCTGAATATCAATTCATATTTTCTGAAGTAAAATTAATGTTGCTCTGAATTTAAAATTATATTTTCTGAATTTCAATTGATATTTTTTGAATGTCTAATGGTATTTTCTGAATTTCAAATCATATTTTCTGAATTTCAATTAATGGTTTCTGAATAACAAATGCAAATTCCGAATTTCAATTTATGTTTTCTGAACAGCAATTGCAAAAGGTGTAGTTTTTACTCGAAAAATTTCTTCCAGCAAAAACTGCACTGAAAATTATCCATGCAACATTTTACGAAAAAAAATTTCGTAGTTTTTATTTTGTAATATATACGAATCTTTCGTATATTCTACGAAGTTCAGTTTGTTTTTTCGGATTTTGTATAAATATTCCATACAAATTTAATCATTTATAAAATTTTAAGTAGGTATAAATTTAGCTTCTTAAAAATTAAGTAGTTATAAAAATGCTACCAAGTCTTAAAAATTCTAGGCTTTTCTCTTTCAAATGTAAACAAAACTATTTGTCATAAAAATATTTTTTATTTCATAAAATATTGAAAACAACAAAAGCTATGCGTTTGTTAGTAAAGGTAGAGCAGGGCACACAAGATAATTGCTCCATTTCGCGTTCCGGCGAAGTCTTTGTACGAAAGCAGCTTTTGTACAAAGGCTACCCCAAATATTTAAATTTTATTTGTTTACAAAAAATAAAAGAAAAGTCAGGTAAGTACGGTTAGTCGTTTTTATACAAGTCGTTATATGTATATATATAAAATTGGAAAAAATATTTTAATATTTTAAAATTTTTGAAAACTAACGAAACATTTAAATGTATTTGATCCTTTAAATCTTAAAAAAGTAAATCTTTATCAAAATTTTATATTTTTAAAAGATACATATTTTTTTTTTATCGAAACAGTTCCCTTTGAGCAATAAATGGAATAACTTTAGGTGCATTTATATTTTTATAAAAAGTATCTAACAGAAATATACATTTTACAAAATATGAAATGTAAAAAGAACTAATTATAACAAGGCGATATTTTTTTAAAAAATAACTTACAAGAAAGTATTTTTCCAATTTTATTATTACTTAATTTTATGAATCAGTGAATAATTTATAATCACTTGAAGGTGCCTATTCGTACTTGTGACGAGTTGTGACTGTTATAATACTATTTTTAAGACTGGAAGTCACAACTTTCCATGTAAAATAATAATAAAATTCAAAAAATTCAAATTTTATTCGTCAATGTTATAATTGTATCGATACAAGGTACTAATTTTTTGAAGTTTTCAAATAAAAATTTCAATAAATATAATTTATTGTGACTTTGGTAGAAAAATACAAACGGCACAATGTCGGCCCTATATTGGAGACGGAAGTACATGTACTGGCAATACGTCGGATTTTCGGCTATTACTTTACTGGCACGTTGTCGAAATGATAACACAAATAAACGATTGGTCGTAGTTATTTGCGAACTTTGGCACAGCTTTGGGATTTTTTTTTGGTATAGCCCAGTACATTTAATTAAAAAATTAGTAGTTTTTTAGTACTTTACTGTACTTTTAGTGCACATGACAGACTTTTAATGCATACTTTCAGAATTTCATAAAAAAACAATGGATATGTCTCTCTTACATAAATAATTGTGTAATATACTTAAAATTAAAAAAATTGTTAATTTTTATAAATTAAAAAAAACGGCAGTTAATTTATAGAAAACTGTGTTGAGAAGCACACGTCGAGTAGTCCCGGCATTCCGATAAAAATCGTGGTCTCCCAGCACAATTTTTTTTGTAACGTCGGCAATTTCTACCTGCGAAGGTGAATACAGTCAAAACTAAGATTCACAGAATTTTCGTAGGAATATATCAATTTTGTAAAATAAATAGATACAAACGTGTTGTTAATCGTGTCATTTTCTCTTTTGTTTGTTTACCGAATGTGAAGAAAACACAATGGAAGTTTCTAATTGACTTCACTCATTCCAACAAAAACTAATTAATTTGAATACAGTTAATGAATTCATAATACAATAATATTCACATTAAGAACGATTTAAAAACACTGTAAATGAATTGATCCAATTAACTAATATGAATGTAATATTAATTTTGTGCCTAAATTTACCAAAACCGTACTAAAAATTCATAATATAACAATCTTTACATAAAAACCAAGTTTAAAATGTATTTTTATAGTTAATCTTACTTTATTTAGAATATATTACACTAATTAAAATATAATAAGAATTTTGTATGTAAATTTACTAAAGAAAAAACATTCTGATACAAACACATGTTTTGAACGAAAAAGATAACCATTTATTTAAAAGATTAACTTTTTCTGGAGCTACAAAAATATTTTGTTAAATATAAAAAAAAAACCCAATTGCATTTTATATAATAGCTGCATAAAATACCAAATTGTTGTCAAAAAATTCGTAGATTTCATATATTTTCCGAAAGATTTTCGAAGTGCGAAACGGCAAAATTCTTTCGTAAAATATAATATAAAAAAATTCATAACTTTCGTATATTTTACGAAGGATTTTCGTGGTGAGAAATTACGAAATATTTCTTACAATATACGAAAGGTTTCGTATATATTACGTATGGATTTTTTCAGTGTTGTAACATGTTTTTTTTTTGGTTTAACTAATGAACAAATTTTTATTCGAATTGTTATTAAGTTAAATTATTTGCGGTAGAAGAATATTCTAACTAAATATATGAAAATATAGAAAAAACATCCGAAAAAACAGTTTTTGTATTTTTAATGCAAAAATTAAGATAATTGTTTAAATTATTTGCCTTAGCCTCATTTTCACAATGTTCAGTTAGCAACTAACTGGGACTTTAACTGACACCTTTGTTATTGTTTCCCATATAAAATTTTAATTTAACTGTTGGCTAAATATTAACTGGATATTCAGTAATCGGGCCTTAAAGTTTACGCTCAGCGTACGTTTCTTCCACGTTTTTATTTGTTTCCAATTTAAAAAATTTTTTTGTTCGAATACTTTTTTATATTTTGACAACTTTTTAAGTTTTTATTTTTTTACTAGTTTTACTTGAAATGTATTCAATAAATTGTAAAGATTTTTGACACAAATTGAACTTAATCTAATTATGTTTAGATCTTTCTACAAAATCTGACTTTTACAATAAAATTTATTACTTTTAATTAAAAACTAACGTAAAACAATTAAGTAATAATATGTATATGAAATGACTAAAGTTTTGATTAAATTATGTGGTTTTTGTTTTTACATTAAATACTGATAAAATAATTTTTCTTAACATTAAAATTATACTTGATAAATTGTGCTATTATCGGGATCTACCTCAATAGGTTTGACAAAGAAACGGCGACGATTATTAACGATAGGTGGCACCACAAGATCTCCACTATTACCATCTGTGTCAACAGATAACTGAAACAAAAAATAAAGCAAATAAAAAAAAATGAAGTGTTTATAAATTAATACATTAAGGTTGTTCACAATGTGTACTAAGTGTTGTATGATTTGTATTGTCGTTAAAAACACATTTGTAAATAAAAATATATACAAATGTTGGTTTCGTTCTATCTAGTGTTGTATAAATATGTTCACAACTCTGTTGTTAGGAGGTTGTTATGTTAGCTCAATCCTTGTGAACAACCTAATAATTTATATAAATTTTAAAAAATTTAGTTTTATTAAAAAAGCCCATGCAGTTTAAGGAAAGATTCATATATATTATTTATAAATAGATTTATAATAAAATTATTTAAAAAAAAATTTACTTACTCATTTGAAAAAAGTGTTTAACCCAAAAATTTACTCATTCATAACATTAAACATTTAAATTAATACTTTATATTCTAAATTACACATTTTGAATGCAAATCACATTTAATATGACTTATTTTTTAAACAAAAAAAAATATTTTACGACAAGGACAAACAAAAATACAATTTTTTTCTTTAAGACAATCAGTTTTATAATTTATAGTCTTTTAATGATTTTTTTTTTAAATTAAGCCTAAATTTAGTTTTAGTGGACTGTGGCAATTATTCGTATGACAGTGTATGGTTTGTATGTGAGTGTTTAAAGTTGTTGTTTATGTTTCAGTTAATTTTATGGATTTTCTTCTAGAAAATCAATTGAAGATGTCTAAAAAAGAAGGGAAAAAATACAAAAAGAAACACATAACATTTAAATTGTGTACAAAAAACATGATAATATTTACTAAATACATATTACTAAATGAAGAATACATTTACAACAAAAATATTTTAATAAAGACGTTTAATATTTTCTATTTCAAAAAATCCTAAGCTCCCTTTCCTGCGCGAAAATTTACTAAAGTGAATACCACGAAATATTTAAGAAAGTTTGAAACTTCTCGATAAAATTAAATTTACACAAAAGAACATACTGTAAAACTCGTTTAATACGAACTCGGTTATTACACTAATAGAAAAAAGTTTGTAAAAAGTTTAGTTAAAAGTACCAAAGATTAGTCAAAAATGATGCTGCAGAAAAAACTGTTAAAGTTAGCGGATTATTTTTGCTATATATTAGTAATATAGGAACAGCAAAAATAAAACTGTTAAATGTACAGAATTTTAGTTATGTATATTTGAGTTAAATTTTTGTTAATGGAAAATAGCAAATTAATTTGCTAAAATCAGCAAAAAATTTTACTAAATAAGTAGTAGCCTAAAAAAATTTTAAATTTTCGAAGTTTTTTTTCGATTTTTTTTTAAATGCAAATAAAAATCGAGCTTTTTAAACAGCAGATTACAATTTTTATAGAAAATATTTCTGCTGATTTTAGCAGGATAGAATGCTATTTGCATTCAAATAAATTTAGCTTAAAAATATAAAATAATTTGTAGATACAACAGTTTATTTTTTCTATTTTTATGCTACTAATATTTAGCAAAATTTTCTGCAGATTTAACAGGTTTAACCGAACTGTTTGTGACAGTCCAACTCACTGAATTTCATATTATTTTCCATATTTAATACGAACTTCTAAAAAATTAGGAATATCTTTGTAAATAATTTTCAATTTGACAAATCTTAAACTTTTAACATAGCTATTTTCATTAGAAATGCATTTTTATTAAAGCAAATGCAATGAAAGGTTACACTAATTTGGATTCACATTTTTTAAAACTATTATTGGCGGCCAATCGAAGTATTTTTTTAAAATGATTGTTTAAAGCGCGAGGGGTAAAACGCGATTAAATTTTTCGAATGCTCAAAATTTGAGAATTGCTTATAGAAAAATAGTCTACAAATCGGAATACTTTTATACAGTAAAATAGTCTGTGATATAATACGTGTCTATTCCTACGAAAAGTCTGTGATTTTATTCCGTTTGTATTTTTTGTTGCAAATTCAGAATAAATTATATTTAATAAAATTCGTTGTTTGAAAAATTCAAAAAAAACTATCGAGAGAATCACAATATTGACAAAATTAGATTTTTGTTGTTGTTTTGTATGGTCTTAAAAAGAGACTTGTGACAGTCACAACTCATGACAACTGTGAATAGGCACCATAGTCTCAGCAACTTACCAATTTTATTTTATTTATAGAAAAATTTTCAGACTGGACAAATTTTTACAGTATATTGAAATTTTACATAGAACAAAGAATTTGATTATTTTTCTATAGAAAAATAGTTATCGAAAATGACAATTTTATAATAGAACAATTATTTTCAAAATATAAAAATTTTCTATAGAAAAATTGTAGAGAAAAAGTCTTACAATCTCAAAGACTTGTAAGACTGAAAAATGATCTCGGAATGTGTGAAGTTTTCTATAAAAAATATCATATTTCTATAGAATAATTCCCATAAGCGAAATAACTAAAGAGTGAATGTTACACAGTCAAACGCGAATTGTGAAAAACCGAATAATATTGATGAAAAACCATTACTTTTTAGATTTTTTAATAAGTGTACTACATAAAACTATTCTTCTTCAATTAGGAAATCGTAAACAAATTTTCATATCAATATGATCAAAAGAAGAAAAAAGTTAAAAATTTACCCCTAAATTCATAAACGCTTTGTAAAATTATAGGAGGTTTATTGAACAAATTTTGTATGAAAATGACGTTTTGTAAACCTGCTATAACTTTACAAAGCATTTATGAATTGAGGGGTTAGTGTGCAAAACATTCCACAGTGGTCCGATTGCACTGAATTTTAGAACAGACATACAGCTATGGACATATAAATGGCACAAATTTATATATATATTCGTTCCTTTTACTCCTGCAAGGAGCATAGGGCCGCACAAATTTAAATTGCGCATAAATTTAAGTATTATCCAACTAAATATATTTAAAAATGCAAGTTTTATATCTTCTGATTGATGTTGAAAAAAATTTTTGTCTTAATAGTGCTCAAATTTTCCATTATGTTTTGCTTGTTATTTACCGTTATCATTTTTGCATTAACAATGCTGATTTAAAGTGGACATATAAATGGCACAATTTACTTAAAATAGGCAGTAGTCGTGTAGATTTAATTCAAAGCAATAAATATTTTTCGTAGTTCAAAAATAAATAAAAAAGTTTAAAAATTTTTCAAATGGGATCAGGAAAACATACCACAGGTGAGGAAAGGCGGATCATATGGAAAATGTATGAAGATGGAAAAAAGTAGCGGAAATTGCTGAGATAATGCAAATTTCTCGCAAAAAAGTCTACAATGCAATTAATTCTTATGTTGAGGATCCCGATATATTGACTAAGGGTAAAATTCGGAAGCCAATGCCACGAAAAACAAATGAGCGTACTGATGCAGCTATAGTACGAATGGTGAAAATTGATCCATTCAAGTCATCAAGGCAGATAGCAGGATATTAATGAAAATTTTAACATGGAAATATCAAGCAGACTTGTCAGAAGAATTTCCTAGTGGGTCTTTTTTTTTGTGAAAAGTGAGAACATTAACCCTATATGGATCAAGTTACTCAAAATAATAATTTTTATCAAGTGGAAAACATTTTTTTTTATTCATTCAAAGTGATATTTTTCCGAAAATTATGAATAATGTTATTCTGTAAATTTCCTAGTGGGGCATTTTTGGCCAAAAGTATAAAAATTAATCCCATATGGATCACGTTACATAAAATAATTATTTTTATCCAGTTGAGATTTTTTTATTATCAATTTAATGGGTTTACAATCTCGTAGTCATAATTAATATTAAGTTTCATGGGTCTTTTCTGACCGCAGGCCAATAAGGGTTAAATATTTTTTAAACAAATGTAAAGATAATTATAGTCTAACCAAATTTAAGTGATGTTTTTCCGAAAACTGTGTAAAATTTGATGAAAATATTTAAATTTTGTTTAATTTTTGACAAAATGAGCAATTTTTGTAAAATGTCCTGGAAAGCAGTCGCTCCAAACACAAACTCGCATTATCATTTTTCCAATTTATTTTTTTTTCTTTAATATCAACTATTATGTGGTACAAATAGCAATCGACATCTTCAAATTAGGCATTTTAAAAAATCTTTAAAATTAATTTAAAAAAAAACACGTTTTTGCATTTTTATCAAATTCGTGGATCATTTTGGATTCCAGGCTAAAGTGGGTTAATGATATCCAAAGAAGTCAAAATTCCATGTCTGAATCATTTTGACTATATTAAATGAATAAATGGAATAAAACATAATTTTTTTTCGAAGTTTCGAATTTTGGGAATTTTTAATAGTAATACACTTTTTTCCCAAATGGGCCATTTTCGTCCAACTTTCGGCACGGGTTAACGTTTTCCAAAAAAAAATCGATTTCTTTCATTTGGGAGCATTTCCAATAAAACTGGGGGTGTAATGACAAATCTATTTTTAAGGGACACTCTATTGTATATACTCTAACATATACAAAATTTATTGGAGGGTCAATTCCAATCCCTGCTTCAAATGTAGACGTAGCAGCAAAAAATGTAAAAAATCCAATCGCAATTTTCATCTTCCTATTAGGATTTCCGAATTTTTAGTTTTACCAACAGTACAAAATGGCATTCTTTTTAAAAACGTCGTAATCTACAGGTAGTTTTCTTTCCAACGATACCAAACACTTATATGATACATATGTGTATAACTCCTTGACAAGACATTTTGCATCGACGCTTAAAAGCTGTGATCGATACTCAGGGTGGACCAACTAAATATTAAAAGTTAAAAAAAATGCAAATTTTCTAACGCATCTTTCACCTATATTGTTTCTTTTTTACTCGTACTGTATGTATTTTCAATATCGTAACCAATTCCCAAAATCGTTAAATTGTAAGGTGTATATAGACTTTATTCCTTAACTGCCAACAATAAAGTTCGGGTGAATGGTGAAAGTGAGAATCCGAATAGATTTTGAACACTTTCAACAGGTTTTTTAGTCACGTATTTTTTTAAGTAAAGGATTGCTTTGGTACAGAATAATGTTGGAACTTTTCTATAGAAAAAATTTTAGATTTTAAGCCCCCCATACATTTGCAATATTATGTCCAATATAATGGCACTGTATTTTTCTCGTTTTGCCACACACCATACAATAAATTGCAACATATATGTAACAAATGATCGCCACAATATTTCATGCAATATATGAATTCAACATAACCTCAAAATGCACTCAAACATAAACAGCGCAAAATTAAAATTGTACAGTGTTGCCAATAGATTATGCAATATTTCAAGTTGTCCAATAAAAATCAAAAGTGTTTTGATTCACTACATAATATTGCTCATCCTTCAATTTAATACATACACGGTCAATATGCTTGCACCACTTGGAAAGTTGTACCATAATATTGCAAATGTATGGCCCGCTTTAGATTTTTTTCTATACAGTAATTCTCGGATTCTGGAAATCATTTTCTATTATAGAAAAACTCTCAGATTTTAACCATTGGACACCATTTTCTTATACATATGTACATATTAAATATAAATTGATTAAAATTAAATTAGAAGTTAATAATGTATCAGAAAATAACCTGGAACACAGAAAAGCCATAACCTAAATTCGAACAGCAGTAAGATTGTATTAAGAAGATCCTTTTACCCACCTTTCCCTTATCTCTTCAATATGTAAATATTAGTAATAAAATATTCACGAAACTAACATAATATTGTAACAAAAACAAAGCAATTTCACTTAACAACAAGGAAAAATATCCCATTTTTAAATAGATATTTTAAAATAAAAATCACCAATCAACAACTGATGTTGGTTTTATACGCACCAGTAAACATTTGCATTGATTTTCATCATAGTAAGAACCTGTTGTACAATTTTCATTTTGTTTGCAAACACAACGGCAATTTTCATCATCCCATATTTTATGTTCCAGATTAAGACATTTTTCACGGGCTTCATCATTTATACAATGGCAACGACAATCTTGATAACGTTGATAGGAATTGCAGTCCTTAAAAGATAAAAAAATAATGGTAATTACATCTTTGAAACTAAAACTTTACCGGTTACATGTATACTAGAGCGTACCACCTTACAGGTAAAAAAAAGTGCGCCGTACACCCTGCATTATGAAGTATTTTTGCAAGGAGGTTTCAAAAATTTTTTTTACAGTCGGATCTTAAAGTAGTATACATCGATGTTTTTCTTTCGAGGAGACCAGTGTTTTGCTCTAAGGGCCATTGACTACAAGTATCCCGTTCTAGTAGTTACCCACCAGATCTCAGTTGGAACTACCCTAATGTCAGAAAATTAAAGCTCGGAAAAAATCATTAAACTTTTGCTAAGGAAGTTTTTCGATAAACCCAATAGAAATTTTTTTTATATATTGGTTGCCGAACGTAGGGGTCGCCTTTTTAAATTTATTTTCAATGGATTTTTCCTTTGTAGCAAAACACTGGTCTCCTCGAGGCAAAAAATCGATATATCACACTTTAAAATCCGACTTTAAATGCCGAAGCTATAATGAAAAATTGAAAAAGGAAATTTAAATCGCCTTCCAAAAATACTTCATATTGGAGGGTGTACGAACTTTTTTTTTGAGGTACGGCCTACAATACATGTTCATATGAAGTACCCTAAAATTAGGAAATTTTTTTACAACATACCACAGAAACTTACCACAAAACGGCCCTTAAATATCCCTTTCAGAGAAAATATAATAATTGTATATAAATAGTTTTAACCCACTAAGTTCCCGAGAAGACCAATAATATCAGACACCCCAACCCTAGATATTTTTCTCAATAAAGTATCCGAATTTCATCAAGATCGGAGATGATCACATGAGATACTTTCCTCGTTAATTTATTTTTTTTTTTATTTTGTTTAGAGGTTGTAACCAAAGTTTGATTCTGGGGTTTGGTACAATCTTATGCTTTTTTGCCCATGTTAATATATTGTGTCAATTTCTAATCACAATATAGTTCTGAATATATACTTATATCCGAATATATATGACACGGTTGGAACAATATGGCTTATAATCGCTTTAATTATAATTTTTATAGAGTACATAATAATTGAGGCAAATAGGAATTAATTTATTAAAATTTAAATTAATATAAAATTTAAAAATAAATCAATTTATTAGAAGCTTGGTTAGCACTAGGGAAAGCAAAATCCCGTACTTTTTGATTTCCCGGGAAAGCGGGAAAATTATCTTGAATTCCCGGGATCCCGCAAGGGCCATAAATTAGAAAATATTTTATAGTAATTTAAAAATGTTGGTTTTTAATTTTTATTTAAAAAAATAAAAATTGTTTTTTTCCGACCTTTTTAATTGATTAATTATAAATTTATTAATTAAGTTAAGTTAATTTGCATTGCACTACGCCACCACTTTCTAAAGGAAACTGATGAAGGGGACCTGGAAAATCCCCGAAACGATCGTCTTTTCATTCCTGAAAGTGTGGAGGTTTTTGAAAGCAAAAACTCTGTGAAGTATTTGTCAGGAGTGTATCCTGATGAAGAAAAATAGCAATTTTTAAAAAAAGTACTTATTATGTTAATTCCTAATAAGGAAATTGGCCTCGAACTGAATTCATAAATTTCTAATTAAGGAAAGAATTAATTTTATGTTAGAACTTATATAAGTCTAATTATATATGTATTTTTAAAAATTGCATAAACTAAAACTTATTTTTAGACTAAAACACTTGTCCGTAAAAAAAAAAAAAATAAAAGAATTAATATAGAAAATAATTTTAGAAATCTGTAAAAATTTTTAAAAATTATGGGAACAAATTCTAACTTTCTTGAAAATGTTTAAAAATCAATGGATAAATTTGTCTTTGATTCTGCAGAGAATAAGTGTGATTCAAAATTTTTTATACAAACACTATTTAGTTGAGTGGTTTTCTTAAAAAATATATTATTTTAATTCCTTTTAGTGCCTGTTAAAAAAAAGGAACTTAAAAAGTTCGATCAAGTACACAAATTAATCAATGTGTTCGTTTACTCGAAAATACTTACCACTTTTACCAACGAGGATATATAATAGGAGGGGCAAAACTCTTCAGTCACAACAAAAGACAGAACCAACCAAACATCAAACAGGGATCCCGACGAGTTGCCAGGGATTTATTGTGTAGGGAAATGGATTTTGGATGAAAATAAAGTAAGTATTGTTGTAAAATTAAACAGATAATAGGGAAGCAAGGTAAAAAATAACCAAAAATACTGAAAATAAAAACATTTTAATGATTAAATAAAAATATTTACTTTTTAAACCCTGGGAACCCGACCCTGACTGACAAAATGTTATGTTTGATGTTGTGTGTTTTGTTGTGTTTGAAAACTTTTGGGACTCCTATTATATCCTCTTTGCTTTTACTCCAATTTTGTAAGCAAATGAGCAAGCCTTAATGTAAGGTTTTTATTATTTTCAAAACGTTGGAAAATTTTGTATATGTAAGTAAATTTGAAATAATTAACTTTATTATTTTAAACTGCATTTTTTGAAATTCCGGGATTCCCGGTCCAAATTCCCGGGAATGCGGGAACTGAGGAATGCCTAATCAACGAGGATACATAATAGGAGGGGCAAAACTCTTCAGTCGAAACAAAAGACAGAACCAACCAAACATCAAACAGGGATCCCGACGAGTTGACAGGAATTTATTGTGTAGGGAAATGTATTTTGGATGAAAATAACGTAAATATTGTCGTAAAATTAAACAGATAATAGGGAAGCAAGGCAAAAAATAACCAAAAAACTGAAAATAAAAACATTTTAATGATTGAATAAAAATATTTACTTTTTTAACCCTGGGAACCCGACCCTGACTGACAAAATGTTGTGTTTGATGTTGTGTGTTTTGTTGTGTTTTAAAGCTTTTGGGACTCCTATAATACATCCTCGTTGGCCTAATTTCACGGGAATCCCGGGATGCATTCCCTAGTCAGCACCAAGTTCAAGGCGACCTAGAGGCATAGGTATCATTTGCCCAAAAATAATTTCTATTGTCATAATTGTAGGCAAATTATCAAATCATCAAAAAAAAATAATTAAAATCAAACACTCAGAATATTTTCTGTGTTTTGTTTAGATTTTTCTATTTGCAGAACAGCGACATTATTTTTAAATGTTTAAGATTTTTTATGCGGAACTCATAACAGTGCGTACGATATATACAATTGAACGCAGAGAACAATTTTGGAGAATCAAGAACGCCGTAATTAGTCTGCAGACGTATCCGATGAATTTTTATAAAATTATAATGATTAGATTTTTCCTAAACTTACCTCTGGTTTTTTACGACAATCGCATTTACATTCCAAATGTTGTTCTACGGGTATCACTTCAAAACCGCAAAAATTTGCCTTTACTTTTTCAAAACAATAACGATAAACTTGATAATTAACAATTTCAGTCTTTGTAGGTTGGCAGGACATCCATGGAGTGCTACAGCAGCCACCGCAACGTTTAACACGCGTACACCGGGGAAAATAATTATTTTTCGGATTTATGGGTGTCAAATCGACTACGGTATTTTCTGGTATACAATTAGCTGCCTTAGCTCGTATAACAGCCGCTGTAATAAAATTTTAATGTTATTTTAAAATAAGTTTAATGAATTTTGACTCCCTATACACTCATGAAAAAAATGCAAATAAATATATAACCTTTAAACTACTGGACCGATTTGAATAAAATATGAATGAATAGAGTGCGCAACATATGTAGGTAATTTGAGTATATGTGAGTCTTTAAACCAAAATCATAAATTAGCCTAATTTCGTGTTTATTGTCAACGTTTTAAAGTAATGTTTATTATTTTTGTAGTTTTTATACCCTACACCACTACGTGGAGAGGGTATTATAAGTTTATAAGATTAACCCCCAATTATTAACCCGTCAAGGCAAACGACACTGATGATGGCTTTGTAGCGAAAGCCGAAAATACGTGTTCCGTCTTGCTGGCCTTATCGAATTCTTTCAAATTTTTTATTTTTTGTAATTTACTTGTGAAAATTGTATCATCTTTCTTTAATTTGAAAAATAATTTAAACAGAAAGTGATATTAATTTATAATCTAGAGTCAAACTAAAAAACATTCATTTACCAAATAAAAGATCACTATACATACCCCTCATTGTTTTAAAATATTTTTTTTTATTTTACGAAACTTTTTTAAACAGAAACTTGACTCTCAGCTACACTGAGAGAATTATCTGCATGATATTAATGAATTTTTGCATTAAACCAATGAAGTTTCACTGGAACTCGTCCACTGAAACTTTTCATTGAATTAATGAAGTTTTTCATAAAATGTTGTAAACAATTTCATTTTATTTATTAAAACTTTCAGACACTCAATGAAAAAGTTTCATTAAAACTTCATTCATAAAATATATAAAGCTTTCTCATCAAATTTAAGAAATTTTTCATTTGGTTTGTAAAGAAAACTTCATTAGTTTACTGAAAAATTTCATTAAAACTCGTCCAGAAAAAATTCCCTCTGTGTATAGTTAATGGTTAGCCTAGATTCGAAACTTTTGTTTTATATACATAAATATTACCAAAAAAAACATACACTCAAAAAAGTTTGACAGTTACGACATGACTGTTCTTTGTGTAGTTTATTATATCTCTAATGCATAAAAACGTAATAACTGGAGGACGGTTTGGATTTTTACTTAAAATTTCAAGTACGATGAAGTAATTACAGATTTTTTTATAATCGAAAGAAAAAAATGATTTTGTTTTATTAAAATATACTTTTATAATATGGAAAAAATTAACTCTAATGAAACAATAGTTTTTACCTATTTTGTCAGTTGTTTTAAAATTTTTGTAGCAAAAATTTGTCAGTTAATTTTACGACATTGTTAGTTATTTTAAATTTATTTGTAAGTTATTTATCAACAGTTAAAAATAACTGAATTTTTAGTTATTTTAAAGGTAATATACCTTTGTTTTAACTGTCATTTTCAATAGATTCTAGCGACAAATTTTTCTGAGTTTAGTAGTCATTACTATGAAGCGGAGTAATGTATAAAAATATGTCAAAAAGCCAATTTATTAATAATAATTCTATGAAAAGAACCATATCCATACAATTACATGTAATTGAAAATTTTCAATTACATGTAATTTTAATTTAAAGTGATTGCAGTTACAAAATTTCAATTACATTTAGGAATAAAAAATGGTTTTTGTTAAGCTTGCCACACATGGTAGTAGAATAAAGAACTAAAGCGAGAAGTGTATGGCCAGCTTTAAAATAAAAAAAGAAAAATTGGTTGGGATAGGTGGGATAGGAGTGGTTAAGCGTACACTCATAGAAAAAAGTTTGTAGAAAAGTTAGTAAAACTGTTAGTACTTCAACTTAACAAATTTTTAACTAATTTTTAGTTAAAATTGAATTTTTAGTTAATTTTTTTGCTACCTCCACATTACTAACTTACAAACTTTTTTGCTATTTTTTTTTGCTGAATTTAGTTACTAATTTTTAACAATAAATTTGCTAACTTTACAGCATTTTTCTGAATTTTAGTTACTAATTTTTAACAGAAGATTTGCTAATTTTACAAATTTTTTGTAAACTGAACCACCAATTTTGGAGCGCTTATAAACAGAATGTTAAATGACTCATAAAAATTACTGCATATTTTTAACTCGACAAAAATAATGCAAAATTTTAAATAAAGCTAAATTGAAATGGTTGAAAATTTGTACTACTCATAAAATATCTAAATTATTAAAATTTATGAGAAAAGTTTCTATTTATCGTAATACATTAATTTTCAAAGATCAAGGTTTATTTTGGACGAACCATTTTAATATGAAAATTGTGATTAAAAGTATCTCTGGGGAGCAAGTGGAGTTTACGGGGATGACCATAATTTTTCCCCCAATATTGTACTTTTTAAACTTATTTAAAGAATACGATATTTTTAATCGGCCACACCTTATTTCCTGTGGGTGGAGCTTTAGAGGTGAAAATGGAAACTCAAATAAATTCGGAAGTACATATCCGATCAGCAAACAATGAAAAATCAAAAGAAGGGTCTCTGAAATACATTTTGTTATGGTGAACATATTAGGGGTTTTCATATAAACTCGTAAATGCCTTGTAAACCTTGTATAAATATAACCCATATTTTTTATGTATGGAGTTTGTCATTAAACTCATAAACATACCAGGTTTACACCGTTTACGAGTTTATATAAAAACCCCTATTATTGTCTATAAATATTACCACTTTTACAAAAAATCATTCTTGGGGACATTGAAATATAATTAGCATTACTTTATCTCAATGTCAATGCCAACAAATTTCATCACCATTCAATGCCCATGAAATTTTTTTCAATTAGCATTGACGAAAACAATGGTAATGAAATGTACACATAATTGAAGAAAAAGCATTGTAATATAAAAAAAATATAAGAAATACGCGAATTTTTAATTTTTTTCTTAATTTATTCTTTTATTAAGACATGAAAACAAATACTGCTTTCATCATTTATAAATGGGCATTTAGGCATTAAACAATGCCAATTGAAAAAATTTCAATTAATTGACATATTGAATAAACTGGTCCCAAGTATGTTTTTAAATACACATTTATTTTTTATTTATTAATTTTCATTTCATTTGCTCCTTTTTTACCTTTTTCCAGTCCACTAGTAATCTGCGAAAGTTTTGTTGATTTCAGAAAATTTTAACAAAAATTTTGTAGATTTAACACTTTTTTTTCTATTTTCATTCTACTATTATTTAGCAATTGTTTTGCTGATTTCAGCAAGTTAAATTGTTATTTGCAATTAACAAAAATTCAGCTCAAATATTACTAAAATTCTGTAAATTTAACAGTTTTTTTTTGCTGTTTTCATTTTATTAATATTTAGCAAACTGATTCTGCGAATATTAGCAGTTTTTTCTGCAGCATCATTTTTAACTAATTTTAGTAACTTTTTCTGCTATTTTTACGGACTTATTTGTATGAGTGTATACATTATTTTGGGTTGACCCTAACTCGCGCTTTTTGTCATTAATTCTTTTCCTAATAAAATGCAATTGACATTTTTTTTCAATTACAGTTACATGTAATGTGTAATTAAAAATTTTCAATAACAGTTTCAAATATATGAATATGTATTTTGAATTTTGCCTTTTTTTTATATAAATACTGCATTTTCCAAAACGCCTGATTTTCGGAGGAACAGATGACCTAAAGGCTGAAATTTCACAAATATTATTTTTACAGCTATTTGCATACACTCAGAGAATAATGTCAGTAAAATTAACAGTAATTGCAGTTAAAAGAGTGTGCAATACAATTACATTTGAATTAACTACAATTGAAATTGTTTTTTA
Source organism: Leucophora obtusa (assembly GCA_949987735.1). Taxonomy (NCBI): domain Eukaryota; kingdom Metazoa; phylum Arthropoda; class Insecta; order Diptera; family Anthomyiidae; genus Leucophora; species Leucophora obtusa. The sequence goes on from OX465297.1 coordinate 208,403,678, forward strand.
ACTGCAATTGTAGTTAAAATAACTTCCTTATCAGTTAATTTTAAGTACAATTGCAGTCCACACTTTTTAAACTGCAGTTGTAGTTAATTTTACCGACATAATTCTCTTAATGTAGTTCCTGCATTTATCAGTTTTTAATTTTCAGTCGATACTACCGACAAAATTTTATGAGTGTAAGAGCTTTTTTAAATTTTTGCAAATGGTTGAGGTATTATTACTATTTACCCCCTTTGCATTATTTTTCGAATGTAGCGTCAGATTATATAAAATTGTGTCACTGACTTACCTCGTTCAACAGTTCTTCTTAAATTTTCTGAAAAAAAACATAATTAATAAAATTGATATTAAATTCAATAAGTTTTAAATTTATTTACCATGTATTCCATATTGTTTATCTATACTTTCCGGATCAATCAACTCAATAAAATCGGAAATTTCAGTAATATTATTTAATTTTCTATAAAATTCCATATGCATCTAAAAATAAAAAAAGAATATTAATAAAAAATAAAGCAGGTTTTTTTTTAACATAATTAAAGCACTTGTCATTAAATAAATAATAGTAACAATTATATGTTTGTAGATTTTAATTACACTGTGCAAAAGATTTTATGTTTTTAAAGATTCCTCATGGTTCTTGATATTTTTAAGAAAATAATTTTTAATAATTATCAATTTCAATTTCTGAAATAGAAGCAACATTAAATTGTTAGAACATCTGATGGAAAGTTGGCGAACTTGTTGAAGCTGTTTAGTTCATAGCCCAGTTATATTATTTTAAAGGAACGCCGAAGGAGGGCGATACAACAGGTATAAATGCATATTTAGACGCGACAGAAAACTGTTAGAGATAGGGCAAAATACACCTCTAAATAGCACTATTGTGAGTGATTTAAGCAAATTAGGGGTATTTTTTGCTGTATCTCTAGCAGTTTTCTCTCGCATGTAAATGTGCATTAAAAAGGAATAGAAAACTTATACATATTATTTTCATAAATTGATAACGAAGTCGCTGAGGCTCGAACCCACAACCTTCTATGTAACAGTCATCGCAACACATGGCCCACATTTAATTTAATGAAACAGCTTCATAACTTTTATAAAATAAGTTTTTTATGAAACCTCTTCATTTGGTGTATGAAACTTTTAATAAATAAAAAGAAATTTTTGTTAAAATTTTATGAACTCCATTCATTTAATGAAAAGTTACAATTGACGAATTTCACCGGAACTTCATTGATTTTGTGCAATAAATCATTGATATCATGCAGATTATCCTCCCAGTGTATTGTTTTTTATACTCATAGAATTATGTCGGTAAAGAATTATGCAGTTAAAAAGGTGTACACTGTACAGAGGGAATTTTGCTGGATGAGTTTTAATGAAATTTTTCAATAAACTAATGAAGTTTTCTTCACAATGTAAATGAAAAATTTCTTAAATTTGATGAAAAAGTTTCACATATTTTATAAATCTAGTTTTAACGAAACTTTTTCATTGAGTGTGTGAAACTATTAATAAATAAAATGAACATTTCACAACATTTTATGAAAAATTCCATTAATTCAATGAAAAGTTTCAATGGACGAGTTCCAGTGAAACTTGTTTGGTTTAACGCAAAAATTCATTAATATCATGCAGATTATTCGCTCAGTGTGGATTTCATATAAAATTAACTGAAATTGGAGTTATTTTGAGAAGTTCGTGTTTGTTATGTTTACTTGAAAATAACTGCGATATCTGTTAATTGTAAATGCAGTTACAGTTAATTGTTCCCAACATAATTCTCTTACAAGCAGTGTTTAATAACAAGTTTAAAAAAAATTTGCCTCAACTGGTGACTGTGCTTAAAATAGTTCACACTTTCATATTCAACCATTAACTTGCTTATTTCAGTCTAACTGTGTAAGTAAATTTCAAAACACACACAGTCATCATTTACATTTTTTAAGTTTTCAAACTAAGCGCAGCGTAACTGTGTGAGTTCAGCAACAAAACAAGTTGTGTTTCTTCTGCTTGCTGCGTTTTGAGTTAGGTTAATGTGTTTTTACTTGACTGAGTAACGAAAAAAAAACTACATAGTAGACTTCGAATAGCAGACTGGATAGTAGACTGGGGTCAGCAAACTATGTAGTTGGAACTTAAAGAGTTTTGTATATGCAAACAAAAGAAAAAAGAAACACTAGCAGCTTTAAAAAGAAAATACAATTAAACTTATCATATTTCCTATTTTATTTATTATTTTGTTAATTATATAATTTATATATTAATTAATTTCACACTTTATCGTAAATATGTATGTACTAGGCTGGGTCGATTTGTGGGGAGGCAAAAAAATCGCCCATGGCTCAGGGAAAATCGTATTCTAGGGATCAAAATAAGAAACTTTGCCGAAGGAACCATACCTCTAAAACGAATTCTACTACCCCTAACTGTTGACTTTTGTCCCGTAGGGTCAAGTTTTGAAAAATCCCACTTTGACCCATTTAGAGTGCCCCAATCGAGTCCAAATGTATGACCGACCCCCACTAACTTTGGAGGGCCGATCCACCCATGCCAGTGGTACACCCCCTGGAACTCCCCTGGGGGGTTCCCCATACAAACATTTTAAAAAATCACCATTTTTGGCACTTTATTTTATTATTTTTTATTTATTTTATTTATTTTTATTATTTTATTTATTTTTTCTCCTTAGAAATTTATTTAGTCAGAACATATGTAAATGAAAAAATTAATTTAACTTAGTAATAGAAAAGAAAAAATGCCCAGACTTGAAAGCAAAAAAGACTTCAAACAGTAATTTTTTTTATTTTCTTTTCTATTACTAAGTTAAATTAATTTTTTCATTTACATATGTTCTGACTAAATAAATTTCTAAAGAGAAAAAATAAATAAAATAATAAAAATAAATAAAATAAATAAAAAATAATAAAATAAAGTGCCAAAAATGGTGATTTTTTAAAATGTTTGTATGGGGAACCCCCCAGGGGAGTTCCAGGGGGTGTGCCACTGGCATGGGTGGATCGGCCCTTCAAAGTTAGTGGGGGTCGGTCATACATTTGGACTCGATTGGGGCACTCTAAATGGGTCAAAGTGGGATTTTTCAAAACTTGACCCTACGGGACAAAAGTCAACAGTTGGGGGTAGTAGAATTCGTTTTAGAGGTATGGTTCCTTCGGCAAAGTTTCTTATTTTGATCCCTAGAATACGATTTTCACTGAGCCATGGGCGATTATTAAATCGACCCGCCCTAGTATGTACGTATAATACTTTATTCTGATCAATTGTGGTACATAGTACATATGATTTGATTTTTTTAAATTGTCATTAATATGACACTAACTTACAACAATTGATTTTTTGGACAAATTACTACACCCAAAAAATACATGGTAGTTGATCATTATTTTTTCAATTGCGTCATATGTTGGCTGAATAGAAAAATTTGTTATTTTAACAAAGTTTATTCCTGTTTTTTAGCTTAAAATAAAATCTGTTAATTTTAAAACATTTTTTGTTAAATTTAAAAAATCTAAATTTAAGTAAACTTTATTTATTTATTACTATTCTTTTGTTTTTGTTAATTAATTCATATATTAATTAATTTAACACTTTATCGTAAATATATACATTTCTGCATTGATTCAATTGGTACATATAATTTGCAGGTTTTTTTTAATTAATCCACTCTGATATATGTATGTAGGTATATGTGACGCGCAAAATAGAAAGGGACCTAAGGGTAAAAACCGGTTTTGTTCAGGAGCGCATGGGATCGGTCTCATTCGATGCTCAGATGTTGTCCACAAAAAAAAAATTTGATTTTTATACCCTTAGGTCCCTTTCTCTATGCGCTGTCACATGTGTTAAAAATATGTCGTTTAGATAACACTACCTTACAACATTTAATTTTTTGGAGAAATTACTACACCTAAAAAAATACATAGTTGTTGATCACTATTCAATTATGTCATATGTACTACATATCTTTTTTTGTTTGGCATAATACTAACCCGTAGAGTATATACATATATAATTTGAATTAATGCATTTTCTCGATAAAATTTTATGAAATTTAGTACCAGAGATGGGCCAAAATAAATTTTCATTTGCATTGCGACAAGAAGTGATCATATGTACGTGGGCTTTTTTAATTTGCATTTTATTTTAATTTGCATTCCCCATTTATTCCAATTAAGTATTAGAAATGCAAAATTTTTAATTAATAAATAGATTGGCAACAAAATTAATTTTTTTTAAATGGTTGTTGAATTTCTGGCAATTGCAATAAATTCAATTTTGATTTTGTGTTTAAAATTTAGGGTGTAATTTTGTAAAACGCAAAGCCTTGAGTTGCGTTGTTTTCCATACAAATTGTTTTTGTAACAATAACAATTTATACACAAATCAACGCAACACAAGGCGTTGAGTTTTACAAAATAACCCACTTAATTTGTAACTTTTTATATTTTGTTTGATTTTGGCAATTTTTTATTATACGTTGACATTTCATTTGATATCCAGTGTGTTCGTTTACTCGAAATTCTTACTAATTTTACTACAATTGGAAAGTTTTGTTTATTTCTTGAATTGAACTTTTCCTGTTGTAGTAAAAGTAGCAATTTGTAGTAAGTAAACGAACACGCTTATCGATATATTGGTTGAAGAACCTATACAATATATACACCGAATATTCTATAAATATCACCTACAGGCAATTTAAAAAAAAAAAAACACATTAAATATATGGGTACTTCTAAAATTTCGGAGTAGCTGTATTTGACCTTAGATTTTTGTAAAGATTAACAAAAAAAATAATTAAAATTTTGGATTCAATTTTCCGGCGTTTTTGGAGGGTGGCACTTATAGAATGATGACACATAAAGCATATGACAATAAGTGCGTTCCCGTACGTTCCCAATGTTATCGAAATTTACCCAAAAGCGTTCCCGTACTCGAAAATTGGGTAAATGAGAGCGCTAATGAGAGTGTATTAGTGTGTCTCTTTTTACCAAAATTTAACCAGACTTTTTCTTCGGGTAAACTTTGGTAAAACAGCTGATGTAAATATAAACAAAAAAACTATTGTGAAAATAAATTTAAAAAATTGCCAAAATCAAACAAAATAGGGGATTTCATATAAACTCGTATTCTACTCGTAAACATTTTAAAACTGGTATGTTTATGAGTTTAATGTCAAACTCCATACATAAAAAATATGGTTTTTATGTATGGAGGTTTACAATGAATTTACGAGTTTATATAAAAACCCTTAATATAAAAAGTTACAAATTATATTTTAAACTCAGAATCAAAATTGAATTTATTGCAATTGCCACAAATTCAACAACCATTTAAAAAAATTAATTATGTTGCCAATTTATTTATTAATTCAAAATTTTGTATTTCTAATAATTGTAATAAATGGAGAATGCAAATTAAAATACAATGCAAATTAAAAAAGCCCACGTATGATCATTTCTTGTCGCAATGCAAATGAAAATTTATTTTGGCCCATCTCTGGTATTAAATTCCATAAAATTTTATCGGGAAAATGCATGAGTTAGCATGATGACAAACAAAAAAGTAAGTTTGCTTACCGAATCGAATAACGTTAAGTGTAACGGTATGAAATTTTGTTTGTTTCGGCAACGGTAAAGGTAATGGCATTTAAGACTGTTTCGGTAACGTACCGGTATTAAAAAAATTTATTCTTTGTAATTTACTTGTGAAAATTGTATCATCTTTCTTTAATTTGAAAAATAATTTAAACAGAAAGTGCTATTAATTTATGATCTAGAGTCAAACTAAAAAAAAAAACATTCATTTAAGCACCGTAAGTTGTTTTTCACGTGGAAAAATTTCACTCGAAATTTAAATGCCTCAAATTGCAATTTAATTTAAACAAATGAACAATTTTTTAATTTTATAACAAAGACACAATCAAAATAAACATAAAATGTCACATTTTCCCAAGATAAATAATAATCTTGTACATTAAATTTGCGTGAAAACAAACTCTACACAATTTTCACGTAAACTAATTGTCGTGAAAAATCATTTTTTTTATATGGAGTATAACAGTTTTTTCACGTGAAACTCAAACAACTTACGGTGCTTTACCAAATAAAAGATCAACAATACATACCCCTCATTCAATATAGCATATTTTTAATTTTAGTTGTTAAAAATACAGATTATGAGCTATGAATTCAATGCTGGTACTTTTAATAAGTAAAATTGTTATCTATAAATTTTTTTATAAAAAACTCAAGATTATAAAATAAAAAATTTCAAAAACTGGCATTTTTTACATAAATTAATAAATACCGGGAACTACCTATAAAAATAACGATATCGGTAACGATAACGGTATTTCCAATTTTTTTAGAGGTATTGATAACGGTATTCAATTTAAAACGGTATTTTATCGATAAAGGTGTTATAACGATAACGGTAACCGACCTTGAAAAAAAAATATGTAGTACATATGACATAACTGAATAGTGATCAACAACTATGTATTTTTTTAGGTGTAGTAATTTCTCCAAAAAATTAATTGTTGTAAGGTAGTGTTACCTAAACGACATATTTTTTACATATACCGACATACATATATCAGAGTGGATTAATTAAAAAAAACCTGCAAATTATATGTACCAATTGAATCAATGCAGAAATGTATATATTTACGATAAAGTGTTAAATTAATTAATATATGAATTAATTAACAAAAACAAAAGAATATATATATATATTTGTTCCTTTTACTCCTGCAAGGAGCATAGGGCCGCAACAAAAACAAAAGAATAGTAATAAATAAATAAAGTTTACTTAAATTTAGATTTTTTAAATTTAACAAAAAATGTTTTAAAATTAACAGATTTTATTTTAAGCTAAAAAACAGGAATAAACTTTGTTAAAATAACAAATTTTTCTATTCAGCCAACATATGACACAATTGAAAAAATAATGATCAACTACCATGTATTTTTTGGGTGTAGTAATTTGTCCAAAAAATCAATTGTTGTAAGTTAGTGTCATATTAATGACAATTTAAAAAAATCAAATCATATGTACTATGTACCACAATTGATCAGAATAAAGTATTATACGTACATACATATTTACGATAAAGTGTGAAATTAATTAATATATAAATTATATAATTAACAAAATAATAAATAAAATAGGAAATATGATAAGTTTAATTGTATTTTCTTTTTAAAGCTGCTAGTGTTTCTTTTTTCTTTTGTTTGCATATACAAAACTCTTTAAGTTCCAACTACATAGTTTGCTGACGCCAGTCTACTATCCAGTCTGCTATTCGAAGTCTACTATGCAGTTTTTTTTTCGTTACTCAGTCAAGTAAAAACACATTAACCAGTAACTCAAAACGCAGCAAGCAGAAGAAACACAACTTGTTTTGTTGCTGAACTCACACAGTTACGCTGCGCTTAGTTTGAAAACTTAAAAAATGTAAATGATGACTGTGTGTGTTTTGAAATTTACTTACACAGTCAGACTGAAATAAGCAAGTTTATAATATAAAATGAAAGCGAGTGCTTTTTTTTAAGCACGTTGCTTACAAAATATGAAAATTTAACTAAATTACGACTGCTATTAGCAGTCGTTCGAAACTCTGCTTACAAGGAGGGTATCCCAATCGGTTCTCTCTGATCTCAATAGGATAAGAATATGAGACGCATATACAGGTTTACAAAACATGTACGAACATGTCCAACTTTTGTACTTATTCAATTATTTGTATCGAATAGCATATTTGTATGGGAAATTGTTATTGGTTTTAGTTCATATTTACGAGAGTTTGCATTTCGGTTTTAACCTCCCTACATTTAAAATAAGATAATGCAAAAATAAAATAAAACAAATACAACAACACATAGCGACATGACGCACAAGCATAGTTTTCAACTGAAAACATGTTAAATTTACAGCAGTAATTTACTCCTTAATATTTTTGCTGGGATAGATTACATAGATATCTCACTCTTCTTCTTCTTTTGTCAACAAACAAATTTTTACACATCCATAGAAATTTTTTTTGTATAGGTATACCACGTATGTCTAACACATTCTCATGAGATGCGTGCACTGACAGCGAATGTCAAAGGGTAAGAGATCTATGTAATATATGGTGTGTAGGGCTTTCTTCAGCTTGTCAACAACTTATTTTTATCCTTCAACAAATTTAAAATTTATTCTTTGAAATACGATAAGTATATAAATTATTAAAAGATTAGATATAATTCTCAGTGATTATTCCTCCCAAAAAAGGGTTTCATTTATGTCTGAAACTATGACAAAAAATTGATTTTGAAAAAAAAACGAATTTAAAATGAGCCACTCCTAATAACAACTTCCGTGGAACATAAGCACCTACTTTTTCAAAGAAGTTGAAAACCATAATACTGAGACATTTTTGTGGTAACGGAAATTTAAAAATTTCGTATGTTTTAGCTATTATGAAAAAAGAAAAAAATAGTGTAATAAAAAAATATTTCTTGATTAATAAAAACACATTTTTTTTTAAATATCACCATTTAAAAAAAAAACAAATGTAATCAGTTAATGATTGTTACGGAATTTCATATGATTCATCAATGTTGTTTTCACTTGGAGACAAAAAATCTCTACGTAAAATATGACGATTGAATCAACATACAGGTGAATGAATTTTTTGGCGCCAGTTAAAAATAACAAACTGGTTAATTTGAATTTCAAATATTTAACAACTTAATCTTTCTAAAATATATTATTACTTTCTAATTTAAATAAAATGATGCTCACGAAGAAGGTCTGCGGAGTTGTTCACTCCGATTTTTATGAAATTTGGGAAATGCTGTAGAGTAGACAAAATTAATGAATTTTAATCCGCGCAATGCCATATTTAGGAGATGAAATAAAGGGTAAATTTGGTTGATATTTTTTATGGGAGTACGTCTGACATTTGCGAAATTCAAATTTATTTGTACTCATAGGTATAAAAACTTTGATAACCGTATTGGCTATGTTTTCGACATAGGTGGGAGTAAATTATTACTTTATAATGACCATTGCAGGTTTTCATTACCATTAAATCTATAAAATGAAAATTAAAAAAAAATTCATTACCATTACAAAATGTAATTGCAATGAAAAAAATGTTAATTTCATTTGTTTTCTTTACATGTAATGAAACTTTTTTATAATTTTCATTACAATACGCAATGGTAATAAAAACAAAAAATCATTTTAATTTTTTCTACACTAGGTAGACAAATGAAATTTCATTACTATTACTTAACATAATGATGTAATGAACGTTTTGTTCTTTGTTCTACACTAAAAAATTTTCCTTTATGGAAATTTTTTTTCGCAATTTTTTTTTGGCAACTAGCCACCAAACTTTGATGTATGTCTCTAGATTATAAATTTAAAAAAACTGCACTTAAAAAATAGCAAAATTATGGCGGAACGCGAAAAAAGACTTTATGGCAGAAAAATTCAATTAAAAAACTTAATTAGCGATTAACATTCTTCAAACAAATATACTGATGCAAACAGTTTCGTTTTGGCAAATTTTTTTTCGCGATTTTTGTTATATGAAATAGGCATTATAGTCCCTAGATTACGCGAAAAAAGACTTTATGGTAAAAAAATTTAATTAAAACACTTAATCAGCGACTTACATTCTGCAAACAAATCTATTGATGTAAGAATTTTCCTTTTTGTAAATTTTTTTTTCGCGATTTTTTTCGCGGTTTTTTTTTTAACTAGCTCCCAAACTTTGTTGTATGAAAGGGGCATTATAGTCCCTAGATTACAAATTTTAATAAACCGCACTTAAAAAACTACAAAATAATGGCGGGACGCGAAAAATGACTTTATGGTAAAAAAATTTAATTAAAACACTTATTCAGCGATTTACATTCTGCAAACAAATCTATTGATGTAAGAATTTTCCTTTTTGGAAATTTTTTTTCGCGGTTTTTTTTTAACTAGCCCCAAAACTTTGTTGTATGAAACGGGTATTATAGTCACTAGAATATAAATTTTAAGAAACCGCACTTAAAAAACTCCAAAATAATGGCGGGACGCGAAAAAAGACTTCATGGTAAATGAATTGAATTTTAAAATTTTCCTTTTTGAATTTTTTTTGTTTGCAATTTTTTTTTTGCAATTTTTTTTTTTCAACTAGCCACCAAACTTTGTTGTACGAAATGAGTATTATAGTCCTTAGATTATAAATTAAAAAAAACCGCACTTACAAAATTGCAAAATAATGGCGGATCGCGAAAAAAGACTATGGTACTAGAATTGAATTAAAAAACTTAATCAGCTATTTATGTTCTGCAAAGAAATATATTGATGCAAGAATTTTCCTTTATGCAATTTCTTTTCGCGATTTTTTTTTGCAACTAGCCACCAAAACTTGGTATCAAATATGGATACCATAGGCCTCGGATTATGAACTAAAAAATGCTTTTAGTAATTTGTAAACCTAATATTTTTAAAATAAAAAACTTCGACAAAAACGGCATGTAATGAAAAACAAATGGGTGTTTCATTACTACATTAAAAAAAAAAAAAAATCAGTAAAGTCAGCAAAAAATGTTGCTGTGTCAGCAAATTTTTAGTCAGGAGCGTGCTTGCAAAAAAGTTGGTAATTTCAGCAAAAGGTTTGCTGAAAATAATAATCTTCAGCAAAAGTTTTGCTAACACTAAGTCGACTGCAAATGAAAAAAATCCTGGCTAAAATCACTAAACTTTTTGCTGAATATTAGTAGACTGAAAAAAACTCAAAAAACTTGTAGCGAAATTTTACTTTAGTTAATTTATTTGCTGAAAATTTAAATATAGAATATGTGTAGAGTTGTTTTTCTTTTTTTTGTCATTTCCGCTTCCAGACAAGCTGCGACATCTACATCTGGTTGTCGTCCACGGTATGAATGCGGTTATCAGCACAATTTTTGTAGCAAAATAAATTAGTAAAACACTAGTTCAAAATTAGTTTAGTGCTAAAAAAATATAACTAAAATTTTTGCTGAAAACGGAATTTCAGCAAAAATTTTTTTTTGAAAATTTTTTTAAATCTATTTTTAGACTCAATATTTTTTCAACACTGGTAAGGATATATGTAACCACATATTTTTTGATTTTTTGTATGTTGGCGAGTAAGCTGACTTGTGTGCAGCAGGTCAATTAAGTTTTTATTTATCAAACATTACATGTCGAGATAGCTCAGATGGTAGAGTTATTGACTAGTAATCTGGAGTCCCTGGAGGTTCGATTCCCGCACTAGAAAATTTTATTTAAAAAAAAATTTTACAATAAAAAAATATTTTTTTTTATAAAATTTATTTTTTTTTAATCTATTTTTAGACTCATTCTTTTTGTTCGTACTGGTAAGCATATAGGTAATGACATATTTTTAGATTTTTCGTATGCTGGTTTGTAAGCATAACTCATTATTTTTCGCGACATCGCCATACATAAGAAATGTAATAACAAAAGTAACTAGTTACCATTACCAAGTATGTAGTTACATAACCACATATCTGGTAATGATTTTCTACACTGGGAAGTTATTTTCTTTTTGAAATAATGATAAAAATAAGTCATTATCAGTAACTCATTATTATATATTTTAAAATAATGCAGAAGGTAAGTGGGTGTCATTACTGGTAGTACAAAAAATAATGATATGTCATTACCGTTTCTACACTGGGAAATTAAAATGTTTTTTAATGCATTCTAATAAAGAAACTTTTCATCACAGCTTGAATATTGCAAAAATATATGAATATTTTATACTCATGCAAAAAACTATCTAAACATTGGATTGTCATTGCTTCCTTAATATAAAGCATAAGTAGTGGTAAGTAGCTATATTTGATAATTTCCGTTTTATGACACGCCAATTTTAAATTCATCGATGAAACTCTTAGAAAAGAAGTTATGCCTTTGCCATAGTAGTAATGATTTTATTGCTTTTTTGCAGAATTATTTTTGCTGTGTATGTAATAAAAAAAATAAAATAATGATGGAATTCACAGTTCGTACTATTTTGAGTAGTAAATTATAATTTATCGCAAATTTGACAACTTTCTGTGGAGTAAAATTCCAAAATCATGCTATTTTACAACGTGCTAATTTTAGCACTTAAACTGTGAATTCCCTCAATGTTTTAAGTATACTAATTTATCAACAAAAATTTGTGCCGATTTCAACAGGATTGATTGCTATTTGAAATTAACTAAAATGTAGTTACAATTTTGTAAATTGAACAGATTTTTCTTGCTGTTCTTTTTTCTTACTAATGTTCGGCTGATTTTAGCAGTTTTTTCCTCAGGGCCCTTTTGAACAAATTTTTAGTAACTTTAGCATAAGTGCCAGATGTCAAAAAGTTAAAAAAAACGTATATCTGCTTTCATATCATCACCTGAAATGCAAAATGCTCTAAAAACACATTTTTTCAAAATCGAACTTTCGATTAATTATAAAGCTTTTCTCAAATTGTTGGACATTTTGTATTTTAAGTGACGATATGTATTTATGTTTTCACGGGCACAAAGAAGTTTGATTATTTATTTTTTTAGATTTTAAAAGTTAATTGTCATTTTATCACGTTCTACAAATTGCTGTTTGTATCGTAGTTATTTTTATTATTTTATACGTTCTTAATATTTTCTTGACGTATTCTTAATTGTTGGCTAAAGACATTTTTATAATATTAGTCATTTTTATAATAAATAAATAAACTATAATATAATAGGTGTTAATAATTGAATGATAATTGTTAAATATTAATTAGTAAAATCGTAAATAATTGTAATAACCAGGGCATGTTTTTTATTTTGGCGTTTGCCATTAAATGCCATTTTTGCGATTTTTTTCGTAGAATTTTCATTAAAAAAATGCTATAAAATACAGTAAATAACCAGATTTTGTGGAACATTTTTGGAAAAAAATTACAAAAAAAATTTTTTTTATGTTGGTATAAACGAAATTCCGGGATTGTTTTTACAACAACGGAAATTTTAAACTTTAAAAATCATACTAACTTACGCCAAATATACTTTAGCAGTTAAACTGTGAATTCTTTCATTATTGTTTTTTAGAAATATTTAAAAAAACACTTAAATCAACAAGTATTTTTTTAAATGTCTGGAATAAGCATGCCATTTTTGCTTTTTTCGTGCAATTTTGCTGGTTTTGCGTGTCAGTTTCAACTTTAGTTGTGCCATTTTAAACTTGCCCTGGTAATAACAATATTAGATGAAGCCAAACGCAAATTAGTGGAAATTCAGAAACACTTGTTATGACCTTCACGTGATCACGAATTGCCACTAACTTAATACGCACATTAAAAGTGTTTAATTAAAAAAAATACCACTTTAATACACCTATCCCTCGACTTAATAGTGTTCATGCACGCGGAAAAGTTTTGTCAGTTACAGTGAGGTTACATGATCAAGATTTTGCTTTCAAGTTGATAACACATACTGCTTGTCAAATTCAGTTGAACTTGAAGCTGTGACGTAGGCTGCATGCAACTTGATAGTCAATTTTGCTTTCAAGATGCCGTCGTCAAGGAAAGAACTAAAATTGCTCGCCTCTGTGGGCTGTTTCCGCACTGTAGGCTGTTCGAAAAGACTTTATTTTTTTATTCACATCTTCCACAGACATTTTCATGTCAGCAGAAATTGGTTTTTTATTTATTTTTATTTTTAAATCATTTCGTCGATATACCGAAATATTCACATTCCGTTTTTTATCAATCGTGTTTTATTGCGGCACAATATTTGTAAAAAGAAAAACAAATTTACAAGAAATTTGATCAGCTGTTTAAAACTTGACCGTCAAGTTTTCTCAAAACTTGAAAGCAAAAATTGATATCAAGTTGCTGTTCAATTTTTAAAATGTGAGTGTGTTAGTAAAAAAGTGTGAGTGTATTAAAAGTTGAAAGGAAAAAATTGATCGTGTAACCCCTATGTTAAGTACTGAAATCGAAAAAAACCGACACACATAAAGTTAAATAAAACCTCAACCGTATATGGAGAGGTTGTGCTGTTTCTCAAAACACTCTTTAATATATATTTCCGAGTGGCTTCTTTTGCCACAACTGTATATTTTCCCTTTAGAAAAACGTGTAAGTCCACACAATGTAATCGATTTCGTATACTTTACATTGTACGTACTTACGATATGGGATACTTGTGTATAACAATTGTATATGAAACTAAAAATATTTGAAATTTTTAAAAAATTTTGTTTAACTTAAATGCTACTATACTTGTGTGTACTTACGAAGTATATTGGCTTGTGTGCCATTACAATGCGGCCATACCCTGGGTAAACTAAGCCAGCTTGTGTGTATAGTTTGAAAGCACTCGGAGATTCTAGTAAGTACACACAAGTATCTCCGAGTACTTTCAAATCCTACACACAAGATTTTGTAACAGTTTTTTCGATCTCCTGAAAATCTATTAAAAAACACATGTGACAATTTGCAGGCCGGTCGACGAAATATTTCGTTAAAACCGATTTTAAGATAAAAAAAAACTAGCACGTAATGACACAGAATTTTTATCGTTTTGCCACACACCATACAATAATTTACAGCATACATACATATAGAAAAATATCCCCACAATATTTTATGCAATATATAATTTCAATATAACCTGAAAATGTGCACAAAATAAGCAGCGTAAAATTAAAATTGCACAGTGTTACCAATAGATTATACAATATATGAAGTTGTCCAATACACAAGGTCAATATATTTGCACAACTTGGAAAGTTGTTCCATAATACTGTAAATGTATGGACCGCTTAAGGAGGTTTTCAACTTTTCTGGCCTTAGCAATATCTTGCGGATCTTTTTTTCTTCCCGATCCTTTTCTTATATCAATGGTTAACCCAGCAAAACAACACATTACCAAATAATATGTAAAGTAATGTGTAGCCATAGGGGCCGATGCATTACTTTACACCTTACTTAACTGATGAGTTTTACAGGCGATGAGCCCCAAAGTAATGTATGGGGAGGAAGTGATAAAGTAATTGGTTACCTATGTGGTTACGAGGATGGGAAAAGTAATGGGTCTAAAAATAGATTTTCGTAAAAATAATTTTATTTAAAAAAAATTTATTAGAAATATTTTTTTATTAAATATATAAACGTGGTAACTCCACCACTTGAGCTATCGACACATATGCTTAAAAAGTAAATGAATTGTTATGCTTCATATATTCTTTCGTAAAGGCGAAAAATATACACCTTACACCCATGCTTACAAAAAAAAAACAAAGTAATATGTCTAAAAATAGATTTTCAAAAATGTTTTAATCATTACTTTCCGTTTATAAATCATGCAATAGTAATCAGTAATTGGTAAGTCATTACCTTTGTTTTGAAATAATGCAGAAGGAAACGAGCTATCATTACAAGGTAATGCGTGAGTATATCGCACCCATTACCAAATTTTTCCTGGGCCCAGCAAAACCTTTCATTACCATCCCAGCAAAAACTTTCATTACCATGTAATGAGTTTTAGGTATTGAAATCTTAAGTGTTCACTAGTTACCTTTTAATTACTAAACTACTTATTTTAACATGGTGATGTCATTGGAGGAAAGTCATTACACTGATGTTACCTGTAAGTAGTTTATCAACTGTTCTATAAATAGATGTTGAATATAAATTTAAAAAAGTATAAAAATTTAAAAACTAATAGGAGCTGACACGAATTGATCAGCGTACCTCACGGTTGTCAGGCAAACACTCTAACCATTACACTACGACATCGCTATGATTTTTAATGTTTAACGTATGTACACATTTATTGTTGCAGCTGTTATAGATGTCTATTTTTCACAAAACTTGTTGTTATTAAATACTGCTTAATGAACATCAACATTTCTGTAAATAGATGTTTAATATAAATTACAAAAAAAAAACAAAACAATGGATGCAGACACGAATTGATCAGCGAATCTTATGTCTGTCAGGCAAAAACGCTAATCCCTAGGCTACGCCATAGTTATGGTTTTTAATGATTTATATCATATATTATTTGTTTCAGCTATTGTGAATTAGTAATGTGTGGGGTATAATTATGGGTAACTCATTACATTCAGTTTAAAAGTAATTCAAAGGGTAAGGAGATATGAGATCTAAGTAATGCATGAGTAATGACCAGTCATTACCAAGTTTTTGCTGGGATGTAATGGGTTTTAGGTATTGAAATCTTAAGTGTTCACTAGTTACCTTTTAATTACTAAACTACTTATTTTAACATGGTGATGTCATTGGAGGAAAGTCATTACACTGATGTTACCTGTAAGTAGTTTATCAGCTGTTCTATAAATAGATGTTGAATATAGATTTAAAAAAATATAAAAATTTAAAAACCAATAAGAGCTGACACGTATTGATCAGCGTACCCCACGATTGTCAGGCAAACACTCTAACCATTAGACCACGACATCACTATGATTTTTAATGCTTTAACTTATGTACACATTTATTGTGGCAACTGTTATACATGTCTATTTTTCACAAAACTTGTTATTAAATACTGCTTAATGAACATCAACATTTCTATAAATAGATGTTTAATATAAATTACAAAAAAAAAAAACAACAATGGAAGCTAACACGAGTTGAGCAGCGATCCTCATGTCTGTCAGGCAAAAACGATAACCACTAGGCTACGCCATAGTTATGGTTTTTAATGATTTAGAACATATATTATTGGTTTCAGCTATTGTGAAATAGTAATGTGTGGGGTATAATTATCAGTAACTCATTACATTCAGTTTAAAAGTAATTCAACGGGTAATGAGATATGCGATCTAAGTAATGCATGTAGTAATGACCAGTCATTACCAAGGTTTTGCTGGGTTATTTACAATAAAGGAATTTACAGTGTGTATGTAATATAGGAGGGTTGTATAATAAAAGCCTAAAATGTCAAAAATATTTTGTAATGTGTAGGTCATACTCGCAGCAAAAAGAAGAGATGCCGAAGCAGTAGAAAAAGCACTACAACCCAGCGAAAAAAGAGATGCCAAAGTAGTAGAAAAAGCACTACAATTGATGATTTAGATGTACTTCATTTTTAACATAAACACTAATGATTTTAACATTGAGTTGTCATAGGAGAGGAGTACTCCGACTTTAACATTTTTTCAGTACTTTTTGAACGAGTGCAAAGGAAGCTCTTTTTCACCAATTAAAAGTTAAAAAATTCTTCACAAAAAAAAAATTATATTTTTTTTATTTTACAGAAGTTTTTTATTGCCGCCACTGGGTATCGAACTTGCGACCTCACGATTGCTAGTCGCTGAACTCTACCGCTAAGCTATTCTTTGATATGAAAGCTGACTGGCATAAAAACGCCACTTTGTTAATGCGAGATATTGTTCTTCATTCTCTTTATATACTTATTAAACAAGTGTTAAAGGTGCACTCCAATTCAATATTGGTTTCAGTGCAATTTTCACAGGTACATAAAAATCAATTTCTCACCATTTTTTTATATATACATATTTTTAAAAATTTTAAAATTAAAAATATTTAATTTAAACAAATTAATTATAAATATTAAAAAAAAAATTAATAGAATAAAAAAAAAATTAAAAAAAAATAAAAAAAAAAATAAAAAAATATTGGTCCCGCCGGGAATCGAACCCGGGACCCTCTGTTTGAAAATGCCAAATGATACCAAAATCACTTTTTACGATCACTTTTAGAGCAATTACTCTTTAGAAGCAATACTTAAGTGATTTTTGGTATGTGGTTCAGAAGTAATTCTAAAAAAGCTTTAAAAATGTAATAACGGATACTTGGGAAGCAATGAAAGAAGTGATTTTTTTGAAGTTGTTCAGAATAACTTCTAAAAAAGCAGTAAAAATACACTAACGGATACTTGTGAAGCATTAAAAGAAGTAGTTTGTAAAGCACTACTTGCAATTTTTTTTGCTGGGAATTGATGATCTAGATGTACTTCTTTTTTAACATAAAGTGTTTCAATGTTAAAATCATTAGAGTAATGATTTTACCATTGAGTTGTCATAGGAGAGGAGTACTCCCACTTCAACATTTTTTCAATACTTTTTGAACGAGTGCAAAGGAAGCTCTTTTTCACCAATTAAAAGTTTAAAAAAATTCTTTACAAAAAAAAATATATTTTTTTTATTTTACAAGTTTTTTATTGCCGCCACCGGGTATCGAACTTGCGACCTTACGATTGGTAGTCTAGCGCTCTACCGCTGAGCTATTCTTTGATGTGAAAGTTGACTGGCATAAAAACACCACTTTGTTAATGCGAAATATTGTTCCTTATTCTCTTCAATAAAAGCACTTATTAAACAAGTGTAAAAGGTGCAATCCAATTCAATATTGTTTTCATTACTGTTTTTACAGGTGCATGAAAAGAAATTTCTCATCATTTTTTTATATATACATATTTTTAAAAATAAAAAAATATTGAATTTAAACAAATTAATTATAAATATTAAAAAAAAAAATTAATAGAATAAAATAAAAAATGTTGGTCCCGCCGGGTATCGAACCCGGGACCCTCTGTTTGGAAATGCCAAATGATACCTAAATCACTTTTAGAGCAATTACTCTTTAGAAGCAATACTTAAGTGATTTTTTGGATGTGGTTGAGAAGTAATTTTAAAAAAGCTGTAAAAATGTAATAACGGATACTTTGGAAGCAATGAAAGAAGTAATTTTTTGAAGTTGTTCAGAATAACTTCTAAAAAAGCAGTAAAAATACACTAACGGATACTTGTGAAGCATTGAAAGAAGTAGTTTGTAAAGCATTACTTGCACTTTTTTTGCTGGGACTGTGACATATTTATATAGAAGAAAACAGCTGTGCCATATCTTGTGCAAGAGTATTGTATATCTTATTGTACGGTGTAGGGCAAAACAACCGTAGTATTGGCAATAATATTTGCAATGATATTGCATAGTGTATGGCTACCTTAAAAGTGAAGGAAAAATCGTGTTCTATACGTGCTTAAAAAGTAAAATACCGAACATGGTTGTATTTGTCATAGAAATTCGATTAAATATTTACATATATCTAAATCTTTCCTTATCTCTACAATTCGTTTTGCATTTTTGCAAGTAATAATTATTTTTTATATTTTTAAAATTTTTTTTTAACCTTAAACACAATATTTACCTTAATAAGCAAATATTACATTCTTTAATTAAAATTAAAACCCAATAAAACACAATATTTATTTTAGTTTGAAAGTAAGTTTTTGCAGATATTAAACATAAGAAAAATTAATTAAAAGTTGTGTATAAACTTTGAAATCAGCATTTAAATAGGCATTGAAAATAACAATTATTTTTAAAGCTAAAATAAATATTTACAGCTATAAAAATAAACATTCAAACCTATAAAAATCAAACAAGAATTTGCATAAATATCTGTTTAAAACGATGATAAGGATTTTGAATTCCTCTTGTTTCAATGCCTATACCATATAATTAAATACTTTTTGTTTTTCAAATATTTAAATTTTTTTTAAGTCATTTCACCTTTTTGTACTTACCGGATCTGTTTCATTTTCATTTAGTAGCTGAACATTTGTATCTGTATTTTCTGCACTAGCTGCATCCGTTTTTGATTTATTGTAAACAAAACGTGCATCATTTTCTTCATCTGAGGCACTAACGTGCTGCAGCAGACTACCGCTTGTGAAAAGGCATAATACAGTGAACAATTTAATATTGTACAGAACTGTTTTTGAACACACACTACTTCTGTTTATTTGAGACATAATTTTGTTAATTTAATTGTTTTTTCAAGTTGTAAGTTTTTTTTTAAATATTTATCACAGTTTTTTAATTCTTATAAGAAAGTTTTTTATTTGTTTTTCTATAATTAAAAAAATAATTAAAACGTTATTTAAGATCTTTAACATTTACACGACAAAAGTGCATTAACATGTTTTTGGGGGAGTTAAATTGTTGTTATTATTTATGATAACATGACATCTAGCGGAGATTAGGTGGTGTAGTGTTATCTATGTTTATCGATAAACATAAATATCCGTAGTAACCAAAGTAAATATATGACAACAGGTGTTGGAGTACACATATTTATTAACTTTTTTAAGATACATACATAGGTTATGTTTTTCTAACCCAAAAGTTTTGAAAAGATTTTAATATAAATACTATTTTTTTTTGATGTTTTTACCAAAGTAAATAAATAATGCAATTAATAGTATTTCCACTAATTTATAATCCTTAAGATCTCATTTGTTCATATTTTATCATCATTTCAATAAAATTTATATATTTTGAATATTTTTTTTTTAATATGCAAAACATATATTTTCTTTAATACGGAAATTAAAAAAAAACCAAACACGTCCATATATTAACCCATATTCTCCTGAATAAAGAAATAATTGTGACACGTGTTTGAAACTTACAAGATTTACTACTCAGGGCACTGGGAACCGAAATTGAAGTTGAAATTATTTTGTCGTATATAAATCCGGAGTTATTACCTGTCGTCATATGACGACGCTACACTGATAGAATTTTCGTTCATACTATTAATGAATCGATTTCATTAATCTGAATTCATTGATTTAATGAACAATCTTCATTGAATTAATGAAAAATTCATTATTTTAATGAATTTTTTATGAAAAAATCCCCAATGAAATAAAATTAAAACATTTTGAAAATTATTGTCTTTTAATTTTTTTGGGGGGGTTACTCCACTTTTGGTGGTTATTTAATTTTGTTAAAAAAATTTTAATTATTGGGCGCCAACAATTACTAAAATACGTAAGAAACTAGTTGAAAAATGTGCTTCGGGCAAAAATTTGATTTTGTTAAAATAAATCCCGAGGTTTTTATCATCATAATAATGAATAAAAAGCGAATATTATGGATTTGAACATAGAAATTTTTATTTCAGATGAAATAGCTCTGCGAAACATGATCAAAACACAATTTCAAATTCCAACAAAGTGGGTTATTTCATTATGAAACTTATTTTCAGCCTTTATTTCATTTCGTAGCACCTATTTTCCCTTAAAAAAAAACTTACTTTTTTAGATCCAATTTTATTACAGGTTGTTTTCCATTTTTGTGCAATTTTCTGGTACTTTTTATTTCTCCGATTATGAGGCATTTTCTAGAATTTTAGAAATTTTCCCAGAATTTTCTGATAATCGAATTTGCGAGTTCTGTATTAACCATATCGTATTTCTTTAAACAAAAAATGGTGGCAATACAGAGTTTTATTCATTTTAAAAGACGATTTACAAGCTCTATGGAAAATTTCAGCAGTATGGAGTTAAATCACACGTTTTTGTAGCGAAATTTAACATTTAACTGAATTTTTTGCTGGTCTCCTAATAGTTTAACTGGGTGTTTTTGTAAAAAGAATCAGACGAATTCGTTAAAAAATTTGTATGAAAACTACTAATTTGAAAGCGTTTTTGCTTAAAAAAATTTTAAATTTTTTAAAGAAAGATGTTTTTAAGTTTGTGTTTTTTACACAAATGTGTTAACAAATTCGTCTGATTCTTTTTATAAAAACAGGCAGTAAATTTTTTGAAAATATCCAACAAAACGTCGCGTGCCACCTAAAATCCACTCGCGTGCCACTACTGACACGCGTGTCATAGTTTTGCCAGCCCTGTCCTATACAGTCTTCACTGATAACATTTTTTTTGTGTTGTCGACCTTGGGACTATAGGATTTTCGGATTTTCTTCTTCGACGTGGTTAACTAAAGCTTTTTTATACATATATACATATTTACATTAGGGTCTCCAAATGCTACCTCCTGGAAATATTTATTTGGCTGTAAAACTAAGTCCCTCAAAAAATTATGATGATCGGATATCGGGAAGACGTGCCGCATCGGCCCTGAAGTTTGGCATACGGATTACAAGGGGAAAATATGACTTTTTGTGCATTTTTTCGAAAACATTAATATTTTAAAACTAATTCCAATTAAAAACATTAAAGAATCGCGATTTGGAGTGAATTCTCTTTGTAATAAAGGAATAAAAACTTAAATCGGTCAAAAACCAGCCGAGTTATGAAAATTTCCCCAGTTATGACAATTTCGTCCATACAAGCTTGGAACACCCTAATGTACATAAATACAAAATAATAAATTATTTCGGCCATAAACAGACATCAATAGGCGTGTTCGTTTACTTACTACAAGTTACTACTTTTACTACAGCGGGAAAAATTCAACACAAAAAGTAAAGAAAACTTTCCAATTGTAGTAAAAGTAGTAAGAATTTTGAGTAAACGAACACACTGAATATCTATTGGTTTTATGACCCAAACGAGTTTTGGGTCATAATCCCAAAACCAGATATGAAGATTATGTTTGTTATGGTAAAGTCCGGACACCTCTTAAAAAGTCAAAGGTCAGTGAGATGTAACCTAAACTATCGTGTACAATTAAGGTCTTATTATGTACCGTCCGACAAAATTAAACTTTTGGTTGCACCAAAGAGAAAATCAAAATGAAAAAGGGGCCAAAAATAAAATACCCATATCTCCCAATATTCTTCAAAATATGAAGTTTGAAACCAAAGTTTCCGAAGCTTTCCGAATTACTATGTTTTTTCAAAGGGTAGCGACTTGTGAAATGTGAACGCTGCGGAAAAATAATTTCCAAAATTTTAGTTTCCGTGGTACCATGTTTTTTTTATAGTAGCAACTCTGTGTGCAAAATATGGACAGTACGGATATCAAACTTCATAATTTTATGAGTACATTAACACGGTGTAAAAATAAATTCCAAAATTGTAACATTATACAACGTATACAATCTAAGACACTAAGAACTATTGTTAATGCAGGATGGTATATCTCTGATGAGGACCTTCATCACGTTCTTAAATGCTAAAACCACAAAGGAAGTTATCCGAAATTCTAGCATAAGACATACCAATCGCCTCACACTATATTCCAGTAGTTAACTAAGAACTCTACCGGAAAATTAATCTTTGGTGGCCAGAAGACTTAAGCGTTTTACTCCTACAGGCCTATCTAGTCGCTTCATTTGACGTGAGAAAAGTTTTTTCTTTACTTAATTGAAATATATTAATATTAAACATAAGTATCTTCAGTATTAATTTAAGATAGATTAACGTCCGCTAACTGTAAGACTAATTACTTACGGTGGGCCTCATACTGTAGGTTTAACTTTAACTTAACTATTAAACAAAAGAAAATGTCAAAAAATTTCATACAAAACAACAAAAAATTTGCGGGTTAACTATTAGTTAAGGATTAAACCTGCAGTATGAAACCTACCGTTATTGTCAATTTTTGGCAGGCGATTAAACGAATTGATATAGAAAAACTTGGTAATTTTTTCGGAAAATAATAGATTTGATCAAGGGTGCAAACATATGTCGGACAGTGTTAGAAGATATTTGGATTTTCAGCAATATCTTTTTTGAATAAAAATTATTTCAAACTCATTATTCATGTAATGTTTTCTTTCTTCGTCTAGTCTAAAATTAAAAATTTATAAACAATATTCTTATACTTCTCTGTGTATTGAAAACCTAAAAAAAACTAAAGGAAAAATTCACAACTGATAGTGTTGTTGCTAAATATTTCACATTTCTGTTTTAATTTACTCCTAGAATTAAAAAACAACAAAGAGAAATATGAGTATTATTGTTGATCAAGACCACTCCTACGATATGCTACAAAAGTTGTGGTTTGGCAACACTAAATATTTGACATACGATAGCGACATCTGCCACTCATATTCATTGCTCCTTACACTTTCCGGGTCAAGGCTGCCAAAATCTTTTTTGGTGCTGATACCCGGGAGGAATATTACAAAAAACTGATATGGTGAAAATTTGATATCTCTAATCCGTTCGAGGTCAAAGTTTTGAAATTTTGGAAAAAGTCTAATAAAATTAAGCATGCTAAACAGAAGAAGAATCTTCGAGATATCGTTTGTTTTTTGTTAAATTTAATTAAATTTAGGAAAAACTAAGATTTTCTGAGACAAAACAATTTGAGCGATTTCCTGTTGAACATAATTAATTACTTCTTTTGTTTTCTTTCAAAACTCGAAAAACTTAACCTCAAAGTTGAACGGCTTGGAGTTATTCGAAATACACTAAGTGGCATAATAATCGGTTCGGGGTTCGTTAAAATTTGGAAGAAAAAATTTCCCCCTATACTACTTTGCCTACACTGATAGAATTTTGTGCATAGTATTAATGAATTTGTTCATTAATCCAATGATTTTTTCATTGAAAAGTCCCCAAAGAACGCGTTCATTAAATCATAGAAACGTATTCATTAAATGAAAACTAATTAAAAAAAATATATTTTTTTTGCGTTACTTTTTTATTTATTAATTATTTTTATTTTACAAATTTTTATTTGTACATATATTTCTTTTTGGTTTTTATAACGTTTTTGGCATCACCCTGAACTGACTGTAACCCGCAATCACCAGAATGTAAACATTACCGCGTTACCGATTGATCTAAATAGCCAAAAGAAAATGATGTCATTATTTGGACTTTTATATGTATTTAAATAATTTCAGTTTGCAACCCTAGCGTTCATTACTGGAACATATATCTATTTTAGTAATTAGAAAATTCAAAACCCTTGTAAAAATTATAGCATATCTTACGGGTTAGTTGAAAATTTATAATGAACAAATTTATTAAATTAATGAATTTTTCATTAATTCAATGAAACTTTTTCACTAAATTAATGACTTCAGATTAATGATATCGATTCATTAATGTTATGAACGAAAATTCTGTCACACTGTATACTAAAGATGTGTTGTTGTTCGTGAACGAACTACTTCAATTGAACGATATACTTTTCTTAAATGATATGAACTACATCATTTTTCGGTCTTGGAGCAATTGTTGACAAATATCTTTTCAATAAGTTGTTTGATATTAAAATGTTTTTTCTTTGGGAAATAGTTATTTTTTCGTTCGAAATTAATAATAAAGTAGTCAAACTTCATAAAAAGAAAAAAATATTTTTTCATCAAAATAAATTTTTTTATTTTTAATAAAGTTGCCGATTATCTGATGCCTTTAGCTTATGACAACTACATTGAAAAACATATAAAAGGTGATTAGTGTGTAAAAAAGTTGTGAGACGAAGAAATCAGTTCACGACACGGAGTTCAGTCACAGCTCAAAACACAATGACGATAACGACCGAGACAGCAAAAAACTTGTTGAGTTTCAACACGTTTAATTGAAAAAACTTGGAAGTTTGTCAACCAACAAAATATTTAATTAATTCAATTAAGAATGTTTTTGAAATGGAAATTTTATTTTAACAATTATTTTTGTCACTTAAAATTTAGTGATATTTTTATCTGTGTACTGTGAACATTTAAATCTCTGCTGTAGAGTGGAGTCACTCAGCAATTGAGAAAGCACCTTTCCCATTAAAAAAATGTTGGATTAATAAACAAATTCATCAATACTACGCACAATACACGAACAGAATCGATCAGATTTACAAACTTCACTACAAATTTATAATAACCTGACCAGAAATTGTTGTAGGGTATCATAAGAATATAAATGAAGTTGTTGTAAACGATAATGTCAACAAATCAACATGAGTATATTGTTTACAAACAATAGCAAACTGTGTGTTCTGTGCGAATAAAGTTATTAAAAAAAAATAAATAATAAATAAAAATAATAATGTGAAAATAAACTTCTCAAATGAAATATAGTTTTTTTATAAATAGTTGGAGAATAAACAATTTAACATTAACCTTATATGGTATGAGGAACTTTCTTTTCGTTTTCATATTTAATTGATCGTTGGATAAATTAGAATTTAAATTTAACTCAATATAAACTTCAGATGATTGTCAATACACATTTGTATGAATTAAATTGAAATTGCCGACTTCGATTATTAATTAAGCGATAAACAAGTGATTTTTTTTTAATCTATAATTGATTATAAAATTAGGTCTTTCAACATTTTGAACATACTACATCGAGTTGTGTAAATGAACTTTTCTTTCATAATCAATGACAACTAACCTTAATGATAACAAAGTAGTATCAATGTCATATTTATATTTTACTAAAGTTAAGTAACAGGGTGTATTTATTTTTAAAGGTGTGATAATTTGATTGAATCATAAAATTAAAAAAAAGTATAGAATATAGTAAAAAATAAGACAGTACCTACATATGTCAATAAACTAAAAATTCGTTCAATACTGATCTTTCTGTGAAAAAATTTAAATAACAGTCTGAGCTTTTATGTACATACAGCTGTTGACAACTAATTAGAAACGCATTTTTTACACTAGAACTTGATGATCATTATTGATATTTTCGTAAATTTACCGTTACGTTTTTTGTTTAAAACAATTGTATTATATTTATTACTCTTTTTATTATCATTCACACTCATTTTTGTTGCTGTTTATTTTAAAAGCTGTTATAATTTCTGAAAATAGTTTAAGTACATATTGTTTAGTAAAATTCTAAGAAAGTGCGACAACTAATTAGAAACGCGTAATTGTTTATTAAAGTCTTCTTGGCTAAGAGCTATTTTGATAAAAAAAAATTTATTTTACGGTTATTTGTTTCCAAATTAATGTTTTATAGCAAATAAGATATTATAATTTTTAAGATTTATCATGGGAAAAGGGCATAGGCGTACCTAGACCATTTTTCTGGGGTGGGCAAGGGCCCCATTTATGTTTGGCTGTTTATTTGCCCATTCTCGGACCCTTAATCTCAAAAAACATTTTTGATATTATATTTGAGATTTTTTCATACAAAAAAAGACTTTTAAAAATAACTCCCTCCCTTTTGATAAAATTTTCAAATGTTTTTAATAGAAAACTCTGAAAAATTCATCCTTTTTTCTGCAGAAAACCTCGTGCAGGGAATGCTATACGCTCAGAATAGTATAAAATTTTTATATTTGATGGAGTAAAGAACTCTAAGATCAACCTGTCTCATATTTCCTTCCACCTCTGACGAACCCATTCAAATTTGTAAAAATAGCAGAAAAAGTAACTCAAAATTAGTTAAAAATGATGCTGCAGAAGAAACTGTTAAATTAGCAGATTTTTTTGCTAAATGCAAGTAAAATAAGAACAGCAAAAATGAACCTGTTAAATTTAGAGTTTTACAATTTTTTTAGTAAATATTTCTGCTAAATTAACATTATAGACTGCTATTTGCATTCAACTAAATTTAGCTTAAAAATAACAAAAAATTATAGATATAACAGTTTGTTTTTGCTATTTTTAGTCTACTAATATTTAGCAAAATTTTCTGTAGATTTTACAATACAATTTGTCATTTTCAATTAAATATAAGTTAACTTAAATATAACTAAAATTCTGCAAATTTAACAGCTTTATTTTAGCTGTTCTTATTTTACTAGTATTTAGCAAAAAAAAAAAACACAATTATTTCTGGAGCATCGTTTTTAACTAATTTTAGTTGCTTTTTCTGCTATTTTTACCGATTTATTTCTATGAGTGTATTATTAACTAATGTACAATTCCTTTAAAAAATTTTAAATCCAAGAAATATTTCTCTTATAGCCAGAACTAATATCGATTTTTGTCTTGAATATTTCTTAAATAATTGTTTAAAAATTCTTACTTAAGAAATATTTAAGAAACAAATCGATCTTAGTTCTGGCTATAAGAGAAATATTTCTTGGATTTAAAATTTTTTAAAGGAATTGTACATTAGTTAATAATGTAAAACTGACCCTTAGATTCCAACAAATTATCTTCCTAAGAAACTAGAATACATTTTTCCAATCAAAAACACAGGATTAACTGATATTAAAAAAAAAAAAATAATAATAGAACAAGAATTATAGACAGATCTTTTTAAATTCTGGGGTGGGCAAAAACCAGCCTAGGGTGGGCTTTGCCCACCCCAGACCGGCCTAAGTCCGCCAATGGAAAAGGCAAAAGCTGCACTCCTGAAGAACGGAGCCCAATTTTTGAACTTTAGAAGTCTGGAAAGTCTTATAGAGAAATAGCAGAGCAGCTAAAGTGTTCCAAAAAAATGGTTTTTAATGTTTTACAGCATATCAACAAATATGAGATGTTCCGCGAAAGAAGAGACCCAGAAACACATCAGCACATACCGACCGAATGATAACGCGAATCTCCAAATCCGGCCCAAAAAAGTCATCTCCTGACAGCCAACGTGATATTCAAGAAAATTTAAATGTCACGATATCCAAGCGGACTATTGCACGTCGTTTGGTGGAAGGCGAGCTACATCGAAGAGCAGCACGAAAGACGCCACTTCTGAGTAGGATTCAAAGAAAACGTAGCACAGAGGAGTATTTGACCCGAAAAGCTGGCTAAAATTATTAATCGTTTTTTTGGACTAAAAATTCGGGGTTTTTGATAATTTTGGGTTTAATTTGATAAAAAGAATCCAGCGGCGAATATTTGGAGGGTTCGTATTTTTTTTTTGATCCCACGCTTACTCGTACTTCGCAGAAGAATGCGAGTTTCTAAATTTTATTTTTGTATTTTAATCCTCTTTCGACCAAAGTTTTAAGAAACATGGATACACATAAATGAAGTATTTTAGATTAATTTTGTGCCATTGCAACGCCCCCTAGTGGAAATATTTGGAACTAAAGTTCAAACTTTGACATGCTGTATCTTCGGAACTAATCAAGGTTTTTCCAAAACTAAAATTTTGTATTTTTTGTATAACAAATCTCTACATATTTTAAAGTTTTTTTTAAATATATTTTATAAAAATTGTTCAAATAGGGAATTTTAATGACCTTCCCCATCGCAATAACTACCGTACACTTAAGGGGCCTAGAGACCATTCTTTTGGTGGCCAGTTCCCTACTTGAGTCATCGACGATCTATGTTCTCCTAATAGTCCGCCAATACGGTAATCCTATGGAAAGACAACTAGGAGAAAAAGCGCCCTAAAATATCAAACTTATCGGTTTTTCCATTCATCGCTACAACTTACCATCGCAAATGAAAACAAAACTCCCCCCCCCCCCCGCGCAAAAAAACAAAAACTAAACCAGAAAACAAAAACAGAATAACCACACCCACCATCCATACAAAAACATAGCCGTGCAGGCACTTGGGCAATTCCTGGAGCACTTTCGTCCCCTGTCAAAGATACTCATCAGCGGAATTAACCTAGAAAAATTACCAGAATAGTCAAACATAACAAACCAAATCTCAAATGATCATTAAACCATAAATTCAAAAAACACAGAACCATAAATTCAAAAAAACACAGAACAAATTTACCAATTCCTGGAGTGGAACACACGAGATACAATAACTACTGCCCATAACATCCGCGCACCATACCACACACTCGCGAGAAAAAACGATAACATTTATTCAATACACAAACACAACAATATACAATATTTAGTTTACAATATAAAATTAAAATGTCAGAAACCTACACCTCATAAACTTACACAAAACCACACGAAAAAACCAATGAATAGACGTCACCAATAATTTGACAATATTCAAATATTTAGAGTTTGCTAAAAACCGAAAAATTTAGAAACCGCGGTTTCGGTTATTTTTCGGTTATCTTGTGAATTGTTTTAAAATAATTAAATATAACAATATTCTAACTAAATATATGATAATTAAATATTTGATAATTAAATATGCATAAAAATTAAACAGTTTAATACATACAAGATATCTTTTAGAATTCGATTGAATTTCTCACTCGAATATTTAAAGGCAATAACGAGATTTCGAAACCTTTCCGGGAGAAGAAATAAACGCGGAAACCCGTTATAAATTTATTTTTTTGCTTTTTTCGGCAATTAATTATAGTTTAAATTTTAGCAATTTGTTTAAAACAATTAAAAGATAAACTTTTATAAATTTCGCGGAATACGAAATAAGGCTTTTTGAAAAATCGGTGAAAATCGTAGCTGAATATGTGAAACTCAATGGTTCTTACTATAAAAGAGTATTTTAAATTTAAAGTCGACTTTATTTTTAATCATACGGTTTTTTTTCATTTTGTGTATGAAAACCCTACAAAAATATTCATATTTCCAAACATTTTGATTGGTTGAAAATAAATTAACCAATCTGAATTCTCCAAAAATAAATCAAGTCACGGCATACTGCCACCCAATATTTTAGCTAAGGTTGACTTTAACTAAAATATACATTTTAATGTAGAAAATGTTCATTACAATTAAATACAATATTTTGTAAAATAGAAGCTGAGTCTTTTCGAAATTCAAGATTTAATAATATGCAATTTAATTAATTATTTTAATTGGTTAAAGTATTTGTTAAAAACCGACTTATTTTTGTCGGTTTTCGGTTTCGGTTTCGATTAAAACCGAACAGCAAACTCTACAAATATTCCCTAGAAACCCGTCAAGAAAACATTGATCAACACATCCACAGCACCTGAGAGAGATACCTACCGAATGGCGGATTTGTACATCAACTTTATATAATCAATCATTCGCCCAATAAAATCCATTGATGAAAATAATTTTTCATTCAATTACATTTACAAGGCAAAAAACCATTGTAAAGTTAATAGGCAGTGTTAATCCCCAAACAAAAGTTTATGACTGACAAAAAAATATGAGAAAAAGTGCCTGATGAGAAAAAATTTAAAAAAGATGAAATTTAAAAAAATCGCTAAAAATTATTGCGCAAACTTTCGCAAACTTTTTTTCTTTTGTTCAAAAAAAAAAAGATTTAAAATTTTTTTTTTCCTATATAACATTTTTCCTTCAGTGAGAGTAGTCACTTTTAAAAACCTTATTCCTTTTTTTTTGCAAAAAAAGTGTATAAAAAAAACTTTTTTTTAATTTTTGAACGAAGATTTTCAACATAAATATTTTAAATAAAATTTTTTAAAAATTGTTGAAAATAGCTATTAATCAAGTATTTTATTAAAACAAAAAAATCAATTTAAAACCTCTTAAAACTGAAAAAAATCAATAAAAGGGGATGATATTTTCTTAACTTTCCTGACTTTAACAGTGTCTCGAAACTACAAATCTCAACTTAAAATCTTGAGAATTTGCAACATAATGCAGAATTTAGTTGCCTATTTAGCTGCGTACTTTTTTTAAATTTCTTTAAATTCATTTTTGCCTTTTTGGCCAGCTTTTTGGGTCAAATACTCATATGTGCGTCGTGTGGGTTTCGCGAAGTCCCATTGAAATTGGACAGCAAATCAATGGAAATATGTGATTTGGAGCGATGAAACGAAGAATAATCGCCTTGGTCCAGATGGTCGGAGATACGTTAGATGACGATTAACCAAGAATTTAATCCTCGCTTCGTTTCACGGGTAGTGAAGCATGGTGGAGGGTCAATTATGGCATGGGGATGTTTCTCCTGGAATGGGCCCAATTTATAAAATTTATGGAATCTTAAATAAGGAGAAATACGTTAATATACCAAATACTGTCATGCTCCCGTGGTCTGAGGAGAATTTGCCTATTATATGGCAATTTCAGCAGGATAATGATCTGAAGCACACGGCGAGGCTGGCAAAAAAAAAAACTCTTTGACGATAATTTCATCAACATTTTGGAATGGTCCGGTCCGGACTTGAACCCCATGGGGGGACGTAAAAACAGCCGTTAGTCTGAAAAATATAACAAATATGGCGACTCTTTTTGAGGATGTTAAGAAAGCATGAGAGGCGATACCCGTAGAGCGATGTCGACGTCTAATAACGTCAATGCGCAACCGATGTGAGGCAGTGATAAAGCAAAAGGGATTTGCAACAAAATATTTGTAAAAAGTAAGAAAAAATAAGTTAATATTAGTTTTTTTTTCTAATAATATAAAATCGTTTCTAATTAGGTGTCGCTGTTATATTTCAAACAATATAATAAATTCCCAGTGTAGAAACGGTAATGACATATCATTATTTTCAAAAAATTAAAAAAAATTTTTTTTTAATTTTTTGAAATCTATTTTTAGACTCAATATTTTTTAAACAGTGGTAAGGATATGTGTAACCACATATTTTTTGATTTGTTGTATGTTGGCGAGTAAGCTTACTTGTGTGCTATTGACTGGCAATCTGTAGACCCAGGTTCGATTCCCGCACCAGCAAATTTTATTTTAAAAAAAATACAATAAAAAATGTTTTTTTTATATAATTTATTTTTTTGAAAATCTATTTTTAGACTCATTATTTTTGTCAGTACTGGTAAGCACATAGGTAATGATATATTTTTTGATTCTCAAAAAATTATTTTTCGCGACATCGCCATATAAAGGTAATAAGAAATGTAATAACAAAAGTAACTAGTTACCATTACCAAGTATGTAGTTACATAACCACATATCTGGTAATGATTTTCTACACTGGGTTTATAAAATATTTTTAAGACTGAATAATTTTTTAAGTTCTTTTTGTATATTTGTAAACAATTGAATATATTTAATTAAAATATTATGAAATAAATGAATATTAGTTTTGTTTTATATAAAAACTTAAGCATTATTTTATAAATAAAAGGCGTTTCTAATTAGTTGTCAACAGCTGTATTTAGTTTGGCAAATCTGCAGTATTATAATAATGTATTCTTAAAAGTTCTGCCAAATACAAATAACGATTAATTAAAAATTAGTTATACAATTTCCATTTTATGCATAAACCGTGATTATATTAGTGTTATTCTACTCCGTTCTACGTTATTTTCATCACCCCCTTTTTATTATCTGGCGCCAACGTCATTTATAGTTAATCTATATAAATTCAAAACAATGTTCCAATAATTCAAATCCATAATCTTGAAATGTCAGGTTTAATCACTGCAGTTATTTATTCATGCTGCTCCTCTTGGTCGTTTGTTGGTTTGTGGTTTTTGCAGATTTTAATTTTACTGTCTCATCAATTTCACACAACATGATGCGTAAAATAATATTTACAATCAATGTATGGAAGGAGGAGGTTTATTTTTCCAACAATATGAATTCATGAATGAAATTATTGTTAGTGTTATCAGTTAAAAAAAAAAAAAAAACCAACCAACTTAATGTGGCTATTTATTTTATGCAAAATAAAACTAAACAAAAAGCTATAAACCGCGCACTGACCTATAATAACAAATACATAATAATAAACGAAGATAATGAAAATAAAAATAAAATTTTCAAGTCACAAGATTTAAAAAGTTAATAAAAGAGCCGTATAGAAGGTGGTGTCTACTGCTGAGTTTCTGCTAGACAGGTTATAAATTTCTTGGGCTGACGTTACACCAAGGTGTTATTAATAGGGCTCGGAAGTTCATGTAAATACATATTTATTGTTCTTAGCTGCAGAACACATTTTGACCAAATACTTATTTTTTCGAATCAACGAATTTCCAACAACTTTAGAAACCAGCATGATGAGGAACTCAAACAAACTGCCAATTCTATTACTAAAACTTCTTCCACAAAAAAACCAAACAACCAACAGTATCAGAGTTTATAGAAAATATTAATCCGTGGGATACTAATGAAGCAATAGCAAAACGGGTTCATTTATTAATTGGAGAAATGTTGGCATTAAACAATGGTTGAAAGGCAAGGTTGTTAAAATCAAGTGACCAAACTCTTGCCATCTCAAAAATTCTTTGCTGAAAAAATTTGGCAGAAATTAACAAAAAAGTTGTAGCGGATATAAAAAAGTTTCAAAATGTGAACTACCTTAATATTATTTAAACAAAAGCTTTTTGGGATAAAATTTTTATTTATATATTTATAAGATTCCCATTGACATGGACAGGAAACAAATTGGTAACTGGTTATAATAAGTTCGGTAAGTACATTGCAAAACAATTGGGGCTTTAATTATGATAATAAAGGATGCAGTGACTCCGTCGAAGTTTGTTTTTTCACTCCCTGTGGGATTTCACTGCACTTTCTATTAGAATAATTACATTTATTTACCCCTATACATTCAGAAAACAATGTCGGTATAATTACCTGCAATTAAAATAGTGGACACTGCACTTGCATCTAAATTAACTACAATTGCAGTTATTTTTAACTGAAATTCCAGTTAATTTTTACCGAAATTATTATTTTAGTGTATCTTTCAGAATCTTCATTATATAGGAATAGATTCATGGAATCTGTTAACGTTTATAGCAACTTCAATGATTGGACACACTTGTGCTTGATTGATCGAAGGAAGAAGAATGAGATAACAGGAATCATAACGAACCATATAACAGTTTTTATGGTAGTCGTTCTCTGTGTGAAGAATATCATCCCCAATATTCAAATTTTTAAAGCCAAATTGAAAATAATAATTGAACGTAGAAGTACCGTGACGTATCTTCTAATTGAAAATCTAACGTCACGCATTACATTCACGTTCTGCTCAACATTATTCTCTAAATTCTGGAGACTTCAAAAACTCATCTCTATGAATCATTTTATCACTAATTTCCAAAAATTAAAAATATCAAATAAAACCACAAACCAATTTTGATTTAATTTCCCCACTTAAAAAAAAACACACTTTTGCAAATCAAGATATCGTCGGCTTGCCCGCAAGTAGTGCTATGTGATTCTTAACAGGAAAGCGATGATTTCAATAAAATATCTTAAAAGGATAATATAAATCAGTTTTTTCGCTCTGCTGAAAACATGTTAAAAAAACACTTAGCACTACTGCGGTCAAGTCGACGATATACTGAATGCAATGAGTATCCATATAATTTTTTATTTTGTAAATACCACAGGTGTTAAAATATTGTAAATTACAAAAAAGCACTGTATATTGTATATACATACATATGTTCATTAGGATTATAACTTTGATGTTTTTTCTTTAAAGCCAAACGACTTTAATTACTTTTATATACAGGCTTCTAAATTTAACAGTTTTCGCGTATTTTGGTAAAGAAAATCGCGACATGCACACTAAAATCAGCAGAACGACGAAAACTTCACGAAAAAGATATTTTAAAACATTTTGTGCACTAATTTTTTGTTCACTACTGCTACTTTTATGATAAAAACTTGAAAATGCATTTTCCGGAAAGGTGTTTGTTTCAAAATGATCGGAAAAAACGATTTTTATTATTAATATAGTACTACTGTCCATAAATATTGCAAAAAAAAGTTATATCCCTAACGTACATATTTTAAAACCAAACCATTAATTGTTGGAGAAATATTAAAATCGCACAAAGTACGTAACATAAAGTTTTTAACGCTAAAATTCAAAAGAACTGAAGCCTTCAAAGGAATTTTAAAAAGACACTACCATAATCCTCTTAAACACTTTAAAAACCAAGCCTATAAATACTTTAAAAAACGTACATGTTGAAAAAAAGATTTATGATTTTGTTTTTTAAATACAGTAAAGAGTAAAATTTAATTAAATACTTATTTTGAGAAATATTTTTAAAGTCCCTTTTAATAATTTATTTAAAGCAGGTTTTAAAATTTCCCAACTTTTGAATGCATTTTTCTCAGGTAAATGATTAGCTGAAAGGTGGGGACT
Organism: Leucophora obtusa; assembly: GCA_949987735.1. Taxonomy (NCBI): domain Eukaryota; kingdom Metazoa; phylum Arthropoda; class Insecta; order Diptera; family Anthomyiidae; genus Leucophora; species Leucophora obtusa. Next base: position 208,439,248 of record OX465297.1, read on the forward strand.
TAACCAAATATTTAAGTTTTGTTTTATTTTATGTAATATACATATACGATACGATGTAAATGTAATTTGTATGCGTTTAGTGTCTTCAACTTTTAAAATATATATTTTATTAAATCACGTAAATAGTTAGATAAAACACACACAATTAAATGAACGCCGACGATATCTATTGATAAAACATCCGGTGATTTCCATTCTTAACAAAAACAAAAATTAAAAAACTTGTTTTAGTTAGTTGTTTTTTTGTGTTCTACACATATTAACATTAATTAGAAATTGTTATTTTATATATTTCGTATTTTATTATATTTTTTTTCTTTACACATATGACGATTTTTGCTTGAATTTAGATCTAAAAACGCGCTGAAGTGTATAATAAAAATTAAAAACAAATTAAAAACTTGTTTAAAGCCCATACGTCAGTTCTCTTAAAATACAAAAGAGTGTATTTATACAGATGATTTTAATGTTATTTAATTATTTATAAAATGTAATGAAAGTTTGCGATATTTTAAACCGTTTTAAACTTATTTGTGAAATCATATCTCATTTAAGCACCGTAAGTTGTTTTTCACGTGGAAAAATTTTACTCGAACTTTAAAGGCCTCAAATTGCAATTTAATTTATAAAAATTAACAATTTTTTAATTTTATAACAAAGACACAATCACACTAAACACCAAATGTCACTTTTTCCCAAGAAAGATAATAGTCTTGTACATTGAATTTGCGTGAAAACAATCTCTACACAATTTTCACGTGAAATTCATTATTGTGAAAAATCATTTTTTTTATATGGAGTATAACAGGTTTTTCACGTGAAACTCAAAAAACTTACGGTGCTTCAGGCTGCATTTATATTCGCTCGAAATTTACACCTTTATAGATTTCAAGGGTGAAGTAAACGCAGCAGAACTAAATTATCTCGGCAAAATCTATTACAATTGTCATATAGAATTAACTTATGTTGCTGTCTGTTTAAACGGTTAAGTTAAAAATTCCTATAATCCGAGTAAAAACGTTTGTATCATAGGCGTACCTAGACCATTTTTCTGGGGTGGACAAGGGACCCATTAATGTTCGGCTGTTTATTTGCACATTCTTAAACTCTTAACCTTAAAAAACACTTTCGACATTGTGCTTACAATTTTTTCATACAAAAAACTTTTAAAAATGGCTCCCTCCCTTCCAATAAAATTTCCTTAGCAAAATCATCATGTTTTTATAGAAAACTCTGAAAAGTTCATCTATCTTTCTGACGAAAACCTCGTACAAGGAATGTATTCCAAGCTATGTATACTCTCAGATTAGTATGAAATTTAGATATTTGATAGAGAAAAGAAATCTAAAATCAACCTGTCTCATTTTTTCGTGGACCTCGGACGAATCCATTCTAACCCTATATTTTGACCACTTAAATTACCGAGGTAGCCAAAAACCGAAAGATGTTCATCTTAAAATTTTTGTTTCTACAATATATTGAAATATCATCAAAATAGTAGTGTTTAGTTTGAAGTAACTTCCTTGTTAGATATTAACTAATTATTAGTTTAGAAAACTATTAAATCTAAGATATTTATCTCACCAAAAAAGATTCTGCGATATTTTCTTATTAAAAATTCTTTTCCATATTCGTATCAAATTCCTTCAGATGCTTATTGAACAACTCTGTGATTCTATTTAATAATGGTTCTCAAAGAAAAACTCTTAGGTCCAGTTTTATAATCAGAACTAAGATCGATTTGTTTCTTAAATATTTCTTGTGTAAGAATTTTTCAAACAAATTATCTTCCTAGGAAACCAGTAGACATTTTGCCAACTAAAAATACATGATTAATTGATATTTAAAAAAATAATGTTGTGATACTTTTTGCCATCAAAATCATATATAAAAGAATTATACAATTATAGGTAGATTTCTTTAAATTCTGGGGTGGGCAAAAAGGAGTCTAGGGTGGGCAAAGCCCACCCCAGACCGGCCTAAGTCCGCCAATGGTTTGTATATAATAATATATAATTTTATATACCCACATATGTTTTTGTACGCCAGTGTATATAACTGAACATAATTATATGTATCCATATCAAGGTTGGTTACCGAAACGAATAACGGTAAGGATAGCGGTAACGGTATCGAATTTCGTTTGTTTCGGTAACGGTAAAGGTAACGGTATTTAAGATTGATTCGGTAACGGTATACCGTTATCGAAACAGCAATACCGGTACGTACCGGTATTAAAAATTACGTTAAAAACATATAAAAACAAGTAAAAATATAGCATATTCTTGCTTTTAAGTCTTAAAAATACAGATTTTAACCTTTGAATTCAATGCTGGTAGTTTTAGTAATTAAAATTATTTTCTATAAATTTTGTTGCAAAAATAACACAAGATTATAAAATAAAAAAGTTAAAAAATTGTAATTTTTTATATAAATTAATATATACCGGTAAAATACCGTTAACTGCCCATAAAAATAACGGTATTGGGAAATTTTTTTAGAGGTATCGGTAACGGTATTCAATTTGAAACGGTATTTTAGCGATAACGGTATTTTAACGATAACGGTAACCAACCTTGATCCATATATGAGTTTTTTTTTCTCAAAAAATTGTAATATGATGCCATATTTAGTTGCATCTTATTACATATCGATCAGTATATAATTGTACATATATTGCATTTACAATTAGATACGGTTATTCCAATTTTATATGACGTTATATATACCTATTTAGTACATAATCCAAAATAATCAGGCATGTCACAGGTTTTTTACGGAATTGATTTGATTTCGCAATTTTACTTCCGCAATTTTTTTCCTAAAGTGATCGAAAACAATTTTTCCCTTCTGAATTTGCAGTTTAGGGTGCTAGGGATAATTCTGTATAGCAAATGAAACGTTCTGGTAAGTATCGAGTATGCTACAGGCTTAATAGTGGTACTTAAAACGTTAAAAGTTTCTCCACAAAACGTGAAACGAAAACAAAATCGTTTTCATTCCACTTTCAAAAACCAAAGTGGAATTGATATTTAGAGCAGCTTAAACTCATAAAAGCTTTTCAATAGTGCTTGGTATTTATTCCCTAAAGTGTCGTTAACTATTTCACTTAAAAAAATTTACATTTAAAACGCTTTTTGTTGGTAAATTCAATAATTTTCTTATTCTATATATTTATATCTTATTAGCAAAACGTAACTTTTTATAAAAAATTAAAATTTTAAATTTTGATCGGCGATCTTCTCTTTTTTAACTACAAATTGCAACTTATATCAAAATTTAGCAGTTGGAACACGAACTTACCACAAAAAGTCTTTTTTTTATCATTTTAGAATTTACGAAAACGCAAAAAACCTGAAGAAGCAAAAGTAAAACGTTACGAAATTGTACATCGAAATCATATTAATTTTATGCGAAATATGTGTTAAAACCTTAAATATGCTCTCTAACAAAAACTTTTTTAAGTGAAATTATTAAAAACAGCATTCTTAACTTATAATGTTTATCTTTTATATTTGGTCTAAATATGCAAAAATACCATTTACTTCTGGAGAAGCAATTTGCGTTTTCAATTTCACTTTCAAGTGAAATTGAAGTCTGTGACATGCCTGAATATATAATATATATTTCTATATATCGTTTTTCAAAAAAAAAAACACAATTTCAATTTGAATAAAATTATATATACCATATTCAGAGTCACACTAGAAAATTTGTCAGTCGCCTTTTGGATATAATTTTATATTATATCAAACACTAGACAAATTTTCTGTCTCATTTTGTATGTAATCATATCTAAGGAATTTTGGCAAAACAGTTTAAGCCGACTTAAGAACATTTTCCAAGAATTTTGTCGACAATATAACTATTGAATTCGTATATTTCAGTGTGTTCCTCATATTTTCTATTACACACTAAAATATGTGAAACCTCTGCAATCAACATTTTAGAAATTTTATTAATTTCCGTTTGACAAAAGAACTTATTTCATTTGCAGCATTAGGAGTTTCCACTATAGTGTATTTACCGTTCACAATTTTAAAAAGAAAGTAATAAATTTAAACGTTTATTTTCTGTATTTGTGCAATCACTATTGTAAGGATAAGTAATTCTTAAAGCATTTTGACGAAACTAATTATTTCTCCTTAAACTCTTAAATTTCTTTAAAATTTAAAGCTTCCTTTTCTAAAACAACCTAAGGCGAAATCAGTTACCAAATCAAACAATTGATTCGAAGTTTTTTCTTCTCAAATTTTCTTTAGGAAAAAGGATTTATTTTTTTTGGATGTAATTTTTCAGAGACTGTTAAAAATAAAATTCCCGATGGAAAGAAACTGTTAGAAAATTTATATTGTACAAATAGTTTAAAGTAACAGTAAATGTATTTGTGCTTTCCTGTAAAATGTATTTTTCCCAAAATCCAGAAAAGTTTAATAGCTTTCATGAAGGTTTAGGTCTGATAAACTCTCAATTAATTATTTCGGTAAACATTTAGGATTTTAGTGAAATTTATAATGCATAAACCGGATACAACAATATATGATTTTCTATATCTTTGTACCATTTCAGCTGTAATTGTATACGACTAAATGATCAAATTATATCGCACATTTATATTTGATATAATGGAATTATAACTGAATTAACGCAAACTTATGTAATTATATGGACCCATTTCTCGGATAAAATTATATAAAACCCATGTTAAATTACGTATGACTATATAAAACTCCATATAATTTGTTTTTTAATCGGGAATATAAGTTAATTTTAAATAAAATTGCAATGTACACCTTCTTTGAGCAAAAAAAAAATTTAATTTAATATTTTTCTACAAACATTTTTTTATTGTGCCAATAAAATCGAGCAAAATTATATTGTTTTTTTATTTCTTAGGCGACCTGAATATTACACAGGATGACAAAATCTTAACTTTTAAAAATTAACGAATTCTGGCCATCAACTCTATATATTTCGGACATGCAGATTACAATGGCGTACTTTATTTTTCGATCTAAGGTATAGATTTTCCGCGAAATGCTTTTAAAGTTTAGGGGTTTTCCATTTAGTTTTTTATATACAAAAATTTTCAAATGCAATCAATATCAATTTTTTTGGGGAAATGTAGACACAGGACCTATATTCATATTTAGGGTTAACATTTGATGCACAAAACTTGATACTAAAACCACTGTTCGTATTTTACATGGACTTTAATGGGTTTTTACGCGCAACAGTACACTCACAAAAGTTTGTCGGTAGAATCTCCTGAAAATGACAAAGGTATATGCAGTTAAAAAGGCGACAAAGGTATTTTACCTTTAAAATAACTAAAAATTTTATTATTTTTAACTGTTGAAAAATAACTAACTAATGCATTAAAAATAACTACCAATGTCGTAAAAAAAACTGATAAATTTTTACTACAAAAATTTCAAAACAACTGACAAAATCGGTAAAAAACTACTGTTTTTTACAGTCAATTCTTTTTGTTTATAAAAGTATATTTTAATAAAAAAAATATTTTTTTTTCTTTCGATTACATAAATATGTGTTATTACTTCAGCCTATTTAAAATTCGAAATAAAAATTCCAAACTGTTCTCCAATTATTATGCTTTTATGCATTGGAGATACAATACAAGTTTCTTATTTTTATTTGCAAACTAGAAATATATCAATAATAACAAATATAAACCAAACAAGAATTTTTAAAATTCAAAAAAATTCAACGTAATTTTTTATTTTTTAAATAACTAACAAAAACTACTGTTTACTGTGAAAATACTGTTTTGGTAGTTGTTTATTATGATATTAAAAATAACTGATTTAAACAACTTTTACGAAATTACAGTACTTTTCGTTAGCTGTTTTCTTAAATAACCGTCATAAAAGTTGCTTTGTTTTTTTCAATAGAAAAACAACTGTAATTACTGTTAAAAACAAAATCTACTGATTACTACACAAACAACTGTCATGTGGTAAATGGTAAACTTTTTTGAGTGCACGTGAGCGACTTGCATAGAACCTGATATAAGTAGGTCCACTTACTAAGTCATATTAAAAATATTTTGAGTAAAAGATTCTTCAGTAAAAAATTTTTTCTACTTCCTGTAATTCAGCTTTAGAAAAACTTTAGTAATCTAATTCACTCACAAAAGTTTGGCGGTAGAATCTACTGAAAATGACAGTTAAAACAAAGGTATATGCAGTTGAAAAGACGATAAAGGTATTTACCTTTAAAATAACTAAAACTTTTTTATTTTTAACTGTTGAAAAATAACTAACAAATGCATTAAAAATAACTAACAATGTCGTAAAATTAACTGACAAAATTTTCCTAAAAATATTTCAAAACAACTGACAAAATGGGTAAAAACTACTTTTTTTTACAGTTAATTCTTTTTGTATTATAAAAGTATATTTTAATAAAAAAAACAATTTTTTTCGATTACAAAAGTATGTGTAATTATTTCAGCCTATTTAAAATTTGAATTTTAATTTTTAAAATTTAAAGAAATTCGACGAAATTTTTTCTTTTTTAAATAACTTTTTTAAATTGCCTTAAATAATAATTTAAATTCTGAAAATGGAAATTTTTTAATGCATTTAGCAAGCAACAATCACAATAAACACAGTGTCACTTTTTCACAAGAAAAATAATAATCTTGTGTATTAAATTAACGTGAAAACAAAGTCTACACAATTTTCACGTGAAACCCATTATCGTGAAAAATCATTTTTTATATGGAGAATAACAGTTTTTCATGTGAATTCGAATCAACTTACTGTGCTGAAACAACTATCAAAACAGTATTTTTACAGTAAATAGTTGTGTTTGTTAATTTTGTAGTTACTAGTCCAAACGCTACACTCAAAAAAAAAGTCAGTAAAGTCAGCAAAAAATGTTGCTGTGTCAGCAAATTTTTAGTCAGGAGCGTGCTTGCAAAAAAGTTGGTAATTTCAGCAAAAGGTTTGCTGAAAATCAGCGAGCTGATTTTTGGCAAAAACATAGTAATCTTCAGCAAAAGTTTTGCTAACACTTAGTCGACTGCAAATGAAAAAAATCTTTGCTAAAATCACTAAACTTTTTGCTGAATATTAGTAGACTGAAAAAAACTCAAAAAACTTGTAGCGAAATTTTACTTTAGTTAATTTATTTGCTGAAAATTTAAATATAGAATATGTGTAGAGTTGTTTTTCTTTTTTTTGTCATTTCCGTTTCCAGACGAGCTGCGACATCTACATCTTGTCTATCTGGTTGTCGTCCACGCTATGAATGCGGGGAACAAGTTGAGTTGCCCCTAAGGCACAGCTCCGATTTTTTTTTTCACCCAGGTAGTACTTTTTGGGCTGAATAGGAAAAAAAAATTTTTTTTGTCGGAGACCCCTATTTCGGGTGTTATTTCGGGTCAAAGTTGAAACATGGACTTGCCCGTATCTCCGCTATTTATTATCGGATCTGGACAATATGAGCACCATTGGAGAGATAATTGAAATGGCTTTAATATGACATACAACTTTTTTAATATTTATTAACGCATTACGAGCCGGTTCAAGTTTTTCATATTTTTAGAGGGAGTTATGCGGGAAAAGCCCTTGAATATGAAATAAGTGCTTATATAATGGTATGATTTGTTTCAACATAATTGTAATAGAGAATATATGCTTTAATTTGATGTACAACTTTTGCATTTAGCCCTTACACGGGCAAAGTAGTAAGGGGTTAAACTTTTTTTTTTTTTGTTAAGTAAAAATTGGGCAAAACTTTACTTTATGGGGCACCCCTCAAAAAAAATGTGACCCCCTCTGGAATTAAAAAAGAAAATTTTTTTTCTATATGGTGTTAAGGGGGCCGGGGCCCCCAGGACACGCTAGGTCCGAAAAACCGAAACACGCCCAAAATGGCACATGTGACGACTCAAATTAAAGAAAATTTTCTCACGATTCCAAATATGCATTTTTGGGCTAGGTGCATTTTTGTGATTTTAGGTGTTAAAAAATAGTATTTTAAAAAATATACGTAAACTTTTTGGTGATAAAAGTGTGGGATTTTTTTAGAAAAAAGCGAAAATTTTACGAGGGATTTTTTCAAAAAATTTTTAATTTTTTGGTACATAGTTGGTAAAAGTTGGTTTTTTTTTTTAGAAAAATATAAAATTTAATGAATATTTGGGGGTATTATGTGTACTGTGGGACATAGCGCCGCCGGCGAAAATTTTTTAGTACATAGCCTACATAAGCTTTATTTTGGTAAAAGTTGGTGTTAAAATTTAATGAATTTTGGGGGTTTTTTATGTTTTGCGGGACAAGCGCCGCAGGCGTTGTGGTCATGTTTGAATTATTAAGAAAATTTCCGTTTATTTGAGTACCCAAACTTTATAATTAGTACATTAAGTGGATATTTTAGATTCCCGGGGGGTCTTAAATGGATCTAGTGGTAGCCACTTATTTTTGGTCCTAGTGAAAGATAGTTCTATAACTCTATAATTGACATGAATTTTTTTGAGTTAATATAAAAAAAAACTAAAACTTTGACCCCCAATAACTTTGTCGTTTGATGGGTTAAGAGGTCGAGCTATATCTTGAATGAAAGGTGTAAGTCTCGACAATAAATAATTAAGTACAAATTATATTATTATATACGCAATCCTATGAAATAAAATCCTTTTTTGTTAAAATGAACCTTCTAAAAATTAAAAAATTTTTAACTGGGCCGCAATTGGTTAATTGGTATAAAAATTTTTAATGCCATATGAAAGATATTTTAAATACCTTTCTAATGGTGTGCGTACTGTCCAAATCCGACCGCAAATAACGGAGTTATAAGCAAGTCCAACTTCGAACTTTGAACCGAAATAACTCCCGAGATAGGTCCGACCGACAAAAAAAAATGTTGATGTGGAATCCCAATAAAAAGTTTTACCTGTGGTAAAAATTTTGATCTGATCGGAGCTGTGCCACTAAACTCAACTTTAACCAAAAAATATAACTAAAATTTTTGCTGAAAACGGAATTTCAGATATACAAGACCTTTTACTAATTTTTCTACTAACTTATTTTTTTGAGTGTAGTAATTCTTAAAACTAGTTCGACTATTTGCTACTGCGTTACTACTTTTTTGATAAATTTATTTTACTTTTTTATAATGAATTAAAAAAAAATCAAGAAACATGTTATTTAAAAATGTTTTCGATCTTAAAACTATCACCTGAATATTCTTTAGTCAAATTTTTAAATATGCACACTTTATAAAAACGATATAAAAAAAATGCACTTCCAATACCCTTTTTTGTATTTAATACTAACGACAAGGTAGAGGTCGTTTATATATCAAAAATTTAAAACAAAACACGTACTTTTACACCAGTTTTATTTCGATAATATTAAATTTAAAACAACACCAACAGTTGCAATATTTAAATATTGTTTTTTATTTTAATAATTTTTTTATATAATTTTATTAGTATGTATTTTGTTTTTATTCTCTAATTTTCTGTTTTGTTTCTTACACCCTTCACCGCTATTTAAACTTTTATTCGCTCTAACAATTAATTATTTTTTTTTAAACCCGCTCGTTATTTCCAATCGATTTTTATTTTTCACTGTTTACGATTTCAAGTTTTATTCACAACTGTTTAAAGTTAAGCCAAGTGGAGCTAGTTTTTAACTACACTCTCTCTTGTTTTTTAGTAATAATTCTTTTGGCCTCACAAGATCTCTAACCTAAACAGAGAATAAAATCATAAAGACAAAAATGCTCCACTCCATTCATTAAAAAAAAAATCAAATAACCGTTAAAATTAACTCACATTTTTTAAATCATTCTCATTATTCTCTTATTACTCACCTGTTCGTACATTCACAATATTTTTGGTAAACAATTAATATCAACAAAATTATTTAACCCCATAAACAGATTTTTAAATTCATACCATAGAATTTTAACATATTTTTAATGTCGATCCTCATTCAATGAACTTTATTTCTTTTGTTCTGCCTTTTTCGTATACTTGTTATAACAATTTCATAGATTGAATTTGAATGTGTTAATTACTTTCAATTTCCTTATTTGTTGATTCATTTTTCTTTTAACACTTTTTAAGGTCTATTGAAAATATGCAATGTCTAAATAGATACATATCGTCATATGAAATCAAAAAAGCCGTAAGTTATAAAAAAATCGATTTTTTGATTGATTATGATGCACCGTATCTACTATCTAATTTATTTTTGCAAGGTTTCAAAAAAAATTTTTTTTTTGCCGAACGTAAGGTCGCCATTTTACATTTTTCGTTATATCCTTGGCATTTACAGACAGACGGATCTTAAAGTGTGATATATCGATGTTTTTCTCTCCAGGGTACCAATGTTTTGCTCTAAGGACCATTGACCTCAAGTATCCCGTTCTAGTATTTACCCACCAGATCTCAGTTGCTACAACCCTAATGTACCCCCTAACTGTAATTGTTGTTAAAAAGAACAACTACTGATTACTACACAAACAACTGTCATGTTGTAACTGTCAAACTTTTTTGAGTGTTCGTAAGAATAAGCAAAGATTATATATTTTATAGATTGACTATGCTACTCACGGTTCTCTCGATAATTAGCGAACTCGGGCTAAACTCGGGCAAAGAGAAAAATGCATAAGAAAACCTATATATAAAAGGTTGAGCGTGATAAGGTGGATATATACCCACTGGTATAAGGACAGAAGATTCCAGCTTCTAGCAATTCTAATAAGAAAAGATCATTCGTAGACAGTATAGCTCACAGTATACTGGATAGTAGGATAACATGGTTGCACTGATCACGCACATGTATTAGTGACAGCAAACGGTTTAACTTTTTACGTTTACAAAATACATAGTAAAACAGCAACTACACGATAGCATTTTCTCGCCGTTTCATTCTAACTAATGTCAAACAACAACAATGTATCAAGAAGAAGAATTTTACTTCCATATTATCATAGTATAATATAGTAGCTTTACTCTTTTTCTGTCACTTGAAAAAATGAATTAGTGTTTGTAATTTTATTTGTACATATGGTTCTTAATACCACTACAACTACATTAGATAGGGACAAGCTCTCAATTTTTTAATGAGTGGGGCTACTATAGTATACTATGCATATTATATTCAGAGCTTTGAAGAATTGATTCCTTAATTCAATTTTTCAATTCTGAATTAAAAATTCGATGAATTAATTCACTAAGCACCATATATTGAATGGAATTAATTCATATTTGCTTTCTTTCGATTTATTTTGTTACGAATTAATTCAATTGCAATAGTTCTTTTTATTAAATCAAATGAATTAATTCACCGGTGAACGCGTTCAATTTTATAAATCGATCGGAAAAAAAGTGAATTAATTCCTTACTGAATTAATTAATTCCTTACTGAATTAATTCACCACTGAATTCATTCAATTTCATTTTTATTCAGTGAATTAAAAAAAAAAATAAAATTACATTCAGTGAATTAAAAAAAATTTTTACAGCGTGTGGTAGTAACAAATTAGAAACCGAATGCTGTTTATCAACCTACATGATTCAAAAATAAAGCCTTTTACTATTAAAAATAAAAACTTTACAGATATAGATAAATTTGGAAAAAATATAACTATTAATTTTTCAAACTAGTTATATAGTTATATTTTTTTCCAAATTTATCTATATCTGTAAAGTTTTTATTTTTAATAGTAAAAGGCTTTATTTTTGAATCATGTAGGTTGATAAACAGCATCCGGTTTCTAATTTGTTACTAGCACACGCTGTAAAATTGCTTATTTAAAACTTTTTTTTATTCAGTGAACTTATTTTATTTTTTTTCAATTCAGTGAACTTATTATTTTGTTTTTTAATTCACTGAATGTAATTTTATTTTTTTTTTAATTCACTGAATGAAAATGAAATTGAATGAATTCAGTGGTGAATTAATTCAGTAAGGAATTAATTCAGTAAGGAATTAATTCACTTTTTTTTCCGTTCGATTTATAAAATTGAACGCGTTCACCGGTGAATTAATTCATTTGATTTAATAAAAAGAACTATTGCAATTGAATTAATTCTTTGAATTTGTTGTCTGATGAACGCATTCAGTTGAATGAATTCAGTGAATTACTTAAGAAAAGGAATTCATTCAATTCTAGAGAAAATTGAATTCGATTGGTAGTGAATTCATTCAAAAAGGAATTAATTCTTGAAAGCTCTGATTATATTGAATGGAATTAATTCATATTTGTTTTCGTTCGATTTATTTTGTTACGAATTAATTCAATTGCTATATTTCTTTTTATTTAATCAAATGAATTAATTCACTGGTGAACGCGTTCAATTTTATAAATCGAACGGAAAAAAAGTGAATTAATTCCTTACTGAATTAATTCACCACTGAATTAGTTCCATTTCATTTTCGTTCAGTGAATTAAAAAAAAAAATAAATAAAATTACGTTCAGTGAATTAAAAAAATGCGTTCACTAAATTAAAAAAAAATTACGTTCACTGAATTGATGTTTTCTTCTGCCGTTCAGTAGAAGAAAACATTTATTTACAAATCAAATTTGTAACTAAGCAATTTTATAGAATTTGCTAGTAAAAATAAACAATATATATATTAAGTGTTAGAAAAACCCGATGCAGTTTATCAACCTGCAGTGGTGGCCACGAATTTAACGACATTCAAGTTTTTTTTTTAATTTTATTGTTGGTGCCGTTATTTTCAAAGATCAAAATAGTGGCTAAATTCGCCATAAAAGGCAAGGAGATGGTTCAGAAAATTGTACAGAATTTTAACGTAATGCTTGTTTTTTCATTTTGTCACTTGTTTTAAGTGGGCGTGGCTTTTAACGAAAAATTAGCGATATCAACCTTTTATCAAATTACATAGTAAAATTTAGGCAGTACTGATCGGTTCTGTACAAACTGTATATTTTTGGAAATCCTATAAAATTTCCTTAAGTCTTGCATTATTTTTATCTACACCAGCACTTTAAACATGACCAAATTTTTCTTTGTTTTTAGCGATTTTAAAAGAAAGTTAACAGCACTGAAATTTTAAAGTGAATAATTTTTATGCCTTTCTTACCACAATATAACAAATCAGTCCAGATTTTTTTTACGTTTATGACCCGGTGTCTTCAAATGCAATAAATTATATGATATGAAATGTCAAAACCATTACAGCGAAACGTCAAAATGATATCAATTGCAGAGTGGTGGAGAACACTTGACCATTTCATGGATAAGAAACATCATACATTTTTCTTCGAAAAACACCAAATTTTATGAAACATTAAGGTGCTTTCACAATGATGGAGTGGTTCTACTCTGCAGCACAGATTCAAATGTTAACCGTTCACAATTCAGAGTAGAGTTACTTCAAAAAAATATGTGATGTTTCAGTACTTACGCAGTTTTTGCGAATATCTTGGCATGGCTTTCACTGCTATTATTATAAAATAATTTTTTATTTTATATATTATTACAAATTGAAACTATTTCCTATTATTTTTCAATATTTTTTTATAATTTGTTGACAATTAGATATGTGAACAAATTAGTGATGTGTTTTTTTAGTTATATTTGTCATGTTAAACAGTTAACAGAGTGCTGTTAACTCTAGAGTGCAACAAATCCGTACTCCAGAGTCAAACAAATTTGACTCTGGAGTGGAATAAAAAAAGATAGCAAAGTACAAAAATGTATTAGTAAGAAAGAGAAAAGAACTAAATTTGCTACAGATTGGAGTACTCCATCATTGTAAACGCACCTTTAATGTTAACCGACAATTAATAAAAAACTAAACACTTCCATTCCTTTTTACCAAATTTTTTGTTGTTTTTCTATTACAAAATTAAAATGAAAACTAAAAGTGACATTTGATCTCTGGCATCATTGCAAGATCCGATGGCATGTCAGCGATATCATGATATTGCAATAAAATTTAAATTGAGTGCCTTCACTTGAGATGAGAGCATTTTGACAATTGCTTGCTATCATTTTATTGCATGTCAAGACACTAGGTGATAAAAAGCATTTCATGTTAAAATTTCAGTGTTGTTAACTTTCTTTTAAAATCGCTAAAAACAAAGAAAAATTTGGTCATGTTTAAAGTGCTGCAATTTTAAGTCTGGCGACTATTTGTAGATAAAAATAATGCAAGACTTAAGGAGATTTTATGGAAAATATACAGTTACGTTAAAATTCTGTACAATTTTCTCAACCATCTCCTTGCCTTTCATGGCGAATTTAGCCACTATTTTGATCTTTAAAAATAAAGGCAAAAACAATAAAATTTAAAAAAACTTGAATGTCCTTAAATTTGTGGCCACCGCTGTACATGTGTAAAAAATTAAGCCTTCTATTATTAAAAATAAAAACTTTACAGATATAGATGAATTTGGAAAAAAATATAACTATTAATAATAACTAATTTGTTTTTTGTCGACCTTTTTGTTGTAATTTAATTAATAAAAAGTTAAGCTCGAGGTCAGTTTTAATAAGTTTATTCTTTATTTTCGATATTTCGCTATCCTCTGGACAGCATCTTCTAGAAATACGAGTAACAATAACCAAAAATAAACGATACAAACGTTGAAGAATTAATTCTTCTTTGAATGAATTCACTACCAATCGAATTCAATTTTCTATAGAATTGAATGAATTCCTTTTCTTAAGTAATTCACGGAATTTAAACCAGGCAACTAGTACGAGTTCTACCGCCTCTCCATACAAACAACTGTAGAATTTAACATGGAGATATCATAGGAATGGGGGCAATTGTCGCCAAACTGCCACTCTGATACTAGTTGCAGAACTAGTTTTGAAATTACAATTTAAGGACGATAAATAAAGGAGCAAAACTGGTAATAATGTAACACTCACGGAACCAGTTCCGAAGTGAATCTTTAAAAATGGTACTGCTATCCCAATTATATAGATAAAAATAAAGGTTTTTTCCTTTGATAAAATGCAGATTAGACCGATAGTTTCATCTTACTGAGATTATTATATCCATTTACCAAATGAAATTTAAAATATTTTGTGTTTATGATTTCTAATGACCAGAGAAGACACAAAAAAGCAAAATCCGATATGAGAAAAAGCTATTTTAAAGCTAAAAAACGGAAAATCCAAAAAAGCAAAAAGAAGCAAATATGAGTAAATCAAGCAATAAAAAGCATAAAAAACAAAAATAGCAATTTTGTCTTCTCTGCTAATGACAATAAAACATTTTAGTGTTTACTAGTTAAAAAACTTTTCCACAAGTTGAAAATAAAAAATAACCAATAATGACTTATTTTTATCATTATTTCAAACATAAAGTAATGTTCTAGATTTTTTTTGTAAATTTTTCTGAAATCTATTTTTAGACTCAATATTTTTTCAACAGTGGTAAGGATATATGTAACCAAATATTTTTGATTTTTTGTATGTTGGCAAGTAAGTTGACTTGTGCGCGGCAGGTCAATTATGTTTTTATCTATCAAATATTACATGTCGAGATAGCTCAGATGGTAGAGCTATAGACTGGCAATTTGGAGTCCCAGGTTCGAGTCCCGCACGAGAAAATGTTATTTAAAAAAATATTTTTTTTATAGAATTTATTTTTTTCAAAATCTATTTTTAGAATCATTATTTTTGTCAATAATGGAAAGCAATAGGTAACGACATATTTTTGATTTTTGTATGCTGGCATCATCGCCGTACAAAAGTAATAAGAAATGTAATAATAAAAGTAACTAGTTACCATTACCAGGTATTTAGTTACATAACCACATATCTGGTAATGATTTTCTACACTGGGAAGTCTAGTCAAAAAGAACAGTCTTTGGTAATTGGTCTATGGATCGTACTAATTTAAGTAGTAAATTAGCCTTTATCGTAAAATTTGACGTTCTATTACAACGATGGCACTTTAGCACTTAAACTGTTAATTCCTTCAATGTTTTTTGTTTGTTGACAGGTTCTGGGACTCCTATTATGCTCCTATTATAGAAACTCCTTGCTAGCTAATCCCCAATTCTTACCGCTAGAAGAAAATTGAAATCGCTAAATCTGACAAGAAAATCGCCAAAATGAAAACAAAGTTATCCATCCACACATGAATGCCACATTGAGAATGAAAAATCATAAGTAGCAGATTTGACAACTGCATTTAATAAATTTTTTCTCATCAATTTTATGTGTGTGCATTTTCTCATACGGTTGGTTCTGAAAAAATACAAAAAATAATTATTAAATCTTAAAAAAATTAACTAAAACTATTTACTGCCACTGTAAATGGCAAATAGTTTAACAATTTTCTGAAATTGTTAAATTTGTAACTAAAAAAGAATAAAATCCAATAAGAACGTGTGTGAAAAGTGAACCAACCAAAGTTTTGCGAATGTGTTGCAAAGACGAATAGTGCAAAAAAGAAAATTTGGAAACAAACATTTATTTGAGAAAAATAAAAAAAGATTTAAGAACAGTTTTTATAAACAGAGTTTGAACTATGGGGGAACATTCAAAAAGTGCCTCAACCAAAGCCAAAGATGCAGCGGCCTCATCGATGGCGGCAGCTGGTGGGTCAACAACAGCAGCGACGTTGGCCGCCGCAGGGACAATGCAGCATCATCAACTGCATCACCTACAACAGGCTAGCACAAGTGGGAGTGTTGGTATAACTCCCTCGACGGCAACGGCCAAAGATACTTTAGAACTGCAAGAAATACGTAATTTACTGTGGGGACCGACAATACGTTTGGATGTTTTTCGTCGTTGGTCTCAAGGTGGGTCAATTGGGTAGTCGCAATTTAATTATAGTAGTTGTTTATTCTTGACTTTCTCATTGTTGACACCTACCGTTAGATTTCTTCGATCATCATCAATGTTGTCTCAAATTTGTTTGTGTGTTTGTTGTTTTTGTTTAAAATATTTTAAATTCTTTGGAGGATGAGTCATCTTTATATAGATGCAATTTCTCTCTTTTATTGTCGTTTATTTGGCTAAAGAATCATGTATTTTTTTTATCTTATCAAGCGTCTTAAATTTTCATTTACGGTCAAATGCATCTTATTTTTTTTGAATTTGAATTATTGGTCCATTCCGGAAATGATATGGTAATAGCAAGTTATTGATTTATAATAACTGAAAGTTGTATACAGTTAAATAAAATAATTTACATTAGGTCTTTTTCTTTACTTTTTGGGTAAAGTTCGGTAAAATGAGAGTTAACAAGAATTACTCTCACGAAATGACAAAAATGCACAAAAGTAAACGAACGCGAAAAACCATATTTGAAGCCCGGAAAACAAACGTCAATAGATTTGTGCATTATAGTTCGTTTTGGTGAGCGCTCTTTCTAGTTCTTGTTCAATTTGTTGTAAAAATCCAGATAGCTTTCTTATTTAAACCCCTTTTTAAATGAAAAATTTAATAAAAATTTCCTTTTTAGGCATTTCTATTTACAAAAAGGAATACATAGTTTATTAAATTTGGAAAAGATTTTAATATTAAACAACAGCTTCGATTTATTTACATATTTATCTCTTTAACACATTTAAACAAGCATCTTCAAAAATTGTCGGTAATTTTATGGAGTTGTAAAATCACCGATAGGATTTTACAACTATTATACTAATTTTTGTAAATGATAAACATATTTTCGGAATGAATGAAATGAGCGATTGAACTAAAAGAGCTATTAGTTGTGAACTAGGTCTTTGGTTCAAATTAGTGAATAGTTCAATTGAGCTAGTTGAACCCAACTGATGATATAGCAGCTGATAAAAACAATTTACACGAAAAAAAGTCTGGGCTTTTTCGTGCAAGAAGAACAAGAATATTACTCTTTCATGACAGCTCTCATTTACCCAATTGTGTATAAGAAAACGCTTTTTGGTTGAGTACCCGAACACAGAGCTTTGAAGAATTCTTTTTTGAATGAATTCACTACCAATCGAATTCAATTTTCTTTAGAATTGAATGAATTCCTTTTCTTAAGTAATTCACTGAATTCGTTCAACTGAACGCGTTCATCAAACAATAAATTCAAAGTCTTAATTCCATTGCAATAGTTCTCTTTATTAAATCAAATGAATTAATTCACTGGTGATCGCGTTCAATTTTATGAATCGAACGGAAAGAAAGTGAATTAATTCCTTACTGAATTAATTCACCACTGAATTCATTCAATTTCATTTTTATTCAGTGAATTAAAAAAAATAAAATTACATTCAGTGAATTAAAAAAAAAATTACATTCAGTGAATTAAAAAAAATTAAATTACGTTCAGTGAATTAAAAAAGAAAAAAATACGTTCACTGAATTGAAAAAAAAATTACCTTCACTTAATTGAAAAACAAAAATTACGTATGCTGAATTAAAAGCCTGTTTTCTGCCGTTCATTAGAAGAAAACATTTGTATTGTTAAAACGTATAAATGAAATACGTCATAGTAAAGCATCTGCATTTTACTGGGAAGCATAAGTTTGAAAAAATAATAGTTATATTTTTTCCAAATTCATCTATATCTGTAAAGTTTTTATTTTTAAAAGTAAAGGCTTTATTTTTTAATCTTGTAGGTTGATAAAGTGCATCGGGTTTCTCTAACACTTAATATATATGTAATTTGTTTATTTTCACTAGCAAACTCTGTTAAATTGCTCAGTTACAAATTTTATTTGTAAATAAATGTTATCTTCTACTGAACGGCAGAAAACAGGCTTTGAGTTCAATGAACGTATTTTTTTTTTAATTCACTGAACGTAATTCACTGAATGTAATTTTATTTTTTTTAATTCACTGAATGTAATTTTATTTTTTTTAATTCACTGAATGCAATTTTATTTTTTTTTAATTCACTGAATAAAAATGAAATTGAATAAATTCAGTGGTGAATTAATTCAGGAAGGAATTAATTCACTTTTTTTCCGTTCGATTTATAATATTGAACGCGTTCACCAGTGAATTAATTCATTTGATTTAATTAAAAGAACTATAGCAATTGAATTAATTCGTAACAAAATAAATCGAACGAAAAGAAATTCCATTCAATATATGGTGCTTTGTGAATTCATCGAATTTTTAATTCAGAATTGAAAAATTGAATTAAGGAATTAATTCTTCAAAGCTCTGCCCGAACACAGCTATTATATATAAAATTAAAACTAATTAGAAAAGATGGCAATTGAGTTAATGGATCCGCTATGTTTATATACAGTGATGTGCAATAAAATTTGGTCATGTTTAAGGCACTGTCATTTTAAGTCTGGCGACCATTTGTAGAAAAAAATAATGCAAGACTTAAGGAAATTTTATAGGAATTCCAAAAATATAGTTTTTTCAGAATTGATCAGTACTCGCAAAATTTTACCATATAATTTGATAGTAGGTCGATATCGCTTATTTTTCATTAATAGCCACGCCTACTTAAAACAAATAACAAAATAAGAAAACAGACATCGCGTTAAAATTCTACATAATTTTCCGAACTATCTCCTCGCATTTTTGGGCGAATCTATCCACTATTTTGATCTTTAAAAATAAAGGCAACGAGAATAAAATTAGAAAAAAACTTGAATGGCTCTATTTTTTTGCACATCACTGTACGTATGAGCAATTCCTAAAAACTTTTAATACCTATTTGGGGTAAAAAAAGTGATTTTCATTTTGAGGGCACATTAATGGCTTTCAAATTCGTTCGCGTGAATGATTTTGTGCAGGGGTCGTCAAAGCTATGGCGGTTTAAAGTTAAAAAAAATCCCAAAAATGCATTTCTTAAACTATTTGAAAAATCTCTATATTATATGTGCATTGTCGCAGTTAATACCTATAAAAATTCGTTCAAACATATAATTGCTCAAGTTAAACTTAAATAAAAAACTTAATATAAAAAACAAATTACACCAAATTTTTAAAACTTTTTAAAAAAAATTCATTAATTCAAATTACCAATTTTAAATATTTTGCAATTTATTCGAAGTTAATATCATAACTGGTTTACCCATAACAATTATTTTAATAATTACTATTATTTTGAAAGTGATATTATTTTTGATAACTAAATTGCTTGTAGTCCTTGCAATATCATTAATCCTTAAAATTTGTTTATGTGCACCTGTTTTGGTTGTGTTTTTGACCAAAAACAGCTTTCTATTTTCGTAGTGTCTTTCATGGCAAAATTACGCTTATATACAGAAAAATACGACTCTGGAAGTATTGAGTAGGTACTTCATGGTATTGAGTACTCTAAAAAATGGTTAATATTGAATACATGAATTCCCAAATAATTACTTTTACAAGTCTAGTATTCATTGGCATTCATTGGTACCTAGACATTTTTTGTTGTGTGGGCACGGCATCCCTTAATGTCCGGATATCTAGTCGTCACATATCTACACGTTATTAATTTCGGTTTGGCAAAAGAACAGGGGGTTATGTAATTCAATTCGAAACAGAAATGCTTTCGAACACAATTTTCACATTGAAAATAAAGTAACAAGAAACAGTTTTTAATGGGAGAAAATATTGAAAACGTGTATGCTAGACTATCGCATACAAGTTTTCAATAAGGGTTTTCACAAGGGGTGTACTATTTGTTGTATCGTTGTATCGTCCTAACAAAAAACAGAGTTGTTAAAAATTAAATTGAAAAAATACAACATTTGAGAATAGCACGATACAACATTTTTACGTATGTTTAGTGTCCTATGTTTGAGTGTGCTAACCGATAGAAAACTGAATAGAAAATCGTTGTTAAACACAAATAAAAATTTTAACAACTCTGTTTTTTGTTAGGACGATACAACGATACAACAGATAGCACACCCCTTATGAACAACCTAAATATTTTCAATGTGAAAATTCTGTTCGAAAGCATTTTCGTTTCGAATCGAAAAAATAAAATTACGTTCAGTGAATTGCAAAAAAAAATACGTTCACTGAATTAAAAAAAAAAAAAAATACGTTCACTGAATTAAAAAAAAAAAAAAAATACGTTCACTGAATTAAAAAAAAAAATTATATTCACTGAATTGATAAAAAATACGTTCACTGAATTTAAAGCCTGTTTTCTGCCGTTCAGTAAAAGAAAACATTTATTTACAAATAAAATTTGCAACTAAGCAATTTTACAGCGTTTGCTAGTAAAAATAAAAAAAATTATATACTAAGTGTTAGAGAAACCCCATGCAGTTTACACAACCTACATTATTAAAAAAAATAAAGCCTTTTACTATTAAAGATAAAAACTTTACAGATATACACACAGAAAAAAACATGGGGAACTATCTAAGTGCTATGTAATTATACAACTACATAAGTTCGAAGTAAGTTTTACAATTTTCTAGCAAAATATATGTATTTTTTCGGATATTTTCCGCTACACATGTATATATTTTACAAAAAAATGACATAGCTCTTAGGTAATATTCCCCCTGTTTTTTTCTGTGTGTAGATGAATTTGGAAAAAAATATAACTATTAATTTTTCAAACTTATGTTTCCGCGTAAAATGTAGATGACGTATTGCATTTATATGTTTTTACAATACTAAGAACTCTACAAGCTATTAAAGTATGTTGTTGCTTATCATTTGAGTTCAGTGAACGTAATTTTTATTTTTCAATTCAGTGAACGTATTTTCTTTTTTTTTAATTCAGTGGACGTATTTTTTTTAATTCACTGAACGAAAATGAAATTGAACGAATTCCGTTCTATTTATAAAATTGAACGCGTTCACCAGTAACTTAATTCATTTGATTTAATAAGAAAAACTATTGCAATTGAATTAATTCTTTGAATTTGTTGTTTGATGAACGCGTTCAGTTGAAAGAATTCAGTTAATTACATAGGAAAAGGAATTCATTCAATTCTAGAGAAAATTGAATTCGATTGGTAGGGAATTCATTCTAAAAGGAATTAATTCTTCAAAGCTCTGCTCACAGTAACGTAAAAGCAAAAAATACGGTGTTGCGCCAGTACCGTATTTTTGTACCGTTGGCAATGTCTGACAACTGCCACGGTATTGGTCCAATCTACCTATTACTGATACAATGACAGCCACAATCTATAATAGAGATTTTCTTAGCTGAGTTATGTTTCCGTATGCTGAATAGGAATTGCCACTTTCATGGACATTCCAGCACGACAAGGATCCCAAGTTGATAGCGAAGTTGAATTAAGGGAAAGAACGATGCTATGAAAATACATTAAAGCACCCATATTTAGCTTAAGTCAGCTTTCATAAAGTTCCATCTCTATTAATTTGGTAAATTTTCAAGCGAAACTCTTCGTAGACAAAGTAATCAAGTTAAAAACATTTTAAACAAACAAACAAAAATAAAATAATAGAAAATAAATTGGAAAATCTGGCGAAAATTTTAAAATTTCAGTAAGTTGATTGATTTGTAGAAAAATTAAGTCAAATTTTCAACAAACGGTATGTCACCTTTGGACCTGGCACCCATATAGGGTATTATTCCGACTTTGTGTTACTGATTTCTAGTGTCCGACCGATTAATCGGATTCGGCCAAAAATTCAAAATCGGCCAATTATCGCTAATCGGCTATAATTTGGGCGATTACCGATTATTACCCAAAAAAATCCCCGAAACAGGCCAAAAAACAATAGTTTTCACACAATTTTTAGTACGGAAACTCTTTTAAACTGTTTTGAGTTTTCAGGATAAATTATTGCTTAAAATATGTCTTTTTCGCGTACTTTACTTCGGTAACCCAAAAGCGTTCCCGTACTCAAAAGTGTGTGTATACTTCGTTTTCGGACTAATAAAAATAATCGGCTTCGGCTTATTGTAAAATGCCTTCGGTCGGACACTACTGATTTCCTAATTATTTTTTTACCAATTAGTAGACAAATTTTATCCATTTCAACCCATTAAAATTTCGGATCCAAATATTCGTTGACATTCAACCACACAGGTGAAGTGTATAATTTTGGCGGCATGCCCTACTTCAACTGTTTTATAAATATTTTGTAAGATTTAGTAAGTTAAATATCCATGATATGCGAATTAAGTGGTTTTTAGCTCTTCTGAACAATTGGGTATTTGTAGATAGCACTTGTTGAGCTCATGGAATATAAGCTCTTACTATGTTCTGTATATTCTAATATTATGTTCTCTTCTTCTCAGGCTTTGAATTTAGTGATGAGGAACCTTCTGCTTTGGTACAAAAACAAGGTGGACCCTGTGCTGTGATTGCTCCCGTACAAGCCTACATACTAAAGATTCTCATTATGGATACACCTGGTCATTGTCTCAAAGATGTAAATATTATAAAATACTGTTAATCTTAATTTCTTTTCTTTTTTTTAAAGTATATAAAAATCAATTCTTAATTTTAGTTAACACCAGATAAATGTAAAAGTTTGCTAATTCAAGCACTCTGTACCATATTAAGTAAATGTAAAGCTTCGCGACTACGTATAGTCACACTACCTGTAGAACAATGTTCTGAAGCCAAAGAGGCAACAGCTAGCGATGCCGCTAGTGATGAAGCAAATTTAAATGCCGAAGGTTTTATGAATGATGCATCCACACCAGCTGGAGCAGTACCTTACAATGCTGCTGAAGAGGTCTCACCCGATGAATATCATAAACGTTTGCATGTTATACATTTCAATACCATAGAAGATGTGGAAAAATATTATACTCAAAATTTTGAAGTGTTATCAGCCAAGTATGGAGTTTTGCTATTTATGTATACGGTACTGTTGACCAAGGGTATAGAGAGTGTTAATTCGGAAATATCGGATACCTCCGAACCCCTTATACATAATACCTATGGCTATGGTTCGCAGGCATTGATTAATTTAATGTTAACTGGTCGGGCTGTGGCTCATGTTTGGGATAATGATCAAGATGTGGGTGGTTTAAAATTAAGGGGTCTCAATGAACAAAGTGATATTGGTTTCATAACATTAATGGAACAAATGCGTTATTGTACTGTGGGTTCATTTTACAAGAACCCGAGAAATCCAGTATGGGTTATGGGTTCAGAAACGCATTTAACTGGTAGGTTTTCAAGATATAATTTAAACAAAAGCAGTTTGTTTTAATAATAAACATTAAATAGTGTTATTTAGTAATGAAAAGCGGCTCGTATCGCCAGAAACACCCTCGGAAATAGCCCGTCGTGTTTTTAAATCTTATGATCCGGATGGTAATAATTTTATACCCACTCCGGTATTACAAGATGTTTTGGCAACTTTGGATTTAGTTAGTGAAGCAGAATAGTATGTATTATTTTCAGATTTTGCGTAAAATAAATTTATTTTAACTTTAATTTTAGTGTGGATATTATGCAAAGACGTTTAGATCCAGAAGGTTTAGGCATCATATTATTAAATGCATTTATGGATGAATTTTTCCCATTGGAAAAACGTTCCACACCCGACACCTTTGATTTGATGCACTATAATGGTATTCCAGGATCTAATGATGGAAACAAGGTAAATTATTCAACATCAGACGAAGATATTGTGCATGATTGCGGTTGGCGTTGTTGGTGTCGTAAAATATGCCTGCATACAAAACATTATTTTTTATTTTGAAATTTAAAAACTACTACAACTTTCCCATCAAATCTATGGCAATTTTGATGATATATAAAGCGAACTTGCTTATAAAATTTAATAAAAACTGTTTTTATAACGAATTTTTAGTAAAAACGAATAATTGCCGATACCGACAATGCGAACCGCAATACGATATGCCCGATTTTTAACAGCGTTTGTTTAGACGAAATGTACAAAAGTTTGTATTTCCCCAAGGATGATCCCTATTGAAAACGATTAAAATCGGTCCAAGTTCATGGAAAAGACCTTTCTGGGTTTAAATGTATTATGCTAAAATTGTTTTACCAAACCAAAGCGATTTTACGCAATTTTTTGCTCGAGACCTAGGTAATCTGATAGTGCTCACACCGACGAAAACCCCGTGTATAACTTTGGCTCAATTCGCCAAATCTTTTCGAAAAGTTCTAAAAATTACGAAAACTATTACTCTTACGTGGTTTTTCATTCTTTGGTATAAAATTGTAAAGTGAATCGTGCCAATTCGGAAAGAATTCGATACCTAACTGACTTACTTTAAGGTGTTATAAATGTTTGGATGTTTTTTAATCACAATAAAGAATTTATTGGTCAAGCAAATTTATTTTTGGTAAAATAAAAAGTAAATAAAAGCAAAAATATTTCGAATGCTTAATGTAGAAATATTGGCCCTTACTACAACGAGTACTTTAAATTTAAAGTCGACTTCATTTTTAATCATACGTTTTTTTTCATTTTGTGTATGAAAACCCTACAAAAATATTTGTATTTTCAAACATTTTGATTGGTCCAAAAATAAACCAAGTCAAGGCCACCCAATATTTTAACTAAAGTCGACTTTAACTAAAATATACGTTTGGAAAATATTGATAGTAAGGCTGATTAAATTTTGATCATACTTTCAAACCAATTTCTGAAAGTTGGTACACAAATTCAAGATTTTTATTATTTAGAAATTTGTAATTATTTTAAAATATTTTATTTTAGATATCGTTATACGTTGTTTATTTCGATATCGTTTATGATATATTTTCTTGGAATTACGATAAACTAACGAAACATTTCCTAGAATATGGTGAACATATTTTCGCGCTAACTGATACTTTCGATATTATAATGATGGCGTTATTTTATGGCTCTTGATTTTTAATTGCTAAAACACATATGGGCATTTCCACCGAAAGGTCCACCGAGACTAAAATATTAAAAGTTCTTGAAAACACTTTGTTTTATCATGTTTTCATAGGGAAACAATCAAATTTAAATAACGTAAAAAGATTTTGCATTTATTCATAACTCATTTCGAGGTATTCGAATGCAAAGTCGCACAAGCGCATCTTATTTGGATATTTCTATTGCACATTTTGTTTTGGTAAAAGTTTTTAAACAGAGACGTTATGCATTGACTTTTGCTCTCTCAAATATTTCTAAAGGTACAAAGAGTCATAAAAGAATGCATAAGAAACAATGCGATTGAAAATAACTGTAAGTTTTTGATTTGCATTGTCGCATATTTCGATGTCCCGTGCGACAATGAAAAACAACATTTGTTATCAGTGCGTCGAAAGTACACGCAGAAAGCTCATCAAATATTAATTACAAACAGAGATTTTTTATACAATTAAAATAAAAAAAAACTACCTGAAAAATAAGAAGAATTGTGATCTTGGTACTTATACACGTGCGACATCGTAAGTGTAAAATTTAAAAATTTGAAATTTTTTTTCTTATGTAAATGATTTATTTATGTAAATAGATACTTTTAAATTTTTTTTGAAATTGGCATGCACCATGTTTAAGAAGTAATAGCAGCTAGGACTGCCTATTCTAAAAAAAACTGTGTACGTTCATATAAATTTATTTTTATTTTATTTAGTACTATACAATACTTAATTCATACTACATATTTCTTTTAAGTTTGTTTTTTGTTATTATATTAAAATAAATACCTTGAATACTTCTGTCGATTTAAAAACATTTTTACTAAGCTTGTTTATATATAATTTCATAAAAAGAGCATCAGAAACAACATAAATCTCATGATGGAAAAAAATGTCCAGTGCGACATGTCCCGTGCGACAGTGAATAAAATTAAATTAAAAAAATAATATGAATCGTTTTTGGGTAAAATTAAAACTGTTTTTAAAAGACATCAATGCACAACAGTGTAAAATTAGTGACATTGAAATATTGCCTCAGATTTCGCTGAAATCGTCATTTTAATTGTTAGCCGCGAAAACCACTTCTGTTTTTGTCCCGTGCGAATGCCTTGGTTTTTTACAATTATCTTGAAAACGAAAAATTGCTAAAAATCAACCTCAGCACCAATTATAGGGCTAATAAAGAGATATAAGTAAAGCCTATTGTCAAAATAAAAATCCGTTTTATTTTGACTTTTTTTTCACTTTAAAGGTGTTAGACGGTCCCGTTCGACATGATGGAAATGCCCATATACAAAAAACAATTAAAAACTATAGTTTTGTACAAAAACTAGGTAGTTTTTTCTCGGTATAAATTCAGTATTATAATATTGAGAACATTGGAAAAATAAGTACACTTAAGTCTCTTTTTATGCGTTTTTTTTATACGGATTTGAAGTTATGCGGTTTTAAAATCGACTTGCGTTTCGTTTTTTCCAACTTTTGTAATACTTTTTATTTAATTTTTATGCCATTTTTAGCGTTTTTACAGCCCTCGGCATATATTTTTTGACAATAATAAAAGGAATTTTCATATCGATCTTTGAAAGTTGTTCTAAAAATTAATGATTAGGTTGTAAATAAAAACTAATTTGCTAACTTCCTATAAAAAATGTATGTCTTTTATTAATAAAAATTTTAAATAATAATTAATATTCATATTAATAGTTGGCATAAATATTTTGACAAGAAATAAGAATTAAAGTTATATATAATCAAAAATGTAACGTAAATTTTAATAATATCAGTTAAATACAGGGTTGGCAGGTAATACCGCTAAAATATCGTTATCGATTCAAAACCCTTTCAACTGACTACCGTTACCCCTAAAATACCGTTACCGAAATACCCGGAATACCGTTATCCTTAAAATACCGTTACCGAAGTAACTGAAATACCGTTATCCTTAAAATACCGATACCGAAATAAAAGATATATCGATACCCTTAAAATACCGTTACCGAAATAAATGAAATAGCATTATCCCTAAAATACCGTTACCGTTATTTTTAGTTTTCTTCTTTTGGTAATTTCACGTGGTTATTGAGTATTTTTTGTACATTAAGTTGATAAATTGATTATGTTTTTAATCTCGTTTGTTTTTTGTAAAAAAAAATTGCGGGATGCATCGAAATAACTGACTACCATTACCCTTAAAATACCGTTACCGATATAACTGAAATACCGTTAACCTTAAAATACCGTTACCGAAATAACGCAAATATCGTTATCTTTAAAATACCGTTACCGAAATAACTCAAATACCGTTATCCTAAAAATACCGATACCGAAATAAATGAAATAGCGTTACCCTTAAAATACCGTTACCGAAATAACATAAAATATCGTTAGCTGAAATTACTTTATGAAGCCGTTTTGGTATATCTTCTACCAACTTACAAAGCATTTCAACAGAAGTATCTTTCCAAAGGTTTTGTATTTCTAAAATTGTTTCATCCCTATCCCGAGTTAAGTAATTCCTTCTTTTTCCTTTAATATAAAACCCCATATGTTTTTGATAATGTTTAAATCGGGGCTTTGAGGCGGCCAGTTAAGCGTTTTCACCCCAGTTTCGCTTAAAAAGCGAGTAACCAATCGCCCTTTATGACAAGGGGCATCGTTCCCACGGCACTCGGTTCTTCGTACCGGAACGACTCGGAGCCCAACAAGCCCCGACCAAGGAATGCCAACTCAACAAACCCACACTACGTATGTATGCCCTCTTCTTTTTTCTAAACTGGTGCAACTTTATCCGGCGAACTTGCTCCATATCCTTTTGGTCCGTGCCGGAATCGAACAAAATCCAGGACCATGGTTCTGCTCGGTTTGCCAGGACCGGTTACACTCTGGCGGAACATCAGTCAGGTGTAACATCTGCAATCAGTGGGTTCACCTGAGGAAGGACAGCAGTAGAAACTGCAGTGGGTTAAGAACCCATAGGGACTGGGACGGAAATTACGTGGCCCCATGCTGTATAGGCCAGCGTAAGAGCTCATCGTCATCGGAGTTGTCAACGTCGGCGACATCGTTGGCCTTGACATCATCGGTCACGATGACCCCGATCTCGTCGCAACAGCAACAGCTACAGCACCAACAGCAGACACCACAACTAACACCACATGTGGCTGTCCCCAGACCTGAGGTGGTCGCTGCGGTCCAGGAAACTAAACTCAATGCCACCTGTAGACTCCAGAGTTGTAGTAACTACAACATTCTGCGCAAGGACCGCACACGGAGCGGAGGCGGGGGCCTCGCATTCATTATCGACAACACCGTACAGTACAGAATGATCTCGCCTGACCCAAACGTACGTGACATATACATGGAACATCAAGGTAGCAGTAAGGTGAGGATCTGCCGAGATCGAATTGTACAATGTGTATATTCCGCCAGTGGCCAGCTGCCCCGCAGGATATCACCCGGACATCAGATTCCTTCTGGTGGGTGATAAGCGCATGGTGATGGGCGACTTTAACGCACACCATGAGCTATGGCACTCCAATCTGGGGGAAGACCAGAGAGGGATAGCCCTGGCCAGAGAAACAAGCCGACCAAAATAATCGGCGGCGGCGGCGCAAGCAAAAAATCGGCGGCGGCGGCGGCGATTGAGGTTGAGCCGGATAAAAATCGGCGGCGGCGGCGCAACCAAATAATCGGCGGCGGCGGCGGCTTGATCGGCTGAAAACAACATTTTGTAATGTGATTTGAAAACGTTTAAGTTTTTTTACGAAAGATAGCTATTTTACTATCACTCTATATGCCTTTACGTTTTTTGCCATTACTCTTACCTGACCATCTCTCAAAGATTTGTACGAATAATCTTCAAGGTTTACTATTTTTGAAAAGTTATTCATCATCGCTCTTATATCATTTGGAATAATTATTGGAGGTGGTTTTTCTTCAGCATTATCGTTAATATAATTATCATCATTATTGGGTGCGTTCGGCAGATACAATTTGAAAGTCAACAGTTCTACAACAGTTGTGCAACTATCTGCTGAACGACCTGATCACTAATCGCTCAGTCTGAGCGCTCAGGTAGCGCTGTCATATTTTGGTAGCGTAAAAAATGTTTGCTACTTTTGAACAAATAGTGATACATTTGTTGTTGTTGATTTTAAAAAAATTTTGTTTTGTATGAATGACAAATAAAAACATACAAATATAATTCAAAAACAAAAAATTTAAAAAATCAAAGGAAAATATAGAAAAAATGTATTTAAAAACAAAACAAAGAAAACAACGTTCAGCAGAGTAAGAAATCACAAATCGCTTCAAGTCACCGGTATCAGTTTAAGGTTTCTCTGCCGAATGCTACCATTGTCTACATCAAGTGCAGCAAACATGTTGTTGCTAGTAGGTACTTGGTATATCATCATTAGGGCAAGGAATTTCATGCACTTAAAAATGAAAAAAATGCGGTTAAAAAAGAAAAATATGCACTCACAATATAAGAAATATTCACTAAAAACTATAATTTTTGCAAAAATAATGCACTTTTAAACTTAAAAATATATTTAAGTTAGTTATTTTGCAAACAGACACACTCGAAGATTTCCCATAGGACAATAAAGTTTTAAAAATGTTTATTTTCATTGAATCAAAATATGAAAACGTATCAATTTTTATATTTTTTTACAAAATAAAAAATGCTACTAAAAATATGCACAAATATGCATTAAAAAGCACAAAATATGCATTAAAAAGCCACCAAATATGCATTTAAAGTCGAAATATGCAAAAGCATGCATTTATGTCAAAATATGCAGCTACAAATCGATGCCAGTTTGTTCTAAATTTGATGAGTCGGATAAATGTTTAGTCCATATTAGTTTTGGACTATCGAGAAATAACATGCATTTGCATGGAATTCCTTGCCCTAATCATCATTGTTGGTAGACAATATCGCTTTCTTCAGTAGACTCGCTGCTACTATCCATTCTGCTGTAACAGCAGAGGATTAGTATAGCAGAATATTATCCCTTTGTTTACTACTTAATAATAAGTAATAATTTGTTGTTGATTTCAATATAAAATGCAGTGTTGCCAACAAATTTTCAAAATAAATGGCTAGATCAGACCCAAAAATCGCTAGAAAATCTCTAGATTATAAACAGTGTAAATATTTAGCGATTTTATCGCTAGATTGTTGAAAAATGGTACTTAAAGCAGTTTTTACTCAAAAATTTCTTTAATATGTTAATAAGAAGTGTTATAAACTTTTAAATAATGAAAAATTTTACGATTAAGCTTCAAATAATGAGAATTGAGAATACACAATAGAGGGCGTTGTACGATGAAAAAGTGCATACCCATATTTTATCGAAATGTGTATTTTTAGAGTTTTTTTTTACTAAAATCGTTTAAGATGTTGTGTTTTATAATAAAGGAATATCAATGTGCGAGTTTTATAATATTTTTCAACATAAAACCGATTTTTAAAAATTATTACGGCTGATAAAAAATCGCTAGATTTTTGGCTAATAGCTACAGGACAATTTTTCCCGCTAGGGGCAAAATAAAATCGCTAGATCTGACGGGAAAATCGCCGTAATGGTAACACTGATACAATGTATTAAAAAAAAAAGTTTTTTCTTAAAATAATAACAAATGTTATTGCTTTTAATTTTAAATAGAATTATAGAAAAGAGATCACAATTAACGTCTGCACTTTATCACGGTCAGAAAATCACTCGCTAAATATATATATATAAAATCAATTTATAAAAGATTTGTTGTTGGTTCACGTGTGATTTGTTTCATGTTCGCACAGATCCATGACTAGTCAAGACTATATCTAACAAATGGTCCTAAATATTTAATATAACATACAAGTTTTATTTAATAAATTATAAACATACCCTTTTAGGGCTCCAAATTAATCCCAACATTGGGAAAATGTAACCCCCTTGGAACTAAAAACAATTTTTGCCTCTTATAGAATTTTCAGACAATTAAAGCATACTGGGAATCATTTTTTTTATTTATTCTTTTTAATTTTAACAAATTAAGGAATAAATAAAGACCATAGAAAAAATACATATCGATTGATTTAAGAAATTAAACTTGTTTGAAGGCTTTTGAATGGAGGCTTTGTTAGAAAGTTTGGGCAGGATGCACATATCTTGTAGGGACCCATTTGAATTAGATGCCCAATCAATAATGTCCTTAAATGATGAAATTATGTGATCAATTCGAACATTGGTTTGAGCATTTTATCCGTAAAAGTGTTCTTTTCTATATATTATAGAATTTTACAATATATTTTTTCTTTACTTTTTCATATATTTGTTACAAAATGTTTAATTTATCCAAACTATTCAACTGGGCCATTTTTAAAAATGTATTTTAGAATTGAAAAAATATATATGGGTGATATCAAAAAATGTGATAAAAACCATGTAACCAGCTAATTTCAATGCATGGATTACATTTGAGTTATATATTTCGATATATATCAGCGCATTGTCACCTGTTTTATAAAATTTATAACAATCTGACCAATTTTTGTTTAATACATAAAATTTGTAGCCAATGTAAACTCCGTAACCAATAACTCATAAGGTTTTTTAACTTTAATAGCTTATATTTTAATAACCAATGAAGCTAAACACTAACTGTAAGAATTTATATGAAGAGGAGAAGTAACGCTTTTAACAAAAATTAATACATTTTACAAACGTTTTCGTATATCTATGCTAACACGACTTCAACTCTGTAACGATTTTTCGTCATAATTTTTCATAAAAATGCATACACCAAATACATATATTGAGTTTTAAATGCAAAGTTAAGCAGCTATGTTTTTTTATTAATTGATTTTTTACACATCTGCAAAGAGTTGCATTCTGAAGTATTATATTAACCCATTAAGAACTTTTTTTTTTAATTTTTTTCACAGTATAAATTTACATAAGCTTTTATAGCTTAAAAAAAATTATATTTATAAAAATTTAATATTTTGAAGATTTTAACTGTTTTCTTTTCATATAAAAAAACTGTTTTTAGCTCTGGTTGTTCAAGTTTAATGAATTAGTAAATTCTTTTTAAAAAATATATTTATTTTTAAATTTTTTATATTTGAAAATTGATACTTCCAGCCGAAATGAGCCGAAAAAAATCGGCGGCGGCGGCTGAAGCAAAAATGACCGGCGGCGGCGGCTTAAACGGCTCACGGTGGCTGGCTTGTTTCTCTGGCCCTGGCGGAACAGGTCGATGACTCCACATTCTGCACACTGAATGAGGACGCCCCCACCAGAATTGTAGGAAGTTGCACTAGCTCGCCAGACATAACAATTTCGAGTGCAGGCCTGATAAATTACGCCTCCTGGCGGCCGATTATATCGTTGGCCTCAGACCACCTTCCTATAGTTATCGCGCTCGATAGACCAAGTGACTTCATCATCTCTGAACGCCGCACGTACATTAACCACAAAAAAGCTAATTGGTTAGCGTTCAGAGAGTTCACCAACCGCAAATTCAGTGACCTACCCACCCCAACCGATGTGCGCTCCGCGGAAAGGAAGTTCCGTAAAATCGTCAACGCAGCGGCTGCTCGCTTCATTCCGGCTGGAAGGATCACCAACATCAGATCAAATTTCCCAGCCGAAGCCGCAGAACTCGCAGATGAGCGGGACGAGCTTCGTTCGACCAACCCCAGCGACCCCAGGATCAGCGAACTCAACCGGGAGATCAGCAAGTTGGTCAACGAGCACAAGCGGAACAAATGGGTAGATCATCTGAAAACATGCAACCTCAGCACCGGAGCCAGCAAGCTATGGTCTACGGTCTAAGCTCTCTCGAACCCGTGCAAAAAGGACGACAGGGTATCGATCTCATTTGCCGATAGGACGATATCGGACCCGAAGAGGTGCGCGAGCTTTTTTAGCCAGCAGTTTATTGAGCACCCCGAGAGAGACAAGGCGAAAAGGAGTATCGTGAGGAAAATGCACGAACTCCGAGTCAATGACAAGCCATTAGCTTTTACGTCAACAGAGGTTGCCGAAGCCATCAAAAGAGCCAAACCATCTAGAGCTCTAGGACCCGACGGAATTTCCATGCAGATGATCAAACAACTGGAGATGCCAGGAGTAGAGTACCTGACAGAGGTCTTTAACCTTTCCCTATCCACCCTAATTGTGCCCGAGGTCTTGAAAATGGGCAGGGTGGTGCCACTTTTGAAGCCAGGAAAGGATGCGAACCAGGGAGCATCGTACAGACCAATCTCCCTACTGTCACCGGTCGCTAAGACACTTGAGGCTCTACTCCTCCCCAGTCTCACACAGCATTTTCAGCTTGCCCAGCACCAGCATGGATTCCGGAAGCAGCACAGTACAACAACAGCTTTAACCGCCATTGCCACACAGATAACCAGCGGTCTAAATCAGAGCCGCCCTTGCGAAAGACGGTTCTAGTGGCGCTTGACCTATCGAAGGCATTTGATACGGTCAGCCACGCGACCCTCTTCAGAGACATCGCCGAATCCAGTCTCCCAAGTGGTACGAAGAGGTAGATAGCGAATTATCTGTGTGGTCGCCAGTCGTTTGTGGAGTTTCGTAACAGAAGATCCAAACCTCGTAGAATTAAACAAGGAGTTCCTCAGGGTGGAGTTCTCTCCCCGATATTGTTTAATTTCTACGTTTCGAAACTCCCGGCACCACCAGAAGGGGTGGAATTGATTTCATATGCCGACGACTGTATGTTACTGGCGAAGGGTCATGACATTGATGGCTTATGCGGTAGGTTGAACAGTTATCTACATGATCTTACGAATTTCTTCACTGGAAGGAATATGCAGCTCTCCCCTACAAAATCCTCGGCGACTCTTTTTACCACTTGGACGAAAGAAGTAAGGCTGGAACTGAATGTAATAGTCGATGGCGTGCGAATTCCGACACTTAACCACCCCAAAATTCTTAGGGTTCGACAGCCTGCTCATGTCCTCAGCGCACACCATTGCAATTTACAACAAGATGCAGAGTAGGAACAAGGTCCTCAAGTCGCTAGCCGGCAGCTCTTTGGGTACGGACAAAGAAACCTGTTGGCAACCTACAAAACAATTGGTCGGTCAGTGGTTAATTATGCTGCGCCAGTGTGGTCGCCTAGAGTCAGCGATACCCAGTGGAGAAAGCTATAAACCTGCCAAAATTCTGCCCTCAGGACAATTACTGGATGCCTGCAAATGTCCTCGGTTCAACATCTTCACAAGGAAACGAAGGTCCTAACAGTAAAGGAACACTGCCAAATGCTGTCGAAGCAGTTCCTGCTGGGATGTCATCGGAGGAGCCACCCGAATCACCATCTTACGGAGGTGGAATCCACCATGTCGCACTCTTTCAGTTACTGGAGCAAATTTCTTTCTAGTTTTTTGAGGTAAACGAACATATATCTGTTTTGGTGAGCCATGGAACTCAAAAGAACTTTCATCTGTCCATAATACTCTTCGCCAAAAGCTCAAAGGCTTGTTAAGGTAATCTCTTGCAAATTGGAGACGCTTTTTCTTATTATTTGGTGTAATATATGGTGATTTTCTTACCGTATATGTTTTTATTCCTGATTCTTTCAATCGGCGGCGAATAGTACGTTCACTAACTGCAGTCGGCCCGTAGTTTCGTAATTCCCGTTCCATGGCTTTTGGTGTTAAATCGGGTTTCTTTTTAAATTGTTGCACTATGCGTTGGTCCTCTTTTGCAGTAGTCATTCGCTTTCTGCCCGTACGTGGTTTATTTTTTACAGAGCCAGTCTGCTCTAAGTTGATAATGCACCGTTTGTCTTGATACATGGAGTTCTTGGCATATTTCTCTTACAGAAATTCCAAATTTATATTTTCCAACTATTGCTGCTCTAATTTCAATATTTAATTCAGCTTTTTCCCCATTTTTCGTAAAAACACATTTAATAAACAACGAATATATTAATAAACAAAATAATTATGCCAAATAATAAAGTGAATTTTATTATTATTGGATATTTTTATTACTAAAATGTATAAATAAATCTTATGGCTAATTAATTAGCATTTTGGCTTTTGTTTAATACGTAATCATTTTTTTTTTTTTTTAAACTTCTAAAGACCGACAAAAGCGATGTTTTTATAGTTGTCAAAATATATATGCCGAAGGCGTAAATATTGACATAACTAATTTTTCAAAATAAGAAAGCTTTTTGATTTCTTATGCTATGTGTACAGCGAGTGCGTATATCATTAACAAAAACATTAAAAATTGGGATTTCCCGTTCTGGATTTTATGAAAAGTTGAACAAAAGCTAAGTGCAACAAAATGTGTCCGCTCGATTAATTGAAATAAAATTTGTCTTATTTTTTAAAGGTTTCTCTTAAAAGAAATGGATAAACCAAGAAACAAAAATGGTAATTTTAGATGTTGAAAATCGTGATATGCTGCTATTGGAAAATATTTTACACCTGGAGAATCTTCAATAAGAGCAATTAAAATAAATGAGTCTCAAATAAGAAAATCTGTTATTTCTGGCTCTTATTTTTTTTATTGATTTTATGTTTTTTTGGTCTGTACTGTATGTATACAAGTGTGATATTGTGTTAAAAGTAAAAATAAATGAAAAATTTTTTATTCTATAGTTTTTTTATTCGATTTTAGTCCAAGTTTCTCACCTTGTTTCTAAGTTATGCGGTTTTTGAAATATTCGGAACGCATCTCCCGTTTTTGTATGGAAGTAGAGTTCTTTTTTATGCGTTTTTTGTTTTGTGGAACGCATCTACCGCATAAAAAAAGACTTAAGTGTTTAATTGTTAATGGAAAAATCGTATAATTATTCAGCGGAAAAATTCATTGTAATATATTTTTTTTTCAATGCAACAAATACTTTTAAATCTGAGGTTTTAAAATGCTAAAAAGTCAAGTAAATCATACAGATTCATCAAGTATAGGCCCTGTTTATCTATTACGAAAGTAGTTTAATACTAAATTTACAACTAACCAAAAACCAGTAGTTTTTGAAAACTACTTGTATTTACCTGAATTCGGTTCGCTTCCCGGAATATGACCCAAATCGTACTTTGGTGTAGGGTATATCATGGTCGGGCTTGGCCGGCATTAATTTTTTTACTTGGTTTTTGATTAACTAATATGTTAAATGTTTTTTTTTTTTTTAATTACAGGTTCATTATTGTAAAGGTTCTGCTATATTATTAGAGAGTGATTTAAAATCGATTTGTGCATCAAATCCGATGATGACCTGTTTACAAACTAAATGGCCTAATATAGAAATAAATTGGCATGATATGCGAATACCTTCATTGAATTGACCACATCAACAGTATACTTTAATATAAACTCAAAATATGAGCTAATTATTTAACATGAACAAAATGTTTTATTAACATTTAACAATTTTTCGAGGCCTATTAACTTGTAGAAAGAGTTAAAATAATTATTAAATGTCATCAAAAAAAAAAACTTGAAACAAAATAAATTCATAGAAACACACAAATTAAAAAAAAA
Source organism: Leucophora obtusa (assembly GCA_949987735.1). Classification (NCBI taxonomy): domain Eukaryota; kingdom Metazoa; phylum Arthropoda; class Insecta; order Diptera; family Anthomyiidae; genus Leucophora; species Leucophora obtusa. The sequence continues at coordinate 208,476,493 of OX465297.1, forward strand.
AGATATTTTGAAAAACATAAATATACAATACTAAACTTTTTATAAAATGTGCTGCTGTATGTTATAAACTGGTACATTTTATAATTTATAGCTTTACTTAGATTCTCAGTTTTTTTGTCTTCTAACTCTTTTTGGCTAACACTCACTACAAACACAATTCCCGTTTAATAAAATACCTGCAAAACAATTATTCACTTGATTTGCATTATAAATAGTTAACCCAAATATCAATATATAGTAATATTTATAACATAGTAGCCATTAAAAAATAATTAAAATATCAACTGACAATTTAATATTATAGCATAAAAACACTTCCAAAATTACAAACTAAGATTATAGTATCTCAATATGAATGCGAAAACAAAAAATTATATAACCCGCCATAAACTAAATATATTTTGTTGTTAGTGATTAACGAAGAAAAAAATTAAGTATGTATTTTAAAGTAAACTTTTTTTTCTTTACAAAGTTTTAATTTTTTAACAATATTTATTTGTAAAACTTTTAAACAAACGAAAAAAAATAATAAAGTTCAGAATACATTAGCACTTAATTTTGAGAAACTAATAAAGGTAAAACTACTTTCAATAAAAGCATGCCACTATAGTTCTTATTAGCGTATTATCTTTGCATTATCTTTTGTTGATGTTATTGCCACCAATGGGATTTTAGGTTTTTTTTTTTGCGATTTTTCGAATTGGGCTTATTGTAGTTAGCGTTGTCGATATCGACAGTAATGCGTTTTTAGTAAAAATGCGTTATAAAAATGGTTGATTTAAAATTTTACAAACAGGCTGTATTTATTTGTAAATTCCAAAGTAGAAAATTTCGTTTTGGAGCATTTTTCGACAACGCCAACCTCAATCAGATCCAATAAACTACCCTATAAACAATTTCACTGGAATTCAAGTTGGAAACAAGTTTAATTCCAGCCCTGTTTTCCAGTTTCAAGGCTTGAATACAACTTTAATTACATTTTATTTCAATAGCATACTCCAGCAAAAGGGAAACAAAAATTCAAGTTTCAAATATTTTTGTTAAAAAAACAAGTGCTAGAATTTGAAATATACTTTACTTCAAGCTAAATTTAAAGCACTTGAATTTTTAAAACATATGTGCTTATTGAGCTATTGTCAAGGACGACATACTTCCGTCGATCTTAAAATATTTTATGTATAATATTAAAGGTATTCATTTAAAATATTTACGGCTCGTATACTGTGTATATGTTGTAAGTTTACTCGATTAATGTCAAAACTATTTTACGAGCCCTCGTAAATATACGCTTACATTAGGTGTGTTTGGGTACTTTTCCAGTAAAGTCCAGTAAAAATTACTCAGTAACAAATTTAAAGAGAGTAAGGCAAAATTTACTATCAAAAAGAAAAATATCTAAAAATGTACGCAAACAGAAAAATTGTAAGAATTAGTAAAATACTGCTGACAACTTCTTCCCTAAAAATATCGCTAAATCAAACTAAAAAATCACTAGAAAATATCTAAATTATAAAAAAAATTAAATAGCGATAAATCCCTAAATTGCACGAACTTTTTAGGTTCTGTTGAAAAATTTTACAAAAATAGCTATATTTTTCAAACTTAAAACTTTCTTAAAAATTTATTGATACATCGCCAAATTTTTCGAACTTTTTTGTTTTCCATAAAAATTTACCGATAAATCGCTGAATAATAATGATTCAAAAATTCTGTCAAGGAAATAAATGTAAAAAAATGCTAAGAAAATGTGGAAACTGTCTTAAAAAGAAAAATCGCTAGTTTCCCCGCTAATAAAGTGGATTTTTGCCACTTGCGGCAAGTGAAATGACAGAATAAAGAAAACAGTGTTGCCTAGTAATGTTTTCTATTAATTTACTAGTATTTGGTAAAGTAAAAGTTGTAATGCAACTGATTTTGTATTTATTTGTAAAAAAAGTAAAAAAAGAACATAATGACATATCTTAATGGTAATTTAAAATATCAATTTTAAAGGTTTTTGAAAAAAAAAATTGTTAAGAACAAATTTTTTTCCCAGCATTGTTAGAATATTGAACACTTGGCAATACTGGAGTGCTATTTAGTGACAACCTATGCCTTCGACGTCATTTTAAAAATGAACTTGCAGCAAGTAGTGTGGACACACGCAGAAAAAAACAGGTGGAACTTTATCTAAGTGCTATGTAATTATACAACTACATAAGTTCGAGGTAAGTTTTACAAATTTCTAGCAAAATATATGTAATTTTTCGGATATTTTCCACTACACATGTACATATATATTTTGCAAGGATTGTATATATTTTACAAAAAAATGTGCATATTTTACTAGAACTTTGTAAAACTAACTTGAAAATTATGAAGTTGTATAATTACATAGCTCTTAGGTAATATTCCCCCTATTTTTTTCTGCGTGCACATGTAAAATTTTCATGTTTTTTTCGGAAATTTTCGAAATTTTCGCTGATAATACGTATTCTCAACTTGCAACCATTTACTTGCATGTGGAAACAGAAGGTAAATTTATTTGCAAGTTTAGCCGCAAGTCGTATAAGTGTGATAGTATTAGTGAAAAAGTGTGAGTGTATTGAGTTTTTCGAACTTGCACTTGCATGTGTAACCCCCCGTTACTGAGTAATTGTGTAAACAAACACCTTCCAGTAAAAACTTGTACAAATTTTCAGGTACGCAAACACTTATTTTTATGATTAAACTTTTTCGTATTTATACACACATTTGAAGCCTCGATTAGCGTATACACGTATCTCTGTGTAGCTGAATTAATAAGTTAAATAAGAACAGAAGATGTGCTGTATTTTTTGTTTCATTCTTATGCATTCAATATAGAGTAAACGTAAATACACAACAAAAATCTATTTTGAATAGGAAAGGTCCTAATAGTAAAGGAACACTGCCATATGCTGTCGAAGCAGTTCCTGCTGTGATGTCATCGGAGGAACCACCCGAATCACCATCTTACGGAGGTGGACCCCCCCCCCCCCCCCGAGGCATGTCAGAAAGGACCTTCGTATCTTTGAGGGCATGGTCCAGCGTTACATGAGAGATCCGCTGGACGAAGCAGCCCTACAGGGCAGGTATAAACGGTATTCATCGGGACACGGTAAATGACGCCATCAATTATTACCGGATGAATATCGTTCGTGGAGGTCGTCCTCCACCTATTGCAGAAAACTGGGAGAAAACTCTCCCATGATCTACGAGAGTCCTCCTCGCGCAATTGCGTTCGGGATGGTGTTCACGCCTTAATTCATATTGGTCTCGGATAGAGCCCACCATCCCGAACACATGTCCCGCATGCCAAAGAGGTGCTCACGACGTAAACCACCTCTTTGGCTGCACGGCAAACCCGACTCACCTGGATCCCACGTCACTATGGCCCGGTTCCTGGGTCTGGATCTAGCTGAGTCAGCAGAACAAGAAGATTAATATGCTTACATATTTTATTGCAGGAGTCGTTGCTACAACAACAACAACTATTATGAATTAGTAGTCCCAGCCAGCGAAATTCGACAAAGCTACAGATTCTCCAGAAATTGGTTTCTTTGGAAATTACGTTAGTCTATTTTAAAAGTATTGATAGCAACAGTTAAATCATGTAAATTCTAGGGTAAGCGATTCCAAATCCTGGCGGTTCTAGCAAGAAAAGATCGTTCATAAACTGAGCAAGTGTAAATAGAATAAACAATATGGGTATGCCTCAGAGATCTAAAAAATACAAATTTAGAAGCTAAATAATGAAGCACATCAAACTTCAGTACTTTAAATAGGAAAATCATATTGCCTAATTCAAGATACTGTTCAAAAGAAGCCTAAAAATTATGAGCATGATCATCATGAGCAATCCCAAACACAAAGAGTACTATTCCCCTAAGAACACGTTCTTGCCTATATGTATTTTTCGTTATATCTTTGGCATTTACAGTCGGATCATAAAGTATGATACATCGATGATTTTCTCTCAAAGAGACCAGTATTTTGCTCTAAGGGCCATTGACATCAAGTATCCCACTCTAGTAGTTACCCACCAGATCTCAGTTGCTACAACCCTAATTTACAACCCTAATGTCAGAAAATTAAAGCATGCAAAAAATCATTAAACTTTTGCTAAGGAAGTTTTTCGATAAACCCAGTAGAAATTTTTTTTATATATTGGTTGCCGAACGTAGGGGTCGCCTTTTTAAATTTTTTTTTCATTGGATTTTTCCTTTATAGCAACACACTGGTCTCCTCGAGGCAAAAAAAAAAAACGATATATCACACTTTAAAATCCGACTTTAAATGCCGAAGCTATAACGAAAAATTGAAAAGGCGACCCCTACGTTCGGCAAAAAAAATTTTTTTTTTTGGAATTGCCTTGCAAAAATACTTCGTATTGGAGGGTGTACGGCGAACTTTTTTTTGAGGTAAGGTCTAACGTACAACCTCAATACCATAATTAAAGTGCGACATAAGTAAAGCATATGCGATTGGCACTAATTGGCAAGTGCAATCCACAGTGGTACAGCGATCTAAGACCCAAGGTAACTTTAGCGGATATAGCATACACTTGAGAACCAAAAGTTATTCATCAATTATAAAGTATTCATCAATTATAACACCTAAACACTTGAGGTTATTAACAAACATAATATTTACTCCACCCATCCTAATATTGGGATAAACAACACTACGAAATAGTGGACGAAACATAATAGCTTTGGTTTTAAGGGTGTTGTTAATAGTAAAGTCATTATCCACCATCCAATTACTTAAGTTTGCAAGGTTGAAATCGATTACCGCCTCTAAAACATCAGAAAACTCCTATTACTAAAAATCAGTTGAATGTCATCTACGAATAGAAAGGGTTTCACCAAATCTAAATTGCTTGGGCAACCTTGCAAAAACCTCATTTCCCATCGCTGGTGCTCTGCACACAAACACTAAATGAACACACACATATATGTAAAGAAAGTGTGAATGTTTTTTCTCTCCGCAGCGGAATCCGCAGCCGCAAGGTTGTATCTCTTCCCAGTTATTTTTAAAACCTCAGCTTTAAATAAAAATAACTTTAAAATTTAAATACATTATTATATTTACCACTGCTGGGTATAACTTCTGCGTACAAACTGTATTATTATACTTAATAAATATAACCACTAATCATGAGCCCTATTAAAATAACAAAACAAAAATACATGCTTTATTTAAGGTAGAACATCCTAATTAAGATTGTGATTTCCTCTAGATTGTTATTTGACTTGCAAAGTCCTTTGAAAAGCAGCTAAAGCCATAGCTTTAAGTTTGTCACTTGTTCGAGGAATATTTCTTGCACTGTCACATTCTCTAGCTGGTAGACCGCACAATTGTCTACGTAATTTTAAATCTTGGCGAGCACTTAAAGCTCGACTATTTATACCGCAAGCATTTACAATTAATTGCCTTCTTTCCATTTGCAGTTTACGTTGTGATACTTGCATGCACGCCAAAGGTGGCAAAGAGTCCACATTAAATGGTTCTGTTGATTCCTCTTCAATTAAAGGTTTGATATCAGTTTTATCTTCGACTTCATCTTTGATTTTAATATCTGAGGTATTTTCATCATTTTCAGCAGGTGTTTGAGACTCTTCATCTAGGGTAGATAAAGAAGATACCTCATCTTTAATATCTGCCTTTATGTCATCTTTAATTTCTGTATTTAGGTTATCTTTAATTTGAGTTTTAACTGCTTCTGCTTTTAATTCTTCGTCTAATTGTTGTTTAGCTTCATTAAGTAAACGTTTGGCATAATCTTCACCAGCCATGCGCATAGAAATGCCAATATCTAAAATAATACGATGCGGCTGCCACTTTTGTTTAGCTGTAGTAGCTTGACTTGAGGGCATACGTTTAGTTTCAGCGACTAGAGAAGACCAATCAACACCTAAAGCATCCCCAACACCTTAAAATTTACAAATATAAATAAATTATTTTAATGTTTTTTTTTTTATTGCTTACCCTTGGCAGCCCTTTCTTCTTCTAATTCACCATCTGATATTTCCTCAAAGTCCATTATTTCTTCTTCGTCTCCCTTTTCTTCGTTACTATACTTGTCTGGCTTGCTTTGCGAATTAGAATCTTCATTTTCAATTTTAGCTTTCTTTTCTGTTTTGTTAAGTATATCATCATCGCTATCACTTATTTCACTAAGTTCTCCACTGGCCTTCCTTTCTCTTTGCTTGCTCATTTCTGCTTCGAGTAAACATTCTTCTTTTTGTTCATTGTCTCCAACTATTTCACCGGCTTCTGGTTTATCATCTATTGTTTGTAGCCGATTGCTACTCACTTGACCTAGAATACCGGGATTTGTGGTGGCATTTGCAGCACTTTGTGCGGCAGCTTTAGCGGCCGCTACTGCTGTGGTGGCGGCTGCAACAGCACTTGCTTGCGCCGCTGCCTTTGCTGCTGCCAGAGCAACTTGTTGTTTCCTCAATATATTGGGATTGGTATAGGTCATATTCCTTTTATTGGGAAACCGTAGCATAGGGCCACCATGAAAAGTACCTGGTGGTGGTACTGGATGATTCATTAAAGCTGGAGGATGATGTGGTCTAAAGCCATGACCACCAGGTATACGTTCACCATGATCCGATATATGACTACCGCGACCACGAAAACCTCCCCGACCACCGCGATCACTACGAGGATGATGCATCATGGGACCTGGAGGTCCACGCTGATAACCACCACTTGGCCCAGCTATATCTTCACCTTCACGCCATTCATTAGGTGGTGGCCATAAACGACTAGCAGCAGGTATTGGTTTTTCACGATTAATTGGTAATTCTCTTTGATCATGTTCAATCCATTCACGCTTGGGAGTACCTTCTGGTTTTTTCGGTGTATCAATCTGGCCTTCTTCAGCATCCCAATCAGGTTCCGATGGTGGACTTTGTTCTCGTTGTTGTGGAAGAGATGGTATTTTGCCAACCAAACCAACGCCGCCACCCCGTTTTAGACCACCTACAAAACCAACGCCACGTGGTGGTCCTGGTGGACCTCCCTCCTCTGCTTTCCACTCTGTACGTTCTCGTGGAGAACCCCAATCATTACGTTTCCATTCTGGTACAGGACGACCAACAAATGGTGGTCTTTCTCGACCATCTCTTGGAGGTAAACGTTCACGTTCATCTGAATATATACGTTCGGGTTCCATATCACGATAGTCTCGTGGGGGATGATCATGTATTTCACGTTCTCTCAATTCACGTTCAGCCAACCAAGCCTCACGATTCATAGGATGACTACGACCTTCATCCAAAAATGGACGTTTATAGGGAGGACGTTCTCGATCATCTTCGGGATATAAATCACGCGGATCACCACGCATTCGACTACCGCCGGGTCCCACATATTCTCCAGAACTCAATTCACGCCGACGAGCCAAATATTCTCGTTCCCTTAGCAGTTCTTCACGATCCAAATGAGCACGCCGTTCGGGTTCTAAGGGGAAAAATAGAAAAAAAAGAAATAGTTTATAGACAATATCCGGGTAAAACTAATTGGGCCATAAGTAAATGTGCTGCTGCCTAAAGCTGGAATTAGTTATACGTAACGTAACGTGACGAATCAGCTGATTCAATCTAAAATAATGAGTAAAAAAGAAATAAACTGTCAGCTATGCTGTTTTAAATCAATATAATGAAAATGGTTGCCTTGATTTATAGTTCGCAAATCAAATCAAATCATTAAACAAATAATTCAATCGAATCAAAATTGAATCAATTGAAATTTTATAAATCACATCCTCACTTTATTTAATATTAAATCAATGATTTAAAGTCATAATGAATTATTCACTGATTCATAAAATTAATCAATTTTAATGCGAGTTTATTTAATTTAATTTATTTATTACAATAACCTAGCCTATAGGTTATAATCGGTTACAAATTTCTACTAAAAGTAACAAAACAAGCAATAAAATCTGTTTCAAAAAAGAATTATCTTTTTCGAGCTCCGATAGAGCTAACTATGTGTGCTTTATTCAAAAATGAACATTTAAAACGAAATCCTAGGTTCAATACTCTATATCGTCAATTTTGGCCAAAATGAGTTTTTGATGGCAACATAGAAATATATAATTTTAGAAGTGATATTTATGACTTTTGAAAGCATTCACAAGAAGTTACTTTTCATCTCTCCTTCAACAGTAAAAAAATGAATTGCTTTCTATATAAAAAAGAACATCCAAGCACTAATTTTTATGTTGTGCAAAGCAGACTTAAAGTAGCATAAACACCTTCTCTCCTATGACAAGCCAAAGTTAAAAAAATGTGTTTTTCACCTCAATTTGAACGCATTCGTGCCGAACAGTATAGGTGCTTTTACGGATCTTGGTCAGGTTTTTTTTTATGGGTAAGTAAAAAATACGTTTATTGGAAGTTAGAAATCATTATATATAGCTACTTTATATGCAGTAAAAAAGGCATTCTTGTAGAATGCATTCGGTTTTTTTTGCTGGGTTATTAACAACTATTAAATAATTATACAACGCTTTATTCTATAAAAAGAAAATTAGTTACATAACATAAACATTTATATGGGTGAAATCAAAAAATGTGATAAGTTTTTGGGCCAAATTTGTGAGAAGCAAAAAGTGTTAATATTTCGGTTTTTTCTTAATGGCCCAGCAAAAAAATACCTGACCAAGATCCGTAAAATCAACTATATTGTTCGGCACGAATGCGTTCAAATTGAGGTGAAAAAGGCATTTTTTTAACATTGGCTTGTCATAGGAGAGAAGGTGTTTATGCAACTTTAAGTCTGCTTTGCATGTCATAAAAATGAGTGCTTGGATATTTAAGAAGTGATATTTATGACTTTTGAATGCATTCCCAAGAAGTTACTTTTCATCTCTCCTTAGATAGTAAAAAAAATTAATTGCTTTCCTATATGAAAAAGAACATCCAAACACTCATTTTTATGACATGCAAAGCAGACTTAAAGTAGCATAAACACCTTCTCTCCTTTGACAAGCCAATGTTAAAAGAATGCGTTTTTCACCTCAATTTGAACGCATTTGTACCAAACAGTATAGGTGCTTTTACGGATCTTGGTCAGGTATTTTTTTTCTTTGGGGAATCAGTAAGTTTAGTCATTATAAACCTAATTGCAAAAAATCTCTTCTACAAGTTGTCGCAATAACTTTTTTGCACAATTTTTTTTTTTTGTGGTAACAGAGTTCACATTTCCGCAAGCAAAAGATATAAAAAAAAAATTGTGTACGAATTTTCTTAAATTTTTAGTTTTTCGTATTTGGGGTTTCAACATGCTTTCCAATAATATAGAATTTGTGTTTATCAAATTTGCGGTTTCGCGAATAAAAATACAATTCATTCATTATAGATTTTATGTCTGTTCCCGTACTTTACCGAAGTTACCCAAACTAGCCCAAAGGCGTTCCCGTACTCAAAATTGCGTGTAAATTGTTGTTGTTTGGGCTGTTTTGGGTTCCCGCGGGTACCCGCAGTAACGTACGGGAACACACATTTTATTTGTTGTTTCAAAAAAGGTTGATCATTTTCATGATAGACAACACAATTGTTTCGTGGGCATCACCCCAACTCTTCAGTTGTCTGCAATAAGAAAATGATAGCTTTATTACACAAACCGAGACATTACATAACCTAGTGTCTTCAAATGCAATGAAATGTGCAAAGAAATTTGAAAATAACACACAAAACAACAACAACGAAAATAATTAAGAATGTATCCAGAATTTTGTAAAGCTGCCTACACACTAGGGAACATACTTAAAAAAAGAGAGCATTTTTTGTGAATGTGTGAGTGCGTTTGTGTGTGTGTGCGTGTTGAGAGCGTGCATTTCGTGTTTACAAAATTTTTTGATATTTTTTGTTCCCTCAACCATGTTCCCTAGTGTGTAGGCAGCTTAAGAATTCAGAAAATTAAATTTTTTTGTTTAATCCTTTTTATTTTTAATTTTGATGGATTTCGTTGCTTTTTATTAATATATAAACAATACACTTTAATTAACTATGTTTATTTTGTATCAAAGTTGCAAAACCATTGCATGTTCTAAAATATTCAAAATGCAAATAAAAATTTTAGTCTTAGTTTTAATATTTTGTTTTTAATTTATATGAAAACTTGATTTTATTTGTTAAAATATTAACTGAAAACATTAACATATACCACAATTTTTCATGAAGAAAAAAATAAAATTTGATTGAAATTTTGATTTATTTTTCAAATATTATAGGATATATCCAATGTATTTCGACACAAGATTAAAAACGTTAATACCCAAATTGAAGCTTAACTACATTAGAGATTAATCAGAACTGGGTCGACAACGACAACGAGAGTTGCTTTTCCATATATTTTGTATGGGAAGCAAAATGTCGTCATGTCGTCCGGCGATTTGTCGTCGGAATAGAATCTATTCTATTTTCGTGACGACGCCCTAGTACACACTCAAAATATTTGTCAAATTGTTGCCATATTTTTAACTAATTAAAGATTGCCATTAGAACAGAGTTGTTAGAAATTAGTATTAGAGCTGCAAAAATTCGTACTTTGTTTACAAAAAATTTATTTTTTTGACAGAAGAAATATAATTGAAATTTAAAATACATAATTTACTGCAAAAAAGCAAAATTAAATACAATAAAATATAAAGAAACAAGAATTAGTGAAAGACCAATTGAATTGGTGAAGAATTGTGATGAAACAAATACAATAATATTCTTGTTTTGCTTTCCTTTTTTTCTAAATGTCAACAAATGTCGACGGTCGATTGTCGCTGAATTTAAATTAATCGTGACGACTTTTGCTGTCGTCGGTCGACAATCGACCCAGTTGTGATTAACCTCTAAATTTCAAAACCATAAAAAATTTTTAAGATTTTAAGTTGCAATTCCACGAAATCGAAAAATCTTTAAAGCTGCGATTTTATGTTTATTAGACTCTTGTCAACGAAGTTAAATATTTTTAATTTGCCATTACTGTCTTGAAGAAAAGGGGATTTTGTGGTTTTATAACAAATCCAAAAAAATAGTCTTTGGCTATTCGAATGTTTTATGGGTAAAAAGGAGGCTAAGACATTTCAAATGGTGTTTTTTAATTTGAGGGCACTTAAAAAGATTCTGAAGTTAAAATATAAATATATTCACGACTGAAAAATTAGTAGCAAAAAGGGTGATTGGCATATTTTGTTATCAATTACAAAGTATATAAATACTGAATTTTAAGATATTTTAATGAAAAAGAATGTACTTCTTTTTTAATAATTGTACTGCCTTTTTTTCCTCGATGTACTTTTTTTTTGTCGATTTCATTTCTGGCAACCCTAACCATATGTGAATCAAAATTCACTAACGTGCCCATATCTAATTGTATGTATTATAAAATTTTCCTTACCATCTTCAAATTCTGGTTCCACCCTATGTTTTCTTATATAAGCATGATCATAAGGATCCATTTCGCGTTTAGCCCTTTCCATTGAACGTTCCCGTGAATCATAACCACGCACTGGTATATCATGTTCTGGAACTCTGGGCAATAAACGATCTGGGCCACCAGCTTTTCCGTATTTTTCCTCCTCTTCTCTTCGTAATTTTTCACGGGCCAAACGTTCACGTTCTCTTTGACGCTCCTGGCATCTGGCTAAAGCTTCCGCACGCTCTTTGTCTCGTGCAGCTTCACGTTCACGGCGATCTCGTTCTCTGGCCATATCATCATGTCGCAATTTATGTTCATGACGTTGACGTTCCCTTTCCGCGGAAGGTGTACGATCACGGGTACGTGTTTGTATAATAATTTTCTCCCTAGACATAAGCTGATGGTGCATACGAGGTGGGGACTTTTGTCTTTTAACATCTTGATGTATGCGTATCTTGGTAATTTTAGTTGGTGATCGGCTACCAACACGATGATGTTCTCGTTCACGTTCCCTTAGCGCGGCGCGATGTTTTTCCTTTTCTCTTTCGCGTCGTTCCTTGCTGGCAGCGCGTAAACGTTTCCGTTCTGTTAATTTTTTCAATTTCGCCTGTGTAGCTGGCGATAATGCCCGATGAGAATGACCACTTAAAGCGGCTGCTGCCGCAGCGGCCTTTTTCTTTAATTTGGCCTCTTTTATCTTGCGTTTCAAGTGATTACGTTTGGCTTCCAATTTCTTTTGACAGTGTTCACGTTTATCTCTTTTATGACGTTCATCACTAGAGCTGGGAGTTCTTCTAATAGCTCCTGGTTGTCTTGATTTTTTATGACGATGTCGACGTTCACTATCCGAACTACTGTAGGAACTTGAAGAGCCGGAATCAGAATCTGAACTACTGCTGCTTTCACTGCTCGATTGAGCTTGACGAGACTTCTTGTAGCGCCTTAAAGCTTCTTTGGATTTTTTATCCATATTATTAGCTTTTTAAGAACAAATAGTTCACTATTTATTGCTCCGATTTAATTTTTCAAATTTTTCAAAAACTTTGTGAAAAATGGCGACGCACAAGAAAAAATATTTTTTTAGTTTTTCCGTCCATGCACGAACTAGTTTAATTGAAGGATTCTCTAATATGTCCGGCAAGAAGTAGTTTACTTTTACCTAGTTTTACAATTAAACACAGATAGGAATAAGCTGATTTGGGCAATTTGGCCGACAGAAAATTAACAAAATGAAATGCAAAAATTTAAGAAAAATACAAAAGTTAAAGCACAATAGTCTAAAAAGAGACGGATATATAGAAAAAATTCGCAATACAAAATGTATGAAGATTTTATGTTGTTATCTCCCTCTTGACATGACTTCCATGTAAACAAAACCATACGGTTCGAGAATACCTTTTTGGCACCTGTCATTGGTAACACATATGTGTATTAATCTGTACCCAGTATCTTCAAATGAAAAAAATGTGCAATGTAATTTGAAAACAACAACAAAAATAATTTTGTTGCTGTTGCTTGTATTTAGTTTCTAGTATTTTACAATATGTTAAAAGCTTTACAGTGTGACGTGAATTTGCTGAATGTCATGTATGATACATCGTAATTTATGGATACATCCCACTGGGTGATGTCAGAAATCCAAAAAGCAACTCTGTTTCAAGATGTAAACGCAACCAAAACAAAAAAAAATGAGGGAGTTAACCGCCTCGAAAAAATAAAAATCGAGTCACTAAAATGAACGATTAATAATTTATTTAATGAACTGTCAATTCCACACACTGTTGCCAACTTTTTTCGCCCAAAAACAGCTAAATTTGTCGCGAAAAGCGCTTGAAAGCATTAAAAAAATATTGTAAGTAAGGCATACAAAATTTAGCGCTAAATCATAAAAAAACATCCAATTATCTAAATTAACGCATTTTTTTCGAGCCTAACGCCTATTTTTTCTGTAAAAAACTAACTTTTTCTTTCTTAAAGTATATTTTTTTTCGCAAATAATAACAGATTATAGAAATAAATTATATTTTGCATTTGTATTTAAAAATATACACAGAAAAAACAGTAGGCACTAACAATGGGAATTTGTAAAAACAATCACATTTTCCTTTAAATTGAGTTTTTATTCCCAAAAAATTTTTTTTTGAAATATTTATAACTTGTTTGTAAATTGTTATCTTACATATAAAAATTGTTTAAAAATAAAAATTCAAAGTTACAAAAAAAAAGCAAATTTTTTTTTGGATTTACAAATTTCTTTGTTGGTGCCTTTTTAAAATTTTTTTTTTGTATTTACAAATTTGGTATAAGAAAGGTGTTTAAAAATTTAATTAGAATTTTGTAAATTCTTTCTGTGTATGACATAAATTGTATCAATAAAAAAATTTGGCCTACAAACTTTTAATGACATGTTTTGTTCGTACTCGACTCTAGCACTTTTTAAAAACCAATTTTTATTGGAAACAGATTTTTATTTATTTATTGTGAATGAGAATTTGTTAATTGTGAATGAAAATTCACAATTAACAACAGTTAAAAATGTACTAGGCAGTTAAAAATGTACTAGAATTACCGCTAAAGCCCAGTATTTTGTTCACAAGAGCGGAAAAATTTATTTTTGTAGCCCAAAAATGGACATATTTTTTACAGTCCCTAGAAAGCTACAATCATAACATAGCCAAATCTCACTGTTTCGCTACATGGTCCTGTCTATTAAATGTCTTTTAAATTAATGCGCAATCCCACGCAACTGAAAAATATTTTTTTTTACGAAGTTTGACAGCTTTTCCGCAGACATACCGCGAACCTATGTCAGAGATAAATATCTTAGCAATAGGGCAGTGTCACACGTTCAATATATATTGTGATATTTGGATTGCGATCCATTTTAATGGATTGATGGATCGCGCGTGTATGCTACATGTTCAATATTTATCGCGTCAGTATTTACATTATTTTTGTGCTGTGCTGGTCGTTTATTAAAAAATGTCGCGAGAAAACAAAAGAAAGCCTGTTTAGCTATTTTGCTTGCTTTTTATACCCTCACACAAAAAAAACTAAAGGTAATATTGCCTAAAACTATAGGGTGATATTACCTATTTGCAAAGGTAACATAGAGTTTGCTTGGTTTTACGGCAATATTACCATAAAAATATGTAAATTTAATTTGACTTTTATGTTCGAAAAATCACCTACAATTTTTGTTAAATTATCTGATACAAATAGGTGTATTACCAATTTTGACGTAGGTGAAATATTGGTAATTTTACTTTAATATTAGGTAATTCCTATCGAAAAAAGCCCAGTAAATAATAATTTTATTTTGTTTTTAAATCTAAATTTATTAAAAAAAAGTATAAAAAAATACATTTAAATTTCATAATTAATTACATGAGGGAACATTCGTGAAAAAATGCCCATTTTTTGTGAATGTGTGTGTGTGCGTGTTGACATCGTGCAATTCCTGTTTACAAAATTTTTTGATATTTTTTGTTCCCTACTAAATGTTCCTGCGTGTATTCTCCGCTTTAAACACCATATTTTCCGTTTTCTATCAAAAATATTCAATTTTTATATAAAAAATATTTCAAATTTTAATATTTGTGGATTTTTGATAGAAAACCCTTTTTTGGTTTTCTGCATGAAAAAATTCACAGAATCAGAAGATTTTTCTAATGAAAAGTGACCTCAAAATAAGGGGTTGTTTTCTATTGAAACTGAAAGTTTTCCTGGATGAATAAGTTCGCAGAATCTGAGAGTTTTTCTAAATGAAGTTTTAGAATCTGAGTTTTTCCTCAGATTCTTTCACATTCTGAATACGTCTACCTATAGAAAAACCCTCGGTTTCCATGGACTTTTTCCTAAAGAAAAAACCTTGAGATTCTTAGGACTGTTTGCTATAGAAAATCCTTTAGATACTAAGGACTTTTTGCTGCATCAAAACCTTCTCAATAGAAAACCCTCAGATTGTGAAAACATTTTCCTATAGAAAACAATCGGATTCGGAAGATTCTGGGACTTTTCCTATAGAAAAATACTCAGATATTGAAAACTTCTTCTTTAGATAAATTCAGAGATTCTGAGGACTTTTTTCTTTTTTTTCTGAAAAATTTGCTGTAGTTAAAAGGTTTCCTGAAAGGATAGCTCGTCAGAATCTAAAGTTTTTATATAGGAAAAGTTTCCAATATCTGGAGTTTTTTCTTTAGAAAAATTATTCAGCACTTAAAAAATGTCCTCAGAATGTAGGGGTTTCTGTTAGAAAAAGATTTTGGGGTTTTGAGTGATTTTCTAGAAAACAGACGTAAGAATCAGTTTTTTTGCAATTTGAAGTTTTTTGTAAAGGAAACAGTCTTCAGTATGTAAGGGGTTTTTATGACTGATGACTTGTTCCTTTAGAAACCCCTTTACCAAAATTTAGGGCCAATAACGCTTTTTTTATCAAGTTATGCATCGCGAACTTCAAAAATATGTTTCCTAAAAATATATATCCATAATGCACTTATGTACATGTAAATTTACAAGTCTCCATGGAACTGCAGAAAACGTTATTAGTTGACAACGACCTTAAATTCGCCTTGTGTTTGTTGTGCGTGCCAAGCCAATAAGAGACTTTGCATGCAGAATATATCATATGTTCGCTTTGGGTTAAATATTTCTTCCCAAATTACCTAAAACTATAAAAATATGCATATTTATTAATTTCGCACTTGCAATATTGTTGGCTTACCTCGAAAAGTTATTGTTTGTTGAAAAAGCCGTTAATAAAAAAATATATAAAATTTAAAAAGGTTTTGGCAATAAAAAATATTTCTACAAATAAAAGACATTTATAATTCTAACATTTGATATTTCAAATTTATTTTTCGAAGAGTTACCTACTTTAGAAAGTTGGAATTACGTGGTCAATAGGTAAAATAGTATTGTTTAAATACCTATAACCATAGGTAATGAAACCATTTTTTAAAATTTAATAGAAATGTAGGCTACCTATGCCAGCCAAGGCAATATGCCCTCGAGTATTGTTTTGTGTGCTACACCACTATGTGGTCAGGGTATTATAAGTTTGTGCTGATGTTTGTAACACCAAAAAATATTGGTCGTAGACCCACCTTATAGTATACCGATCGGTTCAGAATTTTTTTTTATTTCGATTTAACGATGTCCGTCTGTCCGTCCGTCCGTCCGTCCGTCTGTCTGTCTGTCCATGCAATCTTGTACGCACTCTACAGGTCGCACTTATTAAGATATTTCGATGAAATTTGGTACATAGACCTATGTTGGCCCAAGGACGAACAAGTTTGATTTTTTTGAACATCGGTCCATGTTTAGACCTAGTGCCCATATAAGGGTCCTACCAAAATTATATTGTTTATACGCTGCAGGTCGTAAATATTAAGATATTTTGATGAAATTTGGTACACAGACCTATATTGGCCCAATAACGCAGCCTATTGATTTTGGTGAACATCGGTCCATGTTTAGACCTAGTGCCCATATAAGGGTCCTACCAAAATTATACTGTTTATACGCTGCAGGTCGTAAATATTAAGATATTTTGATGAAATTTGGTACACAGACCTATATTGGCCCAATAACGCAGCCTATTGATTTTGGTGAACATCGGTCCATGTTTAGACCTAGTGCCCATATAAGGGTCCTACCAAAATTATACTGTTTATACGCTGCAGGTCGTAAATATTAAGATATTTTGATAAAATTTGGTATACAGACCTACATTGGCCCAGTAACGCAGCCTATTGATTTTGGTGAACATCGGTCCATGTTTAGACCTAGTGCCCATATAAGGGTCCTACTAAAATTATATGGTTTATACGCTGCAGGTCGCAAATATTAAGATATTTTGATAAAATTTGGTACACAGACCTACGTTGGCCCAAGGACAAAGCCTATTGATTTTGGTGAACATCGGTCCATGTTTAGACCTAGTGCCCATATAAGGGTCCTACCAAAATTATATTGTTTATACGCTGCAGGTCGCAAATATTAAGATATTTTGATGAAATTTGGTACACCGACTTATGGCAGCCGAAGGACGAAGCCTATTGATTTTGGTGAACATCGGTCTATGTTTAGACCTAGTGCCCATATAAGGGTCCCCCCAAAATTATATTGTTTATACGATGCACGTCGTAAATATTAAGATATTTTGACGAAATTTGGTACACAGACCTATTTTGGCCCACGGACGAAGCCTTTTGATTTTGATGAACATCGGTCCATGTTTAGACCTAGTGCCCATATAAGGGTCCTACCAAAATTATACTGTTTATACGCTGCAGGTCGCAAATATTAAGATATTTTGATGAAATTTGGTACACAGACCTATATTGGCCCAATAACGCAGCCTATTGATTTTGGTGACATTAGTTGGCTTTTACCCAGACTGGTGTAGGGTATTCTATAGTCGGCATGCCCGACTTTAACCTTTTTACTCGTTTATTGAAGAAATTTGTTATAAATGTTTTATCTTTTTTGTTTGCACTGCGTATTTTATTTCATTTGTTTTATTTTCTTTATTCTTTCACTTTTTACTATTGTATCGCGAATTGATATCACGAACTATGCTACACGTTCAATATTTATCGCGTGATCCGCGATCCGTGATCTGGATTTCAGAATATTGGGCTATTCTGCGATATGGATCGCGATCCATCAATACTGCATGCTACACTTTCAATAAATATCGCGGTACTGGATCGCGGTCAATATATATTGAACGTGTGACACTGCCCATAAGTTTAATAACGTCGGCAGAATAACGGCATACTTGCCTAGTTGCATTCAGAGCTTTAAAGAATTAATTCCTTTTTGGAATGAATTCCCAAAAATTTAATTCAATTCTTTAATTCAAGGAATGAATTCATCAATAAGATATAAGCAGGAATTAATTCCTGTGAATGAATTCAAAGAATTCAAATTTATAGAATGAATTCCGTGACCAAAGCGTAAAGAATTAAAATTTAATAATTCATTCACCAAAGAATTCATTCAGCACTATTTAATTCAATTTGAAGTCAAGGAATTCATTCATTTCTAGTTAATTCAACTTTTGGCTAAGGAATTCATTCAACTGTGCACTTAATTCAACTTTTGATCAAGGAATTCATTCAATTCTAGTTAATTCAACTTTTGGTCAAGGAATTCATTCAATTCTATTTCATTCAACTTTTGGTCAAGGAATTCATTTAAGTTCAACTTTTGGTCAAGGAATTCATTCAGTTCTAGTTAATTCAACTTTTAGTCAAGGAATTCATTCAATTCTAGTTAATTCAACTTTTAGTCAAGGAATTAAATTTATTTCGTTTAATTCCCTAAGGAATTACATTTTTTTCGTTTAATTCCCTAGGAATTAAATTTTTTTGTTTAATTCCCTAGGAATTGAAAACTTAACTCAGGGAATTAAACGAAAAAAATTTAATTCTTAGGGAATTAAACGAAAAAATAAAAAAACGCTGGATTAGCTGGTAAACTGGCAAGTTGGTATCAGTGATTGCACAGTGTTCCGTAGTCAATTGATTTTTTCTAATCAGTAATGCCAGTTTTTTGAAAATAAAATGTGTGAGCATTCAAATAACTCAAGTAAGCACAGCAATGAAGAATTAATCGAAAAGAATTATTTTCAAAGATGACCCAAAAAAAGATTGATTTATAAAAGCGCAAATAAAAAAAAATTATAATTCTCTCGTTTGCGAATCAAAATTGTTTTGACAACCGAAGTAAAGTCAATATTTTAATTTGTGGAAGGGATCCGATGTTCATTTAAAAAATTGCTTTATTTGGAGCTGAGTTTAGAAGAATTGTTTCAAAACTAAGTTTGTCGGTAGAACCATTTAAAGAGACAAAAAATGTATTTAATTTCAAAATAACCAAAAACGCAGTTATTTTTAACTGTTGAAAAATAAGTAACAAATGCATTAAACATAACTAACAATGTCGTAAAATAAACTAACAAATTTTTACTACGAAAATTTTGAAAACTACTGACAAAATAGAAGCTACCATTTTTTTACAGTTACAAATATGTTTTATTAAAAATAAACAATTTTTCTCCGATTATACAAAAATGTGCAACTACTTTATTTTACTTGAAATTTGAAGTAAAATTTCCAAACGGTTCTCCAGTTATTACCTTTTTATGCATTGGAGTTACAATAGATATTTTTGATTTTTATTTGACAACTAAGAATATATCAATAATAACTAGGGCAAGGAATTCCATGCAAATGCATTTTTTTCTCGATAGTCCAAAACAAATATGGACTAAATATCCGAATCATCAAATTTAGAACAAAATGGCATCGATTTGTAGTCGCATATTTTTGCATATTTTGTCAAAAATGCATATTTGGTGCCTTTTTAATGCATATTTTGTGCCTTTTTTCCTTCATTTTTAGGAACATTTTTTATTTTGAAAAAAAAAAAAAATATAAAAAATTGATACGTTTTCATATTTTAATTCAATCAACCTTGCTGACCTATGAAAATTTTCAATTTCTGCGTCTGTTTGCAAAATAACTAACTTAAATATATTTTTAAGTTTTAAAGTGTATTATTTTTGAAAAATAATAGTTTTTAGTGTATATTTCTTATATTTTTAATGCATATTTTTCTTTTTAGTCGCATATTTTAGGCGCATATTTTCCATTTTTAAATGCCCTAAAGGCACATCTACACGGGATAGAAATCTCGTAGAGTTTACGCCTAATTTGTCATCTCTAATATAGTTGACACTAGTTTTTATCGTAAAAGTATCATCTCTAGTTGTCAAGTATTTGTTTTTAATAAAATTTTTGTATTTTCAAAAATAATTTTTTCTCCAAATACCAAAAGGTGCATTTAATAAACTGAAATGTTCAATAATGTTACAAGACATCTTAAAAATTGTTTCTAATTAAAGAAATTATGTATGACAGCAATTGTATATGCCCTAGAGATTACATTTCGTAGACCTGTACAGAGCTGCATTTTCAAAAAGTCTAGCGAGTTTTCTATCCCGTGTAGATGTGCCTTAAAGGCACACGGATAGAAAACTCGCGAGATTTTATGAAAATGCGGCTCTGTATAAGTCTACGAAATGTAATCTCTAGATCATTGACAATTGCTGTCATGCACAATTTTTTTAATTAGTAACAATTTTTAAAATGTCTTGTAACATTATTGAACATTTCAGTTGGTTAAATACACCTTTTGGTTTTTGGAGAAAAAATTATTCTTTGAAATACAAAAATTTTACTTTTACGATAAAAATTAGTGCCAACAATATTAGATATGACAAACTTAACGTAAACTCTACGAGATTTCTTTCCCGTGTATACGTGCCTTAATAATAACAAATATAAACTAAACAATAGTTTAAAATAATTAACTATTTTTTATTTTTAAAGTAACTAAGTAAAATAACTATTTAGAGTAAAAATACTGTTTTTGTAACTGTTTATAATGATAATAAAAATAATTACTTTAAACAGCTGTTATGAAATTACAGTACTTTTCGTTAGTTCTTTTCATAAATACCTGTCATATTAGTTGTTTTGTATTTTTCGATAGAAAAACAACTATGATTACAACTAAAACAACAACTACTGATTACTATACAAACAACTGTCATGTATGTAATAACTGTCAAACGTTTTTCGTACACTCACAAAAGTTTGACAGTTGTTTGTGTAGTAATCAGTAGTTGTTGTTTTTAACAGTAATTACAGTAGTTTTCTATAGAGAAATGCAAAACAACAACAACTAACGAAAAGTACTGTAATTTGGTAACAGTTGTTTAAATAAGTTATTTTTAACATAATAATAAACAATTACCAAAACAGTAATTTTTCAGTAAACCGTTGTTTTTGTTAATTATTTAAAAAATAAAAAATTTCGCTGAATTTCTTTGAATTTTTTTTACTGCATATACCATTGTTTTAACTGTCATTTTCAGTAGATTCTACCGACAAAATTTTTTGAGCGTAATTTTGGTTTTTATATAACTCTCTACAGTGGGGTTATTTTAGAATCATGTTGGAAATAAATCTGCCACTTCATATCTACTCGACCGATTATAATGAAATTTGATATAATGGGAGCTAAGGTATATTCAGGCTTAAATTTTGGCTATAAGCCCTATATGTCGGTAGAATCTACTGAAAATGACAGTTGGAACAAAGGTATATGCAGTTAAAAAGGCGACAAAGGTATTTACCTTTAAAATAACTAAAACTTTTTTATTTTATTTTTAAGTGTTGAAAAATAAATAACAAATGCATTAAAAATAACTAACAATGCCGAAAAATTAACTGACAAATTTTTACTACAAAAATTTTAAAACAACTGACAAAATCGGTAAAAACTACTGTTTTTTATAGTTAATTCTTTTGGTATATTTTAATGAAAAAAAAATAAAAAAACAATTTTTTTCTTTCGATTACAAAAATATGTGTATTTACTTTTGCTAACTTTACAGATATATTTTGCTAACTTTACAGACTTTTTTTGAGTGTATATTATATTTTTATTATACCATTTTTGAATATTCTTCTGTTAGATATAGATAAAATAGTCTAGCATTTTGAAGTAACCCATAAATTTTTTTTGCTGGGAACTTAATTTCTTTCTATATATAAATGTGATAGAAACCATGTAACCAGCTAATTTCTAATGCACCTGTTTTACAAAATTTATAACAATCTGACCAATTTTTGGTTAATATATAAAATTTGTGACCAATTTTATAGGCCAAATGTAAACTCCGTAACCAGTAACTCATAAGGTTTTTCAACTGTAATCTCTATATATAAAAGATTAACGTGAGTGACTGACAGACTGACTCAACATCGCACAGCCCAAACCGCTGAAGCTAGGAAGTTGAAATTTGGTATGTAGGTTCCTCTTTCGGTGTAGACGTCCGCTAAGACAAGATTTTTGGAAATTCCTACCGGAACGGAAAAAAGGGGGAAAGTCTCCCCCTTGACGGCCTGCCAAAACCCCTTTGGGTAGAAAGCTGAAATTCAGATATATGTTCCTAGGAGTAGGGGCTAACTTTTCTGGAAAGTACTTTCTCGAATTTTGGACAGGGACGTTGTAAAAATGGGGGTTAAAAAGGGAAAAAGGCCCCCCTTGACGGCCTGCCCAAACCGCTGGATGTAGGAAGTTGAAATTTGGTATAAAGGTTCCTCCACTATCGTAGACATCCACCAAGATGGGATTTTTGGAAATTTTTACGGGGAGGGGCAAAAAGGGGAAAAAGTCTCCCCCTTGACGGCCTGCTCAAACTGCTGGAGCTATGAAGTTGAAATTTGGTATGTAGGTTCCTCGATCGGTGTAGACGTCCGGCATTTTTGGAAATTCTTATCGAGAGGGGCAAAAAGGGGACAAAAAGTAGCTTTTTCCAAAAAAAAGTACCTTTTTCTATAGAACTAAAGAGGAAGCGAGATGGCATATAATGAGGAACGAGTGGAATTGAAACACTGCATTTAAAAGAGGAATGGAACGGAGAAAGTGCAAAGAAAAGGAATGCAAATAGAAGCGACTGATATCAATATCGATACACAAGGCAGTAGGAACGAAATGGAATGAAACGGGGCACGAGTGGAATTGGAATAACAGATAATGGGAACGATATGCAATAGAATGGTGAACGAAATGGAATCTTGGAAGGAGTTGCATTGGAACACTAAAATTGTTAAACAAAATGGAATGGTACTTGAAATTTCGCATGCGATTGAGGCAAGATTATATATTTGGGATTTTTACTGGGAGGAGCAAAAAGTGGTGAAGAACCTCTTTTAATTACCAGTTCAAACACTATCCACGGAATATGAAACTTATGTAGCATTGTAACATACTCTCCAAAAAGTTAAACAAATTTTCTAAAAGAGAAAAAACCTTAGAAAAGGAATTGAACTTATATATTCTGATATTTAAACTGCAGGTAACGAAGCACCGGTGGAAGAAACCGACGCAGTAAATTTTCCAACTGAATTTGTGAATTTACTTGAATTGCCAGGTCTACCTTTACATAAACTGGAATTAAAAAAAACTTTAAGGCATGCTAACAACGTAGCGGGCTTTGCCCGCTATCTTTAATATTATAAAATGCTTTCCAACCCTGCTTTACGTTATTTATTTTCATTCAAAACACAAATGAACAAAACTACTTACGGGTCTATCTACCTTAGTTCGCACTTTACCAAATTATCTTGACATATACACGTTTATTGCAATTTATAATGGATTCATTACTAACAATCCACTTTCATGAGAAAAAGTGATCAAATATTTATTTATTTTAAACCCATTGTTGTGTCAGAATTATTTATTTGTGGTGGCTGGGTGAAGGCTTTCATTATAAAAACTGTACTTTAAATAAAAAACCGAATTTAAAAAAATCAGATACGAGCTATCTACGCCGATGGCTTGAACAACAGACAATTAGTTGTTACATGTCACGTGTTGGTATACTAAATGATTTACTTATATAAAAATGAAGAGGCAAAAAATAGTGTTTGTACTTAAACATTACAATAAATTTACCTTAACAATTATTTTACCTTAACAACAAATATTGTGTTTTATTTTATCTAAAAGAAATTTAATTCTAAACTTTAAGGCACGCTAACAACGTAGCGGGCTTCGCCTTATATTTTAATAACACTGCATGACAAAATCTTGACTTTTAAAAATTAATAGAGCTCTGATTCTATATATTACGGACATGTTGATTACAATGTCGTACTTTATTTTTCGATCAATGGTACAGATTTTTCCCTAAATGTCTTTAACGTTTAACCTGTTGTTCGGGACCGGCAACAGGTTAACGTTTGAACTTTAATTCCAAATATCTCCGTTAGGGGGCGCTACAAAACTATAAAAATTATAAAAAATATTTCTTTGGCATTGATCTATACTTCACAGAAGTTTGGTCTGAAAATTCCCAGCCATTAAAATTGTGACATGAAAGGGTTAATTAAATTGCGGAAAGTATAATGTTATTTATACTCAAATGATCGTTGGACTTTAAATAATCATCTAGTATAAAAGATTTGAAGTTTTTCTACAGCATGTAACATTCTCGAGATGAAAAAGGATGTCTTTAATAAGATTTGAAAAAAATGCCGTAAACTCCGTTCCTAATTTTTACACCAAACTATTTAACGAGTAAGAAAAACAATGGGATATTTGGATTCACCTTGTAGGCATCATACGATTTTGTTTCGAAAAGAAAATTCTGATAAAGCGTTTCTGAAAGAAAAGGAAATAAGTAACCAAATGTAAACTCCGTTACTGTAAACTCCGTAACCAAAATTGTTTGCATCAGATTGCATTAAAAAAAATGTTGGTAAATGTTTGAAATATTTAAAAATAACCACAAACAGAGGTTATTCAACTGATAAATATGCGTCAAAAGATGATTCAACTAACAATATCCCGTCGAATCAAAGAACTTTATCAGTTTTTTTACTCTAAACTGCTGGAGCGAAAAACAATTAATTGGTTTTAATCGATATTTCGACTCATTACTGACCTTAGTTCGACAAATTAAATTTGTTTCCCACAATTTAAGAATTTTTTGGTCGCGAAATGGTACACTCATAGAAAAAAGTTTGTAGAAAAGTTAGTAAAACTGTTGGTACTTCAACTTAACAAATTTTTAACTAATTTTTAGTTAATTTTTTTGCTACCTCCACATTACTAACTTACAAATTTTTTTGCTATTTTTTTTGCTGAATTTAGTTACTAATTTTAAACAATAAATTTGCCAACTTTACAGTATTTTGCTGAATTTTAGTTGCTAATTTTAACAGAAGATTTGCTAATTTTACAAATTTTTTGTAAACTAAACCACCAATTTTGGAGCGCTTATAAACAGAATGTTAAATGACTCATAAAAATGATTGCATATTTTTAACTCGCCAAAAATAATGCAAAACGTTTTTAAATAAAGCTAAATTGAAATGGTTGAAAATTTGTCCTACTCATAAAATATCTAAATTATTAAAATTTATGAGAAAAGTTTCTATTTATCGTAATACTTTAATTTTCAAAGATCAGGGTTTATTTTGGACGGACCATTTTAATATGAAAATTGTGATTAAAAGTATCTCTGGGGAGCAAGTGGATTTTACAGGGATGACCCTAATTTTTTTCCCCCAATATACTTTTTAAGCTTATTTAAAGAATACGGTATTTTTAATCGGCCACACCTTCTTTCCTGTGGGTGAAGCTTTAGAGGTAAAAATGGAAACTCAAATAAATTCGGAAGTACATAAACGATCAGCAAACAATTAAAATCAAAAGAAGGGTCTCTGAAATACATTTTGTTATGGTTAACATATTATTGTCTATAAATATTACCACTTTTACAAAAACTCATTCTTGGGAAATTTTCATTGGTATTGAAATATAATTGGCATTACTTTATCTCAATGTCAATGCCAACAAATTTCATCATCATTCAATGCCAATGAAATTTTTTCCAATTTGCATTGATGAAAACAATGGTAATGAAATGTACACATAATTGAAAAAAATTTAAGAAATACGCGAATTTTTAATTTTTTTTCTTAATTTATTTCTTTGTTAAAACATGAAAACAAATATTTCTTTCATTAATTATAAATGGGCATTTAGGCATTGAACAATGCCAATTGAAAAAATTTCAATTAATTGACACATTCAATAAACTGGTCCCAAGTATGTTTTAAAATACACATATATTTTTTATTTATTAATTTTCATTTCATTTGCTCCTTTTTGACCTTTTTCCAGTCCACTAGTAATCTGCAAAAGCTGTGTTGATTTCAGAAAATTTTAGCAAAAATTTTGTAGATTTAACAGTTTTTTTGCTATTTTCATTCTACTATTATTTAGCAATTTTTTTTGGTGATTTCAGCAAGTTAAATTGTTATTTGCAATTAACAAAAATTTAGCCCAAATACTACTAAAAATTCTGTAAATTTAATAGTTTTTTTGCTATTTTTATTAAACTACTATTCAGCAATTTTTTTGATAACACTATGCGACAGTCAAAATCGGGATGGGATGAAACCAACGGGAAATGTTATATCGGTCAAAAACAAGTTATACGTGTCCCGGCGTTTCGCTGGGTCACCCCTAGGAATCGAGATATATTTTTTTTTTACATAACTCGAGAACCACTAGTCCGATTTTGCTCAAACAATTTTAAAAAAATTAAAAATTACAATTCCTTGAAACTGTTCATATAACGTTTTTCTATATACTCAACAGTTTTGCCGGTAAAAATAAATGTTTGTTACCGCTACCATAAAAATCAATAACCTTTTGTTTATTACTTTTTTTAATATTTTAGGCAAAAAATATTTTTTTCTTCATACATTTATTTTTACCGGCAAAACTGTTAAGTATATATAAAAACGTTATAAGGAATTGTAATTTTTAATTTTTTTTAAAATTGTTTGAGCAAAATCGGACTATTGGTTCTCGAGTTATGTCAAAAAAAAAGACCACCAAAGGTCAAATCGATATATCTCGATTCCTAGGGGTGACCCAGCGAAACGCCGGGACACGTATAACTTCTTTTTTACCGATATAACTTTCCCCGGTAGTTTGAACCCTTCCCGATCACTGACCCCTACCATTTGTCTCACAGTGTAATTTTAGCAGGTTAAACTGTTATTTGCAATTAACAACAATTTAGCTCAAATATTACTAAAATTCTGTAAATTGAACAGTTTTTTTTTGCTGTTTTCATTTTATTAATATTTAGCAAACTGATTCTGCTAATATTAGCAGTTTTTTCTGCAGCATCATTTTTAACTAATTTTTTGTAACTTTTTCTGCTATTTTTACGGACTTATTTGTATGAGTGTATGTTTTTAATATATTATTTTGTAACTTCACTACCGCTGATTCGGTTTTAAAAAATTTTATATTTTTGAAAAGCATTTAAAAGGACCAAAAATACAAAATTAAAAAAAAACAATTTTTTTTCGCGGAATGAATTGTATTTTTATTTATTATTATAAACCGAAACCGCCAATTTGATAAACACAAATTGCATAGTATTGAAAAGCATGTTGAACACCTAAATACGAAATACTAATAAATTGAAGAAAATTCGTACACATTTTTATACCCTACACCACTATGTGGTCAGGGTATTATAAGTTTGTGCTGATGTTTGTAACACCAAAATATATTGGTCCTAGACCCATCTTATAGTATACCGATCGACTCAGAATTTTTTTTATTTCGATTTAACGATGTCCGTCTGTCCGTCCGTCCGTCTGTCCATGCATTCTTGTGCGCACTCTACAGGTCGCAAATATTAAGATATTTTGATGAAACTTAGTACACCGACCTATATTGCCCCAATAACGCAGCCTATTGATTTTGGTGAACATCGGTCCATGTTTAGACCTAGTGCCCATATAAGGGTCCTATCAAAATTATACTGTTTATACGCTGCAGGTCGCAAATATTAAGATATTTTGATGAAATTTGGTACAAAGACCTATATTGGCCCAATAACGCAGCCTATTGATTTTGGTGAACATCGGTCCATGTTTAGACCTAGTGCCCATATAAGGGTCCTACCAAAATTATACTTTTTATACGCTGCAGGTCGCAAATATTAAGATATTTTGATGAAATTTGGTACACAGACCTATGTTCGCCCAATAACGCAGCCTATTGATTTTGGTGAACATCGGTCCATGTTTAGACCTAGTGCCCATATAAGAGTCCTACCAAAATTATACTCTTTATACGCTGCAGGTCGCAAATATTAAGATATTTTGATGAAATGTAGTACACCGATCTATGTCAGCCCAAGGATGAAGCCTATTGATTTTGGTTAACACCGGTCCATGTTTAGACCTAGTGCCCATATAAGGGTCCCCCCAAAATTGGCTTGGTTACAAACTGAAGGTCGCAAATATTAAGATATTTTAATGAAATTTGGTGCGCTGACTCACATTATAGAAAATTTTGACACAAGCCCCATTTTAACCCATTCGAATTTCGGATCCAAACATTAGTTGGCTTTCAACCAGACTGGTGCAGGGTATTGTATAGTCGGCATGCCCGACTTTAACCTTTTTACTCGTTTAGCATATAGTCATATAAAATCAAAAAAGCCGTAAGTTACAAAAAATTCAAAATCGACTTTTTGATCAATTATGATGTACCGTATCAAAATACATATTCCTGCAAAATATTACAAACCTACGATTAAACACGATGATTTTATTTAAAAAAAAATTGTAAACAGCCCCAAGTGTAAGCAGAGCTTTGAAGAATTAATTCCTTAATTCAATTTTTCAATTCTGAATTAAAAATTCTATGAATTAATTCACTAAGCACCATATATTGAATAGAATTAATTCATATTTGCTTTCGTTCGATTTATTTTGTTACGAATTAATTCAATTGCAATAGTTCTTTTTATTAAATCAAATGAATTAATTCACCGATGAACGCGTTCAATTTTATAAATCGAACGGAAAAAAAGTGAATTAATTCCTTACTGAATTAATTCACCACTCAATTCATTCAATTTCATTTTCATTCAGTGAATTAAAAAAAAAATAAAATTACATTCAGTGAATTAAAAAAAAAATAATAAGTTCACTGAATTGAAAAAAAAAAATAAAATAAGTTCACTGAATTGAAAAAAAAAATAAAATAAGTTCACTGAATTCAAAGCCTGTTTTCTGCTGTTCAGTAGAAGAAAACAATAATGTACAAATAAAATGTTTAAATAAGCAATTTTACAGTGTGTGCTAGTAACAAATTAGAAACCGGATGCTGTTTATCAACCTACATGATTCAAAAATAAAGCCTTTTACTATTAAAAATAAAATCTTTACAGATATAGATAAATTTGGAAAAGAAATATAACTACATATATATAACTATATAAAAATTAATAGTTATATTTTTTTCCAAATTTATCTATATCTGTAAAGTTTTTATTTTTAATAGTAAAAGGCTATATTTTTGAATCATGTAGGTTGATAAACAGCATCCGGTTTCTAATTTGTTACTAGCACACGCTGTAAAATTGCTTATTTAAAAATTTTATTTGTACATTATTGTTTTCTTCTACTGAACGGCAGAAAACAGGCTTTGAATTCAGTGAACTTATTTTATTTTTTTTCAATTCAGTGAACTTATTTTATTTTTTTTCAATTCAGTGAACTTATTATTTTTTTTTTTAATTCACTGAATGTAATTTTATTTTTTTTTTAATTCACTGAATGAAAATGAAATTGAATGAATTCAGTGGTGAATTAATTCAGTAAGGAATTAATTCACTTTTTTTCTGTTCGATTTATAAAATTGAACGCGTTCACGGTGAATTAATTCATTTGATTTAATAAAAAGAACTATTGCAATTGAATTAATTCTTTGATTTTGTTGTTTGATGAACGCATTCAATTGAATGAATTCAGTGAATTACTTAAGAAAAGGAATTCATTCAATTCTAGAGAAAATTGAATTCGATTGGTAGTGAATTCATTCAAAAAGGAATTAATTCTTCAAAGCTTTGAGTGTAAGCGCAAACAATTTTAAAAAGTTTTTTGCTTCTCCTGTAAAATTTTTTAAATGTAACTTACGGCTTTTTTGATTTCATATGAAGATATGTTGTTTTTCATATTTTATGAAATAAAAAATGATAAAATTTCAAATATTTTTATGACAAATATTTTTGTTTACATTTAACAGAGAAAATCAAGAATTTTTAAGACTTGGCAGCATTTTTATAACTACTAACTCCTCAATTCATAAATGCTTTGTAAAGTTATAGCAGGTTTACAAAACGTCATTTTCATACAAAATTTGTTCAATAAACCTCCTATAATTTTACAAAGCGTTTATGAATTTAGGGGTTAATATTTAAGAACCTAAATTTATACCTACATATATAAAAATTTTATAAATGCTTTTGTATGGAATATTTATACAAAATTCGAAAAAAACAAACCTATATTTTATAATAAAAATTAAATAAATAATTCCAATATTTTAACAAATTCACAAATAATTTTATTCACTTGATTTCATGGTAAAAATCACGTAACAACTGCATGTGCTGATTTATGCTACATTTACAAGAATGTCAAAACGTTGTACATTGTCGTTTTGAAATTTTATTGATCATTTTTGTGGAACAAATTAATATTAAAAGAAAAAGTGTTTTCATTCCTAGTATTGAAAAAAATTATATTGATATTTTCATTAAATCATGAAGGTTTAAAATTTTTGTGTACATGAATATATGCATATTATTTTTAACATATTCAAAACGATTTGTCATGTTTTATATTAAATTGACAAATGGAATTTTATTTAAATCTACCATGAGTTTTAAGAAAATAAGTTGAAATAACCTTGAAATTATTAGTAATTCGAATATTTTGTTCAGAATTTGGAAAGTTAATTGCATGAATATTTTAATAAACAAAATTTTATTAACATATGTAGCTTATTTAAAAATTTATTTGAAACCCCATAACATAATTCACATTGTAGAGGTTATCTTTTTCCAACAAGATTCTGGACACACTCGTAATCATGTTAAATTTGTGATATTAATAGAGTGTCCAAATCATTATCGATTTCAGCAAACAGGTTCGTTCGCAAAATCAGATTTTTAAATATCCGGTTTCGAATGCGGTTTTTAATAACGAACCTTTTAAACTGGTTTCGATTTTTTTGTTTATGTATGGTATTTCGTTCTTTTTCATGTACAAAAATCTGTTAAACTCCACACAAAAAAATATTTTTAATGATAGCTGTGTTTTCGACTTAATTATATGCGTTAACTCACAAAAAACTTAAAGTACGTTCAATTATACCTAGGGAATGCATCCCGGGATTTCCCGTCCCGGGATTCCCGGGAAAATAAGCATTTTTCAATTCCCGCATTCCCGGGAATTTCGACCGGGAATCCCGGGATTTCAAAAAGTGCAGTTTATAATAATAAAGTTAATTATTTCAAATTTACTTATGTAAAATTTTCCAGCGTTTTGAAAATAGTAAAAATCTTACATTAGGCTTGCTCATGTATTTACAAAATTGTAGTAAAAGTAGTAAGATTTTCGAGTAAACGAACACACTGATTAATTTGTGTACTTGATTGAACTTTTTAAGTTCCATTTTTTAACAAGCACTAAAAGGAACATAAAAAATATATTTTTTACGAAAACCACTCAACTAAATAGTGTTTGTATAAAAATTTTTGAATCGAACTTATTATGTACAGAATTAAAGACAAATTTGTCCATTGATTTTTAAAAATTTTCAAGTAAGAAGAATTTGTTTCCATAATTTTTAGAATTTTTTCCAATTTTCTAAAATTATTTTCTCTCTTAATTTTTTTATTTATTTTTTTTACGGACAAGTGTTTTATTCTAAAAATTAGTTTTAGTTTATTCAGTTTTTAAAAATAAATATATAATAAGTCTTATATAATTTCTAATATAAAATTATTTCTTTCCCTCTACGAAAATTCCAAGAAAAACCAACTGAGCTTTTTCACGATCATAAAAATTTGAGGTCTTAAGACATTTTATTAATAAAATTTTTTAAATTACTATAAAATATTTTCTAATTTATGTCCCTTGCGGGATCCCGGGATAAATTTCAAGATAAATTTCCCGCTTTCCCGGGAAATCAAAAAGTGCGGGATTTTGCATTCCCTAATTATACCGCAAATATTATAAATATTATGTTCAAATTTTCTTTGTACTTTAACCGGTTAAACGTATATTTGCTTTAAATACTTAGCGTTGATAGGTATGAACGAAAATACAGCTGATAATACATTTTAAACTATTGATTTCCAGTTTTCTACAATAAACTTTTAAAATTGAATTTGTTAATTTCAACTAAATTTTTATATTCAAGTCTCTTATCACAAGGTTAATGGAAGCATTAGTAGTAGGTATATCTGAAATTTAAAAAAGGGCATTGTTTTGTCCCCTTCCTTCTTTATCTAGTGTCTTGACAACTTTAATTATTTATTAATACACACAAATTAATTGTTGAAAAAATTTAGCGTTTTCCGAAGAAAAAATTGTAATATTCCTTAGCCATGAAATGTTCAAGTGTTCTCCACTACAGTGCAATTGATATCATTTTGACGTTTCTCTGCAATCGTTTTGACATTTAACCCTCGAAGTGGCACATGGTTCTGGCCAGACATATTTCATTTTCATGCTTCAATTTAGCATACTTCTATTTTAGGTACATGGCTGTAATTTCAGGTAATCTCCCAAAATATTGTTGGCTTTCGATGTATAAATTAATAATTGAAAAAAAGTCCTTGGAACAGGACAAAAAAGCCAAATAAAAAATCTTCAGCTTACTTTTGGTACATGGTGTCTGGCCAGACCCCTATGCATTTTGTATGAACGCATAGGCAAAGCACATGGCACGAGTTGGAAATTTGTATTTACTTTATTCTTTTATGCTTCTTTCTTTCTTCTGATTTTGTTTGTGAGTTACACTCTAAAAAATGCTTGTAAATTTACTACTATAAAATGGGTAAAATTTTGTTTAATTTTACGAAAATTCGGTAAATATAAACAAAAAATGCGTAAACTTTTTTCATACACACTTCCATACACAATAATACACACACAAAGTATTTTTAGACTTATGTGTTTATAAATAAACACATTGTGCCTAAAATTACTGTTGTTTTGTTAAATAAAATTTTTACGCACAAAGTTGGTAAATATACTATCCTATAATAGTAATAAATACTCTGACATTTCAAATTGGAAAAAATTTAAAAAAAAATTATAAATAATAAAAAGAAAAAGCGAAAACGGATTATTTTTTGTGAATTACAACATTTTCACAAACACATTAGAGTCTGGAAATAGCAACATAAGCATGAAATTGTTTTTGGTAATTATTGTTAACGCATGTGGTATTCTAAACCTCATTTCAAAATTGAAAACGCCGTAAGAGAGATACGGCCTACGCAGGAACAACTGGGTGCATTGACTCCTGCTCAACAAAATGCCTTCTTTGCAAGGGAGGCAGTCAACCAACAACCGTCAACAATAACGGGAGAAAACGCCGAAAGAGAGATACGGCCTAGGCAAAACAACTGGGTGCAATGACTCCTGCTCAACAAAGTGAGTATTCATTGAGTACTGCCTAACTTGCAAAGAAAGCATTTTGCTGAGCAGGAGTCATTGCACTCAGTTGTTCCTTCGTAGGCCATATCTCTCTTAAGACGTTTTCTCCCGTTATTGTTGACGGTTACTGCCTCCCTTTCAAAGAAGGCATTTTGTTGAGCAGGAGTCATTGCACCCATTCAATAGTTATAACAAAATTTTATATGAATTTTTACAAATGCCTTAAGATCCCAAAACGACTAATTGGGACATAAGCTGTGTTTGTGCGGCATTCCTATCAATGATATCTTGAACAATTTTGACAGTAGAAAGCCGGAATACGTTGAAAAACTGTCAAAATCGTTCTTGATAACACTGATAGAGAGTCACACAAACACAGCTATAAACGATTATGAGAGAGGGACTCGGATATTATTATTAATAAAATACGTACCAAAAATTAATTTGTTATTTTATTTAAAAAAAATGTTTGGGTGGTGCTTGAAGTTAGCACAACTGTTGTAAATGTACACATTTTATTGAATTTTTACGCAATTTCTGTGGATTTTTGCGCATTTTTTTGTGGATTTTTACGCATTTTATGCGTACATTTACACGTGAAACGTGCTTTTTTACACACAAATTTAGTAAATTAACACACTAATTTCAAAATTTCATTTAATTTTTACGCACTTTCAATGTAAAATTACAAATTATTTGTGCACCAACTTAAACACAATGTGCGTATTTTTTTTCAATTACGCACATAGAGTAAATATACCTAATTTATAGTAGGAGTTCAGTTTCCTACTATAAGTTGGGTAAATTTCAACAGAATTTAATTAGAGTGTAGTTATTCATTGAACGTTGAACAGTGAAGAAGTAATCTAGTTTTTGTGCGGTAATTTTGAACTTGTGAATAATTTTACGCAGGTAGATTTGTTGCGTTGTTAGTATATTATGGCTGATGAACTGGAATTTATTTATAATACACGCTTGCGAATTTGCAACCCCAATTGTCAGAGGCATTAGTGCGTGATTTTCAAAGTCAGGTAGAAGCTGATGAAAATGATGATGTTTTTGAAAACGATGGTGACGACACTGCTGATTATGTGCCAGAAGATGATGCATCAGACATAGAAAATGATTTGTAAATTGAACCTAACGAACTTTATGATAGTGATGAAGACGTAGATGAAGAAGAAGAAAGTGGAAATGATGCTGAAGCAGCAAATGAAGTCGACTCAGGCTGTTTTTATAGTAAAGACGGTACTAAATGGAAATAAACTGAACCCCCTGCATCTCGTTTGCGCCAGCATAATATCATGCGTTTTCAATCTGGAACAAAAACAAGGCTCACCAATCCAGTTGAGGTATTCAAGCTATTTTTCTCAACCAATATTACGTTCGTCATCATTAGTGAAACAAATCGGCATGGGCGAGAATCAATTAGAAAATGGAATGAAGAACATCCAGAGTCTACCCAAAGAAAATGGATTGATTTGACAAGCTCTGAGCTAGATGCATTCATTGGGATTTTGTTGGCTTCTGGTCTCAGCCATAATAATATGCAAGACTCCAGTATATTGTGGCGTTCTGATTCGCTGCCCATATTCCGTGCGGCTATGTCGCACAAACGATTCATTACTCTGTCCAGATATATTCGTTTCGATAATAGTCGTACGCGGGCATTCCAACAGCAAACAGATAAAGCAGCTCCTATCCGGGACCTTTGGAATTTTCTCAATGAAAATCTGCAAAATTATTATGAACCTTATGAAAATATCACCATCGATGAGCAGTTGTTTCCATATCGTGGGCGCACAAAGTTCACCCAATATATTCCATCAAAACCTGCAAGGTATGGGATCAAAGTTTGGTGGGCATGCGATGCTAAGACTAAATTTCCATTGAAAGGAAAACTATACACTGGAAAGGAATGAGACAATCGGGAGATAAATCAAGGTGAAAACGTTCTAATGAATTTCGCAAATTGTTACGCAAACAGCGGCAGAACAA
Organism: Leucophora obtusa; assembly: GCA_949987735.1. Lineage (NCBI taxonomy): Eukaryota > Metazoa > Arthropoda > Insecta > Diptera > Anthomyiidae > Leucophora > Leucophora obtusa. Next base: position 208,512,072 of record OX465297.1, read on the forward strand.
TTATTTCTGATAATATTTTCACCTCATTGAACGGCGCTAAACGACTTGCTGCTATGGGACTGGCATTTGTTGGCACCATTCGAGCAAACAAAAGATGTCTTCCTAAGGAAGTTATGAAGAGCACCAGACGACCAATTCTTTCAAGTGTGTTTGGTTTTCATGAAAATCTTGTTGCACTTTGCAGCTACGTGCCCAAAAAAATAAGGCAGTCAATTTAATTTCAACCGTGCATTACACGAAACATGTTGAAGGCGTAGCCATGAAACCGGAAGCAATTTTATTTTATAATTCAACTAAAGCCGGAGTCGATACGATGGATCAAATGCTAACTCATTACACAACAAAACGGTCAACCAGACGCTGCACATACGCGTTTTTCTGCAACATGATTGATGTGATGGCATTGGCAAGTTACATTATATGTAAACTAAATGATGAAAATACAAGAAAAGAAAGAAGACGCATATTTTTATATAAACTTGCAAAGCAATTGGTACTGGCCAACGTTGAAAATCGCATCAATAATCCGCACATTGTGGCTCAACCAACAACTCGTATAGCATTTGAAGTGTTCTTTGGGAGACCTCTCAATATAGCAAACCTTAATGTGGCTTCACGCAGTGGTCCAGACACAATAGCTGCCAAAAAAGATTGCAGAATTTGCCTGCAGCAAGGTGACAAAATACGCCGTAAGACACGCTTTTTTTGCTGCAAATGCAACAATCCTGTTTGTCAGCAACATTCAAAAGTAGATTATTTATGTTTTTGTTGCCTTCCTCAAAATTCTGAATAAAAAAATCAATGTATTCTTCATAATAATTTTCTATTTTGCATTTGAAGGCACCGGATTACAGATAGACATGACAAGATAAGACATCAGAACTTGTCCACTCAGAAAAATTCTGCAGTTACTACACACAGAAAATTAATTAGTTGGAATTCGGTTGAACCACAATATTTATCCCAATTATATAATTTTCTTAACTTGGACCATGTTACTGATTTTGTAATGTTTAATTTTCTAATAGAACGAAATTAATGTCGTAATCTTCAATAATTGGTGAACTCAACTTTTACTGCATCAAAAATTTAATTATGACAATTATCGGTAGACCCAACCGCTACTAAAATTAAAATAAGTCGTAAAAATTATAAATCCGTACACGCAGAAAAAAGAGATTGTTGGATATATTTACAGGCAATTATATATATGTTTATAAACTACTATACTTATGTTTGAGGTGTGTTTCCAATTATTTTATTTTTATCGTTAGAATATGTATGTCTCCAGGCAAACACTGTAATGTTTGAATGTTAGTCATATTTTCCCACTTAAACAGAAATATATTTGCATTTTTATTTTATCATTATTATTTTTGTGGAGTGCAAATATTATAATGATAGATGTATTTCATATGATTCAATCATACATATGTTTACAGGCAAAAATATTATATTTGCTGGCAAATATATTATATTAAAAACACGGCAAATATATTTTAACAGTTCTTCCAAACATATATATATCACCAGCAAATATGTTTCCTGCAGGGCTATTTTTTTCAGCGTGTAGTGACAACATATTTTCAATGTTTCATTTATTACAAACTGTCAGGTTATAAATAAAAAATATGTAAAATAAACATTTTGGTTTTCTTTTTTATATAAAACAAAATCAATTCAATTATATAAACGAAAAAAAGTTGGAAAACAATCATGTTTCATGTAAGTTAAGATCATAAATACTCGTAAGAACGTTTCATTATATAATTATTTATGTTACAACATGTGTATGTATTTCCTCTTTTCCAGCAGCATGTGAAATGTAATTGGAAAATATGGAATTTCAAGATTCCTAAGGGATCCAAGAGCCCGAAATTCTTTTATTTAACTCGATTATTGCAGCTTTGTACGAAGGATGAAGCATCAAAAGAGTTTTCAGTCAAACATAAGAACTGCTATTTTTTAGAAATGTCTCTTTAAAAACCTATGGTTCCAAAAACATTTTTTCTTAAAATGACACAAATATTCCGAGTTCCTGTTCTCATGAAAGAACCACAGGTTGGTAGCAACTATTCCTACAAAAATCAAAATTGTGATGACTTTCACCGAAAAAAATTTTAGAATCCGCGTTTTTTATATAAAAATGTAACATTAATATAAAACAAAGTTCGCTCTTAATCTGCGATATTTTGTGAACAAAGTCAATCTTGATTTGTGTTTTTGCAAAAAAAAAGTGTACTCAGAAAGGACTCTGAAACATTAGGTATTTTCATATTAAAAATTCTCCAAACCATAAACTTTTTAACGGAAAAAGTCCTTTAAGCTGATTTTTTTAAATGTGTTGTAATTGTATATTTATATTTTAAAATTTGAACTGTGTTTTAATTAAAAAATATGTAAATTAATAATAAAGTTTTTTCTTTAAATTAGAAATGGTGTAGGACATTTATAATTTTAGTTGTAGCTAACAGAACCATTCTTCGTAGAATTTGGTAGTCACAACCGAAAATGTTAATTTTCGTAGCCGAAAATTTAATGATGTGAACCGCTACTGCATTAAATTTAAAGATAGTTGTCGTAACCGCCACAATTCGATTGGCAACAAATTCGGTTAGTACAACGAATCTGTTTTCTGGGTGTACATGACAGCAATTTTTTTAGTAATGCGGATGTAGTTATTTTAACTAAAATTGCAGTTAATTTACTTAGAGCAAAATTTTTCAATGTTTTTGACGGTTGTTTTTTTAAACAAACTACAAAAACTACTACATTGTAGTAACATTTATTTTATGCAGTTGTTTTGAATTTTGTTACAAATACTTAAATTTTCAAGTGTATATGTACGAAGCAAACAAGTGCGTGTGTACGAAGCGCTTGCTTAGAAATTTCTAATTTTCTGTTTTCTGTTGCGCCTTTAGTTATAATACAACGCTAAAGAGAGAAGACGCGTTATACGAAAAGAGGTTATATATATTTTTAAATAATTAAAATAATAAGGTACGCTTTTATAATATTAAATATAAATTTATTTACTGGAATATTAAAAAATATTGTATTTATTTTCTTTCTTTCAGTTCCTTTATATTTTCATCCCTTTCTACCTGGAAAAAAAAGGAAGCCAAACAATATTTCATCCCTCACAGACGTACTTCGAGAACAAAATCTTAATAGTGAACAATAAAAGTGATATTAGGTTTAATTTTTATTTCTCAATTTTCAATTTATTCGAGAATAAAATTATGTTAAGAGTATTTACATAAATTTGTTTTTATTTAATGAATAATTTTTAAAATAGTTTTTGTTTATGTTACTTTACTACATTTGCAGTTGTTTGTACAATTTTACAATAATTTACATGTATGTTGTTTTCATGGAATTTGTAGTTGTTTTAACTACATTTGTCAGTTTTAAAAATAATTTCCCATTGCAGTTGATTTAATTGCAAATGTAGTCTACACCTTTTTAACTGCAAATTCAGTTATTTTAGCTGTCATTTGCAGTTGATTTTACCTACATAATTCCCTGAGTGTACTACTGACCGGTAGTGTGCGCAAAAATCCTCAAAATCTTATAGAAAATTGCATTATGTGTTCACACTATCACATGCTAAATATTACTTATAGTCTTGACTAGCCATGGATTTGTGCGAACATGAAACAAATCACACGGGAAACAACAACAAATTTTATTTGTTGTTTTTGTTTTGCATGTAATTCGTTTCATGTTCGCACAAATCCATGGCTAGTTAAGACTATAAGTTATGAAAGTAGTAATCGATAAAACAAAAACTTAAATTAAATTTAAATAGAAAAAGAAAATTGTCAATTTTTTGATCAAAGTGCCATCTAGTAACAACGATATTTTTATAACTTATTTTTTTGGTGATGCCATACCCCTGGCCAAATCAGCTATAATATTTTTTGTTTCAATTCTTTTGCTTTGTTTGTCTCTCTTTTTGCTTATCAACATAAAGGTACCATTCTTGATAAATACCATAAGATTCACGATTTTTTGAAATATTTTAAAAAATTGAGAAAACCATCTGTATGCAAAGATTACACAGTACATACAACACTAAAAATGCATCGGGCATGCGACATATCAATTCTGATAGATTTTAGGAAGAATATAACGAGTGTGACCACCAAATTTCAAAATTAGCTCTAGTTTTTAAAATATTTGCAAATTTAACTTTTAGCAAAAAGACAGTTTTTTTGTTAAAAGTTCTTATTTATTCATATACCTGACTAAACCACGGATAATTTTTAATATGGTTTAAAAATTTAAACTTTGGGCTTTCAGAAACATATCAACTTAATTTGATTAAGTAAAGGATTTAGGATATAATTGCAATTAAAGGGAAAACTTCACTTATTTTCCTATTTTGCAAATCTAGTAAAATCCCTTAATCGGATTTGCAAAATCTTTACATATGACGTAAATTCATATCCCACTAAATTCTTTTTACCAAAAGAATCACAACCTCTGTATCAACATTTGCAGAAAATGCAATCTGAAATACACATTTTACATCTTTTTTATTTCAAATAAATTTTATATGAATTTACTATGGCAAAAGGAAATGAAGTACATTTTTGAACATGCATATTTTAAAATCGTTATTTTTTCGAAATTTGCACTTTAAATATCTAAAACTTTGTTGAAATTGATTAGAAAATATATGTTTTATATTTCTGAATGGTTTTATCTGGGTTTTATATTTTAAGATTTTTCACAGACTCCTTAATTTTTAGGTATTAAAAAAGTCGATGTTTTTCAGGTTTAGCCAATATTAACTTAAAACGAGTAAAAAGGTTAAAGTCGGGCATGCCGACTATACAATACCCTACACCAGTTTGGTGTATTGTTTGGATCCGAAATTCGAATGGGTTAAAATGGGGCTTATGTCAAAATTTTCTATAATGTGAGTCAGCGCACCAAATTTCATTAAAATATCTTAATATTTGCGACCTGCAGTTTGTAACCAAGCCAATTTTGGGGGGACCCTTATATGGGCACTAGTTCTAAACATGGACCGATGTTCACCAAAATCAATAGGCTTCGTCCTTGGGCCAACATAGGTCTATGTACCAAATTTCATCAAAATAGCTTAATATTTGCGACCTGCAGCGTATAAACAATATAATTTTGGGGGGACCCTTATATGGGCACTAGTTCTAAACATGGACCGATGTTCACCAAAATCAATAGGCTTCGTCCTTGGGCCAACATAGGTCTATGTACCAAATTTGATCAAAATATCATAATATTTGCGACCTGCAGCGTATAAAGAGTATAATTTTGGTAGGACCCTTATATGGGCACTAGGTCTAAACATAGACCGATGTTCACCAAAATCAATAGGCTGCGTTATTGGGCCAATATAGGTCTGTGTATCAAATTTCATCAAAATATCTTAATATTTGCGACCTGCAGCGTATAAACATTATAATTTTGGTAGGACCCTTATATGGGCACTAGGTCTAAACATGGACCGATGTTTACCAAAATCAATAGGCTGCGTTATTGGCCCAATGTAGGTCTGTGTACCAAATTTCATCAAAATATCTTAATATTTACGACCTGCAGCGTATAAACAGTATAATTTTGATAGGACCCTTATATGGGCACTAGGTCTAAACATGGACCGATGTTTACCAAAATCAATAGGCTGCATTACTGGGCCAATATAGGTCTGTGTACCAAATTTCATCAAAATATCTTAATATTTACGACCTGCAGCGTATAAACAGTATAATTTTGGTAGGACCCTTATATGGGCACTAGGTCTAAACATGGACCGATGTTCACCAAAATCAACAGGCTGCGTTATTGGGCCAATATAGGTCTGTGTACCAAATTTCATCAAAATATTTTAATATTTACGACCTGCAGCATATAAACAGTATAATTTTGGTAGGACCCTTATATGGGCACTAGGTCTAAACATGGACCGATGTTCACCACAATCAATAGGCTGCATTATTGGGCCAATATAGGTCTGTGTAGAAAATTTCATCAAAATATCTTAATATTTACGACCTGCAGCATATAAACAGTATAATTTTGGTAGGACCCTTATATGGGCACTAGGTCTAAACATGGACCGATGTTCAAAAAAATCAAACTTGTTCGTCCTTGGGCCAACATAGGTCTGCGTACCAAATTTCATCAAAATATCTTAATAGGTGCGACCTGTAGAGTGCGCACAAGATTGCATGGACAGACAGACGGACGGACGGACAGACGGACATCGTTAAATCGAAATAAAAAAAAATTCTGAACCGATCGGTATACTATAAGGTGGGTCTACGACCAATATTTTTTGGTGTTACAAACATCAGCACAAACTTATAATACCCTGACCACATAGTGGTGTAGGGTATAATTAAAACAAACGAGTAAAAAGGTTAAAGTCGGGCATGCCGACTATACAATACCCTACACCAGTCTGGTTAAAAGCCAACTAATGTTTGGATCCGAAATTCGAATGGGTTAAAATGGGACTTGTGTCAAAATTTTCTATAATGTGAGTCAGCGAACCAAATTTCATTAAAATATCTTAATATTTGCGACCTGCAGTTTGTAACCAAGCCAATTTGGACACTAGGTCTAAACATGGACCGTTGTTAACCAAAATCAATAGGCTTCGTCCTTGGGCTGACATAGGTCGGTGTACCAAATTTATTCAAAATATCTTAATATTTGCGACCTGCAGCGTATAAACAATATAATTTTGGTAGGACCCTTATATGGGCACTAGGTCTAAACATGGATCGGTGTTAACCAAAATCAATAGGCTGCGTTATTGGGCCAACATAGGTCTGTGTACCAAATTTCATCAAAATATCTTAATATTTACGACCTGCAGCGTATAAACAATATAATTTTGATAGGACCCTTATATGGGCACTAGGTCTAAACATGGACCGATGTTCACCAAAATCAATAGGCTGCGTTATTGGGCTAACATAGGTCTGTGTTCCAAATTTTATCAAAATATCTTAATATTTACGACCTGTAGCGTATAAACAATATAATTTTGGTAGGACCCCTATATGGGCACTAGGTCTAAACATGGACCGATTTTAACCAAAATCAATAGGCGTCGTCCTTGGGCCGACATAAGTCGGTGTACCAAGTTTCATCAAAATATCTTAATATTTGGGACCTGCAGAGTGGGCACAAGAATGCATGGACAGACAGACAGACGGACGGACATCGTTAAATCGAAATAAAAAAAATTCTGAGCCGATCGGTATACTATAAGGTGGGTCTACGACCAATATTTTTTGGTGTTACAAACATCAGCACAGACTTATAATACCCTGACCACATAGTGGTGTAGGGTATAAAAGTCCGTTAAAAATTTAGCTAAAACTACTAAAAATGAGTTAAAAATGATGCTGCAGAAAAAAATTGCTAAATTAGCAGATTATTTTTGCTATATATTAGTAATATAGGAACAGCAAAAATAAAACTGTTAAATATACAGAATTTTAGTTATATTTTGTTACCAATGACATGTGTCAAAAAAGTATTCTCGAACCGTACACTAATAGATAAAAGTCCGTTAAAGATTTAGCTAAAACTACTAAAAATTAGTTAAAAATGATGCTGCAGAAAAAAATTGCTAAATTAGCAGATTATTTTTGCTATATATTAGTAATATAGGAACAGCAAAAATAAAACTGTTAAATATACAGAATTTTAGTTATATTTGAGCTAAATTTTTGTAAATGGAGAATAGCAAATTAACCTGCTAAAATCAGCAAAAAATTTTGCTAAATAATTAGTAGCCAAAAAAATCACCAAAAAATTTAAAATTTTCGAAGTTTTTTTTCGATTTTTTTTTAAATGCAAATAAATATCGACCCTTTTGAAAACAGCAGTTTACAATTCCTTAGCAAATATTTTTGCGGATTTTAGCAGAATAAACTGCTATTTGCATTCAACTAAATTTATCTTAAAAATAGCAAAAACTTTGTAGAACGACAAATTATATTATTTGTAGAACGTAAAATTTTCTGCAGATTTTACAGTACAATTAGCTATTTTCAATTAACTTAAAGTTAGCCTAAATATAACTAAAATTCTGTAAAGTTAACAGTTTTAATTTTGCTGTTCTCATTTTACTAGTATTTAGTAAAAAAATCTGCTAATTTAGCAGTTTTTTCTGCAGCATCATTTTTAACTAATTTTTAGTAACTTTTTCTGCTATTTTTACAGATTTATTTCTATAAGTGTATGGTTTTGTTTACATGGAAGTCATGTCAAGACGGAGATGAAATCTCCATACATTTTGAATTGCGCATTTTTTTATATATATCTGACCCTTTTTAGATTATTGTGCTTTATCTTTTGTGTTTTTCTTAAATTTTTGCATTTAATTTTGCTCATATTCTGTCGGTCATATTGCCCAGATCAGCTGATTCATATCTGTGTATAATCTGTGCTGTAAACATAATAAACCAACGTTTACAGTTTATTTTGAGGTTCATATAGAATAGAGTCGCCATTAGAGAAACAAGACAGCCGTCGTGAGCCATTTAAGCCGCCGCCGCCGAATTTTTTCTGCTCATTTCGACTGGAAGTATCAATTTTCCAAAATAAAAAAATTAAAAACAGATTCCATTTTTAAAACAAATTTTCTACTTCATTCCCTGAACCATCAAAAGTAAAATATTATTTTTTTTTATTTGAAAATAAATAAAAGGGCCTATAAGTCAGCACTACCCAGCAAAATCTTTCATTACCAAATAAGTGGTTATATAATGAAACAAAAATTTTTTACTACTTATAATTCGGCGTCAGTACTAGTTATTTTTGTTAGGCGAAGCCGTTTTTATAAGCAGTCTAGCTTACGCGCGACTACTTATTTATTTATAAATATAATGTGAATTTGGTAAATACTTATTTTTTAACCACTAGTAAGTATATAAGTAAGTCGTATTATTTAATAACTTGTAACCACCTATTTTTTAACTGCGTATAAGCACACGAATAACTACTTATTTTGCTAACTGCTTATTTCATACACTTTTGTAATGCAGTGGGTAAGCGGGTGCACAAATTTTGTGCGTTTTTTCATGCAGCGAATATGGACAACTACTTACAAAAATGACCTTGTCGAACAAAAATAATGAGTTTTGACACCGAAATATAAACAGTAGACCCTAATTCTACTGCTTATTATTTAGATATTAGTAATGAGCACCCATTACTGAGATTTTTACCATAAATATTTATTAAGCTAGAAATTTTGTTTGAAAATTTCTGCTTTAAGGAAAATTTCAAAAAAAATTCGTTCTTAGTTCTGACTATAAATCATAAAAATTTTCTAAGTTAGAAATTTTGTTAAACATTTTTTTTTACCATTTTCTTAAGAACATTTTAGGAAAATTAACTGCCTGTTTTTATAAAAAGAATCAGACGAATTCGTTAAAACATTTGTGTGAAAAAACACAAACTTAAAAAGATTTATCTTTAAATTTTAAATTATCGGCATTTGTTTTACATAGAAGTCCTAAGAAATTTGTGCAAAAATTTTGAAAGAAAAACGTTTTTAAGTCAGTGTTTTTCACACAAATTTGTTAACGAATTCGTCTGATTATTTTTATTAAAAACACCCAGTAAGAGTTCTTGGTTTAAACCTTTTAACAAAACACTAAAATTTGAGATTTTTATGATAAAGTATTTCAATACAATTTTTGGAATATTTTTTATTAATACAATAGATAATATGATTTTTTTTTGCAAAAATATTTGTACTGGATGCAATTTCTTCATTTTTTATTCAGAAAAAATGTTAGATTTTAATAAAATGATCTCCCACAATACATAAATCTTTTTTCACGGCTACTAAAGTTTACCATCCAAAAGGCGGTCAGTTAGTCAAATACATTTTTCACCTACAAAATAATGAATTGATTTATGTTTACAATCAGACAATTAAAATTATATGAACGGCAATTGTAATAAATAATGAAAACCAAATTGGAATTAACAACATATAATTTATTTTTCTAAAGCTTAAAATAAGATCACAAAGTACGCCAATTAACACTTAAAAATTAATTAAAAGATTTAAAAGATCAAAAGAATTAGAAGATGAAAATATTTGAACTAAATAGTTAAACAAAAATAAATATTTTATTTAGAATCATTGTTTCCTCAGCAGAGTAAAAACGGAAAATGAATTACACTAAAACAAAATATGGAGCAACAATTAAAATATAGTGTGAATAAAAAAATGTGTTACACCATTGCAAATTAATTCTTTTAATGGGAAAAATATTTTTATAAAGAAATAAGAAAAAAGACTAAAAAATTTAGCTAAACTGCTAAAAATTAACTAAAAATGATCTTGCAGAAAAAACTGCTGAAATTAGCAGATAATCTTCGCTAAATATTAATAACAGAGGAACATCAGAAATAAAATTGTTAAATATAAAACATTTTAGTAATATTTGAGTTAAATTTTAGTTAATAGAAAATAAAATTTTAGGCTGTTGAAATCAGCAAAAACTTTTGCTGACTAAAAGATCTCATAAAATTTTTAAAGTTTTTTTCGACTTGTTTTTAATGCGAATAAAAATCTAGTCTTCTAAAATTAGCAGTTTACTACTTTTTAGCAAATATTTCTGTTGATTTTAAAATTTAACTTAAATATAACAAACATTTTGTAGATATATCAGTTTGTTTTTGCTATTGTTAGTCTACTCATATTACAAAAAAATTTCTGCAGATTTGTCGTTCTCAATCAACAAAAAGTTAACTCAAATATAACTAAAATTTTCTAAATTTAACAGCTTTATTTTTGTTCTTATCTTACTAGTATTTTGCAAAGCCATCTGATAACACAGTACAACACTAAAAATGCATGGGGCATGCGACATATCAATTCTGATAGATTTTAGGATGATTATCACGAATATGAATACCAAATTTTAAAATTAGCTCTAGTTTATGAAATATTCGCAAATTTAACTTTTAACAAAAAGTCAGTTTTTTCGCTAAAATTTCTTATTTATTCATATACCTGACTAAACCAAGAATAATTTTTAATATGGTTGAAAAGTATAGACTTTGGGCTTTCAGAACCATTTCAACTTATTTTGATTAGGTTAAGGATATACACTCAATTTCAATTTCTTTATTTCATCTACCGGGCTCAACTCTTACATATTACATTCAAATTACATAGTTTTAAAATAATATATAAAACAATTTACAATTTACATTAATATAAAATTTACAATTTACATAAATAATTTCACAATAGAATAGAGATAAAATAGAATATAAGACTACAGCCCTTATTCGTCCAACAGGTTGGATATTAGCCTCTTAAATGGTGCTCTGCCAACATCTGTATCAATTTGGTTAGATACCCAATTATATAAGAGAATACATCTATGTATAGGCTCATTCCGTCCGAGCTCATGAAAAAAGTCCGTATAAATAGGTCAAAATTGTGCTGGCGCAAATACATGTACTATTTCCTGTTATTTTAGTAAAATTTTTACCTATTTGTACGGACTTTTTTAGAGAAAATAACAAAAAAATTAGTTCAATTTAATCAGAACGCGTTTAACAGACTTTTGTACTAACTTTTTTTTATTAGTGTAGGATATATTTGCAATAATAAGTGAAAATTTCACTTATTTTCCTATTTTGCAAATCTAGTAAAATTTAGGTACTAAGTGCCAATTTATTGATAAATTCATACATTTTGTTGGTCACAACTTTGAAATTTGTCCATGAATTTTCTTTAATTAATTTAAGATGTTAATTTTGGTTAATAATAATATTTTTGCTTTTTTAGAAACGGTGTAAATTTTTTTAATTTCAAAATCAAACAAATAAAATGTTACTATAATCAAATTAAAAATAATATTTATAATATTTGCAATAATTGTTTGCTACAATTCGATTTATTTTTCAAACATTTAATAAACAAACAATCAAATGTTAAAAACTAATTTTAAAATAACATACTAACATAGAAATAGAAATGTAAAATATATCTACTTTTAAATACTCGAAAGTGCTCAATATGTTTCAAATATTGATTCAATACTCAATGCTTTTAATATTCATACAAAAACATGGTTCTATTTTCAAACCAAAATAGAGTTTCAGAATATTTTTATAGCAAAATTACGCTTTTATACATAAGTATTGGTATTTTAAGCATTGACTACTGGAAATATGGTAGGCAATGAGTACTCAACACCCGAGTACTCAATACTTTTGCAACTCTACACATAAATAGTGTTCACACCTCATGCGTTAAAAAATTACATAATATCCGTTTTATTATTGTTGTTGTTCACACAGATGCAGGCGACGATCAGAGCATGAAAAAGATAATTCTTTTTAATCAATTTGCATAAAAATTTATTCAATCTATGAATCGGTGAATAATTTATAATAATTTTAAATTAATAATTTTCTATTGAATAAAGTGAGATAATGATTTGGACTAATTTATATTGATTAAATTTTTATTGAATAATTTATTTTAAGATATAATTCGCGAAGTACCTATACATAAATCAAATCAGAGCTTTAAAGAATTTATTCAAAAGAATTATTTTCAAAGATGATTTAAAAAAATAATACAGATAATTCGCAAGAGTTATTTTTATATTCTTTTATTTTGCAAATTGATTTAAATTTCGTTTGTAGGACTCTATTTCAATTTAAAACATTAATTTATTATTAGCAGAAAATTTAATTCTGTATTTAAAGTTACAATGTGCTAGTTGAAAAATCCAACAAGCGGGGGACCCGGTAGGTAAACCTAATTCGAGTACGCTGAATCCAATGATGCTAGCCATTTTTCTAGATTAGCTCTTGAAATAAATATATTTGTGTTTGAAAATTCTGGGTCCAAGGACCCCAAAAAAGCGATTTATCTCACTTTTTGACCATTTATTTTTACCCAGGTTGTTTGTTATTTCACCAGTCAACAGCCGTTCAAAAGTTCTGAGTGAAAATGTGATGACACTTCGAAATTTTGCATACAAAATTGTACATTTTATTGCTTCGTTAAATGTACTGAAATTTGTATAGAAATGAAAAATTTGCATAAAGGTTTTTATGGTTTTCAATCACAACTTTTGGACCGCAAGACCGATTTTGATTATTTTTAACACAAAGCTCCTTGGTATGGTTACAAGCCACTTAACTAAAAATTGACGGTAAACAAATTAAAAAATCGAGTGTTTAGGGGTGCTTGAAACCATAATTTTCAAACTCAAATATCTTTTTTTTAAGAGCTAACCTAGAAAAAGGGCTAGCACCAGGGGGTCCCTCAGGTGTCGGGAAAAAAGTCTCCTATTCGTGCACAGTGTTATTATTAAATCAATAAATTCAATTGAAGTTTATTTCTTACAGACATACATATGAGTGAAAAAAAAAAATAATTCGCAAATCATAAAAAACAATTTAACATCCCTAATCAAAAAAAAGTATAATTCGCCAAATCAAAAAAATCAACATATAATTCGCGAATCAAAAATAATATTTTTTATTCTTTTTTAGAAATTGAATTTTTACCGATGATTGAATTATTTTATTATTTAAAGTCCGAATAAAATGAACCATTTGTAGTTGAAATGAAATTAATCAATTCGTTTTATTCTATGAAAAGAATCAACAGAAATCAAATTGATTCTTTGAATAAGATGTTGATTGAATAAAGTAGTCAATAATTCAATCAATTACAAAATTGAATCAGATTTATAAATCAAATTAAGGAATTATGTTTTTAAAGGTCTGACGATAATAATGATAATTAATGATCGTTATCATTAAGATTGTTGATTGTCGTTGATGCTGTTGTGTTGTTGATATCTTTCCCTCATTATATTCAAATTTATGTAGAAACAAGCATGAAAATATTTTAAATGCATGACATTTGTTATGCATCAGTAAATTGAGTAGCATCACTTCTTTTGTCCCTACGGTTTACAAATAAGTGTATGTGAGGCCAGAATAAGAGCGGAGAGCTATTTTCCATACAATTTGACATTTAAAAAGCGACGAGAGGAGCTGTCGTGTAATAAATTATATTTTATTGTAGGGACAGAATCAGACCGGTAGTTTTTCTATATATTTTGATATATAAAATAGCCACGGCGGCACCTCCCCTCTTTTCACCTTACGGGGAGACGGGAGGCTGCAGCTCTGAGCAAAAAACGCGCACGAAATAACGGCGTGTTATTCCATGCAAATGCATACTTTTTCGCGATAGTCTAAAATTAATATGGACTAAAGTGCTTATGCATAATAATTTCAAAATCTTATAACACGTTTATAAAATGAATTTTGTATGGAAAATTTGTTTTATAAGCCATTTAAATGTAAATGTAAAAAGTGATTATGTATATATTTATCCGAATCATCAAATTTAGAACAAAATGGCATCGATTTGTAGTTGCATATTTTGCCAAAAATGCATGTTTTTGCATATTTTGACTTTAAAAGCAAATTTGGTGATGCATCTTTTGTGCTTTTTAATGCATATTTGTGAATATTTTCAATTTTTAGGTGAATTTTTTATTTTATAAAAAAATATATAAATTGTTAACTTTTTATATTTTGATTCAACCAAAATAAACATTCTTAAAAACCTTATTGACCTATGGGAAATCTTCGAGTTCTGTGGCGAGTTATCATTTTATTTTTTGATTCGCAAATTAAAATTGTATTTTTATGATCTGCGAATTAATTTTAGTCATTTATTGAATACATGGATTTAACAATCATTTTAAATACAAAATTGAATTTATTCCTAATAAATCAGTGTTTTAAATTGCAGACAAACCACAAGGCTTCGCAGGTCTTATGTTTACGGGTTAAATAATTTATATGAAATTAAAAACAAACAAAAAATGTTTAATATTAATATTAGTATTTTATTAATTATTAAAAAAAAAACGGAGTATTTTAAACAAATTAACTAATGGAAATAATCGCCTCTAATCATATTTATGTTTTTTCGCGATTTGCGAATATGTACACCCTACACCAGTCTCGTTGAAAGCCAACTAATCTTTGGAATGAGATGAAATGGACTTGTGTCAAAATTTGTCTACAAAATTATAAAAAAATAGAATAATGGTAAGAAATTTTGAGAATCGGAATAATAGTCCACATGGGCATTGTGCTATATTGAATAAACAGGCTTTGTCCTTAGTCCTGTGAGTCAGCGTACCAAATTTCATTGAAATATCTCGATCGATCTATAGCGTGAGAAAAGCCAATTTTGGGGGCCTTTATACGGGCACTAGGTCCAAAAATTCACCAATTTTAACAAAAATCAACAGGCCACGGTCGGTGTACCAAATTTCATCAAAACATTTCTCAGTCAACCGAGATGCTTATAAAAGGCATTAAATATTAACTTTTACCATTGTGGCTGTCCGTCGTTATTTCGACTGCGTCTTTTTTTACAGCGGCAGCTGATAGATACAATATTAATCTGGACCGACACTAAAACGAAAACGTAAATTTATATATATTTTAAGGCTTTTTGATTTTACACAATTTTATGTGTCATTTTTAATTGACGATTTTTTTATCTCGAGTGTTAAAATTTTTTGATTCCTTTAAAAAAAATACAAAATAACAAACATAAAATTAACCTACAACAATATATTTTTATTGATTGTTTACTTATTGCTGGTTTTCGATTATTTTTTTTTTTAAATAATAGATTTCTTTAAATTTCGTGTGTTTATTTGATTTAACCGTTTTAATTGGTGTTTCGTCTAAATGGAATGTAATTGCAAAAAATATATATATTTTTTTTGTAATGTTTTTTGAAAAGAAAAAAGATCAAAAGAACAATTAAGTCAATATCAGTTTAAATATTTATTTAATAAATTCCCAAAGTAAATTTAATTTTAACGAAAAGGATCACAAAAGTTTTTTGTGTTACATTTTAAAATTCAACAATTTTATAATTATATAAACTACCCAGAAAAACCTTGGTAGTATTACCATGCATATACCTGGCTAGGGATTTTATAAAAAATTGGCGAATATCGTCCACTTTTCGAAGTTATATTTCAAATATTTTGAAGGAGCTGGTTCTAAAAATCTTGAAGTATGTATATGGTGCAAAATTGCTATCTTTTACCAAATTTGTTACACTGTTTTAAAATTTTTATGATTCGAAATCGTCAATCATCCCGATCAAAAAACATTATATCTAGTATATATAGCCATATCCCATTTGATATAGGTCGACATTTAATTTTATCCAAGCTCATCTCAAAGTTGGGGTATCCTGTAATATCCAACTAGATCCCTCAAATATATTACAGGATTAAATAAGATCCAAATAGATCTCAAAATTGGGAGATCCAATAATATCCAATAATATAAAATTGAGATCCCAAAATATCCCATAGGATTAATTTACATCCAATTAGATACAAATGGATAGGCTAATTTTGGCAGATCGAATTGGATAATTTGAGATCAAAATTTATCCTATGATATATTTGGAATTATTTAAGAGACAACATTGTTCGTGTCATTGCGTTATATATAGTTATATAAATTTATATAAATATACGTGACTTTGAAAAAATAAATTGATAACATTATTGCAAAAAAAAAAAAAATTAAAAATCTTGAATGTTTTTCACTGACGGAATTTTTTTTGGCGAAGAAGATAAAAAAAAATGTTTGTTGGAGGTTCTAGGCCACGATTTATATGGGTCAAAAGTCTAAATATCAACAGTCTGTATTTGCGAAATTAATAATGGGATAAGAACAATATATATGTTTTTGAAAAGGTAATCTAAATGTCTTTTAAATAAGTTATGACATGTATAAACTTAGCAATCCTTTGTAAAAAAATTCCCTTATCCAAAACTTTTTCACAAGTTGTTTTGTATTAAACGTAGTACATAGAAGAATATTGCCAAAATTTTATGTTGAAATATTAAAAAAAAAACATTTTCACTCTGGAAGAACTCAAATTCAGAACTTTAACGAAATTACTATACATTACGATATCTATGTAATTATATATTTAAAATACTATTAATTGAAAACATAATTTGTGTCAACAGCAACAAAATGGTATAATCTTTTTAAAGGCACATGTACACGCGAGAGAAAACTGCTAGAAGTAGAGCATAAAGCAATCCTAAATAGTTTAAATCATTCACAATAGAGGCATTTAGACGTGCTTTTTGCTCTACCTCTAGCAGTTCTCTCTCGCGTGTAAATGTGCCTTAAGATCTGTTAAAAAATATTTATAAGTAAATCAAATTGAGTTAAAAAAAGTTAAAAAATGCCCGAGCTGGGATTCGATAATAGGACCCCACATATATAATTATGTGTGAGGTTATATAATCACATATATAATTATGTGTGGGGTTATATATGACAATATATAATTACATATTAAAATATTATTAACCCCAAGTTGCACTAAACACAACTTTCAGGTACTGTTGACAGAAAATGGGTTAATTTTTTTAAGATCTGTAAAAAAAATATTTACAAGTAAATTAAATTGAGTTAAAAAAGTAAAAAAAAATTTTTTTGTGCCCGAGCTGGGATTTGATAGTAGGGTCTCAGGTTATATGTGACTATATATAATTGTATATTAAACACATAGAAAATTATATTGTAAATTTTACACCATATATGGAATAATATATAACTATATCTTAGGATATTTAATATAATATATAATCATATATAAAAATATCTTACGTCATACAACCAAAAAATTTTTATAGGAGGACATATATCATTATATCTCAAAATATATGGCTTATATGTCACCATATGTGATCATATAATATGTTATATATGATCATTTATTATTATATATGACTATAGATCTGTCATATCTCATTACGTATAGCATATATATGGTTTCTAATTTTATAAAAGACAATATACAAAAATATATGGTTATATAAGGTACGACATAAGAAACATATAATTATATAGAGCAATTCCATATGAAAACGATCAAAATTGGCAAATTTTTGGACGACCCCTCTCCGATTTTAAAATAAATAGTCTCAATCGATTGCCCAGTAAAAAATAATGTACCTACATATTTTTTTTTTTTTTATAGTGACTGGTTTAGTGGTGGTGTACACCACTGTCATGCAGTGTTGCCAAAACTTATTTATGAAAAAATGCTAGATTTTTTGCATAAAAATGCTAAAAAATGCTAAAAACTAAAAAAATATGCTAGAAAAAATATGCTAAAAAAATTTTATAAAAATATGTTTCAATTTGTTTAAAGAAATACTATTTTAGTGACTTTTTACAATTAGACTGAAAATAAGTTATCTCTAATTATGAATTTAGTTCATTTTATTAACTAAATTTATATGAAAGAAAAATTAAAAACAACTCAAAAGTTAATTCTTGTAAAAAAGTTCAAAAGTCCTTTAAAATAAATTTATTATAAATGAATGTTATTTTAGTTTGACTCAAGATCATAAATTAATATCACTTTCTGTTTAAATAATTTCAAATCAAAGAAAGATGATACAATTTTTACAAGTAAATTACAAAGAATAAAAATTATTGAAAAAATTCGATAAGACCAGCAAGGCAGAATGCGCATTTTCGGCTTTCGCTACAAAGCCATCATCAGTGCCTTTCGCCTTTGAGTGGGTTAACATTTTGATAATCGTCTACTTATATGAATGTTGAAAGCAAATCGAGTTTGTTATCAACAACTCAACTTAGACTAACATCAACGAAATTTAACAATGCTATTTTTATCCTTTTGTTATTATTACTCTTTTTTGCTTTGAACCTTAATTCTTAAGATATCTCAGCTGATTCTATTCAACTCTGTGTATGATAAACACAGATGTTTGAATTATAACGAACCGGTAAATTTTAATTTAAATGTATGTTATTAAATTATATTTTTGCACCGTGTCAATGTGTTTAAGATGAATGGGGGAAAAGTTTTTAGTTGATCTGTTATTTTAAGTAAATGAATGTTATTTTAGTTTGACTCAAGATCATAAATTAATATCACTTTCTGTTTAAATTATTTTCAAATCAAAGAAAGATGATACAATTTTTACAAGTAAATTACAAAGAATAAAAATTATTGAAAAAATTCGATAAGAAATTCTTTCTTTGATTTGAAAATAATTTAAACAGAAAGTGATATTAATTTATGATCTTGAGTCAAACTAAAATAACATTCATTTACTTAAAATAACAGATCAACTAAAAACTTTTCCCCCATTTATAAATTTATTATTTGATTTCCCAACTGTCAGGGGGTTTCCATCAGCTGCTTTTAAAAATGCTTTATGAGCCAACAAATTTCAAGCAAGAAACAGAGGAATAACAGAAAGAATATGAAGAAAATAAACAGCGAATGAGATAAAATGAAGGAATTCGGGAAAACAAAAAAATAATAAAATCGTTTTTACAACAAAAAAAAAAACAAAAGTTAAAAGCAAAAAAATTTATTTAAATTAATTAATTATTATTTATTACCTTATTAAAGTTGTTTTTGTTAGTGTTTTTATCAGTAATCGCAAAAAAACAAAATATTAACTTTTTCACTTTTCTTTTGTTTTTCTCATTCTTCACTGAAATTAACAGGCCAGAGCATCCATACAAATAATTGAGCACGAGTTAACATAATTTCTTGGGAAGAAAACTCTTTCCTTTAGATCCTCTTTGCAACTGTGTCACTGAAAATATGTTATCTCGAAAAGTTAAAGGCGGATAAACAAAAGTACCTCAAAATGTTTTATTTCTAAAATAGGTGGTAATGTGGAATACTTTGGCGTGTAATATGAATTTCCCATTCAGCCTTAATTTATCTACTCCAAATTAATTTAATGGTTTTTATTGCACGCTCTGTTTGCCGTTTTCAAATTTCTGCATCTTTGCACACAGAAAACAGTCTCAGTTGTGGCCACCGAATTTGTTGCCAATCGAATTCGTGCGGTTACGACAACTATCTTTATATTAAATTATATTTTTCGTAGTGAAAGCCAATATTCGGTTGTCTAATTCAATATTACGTTCCACATAAATATTATTATGTTCCACAAAATTTCATTGAAATTAAAAAAGCTTTTTTCGAATTTTCTGGTATTGAACCCGGCCACTCAGGTTAATAGTTCACACTCTTACCCACTGCACCACAACTACTTTTAATTTTCTTAGCCATATTTACTGTTTATACATATGAATATTTTATTTTAATTAAAAAAAACATCTAAATTTTTGTCTTTTCCGGGATTCGAACTCGGAAATCCGGCGTATTAAGCCAACTCCTCACCCACTACACCACAAACACTTAATAATTTTAATGACTAATTTTGAATTTATGTGTTTTATTAATACAGTATAAAATTCGTTTATCAATACCAATTAATAGTTGTGTGTGTTATCAATACAATCCATAATTCGGTTGGTTCTACAGAAACTTGAATTTAAGGTCATATTTGATTAGGATACCCGTATTTGTAGTTACCTTTTTCGAATATTGAAATTTTTTTAAAAAAGGTTATAGATAACACCAATTTTCTTGTATATTCACTACATAAATGGCTGCTTCTACTGCATAGAATTACTAAACTGATACTAATTTTAAAATTGATTGGAGATACCAATAATTTGTTAAAAGGATTGTTTTTTAGTTCATTTTCCCTATTTTTAATAACTAGTAAAATATTTTTGATGTAGTATTCAATTATAGGTAATTCCAAATAAAATAAAGTCCTGGCAAATTCATTTTAATGGTCGAAAGCCAACCAATTTAATGATCGAAAGCCAACCAATCTTTTTCCTGGGTGTGGGCTTACCTGCATGAAATTCTTTAAAAAATTTATTTTCGCGATCAGGGTTAATACTTTTTGTGGTGTTGCTTGACGTTGTAAGATTTTTGGTATGATTAAATGAAAAATGTACAGGTGTTACAGTAAAAAAAAATCAAAATTCACTGAAATTCTTAAAAGATAGGAATTTATCACAAACGCTATCCACATTACCCTCTATGACCCAAACCTAAAAAAACATCAATAAAAATTGCAAAGATTAAAAACGAATCTTATCAACATTTTGCAATTCTATTAATTCTATTTTAAACTCTATTCTTTAAATTTTTATTATTATTTCTTTTTTTACCAAAAATTGAAGTATTTTTGTGCAAAATCACTCCTTCACCATAACAACAACAAAAAGTAAAACGAGTAAAAAGTTAAAGCCGGGCATGCCGATTTAAAATTTTAATATTAAAGTACCATAAAGCAATATTTTTATACTTTTGGGATCATTTTTGAATTTCAAACAATCCAACCCTGTTAAATACAAGTTTTCGCTATTTTTTCCCCCAGAAACATTTTTTTTTCGCGATTTTTGTTTTTTTTTCGAAAGAAATTTTTTTTTTTTTAGTTTTTTCTTTACTCTATTAAATATTTTTCTAAACCCTATTGAATATACACAAAATAACATAACACATACTTTTTATTTGCAGAAAAAAATGATTTTGGAAAATTTTTGCGAAAAAAATCTATAAAAAAAAATTCGTGAAAAAAATTATAGCTTCCTTAATGTTTTACATATTTAATAAAATTTGATAAATTTATAATTAAAAATGATCCCAGAAATATAAAAATAAAATTTTTTTGGTAGCCATCAAAATTTTTAATTGCGAATATCTCGAATACGAGAGCTAACTTTTAAAAACTGCTATCACCATTGAATACAGCGTACTCGAATTAGCTTTACCAGTAGGGTTTCCAGCTTGTTAAAATTTGCAACTGCACAGTGTAATGAATGTGTACGTATAAAAATAGTTCCTAGTACTTACTCTAAAAGTAAAAAAAATATTTCTTTTTCATATTACATTTAAATTCAAATTAATGTAGGATATTCTAAAAAAAAACAGAAAATAAAACTGTAAAAAACTGTAAAAAATGCTAAAAATATGCTAAATTTTGTTGGAAAAATGCTGAAAAAAATGCCATATGCTAGATACATTTTTTTCATGCTAAATGAATTAAAAAAATGCTAAATCTAGCATTAAATATGCTAAATTGGCAACACTGCTGTCATGTGACAAAATTGAAGAATTCTTCATAAGGGACCTCATTGAAAGTTGTTTTAAAAAACTACTAAAGCGATCGCAACGAGTGATAGCTCGTTGGAAAGGTATTGAATCAGGCTTTAATTGAAAAATAAAATTTTCATAATTTTTCTCAGAAATTTACCTTTTTTCCCATGAAAATTAAATTTTCCCATGAAAATTAAATTTTCCCATGAAAATTAAATTTTCCGATTTTCCACAGAAGCTCCTAAATTTTCCGGCTAATTTTTTTTTTTTTGGATTCCTCATAATTTTTGCTTTAAGAATAAGCAATAAAAAAATGGGCCCCGACTCCTTGTTTGGACAGGAGAGGAGAATTTAAGAGACCACCTTGTTCTCATTGTTTTTATATTTTTTATAATTGAATTATTTGTAATTATTTAACATTATTTTATTTTATTATTAAAATACATTTTAAAAATTATTTTACAGTTAAAAATACATTTATGAAGAAAAAATCAATTTTTTTTAAGAGCCCCAAGTTGAGTGTGTAGTGAATATGGTCTGCCTGCCTTCACAAGATCGGCCATAAATCCAGGGATAATAGCAGCAGTGGCATGTAATGGCACACCAAACCCGACAGGTCATAAAATGTTTTGTAAATTTTTAAAATTACCAGGTAATAAATATTTCGCCTAAAATGACACGTGCAGAAACAAGTCATAAAACACGGATTTTCCATAAATATGGCGAAATATTTATTACCTGGTAATTTAAAAAATTTACAAAACATTTTATGACCTGTGGTCGGCTTATTGGCAGTAACCAATTAAGTCCCTCTTTAAAAAACATTTTATGACCAGTAGTTCACGCAAATTTTCCTATTAAAGAAAAGCAAATATCGCTTATTTTTTTTACCTATTTTTTACCAAAAACTAAATATAAATACTTCACACACTCTGAGTCAAATTTTAGTTGAATACTAAACGTGAAAGTGTTAAAGTGTTTTTTTGTAAAGTAAAGAGTGAAGCTGTAAAGACAATTTAAAGTAAAATGAATAAATTTTGCTGCAATCCGTTTAACAAGAGTGGACATCGTTCGAAAAAGATAAAAGTATTAAAATTAACTGGTGTTTCGAAGCGATACATGAATGAATTAAATATACAATACGGTGAAGAAGCAGAATTCATTTGCCCCAAGTGTAAAATCGATTTGTCTCAACAAGCAAATGCATTGAAACAAATGCAACCACAATCCGAGAGTGAAATGACAATTGAACAAAATGTTTCATCTGATAGTGAGGCAGACATTCCGATGGTCAATATGTCTTTGAGTCCTTTGAATGAGGCTATTACCACTTTAGGTGAATCGCCTATTACAAAAAGAAAGTTGCGAAGTGAAAAATACAGGAAAGAGAAAAAAGGCAAGGTTATGAGTGCAATCGCGACAATATTTGATGAAGGCTCTGATAACGAATGCAGTCAAGCAGATGACGTTGATGACGGCAAACAAATGATTGAGCAGTTGAAAAGAAAATTCAATTTAGCGACCACTTTTCCGGAGAAATATCTCATTTTATCTGTGCTGCCTCAATCATGGTCTATACGCAAGATTTCTGAACAGTTTCAAACATCTTTTTACATCGCGAGAAGAAGCAAAGAATTAGTTCGACAGAAGGGCATATTGGCGACTCCCACCAAAAATTTGGCTCAAGGACCCTCAGCGAAGCAACGGTGAAATTGATTCAAGATTTTTACTGCAATGATGACAACAGCCGCGCCTGCCCAGGTACACGTGACTATGTTATCACACGTGAAGATGGAGAAAAAGTACACAAGCAGCGCAGATTATTATTATGTAATCTATCCGAAGCATACCATCAGTTCAAAGAGAAATACCCAGCAGAAAAAGTGGGATTTTCTAAGTTTGCCATCCTACGACCAAAAGAATGCGTGCTGGCATTAGACAGGCACGGAACGCATTCAGTCTGCGTTTGCATGTTTCATCAAAACATCAAATTAATGTTCTTTCCATGCAAGAAATTGAAAGTATTTCACGGTGAAATTGAAACATATAGGGACCTCCTGTCGAAGTCGTTGTGCGCATACCCCACGGAAAATTGTCATCTGTCCAAATGCGACAATTGTCCGAAGATTGACGAGCTAGAGCAATATTTGGCGGAAAAGTTTGAACAGCTGTTAATTCAGGAGGTGCATTTCAAACAGTGGATAATTAGCAGCGGCAGATGTTCCCTTGAGACCGTGGTAAAGCAGATTCCGGAATTCATCGAGGAATTCGGATTCAAGTTGAATGAACTGAAGGCGCACCATTTCATATCCGAGATGCAATCGAAATTTCTAAAGGAAAGTAAGGAGAAATTAGCCCAAAATGAATTCATTGTGATAAGCGACTTTGCCGAGAATTACACTTTTCTCGTTCAGGATGAAATTCAGGCTTATCACTGGGCAAACGACCAGTGCACGGTGCATCCTTTTTGCATTTATTTCAAAAACGAAGATAACGAACTACAGACCGTAAGCCTTGTTGTTGTCGCGGAGAGTTTAGCTCATAATTATGTGTCCGTTTATTTATTTCAAATGAAACTGTTTGAATTCTTAAGATCAAAATTCGATGCAAACGACAAAGTAACGTTTTTCTCAGACGGCGCGGCTTCTCAGTACAACAATAAAAAAAAATTTTACAATCTTTGCATAATTGAAGAAGAACAAAACTGTAAGGTCGAGTGGCACTTTTTTGCGACGTCCCACGGTAAGGGCCCATGCGATGCGTTAGGGGGAACCCTAAAACGCATGGCGACTAAGGCAAGTTTGCAAAGGCCATATACTGACCAGATCTTAAATGTACAACATTTGTTTTCGTGGATTCAAAGCAAGGAAATTGCCATTAACACAGTTTTATGCACTCAAAAAGAACACGATGCCATGGAGCGACGAATTCAAAACAGATATAATAATGTCAAAACTATAACTGGAACGCAAAAGTTTCATTGCTTCATACCAAATATTTCTGATATGTCAATTAATGTAAAGCGGTACTCTTCGTCTGCCGACGTGCTAAATTTAAAGTTACTTTAATTTTATAATGATGCCAAGACAATTGAAATTTTTAATAAATATTGTAATTAAGTATAAGCAGCAAAATAAGAAAGATTTTTTCTTCATAAATGTATTTTTAACTGTAAAATAATTTTTAAAATGTATTTTTAATAATAAAATAAAACAATGTTAAATAATTACAAATAATTCAATTATATAAAAATATAAAAACAATGAGAACAAGGTGGTCTCTTAAATGCTCCTCTCCTGTCCAAACAAGGAGTCGGGGCCCATTTTTTTATTGCTGATTCTTAAAGCAAAAATTATGAGGAATCCAAAAAAAAAAAAAATTAGCCGGAAAATTTAGGAGCTTCTGTGGAAAATCGGAAAATTTAATTTTCATGGGAAAATTTAATTTTCATGGGAAAAAAGGTAAATTTCTGGGAAATAAATTAGGAAAATTTTATTTTTCAATTAAAGCCTGATTCAATACCTTTCCAACGAGCTATCACTCGTTGCGATCGCTTTAGTAAAAACTTTAGTAAAAACAACTTTCAATGAGGTCCCTTATGAAGAATTCTTCAATTTTGTCACATGACAGTGGTGTACACCACCACTAAACCAGTCACTATAAAAAAAAAAAATATGTAGGTACATTATTTTTTGCTGGGCAATCGATTGAGACTATTTATTTTAGAATCGGAGAGGGGTCGTCCAAAAGGTGATCGCTTTCATATGGAATTGCTCTATGTGGCTATTCATGACAACATATATATTCATATATTATAAGATAAAACAAGATATTACTATATATGCATTTTTTTACTCGGGATCTTATAGAATCTGGGCACTGATAATACATCAAACCCATTACCCATGCAAAACTTCGGAACATTATACCTTACCCTTACATTACTTCAGATACCAAATTCAGACGTTTTATTGGTACACTCTAATAAGTTTGACTGTTACAATATGAACAATTGTTTTTGTTGTAATCAGTAGTTGTTTTTTTTAACAGTGATTACTAGGGCAAAGAATTTCATGCACTTAAAAATGGAAAATATGCGCCTAAAATATGCGGTTAAAGAGAAAAATATGCATTAAATATATAAGAAATATGCACTAAAGACTCTGCAGAGTGGAGTACACCATCATTGTGAATGTGGCTTTAAGGATAATATAAATCAGTTTTTTTCGCTCTCCCGAAAACCTGTTAAAAAACACATAGCACTACTTGCAGGGAAGCCGACGATATATATAATTTCCACTTAAAATTTACAATAAAAATCCATATTATCTTGTATAAAGAATAAATTGAAATCAATAACACTCATACGTCCAGTATGTTCTACATAAAAACTAACCTTGAACTTTTAAAAAGAGTGGTTTATCCCATTTTTATTAAATTAAAAATTCCTTTCACAAAGATTGGAATTGTTTATACAATAATCGTAGACATCTTTCTACAGATTACTAAAATAAATATCACGCAATAATTGAGCCAATAATCATTAAATTTAATGAGTTTTAAATAATTTTTTTATTGTTATCGAAATTCTTTAAAAAACAAAAGATGCAGTAATATTTCATCGAAACTAAAACTAATTTTAAAAACAATGAGTTCAGTGTCATGCAAATCTTCTAGATTTTTTTTTCGTATTCTTCTTGCTCCTAGTGAAAAATTAGAAGCATATATTTTTTGAATTAGTTAAACAAAAAACCAAATACAAGATAATTTTTAAAATTAAATGACAAATAACATAATGGAATATGACATTAACAATACAGCTGTTTGTAATATTTTTATGATCTGTGGGTGAGATCGTTGATATTATTTTTTGTAAGTTGTTATTTGAAAAGAAATTTGTTCGCAGTGGGCAATTAAAGTAATCTCTTGCTTTTACTTTGAATTTATTTTGTTTAATAATAAATTAAGTATTTTGTTAGTAAATTTAAGTATTTGCCGTTAAAACTATATAGACAGAAATTGTCAAAGAAATATAAAAACTAATACTAGCAAAATGGTTTTGTAAAACTAGGACCTTATAAAAATTAAAATTATTCAAAAATGCATTTTCACAAAGAAAACAAGGTGTGTTTAAAAAAATCTATGGATAAATACAAAAGTTATTAAAAATTGTGTGAAAAAACATCAAATTATTTAAACTCAATTTTTTTTTATCCCCTACATCCAATAAACTCATATATCAACTTCTGTATCTCTAGGATAACAATAAACCATTCTTAGGTAGAGCCATAAATTGTAAAATTTTTTTACAGCATTTTTAAAACTCCAATTTCATAAATTTTTTGCAAATTTCATTCATTCAAAATTTGCGGATTATTCTTAAAGATTTTATTGAGAACATCATACGAGTAGTAAATAAAAATTGTAAATTTTACACAATTTAGCAATGGCAGCGAATTTGGTGAAAAATTCAATTTTTTTTGGCAAAATTTGGACCAGAGGATAAAAGTTATTTACTACTGCTGAATTCCAACACACAGAAAACAGTCTCAGTTGTGGCCACCGAATTTGTTGCCAATCGAATTCGTGCGGTTACGACAACTATCTTTATATTAAATTATATTTTTCGTCCTGAAAGCCAATATTCAGTTGTCTAATTCAATATTATGTTCCACATAAATATTATTATGTTCTACAAAATTTTATTGAAATTAAAAATCTTTTTTTTTGAATTTTCTGGTATTGATCCCGGCCCTTCAGGTTAATAGTTCACACTTTTACCCACTGCACCACAACTACTTTTAAATTTCTTAGCCATATTTACTGTTTATACATATGAATATTTTATTTTAATTAAAAAAAAAACATCTAAATTTTTGTCTTTTCCGGGATTCGAACCCGGAAATCCGGCGTACTAGGCCAACTCCTCACCCACTACACCACAAACACTTAATAATTTTAATGACTAATTTTGAATTTATGTGTTTTATTAATACAGTATAAAATTCGTTTATCAATACCAATTAATAGTTGTGTGTGTTATCAATACAATCCATAATTCGGTTGGTTCTACAGAAACTTGAATTTAAGGTCATATTTGATTAGGATACCCGTATTTCTAGTTACCACTTTCGAATATTGAATTTTTTTTAAAAAAGGTTATAGATAACACCAATTTTCTTGTATATTCACTAAATAAATGGCTGCTTCTACCGCATACACCCAGAAAACAGTCTCAGTTGTGGCCACCGAATTTGTTGCCAATCGAATTCGTGCGGTTACGACAACTATCTTTATATTAAATTATATTTTTCGTCGTGAAAGCCAATATTCGGTTGTCTAATTCAACACATAAATATTATTATTTTCCACAAAATTTTATTGAAATTAAAAAACTTTTTTTGAATTTTCTGGTATTGAACCCGGCCATTCAGGTCAATAGTTCACACTCTTACCCACTGCACCACAACTACTTTTAATTTTCTTAGCCATATTTACTGTTTATACCCAGGAACATTTTCTGTTCTAAAGAATTGATTGTACAATAGCTACTTTTCATTCACAACCCCTTCTACTGTCGATTCTAACACCGATTCTTTTTGTTTGAAATTGTCACAAAAGCAACCCCTTCTATGGCTCCAAAGTGGAACCGGTTGCCCTAGAATCAGTTCTGGAACTAGTTCTGGAACTGATTCTACGTCACCCACACCTTCCATATAGGATCCCAGGAACTGGTTACGGAACCAGTTCCTTGGAATCGGTTGCAGTGGAACCAGTTGTAGAATGGGTGTGGTTGGCTACCGATTGTAAAAAATTTTCCTGGGTACATATGAATATTTTATTTTAATTTAAAAAAAAAAACATATAAATTTTTGTCTTTTCCGGGATTTGAACTTGGAAATCCGGCGTACTAGGCCAACTCTCTACCGACTACACCACAAACACTTATTAGTTTTGAAGTCTTATTTTGAATTTATATGTTTTGCTTGGAAAACAAATACAGTAAAAAATTTCTTTTACCAGAACCAATCAATAGTTGTGTGTGTTATCAATGCAATCCACAATTCTGTTGGGTCACAGAAACTCGACTTTAAGGTCGTATTTGAATAGGATACCTGTATTTGTAGTTACCACTTTCGAATATTGAAATTTTTTTAATAAAGGTTATAGATAACACCAATTTTCTTGTATATTCACTAAATAAATGGCTGCTTCTACTGCATAGAATTACTAAACTGATACTAATTTTAAAATTGATTGGAGATACCAATAATTTGTTAAAAGGATTGCTTTTTAGTTCATTTTCCCTATTTTTAATACATAGTAAACTATTTTTGGTGTAGTATTCAATTATAGGTAACTCCAAATAAAATAACGTCCTGGCAAATTTATTTTAATGGTTTTGATCGAATTCCAACCAATCTTTTTCCTGGGTGTAGAATTACTAAACTGATACTAATTTTAAAATTGATTGGAAATACCAATAATTTGTTAAAAGGATTGTTTTTTAGTTCATTTTCCCTATTTTTAATACCTAGTAAAATATTTTTGATGTAGTATTCAATTATAGGTATTTCCAAATAAAATAACATCCTGGCAAATTCATTTTAATGGTTTTGATCGAAAGCCAACCAATCTTTTTCCTGGGTGAATCAACAAACTTCAAATTACTTTATTTACCGCCAAGCTCAAAGGCAGAGAAACAAGCCAGCCGCCGTAAGCCGTTTAAGCCGCCGCCGCCGGTCATTTTTGCCTCAGCCGCCGCCGCCGATTTTTTTCGGCTCATTTCGGCTGGAAGTATCAATTTTCCAAAATAAAAAAATTAAAAGCAAATGTCATTTTTAAAGCAAATTTTCTACTTCATCATTTCGTGAACCATCAAGAGTATTTTTTTTTAGTTAAAAAAAAAACAAAAGAACCAGTTTTATAGTCAGAGCTAAGAAGGATTTTTGTCATAAATATTTCTTAAGTTGGAAGTTTTGCTTGAAAACTTCCGACAGATTTCGCTGAAATTTGGATATGCAATAGAGGAGAGAATCCAAATGAACAATATACATATATACTTTTCAAATGACCAAGTGTAGATTGTAGGCAGAGCTTCGAAAGAATTAATTCAATTTTAGGTTAATTCGCAGAAAACCGAATTCAGCTTTAGAAATTGAATATATATCATTCTATCAAAACATTCCTTTATAATTAATTCATAGGTTTCATTTCCAAATTTTAATATTAAATAGAATGCATTCTTATGTTGAATACATTCCTTATAGAATTACAATCAATTTAAATAATTAATTTTTTCATTAATTCTATTCTTTTACAAAATGGCTTATCAAAATTGCAATTTTATTCAATCAGTAAAAGATCTAAGGTATGAATATACTAATGATTCTGACAACACTTTAGTTTATAATTACAAATTAAATAAAAATGTGGCTTATTTTAGGGATTTAATATTGACATCATATACACAACCCATACAAATAATTAAAAACGCAACATTTGTTTTAAACTTTTACAAACCGAATGAAACGTGAAAGATCATTATAAAAAGAATGAATTCATGAAAGAATTCATTCACTATGCCTGAAAATTAAAAGAATGAAGCCAGTGAATGAATTCATAAGGAATGGTATAAACGTAAGATATATTAGTAAATTTTAATTAAAAGTCCAAAAGTGAATTAAAGAATTAATTCATTCGAATTTATGGTCGTAGGTTTGGTTAAGTAGATCACATCACATTTTTCAGAAATTTCAGTACACCTGAAATTATTATCAAAAGACACATTTTTAAGACATTGCGGACGAAGATATTTACAATAATCGACGCTGTTCTGAGTTCCGCATCCACAAAAAAATTCTAAAGTGAAACATTCCGAATTTTTTTGCTGTTCCGTGATCCATTTTATTTTTTATTTCGTGTAGAAAAAGCTTGATGATAGTGAAACCAATATATGTATATTTTTTAACAACAATTATTATATAATAATTTATTTTAAAATTAGTCTATGAATATTAAAATTTGGTAGAAACAACAAATTTTCGAAATTTTTAATTCCATGTGATTTAACAAATCAACTCTAATTAAGAACAGGGGTGAATATCTGAATTTTTTGACTTTTCTTCTAAGTTTTTCAACTTTGACATCTTTTCGAGCATAATTTTTTTTGAACCATATTTTTTTCTAGTTTATTCTAAAAACACATTTAATTTTGAGTGAAAATAGAGTTTGTTTATTTCTAAGTTCCGAATCCACATAAAAAATTCTAAAGTGAAACATTCCGAATTTTTTTGCTGTTCTGTGATCCACATCCGAATTATTTTCTTCGTTTTATTTCGTGTTGGAAAAGCTTAGTGAAAGTAAAAGGAATATTTTGTTGCAAAAATTAATATGTTAAAATTTATTTTAAAATTTGTTGAAACAGTCAATTTCCGACATTTTGAATTTTGTGTGATTTTACAAAACCACTCTAATTAAAAAGTGTCAAAACTCTGTTTTTGAGCGACTTCAAGCACTTAACAATATGAAATTCAGCAATTTTTCAACCGATTTTGAATATTGTAACGTTTTTGGACAGACAAAAAATTTAGCTTTCCAAATATATATAGAATTATTTATTTTTAACTGAAATATGTTGACAGTTTTTTTTTTTAAATATTAAAATTAATTTTTTTTAATTTGTATACTTTGACGGCTTTTTTACAGTATTAAACAATTCTTTACTATTGTAATTCATTCTGAAAGTGGGTTTAGTTCTTAGTAAAATCAGATTCTTTTATTTAAATTAATTGAAAATTGAAAAAGTTATCGTAATTTTTCTAAACATTTAATTTCAGCAACTCGAGGTTCTTGTTTGCACAATCATTAAGGTTAATATTTTAAATTTTCTAATAAATGCAGAGATTCCATGTTTATAAAAAAATGAATAACTTTGACAATTTTAAAGCGATTAAAATAAAACTTCATTTTGCCCTGAATAAAGGATAAATTAGATAAAAATTAGTTTTTTTTTAAACAAAATATTGCAATTAAAAGCCGTCAAAATTAAACAAAATAAGAAAAAATTAAGAAAATCAGTTTTATTTGAAAATATTTCCACACAATTTTGTTGAATATATAAACATATGTATATATTTGGAATGCCCAACTATCTCTCCTTCTAGCTCCATTCAAAAACTAAAAATTTGTAATTTTTATCGATGAATTTAACTTAAAATTATTTTTTATTTGATAATTCCAAATTTTTTGCACAATTTACTACTGCTATATTTTGGAAAAAACCTTAAACATCTTTAAAATACGTGTATAATGTTCTATCAAGCCGATCAAGCCGCCGCCGCCGCCGATTATTTGGTTGCGCCGCCGCCGCCGATTTTTATCCGGCTCAACCTTAATCGCCGCCGCCGCCGCCGATTTTTTGCTTGCGCCGCCGCCGCCGATTATTTTGATCGGCTTGTTTCCCTGCTCAAAGGTCAACTTTTTGGATAATTTGGGTTTTCATTGAAAATGTATCGAAATATTTTTTTTTTAAACTTACTTGCATATATTAAGGTGCGACCGCTTAGCAACACTGTATTAAAATACATTATGAAGTTTGACCTGCAGCAACCCGTTTCCAATAATATTTTCAAAAATACGTCACTTTTTTTTAAAGAGAAGCAACACTCCGGAAATTCTTCCTTTTAGGCAATGTGTTGCTTCCTTTGGAAAAGGGATAGAGAAAAAGTGAAAGGTGGTGAAAGATGAAGGGCTTCAAATATGGCAACACTGTAATTACGCGAGGTGTGGGCAACATTTGCGAAAAAGGATACATGGAGGGGATTGGAAGATAAACAAAAATCTAAAAACAGAATGTTTGTATGTTTCTGTGTTTGATCACTTCTGAGTAAAAACAATAACAGAAGATGGAAGAAGAAAGAAAACTATGAATTAGTTACATTGTATTCAAGGCCTTACTTGGGTGAGATAGCTAAGCGTAGAGATAGCTAGTATAGTAATTTATAATGTAGGAATAGTCACATGTTCGATTCCTACAGCCGACGGGTTGTTGAAAAATGATCATATAGCGACAATCTGACAATAAAATATATAAACAATAATACTACCTCCGTTCCGAAATGAGGTTAAATGAGGTTTTTTAAAAAAACTAATTTTTTTTTGGATAGTTGTTAGGACATATCAGTGATTCTGAATTTATAGATAGCTTTCCAATTTTTTTTTTAAATTTATTTTTAATTCGATGTCAACGTTTAAAATTAGAATTAAAATAATTCTATGATTTTGTGTGCAAAAAGTAACAGCATTCAGATAAATTAGAAAACGTATTTTTGACATGTATGGAATCTATAATGCTTAACAAAGATGGTAATAATTACAAAATTCGACGTATGGGTAAAGAAAGTCTTCGCCGAGATGGTCTTTTACTGGTTTCTTTTAAATGCAGCGAAGAGACGTTAGCAACAGCTCGTCAAAATATTGTTCATTAATTTTATTACAATACAATTTTATTTTTTCTACCACAATAGTGGTAACTTATTTTCTTTTATTTGAATAAAAACACTTTGCTTAGTAAAATGTTAACATTATTTTGGAACAAAAAAATCTTTAGAAATGTTAACCTTTTTTCGGAACAGAGGTAGTACAATTTAATGAAAAATCACTGATGAAGCCTTTCAATAGAAAAAGGCTCAACCTAGATCTAATCTGATTTGAAAACTAATGTGTTTATAATGTTTAGAGAAAAATTCGTGTGTTCCAACCACAATTTTCTTATTGCGGTCAACTGATGCGTTGAGGTTATGCCCATAAACAATAACCCCTAAATTCATAAACGCTTTGTAAAATTATAGGAGGTTTATTAAACAAATGACGTCTGTAAACCTAACCCCTGAGGGGTTAGAATTTAGACTTGAGGTAGAACAATATTCTGACTAAATACATGAAAATATAGAAAGTAAAAAAAAAAAAAAACAATTTTTGTGTTTTTTAATGCAAAAATTAAAATAATTATTCTTTTTGTTTAATAATACATGTATAATTTTTTGGACAACATTTTATAAAGTTTTATAATAAATTAAATTTATAAAATTTGCTTTGATTCCAGATTTCGTTGAAATAAAAAAGGGTCAAAGGAATTTTTAAATATATTATGACAAAATACAAATTAATAAATTAAGCGAGTAAATAGCCTAGAAACTAATGAGACCTTTTGTGGTCTACTTACTTACTTGGTAATTTATGTTTTAGCTGGGTATCATCATATCGGCCATGCCCGCTAGTATGCCTATATAATCGGGAAATATTTTTCACAGAATTTAAATTTTTATATTTTTATATGCAATGTTGTCAAAATTTAAAATTCTCTGCTTTAATAGTGGACATATTTAAAATTTATTATATTAATTTGTCATTTCCTTATACTATTAAAGTACACAGTTTAATATGTTTTATTTTCTCTATAAATATTTAAAAGCTAACACCTACATTTATTGGCACCGAAATCGCAGTACAAAATGAAAATTAAATTATAGAAATAAATTTTGAAAATTTATTCTTAAAACTACAATGTACGAAGAAATTCTTCATACCTTTTCAGTACCTTTTCACTAAATCATCATTCATATTTTTGTACAGATTTTTTTTTATTTTTTTTTTTAATTTCAAAACAATTTTGTTATAAAATAAATTTTACATGCTCAACATACAAATTTGCATTTTAATATTAATTAATTATAAACGAAAATAATAATAAAATTTCTATGACTCTCAGAATCATAATTTTTTGTGTGAAAAATTTGCCTCGAAAATTATTAATATTAAAACGGAATAACTGAAAATATATTTCAAATAATTATTTATTTTCAATCAAGCGTAATGTGGAAAATTTGATTTTCATTGTAACCCATTTCTTACCAATCATGAATACCGTTCGAATTGTTTATGACAAAACTTGTTGGAAGAATAGGTCGGGGTTGCAGTAAGCATTTTTTTTTTGTAATTTGTACAAAATTAAAGGGTTAATATTTTTTAAAAATTTACCCCTGAATTCATAAATGCTTTGTAAAGTTATAGAAGGTTTACAAAACGTCATTTTCATACAAAATTTGTTCAATAAACCTCCTATAATTTTACAAAGCGTTTATGAATTTAGGGGTTAATTTTTATATTATGATAAACAAAATTTCTGTGAAAAAATTGCCAAAAATTTTAATTATTTCTTCCGCACTATTTTTATGATTTAGACATTTTTGAAAAAATTTTATTAGGCAACTGTATTGCTAAGATTACTAATTGAGAAAGTATTCCATTTTTGATACTAAAAATAAAAACGGATTAACTTTCTGCGTACTTATAATTTTCCAATTACGGAAACCCCTTGATTTGATCACTCAATTTATTCTATTCAGTACATATTGAGTGAAGAATTTTCTTCTCTTAAAGATTTTTCACATGTCTTTATCGAAATCAGCATATCAATCTCATTATGCCGATCTTTCTTAAATTTTTAAATATTTTTTGAAAAAGCGCTTTGAAAAAGTAAAAATAGGTTTTTCGAGTCACTATATGGTAACTCTCGAATTAAAATATTTATAATTTTTTAAATTGCGTTTATAGAAAAAGTCTTAAGCTACCTCATGCTTTTTAATGCGTTGTGATATCCCTTCCAGTCAAAAGTTATAGGTTCTTAAAAGTCTTTAAAGACACATTGGTAAAAAATGGGTTAAAAAGCTATCACTGTGTTACCTATAAGAATATCCATTTGTTCGTATTCCCAATAAAATGTAGTAGTGTATACAGTTTTAATAATTCCCCCCATCATCATCATTATGATTATTATTTTGATAATCTTCATTATCATCATCCACCTTATATTGAGTTTAATATATTAAACATCAATTGATTTGTAAATATATCTTATTTTGTATGTAAGTGGTTTCTTTTAATTTTCTTTACAAATTTGTTTGTTTTTTTGTCGATTTTATTAATAGTACGTATCACCTGTGTGTGTTGTTTTTGCTCTGCCTGTGGTTTTTTATTCTCTCCGTATATTAAAAGGCGTGGGAAGATTTTTGTTTTAGTTGGTTTACAATATTATTTTTTTACCATTAATTTTTATTTCGAAAAAAAACAGATTTTTTTGATTTTAGTTGTAACAAATTGGAATCTTTAATTTTAACTTACATACGTATTTTAAGTTGGAAACTAACTGTAAGAAGAATTGTTAAATTTATTAACATAATATTGATGAAGAAGGAAATTTTTGTATGCATACTATAAAATCAATGAGCAAAACTTACTTAAATGATCATATTAAAATTTCGTAAAGATCGACAATAATCATAACAATAAATAAATAATAATAATAAATAAATAATAATAAATAAATAATAATACACCTTTACTTCTAATTTGTACTAAAACTACACAACGTATGAGTAATATTTAATTCATGCACATTAGAAGTACACTTGTTGTATGTAGAAACTAGCATTTATATACTTTGGTATAATTGGCTATAACTTAGGAATTTATTCAAGGATTTTCTTCAAATTGTTTTGAGACGAACTTTGATAACAAATCTTAGATTCTGCTAAATAGTTCTAGAAAAACATGTTTTATATTTATTCTGCAATTGAAAGGACAATTTAAAAATTTATATCCAACGAGACACAACAGCTAAATTTATTTTTTTTTTAATACGTTTAGTTAATCAATTATCACACTTTCCCACCAAATATCTTGAGAGATTTAAAATTTTCGATATCTAAAACTATTAAAAATCATACTTGGGAATTTTTCATTACCATTAAACTAAATGCATTAGAAATGGTAATGAAATAATACTCATTTATAAAAACCCAAATACAATTTATTAAAATATAATTTGTAATATGTACAAATCCTAATTAATTAAACGAATTACGGCAATGGCCAGGGAATTGTAATGTCCGAGGGACATTGCTTCCACGTTTATAATCTCCACACTGGAGATGGGCTTATGAACGAAATTTTTTGGGTGTTATGACTGTTTACAAAATGGTCATAATACCCATGAGCATTATGACCAATTATTGTGAGGAGAACTGGCAAAATTTGTTGAAGCACAGATATTATTACATAGCGAAAATCCCAACCGAAAGCCTGCTACTTACAGACATTATTTTAGCAAAGCCACTGTTGGAAATACCACGAATTAGAAAACCCCGAAATCCGTCCCAAATCCCGTTACACAGAAAGCCATTTATTAGCGAAGCCGGTATTGAAAATGTCAAAAGTAGAAAACTGCTAATCCCGTCCGAATGCCGACTTTTGTAATCCCCAAACTAGAAGGGGGGGGGGGGTAATGTCCGTAGTGACCAGTGTTTTCAATCGGAGCAATATGAAATAATAGGGGAACGAGTGGAATTGGAATAACTAATGTAAGAAATGAAATGTAACGGAATGGCGATTGAATGAAATATGAAACTCGAGCACTATATACTGCTATGTAATTCTCTCACCCTATGTTAACAAAAAGCTGGTGCCTGCAGGAAACTGACTAGTTTGAAGGAAACCCAAAGATGAATTGATAAATTTTTAGCTTAAATTATAATTATTATGACGAAAACTACAGTAGCAACGTTAAAATATATAATTTTACCATACAAAGGGCGAAAAAATTTTTAAATTTCCAATTTGTAGCCACATTTTTTTCGACTAACTAAAAGCATAGCAATCTCTTTATTTTCTAAATTCTTTGACTACCCAACAAACAATTCGTTCCGTTTACGCACCGTTTTCGGTCCGTCATAAACGGAATCCAACTCCGTATACGTACCGTTTTCTGGATCCGTATACGGACCAGAAAACGGAACATAAGGAACATCGAAACTGATTCGAAACCGTTGAAAATCCGTCAATGACGGACCGTTTACGGACCGGTATACCGTGTTAAAAACGGACAAGTCCGTTTAAAGTCCGTCAATGACGGACCGTTATGTCATGTAAAAAACGGACTAGTCCGCTGAAAGTCAGTCAACGCCGGACCGTTTCCAGACCGATATGTCGTGTAATAACGGAGTATTTCCGGAGTATTTTTTCAAAAAAATAGACCATATGTTTATCATTTTCAATACAAAGTACTTTTTTTTTCTTTTTTATAAATTCATTAATAATTTTTATTTATAATTACAATATTTAGCACATCTAGCTCGGTTTACCTATCTATCCAGCGCTTAGGGACCCGGAGTAAAATCCAACATCTATATGGAAAAGAGACAATAAATTAGTTATGGTTTAATTGACTGTGTACACGATGCAAATTCTCACATGTTTGTGTATACACAAAACATTGTGAAACATTAGTTTCATAAATCTTACATTGTTACTTGATGTTGTTTGATTAATGGTGTGATAGAAAGAATTCCCTCTATTGCATATTCTCCATATATTCCCATTATAATAATATTTGCACCGACTTTACAAAAATTTTTTTATTTTGTAAACAAACCGATGAAATCCGTATTTAAAGGTACGGAAACGGATACACCAATACGGAGTTAAACGTATTGTGGTCGAAAATCCATTTATACGGTCCGTTAATGTCCGTTAAAATGTTTCTTGGGTATACATAGGGAATGATATGGAATGGGGAATGATTGGAGCACGAAATTTACAACAGAAAATGAAATGAAGCGGGGAACAAAACTTGTATTATCGGAGTGAGTCAATGTGTAAATTAAAATATAGCTGTAACTGTTTTATAAAAATGGGTCCCCCGGTATCCTCGTGATGTCTCCGGGACCTGACCATTTTGTAAAATGGCCATAAATAAAAAAATTTAAAAATTCGAGTACGGAAGGCGTCACGAGGGACTATTTTTTGTTATTTGTTTTTTTTTCCAATTTATGTGATAATACAAATTAACACACATCTTTTGTTAATTTATTTTTATACTCTCCTTTTTCGTTCTCTGAGCTTAGTGCTCCAATTTCATTTATTCCCTGTGCCGTTGAGATTTGGACTAATGTTCTATTTTATTATAGGGATAAGTTAATTTGAATTATCAGATAAATTAAAAAAAATAGGCATTCTTTGTCATAACAATTAATCACTCGAGATCCCTTTACTGAGTGTAGTGGGTACTCCAATTTTGTAAAAGTTTTCTCCATTTTGTTACATCTTTTTTAGTTTTTTTTAATGGTCGGTATCCCAAAAACTAAGCCAGATAGCGAAAAATGGACAAATCGGGATTAATATTTAATTAACGGACTTTTTTTTATAGCAATTTACGTGATAAAACAAATTAATACTCTCCGCAAACACAAATTTCGCTACCTGTGTTTATTGTTGCAATTTTACTAGTTCCCCGTTTCATTTCATATCTTTCAGATTTGGACCAATATTCGATTCCATTATCGGAGTGCCTTAATTTTTATTATCACGTTAGTTGTTAAAAAATACATCACCCTGTTGCTGTTTTACAAAAATTGATCCCTTAATTTTTGTGAAACAGCAACAGGGTGTCTTATTTATTTTTTCTTTTGTACCAATTTTTGCGATAACACAAATAAAGATACTCCGATAATTAAAATTTCGTAATCTGTTTTATACCATATTGTTCCCTTTGCTTAGTGTTACAAATTCAGTCATAAAATAGAAATTAATAGCTAGAATGAGCCAGTCAGAAATTTTAAGTTTGCTTATTTTTCAAAATGAACATGAGCCAGACCGAGAATTTTGCATCCCTGATTTTAGTATTTATACCCTACACCACTATGTGGTCAGGGTATTATAAGTTTGTGCTGATGTTTGTAACACCAAAAAATATTGGTCCTAGACCCACTTTATAGTATACCGATCGACTCAGAATTTTTTATACCCTACACCACTATGTGGTCAGGGTATTATAAGTTTGTGCTGATGTTTGTAACACCAAAAAATATTGGTCCTAGACCCACCTTATAGTATACCGATCGGCTCAGAATTTTTTTTTATTTCGATTTAACGATGTCCGTCTGTCCGTCCGTCTGTCTGTCTGTCCATGCATCCTTGTGCGCACTCTACAGGTCGCAAATATCAAGATATTTTGATGAAATTAGGTACACAGACCTATGTTGGCCCAAGGACGAAGCCTATTGATTTTGGTGAACATCGGTCCATGTTTAGACCTAGTGCCCAAATAAGGGTCCCCCCAAAATTGGCTTGGTTACAAACTGCAGATCGCAAATATTAAGATATTTTAATGAAATTTGGTGCGCTGACTCACATTATTGACGCAAGCCCCTTTTTAACCCATTCGAATTTCAGATCCAAACATTAGTTGGCTTTTACCCAGACTGGTGTAGGGTATTGTATAGTCGGCATGCCCGACTTTAACCTTTTTACTCGTTTTTTCTGAATTTTTTATGTTTTTCGGAAAGCTTGTCTACCAGTGGTTAGTATTTTTAATTTTAAGCATTATAAATGGTAATTAGATTTAAAATTATTGCCATTATTCAGTGAAGCCAAATTCTTAGATCATTGTCATTAATTAAACAACTTAGTCGGACATGCCAACTCCATATTTGATATCCTTGAGTAAAAATGAAAAAAAAACCATTTTTGTGGCACCTTCATATGCGCACTTAGTCTTAACATGGACCGGTTTTAACCAAAATCAATAGACTTGCCCGTGATCCGACAAAAGAAGGTGCAGCAAATTTTATAAAAGTTATTTGCGATCTGCAGTAATCGCACTAAAATACATGAACATACAGACGGACATCGCTAAATCGAACCGAAAAGCGATTCTGAGTCGATCGGTATACTAAAGATAAATCCAGGTCCAATATGTTTTGGTATTACAAACATCAGCACAAACTCAGTATACCCTGAGCACATAGTGCTGTATGGTATAAAAAGTGGTAATGAAAATTATTTCATTACAATTGATATCAATCATTAATTAGTCCCATGTATATTCAAAGCAAATCTTCTAAATAAAAAATATGAGTTTTTCTTTTGCAAAAATTTGAAAAAATGTTAATTGTTGTTACTCACAATAACAACATATTAACAAGAAGAAAAACAAAAACGATGTTAAAATAGACGAATCAAAAATTATATAAAACAACAACAAACAAACTACAGGGTGTGGCTAAATTGTTGTGGATATTAAAAAACCATTATTTATATTACCCAAGTTATTCAAGAATATTCTATCCGATCATCGGTTCTTTAGAAGAGTTTCCGAAACTTGTTCCAAAAATTTTGAATTAGAGGTTTGACTGACTCAGAACAAATTGTAGAAAATTTTCATAAATCTAAGGAAATGTGCATAATTTTTAGTCCCCAAAAACGGTTTATAAAACTATTTATGACTCGATTTAGTCTGACAATGTAGCCATAGACCGTTATTCTGCACTATCAAGCTATTAGAAATTTAATGAAATGCCATTTAAGGGGGGTATCGACTCTAGGAAAAATTTTGTTTTCGAATTTTTTGTTATATTTTATTTGGATGTAGCATACTTTTCTCTATATGCTCCGAAAACTTTAATAAAAAATTCGAAGAAATTAAATTTTGTACATGTTTTTTTATAAAATATGTTTTAGTCCCAAGTAATACTCTATGTGATAAATTTGTGTGTAACACTTTTTGTTTGTATTTTTATTAACTTGTTTTTATTATAAATTGTATATCTTATAACAGGGCAGAATAAAAAGATAAAAACTACATCAAAAGACGTAAGATTTTCACGCAGTTTTCAAAGAAAATCCAATGAGGATTCCTTGATGGATGTTGAAGATACGTCATATGGGGCAGGTGCTGATGGCTTAATATAAGTTATAAAACTAATCAATATATATAAAAATGGGGGAAAAAATAAAAAATAAAAATAAAATAAAAATAAAAAACGGCAATATTTGACTAAAGTATGATTACAAAATCGACAATAACTTAAAAACTATTCAACTATTATAATGTTCAATATTATAATGTGTTGTCCACATTGCGTAATTTTTATATCTCTCCAAAATAAAAGAAAACTGTTAAGCCATATTTTGTGTAAGAATATTGTACAACTTATTGCAGTGTGTAGGGCCAAACGATGATAGTGTTGGTAATACTATTTGCAATAATATTGCAAGGTTACGGAGTAACTTAAATACAAAAAAAAAAACATTAAAACTGTGAAATTATATTATCGTCGGCTTGCCTGCAAGTTATATATTACCTCATTCCTCTGCGATTCTTTTACGTTTTTTAGTAAATTTAGATAAAAGAAAATTTCGATGTTCTTTAGATAACGAAACGTTGGAAGAAATCCTTTATATAAAAAATTATTTAAAACTCTACAATTCAAATTTTGCTGATTTTCTTAAACCAGAGTGCCTAAATTGCCGATTTCCTTTAAGAAAAGCGGCGATTTTTCATCAAAATCATCTGGCAGCCCTGCCTACAATGTCTAGCACAGTGTTGCCAGTTTTTTTCAGACTTTATCCCCAATTTTCAAATTATTATCCCCAAAAATCCCCAATTTTCAATTTGTTATCCCCAAAAATCCCCAATTTTTATTTTCTGGAAAAATTCGTATTCGTTAACTTTTTTTTTAAATTAATGTAAAAATACCATATTTATTTAATTCTTTTCGGTACCTTATACACTCAAACTCAATAAATTTTGTAATTCTAACAAATTATAAAAAAGAACAATTAAATTTAAATAACAGCATAAAAAAATGTGAGCCAAATTTTTCGCTTTAAATATTTCAGAATCAAAATTTTCCGATTCATCAGCTTCAGACATTTTGTTGCGTATGGTACTGTATAAAAAACTTTTAATATTTTAGCAGATGGATTGAATTTTTGACAATTGAAT
The DNA here is from genome assembly GCA_949987735.1 of Leucophora obtusa. Taxonomy (NCBI): domain Eukaryota; kingdom Metazoa; phylum Arthropoda; class Insecta; order Diptera; family Anthomyiidae; genus Leucophora; species Leucophora obtusa. The sequence goes on from OX465297.1 coordinate 208,555,013, forward strand.
AACATGTAAAGTATATATTTAATTAAAGAAGAGCTTCTTATAACTCATATTACATCCGAATAACCTTAAATATTTTGGAACCAAAAGGAATTAAAATTTGAATTAACATTAACTTTCCAGACACAAATTTGTGTAGGCTAAAATCATGCACTATTATCATCATACTTAAAAAAAAACATATAAATATTTAGAATTATCCGGGTTAAATTCATAAAAATATAAAAAGGCAATAATATTCCTACGGGAAATTTTAACAAACTGTCACCGAACTGGCCCCTTTATATGAAATAGACTGGTCACTTTTACATCGCGTTGTCATAGGAGGGGGAAATTGACCGCTTGTGACATGTCACAAGACAAATCCCAGAACAGGTCCCTGAACTTTGTTTTTTATGAGAGTTCAGTAACCTGTCCTAGGATTTGTCTTGTGACATGTCCCAAGGAGTCAATTTCCCCCTCCTATGGCAACGCCATGTAAAAGTGAACAGTCTATTTCATATAAAGGGGCCAGTTCGGTGACAGTTTGTTAAAATTTCCATTAGGGATGTTATCCCCAAAAAATCCCCTAAAATTTCGTGTCATTCCCAATAATAAAATCCCCGGATCCCCAAACGAAAATTTTTATCCCCATTGACGAAAAAAATCCCCAATTTGGGGATAAACCGTTAATTTAATAACCACGAGCCGAACCAACTGCCAATAATTAACAACAAAAAGGCCAATAATATACTTATTATTAGGGCAAGGAATTTCATGCACTTAAGAATGGAAAATATGCGCCTGAAATATGCGGCTAAAAGAGAAAAACATGCATTAAAAATATAAGAAATATGCACCAAAAACTATTATTTTTCCAACAGTAATGCGCTTCAAAACTTAAAAATATATTTAAGTTAGTTGTTTTGCAAAAAGACACAGAACTCGAAGATTTTCCATAGGTCAATAAGGTTTTTAAGAATGTTTATTTTGATTGAGTCAAAATATAAAACGTATCAATTTTTTTATTTTTTTTTATTTTTTTACAAAATAAAAAATGTTCCTAAAAATTAAAAATATGTACAAATATGCATTAAAAAGCAAAAAATATTCATTAAAAAGCCACCAAAAATGCATTTAAAGTCAAAATATGCAACTACAAATCGATGCCAGTTTGTTCTAAATTTGATGATTCGGATAAATATTTTAGTCCATATTAGTTTTGGACTGTCGAGAAAAAACATGCATTTGCATGGAATTCCTTGCCCTACTTATTATATATTGCACTAAATTAATAAAAAATTTCAATAAACGAGTTTCAAAGAAACTTCATTAAATTAATGTAAAATTTCATTAATAGCATGCAGATAACAATCTCAGTTTGGTTACCAACCAGGTTAGTGTTTTTTAAAGGCATACGTATACCACTTAGACATGACATTTTATGTTGCTCATAAAACTACATTGCGTATGATTAATAATAATTTTGTCCGAAAATATGCCGTATGAGTTATATTTTGTTTATCATACGTCTCAGTTAACTAATTTATAATAAAAAAAAGGTAGAAATTGTTACACTCATAAAAATAAATCTGTAAAAATAGCAGAAAAAGTTTCTAAAAATGAGTTAAAAATGATGCTGCAGAAAAAACTGCTAAAATTAGCAGATTTTTTTTTACTAAATACTAGTAAAATGAGAACAGCAAAATTGAAACTGTTAAATTTACAGAATTTTAGTTATATTTAAGCTAATTTTTAGTTAATTGAAAATAGCAAATTGTACTGTAAAATCTGCAGAAAATTTTGATAAAGATTTGTAGACTAAAAATAGCAAAAATAAACTATTAAATATACAAAATTTTTGCTATTTTTAAGCTAAATTTAATTGAGCAGTATATTCAGCTAAAATCAGCAGAAATATTTGCTAAAAAATTGTAAACTGCTGTTTTCAAAAGGCTCGATTTTTATTTGCATTTAAAAAAAAATCGAAAAAAACTTCGAAAATTTTAAATTTTTTTGTGATTTTTTAGGCTACTAATTATTTAACAAAATTTTTTGCTGATTTTAGCAGGTTAATTTGCTATTCTCCATTTCCAAAAATTTAGCTCAAATATAACTAAAATTCAGTATATTTAACAGTTTTATTTTTGCTGTTCCTATATTACTAATATATATTTAGCAAAAATAATCTGCTAATTTAGCAGTTTTTATCTGCAGCATCATTTTTAACTAATTTTTAGTAGTTTTAACTAAATTTTTTACGGGTTTTTTTCTATTAGTGTAGTTACCGATTCAAAACCCTTTCAACTGACTACGGTATTTGTTACTGAAATAATTAAAATACCGCTATCCTTAAAATACCGTTACCGAAATAACTGAAATACAGTTATTCTTAAAATACTGATAACTGAATAAATGACATAACGAACCCTTAAAATACCATTAACGACATATTCTAAAATAGCGTTAACGATAACTGCATGGTTTCGGTTACCATTCAAGCAATCGGTTAAATTCAAGCAATTAGGATAGGAAAATTTTTGAAGTAGTATAAAATTTTAAATCTAAAGTTTTGGATCAAGCGGAGATCGTCCAAAGTATTCGAAATCAATATTTTTTTGAAATATTTTTAATTAGAATGTGCAGTCTAGCATTTAGAGACCCAGAATAATCTTGATGTGTTCACTGAAAATAGTACCAATTTTATAGTCACAACTAAGATCGATTTTGTTCTTAAACATTTTTTAAGTAATAAATTTTGTTTGAAAAAAAATTTAAGAAAAATCTTAGTTCTGACTTTAAAACTGGCTCTTAATATTTTGAATTCAAATGGATTTATTTGGATGAAATATGTAGTACCAATTTTTGAAAAGTTTACTACCAGTTTCCATTGTATTTTGCATATAGCTTAGGTTAGAAATGGCCTCATTTAAAAAATAACGGTAATTGTGTATTCAATTACCGTTTTACTTATGTCTAGAGTAAATTGACCAAACACTGTACACTAATTTATTGAGCGCACACAAGCGAGAATGAAAAAAATTTTGATTTTTTTTTGCATGAATTATACAAAAATTTATGAAAAAATTTGCTAAAATTTTAAATATAAGTCTTGTAAACTGGAAAAAGGCGACAGTTAGCCAACGACCGCGTAGTGTCAAAGAATTAAATTAAAAACAAATTTTAAAAAATTATTCAAAAACATAAGAAGAAAATATTATTTGAAATCAAGAAAATATATTAATAAAAAATAAGTAATGACTTAAAGAAATTTTAGTGATTGTAAAAATTTATAATAAAATATTTCAATATAGAAATTAAAACAAACAATAAAGTTGTGCAAGGATTATTTAAACTAACAGAAATTAAGACCAAAATCATAAAAGATTTCAAAGCCAAAACAAATTTTAATCAAAAATAAATTACAACCAATTAAAAATGATTTGTCCCAAACGTACTACTGAATTATTGGAAATACATTTGCAGCCCTTAAAGGATAAGGATCCTGCATGGGAAATTAATATTTCGAAAATTGCCGGTCGTGGTGTATTCGCTACTCGTAAATTAAAACGTGGCGATGTTATATTCCGTGATATACCATTGCTTATAGGTCCGGCCGCTCGCAAGGAGGAGTCACTCAATTCTTGTTCGGTTTGTTTCAAAATGTTACCTGATACAAAATTCATGTGCCGCGAAGGTTGCGCTTTACCCGTTTGTTCGCTATGCGGCAAAAAGAAACAACATAAACAAGATTGTACGCTCTTCAAATCATGGGATCCTTCTGAACCCGATGTTGCCAACTCCACCAATATACGTTTGCTCTGTATTGCCAGAGCTATTAACTGCACCAAAGAGCAAAGAGATTTAATCTATTGCCTACAAGCCAATTTGGACAACAATCATCGTACTGAAGTTCGCAATGGTGCCAAGGGTTTTAGAAAATTCCCAACCGATAAGAAGTTAATCGAAATCATGAATCGTGCCGTTGCGGTTTTACGTACAAATGGTTTCGATGAAACTTCAGATCGCACAAACGATAATCAGGAATTTTATTATCGTGCTTTATTTCCATTGTTCGCTTTGATGAACCATGATTGTGTTCCCAATTCATATTATACATTTGAGGAGAAGACAAATAATATGATTGTTAAGGCTTCAGTGGATATACCAGCTGGCGCTGAGATTACCACCACTTATACCAAGCTGTTTACTGGCAATATTGCTCGTCATTTGTTTTTGAAAATGAAGAAGACATTTACCTGTAAATGTTCAAGATGTTCAGATCCAACAGTAAGTAAAAGCTTGTATTAAAAACAGGTTTATAAAAGGTTTGTCAAAAGATTTTTGTACGGAAATTTAATTGATGAAACATTTATGAAACTGTTAATTATGATTTTTAATTTTATCATCTAACTTTTTAACAATAAAATTCGGTAATTAAGTTCTTAGTTTACTATGAAATTGTTACAAAAAATTAGTGAATCGATTTATTAATAAAAATAAAAAATTTCGTTCGATTTGAGATCAAATATTGGGTGCGTTCGGCAGATACAATTCAATAGTCAACAGTTCTACAATAGTTGTACAGTTGACTGCTGAACGACCTGATCACTCAGTCTGAGCGCTCAGGTAGCGCTGTCTTTTTTTGTAGCGTAAAAAATGTTTGCTACTTTTGATCAATAAGTGATACATTTGTTGTTGTTCATTTACAATAAAAATTGTTTTGTAAGAATGACAAATTAAAACATACAAATATAATTTGAAAACAAAAATTTTAAAAAATAAAAGGAAACTATAGAAAAAGTATATAACAAAACAAAGAAAACATCGTAGAGCGAAGTAAGTAATCACAAAGCGCTTCAAGTCACCGGTATCATTTTAAGGTTTCTCTGCCGAATGCTACCAATATTACATTTTCTTTTTAAACTATTTTAAAATCAAAGAAAGATTTTTACAAGCAAATCACAGAGAATATAAATTGAAAAAAATTGATAAGGCCAGCAGGATAGAATACGTATTTTCGGGCCCCTACATTGGTTTGTTGTTTGTTCATAAATTTGAGATTCATGAGTTGTCGATTAGAGTTGAATTAGCCAGCTGCGATACTTTAGGAATTAAAGTTGATATCAAAAACACTAATAACAGAGGATAAAAATAGCATTGTTAGGATTTCGTTGATGTTAGTCTATTTGCTTATTTGTTTCACATTCAATATAAATAGATCATCATCAATTATTAACCCATAAGGCATAGGATACTGAGGATGTGTCTGTAGCGTGAAACGAAAATACGTATTCTATCCTGCTGGCCTTATAGGATTTTTTAAAATTTTTATTCTCTGTAATTTACTTGTAAAAATTTTATCATCTTTCTTTAATTTGAAAATAATTTAAAAAGAAAATGTGATAATATTTGATCTCAAATCGAACGAAAAACATTTATTTACTAATTAATGGATTAACTATACATACCTTCATTCAATAAAAATTAATATTATTTATTATTTATACATTATTATACATCACTTTAATTTTAATCCCACCATTTAATTCTAACCATAGGATTATATAATTTATACACTAGAGTGTTAAGAATTTTTTTCACCTGCTTGAAGTTGGTAGCTTTAGGTAAAGAAACATTTCGAATTTTAAAAGAGGGGCTCATAAGTATGGAAATCTTAAGGTAAAATATTTATAAAAAAAATTATAATCAGATAATATTTATAATAATTCCGGTCTAATCGAATGTACGGCAGTAAAACTTTTTAGGAAGAAACGCGAAGAAGTTATGTTAGAAGTGAAAATTTGTAACCGTTGAGTTTTCAACATTGATAATTATCCACGTTGCAAGTTAACGTGCATACGAAAAGTAATGTGTTAGTTTTCGTCTGAAATACGTTTTCGTGTACTTTGGTTTGTTTTTTGAGTTAACCGATATAGTTAAGTCGAAAACACAGCTAAAATTAAAAAAGTCGATTTTTAACATTCGTATATTTTCCTTAATCATATAACACTCAAGTGATCGATATGGACCAGCTGAATATAAAAATAACGAAACAAGTTTTCATCTGCACTTTATTGAAATTCTTTGCAGTTATAGTTAAAAAACTGTGGTTTTGAAAATTTATAAATGTTTTTCTCATAATATGCTCAATAGACCGTACCGCAAAAAAGAAGTTCGCCGTACACCCTCCAATATGAAGTATTTTTGCAAGGCAAATTAAAAAAAAAAATTTTTTTGCCGAACTTAGGGGTCGCCTTTTTTAATTTTAAATCCAATAAAAAAAATAAAAAAATAAAAAAAATCTACTGGGTTTATCGAAAAACTTCCTTAGCAAAAGTTTAATGCTCTTTCCGAGCTTTCATTTTCTGACATTAGGGTGGTACATTAGGGTGGTAGCAACTGAGATCTGGTGGGTAACTACTAGAATGGGATACTTGAGTTTAATGGCCCTTCGAGCAAAAACATCAATGTATCATGCTTTAAGATCCGACTGTAAATGCCAAAGATATAACGAAAAATGTTAAATGGTAGGGGTCGCTCGGAAAAAAAAATTGCCTTGCAAAAATACTTCATATTGGAAGGTGTACGGCGCACTTTTTTTTTCTGCCTGTAAGGTGGTATGGTCTAATGTTCAAGGTGTCCATACTTTTGAGCCCAATTATTTTAAGTCTGAAAATTGGTCTGGTAGCCAGCTATAAGTCACACTGTTCTTAAAATTGACAAAAATTTTACTAAAATGGATCCAAAATTAGGTTTTATATAAATTTGCTACATCATTTATAAGTTAAAAATCTGAGAGAAACTAATCCCAGCTTATTCTATTCGAGAGATATCGACGTTTTGATATTTTAAATATTAGCTCTAACAAGGAAGGTCTGTGTTGGTGATATTTGGATGTAATTTGGATATGTTATAGAGTAGAGAGAATGTGCACCTTTTAAACGGCACAATCTTATTTTTTAAACTGGAGTCAAAAAAGACACCATTTTCGTTTTTTTTTTATTTTTCATGTTTGCTCCAAGGAAATCAATAGGGGAATGTAGTGTACTTTGGTGCTTTTGAAAATTCTTTGTCAATATCTCTGCGATTAAGATAGATAATGCAAAAATATCATAGATTGGAAATAATAAAATCTTTAATAATTTTAATTAATTTTATGAAATTATGATTTTTTTTACAAAAGCGAAAAAGTGTTCCAAATTATTAATTGGCGTGTTCGGAAAACATTAAGGGAATTTCGTATAAAAAATACTGCGCCATAATAAATCTATTGCATTAGTTGATATCTACTTGAAGTGAGACAATGTAATCATATTTGAATGAAAAAGTAATTTTGAAGAAAGTGTCAAAACTTTAAACCAAGGGTTATTTCGTAGCGAATTGAATTAAAAAAGTACAATTAGCCTGTGCAGCTTCAATTAATCATGTATTAAAATTTGTTAGATACATAAGAAGAGGAAATATTCAAAAAGTTCCAAGGTACCCCTACCCAATTTTAGAGTCTCCTATAGAGTTATCTGAAACTTTGTATAGTTTAAAATGATCGTTTGGCAAAATAAAAAACTTCAGAGAATAAGATTTTACAATAATTAACAGATAGGGGAAAAATGTAAAGTTCCAAAATACACGCTACTACTACTTAAACTAAAACTAAACTACTTTTTAACTCATTTTCCCGCCTAAATATCAATTTGGGCTGATATATTTTGAACCGAAAGTTTTTTAATATTTTCCAGTTATCATAGATCCATCAAAATCTGCAGGAACCCATAAACAGGCTCTCCTTGTAAGAGACATATTTGTTTGCACGCAGTAAACTCAAGAACTGCTGCTTCGAGTTTAACAAAGTTTTGCATACATGTTACATGGTTCGTATGGAGTTTTCCGTTCGTCTGTTCATGTAAAGTGAACGAATCTTGTAATCAAACTGCAGGTCGCCATACTGAAAATAATTGGATGAAATGTAATTAGTACCTATGTATATTCAATTAATCGACTTTTTATTTTAATCGATTTATCGCCACATAAATATTCTGTGCTTTTTCTTAACCAATAAATCGAATAAAATTTTAAAATTAATCGATTGATCGATAATTTTTGTATTTTGAGCTTTTTATTTATAGAAAGGAGCTAAAATAATTTCAATAACTTTATAAAATTTCAGAGGTATAAAAATATGTTAATTGGGATCATATTTTGAAAACATTCATATTGTTTGGGTCCCCTCTGTCACATATTCAAATGTTATTCAAAACTCTGGTATCAAAAGATACCAGATGTCATTTAAGACCCTGTTTCTGTATCTTACATGGATGAGAATAATTTTTAAATATATCTTATCATAATCATATCTGGCGTCATTATTTTTTAACTCATTCCAATTAATTCATCAGCGTTATTAATACTAACAAATACATCATTTGAAAATTTATTATTTTTTATTTGACTTTTAAAAACAAACAAATTAAAGACAAGATACGGATTTCCGAACAATAAAATCAATTTATGATTTCTAAATAAATTAACACACATTAATGGTAATTGATTTGCGTTTGAACGATTAAATTCTGAATTCAATAAAAAAAACACAATTGTTTTATTAAGAATTAAACAAACAAATAAGCCAATAGACATACAGAATGAATAAAAATTTTATTGCTAAGAAAAATAAATTAAAAACATGGAAAGACAAGATAAACATGAAGTACTCACTCAAATTAAAGGGATAAAAGAATTGAGAATTAACACATTTTCATAAACAATTTTATTTGTGGTTTTTTTTTTAAACATGAACTTGATAAGTTAAGAGGAAATAAAAAAACTATAAACAATTTGAAAAAAAACTTAAAAATAAAATATTATTAAATATGTTAAACAGTCCGCGAAAGAATCAAAGCATACAAACTGAAAACTTATTATATTCCTGGTTATTAGTATTTAGAAATTTACAAATATTTTATTTGAAAACAAATTGTTTTTTTCATTATTTCGCGCACTATATTAGCGATTTGAAAAATTCTTATATTAACCTTCCGTTTCTATAAAGCGAATGGAATTATTCATACAGAGGAATTGTGTGTTTTTTTTTAAGTTACAATAATACACGTTCCTCAGGCGGCATTGTAGCTTTCGCTTTATAAAAACAGGTGGCAAATGGTAACAAAATATATTAAAGAAAATATGGGCCAGTTTTAAGTCAGAATTAAGATCGATTTACTTCTCAATTATTTCTTAATTAAGAAATTTTCAAACAAAATTTCTTTCCAAAATTATTCATAAATGACTGATAAATTGCTCAGAAAATTCAAAATTTTCCAGCAATGATCATAATTTGGAGTCTTTTATGAGTCATAAAAGTGCGCTCAGAAAGAGGCTTCATCGGTGAAGCAAAACACCCTCATATATCTATGATTTCAGAAGGTCTAAGGGCTCTCTTGTGAGTCTTTTCGGACTCCAATTGTACACTGGGAAATATAATAACTAAAGGTCTATTCCTAAAAAAAAATTATAATATGAAAATCAATTAACATAATTTTTTTTTAATATGTATATTATTAAACTTTGGTAATTTCTAGGATTTTAACCAAAAATTAGGTATATTAAAGGATTTATTAATCAAATAGATAATGAGTTTTTGCCAAAATTTATACGTTTTTTTATACCCTACACCACTATGTGGTCAGGGTATTATAAGTTTGTGCTGATGTTTGTAACACCAAAAAATATTGGTCGTAGACCCACCTTAAAGTATACCGATCGGCTCAGAATTTTTTTTTATTTCGATTTAACGATGTCCGTCTGTCCGTCCGTCCGTCTGTCTGTCTGTCCATGCAATCTTGTGCGCACTCTACAGGTCGCAAATATTAAGATATTTTGATGAAATTTGGTACACAGACCTATGTTGGCCCAAGGACGAACAAGTTTGATTTTGGTGAACATCGGTTCATGTTTAGACCTAGTGCCAATATAAGGGTCCTACCAAAATTATATTGTTTATACGCTGCAGGTCGTAAATATTAAGATATTTTGACGAAATTTGGTACACAGACCTATGTTAGCGCAATAACGTAGCCTATTGATTTTGGTGAACATCGGTCCATGTTTAGACCTAGTGCCCATATAAGGGTCCTACCAAAATTATACTGTTTATACGCTGCAGGTCGCAAATATTAAGATATTTTGATGAAATTTGGTACATAGACCTATGTTGGCCCAAGGACGAATCCTATTGATTTTGGTGAACATCGGTCCATGTTTAAACTAGTGCCCATATAAGGGTTCCCCCAAAATTGGCTTGGTTACAAACTGCAGGTCGCAAATATTAAGATATTTTAATGAAATTTGGTGCGCTGACTCACATTATAGAAAATTTTGACACAAGCCCCATTTTAACCCATTCGAATTTCGGATCCAAACAATACACCAGACTGGTGTAGGGTATTGTATAGTCGGCATGCCTGACTTTAACCTTTTTACTCGTTTTAAATAATAGCCGCTTTTTCTAATCACTTGGATTTAATAAATCCAAAAAGTAGTTCTAAAAGTGCTTAACAGATGGGGTTAGATTCTCCCTATTTTAAAAAGAATTTTCTGTCCGATACTTCTTTCACCCTAATTTTTAATACCGAATTCGATGATGAAGGATATTTCTTTAACTTTTAAGTTTTAATTATATTTTATATAAAAGAGCGATAGACAGTCTGCCTTTTCAGTTTTATCAATTCAATTTATATTTTTACACAATTGAAAAATTCCATTGCAATATTTAATATTCACTAATTGGATTTAATTAAATTACTTACAGTAGAGTGAAAAATTGCCATTTCTATTTCAGCTATTTCTCCATGTCCAAGATTGAAAATATGTATTTGGTGAGGTGCCGGTAGTTCTTTTTTCTAAACATATTTCATAAAAAAATTTAATGAAAACCTTTTATTTGTTAGTATTTAAATTTTTTTGTTTCTCTTTTAATTTTCATTCGTATTTTTTTCCCACATTAAATTAATAGGCTGTTTCATATATTTGTGCTTTTATTGTGGATTTATTAAATCCAGTTTTTTTGGATTTAATAAATCCCCTTTTTATATGAAAATTTCTAAATCCAGGTTATTAAAAAAAAAGCTAAATATAACCTTAATTTTGCAAAAAAAAAATATTATACCATTTTATTAAATTCTAAGAAAGTTGGAAACTTTTTCGTAACCCATAAAAGATGAAATTACAAAAATAAATTTTTTGACACTTGCATTTTTTTATAATTTAATTCAGAAATTGGGTTTTTTCTTTATTTTTTCTTATAAAAAATTATAAGAGCATGACAAAAAATTTTAAAATCAATTAACATAATTTTTTTAAAGTTCCATTTAACATTTGAGATTTTTAGGCTCCCAGCAAAAATATGGTAAAAATTTAAAGATTAATTGGTTATGTTAATTGCATATTTTTTACAATTTTATTATCTTTTATTGATTCGAATATATTCAAATATTTAAGAACAGAAAATTTTTGAAGATACCTCTAAAAATGAATTTTTACCAATTTTTTTTCTAAGATCCAAAAAATTCATATTTTTTCATTACAAATAAAAATTTAGCGACTTTAGCGACCTCTAGTGTAGACAGAATGAGTTATACCAGAAAGGATGATATTTAAAAGATTAAGTAATTTTAGTATATATAAAAAAAAAAATATTTTCGTCGAAATCGAAGACACAAATTTTGCTTTTGATTTTTGTCTATGGGACAAAGCACTGTGCGCCATAGCTTTAGTTATGATTTAGACCATGTATTGTATTATTTGTTGTGTCTAGTTTAGGGTAAATTTGTTAAGATTACATACTGCTTACATATAATTCTGAGGGTAATGAACTATAAATTTAGTAATGAAATAGCAATATGTGGGGTATAATTATCGTTTGGAATTAATTCAAAGGGTAAGGAGATATTAGATCCAAGTAATGCATCAAGTAATGACCAGTCTTTATCAAGTTTTTGCTGGGAATCTGAAATATCGTTACCCTTACCAGCAACAGCATCGTTTCGGTTACCATCCATTATAATAATTACAAAAATAATTGGTCGTGTATGCCTATTTTAAATATTTTTTTTTCATTAACAAAACAATTTTTCATTGTATTATTAAAATATTTTGTGGTTATTATTTTTCGCGGCCATGGACAATATGTCAATAAGTTTTTGGTTTTTAAAAAATTTGTTTTAAAAATTTAGTTTTATTCAAATATATATATGATTGCAATAAAATTTCTCTTACACTTGACTTGTTTTTGTTTTCAATATTTGGCACAATCACACGCGCTTCTATTCTTGTTTCCATATAAACATTTTTGTTCTATAACAATTTTTTAACGAATATTTTAAATATTTTATGTTTTTTTTTGCTATTTTTATCAATATTTATATGATTGAGATATGTTCATAAGTTGATTTAATTAAACGACAAAACATATATTATGTTAAAATATGACACATTTTAGAAAAGTTTTGTTTTTTTTGTATTTTGCCTAAATCTCCATAAATAACAAAGTTAAAGGTATTTAAGTGGATGGAAAAGACAGTTTTTTCTATCAAAATATTTATTAAGAGGATTATCAAACATTTAAATTTAAATTTTTAAATGTTTTAAGCATTTGCTGTTGTATATTTTTATATAAATTTTATGATATAAGCAGAGGTTATGTATTTATAAAAATACATAATAATGTAAATGACATTTTTCTTGGCTAATTAGTAAGATGTCAAAGAACATTTTAAATTTGTATTAATTTATGATGTTTTTATTAAATTTTTTATTAGTAATAAATTCAGCGAAAAAAGTTTATATGTTTATGCAAAAATCATAAATATAAAACTATTTAATAACAGTGTGAGTCTTTTAATAAATTTAATTAAATTAAATTATTTTTCCCCAAAAAAAAAAAAAAATATATATATGGGTGAAATCAAAAAATGTGATAAATTTTTTCGCCAAATTTGTGAGAAGCAAAAAGTGTTAATATTTCGGTTTTTTCTTAATGGAATCAGTAAGTTTAGTCATTATAAACCTAATTGCAAAAAATCTCTTCTACAAGTTATCGCAATAACTTTTTTTCCACAATTTTAATTTTTTTTGTTGTAGCGGAGTTTACATTTCTGCAAGCAAAAGATATAACAAAAAAAATTGCGTACGAATTTTCTTCAATTTATTAGTTTTTCGTATTTGGGTTTTTAACTGGCTTTTCAATGATATATAATTTGTATTTATCAAATTGGCGGTTTCGCAAATAAAAATACAATTCATTCCGCGAAAAAATTTTTTATTTTTTTTTAATTTTGTATTTTTGGTCCTTTTAAATGCTTTTCAAAAATATAAAATTTTTTAAAATCCCAACAGCGGTTGCGCAGTTACAAAATAATATATTAAAAACATAACATTTCGTGATCAAAAAATTCTTAAATTGTGTGAAACAAATTTAATTTGTCAAACTAATGTCAGTAATGACTCGAAATATCGATTCAAAACCAATGAAATGCAAAATCAATCGTTTTTCGCTCCAGCAGCTTAGGGTAAAAAACTGATAACTTTTTTTGATTTGACGCAAAATTATTAGTTGAATCGTCTTTTGACGCATAAATATTAGTTGAATCACCTCTGTTTATGGTTATTTTAAAATATTTTAAACATTTATCTACATTTATTTGAATGAAACCTTATGCAAACAATTGTGGTTACGGAGTTTACATTTGGTTACTTTTTTCGTTTTCTTTCAGAAACGCTTTGTCAGAATTTTTTTTCCGAAACAAAATCGCATGATGCCTACAAGGTGAATACAAATATGACATTGTTTTTCTTACTCCTTAAATAGTTTGGTGTAACAATTAGGAACGGAGTTTACAACATTTTTTAAAATCTTATTAAAGACATCCTTTTTCATCTCGAGAATGTTACATGCTGCAGAAAAGCTTCAAGTCTGTTATACTGGATGATTACTTACAGTCCAACGATCATTTGAGTATAAATAACATTATACTTTTCGCAATATAAATAATAGATAACTCCAAAATTCTGGTGTATGCATTTTTATCAAAAATTATGACGAAAAATCGTTACAGAGTTGAAGTCGTGATAGCTAAGATATACGAAAAAGTTTGTAAAATGTATTAATTTTTATTAAAAACGGCACTTTTCTTCTTCATAAAAATTCTTACAGTTAGTGTTTAGCTTTATTGGTTATTAAAATATAAGCTATTAAAGTTAAAAAACCTTATGAGTTACTTGTTACGGAGTTTACATTTAGCCTATAAAATTGGTCACAAATTTTATGTATTAACCAAAAATTGGTCAGATTGTTATAAATTTTGTAAAACAGCTGACAATGCGTTGATATATATCGAAATATGTAACTCAAATGTAATCCATGCATTAGAAATTCGGTGGTTACACGGTTTTTATCACATTTTTTGATATCACCCATATATATAGTATTTATGATGTTTTCTAGCTAAAAAAAAGATGTCTTGTCAATGTCAAAACAGTATTTATTGTCCTATGTAACACGAATAAAAATTGGAGGAACTTATTCAACTTTTCTGAAAAGTGGGCGAATTAGGTGCGGTTGAATTATGTTTTTCTTTCCACACATAAAGTTTCATAGTGTTACTGGGCTTGGTTTTGTGGAAACTATTGCTTGAATATTGTATACCGCAAATATTCTCCATGAATGGAAACGTTTCTTATAAAATATATTAAGGCGCCTATACGTATTTTATTTTTTATTATTTATATACCTTTAGGTACATCGCTCAAGCGTATAGATTTTTTAGAAAACATTTCGATGAAACGATTAGCAGAAAGGACTTATATTATTCAGTAAAGAGGTGACGGGACCTATTTAGGATAAATAAAAGATTCTAATCTAAAATAATACTAATACTAAAAAATCCTCCAAATCGCGGCCTGTGTGTACATCAGCCAGTTTATCTTAAAACTGCGATATAAATGTCTTCTTAATTTTACTTTCTTTCCTAAATGATTTTAGATAATGAAATATTTTATACCCAGCAAAAAAAGAGATGCCGAAGCAGTAGAAAAAGCACTACAATTGATGATCTAGATGTACTTCTTTTTAAACATAAACGCTAATTCAACATTTTTTTAGTACTAGCGTGCAAAAGAATCTCATTTTCACCAATTAAAAATTAAAAAAAAAATTCTTCGCAAAAAAAAATTATGTTTTTTTTATTTTACAAAAGTTTTTTTGCCGGCACCGGGTATCGAACTTCCGACCTCACGATTGCTAGTCTAACTCTCTACCGCTGAGCTATTGTTTGATATGAAAGTTAACTGGCATAAAAACATCACTTTGTCATTGCGAGATATTGTGCTTTATGCTCTTCAATAAAAGTACTTTTTAAACAAGTCCAAAAGGTGCACTGCAATTCAGTATTGTTTTCCGTACTATTTTCATAAGCGCATAAAAAGCAATTTTTCAACATTTTTATTTAATATATTTTTAAAAATTTAAAAACTTAAAAAATTTAATTTAAGCAAATTAATTTTAAATATTAAAAAAAAAAATAAAAATAAATAAAAAAAAAAAAATAAAAAAATATTGGTCCCTCCAGGAATCATACCCGCGATCATCTGTTTAGAAATATCAAATGATAACAAAATCACTTTTTAGGATCACTTTTAGAGCAATTGTGCTTTAGAAGCAATACTTAATTGATTTTTTGGATGTTGTTCAGAAGTACTCCTAAAAAAGCTGTAAAAATATTCTAATGGATACCTTGGAAGCAATGAAAGAAGTGATTTTTTGAAGTTGTTCAGAGTTACTTCTAAAAAAGCAGTAAACATCAGAGCTTCGAATAATTAATTCCCTAATTCCCTTTTTTGAAATGAATTTATATTTTGGGAATGAATTCCCTGCCCAAACTTCAGGAATTAAATGAATTCCATTTTTTTCATTCGATTTATCTTAAAGGAATTCATTCATTTTTTTTCTAATTACTTCATAAAATTTAATGCATTCATTCACCAAGGAATTCATTCAATTCTAGTTAATTCAACTTTTGGTCAAGGAATTAATTTCCTTGTACAAAGGTGCATTGCTAACACATTATACAAACCCGTGTAAAAAAGTTTAGATCTGATCAGATCTTTTTGGATCTAAATAGATATGATTGAATCTAATTAGATCATGTACTAGATCTCATCAAATATGATCAGATATGGCATAATACCTTATGGCAAGATCTGATCAGATCTAGTGCCAAATCTGTTAAAATCTAAAGTGATCTGGACAATTGCGCCAGATATGCCTAGATCTGATCAGATCTAATTAGATCTCAAATTTGGCCCCAATTTTGAAGATCTACTGAGATCTGGCCAGATCTGATCTTTTTTACACGGGAATTCATTTTCTCGTTTAATTCCCTGAATTTAAGTTTTTCATTAAGTGGCCAAAAGGACATTTCTTTTCACCTAAGAATATAAAATGAAAAACTAAATATTATTTGTACAATTCTAATATATTTAATTTAATTAATATGTCGTTGTTGCTATTAAAGGAGGTATACATGGACTTTATTAAATTCAGGAATTAAACGAAAAAGTTAATTCCTTAGGGAATTAAACGAAAAATTTAATTCCTTAGGGAATTAAAAGAAAAAGTTAATTCCTTAGGGAATTAAACGAAAAAGTTAATTCCTTAGGGAATTGAACGAAAAAGTTAATTCCTTAGGGAATTAAAAGAAAAAGTTAATTCCTTTAGGGAATTAAATGTACAAACTCATGTTGAATGAATTGTTTAATTTTAATGCTTAATGCTTTGGTCAAGGATTTCATTCTCTAAATTTGAATTCGTTGAATTCATTCACAGGAATTAATTCCTGCTTATGTCTTATTAATGAATTCATTCCTTGAATTAAATTTTAGGAAATTCATTCCAAAAAGCTCTGGTAAAAATATACTAACGGATACTAGTGAAGCAGTGAAAGAAGTAGTTTTTAAAGTATTACTTCCAATTTTTTTTTGCTTGATAGTGATAACAAAACACTGAGTTGCACACAATTAGTAGCTACTAGAGTTCGTCACAAAAATTTGATTTTCGGATATCATCACTTTTTTAAAAGTTTTTGCATTGAAAAAAAGAATGGCGTTTCTTTTTTCTTTTTTATTTCAACTCCTTCCACTGGCGCAAGTCGGCCAAAAACGCTAATTTTAAGACCCTTTTCCTGCAGAGCAAAAACAGCTGCATTTATAGGAAATCTGATTTTACCATTCGATTCTACAACAAAATTTAATAAACAAAACTTTTTTTTTGCATTTTCAGCCATTAGAGTGGTTCAAAAATCCGCTTTTTTCAAAAACTTCTAAAAAGTAATTTTTTTTATTACACACAATGAAAATGTATTTCCGGCGTTGTACATGGGTACAAAAATTTTGGATATACCTCGAACCGTTGAAAAGTTATTAGCTAATCAAATTTTGATTTTTTTTTAATTCAATGAAATAGTATTTCAGCTAATTAAAATGCAGCTTTCATTACTTGCTGCCGCATTATAAATTTATTTTTTAGTAATGACAAAATAATTTGTAAGTTTTTTAATATTTATTACAAAGATTTTTTTTACTAAACATATTTGATTACTAAATAACTTTTTAAAGGATCGCCGTATATCAAAAATTTTTGTACCAATATTCTCATCAGGGAATACATTTTAATTCTGTGTAATAAAAAAGTAACTTTTTTGAAGTTTTTGAAAAAAGTGGATTTTTGGACCACTCTAATGACTGTATTATCTGCTGTATTCAGAAAACGCAAAAAAATGTTTTTATATTAGTTTTTGCTGTCGAATCGAATGGTAAATTCAGATATCCCAGAAATGTAGCCGTTTTTGCTCTGCAGAAAATGGGTCTCCAAATCAGCGTTTTTGGCCGACTTGCGCCAGTGGAAGGAGTTGAAATAAAAAAGAAAAAAAAAAAAACGCCATTCTTTTTTTTTCTATGCAAAATCTTTAAAAAAAAGGGATATCCGAAAATCAAAGAATTTTTTTTTTTTTGACGAACCCTAATAAATACAGGGTGGCTTAGAAATAGCAAACAGAATAAATAAAAGTTAATCCATCAGTGCACTAACGATTAATATATAATTATTTAATTGACAACTTTTTAAATTATAAACTAGTAATAAATTAATATTTTTTTTCTTTTCAGGAAAAAGGTGCCTTCATTTCAGCTGTTTATTGTCGCGATACTAATTGTCCTGGTCTAGCAGTACCAGAAGTAACCGGTTTACCGCATCCCAATTGGAATTGTTTGGAATGTAAACAAAAGTCAACACATGCACAAATGATCAAAGCACAAGATTTAGCTTCTGGTGCCATCAATGCTAAAACCAATTCACATTCATTGAAAACTCTAATAGAATATCTTAATGAAAAATGTTCCAGTTTTATACCCGATAGTAATTATGTTGTGATTGATGGTAAACTACAAGTCATAGCGCGTCTGTGCAAGAGTTCAGAAGATTGTGGTGAAGAATCAGCGGGAACAAAAGCCAATTACTGTCAGGATATATTGGATATTATGGATAAATTGGGACTGGGAGATTGTGTAATGCGTACATATTTAGAAACGGAAAAAGCCAAGTGAATTGGAAAGATGTTTTAAATATTAAAAAAGATAATTTTTATGGTATTAAATAAATGGATAAAACGAATGGTTTTTCTTAGTATAGAAAAAGAAAAGAAAAATATTATATTATTATTTTTATTTTAGAATAAGACAAAGATTAAATGGAAAACTAAAGCATGATTTTATTTTATACTAAAAAGAATTGTTTAAATGAATTATTTTATATTTTTGTTTAACATTTTATACATAAATATTAATTACATTTTAAGCTTAACAACAAGTGCCAACTGCAATAAATTTTTATCCTAAAATATATTAAATATAAATGAAAATATTTTTATTTTTAAAAGAGGGTGCCTTCAAGATAAATTAAAATTGTTTTCTTATTGTTACAAATATGTTTTGTCAATTTTAATAAACATTTTGTGTATATGTCACTTTATGTAAACAGCAATATTTGTATATAAGTAATTTGTTTTAAGTTTAACAGGTTTCCTCATTTTTTTCGGTATGCACTTAACCGAAAAATTACAAAAAAAAAAATAAAAACGTAAGTATTTCGAAAAAAATTATCAGCAAGGAATAATGCTAGTTCTCTCTATTCCAAATCTTATAACAGATGACCAAATATTTACTGACCCGGTTGATAAAGCCAACCTCTTGGCTGAATTATTTGTGGGAAGTTTATTTCCGCCGGAAAGTGATCAACCACTGCCCGAGCTCGAAAGAGTATCACATATTAAGCCTAATATATTCTTTCGTTCTCGAGCCGTTAAAAGAGTTCTTACGAATCTCACGGGTGTCTTTCTATCATGTTGGAAGGTTGTCAATGTCCAGCCAATCCCCAAAAAGGGTGCGGGTACCAACCCGAAAAATTGGCGCCCAATTGCAATCTGCTTTGCCAAGGTTATGGAGAGCATGGTTATATACGATCAACAGTATGGTTATCGTAGAAGCCGTTCTATGGGAGACCACATAACGTTTCTATAGGAGTGTTGGAGACGGTTCATTCACAGATTTGGTGAAAGTAAAGTAGTTGCTTTGGATATTTCCAAAGCGTTCGATCGTGTGTGGCATAAAGCACTCCTGTAAAAGCTTATTACCCTTGGTGTTGGTAATGACTTCTCTCGATTCATATCGAGCTTTCTCAGGGATCGCACTATAAGCGTTGTTATATATGGGGTCTCATCCAATAAGTTTCAGTTAAATGCAGGAGTATCGCAAGGCTTCGTTATTTCTCCTTTTCTCTTTCTTATCTTTCGAAATGACTTTCTTGGTCAAATTTCAAATCCTATCTACTTTTTCGCAGATGACAGCAACATTTGTCATTCATATTCCTTCGATCATAGGCCAAGCATTGTGGAGGTTGGGTGCAAAAGGCTGATTATGGATTACACACTCAATCATGACCTTTTGACGAAATCCGAGTGGGGTCGTTTAAATAGAGTTGCTTTTAATGTAAGCAAGACCCAATGTTGTTTGTTGACCCATAGGATCATGGGGCCATTAACGTTTATACGGTTGGTATCAATATTGTGGAATCTGAAATTCTTGATGTTCTGGGCATGAGAATCCAACGTGATGTCCGCTGGAACTACTTCACTCCTTCTGATATCCTTACTATTTATACTATCCACATCCGACCCAATATGGAAGCTTCAAAGTCTATTTTGGAGCTTCTGGACCGATCGCACAGTAGATCGCACGACGCGTTACAGTTAAAAAAAAACAAAATAAAAGAAAAATAATTATTTTTCAGGGATTTTTTAGTTATTTTATTAACATTTAATAATAAATTAAATGTTATTTTGATTTAAACAAAAAGTTAGTAGACCGATTTTCAAGTGATTTTTAATTTATACACTTTAAGTTAATTTAAACTACAAACTTTTTTGAGTGTAACAATATTTATTTCGGTTTTTTCTTTTTTTAATATTATTTCCAACTGTCAAAAATTTTATATTGTGGAAAAATTATTCATTTTACAAAGGAAAATTTCAAATTTCTCCACCATAGAAAAAATGTGTTTCACCATGATATTTTGTTATCGTTTCACACACACCCTTTGTGGTCAATTTAATGTAACCCGCCTGGAGGCAGGCTTGCCGATAGAGACCCAGTGTAGAAAATCATTACCAGATATGTGGTTATGTAACTATATACTTGGTAATGGTAACTAGTTACTTTTGTTATTACATTTCTTATTCCCTTTATATGGCGATGTCGCGAAAAATAATGAGTTGTCGTTGCACACCTGCATACGAAAAATCAAAAAATATATCGTTACCTATGTGCTTACCAGTACTGACAAAAATAATGAGTCTAAAAATAGATTTTCTAAAAAATAAATTATATAAAAAAAAATATTTTTTATTGTATTTTTTTTTTTAAATAAAATTTGCTGGTGCGGGAATCGAACCTGGGTCTACAGATTGCCAGTCAACAGCTCTACCATCTGAGCTATATCGACATGTAATATTTAATAGATAAAAACACAATTGACCTGCTGCACACAAGTAAGCTTACTCGCCAACATACAAAAAATCAAAAAATATGTGGTTACATATATCCTTACCAGTGTTTAAAAAATATTGAGTCTAAAAATAGATTTCAAAAAATTTTCAAAAAAATCTAAAAAATTATTTTCTTTTTGAAATAATGATAAAAATAAGTAATTATCAGTAACTCAGTATTATATGTTTTAAAATAATACAGAAGGTAAGTGGGTGTCATTACTGGTAGTCCATAAAATAATGATATGTCATTACCGTTTCTACACTGGGGAGTTAACAGCAATAGGCAAAAATTTATTAAAAAATAAATCGGAATTTAACCAAATGAATATTATTAATAAAATCCGTGTATAAATTCTATAGTTATGGCACACTAGTTACACTCAAAAAATAAGTTATTAGAAAAATTAGTAAAACGTCTTGTATATCCAGTGTACTAGTTTTCAGCAATTTTTTTGCTGAAGTTCAGTTTTCAGCAAAATTTTTAGTTATATTTTTTTAGCACTAAACTAATGTTGAACTAATGTTTTACTAATATATTTTGCTACAAAAATTGTGCGGATAACCGCATTTATAGCATTTTATCAGACAAGATGTAGATGTCGCAGCTTGTCTGGACGTAGTATAGATAACGTAAATGATAATTAAAAAAAAAAAACAACTTTACACAATTTCTATATTTAAATTTTCAGCATATAAATTAACTAAAGGAAAATTTCTCTACAAATTTGTTGAGTGTTTTTCAGTCTACTATTATTCAGCAAAAAGTTTAGTGATTTTAGCAAGGATTTTTTTCATTTCCAATCGACTAAGTGTTAGCAAAACTTTTGCTGAGATTACTATTTTTTTTGTTAAAAATCAGCTCGCTGATTTTCAGCAAACACTTTTGCTGAAATTACCAACTTTTTTGCAAGCACGCTGCTGACTAAAAATTTGTTGGCACAGCAAAATTTTTTGCTGACTTTACTGACTTTTTTTTTGAGTGTAGTATTAAAATTCACAAATTTTTTTGAACATAATTATCCACTACTTCAGAATTTATTCATTGCATTTTTTTTAAGGAGCAACACTCAGGAAGTTCTTCCTGTTAACAAATAACGTGTTGCTTTTTTTGGAAATTGGATAGAGAGGTGAAAAGTGACGAAAGATGAAGGGATTCAAATATGGCAACACTGTAATTGCGCGAGATGTTCAATCTTAAGGCTCATTTAGCCATACGTTATGTAACGTGACGAATCAGCTGATTCAATCTAAAATAATGAGTAAAAAAGAAATAAACTGTCAGCTATTTTCAGCTCTTTCAACTCATTAGATTTCCCATAGGGAGACTCGTCACGTTACGTCCACGTATAGCTAATTCTACCTTTAGAATAGTTGTTGCGCGCCATCTGATAAAGAATTGGCGAAATAATTTCCATTGACAGGAAAACGTAAAAATGGAGTAAAACTCGCTGAAATCGAAGATGGAAAATGCTCATTCACACATTCGAATGTGGCCACATGTGGGGCACAAATATATTTATAAAAAGTACCATAAAAAAGAGTACAATTTTTCAAAAAAAGGACAATTTTTCAAAAAAAAGCAAATTTTTGAAAAAAATGCAATTTTTGAAAAATATTGCAGTTTTTCAAAAAAAGTGTAATTTTTGAAAAAATTGCATTTTTTTTTAAAAAAGTACAATTTTTGAAAAATATTGCAATTTTTCAAAAAAAGTAAAATTTTTAATAAAAAAAGTAGAATTTTTCAAAAAATTTTCATTGTTCAAAAAAAAGTTAATAAAAGAAATATTTTTCCAAAAAGGTAAAATTTTTCAAAAAAGTACAATTTTTCAAATAAAAAGTAAAATTAAAAAAAAATCGAGATATAGCGAAAAACCAAATATACGTCCTTTTCCTTCTTTTAAAATCTAGCTGAGTTAGGTAAAATTAGTTTTCACCCAAACGGCAAAAATTTTAACCGTTTTGCTCTATCTCGCAAACTTCTAGCATTAGTAGTTTATGAGATATTTGCATTTTTAAAATCTAGCTGAGTTAGGTAAAATTTTTTTTCACTAAAAAGGTTTTATGGGTGTATTAACACCCACAGGGCAAACATTTTAACCGTTTTGCATTAGTAGTTGTTCTATCTCGAAAACTAAGCCAGATAGAGCAAAACGGTTAAAACGGTTTTTGCCCTGTGGCTGTTATTACACCCATAAAACCTTTTTAGTGAAAAAAAATTCCACCTAACTAAATTGCACAATTGAAAAATTGTACTTTTTTTCAAAAACTGTCCTTTTTTTCAAGAATTGTACTTTTTTAAAAAGGTCCTTTTTTTGAAAATTGTACTTTTTTTGAAAAATTTAAATTTTTTTGAAAAATTAAATTTTTTTTTGAAAAATTTAAATTTTTTGAAAAATTTTCATATTTGAAAAATTTTAATTTTTTTGGTAATTTTTTTCAAAAATTGAATTTTTTTTTGTAAAATTTCACCTTTTCCCAAAAATGGTACTTTTTTGTTGAAAAATTGTGCTTTTTCATAATGGTACCTTTTTTGAAAAATTTGTTTAAATGCGCCAAATGTGGCTACATTTGCCATATATCCCGTCGTTCGTTTTCATTTGTCTGAATATTTTTGTAAACAAATGGTTTTTAATCAATTATAATTAGTGTTTTTATCATTAGTGTAATTTCATTACCATTAGTAATGATTTTTCTAATGAAAAATATTTCATTACCATTAAATGGTAATGAAATTTTTTTCATTGTCATTAGTATAAACTAATGGTAAAGAAATTTCAATGGTAATGAAAAATTCCCATGTATGTGTTATACAATATTATTTTATTTTGGTTTGGTTAAGTGCTATGGGAGCACCGAAGGAGGACGCTGCGATATGTATATGGGATAGAAAAAGCTCATATATTATTATTAGTTTTTCATAAATTCGGGTTGTCTTGGCTGGGGATTGAACCCGCAACCTTATGTGTAACAGTCCAACACGCTAACCATTACACTACAGCGCCCACAATTTCTTTATAAATATTGTTATGTCTAGTCTAGAATACAAAACTCTGGAATTTTCTGTAAGAAAATATCCCGAGAAACAGGGTTTACTAAACACATCAATCTGGTAACGTTACACTACCCAGCAAAAAAAGAGATGCCGAAGCAGTAGAAAAAGCACTACAATTGATGATCTAGATGTACTTATTTTTTAACATAAACACTGTCCTAAAATCCCAAACGTATTTTACAAATTGTGAAAAATAATCTGTTGGAGGCATTTCCCTATCCGGATTTCATTCTTGCCTAAGGAAATCGTCAGAGGACGATGTTTTTAGAATTTCTGGAAATATTTGTTAAGTTAAATTACAAACTCAATGAGAATTTCTTGTTCTCGTCTAGGAGTGTTATTATACATTCAAAATATCAAAGAAAAACCAAAAACAACAACAAAAAATTTACCACAATTTGCTTTGTCATCTTCCAATGTACTACTCTGTTGTTTTGACAGATCTAGCTTGTGCAAATTTAAATGTTACTGACACTTTCATTTAGGCAAACTCCAATTACTGGACATATTAAAAACCAATAGCTGTACTTAGAAAAATTGTTTCATTGGAACTCAAATTCAATAAATTTGGGAATGATTTGGCACCAAAGAAATTTTTACTTCAATCGAGTACATATGGGTGATATCAAAAAATGTGATAAAAACCGTGTAACCACCTAATTTCTAATGCATGGATTACATTTGAGTTATATATTTCGATATATGTCAGCGCATTGTCAGCTGTTCTACAAAATGTATAACAATCTGACCTATTTTTGATTAATACATAAAATTTGTGACCAATTTTATAGGCCAAATGTAAACTCCGTAACCAGTAACTCATAAGGTTTTTTAACTTTAATAGCTTATATTTTAATAACCAATAAAGCTAAACACTAACTGTAAGAATTTTTATGAAGAGGAAAAGTGCCGTTTTTAATAAAAATTAATACATTTTACAAACTTTTTCGTATATCTTAGCTACCACGACTTCAACTCTGTAACGATTTTTCATCATAATTTTTGATAAAAATGCATACACCAGAATTTTGGAGTTATCTGTTATTTATATTGCGAGAAGTATAATGTTATTTGTACTCAAATGATCGTTGGACTGTAAGTAATCATCCAGTATAACAGACTTGAAGCTTTTCTGCAGCATGTAACATTCTCGAGATGAAAGAGGATGTCTTTAATAAGATTTGAAAAAATGTTGTAAATTCCGTTCCTAATTTTTACATCAAACTATTTAACGAGTAGGAAAAACAATGTCATATTTGGATTCACCTTGTAGACATCATACGATTTTGTTTCGGAAAGAAAATTCTGACAAAGCGTTTCTGAAAGAAAATGAAAAAAGTATCCAAATGTAAACTCCGTAACTGCAAACTCCGTAACCTGAATTGTTTGCATCAGATTTCATTCAAAAAAATGTAGGTAAATGTTTAAAATATTTTCAAATAACCATAAACAGAGCTGATTCAAAAAAATTTATCAGTTTTTTTACCCTAAACTGCTGGAGCCAAAAACGATTGATTTTGCTTTTCTTTGGTTTGGAATCGATATTTCGAGCCATTACTGACATTAGTTTGACATATTAAATTTGTTTCAGACAATTTAAGAATTTTTTGATTGCGAACTGTTATGTTTTTAATATATTATTTTGTAACTCCGCAACCGCTCATTGGATTTTAAAAATTTTTATATTCTTAAAAATCATTTAAAAGGACCAAAAATACAAAATTAAAAAAAAAAATAAAATTTTTTTTTCGCGGAATGAATTGTATTTTTATTCGCGAAACCGCCAATTTGATAAACACAAATTTTATGTCATTGGAAAGCATGTTGAAAACCCAAATACGAAAAACTAATAAATTGAAGAAAATTCGTACGCAATTATTTTTGTTATATCTTTTGCTTGCAGAAATGTAAACTCCGTTACCACAAAAAAAAAATTAAAATTGTGCAAAAAAAGTTATTGCGAAAACTTGTAGAAGAGATTTTTTGCAATTAGGTTTATAATGACTAAACGTACTTATTCCATTAAGAAAAAACCGAAATATTAACACTTTTTGCTTCTCACAAATTTGGCCCAAAAACTTATCACATTTTTTGATTTCACCCATATACACTTTTGTTAAAAACAAGTAAAAACAACTTATTTAAATTAAGTAAATTTTCATTTAAATTTAGTAAATTTTTAAGAATTTTACGCAAATTTAGTACGTATGTTACTTAAATTTAATATAAACTTCTTCTTAAATTTAGTAAAAATGTAATCTAAATTGGCACGCAAAAAAGCGCAAAAAATAGCAAAATTGGTACGAAAAATTAAAAAAAGTACTAGTTGATTTAAGTGTTTTGGTATAATATTTTTAACAAAAAGCAATTGAAAAGGAATTCACAGCTATACAGCTTAAGAGTAATCGGCGTATATTTGTATGATTTTTAAGGTTTGAAATTTTCGTTGATATGAAAAAATTCGGAATTTAATTTTTACCAACATTCAAAAATATGAATATATTTTGTAAATTTTCACCAAAAGTTATATACAAAAGTTGGGGTTTTACTGTATTTTATTATTTTTTTAATTAAAAGTAGACAAGAAACCAAAAGATGATTTTTTTGTGGCAAGAATTGGTACATAAAAATGAAATATTTACAAAATAATTGGAATAGAGTTTGGTAATTTCTGTCTGGAATTATGTATTTTAGTCTATTGCGTACTTCCTAGAGCCTAGGTTTAATAAAATAAAATTTTTTCAATCACCTGTTATTCGAAAATCAAGCAAGAAAGAACGTAATTTTTATAGACTACTCTGGCGCCAACAACTAAAATAATTTTAATTAAATTCTACAATTTTTTAATAAATTTTTGTGTTAATATAAAATATCTTTTGTTCATTTTAATAAAAATACTTGTCAACCATAAAACTTTGTATGCGATTTAAAGCTAATTTGTCGGTAAAAGTCATTTTATTAATATTTTATAATTATTAAAATTGTTGCCAATTTTTTTGAATTTATTTTGACAATGCGTTAAAATTATATTTCATGCGTTGCAAATTATTTGTAACCAAAAAAAAAAAAAAAAAAAAAAAATGAAAAATATACTACACATAATAATTTGTAATTTATTTTGTTAGTTGTCATAATTTGAAAGTGAAAATTCTATTTAATGTGTTTAAAAGATTCTTATCTTGTACACTTTTGGCAAATATTTTGTTTTATTCTATGCTCAAGTTTTTTGGTTTTTTGTTTGAGATTTGTTCTAAAAATTTTAACCAGACCATTTAATAAATAATATTTTTAATTAGTCGTTAAGATTTTCTTCATTATAATATTTTGTTTTTGTGCGAAATAAAAACAAAGATTATGTACATTAGTGTTATGACTTTTTGATTTTTTTTGCAAATATCAAATTTTACATGCCCTAGCCAAAAAGGCCATAAAAAAATATAAAGAAACGCAATCTTACTTTTTCGCTGCTGTCAAAAAAGTTCCCGCACCAATAGGGTTGAAATTTGGTTTATATTGTTTTAGTTTAATTAAAATATTCTTCCGAAGTTTTAAACAAATGAAATTCAAAAGATGCATATTAAAAGCTATTTACGGTAAATATTACGAAACCTTTTTGGAGGGACTTTTGGATACATTTTTTGTCGTTTACAATAATTCTTGTAATAATTCGTTATGTAAATTATGCAAAATCCCCGAGCAAAAATTTTTTTTAGAAATTGCATTTGGTGCGGAAGGTTTTTTTGACAAAATGACCCGCAAACACGATTTTAATTATTAATTTAGTATTGCCTATCACGTGGTGATAGGTAAAATTTTTGTTCAAAATGAGTCATAACCCTAATGTACATATTTTACCTAAAAATGTTTTGATTTTCTTTAATAATTTTTCGTTACATTTGTTTTTAAATTAATTTATTTTTAGTATTCGTTTATTTGTTTACATTTTCTTTTTAAGATTTCTAATGGTCTTGTAAGCGAAATGATGTAAAACAGATCTTTTAAAATTCAATTATGAATGGTCGAAAGAAATTTAATGATTTCAAATTATTTGTTAAAATAAACAATATTTGAGCTTACAAGTGTTAATAATGAACTTGATTTTTATTACCTTTTGATGAACATTAGTTATTAATTTTGAAATTGTTAAGTAAATAAATAAATTTTATATTAACTCTTAAATGAGATGAAGGTGTTATATTTAAATAAAGACAAGCTTTAAACGTAAATCTTAAAAAACTTTGTTTATAGAAAAATGATTTTAATACGAACTCCGTTATCATATAAAAAAATCTGTTAAATTCGGTTAAACCAAACTGTTTCAATTAAGTGGATCAATAGTTAGAGGTCGCGATAATTTAACGATTTTTCGGAGTTAAATAGAAATTTTACATAAATTAACATTTAATGTAGAAAGATTTTTTCAGAGAATTTAAATAAAACCCCAGTCAGAAAAAAACAAACGGGAAAGCGATGGCAAAGCACTTTAACAGGTGGTACAAGTACTGGCAAAAAGTGCTTTCCCATTCCCAAAATGATAACATCATTAGACAAAAGGACCGGCTGTTCAAAAAGCGATGGAAAAGCACTGGAGAAACAAAATTTTTGAACATTGGAAAAACGCTGGCAAAACTAATAAATAGGTGGTCTGGAAATATATTTTCTAAAATAAAATTTAAAAAAAGTTCATATGTATTTTTTTTGGTCCTGCCGTGATTTGAACCCAGGCCGACATTTTGGCAGACGATTCCTCTACCCAATGAGCTAACGAGACATATAATATTTGATAGCTAAACACATAAATGAGTGATAATCGCTGGACAACTACTGGCTGTGCGAAAAAGCTAGCACTGGCAAACAGTTTTTTGGAACTAATATGCCAGCGTTGAGAGAACAAAAAACAAGTTGGTCTTAAAGGAGCTTTTCCACCAAAAAAAAAATTGATTTTATAGAACAAAAAGAATTTTAAATTAAAAAAAATCCAAAAAAAATTTGTCCTTGCAACCGGATTTGAACTCGGAACCTCCTGACTACAAACCTTTTTTAAGGGAGCGTCAGCACTGGATAACCACTGGTTGCAAACCTTGGCATATCATTCTTAAACCATTCTTTGCCAGTGGTTATTTTTATAAACCACCGAAATTTTTGTAAAACAAATGCTGGAAAAACGCTTTTTGCAAGCGCTGGCAAAGCATCCCAAATGAGTGCTCTCCCAGTCATTTATTTTCAACACCATGGTTACCTAGTGGTATGCCAGTGCTTGATTTTTTGTACCACTGGCGATTTCTGATTGGGACTTTTCAAAGTATTGTAAATGCTCACCTAAACATGAATCTGATGTCCAAAAACCTCAGTTACACCGTCTTTCTAAAATATAGGATTTTATTTACTCAAAAAAAAAAACAAGCAAACTCTGAAAAAATTAAAATCGAGTTTCAGTTAAAATATTTTTAAGTACAATTAAAAATTTAACTGGATTCGGACCAATTAAGAAAATCTTTATATCAATTACATTTTTTTTAAAAAAATTTAATTTAATTTTTTTGTAATCTTGCCATGATGTCAGTCACTTTTAGTTTTCATTTTAGTTCAGCAATCAAAAACAACAAAATTTAAGTAAAAAAGAACGGAGAAAATTTAATCATTTATTATTTGTAGAAAAAAACTAATTGTTAATAAAGTTTTGTATTTTCGAAAAAAAAACTATGATATTACTTATGCTGCGCTCACATCTGTTTTAAATCCCTAGATTTCAATCGAAATCTTGCCAGAAATCTTGACCGTTTACATTTGCACTTTACGGCAGTAGCGAGATTTCGTTTTATCAACCGCTTTTTTTTATAAAAGAAGTACCACAAAAAATAACCTCAAATTAAAAATATTTTTAAAAACATTTTTATTCATTGGCGGAGTGCAATTTACATTGTTTTATGTAAAGATCTAACGATAATTATGTTAGTAAATTTGTTTTTTTGTAAAGACGACAAGCTAGAAACAAGAATTTTCAACATTTTGATGGAAGGAAGATATGCACTTTCCAATGCTTTCCTCATTGTTATACTTAGCAGGAAGCAAAAATTAGAACCACGAAACGCTTCTTAAAATTATTAGTACATTTCCTTTGGGTCTAAATTTACCTTTATTGCGTGTTTAATAATTCTTTTGTTTCATTATTTTGTGTTATTAAGTGTGTTTGGGTACCCAAAAATTTGTACAAATTCGTACAAATTTGTACTAGTTTTTACTGCAAGGTGTTTGTTTACACAATTACTCAGTAAGGAGAGAGGAAAAATAGAGAGTAAAGTGACAGTTCAATACCAGAGAACTTACAAGTTTTTACTGGATGAATTTTTGCTAGTAAGAATTTGTAAGAAAAAAAACATATGGTTGAAAACATATGATTGAAGAAATAAAACATTTGTCTAAAAAATGTTTAAATAATTTTTTGTAAAAACAAAAAATATTTAAATATAAGTTTATTTACGATGGAAGAAGTAACTGATCATTTTATTAGGTTTTATTTATTAATCCAATAATTTGAATAGGTTTATTTCGCAATCAGCTATTTTAATAACTGTTGGCAATTTAGCTATTTTTTTGACAAATCTAGCGATATTTCAACTCGTTTAGCGGGTAAAATATAATTTAGCTATTAGCGAGAAAACTAGCGATTTTTCTTTTTAACAGTCTTGACAGTAGCATTTTTTTACATTTATTTCCTTGACAGAATTTTTCAATCATTATTATTCAGCGATTTATCGCTAAATTTTTATGAAAAACTTAAAAGTTCGAAAAGTTTGGCGATGTATCGATAATTTTTCAAGAAGGTTTTAAGAAATTTGAAAAATATAGCTATTTTTGTGAAATTTTTCAACAGAACCTGAAAAGTTCATGAAATTTAGAGATTTATCGCTTTTTTAAGTTTTTTATAATTTAGATATTTTCTAATGATTTTTTAGTTTGATTTAGCGATATTTTTAGGAAAGAAGTTGGCAGCAGTATTTTACTAATTCTTACAATTTTTCTGTTTGCGTACATTTTTAGATATTTTTCTTTTTGAGAGTAAATTTTGCCTTACTCTCTGTAAATTTATTGATGAGTAATTTTTACTGGACTTTACTGGAAAAGTAAGCAAACACACCTATTTTCTTCTTATTTTTCTATTCAGCTGTTGACCATCGTTGCCACTTTTTCACGCAAAACCTCTACAAAATAAGCGAAAGGCAGTGTTGTGTTTTGTAAAAGTCTCCACATTTGTGAGATTTTTATGAGATTTCTTTTAAATCTCGCGAATTTACGGGATTTTATATGTATCCGAATTACACATGAGATTTTCAATAGAATCTCAATTTCAGTGGAAATCTTGGGATTTGGGTGCAGCTGTAAATGCAACTTTAGCACTGAAATGGTAAAATGTTGTCCACTACAGCGCAATTGATATCATTTTCACGTTTCCCTGAAATCAAAACGACTGCAAAAAATAATATTTTTTATCTGATAATGTGGGTCCAAAACTTTTTATTATATAACGACTTACTTTCCAAAGTTAACATTTTATGTTTTAATTAAGTGGCTTATTTGACTGTTTCTGGAGCTTTTGTAAGAGGTTAAAATATTAGTTTTCGACCTTTATTTTGGTTGACCTGGTTTTAAATCCAGCAAAATCTTTCATTTATTCTTTAACAGTTTTTTCACTCTCCTCAAAACTAGTTAAAACCACATAGCACTACTTGCAGGCAAGCCGACGAAAAACTGATTCAGTGTAGATTACGATTCTATTATCACTTTCCAAAAATACAGTTATTTAAAAACCTGTATTTTCATAAAATTAAAAAAGTAATTTTTTTTCCTTGTAGATCGTATCGAAAAACTTTGAAGGGATTAGTTTTTCCAGTAGCCTCACAAAATAAGCCGCGGTAAGCAGTATTCGGAGAAACTTTTCAAATAAGGGCCAGTTGAATATGCAGAATACCCTAATTGTACTGCTTATTAATTAGGTATTATTAATGAGCACACATTTAAGATTTTGCTGGGAAATATTTGAATGTGAAGCGAATTGGTCTTACCGACAATAATACAATAAAACATCGAACAAAAAAATACTACTAAACGTTTTAGGCGTTTTCGTCCCATAAAGTGAATTCCTGTATTGTTTTACTCATAATATAAAAAAGCGCATTTATAAAAGCTTTATTGCATTTAGTTGATCAAAGTTATACATTTTTATACAACAAAGTGTCTAAAAAGCTGATAGTATTTTTCAATCGTTTAAAGCTTTGAAAGCTTTTAAGGCATCTTTATTTATAAAGTATACATTTAGGTGCTTTAACACAATTTGGTGCAAATATTAATAGAAATCGATATTTCTAAAAATTTGTCGGCTTATTTGTATTAACCAAATTTGATTAATGGTCAAAATAACTGAGAATGGCATGTGTGTGTGCTAGCAAATGACAACAAGCCAAAATGTGTTGATTGTTGTTGATGGCAGACAGAATACTAGCAGAGAATTGTCAAATTTTTTTTTGATAATGGTAGCATTCAGCAGAGAAACCTTAAACTGATACCGGTGACTTGTAGTGCTTTCTTTGTTTTTTGTTTAATGTTTTTTTTGTTTAACAAACGATAAAATTTAAAACATTTTTATGTCCATCGTTATTAAATTAATTAAATCTTATGATTCGCATTAAAGTTTGCACTCCGCGGCAGGGATGGAAAACATGGTACAATTGCACTTTTTTGGTACATTTCGAACTCCCTTGGTAACGTGGAACTACCGCGATCTATTTGGTACAATTTCAAAATTTAAAGCTCTCAACAAATATTTGGATTGCAGAAGTGGACTAAAATTATTCTTAAAAAAATTTTGTAACTGACATTTTTGGTCCCGATGTTGCAAAAAAAAAATTAAACGAAACCTTTTTCTACCGTTCTAAATATATACTTAAAAAATGTATTAATAGACTTTTCAATTATTTTTATTTCTTTTATGGGTTGTTTAAACAATGGGTGCGTTCGGCAGATACACTTTAATAGTCAACAGTTCTACAACAGTTGTACAATTATCTGCTGAATGACCTGATCACTAACCGATCAGTCTGAGCGCTCAGGTAGCGCTGTCATATTTTGGTAGCGTAAAAAAAGTTTGCTACTTTTGATCAATAAGTGATACATTTGTTGTTATTCATTTACAAAAAAAATTGTTTTGTAAGAATGACAAATGAAAACATACATATATAATTCAAAAACAAGAATTAAAAAAAATAAAAGGAAACTATAGAAAAAAGTGTATTTAAAAACAACACAAATAAAACATCGTTCAGCAGAGTAAGTAATCACAAAGCGCTACAAGTCACCGGTATCAGTTTAAGGTTTCTCTGCCGAATGCTACCAATGTTTAAAAATAAATAGCAAAATGGTTTGAATATAATGAAAAATCAGTAGTCCTTTTTTTAATTGTGTTTTCAATTAATTTAATATGTATTTTAGGTTGTTTTTAAGGATAAAATATTGTGAGTGAATGACCATATATTATATAGTACATAGACAGAAAAAACAGTAGGCACCAACAATGGGAATTTGTAAAAACAGTCACATTTCCTTTTAAATTGAAATTTTATTCCCAACAATTTTTTTGTTCGAAATATTTGTAACTCGTTTGAAAATTGTTATCTTTCATATAAAAATTGTTTAAAAATAAAAATTCAAAGTTACAAAAAAAAAAAATAATTTTTTTTTTGGATTTACAAATTTCTTTGTTGGTGCCTTTTTAAAAAGTTTTTTTTTGTATTTACAAATTTGGTATGAGAAAGGTGTTTAAAAATTTAATTAGAATTTTGTAAATTCGTTCTGTGTACAACAAAATAAGAAACATGTAAAAAGTTAAAGTCTGTTATGGCGCTACTACTTTTTAATGAGTTAAATTGGACTTGTGTTAAAATTTAGCTATAAATTGGTAACAAAATTATAAAATCAAAAAGGAATTTTGATTTCGCTAATATTATTTGTATTTAAGAGAAAATCAGAAATATTGTACATATGAGCGCTAGGTCTAAAGTTTTTATCCAAAATCTACAGGCGTTGTTCTTGAGTCCATACAGTCAGTGCACCAAATATCATTGAAATATCTTAACATTTGTGATAGGTAGCGTGCGAATAAGCATACGATATTAGCCAATTTTTTGAGGATCTTTATATGGGCAATAGGTTTAAATATGAACCGATTCTTACCAAAATTAATAGCCGTTGTGCTAGTGTAAGTCAGTGTAACGAATTTCATTAAAATGTCTTTATGTTTGCGACAGGTAGTGTGCAAAAATGTGGCTAATTTTTGGAGAACTCACATGATAACAAGAATACATGGGCAGTAAAGCGTACCACCTTACAGGCAAAAAAAAAGTGCGCCGTGCACCCTCCAATAAGAAGTATTTTTGCAAGGAGGTTTAAAAAAAAAATTTTTATTTTTTTTTTGCCGAACGTAGGGGTCGCCATTTTACATTTTTCGTTATATCTTTGGCATTTACAGTCGGATCTCAAAATATGATACATCGATGTTTTTCCCTCGAGGAGATCAGTGTTTTGCTCTAAGGGCATTTGGAGCTCAAGTATCCCGTTCTAGTAGTTACCCACCAGATTTCAGTTGCTACGACCCTAATGTACACCCTAATGTCAGAAAATTAAAGCTCGCAAAAAATCATTAAACTTTTGCTAAGGAAGTTTTTCGCTAAACCCAGTAGAAATTTTTTTCATATATTGGTTGCCGAACGTAGGGTTCGCCTTTTTAAATTTTTTTTAATTGGATTTTTACTATATATCAAAACACTGGTCTCCTCGTGGCAAAAAAAATCGATATATCACACTTTAAAATCCGATTTTAAATGCCAAAGCTATAACAAAAAATTAAAAAAGGCGACCCCTACGTTCGGCAAAAAATCGCCTTCCAAAAATACATCATATTAGAGGGTGTACGGCGAACCTTTTTTTTTGAGGTACGGTCTAATGAGCAGGCAGACATACGGACGAACATAAGGACGGACAGACGGACATCGCTAAATCGACTCAAAAAGTGATATGTTTTGTTGTTACCAACAACAGTACAAACTCATTATACCATGTCCACGAAGGGTGTAGGGCATCTCCACCCAAAGAAAATGAAAGTGAATTTAAAGAGTTGCGATTGGGCTACTTTTTTTCGTTTGTACATAAAAATTATTGATATGAAATTTGATGGTAAACGGATAAAGAAAAGTTGAGGCAGTGTTTACAAGGCGAAAAAATTAGTTTTCTTTAATCTTTTTTTAATTTTTTTATTTAATATATTTTTATTCACCAAATAGATACAAAATCGGAATTTTTATTTACTTTCTAAAAAGACACAGAAATTAAAAATCGGTTGTCAAATGTCCAACAGGGTTGACAACCGACTCATAAGGAAAGTGATAATGTAAAACGTTATTTCAATAGTGTTTCGTTAGGGTATTTTAGGGTTAACGGTAGTTTAGTTGTTTCGTTAAGTTATTTTAGGTTTAACGGTATTTCAAATTTCAACGTTTGGTTATTATACACTCAAAATAGTTTGTAGTTTGAATTAACTGAAAATGTAATTTATAATAAATGAAAAATCACTTGAAAACCGGTCTACTAACTTTTCATTTATTTTTAAATGTTAATAAATTGACTACAAAATCCTTAAGAAATAATGATTTTTCATTTATTTCTTTTTTTTTTTACTTTTAAAAAATTAACTACAAAATCCCTAAAAATAAATGATATTTACTTTATTTCATTTTTTTTAACTGACTTAGAAATTTAAAAAAGTTTCTCTTTTAACAAAATATTTTAAGCGAAAATATTAACTGTAACAGAAAATCCGTATTTCTATGTATGTAATTTATTTTTTAAATAATAGACAAAAAAGTTGAAAAATATATTTCTTTTCATTTTAACTGTATAATCATTTAAAAATAAATGTACGGATAACTGTTTAAATAAAATACAGTCAGTTACTGTAATAATATTTTCAGTGTAAGTTGAATGGTATTATTTCCTTAGTGGTATTTTAACCCTAAAATGCATGATCTCTTCGATTTTAATATATGATTTCCAAAGGCGTGTACATTTCAAAAAAAAAATACCAAAAAAAAGTTATTTTTTGAAAAAAGGTGATTTTTATTGAAAAATATGTTTTTTTTTTGCCAAATAGCTAAATTGTGATTACTTTAACGTGTATAAAAAAAAAAAAAAACTAAAAAAAATTCTATGAACTATAATTTATACATTAATTGTCGCCAAAATGAATTTTATTGCGAGAATACCACTTTAAATTAATTTAAACAAATATTTTTGAATATTACACTTTAAAAAAAAACTCGTATTTTAGATTTTTCACAAATATACAGAGTCAAATCAAGATTTTTACTCTAACTGTTCAAAAATTCTGCTCTAAGCTATAGGAACACTATGTGCAGAAGGGGCCCCTAATGCCAAAAGCGCAGTTTTGTACATCAAAACTAAAGCATGCATTTAAGGGTTAAGGTTAGAGTTTGCTGTTCGGGTTTAATCGAAACCGAAACCGCGGTTTTCCAAGCCTCCAAACCGAAACTGAAAACCGACAAAAAAGTCGGTTTTTAACAAATACTTTAACCAATTAAAATAATTAATTAAATTGCATATTATTGAATCTTCAATTTCGAAAAGGCCAGCTCCTATTTTGAAAAATTTTGTTTTTAATTATATTGAGCATTTTCTCGATTAAAAACTGCTTTAAAGAATTTTTAATTTTTGTTATTACGGATAACATAAACTGAGGCTTATAATTTTAGTAAAGAAATTGCACCAAAAAGTCAAGTGGTTTAAGAGATATTGAGTTTCACATATTCAGTTACGATTTGCACCGCGTATTTTTCAAAAAGCCTTAATTCGTATTTCGTGAAATTTATAAAATTTTAACTTTATATTTTTTTAAACAAATTGCTAAAATTTAAATTTAAACTCTTTAAGAAGAAAAAAAAAATTAATTTATAACGGGTTTTCCCATTTATTCCTTCTCCCGGAAAAGTTTCGAAATGGCGTTATTGCCTCTAAATATTCCAGTGAGAAATTCAATCGAATTTTAAAAGATATCTTGGACTTATTAAACTATTTAATTTTTATGCATATTTAATTATCATATATTTAGTTAGAATATTGTTATATTTATTTATTTTATAACAATTCTATTAATATCACAAGAAAACCGAAAAATAACCGAAACCGCGGTTTTAATGATTTTGAAAAACCGAAACCGCGGTTTCCAAATTTTTCGGTTTTTAGCAAACTCTAGTTAAGGTTAACCATAGTCCTTTTTTGAAATTTTTAAAAATAAAACGTAACTTTGTGCAATATTATGTGTGTGTATAAATAGCAGTATTAGCTGTTCAAAAGCGTTTGGTATATGTCCGGGTTAACGGTATTTTAAATATTTTTGTTAAGGTACTTTCAGGTTAATGGTATTTTAAGTTATTTTGTTTGTGCATATTTTGATGAAATTTATCATTGAGTGCCTTTTTAGGGGCCTGACTGCGCGTTTTGCTTCAAAAAAGCTGGCATCACTGCTAGGCAATGTGTGTATTTTGTTATTGTAACTAAAACATAATACACACAATTCCTCTGGGGGAATAATTCCGCTCGCTTTATAAAAACAGGGGGTTATTCGTTGTTTTCAGTGTTGCCACAGCACAGTTAATTTTCAGCTTCATTTTTCTTACATACTATTTAACTTTCACAGGTGGTACTACACAGAGATATTTACTGAACGAAAAATAACTAAGTCTTGCATTAAACTTTTCTTCACAATATGAAGGAAATATTTCTTCTTATTTATTAGTGAAAAGTTTCATATCTGCAAAACACATTCCATTCGGCTAGTGTCCGATAACTTTTTCTATGAATTCTCTATTATTACAAATAAAATTAATTTTTTTATATTTATTCGGATAAATTTTTATGATGTTTCACCAAATGAAGAGCATATAAGAACATATGTTTCATAAATTTTTTTAAAAGTATGCATTAATTTAATAAAAAGTTTCAATATACGAGTTCCAGAACAACTTCATTGCTTTTATGTAAATTTTCATTTAATTTCTCAGTGTACTGGGACAACATTATTCAACAAGCTTTATTTTATAAAAAGAAATTAACGACAAAATTTAAAAAATAAATGTTCACATAAAAATTCATTTTAATCTTCCAATTTTTTTGTGGAGATTAAAATTAATTGAAAATTTTTAAATAAATCGTCTTTTTCCGTAAATTTTTTACGTTCCATATTAGGTCTTACAAAAGTTGTACTGAGTCTCAGGAAGCGCACAAAATGTTTGATACTTTTGATCAAATTTGAAAAAATTTGTTTTGTATGAATGACAAAAAAAAACATATAAGGTTTGTACGATTACATTTCTAGTGAAACTAGTAAAAGAGAAGAAATATTGAAAAAGATGTCCAAATATTCAAAAGTAATCGAACAAAAAAACTGTAAGAATAGTAAAC
Organism: Leucophora obtusa; assembly: GCA_949987735.1. Classification (NCBI taxonomy): domain Eukaryota; kingdom Metazoa; phylum Arthropoda; class Insecta; order Diptera; family Anthomyiidae; genus Leucophora; species Leucophora obtusa. The sequence goes on from OX465297.1 coordinate 208,593,719, forward strand.
TAACAAAAAAAATTTACGAAAACCGCAATAAAAACGTCCGCGGAGCAGGAATGGAAAATGAGTTATTACATTTTGTACCAACCATATAAAGAAATTGTACTTTTTCGACCCTCACGGTACCAAAATTTTTTGTATATAGAAAATTTGTCCAAACAATTTCAACACAAAATATTATTCTACAAAAATTGTATATTGCCGGCCCCCACCAATATTTTAAAATTAAAAGTATGTGCGATCTAGGTAGGGTTTGGGGTTCGGGAATTCCCGAGAAAAGTTTGCCGGGAATTCCCGGGAAAATAATATATTTTTCCCGGGAAAACGGGAAATTTTAAAAATATTAAATTTTTTAAATTGTTTTTGTTTGGAATAGGATTTTTTAATTTTAGTCATAAAAAACAGTTTAAATACCCAGGCACTTTGTTCAAAAAATTGACAATTTTCTTTTTTTATTTAAATTTAAATAATAACAAACAATAAAGCAAAAAAACAAACGCATATCTCTAATTTTATTATTTGAATATATTCCGGGCTTGTTTTTTCTTTATTTTGAGCAGTTTTCAGCAGTTTTTCAGTTTTTAAATATAGGCTCAACTGATACTAAGCTGATACTAAATAGCTGCTCAGGTAATACTAAATTACAGCGCCCTCTATCGGTAAGTAGTGTAAGTTTTGATTTCCTATCTCTATAATTAATTGTCTCAGTAAATACCAAAACAAAAATGTCATTATTAAAATCTTTTAAAAGGGAAACAATTTATTTGACACACAAAAAAATCTTTGACAAGTAATTAGGAGCATTTCAACTAATAAAGATTTTTCGCATAAATTATTCAAAATTTAAGTAGTAAAACCTAAAAACTTGCTAAAATGTTTAAAAGAAATTTGAAAAAAAAATTTTGTTTCTTACAAATAGTCGCCCTTACTATCTAAATTTTTCAAATGTATATTTTAGTTAAAGTCGACTTTAGTTAAAATATTGGGTGGCAGTATGACCAGACTTGGCATGACTTTTTGGAGCATTCTGATTGGTTAATTTATTTTCAACCAATCAAAATGTTTGAAAATATAAATATTTTTGTAAGGTTTTCATACACAAAATGAACAAAACCGTATGATTAAAAATAAAGTCGACTTTAAATTTAAAATACTCCTTTATATTAAGGGCCAATAATTTTATAAGTAAAGTATCGTAAGTTGTTTGAGTTTCACGTGGAAAAACTGTTATACTCCATATAAAAAAAAATTATATTTCACGACAATGTGTTTCAAGTGGAAATTGTGTAGACTTTATTTCCACGCAAATTTAATGTACAAGACTATAATTTTTCTGGTGAAAAATTGACATTTTGTATTTATTTTGATTATGGCTTTGCTGTAAAATTAAAATATTATTAATTTTTATAAATTAAATAGCAATTTAAAGCATTTATATTTCCATTGAAAATTTTCCACATTAAAAACAACTTACGGTGCTTAACGCTTTCATTAATAAATGTGATATTTTCAAGTAAGTTTACTTTATTTTAATACACCTGCTTTCAAACTAATATATTCTTTTATATTAAAGAATAAAATTGTCAGGAGTATGGAAATACTTCACAAAAAAGGACAATGCAGCGCAGTGCAATATTTGCCCTAAAAGATTAATGATTAACGGAAGTATCTGAATTTGCTTATCCGACATCTAAATTTGGTTCACAAAAAAAAAAAAATTGATGGTCATGCAACTTCTCTTGAAGAAAACAACAACAAGAATAATGTTGCAGCTAAAATTAGCAAAGTACCCGAAGAAAAAAGTGTAAGCTGAATAGGCACTGAACGTTCAAAAATATTTTCCGGAATCAATTTTTTTTATTCCCGTTTCCCGGGAAATAAAAAAGTCAGAGAAATCCCAAACCCTAGATATAGGGCAAGCTTGTAATAAGTACTACTCCATACACCAAAAAACCTGCTAATTTATCTAAAAACACCGAGTTGTGAAAATAAAATATATTAGAAAATATATGTTGTTAACATTTTACTTTATTATTATTTAGATAAGTTACCTGGACTATGAAAACAACGTAATATTTTTACTTTTCAAAAAAGTTACGTATTTTATGTATGTAGTAGCAGCACTCAAACGACACATATTGATCAGCTGTTTACGAGAAAATAATAAAGGCTCATTTAGCCATACGTAACGTATCTTGACGAATCAGCTGATTCAATCTAAAATAATGAATAAAAAAGAAATAGACTGTCAGCTATGCTCTTTTGACTCATTAGATTTTCCATAAGGAGACTCGTCACGTTACGTCCTCATATAGCTAATTCTACCTTAAAACAATTATCAATTTTTAACTGACAAAACTTAAAAAAAACGATTTTGTGGTTTGTTTTTTCATATTTGAAAGTTTTTTTTTTGTTTGGATTTTCAAAACACTACACCATACACAACAGACACGTTCATATTTATTGGCTATGTTTGTGTGTATGAGTAAAGAATTTCTGGTAATTTGAATTGAAATAATTTTGTATACAAAAAAAATATTTTAACAAAAAAGAAAACCGAAAATATTTGAATTTTTTGTTTTAAAACAGAAAACAACGAAATTATTTAAATTATTTTTTTTTAAAAATAGAAATATAAAAATAGAATATTTGATTGAAAATACCAACTCCTACAGACGATACATATTTTTTTCTAGTTTGTTTTTTTTATTGGTTGATAAAAAAGTTAAACAATATGTTTCAATGTATTTTAATTGATTCTTCAATTGAAAATAAACTTTACCTATTACTTTTTAAATAAACCTCAATAGGTTATGGAAAATATGTGAAAATGTGAGTGTATGCATAACCAGTTTCTAAATTTATAAATGTCTTATAAAACAAATTTTTGATAAAAAATTAATTTTATAGACGTGTTATAAGGTTTTCAAATTATTATGCATAAGCACTTCAAATTTCGTAATATATTTTCTTCAAATTTCGTTATATACGAAAAATTATAATCGTAATAACTTCTAAAGTTACAGCTAAGAATTCAATTCAAAAGCATATTTTGCGTGCAATCCCCATTTTTATTGACCATTGATTTTCTTGATGATTGTCAACTTTTTCGGTTGCAATTGTAAATAGATTTTAGTTCCATGGTTTGTTTGCACATAAATCGTTTAAAAAAATACTAAAAATTTTACTTCCTTATAAATATTTAAAACAAATTTGATACAGTTTCCAACTGCAATACACAATATGAAAATATTCTCGCACAGATTTTCTGAGTGGGTATTCTTCTATGTTTCCAAAGTTTATTTTCCACAAGTTTAACATGTATTGTTTGGCTAATAAAATATATTTGAGTCATTTATAAATGTTTAATTTTTCACCCAATGCCAAGAGCAGATAGCGTGAGATTTTAGATATTTTTTTTTTTTGTATTATTTTGGTCTAAGATATGCAACTTTTGTTCTGCTTCAGTCTGTGTTAAGAAACAAACGGAAGAAGTAGCGGGGAAAATTAAGATATAATCGAATGAAAAAAGAAAGATATAAAATACGTTTTTAGTGATCAGTGATAAAAAAGAAAACGATTACGCAAAAGTTAATTTAATTAAAAATAGAAAAGAAAATAAAAAAAATCTGAAAAAAATGTCTATGCCCATAACTGCATCTACACAAGAACTAGCTGATCTCATTAATGTACATTTAGGTGAATTTTTGGAAAAAAATCCAGCCTGGCAAGTGGCCGATTCCCCCATTTCGGGTAGAGGTATATTTGCCACCCGAGATATTGCTGCTGGAGAAACTATATTACGGGAACAGGCTTTATTAGCTGGTCCTACAGCAAATAAATCTTCGAAACTCAATACCTGTTGTGTGTGTTACTGCCGCCTGGTTGGCAGTGATGAAGATATAATGTGCAAGAATGGTTGTACTATGCCAGTATGTAATTTATGCATTACTTCCGATAGACATGCCATGGAATGCCAATTATTTCGCAAATGGAAACCAAAAGATATTACCAAAGTAAATCCACAATCTCTGCGCATTGTTTCGGTTATACGTTGTTTTTTCCTTAATGAACTGCAACGTAAGCTGTTATATGCTCTCCAAGCTAATCCCGATAGATATTATATGGTGGAGATACAACGTGCTTCTGATTGTTTTGAATATTTTCCCAAGGAACAAGATATGTTGGATTATTTTTATCGCACCGTTTGTGCTTTTAATACAAATGCATTTGAAGGCAGCAGTAATGTTGATGGTCATCAAGTTTTAATTCGTGCCTTATTTCCACTGGCTGGTCTACTGAATCATCAGTGTACGCCGAATGCAAATCATCATTTTGAAAATGGTGAAACTATTGTGATAACAGCTGCTCGTCCTATAGCTCGTGGTGAAGAAATTGTATCGACCTATACGAAACTGTTGTGGAGTACTTTGGCTAGGAAGGTGTTTTTAGCAATGACAAAACAATTTATGTGTACGTGTCTGAGATGTTTAGATCCAACGGTGAGTTAAACTGTTAAGTAGGGTAGGCAAATATGGACTACACTAAAAATCGGTAAAGTTTCTTAAGATTAAAGCTGGGTTTATAAATTGACCGACCATTAAAGCTGGACTTACAATTTACCTCTGCCTACTTGTTATTTCCTTGTATCACAAAAAAAATATTTCTTAAACCCCTCCTATGAAACTTTTATTGAATAACAAAATCATAGTCAATTAATTCTTTAATCATTGTAATTCAATTAACAAAATTATCAATATTATAAATGACTAATGTTGCGTGTGAAAATTTCAATAAGAGTATTTACAATTTTTTGATTGATGTGTCTATTCCTACGAAAAGTCTGTGACCCTTAATTGTGACTCTATGCACGGTTCTTTTCATTGGCACTGAATTTTCATTAGCATTAGTTGGCTAATGTTTTGCTCTAAGAGCAATTGACCTCAAGTATCCCGTTCTAGTATTTACCCACCAGATCTCAGTTTCTACCACCCTAATGTGCTACCCCAAAATCAGAAAACTAAAGCTCGCAAAAAATCATTAAACTTTTGCTAAAGAAGTTTTTCGATAATTATAGCAGAACATTTTTTTATTTTTTTTTGTTTTCGAACGTGTGGGTCGCCTTGTTTAATTTTTTTTCATTGGATTTTTCTTTTATAGCAAAACATTGGTCTCCTCGATGCAAAAAATGGATATATCAAACTTTAAGATCTGATTGTAAATACCGAAGATATAAAGAAAAATTAAAAAAGGAGGCCCCTACGTTCGGCAAAAAACCATTTTTTTTCGTAATTGCCTTGTAAAAATACTTTATATTCGAAGGTGTACCGCGAATTTTTTTTTTTTTTTGATTTAACTGTATTTAGTAATTTTTAACAAAATCGCGATATTCTTCTAAAAGAAATTGTTTAGCATTTTTAGCTTTATTTTAGCCATTTTTTCCCAGAAACAACAAGTCATTTTTGGTAACCAACTTCTGGCAACACCGGTCCAGAGACAGGCTCATATTTATTATGGGAGTATAGATGGTTTATAAGGATTATTAAGCACAGAATAAAAAAAATTTTGTGCATCTTGCTCTATTTCGCTTACACTGAGAGAATTATCTGTATAATATTAATGAACTTTTGCATAAAAACAATGAAGTTGCGCTGGAACTCATCCGTTGAAACTTTTCATGGAATTAATGGAATTTTTATAAAATGTTGTAAAAAATGTCTTTTCATTTATTAATACACTCAATGAAAATGTTTCATTAAAACTTGATTCATAAAATGTATGAAGCTTATTCATTATATTTATGAAATTTTTCATTTACTTTTTGAAGAAAACTGCATCAGTTTGTTGAAAAATTTCATTAAAACTCATCTAGCAAAATTCTCTGTGTGTAGTTTCCGAGATATAGCCATTTTATGATTATGCAACAAAAAATAAGAAAATATAGCGCCAACTCTATGCGATATTGATGGCAGAGACAAAAAAAAAATATAATCATTTGGAAATAGCTGAAATTTGTAAAATTAACAAACACAAATTATATGGGATTTACAAAAAATATTAGTTCAATTCAAAATTTTAAGACAAATTAACAGAAAAATTAGTTCAATTGAATCAGAACGCGTTTAACAGACTTTTGTACTAACTTTTTTTTAAGAGTGTAATGAACAAAAATTTAAAAAAATTCATCGAATTCTAATTCAAAAAAAGCGAAATAGAGCAAAATGCAGAAAACCTTTGCTTGTCCAGAGTATCTATACATGCCCTACTTAAATATGGACCAGGAAAGGTCCAGAGACCTTCAGAATTTAATAATCCGAATAAACTTAATGTTAGTGTTATTTTATTTACATTTGACACCTAATTATAACACATTACAAAAATTATTAACACAAAGCTCGTATCTTACTTAAATATATTTACAGCATTGCCTTATAACTAATTGTTCTCTCTATGGGATTCTGCACTGCGTTTCCTACTATTATAAACGAAAGTTATTCGCTGAAAAGTAAAATGTAGTACACTTTTTCAAAATAATATGTCTGTTCGCTCAACAAAAGAATTTGTTACTTTATCGAAACGTGTTCCTGTTTTTTGGCTTAAAATAAAATTTGTTGATTTTAACACATTTTCCATTAAATTTAGCAAATCCAAATTTAAGTAAACAATTAGTAAAACTACAGTTTTATTTGTAATTATACTGAGCGTAAAATTTGTTGAAATTATAGAAACTAGGAACCCTCCCCGGACTCGATTCATAATGCCTAAGGCTATCTAAGAATACTCCAAAGCAACAAACGTTTTGACCGTTTTGCTCTATGTGGCTTAGTATTCGAGATATGGGTAATTTTATGAAATTGAAATGAGATTTCAACGTTGATAATTTTCGGCGTTGAAAGTTAACGTGCATAGTAAAAGTAATGTTTTAGTTTTTGTCTTAAACACGTTTCTCTGTACTTTGAGTTTTTTTTCTGAGTTAACGGAAAATATTGGTAATGACACCTCATTGCTGTCTGCATTACCAATAATGATATATCATTACCTTTTGTATTATTTTGTACTATAAAATAATGACTTCCTATTATTTCTATTATATAACCACTTATTTGGTAATGAAAGATTTTGCTGGGTAGGTCGAAAACACAGCTTATAAATATTGTAAAATCTAACAATTGGTTCTTTAAATTTAGTTACAAGTAGGGCAAGGAATTCCATGCAAATGCATGTTTTTTCTCGATAGTCCAAAACAAATATACTGGCATGTGATGAAAATCGATCGGTTTCAAATCGATCGTTTTTGAAATTTCAATCCTGAATATTTCATATTATTTTTAATTTAAAAGCGAGAAGAAAACGTAAATCGATATACCTGATTCAACTAAAGCGGTTAAAAACAATTTCAAACCTCATCGCTTTTTCTATTAACCATTTAATTTTTGATTTTTAACCAAATCGATCGAAGTTAAAATCGATCGTTTTCTATCACATACCAGATAGACTAATTATTTATCCGATTCATTAAATTTAGAACAAAATGGCATCGATTTGCAGTTGCATATTTTGACTTTAAATGCATATTTGGTGCTTTTTTAATGCATATTTTATGCTTTTTAATGCATATTTTTTGTTTTTAGAAGCATTTTATAATTTGTAAAAAAATACAAAAAATTTGTACGTTTTCGTATTTTATTCAATCAAAATATTATTTTTTTTCATTATTTTTAAAAATAAACTTTCTTAAAAACCTTATTGCCTATGGAAAAGTTTGGAGTATTTTTGTGCCTATTTTTTTTTTTTTTTTTTTTTTTTTAAAGAAGCAACACTCAGGAAATTCTTCCTATTAATTAACGTGTTGCTTCCTTTTGGAAAGGGGATAGAGAAGAAGTGAAAGGTGGTGAAAGATGAAGGGCTTCAAATATGGCAACACTGTAATTGCGGGAGATGTTGAATTTTTAGAACAGTTGTTGCGTGCCATCTGATGGTAAGTTGGCGAACTTTGTTAAAGCTTTTTAGTTCATAGCCCTGTTATATTATTTTACTTCGGTGTGGTTAAGTGCTATGGGAACACCCAAGGAGCACGCTGCGATATGTGTGAGGGATAGAAAAAACTCATACATATTACTATTTTTCATAAATTGATGTTGCCTTGGTTGGGGCTCGAAACCGCAACCTCACGTGTAACAGTCCAACGCGCTAACCATTACACGACAGCGCCCACAAAACAACTAACTACCATATATTTTTATATTTTAAAGTGCGTTATTTTTGCAAAAGTAATCGTTTTTAGTGCATATTTTTTATATTTTTAATGCATATTTTTCTTTTTCAGACGCATTTTTTAGGCGCATATTTTCCATTTTTAAGTGCATGAAATTCCTTGCCCTAGTTATAAGTCATTTTGAAAATTAACACTCAAAATTAGTTAACGTACTGGAAGTTTTTAGTATTGTGTTAAATGAAGATAACTAAAATCTTTGTTTAAATCAGGATAAAAATTTGTTTAAAATTAGTCAAATTGATTTGAAAACCGTTTAACATATTTTTACTGATGTATTATTTTGAGTCTCTTGATAAAATAAAGAAAATTTGAAAGTGTTGCTACAATATTGCTTTAATAACTTCTCGGAATATATTCCAAATATTTGCGGGTGAAGCTTAAAAAATTAAAACAACAACAATTAAAGGGCAATTGCCTAGAGCCTTAACCTAGTGTCTTCAAATGCAATGAAATGTGCAAAGAAATTTGAAAATAACACACAAAGCAACAACAACGAAAATAATTTTTTTTTTTTTTAAATAAAAAATATAAGAAAAGGTAACTTTGTGTACAGAAAGCCTACAAACTTTTTTTAACCATTCTGATTGGCTAAATAAAAATCAACCAATAACAATTTTAACTGTCATATCCAAGTACTTTCATTTCCATTTGAGGACCTAAAATATTTATTGCACTGAGCAATTAAAGTAGAATAATTTTTTTTTATTGTCGGCCCGAATTATTGAAATTTTCATAATTTTAGCAATTTAGAATTTTTAGTTTAATTAATTAATAATATTAATCTCGAATATACCCAAAAATCATACAATTAATTGTATGAAAATACTGTTCACCACAAATATGAAAAATATCAAACATTTAAATTTACAACATACAAGACGGTAAACACGTTGTATCTTCATTGTACTCAACAAAAATTAAAAAATAATGATATCAAAAAAAGAAATTAATTTTGAAAATATAATTTATAAAATAAGAGATTATACGGCATAATATGCAATTTATGAAAAATTTAATGAAAAATTTCATGCCACTTATAAAGATGGTGTCTGTCTGTCATTCGGACTGGCAAAAGACGAGTGTTCATTTATTATACCCATGAATATAAAAGAAAAACAAAATTAGCACGAGATCATTAAAGGACAAGTGTATGAGTACCTATGTATGTATGTACATGTAATATTAAAATATACAACTATGTACATTAGGGTGTCCCGATATTTCGTAAATTTTGCGAATCGCTTTAAATATTAGCACTCAAAGGATGCGCAATTTTATGCTGATTACGGGAAAAAATAACCAAACAATTTTTTGGTGAGTTCTTATTAGGGTATTCAATTGATTAATCGTCATTCGATTAATCAAACAATTTTGCTCAAAAATTGTTCCAATAATTTAAAATGTCCAAATTTCGAATAACGAATAATTTCACACGATTAATCGATTTTTCGAAATTGGTAGAAAATTACAAAAATGTTTAAAAAATATAAATTTTTTATTAATGTAAACGTGCTAAAATCTGAATTTTTTTTTTTAAAAATTGTGATAAATAATTTGCTGAAAGCTTTTACAGATCCGGATTTCATTCTGACCTATTAAAATAATTTAGGGACGACCTTTTGGAATTTCTGGAAATATGTGTTAGCTTTAACTCAATTAGAATTTCATGTTTTCAAGTAGGAGCGTTAATAAACATCTTAAATCCCAAAGAAAAAACAAAAACAACATAATATTATCACAGTTTGCTTTGTCATCTTCCAAATTACTACTCTGTTGTTGTGACTTTTCTAATAAAATATTGGTATTTATTTAAGTATAATAAATTTTTAATTACTTTTTACGACTTTGTAAAATTTGATATAAAGCGAAAGCATTAATTATTATAATTATTGTAATTAATGATTATTAGAATTATTAATTATAATTAATGCTCAATATAATAAAGCTTGTTTAGTGAGCACTCTGAAATAGTAAAATAAAATAAAGAGATGAAGGTACGAAAAGAGGGAAAATCAATTCTCAACAGAATTCCTCTCTACATTTATGTTTTTTTATGTATTCAACAAGGTTGCCAATTTAGCCATTTTCCGGCTAGATCTAGCCATTTTAATTTCATCTAGCCATAAAAAAATGGCTAGATTGTATCTAGCCGGAAGATTTAGCCATTTTATTTTTTCCTAGCCATTTTTTTTCTTTTCAAATTTTGCAGTTAATTTCATACAAAAGCGCTTGAATTTTTGTGATTCTCCAAATTTTGGTAAAAAATTTTAATTTTTTGACAATTTTATTTAGGTACGTGTAATTTTTACATTCGATTTAAAATCATGTTTTTTGTAAAAGTTTAATGAAAATATTTTATAAATTCGTCAAACATTAAGATTTGAAGGCCACTGTCATGAAATTCATATCAAAACTCTTTATTTTCACTGATTTACATTAAAATTATTGAGTTTTTGCATTATTTTCCAATTTTACCCATTTCTAGCCATTTTTTCTCCGCAATCTAGCCATTTTTTCACTTCAAGAGTTGTCAACCTTGGTATTCAATACATACAAAAGAGATATAAATTAATGTACGGGGTCTTATATTGTTCTTTAACTCTTTAACTCATTGCGGTGTGGTTCTCCCAGATTTGCATTAAGTTCTTATATGTGAAAGAGGGGACAAAAAACTATAAAATCTGCAAATATTTTTAAAAAAGATTTTCAACAATTTATTTTAAATCCGCACTTAAGTGTTGCATTTCTGAAGTATATTACTGGAAATATTCTAAATTATTTTTGATATACTTTTAGACCGTCAACAGTGGTTTAAAAACCGTTTTGTATAATTTAACCGAGGGACGCGGTCCAAAAGTGTTTTAAATTTTTTTTAAACAAATTTCCTGTAGTATGCTTGAGAATGGCTTATAATCGAGTGCTGATTGAAAATAAATTTCAGTATTATAAAAAAAATTCTGTTTTTAAATCTTTAAAAACCAGTTGTGGATTAAAATTGATTTTTTCCTTAACATTATTTTACAAAAAAATTGAGACCGATTTTCCAAAAAAAAAACACAAACTTTCTTTCCGCGAAATTTCAAACTTGAAACGCTTGTAGAGGTCTATAAGTACCCTCCAAATTTTTTTTATGGTAATCAGCTTATAATTATGCATGGTTCGAATGTTAATATTTAACGCGATTCAAAATTCGGGACACTCTAATGTAAAGTAATTGTTAAATGATTTCTATAATTAAAATCGCATATACGTGTAGATTAAGGCGTTACTTTTATTGCGAACTATTGAATTTAAATGCTAAAAACTTCCAGTGTTGTCTAGTTTGGCATCAAATATACAAAGTTGAATAAAATTTTTTTTTGAAAAGAAATTTATTTTGAAGACATTTAATATTGTTTTTGAAAAAATTTCTAAATATAGGAAAAAAGTGAGATTTTAGTAAAAATCACGCAGCAAAATTTTAAAAACCCTTCTACAGAATTAAAATTCTTTGATTTTGTCGTGATCAGCAGCACTTCAACAAAAATTAGTAAATTTTCAATTTCTTGGGATCTTAAAAAAATTCTTCAAACTGCTACATTTGAGGCCAAATGGAACAAAACTGAGTTGGTGTTAGCATGGAAATTCGACAACTCGTTATTTAAGGGTCACCTTAGTATATATATTTAAGATAATGTCATTCATTAACTCGAACATTTTAATTTAATGGTCTGTGGAATAGAAAATTGAGAATATTTCATTCATATACATACATAACTGAACACTACCTTTTAAACGTTTTGTTATTACTAGGGCAAGGAATTTCATGCATCTAAAAATAAGCACATAGAAAATGCGGCTAGAAAAGACAAATATGCATTAAAACATATTCACTAAAAACAATTGTTTTTGCAAAAATTACGCACTTTAAAACACAGAATTTTCATTTTTAAAAATAAGAAAAAATTAATATTTTCTTTGAATCAAAATAAACAAATGTACCCATTTTTATATTCTTGGCAAAAAAAAAAAAAAAATGCTACTAAAATTTAAAATATGTAAAAGTATGCATTAAAAATATCCTGAAAATATGTATCAAAAAGGCTTCAAATATGCATTTAAAGTCAAAATATGCAAAAAAATGAATTTTTGTAAATAATGTAAATATATGCAACCAAAAATCGACGCCATTTTGTTCTAAATTTGATGATTCGGAGAAATATTTAGTATCGAGAAAAAATATGCATTTGCATTGAATTCCTTGCCCTAGTTATTACTATTTGATATGTGTTCAGTGATCACCAGGGCATCGACTTTTATGCACAAAAAATCTAATATAAAGTAAATAAAATATACACTTTAATATGGATATGAATAAAAAATATGCACTAAACATTAAAAACAAAAACACTAAAGCTCCAAAAAATATGCACTTGAAATTTGTCAATTTTTAAATTGAAAATTCTTTTTAATTTAGTGCTGCGTTTAAGTTTATACATTTTTTCTGTTGTTTATTTTTTATTAAATTTTATTTAAATTTTTTGAAAAATAAGCAAAAATATATAAATGCAAATAATACAAAAATAAATTATAAAATCTGCTCTTAAAAGCAAAAACATGCAACAACAAATCGATGCAATTCTGTTTCAAATTCTTTGATTGGGAAAATCGTTTGGTCAAAATCGTTTTTTTTTCTACATACATTTTTCATAAACGTCACTGCTCTGGTGATCACTTATGGTTGAAAAGGGCGCGTGGCAAATATTTTGCTGTTTTTTTTGTTGAAAATATTTGATCAAATATAAAACAAATTTGTTAAAGTTTTTTCCTTAAGAGAATTAGTATTCCAAAAGCAAATTTGTTAAGTGAAAAAAGCTTTTTTAAAAGTTTATGAAAGAAAAAGTTTGAAATAAAATTTAAAGCATGATATACATTTTTTTCATTAGTTAATTGCCAATATTTTTGTAACACATTGAATTAAAAATCTCATTTAAAAATTTCGTGTAATAAAACAATATTAATCCTCTAATGCACAAGGCCGCCTAAAAGCGGTCTTCAGATTTCAAATAGTTTTTGGCTAAATAACAATATTTTATTAAACAAGTTGTATTATATCCATAGAAAACTAAACTACCTACTTTTTTTGCCATCAAACTTTTTTTGTATAAGGAACGGTTTTCAAGCGAGAAGTATGTAAAGTGAAAATTTAGAAAATCTTAAAAACATTAACTTTTTAAAACAGAAAAAAATATTTCAAAAATTACCAAAAATACATTTACGATCTGGCGTACCTTACCGATAATAACAAAGCTAGTTTAAAGTCTCTAATTGTAAAATCAGTTAAAAATTTTTCTCCAGGACTCACAGGATAAATCCAGGATACGTTTTACAAATATCTCTCTAACTCTAAAACTAGCGAACAGATTTTCTTAAAATTAAACACAGATTATATAGTCAGAGGTAGCAAAACTAATTTCGTCAAAATTTATTGAATTTTAGTGCTAAATTTCGTAATTTTCAAAAAGCGAATATCGCCATAACTTTTGAAATAACAACAATTGATCAACAGTTTTCGGTACGTAATTTTATTTTATTTTATTAAATTATTTGACCACTGGGTTTCAAGATACGTCTTCAACCTTTATTGTGCTATATCGCCTAAATAAAGCGATAAATTAAAATTTTAATATTTGTTCCATAGTAGATTTTCAACGCCAAATAAATGGTTTAAATATTATTGTAATCAGAAGAAAGAGCATTAGAGGGTTAATATTGTATATATAAACGCATAGTGAGGAAATATAAATACAAAATGCATAAAATTATGGTATACACACTTTTATATATTTACAATAATATGTGTGCACAGCGCATGATGCGGGACAGTTTTTCGATCTACTTAACGTTGTCAAATATAACATTTTTCTATGGGTGAATTTTTATCATAAAAAACACTAAAACCAAATATACAATAAACAAAACAAATTCCTTTGATGTATGTAAAAATAATTATTCTCGTTCATCAAACGAAAAAGGTATGTAATGATGTGTATTATTAAAATATGCAAATATAATGCAAGACATTTTATAAATAGGGCAAAATGGGGTAATTTGGGAGCAGCTTTGATCAGGCTTAAGAAAATTATCTATGAATATTTTCTTTAAAATTCTTTTAAAGAATATATTACATAGAGTGGTTCATGGTCTAACTTTCTGCCTTATTTTCAAAACATTTATTTGTGCTGATGTCCGTCAGTCCATCTGTCGGTGTAAAATGAACGACCCTTGTAATCAAACCAAACCGATTTATTTCACGGGATCCATATAATTTTGTTGGTTAATCAGATAGTGCTCTTTTTTACAACGTTTCGAATGAGTTTTGAAGTTCGAAAAATTACTAAAATTTTATTGCTCTTTCATATACAGTAGAAAGATATTTTAATGAAATTTGATACACTGATTCAGATGGGCTCGTGAAAAAAGCATATTGATTTTATTTATAATAGGTCCATGTCTAGACGCGTGCTCATATAAAGGTCCCAAATATTAATATGTTTTGATGAAGTTTGGTGCACTGACTTATATAGTTCCAAGGACGGAGCCTATTGATTTTGGTTTAATCGGTTCATGTTTGCAAATAGTACCCATATTTCCGCATGCTACTCATATGTGTACAAGGATTCTAGATAGGATCGGTCCTATCGCTCATATATATCTGATTTTCTCTTAAATACACCTAGCATTTTATAGACAAATTTTTAAACAATTCCATTTCAACCCACTTGAATTTTGAATCCAAAATTTTAACCAAACTGGTGTAGGGTATCATATAGTCGGCATGACCGATTTGAATTTTTTACTCGTTACTAAACTTATTATATATTTCATTATACTTATTGGCCCGTTAATTGAAATTCTCTTCCCGGAGTTTGATATGTTTTAATAGTCTGCATGTCCGACTTTAATTATACCCTAAACCACTACGTGGTCAGGGTATTATAAGTTTGTGCTGATGTTTGTAACACCAAAAAATATTGGTCCTAGACCCACCTTATAGTATACCGATCGGTTCAGAATTTTTTTTTATTTCGATTTAACGATGTCAGTCTGTCCATCCGTCCGTCTGTCTGTCCATGCATTCTTGTGCGCACTTTACAGGTCGCACATATTAAGATATATTGATGAAACTCGGTACACCGACTTACGTCGGCCCAAGCACATAGCCCATTGATTTTGGTTAAAATCGGTCCATGTTTAGACCTAGTGCCCATATAAGGGTCCTACCAAAATTATATTGTTTATAGGCTGCAGGTCGCAATTATTAAGATATTTTGATGAAATTTGGTACACCGACCTATGTCGGCCCAGGGACGAAGCCAATTGATTTTGGGTAACACCGGTCCATGTTTAGACCTAGTGCCCATATAAGGGTCCCCCCAAAATTGGCTTGGTTACAAACTGCAGGTCGCAAATATTATGATATTTTAATGAAATTTGGTACACCGACCTATGTCGGCCCAAGGACGAAGCCAATTGATTTTGGGTAACACCGGTCCATGTTTAGACCTAGTGCCCATATAAGGGTCCCCCCAAAATTGGCTTGGTGACAAACTGCAGGTCACAAATATTATGATATTTTAATGAAATTTGGTTCGCTGACTCACATTATAGAAAATTTTGACACAAGTCCCATTTTAACCCATTCGAATTTCGGATCCAAACATTAGTTGGCTTTTAACCAGACTGGTGTAGGGTATTGTATAGTCGGCATGGCCGACTTTAACCTTTTCACTCGTTTTTTTACTTATTTTATTTGACTCAGGGCCATTTGGTCATTGTTTAAGAATTTGTTAAATCCTTTTGCTAATCCATAGATAAGTAACAAAGATTATGTCTTATAAATAATTGTGATTTCCTACATTACGCCACTTCTCAGAATGGACCATGTTCCCCTAAATATATACACAGATATGTTCACAACAACAATAGTGGTATTCATATTAACTCGTATTCTACTGGTATGTTTATGAGTTTAATGTCAAACTCCATACATAAAAAATATGGTTTGTATTTATACAAGATTTACAAGGAATTTACTAGTTTATATGAAAACCCCTAATGTATTTTAAAAATATATTTATTAAAAGGGAATAACACAAACAAATTTCATTACAAAAAAAAAAAGAAATTTAATTAACGAAAAGAATTTTGTTGAATTAAAAAATAATTACACAGGGATGAAAGTATTTAAATTTTGATTTACACAAAGGAAATAAAATAAATTATAGGAAAATTTATATTATTCAAGATAATGTTTTCAGTATTTTTTATATGATAGTTTTACTGTATTTTTTATTTATTTTTATTATTATTTATTTTTATTTAAATTATTTTTTTTTCTAGTAGCTTTTATTAATCATATATGGCCCTTAGGGCTTTGATTATGGAATTTGAAGTAAATAAATGCTGTATTAAATATTAAAAAAAAATTTGGATCGAGTAAATATTAACCCTAAAATGCTCAAGAATGTAGATTTGGTTAAAAATATTTTTTTGCAATGTGAACGAATAAATAAATAAATAAAAACTGCATATCAGGTTTTTTTGAATTTTTTTTTAGATTTTATATAAGCAAAAAACCAAAAATCTCCAAAACTTTGGATTAAAGATATACAAAAACTTAGAAACATAGAGACAAGAAAATAACTTTAGTGGAACGCTTATATTTGTCCCCAAAAATAAATTTATTTTATTTAAATATTTTCGAATAATTTTTACCTTTTTTTTATCATAAAAAACCCGATTTGGATTTTAAATCACTAATTAGATTTTATTCAACTTTCGTAATCAATTAAAGATATAATTCAAAATGTTTTTATAAAAAAAAAATATAGCGCTTGAGTGTGCATTCATATACCATTTTTTCTATGGTTGTACCTTAAAAGATACAGTGAGCAGTTAAGGGCTAAATTATTTTTCATAACTTTTTGATTTGCTAACAATTTGATACATCAAAGTGATATCAACGTGCTACAAAAACTTACTATTTTTCATACAAGGAGACAACACAGTTGTGTAACCCTCTGATCTTAATGAAAGAGTCTATGAATATGTAATAGAAAGGACAAATCTTATAAAAATTCGTTAAGGAACAGATTTTTTATGGGTGAAAATGAATTTTAAAGTTGTTGGATAAATTTCTTTGTTTTAGAATTTTTAATATATATCTCCCCATTGCACTATAGGTCAAATGATAACTTTTTCTGTGCAAAATTAATAAACACTACAAAATCATGGTATTTCAACCAAAACCTGTAAGAATTTCATAAGTAAGAATAATTCTATAAAAAAATGGAATTTAACCCATTAACGACCAAAAATTTAAATTAAGCTTTTGCAAACATAATACATTGTATTCATTCATTGCTTAAATCTAGTTCATTTTCTAAGTTTAAATCAAAAAGAGCCTCTTCACTTTCATTAATTTCATCGTCTTGGTTACTAAGATGAAATTCTGCTATAGGTTCGCTGCCACAAAATAGTTCAATTACTTTAGCTGGAAGTGTGCAACGTTTTCGGTTTTGTAAGCGTCTATTTAAAAATGTTGTGGAAATTAATGGATCTGAAGTATCGACAGCCCTATTAAATACGTCTAAGAGGTTATTGGTGAGGCTTTTTCTGCGGGCATAATGCAATCTATCGGCTTAGTATATTTTATGACGCGATTCAGCAGCAGTATTTTCTGTTATTTGTTTTGAGTGTATGAGTACTTTATGGACCGTAGAAGTCATTCGTAACCAGGGATATAGCTCCGGAAAAGTTTTGCTGTTTCAAAGCAATATATTTCAAATGTACTTGAATTGATCTCGAACTGGCAGGATAAACAAATCAAAATGATTTTGAATCGAAATATAAGATCTTTGTCAACACCAGTTATTTCAGAAAAAATATCATGTTCAGTAAAAGCTCGGCGGGCAGTATTTCCGTCATTTGTGGAACCGAAGCCACCTACTTTGGGCATGTCTACGTAAAGTCCGACCTTTCTCCAAAAATTGTTTTGTATATCTGCTGTTCTTTCTAAGATAATTAACTTATCATCTCCTCGTATCTGCCACTTTTGTAATTTGCATTGCCTAAATGCAATACAAATTAAAAAACCGAATCCAGCAATGACGAGGGCTAAGTCCAAACTTTAAGTTTTCCTCTTTTGCACGGAATATTTCACTTTTATAATTAAATGTGTTCATAAAGTCTTTAGGTGTAGCAGCACAAATGGCACAAGCCTAGTTTGAGACATTTACCTTTCTGTGACATTTTTTCCACTTTTGTGCTAATTTCATGCAAAAAAATGTAATGTTTGCGTTATATGTTTCTCCATTTCTTTCGAAATTGTATTAACTTCAATTTTGTGAACTACATGTTTAAAAACGGCATCAAATTTTTCCTTTTTTGTGGATTCTTTTCGCCATATCTCAAACAGATCGGTTTTTTTATGCAGAGATTACCCAAAAAAAGCGCCATTATTCGTAAAGCGCAAAAAATCGCAATTTGAAATAAAGTTCAAATAACTCATTAATTATTATTTAATCTATTTTGTCAATTAGAAGGAGGTCAAATGAGGTCAAAATTTTTGAGGGCTTACAGAAAGTCAAAGTTTTAGATAAATTGTACTGTTTTAAGGTTATGTAGGCTAATGAATTATTTTCAAGTGTTGCAGCATAAATATATAGCAGTTTTAATTAAGTGTATATCTGCTTACTTGTATCTTTAATTTCCATTTTACACTAATGAATTATTGCCAACACAATTCGAGAAACACGCACTTAAAGTTGACCAAGCACTACTGAACTCGCAAACACATTTATAGAAAAAATTTAATCAACTGACTTCGACTTACAGATGTGTAACGGTGCTTTATATTTAACACAAAAAAAAATCACGTGTCTTTGTTTTAAAGCATTTACAACTAAAAAACAACAACAACAAAAGTAAAACGTCACTTTGATTCTTATCACTTTTGCACAGAAAAAGTTGTTATTTGACCTAATGTGCATTGGATGAAACTTTCTTCTGATACACAATTTGAAACCGATATGGAAACAACAAAAAACAAAAAATTGGGTAATTTTGCACACCAATTTTTTAACCCCTAAACATGAGATGGCGAACGTAAAAAATATGTGCTCTACAACATGTTAATGTTTCAATTTAGATCTGTGGGTTACACCACTGTGTAGTCTGCTTGTTTGACCTGAAAAAAATCTGCATAAATACACTCATAGAAATAAACCTGAAAAAGCAACTAAAAATTAGTTAAAAATGATGCTGCAGAATGAACTGTTAAATTAGCAGATTTTTTTGCTAAATGCTAGTAAAATAAACCAGCAAAAATAACTTTTAGTGAATTGAAAATAACAAATTGTACTGTAAAATCTGCAGAAAATTTCGCTTAATATTAATAGAATAAAAAGAGCAAAAACAAAAACTGTTATATCTACAAAGTTTTTGTTATTTTTAAACTAATGGTAGTTAAATGCAAATAGCAGTCTATCTCGTTAAATTAGCAGAAATATTTGCTAAAATATTTGTGACGGCTGTTTTCAAAATGCTCGATTTTTATTTGCATTTAAAAGAAATAAAAAAAAGAACTTTGAAAGTTAAAAATTTATTTTTGTGATTTTTTAGGCTACTATTTATTTAGCAAAATTTTTTGCTGATTTAACAGCATCATTTGTTATTTTATACTAACGAAAATTGTGTATATTTAATAGTTTTGTTTTTGCTGTTCCTATCTTTCTAATATATAGCAAATATAATCTGCTAATTTTAGCAGTTTTTTCTGCAACATCATTTTCAACTAATTTTTAGTAGTTTTAACTAAATTTTTTACTGACTTTTTTCTATTAATGTAGATACCGCAAACAGTCTTAAAATCAAACGGAAACAACATTAAATTAAATAGGAATATATTCGAAATCCAACTAAGTATGTTTCCTTTGTGATTTAGATTAGTCCTTTAAAAGCATAATTCCTTAATTTAATTTTTAAATCTTTTATTAAATTTGTACGAAAAGATTCGCAAAACCCATTTTATTAATTGAATTATTTCCTACTTTATTCAATCAATATCTTATGCAAAGAAACAATTTGATTTTTGTTGCTTTCAAAGAATCAAGCGAATTGAATCAATTTTAAATCAACACACAGAAAACAGTCTCAGTTGTGGCCACCGAATTTGTTGCCAATAGAATTCGTGCGGTTACGACAACTATCTTTATATTAAATTATATTTTTCGTCGTGAAAGCCAATATTCGGTTGTCTAATTCAATATTATGTTCCACATAAATATTATTATGTTCTACAAAATTTTATTGAAATTAAAAAACTTTTTTTGAATTTTCTGGTATTGAACCCGGCCCTTCAGGTTAATAGTTCACACTTTTACCAACTGCACCACAACTACTTTTAAATTTCTTAGCCATATTTACTGTTTATACATATGAATATTTTATTTTAATTAAAAAAAACACATCTAAATTTTTGTCTTTTCCGGGATTCGAACCCGGAAATCCGGCATACTAGGCCAACTCCTCACCCACTACACCACAAACACTTAATAATTTTAATGACTAATTTTGAATTTATGTGTTTTATTAATACAGTATAAAATTCGTTTATCAATACCAATTAATAGTTGTGTGTGTTATCAATACAATCCACAATTCGGTTGGTTCTACAGAAACTAGAATTTAAGGTCATATTTGATTAGGATACCCGTATTTGTAGTTACCACTTTCGAATATTGAAATTTTTTTAAAAAAGGTTATAGATAACACCAATTTTCTTGTATATTCACTAAATAAATGGCTGCTTCTACTGCATAGAATTACTAAACTGATACTAATTTTAAAATTAATTTGTTAAAAGGATTGTTTTTTAGTTCATTTTCCCTATTTTTAATACCTAGTAAAATATTTTTGATGTAGTATTCAATTATAGGTAATTCCAAATAAAATAAAGTCCTGGCAAATTCATTTTAATGGTTTTGATCGAAAGCCAACCAATCTTTTTCCTGGGTGAATTTAACAAAAAATGCTTGCCTTCCCAAGTAAAAAAGTTTTGATATAGTCATATATTATCATATAAAATTTTTTATAATTATATATTGGGATATATATACCAAGATATAATTATATAAAATTTACGAAATTATATCCTAAATATGTAACTATTAGTAGGGTTGATTTATAGTTAGCAAATCAAATCATTAAACAAATAAGTCACTTAAATCAAAATTGAATCCATTGAAATATGAATAAATCACATCCTCACTTTATTTAATATCCAATCATTGATTTAAAGTGCTAAGGAATTATTCACTGATTCATAAAATGAATTAATTTTAATTCGAGTTTATTCCATAAAGAATTATCTTTCTCAAGCTCTGATTTAGATATGTTCTTTCTTATTTATAAAATGCGAGAAAAAAATGGAATATGTTTATGTACGAGGGCGACCGCAAAAGTAACTGGCCTAACATAAAAAGAACCGTTTTTTTGGAATTATTATTATTTATTTTTCAACATAATCTCCTTCCAACTCAATACACTTCATCAAACGTTTTTCAAGTTTATTAATTCCATCCGAAAAATAAGATTTTTCAAGACCTTCAAAATATGCCTCAGTTTCAGCAATAACCTCGCTATTGGACGAACATTTTTTACCACCGACAAATTTTTTTAAATTTGGAAACAAGAAATAATCAGAAGGAGCTAAATCTGGACTATATGGTGGATGCGGAGCAATTTCAAATTGTAATTCGGCCAGTTTTTGTTGAGTTAAAAATGCAATTTGTGAAGGAGCATTATCTTGATGAAAAAGAACTTTTTTTTCTAAATGCGGTCTTTTTATCTTGATTTCTTCACTCAACCGATCCAATAATGCACAATAATATTCACTATTTATGGTTTTTCCTTTCTTAAGATAATCAATAAATATTATACCCCTTGCATCCCAAAATACTGTGGCCATTAGTTTTCCTGCTGACTTAACAGTTTTCGTCTTCTTGGGACCACTTTTACCAGCTTCTATCCATTGTTTTGACTGTTCTTTGCATTCTGGGATGTAGTGATGGATCCATGTTTCATCAAAAGTTATGAATCGGCGCAAGAACTCTATTGGATTACGCTGATAAATCGCTAAAAGCTCCTCGGAATTGGTCTAACGGACGATTTTTTGGGGCAAAGTCAACAAACGCGGCACCCATCTTGCAGATAGCTTTTTCATGTGGAGTTCATCATGTAAAATACTCTAAACTTGTTTTTCGTGTATTTTAACAATATCAGCAAGTTCTCTGAGCTTTATTCGTCTATCTTTAGTCACTTCATTAAATATTTTTCTAATGTTTTCAATAGTAGTAGCAGTTTTCGGTCTTCCAGAGCGTTGTTCATCTTCCGTACTTGAACGACCCATTTTAAATTGTTGAATCCAGGATTTCACGGTGGAGTATGATGGTGCATTATCACCATGAACAGAATCCAATTCATCTTTGATTAATTGTGGCGTATAACCTTTTATATAAAAGTGTTTAATTACCGCACGAAACTCTTTATTTTCCATTTTTCAAAAATTACAAAACTTGTTTACTTCAATCACCTGTAACAAAGAAAATAATCGTTAAATATTTCGGAAATTTTGACAGATGGCTTATAAAAGATTGCTTAAAAAAAAAAAAAAAAAAGTTGCTAGTAAAACAGAAAATGTGCCAGGCCAGTTACTTTTGCGGTCGCCCTCGTATTAATGTAAATACGAATAAATCTTCTTTTAACTAGAATCATATTTGCATTAACGAATTTATTCATATTTAATTTAGAAATATTCGTAACTTTATCTATGATTTTTTTCTCTGTGTTAAGGCAGTGTCGAGCATTAGGGGATTTAGTTTCAAAAAACTCTATTACCCAGTGTAGAAACGGTAATGACATATCATTATTTTTTGGACTACCAGTAATGAGACCCAATTACCTTCTGCATTATTTGAAAACATATAATAATGAGCTACTAATAATTACTTATTTTTATCATTATTTCAAATAGAAAATAATTTTCTATATTTTTTTTTAAAATTTTTTGAAATCTATTTTTAGACTCAATATTTTTTAAACACTGGGAAGGATATATGTAACCACATATTTTTTGATTTTTTGTATGTTGGCCAGTAAGCTTACTTGTGCTGCTGCACACAATTTGTTTTTATCTATTAAATATTACATGTCGATATAGCTCAGATGGTAGAGCTGTTGACTGGCAATCTGTAGACCCAGGTTCGATTCCCGCACCAGCAAATTTTATAAAAAAAAAAAAATACAATAAAAAATATTTTTTTTATATAATTTATTTTTATGAAAATCTATTTTTAGACTCATTATTTTTGTTAGTACTGGTAAGCATATAGGTAATGACATATTTTTGATTTTTCGTATGCTGGTGTGTAAGTATAACTCATTATTTTTCGCGACATCGCCATATAAAGGTAATAAGAAATGTAATAACAAAAGTAACTAGTTACCATTACCAAGTATGTAGTTACATAACCACATATCTGGTAATGATTTTCTACACTGGGTACTTAAAAACAATCATCCCCTTGGATTATTGGCTTTGTAAAAATCATTTTCATTCTCAAGTAACCACATGCATTTGCTAACATTTTCAAAATAATTTATTGTATATGGAAACATCCATATGGCATTTTGCGAACACATACATTTATACCTGTCTATAAAGATATATGTATGTATTATCTACCGCATGTATGTATGACGTGTTTTGTTGTTCACAAATAAGTCTAGACATAAACCCAAACATAGCAACAACGTGTTAGTTCAGTTAGCACTGGCTAACAACAGCTGAAGTAAAATTTGTGTCCAACATGTTCAAGTGTTTTTCTTTTTGCTGCTAACATTATCGTTGGAAAATCATATTTTATTTGTCGTATTGTGTGCGCTTGTTGTCTCAGTGTTTTATTTTTTTTTTTTTTGAAAACACGTTGTGCGGTAATAGTTTTTAAATATTGTGGCCGGATTTATTGTTGGTGTTGTTGTTATCTTATTGCTGTTCTCTAGCTTTTCACGCGTAATTTTTCTGTACTTGAGCTAAAACATATTTTATTTTGAAGGAAAAGACAAAACAAAAAATGAAAATAGTGAAAATTTGTTGTACAAGAGGCCAATTGTTGAACAAGTACTTAGGCCGCTTTAGTTATCTGTTGCAACTCGCAATGAACGGTGCGATTTAAAAACAAACAAAAAGCTATAGAATCTATAAAAAAAAAGAGTAGATAAAGTATCATAAAAATTTCAGTTTCCTTTTCAAGTTGCAACAATTTGTGGCGGTCTTTTTTGTGTGTTGTATTGTGTTTGTTGTGTTTTAAATACAATTTATTTGTAAATAATGGCGACACCAGCTGAGCTGGCTCGCCTTGTTGACCTGCATTTATCAGATTTACGTGACCCTGAGCCTAACTGGACAATAGGTTCATCAAATGTGGCAGGACGTGGCATATTTGCCACACGCGATATACAACAGGGTGAAGTATTATTTCGCGAACGTGCTTTGGTGGTGGGGCCAACAGCACGTAAAGGTTCTATATTAAATACTTGCGTATGTTGTCATAAATTATTGGCGGTCAAGGATTTTTTATGTAAAAACAAATGTACACTACCAGTGTGTGATAAATGTGCCGATTCGCCTGAACATCGCAATGAATGTCAATTATTTCAACGTTGGCAACCAATGGATATGCAACGTATAATGGCCAATAAAAAAGCAATGGAAGAAAATGAAAATCCTACCCCACCAGTTGAAGGCGGTAAGAATAAGGAAAATGGTAAAAAATCTTTAGAAGATGATTGCAGTCCAGTTAATCCCATGTCTTTACGTTTACTAACCGCCATAAGATGTTTCTTTCTTGCCGAAGAACAAAGAGAATTACTTAATGCCATGCAAGCCAACAATGATAGAGGTTATCGTCGGGAGATTATTAAGGCCGCTCAGTGCTTTAGAAAGTTCCCTACCACCGATAAACTCTTTATGGATAAGTTATTTCGTTTTGTTGGCGTTTGCAATACTAACGCCTTTGAAACTCCCTGTAAGGTGGGCGATCATGAAACTCTTTTGCGAGGCATATTCCCCCTGACCGCTGTAATGAATCATGAGTGCACCCCCAATGCTAGTCATTACTTTGGTAAGACCTGTATGGTTTTAGTAAGAGCAGCTCGTTTTATACCCAAGGGTGATGAGATAACAACAACGTATACGAAAATTTTATGGAGTAATTTAACAAGATGTATTTTCTTAAAAATGACTAAAAATTTTATATGTGATTGTGTCAGGTGTAACGATAATACAGTGAGTATTTTGTTTTGTAGGGTAAATTATGGAAAAAGAAAAACGATTTAATTTAATTAGGTTGAATAATAAATGGCAATAACTAAGACAATTTTTATGGTTTCAGATGACAGGCAAAAGTTATTGGAAAATAAAAAAATAAAATTGAGCAAATTTGTAGTTGAATATTTTTGCATATTCTGACAGAAAATGCATGTTTTTACAGATTTTGTATTTCATATGAATATTTAATGAATTTTTTTAATGCTTATTTTAACATTTTAATGGCATTTTTTAATTTTAAAAATAATTTTAAAAATTCATGCGTTCTCATATTTCGATTCAATCAAAATATTTATTTTTGTTTCATTATTTTTAAAACTAAAGATTCTTTAAAACAATTATTTTAATTTTTGCATTAAAAATACAAAAATTGTTTTTTTCGGACCTTCTATATTTTCATATATTTAGTTAAAATATTCCGATATTACGATACGATATTTTTATATTAGATTTTATTTGTTATTTAAAAAAGGTTGACCAGTTTCGGGATAGACTATACAGTTATTTCATGGGCACCATTGAAAAGAATATAATAATACCCAAAGGGTACACTCAACCAAAAGAGTCTGTAATGGCTACTGAAAATTTTGCTGTTATTACGGGAAATTTAACTGTTTTGAGGCCAGCGGTATTTTTTGCTAGTTTTAGCAACACATGTCTGCTGATCTGTAGTACAATAAAATTAGTAGAAAAAATTAGTAGCCGCTACTAAATTTTAGTAAAATTTATGTAAACTGCAATTCAAAATCGATTTGTTAAAATCAGTTAAAAAACTTACTAAATATCATAATTTTAGTACAATGAAATTAGTATAAATAATTAGTTGCAGCTACTAAATTTCAGTAAATTGCTGTAAACTGTAATTTAAAATCAATCTGCTGAAATTAGCAAAAAATTCTACTAAAAAATAAAAAAAACTTTAAAATCTAAAAAATTTTTTTTTCTTTCGATTGTAACAAGAGTATAATTACTTCATCGTACTTGAAATTTGGAGTCGAAATTGCAAACAGTTCTCCAGTTATTGCCGTTTATTGCATTGGAGATGCAATCAAATTTTCTGGGTGTTATTTCTAAACTAAGAATATATCAATAGTAACAAATATAAACTAAACAAGAATTGTAAAAAATCAAAAAAAAATATTTTTAAATTAGTATATTTTACTGCTAAATTTAGCACTCGGTTTTGAAAAATTAGTAAAATGTTTTTCCGAAATCAGCAGCGAAAACTAGTAAAAAAACTCCGTAATTTGTATTAAAAGAATAGCAAAAATGATTACTAAAAATAAAAATTGTACTAATAATCAGTATAAAAATAGTATACTGTACGATTGGAAACTGTTTACAAATTTTTTTACAAACTTTTTTATCTGAGTGTACTTTTATCTAAAATGGTGCTTTTTAAAAATTTTTGATTTATGTCTGCCCAGAAAAATTTTCTGTTCCAAAGAATCGGTTGTAGAATAGCTACTTTTCATTTACAACCCCTTCTATTACCGATTCTAACACCGATTATATTTGTTTGAAATTGTCCCAAAAGCAACAACTTCTATAGCTCCAAAGTGGAACCGGTTGCCCTAGAATCAGTTCTGGAACTAGGTCTAGAACTTATTATACTTCAGTCATACCTTCCATATTGGATCCCAGGAACTCGTTCCGGAACCAGTTCCATGGAATCGGTTGCAGTGGAACCAGTTGTAGAATAGGTGTGGTTGACTACCGATTGTAAAAAATTTTCCTGGGTGTTTTTACCAAATCAGACAGTTCATATACAAAAGTACAAAATTCTCATCCCGTTGAATTTTTATACCTTATGTAATGTCTCGGTTTGTGTGTTCCAATCATCATTTTATTATTGCAGAAAACTGAAGATTGCACAGATGGCCATGAAACAATTGTATTTTCAATCATAAATATGGTCAACCATTTTGAAACAACAAATAGAATCTAATATGTCAATATCATATTTGAATTCGAACCTGATGTAGAACAATATTCTAACTAAATATATGAAGATTCTTTAAAACCTTGTTGGAAACTTTTGGAAAAGCTTCCAGTTCTGTATCTGTTTGAAAAATAACTAACTTATATATATATGCTTTTATGTTTTAAAGTGCGTTATTTTCGCAAAAATAGTTGTTTTATTGCATATCTTTTATTTTTTTAATGCATATTTGACTTTTTACTGAAATTACTTGCTCTAATGATGAATTAATAAAAATCTTGAAAATAGACGTATGATTAATACTAATTAATGTTAACCATACGTACCGGGGTACTTTTTTCACCCCATTTTCCATTACACCTGTCAAAAATTTTACAATAAGTATTGTAATTTTCACATCAAATGAAGCGAACAGGTACACGCTTCGTCGGAATGAGCTTTAACTGATAGGTGCGATCACCAGAAATGTTTTTCTTGTTTATATATTTGGGATGCCTCAGAACAATATGTCGATAAAAAATCAAAATCTTTAATAGAGCCGTTTTGGAAAAATCTGTTTTGAAATTGAAAAAATTTTAAAACTTGTGTTTCTCCCAAACTGGCGGCATAGCCTATTCACTACAAAATCCGGGTCTTATCTGCTGTATGCCTCGTCAAAATCAACTTCCATATTCCAAATATACATTAGAGTGTACCACCTTACAGCCAAAAAAAAAAGTGCGCCGTACACCCTCCAATATGAAGTATTTTTGCAAGGAAGTTTCAAAAAATTTTTTATTTTTTTGCCGAACGTAGGGGTCGCCATTTTACATTTTTCGTTATATCTTTGGAATATACAGTCGGAACTTAAAGGGTGATACATCGATGTTTTTCTCTCGAGGAGGCCAGTGTTTTGCTTTAAGGGTCATTGAACTCAAGTATCCCGTTCTAGTAGTTACCCACTAGATCTCAGTTGCTACCACCCTAATGTACTACTCTAATATCAGAAAATTAAAGCTTTTGCTAAGGAAGTTTTTGATAAACCCAGTAGAAATTTTTTTTATATATTGGTTGTCGAACGAGATATATACATAGCAGATATAACTCGGAATTTTTAGAGAATTGTTTGGGATAACAGCAAGATTTACTAAAGCCATTTGCAATATTCAAAAAAACTTTAACGCCCAGCCTGGAGAACAACAGCCAGTATATCTTACAACCGCTATAGAATGTCTTATGGATTTTATTTTGTTTCTTAAATGACTTTAAATAATAAAAAATTCCAAATAGAACAATTTTTAAAATATTAAAAAGCGTGTTCGTTTACTTACTACAAGTTACTACTTTTACTACAGCTGGAAAAATTCAATACAAAAAGTAAACAAAGCTATCCAATTGTAGTAAAAGTAGTAGCCAAACACACCTATTCAACAGCTGGTTCCACTGCAACCGATTCCATGGAACTGGTTCTGGAACCAGTTCCTGGGATCCTATATGGAAATTGTGACTGGCGTAGCATCAGTTCTAGAACTAGTTCCAGAACTGATTCTAGGACAACCGGGTCCACTTTGGAGGTATAGAAGTGGTTACTTTTGGGACAATTTCAAACAAAAATCATTGGTGTTACAATTGACAATAGAAGGGGTTGTAAGGAATAGTAGCTATTCTACAACCGATTCTTTGGAACAGAAAATTTTCCTGGGTTATAGAAATAAAACTGTAAAAGCTACTAAAATTAATTAAAAATTACATTGCAGAAAAACTGCTATAATTAACAGATTTTTTGCTAAACACTAGTAAAATAAGAACAACAAAAATAAAACTGTTAAATTTACTAAAATTCTGTAAATTATATATTTATATAGTTATATTTGAATAAAATTTTAGGTAATTCAAAATGACAATTTATGCGGTAAAATCTACAGAAAATGTTGCTAAATATTAGTTGACTAAAAATAGCAAAAACAAACTGTTATCATATATTTAGTTAGAATATTCTTCCACCTCAAGTCCAAATTCTAATATGATATTGTCATATTAGATTTTTATTTGTTGTTTCAAAAAGGGGTTGATCATTTTCATGATAGACAATACAATTGTTTCGTAGACATCACTCTACTCTTCAGTTGTCCGCAATAAGAAAATGATAACTTTCTTACTCAAACCGAGACATTACATAAGGTACAAAAAATCAACGGGACGAGAACTTTGTACTTTCGTATATGAACTGTCTTATTTGGTAAAACCAGCTATAAAATCAACTCCTTTTTGAAAGCAACAATTACATAAAAGTACCCTTTGGGTACTATTTATATGTATGTCTGTTGTCAATACATTTTGTAAAAACAACTAATTTTAAAATCAAAACAAAATAAATATTTGAATGAGATTTTAGCCGCCCCCCCTTTTTGAAACAACAAATAAAAATCTAATATGACAATATCATATAAGAATTTGTACTTGAGGTGGAAGAATATTCTAACTAAATATATGAAAATATAGAAAGTCCGAAAAAACAATTTTTGTATTTTTTAATGCAAAAATTAAAATAAAAAACTGTTATATCTACAAAATTTTAGTGATTTTTAAGGTAAATTTAGTTTAATGCAAATAGTAGTCTATCCTGCTTAAATTAACAGAAATTTTGCTAAGAAATAGTAAACTGCTCATTTCAGAAGGCTTGATTTCTATTTACGTTAAAAAAAACTTTGAAGATCTTAAATTTTTTAGTTTATATACTAATTATTTATCAAAATTTTTTCAGGTTAACTTAAATATTTATAACTAAATTTCTGTATATTTAAAGGCAACAAATTGAGTTCTAAGCACCGATTCTGTTTTCTGGGTATAGTATTCTTGCCGATTTTAGCAGCGTAGACATTTCATAAATATAACAGTTTTGCCAAATATTCAGCAAATTTATTTATTTATTTTATTATTTATTTATTTTTATATTTTGGCAGGGTAATTTGCCATTTTCCTTTAACTGAATGTTAATCTGCTAATTTCTGCAGTTTTTTTGTGTGGCCATTTTCAACTATTTTTTAGTATATTTTTCTGCTATTTTTACAATTTAGTTTCGATGAGTGTACATATGATTTATTAAAAGTTTATTGTTCGAGTTTGTTTAAAGCCGAATTTTTATACAATAATCAGTGTGTTCGTTTACTCGAATTTCTTACTACTTTTATTATAATTTGAAAGTTTTGTTTACTTTTTGTTCGGAATTTTCCTGCTGTAGTAAAAGTAGTAACATATAGTAAGTAAACAAACAAAAGCTTAATAAGGTACTATTTATGAAGACAATTTCTGACAAAATCACATAAACATTAAGTTAGTACATCTTTCTTAGTTAAATTACATTCAAGAAATTATAAATATTTACTTATGTATAGTAGATAAGACAAGCTGCATAGAACTCTACAATTTCTACAAGTGATGCCAACGTTTTAGTAATTCAACATTTAAAACCTATGTAGGTTAAGGGAGGTAAATTCTGTAGCAGCAGCATTTTCATGAGCATATTTGAGCGGTTGTCAAATTTTCAAATAATAATAATATTATTTTTATAATTTTATTTTTTTGCCTAAAACACATATTATTGCAGTGTTTTCAAAATGTTTAGTTTTAAATTCCGCCACACTAAATCCACAGGGTTGCCACTTCGCTATTGGCCTTTTTTAAAAAAGTCAAAATCGGCTGCCACTGTGCAGCATTCATAAATTCACAAAAAATAAAAATATAAAATGATTCTTAATGGCAGATAAATTCTCTAGTCCTTGTCGTGGCCCGGTTTTTATTTTTCTAAATTTTTTTAACAAAGTTTCCACACAAACTTAAAAATTTCAATAAAAAACATTTTTGCCAGGGAACATGAAATTTGTTTTACTAAAATTTAAAAAAGGGCCACGATAGGGACTAGAGTTCTTTTGTTGCCTATGAAAGGGTAAAAACTGGATCTAAATCGGCCAACCCACGTTGACTGTACAGTAGACCGTACCTCAAAAAAAAGTTCGCCGTACACCCTCCAATATGATGTATTTTTGGAAGGCGATTTCAAAAATT
Source organism: Leucophora obtusa (assembly GCA_949987735.1). Classification (NCBI taxonomy): domain Eukaryota; kingdom Metazoa; phylum Arthropoda; class Insecta; order Diptera; family Anthomyiidae; genus Leucophora; species Leucophora obtusa. Next base: position 208,625,405 of record OX465297.1, read on the forward strand.
TTTTTTGCCGGCCGTAGGGGTCGCCTTTTGTAATTTTTTGTTATAGCTTTGGCATTTAAAATCGGATTTTAAAGTTGTGATATATCGATTTTTTTGCCTCGAGGAGACTAGTGTTTTGCTATATAGTAAAAATCCAATTAAAAAAATTTAAAAAGGCGACCCCTACGTTCGGCAACTAATATATGAAAAAAATTTCTACTGGGTTTAGCGAAAAACTTCCTTAGCAAAAGTTTAATGATTTTTTGCGAGCTTTAATTTTCTGACATTAGGGTGGTACATTAGGGTGGTAGCAACTGAGATCTGGTGGGTAACTACTAGAACGGGATACTTGAGGTCAAAATGAATTTTTTTATTTTTTTTTTTGCCGAACGTAGGGGTTACCATTTTACATTTTTCGTTATATCTTTGGTATTTACAGTCGGATCTTAAAGTATGATACATCGATGTTTTTCTCTCGAGGAGACCAGTGTTTTGCTCTAAGGTCAATTATTCTTGAAAATATCGTCAGTTAAAATTTCCTATTAAAGCATTTTTTTACAATTTGGTTTTAAACTACCCAATAAACATCGAAAAACTAAAAATTCAAGTGCTTTAAAAATTGCAGGAATTAAACTTCTTTGAAAGCGATCTGTTTCAGTTAAAATCAAGTTAAGAAATTGAGGTAACTTTTTGGAAATTCTGTTTTTATTTTCTGTCGGCAATAAATAACCAAATATAAATAATTTTAAAACTTCATGAAAACAGGCATTTGACTGAACTAAAACAAATAAGATTTGCAGAATTTATTTTCTGCTAAAAATAAATTGCGATTAACAAAAATTTAAATCTAAATTGGTACTTATTAGGGCAAGAAATTCCATGAACATAAATCCATGTTTTTTTCAATAGTCAAAAACTAATATAGACTAAAAATTTATTCGAATCATGAAATTTAGAACAAAATTATATCGTTTTGTAGTTCATATTTTGACAAAAATGCATATTTTTACCTATTTCGACAGGTTCTTTTTCGTCAGTCATGTGACTGGTTCTTCTGCGTCAGTTCTGTGACAGGTTCTTTTGGGTAAGACCTGTAACAAGTTCATTTACGCCAATCCTGTGGCAGTTTCTTTTGTTTCAGTCCTGTGACAAGTTCTTTTGCTTCAGTCCTGTGACGGGTTCTTTTGCGTCAGTTCTGTCACACGTCACAAGGGGCAATTGACCCCCTCCTAGGACAAGCCCATGTAAAAGTGACCGGTCCTTTTTATATAAAAGGACCGGTCACGTGACGTATCCACTAACCCGTTCCTTTTTTTAGAAATAGCATGTGGAAATTTAATTTATTGAAATTTTCGGAGCATGTAGAGAAAAGTACAGTTGTGGACACGTCTTTAAGTCAATTCAAGTTTTTTTCTAATTTTATTGTTGTTGCCTTTATTTTTAAAGATGAAAATAGTGGCTAAATTCGCCACGAAAGGCAAGGAGATTGTTTAGAAAATTGCACAGAATTTTGACGTAATGTTTGCTTTTTCATTTTGTCACTAGTTTTAAGTGGGCGTGGCTTTTAACGAAAAATTAGCGATATCAACCTTTTATCAAATTACATAGTAAAATTTAGTCAGTACTGGGTGACATAGAACTAGTTTTAGGTAATGGCTTGAAGAAGAGGTACTAGTTCTAAGAACGGTTCTATAACCTCTTCTTGTTTCCGTGATTTTTATATGAAATTGCCACGCTCAGAACTAGTTCCGAAAAGTCGTTAAAGAGAATTAATTCCTTTGGTAGGTGGGTTTTAAAACTAATATTTTTAGTCGTACTGAAACAGTTTCAAGAACAATTATTGTAGTTTTGTAAAAAAATATTATACGACAAAAACAAAAGCTTTGTCCAAACTACGTGTATTTTTTTAATAAATTTTTTTACACAGATTCGTATAGCTATATTCATATGTTAGATGATAGACGAAGATATCTTCATCCCGAAAATTGGAACGAAGCAAATTTGGAGACGTTACACATTTTATTTATATTTAGGTTGTTCGTTTAATATTAGACTAATTGTAAGTAAGATAGAGTGAAAATCTTCTATTTATGTTCTTGTTATTTATGTTCCAAATTTTTCTTGGGGTATTAACCCTTTCTGAAACAACCAGCTTGCAAAAATTTATTGATTTTTTAATTTTAAGGTAAAATGGTATTAAAACTAATAAAATATCCCAATCTCAGTTCATATTATAGGAAATATAATTTAGGTAAAAGTATAATTAAATTTTTATCTAAATAAACCCACTACGTACTATTGAAAATATTTGTAATTTTAGAGGAAAATTCTCAAAATCGTATATAATGGGTCTCAAAGGGTTAATAGAAAAAAGTGTGTAACAATTTTAGTTAAAACTACAAAAAAAAATTTTAAAAATGTTCTGGCAGGATTTAGTAAAAAACTTTTAATAAGATAGTTACAGTAAAAACTGTTAAATAGACAGAAAATTTAGTTCTATTTGGGTTAGATTTTAGTTAATAAAAAATAACAAATTAACCTGGTAAAATCAGGAAATCACAAAAAAATTAAAAAAAAAATGTTGACCTTTTTTAACGCAAATAAAAATCTAGCCTTCTGAAGTCAGCAGTTTACCATTTTTTTTAGGAAATATTTCTGTTGGTTTTAGCAGGATAGACCACTATTTGCATTCAATTGAATTAAACTTAAAAATAACAAACATTTTGGAGACTTGACAGTTTTTTTATATACTTATATTTATCAACATTTTCTGAAGATTTTATTTTAAAATTTGTCATTTTCAGTTAACTAAAAGTTGACTCAAATATAACAAAAATTCTGTAAATTTAAAATTTTTATTTTTGCTGTTCCTACCTTACTAATATTTAGCAAAAAATAAAAAACAGCTAATTTCAGCAGTTTTTCTGCAAGGTCATTATTAACTAATTTTTAGTAGGTTTTTCTGCTTTTTGGGCAGGTATATTTCTCTGTGTCTTCAAATTTTGAAATAACTTCCTTCTTTTTTTTCTAGCGGATTTCAGTTTAATACGAGTATAAAAATGAAATAAAATTTTAAATGTATTCCCTGCTCAGCTGGTTTTGAGATCAAGTATATTTGGTTTTCTCCACCATTATGTCTAAAAAATTTACACTATAATTTACATAAATTAAACCCGAAAAAACGACCTACTTTTAAACTCTATCACAGAAAATTACTTAATAGCGGCTATAAAATTAAAAAGCTGTTCACTTATTATAAAACTCATTATTGTTAGTGTTTCTTTATTTTTGGTGTCAAATTTCCAGCAATATATAGGTATATATTTAACATAAGAGTATATCAGCAAAATTATTTATGCATGTGTTTATAAATATTCTTCGAGTGTTCTTTCAAAACATTATATGAAAATATTAAAAAAATCAATATGTTTTAAATCGATTTGGAATGTTTAGACATGAAATAAATGAACTAAAAAGAATTTAATATATTATAAACATTTTCAAAATAAAGAAATAGCAAATATGGATAACAGTGGAATGTGCAAAATAATACTAAATTACTGAGAAACATATTTCAAAGCACTCACTCAAATAGAAAAGGAATGATATTTTAAATGAAATTGACTGTGCGTTTTAAAATATAATTGAATTTAATTTCTTCTTGCGAAATAAACAACAAACAATGCGATAACAACAACAACAGAAAAGTGAAAGCCTACCGACACTAGGCAGACTTTTTAGTTAATTGCTTTAAAAGTCATTTTGTTAAATGTATGTGTCTGTTTCATAGTTATTCATATTCATAGTTTAAATTATTTAGCCTGCACTTCCTAAACCAGAGTATATTAAAGTGTTTGTTTGGTTTGTAACATTTAAAAGAAAATTTGAAAACCATAAACTACCCAGGTTGAAAATTACAAAGGGGCCAGCACTGGCAAAGCACCGAAATGGTTGGTATGAGTGCTTCTTAACTGTGCTTTCCCAATGCCCAAATGATGACACCATTCCACCATGGTGCCAATGCCCTGGGAAAAATAAAATCAATTGCTTTTTCAACGCCCAAATAAAAAAATTAAAGTGCTTTCTCGACATCCAAATGTTAACATACCGTTCCATTTAATTATTTGCAAAGTATTGAGATAGCACCAAAAAAACACAAAAATCAAGTGTTTTCCCTGCCAGAAAATTATGGGCCCTCATCACTGAAGAATTCTAAATTACTCTAAAACAAGATAATTCTTGGAGTTATTGTATTTTGGAGTCAAAACTTATTTAAATATCTACTTTTTTTTGCTCCCCTATCGATGTTCGTGAGCTGGCGGCGGGAAATTTAGAGGCAAATCCTTTGGAGCATATTTGTTTATGGTATAAAATTATTTAATAAAATTGATCTAAATGGCATGACTTTTTTTTGCCAAATTGAAAAACATTAAATTTTGTTCAAAAATTCATAATTTTCGATCAAAAATTTTAAAAATGTTCTAAATTTCACTATTAAGTATTCCTTAAGCTTATACTTTTAAAATATGTTCAAAAATATTAAAAAAAAACGTTGGAGATAAAAGTAAATGAAGTAACCCCCCTTTTTGCAAAAAAATGCCATTTTCAGGACTCACTTCAAAGTTTTGATTTTTAAAATCTCTCACTGCTAAACGGCTTAAGATAAAAGAAAAAGTTTTCATTCTGAAATTTAGAAAGGTCATGGCAATGACACAACAAAAATTCAAACATATTTTTTCAGATAATGAAAAACTTATTGGCGAAAAATCAAAAAAAGTGAAGGAAAAAAATTAAGATTTTGAAATTGAAAGTAATATATTTTTAAACTATAAGAGCTACTATGGTACATGATGTTTTTTCTTTGTCTTATAACCTAGATTACAAAAAGTTAAAAATCAGCAAAATCGGTTCAGATTTGTAAAAGCTGTACGACCATAAAGCTTTTGTATACCCGAGATGGTCAATTTTGCCATCCTGTGCTAAAACAGGGTGGCTAGAAGAGTAATTTTCTAAAAGCTTAGATCTTCCTCTTCAGTTCTTGTGAAAATTTTTTTCCGATTAGATTAGTAGTTTATAAGATTCATAATTAGCCCAGAGCTTTGAAGAATTAATTCGTTTTTGAATGAATTTTCTTTAGAATTACATGAATTCCTTTTCTTAAGTAATTCACTGAATTCGTTCAACTAACGCGTCCAACAAAAATAAAATTCAAAGAATTAATTCAACTGATAAATCTTACTAAATCAAGTGACTTAATTCCTTATTGAATTAATTCACAACTGAATTCGTTCAATTTCATTTTCGTTCAGTGAATTAATAAAAAATTACGTTCACTGAATTCAAAAGTTGTTTTCTGCCGTTCAGTACACAGTGGAGTGTTTTCAAAATAAATATTTTGGCAATAATTCAGCCATTTCTTTATTTGTTACTATTCTTTATATAAAAATAGAAGAAATTTGAGATAAGATGAAAAAATCAACAACTCCCAAAATACTGTGAAAATTTTCTAAAAATGTGTTTTGGTTCTTCAATTCAGTGAACGCAATTTTTTTTTCAATTCACTAAACGAAGAATAAAATTGAATGAATTCAGTGGTGAATTAATTCACTAAGGAATTAATTCAGTTTCTATCCTTTCGATTTATAAAATTCAACGCGTTCACCAGTGAATTAATTCATTTGGTTTAATAAAAAGAACTATAGCAATTGAATTAACTCGTAACAAAAGAAATCGAATGAAAACAAATATGAATTAATTCCATTCATTATATAATCTTTTGTGAACTAATCATAGGAAATTTTCTGTTCCAAAGAATCGGTTGTAGAATAGCTAGTTTTCATTCACAACCCCTTCTACTGTCGATTCTAACACCGATTCTTTTTGTTTGAAATTGTCCCAAATTGTGGGCGCTGTGGTGTAATGGTTAGCGCGTTGGACTGTTACACGTGAGGTTGCGGGTTCGAGCCCCAACCAAGGCAACATCAATTTATGAAAAATAGTAATATATATGAGTTTTTTCTATCCCTCATACATATCGCAGCGTCCTCCTTCGGTGTTCCCATAGCACTTAACCCCACCGAAGTAAAATAATATAACAGGGCTATGAACTAAAATGAAAAGCTTCAATAAAGTTCGCCAACTCACCGTCAGATGGCGCGCAACAACTGTTCTAAGGGTTCGGTATCTCGCGCAATTACAGTGTTGCCATATTTGAAGCCCTTCATCTTTCACCACCTTTCACTTCTTCTCTATCCCCTTTGCAAAGGAAGGGGATAGAGAAGAATTTCCTGAGTGTTGCTTCTCTTAAAAAAAAAAAAAAAAAAAAAAAAAAGCAACCCCTTCTATGGCTCCAAAGTGGAACCAGTTGCTCTAGAATCAGTTCTGGAACTAGTTCTACGTCACCCACACCTTCCATATAGGACTGCAGGAACTGGTTCCGGAACCAGTTCCATGGAATCGGTTGCAGTGGAACCAGTTGTAGAATGGGTGTGGTTGGCTACCGATTGTAAAAAATTTTACTGGGAATTCATTTTTAGTTCGGAATTCAAAAATTAAATTAAAGAATTAATTCTTCAAAGCTCTATTTCATGCAGACTGGTGGAGGGTATCATATAATCGATATTTCCGAATTTAATTAATTTTTGGCTTATAATATTGGAGAATCCACGTTAAACTATCTTATCATTCGGATTCACCCCTTCGATTTCAACGAAATTCACCATAAATATTTTATATTACCAGACTTCAATAAAACATAAAATTTATGATACCTGATATTTAAGGTTTCCGAAATATGACGTCACGAAAATGGGAAAAAATGTTAAAATTTGACTTATTTTCCGTACAAAAGCGTTTCCAACTTTTGAGATTAGCAAGATACAATTTATTTTTCCTTTTAAAGGTGAAAAAGACCCTTTAAAAATACTATGCATATCGATTTTTTAGCTGAAAAGGTCATAGGTCTTTTTTTGGGGTCTTGAGTTCAAAAGCTCATGTACTACATCCAAGGAAGCTGCGACATCTACATCTTGTCTATCTGGTTGTCGTCCACGCTATAAAGGCGGTTATCAGCACAATTTTTGTAGCAAGATAAATTAGTAAAACATTAGTTCATAATTATTTACGTGCTAAAAAAATATAACTAAAACTTTTTCTTAAAACGGAATTTCAGCAAACCAAAATTGCTGAAAACTAGTAAACTTGATATACGTTTTAATAATTTTTCTACTAACTTATTTTTGAGTGTACTAATATGGAACATTTATGGTGAATTTCATTAAAATCGAAGATAGTGTTTCCGAAAATTTAATTTTTTTCGTAATGGTTTCACATGTTTTCTCCCATATAGTCTATTTATAGGAACCTTCAACAATTATAAAAAATAATCATTAAATTATGTCAGAATTTTCAATGCAATTTACCATTTTAGAATTATTTATCGTCAATTGATGTTATAGGTTAAGGCACACGTAGGGTATTTAAAATCTTCTGTTTTTGCCTTATATAAAATTTTTAATATTCTGTTTCATTTCTTGTGCTGTTTTGTGTTGAATATTTTAAAATATTGCGTGTTACTTTACTAGATAAATGTACGATAATAAATATATTTAATAGAAAAAAGTGTTTTATGTTTATGTCACACTAGAAAGAAATTTAAAATACTTAGTTTGTTGTAGTGAAATACAGAAATTAATTTTGTTTAAAACTTTTTTGTTCTTACAAAATTTAATTTAAATGTATTAATTATTTTCTTTTGGTAGACATTGACAAATAATTTAAATTTAAAGTACATTGAACTTAAATTCTGTAACCGCTTTTTATATTGCACTAAATGATATTGCTTTGTAATGATATTTGCTTTGTAGAATTTTAAGTGGAAGTTTATTAAATTAATTTTAATTATACCCTACACCACTATGTGGTCGGGGTATTATAAGTTTGTGCTGATGTTTGTAATACCAAAAAATATTGGTACTATACTCACCTTATAGTATACCGATCGGCTCAGAATTTTTTTTATTTCGATTTAACGATGTCCGTCTGTCCGTCCGTCCGTCTGTCTGTCTGTCCATGCATTCTTGTGCGCACTCTACAGGTCGCAAATATTAAGATATTTTGATGAAACTTGGTACACCGACTTATGTAGGCCCAAGGACGACGCCTATTGATTCGGTCCATGTTTAGACCTAGTGCCGATATAATGGTCCTCCCAAAATTATATTGTTTATACGCTGCAGATCGCAAATATTAAGATATTTTGATGAAATTTGGTACACAGAGCTGAGTTGGCCCAAGGACGAAGCCTATTGAATTTGGTGAACATCGGTCCATGTTTAGACCTAGTGCCCATATAAGGGTCCTACCAAAATTATATTGTTTATACGCTGCAGGTCGCAAATATTAAGATATTTTGATGAAATTTGGTACACAGACCTATGTTGGCCCAAGGACGAAGCCTATTGATTTTGGTGAACATCGGTCCATGTTTAGACCTAGTGCCCATGTAAGGGTCCCCCCAAAATTAAATTGTTTATACGCTGCAGGTCGCAAATATTAAGATATTTTGATGAAATTTGGTACACCGACCTATGTCAGCCCTAGGACGAAGCCTATTGATTTTGGTGAACATCGGTCCATGTTTAGACCTAGTGCCCATGTAAGGGCCCCCCAAAATTAGCTTGGTTACAAACTGCAGGTCGCAAATATTAAGATATTTTAATGAAATTTGGTGCGCTGACTCTCATTATAGAAAATTTTGACACAAGCCCCATTTTAACCCATTCGAATTTCGGATCCAAACATTAGTTGGCTTTTACCCAGACTGGTGTAGGGTATTGTATAGTCGGCATGCCTGACTTTAACTTTTTTACTCGTTTTTAATTTATTTTCGTTAACTTAACAGATGCGTGCTGAAATAATCAAAACTTTTTAACAAAATCGATTTTTGTCTTATAGAAAAATAGCGGAAAAGCGAATACAGCGTTATACTGTTTCCAAAGCTAAATATTAGATACTACAAAGATACTTAACCATAACTAGAAGGCATAGATCCGCCAGAAATTTGTTCTTCTAGGACCAGTGCTTAATTTAGAAAATTTGCAATCGTAAAAATAATAAAAACTCTGGCAGAGGGCTTGTTTAGAACACTTCGACAAACGATGGGAAAAAGTGTGATTTCGAGTAATTTCGAGTTCGAATAATTCTTAAGCTTAGTCACTTGACTAAAACTACTCAATTAAAATTAATCTTTAATCTGTTTTATCTTAAGTATTCTAAAATATTCTTAAATGTTCTTTTTTGCCTCAAATATTTCTTAAGTCAGAAATTTTGTTGAAAATTTTTGACTTATATAAGTAAAATTTAAGAAAAAGTTCGCACTTAGTTGTGACTAAAAAGTCGTCCAGCATTCACTTTGTTTAAGATAAGTTAGCAGGTTGTAATTAAATAAAAACGAGTAAAAAAGTTAAAGTCGGGCATGCCGACTATATAATACCCTACACCAGTCTGGTTAAAAGCTAACTAATGTTTCGATCCGAAATTCGATTGGGTTAAAATGGGACTTGTGTCAAAATTTTCTATAAAATGATAAGAGAAGAGAAAATCATAAATATAGCCCATATGGGCGATAGGTCCAAATATGGACCTATCCTATCTAGAATCAGTAGGCTTTGTCCTTGGGACCATGTGAGTCAGCGAACCAGATATTTCATTGAAATATCTTGGTATTTGCGACCTGCAGCGTGTAAACAAGCCAATTTTGGGAGGACCTTTATATGGGCCCTAGGTCTAAACATCCCAGGGAAATTTTCTGTTCCAAAGAATCGATTGTACAATAGCTACTTTTCATTGACAACCCCTTCTACTGTCGATTCTAACACCGACTCTTTTTGTTTGAAATTGTCCCAAAAGCAACCCCTTCTATGGCTCCAAAGTGGAACCGGTTGCTCTAGAATCAGTTCTGGAACTAGTTCTGGAACTGATTCTACGTCACCCACACCTTCCATATGAGATCCCTGGAACTGGTTCCGGAACCAGTTCCATGGAATCGGTTGCAGTGGAACCAGTTGCAGAATTAGTCTGATTGGCAACCGATTGTAAAAAATTTTCCAGGGATTGACCGATTTTAACCATAATCAATAGGCTTCGTCCTTGCTTTGGTATTATTTTAAAATATAAAATAATGACTTCCTAATAATGGCCTACTGTAGTCATGGTTTTTAAAAATAAAATAATGACTTACCCGTAATAGCTTAAATAAGTGCTTTTTACACAATTAAATTTTATAGATTTTTTGTTTATTATATGTAAATATGTTTTGTGTTTAAATTCTTATGACGGGTCTGAAAATTGCACATTATAATACTCGTACATTAAAATAAACGGAAATCATAGGCTATATTGACTGAAACAGACAATTAGAAGGTTAATGATTAATATTCTTCTGAAAATGTGTGTTTTTCTAATTAAAATATATTCACTTAATTTAGAAAATATTTATTATAAAATTACAAATTTTTATAATTTTATTTAATTTCTTGATTAAAATATTTTTATATGTGTTTTTATTTATTTTCAGGAAAATGGTACTTGTCTCTCGGCACTATTTTGCCGTGAAAAAAATTGCAAAGGTATCGTGATACCTGTACAAACAAAAACTTTACAACCTGATTGGCGTTGCATTAGTTGTGAAAATGTATTTCCTCACTCAAAGATGGCGCGTTATCAAGATTTTGCCTTAAATACGATTAATAATCGTATAAATGTTAGCAGTGTTAGTGATATGATAACATTTATCAATGAATTTTGTCCCAGATTTTGTCCATCCTCAAATTATGTCCTCATCGAAGCTAAACTTAATGTTATATGGAGAATGTCAAAAGTGAATCCAGAAGAATATACCGAAGAACAATTACAGTGGCGGGATCGTTACAAACAGGAAATTTTAGATCTATTGGAAAAATTGGGAGCTGGTGATTGTACATTAAAAAAATTAATAACAGAACAAATACAATGATCATGTTGTATTTATGATTTATTTAATAAATAATGAATTTAAAATATTTTAATTTTGATTAAGTTATAAATAAAATTATACAAGAAAAAAATTAAATTTACATTGTTTTTAATGACAAATTAAATTGTATTTAATAAAGAACACAAGTTTCAGACAAGATAATTGACATTTCAAGACAGCTGTCATATATTTACCTAGAACACTCGAAGCCTTTTTCTGAAACTGTTTCGAATGCAATAAATATTTTTGCCATTATTCATGTTGCTTTTATTTTTAAAATAACTCAGGGCAAAATTAGGTTTTTCAATTATTATTATTTTTTTTTTCTTGTACAACTTAAATATGTATAGTATTAAAATTAATGTAAAAAATTACATATGATGCATTTTAAAAACATTCAATTTCTTTCATTCTTAATTTTATTAGCCTTAAAGATTTGTTGTCAAAGATTTTGCTAAATATTTTTAAATAATAATGATGTTTATCTTATTAAATAATGTAAAAGAAATATAAAGCTTTTGCTACTAAGAGCCGCAAAATTTTTTATTTAATTGCACTCATGTACTGAAAATTTTTATTAGATAAAGTTTTCTCAATAAGAATTTTCAAGCAGAAAAAAAAATATGATTAAAAAACAAGAAAGATATGATGATGGGTTCTTTCTGATTTGAATGAAATTTAGATATGTAATACAGAAGAAGATAACACAGTGCAACACCCATTCTGGGGGGAGTGAGAAATTACAAGTCAGAGTGAAAGTAATAGGCCAGTATAGTAAAACCTCCAAAGGGTTTGGCGTTCTCAGGCCAAACCTTTTTTATGACCTTTTATATTTTTTCCTTATCTTGATGTTTGTTTGCTTAGTTTTTCAGTTATAACTAAAGAACGATTGATGACTTCTCATTTCATTCTTCAGCAAAATTGTGGTAGTTTTTATTAATATATCCGTGTAAAAAATTAAGTTGGATCAAATTTCTGGCCATAAACGACTGAAAAAATAAAGCAGATTACGTTTTCCTCCGCAATTCCAAAAATGGCATAATAATCGATCTTGATTGAAACCCCAGGGGCCGAATTCTGATAATAAATATTTTTTGGAATATCATTGGTGATGGCGATTTATTAGGCCAATCAAAATTACACATTGTTGTGGATAGACAAATAGGAAATAATACATGAAATATATTTTTTATTTGTATTTAAATTTTTATATATTTTTTATTACATGTCATATTAACTGCGACTTTTGTGTTATTTAGTTTATGCATATTTCACGTTTTATGTGGACATAAACATTCAATTGAAAGCGAAAAATGGAAGTGTGCAATCCAGATATTATTAGGTTTTGTTATTGCTGTGGCAAATATGAACCACAACATGAAAAAAGGGAAATTTCAGTGCAGATTTTGTTGAAACATACGAAATGTACTTCTACCAAAATGTTAGAGTGAAAAAAAATTGGATGCCAAATATAGTGTGTAATAGTTGCTACAATCGTCTAATGGATTAGAAAAATAGAAGACGTGAATCTATGCCATTCGGTATTCCAATGACTTGAACTAATGCTGGCGACGATTATAATCCATTGAATTTCTACGCATGTGCGAATAAAGGAGCCGCATTGAGAAAAAGGGAAAGAAAATCGTGTAATTACCCAGCAGAAATTACTGCTTGCTTGGAAGCAGTTTTGTCAGGGAAAGTTGAGCAGTGAAGCGATTGTATTATTGATGATATCATGCCTGTTTTTTGTTCGAGATAGCTCGCGTCAAAGCACTTGTTTCGAGATCCGAAAAGGCATGAATTCACCGCTTGTAATTGGTGCTCCTGTTTTTCTTTTAAAATGTCGATAATTCATGCCTCTTCGGAAGTGCATATTATAAAGCTTTTCAACTATTTAAAATTATGCCTTCTCAAAAGCACAATATTCCTGCATATTTTTCCGTGAAGAGAAAATTCCTATTATTTTCAGTAAAACCTATTATTTACGTTAAAATAACTTTTTTCCGAATTTTAAAAAATTTTGATAAAAGAACCGCAAAAATATTTAAGCAATCAAATTGTATTGCTCATTTCATGCCTTTTTGAAAAGCACAGCAAAAAGCGATGTAAACAATTATCCACTTAGGCCTTTCATTAGTGCTGTTTAAGAAGCTATACATTTTTAGAAGCGGTAAAAGTAGCAGTAAGGAAGCAGTAAATGTTTTTACTGCTTCCACATTTTTGTTGGGTACGTTGGTGTTGCAAGTGCCCGAACACCATTGCCCCAATCGGACTACATTCCTGTGCCAAAATCTTCCAGCCCAGATGTTCTATCTTCTATGACTGCTCCGACTTTTACACCAACATATGATTTAAGGAATGATCCGCCATATAATTCTGAATCATCTGTATCCAATCAGCCTATTTTAATAAAGCAAAATCAGATTCAATTGTTGCCAAATTGGAATTGACAAAGCATAAATAATCGGAAGAGCTGGCTTCGTTTTTGAAATCAAACAATAATTTGGCACCCGGTACGAAAGTCACAGCTTATCGAAGTCGCCAGGCAACACTCCAAAGTTTCATCGTTGTGAAGGAATTTTCATCAGGAACGTCGTAAAATAATTTACTGAATAAAATTTCTGTGTATTTTTCAAGAAGAATATGGTAAAATTGAAAAATGGCACCATTAAGCATACACTCAATAAAAAAAGTCAGTAAAGTCAGCAAAAAATGTTGCTGTGTCAGCAAATTCTTAGTCAGGAGCGTGCTTGAAAAAAAGTTGGTAATTTCAGCAAAAGGTTTGCTGAAAATCAGCAAGCTGATTTTTACCAAAACAATAGTAATCTTCAGCAAAAATTTTGCTAACACTTAGTCGACTGCAAATGAAAAAAATCCTTGCTAAAATCACTAAACTTTTTGCTGAATATTAGTAGACTGAAAAAAAACTCAAAAAACTTGTAGCGAAATTTTACTTTAGTTAATTTATTTGCTGAAAATTTAAATATAGAATATGTGTAGAGTTGTTTTCCTTTTTTTGTCATTTCCGTTTCCAGACAAGCTGCGACATTTACATCTAGTCTATTTGGTTGTCGTCCACGCTATAATTGCGGTTATTAGCACAATTTTTGTAGCAAAATAAATTAGTAAAACATTAGTTCAAAATTAGTTTAGTGCTAAAAAAATATAACTAAAATTTTTGCTGAAAACGGAATTTCAGCAAAAAAATTGCTGAAAACTAGTACACTTGATATACAAGACGTTTTACTAATTTTTCTACTAACTTATTTTTTTGAGTGTACGGCTCAAACAGCTGGAGTTTGCAACTTTATCATTGGCATGTAGTTTCTATCTTTAGCGTGGAAATCCACTAACAAGGAAGGTATCCGAATGGGATCTCTCTGATTTTAATTGAAGTTGGAGAAAAAAATAAGAGACTTAGGTGTAGTTTTTTTTAGCGGCCCAGTCACATGTTTAAGGGTTAAAAAGTGGCAACAAAAACCAACACATTTTTCAATGAAAAAATGTCTGAACTTTACGAAATTTAGATTTATTAGACTTAAAATACTAGGAAAAAATTTCGGTAGTCATATTTCTCATGTCGTTGCCACTTATTTCAGTATTGGTGAAAAAGGCGCTGTGGAAAGTAGTCCTAAAGCCGAATATCGAAAAAAGCTCAGACACCTCCTCAATTAAATTAAATATGCATTGTTATGTACACTCATAGAAAAAAGTTTCTAGAAAAGTTAGTGAAACTGTTAGTACTTCAACTTAACAAATTTTTAACTAATTTTTAGTTAAGATTTCATTTTTAGTTAATTTTTTTGCTACCTACACATTACTAACTTACAAATTTTTTCGCTTTTTTTTTTGCTGAATTTAGTTACTAATTTTTAACAATAAATTTGCTAACTTTACAGTATTTTGCTGATTTTTAGTTACTAATTTTTAACAGAAGATTTGCTAATTTTACAAATTTTTTGTAAAATAAACCATAAATTTTGGAGCGCTTATAAACAGAATGTTAAATGACTCATAAAAACAACTGCATATTTTTAATTCGCCAAAAATAATGCAAAAAGTTTTTAAATAAAGCTAAATTGAAATGGTTGAATATTTGTCCTACTCATAAAATATGTAAATTATTAAAATTTATGAGAAAAGTTTCTATTTATCGTAATACATTAATTTTCAAAGATCAAGGTTTATTTTGGACGAACCATTTTAATATGAAAATTGTGATTAAAAGTATCTCTGGGGAGCAAGTGGAGTTTACGGGGATGACCCTAATTTTTCCCCCCAATATTGTACTTTTTAAGCTTATTTAAAGATTACGATATTTTTAATCGGCCACACCTTCTTTCCTGTGGGTGGAGCTTTAGAGGTGAAAATGGAAACTCAAATAAATTCGGAAGTACATATCCGATCAGCAAACAATTAAAATCAAAAGAAGGGTCTCTAAAATACATTTTTTATGGTTAACATCATGATACAAACATACTAGGTAGATGCATTAGGGAGAGTTTGACAGTTCAGGGTTTTATTATGACAGTTCATGAATTTTTTTGTATGCTTTCGCTATGTATCAAAAGTAGCCGATTACATTTTTTGTTGTTGTTTGTTGCGCTGCGTTATTGGGCCAATATAGGTCTGTGTACCAAATTTCATCAAAATATCTTAATACTTGCGACCTGCAGCATATAAACAGTATAATTTTGGTAGGACCCTTATATGGGCACTAGGTCTAAACATGGACCGATGTTCATTAAAATATTTCAGCAAGTTAAATTGTTATTTGGAATTAACAAAAATTTAGCTCAAATATTACTAAAATTCTGTAAATTTAACAGTTTTTTTTTGCTATTTTTATTAAACTTGTGGGCGCTGTGGTGTAATGGTTAGCGCGTTGGACTGTTACACGTGAGGTTGCGGGTTCGAGCCCCAACCAAGGCAACATCAATTTATGAAAAATAGTAATATGTATGAGTTTTTTTCTATCCCTCAGACTTAACCCCACCGAAGTAAAATAATATAACAGGGCTATGAACTAAAAAGCTTCAACAAAGTTCGCCAACTTACCATCAGATGGCGCGCAACAACTGTTCTAAAATTCAACATCTAGCGCAATTACAGTGTTGCCATATTTGAAGCCCTTCATCTTTCACCACCTTTCACTTCTTCTCTATCCCCTTTCCAAAGGAAGCAACACGTTAATTAATAGGAAGAATTTCCTGAGTGTTGCTTCTCTTTAAAAAAAAAAAAACAAAACTACTATTCAGCAATTTTTTTTGCTAATTTTAGCAGGTTAAATTGTTATTTGCAATTAACAAAAATTTAGCTCAAATATAATTACTAAAATTCGGTAAATTTAACAGTTTTTTTTGCTGTTTTCATTTTATTAATATTTAGCAAACTGATTCTGCTAATATTAGCAGTTTTTTCTGCAGCATCATTTTTAACTAATTTTTAGTAACTTTTTCTGCTATTTTTACGGACTTATTTGTATGAGTGTATTTATAAATTTGACATATAACCAACAATAATTTCCCATACAAATGTGCTCTTCGAAAAAACTAGTAATTGAATAACAAAAATAGTTGGAACGTCGGACAAGTTTTGTATACCAGTAGATGCACCTTCAAAAGAGCTTTCATTTGATACCCAATTTTTAAATTTTTTATGAAATTTAAAAAAAATATTAATAATAAAAAACTTGGTAATTTTTGACCCCACTCTTTAACTTAACTTAATCACGAGATTGGGCCGCTAAAAAAATAATTTTGCATTATTTTTTTCTTCTCCATAACACATCCTAATCTCATTAAAATCGGAGAGAACCTTTTGGTATACATTCCTTGTAAGACGGTATATTAGGAAATTTTAACAGAGAGACACGAAAAGGGATTTGCCCTCTATAAATTATAATTTATATAGTCAGTTGATGTTAAATACCTCATATGACTTGGAATATCTTATTTTATGTATACTACATATTTTACATTTTTCTATAAGTTTAAAGATATAGCGACTTGCCTTCAATATAAATTTTATTTGTAGTTTTGTACAAAATTTTAAAATCTTTTCAAAATAAATTTGCTTATGTCTAGTAAAATTGAAAAATATTATTTCATTTAAAATTTAGTTTTCTTTGGTGCGTGTATGTTACACTGCATATATGATTTATTTCGATGGGCATTTTTTTAATTAAAAGACATTTTTGTTGTACTAAATATATCTGCATACATATTTGTATTTTCTTCTTCTTCTAAGAACTTATGACGGAAATACCTAAATATTTCATTAAAATTGAAAAACATTTCGCATTGCTGAAAATCTTCAAAATGCTTAGAAAAAAAATTGTTCATAAACTAATGTTGCCCAATTGATATAGTTTGATAATAGTATAAGTACAATTTCAGAATATAAAAATTAATATGTTTTAAATAAAATGCAAGTGTTCAAATGAATAACAAATTTGAACGAAAGAAAATAAAGGCATAAGACAATTATTTATTAATTGACAAGTATTAACAATATTCAATATTATTTGTGCTTTTGTATGTCTTTATAAAAATAGAATACAAAATTATTAAAATTTAAATTTCAATAATTTTTTATACCCTACACCACTACGTGGAGAGGGTATAGTAAGTTTGTGCTGATGTTTGTAACACTAAAAAATATTGGACTTAGGCTCACCTTATAGTATACCGATTGACTCAGAATCACTTTTTATTTCGATATAACGATGTCCGTCTGTCTGTACATGCATTCTTGTGGAAGTATTAAGATATTTTAATGAAATTTGGTACACCGACTTACGTCGCCCAAGGAGGAAGCCTATTTATTATGGTTCAACTCGGTCCATATTTAGATATAGTGCCCATATAAGGGTCCCCCCCCCCCCCCAAATTGGCTTCTTTATACGCTGCAGGACGCAAATACGGAGATATTCCAATGAAATTTGGTTCGCTGACTCACATGGTAGGATCGATCCATATTTGGACCTATCGCCCATATGGGCTATATTTCCGATTGTCTCTTCTTTTATCACTTTATAGAAAATTTTGACACAAGTCCCATTTTAACCCATTCGAATTTCGAATCCAAACATTAGTTAGCTTTTAACCAGACTGGTGTAGGTTATTATATAGTCGACATGCCCGACTTTAACTTCTTCCTCGTTTTATACTAATCCGTTTTTGTGATGACAAATCACAGCTAATAAAAAACACGCAAATTTTAAAATTTTCACTGAAAAAAATGAGATGCATTTTTTTGATTTTTTTACATTAATTAATTTGTACTCATAGATAAATAAAATGCCAACCAAAAGTATATTTTGTTTTCTATAACCGTTAAATTCGGTTGGCACAAATATATTCAAAAACGATTGCTTAATAATTTTAAATGTAAACGAATTTAAGTTGGAAACTGAAAAAATTTCTCTGTGTGCAAAGGTAAATTTCTTTGGGGGAAAATATAACAATCAATATTATTTACATTACTACACATTATTACAAGAAATAAAAAGACCTTGACGAGAATTCAAATCCTACTTTCGCAGACTTGCAAATTGGTGGTTGATAGTCTAAATTAATTTTTCATTGTTTTGATTTACATTAATTAAATATTTTAATTTTAATTTACCTTATAGCTTGATTTTAATTGATTTTAAAATTATGTGTTTACATTAAATTATTTTCTTAACCCATTACGGACACACCGTAGAGCTGCTGAACATTTGTTTGTGTTGCAATTTTGACAAGATATAGAAAAATGTTTCTATAAAAAGTAGAAAGTTTTTTGTAAATTTATTTCTATCGAGCTCTGTAAAAGTCTACAAAATGTAATCAGTTGACAGATTGACAGTTGCTGTCACACAAAATGCCTTTATTAATCACAGGTTTTAAAATATATTGTTACATAATTAAATATTTCAATTTATTAAATGCATCTCATTGGTATTTGAAGAAAAAATTATTCTTTGAAATACAATAAATTTTATAAAAAGAAATACTTTACAACTGGGGATAGAGCCACGAGTTATGCATTTTTTCGCAATTTCGACAAACGGGAATATATTACCAGGGCAGCGACTTTCATGCAAATGCATGTTTGTAGTCAGTAGCCCAACATAGAGTTTTACAAATACTTTTTCAAATCAAAGAATTTGCAACAAACTGGTATCGCACCTAACAATGTCAATAGGGTTCTCCAACTTTGTATGGAGCAAAAAAAAAATTTAGTTATTGACTGGGTCATATTTTTGCCATGTATACCGTTTTTCAAACTTCAGGGCTGTTGAGGCACGTGTTCCTCTTATCCGATTGTCCTAATTTTTTGGGAGACTTGGTTTTACACCAAAATACATATTTTAAGGGGGGGGGGGCCCAGTCAATAACTCACAATTTTTTTTTGGAACCCCCTAATGTCCAAACATGTTCAACTTTTCCTTGTTTTTCAATTATTATTTTTTTCAAATAGCAATAGTATTGGAAATTGTTGTTAGTTTTAGCTAAAATTTACACATAATAATGCCAATTTAATTGAATCAAGGGGATGTTTGAGCTTTTTTCGATATTCATTGCCGTTTGGCTTCAAGGCGACTTTTCACAAATTATAAATAAGTGGAAACCCTGGGTAACAACACGTGCAATATTGGTATAAATTTTTTTTTATCCTTGACTACTTTAGCACTGTCTACAAATAAATCTCAAATTCGTAAATTTCAGACAGGTTTTCATAGAATAATAGCCGCTTTTTTTTAATCATTTGGATTTATTAAATCCAAAAATTAGTTCTCAAAGTGCTCAATAGATGTAGTTAGTTTTTACCTATTTTAACAGACTTTTTCTATCTGACTCTATTTCACCCTAATTTTTGATAACAAATGCAATGATACAGGATCTTATTGTAACTTTTAATTCTTTATTATATTTAATATAAAACATTAAGAAACAGTTTTTCTTTTGAGTTTCATAACTTTAATTTATATTTATACACAATTAAAATATTGCACTGCAATGTTTAATATTCACCAATTGGATTTAATTAAATTACTTACCGTAGCGTGAAAAATTACCATTTCGATTTCAGCCATTTCTCTATGTCCAAGATGGAACATGTTTTTTTTCTAAACATATTAAAAAAAATTAAAGAAAATGCTTTTGTTTTCTAGTTATACAATTTTTTTGTTTCTCTTTTAACTTTTATTCGTATTTTTTTCTGACATTAAATTAACAGAATGTTTCATATATTTGTGTTTTTATTGTTATGTGTAAACCCGGATAAATAAATCCTACTTTTTTTTTGGATTTTGTAAATCAACTTTTTGTATGAAAAAATGCGCTAAATATATTAGTTTATGATCCCATCTTTAAACTATTAAGCACCGTAAGTTGTTTTGATTTCACGTGAAAAAACTGTTGTACTTCATGTAACAAAAAAAAAAACGAGTTTTTCACGATAATGAGTTTTACAAGAAAAGCGTGTAGACTTTGGTTTCCGCAAATTTAATATACAAAGCTATTATTTTTCTTGTGAAAAAGTGTTCATTTTTAGAATTTAAATAAGATTTTGAGGCCTTTTAATTTCGAGCGAAATTTTTTCACGTAAATAACAACTTACCTACACTAATAAAAAAAATCCCGTACAAATAGGTGAAAATTGTGCTGGCGCAAATACATGTATTATTTTCTGTTATTTTAGCAGAATTTTTACATATTTGTACGGGCTTTTTTAGAGAAAATAACAGAAAAATCAGTTCAATTTAATCAGAAAGCGTTGAACAAACTTTTGAATTAACTTTTTTTTATGAGTGTACGGTGCTTTAATGTCGATTCGCAAAACTGGAGTACTCCACTCTACCGAGTGGATTTTGTTCCTTTTTTTCTCACATACATATTTTTTGTATCAGAGTGGAGTACTCCGGCATTGTGAATCTCGCCTTAAGCGTGTCTCTTATTTTTTTCTCCTCAAATTCGGATATTTTCATTAATATCCGATAAAATCCATTCGGATACCTTCCTTGTTAGTGCTATGAGTGGGTGGTGGTTTTTTTCCGAAAAAAATAATGTTTTATTAGCATTATAAAATTTACTGTTTTCCGCTTTAACAAACATGCACGAGGTTGTATGCGCCAAACACAAAGTTGTTCAAAATTTGACAGAGCTTGCTAAAAATTTGACGGATCTTGCTCAAAGTTTGACAGATCCCAGTGTAAAAACTGTAATGACATATCAATATTTTTTGGATTAAGAAGTGCGCTGTTAAAAAATGTATCATACATTTATCTTAACTTTTTCTAACTATATTTAAAATAATTTTTCTTGATCAAAATATCTTTGAGATATATGCCAGATTTTAAAATAAAAGAAGTTTAATAGAACTGTGTTGAAAACGGAACAATGCCTCCAATATGGGTTAATTAATTTCTTTTCGAAAGTTTCCTAAAGCATAAATTAGCATTTAATTGTTCGGCGCTTTTAAAACAATGTTTTAAAATTTAGTGTTGTTTTTACCTTCAACACGTTTGTTTTAATTTGCCGTTAATATTACGATATAAGAACAAAATGATTCCTGAATTTTATGAAAATTGTGAAATTTTTGTTACCGGAGGATCGGGTGTGTAGTATATTCCAATTAATAGTAATTTTTCATTAAAATTAAAACGAATATAACAAAATGTTAATCAGAAGAAACAAAATTATAGAATACAAGAGTTTATAATTTTATGTGCATCCGGCCAACATATCGAGCCATAAACGCCATAAATGCTTAAGTGACAAAAATAACATTTTACAGGAGAAACCGTTTTATAATTTTGATGAAAATGAAATTGGCCCAATTTCCATTTTTCCCGTTCTTTCATGTTGGATCCAAAATTTAATAAATATATTAAGTGTCAAATGAAAGACATTTGAACGACACATCCAACTGGGCATTATACATTCTCGGGCGTTTCGAAGTTTTTATGTGTTTAAATAACGAAAAATGATCTTAAGTGACATTCTGCGGTCACGAAAAATTCAAACAAACTCTAGTGTGTTAATAGGAGTTGGCACTTAAAATATTTTTGCCTTTTGCTTAAATTCGTAACGGGACTTCCCAGAGTTACAAAATTTTGGGATATGATGCACCTGATTAAGAACTATAGATTTTTATTGAAAATCGAAAATCATGTCACTTAAGCTTTTTGTTTGGCGGTTATGGTTCGATATATCTGATCATTTAGAAGTAATCCAAAATGTTGGCACGACAATTTTTAACTTTAATATAGAAGTTATTCTTTTTTCGATCTTGAAGGTCAATTCACAATATTGGAGTACTTGGCGCTACAATTATATTTAAGTAAAAAAGAGATGAAATAATACAAAAAATTTGAAGTGCATCTACCTCCCACTCCAGGTGTGGTAATTTTGGTAAATTAACGTTTTTTTTTGATTTTTGAATTGTAATTGTTGCAGTCCTTGGACTATATTGTGCAGAGTACTACAGTATAATGAAAAGATCTTAAAATTTTAAAAAGATGTCGTTTTGTAATAATTCAATATACAATACAATTCATTAATATCCCTTCAGGAGTGGTTGGCAAAGCTTTAATAGAAAAACTATTACGTTCCTGTAATGTACGAAAAATATATTGTTTACTACGACCAAAAAAGAATGTCCCCATCGAACAACGTTTGGAAAAGGTTAAAGAAGCCATGGTAAGTAGTAAAAAGTTGTAAAAGGAGTATTATATGAATACTTTACTTGCCAAATCGATTAACTCCATACAGAAAAATGAATGAGCCGCAATGGGGAAAATGAGAAAATAGTAAATATTGTTTTTTTAAAATTCCCGTTAAATTATAGGTTTTGTCATTTTCTGGCGTTAATATTTATTATCAGAAAAATTTGTTTTGAATATTACACAGTTAGGAGTTAAAAAATGGTTTGAAATTAAAATTTTATAAAGTTGAAAAAGTGGAGTTAGTCGATTTGGCAAGTAAAGCATATAGTCTTTAAGCCGCTGTACTACTTTTTTTTATCAATACATCAAATTTCTAGATATACTTATTTTTTTACGTAAACACTAACGATTTTAACATTGAGTTGTCATAGGAGTGGAGTAGTCCCACTTCAACATTTTTTCAGTACTTTTTGAACGAGTGCAAAGGAAGCTCTTCTTCGCTAATTAAAAGTTAAAAAATATATTCCCCGCAAAAAAAAAATTATACTTCTTTTATCTTACAAAGGTTTTTTTTATTGCCGCCAACGGGTATCGAACTTGCGACCTTGTGATTGCTACACTAGCTCTCCACCGCTGAGCTATTGACTCGCATAAAAACATCACTTTGTAATTGCAAGATATTGGCGATCAGGCGATTTTTCAGTAACATTGTTCTCAGTGAATGTGATTTGCAAATCGCTTTTCTTTTAAACTGTGATCGTGATCACGGTTTTTCTATGGAAAAGACTGCGATTTTCTGATAAATAAACGAAATGATATTTAAGAACAATAGTTGCGACCGGTAACAAAGACATGATAGAAGGAGACATTTTATTCAGAAGAGTGTGAAAGCAAGTCACTGTTATTGAAAAAAAAACATGTATTACTGTGCACAATGAAGTTTGCAAGAAAGAATAGTACAAAAATATTAAAAGAACGACATTCCGAGTAACTGCGACTTGAAATATTTGATCACTGCCGTTACCAGTGATTTATCAATAACTGTGATTAAATCACCGGTATGAAAATATCGCTCATCTCTACTAATAATCAACTTCACTCCACAAGTGTTAATGAGCAACTCACCCTTCCTTCGTTAAGTGTGGGCTTATATAGCTTAACGGCGGTGGATATAGAACATACCAGAAAATTATAAAATCATGATACATGTTATTCATAACAGAGCACCCAACTTAACATTATACTGATTATAAAGGGTGGTCCAACCAAAACACATAATGTTAATGGTAAATAAAACAAAAGGTTTTCAGAGAATTACCTTAATATTTTTTATTATGATAGAATAATCTATGAAAATTATGTGTGAAACGAAATATCGGCCAAATGCTAGCCACAGCTTCGGTGGCATACCTCTATCCATATTTTCAATGACTCTGAGACATAATTGAGGTTCAATGTCGTTAATGTGCTGAATTATCTCATTCTTTAGCTCTTGAATTGTTATTGGCTTATTGACGTACACTTTTTCTTTTTAATATCCCCAAAGAAAGAAGTACAACAGTATCAAATCACATGATCATGGTGGCCAATTAACACCAACACGACGTGAGATAACGCGGCCATTGAATTTTACGCGCAAAAGAGCCATTGTTTCGTTGGCTGTGTGACAAGTGGCAACATCCTGTTGGAAGCACATATCTTCCAGGTCCATATCCTCCATTTCTGGCCACAAGAAGTCCGTTATCATCTCGCGATAGCGAACACCATTCACGGTAACTGCTTGGCCGACCTCATTTTCGAAGAAGTACGGGCCGATGACGCCGCCGACCCATAAACCGCACCAAACAGTCACTCTTTGTAGATGCATCGGCTTTTCAACAATCACTCGTGGATTCTCAATTGCCCAAATGCGGCAATTCTGCTTGCTAGCGAATCCATTGAGGTTAAAGTGTGCCTCGTCGGTGCATTGCAATGCAATTGAAATGCATTTTAATTTGAACGCCCATTTTCGTAAAAGGCTTCAACAATCTTAACGCGCTGCTCAATTGTGTACCACTCCATGGCTGAATTTGTCAAAAACTGAAACAGAGAAATGTCAAATTAAGTTGGGCAAAAAACTTGACTTTAAGGTGTAACTCACAATTAACATCGTGCATTATGGTTGGACCACCCTTTACTTTAATATGGTGCTGCCAGTTTGACGGTTTAGTAAATCCCGCCTCTCGGGACATCTTTCTTCAATATGTATAACTATTTTTTATGTTCTGTTTAATAAAATTTTTAAAATTTGAAAATGTAGTTTTGATAATTATTATGAAAATATTAACATTATCCTAGAAAATTACCATCTTTTTTCTGTGTAGTTTTGAATTAACCCTACAAAAAAACAATTTATCAGTAATTATTTTCATAAATTCAACGGAAGATCTCAACCAATTTAAAAAAAAAATCCATAATTTATATGATATTATCTAAAAAACCAGTGTTAAAATTAGGCACGTTATTACACCTGCACTGGTACACGCATAGAAAAGATATGGTTACAATATTATCACGGCTATGTTTTTTTTACCAATCTTTTTTTCCCCTCCTTGCAAATTATTTGCAACATTGTTTTATTTTGTTTTACACATACAATATGTACACTTGCAATTAAAATATTTAAATAACAAATATAATAAAATTTTGCAGGTCTTTCGTCAATTAAAAATACAAAAACCTAATGAATTAAACAATAAACTTGTAGCCATACCCGGTGACGCTGAATTGCCATTCTTGGGTATTACACCAGACTATGCCACAATGTTGGAAAATGTTTCAATAATATTTCATTGTGCTGCCACTGTACGATTTGATGAAAGGCTAAAAGATGCTATAAAACTTAATGTTGGTGGTACTCTCGAAGCTTTACAATTTGCTGAAACTCTTAAAAAACTTAAAGTATTTATGCATGTATCAACATTCTTTAGTAACCCGTATTTAAAATGTGTGGAACCGAGAATTTATCAATCACCAATGGATTGGAAATTTTGTTTGAATTTAGTTCAAAGAGAGGATATAAGCGAAAATGAATTGGATATAATAACAAAAAAGTAAGATATTGAAGATAAAATTAATAATATTTCATACGGTTAGAATATGGACTTTTACGTGCCTATTCCTACAAACTTTGTGACTTAGTTGTGACTGTATTCCCCTAGAGTCTGTTGTTGCAAAGTCACAATAAATTATATTTATTTAAATTTAATACAATCATAACATTGACACATAAAATTTGAATTTTATTTTTGTTTTGTATGGAAAGTTGTGACTTTCGGTGTTAAAAACAGTTTTATGACAGTCACAACGAGTCATAAATAGGAATAGGTATCTTAATGTCTGTTTTTAAAACAAGAGTCAGAGGAATTCGTTTAAATTTTTGTGTGAAAAATAATAAATTTAAAACATTTAGATTTTTTCAGATGTATTAGATCTATAGAAAAGTGATTAGAAAAATTCCTTTGAAAATTTTGGAATGGAAATATTTAAAATTTTCTTTGTTTTATACGAATTTTTAATCTAACAGGCACTTAATTTATTCTTTTTAAGACTTATTGTTGGTTTCCCAAATACATATTGTTTTACAAAAAACTTGGCCGAATCATTGGTAAATGATTATAAAGACAAATTACCTGTGGCTATATATAGACCTTCTATAGGTGAGTAAATTTTTTTAAGGATAATTAAAATTTAAGGTTTTTACAACCGTTACCTCACTGTGCAAGTTTGTCATTTTACATCCTATGCAAAGAAATATTTTTTTTTCATGTTTTAGATCTTATCTTAAAAACAATTGAATAAATTAAACCCTACAAAACTGTAAAATACAGGTCATATTCCGGGAAGGGAGTTGATAGCTATCAGATCCCTAATAAGTGGACGAATATACTAAATTTTAAATGGTTTTGTTGCTGCTTTTCTTAATAATGATCCAAATTAGACAACCGGACAAAAGTTAGGAATGAACCCAGCAAATATATTGTTACGCTTTAATCTTTTAAAAACTTTGGTTTATTTTCTTTAAATAAACCGGGTTCTTTTCTGTTTCAATCAAAATAAACACCAGTTGCTACGTTCTACATTAAAAAAACTCACGTTTCTCTCCATTATATAAACCGGGTTCGTGCTCTTTGCAATTAAAATAACACACCCTTTTGTTTGATTCTGATTTTGATTTATACAATATTTATTTAACACTTTATTACTTTACATACAACAATACAACAAAAACACGAACAAAAGCTAGTGTGCAACTCACTATATAATACTAATATGCAATTAGCAAACTCTAGTACACAACTAACTTAGCGCAGCTTAACTTCACAAATGGCAATTCGCAACTTCTCCTTCCTTCGTAACAGAACATGCTGGAAGATTCCAGTGGTCTATAATTATACAACTTATTTTATTTATGGCACTTAATATTATCATATGCTGTGGTGTTTACTTAACTCTTTCACTACCCTTGTACACTACAGTGTACACATCTTTAAAAGAATATATAAAATTTAATAGTGCAAAAAAACTTTACACTTTTTACAAATAAGTTTATTAGGATCTTGGACTTCAAATAAAATTCATTAAATGTATAAGCAGTTCAACATGGCAATATGGTCGCGATATTTCTTAATGAAGTCTAATTTTTTGAATATATCATAATCTCCGTGAAAAGGGGGTTTTAGTGTTTCTCATAAACTAATAAAGATAGATAACTGAAATTTGGCATATACCTTCGTTTTATAACGAGAAGAAAACAAAGGATTTTTGGTACTCGAATGTTTAAGGGGTAAAACGGGGCTCAGAAATTTGAAAAAATCGATTTTCGGGTAGGAGGGGGCAAAATATGCTATATATTTTTTTCTAACTTGAGGACTCTTAACAAGAATCTGAAGTCAAAATAACGATACATCCGCAAACAAAATGTCAGTAGTGAAAGGGTAGTATTACCAGATTGACATATTTTATAAATCCCATTTCTTGGAATACTTTTCTTCTATAATTCCAGAATTTTCTATACTAGGCTAATCCAATTTCTTAACAATATTAAGGAGTACTTAAAAAACATTGAATATTAAAGTAAAATAATATGAAACAATTATTTTAATTTTTGCATTAAAAAATACAAAAATTGTTTTTTCGGACTTTCTATATTTTCATATATTTAGTTAGAATATTCTTCCACCTCAAGTCCAAATTCTAATATGATATTGTCATATTAGATTTTTATTTGTTGTTTCAAAAAGGGGTTGATCATTTTCATGATAGACAATACAATTGTTTCGTAGACATCACTCTACTCTTCAGTTGTCCGCAATAAGAAAATGATAACTTTCTTACTCAAACCGAGACATTACATAAGGTACAAAAAATCAACGGAACGAGAATTTTGTACTTTCGTATATGAACTGTCTGATTTGGTAAAACCAGCTATAAATCAACTCCTTTTTGAAAGCAACAATTACATAAAAGTACCCTTTGGGTACTATTTATATGTATGTCTGTTGTCAATACATTTTGTAAAAACAACTAATTTTAAACTCAAAACAAAATAAATATTTGAATGAGATTTTAGCCGTGGTGTGCTTATTTTCAACAATTATTTTAATTTTTGCATTAAAAAATACAAAAATTGTTTTTTCGGACTTTCTATATTTTCATATATTTAGTTAGAATATTCTTCCACCTCAAGTCCAAATTCTAATATGATATTGTCATATTAGATTTTTATTTGTTGTTTCAAAAAGGGGTTGATCATTTTCATGATAAACAATACAATTGTTTCGTAGACATCACTCTACTCTTCAGTTGTCCGCAATAAGAAAATGATAACTTTCTTACTCAAACCGAGACATTACATAAGGTACAAAAAATCAACGGAACGAGAATTTTGTACTTTCGTATATGAACTGTCTGATTTGGTAAAACCAGCTATAAATCAACTCCTTTTTGAAAGCAACAATTACATAAAAGTACCCTTTGGGTACTATTTATATGTATGTCTGTTGTCAATACATTTTGTAAAAACAACTAATTTTGAACTCAAAACAAAATAAATATTTGAATGAGATTTTAGCCGTGGTGTGCTTATTTTCAACAATTATTTTAATTTTTGCATTAAAAAATACAAAAATTGTTTTTTCGGACTTTCTATATTTTCATATATTTAGTTAGAATATTCTTCCACCTCAAGTCCAAATTCTAATATGATATTGTCATATTAGATTTTTATTTGTTGTTTCAAACAAATAAAAATCTAATATGACAATATCATATTAGAATTTGGACTTGAGGTGGAAGAATATTCTAACTAAATATATGAAAATATAGAAAGTCCGAAAAAACAATTTTTGTATTTTTTAATGCAAAAATTAAAATAATTGTTGAAAATAAGCACACCACGGCTAAAATCTCATTCAAATATTTATTTTGTTTTGAGTTTAAAATTAGTTGTTTTTACAAAATGTATTGACAACAGACATACATATAAATAGTACCCAAAGGGTACTTTTATGTAATTGTTGCTTTCAAAAAGGAGTTGATTTATAGCTGGTTTTACCAAATCAGACAGTTCATATACGAAAGTACAAAATTCTCGTTCCGTTGATTTTTTGTACCTTATGTAATGTCTCGGTTTGAGTAAGAAAGTTATCATTTTCTTATTGCGGACAACTGAAGAGTAGAGTGATGTCTACGAAACAATTGTATTGTCTATCATGAAAATGATCAACCCCTTTTTGAAACCCCTTTTTGAAACAACAAATAAAAATCTAATATGACAATATCATATTAGAATTTGGACTTGAGGTGGAAGAATATTCTAACTAAATATATGAAAATATAGAAAGTCCGAAAAAACAATTTTTGTATTTTTTAATGCAAAAATTAAAATAATTGTTGAAAATAAGCACACCACGGCTAAAATCTCATTCAAATATTTATTTTGTTTTGAGTTTAAAATTAGTTGTTTTTACAAAATGTATTGACAACAGACATACATATAAATAGTACCCAAAGGGTACTTTTATGTAATTGTTGCTTTCAAAAAGGAGTTGATTTATAGCTGGTTTTACCAAATCAGACAGTTCATATACGAAAGTACAAAATTCTCGTTCCGTTGATTTTTTGTACCTTATGTAATGTCTCGGTTTGAGTAAGAAAGTTATCATTTTCTTATTGCGGACAACTGAAGAGTAGAGTGATGTCTACGAAACAATTGTATTGTCTATCATGAAAATGATCAACCCCTTTTTGAAACAACAAATAAAAATCTAATATGACAATATCATATTAGAATTTGGACTTGAGGTGGAAGAATATTCTAACTAAATATATGAAAATATAGAAAGTCCGAAAAAACAATTTTTGTATTTTTTAATGCAAAAATTTAAATAATTGTTGAAAATAAGCACACCACGGCTAAAATCTCATTCAAATATTTATTTTGTTTTGAGTTTAAAATTAGTTGTTTTTACAAAATGTATTGACAACAGACATACATATAAATAGTACCCAAAGGGTACTTTTATGTAATTGTTGCTTTCAAAAAGGAGTTGATTTATAGCTGGTTTTACCAAATCAGACAGTTCATATACGAAAGTACAAAATTCTCGTTCCGTTGATTTTTTGTACCTTATGTAATGTCTCGGTTTGAGTAAGAAAGTTATCATTTTCTTATTGCGGACAACTGAAGAGTAGAGTGATGTCTACGAAACAATTGTATTGTCTATCATGAAAATGATCAACCCCTTTTTGAAACAACAAATAAAAATCTAATATGACAATATCATATTAGAATTTGGACTTGAGGTGGAAGAATATTCTAACTAAATATATGAAAATATAGAAAGTCCGAAAAAACAATTTTTGTATTTTTTAATGCAAAAATTAAAATAATTGTTGAAAATAAGCACACCACGGCTAAAATCTCATTCAAATATTTATTTTGTTTTGAGTTTAAAATTAGTTGTTTTTACAAAATGTATTGACAACAGACATACATATAAATAGTACCCAAAGGGTACTTTTATGTAATTGTTGCTTTCAAAAAGGAGTTGATTTATAGCTGGTTTTACCAAATCAGACAGTTCATATACGAAAGTACAAAATTCTCGTTCCGTTGATTTTTTGTACCTTATGTAATGTCTCGGTTTGAGTAAGAAAGTTATCATTTTCTTATTGCGGACAACTGAAGAGTAGAGTGATGTCTACGAAACAATTGTATTGTCTATCATGAAAATGATCAACCCCTTTTTGAAACCCCTTTTTGAAACAACAAATAAAAATCTAATATGACAATATCATATTAGAATTTGGACTTGAGGTGGAAGAATATTCTAACTAAATATATGAAAATATAGAAAGTCCGAAAAAACAATTTTTGTATTTTTTAATGCAAAAATTAAAATAATTGTTGAAAATAAGCACACCACGGCTAAAATCTCATTCAAATATTTATTTTGTTTTGAGTTTAAAATTAGTTGTTTTTACAAAATGTATTGACAACAGACATACATATAAATAGTACCCAAAGGGTACTTTTATGTAATTGTTGCTTTCAAAAAGGAGTTGATTTATAGCTGGTTTTACCAAATCAGACAGTTCATATACGAAAGTACAAAATTCTCGTTCCGTTGATTTTTTGTACCTTATGTAATGTCTCGGTTTGAGTAAGAAAGTTATCATTTTCTTATTGCGGACAACTGAAGAGTAGAGTGATGTCTACGAAACAATTGTATTGTCTATCATGAAAATGATCAACCCCTTTTTGAAACAACAAATAAAAATCTAATATGACAATATCATATTAGAATTTGGACTTGAGGTGGAAGAATATTCTAACTAAATATATGAAAATATAGAAAGTCCGAAAAAACAATTTTTGTATTTTTTAATGCAAAAATTTAAATAATTGTTGAAAATAAGCACACCACGGCTAAAATCTCATTCAAATATTTATTTTGTTTTGAGTTTAAAATTAGTTGTTTTTACAAAATGTATTGACAACAGACATACATATAAATAGTACCCAAAGGGTACTTTTATGTAATTGTTGCTTTCAAAAAGGAGTTGATTTATAGCTGGTTTTACCAAATCAGACAGTTCATATACGAAAGTACAAAATTCTCGTTCCGTTGATTTTTTGTACCTTATGTAATGTCTCGGTTTGAGTAAGAAAGTTATCATTTTCTTATTGCGGACAACTGAAGAGTAGAGTGATGTCTACGAAACAATTGTATTGTCTATCATGAAAATGATCAACCCCTTTTTGAAACAACAAATAAAAATCTAATATGACAATATCATATTAGAATTTGGACTTGAGGTGGAAGAATATTCTAACTAAATATATGAAAATATAGAAAGTCCGAAAAAACAATTTTTGTATTTTTTAATGCAAAAATTAAAATAATTGTTGAAAATAAGCACACCACGGCTAAAATCTCATTCAAATATTTATTTTGTTTTGAGTTTAAAATTAGTTGTTTTTACAAAATGTATTGACAACAGACATACATATAAATAGTACCCAAAGGGTACTTTTATGTAATTGTTGCTTTCAAAAAGGAGTTGATTTATAGCTGGTTTTACCAAATCAGACAGTTCATATACGAAAGTACAAAATTCTCGTTCCGTTGATTTTTTGTACCTTATGTAATGTCTCGGTTTGAGTAAGAAAGTTATCATTTTCTTATTGCGGACAACTGAAGAGTAGAGTGATGTCTACGAAACAATTGTATTGTCTATCATGAAAATGATCAACCCCTTTTTGAAACAACAAATAAAAATCTAATATGACAATATCATATTAGAATTTGGACTTGAGGTGGAAGAATATTCTAACTAAATATGTAAAATAATATGGACAAATTAAATAAATCAAATCCAACGACATATACTAGCGCCGAAACAGATGAAAAAGCAGTAGAAAAGTTCGATAATTAATGATAAAATGATTTCAGTATTACGGGTAGTACCCTCAAAGAAAACTCCATTTCATCAATTAAAATTAAAAAAAAAAAAAAACATTATAAAAAAAATTTATTTAAAAAAAATTTTATTTCTGCCCCCGGGTATTTTTTTTTTGCTAAATATTTATCACCGATTTTTTTTTTCAATATTTATTTTTCTTTAGTTGGTTTATAGTTAAATTTTTTGTCCACAAACTCTGTCTCTGCGACAATATTTAAACATTATATTTGGAGAATATTTTTTATGCGGATGTTTTCTACAAAATTTGTTTACGTTTTTTTTTTGAGATTTTTTCAGCAATATACATTTTTATGCGTAGAATTTCTTTTGAAAAATTTATTTCATTTAAAATTTTGTGTTTTTTCTTAAATTGATTGATCATTTGTAATTTTTTCTTAAATTGATTGTTTTAAGATTTGTTCCCCGATATACTTTTTTATACGTATTTTTTTAGCGAATTTTTTTTTCTTAAATTATGGTGCATCCAAGCAAAATCTCAATAATGGGTGCTCATTATTAATATCTATATAATAAGCAGTAGAAATAGGGTTTACTGTGTATAATTCAGTGTCAAAACTCATTATTTTTATTCGACAAGGTTGGTTTTGTAAGTAGTTGTCTTTATTCTCTGCATGAAGAAACGCATAATTTGTGGACTCGCTTACCAAAATAAGTAGTTATTCGTATGCTCATAGGCAGTTAAAAAATATTTGGTTATAAGTTATTAAATAATAAGGCTTGCTCATATTCTTCTTAGTGGTTAAAAGAAAGTAGTTACAAATATCATTTTATTTTTGCAATCAGATTGCTTGTTAAAACGACTTCGTCTAACAAAAATAACAAGTACGGGCAACGAATTATAAGTAGTAACATAATTTTGGTTACATTATGTAACCACTTATGCGGTAATGAAAGATTTTGCTGGGATATAAAATGATTTCGCACTTTCGAATTTAACACTCTTACTTGTTCCAGTTCTATTTGCTCTTGAAGAACCTGAACCCGGATTTTCGCCTTCTTTGATGGGTGCCATGGGTTTATTCGCTGTTACTGGAGCCGGTTTATTGAAAACCATTTATATTGGCAAAGATACAAGACTTGATATAACTCCCCAGGATGTGGGTATTAAGACTTTAATGTATTATGCCGTTAAAACAGCCAAATTATATGAAAATTGTAATAAGCCTGTTAATATACCAGTTTATCTGATGTCATCTTGTACACATAGTGACTTAACTTTTCCACAATATATTGATATTGTGCAAGATTTTGGCTTTTGGGGCGAAGCTGCGTATATGAAGAATTTGCTTATACCTGGTATTCAAATTACGGATAATCATATGCTGTATATATTTTTGGTAAGTTAAAATTAAGAATATATTATATTATCATTTAATATAAAACTTCTTTTTTGTTAAACAGGTTTTTGTTAAGCAATTGTTTCCGTCATTATTGGTTGATTTTTTGTTGATATTATTTGGTCGTAAGCCGGAATTAATGGCTTTACAACGTAGGATATTTCATACTTTAGAAGTCATGCAACCATTTTTGTTTAATGTTTATGAAAGTCCTGGCATAACGGATGCAGAAGAGGCGCTTGATATTTGTAGAGGGTAATATTTGATAATATCATCGCCGCTGTTGTGGCGCAAAAAAAAAACATGTGCTTCTGAGGAGTTTCAAGAAAATGCTCTTATTTTGGCTTTTCGCGATTTTTTAAGTTATTTTATTACAAACATTGTTTGCAATATTTTAAAAATATTTGTAAAAAAATTATTACAAAAAATATCGCGAGAAGGTAAAATAAAGCTCAAAAATACTATCTCATCTGGCCCGAGCAATTCAGCATTCGAAATTCTAACCATTACATTAAATTTGTTAATAATTTTGGTATGTTTTATCATTTTCAAGAACTGATTTTAACTTGGATATTCTGGCTTCTTGTAAGAACTTCTATATTAATGTTGGATTTTGTCACAGTATGGTATATAGTGTGAGAGAACATTTATTTAAAGAGGATCCAAAAACGTTACCTAAAGCAAGGAAAATATTGAAAATGTAAGTATCAAAGTACATAGATCTACATAATATCAAAGTAGATATAATAATGTTATAAAACCGAAATCTCAAGCTGGATTTCAAATATTAACTTCTTATTTTTGGTTGTTTCTTTTTTGTTTTAGCAAAATCTGGCTGTACAGATTTCTACAAATATTTGTGTGTTATAAATTATATCAAAAATGTGTGGATTATGCTGGAGTGTTTTATCATCAATTGCAGTCAGATAATTATAATTTTAGAGTAAATTTGAGTGACTATTAAGTTCATCACAATTATAAAAGTTTTGATATAGTCATATATTATTATATAAAATTTTATATAATTATATATTTGAGCATATATCTGAAGACATAATTACCCTAGTAAAAATGATTTTTATATAATCAGATATGATTTTTATACAATCATTTATGATTTTATACAATTATAACTTATCGAGTATTGTGAAACATATATTTTATATGATTATATCAAAAGATACTTAATTATATAAAATTATATTAACCAGATCCACCATTTTCAGGATCAAATCATGTATGGGTCAATATAATTATATAAAAAATATATTATTTGATCCGAAAAATGGTGGATCTGGTTAATATAATTTTATATAATTAAATATCTTGTGATATAATCATATAAAAATATATGTTTCACAATACTCGATAAGTTATAATTGTATAAAATCATAAATGATTGTATAAAAATCATATCTGATTATATATTATATATTATTATATAGCACTTTATAAAAGTTTTGATATATTAATATATTATCATATAAAATTTTGTATAATTCTATATTGGAACATATATACCAAGATATATTTGTATAAAATTATATGACATAATATCGTAAATAAAGGGTTTTTCAATAAGAGCGCTACAAAAGTAAAAAAGTTTAAATATAACAAAAACGGTTTTGGATCTCAATGAAATTCTTTATTCCTATGAAAGTACGTTCGATGCCATTATGTATGGAAATCGATCTCTTTTGCATGGCCACCACGGGCACGCTTGCAGAAGTCCAGACGCTGAAACCAATTTTCGACGGTTTTCAAGCATAAATCGGCCGATACTGCTGCAATTTCACGTTCGATATTCGTACGAAGTTCATCAATCGTCGCTGGCTTGTTGGCATAGACCATAGATTTGACGTAGCCCTACGCTCAATTGTTGATCTGCTAGGACGATTATGACGACCATAAATTGGACGTTGCGCTCTTAACGTTGAGGCCACTGACTCCGAATTTCGGTAGTAAATTTTAATAATTTCGACTCGTTGTTGGCTCGTATATCTTTTCATCATGAAATGGCAAACCTTACTGAAGAGAAATGTCAAAAGAGCGGCAAGAAATATGGCGTCGTTTGCTGTCCCTGTCTTTGTACTTTTGTAGCGTGCTTGTTGAAAAACCCTTTATATAACTATATCTTTTTTTTATATAGCACTAGAGTCAGATCAACATATTACAATATACAATTATATATTAACCTATATATATAAAGTTACATATGCCATATACATATATATGTAATTATGCATAATTTGATCGTATTATGTACGATAATATCTAGTTGATTATGATTATATTATATTTGATGCATTTGGATGTGGATAAAATTATATCGAAACATATCTTCCATGAAATTAGAACTAATTGTATCAAATTAGATCTAATATCAAAGTAGATATAATACGTGCATATTCTCATTTTTCGGATATAATTGTATATAATATGAAAAGTCATAAATATAGTTATATATGCCACATATAATTATCTATAATTGTATCGTGTTATATACCATTATATCTACTTGGATATGATTATAGTATATTTGATACATTTGGGTGAGGACTAAATAAAGATAAAATTGCATCGAACCCTATCTTATTCCAACAAATTAAATCTAATTGTATCAAATTTGATCTAATATTTTTTAATTTCATACAATTAGATGTTTTTATTTTTCAGATAAAATTATATATAATACGAAACGTCAAATATTTTTTTATTAATGTTTTTATACTTAAGAAAATTGAAGTGGAAATTAAAAAAAACTTTAAAATCTAAATCGGATAAAAAATTAAGACTTTCAAAATTAAACTACAAAAGCAATACCGTTTATACCAATGAATTTTAATGTGTTTGTAAATTATATTATAACTTTTTTCTCTTATTTTGTAATCAACAAAAAACAAAAAAAAAAAGATCTCAATAAATTACTGGTGTTCGACCGAACTGCCAAGAACGATAGTTGATCGGTTTTTTGATATTTGGAGGCAATATGTAGAAATTTTAATTTGGGAAAATGTTTGTTGATTTAACTCGATTTTGAATTTCTAATGTTAATAAAAGCCGAATTAACGGTTTTTCGAACTGGCCAAAAGTTCGCAGTCGAAACAGTGACTTTTCCTTAAATTTGGATCTCAAAATCGAATCCAATCGGTCCAAAAATTAGCAAAACTTTTCTTTAGTGTTTACCGACCAAATACATTTTTTGTTCCGTCGGACGCTACAAATTACTGTTACAAAATGTACAATTTAATTCAAAATCACCCTAACTGAGATATACCGATTCCGATGGTGCAATATATTTTTTATTCTATGAAAAAGTTGTCTTGTTAACTTTCATCAAAGTTTTGCTCATTTTCCAAAATTTTTTGTATTAAATAAATCGAATTAAATTTCATTTCGTTAAATATTTATATTGTGTACTAATGTTCATTATGTCCGTGCTCGTTTGTTTCTGCCGGTTCATAAAATATTTTACAAGTATAAAGCCACACTCTAAAAAATGTTTGTAAATTTACTACTATAAAATGGGTGAAGTTTTTTTTTTTATTTTACAAAAATTCGGTAAATATAACCAAGAAATGCCTAAACTTTTTTTGTATACACTTCCATACACAATAATACACACACAAAGTATTTTTAGACATTATGTGTTTAAAAATAAACACATTATGCTTAAAATTAGTATTCTTTTGTTAAATAAAATTTTTACGCACAAAGTTGATAAGTATACTAACATCCCAATGAACAATTTTGCTGGAATTAAAGTTGAAATCACGCGTAATTCCAGTCACTTTTTCCAATTTCAAGCCTTGATTTATACTTGATTTACACTGTAAATCAATAGCATACTCCAGCAAAAGGGACAATGGGATTCCAGTCGAACATAACAGTGTAAATATGCTTGAATTCAAGCCTTGAATTACAGTCCAATTCAAGTTCAAACAACACATTAAAAACCCTTGTATTCAAGCCCTATATTCAAGCTCAAATCAAGCCAATTAAAACACGATAATTGGCAGCGTCTCATTCCTTTTTTTGGCAGCGTCAAACATTGTAGTGCTTTTCTTAGCTAAGTTAGCTAAGGAGAAAAGAATAACATTAGGATAAAGTTTAGGCTCAAAGAAATGTCAATTACTTACATATTTATTAGAATCCAAGGAAGAAATTCAGATTCCTTTTATATGTATCTCCATATAAAAAAATTATTTTTAGTTTGTTTAGTTTTTCAATATTGACAAGAATAGAAAAACCAAGTATTTCAATTTGTATGAACTGAATTTTCACTGGAAAAAAACACATAAAATAAAGCTGAATTCAAGCATTTTTTACAGCACTTGAATTTTTAGTTTTTTAGTGTTTATTGGGATATAACAGTAATAAATACTCTGATATTTCAAATTGGAAAAAATTTAAAAATTTATGAGATATAAAAACAAGCTAAAACGGATTGTTTTTTTTTTTGTGAATTACTACATTTCTACAAACACATTTTTATCTAGAAATACCAACATAAAAATTAAATTGTTTTTGGTAATTATTGCTGATGCATTTCAAAATTGATTTTAGTACAATTGTTTTAAGAATTTTTTTTTATACCAATTTTATACAAATACCTTAAGATCACAAAGCGACTAATTTCGACATAAACGATTATGCGAGTATGATATGGATGTTATTATTAATAAAATACGTACTAAAAAATAATTTGTTGTTTTATTAAAAAAGAAAAAAAAAATGTTTTTGGGTAGTTTAACTTTAAACTCAGCTATAGTAAATATACGCATTTTTGGAGGATTTTTGCACACTTTCTGTGTATTTTTGCGCATTTTCTGTGGATTTTTATGCATTTTATGCGTACATTTACACGTAAAATATTCTTTTTTTTCGCACAAATTTAGTAAATTAACACAATAATTTCAAAATTTCATTTAATTTTTACGCACTTGCAATGTAAAATTACACATTATTTGTGCATTATCTTAAAAATAATGTGCGTATTTTTTCAGTTATATGCATAGAGTAAATTTACCACAAGTATAGTAACAAATTTCGTAGGAATACAGTTAGTAGGAGTACAGTTTCCTACTATAAGTTGGGTAAATTTCAACAGAATTTAATTATAGTGCACATTCACAATGCTGGATTACTAAACCCTGCAGAGTGTACTAAAGTAGAGAAATCAAGTGAAAAAAGGAAGTAACAAAATCCACTCTGTGAATCCGGCTTTATACTACACTCCAATTAGTTTTTGTTTAAATTTACCCAACTTATAATAGGAAACTGGGCTCCTAATATAAATATTGTAAATTTACTCCCAGTGGGTAAATAAAACAAATTACACACATGATGTGTAAGTTAATTACACACAAAATTTGTAAATTTACATTCAAAATGTTAAAAAAATGTGTAATTTTACTTCTTACGTAATACTCCCAAAAATAAAAGAATAAAATTATTTTTAAAATGTTATATTATTTAAACAGAATACATGCATCAGATTCTGAGTAAATTTTTTTCTTGATACACATTACATTCTGACCACTTTTTCTTACAGGAAAAGACGTAGATTCTGGTCACTTTTTCCCAAAACACATCTTATTATAAGACCTTTCTCCCTAGGAAAACTCTAAGATTCTGTGTTCCTTTTTCTACAGGAATAACGGGTTCATAAGAATTTCCTATAAAACCTCAGATTTTGAGGACGTTCTTCTATGGAAATGTCTAAGATTCAGTGAATTTTTGCCATAGGAAAAAATCCTTAGAAAGCGAGTCTTCCGCAGAAATAGAATGTTTTTTTCTGGGAGAAGAATTTCTCGAAATTTGTTTCTTTTTTATAGCAGGGTCCTCAGAATCCGGAAAAAGGTCATCTGAGGCCTTTTTTGAAAAAAATTGTCAAGGTTTTCTGTACGAAAAAGTCCACAGAATCTAAGAATTTTTCTATAAGAAAAAGTCCTCAGAATATGACTATTTTTTAGAAGTAAACGTCATCACAATCTGTGGCTTTGTTTTAAGAAAATCACTAGCAATGAACATTCCTAATTCGCAGGTGACATATTCCACATGCCTGGAAATAAATATCCTAGATTCGGAATCTTTAAGAGACAGACAAAATTTATCGTTACCTTACAATTGTACATGATGTACAGACATACCACAATTACTGATCCAACTGAAGCCACCGCAGATAACATAAGCCATATTTAAGTAAAACTTTATAATAAAACAATTCGTTTTTGGAACATTTTATTTTATATTTTAAAATTTCTTGAATTTTTCCAAATGCCAAAAATGTATTGTCATCACTTTTACAAGTTAGTAAATTTACAAAATTTGTGCGTAAAATTTAAATTGATCAACAAAATAAAAAATGTACGCATAACGTGTTTAATTATAAACCTATAATGCTTATAATTATATTATGTGTGTATTAGTATATGAAAGTGTGTACAAAATAATTTTACGTATTTTGTGTTGACTCACTCATTTAATGGTAGTGAATTTACAAGCATTTTGTAGAGTGCATGCACAGAAAATAAATTTTTGCGTTATTCGATCATTTTAATTGCAATTAGGGGAAGTTCGACACACTTGATCCTTGTTCCCCCTACTATCGCGGAAAGTACATAACATAAAAAAAAAATTCTTCTTTCGATTGGTCCAAATATGGCATTCGTCACTTTTAACAAATTTTTTTTAATTTTCTTTAACTATCGGTTATTTTGTGCTCTTACAAATAAAATACAAAAAATAAAAAAAAATAAAAACAAAAATTTTGGTTATGTAATTTTAATGATTATTATGTAAGGTGTTATTGCACCTTTTGAAAAATCCGTGTTTCGTCTAGTAATTCTTTACTACGACAAAAATAGAAAAATTACATTTCCTATACGCTTGTTCCCTTTTTTTAATA
The DNA here is from genome assembly GCA_949987735.1 of Leucophora obtusa. Classification (NCBI taxonomy): domain Eukaryota; kingdom Metazoa; phylum Arthropoda; class Insecta; order Diptera; family Anthomyiidae; genus Leucophora; species Leucophora obtusa. The sequence continues at coordinate 208,666,330 of OX465297.1, forward strand.
CACTTAATCCCAGGGATCAAATAAAAACTAAGGTGATCGTATAACATCATTTATTCTTTTTTACACGAAATAATTTTTATGGTCATTTGCGATATCCGATGAAAAATGTGCAAAAACAGCAAGATATAATAAAACGAGTAAAAAGGTTAAAGTCGGGCATGCCGACTATACAATACCCTACACCAGTCTGGTTAAAAGCCAACTAATGTTTGGATCCGATATTCGAATGGGTTAAAATGGGACTTGTGTCAAAATTTTCTATAATGTGAGTCAGCGAACCAAATTTCATTAAAATATTTTAATATTTGCGACCTGCAGTTTGTAACCAAGCCAATTTTGGGGGGACCCTTATATGGGCACTAGTTCTAAACATGGACCGATGTTCACCAAAATCAATAGGCTTCGTCCTTGGGCTGATATAGGTCGGTATACCAAATTTCATCAAAATATCTTAATATTTGCGACCTGCAGTTTGTAACCAAGCCAATTTTGGGGGGACCCTTATATGGGCACTAGGTCTAAACATGGACCGGTGTTAACCAAAATCAATAGGCTTCGTCCTTGGGCTGACATAGGTCGGTGTACCAAATTTCATCAAAATATCTTAATATTTGCGACCTGCAGCGTATAAACAGTATAATTTTGGTAGGACCCTTATATGGGCACTAGGTCTAAACATGGACCGATGTTCACCAAAATCAATAGACTGCGTTATTGGGCCAATGTAGGTCTGTGTACCAAATTTCATCAAAATATCTTAATATTTGCGACCTGCAGCGTATAAACCGTATACTTTTGGTAGGACCCTTATATGGGCACTAGGTCTAAACATGGACCGATTTTAACCAAAATCAATAGGCGTCGTGCTTGGGCCGACATAAGTCGGTGTACCAAGTTTCATCAAAATATCTTAATATTTGCGACCTATAGAGTGCGCACAAGAATGCATGGACAGACAGACAGATAGACGGACGGACAGACGGACATCGTTAAATCGAAATAAAAAAAAATTCTGAGCCGATCGGTATACTATAAGGTGGGTCTAGGACCAATATTTTTTGGTGTTACAAACATCAGCACAAACTTATAATACCCTGACCACATAGTGGTGTAGGGTATAATGACCACATAGTGGTGTAGGGTATAAAAAGCTGTTCATTCATTAATCAAATTTGAAACCCAAATATTGCTAAAGCTCATATCTATAATTACTATAACGAACAACATTAAGATCTTCTGTTTTCGAATAGCGTTAAAACTAGCGAAACTTTAATCAATTTTTCCGAAAAATCTATGCCATACGTTAGAAATTGTAGTTCGCCATTGAAGTGTGCCCGAATATGCGGAATAAATGGTAGAGTAGCAAGTTGATGGTTAATAAGTAGTACCAATTGATTCTAAATTAATTTTTCTTTAATTAATTTGTTTTGATTTGCATTAATTACATATTTTGTTTTTAATTAACGTTACAGCTTGATTTCAATTGATTTTAAAATTTTGTTTTTATATTAAATTATTTCATTAACCCTTTAAATACACGTCATGGATATGCTATATCCAATAATACTAATTTATTATTTTTACTAAAACGAGTACAGTTTGTTTTTCCAACAAGATAAAGTAATAATAATAAATAGGGAATTTCGCTTCTATCTTAGCAAAATTTCACTGATCACAAAGCAAATTTATCTGCTCTCTGAAAGGATTTCTTTGATTTCAAAGCAAATTTCCCCAATTTCAAAGCAAATTTTGCATTCCCAAAACTTGTTTTTTTATTTAAATAAAGACGTGGAGGATGTTTTCTGCGTAAGCGATATCGATAGCCTATACCCAGAGTTGTCATATATGGCAATTTTCCATAACATTTGGAGGTTTAATTTTTGAAATGGCGACAGGTGGCGTAATAGAGTATTTACAGTGAGTTTATAATCTCACAGATTATTATTTTAAACTTTGTTTTTATAATTTTTATCGTTTAAACTGTGTATTTTGACATTTATTGTTTTAAAGGCACATTTACACGCGAGAGACAATTAATAGAGATAGATCAAAAAGCAACCCTAATTAGCTTAAACAATCCACAATAAAGCTATTTAGAGGTGCTTTTTGCTCTATCTCTAGCAGTTTTCTCTCGCGTGTAAATGTGCCTTAAAAGATAATATACGACACCAATTAAAACAATTTAGCGATTTTTTTGCTTTAAAAAAAACGCCAAGCCAAGGCAAATTCAGCATTTCTATTTTTCGTAGTTGGCAATACTGAAAAAATAGTTGCCAACATTAAAAATTATCTGAAAAAGATTATTGAAGTGTGTGTGAAGCTTAGACGAAAATCGTAAATTTTAATTTTTAAAAAATTTGTGTAGATAAATTGATTTTTTTAATGACAAATATCGGTAGTAAAAATTATACAATAAATAAGAAGCAAATCTGTGGTTTATCTAAGTTTTCACTACACTTCGAATACTAGACTCAAAATAATAATTCTGTTGGCTAAACAGAAAAATTTGTTAATTTAACAAAATTTATTCCTTTTTTTGGCTTAAAATATAATATGTTGATTTTAAAACATATTTTGTTAAATTTAATGATTCTAAATTTATGGAAAAAATTTGTAAAACTGCAGTTTTATTTGTAATTAAAGTGAGTGTAGACTGTTCACAAATTTCTTCGAACCAACATATTCCAGGAATAAAAAATGTAAATATTTTTACTTTGTTCAATTTTTACAATTATGTTTTCTTTGAATTATTAATTTATATTTGATTGAATTGTTATTAAAATATTTTCATTATTATTATTATTATTTTACATCTTGAAAATAAGATAGTTTTTTGTAAAAAAATTATTTAAAATTTAATTACCGACCGCCACACTGAGTCGTAAAATTTTTTAAAATTTAGGGTCTCGGGAACCACCCTGGGCCTAGTTTATGTCATCTAAGCGCATGTAAGGGCATTCCATTTTTTAAAAATCAACAAACGTATTTGTTGAAGTTTAACAGGTTATTTGCTGACTCGGACATTATCTTTTTTTTTGTGACTAAAAACATAAAAAATTTAATTTTGATAAAATTTTTGGTCTTTTTGTTAACTTTGACCGTTTTTTTTCTAAATTTCGGGTAACAATATTATTATTTTCTAAAAAAACTATTTCATTTCAAACAATTTATAGGAAATAGATAAAAACAATTGTTGCAAGATCGAAAATGATGATCAGTTCATATCAATAAAATGGTGAATCGTTCAATTGAACTAGCTCGTTCATGAACGACACAACTATATTATACACTCAACCAGAAAAGTCTGTAATGGCTACTGAAAATTTTGCTGTTATTACGGTAAAATTTCCCGTAATAACACTGAGCCCAGCGGTGGTTTTTGCCCATTTTAGCAACACATGTCTGCTGATCTGTAGTACAACAAAATTAGTAGTAGTAGTCGCTATTAAATCTTAGCAAAATTATTGTAAACTGCAATTCAAAATCGATTTGCTAAAATCAATTAAAAACTAACTAAATATCATAATTTTAGTAAAATGAAATTAGTATAAATAATTAGTTGCAGCTACTAAATTTCAGTAAATTGCTGTATACTGTAATTTAAAATCAATCTGCTGAAATTAGCAACAAATTGTGCTAAAAAATAAAAAAACTGTAAAATCTAAAAAAAAAGTTTTTTCTTTCGATTGTAACAAGCGTATAATTACTTCATCGTACTTGAAATTTGGAGTCAAAATTGCAAACGGTTCTCCAGTTATTGCCGTTTTATGCATTGGAGATGCAATAAAATTTTCTGGGTGTTATTTCTAAACTAAGAATATATCAATAGTAACAAATATAAACTAAACAAGAATTGTAAAAAATCAACGAATTCTTGTAAGTAAAATTTTTCAAATTAGTAAATTTTTTTGCTAAATTTAGCACTCGGTTTAGTAAAAATTAGTAAAATGTTTTGCTGAAATCAGCAGCGAAAATTAGTAAAAAAAATCCGTAATTTGTAATAAGAGAATAGCAAAAGTGATTACTAAAAACTAAATTGTACTAAAAATCAATATAAAAATAGTAAAGTGCGATTGGAAACTGTTTAAAATTTTTTCTACTAACTTTTTTCATTTATTTTTTTTATCAAAATATCTTAGAGAAATATGTCTGGTTTGGAAATACATCGGTTTATCAAATCGGAGAATCAAAGACAAGTGCGCAAAATAATTATGGAAACTATTCCAAGTAATCAATTGTGGATTCATATAATTGCAACAAAAGTACGCATGACCAGGTAATATGTTTCCAGAGTGATAGAAAGTCCGAAAAAACAATTTTTGTATTTTTTAATGCAAAAATTAAAATAATTGTTGAAAATAAGCACACCACGGCTAAAATCTCATTCAAATATTTATTTTGTTTTGAGTTTAAAATTAGTTGTTTTTACAAAATGTATTGACAACAGACATACATATAAATAGTACCCAAAGGGTACTTTTATGTAATTGTTGCTTTCAAAAAGGAGTTGATTTATAGCTGGTTTTACCAAATCAGACAGTTCATATACGAAAGTACAAAATTCTCGTTCCGTTGATTTTTTGTACCTTATGTAATGTCTCGGTTTGAGTAAGAAAGTTATCATTTTCTTATTGCGGACAACTGAAGAGTAGAGTGATGTCTACGAAACAATTGTATTGTCTATCATGAAAATGATCAACCCCTTTTTGAAACAACAAATAAAAATCTAATATGACAATATCATATTAGAATTTGGACTTGAGGTGGAAGAATATTCTAACTAAATATATGAAAATATAGAAAGTCCGAAAAAACAATTTTTGTATTTTTTAATGCAAAAATTTAAATAATTGTTGAAAATAAGCACACCACGGCTAAAATCTCATTCAAATATTTATTTTGTTTTGAGTTTAAAATTAGTTGTTTTTACAAAATGTATTGACAACAGACATACATATAAATAGTACCCAAAGGGTACTTTTATGTAATTGTTGCTTTCAAAAAGGAGTTGATTTATAGCTGGTTTTACCAAATCAGACAGTTCATATACGAAAGTACAAAATTCTCGTTCCGTTGATTTTTTGTACCTTATGTAATGTCTCGGTTTGAGTAAGAAAGTTATCATTTTCTTATTGCGGACAACTGAAGAGTAGAGTGATGTCTACGAAACAATTGTATTGTCTATCATGAAAATGATCAACCCCTTTTTGAAACAACAAATAAAAATCTAATATGACAATATCATATTAGAATTTGGACTTGAGGTGGAAGAATATTCTAACTAAATATATGAAAATATAGAAAGTCCGAAAAAACAATTTTTGTATTTTTTAATGCAAAAATTAAAATAATTGTTGAAAATAAAGGTATAATTAGTTTGTACGTAACGTGCCGTGACGAATCAGCTGATTTGTTTTTGTTCTATGAAAAAGCATTTGAGTCGTTAGTTTGTCTGTAATGTAACGTGCCGTGCCGGATGAACCTGTTGAAAACAGAATTTTTGTTATCCGTTAAGTGACAGGGAGTTGACAGCTGCTATTTTGAGATCTGCGACGAATGGCTAAAACCGGCTAAGCCGAGCCGGCGTCTAATTTTAATCACCGCCGCCATCGAAATTTTTTTTTACACGATAAAAATCTAAAATTTTAGTATATATTTTTTTTAATTTTCATTTTTTACAGTTAAGCCGATGTTTTGTATGTGTAAACTTAAAGTTGACTAACAGACCAGCTTTTGGCTCACAACCAGCTTCAAGCCGCCGCTGCAATTTTTTTATTTAGACACCGCAACCGATTAATCTGGTTGGTGCAGATCTCTGCTAAGAAAAACAACATTAAACAGCTGATACGTTGTTACGGAAAAGACTAACTACACAAAAGAGCCATCCGGCACGGCACATTACAGAACCGTCACGGAACGCAAAGACTAATGGAGCCTTAAGCACACCACGGCTAAAATCTCATTCAAATATTTATTTTGTTTTGAGTTTAAAATTAGTTGTTTTTACAAAATGTATTGACAACAGACATACATATAAATAGTACCCAAAGGGTACTTTTATGTAATTGTTGCTTTCAAAAAGGAGTTGATTTATAGCTGGTTTTACCAAATCAGACAGTTCATATACGAAAGTACAAAATTCTCGTTCCGTTGATTTTTTGTACCTTATGTAATGTCTCGGTTTGAGTAAGAAAGTTACCATTTTCTTATTGCGGACAACTGAAGAGTAGAGTGATGTCTACGAAACAATTGTATTGTCTATCATGAAAATGATCAACCCCTTTTTGAAACAACAAATAAAAATCTAATATGACAATATCATATTAGAATTTGGACTTGAGGTGGAAGAATATTCTAACTAAATATATGAAAATATAGAAAGTCCGAAAAAACAATTTTTGTATTTTTTAATGCAAAAATTAAAATAATTGTTGAAAATAAGCACACCACGGCTAAAATCTCATTCAAATATTTATTTTGTTTTGAGTTTAAAATTAGTTGTTTTTACAAAATGTATTGACAACAGACATACATATAAATAGTACCCAAAGGGTACTTTTATGTAATTGTTGCTTTCAAAAAGGAGTTGATTTATAGCTGGTTTTACCAAATCAGACAGTTCATATACGAAAGTACAAAATTCTCGTTCCGTTGATTTTTTGTACCTTATGTAATGTCTCGGTTTGAGTAAGAAAGTTATCATTTTCTTATTGCGGACAACTGAAGAGTAGAGTGATGTCTACGAAACAATTGTATTGTCTATCATGAAAATGATCAACCCCTTTTTGAAACAACAAATAAAAATCTAATATGACAATATCATATTAGAATTTGGACTTGAGGTGGAAGAATATTCTAACTAAATATGTAAAATAATATGGACAAATTAAATAAATCAAATCCAACGACATATACTAGCGCCGAAACAGATGAAAAAGCAGTAGAAAAGTTCGATAATTAATGATAAAATGATTTCAGTATTACGGGTAGTACCCTCAAAGAAAACTCCATTTCATCAATTAAAATTAAAAAAAAAAAAAAACATTATAAAAAAAATTTATTTAAAAAAAATTTTATTTCTGCCCCCGGGTATTTTTTTTTTGCTAAATATTTATCACCGATTTTTTTTTTCAATATTTATTTTTCTTTAGTTGGTTTATAGTTAAATTTTTTGTCCACAAACTCTGTCTCTGCGACAATATTTAAACATTATATTTGGAGAATATTTTTTATGCGGATGTTTTCTACAAAATTTGTTTACGTTTTTTTTTGAGATTTTTTCAGCAATATACATTTTTATGCGTAGAATTTCTTTTGAAAAATTTATTTCATTTAAAATTTTGTGTTTTTTCTTAAATTGATTGATCATTTGTAATTTTTTCTTAAATTGATTGTTTTAAGATTTGTTCCCCGATATACTTTTTTATACGTATTTTTTTAGCGAATTTTTTTTTCTTAAATTATGGTGCATCCAAGCAAAATCTCAATAATGGGTGCTCATTATTAATATCTATATAATAAGCAGTAGAAATAGGGTTTACTGTGTATAATTCAGTGTCAAAACTCATTATTTTTATTCGACAAGGTTGGTTTTGTAAGTAGTTGTCTTTATTCTCTGCATGAAGAAACGCATAATTTGTGGACTCGCTTACCAAAATAAGTAGTTATTCGTATGCTCATAGGCAGTTAAAAAATATTTGGTTATAAGTTATTAAATAATAAGGCTTGCTCATATTCTTCTTAGTGGTTAAAAGAAAGTAGTTACAAATATCATTTTATTTTTGCAATCAGATTGCTTGTTAAAACGACTTCGTCTAACAAAAATAACAAGTACGGGCAACGAATTATAAGTAGTAACATAATTTTGGTTACATTATGTAACCACTTATGCGGTAATGAAAGATTTTGCTGGGATATAAAATGATTTCGCACTTTCGAATTTAACACTCTTACTTGTTCCAGTTCTATTTGCTCTTGAAGAACCTGAACCCGGATTTTCGCCTTCTTTGATGGGTGCCATGGGTTTATTCGCTGTTACTGGAGCCGGTTTATTGAAAACCATTTATATTGGCAAAGATACAAGACTTGATATAACTCCCCAGGATGTGGGTATTAAGACTTTAATGTATTATGCCGTTAAAACAGCCAAATTATATGAAAATTGTAATAAGCCTGTTAATATACCAGTTTATCTGATGTCATCTTGTACACATAGTGACTTAACTTTTCCACAATATATTGATATTGTGCAAGATTTTGGCTTTTGGGGCGAAGCTGCGTATATGAAGAATTTGCTTATACCTGGTATTCAAATTACGGATAATCATATGCTGTATATATTTTTGGTAAGTTAAAATTAAGAATATATTATATTATCATTTAATATAAAACTTCTTTTTTGTTAAACAGGTTTTTGTTAAGCAATTGTTTCCGTCATTATTGGTTGATTTTTTGTTGATATTATTTGGTCGTAAGCCGGAATTAATGGCTTTACAACGTAGGATATTTCATACTTTAGAAGTCATGCAACCATTTTTGTTTAATGTTTATGAAAGTCCTGGCATAACGGATGCAGAAGAGGCGCTTGATATTTGTAGAGGGTAATATTTGATAATATCATCGCCGCTGTTGTGGCGCAAAAAAAAAACATGTGCTTCTGAGGAGTTTCAAGAAAATGCTCTTATTTTGGCTTTTCGCGATTTTTTAAGTTATTTTATTACAAACATTGTTTGCAATATTTTAAAAATATTTGTAAAAAAATTATTACAAAAAATATCGCGAGAAGGTAAAATAAAGCTCAAAAATACTATCTCATCTGGCCCGAGCAATTCAGCATTCGAAATTCTAACCATTACATTAAATTTGTTAATAATTTTGGTATGTTTTATCATTTTCAAGAACTGATTTTAACTTGGATATTCTGGCTTCTTGTAAGAACTTCTATATTAATGTTGGATTTTGTCACAGTATGGTATATAGTGTGAGAGAACATTTATTTAAAGAGGATCCAAAAACGTTACCTAAAGCAAGGAAAATATTGAAAATGTAAGTATCAAAGTACATAGATCTACATAATATCAAAGTAGATATAATAATGTTATAAAACCGAAATCTCAAGCTGGATTTCAAATATTAACTTCTTATTTTTGGTTGTTTCTTTTTTGTTTTAGCAAAATCTGGCTGTACAGATTTCTACAAATATTTGTGTGTTATAAATTATATCAAAAATGTGTGGATTATGCTGGAGTGTTTTATCATCAATTGCAGTCAGATAATTATAATTTTAGAGTAAATTTGAGTGACTATTAAGTTCATCACAATTATAAAAGTTTTGATATAGTCATATATTATTATATAAAATTTTATAGAATTATATATTTGAGCATATATCTGAAGACATAATTACCCTAGTAAAAATGATTTTTATATAATCAGATATGATTTTTATACAATCATTTATGATTTTATACAATTATAACTTATCGAGTATTGTGAAACATATATTTTATATGATTATATCAAAAGATACTTAATTATATAAAATTATATTAACCAGATCCACCATTTTCAGGATCAAATCATGTATGGGTCAATATAATTATATAAAAAATATATTATTTGATCCGAAAAATGGTGGATCTGGTTAATATAATTTTATATAATTAAATATCTTGTGATATAATCATATAAAAATATATGTTTCACAATACTCGATAAGTTATAATTGTATAAAATCATAAATGATTGTATAAAAATCATATCTGATTATATATTATATATTATTATATAGCACTTTATAAAAGTTTTGATATATTAATATATTATCATATAAAATTTTGTATAATTCTATATTGGAACATATATACCAAGATATATTTGTATAAAATTATATGACATAATATCGTAAATAAAGGGTTTTTCAATAAGAGCGCTACAAAAGTAAAAAAGTTTAAATATAACAAAAACGGTTTTGGATCTCAATGAAATTCTTTATTCCTATGAAAGTACGTTCGATGCCATTATGTATGGAAATCGATCTCTTTTGCATGGCCACCACGGGCACGCTTGCAGAAGTCCAGACGCTGAAACCAATTTTCGACGGTTTTCAAGCATAAATCGGCCGATACTGCTGCAATTTCACGTTCGATATTCGTACGAAGTTCATCAATCGTCGCTGGCTTGTTGGCATAGACCATAGATTTGACGTAGCCCTACGCTCAATTGTTGATCTGCTAGGACGATTATGACGACCATAAATTGGACGTTGCGCTCTTAACGTTGAGGCCACTGACTCCGAATTTCGGTAGTAAATTTTAATAATTTCGACTCGTTGTTGGCTCGTATATCTTTTCATCATGAAATGGCAAACCTTACTGAAGAGAAATGTCAAAAGAGCGGCAAGAAATATGGCGTCGTTTGCTGTCCCTGTCTTTGTACTTTTGTAGCGTGCTTGTTGAAAAACCCTTTATATAACTATATCTTTTTTTTATATAGCACTAGAGTCAGATCAACATATTACAATATACAATTATATATTAACCTATATATATAAAGTTACATATGCCATATACATATATATGTAATTATGCATAATTTGATCGTATTATGTACGATAATATCTAGTTGATTATGATTATATTATATTTGATGCATTTGGATGTGGATAAAATTATATCGAAACATATCTTCCATGAAATTAGAACTAATTGTATCAAATTAGATCTAATATCAAAGTAGATATAATACGTGCATATTCTCATTTTTCGGATATAATTGTATATAATATGAAAAGTCATAAATATAGTTATATATGCCACATATAATTATCTATAATTGTATCGTGTTATATACCATTATATCTACTTGGATATGATTATAGTATATTTGATACATTTGGGTGAGGACTAAATAAAGATAAAATTGCATCGAACCCTATCTTATTCCAACAAATTAAATCTAATTGTATCAAATTTGATCTAATATTTTTTAATTTCATACAATTAGATGTTTTTATTTTTCAGATAAAATTATATATAATACGAAACGTCAAATATTTTTTTATTAATGTTTTTATACTTAAGAAAATTGAAGTGGAAATTAAAAAAAACTTTAAAATCTAAATCGGATAAAAAATTAAGACTTTCAAAATTAAACTACAAAAGCAATACCGTTTATACCAATGAATTTTAATGTGTTTGTAAATTATATTATAACTTTTTTCTCTTATTTTGTAATCAACAAAAAACAAAAAAAAAAAGATCTCAATAAATTACTGGTGTTCGACCGAACTGCCAAGAACGATAGTTGATCGGTTTTTTGATATTTGGAGGCAATATGTAGAAATTTTAATTTGGGAAAATGTTTGTTGATTTAACTCGATTTTGAATTTCTAATGTTAATAAAAGCCGAATTAACGGTTTTTCGAACTGGCCAAAAGTTCGCAGTCGAAACAGTGACTTTTCCTTAAATTTGGATCTCAAAATCGAATCCAATCGGTCCAAAAATTAGCAAAACTTTTCTTTAGTGTTTACCGACCAAATACATTTTTTGTTCCGTCGGACGCTACAAATTACTGTTACAAAATGTACAATTTAATTCAAAATCACCCTAACTGAGATATACCGATTCCGATGGTGCAATATATTTTTTATTCTATGAAAAAGTTGTCTTGTTAACTTTCATCAAAGTTTTGCTCATTTTCCAAAATTTTTTGTATTAAATAAATCGAATTAAATTTCATTTCGTTAAATATTTATATTGTGTACTAATGTTCATTATGTCCGTGCTCGTTTGTTTCTGCCGGTTCATAAAATATTTTACAAGTATAAAGCCACACTCTAAAAAATGTTTGTAAATTTACTACTATAAAATGGGTGAAGTTTTTTTTTTTATTTTACAAAAATTCGGTAAATATAACCAAGAAATGCCTAAACTTTTTTTGTATACACTTCCATACACAATAATACACACACAAAGTATTTTTAGACATTATGTGTTTAAAAATAAACACATTATGCTTAAAATTAGTATTCTTTTGTTAAATAAAATTTTTACGCACAAAGTTGATAAGTATACTAACATCCCAATGAACAATTTTGCTGGAATTAAAGTTGAAATCACGCGTAATTCCAGTCACTTTTTCCAATTTCAAGCCTTGATTTATACTTGATTTACACTGTAAATCAATAGCATACTCCAGCAAAAGGGACAATGGGATTCCAGTCGAACATAACAGTGTAAATATGCTTGAATTCAAGCCTTGAATTACAGTCCAATTCAAGTTCAAACAACACATTAAAAACCCTTGTATTCAAGCCCTATATTCAAGCTCAAATCAAGCCAATTAAAACACGATAATTGGCAGCGTCTCATTCCTTTTTTTGGCAGCGTCAAACATTGTAGTGCTTTTCTTAGCTAAGTTAGCTAAGGAGAAAAGAATAACATTAGGATAAAGTTTAGGCTCAAAGAAATGTCAATTACTTACATATTTATTAGAATCCAAGGAAGAAATTCAGATTCCTTTTATATGTATCTCCATATAAAAAAATTATTTTTAGTTTGTTTAGTTTTTCAATATTGACAAGAATAGAAAAACCAAGTATTTCAATTTGTATGAACTGAATTTTCACTGGAAAAAAACACATAAAATAAAGCTGAATTCAAGCATTTTTTACAGCACTTGAATTTTTAGTTTTTTAGTGTTTATTGGGATATAACAGTAATAAATACTCTGATATTTCAAATTGGAAAAAATTTAAAAATTTATGAGATATAAAAACAAGCTAAAACGGATTGTTTTTTTTTTTGTGAATTACTACATTTCTACAAACACATTTTTATCTAGAAATACCAACATAAAAATTAAATTGTTTTTGGTAATTATTGCTGATGCATTTCAAAATTGATTTTAGTACAATTGTTTTAAGAATTTTTTTTTATACCAATTTTATACAAATACCTTAAGATCACAAAGCGACTAATTTCGACATAAACGATTATGCGAGTATGATATGGATGTTATTATTAATAAAATACGTACTAAAAAATAATTTGTTGTTTTATTAAAAAAGAAAAAAAAAATGTTTTTGGGTAGTTTAACTTTAAACTCAGCTATAGTAAATATACGCATTTTTGGAGGATTTTTGCACACTTTCTGTGTATTTTTGCGCATTTTCTGTGGATTTTTATGCATTTTATGCGTACATTTACACGTAAAATATTCTTTTTTTTCGCACAAATTTAGTAAATTAACACAATAATTTCAAAATTTCATTTAATTTTTACGCACTTGCAATGTAAAATTACACATTATTTGTGCATTATCTTAAAAATAATGTGCGTATTTTTTCAGTTATATGCATAGAGTAAATTTACCACAAGTATAGTAACAAATTTCGTAGGAATACAGTTAGTAGGAGTACAGTTTCCTACTATAAGTTGGGTAAATTTCAACAGAATTTAATTATAGTGCACATTCACAATGCTGGATTACTAAACCCTGCAGAGTGTACTAAAGTAGAGAAATCAAGTGAAAAAAGGAAGTAACAAAATCCACTCTGTGAATCCGGCTTTATACTACACTCCAATTAGTTTTTGTTTAAATTTACCCAACTTATAATAGGAAACTGGGCTCCTAATATAAATATTGTAAATTTACTCCCAGTGGGTAAATAAAACAAATTACACACATGATGTGTAAGTTAATTACACACAAAATTTGTAAATTTACATTCAAAATGTTAAAAAAATGTGTAATTTTACTTCTTACGTAATACTCCCAAAAATAAAAGAATAAAATTATTTTTAAAATGTTATATTATTTAAACAGAATACATGCATCAGATTCTGAGTAAATTTTTTTCTTGATACACATTACATTCTGACCACTTTTTCTTACAGGAAAAGACGTAGATTCTGGTCACTTTTTCCCAAAACACATCTTATTATAAGACCTTTCTCCCTAGGAAAACTCTAAGATTCTGTGTTCCTTTTTCTACAGGAATAACGGGTTCATAAGAATTTCCTATAAAACCTCAGATTTTGAGGACGTTCTTCTATGGAAATGTCTAAGATTCAGTGAATTTTTGCCATAGGAAAAAATCCTTAGAAAGCGAGTCTTCCGCAGAAATAGAATGTTTTTTTCTGGGAGAAGAATTTCTCGAAATTTGTTTCTTTTTTATAGCAGGGTCCTCAGAATCCGGAAAAAGGTCATCTGAGGCCTTTTTTGAAAAAAATTGTCAAGGTTTTCTGTACGAAAAAGTCCACAGAATCTAAGAATTTTTCTATAAGAAAAAGTCCTCAGAATATGACTATTTTTTAGAAGTAAACGTCATCACAATCTGTGGCTTTGTTTTAAGAAAATCACTAGCAATGAACATTCCTAATTCGCAGGTGACATATTCCACATGCCTGGAAATAAATATCCTAGATTCGGAATCTTTAAGAGACAGACAAAATTTATCGTTACCTTACAATTGTACATGATGTACAGACATACCACAATTACTGATCCAACTGAAGGCACCGCAGATAACATAAGCCATATTTAAGTAAAACTTTATAATAAAACAATTCGTTTTTGGAACATTTTATTTTATATTTTAAAATTTCTTGAATTTTTCCAAATGCCAAAAATGTATTGTCATCACTTTTACAAGTTAGTAAATTTACAAAATTTGTGCGTAAAATTTAAATTGATCAACAAAATAAAAAATGTACGCATAACGTGTTTAATTATAAACCTATAATGCTTATAATTATATTATGTGTGTATTAGTATATGAAAGTGTGTACAAAATAATTTTACGTATTTTGTGTTGACTCACTCATTTAATGGTAGTGAATTTACAAGCATTTTGTAGAGTGCATGCACAGAAAATAAATTTTTGCGTTATTCGATCATTTTAATTGCAATTAGGGGAAGTTCGACACACTTGATCCTTGTTCCCCCTACTATCGCGGAAAGTACATAACATAAAAAAAAAATTCTTCTTTCGATTGGTCCAAATATGGCATTCGTCACTTTTAACAAATTTTTTTTAATTTTCTTTAACTATCGGTTATTTTGTGCTCTTACAAATAAAATACAAAAAATAAAAAAAAATAAAAACAAAAATTTTGGTTATGTAATTTTAATGATTATTATGTAAGGTGTTATTGCACCTTTTGAAAAATCCGTGTTTCGTCTAGTAATTCTTTACTACGACAAAAATAGAAAAATTACATTTCCTATACGCTTGTTCCCTTTTTTTAATACACTTAATCCCAGGGATCAAATAAAAACTAAGGTGATCGTATAACATCATTTATTCTTTTTTACACGAAATAATTTTTATGGTCATTTGCGATATCCGATGAAAAATGTGCAAAAACAGCAAGATATAATAAAACGAGTAAAAAGGTTAAAGTCGGGCATGCCGACTATACAATACCCTACACCAGTCTGGTTAAAAGCCAACTAATGTTTGGATCCGATATTCGAATGGGTTAAAATGGGACTTGTGTCAAAATTTTCTATAATGTGAGTCAGCGAACCAAATTTCATTAAAATATTTTAATATTTGCGACCTGCAGTTTGTAACCAAGCCAATTTTGGGGGGACCCTTATATGGGCACTAGTTCTAAACATGGACCGATGTTCACCAAAATCAATAGGCTTCGTCCTTGGGCTGATATAGGTCGGTATACCAAATTTCATCAAAATATCTTAATATTTGCGACCTGCAGTTTGTAACCAAGCCAATTTTGGGGGGACCCTTATATGGGCACTAGGTCTAAACATGGACCGGTGTTAACCAAAATCAATAGGCTTCGTCCTTGGGCTGACATAGGTCGGTGTACCAAATTTCATCAAAATATCTTAATATTTGCGACCTGCAGCGTATAAACAGTATAATTTTGGTAGGACCCTTATATGGGCACTAGGTCTAAACATGGACCGATGTTCACCAAAATCAATAGACTGCGTTATTGGGCCAATGTAGGTCTGTGTACCAAATTTCATCAAAATATCTTAATATTTGCGACCTGCAGCGTATAAACCGTATAATTTTGGTAGGACCCTTATATGGGCACTAGGTCTAAACATGGACCGATTTTAACCAAAATCAATAGGCGTCGTGCTTGGGCCGACATAAGTCGGTGTACCAAGTTTCATCAAAATATCTTAATATTTGCGACCTATAGAGTGCGCACAAGAATGCATGGACAGACAGACAGATAGACGGACGGACAGACGGACATCGTTAAATCGAAATAAAAAAAAATTCTGAGCCGATCGGTATACTATAAGGTGGGTCTAGGACCAATATTTTTTGGTGTTACAAACATCAGCACAAACTTATAATACCCTGACCACATAGTGGTGTAGGGTATAATGACCACATAGTGGTGTAGGGTATAAAAAGCTGTTCATTCATTAATCAAATTTGAAACCCAAATATTGCTAAAGCTCATATCTATAATTACTATAACGAACAACATTAAGATCTTCTGTTTTCGAATAGCGTTAAAACTAGCGAAACTTTAATCAATTTTTCCGAAAAATCTATGCCATACGTTAGAAATTGTAGTTCGCCATTGAAGTGTGCCCGAATATGCGGAATAAATGGTAGAGTAGCAAGTTGATGGTTAATAAGTAGTACCAATTGATTCTAAATTAATTTTTCTTTAATTAATTTGTTTTGATTTGCATTAATTACATATTTTGTTTTTAATTAACGTTACAGCTTGATTTCAATTGATTTTAAAATTTTGTTTTTATATTAAATTATTTCATTAACCCTTTAAATACACGTCATGGATATGCTATATCCAATAATACTAATTTATTATTTTTACTAAAACGAGTACAGTTTGTTTTTCCAACAAGATAAAGTAATAATAATAAATAGGGAATTTCGCTTCTATCTTAGCAAAATTTCACTGATCACAAAGCAAATTTATCTGCTCTCTGAAAGGATTTCTTTGATTTCAAAGCAAATTTCCCCAATTTCAAAGCAAATTTTGCATTCCCAAAACTTGTTTTTTTATTTAAATAAAGACGTGGAGGATGTTTTCTGCGTAAGCGATATCGATAGCCTATACCCAGAGTTGTCATATATGGCAATTTTCCATAACATTTGGAGGTTTAATTTTTGAAATGGCGACAGGTGGCGTAATAGAGTATTTACAGTGAGTTTATAATCTCACAGATTATTATTTTAAACTTTGTTTTTATAATTTTTATCGTTTAAACTGTGTATTTTGACATTTATTGTTTTAAAGGCACATTTACACGCGAGAGACAATTAATAGAGATAGATCAAAAAGCAACCCTAATTAGCTTAAACAATCCACAATAAAGCTATTTAGAGGTGCTTTTTGCTCTATCTCTAGCAGTTTTCTCTCGCGTGTAAATGTGCCTTAAAAGATAATATACGACACCAATTAAAACAATTTAGCGATTTTTTTGCTTTAAAAAAAACGCCAAGCCAAGGCAAATTCAGCATTTCTATTTTTCGTAGTTGGCAATACTGAAAAAATAGTTGCCAACATTAAAAATTATCTGAAAAAGATTATTGAAGTGTGTGTGAAGCTTAGACGAAAATCGTAAATTTTAATTTTTAAAAAATTTGTGTAGATAAATTGATTTTTTTAATGACAAATATCGGTAGTAAAAATTATACAATAAATAAGAAGCAAATCTGTGGTTTATCTAAGTTTTCACTACACTTCGAATACTAGACTCAAAATAATAATTCTGTTGGCTAAACAGAAAAATTTGTTAATTTAACAAAATTTATTCCTTTTTTTGGCTTAAAATATAATATGTTGATTTTAAAACATATTTTGTTAAATTTAATGATTCTAAATTTATGGAAAAAATTTGTAAAACTGCAGTTTTATTTGTAATTAAAGTGAGTGTAGACTGTTCACAAATTTCTTCGAACCAACATATTCCAGGAATAAAAAATGTAAATATTTTTACTTTGTTCAATTTTTACAATTATGTTTTCTTTGAATTATTAATTTATATTTGATTGAATTGTTATTAAAATATTTTCATTATTATTATTATTATTTTACATCTTGAAAATAAGATAGTTTTTTGTAAAAAAATTATTTAAAATTTAATTACCGACCGCCACACTGAGTCGTAAAATTTTTTAAAATTTAGGGTCTCGGGAACCACCCTGGGCCTAGTTTATGTCATCTAAGCGCATGTAAGGGCATTCCATTTTTTAAAAATCAACAAACGTATTTGTTGAAGTTTAACAGGTTATTTGCTGACTCGGACATTATCTTTTTTTTGTGACTAAAAACATAAAAAATTTAATTTTGATAAAATTTTTGGTCTTTTTGTTAACTTTGACCGTTTTTTTTCTAAATTTCGGGTAACAATATTATTATTTTCTAAAAAAACTATTTCATTTCAAACAATTTATAGGAAATAGATAAAAACAATTGTTGCAAGATCGAAAATGATGATCAGTTCATATCAATAAAATGGTGAATCGTTCAATTGAACTAGCTCGTTCATGAACGACACAACTATATTATACACTCAACCAGAAAAGTCTGTAATGGCTACTGAAAATTTTGCTGTTATTACGGTAAAATTTCCCGTAATAACACTGAGCCCAGCGGTGGTTTTTGCCCATTTTAGCAACACATGTCTGCTGATCTGTAGTACAACAAAATTAGTAGTAGTAGTCGCTATTAAATCTTAGCAAAATTATTGTAAACTGCAATTCAAAATCGATTTGCTAAAATCAATTAAAAACTAACTAAATATCATAATTTTAGTAAAATGAAATTAGTATAAATAATTAGTTGCAGCTACTAAATTTCAGTAAATTGCTGTATACTGTAATTTAAAATCAATCTGCTGAAATTAGCAACAAATTGTGCTAAAAAATAAAAAAACTGTAAAATCTAAAAAAAAAGTTTTTTCTTTCGATTGTAACAAGCGTATAATTACTTCATCGTACTTGAAATTTGGAGTCAAAATTGCAAACGGTTCTCCAGTTATTGCCGTTTTATGCATTGGAGATGCAATAAAATTTTCTGGGTGTTATTTCTAAACTAAGAATATATCAATAGTAACAAATATAAACTAAACAAGAATTGTAAAAAATCAACGAATTCTTGTAAGTAAAATTTTTCAAATTAGTAAATTTTTTTGCTAAATTTAGCACTCGGTTTAGTAAAAATTAGTAAAATGTTTTGCTGAAATCAGCAGCGAAAATTAGTAAAAAAAATCCGTAATTTGTAATAAGAGAATAGCAAAAGTGATTACTAAAAACTAAATTGTACTAAAAATCAATATAAAAATAGTAAAGTGCGATTGGAAACTGTTTAAAATTTTTTCTACTAACTTTTTTCATTTATTTTTTTTATCAAAATATCTTAGAGAAATATGTCTGGTTTGGAAATACATCGGTTTATCAAATCGGAGAATCAAAGACAAGTGCGCAAAAAAATTATGGAAACTATTCCAAGTAATCAATTGTGGATTCATATAATTGCAACAAAAGTACGCATGACCAGGTAATATGTTTCCAGAGTGATCAAAAATTTTAACAAGTGCCTAACAATTGAAAGAAAGCCTGGAACGGGTAAAGCTAAATTACCCAAAAAAAAAAAACCAAAGCCAAAAGGGTGGAGACGTTATCGAGGGCAATCCCAAACATTTCTGGCCGCAAAGTGGCACGTGGCATGCAATTTTCGGAAACTTTTGTGCCTAGAGTTAAAGCTCACTAAGTTCCGGATATAAAATGCTAATAAGAACCAAAAACGAGCAAAACTCTGTGTTAAATTTTTTAGTGGCGCATTTTCAATAAAAAATATGATTATAAAACAAATATCTATTTTTTATTCAAGGCGTGTTTTTTAATTAAAAAATAAATTAAAATCAACAAATTTGATTTATAAAATTCGCTTTTGCTTAGACCCAGTTTTCATATAAAGGTCCCGAAAAAATTTGCTAATATGCTTGTTTGCTCTCGACAGATCGCAAATATAAAGACTGACTGATATGTGATCAATGACAAAGCCTACTGATTTGGACTAGAATCGGTCTACTTTTGTACCATATGGACCATATTTCCGATTTACTTTTAAATGCACCCAATATTAGGAAAAATAAAAATTTATTACTGATTTTTTACCAACTTATAGACAAATTTTGACTAGTTTTAAAGCCCTGAAATTTCGGATCCATCTGAGCATTCTGAAATGTTCTTGGAAATAGCAGCACTTTCAATTGCATTTAGTTTCACTTTTCATACAATGGTTTGTATTTCAGTCCCATTTAGTTTGTTTGCCTTCCAGATTTGGGACAGTTTTGTACATTTTTTTAGGATGTGATTGAATGCACGGAGTGGAACATTGTTCCAACTGGGATATCGCACATGGTGGTTTACCGAAACCATGCGATTATGGGTAAACATAACGCTATTTTAGATTATATCGGTAGCGGTATTTCAGGAAGATCAATATTTCATTTATTTCCGTATCGGTGTTTTAGGGGTAAGGTTACTGCATTTATTTCGGTAACGGTATTTTAATGATAGCGGTATTTTAACGGTATGCTGGTTAATTGAAAGGGTTTTGAATCGATAAGTTATTTTAGTGCTATTGCCGCACAACCATGGCTTAAAGCACCGAGTTGAATATGGAACAGTATGTTCAATATGGGTTAAGGAATTTCTGTTCGAAAGTTTTACGAAATATGTATTAGAATTAACTCTTCGATGTTTTTAAAACTATATTTTAAAATTTAGTGTTGTTGTTACCTTCAACGCGTTTGTTATAATTTTTAATAAATATTACGATAAAAGGACGAAATGATTTCTGAATTTTATGAAAATTGTGAAATTTTTGTTACTGGAGGATCGGGTGTGTAATAAATTGCAAAACAAAATATTAATCCAATGCAAGAATATTATTATAGGATACACAAGTACATGGTTTTATTTTATGTACGGGCAACCTACTTCGGAACAAAATCTGAGTAATTTTTGATTCCATTATGATTTTTTTAGAAACTGAAATGTTGGCAGGACAATTTTTTTTTAAATAATTTTTTCCATCTAAAGGGGTTTTCTATCTGGCGTTACAGGTTGGATTTAAGATAAAAAGAGTTGGAATGATACAAAAAATATGTAAGTGAGAAGGAGAAAGGAACAAAATCCAATCTGTAGCGCTCAATACTCCATTATTGTGAATAGGTCATAAAATTTATAAAAAAAAATTTTAAAAATTTAAAAAATTTTTGTTTTGTAATAATTTAATATCAAATCATTATTATCCCTTTAGGAGTGGTTGGCCAAGCTTTAATAGAAAAACTATTACGTTCCTGTAATGTACGTAAAATATATTGTTTAGTACGATCAAAGAAGAATGTTGCTGCCGAAAAGCGTTTGGAAAATATGAAAGAAGCTATGGTAAGTAGTACAAAATTGTAAAAAGGAATGGTACATATTCCTTAAGCGCACTAAGTATTTTTTTTCCAATGGATCCAAATTTTTTCAAAATACAAAATTCAGATAATTCTACTTTTTAAATCAATAAGCTTGTTCGTTTACTTACTACAAGTTACTACTTTTACTACAGCTGGAAAAATTCAATACAAAAAGTAAACGAAACTTGTGGAACACATTAACCCTCTAATCCCCCACATAACGGTTATTTATGGCTCCATTCTAACAAATCCAAAATAAACACCTCAAAAAAGGGGAAGTGGATGAAATATTCTACCCAAATGCTGACCATAACCAGAATCCAATGTCAGAACACCACATTTTTTCTCGTGTTGTACTGTATTATTTTGATTTTTGTGCGTAATCGGGTCTATGTCGCAACAAGCAAAATGAATATCAACATTTTTATTTTTTCCATTATATTGACCGTAAATATAAAATGAAATTTTTTTACATTTTATTTTTACTTTTTTCTGCATGCAAATTATTTGCAACATTGTTACACTTTGTTGTTGTTATTTCCAATTGAAATATTTAATTAACAAATATAATTACTTTTTGCAGGTCTACAGACAATTAAAAATACAAAAACCCCATGAATTAGAAAATAAACTTGTAGCCATACCCGGTGACGCTGAATTACCATTCTTGGGTATTACACCAGACTATGCCACAATGTTGGAAAATGTTTCAATAATATTTCATTGTGCTGCCACTGTACGATTTGATGAAAGGCTGAAAGATGCTATAAAACTTAATGTTGGTGGTACTCTGGAAGCTTTAAAATTTGCTGAAACTCTTAATAAACTTAAAGTATTTATGCATGTATCAACATTCTATAGTAATCCGTATTTGAAACGTGTGGAACCGAGAATGTATCCGTCACCAATTGACTGGAAATTGAGTTTGAATTTAGTTCAAAGAGAGGATATAAGCGAAAATGAATTGGATATGTTAACAAAAAAGTAAGACATTAAATAGAAAACATAAAATATTTAATTAAATTTAAACATGGATGTTTAATATCTGTTTTTATAATGAGAATCAGAAGAATTCTTTTAAAAATTTGTCTGAAAAATAATCCAATCAAAGCCTTTTTCTTTAAAAATTTCCAGATGAATTAGATCTACAGGGAAGGGAACAGCAAAATGCATTTGGAAATTTTTGAATAGAAAAGTTTCTATTTAAATATCAATTTTAGATTTTGATTTTTTATTAAACAACTTTTTTTATAAAATTTGTATTTTTAAGACTCATTGTAGGTTTTCCAAATACATACTGTTTTACCAAAAACTTGGCCGAATCTTTGGTAAATGATTATAAGGATAAATTACCTGTGGCTATATACAGACCTTCTATAGGTGAGTAAATATTTTGAGAGCGAGTATAGTAGGGTGGGCCTTTTTTAATTCCTAAATGGCACCAGACCTAAAGTATGTGTATATCGATCGTTTGGCATATGTATATGCGGAAAATCTCAACCTGCTAAAAAACTATCCAGCTAGCACAGGCGTATTGAAATTTTCAAAATTTTTGAATGAATATTTTGCTTTTGTGATTTATTCATTAATAAATGTTTATACCCAGTATATTCTAGAATTTGTAGTCCATGTTATTGGCTACCCGAGTTAAAAAGTTAATATAAAATTATATATGAATGGATGTATTTGGAATATGTAACTGGATATAATTTCACCCGAAAAATGGTTATATTAAATTGTATCAAATCGGATATAATTATATTTACAAGGATACAAAGTCATATCAAATTATCAACTTATAACCGAGTTTTGTCCCGATCAAATTGGATGTAAGTTAATGCAATACGATTAAATTTAAATGATAAAAAAAATTGTATTGGAGTTCAGCAGGATTTCACGTCCTATACACTACCAGTCGTAGGCTACTGTTGATAATAAGCAGGGCAGCGTCTTTTATGCAGTCATTAATTCAAAAATGATTTTGACCAAATACTTCTCCGAATCAAAGAATTTGCAACAAAATGGCATCGATTTGTTGTCGCATATTTTGTTATAAATACATATTTTAGCATATTTTGCTTTTAAGTGCATAGTTTTGCATATTTTATGACTTTTATTGCATATTTTTCATTAAATTGCGTTTTTCATTAAATTGTGTGGTACTTAACTAGAAGAAAAACATCAAGTTGTCATCTACTTAGACATTTATATTGGATTTAATTTTTAATTTTTGAGTAATAAATATGATTTTTATAAATCATTTTTTGATTTTAAGCATTTATTTTTGGATCTTTCCATTTAAGTGAATATTTTGCATTTTTTACTGCATATTTTAAGCGCATATTTTCGATTTTTAAGTAACTATTAAAGACGTTATTGTATAAATCCGTTATTGTTGAATTCTTTAAAGATTAGCCCCCATATTCAAAATGAAAATGCATATGCTAACTAACTAGCTGCCAGCTTTCCCTTATGTGAATTTGTGTGCAAAAAAGTTAGCAGCAAGTTTGCATACACTTTTTATTTTGAATGGGAATTTTCTTGGGACATAGAAAATTTTTTGTTAAATATATTAAGTGTTTGTCATTTTAAATAAAATTTTAATGATTAGCCCGCCAATGCACTTCTTTTTTGTTGGATGCTCCTAGTTTCCGATTTATGGAGCTCAAAATGATCTATTCAATGGCTTATTTCTCCACTCAAAACTTATCGGACCAGATCAAAATATATATGTCGTTGGAAAGGTACTTGAAATACCTTACCAATGGTATGCAACATGCCTATACATATTAACCCACTATGAGCCGGGTCATGATTTTAAATGTTAATTTTTTTAAATTGGAGTTTTTAAAAATTGAGTAAAACATATAAAAAATTGTTTTTGATGAAATGAGTTTCGAACTTGTGTCTGAGATTAACTAATATATTGTAATATATAAAATAAAATCAAAAATATTCTTCGTATCTATTTATATATAAAATTTTTAATGGTTTTATCAATTATAAGTATATTCCTATATAAATAATTTGCAATAAAGCAAATACTGATAAATGATTTAATATGATTACATATGAGAAAATTTCTAAAAAATTTTCTAATATATCATCATATAAAAACATATAAAGTCGCATACAATATTTTATATTATCACATATTTTAATATTAAAAAATATATGTTATATATACTCTTTTTTACTCCGGTATACATAAGAAATACGAATAATGAAGAGCTTAACCCGGTTAAAAATCTTAATATGGTGTCATATATAAATATAGATTTTTTGATAAATCCCCATATACAACGAATTCGATATAAAAATATCTGATTTTATAAAATTTTGTCTGATAGTAGGCATACTTTTTATGTATACCACCCGAGTAAAAAAGTTTTGATATAATCATATATTATTTTATGTAATTGCATATAGTAACTTATAATTACATATGGCCACATATGCTTTTAAATTCAAGCATATATACTTTTATATAGTCATATACTAGATAGTTTTTCCTTTTATTTTATATTATTACATACTGGCCTACATATATATGTATGTGCTATATATAATTACATATACGTTTATATATAATTTAGTATGACACTATACATAATAATATAAAACTATGTTGATCCATATAAGAAATATTTTATAATTTGTGTTAGTTATGATTATATATATTTATATATTGACGAATATGAACCCATATATAACTTATAACGTTCTTTATAAAATCATCTATAATTATATATCATTCCACATAGGCAATTTTTTCAAAGTGATTTTATATAAAAATATATAAGGACCATATAAAACCGTATCCCAGCGAAAAAATAGATACCAAAGCAGTAGAAAAAGCACTACAATTGATGATCTAGATGTACTTCTTTTTTAACATAAACACTAGTGATTTTAACATTGAGTTCCCAGCAAAATATTGGTAATGACACCTCATTACTATCTGCATTACCAAAAATAATACATCATTACCTTTTGCATTATTTTATAATATAAAATAATGACTTCCTAATAACGGCCTTTTGTATTCATTGTTTCTAAATATAAAATAATGACTTACTCGTAATAGTTTAAATAAGTACTTTTTACACAGTTAAATTTTATACATTTTTATTTATTATATGTAAATATGTTTTATGTTTAAATTTTTATGATGTGTCCTAAAATTACACACTAGAGAAAACTTAAATTTTTCTGAATGTATTTCCTTAAGCTAATAATATTTGCTTAACTCCTTATTTTTAAGAATCAAGTAAGCAATCGGATAACCACTTATAATTCAAAATTTTGTAAGCATGCGTGTAACCACTTATTATTCAAAATCTCATAACTACTTATTTCTCATTTTTTCGTAAGCGAGCGGGTAAGCGTGACTAATTATAAAAACGACCACGCCAAACAAAAATAATGAGTTTAGACGCCAAAAAATAAGTTGTGCGGAGCTATGAATTTCTATTATATAACCACTTATTTGGTAATGAAAAATTTTGCTGGGTTGTCATAGGAGAGGAGTACTTCGACTTTAACATTTTTTCATTACTTTTTGAACGAGTGCAAATGAAGCTCTTTTTCACCAATTAAAAGTTAAAAAAAATTCTTCACAAAAAAATATTATATTTTTTTTTATTTTACAAAAGTTTTTCATTGCCGCCACCGGGTATCGAACTTGCGACCTCACGAGTGTTAGTCGCTGAGCTCTACCGCTGAGCTATTCTTTGACATGAAAGTTGACTGGCATAAAAACACCACTTTGTTAATGCGAGATATTGTTCCTTATTCCCTTCAATAAAAGTATTTATTAAGCAAGTGTAAAAGGTGCACTCTAATTCAATATTGGTTTCAGTACTATTTTTACAGGTACATAAAAATCAATATCTCACCATTTTTATACCCTACACCACTATGTGGTCAGGGTATTATAAGTTTGTGCTGATGTTTGTAACACCAAAAAATATTGGTCGTAGACCCACCTTATAGTATACCGATCGGTTCAGAATTTTTTTTTATTTCGATTTAACGATGTCCGTCTGTCCGTCCGTCCGTCCGTCTGTCTGTCTGTCCATGCAATCTTGTTCGCACTCTACAGGTCGCAACTATTAAGATATTTTGATGAAATTTGGTACGCAGACCTATGTTGGGCCAAGGACGAACAAGTTTGATTTTGGTGAACATCGGTCCATGTTTAGACCTAGTGCCCATATAAGGGTCCTACCAAAATTATACTGTTTATACGCTGCAGGTCGTAAATATTAAGGTATTTTGATGAAATTTGGTACGCAGACCTACATTGGCCCAATAACGCAGCCTATTGATTTTGGTGAACATCGGTCCATGTTTAGACCTAGTGCCCATATAAGGGTCCTACCAAAATTATACTGTTTACACGCTGCAGATCGTAAATACTAAGATATTTTGATGAAATTTGGTACACAGACCTATATTGGCCCAATAACGTATCCTATTGATTTTGGTGCACATCGGTCCATGTTTAGACCTAGTGCCCATATAAGGGTCCTACCAAAATTATACTGTTTATTAAGATATTTTGATGAAATTTGGTACACAGACCTACATTGGCCCAATAACGCAGCCTATTGTTTTGGTGAACATCGGTCCATGTTTAGACCTAGTGCCCATATAAGGGTCCTACCAAAATTATACTGTTTATACGCTGCAGGTCGCAAATATTAAGATATTTTGATGAAATTTGGTACACAGACCTATATTGGCCCAATAACGCAGCCTATTGATTTTGGTGCACATCGGTCCATGTTTAGACCTAGTGCCCATATAAGGGTCCTACCAAAATTATACTGTTTATACGCTGCAGGTCGCAAATATTAAGATATTTTGATGAAATTTGGTACACAGACCTATATTGGCCCAATAACGCAGCCTATTGATTTTGGTGCACATCGGTCCATGTTTAGACCTAGTGCCCATATAAGGGTCCTACCAAAATTATACTGTTTATACGCTGCAGGTCGCAAATATTAAGATATTTTCATGAAATTTGGTACACAGACCTACATTGGCCCAATAACGCAGCCTATTGATTTTGGTGAACATCGGTCCATGTTTAGACCTAGTGCCCATATAAGGGTCCTACCAAAATTATACTGTTTATACGCGCAGGTCGCAAATATTAAGATATTTTGATGAAATTTGGTACACCAACCTATGTCAGCCCAAGGACGAAGCCTATTGATTTTGGTTAACACTGGTCCATGTTTAGACCTAGTGCCCATATAAGGGTCCCCCCAAAATTGGCTTGGTTACAAACTGCAGGTCGGAAATATTAAGATATTTTAATGAAATTTGGTGCGCTGACTACCATTATAGAAAATTTTGACACAAGCCCCATTTTAACCCGATCGAATTTCGGATCCAAACAATACACCAGACTGGTGTAGGGTATTGTATAGTCGGCATGCCCGACTTTAACCTTTTTACTCGTTTTTATATATACATATTTTTAAAAATTAAAAAAATATTGAATTTAAACAAATTAATTATAAATATTTAAAAAAAATTAAAAAAAAAAAATAAAAAAAATATTGGTCCCGCCGGGAATCGAACCCGGGACCCTTAGTTTGAAAATGCCAAATGATACCAAAATCACTTTTTACGATCACTTTTAGAGCAATTATTCTTTAGAAGCAATACTTAAGTGATTTTTTGGATGTGGTTCAGAAGTAATTCTAAAAAAGGTGTAAAAATGTAATAACGGATACTTGGGAAGCAATGAAAGAAGTAGTTTTTTTTAAGTTGTTCAGAATAACTTCTAAAAAAGCAGTAAAAATACACTAACGGATACTTGTGAATCATTAAAAGAAGTTTGTAAAGCACTACTTGCATTTTTTTTTGATGGGATTATATTATATTTGGTTCCATGTTATCAATGATTTTGAACTAGTTTTAGATTTAGTAATTACTAGGGATTGGCGAGTGACACGAAATGTTCGTGAGTCACGTTACTCACACGTGATCGTGAGTAATAATTACTACACTTAAGTGCATACTTGGGACTAATTAATTGAATGGACCTATTAATTGATGATTTAATTGGCATTACAATTGACCAATGCCAATGACATTTTTTGGCATTACAATTGATCAATGCCAATTAAATTTTTTTGCAATTGGCATTGTTCAATGCCTAAATGCCCAATTATAATTGATAAAAAAAAGCATTTGTTTTCATGTTTCGATAAAAGAACAAATTAAGAAAAAAAATAAAAATTCGCGTGTTTTTTATCTTATATTCGCTATTTTGTCAAGTTTACATTACTAGAGGCTGATCCATCTAGACTTACCAGTGTTAAAAGAAGAGTGAACAGCAGTGTACTTGATAAAACTTGATAAAATAGCGAATATTTATAGTGTTTATAGCTCAGAAATTTTACATTCTTGCCTTAATTTTCTTTTTTTATAAAATAATATTTTTTGTATACAATGCTTTTTTTTCAATTATATGTACATTTCATTACCATTACGTGTACATTTCATTACCATTGTTTTAATCAATGCCAATAGAAAAAACTTTCATTGGCATTGAATTGTAAAGAAATTTTTTGGCATTGACATTGAGATCAAGTAATTCCAATTAAATTTCAATGCCAATGAAAAATTTGCAAGTATGCTTAAGTGATTCGTGCGTGAGCGTGAGTACCCGTGTAAAAAAGATCAGATCTGGCCAGATCTCAGCACATCTTACCAGATCAAATTAGATCTCAAAATTGGGGACAAATTTTAGATCTAATTAGATCTGATCAGATCTAGGCATATCTGGCCAGATCTTCGTAGATCTTACCAGATCTAATCAGATCTCAAAATTGGGGACAAATTTGAGATCTAATTATATCTGATCAGATCTAGGCATATCTTGCGCATTTGTCCAGATCACTTTAGATTTGAACAAATTTGGCACTAGATCTTATCAGATCTTGCCATAAGGTATTATCACATATGCCATATCTGATCATATTTGATGTGATCTGGTACAGGATCTAATTAGATTGAATCATATCTATTGAGAACCAAAAAGATCTGGTCAGATCTAAACTTTTTTACACGGGTAAGAATAACCCGTGCATGATTCGTGTGTGAGTTTATTTTTTGCATCATATGTTTTTAGTAATTTTTACTGTTTTGCGTGAGAATTTTATGATTGTAAGTTTTTAATATACTCAGGTGTGCTGAGTAAGAAACGAAATGCTCGTGCGTGAGTAATTTGTTTTTGTTTAGGAGCATGAGTCAAAAATGCCTTCCGCACCGATAACTTTAACAACACTGAAGCTTTAATACGAAATTCTCTATACTAGCTGTATTTGTATGACTCTCTATCAGTGTTATCAAGAACGATTTTGACAGTTTTTCAACGTATTTCGGCTTTCTACTGTCAAAATTGTTCGAGATATCATTGATAGGAATGCCGCACAAACACAGCTACTATAACGTAAACTTGACTGATTTCTTATATCTTGGTTGTTTATCATAATCCTATTAACTTTAAAATTTCAGTGGTGTTACCTTTATTTTAAAATTACTAAATTAAAAGAAAATTTTTTTCATGTTTATTGCACTGTCATGATAAATCTGGATAAAAGTAATGGAAGATTTATCGAAATTATAAGATCTCCAGCAGACCTGGGGTTAATCATTACATTTGGTAATTAATTACACATGCAATTACACAATTACATGTAATTGTAATTAAAAAAAAAATCATCTACAATTACATATTATTTGTAATTGCAATTTAAAAAAGAACAATTACAATTACAAGTAATTGAAAATTTTTTTTTATTAAAAAAAATTATTTTTGTATATTGTTAGATATGGTCCTATATAATATGATAAAAAGTATAAGGTTAATATTTAGATATAATTGTATCAAACTATGTCCACTTTTATAACATTTAATATAATTTTATACAAAAAGATATAATTTGATGTAATTGGATGAGGACAAAATTCGGATACAATTGCATCGAATTGCATAAAATTGTATCAAATTGTACCAAATTGTATACAATTGTATACAATATGATACAATAAGACGTTCTCATTTTTCGGATATAATTATATCTAATTACATAAAAGATTATATATAATTAAATATAACTTCATATGGCTCCATATCATTTTTTTTTACTTGGGCAGCTATTAAATTGACATTGAAACGTCTTTGGTTTTACCAATTTTAAAGACCCAAATTTTAAAACATAAAATAAAAATTTATTTGAATATTTTTGTCTTCTAAAACGTACGCATCATTTTTTAATATGATTTGACATGCAAAAACATCATGTTGAAATTATTTGGCTACCCGTGTAAAAAAGTTTAGATCCGATCAAATCTTTTCGGATCTAAACAGATATGATTGAATCTAATTATATCCTGTACCAGATCTCATTAAATATGATTAGATATGGCATATGTGATAATATCTTATGGCAAGTTCTGATCAGATCTAGTGCCAAATCTGTTCAAATCTAAAGTGATCTGGACAATTGCGCCAGATATGCCTAGATCTGATCAGATCTAATTAGATCTCAAATGTGTCCCCAATTTTGAGATCTAATTAGACCTGGTAAAATCTACTGAGATCTGGCCAGATATGCCTAGATCTGATCAGATCTAATTTGATCTCAAATTTGTCCACAATTTTGAGATATAATCAGATCTGGTAAGATCTACTGAGATCTGGCCAGATCTGATCTTTTTTACACGGGTATGGAGTAATTAACTCTTAATTTGCAGATAACTAAATTTGATGTTGAACTATATATTATTTTGTATGGGATTATATAGAAAGTTATATAAAATTAAAATATATTTTTAGTACGACGACACATAGTGTTATAAAACTTAGTATCGAACCACATATAATCATATCGGTCACTACATATAATTTGATTGGTTTTATAAGGCTTATATAGTTATATATGGAGTCAGATTTGGGGATATGTAATAATATCAATTACCATGCAAATAATTCGTTGTAAAATAATATCAGATGTATTTGTATATAATGATATGTGTCTTAATGTCAGGTATAGCCCAATCATATTATATATGACAATATATAACTATTTTTACTCGGGAATACAGAAGCTTTAAAATTTCAAAAACTCCCAAAATCATTAAAAAAATTAATTTTTGATTAACTCAATTTAATTTAATTGTAAACCCAAGTAAAAACGTTTTGATATAGTCATATATTATCATATAAAATTTTGTATAATTATATATTGGAACATATATACCAAGATATAATTATATAAAATTTTATGAAATTATATCCTAAATATGTAACTATATCTTGTTATATTTTGCACAATATATAGCGCAATATATTACAATATCCAATTATATATAGACCTATATATAGTTACATTTGCCTTATATAATTATGTATAATTGTATCGAATTATATACCATTATATCTAGTTGGATATGATTATATTATATTTGATACATTTGGATAAAGAAAAAATTCTGATAAAAGTGTATTAAACCGTATCTTATTCCATCAAATTAGATCTAATTGTGTCAAATTAGATCTTATATGATCATAATACGATCTAATTTGATACAATTAGATGTTCTCATTTTTCGGATATAATTAGATATTATATCAAAAGCCATATAATTTGTTTTAGTAGGGAATACTAATTTTACAGATCTGATTAATAATATTTTAATATATAAATATATATTGCCATATATAACCTCCCTGCTAGGGCACAAAAAATAAGTTAATTTTTTGTTCTAAAATGGTTTCGATTTCTCTCCTATATTTTGGAGGCTATATTAAAAATGATTTCGCCCTTTCGAATTTAACAATCTTCCTTGTTTCAGTTCTATTTGCTCTTGAAGAGCCTGAACCCGGATTTTCGTCTTCTTTAAAGGGTGCCATGGGTTTATTTGCTGTTACTGGAGCTGGTATATTGAAAACCGGTTATATTGGCAAAGATACAAGGCTCGATATAACTCCCCAGGATGTGGGTATTAAGACTTTAATGTATTATGCCGTTAAAACAGCCAAATTATATGAAAATTGCAATAGACCTGTTAATACACCAGTTTATTTAATGTCGTCTAGTACTTCAGTTGACTTCACTTTTAAACAATATGTTGATATTGGGGAAGATTTTGGTTTGTGGGAAGAAGCTGCGTATATGAAGAATTTCCTTATACCTGGTCTTCAATATACATATAGCCGTATGCTGTATATATTTTTGGTTAGTTAAAATTAAGAATATATTATATTATCATTTAATATAAAACTTCTTTTTTGTTAAACAGGTTTTTGTTAAGCAATTGTTTCCGTCATTATTGGTTGATTTTTTGTTGATATTATTTGGTCGTAAGCCGGAATTAATGGCTTTACAACGTAGGATATTTCATACTTTAGAAGTCATGCAACCATTTTTGTTTAATACTTATGAAAGTCCTGGCATAACGGATGCAGAAGAGATGTGTGATATTTGCAAAGGGTAATTATATGAAAATATCCAATTTCTCTGTTGAATTAATTACAAATTTCATTTTGATATTTTTCAGAACTGATTTCAATTTGGATGTATTGACTATTTGTCATAACTTTTATGTTAATGTTGGATACTGGCGCAGTATGGTATATGGTATGAGACAACATTTATTAAAAGAGGATCCAAAAACGTTGCCTAAAGCAAGGAAAATATTGAAGATGTAAGTTTGTGTTAACTTTACGAAGTTTAATTATTTTTATGGCCCATATAAAGTGTTAATTAAGGCAACATAAAAGTACACTAAAAATAATACGTCTGTTGGCTGGACAGAAAAATTTGTTACTTTAGCAAGATTTATTGCTGTTTTTTGGCTTAAAATAAAATTTGTTAATTTTAACAATTTTTTTGTTAAATTTAACAAATCTAAATTCAAGTAAAAAATTTTTAAAACTACTGGGTCGTAGAATTTATCCAAATTTAGGGTCTCGGGACCCTCACCGGACCTAGTCCATATCATGTAAGGGCATATAAGGGCACTCCATTTTATGAAGTGCGAAACTTTTATTAAAAATTTCCGAGTGTACAAGGCCCCAGGAGTTTCTTTTCTTCCAAAATAGAACAGGTTGCTTTGGAACCGGTTCTAAAACGAGTTCTGCGATAGTGAAACCTTATATTTTGCCTTCCAGGAATCAGTTCTAGAACCTGTTCCATGGAACCGGTGGTAAAAGACCAGTTTCACCCGAAAAATGGCCCGATATAATTGTATCACTTTTTGTTTAGTTGTATCAGTTGAGATTTTAACTGATTAGATTATATATTAATCAATGAAATTGTATCCGATTTTTAACCTGATAAAATTTGATCGGTTTATATCTAATGGCATCTGTTTAGATCTAATTTGATCTGCCATTTTTAGAATATATTTAGACCTAACCAAATCCCCAAAACTTAGATATCATTGAATCTGCCAATATGGAGATATAAGCTGATCTTTGTTTATCCCAATGTATACAAAATAGGATATAATATAATATTATTGGATATACCCAATTTTGAAATCCAATTGCATCAGTTAGATATTACAGAAGATCTTAGGGAATATCGAATTGGGCATGATTAGATATTGCGCCAGATAACTCGGGTACCCAGCAAAAGCTTCTTTTTCCTCTGTGGTTAGAAACCCATTATTTTAACACAGGCATATTATTGGAGGTAAGTACTTATCATTTCATTAATGAAATGAGCCATTATTCAGCACTTACTGGTATGTCATTACAGATTCATATGGATGGACGTGGTGAAATAAGTACTTATTTGAAAGGCAAATGCCGTACCTACAGTTGCAAGCATAAAAATGCAACGCTACGCTAAATCATCTAAAGTATGCTTTGATTTCTTCTAATGGTTTTTTATTTGCTCTTATCTTTTGTTAATATATTCTTTGATGAATATTTTCATATTTTAAATCGTTTGATTTGCATTTATTTATGTGCGCTTATGAGCGCCGCAATAATAGCAGCACGGCTATCACTTGATATTTGTATTTTGTAAAAAATAAGCAATTTAGGTAATTTTGGTTAATTCAGTCCAAATTTCGTAAATAAATAAAATTTTTATACTTACCTGATACTTATTATTTCTTCGTTGCATTTTTTTTGCTCGCACAAAATAGGCAAAAAAAGTTCGTAAAAACTAATTCACATAAATAAATGCAAATCAAACGACTTAACCTATACATCAAAGAATAGAATAACAAAAGATAAGCGCAAATAAAAAACCATTAGAAGAAATCAAAGCATACTTTAGATGATTTAGCGTAGCGTTGCATATTTTACGTTCGCAACTGTACTTACTTCCAACGACATGCCTGTATTAAAATAACGGGGTTTTCACCACAAAGGTAATAAGAGGTTTTTCTGAGTAAGGGCACGTTGTGGAAAAAGGCATTCAATATTAAAGTCAATAAAACTAAAATCTCGAACTTAATTTAAAATATTAAATTCTTATTTTTTTTCTTTTACAGCAAAATCTGGTTGTACAAACTTCTGAAAATATTTGTGTGCTATAAATTATTTGAAAAATTTATGGAATATGCTGGAGATTTTTCTCATCAATTACAGTCAGATAATTTTAATTTTAGAGTCAATTTGAGTGACTATTAAATTTTGTAAATATGTCACTTAAGCAAATTGCAGTAAAAATTAAAACAAATTAAAGGTAACATGGGTGAATAATTTACGGCGTTCAAAAGTAAAGTACAAAAACAATACAATGTGAGAATTTTTAATTCAATTTTGAAATTAAAGGGAAAAAATATCTGTTGAGCATTATTTAGTTCAATTTTGAGTGTGAAATTAAAGAAAAAAGCAGAAGTTCAGCTGTAAATTGAACTGTTCTGTCGACGAACTATTTCCGATACACATTTTAGACGTATCGATGACGCGTCGTGGCGATTTAAGTGGTTAAATCAAAACTTGTGTTTAACCATATAAATCACTTTGATTTTAACCACATAAATCACCATGACTCGTCACCTACACATCAAAAATGTGTGCGAGAAAAATGCTAGCCACATTATTGTCTGTAGATAGCTTATTTAGTATTTTTCTGTAAAACCTTTAGTTTAAGAGTTATGCGCAAATAAACTTTGAACTAATTTTAGTCCATTTTCAGGCCTAAAAGCCGCGGGTGACTGGCCTGTTTTAATTCGAGAGGATCAATTTTCGCGGGGATATAAATTTTTTACACCCAATCTACCAGAAAGTGCGTGGGGAGGTGAAAAATATCACTTTTGCACATATGGGTGCTCGATTGAGCGCCAATCTGAATAAGCACGAAATTAACTCTTAAACATATTTTAAGTTCTGTCTGATTTCTGACATTGAACCTCAATTTGAAACTTTGATGTCTTTAGAGACTTATAGTAGAATTTTATGACAAATATTTTTGCGGAACATTTTAACTTCAACTTACGGGTCGTTTGTGGCAGTTTTGCAAAGGGGCAAAAACTCCCTTTAGTTGAGGAGTTAGAGGGTTAAAATGTTCCACAAAAATATTTGTCATAAAATTCTACTATAAGTTTCTCAAGACATCAAAGTTTAAAATTTAAGTTCAATACCAGAAATAAGTCAAAACTTAAAATGTGTTTAAAGGTTGATTTCGTACTTATACAGAATTGGCGCTCAAATGCCCACAAACCTGGATTTTAGGAGGAAACCATGTGAATCTTTCATTTCATGTTTCCAATTATTCGACATAGGCGGTTAACCGGTTATTGCATTATTCGAAAAATCACTAAAACTGATTAACCGGTTATTCGGGTCGGTTATTCGAGAAAATTGGCGATTAATCGATTAATCGTTTAACACAAAATTAGTGTATTTCCTTAACTTTTTACCAACAAAAACACTAACAGCTTCCTGTTTTTGTTAAATATCAACATGACACATGAACACGATGTATCGTATTTAAAAAAAATTTTCAAATTAAAAAAGCACATCTACACTAGAGAGAAAATGCTAGAGATGAAACAAAAATCACCTCTAATTATCTCTATTTTGAATGAGTTTATCTATTTTGGAGTGTTTTTGCTTCATCCCTAGCAGTTTCTTCTCGCGTGTAAATGTTCATTAAGATTGAAAAGTTTCGGAATCTGAGATTATCTATATTGAAATATTTCTTATACTAATAGAAAAATTTATGTAAAATATAGCTGAAGCTGTTAAAAATTAGTTAAAAATGGCAAAAAAAAACTGCTGAAACTAGGAGATTTTTTTTCTAAATATTAGTAAGTTAAAAATAGCATAACTCAAGGTAGATTTTTTACTTCTTACGAATTTTTTTTTAATCTGTAAAACTTTGGATACAAAATTGCTTTGAATGCATTTTAATATTTAATCAATACTACAATAAATATAATATTGCATTTAAAAAAATTATTATCCAAAGTTCTTCCTCCTCCCCTGAAGAAATAAAAAAAAATTTAGTTCCATTTGAGTAAAATATTAGTTAAATGAAAATACCAATTTACTCTACAAAAATTTGCAAAAAAAATTTCTGAATAGTAGAGTTAGTAGACTAAAGTATATCATAAACAATTGTTAAATGTCTCAGTCTTTTTTTCCGTTTTAAGGGCCATTGACAATAAACAAAATTATCCAAAGTTTGAGCTAACATTCCCTTCTGTATTTATGTATTTAATAAAATTCTAAATTTTTCCAAATCTATTTCAGAAATTTCTATTTTTATTTTTATTTTTATTTTTATTTTAAAAGCATTTTTTCAAACATACATGCTTTCTCTTTCTCTAAAGTCTCATAATAATTCCTATAAAATTTTCATTATGAAAGAGAAAACATGTATGTTTGTAAAAATGCTTTTAAAATAAAAGTAGAAATTTCTGAAATACATTTGGAAAAATTTGAAATGCAATTGGAAATTTATTAAATACATTTGGAAAATTTTGGAATACAAATAGAGTCTTTTTAAATACATTTGGAAATTTCTGAAATACATTTGGAGAATTTTAAAATCCAAATGGAATTATTTTGAATGCAATTTTACAATTCTGAAATACAGATTTAAAATTTTTAAATGCAAGTGAATACTTTTGAAATGTATTTGAACAATTTTAAAATACAAATATAATTTTCTTAAATACAAATAAAATATATTTGTAATTTTAAAAAACATTTTGAAAATTTTAAAATACATTTTGGACAATTTTGAAATGCAATTGGTCAAATATCAAAGTTTTTTAGACAATTTTGAAACTTTTTAAACAATTTTAAAATATATTTGGATAATTTTAATACATTTTTAAACAATTTTGAAATAAAACTGAAAATGGTGTAGTTGGACATGTTGTAGAATTGATGTGGTTTTGAATCGATTATACTTTCTTTGGAGATGTGAGAAAAGGTAGAGTTTCTACAGAATTAAGATGTCAGTTGACAGTTGTAGGACACATATTTGAAAAAATGCAAATGAAGGACATGGAAATAGAATTTACATTAGCTTTAATTTTTAAAAGAACAGAATCAAAAATCGCCTACTGTATTGATTAAAGAATATAGAGCACTTCTACGCTGATCCAGCCAGACACTTCGTGTATTTTGGGTAGTTTTAGAAATACCTTTATTTTGCTTAAAAAAGGTATCTAAAGGCTTAACGACCTCTAATTTTCTTAACTTTGGCTAAAAAATTACAAGAAAAGCTTAGAATAAACATAAAATTACTAAAATACCATCAAATTCTTTTAAAATTGAATTTAAAAATTTGGTGGTATTTTAGTAATTTTATGTTTATTCTAAGCTTTTCTTGTAATTTTTTAGCCAAAGTTAAGAAAATTAGGAAGTTTTGGGAAAAAATAAGAGAAAAATTCCATATTAAAATTGTAACCGGTTAATCGACCTGTTTTAACCGATTATTCGGATCGAATAATTATTTGAGTTTTAAATTATTTGTTTCGACATTAACCGAAATAGAGGCGATTAATCGAGGAATCGGTTAACCGAATTGGAAACACTATGTAAAACACTATGAGAATCATTCCTATGAAACATTTTAACCCTTTTAGTCTTCAGTTTACGGGTCTTTTTATCCCTTTTAAAAACGGGGCCATAAAAGTCCCTTTAATTGAAGAGTTAGAGGCTTAAATAGTTCCAAAAAAATGTACATCGTAGTGTTTTACATAAGTTCGCTGAACACATCCTATACCAAAAATGGAAGATTCACATGGTTTCCTAGAGCACATATATAAAAAATCTATAACTCAGAATCAGTTTTTGGGCTTTCTGTCATGGAATGGACGAAATATTAAAAAAAACTTATTTTGCTTTTAATCTACGCTAAATTTCCTATTATATTATGAAGAGTATACGTATTTCAGATCTCCAAAATTAAATGGGAGTCATTCAAAATTTAGTTTTGATACAAATCTTGATGTTTACCGCTTAAAACACCACTAACGCTCATGAGAGGGTTAAAAGTTTGTACAGGGTGTCGCAAAAATAACCTTCCGATGTTTTTTGGCTGTAATTTAAAAAAAAAATGAAAAACTTTGATTCTTCTTGTGGATTATTTTTATTTGGTCTTTTAATTTTTTTTTACATCAAGTCGAGAATATGATGTCATGTAAATGGCCGCCGCCACAGTTGATTGTCATTTGAGCCCTTTTTATGGCATTTTCGAAGAAAAAAGGTCCGATGACTCCTCCAGCGAAAACAGCACACCATACAGTGACTTTGAGCGGGTGTAATGGCTCTTCGTGGGTTACACGCGGATTTTCAGTGCCCCAGAAGCGTAAATTTTGCTTATTTACGTACCCGCTAAGATGGAAATGGGCCTCATCACTCATGATTGGTGATGAATGAAAAAATAGGCTCAAATGACAATCAACTGTGGTGGCGGCCATTTACATGACATCATATTCTCGACTTGATGTAAAAAAAATTAAAAGACCAAATAAAAATAATTCACAAGAAGAATCAAAGTTTTTCATTTTTTTTTTAATTACAGCCAAAAAACATCGGAAGGTTATTTTTGCGCCACCCTGTATAAACAAAATATTTGCCTTTTCATTGTGTAAACAACAGCTATGTAACTTAATCACCAGAAGCTTCTAGTTTAAGATTTATAGATGGATAAATCCATGAACCTTTTTTGGCGTAATTTTGAGGGTTTACATCGCAGAAACCCAATTTTTGCACATACCTTATTTTTTACTTTCAACCTATCTGAAAATGAGCGGGGAGCTGGAAATGTAACACTTTTGTACATATGGGTGCTCTAATGAACACGTAGTTTTTTTTGGCGGCCAATCTAATGGTTAATGGGTAATAAAGGGCATCGAAAAATAGTTTTTTAAGATTTTTTATATTTATTTGATAGTAACTACAATATCAATATAATAAATATAATAAATATTGTTTGCACTCAAAAGATTCTGTTTGTAATTTAATAAAACTTGCTGGTAACTGTTACACTCATGGACATGAATATGAATTGCAGAAAAAGCTACAAAAAATTAGCTAAAAATGGCCTTGCACAAAAACTGTTTAAATTAGGAGATCTTTTTGTTTTTTTTTTTTTTTTGCTAAATACTAGTAAGATTAGTATGGTAAAAATAAAACTGATAAATTTAAAAGACTTTAGTTTAGAAGGTTTGAGGTTAAGAAGAAGAATAAACATTTTTTTAGTTAACTTTTAGTTTATTGAAAACTGCAAATTACCCTGTAAAAATTTTCAAAAACTTGGAGTGAACATTAGTAAACAAGAATTAGCGAAAATATACAGTTATATCTACAAAATTTTAGTTATGTTTTAAATAGTTAAATTTAGTTGAATGAAAATAACAGTCTATTCTGCCAGAAATATTTGCTAAAAAGTAGTAAACTGCTGATTTTTTAAAGGCTTAATTTTAACTCGCATTAATGGGTTTACTCTCTTTAGATTTTTTTTTCTAATTTAATTACTTTTTTTCGTTCATATTTCAATAGCTTAAACTTTTTACTATATACTGTAAAAATTTTTATTACAAATTCGTTGATATAAAAAGTCAAAATTCACTCACTTACTAATACTAATGCTATTATTCGAAAATTTTTCTTAGTACACTCAAAAAAAATATGATAAAGTTTTATTTTACAAATTCTTTTACTGATATTTTTTGAAGTTGTTATTTTACAAATTTATTTTTAAGAACTTTTTATAATTTCATCTAATTTTTTTTGTTTCTTGAATAAAATTAATAAATTTTATTAAGATTTAAATTAAAAATTTTCCTGCATCTGAAACCTAAAGCATTATATGCCTAAAGACATGGATCTCCTGCAGTCAGAATTTGTTAATTGTTTAACTAGTATTTCAATTTTGTTGTTTTAAGTGAAAATAAGTTTCATTTGTAGAAGAAATGTAAATTTTAACTTCATTTGTAGGTCATTAAAAAAAACATAAAATACTGAGAATTCATTTTATTCAGTTATTTGGGTTTTTAAAAAAATAAATTTAAAAATGTAAGTAATGTTTGTCGGTTGTTTTGACTAATTTGTGGTTCATTTTATTAAAACCGTAAACGTAACTGTAACGAATC
Source organism: Leucophora obtusa (assembly GCA_949987735.1). Classification (NCBI taxonomy): domain Eukaryota; kingdom Metazoa; phylum Arthropoda; class Insecta; order Diptera; family Anthomyiidae; genus Leucophora; species Leucophora obtusa. The sequence goes on from OX465297.1 coordinate 208,707,383, forward strand.
AGCTGTTTCGAAACCACAAGAAGAAGTGTATACAAATGGTTACCAATGTAACCAAATGTAAATGTACTTGCCGGATCATTCTGTTGAAATCAGAATTTTCTATCCGTCATCGAAACAGCTGAATGATTTTAGTTGGAAAAAAATATAAAATGAATAAAGAAAATAGATTCAAACAAAAAATAAGAAATAAAAATTAACAAATTAATGAAAAAATTTAGAATAAAATATAAAATCACATGAAATAGATGCTAAATAGTAATGTCGGTCCCATACTCCGCCCTTTACATTCAAAAGACAAAAGAAAATGCAAGTTGAATTTAATGGAATGTTAGCGGTACCGGGGGCTAGGAAGACAGTGGATCATCTCATGTGCCACCGGTCTCTTGCTCGCTTCAGGGCAAGTTGCTTGGGAGATCATGTAATCCGAGATCTGGGTGAAATCTCTGGAATTGGTATCTTGAGACTCCTGGGCTATTCTAAGTGCCTTCACTTCTGTTTGATCTTACGTGGAGGTTATCGTTTCTCATCTGGTAACGCTAGGGTCCCAGTGGTCTATGCGAGATATTTTGACCAACCAGTTCAATCTAACCTAACCTGAGGTACCAAATAAGAAACATATATTTATATATGGCTATTCATGACAACATATAGGCATGTTTATTTGCATAGTGAAGTTGTGTGGGAAAGTGCTTGCTTTGCAATCAGATGGTTGAGGGTTCAACTGCCGCACTCAAAAAAATAAGTTCGTAGAAAAATTAGTAAAACGTCTTGTGTATTAATGGTATTAGTTTTAAGCAATTTTTTTCAAAATTGTGTTTTCAAAATATAATTTTTGGTTATATTTTTTAGCACTGAACTAATTTTGAACTAATGTTTTGAACTAAGTTATATTGCTTTCAAAATTGTGGTGATACACAAATTCGGAATTTATTTTTGGTGTTCCCTTTCGCTTTTAAAGAAAATGGTTTTAGTGATACAAAAGCGATTTTGTGTTATTTCCTTTTTTGTTTCCCAGCAAAACCTGCGTAATATATGGGTACTATTATGCATATTACCAGGTAATATATCAAACCGCATTACCTTGGACCCTTACACCTTACCCTTGAAATACTTGTAATATCGAATTCATACGTTTGGATATTTTATTGGTATAAATAATTCGTTTTTCTAGAAAATGTTAGAAATTCTATTTTTTGTTAAAACCCTTTGAATTTTTGAATTTAAAATTGATATAAGGTTTAAAAAATTAAAATTTAAACAAAATGTTTTTAAAAACTCACTACCTGTAAATTCAGAATAATATGTTACTAGGTAAGGAGTTACATCGATAGACATGCCCTTGTTAAAATAATAGGTCTAGTCATAGAAAAGTAAGAGCTTACCCCCTTTATTAAAAAATGCTTACTTTTATAACCAAAAAAAAAATTTACAAAATTTTTCGTTAAAAATATGTAATTTTTAATTTAATACTCAATATAAAACAAATTGAAATTTTAAGAAAAAAAAAACGTATTATTTTAAGGTTATTTGTAACCTAGAGGTAATACATAGGTAAGCGTAACATGTAAGTTGAGAATACCAGTTAATAGAAGGTTTCGGTGGGTTTATTAGAATATTGCTACAGCATGTCAAAAGTAAGCATATAAGTAAGTAATTGAGATACAGTTTTGTTTTTACTTTATTTATAATTATTTTTATATATTTTTGGATTTTAAGTTAAATTATGTCGACAATGTGAATGTTTTGATATTTTTACCCCTCAATTCATAAATGCTTTGTAAAGTTATAGCAGGTTTACAAAAAGTCATTTTCATACAAAATTTGTTCAATAAACCTCCTATAATTTTACAAAGCGTTTATGAATATTTTAGAAAGTTTTCCTCATATACGTTCTGCTCATATACGTTCAACCATGTGCATTAGGGGGTCCCTTAAAAATATATTCGTCATTACACCCCCCAGTTTTATTGAAAATGGTCCCAAATGGAAGAAAACAATTTTTTTTTTTGGAAAACGTTAACCCGTGCCTAAAGTTTGAAGAAAATAGCCTATTTTGGAAAAAAATTTATTATTATAAAAATTATTAAAATTCGAAATTTAGAAAAAAAATATTTTTTATTTCATTTATTCATGTAATATATTCAAAATGATTTCGATATGAAATTTTAACTTCATCGGCTATCATTAACCCACTTTAGCCTAGAATCCAAAATGACCCACGAATTTGATAAAAATGCAAAAACGTGTTTTTTTTTTTAAATTAATGTTAAAGATTTTTTAAAATGCCTAATTTTGAGATGTCGATTGCTATTTGTACCACATAATAGTTGATATTAAAGAAAAAAAAAAAAATAAATTGAAAAAATGATAATTCGAGTTTGTGTTTGGAGCGACTGTTTTCCAGGACATTTCACAAAAATTGCTTATTTTGTCAAAAATTTAACAAAATTTGAATGTTTTCATCAACTTTACATAGTTTTCGGAAAAGTATCACTTAAATTTGGTGAGACTATAATTATCTTTACATTTGTATAAAAAATCTTTAACCCTTAGACCCATGACACTTAATATTAATTATGACTACGAGATTGCAAAGCCATTAATTTGACAAAAAAAAAATATCTCAACTGGATAAAAATAATTATTTTATGTAAAATGTTCCATGTGGGGTTAATTTTTATACTTTTGGTCAAAAACGACCCACTAGGAAATTTATACAATACTTTTAGGCAAAATATCACTTTGAATGAATAAAAAAAAAATTTTTTTTTGAGATACACTTTTGTTTTTATTTTATTTATAATTATTTTTATAAATTTTTGGATTTTAAATTAAATTATGTCGACAATGTGAATATCTTGATATTTTTATATTTTAGAAAGTTTTCTAAATAATTTCAAAAGAATTCAAATTTTCAGCAAATATATTAATTTCTCTAAATATTTTTTGAGTTTTTTTTAAGTCTACTAATGTTTAGTAACAAGTCTTATTGATTTTAGCAAAGCCTTTTTTTCATTTGCAATCGACTAAGTGTTAGCACATCTTTTTCTGAATTTACTAATTTTTTGCCACAAATTAGATTGCTGTTTTGCACCAAAACGATTTTGCTAACATTAACAATTTTCTGCTAGCACTCTCCCGACGAAATTTTTTGATGACTTAACTGACTTTTTTGCGGGTAGCAGGATGTAAGTAATTATTTGGCGTTTTTTTTAATCACTGGATTTATTTTTGGATTTATTTTATTTTGTTAAAAAATCCACATTTTGTTTTTCAATTTTTAAAATTTTATATTTTGATCCAAAAAAAATTAAATTTTGCGAAAATGGAATTTCTGGAATAAAATTAAGCTAAATCCAAAACGGATTTATTTATTTTTTAAATCCATTTTGGATTTAGCTTATTTCAATTTCTGTGTTCACATTCTTACAAAATTTAATTATTTTACTGCACATTATATTGGCGAATAAGTATAAGAATTTAATAAAAATTATTTTATTATTATTTTTTTAGTTAACTTTTAGTTTATTGAAAACTGCAAATTACCCTGTAAAAATTTTCAAAAACTTGGAGTGAACATTAGTAAACAAGAATTAGCGAAAATATACAGTTATATCTACAAAATTTTAGTTATGTTTTAAATAGTTAAATTTAGTTGAATGAAAATAACAGTCTATTCTGCCAGAAATATTTGCTAAAAAGTAGTAAACTGCTGATTTTTTAAAGGCTTAATTTTAACTCGCATTAATGGGTTTACTCTCTTTAGATTTTTTTTTCTAATTTAATTACTTTTTTTCGTTCATATTTCAATAGCTTAAACTTTTTACTATATACTGTAAAAATTTTTATTACAAATTCGTTGATATAAAAAGTCAAAATTCACTCACTTACTAATACTAATGCTATTATTCGAAAATTTTTCTTAGTACACTCAAAAAAAATATGATAAAGTTTTATTTTACAAATTCTTTTACTGATATTTTTTGAAGTTGTTATTTTACAAATTTATTTTTAAGAACTTTTTATAATTTCATCTAATTTTTTTTGTTTCTTGAATAAAATTAATAAATTTTATTAAGATTTAAATTAAAAATTTTCCTGCATCTGAAACCTAAAGCATTATATGCCTAAAGACATGGATCTCCTGCAGTCAGAATTTGTTAATTGTTTAACTAGTATTTCAATTTTGTTGTTTTAAGTGAAAATAAGTTTCATTTGTAGAAGAAATGTAAATTTTAACTTCATTTGTAGGTCATTAAAAAAAACATAAAATACTGAGAATTCATTTTATTCAGTTATTTGGGTTTTTAAAAAAATAAATTTAAAAATGTAAGTAATGTTTGTCGGTTGTTTTGACTAATTTGTGGTTCATTTTATTAAAACCGTAAACGTAACTGTAACGAATCAGCTGTTTCGAAACCACAAGAAGAAGTGTATACAAATGGTTACCAATGTAACCAAATGTAAATGTACTTGCCGGATCATTCTGTTGAAATCAGAATTTTCTATCCGTCATCGAAACAGCTGAATGATTTTAGTTGGAAAAAAATATAAAATGAATAAAGAAAATAGATTCAAACAAAAAATAAGAAATAAAAATTAACAAATTAATGAAAAAATTTAGAATAAAATATAAAATCACATGAAATAGATGCTAAATAGTAATGTCGGTCCCATACTCCGCCCTTTACATTCAAAAGACAAAAGAAAATGCAAGTTGAATTTAATGGAATGTTAGCGGTACCGGGGGCTAGGAAGACAGTGGATCATCTCATGTGCCACCGGTCTCTTGCTCGCTTCAGGGCAAGTTGCTTGGGAGATCATGTAATCCGAGATCTGGGTGAAATCTCTGGAATTGGTATCTTGAGACTCCTGGGCTATTCTAAGTGCCTTCACTTCTGTTTGATCTTACGTGGAGGTTATCGTTTCTCATCTGGTAACGCTAGGGTCCCAGTGGTCTATGCGAGATATTTTGACCAACCAGTTCAATCTAACCTAACCTGAGGTACCAAATAAGAAACATATATTTATATATGGCTATTCATGACAACATATAGGCATGTTTATTTGCATAGTGAAGTTGTGTGGGAAAGTGCTTGCTTTGCAATCAGATGGTTGAGGGTTCAACTGCCGCACTCAAAAAAATAAGTTCGTAGAAAAATTAGTAAAACGTCTTGTGTATTAATGGTATTAGTTTTAAGCAATTTTTTTCAAAATTGTGTTTTCAAAATATAATTTTTGGTTATATTTTTTAGCACTGAACTAATTTTGAACTAATGTTTTGAACTAAGTTATATTGCTTTCAAAATTGTGGTGATACACAAATTCGGAATTTATTTTTGGTGTTCCCTTTCGCTTTTAAAGAAAATGGTTTTAGTGATACAAAAGCGATTTTGTGTTATTTCCTTTTTTGTTTCCCAGCAAAACCTGCGTAATATATGGGTACTATTATGCATATTACCAGGTAATATATCAAACCGCATTACCTTGGACCCTTACACCTTACCCTTGAAATACTTGTAATATCGAATTCATACGTTTGGATATTTTATTGGTATAAATAATTCGTTTTTCTAGAAAATGTTAGAAATTCTATTTTTTGTTAAAACCCTTTGAATTTTTGAATTTAAAATTGATATAAGGTTTAAAAAATTAAAATTTAAACAAAATGTTTTTAAAAACTCACTACCTGTAAATTCAGAATAATATGTTACTAGGTAAGGAGTTACATCGATAGACATGCCCTTGTTAAAATAATAGGTCTAGTCATAGAAAAGTAAGAGCTTACCCCCTTTATTAAAAAATGCTTACTTTTATAACCAAAAAAAAAATTTACAAAATTTTTCGTTAAAAATATGTAATTTTTAATTTAATACTCAATATAAAACAAATTGAAATTTTAAGAAAAAAAAACGTATTATTTTAAGGTTATTTGTAACCTAGAGGTAATACATAGGTAAGCGTAACATGTAAGTTGAGAATACCAGTTAATAGAAGGTTTCGGTGGGTTTATTAGAATATTGCTACAGCATGTCAAAAGTAAGCATATAAGTAAGTAATTGAGATACAGTTTTGTTTTTACTTTATTTATAATTATTTTTATATATTTTTGGATTTTAAGTTAAATTATGTCGACAATGTGAATGTTTTGATATTTTTACCCCTCAATTCATAAATGCTTTGTAAAGTTATAGCAGGTTTACAAAAAGTCATTTTCATACAAAATTTGTTCAATAAACCTCCTATAATTTTACAAAGCGTTTATGAATATTTTAGAAAGTTTTCCTCATATACGTTCTGCTCATATACGTTCAACCATGTGCATTAGGGGGTCCCTTAAAAATATATTCGTCATTACACCCCCCAGTTTTATTGAAAATGGTCCCAAATGGAAGAAAACAATTTTTTTTTTTGGAAAACGTTAACCCGTGCCTAAAGTTTGAAGAAAATAGCCTATTTTGGAAAAAAATTTATTATTATAAAAATTATTAAAATTCGAAATTTAGAAAAAAAATATTTTTTATTTCATTTATTCATGTAATATATTCAAAATGATTTCGATATGAAATTTTAACTTCATCGGCTATCATTAACCCACTTTAGCCTAGAATCCAAAATGACCCACGAATTTGATAAAAATGCAAAAACGTGTTTTTTTTTTTAAATTAATGTTAAAGATTTTTTAAAATGCCTAATTTTGAGATGTCGATTGCTATTTGTACCACATAATAGTTGATATTAAAGAAAAAAAAAAAAATAAATTGAAAAAATGATAATTCGAGTTTGTGTTTGGAGCGACTGTTTTCCAGGACATTTCACAAAAATTGCTTATTTTGTCAAAAATTTAACAAAATTTGAATGTTTTCATCAACTTTACATAGTTTTCGGAAAAGTATCACTTAAATTTGGTGAGACTATAATTATCTTTACATTTGTATAAAAAATCTTTAACCCTTAGACCCATGACACTTAATATTAATTATGACTACGAGATTGCAAAGCCATTAATTTGACAAAAAAAAAATATCTCAACTGGATAAAAATAATTATTTTATGTAAAATGTTCCATGTGGGGTTAATTTTTATACTTTTGGTCAAAAACGACCCACTAGGAAATTTATACAATACTTTTAGGCAAAATATCACTTTGAATGAATAAAAAAAAAATTTTTTTTTGAGATACACTTTTGTTTTTATTTTATTTATAATTATTTTTATAAATTTTTGGATTTTAAATTAAATTATGTCGACAATGTGAATATCTTGATATTTTTATATTTTAGAAAGTTTTCTAAATAATTTCAAAAGAATTCAAATTTTCAGCAAATATATTAATTTCTCTAAATATTTTTTGAGTTTTTTTTAAGTCTACTAATGTTTAGTAACAAGTCTTATTGATTTTAGCAAAGCCTTTTTTTCATTTGCAATCGACTAAGTGTTAGCACATCTTTTTCTGAATTTACTAATTTTTTGCCACAAATTAGATTGCTGTTTTGCACCAAAACGATTTTGCTAACATTAACAATTTTCTGCTAGCACTCTCCCGACGAAATTTTTTGATGACTTAACTGACTTTTTTGCGGGTAGCAGGATGTAAGTAATTATTTGGCGTTTTTTTTAATCACTGGATTTATTTTTGGATTTATTTTATTTTGTTAAAAAATCCACATTTTGTTTTTCAATTTTTAAAATTTTATATTTTGATCCAAAAAAAATTAAATTTTGCGAAAATGGAATTTCTGGAATAAAATTAAGCTAAATCCAAAACGGATTTATTTATTTTTTAAATCCATTTTGGATTTAGCTTATTTCAATTTCTGTGTTCACATTCTTACAAAATTTAATTATTTTACTGCACATTATATTGGCGAATAAGTATAAGAATTTAATAAAAATTATTTTCAAATTAAAAAACAAAAAATTTATTTTTTAACAAAATAAAATAAATCCAAAAATAAATCCAGTGATTAAAAAATAGGCCTATTGTTTAAAATTATGTGAATTTTTGCATAACAAAATACAAAAATAATTTTTTCTAATTCTTTCTATATTTTCATATATTTTGTTTGAATATTGTTGGGTCTAAAGTTGTATTTATAATAATTTTTTTATTTCATTATTTTATGTTATTTTAAGGTAATTTTTTTAGTCAGCTGCTGACCATCGTTGCCACTTTTTCATGCAAAAGCTCTACAAATTAAGCGAAACGCAGTGTTGTATTCTGTAAAAGTCTCCACATTTGTGAGATTTTCATGAGATTTCTTAGAAATCTCACAAATTTGTGGGTTTTCTTTTTTATGGGGAATCTCGGGATTTCACATGAGATTTTTACTGAAATCTCAATTTTATGTAGTTGAAGTCTCTGGATTTGGTTGCAGATGTAAATGCAACATAAAAAGAAGAACTTGGATCATATGACAAAATTATTGATGAATTAACCATCATTTTCACTAGTTCTGGATCAATAATAGTGATGTTTTCATTATTACTTCTTTTTCGGCTTTTTTTGCTGGGTAGTTTAAATGTAATAGTAAAACAAAATTTTACTCAGACGTGAAAGACAACCGAGAAAATGAATTAAAACATGTTTTTGGTTCAAAAGGGTCAACAATTGCCACACTATACTTTTCTGTTTTAAATTGTCTTATCATCATTTTAATGGTTTTATCCATTGGATAGCATTTAATTATGTGAAATTTTCAACACAACTTTAAATTAAATCAGCTCATTTAAATGAAACCAGAATGAATTAATTAAATGAAACCAGAATGAATTTTTTGACAAAATCACAACACACTTGCCAAAGTGCTATTGGAGGGTAACTTAGTTAGACTTGTTTTTAATTTTTTAGTCTTGAAATTTTTAATATATTTATACGATAAAATAGGATAAATATCAGAGTTTTAAAATGATTCCGGAATTTTATGAAGATAGTGAAATATTTGTAACTGGTGGATCAGGTATGTAATGTTAATGTTATTTTAGCTATGTTGCAATTATTTTCTAAAGAAAAATATTTTAAAATATGTTTTAAAAAATGTATTAAATGGTTTTAAATATTTATTAAATCCCTACAGGAATTGTTGGCACAGCATTAATTGACAAACTTCTACGTTCCTGTAATGTACGCAAAATTTATTTACTATTACGTCCAAAAAAGAATTATTCAATCGAACAACGTTTAGAAAAAGTGAAGCAAGCAATGGTAGGTAAAGTATATTTTCATAAATAACACAAGTTTACCAAATTATTATTTTTTCGTTTCGATTTAATGATGTCCATTAGAGCGTACCACCTTACAGACAAAAAAAAAGTGCGCCGTACACCCTCCAATATGAAGTATTTTTGCAAGGAGGTTTCAAAAATTTTTTTTTTATTTTTTTTGCCGAACGTAGGGGTCGCCATTTTACATTTTTCGTTATATCTTTGGTATTTACAGTCGGATCTTAAAGTATGATACATCGATGTTTTTCTCTCGAGGAGACCAGTGTTTTGCTCTAAGGACATTTTGACCTCAAGTATCCCGTTCTAGTAGTTACCCACCAGATCTCAGTTGCTACGACCCTATTGTACAACCCTAATGTCAGAAAATAAAAGCTCGCAAAAAATCATTAAACTTTTGCTAAGGAAGTTTTTCGCTAAACCCAGTAGACATTTTTTTTATATAATGGTTGCCGAACGTAGGGGTCGCCTTTTTAAATTTATTTTAATTGGATTTTTACTATATAGCAAAACACTGGTCTCCTCGAGGCAAAAAAATCGATATATCACACTTTAAAATCCGATTTTAAATGCCAAAGCTATAACAAAAAATTACGGTCGGCAAAAAAAAATTTTTTTTTTCAAATCGCCTTCCAAAAATACATCATATTGGAGGGTGTACGGTGAACTTTTTTTTTGAGGTACGGTCTAATGTCCATCTATCCATCCGTCTGTATATATTATAAATGTATTATTTTGCGTACTCTATAATTAGGAAATATTAAGATATTTTGATGAAGTTGGGTACACATATACATTTATTGAAACCTTCTAAAAATAATTTAGATTCGATCATGTGGACGGACTCTGCGATTTTGTCTTAAATATACCTAACATTAAGTAAAGTCAAAATTTCTGACCGTTATTCTATATTTTTTTTTTATCATTTTATAGACAAATTTTGACATAAGTCCATTTAACCCATTCGATTCACGGATCCAAACATTAGTTAATGCTATTTTAAGTTATTACAGTAACGGTGATTATATTATATATTTTTTAACATTAATATTATATATTTCGCTATAATTCTAATTATTAGTTGGCTAATGCCTTACAGTTTTCATTACAATTTAATGCTACTGAAATTTTGTGACATTAGAGTTTGTCCTAAATACTAATGCTAATGAAACGGCACTAATGCGTAATTACAATTGAGCAGCATAAGAAATTTGAGGATATTTAAATTGCTTTACATTATCTTTATTTATATTATCGTAGTGTGTTTTTTATTTAAATGGAACAAAAATTTGATCCGTTTTGTCCTATTTCGCTTAGTTTTCGAGATACTGGCGAATTCCTTTTTCTAAAATGGCTTTGCATACCTTTTTCCTGTTACTTACATAATTTTTAATTTACTTCATAGCAAATTTTATAGTGCTTCTGGATCTAAAAAGGTGTTTTTTTTTTCAAAAAGAGAAACAACACTCAGGAAATTCTTCCTATTAATTAACGTGTTGCTTCCTTTGGAAAGGGGATAGATAAGAAGTGAGAGGTGGTGAAAGATGAAGGCAACAAACTGTAATTGCGCGAGATGTTGAATTTTTAGAACAGTTGTTGCGCGCCATCTGACGGTGAGTTGGCGAACTTTGTTGAAGCTTTTTAGTTCATAGCCCTGTTATATTATTTTACTTCGGTGGGGTTTAGTGCTATGGGAACACCGAAGGAGGACGCTGCGATATGTATGAGGGATAGAAAAAACTCATACATATACTATTTTTCATAAATTGATGTTGCCTTGGTTGGGGCTCGAACCCGCAACCTCACATGTAACAGTCCAACGCGCTAACCATTACACCACTGCGCCTAAAATTTGAGATAATGTTGGGCTCCCATAATGTTCATTAGCTTCTACCTAGGGAAAAACAATTGAAGTATATTTGAACCAATGAAAAAGAAGTTCTTTTCCACTTCTTCTTATTTTAATTTAAAAAATTAAAATAAAAAATTTTTAAATCGTTTTAAAAATTATTGAGTGTACAAAAATAAAAAAGTAAAAATTTTATAGTGAAAACTACAAAAAGTTATTAATTGTGTAAAAATAGTTTCAAACATTTTTTTCCACCTAGTAGGATTCGAACCCGCAACCTTCTGATTTCTGTGCCAGCACGTTCATATGCAACCCCCATACAAAATATTAACTTCGTATCATCCATGAAAAAGAACTTCTGACTAGCATATACATATTTATTGTAGAATTAGATGTTGTTTAAAACCCATTCTTTGTGATTCATTTAGAAGTCATTCCATTTACTTTTGCTGGGTAGTTACTGCAGAAAATATTTTTTGTCAAAGTTATAAGGATCACTGAAATTTTAGATTAGAGACGACGAGGGACGCTGCAAAAGTAGAAAGACAGGGACAGCAAACGACGCAATATTTCTTGCCGCTCTTTTGACATTTATCTTCAGTAAGGGTTGCCATTTCATGATGGAAAGATATACGAGCCAACAACGAGACGAAATTATTAAAATTTACTACCGAAATTCGGAGTCAGTGGCCTCAACGTTATGAGCGCTACGTCCAAATTATGGTCGTCATAATCAGTGTTACCATATATTTTTTTAGAAAAACTGTAATAAAAAACTGTTTCTTTATAGAAAAACTGTTTTTCGAAAAAATTTTAAAAACCAGAAGAAATTCTGGGATCCCGAAGTATACTGGGACTAAAATATTATCCCAGGGTCTCCATTTTCAAAATATCGAGATTGGAATAATTTAATTGCGTTTGGCATTTAAAGTAATCGACTTTTTGAACAGCCTTCTAATAAAACTTTTTTTTAAGAATTTTAGTCTCCTAGGTCCAAACTTGAATTTAAAAAAAGTTCATCGAATCACCCTTCCGAGATGTGAACTTTTTTATTAACCCCTGACTTAGGATAGAATACTTTACTGGTCAGTGTTGTACTTCAAAATATTCTTTATAGATTTGCATTCCACATAAAATTACCTTTCATGGGATTGAGTATTGTTATGTCGGGAATTGTTTGCCGGTGTTTAAACTTCCTATACCCGCGCGTTGGTCTGTGAGACCGATAAAATACTTTTTTCAAATATATTTAATTTTAGGCTGTTTCTTAAAAGACTGAAAGTCGATAAAATTACTGAAAATAAAGTTATTGCATTGCATAATTTTTTTCATTATATCTTTAATATAAAAAAAAAAAAAATTATCTATATAGATTGTGTTAGGAAAAACTATGAAGAAACAGGTTTTCAAATATTCGGTATGAGAGACCGGGAGTGGGTGTAGGTGTTACAAAAATTGGCACGGGTATAGGAAGGTTAAAAACCCCCTTAAAAAATTACGTTATTTGGAATTGTCCTCGATCATAATTGAAAAAATAGTAGTAAATTTATTATTCAGAATTGGCAAATATTTATTAAAAAAAAATAAAAAATCAAAAAAAAATTTTTGATGATAAAATATGAAAAATAAGAATTTCTAAATTATTTTTCATTTAGAAATGATCTGAAAAGGTCGGCTAAAAAATGTCCGTCGGATCTATGACGTGTCAGATATGGTTTAGCCAATTTCATTCCGTGCTAATTTTTGATGAAATTTGTTATAAAAATGTTTCGTTTTTTCAGTAAGCAAATTTTGTAGTATTATATTGGCATTTTTAAATTTACACGGTACAACATTTTTCAGCTCATTGATGTGGTACTCAATTCTGAGAATTGCACGTGAAAGTAGCCCCAAAAATAAGAACTTCTGCATCATTCGTTTTGTCAAGTTGGCTGCATTATTCGTATGGCATTAAATTTTCAATGCAGTCAACTGCAATTCTCAGAATTGAGTCCCAAAATCATGTGTTGTACTGTGTTAATAATGTTTTGATTTGTACCTAATTTTTTAAAATATGAAAGCTTTATTGTAATTTTTGGGTCATATGCATAATCACTTTCTAAGTTTATAAATGTCTTATAATACAAATATTTTATACAAAATTCATTTTATAAACGCGTTATAAGGTTTTCAAATTATTATCCATAAGCACTTTTATATTTTAATTCTTAAATTTTAGTTAAAAAATGTAAATGAAACAAATGTGCCGACTTAATATGAAAACACTGTAAAAAATCCATGAATTTAAAAAAAAAACTGGTTTTTACATGAAAAAACTGGAAAACTGTTAGGCACACCAAAAAACTGTAAAAAACAGTTAAAACGCTGGCAACGCTGGTCATAATGAATGGCTTCGTCAATAAACAAAATATGCGTTATTGGTCAGACAGCAATCCACACGTACTCCATGAGTCATCATTGCATCCCGAAAAAATTACAGTTTGGTGCGGTTTATGGGCCGGCGGCGTCATTGGGCCGTACTTCTTCCATGATGATCAAGACCGGCACGTTACTGTGAATGGGAATCGCTTCCGTTCAATGATAACCGAATATTTTTGGCCCCAATTGGATGATATGGACTTGGAGGACATGTGGTTCCAACAGGACGGCGCCACAAGCCACACAGCGAATGTCACAATCAATTTATTGCAAACCAAGTTTGGAGAACGTGTTATCTCACGAAATTGTCCAGTCGATTGGCCGCCTCGGTCGTGCGATTTGACGCCGTTAGACTATTTCTTGCGGGGCTACGTCAAATCTATGGTCTATGCAAACAAGCCAGCGACGATTGATGAACTTCCTACGAATATCGGCCGATTTATGCTTGAAAACCGTCGAAAATTGGGTTCAGCGTCTGGATTTCTGCAAGCGTGCCCGTGGTGGCCATGCAAAAGAGATCGATTTCCATACATAATGGCATCGAACGTACTTTCACAGAATAGTAACGATAAAGAAGAATAAATGATATCCAAAACCGTTTTTGTTTTATTAAAAAAAACTTTTGTAGCGCTCTTATTGAAGAACCCTTTACTATTGGATATAGGGTAACTAAGTTTCCGTTTTTGATTTTTACAACAACTAAATGATTTTAGATTGAAGCGGGTCCATTTCAAAAAGTCTAGTTAAATTTCATTAACGAGCTGTTTGATCAAAAATGCTCTACGATTTTTTTTCACGAGCTGCTCGATTTAAAAAACTCTACTCAGTTATGTCTACGAGCTTCTTTAATATTATATATAAGCTCTTTATTTTTTAAGTTGAGAGCTTTTTAATTTCACCAGCTCTTTTAATTTTGGCTTCCAAGCTTTTCAAAGTTTAAATTTTTTTGATTTAAAATAACTTTACAGGTGTTTCGTCAATTAAAACTGCAAAAACCCAACGAACTTAACGATAAACTTGTACCTATACCCGGAGATGCCAAACTTCCTCTATTAGGTATTACACCAGAATATAGCAAAGTATTGGAAAATGTTTCTATTGTATTTCACTGTGCAGCCACTGTGCGTTTTGATGAACCTCTCAGGGTCGCTCTAAAACTAAATGTGGGTGGTACTCTGGAAGCCCTAAAATTTGCTGAATCACTTACGAATCTCAAAGTATTTATGCATGTTTCAACATTCTTTAGTAATCCATATTTAAAATATGTGGAGCCCAAATACTATGGTGCACCTATGGATTGGAAATTTTGTTTAAATTTAATAGAAAGAACTGATGTTGCTGAAGAAGTTGTGGATATAATAACAAGAAAGTAAAGTATATAATAAAACAAGACATATTGAACCTCATGTAATTATATAATATTTTTAGATTAATAGTGGGTTTTCCAAATACTTATACTTTTACAAAAAACTTAGCTGAGTCTTTGGTAAATGACTACAAACATAAATTGCCTGTTTGTATATATAGACCTTCTATAGGTAAGTATTCCAAATGAAATTAAGGTGAATTATAATTTTTGTTTTTTGTTTCTTCCAGTCTTCTTTGCTTTAGAAGAACCTGAACCTGGATTTTCACCATCTTTAATGGGTTTTATGGGTCTATTTGGTGTCGCTGGTGCTGGTGTTTTAAAAACTTGTTATATTCAAAATAATATAAAACTTGATTTGACACCTCTAGATATGGGTATTAAAACTATGTTATATTATGCCCTTAAAGCAGCCAAAGTATATGAAGAAACTAAAACACCATTGGAAACTCCAGTCTATATGACTTCTTCATGTGCTTATACGGATTTTACATTATCAGACTATGTAAAAATAATGATGGATTTTAAATTCTGGGAGATATCAGCCTATGAGAAGAATTTTTTAGTACCCGGTTTATATTTTACAAATAATCGTTTTATTTATATGTTTTTGGTAAGTTTGTAAATTACTTCCAAAACTAAGCAGTAATACTAACTTTATTATGTTGAACACTTAAGTATAACATAATCAATCTAACACTTCAGTAAACATTTTATTTGCAGAATTTTTACTAACGATTAATACTTTGCCAAAGACCTTCATTATACGCTTAAAAACTGTCTTAAAAAATCATTTAACTGGTGTTAAATAGTACAAAAGCTTAAGTGTTCACTATAAAACTGGCCCTTAATTAAACTTAATTTTTTTTACTCTTTTTAAGGTTTTCTTCAAACAAATCTTACCTTCACTTATAATGGATTCTTTGCTCATAATTTTTGGTCGTAAACCCATATTAATGGCTCTACAACGCAAAGTATTCCAAACATTGGAAGTCCTGCAGCCATTTATGTTTAATAATTTCTATAGTCCTGGTACAACATTCTTCAATGAAATGAGTAAACTGTTTCAAGGGTAAGGATCATATAATTTTAGTGAAAAGGCAATTTAAATTACTTAATAAAAAAAATTAAAAAATCATTATAATCCGATGATTTTTTGAAAAAAGTAGCGCGACTATAAAGAAAATTATTTTTTTGTAAAATAAAACAACAAAAAAAATTTTAAGTCTTACTGGTTGTTTTTTAAAAAGAATTAGACGAATTCGTTAAAAAAATTGTGTGAAAACATTAATTTCTAAACGTTTTTGTTTCAAAATTTTTGCAGAAATTTGTTAAAAGAAAAACGTTTTTAAGTTTGTGTTTCTCACACAAATGTTTTAATGAATTTGTCTGATTCTTTTTATAAAAACAGGCAGTTACTAAAGAGAAAATTGTGGGAGAAATTTGAAGATTTCCAATTAAAAGGCACTAATTTTTTTTTTTATAGATTTTCAGCTGTTAATGGCAATTTCTTCAATATTTTCGAGTCCTTCTTTAACCCGTAATTATAATAAGTAAATAAAATTAACACTTAAAGTCGTATAAGTATACGAGCATTCGTAAAATGGTTATAACCAGTTCAAACCGATTTGTTGTTTGGATTGCGACCAAAAAATTTTATGTCGTTATCACCATTTTCCAGCCGAAGGCCGCTAACAAAAATGCTTGTTCAGCGCAGCATACTTTGTCGGTGTATTTTTCCAAGGAGAGAAAACTCATAAGCTTGGCCAAGGGCCAGCAAAGAAAAGAGATGCAAAAGCAATAGAAAAAGTACTACAATTAGTGATCTAGATGTACTACTTTATTAACAGAAACACTAATGATTTGATCACTGCGAGGAGTACTTCCATCAATATCAATACTTTTCATTCATTAATTAAAAATTTCAAAAAATAGCGAAGAAAAGAATTATTTTATTATTAAAAATATGTTCTCTAGCGCCCTCTACCGCTGAGTAATTCTTTAATATGAATGTTTGCTGGTATAAAAACGCCACTTTGTCATTGCGAGATATTTTATCTTATTCTCTTTAATAATATTCTTCTTATTCTCTTTAATAATAGTTTTTTAATACTTTTTCTCTAGTGAATAAAAAGCAATTTTTTTTATCATTCTGATATATATTTTTTTTCCTAGTGGGTCTTTTTTTGTGAAAAGTGGGAATATTAACTCTATATGGATCAAGTTACTCAAAATAATAATTTTTATCAAACATTTTTTTTGTATTCATTCAAAGTGGTATTTTTCCGAAAATTATGAAAGGTGTTATTCTGTAAATTTCCTAGTAGTGCGTTATTGGATCGCATTACATAAAATAATTATTTTTATCCAGTTGAGATTTTTTTTAAGCTTTACAATCTCGTAGTCATAATTAATATTAAATTTCATGGGTCTTTTCTGACCCCAGACCACTAAGGGTTAACGATTTTTTAAACAAATGTAAAGATAATTATAGTCTAACCAAATTGAAGTGATGTTTTTCTGAAAACAGTGTACAATTAGATGAAAACATTCAAATTTTGTTTAATTTTTG
Source organism: Leucophora obtusa (assembly GCA_949987735.1). Taxonomy (NCBI): domain Eukaryota; kingdom Metazoa; phylum Arthropoda; class Insecta; order Diptera; family Anthomyiidae; genus Leucophora; species Leucophora obtusa. The sequence goes on from OX465297.1 coordinate 208,724,810, forward strand.
ACAAAATGTGCAATTTTTGTAAAATGTCCTGGAAAGCAGTCGCTCCAAATGAAAACTCGAATTATCATTTTTCTAATTTATTTATTTTTCTTTAATATCAACTCTTATGTGGTAAAAATAGCAATCGACATATTCAAATTAGACATTTTAAAAAAATCTTTAAAATTAATTAAAAAAAACACGTTTTTGCATTTTTATCAAATTCGTGGGTCATTTTGGATCAGAGTAGGAAAATAAACTCTAACCAACAGTACTTTAAGGGTTGCGTACCTCATATCGCGAACACAGTACACAAGCATATTGGTCACGTAAAAAACACATACGGTATTCTCTCCAATTAGTGTTTGTGTTTATACACACAACCCGAATTCGGTACGCTACGGGTGTGAATATGTGTTGAAACTGCAGTACATAATCATAGCGTTTGCGTTCATCAGACAATAGTATTGTAGCGCATTCGGTTTATGTACAAACACACAACCGCTAAAACGATAGATACGGTATGTGTTGGTTAGCCGTACTCTACCATATATGTTGTGTACAGTTTATTTTCCTACTCTGTTTTGGATTCCACGTTAAAGTGGGTTAATGATATCCGATGAAGTCAAAATTGCATGTCTAAATCATTTTAACTATATTAAATGAATAAATATATTATTAAAAAAATATATAAAAAATATTATTATTATTATATTAAAAATATATATTAAATTAGCAAAATTCTAAACTATATCCACTTAGCGATTATTTACTTATCAAAAGGAAAGTTTTTATATCCATATTGCCCTATTTTAAACATATTTTTTCCAACATATTGAATTTCTGATAAAATTCGAACAATCGCGAATTTAAAAAAAACCTGAAACATGAAACACTTAAATCGACTAGAGATTAAGATATGTAAGATTGACATTTAAATCACAAAATTCTTCATACAAAAAAGTCAAAAACATGTTTTTTTGTAGTAATGTCCTTGCAAACAGGACATTACTAGAAATGATTGAACATGTTATATATACCGCTGGACGCGCCTCAAACCTTTCATATGATACCAATATTGTGTATATTGTCTTTAGCTAAATACCAAAATTCTGCCAAATACTAAAAAATACCTTTTTTAAAAACGGTCCAGCTCGTGAGATTTAATTCCTAGGCCCTGAAATATTTTGGGAATCATCATAAAACAAAACAAGGTTTATTTTGAGGGGGGCACTTTTTTTGCTTTTTTCTGTCAATATAAGGTGAGTCGGTCTAATGTTCATACATATACACTAGAGTGGTCCAAAAAAATATGAAAGTTGGAATTCGCGATCTACACAATGTTGCCCCTATTACTTAATGTCTAAAAACTCTGTGCCAAGTTTCAGCTAAATCCGCTTTCATTTAGAGGTAGCGGAAAAAGTTTTCTTTTAAGAATTAGTTATTTATTTCTAAAATAATTTATACAAAAAGTAGGGTTCACTTTGAATTTAATTATTTCTTAAGCTGTGCGCTATTATTTAACAATTTTTTTAAATCTAGTCTTAATTAATGTGAAGAAAAGGAATTTGAAATCAAAACTTAAAAAATAAAGTAACTTTTAAGTAATTCGCGTTTTTTTTTAAATTATACAAAAAATACATATTTTAGTTAAAATTTCCAATTTTTTATAAATTATTCGCGGTTTTGGAAAATTCAAAAAAACTCAAGTTTTTTGAGGTATTTTCCTAATTGCCTGTAAACGGTGTTATCAAAAAATCTAGTTTGTTATACTTTTGCAATTTACTTACCAAGGACCTTCATTATATATAACACTAATTTTAATTTTAAAAAGGATAACAGATATCCTTGCAAATTAATTTAAAATTTGACTTTTTTTAATATTTCGCTATTATTTATTTAGCTTGCTATACATATTTTCATTGCTACCAAAAACCATATCTCACATAATAGGACATTCCCCACAGATATATATTAATGCAAAAAAGAAATTTTCATAGTTGTAAATACAAGAAAACATCCTGATCAAAATTGAAAATTTTTTGTATGAAATTTTCAAATTTCGCGAAATCCGCGATTCCGATTTCAATTTTGATTTCATATTCGTAATGTACACCTAAAAATATATTAGATTTAATATGTCGCGATCATAATAATTATATTTAATTTTTCTCATTTTTTCCATTATTTTTAATTACCCAGGCGAAAATGTTCATATATTGTCATATATGGTTTCATGTATGAGCATATATGGTTTAATGTATGATCATATATGAACATATATGTTATGTATAGAAGCATATATGGGTAAATACATTCAAATATATGAATCCATATATGATAATATACTACGTTTATTGATCCATATATTGGTTTATATATTCCATATATCTTCATATATGAATTCATATATTATTCCATATATGGGTAATGTTTTAAGTTTTTTTTTTATCATGGTGGTAATTACGTCAGCGGATTCAGAAAATATTGAAATACAATACATTTGATAATTTCTTAAATACAATTGGCAATTTCTAAAATGCCAGTTTCTGAAATACAATTGATTATTTGCAAAATACATTTGATAATTTCTGAAATGCAATCGCGAATTTCTGAAATACAATTAATAAATTTATGAAATACAATTTTCAGTTTCTAAAATATAATTCATAATTTCTGAAATACAATTGGTAGTTTCTGATATACAATAGATAAATATGAAAATCAATTGATAATTTCTGAAAAGCAATTATAAAACTGGAAATAAATTGATTATTTCTGAAATACAATTGGTAAATCTGAAAAACAATTCATAACTTCTACAATACAATTGATGAAACTGAAATTCAATTGATTATTTCTGAAATTCAATTGATAAATCTGAAAAATAATTGATAACTTCTGAAATAAAATGATAAATTTTGAAATACAATTGCAGTAAGATAAAAACAGCAAAAATAAAAATGCTAAATTTAGAAAATCTGCAGAAAATTTTTCAAAATATTAGTAAACTAAAAATGGCTAAAACAAACTGTTGTATCTAAAAAAAAATTTGTTAAATTTTAATATTTTTATCATTTAAGCAATATATTAGCATATATTGTGCCATTTATGCAATATAGTCATATATGGGGCAATTTCAACAATATATGCTCATATATGGTACCTCATGAACAACATTTTTTATACAGTTCCAGATATGATAATATATGCTACTATATATTGTATAATACCATATACTTTGATATATCATATCATTTAGACAACATACCATATGGTGCCATTTAAACAATATATTGTCATATATGGTAACTCATCAGAAACTACAATATTAACTGTATTTCAGAATCTATTAATTGTATTTCAGAAATTATCGAATGTATTTCAGAAATTATTAATTGTATTTCAGAAATAATCAAATCTATTTCAGAATTTGTTGATTGTATTTCATAGTTAATAGAGAAAAATTTATTAAATACATTTCATAATTTCTGAAGTACAATTGATAATTTCTGAAATACAATTGATAAAACTGAAATTCAATTGACTAGTTCTGAAAAACAATTCATAAATCTGAAAAATAATTCATAAGTTCTAAAATACAATTAATTATTTCTGAAACACAATTGATAAATCTTAAAAACAATTGATAAAATTGGAAATGGTGTATAGCATCAAAAAGATGTAAATGGGCGCTGTGGCGTTGGACTGTTACACGTGAGGTTGCCCCAATGAGGCCCAACCAAGGCAACATCAATTTAGGAAAAATAGTAATATGTATGAGCTTTTCTATCCCTCATACACATCGCAGTGTCGTCCTTCGGTGTTCCCATAGCACTAAACCCCACCGAAGTAAAATAATATAACAGGGCTATGAACTAAAAAGCTTCAACAAAGTTCGCCAACTCACCATCAGATGGCGCGCAACAACTGTTCTAAAATTCAACATCTCGCGCAATTACAGTGTTGCCATATTTGAAGCCCTTCATCTTTCACCACCTTTCACTTCTTCTTATTCCCTTTGCAAAGGAAGCAACACGTTAATTAATAGGAAGAATTTCCTGTGTTGCTTCTCTTTAAAAAAAAAAAAAAAATAAAATTATTTTATTTTATTAAAAAAATTCAATTTAATAAAAAAAAATATAATTTTATAAAAAAATTTATAGAAAAAAAAAATTATAATTTTATAAAAAGAAATTCATTTTATAAAAAAATGCATAGCCGTGAACGGTATCCAACTCGAAACCTTCTGAGTTTAAAGCTTATTTTAACAAAATATTGTAATTTTTATATAATCAGTACTCAGCCAGTGTATTATTTTTTTAACAGTTGGGAATATCTGGCTGGGATCTTATTTAATCCCAAATAAATGAAGCTCTTACATAGTACCCAAATATAATGCGGGATCTATTTTTATCTGTCATTTCTGTGGATACCCTACTAAAAAAATTAATGAAGTACAACATACCGGCCAAAATAAAATTTTATTCGAAAAATGGTGGATCGTACTGCAGTAATCTAACTGCACCTTGGATCTAATATGATGAAATACGATCCGAAAAACAAGTTTATCTAATTATATAAAATTGGATCTGACATAATGATAATTAAGAAATAATTTCAATAGAATGGACCGTTTAATGCAATCTGAGCGATATCTGAATGATTTCCCAACAAACCAAACGATATCGTTTAGAATTCGTAACGATAACATTTCGATGATACGTTTGTCCGAGAATGATATCATTAACGATTCATAAGTAATAGGTACTGTGAAGAAAAGTGCACATTCGTTAATGATATCGTTTTTTCATGAAATAACGATATCATTATGATATCGAAAATATCAGGCAGTGCGATAAGTATCGAGTTCATATTTTTGTATCATAAACGATAGCAAATATGATACTTAATATGAATTCGTTAACGATACTGTATCGTTTCATGGTTTATTGGGTTATTTTTGTCTAATGGTATCAATTAAAATGAAACTTTTTGTATTAAATCTACCCAACAAACAATTCGCTCCGTTTACGTACCGTTTTCGGTGCGTCATAAACGGAATCCAACTCCGTTTACGTACCGTTTTCTGGATCCGTATACGGACCAGAAAACGGATCATAAGGAACATTGAAACTGATTCGAATCCGGCCAAAGTCCGTCAATGGCGGACCGTTTGCGGACCGTTATGTCGTGTAAAAAACGGAGTCACTCCGTTTTCAGAATGCCGTTTCAGGTCCGTATTCGTACCGTTTTTAAAACATAAACGGATTTGTAATATATCTACTTAAATTGAACCTATTTTTATTTATTAATTATGAATAGTAGTTTTTATATGTTTTTATTGATTTATTAATTGTGTTTATTTCTATTTACACTATATTTACATCCAGTGCAGTTTACGCCTCATCCAGCTCACCAAATCACAATAGCGGCTCCATAATAAAATCCAATATTTACATGCAAAAGAAACACTAAATTAATTAAGGTTTAATTGATTTTATTCATGATGGAGTTTTGCACACGATGAAAATTGACACACTTTAGCTCTGTTGGGCGTACGTTGCCGCCGGAATCCAATTTTACCAAAAAGCGTTTCTATTGTCAAAAATGTGTGTAAATTGTTGTTGCTTTGGGTAAACTGGGTTCTCGCGGGTATTAGCGGTAACGACGTCGAATAGACCTTTTGTTACCAAAACAACTAAAGGTGCAAATAAATATTTCTTATTTGCATACGCCCACAAACCATCTTAATACCAAGTGTTGAATATCATAAATCTTACCGTACAATATATTTCTGTGACTTGAACTTGTTCCTCTTAAGTTAAGACGGATCGAATCTATTGCCACTAATCCTTCGCCTCAATTTTTGCATTTTTTATTAATAATTTTCACTTTTGTGAAATAATTTAAATATTTTTAATAACAAACTAATATTGGTGAAGTCCGTCTTTACCGGTACGGAACCGGATACACAAATATATAGCTGGATCTAATTCGATCCGCCATTTTTCGGATCAAATTAGATTTAAGTTTATCCGCAAATATACATCTGGATCCGCCATTTTTCGGATCAAATTAGATCTAGGTTTATCCCCAAAGATATCATTGGACCTCCCAATTTTGAGATATAACTTGATCTTAGTTTATCCCCATATATACAATGGGATCTAATACGATATGATTGGATACACCCAATTTTGAGATTAAATTGGATAAGCTAGATATTACAGCAGATCTCAAACAATATCAAATTGGATATGATTAGGTATTGCGCGAGATCAATTTTTTTTACTCGGGTTGTTTAAATGACACCATATATAATTATATATTGCTAAAATTTGACCATATATTTGAAAATATAGCTTTATATGTATGTAACTATATATGTTTTTTTTTGTTTTTTTTTTGTTTTTTAAATTTTATTTTCAGATAAATAAGATCAGCCATGCTATGTAATATATAATCATATATACCACATTATAAAGGCCGTTATATGATTAGATGCAGTTATATATGGCATAATGTAAGAACAAATTCAGGAAAAACTTCATATATAATTACATATGGATATACATAACGACATGTATGGTTATATATTGTAATATATGCTACATATGATTATATATAATTTTTTTTACTCGGGATATCAGCAATTTAGATATTAAAATAAAAAAAAAATTGTTGTGTATTTAGTTGCATGCTGTTGGATAATTCGCACACCGAGAAAGCAGATTCATTGGGACAACTGAATTTCTTTCCACCGAATGTTTTGGTTGCAGCAACCAAAACATTTGATTCTCAGAATCAAATATATTTCTGGGTAACTAATATTCTAACCGAAATTCTGTTCCTACAAACAAAGCTATAACTGTCTATAACCTAACCACACAATTGAAAACAAATTCGGTTGTCGGAATGACTTTGTTTTCTCTGTGCAGAAAGGTCGACATTGTAAAACTCTATTTTCTTTAAGTGGACAGTTGATGTGGATTATTTCGCACTGTACTCGAATTGAAAAGTTTTTCCCTATCTTACTTTTAAACCTAATTCCAGTGCGCTAAATTCACAGTACCAGTCGCTTTTCAGAGCTAGTGTCTGTTTCCGCGATATTCACCATTTAATGAAAAAAACGATGAAAGAGCAAATAGGGTAATTTATTGAATTTTAATCAGTTAAACTCTATTGCAAATATGAAATATTACATTAAATCGAGTCATACTCGAAACAGCTGTGTGGCCAACTTGTAGAAGCACAGTGCAATTAACTTAAATATTTTATTTTTAATTTTTTAGAACCGATTTTGGTGTAAACATCTTGTCATCTACCAATAATTTGTATACCAATGTGGGATTCTGTCATGACATGGCGTATAGTGTTAGAGAAATATTGTTTAAAGAGGATCCAAAAACATTACCAAAATCCAGAAAAATTCTTCAAATGTAAGTATATATTCTTTATTCTGAGTTTCAATTTAAAATCTTTAAATATTTTTAATTTTTTAGAAAAATTTGGATATATAGACTTGTGCAAGTATATCTGGCTTATAAATTGTATGTAAAACTTATGGAATATGGAACAACGTATTTCAATAATTGGAAGACAGAAACTTTCCATACAACTTACGCTGTTAAAGAATACTAGAAACTTATACTGGTATTCCAAAAAAGACCTTTTTTTTTTGATTTTTTTTAATTGTTAATAATAGACATGTGGTTTAATTAAGTTTTTTTTTTTATATTTTTTATAAATTTAAATCTTTAAACTCTTAAAAAAAATAAATAACATTGTATTTATTACATTTTCATATGTTGACATTCTTTTGTTACGACTAAATTCAACTTAAAATAATTGTATAAAAAACGTTCATACATCATTGATGCCTCTAACTATAAAAGCATATAAAAAATGTATATTCTTTTATTTGCATTCTTCGAAAGAAATTATAAATATTAAACATTATTTACATAAAATAATTAAAATTGACAAAATAAAATATAATATTTATACCAAAGTATAAGGCAGCACATTTTATAAAAATAATTTTACTTTGTAATAAATTTTCATACTTACAAACTAAACAAATCTATAATTTTAAAGTTTATCTAATTTTAAATTTTCCCTAATTAATGCCTGTAGCAGTTGCAATGTTCGTTTTTGTATTTTTTTTTTTTTTTTTTTTTAATTTTAAGGAAGTTTTTGTATTTTATTAAAGTCTTTATCCATTAACTAAAATAAAAAAATAAAAACAAAACAAAAATATACATCTAACTTAAACACATTTCTTGAGCATTTAATTGTTCAGCCTTTTTAGCTTGACTACGTTGTATGGGAGGCACAGCAAACATGACCAAACCACTAACAGCAATCATAATACCAGCCATTATAAAGGCAGGACTATAAGATAAGGTAATGTCATAAAACCAACCTGGTGGAGAGAGGAACAGAAGCAGATATTTAAATATATTATTAATTTTATAATTTTCTTAATTTTAAAATTTTGTAATTTTATGGTTTTATAATATATAAATTTTATAATTTTATAATTTTGTAACTTTTAACTCCACAATTTCCTTGAGCTTAAGGTTTGTTTTTTTATATATAAAAAGTTTTTTATTTTCGATATTTCGCTACTTCATTGTGTAGCATCTTCAGGAAATAACAAATTATAAACAATTTGAAACAAATTATAAACTTTCAAATTGTTTATAATTTGTTGATTTGTTATTTCCTGAAGATGCTACACAATGGAGTAGCGAAATATCGAAAATAAAAAAACTTTTCATATATAAAAACAAACCCTAAGCTCAAGGAAATTGTGGAGTTAAAAATACAAAAAAAAGGTTAAATAAACGACAAGAATAATTTTGTAACTTTATAATTTTATATTATAATTTTGTGATATTATATTTCTCTAAAATTGTATAATTTTATTATTTTATAATTTTATAATATACCTATTTTCTAATTTTCTAGTTTTCTAATTTTCTCATTTTATAATTTTATAACTTTAAAAAAGTTGTCCACTTACCTCCAATTGGTGGTCCTATCAGTGATGCAATACCTTGGAATAGCAATAATATACCAAAAGCATTCGTCAGCTTCTCCAAACCCAATAAATCTACTAATATCACTGAGGTCAATCCTACATAGGCACCAATGGTGAAACCAAACACAGAACAATAAAAAGCTAATGAATTAAAGCCAGTACATAAGGGACACATGGCTGTAGCAATGCCACAAAGTGTTAGGCAAACATTATATACCCACAAACGATTAACCCATGGTTTATCGGACACATAGCCCAATATAATCCTTCCTATGGTATTAGCTACACCAATTACCGCAATTAAATATGATGATTGCTGTGAATTCAAACCTAAAAATTTAGCTTGCGCCACAATATAGACGTAAGGCATATTGAAACCAATACTCGTACAAAAATTAGAAACAGCAAAAATTATAAAGATGACATCCTTGAGCAAATCAAAATTCATCATTTCAGCTAAAGTATCACTGGTTTCTTTGGAGCAGGTTATACAGCCGCAACATTTTGTCAATTGCTGTATGAGAAATTCAAAAGGATTTAATTAGATTTGATTTTTTGATTATTACACATACTAAGATTTAAGAATAAAACAGTTGAAACTAAAATTCCGTAAGTGCATTGACCCATCCATCGTTCTTTATAAAATTGGTGTGAATCTTTTTGGCGGACCAATATTACGTTTAAAGGTTAAAAAGTTGGCTCAAAATAACACTGTCTTCCGAATTTTTTGATGTTTCCCAGCAAAACCTTGGTAATGACTGGTCATTACTACATGTATTAATTTGATTTCATATCCCCTTACCCTTTGAATTACTTCTAAGCTGAATGTAATGAGTTACCGATAACTATGCCCCACACATTATTGTATCATTACCAAATTTATAGTTCATTACCCTCAAAATTACATGTAAGCAGTAAGTAATGTCAACAAATTTGTTAAAAATAGACATACAACAGCAGCCACAATCAATGTGTACATTAGACCGTACCTCAAAAAAAAGAAGTTCGCCGTACACCGTCCAATCTAAATTATTTTTGCTAGGAGGTTTCAAAAAACAATGGATTTTTTTTGCCGAACGTAGGGATCGCGATTTTACATTTTTCGTTATAACCTTGGCATTTACAGTCGGATTTTAAATTATGATACACCAATGTTTTGCTCTAAGGACCATTGACCTCAAGTATCCCGTTCTAGGATTTACCCATCAGATCTCAGTTGCTACAACCCTAATGTACAACCCTAATGTCAGAAAATTAAAGCTCGCAAAAAATCATTAAACTTTTGCTAAGGAAGTTTTTCGATAAATACAGCAGAAATTTTTTTTCTTTTTTTCTTACCGAACGTAGGGGTCGCTTTTTAAATTTTTTTTTCGTTAGATTTTTCCTTTATAGCAAAACACTGGTCTCCTCGAGGCAAAAAATTGTTATATCACACTTTAGAAACCGACTTTAAATGCCGAAACTATAACGAAAAATTTAAAAAGGCGACCTACGTTCAACAAAAAATTTTTTTTTTGGAAATTGCTTTGCAAAAATTCTTTATATTTGAAGGTGTACCGCGCACTTTTTTACCTGTATTATTTTTTTATGACCAGAAATACACAAAAAAACGGAGAGAAAAACTTATAATTTTCCGTATTAAAAAAAATTTTTTTTGTTACTAATTTTTGTTTTTCCTTTTGTTTTTATTCTGACATTTCATACTAAGCTTAACTACCCAGATTTAAAATATTGATAAGTATTATGGTTAAATTTTCCTACACCGAAAAAATTACTCGGTTGCTGGCTATTAAATTTTCAATTGAGTCTCAGGTGAAATACCCCTTACTGAGGCTCAGTTAAAGAAGTTAATTGAAGATAACTAAATTCTTAGTCGAATACAATGACAATGAGTTACTTGGAACGATTTCTTAGTTAAAATTAAAGAATTAATAGTACTGACCAATTTTTTTTTTTTAAATCTGTGACAGAGTTTTTTAACTTTTTATTAATATTTTTACAAAAATAAAAATTGTATCGTATATTTTATAAATTATTTTCTTTTAAATTATGTCTTTATATTGCCATTCATGGTTTCATATGGTAACTCGTTTCTTTTTCTTCCTCTATAAAAACAAATACATAAATTTTCTTAAAAGATATAATCAAAAAATAAACACTTATCTTAAATTGCCCTATTCCATCTGCATTTATCAAAAATACCTGTATTCCAACGGTATTTTAATCAACGGTGTTGACCAAATATCCCAAAATATGATTTAAATGAGCAAAATAAAACAACTTAAATTGAAATGCTCTTAACGACTTTGTCTTTGAAAAATATTTGACAATTTGAAAACTTTATATTTGTGTATACAGGGTACCAGGAAAAGATGTTTATTGAACTAAAACATAAATTGATTTCAATTATTTCAGTTATTTTAAATTTCTTCAGTTTTAACTGAGGAATTATTTAACTGAGCAACTGATAAATTTTTTCTGTTTAGGGATAAATATTTAGTATTGATTAGTTACCCATGGTTAAGTTAAAGTTAACTACCCGAGATAAGTTAATAGGCCTAAAATGAAATTATTATTAAAGGAATTAAATATGCTAAAATCCCAAACGTATTTAACAAATTGTGAAAAATAATCCGTTGTAGGCATGTCCCTATCCGGATTTCATTCTTGCCTAAAGAAACGTCAGGGGACGACATTTTTTGAATTTCTGGAAATATTTGTTAAGTTAAATTACAAACTCAATGAGATATTCTTGTTCCCGTCTAGGAGCGTTATTAAACATTTAAAATATCAAAGAAAAAATTATTATTATTTTTTTGTTTTTCACATTCTTTCAAATTCCTTTATTCTTTTCACTCAGAGTTGTAAAAAAGTGTAAAACTCAGATTTGTAATTTAAATTACTAGTTTTGGTTTTGTAAAGAGAACGTAACATTTTGAATTATTAATAAAAAAAAGCTCTTTAAACGCGTTTTCATGCTCTACAGAATTGGTTTTAATTAGAGATGAGCGATCCGGTGATTTTTGAATAACGCTGCTACCAGTGATCGTGATTTTCAAATCACCGTTCTTTTAAACAGTGACCGTGATCACGGGTTTGTAATAGAGAAGGGCGATCCGGCGATTTTTCAGTTACACTGTTCTCAGTGAATGTGATTTGCAAATCGTTGTTCTTTTAAACTGTAATCGTGATCACTGTTTTTCTATGGAAAAGACTGCGACTTTCTGATAAATAAACGAAATAATATTTATTTTTAAGATGTCAGTTAAACTTGGTTTTGTTAACCGAAAACGAATTTTGTCAGTCATTTCAAAGTTTATTAACAAAAATTTGCGGGAAAAACTTTTTCTCGAATATAATTTATTTCTTTATTGAAATAAAAAAAAATAAATCACAAAGACATGATAGAAGGAGACATTTTATTCAGAAGAGTGTGAAAGCAAGTCACTGTTATTGAAAAAAAAAACATGTATTACTATGCACAATGAAGTTTGCAAGAAAGAATAGTACAAAAATATTAAAAGAACTACATTGCGAGTAACTGCGACTTGAAATATTTGATCACTGCCGTTACCAGTGATTTATCAATAACTGTGATTAAATCACGGGTATGAAAATATCGCTCATCTCTAGTTTTAATGTTATTGAGAAAACTGCAGTGTCAAAGAGTTCTTATTTAATGGTACCTATTCTTACTTGTGACTCATTGTGACCGTCATATAACTGAGAGTCTTCACTTTTCATACAAAACAACAATAAAATTAAAAAAATTCAAATTTTATTTGTCAATGTTATGATTGTGTTGATACCAGGTCTTAATTTTTTTAAGTTTTCAAACAAAAATTTGGATAAATATTATTTATTGTGACTTTGCAAAGAACAAATAATACATAGGGAATACAGTCACATCTAAGAGTCACAAACTTTTCGTTGAATAGGCACCAATATGTGAAAAGCACTTTGGAACGAAAACTCATTAAACCAGTCGTCTTCAGTATAAATGGGGTATTAAGGCGATACGATTTCGAAACACTTTCGTATTGAAATGTGTGCAGGGTTGTAGTAAATAAAAAACTGGCATATATTTTCTCTGTGTATTAAAATTCCACACTCCGATAATTTGTTTGTTTTTTTATTTTGCTTCATATTTTTATTTCAAAATTTCTTGTGCTTACAAAAATGTCAATTACCGAAATTATCCTCTATATTTACGAGCATTTTTTGGCCTTAATTTTGGAATTTGAACAAATCGCTTTTATATTCATTGTCATGTTAGTTATATTACTGGCCTTGCGAGATCTTTTAATCGCCTATATAAATATCCAATATCAGGAAGATAATTCAACTGCTTTAACAATATAACAACTGAAATTGAAAACCACTTACCTGTTCCTGACTTAAATGTAATGAAGAATGTTTAAAAGAACCATAACGTTGTATGGGACCAGAACCGTTAAGATCTGTACGAGATCTTACATATTCAGGTATGTTGTGAAGAGAACCCTGGAAAAGGAATTTTGTGATATTAATCATAAGTTTCTTAGGAACTTTACCAATCATCGTACTTGATATAAAATATCTGGTCTATACATAGTACCACTGCCGGATTTTTCTTTGTGTGACTCTTTTAACTGGGCCAAATGGGGTTGACTCATGGATACTCTGACAATATCATCATTACTAATGCTTTTGGATACCACAGAAATATCCATTTTACGATTGGCTGACCCATTAATGTTAACAGGCTAAAAGTTTAAATAAAATTTAAAAATTTACTGCTGTTTAAAATCAGAATCGTCGTTTTTAATTTTAACTTTACCTTGCTTTTGAAATTATGACCCACACTATTTGATCTACATAAAGTTCCACCATTGGCATCGGTTTTAGGTAATTGCAAAAATTGCTCCACCTGTTTAGGAATGGGTTTCAAAGGTTCCAATTCTGCTTGAGTTGTATTACCATCAATTATCTTCTTTTTAATTTTTGCTGGTTTAGGTGGTTCCAATGGTCTGAACATGGCGCCAAAGATGATACAATTTAAAACAATGCCGCCAATAATTAATAAAGAACCACGCCAACCATAATTAGCTATCAAATGTTCGGTTAGTGGTGCAAATACAAAGGTACCAAAACCGGAACCACAAACTGCAATACCAGTTGCCAGAGACCTACGGGCTTCGAAGTAAGTACTTACACTGACAATGGCTGGCAAATAGATGAGACCAAAACCTAAACCGGTACCCAAACCTATCGTTATAATTAAGGTTAGGACGTTCTGAAAAATATTAACAAAAAATTATTAAATAACTTTTTCGTAGATGATTTATAAAGCTAACCTGGGCAAACATACTGATGACTATACAAAATGAGGCTAAAATTGCTCCAGCAATTGTTACCGCTCGACAGCCATAACGATTTACAAATGATGAAGAAATGGGACCTGGAATATAAGGGTTAAATGATTATTTTATTGAAGAGCCCTAAGATATGCTTTAATATTTTGTCATATGAAATTTAATACAGTGATGTGGATAATTTTAGCAGCACTGTTTCTTTTGTATTATTAAGCACAGTAAATTGTTTCGATTTCGCATGAAAAGAACTTTCATATTTATTTTGGGTTCAGCATAAATGTTATTTGATATATTTTTTTAGTTTTTGTTTTAACTCACCTGATGCAAACGTTACACCCACCATAATCGATACTATCCATGCTGTATAACCTTTACCCTCATTGAAATATGTTAGGAATTCATCGTAAAACAAACCAAAGGAATATGTCATGCCATCGGCTAAAAGGAGAAGACATACAGAAATTATAATTCAATACTTAAAATCAAATCTACACTGCAAAAATTTAGGAGCATTGCTTAGGCCCCAACCAAACGGATGTGAAATCATGGTAGCAAAACCCTGCTGGGTTTGGTCGAAAAGATACAAATACAAATTTATCGTGCGTGTGCTCACACTTTTATTACGCTGTATGTTTACATTCATGTTTGTTGGGTTATTATAAATATTGATCTACAATATCATATATTACATAGATCTCTTACTCTTTGACATTCGCTGTCAGTGCACGTATCTCATCAGAATGTGTTAGACATACGTGGTATACCTATACAAAAAAATTTCAATGTATGTGTAAAAATCAAAGGTTTAAAAGGCTTAATTCTTTCATTCACTTTTTAAAAATTAATGAAATTTGGGTTAAATTTCATTCCCTAATAGCATTCTTATGGAATTAATTCGATAGCTTAAGTCCCTATAGCTTAAAATTATATGAATTCATTCTATTTTGATTTAATTCTAACTGAATGAAACCCAATTTACCTGAATTCATTTAATAAAAAAGGGAATGAAAAATTATTTGTTTTCATTCACTTAATCAAATGAAAAATTTTAATTTGTATGTAATTGCTGAAATATTAGCATAATACAATGAAAAACGTTTAAAATTCATCTAACAGAAATAAATAGTATCGTATGCTTTGTTACAGCTTGTATGCTTTGGTTTTGATTATATGTTAGTTTCAAACTACACTGCACTAAGTGAATGGAAATAAAATTTCTTCATTCAATTAGTAAAATGGTGAATGAACATGCGATTTGAATGATTCAAGTTAGGAATTCATTCAATTCATATTAAAGCTTTGGGAATGAAGCTTATGAATGAATTCTTTACGAATGGTTTAAGGGAATGGTACATGAATCTTTTTAAAATCTGAATTTAATTTTTAGTGAATTAGGCTTAAATTGAATTAAGTTTTTCGAAGCTCTGGTAAAAATTTGTTTGTTGACAAAAGAAGAAGAGAGAGATATCTATGTAATCTATGTACAATATGTATATTAGAGTGTCCCTTAAAAATAGATTTGTCATTACACCCCCCAGTTTTATTGAAAATGGTCCCAAATGGAAGAAATGGATTTTTTTTTTTGAAAAACATTAATCTGTGCCGAAAGTTGGACGAAAATGGCCCCTTTTGGAAAAAAGTGTGTTATTATTAAAAATTCCCAAAATGCGAAATGTCGAAAAAAAATATTTTTTATTCCATTTATTAATTTAATATAGTCAAATTGATTCATACATGGAATTTTGACTTCATCGGATATCATTAACCCACTTTAGCCTGGAATTCAAAATGACCCACGAATTTGATAAAAATGCAAAAACGTGTTTTTTTTAAATGAATTTTAAAGATATTTTAAAATACCTAATTTGGAGATGTCGATTGCTATTTGGACCACATAATAGTTAATATTAAAAAAAAAATAAATTGGAAAAATGATAATTCGAGTTTGTGTTTGGAGCGACTGCTTTTCAGGACATTTTACAAAAACTGCTCATTTTGTCAAAAATTTTAAAAATTTCAATGTTTTCATCAAATTTTACACGATTTTCGGAAAAACAGCACTCAAATTTGGTTAGATTATAATTGTCTTTTCATTTCTTTAAAAAAAATTTAACCCTTAGTGGCCTGGGGTCAGAAAAGACCCATGGAACTTAATACTAATTATGACTACGAGATTGTAAAGACATTAAATTTATAAAAAAAAAATCTCAACGGGATAAAAATAATTATTTTGTGTAACGTGATCCATATGGGGTTAATTTTTATACTTTTGGCCAAAAGCGCCCCTTTAGGAAATTTTCAGAATAACACCTTTCATAATTTTCGAAAAAATATCACTTTGAATGAATAAAAAAAATTTTTTTTCCACTTGATAAAAATAATTATTTTTAGTAACTTGATCCATATAGGGTTAATCTTATCACTTTTCAAAAAAAAGACCCACTAGGAAATTTACAGAATAACATTTATCAGATTTTTATTAAATTGGGATATGCGAAAGGTGTTATTCTGTAAATTTCCTAGAGGGGCGTTTTTGACCAAAAGTATAAAAATTAACCCCAACTGGATCACGTTACTTAAAATAATTATTTTTATCCAGTTGAGATTTTTTTTATCAATTTAATGGCTTTACAATCTCGTAGTCATAATTAATATTAAGTCCAATGGGTCTTTTCTGAGGGTTAAATTTTTTTTTAAAGAAATGGAAAGATAATTGATCTAATTAATTAATCTAATCTAACCAAATTTGAGTACTGTTTTTCCGAAAACCGTGTAAAATTTGATGAAAACATTCAAATTTTTTAAATTTTTGACAAAGTGAGCAATTTTTGTAAAATGTTCTGAAAAGCAGTCGCTCCAAACACAAACTCGAATTATCATTTTTCCGATTTATTTTTTTTCTTTAATATTAACTATTATGTGGTCCAAATAGCAATCGACATCTCCAAATTAGGCATTTTAAAAAATCTTTAAAATTAATTTAAAAAAAAACACGTTTTTGCATTTTTATCAAATTCGTGGGTCATTTTGGATTCCAGGCTAAAGTGGGTTAATGATATCCGATGAAGTCAAAATTCCCCGTATGAATCATTTTGACTATATTAAATGAACAAATGGAATAAAAAATAATTTTTTTCGAAATTTCGAATTTTGGGAATTTTTAATAATAATACACTTTTTTTTCTATTTGGGACCATTTGTAATGAAAAAAAAAACCGGAAAATCGGTATTTTAAGGGACACAATTAAACACTTGTGTTAAAATACTTAGTTCATTCTGTAATTAAGTTTCCTTTGAAAAACAATTTTGATTACCAACAATTTATTTATTTTTATTTGTTAGTTGTATAAAAACTTTTATTGCAATAAACAACAAATTGTTTCTCCATTCATTTTTTTATAAAACAATCTTGTATTTTATCTGTTTATGGGCCCAGACATGGGTGAAGAAATGTTTTCTATAAATTTGTTTGAAGGCCAGAATTTTGATAACTGGAGATTTAGATTGGAGGCAGTTTTAGATGAACATGGATTATTCAATTTAGTGCAAGAAAATGTGGGCAAATTGGTAGCTCAAGAAGCCAATACTACCAAGAAGGAAGAATTGGTGAAAGACGATAAGAAAAGACGAAATCTTTAATTATTAGAAGAATTGCCGATTCGCATTTAGAGTATGTAAAGGACTGCAAGAATGCCTTTGAAGTTTTGCTAGCTCTTACCAATGTTTTTGCAAAGAAAAGTATCTCAAAGAAGCTGATAACAATGAAATGCTTAGACACAGAAAACTTAAGTGACTTTTTCTTGAAATTTGATAGCTTGGTAGGCAGTTAATATCATTGGGAACCAAGACGGAAAAACTGGGCATAATTTGTCACTTGCTTATCATATTGCCGGTTAAGAATCGCTTATTAGAAGAAGAAAGAAAGCGTAAGTGTGTAAGCAGCGATGTTCATGATGAAAATGTTGCTATGAAAGCAATGTTCAAGTAAAAATGTCATTATTGTGGAAAAATTGGCAACATAAAAAAGAATTGCTTCAGGTGGATAAGAGAACACTCTGGTAAGAATGTGAATTCGGATATTAGTTTTGTTGCGGATGAATATTGCTTTGGTGTTGAATCCACTCTTGGTATAAAATGGTTTGTATATTCTGGAGCCAGTGATCACATGTGCCACGATGATTAATGTCTTGATGATTTGCGTGCGTTGAAAAATCCTGTTATTATTGGTCTTGCCAAGGATGGCGTTTGTATTCAAGCAACGAAAATTGGAGCAGTTCAAGGTTTTGCTAATTTTAATTAAAAGTCATTAAAAATTGAAATTAAAAATGTTTTATTTTATGAAGATTTAAGGTGCTTTCACAATGGTGGAGTGGCTTTACTCTGCAGCACAGATTCAAATGTTAACTGTTCACAATGCAGAGTAGAGGTACTTCAAAAAAATATGTGACGTTTTAGTACTTACGCAGTTTTTGCGAATATCTTGGCATGGCTTTCACTGCTATTACTATAAAATATTTTTTTATTTTATAGATTATTACAAATTGAAACTATTTGCTTTTATTTTTCAATATTTTTTTATAATTTGTTGACAATTAGAGATGTGAACAAATTTGTGATGTGTTTTTTTAGTTCTATTTGTCATGTTAAACAGTTAACAGAGTGATGTTAACTCTAGAGTGCAACAAATCTGTACTCCAGAGTCAAACAAATTTATCTCTGGAGTGGAATAAAAAAAGATAGCCAAATACAAAAATGTATTAGTAAGTAAGAGAAAACAACTAAATTTGCTACAGATTTGAGTACTCCATCATTGTAAACGCACCTTTAAAATGCGATTTATTCTCAATACGACGCGTTGAAGAAGTTGGAATGAAGGCAGTTTTTCAGAATGGAACTGTGCATGTATATAAAGGTGAATTTTTGGTACTTAAAGATGAAAGAAATGCCAAACTTTTTGGTTTTTATTTAAACCTTTGTCGTAGTGCAAGTGCTAATATTACCGATAACCAACAGAACATTTATCTGTGGCATCAACTACTAGGTCATTTGAATTTTTTCGACATCAAAAAGCTTAGTACTATAGCGGATGAAATGGGTAAACTTGTAGGTGGAAAATCATTTTGTGAATCATGTGTTTTTGGGAAACAAACTCGCCAGCCTTTTAAAGAAAAACCAAAGATAAAAGGAACATCTAGAATTTTGCAACTCGTACATACTGATATGAATGGTTGAAGGTCTACTAATTCTTGGGATGGTAAGCGTTATAAGGTGCCATTTATAGATGCCCTACGGGAAATTTTAACAAACTGTAACCGAACTGGCCCCTATATATGAAATAGAAGGGTCACTTTTACATGGCGTTGTCATAGGGTGATTATTCCCACTTTACGTCAGTTTGTATGATGTCAAATAAATCAGAGGTTTTCGATCTTTTCAAAACGTTTAAATCTATGGCTGAAAATTTACATAATAAAAAATTGCTAATTTGAGATGTGATAATGGAGGAGAATACTCGTCAACTGCTTTTAAAGAATTCTGTAAAACTTCTGGAATTACTATTTAGTACCCAAATGCTTATACTCCTGAACAAAATGGTACATCAGAAAGAATGAATCGTACCCCGATTGAAAAAGCAAGATCTTTAATTTCTGATTGTGGGATAGACAAGTCTTTGTGGACGGAAGCTTTATATTGTGCTAACTATTTAACAAATAGAAGTCCTACAAGTTTTCTTTCGTGTAATAAAACTCCTGCGGATATTTGGTATGGTGTCAAGCTGAATTTATCGCATTTAAAGGTATTTGGCTGTGTATATTATTTTATTTTATAGTGGCGGTCAATTTAATCGTTATGTGATTTAATCTTTATTTAATATGTGTCAACTAAAACGCCATACATGGTAAATATTTTGTTATACTAAAAGATAAGATACGGATTCGTTCTAAATGGAAAGAAAATAGGTAAATACAATTCAACAGGTTTTCATATCTGCAAAGTAAAAAGTGTTAAGATTTATGATATAAGAAGGCAAGTACCTACTTGTATTATGTCTGTAATATTTCACAGTAAATTTTGTTAATAATTATTTATTTTATAAAATAAAACATTATGTCTGTTTGTTTACATGCTAGTTTTTACTATTTTTACTAGTTTTTTCCCCCACTAATTAATTTTTGCTGTGAAATTTGCAAATTTTTTTAATTCAGTGGTTTCCATTACTACTTTTGATATCATTTGCTTTCATGTCACTTGAAAAGAAAATCACTTTTGGCCAAAAAGTTTTTAATATTTTAAAACTATCGCTTAAAATCGTTAAAGTTGAAAAACAAATCGTTAGAATAAAAAAAAATTGCTACAGTGCAAATTTAATAATATCGGAGATTATCACATGAGATACACTCATACAAATAAGTCCGTAAAAATAGCAGAAAAAGTTACTAAAAATTAGTTAAAAATGATGCTGCAGAAAAAACTGCTAATATTAGCAGAATCAGTTTGCTAAATATTAATAAAATGAAAACAGCAAAAAAAACGTTAAATTTACAGAATTTTAGTAATATTTGAGGTAAATTGTTGTTAATTGGAAATAACAATTTAACCTGCTAAAATTAGCAAAAAAATTGCTGAATAGTAGTTTAATAAAAATAGCAAAAAAAAAAACCGTTAAATTTACAGAATTTTAGTAATATTTGAGTTAAATTTTTGTTAATTGCAAATAACAATTTAACTTGCTGAAATCAGCAACAAAATTGCTAAATAATAGTAAAATGAAAATAGCAAAAAAAAAAAACTTTTAAATCTACAAAACTTTTGCAGATTACTAGTGGACTGGAAAAAGGTAAAAAAAGGAGCAAATGAAATGAAAATTAATAAATAAAAAATAAATGTGTATTTAAAAACATACTTGGGACCAGTTTATTGAATGTGTCAATTAATTGAAATTTTTTCAATTGGCATTGTTCAATGCCTAAATGCCCATTTATAATTGATGAAAGAAGTATTTGTTTTAGTGTTTTAATAAAAGAATAAATTAAAAAAACAAATTAAAAATTCGCGTATATCTAATATTTTTTTTTATATTACAATGCTTTTTCTTCAATTATGTGTACATTTCATTACGATTGTTTTCATCAATGCAAATTGAAAAAATTTCATTGGCATTGAATGGTGATGAAATTTTTGGCATTGACATTGAGATAAATTAATGCCAATTATATTTCAATACCAATGAAAATTTCCCAAGAATGATTTTTTGTAAAAGTGGTACTATTTATAGACAATAATATGTTAACCCATGATACAACAATACTAGGTAGATGCATTAGAAAAACAAACACAACAAACAACAACAAAAAATGTAATCGGCTACTTTTGATACATAGCGAAAGCATACGAAAAAATCCCTGAACTGTCATAATAGAACCCTGAACTGTCAAACTCTCCCTAATGCATCTACCTAGTATGGTTTAATCATGATGTTAACCATAACAAAATGTATTTCAGAGACCCTTCTTTTGATTTTCATTGTTTGCTGATCGGATATGTACTTCCGAATTTATTTGAGTTTCCATTTTTACCTCTAAAGCTCCACCCACAGGAAAGAAGGTGTGGCCGATTAAAAATATTGTATTCCTTAAATAAGCTTAGAAAGCACAATATCACAATTTGCATATTAAAATAGTTCGTCCAAAATATACCTTGATCTTTGAAAATTAATGTATTACGATAAATAGAAACTTTTCTCATAAATTTTAATAATTTAGATATTTTATGAGTAGGACAAATATTCAACCATTTCAATTTAGCTTTATTTAAAAACTTTTTGCATTATTTTTGGCGAGTTAAAAATATGCAGTAATTTTTATGAGTCATTTAACATTCTGTTTATAAGCGCTCCAAAATTGTTGGTTTAGTTTACAAAAAATTTGTAAAATTAGCAAAACTTCTGTTAAAAATTAGTAACTAAAATTCAGCAAAATACTGTAAAGTTAGCAAATTTATTGTTAAAAATTAGTAACTAAATTCAGCAAAAAAAAAATAGCAAAAAAGTTTGTGGGTTAGTAATGTGGAGGTAGCAAAAAAATTAACTAAGAATTAAATTTTAACTAAAAATTAGTTAAAAGTTTGTTAAGTTGAATTACTAACAGTTTCACTAACTTTTCTACAAACTTTTTTCTATGAGTGTACTTTAGACCGTACCTCAAAAAAAAAGTTCGCCGTACACCCTCTAATATGAAGTATTTTTGGAAGGCGATTTCAAAAAAAAATTTTTATTTTGCCGAACGTAGGGGTCGCCTTTTTAAATTTTTTGTTATAGCTTTGACATTTAAAATCGGATTTTAAAGTGTGATATATCGATTTTTTTGCCTCGAGGAGACCAGTGTTTTGCTATATAGTAAAAATCTAATTAAAAAAAAATTAAAAAGGCGACCCCTATGTTCGGCAACCAATATATGAAAAAAATTTATACTGGGTTTAGCGAAAAACTTCCTTAGCAAAAGTTTAATGATTTTTTGCGAGCTTTAATTTTCTGACATTAGGGTAGTACATTAGGGTGGTAGCAACTGAGATCTGGTGGGTAACTACTAGAACGGGATACTTGAGCTCAAAATACCCTTAGAGCAAAACACTGGTCTCCTCGAGAGAAAAACATCGATGTATCATACTTTGAGATCCGACTGTAAATGCCAAAGATATAACAAAAAATGTAAAATGGCGACCCCTACGTTCGGCAAAAAAAAATAAAAAATTTCTTTTTGAAACCTCCTTGCAAAAATACTTCATACTGGAGGGTGTACGGCGCACTTTTTTTTTTTTTTTGCCTGTAAGGTGGTACGCTCTAGTGTACATTCATACCTATCTCATACCTTTCTTGTGCCGAAATCGTTTTCCCTTTTCAAAAGTGCGTTATATATTTACTTTTACTCAAATTTCAAGAACTATTGTAAATTTTGTTGATTTCTTAAAATTAAGCGATTTTATTTTAATTTAAAAATCTTCAGCCGTATTGGATCCGTCATTTTGAATGTTAAAAATCTGATGCCATCAATCGCCACTCGACTTTTGAAAGTAGAGATACCAAGAAGAAAATAAAACTAGGATTAACAATCGCTATCGGATCCCACATCGTGACGGACATCGGTCGGAATATTACGACCTTGTCAGCAACGCCATAATGATCCCTGACAACGTATATTTTATATGTTCTGTCCGATCCGATGTGCGATACCATAGCGATTGTATCTCCAAGTTTTGTATGCTTCTTGGAGATACTAACCTACATTTTAGGCCATGATACAAGTTTTTACATCAACCTTAATTTTGGACAAATTGCCAAATTGTCGCGACGACACCCGCATTGGACAATGCCGCCTCTACCATATATTTATTTATTTGAATTTGCATATTTGGCAAGCACTAATAGTAACAAAAATTTAAAACTTAATCCATTAATATTTTTTATAAACTTGTACTTATCGAAAAAAATGATTTTTTTTGTTTTCATATTAGCTTTTATATTGGCAAATGTTTGTTTTAAATCAATAAAAAATATTAAAATTTCAACAACCATATTAGTACATAAAGTACAATACTAATCAAACGGACGAACAAAATATCATAAGAATATATTTTCATATATGTATATAACAAAATAAATAATTTGTATATAGCATGAGATAAATTTAATTACAGCCACAATTCCATTTAGACCTGCTAACTTATCTAAAAATAAACTGAGTTTAATGCTTAACCATAGTTATGAATGTCAAATTTATATGGAAATATCTGTGGTTAACTTTCAAGCTTGGTTATGATGGAAATAAGTTATTCGCCCTTAAAGCTGGATTCACAGTGCTGGAGTACTCCACTCTGCAGAGTGGATTTTGTTACTTTCTCTTTTTCACTTACATATTTTTTGTGTAATACGATCTCTATTTTAGTACACTCCACTCTGCAGAGTTGTGAATACGGCTTAAAGTAACAATAAATATTGGAAAGGCGAGTATGTACCACATTTTCCAGTACACCAACAGAAATTGTAGGCATTTCTAACAGTTGAAAAAATAACTACAGTGCAGTAAAAACTACTAATAAAAAGCATAAATGACATACAGAAAACTACACTGTAAAATAAATATTTTTTATATTCAAATTACGTGGCCGTAAAACGACTAAGGTTTGAAGAGTGTAATAGGTTAGAAAAAATCGTAAATATCTAATCTAACATTCACCCAGAGAGGGAAGCATCATGTTATGATAGTTAAAACGTATTATGTTATGATTGGAGTAAACAAAAACGAATTTAACAGAAATAGCTAGTAAAAAAAGTATGTAAGCAAACAGATTTATTAACATGTTTGTTTGCTTACTCATTAAGTTCATGAAAAGTATGATAAATTCTTATGCCAATATAGTTTCTTTGTGAGCAAATTATTGAATATTTTAAAAGTAACTTTTGAAATGTGCTGATATGTTATATATTAAGTATTGTAAATTAAGCTGAAAAATACTACACAACATAGTACATATATTTGTAAATCTATTGAAGTCTATGTACATTTTTTGCAAACTAAAGATATTATAAATATCATTTCAACAACAGTTTCTACATAAATATTAGTTTTGAAAAGATTAATGTTTATTATATGTTATAATATTTTGCGATAAGTGCAATAATAATTGTTTACAACAACTTAAACCGCTTAAAACAAGATAAAATAAGTAAAAAAATAGAGTCGGGCATGTCGACTATATGATATCCTACACAACATTACGATTGGGTAGAATTAATGGAAACGGATCTAACTCCACAAAGGGGACTTTAATTAACGGTGCATTAAATATATATGGTATAATTTAAGAAATATATAATTACCCAGCAAAAAGAGAGATACCGAAGCAGTAGAAAAAGCACTACAATTGATGATCTAGATGTACTTCTTTTTAACATAAACACCCAGCAAAATATTGGTAATGACACCTCATTACTATTTGCATTACCAAAAATGATATATAATTACCTTTTACATTATTTTATAATATAAAATAATGACTTCCTAATAACGGCATATTGTATTCATTGTTTCTAAATATAAAATAATGACTTACTCGTAATAGTTTAAATAAGTACTTTTTACACAGTTAAATTTTATACATTTTTATTTATTATATGTAAATATGTTTTATGTTTAATTTTTTATGACGAGTCCTAAAATTACACACTAGAGAAAACTTAAATTTTTCTGAAAGTATTTTCTTAAGCTAATAGTATTTGCTTAACGCCTTATTTTTAAGAATTAAGTAACCAATCGGATAACCACTTATAATTCAACTTTTTGTAAGCATGTGTGTACCAACTTATTATTCAAAATCTCGTAACTACTTATTTCTCATTTTTTCGTAAAAAAAAAAAAACGACCACGCCAAACAAAAATAATGACTTTAGACATCAAAAAATAAGTTGTGCGGAGCTATGAATTTCTATTATATAACCACTTATTTGGTAATGAAAGATTTTGCTGGGCACTAATAATTTTAACATTGAGTTGTCATAGGAGAAGAGTACTTCCACTTCAACATTTTTTCAGTATTTTTTGAAAGAGTGCAAAGAAAGCTCTTTTTCACCAAATAAAAGTTACAAAGAGATTGTTAGGAAAAAAACGTTATATTTTTTATTTTACAAAAGGTTTTTTATTGCCGCCACCTGGTATCGAACTTGCGACCTCACGATTGCTAGTCTAGCGCTCTACCGCTGAGCTATTCATTGATATGAAAGTTGACTGGCATAAAAACACCACTTTGTTAATGCGAGATTATTCTCTTCAATAAAAGTACTTATTAAACAAGTGTAAAAGGTGCACTCCAATTCAATATTTTTTTCACTACTATTTTTACAGGTGCATATAAAACAATTTCTCACCATTTTTTTATATATACACATATTTTTTAAAATTTCAAAATTAAAAAAATATTGAATTTAAACAAATTAATTAAAAATATTAAAAAAAAATTAATAGAACAAAAAAAAATTATTAAAAAATTAAAAAAATATTAGTCCCGGTGGGAATCGAACCCAGGACTCTCCGTTTGGAAATGCCAAATGATACCAAAATCATTTTTTAAAATCACTTTTAGAGCAATTACTCTTTAGAAGCAATACTTAAGTGATATTTTGGATGTTGTTCAGAAGTAATTTTAAAAAAGCTGTAAAAATATATTAACGGGTACTTTAGAAGCAATGAAAGAAGTGAATTTTTGAAGTTTATCAGAATAACTTCTAAACAAGCACTACAAATACACTAACGGATACTTGTGAAGCAGTGAAAGAAGTAGTTTGTAAAGCATTACTTTTTTTTTTTTTGCTGGGTAGGTGTAATAAAAAGTGGTTATTTTTGGTAGTAACAAACATCATCACAATGTGTAGGATATAATTGTATAAAAACACGTTCAAATCACCATTTTTCAAATGTTGAAATTAATCGGAATTCCGGGCGATATGCACGCAAAGAAAAAACATGGTTGGGATGATCATATTCTAAGAGCATCATATATTTTTTCGTTTATGATTGCGACAATCATGTTATTACATAGTTGGCACAATCATACTCTTACTTCATTTTTATCATAATATGGTCAATAAATTATCACACCATGATTGTAAAATTCTCCCAATATTATCATATTATAGTCCTGCATATTATCATATTATTGTCCTAGGATCCCTATAGTATTTTCCCAATATTTTGCTGAAGCTGGATTAAAATTTCACGATACATCCAGAAATCATCATAATATTTTCCTTATGATCATAATATTTTCTTGTATAAAAACACGTTCAAATCACCATTTTTCAATTGTTGAAATTAATCGGAATTCCGGGCGATATGCACGCAAAGAAAAAACATGGTTGGGATGATCATATTCTAAGAGCATCATATATTTTTGCGTTTATGATTGCGACAATCATGTTATTACATAGTTGGCACAATCGTACTCTTACTTCATTTTTATCATAATATGGTCAATAAATTATCACACCATGATTGTAAAATTCTCCCAATATTATCATATTATAGTCCTACATATTATCATATTATTGTCCTAGGATGCCTATAGTATTTTCCCAATATTTTGCTGAAGCTGGATTAAAATTTCACGATACATCCAGAAATCATCATAATATTTTCCTTATGATCATAATATTTTCTTGATCATCATAATATTTTCCCAGTGATCATATTATTGCCCCGTCGAAAATTTTGTGATCACTTAGAATCATATTATGATCACTAGGAACATATTATGATTATTTTGTGCACTCTTTACATTCTTCAATTTTGTACATTTCTTCAATTTGATTATCGTACAAAACTAAAAGCTGTGAATACAAAAATTAAAAAAAACAACGTTTTTATTTTACTTTAAAGTAAAATCTAGTTTGAGGGTTCCTGGTTAGACCAAATTGTTTCTTCTATAAACAATGTCACTTTTAAAATGAATATCAGTAAGATGTTTTCTATTTTTTTGTTTTTTTATTTATATTATGTATTATTTTCTTTGATTGCGTCTTTAACTTCTTTTCACAAAATCTGAAACAAGAATGACGCTAACTGATCGATGACGCTCATAAAAAGATATATTGACCATCTCATAGTTGTCGAAACCATACCGATGATTGTGAACATGATATCTCTCAGTACAAATAATAAGATGATTGTGATTCGAAGAGAGGAATATGGTTGTCCGGAAAATATATGATTGTATCCGAGAGAAAAAGAGAGATTTTAACTATGAAATGATTACAGACGACAATATAACTCGTAAAGTATTATTAATACATTAATAATATGATTGCAACAACCATGTATGGCAGTAGGTATCATAGTTTTGTAGCCGTGATCATATTGCAACCATATCTTTTCTCTGCGTGTGCTTTCTATTAGCTCAGATACCTTAGTTTCCGAGTTAGTACGCCACATTAACATCGGCTTGACAGTTTTCGATATAAATCCAAAATGGTGCTTCAAACTTTTGGTTTCATATCCCAGTCAGGCATCAAAAACGATTCATGATTCACTAAACGATCCTACCTTTGGGCTTTTAAAATTCTGTAAAAAAAAAAACGAAAGAGAATTTCCCAAAATTATATAGGTCTGGTCGATTACTAAAAATCGTATTGGTCTGGTGAAATTATTTAAGCTTAGCTATGCTCTTTCAATTGTAACTACATAGTTCGAAACATAAACAGATTTTAGACATTTTCAATACGGTTCTTTCGTGGGCTAATGCAAAATTATATACTAAATTTCCTGACCTGTAGTTTTATTACAGGTTTAATTAGATGGGCGAACCGATAGCCGGATGGACAGTTCTAAATCGACTCAGCCAGTGATTCTAAGTTAATCGGTATACTATAAAATGGGTATAGGCCCTCTATTTTTGGTAGTTACAAACATCAGTACAAACTTAATATACCCAGTTCCATAGAGTGGTATAGAGTACATACTTATAACTAAATATTAATGGTGTATTTTATGAAATTACGATATATGAAAACAATAACATAATATTAAGGGTATTCATGTCTGGAAATATTATGGCGTTGATTCATAATAGAGATGTAAGTAAGCGTGAGTAAGAATAAATAACTGGTGTGTGGTTCGTAAGTGAGTTTAGTTTTTTTTGATCATGGAATTTTACTAGTAATATTAAGAGTATTCATGTCTGGAAGTATTATGGCATTGATTCATAGTAGAGATGGGCACTTGTAAGTAAGTGCACGTGATTCTTAAGCAAGCGTGAGTACGAATAAATAACTCGTGCGTGTTTCATAAGTAAGTTTAGAATTTTTCATCATAGAATTTTAGTTATTTTTAAAATTCTATGATAACGTGTGTTCTTTCTGAGAATTTCGTGATTGTGAGTGATTTTTTACTACATTCAGGTGAGCGTGTGTGAGAATGAAATGTCAAAATTTATCGTTTATGAGTTTATCAGAGAACGTGAATTCAGCCTCAGTTCTTTGGATTTTACCTTTCTATTGGGTACACTCATAGAAATAAATCTGTAAAAATAGCAGAAAAAGCAACTAAAATTTTGTTAAAAATTATGCTGCAGAAAAAACTGCAAAAATAAAACTGTTAAATTTACAAAATTTAAGTAACACTTAAGTTAACTTTTAGTTAATTAAAAATGACAAATTGTACTGTAAAATCTGCAGAAAATTTTGCTAAATATAAGTAGACTAAAAATAGCAAAAACAAGCTGTTATATCTACAAAATTTTTGTTATTTTTAAGCTAATTTTAGTTGAATGCAAATTGCATACAATCAAAGATAGCAATAGTCTATCCTGTTAAATTAACAGAAATATTTGCTAAACAATAATTGTAAACTGCTGTTTTCAAAAGGCTCGATCTTTATCTGCATTTAAAAAACAATCTTAAAAAAATTTCGAAAATTTAAACTTTTTTTGTGATTTTTTAAGCGGGTTAATTTGTTATTTTCTATTAACAAAAATTTAACTTTTTTTTTTGTTAGACCGACACTCAGGAGATGCTCCCTATTAACGCAGCGCATTGTGTTGGTATTAGGAAAATAGGTTATGGGGAGGAGGAAAATATAACTAACTTTGTGTATATTTAACAGTTTTATTTTTGCTGTTCTTATCTTACTTACTAAATAAAAGCAATTTTTTTCTGCATCATCATTTTTAACTAATTTTTATTAGTTTTAGCAAAATTTTTTACAAACTTTTTTCAATTAGGGTATACGTTGTTTAGGCGTTAACACCATGCCCATATAATCGCAATAGAATTAAAACACATTTTATTCAAACAAACTTCATGGTAAATTCCCATTTCATTGAATGTCCCTAATATCTATTGTAATTAAAATTTGATTTGAGCATGACTTTAACATTGTATTTTAATAGCAATTTATTAAAAAACTTGTTGCTAACCTTAACATAGTCTTTTAAATACAAATAGAAAAAAAAACAAAATTGATTGGTAAGAATTTTAACAAAAAATGCACACAAAATTGCATGTTAATTGCATGTTTTGAGCTGCATAACAAAAGACACTATGGAACTGCATATAAACATTTGTTACACACTTAATTAATTCTAGAAACGTATTACGAATTGTATTAACAAGGGGAAGTAGGCCAATAAACACCACTTCATTAAAAGTATATGAAACCGGTTTTAACATAAATTTAAATTTATATTGAATACAATATTTAAGGTGCTTTCACAATGGTAGAGTGACTCTACTCTGCAGCACAGATTAAAATGTTAACTATTTGAAATGCAGAGTAGAGTTACTTCAAAACTTATTTGACATTTAGTACTTACTTCATATTTTCGCCACTCTTTGGCCAGAATTTTTATCGTTTTTTATTTCAATATTTTTTTTATTTTAAATAATACCGAAAACAAAACAAATTCTATATTTATTTATTATATTTTGTTATTATTTTTTTTAATTTGTTGACAATTAGAGATGTGAACAAATTAGAGATGTGTTTTTTTGGGTATATTTGTCATGTTAAACAGTTAACAGACCAATGTTAACTCCAGAGTGTAGAAAATCTGTACTCCAGAGTCAAACAAGTTTTACTCTGGAGTGGAATAACAAGAGATAGCACAATACAAAAATGTGTTAGTATGAAAGAGAAAAAAACAAAATTTGCTACAGATTGGAGTACTCCGTCATTGTAAACGCACCTTTAAATTGATTGAACTTAACATTTAATTGGTGCCTTAAATTTTAGTGTTGTCAAAGAATAAATATCTATTGCAATCAATAAATTTACTAGTTAATATTTAATATTTATTTTTTTAACGATACTGGATCTTTTTTTCTTTTTTGATCCCACAAAAAAGAATAAAAAAAGTATTTTTTTTTAGTTGCCCATTGCCGTTCATTCCCAGCCAGTCGATCATCATTTATTAAAAAAAAACAATTTTTCAAATCAAGACAATATTCTTTTGTCAAATCAATTAGTTGAAGAAAATCAAAACAAAGATTATTCAATTATTAGTTAATTAACTAGAATTGATTACAATAATATATGTATAATATAAAAAAATTCTCTTTGTTCATATTAATAACAGATAACAATCTATCAATCGAGAAATACAATACAAATTTCAACGTCATTCAAAACTTACTTATAATGTGTATCATAAATGAACCAAATACAACCATCCAACCCCAACCACCATCTGGTGGTACCGGTTGTTGTGGCTCTACATTTTCCGACAATTCCATCTCATAATGTTTGGTGGTGGTGTTGTTGTTGATATTGTTGGAGTTACCATTAGATTTCCGTTTCGCTGGTGCATGAACCATTTTGTGTGTGTGTGTGTGTTTTTTTGTGAGTTTAAGGAATGTTTAAAGAATTTAATTAAGGTTTATAAATTGAGGTAGTTTTGGAAATTTAAATTTTTAATAATTTGTATTTAAATATTTATTTTTTCGTCTTCCTTCTTTTTATCACATTTAATAATTTCTTCTCTTTTCTAGCATTTTTTGAATTGTTGTACTCTTCAAAGTTTCATCATTTATTTTCTATTTATATTGTGGTATTTGTAGTTGGTTGTACTTTTTGTTTAATAAGTACCGTTGCTCTGTTTGTGATATATCAATTTATTGCAAGATTTTCAAAAGTGCATCACTGGTTTTCTCATTCATTTGTGTTTATTTAATGGCTGTAAAGAAAAGAAAAAAAGTATTAAATTTTTTGTTAAATTTCAATTCGCTGAAATTCAAGTTGATAGCAACGCTCATCAAAATAAGTCTGTAATGACTATTGAAAATTTTGCTGTTGTTACAACAGCAAATATACATAACTGTCTTGAGCCCTGCCATATACTTTTCTAATTTTAGGAACGCAAGTCTACTGATTTGTAATACGTCGAAATAGGTAGAAAAATAAGTAATCGCTACTATATTCTAGTAAAATTGTTGTAAACTGTAATTTAAAAACTATTTGCTAAAATTAGTAAAAAATTTTACGTAATATTAGTATCACTCGAAGAAAGTAGAGATAATCAGTTAATATTTAGGGCATGATACAACATTGTTCGTAAATCTCAATTTTTGATACCAGGTGTCTCCCGTTCACAAAAAATGCCCAATATATACTTTATTTTTGTATGTTCATAGAATTTTTAATTTTTTTTTTAATGAACATATTTTAGTCCGAGCGATATTTTTCCATCCCTTCTTTTATCGATTTTTCTTCAGTTATACGTTTTTTGAAAATCCTACACTGAGAGAATTATCTGCATGATATTAATGAATTTTTGCTTAAAAATAACGAAGTTGCACTGGAACTCGTCCATTGAAACTTTTCATTGAATTAATGGAATTTTTCATAAAATATTGTAAAAAATTTCATTTCATTTATTAAAACTTTCATACATTCAATGAAAAAGTTTCATAAAAACTAGTTTCATAAAATATATGAAGCTCTTTTATCATATTTATGAAATTTTTCATTTACTTTGTGAAGAAAACTTCATTAGTTTACTTAAATTTTTCATTAAAACTCGTCCAGCAAAATTCTCTCTGTGTATATGTACAATGGTAATTATTTCTTGAAATGAAAATAATTTCATTTCTTTGGTCCCATGTATGATTTCGCAAATAGTTAAAGTATTTTTTCCCATTTTTCAAAGAAATCAAAATATTATACTTGTATTTTTTAATTTAATAAAAATTCAAGAAATGGGCGCCATCTCTTAACAGACTAAATGACAAAAGCATGCCGCTACTATACAATCTCTCATCAAGAGTCTGTATTTGTTGTGACAATTTAAATTTCTAAATAAACTGGCTGATACAAAAGAAAGACAAAAACATTTACTGATAATAAAATGCCTTTGTGACTTGAACTTGCAAAAATACATTTTTGATAAAAATTTTGATTTCTTTAGAAGATCTTGTTATTAAAGTCAAGTAATTGTAAGTAATTTATTTTTTATTGAAATTTCCAGAAGATCAACGCTCTCTAATGACTACGGTTACTCGAAGCAGGTTTAGTATTTGCTTTTAAAATAATTAATTACTTCTTTTTCTTAATAATCTTGGATTTGTTTGTGTAAATTAAAGTGTTAATTTCTTTTTCACTACCTAAATCCGGTTTGAAATAAAATTTATTGGTATGCTCATATGTCACATAAGAAATTAAATTTATCTGACAGCTGTTGATGTTTAATAAATTAAATTTCAAAAATACATTACCGCGGGAACCCAAACTTACCCAAAAGCGTTTCCATACTCAAAATTGTTTGTAAATTGTTATGTTACCGCGTTAAAGTACGGAAGCGGACATAAAGTTAGTTTAAAGCTGTAAAAAGCAGTTTCATTTATTTTCGTTTATTGCATTTGCGTTCGTCGTTGTTTTTTTTTTGTGTTAAAGCAATTTGTTAATTCTTTGCATAAAAAACTAATTAAAACAATTATTGCTTATTATTTTTTTAACAGCGACGAATAAGTTTTCAAAGGTCTTAAAAATGTTATCAAACTTTTTTTTTATTATGATTATTTTTAACATGCGCTTTACTTTTACGCATCATTAAATATACTTCATGTTGATTATTAATTTTTTATTGTTTTTAGTATTAAGAATAAATTAAATTTTGTGGCATTTCTTTAGGGCCCTAATTATATACCCCTAAATTCATAAACGCTTTGTAAAATTATAAGAGGTTTATTGAACAAATTTTGTATGAAAATGACGTTTTGTAAACCTCCTATAACTTTACAAAACATTTATGAATTGAGGGGATAATATACATATATATATTATATATACATATCGCACCCAAAAGTGAAATAACCCAAAATTGACTTTTTTGCATAAATGAACATCTCCAACTACTTCAAAAATTTCTCTTTCATCACTATCTTCTTTAACTGGAAAAATCCTTTTTTTTATGTCTGTTTTATGTAAATTGCGTTGATTCTGTGATTACTTTTGTTACATATAAACAGTATTAGTTTGAGTTTTGTCGCCTGTACTGTTAAAAGTGATAAAGTTTGTCGTGTATTATTTTGCATTGTGCTTCTTTAACTGAAAAAAAGTGATCTCAGTTGACTGTATTATTTGTTATGTGACTTTTCAGTTAAAGGGGCATAACTCAAAATTTAAAATTTAAAATTTCCACAAATATAATATAAAATTGAAAAATGTGTAGCAAAACCTTCTTCAAAATGGACTTTTTACATAATGGAACTAAACTTTTTTTAAACATTACGATAATTTTCACATAAACAGTTCTTTGCTGTTTTGAGTTGTGTCACTTTTGTTTTTAGTTTGCGATATCTTAATTTTTATCGTTAAAAACAACCTAAAAGACATATTAAATGAATTGAAAAGAAAATTAGAAAAAGGACTACTGATTTTTCATTAGATTCAAACCATTTTGCTATCTATTTTCAAACATTGTTTAAACCAAGTTATAAAAAAATCGTTATCACTAGACAATTTTCTTTTTTTATTTAAATTTAAATAATAACACACAACAAAGGAAAAAATACAAACAAATATTTCAAATTTTATTATTTGAATATATTTCGCGTTGTTTTTTCCTTATTTTGAGCAGTTTTTGAGTTTTTAAATATAGGCTCAACTGATACTAAACTGATATTAAATGGTAGCTCAGGTAATACTAAATTTCAGCGCCCTCTATCGGTACGTAGTGTAAGTTTTGATTTCCTATCTCTATAATTAATAGTCTCTGGTTTAAACAATCCATAAAAGAAATAAAAATAATTGAAAAGTCTGTTAAAACAATCTTCAATTTCTAACTTGTGAAAGTGGAGTTAATCGATTTGGCAAGTGAATCATTCATATATGAATATTTTCAAATTTCATATAAACATTTTTCGGCGAGATCAATAAAAGAATCCACGTTTTCCTGTTTACTTATTTTCGGAAATTTCCAATAACTTTATAATTTTTTAAATATTTTTCTTTTAAAAATGTTTATAATCATAAATTTTTTATGATCCTTATCTAAGATTATAAATGTTTTTAAATAAAAAGACCCTGAAATTATTATTAATTGTATTAGAAAGCAACCCAGTGTAGAAACGGTAATGACATGTTAAAACATATAACTATGAGTTACTAATAACTAGTTATTTTCTGCATTATTTTAAAACAAAAAATAATGTGTAACCAATAATGAGTTATTTTTATCATTATTTTAAATATAAAAAGGTATTATTCCAGATTTTTTTCTAATTTTTTTTTTGAAAATCTATTTTTAGCCTAAATATTCCTTCAACTCTGGTAACTATACCACATATTTGATTTTTTGTATGCTGACGTATAAGCATAATTGTGTGCAGCACTTTAATTATGATTTTATCTATCAAATATAACATGACGGTATAGCCCAGATGGTAGACCTCTCGACTGGCATTATTGAGGCGCAGGTTTGATTCCCGGCACGACAAATTTTTTTAAAAAAAGTATTTTATTTATGTGTATAAAACTTATTTTTTTTTAAAATTTATTATTAGTCTCATTATTTTTGTCAAGACTGGTACTTATTAATTCTGTCGATACTGCCCAGTAAAGAAAGTTGGAAGTAATGCTTTACAAATTACTTCTTTCACTGCTTCACAAGTATCCGTTAGTGTATTTTTAGTGCTTTTTTAGAAGTTATTCTGAACAACTTCAAAAAATCAGTTTTTCATTTCTTCCAAAGTATCCGTTAGTATATTTTTAAGCTTTTTTAGAATAACATCTAAAAAATCACTTAAGTATTGCTTCTAAAGAGTAATTGCTCTAAAAGTGATCCTAAATAGTGATTTTGGAATCAGTTGGCATTTCTAAACAGAGGGTCACGGGTTCGATTCCCGGCGGGACCAATATTTTTTATTTTTTTTTAATATTTATAATTAACTTGTTTAATTTCGATATTTTTTTTAATTTTCAAATTTTTAAAAAATGCATATAAATTGCTTTTTATGCTCCTGTAGTAGTACTGAAAAAAATATTGAATTGGAGTGCACCTTTTACACTTGTTTAATAAGTACTTTTATTGAAGCGAATAAGGAAAAATATCTCGCAGTAACAAAGTGGTGTTTTTATGCCAGTGAACTTTCATATCAAAGAATAGCTCAGCGGTAGAGCGCTAGACTAGCAATCGTGAGGTCGCAAGTTCGATACCCGGTGGCGGCAATAAAAAACTTTTGTAGAATTAAAAAATATATAAGTTTTTTTCCGAACAATCTCTTTTTAACTTTTATTTGGTGAAAAAGAGCTTTCTTTGCACTCGTTCAAAAAGTACTGAAAAAATGTTGAAGTGGGAGTACTCCTCTCCTATGACAACGCAATGTTAAAATCAGTAGTGTTTATGTTAAAAAAGAAATACATCTAGATCATCAATTGTCGTGCTTATTCTACTACTTCGGCATCTCTGTTTTTGCTGGGATTATTTGTCTTTAAAAGTTGCTTAAAAAGTGAAAACTAGAGTTCATCATCGTCAGAAAGTTAGTAATTAAATTCTTCTGATATTTTTTGTGCGTGTTAAAAAAAAATTTGAAAAATTTTTTATTTTTATAAAATGTATAAATTCTGCAAACAGAGTTCTAGTATTTTTTATTTACATGAACTTTCGAGCACGCATTGGGAAGTTTACAAAATTTTTAATTTTTCTGCTCACTAAGTCCGACTATTTTTATACACTGCTTCACCATGCGGACAGAGCATAATAACTTTGTGCTGATGTTTGTAACAGCTATGAGTATATCGGTCGATTCAGAACCGCTTTTTGATTCGATTTAGCGATGAACTCCTGTCCATCCCTACACGTCTGCTGTCTGTTCATATATCCTTGTACGCACGTTAGATATCGCAAATTTTAAGATTTTTTGGTCAAATTTAGTACATTGACTTACATCGCCGAACTCTATGATTAAAATCGGTTAATGTCTAGTCCTAGTGTTCATATAAAAGTCTACCGAAAATTAGGCTTTATGCTTGTTTGCATGCTACAGGTCACAAATAGAAAGATATTTTATTGAAAAACGTATGCCCAAGCCTAGAGCCTATTCATTATACCCTACACCACTACGTGGAGAGTGTATTATAAGTTTGTGCTGATGTTTGTAACACCAAAAAATATTGGTCCTAGACCCACCTTATAGTATAGCGATCGGCTCAGAATTTTTTTATTTCGATTTAACGATGTCCGTCTGTCCGTCCGTCCGTCCCTCCGTCTGTCTGTCCATGCATTCTTGTGCGCACTCTACAGGTCGCAAATATTAAGATATTTTCACGAAATTTGGTACACCGACTTACGTCGGCCCAAGGACGACCCCTATTAATTTTGGTTGAAATCGGTCAATGTTTAGACCCAGTGCTCATATAAGGCTACCCCCCCAAAATTGTCGTTTTTACACGCTGCAGGTCGCAAATACGAATACATTTTTAAATGAAATTTGGTACGCAGACCTATGTCGGCCCAAGAACAAAGCCTATTGATTTTGGTTGAAATCGGTCCATGTTTAGACCTAGTGCCCATATAAGGCCCCCCCCCCAAAATTGGCTTGATTACAAGCTGCAAATTCGTATTTATTTCAATGAAATTTGTTCGCTGACTTACATGGTCCCAAGGAAAAAGCATATTGATTCTAGATAGGATCGGTCCATATTTGGACCTATCGCCTATATGGGCTATATTTTCGATTTTCTCTTCTTTTATGATTTTATAGAAACTTTTGACACAAGTCCGTTTTAACCCATTCATATTGCGGATCCAAACATTAGTTGGCTTTAAGTCTAACTGGTGTAGGGTATTATATAGTCGGCATGCCCGACTTTAACTTTTTACTCGTTTTAGATAAAATCCGTTTATATTTGGACCTAGCGCCCATACGGAATATTTTTCCGACTTTATCCTAAATAAACCAAATATTAAGCAAAACCAAAATCTCCTGATTTCTAAATTTATATACAAATTTTAACATAAGTCCATTTCAATGCATTAAAATGTCGGAGTCAAACGTTAGTTGACTTTCAACCAGACTGATGTAGGGTATCATATAGTCTTTTTACCTTTTTACTCGTTTTCATTAGTTTAGTAGAAAACTTCCATATCTAATTTAACTTAATTTGCCATAAGTTTGGAATTTATCGGCCGATTTCTTTTTATACATATACGTTGTGTCTTTTATTGGAATTTCTGCTATAAGTTTATAATAAAAAAAATTATTTTTTGGACTTGGATTTTGGATTTTTTTGGAACTAATAACTTTGTTCCTTTGCCAAATTTAGATTTATTTTTTAATATATTTTTGCATTCTGAAAACCGACTGAACTGATTAAAAACAGATTTTAAGAAATTATGTTCCTTATTCTATTGCCCTTATTTTAATCAAATCTGGAAACAGTTTGGCTGTCTCTGGACCGAGATATAGTCTACATAGTCAAACTACCTCTGTTAAAAGCTGCATATTTGCTAAAAAATAAAAAAAACCGAATCCATTTAAAATTCTTAATGCAATTCACGTGTTTAACAGACTAGAATACAAACAAAAACGCATTAACGTTCAGTTCACAAAATAGCTGTAAACTAGTGTAATTAATAAATTTTATTAATATTGATGGAATTCACAGTTCGTATTATTTTAAGTAGTAAATTAGCATTTATCGTAAATTTGACAACTTTGTATGGGTTAAACTTCAAAAATCGTGCTATTTTACAACATGCGAACGTTAGCGCTTAAACTGTGAATTCATTCATTGTTTTTTCTATTTTTATTTTTCTTTTAAACTCCCCTTTTCACTATTATAATTTGTTACCAAGTGATTGGTATTTATATGACCATATTTTGTATTTAACTGTACTTTCAATATTTTGCTCTACAAAACAGTCAGTCAGCTAACTAAAAAACATGTGCTATTATTTAGTGTGACTATAATTACGATTTATTTCAAAATTATTTAATCTGTTGCTATACTGTAGGTATTATGTATTGTAAATAATTAACTTGTTTATTAATCTAAAGTTTTATAATCTGACGTATTTGATTTTTTTAGAAAACGTCATACACTCATAAACTATTTTAGTTTCTATAATTCATAGAATTATATTTAAGATTTTTTTCGAGGGAGCTGATGCACAACTAGGTTAGGTCAAGTTCAAATTTTTGTCCAATTCAGTTTGTGTTAATTTTTTAAGCAAATACATTGGACGAAATAGAGATATCTTCAAAAATGTTGGAATATAAATGGGCTATTCTACTTCATATATAACCCAGCAGAAATAACTGTTTGCTTGGAAGCAGTTTTGTCAGGTAAAGATAAGCAGTGAAGCGATTGCATTATTGATGATATCATGTCTGATTTTTGTTCGAGATAGCTCGCGTGAAAGCACTTATTTCGAGATCCGAAAAGGCATGAATTTACCGCTTTTAATTAGTGCTCCTGTTTTTCTTTCAAAATGTAGATAATTCATGCCTTCTCGGAAGTGCATTTTATAAAGCTTTTCAAATACTTAAAATCATGCCTTCTCAACAGCACAATATTATTGCATATTTTTCCGTGAAGAAAAAATGCCTCTTATTTTTAGTAAAACTTCTTATTTTCATTAAAATAACTTTTTTCCGCATTTTAAAAAATTTTGATAAAAGAATAGCAAAAATATTTAAGCAATCAAAATGTATTGCTCATTTCATGCCTTTTTGAAAAGCACATCCTAAAGCGATATAAACAATTAATCAACTTAGGCCTTTCATTAGTGCTGTTTACGAAGCTATACATTTTTGAAGCGGTAAAAAAAGCAGTAAGGAAGCAGTCAACGTTTTTACTGCTTCCACATTTTTGCTGGGAAGTAATTTATGTATCCAGTGTAGAAAATCATTACTAATGTTAGTTACTTTTCTTTTTACATTTCTTATTACTTTTGTATGGCGATGTCGCGCAAAATAATAATATATGCTTACACATCAGCATACGAAAAATCGAGAAACATGTCATTGCATATATGCGTGACA
Organism: Leucophora obtusa; assembly: GCA_949987735.1. NCBI lineage: Eukaryota > Metazoa > Arthropoda > Insecta > Diptera > Anthomyiidae > Leucophora > Leucophora obtusa. The sequence continues at coordinate 208,765,215 of OX465297.1, forward strand.
AAAATAATGAGGCTAAAAATAGATTTCAAAGAAATTAGTTTTCAAATAATAATAAAAATAAGTCATTATTGGAAACGCATTATTCTTGTTTTGAAATAATGGAAAAAGTAACTAGTTATTAGTAACCCATTATTATATCTTTTAAACTAATGTAGAAAGTAAGTGAAAATGATTTTTAGTCGAGATTAGTGGGTGTGGGTCAAGTATTTCTGGTAGGGAACAACAGAACATTACAGAATATTATAACCTGAAGAATGGATTGATAACAATTTTACAGCTTATTTTCCCGACATTTTATTTTGAGTGTACAATTTTATTTTTGCGATAGATAATAGTATAATAGGAAATATATAATTAACACTTTCATAAAAGCACCTACATGAATATTTAAAGAGTCATTCCATAAATTTTTGAAACACCTTTATTAGTTGTGTTTGTGTGGCAAGCTATCAATTTTGTATCGAATATTTATACAAAATTCCAAAAAAAAAACAGACCTTATATATGTCGAGCTTGTAAAAATGTTGTCCGTTTTCCTCTCTCTCGCCTAGTTTAAGAAGTACAGGCCGTTTTATAAAATTATTTTTTTTTAGATTGCCAGTAATGTAGGACTCTAATGAAGCAAAAAATGTAGGCTTTTGCGCTGCCTCGCTTTGTTTTCGAGACACTGCCATATTTTAGAATATCCGTCTTGAAAAACGGAATGTTTCTCAAAATTTAAGCAAGATAGCCCAATATAGATTAAAAAGAATTTTTGCGAAAAAATATAATGGCAGAACTTTAAACAAAAAAGTTGCGAATACGCCCCAGTCCACCCTATTTATTTCAAAAGTGCCACTGGGTACATAACAGGTACCAAAAGTGCTTTATAAGTAGCAATAGTTCTTAATAACTACCATAGTACTTGTCAAGTTTCTTATAATGAATCATCTATTAAAAGTCGAACCGTAGAACCCTTGTTAAGTTCCGTTATTTAAATGCGCAAACATTGTTGGTAAACAAATTTTATTTTATTTTTTTTTGCTTTGCTTTACACTAATTTAATTATTTAAAAAAATTATTTTATTTTTAAAACAAACTATTGCACGTGTTTGGCAGTAATGTAAATAAGGAAAATGTCTAAAATTTAATAAAAAATTAAGAAATGAATTTGAAATGCTCAACCCACTCAAACATTTTAGTTAAAATAAATATACAAAGTAAATAAAATTTCAAACAAATTGTTTTTAACACGTGATGTGTTAATGTCAATACTTAAAAAATACAAATTACACTGTGTAACAATTTAAGGGTCGTTGTTAACCCAAATGGAAATGAAAATACTTCTGTGTGGCGGCTTTGACTCTACCTCATCTCAAGTAATTTTCTTAATCCAAATACTATCCAGTGCTGGGTCAATGCTTTAATTAGAAATTTATTAATTCAGTTCGAGGCCAATTTCCTTATTATGAATTAACATAATAAGTACTTTTTTTCAAAAACTGCTATTTTTCTTTATCAGGATAGTCTCCTAATAAATACTTCACAGAGTTTTTGCTTTCAAAAACCTCTACACTTTCAGGAATGAAAAGACGATCGTTTCGTTGGAAAATTTTCGGAAAACAACCTCTCGTACCAGAATTAAATGAAATCGGAAGTTATTTTGTTCCAGCTAGCTAAAAACACAAAAATTAATACTATCATCTTAATTATTGACTTTTCTCAAAAATTTTCAAATTTAAAACTCCGTCACAGTTAAGTTAAAAGAGAGATTTATGTAATTTTAAGCAGAATTATTCTCTAAGGTGTCTTTAATAAACCCCTATGCGTTGACTACTTTTTTTTTTATATTTTGTTGAACAAAATTTTAAAAAACTCAACAATAGAATTTTGCAAATTTATAAAAAAAACAAATTCCATTTTTGGTCATACCTGGGACTAGGTTATCATAACCCAAGAGAGACAAAAAATTTTATCTGAATATTTGTGGATCTTAAAAATTAAACTAAAGTATAACCTTGTAAATTTTTCAAAGAAATATTTTATTTTTTCGATTTTCATAATTTATCTCATTTTAACCCTACAATGGTCTGAGGAAATTGCGATTACCGAAATATTTTCCAACCGATTTTGGATTTTTATACATTATCAGAAAGGGAATTCAGTTTAGATTATGATTCCATTTACATTTTCCAAAAATACAGTTATTTAAGAGCCGGTATTTTTAAAAAAAGCCAAAAAAGTGATTTTTTCGCCTTGTAAATCGTATTTCAAACTTTGAGCCCTCAGCGGCACGGGTTAACATACTCCAATCGAGCTCAAATTTCGGCTATCTCAATATCTGGAAAGGGGAATCATTTTGTGGGATCGAGACGAACAAGATTCCGACATTTTTTTCCCTCTCTATGAGATCCGGTCACATTAGTGTACACGGTGTTAAAGCACTCGAAGAAAAAAATGCCATAAACCCAATCTACCAATTTGATATATAGGTGGAAAAAGCTTTTCGAGAGAAGTCACCTTAAAGCCGAGCAATGATCAATAACGAAAAATCTAAGACATCTAGTCAATTAAAGTTAATAATAAACTCAAACCAACAACAATTTATTACACAAATGCGCTATTTAAAAAAACTAATAATTTAAAAATAAAAATCTACGGTGCTCCCAAGACTAAAGCATTTTACCTCTACGACACTACCTGCCGCTTTTTTGACGTAAAAATTTCTTTTCTTCACTTCGGGGAAAGATTATTTATCAACCGAAATAACTTTTATATGTACGATTTTGTTAAGTTATGATAGAAAATAATAAAAAAAAAAAAATTGGTACTATTTGGGTCAAAAAAGTACTACATATTTGTAAAACTGGTTGGTACTACTTTAAAAATCCCATTTATCATCCCTGTTTTGAATATACATTTTTCCGATATTACCGTTTTATTTTACTATTTAAGGGTTTTTGCTCCATTTAACCGTTTTTCGAAAATTGTAATTCTTCTTCTCTTTTAATTGCCAAATTATTATTAATTGTAGTGGCATTTAAAACCATTGCCATTGATCAATGAAATCAGACCCTTAAGTCCATTATCATTAATTGCTAAAACGGTAAGATAAATAATTGTATTACCATTACTATCAGTGCAATGCTAATGAAATTATCGGTTAATTAGTCCTCTCATGTATGAAGAAACACAAATAATTTTAAACACCAAAAAATGTGACAAATAAATGTCCATGTTTTTATCAGTAAAAAGCAAAAAAACAAAAAAGTAAATATTTAATATGCAGTTACTAATCTTATTTTTATATACAAAAATATTCAATTTTGGTTTAATTCCAGTTGTTTATTACCCGGTGTCTCCAAATGCAATACATGATATGATATGAAATATCGAAACGATTACAGAGAAACGTCTAAATTATATCAGTTGCACTGCAGTGGAGAACACTTGACTATTTCATGGCTAAGAAGTATCATAGTTTTTTCTTATATTAAAAAATACAAAACTTTATCATAATTTTTCTGCTAATAATAAATAGCTAAACTTTTCCTCCCTCTTGCTTACTAAAATGTATGTTGTTTTTGATTGCTGAACTAAAATTAAAACTAAAAGTGACATTTGGAGGCAGACATCATGGCAAAAGCCGCTTGCAAGTCAACTATATCACGATATTGCAATAAAATAGAAATTAAGTGTCTTCACTTGAGAAAATTGCTTGCTATCATTTTGTTGCATGTCAAGACCCTCTCAATGTTATAAATGCTTTATTTAATGAAATATAAAATTATTTGGTACTACACTCAAAAAAGGTTGTCGGTAGATCACCTTAAAATGACAATTAAACCAAATGTATATGCTTTTAAAAAGGCGACTAAAAATGTAGTTATTTTTAACTGTTGAAAAATAAATAAAAATATGCATTAAAAATAACTAACAATATCCGAAAAATACCTTACAATTTATTACTACCACTATCTTCAAAGCAACTGACAAAATTGATATAAACTTTATGTTTTTATGCATTGGAGATACATTTCAGATTTTTTTTTGTTTAATAAGAATATATCAATAATAAAATATATAAACTAAACAAGAACTTTAAGAAACTCAAAGAAATTTTTTATTTTTTCAATAAATAAAAAAAACAACTGTTTACTGCAAAAATACAGTTTTAAAAGTTATTTGCTATAATATTAAAAATAACAGTTTTACACAACTGTTAAAAATAACTAACTAACTAACAGTACTTTTTGTTAGTTGTTTTTTAAATAATTATGCAAATAGTAGTTTTTCAGTTAAAAATAACTACTGATTACTACACAACCAACTGTCATGTAGTAGCTGTTAAAATTTTTTCAGTGTAAATACAAATGCATGTTTTTGTAAAATTTTGAATATGAGATAATCAATGTCAGGGGCAAATAATGAAAAATTTCCAAATAACAGAAAGACGTACAGATATTTATTATAAAAAAAAAAATATATAAATGTAGGCTTCAGATGATTACAATCTTCCCCTTAAATTGGTTTTAATTTTGTGAACTAAATTAGTCGGTAATTGTTTCGTGATTTTCTGGTTTATAAATATGTCTGCATTTATTCAAGTGTCTTAATTAAATAAGTCTGTCGTTAAATAAAAAGCTAGATATTTGTGGCAAGCTGCTTTTAGCAATGATAAATTTAATTCAGCCTCTTTGTTTGTTATGGTTAATTATTTTATAAAAAAATATTAAAATAACACAGTCAGAAATTGCCAGTGGTACAAAAAATCAAGCACTGCCATACCACTGGGTAACCGCGGTGGTAAAAATAATACACATTTCCAGCGTTTGGAAAAAGCGTATTGCCAGTATTTGTTTTGCAAAAATTTCGTTGTTTTATAAAAAAAAAAAAACATTGGCAAAGAATGGGTTTAGAGTGCTATGCCAGTATTTGAAACCATTGGTTATCCGGTACTATATAGTCAAAAATTGTCAGCGGTCCAAAAATTAATTCACATTTAGAGCAATGATTTTATAAAAATGATGACGCTTCTTTAGAAAAGGTTTATGGTCGAAATTCAAATCCGGTTGCAGGGCAAACATTTTAGCGCAACAAGTAGTTGCCTAGTTGTTATCATTTATTTAGTTGGTTCAGTTGGCAGTACTGTCGTCTGACGATGCGTAATTTTATGCTGATTATGGGAAAAGTAAGCAAAAAATTTTTGGCGCGTACTTTCAGACATCTACAAGCGGTTTGAGGTTTAGTAGGAAAAATTTGCTTGTTTTTTGAAAATTGGGTTTCACTCGTTTTATAAAATAAAACTTGTTATCCTCCAACATATTTTTGTTATTTTTCCCATAATCAGTTTAAAATTACACAACTTTTGAGTGTTAATAGCTAATGCTATTCAAAATTCGGATCACTCTACTATCCATGTATTCTTGTGCACATGCTACACTTCGCAAATATTGAGATATTTTGATGAATTTGGTATATCGATTTATATGGGCCCAATGTTTATATCTAGTGGCAGTATGAAGATCTCTCAAAAATAGACTAATATCCTTGTTCACACGCTACACGTTACACTCTAATTAAATTCTGTTGAAATTTACCCAACTTATAGTAGGAAACTGAACTCCTACTATAAATTGGGTAAATTTACTCTATGTGCGTAAATGAGAAAAAATACGCACATTGTGTTTAAGTTGGTGCACAAATAATTTGTAATTTTATATTGAAAGTGCGTAAAAATTAAATGAAATTTTGAAATTAGTGTGTTAATTTACTAAATTTGTGTGTAAAAAAGCACGTTTCACGTGTAAATGTACGCATAAAATGCGTAAAAATCTACAAAAAATACGCAAAAATCCACAGAAAGTGCGTAAAAATAAAATATAATGCGTACATTTACAACAGGTGTGCTAACTTTAAGCACCACCCAAAAATTTTTTTAAATAAAATATCAAATTAATTTTTAGTACGTATTTTATTATTAATAATATCCGAGTCATTCTCTCATAATCGTTTATGTCCAAATTAGTCGTTTTGGGATCTTAAGGCATTTGTATAAAATTTATATAAAAATTTGTTATAATCGGTGCGATGACTCCTGCTCAACAAAATGCCTTCTTTGAAAGGGGAGCAGTAACCGTCAACAATAATGGGAGAAAACGCCTTAAGAGAGATATGGCCTACGCAGGAACAACTGAGTGCAATGACTCCTGCTCAACAAAGTCAGTATTCATTGAGTACTGCCTAACTTGCAAAGAAAGCATTTTGTTGAGCAGGAGTCATTGCACTCAGTTGTGCCTGCGTAGGCCATATCTCTCTTAAGGCGTTTTCTCCCATTATTTTTGACGGTTACTGCTCCCCTTTCAAAGAAGGCATTTTGTTGAGCAGGAGTCATCGCACCCATTTGTTTTACCTAGGCCGTATCTCTCTTACGGCGTTTTCTCCCGTTATTGTTGACGGTTGTTGGTTGACTGCCTCCCTTGCAAAGAAGGCATTTTGTTGAGCAGGAGTTATTGCACCCAGTAGTTCCTGCGTAGGCCGTGTCTCTCTTACGGCGTTTTCAATTTTGAAATGAGGTTTAGACTACCACATGCGTTAATAATAATTAGCAAAAACAATTTCATGCTTATGTTGCTATTTCCAGACTCTAATGTGTTTGTGTAAATGTTGTAATTCACAAAAAATAATCCGTTTTCGCTTTTTCTTTTTATTATTTATAATTTTTTTTCAATTTTTTCTAATTTGAAATGTCAGAGTATTTATTACTATTATTGTATAGTATATTTACCAACTTTGTGCGTAAAAATTTTATTTAACAAAACAATAGTAATTTTAGACACAATGTGTTTATTTATAAGCACATAATGTCTAAAAATACTTTGTATGCGTATTATTGCGTATGAAAGTGTGTACAAAAAGAGTTTTTTTGTTTATATTTACCGAATTTTCGTAAAATTAAACAAAATTTTACCCATTTTATAGTAGTAAATTTACAACCATTTTTTAGAGTGTACAAATATAAAGATATTGTTAAGGTTTACCTTTTAAAAACGTTAGTTTTTTCCATTAAATAAATCGGATTCTTTTATATTGCAATCAAAATAATTAATTCCACTACTGACATCAATTGATACGTTTTACCTTCAAAAACGTAAGTTTTTATAACAAAAAAGGGTTGGTGCTCTTTGCAATTAAAGTAACACACACTCGTTAGTTTGATATTGAGCTTATATACTTATTTCTTTAACACCTGCATAAAGTACACACAAACTATACAAACGCTAGTGTGCAACTCTCACTATACAATGCTAATACGCTATTAACAAACTTTAGTATACAACTAACTTCGACTTACTTCGTTAAATGTGGTCTTATATAGCTTAACGGCTGTGTTGTAGCACATTGAAGAAAATTCCCGCGCTTAAAATTATAACACTTATGTTATTCATAACAGAGCGCCCAACTACTTAACATCATACTGTATATACTTAAAGGCAGTGCTGCTACTTTGATGGTTTAGTAAATCCCGCCTATCGGCACATTTTCCTCCCAAAATTACAGAATTTTCTATACAAGACCAATCCAATTTCGTAACAATATTTTAAGGAAATTTACTACAGTGATTCATATAGGCATCAGTAGAAAGCCTTTTAATTTGGGATATAATCGGTCCAACTTCGACTTTGTCTTAAATTCACTTAATATTAGAAAAATCAAAATTTATTATTGATTTCCTGTTTTTTTTTTGCAAAATACTGAACATATTTTGCCACGTCCATTACACCCACTAAAATTTAGGATTCAAACATTTTTCGACTTTTAACCAGACTGGTGTAGGGTATTACATGCTCTCAGAAAAGTTCTGCAGTTAGGACATGACAGTTTTTTGTGCAGTAATGCGGTTGTAGTTATTTTAACCCTTAAATGCATGATCTCTTAATTTTTAACCATTATTTTAGATGTGATTTCAAGAAAAAATACAAAAAAAAATTATTTAAGAAAAATGTGTTTTTAATGCAAAGTATTTGATTATTTTAATGTGTATGAAAAAACCAAAAACTATAAACTATATTGGGTCTTTTTTGCACATTAACCCTATATGGATCAAGTTACTCAAAATAGCAATTTTTATCATATGGAAAAAATTTTTTTTTATTCATTTAAAGTGATATTTTTCCTAAAATTATGAAAGGTGTTATTCTGTAAATTTCCCAGTGGGGCGTTTTTGACCAAAAGTATAAAAATTAACCCCATATGGATCACGTTACATAAAATAATTATTTTTATCCAGTTGAGATTTTTTTTTTATCAATTTAATGGCTTTACAATCTCGTAGTCATAATTAATATTAAGTTTCATGGGTCGTTTCTGATCCCAGGCCACTAAGGGTTAAATATTTTTTAAAGAAATGTAAAGATAATTATAGTCTAACCAAATTTAAGTGATGTTTTTTCGAAAACTGTGTAAAATTTGATGAAAACTTTCAAATTTTGTTTAATTTTTGACAAAATGAGCAATTTTTGTAAAATGTCCTGGAAAGCAGTCGCTCCAAACACAAATTCGAATTATCATTTTTCCAATTTATTTTTTTTCTTTAATATTAACTATTATATGGTATAAATAGCAATCGACATCTCCAAATTAGGCATTTTAAAAAATCTTTAAAATTAATTTAAAAAAAACACGTTTTTGCATTTTTATCAGATTCGTGGGTCATTTTGGATTCCAGGCTAAAGTGGGTTAATGATATCCGATGAAGTCCAAATTCCATGTCTGAATCATTGTGACTATATTAAAGGAACAAATGGAATAAAAAATATTTTTTTTGAAATTTCGAATTTTGGGAATTTTTAATAGTAATACACTTTTTTTTCCAAAATGGGCCATTTTCGTCCAACTTTCGGCACGGCTTAACGTTTTCCAAAAAAAAAAAAAATCGATTTCTTGCATTTGGCACCATTTCCCATAAAACTGGGGGTGTAATGACAAATATATTTTTAAGGGACACTCTAATGTATATACCTTTTTTTTTGATTTTTTTTGGAAATGTACCTATACGAGTGATATATGGTCTCGTTTTTTTTTGGTATTCGTAGTTTGTCGAATAACTAAATATGACATTGAGCCCATAAAAAATTCTTGTTCATAAATTTTATCTTCGCTATAACCAAACAGTACATACTTTATAGAGAAAATATGCTACTCACGGTTCTCTAGATAATTAGCGAACTTGGGCAAAGAGAAAATTGCATTAGAAAACCTATTTATAAAAAATTAGAGCGAGGGTTGAACGAGATTAGGTGGATATATAACCACTACTATAACATATCTAAATACCATTAGCAGTCAACCACAATGCAGACCATGATACAATCATACTAGGTAGATGCATTAGAACAACAAACAACAACAAAAAATATAATCGGCTACTCTTGATACATAGCGAAAGCATACGAACAATCCCTGAACTGTCATAATAAAACCCTGAACTGTCAAACTCTCCCTAATGCATCTACCTAGTATGGTTGTATCATGATGCAGACCTCTCTTGCAAGAAATTTAGAAGATAAAAAAGGATTGTTATTGTTGTTGTCGTGTTTGTTTATAGCAAATATAAATAAATAAAAAAAAAACAAACAAAATATAAACAAAAACAGAATATATTTAAATAAATAAATTGGGGGTGGTATAAGTGTGAACAAAAAACATGATAATGATTGCAGAACTATTTTTACCGAAAAAAGCTGTTTGACTATGTAAATGATTTAAAATTTTATACATAAAGTTTTGATATTAATTTTTTTTTATTTATATTTATTATCTTTTTTTAATTGCTTAAATTGATATTTTAAAATAAATTTTAGATGATTTTTGTTTAAATTCTTTGATTTTTTTAAATTGTACACATTTTTAAAATGAATATGTATATTTAAAGAAAATCCATGGGTAAATTATGAAGTTATAGCTAATCAATTTTATATACTCTTTGTTAATTTTATTATCTTTATTTTAATACAATCTGTGACTAGATTGGTTTCCAATCCCGATAAACAATCTTCTGTGGAAAAGTCATTAGAAAAAAGAACTTAAAATAAAACAAAATAATAATATTAAATGCTGGTTTAATTTTTGAGGTTAGTAGTTTTTTTTGATGTCAATACACTCAAAAAAATAAGTTAGTAGAAAAATTAGTAAAACGTCTTGTAAATCAAGTGTACTAGATTTTATCAATTTTTTTTGCTGAAATTCCGTTTTCAGCAAAAGTTTTAGTTATATTTTTTTAGCACTAAACTAATTTTGAACTAATGTTTTACTAATTTATTTTGCTACAAAAATTGTGCTGATAACCGCAATTATAGCGTGCACGAAAACCAGATAGACAGGATGTAGATGTCGCAGCTTGTCTGGATGTAGTACAGACAACGCAAATAATAATTAAAAAAACAACTCTAAACAATTTCTATATTTAAATTTTCAGCAATTAAATTAACTAAAGTAAAATATTTCTACAAATTTTTTGAGTTTTTTCCAGTCTTCTACTATTCACTAAAAAGTTTAGTGATTTTAGCAAGGAGTTTTTTCATTTGCAATCGACTAAGTGTTAGCAAAACTTTAGCTGAGATTACTATTTTTTGTAGTAAAAATCAGCTCGCTGATTTTCAGCAAACACTTTTGCTGAAATTACCAACTTTTTTGCAAGCACGCTCCTGACTAAAAATTTGCTGACACAGCAACATTTTTTGCTGACTTTACTGACTTTTTTTTTTGAGTGTAGTTTAAGATTCATAAGAGAACAAAATTTTACAAGTGTTTTGAAAAATTTCATTTAGGCTCTGAAAAATGTCATTAACGTATGAATAAACAAAGCGTATTTGCAGGTGCGTACTTTAACAATTGTTGCGCATTTTGAATATTATGCTTACGTTTCTGCTATAATTCCAAAAATATATATTTATAAAATAGAATGTTTTATGATGAACAATCAAAATAATCATGTTTGAAATGTAGGAATGAAAATACGAAAAAAATTTTGAATAAATTTTCAGGGATTTACAAAACATTTTTAATACAAATGTGAACATTGCAATATTTACATTTTATTTCAGATTACATGAATCCCCTCATAATTTTGTAAACTTCAGATTTTTTGTAAAAAAAATTAAATAATAGTGTTTAGGATTTCAGATGGGAAACTCTTATGCTGTATAAGTATTAGTGCTGGTAAATATATATATGGGTATTGAGTATTGAGTATTGAGTATCGAGTATTTATCTTTTTTTGAGTATTCGGAGTTACATTTTGAGATGAAAAAGATTCATAAATGAGACTCGGCTAAAAGATTAATAACAGAATTCAACTGTGCTATAAGAAAAAAATGTTTGAAGGCAGATGTTAAAAAACTATGCAAAACATATTACATTTTTATGTGCTAATTCATAAAAAAAAATTATTTGGTATTTGAAGCTTGCTATAGTTAAAGTACATATTTCGCTTAATAAAGAGTAATTAGAAATCTTGATTCATAATCGTATTTTAACTATAAATTAATTTTTCGATTTGATACTGGCAACACCATTGTTTATTTTCTCTCTTCTCTCAAATAAATTGTAAGTGATGTACAAATTTAGTAAACGATTGACTCGGCAATCGGAAGTGAAAATGATTATTTTTAAATTAGAGAACTAATGATGTGCTAAGATAAATTTATAAAAGCAATCGAATTTCGAATAATGTTTTGACAGTCTGTACATCACTATTGTTTTGTTTTTCTTTTTAATTTTATTTTTACATTTTTTTTTTGGAAATTTTTTCATTATCATTAGCAATGTAATTGTTGTAGCTTTTTCCAGTTTGATGGATGTAATGAAATGATGGCTTTAATGAATCATTTCATGCCTGAAAATTAAATAATTAACAATTAAATGGTGACTTTCTCACTCCAGCGTTTGCAAAAAGCGTTTTACCAGTATTTGTTTTACAAAAATTTCGGTGGTTTATAAAAAAAAACCACTGGCAAAGAATTGGCTTAGAGTGATATGCCAAGGTTTGTAACCAGTGGTTATCCAGTGCTACCTAGCCAATGCTACCAGGCGTACAAAAATCAATTCACTGGTAGACCAATAATTTTATAAAAATGCTGACGCTTCGTTAAAAAATGTTTGTAGTCAGAAGGTTCCAAGTTCAAATCCGGTTGCAAGCCAAAGATTGTTTTTGGATTTTTTTTAATTTATTTTTTTTTTGTTTTATAAAATCAATTTTTTTGTTTATGGGAAAACTCCTTCAAGAAAAATCTTTTTGGCCCTCCCAAAACTGGCATACTATTTACAAAAAATTGTTTGCCAGTACCAGCATTTTGGCACAGCCAGTAGTTGTCCAGCTATTATCACTCATTTATGTGTTTAGCCATCAAATATTATATGTCTCGTTAGCTTAGGGGGTAGAGCAATCTTCTGCCAATCTGACGGCCTGGGTTCAAATCACGGCAGGACCAACAAAAAATACATATGAACTTTTTTTAAATTTTGTTTTGGAAAATATATTTCCAGACCACATATTTATTGGTTTCGCCAGCATTTTGCCAACGTTTAAAAATTTTTTCCGGCGCTTTTTGAACAGCCGGTCTTTTTGTCTAATGATGTTATCATTTTTCTGACTGGGGTGTTACAAATTTGACTACCGAAACATGTGTTTGACTCAAGTGAAATTATTTTACGACAAAAACAACTTTTTGTGCTTAAATACAAAATTTTGAATTTAAAATTTTGTAATAATGAAAATGAATTTTGCAAATGATGTTAAGCTTACGAAATGATATATTTATCTAACATGCACTTTGTTTTTAAATAAATTATAATATTTTATCGTATAATATTCACTAATATAACAATAATATATTAAAATGATTTTGAAAAAATATTCTTTGTAGTGTAAATAATGTAAATAAACACATTGCTGGAGTGTACTCTTTGTGTACTGCTAGGAAAATCTTTTTAAACAAAGAAATTATAAAATTAATTATGTACAAAAGTTGAAAAAAAGTATTTAATATTTTATACCCTACATCACTATGTGGAGTGGCTATAATGGGTTTGTGCTGATGTTATTAACTAGAAAAAATTATGTACAAAGATCCGCCTTTATGTACACCGATCTATTTAGAATAATTTTCTGAACCGATTTAGTGATGTTCGTCCGGGTGTCCATATATTTTTGTGTTTATATGGATTTGTATTAGGCCAGGAACAAACCTTGTTGAAAATTGTTGCAATCTGTCCACGTTCTGACTTGGTGGCCATAGTAAGTTCTAGTCAAAATGAGCCTAAGATTGCTTAAAACGCTTAAAACTCTGATATCTGTTTGTTGTTTGGTTAGTGAATGCAATTTACTCTCATACATTTTTCCACCCATTTTAAAGAAAATCTCAACATTTTTGGACCTAGTTCCCACCCTGTAATTTCATTCAGATTTTTCTCTGTATCTTTTCTCTTATTAATTCTTACGCCCATATGATAAGGATATGGTTCCTTCACGGAATAAAACCCAAATCGTACTATGGTGTAGAGCAGGGATGATAAATGGGATTTTTAAAATAGTACCAACTTGCTTAAAAAATAGTACTTTTTCGACCTCCATAGTACCAAAAAATAATTTTTGTATTCTACACTACTCCTTGGGTGTATTGAGTTGGTGCTTATGATGTCGGTTCGTCTGTCCATACCAAAGGAACGATCGATCCCCATAATCAAACTACAGGTCGCATTTTAAAAGATAATTTTACGAAATTTGGTACATAATTTTCTACTGCATCGATTGCTAACGCCATTGAAAATGGTTAGAACCGGTCCATGTTTTGACTTAGTAATCATGCAATCAAAGCAATTGTATTTGATTTCTTTCACCGGACCTATTTAATTTTATTCATTAGTGAGGTAGTGATCATTCCGGACAAAGACCAAGGCTCAAATATGGCTTAGTTCCTCTCGGCTCTTTTTTACAGTGTTTTGTGCTCGAAAAAGTCTGAAAAATTACAAATATTTTATTTCCTTTCATGGTTTTAAAAAAAAAAATTAAAAACCCAAAAAAATCAATATAATTGTTTTGGCTTTATCTCGCTAACTGTCGAGCCGATATTTACAACTCAGAAATTAGAATATTAGACGTAATAGATAGCATAAGCTCGGAAATACGATCCCTTCCACCATCGGAAAAATCGATATTTGAACTTGTTAAATGCGTTTCTATAGAATTATATGGTATCGAATAACTTTGTGCTGACGTTTGATTCAGATTTTTGTTTGAATGAAGTCCCTGAAAGTCGTATTCAATTTCGTTGGAAGGTTAAAATTATTTTAAAGGGATTTAATCAATTCAGCTTATTTGATTTATTTAACAATTAAATTAAGCACCACCTCAATTAACATAACCTTCGATTAACGCAACTTCTTGGTTATCACAACAATTTAAAGTTACGATTATTAAGCATGTTTTTAAATCAACAATACTAAACTTTCGAGAAATTTTATTTCATCTTATTTTTAATATTTTTGTGTACACATTTTAATAATTTGTTTAATTGAATTATGTATTTTAAACTCCGATAGTTAATATGTTCATTTCAAATACAATATTTTGTATGAAAATTAAAAAAAAAATAAAACATGAAAATTTGTAAATAGTACTAAATGAGTCATAGGAGTACCATAGTACTTTTGAGGTTCTAATAGTACCACAAAAAGTACTATATTACTAACTTTATCATCCCTGGTGTAGAGTATCTCATGATCCGGCTTAACCGATTATAATTTGTTTACTTGTTTTTATATATTGTAAAAGATGTTATTTGCAATGTCATGCCTTTTTGCAGTTATTGAAGAAAAATTAATTGAGGAAAATTAATGGGTGGCTATAATATTTTACTAGAGTTTAAAATAGACCGAAATGTTTTACAATGTTTGTAAATATTAAAACTGTCTTATGGCCAGGCTGAAATAGGGAACAACGCTTAAGATTATTTGGAAAATATTCACTTCTAATTGGTCATACTTTTTGTGATCATCGATGGATTTTCTTGAATTAGGTGTATTTTGTATTTTATATAAAGATGTTGGCTCTACAACAGAAGTATTTTTATTTCCCCAAATATATATGTAATTTGAATTATTTTTGTGCTTTCGAAATAATATAACTTCTTTTGTTGCTATATTTTCTCCCAGTTTCATTTAAGACGAGAATCTCAAAATAAATGTTACATATACATAATTAGGAGATTCGGTGCACAAAATTCATATATTCACATATAACTTAACATATTTGCCTTAGCATACCTTCTCATCTCTATAAGTCATACTTGATAGTACCAATTCTTTTGTTCTTTAAAATGCAAATATAATATACATATATTTGTATACATGTACATTTGTAATAAAATAACAAATACAAAACAACATAATCTAATATGACTCATATTCCATATTGTTGTTTCATTGAAAAATTAAATATTGTAGCACACATCATGCCAAGTGTCATCAAATTGTGTTCTTATTGTTTGTAAAAAACGTCATCAAATTCAGGTCAACGATCTCTAAATAAAAATGCATAAACAAACTATTTTTAGCCAATCAAAATCATAATGCATATTAAATTTAATACTTTAACGGAACATGCCACCTGTTAATTTAACAAAAGCAGGGTTGACAACCCCATTCATAACGTTAGTAATAAGGGATAAAGTTACTTCAACAGTATTTCGTTAGGTTATTGCAGGCTTATCGGTAGCGTTGCCAGAACTTTTCACGAGAAAGTGGGACAATGACAAAAAATCATAAAAATAGCTGGATTTTAAAAACTTTGGCGGAACAAAAAATTTAAAATTTTGAGATAAATTTAAACATTAAAAAATGTTGAGATTACCCCATGAGAAATTTATCGAAATTTCGTTATATTCAAACATCACCACGGCTCCGAATTTTGTTGAAAATTGTGTTACATAATGTTCGTGAATTGCAACCTTGACTAATGAATAGCATGGACTTAATCCAATAACGCAAGAAGTTCCCTGGACATTATTTACAAATACTCTTTTGATTTTAGCTGTGTTTTAGACTTAACTATGTCCGTTAACTCATAAAAAATTCAAATTAAATAGAAAAGTGTTTAAGATGAAAACTAAAACATCACTTTTCGTATACCCAGAAAACAGGTTTGGTGCTGACAACAGCATTTGTAGCCAGAGCTTTGAAGAATTAATTCCTTAATTCAATTTTTCAATTCTGAATTAAAAATTCGATGAATTAATTCACAAAGCAATGGAATTAATTCATATTTGTTTTCGTTCGATTTATTTTGTTACGAATTAATTCAATTGCTATAGTTCTCTTTATTAAATCAAATGAATTAATTCACTGGTGAATGCGTTCAATTTTATAAGTCGAACGGAAAAAAGTGAATTATTCCTTACTGAATTAATTCACCACAGAATTCGTTCAATTTCATTTTCGTTTAGTGAATTAAAAAAAATAAAATTACGTTCAGTGAATTAATGAAAAATAAAATTACGTTCAGTGAATTAAAAAAAATTAAATTACGTTCAGTGAATACCCTACGGGAAATTTTAACAAACTGTCACCGAACCCCTTTATATGAAATAGACTGGTCACTTTTACATGGCGTTGTCATTGTAGGGGGAAATTGACCCCTTGTGATATGTCACAAGACAAATCCCAGGACAGGTCCCTGAACTTTGTTTTTTATGAGAGTTCAGTTATAATTTTAGAAGCACTAGAATTATCTACTAAGTTCTACATTCACGGCCGTTAAACTATAAAGGACCGAACGTTACGAAGGGAGCTGAAGTTGCGCAATAACATTTGTGGAGTAAAGTTGTACTATAAACTTTGAGCTGTTAAGTTGTGTATTAGCATTTTACAATCAGTTGATTATTAGATTTTATGTGTGTGTTACATTGTTGTATTTAAAGTAATAAAGCGTTTAATAAAGGAAATAAACCAACGTTTTAAAAGGTAAATTTCGTAACAATATATTTAAAAACTATTAATAACATATTATATAGCCGACAGGTTGTTGAAAAAATGATTATATAGAGACAATCTGACAATAAAATATAAACAATAATACAATTTAATGGAAAATCACTGATGAAGCGTGTCCATAAAGAAAATGCAGAAACTAGATCTAGTCTGATTTGCAAATTTATAATGTGTTTATAACTTTTGAAAAAATGTTTATTCTTCTTCTTAACCGCAAACCTACTGTAATAATATATTTAATAGTTAGCCAAAAAGTTTAAAATACACCTGCGGTCACGCATATCTTACCACTGAATTTTGTTGGACAAACGCTTGTTTAAATACAAATTATAACGGTATTTTTTGCTGTATCGCAATTATATCAATTTATCTGTGCAAGAAACTTGAAATTAAAAATAAATACGGAATGTTGTGAAAAAAAATCATTTATAAATCAGTAGTGCATATTATTAAACCGATAGACCTCAAAGATGATTCCAAAATATAAGCGTTTGACTCGAGATGAAAAGGTCATTATTTTTACATTGGAGGAAGAAATCGCGAAATAGCAAGACGCATAGGCTGTAGTCATCCAACCGTGATAAATTTTCTGAAAAAAAGAACCAGGATGACCGTTTAGAGAGCAGCAGCAGGAAGAGAACTATTAGAAAGACATCTGACCGAACAGATACCGTTATACACTGAATAAGCCTGAAGAATCGTTTTAAAAATGCCGTCGAAATTAGAAGAGATCTCGAACAAGACTGTAAAGTTAGCATTAGTGTAGAAACGGTTCTTAGACTTTTCCGGGAATTCAGACTTTGTGGCAGTAGACCAGCAAAAAAACCCCTCCTGACACAAAAACTGAGAGCTAAACGGTTGTAGGGGGCCAAAATGCACCGCAATTGGACTCTCGACCAATGGCGAAACGTTATATGGTCTGATGAGAGCAAGTTTAACTTGCACTGTGCCGACAATCTTCCGTACGTCCGACGTTTTCCAGGAGAAAGATTTAGGGACACATGTGCTATTAGAACGGTCAAGAATCCTCAGAGCCAAATGATCTGGGGATGTTTTTCTTATTATGTACGGAGTCTTTGTTTTTTTGTGGATGGAATATTGAATGGAGAAAAATATGGTGCAAAATCGGTAAGTTTTGATTATAAATCATTATACTCATATATTTGTAGCCAAAAATTATGAAATAATTTTTTAAATCTTTTTTACAGGTGCAAAAACATTCATTCCCGGATTTAGATCCTATCTAACATTTATGGCACGTGATGAAACATAAAGTAGCTCAGCATAAGCCACAGAGTAGACTGGAGCTAAAAAAAAAATTTGGAAAATGTCTTGTAAAATGAAATATCAAACATTGAATTGCAAAACTTGTTGAGTCAATGCCTTCCCGAATCGAAGCTGTTATAGTTTCCAGAAGGGGGTCGACATCTTATTAGACCTAAGATTAAAATAATATTTTATCTAATATTCAAGTAAAACAACCAGCAATGTTTTTATATTGTTTAATATGGAAAATATTTTGAAAACCGGGATAAATATATGACAATAAAAATTATCCCTTTATATATTTCATATGAAAAAAAAGAAAAATATACTTTCGAAATCAATGAAATTTTGTTGAAAACCGTATTTTTATTATAAAATCCATGTTTAAAAAATTTTGCATGTAGTCCAAACATAAGCAGAGAAATTAAAAAAAAAAACACTGCGAAAAATGAAGTGGTACGATGTGTGTGACCGCAGGTGTACCTTCAACAGATTATTTCTCAGAATTTGTTAAATAAGTTTTGGAATTGTAGCACTTTCAGTTCCTTAAATATGTGTAATTTAAGTTCAAATGTTGGCTATTATTTTTGATTTCTATAGATTTGGTTAAAAAAAAAATTATGCTTGATGTTTTTTTTTTTTTTTTTAATTTTAGCTTTTTTCTGCAAATCGATCACACAAACATTTGTTAAATGTTTTATTATAATCAGCAGTTAAACATTTTGTAATTTACTGTCATCACCAATATTTTAGTAACAATTTTAACAAAAAATAATCTTTCTTCAAACATTTTTATTTTACTTTACTGCACCGTTTGCAATTATTTTGAAGTTGTTTTGACATATTTATATGTATTTAGTTAATATATTTGTTTACATACCATGGAACTGTTGTAATCTAAATTGTTGGCATTTATTTTTAGAACACGTTGCGTTTTTAAAAATGTTTTGTTTTTTCTAGCTATGTTCTATTTGTAATTTTCTTTAAATAAATAAATGTAATAAAATTTATTCACAAAAATATATAAAAACACTTCAAAAATTTTAATAACACATGTTTTTCTTACAAAATTATAATATTTTAAAATACAGCGTTGATTAAAAAAACTAAATATTTACACTTTAATTTAATTAGCACTTTATATGAAAATATTCGTTAATTTATCTAGCAAATACAAACTAAATAGTTAGACAAAATGTTTCACTAAAATTGACTTGTTTATGTAATTTTGTAAATTTGTGATATTCGGTTTTATATGTGGGTATTAAAAATTAAAATCTAAATAAAAATATAATTTATGTATATAAATTTATTTCAAGAACTTTGTTTTTAGTTGATATTGTGTGCAGCGTGATTAAACGCCGATTAAGAACTGAAATTCATATGATTTTGACTCGATGAAAAATAAGGAATATTTTTTTTTATTTATTTTTTATTTCTTTATTTACTTACTTGAGAGTGAGAGTATCAAAAAATATATTAAACGTGATTAAATACATACAAAAAATAAAAACAAAATATTATTAAATTAGATTAAATCAAAGAGAATCAGTTGCTAACAAGCTGTATAAAACACACATTACTTATACACCATCTCTGAAATTATGGCGATTATCATTGATAATTATAATTGCTACTAAACATTCAATGAATGAGTGTCTGAATATGAGCACATGTAAATAACTGAGCATATTTATTCAACACTCATACTTATACAATCGAATAGAGAACAGATAAATGAAATAATTCTCTTAGAAATGTATTTATTGCTTCTTATCAACTTAATACTAAAATAAAAACAAAAAAAATATTGTAGTACTGTGTAAAAAAAATAACACAATTTTCGGTGCAAAGAAAACAGCATTTAACTTTGTTATACTATTTGTAACATGTGGAAACATTGGTCTAAAACGGGACATCTGTAGTATAGGAGAAAATAAGTGATCTTAAATTCTCAATACTGCGAGTATCGAAAAAGGTCACGACAAGCACTGCTTTCATATCTCCAATTTTGAATTTTCAAAATTTTTTAAGAAAATTGAGAAAAATTACACAAAAAATAAAAAAAAAATATTTGATTATTAAAGTAAAACACCGAGCCCAGATTTTTGGAGTTGTAGTCGGTCACTTAACTCATTCAGCCAAACACTGCTATTCAAAATGACTGACTGTATCAGACAACTTTTTCGTGTTATTGCATTTATATAATTATATAAGTTTATACATGACTTAGAAAAAATAAATTCATAACATTCTTGCAAAAAAAAAAAAAAAAAAAAAATAATAAAAATTTTAAATATTTTACATTCACAGAATTTTTTGGTGAAGAAGACAAAAAAATGTTTGTCGGAGGGTCTAGGTCTCGATTTGTATTTCAGTACATATTTGCAAAACAAATAATGGGATAAGAACAACATACATGCTGCTGGTAAGGTATAAATGTCATTTAAATGAGGTGTGTCATATATAAACTTAACAATCCCTGATAAAAAAAATTCCCAATTTTAGAGGGATTTTCAGAAAAAAACTCTTTTTATTTCAAAATACTCTTATCCAACACTTCTTCACAATTTGTTTTCTTGGTATAAAAGTAGGAATAAAAACAAAAATACATAATAATATTAAAAAAATTTTATGTGTAAATATTACAAAAAAAAAAAAAATTTTGGCCCTGGAAGAACTTAAATTCCGAACTTTAAGCAAATTGTTATATAAAGGGTGGTCCAACCATAATACGCGATGTTAATTGTGTCTCACACCTTAACGTCAAGTTTTTGCCCGACTTAACTTGACATTTCTTTGTTTCAGTGTTTGACAAATTCAACCATGGAGAGGTACACAATTGAGCAGCGCGTTAAGATTAATGAAGCCTTTTACGAAAATGGGGGTTCAAATCAAAATGAATTTCGTGTATTTCGTGATTTCCTTGGTCAGCATAATCGACCAAATGTGTCCATAATCGGGAGAATTGTGCGCAAATTTCAGCAAACCGGGTCTGTAGGAAATGTGAAAACACCTGTGCATGCTCGCCCAGTTCGTTCTGCGGTTTATGGGCTGACGGCGTCATCGGGCCGTACTTCTTCGGTCAAGCAGTTACTGCACACAAAGAAAAGATTCGTTGTGACAACCGAATTTGTTGCTAACCGAATTTTGGTAGTCCCATGTACTATCACATAATTCGGTTGCAGCTATCTATATTTACAGTTGTACCTATTATGCTAGAACAATGTAAAATAGTTGGTACAACCGGATCACTTTAGTACTACCTGATCGAATTTAACTTTCAGTAGATCCAACCGAATTTTTTTAGAAAACCCAATAGAATTAAATAAAACACCATTTCCGTTATTTTAACTTTTTTATATATATTTATATTATATATTATTATATATAAATTATTTATTCACCAAAATTGAGAAAAATTACTAAAATTAAAAAAATCGCTATAAAAGAACACAACGCATATGTTTAAAAAAAAATCGCCAAATTGAAAAAGCGCCAAAATTTTTATTTCTAATTTGGTGACTTTTTTATTCTTTATGTTTTTTTTTTTAATTTTTACTGATATTTTTCCAATCCAATTTCAATTTCATTCTCAGAATCAGAATTCTGCGGGTTTGTATTTAGGAAAAAGTCCTCAGATCCCGGAAGAAGGAAGAAGTCCTCCGGATTTTGTACACAAGCGTTACACAAACTTCTATTCTTAAAATGATTCAACAAATTATAGAACTGTGGATAATAAAGATAAGAAATAAAATAATTTCGAATATAAACATAAACATTTAAAAAATTTTACAGGAGAAGCAAAAAACTTTTTATTTGTTAATATAATCGTCCTGTAAAATTTTGCAGGAATATGTATTTTGACACGGTCCATCATATTCGATCAAAAAGTCGATTTTGATTTTGTTGTAACTTACGGCTTTTTTGATTTTATATGACGATATGTACATGCAAATAAGAAATTTTTACTGACATTTTTATCTTTATTTTACTCCAATGCAGAAACGATAAACATTTTTAAGGTATTTTTAAGATTTTAACTGTTTTTATTTCAGTTTTGTTTTCTTTGTTAGTTTTGTTTTATATTTTTAATTTTTTGACAATTGAAATAAATTCTCTTTAATCTTTCGGTTGTGTTTTTTTTCTTTGGCTATGGTGACCAATATTATTAGAATGAATTTCTGTGGTTTTTAATTTGGATACCACAACCGAGAATCTGTTACAGGACTGATACAGCTATTTTTAATTCAGTACATGCAACTATCAGTTGGTAGAAAACACTTAGTATGGCGTTAGTAAAGAAAGATTTTAAAAATTTGGTTAGTGGAACTAATTTATTAAGGAAAATGCCAAATTTTAAGATTTAGAGATGGTTACCAATACCAAATGATATACCAAAATTTCACTTTTGTTTAAATTGGTTGGGGTTACAGATTTTGCTAACAGTTGTAACCTCTTAATAGTAAAGTTTACAATTTTTGGTCATCAGAGCCAATAGTTTAGTGATAGGACTGTTTTTCTGTAATTACAATAAAAATTTTATTTTATAGGTAAAACAATGGTAGTGTTAACGGATTTCCAACTGATTTATTTTGTGTGTGTGTGAATGGTGTTTGCTATCGCGAGATGATAACGGACTTCTTGTAGCCACAAATTGTGGATATGGACCTGGACGATATTTGCTTTCAACAGTATGGTGCCACTTGTCACACAGCCAACGAAACAATGGCTCTTGAAATTCAATGGCCGTGTTATCTCATGTCGTGGCGATGTTAATTGGCCGCCACAATCATGTAATTTGACACCGTTGGACTTCTTTCTTTGGGGATATTTAAAAGAAAAAGTGTGTGTCAATAAGCCGAGAACAATTCAAGAGCTAAAGGATGAGATAATTCGGCATATTAACGATATTGAACCTCAATTATGTCTTAGAGTCATTGAAAATATGGACCATCGGATAGACGTATGCCACCGAAGCCGTGGCGAGCATTTGGCCCATATTTTGTTTCACGCATAATTTTCATAGATCCTTCTATCATAATAAAAAATATTAAGATAATTCTCTCAAAACTTTTTGTTTTATTTACAATTAACATCGTGTATTTTGGTTGGACCAACCTTTATAAAGCGTTATATAATTATGTCTTTCTACATGAAATTAGGTATGATTATATCGGGTCTAAATCCCGATAAGATTTTATATGATTCAAAATATCTAGATCTTATCCGATATAATTTTATCCACCATTTTTCGGATTATAGTATATCTCCAATTATATTAAATAATATATCATTACATATGACATCATATTATTTTTTTACTCGGGAATAAATTTTTTAATAGTCTAATCAAGGGGCGCTATATAAAAAAAAATTTACACAAGTAAACAAAAGATATACAGATGGACGTGTTATATATTTTCGGAAAGCATATTAAAAACTGCATGATGTATAACAACCAAAAGATATATTTGTGAAAAACTCAATTTTTTATAATT
Source organism: Leucophora obtusa (assembly GCA_949987735.1). NCBI lineage: Eukaryota > Metazoa > Arthropoda > Insecta > Diptera > Anthomyiidae > Leucophora > Leucophora obtusa. Next base: position 208,789,007 of record OX465297.1, read on the forward strand.
TTTTGAATGCGACATGTCTCGAATTTATAAAATTTAAAATTGTTTTTACATGACAGTAATGTACTCTCAAAAGGAAAAAAGTTTGGTACACATATAACATATGTTAAGTATTAAGAGGTTCCAAAATATTTAAAAATATGGACCTTCGGGAAAATTCGTCTCAAACCCAAAAAGGCCGTATATCGAAAAAAGCCGGAACACCCCATCACTTAAATATTATAAGAAAGATTAATATATATATGTGAATTTGATTCTTAGCCCTGTATGTTATACATCGCCCTAAGTATATTTTATAGCCCTAAGTATATTTTAAGAACCAGCTCTTTTTTGTCCAATTTATCGACATTTTGGTAATTTTAGCCAATTCCATTTGAAATAATTTGATTTAACAAACATATCCCAATGAAGGGTGTTTAAATATTCATATATACCTAACAGAATGCTTTTTCTTGTTTTTGTTTTTCATTTTATACTTGAATTGACTCTGTGTGTGTTTGCATTAATTGTTGCTGTTGATGCTAATACAGTGTTATGCCAGAGTATTTGCTTTAAAGTGCATATTATTGTCACTGTTGTTTTTATTGTTGTTGAAGTTTTAAAACTATTTGGGCTAAATTGTTGTTTCATTGGTCTTATAGCCTCGTACTACTGCATAAATAAATATAAACAAACAACTTAGCTTTTTGGTATCCATATCAGCTGATTTGTGTGCAGACATGTTATCACTCATTACTGTATTTAGGTAAAATAGATAAATTTAAGTTGTTGTTTTTGCTATTACTGTTGTTTGGTATTAAAAAGGGGGTAAAAGTATGATTTCTTTTTGTTTTAAATTAGCTTGTGTAAACTAAAGGACTGCATGAATGCATATAAAACAGGCTGTGTTCATATATTCACTATATTTTTTGCAATACGAAAATCATCAATGGAAATTCAGAAAATATCAATTAAAATTCAAAAAACATAATATCTATCTTAATTCATGATTTCTATATTTCAATTGATATTGGCTCATATGAATACAATACTAATTAGGGGGAAATACAGGGTGTTTTAATCAATTACTTCACAAATCTAGTCTGCTTGGGAACAGACTAGAAATTTAGTTTTTTAATTTTCGTTTACATTTCATGCTATTCTACCAGCCAATTGGTAAATTTGCAGTTAAAAGCCATTCCTAGGCCCAAAGTAATTACTTCGAAGTAATTGCTAAGTTTTATTCATATGACCCATTCTCTGAATTTCGATTAAAGATTTCTAATTTGCAAAAAGTGTAGTGAATATTTCACAGCCTGTTTTAAATGCATTCATGCAGACCTTTAGTGTCAACTACGTAGTTTATTAGATGATAATATATTAATAAATTTGTTTTTTTTTTTTAATACCCAGTCAAAAATTGCCAGTGGTACAAAAAAAAAAAACGGTACTGGGTAATCGTGGTGTTACAAAAAAAGGAAGATAACTGGCAGAACATTCATTTGGTACGCTTTGCCAGCCTTTGCGAAAAGTGTTCTGTCAGTATTTGTTTCACAAAAATTTCAGCGGTTTATAAAAAATACCACTGGGAAAAAATTGGCTTAGCCAACGATTGCAAAAATTAGCTATGCAGTATTATTTTAATTTATTTAAATAAATGTTTTGGTTTCTAAAACTGATTTTTTATTTTTGGAAAAGCTTCTTGGAGGCCAAAGAATAATTTAAATACCATTAACCCTAAAATATCGTACCGAAATAACAGAAATACCCTTACCGAAGTAACTGTAATACCGTTATCTTTAAAATATCGATACCGAAGTGAATTAAATAGCATTACACTCACAATAATTTTACCGTAAAAGTTCAACAGTTGTTTAGAAAGTAAATCAGTAAAGTTGTTTCAATTGAATAAATAGTTAAATTGCCAAGAAATATATTTTTTAACTTCTCCTATCAGTCATTTAAAAAACAAAATACGGACTTTCGGTAAAAGTTAAAATATTCAATAAAAATTTTCTGCTAAAAACAATCAGTTGTTATAATACAATTAATTTTAAAATAAACGAGAAATCTCTCATTTTTTCTGACTTTGCCAGTTAATTAATTAACAATTAAAAATAAACGACAAAATGCAATTGTTTTATATGAAAAGTGGGTACTCTCAAAAAATAAGTTAGTAGAAAAATTAGTAAAAAGTCTTGTATTTATATCAAGTTTACTAGTTTTCAGCAATTTTTTTTGCTGAAATTCCGTTTTCAGCTAAAGTTTTAGTTATATTTTTTGAGCACTAAACTAATTTTTTACTTATTTATTTTGCTACAAAAATTGGGCTGATAACCGCATTTATAGCGTGGGCGGCAACCAGATAGACAAATGTAGATGTCGCAGCTTGTCTGGATGTAGTACAGACAACGGAAATGATAAAAAAGAAAAACAACTCTTCACAATTTCTATATTTAAATTTTCAGCAAATAAATTAACTACAGTAAAATTTCGCTACAAGTTTTTTGAGTTTTTTTCAGTCTACTAATATTCAACAAAAAGTTTAGTGATTTTAGCAAGAATTTTTTTCGTTTGCAATCGACTAAGTGTTAGCAAAACTTTTGCTGAAGATTACTATTTTTTCGGTAAAAATCAGCTCGCTGATTTTCAGCAAACCTTTTGCTGAAATTACCAAATTTTTTGCAAGCACGCTCCTGACTAAAAATTTGCTGACACAGCAACATTTTTTGCTGACTTTACTGACTTTTTTTTTTGAGTGTAGTCATTTTTTGAACTTATTTTCAATTTTTTTAATGTACATATTCGGTACACCCAGAAAACAGATTCAGTTCTGATAACCGCATTTGTAGCCAATCGCATGGTTCGGTTGTGGTAGCCGAATTTTTCAGTTGTGGCAACAGAAAACCAATTGAAACAACACTAATTTAACTGACGCAATGGAATTTCAGTTGTGCCAAGAATAATTCGGTAGCCGCAACCGAAAAATTAATTTGCTGCAACTGAACCATTCGATTGGCAATAAATGGGGTTGTCAGCACCGAATCTATTTTCTGGGTGTAGATTTTAAGGAAACACTATTGTGGGTGTACCTTGAAAATACCGTTACTCAAATAATCCAAAATAACATTAGCCTTACCGATAACAGCATAGTTTCGATTATCTTTAGGGTTTTTAGGGGTATTTTCGCTCATTGAGATTTTAATCTTTTTTTTTCAAAATCCTATAATTTACAGCTTTTTCATTGAAATTAACTGGGTGTTTCTGTAAAAAGAATCGGACGAATTCGTTAAAAACTTTATGTCAGAAACCCTAATTTAAAACCATTTTTGTTTAAAAATTTTTGCACAAATTTCTTAGGACAACTATGTAGACCAGATGCGGCCAAAAAATTGTAAAGAGAACTATTTTTAAGTTTGTGTTTTTCACACAAATATTTTAACGAATTCGTCGGATTCTTTCTATAAAAACAGGCAGTAAATGTAACAAAAATATTTCTGAATTCTGTTTTCGTCAAATTGAAACAAATTTTATTTTTCAAACAGAAAGTAGTTTTTGCTCTAAATAGCTTAAAATCTGCACAAAAATTAAAAAAAAAAATTCATTAACTTCCGGGAGTTCAAAAATGTTGCGAATTTGAGATCCATGATTTTATATATAGTTAGGTCTATGAGCTGAGCTCTCGTCTGCCAATTTGAAGGCCTGGGTTCAAATCACGGAAGAACCAAAAATTATATATGACCTTTCTTTAATTTTATTGCGGATAATCTATATCCAGATCACCTATTTATTAATTTTGCCAGCGTTTGTCCAATGTTAAAACATTTTATTATCCCAGCAATTTTACTGCATCTTTGAACAATAATTTTATCAAATTGTCTAATGATTTTATCATTTTGGCAATGGTTAAACAATTTTTACCAGTACTTGTACCACCTGTTAAAGTGCCTTGCGATCGCTTCCTTGTTGGTATTTTTCTGGCTGGGTATTTTATGTGTTTTTCTGTTTATTTTGGAAATTTTTCTGTTTGAATAGCGTTTATTAAAGTTCATCCTGGTTTATCAAATAATCTTAATATTTTAATATTTCTCGTATTTTACACGTTCGTTGCTTGTGGCTGGGAAAATTTATTTACGATGCGAAATTGCAAAATAATTAATTATATTTTTTATTATTTAATGTATGTGTGGTAGAACCCGGGTTCTACAATATAAGTGAAAATGCACCAAAACTATATACAGTAAAATTCGTTTAAGACAAAATATCATAAGACCAATACTCTGCTAATACTAACTTATTTAAAAGTTCCTTATTTGAAAGTTTAAGCCGAATGCCCAGACATATTTTCTTAAATACACATATTGCAAACAATTTATTTAAGAAATCAAATGAACAAATTTAAAAACCCAGCTAAAAATCGAATATATTTTTTATTAATTTAAAGTGATATTTTTCATTCATTGTTGGCAGTGTTTGAGAGGAAAATTCTCCATAAGATTTACGATCCTATACGCGTTGATGTTGGATTCCGAATTAGAATGAATCATGAGCTGTATGAGCTTTTCGCCGACGTAGATGTAGTCAAGTGCATTAAAGTGCAACGAATACGCTGGCTCGGACACGTTTGGCGAATGGATAATGACGCTCCAGCTTTTAAGGCATACAAGGAAGAACCCACCGATGGGCAACGCAGAAAAGGGCGACCCAATCGCCGTTGGAATGACCAGGTGCAACAAGATCTGAAAGCGCTTCTTGTCTCCAATTGGCGCCAGCATGCAGAAGACAGAAATAGCTGGCGTTCTATTTTGCTTCAGGCTCAAACCGACCCTCGGTTGTAATAGCCATATAAAGTAAGTAAGATATTTTTCGTAAAATTATGAAAGGTGTTATTCTGTAAATTTCCTAGTGGGTCGGTTTTGGCCAAAAGCATAAAAATTAACCCCATATGGATCATGTTACATATAATAATTATTTTTATCCAGTTGAGATTTTTTTTATTAATTAAATGACTTTACAATCTCGTAGTCATAATTAATATTAAGTTTACTGGGTCTTTTCTGACCCCAGGCGACGAAGGGTTAAATATTTTTTAAATAAATATAAAGATATTTATAGTCTTTTCCGAAAATTATGTAAACTTTGATGAAAACATTCAAATTGTGTTAAATTTTTGACAATACATATAAGCAATTTTTGTAAAATGTCCTGGAAAGCAGTTGCTCTAAACACAAACTCGAATTATCATTTTTCCAATTTATTAATTTTCTTCTTTAATATCAACTATCATGTAGTATAAATAGCAGTCGGCATATCGTGACAAATCTATTTTTAAGGGACACCCTAATGCATATGATACTTTGATACATAAATCTCCAACATGCTTCCATAAATGTCCATACCAGAGAACTGTAAACTCAAGTTTTTTCTTGATTTAATCATACACTAAAATTCTTATTCACATTTAAACGCTCAACAATATTCAATGTTGAATAAAATCACTGTCATGCAGCTGAACGCGTAGTTCGGATCAGTTTAAGTCGTCTGTCGAACATGTTTTATTCACATTTAATCGCTTAGAAAAAACTTACTGTGGAATAATATCATACTGTTGAATAAAATCAAACTGATCTATCATTTGAACTCACATGAATAAATCAAAGTATTAAGGCTGAGTTACCCAACCGTAAACGTATCTGTAACGAATCAGCTGTTCCGATACCACAAGAAGAAATGTATACGAATGGTTACTAACACGTAAATGTAAACGAACTTGCCGGATCATTCTGTTGAAATTAGAATTTTCTATCCGTCATCGAAACAGCTGAATGATTTTAGTCGCAAAAAATATGAAATGAATAAAGAAAATTGATTCAAACAAAAAATAAGGAATAAAAATTAACTAATAAATGGAAAAATTTAGAATAAAATATAAAACCACATGAAATAGATGCTAAATAGTAATGTCGTTTACGATAATCTATAAGTGTACTTTTTAGCTACGGCACGGTACAGTTACATCACATTTACGTTTACGGTCCCATAATCCGCCCTTTAGTTTTTATGTACAAGTGCAGGCAATTTGTGTATATCGGAGACGGACTGCCTGCAGGGCATTTTTATTTTTCTAGTAAAGTGTTGTTTTTTCGAACGCGTCATATTAGTTGTTTTATAAAATAAAAAAAATAAATAAAATCTTATTGTTTTAAAATGGGAATGTATGTGTATTAAATGTGTTTCTACAAAATATAGTCGTTGCTGATACTGTAAACCCCCTTTTTATTGTTATGAAATTATTTTTCTTTTATTTGGTTGCAATCATGAATAAACTCAAACGCGTTCATTTTTGTTTTTTCTGATTTTATTCTACATCAAAATAATCATCGTTGATGCGAACGAATATGAATGAAATGAATGGTATGAAAGCGACAAATGATTAAATCAACGATGCAAAAAAAATCACTTGGTTTAACAGATTTAAAATCAGCAATGAATATGTGTACTTGAGTATATTCGGCGCTTAAACAAAAACGAATGTTTATTCGGGTGTTGATTACGTATGATGGTTTTGCAATCAGCAGTTGTAGTTCTCTGATATGCATTAATGAAATTTGAGGTACTATCGTCACCTAAAATGCAAAAGAGCGTAACAACAAAAAAATTTAAGCCGATTTTCTGATTGATTATGATGCACTAGACTAAATTACATTTCCCTACAAAATTTTAAACTTATATGTAGAAATAAGTCTTTCAAACAAGAGAAGAAAATATAGAATATCTTTAATTTTACAACGTTTTTTTTTTGATTCTCGTGTAAAAAAATAGAAAATGTCGTTACGCCCTTTTGCATTTTAGGTGACGATATATGTGTATATATGAAAATTAGGATGTCTCTTAAATTAACGATTTGTCGATTTTCGTTCATTACACCCCCAGTTTTATTGGAAATGGTCCCAAATGGAAGAAATCAATTTTTTTTGGTAAACGTTAACCTGTGCCAAAAGGTGAACGAAAATGGCCCATTTTGGAAAAAAGTGTATTACTATTAAAAATTTCCAAAATTCGAAAAAAATTATTTTTTATTTAATTTATTCATTTAAAATACCCAAGTAAAAAAGTTTTGATATAGTCATATATTATCATATACAATTTTGTATATTTATATATTGGAACATATATACCAAGATATAATTATATAAAATCTTACGAAATTATATCCTAAACATATAACTATATCTAGTTATATATTGCACAATATATAGTGCAACGTATTACAATATCGAATTATATATACCCCTATATATAGTTACATGTGTCTCATATAATTATGTATATTTGTATCGAATTATATACCATTACATCTAGTTGGATATGATTATATTATATTTGATACATTTGTATGAGGACAAAATCCGGATAAAATTGTATCAAACCATATCTAATTCCAACAAATTAGCTCTAATTGTGTCAAATTAGATCTAATATGATCATATCCAATCTGATACAGCTAGATGTTTTCATTTTTCGGATATAATTATATATAATATCAAAAGTCATATATTGGAATTCTGACATCATCGAATATCATTAACCCACTTTAGCCTGCAATCCACAATTCTTTATAAAACTTGAAATTTACACCTTATTTTACAATAAAAACTGTGTCAATGTTTATTTATTTAACAATTGAGAAGCTGGTGGGCGATAGTGTTTTACAAAAATTTAAGATTTATTTTTAGAGCTATGAGTTTTAGGAAATTATTTATTTAGGAGGCTGAAACATGATTTATTTATAAAAAGTTTTATTTGCTACATATTACAGTATAATAGCGAAGCTAATTGAAAATATATGTAGGTCAAAAGTACTAAGTTTTAGTGTAAATAATAAAATTTATAAATAAATCGTCGTTCTGTGTAACATAGAGCTTTTATATTTATAAAGAAAGAGAAAGTTGAGTTCATGAAACGATTGCAGTAAATCAAAAACTTAAAAAAACATATTAACAAAATTTAGAAAAAAACCCACAGACTTATTATCAGACTAAACACAATGTAAGTAAACTTCAGGAAAAAAAAACTGATAAGAAGCTGATTAAAATATAATATAAAATACTTGTGCAGAAATTTTGTCGAGATTTTTAACTAAGTATTTATTGAGAATTTATTTTTCATTATGTAATAACACTTCAAAGCAGTCTCAAAAAATAACGGCAGAAACCAGTGATTCCATATGTGACACGCAAAATAGAAAGGGACCTAAGGATAGAAAGGGGCCTAAGGTCAGGAGAGCATGGGATCGGTCTCATTCGATGCTCAGATGTTGTCCACAAAAAAAAAAATGATTTTTTTACCCTTAGGTCTCTTTCTCTATGCGCTGTCACATATAATTAAGTCGTGCTGAGTACCATGGTGTACACCATATAACACTCAAGGTCTCGTGGATAATTTTTATAATTTTATCGATCATTTATAGAATATAGATGTCAAATAAGCCATAATAGCAGTTAGTTGTTTAGCTAGTGCTACTCAATTTCAAATTAAACTTGTATCAAAAAATATTGCATTAGCTGCTCAAAGTGTTCTACATGAAAAAAAACGTAGTCGGCTACTCTGTAAATGCTGTATAAAAAAATTGTATAAAAATGAGCAAATCTTTAATCAAAGTTAGCAAGAAAATCAAGCACGCCAATGGTTAAAAATTGAATGCACCAACTTACAAGTAATAAGCAGATCTCAATTATATAAAATGAATTGTTTGTACTACACTCATTGAAATAAAATGTTAGTTAAAATTGACTAAAAAACTGCCGAAACAAACAGATTTTTTCTTGCTAAATATGTATATTTGATTTAAATTTGCTAAATATTAGTGGACTAAAAAATAGCAAAAACAAACTGTTTTTGAAGAATAGCAAGAAACAAATGTTTTGTTTCTTGCTATTCTTAATTTACTAATATTAAGCAAACTTATTCTACTTATTTCAGCAGATTTTTCTCAAAGGTCAATTTTTACTAAATTTAACTAAAATTTTTACAGACTTTTTGCATTAGTGTAGTGCTTTCGAATTAATCGGTACATTTTGTCACACAGTGTAATTTACAGAACACAAAAATAGTTTTAGCAAATTTAGTTTTTTTCTCTTTCATACTAACACATTTTTGTATTGTGCTATCTCTTGTCATTCCACTCCAGAGTAAAACTTGTTTGACTCTGGAGTACAGATTTTCAACACTCTGGAGTTAACATTGGTCTGTTAACTGTTTAACATGACAAATATACCCAAAAAAACACATTTCTAATTTGTTCACATCTCTAATTGTCAACAAATTAAAAAAATAATAACAAAATATAATAAATAAATATAAAATTTGTGGTGTTTTCGGTATTATTTAAAATAAAAAAAATATTGAAATAAAAAACGATAAAAATTCTGGCCAAAGAGTGGCGAAAATATGAAGTAAGTACTTAATGCAAATAAGTTTTGAAGTAACTCTACTCTGCATTTCGAACAGTTAACATTTTAATCTATGCTGCAGAGTAGAGTCACTCTACCATTGTAAAAGCACCTTAATAGAAAAAATAAACAACAATTTTAATATTAAAAGCAAAACCTATCTCCAAATATCTGAATTTTTGCAACATCCAAATGGCCTAACAGGATTTAAATTAAAACGTAAATCATATACACGCTTTAAAATATTAACATCTTAATATTACTTTTATTTTTCAAGATGTTGTTACATATTCCACTCCACAAGAAGCTAAGACGAAATATCCGCATAAAACACAAAACTCTGCTGAAATAAAATGGAAGTACAAATATATTTATAATTTTGGCAAAAATTATGTATTGCGGATAAAAATAATGTTAGAAAAAATAATTATAACGCGTTTTTATAAACATAATTTGAGTACTAAAACGGCTTGCTTTAAGCTGGAATACAGGGCTTGCATTGAAGTGTTATTTCCCTACAGTTCGACCAGAATTAATGTGTAATTCAATCCTTGAATTCAAGTATATTTTCAGTGTTATGTTCGACTTGAATTCAAGTATCCTTTTTGCTGAAATCCAATTCAAGTATAACGGAAGGCTTGAAATTTATAAGTTGGACTGGAATAATGTTTTATTTCAACTTGAATTCCAGCGAAATTGTTTATTGGGATATAACTGAACTTTGCTTGATTGATCATTTGTCAATAAATTTTGAGTAATTTATTAGTATTACGCAAACGTATTAATTGTCTTTATTTAGAGTTAAATGTGACGCATTTTTTTATTTCTAAATATGTTTTCAATACTAATTACAATTGTTCAATAAATTTATGTATTTTTCAAAATTCAAATTAATTCATCTACCAAACCATTAATCAAATTTTTGGATAATCATACCTTTTGATTAATCGGCCAGCAAAAAAAAGATGCCAAAGCAATAAAAAAAGCACTACATTAATGAACTTTTTTTAACTTAAACACTAATGATTTCAATATTTGGGAGTACTTATTGAATGAGTGCAAAGGAAAATCTGTTTCATCAACTAAAAGCAAAAACAAAGATCAAAAAAAAAATATTAGATATTTTTTATTGTTTCAAGACTTTTTATTGTCGCCACCGGGTATCGCACTTGCGACATCAAGATTCCTAGTCTTGCTCTCTATCGCTGAGCTATTCTTTGAAATTCGATATTTTTTTTCAATACTTTTTTCACAAGTGCATAAGAAGCAATTTTTCATAATTTTTATTTTAATTATTTTTAAAAATTGAATCTAATAAAATATTAAAAAAAAATTTTTAAATATTGCTCCAGCCAGGATTTGAATCCGCGATAATCTGTATCCAAATCACTTCTTAGGATTACCTTTAGAGCAATAGTAGCATAGAAGCAATAATTAAGTGATTTTCTGAATGTTGTTCAAAATTACTTCTAAAAAAGCTGTACAAATTTACTACTTTGGAAGCAATGAAAGAAGTGATTTGTTTTTTTAAGTTGTGCAGAATTACTTTAAAAAAAGCAGTTAAAATGCACTAATGGCTACTTAAATTAAAAAGTTATAATATCCGCTACAATCAAACAGTCACTAAAATCATTACAATTTATTTAAAGCTCGTTCTTGAACGATTTAAATTTTAATTCATTTTATTAATATTTTCTATGTACCTACAGTCAATGAATGAAATGTTGATAATTCTACTCGCCTATTTATTGCTGAACAGTAATCAAATCTCTTTAACTACATTTGTAATAGATAATTCTATATTTAGCAAATCATTTAGAACAGCACATATGTATATATAAACTATTTATAAAAATAAATATATTTGAATGTGCACTTTAAGCTATGAACATAATTTTGTTGCATTTATTACCGTATTCTTGATAATTTTAGTCGCCGCTTCAAAGATGAAGATTTTATAAAACAAATATTTGAAAATTAATTCGCATTTAATTTAATATTCACTATCTATGTCATGTGTATAAGACTGTTCATGTCAGATTTTAATGGTTCCATAAAATTCAATTACACTACTCAACAAAAATCTAATTTTTCATTGCACTGCCTTCTCTAGAGGTTTTTTAAATATTTGGTCTTGGAAGGCCGAATCTTTAGTCAATAAAGTTCTATCTAATTGAATGAATGGCGCTGCAATTTTGACCCATCAATTTATTTTTTGCAGTCGCTGGTATTAATTCATTTTTAATATGATAAAATTTTGTTTGCAAATGTTAGAGGTATCAGACAATTTCCAAAAAGGCTTATTCCGAGATCCTCATGGGTTCTTGAAATACACGTGAATATTTCTCTTTACGATTGTACTCAAATAAAAAGTAATTTTGTATGAAACACAAAAAATCCATTAAAAATAAAACATATTTTGAAAGTAGTTATCCGGAATATTTGCCAATATATTATTTTTTCCTGGGTAAGGTTTGAAAAAGAAAGCCGTACAACTCGCAAAGGCGATCCAATGAATCTTCTTGACTTTAGATTCAGTTTTAGGCCACCAAAATAAAAAAAGATTAGTATAAAACTTGGCAGAAACCTTATCGAGCAGTGTTATTTTATTGAAATAATCTGCTAAAAATAAAAAAATACATAAATTTATACAAATATTTAAAAGATAAGGTAAAAAGTTTAAATATTTTGAAAAATTAAGGGGACGGCCTTAATTAGAAATTTTATGAAACTGATTTTTCTATAAAATTCATAGATATTTTCGACGAAAATATCATACTTAAATTTCAAAACGAAATTTCTTGTATTTTAAAGTTACAGCCTATTCAAATCAAAAACTTCAGTAAAATTGCATCCCAGTGTTGAAAAAAGTTGTCAATTGATGGCTTATCAGCAGGGCAAGTAATTCTATGAAAATTAAATTTTTTTCTCCACAGCCTAAATCCGATATTTATTAAATACCCAGCAAAAAACGAGATGCCAAAGCAGTAGAAAAAGCACTATAATTAATGATCTAGATGTAACTTTTTTTTTAAATAAACACTAATGATTTTAACATTGAGTTGTCATAGGAGAGGAGTACTTCCACTTCAATATTTTTTCAGTAGTTTTTGAACGAGTGCAAAGAAAACTCTTTTTCACCAATTTAAAATTAAAAAAAAAATTGTTCGCAAAAAAAATTGTATTTTTTTATTTTACAAAAGTTTTTTTTATTGCCGTCATCTGGTATCGAACTTGCGAGCTCCTGATTGCTAGTCTAGCTCTCTACCACTGAGCTATTGCTTGGTATGAAATTTGACTGGCATGAAAACACCACTTTGTCATTGCGAGATATTTTATTGAATGTTCTTTTAGTTTGACTCTAGATCATAAATTAATATCATGCCGAAAATACGTACTCGTATTCTGTCTTGCTGTCCTTATCGAATTCTTTCAAAAAAAATAAAAAATTTTATTCTTGTAATTTACTTGTGAAAATTGTATCAACTTTCTTTAATTTGAAAAATAATTTAAACAGAAAGTGATATTAATTTATGATCTAGAGTCGAACTAAAAGAACATTCATTTACCAAATAAAAGATCAACAATACATACCCCTCATTCGAAATATTTTATTCCTCAATATAAGTACTTTTTAAACAGGTGCAAAAGATGCACTACTATTCAGTACTGTGTTCAGTTCTTTTCCATAGTTTTTTTTCAAAATTTTTAAAAATTCAAAAATATTGAATTTGAACAAATTAATTATAAATATTAAAAAAAAAAAAATAAAAAAAAAAATATATTGCTCTCTCCAGGAATCGAACTCGCGATCATCTGTTTAGAAATACTAAAATCACTTTTTAGGATCACTTTTAGAGCAATCATTCTTTAGAAGTAATACTTAAGTGATTTTTTTGGTTGTTGCTCCGAAGTAATTCTAAAAAAACCTTTAAAAATAAACTAACGAATACTTTGGAAGCAATGAAAGAAGTCATTTTTTGAAGTTGTGCAGAACAAATTCTAAAAAAGCACAAAAAATATACTAATGGATACTTGTGAAGAAGTAGTTTTTAAAGCATTACTTTCAAATTTTTTTGCTAAGCATAAAAAATGAAAAACAATTTTTTTTTTAAATTTTCGAATTTTTTTTTCCATTTTTTTTTTTAATTGCAAATCAATATCGCTCCTTTTTAAAGCAGTTTTCAACTTTTTTAGCAAATATTTCTGTTAGTTTTATAGAAACTAGTTGCAGTATAAAATAAATAAATAAAAAAAAGTATTTCTGTTAATTTTACAAGAAACACTGTTATCTGCATTCAACTAAATTTAGCTTAGAAATAACAAAAACTTTGTGCATATAACAGTTTGTTTTGACTATTTTTAGTCTACTAATATTTGGTAAAATTTTGTGCAGATTTGACAGTACAATTTGTCATTTTCAATTAACTAAAAGTTAACTTAAATATAACTAGAATTCTGTTAATTTAGCTGTTTTATTTTTGCTGTTCTTGTTTTACTAGGATTTAGCGAAATAAAAAAAAAACAATCTGCCAATTTAACAGTTTTTTCTGCAACATAATTTTCAACTAACTTTTAGTTGCTTTCTCCAATATTTTTACATATTTATTTCTATGAGCGTATCGATTAAAAGAAATCTAAATCAGGCTATCCCCTTATTTTAAGTGCCATTAATAACAAACTAATAACCTAAAGTTAGCACAAACTAAAAATTAAAAATTCCAATTTGTGTGGAATTTGACATTTATATTTTCTTTTGGTAAACTCAAACTTTAAGTTATTTTGTTTGTTGTTAATGGCCCTAAGTCTGTATTTAAAGGCAAAGTCAGATTATTTTTTGTTCAACTAAAGAACTTTGTCTCTTAGAAACATAAGTGAAATTTTTATGAACTGACGATGATGAGATTGTTTATGTATGCGTTAACACTCACTTATCATTTTTATGGCTATTCCAAAATTCAAGCCGCAATAAACCATACAAAATGCGAAGTCAATTGCTTTATCGGATTTATTTAATGCGCGGACATTTTTCAATGTTTTAAATAACTTTGAATATCGTCGCTGCTCCAGTCAGACACGCCATGTGTGTTTGAGAAATTTTTAAAACCACATTTATTTTGGCTTTTTCCTATGTTGTTATTTTTTATAGATATTTTTAGAAAATATCAAGTTTTCCATTTGTAAAAAACAACTATGAAAAATATTGCGAAATGCCAAAATAAAGGCGTTTTTAAAAACTTCTCAAAAGCACGTGCATTCTCGGTTCTTAAATAGTCTCCATATTCTTTTTCAGTTGTCTTAACCCTTGAAAGACCAATGGATGAAAAAACAACTAAAATTAGTAGATTTTTTGATAAATATTACACTCATAGGAACAAATCTGTAAAAATAGCAGAAAAAGCTACTAAAAATTAGTTAAAAACGAGTAAAAAGGTTAAAGTCGGGCATGCCGACTATACAATACCCTACACCAGTCTGGTTAAAAGCCAACTAATGTTTGGATCCGAAATTCGAATGGGTTAAAATGGGGCTTGTGTCAAAATTTTCTATAATGTGAGTCAGCGCACCAAATTTTATTAAAATATATTAATATTTTAATCGACCTGCAGTTTGTAACCAAGTCAATTTTGGGGGGACCCTTGTATGGGCACTAGGTCTAAACATGGATCGATGTTCACCAAAATCAATAGGCTTCGTCCTTGGGCCACCATAGGACTGTGTACCAAATTTCATCAAAATATCTTAATATTTGCGACCTGCAGCGTATAAAGAGTATCATTTTGGTAGGACCCTTATATGGGCACTAGGTCTAAACATGGACCGATGTTCACCAAAATCAATAGGCTGCGTTATTGGGCCAATATAGGTCTGTGTACCAAATTTCATTAAAATATCTTAATATTTGCGACCTGCAGCGTATAAAAAGTATAATTTTGGTAGGACCCTTATATGGGCACTAGGTCTAAACATGGAGCAATGTTCACTAAAATCAATAGGCTGCGTTATTGGGCCAACATAGGTCTATGTACCAAATTTCATCAAAATATCTTAATATTTGCGACCTGCAGCGTATAAACAGTATAATTTTGGTAGGACCCTTATATGGGCACTAGGTCTAAACATGGACGGATGTTCACCAAAATCAATAGACTACGTTACCGGGCTAATATAGGTCTGTTTACCAAACTGCATAAAAATATCTTAATATTTGTGACCTGCAGCGTATAAACATTATAATTTTGGTAGGACCCTTATATGGGCACTAGGTCTAAAGATGGACCGATTTTAACCAAAATCAATAGGCTTCGTCCTTGGGCCGACATAAGTCGGAGTACCAAGTTTCATCAAAATATCTTAATATTTGCGACCCGTAGAGTGCGCACAAGAATGCATGGACAGACAGACAGACGGACGGACGGACAGACGGACATCGTTAAATCGAAATAAAATTCTAAGCCGATCGGTGGGTCTAGACCAATATTCTTTGGTGTTACAAACAACAGCACAAACTTATAATACCCTGATCACATAGTGGTGTAGGGTATAACGAGTGAAAAAGTTAAAGTCGGGCATGCCGACTATACAATACCCTACACCAGTCTGATTAAAAGCCAAATCATGGTGGGATCCGAAATTCGAATGGGTTAAAATGGGCTTGTGTGAAAATTTTCTTTAAAATAATAAAAGTGTAGAAATTGGAAATATAGCCCATATGGGCGATAGCTCCATATATGGATCGATCCTACCTAAAATCAATAGGCTTCGACCTTGGGCCGATATAGGTCTGTGTCTCAAATTTCGTTGAAATATCTTCGTATGTGCGACCTGCAGCGTGTAAAAAGCCAATCTTGGGGGGGGGACCCTTATATGGGCACTAGGTCTAAATATGAACCGATTTTACCAAAATCAATAGGCTTCTTCCTTGGGCTGACGTAACTCGGTGTACCAAATTTCATCGAAATATCTTCGTATTTGCGACCTGCAACATGTAAAAAAGCCAATTTTGGGGGGACCCTTATATGGACACTAGGTCCAAACATGGACCAATTTTAACCCAAATCAATAGGCCTCGTCCATGGGTCGACATAGGTCTGTGTACCAAATTTCATTGAAATATATTTGTATTTGCGACCTGCAGCGTGTAAATAATCCAATTTTGGGGGGACTAAATTTGTTTGTGATTTTTTAGTCCTGGAATTATTTATGAAATTTTTTTGCTGATTTTAGAAGATTAAATTGTTGTTTTCTATTAACTAAAACTTAATTCAAATATAACTAGAATTCCATATATTTGACAATTTTATTTTTGCTGTTCCTATCTTACTAACATTTAGCAAAAATAATCTGTTAATCTCAGCAATTTTTTTTTGCAAAGTAAGTTTTGACTAACTTTTAGTAGTTTTAACCAAAATTTTTACGGACTTTTTTCTATCAGGGTATATTTCTGCCATAGTGGGAGCAGTAAAGCGCCATAAATACAATTGAACTTATTTTTAGTAGTAGGTTCAACTTCAAAAAGTTTTGTCAAAGCCCCCCGTGATTTGAAATTGGTCAGTAAAGGGTTAAGATAAATATTTTCTGAGTATAATACAATGAATTGCCAATTATTAAAATATATTATGTTATAAGAATTTGCATAACTTGTATAAAGAAATAATAAAAAAATATATCAATGGTCATAAGTAGATACCACGCACCATACAATTTTATACAATTACAGATAAGCACCCTAAATGATTTATTAAATTCAATATTGTGTTCTTAGCTCAAGTTAACAAAAATTGCTTGTTGCAAAATACCAATTTATGATCACCGATATTCCATGTTTCGTAACTATGCCATTTTTTCCACATGATTTTACTCTTTTGAATTCAATGGTAATGTGACATCTCTTTAATATGAAGTTCAATTTAAAACTGTCACATGCAATTTAAAATGATTTTTTGCATGGTAAATTTAATTTCTTATAATAAACAAGGATGTTAAATGAATATTGTCTACTAAGGGGCAAAAGGGCGTAATTACCATTTTTATTTGTTTTACAGGAGAAGCAAATTCGCTAATAAAACTGATATTCTTTATTATATGTATACTAAAAATAAAATTTTACGTAAAATTCTACACTAACGGAAAAAAGTCTGTAAAGTATTAATTAAAACTCTTAAAAATTAGTTAAAAATTACCTTCCAGAAAAAACTACTGAAATTAGTTGATTATTTTGCTAAATATTAGTAAGATAGGAGCAGCAAAAATAAAACTGGTAAATATACTGAATTTCACTTATATTTGAATTAAAATTTAGTTAATAGAAATTAACAACTTAACCTGCTAAAATAATCAAAAATTTTTATGAAAAAAAAAAATAAAATAAAAAAAAATTTTTTCAAAGTTTTTTTTTCGATTTTTTTAATACAAATAAAAATTGAGCCTCCTGAAATCAGCAGTTTCCTATTTTTCTATAAAAAAGTTTACTCAAACATAACTAAAATTCCGTAAATTTAACAGTTTTATATTTGCTGTCCTTATTTTACTAGTATGTATGCAAAAAATCTGCTAACTGCAGCAGTTTTTACTTCATTTTATTTTAGTAGCTTTTTGTGTTATTTTTACAGGTTTATTTCTATGAGTGTAGTACAGGAATCACTTCACCTTACTTTAAATTTTTATAGGGCTATCAGAATACGAGGAAAATGAAAAATATTGCAGATTTGACTTCTTCAAGAAATCGCATTTTTGTTAGACCCTACACCACTATGTGGTCAGGGTATTATAAGTTTGTGGTGATGTTTGTAACACCAAAAAATATTGGTCCCAGACCAACCATATAGTATACTGATCGACTCAGATTTTTTTTTATTTCGATTTAACGATGTCCGTCCTTCCGTCTGTCTGTATGTCCATGCATTTTTGTGCGCACTCTACAGGTCGCAAATATTAAGATATTTTGATGAAATTTGGTACACCGACCTATATCAGCTCAAGGGCGAAGCCTATTGATTTTGGTTAACACCGGTCCATGTTTAGACCTAGTGCCCATATAAGGCCCCCCCCCCCCCCCTCCCCCCAAAATTATATTGTTTATACGCTGCAGGTCGCAAATATTAAGATATTTTGATGAAATTTAGTACACCGACCTATATCAGGCCAAGGACGAAGCCTATTGATTTTGGTTAACAGCGGTCCATGGTTAGACCTAGTGATCATATAAGGGTCCTGCCAAAATTATATTGTTTATACGCTGCAGGTCGCAAATATTAAGATATTTTGATGAAATTTGGTACACCGACCTATATTAGCCCAAGGACGAAGTCTATTGATTTTGGTTAACACCGGTCCATGTTTAGACCTAGTGCCCATATAAGGGTCCCCCCAAAATTATATTTTTTATACGCTGCAGGTCGCAAATATTAAGATACTTTGATGAAATTTGGTACACAGACCTATTTTGGCCCAAGGACGAAGCCTATTGATTTTGGTGAACATCGGTCCATGTTTAGACCTAGTACCCATATAAGGGTCCCCCCAAAATTGGCTTGGTTACAAACTGCAGATCGCAAATATTAAGATATTTTAATGAAATTTGGTGCGCTGACTCACATTATAGAAAATTTTGACACAAGTCCCATTTTAACCCATTCGAATTTCGGATCCAAACATTAGTTGGCTTTTAACCAGACTGGTGTAGGGTATTGTATAGTCGGCATGCCCGACTTTAACCTTTTTACTCGTTTTTTTTTGAATTTAGCCTAGTGAATTATAAACTCAAAATAATAAGTCTGTTGGCTGAACAGAAAAATTTGTTACTTTAACAAAATTTATTCCTGGTTTTTGCCTTAAAATGAAGTTAGTTGATTTTAACACTTTTTTTCGTTAAATTTAACAAATCTAAATTTAAGTAAAAAATTTGTAAAACTACAGTTTTATCTGTAGTTATACTGAGTCGTAGAATTTATCCAAATTTAGGGTCTCGGGACCCTCCCCGGGCCTAGTCCATATCATGCTGGAGCATATAAGGGCACTGCAGTGTAGCAAACATTATGTCCGTTTTGCTCTATCTCGCTTAGTTTTCAAGATACGGACCATTTTATGAAGTGAAAAATTTTTATTAAAAATTTAGGCGCAGTCGAAATTTTCATCGATTTTGTTGTATCTCTCTTAATTTTAGAGATATGGGCCATTTTAAAAAATCGGGAGGGAAAGAAATAGCGCCAGTAATAACAGTAAGATGAAAATATTATATTTTAACAAAAAATTTTGTAAAATGTAACGAGTGGGTTCTTAAAAATTAGCTATAAATAATATAATAATTTTGAAAACTAACACTCAAAATTCGTTAAAGTACTGAGGATTTTTAGTATTGTTTTAAATGAAGATAACTAAAATCTTTGCTTAAATCAGTGTTTCAACAAAAAATTTGTAAAAAATTAGTCAAATCGATTTTAAACTGGTTTTACAGATTTTTCTTCTTACATACTATTTTAATTGGTGTCTAGAAACTGGGCTAATTCACTGATAAGTTCTTTTTGAAATTTTCGAGAGGAACATGTTTCTCTTCATATCAATTCAAACATTTTAGGAAGGTATCCCAATGGGTTCTGCCTAGGGTTTGGGATTTTCCGGACTTTTTTATTTCCCGGGAAACGGGAATAAAAAAATTTGATTCCCGGGAATCCCGGGAAATACTTTTGAAGAAAATTGTTAACGAAAACCAACTATATAAGTAATTTTTATTAAAAAAAATGTGAAATCAAATTGTTGAACATTTGGTTTCACATAAATTACTTTAAGCACTGCCAAATGAATTGCATGATTCCAGCAGAAAGCACCCACTACTGCACTGTCGGAAACAAACCGTTTCATCACATTTGGCCCATTAGATATGGTGGCCACAATGTTATTTTCCAAAGACAAATAAAACTCTTCTAGGCTTATTTCTACAATTCTTATTATTTCATCAGCATTACATCTTCCTGATATTTAAACCAACCCCAGGTTATAAAATGAATTATTTCCGTTTATACATATGTTCAAATATCTCTTTTGTGATATTCTTGTCCATTCATCTTTTAGATGATTGTAAAATTTTTTGGCAATGCCAGATTTTTATTATAAAAACTTTCTCGAATAAACGAAGATCTAGTTATGATGCGGATTGACATTCCGTCGACTGCGGCTAATTTGGATACCATTTCAGGAAATGTTTGCCCTACCATAAAACGTTCAATGCCTATTCAGCTTACACTTTTTTTCGGGTACTTTGCTAATTTTAGCTGGAACGGTATTCTTGTTGTTGTTTTCCTTAAGAAAAGTTGCATGACCACCAGTTTTTTTTTGTGAACAAAATTTAGATGTCGGATAACCAAATTTAGATACCTCCGTTAACCATTAGTCTTTTAGGGCAAATATTGCACTGCGCTGCATTTTCCGTTTTTGGGAAGTATTTCCATACTCCGGACATTTTATTCTTTATTATAAAAGAATATATTAGTTTGAAAGCAGGTGTATTAAAATAAAGTAAACTTTCTTGAAAATATCACATTTATTAATGAAAACGTTACTTATAAAATTATTGGCCCTTAATATAAAGGAGTATTCTAAATTTAAAGTCGACTTTATTTCTAATCATACGGTTTTGTTCATTTTGTGAATGAAAACCTTACAAAAATATTTATACTTTCAAACATTTTGATTGGTTGAAAATAAATTAACCAATCAGAATCCTCCAAAAATAAACCAAGTCAAGGTATACTGCCACCCAATATTTTAACTAAAGTCGACTTTAACTAAAATATACATTTGAAAAATTTTAAAAATCCTATTCCAAACAAAAACAATTTAAAAAACTTAATATTTTCAAAATTTCCCCATTTTCCCGGGAAAAATATATTATTTTCCCGGGAGTTCCCGGGAAAAGTTTGCCGGGAACCCCAAACCCCAGTTCTGTCCGATTTTAATGAAATTTTGGTGTGTGATAAAGCAGAAAATATAAAAGAAACGTTTTTTTAGCGGCCCAATCTAACATTTTGAGGTTAAAAAATGTGATTAAAATCTAACATATTTTTATATGAAAACATGTCTGAAATTTTTTAATTTTAAATGTATTTGCGCAAAGCGTCAAATCACTCGAGAATAAAATTATTTTGATAGTGTATACCTAAGTGATGGACGAATAAAACCAACAAAATTATGAAAAGTTCATAAAATTAATGAAACTCTTCAGAAAATTAATAGGCCACTCGTTCAATGAATAAATCATTCAGCCAATGAAGAGCTTCATAAAACCTATGAAGCAATTTCATTTACTATTATTTATTATAGTTGGTTGCTGTCGTTGCTAAGCTGGAGTGGATAAAAAAAGTTATTTAGCAAATGCAAAAAGTGTAATAAAATCGTATCATATTTTACGGATGTACAAAATATATCTGAAAAAAGAATTCATTAAATTAAAAAGTGTCATAAAAGAAGTTTCGAAAAAATTAATATGATTCATAAAAAAATTCCATAGTCCAAAATTAATAAAAAAAAATAAATAAAAATTATAAACATTATTCTCTCACGAAATGACGATATTTTATAAAAAAATTAAAAAAAAGTAAATACTATTGAGCAATTTCATATATATAAAGAACATTTTCATTAAATTTATGGAGATCTAATTTATGAAATTCAATGAATTTTTTTTAATGAAGTTATGAAATTTTATGAAAGAAAAGTTATGAAAAATTTCATAATATTAATTAAATATTATAAACATAATGAAATTCTTCATTGATTCTACGAAAAAAATTCTATGAAATTATATTATTAATATTATCAAGGATAATTCTTTCAGTGAAAAATGCTTTAGTTTCACGTACAATTAGTCTATTTGTCTTTGAAATTATAATTTATAAAATTTGATAATTTTTGACCTCACTTTTAAACTCTAAACATGAAATAGGGCCGCTGAAAATATATATGTACATAGTGAATATAACATTTTCACCTCTATCACATATCCGAATCTCATTAAGATCAGAGAAAACCCATTGGGATATCTTTCTTGATAGACTTTCTTCGATTTTTCCCCATACATTTTTGTTTGATGTAGCACATTCTCTATAAAAACAGGTTGACTATAATTTTTGGGCCACTTTTTTCCCGGTTAAATCAATCGTTAAGATGATCGATAAATATTAGAATTATTTTTTGGTTTGGACCCACTCTGAGTATCGATGCAAGAGTTTTTGATATTTAGACTACCAAAAAGTATTTACACACTAAAGCACACCCTGTAATAAAACAGGATGACTATAATTTTTGGAAACACTTTTCCCCGATTGGATCCATAGTTAAGTAGGTCCATAATTATTAATAAAAATTTTTTCACCTTTTTTGAGCCGTATTGATGCAATATTTTTTAATATTTAAACTAAGAGCGCCTTAAATGGAAAAAGTCCCTCCCTAACATATTTGGCTCGAAATCCGAAATTTTTTAAATAGAACCCTTCCAACTCAATAATAAAGTATTTTTGGAATTTCTTCTGGAAATGTGGATTTTTTTTCTGCTCCTACATTTAAATATGTCGGAGGCAATTAAGGGTTAGAAACCCTTAACGACGGTGCTGCATGTTGAATATTATTTAAACATTTCTTCCCAAATGTTCTAAAATGAATATTCTTATAAAATAGAATATTTTATGATAAGCAATTAAAATAGTTATTTACTTTCCCATTTGAGGTTGTTTGAAACATAAAATTCAGGACCTGTATGTCCAAATGCTGTAAACATATTTAAGTCAGAAAACAAAAACTACAAAGATATATGACATTCCCCTAAATGTAACATTTCTGCACTATGTTATTTATAGATTTGATATTTTTTTATTTCTGCTCACCCTAAGCTTCACATAGACACTTGTGAGTGAGTGGTAACTTTGGTTTCAAGTTCCTATTGTTAAGAACAATATTGCTTTAGTTTTTGCAAGAAGGGTATAAGGCTAGGAGTCGTGATAATTATCGGACCGCACATTGGACGTCGAACAGAAAATTTATAGCGGCATCACACAGTCGAACGAAAAATTATAAAAAAGTGGAAGTAAATTATCAGGAACTGAAACTGACAATAAAAATTAAAAATAAAAATATAAAAATATGAAAATACCGAAAATAACAAAATAAGTAAACATTAGTGTTCGAATTTGATTCTGAAAAATTTAATTCATAAATTATTACACTTTTTTCAATTTCTAGCATTGCCAATATTTTTTTTTATAATTTTATTCACAACTTTGATTTTTTTTCAGCGAGTAGTCTGTTATATTCGTGTGTGTCATCATGCCACAATGTCATCATTTTTGCATGGATGTGCCGGCCGATATGGATTGAATCTCCTAGTCTTATACCCTTCTTGGTTTTTGATACACTCAAAACACACATACATCTTAAATGAGTCAACTGTTTCATAGGTAATTGTTAACCATGACAGTACAATGTCATCTTTTGTAAATTTTTAATACATTAGATACCTACAAACAATAGGTTGAAAGCAGAGATGGGCCAAAATCATTACCAATACATTTTCATTACCATTACTTTATGTAATGCAAATGAAAGTTATATCTTCTTTACCGTTACTTTATGTAATGGTAATGAAATTTTTATATTCATTACCGTTAAAATTTGATTTTCATTTCCATTGCTTTTTTGTAATGTAATGAAAAAAAAAATTCATTAATTGTAATGAAATGAAAAAAGACAAAAATGTATTACTTGACTAAAAGCGAAATAATTTAGATTTTTTCTGTTGGCAAAGTTATTAAATGAATTTCCATATCAAATATTGTAACTGAGATGCACTTATGGGGCATTTTATAGTTTCTGACCTCAAAATTTAAGTTTATTCGTTATTAGGATTTTAAGCTACGAATCTGCATATAACTAAAACAGAAAAATAATTACCTTTGTACAAAAGCAATGATAATCAAAATCTATATCTAATTTTGTAATGAAAATTTAAATAAATTTCATTACAATTACTTGAATGTAAGGGGAATGAAAATACATCACTGCAATTACTTGAGTATAACAGAAATGAAAAAATATTTCGTAGGAATGTACAATGGTAATGAAAATAAGTAATGATCATCAAAAAAAAAATTACTCCCAACTTTGGTTGAAAGTAAATAGATGAAACATGCTAAGTATATACAGTTGATTTTTAAATATTTAATGAATTGGCATACACTTAAATTAAAAAGTATGTAAATCAAAAGAAGTAGATCGGAAGTACTGACCCGGTGATTTACTTAGAATAAAAATATTCCAAGGATGTATTGTATTTTCCTTTTTTTTTATCAATAAAAAATCTTTTTCTTTGTGAAAGTTTAATACAAATTTTTATTCCCCTTTTTTTTTTGTACAAATTAAAGCCATATATTTTTATTTATTTTATTTTTTTTTATTTATTTATTTATTTATTTATTTATGCTACAGGATTTTAATAGAGTACAAACATACTTTGCCAGATTTAATAAAATATTGAATAATATAAAAATATTACAAATAAATATGGAATTAATGAAAATGTTTTATCATAAATTTATAAAAAAATTACCTGGAGTATAAAAAATAAGAAAAAATAAAAACAGTAATTTAAAAAAAAAGAGAAAAAAATCACAATTAATTAAAATGATCAAAAAGAAAATTTTTAAAATTTATTGCGTTGCTATTTATTTGTTGGTTATGCGAAAGAGCATTCCAAAGACGTGTAGCATTTATAAAGAACTCATCTCATCAGAATCTGAGGTTTTCAAATATATTTTTATAATTTTTTTTGTTTTTACTTTTTATTTTTTAAACTGTTTATTAATATACAACCTTATAGAATCTGTGTTTGCGACTTAACTATTTATGTATATCCGTTAACTAAGAAAAAAAAAAAAATTAAAGTAAACAAAAAAGGGTTTGGGACGAAAACTAATATATTAATTTTCATATGCATGTTAACTTGCAACGTGGATATTACCAACGTTGAAAACTTAACCTTTATGCATTTTCACATCCAATATAACTTCTACGCGTTACTTCCTAACAAGTTTTGCTTGTATACGTCCGTTTATACAGCAACTAATATAAACTCAGACTGTTTTTAATTTTCTCATATGTACATTAGGGTGGACCTTATTTTACAACTTGCGATTTAAGGACGTTCCGTCCCTAGAAATGTGCTTTTGGGTATAAAAATACACCATGCTAGAAATTAAGGTGATCGGATAACGGGAACACGTGCCGCATCGGCGCTGAAGTTTGAAATACGATTTGCAAGGTAAAAAATCACTTTTTTGATTTTCTTCCAAAATATTGGCTGTTTAATAACCGTATTTTTGGAAAATGTAAATAGAATCATAATTTGGACTGAATTACTTTTCTGGTAACGTATAAAAATTCAAAATCGGTTGGAAAATATTTTAGTAATTGCAATTTCCTCAGACCATTGCAGGGTTAAAATGAGATAAATTGTGAAAATCGTAAAAAATAAAATATATTTTCAAAAAATTTTAAATGTTGTACTCTAGTTTCATTTCTAAGATTCAAAAATATTCAGATATAAATTTTTGTCTCCCTTGGATTATGATAACCTAGTCCCAGGTATGGCCAAAGATGGGATTTTTTTTGTGATAAATTTGCAAATCTCTAGTTTTGAGATTTTTAAATTTTGTTCAACAAAATATAAAGAAAGATAGTCAACGTGTATTGAATACACCTTCGAGAATAATTCTACTGAAAATTACACATATCCCTCTTTTAACTTAACAGTGACGGCGTTGTAAATTTGAAAATTTTAGAGAAAAGTGTTATTTTGGCCAATAATTTAGATAATAAATAATTAATTTTTGTGTTTTTAGCTAGCTGGAACAAAATCACTTCCGATTTCCTTTAATTCTGATATAAGAGATTGTTGTCCGAAAATTTTGTAAAACTCCGACAACGTCAACCCTTTCTTTACCAAGGTCAAACGTGAAATTTTTAAAATTTTTCGATTTTTCCTGGAAGTATATGTTGTTGCTTGCGAAATTTGGTGAAAGTTTTCCATATAACTCTGTTAACACCAAATTTTATACTTAGTAATAAAAAATTAGAAATTAACTCTTATAGGCACATGGGGTCAAAATGACTCCAAATTTTTGAAATGTAGAAAAGTGTCAATTGGTATGATAATCGATATAAAAACCTTTAATTAAGCATTTTCCAGAAAAAAAAATAAAAATTAACCTGTTTGAGAGCATGGTGTCAAAATGACCCATTTTTTATGTTAAACAAAGCTGGTTGGCTGAAAAAATTATGTAAAAACCTATTAAAGATCAAATATTTTGAAAGAAAGCCAAAAAAGTGATTTTTTTGCCTTGTAAATCGTATTTCAAACTTCAGGGCCACCTTAAGTTTTTGCATGGTGTATTTTTATATCCAAAGGCCCATTTCTAGGTGGAGAACGGGCCACAGGTCGCCATTTCTTTTCGTCATTATAAGGTAGGTCACCCTAATGTGCATTATTCGATTGAACCTAGATTTGCTTAAATACTCGCAGTCAAATTAGTCCAACTCGGCTACTACAACCTAACCATTCGATTGGATACAAATGCGGTTGTCAGCAACGAATAATATGATAATCAAAAAAAGAGAGATTTTAAGTGAAAGATGAGTATGGGCGACCAAATAATTTTCTAAATTTTGATTAATACACTCATAGAAATAAGTCTGTAAATATAGCAGAAAAAGTTACTAAAAATTAGTTAAAAATGATGCTGTAGAAAAAACTGCTAAAATTAGCAGATTTTTTTACTAAATACTAGTAAAATGGGAACAACAAAATTAAAACTGTTAAATTTACAGAATTTTAGTTATGGTTAGGTTAACTTTTAGTTAATTTAAAATATCAAATTGTACTGTAAAATCTGCAGAAAATTTGGCTAAATAGTTGTAGCTAAAAATAGCAAAAAAAAACTATTAAAACTACAAAATTTTTGATATTTTTATGCTAAATTTAGTTGAATGCAAATAGCAGTCTATACTGCTAAAATTAGCAGAAATATTTGCTAAAAAATTGTAAACTGCTGTTTTCGAAGGGCTCGATTTTTATTTCCATTTAAAAAAAATCGAAAAAAAAATTCGAAAATTTTAAATTTTTTAGTGATTTTTTAGGCTACAAATTATTTTGCTAAATTTGCTATTCTCCATTTACAAAAATTTAGCTCAAATATAACCAAAATTCTGTATATTTAACAGTTTTGTTTTTGCTGTTCCTATATTACTAATATATAGCAAAAATAATCTGCTAATTTAACAGTTTTTTTCTGCTAGTTTTTTTAACTCATTTTCAGTAGTTTTAACTAAAATTTTTACGCACTTTTTGATGTCAATAGTCATGCATCATGGCGGTAATGAATATAGTTTGGTAGCCGTGATAATATTGCAACCATATTTTTTCTGCGTATGTACTGAAACAAATATTGAATTGCAGTGCACCCTGGCACTTGTTTAATAAGTACTTTTATTAAGACGCAATATCTTATAATAACAGAGTGGTGTTTTATGTCAGTCAATATTCATATCAAAGAATAAATCAGCCGTAGAAGGCTAAACTAGCAATCTTGAGGTCACAAGATCGATAACCGGTGGCGGCAATAACATAATTAAAAATAAAGGAATAAAAAAATAATATTATTTTTTGCAAATTTTTTTTATTTTCAAATAACATTTCATCAATTAAAAGTGAAAAAAATAGCATTAGAGGTTCGTTTGCCCTCGATAAAAAAGTATTTAAACAATACTGAGAGAGGGAGTACTCCCCTACTACCATATCTCAATGTTAAAATCATTATTGTTTCTGCTAAAACATCTAGATCATTAATTGTAGCGATTTTTATACAACATTTTCATTTTTTTTGCTGGGCTTTATTGATAACATCCAATGACGTCAGCACTTTAAAAGAATTTTTTTAGTTATTAAAGTTCTTAATTTCTTTACCCAAAGCTCATTCCATGGTGATGAATGTGCAAACTGACTGCAAAATAATTTTCATATTACCTTTTGGGTTAAGCACCGTAATTTGTTTTGCACATCGAAAAAATTCATTCGAAATTTAATCATAATTTAATTTGTGAAAATTATCAGTTTTTTATTTTACGAAAAAGACACAATCACAACGAACATAAAAAGTAAATTTTTTCACCGGAGTATTAAATTTGCATGAAAATAAATTCTACATAATTTTCACCTGAAACTCATTATCGTAAATATATTTATATTTTTTTATATGGTGTATCTATAACTTACTATGCTCTATTAAGAAAAAAAAATTAATCCAACATATTTTAAATTACCAATTAATTACTCGAGTATATATTTTGCCATAACTTATATTTCTAAAAAAGTCTTTAACTAAAAATCCCTTCAAAAATTGTTGTGCTAATTGCTAATATTAAACTTATTATTTTTAATAACTCACGCGTAAAAGAGTAATTGTTTGTTAACTGGAAGATTAGTTAAACCCTTTCACTACCGACGTTTTGTTTGCGGATCTAGCGTTATTTTGACTTCAGATTCTTGTTAAGAGTCCTCAAATTAGAAAAATATGTAACATGTTTGCCCATATCCCACTCCTAACCACCAAAAATGGCGTTCAAAAATCGATTTTTTGAAACTTCTCATCCCCGTTTTACCCCTTAAACATTCGCAGAGCCAAAAATCCTTTTGTTGGTTTTCTTCTCAAAGTAAAACGAAGCTATTTGCCAACTTTAAATTATCTATCTTCATTAGTTTATGAGAAACACCAAAATCCCCTTTTCTCGAAGATTATGATATATCCAAAAAATTAGACTTCATTAACAAATATCGCGACTATATTGCCATGTTGAACTGCTTATACATATAGTGATTTTTCTTACAAGGCCAAGAGTTTAGTTAATTTATTTACAAAAAATAAAAGGTTTTTTTCATTATAAAATTTTATATGTACTTTTAAAGATGTGTACACTGTAGTCTGCAAGGGTAGCGAAAAAGTTAAATACCTAAAAGGTTTTCCCTTTTAATTGTCTTAAAGGTAATCTGCTTCACAACCGGGAAAAATGTACAACCTTTTGAGTGTTGGTATTATTTTTAAAATGTATTTAGCATGCAGTTTAACATTTAAAGTGTTTATTATACATATAAAAAGCTGCTAGTGTTTACAGAAATTATGCCAGATAAAGTTCAAATGTCGTAGAAATGTCAGTTATAAATGCTAAACCTAAAATTTCTATAACAATTTTAAACCTAACCTAAAAAAAATACCACTAACCACTAACGAAATAACTTAAAATACCGTTAATCATAAAATATCCTAACAAAATTATTTATAATACCGTTAACCTTAAAATATAATAACGAAATAATTTAAAATATCATTAACCTTAAAATACATTAGCGAAATAAATTTAAATTCTTTCTCTCAATAAGATTACAGATCAAATATTGACTTTCAGCTGGATTTACATAAACACACATACGATTTCACAAAGTAACGGTCCGTAATATTATGAATCGATTTCCTACCTTGGTTTATACTAATGCAAATGGAATCGCAATTGATCGAAAAAGAACTTTTTACAAAATATCATATAAAATGAAAACGAACATCGGGGTTGTGTAGAATGGTGGATCCAAAATGGTGATCGTGAAATATAAAAAAATTTATAATTTGATTCTAAAAGAGACATTTGTAAATTACTTTGGGTCTTTGATCACGGCGACGCATATTATGCATTAAATTGTAAATGTTTACTACCGGTATAGCGATAAACATATCTGCCATTTTGTATTTGTGGTTTTAGATTGATCAGTGACACAAATTATGTTTAAATATGTATTTTAGATTCAAAATATAAACCATTTTGGATCCGCTATTTTGAGTTAATTTATTCTGACTTCAGATTTGTGCTTAGCAGCCACCAAAACTTCCTATATGATCTTTCATTGTTTCTTAATAGAACCACCAGCAAAGGCTTATGAATTTTAAATTGCGAATTCCATAATTCGAAATGATTATTCATAATTAAATTACTATTGTCTTTAAAACTGATGCTGCAGAAAAAAATGCTAAAATTAGCAGATTTTTTTTCGATATACATTAGTAATATAGGAACAGCAAATATAAAACTGTTAAATATACTTAATTTTAGTTATATTTGAGTTAAATTTTTGTTAATGGAACATAGCAAATTAACCTAATAAAACCAGCAAAATATTTTGCTAAAAAATTTGTAGCCAAAAAAATTTTAAATTTTCGAAGCCTTTTTTTCGATTTTTTGTTTGAATGCAAATAAAAATTGAAACATTTGAAAACAGCAGTTTACAATTTTTTTTGCATTCAACTAAATTTTGCTTAAAAATAGCTAAAATTTTGTAGATACAACAGTTTATTTTTGCTAGTTTTAGTCTACGAATATTTAGCAAAATTTTCTGCAGATTTTACAGTACAATTTGTTATTTTCAATTAACCAGAAGTTAACTTAAATATAACTAAAATTCTGTAAATTTAACAGTTTTAATTTTGCTGTTTTTATTTCACTAGTATTTAGCACACAAATTTGCTAATTTCAGAAGTTTTTTTTGCAGCATGATTTTTAACTAATTAACATGATTAATAACATTTTCTGCTATTTTTACAGATTTATTTCTGTGAGTGTATATATTAAAAAGTCCCTGAATTCCCTAACTCTAATTCTAATATATTCTAAAACCTTAAGGGAATGATGGAGATTTTTCTTTGGTTATGATGGCAATAGAAATACAGTAGATGCTCGCAAATTAGAACCGCTTTGTTTTGAGGCAATTCTAATTTCTGAATTATTCTAATTTCTGGACGTTTTTTTTCATTTCGTTTCCAATGATAAAGTGTTTTTTTTACGTTTATTTAACATTTTAAATGATACACTTTCACTATTTAATGGAGACTGCCAAATAATATGTACACGCGTATCAAATTTCACAAATAAACTAGCCAAAAATGTACATAAATGCGACAAAAAAAAAATAGGGAAAAACATATATAATTTGGTGATTCCCCTATTTAGTTTTACTTTATTCAAACAGAATAAAAATAAATTGGGGATTTCCTGTGTATTCAAATAACCAAAAAAAAAAACGCTCAGAAATTAGAATTTTAAATTCGAATTTCAGAGCGTTTAATGTATTGCAAACATTGATTTTAATTTCTGGACGTTCGAATTACTGAAAGCTCTAATTTGCGAGCGTCTACTGTACAGCTGAATTCGATTGAAGAAAAAATTATTTAAATTTTTCAATAAAAATGTTTTCTTCTTCTTCTTCCTATAAATCAACTCTAGTAAAAAATAATTAGGTTGTTATTAATTTATATTGACTGTTTTTTAACCAGCACAACTAAACAATTTAAATATCTAATATCACATTTTTTGTGAATTCTGGAAATCAATAATGTATTCCATGTTCTTAAGCTATAATTACCACCTTTATTAGCACGTGATAATTGCAACAATAAACTTGAAAATAGATATCCATAACACATACACACTTTTACTCACCTGCAGCTATATAAATACTTAATACTTGATACAACTAAACATTTATAGTCTCGTGCTTGAAAATCTATAAATGCTACTCGCACTAACACATATCCACAAAATACATGCAGTTGCTATACAATAAATTTTCCCCATTGACCTGCATATAGATTTTTTATACACCTTTGATGCACTTTTATTACAAAAAAATACACCGTTTTCCAGTAAAAGTCAGGGTCACGGTCATTGCAGTCGTTTTACTGCCAACTAAATACCTTTAACCACTTTGTTTTATACTTTTTTTCAACAATAAATTAATTCATTTAACATTATTTATTATTTCTTTATTATTAAATGTTTAACTTAATCCTTGTTTAACTTTCGTTATTATTTTTTTCAAAAATAATTTAAGTTTTCTTAACACGTGTTTTCAATGCAACAACAATACTATTACTAATCATATCCATGTGCTTGATGCTAAATCAAAATGTTTCTTCTTGTACAATGTACATTTTGTCTCTGTATAAGTGTGTTTGGGTGGGTATGTACAATAGGGTGGATCGGATCTGGCATTTGAAGTAATTTCGCTTAAGGTAGGAGAAGTCAAGTTGAGGATATGTATAGAACATATTTTTGGAAAGTTTCGGTCAAATCGAAGTTCATCTTCGACTTACGCTTAAAATTTTCGGAAAAAGCAAATTTTTTTTGCGTCATAAAATTTTTTTATGAAAAATATTTCTTCATTCCCTCTCGTTAATGGGAAAAATATACAAAAATAGTCTCCACATACAGAGCTTCTACAAACTTCCCTCATTCTAGTTACAATTCTAATTCACTATGGACTCATTGAACTCTCAAACTTCAATTTTACATATCGAATGAAATCTTAATTGTTCTCATTCGATTTAATTTTAAACACTTCAGTCATTCTTCATCATTCGATTGAACCAATCGTTATGAATTTAATCGATACTCAATCGATTTGAAAGTTTGGGAATTCACTATATTTCTAGTTCATTCGATTGAGTAATTTGGGAATGATATTCGGTTTTAAAAATTTGAAAATAAGCAACTGCAGTATTAGTTTTTATTAAAGAGATTTAACATTCTTTTACAAATACAAGAAAACTAAAAATATAATATTGGAATTAACAGGTACATAAGTCACATGAAAAAATGACTAAAAGGTTTCCATACAGTGGGAAAGCACGGGAATACACAAAATATAATAATAATCCAATAAACCAAATGATATCGTCACGATATCGAAACGATATCACCTAGGTCAGGGGTGGAAAAATTATGAGATGGATTTTAGGTGGCACGCGATGTTTTTTTGGATATTTGAAAAAAATTTAAACTATTACAAGACCAGCAAAAAATTCAGTTAAATGTTAAATTTCGCTACAAAAATGTGTGATTTACTCCATAATCGTGAAATTTTTCATAGAGCTTGTAAATCGTCTTTTAAAATGAATAAAAATCTGCCTTGCCACCATTTTTTATTTAAAGAAATATGTTTAATACAGAACTCGCGAATTCGATTATCAGAAAATTCTGGGAAAATTTCTAAAATTCTAGATTGAAAGAAGTTTAAATGTTTCGATGAGAAATTGCCTCATAATCGGAAAAATAAAAAGTACCAGAAAATTGCACAAAAATGAAAAACAACTTGCATTAAAATTGGATCTAAAAAATAAAGTTTTTTCCAAGGGAAAATAGGTGCTACGAAATAACCCTCAATGAAATACTGAACATAAGTTTCATAATGAAATAACCCCCTTTGTTGGATTTTAAAATTGGGTTTTGATCGTATTTCGCAGAGCCATTTCATGTGAAATAGAAAGTTTTCTGTTTAAATCCATAATATTTGCTTTTTATTCATTATTATGATGATAAAAACCGCGCGATTTATTTTAACAAAATCAAATTTTTGCCCGAAGCACATTTTTCAACTATTTTTCTTACGTACCTTAATAATTAATGACGCCCAATTATTTAACTTTTTTTTTAGCAAAAGAAAATAACCACCAATAATGGAATAACCCCCCAAAAATGAAAAGGCAATAACGTTTAAACTATTTTAATTTTATTTCATTGGGGATTTTTTCATAATGAAATAATCTTAATATTTATAGATTAAATAAATTCCCAAAAACTAAATAAACGTCAAAAATTTTTACGTCATTTTTTGGATGTTATTTAATTTTTCCCTTTGGGGTTTATTTCTGATATTTTTAAGAGAAATTTTCCAAATTTTTAAAATTTTTAAAAAAGGACTTTTAAAAGACAACTGAAATTAAGGTTGCACGCAATAAATATTTTCAAAAAGAAATTGTCCGTTTCTGGGACGCAACGAAAAAAGTCAATTATAATTGTCAAATAAAATTATACTCTTTAGCCAAATGAAGTAAAAATAGCAAGTTTTTATAAATTTTATTATTTTCCGAAAACTGTTTGAATTTTTCTAAATAATAAATATTTTGAAGTATACTTATCGAAAACGATATTATAATCTCATTAGAATATGATATCGTTTTCGAATATTTAAGGCGATAGCGATTAATCGTATCGTTCTTTGGTTTATTGGGAAATATTATTTCAACAATTTCAACATTTCAATTTCAATAATGAGTATAATTTTAAACAATAATTTATTGATGATATTCATAGTTCGAACTAATTCAAGCAATCAACATTCTGCATAGCTTTAGAAATTTCAGTCTTTTGGGTAAGTTTATGAGTTTTCTAAACTAAAAATTTATACAAATGATACAAATCGAATGCTCAATTGAATACCCAAATTGTCAATCGAATGAGTAAGAAGGCGAATGTATCGCTAATGATTTAATTTAATTGTCGTATAGATAAAACGGAATTATATATGTAGATTGATTGAATTCGGCACTACGAAATTAGCCCCAACGAAATAACCCCCAAACCTTGAAACGAAAAAAGCCCCAAAAAAATGGCAAACATTTAGTTTGGAGATTGTTTCATTTATTTTGGGGATTGTTTCGTATATGATTTTTGGGGCTTTTTCATTATGAAATAAGCCCAAAGTGAAAGAATTCCCAAACATATTAATTTGGGGATTTTTGCATTCACTTACTTTTTGGGGAGAATTTCATATTTTTGGGGGTTATTTCATTTTTATAATTTCTGAAATTTTTAAAAATTTGTTTCTGTCAAACGGATTTTAGTAAATATTTCTACAATTTAAACCGTTTAGATTTACAAATATTGCTACCTGAAATCATAACATTATTTAATTTTAATTGACGGTAACTTTGCGGTTGTGCCGATGGGTTGTTTTTCAACAGCTGCTATTGTTCAACATGGAATGTATGGATAATGTACGTAAAGTGAAGTTTGTTGTAGTGCTTCTTTAGATACCGAAAGTTTTAAATTAAAGAAAACAGTGCCGCATGCTTTTTATTTTTTTATTCATATTTCTGAAAGCGTCGCAGGCGAAAATTTGGTATAAAAAAACGCGGCGATTTTTTATACCAAATTTTCGCCTGCGAAGTTGTTGTAGTGCTTTTTTAGATACCGAAAGTTAGATAATTTCAAATCAAAGGAAACAGTGCTGCAGGATAGATTGGACAGAAAATCGCGGCGATTTTTATACCAAATTTTCGACTGCGGCGCTTTCAGAAATATGGATAAAAAAATTAAAAGCCTGCAGCACGGTTTTCCTTAATTTGAAATTACCTGACTTCCGGTATCTAAAGAAGTACTACAACAAACTTCACTGTACATTTTAAAATTGCAAGCAGATGCAATTTCTAATTCCATGGAGAACTTCTCATGCCCAGTGTGCCGTCAGACTGTTGACAAAACTATACAAGTGTTTAACTAATGTTAATTAATTATTATATGAATGCTTCAGTTGTCAAATCGATTAACTCCACTTTCTGAATTTTCTAAAACTTTAATTTGAAAACATTTTATTGACTCCAAACTCTGAAATATTCAAAACAAATTTCTCTAATAATAAATATTAACACTACT
Source organism: Leucophora obtusa (assembly GCA_949987735.1). NCBI lineage: Eukaryota > Metazoa > Arthropoda > Insecta > Diptera > Anthomyiidae > Leucophora > Leucophora obtusa. The sequence continues at coordinate 208,825,009 of OX465297.1, forward strand.
AAATAGCAAAATTTATAATTTAACAGGAATTTTAAAAAACAATTACATATTATTTTCTTTTTTTTTTTCTTTGAGACTCATCTATTTTTCTTTATAGAGATAATAGATTTGGCAACTGAAGCATTCATATATGTATGTATATTCGTAAAAAATAAAATAAATTTCTGAAGAAATATTTTTGGTCTTTATTTCATTTTTTGGGGTCAATTTCAGTGGGAGTTATTTCATATTTCTTTTTGGGAGTTGTTTCATTATGAAATAAAGACCAATAAAGACCTCGCGATTGTTTAAATATGGATTCATTCGATATAAAATTAAATTGTATGATATATTTAGTGAATGCATTCAAAACAGAATTCATTCTTCGAAGCTCTGTCCACACCGAAATGATGGACAAATTAAAACCGCGAGTTTTGTCCCACAGAAACTTTTTCTCGTTAATGAAAGAAAACTAAGAAATAATTTTCGGGAAAAAATTCAATTTTGGAAACATTATTTTTTACATTTTATATGAAAATTTCAGATTTTCAATTGAAAATCTCAAATCGTATATCACCTCAAATTTGGCTGCAACTTTCCAAACATATTTTTGATATCTTTCAGCAAAATTTTCTACCGAAGTTTCTCCAAATTTCGAATGCGATCCACGCTAATGCACAATATATATATTTAAACTGTTATGTTGCACGTTACAGCCACCTGAGGAATACCAAAAAGCACTCATTTTCTCTGTATGGTTTTTAAATTGTTTTTCTAAAAGTCAACAACAACATCATTATCATCATGGTAATAACAATGAAGTCATGTTGTTAGCTTTTTTACCTATTCTTTCTATATATCGTCAGACTAAATGTAAAATAACGTAAATAACATTTTAATATTTTTTATAGGACAAGCAAAAAACATCACAAAAAACATCTATCAAATTCGTTTATAAAACTAGCAGTTTTGATTATACTTGGTGTACAATTAAAGTCCGAAGTAACTCATAAAAGATCATTTAGACCTGCTGAAATCGTAGCTATATAAGGGCGTTTTTTTTTACCGAAGAAGCCTCTGTCTGAGCGCAATTTTATGACTCATAAAAGAGCTTTAATAACGCGCATTATTGCAAAATTTAGAATTTTGTTAGACATTTATTAGTAATTTATATTTACTTTTTCTAAATAGCTAATAAATTAGGGTCTACTAATATATGGTCCACAACCAATGCGGATAACTCCTGTATGGTTGAAAGTCGACTAATATTTTGATTCAAAATTTGAATGGATTGAAATGGACTTGTGTTAAAATACTTAGGACCAGGGCGTCATTTACGTGGGCAAAACATGGAGTGATTCTAAAAAAACCAAAATGCGTTGTTCTTGGGTCACTGCATGGACCAAATAACTGACGGTTCAATTGGCATTAAAATTGACCAATGTCAATCAAAATTTTTTGGCATTACAATTACCAATGCGAATGAATTTTTTTAATTGGCATTATTAAATGCCTAAAACAGCCAATGAAAATTTGTTTTCAAAAATATTTTGTTTTGTTAAACGAAAAATTTACAAAAAAAAAAAAATTAAAAACTCGCGTACCTCTTATCTAATTATTCGCTATTTCGTCTACTTTACATTACTTGATGATGATCCATCTAGACTAACTAGTGTTCAAAGAAGATTGAACAGCATATACTTGATACAACTTGATAAAAAAAGTAAATATTTACAATGTTTATAGTTCTGAAATGTTAAATTCTTGTCTTAGTTTCCCTTTTTCCCAAAAAAATTCTTTTTGTATACAATGCTTTTTTCTTCAATTTTAATCGGTTGCTTTGAGGCATTTGTTTAAACAATGCCAATTGAAAAAATTTCATTGGCATTGAATTGTAATGAAATTTTTTGGCATTTGCATAGACACTAAGTAATACCAACTAAATTTCAGTGCCAATGAAAAATTCCCAAGTATGAGCCATATGATCATAATTACCAATAAAACCATTTTTGAAAATTTTATTTGCTAGGTTGTTTTGCATTTCACCTGACGATGTGCAAAAGAACATTGTTTGATTTCCAATGCAAGTTTGTTGGCGATGGGGAGTTTATATTTTTTTATTTAATGCGGCTTTTTGTTTGCTTTAGCTAGTTGTGTACTCGAATCATTTAAATATTTTTTTTTATCTGTTAACTTAGCATAGTAGAGAAGCTTTCGAATTACATATTTAAAAAGCTTTTTTGTAAAGCAGCTTTTTTGAAGTCTTTTGTTTAAGGTTTTTTTTTTAATACTAATAATCTGGCGACATCTTTGGGCAATGGGAAAAGCTTAAATTTTCAAATTTTATTTTATTAGAGAAACTAACCTTTGCAAACCATAATAGTAGTTTTGGAAAACATGATGCAATTGTACTTTTCCTTGTTTCATTTGACATCCATTGGTACCGTGGTACTAACGCTTTTAATTTGGTACAATTTAAAAAATATTCAAAATTAAAATTTTTGTACTAAATGAACTTGTACTCAACAAATATTCGAATTACAGAAGTCGACTAAAATCATTAAAACAAAAACTTGTAACTAATGTGCACAATGTTGGAAAAAAATTAAACGAAACCTTTTTCAATCGTTCTAAAAACACATTTTATTATTTTCCCGTAATCAGCTCATCAAAACACATCGCTTGAATGTCGCTACCACATAGCATTCAAACCGCCTCTTTTATATATTTTTAGAAAATTGAAAAAAAAAAAACTATTACATTGTTTTCTTAGAATGTGGTAAATTCCCTAAAAAATAACAAGACTAAAACGTTAACATCATATATTTGCATATACATTCCATATTCTCAGCTATTGGTTAATTTCATTAGATAAGTTGTTTGTTGTTCGGTTAGTTTGTGTCGTATAGAGCACTATTTTCTTCAAGCTTGACTTCGATCGCACATACTTTTTTTGGTGAGGGCCGGAAAATTACAGTTTTGTGGACTAATATTTTCTGCAATTTTGACGTTGTTCGGAGAAATTTTCTATTTTTAAACAATTTTAGTACTGTAAGGGTCCAAAAAGTACAATTACTATATATTGTTGGTACAAAATCTAATAATTAATTTTCCATCCTTGTTTTAGATATTTCAACAAATTCAATTTAATATTAAAAAAAACCTGGAAACCCTGGATTAACGGTATAGATAGTGAGTGTATAGAATATTTTGTTTTCTCAAGTTCTTTAGAATGAGGTATCTGAGTTGAATGCTCTGTTGTGACGCCAACGCAAATCGTACAAGGTGTGGAAACAAAATCCAATATTACACACAGAAAACAGATTCATTGCCCATTTGTTGCCAATCGAATGATTCAGTTGCCACAAATGAATTATTCTTCATACAACTGAAATTCTGTTGTCACAGTCAGATAGATTGGTTCTGTCTCAATTATTTTTCTATTATTACAATTGGAAAACTTGGCTACCATAACCGAACGAGGTGAGTACCTGCTTGAATTTATATCAGTGGTCGGCAGAAAGAGAGAGAATGTGAATGTATTGGCGTATTACACTGTGAGAAATTAGTTTATCATTTTTAAATTTATATTTGTATATTAAGAACATGAATTAATGAAGAAATGAAATAATGAATGAATGCATGAATGAATTAAAGAAATAAAAAAAAAAATAATTTATAGTAATTTAATTTGAATGGGGGAATATTTAGTTGATCTCTTATTTTTAAGTAAATGAATGTTCTTTTTTAGTTTGACTCTAGATCATAATGTAATTTACTTGTAAAAATTGTATCATCTTTCTTTGATTTGAAAATAATTTAAACAGAAAGTGATATTAATTTATGATCTAGAGTCAAACTAAAAAAGAACAGTAATTTAATTTAATTTTAATTCATAATAAATTTTATTATACACATTATTTAAAAAATATTTATTTTTTTTGTATATAAATTACTTGTTCTTAAAAAAGTATTCCATTAGTTAGTAAATTTTAATGAATTAAATAAATAAAAATAATTCATAATAAATTTCCTGTTCTTGGAAAATTTTAAGAGTGTGATATTTTTCTAAAATTTCTTAAACAAAGCGACATCAAGCTGCTTTGCTACTGAATAAATTTTACGCTCTTAGTTGAGAGTTTTGTTGCCATTGGTGTTGTGTACGTGTGAAAAGCCGATTATGATCGGCCACTGGTGGCTATGGCTGCCGAACACTGAATTTATATATAGTAATGAATTAAAATTAAAAAAATAAATGAAATTCAGAATTTCCAATTGAAATGCAGAAAGTATCAATTGAAATTCAGAATTTACATTTGAAATTCAGAAAATTTCAATTGAAATTCGGAATTTCATTTTTGAAATTAAAATTTGAAATTCAGAAAACATCAATTGTATTATAATTCATAAAAAATCGATTGGAATCTAGAAAATATTAATTAAAATTCAAAAATTGTCAATAAAAATTCAGAAAATATTGAAATTAAAAAAAGACAATAATACGGTTTTAGTCACATGCAAAATATTTTATTATGCTGGGGTAATCTCGTTATTTTTACAAATGTTATTGACAAGGAACACACAAACATACAATATAATAGTACACAAAGGTATAATAGTACACAATATTTTACATAAAAGTATTATGTAAAATATTGCATTTCCAAAAGTGTTGATTTGTGACTGGTTTTACCAAATTAGACAGAACTTTAGTACCTTAAGTATATAATGTTTCGGTTTGTGTCTTCTAGTCATCATTTTGGGGAGTTGGGGTGATGCCAATGAAACAATTGTGTTGTCTATAATGAAAATGGCCAACCTCTTTGAAATATCAAATAAAATCTAATATGACAATATCATATTGGAATTTGAATATGTAATTCCTAGGCGTGTTCGTTTACTTACTACAAGTTACTACTTTTACTACAGCTGGAAAAATTCAACAAAAAAAGTAAACAAAACTTCTAACTAAATATATGGAAACTTCCAAATGTAGTAAAAGTAGTAAGAATTTCGAGTAAACGAACACACTGCCTATTATATTTTCACTCACTTTTTGTTCAATATCCATTTTAAAGCAAAATAAATTATGCAGTATCGTTAATATTTGGACGCAATTTCCACTATATTTTTTTATGCTAACGTGATTAAAAAAATATTTTTGTTTACTTAAGTAATAATTTACTAGTGAAAATGTATGCAATCAGCTCTAGACTTAGTACAAGAATTGATTCTGGGCGAATATATAGATGAGGTTTTTAGGGACAATTTCAAACAAAATTCACCGGTGCTAGAACCAGTAAAAAGGATTATCAAAGAAAAGAAGTTCTACAATCGATACCTCTACATTTGTTTTTACAAAAATGCAATAAAAGGAACTAAAGTTAGTTCATATCGATAGTCATAAGTCAAACTTCGAAGCTGTCATTTAAGTTAAATATGCCAAACCACCTGTCTATTATACTAAAGTCATTACGCATCATTATCTCAAATGGTAAGTTAATGTTGAAATACTTATTAATATTTAAAATTATGTTATCAGTTATATGATGGCAGACATAAAAAACATAATTTTCTATTAAAAAAATCCCTTAATAATTTTTAGTTACTATATTATATTGTTGTCATCATAAATTTTTCTTTAAATTGACAAATACTTAATGATTGACATAAGACGCTATAATCCGATTTGTGTAATTTTTCACACAGTTTATATAATGTTTTTGTATACATAAATTTTCAAATAGAATGTGCTACAACAAAAACAAACAATGAGTTTTTCTTTAAAGTTTGTAAGTAGAAATATAAGAGGATAAAAACAGCAAATTCATTGCTTTGGGTCGTTAATTTTTATCTGATTTTCGATATTTTATTTAAATGTCAACAACAATACTATTATCATTTTAGATATACATATATGGAGCGTTTCCTACCAACTATACCTCTGCAGGTAAAAGCGTGTCTGATTACTATTAAAGTTATGTCATTTACGGTCCCATGTGATAAGAATAAAACATGAAGATTTCTTTTTTTAATTTTTCTAAAAAGTAGGCCAAGTATATGTGGTTAAATATAGATAAATATATTTTTTTTTACTCGGAAAACATATAAAGCTGTGATTCATAAGCTGACGATCAGAGTTGATACTTTAGGAATTAAAGTTGGGAGCAAAAACAGTAATAACAGAGAATGAAAACCCGATTTTCGATTTGTTAAAGAAAGTTCCAAATGGCTTCTGTTATTTACCATGTCTTATTAGGAAAAATATACTTACAGCTTACGTTATTTTCCAAATTTCATCAATGTAAATTTTACATAGCACGTTTTTTTTAATAATTCTCACCAATGTAGATTTATCTGGACAGTTGTTATGGAAAACCTCATATACAAACAAAGATACTAGAGAAGAAGAATGTCAAGATAACTATAACAACAAAGTTCTGTTTATAATTTAATAAAAAAATAAATTCTTAAAAATTAATCTTCTTCTAAACACACGTGTAAGTTTGTGTCTGTATTTGGTGCTGTTAAATATAAAAATGTGTAACAAAAATTTAGTGAAGCTCAATAACATTTCCGTTTCCTGTGAAATATTTAAATTTTCACATTAAACCAAACCAAATAAATAACTTTCAACTACTCTTATATTAGTCATCTGTGATAAGTTTTGTATTTTTCAATGGCATGATTTTGTAATACCCTACGATACGTACTTTTTAATAGCTATAACAAATAAAAATATTTTTTTTTCAAATTTATATTAATTGGGATAAAAATTAATTGCACTAAACAAACAAACTTTTCTATTTCTAAGAAAAGTCTATGACTCTTGTAGGTCGTTTAGACAGCGGAAATATTCAACTTGATTAAAGCTAATTCAACTTTTTAATCTTCATTGTTTACTAGGGTGTTTAACAAATTGTGAAAACAATCCGGATATGATTCTTGGCTAAGGAAATCGTCAGTGGACGACTTTTCAGAATTTCTGGAAATATTTTTTAGGTTAAATCAATGAGAATTTTCATCCAGAAGCATTAGTCAATATTTCAAATATCAAAACAAAAATAAAAAAATACCACAATTTGCTTTGTCATCTTCCAAAGTACTACTCTGTTGTTTTCACAGATCTAGCAACCATAGATTTTCTATAAATGTCAGTTACATTTAAATTTGCACGATCATTTGCATATTCATCATTTCAAAATATTTATTATCCCAGCCAGCAGTTTTGGAGTGCTCATGAAAGATATTTTGAAACCGCTCATCGAAATGATTACAGTTTTTTAGAAAACTCCTTTTTCATAGAAAATACGAACTGTCAGAAAGCAATTCCAGTAGTTGTCTCAGCTGTCTTAAAATGAATGATAATTTTTTGGACTCATTAAAGATTCCAAAATTATTCGAATGTATAAGGAGAACTTTGGGATCTTTTTAGATGGACCACTTGCATTCGAAAAAGTAAAAACATATTTATGTTTTTGGAGCTTATTTTTGAGTCATAAATATTCACCTTTTGCAGGGATGTTTCATAATGATTTAATTTATTACTATGCATGACAACATCAGTTTATCTAAATATCACTTTTAGTAAAAAAAAGTTTAGTATAGGGAGAAAAATAGTCGTCTACGTTTCTCTCAATTTCCGGCAAAAAATTTTCTTAAATATTTTGTATTTTGAATTAAATTGTGTAAATCCCATAAAGATCTTACAAATGATAAATGACCATAAGCTTTCCCAACAGTTTTATTTTTTATTTATTAAACATAATGGCAGAAAAACAAATTTGGTTACTTGTCTGTCTGCCAAAGAAGGCTGATATATTAAAATTTCTTTCTTAGAAATACAGTTTTCTTTTAGGCTCTTACATGTTTTTTATATACTCACTCGATACTCGCTACTATTAACTTGGGCCAAGACATTATAACGTTTAAAGTGTTTTTATGGTTCCTTTCGTCTTTTTTTTTGTTTGTTGATTTTAAGTAATATCTATTATATCAGTTTCTATTTTGGTGTTCAATATTCTAAAGTGGTATTAGTGTTATTTTATAGCACTTCGTAAAAGTGGTAGAGTATCTTGTTGGTTATTTTGTGTTAGTTAAGTCTCAATTTTATGTTACTTAAATATTTTTATATGTAGGAATTTTTTCGTTTTTTTTTTCCTGTTTTGAATATTTAAAAAAAAGTACATTAGGTTGGCAATAAAGTCAATAGGGTAGTATTTGGTTTCTTAATTTTAATAAAACCCGAGCTGAATCAGTTCTAGAACTAGTTCCATAACTGATTCTAAGGCAATCGGTTCCACTTTGGAGCTATAGAAGCGGTATATTTGGGACGATTTCAAATAAAAACGAGTAATAAGGTTAAAGTCGGGCATGCCGACTATACAATACCCTACACCAGTCTGGTTAAAAGCCAACTAATGTTTGGATCCGAAATTCGAATGGGTTAAAATGGGACTTGTGTCAAAATTTTCTATAAAGTGAGTCAGCGAACCAAATTTCATTAAAATTTCTTAATATGTGCGACCTGCAGTTTGTAACCAAGCCAATTTTGGGGGGACCCTTATATGGGCACTAGGTCTAAACATGGACGGGTATAAACCAAAATCAATAGGCGTCGTCCTTGGGCTGCCATAGGTCGGTGTACCAAATTTCATCAAAATATCTTAATATTTGCGACCTGCAGTTTGTAATCAAGCCAATTTTGGTAGGACCCTTATATGGGCACTAGGCCTAAACATGAACCGGTGTTAACCAAAATCAATAGGCTTCGTCCTTGGGCTGATATAAGTCGGTATACCAAATTTCATCAAAATATCTTAATATTTGCGACCTGCAGTTTGTAATCAAGCCAATTTTGGGGGGACCCTTATATGGGCACTAGGTCTAAACATGGACCGATGTTCACCCAAATCAATAGGCGTCGTCCTTGGGCCGACATAAGTCGGTGTACCAAGCTTGATCAAAATATCTTGATATTTGCTACCTGTAGAGTGCGCACAAGAATGCATGGACAGACAGCCAGACGGACGGACGGACAGACGGACATCGTTAAAACAAAATAAAAAAAAATTCTGAGCCGATCGGTATACTATAAGGTGGGTCTAGGACCAATATTTTTTGGTGTTACAAACATCAGCACAAACTTATAATACCCTGACCACATAGTGGTGTAGGGTATAATGATCGGTGATAGAGTCGAGAGTAGAAGGGGTTGTAAAGAAAAAGCAGCTATTCTACAACTGATTCTTTGGAAGAGAAAATTTTCTGGGTTGGTCTAAAACTGCTAAAGTAAAAGTTTTTAGTAACATTTTAGTCAAGAACTTTTGACGTAAAAATTTTGCAGTTTTGAAAAAATTAAAAAAATATTTTACTAATATCTTGAGATACATCTCTACTAATTAGCATAATTATGAAAACATTTTTAAAATCGCTCCAACGAATTTCGGGATATCGTAAAAATTTTGCTGCAATCGGGATTTCTCCTTAATTCTTTAAAACCCATATTCATATTTAATTTTATTAGTAAAACCATATCAAAAAACATAAGTAAAATTTATATTTTTAAAACCCATTTACAAGAAGAAGAAATTTTTTATTGAAAATTTAGAGGGAACAGTGGAATTACCTGGCGTAGTTTAAATTGTCTGTATACAAAAAACGTTCTATGTATGCCATGACTGGGAAGTTTTTAATTTGTAGACAATTTAACAATTAAATATAACTATTTTGGTAAATTGGCACATAAACTAACCCTTGACGAGTCTTTGTGTGAGATGAAACTGCGGCAGTCTGGTAATTCCCTTGTGTCCATTTTTCTCTAACATTTTATTCTTCTGGGAAAGGAAATGAGCTTTAAAAAAATTCTTTATTAATTAATTCTCTAATATTAATTACGATTGTCCAACACGGTAGCTACAAGCACTTTAGTCTAAAATATATAAGGGTTTTTATTTGTTCCAAAATTTCAAAACTTTGACTTCAAAGGAGCACGTCTTAGGGTTTTCTGATTTTCAAAATTTCACAACAAATGGTACAATATTTCGCCCGGGTATCAGCAAAAATCTATATTACATTTGTTATTGTCACCCCAATGAACACTATATTGTGGCCTTTATTGATGTGCTAAATTTGTTTTCAATAAATATTTTTAATACGTTATTATTTTTAGTTTATGGAACAAAAATAAAAAGATAAAAGACTTTACGAAGGTCAATAAGATAAGTGTGTTAAGTAATTTTGTTAATATTTATTGAGAGTTATAGGGTTAAGGTATTTATTTGCTTCGATAAGCTTTCAAAATAGTTATTAAAATATTTAAATAACAATAAAATCATTTAAGGCTGCTATTATAGTAAACACTTTAGTAAAATCTTATATTTAAGCAGAAAATCCCCCCCACCCCCTCAGATTTTAAAAATTTCTACTTTTTTAATATTTGAAATTTGGTAAAATCACATCTGTATGAAATTAGAAATTTTCAAATATACAAATAATGTTGTCTAACTTACATGCCGCTTAATGCAGTGTTGTTTTAACGTCTTATATACCAGCTGCAATTAAGGGGAGTATCGACTTTAAGAAAACATTTTTTTTTCGATTTTTTTTATATTTTATTTCGATAGAGCATAATCTTCAGTATATGCTCAGAAAATATCAATGAAAAATTCGTAGAAATAAAATTTCCACATGTTTTTTTTTGCAAAATATATTTTAGTCACAAAGTAATATTCTATGCATTAAATTTCTAGACAAAATTTTTTGGGAGCGTTTTTTATCATTGTCTTTATTATGAATCTTATTTCGCATAATACAGCAGAACAAAAACAAAAAAACCACTTTCAAATATGCAATAATTGCAATTTGGACTTGAGGTAGAAGAATATTCTAACTAAATATATGAAAATATAGAAAGTCCGAAAAAACAATTTTTGTATTTTTTAATGCAAAAATTAAAATAATTGTTGAAAATAGGCACACCACGGCTAAAATCTCATTCAAATATTTATTTTGTTTTGAGTTTAAAATTAGTTGTTTTTACAAAATGTATTGACAACAGACATACATATAAATAGTACCCAAAGGGTACTTTTATGTAATTGTTGCTTTCAAAAAGGAGTTGATTTATAACTGGTTTTACCAAATCAGACAGTTCATATACGAAAGTACAAAATTCTCATCCCGTTGGTTTTTTGTACCTTATGTAATGTCTCGTTTTGAGTAGGAAAGTTATCATTTTCTTAGCGGACAACTGAAGAGTAGAGTGATGTCTACGAAACAATTGTATTGTCTATCATGAAAATGATCAACCCTTTTTGAAACAACAAATAAAAATCTAATATGACAATATCATATTAGAATTTGGACTTGAGGTAGAAGAATATTCTAACTAAATATATGAAAATATAGAAAGTCCGAAAAAACAATTTTTGTATTTTTTAATGCAAAAATTAAAATAATTGTTAAAAAAATAAAATGTTAAAAATATTGTTTATTGAATTTTTGACAACCGTTCAAATATTCCCTTTAAAATGTTGTTCCCTACGGGAAATTTTAACAAACTGTCACCGAACTGGCCCCTTTATATGAAATAGAGTGGTCACTTTTACATGGCGTTGTCATAGGAGGGGGAAATTGACCCCTTGTGACATGTCACAAGACAAATCCCAAGACAGGTCCCTGAATTTTGTTTTTTTATGAGAGTTCAGTAACCTGTCTTAGGATTTGTCTTGTGACATGTCACAAGGGGTCAATTTCCCACTCCTATGACAACGCCATGTAAAAGTGACCACTCTATTTCATATAAAGGGGCCAGTTTGGTGAAAGTTTGTTAAAATTTTCCGTAGGGTTGTTACAGCATTTACCCCCCTTAATATTGTAATTAATATGCATGTTATCAATTTTAATTTAGTAGGTTTGAGGTTAAGAAGAAGAATTAACCTTTTTATCTAAAAATAATAATCACATTAATTTGCAAATCAGTCTAGATATAGTTTCTGCCGTTTTCTATGGACAGGCTTCAAAGCACTGTCATTTCTTAACCACTAATTATTTTTAAAAAATTACTTTCAAATTGTAGATCTACATATCTTAGCTTTAATTTCTATGATTGTTATTCCAATTATTTGTATATCTTCTATTATTTTTTTTAACGATTTTCAAAGTAACCCAAATCAGCAAAACTGCCCCAAACGTGGTGGACATCCGCCAAAAGAGCTAGATATATTTTCAAGGAAAAAAAAATTGTTAATACAGCATAATCAATATTTTAATGATTGAAATAAATAATTTATAATATGTTCTCTGTGATTCTTTTTAATCAATACATCTTCACTATATTAAAAAAAATAATTTAAAACTGTAAGAAAATGACTCTTCAAATTACAAAAACCTTAAATAAATATTAAAACTGAATGCGCTTGTCCTACTTTATTGTTAAACATATTTTATGTATATAGAAGAGTCTTAAAGAGTGTTTTTGGCAGTGATGCACCAACACTTTCTAGCGTCAGCGGGCATCTGGTGCGCCAGAACCATCCATAAAATTAATATTTTTTCACACTTTTTAAGCATTTATAAAAATCAAATTATTATTATTCGAAATCTTAGGGTCGTAGGTCTAATATAATGAAAAATTATGTTTTTATTACACGATTTGAGGAAATTGTTGTAAACTGTAGTTGCTTTCAATAATTATTTTGGCAACCCAAAAAACACAGAAATTCGTCTATCTGCTACCACATGTGATGTAAATTCATCAAAGTAGATTTGAAGGAAAGGTAATTGAAAATTGCACAAATTACATTTTTTACGATTTTGGATCTGCCTTAACATTGGAGAAAAATGGGATTAGTTTATGTGGCCCACTGCCGAAGGACTACCTACTTAAGAAGTATATTGGCATATATATGTCCATTAGGGTGTTCCAAGCTTGTATGGAGGAAAATAAATTTTGAGTTTTTGACCGGGCTACCCAACTGCAGGGGAACGAACTCAAATTTTGGATCCAAAGATATATGGAAATATATGACATCATGTATGGTCATACACTGTACTATGCATGGACGTTAGACCGTACCTCAAAAAAAAGGTTCGCCGTACACCCTCCAATATGAAGTATTTTTGCAAGGCAATTTCAAAAAAAAAAAAATTTTTTATTTTTATTTTTGCCTCGAGGAGACCAGTGTTTTGCTATAAAGGAAAAATCCAATGAAAAAAAAATTTAAAAAGGCGACCCCTACGTTCGGCAACCAATATATAAAAAAATTCTACTGGGTTTATCGAAAAACTTCATTAGCAAAAGTTTAATGATTTTTTGCGAGCTTTAATTTTCTGATATTAGGGTCGTACATTTGGGTGGTAGCAGCTTAGATCTGGTGGCTAACTACTAGAACGGGATGCTTGAGGTCAATGGCCCTCGAGAGAAAAACACTGGTCTCCTCGAGAGAAAAACATCGATGTATCATACTTTAAGATCCGACTGTAAATGCCAAAGATATAACGAAAAATGTAAAATGGTGACCCCTACGTTCGGCAAAAAAAAAATTTTTTTTTGAAACCTCCTTGCAAAAATACTTCATATTGGAGGGTGTACGGCGAACTTTTTTTTTGCCTGTAAGGTGGTACGCTCTAATGGACGTATATGATCGCGTATGCCTATGCATGATCATATACAAGTGCATGTATGATCATGTATGTTCATATATATTTCTATTTTCACATGGCTAGCTAAATAAAAAACTAACAAATTTGAAAATTTATAATATTTTCCAAATCATTAAACTTTGTTATTATACTATTCTTACCAACAAATCTTAAATTTACTATATCTACAACTAAATAGTAATAAAATTTGATTTTATAAAACCATAGAAAATGCAATTGTGGTTGAGTTTATAAAAACTACTACAAGACTTCAATATCAATGGTTTATTTTTTATTTTCTTCTATTCTTTTTTTGTTTTGTTAAACCACTAAATCCGATTTTTAACTTTTTATACACTTACTTTTGTACAGTTCATTTAAGCAGGAACTGACCACTATCAATACAATACGCATCATTTATTTAATTCGTTGTAGCAGGAATAGCAACAGAACATGTCTCTACTAAACAAACAACGCTTCCTTAACGAGAAATAGAAAACCGAAAAAAACTCATATAATGCTTAAACGATTTTTATGGCAACACAAGCACATTCGTATAATATTTAATTTTAATACCTTTAAACTATGATTGGAATCAAAAGAATAAGAGATTTTCTGTAGTTTTCTTTTTCATAAGAAAATTTGAAATACAATTACAGTCCATACACTATGGAAACTGTACCAAAGCCTGAATGACAAGTATACAATTTTTTTTTTATTTGAAACCAACTAGATATAGATTTCTTAAACAAAAACATATTGTTAAACTACAAAAAATTGGCACATTCTGTGATAGAAGTCTTCTTGGATTTTGGACAGATAATCTATTTATTTATTTTTTATACTCATATCTACTTCCGTATGTATAAGTTGTATTAAAGGTTTCATCAAATGTTATAAGGTTAAAAAAAATCTTTAACAAAACGTAATAGAATGTAAAAGAAAACAGGAAACACGAAACATGAAGAAAAATTATATCTTAGAATTTCTAAACATTATAAGGTAAGGTGGTAGACACTGCCACTAGTAAATGCTTAATACGATGGCAACCTTAAGGGATAACAGATTTATAAAAAATTGCAAGAAAAAACTACGAGCACAATTTCATACATATATGCAATAGAGGCGTTCAAAAAAAAAAAAAATAAATCAAAGTGAACTTTAAGGTTCACTAGTACCTACCTAGCAAAAAAGTACCTAGCAAAAAAAAAATAATAAATAAGTCATGCTTTAAAAAGCACTTCTTTTCATTTAGAAGTAATTCTAAACAACCTCAAAAAACCACTTTTTTCAGTGCTTCCAGCTTATCGATTAGTATATTTTTACAGATTTTTTTAGAAGTAATTCCGAGTACCATCCCAAAAGTCAAAAATAATCTGCTAATTTTAGCAGTTTTTTCTGAAAGGTAATTTTTAACAAGTTTTTATTAGTTTTACATACTTTTTTATGTTAGTGTACACTATGAGACCCAACATTAATGTTCAAATATTATTTAAAATTTTACAACTGGTTGACCATTTTTTTTTCCAAATATAAAAACCGAAACTCGTTTTTCTAACTTCTAACTATTCGGAAAACCCCAAAACCGGTCTTGTAAAATGACGAATAATATATCGAATATATATACTCTTCGCACTAGGCACATCAAAATGTGCATCTGTTAATGTGCACGGAAAATGATGGATCAAATCGCTTAAATTATAAAAAAAATCGGTAAACTTTAAAAAAACATCACCAATATTGAAAAAGCTAAAATTTAAAAAAATCGAAGAAATCGATAAAAATTCTCAAAAATTTCAAAAATCGCCAAATTACAAAAAGTTAAAAATAACACCGAAATTGAAAAAAAAAAAAATTAAAAAAGTCGCTAAAATAAAAAAAGCGCCAAAATTTAAAATGTCTCCAAAATTGCATAAAACCGTCAAAATAGAAAATAAAAAATAAAAATCGTAAAGCAATGGAAAAAATCGCCAAAATTAAAAAAAAGACAAATTAAAAAAAATTAAAAATGTAACTAAAATTGCCAAAAATCATCGCTACACTAATAGAAAAAAGTCTGTAAAAAAGTTAGTTAAAACTACTAAAAATTAATTAAAAATGAGCTGCAGAAGAAAAAAACTCCTTAATTTTCAGATTACTTTTGCTATATTTTAGTAAGGTAAGGGGTAAGGTAGGAGCGGCAAAAATAAAACTGTTAAATATTCAGAATTTTAGTTATATTTGAGTTAAGTTTTTGTTAAAAGAAAATAACAAATTAACCTGTTAAATCAGAAAAAAAATTTTGCTAAATAATTAGTAGTAAAAAATTACGAAGGAATTTAAAATTTTCGAAGTTTGTTTTTAGATTTTTTTTAATTCATATAAAAATCGAGCCTTTTGAACACAGTAGTTTACAATTTTTTTTAGCAAATATTTCTGTTAATTTAACAGAATAAACTGCTATTTGCATTCAACTAAATTTAGCTTGAAAATATCAAACATTTTGTATATAAAACAGTTTATCTTTTGTTTGAAAAATTCTATGCAGATTTACAGTACAATTTGCAATTTTTAATTAACTAAAAGCTAATTTAAATATAACTAAAATTCTGTATAGTAAAGTGTTGTTTTTTCAAACCCGTCGTATAGACCAAATACAATTACTATTGTCATTAATATGTATTTTTATTAATTCTAATTTAGTAGGTTTGAGGTTAAGAAGAAGAATAAACCTTCCTCAAAAGTTATAAACATATTAAATTTGCAAATCAGACTAGATCTAGTTTCTGCCTTTTTATGGACAGGCTTCATCAGTGATCTTCCATTAAATTGTATTATTGTTTATATTTTTATTGTCAGATTGTCTCTATATGAATAATTTCAGAAGTGATCAAACAGACATATACAAACATTCTACTTCAGATTTTTTCTGTTTATCTTCTTATTTCTTCCGCAAATTAATTGCAAATTTAATGTATTTATAACTTTTGAGGAAGGTTTATTCTTCTTCTTAACCTCAAACCTACTAAAAAAAATTCTGTATGTTTAACAATTATATTTTTGCTGTTCTTATTTTACTAGTATTTAACAAAAAAATCTACTAATTTAACAATTTTTCTGCAGCATCATTTTTGATTAATTTTTAATTGCTTTTTCTGCTATTTTTACAGATTTATATCTATTAGTGTAAAATTGAAAAAAAAACTTCGAAGTTGAGAAAAGGTTACAATTAAAAAAAAACAAACGATAAAAACGAGTTAAAAAAATCTTTAAAAGTTAGAAGAATGATCAAAACTGGAAAGAATCGCTAAAATAGAAAAAAAAAACTTTAAAATTAAATTAAATTGAAAATAACTAATCCCAAAGTTGGAAATAAAATCGCCAAAACTGAAAAAGATCAAAGTGAAAAAAAAGAACCAACAAAATCGTCAACAAAAATTTTAGGGATCGTCAAAATTAAAAAACAGAAATCGAAAAAATTTGAAAAAGGCCGAAATGAACAAAAAATTAAAAAATCGTCAAAATTAAAAAAAAAAAATGCAAAAGTTGCCATATTAATAAAAAACTTTCAAAAAGGAAAAATTGCCCAAATTTAAAAAAAAACCCTAAAAATCCACAAAATTTAAAAATACTTAGCTCACTTAGAAGGAATATACATATAAAAATCTAGCCATATATGCCGAAATATGTTTTCAGGATCGATGTACTGGGGACGGGTTAGGTCTCTTTTGCAAACATGTAAGGTATTCTCTGGAACTTTTGGTTTATGGTATGGTGGTTTCGATATATTGGGGGTGGGTTATCAGCAAATATGTATCCTCCAGATTTTTTAGTACTCGTGTCATGAATGATTAACATTTTATTTAAGCGCATATTCTATTTTTTTATTGAAATCAATGGCCCATTATGCCTTCCTTCGGCAAACCGGTGTACGATGACGCACCTCTTAATACTCATAGCCAGAAACCGAATTTCGACTTACATGGCTAGATTTTAAGATCGAGTTTTTCTCGAAAACTATGCCACGCAGAGAGAAAACGGCTGTTATTTAGAATATCGCCCATATCTTGGAAACGAAATGTGCCAAAACAACAACGGAGTCATGTGAAAAATAAATACCAAAATCGCGTGAATAAAACTTTAACCATCCATGCCTCACCAACTAGGTGCGCCAGCGACTTTTTTAAATTTTAACGATTTTTTGCACTTTTGGCAATTTTTTAAATGTTGGCAATTTTTTCCAATTTTAATTATTTTTTAAATTTTGTAAATTTTTTTTTTAAAATTTTTAATTTTTGACTAGAAGGGACAATAATTATATGCAATTGCACCAATCGGAATTACAAAAATTAAAATAAAAGAGGGGAATTTTTAGTTGGTCTTTTATTCTGGTTGGTCTTTTATTCTTTAGTTTGACTCTAATATCACTCTCTGTTTAAATTATTTTCAAATTAAAAAAGATGATACAATTTTCACAAGTAAATTACAAAGAATAAAAATTTTTGAAAGAAAATGAAAATGAATTGAAATGAACAGAATACGTATTTTCGGCTTTCGCTACAAAGCCATCATCAGTGTCGTTTGCCTTGAATGGGTTAATAATTGATGATCTTATGTGAAAGATGAAAGCAAATCGAATTTCTTAACAACAACTCAACTTAGACTAACATCAAAGAAATCTAACAATGCTATTTTATCCTTTGTTATTATTACCCTTTTTTGCCTTGAACCTTAATTCTTAAGCTGGCTCTATTCAACTCTGTGTATGATAACCACAGATTTTTGAATTACAACGAACCGTTAAATTTTAATGTATATTATTTAAATTATATTTTGCACTGTATCATGTGTTTTCAAGATGAATGAGGGGAATTTTTAGTTGATTTTTTATTCTGGTAAATGAATTTTCCTTAGTTTGACTCTTTGATGATGGTTAAAGATTTTTTAAATAAATACACTGTGAGACAAGTGGTAGGGGTCAGTGATCGGGAAGGGTTCAAACTACCGGTGAAAGTTATATCGGTAAAAAAGAAGTTATACGTGTCCCGGCGTTTCGCTGGGTCCCCCTAGGAATCGTGATATATCGATTTGACCTTTGGTGGTCTTTATGAAGAAAAAAATATTTTTTGCCTAAAATATTAAAAAAAGTAATAAACAAAAGGTTATTGATTTTTATGGTAGCGGTAACAAACATTTATTTTTACCGGCAAAACTGTTGAGTATATAGAAAAACGTTATATGAACAGATTAAAGGAATTGTAATTTTTAATTTTTTTAAAATTGTTTGAGCAAAATCGGACTAGTGGTTCTCGAGTTATGTCAAAAAAAAATATATCTCGATTCCTAGGGGTGACCCAGCGAAACGCCGGGACACGTATAACTTGTTTTTGACCGATATAACATTTCATCCCATCCCGATTTTGACTGTCGCATAGTGATATTAATCCTGTGTGGATCATAAAACAATACTTTTCATCAAGGGTCAATTTAAAAATTTTACAAACCTGGTGTCAGAAATTAAATGAGATTCATGGGTCTTTTTTGTCCCTAGGACTGTAAGAGTTAAAGATTTTTTAAATAAAAATAATGATGTTTATAATATGAAAATATTTAGCGGATACTTTTTGGAAAATTGTGCAAAATTTTGTGAAAACAGCCCAATTCCCTACAATTTTTGACAAAATAATCAATTTTCATAAAATGTCCTCGAACGTCCTGGTTTACTTTATTATTTTTTCTTTAATTATAACTACTATATTACAAAAATAGCTTTTGACATATTCAAATTATGAATTAAAAAATTTTTTTTTAAATTACTAAAAAAACAGTTTTTGCATTTCTATTAAATTTGTGGGCACTTCCGATTCCAGGTTAAAGTGGGTTATTGATATTCGGAGAAACCAAAATTCCATATCTGAATAATCTTAAGTATATTTAAAAAACAAGTTAAACAAAAAAAGTAGTTTGTGTAAACTTTTCGAATTTCGGAAAATTTTAATGGATATGCTTTTTTCTTTTTCAAAAATGAGCCATTTTCGGCTGCGATTCAGCACGGGTTAAAAAAAATTTAATTCTTCAATTTTGAACCTACTAGATGAAAACTTGGCGGTGTAATGAAAGAAAATCGACAAAGCGTGTTTTTAAGGACAGCATATACATCTACATACATACATATATATATTCAATATAAAATTGAAAAATTGGGATATGTAGAAAAAATTTAAAATTTCAAATTTGCGGTGCAAAATCTTAATTTTTTTTATAGAAAATTATTCATCCTAAATCATAAACAAAATTACCGTTTTTTTATATCTATTTTAAATTTCACTAAACTTTATAAAGTATTATTATTTAAATTTTGTGTTTAATTTTCTTGATTTTTTTTTGTACGCCATATAAAAATGAAGCTTGTATTTTAATTGTCAAGTTCTTTTTTTTTTTTAAACATTATTATTTTAATTTTTAGTGGTACCTTAAAATTTAGCTCTTTCTAACTTTGTTAACACTTAGGTAAAAGGGTGTGAAAAATGTATATAATTTTGTAATTTGCGGTTAAAAATAACATTTTTTTAAATTCTATTTCAAGACTCCAAGATGTTCTAAAATCATAAATAAAAAAAACTCGTTCTTCGAATCAAATGGCAACCGTAAAAAAAAATTCCACCACACATAACTAATCTTAAGACCTACTGTGCGTATGAGTAATAAAATATTTCCCACATTGCGTATACGCTATTACAAAGTAGCCGTCACTGGATAACTACATAAAAGCATAAAATACTATAGACTATATAGTACATAGATAACACCATTCTTAGTTAAAGTTATGAGATATTCATGTTGCAGTTAAAAGTACTAACTTCATAAGAGTTGAAGTAGAAGTTGTAATGGCAACAGAAGCAATAATAAAACTCGTTGTAGCAGAACTAGTTACATGGCAACACTATATCTTTTAGCTGTATATCATATATGTTTGTATGTATGTTGTATCGATGGTGTTGCTCTCTGTGTGTGTATGATTATAAACATTTCAATTCTAGATAAGTCCAATCAATACATAACATTACGTTTAATCCAGGAGTCATATCAACTTTTCCGGATATATAATTTTACTGTATATTGGTCTTTTTTTATTTATCGTTTTTACTTACCAATGCATTTGTAACATTTTCTATTTAATCTCAACTATTTTCTGGATATTTGTCTTATGTGTTTTTTTTTTGTGTATAAGTGTGTTTCTTTTTAGTGTAGCTGAGATGAGTATTTGTTTGTTTAAGTGTGTCAATGTTAGTTGATGTTCTTTTTTCCTCTTAGATTAAGTTGATGTTATGTTTAAGTCAGTAGAAGTGGCTTAAGGGCATGTTTTTCATATAACAAATTAAGTGGGTTCTGAGCGTAAGTAGAAAATAATTTATATTTTTTCTTTCTCTTTTTAGAAAGATAAATAACTGAATTTTTCAATTTCAAAATGTTAGTTATACACATACATATATATGTATGTAGATAAGGAGATTAATTTTGTTTAAATATTAAGTATAAAATGTACAATAAAATCCAATTTAAATTATATGTAAGTAAATATATGTGTGTTCTATGTAAGTTGAACTGAAATACAGTAGATTTTCTGACAAATTGACTGATTTTTTAAAAAAATTTTAATATGAGAAATTTCGCTAGACTTTGTGAAAATACAGCTCTGTATAAGTCTATGAAATGTAATCTCTAGGCCATTGAAAATTGCTGTCATACATAATTTCT
Organism: Leucophora obtusa; assembly: GCA_949987735.1. NCBI lineage: Eukaryota > Metazoa > Arthropoda > Insecta > Diptera > Anthomyiidae > Leucophora > Leucophora obtusa. Next base: position 208,846,369 of record OX465297.1, read on the forward strand.
TTAATTAGTGACAATTTTTAAGATGTCTTGTGACATTATTGAACATTTCAGTTTATTAAATTCACCTTTTGGTATTTGGAGAAAAAATTATTCTTTAAAATACAACAGTTTTAATAAAAACAAATACTTAACAGCTAGAGATGATACTTTTACGATAAAAATTAGTGCCATATCTCGATTCCTAGGGGTGACCCAACGAAACGCCGGGACACGTATAACTTCTTTTTAACCGATATAACTTTCCCCGGTAGTTTGAACCCTTTCCGATCACTGACCCCTACCATTTGTCTCACAGTGTTATCAATAAAAGCCAAATGAATCATAATCATCGATATTGATTTAGTAGTTACCCAGTGCTTTATATGTAATGACAATTGCAGAAGAACAGCAATATAATATCAACTGCACTTTAGTGCAGGACTCTTGACCATTTCTGGGCTAAGACATATCACAGTTGTTTCTATGAAATTAGTTTTTTTCTACAAATTATAAATAATTGAACAAAAATTTATGTTGTCTTTGATTTCTAAATTAAAATGAAATCGAAAACCGATATTTGATGGCAGATATTATTGTAAGAGCCGCTTGCATATCAATGATATCATGATATTGCAATAACATTCAAATTTAATGTCGTCAATTAAGATGAAATCATTTTGGCAATTACTTGCTATCATTTTATTGCATGTCAACGCACTAGGTTACATTGTCTTTTATTCCACCTGACGATATTTAACCCTCTAATGAATAAAACTTCAGATCTTAATGAAGGTTGTATATTAGACTGTACCACCTTACAGACAAAAAAGTGCATTATACATAAGGTGACCATTTTTTTCTGACTTCAAATCAGTACAAATTTTAAAAAATAACATCAAAAAAAATGATTATGCAGCCAACCTAATTTGCTGTCAACCGAATGGTTTGATTGAGGCAACAAAATTTTTCGGTTAACCATTTCACCATCCTAGAAAACCTTACACATTTCTGCCTATACAGACCCCAAGACAAAAATTTTTTTCGCATGAAAAAATCCAGTTTACTTGAAACATACATGGGACTAATTAATTAGGTAGACTAATTAATTGATGATTTCATTACCATTGTTATGAAATTATTTTCATTACCATTTTTTTAATTAATGGTAATGATTCTAAAATTTAATTTCATTGATTAATGGTAATGATTTTAAATTTCATTACCATTGATAATGAATAAATTAAATAAAATAATTTCCATTGACAGAAAAACGTAAAAATGGAGTAAAACTCGCTGAAATAGAAAATGGAATATGCTCATTAAGGTTCATGCTCATTTGAAATTAAATATTACTTTCCATTCCGCTGTTATTTGTATCCAGATAAAGTTTAACGGAATTAAATGGATCCTCCTTAATAAAGTATGTTTTATAACTTCCCTGGTCAAACCAGTTGTTCGTTTTCATTTGTCTGAATTTTTTGTAAACAAATGGTTTTTAATCAATTGTAATTAGTTTTTTTTATACATTAGTGTAATTTAGAGTTTGCTAAAAACCGAAAAATTTGAAAACCGCGGTTTCGGTTTTCTAAAATTATAAAAACCGCGGTTTCGGTTATTTTTCGGTTTTCTTGTGATATTAATAAAATTGTTTTAAAATCATTAAATATACAAAAGAATTAAATATTTTAATACGTTCAAGATATTTATTGAAATTCGATTAAAAATTACTCCGTTTCTAGACCTTTACGAGAGAAAAAACAAACACGGAAAACCGTTATAAATATAATTTTTTTTTTCTTTTGTCGCCAACTAAAGCTGTATTTTCAAGAGTTTAAATTTTAGCAAATTGTTTAGAATGAATTTCGTGAACTACGAAATAGTATTTTTTTTTAAATACGCTGTGAAAATCTGAACTGAATATATGAAACTCAATATCTCTTAAACTATCTGCCTTTTTTGTGACTCGACTTAACTTATGTTATTCGTAATAACAAAAAATAAAATATTCTTTAAACTAATATTTAATGGGGAAAATGTTCATTACAATTAAATACAAAATTTTGTAAAATAGGAGCTGAGCCCTTTTCGAAATTCAAGATTCAACCAACATTTTCCTGAGCGCTCAGAAATTAGAGATTCTAAAATATGATCATTTTCAGAGTGCTGCAATTTTCGAGTCATAAATGAAACATAATAGACTCGTATTTATGAGTGTATTCGATATTTATTTTTTAATTTTTCCATTACTCAAAAATAACTCAAAAATTAATCTTAAGTGACTCAAAATAGCTCAGAAAATTCTAAATTTTCCAATAATGCTCATAATTCAGGGTCTTTTATGAGTCGTAAAATTGCTCTCGGAAAGAGGCTATATCGGTGAAGAAATACTCCCTCATATAGGTATAATTTCAGAAGGTATTAGGGCTCTTTTATGAGTCTTTTCGGATTCCAATTGCACACTGGGATGCAATCTAGTTAATTATTTTAATTGGTTAAAGTCATTGTTAAAAACCGACTTATTTTTGTCGGTTTTCGGTTTCGGTTTTGAGGCTTTAAAAACCGCGGTTTCGGTTTCGAATAAAACCGAACAGCAAACTCTAGTGTAATTTCATTACCATTAGTAATGATTTTTCTAATGAAAAATATTTCATTACCATTAAATGGTAATGGAATTTTTTTCATTGTCATTAGTATGAACTAATGGTAATGAAAATTTAATGGTAATGAAAAATTCCCATGTATGACTTGAAACGGACCCATTATTTAGAAATTTCAATGATTTGTGACCATTCCAGCATTAACGTTAATTCTTTCGAGTTTTTATTCTTGCTAAGGAATTTCTGTTGTCACGAGCAAATTGCATTGCCTAAACTAATTTTCTGTAGATACAAACTTACCAATCGTTTGGCTACAAATTTAGCTGTCAGAACCAATATTTTTTGTCTTTCGTAATTTCTGCATGATTTCTGAAATAGAAAAACCTTACATTTTGGCTACGTTTTTCTACAAAAACACGCAACGTTTTTAAAAATAAAAATTTTAAGATTTTGTGTCCCTTTTTCCATTGAAAATCCCACAGATTCGAAAATTTTTGCATGGAAATACCCACATATATTTCTTCAGATTTCAAGGATTTTTGTACGGAAAAATCTTCAGCTTTTGATATCGTTTCCTACACTCAGAAAACGGAATCATTCTGACAACCGCTCTGATAACCGGATAATTAAAATATTTTTATCACAGTCAAATAACTGTTGTATCAACTGATTATTATTATCGCAATGGAACCATTTGTTAAATTCGGTTGTCACCACGAATCTTCTCTGTATATGAAACTACATATTAAATAAAGAAATTTACATGTATAAAAATCATTTTGAATGCTTTCTGGTAGAAAAAACTTCTCAGATTCACAAAAATTTATCCTACACTCAACCAAAAAAGTATATAATGGCTACTGAAAATTTTGCTGTTATTACGGGAAATTTAACTGTTTTGAGACCAGCTGTATTTTTTGCTAATTTTAGCAACACATGTATGCTTATCTGTAGTACAATAAAATTAGTAGAAACAAATTTAAATTTTAGTAAAATTTATGTAAAATGCAATTCAAAATAGATTTGCCAAAATCAGTTAAAAAACTTACTAAATATCATAATTTTAGTACAATGAAATTAGTATAAATAATTAGTTGCAGCTACTAAATTTCAGTAAATTGCTGTAAACTGTAATTTAAAATCAATCTGCTGAAATTAGCAAAAAATTGTACTAAAAAATAAAAAAAGTGTAAAATCTAAAAAAAGTGTTTTTCTTTCGATTGTAATGAGCGTATAATTTGGAGTCAAAATTGCAAACGGTTCTCCAGTTATTGCCATTTTATGCATTGGAGATGAAATAAAATTTTCTGGGTGTTATTTCTAAACTAAGAATATATCAATAGTAACAAATATAAACTAAACAAGAATTGTAAAAAATCAAAAAAAAAAAATATTTTTAAATTAGTATATTTTTCTGCTAAATTTAGCATTCGGTTTTGAAAAATTAGTAAAATGTTTTTCTGAAATCAGCAGCGAAATTTAGTAAAAAATCCGTAATTTGTAATAACAGAATAGCAAAAATGATTACTAACAATAAAAATTGTACTAATAATCAGTATAAAAATAGTATAGTGCGATTGGAAACTGTTTACAAATTTTTTTACAAACTTTTTTATCTGAGTGTATAAAAAAACTACATTGTACTTGCATTTTGGATTTTTTTTTACTAAAACTAATATGTTTTTAAATGCCAAAATTCAGTACAATCAGTACAGTACAATCAGTTTGAACCTCTTCTAGTACTTACCCTATGTTCGGCAATAAAAACAAATAAAAAAATTAAAAAAAAATTCTGCTGGAATTACCGAAATCTTCCTTAACCAAAGTTTAATGATTTATTTGAGAGCTTTAAATTTCTGGCATTATATCGAAAAATTTAAAAAGGTGACCCCTATGTTCATCAAATGATTTAAAGCAATAAACATCTTAATTTAAACTTAAAGAAGTTGTGCTAAAGTATACTATTATTTAGCTGGTAGTTGCACCCAATATAAAGAGTATGGCCAGAGCTTCCCCATTCGTTACACATTAAATAAATTTGGGGAAGAATCAAAAAACTTGTTGCGGCTAATTAAATTAACTAAATTAGTTGAATTCTTTTAATTCTTAAATGTTATGCCATTCTTGATAAAAAAACTCAACAGTTGAAAAATCTAAAAATCTTCTCACAAAGCGCCAAAAAACTGTCAGAATCAATTGTCATCTGGTTTGTTTATTTTTGTAACGAACGAGTTTTGCATCTCAGCTACTCAATATCTGTCTAATGTTTTTGTTGAACAATACGAAAAGATCGTATTTTTATATGGTAGGTATATGAGCATGTATGAACTCACATATGCCCATATATGATCATGTACCCTCAAATTACGAATCTGAGCAAAAACGGAATCATATATAAACCCATAAATTTGGTCATATATGACCATTTTCACCCAAGTAGACACCTATTTCGGAGTTTTTCGAAATTTTCACTTTTAACGTTTTTACTAGCGAAAAACTAAAAATAGTAAAAATTTCGAATCACACAATAACCGGAAATATAGCGACCATATAAGAACCAAAATAAGTTTGTCGGAAAGCTTGTTCTTTCCTACTAATATTTAATTAGTTTGTTAAATAATTTTGAAATTATAAATGTCCTTTAATTTTAATTGTTTAAAGTTAATATTTTTAGTTTAAATCATCAGTTTTTACTTTTAGCAATTTTCTCGTTTAAAAAGTCTATACTTATATTCAACTTTGCCTTAATTTTTAAAATATTATCAATTGGATATTAAAATAGAGTATTTAATAAAAAGATATGTCGTAGATACTTATGTATATTAGCCGCTGCATGCTGTCAAGATATTCGTTGCATATAGGCAACGTCATGCTGTTAAGGGTTAAATAATCGCAAGAAAATTTTATGTATGTATAAATGAGTTTTTAGTTTAAAATACTTAAGTATTTTTGCAATTATACTCTCACACATTTGCATTGTTTCACAGCAGATACAGGTGTTTAAACAACTGTCATTTACACTTGTAAACAAAACAACAAATATCATGTAACAAATGACAATTGGAGACATAAATATTAAGAAAAACCCAACAAAGTGTTGGGGATATTTCGAAAGCAATATGAAAAATAGTATGACTTGCCAGATAAAAGTGCGCTCTATCATACTCAACTAATACAGTTTGTTGTTGGGTATAAATATATAAATTGAGGCCAATGTACTTTTCCCCCCTATTGGTAAATATATTTACTTTAAGCTCAAACTCAAACTATGTTTAAAAATTTTAGGGAATTAAAATATCAGATAGGTATATCTTAAAATTCCGTGTAAAAAAGATTAGATGTGATCAGATCTGTTTAGATCTTAATAGATATGACTGAATCTAATAATATTCGGTTCCAGATCTGATCACATATGATCGGATATAGTATGTACATATAATACATTTTTTGGCCAGATCTAATCCCATCTATTGACAGATCTGTTCATATATAAAGTAATCTAGAAAATTTGCTGATTCTTACGGGCATATATTAGCAGATCTAGCCAGATTTTGTACCAGATCTTATTCATTTGAGCTGGCACCAAAAATAAAAATGTACAAACAAATTTTGTATGAAGAATTACTCGTCAGAAGAGTTAATTATAGGTATAAGTTCTTTAACTTTAGTTAAAAGTCAAAATCAAATGTGATCTGATTATATATGGTACAGCAGATCTGTCTAGATCTGCCTAAATCTAATTAGCTCTCAAATTTTTCCACAATTTTAAATTCTAATTAGATCTGGTATAATAAGATCTACTGAGAATACTGGATATATGCAAAATACAGCTATTTTATATTTAAATTTTGCCCCAATCTTATCAAAACTGTTTTTAACTTCAAACTATTAAATTTGTTATATGTGACCTTCTCCGAGAAAAGGGACCTAGTGTGTGAAAATGAAGTTTTGAGTTTCATAACGCATTATCACTTTGAACCAGTGATGTTAGACGTACCAACTTGTTGGTACACATACCACTTTTCAGGATCTTGTACCATGTACCAACTAAAAATTGTGTTGGTACGCAATAATACCAACTTCTATAACTTATGATTTCAATTTTGTTTTTTATTGCCTACAATCTAGTTTTTCATACAAAACATATTTGTAGTTGTAGCTTACCGGCTTAACTGTGACTTATATCCAATTTTTTGTCGTTTATAAGAACAGCTGTTCTTTGAATGTAGATTTTTTTCTTTTATGAGGAAATTTTTGTTAAAAGGGCGCTTACCACTGTTATTGCAGATTATGTCTTCAACAGATGAAGAAAAAGAAAATGATGATTCTGATGGTCTTTCAACGCCGAAAAAACTTTGTATCGGTAGTGGTAATAAACAAAAACATCGGAAGCAAAACTATCGCTCTGAATAGGAGAAAAATCCTTTTTGTTCTCCTTGGCTTGGGCCAGATCCTAAGAATTCAACAAAAGCAATATGCAAGTGGTGCAAATCGAGTCTGGTTGCTGATATAACGCCAATTAAAAAACACAAGGATACGAAAAAACATTTAAAGGAATTAAAAGATCGTAAAACCTCGAATGCGATTCAACAATATCTAAAGCCTCAAAATACAAATAGTTCTTTGGACACTAATGTACAAAAGGCAGAAATTAAGATCTGTGGTTTTATGGCTGCGCACAATATTCCTTTTGCGGTTGTTGATGATATGATTCCTTGCTTGAAATCTGCACTTCCAGATTCTAAAATACTAGACAATGACTAACGTTATTGGTGCCTCTCATAAAGATGCCATTGCAGTGCAACTTAAAAATGCTAAATTTTCAATTTTAACCGATGACTCCACAGACAGTTCCCATGTAAAGACGGCGTGTGTTGTAGTTCGTTATTACGATGAGAACGCTGGAAAAATTACTAGCAAATTTTGGGATCTCTCAAGTGTTTTTCCAGAAGGTGACGCTGAAGCGGCTGAGGAAGGATAATGAGATGCTCTTAATTAGTCACTTGAATGTTCTCAAATTAATAGTCTTATAATTTATACTTTATAATTAAATTATAAATATTATATTATATTAAAAACTTATAATTACATTTATGCTTAAACTACTAGACGTAGTTTATAATTGATAATTAAAGTTCAAATAAAAAATTTTGCGCTAATTGAATGAAAAATAAGTCGCTAAACATTTAATTATTATTTTTTAAAAGTTTTATAGTAACCTTAATGAACCCATAGGCCACAGTTTAATACAGATATGTTACCAATGATAGGTGCCAAAAAAGTATTTTCGAACCGTATAATTTAGTTTACATGGAAGTCATGTCAAGAGGGAGATAATAATATAAAATCTCCATACATTTTCCGCATTTTTTGTATATATCTGTCTCTTTTTAGACTATTGTGCTTTATCTTTTGTGTTTTTCTTAAATGTTTGCATTTCATTTTGTTCATTTTCTGTCTGCCATATTGACCAAATCAGCTGATTCATATATGTGTATAATCGAAATAAAGCAGTATAATATCATTTTAAACATTTGTTGTGTAAACCAACTTTTTGTTTCAAATACCAGCTTTTGGCGACACCTATACCAGGTTTTTTTGGTCACTATCTAACATCACTGCTTTGAACACACAAGTTCGTTTTGCACGTTTTTATGGGGTAAATAAATTTTTATCAGAAATGTAACTTATTTGATCTTAGTCTACACCGTTTTAGGTACCAGAATCCACTTCTAAGTCCAAATCCGTTTTTTGACACATTACGTCCCTTTTCTCGGAGAAGGTCACATATAAGTTTTCATCTATTCTTTGATTTTAGTGTATCTGCAGTATTAAGAGCAAGAGCTGAGAACTTTTATTACTTTATTCATCTAGTTTTTTTTTATTACAGTTTTTTGTAGTAAACATACCAAAGGGTACGTTAAGTGCACTTTCCTCCCTTTTTTGTATTTAAGGGTGTATAATTTTTTACGTTGCACATTGTTACTGGCTGTATGCAGGCACGAGTTTGTTTCATGTGTTGTTGTACATGTATGTAAGTATTTATGTACATTCATTTAAATTGGTATTTGTGGCAAATGTGAAAAGTTCAATTTGTTTAAAGTGTCATTGTGGCAATAAAATAACATTTACTTTAAGTCTGTTGTTTATATGTTGCAGAATATATATATTTTTTTAAGTAGTTTATCTCTTCTAGTTTTTTTTTTCTTATTGTTTAGTATGTTCTACATGTGGCAGAAATCAACTTGTGAGTATGATTTTCAAAGTATCATGGTTTTGTTGTAATTAAAATAAATAAAAAACTCATATAATTGATATTGTAAATAAATTTCTTTAATACTGCTTATAGAAGTGACACATATTTTATTTCAGATCTCTTTAATTTTCATTGTAAAGTTCACCATAACCATTATATGATATTTTCATTAACCTTGAAGTATACGTAATATTTAATCATATATATTTACAATACGCCCAGAATTTAATAAAATGATTTTTGAGTTTTACGATTTATTATTTCTTAGTTGTGATATATTGTTATACAAGGTTCAACATTTTAATTCTGAAATGTGGAATTTTTGTTTACTCAACAAATATACTCAATGAAATAAAAGCTGTTAAAGTCCCTGTTAAAAATAGTTTTAATATAATCCCAGCAAAAAAAAAATCGTCAAAAGAAGAGAAAAAGAATCTAATTAGGTGTGGTTAGTGTGATATCAAATAAAATTGTATGTAATTTTATTAATATAAATAAAACTATACAACTGTTTTTTTTACTTTCCTATTCGAAAATATAACACTAGTGTATAGTTTCAAACAAACACACCCAGAACAAACAGACAATCCTATTTGTTGCCAATCGAGTGGTTCAGTTGTATCCATGCGCGGTTCCAGCAATTAATATAAGGGGGAAAATCATACGCCACAGTAGACAAATACATTGAGTTGGCCACTGAGGCGTATGATTTTTCCCCTTATATTAATTGCTCGAACCGCGCATGGTTGCATCAAATGAATTTTTCGTTTGCTGCTACCAAATTATTCTTGATACAACTGAAATTCCGTTGCCACAGTCAAATTAGTCTAATCTCAATTGGTTTTCTGTTGACACAACCGAAAAAATCGGGTACCACAACCGAACCATGCGATTGACTACAAATGGGGTTATCAGAACTGAATCTGTTTTCTGGGTGCAGAAAAATTGATAATTTTTGAACCCCAGACACCCCAACCTAGGTAAGTTTTTGATCCCACAAAAAATGTTTCTTAATTTTCCCCTCTATCAGATATTCAAATTTCATTAAAATTGACAAGAACCCATTTGGATAACTTTTGCTTGTTAGTATTTATATAACTTTAAAATTAATGAATTTTCTATTATCCCAGCAAAAAATTCTAAATGTTTTTATTCTTTAAAATAACCATTAAGGATTTTTAAACTGAGTTGCCTTATGACAGGAGTACTCCCACTTCTAGGTTTCTTCAGTACTTTTTGAATGAATGCGAAGGAACCTGTATTTCGTCAATTGAAGTAACCGCAAAAAATAGAAAAAAAATATTTGGTAATTTTTAATCCACATGAAGATTGCTAGTCTAGTCCTCTTCCTTTGAGCTATTATTTGATACGCAAGATATTATGTCTTATTATCTTCAATAAAACATCTTCGTAAGCAAATGAAATTCAATAATTTGTTCAGTATTTTTTCAAAAGTGCATAAAAAACTATTAAAAAAATATTGATAAACACAAATTAATTATAAATATTAAAAAAAATCTCACTTGATATTTATAAAGATCGAAAAATAAACACCAATATGAAAACTAAAAAAAAAAAAAAAAATATTGCTCCCGCCAGGATTCGAACCCAATTTCATCGGTTTGGAAATTAATTGAATCCAAATCACTTCTCATGATCACTTTTAGAGCAATAATGCTTTAGAAGCAATAATTAAGTGATTTTTTTAAAAAATTACTTGTGGAGGCAATAAAAAAATAGATTTTTTGGATGCTGTTCAGCATTACTTTTATAAAAGCAGTTAAAATATACTAATGGATACTTTGCAGGCAATAAAGCACTTGTAAATCATTCCTTTTTAATTATTTTTTGCTGGGATTCTTAATCTTCTTGTTGGTCGCTTGCACTTTTACATACTTGTGGTTAGTAATATCTGCTACGTAATTTAATATACGTAACAAGTATTAAAGGGTATTAAAATGTTACGGATAATGTTTTTCTTTGAAACTTGGAATAAGATTATATAAAGCATGTGTATTAGGGTGGCATATATTTTAAAACTGTTATAAAAAAATAATAGAAAATTACATTAAATTTATAAAATTAAATAATGGTTAACGCTTTCGGTAATTACACATAAAGTTGCAGATTCAATCCATAGGGAGGAAAAAACCAATTTAGATAAATATTTTATATGAGTTTTCTGTCCCTCAAAAACATTGCATCATCTTCCTTCGGTGTACCGAACTGAATCTCACCGAAGTAGAATAACATAAAAGGGATATGAACCGAAAAGCTTCAACAAAGTTCGCCAATCCTTCATCAGATGGCACTCAGTAACTGTTGTAAGATTGTACATCTAGCGCAGTTACGATGTTGCCATAATTGAATCCCTTTATCTTTCAACACCCTTCATCTCTCTTTTCTCCCATTTCCAAAGAGAGCATCACGTTAATTAATGTGAAGTGTTTTCTAAGTGCTGCCTCCGTTAAAAAAAATATATATATTAGACTGTCCCTTAAAATAGCGATTTATCGATTTTCGTTCATTACACCCCCCAGTTTTATTGGAAATGGACCCAAATGGAAGAAATCAATTATTTTTTTTAAAACGTTAACCCGTGCCGAAAGTTGGCCGAAAATGGCCCATTTTGGGAAAAAAGTGTATTATTATTAAAAATTCACAAAATTCTAAATTTCGAAAAAAAATATTTTTTATTCCATTGATATAGTCAAAATGATTTAGACATGGAATTTTGACTTCATCGCATATCATTAACCCACTTTAGCCTGGAATCCAAAATGACCCACGAATTTGATAAAAATGCAAAAACGTGTTTTTTAAAATTAATTTAAAAGATTTTTTAAAATGCCTAATTTGGAGATGTCGATTGCTTTTTGGTTAGACTATAATTTTCTTTACATTTGTTAAAAAATTCTTTAACCCTTAGTGACCTGGGGTCATAAAAGGCCCATTAAACTTAATATTAATTATGACTACGAGATTGTAAAGCCATTAAAATGATAAAAAAAAGATATCAACTGGATAAAAATAATTATTTTATGTAACATGATCCAGATGGGGTTCAGTTTATACTTTTGGCCAAAAACACCCCACTAGGAAATTTACAGAATTTTTTTGGATTCCAGGCTAAAGTGGGTTAATGATATCCGATGAAGTCAAAATTCCATGCCTAAATCATTTTGACTATATTAATGGAATAAAAAATATTTTTTTTCGAAATTTCGAATTTTGAGGATTTTTAATAATAATACACTTTTTTCCAAAATGGGCCATTTTCGTCCAACTTTCGGCACGGGTTAACGTTTTCAAAAAAAAAAAAAATCGATTTCTTCCATTTGGGAACATTTCCAATAAAACTGGGGGGTGTAAATACAAATCTATTTTTAAGGGAGACTCTAATATATATGCATGCATAGCGCATGCTACGGGGACATATTTTCAATCCACAGTTTAGTATGAAGACATTTGGTTAGTTTGGGGACTGTCCTCAAACTCTAGTTCTAGCGCATAGTACCAAGACATTTCTGACTAATATACGCATAGTTTGATATTTATTTATTTGTTTTAATTTTCCATACAATTAATTCCCCAAAAAGATTTTAAATCCTTGCGTTGTTGTATACCTCTATTCGGAAACTCAAAGTGGGGTTATATGACCGTTTACAAAACCTGTCATCTTCAAAAATATATCTGCCACCTTATTATACCAATTTACAATAAAACCACAACACAAATTGAATTAAGCTTCAAACTTGGTATAAATCCATATTATGTTTACATGCTCGTATAACACAAAGTGTTAATATGAACTGTTATATTCATGCATACATGCAATTTATCCGGTGCATGTTTCATTAAGGTAAAATTTCATAATTATATTAAGACCAAAGGGAGGAGGATAAAATATTTATTTGTATGAAATTCAATTTATTTTTAATGTGATATTTCTCAATTTTCAAGATTTACAAAGTTGAACACACCAAAATCAGTTTAATTAATGAAAACTATTTGTAAATTTAAGAATAAACCAATACTTACTTAACCGTATGACAACTTGATGTACTCTCTCTCTCTCCCCCTCATGTATGGGTTTTAGGATTATACATTATGCTTTGATATACTTGACATCAAACAAGATGAGTTGAAAACTTGACTTGTATTAAATATTTGTCATTATGATACAAACTGCATGTCAAAAATCCAATTAGCAAGAAATGACTTATATAAACTATACACACACACACATGAACAAAGTGTATATGTGACGCGCAAAATAGAAAGGGACCTAAGGGTAAAAAATGGGTTTTGTTCAGGAGAGCCATTTTAAAGATTTAAATACGTGTATCTTTGGTGTACCAAAAAAAAAAAAAATTGATTTTTTTACCCTTAGGTCCCTTTCTCTATGCGCTGTCACATATGTACAAAATACATACACAGTAATTTTCATGCACTTGCAAAAGACGACTTAAGTAAATGCAGTCTGTATGCATAGACTATGAACATCTATAAATGCCATATCCATCAAGTATGCATGCATAAAATGATTGTATGGATACTTCATGGTTGTCAAATTTTAAATTTGATACATGTTCTGGAAAGTATATTGAGAAGATTTGAGGAATACTTGTAAAGGGGGCCTTCTATAGTCAGTTCCATAGTCAGATCATTTTTTCTTAAATATTTATTTAATTTTTTACTTACAAACAGTGTTGCTAAAACTTAGTAGAGCTTAAATGCTAAGATTTTTTTTTCGAAAAAAATGCTAGAAAAAATTGGGATATCTAGTACAATTTTGTTTTTAAAATCGACCAGTTCAATAGCGAATCTGATAGTTATGCGGATAAAACCAAATTAATCTGAGTGGAGAAAAAGGTGTTGCTGCTTGTTGAAATATATTGTAGTTGAAATTACTCAGGAAATAAAGAAATTTATAATCCCCATAGAGGGAAAATTTATTGTGTTGTTACTTAAGTTTTTCGAGTCCTCAAATTGATCCTGGAAACGATTGCTCTACCTTAATCGACGACAAAACCCTACTACAGCATTATAATAAATAAGAACAATTTTATGACTACTAGATTTGTTTTTTTTTCAAATATAACTCTCCGAAAATAATTCGATATAGAGTTTACCTTGATCACAGAGTTTACATGTAAAGACTGATTGACAGATGGGTGAAAATCGCTAAATCGACTCAGGTTGGGGTAAATCTGAGTCCACTGGTATACTGTAAGTTGGGCGTAGGTCCAGTATTTTTGATAGATTAAAATATCAGCAAAAACTTAATATACCCTGCACCAAAGATTGGTGTAGGTCTTTGAGAACATTAGTTCACCAAATAACTTCAGAATTTTGCCTAACAATATAATGAGGGCCTTATCAATTCCTACGCCTTGTTTTAATGGCTTTTTGTTATTATCCTAGCTGTGGTCAAGCTTACTAGTAAATGTAAGACTCTTTCGTACTCATGTTTGTGGATGCTTCAGTATGTGATTGTAATGAAAATGTGATAAATTCAAAAAATGATTGTCAGAAATGTCATATAGTGGCCAATAATGAATAATTGTCAAACTGAGAAATGACAACAAAAAATTAAAAAGAAAACCAGAGAAACTACATATTTTATGGATATTTATGTCAATTATAAAAATTGGGTAGCATATACATTAGAGCGTACCACCTTACAGGCAAAAAAAAAAGTGCGCCGTACACCTTCCAATATGAAGTATTTTTGCAAGGAGGATTCAAAAAAAAATTTTTTTTGCCAAACGCAGGGTCGCCATTTTGCATTTTTCGTTATATCTTCGGCATTTACAGTCCGATCTTAAAGTGTGATATATCGATGTTTTTCTCTGGAGAAGAACAGTGTTTTGCTCTAAGGGCCATGGCCCTCAAGTATCCCATTCTAGTGGCTACCCCCCAGATCTCAGTTGCTACAACCCAAATGTACGATCCTAATGTCAGAAAATTAAAGCTCGCCAAAAATAATTAAAGTTTTGCTAAAGAAATTTTTCGATAAACCCAGTAGAAATTATTTTTATTTTTTTGGAAGCCGAACGTAGGGGTCGCCTTTTAAAATTTTTTTTTCATTGGATTTTTCCTTTATAGCAAAACACTGGTCTCCTCGAGGCATAAAAATCGATATATCACACTTTAAAATCTGATTTTAAATGCCGAAGCTATAATGAAAAATTTGAAATTTTTATTTAAAATTGCCTTGCAAAAATACTTCATATTGGAGGGTGTACGGGCAACTTTTTTTCTGCGGTACGGTCTAATATACATACATTCGAATATCTAATTTTCAGGGATAGAAAAAATAAAATACACCTTTACGTTCTCAAAATATTAAAGTTAAAAAACTGAAGTTTCATAAAAAAAGTACATACATACATGCATTAAATCTCATGCTAGTCAGAAGAAGTCTAGCTAATGACTATCAGCATTGCCTTTGAAATCATTCAGCTAGCCAAAATGTGCCAAGATAGTATTTAACCTTAAAAGTTAACGATACCCTGTCACTACTAGTGCCGATATTCCCGACCTGCCTATTGTTAAGGCTCCTCACGGAAGCACTAGTGTCAACAATATAACCGAACGAATCCATACTCAATATGGATCCGATTAAACAAATATCTGGTGATAGTCTCGAACTGTTCCTACACCCGCCAAAGATACTGGAACCTAAAAAATTATATAAAAATGAGAATATTTTTTTTTATAACATAAACAAATTGCACAAAAACAAAGTTTTTTGTTAAATTAAAAAAAAAAAATATGCACTTTTATCTTATATAATATTTTCAAACATTTTGATTGATTGAATATAAACTAATCATGAAACCAGAATGCTCCAAAAATAAACCAAGTCAAGGCATACTGCCACCCAATATTTTAACTAAAGTCGATAGTAAAGCACCGTAAACTGTTATACTCCATATAAAAAAATTATTTTTTCACAATATGTAATTAGTTTCACGCCAAAATTGTGTAGATTTTATTTTCACGCAAATTTAATGTACAAGACTATTAGAGTGTCCCTTAAAAATAGATTTGTCATTACACCCTCCAATTTTATTGGAAATGGTCCCAAATGGAACAAATCGATTTTTGTTTTTTGGAAAACGTTAACCCGTGCCGAAAGTTGGACGAAAATGGCCCATTTTATAAAAAAAATGTATTACTATTAAAAATTACCAAAATTCGAAATTTCAAAAAAAATAATTTTTTATTCCATTTATTCATTTAATATAGACAAAATGATTCAGACATGGAAGTTTGAATTCATCGGATATTATTAACCCACTTTATGAAACATGTTATTCTGTAAATTTCCTAGTGGGGCGTTTTTAGCCAAAAGTATAAAAATTAACCCCATCTGGATCACGTTACATAAAATAATTATTTTTATCCAGTTGAGATTTTTTCTTTATCAATTTAATGGCTTTACAATCCCGTAGTCATAATTAATATTAAGTTTCATGGGTTTTTTCTGACCCCAGGTCACTAAGTGTTAAAGATTTTTTTAAACAAATGTAAAAATAATTATAGTCTAACCAAATGTAAGCGATATTTTTCTGAAAACTATGTAAACTTTGATGAAAACATTAAAATTTTGTTTAATTTTTGACAAAATGTGCTAATTTTTGTAAGATGTCCTGGAAAGCAGTCGCTCCAAACACAAACTCGAATTATCATTTTTCCAATTTATTTTTTTTTTCTTTAATATCAACTATTATGGGGTACAAATAGCAATCGACATCTCCAAATTAGGCATTTTAAAAAATCTTTAAAATTAATTAAAAAAAAAAAACACGTTTTTGCATTTTTATCAAATTCGTGGGCTATTTTGGATTCCAGGCTAAAGTGGGTTAATGATATCCGATGAAGTCGAAATTCCATGTCTGAATCATTTTGACTACATTAAATAAATAAATGGAATAAAAAATAATTTTTGCAAAATTTCGAATTTTGGGAATTTTTAATAGTAATACACTTTTTTTTCCAAAGTGGGCCATTTTCGTCCAATTTTCGGCACGGATTAACGTTTTCCAAAAAAAAAAATCGATTTCTTCCATTTGGAACCATTTACAATAAAACTGCGGGGTGTAGTGAACGAAATTCGACAAATCGCTATTTTAAGGGACGGTCTGAAGATTATTATTTTTCTTGGAAAAAAGTGACATTATATGTTTATTGTAATTGTGTCCTTCTAAGAAATCAAAAAATTGTTAATTTTTAGAATTTAAATTAACTTTTGAGGCCTTTTAAGTTCACGTGAAATTTTTTCACGTGGAAAACAACTTACGGTGGGTATGGGCGAATAATGTTAATAGTTTGTGCATGGAAAATTATTAAATTCAGTTGTATTATGCCTCTACTACACTTAACATACAAATAGTATCATAAATATAAAAACGTTTTGTAGTAGGTATATGTTAGCCCTTTGGACCATACAGATGTTGTTCAATTCAATTAACTTTAATTATTGCCTGATTAAATTTTAATTAACATTCACTTACGCATGCACAAAGAGACACATATGAGCATGGTGGGCATTTATTTTATGGACTTTAAATGTTTATAGTGTTTGTTGGCTGTTTATTAGTGTACGTTCATATATTCGTACATACTCGTACTGTTGTCCTGAATACTCATCATTGTCAGCATCATAAAGCCTTCTTAGCTATGTGGCATTTATATATTGCATGTAATCATCTCCATAATTTAACATCCATTTTTGCTACGTGTTGAATTGTTGTATGTGCATTAATGCTTGTACAGCCATGTGTCTCTTAAGATGTCTTGGGATGACTGCTTGTTCATATATTTGCACTTTTAAGTGTTTAATTAAGTCTCGAGTGTGTACATAAAATGTGACAACCATTGTCAGGAGGCGAAAATGTATTTTCTCAACTGAGACTATTTTAAAGAAGAAAAAACATATACTGCCAGATAATAATTAGCCAGTAGAGAAAAACGAATTACACATTTCTCTCGAATTTCAATTTTGTTCACTTTTTGTTGATTTTTTTTTATATTTAAAGTCAAGATGTAAATAAAGCTATTTGTGGAACACGCGAAGCGTATAAGTAACATTTTTTAAATATTTAATTTAATATTAAGTATACGCCATCAATTGCATAAAAGCTGAATTTATCTACAGGCCTACAAATACTTATCAAAATGGTTTCACTGGCTTTCATTACAAACCAAAATAAATTGCTTGTACTATATTTATACCTGAGCTAAAACTACCTGGTTTTTATCACTTATATATTTTTAACTTGTCAAAATCCGTAAAAAAACTAGTTTTGTACGAAAACTAGGTTTTGTTTGCTCAACTTTAAATGTAGTATTACAGAAATTTGTACAGAACACTAAAAGCTGTTTCTTAAAAAATCCTAAATAGCCGAGTTAGCAAAATACTAATATCAAAGCATTGGTAAAGCACTGTATATAGTGGTACAAATCTCCATAGTTCTCTTTTTTAAGTACCTTGGAACTTGCTAAGTACTATGGGTACTTGCTAAGTTCTATGGTACTTGTGAAGTACTATATGTACTTGGTAAGTCTATGGTACTTGCAACCCACTTTCGGTACTTGCTAAATACTATGGTTTGATGTGAAGAACTACGGGGTGGTTTAAAACTACCTAAGGGGTTTGAATTCCTTATAACTTTATTTTTAGCCGTATTTTCTAATCACTTGGATTTAATAAATCCAAAAAGTAGTTCTAAAAGTGCTCAACAGATGGGGTTCGATTCTCCCTATTTAAAAAAGAATTTTCGGACACTTCTTTTACCCTAATTTTTAATACCGAATTCGATGATGAAGAATTTTACTTTAACTTTTAAATTTTTATTATATTTTATATAAAACAGCGATAGACAGTCTGCCTTTTCAGTTTTATCACTTCAATTTATATTTTTACACAATTGAAAAATTCTATTGCAATATTTAATATTCACTAATTGGATTTAATCAAATTACTTACAGTAGAGTGAAAAATTGCCATTTCTATTTGAGCTATTTCTCCATGTCCAAGATGGAAAATATGTATTTGGTGAGGTGTAGTTTTTTTTTCTAAACATATTTCATAAAAAAAAATTAATAGAAACCTTTTATTTGTTAGTTTTTAAATTTTTTGTTTCTCTTTTAATTTTCATTCGTATTTTTTTCTGATATTAAAATAATAGGCTGTTTCATATATTTGTGCTTTTATTGTGGATTTATTAAATCCAGCTTTTTTTTGGATTTAATAAATCCCCTTTTTGTATGAAAAATTCTAAATCCAGGTGATTAAAAAAACGCTAATTATAATTTTTTCAGTATTTTGTAAAGAAGGCTTGGGGAATTTAAAATGGAACAGTACACAATTGAATAGTTAAAGAAATTAATGATTTTATTCATAATTTAATTGTGAGCGACGAAGTCCATTTCCAATTGAATGGGTTTGTTAATAGGCAAAACTGCAGGATATGGGCTACGGAAAATACAAGAGTAGTTCAACGGCAACAATTACACCGACTTAAGTGTACTGTTTGGTATGGTGTTTCGTCGGAAAGGATAATTGGGCCATATTTTTTTGAAAATGAACACGGTATCGCCGTTTCTATCACTGGTGTTCGATATCGGACAATGTTGGAAAATTTTTCAAGGTCACGTTGTTCATTTGCGTACTGTTCCATTTTAAATTCCCCAAGTCTTCTTTACGAAATACCGAAAAAAATAAAAAAAAAATTATAGTAAAAAAGTTACAAGGAATTTAAACTCAAAAAATGTTAACTTAAATATAACTAAAATTCTGTAAATTTAACTGTTTTAATTTTGCTGTTCTTATTTTACTAGTTTTTTGTAAACAAAATCTGCTAATTATCCTGCAGTTTTTTCTGCAGGATAATTTTTAACTAATTTTTAGTAACTTTTTCTGCTATTTTTACAGATTTATACACAACACCTAGATTTAAATTTTGTTGATATACAATCCTGCATTCATTCCAAATGCATACAACTGTGTAATATTTCTATGTTTTCGAATTGTCAAATCGATTAGCTTAAAATATTACTGTAGTTGTTCATTCCTTTCACATATTTCTTTTGATCTAGAACATTCTGTTCTCTTACTTGAATAAGTTACGTAAAATAAAATTGTTACAGTGAATTTGAAACCACACGTGTTTTATTTGGGAATATAAGAAATATCTGGGAATACACGGAAATTCTACTCCGCATATCTAAATAATCTAACAAAGGTTATGGGCCCAGATTCTCAGATTGTGTGTTGAACAATAATTAATATCATTTTGAAAAAGTGAGGTTATACACGGTGTGTGGTTTTTTGGTTTTAATTGTTTTACCGGTGTTAAAAAACAAAAAGGAACAATGTCAAATGTTATTGCTGGTATTGAAAAATTAAATGGTGAAAATTACGCAACATGGTGCATTCAAGTAAAAAGTTTGCTTATAACGTTGGATTTGTGGCATACCATGGAGGAGGCTTGCCCTGAACAAGATGCAATAAAATGGATTACAAATGACAATAAAGCACTTGCTACAATAACCTTGAGTGTAAAACCAAGTGAGTTAATTCATATAAAAAATTGTAATACGGCGAAAAGTGCTTGGGATACGTTAAGCTCTTTGTATAAAGCTGATACAGCATCCAGGAAAGTTAATTTGTTTAAGAAACTTGTACGTTTTAAATTTCATATAAATGAAAAATTTTCTCCACAAATAAATGAATTTATTCATATAATTGATGAGCTAAAGGAAATAGGAATCACCATAAATGATGATCTGTTGTCCATTTTTTTATTGTGCAGTCTTCCAGATGAAATGGAAAATTTTGTGGTTGCTATAGAAAGCAGAGATTGTTTACCAAAATATAATAAATTAATTTCCAAAATTTTAGAAGAAGAGATGAGGCAAGGCAACAAAAATGATACACGCAGTGAAACTGTTTTTGCGGCGAATTCGAGAAATTATCATAAAGGAAACAAAAAGCTTTATAACAACAACAGCAGTAACCAACGTAACTTCTCTAAAAATTCTCAGCCCAAATTTAATCGCCAAAATCATAAGAAAAATAACGATGGTAATGTATACAATAACAATTTTAAATGCTTTCGATGTGGTAAAAAAGGCCACATTCGTTCTCAATGCAAAGACAATGGAAAAGGAGACAGTGACTTTGCATGTTCATTAAATGACAATAAAGTAAACTTAAGAGATTTATGGATACTTGACAGCTTCGCGACGTCACACATGAGCAGAACAAAAGAGTGTTTTTTGACTATAACAGAAATAAAACGGAAAATCGTTCTAGCATCTGGTGAGAGCATTTATGCAGAAGGCATTGGCAAAATAAAATTAAAAACTCAATTTTGTACTCTTACTTTAAACAACGTTTGGTATGTGCCAAAACTCCACTCAAATTTTTTGTCAATAAGCAAAATAATAAAAGCTGGTCATTCTGTTTACTGTGCCGATGATAAAGCAATAATGCAAAGTAAACAAAAAGAAAAAATTCTAACAGCTGATTTAGTAGGTGATATTTTTATTGTAAATTTGGAATCTAATAAAACCAATGAAAGTCTAAATGCGGTTATTGATGAAAGCACTGTAAGAAAGTGGCATCAAAGGTTCGGCCATATAAACGTAAACGATTTGAACAAATTATCAACCAAAAATATGGTAAAAGGTTTTAACGGAAAAATGCCAAAAACAATAGAATGCGTTACTTGTGCTGTGGATAAAATTTCTGCTACACCATATAAAAACTATGGAAGCGTACAAACCAAAAATGTTTTGGAACTAGTGCATACAGATTTGTGCGGACCGTTTGGAGTAAAAAGTATTGGTGGCTCAGTGTATTTCATCACATTTATTGATGATTTCTCCCGTTACACCTCAACTTATTTTTTAAAGAAAAAAAGTGATGCATTTGAAGCATTTAAGAATTTTGCTGCGATTGCGGAGACGCAGACAGGCCGCAAAATAAAAGTTGTCAGAAGCGACAATGGAAAGGAGTATGTTAACTTCAAATTTAAAGAACTATTTGCGAAGAAAGGAATTGTTCATCAAACAACAGTTGGGTATTCGCCACAACAGAATGGTGTTTCAGAAAGAGCAAATAGAACCCTTGTAGAAATGGCTCGCTATTTATTAGAATCATCTGGGTTACCCCAAAGTTTATGGGGAGAAGCTATAAATACTGCTACGTACCTAAGGAATCGTGCTCCAACAAAAGTTCTCGATGATGTTACTCCTTATGAGAGGTGGTGTGGAAGACAACCGTCCGTATCTCATTTAAAAACGTTTGGTTGCGATGCAGTTGTGTTACAAAAGGGCCCAAAACCAAAAGGTGGTAAGTTTTTACCAAAAGGTACCAAAATGAAATTTGTTGGTTATCAACTGTATACCAAAGCATACCGTTTGTATAATACGCATACGAGACAAATTGTTATTGCACGCGATGTTACATTTTTTGAGCAATCTTTTGAAAAAACTTATGATGATGAAGACGAACAACAAGAATATTTTTATATGAACATTTATAAACCAAATACGAAAGATGATAATATTGATGAACAAATTAGTGGTGATGATGACGAACAACAACAACTGGAAGATGATAATGATATACAACAAATAGAAGATGACAATGATATACAACAAATAGAAGATGATAATAATGAAGGCGAAGAAGAGGTGAGTCATTCAGATAGTGATACTGAAAGAGAAGAAACAATTATTATGGAAAACAAAAGAAAACGTGGTAGACCTAAAATAATTAGAAATGGTGGTAAAGGCAGACCTCGAAAAGTTTACTGTACAGAAGATGGGCCGGAAATGTTAAATTCAATTATCGAAAATCCAAACACTGTGACTGAGGCATTAAATTCCGAAAATTCAGGAAAATGGAAAGAGGCAATGCAAGTAGAATATAATTCTCTAATAAAAAACAAAACATGGCAGCTGGTGGATAAACCTAAAGGCAAAAATATAATTGGTTGCAAATGGGTATTTGCGTTAAAGCGCAAACCTGACGGGTCTGTAGAGAAATACAAGGCGAGGCTAGTGGCGCATGGGTGTTCACAAAAACAAAACGTCGATTATCAAGAAACTTTTGCACCGGTTGTGCGGCATTCAACCATTAGGTTATTGTTAGCTTTAGCAGCTAAGCATAAATTACTAGTAAATCATATAGATATAGTTGCAGCTTACTTAAATGGAAGTTTAGAAGATGACGTATTTATGATTCAACCGCCAATGTTTGAAGATAAAAACCACCCAAACAAGATATGTAAATTAAGCAAGGCCTTATACGGTTTAAAACAAGCCGGACGAGAGTGGAATAAGAAGGTTAATGATATTTTGCTGAAAATGGGGTTTATGAGGTGTAAATTTGATACTTGCGTGTACATGAAACGAAGCGGTGGTGAAATAAGCCTTATAGCTATATACGTCGATGACATGTTGTTGGCGTGTTCGAGTGAAGAAAATATGAATAAAATTATAGAAAATTTAAACAAAAATGTAGAAGCTATTAATCGTGGTCCCATTTCATTTTATTTGGGAATGGAAATTGAACGTGTTGGTTTAAGAGGCGATATAACAATTCATCAAAGAAAATATGCTGCAGAAATTCTCGAACGATGGGGTATGGCAGAATGTAAACCAGCAGCCACTCCATGGCCAAGTGGAACGGTTTTGATGAAGTGCCAAGATCAGTGCGAGGATCTTGATACTAAAAATTATCAAAGTTTGATTGGTGCGTTGATGTACATGGCCGTCATAACAAGACCTGATCTGATTCATGTGGTGTCGAAATTGTCTCAATTTAATTCTCACCCACATAAGGAACATTTTCAAGCAGCTAAATATGTTCTCAGATATCTGAAAAAGAATCCGATAGGTAAAATTACTTTTTCCACTAATTTTAAAAATTTTGAATGTTTCACAGATTCAGACTGGGGTTGCGACTCGAACGATAGAAAATCATACTCTGGTCATGTTGTATTTATGGCAGGTGGTCCTATTGCATGGGAGTCCCGGAAACAATCTGTGGTCGCTTTAAGTACGATGGAAGCCGAATACATTGCTTTATGCCAAGGCACAAAAGAAGTTGCATTTCATCGTGGTCTTCTAAGTGAGATGGGTTTTAAAAACTATATTGAGGATCCTACTCCTATTCTCTGCGACAATCAAGGTGCTGCGTTCATGGTAAAAAATCAAACAGTCCAGAAGAAAAGTAAGCATATAGACATACGTTATCACTACATAAAAGAAAAGTACGATGGGAAGGATATCGATATCAAATATGTACCCTCCGATGAAAACGCAGCAGATATATTAACAAAGGTGTTATCTAAGCAGAAGCATATGTATGGTTGCAATCTTTTAAAAATTAAAATGCAATGTTAAATGAATTTAAATAATTTTGATTTATTAATTTGTTTTGCATTTGGCTTGAGGGGGAGATTGTTGATATACAATCCTGCATTCATTCCAAATGCATACAACTGTGTAATATTTCTATGTTTTCGAATTGTCAAATCGATTAGCTTAAAATATTACTGTAGTTGTTCATTCCTTTCACATATTTCTTTTGATCTAGAACATTCTGTTCTCTTACTTGAATAAGTTACGTAAAATAAAATTGTTACAGTGAATTTGAAACCACACGTGTTTTATTTGGGAATATAAGAAATATCTGGGAATACACGGAAATTCTACTCCGCATATCTAAATAATCTAACAAATTTTTAGTAAATAAATTTAAATAAAGTATAATTTCTCTACAAATTTTGAGTTTTTTGCGTCCACTAATATTGAGCAAAAAGTTTTATTGATTTTAGCCAAGAATTTTTTTCGTTTGAAATCTAAGTGTTAGCAAAACTTTATCTGGAATTATAATTTTTTTTGTAAAAATCAGATCGCTGATTTTCAGAAAACCCCTTTTTCTGAAATTACCAGCCATTTTGCCAGCACGCTCCTGACTAAAAATTTGCTGACTCAAAAAAGTTTTTTTTCTAAATTTTGTTTGAGTGTAGTAATTGGTACTGATTACAAAGTACATCCTAAGCTTGGTGCTGTTACTTCAGAATTTTCATGTACTTGACGAAGGGCGAAGCTTATTAATTTTAGTTAGAATCGGTCCATGTTTAGACTTTGTGTTCGTATAAAGGTCACCGCAAAATTGGCTTCGCAGATACGAAAATATTTTAATAAAATCACATGGGGCCAATGACAAAGCCTATTTATTCTTTATATGATTGGTTAATATTTCGACCTATCGGCCACACTATAAAAAATATTTGTAAATTTACTACTATAAAATGGTTGAAGTTCTGTTTAATTTTACGAAAATTTGGTAAATATAAACAAAAAATGCTTAAACTTTTTTATGTACGCATACACAATAATACACACACAAAGTATTTTTAGACATTATGTGTTTAAAAATAAACACATTATGCCTAAAATTACTATTTTTTAAGATGAATGGAGGGATATTTAGTTGATCTCTTATTTTTAAGTAAATGAATGTTCTTTTTAGTTTGACTCTAGATCATAAATTAATATTACTTTCTGTTTAAATTATTTTCAAATCAAAGAAAGATGATACAATTTTAACAAGTAAATTACAAAGAATAAAAATATATTTGAAAGAATTCGATAAGACCAGCAATACAGAATACGTATTTTCGGCTTTCGCTACAAAGCCATTATCAGGGTATTTCGTCTTATGTGGGCTAATATTTTAATGTTGTCTACTCATGTGACCGCTGAAAGAAATAATATTTTTACGCACAAAGTTGGTAAATATACTAACTTATAATACAACAGTAATAAATCTCTGATATTTTTAATTGGAGAAAATGTAAAAAAATTTTAAATAATAAAAAAAAGTTAAAACGGATTATTTTTTGCAAATTACTACGAGTACATTTCTATAAACACATTTTTATATGGAAATGGCACCAGAAGCTTGGAATTGTTTTTGGTGATTATTGTTGACACATGTGGTAGTCTAAACCTCTGTTTTTTTGATTTTAGTCCAATACATACAAAAAAAATTTATTATATCAATTTTACACAACTGCCTTAAGACTAATTTCAACATAAACAATTATGCGGGAATGACACGGATTTATTATTATTATTAATAAAATACGTACTAAAAATTAATTTGTTGTTTTAGCAAAAAAAAAAAAACAATATTTTTGTTTGGTTTAACTTTAAGCAAAACTATAGTATATATACTCATATTTGGGGGATTTTTACGATTTTTCTCTGGATTTTTAGTAATTTTTTTTGTGGATTTTTACCCAATTTATCAGCACATTTACATGTAAAACATGTTTTTTTATGCACAAATTTTGTAACTTAACACACTAATTTCAAAATTCCATTTAATTTTTATGCACTTTCAATGTAAAATTACACCTTATTTGTGTACTGTATTAAACATAATGTGTGTATTTATTTTTCAATTACAGGCACAGAGTAAATTTACCCAATTTATTGTAGGAGTACAGTTTCCTACTATAAGTTGGGTAAATTTCAACAGAATTTTATTAGAATCTATATTTCCAATTTTCTCTTGAATAGACAGCACATAAAATAAAAGTAAAAATTTTTGATTATTATTATTATTTTTAATATTTTTTATCATTTCACTAGCAAATTTTGATGCAAATCCATTTCAACCTATTCGAATTTTGGTTTCAAACATTAGTTATCTTTTAACCATACTAGTGTAGGTTATAATATAGTTGGCATAACCGACTAACTTTTTATACTGGTTTCTTCAATTGTTTTTATGTGTGGAAAATTAATATTTTTTATAATAAAATATTTTTATGGTTTTACATTAAAAATGCTTATCTGCTACTAACAGGCACCCATCCACAGACAAAGTGGCATTTTTATGAGCTTTTTGAATTGTCAAAAAAAAAAAAAAAAAATAAAAATCAAAATTGAAAATCTGCTTATATTAAAAAAATGTATGTAGAAACCAAATTATTTAAAGGATATTGCACTGTATAAAAAATACAAATTTCACTACAAATATGTACACAATGCACGTAATAATTTTATGTTTTTCTTTTTTTATATGTATGTATGTATCGCTACTTATTAGATAATATTTTTTATGTTTCACTAAACCCTAAGGTCCATAAGTTTTCCGATACCAATAAGAACTTTGCTTAAAAAGTATATATTTTTAAATGAAGTATTAACAATGGATTTACTGTCCAGCTAAAAAAAGTATATCAAACTTTCATACCCAGCAGCGTAGAAAAGCATTACCAGAAATGTGGTTATGTAAGTACCTGGTACCGGTAACTAGTTACTGTTATTATTACGTTCTTTATTACTTTTGAATGGCGATGTCGCGCAAAATAATGATTTATGTTTACAAGGGTGCTAAAAAATAAAAAAATGTTTGTTATATACAGGAATACACCCTGGAAATATTTACTTGCGTCTAAAAATACGTCCCCCAAAAAATTGGGAGAATCGGATACCGGGAAGACGTGTCGTATCGGCCCTGAAATTTGGAACGTGGATTACAAGGGGGAAATATGACTTTATGTGTATTTTCTCAAAAATATTGATATTTTAAAATAAATTCGAATTAAAACATTAAATAATCGTGATTTTCGGTGAATTCTCTTTGTAATAAAGTAATAAAAACTTAAATCTGTTAAAAAAACAGCCGAGCTATTACAATTTTCCCCGGCAACTGATGTATCGCAGACCACTCTCTACCACACTCTAAACAATTTTTGTAAATTTACTACTATAAAATGGGTAAAATCTTATTTAATTTTACGAAAATTCGGTAAATATAAACAAAAAATGCGTAAACTTTTTTCCTACACACTTCCATACACAATATTACACACACAAAGTATTTTTAGACATTATGTGTTTATAAATAAACACATTGTGCCTAAAATTACTGTTGTTTTGTTAAATAAAATTTTTACGCACAAAGTTGGTAAATATACTATCCTATAATAGTAGTAAATACTCTGACATTTCAAATTGGAAAAAATTGAAAAAAAAAATTATAAATAATAAAAAGAAAAAGCGAAAACGGATTATTTTTTGTGAATTACAACATTTCCGCAAACAAATTAGAGTCTGGAAATTGCAACATAAGCATGAAATTGTTTATGGTAATTCTTGTTAACGCATGTGGTAGTCTAAACCTCATTTCAAAATTGAAAACGCCGTAAGAGAGATACGGCCTACGCAGGAACAGCTGGGTGCATTGACTCCGGCTCAACAAAATTAGTATTCATTGAGTACTGCCTAACTTGCAAAGAAAGCGTTTTGTTGAGCAGGAGTCATTGCACTCAGTTGTTCCTGCGTAGGCCATATCTTTCTTAAGACGTTTTCTCCCGTTATTGTTGACAGTTACTGCCTCCCTTTTAAAGAAGGCATTTTGTTGAGCAGGAGTCATTGCACCCATTCAATAGTTATAACAAAATTTTATATGAATTTTATACAAATGCCTTAAGATCCCAAAACGACTAATTGGGACATAAACGATTATGAGAGAAGGACTCGGATATTATTATTAATAAAATACGTACTAAAAATTAATTTGTTATTTTATTTTAAAAAAATTTTTGGTTGGTGCTTAAAGTTAGCACAACTGTTGTAAATGTACACACAAATTTAGTAAATTAACACACTAATTTCAAAATTTCATTTAAGTTTTACGCACTTTCAATGTAAAATTACAAAGTATTTGTACACCAACTTAAACAGAATGTGCGTATTTTTTTCAATTACGCACATAGAGTAAATTTACCCAATTTATAGTAGGAGTTCAGTTTCCTACTATAAGTTGGGTAAATTTCAACAGAATTTAATTAGAGTGTATTGTAAATACAACTCACTTAGACTAACATCAACGAAATTTTAATAATGCTTTTTTATACTCTGTTATTACTATTTTTGCTTTCAACTTTAATCCTTGAAGTATCGAATCACAGATCTATTGAACGACAACGAAACGTTAATTTTAAATCTTTAATGAATATTCTAATTATTTTTAACCTACAACATAAATTCGCAATTTAATAAAAAAAATTTAACAAAAATCTGATAAATGTTATTCTGTAAATTTCGTTGTGGGTCTTTTTTTGTGAAAAGTGAAAACATTAACCCTATGTGGATCAAGTTACTCAAAATAATAATTTTTATCAAGTGGAAAAAATTTTTTTTATTCATTTAAAGTGATATTTTGCCGAAAATTATGAAAGGTGTTATACTGTAAATTTCCTAGTGGTGCGTTTTTTGCCAAAAGTATAAAAATTAACCCCATATGGATCACGTTACATAAAATAATTATTTTTATCTAGTTGAAATTGTTTTGTTATCAATTTAATTTACAATCTCCTAGTCATAATAAATATTAAGTTCCGTGGGTCTTTTCTGACACCAGTACCCCGTTTCTGTATCTAATGCGAGAAGTTTTCTCATCGATAAATGCATGGTCATCCTGCATTAAACAGGGTGATTTAAGCGATGATAAAATGGACTGGAGTTGTAGTCGAAAATCTTTCAGATATTGTAACTTTTATAACTGAGTACACACGTAGTTTAGTTTTTTTTGCGAAAACTTTTTCGATGCGAGAAATACAGAAACGGGGTGCAGGTCACTATGGTTTAAAGATTTTTTAAACATATGTAAAGATAATAATAGTTTAACTAAATGTAAGTGACATTTTTCTGAAAGCTATGTAAAATTTTAAGAAATTTTGTTAATTTTGTTCAAATTTTGTTAAATTTTTGACAAAATAAGCAATTTTTGTTAAATGTCCTGAAAAGCAGTCGCTCCAAACACAAACTCGAATTATCATTTTTCCAATTTATTTTTTTCTCTTTAATTTCAACTATTATGTGGTGCAAATAGCAATCGACATCTCCAAATTGGGCATTTTAAAAAATTTTTAAGATTAATTTAAAAACACGTTTCTGCATTTTTATCAAGTTTGTGGATCATTTTGGATTCCAGGTTAAAGTGGGTTAGTGATATCCAATGAAGTCAAAATTCCATATCTGAATCATTTTGGCTATATTAAATGAATAAATGAAATAAAAAATTATTTTTTTTTCCAAATTTCGATTTTTGTGAATTTTTAATAGTAATAGGTACACTTTTTTTTTCCAAAATGGGCCATTTTCGTCCAACTTTCGGCACGTTTTCCAAAAAAAAATGATTTCTTCAATTTTGGACCATTTCCAATAAAACTGGGGGATGTAGTGACAAATCTATTTTTAAAGGACACCCTAATATATGTATATATACCCTACGGGAAATTTTAACAAACTGTCACCGAACTGGCCCCTTTTTATGAAATAGACTGGTCACTTTTACATGGCGTTGTCATAGGAGGTGGAAATTGATCTTTTGTGACATGTCACAAGACAAATCCTAGGACAGGTTACTGAACTCTCATAAAAAACAAAGTTCAGGGACCTGTCCTGCGATTAGTCTTGTGACATGTCACAAGGGGTCAATTTCCCCCTCCTATGACAACGCCATGTAAAAGTGACCAGTCTATTTCATATAAAGGGGCCAGTTCGGTGACAATTTATTAAAATTTCCCGTAGGGTATATATATATTTTTTTAAAATAAATTATTAAAAATAAATCAAAATTCAGCTTTTCTTTAGCGCATAGTGTAGATATTAACACCGCGTTCGTATAAAATTTATTTAAAAAGGTAATAAAATTTTTTTATTATATGTAGGTATCATATTTTATTTGCAAATTTATACTCGTATGTATCATTCCTTTCTTTTTTATGATTGTATACATGTTTAGTGCAGCGAATCAAACTGTCAATATTATAAAAAGAACGACGAAAGCAAGGTTTCAATATTTCAACACATATTTGTTGTTTACCTATGGAAGGCAGTGCTGCAGTGAAAAAAAAACATGTGAGTATCTTTTTTATTATTGGCATACCAAGGGTATTCAAAACGTTTTTCTTTAAACTTATTTAGTCCTTTTTGTCTACATAATCTACGTTCTTTATTTTATACACCTTATGTTGCGTACCTTAACTTTAGCATTTTATCGTATTTCTGTTTTCCAATGTTTTTCGCCATAATATATCATAAATTTTAATATTTATTGAAAAATACGTTTGGTACATGCTTAAAAAAAATTATATTTTTCAAAATTTATGGTGAACTAAATTGATTTTATGAAGGTTGTTAAATATTATATTAATTATGTTACCATGAGTTATTACCAGGGCAAGGACTTTCATGCACTAAAAAATCGAAAATATGCGATTAAATTATGCACTATAAAATGGAAAATATGCACTTAAATATGCATTTATAACGAAATATGCACTAAAAACCAAAAAATATGCAATTAAAAATTTTTTTTAATTATATTTATTAAAAACTAACATAAACGTAAAAATTCAGGTATCGGTTACAATAAGCTTGTTCGTTTACTTACTACAAGTTACTATATTTACTACAGCTGGAAAATTTCAATACAAAAGGTAAACAAAACTTTGCAATTGTAGTAAAAGTAGTAAGAAATTCGATTAAACGAACACACTGAATATGTCTTCAAATACACATAGTTAAATATATTTTTAGAAAATTCAGTCAAAAATAAAAAGAAATACAGTCGATTGTAAATATTAAGGGTGTGTGGCATTTTACCTGAAAAAAACTTTATTATAAAAATATAACTTAAATATGTGTACTATAAAATCGTACTCACTTTCGTAACTCAGAGAAAAAAGTGGCAGAAATTAATGCTCGGGGACAAGTTTCCTTAAAATAATTTTTATAAAATTTTTCAACTTTCTGTTTGTGAGCAATAACACCCGAAAACGTTAATTTAAAATTACATCTATAAAAAATGTGATAGTGGATGACAACATATTGTATACTATGTGTGTCTCTTTCTAGTGTAGTGTTAAGCGAAGAATACACGAGGGAACATTCGTGAAAAAATGCCCATTTTTTTGTGAACGTGTGTGTGTTTTTGTGAGTGTGTGTGCGTGCTGACATCGTGCAATTCGTGTTTAAAAATTTTTTTGATATTTTTAGTTCCCTACTCAATGTTCCTTCGTGTATTCCCCACTTTATATTACCAACAGAGCTTCCAAATAATTAATTCTTTAGATTTTTTTTTAGTTTTAAAGTATGAATTCTTAAATCGAATTTCATATTTAAAAATATTAAAAAATATGCAATAATGTACAAAATATGCAAAAATATGCAATAAAAATCATAAAATATGCACTTAAAAGCAAAATATGCAAAAATATGCAACAACAAATCGATGCCATTTTTTTTGCAAATTCTTTGATTCGGAAAAGTATTTGGTCAAAATCATTTTTGGGCCACTGACTACAAACATGCATTTGCATGAAAGTCCTTGCCCTGGTTATTACACTTAAATATAATTGCACTAGTTTACACAATATTTAAAATTTATTTGTGGGAGTGGACAAGTCTGGTACAATTGTAAAAGATATTTTTGTGAAATTTCAGTTTCATCGGAATTGAAAAATTGAAATTTTATAAAAAAAATTTTCACAAAATTTTCTTCTTTACCGCCTTTGTTAATGGAAAAAAAGAAGAGTTTAAAAAGTTATTACAAGAGGTTATTTACTATTTTCGAACAATTCGCTGCACGGTAGGACAAAATCAATTTATTTTGGAAACAATTCACTCACAGTCAAAGATATGCTAAACTAAAGTTTAGACGACCAACTCCACAATCCTACTTACTGTACCCCAAATTAGAACACCTCATGCATTCTTCATGCATGCACAAAACTTAAAATTTTAGAAACTGTAACATTCATATAGTCTACTAGAATATGCATAAAAATTAACTGCCGAATTCTTTGAAACATTTGTGTGAAAAATACAAATTTGAAAAGATTTTTCTTTAAAATTTTTAACCGCATTTGTTCTACATAGAAGTCCTAACAAATTTATGCAAAAATTTTTAAAGAAAACGTTTTTAAATTAGAGTTTTTCACACAAATTTGTTAACTTCAATTTTCAATTTATTTATTTCAACCAAATAATATTTACATTTTCATCTTAAAAATTATATACAAATAGTTTAATATATTACAAATAGTTTCTTCTTAATAATTAATAGTTATTTACAAAATTTAATGTATACATGGGTGAAATCAAAAAATGTGATAAATTTTTGGGCCAAATTTGTGAGAAGCAAAAAGTGTTAATATTTCGTTTTTTTCATTATAAACCTAATTGCAAAAAATCTCTTCTACAAGTTGTCGCAATAACTTTTTTTGCACAATTTTAATTTTTTTTGTTGTAACGGAGTTAACATTTCTGCAAGCAAAAGATATAACAAAAAAAATTGCGTACGAATTTTCTTCAATTTATTAGTTTTTCGTATTTGGGTTTTCAACTTGCTTTCCAATGATATATAATTTGTGTTTATCAAATTGGCGGTTTCGCGAATAAAAATACAATTCATTCCGCGAAAAAAATTTTTATTTTTTTTTTTAATTTTGTATTTTTGGTCCTTTAAATATAAAATTTTTTAAAATTCAAACAGCGGTTGCGCAGTTACAAAATAATATATTAAAAACATAACATTTCACGATCAAAAAATTCTTAAATTGTGTGAAACAAATTTAATTTGTCAAACTAATGTCAGTAATGACTCGAAATATCGATTCAAAACCAATGAAATGCAAAATCAATCGTTTTTCGCTCCCAGCTTAGGGTACAAAACTGATAACCTTTTTTGATTTGACGCAAAATTATTAGTTGAATCGTCTTTTGACGCATAAATATTAGTTGAATCACCTCTGTTTATGGTTATTTTAAAATATTTTAAACATTTATCTACATTTATTTAAATGAAACCTGATGCAAACAATTGTGGTTACGGAGTTTACAGTTACGGAGTTGACATTTGGTTACTTTTTTCATTTTCTTTCAGAAACGCTTTGTCAGAATTTTTTTTCCGAAACAAAATTGCATGATGCCTACAAGGTGAATCCAAATATGACATTGTTTTTCTTACTCGTTAAATAGTTTGGTGTAAAAATTAGGAACGGAATTTACAACATTTTTTCAAATCTTATTAAAGACATAATTTTTCATTTCGAGAATGTTACATGCTGCAGAAAAGCTTCAAGTCTGTTATACTGGATGATTACTTACAGTCCAGCGATCATTTGGGTATAAATAACATTATTATTTTCGCAATATAAATAATAGATAACTCCAAACTTCTGGTATATGCATTTTTATCAAAAATTATGACGAAAAATCGTTACAGAGTTGAAGTCGTGATAGCTAAGATATACGAAAACGTTTGTAAAACGTATTAATTTTTGTTAAAAACGACTCTTTTCCTCTTCATAAAAATTCTTACATTTAGTGTTTAGCTTTATTGGTTATTAAAATATAAGCTGCTAAAGTTAAAAAACCTTATGAGTTACTTGTTACGGAGTTTACATTTGGCCTATAAAATTGGTCACAAATTTTATGTATTAACCAAAAATTGGTCAGATTGTTATAAATTTTGTAGAACAGGTGACAATGCGCTGATATATATCGAAATATGTAACTCAAATGTAATCCCTGCATTAGAAATTCGGTGGTTACACGGTTTTTATCACATTTTTTGATATCACCCACATACATTAAAATTTTTATTGGAGGCAAAATTTTAAAAAAACCTATTTGAAGCAAATTTGTTAACAAATTCGTCTGATTTTTTTTTTATAAAATCACCCAGTTAATGTTGTACTTATTTGAAAATGAGAGTTTTGGAGTGAAATTATTAATTTAGAATTTTTTTTAGCAAATTTTTCTGTTGATTTTGCCAGCATAGACTGCTATTTGCATGTCCGAAGGTACTTTTTCAGTTAAAGGGCAAACTCTTGAAAGTTTATAAACGGTCGCAGAAACATGGGTAGAAGACATCTTGGGGAACACATTGGCATTCAAATTTTTCAAATTTCTCATGGAACATTTAGAGCTTTTTTTTTTTTTGAAAATTTAGGTTTTTAAAAAAAGGGCATATTTGAACGGTTGTCAAAAATTCAATTAACAATATTTTTAATATGATATTTTTTTATTTAAAAACCGAGTTATTGTAGTATTTTCAGAAAAATATCAGTTCTATACTTCCTCAGCCAAAATGCCAGACCTGACCTTTTTTAAAAAATGCAGAATCGGCTGCCACTGTGCAGCCTTTATTAATTATCGGAAAATAAAAACGTAAAGTGATTCTTAATCCCAGATAAATTCTCTAGCCCGTATCGTGGCCCGATTTTTATTAAAAAAATTTTTTTTTAACAAAGTTGCCCCACAAACTTAAAAATTCAAAAAAAGGCAAGAAAAAACACATTTACTCGGGGATATAAAATTTATGTGACCAAAATTCAAAAAAGGGCCACGATAAAGACTAGACATTTTTGTTGCCTACGAAAGAAAAAAAAAAACGCGGATCGAAATCGGTTAACCCGCCTTGGCGTACAGTGGCAGTCGATTTTGAACTCAGGGTCGTGGGAAAACGCGTTTATAGTTGAAAATTAATTTTACGCTAAGAAAACAGCAAAATTTCAAAAAACCGTGTATGAACAAAATTTATATCTCGCAGCTTTCTACATGTGCACCAAATTTGAGAAGAATCGGATAAAGAGTATTTTATATTTTAACCTAAATATTCTTAAAAACGATGGTAAAGAATTTATTAGACATTTTATTTCGGTCAAAATCTTTCATTTTGTGCATTTTTTTTATTTGTTTTGTATTTGTTTTTTATTTTTTTATATACATTGATTACTTTAGTGGCTTATAAAATGCCATCAGTACCTGCCTCATATAACGTGCCTTTGCCCAGCATCGAGCAATCGTCATTGGTTTTTCTTTAAAGATTGCGTGCAATTATTGCATCTTTGGATGTATTTTTTTCTTTTAATTCTGCTGTATTATGCGAAATAAGATAAAGACAATGATAAAAAATGCCCCCAAAAATTTTTGTGTGCAAATTTAATGCATAGAATATTACTTTGTGAATAAAATATATTTTACAAAAAGACATGTGTAAATTGTCTTTCTTCGAATTTTTTATTGATATTTTCTGAGCATATACTGAAGAGTATGCTCTATCTAAATAAAATATTTAAAAAATTCGAAAACAAAATTTTTCCTAGAGTCGATAATTTTGTTACTTTTTTCGTAAATACTTAACAGGTTCAATAACTAGTTTCAGTTTTATAATTTGAGATTGTTTTTTGAAAAAATTATTGTTTATTTATGACTTTTTTATTGTATCATTATAAAATAAAAAATGTCACAAAATTAAAAAACTTTGACTTTGAACTCTCGCCAACTAACAACGATTAACCACAATGATACAATATTTCACTCACAACATATTCAACAATCCTAGATTTTGAATAAATAAACATATTTTCCCTTTATCTGAATTGTACTTTTGGCCAAAAACGGCGATCCTGGCCCACAGTGGATTGTCTCGGTTGTCTTATTTTTTTCTCCCCTATCACATTTCCGATTTTCGTTAAAATCGGAGAGAACCAATTTGGATACCTTCTTTGTCAGTTTAGTTGGCTGATAAACCACCATGACGTATAAGTTATATGCATTTAGTAAATAATATAACTCATACGTCTCGGTGTCAAAAATATTCAATAAGCAATGTAATACATGATGGCTGATGTTTTGTATTTAAATATTTCTACACAATACTTTATCTGAAATAGAGTGGTCACTTTTACATGACGTTGTCATAGGAGGGGGAAATTGACCCCTTGTGACATTTCACAAGACAAATCCCAGGACAGGTCCCTGAACTTTGTTTTTTTATGAGAGTTCAGTTCAGACAACGTCATGTAAAAGTGACCACTCTATTTCATATAAAGGGGCCAGTTCGGTGACAGTTTGTTAAAATTTCCCGTAGGGTAGTTTTGCGTCTCCCAACTAAACAATTGTAAACATAAATTATTTTAAGTACTCTTCATAATAGCCGCATATTAGTAGGAAATAAGACCCTATTTAGTGGTAGCATCATCCTATTTAGTTAAGTTGCGTGTATTATGTTATTCAATATAAAACATATGTATGGTATTTCATTTACAAGTATCAGTGTACAATTTAATTTATTATACTTTTTATCGTATTTAAGTACCAACAACAAAATATCACTTTAACATAAATACAAAACATTAACGCATAGAAAATGTTATTACACTACTACTTTTATATCGATTGTTATAGATATTTATACCACAAATAGATATAATAGAAAATTACGTGCCTATTGGTATTTTGTTGGGAAAAAATAGAGCTTGTTGATTTTATTACATTGTTAATTGTTTCAAATAAAAAAAGTTCGTTTAACAATATAATGCAAAGTAATGTATGTATGCGTGTAATAGAATTTTATTATAATGACTTTTATGTAGTGTTAGTGCGTGAGTGATGATTTTTTTTTCATTTTATTGGTAACCATATTAAACAACACATAAAGTGTTACTTAACAATTTGTTAAACACGTAGTTTTCTTTATAAGGATTATGATTTATTTATTTAGCATAATAAAAGTTTTACTTATGAAAACTACAATAAAAAATTTAATAAACAAAATTTTTTAAAGTTGTTTCAGTTATTTAAGGGATATATTCGCAGTAATTATTGAATTGAATTTAAAAATTTTGCTTTGTGTTAAAATTAATATAGTTTTACGAACGTTTCATCTCTGTAGTTATAAATTGATTAAGTAAGGTATTTATACTGTATATTTCTGATATGCCAATAATATAAATTATCTATAACCCTCATCTTATTTTTAGCAACATTAAAAATTTATTCATATCCGTGTGTATTTATCGTTTGATAATGGAATAAAATGTAATAAAAGTCTGCAGGTTTTTGCATGAATGCTTAAAGCAAATAGAAATACACATGATATGAATTTGAAAGGATAATACCAACATACAATCCTTAAGGTACATTAGACCGTACCTCAAAAAAAAAAAAAAAGTTCGCCGTACACCGTCCAATCTGAATTACTTTTGCAAGGAGGTTTCAAAAATCTTTTTTTTTTTTGCCGAACGTAGGGGTCGCCATTTTATATTTTTTCGTTATATCTTTGGCATTTACAATCGGATCTTAAAGTATGATACATGGATGTGTTTCCCTCGAGAAGACCAATGTTTTGCTCTAAGTCCATTGACCTCAAGTATCCCTTTCTAGTATTTACCCACCAGATCTCAGTTGTTACCATCCTAATTTGCGAACCTAATGTCGGAAAATTAA
The DNA here is from genome assembly GCA_949987735.1 of Leucophora obtusa. Lineage (NCBI taxonomy): Eukaryota > Metazoa > Arthropoda > Insecta > Diptera > Anthomyiidae > Leucophora > Leucophora obtusa. The sequence goes on from OX465297.1 coordinate 208,884,559, forward strand.
GGCTCGCAAAAAATCATTTAACTTTTGCTAAGGAAGTTTTTCGATAAAACCAGCAGAAATTTTTAGAATATTTTTTGTTGCCAAACGATTCCTTTTTGTATTTTTTTCACTGGCTTTTCCCTTTATAGCAAAACACTGCTCTCCTCGAGGCAAAAAAATCAATATATCATACTTTAAATGGCGAAGATATAATGAAAAATTAAAAAGACGACCCCAACTTTCGGAAAAAAAATTTAACTTTGGAATTGCCTTGCAAAAATACTTTATATTTGAAGGTATACCGCGCACTTTTTTTTGCCTGTAAGTTGGTACGGTCTAATGTACATTATAGAACATGTACATTTTTCATACATAAATCTATAAAATCATGTTACAATATCGTATATCCCTGACATTCGCATATAGAGTAATACCGTTGTTCATCATCATCCTCATGGCTCATCATTATTAACAACAACAATTTTGTTGTCATCTCCATCATTGTCAACATCATCAACTAGAGCAGCAGCATCAGCAAAAAAATGCAAAACCTGTATATTCAGTATTTGCACAAACATCTCTATTCAGCGAATCTGCCATAAGCAAAGATATTTTATGTACCAATATCGCATCGCAAAACAATCAGAGTTTCAGTTTTCTCAATAGTAAGTTTTGAAAATTGTTCAAATTTATTATGATGCATACAGTTTAATAAATTTTTTTAGTTTGAAATATTTCGTAATATGCGGAAATAGCTAATGGAAATGGAGACTTTATATAAGCGTGTATTTATTAGCATGGCACTTAGATTAACAATATTTTATTGTATTTGTTTTTTATTAAAACTTTGACGACGAAATACAAGGCTAACTATTTACATTTTGAGCCTAACAATGAAAAAACAGAAATTTGTTATTGAAAATGTCTTTATTGTTTTTCAAAATATTTTCTTTATGATATATTCACCACTTGTCATAAAATTTTTTCCATTCCAAGTGAGACACCTCCATTTCAGTGTTGACACTACACTGAGAGAATTCTCCTTCATGATATTAATGATATAATTTCATAGAATTTTTTTCGTAGAACTAATGAATAATTTCATTATGTATATAATATTTAATTAATATTATGATATTTTTCAAAACTTTTCTTTCATAAAATTTCATAGTTTCATTAAGAAAATTCATTGAATTTCATAAATTAGATCTCCATAAAATTAATGAAAATGTTCTTTATATATATGAAATTGTTCAATAGCATTTATATATAAATATCGTCATTTCTTGAGAGAATAATCTTTTATAACTTTAATTTTTTTTTTTTTAATTAATATTTCATTATTAATTTTGGACTATGAAATTTTTTTTATAAATCATTTTAAAATTTTTGAAACTTTTTTTTATGAAACTTTTTAATTTAATGAATTCTTTCTTTAAATATATTTTGTACATCCGTAAACTATGCTACGATTTTATTCCGCCTTTTTCATTTGCTAAGTATTTTTTATTTATTCAATCCAGCTTAGCAACGACAACAACGAACTATAATAAATAATAGTAAATGAAATTGATTCATAGATTTTATGAAGCTCTTCATTGGCTGAATGATTTATTCATTGGACGAGTGGCCTATTAATTTTATGACGAGTTTCATTAATTTTATGAACTTTTCATAAACATTGACTTTAATGAAACCTGTTTCATAGATTCTATGAAAAGTTTCAATGGACGAGTTCCAGTGACAATTTTCATTGCAACTATGAAGAAATTCATTACTGAATTGATGATAATTCCCTCACTATAGTAAAACAAAAAATTACACAGATTTATATAAAAAAATTGTTTTAAAATACTGGCTATTTTATATATAAAAATTCATACATACATATATGAGGTCCTTTGGCTCAACTCTCAAAATATTTATCTTTCACAATGACAATTTTTTTTTGGCATTTACCATTAAATGATATTTTGGCGATTTTTTCGACTTTTCATTGCAAAAATGCAATAAAATACAGTAAAAACTCAAATTTTGCATATAATTTCTGAAGTAAATTTTTAAAAAGAAAAATATTTTTTTTAATGTTGGTAAAAATTAAATACCGGATAATTTTTACATCAAAGAAAATTAAAAAAAAAAAATTAAAAATCATACTAATAATTTTCGCCGATTGCACTTTAGCTGTTGAACTGTGAATTCCTTTTCCTTAAATGTACTAGTATTTTTTAAAATTTTTTGAAATAAGCATGCTATTTTTGTCTTTTTGCGTGACAATTTCAACTTTTTTGTGCTACATTAAAGTTGCCTTGTTAAGTAAAATGAGGGGCATGGGGAGGCCTAGTTTTTGTGGTAGAGCTATTTTAAATTCACAATTCACAACAACCTAAAAGAACTCAAAATCACATCAGCGAAAAATGCGTGGTCATCAAAGGCTTAATTTTGCTAGAATTAAAAAAATTCTCTACAAAAAATATCACACAACCATAGAATTTTTTAATGTTAAAAGATTTTACGTAGTCCTCTATAAAAACTATTTGAATTTAATAAGTGACACCCTAATTAAAATACATTTTTATTTATGTGAGTCGGTTTTTTCGTAAAGGTAAGAAAAATGCTATTGAAACTATCTTTGATTATTTACTCAATCCTTTATAGACACACATATGTATGGGGATTTAAATCAAATGTGACATGCACAAGCATGCCTCTGCGTCTTGTAATTTGTGTAATGTGCAGATTAGGTTTGTGTGTGTGTGTGTCTTTATATGCGTTTGTTTGCATTTCTATGTGCATACAGGATAAAATATTTCAAATTACTGAAAATGGTGGTTTTGCACACAATTTCCTTAAGCAATTGCACGATTCAATAATGCTCCTAAATTGACAGTTTTCTTTTGAATGAAATTTGATATATACTAATAATATTGCAGAAAATCCCAAGATCATATCAACTGATTGACAAGTTAATTTCAAGGAAGTTTTTTAATGTAAAGCATTAAAAGGATGATTTTAAAGAATTTCGTGATATCTATTTATTAAATACTTAATTTTAAATTTCCAATAAGAAGTATTAAAAATGTTGTGGTACTTTTGATTGTGAAATTATTATAGCATTCCCTAAAAACTTAATTTTCTCTCAATCATTATTATGGAAAATGATGTATAAAAAGAGCCATAATAGTTTTATTTAATTCATATTATTATAATATTTCTTTATTATGGCAATATTTTAAACTGTATATGATGCTTTCCTAGCCAACAGTCCAGCTAAAAAATGTATGTATTATTAAAGTCAAACTTACAGAATTTATTGATAATGCGAATAAAAATTGGAGAAACTTTTTAAATTTTTACAAAAGGTGAACGGAGTAGGCGTGGCTTGACAAATTTAGCGTCTAATGCTAAAATCTAATCTAAAGTCTAATAAGAAGAGTCTCTTCATGGGTTCCTGAAAAAATTAAATAACTTATGGTTCTAAGTATGTCGGCTCAAATTGATATATAGGGGACAAAATAAATTAATAATATTTTTAATATTTTAAGTTAGCCATTGAAAAGATCTTCAACATAATTTTCATTTTGTTGTTTTTAAAAAAAACAACAAAATACGAATAACGGGAACAGTTTTGACACCACCTTTTAAATAACCCTCAAATATGAGAATGTCAGGTAAAAAGGTGCACATGCTTGAAGGTATCTATAGTTGATTTTTTAATTGGTAAATTAATGTTTTTTGTTAGATTTGAGATCATACAAGTAAACTACAGAGAATAAAAATTTAAAAAATTCGATAATGCCAGCAGGATAGAATATGTATTTTCGGATCCCGCTACAGACCCTTCCCCAGTATGCATGCTTTTGTGGGTTAATAATTGATGATGGCCTTACTTATATTGAATGTGAAACAAATAAACTACCATAAACACAACATCAACGAAATTTTAACAATGCTATTTTAATCCTTTGTAATTACTATTTTTATTACTTTGAACTTTAATTTTTTAAGTATCGCTCTATTCAACTCTGAATCAAATTTATTTAACGACAACGAATCGTTAATTTTAAATTTTAAATGCATATTCTAATTATTTTTAACCTACTACATAAATTCATGTTAATAGTAAACAATCAGGCATATTATATTATATTTTCACCGTATCTAGTGTATTGAGATTAGGGATACCAAACGGGAAATCCCGAATCCCGAAATCCCGGGATTTACGGGATTGGCAAAATCCCGAATCCCGGGATTATTTCTCAAAAATCCCGGGATTTTCTTATTTTTTAATATTAATATAAACGCAAATAAACAAAGTGAGCAATTTTAGATTACCTACGTTTTTTCTTGAATTTTCTCATATTGACAAGAAATTGATGCCAAGGTATTGGTAAAATTATAAATTAAGTAGATTATTCGAGTAAACTATGCAAAGACTTTGCAGAAGAATTTGAAATTTTGGTAAACAATATTAAATTTTTGAGTAATACATGCGAAAAATCAAGTTTGTTTGTTATTTTACCGATTTATTCTTCCAAGCGAAATTCGATTTCTGAGACTGGGACTGTTAGTTTTGGCTGGCTTACAGTCCCAACTGAAAGTTTGAATTCTTCCATGAAAACATTTGATAACGATAACCAAATTACTTTGTTGCTGTAATTACACGATTTAGCGGGCAAGGTTATCGCAACGAAACTTTTTTTAAAATCTGCTTATAAAATACTGGGCGCAAGTGTACTTAATGACAGGCCTTCATATATTATCCCAGCCAGAAAAATATAAACGGGAAATCGATGGCAAGGTATTTTAACAGGTGGTACAAGTACTGACAAAAATTGCTTTCCCATTTCCAATATGATAACGTCAATAGACAAAAGGACCGGCAGTTCAAATAGCGCCGGAAAAGTAATGGAGAAACAAAATTTTTAACTTTGGCAAAACGCTGCCAAAACCAATAAATAGGTGGTTTGGAATTATATTTTCCAAAATAAAATTTAAAAAAAGTTGATATGTATCTTTTTTTTGCCCTGTTGTGAAGTTTTGTTAAACAAATACTGGCAAAACGATTTTTGCAAACGCTGAATTTATTCAGCTTTATTTTTAACATCGCGGTTACCCAGTGGTATGCAAGTACTTGTTTTTTTGTACCACAGTCAATTTCTGACTAAGATGTTTCAATATTCATAAAATGTACCACATTATTAATTAACAACTATTAAATAATTATAAAACGCTTTATTCTATAAAAAAAATTGGTTACATAACATAAAAATTTTTACAAATAGAGGAAAATTCAAATCCCGAAAAATCCCGAATTCCCGTAAAATCCAGGGATCCCGAAAAATCCCGTAGTCCCGAAAATCACGGGATCCCGAGATCGGGATCCCGGGATTTCATACAAAATCCCGAATCCCGGGATTTTCAAATATCAATCCCGATTGGCATCCCTAATTGAGATGCTTTTTTTTCTGTTACCTCTATCACATATTCAAATGTTTTTCACATCTGAGGAACCTTCCTTGTAAGAGTTTAGAGGAAGAAATATATTTTTTTATTCAGAACTAGTTCTGAATTTTTAGTGCGATAACTCAATTTATCTAAATACCGGCTAATATTTTTTATTTTTGTTATTTTAGAAAAAGCTTATTTATTTTTCTTCCCAAACAGAAAGTTTCATTATGTTACCCTGCTGGTTTTGCAGAAAATATTCATTGAATATTGTTTATCGTAAATACTCTGTGCATAAAGAAATATTTCTTATAAAATATTTTTGGGGCACCAATACGTATGAGTGATATACCTGAAGTTATATCGCTCATACGTATACACACAAAGAAAACAAATTTTTTTGGATTCTATCGGAAGCAACGAAATTTTTTCGTTTAATAATTTTAATTGCAATTACTTAAAACACTCAGAAAAATTAAATTTAGTTATGAAAATAAATATATCAGATTAACCAAAACACTGTCACAATATCTAAAATATATATGTAGGCTTTTGTAATCAATCAAAAAAATTCTACATTATCTTCAATAGCAACAAGCACCAATTAATTGAAGATTTAGTGTTTTGAATCAACACCAAAATTCAGTATCAGTTCCGTTTCAATAAAGCCTATCATTCTCTCCCAATTTTAGTTTTTCCAATAAATTTTAATTTTTTTTTGTCAACTTCAGAACAATCAACCATTAATTTCCATAATTTTGGTAATTATAATAATATATTGAGATCAGTAAGAGAAATTTTAATTCTTATAGTACAATTTTGGAATCTATCATATTTTTTCGTTTCATACATATCGTCACCTACAATGCAAAATGTGAAAAAAAATAAAAATCGAATTTTTCATTGAGTATGATGCACTAGACAAAATTACATGGTCCTACAAAATTTTAAACTCATATAAATATAGAAATAAGTCTGTTGTCGTGTTTTCAAAGTTAGACACCACAACTAAATCTAAGTGTCTGTTAGGCAGAGAGTTTTCAGCAATCTGAGTTCAAATCTCAGCAAGTACATTATAGTTTTATTTTTGTTTCGATATTTTTTTTACTGATCCAAAATAAAAGATGCCATTGATTTTCTATTGGTGGTATAATTTTATTAATAAAAAAGAAATATTCAAATTTCCAACCCGAAAAAATTCAAATTTGAAATTTGACTAAAGAAAATTAAGTTTAGGAAAAACTGTGGGCTAACAAACGGAAGGTTCTATCCCAGTTCGCGACATAAAAAATTTTAAATTTCAAATAAATTTTGTGGAACGTATATTTCTATTCATAGATTTTATAAACAATAAACCAAAAAGTAATCTAGTATGTTTGAGGCTAAGAAGAGGAATAAACATTTTCTTCAAAAATTATAAGCACATTAAATTTGCAATTCAGACTAGATCCAGTTTCTGCCTTTTTTATGGACAGGCTTCATCAGTGATTTTTCATTAAATTGTATTATTGTTTATATATTTATTGACAGATTGTCTCTATATGAATACTTTCGGAAGTGATCAAACAGACATATACAAACATTCTACTTTAGAGTTTTTTGTTTATCTTCTTACTTCCTCCGTGTCACCTTTTCGCACCTTAATCAATTAGTAGAACAAAAATTCAAAACTTGTAAATATGTAAATTTCGGTAATTACAATAGAATTAAAAATGAATTAAAGTGATTGCACATGGTGAGCGATGTGGTGTAGTGGTTAGCGCAATGGAATGTTACACATAAGGTTGCAAGTTCGACACCCAACCAAGGCAACAGCAATTTATGCAAAATAATAACATGTATGAGTTTTTTCTATCCTTCATACATATCGCAGCGTCCTCCTTCGGTTTTCCCATAGCACTTAACCCCACCGAAGTAAAATAATATAACAGAGCTATGAACTAAAAAGCTTCAACAAAGTTCACCATCTCTTCATCAGATGACGCGCAAAAACTGTTTTAATATTCAACATCTCGCGCAATTACAGTGTTGCCATATTTGAAGCCCTTCATCTTTCACCACCTTTCACTTCTTCTCTATCACCTTTCTAAAGAAAGCAACAGGTTAATTAATAGGGAAAATTTCTCTTGTCTCTTTTTTTTTTTTTTTAACAAAAAGTGATTTTACGTGGAATTACAAAAATTCGGTTGGAGCTACGAATCTGTTTTCTATGCTTATACGTTTTTTAAGAAACATTTCCATTGAAACAAAATATTTTCGATGTACAATATTCAAAGAATAACTTTAGCAAAGTCAAGCCAAGTAATACTATAAAATGTTTTGCGTGGAAAGAAAAACGTATAAGTTTTTTCTAAAATAAAAAAAATGTGGGCCGATTTCTAAATAAATTGAGTCTTCTATTACACTAAAAAAATAAATATATTTTTTTAATTGCCCACTAAAACTCTATTGATATACGATAATCAAATTTTTTGGCATTTTTCAAATTCCATTAAATTATAATACATAATACATTAAGAATAAACAATAAATTTGTCAATATTTAACCACACCTAATCCACCCACTTTTTGGAAAATTTGAAAAGGTTGTTCCGTACCACATAGGATAACAAATGTTTTAAATTTGAAATTTATACGACATAACTTTTCCTGTAGCTTGGGCAGTAGGCTTGGAAAGCATCATATATATGAATATTATAAATAAAGTTATCAAATAAATGGTAAATATTCGTACTATTTAATTTCGAATATTAATATTAACAATAATAAAAGTTTTTATTAAAAGAACATTTTTACTATACATATTTATTTAAAACATTTTTTATACATATAATAAAAAAAAACTCCAATTTATTTACCAATTTAACTGAGTAATAAATAAAAGAAATTATTTATTATCAATACGAATACAGTACTTCCTAGCAGGCATGGAAAAAAGATGAAGATTCTGCGTTCAAATCAGCTGGAAGAAAACATCTATTGCCGGTAATATTAATTTTGTATTGCGAAAGTTTCTTGCATGGGGAACAAATTGTTACCCGAAAGCAAAACTTCCAGGCAAAAAGAAAGCAATTCCCCAGGAACATTAATCGGCGATATCGCCAATTTATCATCTGGAGTATAAAAAGTTGATTTCGCTAAATATGTTCCACGATACAGAATAAATAGTATATTTACTTTCATTATAAAATTCCGCTTTCGTCAGATATGAAAATGTATAAACGTTGAGTTTTCAACGTTGATAATTATTCGTGTTGAAAGTTAACTTGCATACGAAAAGTAATGTGTTAGTTTTCATGTAAAAGGCGTTTTTATGCACTTTTAGTTTTTTTATGAGTTAACGGATATAGTTAAGTCGAAAACACGGGTAATGTAGAATTAAGTTTTTGTATTTATATAAGCAAGCTCCCAAGTTAATAACGAATTTAGAAATGAATTCAAACATTTTTGTTAGTGTATTATGTATTACAACTGAAATCACATATTTTTTACAAAGCTCTTATTTTTCTCTATGTTATAGTTGTTGCTTTAACCAAGTGTTTGAATACTGTATTTAACATTCAAGCTTTTGATTCTATTTATAGTCGTTAGAACGAAATCAAAGGACTTTTACAACGATTACTTGTCATTTTCCTATTCTAACCCATCATGCCATATTAATGATAAAATGTTGGAATTAAGGAATATTACTTAACAATTTGGACTGTACATCGTCTCCCAGCGAAAAAAGATATGCCGAAGCAGTAGAAAAACCACTACAATTGACGATCTAGATGTACTTCTTTTTTAACATAAACACTAATGATTTTAACATTGAGTTGTCTTAAACATTTTTTCAGTACTTTTTAAACGAGTGCAAAAGAAGCTCTTTTTCACCAATTAAAAGTTAAAAAAAATACTTCACAAAAAAAATTATATTTTTTTATTTTACAAAAGTTTTTTTTATTGCCGCCACCGGGTATCGAACTTGCGACCTCACGATTGCTAGTCGCTGAGCTCTACCGCTAAGCTATTCTTTGATATGAAAGTTGACTGGCATAAAAACACCACTTTGTTACTGCGATATATTGTTCCTTATTCTCTTCAATAAAGGTACTTATTAAACAAGTGTAAAAGGTGCACTCCAATTCAATATTGTTTACAGTACTATTTTTACAGGTGCATAAGAAGCAATTTCTTACCATTTTTTATATATACATATATATTTTTAAAAATTTTAAAATTAAAAAATATTGTATTTAAACAAATTAATTATAAATATTAAAAAAAAAAAATCAATAGGATAAAAAAAATTTAAAAAAAATATTGGTCCCGCTGGGAATCGAACCCGGGACCCTCTGTTTGGAAATGCCAAATGATACCAAAATCACTTTTTACGATCACTTTCAGAGCAATTACCCTATACAAGCAATACTTAAGTGATTTTTTGGATGTCGTTCAGAAGAAAGCTTAAAAATATACTAACGAATACTTTGGAAGCAATGAAAGAAGTGAGTTTTTGAAGTCATTCAGAACAACTTCTAAAAAAGCGTTAAAAAATACACTAACAGATACTTTTGAAGCATTGAAAGAAGTAGTTTGTAAAGCATTACTTGCAATTTTTTTTTTGCTGAGCTGTGAAGTATTTTAGCGTATATTTTTGATTGATCTGAAGATTGTTATAGTGAGTTTTATATTTTTTTGGTTTTTAAGATCAAATTATCAAAAAATTCGATTTTATTCATTAAAATTTTCATGCATTAAATGGAAAGTATTCATTAAAAACTATTTTTATGAAAATGCTGAAATTTTTCGGTGAAATGAAGTTTATTTTTTTTTTAACTTTTGGAAGAAAACTTCATTAGTTTGCTAAAAAAAACTCATTAAAACTCGTCCAAGAAAATTATCTCTATGTACTTGATTATTTTCATTCAAATGAAAAACAGAAGATATCGCTTTAATATCTTCTTAGCAGATATCTTCCAAATGTTTGCAGGGTTGTTTTATTAAATATTTGTATTTGTAGATTTCAAAAAATATATGAATATTTTTTTTAATATAGCATACTTTCAAGAAAAAACATAAATAACAATTTATAGAAAAACTTAAGTAGAGAAGAAATACATCATTATATAACAGCCAATAACTTTAGATATTTAAAATTTTTTATCATATAATAAATTTATTAAACGAGTTGAGTTTATAATAGTTATTGTAATAAAGCAATGATTTTAAAGCATACATTTTAGAAACAGTTTTTTAGATAATAAAGCACCAAACTTGGCAGTTATAATTTAATAAAATTCATATTTTAATAGTATATTATGGTGACTGTTCCTTCTTGTGACTCGTTATGACTGTCACAACTTTCCATACAAACCAACAATAAAATTTGAAAAATTCAAATTTTATTTGTCTTTATTATGATACCAGGTCTTAAGTTTTTAGAAGTTTTCAAACACAAATTTGAATAAATGTAATTTATTATAACTTTGCAACAACAAATACAAGGGAAATACAGTCACAACTAAGAGCTACAGACTTTTCCTAGGAATAGACATCTACATTTATATAATTTTATAGACTGTAGCAGAGCTATAATTGTTAATTATCAAACCTAAAATCATAGAAATAAACCTGTAAAGTAGATACTAAAAATTAGTTAAAAATCAGCCAAATATTAATAACATAAAAACAATAGAAATAAAACTTTTAAATTTACAAAATTTTACTTATATTCCAGTCAACTTTTCATTAATTTAAAATTTCAAATTTTAATTTTAATTCTGCAGCAAAATAAACAGTTTTATCTACAAGACATTTGTTATATTTAAGATAAATTTCGTTGAATGCACACATCGGTCTATTCTGCTAAAACCAACAGAAATATTTGCTAAAAAAATAATAAACTGCTGATTTTAGAATACTAGATTTGTATTTGCATTAAAAAAAGAAATAAAAAAAGACTTCGGAAATTTTAATTGTTTTTTGGGGGTTTTTTAATCCACTTATTTGTTAACAAAATTTTTGCTGATTTTAGCAGACTAAGTTGTTATTTTCTATTAACTAAAATTTAACTCAAATATAACTAAATTTTTTGTATATTTAACAGTTTTATTGTTGTTCTTCCTATCTTACTAAAATTTTGCCAAAATAATTTACTTATTTCAGCAGTTTCTTATGGGGGGTATCGACTCTAGGAAAAATTTTGTTTTCGAATTTTTTTTTATATTTTATTTGGATGGAGCATACTTTTCTCTATAATCTCCAAAAATTTCAATAAAAAATTCGAAGAAATTAAACTTCCACATGTTTTTTGCAAAATATGTAATACTCTATGTGGTAAATTTGTGTGTAACACTTTTTGTTTACATTTTTATTAACTTGTTTTTATTAGAAATCGTATATCTTATAACAGGGCAGAATAAATAGATAAAAACTACAGTTTTCAAAGAAAAGCCAACGACGATTCCTTAATGGATGTTGAAGACATCATATGGGGCAGGTGCTGATGGCTTAATATAAGTTATAAAAGTAATCAATATATATAAAAATAGTGAAAAAAATACGAAATAAATTAAAAAATGTATAAAATTATAGCATATTTACAAAATTATATAAGTAGCATTATGTATAATGATATATCTACCATCGTTTTTAAGACTATTAGGTTTAATATATCAAATACCCATTAACCGATTCGTCCCAAATTTGATGGACATGTAGCAAGCTAAGAGATATAACTTTTTTTCATTCACAATTTTTTGCTGTTTTCCTAGCTTAAAATTAACGTTTTTCTCACAACCATGAGTTCAAAATCAGCTGCCACTGTACAGCCACGGTGGGTCGACCGATTTCGATCCGGTTTTTTTCTTTCGTAGTCAACAAAAAACTGTAGTCCTTGACGTGGCCCTTTTTGTGAATTTCAGTCAAATAAATTTTATATTCCCAAGTAAAACTGTTTTTTCTTGCATTTTTCGGAATTTTTAAGTTTGTGTGGCAACTTTGTTTAAAAAAAAATTTAAAAATAAAAATCGGGCCACGATAAGGACTAGAGAATTTATCTGGTATTAAGAATCACTTTATATTTTTGTCTTCCAATAACTAATGAAGGCTGTACAGTGGCAGCCGATTTTCCCTTTTTTTAAAAAGTCTTATAATGAAGTGGCAACCCTTTGGTTGGAGAAATTTAAAGTTAATATTTTTAAAAATACTACGATAAATCATATTTTAAATAAAAAATAATAAAGTAAAAATATTGTTAATTGACTTTTTGACAACCGTTTAAATATGCCCCTTAAAATTTTGTTGTTACAATATTTACCCCCTTATGCAGGGTAATTTTTAACTAGTTTTCAGTAGTTTTAACTAAAATAATATGATAATTTCATCAGTTTCTTCTGTAAAACAATTTTTAACAAATGTTTAGTAGTTCTAACTAAAATTTTAACAGACTTTTTTTTATTAGTCTGGCCAAAGGGTGAAAAATTAACGGCAAGGGATACACCCAAAAAGATTTACCATCTTGAGTGTACTGAAATTACGGGTGCCGAGACAGCGTGACCGATGGATGACATCAGGGATATTCTCGGCATTCCAGCAGTGTATATTTTCGTAATGAAGGTTTCCAGCGTGGGCTCTATTAGACTGTAGGAGTATGAAGAGTGGCGACTAAAGAGGTCACATGAGGATCGCTAAGATTTTTATGGAAGACCCGATCTCAAGCGTCGCAGTTACAATACTCGGGAAATAGATTTTCGTTAAGTATTTTGGGCGTGTATTATTTGACAGGGGCATATGGTTCAGCTAGTCTGGGGATAATGAGCAGGTGGCGCAGGTGTGTCACCCTCCATTTTTAGAAGTAGATTTTCGTCATTTGTTTCTTTTGGGCGGAGTGCCTACGGAGGGCCATAGTTAAATACTCGTAACGCACCTACGCTATTCCTGGCCATGAAGAACACGAGTCTAACGGAAGGGAGACCTTCTGCCCTTCATCGGCGTGGAACTATTCTGCGAATTATACACGATGTATGTTAGCTAGAAGCTCAGGTTGAGGAAGGATACCGAGTTTTTTCGGCACTGGAAAAAATCTCCTAAGTAACCGTAGCGTAGGAGATTTATTTCTTTTTCCGGTTGAAGAACGGGACGATTTTTGTCCCTTGACAGCAGAAATTTGAGAACTGGATAATTTACTAGACACTCTAGTCTCAGTTACCAGCTTCACAAACAGGGTGAAGACTGAGACTGTTTTTGTAGGTTTTGTTTGTTGGGGGCCGAGATGTCCGAGATAGTTTTCTGCGAATGTTCTAGGCTGTGTAACAGGAGATTTAGATTTCTGGGTAACCGCTTTATATCGCCTTATGACATTTGGAACATTTTGCCTAATACACTAACAGAAAAATGTTAGATCGCAAGCTTCTAACTACCCAGCAAAATTATTTTGAACTGGATGCCTTTGAATCTGTTCTAGAACAGTTGTTTTTACCAGCGGTTCTGTGGAACAGGTTCTAGAACTGATTCCTGGAAGTCAAAATGAAAGGCTTCACTGTCGCAAAACCGGTTATATAACTGGTTCTAGAACCGTTTCCAAAGCAACCTGTTCTAGTTTAGAGGAACAGAACCTGTTGCTTTTGGAACAAACTCAAACAATGATAGAACATGTTCACCGATGATAGAACAACAAGTTGTTCTACAACCCGTTCTTTGCATCCAACAATTTTTCTGGGTAACTTTTAGATCAGATTGAGATTTAATTTAAGAATGTTGCTATTGAAATTTAGTCTTCTTTTTTATTAGCTACTTTAAGTTATTATTCATTTTTCTATTTGTGTTGATTTTAAAGTGTACATAAAAAAATCCATTTTCTCTCAGTAGCTGTTTGCTGTTTGTTGCTATTGAGGAGACCATGGCTTTTTAATTTACAACTAACAGTAAACGTGATCGTGTTAACCAAATAGCTACCAGTATTATGGTTGTAATGGCATTTCAATGGTATTTGAAAAAGAAAAAAATAAAATGAAATTGCACAGGCATTTGTATGCAATATTTAAAAAGTAAAGCATTCTATTAGTTTTCTTGTTGTTTTTTCTTTTTTTTTACTTTTATTAAAAGCTCACAATGACGAAAAATACAGAAATACATTTGAGTCATAAAATAAAATTTCTTATATGAAAGTTTGTGATATTACTAAATTAAAAATTTGTTCACTGGTGTTAGGCATCCGCTTAAAATATAGTCGCTTTAGTTTGTCGTCGTTGTGAGGCAACTAAAAACTTAATTTTGTGAGTTTCAAGAAGAATACTATTTAATAATAAGCAGTTATGGCTGCCAATTTTATCTACATAATAACAACTGGGTGATAAGCAATACAATGTTTAATTAACCCTTAATGGAAAGACAAATTAAAAATTTACATTGCAAAGCTTATTGTTCGTGGTCAGATCTCAGTATTTTTCCTCTGGATTTCCAATGCGTATCTTAGATTATATCTTTCATTGCCATCGCGAACTTAAGGGATTAATTTTCAAATGCTTTTCGACATAAAGTATTGAGATTATTTTTATAATCTTCTCTTTCCTTTTGTCTCCCTCATACCGAGTTGTGTGCATATAACCGCATGTAGTTTCTTTGTGCAAAGTTTTAACTAGGGAAATTTTGCATACATTAAGGAGTAACTCAAATGTATATATGTATTTTACGAATACATATTATAACAGCTGCTTTTTTAGCTGCTTTAAATGTTGTACCATATTGCCACACAGCTGGTTGGTATAAGTCAAAATTGCATTTGAGATTTTACGAATCATTGAAGCATAAAATATCGTTGACTTATGAAACTACTTTTTTAAATCGTTTCTTTTTTTGTTTTTGTTGCAATGCTCTAGTTTGTATGCTATGTTTGTACATCTGTTATATACATATAATGGAAGCCTATAGATATGAAAATAAAAATTATTTAAAATAGAAAGAAATAGTAGGCAATAACTTTTCCACAAAAAAACATGATTTAATTTCAATACCCGAATAAAGAAACTAATCTAATCATACATATGTAATTTGCTATTCTTTAATATCAGCTGTAATAAATATCTAGCTAATCCAATTAGATCTTAAAGATGGGTGTATTATCCAATGGTATCGTATTATATTCAATTATATCTACGGGATGAACTTAGATCAACTTATTTATCATATTTGGAAGCTCCAGTGATATCTAAGTTCATTCATTCTTTTTTATAAAAAAAAAATACTTTCTATTTTCTGAGATATGTCACAATGCTAATTAATAACATGTCACAGGAGGACCAATTTCTTCTCCTATGACAACATCATAAAAAAGTTGTGGGTTCCGTTCATATAAAGATCAGGTTCTGTGTTAGGTGACCTAAATTTTTCATTATAAATATGTCATTGGAGTAAAATATTGTATTCATGAAAACTCCACCTGAGTTAGAGATATTATTACTATAAAATTTGTGTATGAAGTCAAAGAAAATATAATGAATGGACCTCCATTTTTTCTTAATTACCAGTTTGAAGAAAGCGCCCGCTTAAGTTTTTGTTTTAAAAAGAGCACTTATCAAGTTAGACCAGCTGAAGTTTCCAAAATTGATACTTTTAAGCAAATTTTTATATCTGTTAATTTTTCTTTATTATTTATTTTATATATGACCAGTAGATACGTATTTGTTTAACAAGTATTAAATTTTTAATAAAATCCCATTCTATTATTTTTTATTTTTATATATTTCCTGTGGAAAAAAGTATTATATATCATTATTGCTTTAATAAATTTTTAATAACAAAACTTTTCACATTTTTTTCAATCAAATATTTAAAAAAATAAAATTGTCACAAATATTCCAATTGTTTGGTTTGTATGAAAGTTTATTCATAAAAAATAATAAAGTTTTATTAATAACAAAAAAATGTTTTTTTCCGGAACTGTGTATGCTCTATAAGCTGTCGCGTTAAATTGTATCGCACAATATGTGTAGGGTTTTTAGCTAAGGATTTTTTTTTTGAAAATTTCATGCATATAAGCTCCCGTTAAACCTTCTGTTTTTAGAAAACAATCTGAAAAAATTAGAAAATTTTAAACAAGTCTAAATATTTTATAGGAATAAATAAATGGTTATTCTACAACTGCATGAACTGCTTTGGTATTTTTAGAAGATTTACTAACCATCAGAGAACTGCAACTGCTGATTGCAAAACCATCATACGTTATCAATACCCGAATAAACATTCGTTTGCATTCAAGCGCCTAATATACTCAAATACACACATTCGTTGCTGATTTTAAATCATTCAATCAAAGCAAGTGATTTTTGTTACATTGTTGATTTAATCATTTGTCGTCTTCATACCATTCATTTCATTCATATTCGTTCGGATCAACGATGATTATTTTGATGTAGAATAAATCAGAAAAAACAAAAATTAACGCGTATGAGTTTATTCATATTTGAAACCAAATAAAAGAGAAATAATTTCATAACAATAAAGAAGGGGTTTACAGTATCAGATTTGGTAGAAACACATTTAATTAATGGTACAGTGTACATTCCGATTATAAAACAATAACGGTGGGTCTCATACTGTAGGTTTAACTTTAACTTAACTATAAACAAAAGAAAATGTCAAAAAAATGTACACAAAACAACAACAAATTTTTGAGTTAACTATTAACTAAAGTTTAAACCTGCAGTATGAGACCCACCATAAGATTTTATTTATTTTTTTTTATTTTATAAAACAACTAATACTATGATTTATTCATGTGAGTTCAAATGTTCGATTAGCAGCATGATTTTGATTTTATTCAACATTGAGTATTTTTGAGTGATTAAATGGGAATAAGAATTTTAGTGTATGATTAAATTAAGAAAAAATTTTATTTTGCAGTTCTCTGCTAACCATTGCATTCTCTATTACTAGCTAGAAAGTATTGTATATAGTTCTTGTTTCTATATATTGAATGAAACAAACTGGCCTATATTATTAAGAATGTTTGACACAAATATTTACGTAAAAAATATAAACACTTTTTGGGTATAGATTTTCAAAAAGAAGGCATAAAAATTAACCCCTTTTTTATCCAATTAAATGACAATAAGTGAAGATAGAGTTTAGTTTTCTTCTTAAAATACCATAATAGAAAGCTTTTAATTAATTGCCCAGCAAAAAAATTGCAAACTATTTTTTATTCTATTAATTTTTTTTTAATATTTATAATTAATTTGGTTAAATTCAATATTTTTTTAAATTTAAAAATTTTTAAAAATATCTATATATAAAAAAATGATGAGAAATTGCTTTTTATGCACCTGTAAAAATAGTAATGAAAACAATATTGAATTGGAGTGCACCTTTTACACTTGTTTAATAAGTACTTTTATTGAAGAGAATAAGGAACAATGTCTCGCATTAACATAGTGCTGTTTTTATGCCAGCCAATTTTCATATCAAAGAAAAGCTCAGCAACTTTTGGAAAATAAAAAAAAAATATAATTTTTTTGTGAAAAACTTTTTTTAACTTCTAATTGGTGAAAAAGAGCTTCCTTTGCACTCGTTCAAAAAGTACTGAAAAAATGTTGAAGTAGGAGTACTTCTCTCCTATAACAACTCAATCTTAAAATCATTAGTGTTTATGTTAAAAATGAAGTACATCTAGCTTATCAATTGTAGTGCTTTTTCTACTGCTTCGGCATCTCTTTTTTTGCTGGGTGTATAAATATTTTTATATAACAATATTTTTTAACGTTTTAAAAATGTTTGATCATTTTGACCCCAAGTGCACATTAGGGTTAGTCTTGGTTATGTTTCTACCATTCATCAGTATCCGTAATAACTAACAAAATTATTCAACACATTTACCTAAAAAAATATATAAACATTTGATTTTGACTTCGGCGGAAATTGAGGGACGTTGGCTGATTTTGGTAAAATGTGCGTAAAATAATCCTTATTGTATAGGTAACAGTAATAAATAAAATTATATCCTATAAGAATTTGTCTCCAAATTTGGTCGGAGAAAATTTTATAAAAATGTCATCTTGTATGGGAGAGAGGTGATAGGGGGCATGTATAATGAGAAAAAGTATTCGGAGGAAAAAATTAATGGGAGTCGGTCTTACATTTCACCACTCTAGGGGCGAGTCCGGGGCAGTTGTGGGGATTTTTGTGGATTTTTCATTTTTTTTCGAACCTCACATAATTAGGGGTTTTAGCGTATCGAAATCGAAAAATCGTACACTATACTACCCCATATATGAACATATACTTAAATATTACTTCATTTTTCGGATCCCTTCATATGTATATGTGCATTAGGGTGTCCCTTAAAAAAAGATTCGTTATTACACCCCCCAGTTTTATTGGAAATGGTCCCAAATAGAAGAAATAATTTTTTTTTTTTTTTTTTTGGAAAACGTTAACCCGCGCCGAAATTTGGACGAAAATGGCCTATTTTGGAAAAAATTATTATTAAAAATTTCCAAAATTCGAAATTTAGAAAAAAATATATTTTTCATTTGATTTATTCATTTAACATAGTTAAAATGATTCAGATATGGAATTTTGGCTTCATCGGATATCATTAACCCACTTTAACCTGGAATCCAAAATGACCCACGAATTTGATAAAAACGTGGTTTTTTTAAAATTAATTTTAAAGATTTTTTTTAAATGCCTAACTTGGAGATGTCGTTTGCTATTTGTACCACATAATAGTTGGTATTAAAGAAAAAAAAAAAAATAAATTGGAAAAATGATAATTCGAGTTTGTGTTTGGAGCGACTGCTTTCCAGGACATTTTAGAAAAATTTCTCATTTTGTCAAAAATTTAAAAAAAATTTAATGTTTTCATCAAAGTTTACATATTTTTCGGAAAAGTATCACTTATATTTGGTAAGACTATAATAATCTTTACATTTGTTTAAAAAATCGTTAAGCCTTAGTGGCCTGGGGTCAGAAAAGACCCATGAAACTTAATATTAATTATGACTACGAGATTGTAAAGCCTTTAAATTTGACAAAAAAAAAATCTCAACTTTTTAATGAAAAAATCTGGAGAGCGCAAACCCTAAATACATTTAAAAAAAATTATTTTAAAAGAGGGAAACAAAAAATCATTGAATACTGTTTCCTCGTGATTGTGATAGTTGTGTTTTTATTATTAAGAAGAGGTTTTTTAATATCATTCATTTTAAGTATTGCAAATTTATTGTAAAGGCGTGATATACGAAAGAAAAAAATATTTGTAAATATTAAACTAGTTAAAGCAAATAAAAAAAATTATACCTCGAACATGTTCTGTATTTCAAAGTGATTTGTTATCGAAGTAAATACAAAATCTATAATGTAATGTCACTATTTTTTGTTTGGGTGCCTATTTACACTTATGACTCGTTGTGACTATCATAAGACTATTTCTAAGACTGAGATCTGCTAACTTATGTATAAATAAACTGAGTTTATTGCTTAACCATAGTTATGAATGTTAAATTGACATGAAAATGTTTGTGGTTAACAGTTGTTATATTGGAAATAAGTTATTCGCCCTGAAAGTCATAACTTTCCATACAAAATAGCATTGAAATTAAAAAAATCAAATTTTATTTGTCAAAGTTATGATTGTGTCGATACCACACTGATAGAATTTTCGTTCATTGTATTAACGCATCAATTTCATTAAAATGCATTCATTGCTTTAATGAAAAAAGTCATTAACTGTATGAAAATTTATTACGGTTGTGAATTTTTTCGATTGATACTATAAAAAATAAACAATGCCCTGTTGGCTGCCCGTCTCCAATATACACAAATTGCCTGCACTTGTACGTACAAACCATACGTCAATGTGGCAATATTTGTGAAAAGGTGACACGGAGGAAATAAGAAGATAAACAGAGAAAATCTAAAGTAGAATGTTTGTATATGTCTGTTTGATCACTTCTGAAATTTTTCATATAGAGACAATCCGACAATAAAAATATAAACAATAATACAATTTAATGGAAGATCACTGATGAAGCCTGTCCATAAAAAGGCAGAAACTAGATCTAGTCTGATTTGCAAATTTAATGTGTTTATAACATTTGAGGAACCTTAACCTCAAACCTACTAGATTTTTTTTTAGTTTTTTCATAATTTCATAAAAAAAATTCATTTCCTTCTTTCGTATATATTACGAAAGATTTTCGTGGTACGAAGTTTTTTCATAAAACATAAAAAATAATTAGTAAAAGGCACACAAAAATATGGTAATTTCGTATAAATCACGAAAATATAGAAAATATTTCGTAAAATGCTACAAAAATTTTGTAACTTATATTTTACAAAAGATGTTCATGGTGCGAAACAAAGAAATATTTTGTACAATGTACGAAAGGTTTCTTAGTTTAGTTTAGTGATTCAAACTATTCAATTTTCATCAAAAAAAAAAAAAAAAATAAATACAGAACAGGATAGCACAAAGTATAATCTGTCAGCACATATTATTGCGAGTCATCAAAAAATTTAATTAAATTAAATTTTTTAATCTCAACTAAAAAAACATATATTTAAATTTAACGGTTCGTTGTAATTCAAAAAATCTGTGGTTATCATACACAGAGTTGAATAGAATCAGCTGAGATATCTTAAGAATTGAGGTTTAAAGCAAAAAAGAGTAATAATAAGAAAGGATCAAAATAGCAATGCTATTTTAATTTATGATCTAGAGTCAAACTAAAGAACATTCATTTACCAAAATAAGAGATCAACTAAACATTCCCCTCATTCATAAAAAAATTAAAGCTTGATATCTCTATATTGCCCTGGCATCCATATTTACTATTTTCCAGTAATGGGGACAGGAAATGTCATTTTCAAAAGAGAATTTATAAAAATTTGGCAATTCATATCCCCAATACCAGATAGTAGTAGACAGGGGTAGTCGAAGTGTAAATTGCCCTTAATGTAAAACGAGGAACATTTTTGAATAATTAAGGTTGTTCACAAGGGGTGTGCTATCTGTTGTATCGTCCTAATAAAGAACAGAGTTGTTAAAATTTTTATTTTACTTTAATAATGATTTTCTAGCACACTTAAACATAAGTAAAAACCTGCTTTTAATATTAACATCTCTGCTTTTTGCAGGGACGATAGAACGGTACATCAAATAGCACTCCCCTTCTGAAATACCTTATTATTTAAATTTTTAAGTCGAGTATTTCCGAAAATCTAATATACTATATTACCTCCTCCCAAAATTAAAGAAAATCGTACGTCAACGCACAAAACTTTTGTTGTTTTACATGTTATTTTTGTCTTATATGACAGACGCCCAACGGCGATGTACTGATTTTGGTCATACGCTTATATTATTTCTAAATGAACATCAACGCTAAATTCAAATAAAAATAAATTCAAATATAGAAAATATTCAAAAAATTTACCAAGAAACGGTAAAAGTACCGGTTAATAATGCTCCAAAATTCTGTATACGAATCATGAATACAATTTTAAATCATGAGTTAAATAAAAAATTTTTTCTTAATTTGTTTTTCTTTGATTTATTAAACATTAGAAATGTATAATTATTAATGATCTAATGCTTTAGGGAAAACTTAGTGGCACTAAAGAGCCACCATCAAACCAGAAAAATAATCCATTTTAACTGTTTTTTTTTCTTAGTTTAAGCTATAAAAAATAATATTTATGACGGTTTTTGCTCTATAAAAAACTAGTTGTAGCAATACAAAAAAAAAAAATATATTAGTTAAGATAATAAAAAAACCTTTTTAAACATTATCCTTTTTTAATTCCATGTTATTTTCCCCTTGTTTTATTTTTTTTACGTTTAAATTACCTTGATTGTTGCTGGAGATTAAAGAGAAATAAAAATAATAATAATTGGATTATAAAGTCATTTTGAACACATCCTTGTTTACATAATTTTTTGTTACAAATAACAACATCAGCAAGATGTATTAAACATCTGTACCAAAGTGATATAAACTAATGTTATATCAAAAGCTATTAGAAGGTGCTTTTTAAACTTTATACTAACGAAGCTGGAATTATTTCTTAACAAAGTTGGTTTGGGTACGAATGGCATTTTTTTATTTAACTACATAAGTCCTAACAACTTTTGGACAAACCGTATGTAATGTATACATACGGTAAAATTGCTTTAATATCGACAACATCCATAGACATCCGCTAAAGTCAAGGCAAAATATGACAAACACAAATGGAAGAACATATAAACCAAAGAATGTACAACAATGGCATAAAAAAAACATGTGACAACATTTTTTTAATCTTGTGTGACAAGAACAATAAAAACAAAAACATAACAGTATGTTACAACAAAACAACAACTAAAAACGTTAGAGTTGGTTATGCCGACAATATCAAAGCCTACACCACAGTAGCATATTTCGGGAAGCGTATCAAATTCCTTGTATAAAATTTCAATTACAAGGTTAGGTCAGATATCTGTTAGGGAAGATATTTTAGATTCGGAAATTGTACGTTACATAAATATTTGCTCGATTGGGCATACAAGAATTGATTTATCAGTTAGCCCTTAAGTTCTACTTTCCGTACTTGTACTATTCATTTAAATATTTTGTACTGAAAAATTAAAAAACTACGAAAGAACTTTCGTAATTTTTCGAAATTTTCGACCTTCAAAATGTTGAAAGATATCTGTAGACTTCAATGGATTTTTAAATCATGAGTTAAATAAAATTTTTTAAGTAAATGAATATTCTTTTTAGTTTGACTCTAGATCATAAATAAATATCTCTTTCTGTTTAAATTATTTTCAAATCAAAGAAAGATGATACAATTTTTTACAAGTAAATTACAAAGAATAAAAATATATTTGAAAGAATTCGATAAGGCCAGCAATACAGAATACGTATTTTCGGCTTTCGCTACAAAGCCATCATCAGTGTATTTTGTCTTGTGTGGGCTAATATTTTAATGTTGTCTACTTATGTGACCGCTGAAAGAAAATCTAAAATATTCCCCCATTCATCTTAAAACACATTGACACGGTGCAAAAATATAATTTAAATAATATACATTTAAATTTAAATTTAACGGTTCGTTGTAATTCAAAAATCTGTGGTTATCATACACAGAGTTGAATAGAATCAGCTGAGATATCTTAAGAATTAAGGTTCAAAGCAAAATAGAGTAATAATAACAAAGGATAAAAATGGCATTGTTAAATTTCGTTGATGTTAGTCTAAGTTGAGTTGTTGATACGAAATTAGATTTTCTTTCAGCGGTCACATAAGTAGACAACATTAAAATATTAGCCCACACAAGACGAAATACACTGATGATGGCTTTGTAGCGAAAGCCGAAAATACGTATTCTGTATTGCTGGTCTTATCGAATTCTTTCAAATATATTTTTATTCTTTGTAATTTACTTGTAAAAAATTGTATCATCTTTCTTTGATTTGAAAATAATTTAAACAGAAAGTGATATTCATTTATGATCTTGAGTAGTGGTCGGCACAAAGAGAGAATATGAATGTGTTGTGTTTCTACACTGTGATAAATTAGTTTATCATTTTTAAATTTATATTTGTATATTAAGAACATGAATTAATGAAAAAATGCAATACTTAATGAATGCATGAATGAATTAAAAACATACAAAAATTAAGTTATAGTAATTTATTTTTTTTAAATAATTCATAATAAATTATACACATTATTTAAAAAATATTTATTTTTTTGTATATAAATTATTTATTCTTAAAAAAATATTCCATAAGTTAGTAAATTTTAATGAACTAAAGAAATAAAAATAATTTATAATAAATTTCCTGTTCTTGTAAAATTTTAAGAGTGTAATATTTTTCTAAAATTTCTTAAACAAAGCGACGTCAACCTGCTTCGTTGAAAGCTACCATGCTACTGAATAAATTTTACGCTCTTAGTTGAGAATTTTGTTGCCATTCGTGTTGTGTACGTTTGAAAAGCCGATTATGATCGGCCACTGGTGGCTATATGTGCCGACCACTGATCTAGAGTCAAACTAAAAAGAACATTCATTTACTTAAAAATAAGAGATCAACTAAATATTCCCCCATTCATCTAAAAACTTTTTTCTTAATTTTTTCCTTTGTGTGTGTGTGTGTGCGAATAGGCTAAATTGAAACTAAACTAATATATTTTTGATATAAAGGTTGGCAACGCAATTAAGAGAACATATTTTTTGAACAAAATTATTAGAAAGCCTAAACTAAATATCCCAGCAAAAAAAAAATTGCAAGTAATGCTTTTCAAACTACTTCTTTCAATGATTCAGGAGTATACGCTAGTGTATTTTAACTGCTTTTTAAGACGTTGTTCTCAAAAAATCACTTCTTTCATTGCTTCCAAAGTATCCGGTAGTATATTTTTACAGCTTTTTTAGAATTTTATTCTGAACAATTTTTCAAAAATCACTTAAGTATTGCTTCTAAATAGTAATTGCTCTAAAAGTGTTCCTAAAAAGTGATTATAGTATCAATTGGCATTTCTAAACACAGAGTCCCGCGTTCGATTCCCGGCGGGACCAATATTTTTTTATTTTTTTAAAATTTTTTTTATTCTACTGTTTTTTTTTTTTAAGATTTATAATTAGTTTCTAAAAATTCAATATTTTTTTAGTTGTTAATTTAGTTGTTAAAAAAAAAAATGGCGAGAAATTGCTTTTTATGCACCTGTAAAAATAGTACTGAAAGCAATATTGAATTGGAGTGCACCTTTTTTCTGAAAATTTCCAAGTAAGCCTTTTTTTGCCGAAAAGTGAAAACATTAACCCTATATGGATAGTTAATAATTTTTATCAAGTGGAAAAATTTTTTTTTATTCATTCAAAGTGATATTTTGCCGAAAATTATGAAAGGTGTTATTCTGTAAATTTCCTCGTGTGGTGTTTTTGGCCAAAAGTATAAAAATTAGCCCCATATGGACCACGTTACATAAAATAATTATTTTTATCCAGTTGAGATTTTTTTTTTATCAATTTAATGGCTTTATACTCTCGTAGGCATAATTAATATTAAGTTTCATGGGTCTTTTCTGACCCCAGGCCACTAAGCGTTAAAGAGTTTTTAAACAAGTGTAAAGATAATTATAGTTTAATCAAATTTAAGTGATGTTTTTTCGAAAACTTTGTAAAATTTGACGAAAACATTCAAATTTTGTTAAATTTTTACCAAAATGAGCAATTTTTATAAAATGTCCTGGAAAGCAGTCGCTCCAAACTCGAATTATCATTTTTCCGATTTATTTTTTTTCCTTAATATCAACTATTATGCGGTACAAATAACAATCGACAACTCCAAATTAGGCATTTTAAAAAATCTTTAAAATTAATTTAAAAAAAAACACGCTTTTCCATTTTTACCAAATGGGTTAGTGCTATCCGATGAAGTTAAAATTTCATATCTGAATCATCTTGACTATATTAAATGAACAAATGAAATAAAAAATCATTTTTTTCAAAATTTCGAATTTTGGGAATTTTTAACAATAATACACTTTTTTTTCCAAAATGGGCGATTTTCGTCCAAAAAAAAATTTAATTTCTTCCATTTTGGATCATTTCCTATAAAACTGTGACAAATCGTTATTTTAAGGGACAACCTAATGTTCATGCTCTATAACAAGGGCCACGACTTTGTTTAAAAATATTGCGAATAAGTATATGGTGTATAACTTAAAAATGCGGATTTTTATAAATTTTAGGTGTTTAATGTGAAACATTGGTACAATGTTAATACAATGTATTGGCCATCATTAGCTATGACCTTTCCCCATGTGCGAAATCGACCTGTCCTTCTACCAAGTTTTCTCCGAAATTTGGGATGGAATCCATGCTTGACAAAAACAACACACTCCACATCAGAAACGAATTTGAAAAACTTTTAAATATTGACAAAAAACTAAAATTTTTGAAAATTAAAATCACCTTGTAACCAAATTACACTTGAAATATATAACTCAGTTTAGAACTTAGAAAATGCGTTAAAAATTAAAATTTCTTTTATGGTTATTAGCCATTTGTAATTGTAATATTCAAAAAGTTTCAAAATTTTCTGTGCGATTTTTCAGTTTAAAAAAGTTTTGGGCTAAAAAGTGATTTTGTGCGTTCACATAATTTTGGGCAATTTTGTCATTTCGAGCGAAAATTTTATGCTTACTCTCAGTTTACTGAATTAAGCATAAAATTCTCGCAAAAAGTAAAGGAGCACACTTAACTTAAAATAACGAGTTTTTTGTAACGGTTATATTTTTTTTTGTATACATAGTTTTATAAGTTTCCCCAATATAAAAAAAACACGGAAAAATTAAAAAAAAAAATGGATAAAATGAATTTTTCGGTTGCGACTACAGAATTATTTTTAATGCAAATGAAATTCCATTGTCACAGTTAAATTAGTACTGTCTCAATTGGTTTCCTATTGTCATAACTGAAAAAGCCAGCTAAAACCAACTTTATCATTTGTTTGGCTGCAAATATGATTATCAGCACCAAATCTATTTTTTTGGTGCACTTAAGAATATTTTACTATTTTCGTTTTTCCCAAAATACGAAATAGATATAAAACTTTCCATAACTTCAACATATGTATATGGGTGATATCAAAAAATGTGATAAAAACCGTGTAACCACCTAATTTCTAATGCATGGATTACATTTGAGTTACATATTTCGATATATATCAGCGCATTGTCACCTGTTTTACAAAATTTATAACAATCTGACCAATTTTTGGTTAATACATAAAATTTGTGACCAATTTTATAGGCCAAATGTAAACTCCGTAACAAGTAACTCATAAGGTTTTTTAACTTTAATAGCTTATATTTTAATAACCAATAAAGCTAAACACTAACTGTAAGAATTTTTATGAAGAGGAAAAGTGGTGTTTTTAATAAAAATTAATACATTTTACAAACTTTTTCGTATATCTTAGCTATCACGACTTCAACTATGTAACGATTTTTCGTCATAATTTTTGATAAAAATGCATATACCAGAATTTTGGAGTTATCTATTATTTATATTGCGAAAAGTATAATGTTATTTATACTCAAATGATCGTTGGACTATAAGTAATCATTCAGTATAACAGACTTGTAGCTTTACTGCAGCAAGTAACATTCTCGAGATGAAAAATGATGTCTTTAATAAGATTTGAAAAAATTTTGTAAACTCCGTACCTAATTTTTACACCAAACTATTTAACGAGTAAGAAAAACAATGTCATATTCGAATTCACCTTGTAGGCATCATGCGATTTTGTTTCGGAAAAAAAATTCCGACAAAGCGTTTCTGAAAGAAAACGAAAAAAGTAACCAAATGTAAACTCCGTAACTGTAAACTCCGTAACCACAATTGTTTGCATAAGGTTTCATTCAAATAAATGTAGATAAATGTTTAAAATATTTTAAAATAACCATAAACAGAGGTGATTCAACTAATATTTATGATTCAAAAGACGATTCAACTAATAATTTTGCGTCAAATCAAAAAAAGTTATCAGTTTTTTACCCTAAGCTGCTGGAGCGAAAAACGATTGATTTTGCATTTCATTGGTTTTGAATGGATATTTCGAGTCATTACTGACATTACTTTGACAAATTAAATTTGTTTCATACAATTTAAGGATTTTTTGATCGCGAAATGTTATGTTTTTAATATATTATTTTGTAACTGCGCAACCGCTGTTTGGATTTTAAAAAATTTTATATTTTTGAAAAGCATTTAAAAAGACCAAAGATTCAAAATTAAAAAAAAATAAAATTTTTTTTCGCGGAATGAATTGTATTTCTATTCGCGAAACAGCAAATTTGATAAACACAAATTATATATCATTGGAAAGCAAGTTGAAAACCCAGATACGAAAAATTAATAAATTGAAGAAAATTCGTACGCAATTTTTTTTGTTATATCTTTTGTTTGCAGAAATGTAAACTCCGTTACAACAAAAAAACTTAAAATTGTGCCAAAAAAGTTATTGCGACAACTTGTAGAAGAGATTTTTTGCAATTAGGTTTATAATGACTAAAGTTACTGATTCCATTAAGAAAAAACCGAAATATTAACACTTTTTGCTTCTCACAAATTTGGCCCAAAAATTTATCACATTTTTTGATTTCACCCATATATTGTTCAAACGAAAACGCTTCGCTGTCAATACTAAGTGCATTCTTTCTTCTAAATTTCATAAACATCCGCCTATTCGTTTTCAAGCTAAAATGGTGTCTTTTAAAGATATTCTTATAAAACCCTGTGTATCCTTGGACCAAAGTTAGGCAATATTAAATCTTCAACCTATTGGGTTTTATAACACAGGGTTTTATAAGAATATCTTTCAAAGACATCATTTTAAAGCTAGAGCTTTCAGTTTGTTATCAAAAGTTTTTAGTGAACTTATGTATTTTTTTTAGATTTTTGAAAATTTTGATCATCGTAGAATAATTATTTTTTGAAATTTCACGAAATTTTAATTTAGAAACTTACTCGCTTCCAAACCGTACACTGTATATAAAACATTTTTTCCCAAAAGATTTAGGAAATTTCTTTCTATCGGAATTGCTTCAGTTAATGCTTCCAAAATATACATTTGGCGCATTTGTGGGTAATTTTATGATAGCTGTCCTGAGGCACCCTTCTCATCGCTTATTACAATATATAAATTTTTTCCCAAAAATTCATACAGTTTTCTGGATCTTTCTGGAAATCGGACATTTTTGCTGCCTTACGCTTCATACGGGTTTGTAATCCATTTCAAAGTTTGCATTTTACGGTCATGCTGCGGTTTTGAGATTAACTTGAACTAATTTCTTTTCCCAATTTTGAAAGCATGGACCGGTTTTATTTCTTAAAGTTTCAGAATACTTGTTCTCAGCAATTTTGAAGTTAATTGGCGGCATTTTTAGGTCTTTCGCGATAAAATATATAGGGCTTTTAGTATTTTCCTCTCATTTGTCGATTATTGCGAATTTTTGGAATTTTAAGGAAATAAAAATGAATTTGCGTTAATGGTTCCATAGAGCACTCATGTGCTGGAATTGATAAAAATAGAAAAACATGAGGTAAAAAATACGGTTTTTTATGAACTTTCCTGGAATTTAAGATATATAAAAATCTAAAATTTTCAAAAATAATGAATAAAAAAAAATTACATAAAAAAATTATTTTTTTAATTATTTTTTATTTAGTAAAAAAATCTTATTTCTTATTTAATTAACGTTTCATTGATATAATGAAATCATTCTCTGGGACTTACCCATAAGCGAATCATTGAATTAATGAACAAACTCATTAATATTAAGCACAAAATTCTATCAGTGGAAAAAATAAAAAAACAATGATTTGAATCCGAATATAAATTTTTGTTGAAAATTAACATCGAATTCAACTATCAAATAAGTTTTATTTTGTTTGTGTTTGTATATTGCTCTCTAGTGTACATAACAAATAATCCATATTCTTCAATGACATGAACCCATACGGTATGATATTACAGATGAGCATGGGTTTTCTAAGTAGTCCTCTGTGCTAAAGTTTGAATTCTATGAAATCATTATCATAAATCTTAATTTATTTAATAATACACAAACCTAACAAAATAAAATATTTAATTTATGCATATAAATTCAGATATATATAAATTCACATATATATTAAATAGGAATGTGTATAGGATAGCTACAAATGTATATTTACATGCGCTATATACATACTAGGGATGCCAATCGGGATTGATATTTGAAAATCCCGGGATTCGGGTTTTCGGGACTAAGGGATTTTACGGGATTTCGGGATTTAAATTTTTCTTTATTTGTAAAAATTTTTATGTTATGTAACTATTTTTTTTATAGAATAAAGCGTTTTATAATTATTTTATAGTTGTTAATTAATAATGTGGTACATTTTATGAATATTGAAACATCTCAGTCAGAAATACCAGTGGGTAAACGTGGTTAAAAAATAAATGACTGGCAGAACACTCATTTGGGAGGCTTTTCCAGCGTTTGCAAAAATCGTTTGCCAGTATTTGTTTTACAAAACACCACGGCAGGGCCAAAAAAGATACATATGAACTTTTTTTAAATTTTATTTTGGAAAATATAATTCCAAACCACGTATTTATTGGTTTTGGCAGCGTTTTGCCAAATTTAAAAAACGCTGTACTTTTCCGGCCAGTACTTTTCCGGCGCTTTTTGAACTGGCGGTCCTTTTGTCTATTGACGTTATCATATTGGAAATGGGAAATCAATTTTTGTCAGTACTTCTACCACCTATTAAAATACATTGCCATCGCTTTCCCGTTTGTATTTTTATGGCTGGGATAATATATGAAGGCCTGTCATTAAGTACACTTGCGCCCAGTAAGCAGATTTTAAAACAGATTCGTTGTGATAACGTTGCCCACTAAATCGTGTAATTACAGCAACAAAGTTATTTGCTTATCGTTATCAAATATTTTCATGGAAGAATTCAAATTTACAGTCCCAGCTAAAATTAGGTTTCAGAAATCGAATTTCGCTTGGAAGAATATATCGGTAAAATAACAAACAAACTTCATTTTTCGCATGTATTACTCAAAAACTTAACATTGTTTACCAAAATTTAAAATTTTTCTGCAAAGTCTTTGCATAGTTTACTAGAATAATCTACTTAATTTATAATTTTATCAATATCTTGCCATCAATTTCTTGTCAATATGAGAAAATTCAAGAAAAACGTAGGTAATTTAAAATTGCTCACTTTGTTTATTTGCGTTTTTATAATTATTAAAAAATAATCCCGGGATTCGGGATTTTGCCAATCCCGAAAATCCCGGGATTCGGGATTTCCCGTTTGGTATCCCTAATACATACGTAAGGGTTATAACTTTTTATGATTTTTTTTGCAAATATCAAATATGACCCATCCTAGCGATAAAGTCCAAACTTTTTTCAATTGAATAAGTAGTTAAATTTCAAAAAAATATATTGTTACGTTTTTAGCTTTTAAAAACGTTGGTTTATTTCCTTTAAATAAAAGCGGGTTCCTTTCTACTGCAATCAAAATAAAACACACCCTTTTGTTTGATGTTGAGCTTATATACTTATTAATTAAACACTTTATTACTTTACCTACAACAGTATAACACACACAAGTTTACCAACGATTTGAATATAACGATTTAGTAATGCCCGACTTACTCACACAATCGCGTATCACTAACGGTTGAAACAACCAAAATCGAACCACTTTGTTTTTTAAATAAAAGAATATTCAAGAAGTATTAATTAGAACAATACTCTAATTAAATATTCGGCTATACATTACATTTAAATGTAGTGCTACCAGACTGACGGGTTTAGTAAATGCCGTTTATAAGCATATTTTTCTTCTAAAATTGCAGAATTTTCTATACTACATTAATCCAATTCCGTAATAATATTTTTTAACCCTTTATATCAGACATTCATAAACAAAATAAATTAAAATATTCAGTAAAAATTTTCTTTTAAAAATATAGGGGTCGTTTTTTTTAATTTTTTGTTATACATACCCTACGGGAAATTTTAACAAACTGTCACCGAACTGGCCCCTTTACATGAAATAGACTGGTCACTTTTACATGGTTTTGTCAGGAGGGGGAAATTGACCCCTTGTGACATGTCACAAGACAAATCCTAGGACAGCTTACTGAACTCTCATAAAAAACAAAGTTCAGGGACCTGTCCTGGGATTTGTCTTGTGACATGTCACAAGGGGTCAATTTCCCCCTCCTGACAAAACCATGTAAAAGTGACTAGTCTATTTCATGTAAAGGGGCCAGTTCGGTGACAGTTTGTTAAAATTTCCCGTAGGGTAGCTTTGGAATTTAAAGTCGGATTTTAAAGTGTGATACAGCGATTTTTTGCTTCGAGGAGACCAGTGTTTTGTTATGGCGGTATGAACTAAATCCCCAATGAATTAAGTCCCCAAAACGGAAGTGAATTAATCCCCAAAATTGAATGAATGAATTAACTACCCAAAAATAATTTTGGGGGTTTAGTTCGTTTCCAGTACTTTGGAATTTATTTCATTGCGAATTAGCTCCCCAAATTTGAGAATGAACTAAGTCCCCAAAAAGTTAAATAAGTCCCCAAATTCGTTGTTGTTTTTCCCTGTAAAAATTTTGGGGACTTGATTCATTTTGATTTTGGGGACTTAATTCATTGGGGACTTAGTTCATACCGCCTTTTGTTATAAAGGAAAAATCAAATAAAAAAAAATTTAAAGGGCGACCCCTACGTTCGGCAACCAATATATAAAAAAAAATTTCTACTGGGTTTATCGAAAAACTTCCTTAACAAAAGTTTTATGACTTTTTGTGAACTTTAATTTTCTGACATTAGGGTCGTACATTTGGGTGGTATCAACTGAAATCTAGTGGGTAACTACAAGAACGGGATACTTGAGGTCAATCGCCCTTGGAGCAAAACACTGGTCTCCTCACGGGAAAAACATCGATGTATCATATCCTAAGATCCGACTGTAAATGCCAAAGATGTAACGAAAAATGTAAAATGGCGACCCCTATACAGAAAAACCAGTAGGTACCAACAATGGGAATTTGTAAAAGCAATCACATTTTCTTTTAAATTGAAATTTTATTCCCAACAATTTTTATTTGAAGTATTTGTAACTCGTTTGTAAATTGTTATCTTTCATATAAAAATTGTTTAAAAACAAAAATTCAAAGTTACAAAAAAAAAAAAAATTTTTTTTTTGGATTTACAAATTTCTTTGTTGGTGCGTTTTTAAAAAGTTTTTTTTTTGTATTTACAAATTAGGTATGAGAAAGGTGTTTAAAAGTTTATTTAGAATTTTGTAAATACTTTCTGTGTAAGTTCGGCAAAAAAAATTATTTTTTTTTTGAAACCTTGCAAAAATACTTCATATTGGAGGGTGTACGGCGCACTTTTTTTTTGCCTGTAAGGTGGTACCCTCTAATGTATACATGGGATAGGTTTTAAAGAAAAAACATTGTGAGTGTATTTAATCGAACTTAAAACCAATATTTTACCAAAACTGTAATTAAAGCCAAATGTTGCGTATCGATACTTAAAGGTTCTTTAAGACACAGGCTTTTGAATTTCAAGGCTTTAGTGATGCGCACATCAATATCTGCAGCAGTAGGAGCATATCACATAAAAGTTATTTAACCCTTTGACGACCAGTGGTTGATATATGTTTGTCCCATTTTTACTTTTTGTTATTGTGGGAAATCTCTTAAACTATTGTGGTCGCCACTAGAGGGATGTTGCTTAGTAAGGATATACATAACTTTGTAGCCTGATAATCTCAAAGCACTGCAAGGTCAGCTCGAAATTGAAAATTAAAATTTTTGTTTTTCAAGAATATTTTTTTGGTTTTAGTTTTTTTAATTTCAAAAATTCAATTTGAAGTACACACAAAATTACTCATTATTCTTGGATTTTTAGAAAAAAACATAAAATTAAAAATTTTTAAAAATTTTGACCCATTCAGAAGCGATAGTCCATTAACGTTATAGTTTTAGTTCCATATTTCTTCGATACGGGGCGTAGTAAAGCACCAAAAATAGCATAAAAGTGTTACCCAACATGTGGTGATGGGTAAAAAATTTTGAAAAAAAGTTGTAACCCTAATCTACATGTAAATTCTCATACATTTGTATATATAGGAAAGTATTTTTAATGTTAGTAAGATTTTTCTTCTTTTTTATTTTTAACAAAAAGATATTATTTGGTTATTTGCATACGCGTGTGGGTTAGGGCGGTTCTTATGTTGTCAATATTTACCAACTTTATGTGTGAAAACATTTTAACCCTCTAAAGGGCAGGGATGCCTTAGGGCAGCTATCATAACCATAATTCCCTAAAACTTTTGAGAAGAAATTTTTCATATGCAGTGTACAGTTTGGAAGCGGGAAAATATCAAAATTTTTTAATTTCGGAATTTGCAAGTTTGCAAAATAAAGAACACCCTATTGTAGGCATTCAGGTATGAAGAATGTAAAATTTCCACACAAGTTTAAACATTTTTCTTAAATATGCGTAACAAGCACTTTTTTAATATTATGTTGTTTTTTCTTTTTACTTTGTTCTTATTTTTTGTAATTTTTTCATTCATTTTATGCTTTTTTGTTATTCATTTTTCATCCGTTTTGAAAAGATAAAAGAAAAACATGAACAAATGTGAGAAAAAATTAATATCCTGCCAATAACAATATTAATTTCCTTGGATAATATTTTTAAAATTGCAATCGATTAAATTATCATGTGTGCTTTAAAAGAAAAATGCATTAATGTGTATTTAAATTATATAACATAAAATATGAATATTAAAAAAGTTGATGAGGAAAGAAAAGACGAGATGATTGATTTTCTTTGAATTATTATTTAGCTTAAATTTTAGAATGATTACCAAGGACTGTTACTTGTAACGTTTGTGATGATTAAACATAGATGATGATTTTTAAGCTTAAGGAGGACTTACTTTATTGCCTAATATTGAACTATTTCTTATCGTGAAAATCAATTTAAAATACTCGTAATTACACATAGGTACACGATACCTATTAGCGATATCATCATTTTTTAATGTTACTCCTACGTCGATTTTAAATATTAATCATACGCCCTCGTATACACATACTCGTATATTTTCAGTTAAAATAACTAAAGAAGATTTCGTATCCTACAACAGTTCAGTGAAATAAATTTATATGCAAAACAATAGTGAAAAGCAAACAATAAGTCTTTAATAAATGATGTTTTTTCTCCTATTACATACACTGATAATTAATTGTCCAACCATAAAAATTCGAAAAAGTCTAAATAATAAAAAAAAAAATTGTAAAATAAGTAAAAAATAGTTAATTCTGTGAAAGTTTTCGTTAAATTTTTATGAGTGTATAATAATTCTACATATTTAGGTTTAACTGTAATACTCAAGCGCTTTTATCATTTAATTCTTTTTTCTTTTTTTTATTTTCATGCAAATAAGTTCTTTTGTCGTCATCAACAAATGATAAAAACCCTTTTTTTTAGAAATTTATCACAATTAAAATATAAATTATTGCAAAATGAAAAATTACAAGTGCTTTGAACTCTGATTATAATATCTTTATTTGTATAAAGGTCCTTTGTCAAGTAAAATCTAATTTGATTTATACTACGTTAGATTCCCCCATTTATTTCAAAGAAAAATGCATGGATAATTGGAAAAAAGTAAAAAAATAAAATAAAACCCTCTTCCATTTTCACAAAGTGCAGTAATATTAATATAACAATAAACTCTCACTATTCAGCAAATAGCAATTTATAATACAGAGAAAGGAAAAAAATCAACATTTATTACACAGTGCAGTAAAGGTTGGGTCATCGCCATAAGCCGGTATAGTTTTTACGCGAAATGAAGCCATACCCAGTGCAGAAAATCATTACCAGATATGTGGTTATATAACTAGATACTTCCCAGTGTAGAAACGGTAATGACATATCATTATTTTTTGGACTACCAGTAATGACACCCACTTACCTTCTGCATTATTTAAAAACATATAATAATGAGTTACGGATAATGACTTATTTTTATCATTATTTCAAATACAAAATAATTTTTTAGATTTTTTTGAAAATTTTTTGAAATCTATTTTTAGACTTAATATTTTTTAAACACTGGTAAGGATATATGTAACCACATATTTTTTGATTTTTTGTATGTTGGCGGGTAAGTTTACTTGTGTGCAGCAAGTCAATTGTGTTTTTATCTATTAAATATTACATGTCGAAATACCTCAGATAGTAGAGCTGTTGATTGGCAATCTGTAGACCCAGGTTCGATTCCCGGACCAGCAAATTTTATTTAAAAAAAAAAAATACAATAAATAATATTTTTTTTTATATATTTTATTTTTTAGAAAATCTATTTTTAGACTCATTATTTTTGTCAGTACTGGTAAGCACATATGTAACGATATATTTTTTGATTTTTCGTATGCTGGTGTGTAACCATAACTCATTATTTTTCGCGACATCGCCATATTAAGGTAATAAGAAATGTAATAACAAAAGTAACTAGTAACCATTACCAAGTATGTAGTTAAATAACCACATATCTGGTAATGATTTTCTACACTGGGTTGGTAATGGTAACTAGTTTCTTTTATTATTACATTTCTTATTACCTTTATATGGCGATGTCGCCAAAAATAATAGCCGTTTTTTCTAATCACTTGGATTTAATAAATCCAAAAAGTATTTCTAAAAGTGCTCAACAGATGGGGTTAGATTCTTCCTATTTTAAAAAAATTTTCTGTACGACACTTCTTTCACCCTAATTTTTAATACCGAAATCGATGATGAAAGATTTTACTTTAACTTTTAATTTATAATTATATTTTACATAAAACAGCGATAAACACTCTGCCTTTTCAGTTTTATCACTTCAATTTATATTTTTATACAATTGAAAAATTCCATTGCAATATTTAATATTCACTAATTGGATTTAATTAAATTACTTACTGTAGAGTGAAAAATTGCCATTTCTATTTGAGCTATTTCTCCATGTCCAAGATGAAAAATATGTATTTGGTGAGGTGTAGCTTTTTTTTCTAAACATATTTCATAAAAAAAAATTTAATAAAAACCTTTTATTTGTTAGTTTTTCAATTTTTTTGTTTCTCTTTTAATTTTCATTCGTATTTTTTTCTGACATTAAATTAATAGGCTCCCAGTGTAGAATCGGTAATGACATATCATTAATAAGAAATGTAATAACAAAATTAAGTAGTTACCATTACCAAGTATGTAGTTACATACCCAAGTAAAAAAAAGTGATATGGAGCCATATGAAGTTATATTTAATTATATATAATCTTTTATGTAATTAGATATAATTATATCCGAAAAATGAGAACATCTTATTGTATCTTATTGTATCGAATTGTATACAATTGTATACAATTTGGTACAATTTGATACAATTTTATGCAATTCGATACAATTGTATCCGAATTTTGTCCTCATCCAATTACATCAAATTATATCTTTTTGTATAAAATTATATAAAATGTTATAAAAGTGGACATAGTTTGATACAATTATATCTAAAAATTGACCTTATACTTTTTATCATATTATATAGGACCTTATCTAACAATATACAAAAATTATTTTTTTAAATAAAAAAGATATGCAATATCTGGAGATCAGACCTGAGGGATTTCAATTACAATTGCAAATAAATGTAATTGAAATTAAAAAAAAAACACAATTACATTTCATGTAACTGTAATTGAAAATTTTCAATTACAAGTAATTGTAATTGAAAGTGATTTCAATTACAAATTTCAATTACATTTAGAATTAAAGTGTTTTTTGTTAAAATTTTGTAGAAAAAACTGACTGGGATAGGTTGGATAGGCGTGGATAAGTATAAAAAGAATACGTCATGTTGGGCTGACCCCTCACTTGTGCTTTTTGTCATTATTTCTTTTCCGAAAAAAATGTAATTGTAATTGAAATTTTTTCAATTACAATTATATGTAATGTATAATTGCAAATTTTAAATTACAAATTACTTGTAATTGTTTTTTTTTTAATTACAATTACAAATAATATGTAATTGTAATTGATTTTTTTTCAATTACAATTACATGTAATTGTGTAATTGCATGTGTAATTAATTTCCAAATATAATGATTAACCCAAAGGTCTGCTGAAGATCCTCTAATTTCGATAAATCTTCCATTACTTTTATCCAGATTTACCATGACAGTGCATTAAACATGAACAAAATTTTCTTTATTTTTAGTAATTTTAAATTAAAGTTGACAAGACTGAAATTTTAAAGTTAATACGATCATGTTATATGTACAACCAAGATATAAGAAAAATAGTAAAAAAAATAGTAAAATATTACAAAATAGTAAAAATTACTAAAAATATATGATGCAAAAAATAAA
The DNA here is from genome assembly GCA_949987735.1 of Leucophora obtusa. Classification (NCBI taxonomy): domain Eukaryota; kingdom Metazoa; phylum Arthropoda; class Insecta; order Diptera; family Anthomyiidae; genus Leucophora; species Leucophora obtusa. The sequence continues at coordinate 208,922,975 of OX465297.1, forward strand.
CTCACACGAATCATGCACGGGTTATATATTCTTATTCACGCTCACGCACGAATCACTTGAGTATAGTAATTACACTCACGATCGCGTGTTATTCACAGAGATGTTCGTGACTCACGAACATTTCTAGTTACGCGCCAATCCCTAGTAATTACTAAATCTAAATTTAGTTCAAAATCAATTTTAACATAGAACCACATATAATATAATACGGTTTTATATGGACCTTATATATTTTTATATAAAATCACTTTGAAATAATTGCTTATGTGGGATGATATATAATTATAGATGATTTTATAAAGAACGTTATATTGTTATATATTAAAGAAATCATGAAATTTTGTAGATATGGAACCGTATTAAGTTATATATGGGTTCTTATTCGTCAATATATAATCATATCTTATCTAAATTATGAAATATTTCTTATATGGCTCCACATATAGTTTTATATTATTATGTATAGTGTCATACTAAATTATATATAAACGTATATGTAATTATATCTGTAATATGTTACTTTATGTACTTATATATAGCACATGCAATTATATGTAGGCCAGTATGTAATAATATAAAATCACATATGCCTCCATATTAAAACCTTTGAGGAAAAAATATCTAACATATGACTATATAAAAGTATATCTGCTTGAATTTAAAAGCATATCCTGCCATATGTAACTATAAGTTACTAAATGCAATTACATAAAATAATATATGATTATATCAAAACTTTTTTACTCGGGTAACCACATATCTGGTAATGATTTTCTACACTGGGCTGTTTCATATATTTGTGCTTTTATTGTGGATTTATTAAATCCAGCTTTTTTTTGGATTTAATAAATACATTTTTTGTATGAAAAATTCTAAATCCAGGTGATTAAAAAACACGCTAAATGAGTTATGGTTACACACAAGCATACGAAAAATCAAAAAATATATCGTTACCTATGTGCTTACCAGTACTGACAAAAATAATGAGTCTAAAAACAGATTTTCAAAAAAATAAATTATATAAAAAAAAAAAATATTTTTTATTGTATTTTTTTTTAAATAAAATTTTCTGATGCGGTAATCGAACCTGGGTCTACAGATTACCAGTCCATAGCTCTACCATCTAAGCTATATCGACATGTAATATTTAATAGATAAAAATATAATTGAAATGCTGCACACAAGTAAGCTTACTCGCCAACATACAAAAAATCAAAAAATATGTGGTTACATGTATCCTTACCAGTGTTTAAAAAATATTGAGTCTAAAAATAGATTTCAAATCATTTTCAAAAAAAATTTAGAAAATTATTTTCTATTTGAAATAACGATAAAAATAAGTCATTATCAGTAACTCATTATTATATGTTTTAAATTAATGCAGAAGGTAAGTGGGTGTCATTACTGGTAGTCCAAAAAATAATGATATCTCATTACCGTTTCTACACTGGGTACTATTACTTAGAAAAACCCTCTAAGAATTTTTTGATATATGCTTGTTTTAGTGAAGATAAGTTAATAATTTTTTTATTTATTATTTGTACAGCAAACCAGTGAAACATTTCGATCCAAAGAACAGGTTACAGAATTACACTGCATTAGCAAAAGTTATAATTTATGTTCTAAAACCGGCTATTATTATATGGAGTTCGACCTACTAGCTACAGGTTCTTTTCATCCAAATAGAAGAAGTTGATTTCGAAGCAGAACAATCTACTGAAATAGACAATTAAAACAGGTATTTGCTGTTAAAAAGGCGACAAAATGTAGTTATTTTTAAATGAAATGAAAATGTGGTTATTTTGAACTGTTGAAATATTACCAACAAATTCATTAAAAACTACCAACAATGCCGTAAAAATAACCAGTAAATTATTACTACAAAAATTTTAAAACAACTGGCATAATTGGGAGAAGCTACTGATTTTTACAGTCAATTTTGTTTTATCTTATAGAAATGAATTTTAATAAAAAAAAAACATTTTTTTCTTAAGTTACAAAAAAATGTAATTGTTCATCCAAATTAATATGTAAAGTAAAAATTCCAAACGCTTCTTCAGTTATTAGTTTTTATGCACTAGAAATACAAGAATTTTGAAATTTTCAAAATAACTAACAAAATTAACTGTTTACTGCAAAAATATTGTTTTGGTAATTGTTTCTTATGATAATAAAAATAGCAGTGTTTAACAACTGTTACGAATATAGTACTTTTTGTTATTTATTTTTTTTAACCACCATAATAACCAATTTTTATTTTCCCATAGAAAAACAACTGTAATTACAGTTAAAACAACAACTGATTACCACACAAATAACGGTCATGTAGTAAGTGCTGAAATTTTTGACTGTAGAACCATTTATAAAATAGATGATTGGACAGTTTAACTTCATATTTTGACTCCCAGAAGTCTGCTATAGAACCTGTTCCATGGAACTGTTGGCAAAAGAACCTGTTATAAAATACATTCGAAGGTAACCGATTGTGAAAACACTAGCTGGGAAGGTGTAAAATAAGACTCAAAAATGGTATAAAAGTTCTTATGAGCTTAATATTAACAATAGAGCAATCGTCTGCCAATCTGACGGCCTGGGTTCAAATCTCGGCAGGACCAAAAAAAAATTCATATGAACTTCTATTAAATTTTATTTTGGAAAATGTATTTCCAGACCACCTATTTATTGGTTTTGCCAGCGATTTGCCAACGTTCAAAAACTTTGTTTCTCCAGTGCTTTTCCGACGTTTTTTGAACAGCCGGTCCTTTTGTCTAATGATGTTATCATTTTGGGAATGGGAAAACACTTTTTGCCAGTTTTTATACCACCTGTTAAAGTGCTTTGCCATCGGTTTCCCGTTTGTATTTTTCTGTCTGGGTATTTATGAAATGCCCTGTGACAATCCGTATTCAATATAAACGCAAGCTGCCTGCTATTGAATGTAAAACCCATAAGTCAGTTTGGCAACATTTGCGAAAAAGGAAATATGTAGGGGATTGGAAGCTAAAACCAACCAAAATCTAAAAATAGAAACTTTGTATGTGTATGTGTTGATTACTTCTGACTAAAAACAATAACAGAAAGCTGAATAGGAAAGAAAACACAAATTAGTTACATTGCAGTCAAGGCCTTATTTGAGATGGTTAAGCTGTCTTACGTTAGTATAGTTACGTTGGCAATTTAGGAGCAACTGTTGGATTCTTACAGTCGACGGGTTTTAGAAAAATTGTATCATTATTTTTTGGACTACCAGTAATGAGACCGACTTAATTTCTGGATTATTTTAATAGATATAATAATGAGCTACTAATAACTAGTTACTTTTTCCACAAGTTCAAAATAAAAAATAATGCATTACCAATAATGACTTATTTTTATCAATATTTCAAACATGAAGTAATGTTCTCGAATTTTTTGTAAATTTTTTGAAATCTATTTTTTCAATACGGGTAATTATAATGTATCACATATTTTTGATTTTTTGTATGTTGGCGAGAAAGCTGACTTGTGCGCGTTAGGTCAGTTATGTTTTTATCTGTCAAATATATGAGGACAGCTCAGATGGTAGAGCTATATACTGGCAATCCGGAGTCCCAGGTTCGAGTCCCGTGCGAAAAAATTTTTTTAAAAAATTTTTTAAAATAAAAAAATTTTTTTTATAGAATTTATTTTTTTCAAATTCTATTTTTAGAATCATTATTTCTGTTAATACTGGTAAGCTCATAGGTAACGACATATATTTTGATTTTTCGTATACTGGTATGTTAATCATTATTTTTCGCGACATCGCCATATAAAGGTAATAAGAAATGTAATAATAAAAGTAACTAGTCAACGGCAAGGGTACTCTAAAGAGGTTGTATCGGCTGCTGTGTACTGGCATTACGGAGGCTGGAAGATCGTGCCCGACGGATGCCATTGGGGTCATCTTGGGTATTCCACCATTGCATATTTCTGTGAAGGAAGCTGCAATCATAGGCTCACTTCGTCTCCGGAGGGTCGGGGACAAGAGGAACAGGGACCTAAAGGGTCACGTGAGGATCGCCGGGATCTTTATGGACGACCCAATCTTGAGGGTCGCGGATAAAATGATCCCGGAGCAGATTTTTGTCAGGCATTTTGACATTATGTCATTTGACAGAAATATGTGGACCAGCCAATCCTGGCAGTCCGAAGAGGGGGCTCAGGTATGGTTCACTGATGGCTCAAAGCAGGCTAATGGTGACACGGGCGCAGGTGTCTTTGGACCCGGATTCCAGCTTTACCAATGGGCAAGTACCCCTCCGTCTTTCAGGCTGAGATTTTCGCCATCTGCATATGTGTGAGAGAGTGCCTGCGGAGAGGCACGGCTAGATCCCGCATCTACATTCTTTCTGACAGCCAAGCTGCGCTAAAGGCTCTAGGAGCTTACGGGGTATCATCTGGTCTAGTCATGGAGTGTATGGGAATTCTAAACGAACTCGGTAGGAACAACTCCCTTACACTGGGATGGATTCCTGGTCATGAAGGGCATGAGGGTAACGAAAGGGCTGATTGTCTAGCCAATTGTGGAGCCTGTCGAGCATTCATCGGCCCGGAAATATTCTTTGGGATACCTAGGGGGTACATTAGGGAAAAACTCAGGCAATGGAGATAGACTGAGTTTGCTAAGCATTGGGAAACTTCTACTGGCCAAAGGCAGGCCAAAAGATTTATTACCTTGTCCAGCGGAGTATCAAGGCGACTATTGTCACTCGACAGGAGTAACCTTAGGACCCTGACGGGATACTTAACTGGGCACTGTAGGCTCAGGTACCAGCTTCACAAACAGGGCCGGTCAGACACTGATGTTTGCAGGTTTTGTGAGCTGGAAAGTGAGACATCGGAGCATATTCTCTGCGAATGTCCGAGACTAATTGACAGGAGACTCAGATTTCTGGGTGACCGTTTCGTGTCATCTTCGAACGTTTGCGGAAAATCTACTAACGGGATTATTTGCTTTATTGGTAGCCTGAATCTCTATGGAACTCTAGGCAGCACAAAATATCCATATTGGTCGCGGTGCGCAGTGCCTTCGTATCTAATCTAGTTACCATTGCAAGGTAAGTAGTTACATAACCACATATCTGGTAATTATTTTCTATACTGGGATATAGAGACAATATGACAACAAGCATAAAAAACTTATACAATTTATAATTTTTAGAGAAAAAGGTAGAGTTAGCAACCCTTACCCCTAAACTTCAACTTTTTATTTCTTCCTTGCAATAAAAATACTTAATAGAAGTACTGTGAAAATTTCCTCGGATGTTTAATTAGATATTTAAGGTTAATAATTTTTTCTGTGTACTAGTATGATTTGATTGTGTTGCGGAACCATTGAGGCTACATTTTCTTGTTACACTGTGTTACTTTTAGCAGAGTATATAACATAGGTAAACAAACTACATATAAAAGCTTTAATACGTTTAAATATAAATATTTTTATAATACTTATTCATAATTTCACAAGTGTTTGTAAATATATGTTTAGAACTCTAAAGGCAGACATACACGTTCAATATTATTGATCAATGATTTTAAAATCAACCAATCAGAACAAAGTATTTAAAAATAAAATGTTTTGTTTGGTTAATTTATAAAAAAATTGATCAATAATATTGAACGTGTATGCCCTACTTTACTCGAGTCATGTTGGTAACAAGATTATCAAGTATGATATTATTGTCCAGTAAGATAAAGGGTAAAGAGGCAATACAACATTTTAAAGATTAAGTGATAATTCGGGTTTGATGTGAAAACATTCATTGAAATTTTATAATTGCAATGACTTTTAATTAGAATTACATGTAATTTGTAATTGAGATTTTTCAATTACAATTATATGTAATAGTAATTGCGCTTATTTAAATATTAAATTACAATTATTTGTAAATGTAATTGAAAACTTTCAATTACAAGCTACATGTAATCTTAATTAAAATGTTTGCAGTAAATAATTTAAAAGCAAAAAACATTTAAATTTTAAATGGTTTAATTTTGTGCAATTTCGAAAAATTAAAAAAATTTAATCCATGAACATTTTCACAACTCTGATTTGTCTGTGTATGTGTCTAGGTGAATGCTTGCTTATATGTATATGCGAAGTATAAAAATGCATTTATGATTACTATTCATATAAAATTTCACTTCTTGTTTGAAAACATAACATTCAAGGCTACAACATAGAGGAGATGCAGATATGTAGCAGCTGCCAGAACTGTTAGTGATTGTAGCTGGTATGTAGTAGTATAATACCTGGAAGTAAACAGTCTACATCCATATCTCATATAATGCACTTTCATTCTAACGTAGTTAACAAATAAATACCTTCCCTCGTTTAGCGCTAGTTTTCCTCATATAAGTCGGTATTTTTCGCAGATTCACAGATTTTTAACAAATTCGATGAAATTAGTATAAGAAAGATTTTCTACAATGCGACATTTATGTCGGAATACCAGGGAAGGATGTTCATTTGTTTTCCTATCACTTTAAATGCTTTTTATTAAGTCATAAAAATAAGGAAGCAGAGAACTTCTCTATGTTTATATAACTCGGAGTACTTTCAAGTGTTTATATACACCCACTATTTAACACATGTACTGAAGCAAACATATATTTTCCATAACAGAGTCAGTAGAGTGGCATATATTTCAACGAATCTCTTTTTCAATATTTAAAAAAAATTATCTTCATAGTGCTACTTTTGTTGTTATTAAATCTGTAGATAAACTAATTTTGAGTTTACTTTAAAATTAGAGAATAATACCAGATTGTCTCTACGTTAAAAAAAAAATTGTTTAATGACAAAAAAATTAAAAACGACTCCTGAAAGGGAATTGAATTATTTTAGAGATTTGTTGAAACTGATATTAAATATGTCTTTTTCCTCAAGCTTTTTTAATGGAGAGAAATAATTGATAAAATTGAACGCAGGATAAAAATTGGTGTTGCTTTTAAAAAGTTTGCTATGCAAAATTTCCTTAATATTGAGCTCAGACGGAAATTCTTGGTTAATTAGTTGCTCGGCAGTTTTACAAAATTACACATGCTATTTGTTGTTAAGTGTGAGAAGTCCATGGCTTTTACTTTTATTCCAATTTAGGTAAATGTTACACATTTTTTTTCTGCGTGTTAGTAGACTATATATAAAAACTAGGGAATACAAAATTTTAGTCTATCAGATCCCTATCTATGGAACTGGTGGCCATTTAAGAGTATAAAAATTAAAACTGGCTTGAAACCTGCACAGAAAAAACAGTAGGCACCAACAATGGGAATTTGTAAAAGCAATCACATTTTCTTTTAAATTGAAATTTTATTCTCAACAATTTTTTTGTTTGAAATATTTGTAACTCGTTTGTAAATTGTTATCTTTCATATAAAAATTGTTAAAAAAAAAAAATTCAAAGTTAGAAAAAAAAAAAAAAATTTTTTTTGGATTTAAAAATTTCTTGTTGGTGCCTTTTTAAAAAGTTTTTTTTTTTTTTTTGTATTTACAAATTTGGTATGAGAAAGGTGTTTTAACGTTTAATTAGAATTTTGTAAATTCTTTCTGTGTGCAAGAGTTACTTCACTCTTTACATTTTTTTACTCTTAGAGTCTTAGTTTTTAGATTCAAGTCAATACAAAATGGAATAACTAGCCTACGCATATATCTATTCTGTGACTGATTAAAGCAGGATTTGTCATAAGATAGGTACAATTTACCATTGCTGTGGGTTAATCATTGTCAATTATACTTAAAATTAATTAAAAAACGAGAAAATCGTCCTAAAACCGAACTACGATTAATACACACACACAGAGAATAAATCAGTTAGAAATCGAATAGAGGTACCATGATTTTACCACTATAATATAATTTTATTAGCAATTAAATAATATCAATTGTGTTAATAAAAAGTTTTCGTTAATAAGAGAAAATTAGAAAATACAACTGATTAAATATTATTTTTTCTAAAAAATTCGGGGTTTCCAACCAATTGTGGCCAAAATAAAATGTTTTACATCTATTCGATAGTGCCAATTATTTCAAGAATTCTTTTTAGTACAGTTTTTGCCATTAGTTAGCTTTTGAAATTGCAACATGTTTTGTTTTTATTAGTTCTTTACTAGCAATTTTGTATTGAATGTTGGCCACATTGACCAATGTTTATAATACATCGAAAGTATCTTGCTCGATTTTCAGTTATAACACCCAAAATAAAATTGTTGAAACAACATTGGTGACCACAACTGATAAAAAAAAAACACAAATTTAAACAATTTGGAAATTGTAACCGATACATTGGTTATATAAATTTTCAAACGTCAGTAATAAAAAAAAAATATTGTAAATAATACGAAATTTTGGAAATGTTTTAAAAAAAAAAATCAAATACGGTAAATATTAAAATTAAAATCATTATTTAAGCGGTATAATGACTCAATGGTGTATTTGTGTACAAAATTTATGGTAAATTTAATTTGTTTTTAAGAAATTACATACTGAATTGCTTTCTTAATTTTTTTTTTAGATTGGTGATTTTCTGCTGAAAATCAGATTCAAAATAAAAATTCTGGGCATTTTAACTGAAGGTTTTTCATGATGAAATATAATAAGAAGACATCTTGTATGTATTATAATATTTAATTTTTTTTATTTAGGTTAATATTTTTTCCAAATTATTGAAATTAAAAATAAACAAATAAAAAATATGTTATTGTATTTAATTTGGTGGGAATTCATAAATAAATTCGGTTGTATCTACCGAAAATGTAAATTCGGTTGGGGTTCCCAATATAATGTTTTCTAATTCAGTAGGTATAACTGAAAATTTGGCATACGCAATAAAATAAAATAAGAACTAAAACCGAATAATGTGATAGTACATCCCAGTGTAGAAAATCATTACCAGATATGTGGTTATGTAACTACATACTTGGTAATGGTAACTAGTTACTTTTGTTATTACATTTCTTATTACCTTTATATGGCGATGTCGCGAAAAATAATGAGTTGTCGTTACACACCAGCATACGAAAAATCAAAAATTATATCGTTACCTATGTGCTTACCAGTACTGACAAAAATAATGAGTCTAAAAATAGATTTTCTAAAAAATAAATTATATAAAAAAAAATATTTTTTATTGTATTTTTTTTTTTTTAATAAAATTTGCTGGTGCGGGAATCGAACCAGGGTCTACAGATTGCCAGCCAACAGCTCTACCATCTGAGCTATATCGACATGTAATATTTAATAGATAAAAACACAATTGACCTGCTGCACACAAGTAAGCTTACTCGCCAACATACAAAAAATCAAAAAATATGTGGTTACATATATCCTTACCAGTGTTTAAAAAATATTGAGTCTAAAAATAGATTTCAAAAAATTTAAAAAAAAATCTAAAATATTATTTTCTATTTGAAATAATGATAAAAATAAGTCATTATCAGTAACTCATTATTATATGTTTTAAAATAATACAGAAGGTAAGTGGGTGTCATTACTGGTAGTCCAAAAAATAATGATATGTCATTACCGTTTCTACACTGGGATGTAACTACCAAAATTCGGTTGGCAACAAATTCGGTTGCCACAACGAATCTATTCTCTGTGTGCATTCGAACACAGAATTAAACTTTGAGAAATTTTAAGACGGTTTTTTTGCTGTTTATTTCAAACAGTTTTGGTCAAAAAAATAAGTATTTTAAGCGCCGATATAACTTGACTGTGGCCATGCGGCTCCAGACCGTGTGGGGCCCCCAGGAGCGGTGCATAATATTATACAATTCACAATGGATCACAAGTGATAAAATTCAAAATATTGATAAAATTCAATTCCCCATTTTCACAATTTAACATCTTCGAATGAATTTTTTATTTTTAAACCCCTATGGAAATTTGCAGTCGAAAATATTCGAAGAATCTATATAATTTCCCGAAGGAATTTAATAACTTTACCAAAAAAATTTTAAACTTTAAGTTTTTGAATAAATGGCATCCTAACCCCTATACAAACTCATGAATATAATGTTGTTTTTCAAATGCATTTGTTTTTATTCACTTATGCATTAAGTTAAAATATAATTCCTTAGTTATTGTTTTGTTGAAGTAAAAAATGTTTTTCTTATATTTTCATTCGAGTTTCATACCGTACTGTCTGCGAGCTCCTACTACTCGTACAAGGTTGATATATTTTTTTTTTGTAAAAATTGTGGAAATAAAAGTGCAGTATATTTTTTCTGAAGATACTTGTGTGTGAATATTAATGTTGAAGTTCATAAAGGTAATAGCAAATGTTATGAAATCATAAAGAAATGAATTTTTAATTGCATTTTTCTTATTGTCAGAGGGTTTGTGTATATATTTTTTGTAAAAACAATAAAAGTCTGGCAAGTTGGTGGTAGTTATGCTTAACTGATTACCAAAAAAAAAAAAAACATATGGCGTTGGTGTTTTTTACGGTTTCAATTATAAGCGAGGGTTGCTTCAAAAGTTTAGTCTTGTGGAAATTTATTGTGAATAGCGATTTCCTTAGGCAAGCAAGCACTCCAGGGATAAGGCATGTCCTTCAGCAGATTACATAATTCACAATTTGTTAAAAAGCTTTTCGGATTTTAGCACATTAAATTCTTTTAATGCAATTAATGTTTATACCGATTAAAATAAAATTTATATGATGAATATGCAAGTGTTTGTAGAAATTTAAATTTAAATGACTTTTATATAAAACTTATGATTTGCTAGATCTTTCAAAACAAAAGTCTTGTATTTTGAAGGTAACCAAGCAAATCATTACAAAATTTTTACTGTTTTTCTTTGGTATTTTTAATATTGAATAAGGCCCATACACGAGAATAAATATATATAAAAAATATCCAGAAATTCTAAAAAGCGTCACCCCTTGACGATTTCGTTCGGCTGCAATGAAATACGGAGAGCTTTCCAAAGATTATTTTTCGCAATTTGTTAAATAAATTAATTTAATTGCTTTAATGAAATTAATGTTTATTTCAGCAAAAGTAAAGTTTAAAATTTTTTTCTGACTTTAAATATTATGATAAATTAGAAACAGATTTCTATAACACTGTTAAAAATTTTTTTAATTTTTTAGGAACAACTTCCTGCCATGCATGTTTTATATAAAATTCTATAAGAAGGTAGTGGGTACGGAAAGTAGTCGTCTTTCGACTCGGTTATGACTTCGGCAGGTAGACGTCGTCTGACTGGGTTCGGATATCTTCGGGTTAGCATTACTCCCGATCGCCTTGCCATTGGAGATCAATATTAGAACAGACCGCTAAGGATGTGATATTAGAAAAAAACGCTAAGTCTGTGATATTAGAAAGTACCGCTAGGACTGTGATATTCCATACGGGAAATTTTAACAAACTGTCACCGAACTGGCCCCTTTATATGAAATAGAGTGGTCACTTTTACATGGCGTTGTCATAGGAGGGAAAAATTGACCCCTTGTGACATGTCACAAGACAAATCCTAGGACAGGTTACTGAACTCTCATAAAAAATAAAGTTCAGGGACCTGTCGTGGGATTTGTCTTGTGACATGTCACAAGGGGTCAATTTCCCCCTCCTATAACAACGCCATGAAAAGTGACCACTCTATTTCATATAAAGGGGCCAGTTCGGTGACAGTTTGTTGAAATTTCCTATAGGGTTAGAACAGACCGCTAAGGCTCTGATATTAGAATAGATCGTTGAGGCTGTGATATTATAACAGATGGCTAAGCTTCTGATATTAGAAGCTAAGCTGTGATATTGGAACATACCGCGAAGGCTGTAAAATTATCTATGATACAACCAACCGAAGTTTATCGTCTTTACAAAAATTTAACTCAGTACTGACTAGTATCGGGCTTTGGCAGAACGTATCGTATCAAGCAACATGTTAGTTCGAATGAACCACCACGGTAGTTCAGGTTAACCGCTTCCCCTCTCAAGTGACTACAATTGTGAATTAGTTATTTGAATGCTAAAATTAACCAAACGAGAATTTCCCGTGTCTAAGAAGTAAGGCACACAAATAAAGGGGAAAAATATACTACAGTAATATGAAAAGGTCTGTAAAAAATTTAGTTCAAACTACTAAAAATTAGTTAAAAATGATGTTGCAGAAAAAACTGATAACATTAAAAGATTATTTTTGCTATATATTAGCAAGATAGGAATGACAAAAATAAAATTGTTAAATATACAGAATTTTAGTTATATTTGAGTTAAATTTTTGGTAATTGAAAATAACAAATTAACCTGCTAAAATCAGCAAAAAATTTTGTTAAATATATTAAGCCTAAAAAATCACAAAAAAATTTATAATTTTCCAAGTTTTGTTTTTGATTTTTTTTAATACAAATAAAAATTTATCCTTTTAAGAACAACAGTTTACAATTTTTTTACAAAATGTTTCTGCTGATTTTAGCAGGATAGGCTGCTAGCTGCATCGAACAAAATATAGCTTAAAAATAGCAAAAATTTTGTAAATATAACAGTTTATTTTTGCTAATTTTAGTTTACTAATTTAAGCAAAATTTTCTCCAGATTTTACAGTACAATTTGTTATTTGCAATTAAATAAATATTAACTCAAATATAATTAAAATTTACTAAATTTAACAGTTTTACTTTTGCTGTTCTAATTTTACTAGTATTTAGCAAAATATCTGCTAATTTTAGCAGTTTTTCTTCAACAACATAATTTTTAAATAATTTTTAGTTGTTTTTTTTTTTTGATAATTTTTATAGATCAATTTCTATGAGTGTATGAATAACTAGTAGTGTCTGTTTTAACACATACACTAAACTTATTAGGCGTACAAGAAATACACATGTTTTATTCACACTACTTCAAATCAAATTTTCAAAGAAAATACATGGTTGGGTTGACCAATCCGAAGAGCATCATATATTTTTGGCTTTACGATTGCGACAATCATAATATGAAATAATTTTTTCTATCATAACATGATCCTTAAACTAGCACACTATCACCCCAAAATGATCCCAATATTATCATATTATAGTCCTGCATATCATACTATGATCACTAGGGCAAGAGATTTCATGCACTTAAAAATGGAAAATATGCGCCTAAAATATGCGATTAAAAAAGGAAAATATGCATTAAAATAAAAGAAATATGCACTAAAACTTTTATTTTTGCAAAAATAATGCACTTTTAAACTTAAAAATATATTTAAGTAGTTATTTTGGAAACAGACACAGAACTTGGAGATTTTACATAGGTCAATAAGGTTTTTAAGAATATTTATTTTGATTGAATCAAAATATTAAAACGTATCAATTTTTTAAATTTTTTTACAAAATAAAAAATGCTCCTAAAAATGTAAAATATGCACAAATATGCATTAAAAAGTACAAAATGTGCATTAGAAAGGTACCAGTTATGCATTTAAAATCAAAATATGCAAAAATTCGCAACTACAAATCGATGCCATTTTGTTCTAAATTTGATGATTCGGATAAATATTTAGTCCATATTAGTTTTGGACTATCGAGAAAGAACATGCATTTGCATGGAATTCCTCGCCCTAATGATCACCATATTATTTTAGTAGCAGTTTTTTGAAGGTGAGTTAAAAAGGTATGAACGTTTTAATTTTCTTCAAAATAGTATATTTATTTATTCAATGACTAATTTACAAACTAAATTAATTTTACTTATCATTTGTATATAAATAAAAATAAATAATGAAAACATGTGATAGCAGCGTGTAGGAAAATATTGTTTAAAAATACAATTTCACAATGCATCCGAAATGATCATAACTTATTGCTAATGATCATAATATATTCCTAAAAATAATAATATTTTCCTCGGGATCATATTATGGTAATGTAGAAAAATTTGTGTCATTTAGAATCATATTGTGACTATAAGGAATATATTATGATCATTAAGAATATATTATGATCATTTGGTGCACATTTCTTTTTACTTAAATTTTATACTTTTATGTAATTTTCCTTTCATACAAAACTAAAGTATGTAACCCGTATTTTTATACACGCTCCTAAACAATATTTTTGCTACGTGAGTACCAAAAACTAAAAAAATTTTTTTGTCACTTTTTACTTAATTTATAACACTAAACAATTTAAATCACACTAAATAATAATTTTGTATGAAGTTTGCTTGAAATTCTACATTTTTCAGACTTCTTGGGTAGAGCGAATTCTAAATGAATGCCAATAAGTTGTTTTTCTGGTTTTAATGTCTTTTTGTTTAATATCCTAGCAAAAAATTGGAAGTAGTACTTTACAAACTACTTCTTTCACTGCTTCACAAATATCCGTTAGTGTATTTTTACTGCTTTTTTAGAAGTTATTCTGAACAACTTAAAAAAATCACTTAAGTATTGCTTCTAAAGATTAGTTGATCTAAAAGTGATCATAAAAAGTGATTTTGGTATCATTTGGCATTTCCAAACAAAGGGTCGCGGGTTCGAAACCCGGCGGGACCAATATTTTTTTTTTAATTTTTTTTATTTTATTAACTTTTTTAACATTTATAATTAACTTGTTTAAATTAAATATTTTTTTAATTTAAAAATTTTTAAAAATATGTATATATAAAAAAATGATGAGAAATTACATTTTATGCACCTGTCAAAATAGTACTGAAAAACATATTGAATTGGAGTGCACCTTTTACAACTTGTTTAATAAGTACTTTTATTGAAGAGAATAAGGAACAATATCTCGCAGTAACAAGGTGGTGTTTTTATGCCAGTCAACTTTTATATCAGAGAATAGCTCAGCGGTAGAGCGCTAGACTAGCAATCGTGAGATCGCAACTTCGATACCCGGTGGCGGCAATAAAAAAAAGCTTCCTTTGCACTCGTTCAAAAACTACTGAACAAATGTTAAAGTGGGAGGACTCCTTTGACAACTCAATGTTAATATCATTAGTGTTTATGTTAAAAAAGAAGTATATCTAGATCATTAATTGTAGTGCTTTTTCTACTGCTTCGGCATCTCTTTTTTGTGCTGGGATGTATTGTTTTAAATATTTGAGTGCTTCTTACAACTTATTTTTACAAAACCTTAAACAAAAATGAGGTTAACTGATCGATGACGCTCTTAAAAAATATATTGACCATCTCATGGTTGTCGAAATTATACCAATGATTTTGAACATGATCTCTCTCAATTCAGATAATAATATGACTGTAATTCGAAGAGAGGAATATGATTGTCAAAGATAATATAAGATTGCAGACGAGAGAATAATGTGATAAGCGATGAGAGAGAAATTTTAACTATAAAATGATTATAGGCGACCATAAAATTTGTTAAGTATGATTAATGCATTAATAATTTGATTGCAATAAGCATGTACAGCAATAGTGAACATAGTTTGGTAGCCGTGATCATATTGCAACCATATCTTTTCTCAGCGGGTGCCTTCACACTGCATCATAGTTAAATAAATATGAGTTATCGTATATGTTAATAGCGATATTGAAGTGGTAATTACTATTGTATACCCACTGATTATAAATCCGACAAGAAAAAAATTTTCCAATTGACCGTTTTTGAGAAAAAACAGCTAAAATACTGTTTTTAACAAAGTTTTTAAATTTGGACCATATAATCATACTGTTTGATTTAAAATTATTATATATATATTTGTTCCTTTTACTCCTACAAGGAGCATAGGAACATTAATATATTAATAATTAAATTTTAAATTCATAAATATGTTTATTGAACATATTTTTTATAAAAATTTCGTTTTGTTTTTGTTTGTGCGTTTATGAATTGAGGCGCTAAATTTTAATTTATGAAATTTTGTTTTAAATAAACGTGATGATTTTTTTGAAAATTCATAAAAAGGGGTTTAGAGTAAAAATATAAAAACCGTAATTTCTCGAAAAGGTCCCTCGAAAATAATTTTTCTTGCTAAATTTGTTTTCATCACACCGACCTTTATCAAAAAGTATGTGTTGCAATATGAGGTTGAACTACGGTTAGTTTCTTATACTGACTAAAAATTTTTTCCTGACTTTATCGTAAATTTAGTTTGTTTTTGCCATGAATTAAAATCTTTTAATTTAATAAAAACAATTTAACAAGTTTTATAGACATTTTATTAATTTAATTTAAAATTCAATAGGATTATTATGTGATAGAAAATTTTGATGTCCATAAAAGTATCTTATAGTCTTGAAAGAAAATCCTTAAGCTTTAAAGATTAATCAAATTGTCCTATTTATCTGATTAAATCTAAATGGCAGGCATTTGTACTAAAGACACTATTATATATTTATAACAATATTATATTGAACATATTTATGACTGCCTTAAACTTGTTTTAAAAATAATCTGATATAACGAAAAAACATGGTTATATTGCAACTAAAAATGTGTCAAAGACTCTAGAAGAAGCGACTAGAAATACAAACATTTGAATAAATTTATAAGAAAAAATCATGTCCTCAAATTTTAAGCGGCTTTTCTAAAAAGAAATTGTGAAAGAACTTTAACAGTTGTAGCTTATGGCAGCATTTATTTTGACATTGATTTAGTAAAGGCAGTAATAAGTTTTAAGAATTTTCAAATTTATATCAACAGAAGAAGAGGAGAGTGTTTTTGTAAAGAAAAGTAAGCAATTTGGTAGCTATGTGCAACATAGTAAAACAACGTAATGGTTGTCAACTTACGACACTTTGTTTTGCCACAAATTATGCTGGTAGCAAACTGCTGTTCGTCTCTATTTTTTCTCTTGACTATTTTTGTTGCCATGCTGCTGTATTGTCAGCAACCATAACAGCATTGGGCACTTGAGTAATTGTTTCATAAATGTTGCATAATAAATCGTGTCAATGATGAAATTGCTGAATGAAAATAAATGCCTTATGCCATTGCCGGGGGAAAAAAAATAGCTTTCACTTTACCGAGAGTGTAATTGTTGGGTGTGTTTGTAAAAATGTTGATGTTTAAGTGCCATTTTGTCTGTCCATCTATTGCTTGTCAATTTTGTATGAGTCTTTCATTCCATTCAATAGCTCAACAGCAATAACAACATCTCTAACACCATCAACCAAAAAGGCTGTAAAAAGATTTTTAATGCAAAATAACCCTCATCATCGCTATAAAACTACGAAAAGGCCAACCAAATAACCAAACCATCCAGTTATTCATTCAATCATCCTACAAACAGTCAAGCCAGCCAGCAAAACTTTACTATGGGATAGAAGAAACGTTATTTTAGGATAAGGAATTTATAATATTATGTCAAAATTGTAAATCATTAACAAAAACTTAAACATCAACTAGTAAATACTGTAATTAGTTTCTGTTGCAATTTATCGAAATTCATATCAGAATATTTGGTCATGTCAAACTGCGAAAGTTTAAATTGTTCCTCAAATACAAAAACAAACACATGTGAATAATTTTCCACAAACCTAACAATTTCGCAATAACCAATATCAAGTGGAAAATTTTGATTTTGCAAAAGTGGAAATTTGCAACTTTTAATAGTGTTGCCATTATTTATCAAAATTCAAAAGTATGTAAAAAGTACTTAAATTAGCAGCACTGTATAAATTGGCAGCATTTTTTGCATGTGTTCTTCTTGGAAGTAAAAGAAAAATAATTTAAAAAAGCGAATTTTATTCTATGCACTAAAAATATTGTAATTAAAAATACAAATAAAAACTAAATTTGATTCACATAATACAGTGTTGCTTTAATCTGATAATAAAGCATTTGTGTAAATTTTGCTCCATTAAAATTTTAAAAGGGGCGTTCACGTCACAGAAGGAAAAATTTTCCAATTACGCATTTTTCCAAGAGTAAATATTTTGACGTGAATACCCTTTATACTCTTGCTATAATTTTGGTAAATTTACTCTGTAAACGAATACAAAATACACAAATTACAAGTAAGTTTTTGCACAGATAATGTGTAAAAAGGAAATGAATTTTAAAAGTTTATTTATGAATTTACAAAATTTATGGGTATATTTATCAAAAAATATATTTTTTTGAAAAGGAAACTAATTATGTAGCGTATCATAACTATTTACCATTTAGTTAAAAAAAATCAAAGTTTACAAAAATATGTATATGATTTTCATATATTTTTTTTATAAATAAAAGAAATGCTTTTGATGTTCTTGAGCGGGTGGCGGGAAATTTAGGGATAAATCCTTTGGAGCAAATTTATTTATGGTTCAAAATTAAAAATATATATCTAAGTGGCGTGACTTTTTTTTGGCACATTCAATTTTGAACAAAAATTCATCATTTTCGACCATTGATGGCAGAAGGGTACATGCGCAAAAATTTCTAAATTGCACTATTAAGCATTTCTGAAGCTTACTCTTTTAGAAAATGTCAAAAAATAAAAAAAATTGATTTTTTTTACACTTAAAAGTTTTAATTTTAAAAATCTATCAACTGAAAGGTCATGACAATGACACATCAAAATTTCAAACATTTTGTTCTGATAATGAAAAATTTATTGGGAAAAAACCAAAAAAAGTCAATGTAAAAAAATTAAGATTTTGAAATTCAAAGTTAAACATTTCAATATATTATAAACTATAAGTACTGCAAGTATTTAGTTATCTTGTAACCTATATTACAAAAAGTCTGAGCAAAATCGGTTTTTTCCATCCCATAGTATCCCAGCCTTATAATAGCAAATACAACAAGTACTTGTATTTTTAGTTTGTATGTTGTATTCATTTGCTTCGTTGACACCATGAAAATATTTTTAAATGCGGCAGGCAGCAGCAATCAAATACATTTATAGCCACAATCATGATGGTGGCCATGATGATGACGATGCTCAGGACGAGCACTACGAGTTTGATGGTGTTGATGATGAGAAATTTGTATATGTTGTAATTTTGCAAAAAAAAAAAAACAAGAATGTGCAAATTGAAGAAATTGTAAAAATGAATTGCTTTCAATTTCCCACAAAAATGTATAACGTTAAAATGACTTTCAAAAAAGTGAATAATTTCTAAATGGAAAAAATATATATTTAATGAAATTTTCATTATTGTTAATTCTTTCTGCTGCTTCCTTTTAAAATTTTGTTTGCAATTTATAGCTTCTAAAGTGGAAATGTAAATTGAAAAGTATGTTTTTTTTTCAATCTTTTAACTACTCCATGATGTATTTGATGTAGAATTCCTTTTTTTCTACAAACTCATCATTTATTAGAAAATATTATTATTGTTGTATTTTATTTCATTTTATCATACAGTATGTGTTAAAGTTATTAGAAAAGTAACAGAGAAAAACTTAATATGGTTGGTTGAATATAATTGTTATAACTTCTATCGTCTTCTTTTCATATTATGTGATATAAGGCAGGAATGTTAAAATGTTATGTTCTGTGTACTCGTTTTCTGGTTTTAGATTTTCCCCTTATATTTAAGCAGCAAAAGTTGTTGTTAATAAATTCTTGCTGTGTTAAAGTAAGTTGTTTATTTGTGGTTGTTTTTTTTTTTTTTTTTTTTGATAAATTTTTCATGTTTAGCATAACAAATGTCCCTCTGATGATGTTATTATTTTTTTTATAATTTACATAAAATTTTTCTTGAAGTTTCAGTGAACTCATAAATTGTTATAAATATTTTGTTTAAATTAGGAAAGAAATTAAAAAGTAGTAAAACTGATGGATGATAATTTATTCCATACTTACATTTAAATTTATTACTGTATATAGATAGGGCAATAAAAAATCAAAACATAATTTTAATATTCAATGTAGGAGTAATCTAATAAGTTTGAATCTCATGAATGATACGTCATAGATCCACTGGACGTTTTAAAATAAAAGTTTTATAGATATAGGCCAATGCTACCTTAAGAAATTTCTGCTTTCTGATTTAAAATTAAAGAGAGATGGCAAAATATTTACAAGTAAATTACAGAGAACAAAATAAAAATGAGTAAAAGAGTTAAAATCGGGCATGCCGACTATATAATACCCTACACCAGTCTGATTAAAAGCCAACTAATGTTTGAATCCGAAATTCGAATGGGTTAAAACGGCGTTGTGTCAAAAGTGTCTATAAAATGATAAAAGAAGAGAATATCGAAAATATAGCCCATGTGGGCGATATGCCCAAATATGGACCGATCCCATCTAGAATCAATAGGCTTTGTTCTTGGGCACATGTGAGTCAGTGAACCAAATTTCA
This sequence comes from Leucophora obtusa, assembly GCA_949987735.1. Lineage (NCBI taxonomy): Eukaryota > Metazoa > Arthropoda > Insecta > Diptera > Anthomyiidae > Leucophora > Leucophora obtusa. The sequence continues at coordinate 208,943,187 of OX465297.1, forward strand.
TTGAAATATCTTCGTATTTGCGACCTGCAGCGTGCGAACAAGCCAATTTTGGGGGGACCCTTATATGGGCACTTGGTCTAAACATGGACCGATTTTAACGAAAATCAGTAATCTTCGTCCTTGGGCCGACATAGGTTTGTGTGCCAAATTTCATCAAAATATCTTAATATTTGCGACCTCTAGAGTGCGCACAAGAATGCATGGACAGACAGACGGACGGACGGACAGACGGACGGACATCGTTAAATCGAAATAAAAAGTGATTCTGCGCTGATCGGTATACTATAAGGTGGGTATGGATCCAATATTTTTTTGTGTTATAAACATCAGCACTTATTATACCCTCTTCACGTAGTGGTGTAGGGTATAAAAATTCGTTTGGGCCAGCATGATAGAATATTTATTTTCCGATCTCGCTATAGACCCATCCTCAGTATCCTATTTCTTTATGATCGTTAATAAGTGGTGATGATCTATTTATATTGAATGTGAAACAAATAAGTAAATAACACAACTCAATAAGACTAGCATCAATGAAATTGTAACAATGCTATTTTTATCCTCTGTTATTACTGTTCTTGCTTTGAACTTTAATTGTTAAGTATCGCAGCTTCCCAGCAAAACAAAATTGCAAGTTATGCTTTACAAACTACTTCATTTAATGCTTCACACTTATCCGTTAGTGTATTTTTTTTTTTTAGAAATTATTCTGAACTACGTCAAATAATCACTCCTTTCATTGCTTCCAAAGTATCCGTTAGTATATTTTTTCAGCTTTCTTAGAACTACTTCTGAACAACATCCAAAAATCACTTTAGTATTGCTTCTAAAGAGTAATTGCTCTAAAAGTGGTCGTAAAAAATGATTTTGATATCATTTGGCATTTCCTAACAGAGGGTCCCGGGTTCGATTCCCGGCGGGATCAATATTTTTTTAATTTTTTAAAATTTTTTTTATTCTATTAAATTTTTTTTAATATTTATAATTAATTTATTTAAGTTCCATATTTTTTTAATTTAAAAATTTTTAAAAATACCCAGCAAAAAAAATTGGAGGTAATGATTTACACTGCTTCCCAAGTATCCGTTAGTGTATTTTTACTGCTTTTTTAGAAGTTATTTTGAACAACTTCAAAAAATCAATTCTTTTATTGCTTCCAAAGTATCCGTTAGTATATTTTTTTTAGCTTTTTTAGAACTATTTCTAAACAATATCCAAAAAATCACTTAAGTATTGCTTCTAAAGAGTAACTGCTCTAAGAGTGGTCGTGAAAAGTGATTTTGGTATCATTTGGCATTTCCAAACAGAGGGTCGCTGGTTTGATTCCTGGCGGGACTAATATTTTTTTTATTGTTTTTTTAATATTTTTTATTCTATTAATTTTTTTTTTAATATTTATAATTATTTTGTTTAAATTTAATATTTTTTAATTTTTAAGAATAAAAAATAAACCATTTCTCACCAAAGAAATGGTGAGAAATTGCTTTTTATGCACCTGTATAAATCGTACTGAACACAATATTGAATTGGAGTGCACCTTTTACACTTGTTTAATAAGTACTTTTATTGAAGAGAATAAGGAACAATATCTCGCATTAACAAAGTGGTGTTTTTATGCCAGTCAACTTTCATATCAAAGAATAGCTCAGCGGTAGAGCGCTAGACTAGCAATCGTGAGGTCGCAAGTTCGAAACCCGGTGGCGGCAATAAAAAACTTTTGTAAAATAAAAAAATATAATATTTTTTCTGAAGAATTTTTTTTTAACTTTTAATTGGTGAAAAAGAGCTTCCTTTGCATTCGTTCAAAAAGTAGTGAAAAAATTTTGAAGTGGGAGTACTCCTCTCCTATGACAACTCAATGTTAAAATCATTAGTGTTTATGTTAAAAAAGAAGTAAATCTAGATCATCAGTTGCAGTACTTTTTCTACTGCTTCGGCATCTCTTTTTTTGCTGGGTTGTTCTTATGGAATTCAACTTTGATCAACAAATTATGAAGATTACACATTTCATGAATGACAAGAATGCAATTATTTTTGTGTTAATTTTCTGGTGATTGCACTTTTCAATTAAAGTTGATTCGCACGAGGCGGAACGCCCTACTGTGCATGTATATTTTCAAGGAAATGTTAGAAAGCATTTTTGTATTTTATAGCCTGATTAGTAATTCAGACGTTGAGGTTATAGGCAACGATAACGGTGAATTAGATAAACGGTATTTCATTTGGTTCGGTTTTGGTATTTTACATATATCGAAAGTTCTTTAATTGCGGTATCGATATTTTAAAAATAACGGTGCTTCAGTTACTTCGGTAATTGTATTTAAAAGATAACGGTGTTTCGGTTATATATATATTTGTTCCTTTTACTCCTGCAAGGAGCATAGGGCCGGTTACTTTGCTAAAAGTATTTCAGGGGTTACTGTATAACGGTACTTAAATCAAGGGGTTTTGATTCGATAATGGTATTCCAGATGTGTCATTTCCCAACCCTGTTTTATAGAGTCTAAAACATTATCTGTTAAAAACCCTAAACAATTTTATTACTAACTTTTAAAGCTTGTTTAAGCCTTAGATTAATAAACAATCCATTGGGTTTAAAAAAGAAATTGAAATTTAATTTACCTTTAAATTAAAAACCTGTTCATCATTTCACCCAACATTTTTTTGGTAATTTATTTCATTGCCAACCTAATACATTCCTTTATTAAAAATAACTTAACAAACGTCAGTTACAATTTTATTTGATAAGGGTTAAATTAACCTTTATTATTTTGTGCTAAGCAAATATATGTGTTAATACTATAATGAAAAGAGATCAATTATCATTTAGAACAAAATTCGTAATCGTTAAATTGAAAAATGCTATTCTTTAAGGTGGCAATAAATATTTCTTTTAATTTCAATTTGAGATGTCTCGAGGACACTATATCCATAATATTTACTTAAGTAGAACAATTATTTTTTAATTCATTACATTCATTATTTCCAGTTTAGAGATAAAAGTAAATTTGATGCATAAACTTTCATAACCACACTCTCTTTTTTTATAAACATATTTTAGTAATTTTTTCACAGAACATGTTTTGGTTTTGAATTTAAAGCTTTTTGAAAGCAACATCTTTGTACATTCATTATGGTTTGTCCTAAATTTTATGTAATGTATACTAAAACTTTTTTGTGTAGTTACTTTGTTGAGGTTTTATTTTTTTTTCATCTTTATTTAGTAGTAGAATTAACTTTTATTTATATTAATTAAAAAATATATTATGTATACAAATTTTTAGTGTTGATTAAAGTTGTAAATAGTTTTTTTTTTGTTAACTTTTTGTATTTACCTACATATCCAAATATACATATAAGTGCTTATGCATAATAATTTTAGGTTTATAATTAAATTAAGATTAATTTCGTATGAAAAATTTGTTTTATAAGTCACTTATAAATTTTCAAAATGATTATGCATAATATTTGGTTTTTTATTGAAATGTGTATAAATGTTGTCTTTAGATATTTAATTTAATGACAACCAAATCACAGTATTAAAAAAAAGAAATAAAAAAAAATCAATTTTAATGCATTATAAAAAGTAATGTTTATCATTTCTGCGGTTTATTTTGCCCTTTATTTGTATATTCGAGTATATTTGATCAGTGTAAATTCCATATAGAAAAATTCGTTTTTGTATAACAAAAACAGATAATTTTATGTAATTTCGATTGGATTCGTTTTTCATAATATCTCCGATAATTACCAATTCAGTTTTCAGGTGCCTTAGTCCTCAACATAAGGTCTTTAAATTTTTTTTATAAGATATTGGACTCAAATGATCCATAAATTTATTTATAATTCAGATAACTAGAACTAAAAGGTTAAAGTCGGGCATGCCGACTATACAATACCCTACACCAGTCTGGGTAAAAGCCAACTAATGTTTGGATCCGAAATTCGAATGGGTTAAAATGGGGCTTGTGTCAAAATATTCTATAATGTGAGTCAGCGCACCAAATTTCATTAAAATATATTAATATTTGCGATCTGCAGTTTGTAACCAAGCCAATTTTGGGGGGACCCTTATATGGGCACTAGGTCTAAATATGGACCGATGTTCACCAAAATCAATAAGCTTCGTCCTTGGACCAAAATAGGTCTGTGTACCAAATTTCATCAAAATATCTTAATATTTGCGACCTGCAGCGTATAAACAATATAATTTTGGGGGGACCCTTATATGGGCACTAGGTCTAAACATAGACCGATGTTCACCAAAATCAATAGGCTTCGTCCTTGGGCCGATTTAGGTCGGTATACCAAATTTCATCAAAATATCTTAATATTTGCGATCTGCAGTTTGTAACCAAGCCAATTTTGGGGGACTCTTAAATGGGCACTAGGTCTAAACATGGACCGGTGTTAACTAAAATCAATAGGCTTCGTCCTTGGGCTGCCATAGGTGGGTGTACCAAATTTCATCAAAATATCTTAATATTTGCGACCTGCAGCGTATAAACCATATAATTTTAGTAGGACCCTTATATGGGCACTAGGTCTAAACATGGGCCTATGTTCACCAAAATCAACAAGCTTCGTCCTAGGGCCGACATAAGTCGGTGTACCAAATTTCATCAAAATATCTTAATATTTGCGACCTGCAGAGTGCGCACAAGAATGCATGGACAGACAGACAGAAGGACGGACGGACAGACGGACATCGTTAAATCGAAATTAAAAAAAATTCTGAGCCGATCGGTATACTATAAGGTGGGTCTAGGACCAATATTTTTTGGTGTTACAAACATCAGCAAAAAATTAATATTACCCTGACCACATAGTGGTGTAGGGTATAATAATAAGTCCATAGTTAAATAGAATTTGCTTCTGATTTGCTTCTGATAGGAGAAGACCTTTTTCTAAAATCTCCCTCTATTTAAAATACGCATTTATAAATGAATGTTTTTTGTTTTGTCAGATTTGAGATCACACAAGTAAACTACAGAATAAAAATTGAAAAAATTTGATAAGGCCAGCAAGATAGAATACGTATTTTCGGGTCCCGCTACAGACCCATCCTCAGTATCCATGCATTTGTGGATTTATAGTTGATGATGGTCTACTTATATTAAATTGAAACAAATAAGCTATGGTAAACACAACTCAATTAGACTAATATCAACGAAATTTTAGCAATGCTACTTTTAGCCTCTGTTATTAATATTTTTGCTTTGGACTTTAATTCTTAAAGTATCGCAGCTGGTTCTATTCAACTCTAAATCACAGATTTATTAATTTTAAATTTTAAAGACATCTTCGTATTATTTTTAACCTACAGCGGGTTGATAGTAAACAATTAGGCATATTAAATTATATATTCACTGTATCTAGTGTGTTGAGATGTATGAATGTATATATAGCTGATTTTTTAATTGGTAAATAAATGTTTTCTTTTTTTTTTGTCAGATTTGAGATCATACAAGTAAACTCGAGAATAAAAATTTAAAATTTGTTTTATCATATTTCTGAAGAAATTTCCATAAAGTGCATTATCTTATGTTCCATTGAATATGTATTTCAAGTCTAATGTTTTTATTTTAAATATAATGTTTAAAATTTTTTGTCTAAACACTTAAATCACCTTGATTTTAACCACTTAAATCGCCATGATGCGTCACTGATACACCAGAAGTGTGTTTAAGAAAAATGCCAGCCACATTATTACGCCCAGTGTAGCGGAAAGTGAGTGAGGTGTCATACACAGAAAAAACAGTAGGCACCAACAATGGGAATTTGTTAAATCAATCACATTTTCTTTTAAATTGAAATTTTATTCCCAACAAATTTTTTGTTTGAAATATTTGTAAATCGTTTGGAAGTTGTTATCTTGCATATAAAAATTGTTTACAAAAAAAAATTCAAAGTTACAAAAAAAAAAAATTTTTTTTTTGGGATTTACAAATTTTTTTTGTTGGTGCCTTTTTAAAAAGTTTTTTTTTCTTTTGTATTTACAAATTTGTTATGAGAAAGGTGTTAAAAATTTTAATTAGAATTTTGTAAATTCTTTCTGTGTAGTAATTTTTTAAAATTATTAAAATCTATCACATAGTATGGTATGTCTGAATGTGTGTATATACATATGACGCTTTCCAAATCAACTGCCCCGCTATAGGTAAAAGTATGTCGTATCATTTTAAAAAAATTTAAAAAGTTGCTCCGATTTTTATTCGTGTCATATAGAATAAAAAATACTCTAAGTTTAATATTGATAAGACATACCTTCTTTTTAGCTGGGCAGTTAACTTGAAAAGTATCATATATATTTTAACGTTGATATTTTGTACATGCTGATTGACTACTATGTCGCTATCATCACCTTTTATCAAACAAATATATGGTAAGTTAATGTAAATGTATGCATTTTAGTCTGTGTATGCGTGTGTTAACTTGTGGAAGTATTTGTAGTGTGGTTATATGTTTAAACGTTCGTACTGATGTTGTTGTTCAATAGGCTGAAAAACCACATACAAACAACAAGGTGAGTTGATGCTGACACAGAAAAATATACATATGAATGTACATTATTAAGGGTTTATAATTCTGTTGTTGTTTATTTAAAATTTTTTGTTTGTATAAAATGTGTTAAAATGTGTTAAATGTTGAAATAATGTGACAATATTTTATGAATTTTGTTTTTGTATTAATTTTTAAATACATGTACCTATGACGTATGAGTAATATTATTTTTGTTATAATATTCATCATACGCACAGTAGGCAGAGAAAAAAGATAATAACCACATAATGTGAATTTAGTGAAATGTTTTATGACATTTGCATAAATTATTACAATAGATTTTTTATACCCTACACCACTATGTGGTCAGGGTATTATAAGTTTGTGCTGATGTTTGTAACACCAAAAAATATTGGTCGTAGACCCACCTTCTAGTATACCGATCGGTTCAGAATTTTTTTTTATTTCGATTTAACGATGTCCGTCTGTCCGTCCGTCCGTCCGTCCCTCCGTCCGTCCGTCCGTCCGTCCGTCCGTCCGTCTGTCTGTCTGTCCATGCAATCTTGTACGCACTCTACAGGTCGCACCTATTAAGATATTTTGATGAAATTTGGTACGCAGACCTATGTTGGCCCAAGGACGAACAAGTTTGATTTTTTTGAACATCGGTCCATGTTTAGACCTAGTGCCCATATAAGGGTCCTACCAAAATTATATTGTTTATACGCTGCAGGTCGTAAATATTAAGATATTTGGACGAAATTTGGTACACAGACCTATGTTAGCCCAATAACGCAGCCCATTGATTTTGGTGAACATCGGTCCATGTTTAGACCTAGTGCCCATATAAGGGTCCTACCAAAATTATACTGTTTATACGCTGCAGGTCGTAAATATTAAGATATTTTGATGAAATTTGGTACACAGCCCTACATTGGCCCAATAACGCAGCCTATTGATTTTGGTGAACATCGGTCCATGTTTAGACCTAGTGCCCATATAAGGGTCCTACCAAAATTATACTGTTTATACGCTGCAGGTCGTAAATATTAAGATATTTTGATGAAATTTGGTACACAGACCTATATTGGCCCAATAACGTAGCCTATTGATTTTGGTGAACATCGGTCCATGTTTAGACCTAGTGCCCATATCAGGGTCCTACCAAAATTATACTGTTTATACGCTGCAGGTCGTAAATATTAAGATATTTTGATGAAATTTGGTACACAGATCTACATTGGCCCAATAACGCAGCCTATTGATTTTGGTGAACATCGGTCCATGTTTAGACCTAGTGCCCATATAAGGGTCCTACCAAAATTATATTGTTTATACGCTGCAGGTCGTAAATATTAAGATATTTTAACGAAATTTGGTACCCAGACCTATGTTAGCCCAATACCGCAGCCTATTGATTTTGGTGAACATCGGTCCATGTTTAGACCTAGTGCCCATATAAGGGTCCTACCAAAATTATACTGTTTATACGCTGCAGGTCGTAAATATTAAGATATTTTGATGAAATTCGGTACACAGACCTATTTTGGCCCAATAACGCAGCCTATTGATTTTGGTGAACATCGGTCCATGTTTATACCTAGTGCCCATATAAGGGTCCTACCAAAATTATACTGTTTATACGCTGCAGGTCGTAAATATTAAGATATTTTGATGAAATTTGGTACACAGACCTATTTTGGCCCAATAACGCAGCCTATTGATTTTGGTGAACATCGGTCCATGTTTAGAACTAGTGCCCATATAAGGGTCCCCCCAAAATTGGCTTGGTTACAAACTGCAGGTCGCAAATATTAAGATATTTTAATGAAATTTGGTGCGCTGACTCACATTATAAAAAATTTTGACACAAGCCCCATTTTAACCTATTCGAATTTCGGATCCAAACAATACACCAGAGTGGTGTAGGGTATTGTATAGTCGGCATGCCCGACTTTAACCTTTTTACTCGTTTTTTAATAAAAACGCTTTGCATAATAATTCTAAGCCCTTAAAACATATTTGTATAATGAACTTTGTTTGAAAAATTTATTTTATAAGCCACTTATAATTTTAAAAAGTGACTAAAAGTATGTTATAATTTCTTATATTACTCTTTAAAGTATGCTTAAAATTTTGAGATTTGTAAAATTCCAATTGAATAATTATTTCTTTTAAAATAAATAAAGATTATGGCTTATGTTTTAATTACATATAAAATAGCATATTGTACATCAATGTTCTTAAAATGTTTTCAATTATTTTTACTATCTTATATTTCTCATATGTTGTGGAAGCCCCAGCTGTTTTTATATGAAAAATGTAATTAAAAATTAAATTTAAAATATAATTTGCAAAAAAAAAAAAATAAAAAAAACAAATATTACAATAATACTTTTGTACTATGTACATAACTCATACATCATATGGGTCAGACAAAACACCAAACAAACCTTTATGTGTTCAGAGACTAAATAGTTTGTATTTTTTTCCATTGTGCATACACTTTTGTGTTAGGTATTTGAATTAATTTTTGGTTTAACAGTTATAAAAAATGATAAAATAACAAAAGTATGAAAATAAATTCACTCCGGTTTTTATAAAGTTGGGATAAATTTTGGTTAAAATATATGATTTTTGGATAATTAAAAGGAAAGGCCCAGGCCGCATAGACCTAATTATATAAAAGTATCCATATTTAAATGAAAGGAAATTTTCTCAGTCTTTAATTTTTGTTGTACTGTATACGGCGCCCTCTAGACCCATTTTAAACATAACGAAAACAAAACAAAATTTAGCAATTTTTGGAAAATAGAAAAAAATATATGACCTCCTCGGGAATTAAAAAGGCAAAATATTTTCTATTTGGATTTTTTTAAAGGACATGAATGTTTCCAATCTCATATGTAAGGAATCAAAAATGGGGAGGCAAATATCCCAATTTTCCGTTTTTTCGGTTTATTTAAATTTGTTCCATAGTAACTATACATAAATTCGGTGTCAAATAAAAGATATTTAAGAGGCCTATTTTATGGAACATGCTTAAGCATATTTATTTGTTTATGGGATAACATAAAATTTCAAAATTTTAAGTGGTTTTGTATGGGAATGTATACAGGGTTAAGGGTGAAATTTATATATATTAATGCTTATAATATTTAAGTGAGCAGGTGTTTCGGCTTTTTTCGATATTCTGCCTTCTTCGGGTTTTTAGACGAATTTTCCTGAAGGTCTTTATTTTAAAAGTTTGGGAATATCGGACTACGTTTCAAAAAAGAAATTTTTTTTCCTTGCCTAACGTAGGGGTCGTCATTTAACATTTTTCGTTATATCTTTGGCATGTACAGTTGGATCTTAAAGTATGATACATCGATGTTTTTCTCTCGACGGCAACAATGTGCTCTAAGTACCATTGACCTCAAGTATCTCGTTCTAGTATTTACCCACCAGATCTCAATCCCTACCACCCTAAAGTCGGAAAATTAAAGCTCGCAAAAATCATTAAACTTTTGCTAAGAAAGTTTTTCCATATTTTACCCCTTAAATATGGGATTCGGCAGCTATAAAAAAAAACATGTGCTTTCGATTTTTCCCCCATATTTTATCCAAATCTCATTAAGATCTGTGCGTCTGCGTCGGGAGACTTCCATTGTCAGAATTTTTTTTCTACAGAATAAAGTTCGGTGAACTTGAGAATTCTCTTATTGAAAAATATCGGAATATGTAATTTTTCCTTTTTCTTGGATATATTAAAATCTGACCATTATTCTAAATGATAAATATTATAGATTTTAAGAGATTCACTATTCGATAAACATCTAACAAAGAGAGGCGATGGGAGCGATGCAATTTGCACATGTGATAGACAGTGTTACCAATTTAGGCATTTTAATGCCAGATTTAGAGATTTTTGAAAACCTTTAGCCAGAAAAAAATTTGATTTAGCCATTAGCCATTATTTAGGAATTTAAAGGAAATGTTTTACTATTTTTTTTTTAGCTATTTTTTGTTTTTCTATAAAATATAATTCTTATGTATGAATTTATAGCAAAATTAATAAATTTTGGCCAACCTGCAAAACAAAGTTTAAGTTATAATAAATGTTAATGCAAATTTCAAAAGTCAACTGACTAATAAAACTGATGAATTTCAAAAATTCAAATTCAAATTGACAAAATCTAAAAATGCTTGGGTTTTCCTATTGGCAGTAATATTCTCTAGTTTCATAAAAAATCGTAAAAATTGCTCGCTTGTTTCAAGGTCGGTCTGAATTTTTTGAAAATTATAAAACAAATATATTCTTTTAAATATCTGCATATATTTAAGACAAGATCCGCTACTTTTAATTAATTTTTTATTCTATATTTTATATAAAGAGGCACTGCTAAAAAATTGTTTGTTGAAAGGTGGTGTCCGCTAATAAGAATTAGGTTTCATTGTATTTAATAATTTTGGAACAAAATCGCGAGATTTTTCTAAAAAAAGATTTTGCCAATTTTTTAGCTTTATTTTAGCCATTTTTAGCCAATTTTCCATAGAAATTTAGCCAGTTCTGGCAAAACTGGCGATAAAGAACACAAAATTTAGCAACTTTCGGTATTAAAAATTTCGGCTGAAGTTGATATTTGGTGTGCAAAATTTAAATTGAATAAAAACCTTTAATTAAGCATTTTCTAGTAGAAAAATCTAAATTAAACTGTTTGAGACCATGGTGCTAAAATGACGCATTTTTTTTGATAAATAACGCTGGTTGGCTGGAGAATTTTTGTGGATACCATAAAGAAATCGAAATTAACCCCTTTCTTCACACATTAGAAACAACAATTTAACAAGTAAATAAATTAGCTCAATTTGACACCATGTTTTCAAACAGGTTAATTTTTTTCTAGAAGATGCTTTAAATTAAGCATCTTCTAGAAAATTTAAATTAAATTAAGCATCTTCTATGTCGATTTTCATGTCAAATAGAACTTTTTTACATTTTAAAATTCTGGAGTCATTTTGACCCCTTTTGGCTATAAGGGCTAGTTTCTAATTTTTTGTTACCAAATTCTGCAAGAAACAACACAATGTTTTGAAATACTTTCAGGAAAAATATAAAATTTTTAAAAATTTCACTTTTGACCTTGATAAAGAAAGAGTTAACGTTTTCAAATTTTTATAAAATTTTCGGATAACAATCTCTTATAGCAGGATTAAAAGAAATTGGTAGTGATTTTGTTACAGCTAGATAAAAACACCAAAACCATTACTATTATCTAAATTTTTGGCCAAAATTACAGTTTTCTATAAAATTTTGCAATTTAAAATGTCCTCACTGCTAAGCTAAAAGAGGGATATGTATAATTTTCAGCAGAATTCCCATTTTTGGCCATACCTGGGACTAGGTAAGCATAATCCAAAAGAAACAAAAATTTATATCAAAATACTTGTAGATCTTGAAAATGAAACTAGATAATATCATTGCAAATTTTTGAAGAAAATATTTAATTTTTTACGATTTTCATAATTTATCTCATATTAACCCTACAATGGTCTGGGATAATTGCAATTACTTAAATATCTTCCAACTGATTTTCGATTTTTATGCATTTCGAGGAAGGTAATATAGTCTGAATTACGATTCTGTTGACATTTTTCAAAAATATAGATACTTAAGAGTCAATATTTTGATAAAAAGACAAAAGAGGTAATTTTTTCCCCTTGTAAACCATATTTCAAACTTCAGGGCTGTTGCAGCATGTGCTCCCGTTATACGATCAGCTTAATTAATTGCCTGATGTATTTTTATACCCAAAACTAACATTTCTAGAGGGGGCGACGTACAAAGCTTCGTCCCATGGGCAAAAAAAAAAAAAATTTTTTTTTGTCTCAAATTAAGATTAAAGACACACTTTTTGAAAGATAATAAAGTTACTCAAATAAATGTGAAAAAAAAAAATATTTGGTGTGACTGCTTTTGCTGCCATGAGAGTGCGATAAACTGAGAGAATTTTATACAAAAATGACTGAACAGAAAAATGGATTTTAATTGTTTCACGAAAATAATTCTCAAAAATACATTTTTTTTAAAAACTGGTTCGAAGATTTTTTTTAATTACTTCAATACATTTGTAGTTAAATTAAAATATAGATTTTAGTATAGCTTTGCAAAATAATTATTTTTTATTTCTCCTAAAGAGACATTTTTTTTTCTTTAAAATCCAAAACTTACTTAAGTTTGATGGAGTATAAAAAAAATTCTATAAAATTAGATATTTTTTTTTCCTTTTTTTCTAAGTTTATACTGTTATACACAGAAAAAACAGTAGGTACCAACAATGGGATTTTGTGGAAGCAATCACATTTTCTTTTAAATTCAAATTTTATTTCCAACTGTTTTTCTGTTTGAAATATTTGTAACTCGTTTGTAAATTGTTATCTTTATTCGTATTTACAAATTTCTTTATTGGTGCTTTTTAAAAGTTTTTTTTTGTATTTACAAATTTGGTATGAGAATGGTGTTTAAAAAATTAATTAGAATTTTGTAAATTATTTCTGTGTATAATAGTTCATTAAAAAAGTAGTTACTGTTTTTTAGGACAAATTAAAAAAAAATGTGTTTTTTGAAATTTCTAAATGATTTTTACTCAAATTGCACACATTTAAGAGTGTTTAGTGTTTTACCATGTGAACCTTCCATTTTAGGTATAGGATGTGTTGAGTGGGCTTATGTAAAATACTACGAGGAGCATTTTTGTGGAACATTCTAAATCTCTAACTCTTCAATGAAAGGACATTTTTTGGCCCTTTTTTAAAAAGGGACAAAAAAGATCAGTAAGTTGAAGAGTTAGAGTTAGACAAATATTTTTGCGGAACATTTTAACCCTCTAACTAAAAAAGTCCCGTTAATTGAAGAGATAGAAGGTTAAAATTTTCCACAAAAATATTCCTCGTAGTGTTTTACATAAGTTCGCTGAACATACAGTATACCTAAAATGGAGGATTCACATGGTTTCCTATATTAATCCTATTTAATTTTTTTTTTTTATAAAAATTATTTTAAGCGTTTAAAACCCATTTTTTGTGAAAGGCATTTTTTTTTTTATAAATGAATCGATGTTTCCCAAATTTGGCACTTATATCAATTCACGTGCTAAGTTTCATGGCAATGGGATAATGTTTGGAGGTTTTATGAAGATTTTAAAATAAAGGATATATGGCAGGACTAAGAGTCCTTGCTTAGATTTTGAAACAAATTGGCACACACGTTTTCAGTTTTATGTGTATCTCAATGGATGCTTTTTGTAGTTTTACGTCCATTTATGTAGCTAAATAATATTTTTAAATTTCAGGACCTATGGGAGGTGGGCGTGTCCTTATCCCGATATTTCCAAAACTTAAAAGTTTTGTTAACTAAAGGGTACTATGTCAATGTATAAAATTTCAAAACTCTGTCCCCACTCCTTCTATTTTTGTCCAATCGTTATATGGGATCAAAGCACTGTGCGACGGGTTACAGGTCGCAATTTTTTTCGCCCATATTACGAAAGTCTACCCTAAGGTACATATATTGGAGGGAGTAAAATGCGAGTACATAACTCCCCAGTCAGAAAAATACAAACGGGAAAGCGGTGGCAAAGCACTTTAACAGGTGGTATAAGTACTGACAAAAAGTGCTTTCCCATTCCCAAAATGATAACATCATTAGACAAAAGGACCGGCTTTTCAAAAATCGCCGGAAAAGTACTGGAGGAACAAAATTTTAAAACGTTGGCAAAACGCTGGCAAAACCAATAAATAGGTGGTCTGGAAATATATTTTCCAAAATAAAATTAAAAAAAAGTTCATATGTATCTCTTTTGGTCCTGCCGTGATTTGAACCCAGGCCGTCAGATTGGCAGACGATTGCTCTACCCACTGAGCTAACGAGACATATAATATTTAACGGCTAAACACATAAATGAGCTGGACAACTACTGGCTGTGCCAAAATGCTAGTACTGGCAAACAATTTTTTGTAACTAGTATGCCAGCGTCGGGAGGGCAAAAAAAAGTTGGTCTTGAAGGAGCTTTCCCACAAACAAAAAAATTGATTTTATAAAACAAAAAAAATTTTAAATTAAAAAAAATCCAAAAAAAATGTTTTGCTTGCAACCGGATTTGAACTCGGAACCTTCCGACGACAAACATTTTTTAACGAAGCGTCAGCATTTTTATAAAATCATTGGTTTTCCAGTGAATTGATTTTTTACGCCTGGTAGAATTGGCTAGGTAGCACTGGATAACCACTGGTTGCAAACCTTGGCATATCACTCTAAGCCAATTCTTTGCCAGTGGTTTTTTTTTATAAACCACCGAAATTTTTGTAAAATAAATACTGGTAAAACGCTTTTCGCAAACGCTGGTAAAGCGTCCCAAATGAGTGTTCTGCCAGTCATTTATTTTTAATACCGTGGTTACCCAGTGGTATGCCAGTGCTTGATTTTTTGTACCACTGGCGATTTCTGACTGGGTCGTTGCACATTAGTACGTAATTCATTGCCTACATATAGGATATACAATAAGACGTTACCATTAATGAATTTAAACTCATTACAAATAAGAACAATATAAAAATATAACACAATATCCGTAATGCATTATTTTAAAGCCTTCAAATAAGTAGAGATATATCTCTATTACCGTAACTCATTATTTCATAACTCCCACATAAGTATCTATGTATCACATTATAGTAACGTATTACTTTAGTTTTCAAAGTAAAACAAAAGTAAAGGGGTACCCATTACCACACACAGAGAACAAATTAGTTGGTATTCGGTTGAATATATGAAAAATCAGTTGCTTAACCAAAAATTTAATACCGAATACATAATTTTCTTGATTAAAACAGTTAAAATATTCTTATAATCAATATTTTCGTAATATGACTAAACGTACGTTGTAATAATTCAATAATTGGTTACATCAACCAATTTTAAACCAAAAACTTATTTGTGGTAATGATCGGTTGTCCCAACCGTAATAAATAATAAAATTAGTACTTGACACTACCAATAAGTAGTAACAAAAGAGTTTCAATAATAAATATTTAACAAAATGTCAATCCTTAAATCAAAAGTATAGTTTTTTTTTTGGTAAAATAAAAACAATAATAAATTAAACGAAATTAAATTAACTAGGAAAAAAGCTGAAAATTCAAGAACAAGAAGAGAAAACATTTATTCAGGTTAGTAAAATTACAAACAAATGTATAATTCCAAATTCTAATAAGTTCTTAATCTTCTTTATTTAGTTAAAAAATCTGAACGGCGAATTCCAATATGGAATTTATTATCATTTGTAAATGGAAATTCAAATTCAGAGATCAAATATATTAGACGGAATTCAAGAAGGAAAAAGTGCCAAAACTGTATGTATCTTAAAATCTGGGGGTTAAGTTAAAAGTACTATATATTTATCGTCTTAATTTATTTGTATATATATTCTTAGATATATTATTTTGTTTTTTTATTGTTAATATTTTAGTTCGATTTTGTAATATGGACTTATTTTGTTTTTATTTTTATATATTGAAAATAGAAAAATAAAATAAAATTGTAAACAGTGTTTTATTTCATTTGATAGGAATTATAAAAGAAATTCGGTTGAATTGACCGAATATGCTGTTCTAATATGGTAGACATAACTGCCAATGATGGTAGCTGCAACCGAATAATGTTATAGTACACGTAACTACCTAAATTCGGTTGGCAACAAATTCGGTTGTCACAACGATTTTGTTCTTTGTATGCAGGCAATGCGTGAAAAAGGTCCAAGCCATTACCAATATTTTGCTTGAATTATTTGCAGCCAAGCCTCTGTAAAGGGTATTAAGTAAATTAAAGTTTTCCGAATTTAATATTTTACTGCTTTTATTTGGCTGTTTTACATTTTTTTGTTGTACGAGGGCACAAAATTTATTCTGAAGCCTAATAGCAATTTATGCAACTATTGTTGTGGTTTTACAAAAGTACTGAACAACATTTGCATTGTGGGTTGGTTGGTGTTGGCCTTTTTTTTTTTTTTGTTACAACATTTGTTGTATTACATGTTTTTATACACTTTGTTGTTCTTATTTTATAAACGTAAGCCAACTTTATCTATTTGTTTGCTTAACAGTTTTGTGAAATGTGAACTTTTGCATTTTGTTTTATTCTGTTTTTAATACTACACTCATAGAAATAATTTTATAGAAATAGCAGAAAAAGTTACTAAAAATTAGTAAAAAATTATGCTGACGATAAAATTGCTGAAATTAGCTGATTTTTTTGCCAAATACTAGTAAAATAAGAACAGCAAAATTAAAACTGTTAAATTAACAGAATTTTAGTTATATTTAAGTTAACTTTTAGTTAATTGAAAATAACAAATTGTACTGCAAAATCTGCAGACTAAATTAGTAGACTAAAAATAGCAAACTTAAACTGTTATATCTACAAAATGTTTGCTATTTTTAAGCTAAATTTAGTCGAATGCAAATAGCAGTCTATCCTGCTAAAATCAGCAGAAATATTTGCTAAAAAAAAATTGTAAAATGCTATTTTAAAAAGGTTCGATTTTTATTTGTAGTTAAAAGAAAAATCGGAAAAAACTTCGAAAATTTAAAAATTTTTTTGTGATTTTTTAGGCTAATAATTATTTAGCAACATTTTTAGCAAGTTAATTTGCTATTTTCCATTAACAAAAATTTAACTCAAATATAACTAAATTTCTGTATATTTAACAGTTTTATTTTTGCTGTTCCTATATTACTAATATATAACAAAAATAATCTGCTAATTTAGCAGTTTTTTCTGCAGCATCATTTTTAACTAATTTTTAGTAGTTTTAACTACATTTTTTACGGACTTTTTTCTATTAGTGTACTAATATATAACAAAATAATCTGCTAATTTAGCAATTTTTTTTCTGCAGCATCATTTTTAACTAATATTAATTGCTTTTTCTGTTATTTTTACAAATTTATTTCTATGAGTGTATTCTACACAAGCTGGGCTTTTTGTAACTGTTTCATGTTTTTTTTTTAGAAAACTTTATACATATTATACTGAACTACATAAGCTAAGTTGGTTATATTTTCTAATAGTGGTTGCCGTAAATTGTTGGTAGTGTTGTCTTTCAGTTTCCTTTTCAGATTACAACTAAAAAACAACCGTTACAACAAAAAAAAAAAAAAAAAAAAACATCAATTGTTGCTGTGACTGTAGGGCTACTATGCCACTAATTAATAATTTCAATTTAAATAAGATTTAAGTGTGCAACCAGCATATAAATGAAGTAAATTGAACCAACACAAAAAAGGGAACAACGATACTGAAAATTATATGAATTTCTATGAAAAACAGCCAACCGCATTATATTTGGGTAAAAGTATAATAATAAATGATGTTTTTTTATGAGAAATAAAAGCAAAACACAACATGTTTTTTTATATGCCATTTATTTTTCAATTAAAATGTTTATTTCAACTTTAGTGGATTTTGTTTGAAACGAATTTATATGTAATGAGTAGGGCAAGGAATTTCATGCACTTAAAAATGGAAAATATGCGCCAAAAATAGGCATTTAAAAAGGAAAAATATGCATTAAAAATATAAGAAATATGCACTAAAAACTATTATTTTTGCAAAAATAAAGCACTTCAAAACCTAAAAATATATTTAAGTTAGTTATTTTGCAAACAGACACTGAACTCGAAGATTGGATTGGATTGCAAGGAATTTCATGCACTTAAAAATGGAAAATATGCGGTTAAAAAAGACAAATATGCATTAAACATATAAGAAATATGCACTAAAAACTATTATTTTTGCAAAAATAATGCACTTCAAAACCTAAAAATATATTTAAGTTAGTTATTTTGCAAACAGACAGTGAACTCGAAGATTTCCTACAGGTCAATAAGGTTTTTAGAATGTCTATTTTGATTGAATCAAAATATGAAATCATATAAATTTTTTATATTTTTTTACAAAATAAAAAATGCTCCTAAAAATGAAAAATATGCATCAAAAAGCACAAAATATGCATTAAAAAGGCACCAAATATGCATTTAAAGTCAAAATATGCAAAAACATGCATTTTTGACAAAATATGCAAAAATATGCAACTACAAATCGATGTGATTTTGTTCTAAATTCGATGGTTCGGATAAATATTTAGTCCATATCAGTTTTGGACTATCGAGAAAAAACATGCATTTGCATGAAATTCCTTGCCCTAGTAATGAGTTTAATTTAATGTATAAATAACCTTAATGTGGTTGGTTTAAATAGACTTAAAAGTTTATATCGAAAATATTTTGTAAAAAAAAAATGTTTTTCTTAAACATAATGAAATGTTTTCCAATCATAGATAGTTGATATATGAGGGCGACCCCAAAAGTACCCGACCTGAAGTAAAGATGGCGGCAGTAGTTTGAAAAAAATTACTTTGGTTAAAAGTGGCAACCTTAGAAAATATATGTTTTGAGTTTGTAAATACCCCACAAGTTGTTCAGTATTTTTTGGAGTCATCAAGAGTAAACGTTCTCAATGAAGGCTAAAAAGAAAGTATTTTTTCATCAAGTCATTGCACTAGTTTACACTTCACTATTCCGATGGAAAAAATTAATGAATTAAAGTTCGAATTACTTCATCGTGCACTTTGTTCGCCAAATTTAGCTCCCTCTTATTATTTTTTTAAAAAATTGCTTGGTTGCAGAAGATTTGCTTACAATGAGGAGGTGGAGTCTGCAGTTGATGGCTATTTTGAGGAGCTATACAATTCTTAATATAAGCAGAGTATCGAAGCTATTGAAAATCGCTGGCAAAAGTGTAACAAGCTAGAAGGAGACTATTTTAAAAATAAACAATATTTTTCCCAAATTTTTTGTATTTTTGCTTTGTTAGGTTCTGCAACTGTCTTCGTGTTATAATACAAATTTTCTAAGCTAAAATCTATAAAATTTTCGCTTTTTAATAAATTTTTAAAATAAATATTTCTTAATTGAAGAAAATATGTAATAAAATTGCACGTAATATTAAATTTTACATATATTGGCTAAAACTTATAACACGATATAATAAATAAAGGATACGGATAGAAAGCTATTATACTGGCCAAAAATGGTCTCACGTAGAAAAACAACAGAGTTAGAGTTAACGGTGGATGGTGACTTTTAAAAGTTCAATGTATTTGCGGATTATATAAAATACACACACACAAAAACATATTGGAAAAAACGGCAACACGTTATGATTGTAACACACAGCTTTGTTCATTTGACAATTTTCAATTTCAATTTTGTTCCATCTCTTTTTTTTTTTTTTTTTGGTTTGGCTTTTCGTACAAGGTTTTACCAATTCAATTTAGCCAATACCACATATACAATCACATTTACCAAAAACACACACGTTCATTTCAATATGGCTATATGCGGACTACCGAATAGGTTTCCTTTGTATATGTTCATGTTATTGTTGTTACACTTTCATTCAATTTGTTTTTGTCTGTACTTTTTCATAAAATTCACTATGAATTTCAATTGAATACATTCCTGCACAATGTCAACTACAACAGCACTGGTAAAAGCATGGTTAGCATTACAAACAGGAGCAGCAGCAGTAACAAAATAAAAAACAAAAAAAATAGTCAATTTTAATGAAATTAATACATGACACGCTGACCGCTTGAGTGTACTTGAGCCTCATATGTCTATATACTACCTAATGATATAAACACACATACATTTATATAAACATGTACGCACACTTCCATATACAACTAACAAAGTTAATTTATTTGGTGTTGCAATTGTGGCAATTACTAGTCTACTTTCAATGTATGCACTCTGTATAGATGAATGTGTCATTTGCTTACACTTTGTATTTACTACTTTACTATTACCAAGCAACTACTTCCACAATGCATTATGGGTCTACAGTAGGTACATAACTTTTTTAATTTTTTACAAATATCAAAAACTACATTTTATAGCAGTATAGGCCTTGCAAAAATATAAGAAAATATAATATTACTTTTAGAAAAGTTTACACACCAAATGCGTTGAAGAATGAAAGAACGATTTTTTTCTATTTGACTTTTTTACAATAATTTCCCACGAAATATATAAATTTCCAATAATATCATTGCTCTGAATCCGAATTTGCTACAAACATTTTAACAAAATCAAAATGCTTTCAAATTTTAGTAATTTTTTAGATTTTTTAAATATTTAAGCTCTTATGCATAACAATTTGAATAACTTATAATGCGTTTATAAATTATAAACCAGTATATGTGACAGCGCATAGAGAAAGGGACCTAAGAGTAAAAAAATCAATTTTTTTTTTTTTTTTTTGTAGACAACATCTGAGCATCGAATAGACCGATCCCATGCTCTCCTGACCTTAGGTCCCTTTCTATCCTTAGGTCCCTTTGTATTTTGCGCGTCACATATATAAAATAAATGCAAATATTTGTCTTTGAAAGGAAATTAAAAATACCCATGTGAAAATTGAAATATATATGAACATTAGAGTTCTCCAAGCTTGTATGGAGGAAAATAAATTTTTAGTTTTTAACCGTGCTACCCCCTGGAAATATGTATTTGGGTGTAAAACTACGCCCGCCAAAAAATTAGGATAATCGGACATCGGGAAGAAGTGCCGCATCGGCCCTGAAGTTTGGAACACGGATTACAATGGGAAAATATGACTTTTTGTTCATTTTCTCGAAAACATTGATATTTTAGAACTAATTCGAATTAAAAACACTGAAGATCCGTAATTTAGAGTGAATTCTTTTTGCAATAAAGCAATAAAAACTTAAATCGGTTAAAAATCAGCCGAGTTATAACAATTTCCCCAGGCAACTGATGTGTCGCAGGCCATTTAATCAAGAAATTCGGGTCCAAATTTTAAAATTTATTGAAATAATCTACTACAGAAACATTTTTTTATTTTATAAGTTCCACGAACTCAGATAAGAATTATTTTTTTCTATTGTGTTTTGCTAACTCGTTTTAAATTAGCGCTAAAGAATGTCGGAGTTCTTAAACAATGTTTTCAAATCTACAATTTAAAATTTTTTAAAATTTTTTTAAAGAAATTCTAAAAAATCAACGATTGAACTTTAGGGTCTTATTAAGAACATATTAGAGATTAAACACTACAAAAATTGTAGGATTTCGTTTTTTAATTTGGCTGCGGCAGAGATTTTCTTTGAGCGGATTTCGAGAAAACAGCGATTTTTGGCATTTATTTAGCTTTTAGGTAAATTTTTCTTTTTTAATATTTTATTTTCACATAATTTTGGCCGGAATATAACTACACAAGATTAAATACTTCAATCCTGAAATTTAGGGTAAAATATAAATATATTAAATTGCCTCTGTGTAAGGCCAGAAGTCAAATTTGAGGAGATTTTATTTTTTTTAAAACATATTAATATAACAGATATTCCTGAGCGGATATTGATATTATTTTTCTACATCTAAAAATAATATTCTTAATTTAATTTTATAAAATTAACCCTGAAAAAATTTTTTGGAACACCCTAATGAACATACATGATCATACATTGACTTGTATATGATCATGCATGGACATACGTGATCATATATGACTATGCATAGTTCAATGTATGACCATACATGATCTCATATATTTCCATATATCTTTGGATCCGAAATTTGAGGGTATATGACAGTACATGTTCATATATGACCATATATGATCATTTGTGACCATATATGATCACATATAAGTCATTACGCTGTGGTGTAATGGTTAGCGCGTTGGACTGTTACCCGTGAGGTTGCGGGTTCGAGCCCCAACCAAGGCAACATCAATTTAAGAAAAATAGTAATATGTATGAGTTTTTTCTATCCCTCATACATATCGCAGCGTCCTCCTTCGGTGTTCCCATAGCACTTAACCCCACCGAAGTAAAATAATATAACAGGGCTATGAACTAAAAACTTCAACAAAGTTCGCCAACTTACCATCAGATGGCGCGCAACAACTGTTCTAAAATTCAACATCTCGCGTAATTACAGTGTTGCCATATTTGAAGCCCTTCATTTTTCACCACCTTTCACTCCTTCTCTATCCCATTTCCAAAGGAAGCCACATGTTAATTAGTAGGAAGAATTTCCTGAGTGTTGCTTCTCTTAAAAAAAAAAAAATATATATGATCTTATATGGCCATATACATCCATATACCCTAAAATTTCGGATCAAAAGATATATGGAAATATATGAGATCATATATGGTCATACATTGAGCTATGAATAGTCATATATGATCACGTATGTCCATGCATGATCATATACAAGTCAATGTATGATCATGTATGTTCAAATATATATTTCGATTTTCACATGGGTATATAAAAAATAGGTGAGAGCAAATATTATTCATCCTCTAGTTCGATGTTTTTATTTATTTAAATAAAAACCATGTATATTAGTTTTTCGAAACAAACAAGTTTTATTTTTCATTGAATTAAAGCAAAATAATCAATTTGAAACATTGCGGGCCACGGTAAAAACATTAACTTTTTTAAGTTAGTAAAAACGTCACCCTAATTTACTGGAAGACACACAAAATATATGTATTGGCTGGCA
Source organism: Leucophora obtusa (assembly GCA_949987735.1). NCBI lineage: Eukaryota > Metazoa > Arthropoda > Insecta > Diptera > Anthomyiidae > Leucophora > Leucophora obtusa. The sequence goes on from OX465297.1 coordinate 208,966,324, forward strand.
TTGCTGGCCTGCTTACACATCATTTTAGTTTGATATAATTTTGTTTTGGTTTTTTGGTTACTTTTTAAACTTCGGAGAATACAGAATTCTCATTTATTTAAAGTGGGGATCAGTATAAAGTCTGATGTTTTGCACATAAGTAATCAAACTAACTTTAGTCATGATCTTTTATGATTATGATCTTGGACGGATACTGATGAGGGGGAGTAACATCCTCCGAAACAGCTGTCTATCCTGTTTGCAAGAAGAAAATTTTGAAAAACTAATATGCACGGTTTTTATTTAAATAAATAAAAAATAAAAACATCGAAGTAGAGGCTGAATAATATGTCCTCTCGCCCATTTGTGAATAAAGTTCGAACCAGCGTTGCCAATTAAGCCATTTTATGGCCAGAAAAAATTGGATTTAGCCATTAGCCATTATTTTAGCCATTTTTGGAAAATGTTTAGCTATTTTTAGCCATTTTTCGTTTTTATACAAAATATAATTTTTGAGCCTGAATTTACAGCTAAATTAATGAATTTTGTTCAATATGCATTAAATATGCTAATATTCCAAATCTTATTTAACAAATTGGGACAACTAATCTGTTCAAAGTACGTCCTTATCCGGATTTAATTCACTCAAATAAAATTGAACATATAATAACCCAGCAAACAAAGATGATCATTAATGACTCAGAAATGAGCTCCAAAAACATAAAGATTTTTCCACTTTTCCCTGTGAAAGTGGTCCGTCCAAAAGAGCCCCCTGTGTACTCAGAAATGACTCAGAAATAATTTAAATAATTTTGGAATCTTCTTTGAGTCCGAAAAATTAACCCTATTTTGAGATAGCTTTTCAGATTGTAGAGACAACTTTTTGCATTATTTTCTGAGGGTTCATATTTTCTTCCAAAAAAAAAGAGTGTTTTCAAAAAAACAATCATTTCTATGAGCCATTAAAGAATCTTATTTATGAGCGCTCCTAAATTGCTGGCTGGGAAGTATTTATACAAATTCCAAGCAGGTGTTTGTTTTCAAAAATTACGGAATAAAAATAAATTTCTACACTTTGTAAAAGTACGTTTGAAGAAACTGTTTTCTTTTAATTAAAAGAAATCCAAAATATGTACACACATAGAAAAAATTAGTTGGTATTCGGTTGAATATATGAAAAATCAGTTGCTTAACCAAAAATTTAATACCGAATACATAATTTTCTTGATTAAAACAGTTAAAATATTCTTATAATCAATATTTTCGTAATATGACTAAACGTACGTTGTAATAATTCAATAATTGGTTACATCAACCAATTTTAAACCAAAAACTTATTTGTGGTAATGATCGGTTGTCCCAACCGTAATAAATTATAAAATTAGTACTTGACACTACCAATAAGTAGTAACAAAAGATTTTCAATAATAAATATTTAACAAAATGTCAATCCTTAAATCAAAAGTATAGTTTTTTTTTTGGTAAAATAAAAACAATAATAAATTAAACGAAATTAAATTAACTAGGAAAAAAGCTGAAAATTCAAGAACAAGAAGAGAAAACATTTATTCAGGTTAGTAAAATTACAAACAAATGTATAATTCCAAATTCTAATAAGTTCTTAATCTTCTTTATTTAGTTAAAAAATCTGAACGGCGAATTCCAATATGGAATTTATTATCATTTGTAATTGGAAATTCAAATTCAGAGATCATATATATTAGACGGAATTCAAGAAGGAAAAAGTGCAAAAACTGTATGTATCTTAAAATCTCGGGGTTAAGTTAAAAGTACTATATATTTATCGTCTTAATTTATTTGTATATATATTCTTAGATATATTATTTTGTTTTTTTATTGTTAATATTTTAGTTCGATTTTGTAATATGGACTTATTTTGTTTTTATTTTTATATATTCAAAATAGAAAAATAAAATAAAATTGTAAACAGTGTTTTATTTCATTTGATAGGAATTATAAAAGAAATTCGGTTGAATTGACCGAATATGCTGTTCTAATATGGTAGACATAACTGCCAATGATGGTAGCTGCAACCGAATAATGTGATAGTACACGTAACTACCTAAATTCGGTTGTCACAACGATTTTGTTCTTTGTATGTATTTAATTGCGTTAAAAATATCAGGATTTAATTATAAAACATACTTAAAATCGCTGAATACACTTAAAATAAAGTCAGTAAAAAAAATCTGTCAAACGGGTTAAAATAGATTTGACAAATTTTTAACAAATTTTTACTTGAAACACTGATTTAAACAATAATTTTAGTTTTTTTCATTTAACACAATACTAAAAATCCTCAGTACTTTAACTTATTTGGAGTGTTAATTTTCAAAATTATTTATAACTACCTTTTAAGAACCCATTCCTTTAATTTTCCACAATTGTTTGTTAAAAAAATATAATATTTTCATGTTTCTGCTATTTCGCAGTAGATAGCGCCTCCAATGTATCTGAAGTTTTAAAGATTGCGGTATTTCTTTCCCTCCTGATTTTTTAAAATTGCCCATATCTGGAAAACTAAGAGAGAAAAAGCAAAATTGATGAAAATTTCGACTACCCCGAAAATTTTCAATAAAAATTTTCCAATTAATAAAATGGCCCAAAAGATAAACCATATAATACCCTCGTGTAAAGGTTATATCTATCCAAAAATGGATCTTAGTGGGACTTGGGCCCTCGGAAATTTTTAATAAAAATTTTACACTTAATAAAATAGCCCATATCTCGAAAACTAAGCGAGATAGAGCAAAACGGACAAATTAAAAACATAATATTCGGTGGTAAAAATCTTAAAAATTCTTTGCTATTGAGGGGTTTAAAATCCTTAAAAATTACAAAAAGTGCGTTTCTAAGTGTCCGCATTTAACTAAGAAATGATTCCCTACTTCTAAGTCATTCTTAACTCCATAATTTGCATATAAACAGTCGCTGCTCACAAATTGTCTGTTAAATGACTGTTGGAATGAATGTTGTTGGTAGGTTTCACTGTGTTTAATAAATTTTTAAGGAAAATCGGGAGATTGATCTTAAAAATTGCTCAGCCGTTTTTTAGCTTCATTTTAGCCATTTTTTCCCCCATTTTTTTTGCCGCATAAATTTAGCCATTTTTGCCAACCAAAAATGGCTAAACTAACAAGTTTTGTTTGTCATTGAATGAAAGGAAAATAATCAATTTGATATATAAAAAATATTTAGAGTATTTGCTAATATGACATTTAGTAAGGCAGTAGTAGTTGTTATATAAAAAAGATAGGAAATTAAATTGCCAATTTTGGAAAATTAAATTGATCATAGGAGACACAAATAAATAAATTTTTCCTTATGTGGAGGATTTAAATACCTTTAATTAAAGGTACATGTCATTTAAATTGCCCTAATTCTGATTGATTTTCTTGAGAAAAAATTAAAAAAATTAGTTTTTTTCGACATCCACAAAAAAAAAAATATTTAGAAACTGAAATTTTTAAATCGGCCATGACAGATTTGTGCAGAATTTTGTAAGTTTAAATACAAAAAGAATTTTAAAAATCGGTTAATAACTGTGGCCTTAAATGTTATTTGCTCAAAAAAGGTGTTTTTGGACATTCTGTGCAGTGAATTAACTTTTTTTGTACTGCTGTAAATTTCTGATTATGTAGCACTGGATAACCACTGGCTGCAAACCTTGGCATAGCATACCCCACTTTTGGCCAGCGGTTTTTAAGCAAATACTGGAAAAACGCTTTTTGCAAACACTGGAAATGCCTCCCAAATGAGTGTTGTGTCAGTGCTTGATTTTTTATACCACTGGTAACTTCTGACTGGGATATTTCAACTTGTGTTTTGCTAATACGTTTTAAATGAATGCCAAACAGGGCGGAATTTTTCATCACTAAAGCATATTTTCTGTCTAAAAAAATTTTTTAAATGCATTTATTTAATTGAAAATATCTTTCTTTTAAGCCCATGCCTACTTTTAGTGAAGTATTATTTTTTTTTTCACTTGTCATTTTTCGATTTCTCCGGGGTGCCAAATTTGTGTAAATAAAAAATCTGAAATTGCCATAACTTTTGATTTCGTCGTGCGAGTTTTTTTAAGAATAACCAACCCCACAAAAAACTGATAGGATATAAGTGTGATACACCAAAATGTTCGTATGAATAAGGCCTATTTGCGTCCATACTTAGAAATGCGGCGAGTAGTCTGCGTATTCCAGAAATTCAGATTTTGTTTACTGACCACCAGTGGTGAATCACATTTTCATGGAGCAACCCCACAAAAAACTGATAGGATATAAGTGTGATACACGAAAATGTTCGTATGAATAAGGCCTATTTGCGTCCATACTTAGAAATGCGGCGACTAGTCCAGGTATTCCAGAAATTCAGATTTTGTTTACTGACCACCAGTGGTGAATCACATTTTCATGGAGCAACCCCACAAAAAACTGATAGGATATAAGTGTGATACACGAAAATGTTCGTATGAATAAGGCCTATTTGCGTCCATACTTAGAAATGCGGCGAGTAGTCTACGTATTCCAGAAATTCAGATTTTGTTTACTGACCACCAGTGGTGAATCACATTTTCATGGAGCAACCCCACAAAAAACTGATAGGATATAAGTGTGATACATCAAAATGTTCGTATGAACAAGGCCTATTTGCGTCCATACTTAGAAATGCGGCGAGTAGTCTACGTATTCCAGAAATTCAGATTTTGTTTACTGACCACCAGTGGTGAATCACATTTTCATGGAGCAACCCCACAAAAAACTGATAGGATATAAGTGTGATACACCAAAATGTTCGTATGAATAAGGCCTATTTGCGTCCATACTTAGAAATGCGGCGACTAGTCCAGGTATTCCAGAAATTCAGATTTTGTTTACTGACCACCAGTGGTGAATCACATTTTCATGGAGCAACCCCACAAAAAACTGATAGGATATAAGTGTGATACACGAAAATGTTCGTATGAATAAGGCCTATTTGCGTCCATACTTAGAAATGCGGCGAGTAGTCTACGTATTCCAGAAATTCAGATTTTGTTTACTGACCACCAGGGGTGAATCACATTTTCATGGAGCAACCCCACAAAAAACTGATAGGATATAAGTGTGATACACCAAAATGTTCGTATGAATAAGGCCTATTTGCGTCCATACTTAGAAATTCGGGGAGTATTCTACGTATTCCAGAAATTCAGATTTTGTTTACTGACCACCAGGGGTGAATCACATTTTCATGGAGCAACCCCACAAAAAACTGATAGGATATAAGTGTGATACACGAAAATGTTCGTATGAATAAGGCCTATTTGCGTCCATACTTAGAAATGCGGCGACTAGTCCAGGTATTAGAAATGCGACGAGTAGTCTACGTATTCCAGAAATTCAGATTTTGTTTACTGACCACCAGTGGTGAATCACATTTTCATGGAGCAACCCCACAAAAAACTGATAGGATATAAGTGTGATACACCAAAATGTTCGTATGAATAAGGCCTATTTGCGTCCATACTTAGAAATGCGGCGAGTATTCTACGTATTCCAGAAATTCAGATTTTGTTTACTGACCACCAGGGGTGAATCACATTTTCATGGAGCAACCCCACAAAAAACTGATAGGATATAAGTGTGATACACCAAAATGTTCGTATGAATAAGGCCTATTTGCGTCCATACTTAGAAATGCGGCGACTAGTCCAGGTATTAGAAATGCGACGAGTAGTCTATGTATTCCAGAAATTCAGATTTTGTTTACTGACCACCAGTGGTGAATCACATTTTCATGGAGCAACCCCACAAAAAACTGATAGGATACACCAAAATTTTCGTATGAATAAGGCATATTGGCGTCCATACTTAGAAATGCGGCGACTAGTCCAGGTATTCCAGAAATTCAGATTTTGTTTACTGACCACCAGTTGTGAATCACATTTTCATGGAGCAACCCCACAAAAAACTGATAGGATATAAGTGTGATACACCAAAATGTTCGTATGAATAAGGCATATTGGCGTCCATACTTAGAAATGCGGCGACTAGTCCAGGTATTCCAGAAATTCAGATTTTGTTTACTGACCAACAGTGGTGAATCACATTTTCATGGAGGAACCCCACAAAAAACTGATAGGATATAAGTGTGATACACCAAAATGTTCGTATGAATAAGGCCTATTTGCGTCCATACCTAGAAATGCGACGAGTAGTCTACGTATTCCAGAAATTCAGATTTTGTTTACTGACCACCAGTGGTGAATCACATTTTCATGGAGCAACCCCACAAAAAACTGATAGGATATAAGTGTGATACACCAAAATGTTCGTATGAATAAGGCCTATTTGCGTCCATACTTAGAAATGAGGCGAGCAGTCTACGTATTCCAGAAATTCAGATTTTGTTTACTGACCACCAGTGGTGAATCACATTTTCATGGAGCAACCCCACAAAAAACTGATAGGATATAAGTGTGATACACCAAAATGTTCGTATGAATAAGGCCTATTTGCGTCCATACTTAGAAATGCGGCGAGTAGTCCAGGTATTCCAGAAATTCAGATTTTGTTTACTGACCACCAGTGGTGAATCACATTTTCATGGAGCAACCCCACAAAAAACTGATAGGATACACCAAAATTTTCGTATGAATAAGGCATATTGGCGTCCATACTTAGAAATGCGGCGACTAGTCCAGGTATTCCAGAAATTCAGATTTTGTTTACTGACCACCAGTTGTGAATCACATTTTCATGGAGCAACCCCACAAAAAACTGATAGGATATAAGTGTGATACACCAAAATGTTCGTATGAATAAGGCATATTGGCGTCCATACTTAGAAATGCGGCGACTAGTCCAGGTATTCCAGAAATTCAGATTTTGTTTACTGACCAACAGTGGTGAATCACATTTTCATGGAGGAACCCCACAAAAAACTGATAGGATATAAGTGTGATACACGAAAATGTTCGTATGAATAAGGCCTATTTGCGTCCATACTTAGAAATGCGACGAGTAGTCTACGTATTCCAGAAATTCAGATTTTGTTTACTGACCACCAGTGGTGAATCACATTTTCATGGAGCAACCCCACAAAAAACTGATAGGATATAAGTGTGATACACCAAAATGTTCGTATGAATAAGGCCTATTTGCGTCCATACTTAGAAATGCGGCGAGTAGTCTACGTATTCCAGAAATTCAGATTTTGTTTACTGACCACCAGTGGTGAATCACATTTTCATGGAGCAACCCCACAAAAAACTGATAGGATATAAGTGTGATACGCCAAAATGTTCGTATGAATAAGGCCTATTTGCGTCCATACTTAGAAATGCGGCGAGTAGTCCAGGTATTCCAGAAATTCAGATTTTGTTTACTGACCACCAGTGGTGAATCACATTTTCATGGAGCAACCCCACAAAAAACTGATAGGATATAAGTGTGATACACCAAAATGTTCGTATGAATAAGGCCTATTTGCGTCCATACTTAGAAATGCGGCGAGTATTCTACGTATTCCAGAAATTCAGATTTTGTTTACTGACCACCAGGGGTGAATCACATTTTCATGGAGCAACCCCACAAAAAACTGATAGGATATAAGTGTGATACACGAAAATGTTCGTATGAATAAGGCCTATTTGCGTCCATACTTAGAAATGCGGCGACTAGTCCAGGTATTAGAAATGCGACGAGTAGTCTACGTATTCCAGAAATTCAGATTTTGTTTACTGACCACCAGTGGTGAATCACATTTTCATGGAGCAACCCCACAAAAAACTGATAGGATACACCAAAATTTTCGTATGAATAAGGCATATTGGCGTCCATACTTAGAAATGCGGCGACTAGTCCAGGTATTCCAGAAATTCAGATTTTGTTTACTGACCACCAGTTGTGAATCACATTTTCATGGAGCAACCCCACAAAAAACTGATAGGATATAAGTGTGATACACCAAAATGTTCGTATGAATAAGGCCTATTTGCGTCCATACTTAGAAATGCGGCGAGTAGTCCAGGTATTCCAGAAATTCAGATTTTGTTTACTGACCACTAGTGGTGAATCACATTTTCATGGAGCAACCCCACAAAAAACTGATAGGATATAAGTGTGATACACACAAATGTTCGTATGAATAAGGCCTATTTGCGTCCATACTTAGAAATGCGGCGAGTAGTCTACGTATTCCAGAAATTCAGATTTTGTTTACTGACCACCAGGGGTGAATCACATTTTCATGGAGCAACCCCACAAAAAACTGATAGGATATAAGTGTGATACACCAAAATGTTCGTATGAATAAGGCCTATTTGCGTCCATACTTAGAAATGCGGCGAGTAGTCTACGTATTCCAGAAATTCAGATTTTGTTTACTGACCACCAGTGGTGAATCACATTTTCATGGAGCAACCCCACAAAAAACTGATAGGATATAAGTGTGATACACGAAAATGTTCGTATGAATAAGGCCTATTTGCGTCCATACTTAGAAATGCGGCGAGTAGTCTACGTATTCCAGAAATTCAGATTTTGTTTACTGACCACCAGGGGTGAATCACATTTTCATGGAGCAACCCCACAAAAAACTGATAGGATATAAGTGTGATACACCAAAATGTTCGTATGAATAAGGCCTATTTGCGTCCATACTTAGAAATGCGGCGACTAGTCCAGGTATTCCAGAAATTCAGATTTTGTTTACTGACCACCAGTGGTGAATCACATTTTCATGGAGCAACCCCACAAAAAACTGATAGGATATAAGTGTGATACACGAAAATGTTCGTATGAATAAGGCCTATTTGCGTCCATACTTAGAAATGCGGCGAGTAGTCTACGTATTCCAGAAATTCAGATTTTGTTTACTGACCACCAGGGGTGAATCACATTTTCATGGAGCAACCCCACAAAAAACTGATAGGATATAAGTGTGATACACCAAAATGTTCGTATGAATAAGGCCTATTTGCGTCCATACTTAGAAATTCGGGGAGTATTCTACGTATTCCAGAAATTCAGATTTTGTTTACTGACCACCAGGGGTGAATCACATTTTCATGGAGCAACCCCACAAAAAACTGATAGGATATAAGTGTGATACACGAAAATGTTCGTATGAATAAGGCCTATTTGCGTCCATACTTAGAAATGCGGCGACTAGTCCAGGTATTAGAAATGCGACGAGTAGTCTACGTATTCCAGAAATTCAGATTTTGTTTACTGACCACCAGTGGTGAATCACATTTTCATGGAGCAACCCCACAAAAAACTGATAGGATATAAGTGTGATACACCAAAATGTTCGTATGAATAAGGCCTATTTGCGTCCATACTTAGAAATGCGGCGAGTATTCTACGTATTCCAGAAATTCAGATTTTGTTTACTGACCACCAGGGGTGAATCACATTTTCATGGAGCAACCCCACAAAAAACTGATAGGATATAAGTGTGATACACGAAAATGTTCGTATGAATAAGGCCTATTTGCGTCCATACTTAGAAATGCGGCGACTAGTCCAGGTATTAGAAATGCGACGAGTAGTCTACGTATTCCAGAAATTCAGATTTTGTTTACTGACCACCAGTGGTGAGTCACATTTTCATGGAGCAACCCCACAAAAAACTGATAGGATACACCAAAATTTTCGTATGAATAAGGCATATTGGCGTCCATACTTAGAAATGCGGCGACTAGTCCAGGTATTCCAGAAATTCAGATTTTGTTTACTGACCACCAGTGGTGAATCACATTTTCATGGAGCAACCCCACAAAAAACTGATAGGATATAAGTGTGATACACGAAAATGTTCGTATGAATAAGGCCTATTTGCGTCCATACTTAGAAATGCGGCGAGTAGTCTACGTATTCCAGAAATTCAGATTTTGTTTACTGACCACCAGTGGTGAATCACATTTTCATGGAGCAACCCCACAAAAAACTGATAGGATATAAGTGTGATACATCAAAATGTTCGTATGAACAAGGCCTATTTGCGTCCATACCTAGAAATGCGGCGAGTAGTCTACGTATTCCAGAAATTCAGATTTTGTTTACTGACCACCAGTGGTGAATCACATTTTCATGGAGCAACCCCACAAAAAACTGATAGGATATAAGTGTGATACACCAAAATGTTCGTATGAATAAGGCCTATTTGCGTCCATACTTAGAAATGCGGCGAGTAGTCCAGGTATTCCAGAAATTCAGATTTTGTTTACTGACCACCAGTGGTGAATCACATTTTCATGGAGCAACCCCACAAAAAACTGATAGGATACACCAAAATTTTCGTATGAATAAGGCATATTGGCGTCCATACTTAGAAATGCGGCGACTAGTCCAGGTATTCCAGAAATTCAGATTTTGTTTACTGACCACCAGTTGTGAATCACATTTTCATGGAGCAACCCCACAAAAAACTGATAGGATATAAGTGTGATACACCAAAATGTTCGTATGAATAAGGCATATTGGCGTCCATACTTAGAAATGCGGCGACTAGTCCAGGTATTCCAGAAATTCAGATTTTGTTTACTGACCAACAGTGGTGAATCACATTTTCATGGAGGAACCCCACAAAAAACTGATAGGATATAAGTGTGATACACGAAAATGTTCGTATGAATAAGGCCTATTTGCGTCCATACTTAGAAATGCGACGAGTAGTCTACGTATTCCAGAAATTCAGATTTTGTTTACTGACCACCAGTGGTGAATCACATTTTCATGGAGCAACCCCACAAAAAACTGATAGGATATAAGTGTGATACACCAAAATGTTCGTATGAATAAGGCCTATTTGCGTCCATACTTAGAAATGCGGCGAGTAGTCTACGTATTCCAGAAATTCAGATTTTGTTTACTGACCACCAGTGGTGAATCACATTTTCATGGAGCAACCCCACAAAAAACTGATAGGATATAAGTGTGATACGCCAAAATGTTCGTATGAATAAGGCCTATTTGCGTCCATACTTAGAAATGCGGCGAGTAGTCCAGGTATTCCAGAAATTCAGATTTTGTTTACTGACCACCAGTGGTGAATCACATTTTCATGGAGCAACCCCACAAAAAACTGATAGGATATAAGTGTGATACACCAAAATGTTCGTATGAATAAGGCCTATTTGCGTCCATACTTAGAAATGCGGCGAGTATTCTACGTATTCCAGAAATTCAGATTTTGTTTACTGACCACCAGGGGTGAATCACATTTTCATGGAGCAACCCCACAAAAAACTGATAGGATATAAGTGTGATACACGAAAATGTTCGTATGAATAAGGCCTATTTGCGTCCATACTTAGAAATGCGGCGACTAGTCCAGGTATTAGAAATGCGACGAGTAGTCTACGTATTCCAGAAATTCAGATTTTGTTTACTGACCACCAGTGGTGAATCACATTTTCATGGAGCAACCCCACAAAAAACTGATAGGATACACCAAAATTTTCGTATGAATAAGGCATATTGGCGTCCATACTTAGAAATGCGGCGACTAGTCCAGGTATTCCAGAAATTCAGATTTTGTTTACTGACCACCAGTTGTGAATCACATTTTCATGGAGCAACCCCACAAAAAACTGATAGGATATAAGTGTGATACACCAAAATGTTCGTATGAATAAGGCCTATTTGCGTCCATACTTAGAAATGCGGCGAGTAGTCCAGGTATTCCAGAAATTCAGATTTTGTTTACTGACCACTAGTGGTGAATCACATTTTCATGGAGCAACCCCACAAAAAACTGATAGGATATAAGTGTGATACACACAAATGTTCGTATGAATAAGGCCTATTTGCGTCCATACTTAGAAATGCGGCGAGTAGTCTACGTATTCCAGAAATTCAGATTTTGTTTACTGACCACCAGGGGTGAATCACATTTTCATGGAGCAACCCCACAAAAAACTGATAGGATATAAGTGTGATACACCAAAATGTTCGTATGAATAAGGCCTATTTGCGTCCATACTTAGAAATGCGGCGAGTAGTCTACGTATTCCAGAAATTCAGATTTTGTTTACTGACCACCAGTGGTGAATCACATTTTCATGGAGCAACCCCACAAAAAACTGATAGGATATAAGTGTGATACACGAAAATGTTCGTATGAATAAGGCCTATTTGCGTCCATACTTAGAAATGCGGCGAGTAGTCTACGTATTCCAGAAATTCAGATTTTGTTTACTGACCACCAGGGGTGAATCACATTTTCATGGAGCAACCCCACAAAAAACTGATAGGATATAAGTGTGATACACCAAAATGTTCGTATGAATAAGGCCTATTTGCGTCCATACTTAGAAATGCGGCGACTAGTCCAGGTATTCCAGAAATTCAGATTTTGTTTACTGACCACCAGTGGTGAATCACATTTTCATGGAGCAACCCCACAAAAAACTGATAGGATATAAGTGTGATACACGAAAATGTTCGTATGAATAAGGCCTATTTGCGTCCATACTTAGAAATGCGGCGAGTAGTCTACGTATTCCAGAAATTCAGATTTTGTTTACTGACCACCAGGGGTGAATCACATTTTCATGGAGCAACCCCACAAAAAACTGATAGGATATAAGTGTGATACACCAAAATGTTCGTATGAATAAGGCCTATTTGCGTCCATACTTAGAAATTCGGGGAGTATTCTACGTATTCCAGAAATTCAGATTTTGTTTACTGACCACCAGGGGTGAATCACATTTTCATGGAGCAACCCCACAAAAAACTGATAGGATATAAGTGTGATACACGAAAATGTTCGTATGAATAAGGCCTATTTGCGTCCATACTTAGAAATGCGGCGACTAGTCCAGGTATTAGAAATGCGACGAGTAGTCTACGTATTCCAGAAATTCAGATTTTGTTTACTGACCACCAGTGGTGAATCACATTTTCATGGAGCAACCCCACAAAAAACTGATAGGATATAAGTGTGATACACCAAAATGTTCGTATGAATAAGGCCTATTTGCGTCCATACTTAGAAATGCGGCGAGTATTCTACGTATTCCAGAAATTCAGATTTTGTTTACTGACCACCAGGGGTGAATCACATTTTCATGGAGCAACCCCACAAAAAACTGATAGGATATAAGTGTGATACACGAAAATGTTCGTATGAATAAGGCCTATTTGCGTCCATACTTAGAAATGCGGCGACTAGTCCAGGTATTAGAAATGCGACGAGTAGTCTACGTATTCCAGAAATTCAGATTTTGTTTACTGACCACCAGTGGTGAGTCACATTTTCATGGAGCAACCCCACAAAAAACTGATAGGATACACCAAAATTTTCGTATGAATAAGGCATATTGGCGTCCATACTTAGAAATGCGGCGACTAGTCCAGGTATTCCAGAAATTCAGATTTTGTTTACTGACCACCAGTGGTGAATCACATTTTCATGGAGCAACCCCACAAAAAACTGATAGGATATAAGTGTGATACACGAAAATGTTCGTATGAATAAGGCCTATTTGCGTCCATACTTAGAAATGCGGCGAGTAGTCTACGTATTCCAGAAATTCAGATTTTGTTTACTGACCACCAGTGGTGAATCACATTTTCATGGAGCAACCCCACAAAAAACTGATAGGATATAAGTGTGATACATCAAAATGTTCGTATGAACAAGGCCTATTTGCGTCCATACTTAGAAATGCGGCGAGTAGTCTACGTATTCCAGAAATTCAGATTTTGTTTACTGACCACCAGTGGTGAATCACATTTTCATGGAGCAACCCCACAAAAAACTGATAGGATATAAGTGTGATACACCAAAATGTTCGTATGAATAAGGCCTATTTGCGTCCATACTTAGAAATGCGGCGAGTAGTCCAGGTATTCCAGAAATTCAGATTTTGTTTACTGACCACCAGTGGTGAATCACATTTTCATGGAGCAACCCCACAAAAAACTGATAGGATACACCAAAATTTTCGTATGAATAAGGCATATTGGCGTCCATACTTAGAAATGCGGCGACTAGTCCAGGTATTCCAGAAATTCAGATTTTGTTTACTGACCACCAGTTGTGAATCACATTTTCATGGAGCAACCCCACAAAAAACTGATAGGATATAAGTGTGATACACCAAAATGTTCGTATGAATAAGGCATATTGGCGTCCATACTTAGAAATGCGGCGACTAGTCCAGGTATTCCAGAAATTCAGATTTTGTTTACTGACCAACAGTGGTGAATCACATTTTCATGGAGGAACCCCACAAAAAACTGATAGGATATAAGTGTGATACACGAAAATGTTCGTATGAATAAGGCCTATTTGCGTCCATACTTAGAAATGCGACGAGTAGTCTACGTATTCCAGAAATTCAGATTTTGTTTACTGACCACCAGTGGTGAATCACATTTTCATGGAGCAACCCCACAAAAAACTGATAGGATATAAGTGTGATACACCAAAATGTTCGTATGAATAAGGCCTATTTGCGTCCATACTTAGAAATGCGGCGAGTAGTCTGCGTATTCCAGAAATTCAGATTTTGTTTACTGACCACCAGTGGTGAATCACATTTTCATGGAGCAACCCCACAAAAAACTGATAGGATATAAGTGTGATACGCCAAAATGTTCGTATGAATAAGGCCTATTTGCGTCCATACTTAGAAATGCGGCGAGTAGTCCAGGTATTCCAGAAATTCAGATTTTGTTTACTGACCACCAGTGGTGAATCACATTTTCATGGAGCAACCCCACAAAAAACTGATAGGATATAAGTGTGATACACCAAAATGTTCGTATGAATAAGGCCTATTTGCGTCCATACTTAGAAATGCGGCGAGTATTCTACGTATTCCAGAAATTCAGATTTTGTTTACTGACCACCAGGGGTGAATCACATTTTCATGGAGCAACCCCACAAAAAACTGATAGGATATAAGTGTGATACACGAAAATGTTCGTATGAATAAGGCCTATTTGCGTCCATACTTAGAAATGCGGCGACTAGTCCAGGTATTAGAAATGCGACGAGTAGTCTACGTATTCCAGAAATTCAGATTTTGTTTACTGACCACCAGTGGTGAATCACATTTTCATGGAGCAACCCCACAAAAAACTGATAGGATACACCAAAATTTTCGTATGAATAAGGCATATTGGCGTCCATACTTAGAAATGCGGCGACTAGTCCAGGTATTCCAGAAATTCAGATTTTGTTTACTGACCACCAGTTGTGAATCACATTTTCATGGAGCAACCCCACAAAAAACTGATAGGATATAAGTGTGATACACCAAAATGTTCGTATGAATAAGGCCTATTTGCGTCCATACTTAGAAATGCGGCGAGTAGTCCAGGTATTCCAGAAATTCAGATTTTGTTTACTGACCACTAGTGGTGAATCACATTTTCATGGAGCAACCCCACAAAAAACTGATAGGATATAAGTGTGATACACACAAATGTTCGTATGAATAAGGCCTATTTGCGTCCATACTTAGAAATGCGGCGAGTAGTCTACGTATTCCAGAAATTCAGATTTTGTTTACTGACCACCAGGGGTGAATCACATTTTCATGGAGCAACCCCACAAAAAACTGATAGGATATAAGTGTGATACACCAAAATGTTCGTATGAATAAGGCCTATTTGCGTCCATACTTAGAAATGCGGCGAGTAGTCTACGTATTCCAGAAATTCAGATTTTGTTTACTGACCACCAGTGGTGAATCACATTTTCATGGAGCAACCCCACAAAAAACTGATAGGATATAAGTGTGATACACGAAAATGTTCGTATGAATAAGGCCTATTTGCGTCCATACTTAGAAATGCGGCGAGTAGTCTACGTATTCCAGAAATTCAGATTTTGTTTACTGACCACCAGGGGTGAATCACATTTTCATGGAGCAACCCCACAAAAAACTGATAGGATATAAGTGTGATACACCAAAATGTTCGTATGAATAAGGCCTATTTGCGTCCATACTTAGAAATGCGGCGACTAGTCCAGGTATTCCAGAAATTCAGATTTTGTTTACTGACCACCAGTGGTGAATCACATTTTCATGGAGCAACCCCACAAAAAACTGATAGGATATAAGTGTGATACACGAAAATGTTCGTATGAATAAGGCCTATTTGCGTCCATACTTAGAAATGCGGCGAGTAGTCTACGTATTCCAGAAATTCAGATTTTGTTTACTGACCACCAGGGGTGAATCACATTTTCATGGAGCAACCCCACAAAAAACTGATAGGATATAAGTGTGATACACCAAAATGTTCGTATGAATAAGGCCTATTTGCGTCCATACTTAGAAATTCGGGGAGTATTCTACGTATTCCAGAAATTCAGATTTTGTTTACTGACCACCAGGGGTGAATCACATTTTCATGGAGCAACCCCACAAAAAACTGATAGGATATAAGTGTGATACACGAAAATGTTCGTATGAATAAGGCCTATTTGCGTCCATACTTAGAAATGCGGCGACTAGTCCAGGTATTAGAAATGCGACGAGTAGTCTACGTATTCCAGAAATTCAGATTTTGTTTACTGACCACCAGTGGTGAATCACATTTTCATGGAGCAACCCCACAAAAAACTGATAGGATATAAGTGTGATACACCAAAATGTTCGTATGAATAAGGCCTATTTGCGTCCATACTTAGAAATGCGGCGAGTATTCTACGTATTCCAGAAATTCAGATTTTGTTTACTGACCACCAGGGGTGAATCACATTTTCATGGAGCAACCCCACAAAAAACTGATAGGATATAAGTGTGATACACGAAAATGTTCGTATGAATAAGGCCTATTTGCGTCCATACTTAGAAATGCGGCGACTAGTCCAGGTATTAGAAATGCGACGAGTAGTCTACGTATTCCAGAAATTCAGATTTTGTTTACTGACCACCAGTGGTGAGTCACATTTTCATGGAGCAACCCCACAAAAAACTGATAGGATACACCAAAATTTTCGTATGAATAAGGCATATTGGCGTCCATACTTAGAAATGCGGCGACTAGTCCAGGTATTCCAGAAATTCAGATTTTGTTTACTGACCACCAGTGATGAATCACATTTTCATGGAGCAACCCCACAAAAAACTGATAGGATATAAGTGTGATACACCAAAATGTTCGTATGAATAAGGCCTATTTGCGTCCATACTTAGAAATGCGGCGAGTAGTCCAGGTATTCCAGAAATTCAGATTTTGTTTACTGACCACTAGTGGTGAATCACATTTTCATGGAGCAACCCCACAAAAAACTGATAGGATACACCAAAATTTTCGTATGAATAAGGCATATTGGCGTCCATACTTAGAAATGCGGCGACTAGTCCAGGTATTCCAGAAATTCAGATTTTGTTTACTGACCACCAGTTGTGAATCACATTTTCATGGAGCAACCCCACAAAAAACTGATAGGATATAAGTGTGATACACACAAATGTTCGTATGAATAAGGCCTATTTGCGTCCATACTTAGAAATGCGGCGAGTAGTCTACGTATTCCAGAAATTCAGATTTTGTTTACTGACCACCAGGGGTGAATCACATTTTCATGGAGCAACCCCACAAAAAACTGATAGGATATAAGTGTGATACACCAAAATGTTCGTATGAATAAGGCCTATTTGCGTCCATACTTAGAAATGCGGCGAGTAGTCTACGTATTCCAGAAATTCAGATTTTGTTTACTGACCACCAGTGCTGAATCACATTTTCATGGAACAACCCCACAAAAAACTGATAGCATATAAGTGTGATACACCAAAATGTTCGTATGAATAAGGCCTATTTGCGTCCATACTTAGAAATGCGGCGAGTAGTCTACATATTCCAGAAATTCAGATTTTGTTTACTGACCACCAGTGGTGAATCACATTTTCATGGAGCAACCCCACAAAAAACTGATAGGATATAAGTGTGATACACCAAAATGTTCGTATGAATAAGGCCTATTTGCGTCCATACTTAGAAATGCGGCGAGTATTCTACGTATTCCAGAAATTCAGATTTTGTTTACTGACCACCAGGGGTGAATCACATTTTCAAGGAGCAACCCCACAAAAAACTGATAGGATATAAGTGTGATACACCAAAATGTTCGTATGAATAAGGCCTATTTGCGTCCATACTTAGAAATGCGGCGACTAGTCCAGGTATTCCAGAAATTCAGATTTTGTTTACTGACCACCAGTGGTGAATCACATTTTCATGGAGCAACCCCACAAAAAACTGATAGGATATAAGTGTGATACACGAAAATGTTCGTATGAATAACGCCTATTTGCGTCCATACTTAGAAATGCGGCGGCTAGTCCAGGTATTCCAGAAAATCAGATTTTGTTTACTGACCACCAGGGGTGAATCACATTTTCATGGAGCAACCCCACAAAAAACTGATAGGATATAAGTGTGATACACGAAAATGTTCGTATGAATAAGGCCTATTTGCGTCCATACTTAGAAATTCGGCGAGTATTCTACGTATTCCAGAAATTCAGATTTTGTTTACTGACCACCAGGGGTGAATCACATTTTCATGGAGCAACCCCACAAAAAACTGATAGGATATAAGTGTGATACACCAAAATGTTCGTATGAATAAGGCCTATTTGCGTCCATACTTAGAAATGCGGCGACTCGTCCAGGTATTCCAGAAATTCAGATTTTGTTTACTGACCACCAGTGGTGAATCACATTTTCATGGAGCAACTCCACAAAAAACTGATAGGATATAAGTGTGATACACCAAAATGTTCGTATGAATAAGGCCTATTTGCGTCCATACTTAGAAATGCGGCGGCTAGTCCAGGTATTCCAGAAAATCAGATTTTGTTTACTGACCACCAGGGGTGAATCACATTTTCATGGAGCAACCCCACAAAAAACTGATAGGATATAAGTGTGATACACGAAAATGTTCGTATGAATAAGGCCTATTTGCGTCCATACTTAGAAATGCGGCGAGTAGTCTACATATTCCAGAAATTCAGATTTTGTTTACTGACCACCAGTGGTGAATCACATTTTCATGGAGCAATCCCACAAAAAACTGATAGGATATAAGTGTGATACACCAAAATTTTCGTATGAATAAGGCATATTGGCGTCCATACTTAGAAATGCGGCGACTAGTCCAGGTATTCCAGAAATTCAGATTTTGTTTACTGACCACCAGTGGTGAATCACATTTTCATGGAGGAACCCCACAAAAAACTGATAGGATATAAGTGTGATACACCAAAATGTTCGTATGAATAAGGCCTATTTGCGTCCATACTTAGAAATGCGGCGAGTAGTCCAGGTATTCCAGAAGTTCAGATTTTGTTTACTGACCACCAGGGGTGAATCACATTTTCATGGAGCAACCCCACAAAAAACTGATAGGATATAAGTGTGATACACCAAAATGTTCGTATGAATAAGGCCTATTTGCGTCCATACTTAGAAATGCGGCGACTAGTCCAGGTATTCCAGAAATTCAGATTTTGTTTACTGACCACCAGTGGTGAATCACATTTTCATGGAGCAACCCCACAAAAAACTGATAGGATATAAGTGTGATACACGAAAATGTTCGTATGAATAAGGCCTATTTGCGCCCATACTTAGAAATGCGGCGAGTAGTCTACGTATTCCAGAAATTCAGATTTTGTTTACTGACCACCAGTGGTGAATCACATTTTCATGGAGCAACCGCACAAAAAACCGATAGGATATAAGTGTGATACACCAAAATGTTCGTATGAATAAGGCCTATTTGCGTCCATACTTAGAAATGCGGCGAGTAGTCTACGCATTCCAGAAATTCAGATTTTGTTTACTGACCACCAGTGGTGAATCACATTTTCATGGAGCAACCCCACAAAAAACTGATAGGATATAAGTGTGATACACCAAAATGTTCGTATGAATAAGGCCTATTTGCGTCCATACCTAGAAATGCGGCGACTAGTCCAGGTATTCCAGAAATTCAGATTTTGTTTACTGACCACCAGGGGTGAATCACATTTTCAAGGAGCAACCCCACAAAAAACTGATAGGATATAAGTGTGATACACCAAAATGTTCGTATGAATAAGGCCTATTTGCGTCCATACTTAGAAATGCGGCGACTAGTCCAGGTATTCCAGAAATTCAGATTTTGTTTACTGACCACCAGTGGTGAATCACATTTTCATGGAGCAACCCCACAAAAAACTGATAGGATATAAGTGTGATACACGAAAATGTTCGTATGAATAAGGCCTATTTGCGTCCATACTTAGAAATGCGGCGGCTAGTCCAGGTATTCCAGAAAATCAGATTTTGTTTACTGACCACCAGGGGTGAATCACATTTTCATGGAGCAACCCCACAAAAAACTGATAGGATATAAGTGTGATACACGAAAATGTTCGTATGAATAAGGCCTATTTGCGTCCATACTTAGAAATTCGGCGAGTATTCTACGTATTCCAGAAATTCAGATTTTGTTTACTGACCACCAGGGGTGAATCACATTTTCATGGAGCAACCCCACAAAAAACTGATAGGATATAAGTGTGATACACCAAAATGTTCGTATGAATAAGGCCTATTTGCGTCCATACTTAGAAATGCGGCGACTAGTCCAGGTATTCCAGAAATTCAGATTTTGTTTACTGACCACCAGTGGTGAATCACATTTTCATGGAGCAACCCCACAAAAAACTGATAGGATATAAGTGTGATACACCAAAATGTTCGTATGAATAAGGCCTATTTGCGTCCATACTTAGAAATGCGGCGACTAGTCCAGGTATTCCAGAAATTCAGATTTTGTTTACTGACCACCAGTGGTGAATCACATTTTCATGGAGCAACTCCACAAAAAACTGATAGGATATAAGTGTGATACACCAAAATGTTCGTATGAATAAGGCCTATTTGCGTCCATACTTAGAAATGCGGCGAGTATTCTACGTATTCCAGAAATTCAGATTTTGTTTACTGACCACCAGGGGTGAATCACATTTTCATGGAGCAACCCCACAAAAAACTGATAGGATAAAAGTGTGATACACCAAAATGTTCGTATGAATAAGGCCTATTTACGTCCATACTTAGAAATGCGGCGACTAGTCCAGGTATTCCAGAAATTCAGATTTTGTTTACTGACCACCAGTGCTGAATCATATTTTCATGGAGCAACTCCACAAAAAACTGATAGGATATAAGTGTGATACACCAAAATGTTCGTATGAATAAGGCCTATTTGCGTCCATACTTAGAAATGCGGCGAGTAGTCTACGTATTCCAGAAATTCAGATTTTGTTTACTGACCACCAGTGGTGAATCACATTTTCATGGAGCAACCCCACAAAAAACTGATAGGATATAAGTGTGATACACCAAAATGTTCGTATGAATAAGGCCTATTTGCGTCCATACTTAGAAATGCGGCGAGTAGTCTACATATTCCAGAAATTCAGATTTTGTTTACTGACCACCAGTGGTGAATCACATTTTCATGGAGCAATCCCACAAAAAACTGATAGGATATAAGTGTGATACACCAAAATTTTCGTATGAATAAGGCATATTGGCGTCCATACTTAGAAATGCGGCGACTAGTCCAGGTATTCCAGAAATTCAGATTTTGTTTACTGACCACCAGTGGTGAATCACATTTTCATGGAGGAACCCCACAAAAAACTGATAGGATATAAGTGTGATACACCAAAATGTTCGTATGAATAAGGCCTATTTGCGTCCATACTTAGAAATGCGGCGAGTAGTCCAGGTATTCCAGAAATTCAGATTTTTTTTACTGACCACCAGGGGTGAATCACATTTTCATGGAGCAACCCCACAAAAAACTGATAGGATATAAGTGTGATACACCAAAATGTTCGTATGAATAAGGCCTATTTGCGTCCATACTTAGAAATGCGGCGACTAGTCCAGGTATTCCAGAAATTCAGATTTTGTTTACTGACCACCAGTGGTGAATCACATTTTCATGGAGCAACCCCACAAAAAACTGATAGGATATAAGTGTGATACACGAAAATGTTCGTATGAATAAGGCCTATTTGCGCCCATACTTAGAAATGCGGCGAGTAGTCTACGTATTCCAGAAATTCAGATTTTGTTTACTGACCACCAGTGGTGAATCACATTTTCATGGAGCAACCGCACAAAAAACCGATAGGATATAAGTGTGATACACCAAAATGTTCGTATGAATAAGGCCTATTTGCGTCCATACTTAGAAATGCGGCGAGTAGTCTACGCATTCCAGAAATTCAGATTTTGTTTACTGACCACCAGTGGTGAATCACATTTTCATGGAGCAACCCCACAAAAAACTGATAGGATATAAGTGTGATACACCAAAATGTTCGTATGAATAAGGCCTATTTGCGTCCATACTTAGAAATGCGGCGACTAGTCCAGGTATTCCAGAAATTCAGATTTTGTTTACTGACCACCAGTGGTGAATCACATTTTCATGGAGCAACCCCACAAAAAACTGATAGGATATAAGTGTGATACACCAAAATGTTCGTATGAATAAGGCCTATTTGCGTCCATATTTAGAAATGTGGCGACTAGTCCAGGTATTCCAGAAATTCAGATTTTGTTTACTGACCACCAGTGGTGAATCACATTTTCATGGAGCAACCCCACAAAAAACTGATAGGATATAAGCGTGATACACCAAAATGTTCGTATGAATAAGGCCTATTTGCGTCCATACCTAGAAATGCGGCGACTAGTCCAGGTATTCCAGAAATTCAGATTTTGTTTACTGACCACCAGCGGTGAATCACATTTTCATGGAGCAACCCCACAAAAAACTGATAGGATATAAGTGTGATACACCAAAATGTTCGTATGAATAAGGCCTATTTGCGTCCATACTTAGAAATGCGGCGACTAGTCCAGGTATTCCAGAAATTCAGATTTTGTTTACTGACCACCAGTGGTGAATCACATTTTCATGAGGCAACCCCACAAAAAACTGATAGGATATAAGTGTGATACACCAAAATGTTCGTATGAATAAGGCCTATTTGCGTCCATACTTAGAAATGCGGCGAGTATTCTAGGTATTCCAGAAATTCAGATTTTGTTTACTGACCACCAGTGGTGAATCACATTTTCATGGAGCAACCCCACAAAAAACTGATAGGATATAAGTGTGATACACCAAAATGTTCGTATGAATAAGGCCTATTTGCGTCCATACTTAGAAATGCGGCGAGTAGTCTACATATTCCAGAAATTCAGATTTTGTTTACTGACCACCAGTGGTGAATCACATTTTCATGGAGCAATCCCACAAAAAACTGATAGGATATAAGTGTGATACACCAAAATTTTCGTATGAATAAGGCATATTGGCGTCCATACTTAGAAATGCGGCGACTAGTCCAGGTATTCCAGAAATTCAGATTTTGTTTACTGACCACCAGTGGTGAATCACATTTTCATGGAGGAACCCCACAAAAAACTGATAGGATATAAGTGTGATACACCAAAATGTTCGTATGAATAAGGCCTATGTATGGACGCAACATACTTAGAAATGCGGCGAGTAGTCCAGGTATTCCAGAAATTCAGATTTTGTTTACTGACCACCAGGGGTGAATCACATTTTCATGGAGCAACCCCACAAAAAACTGATAGGATATAAGTGTGATACACCAAAATGTTCGTATGAATAAGGCCTATTTGCGTCCATACTTAGAAATGCGGCGACTAGTCCAGGTATTCCAGAAATTCAGATTTTGTTTACTGACCACCAGTGGTGAATCACATTTTCATGGAGCAACCCCACAAAAAACTGATAGGATATAAGTGTGATACACGAAAATGTTCGTATGAATAAGGCCTATTTGCGCCCATACTTAGAAATGCGGCGAGTAGTCTACGTATTCCAGAAATTCAGATTTTGTTTACTGACCACCAGTGGTGAATCACATTTTCATGGAGCAACCGCACAAAAAACCGATAGGATATAAGTGTGATACACCAAAATGTTCGTATGAATAAGGCCTATTTGCGTCCATACTTAGAAATGCGGCGAGTAGTCTACGCATTCCAGAAATTCAGATTTTGTTTACTGACCACCAGTGGTGAATCACATTTTCATGGAGCAACCCCACAAAAAACTGATAGGATATAAGTGTGATACACCAAAATGTTCGTATGAATAAGGCCTATTTGCGTCCATACTTAGAAATGCGGCGACTAGTCCAGGTATTCCAGAAATTCAGATTTTGTTTACTGACCACCAGGGGTGAATCACATTTTCAAGGAGCAACCCCACAAAAAACTGATAGGATATAAGTGTGATACACCAAAATGTTCGTATGAATAAGGCCTATTTGCGTCCATACTTAGAAATGCGGCGACTAGTCCAGGTATTCCAGAAATTCAGATTTTGTTTACTGACCACCAGTGGTGAATCACATTTTCATGGAGCAACCCCACAAAAAACTGATAGGATATAAGTGTGATACACGAAAATGTTCGTATGAATAAGGCCTATTTGCGTCCATACTTAGAAATGCGGCGGCTAGTCCAGGTATTCCAGAAAATCAGATTTTGTTTACTGACCACCAGGGGTGAATCACATTTTCATGGAGCAACCCCACAAAAAACTGATAGGATATAAGTGTGATACACGAAAATGTTCGTATGAATAAGGCCTATTTGCGTCCATACTTAGAAATTCGGCGAGTATTCTACGTATTCCAGAAATTCAGATTTTGTTTACTGACCACCAGGGGTGAATCACATTTTCATGGAGCAACCCCACAAAAAACTGATAGGATATAAGTGTGATACACCAAAATGTTCGTATGAATAAGGCCTATTTGCGTCCATACTTAGAAATGCGGCGACTAGTCCAGGTATTCCAGAAATTCAGATTTTGTTTACTGACCACCAGTGGTGAATCACATTTTCATGGAGCAACCCCACAAAAAACTGATAGGATATAAGTGTGATACACCAAAATGTTCGTATGAATAAGGCCTATTTGCGTCCATACTTAGAAATGCGGCGACTAGTCCAGGTATTCCAGAAATTCAGATTTTGTTTACTGACCACCAGTGGTGAATCACATTTTCATGGAGCAACTCCACAAAAAACTGATAGGATATAAGTGTGATACACCAAAATGTTCGTATGAATAAGGCCTATTTGCGTCCATACTTAGAAATGCGGCGAGTATTCTACGTATTCCAGAAATTCAGATTTTGTTTACTGACCACCAGGGGTGAATCACATTTTCATGGAGCAACCCCACAAAAAACTGATAGGATAAAAGTGTGATACACCAAAATGTTCGTATGAATAAGGCCTATTTACGTCCATACTTAGAAATGCGGCGACTAGTCCAGGTATTCCAGAAATTCAGATTTTGTTTACTGACCACCAGTGCTGAATCATATTTTCATGGAGCAACTCCACAAAAAACTGATAGGATATAAGTGTGATACACCAAAATGTTCGTATGAATAAGGCCTATTTGCGTCCATACTTAGAAATGCGGCGAGTAGTCTACGTATTCCAGAAATTCAGATTTTGTTTACTGACCACCAGTGGTGAATCACATTTTCATGGAGCAACCCCACAAAAAACTGATAGGATATAAGTGTGATACACCAAAATGTTCGTATGAATAAGGCCTATTTGCGTCCATACTTAGAAATGCGGCGAGTAGTCTACATATTCCAGAAATTCAGATTTTGTTTACTGACCACCAGTGGTGAATCACATTTTCATGGAGCAATCCCACAAAAAACTGATAGGATATAAGTGTGATACACCAAAATTTTCGTATGAATAAGGCATATTGGCGTCCATACTTAGAAATGCGGCGACTAGTCCAGGTATTCCAGAAATTCAGATTTTGTTTACTGACCACCAGTGGTGAATCACATTTTCATGGAGGAACCCCACAAAAAACTGATAGGATATAAGTGTGATACACCAAAATGTTCGTATGAATAAGGCCTATTTGCGTCCATACTTAGAAATGCGGCGAGTAGTCCAGGTATTCCAGAAATTCAGATTTTGTTTACTGACCACCAGGGGTGAATCACATTTTCATGGAGCAACCCCACAAAAAACTGATAGGATATAAGTGTGATACACCAAAATGTTCGTATGAATAAGGCCTATTTGCGTCCATACTTAGAAATGCGGCGACTAGTCCAGGTATTCCAGAAATTCAGATTTTGTTTACTGACCACCAGTGGTGAATCACATTTTCATGGAGCAACCCCACAAAAAACTGATAGGATATAAGTGTGATACACGAAAATGTTCGTATGAATAAGGCCTATTTGCGCCCATACTTAGAAATGCGGCGAGTAGTCTACGTATTCCAGAAATTCAGATTTTGTTTACTGACCACCAGTGGTGAATCACATTTTCATGGAGCAACCGCACAAAAAACCGATAGGATATAAGTGTGATACACCAAAATGTTCGTATGAATAAGGCCTATTTGCGTCCATACTTAGAAATGCGGCGAGTAGTCTACGCATTCCAGAAATTCAGATTTTGTTTACTGACCACCAGTGGTGAATCACATTTTCATGGAGCAACCCCACAAAAAACTGATAGGATATAAGTGTGATACACCAAAATGTTCGTATGAATAAGGCCTATTTGCGTCCATACTTAGAAATGCGGCGACTAGTCCAGGTATTCCAGAAATTCAGATTTTGTTTACTGACCACCAGTGGTGAATCACATTTTCATGGAGCAACCCCACAAAAAACTGATAGGATATAAGTGTGATACACCAAAATGTTCGTATGAATA
Source organism: Leucophora obtusa (assembly GCA_949987735.1). NCBI lineage: Eukaryota > Metazoa > Arthropoda > Insecta > Diptera > Anthomyiidae > Leucophora > Leucophora obtusa. The sequence continues at coordinate 208,993,119 of OX465297.1, forward strand.
AGGCCTATTTGCGTCCATATTTAGAAATGTGGCGACTAGTCCAGGTATTCCAGAAATTCAGATTTTGTTTACTGACCACCAGTGGTGAATCACATTTTCATGGAGCAACCCCACAAAAAACTGATAGGATATAAGCGTGATACACCAAAATGTTCGTATGAATAAGGCCTATTTGCGTCCATACCTAGAAATGCGGCGACTAGTCCAGGTATTCCAGAAATTCAGATTTTGTTTACTGACCACCAGTGGTGAATCACATTTTCATGGAGCAACCCCACAAAAAACTGATAGGATATAAGTGTGATACACCAAAATGTTCGTATGAATAAGGCCTATTTGCGTCCATACTTAGAAATGCGGCGACTAGTCCAGGTATTCCAGAAATTCAGATTTTGTTTACTGACCACCAGTGGTGAATCACATTTTCATGAGGCAACCCCACAAAAAACTGATAGGATATAAGTGTGATACACCAAAATGTTCGTATGAATAAGGCCTATTTGCGTCCATACTTAGAAATGCGGCGAGTATTCTAGGTATTCCAGAAATTCAGATTTTGTTTACTGACCACCAGTGGTGAATCACATTTTCATGGAGCAACCCCACAAAAAACTGATAGGATATAAGTGTGATACACCAAAATGTTCGTATGAATAAGGCCTATTTGAGTCCATACTTAGAAATGCGGCGACTAGTCCAGGTATTCCAGAAATTCAGATTTTGTTTACTGACCACCAGTTGTGAATCACATTTTCATGGAGCAACCCCACAAAAAACTGATAGGATATAAGTGTGATACACCAAAATGTTCGTATGAATAAGGCCTATTTGCGTCCATACTTAGAAATGCGGCGACTAGTCCTGGTATTCCAGAAATTCAGATTTTGTTTACTGACCACCAGTGGTGAATCACATTTTCATGGAGCAACCCCACAAAAAACTGATAGGATATAAGTGTGATACACCAAAATGTTCGTATGAATAAGGCATATTGGCGTCCATACTTAGAAATGCGGCGACTAGTCCAGGTATTCCAGAAATTCAGATTTTGTTTACTGACCACCAGTGGTGAATCACATTTTCATGGAGCAACCCCACAAAAAACTGATAGGATATAAGTGTGATACACCAAAATGTTCGTATGAATAAGGCCTATTTGCGTCCATACTTAGAAATGCGGCGAGTATTCTACGTATTCCAGAAATTCAGATTTTGTTTACTGACCACCAGGGGTGAATCACATTTTCAAGGAGCAACCCCACAAAAAACTGATAGGATATAAGTGTGATACACCAAAATGTTCGTATGAATAAGGCCTATTTGCGTCCATACTTAGAAATGCGGCGACTAGTCCAGGTATTCCAGAAATTCAGATTTTGTTTACTGACCACCAGTGGTGAATCACATTTTCATGGAGCAACCCCACAAAAAACTGATAGGATATAAGTGTGATACACGAAAATGTTCGTATGAATAAGGCCTATTTGCGTCCATACTTAGAAATGCGGCGGCTAGTCCAGGTATTCCAGAAAATCAGATTTTGTTTACTGACCACCAGGGGTGAATCACATTTTCATGGAGCAACCCCACAAAAACCTGATAGGATATAAGTGTGATACACGAAAATGTTCGTATGAATAAGGCCTATTTGCGTCCATACTTAGAAATGCGGCGAGTAGTCTACGTATTCCAGAAATTCAGATTTTGTTTACTGACCACCAGTGGTGAATCACATTTTCATGGAGCAACCCCACAAAAAACTGATAGGATATAAGTGTGATACACCAAAATGTTCGCATGAATAAGGCCTATTTGCGTCCATACTTAGAAATGCGGCGAGTAGTCTACATATTCCAGAAATTCAGATTTTGTTTACTGACCACCAGTGGTGAATCACATTTTCATGGAGCAACCCCACAAAAAACTGATAGGATATAAGTGTGATACACCAAAATTTTCGTATGAATAAGGCATATTGGCGTCCATACTTAGAAATGCGGCGACTAGTCCAGGTATTCCAGAAATTCAGATTTTGTTTACTGACCACCAGTGGTGAATCACATTTTCATGGAGGAACCCCACAAAAAACTGATAGGATATAAGTGTGATACACCAAAATGTTCGTATGAATAAGGCCTATTTGCGTCCATACTTAGAAATGCGGCGAGTAGTCCAGGTATTCCAGAAATTCAGATTTTGTTTACTGACCACCAGTGGTGAATCACATTTTCATGGAGCAACCCCACAAAAAACTGATAGGATATAAGTGTGATACACCAAAATGTTCGTATGAATAAGGCCTATTTGCGTCCATACTTAGAAATGCGGCGACTAGTCCAGGTATTCCAGAAATTCAGATTTTGTTTACTGACCACCAGTGGTGAATCACATTTTCATGGAGCAACCCCACAAAAAACTGATAGGATATAAGTGTGATACACGAAAATGTTCGTATGAATAAGGCCTATTTGCGCCCATACTTAGAAATGCGGCGAGTAGTCTACGTATTCCAGAAATTCAGATTTTGTTTACTGACCACCAGTGGTGAATCACATTTTCATGGAGCAACCGCACAAAAAACCGATAGGATATAAGTGTGATACACCAAAATGTTCGTATGAATAAGGCCTATTTGCGTCCATACTTAGAAATGCGGCGAGTAGTCTACGCATTCCAGAAATTCAGATTTTGTTTACTGACCACCAGTGGTGAATCACATTTTCATGGAGCAACCCCACAAAAAACTGATAGGATATAAGTGTGATACACCAAAATGTTCGTATGAATAAGGCCTATTTGCGTCCATACTTAGAAATGCGGGAACTAGTCCAGGTATTCCAGAAATTCAGATTTTGTTTACTGACCACCAGTGGTGAATCACATTTTCATGGAGCAACCCCACAAAAAACTGATAGGATATAAGTGTGATACACCAAAATGTTCGTATGAATAAGGCCTATTTGCGTCCATACTTAGAAATGCGGCGACTAGTCCAGGTATTCCAGAAATTCAGATTTTGTTTACTGACCACCAGTGGTGAATCACATTTTCATGGAGGAACCCCACAAAAAACTAATAGGGTATAAGTGTGATACACCAAAATGTTCGTATGAATAAGGCCTATTTGCGTCCACACTTAGAAATGCGGCGAGTAGTCTACGTATTCCAGAAATTCAGATTTTGTTTACTGACCACCAGTGGTGAATCACATTTTCATGGAGCAACCCCACAAAAAACTGATAGGATATAAGTGTGATACACCAAAATATTCGTATGAATAAGGCCTATTTGCGTCCATACTTAGAAATGCGGCGACTAGTCCAGGTATTCCAGAAATTCAGATTTTGTTTACTGACCACCAGTGGTGAATCACATTTTCATGAGGCAACCCCACAAAAAACTGATAGGATATAAGTGTGATACACCAAAATGTTCGTATGAATAAGGCCTATTTGCGTCCATACTTAGAAATGCGGCGAGTATTCTAGGTATTCCAGAAATTCAGATTTTGTTTACTGACCACCAGTGGTGAATCACATTTTCATGGAGCAACCCCACAAAAAACTGATAGGATATAAGTGTGATACACCAAAATGTTCGTATGAATAAGGCCTATTTGCGTCCATACCTAGAAATGCGGCGACTAGTCCAGGTATTCCAGAAATTCAGATTTTGTTTACTGACCACCAGTGGTGAATCACATTTTCATGGAGCAACCCCACAAAAAACTGATAGGATATAAGTGTGATACACCAAAATGTTCGTATGAATAAGGCCTATTTGCGTCCATACTTAGAAATGCGGCGACTAGTCCAGGTATTCCAGAAATTCAGATTTTGTTTACTGACCACCAGTGGTGAATCACATTTTCATGAGGCAACCCCACAAAAAACTGATAGGATATAAGTGTGATACACCAAAATGTTCGTATGAATAAGGCCTATTTGCGTCCATACTTAGAAATGCGGCGAGTATTCTAGGTATTCCAGAAATTCAGATTTTGTTTACTGACCACCAGTGGTGAATCACATTTTCATGGAGCAACCCCACAAAAAACTGATAGGATATAAGTGTGATACACCAAAATGTTCGTATGAATAAGGCCTATTTGCGTCCATACTTAGAAATGCGGCGACTAGTCCTGGTATTCCAGAAATTCAGATTTTGTTTACTGACCACCAGTGGTGAATCACATTTTCATGGAGCAACCCCACAAAAAACTGATAGGATATAAGTGTGATACACCAAAATGTTCGTATGAATAAGGCATATTGGCGTCCATACTTAGAAATGCGGCGACTAGTCCAGGTATTCCAGAAATTCAGATTTTGTTTACTGACCACCAGTGGTGAATCACATTTTCATGGAGCAACCCCACAAAAAACTGATAGGATATAAGTGTGATACACCAAAATGTTCGTATGAATAAGGCCTATTTGCGTCCATACTTAGAAATGCGGCGACTAGTCCAGGTATTCCAGAAATTCAGATTTTGTTTACTGACCACCAGTGGTGAATCACATTTTCATGGAGCAACCCCACAAAAAACTGATAGGATATAAGTGTGATACACCAAAATGTTCGCATGAATAAGGCCTATTTGCGTCCATACTTAGAAATGCGGCGACTAGTCCAGGTATTCCAGAAATTCAGATTTTGTTTACTGACCACCAGTGGTGAATCACATTTTCATGGAGGAACCCCACAAAAAACTGATAGGATATAAGTGTGATACACCAAAATGTTCGTATGAATAAGGCCTATTTGCGTCCATACTTAGAAATGCGGCGAGTAGTCTACGTATTCCAGAAATTCAGATTTTGTTTACTGACCACCAGTGGTGAATCACATTTTCATGGAGCAACCCCACAAAAAACTGATAGGATATAAGTGTGATACACCAAAATGTTCGTATGAATAAGGCATATTGGCGTCCATACTTAGAAATGCGGCGACTAGTCCAGGTATTCCAGAAATTCAGATTTTGTTTACTGACCACCAGTGGTGAATCACATTTTCATGGAGCAACCCCACAAAAAACTGATAGGATATAAGTGTGATACACCAAAATCTTCGTATGAATAAGGCCTATTTGCGTCCATACTTAGAAATGCGGCGAGTATTCTACGTATTCCAGAAATTCAGATTTTGTTTACTGACCACCAGGGGTGAATCACATTTTCATGGAGCAACCCCACAAAAAACTGATAGGATATAAGTGTGATACACGAAAATGTTCGTATGAATAAGGCCTATTTGCGTCCATACTTAGAAATGCGGCGGCTAGTCCAGGTATTCCAGAAAATCAGATTTTGTTTACTGACCACCAGGGGTGAATCACATTTTCATGGAGCAACCCCACAAAAAACTGATAGGATATAAGTGTGATACACGAAAATGTTCGTATGAATAAGGCCTATTTGCGTCCATACTTAGAAATTCGGCGAGTATTCTACGTATTCCAGAAATTGAGATTTTGTTTACTGACCACCAGGGGTGAATCACATTTTCATGGAGCAACCCCACAAAAAACTGATAGGATATAAGTGTGATACGCGAAAATGTTCGTATGAATAAGGCCTATTTGCGTCCATACTTAGAAATGCGGCGACTAGTCCAGGTATTCCAGAAATTCAGATTTTGTTTACTGACCACCAGTGGTGAATCACATTTTCATGGAGCAACCCCACAAAAAACTGATAGGATATAAGTGTGATACACCAAAATGTTCGTATGAATAAGGCCTATTTGCGTCCATACCTAGAAATGCGGCGACTAGTCCAGGTATTCCAGAAATTCAGATTTTTTTTACTGACCACCAGTGGTGAATCACATTTTCATGGAGCAACCCCACAAAAAACTGATAGGATATAAGTGTGATACACCAAAATGTTCGTATGAATAAGGCCTATTTGCGTCCATACTTAGAAATGCGGCGAGTATTCTACGTATTCCAGAAATTCAGATTTTGTTTACTGACCACCAGGGGTGAATCACATTTTCATGGAGCAACCCCACAAAAAACTGATAGGATATAAGTGTGATACACCAAAATGTTCGTATGAATAAGGCCTATTTGCGTCCATACTTAGAAATGCGGCGAGTATTCTACGTATTCCAGAAATTCAGATTTTGTTTACTGACCACCAGGGGTGAATCACATTTTCATGGAGCAACCCCACAAAAAACTGATAGGATATAAGTGTGATACACCAAAATGTTCGTATGAATAAGGCCTATTTGCGTCCATACTTAGAAATGCGGCGAGTAGTCTACATATTCCAGAAATTCAGATTTTGTTTACTGACCACCAGTGGTGAATCACATTTTCATGGAGCAAACCCACAAAAAACTGATAGGATATAAGTGTGATACACCAAAATTTTCGTATGAATAAGGCATATTGGCGTCCATACTTAGAAATGCGGCGACTAGTCCAGGTATTCCAGAAATTCAGATTTTGTTTACTGACCACCAGTGGTGAATCACATTTTCATGGAGCAACCCCACAAAAAACTGATAGGATATAAGTGTGATACACCAAAATGTTCGTATGAATAAGGCCTATTTGCGTCCATACTTAGAAATGCGGCGAGTAGTCTACATATTCCAGAAATTCAGATTTTGTTTACTGACCACCAGTGGTGAATCACATTTTCATGGAGCAAACCCACAAAAAACTGATAGGATATAAGTGTGATACACCAAAATTTTCGTATGAATAAGGCATATTGGCGTCCATACTTAGAAATGCGGCGACTAGTCCAGGTATTCCAGAAATTCAGATTTTGTTTACTGACCAACAGTGGTGAATCACATTTTCATGGAGGAACCCCACAAAAAACTGATAGGATATAAGTGTGATACACCAAAATGTTCGTATGAATAAGGCCTATTTGCGTCCATATTTAGAAATGCGGCGAGTAGTCCAGGTATTCCAGAAATTCAGATTTTGTTTACTGACCACCAGGGGTGAATCACATTTTCATGGAGCAACCCCACAAAAAACTGATAGGATATAAGTGTGATACACCAAAATGTTCGTATGAATAAGGCCTATTTGCGTCCATACTTAGAAATGCGGCGACTAGTCCAGGTATTCCAGAAATTCAGATTTTGTTTACTGACCACCAGTGGTGAATCACATTTTCATGGAGCAACCCCACAAAAAACTGATAGGATATAAGTGTGATACACGAAAATGTTCGTATGAATAAGGCCTATTTGCGCCCATACTTAGAAATGCGGCGAGTAGTCTACGTATTCCAGAAATTCAGATTTTGTTTACTGACCACCAGTGGTGAATCACATTTTCATGGAGCAACCCCACAAAAAACTGATAGGATATAAGTGTGATACACCAAAATGTTCGTATGAATAAGGCCTATTTGCGTCCATACTTAGAAATGCGGCGACTAGTCCAGGTATTCCAGAAATTCAGATTTTGTTTACTGACCACCAGTGGTGAATCACATTTTCATGGAGCAACCCCACAAAAAACTGATAGGATATAAGTGTGATACACGAAAATGTTCGTATGAATAAGGCCTATTTGCGTCCATACTTAGAAATGCGGCGAGTATTCTACGTATTCCAGAAATTCAGATTTTGTTTACTGACCACCAGTGGTGAATCACATTTTCATGGAGCAACCCCACAAAAAACTGATAGGATATAAGTGTGATACACCAAAATGTTCGTATGAATAAGGCCTATTTGCGTCCATACTTAGAAATGCGGCGAGTAGTCTACGTATTCCAGAAATTCAGATTTTGTTTACTGACCACCAGTGGTGAATCACATTTTCATGGAGCAACCCCACAAAAAACTGATAGGATATAAGTGTGATACACCAAAATGTTCGTATGAATAAGGCCTATTTGCGTCCATACTTAGAAATGCGGCGACTAGTCCAGGTATTCCAGAAATTCAGATTTTGTTTACTGACCACCAGGGGTGAATCACATTTTCATGGAGCAACCCCACAAAAAACTGATAGGATATAAGTGTGATACACCAAAATGTTCGTATGAATAAGGCCTATTTGCGTCCATACTTAGAAATGCGGCGACTAGTCCAGGTATTCCAGAAATTCAGATTTTGTTTACTGACCACCAGGGGTGAATCACATTTTCATGGAGCAACCCCACAAAAAACTGATAGGATATAAGTGTGATACACCAAAATGTTCGTATGAATAAGGCCTATTTGCGTCCATACCTAGAAATGCGGCGACTAGTCCAGGTATTCCAGAAATTCAGATTTTGTTTACTGACCACCAGTGGTGAATCACATTTTCATGGAGCAACCCCACAAAAAACTGATAGGATATAAGTGTGATACACCAAAATGTTCGTATGAATAAGGCCTATTTGCGTCCATACCTAGAAATGCGGCGACTAGTCCAGGTATTCCAGAAATTCAGATTTTTTTTACTGACCACCAGTGGTGAATCACATTTTCATGGAGCAACCCCACAAAAAACTGATAGGATATAAGTGTGATACACCAAAATGTTCGTATGAATAAGGCCTATTTGCGTCCATACTTAGAAATGCGGCGAGTATTCTACGTATTCCAGAAATTCAGATTTTGTTTACTGACCACCAGGGGTGAATCACATTTTCATGGAGCAACCCCACAAAAAACTGATAGGATATAAGTGTGATACACCAAAATGTTCGTATGAATAAGGCCTATTTGCGTCCATACTTAGAAATGCGGCGAGTATTCTACGTATTCCAGAAATTCAGATTTTGTTTACTGACCACCAGGGGTGAATCACATTTTCATGGAGCAACCCCACAAAAAACTGATAGGATATAAGTGTGATACACCAAAATGTTCGTATGAATAAGGCCTATTTGCGTCCATACTTAGAAATGCGGCGAGTAGTCTACATATTCCAGAAATTCAGATTTTGTTTACTGACCACCAGTGGTGAATCACATTTTCATGGAGCAAACCCACAAAAAACTGATAGGATATAAGTGTGATACACCAAAATTTTCGTATGAATAAGGCATATTGGCGTCCATACTTAGAAATGCGGCGACTAGTCCAGGTATTCCAGAAATTCAGATTTTGTTTACTGACCACCAGTGGTGAATCACATTTTCATGGAGCAACCCCACAAAAAACTGATAGGATATAAGTGTGATACACCAAAATGTTCGTATGAATAAGGCCTATTTGCGTCCATACTTAGAAATGCGGCGAGTAGTCTACATATTCCAGAAATTCAGATTTTGTTTACTGACCACCAGTGGTGAATCACATTTTCATGGAGCAAACCCACAAAAAACTGATAGGATATAAGTGTGATACACCAAAATTTTCGTATGAATAAGGCATATTGGCGTCCATACTTAGAAATGCGGCGACTAGTCCAGGTATTCCAGAAATTCAGATTTTGTTTACTGACCAACAGTGGTGAATCACATTTTCATGGAGGAACCCCACAAAAAACTGATAGGATATAAGTGTGATACACCAAAATGTTCGTATGAATAAGGCCTATTTGCGTCCATATTTAGAAATGCGGCGAGTAGTCCAGGTATTCCAGAAATTCAGATTTTGTTTACTGACCACCAGGGGTGAATCACATTTTCATGGAGCAACCCCACAAAAAACTGATAGGATATAAGTGTGATACACCAAAATGTTCGTATGAATAAGGCCTATTTGCGTCCATACTTAGAAATGCGGCGACTAGTCCAGGTATTCCAGAAATTCAGATTTTGTTTACTGACCACCAGTGGTGAATCACATTTTCATGGAGCAACCCCACAAAAAACTGATAGGATATAAGTGTGATACACGAAAATGTTCGTATGAATAAGGCCTATTTGCGCCCATACTTAGAAATGCGGCGAGTAGTCTACGTATTCCAGAAATTCAGATTTTGTTTACTGACCACCAGTGGTGAATCACATTTTCATGGAGCAACCCCACAAAAAACTGATAGGATATAAGTGTGATACACCAAAATGTTCGTATGAATAAGGCCTATTTGCGTCCATACTTAGAAATGCGGCGACTAGTCCAGGTATTCCAGAAATTCAGATTTTGTTTACTGACCACCAGTGGTGAATCACATTTTCATGGAGCAACCCCACAAAAAACTGATAGGATATAAGTGTGATACACGAAAATGTTCGTATGAATAAGGCCTATTTGCGTCCATACTTAGAAATGCGGCGAGTATTCTACGTATTCCAGAAATTCAGATTTTGTTTACTGACCACCAGTGGTGAATCACATTTTCATGGAGCAACCCCACAAAAAACTGATAGGATATAAGTGTGATACACCAAAATGTTCGTATGAATAAGGCCTATTTGCGTCCATACTTAGAAATGCGGCGAGTAGTCTACGTATTCCAGAAATTCAGATTTTGTTTACTGACCACCAGTGGTGAATCACATTTTCATGGAGCAACCCCACAAAAAACTGATAGGATATAAGTGTGATACACCAAAATGTTCGTATGAATAAGGCCTATTTGCGTCCATACTTAGAAATGCGGCGACTAGTCCAGGTATTCCAGAAATTCAGATTTTGTTTACTGACCACCAGGGGTGAATCACATTTTCATGGAGCAACCCCACAAAAAACTGATAGGATATAAGTGTGATACACCAAAATGTTCGTATGAATAAGGCCTATTTGCGTCCATACTTAGAAATGCGGCGACTAGTCCAGGTATTCCAGAAATTCAGATTTTGTTTACTGACCACCAGGGGTGAATCACATTTTCATGGAGCAACCCCACAAAAAACTGATAGGATATAAGTGTGATACACCAAAATGTTCGTATGAATAAGGCCTATTTGCGTCCATACCTAGAAATGCGGCGACTAGTCCAGGTATTCCAGAAATTCAGATTTTGTTTACTGACCACCAGTGGTGAATCACATTTTCATGGAGCAACCCCACAAAAAACTGATAGGATATAAGTGTGATACACCAAAATGTTCGTATGAATAAGGCCTATTTGCGTCCATACTTAGAAATGCGGCGACTAGTCCAGGTATTCCAGAAATTCAGATTTTGTTTACTGACCACCAGTGGTGAATCACATTTTCATGGAGCAACCCCACAAAAAACTGATAGGATATAAGTGTGATACACGAAAATGTTCGTATGAATAAGGCCTATTTGCGTCCATACTTAGAAATGCGGCGAGTATTCTACGTATTCCAGAAATTCAGATTTTGTTTACTGACCACCAGTGGTGAATCACATTTTCATGGAGCAACCCCACAAAAAACTGATAGGATATAAGTGTGATACACGAAAATGTTCGTATGAATAAGGCCTATTTGCGTCCATACTTAGAAATGCGGCGAGTAGTCTACGTATTCCAGAAATTCAGATTTTGTTTACTGACCACCAGTGGTGAATCACATTTTCATGGAGCAACCCCACAAAAAACTGATAGGATATAAGTGTGATACACCAAAATGTTCGTATGAATAAGGCCTATTTGCGTCCATACTTAGAAATGCGGCGACTAGTCCAGGTATTCCAGAAATTCAGATTTTGTTTACTGACCACCAGTGGTGAATCACATTTTCATGAGGCAACCCCACAAAAAACTGATAGGATATAAGTGTGATACACCAAAATGTTCGTATGAATAAGGCCTATTTGCGTCCATACTTAGAAATGCGGCGAGTATTCTAGGTATTCCAGAAATTCAGATTTTGTTTACTGACCACCAGTGGTGAATCACATTTTCATGGAGCAACCCCACAAAAAACTGATAGGATATAAGTGTGATACACCAAAATGTTCGTATGAATAAGGCCTATTTGCGTCCATACCTAGAAATGCGGCGACTAGTCCAGGTATTCCAGAAATTCAGATTTTGTTTACTGACCACCAGTGGTGAATCACATTTTCATGGAGCAACCCCACAAAAAACTGATAGGATATAAGTGTGATACACCAAAATGTTCGTATGAATAAGGCCTATTTGCGTCCATACTTAGAAATGCGGCGACTAGTCCAGGTATTCCAGAAATTCAGATTTTGTTTACTGACCACCAGTGGTGAATCACATTTTCATGAGGCAACCCCACAAAAAACTGATAGGATATAAGTGTGATACACCAAAATGTTCGTATGAATAAGGCCTATTTGCGTCCACACTTAGAAATGCGGCGAGTATTCTAGGTATTCCAGAAATTCAGATTTTGTTTACTGACCACCAGTGGTGAATCACATTTTCATGGAGCAACCCCACAAAAAACTGATAGGATATAAGTGTGATACACCAAAATGTTCGTATGAATAAGGCCTATTTGCGTCCATACTTAGAAATGCGGCGACTAGTCCTGGTATTCCAGAAATTCAGATTTTGTTTACTGACCACCAGTGGTGAATCACATTTTCATGGAGCAACCCCACAAAAAACTGATAGGATATAAGTGTGATACACCAAAATGTTCGTATGAATAAGGCATATTGGCGTCCATACTTAGAAATGCGGCGACTAGTCCAGGTATTCCAGAAATTCAGATTTTGTTTACTGACCACCAGTGGTGAATCACATTTTCATGGAGCAACCCCACAAAAAACTGATAGGATATAAGTGTGATACACCAAAATGTTCGTATGAATAAGGCCTATTTGCGTCCATACTTAGAAATGCGGCGACTAGTCCAGGTATTCCAGAAATTCAGATTTTGTTTACTGACCACCAGTGGTGAATCACATTTTCATGGAGCAACCCCACAAAAAACTGATAGGATATAAGTGTGATACACCAAAATGTTCGCATGAATAAGGCCTATTTGCGTCCATACTTAGAAATGCGGCGACTAGTCCAGGTATTCCAGAAATTCAGATTTTGTTTACTGACCACCAGTGGTGAATCACATTTTCATGGAGGAACCCCACAAAAAACTGATAGGATATAAGTGTGATACACCAAAATGTTCGTATGAATAAGGCCTATTTGCGTCCATACTTAGAAATGCGGCGAGTAGTCTACGTATTCCAGAAATTCAGATTTTGTTTACTGACCACCAGTGGTGAATCACATTTTCATGGAGCAACCCCACAAAAAACTGATAGGATATAAGTGTGATACACCAAAATGTTCGTATGAATAAGGCATATTGGCGTCCATACTTAGAAATGCGGCGACTAGTCCAGGTATTCCAGAAATTCAGATTTTGTTTACTGACCACCAGTGGTGAATCACATTTTCATGGAGCAACCCCACAAAAAACTGATAGGATATAAGTGTGATACACCAAAATCTTCGTATGAATAAGGCCTATTTGCGTCCATACTTAGAAATGCGGCGAGTATTCTACGTATTCCAGAAATTCAGATTTTGTTTACTGACCACCAGGGGTGAATCACATTTTCATGGAGCAACCCCACAAAAAACTGATAGGATATAAGTGTGATACACGAAAATGTTCGTATGAATAAGGCCTATTTGCGTCCATACTTAGAAATGCGGCGGCTAGTCCAGGTATTCCAGAAAATCAGATTTTGTTTACTGACCACCAGGGGTGAATCACATTTTCATGGAGCAACCCCACAAAAAACTGATAGGATATAAGTGTGATACACGAAAATGTTCGTATGAATAAGGCCTATTTGCGTCCATACTTAGAAATTCGGCGAGTATTCTACGTATTCCAGAAATTCAGATTTTGTTTACTGACCACCAGGGGTGAATCACATTTTCATGGAGCAACCCCACAAAAAACTGATAGGATATAAGTGTGATACGCGAAAATGTTCGTATGAATAAGGCCTATTTGCGTCCATACTTAGAAATGCGGCGACTAGTCCAGGTATTCCAGAAATTCAGATTTTGTTTACTGACCACCAGTGGTGAATCACATTTTCATGGAGCAACCCCACAAAAAACTGATAGGATATAAGTGTGATACACCAAAATGTTCGTATGAATAAGGCCTATTTGCGTCCATACCTAGAAATGCGGCGACTAGTCCAGGTATTCCAGAAATTCAGATTTTTTTTACTGACCACCAGTGGTGAATCACATTTTCATGGAGCAACCCCACAAAAAACTGATAGGATATAAGTGTGATACACCAAAATGTTCGTATGAATAAGGCCTATTTGCGTCCATACTTAGAAATGCGGCGAGTATTCTACGTATTCCAGAAATTCAGATTTTGTTTACTGACCACCAGGGGTGAATCACATTTTCATGGAGCAACCCCACAAAAAACTGATAGGATATAAGTGTGATACACCAAAATGTTCGTATGAATAAGGCCTATTTGCGTCCATACTTAGAAATGCGGCGAGTATTCTACGTATTCCAGAAATTCAGATTTTGTTTACTGACCACCAGGGGTGAATCACATTTTCATGGAGCAACCCCACAAAAAACTGATAGGATATAAGTGTGATACACGAAAATGTTCGTATGAATAAGGCCTATTTGCGTCCATACTTAGAAATGCGGCGAGTAGTCTACGTATTCCAGAAATTCAGATTTTGTTTACTGACCACCAGTGGTGAATCACATTTTCATGGAGCAACCCCACAAAAAACTGATAGGATATAAGTGTGATACACCAAAATGTTCGTATGAATAAGGCCTATTTGCGTCCATACTTAGAAATGCGGCGAGTAGTCTACATATTCCAGAAATTCAGATTTTGTTTACTGACCACCAGTGGTGAATCACATTTTCATGGAGCAAACCCACAAAAAACTGATAGGATATAAGTGTGATACACCAAAATTTTCGTATGAATAAGGCATATTGGCGTCCATACTTAGAAATGCGGCGACTAGTCCAGGTATTCCAGAAATTCAGATTTTGTTTACTGACCAACAGTGGTGAATCACATTTTCATGGAGGAACCCCACAAAAAACTGATAGGATATAAGTGTGATACACCAAAATGTTCGTATGAATAAGGCCTATTTGCGTCCATATTTAGAAATGCGGCGAGTAGTCCAGGTATTCCAGAAATTCAGATTTTGTTTACTGACCACCAGGGGTGAATCACATTTTCATGGAGCAACCCCACAAAAAACTGATAGGATATAAGTGTGATACACCAAAATGTTCGTATGAATAAGGCCTATTTGCGTCCATACTTAGAAATGCGGCGACTAGTCCAGGTATTCCAGAAATTCAGATTTTGTTTACTGACCACCAGTGGTGAATCACATTTTCATGGAGCAACCCCACAAAAAACTGATAGGATATAAGTGTGATACACGAAAATGTTCGTATGAATAAGGCCTATTTGCGCCCATACTTAGAAATGCGGCGAGTAGTCTACGTATTCCAGAAATTCAGATTTTGTTTACTGACCACCAGTGGTGAATCACATTTTCATGGAGCAACCCCACAAAAAACTGATAGGATATAAGTGTGATACACCAAAATGTTCGTATGAATAAGGCCTATTTGCGTCCATACTTAGAAATGCGGCGACTAGTCCAGGTATTCCAGAAATTCAGATTTTGTTTACTGACCACCAGTGGTGAATCACATTTTCATGGAGCAACCCCACAAAAAACTGATAGGATATAAGTGTGATACACGAAAATGTTCGTATGAATAAGGCCTATTTGCGTCCATACTTAGAAATGCGGCGAGTATTCTACGTATTCCAGAAATTCAGATTTTGTTTACTGACCACCAGTGGTGAATCACATTTTCATGGAGCAACCCCACAAAAAACTGATAGGATATAAGTGTGATACACCAAAATGTTCGTATGAATAAGGCCTATTTGCGTCCATACTTAGAAATGCGGCGAGTAGTCTACGTATTCCAGAAATTCAGATTTTGTTTACTGACCACCAGTGGTGAATCACATTTTCATGGAGCAACCCCACAAAAAACTGATAGGATATAAGTGTGATACACCAAAATGTTCGTATGAATAAGGCCTATTTGCGTCCATACTTAGAAATGCGGCGACTAGTCCAGGTATTCCAGAAATTCAGATTTTGTTTACTGACCACCAGGGGTGAATCACATTTTCATGGAGCAACCCCACAAAAAACTGATAGGATATAAGTGTGATACACCAAAATGTTCGTATGAATAAGGCCTATTTGCGTCCATACTTAGAAATGCGGCGACTAGTCCAGGTATTCCAGAAATTCAGATTTTGTTTACTGACCACCAGGGGTGAATCACATTTTCATGGAGCAACCCCACAAAAAACTGATAGGATATAAGTGTGATACACCAAAATGTTCGTATGAATAAGGCCTATTTGCGTCCATACCTAGAAATGCGGCGACTAGTCCAGGTATTCCAGAAATTCAGATTTTGTTTACTGACCACCAGTGGTGAATCACATTTTCATGGAGCAACCCCACAAAAAACTGATAGGATATAAGTGTGATACACCAAAATGTTCGTATGAATAAGGCCTATTTGCGTCCATACTTAGAAATGCGGCGACTAGTCCAGGTATTCCAGAAATTCAGATTTTGTTTACTGACCACCAGTGGTGAATCACATTTTCATGGAGCAACCCCACAAAAAACTGATAGGATATAAGTGTGATACACGAAAATGTTCGTATGAATAAGGCCTATTTGCGTCCATACTTAGAAATGCGGCGAGTATTCTACGTATTCCAGAAATTCAGATTTTGTTTACTGACCACCAGTGGTGAATCACATTTTCATGGAGCAACCCCACAAAAAACTGATAGGATATAAGTGTGATACACGAAAATGTTCGTATGAATAAGGCCTATTTGCGTCCATACTTAGAAATGCGGCGAGTAGTCTACGTATTCCAGAAATTCAGATTTTGTTTACTGACCACCAGTGGTGAATCACATTTTCATGGAGCAACCCCACAAAAAACTGATAGGATATAAGTGTGATACACCAAAATGTTCGTATGAATAAGGCCTATTTGCGTCCATACTTAGAAATGCGGCGACTAGTCCAGGTATTCCAGAAATTCAGATTTTGTTTACTGACCACCAGTTGTGAATCACATTTTCATGGAGCAACCCCACAAAAAACTGACAGGATATAAGCGTGGTGCACCAAAATGTTCGTATGAATAAGGCATATTGGCGTCCATACTTAGAAATGCGGCGACTAGTCCAGGTATTCCAGAAATTCAAATTTTGTTTACTGACCACCAGTGGTGAATCACATTTTCATGGAGCAACCGCACAAAAAACTGATAGGATATAAGTGTGATACACCAAAATGTTCGTATGAATAAGGCCTATTTGCGTCCATACTTAGAAATGCGGCGACTAGTCCAGGTATTCCAGAAATTCAGATTTTGTTTACTGACCACCAGTGGTGAATCACATTTTCATGGAGCAACCCCACAAAAAACTGATAGGATATAAGTGTGATACACGAAAATGTTCGTATGAATAAGGCCTATTTGCGTCCATACTTAGAAATGCGGCGTGTATTCTACGTATTCCAGAAATTCAGATTTTGTTTACTGACCACCAGTGGTGAATCACATTTTCATGGAGCAACCCCACAAAAAACTGATAGGATATAAGTGTGATACACCAAAATGTTCGTATGAATAAGGCCTATTTGCGTCCATACTTAGAAATGCGGCGAGTAGTCTACGTATTCCAGAAATTCAGATTTTGTTTACTGACCACCAGTGGTGAATCACATTTTCATGGAGCAACCCCACAAAAAACTGATAGGATATAAGTGTGATACACCAAAATGTTCGTATGAATAAGGCCTATTTGCGTCCATACTTAGAAATGCGGCGACTAGTCCAGGTATTCCAGAAATTCAGATTTTGTTTACTGACCACCAGTGGTGAATCACATTTTCATGGAGCAACCCCACAAAAAACTGATAGGATATAAGTGTGATACACGAAAATGTTCGTATGAATAAGGCCTATTTGCGTCCATACTTAGAAATGCGGCGTGTATTCTACGTATTCCAGAAATTCAGATTTTGTTTACTGACCACCAGTGGTGAATCACATTTTCATGGAGCAACCCCACAAAAAACTGATAGGATATAAGTGTGATACACCAAAATGTTCGTATGAATAAGGCCTATTTGCGTCCATACTTAGAAATGCGGCGAGTAGTCTACGTATTCCAGAAATTCAGATTTTGTTTACTGACCACCAGTGGTGAATCACATTTTCATGGAGCAACCCCACAAAAAACTGACAGGATATAAGTGTGATACACCAAAATGTTCGTATGAATAAGGCCTATTTGCGTCCATACTTAGAAATGCGGCGACTAGTCCAGGTATTCCAGAAATTCAGATTTTGTTTACTGACCACCAGTGGTGAATCACATTTTCATGGAGCAACCCCACAAAAACTGATAGGATATAAGTGTGATACACGAAAATGTTCGTATGAATAAGGCCTATTTGCGTCCATACTTAGAAATGCGGCGTGTATTCTACGTATTCCAGAAATTCAGATTTTGTTTACTGACCACCAGTGGTGAATCACATTTTCATGGAGCAACCCCACAAAAAACTGATAGGATATAAGTGTGATACACCAAAATGTTCGTATGAATAAGGCCTATTTGCGCCCATACTTAGAAATGCGGCGAGTAGTCTACGTATTCCAGAAATTCAGATTTTGTTTACTGACCACCAGTGGTGAATCACATTTTCATGGAGCAACCCCACAAAAAACTGATGGGATATAAGTGTGATACACGAAAATGTTCGTATGAATAAGGCCTATTTGCGTCCATACTTAGAAATGCGGCGTGTATTCTACGTATTCCAGAAATTCAGATTTTGTTTACTGACCACCAGTGGTGAATCACATTTTCATGGAGCAACCCCACAAAAAACTGATAGGATATAAGTGTGATACACCAAAATGTTCGTATGAATAAGGCCTATTTGCGTCCATACTTAGAAATGCGGCGACTAGTCCAGGTATTCCAGAAATTCAGATTTTGTTTACTGACCACCAGTTGTGAATCACATTTTCATGGAGCAACCCCACAAAAAACTGATAGGATATAAGCGTGATACACCAAAATGTTCGTATGAATAAGGCATATTGGCGTCCATACTTAGAAATGCGGCGACTAGTCCAGGTATTCCAGAAATTCAGATTTTGTTTACTGACCACCAGTGGTGAATCACATTTTCATGGAGCAACCCCACAAAAAACTGATAGGATATAAGTGTGATACACCAAAATGTTCGTATGAATAAGGCCTATTTGAGTCCATACTTAGAAATGCAGCGAGTAGTCTACGTATTCCAGAAATTCAGATTTTGTTTACTGACCACCAGTGGTGAATCACATTTTCATGGAGCAACCCCACAAAAAACTGATAGGATATAAGTGTGATACACCAAAATGTTCGTATGAATAAGGCCTATTTGCGTCCATACTTAGAAATGCGGCGACTAGTCCAGGTATTCCAGAAATTCAGATTTTGTTTACTGACCACCAGTGGTGAATCACATTTTCATGGAGCAACCCCACAAAAAACTGATAGGATATAAGTGTGATACACCAAAATGTTCGTATGAATAAGGCCTATTTGAGTCCATACTTAGAAATGCAGCGAGTAGTCTACGTATTCCAGAAATTCAGATTTTGTTTACTGACCACCAGTGGTGAATCACATTTTCATGGAGCAACCCCACAAAAAACTGATAGGATATAAGTGTGATACACCAAAATGTTCGTATGAATAAGGCCTATTTGCGTCCATACTTAGAAATGCGGCGAGTATTCTACGTATTCCAGAAATTCAGATTTTGTTTACTGACCACCAGGGGTGAATCACATTTTCATGGAGCAACCCCACAAAAAACTGATAGGATATAAGTGTGATACACGAAAATGTTCGTATGAATAAGGCCTATTTGCGTCCATACTTAGAAATGCGGCGACTAGTCCAGGTATTCCAGAAATTCAGATTTTGTTTACTGACCACCAGTGGTGAATCACATTTTCATGGAGCAACCCCACAAAAAACTGATAGGATATAAGTGTGATACACCAAAATGTTCGTATGAATAAGGCCTATTTGCGTCCATACTTAGAAATGCGGCGAGTATTCTACGTATTCCAGAAATTCAGATTTTGTTTACTGACCACCAGTGGTGAATCACATTTTCATGGAGCAACCCCACAAAAAACTGATAGGATATAAGTGTGATACACCAAAATGTTCGTATGAATAAGGCCTATTTGCGTCCATACTTAGAAATGCGGCGACTAGTCCAGGTATTCCAGAAATTCAGATTTTGTTTACTGACCACCAGGGGTGAATCACATTTTCATGGAGCAACCCCACAAAAAACTGATAGGATATAAGTGTGATACACGAAAATGTTCGTATGAATAAGGCCTATTTGCGTCCATACTTAGAAATGCGGCGACTAGTCCAGGTATTCCAGAAATTCAGATTTTGTTTACTGACCACCAGTGGTGAATCACATTTTCATGGAGCAACCCCACAAAAAACTGATAGGATATAAGTGTGATACACCAAAATGTTCGTATGAATAAGGCCTATTTGCGTCCATACTTAGAAATGCGGCGACTAGTCCAGGTATTCCAGAAATTCAGATTTTGTTTACTGACCACCAGGGGTGAATCACATTTTCATGGAGCAACCCCACAAAAAACTGATAGGATATAAGTGTGATACACCAAAATGTTCGTATGAATAAGGCCTATTTGCGTCCATACCTAGAAATGCGGCGACTAGTCCAGGTATTCCAGAAATTCAGATTTTTTTTACTGACCACCAGTGGTGAATCACATTTTCATGGAGCAACTCCACAAAAAACTGATAGGATATAAGTGTGATACACCAAAATGTTCGTATGAATAAGGCCTATTTGCGTCCATACTTAGAAATGCGGCGAGTATTCTACGTATTCCAGAAATTCAGATTTTGTTTACTGACCACCAGGGGTGAATCACATTTTCATGGAGCAACCCCACAAAAAACTGATAGGATATAAGTGTGATACACCAAAATGTTCGTATGAATAAGGCCTATTTGCGTCCATACTTAGAAATGCGGCGCGTATTCTACGTATTCCAGAAATTCAGATTTTGTTTACTGACCACCAGGGGTGAATCACATTTTCATGGAGCAACCCCACAAAAAACTGATAGGATATAAGTGTGATACACGAAAATGTTCGTATGAATAAGGCCTATTTGCGTCCATACTTAGAAATGCGGCGAGTAGTCTACGTATTCCAGAAATTCAGATTTTGTTTACTGACCACCAGTGGTGAATCACATTTTCATGGAGCAACCCCACAAAAAACTGATAGGATATAAGTGTGATACACCAAAATGTTCGTATGAATAAGGCCTATTTGCGTCCATACTTAGAAATGCGGCGAGTAGTCTACATATTCCAGAAATTCAGATTTTGTTTACTGACCACCAGTGGTGAATCACATTTTCATGGAGCAACCCCACAAAAAACTGATAGGATATAAGTGTGATACACCAAAATTTTCGTATGAATAAGGCATATTGGCGTCCATACTTAGAAATGCGGCGACTAGTCCAGGTATTCCAGAAATTCAGATTTTGTTTACTGACCAACAGTGGTGAATCACATTTTCATGGAGGAACCCCACAAAAAACTGATAGGATATAAGTGTGATACACCAAAATGTTCGTATGAATAAGGCCTATTTGCGTCCATATTTAGAAATGCGGCGAGTAGTCCAGGTATTCCAGAAATTCAGATTTTGTTTACTGACCACCAGGGGTGAATCACATTTTCATGGAGCAACCCCACAAAAAACTGATAGGATATAAGTGTGATACACCAAAATGTTCGTATGAATAAGGCCTATTTGCGTCCATACTTAGAAATGCGGCGACTAGTCCAGGTATTCCAGAAATTCAGATTTTGTTTACTGACCACCAGTGGTGAATCACATTTTCATGGAGCAACCCCACAAAAAACTGATAGGATATAAGTGTGATACACGAAAATGTTCGTATGAATAAGGCCTATTTGCGCCCATACTTAGAAATGCGGCGAGTAGTCTACGTATTCCAGAAATTCAGATTTTGTTTACTGACCACCAGTGGTGAATCACATTTTCATGGAGCAACCCCACAAAAAACTGATAGGATATAAGTGTGATACACCAAAATGTTCGTATGAATAAGGCCTATTTGCGTCCATACTTAGAAATGCGGCGACTAGTCCAGGTATTCCAGAAATTCAGATTTTGTTTACTGACCACCAGTGGTGAATCACATTTTCATGGAGCAACCCCACAAAAAACTGATAGGATATAAGTGTGATACACGAAAATGTTCGTATGAATAAGGCCTATTTGCGTCCATACTTAGAAATGCGGCGAGTATTCTACGTATTCCAGAAATTCAGATTTTGTTTACTGACCACCAGTGGTGAATCACATTTTCATGGAGCAACCCCACAAAAAACTGATAGGATATAAGTGTGATACACGAAAATGTTCGTATGAATAAGGCCTATTTGCGTCCATACTTAGAAATGCGGCGAGTAGTCTACGTATTCCAGAAATTCAGATTTTGTTTACTGACCACCAGTGGTGAATCACATTTTCATGGAGCAACCCCACAAAAAACTGATAGGATATAAGTGTGATACACCAAAATGTTCGTATGAATAAGGCCTATTTGCGTCCATACTTAGAAATGCGGCGACTAGTCCAGGTATTCCAGAAATTCAGATTTTGTTTACTGACCACCAGGGGTGAATCACATTTTCATGGAGCAACCCCACAAAAAACTGATAGGATATAAGTGTGATACACCAAAATGTTCGTATGAATAAGGCCTATTTGCGTCCATACTTAGAAATGCGGCGACTAGTCCAGGTATTCCAGAAATTCAGATTTTGTTTACTGACCACCAGGGGTGAATCACATTTTCATGGAGCAACCCCACAAAAAACTGATAGGATATAAGTGTGATACACCAAAATGTTCGTATGAATAAGGCCTATTTGCGTCCATACCTAGAAATGCGGCGACTAGTCCAGGTATTCCAGAAATTCAGATTTTGTTTACTGACCACCAGTGGTGAATCACATTTTCATGGAGCAACCCCACAAAAAACTGATAGGATATAAGTGTGATACACCAAAATGTTCGTATGAATAAGGCCTATTTGCGTCCATACTTAGAAATGCGGCGACTAGTCCAGGTATTCCAGAAATTCAGATTTTGTTTACTGACCACCAGTGGTGAATCACATTTTCATGGAGCAACCCCACAAAAAACTGATAGGATATAAGTGTGATACACGAAAATGTTCGTATGAATAAGGCCTATTTGCGTCCATACTTAGAAATGCGGCGAGTATTCTACGTATTCCAGAAATTCAGATTTTGTTTACTGACCACCAGTGGTGAATCACATTTTCATGGAGCAACCCCACAAAAAACTGATAGGATATAAGTGTGATACACGAAAATGTTCGTATGAATAAGGCCTATTTGCGTCCATACTTAGAAATGCGGCGAGTAGTCTACGTATTCCAGAAATTCAGATTTTGTTTACTGACCACCAGGGGTGAATCACATTTTCATGGAGCAACCCCACAAAAAACTGATAGGATATAAGTGTGATACACCAAAATGTTCGTATGAATAAGGCCTATTTGCGTCCATACTTAGAAATGCGGCGAGTATTCTACGTATTCCAGAAATTCAGATTTTGTTTACTGACCACCAGGGGTGAATCACATTTTCATGGAGCAACCCCACAAAAAACTGATAGGATATAAGTGTGATACACGAAAATGTTCGTATGAATAAGGCCTATTTGCGTCCATACTTAGAAATGCGGCGAGTAGTCTACGTATTCCAGAAATTCAGATTTTGTTTACTGACCACCAGTGGTGAATCACATTTTCATGGAGCAACCCCACAAAAAACTGATAGGATATAAGTGTGATACACCAAAATGTTCGTATGAATAAGGCCTATTTGCGTCCATACTTAGAAATGCGGCGAGTAGTCTACATATTCCAGAAATTCAGATTTTGTTTACTGACCACCAGTGGTGAATCACATTTTCATGGAGCAACCCCACAAAAAACTGATAGGATATAAGTGTGATACACCAAAATTTTCGTATGAATAAGGCATATTGGCGTCCATACTTAGAAATGCGGCGACTAGTCCAGGTATTCCAGAAATTCAGATTTTGTTTACTGACCAACAGTGGTGAATCACATTTTCATGGAGGAACCCCACAAAAAACTGATAGGATATAAGTGTGATACACCAAAATGTTCGTATGAATAAGGCCTATTTGCGTCCATATTTAGAAATGCGGCGAGTAGTCCAGGTATTCCAGAAATTCAGATTTTGTTTACTGACCACCAGGGGTGAATCACATTTTCATGGAGCAACCCCACAAAAAACTGATAGGATATAAGTGTGATACACCAAAATGTTCGTATGAATAAGGCCTATTTGCGTCCATACTTAGAAATGCGGCGACTAGTCCAGGTATTCCAGAAATTCAGATTTTGTTTACTGACCACCAGTGGTGAATCACATTTTCATGGAGCAACCCCACAAAAAACTGATAGGATATAAGTGTGATACACGAAAATGTTCGTATGAATAAGGCCTATTTGCGCCCATACTTAGAAATGCGGCGAGTAGTCTACGTATTCCAGAAATTCAGATTTTGTTTACTGACCACCAGTGGTGAATCACATTTTCATGGAGCAACCCCACAAAAAACTGATAGGATATAAGTGTGATACACCAAAATGTTCGTATGAATAAGGCCTATTTGCGTCCATACTTAGAAATGCGGCGACTAGTCCAGGTATTCCAGAAATTCAGATTTTGTTTACTGACCACCAGTGGTGAATCACATTTTCATGGAGCAACCCCACAAAAAACTGATAGGATATAAGTGTGATACACGAAAATGTTCGTATGAATAAGGCCTATTTGCGTCCATACTTAGAAATGCGGCGAGTATTCTACGTATTCCAGAAATTCAGATTTTGTTTACTGACCACCAGTGGTGAATCACATTTTCATGGAGCAACCCCACAAAAAACTGATAGGATATAAGTGTGATACACGAAAATGTTCGTATGAATAAGGCCTATTTGCGTCCATACTTAGAAATGCGGCGAGTAGTCTACGTATTCCAGAAATTCAGATTTTGTTTACTGACCACCAGTGGTGAATCACATTTTCATGGAGCAACCCCACAAAAAACTGATAGGATATAAGTGTGATACACCAAAATGTTCGTATGAATAAGGCCTATTTGCGTCCATACTTAGAAATGCGGCGACTAGTCCAGGTATTCCAGAAATTCAGATTTTGTTTACTGACCACCAGGGGTGAATCACATTTTCATGGAGCAACCCCACAAAAAACTGATAGGATATAAGTGTGATACACCAAAATGTTCGTATGAATAAGGCCTATTTGCGTCCATACTTAGAAATGCGGCGACTAGTCCAGGTATTCCAGAAATTCAGATTTTGTTTACTGACCACCAGGGGTGAATCACATTTTCATGGAGCAACCCCACAAAAAACTGATAGGATATAAGTGTGATACACCAAAATGTTCGTATGAATAAGGCCTATTTGCGTCCATACCTAGAAATGCGGCGACTAGTCCAGGTATTCCAGAAATTCAGATTTTGTTTACTGACCACCAGTGGTGAATCACATTTTCATGGAGCAACCCCACAAAAAACTGATAGGATATAAGTGTGATACACCAAAATGTTCGTATGAATAAGGCCTATTTGCGTCCATACTTAGAAATGCGGCGACTAGTCCAGGTATTCCAGAAATTCAGATTTTGTTTACTGACCACCAGTGGTGAATCACATTTTCATGGAGCAACCCCACAAAAAACTGATAGGATATAAGTGTGATACACGAAAATGTTCGTATGAATAAGGCCTATTTGCGTCCATACTTAGAAATGCGGCGAGTATTCTACGTATTCCAGAAATTCAGATTTTGTTTACTGACCACCAGTGGTGAATCACATTTTCATGGAGCAACCCCACAAAAAACTGATAGGATATAAGTGTGATACACGAAAATGTTCGTATGAATAAGGCCTATTTGCGTCCATACTTAGAAATGCGGCGAGTAGTCTACGTATTCCAGAAATTCAGATTTTGTTTACTGACCACCAGTGGTGAATCACATTTTCATGGAGCAACCCCACAAAAAACTGATAGGATATAAGTGTGATACACCAAAATGTTCGTATGAATAAGGCCTATTTGCGTCCATACTTAGAAATGCGGCGACTAGTCCAGGTATTCCAGAAATTCAGATTTTGTTTACTGACCACCAGTTGTGAATCACATTTTCATGGAGCAACCCCACAAAAAACTGACAGGATATAAGCGTGATGCACCAAAATGTTCGTATGAATAAGGCATATTGGCGTCCATACTTAGAAATGCGGCGACTAGTCCAGGTATTCCAGAAATTCAAATTTTGTTTACTGACCACCAGTGGTGAATCACATTTTCATGGAGCAACCGCACAAAAAACTGATAGGATATAAGTGTGATACACCAAAATGTTCGTATGAATAAGGCCTATTTGCGTCCATACTTAGAAATGCGGCGACTAGTCCAGGTATTCCAGAAATTCAGATTTTGTTTACTGACCACCAGTGGTGAATCACATTTTCATGGAGCAACCCCACAAAAAACTGATAGGATATAAGTGTGATACACGAAAATGTTCGTATGAATAAGGCCTATTTGCGTCCATACTTAGAAATGCGGCGTGTATTCTACGTATTCCAGAAATTCAGATTTTGTTTACTGACCACCAGTGGTGAATCACATTTTCATGGAGCAACCCCACAAAAAACTGATAGGATATAAGTGTGATACACCAAAATGTTCGTATGAATAAGGCCTATTTGCGTCCATACTTAGAAATGCGGCGAGTAGTCTACGTATTCCAGAAATTCAGATTTTGTTTACTGACCACCAGTGGTGAATCACATTTTCATGGAGCAACCCCACAAAAAACTGATAGGATATAAGTGTGATACACCAAAATGTTCGTATGAATAAGGCCTATTTGCGTTCATACTTAGAAATGCGGCGAGTAGTCTACGTATTCCAGAAATTCAGATTTTGTTTACTGACCACCAGTGGTGAATCACATTTTCATGGAGCAACCCCACAAAAAACTGATAGGATATAAGTGTGATACACGAAAATGTTCGTATGAATAAGGCCTATTTGCGTCCATACTTAGAAATGCGGCGTGTATTCTACGTATTCCAGAAATTCAGATTTTGTTTACTGACCACCAGTGGTGAATCACATTTTCATGGAGCAACCCCACAAAAAACTGATAGGATATAAGTGTGATACACCAAAATGTTCGTATGAATAAGGCCTATTTGCGTTCATACTTAGAAATGCGGCGAGTAGTCTACGTATTCCAGAAATTCAGATTTTGTTTACTGACCACCAGTGGTGAATCACATTTTCATGGAGCAACCCCACAAAAAACTGATAGGATATAAGTGTGATACACCAAAATGTTCGTATGAATAAGGCCTATTTGCGTCCATACTTAGAAATGCGGCGACTAGTCCAGGTATTCCAGAAATTCAGATTTTGTTTACTGACCACCAGTGGTGAATCACATTTTCATGGAGCAACCCCACAAAAAACTGATAGGATATAAGTGTGATACACGAAAATGTTCGTATGAATAAGGCCTATTTGCGTCCATACTTAGAAATGCGGCGTGTATTCTACGTATTCCAGAAATTCAGATTTTGTTTACTGACCACCAGTGGTGAATCACATTTTCATGGAGCAACCCCACAAAAAACTGATAGGATATAAGTGTGATACACCAAAATGTTCGTATGAATAAGGCCTATTTGCGTCCATACTTAGAAATGCGGCGAGTAGTCTACGTATTCCAGAAATTCAGATTTTGTTTACTGACCACCAGTGGTGAATCACATTTTCATGGAGCAACCCCACAAAAAACTGACAGGATATAAGTGTGATACACCAAAATGTTCGTATGAATAAGGCCTATTTGCGTCCATACTTAGAAATGCGGCGACTAGTCCAGGTATTCCAGAAATTCAGATTTTGTTTACTGACCACCAGTGGTGAATCACATTTTCATGGAGCAACCCCACAAAAACTGATAGGATATAAGTGTGATACACGAAAATGTTCGTATGAATAAGGCCTATTTGCGTCCATACTTAGAAATGCGGCGTGTATTCTACGTATTCCAGAAATTCAGATTTTGTTTACTGACCACCAGTGGTGAATCACATTTTCATGGAGCAACCCCACAAAAAACTGATAGGATATAAGTGTGATACACCAAAATGTTCGTATGAATAAGGCCTATTTGCGCCCATACTTAGAAATGCGGCGAGTAGTCTACGTATTCCAGAAATTCAGATTTTGTTTACTGACCACCAGTGGTGAATCACATTTTCATGGAGCAACCCCACAAAAAACTGATGGGATATAAGTGTGATACACGAAAATGTTCGTATGAATAAGGCCTATTTGCGTCCATACTTAGAAATGCGGCGTGTATTCTACGTATTCCAGAAATTCAGATTTTGTTTACTGACCACCAGTGGTGAATCACATTTTCATGGAGCAACCCCACAAAAAACTGATAGGATATAAGTGTGATACACCAAAATGTTCGTATGAATAAGGCCTATTTGCGTCCATACTTAGAAATGCGGCGACTAGTCCAGGTATTCCAGAAATTCAGATTTTGTTTACTGACCACCAGTTGTGAATCACATTTTCATGGAGCAACCCCACAAAAAACTGATAGGATATAAGCGTGATACACCAAAATGTTCGTATGAATAAGGCATATTGGCGTCCATACTTAGAAATGCGGCGACTAGTCCAGGTATTCCAGAAATTCAGATTTTGTTTACTGACCACCAGTGGTGAATCACATTTTCATGGAGCAACCCCACAAAAAACTGATAGGATATAAGTGTGATACACCAAAATGTTCGTATGAATAAGGCCTATTTGAGTCCATACTTAGAAATGCGGCGAGTAGTCTACGTATTCCAGAAATTCAGATTTTGTTTACTGACCACCAGTGGTGAATCACATTTTCATGGAGCAACCCCACAAAAAACTGATAGGATATAAGTGTGATACACCAAAATGTTCGTATGAATAAGGCCTATTTGCGTCCATACTTAGAAATGCGGCGACTAGTCCAGGTATTCCAGAAATTCAGATTTTGTTTACTGACCACCAGTGGTGAATCACATTTTCATGGAGCAACCCCACAAAAAACTGATAGGATATAAGTGTGATACACCAAAATGTTCGTATGAATAAGGCCTATTTGAGTCCATACTTAGAAATGCGGCGAGTAGTCTACGTATTCCAGAAATTCAGATTTTGTTTACTGACCACCAGTGGTGAATCACATTTTCATGGAGCAACCCCACAAAAAACTGATAGGATATAAGTGTGATACACCAAAATGTTCGTATGAATAAGGCCTATTTGCGTCCATACTTAGAAATGCGGCGAGTATTCTACGTATTCCAGAAATTCAGATTTTGTTTACTGACCACCAGGGGTGAATCACATTTTCATGGAGCAACCCCACAAAAAACTGATAGGATATAAGTGTGATACACGAAAATGTTCGTATGAATAAGGCCTATTTGCGTCCATACTTAGAAATGCGGCGACTAGTCCAGGTATTCCAGAAATTCAGATTTTGTTTACTGACCACCAGTGGTGAATCACATTTTCATGGAGCAACCCCACAAAAAACTGATAGGATATAAGTGTGATACACCAAAATGTTCGTATGAATAAGGCCTATTTGCGTCCATACTTAGAAATGCGGCGAGTATTCTACGTATTCCAGAAATTCAGATTTTGTTTACTGACCACCAGTGGTGAATCACATTTTCATGGAGCAACCCCACAAAAAACTGATAGGATATAAGTGTGATACACCAAAATGTTCGTATGAATAAGGCCTATTTGCGTCCATACTTAGAAATGCGGCGACTAGTCCAGGTATTCCAGAAATTCAGATTTTGTTTACTGACCACCAGGGGTGAATCACATTTTCATGGAGCAACCCCACAAAAAACTGATAGGATATAAGTGTGATACACGAAAATGTTCGTATGAATAAGGCCTATTTGCGTCCATACTTAGAAATGCGGCGACTAGTCCAGGTATTCCAGAAATTCAGATTTTGTTTACTGACCACCAGTGGTGAATCACATTTTCATGGAGCAACCCCACAAAAAACTGATAGGATATAAGTGTGATACACCAAAATGTTCGTATGAATAAGGCCTATTTGCGTCCATACTTAGAAATGCGGCGAGTATTCTACGTATTCCAGAAATTCAGATTTTGTTTACTGACCACCAGTGGTGAATCACATTTTCATGGAGCAACCCCACAAAAAACTGATAGGATATAAGTGTGATACACCAAAATGTTCGTATGAATAAGGCCTATTTGCGTCCATACTTAGAAATGCGGCGACTAGTCCAGGTATTCCAGAAATTCAGATTTTGTTTACTGACCACCAGTGGTGAATCACATTTTCATGGAGCAACCCCACAAAAAACTGATAGGATATAAGTGTGATACACGAAAATGTTCGTATGAATAAGGCCTATTTGCGTCCATACTTAGAAATGCGGCGAGTAGTCTACGTATTCCAGAAATTCAGATTTTGTTTACTGACCACCAGTGGTGAATCACATTTTCATGGAGCAACCCCACAAAAAACTGATAGGATATAAGTGTGATACACCAAAATGTTCGTATGAATAAGGCCTATTTGCGTCCATACTTAGAAATGCGGCGACTAGTCCAGGTATTCCAGAAATTCAGATTTTGTTTACTGACCACCAGTTGTGAATCACATTTTCATGGAGCAACCCCACAAAAAACTGACAGGATATAAGCGTGATACACCAAAATGTTCGTATGAATAAGGCATATTGGCGTCCATACTTAGAAATGCGGCGACTAGTCCAGGTATTCCAGAAATTCAGATTTTGTTTACTGACCACCAGTGGTGAATCACATTTTCATGGAGCAACCCCACAAAAAACTGATAGGATATAAGTGTGATACACCAAAATGTTCGTATGAATAAGGCCTATTTGAGTCCATACCTAGAAATGCGGCGAGTAGTCTACGTATTCCAGAAATTCAGATTTTGTTTACTGACCACCAGTGGTGAATCACATTTTCATGGAGCAACCCCACAAAAAACTGATAGGATATAAGTGTGATACACCAAAATGTTCGTATGAATAAGGCCTATTTGCGTTCATACTTAGAAATGCGGCGACTAGTCCAGGTATTCCAGAAATTCAGATTTTGTTTACTGACCACCAGTGGTGAATCACATTTTCATGGAGCAACCCCACAAAAAACTGATAGGATATAAGTGTGATACACGAAAATGTTCGTATGAATAAGGCCTATTTGCGTCCATACTTAGAAATGCGGCGTGTATTCTACGTATTCCAGAAATTCAGATTTTGTTTACTGACCACCAGTGGTGAATCACATTTTCATGGAGCAACCCCACAAAAAACTGATAGGATATAAGTGTGATACACGAAAATGTTCGTATGAATAAGGCCTATTTGCGTCCATACTTAGAAATGCGGCGACTAGTCCAGGTATTCCAGAAATTCAGATTTTGTTTACTGACCACCAGTTGTGAATCACATTTTCATGGAGCAACCCCACAAAAAACTGATAGGATATAAGCGTGATACACCAAAATGTTCGTATGAATAAGGCATATTGGCGTCCATACTTAGAAATGCGGCGACTAGTCCAGGTATTCCAGAAATTCAGATTTTGTTTACTGACCACCAGTGGTGAATCACATTTTCATGGAGCAACCCCACAAAAAACTGATAGGATATAAGTGTGATACACCAAAATGTTCGTATGAATAAGGCCTATTTGAGTCCATACTTAGAAATGCGGCGAGTAGTCTACGTATTCCAGAAATTCAGATTTTGTTTACTGACCACCAGTGGTGAATCACATTTTCATGGAGCAACCCCACAAAAAACTGATAGGATATAAGTGTGATACACCAAAATGTTCGTATGAATAAGGCCTATTTGCGTCCATACTTAGAAATGCGGCGACTAGTCCAGGTATTCCAGAAATTCAGATTTTGTTTACTGACCACCAGTGGTGAATCACATTTTCATGGAGCAACCCCACAAAAAACTGATAGGATATAAGTGTGATACACGAAAATGTTCGTATGAATAAGGCCTATTTGAGTCCATACTTAGAAATGCGGCGAGTAGTCTACGTATTCCAGAAATTCAGATTTTGTTTACTGACCACCAGTGGTGAATCACATTTTCATGGAGCAACCGCACAAAAAACTGATAGGATATAAGTGTGATACACCAAAATGTTCGTATGAATAAGGCCTATTTGCGTCCATACTTAGAAATGCGGCGAGTATTCTACATATTCCAGAAATTCAGATTTTGTTTACTGACCACCAGGGGTGAATCACATTTTCATGGAGCAACCCCACAAAAAACTGATAGGATATAAGTGTGATACACGAAAATGTTCGTATGAATAAGGCCTATTTGAGTCCATACTTAGAAATGCGGCGACTAGTCCAGGTATTCCAGAAATTCAGATTTTGTTTACTGACCACCAGTGGTGAATCACATTTTCATGGAGCAACCCCACAAAAAACTGATAGGATATAAGTGTGATACACCAAAATGTTCGTATGAGTAAGGCCTATTTGCGTCCATACTTAGAAATGCGGCGACTAGTCCAGGTATTCCAGAAATTCAGATTTTGTTTACTGACCACCAGTGGTGAATCACATTTTCATGGAGCAACCCCACAAAAAACTGATAGGATATAAGTGTGATACACCAAAATGTTCGTATGAATAAGGCCTATTTGCGTCCATACTTAGAAATGCGGCGAGTATTCTACGTATTCCAGAAATTCAGATTTTGTTTACTGACCACCAGGGGTGAATCACATTTTCATGGAGCAACCCCACAAAAAACTGATAGGATATAAGTGTGATACACCAAAATGTTCGTATGAATAAGGCCTATTTGCGTCCATACTTAGAAATGCGGCGACTAGTCCAGGTATTCCAGAAATTCAGATTTTGTTTACTGACCACCAGTGGTGAATCACATTTTCATGGAGCAACCCCACAAAAAACTGATAGGATATAAGTGTGATACACCAAAATGTTCGTATGAATAAGGCCTATTTGCGTCCATACTTAGAAATGCGGCGAGTATTCTATGTATTCCAGAAATTCAGATTTTGTTTACTGACCACCAGGGGTGAATCACATTTTCATGGAGCAACCCCACAAAAAACTGATAGGATATAAGTGTGATACACGAAAATGTTCGTATGAATAAGGCCTATTTGCGTCCATACTTAGAAATGCGGCGAGTAGTCTACGTATTCCAGAAATTCAGATTTTGTTTACTGACCACCAGTGGTGAATCACATTTTCATGGAGCAACCCCACAAAAAACTGATAGGATATAAGTGTGATACACCAAAATGTTCGTATGAATAAGGCCTATTTACGTCCATACTTAGAAATGCGGCGAGTATTCTACGTATTCCAGAAATTCAGATTTTGTTTACTGACCACCAGTGGTGAATCACATTTTCATGGAGCAACCCCACAAAAAACTGATAGGATATAAGTGTGATACACGAAAATGTTCGTATGAATAGGGCCTATTTGCGTCCATACTTAGAAATGCGGCGAGTAGTCTACGTATTCCAGAAATTCAGATTTTGTTTACTGACCACCAGTGGTGAATCACATTTTCATGGAGCAACCCCACAAAAAACTGATAGGATATAAGTGTGATACACCAAAATGTTCGTATGAATAAGGCCTATTTGCGTCCATACTTAGAAATGCGGCGACTAGTCCAGGTATTCCAGAAATTCAGATTTTGTTTACTGACCACCAGTTGTGAATCACATTTTCATGGAGCAACCCCACAAAAAACTGATAGGATATAAGTGTGATACACCAAAATGTTCGTATGAATAAGGCCTATTTGCGTCCATACTTAGAAATGCGGCGACTAGTCCAGGTATTCCAGAAATTCAGATTTTGTTTACTGACCACCAGTGGTGAATCACATTTTCATGGAGCAACCCCACAAAAAACTGATAAGATATAAGTGTGATACACCAAAATGTTCGTATGAATAAGGCCTATTTGCGTCCATACCTAGAAATGCGGCGACTAGTCCAGGTATTCCAGAAATTCAGATTTTGTTTACTGACCACCAGTGGTGAATCACATTTTCATGGAGCAACCCCACAAAAAACTGATAGGATATAAGTGTGATACACCAAAATGTTCGTATGAATAAGGCCTATTTGCGTCCATACTTAGAAATGCGGCGACTAGTCCAGGTATTCCAGAAATTCAGATTTTGTTTACTGACCACCAGTGGTGAATCACATTTTCATGGAGCAACCCCACAAAAAACTGATAGGATATAAGTGTGATACACGAAAATGTTCGTATGAATAAGGCCTATTTGCGTCCATACTTAGAAATGCGGCGAGTATTCTACGTATTCCAGAAATTCAGATTTTGTTTACTGACCACCAGTGGTGAATCACATTTTCATGGAGCAACCCCACAAAAAACTGATAGGATATAAGTGTGATACACGAAAATGTTCGTATGAATAAGGCCTATTTGCGTCCATACTTAGAAATGCGGCGAGTAGTCTACGTATTCCAGAAATTCAGATTTTGTTTACTGACCACCAGTGGTGAATCACATTTTCATGGAGCAACCCCACAAAAAACTGATAGGATATAAGTGTGATACACCAAAATGTTCGTATGAATAAGGCCTATTTGCGTCCATACTTAGAAATGCGGCGACTAGTCCAGGTATTCCAGAAATTCAGATTTTGTTTACTGACCACCAGTGGTGAATCACATTTTCATGGAGCAACCCCACAAAAAACTGATAGGATATAAGTGTGATACACGAAAATGTTCGTATGAATAAGGCCTATTTGCGTCCATACTTAGAAATGCGGCGTGTATTCTACGTATTCCAGAAATTCAGATTTTGTTTACTGACCACCAGTGGTGAATCACATTTTCATGGAGCAACCCGACAAAAAACTGATAGGATATAAGTGTGATACACCAAAATGTTCGTATGAATAAGGCCTATTTGCGTCCATACTTAGAAATGCGGCGAGTAGTCTACGTATTCCAGAAATTCAGATTTTGTTTACTGACCACCAGTGGTGAATCACATTTTCATGGAGCAACCCCACAAAAAACTGATGGGATATAAGTGTGATACACGAAAATGTTCGTATGAATAAGGCCTATTTGCGTCCATACTTAGAAATGCGGCGTGTATTCTACGTATTCCAGAAATTCAGATTTTGTTTACTGACCACCAGTGGTGAATCACATTTTCATGGAGCAACCCCACAAAAAACTGATAGGATATAAGTGTGATACACCAAAATGTTCGTATGAATAAGGCCTATTTGCGTCCATACTTAGAAATGCGGCGACTAGTCCAGGTATTCCAGAAATTCAGATTTTGTTTACTGACCACCAGTTGTGAATCACATTTTCATGGAGCAACCCCACAAAAAACTGATAGGATATAAGCGTGATACACCAAAATGTTCGTATGAATAAGGCATATTGGCGTCCATACTTAGAAATGCGGCTACTAGTCCAGGTATTCCAGAAATTCAGATTTTGTTTACTGACCACCAGTTGTGAATCACATTTTCATGGAGCAACCCCACAAAAAACTGATAGGATATAAGTGTGATACACCAAAATGTTCGTATGAATAAGGCCTATTTGCGTTCATACTTAGAAATGCGGCGAGTAGTCTACGTATTCCAGAAATTCAGATTTTGTTTACTGACCACCAGTGGTGAATCACATTTTCATGGAGCAACCCCACAAAAAACTGATAGGATATAAGTGTGATACACCAAAATGTTCGTATGAATAAGGCCTATTTGCGTCCATACTTAGAAATGCGGCGACTAGTCCAGGTATTCCAGAAATTCAGATTTTGTTTACTGACCACCAGTGGTGAATCACATTTTCATGGAGCAACCCCACAAAAAACTGATAGGATATAAGTGTGATACACGAAAATGTTCGTATGAATAAGGCCTATTTGCGTCCATACTTAGAAATGCGGCGTGTATTCTACGTATTCCAGAAATTCAGATTTTGTTTACTGACCACCAGTGGTGAATCACATTTTCATGGAGCAACCCCACAAAAAACTGATAGGATATAAGTGTGATACACCAAAATGTTCGTATGAATAAGGCCTATTTGCGTCCATACTTAGAAATGCGGCGACTAGTCCAGGTATTCCAGAAATTCAGATTTTGTTTACTGACCACCAGTGGTGAATCACATTTTCATGGAGCAACCCCACAAAAAACTGATAGGATATAAGTGTGATACACGAAAATGTTCGTATGAATAAGGCCTATTTGCGTCCATACTTAGAAATGCGGCGTGTATTCTACGTATTCCAGAAATTCAGATTTTGTTTACTGACCACCAGTGGTGAATCACATTTTCATGGAGCAACCCCACAAAAAACTGATAGGATATAAGTGTGATATACCAAAATGTTCGTATGAATAAGGCCTATTTGCGTCCATACTTAGAAATGCGGCGAGTAGTCTACGTATTCCAGAAATTCAGATTTTGTTTACTGACCACCAGTGGTGAATCACATTTTCATGGAGCAACCCCACAAAAAACTGATGGGATATAAGTGTGATACACGAAAATGTTCGTATGAATAAGGCCTATTTGCGTCCATACTTAGAAATGCGGCGTGTATTCTACGTATTCCAGAAATTCAGATTTTGTTTACTGACCACCAGTGGTGAATCACATTTTCATGGAGCAACCCCACAAAAAACTGATAGGATATAAGTGTGATACACCAAAATGTTCGTATGAATAAGGCCTATTTGCGTCCATACTTAGAAATGCGGCGACTAGTCCAGGTATTCCAGAAATTCAGATTTTGTTTACTGACCACCAGTTGTGAATCACATTTTCATGGAGCAACCCCACAAAAAACTGATAGGATATAAGCGTGATACACCAAAATGTTCGTATGAATAAGGCATATTGGCGTCCATACTTAGAAATGCGGCGACTAGTCCAGGTATTCCAGAAATTCAGATTTTGTTTACTGACCACCAGTGGTGAATCACATTTTCATGGAGCAACCCCACAAAAAACTGATAGGATATAAGTGTGATACACCAAAATGTTCGTATGAATAAGGCCTATTTGAGTCCATACTTAGAAATGCGGCGAGTAGTCTACGTATTCCAGAAATTCAGATTTTGTTTACTGACCACCAGTGGTGAATCACATTTTCATGGAGCAACCCCACAAAAAACTGATAGGATATAAGTGTGATACACCAAAATGTTCGTATGAATAAGGCCTATTTGCGTCCATACTTAGAAATGCGGCGACTAGTCCAGGTATTCCAGAAATTCAGATTTTGTTTACTGACCACCAGTGGTGAATCACATTTTCATGGAGCAACCCCACAAAAAACTGATAGGATATAAGTGTGATACACCAAAATGTTCGTATGAATAAGGCCTATTTGAGTCCATACTTAGAAATGCGGCGAGTAGTCTACGTATTCCAGAAATTCAGATTTTGTTTACTGACCACCAGTGGTGAATCACATTTTCATGGAGCAACCGCACAAAAAACTGATAGGATATAAGTGTGATACACCAAAATGTTCGTATGAATAAGGCCTATTTGCGTCCATACTTAGAAATGCGGCGAGTATTCTACGTATTCCAGAAATTCAGATTTTGTTTACTGACCACCAGGGGTGAATCACATTTTCATGGAGCAACCCCACAAAAAACTGATAGGATATAAGTGTGATACACCAAAATGTTCGTATGAATAAGGCCTATTTGCGTCCATACTTAGAAATGCGGCGACTAGTCCAGGTATTCCAGAAATTCAGATTTTGTTTACTGACCACCAGTGGTGAATCACATTTTCATGGAGCAACCCCACAAAAAACTGATAGGATATAAGTGTGATACACGAAAATGTTCGTATGAATAAGGCCTATTTGCGTCCATACTTAGAAATGCGGCGTGTATTCTACGTATTCCAGAAATTCAGATTTTGTTTACTGACCACCAGTGGTGAATCACATTTTCATGGAGCAACCCCACAAAAAACTGATAGGATATAAGTGTGATACACCAAAATGTTCGTATGAAATAGGCCTATTTGCGTCCATACTTAGAAATGCGGCGAGTAGTCTACGTATTCCAGAAATTCAGATTTTGTTTACTGACCACCAGTGGTGAATCACATTTTCATGGAGCAACCCCACAAAAAACTGATAGGATATAAGTGTGATACACCAAAATGTTCGTATGAATAAGGCCTATTTGCGTCCATACTTAGAAATGCGGCGAGTAGTCTACGTATTCCAGAAATTCAGATTTTGTTTACTGACCACCAGTGGTGAATCACATTTTCAAGGAGCAACCCCACAAAAAACTGATAGGATATAAGTGTGATACACCAAAATGTTCGTATGAATAAGGCCTATTTGCGTCCATACTTAGAAATGCGGCGAGTATTCTACGTATTCCAGAAATTCAGATTTTGTTTACTGACCACCAGTGGTGAATCACATTTTCATGGAGCAACCCCACAAAAAACTGATAGGATATAAGTGTGATACACGAAAATGTTCGTATGAATAAGGCCTATTTGCGTCCATACTTAGAAATGCGGCGAGTAGTCTACGTATTCCAGAAATTCAGATTTTGTTTACTGACCACCAGTGGTGAATCACATTTTCATGGAGCAACCCCACAAAAAACTGATAGGATATAAGTGTGATACACCAAAATGTTCGTATGAATAAGGCCTATTTGCGTCCATACTTAGAAATGCGGCGACTAGTCCAGGTATTCCAGAAATTCAGATTTTGTTTACTGACCACCAGTTGTGAATCACATTTTCATGGAGCAACCCCACAAAAAACTGATAGGATATAAGTGTGATACACCAAAATGTTCGTATGAATAAGGCCTATTTGCGTCCATACTTAGAAATGCGGCGACTAGTCCAGGTATTCCAGAAATTCAGATTTTGTTTACTGACCACCAGTGGTGAATCACATTTTCATGGAGCAACCCCACAAAAAACTGATAGGATATAAGTGTGATACACCAAAATGTTCGTATGAATAAGGCCTATTTGCGTCCATACCTAGAAATGCGGCGACTAGTCCAGGTATTCCAGAAATTCAGATTTTGTTTACTGACCACCAGTGGTGAATCACATTTTCATGGAGCAACCCCACAAAAAACTGATAGGATATAAGTGTGATACACCAAAATGTTCGTATGAATAAGGCCTATTTGCGTCCGTACTTAGAAATGCGGCGACTAGTCCAGGTATTCCAGAAATTCAGATTTTGTTTACTGACCACCAGTGGTGAATCACATTTTCATGGAGCAACCCCACAAAAAACTGATAGGATATAAGTGTGATACACGAAAATGTTCGTATGAATAAGGCCTATTTGCGTCCATACTTAGAAATGCGGCGAGTATTCTACGTATTCCAGAAATTCAGATTTTGTTTACTGACCACCAGTGGTGAATCACATTTTCATGGAGCAACCCCACAAAAAACTGATAGGATATAAGTGTGATACACGAAAATGTTCGTATGAATAAGGCCTATTTGCGTCCATACTTAGAAATGCGGCGAGTAGTCTACGTATTCCAGAAATTCAGATTTTGTTTACTGACCACCAGTGGTGAATCACATTTTCATGGAGCAACCCCACAAAAAACTGATAGGATATAAGTGTGATACACCAAAATGTTCGTATGAATAAGGCCTATTTGCGTCCATACTTAGAAATGCGGCGACTAGTCCAGGTATTCCAGAAATTCAGATTTTGTTTACTGACCACCAGTTGTGAATCACATTTTCATGGAGCAACCCCACAAAAAACTGACAGGATATAAGCGTGATGCACCAAAATGTTCGTATGAATAAGGCATATTGGCGTCCATACTTAGAAATGCGGCGACTAGTCCAGGTATTCCAGAAATTCAAATTTTGTTTACTGACCACCAGTGGTGAATCACATTTTCATGGAGCAACCCCACAAAAAACTGATAGGATATAAGTGTGATACACCAAAATGTTCGTATGAATAAGGCCTATTTGCGTCCATACTTAGAAATGCGGCGAATAGTCCAGGTATTCCAGAAATTCAGATTTTGTTTACTGACCACCAGTGGTGAATCACATTTTCATGGAGCAACCCCACAAAAAACTGATAGGATATAAGTGTGATACACGAAAATGTTCGTATGAATAAGGCCTATTTGCGTCCATACTTAGAAATGCGGCGTGTATTCTACGTATTCCAGAAATTCAGATTTTGTTTACTGACCACCAGTGGTGAATCACATTTTCATGGAGCAACCCCACAAAAAACTGATAGGATATAAGTGTGATACACCAAAATGTTCGTATGAATAAGGCCTATTTGCGTCCATACTTAGAAATGCGGCGAGTAGTCTACGTATTCCAGAAATTTAGATTTTGTTTACTGACCACCAGTGGTGAATCACATTTTCATGGAGCAACCCCACAAAAAACTGATAGGATATAAGTGTGATACACCAAAATGTTCGTATGAATAAGGCCTATTTGCGTTCATACTTAGAAATGCGGCGAGTAGTCTACGTATTCCAGAAATTCAGATTTTGTTTACTGACCACCAGTGGTGAATCACATTTTCATGGAGCAACCCCACAAAAAACTGATAGGATATAAGTGTGATACACCAAAATGTTCGTATGAATAAGGCCTATTTGCGTCCATACTTAGAAATGCGGCGACTAGTCCAGGTATTCCAGAAATTCAGATTTTGTTTACTGACCACCAGTGGTGAATCACATTTTCATGGAGCAACCCCACAAAAAACTGATAGGATATAAGTGTGATACACGAAAATGTTCGTATGAATAAGGCCTATTTGCGTCCATACTTAGAAATGCGGCGTGTATTCTACGTATTCCAGAAATTCAGATTTTGTTTACTGACCACCAGTGGTGAATCACATTTTCATGGAGCAACCCCACAAAAAACTGATAGGATATAAGTGTGATACACCAAAATGTTCGTATGAATAAGGCCTATTTGCGTCCATACTTAGAAATGCGGCGAGTAGTCTACGTATTCCAGAAATTCAGATTTTGTTTACTGACCACCAGTGGTGAATCACATTTTCATGGAGCAACCCCACAAAAAACTGATAGGATATAAGTGTGATACACCAAAATGTTCGTATGAATAAGGCCTATTTGCGTCCATACTTAGAAATGCGGCGACTAGTCCAGGTATTCCAGAAATTCAGATTTTGTTTACTGACCACCAGTGGTGAATCACATTTTCATGGAGCAACCCCACAAAAAACTGATAGGATATAAGTGTGATACACGAAAATGTTCGTATGAATAAGGCCTATTTGCGTCCATACTTAGAAATGCGGCGTGTATTCTACGTATTCCAGAAATTCAGATTTTGTTTACTGACCACCAGTGGTGAATCACATTTTCATGGAGCAACCCGACAAAAAACTGAT
The DNA here is from genome assembly GCA_949987735.1 of Leucophora obtusa. Taxonomy (NCBI): domain Eukaryota; kingdom Metazoa; phylum Arthropoda; class Insecta; order Diptera; family Anthomyiidae; genus Leucophora; species Leucophora obtusa. The sequence goes on from OX465297.1 coordinate 209,034,898, forward strand.
AGGATATAAGTGTGATACACCAAAATGTTCGTATGAATAAGGCCTATTTGCGTCCATACTTAGAAATGCGGCGAGTAGTCTACGTATTCCAGAAATTCAGATTTTGTTTACTGACCACCAGTGGTGAATCACATTTTCATGGAGCAACCCCACAAAAAACTGATGGGATATAAGTGTGATACACGAAAATGTTCGTATGAATAAGGCCTATTTGCGTCCATACTTAGAAATGCGGCGTGTATTCTACGTATTCCAGAAATTCAGATTTTGTTTACTGACCACCAGTGGTGAATCACATTTTCATGGAGCAACCCCACAAAAAACTGATAGGATATAAGTGTGATACACCAAAATGTTCGTATGAATAAGGCCTATTTGCGTCCATACTTAGAAATGCGGCGACTAGTCCAGGTATTCCAGAAATTCAGATTTTGTTTACTGACCACCAGTTGTGAATCACATTTTCATGGAGCAACCCCACAAAAAACTGATAGGATATAAGCGTGATACACCAAAATGTTCGTATGAATAAGGCATATTGGCGTCCATACTTAGAAATGCGGCGACTAGTCCAGGTATTCCAGAAATTCAGATTTTGTTTACTGACCACCAGTGGTGAATCACATTTTCATGGAGCAACCCCACAAAAAACTGATAGGATATAAGTGTGATACACCAAAATGTTCGTATGAATAAGGCCTATTTGCGTTCATACTTAGAAATGCGGCGAGTAGTCTACGTATTCCAGAAATTCAGATTTTGTTTACTGACCACCAGTGGTGAATCACATTTTCATGGAGCAACCCCACAAAAAACTGATAGGATATAAGTGTGATACACCAAAATGTTCGTATGAATAAGGCCTATTTGCGTCCATACTTAGAAATGCGGCGACTAGTCCAGGTATTCCAGAAATTCAGATTTTGTTTACTGACCACCAGTGGTGAATCACATTTTCATGGAGCAACCCCACAAAAAACTGATAGGATATAAGTGTGATACACGAAAATGTTCGTATGAATAAGGCCTATTTGCGTCCATACTTAGAAATGCGGCGTGTATTCTACGTATTCCAGAAATTCAGATTTTGTTTACTGACCACCAGTGGTGAATCACATTTTCATGGAGCAACCCCACAAAAAACTGATAGGATATAAGTGTGATACACGAAAATGTTCGTATGAATAAGGCCTATTTGCGTCCATACTTAGAAATGCGGCGAGTAGTCTACGTATTCCAGAAATTCAGATTTTGTTTACTGACCACCAGTGGTGAATCACATTTTCATGGAGCAACCCCACAAAAAACTGATAGGATATAAGTGTGATACACGAAAATGTTCGTATGAATAAGGCCTATTTGCGTCCATACTTAGAAATGCGGCGTGTATTCTACGTATTCCAGAAATTCAGATTTTGTTTACTGACCACCAGTGGTGAATCACATTTTCATGGAGCAACCCCACAAAAAACTGATAGGATATAAGTGTGATACACCAAAATGTTCGTATGAAATAGGCCTATTTGCGTCCATACTTAGAAATGCGGCGAGTAGTCTACGTATTCCAGAAATTCAGATTTTGTTTACTGACCACCAGTGGTGAATCACATTTTCATGGAGCAACCCCACAAAAAACTGATAGGATATAAGTGTGATACACCAAAATGTTCGTATGAATAAGGCCTATTTGCGTCCATACTTAGAAATGCGGCGACTAGTCCAGGTATTCCAGAAATTCAGATTTTGTTTACTGACCACCAGTTGTGAATCACATTTTCATGGAGCAACCCCACAAAAAACTGATAGGATATAAGTGTGATACACCAAAATGTTCGTATGAATAAGGCCTATTTGCGTCCATACTTAGAAATGCGGCGACTAGTCCAGGTATTCCAGAAATTCAGATTTTGTTTACTGACCACCAGTGGTGAATCACATTTTCATGGAGCAACCCCACAAAAAACTGATAGGATATAAGTGTGATACACCAAAATGTTCGTATGAATAAGGCCTATTTGCGTCCATACCTAGAAATGCGGCGACTAGTCCAGGTATTCCAGAAATTCAGATTTTGTTTACTGACCACCAGTTGTGAATCACATTTTCATGGAGCAACCCCACAAAAAACTGACAGGATATAAGCGTGATGCACGAAAATGTTCGTATGAATAAGGCCTATTTGCGTCCATACTTAGAAATGCGGCGAGTAGTCTACGTATTCCAGAAATTCAGATTTTGTTTACTGACCACCAGTGGTGAATCACATTTTCATGGAGCAACCCCACAAAAAACTGATAGGATATAAGTGTGATACACCAAAATGTTCGTATGAATAAGGCCTATTTGCGTCCATACTTAGAAATGCGGCGACTAGTCCAGGTATTCCAGAAATTCAGATTTTGTTTACTGACCACCAGTTGTGAATCACATTTTCATGGAGCAACCCCACAAAAAACTGATAGGATATAAGTGTGATACACCAAAATGTTCGTATGAAATAGGCCTATTTGCGTCCATACTTAGAAATGCGGCGAGTAGTCTACGTATTCCAGAAATTCAGATTTTGTTTACTGACCACCAGTGGTGAATCACATTTTCATGGAGCAACCCCACAAAAAACTGATAGGATATAAGTGTGATACACCAAAATGTTCGTATGAATAAGGCATATTGGCGTCCATACTTAGAAATGCGGCGACTAGTCCAGGTATTCCAGAAATTCAAATTTTGTTTACTGACCACCAGTGGTGAATCACATTTTCATGGAGCAACCCCACAAAAAACTGATAGGATATAAGTGTGATACACCAAAATGTTCGTATGAATAAGGCCTATTTGCGTCCATACTTAGAAATGCGGCGACTAGTCCAGGTATTCCAGAAATTCAGATTTTGTTTACTGACCACCAGTGGTGAATCACATTTTCATGGAGCAACCCCACAAAAAACTGATAGGATATAAGTGTGATACACCAAAATGTTCGTATGAATAAGGCCTATTTGCGTCCATACCTAGAAATGCGGCGACTAGTCCAGGTATTCCAGAAATTCAGATTTTGTTTACTGACCACCAGTTGTGAATCACATTTTCATGGAGCAACCCCACAAAAAACTGATAGGATATAAGTGTGATACACCAAAATGTTCGTATGAAATAGGCCTATTTGCGTCCATACTTAGAAATGCGGCGAGTAGTCTACGTATTCCAGAAATTCAGATTTTGTTTACTGACCACCAGTGGTGAATCACATTTTCATGGAGCAACCCCACAAAAAACTGATAGGATATAAGTGTGATACACCAAAATGTTCGTATGAATAAGGCCTATTTGCGTCCATACTTAGAAATGCGGCGACTAGTCCAGGTATTCCAGAAATTCAGATTTTGTTTACTGACCACCAGTTGTGAATCACATTTTCATGGAGCAACCCCACAAAAAACTGATAGGATATAAGTGTGATACACCAAAATGTTCGTATGAAATAGGCCTATTTGCGTCCATACTTAGAAATGCGGCGAGTAGTCTACGTATTCCAGAAATTCAGATTTTGTTTACTGACCACCAGTGGTGAATCACATTTTCATGGAGCAACCCCACAAAAAACTGATAGGATATAAGTGTGATACACCAAAATGTTCGTATGAATAAGGCATATTGGCGTCCATACTTAGAAATGCGGCGACTAGTCCAGGTATTCCAGAAATTCAAATTTTGTTTACTGACCACCAGTGGTGAATCACATTTTCATGGAGCAACCCCACAAAAAACTGATAGGATATAAGTGTGATACACCAAAATGTTCGTATGAATAAGGCCTATTTGCGTCCATACTTAGAAATGCGGCGACTAGTCCAGGTATTCCAGAAATTCAGATTTTGTTTACTGACCACCAGTGGTGAATCACATTTTCATGGAGCAACCCCACAAAAAACTGATAGGATATAAGTGTGATACACGAAAATGTTCGTATGAATAAGGCCTATTTGCGTCCATACTTAGAAATGCGGCGTGTATTCTACGTATTCCAGAAATTCAGATTTTGTTTACTGACCACCAGTGGTGAATCACATTTTCATGGAGCAACCCCACAAAAAACTGATAGGATATAAGTGTGATACACCAAAATGTTCGTATGAATAAGGCCTATTTGCGTCCATACTTAGAAATGCGGCGAGTAGTCTACGTATTCCAGAAATTCAGATTTTGTTTACTGACCACCAGTGGTGAATCACATTTTCATGGAGCAACCCCACAAAAAACTGATGGGATATAAGTGTGATACACGAAAATGTTCGTATGAATAAGGCCTATTTGCGTCCATACTTAGAAATGCGGCGTGTATTCTACGTATTCCAGAAATTCAGATTTTGTTTACTGACCACCAGTGGTGAATCACATTTTCATGGAGCAACCCCACAAAAAACTGATAGGATATAAGTGTGATACACCAAAATGTTCGTATGAATAAGGCCTATTTGCGTCCATACTTAGAAATGCGGCGAGTAGTCTACGTATTCCAGAAATTCAGATTTTGTTTACTGACCACCAGTGGTGAATCACATTTTCATGGAGCAACCCCACAAAAAACTGATAGGATATAAGTGTGATACACCAAAATGTTCGTATGAATAAGGCCTATTTGCGTCCATACTTAGAAATGCGGCGACTAGTCCAGGTATTCCAGAAATTCAGATTTTGTTTACTGACCACCAGTGGTGAATCACATTTTCATGGAGCAACCCCACAAAAAACTGATAGGATATAAGTGTGATACACGAAAATGTTCGTATGAATAAGGCCTATTTGCGTCCATACTTAGAAATGCGGCGTGTATTCTACGTATTCCAGAAATTCAGATTTTGTTTACTGACCACCAGTGGTGAATCACATTTTCATGGAGCAACCCCACAAAAAACTGATAGGATATAAGTGTGATACACCAAAATGTTCGTATGAAATAGGCCTATTTGCGTCCATACTTAGAAATGCGGCGAGTAGTCTACGTATTCCAGAAATTCAGATTTTGTTTACTGACCACCAGTGGTGAATCACATTTTCATGGAGCAACCCCACAAAAAACTGATAGGATATAAGTGTGATACACCAAAATGTTCGTATGAATAAGGCCTATTTGCGTCCATACTTAGAAATGCGGCGAGTAGTCTACGTATTCCAGAAATTCAGATTTTGTTTACTGACCACCAGTGGTGAATCACATTTTCATGGAGCAACCCCATAAAAAACTGATAGGATATAAGTGTGATACACCAAAATGTTCGTATGAATAAGGCCTATTTGCGTCCATACTTAGAAATGCGGCGAGTATTCTACGTATTCCAGAAATTCAGATTTTGTTTACTGACCACCAGTGGTGAATCACATTTTCATGGAGCAACCCCACAAAAAACTGATAGGATATAAGTGTGATACACGAAAATGTTCGTATGAATAAGGCCTATTTGCGTCCATACTTAGAAATGCGGCGAGTAGTCTACGTATTCCAGAAATTCAGATTTTGTTTACTGACCACCAGTGGTGAATCACATTTTCATGGAGCAACCCCACAAAAAACTGATAGGATATAAGTGTGATACACCAAAATGTTCGTATGAATAAGGCCTATTTGCGTCCATACTTAGAAATGCGGCGACTAGTCCAGGTATTCCAGAAATTCAGATTTTGTTTACTGACCACCAGTTGTGAATCACATTTTCATGGAGCAACCCCACAAAAAACTGATAGGATATAAGTGTGATACACCAAAATGTTCGTATGAATAAGGCCTATTTGCGTCCATACTTAGAAATGCGGCGACTAGTCCAGGTATTCCAGAAATTCAGATTTTGTTTACTGACCACCAGTGGTGAATCACATTTTCATGGAGCAACCCCACAAAAAACTGATAGGATATAAGTGTGATACACCAAAATGTTCGTATGAATAAGGCCTATTTGCGTCCATACCTAGAAATGCGGCGACTAGTCCAGGTATTCCAGAAATTCAGATTTTGTTTACTGACCACCAGTTGTGAATCACATTTTCATGGAGCAACCCCACAAAAAACTGACAGGATATAAGCGTGATGCACCAAAATGTTCGTATGAATAAGGCATATTGGCGTCCATACTTAGAAATGCGGCGACTAGTCCAGGTATTCCAGAAATTCAAATTTTGTTTACTGACCACCAGTGGTGAATCACATTTTCATGGAGCAACCCCACAAAAAACTGATAGGATATAAGTGTGATACACCAAAATGTTCGTATGAATAAGGCCTATTTGCGTCCATACTTAGAAATGCGGCGACTAGTCCAGGTATTCCAGAAATTCAGATTTTGTTTACTGACCACCAGTTGTGAATCACATTTTCATGGAGCAACCCCACAAAAAACTGATAGGATATAAGTGTGATACACCAAAATGTTCGTATGAATAAGGCCTATTTGCGTCCATACCTAGAAATGCGGCGACTAGTCCAGGTATTCCAGAAATTCAGATTTTGTTTACTGACCACCAGTTGTGAATCACATTTTCATGGAGCAACCCCACAAAAAACTGATAGGATATAAGTGTGATACACCAAAATGTTCGTATGAAATAGGCCTATTTGCGTCCATACTTAGAAATGCGGCGAGTAGTCTACGTATTCCAGAAATTCAGATTTTGTTTACTGACCACCAGTGGTGAATCACATTTTCATGGAGCAACCCCACAAAAAACTGATAGGATATAAGTGTGATACACCAAAATGTTCGTATGAATAAGGCCTATTTGCGTCCATACTTAGAAATGCGGCGACTAGTCCAGGTATTCCAGAAATTCAGATTTTGTTTACTGACCACCAGTTGTGAATCACATTTTCATGGAGCAACCCCACAAAAAACTGATAGGATATAAGTGTGATACACCAAAATGTTCGTATGAAATAGGCCTATTTGCGTCCATACTTAGAAATGCGGCGAGTAGTCTACGTATTCCAGAAATTCAGATTTTGTTTACTGACCACCAGTGGTGAATCACATTTTCATGGAGCAACCCCACAAAAAACTGATAGGATATAAGTGTGATACACCAAAATGTTCGTATGAATAAGGCATATTGGCGTCCATACTTAGAAATGCGGCGACTAGTCCAGGTATTCCAGAAATTCAAATTTTGTTTACTGACCACCAGTGGTGAATCACATTTTCATGGAGCAACCCCACAAAAAACTGATAGGATATAAGTGTGATACACCAAAATGTTCGTATGAATAAGGCCTATTTGCGTCCATACTTAGAAATGCGGCGACTAGTCCAGGTATTCCAGAAATTCAGATTTTGTTTACTGACCACCAGTGGTGAATCACATTTTCATGGAGCAACCCCACAAAAAACTGATAGGATATAAGTGTGATACACGAAAATGTTCGTATGAATAAGGCCTATTTGCGTCCATACTTAGAAATGCGGCGTGTATTCTACGTATTCCAGAAATTCAGATTTTGTTTACTGACCACCAGTGGTGAATCACATTTTCATGGAGCAACCCCACAAAAAACTGATAGGATATAAGTGTGATACACCAAAATGTTCGTATGAATAAGGCCTATTTGCGTCCATACTTAGAAATGCGGCGAGTAGTCTACGTATTCCAGAAATTCAGATTTTGTTTACTGACCACCAGTGGTGAATCACATTTTCATGGAGCAACCCCACAAAAAACTGATGGGATATAAGTGTGATACACGAAAATGTTCGTATGAATAAGGCCTATTTGCGTCCATACTTAGAAATGCGGCGTGTATTCTACGTATTCCAGAAATTCAGATTTTGTTTACTGACCACCAGTGGTGAATCACATTTTCATGGAGCAACCCCACAAAAAACTGATAGGATATAAGTGTGATACACCAAAATGTTCGTATGAATAAGGCCAATTTGCGTCCATACTTAGAAATGCGGCGAGTAGTCTACGTATTCCAGAAATTCAGATTTTGTTTACTGACCACCAGTGGTGAATCACATTTTCATGGAGCAACCCCACAAAAAACTGATAGGATATAAGTGTGATACACCAAAATGTTCGTATGAATAAGGCCTATTTGCGTCCATACTTAGAAATGCGGCGACTAGTCCAGGTATTCCAGAAATTCAGATTTTGTTTACTGACCACCAGTGGTGAATCACATTTTCATGGAGCAACCCCACAAAAAACTGATAGGATATAAGTGTGATACACGAAAATGTTCGTATGAATAAGGCCTATTTGCGTCCATACTTAGAAATGCGGCGTGTATTCTACGTATTCCAGAAATTCAGATTTTGTTTACTGACCACCAGTGGTGAATCACATTTTCATGGAGCAACCCCACAAAAAACTGATAGGATATAAGTGTGATACACCAAAATGTTCGTATGAAATAGGCCTATTTGCGTCCATACTTAGAAATGCGGCGAGTAGTCTACGTATTCCAGAAATTCAGATTTTGTTTACTGACCACCAGTGGTGAATCACATTTTCATGGAGCAACCCCACAAAAAACTGATAGGATATAAGTGTGATACACCAAAATGTTCGTATGAATAAGGCCTATTTGCGTCCATACTTAGAAATGCGGCGAGTAGTCTACGTATTCCAGAAATTCAGATTTTGTTTACTGACCACCAGTGGTGAATCACATTTTCATGGAGCAACCCCATAAAAAACTGATAGGATATAAGTGTGATACACCAAAATGTTCGTATGAATAAGGCCTATTTGCGTCCATACTTAGAAATGCGGCGAGTATTCTACGTATTCCAGAAATTCAGATTTTGTTTACTGACCACCAGTGGTGAATCACATTTTCATGGAGCAACCCCACAAAAAACTGATAGGATATAAGTGTGATACACGAAAATGTTCGTATGAATAAGGCCTATTTGCGTCCATACTTAGAAATGCGGCGAGTAGTCTACGTATTCCAGAAATTCAGATTTTGTTTACTGACCACCAGTGGTGAATCACATTTTCATGGAGCAACCCCACAAAAAACTGATAGGAAATAAGTGTGATACACCAAAATGTTCGTATGAATAAGGCCTATTTGCGTCCATACTTAGAAATGCGGCGACTAGTCCAGGTATTCCAGAAATTCAGATTTTGTTTACTGACCACCAGTTGTGAATCACATTTTCATGGAGCAACCCCACAAAAAACTGATAGGATATAAGTGTGATACACCAAAATGTTCGTATGAATAAGGCCTATTTGCGTCCATACTTAGAAATGCGGCGACTAGTCCAGGTATTCCAGAAATTCAGATTTTGTTTACTGACCACCAGTGGTGAATCACATTTTCATGGAGCAACCCCACAAAAAACTGATAGGATATAAGTGTGATACACCAAAATGTTCGTATGAATAAGGCCTATTTGCGTCCATACCTAGAAATGCGGCGACTAGTCCAGGTATTCCAGAAATTCAGATTTTGTTTACTGACCACCAGTTGTGAATCACATTTTCATGGAGCAACCCCACAAAAAACTGACAGGATATAAGCGTGATGCACCAAAATGTTCGTATGAATAAGGCCTATTTGCGTCCATACTTAGAAATGCGGCGACTAGTCCAGGTATTCCAGAAATTCAAATTTTGTTTACTGACCACCAGTGGTGAATCACATTTTCATGGAGCAACCCCACAAAAAACTGATAGGATATAAGTGTGATACACCAAAATGTTCGTATGAATAAGGCCTATTTGCGTCCATACTTAGAAATGCGGCGACTAGTCCAGGTATTCCAGAAATTCAGATTTTGTTTACTGACCACCAGTGGTGAATCACATTTTCATGGAGCAACCCCACAAAAAACTGATAGGATATAAGTGTGATACACGAAAATGTTCGTATGAATAAGGCCTATTTGCGTCCATACTTAGAAATGCGGCGTGTATTCTACGTATTCCAGAAATTCAGATTTTGTTTACTGACCACCAGTGGTGAATCACATTTTCATGGAGCAACCCCACAAAAAACTGATAGGATATAAGTGTGATACACCAAAATGTTCGTATGAAATAGGCCTATTTGCGTCCATACTTAGAAATGCGGCGAGTAGTCTACGTATTCCAGAAATTCAGATTTTGTTTACTGACCACCAGTGGTGAATCACATTTTCATGGAGCAACCCCACAAAAAACTGATAGGATATAAGTGTGATACACCAAAATGTTCGTATGAATAAGGCCTATTTGCGTCCATACTTAGAAATGCGGCGAGTAGTCTACGTATTCCAGAAATTCAGATTTTGTTTACTGACCACCAGTGGTGAATCACATTTTCATGGAGCAACCCCACAAAAAACTGATAGGATATAAGTGTGATACACCAAAATGTTCGTATGAATAAGGCCTATTTGCGTCCATACTTAGAAATGCGGCGAGTATTCTACGTATTCCAGAAATTCAGATTTTGTTTACTGACCACCAGTGGTGAATCACATTTTCATGGAGCAACCCCACAAAAAACTGATAGGATATAAGTGTGATACACGAAAATGTTCGTATGAATAAGGCCTATTTGCGTCCATACTTAGAAATGCGGCGTGTATTCTACGTATTCCAGAAATTCAGATTTTGTTTACTGACCACCAGTGGTGAATCACATTTTCATGGAGCAACCCCACAAAAAACTGATAGGATATAAGTGTGATACACCAAAATGTTCGTATGAATAAGGCCTATTTGCGTCCATACTTAGAAATGCGGCGAGTAGTCTACGTATTCCAGAAATTCAGATTTTGTTTACTGACCACCAGTGGTGAATCACATTTTCATGGAGCAACCCCACAAAAAACTGATGGGATATAAGTGTGATACACGAAAATGTTCGTATGAATAAGGCCTATTTGCGTCCATACTTAGAAATGCGGCGTGTATTCTACGTATTCCAGAAATTCAGATTTTGTTTACTGACCACCAGTGGTGAATCACATTTTCATGGAGCAACCCCACAAAAAACTGATAGGATATAAGTGTGATACACCAAAATGTTCGTATGAATAAGGCCTATTTGCGTCCATACTTAGAAATGCGGCGAGTAGTCTACGTATTCCAGAAATTCAGATTTTGTTTACTGACCACCAGTGGTGAATCACATTTTCATGGAGCAACCCCACAAAAAACTGATAGGATATAAGTGTGATACACCAAAATGTTCGTATGAATAAGGCCTATTTGCGTCCATACTTAGAAATGCGGCGACTAGTCCAGGTATTCCAGAAATTCAGATTTTGTTTACTGACCACCAGTGGTGAATCACATTTTCATGGAGCAACCCCACAAAAAACTGATAGGATATAAGTGTGATACACGAAAATGTTCGTATGAATAAGGCCTATTTGCGTCCATACTTAGAAATGCGGCGTGTATTCTACGTATTCCAGAAATTCAGATTTTGTTTACTGACCACCAGTGGTGAATCACATTTTCATGGAGCAACCCCACAAAAAACTGATAGGATATAAGTGTGATACACCAAAATGTTCGTATGAAATAGGCCTATTTGCGTCCATACTTAGAAATGCGGCGAGTAGTCTACGTATTCCAGAAATTCAGATTTTGTTTACTGACCACCAGTGGTGAATCACATTTTCATGGAGCAACCCCACAAAAAACTGATAGGATATAAGTGTGATACACCAAAATGTTCGTATGAATAAGGCCTATTTGCGTCCATACTTAGAAATGCGGCGAGTAGTCTACGTATTCCAGAAATTCAGATTTTGTTTACTGACCACCAGTGGTGAATCACATTTTCATGGAGCAACCCCATAAAAAACTGATAGGATATAAGTGTGATACACCAAAATGTTCGTATGAATAAGGCCTATTTGCGTCCATACTTAGAAATGCGGCGAGTATTCTACGTATTCCAGAAATTCAGATTTTGTTTACTGACCACCAGTGGTGAATCACATTTTCATGGAGCAACCCCACAAAAAACTGATAGGATATAAGTGTGATACACGAAAATGTTCGTATGAATAAGGCCTATTTGCGTCCATACTTAGAAATGCGGCGAGTAGTCTACGTATTCCAGAAATTCAGATTTTGTTTACTGACCACCAGTGGTGAATCACATTTTCATGGAGCAACCCCACAAAAAACTGATAGGATATAAGTGTGATACACCAAAATGTTCGTATGAATAAGGCCTATTTGCGTCCATACTTAGAAATGCGGCGACTAGTCCAGGTATTCCAGAAATTCAGATTTTGTTTACTGACCACCAGTTGTGAATCACATTTTCATGGAGCAACCCCACAAAAAACTGATAGGATATAAGTGTGATACACCAAAATGTTCGTATGAATAAGGCCTATTTGCGTCCATACTTAGAAATGCGGCGACTAGTCCAGGTATTCCAGAAATTCAGATTTTGTTTACTGACCACCAGTGGTGAATCACATTTTCATGGAGCAACCCCACAAAAAACTGATAGGATATAAGTGTGATACACCAAAATGTTCGTATGAATAAGGCCTATTTGCGTCCATACCTAGAAATGCGGCGACTAGTCCAGGTATTCCAGAAATTCAGATTTTGTTTACTGACCACCAGTTGTGAATCACATTTTCATGGAGCAACCCCACAAAAAACTGACAGGATATAAGCGTGATGCACCAAAATGTTCGTATGAATAAGGCATATTGGCGTCCATACGTAGAAATGCGGCGACTAGTCCAGGTATTCCAGAAATTCAAATTTTGTTTACTGACCACCAGTGGTGAATCACATTTTCATGGAGCAACCCCACAAAAAACTGATAGGATTTAAGTGTGATACACCAAAATGTTCGTATGAATAAGGCCTATTTGCGTCCATACTTAGAAATGCGGCGACTAGTCCAGGTATTCCAGAAATTCAGATTTTGTTTACTGACCACCAGTTGTGAATCACATTTTCATGGAGCAACCCCACAAAAAACTGATAGGATATAAGTGTGATACACCAAAATGTTCGTATGAATAAGGCCTATTTGCGTCCATACCTAGAAATGCGGCGACTAGTCCAGGTATTCCAGAAATTCAGATTTTGTTTACTGACCACCAGTTGTGAATCACATTTTCATGGAGCAACCCCACAAAAAACTGATAGGATATAAGTGTGATACACCAAAATGTTCGTATGAAATAGGCCTATTTGCGTCCATACTTAGAAATGCGGCGAGTAGTCTACGTATTCCAGAAATTCAGATTTTGTTTACTGACCACCAGTGGTGAATCACATTTTCATGGAGCAACCCCACAAAAAACTGATAGGATATAAGTGTGATACACCAAAATGTTCGTATGAATAAGGCCTATTTGCGTCCATACTTAGAAATGCGGCGACTAGTCCAGGTATTCCAGAAATTCAGATTTTGTTTACTGACCACCAGTTGTGAATCACATTTTCATGGAGCAACCCCACAAAAAACTGATAGGATATAAGTGTGATACACCAAAATGTTCGTATGAAATAGGCCTATTTGCGTCCATACTTAGAAATGCGGCGAGTAGTCTACGTATTCCAGAAATTCAGATTTTGTTTACTGACCACCAGTGGTGAATCACATTTTCATGGAGCAACCCCACAAAAAACTGATAGGATATAAGTGTGATACACCAAAATGTTCGTATGAATAAGGCATATTGGCGTCCATACTTAGAAATGCGGCGACTAGTCCAGGTATTCCAGAAATTCAAATTTTGTTTACTGACCACCAGTGGTGAATCACATTTTCATGGAGCAACCCCACAAAAAACTGATAGGATATAAGTGTGATACACCAAAATGTTCGTATGAATAAGGCCTATTTGCGTCCATACTTAGAAATGCGGCGACTAGTCCAGGTATTCCAGAAATTCAGATTTTGTTTACTGACCACCAGTGGTGAATCACATTTTCATGGAGCAACCCCACAAAAAACTGATAGGATATAAGTGTGATACACGAAAATGTTCGTATGAATAAGGCCTATTTGCGTCCATACTTAGAAATGCGGCGTGTATTCTACGTATTCCAGAAATTCAGATTTTGTTTACTGACCACCAGTGGTGAATCACATTTTCATGGAGCAACCCCACAAAAAACTGATAGGATATAAGTGTGATACACCAAAATGTTCGTATGAATAAGGCCTATTTGCGTCCATACTTAGAAATGCGGCGAGTAGTCTACGTATTCCAGAAATTCAGATTTTGTTTACTGACCACCAGTGGTGAATCACATTTTCATGGAGCAACCCCACAAAAAACTGATGGGATATAAGTGTGATACACGAAAATGTTCGTATGAATAAGGCCTATTTGCGTCCATACTTAGAAATGCGGCGTGTATTCTACGTATTCCAGAAATTCAGATTTTGTTTACTGACCACCAGTGGTGAATCACATTTTCATGGAGCAACCCCACAAAAAACTGATAGGATATAAGTGTGATACACCAAAATGTTCGTATGAATAAGGCCAATTTGCGTCCATACTTAGAAATGCGGCGAGTAGTCTACGTATTCCAGAAATTCAGATTTTGTTTACTGACCACCAGTGGTGAATCACATTTTCATGGAGCAACCCCACAAAAAACTGATAGGATATAAGTGTGATACACCAAAATGTTCGTATGAATAAGGCCTATTTGCGTCCATACTTAGAAATGCGGCGACTAGTCCAGGTATTCCAGAAATTCAGATTTTGTTTACTGACCACCAGTGGTGAATCACATTTTCATGGAGCAACCCCACAAAAAACTGATAGGATATAAGTGTGATACACGAAAATGTTCGTATGAATAAGGCCTATTTGCGTCCATACTTAGAAATGCGGCGTGTATTCTACGTATTCCAGAAATTCAGATTTTGTTTACTGACCACCAGTGGTGAATCACATTTTCATGGAGCAACCCCACAAAAAACTGATAGGATATAAGTGTGATACACCAAAATGTTCGTATGAAATAGGCCTATTTGCGTCCATACTTAGAAATGCGGCGAGTAGTCTACGTATTCCAGAAATTCAGATTTTGTTTACTGACCACCAGTGGTGAATCACATTTTCATGGAGCAACCCCACAAAAAACTGATAGGATATAAGTGTGATACACCAAAATGTTCGTATGAATAAGGCCTATTTGCGTCCATACTTAGAAATGCGGCGAGTAGTCTACGTATTCCAGAAATTCAGATTTTGTTTACTGACCACCAGTGGTGAATCACATTTTCATGGAGCAACCCCATAAAAAACTGATAGGATATAAGTGTGATACACCAAAATGTTCGTATGAATAAGGCCTATTTGCGTCCATACTTAGAAATGCGGCGAGTATTCTACGTATTCCAGAAATTCAGATTTTGTTTACTGACCACCAGTGGTGAATCACATTTTCATGGAGCAACCCCACAAAAAACTGATAGGATATAAGTGTGATACACGAAAATGTTCGTATGAATAAGGCCTATTTGCGTCCATACTTAGAAATGCGGCGAGTAGTCTACGTATTCCAGAAATTCAGATTTTGTTTACTGACCACCAGTGGTGAATCACATTTTCATGGAGCAACCCCACAAAAAACTGATAGGAAATAAGTGTGATACACCAAAATGTTCGTATGAATAAGGCCTATTTGCGTCCATACTTAGAAATGCGGCGACTAGTCCAGGTATTCCAGAAATTCAGATTTTGTTTACTGACCACCAGTTGTGAATCACATTTTCATGGAGCAACCCCACAAAAAACTGATAGGATATAAGTGTGATACACCAAAATGTTCGTATGAATAAGGCCTATTTGCGTCCATACTTAGAAATGCGGCGACTAGTCCAGGTATTCCAGAAATTCAGATTTTGTTTACTGACCACCAGTGGTGAATCACATTTTCATGGAGCAACCCCACAAAAAACTGATAGGATATAAGTGTGATACACCAAAATGTTCGTATGAATAAGGCCTATTTGCGTCCATACCTAGAAATGCGGCGACTAGTCCAGGTATTCCAGAAATTCAGATTTTGTTTACTGACCACCAGTTGTGAATCACATTTTCATGGAGCAACCCCACAAAAAACTGACAGGATATAAGCGTGATGCACCAAAATGTTCGTATGAATAAGGCCTATTTGCGTCCATACTTAGAAATGCGGCGACTAGTCCAGGTATTCCAGAAATTCAAATTTTGTTTACTGACCACCAGTGGTGAATCACATTTTCATGGAGCAACCCCACAAAAAACTGATAGGATATAAGTGTGATACACCAAAATGTTCGTATGAATAAGGCCTATTTGCGTCCATACTTAGAAATGCGGCGACTAGTCCAGGTATTCCAGAAATTCAGATTTTGTTTACTGACCACCAGTGGTGAATCACATTTTCATGGAGCAACCCCACAAAAAACTGATAGGATATAAGTGTGATACACGAAAATGTTCGTATGAATAAGGCCTATTTGCGTCCATACTTAGAAATGCGGCGTGTATTCTACGTATTCCAGAAATTCAGATTTTGTTTACTGACCACCAGTGGTGAATCACATTTTCATGGAGCAACCCCACAAAAAACTGATAGGATATAAGTGTGATACACCAAAATGTTCGTATGAAATAGGCCTATTTGCGTCCATACTTAGAAATGCGGCGAGTAGTCTACGTATTCCAGAAATTCAGATTTTGTTTACTGACCACCAGTGGTGAATCACATTTTCATGGAGCAACCCCACAAAAAACTGATAGGATATAAGTGTGATACACCAAAATGTTCGTATGAATAAGGCCTATTTGCGTCCATACTTAGAAATGCGGCGAGTAGTCTACGTATTCCAGAAATTCAGATTTTGTTTACTGACCACCAGTGGTGAATCACATTTTCATGGAGCAACCCCACAAAAAACTGATAGGATATAAGTGTGATACACCAAAATGTTCGTATGAATAAGGCCTATTTGCGTCCATACTTAGAAATGCGGCGAGTATTCTACGTATTCCAGAAATTCAGATTTTGTTTACTGACCACCAGTGGTGAATCACATTTTCATGGAGCAACCCCACAAAAAACTGATAGGATATAAGTGTGATACACGAAAATGTTCGTATGAATAAGGCCTATTTGCGTCCATACTTAGAAATGCGGCGAGTAGTCTACGTATTCCAGAAATTCAGATTTTGTTTACTGACCACCAGTGGTGAATCACATTTTCATGGAGCAACCCCACAAAAAACTGATAGGATATAAGTGTGATACACCAAAATGTTCGTATGAATAAGGCCTATTTGCGTCCATACTTAGAAATGCGGCGACTAGTCCAGGTATTCCAGAAATTCAGATTTTGTTTACTGACCACCAGTTGTGAATCACATTTTCATGGAGCAACCCCACAAAAAACTGATAGGATATAAGTGTGATACACCAAAATGTTCGTATGAATAAGGCCTATTTGCGTCCATACTTAGAAATGCGGCGACTAGTCCAGGTATTCCAGAAATTCAGATTTTGTTTACTGACCACCAGTGGTGAATCACATTTTCATGGAGCAACCCCACAAAAAACTGATAGGATATAAGTGTGATACACCAAAATGTTCGTATGAATAAGGCCTATTTGCGTCCATACCTAGAAATGCGGCGACTAGTCCAGGTATTCCAGAAATTCAGATTTTGTTTACTGACCACCAGTGGTGAATCACATTTTCATGGAGCAACCCCACAAAAAACTGATAGGATATAAGTGTGATACACCAAAATGTTCGTATGAATAAGGCCTATTTGCGTCCATACTTAGAAATGCGGCGACTAGTCCAGGTATTCCAGAAATTCAGATTTTGTTTACTGACCACCAGTGGTGAATCACATTTTCATGGAGCAACCCCACAAAAAACTGATAGGATATAAGTGTGATACACGAAAATGTTCGTATGAATAAGGCCTATTTGCGTCCATACTTAGAAATGCGGCGAGTATTCTACGTATTCCAGAAATTCAGATTTTGTTTACTGACCACCAGTGGTGAATCACATTTTCATGGAGCAACCCCACAAAAAACTGATAGGATATAAGTGTGATACACGAAAATGTTCGTATGAATAAGGCCTATTTGCGTCCATACTTAGAAATGCGGCGAGTAGTCTACGTATTCCAGAAATTCAGATTTTGTTTACTGACCACCAGTGGTGAATCACATTTTCATGGAGCAACCCCACAAAAAACTGATAGGATATAAGTGTGATACACCAAAATGTTCGTATGAATAAGGCCTATTTGCGTCTATACTTAGAAATGCGGCGACTAGTCCAGGTATTCCAGAAATTCAGATTTTGTTTACTGACCACCAGTTGTGAATCACATTTTCATGGAGCAACCCCACAAAAAACTGACAGGATATAAGCGTGATGCACCAAAATGTTCGTATGAATAAGGCATATTGGCGTCCATACTTAGAAATGCGGCGACTAGTCCAGGTATTCCAGAAATTCAAATTTTGTTTACTGACCACCAGTGGTGAATCACATTTTCATGGAGCAACCCCACAAAAAACTGATAGGATATAAGTGTGATACACCAAAATGTTCGTATGAATAAGGCCTATTTGCGTCCATACTTAGAAATGCGGCGACTAGTCCAGGTATTCCAGAAATTCAGATTTTGTTTACTGACCACCAGTGGTGAATCACATTTTCATGGAGCAACCCCACAAAAAACTGATAGGATATAAGTGTGATACACGAAAATGTTCGTATGAATAAGGCCTATTTGCGTCCATACTTAGAAATGCGGCGTGTATTCTACGTATTCCAGAAATTCAGATTTTGTTTACTGACCACCAGTGGTGAATCACATTTTCATGGAGCAACCCCACAAAAAACTGATAGGATATAAGTGTGATACACCAAAATGTTCGTATGAATAAGGCCTATTTGCGTCCATCCTTAGAAATGCGGCGAGTAGTCTACGTATTCCAGAAATTCAGATTTTGTTTACTGACCACCAGTGGTGAATCACATTTTCATGGAGCAACCCCACAAAAAACTGATAGGATATAAGTGTGATACACCAAAATGTTCGTATGAATAAGGCCTATTTGCGTTCATACTTAGAAATGCGGCGAGTAGTCTACGTATTCCAGAAATTCAGATTTTGTTTACTGACCACCAGTGGTGAATCACATTTTCATGGAGCAACCCCACAAAAAACTGATAGGATATAAGTGTGATACACCAAAATGTTCGTATGAATAAGGCCTATTTGCGTCCATACTTAGAAATGCGGCGACTAGTCCAGGTATTCCAGAAATTCAGATTTTGTTTACTGACCACCAGTGGTGAATCACATTTTCATGGAGCAACCCCACAAAAAACTGATAGGATATAAGTGTGATACACGAAAATGTTCGTATGAATAAGGCCTATTTGCGTCCATACTTAGAAATGCGGCGTGTATTCTACGTATTCCAGAAATTCAGATTTTGTTTACTGACCACCAGTGGTGAATCACATTTTCATGGAGCAACCCCACAAAAAACTGATAGGATATAAGTGTGATACACCAAAATGTTCGTATGAATAAGGCCTATTTGCGTCCATACTTAGAAATGCGGCGACTAGTCCAGGTATTCCAGAAATTCAGATTTTGTTTACTGACCACCAGTGGTGAATCACATTTTCATGGAGCAACCCCACAAAAAACTGATAGGATATAAATGTGATACACGAAAATGTTCGTATGAATAAGGCCTATTTGCGTCCATACTTAGAAATGCGGCGTGTATTCTACGTATTCCAGAAATTCAGATTTTGTTTACTGACCACCAGTGGTGAATCACATTTTCATGGAGCAACCCCACAAAAAACTGATAGGATATAAGTGTGATACACGAAAATGTTCGTATGAATAAGGCCTATTTGCGTCCATACTTAGAAATGCGGCGTGTATTCTACGTATTCCAGAAATTCAGATTTTGTTTACTGACCACCAGTGGTGAATCACATTTTCATGGAGCAACCCCACAAAAAACTGATAGGATATAAGTGTGATACACCAAAATGTTCGTATGAAATAGGCCTATTTGCGTCCATACTTAGAAATGCGGCGAGTAGTCTACGTATTCCAGAAATTCAGATTTTGTTTACTGACCACCAGTGGTGAATCACATTTTCATGGAGCAACCCCACAAAAAACTGATAGGATATAAGTGTGATACACCAAAATGTTCGTATGAATAAGGCCTATTTGCGTCCATACTTAGAAATGCGGCGAGTAGTCTACGTATTCCAGAAATTCAGATTTTGTTTACTGACCACCAGTGGTGAATCACATTTTCATGGAGCAACCCCACAAAAAACTGATAGGATATAAGTGTGATACACCAAAATGTTCGTATGAATAAGGCCTATTTGCGTCCATACTTAGAAATGCGGCGAGTATTCTACGTATTCCAGAAATTCAGATTTTGTTTACTGACCACCAGTGGTGAATCACATTTTCATGGAGCAACCCCACAAAAAACTGATAGGATATAAGTGTGATACACGAAAATGTTCGTATGAATAAGGCCTATTTGCGTCCATACTTAGAAATGCGGCGAGTAGTCTACGTATTCCAGAAATTCAGATTTTGTTTACTGACCACCAGTGGTGAATCACATTTTCATGGAGCAACCCCACAAAAAACTGATAGGATATAAGTGTGATACACCAAAATGTTCGTATGAATAAGGCCTATTTGCGTCCATACTTAGAAATGCGGCGACTAGTCCAGGTATTCCAGAAATTCAGATTTTGTTTACTGACCACCAGTTGTGAATCACATTTTCATGGAGCAACCCCACAAAAAACTGATAGGATATAAGTGTGATACACCAAAATGTTCGTATGAATAAGGCCTATTTGCGTCCATACTTAGAAATGCGGCGACTAGTCCAGGTATTCCAGAAATTCAGATTTTGTTTACTGACCACCAGTGGTGAATCACATTTTCATGGAGCAACCCCACAAAAAACTGATAGGATATAAGTGTGATACACCAAAATGTTCGTATGAATAAGGCCTATTTGCGTCCATACCTAGAAATGCGGCGACTAGTCCAGGTATTCCAGAAATTCAGATTTTGTTTACTGACCACCAGTTGTGAATCACATTTTCATGGAGCAACCCCACAAAAAACTGACAGGATATAAGCGTGATGCACCAAAATGTTCGTATGAATAAGGCATATTGGCGTCCATACTTAGAAATGCGGCGACTAGTCCAGGTATTCCAGAAATTCAAATTTTGTTTACTGACCACCAGTGGTGAATCACATTTTCATGGAGCAACCCCACAAAAAACTGATAGGATATAAGTGTGATACACCAAAATGTTCGTATGAATAAGGCCTATTTGCGTCCATACTTAGAAATGCGGCGACTAGTCCAGGTATTCCAGAAATTCAGATTTTGTTTACTGACCACCAGTGGTGAATCACATTTTCATGGAGCAACCCCACAAAAAACTGATAGGATATAAGTGTGATACACGAAAATGTTCGTATGAATAAGGCCTATTTGCGTCCATACTTAGAAATGCGGCGTGTATTCTACGTATTCCAGAAATTCAGATTTTGTTTACTGACCACCAGTGGTGAATCACATTTTCATGGAGCAACCCCACAAAAAACTGATAGGATATAAGTGTGATACACCAAAATGTTCGTATGAAATAGGCCTATTTGCGTCCATACTTAGAAATGCGGCGAGTAGTCTACGTATTCCAGAAATTCAGATTTTGTTTACTGACCACCAGTGGTGAATCACATTTTCATGGAGCAACCCCACAAAAAACTGATAGGATATAAGTGTGATACACCAAAATGTTCGTATGAATAAGGCCTATTTGCGTCCATACTTAGAAATGCGGCGAGTAGTCTACGTATTCCAGAAATTCAGATTTTGTTTACTGACCACCAGTGGTGAATCACATTTTCATGGAGCAACCCCACAAAAAACTGATAGGATATAAGTGTGATACACCAAAATGTTCGTATGAATAAGGCCTATTTGCGTCCATACTTAGAAATGCGGCGAGTATTCTACGTATTCCAGAAATTCAGATTTTGTTTACTGACCACCAGTGGTGAATCACATTTTCATGGAGCAACCCCACAAAAAACTGATAGGATATAAGTGTGATACACGAAAATGTTCGTATGAATAAGGCCTATTTGCGTCCATACTTAGAAATGCGGCGAGTAGTCTACGTATTCCAGAAATTCAGATTTTATTTACTGACCACCAGTGGTGAATCACATTTTCATGGAGCAACCCCACAAAAAACTGATAGGATATAAGTGTGATACACCAAAATGTTCGTATGAATAAGGCCTATTTGCGTCCATACTTAGAAATGCGGCGACTAGTCCAGGTATTCCAGAAATTCAGATTTTGTTTACTGACCACCAGTGGTGAATCACATTTTCATGGAGCAACCCCACAAAAAACTGATAGGATATAAGTGTGATACACGAAAATGTTCGTATGAATAAGGCCTATTTGCGTCCATACTTAGAAATGCGGCGTGTATTCTACGTATTCCAGAAATTCAGATTTTGTTTACTGACCACCAGTGGTGAATCACATTTTCATGGAGCAACCCGACAAAAAACTGATAGGATATAAGTGTGATACACCAAAATGTTCGTATGAATAAGGCCTATTTGCGTCCATACTTAGAAATGCGGCGAGTAGTCTACGTATTCCAGAAATTCAGATTTTGTTTACTGACCACCAGTGGTGAATCACATTTTCATGGAGCAACCCCACAAAAAACTGATGGGATATAAGTGTGATACACGAAAATGTTCGTATGAATAAGGCCTATTTGCGTCCATACTTAGAAATGCGGCGTGTATTCTACGTATTCCAGAAATTCAGATTTTGTTTACTGACCACCAGTGGTGAATCACATTTTCATGGAGCAACCCCACAAAAAACTGATAGGATATAAGTGTGATACACCAAAATGTTCGTATGAATAAGGCCTATTTGCGTCCATACTTAGAAATGCGGCGACTAGTCCAGGTATTCCAGAAATTCAGATTTTGTTTACTGACCACCAGTTGTGAATCACATTTTCATGGAGCAACCCCACAAAAAACTGATAGGATATAAGCGTGATACACCAAAATGTTCGTATGAATAAGGCATATTGGCGTCCATACTTAGAAATGCGGCGACTAGTCCAGGTATTCCAGAAATTCAGATTTTGTTTACTGACCACCAGTGGTGAATCACATTTTCATGGAGCAACCCCACAAAAAACTGATAGGATATAAGTGTGATACACCAAAATGTTCGTATGAATAAGGCCTATTTGCGTTCATACTTAGAAATGCGGCGAGTAGTCTACGTATTCCAGAAATTCAGATTTTGTTTACTGACCACCAGTGGTGAATCACATTTTCATGGAGCAACCCCACAAAAAACTGATAGGATATAAGTGTGATACACCAAAATGTTCGTATGAATAAGGCCTATTTGCGTCCATACTTAGAAATGCGGCGACTAGTCCAGGTATTCCAGAAATTCAGATTTTGTTTACTGACCACCAGTGGTGAATCACATTTTCATGGAGCAACCCCACAAAAAACTGATAGGATATAAGTGTGATACACGAAAATGTTCGTATGAATAAGGCCTA
Source organism: Leucophora obtusa (assembly GCA_949987735.1). NCBI lineage: Eukaryota > Metazoa > Arthropoda > Insecta > Diptera > Anthomyiidae > Leucophora > Leucophora obtusa. The sequence continues at coordinate 209,058,560 of OX465297.1, forward strand.
TTTGCGTCCATACTTAGAAATGCGGCGTGTATTCTACGTATTCCAGAAATTCAGATTTTGTTTACTGACCACCAGTGGTGAATCACATTTTCATGGAGCAACCCCACAAAAAACTGATAGGATATAAGTGTGATACACGAAAATGTTCGTATGAATAAGGCCTATTTGCGTCCATACTTAGAAATGCGGCGAGTAGTCTACGTATTCCAGAAATTCAGATTTTGTTTACTGACCACCAGTGGTGAATCACATTTTCATGGAGCAACCCCACAAAAAACTGATAGGATATAAGTGTGATACACCAAAATGTTCGTATGAATAAGGCCTATTTGCGTCCATACTTAGAAATGCGGCGACTAGTCCAGGTATTCCAGAAATTCAGATTTTGTTTACTGACCACCAGTGGTGAATCACATTTTCATGGAGCAACCCCACAAAAAACTGATAGGATATAAGTGTGATACACGAAAATGTTCGTATGAATAAGGCCTATTTGCGTCCATACTTAGAAATGCGGCGTGTATTCTACGTATTCCAGAAATTCAGATTTTGTTTACTGACCACCAGTGGTGAATCACATTTTCATGGAGCAACCCCACAAAAAACTGATAGGATATAAGTGTGATACACCAAAATGTTCGTATGAATAAGGCCTATTTGCGTCCATACTTAGAAATGCGGCGAGTAGTCTACGTATTCCAGAAATTCAGATTTTGTTTACTGACCACCAGTGGTGAATCACATTTTCATGGAGCAACCCCACAAAAAACTGATGGGATATAAGTGTGATACACGAAAATGTTCGTATGAATAAGGCCTATTTGCGTCCATACTTATAAATGCGGCGTGTATTCTACGTATTCCAGAAATTCAGATTTTGTTTACTGACCACCAGTGGTGAATCACATTTTCATGGAGCAACCCCACAAAAAACTGATAGGATATAAGTGTGATACACCAAAATGTTCGTATGAATAAGGCCTATTTGCGTCCATACTTAGAAATGCGGCGAGTAGTCTACGTATTCCAGAAATTCAGATTTTGTTTACTGACCACCAGTGGTGAATCACATTTTCATGGAGCAACCCCACAAAAAACTGATAGGATATAAGTGTGATACACCAAAATGTTCGTATGAATAAGGCCTATTTGCGTCCATACTTAGAAATGCGGCGACTAGTCCAGGTATTCCAGAAATTCAGATTTTGTTTACTGACCACCAGTGGTGAATCACATTTTCATGGAGCAACCCCACAAAAAACTGATAGGATATAAGTGTGATACACGAAAATGTTCGTATGAATAAGGCCTATTTGCGTCCATACTTAGAAATGCGGCGTGTATTCTACGTATTCCAGAAATTCAGATTTTGTTTACTGACCACCAGTGGTGAATCACATTTTCATGGAGCAACCCCACAAAAAACTGATAGGATATAAGTGTGATACACCAAAATGTTCGTATGAAATAGGCCTATTTGCGTCCATACTTAGAAATGCGGCGAGTAGTCTACGTATTCCAGAAATTCAGATTTTGTTTACTGACCACCAGTGGTGAATCACATTTTCATGGAGCAACCCCACAAAAAACTGATAGGATATAAGTGTGATACACCAAAATGTTCGTATGAATAAGGCCTATTTGCGTCCATACTTAGAAATGCGGCGAGTAGTCTACGTATTCCAGAAATTCAGATTTTGTTTACTGACCACCAGTGGTGAATCACATTTTCATGGAGCAACCCCACAAAAAACTGATAGGATATAAGTGTGATACACCAAAATGTTCGTATGAATAAGGCCTATTTGCGTCCATACTTAGAAATGCGGCGAGTATTCTACGTATTCCAGAAATTCAGATTTTGTTTACTGACCACCAGTGGTGAATCACATTTTCATGGAGCAACCCCACAAAAAACTGATAGGATATAAGTGTGATACACGAAAATGTTCGTATGAATAAGGCCTATTTGCGTCCATACTTAGAAATGCGGCGAGTAGTCTACGTATTCCAGAAATTCAGATTTTGTTTACTGACCACCAGTGGTGAATCACATTTTCATGGAGCAACCCCACAAAAAACTGATAGGATATAAGTGTGATACACCAAAATGTTCGTATGAATAAGGCCTATTTGCGTCCATACTTAGAAATGCGGCGACTAGTCCAGGTATTCCAGAAATTCAGATTTTGTTTACTGACCACCAGTTGTGAATCACATTTTCATGGAGCAACCCCACAAAAAACTGATAGGATATAAGTGTGATACACCAAAATGTTCGTATGAATAAGGCCTATTTGCGTCCATACTTAGAAATGCGGCGACTAGTCCAGGTATTCCAGAAATTCAGATTTTGTTTACTGACCACCAGTGGTGAATCACATTTTCATGGAGCAACCCCACAAAAAACTGATAGGATATAAGTGTGATACACCAAAATGTTCGTATGAATAAGGCCTATTTGCGTCCATACCTAGAAATGCGGCGACTAGTCCAGGTATTCCAGAAATTCAGATTTTGTTTACTGACCACCAGTTGTGAATCACATTTTCATGGAGCAACCCCACAAAAAACTGACAGGATATAAGCGTGATGCACCAAAATGTTCGTACGAATAAGGCATATTGGCGTCCATACTTAGAAATGCGGCGACTAGTCCAGGTATTCCAGAAATTCAAATTTTGTTTACTGACCACCAGTGGTGAATCACATTTTCATGGAGCAACCCCACAAAAAACTGATAGGATATAAGTGTGATACACCAAAATGTTCGTATGAATAAGGCCTATTTGCGTCCATACTTAGAAATGCGGCGACTAGTCCAGGTATTCCAGAAATTCAGATTTTGTTTACTGACCACCAGTGGTGAATCACATTTTCATGGAGCAACCCCACAAAAAACTGATAGGATATAAGTGTGATACACGAAAATGTTCGTATGAATAAGGCCTATTTGCGTCCATACTTAGAAATGCGGCGTGTATTCTACGTATTCCAGAAATTCAGATTTTGTTTACTGACCACCAGTGGTGAATCACATTTTCATGGAGCAACCCCACAAAAAACTGATAGGATATAAGTGTGATACACCAAAATGTTCGTATGAAATAGGCCTATTTGCGTCCATACTTAGAAATGCGGCGAGTAGTCTACGTATTCCAGAAATTCAGATTTTGTTTACTGACCACCAGTGGTGAATCACATTTTCATGGAGCAACCCCACAAAAAACTGATAGGATATAAGTGTGATACACCAAAATGTTCGTATGAATAAGGCCTATTTGCGTCCATACTTAGAAATGCGGCGAGTAGTCTACGTATTCCAGAAATTCAGATTTTGTTTACTGACCACCAGTGGTGAATCACATTTTCATGGAGCAACCCCACAAAAAACTGATAGGATATAAGTGTGATACACCAAAATGTTCGTATGAATAAGGCCTATTTGCGTCCATACTTAGAAATGCGGCGAGTATTCTACGTATTCCAGAAATTCAGATTTTGTTTACTGACCACCAGTGGTGAATCACATTTTCATGGAGCAACCCCACAAAAAACTGATAGGATATAAGTGTGATACACGAAAATGTTCGTATGAATAAGGCCTATTTGCGTCCATACTTAGAAATGCGGCGAGTAGTCTACGTATTCCAGAAATTCAGATTTTGTTTACTGACCACCAGTGGTGAATCACATTTTCATGGAGCAACCCCACAAAAAACTGATAGGATATAAGTGTGATACACCAAAATGTTCGTATGAATAAGGCCTATTTGCGTCCATACTTAGAAATGCGGCGACTAGTCCAGGTATTCCAGAAATTCAGATTTTGTTTACTGACCACCAGTTGTGAATCACATTTTCATGGAGCAACCCCACAAAAAACTGATAGGATATAAGTGTGATACACCAAAATGTTCGTATGAATAAGGCCTATTTGCGTCCATACTTAGAAATGCGGCGACTAGTCCAGGTATTCCAGAAATTCAGATTTTGTTTACTGACCACCAGTGGTGAATCACATTTTCATGGAGCAACCCCACAAAAAACTGATAGGATATAAGTGTGATACACCAAAATGTTCGTATGAATAAGGCCTATTTGCGTCCATACCTAGAAATGCGGCGACTAGTCCAGGTATTCCAGAAATTCAGATTTTGTTTACTGACCACCAGTGGTGAATCACATTTTCATGGAGCAACCCCACAAAAAACTGATAGGATATAAGTGTGATACACCAAAATGTTCGTATGAATAAGGCCTATTTGCGTCCATACTTAGAAATGCGGCGACTAGTCCAGGTATTCCAGAAATTCAGATTTTGTTTACTGACCACCAGTGGTGAATCACATTTTCATGGAGCAACCCCACAAAAAACTGATAGGATATAAGTGTGATACACGAAAATGTTCGTATGAATAAGGCCTATTTGCGTCCATACTTAGAAATGCGGCGAGTATTCTACGTATTCCAGAAATTCAGATTTTGTTTACTGACCACCAGTGGTGAATCACATTTTCATGGAGCAACCCCACAAAAAACTGATAGGATATAAGTGTGATACACGAAAATGTTCGTATGAATAAGGCCTATTTGCGTCCATACTTAGAAATGCGGCGAGTAGTCTACGTATTCCAGAAATTCAGATTTTGTTTACTGACCACCAGTGGTGAATCACATTTTCATGGAGCAACCCCACAAAAAACTGATAGGATATAAGTGTGATACACCAAAATGTTCGTATGAATAAGGCCTATTTGCGTCTATACTTAGAAATGCGGCGACTAGTCCAGGTATTCCAGAAATTCAGATTTTGTTTACTGACCACCAGTTGTGAATCACATTTTCATGGAGCAACCCCACAAAAAACTGACAGGATATAAGCGTGATGCACCAAAATGTTCGTATGAATAAGGCATATTGGCGTCCATACTTAGAAATGCGGCGACTAGTCCAGGTATTCCAGAAATTCAAATTTTGTTTACTGACCACCAGTGGTGAATCACATTTTCATGGAGCAACCCCACAAAAAACTGATAGGATATAAGTGTGATACACCAAAATGTTCGTATGAATAAGGCCTATTTGCGTCCATACTTAGAAATGCAGCGACTAGTCCAGGTATTCCAGAAATTCAGATTTTGTTTACTGACCACCAGTGGTGAATCACATTTTCATGGAGCAACCCCACAAAAAACTGATAGGATATAAGTGTGATACACGAAAATGTTCGTATGAATAAGGCCTATTTGCGTCCATACTTAGAAATGCGGCGTGTATTCTACGTATTCCAGAAATTCAGATTTTGTTTACTGACCACCAGTGGTGAATCACATTTTCATGGAGCAACCCCACAAAAAACTGATAGGATATAAGTGTGATACACCAAAATGTTCGTATGAATAAGGCCTATTTGCGTCCATACTTAGAAATGCGGCGAGTAGTCTACGTATTCCAGAAATTCAGATTTTGTTTACTGACCACCAGTGGTGAATCACATTTTCATGGAGCAACCCCACAAAAAACTGATAGGATATAAGTGTGATACACCAAAATGTTCGTATGAATAAGGCCTATTTGCGTTCATACTTAGAAATGCGGCGAGTAGTCTACGTATTCCAGAAATTCAGATTTTGTTTACTGACCACCAGTGGTGAATCACATTTTCATGGAGCAACCCCACAAAAAACTGATAGGATATAAGTGTGATACACCAAAATGTTCGTATGAATAAGGCCTATTTGCGTCCATACTTAGAAATGCGGCGACTAGTCCAGGTATTCCAGAAATTCAGATTTTGTTTACTGACCACCAGTGGTGAATCACATTTTCATGGAGCAACCCCACAAAAAACTGATAGGATATAAGTGTGATACACGAAAATGTTCGTATGAATAAGGCCTATTTGCGTCCATACTTAGAAATGCGGCGTGTATTCTACGTATTCCAGAAATTCAGATTTTGTTTACTGACCACCAGTGGTGAATCACATTTTCATGGAGCAACCCCACAAAAAACTGATAGGATATAAGTGTGATACACCAAAATGTTCGTATGAATAAGGCCTATTTGCGTCCATACTTAGAAATGCGGCGAGTAGTCTACGTATTCCAGAAATTCAGATTTTGTTTACTGACCACCAGTGGTGAATCACATTTTCATGGAGCAACCCCACAAAAAACTGATAGGATATAAGTGTGATACACCAAAATGTTCGTATGAATAAGGCCTATTTGCGTCCATACTTAGAAATGCGGCGACTAGTCCAGGTATTCCAGAAATTCAGATTTTGTTTACTGACCACCAGTGGTGAATCACATTTTCATGGAGCAACCCCACAAAAAACTGATAGGATATAAGTGTGATACACGAAAATGTTCGTATGAATAAGGCCTATTTGCGTCCATACTTAGAAATGCGGCGTGTATTCTACGTATTCCAGAAATTCAGATTTTGTTTACTGACCACCAGTGGTGAATCACATTTTCATGGAGCAACCCGACAAAAAACTGATAGGATATAAGTGTGATACACCAAAATGTTCGTATGAATAAGGCCTATTTGCGTCCATACTTAGAAATGCGGCGAGTAGTCTAGGTATTCCAGAAATTCAGAATTTGTTTACTGACCACCAGTGGTGAATCACATTTTCATGGAGCAACCCCACAAAAAACTGATGGGATATAAGTGTGATACACGAAAATGTTCGTATGAATAAGGCCTATTTGCGTCCATACTTAGAAATGCGGCGTGTATTCTACGTATTCCAGAAATTCAGATTTTGTTTACTGACCACCAGTGGTGAATCACATTTTCATGGAGCAACCCCACAAAAAACTGATAGGATATAAGTGTGATACACCAAAATATTCGTATGAATAAGGCCTATTTGCGTCCATACTTAGAAATGCGGCGACTAGTCCAGGTATTCCAGAAATTCAGATTTTGTTTACTGACCACCAGTTGTGAATCACATTTTCATGGAGCAACCCCACAAAAAACTGATAGGATATAAGCGTGATACACCAAAATGTTCGTATGAATAAGGCATATTGGCGTCCATACTTAGAAATGCGGCGACTAGTCCAGGTATTCCAGAAATTCAGATTTTGTTTACTGACCACCAGTGGTGAATCACATTTTCATGGAGCAACCCCACAAAAAACTGATGGGATATAAGTGTGATACACGAAAATGTTCGTATGAATAAGGCCTATTTGCGTCCATACTTAGAAATGCGGCGTGTATTCTACGTATTCCAGAAATTCAGATTTTGTTTACTGACCACCAGTGGTGAATCACATTTTCATGGAGCAACCCCACAAAAAACTGATAGGATATAAGTGTGATACACCAAAATGTTCGTATGAATAAGGCCTATTTGCGTCCATACTTAGAAATGCGGCGACTAGTCCAGGTATTCCAGAAATTCAGATTTTGTTTACTGACCACCAGTGGTGAATCACATTTTCATGGAGCAACCCCACAAAAAACTGATAGGATATAAGTGTGATACACGAAAATGTTCGTATGAATAAGGCCTATTTGCGTCCATACTTAGAAATGCGGCGTGTATTCTACGTATTCCAGAAATTCAGATTTTGTTTACTGACCACCAGTGGTGAATCACATTTTCATGGAGCAACCCCACAAAAAACTGATAGGATATAAGTGTGATACACGAAAATGTTCGTATGAATAAGGCCTATTTGCGTCCATACTTAGAAATGCGGCGAGTAGTCTACGTATTCCAGAAATTCAGATTTTGTTTACTGACCACCAGTGGTGAATCACATTTTCATGGAGCAACCCCACAAAAAACTGATAGGATATAAGTGTGATACACCAAAATGTTCGTATGAATAAGGCCTATTTGCGTCCATACTTAGAAATGCGGCGACTAGTCCAGGTATTCCAGAAATTCAGATTTTGTTTACTGACCACCAGTGGTGAATCACATTTTCATGGAGCAACCCCACAAAAAACTGATAGGATATAAGTGTGATACACGAAAATGTTCGTATGAATAAGGCCTATTTGCGTCCATACTTAGAAATGCGGCGTGTATTCTACGTATTCCAGAAATTCAGATTTTGTTTACTGACCACCAGTGGTGAATCACATTTTCATGGAGCAACCCCACAAAAAACTGATAGGATATAAGTGTGATACACCAAAATGTTCGTATGAATAAGGCCTATTTGCGTCCATACTTAGAAATGCGGCGAGTAGTCTACGTATTCCAGAAATTCAGATTTTGTTTACTGACCACCAGTGGTGAATCACATTTTCATGGAGCAACCCCACAAAAAACTGATGGGATATAAGTGTGATACACGAAAATGTTCGTATGAATAAGGCCTATTTGCGTCCATACTTAGAAATGCGGCGTGTATTCTACGTATTCCAGAAATTCAGATTTTGTTTACTGACCACCAGTGGTGAATCACATTTTCATGGAGCAACCCCACAAAAAACTGATAGGATATAAGTGTGATACACCAAAATGTTCGTATGAATAAGGCCTATTTGCGTCCATACTTAGAAATGCGGCGACTAGTCCAGGTATTCCAGAAATTCAGATTTTGTTTACTGACCACCAGTTGTGAATCACATTTTCATGGAGCAACCCCACAAAAAACTGATAGGATATAAGCGTGATACACCAAAATGTTCGTATGAATAAGGCATATTGGCGTCCATACTTAGAAATGCGGCGACTAGTCCAGGTATTCCAGAAATTCAGATTTTGTTTACTGACCACCAGTGGTGAATCACATTTTCATGGAGCAACCCCACAAAAAACTGATAGGATATAAGTGTGATACACCAAAATGTTCGTATGAATAAGGCCTATTTGCGTCCATACTTAGAAATGCGGCGAGTAGTCTACGTATTCCAGAAATTCAGATTTTGTTTACTGACCACCAGTGGTGAATCACATTTTCATGGAGCAACCCCACAAAAAACTGATGGGATATAAGTGTGATACACGAAAATGTTCGTATGAATAAGGCCTATTTGCGTCCATACTTAGAAATGCGGCGTGTATTCTACGTATTCCAGAAATTCAGATTTTGTTTACTGACCACCAGTGGTGAATCACATTTTCATGGAGCAACCCCACAAAAAACTGATAGGATATAAGTGTGATACACCAAAATGTTCGTATGAATAACGCCTATTTGCGTCCATACTTAGAAATGCGGCGACTAGTCCAGGTATTCCAGAAATTCAGATTTTGTTTACTGACCACCAGTTGTGAATCACATTTTCATGGAGCAACCCCACAAAAAACTGATAGGATATAAGCGTGATACACCAAAATGTTCGTATGAATAAGGCATATTGGCGTCCATACTTAGAAATGCGGCGACTAGTCCAGGTATTCCAGAAATTCAGATTTTGTTTACTGACCACCAGTGGTGAATCACATTTTCATGGAGCAACCCCACAAAAAACTGATAGGATATAAGTGTGATACACCAAAATGTTCGTATGAATAAGGCCTATTTGCGTTCATACTTAGAAATGCGGCGAGTAGTCTACGTATTCCAGAAATTCAGATTTTGTTTACTGACCACCAGTGGTGAATCACATTTTCATGGAGCAACCCCACAAAAAACTGATAGGATATAAGTGTGATACACCAAAATGTTCGTATGAATAAGGCCTATTTGCGTCCATACTTAGAAATGCGGCGACTAGTCCAGGTATTCCAGAAATTCAGATTTTGTTTACTGACCACCAGTGGTGAATCACATTTTCATGGAGCAACCCCACAAAAAACTGATAGGATATAAGTGTGATACACGAAAATGTTCGTATGAATAAGGCCTATTTGCGTCCATACTTAGAAATGCGGCGTGTATTCTACGTATTCCAGAAATTCAGATTTTGTTTACTGACCACCAGTGGTGAATCACATTTTCATGGAGCAACCCCACAAAAAACTGATAGGATATAAGTGTGATACACCAAAATGTTCGTATGAATAAGGCCTATTTGCGTCCATACTTAGAAATGCGGCGAGTAGTCTACGTATTCCAGAAATTCAGATTTTGTTTACTGACCACCAGTGGTGAATCACATTTTCATGGAGCAACCCCACAAAAAACTGATAGGATATAAGTGTGATACACCAAAATGTTCGTATGAATAAGGCCTATTTGCGTCCATACTTAGAAATGCGGCGACTAGTCCAGGTATTCCAGAAATTCAGATTTTGTTTACTGACCACCAGTGGTGAATCACATTTTCATGGAGCAACCCCACAAAAAACTGATAGGATATAAGTGTGATACACCAAAATGTTCGTATGAATAAGGCCTATTTGCGTCCATACTTAGAAATGCGGCGAGTAGTCTACGTATTCCAGAAATTCAGATTTTGTTTACTGACCACCAGTGGTGAATCACATTTTCATGGAGCAACCCCACAAAAAACTGATAGGATATAAGTGTGATACACCAAAATGTTCGTATGAATAAGGCCTATTTGCGTCCATACTTAGAAATGCGGCGAGTAGTCTACGTATTCCAGAAATTCAGATTTTGTTTACTGACCACCAGTGGTGAATCACATTTTCATGGAGCAACCCCACAAAAAACTGATAGGATATAAGTGTGATACACCAAAATGTTCGTATGAATAAGGCCTATTTGCGTCCATACTTAGAAATGCGGCGAGTAGTCTACGTATTCCAGAAATTCAGATTTTGTTTACTGACCACCAGTGGTGAATCACATTTTCATGGAGCAACCCCACAAAAAACTGATGGGATATAAGTGTGATACACGAAAATGTTCGTATGAATAAGGCCTATTTGCGTCCATACTTAGAAATGCGGCGTGTATTCTACGTATTCCAGAAATTCAGATTTTGTTTACTGACCACCAGTGGTGAATCACATTTTCATGGAGCAACCCCACAAAAAACTGATAGGATATAAGTGTGATACACCAAAATGTTCGTATGAATAAGGCCTATTTGCGTCCATACTTAGAAATGCGGCGACTAGTCCAGGTATTCCAGAAATTCAGATTTTGTTTACTGACCACCAGTTGTGAATCACATTTTCATGGAGCAACCCCACAAAAAACTGATAGGATATAAGCGTGATACACCAAAATGTTCGTATGAATAAGGCATATTGGCGTCCATACTTAGAAATGCGGCGACTAGTCCAGGTATTCCAGAAATTCAGATTTTGTTTACTGACCACCAGTGGTGAATCACATTTTCATGGAGCAACCCCACAAAAAACTGATAGGATATAAGTGTGATACACCAAAATGTTCGTATGAATAAGGCCTATTTGCGTCCATACTTAGAAATGCGGCGAGTAGTCTACGTATTCCAGAAATTCAGATTTTGTTTACTGACCACCAGTGGTGAATCACATTTTCATGGAGCAACCCCACAAAAAACTGATGGGATATAAGTGTGATACACGAAAATGTTCGTATGAATAAGGCCTATTTGCGTCCATACTTAGAAATGCGGCGTGTATTCTACGTATTCCAGAAATTCAGATTTTGTTTACTGACCACCAGTGGTGAATCACATTTTCATGGAGCAACCCCACAAAAAACTGATAGGATATAAGTGTGATACACCAAAATGTTCGTATGAATAAGGCCTATTTGCGTCCATACTTAGAAATGCGGCGACTAGTCCAGGTATTCCAGAAATTCAGATTTTGTTTACTGACCACCAGTTGTGAATCACATTTTCATGGAGCAACCCCACAAAAAACTGATAGGATATAAGCGTGATACACCAAAATGTTCGTATGAATAAGGCATATTGGCGTCCATACTTAGAAATGCGGCGACTAGTCCAGGTATTCCAGAAATTCAGATTTTGTTTACTGACCACCAGTGGTGAATCACATTTTCATGGAGCAACCCCACAAAAAACTGATAGGATATAAGTGTGATACACCAAAATGTTCGTATGAATAAGGCCTATTTGCGTTCATACTTAGAAATGCGGCGAGTAGTCTACGTATTCCAGAAATTCAGATTTTGTTTACTGACCACCAGTGGTGAATCACATTTTCATGGAGCAACCCCACAAAAAACTGATAGGATATAAGTGTGATACACCAAAATGTTCGTATGAATAAGGCCTATTTGCGTCCATACTTAGAAATGCGGCGACTAGTCCAGGTATTCCAGAAATACAGATTTTGTTTACTGACCACCAGTGGTGAATCACATTTTCATGGAGCAACCCCACAAAAAACTGATAGGATATAAGTGTGATACACGAAAATGTTCGTATGAATAAGGCCTATTTGCGTCCATACTTAGAAATGCGGCGTGTATTCTACGTATTCCAGAAATTCAGATTTTGTTTACTGACCACCAGTGGTGAATCACATTTTCATGGAGCAACCCCACAAAAAACTGATAGGATATAAGTGTGATACACCAAAATGTTCGTATGAATAAGGCCTATTTGCGTCCATACTTAGAAATGCGGCGAGTAGTCTACGTATTCCAGAAATTCAGATTTTGTTTACTGACCACCAGTGGTGAATCACATTTTCATGGAGCAACCCCACAAAAAACTGATAGGATATAAGTGTGATACACCAAAATGTTCGTATGAATAAGGCCTATTTGCGTCCATACTTAGAAATGCGGCGACTAGTCCAGGTATTCCAGAAATTCAGATTTTGTTTACTGACCACCAGTGGTGAATCACATTTTCATGGAGCAACCCCACAAAAAACTGATAGGATATAAGTGTGATACACCAAAATGTTCGTATGAATAAGGCCTATTTGCGTCCATACTTAGAAATGCGGCGAGTAGTCTACGTATTCCAGAAATTCAGATTTTGTTTACTGACCACCAGTGGTGAATCACATTTTCATGGAGCAACCCCACAAAAAACTGATAGGATATAAGTGTGATACACCAAAATGTTCGTATGAATAAGGCCTATTTGCGTCCATACTTAGAAATGCGGCGAGTAGTCTACGTATTCCAGAAATTCAGATTTTGTTTACTGACCACCAGTGGTGAATCACATTTTCATGGAGCAACCCCACAAAAAACTGATAGGATATAAGTGTGATACACCAAAATGTTCGTATGAATAAGGCCTATTTGCGTCCATACTTAGAAATGCGGCGAGTAGTCTACGTATTCCAGAAATTCAGATTTTGTTTACTGACCACCAGTGGTGAATCACATTTTCATGGAGCAACCCCACAAAAAACTGATGGGATATAAGTGTGATACACGAAAATGTTCGTATGAATAAGGCCTATTTGCGTCCATACTTAGAAATGCGGCGTGTATTCTACGTATTCCAGAAATTCAGATTTTGTTTACTGACCACCAGTGGTGAATCACATTTTCATGGAGCAACCCCACAAAAAACTGATAGGATATAAGTGTGATACACCAAAATGTTCGTATGAATAAGGCCTATTTGCGTCCATACTTAGAAATGCGGCGACTAGTCCAGGTATTCCAGAAATTCAGATTTTGTTTACTGACCACCAGTTGTGAATCACATTTTCATGGAGCAACCCCACAAAAAACTGATAGGATATAAGCGTGATACACCAAAATGTTCGTATGAATAAGGCATATTGGCGTCCATACTTAGAAATGCGGCGACTAGTCCAGGTATTCCAGAAATTCAGATTTTGTTTACTGACCACCAGTGGTGAATCACATTTTCATGGAGCAACCCCACAAAAAACTGATAGGATATAAGTGTGATACACCAAAATGTTCGTATGAATAAGGCCTATTTGAGTCCATACTTAGAAATGCGGCGAGTAGTCTACGTATTCCAGAAATTCAGATTTTGTTTACTGACCACCAGTGGTGAATCACATTTTCATGGAGCAACCCCACAAAAAACTGATAGGATATAAGTGTGATACACCAAAATGTTCGTATGAATAAGGCCTATTTGCGTCCATACTTAGAAATGCGGCGACTAGTCCAGGTATTCCAGAAATTCAGATTTTGTTTACTGACCACCAGTGGTGAATCACATTTTCAATGAGCAACCCCACAAAAAACTGATAGGATATAAGTGTGATACACCAAAATGTTCGTATGAATAAGGCCTATTTGAGTCCATACTTAGAAATGCGGCGAGTAGTCTACGTATTCCAGAAATTCAGATTTTGTTTACTGACCACCAGTGGTGAATCACATTTTCATGGAGCAACCGCACAAAAAACTGATAGGATATAAGTGTGATACACCAAAATGTTCGTATGAATAAGGCCTATTTGCGTCCATACTTAGAAATGCGGCGAGTATTCTACGTATTCCAGAAATTCAGATTTTGTTTACTGACCACCAGGGGTGAATCACATTTTCATGGAGCAACCCCACAAAAAACTGATAGGATATAAGTGTGATACACGAAAATGTTCGTATGAATAAGGCCTATTTGCGTCCATACTTAGAAATGCGGCGACTAGTCCAGGTATTCCAGAAATTCAGATTTTGTTTACTGACCACCAGTGGTGAATCACATTTTCATGGAGCAACCCCACAAAAAACTGATAGGATATAAGTGTGATACACGAAAATGTTCGTATGAATAAGGCCTATTTGCGTCCATACTTAGAAATGCGGCGTGTATTCTACGTATTCCAGAAATTCAGATTTTGTTTACTGACCACCAGTGGTGAATCACATTTTCATGGAGCAACCCCACAAAAAACTGATAGGATATAAGTGTGATACACGAAAATGTTCGTATGAATAAGGCCTATTTGCGTCCATACTTAGAAATGCGGCGAGTAGTCTACGTATTCCAGAAATTCAGATTTTGTTTACTGACCACCAGTGGTGAATCACATTTTCATGGAGCAACCCCACAAAAAACTGATAGGATATAAGTGTGATACACCAAAATGTTCGTATGAATAAGGCCTATTTGCGTCCATACTTAGAAATGCGGCGACTAGTCCAGGTATTCCAGAAATTCAGATTTTGTTTACTGACCACCAGTTGTGAATCACATTTTCATGGAGCAACCCCACAAAAAACTGACAGGATATAAGCGTGATACACCAAAATGTTCGTATGAATAAGGCATATTGGCGTCCATACTTAGAAATGCGGCGACTAGTCCAGGTATTCCAGAAATTCAGATTTTGTTTACTGACCACCAGTGGTGAATCACATTTTCATGGAGCAACCCCACAAAAAACTGATAGGATATAAGTGTGATACACCAAAATGTTCGTATGAATAAGGCCTATTTGAGTCCATACCTAGAAATGCGGCGAGTAGTCTACGTATTCCAGAAATTCAGATTTTGTTTACTGACCACCAGTGGTGAATCACATTTTCATGGAGCAACCCCACAAAAAACTGATAGGATATAAGTGTGATACACCAAAATGTTCGTATGAATAAGGCCTATTTGCGTCCATACTTAGAAATGCGGCGACTAGTCCAGGTATTCCAGAAATTCAGATTTTGTTTACTGACCACCAGTGGTGAATCACATTTTCATGGAGCAACCCCACAAAAAACTGATAGGATATAAGTGTGATACACGAAAATGTTCGTATGAATAAGGCCTATTTGCGTCCATACTTAGAAATGCGGCGTGTATTCTACGTATTCCAGAAATTCAGATTTTGTTTACTGACCACCAGTGGTGAATCACATTTTCATGGAGCAACCCCACAAAAAACTGATAGGATATAAGTGTGATACACCAAAATGTTCGTATGAATAAGGCCTATTTGCGTCCATACTTAGAAATGCGGCGACTAGTCCAGGTATTCCAGAAATTCAGATTTTGTTTACTGACCACCAGTTGTGAATCACATTTTCATGGAGCAACCCCACAAAAAACTGATAGGATATAAGCGTGATACACCAAAATGTTCGTATGAATAAGGCATATTGGCGTCCATACTTAGAAATGCGGCGACTAGTCCAGGTATTCCAGAAATTCAGATTTTGTTTACTGACCACCAGTGGTGAATCACATTTTCATGGTGCAACCCCACAAAAAACTGATAGGATATAAGTGTGATACACCAAAATGTTCGTATGAATAAGGCCTATTTGAGTCCATACTTAGAAATGCGGCGAGTAGTCTACGTATTCCAGAAATTCAGATTTTGTTTACTGACCACCAGTGGTGAATCACATTTTCATGGAGCAACCCCACAAAAAACTGATAGGATATAAGTGTGATACACCAAAATGTTCGTATGAATAAGGCCTATTTGCGTCCATACTTAGAAATGCGGCGACTAGTCCAGGTATTCCAGAAATTCAGATTTTGTTTACTGACCACCAGTGGTGAATCACATTTTCATGGAGCAACCCCACAAAAAACTGATAGGATATAAGTGTGATACACCAAAATGTTCGTATGAATAAGGCCTATTTGAGTCCATACTTAGAAATGCGGCGAGTAGTCTACGTATTCCAGAAATTCAGATTTTGTTTACTGACCACCAGTGGTGAATCACATTTTCATGGAGCAACCGCACAAAAAACTGATAGGATATAAGTGTGATACACCAAAATGTTCGTATGAATAAGGCCTATTTGCGTCCATACTTAGAAATGCGGCGAGTATTCTACATATTCCAGAAATTCAGATTTTGTTTACTGACCACCAGGGGTGAATCACATTTTCATGGAGCAACCCCACAAAAAACTGATAGGATATAAGTGTGATACACGAAAATGTTCGTATGAATAAGGCCTATTTGAGTCCATACTTAGAAATGCGGCGACTAGTCCAGGTATTCCAGAAATTCAGATTTTGTTTACTGACCACCAGTGGTGAATCACATTTTCATGGAGCAACCCCACAAAAAACTGATAGGATATAAGTGTGATACACCAAAATGTTCGTATGAATAAGGCCTATTTGCGTCCATACTTAGAAATGCGGCGACTAGTCCAGGTATTCCAGAAATTCAGATTTTGTTTACTGACCACCAGTTGTGAATCACATTTTCATGGAGCAACCCCACAAAAAACTGACAGGATATAAGCGTGATACACCAAAATGTTCGTATGAATAAGGCATATTGGCGTCCATACTTAGAAATGCGGCGACTAGTCCAGGTATTCCAGAAATTCAGATTTTGTTTACTGACCACCAGTGGTGAATCACATTTTCATGGAGCAACCCCACAAAAAACTGATAGGATATAAGTGTGATACACCAAAATGTTCGTATAAATAAGGCCTATTTGAGTCCATACCTAGAAATGCGGCGAGTAGTCTACGTATTCCAGAAATTCAGATTTTGTTTACTGACCACCAGTGGTGAATCACATTTTCATGGAGCAACCCCACAAAAAACTGATAGGATATAAGTGTGATACACCAAAATGTTCGTATGAATAAGGCCTATTTGCGTCCATACTTAGAAATGCGGCGACTAGTCCAGGTATTCCAGAAATTCAGATTTTGTTTACTGACCACCAGTGGTGAATCACATTTTCATGGAGCAACCCCACAAAAAACTGATAGGATATAAGTGTGATACACGAAAATGTTCGTATGAATAAGGCCTATTTGCGTCCATACTTAGAAATGCGGCGTGTATTCTACGTATTCCAGAAATTCAGATTTTGTTTACTGACCACCAGTGGTGAATCACATTTTCATGGAGCAACCCCACAAAAAACTGATAGGATACAAGTGTGATACACGAAAATGTTCGTATGAATAAGGCCTATTTGCGTCCATACTTAGAAATGCGGCGAGTAGTCTACGTATTCCAGAAATTCAGATTTTGTTTACTGACCACCAGTGGTGAATCACATTTTCATGGAGCAACCCCACAAAAAACTGATAGGATATAAGTGTGATACACCAAAATGTTCGTATGAATAAGGCCTATTTGCGTCCATACTTAGAAATGCGGCGACTAGTCCAGGTATTCCAGAAATTCAGATTTTGTTTACTGACCACCAGTTGTGAATCACATTTTCATGGAGCAACCCCACAAAAAACTGATAGGATATAAGCGTGATACACCAAAATGTTCGTATGAATAAGGCATATTGGCGTCCATACTTAGAAATGCGGCGACTAGTCCAGGTATTCCAGAAATTCAGATTTTGTTTACTGACCACCAGTGGTGAATCACATTTTCATGGAGCAACCCCACAAAAAACTGATAGGATATAAGTGTGATACACCAAAATGTTCGTATGAATAAGGCCTATTTGAGTCCATACTTAGAAATGCGGCGAGTAGTCTACGTATTCCAGAAATTCAGATTTTGTTTACTGACCACCAGTGGTGAATCACATTTTCATGGAGCAACCCCACAAAAAACTGATAGGATATAAGTGTGATACACCAAAATGTTCGTATGAATAAGGCCTATTTGCGTCTATACTTAGAAATGCGGCGACTAGTCCAGGTATTCCAGAAATTCAGATTTTGTTTACTGACCACCAGTGGTGAATCACATTTTCATGGAGCAACCCCACAAAAAACTGATAGGATATAAGTGTGATACACCAAAATGTTCGTATGAATAAGGCCTATTTGAGTCCATACTTAGAAATGCGGCGAGTAGTCTACGTATTCCAGAAATTCAGATTTTGTTTACTGACCACCAGTGGTGAATCACATTTTCATGGAGCAACCGCACAAAAAACTGATAGGATATAAGTGTGATACACCAAAATGTTCGTATGAATAAGGCCTATTTGCGTCCATACTTAGAAATGCGGCGAGTATTCTACATATTCCAGAAATTCAGATTTTGTTTACTGACCACCAGGGGTGAATCACATTTTCATGGAGCAACCCCACAAAAAACTGATAGGATATAAGTGTGATACACGAAAATGTTCGTATGAATAAGGCCTATTTGAGTCCATACTTAGAAATGCGGCGACTAGTCCAGGTATTCCAGAAATTCAGATTTTGTTTACTGACCACCAGTGGTGAATCACATTTTCATGGAGCAACCTCACAAAAAACTGATAGGATATAAGTGTGATACACCAAAATGTTCGTATGAATAAGGCCTATTTGCGTCCATACTTAGAAATGCGGCGACTAGTCCAGGTATTCCAGAAATTCAGATTTTGTTTACTGACCACCAGTGGTGAATCACATTTTCATGGAGCAACCCCACAAAAAACTGATAGGATATAAGTGTGATACACCAAAATGTTCGTATGAATAAGGCCTATTTGCGTCCATACTTAGAAATGCGGCGAGTATTCTATGTATTCCAGAAATTCAGATTTTGTTTACTGACCACCAGGGGTGAATCACATTTTCATGGAGCAACCCCACAAAAAACTGATAGGATATAAGTGTGATACACGAAAATGTTCGTATGAATAAGGCCTATTTGCGTCCATACTTAGAAATGCGGCGACTAGTCCAGGTATTCCAGAAATTCAGATTTTGTTTACTGACCACCAGTGGTGAATCACATTTTCATGGAGCAACCCCACAAAAAACTGATAGGATATAAGTGTGATACACCAAAATGTTCGTATGAATAAGGCCTATTTGCGTCCATACTTAGAAATGCGGCGAGTATTCTACATATTCCAGAAATTCAGATTTTGTTTACTGACCACCAGTGGTGAATCACATTTTCATGGAGCAACCCCACAAAAAACTGATAGGATATAAGTGTGATACACCAAAATGTTCGTATGAATAAGGCCTATTTGCGTCCATACTTAGCAATGCGGCGAGTATTCTACGTATTCCAGAAATTCAGATTTTGTTTACTGACCACCAGGGGTGAATCACATTTTCATGGAGCAACCCCACAAAAAACTGATAGGATATAAGTGTGATACACCAAAATGTTCGTATGAATAAGGCCTATTTGCGTCCATACTTAGAAATGCGGCGACTAGTCCAGGTATTCCAGAAATTCAGATTTTGTTTACTGACCACCAGTGGTGAATCACATTTTCATGGAGCAACCCCACAAAAAACTGATAGGATATAAGTGTGATACACCAAAATGTTCGTATGAATAAGGCCTATTTGCGTCCATACTTAGAAATGCGGCGAGTATTCTATGTATTCCAGAAATTCAGATTTTGTTTACTGACCACCAGGGGTGAATCACATTTTCATGGAGCAACCCCACAAAAAACTGATAGGATATAAGTGTGATACACGAAAATGTTCGTATGAATAAGGCCTATTTGCGTCCATACTTAGAAATGCGGCGACTAGTCCAGGTATTCCACAAATTCAGATTTTGTTTACTGACCACCAGTGGTGAATCACATTTTCATGGAGCAACCCCACTAAAAACTGATAGGATATAAGTGTGATACACCAAAATGTTCGTATGAATAAGGCCTATTTGCGTCCATACTTAGAAATGCGGCGAGTATTCTACGCATTCCAGAAATTCAGATTTTGTTTACTGACCACCAGGGGTGAATCACATTTTCATGGAGCAACCCCACAAAAAACTGATAGGATATAAGTGTGATACACCAAAATGTTCGTATGAATAAGGCCTATTTGCGTCCATACTTAGAAATGCGGGGACTAGTCCAGGTATTCCAGAAATTCAGATTTTGTTTACTGACCACCAGTGGTGAATCACATTTTCATGGAGCAACCCCACAAAAAACTGATAGGATATAAGTGTGATACACCAAAATGTTCGTATGAATAAGGCCTATTTGCGTCCATACTTAGAAATGCGGCGACTAGTCCAGGTATTCCAGAAATTCAGATTTTGTTTACTGACCACCAGTGGTGAATCACATTTTCATGGAGCAACCCCACAAAAAACTGATAGGATATAAGTGTGATACACCAAAATGTTCGTATGAGTAAGGCCTATTTGCGTCCATACTTAGAAATGCGGGACTAGTCCAGGTATTCCAGAAATTCAGATTTTGTTTACTGACCACCAGTGGTGAATCACATTTTCATGGAGCAACCCCACAAAAAACTGATAGGATATAAGTGTTATACACCAAAATGTTCGTATGAATAAGGCCTATTTGCGTCCATACTTAGAAATGCGGCGAGTATTCTACGTATTCCAGAAATTCAGATTTTGTTTACTGACCACCAGGGGTGAATCACATTTTCATGGAGCAACCCCACAAAAAACTGATAGGATATAAGTGTGATACACCAAAATGTTCGTATGAATAAGGCCTATTTGCGTCCATACTTAGAAATGCGGCGAGTAGTCTACGTATTCCAGAAATTCAGATTTTGTTTACTGACCACCAGTGGTGAATCACATTTTCATGGAGCAACCCCACAAAAAACTGATAGGATATAAGTGTGATACACCAAAATGTTCGTATGAATAAGGCCTATTTGCGTCCATACTTAGAAATGCGGCGACTAGTCCAGGTATTCCAGAAATTCAGATTTTGTTTACTGACCACCAGCGGTGAATCACATTTTCATGGAGCAACCCCACAAAAACCTGATAGGATATAAGTGTGATACATCAAAATGTTCGTACGAATAAGGCCTATTTGCGTCCATACTTAGAAATGCGGCGAGTATTCTACGTATTCCAGAAATTCAGATTTTGTTTACTGACCACCAGGGGTGAATCACATTTTCATGGAGCAACCCCACAAAAAACTGATAGGATATAAGTGTGATACACCAAAATGTTCGTATGAATAAGGCCTATTTGCGTCCATACCTAGAAATGCGGCGACTAGTCCAGGTATTTCAGAAATTCAGATTTTGTTTACTGACCACCAGTTGTGAATCACATTTTCAAGGAGCAACCCCACAAAAAACTGATAGGATATAAGTGTGATACACCAAAATGTTCGTATGAATAAGGCATATTGGCGTCCATACTTAGAAATGCGGCGACTAGTCCAGGTATTCCAGAAATTCAGATATTGTTTACTGACCACCAGTGGTGAATCACATTTTCATGGAGGAACCCCACAAAAAACTGATAGCATATAAGTGTGATACACCAAAATGTTCGTATGAATAAGGCCTATTTGCGTCCATACTTAGAAATGCGGCGAGTAGTCTACGTATTCCAGAAATTCAGATTTTGTTTACTGACCACCAGTGGTGAATCACATTTTCATGGAGCAACCCCACAAAAAACTGATAGGATATAAGTGTGATACACGAAAATGTTCGTATGAATAAGGCCTATTTGCGTCCATACTTAGAAATGCGGCGACTAGTCCAGGTATTCCAGAAATTCAGATTTTGTTTACTGACCACCAGTGGTGAATCACATTTTCATGGAGCAACCCCACAAAAAACTGATACGATATAAGTGTGATACACCAAAATGTTCGTATGAATAAGGCCTATTTGCGTCCATACTTAGAAATGCGGCGAGTAGTCTACGTATTCCAGAAATTCAGATTTTGTTTACTGACCACCAGGGGTGAATCACATTTTCATGGAGCAACCCCACAAAAAACTGATAGGATATAAGTGTGATACACCAAAATGTTCGTATGAATAAGGCCTATTTGCGTCCATACTTAGAAATGCGGCGAGTAGTCTACGTATTCCAGAAATTCAGATTTTGTTTACTGACCACCAGTGGTGAATCACATTTTCATGGAGCAACCCCACAAAAAACTGATATGATATAAGTGTGATACACCAAAATGTTCGTATGAATAAGGCCTATTTGCGTCCATACTTAGAAATGCGGCGACTAGTCCAGGTATTCCAGAAATTCAGATTTTGTTTACTGACCACCAGTGGTGAATCACATTTTCATGGAGCAACCCCACAAAAAACTGATACGATATAAGTGTGATACACCAAAATGTTCGTATGAATAAGGCCTATTTGCGTCCATACTTAGAAATGCGGCGACTAGTCCAGGTATTCCAGAAATTCAGATTTTGTTTACTGACCACCAGTGGTGAATCACATTTTCATGGAGCAACCCCACAAAAAACTGATAGGATATAAGTGTGATACACCAAAATGTTCGTATGAATAAGGCCTATTTGCGTCCATACTTAGAAATGCGGCGAGTATTCTACGTATTCCAGAAATTCAGATTTTGTTTACTGACCACCAGGGGTGAATCACATTTTCATGGAGCAACCCCACAAAAAACTGATAGGATATAAGTGTGATACACGAAAATGTTCGTATGAATAAGGCCTATTTGCGTCCATACTTAGAAATGCGGCGACTAGTCCAGGTATTCCAGAAATTCAGATTTTGTTTACTGACCACCAGTGGTGAATCACATTTTCATGGAGCAACCCCACAAAAAACTGATAGGATATAAGTGTGATACACCAAAATGTTCGTATGAATAAGGCCTATTTGCGTCCATACTTAGAAATGCGGCGAGTATTCTACGTATTCCAGAAATTCAGATTTTGTTTACTGACCACCAGTGGTGAATCACATTTTCATGGAGCAACCCCACAAAAAACTGATAGGATATAAGTGTGATACACCAAAATGTTCGTATGAATAAGGCCTATTTGCGTCCATACTTAGAAATGCGGCGACTAGTCCAAGTATTCCAGAAATTCAGATTTTGTTTACTGACCACCAGTGGTGAATCACATTTTCATGGAGCAACCCCACAAAAAACTGATAGGATATAAGTGTGATACACCAAAATGTTCGTATGAATAAGGCCTATTTGCGTCCATACTTAGAAATGCGGCGAGTATTCTACGTATTCCAGAAATTCAGATTTTGTTTACTGACCACCAGGGGTGAATCACATTTTCATGGAGCAACCCCACAAAAAACTGATAGGATATAAGTGTGATACACGAAAATGTTCGTATGAATAAGGCCTATTTGCGTCCATACTTAGAAATGCGGCGACTAGTCCAGGTATTCCAGAAATTCAGATTTTGTTTACTGACCACCAGTGGTGAATCACATTTTCATGGAGCAACCCCACAAAAAACTGATAGGATATAAGTGTGATACACCAAAATGTTCGTATGAATAAGGCCTATTTGCGTCCATACTTAGAAATGCGGCGAGTATTCTACGTATTCCAGAAATTCAGATTTTGTTTACTGACCACCAGTGGTGAATCACATTTTCATGGAGCAACCCCACAAAAAACTGATAGGATATAAGTGTGATACACCAAAATGTTCGTATGAGTAAGGCCTATTTGCGTCCATACTTAGAAATGCGGCGACTAGTCCAGGTATTCCAGAAATTCAGATTTTGTTTACTGACCACCAGTGGTGAATCACATTTTCATGGAGCAACCCCACAAAAAACTGATAGGATATAAGTGTGATACACCAAAATGTTCGTATGAATAAGGCCTATTTGCGTCCATACTTAGAAATGCGGCGAGTATTCTACGTATTCCAGAAATTCAGATTTTGTTTACTGACCACCAGGGGTGAATCACATTTTCATGGAGCAAACCCACAAAAAACTGATAGGATATAAGTGTGGTACACCAAAATGTTCGTATGAATAAGGCCTATTTGCGTCCATACTTAGAAATGCGGCGAGTAGTCTACGTATTCCAGAAATTCAGATTTTGTTTACTGACCACCAGTGGTGAATCACATTTTCATGGAGCAACCCCACAAAAAACTGATAGGATATAAGTGTGATACACCAAAATGTTCGTATGAATAAGGCCTATTTGCGTCCATACTTAGAAATGCGGCGACTAGTCCAGGTATTCCAGAAATTCAGATTTTGTTTACTGACCACCAGCGGTGAATCACATTTTCATGGAGCAACCCCACAAAAAACTGATAGGATATAAGTGTGATACACCAAAATGTTCGTATGAATAAGGCCTATTTGCGTCCATACTTAGAAATGCGGCGAGTATTCTACGTATTCCAGAAATTCAGATTTTGTTTACTGACCACCAGGGGTGAATCACATTTTCATGGAGCAACCCCACAAAAAACTGATAGGATATAAGTGTGATACACCAAAATGTTCGTATGAATAAGGCCTATTTGCGTCCATACCTAGAAATGCGGCGACTAGTCCAGGTATTTCAGAAATTCAGATTTTGTTTACTGACCACCAGTTGTGAATCACATTTTCAAGGAGCAACCCCACAAAAAACTGATAGGATATAAGTCTGATACACCAAAATGTTCGTATGAATAAGGCATATTGGCGTCCATACTTAGAAATGCGGCGACTAGTCCAGGTATTCCAGAAATTCAGATATTGTTTACTGACCACCAGTGGTGAATCACATTTTCATGGAGGAACCCCACAAAAAACTGATAGCATATAAGTGTGATACACCAAAATGTTCGTATGAATAAGGCCTATTTGCGTCCATACTTAGAAATGCGGCGAGTAGTCTACGTATTCCAGAAATTCAGATTTTGTCTACTGACCATCAGTGGTGAATCACATTTTCATGGAGCAACCCCACAAAAAACTGATAGGATATAAGTGTGATACACCAAAATGTTCGTATGAATAAGGCCTATTTGCGTCCATACTTAGAAATGCGGCGACTAGTCCAGGTATTCCAGAAATTCAGATTTTGTTTACTGACCACCAGTGGTGAATCACATTTTCATGGAGCAACCCCACAAAAAACTGATAGGATATAAGTGTGATACACCAAAATGTTCGTATGAATAAGGCCTATTTGCGTCCATACTTAGAAATGCGGCGAGTATTCTACGTATTCCATAAATTCAGATTTTGTTTACTGACCACCAGGGGTGAATCACATTTTCATGGAGCAACCCCACAAAAAACTGATAGGATATAAGTGTGATACACGAAAATGTTCGTATGAATAAGGCCTATTTGCGTCCAGTATTCTACGTATTCCATACTTAGAAATGCGGCGAGTATTCTACGTATTCCAGAAATTCAGATTTTGTTTACTGACCACCAGGGGTGAATCACATTTTCATGGAGCAACCCCACAAAAAACTGATAGGATATAAGTGTGATACACGAAAATGTTCGTATGAATAAGGCCTATTTGCGTCCATACTTAGAAATGCGGCGACTAGTCCAGGTATTCCAGAAATTCAGATTTTGTTTACTGACCACCAGTGGTGAATCACATTTTCATGGAGCAACCCCACAAAAAACTGATAGGATATAAGTGTGATACACCAAAATGTTCGTATGAATAAGGCCTATTTGCGTCCATACTTAGAAATGCGGCGAGTAGTCTACGTATTCCAGAAATTCAGATTTTGTTTACTGACCACCAGGGGTGAATCACATTTTCATGGAGCAACCCCACAAAAAACTGATAGGATATAAGTGTGATACACCAAAATGTTCGTATGAATAAGGCCTAGTTGCGTCCATACTTAGAAATGCGGCGAGTAGTCTACGTATTCCAGAAATTCAGATTTTGTTTACTGACCACCAGTGGTGAATCACATTTTCATGGAGCAACCCCACAAAAAACTGATATGATATAAGTGTGATACACCAAAATGTTCGTATGAATAAGGCCTATTTGCGTCCATACTTAGAAATGCGGCGAGTAGTCTACGTATTCCAGAAATTCAGATTTTGTTTACTGACCACCAGTGGTGAATCACATTTTCATGGAGCAACCCCACAAAAAACTGATAGGATATAAGTGTGATACACCAAAATGTTCGTATGAATAAGGCCTATTTGCGTCCATACTTAGAAATGCGGCGACTAGTCCAGGTATTCCAGAAATTCAGATTTTGTTTACTGACCACCAGTGGTGAATCACATTTTCATGGAGCAACCCCACAAAAAACTGATAGGATATAAGTGTGATACACCAAAATGTTCGTATGAATAAGGCCTATTTGCGTCCATACTTAGAAATGCGGCGAGTATTCTACGTATTCCAGAAATTCAGATATTGTTTACTGACCACCAGTGGTGAATCACATTTTCATGGAGGAACCCCACAAAAAACTGATAGCATATAAGTGTGATACACCAAAATGTTCGTATGAATAAGGCCTATTTGCGTCCATACTTAGAAATGCGGCGAGTAGTCTACGTATTCCAGAAATTCAGATTTTGTCTACTGACCATCAGTGGTGAATCACATTTTCATGGAGCAACCCCACAAAAAACTGATAGGATATAAGTGTGATACACCAAAATGTTCGTATGAATAAGGCCTATTTGCGTCCATACTTAGAAATGCGGCGAGTATTCTACGTATTCCAGAAATTCAGATTTTGTTTACTGACCACCAGTGGTGAATCACATTTTCATGGAGCAACCCCACAAAAAACTGATAGGATATAAGTGTGATACACCAAAATGTTCGTATTAATAAGGCCTATTTGCGTCCATACTTAGAAATGCGGCGACTAGTCCAGGTATTCCAGAAATTCAGATTTTGTTTACTGACCACCAGTGGTGAATCACATTTTCATGGAGCAACCCCACAAAAAACTGATAGGATATAAGTGTGATACACGAAAATGTTCGTATGAATAAGGCCTATTTGCGTCCATACTTAGAAATGCGGCGACTAGTCCAGGTATTCCAGAAATTCAGATTTTGTTTACTGACCACCAGTGGTGAATCACATTTTCATGGAGCAACCCCACAAAAAACTGATAGGATATAAGTGTGATACACCAAAATGTTCGTATGAATAAGGCCTATTTGCGTCCATACTTAGAAATGCGGCGAGTATTCTACGTATTCCAGAAATTCAGATTTTGTTTACTGACCACCAGTGGTGAATCACATTTTCATGGAGCAACCCCACAAAAAACTGATAGGATATAAGTGTGATACACCAAAATGTTCGTATGAGTAAGGCCTATTTGCGTCCATACTTAGAAATGCGGCGACTAGTCCAGGTATTCCAGAAATTCAGATTTTGTTTACTGACCACCAGTGGTGAATCACATTTTCATGGAGCAACCCCACAAAAAACTGATAGGATATAAGTGTGATACACCAAAATGTTCGTATGAATAAGGCCTATTTGCGTCCATACTTAGAAATGCGGCGAGTATTCTACGTATTCCAGAAATTCAGATTTTGTTTACTGACCACCAGGGGTGAATCACATTTTCATGGAGCAACCCCACAAAAAACTGATAGGATATAAGTGTGATACACCAAAATGTTCGTATGGATAAGGCCTATTTGCGTCCATACTTAGAAATGCGGAGAGTAGTCTACGTATTCCAGAAATTCAGATTTTGTTTACTGACCACCAGTGGTGAATCACATTTTCATGGAGCAACCCCACAAAAAACTGATAGGATATAAGTGTGATACACCAAAATGTTCGTATGAATAAGGCCTATTTGCGTCCATACTTAGAAATGCGGCGACTAGTCCAGGTATTCCAGAAATTCAGATTTTGTTTACTGACCACCAGCGGTGAATCACATTTTCATGGAGCAACCCCACAAAAAACTGATAGGATATAAGTGTGATACACCAAAATGTTCGTATGAATAAGGCCTATTTGCGTCCATACTTAGAAATGCGGCGAGTATTCTACGTATTCCAGAAATTCAGATTTTGTTTACTGACCACCAGGGGTGAATCACATTTTCATGGAGCAACCCCACAAAAAACTGATAGGATATAAGTGTGATACACCAAAATGTTCGTATGAATAAGGCCTATTTGCGTCCATACCTAGAAATGCGGCGACTAGTCCAGGTATTTCAGAAATTCAGATTTTGTTTACTGACCACCAGTTGTGAATCACATTTTCAAGGAGCAACCCCACAAAAAACTGATAGGATATAAGTCTGATACACCAAAATGTTCGTATGAATAAGGCATATTGGCGTCCATACTTAGAAATGCGGCGACTAGTCCAGGTATTCCAGAAATTCAGATATTGTTTACTGACCACCAGTGGTGAATCACATTTTCATGGAGGAACCCCACAAAAAACTGATAGCATATAAGTGTGATACACCAAAATGTTCGTATGAATAAGGCCTATTTGCGTCCATACTTAGAAATGCGGCGAGTAGTCTACGTATTCCAGAAATTCAGATTTTGTCTACTGACCATCAGTGGTGAATCACATTTTCATGGAGCAACCCCACAAAAAACTGATAGGATATAAGTGTGATACACCAAAATGTTCGTATGAATAAGGCCTATTTGCGTCCATACTTAGAAATGCGGCGACTAGTCCAGGTATTCCAGAAATTCAGATTTTGTTTACTGACCACCAGTGGTGAATCACATTTTCATGGAGCAACCCCACAAAAAACTGATAGGATATAAGTGTGATACACCAAAATGTTCGTATGAATAAGGCCTATTTGCGTCCATACTTAGAAATGCGGCGACTAGTCCAGGTATTCCAGAAATTCAGATTTTGTTTACTGACCACCAGTGGTGAATCACATTTTCATGGAGCAACCCCACAAAAAACTGATAGGATATAAGTGTGATACACCAAAATGTTCGTATGAATAAGGCCTATTTGCGTCCATACTTAGAAATGCGGCGAGTATTCTACGTATTCCAGAAATTCAGATTTTGTTTACTGACCACCAGGGTTGAATCACATTTTCATGGAGCAACCCCACAAAAAACTGATAGGATATAAGTGTGATACACGAAAATGTTCGTATGAATAAGGCCTATTTGCGTCCATACTTAGAAATGCGGCGACTAGTCCAGGTATTCCAGAAATTCAGATTTTGTTTACTGACCACCAGTGGTGAATCACATTTTCATGGAGGAACCCCACAAAAAACTGATAGCATATAAGTGTGATACACCAAAATGTTCGTATGAATAAGGCCTATTTGCGTCCATACTTAGAAATGCGGCGAGTATTCTACGTATTCCAGAAATTCAGATTTTGTTTACTGACCACCAGTGGTGAATCACATTTTCATGGAGCAACCCCACAAAAAACTGATAGGATATAAGTGTGATACACCAAAATGTTCGTATGAATAAGGCCTATTTGCGTCCATACTTAGAAATGCGGCGACTAGTCCAGGTATTCCAGAAATTCAGATTTTGTTTACTGACCACCAGTGGTGAATCACATTTTCATGGAGCAACCCCACAAAAAACTGATAGGATATAAGTGTGATACACCAAAATGTTCGTATGAATAAGGCCTATTTGCGTCCATACTTAGAAATGCAGCGAGTATTCTACGTATTCCAGAAATTCAGATTATGTTTACTGACCACCAGGGTTGAATCACATTTTCATGGAGCAACCCCACAAAAAACTGATAGGATATAAGTGTGATACACGAAAATGTTCGTATGAATAAGGCCTATTTGCGTCCATACTTAGAAATGCGGCGACTAGTCCAGGTATTCCAGAAATTCAGATTTTGTTTACTGACCACCAGTGGTGAATCACATTTTCATGGAGCAACCCCACAAAAAACTGATAGGATATAAGTGTGATACACGAAAATGTTCGTATGGATAAGGCCTATTTGCGTCCATACTTAGAAATGCGGCGACTAGTCCAGGTATTCCAGAAATTCAGATTTTGTTTACTGACCACCAGTGGTGAATCACATTTTCATGGAGCAACCCCACAAAAAACTGATAGGATATAAGTGTGATACACCAAAATGTTCGTATGAATAAGGCCTATTTGCGTCCATACTTAGAAATGCGGCGAGTATTCTACGTATTCCAGAAATTCAGATTTTGTTTACTGACCACCAGGGTTGAATCACATTTTCATGGAGCAACCCCACAAAAAACTGATAGGATATAAGTGTGATACACGAAAATGTTCGTATGAATAAGGCCTATTTGCGTCCATACTTAGAAATGCGGCGACTAGTCCAGGTATTCCAGAAATTCAGATATTGTTTACTGACCACCAGTGGTGAATCACATTTTCATGGAGGAACCCCACAAAAAACTGATAGCATATAAGTGTGATACACCAAAATGTTCGTATGAATAAGGCCTATTTGCGTCCATACTTAGAAATGCGGCGAGTAGTCTACGTATTCCAGAAATTCAGATTTTGTCTACTGACCATCAGTGGTGAATCACATTTTCATGGAGCAACCCCACAAAAAACTGATAGGATATAAGTGTGATACACCAAAATGTTCGTATGAATAAGGCCTATTTGCGTCCATACTTAGAAATGCGGCGAGTATTCTACGTATTCCAGAAATTCAGATTTTGTTTACTGACCACCAGTGGTGAATCACATTTTCATGGAGCAACCCCACAAAAAACTGATAGGATATAAGTGTGATACACGAAAATGTTCGTATGAATAAGGCCTATTTGCGTCCATACTTAGAAATGCGGCGACTAGTCCAGGTATTCCAGAAATTCAGATTTTGTTTACTGACCACCAGTGGTGAATCACATTTTCATGGAGCAACCCCACAAAAAACTGATAGGATATAAGTGTGATACACGAAAATGTTCGTATGAATAAGGCCTATTTGCGTCCATACTTAGAAATGCGGCGACTAGTCCAGGTATTCCAGAAATTCAGATTTTGTTTACTGACCACCAGTGGTGAATCACATTTTCATGGAGCAACCCCACAAAAAACTGATAGGATATAAGTGTGATACACCAAAATGTTCGTATGAATAAGGCCTATTTGCGTCCATACTTAGAAATGCGGCGAGTATTCTACGTATTCCAGAAATTCAGATTTTGTTTACTGACCACCAGTGGTGAATCACATTTTCATGGAGCAACCCCACAAAAAACTGATAGGATATAAGTGTGATACACCAAAATGTTCGTATGAGTAAGGCCTATTTGCGTCCATACTTAGAAATGCGGCGACTAGTCCAGGTATTCCAGAAATTCAGATTTTGTTTACTGACCACCAGTGGTGAATCACATTTTCATGGAGCAACCCCACAAAAAACTGATAGGATATAAGTGTGATACACCAAAATGTTCGTATGAATAAGGCCTATTTGCGTCCATACTTAGAAATGCGGCGAGTATTCTACGTATTCCAGAAATTCAGATTTTGTTTACTGACCACCAGGGGTGAATCACATTTTCATGGAGCAACCCCACAAAAAACTGATAGGATATAAGTGTGATACACCAAAATGTTCGTATGAATAAGGCCTATTTGCGTCCATACTTAGAAATGCGGCGAGTAGTCTACGTATTCCAGAAATTCAGATTTTGTTTACTGACCACCAGTGGTGAATCACATTTTCATGGAGCAACCCCACAAAAAACTGACAGGATATAAGTGTGATACACCAAAATGTTCGTATGAATAAGGCCTATTTGCGTCCATACTTAGAAATGCGGCGACTAGTCCAGGTATTCCAGAAATTCAGATTTTGTTTACTGACCACCAGCGGTGAATCACATTTTCATGGAGCAACCCCACAAAAAACTGATAGGATATAAGTGTGATACACCAAAATGTTCGTATGAATAAGGCCTATTTGCGTCCATACTTAGAAATGCGGCGAGTATTCTACGTATTCCAGAAATTCAGATTTTGTTTACTGACCACCAGGGGTGAATCACATTTTCATGGAGCAACCCCACAAAAAACTGATAGGATATAAGTGTGATACACCAAAATGTTCGTATGAATAAGGCCTATTTGCGTCCATACCTAGAAATGCGGCGACTAGTCCAGGTATTTCAGAAATTCAGATTTTGTTTACTGACCACCAGTTGTGAATCACATTTTCAAGGAGCAACCCCACAAAAAACTGATAGGATATAAGTCTGATACACCAAAATGTTCGTATGAATAAGGCATATTGGCGTCCATACTTAGAAATGCGGCGACTAGTCCAGGTATTCCAGAAATTCAGATATTGTTTACTGACCACCAGTGGTGAATCACATTTTCATGGAGGAACCCCACAAAAAACTGATAGCATATAAGTGTGATACAACAAAATGTTCGTATGAATAAGGCCTATTTGCGTCCATACTTAGAAATGCGGCGAGTAGTCTACGTATTCCAGAAATTCAGATTTTGTCTACTGACCATCAGTGGTGAATCACATTTTCATGGAGCAACCCCACAAAAAACTGATAGGATATAAGTGTGATACACCAAAATGTTCGTATGAATAAGGCCTATTTGCGTCCATACTTAGAAATGCGGCGAGTATTCTACGTATTCCAGAAATTCAGATTTTGTTTACTGACCACCAGTGGTGAATCACATTTTCATGGAGCAACCCCACAAAAAACTGATAGGATATAAGTGTGATACACCAAAATGTTCGTATGAATAAGGCCTATTTGCGTCCATACTTAGAAATGCGGCGACTAGTCCAGGTATTCCAGAAATTCAGATTTTGTTTACTGACCACCAGTGGTGAATCACATTTTCATGGAGCAACCCCACAAAAAACTGATAGGATATAAGTGTGATACACCAAAATGTTCGTATGAATAAGGCCTATTTGCGTCCATACTTAGAAATGCGGCGAGTATTCTACGTATTCCAGAAATTCAGATTTTGTTTACTGACCACCAGGGTTGAATCACATTTTCATGGAGCAACCCCACAAAAAACTGATAGGATATAAGTGTGATACACGAAAATGTTCGTATGAATAAGGCCTATTTGCGTCCATACTTAGAAATGCGGCGACTAGTCCAGGTATTCCAGAAATTCAGATTTTGTTTACTGACCACCAGTGGTGAATCACATTTTCATGGAGCAACCCCACAAAAAACTGATAGGATATAAGTGTGATACACCAAAATGTTCGTATGAATAAGGCCTATTTGCGTCCATACTTAGAAATGCGGCGAGTATTCTACGTATTCCAGAAATTCAGATTTTGTTTACTGACCACCAGTGGTGAATCACATTTTCATGGAGCAACCCCACAAAAAACTGATAGGATATAAGTGTGATACACCAAAATGTTCGTATGAATAAGGCCTATTTGCGTCCATACTTAGAAATGCGGCGACTAGTCCAGGTATTCCAGAAATTCAGATTTTGTTTACTGACCACCAGGGGTGAATCACATTTTCATGGAGCAACCCCACAAAAAACTGATAGGATATAAGTGTGATACACCAAAATGTTCGTATGAATAAGGCCTATTTGCGTCCATACTTAGAAATGCGGCGAGTATTCTACGTATTCCAGAAATTCAGATTTTGTTTACTGACCACCAGGGGTGAATCACATTTTCATGGAGCAACCCCACAAAAAACTGATAGGATATAAGTGTGATACACCAAAATGTTCGTATGAATAAGGCCTATTTGCGTCCATACCTAGAAATGCGGCGACTAGTCCAGGTATTTCAGAAATTCAGATTTTGTTTACTGACCACCAGTTGTGAATCACATTTTCAAGGAGCAACCCCACAAAAAACTGATAGGATATAAGTCTGATACACCAAAATGTTCGTATGAATAAGGCATATTGGCGTCCATACTTAGAAATGCGGCGACTAGTCCAGGTATTCCAGAAATTCAGATTTTGTTTACTGACCACCAGTGGTGAATCACATTTTCATGGAGCAACCCCACAAAAAACTGATAGGATATAAGTGTGATACACCAAAATGTTCGTATGAATAAGGCCTATTTGCGTCCATACTTAGAAATGCGGCGACTAGTCCAGGTATTCCAGAAATTCAGATTTTGTTTACTGACCACCAGTGGTGAATCACATTTTCATGGAGCAACCCCACAAAAAACTGATAGGATATAAGTGTGATACACCAAAATGTTCGTATGAATAAGGCCTATTTGCGTCCATACTTAGAAATGCGGCGAGTATTCTACGTATTCCAGAAATTCAGATTTTGTTTACTGACCACCAGTGGTGAATCACATTTTCATGGAGCAACCCCACAAAAAACTGATAGGATATAAGTGTGATACACCAAAATGTTCGTATGAGTAAGGCCTATTTGCGTCCATACTTAGAAATGCGGCGACTAGTCCAGGTATTCCAGAAATTCAGATTTTGTTTACTGACCACCAGTGGTGAATCACATTTTCATGGAGCAACCCCACAAAAAACTGATAGGATATAAGTGTGATACACCAAAATGTTCGTATGAATAAGGCCTATTTGCGTCCATACTTAGAAATGCGGCGAGTATTCTACGTATTCCAGAAATTCAGATTTTGTTTACTGACCACCAGGGGTGAATCACATTTTCATGGAGCAACCCCACAAAAAACTGATAGGATATAAGTGTGATACACCAAAATGTTCGTATGAATAAGGCCTATTTGCGTCCATACTTAGAAATGCGGCGAGTAGTCTACGTATTCCAGAAATTCAGATTTTGTTTACTGACCACCAGTGGTGAATCACATTTTCATGGAGCAACCCCACAAAAAACTGACAGGATATAAGTGTGATACACCA
The DNA here is from genome assembly GCA_949987735.1 of Leucophora obtusa. Lineage (NCBI taxonomy): Eukaryota > Metazoa > Arthropoda > Insecta > Diptera > Anthomyiidae > Leucophora > Leucophora obtusa. The sequence goes on from OX465297.1 coordinate 209,093,812, forward strand.
AAATGTTCGTATGAATAAGGCCTATTTGCGTCCATACTTAGAAATGCGGCGACTAGTCCAGGTATTCCAGAAATTCAGATTTTGTTTACTGACCACCAGCGGTGAATCACATTTTCATGGAGCAACCCCACAAAAAACTGATAGGATATAAGTGTGATACACCAAAATGTTCGTATGAATAAGGCCTATTTGCGTCCATACTTAGAAATGCGGCGAGTATTCTACGTATTCCAGAAATTCAGATTTTGTTTACTGACCACCAGGGGTGAATCACATTTTCATGGAGCAACCCCACAAAAAACTGATAGGATATAAGTGTGATACACCAAAATGTTCGTATGAATAAGGCCTATTTGCGTCCATACCTAGAAATGCGGCGACTAGTCCAGGTATTTCAGAAATTCAGATTTTGTTTACTGACCACCAGTTGTGAATCACATTTTCAAGGAGCAACCCCACAAAAAACTGATAGGATATAAGTCTGATACACCAAAATGTTCGTATGAATAAGGCATATTGGCGTCCATACTTAGAAATGCGGCGACTAGTCCAGGTATTCCAGAAATTCAGATATTGTTTACTGACCACCAGTGGTGAATCACATTTTCATGGAGGAACCCCACAAAAAACTGATAGCATATAAGTGTGATACACCAAAATGTTCGTATGAATAAGGCCTATTTGCGTCCATACTTAGAAATGCGGCGACTAGTCCAGGTATTCCAGAAATTCAGATTTTGTTTACTGACCACCAGTGGTGAATCACATTTTCATGGAGCAACCCCACAAAAAACTGATAGGATATAAGTGTGATACACCAAAATGTTCGTATGAATAAGGCCTATTTGCGTCCATACTTAGAAATGCGGCGAGTATTCTACGTATTCCAGAAATTCAGATTTTGTTTACTGACCACCAGTGGTGAATCACATTTTCATGGAGCAACCCCACAAAAAACTGATAGGATATAAGTGTGATACACCAAAATGTTCGTATGAGTAAGGCCTATTTGCGTCCATACTTAGAAATGCGGCGACTAGTCCAGGTATTCCAGAAATTCAGATTTTGTTTACTGACCACCAGTGGTGAATCACATTTTCATGGAGCAACCCCACAAAAAACTGATAGAATATAAGTGTGATACACCAAAATGTTCGTATGAATAAGGCCTATTTGCGTCCATACTTAGAAATGCGGCGAGTATTCTACGTATTCCAGAAGTTCAGATTTTGTTTACTGACCACCAGGGGTGAATCACATTTTCATGGAGCAACCCCACAAAAAACTGATAGGATATAAGTGTGATACACCAAAATGTTCGTATGAATAAGGCCTATTTGCGTCCATACCTAGAAATGCGGCGACTAGTCCAGGTATTTCAGAAATTCAGATTTTGTTTACTGACCACCAGTTGTGAATCACATTTTCAAGGAGCAACCCCACAAAAAACTGATAGGATATAAGTCTGATACACCAAAATGTTCGTATGAATAAGGCATATTGGCGTCCATACTTAGAAATGCGGCGACTAGTCCAGGTATTCCAGAAATTCAGATATTGTTTACTGACCACCAGTGGTGAATCACATTTTCATGGAGGAACCCCACAAAAAACTGATAGCATATAAGTGTGATACACCAAAATGTTCGTATGAATAAGGCCTATTTGCGTCCATACTTAGAAATGCGGCGAGTAGTCTACGTATTCCAGAAATTCAGATTTTGTCTACTGACCATCAGTGGTGAATCACATTTTCATGGAGCAACCCCACAAAAAACTGATAGGATATAAGTGTGATACACCAAAATGTTCGTATGAATAAGGCCTATTTGCGTCCATACTTAGAAATGCGGCGAGTATTCTACGTATTCCAGAAATTCAGATTTTGTTTACTGACCACCAGTGGTGAATCACATTTTCATGGAGCAACCCCACAAAAAACTGATAGGATATAAGTGTGATACACCAAAATGTTCGTATGAATAAGGCCTATTTGCGTCCATACTTAGAAATGCGGCGACTAGTCCAGGTATTCCAGAAATTCAGATTTTGTTTATTGACCACCAGTGGTGAATCACATTTTCATGGAGCAACCCCACAAAAAACTGATAGGATATAAGTGTGATACACCAAAATGTTCGTATGAATAAGGCCTATTTGCGTCCATACTTAGAAATGCGGCGAGTATTCTACGTATTCCAGAAATTCAGATTTTGTTTACTGACCACCAGGGGTGAATCACATTTTCATGGAGCAACCCCACAAAAAACTGATAGGATATAAGTGTGATACACGAAAATGTTCGTATGAATAAGGCCTATTTGCGTCCATACTTAGAAATGCGGCGACTAGTCCAGGTATTCCAGAAATTCAGATTTTGTTTACTGACCACCAGTGGTGAATCACATTTTCATGGAGCAACCCCACAAAAAACTGATAGGATATAAGTGTGATACACCAAAATGTTCGTATGAATAAGGCCTATTTGCGTCCATACTTAGAAATGCGGCGAGTATTCTACGTATTCCAGAAATTCAGATTTTGTTTACTGACCACCAGTGGTGAATCACATTTTCATGGAGCAACCCCACAAAAAACTGATAGGATATAAGTGTGATACACGAAAATGTTCGTACGTATGAATAAGGCCTATTTGCGTCCATACTTAGAAATGCGGCGACTAGTCCAGGTATTCCAGAAATTCAGATTTTGTTTACTGACCACCAGTGGTGAATCACATTTTCATGGAGCAACCCCACAAAAAACTGATAGGATATAAGTGTGATACACCAAAATGTTCGTATGAATAAGGCCTATTTGCGTCCATACTTAGAAATGCGGCGAGTATTCTACGTATTCCAGAAATTCAGATTTTGTTTACTGACCACCAGGGGTGAATCACATTTTCATGGAGCAACCCCACAAAAAACTGATAGGATATAAGTGTGATACACCAAAATGTTCGTATGAATAAGGCCTATTTGCGTCCATACTTAGAAATGCGGCGAGTAGTCTACGTATTCCAGAAATTCAGATTTTGTTTACTGACCACCAGTGGTGAATCACATTTTCATGGAGCAACCCCACAAAAAACTGATAGGATATAAGTGTGATACACCAAAATGTTCGTATGAATAAGGCCTATTTGCGTCCATACTTAGAAATGCGGCGACTAGTCCAGGTATTCCAGAAATTCAGATTTTGTTTACTGACCACCAGTGGTGAATCACATTTTCATGGAGCAACCCCACAAAAAACTGATAGGATATAAGTGTGATACACGAAAATGTTCGTATGAATAAGGCCTATTTGCGTCCATACTTAGAAATGCGGCGACTAGTCCAGGTATTCCAGAAATTCAGATTTTGTTTACTGACCACCAGTGGTGAATCACATTTTCATGGAGCAACCCCACAAAAAACTGATAGGATATAAGTGTGATACACCAAAATGTTCGTATGAATAAGGCCTATTTGCGTCCATACTTAGAAATGCGGCGAGTAGTCTACGTATTCCAGAAATTCAGATTTTGTTTACTGACCACCAGGGGTGAATCACATTTTCATGGAGCAACCCCACAAAAAACTGATAGGATATAAGTGTAATACACCAAAATGTTCGTATGAATAAGGCCTATTTGCGTCCATACTTAGAAATGCGGCGAGTAGTCTACTTATTCCAGAAATTCAGATTTTGTTTACTGACCACCAGTGGTGAATCACATTTTCATGGAGCAACCCCACAAAAAACTGACAGGATATAAGTGTGATACACCAAAATGTTCGTATGAATAAGGCCTATTTGCGTCCATACTTAGAAATGCGGCGAGTAGTCTACGTATTCCAGAAATTCAGATTTTGTTTACTGACCACCAGTGGTGAATCACATTTTCATGGAGCAACCCCACAAAAAACTGATAGGATATAAGTGTGATACATCAAAATGTTCGTATGAATAAGGCCTATTTGCGTCCATACTTAGAAATGCGGCGAGTAGTCTACGTATTCCAGAAATTCAGATTTTGTTTACTGACCACCAGTGGTGAATCACATTTTCATGGAGCAACCCCACAAAAAACTGATAGGATATAAGTGTGATACACCAAAATGTTCGTATGAATAAGGCCTATTTGCGTCCATACTTAGAAATGCGGCGAGTATTCTACGTATTCCAGAAATTCAGATTTTGTTTACTGACCACCAGGGGTGAATCACATTTTCATGGAGCAACCCCACAAAAAACTGATAGGATATAAGTGTGATACACGAAAATGTTCGTATGAATAAGGCCTATTTGCGTCCATACTTAGAAATGCGGTGACTAGTCCAGGTATTCCAGAAATTCAGATTTTGTTTACTGACCACCAGTGGTGAATCACATTTTCATGGAGCAACCCCACAAAAAACTGATAGGATATAAGTGTTATACACCAAAATGTTCGTATGAATAAGGCCTATTTGCGTCCATACTTAGAAATGCGGCGGGTGTTCTACGTATTCCAGAAATTCAGATTTTGTTTACTGACCACCAGTGGTGAATCACATTTTCATGGAGCAACCCCACAAAAAACTGATAGGATATAAGTGTGATACACCAAAATGTTCGTATGAATAAGGCCTATTTGCGTCCATACTTAGAAATGCGGCGAGTATTCTACGTATTCCAGAAATTCAGATTTTGTTTACTGACCACCAGGGGTGAATCACATTTTCATGGAGCAACCCCACAAAAAACTGATAGGATATAAGTGTGATACACCAAAATGTTCGTATGAATAAGGCCTATTTGCGTCCATACTTAGAAATGCGGCGAGTAGTCTACGTATTCCAGAAATTCAGATTTTGTTTACTGACCACCAGTGGTGAATCACATTTTCATGGAGCAACCCCACAAAAAACTGATAGGATATAAGTGTGATACACCAAAATGTTCGTATGAATAAGGCCTATTTGCGTCCATACTTAGAAATGCGGCGACTAGTCCAGGTATTCCAGAAATTCAGATTTTGTTTACTGACCACCAGCGGTGAATCACATTTTCATGGAGCAACCCCACAAAAAACTGATAGGATATAAGTGTGATACACCAAAATGTTCGTATGAATAAGGCCTATTTGCGTCCATACTTAGAAATGCGGCGAGTATTCTACGTATTCCAGAAATTCAGATTTTGTTTACTGACCACCAGGGGTGAATCACATTTTCATGGAGCAACCCCACAAAAAACTGATAGGATATAAGTGTGATACACCAAAATGTTCGTATGAATAAGGCCTATTTGCGTCCATACTTAGAAATGCGGCGACTAGTCCAGGTATTTCAGAAATTCAGATTTTGTTTACTGACCACCAGTTGTGAATCACATTTTCAAGGAGCAACCCCACAAAAAACTGATAGGATATAAGTGTGATACACCAAAATGTTCGTATGAATAAGGCATATTGGCGTCCATACTTAGAAATGCGGCGACTAGTCCAGGTATTCCAGAAATTCAGATATTGTTTACTGACCACCAGTGGTGAATCACATTTTCATGGAGGAACCCCACAAAAAACTGATAGCATATAAGTGTGATACACCAAAATGTTCGTATGAATAAGGCCTATTTGCGTCCATACTTAGAAATGCGGCGAGTAGTCTACGTATTCCAGAAATTCAGATTTTGTCTACTGACCATCAGTGGTGAATCACATTTTCATGGAGCAACCCCACAAAAAACTGATAGGATATAAGTGTGATACACCAAAATGTTCGTATGAATAAGGCCTATTTGCGTCCATACTTAGAAATGCGGCGAGTAGTCTACATATTCCAGAAATTCAGATTTTGTTTACTGACCACCAGTGGTGAATCACATTTTCATGGAGCAACCCCACAAAAAACTGATAGGATATAAGTGTGATACACCAAAATGTTCGTATGAATAAGGCCTATTTGCGTCCATACTTAGAAATGCGGCGACTAGTCCAGGTATTCCAGAAATTCAGATTTTGTTTACTGACCACCAGTGGTGAATCACATTTTCATGGAGCAACCCCACAAAAAACTGATAGGATATAAGTGTGATACACGAAAATGTTCGTATGAATAAGGCCTATTTGCGTCCATACTTAGAAATGCGGCGAGTAGTCTACGTATTCCAGAAATTCAGATTTTGTTTACTGACCACCATTGGTGAATCACATTTTCATGGAGCAACCCCACAAAAAAATGATAGGATATAAGCGTGATACACCAAAATGTTCGTATGAATAAGGCATATTGGCGTCCATACTTAGAAATGCGGCGACTAGTCCAGGTATTCCAGAAATTCAGATTTTGTTTACTGACCACCAGTGGTGAATCACATTTTCATGGAGCAACCCCACAAAAAACTGATAGGATATAAGTGTGATACACCAAAATGTTCGTATGAATAAGGCCTATTTGCGTCCATACTTAGAAATGCGGCGACTAGTCCAGGTATTCCAGAAATTCAGATTTTGTTTACTGACCACCAGTGGTGAATCACATTTTCATGGAGCAACCCCACAAAAAACTGATAGGATATAAGCGTGATACACCAAAATGTTCGTATGAATAAGGCATATTGGCGTCCATACTTAGAAATGCGGCGACTAGTCCAGGTATTCCAGAAATTCAGATTTTGTTTACTGACCACCAGTTGTGAATCACATTTTCATGGAGCAACCCCACAAAAAACTGATAGGATATAAGCGTGATACACCAAAATGTTCATATGAATAAGGCATATTGGCGTCCATACTTAGAAATGCGGCGACTAGTCCAGGTATTCCAGAAATTCAGATTTTGTTTACTGACCACCAGTGGTGAATCACATTTTCATGGAGCAACCCCACAAAAAACTGATAGGATATAAGTGTGATACATCAAAATGTTCGTATGAATAAGGCCTATTTGCGTCCATACTTAGAAATGCGGCGAGTAGTCTACGTATTCCAGAAATTCAGATTTTGTTTACTGACCACCAGTGGTGAATCACATTTTCATGGAGCAACCCCACAAAAAACTGATAGGATATAAGTGTGATACACCAAAATGTTCGTATGAATAAGGCCTATTTGCGTCCATACTTAGAAATGCGGCGAGTAGTCTACGTATTCCAGAAATTCAGATTTTGTTTACTGACCACCAGTGGTGAATCACATTTTCATGGAGCAACCCCACAAAAAACTGATAGGATATAAGCGTGATACACCAAAATGTTCGAATGAATAAGGCATATTGGCGTCCATACTTAGAAATGCGGCGACTAGTCCAGGTATTCCAGAAATTCAGATTTTGTTTACTGACCACCAGTGGTGAATCACATTTTCATGGAGCAACCCCACAAAAAACTGATAGGATATAAGTGTGATACACCAAAATGTTCGTATGAATAAGGCCTATTTGCGTCCATACTTAGAAATGCGGCGACTAGTCCAGGTATTCCAGAAATTCAGATTTTGTTTACTGACCACCAGTTGTGAATCACATTTTCATGGAGCAACCCCACAAAAAACTGATAGGATATAAGCGTGATACACCAAAATGTTCGTATGAATAAGGCATATTGGCGTCCATACTTAGAAATGCGGCGACTAGTCCAGGTATTCCAGAAATTCAGATTTTGTTTACTGACCACCAGTGGTGAATCACATTTTCATGGAGCAACCCCACAAAAAACTGATAGGATATAAGTGTGATACACCAAAATGTTCGTATGAATAAGGCCTATTTGCGTCCATACTTAGAAATGCGGCGAGTAGTCTACATATTCCAGAAATTCAGATTTTGTTTACTGACCACCAGTGGTGAATCACATTTTCATGGAGCAACCCCACAAAAAACTGATAGGATATAAGTGTGGCCTATTTGCGTCCATACTTAGAAATGCGGCGACTAGTCCAGGTATTCCAGAAATTCAGATTTTGTTTACTGACCACCAGTTGTGAATCACATTTTCAAGGAGCAACCCCACAAAAAACTGATAGGATATAAGTGTGATACACCAAAATGTTCGTATGAATAAGGCATATTGGCGTCCATACTTAGAAATGCGGCGACTAGTCCAGGTATTCCAGAAATTCAGATATTGTTTACTGACCACCAGTGGTGAATCACATTTTCATGGAGGAACCCCACAAAAAACTGATAGCATATAAGTGTGATACACCAAAATGTTCGTATGAATAAGGCCTATTTGCGTCCATACTTAGAAATGCGGCGAGTAGTCTACGTATTCCAGAAATTCAGATTTTGTCTACTGACCATCAGTGGTGAATCACATTTTCATGGAGCAACCCCACAAAAAACTGATAGGATATAAGTGTGATACACCAAAATGTTCGTATGAATAAGGCCTATTTGCGTCCATACTTAGAAATGCGGCGAGTAGTCTACATATTCCAGAAATTCAGATTTTGTTTACTGACCACCAGTGGTGAATCACATTTTCATGGAGCAACCCCACAAAAAACTGATAGGATATAAGTGTGATACAAAAAATGTTCGTATGAATAAGGCCTATTTGCGTCCATACTTAGAAATGCGGCGACTAGTCCAGGTATTCCAGAAATTCAGATTTTGTTTACTGACCACCAGTGGTGAATCACATTTTCATGTAGCAACCCCACAAAAAACTGATAGGATATAAGTGTGATACACGAAAATGTTCGTATGAATAAGGCCTATTTGCGTCCATACTTAGAAATGCGGCGAGTAGTCTACGTATTCCAGAAATTCAGATTTTGTTTACTGACCACCATTGGTGAATCACATTTTCATGGAGCAACCCCACAAAAAAATGATAGGATATAAGCGTGATACACCAAAATGTTCGTATGAATAAGGCATATTGGCGTCCATACTTAGAAATGCGGCGACTAGTCCAGGTATTCCAGAAATTCAGATTTTGTTTACTGACCACCAGTGGTGAATCACATTTTCATGGAGCAACCCCACAAAAAACTGATAGGATATAAGTGTGATACACGAAAATGTTCGTATGAATAAGGCCTATTTGCGTCCATACTTAGAAATGCGGCGACTAGTCCAGGTATTCCAGAAATTCAGATTTTGTTTACTGACCACCAGTGGTGAATCACATTTTCATGGAGCAACCCCACAAAAAACTGATAGGATATAAGTGTGATACACCAAAATGTTCGTATGAATAAGGCCTATTTGCGTCCATACTTAGAAATGCGGCGAGTAGTCTACGTATTCCAGAAATTCAGATTTTGTTTACTGACCACCAGTGGTGAATCACATTTTCATGGAGCAACCCCACAAAAAACTGATAGGATATAAGTGTGATACACCAAAATGTTCGTATGAATAAGGCCTATTTGCGTCCATACTTAGAAATGCGGCGACTAGTCCAGGTATTCCAGAAATTCAGATTTTGTTTACTGACCACCAGCGGTGAATCACATTTTCATGGAGCAACCCCACAAAAAACTGATAGGATATAAGTGTGATACACCAAAATGTTCGTATGAATAAGGCCTATTTGCGTCCATACTTAGAAATGCGGCGAGTATTCTACGTATTCCAGAAATTCAGATTTTGTTTACTGACCACCAGGGGTGAATCACATTTTCATGGAGCAACCCCACAAAAAACTGATAGGATATAAGTGTGATACACCAAAATGTTCGTATGAATAAGGCCTATTTGCGTCCATACTTAGAAATGCGGCGACTAGTTCAGGTATTTCAGAAATTCAGATTTTGTTTACTGACCACCAGTTGTGAATCACATTTTCAAGGAGCAACCCCACAAAAAACTGATAGGATATAAGTGTGATACACCAAAATGTTCGTATGAATAAGGCATATTGGCGTCCATACTTAGAAATGCGGCGACTAGTCCAGGTATTCCAGAAATTCAGATATTGTTTACTGACCACCAGTGGTGAATCACATTTTCATGGAGGAACCCCACAAAAAACTGATAGCATATAAGTGTGATACACCAAAATGTTCGTATGAATAAGGCCTATTTGCGTCCATACTTAGAAATGCGGCGAGTAGTCTACGTATTCCAGAAATTCAGATTTTGTCTACTGACCATCAGTGGTGAATCACATTTTCATGGAGCAACCCCACAAAAAACTGATAGGATATAAGTGTGATACACCAAAATGTTCGTATGAATAAGGCCTATTTGCGTCCATACTTAGAAATGCGGCGAGTAGTCTACATATTCCAGAAATTCAGATTTTGTTTACTGACCACCAGTGGTGAATCACATTTTCATGGAGCAACCCCACAAAAAACTGATAGGATATAAGTGTGATACACCAAAATGTTCGTATGAATAAGGCCTATTTGCGTCCATACTTAGAAATGCGGCGACTAGTCCAGGTATTCCAGAAATTCAGATTTTGTTTACTGACCACCAGTGGTGAATCACATTTTCATGTAGCAACCCCACAAAAAACTGATAGGATATAAGTGTGATACACGAAAATGTTCGTATGAATAAGGCCTATTTGCGTCCATACTTAGAAATGCGGCGAGTAGTCTACGTATTCCAGAAATTCAGATTTTGTTTACTGACCACCATTGGTGAATCACATTTTCATGGAGCAACCCCACAAAAAAATGATAGGATATAAGCGTGATACACCAAAATGTTCGTATGAATAAGGCATATTGGCGTCCATACTTAGAAATGCGGCGACTAGTCCAGGTATTCCAGAAATTCAGATTTTGTTTACTGACCACCAGTGGTGAATCACATTTTCATGTAGCAACCCCACAAAAAACTGATAGGATATAAGTGTGATACACGAAAATGTTCGTATGAATAAGGCCTATTTGCGTCCATACTTAGAAATGCGGCGAGTAGTCTACGTATTCCAGAAATTCAGATTTTGTTTACTGACCACCATTGGTGAATCACATTTTCATGGAGCAACCCCACAAAAAACTGATAGGATATAAATGTGATACACCAAAATGTTCGTATGAATAAGGCCTATTTGCGTCCATACTTAGAAATGCGGCGACTAGTCCAGGTATTCCAGAAATTCAGATTTTGTTTACTGACCACCAGTGGTGAATCACATTTTCATGGAGCAACCCCACAAAAAACTGATAGGATATAAGCGTGATACACCAAAATGTTCGTATGAATAAGGCATATTGGCGTCCATACTTAGAAATGCGGCGACTAGTCCAGGTATTCCAGAAATTCAGATTTTGTTTACTGACCACCAGTTGTGAATCACATTTTCATGGAGCAACCCCACAAAAAACTGATAGGATATAAGCGTGATACACCAAAATGTTCGTATGAATAAGGCATATTGGCGTCCATACTTAGAAATGCGGCGACTAGTCCAGGTATTCCAGAAATTCAGATTTTGTTTACTGACCACCAGTGGTGAATCACATTTTCATGGAGCAACCCCACAAAAAACTGATAGGATATAAGTGTGATACATCAAAATGTTCGTATGAATAAGGCCTATTTGCGTCCATACTTAGAAATGCGGCGAGTAGTCTACGTATTCCAGAAATTCAGATTTTGTTTACTGACCACCAGTGGTGAATCACATTTTCATGGAGCAACCCCACAAAAAACTGATAGGATATAAGTGTGATACACCAAAATGTTCGTATGAATAAGGCCTATTTGCGTCCATACTTAGAAATGCGGCGAGTAGTCTACGTATTCCAGAAATTCAGATTTTGTTTACTGACCACCAGTGGTGAATCACATTTTCATGGAGCAACCCCACAAAAAACTGATAGGATATAAGCGTGATACACCAAAAGGTTCGTATGAATAAGGCATATTGGCGTCCATACTTAGAAATGCGGCGACTAGTCCAGGTATTCCAGAAATTCAGATTTTGTTTACTGACCACCAGTGGTGAATCACATTTTCATGGAGCAACCCCACAAAAAACTGATAGGATATAAGTGTGATACACCAAAATGTTCGTATGAATAAGGCCTATTTGCGTCCATACTTAGAAATGCGGCGACTAGTCCAGGTATTCCAGAAATTCAGATTTTGTTTACTGACCACCAGTTGTGAATCACATTTTCATGGAGCAACCCCACAAAAAACTGATAGGATATAAGCGTGATACACCAAAATGTTCGTATGAATAAGGCATATTGGCGTCCATACTTAGAAATGCGGCGACTAGTCCAGGTATTCCAGAAATTCAGATTTTGTTTACTGACCACCAGTGGTGAATCACATTTTCATGGAGCAACCCCACAAAAAACTGATAGGATATAAGTATGATACACCAAAATGTTCGTATGAATAAGGCCTATTTGCGTCCATACTTAGAAATGCGGCGACTAGTCCAGGTATTCCAGAAATTCAGATTTTGTTTACTGACCACCAGTGGTGAATCACATTTTCATGGAGCAACCCCACAAAAAACTGATAGGATATAAGTGTGATACACGAAAATGTTCGTATGAATAAGGCCTATTTGCGTCCATACTTAGAAATGCGGCGGGTAGTCTACGTATTCCAGAAATTCAGATTTTGTTTACTGACCACCATTGGTGAATCACATTTTCATGGAGCAACCCCACAAAAAACTGATAGGATATAAGTGTGATACACCAAAATGTTCGTATGAATAAGGCCTATTTGCGTCCATACTTAGAAATGCGGCGAGTAGTCTACGTATTCCAGAAATTCAGATTTTGTTTACTGACCACCAGTGGTGAATCACATTTTCATGGAGCAACCCCACAAAAAACTGATAGGATATAAGCGTGATACACCAAAATGTTCGTATGAATAAGGCATATTGGCGTCCATACTTAGAAATGCGGCGACTAGTCCAGGTATTCCAGAAATTCAGATTTTGTTTACTGACCACCAGTGGTGAATCACATTTTCATGGAGCAACCCCACAAAAAACTGATAGGATATAAGTGTGATACACGAAAATGTTCGTATGAATAAGGCCTATTTGCGTCCGTACTTAGAAATGCGGCGAGTAGTCTACGTATTCCAGAAATTCAGATTTTGTTTACTGACCACCATTGGTGAATCACATTTTCATGGAGCAACCCCACAAAAAACTGATAGGATATAAGTGTGATACACCAAAATGTTCGTATGAATAAGGCCTATTTGCGTCCATACTTAGAAATGCGGCGACTAGTCCAGGTATTCCAGAAATTCAGATTTTGTTTACTGACCACCAGTTGTGAATCACATTTTCATGGAGCAACCCCACAAAAAACTGATAGGATATAAGCGTGATACACCAAAATGTTCGTATGAATAAGGCATATTGGCGTCCATACTTAGAAATGCGGCGACTAGTCCAGGTATTCCAGAAATTCAGATTTTGTTTACTGACCACCAGTGGTGAATCACATTTTCATGGAGCAACCCCACAAAAAACTGATAGGATATAAGTGTGATACACGAAAATGTTCGTATGAATAAGGCCTATTTGCGTCCGTACTTAGAAATGCGGCGAGTAGTCTACGTATTCCAGAAATTCAGATTTTGTTTACTGACCACCATTGGTGAATCACATTTTCATGGAGCAACCCCACAAAAAACTGATAGGATATAAGTGTGATACACGAAAATGTTCGTATGAATAAGGCCTATTTGCGTCCGTACTTAGAAATGCGGCGAGTAGTCTACGTATTCCAGAAATGCAGATTTTGTTTACTGACCACCAGTGGTGAATCACATTTTCATGGAGCAACCCCACAAAAAACTGATAGGATATAAGTGTGATACACCAAAATGTTCGTATGAATAAGGCCTATTTGCGTCCATACTTAGAAATGCGGCGACTAGTCCAGGTATTCCAGAAATTCAGATTTTGTTTACTGACCACCAGTGGTGAATCACATTTTCATGGAGCAACCCCACAAAAAACTGATAGGATATAAGTGTGATACACCAAAATGTTCGTATGAATAAGGCCTATTTGCGTCCATACTTAGAAATGCGGCGACTAGTCCAGGTATTCCAGAAATTCAGATTTTGTTTACTGACCACCAGTGGTGAATCACATTTTCATGGAGCAACCCCACAAAAAACTGATAGGATATAAGTGTGATACACCGAAATGTTCGTATGAATAAGGCCTATTTGCGTCCATACTTAGAAATGCGGCGACTAGTCCACGTATTCCAGAAATTCAGATTTTGTTTACTGACCACCAGTTGTGAATCACATTTTCATGGAGCAACCCCACAAAAAACTGATAGGATATAAGCGTGATACACCAAAATGTTCGTATGAATAAGGCATATTGGCGTCCATACTTAGAAATGCGGCGACTAGTCCAGGTATTCCAGAAATTCAGATTTTGTTTACTGACCACCAGTTGTGAATCACATTTTCATGGAGCAACCCCACAAAAAACTGATAGGATATAAGCGTGATACACCAAAATGTTCGTATGAATAAGGCATATTGGCGTCCATACTTAGAAATGCGGCGACTAGTCCAGGTATTCCAGAAATTCAGATTTTGTTTACTGACCACCAGTGGTGAATCACATTTTCATGGAGCAACCCCACAAAAAACTGATAGGATATAAGTGTGATACACCAAAATGTTCGTATGAATAAGGCCTATTTGCGTCCATACTTAGAAATGCGGCGACTAGTCCAGGTATTCCAGAAATATAGATTTTGTTTACTGACCACCAGTGGTGAATCACATTTTCATGGAGCAACCCCACAAAAAACTGATAGGATATAAGTGTGATACACGAAAATGTTCGTATGAATAAGGCCTATTTGCGTCCATACTTAGAAATGCGGCGAGTAGTCTACGTATTTCAGAAATTCAGATTTTGTTTACTGACCACCATTGGTGAATCACATTTTCATGGAGCAACCCCACAAAAAACTGATAGGATATAAGTGTGATACACCAAAATGTTCGTATGAATAAGGCCTATTTGCGTCCATACTTAGAAATGCGGCGAGTATTCTACGTATTCCAGAAATTCAGATTTTGTTTACTGACCACCAGTGGTGAATCACATTTTCATGGAGCAACCCCACAAAAAGCTGATAGGATATAAGTGTGATACACCAAAATGTTCGTATGAATAAGGCCTATTTGCGTCCATACTTAGAAATGCGGCGACTAGTCCAGGTATTCCAGAAATTCAGATTTTGTTTACTGACCACCAGTGGTGAATCACATTTTCATGGAGCAACCCCACAAAAAACTGATAGGATATAAGTGTGATACACCAAAATGTTCGTATGAATAAGGCCTATTTGCGTCCATACTTAGAAATGCGGCGACTAGTCCAGGTATTCCAGAAATTCAGATTTTGTTTACTGACCACCAGTGGTGAATCACATTTTCATGGAGCAACCCCACAAAAAACTGATAGGATATAAGTGTGATACACCGAAATGTTCGTATGAATAAGGCCTATTTGCGTCCATACTTAGAAATGCGGCGACTAGTCCAGGTATTCCAGAAATTCAGATTTTGTTTACTGACCACCAGTTGTGAATCACATTTTCATGGAGCAACCCCACAAAAAACTGATAGGATATAAGCGTGATACACCAAAATGTTCGTATGAATAAGGCATATTGGCGTCCATACTTAGAAATGCGGCGACTAGTCCAGGTATTCCAGAAATTCAGATTTTGTTTACTGACCACCAGTGGTGAATCACATTTTCATGGAGCAACCCCACAAAAAACTGACAGGATATAAGTGTGATACACGAAAATGTTCGTATGAATAAGGCCTATTTGCGTCCATACTTAGAAATGCGGCGTGTATTCTACGTATTCCAGAAATTCAGATTTTGTTTACTGACCACCAGTGGTGAATCACATTTTCATGGAGCAACCCCACAAAAAACTGATAGGATATAAGTGTGATACACCAAAATGTTCGTATGAATAAGGCCTATTTGCGTCCATACTTAGAAATGCGGCGAGTATTCTACGTATTCCAGAAATTCAGATTTTGTTTACTGACCACCAGGGGTGAATCACATTTTCATGGAGCAACCCCACAAAAAACTGATAGGATATAAGTGTGATACACCAAAATGTTCGTATGAATAAGGCCTATTTGTGTCCATACTTAGAAATGCGGCGACTAGTCCAGGTATTCCAGAAATTCAGATTTTGTTTACTGACCACCAGGGGTGAATCACATTTTCATGGAGCAACCCCACAAAAAACTGACAGGATATAAGTGTGATACACGAAAATGTTCGTATGAATAAGGCCTATTTGCGTCCATACTTAGAAATGCGGCGTGTATTCTACGTATTCCAGAAATTCAGATTTTGTTTACTGACCACCAGTGGTGAATCACATTTTCATGGAGCAACCCCACAAAAAACTGATAGGATATAAGTGTGATACACGAAAATGTTCGTATGAATAAGGCCTATTTGCGTCCATACTTAGAAATGCGGCGTGTATTCTACGTATTCCAGAAATTCAGATTTTGTTTACTGACCACCAGGGGTGAATCACATTTTCATGGAGCAACCCCACAAAAAACTGATAGGATATAAGTGTGATACACCAAAATGTTCGTATGAATAAGGCCTATTTGTGTCCATACTTAGAAATGCGGCGACTAGTCCAGGTATTCCAGAAATTCAGATTTTGTTTACTGACCACCAGGGGTGAATCACATTTTCATGGAGCAACCCCACAAAAAACTGATAGGATATAAGTGTGATACACCAAAATGTTCGTATGAATAAGGCCTATTTGCGTCCATACTTAGAAATGCGGCGAGTATTCTACGTATTCCAGAAATTCAGATTTTGTTTACTGACCACCAGGGGTGAATCACATTTTCATGGAGCAACCCCACAAAAAACTGATAGGATATAAGTGTGATACACGAAAATGTTCGTATGAATAAGGCCTATTTGCGTCCATACTTAGAAATGCGGCGAGTATTCTACGTATTCCAGAAATTCAGATTTTGTTTACTGACCACCAGTGGTGAATCACATTTTCATGGAGCAACCCCACAAAAAACTGATAGGATATAAGTGTGATACACGAAAATGTTCGTATGAATAAGGCCTATTTGCGTCCGTACTTAGAAATGCGGCGAGTAGTCTACGTATTCCAGAAATTCAGATTTTGTTTACTGACCACCATTGGTGAATCACATTTTCATGGAGCAACCCCACAAAAAACTGATAGGATATAAGTGTGATACACGAAAATGTTCGTATGAATAAGGCCTATTTGCGTCCGTACTTAGAAATGCGGCGAGTAGTCTACGTATTCCAGAAATGCAGATTTTGTTTACTGACCACCAGTGGTGAATCACATTTTCATGGAGCAACCCCACAAAAAACTGATAGGATATAAGTGTGATACACCAAAATGTTCGTATGAATAAGGCCTATTTGCGTCCATACTTAGAAATGCGGCGACTAGTCCAGGTATTCCAGAAATTCAGATTTTGTTTACTGACCACCAGTGGTGAATCACATTTTCATGGAGCAACCCCACAAAAAACTGATAGGATATAAGTGTGATACACCAAAATGTTCGTATGAATAAGGCCTATTTGCGTCCATACTTAGAAATGCGGCGACTAGTCCAGGTATTCCAGAAATTCAGATTTTGTTTACTGACCACCAGTGGTGAATCACATTTTCATGGAGCAACCCCACAAAAAACTGATAGGATATAAGTGTGATACACCGAAATGTTCGTATGAATAAGGCCTATTTGCGTCCATACTTAGAAATGCGGCGACTAGTCCACGTATTCCAGAAATTCAGATTTTGTTTACTGACCACCAGTTGTGAATCACATTTTCATGGAGCAACCCCACAAAAAACTGATAGGATATAAGCGTGATACACCAAAATGTTCGTATGAATAAGGCATATTGGCGTCCATACTTAGAAATGCGGCGACTAGTCCAGGTATTCCAGAAATTCAGATTTTGTTTACTGACCACCAGTTGTGAATCACATTTTCATGGAGCAACCCCACAAAAAACTGATAGGATATAAGCGTGATACACCAAAATGTTCGTATGAATAAGGCATATTGGCGTCCATACTTAGAAATGCGGCGACTAGTCCAGGTATTCCAGAAATTCAGATTTTGTTTACTGACCACCAGTGGTGAATCACATTTTCATGGAGCAACCCCACAAAAAACTGATAGGATATAAGTGTGATACACCAAAATGTTCGTATGAATAAGGCCTATTTGCGTCCATACTTAGAAATGCGGCGACTAGTCCAGGTATTCCAGAAATTCAGATTTTGTTTACTGACCACCAGTGGTGAATCACATTTTCATGGAGCAACCCCACAAAAAACTGATAGGATATAAGTGTGATACACGAAAATGTTCGTATGAATAAGGCCTATTTGCGTCCATACTTAGAAATGCGGCGAGTATTCTACGTATTCCAGAAATTCAGATTTTGTTTACTGACCACCAGTGGTGAATCACATTTTCATGGAGCAACCCCACAAAAAGCTGATAGGATATAAGTGTGATACACCAAAATGTTCGTATGAATAAGGCCTATTTGCGTCCATACTTAGAAATGCGGCGACTAGTCCAGGTATTCCAGAAATTCAGATTTTGTTTACTGACCACCAGTGGTGAATCACATTTTCATGGAGCAACCCCACAAAAAACTGATAGGATATAAGTGTGATACACCAAAATGTTCGTATGAATAAGGCCTATTTGCGTCCATACTTAGAAATGCGGCGACTAGTCCAGGTATTCCAGAAATTCAGATTTTGTTTACTGACCACCAGTGGTGAATCACATTTTCATGGAGCAACCCCACAAAAAACTGATAGGATATAAGTGTGATACACCGAAATGTTCGTATGAATAAGGCCTATTTGCGTCCATACTTAGAAATGCGGCGACTAGTCCAGGTATTCCAGAAATTCAGATTTTGTTTACTGACCACCAGTTGTGAATCACATTTTCATGGAGCAACCCCACAAAAAACTGATAGGATATAAGCGTGATACACCAAAATGTTCGTATGAATAAGGCATATTGGCGTCCATACTTAGAAATGCGGCGACTAGTCCAGGTATTCCAGAAATTCAGATTTGTTTACTGACCACCAGTGGTGAATCACATTTTCATGGAGCAACCCCACAAAAAACTGACAGGATATAAGTGTGATACACGAAAATGTTCGTATGAATAAGGCCTATTTGCGTCCATACTTAGAAATGCGGCGTGTATTCTACGTATTCCAGAAATTCAGATTTTGTTTACTGACCACCAGTGGTGAATCACATTTTCATGGAGCAACCCCACAAAAAACTGATAGGATATAAGTGTGATACACCAAAATGTTCGTATGAATAAGGCCTATTTGCGTCCATACTTAGAAATGCGGCGAGTATTCTACGTATTCCAGAAATTCAGATTTTGTTTACTGACCACCAGGGGTGAATCAAATTTTCATGGAGCAACCCCACAAAAAACTGATAGGATATAAGTGTGATACACCAAAATGTTCGTATGAATAAGGCCTATTTGTGTCCATACTTAGAAATGCGGCGACTAGTCCAGGTATTCCAGAAATTCAGATTTTGTTTACTGACCACCAGGGGTGAATCACATTTTCATGGAGCAACCCCACAAAAAACTGACAGGATATAAGTGTGATACACGAAAATGTTCGTATGAATAAGGCCTATTTGCGTCCATACTTAGAAATGCGGCGTGTATTCTACGTATTCCAGAAATTCAGATTTTGTTTACTGACCACCAGTGGTGAATCACATTTTCATGGAGCAACCCCACAAAAAACTGATAGGATATAAGTGTGATACACGAAAATGTTCGTATGAATAAGGCCTATTTGCGTCCATACTTAGAAATGCGGCGTGTATTCTACGTATTCCAGAAATTCAGATTTTGTTTACTGACCACCAGGGGTGAATCACATTTTCATGGAGCAACCCCACAAAAAACTGATAGGATATAAGTGTGATATACCAAAATGTTCGTATGAATAAGGCCTATTTGTGTCCATACTTAGAAATGCGGCGACTAGTCCAGGTATTCCAGAAATTCAGATTTTGTTTACTGACCACCAGGGGTGAATCACATTTTCATGGAGCAACCCCACAAAAAACTGATAGGATATAAGTGTGATACACCAAAATGTTCGTATGAATAAGGCCTATTTGCGTCCGTACTTAGAAATGCGGCGACTAGTCCAGGTATTCCAGAAATTCAGATTTTGTTTACTGACCACCAGGGGTGAATCACATTTTCATGGAGCAACCCCACAAAAAACTGATAGGATATAAGTGTGATACACCGAAATGTTCGTATGAATAAGGCCTATTTGCGTCCATACTTAGAAATGCGGCGACTAGTCCAGGTATTCCAGAAATTCAGATTTTGTTTACTGACCACCAGTTGTGAATCACATTTTCATGGAGCAACCCCACAAAAAACTGATAGGATATAAGCGTGATACACCAAAATGTTCGTATGAATAAGGCATATTGGCGTCCATACTTAGAAATGCGGCGAGTAGTCTACGTATTCCAGAAATGCAGATTTTGTTTACTGACCACCAGTGGTGAATCACATTTTCATGGAGCAACCCCACAAAAAACTGATAGGATATAAGTGTGATACACCAAAATGTTCGTATGAATAAGGCCTATTTGCGTCCATACTTAGAAATGCGGCGACTAGTCCAGGTATTCCAGAAATTCAGATTTTGTTTACTGACCACCAGTTGTGAATCACATTTTCATGGAGCAACCCCACAAAAAACTGATAGGATATAAGCGTGATACACCAAAATGTTCGTATGAATAAGGCATATTGGCGTCCATACTTAGAAATGCGGCGACTAGTCCAGGTATTCCAGAAATTCAGATTTTGTTTACTGACCACCAGTGGTGAATCACATTTTCATGGAGCAACCCCACAAAAAACTGATAGGATATAAGTGTGATACACCAAAATGTTCGTATGAATAAGGCCTATTTGCGTCCATACTTAGAAATGCGGCGACTAGTCCAGGTATTCCAGAAATTCAGATTTTGTTTACTGACCACCAGTGGTGAATCACATTTTCATGGAGCAACCCCACAAAAAACTGATAGGATATAAGTGTGATACACGAAAATGTTCGTATGAATAAGGCCTATTTGCGTCCATACTTAGAAATGCGGCGAGTAGTCTACGTATTTCAGAAATTCAGATATTGTTTACTGACCACCATTGGTGAATCACATTTTCATGGAGCAACCCCACAAAAAACTGATAGGATATAAGTGTGATACACCAAAATGTTCGTATGAATAAGGCCTATTTGCGTCCATACTTAGAAATGCGGCGAGTATTCTACGTATTCCAGAAATTCAGATTTTGTTTACTGACCACCAGGGGTGAATCACATTTTCATGGAGCAACCCCACAAAAAACTGATAGGATATAAGTGTGATACACCAAAATGTTCGTATGAATAAGGCCTATTTGCGTCCATACTTAGAAATGCGGCGACTAGTCCAGGTATTCCAGAAATTCAGATTTTGTTTACTGACCACCAGTGGTGAATCACATTTTCATGGAGCAACCCCACAAAAAACTGATAGGATATAAGTGTGATACACCAAAATGTTCGTATGAATAAGGCCTATTTGCGTCCGTACTTAGCAATGCGGCGAGTAGTCTACGTATTCCAGAAATTCAGATTTTGTTTACTGACCACCATTGGTGAATCACATTTTCATGGAGCAACCCCACAAAAAACTGATAGGATATAAGTGTGATACACCAAAATGTTAGTATGAATAAGGCCTATTTGCGTCCATACTTAGAAATTGCGGCGACTAGTCCAGGTATTCCAGAAATTCAGATTTTGTTTACTGACCACCAGTGGTGAATCACATTTTCATGGAGCAACCCCACAAAAAACTGATAGGATATAAGTGTGATACATCAAAATGTTCGTATGAATAAGGCCTATTTGCGTCCATACTTAGAAATGCGGCGAGTAGTCTACGTATTCCAGAAATGCAGATTTTGTTTACTGACCACCAGTGGTGAATCACATTTTCATGGAGCAACCCCACAAAAAACTGATAGGATATAAGTGTGATACACCAAAATGTTCGTATGAATAAGGGCTATTTGCGTCCATACTTAGAAATGCGGCGACTAGTCCAGGTATTCCAGAAATTCAGATTTTGTTTACTGACCACCATTTGTGAATCACATTTTCATGGAGCAACCCCACAAAAAACTGATAGGATATAAGCGTGATACACCAAAATGTTCGTATAAATAAGGCATATTGGCGTCCATACTTAGAAATGCGGCGACTAGTCCAGGTATTCCAGAAATTCAGATTTTGTTTACTGACCACCAGTGGTGAATCACATTTTCATGGAGCAACCCCACAAAAAACTGATAGGATATAAGTGTGATACACCAAAATGTTCGTATGAATAAGGCCTATTTGCGTCCATACTTAGAAATGCGGCGACTAGTCCAGGTATTCCAGAAATTCAGATTTTGTTTACTGACCACCAGTGGTGAATCACATTTTCATGGAGCAACCCCACAAAAAACTGATAGGATATAAGTGTGATACACGAAAATGTTCGTATGAATAAGGCCTATTTGCGTCCATACTTAGAAATGCGGCGAGTAGTCTACGTATTTCAGAAATTCAGATTTTGTTTACTGACCACCATTGGTGAATCACATTTTCATGGAGCAACCCCACAAAAAACTGATAGGATATAAGTGTGATACACCAAAATGTTCGTATGAACAAGGCCTATTTGCGTCCATACTTAGAAATGCGGCGAGTATTCTACGTATTCCAGAAATTCAGATTTTGTTTACTGACCACCAGTGGTGAATCACATTTTCATGGAGCAACCCCACAAAAAGCTGATAGGATATAAGTGTGATACACCAAAATGTTCGTATGAATAAGGCCTATTTGCGTCCATACTTAGAAATGCGGCGACTAGTCCAGGTATTCCAGAAATTCAGATTTTGTTTACTGACCACCAGGGGTGAATCACATTTTCATGGAGCAACCCCACAAAAAACTGATAGCATATAAGTGTGATACACCAAAATGTTCGTATGAATAAGGCCTATTTGTGTCCATACTTAGAAATGCGGCGACTAGTCCAGGTATTCCAGAAATTCAGATTTTGTTTACTGACCACCAGGGGTGAATCACATTTTCATGGAGCAACCCCACAAAAAACTGATAGGATATAAGTGTGATACACCAAAATGTTCGTATGAATAAGGCCTATTTGCGTCCATACTTAGAAATGCGGCGAGTATTCTACGTATTCCAGAAATTCAGATTTTGTTTACTGACCACCAGGGGTGAATCACATTTTCATGGAGCAACCCCACAAAAAACTGATAGGATATAAGTGTGATACACCAAAATGTTCGTATGAATAAGGCCTATTTGCGCCCATACTTAGAAATGCGGCGACTAGTCCAGGTATTCCAGAAATTTAGATTTTGTTTACTGACCACCAGTGGTGAATCACATTTTCATGGAGCAACCCCACAAAAAACTGATAGGATATAAGTGTGATACACCAAAATGTTCGTATGAATAAGGCCTATTTGCGTCCGTACTTAGAAATGCGGCGAGTAGTCTACGTATTCCAGAAATTCAGATTTTGTTTACTGACCACCATTGGTGAATCACATTTTCATGGAGCAACCCCACAAAAAACTGATAGGATATAAGTGTGATACACCAAAATGTTCGTATGAATAAGGCCTATTTGCGTCCATACTTAGAAATGCGGCGACTAGTCCAGGTATTCCAGAAATTCAGATTTTGTTTACTGACCACCAGTTGTGAATCACATTTTCATGGAGCAACCCCACAAAAAACTGATAGGATATAAGCGTGATACACCAAAATGTTCGTATGAATAAGGCATATTGGCGTCCATATTTAGAAATGCGGCGACTAGTCCAGGTATTCCAGAAATTCAGATTTTGTTTACTGACCACCAGTGGTGAATCACATTTTCATGGAGCAACCCCACAAAAAACTGATAGGATATAAGTGTGATACACCAAAATGTTCGTATGAATAAGGCCTATTTGCGTCCATACTTAGAAATGCGGCGACTAGTCCAGGTATTCCAGAAATTCAGATTTTGTTTACTGACCACCAGTGGTGAATCACATTTTCATGGAGCAACCCCACAAAAAACTGATAGGATATAAGTGTGATACACGAAAATGTTCGTATGAATAAGGCCTATTTGCGTCCATACTTAGAAATGCGGCGAGTAGTCTACGTATTTCAGAAATTCAGATTTTGTTTACTGACCACCATTGGTGAATCACATTTTCATGGAGCAACCCCACAAAAAACTGATAGGATATAAGTGTGATACACCAAAATGTTCGTATGAATAAGGCCTATTTGCGTCCATACTTAGAAATGCGGCGAGTATTCTACGTATTCCAGAAATTCAGATTTTGTTTACTGACCACCAGTGGTGAATCACATTTTCATGGAGCAACCACACAAAAAGCTGATAGGATATAAGTGTGATACACCAAAATGTTCGTATGAATAAGGCCTATTTGCGTCCATACTTAGAAATGCGGCGACTAGGCCAGGTATTCCAGAAATTCAGATTTTGTTTACTGACCACCAGTGGTGAATCACATTTTCATGGAGCAACCCCACAAAAAACTGATAGGATATAAGTGTGATACACCAAAATGTTCGTATGAATAAGGCCTATTTGCGTCCATACTTAGAAATGCGGCGACTAGTCCAGGTATTCCAGAAATTCAGATTTTGTTTACTGACCACCAGTGGTGAATCACATTTTCATGGAGCAACCCCACAAAAAACTGATAAGATATAAGTGTGATACACCAAAATGTTCGTATGAATAAGGCCTATTTGCGTCCATACTTAGAAATGCGGCGACTAGTCCAGGTATTCCAGAAATTCAGATTTTGTTTACTGACCACCAGTGGTGAATCACATTTTCATGGAGCAACCCCACAAAAAACTGATAGGATATAAGTGTGATACACCAAAATGTTCGTATGAATAAGGCCTATTTGCGTCCATACTTAGAAATGCGGCGACTAGTCCAGGTATTCCAGAAATTCAGATTTTGTTTACTGACCACCAGGGGTGAATCACATTTTCATGGAGCAACCCCACAAGAAACTGATAGGATATAAGTGTGATACACCAAAATGTTCGTATGAATAAGGCCTATTTGTGTCCATACTTAGAAATGCGGCGACTAGTCCAGGTATTCCAGAAATTCAGATTTTGTTTACTGACCACCAGGGGTGAATCACATTTTCATGGAGCAACCCCACAAAAAACTGATAGGATATAAGTGTGATACACCAAAATGTTCGTATGAATAAGGCCTATTTGCGTCCATACTTAGAAATGCGGCGACTAGTCCAGGTATTCCAGAAATTCAGATTTTGTTTACTGACCACCAGGGGTGAATCACATTTTCATGGAGCAACCCCACAAAAAACTGATAGGATATAAGTGTGATACACCAAAATGTTCGTATGAATAAGGCCTATTTGCGTCCATACTTAGAAATGCGGCGAGTATTCTACGTATTCCAGAAATTCAGATTTTGTTTACTGACCACCAGGGGTGAATCACATTTTCATGGAGCAACCCCACAAAAAACTGATAGGATATAAGTGTGATACACCAAAATGTTCGTATGAATAAGGCCTATTTGCGTCCATACTTAGAACTGCGGCGACTAGTCCAGGTATTCCAGAAATTCAGATTTTGTTTACTGACCACCAGTGGTGAATCACATTTTCATGGAGCAACCCCACAAAAAACTGATAGGATATAAGTGTGATACACCAAAATGTTCGTATGAATAAGGCCTATTTGCGTCCGTACTTAGAAATGCGGCGAGTAGTCTACGTATTCCAGAAATTCAGATTTTGTTTACTGACCACCATTGGTGAATCACATTTTCATGGAGCAACCCCACAAAAAACTGATAGGATATAAGTGTGATACACCAAAATGTTCGTATGAATAAGGCCTATTTGCGTCCATACTTAGAAATGCGGCGACTAGTCCAGGTATTCCAGAAATTCAGATTTTGTTTACTGACCACCAGTGGTGAATCACATTTTCATGGAGCAACCCCACAAAAAACTGATACGATATAAGTGTGATACATCAAAATGTTCGTATGAATAAGGCCTATTTGCGTCCATACTTAGAAATGCGGCGAGTAGTCTACGTATTCCAGAAATGCAGATTTTGTTTACTGACCACCAGTGGTGAATCACATTTTCATGGAGCAACCCCACAAAAAACCGATAGGATATAAGTGTGATACACCAAAATGTTCGTATGAATAAGGCCTATTTGCGTCCATACTTAGAAATGCGGCGACTAGTCCAGGTATTCCAGAAATTCAGATTTTGTTTACTGACCACCAGTGGTGAATCACATTTTCATGGAGCAACCCCACAAAAAACTGACAGGATATAAGTGTGATACACGAAAATGTTCGTATGAATAAGGCCTATTTGCGTCCATACTTAGAAATGCGGCGTGTATTCTACGTATTCCAGAAATTCAGATTTTGTTTACTGACCACCAGTGGTGAATCACATTTTCATGGAGCAACCCCACAAAAAACTGATAGGATATAAGTGTGATACACCAAAATGTTCGTATGAATAAGGCCTATTTGAGTCCATACTTAGAAATGCGGCGAGTAGTCTACGTATTCCAGAAATTCAGATTTTGTTTACTGACCACCAGTGGTGAATCACATTTTCATGGAGCAACCCCACAAAAAACTGATAGGATATAAGTGTGATACACCAAAATGTTCGTATGAATAAGGCCTATTTGCGTCCATACTTAGAAATGCGGCGACTAGTCCAGGTATTCCAGAAATTCAGATTTTGTTTACTGACCACCAGTGGTGAATCACATTTTCATGGAGCAACCCCACAAAAAACTGATAGGATATAAGTGTGATACATCAAAATGTTCGTATGAATAAGGCCTATTTGCGTCCATACTTAGAAATGCGGCGAGTAGTCTACGTATTCCAGAAATGCAGATTTTGTTTACTGACCACCAGTGGTGAATCACATTTTCATGGAGCAACCCCACAAAAAACTGATACGATATAAGTGTGATACACCAAAATGTTCGTATGAATAAGGCCTATTTGCGTCCATACTTAGAAATGCGGCGACTAGTCCAGGTATTCCAGAAATTCAGATTTTGTTTACTGACCACCAGTTGTGAATCACATTTTCATGGAGCAACCCCACAAAAAACTGATAGGATATAAGCGTGATACACCAAAATGTTCGTATGAATAAGGCATATTGGCGTCCATACTTAGAAATGCGGCGACTAGTCCAGGTATTCCAGAAATTCAGATTTTGTTTACTGACCAC
The DNA here is from genome assembly GCA_949987735.1 of Leucophora obtusa. Lineage (NCBI taxonomy): Eukaryota > Metazoa > Arthropoda > Insecta > Diptera > Anthomyiidae > Leucophora > Leucophora obtusa. Next base: position 209,121,272 of record OX465297.1, read on the forward strand.
CAGTGGTGAATCACATTTTCATGGAGCAACCCCACAAAAAACTGATAGGATATAAGTGTGATACACCAAAATGTTCGTATGAATAAGGCCTATTTGCGTCCATACTTAGAAATGCGGCGACTAGTCCAGGTATTCCAGAAATTCAGATTTTGTTTACTGACCACCAGTGGTGAATCACATTTTCATGGAGCAACCCCACAAAAAACTGATAGGATATAAGTGTGATACACGAAAATGTTCGTATGAATAAGGCCTATTTGCGTCCATACTTAGAAATGCGGCGAGTAGTCTACGTATTTCAGAAATTCAGATTTTGTTTACTGACCACCATTGGTGAATCACATTTTCATGGAGCAACCCCACAAAAAACTGATAGGATATAAGTGTGATACACCAAAATGTTCGTATGAATAAGGCCTATTTGCGTCCATACTTAGAAATGCGGCGAGTATTCTACGTATTCCAGAAATTCAGATTTTGTTTACTGACCACCAGTGGTGAATCACATTTTCATGGAGCAACCCCACAAAAAGCTGATAGGATATAAGTGTGATACACCAAAATGTTCGTATGAATAAGGCCTATTTGCGTCCATACTTAGAAATGCGGCGACTAGTCCAGGTATTCCAGAAATTCAGATTTTGTTTACTGACCACCAGGGGTGAATCACATTTTCATGGAGCAACCCCACAAAAAACTGATAGGATATAAGTGTGATACACCAAAATGTTCGTATGAATAAGGCCTATTTGTGTCCATACTTAGAAATGCGGCGACTAGTCCAGGTATTCCAGAAATTCAGATTTTGTTTACTGACCACCAGGGGTGAATCACATTTTCATGGAGCAACCCCACAAAAAACTGATAGGATATAAGTGTGATACACCAAAATGTTCGTATGAATAAGGCCTATTTGCGTTTATACTTAGAAATGCGGCGACTAGTCCAGGTATTCCAGAAATTCAGATTTTGTTTACTGACCACCAGTGGTGAATCACATTTTCATGGAGCAACCCCACAAAAAACTGACAGGATATAAGTGTGATACACGAAAATGTTCGTATGAATAAGGCCTATTTGCGTCCATACTTAGAAATGCGGCGTGTATTCTACGTATTCCAGAAATTCAGATTTTGTTTACTGACCACCAGTGGTGAATCACATTTTCATGGAGCAACCCCACAAAAAACTGATAGGATATAAGTGTGATACACCAAAATGTTCGTATGAATAAGGCCTATTTGAGTCCATACTTAGAAATGCGGCGAGTAGTCTACGTATTCCAGAAATGCAGATTTTGTTTACTGACCACCAGTGGTGAATCACATTTTCATGGAGCAACCCCACAAAAAACTGATAGGATATAAGTGTGATACACCAAAATGTTCGTATGAATAAGGCCTATTTGCGTCCATACTTAGAAATGCGGCGACTAGTCCAGGTATTCCAGAAATTCAGATTTTGTTTACTGACCACCAGTTGTGAATCACATTTTCATGGAGCAACCCCACAAAAAACTGATAGGATATAAGCGTGATACACCAAAATGTTCGTATGAATAAGGCATATTGGCGTCCATACTTAGAAATGCGGCGACTAGTCCAGGTATTCCAGAAATTCAGATTTTGTTTACTGACCACCAGTGGTGAATCACATTTTCATGGAGCAACCCCACAAAAAACTGATAGGATATAAGTGTGATACATCAAAATGTTCGTATGAATAAGGCCTATTTGCGTCCATACTTAGAAATGCGGCGAGTAGTCTACGTATTCCAGAAATGCAGATTTTGTTTACTGACCACCAGTGGTGAATCACATTTTCATGGAGCAACCCCACAAAAAACTGATAGGATATAAGTGTGATACACCAAAATGTTCGTATGAATAAGGCCTATTTGCGTCCATACTTAGAAATGCGGCGACTAGTCCAGGTATTCCAGAAATTCAGATTTTGTTTACTGACCACCAGTGGTGAATCACATTTTCATGGAGCAACCCCACAAAAAACTGATAGGATATAAGTGTGATACACCAAAATGTTCGTATGAATAAGGCCTATTTGCGTCCATACTTAGAAATGCGGCGAGTAGTCTACGTATTTCAGAAATTCAGATTTTGTTTACTGACCACCATTGGTGAATCACATTTTCATGGAGCAACCCCACAAAAAACTGATAGGATATAAGTGTGATACACCAAAATGTTCGTATGAATAAGGCCTATTTGCGTCCATACTTAGAAATGCGGCGAGTATTCTACGTATTCCCGAAATTCAGATTTTGTTTACTGACCACCAGTGGTGAATCACATTTTCATGGAGCAACCCCACAAAAAGCTGATAGGATATAAGTGTGATACACCAAAATGTTCGTATGAATAAGGCCTATTTGCGTCCATACTTAGAAATGCGGCGACTAGTCCAGGTATTCCAGAAATTCAGATTTTGTTTACTGACCACCAGGGGTGAATCACATTTTCATGGAGCAACCCCACAAAAAACTGATAGGATATAAGTGTGATACACCAAAATGTTCGTATGAATAAGGCCTATTTGTGTCCATACTTAGAAATGCGGCGACTAGTCCAGGTATTCCAGAAATTCAGATTTTGTTTACTGACCACCAGGGGTGAATCACATTTTCATGGAGCAACCCCACAAAAAACTGATAGGATATAAGTGTGATACACCAAAATGTTCGTATGAATAAGGCCTATTTGCGTCCATACTTAGAAATGCGGCGAGTATTCTACGTATTCCAGAAATTCAGATTTTGTTTACTGACCACCAGGGGTGAATCACATTTTCATGGAGCAACCCCACAAAAAACTGATAGGATATAAGTGTGATACACCAAAATGTTCGTATGAATAAGGCCTATTTGCGTCCATACTTAGAAATGCGGCGACTAGTCCAGGTATTCCAGAAATTCAGATTTTGTTTACTGACCACCAGTGGTGAATCACATTTTCATGGAGCAACCCCACAAAAAACTGATAGGATATAAGTGTGATACACCAAAATGTTCGTATGAATAAGGCCTATTTGCGTCCGTACTTAGAAATGCGGCGAGTAGTCTACGTATTCCAGAAATTCAGATTTTGTTTACTGACCACCATTGGTGAATCACATTTTCATGGAGCAACCCCACAAAAAACTGATAGGATATAAGTGTGATACACCAAAATGTTAGTATGAATAAGGCCTATTTGCGTCCATACTTAGAAATGCGGCGACTAGTCCAAGTATTCCAGAAATTCAGATTTTGTTTACTGACCACCAGTGGTGAATCACATTTTCATGGAGCAACCCCACAAAAAACTGATAGGATATAAGTGTGATACATCAAAATGTTCGTATGAATAAGGCCTATTTGCGTCCATACTTAGAAATGCGGCGAGTAGTCTACGTATTCCAGAAATGCAGATTTTGTTTACTGACCACCAGTGGTAAATCACATTTTCATGGAGCAACCCCACAAAAAACTGATAGGATATAAGTGTGATACACCAAAATGTTCGTATGAATAAGGCCTATTTGCGTCCATACTTAGAAATGCGGCGACTAGTCCAGGTATTCCAGAAATTCAGATTTTGTTTACTGACCACCAGTTGTGAATCACATTTTCATGGAGCAACCCCACAAAAAACTGATAGGATATAAGCGTGATACACCAAAATGTTCGTATGAATAAGGCATATTGGCGTCCATACTTAGAAATGCGGCGACTAGTCCAGGTATTCCAGAAATTCAGAGTTTGTTTACTGACCACCAGGGGTGAATCACATTTTCATGGAGCAACCCCACAAAAAACTGATAGGATATAAGTGTGATACACCAAAATGTTCGTATGAATAAGGCCTATTTGTGTCCATACTTAGAAATGCGGCGAGTAGTCTACGTATTTCAGAAATTCAGATTTTGTTTACTGACCACCATTGGTGAATCACATTTTCATGGAGCAACCCCACAAAAAACTGATAGGATATAAGTGTGATACACCAAAATGTTCGTATGAATAAGGCCTATTTGCGTCCATACTTAGAAATGCGGCGAGTATTCTACGTATTCCAGAAATTCAGATTTTGTTTACTGACCACCAGTGGTGAATCACATTTTCATGGAGCAACCCCACAAAAAGCTGATAGGATATAAGTGTGATACACCAAAATGTTCGTATGAATAAGGCCTATTTGCGTCCATACTTAGAAATGCGGCGACTAGTCCAGGTATTCCAGAAATTCAGATTTTGTTTACTGACCACCAGGGGTGAATCACATTTTCATGGAGCAACCCCACAAAAAACTGATAGGATATAAGTGTGATACACCAAAATGTTCGTATGAATAAGGCCTATTTGTGTCCATACTTAGAAATGCGGCGACTAGTCCAGGTATTCCAGAAATTCAGATTTTGTTTACTGACCACCAGGGGTGAATCACATTTTCATGGAGCAACCCCACAAAAAACTGATAGGATATAAGTGTGATACACCAAAATGTTCGTATGAATAAGGCCTATTTGCGTTTATACTTAGAAATGCGGCGACTAGTCCAGGTATTCCAGAAATTCAGATTTTGTTTACTGACCACCAGTGGTGAATCACATTTTCATGGAGCAACCCCACAAAAAACTGACAGGATATAAGTGTGATACACGAAAATGTTCGTATGAATAAGGCCTATTTGCGTCCATACTTAGAAATGCGGCGTGTATTCTACGTATTCCAGAAATTCAGATTTTGTTTACTGACCACCAGTGGTGAATCACATTTTCATGGAGCAACCCCACAAAAAACTGATAGGATATAAGTGTGATACACCAAAATGTTCGTATGAATAAGGCCTATTTGAGTCCATACTTAGAAATGCGGCGAGTAGTCTACGTATTCCAGAAATGCAGATTTTGTTTACTGACCACCAGTGGTGAATCACATTTTCATGGAGCAACCCCACAAAAAACTGATAGGATATAAGTGTGATACACCAAAATGTTCGTATGAATAAGGCCTATTTGCGTCCATACTTAGAAATGCGGCGACTAGTCCAGGTATTCCAGAAATTCAGATTTTGTTTACTGACCACCAGTTGTGAATCACATTTTCATGGAGCAACCCCACAAAAAACTGATAGGATATAAGCGTGATACACCAAAATGTTCGTATGAATAAGGCATATTGGCGTCCATACTTAGAAATGCGGCGACTAGTCCAGGTATTCCAGAAATTCAGATTTTGTTTACTGACCACCAGTGGTGAATCACATTTTCATGGAGCAACCCCACAAAAAACTGATAGGATATAAGTGTGATACATCAAAATGTTCGTATGAATAAGGCCTATTTGCGTCCATACTTAGAAATGCGGCGAGTAGTCTACGTATTCCAGAAATGCAGATTTTGTTTACTGACCACCAGTGGTGAATCACATTTTCATGGAGCAACCCCACAAAAAACTGATAGGATATAAGTGTGATACACCAAAATGTTCGTATGAATAAGGCCTATTTGCGTCCATACTTAGAAATGCGGCGACTAGTCCAGGTATTCCAGAAATTCAGATTTTGTTTACTGACCACCAGTGGTGAATCACATTTTCATGGAGCAACCCCACAAAAAACTGATAGGATATAAGTGTGATACACCAAAATGTTCGTATGAATAAGGCCTATTTGCGTCCATACTTAGAAATGCGGCGAGTAGTCTACGTATTTCAGAAATTCAGATTTTGTTTACTGACCACCATTGGTGAATCACATTTTCATGGAGCAACCCCACAAAAAACTGATAGGATATAAGTGTGATACACCAAAATGTTCGTATGAATAAGGCCTATTTGCGTCCATACTTAGAAATGCGGCGAGTATTCTACGTATTCCCGAAATTCAGATTTTGTTTACTGACCACCAGTGGTGAATCACATTTTCATGGAGCAACCCCACAAAAAGCTGATAGGATATAAGTGTGATACACCAAAATGTTCGTATGAATAAGGCCTATTTGCGTCCATACTTAGAAATGCGGCGACTAGTCCAGGTATTCCAGAAATTCAGATTTTGTTTACTGACCACCAGGGGTGAATCACATTTTCATGGAGCAACCCCACAAAAAACTGATAGGATATAAGTGTGATACACCAAAATGTTCGTATGAATAAGGCCTATTTGTGTCCATACTTAGAAATGCGGCGACTAGTCCAGGTATTCCAGAAATTCAGATTTTGTTTACTGACCACCAGGGGTGAATCACATTTTCATGGAGCAACCCCACAAAAAACTGATAGGATATAAGTGTGATACACCAAAATGTTCGTATGAATAAGGCCTATTTGCGTCCATACTTAGAAATGCGGCGAGTATTCTACGTATTCCAGAAATTCAGATTTTGTTTACTGACCACCAGGGGTGAATCACATTTTCATGGAGCAACCCCACAAAAAACTGATAGGATATAAGTGTGATACACCAAAATGTTCGTATGAATAAGGCCTATTTGCGTCCATACTTAGAAATGCGGCGACTAGTCCAGGTATTCCAGAAATTCAGATTTTGTTTACTGACCACCAGTGGTGAATCACATTTTCATGGAGCAACCCCACAAAAAACTGATAGGATATAAGTGTGATACACCAAAATGTTCGTATGAATAAGGCCTATTTGCGTCCGTACTTAGAAATGCGGCGAGTAGTCTACGTATTCCAGAAATTCAGATTTTGTTTACTGACCACCATTGGTGAATCACATTTTCATGGAGCAACCCCACAAAAAACTGATAGGATATAAGTGTGATACACCAAAATGTTAGTATGAATAAGGCCTATTTGCGTCCATACTTAGAAATGCGGCGACTAGTCCAAGTATTCCAGAAATTCAGATTTTGTTTACTGACCACCAGTGGTGAATCACATTTTCATGGAGCAACCCCACAAAAAACTGATAGGATATAAGTGTGATACATCAAAATGTTCGTATGAATAAGGCCTATTTGCGTCCATACTTAGAAATGCGGCGAGTAGTCTACGTATTCCAGAAATGCAGATTTTGTTTACTGACCACCAGTGGTAAATCACATTTTCATGGAGCAACCCCACAAAAAACTGATAGGATATAAGTGTGATACACCAAAATGTTCGTATGAATAAGGCCTATTTGCGTCCATACTTAGAAATGCGGCGACTAGTCCAGGTATTCCAGAAATTCAGATTTTGTTTACTGACCACCAGTTGTGAATCACATTTTCATGGAGCAACCCCACAAAAAACTGATAGGATATAAGCGTGATACACCAAAATGTTCGTATGAATAAGGCATATTGGCGTCCATACTTAGAAATGCGGCGACTAGTCCAGGTATTCCAGAAATTCAGAGTTTGTTTACTGACCACCAGTGGTGAATCACATTTTCATGGAGCAACCCCACAAAAAACTGATAGGATATAAGTGTGATACACCAAAATGTTCGTATGAATAAGGCCTATTTGCGTCCATACTTAGAAATGCGGCGACTAGTCCAGGTATTCCAGAAATTCAGATTTTGTTTACTGACCACCAGTGGTGAATCACATTTTCATGGAGCAACCCCACAAAAAACTGATAGGATATAAGTGTGATACACGAAAATGTTCGTATGAATAAGGCCTATTTGCGTCCATACTTAGAAATGCGGCGAGTAGTCTACGTATTTCAGAAATTCAGATTTTGTTTACTGACCACCATTGGTGAATCACATTTTCATGGAGCAACCCCACAAAAAACTGATAGGATATAAGTGTGATACACCAAAATGTTCGTATGAATAAGGCCTATTTGCGTCCATACTTAGAAATGCGGCGAGTATTCTACGTATTCCAGAAATTCAGATTTTGTTTACTGACCACCAGTGGTGAATCACATTTTCATGGAGCAACCCCACAAAAAGCTGATAGGATATAAGTGTGATACACCAAAATGTTCGTATGAATAAGGCCTATTTGCGTCCATACTTAGAAATGCGGCGACTAGGCCAGGTATTCCAGAAATTCAGATTTTGTTTACTGACCACCAGTGGTGAATCACATTTTCATGGAGCAACCCCACAAAAAACTGATAGGATATAAGTGTGATACACCAGAATGTTCGTATGAATAAGGCCTATTTGCGTCCATACTTAGAAATGCGGCGACTAGTCCAGGTATTCCAGAAATTCAGATTTTGTTTACTGACCACCAGTGGTGAATCACATTTTCATGGAGCAACCCCACAAAAAACTGATAGGATATAAGTGTGATACACCAAAATGTTCGTATGAATAAGGCCTATTTGCGTCCATACTTAGAAATGCGGCGACTAGTCCAGGTATTCCAGAAATTCAGATTTTGTTTACTGACCACCAGTTGTGAATCACATTTTCATGGAGCAACCCCACAAAAAACTGATAGGATATAAGCGTGATACACCAAAATGTTCGTATGAATAAGGCATATTGGCGTCCATACTTAGAAATGCGGCGACTAGTCCAGGTATTCCAGAAATTCAGATTTTGTTTACTGACCACCAGTGGTGAATCACATTTTCATGGAGCAACCCCACAAAAAACTGATAGGATATAAGTGTGATACACCAAAATGTTCGTCTGAATAAGGCCTATTTGCGTCCATACTTAGAAATGCGGCGACTAGTCCAGGTATTCCAGAAATTCAGATTTTGTTTACTGACCACCAGTGGTGAATCACATTTTCATGGAGCAACCCCACAAAAAACTGATAGGATATAAGTGTGATACACGAAAATGTTCGTATGAATAAGGCCTATTTGCGTCCATACTTAGAAATGCGGCGAGTAGTCTACGTATTTCAGAAATTCAGATTTTGTTTACTGACCACCATTGGTGAATCACATTTTCATGGAGCAACCCCACAAAAAACTGATAGGATATAAGTGTGATACACCAAAATGTTCGTATGAATAAGGCCTATTTGCGTCCATACTTAGAAATGCGGCGAGTATTCTACGTATTCCAGAAATTCAGATTTTGTTTACTGACCACCAGTGGTGAATCACATTTTCATGGAGCAACCCCACAAAAAGCTGATAGGATATAAGTGTGATACACCAAAATGTTCGTATGAATAAGGCCTATTTGCGTCCATACTTAGAAATGCGGCGACTAGTCCAGGTATTCCAGAAATTCAGATTTTGTTTACTGACCACCAGGGGTGAATCACATTTTCATGGAGCAACCCCACAAAAAACTGATAGGATATAAGTGTGATACACCAAAATGTTCGTATGAATAAGGCCTATTTGTGTCCATACTTAGAAATGCGGCGACTAGTCCAGGTATTCCAGAAATTCAGATTTTGTTTACTGACCACCAGGGGTGAATCACATTTTCATGGAGCAACCCCACAAAAAACTGATAGGATATAAGTGTGATACACCAAAATGTTCGTATGAATAAGGCCTATTTGCGTCCATACTTAGAAATGCGGCGAGTATTCTACGTATTCCAGAAATTCAGATTTTGTTTACTGACCACCAGGGGTGAATCACATTTTCATGGAGCAACCCCACAAAAAACTGATAGGATATAAGTGTGATACACCAAAATGTTCGTATGAATAAGGCCTATTTGCGTCCATACTTAGAAATGCGGCGAGTATTCTAAGTATTCCAGAAATTCAGATTTTGTTTACTGACCACCAGTGGTGAATCACATTTTCATGGAGCAACCCCACAAAAAACTGATAGGATATAAGTGTGATACACCAAAATGTTCGTATGAATAAGGCCTATTTGCGTCCGTACTTAGAAATGCGGCGAGTAGTCTACGTATTCCAGAAATTCAGATTTTGTTTACTGACCACCATTGGTGAATCACATTTTCATGGAGCAACCCCACAAAAAACTGATAGGATATAAGTGTGATACACCAAAATGTTAGTATGAATAAGGCCTATTTGCGTCCATACTTAGAAATGCGGCGACTAGTCCAGGTATTCCAGAAATTCAGATTTTGTTTACTGACCACCAGTGGTGAATCACATTTTCATGGAGCAACCCCACAAAAAACTGATAGGATATAAGTGTGATACATCAAAATGTTCGTATGAATAAGGCCTATTTGCGTCCATACTTAGAAATGCGGCGAGTAGTCTACGTATTCCAGAAATGCAGATTTTGTTTACTGACCACCAGTGGTGAATCACATTTTCATGGAGCAACCCCACAAAAAACTGATAGGATATAAGTGTGGTACACCAAAATGTTCGTATGAATAAGGCCTATTTGCGTCCATACTTAGAAATGCGGCGACTAGTCCAGGTATTCCAGAAATTCAGATTTTGTTTACTGACCACCAGTTGTGAATCACATTTTCATGGAGCAACCCCACAAAAAACTGATAGGATATAAGCGTGATACACCAAAATGTTCGTATGAATAAGGCATATTGGCGTCCATACTTAGAAATGCGGCGACTAGTCCAGGTATTCCAGAAATTCAGATTTTGTTTACTGACCACCAGTGGTGAATCACATTTTCATGGAGCAACCCCACAAAAAACTGATAGGATATAAGTGTGATACACCAAAATGTTCGTATGAATAAGGCCTATTTGCGTCCATACTTAGAAATGCGGCGACTAGTCCAGGTATTCCAGAAATTCAGATTTTGTTTACTGACCACCAGTGGTGAATCACATTTTCATGGAGCAACCCCACAAAAAACTGATAGGATATAAGTGTGATACACGAAAATGTTCGTATGAATAAGGCCTATTTGCGTCCATACTTAGAAATGCGGCGAGTAGTCTACGTATTTCAGAAATTCAGATTTTGTTTACTGACCACCATTGGTGAATCACCTTTCATGGAGCAACCCCACAAAAAACTGATAGGATATAAGTGTGATACACCAAAATGTTCGTATGAATAAGGCCTATTTGCGTCCATACTTAGAAATGCGGCGAGTATTCTACGTATTCCAGAAATTCAGATTTTGTTTACTGACCACCAGTGGTGAATCACATTTTCATGGAGCAACCCCACAAAAAGCTGATAGGATATAAGTGTGATACACCAAAATGTTCGTATGAATAAGGCCTATTTGCGTCCATACTTAGAAATGCGGCGACTAGGCCAGGTATTCCAGAAATTCAGATTTTGTTTACTGACCACCAGTGGTGAATCACATTTTCATGGAGCAACCCCACAAAAAACTGATAGGATATAAGTGTGATACACCAAAATGTTCGTATGAATAAGGCCTATTTGCGTCCATACTTAGAAATGCGGCGACTAGTCCAGGTATTCCAGAAATTCAGATTTTGTTTACTGACCACCAGTGGTGAATCACATTTTCATGGAGCAACCCCACAAAAAACTGATAGGATATAAGTGTGATACACCAAAATGTTCGTATGAATAAGGCCTATTTGCGTCCATACTTAGAAATGCGGCGACTAGTCCAGGTATTCCAGAAATTCAGATTTTGTTTACTGACCACCAGTTGTGAATCACATTTTCATGGAGCAACCCCACAAAAAACTGATAGGATATAAGCGTGATACACCAAAATGTTCGTATGAATAAGGCATATTGGCGTCCATACTTAGAAATGCGGCGACTAGTCCAGGTATTCCAGAAATTCAGATTTTGTTTACTGACCACCAGTGGTGAATCACATTTTCATGGAGCAACCCCACAAAAAACTGATAGGATATAAGTGTGATACACCAAAATGTTCGTATGAATAAGGCCTATTTGCGTCCATACTTAGAAATGCGGCGACTAGTCCAGGTATTCCAGAAATTCAGATTTTGTTTACTGACCACCAGTGGTGAATCACATTTTCATGGAGCAACCCCACAAAAAACTGATAGGATATAAGTGTGATACACGAAAATGTTCGTATGAATAAGGCCTATTTGCGTCCATACTTAGAAATGCGGCGAGTAGTCTACGTATTTCAGAAATTCAGATTTTGTTTACTGACCACCATTGGTGAATCACATTTTCATGGAGCAACCCCACAAAAAACTGATAGGATATAAGTGTGATACACCAAAATGTTCGTATGAATAAGGCCTATTTGCGTCCATACTTAGAAATGCGGCGAGTATTCTACGTATTCCAGAAATTCAGATTTTGTTTACTGACCACCAGTGGTGAATCACATTTTCATGGAGCAACCCCACAAAAAGCTGATAGGATATAAGTGTGATACACCAAAATGTTCGTATGAATAAGGCCTATTTGCGTCCATACTTAGAAATGCGGCGACTAGTCCAGGTATTCCAGAAATTCAGATTTTGTTTACTGACCACCAGGGGTGAATCACATTTTCATGGAGCAACCCCACAAAAAACTGATAGGATATAAGTGTGATACACCAAAATGTTCGTATGAATAAGGCCTATTTGCGTCCATACTTAGAAATGCGGCGACTAGTCCAGGTATTCCAGAAATTCAGATTTTGTTTACTGACCACCAGTGGTGAATCACATTTTCATGGAGCAACCCCACAAAAAACTGATAGGATATAAGTGTGATACACCAAAATGTTCGTATGAATAAGGCCTATTTGCGTCCATACTTAGAAATGCGGCGACTAGTCCAGGTATTCCAGAAATTCAGATTTTGTTTACTGACCACCAGTGGTGAATCACATTTTCATGGAGCAACCCCACAAAAAACTGATAGGATATAAGTGTGATACACCAAAATGTTCGTATGAATAAGGCCTATTTGCGTCCATACTTAGAAATGCGACGACTAGTCCAGGTATTCCAGAAATTCAGATTTTGTTTACTGACCACCAGGGGTGAATCACATTTTCATGGAGCAACCCCACAAAAAACTGATAGGATATAAGTGTGATACACCAAAATGTTCGTATGAATAAGGCCTATTTGCGTCCATACTTAGAAATGCGGCGAGTATTCTACGTATTCCAGAAATTTAGATTTTGTTTACTGACCACCAGGGGTGAATCACATTTTCATGGAGCAACCCCACAAAAAACTGATAGGATATAAGTGTGATACACCAAAATGTTCGTATGAATAAGGCCTATTTGCGTCCATACTTAGAAATGCGGCGACTAGTCCAGGTATTCCAGAAATTCAGATTTTGTTTACTGACCACCAGTGGTGAATCACATTTTCATGGAGCAACCCCACAAAAAACTGATAGGATATAAGTGTGATACACCAAAATGTTCGTATGAATAAGGCCTATTTGCGTCCGTACTTAGAAATGCGGCGAGTAGTCTACGTATTCCAGAAATTCAGATTTTGTTTACTGACCACCATTGGTGAATCACATTTTCATGGAGCAACCCCACAAAAAACTGATAGGATATAAGTGTGATACACCAAAATGTTAGTATGAATAAGGCCTATTTGCGTCCATACTTAGAAATGCGGCGACTAGTCCAGGTATTCCAGAAATTCAGATTTTGTTTACTGACCACCAGTGGTGAATCACATTTTCATGGAGCAACCCCACAAAAAACTGATAGGATATAAGTGTGATACATCAAAATGTTCGTATGAATAAGGCCTATTTGCGTCCATACTTAGAAATGCGGCGAGTAGTCTACGTATTCCAGAAATGCAGATTTTGTTTACTGACCACCAGTGGTGAATCACATTTTCATGGAGCAACCCCACAAAAAACTGATAGGATATAAGTGTGATACACCAAAATGTTCGTATGAATAAGGCCTATTTGCGTCCATACTTAGAAATGCGGCGACTAGTCCAGGTATTCCAGAAATTCAGATTTTGTTTACTGACCACCAGTTGTGAATCACATTTTCATGGAGCAACCCCACAAGTAGTGGGGACAAGTAGAGTGCTACAGGGACCTTGAAGCGTTTTAGCAACTCTATTGATGTTGCCTCAGCCTCTCATGGGATCCAAAGACCGTCCATGCGTGGTGAAGAGCCACATCCGGCTAGAGGTGTCCCTGCTTTCGCAGAACATGGCGGATCTAGAGCGGACACTCGATAAAAACCCGTAATCCCCGGTGTTATCCAACCGTGCCCATGGGATGAATAGCACTACGCTAGTGTGTTTTTGAACGGTGGCCTCCAGGACGAGGCGAACCCTGGTTGTATTAGCCCGCTGGCAGTACAGGGCTCTGCTGCCGAGCGTACTGTTCTAATCCCTATTTTTGATCTTATTTTTCAGATGGACGTAAATAACCAAAAAACAGAAAAAAAGCAAGAGAAGGTCAGCGCAGACCTATCCTCAGCAGTCAAAGGGGCGTTATGCCCATATGATGCCAAGGACAAACTGGACATGATTCAGCCGACAGAAGACGTTTCCAGTCTTAACGTGGCTGAACCGATGGAAGTTGGAAATATAACTGAGGGCCTCTCGGGTCCAAGTACAGTTATCAACACCAATATCCCAACGGATGAAGAGGATGAACTTCTAAGTTCTCAGCCCAAAAATGCTGAAACAGAGGAAGTTCCAGGCGAAAAGTCGAAACCAGTGACTGAAAGGGTAAAGCTCTGTGGGGCTGCTCGTAAACGCCTGAGGATGTACCTGGACGAAGGAATTGACCTAGAGGCAGCGCGGAGACTATGTCTGCTACCCATGCGCGAAGCCCGTAAGGAGGTCAAAGAACTCGCAGGTATCAGAAAGAGGGTACGATCAGATGGCTCAACGCCGCCTGGCTCCGGACACCCTGCAAAAAGAACCGCTGAGATGGCTAGTGATGGCACACCTCTAAAGGTTGGTAGTGGCACATTACCAAAGGCAGCCTTGGCAGCCCCGGTAACACAGCAACGAACAGCGGTAGTATCCTACAAGGAAATTGTTGCGACGACGAAAATTGGCGTTATTCCGCCTGATTTCCCGGCAACTAGATGGACTGATGAACAGCTGCAGTCCATCCAAAGAGCTGTTTTGTACAAAATAGCGGAGCTGAGAAAGGGGACCATCAAGCCCTGCTTCTCGAGTTGCTCCTTTAAGCCGGGGTGGCTTAGTTTTGTGTGCCGCGATAAGGACACAGCGCAGTGGCTGGAGACGCATGTCCCCACGCTAAAGCCATGGAGTGACGCTGTGCTGAAAGTCGTGGCGGAAGACGAAGTGCCGAGGGCCCAAGTGTTCGTGGGATACTTCCCGGAGAAAGAGGACACGTCCAATGACTTGATTCTTGGACTGGTGGAGGGCCAGAACTGTGAACTTTCGGTTGAGTACTGGAAGGTGCTGAACAGGGTCATTAAGGGTGGAATAGTGGAATTAACCCTATCTATTGACCCAATCTCAGCCGACCTACTCAAACGAAAGAACAACAGGGTGAATTTTGGATATGGAACAGCGCTGGTAAGACCTACAGGAAGACAAGAGGTCGGGCGCGACATATCCAAACAGGTAAAGGCAAGCACCTCAGCAGCTGCGGCTAAATCCGATACAAGAGTCTCTAAGGACTCAAAGTCGGATGAAAAACCAGGCTGCTCGAGGGACCTTGCCAAACCTAATTCTACTGAGCCCAATGCCAAAAAGTCGGCCAGGCTTATGGCTCCCAGCAGGCGCAAAAAGTGGGAGAGGAACTCGGCAGAGGAAGCTGCTCTGCTGAACACCAATCGGGGCAGAAAGGTGGCAAAACGTGCTACCAAACTTGCTCGCAGGTAATGACTGCCATAAGGGGCAGAACACCAAAGCACCTAAGGTGCTTGCAAGTGAACCTTCACCATGCCAAGGCGGCATCTGATGTTGCCAACAGAAGGTTCACCGTCGACGCTCTGGATGTAATGTTCATTCAGGAGCCGTGGGTACACAATGGGGCCATTAAGGGTCTGAACGCGAACCATGGTAAGTTGATTTATGATTCCAAACATAGCAGGCCTAGAGCGGCCATCCTTGTGAGGAGCAACCTAACATTTCTTCCAATTTCAGAGTTCATAATGGGAGACCTGGTTGCAATCTGGGCAAAAGTGCCTTCCCTGGCCGGGGAGCATGAGGTGATGTTGGCCTCTGCGTATTTGCCTGGCGACAGCGACGCGGCACCAACCGCGGAGGTCTCGGCCTTTGTGGAATATTGCCGATTGAGGGGTCTGAGTTGGATCCTCTGCTGTGACGCCAATGCTCATCACACAACGTGGGGAAGCACCAATGTCAACAAACGGGGTGAGTACCTGCTTGAATTTATATGTGGTAATGGTATTAACATAGCAAATAGGGGCGACGAACCGACATTTAGGAATGCTATTAGGTCAGAGGTCTTGGACCTCACTCTTACTAGTTCTAACCTTTCATTCGCCATCTCTAACTGGCATGTATCCAACGAACTATCAATGTCTGATCATCAACACCTGGTCTTTGACGTTGTTAGTGCGCTGGACTCGTGCCAGGAATATCGTAATCCCAGATGCACAAACTGGGAGAACTTCCGTTATCATCTGGAAAGCGATGCCAATATCTCCAAAGGGTTGATTCTGAGCCCAGATGAGATTGATTATGAGGCATCTGAGATTCAATCTAGTCTGACTTCTGCTTACTTTGCGAGCTGCTCTCAAAAGACCAGGAAGGTGAGAAGGGACGTTCCATGGTGGAACGATGGTCTGGATAGGCTAAAAAGGGAGGCTAGGAGACTATTCAACAGAGCCAAGGAAACAGGTGACTGGGTCACCTACAAGACGGCTCTAACTGAATACAATAGGGAATTACGTAGATCCAAAAGGTCCACGTGGCGCAGCTACTGTGAGAAGATCTCAGATCTTCCGGAAGCTGCGCGACTTCAGAAGGCCCTTTCACAGGATCACACGAATGGTCTTTGCACTCTCAGGAGACCCGATGGTTCCTACACTGGATCTCCTGAGGAAACCTGTGAACTATTGTTAGACACGCACTTTCCAGGCTGCGTAGCCTCCCGCGGGTCTGTAGCGATTCAAAGAATCCCAAACCTTACGGGAAGGTATGTACGCCTAACTGGTGCTGTCTTTCGGGAGGACAGAGTGAAATGGGCAATTAATGGATTTAAGCCCTTTAAATCACCGGGCCCCGACGGGATCTATCCATGTCTGATGCAGAGGGGGGTGGATATAATAGCCCCACAACTGGTTAGGATATTTAGATCCAGTCTTCTGTTGGGTCATGTTCCGACGAATTGGAGGGGGGTTAAGGTGGTCTTTATTCCAAAGGCGGGGGGGAAATCCGAACAACTGCCTAAATCGTATAGACCAATTAGCCTCAGCTCTTTTCTTCTTAAGACAATGGAGAAAGTTTTGGACCACTTCATTAGGGACACGTATCTCGGGCGTAAGCCGATACACGAGCTTCAGTTCGCGTATCAACGGGGTAAGTCTACAGAAAGTGCTATCCATCATGTTGTCACGGTGATAGAAAAGGCACTAGAGGCAAAGAACATTGCCCTCTGTGCTTTTATTGATATACAGGGCGCTTTTGACAACACGTCCTACGATGCGATCGGGCTATCTATGATGAGAAAGGGCATATCTCCAATGATCATAAATTGGACATTAGAGATGCTCAGCTCAAGAGAGATCACGTTCGGCATAGGCTCTACTAGTAGAACCGTGAATGCGACCAGAGGATGTCCGCAGGGAGGTGTGCTATCGCCTTTACTGTGGACACTGGTCATTGATGAGTTGCTTGAGGGTCTGAACGACCTTGGCTTCAGGACCTATGGCTACGCCGATGATCTTGTCATATCCGTTGTCGGCTGGGATGACAGGACCATCTCTGATCGTATGCAGCAGGCTCTGAACTTTACTCACTCATGGTGTCGGGAAAAGGGGTTGACTATCAACCCAACGAAGACGATCCTGGTACCGTTCACAAGGAGAAGAAGGGTCAACCTGACCGAACCTGTTGTTGGGGAAAAAACTATAGGCTTCTCGGATAGTGTGAAATATTTAGGGGTGACTCTGGACAAATCGCTTACGTGGAATGATCATCTGGACACCGTAACCAAGAAGGCCACCAGGGCATATTATGCCTGTCAGAGGCTCTTTGGGAGAACATGGGGTCTAAGACCACACATGGTCTACTGGTCATTCGACACCATTGTAAAACCTATGATCACTTATGCTGCCTTAGCATGGTGGCCAAAGGTTGAGCAGTCAACGGCAAAGGATACTCTGAGGAAGTTGTATCGGCTGGTGTGTACTGGCATTACGGGGGCTGGGGGATCGTGCCCAACGGATGCCATTGGAGCCATGTTGGGTATTCCACCATTGCATATCTCCGTGAAGGAGGCTGCAAGCTTGGGCTCACTTCGTCTCCGGGGGGTCGGGGACATGAGGAGCGGGGACCTAAGGGGACACATGAAGATCGCCGGGATCTTTATCGACGACCCAATTTTAAGGGTCGCGGACAAAATGATCCCAGAGCAGATCTTTGTCAGGTATTTTGACATCATGTCATTTGACAGGCATATGTGGACCAGTCGGACTTGGAGGCCCGAAGGGGGGGCTCAGATATGGTTCACTGATGGCTCGAAACAAGCTAATGGTGACACGGGGGCAGGTGTCTTTGGACCCAGATTCCAACGTGCTCTACCAATGGGCAAGTACCCCTCCGTCTTTCAGGCGGAGATTTTCGCCATCTGCGTATGTGTGAGAGAGTGCCTGCGGAGAGGCACGGCTAGATCCCGCATCTACATTCTTTCTGACAGCCAGGCTGCGCTAAAGGCTCTTGGAGCTTACGAAGTATCATCTGGTCTGGTCATGGAGTGTGTGGAAATTCTCAACGAACTCGGCATGAGAAACTCCCTTACACTGGGATGGATTCCTGGCCATGAAGGGCACGAGGGTAACGAAAGGGCTGATTGTCTAGCCAATTGTGGAGCCCGACGACCCTTCATCGGTCCAGAACCATTCTTTGGGATACCTAGGGGGTATGCTAGGGAAAAACTCAGGCAATGGAGAGAGACTGAGTTTGCAAAACATTGGGAAACTTCTACTGGCCAAAGACAGGCCAAAAGATTTATTTCCCTGTCCAGCGGGGTATCAAAGCGACTATTGTCACTTGACAGGGGTAACCTTAGGACCCTGACGGGATACTTAACTGGGCACTGTAGGCTCAGGTACCAGCTTCACAAACAGGACCGGTCAGACACTGATGTTTGCAGGTTTTGTGAGCTGGAAAAAGAGACATCGGAGCATGTTCTCTGCGAATGTCCGAGACTGTGCGACAGGAGACTCAGATTTCTGGGTGACCGCTTTGTGTCATCTTCGGACGTTTGGGGAAATTCTCCTAACAGGATTATTGGCTTTATTGGTAGCCTGAATCTATAGGGAACTCTAGGCAGCACAAAAGATCTATATTGGTCGCGGTGCGTAGTGCCTTCGTATCTAATCTAATCTAACCCCACAAAAAACTGATAGGATATAAGCGTGATACACCAAAATGTTCGTATGAATAAGGCATATTGGCGTCCATACTTAGAAATGCGGCGACTAGTCCAGGTATTCCAGAAATTCAGATTTTGTTTACTGACCACCAGTGGTGAATCACATTTTCATGGAGCAACCCCACAAAAAACTGATAGGATATAAGTGTGATACACCAAAATGTTCGTATGAATAAGGCCTATTTGCGTCCATACTTAGAAATGCGGCGACTAGTCCAGGTATTCCAGAAATTCAGATTTTGTTTACTGACCACCAGTGGTGAATCACATTTTCATGGAGCAACCCCACAAAAAACTGATAGGATATAAGTGTGATACACGAAAATGTTCGTATGAATAAGGCCTATTTGCGTCCATACTTAGAAATGCGGCGAGTAGTCTACGTATTTCAGAAATTCAGATTTTGTTTACTGACCACCATTGGTGAATCACATTTTCATGGAGCAACCCCACAAAAAACTGATAGGATATAAGTGTGATACACCAAAATGTTCGTATGAATAAGGCCTATTTGCGTCCATACTTAGAAATGCGGCGAGTATTCTACGTATTCCAGAAATTCAGATTTTGTTTACTGACCACCAGTGGTGAATCACATTTTCATGGAGCAACCCCACAAAAAACTGATAGGATATAAGTGTGATACACCAAAATGTTCGTATGAATAAGGCGTCCATACTTAGAAATGCGGCGACTAGTCCAGGTATTCCAGAAATTCAGATTTTGTTTACTGACCACCAGTGGTGAATCACATTTTCATGGAGCAACCCCACAAAAAACTGATAAGATATAAGTGTGATACACCAAAATGTTCGTATGAATAAGGCCTATTTGCGTCCATACTTAGAAATGCGGCGACTAGTCCAGGTATTCCAGAAATTCAGATTTTGATTACTGACCACCAGTGGTGAATCACATTTTCATGGAGCAACCCCACAAAAAACTGATAGGATATAAGTGTGATACACCAAAATGTTCGTATGAATAAGGCCTATTTGCGTCCATACTTAGAAATGCGGCGACTAGTCCAGGTATTCCAGAAATTCAGATTTTGTTTACTGACCACCAGGGGTGAATCACATTTTCATGGAGCAACCCCACAAAAAACTGATAGGATATAAGTGTGATACACCAATATGTTCGTATGAATAAGGCCTATTTGTGTCCATACTTAGAAATGCGGTGACTAGTCCAGGTATTCCAGAAATTCAGATTTTGTTTATTGACCACCAGGGGTGAATCACATTTTCATGGAGCAACCCCACAAAAAACTGATAGGATATAAGTGTGATACACCAAAATGTTCGTATGAATAAGGCCTATTTGCGTCCATACTTAGAAATGCGGCGACTAGTCCAGGTATTCCAGAAATTCAGATTTTGTTTACTGACCACCAGGGGTGAATCACATTTTCATGGAGCAACCCCACAAAAAACTGATAGGATATAAGTGTGATACACCAAAATGTTCGTATGAATAAGGCCTATTTGCGTCCATACTTAGAAATGCGGCGAGTATTCTACGTATTCCAGAAATTCAGATTTTGTTTACTGACCACCAGGGGTGAATCACATTTTCATGGAGCAACCCCACAAAAAACTGATAGGATATAAGTGTGATACACCAAAATGTTCGTATGAATAAGGCCTATTTGCGTCCATACTTAGAAATGCGGCGACTAGTCCAGGTATTCCAGAAATTCAGATTTTGTTTACTGACCACCAGTGGTGAATCACATTTTCATGGAGCAACCCCACAAAAAACTGATAGGATATAAGTGTGATACACCAAAATGTTCGTATGAATAAGGCCTATTTGCGTCCGTACTTAGAAATGCGGCGAGTAGTCTACGTATTCCAGAAATTCAGATTTTGTTTACTGACCACCATTGGTGAATCACATTTTCATGGAGCAACCCCACAAAAAACTGATAGGATATAAGTGTGATACACCAAAATGTTCGTATGAATAAGGCCTATTTGCGTCCATACTTAGAAATGCGGCGACTAGTCCAGGTATTCCAGAAATTCAGATTTTGTTTACTGACCACCAGTGGTGAATCACATTTTCATGGAGCAACCCCACAAAAAACTGATACGATATAAGTGTGATACATCAAAATGTTCGTATGAATAAGGCCTATTTGCGTCCATACTTAGAAATGCGGCGAGTAGTCTACGTATTCCAGAAATGCAGATTTTGTTTACTGACCACCAGTGGTGAATCACATTTTCATGGAGCAACCCCACAAAAAACTGATAGGATATAAGTGTGATACACCAAAATGTTCGTATGAATAAGGCCTATTTGCGTCCATACTTAGAAATGCGGCGACTAGTCCAGGTATTCCAGAAATTCAGATTTTGTTTACTGACCACCAGTGGTGAATCACATTTTCATGGAGCAACCCCACAAAAAACTGACAGGATATAAGTGTGATACACCAAAATGTTCGTATGAATAAGGCCTATTTGCGTCCATACTTAGAAATGCGGCGTGTATTCTACGTATTCCAGAAATTCAGATTTTATTTACTGACCACCAGTGGTGAATCACATTTTCATGGAGCAACCCCACAAAAAACTGATAGGATATAAGTGTGATACACCAAAATGTTCGTATGAATAAGGCCTATTTGAGTCCATACTTAGAAATGCGGCGAGTAGTTTACGTATTCCAGAAATTCAGATTTTGTTTACTGACCACCAGTGGTGAATCACATTTTCATGGAGCAACCCCACAAAAAACTGATAGGATATAAGTGTGATACACCAAAATGTTCGTATGAATAAGGCCTATTTGCGTCCATACTTAGAAATGCGGCGACTAGTCCAGGTATTCCAGAAATTCAGATTTTGTTTACTGACCACCAGGGGTGAATCACATTTTCATGGAGCAACCCCACAAAAAACTGATAGCATATAAGTGTGATACACCAAAATGTTCGTATGAATAAGGCCTATTTGCGTCCATACTTAGAAATGCGGCGACTAGTCCAGGTATTCCAGAAATTCAGATTTTGTTTACTGACCACCAGGGGTGAATCACATTTTCATGGAGCAACCCCACAAAAAACTGATAGGATATAAGCGTGATACACCAAAATGTTCGTATGAATAAGGCATATTGGCGTCCATACTTAGAAATGCGGCGACTAGTCCAGGTATTCCAGAAATTCAGATTTTGTTTACTGACCACCAGTGGTGAATCACATTTTCATGGAGCAACCCCACAAAAAACTGATAGGATATAAGTGTGATACACCAAAATGTTCGTATGAATAAGGCCTATTTGCGTCCATACTTAGAAATGCGGCGACTAGTCCAGGTATTCCAGAAATTCAGATTTTGTTTACTGACCACCAGTGGTGAATCACATTTTCATGGAGCAACCCCACAAAAAACTGATAGGATATAAGTGTGATACACGAAAATGTTCGTATGAATAAGGCCTATTTGCGTCCATACTTAGAAATGCGGCGAGTAGTCTACGTATTTCAGAAATTCAGATTTTGTTTACTGACCACCATTGGTGAATCACATTTTCATAGAGCAACCCCACAAAAAACTGATAGGATATAAGTGTGATACACCAAAATGTTCGTATGAATAAGGCCTATTTGCGTCCATACTTAGAAATGCGGCGAGTATTCTACGTATTCCAGAAATTCAGATTTTGTTTACTGACCACCAGTGGTGAATCACATTTTCATGGAGCAACCCCACAAAAAGCTGATAGGATATAAGTGTGATACACCAAAATGTTCGTATGAATAAGGCCTATTTGCGTCCATACTTAGAAATGCGGCGACTAGGCCAGGTATTCCAGAAATTCAGATTTTGTTTACTGACCACCAGTGGTGAATCACATTTTCATGGAGCAACCCCACAAAAAACTGATAGGATATAAGTGTGATACACCAAAATGTTCGTATGAATAAGGCCTATTTGCGTCCATACTTAGAAATGCGGCGACTAGTCCAGGTATTCCAGAAATTCAGATTTTGTTTACTGACCACCAGTGGTGAATCACATTTTCATGGAGCAACCCCACAAAAAACTGATAAGATATAAGTGTGATACACCAAAATGTTCGTATGAATAAGGCCTATTTGCGTCCATACTTAGAAATGCGGCGACTGGTCCAGGTATTCCAGAAATTCAGATTTTGTTTACTGACCACCAGTGGTGAATCACATTTTCATGGAGCAACCCCACAAAAAACTGATAGGATATAAGTGTGATACACCAAAATGTTCGTATGAATAAGGCCTATTTGCGTCCATACTTAGAAATGCGGCGACTAGTCCAGGTATTCCAGAAATTCAGATTTTGTTTACTGACCACCAGGGGTGAATCACATTTTCATGGAGCAACCCCACAAAAAACTGATAGGATATAAGTGTGATACACCAAAATGTTCGTATGAATAAGGCCTATTTGAGTCCATACTTAGAAATGCGGCGAGTAGTCTACGTATTCCAGAAATTCAGATTTTGTTTACTGACCACCAGTGGTGAATCACATTTTCATGGAGCAACCCCACAAAAAACTGATAGGATATAAGTGTGATACACCAAAATGTTCGTATGAATAAGGCCTATTTGTGTCCATACTTAGAAATGCGGCGACTAGTCCAGGTATTCCAGAAATTCAGATTTTGTTTACTGACCACCAGTGGTGAATCACATTTTCATGGAGCAACCCCACAAAAAACTGATAGGATATAAGTGTGATACACCAAAATGTTCGTATGAAGAAGGCCTATTTGCGTCCATACTTAGAAATGCGGCGACTAGTCCAGGTATTCCAGAAATTCAGATTTTGTTTACTGACCACTAGTGGTGAATCACATTTTCATGGAGCAACCCCACAAAAAACTGATAGCATATAAGTGTGATACACCAAAATGTTCGTATGAATAAGGCCTATTTGCGTCCATACCTAGAAATGCGGCGAGTAGTCTACATATTCCAGAAATTCAGATTTTGTTTACTGACCACCAGTGGTGAATCACATTTTCATGGAGCAACCCCACAAAAAACTGATAGGATATAAGTGTGATACACCAAAATGTTCGTATGAAGAAGGCCTATTTGCGTCCATACTTAGAAATGCGGCGACTAGTCCAGGTATTCCAGAAATTCAGATTTTGTTTACTGACAACCAGTTGTGAATCACATTTTCATGGAGCAACCCCACAAAAAACTGATAGGATATAAGTGTGATACACGAAAATGTTCGTATGAATAAGGCCTATTTGCGTCCATACTTAGAAATGCGGCGACTAGTCCAGGTATTCCAGAAATTCAGATTTTGTTTACTGACCACCAGTGGTGAATCACATTTTCATGGAGCAACCCCACAAAAAACTGATAGGATATAAGTGTGATACACCAAAATGTTCGTATGAAGAAGGCCTATTTGCGTCCATACTTAGAAATGCGGCGACTAGTCCAGGTATTCCAGAAATTCAGATTTTGTTTACTGACCACCAGTGGTGAATCACATTTTCATGGAGCAACCCCACAAAAAACTGATAGGATATAAGTGTGATACACCAAAATGTTCGTATGAATAAGGCCTATTTGCGTCCATACTTAGAAATGCGGCGAGTAGTCTACGTATTCCAGAAATTCAGATTTTGTTTACTGACCACCAGTGGTGAATCACATTTTCATGGAGCAACCCCACAAAAAACTGATAGGATATAAGTGTAATACACGAAAATGTTCGTATGAATAATTCCTATTTGCGTCCATACTTAGAAATGCGGCGAGTATTCTACGTATTCCAGAAATTCAGATTTTGTTTACTGACCACCAGTGGTGAATCACATTTTCATGGAGCAACCCCACAAAAAACTGATAGGATATAAGTGTGGTACACGAAAATGTTCGTATGAATAAGGCCTATTTGCGTCCATACTTAGAAATGCGGCGAGTAGTCTATGTATTCCAGAAATTCAGATTTTGTTTACTGACCACCAGTGGTGAATCACATTTTCATGGAGCAACCCCACAAAAAACTGATAGGATATAAGTGTGATACACCGAAATGTTCGTATGAATAAGGCCTATTTGCGTCCATACTTAGAAATGCGGCGACTAGTCCAGGTATTCCAGAAATTCAGATTTTGTTTACTGACCACCAGTTGTGAATCACATTTTCATGGAGCAACCCCACAAAAAACTGATAGGATATAAGCGTGATACACCAAAATGTTCGTATGAATAAGGCATATTGGCGTCCATACTTAGAAATGCGGCGACTAGTCCAGGTATTCCAGAAATTCAGATTTTGTTTACTGACCACCAGTGGTGAATCACATTTTCATGGAGCAACCCCACAAAAAACTGATAGGATATAAGTGTGATACCCCAAAATGTTCGTATGAATAAGGCCTATTTGATTCCATACTTAGAAATGCGGCGAGTATTCTACGTATTCCAGAAATTCAGATTTTGTTTACTGACCACCAGTGGTGAATCACATTTTCATGGAGCAACCCCACAAAAAACTGATAGGATATAAGTGTGATACACCAAAATGTTCGTATGAATAAGGCCTATTTGTGTCCATACTTAGAAATGCGGCGACTAGTCCAGGTATTCCAGAAATTCAGATTTTGTTTACTGACCACCAGGGGTGAATCACATTTTCATGGAGCAACCCCACAAAAAACTGATAGGATATAAGTGTGATACACCAAAATGTTCGTATGAATAAGGCCTATTTGAGTCCATACTTAGAAATGCGGCGAGTAGTCTACGTATTCCAGAAATTCAGATTTTGTTTACTGACCACCAGTGGTGAATCACATTTTCATGGAGCAACCCCACAAAAAACTGATAGGATATAAGTGTGATACACCAAAATGTTCGTATGAATAAGGCCTATTTGCGTCCATACTTAGAAATGCGGCGACTAGTCCAGGTATTCCAGAAATTCAGATTTTGTTTACTGACCACCAGGGGTGAATCACATTTTCATGGAGCAACCCCACAAAAAACTGATAGGATATAAGTGTGATACACCAAAATGTTCGTATGAATAAGGCCTATTTGTGTCCATACTTAGAAATGCGGCGACTAGTCCAGGTATTCCAGAAATTCAGATTTTGTTTACTGACCACCAGGGGTGAATCACATTTTCATGGAGCAACCCCACAAAAAACTGATAGGATATAAGTGTGATACACCAAAATGTTCGTATGAATAAGGCCTATTTGCGTCCATACTTAGAAATGCGGCGACTAGTCCAGGTATTCCAGAAATTCAGATTTTGTTTACTGACCACCAGGGGTGAATCACATTTTCATGGAGCAACCCCACAAAAAACTGATAGGATATAAGTGTGATACACCAAAATGTTCGTATGAATAAGGCCTATTTGCGTCCATACTTAGAAATGCGGCGAGTATTCTACGTATTCCAGAAATTCAGATTTTGTTTACTGACCACCAGTGGTGAATCACATTTTCATGGAGCAACCCCACAAAAAACTGATAGGATATAAGTGTGATACACCAAAATGTTCGTATGAATAAGGCCTATTTGCGTCCATACTTAGAAATGCGGCGACTAGTCCAGGTATTCCAGAAATTCAGATTTTGTTTACTGACCACCAGTGGTGAATCACATTTTCATGGAGCAACCCCACAAAAAACTGATAGGATATAAGTGTGATACACCAAAATGTTCGTATGAATAAGGCCTATTTGCGTCCGTACTTAGAAATGCGGCGAGTAGTCTACGTATT
This sequence comes from Leucophora obtusa, assembly GCA_949987735.1. Taxonomy (NCBI): domain Eukaryota; kingdom Metazoa; phylum Arthropoda; class Insecta; order Diptera; family Anthomyiidae; genus Leucophora; species Leucophora obtusa. The sequence goes on from OX465297.1 coordinate 209,148,394, forward strand.
CCAGAAATTCAGATTTTGTTTACTGACCACCATTGGTGAATCACATTTTCATGGAGCAACCCCACAAAAAACTGATAGGATATAAGTGTGATACACCAAAATGTTCGTATGAATAAGGCCTATTTGCGTCCATACTTAGAAATGCGGCGACTAGTCCAGGTATTCCAGAAATTCAGATTTTGTTTACTGACCACCAGTGGTGAATCACATTTTCATGGAGCAACCCCACAAAAAACTGATAGGATATAAGTGTGATACATCAAAATGTTCGTATGAATAAGGCCTATTTGCGTCCATACTTAGAAATGCGGCGACTAGTCCAGTTATTCCAGAAATTCAGATTTTGTTTACTGACCACCAGGGGTGAATCACATTTTCATGGAGCAACCCCACAAAAAACTGATAGGATATAAGTGTGATACACCAAAATGTTCGTATGAATAAGGCCTATTTGCGTCCATACTTAGAAATGCGGCGACTAGTCCAGGTATTCCAGAAATTCAGATTTTGTTTACTGACCACCAGGGGTGAATCACATTTTCATGGAGCAACCCCACAAAAAACTGATAGGATATAAGTGTGATACACCAAAATGTTCGTATGAATAAGGCCTATTTGCGTCCATACTTAGAAATGCGGCGACTAGTCCAGGTATTCCAGAAATTCAGATTTTGTTTACTGACCACCAGTGGTGAATCACATTTTCATGGAGCAACCCCACAAAAAACTGATAGGATATAAGTGTGATACACCAAAATGTTCGTATGAATAAGGCCTATTTGCGTCCATACTTAGAAATGCGGCGACTAGTCCAGGTATTCCAGAAATTCAGATTTTGTTTACTGACCACCAGGGGTGAATCACATTTTCATGGAGCAACCCCACAAAAAACTGATAGGATATAAGTGTGATACACCAAAATGTTCGTATGAATAAGGCCTATTTGCGTCCATACTTACGTATTCCAGAAATTCAGATTTTGTTTACTGACCACCAGGGGTGAATCACATTTTCATGGAGCAACCCCACAAAAAACTGATAGGATATAAGTGTGATACACCAAACTGTTCGTATGAATAAGGCCTATTTGCGTCCATACTTAGAAATGCGGCGACTAGTCCAGGTATTCCAGAAATTCAGATTTTGTTTACTGACCACCAGTTGTGAATCACATTTTCATGGAGCAACCCCACAAAAAACTGATAGGATATAAGTGTGATACATCAAAATGTTCGTATGAATAAGGCCTATTTGCGTCCATACTTAGAAATGCGGCGAGTAGTCTACGTATTCCAGAAATGCAGATTTTGTTTACTGACCACCAGTGGTGAATCACATTTTCATGGAGCAACCCCACAAAAAACTGATAGGATATAAGTGTGATACACCAAAATGTTCGTATGAATAAGGCCTATTTGCGTCCATACTTAGAAATGCGGCGACTAGTCCAGGTATTCCAGAAATTCAGATTTTGTTTACTGACCACCAGTGGTGAATCACATTTTCATGGAGCAACCCCACAAAAAACTGACAGGATATAAGTGTGATACACCAAAATGTTCGTATGAATAAGTCCTATTTGCGTCCATACTTAGAAATGCGGCGAGTAGTCTACGTATTCCAGAAATTCAGATTTTGTTTACTGACCACCAGTGGTGAATCACATTTTCATGGAGCAACCCCACAAAAAACTGATAGGATATAAGTGTAATACACGAAAATGTTCGTATGAATAATTCCTATTTGCGTCCATACTTAGAAATGCGGCGAGTATTCTACGTATTCCAGAAATTCAGATTTTGTTTACTGACCACCAGTGGTGAATCACATTTTCATGGAGCAACCCCACAAAAAACTGATAGGATATAAGTGTGATACACGAAAATGTTCGTATGAATAAGGCCTATTTGCGTCCATACTTAGAAATGCGGCGAGTAGTCTACGTATTCCAGAAATTCAGATTTTGTTTACTGACCACCAGTGGTGAATCACATTTTCATGGAGCAACCCCACAAAAAACTGATAGGATATAAGTGTGATACACCGAAATGTTCGTATGAATAAGGCCTATTTGCGTCCATACTTAGAAATGCGGCGACTAGTCCAGGTATTCCAGAAATTCAGATTTTGTTTACTGACCACCAGTGGTGAATCACATTTTCATGGAGCAACCCCACAAAAAACTGAGAGGATATAAGCGTGATACACCAAAATGTTCGTATGAATAAGGCATATTGGCGTCCATACTTAGAAATGCGGCGACTAGTCCAGGTATTCCAGAAATTCAGATTTTGTTTACTGACCACCAGTGGTGAATCACATTTTCATGGAGCAACCCCACAAAAAACTGATAGGATATAAGTGTGATACATCAAAATGTTCGTATGAATAAGGCCTATTTGCGTCCATACTTAGAAATGCGGCGAGTAGTCTACGTATTCCAGAAATGCAGATTTTGTTTACTGACCACCAGTGGTGAATCACATTTTCATGGAGCAACCCCACAAAAAACTGATAGGATATAAGTGTGATACACCAAAATGTTCGTATGAATAAGGCCTATTTGCGTCCATACTTAGAAATGCGGCGAGTAGTCTACGTATTCCAGAAATGCAGATTTTGTTTACTGACCACCAGTGGTGAATCACATTTTCATGGAGCAACCCCACAAAAAACTGATAGGATATAAGTGTGATACACCAAAATGTTCGTATGAATAAGGCCTATTTGCGTCCATACTTAGAAATGCGGCGACTAGTCCAGGTATTCCAGAAATTCAGATTTTGTTTACTGACCACCAGTGGTGAATCACATTTTCATGGAGCAACCCCACAAAAAACTGATAGGATATAAGCGTGATACACCAAAATGTTCGTATGAATAAGGCATATTGGCGTCCATACTTAGAAATGCGGCGACTAGTCCAGGTATTCCAGAAATTCAGATTTTGTTTACTGACCACCAGTGGTGAATCACATTTTCATGGAGCAACCCCACAAAAAACTGATAAGATATAAGTGTGATACACCAAAATGTTCGTATGAATAAGGCCTATTTGCGTCCATACTTAGAAATGCGGCGAGTATTCTACGTATTCCAGAAATTCAGATTTTGTTTACTGACCACCAGTGGTGAATCACATTTTCATGGAGCAACCCCACAAAAAACTGATAGGATATAAGTGTGATACACGAAAATGTTCGTATGAATAAGGCCTATTTGCGTCCATACTTAGAAATGCGGCGAGTAGTCTACGTATTCCAGAAATTCAGATTTTGTTTACTGACCACCAGTGGTGAATCACATTTTCATGGAGCAACCCCACAAAAAACTGATAGGATATAAGTGTGATACACCGAAATGTTCGTATGAATAAGGCCTATTTGCGTCCATACTTAGAAATGCGGCGACTAGTCCAGGTATTCCAGAAATTCAGATTTTGTTTACTGACCACCAGTGGTGAATCACATTTTCATGGAGCAACCCCACAAAAAACTGAGAGGATATAAGCGTGATACACCAAAATGTTCGTATGAATAAGGCATATTGGCGTCCATACTTAGAAATGCGGCGACTAGTCCAGGTATTCCAGAAATTCAGATTTTGTTTACTGACCACCAGTGGTGAATCACATTTTCATGGAGCAACCCCACAAAAAACTGATAGGATATAAGTGTGATACATCAAAATGTTCGTATGAATAAGGCCTATTTGCGTCCATACTTAGAAATGCGGCGAGTAGTCTACGTATTCCAGAAATGCAGATTTTGTTTACTGACCACCAGTGGTGAATCACATTTTCATGGAGCAACCCCACAAAAAACTGATAGGATATAAGTGTGATACACCAAAATGTTCGTATGAATAAGGCCTATTTGCGTCCATACTTAGAAATGCGGCGACTAGTCCAGGTATTCCAGAAATTCAGATTTTGTTTACTGACCACCAGTTGTGAATCACATTTTCATGGAGCAACCCCACAAAAAACTGATAGGATATAAGCGTGATACACCAAAATGTTCGTATGAATAAGGCATATTGGCGTCCATACTTAGAAATGCGGCGACTAGTCCAGGTATTCCAGAAATTCAGATTTTGTTTACTGACCACCAGTGGTGAATCACATTTTCATGGAGCAACCCCACAAAAAACTGATAGGATATAAGTGTGATACACCAAAATGTTCGTATGAATAAGGCCTATTTGCGTCCATACTTAGAAATGCGGCGACTAGTCCAGGTATTCCAGAAATTCAGATTTTGTTTACTGACCACCAGTGGTGAATCACATTTTCATGGAGCAACCCCACAAAAAACTGATAGCATATAAGTGTGATACACCAAAATGTTCGTATGAATAAGGCCTATTTGCGTCCATACTTAGAAATGCGGCGACTAGTCCAGGTATTCCAGAAATTCAGATTTTGTTTACTGACCACCAGTGGTGAATCACATTTTCATGGAGCAACCCCACAAAAAACTGATAGGATATAAGTGTGATACATCAAAATGTTCGTATGAATAAGGCCTATTTGCGTCCATACTTAGAAATGCGGCGAGTAGTCTACGTATTCCAGAAATGCAGATTTTGTTTACTGACCACCAGTGGTGAATCACATTTTCATGGAGCAACCCCACAAAAAACTGATAGGATATAAGTGTGATACACCAAAATGTTCGTATGAATAAGGCCTATTTGCGTCCATACTTAGAAATGCGGCGACTAGTCCAGGTATTCCAGAAATTCAGATTTTGTTTACTGACCACCAGTGGTGAATCACATTTTCTTGGAGCAACCCCACAAAAAACTGATAGGATATAAGTGTGATACATCAAAATGTTCGTATGAATAAGGCCTATTTGCGTCCATACTTAGAAATGCGGCGAGTAGTCTACGTATTCCAGAAATGCAGATTTTGTTTACTGACCACCAGTGGTGAATCACATTTTCATGGAGCAACCCCACAAAAAACTGATAGGATATAAGTGTGATACACCAAAATGTTCGTATGAATAAGGCCTATTTGCGTCCATACTTAGAAATGCGGCGACTAGTCCAGGTATTCCAGAAATTCAAATTTTGTTTACTGACCACCAGTGGTGAATCACATTTTCATGGAGCAACCCCACAAAAAACTGATAGGATATAAGTGTGATACACCAAAATGTTCGTATGAATAAGGCCTATTTGCGTCCATACTTAGAAATGCGGCGACTAGTCCAGGTATTCCAGAAATTCAGATTTTGTTTACTGACCACCAGTGGTGAATCACATTTTCATGGAGCAACCCCACAAAAAACTGATAAGATATAAGTGTGATACACCAAAATGTTCGTATGAATAAGGCCTATTTGCCTCCATACTTAGAAATGCGGCGACTGGTCCAGGTATTCCAGAAATTCAGATTTTGTTTACTGACCACCAGTTGTGAATCACATTTTCATGGAGCAACCCCACAAAAAACTGATAGGATATAAGTGTGATACACCAAAATGTTCGTATGAATAAGGCCTATTTGCGTCCATACTTAGAAATGCGGCGACTAGTCCAGGTATTCCAGAAATTCAGATTTTGTTTACTGACCACCAGTGGTGAATCACATTTTCTTGGAGCAACCCCACAAAAAACTGATAGGATATAAGTGTGATACATCAAAATGTTCGTATGAATAAGGCCTATTTGCGTCCATACTTAGAAATGCGGCGAGTAGTCTACGTATTCCAGAAATGCAGATTTTGTTTACTGACCACCAGTGGTGAATCACATTTTCATGGAGCAACCCCACAAAAAACTGATAGGATATAAGTGTGATACACCAAAATGTTCGTATGAATAAGGCCTATTTGCGTCCATACTTAGAAATGCGGCGACTAGTCCAGGTATTCCAGAAATTCAGATTTTGTTTACTGACCACCAGTTGTGAATCACATTTTCATGGAGCAACCCCACAAAAAACTGATAGGATATAAGCGTGATACACCAAAATGTTCGTATGAATAAGGCATATTGGCGTCCATACTTAGAAATGCGGCGACTAGTCCAGGTATTCCAGAAATTCAGATTTTGTTTACTGACCACCAGTGGTGAATCACATTTTCATGGAGCAACCCCACAAAAAACTGATAGGATATAAGTGTGATACACCAAAATGTTCGTATGAATAAGGCCTATTTGCGTCCATACTTAGAAATGCGGCGACTAGTCCAGGTATTCCAGAAATTCAGATTTTGTTTACTGACCACCAGTGGTGAATCACATTTTCATGGAGCAACCCCACAAAAAACTGATAGCATATAAGTGTGATACACCAAAATGTTCGTATGAATAAGGCCTATTTGCGTCCATACTTAGAAATGCGGCGACTAGTCCAGGTATTCCAGAAATTCAGATTTTGTTTACTGACCACCAGTGGTGAATCACATTTTCATGGAGCAACCCCACAAAAAACTGATAAGATATAAGTGTGATACACCAAAATGTTCGTATGAATAAGGCCTATTTGCCTCCATACTTAGAAATGCGGCGACTAGTCCAGGTATTCCAGAAATTCAGATTTTGTTTACTGACCACCAGTGGTGAATCACATTTTCATGGAGCAACCCCACAAAAAACTGATAGGATATAAGTGTGATACACCAAAATGTTCGTATGAATAAGGCCTATTTGCGTCCATACTTAGAAATGCGGCGACTAGTCCAGGTATTCCAGAAATTCAGATTTTGTTTACTGACCACCAGTGGTGAATCACATTTTCATGGAGCAACCCCACAAAAAACTGATAGGATATAAGTGTGACACACGAAAATGTTCGTATGAATAAGGCCTATTTGCGTCCATACTTAGAAATGCGGAAGTAGTCTACGTATTCCAGAAATTCAGATTTTGTTTACTGACCACCAGTGGTGAATCACATTTTCATGGAGCAACCCCACAAAAAACTGATAGGATATAAGTGTGATACACCAAAATGTTCGTATGAAGAAGGCCTATTTGCGTCCATACTTAGAAATGCGGCGACTAGTCCAGGTATTCCAGAAATTCAGATTTTGTTTACTGACCACTAGTGGTGAATCACATTTTCATGGAGCAACCCCACAAAAAACTGATAGCATATAAGTGTGATACACCAAAATGTTCGTATGAATAAGGCCTATTTGCGTCCATACTTAGAAATGCGGCGAGTAGTCTACATATTCCAGAAATTCAGATTTTGTTTACTGACCACCAGTGGTGAATCACATTTTCATGGAGCAACCCCACAAAAAACTGATAGGATATAAGTGTGATACACCAAAATGTTCGCATGAAGAAGGCCTATTTGCGTCCATACTTAGAAATGCGGCGACTAGTCCAGGTATTCCAGAAATTCAGATTTTGTTTACTGACCACCAGTTGTGAATCACATTTTCATGGAGCAACCCCACAAAAAACTGATAGGATATAAGTGTGATACACGAAAATGTTCGTATGAATAAGGCCTATTTGCGTCCATACTTAGAAATGCGGCGACTAGTCCAGGTATTCCAGAAATTCAGATTTTGTTTACTGACCACCAGTGGTGAATCACATTTTCATGGAGCAACCCCACAAAAAACTGACAGGGTATAAGTGTGATACACCAAAATGTTCGTATGAATAAGGCCTATTTGCGTCCATACTTAGAAATGCGGCGACTAATCCAGGTATTCCAGAAATTCAGATTTTGTTTACTGACCACCAGTGGTGAATCACATTTTCATGGAGCAACCCCACAAAAAACTGATAGGATATAAGTGTGATACACGAAAATGTTCGTATGAATAAGGCCTATTTGCGTCCATACTTAGAAATGCGGCGACTAGTCCAGGTATTCCAGAAATTCAGATTTTGTTTACTGACCACCAGTGGTGAATCACATTTTCATGGAGCAACCCCACAAAAAACTGATAGGATATAAGTGTGATACACCAAAATGTTCGTATGAATAAGGCCTATTTGCGTCCATACTTAGAAATGCGGCGACTAGTCCAGGTATTCCGGAAATTCAGATTTTGTTTACTGACCACCAGTGGTGAATCACATTTTCATGAAACAACCACATTTTCATGGAGCAACCCCACAAAAAACTGATAGGATATAAGTGTGATACACCAAAATGTTCGTATGAATAAGGCCTATTTGCGTCCATACTTAGAAATGCGGCGAGTATTCTACGTATTCCAGAAATTCAGATTTTGTTTACTGACCACCAGTGGTGAATCACATTTTCATGGAGCAACCCCACAAAAAACTGATAGGATATAAGTGTGATACACCAAAATGTTCGTATGAATAAGGCCTATTTGCGTCCATACTTAGAAATGCGGCGACTAGTCCAGGTATTCCAGAAATTCAGATTTTGTTTACTGACCACCAGTGGTGAATCACATTTTCATGGAGCAACCCCACAAAAAACTGATAGGATATAAGTGTGATACACCAAAATGTTCGTATGAATAAGGCCTATTTGCGTCCATACTTAGAAATGCGGCGAGTAGTCTACGTATTCCAGAAATTCAGATTTTGTTTACTGACCACCAGTGGTGAATCACATTTTCATGGAGCAACCCCACAAAAAACTGATAGGATATAAGTGTAATACACGAAAATGTTCGTATGAATAATTCCTATTTGCGTCCATACTTAGAAATGCGGCGAGTATTCTACTTATTCCAGAAATTCAGATTTTGTTTACTGACCACCAGTGGTGAATCACATTTTCATGGAGCAACCCCACAAAAAACTGATAGGATATAAGTGTGATACACGAAAATGTTCGTATGAATAAGGCCTATTTGCGTCCATACTTAGAAATGCGGCGAGTAGTCTACGTATTCCAGAAATTCAGATTTTGTTTACTGACCACCAGTGGTGAATCACATTTTCATGGAGCAACCCCACAAAAAACTGATAGGATATAAGTGTGATACACCGAAATGTTCGTATGAATAAGGCCTATTTGCGTCCATACTTAGAAATGCGGCGACTAGTCCAGGTATTCCAGAAATTCAGATTTTGTTTACTGACCACCAGTTGTGAATCACATTTTCATGGAGCAACCCCACAAAAAACTGATAGGATATAAGTGTGATACACCAAAATGTTCGTATGAATAAGGCCTATTTGCGTCCATACTTAGAAATGCGGCGACTAATCCAGGTATTCCAGAAATTCAGATTTTGTTTACTGACCACCAGTGGTGAATCACATTTTCATGGAGCAACCCCACAAAAAACTGATAGGATATAAGTGTGATACACGAAAATGTTCGTATGAATAAGGCCTATTTGCGTCCATACTTAGAAATGCGGCGACTAGTCCAGGTATTCCAGAAATTCAGATTTTGTTTACTGACCACCAGGGGTGAATCACATTTTCATGGAGCAACCCCACAAAAAACTGATAGGATATAAGTGTGATACACCAAAATGTTCGTATGAAGAAGGCCTATTTGCGTCCATACTTAGAAATGCGGCGACTAGTCCAGGTATTCCAGAAATTCAGATTTTGTTTACTGACCACTACTGGTGAATCACATTTTCATGGAGCAACCCCACAAAAAACTGATAGCATATAAGTGTGATACACCAAAATGTTTGTATGAATAAGGCCTATTTGCGTCCATACTTAGAAATGCGGCGAGTAGTCTACATATTCCAGAAATTCAGATTTTGTTTACTGACCACCAGTGGTGAATCACATTTTCATGGAGCAACCCCACAAAAAACTGATAGGATATAAGTGTGATACACCAAAATGTTCGCATGAAGAAGGCCTATTTGCGTCCATACTTAGAAATGCGGCGACTAGTCCAGGTATTCCAGAAATTCAGATTTTGTTTACTGACCACCAGTTGTGAATCACATTTTCATGGAGCAACCCCACAAAAAACTGATAGGATATAAGTGTGATACACGAAAATGTTCGTATGAATAAGGCCTATTTGCGTCCATACTTAGAAATGCGGCGACTAGTCCAGGTATTCCAGAAATTCAGATTTTGTTTACTGACCACCAGTGGTGAATCACATTTTCATGGAGCAACCCCACAAAAAACTGATAGGGTATAAGTGTGATACACCAAAATGTTCGTATGAATAAGGCCTATTTGCGTCCATACTTAGAAATGCGGCGACTAATCCAGGTATTCCAGAAATTCAGATTTTGTTTACTGACCACCAGTGGTGAATCACATTTTCATGGAGCAACCCCACAAAAAACTGATAGGATATAAGTGTGATACACGAAAATGTTCGTATGAATAAGGCCTATTTGCGTCCATACTTAGAAATGCGGCGACTAGTCCAGGTATTCCAGAAATTCAGATTTTGTTTACTGACCACCAGTGGTGAATCACATTTTCATGGAGCAACCCCACAAAAAACTGATAGGATATAAGTGTGATACACCAAAATGTTCGTATGAATAAGGCCTATTTGCGTCCATACTTAGAAATGCGGCGACTAGTCCAGGTATTCCGGAAATTCAGATTTTGTTTACTGACCACCAGTGGTGAATCACATTTTCATGAAACAACCACATTTTCATGGAGCAACCCCACAAAAAACTGATAGGATATAAGTGTGATACACCAAAATGTTCGTATGAATAAGGCCTATTTGCGTCCATACTTAGAAATGCGGCGAGTATTCTACGTATTCCAGAAATTCAGATTTTGTTTACTGACCACCAGTGGTGAATCACATTTTCATGGAGCAACCCCACAAAAAACTGATAGGATATAAGTGTGATACACCAAAATGTTCGTATGAATAAGGCCTATTTGCGTCCGTACTTAGAAATGCGGCGACTAGTCCAGGTATTCCAGAAATTCAGATTTTGTTTACTGACCACCAGTGGTGAATCACATTTTCATGGAGCAACCCCACAAAAAACTGATAGGATATAAGTGTGATACACCAAAATGTTCGTATGAATAAGGCCTATTTGCGTCCATACTTAGAAATGCGGCGAGTATTCTACGTATTCCAGAAATTCAGATTTTGTTTACTGACCACCAGGGTTGAATCACATTTTCATGGAGCAACCCCACAAAAAACTGATAGGATATAAGTGTGATACACGAAAATGTTCGTATGAATAAGGCCTATTTGCGTCCATACTTAGAAATGCGGCGACTAGTCCAGGTATTCCAGAAATTCAGATTTTGTTTACTGACCACCAGTGGTGAATCACATTTTCATGGAGCAACCCCACAAAAAACTGATAGGATATAAGTGTGATACACCAAAATGTTCGTATGAATAAGGCCTATTTGCGTCCATACTTAGAAATGCGGCGAGTAGTCTACGTATTCCAGAAATTCAGATTTTGTTTACTGACCACCAGTGGTGAATCACATTTTCATGGAGCAACCCCACAAAAAACTGATAGGATATAAGTGTAATACACGAAAATGTTCGTATGAATAATTCCTATTTGCGTCCATACTTAGAAATGCGGCGAGTATTCTACGTATTCCAGAAATTCAGATTTTGTTTACTGACCACCAGTGGTGAATCACATTTTCATGGAGCAACCCCACAAAAAACTGATAGGATATAAGTGTGATACACGAAAATGTTCGTATGAATAAGGCCTATTTGCGTCCATACTTAGAAATGCGGCGAGTAGTCTACGTATTCCAGAAATTCAGATTTTGTTTACTGACCACCAGTGGTGAATCACATTTTCATGGAGCAACCCCACAAAAAACTGATAGGATATAAGTGTAATACACCGAAATGTTCGTATGAATAAGGCCTATTTGCGTCCATACTTAGAAATGCGGCGACTAGTCCAGGTATTCCAGAAATTCAGATTTTGTTTACTGACCACCAGTTGTGAATCACATTTTCATGGAGCAACCCCACAAAAAACTGATAGGATATAAGTGTGATACACCAAAATGTTCGTATGAATAAGGCCTATTTGAGTCCATACTTAGAAATGCGGCGAGTAGTCTACGTATTCCAGAAATTCAGATTTTGTTTACTGACCACCAGTGGTGAATCACATTTTCATGGAGCAACCCCACAAAAAACTGATAGGATATAAGTGTGATACACCAAAATGTTCGTATGAATAAGGCCTATTTGCGTCCATACTTAGAAATGCGGCGACTAGTCCAGGTATTCCAGAAATTCAGATTTTGTTTACTGACCACCAGGGGTGAATCACATTTTCATGGAGCAACCCCACAAAAAACTGATAGGATATAAGTGTGATACACCAAAATGTTCGTATGAATAAGGCCTATTTGTGTCCATACTTAGAAATGCGGCGACTAGTCCAGGTATTCCAGAAATTCAGATTTTGTTTACTGACCACCAGGGGTGAATCACATTTTCATGGAGCAACCCCACAAAAAACTGATAGGATATAAGTGTGATACACCAAAATGTTCGTATGAATAAGGCCTATTTGCGTCCATACTTAGAAATGCGGCGAGTAGTCTACGTATTCCAGAAATTCAGATTTTGTTTACTGACCACCAGGGGTGAATCACATTTTCATGGAGCAACCCCACAAAAAACTGATAGGATATAAGTGTGATACACCAAAATGTTCGTATGAATAAGGCCTATTTGCGTCCATACGTAGAAATGCGGCGACTAGTCCAGGTATTCCAGAAATTCAGATTTTGTTTACTGACCACCAGGGGTGAATCACATTTTCATGGAGCAACCCCACAAAAAACTGATAGGATATAAGTGTGATACACCAAAATGTTCGTATGAATAAGGCCTATTTGCGTCCATACGTAGAAATGCGGCGACTAGTCCAGGTATTCCAGAAATTCAGATTTTGTTTACTGACCACCAGGGGTGAATCACATTTTCATGGAGCAACCCCACAAAAAACTGATAGGATATAAGTGTGATACACCAAAATGTTCGTATGAATAAGGCCTATTTGCGTCCATACTTAGAAATGCGGCGACTAGTCCAGGTATTCCAGAAATTCAGATTTTGTTTACTGACCACCAGGGGTGAATCACATTTTCATGGAGCAACCCCACAAAAAACTGATAGGATATAAGTGTGATACACCAAAATGTTCGTATGAATAAGGCCTATTTGCGTCCATACTTAGAAATGCGGCGAGTATTCTACGTATTCCAGAAATTCAGATTTTGTTTACTGACCACCAGGGGTGAATCACATTTTCATGGAGCAACCCCACAAAAAACTGATAGGATATAAGTGTGATACACGAAAATGTTCGTATGAATAAGGCCTATTTGCGTCCATACTTAGAAATGCGGCGACTAGTCCAGGTATTCCAGAAATTCAGATTTTGTTTACTGACCACCAGTGGTGAATCACATTTTCATGGAGCAACCCCACAAAAAACTGATAGGATATAAGTGTGATACACCAAAATGTTCGTATGAATAAGGCCTATTTGCGTCCATACTTAGAAATGCGGCGAGTAGTCTACGTATTCCAGAAATTCAGATTTTGTTTACTGACCACCAGTGGTGAATCACATTTTCATGGAGCAACCCCACAAAAAACTGATAGGATATAAGTGTGATACACGAAAATGTTCGTATGAATAAGGCCTATTTGCGTCCATACTTAGAAATGCGGCGACTAGTCCAGGTATTCCAGAAATTCAGATTTTGTTTACTGACCACCAGTGGTGAATCACATTTTCATGGAGCAACCCCACAAAAAACTGATAGGATATAAGTGTGATACACCAAAATGTTCGTATGAATAAGGCCTATTTGCGTCCATACTTAGAAATGCGGCGAGTAGTCTACGTATTCCAGAAATTCAGATTTTGTTTACTGACCACCAGTGGTGAATCACATTTTCATGGAGCAACCCCACAAAAAACTGATAGGATATAAGTGTGATACACCAAAATGTTCGTATGAATAAGGCCTATTTGCGTCCATACTTAGAAATGCGGCGACTAGTCCAGGTATTCCAGAAATTCAGATTTTGTTTACTGACCACCAGTGGTGAATCACATTTTCATGGAGCAACCCCACAAAAAACTGATAGGATATAAGTGTGATACACGAAAATGTTCGTACGTATGAATAAGGCCTATTTGCGTCCATACTTAGAAATGCGGCGAGTAGTCTACGTATTCCAGAAATTCAGATTTTGTTTACTGACCACCAGTGGTGAATCACATTTTCATGGAGCAACCCCACAAAAAACTGATAGGATATAAGTGTGATACACCAAAATGTTCGTATGAATAAGGCCTATTTGCGTCCATACTTAGAAATGCGGCGAGTAGTCTACGTATTCCAGAAATTCAGATTTTGTTTACTGACCACCAGTGGTGAATCACATTTTCATGGAGCAACCCCACAAAAAACTGGCAGGATATAAGTGTGATACACCAAAATATTCGCATGAATAAGGCCTATTTGCGTCCATACTTAGAAATGCGGCGAGTAGTCTACGTATTCCAGAAATTCAGATTTTGTTTACTGACCACCAGTGGTGAATCACATTTTCATGGAGCAACCCCACAAAAAACTGATAGGATATAAGTGTGATACACGAAAATGTTCGTATGAATAAGGTCTATTTGCGTCCATACTTAGAAATGCGGCGACTAGTCCAGGTATTCCAGAAATTCAGATTTTGTTTACTGACCACCAGTGGTGAATCACATTTTCATGGAGCAACCCCACAAAAAACTGATAGGATATAAGTGTGATACACCAAAATGTTCGTATGAATAAGGCCTATTTGCGTCCATACTTAGAAATGCGGCGACTAGTCCAGGTATTCCAGAAATTCAGATTTTGTTTACTGACCACCAGTGGTGAATCACATTTTCATGGAGCAACCCCACAAAAAACTGATAGGATATAAGTGTGATACACGAAAATGTTCGTACGTATGAATAAGGCCTATTTGCGTCCATACTTAGAAATGCGGCGAGTAGTCTACGTATTCCAGAAATTCAGATTTTGTTTACTGACCACCAGTGGTGAATCACATTTTCATGGAGCAACCCCACAAAAAACTGATAGGATATAAGTGTGATACACGAAAATGTTCGTATGAATAAGGCCTATTTGCGTCCATACTTAGAAATGCGGCGAGTATTCTACGTATTCCAGAAATTCAGATTTTGTTTACTGACCACCAGTGGTGAATCACATTTTCATGGAGCAACCCCACAAAAAACTGATAGGATATAAGTGTGATACACCAAAATGTTCGTATGAATAAGGCCTATTTGCGTCCATACTTAGAAATGCGGCGACTAGTCCAGGTATTCCAGAAATTCAGATTTTGTTTACTGACCACCAGTGGTGAATCACATTTTCATGGAGCAACCCCACAAAAAACTGATAGGATATAAGTGTGATACACCAAAATGTTCGTATGAATAAGGCCTATTTGCGTCCATACTTAGAAATGCGGCGACTAGTCCAGGTATTCCAGAAATTCAGATTTTGTTTACTGACCACCAGTGGTGAATCACATTTTCATGGAGCAACCCCACAAAAAACTGATAGGATATAAGTGTGATACACGAAAATGTTCGTATGAATAAGGCCTATTTGCGTCCATACTTAGAAATGCGGCGACTAGTCCAGGTATTCCAGAAATTCAGATTTTGTTTACTGACCACCAGTGGTGAATCACATTTTCATGGAGCAACCCCACAAAAAACTGATAGGATATAAGTGTGATACACCAAAATGTTCGTATGAATAAGGCCTATTTGCGTCCATACCTAGAAATGCGGCTAATAGTCTACGTATTCCAGAAATTCAGATTTTGTTTACTGACCACCAGTGGTGAATCACATTTTCATGGAGCAACCCCACAAAAAACTGATAGGATATAAGTGTGATACACGAAAATGTTCGTATGAATAAGGCCTATTTGCGTCCATACTTAGAAATGCGGCGACTAGTCCAGGTATTCCAGAAATTCAGATTTTATTTACTGACCACCAGTGGTGAATCACATTTTCATGGAGCAACCCCACAAAAAATTGATAGGATATAAGTGTGATACACCAAAATGTTCTTATGAAGAAGGCCTATTTGCGTCCATACTTAGAAATGCGGCGAGTAGTCTACGTATTCCAGAAATTCAGATTTTGTTTACTGACCACCAGTGGTGAATCACATTTTCATGGAGCAACCCCACAAAAAACTGATAGGATATAAGTGTGATACACCAAAATGTTCGTATGAATAAGGCCTATTTGCGTCCATACTTAGAAATGCGGCGACTAGTCCAGGTATTCCAGAAATTCAGATTTTGTTTACTGACCACCAGTGGTGAATCACATTTTCATGGAGCAACCCCACAAAAAACTGATAGGATATAAGTGTGATACACGAAAATGTTCGTATGAATAAAGCCTATTTGCGTCCATACTTAGAAATGCGGCGACTAGTCCAGGTATTCCAGAAATTCAGATTTTGTTTACTGACCACCAGTGGTGAATCACATTTTCATGGAGCAACCCCACAAAAAACTGATAGGATATAAGTGTGATACACGAAAATGTTCGTATGAATAAGGCCTATTTGCGTCCATACTTAGAAATGCGGCGAGTAGTCTACGTATTCCAGAAATTCAGATTTTGTTTACTGACCACCAGTGGTGAATCACATTTTCATGGAGCAACCCCACAAAAAACTGATAGGATATAAGTGTGATACACCGAAATGTTCGTATGAGTAAGGCCTATTTGCGTCCATACTTAGAAATGCGGCGACTAGTCCAGGTATTCCAGAAATTCAGATTTTGTTTACTGACCACCAGTTGTGAATCACATTTTCATGGAGCAACCCCACAAAAAACTGATAGGATATAAGTGTGATACACCAAAATGTTCGTATGAATAAGGCCTATTTGCGTCCATACTTAGAAATGCGGCGACTAATCCAGGTATTCCAGAAATTCAGATTTTGTTTACTGACCACCAGTGGTGAATCACATTTTCATGGAGCAACCCCACAAAAAACTGATAGGATATAAGTGTGATACACGAAAATGTTCGTATGAATAAGGCCTATTTGCGTCCATACTTAGAAATGCGGCGACTAGTCCAGGTATTCCAGAAATTCAGATTTTGTTTACTGACCACCAGGGGTGAATCACATTTTCATGGAGCAACCCCACAAAAAACTGATAGGATATAAGTGTGATACACCAAAATGTTCGTATGAAGAAGGCCTATTTGCGTCCATACTTAGAAATGCGGCGACTAGTCCAGGTATTCCAGAAATTCAGATTTTGTTTACTGACCACTAGTGGTGAATCACATTTTCATGGAGCAACCCCACAAAAAACTGATAGCATATAAGTGTGATACACCAAAATGTTCGTATGAATAAGGCCTATTTGCGTCCATACTTAGAAATGCGGCGAGTAGTCTACATATTCCAGAAATTCAGATTTTGTTTACTGACCACCAGTGGTGAATCACATTTTCATGGAGCAACCCCACAAAAAACTGATAGGATATAAGTGTGATACACCAAAATGTTCGCATGAAGAAGGCCTATTTGCGTCCATACTTAGAAATGCGGCGACTAGTCCAGGTATTCCAGAAATTCAGATTTTGTTTACTGACCACCAGTTGTGAATCACATTTTCATGGAGCAACCCCACAAAAAACTGATAGGATATAAGTGTGATACACGAAAATGTTCGTATGAATAAGGCCTATTTGCGTCCATACTTAGAAATGCGGCGACTAGTCCAGGTATTCCAGAAATTCAGATTTTGTTTACTGACCACCAGTGGTGAATCACATTTTCATGGAGCAACCCCACAAAAAACTGATAGGGTATAAGTGTGATACACCAAAATGTTCGTATGAATAAGGCCTATTTGCGTCCATACTTAGAAATGCGGCGACTAATCCAGGTATTCCAGAAATTCAGATTTTGTTTACTGACCACCAGTGGTGAATCACATTTTCATGGAGCAACCCCACAAAAAACTGATAGGATATAAGTGTGATACACGAAAATGTTCGTATGAATAAGGCCTATTTGCGTCCATACTTAGAAATGCGGCGACTAGTCCAGGTATTCCGGAAATTCAGATTTTGTTTACTGACCACCAGTGGTGAATCACATTTTCATGAAACAACCACATTTTCATGGAGCAACCCCACAAAAAACTGATAGGATATAAGTGTGATACACCAAAATGTTCGTATGAATAAGGCCTATTTGCGTCCATACTTAGAAATGCGGCGAGTATTCTACGTATTCCAGAAATTCAGATTTTGTTTACTGACCACCAGTGGTGAATCACATTTTCATGGAGCAACCCCACAAAAAACTGATAGGATATAAGTGTGATACACCAAAATGTTCGTATGAATAAGGCCTATTTTCGTCCATACTTAGAAATGCGGCGACTAGTCCAGGTATTCCAGAAATTCAGATTTTGTTTACTGACCACCAGTGGTGAATCACATTTTCATGGAGCAACCCCACAAAAAACTGATAGGATATAAGTGTGATACACCAAAATGTTCGTATGAATAAGGCCTATTTGCGTCCATACTTAGAAATGCGGCGAGTAGTCTACGTATTCCAGAAATTCAGATTTTGTTTACTGACCACCAGTGGTGAATCACATTTTCATGGAGCAACCCCACAAAAAACTGATAGGATATAAGTGTAATACACGAAAATGTTCGTATGAATAATTCCTATTTGCGTCCATACTTAGAAATGCGGCGAGTATTCTACGTATTCCAGAAATTCAGATTTTGTTTACTGACCACCAGTGGTGAATCACATTTTCATGGAGCAACCCCACAAAAAACTGATAGGATATAAGTGTGATACACGAAAATGTTCGTATGAATAAGGCCTATTTGCGTCCATACTTAGAAATGCGGCGAGTAGTCTACGTATTCCAGAAATTCAGATTTTGTTTACTGACCACCAGTGGTGAATCACATTTTCATGGAGCAACCCCACAAAAAACTGATAGGATATAAGTGTAATACACCGAAATGTTCGTATGAATAAGGCCTATTTGCGTCCATACTTAGAAATGCGGCGACTAGTCCAGGTATTCCAGAAATTCAGATTTTGTTTACTGACCACCAGTTGTGAATCACATTTTCATGGAGCAACCCCACAAAAAACTGATAGGATATAAGTGTGATACACCAAAATGTTCGTATGAATAAGGCCTATTTGAGTCCATACTTAGAAATGCGGCGAGTAGTCTACGTATTCCAGAAATTCAGATTTTGTTTACTGACCACCAGTGGTGAATCACATTTTCATGGAGCAACCCCACAAAAAACTGATAGGATATAAGTGTGATACACCAAAATGTTCGTATGAATAAGGCCTATTTGCGTCCATACTTAGAAATGCGGCGACTAGTCCAGGTATTCCAGAAATTCAGATTTTGTTTACTGACCACCAGGGGTGAATCACATTTTCATGGAGCAACCCCACAAAAAACTGATAGGATATAAGTGTGATACACCAAAATGTTCGTATGAATAAGGCCTATTTGTGTCCATACTTAGAAATGCGGCGACTAGTCCAGGTATTCCAGAAATTCAGATTTTGTTTACTGACCACCAGGGGTGAACCACATTTTCATGGAGCAACCCCACAAAAAACTGATAGGATATAAGTGTGATACACCAAAATGTTCGTATGAATAAGGCCTATTTGCGTCCATACTTAGAAATGCGGCGAGTAGTCTACGTATTCCAGAAATTCAGATTTTGTTTACTGACCACCAGGGGTGAATCACATTTTCATGGAGCAACCCCACAAAAAACTGATAGGATATAAGTGTGATACACCAAAATGTTCGTATGAATAAGGCCTATTTGCGTCCATACTTAGAAATGCGGCGAGTATTCTAAGTATTCCAGAAATTCAGATTTTGTTTACTGACCACCAGGGGTGAATCACATTTTCATGGAGCAACCCCACAAAAAACTGATAGGATATAAGTGTGATACACCAAAATGTTCGTATGAATAAGGCCTATTTGCGTCCATACTTAGAAATGCGGCGACTAGTCCAGGTATTCCAGAAATTCAGATTTTGTTTACTGACCACCAGGGGTGAATCACATTTTCATGGAGCAACCCCACAAAAAACTGATAGGATATAAGTGTGATACACCAAAATGTTCGTATGAATAAGGCCTATTTGCGTCCATACGTAGAAATGCGGCGACTAGTCCAGGTATTCCAGAAATTCAGATTTTGTTTACTGACCACCAGGGGTGAATCACATTTTCATGGAGCAACCCCACAAAAAACTGATAGGATATAAGTGTGATACACCAAAATGTTCGTATGAATAAGGCCTATTTGCGTCCATACTTAGAAATGCGGCGACTAGTCCAGGTATTCCAGAAATTCAGATTTTGTTTACTGACCACCAGGGGTGAATCACATTTTCATGGAGCAACCCCACAAAAAACTGATAGGATATAAGTGTGATACACCAAAATGTTCGTATGAATAAGGCCTATTTGCGTCCATACTTAGAAATGCGGCGAGTATTCTACGTATTCCAGAAATTCAGATTTTGTTTACTGACCACCAGGGGTGAATCACATTTTCATGGAGCAACCCCACAAAAAACTGATAGGATATAAGTGTGATACACGAAAATGTTCGTATGAATAAGGCCTATTTGCGTCCATACTTAGAAATGCGGCGACTAGTCCAGGTATTCCAGAAATTCAGATTTTGTTTACTGACCACCAGTGGTGAATCACATTTTCATGGAGCAACCCCACAAAAAACTGATAGGATATAAGTGTGATACACCAAAATGTTCGTATGAATAAGGCCTATTTGCGTCCATACTTAGAAATGCGGCGAGTAGTCTACGTATTCCAGAAATTCAGATTTTGTTTACTGACCACCAGTGGTGAATCACATTTTCATGGAGCAACCCCACAAAAAACTGATAGGATATAAGTGTGATACACCAAAATGTTCGTATGAATAAGGCCTATTTGCGTCCATACTTAGAAATGCGGCGACTAGTCCAGGTATTCCAGAAATTCAGATTTTGTTTACTGACCACCAGTGGTGAATCACATTTTCATGGAGCAACCCCACAAAAAACTGATAGGATATAAGTGTGATACACGAAAATGTTCGTATGAATAAGGTCTATTTGCGTCCATACTTAGAAATGCGGCGACTAGTCCAGGTATTCCAGAAATTCAGATTTTGTTTACTGACCACCAGTGGTGAATCACATTTTCATGGAGCAACCCCACAAAAAACTGATAGGATATAAGTGTGATACACCAAAATGTTCGTATGAATAAGGCCTATTTGCGTCCATACTTAGAAATGCGGCGACTAGTCCAGGTATTCCAGAAATTCAGATTTTGTTTACTGACCACCAGTGGTGAATCACATTTTCATGGAGCAACCCCACAAAAAACTGATAGGATATAAGTGTGATACACGAAAATGTTCGTACGTATGAATAAGGCCTATTTGCGTCCATACTTAGAAATGCGGCGAGTAGTCTACGTATTCCAGAAATTCAGATTTTGTTTACTGACCACCAGTGGTGAATCACATTTTCATGGAGCAACCCCACAAAAAACTGATAGGATATAAGTGTGATACACGAAAATGTTCGTATGAATAAGGCCTATTTGCGTCCATACTTAGAAATGCGGCGAGTAGTCTACGTATTCCAGAAATTCAGATTTTGTTTACTGACCACCAGTGGTGAATCACATTTTCATGGAGCAACCCCACAAAAAACTGATAGGATATAAGTGTAATACACCGAAATGTTCGTATGAATAAGGCCTATTTGCGTCCATACTTAGAAATGCGGCGACTAGTCCAGGTATTCCAGAAATTCAGATTTTGTTTACTGACCACCAGTTGTGAATCACATTTTCATGGAGCAACCCCACAAAAAACTGATAGGATATAAGTGTGATACACCAAAATGTTCGTATGAATAAGGCCTATTTGAGTCCATACTTAGAAATGCGGCGAGTAGTCTACGTATTCCAGAAATTCAGATTTTGTTTACTGACCACCAGTGGTGAATCACATTTTCATGGAGCAACCCCACAAAAAA
This sequence comes from Leucophora obtusa, assembly GCA_949987735.1. Lineage (NCBI taxonomy): Eukaryota > Metazoa > Arthropoda > Insecta > Diptera > Anthomyiidae > Leucophora > Leucophora obtusa. Next base: position 209,170,489 of record OX465297.1, read on the forward strand.
CTGATAGGATATAAGTGTAATACACGAAAATGTTCGTATGAATAATTCCTATTTGCGTCCATACTTAGAAATGCGGCGAGTATTCTACGTATTCCAGAAATTCAGATTTTGTTTACTGACCACCAGTGGTGAATCACATTTTCATGGAGCAACCCCACAAAAAACTGATAGGATATAAGTGTGATACACGAAAATGTTCGTATGAATAAGGCCTATTTGCGTCCATACTTAGAAATGCGGCGAGTAGTCTACGTATTCCAGAAATTCAGATTTTGTTTACTGACCACCAGTGGTGAATCACATTTTCATGGAGCAACCCCACAAAAAACTGATAGGATATAAGTGTAATACACCGAAATGTTCGTATGAATAAGGCCTATTTGCGTCCATACTTAGAAATGCGGCGAGTATTCTACGTATTCCAGAAATTCAGATTTTGTTTACTGACCACCAGTGGTGAATCACATTTTCATGGAGCAACCCCACAAAAAACTGATAGGATATAAGTGTGATACACGAAAATGTTCGTATGAATAAGGCCTATTTGCGTCCATACTTAGAAATGCGGCGACTAGTCCAGGTATTCCAGAAATTCAGATTTTGTTTACTGACCACCAGTTGTGAATCACATTTTCATGGAGCAACCCCACAAAAAACTGATAGGATATAAGTGTGATACACGAAAATGTTCGTATGAATAAGGCCTATTTGCGTCCATACTTAGAAATGCGGCGACTAGTCCAGGTATTCCAGAAATTCAGATTTTGTTTACTGACCACCAGTGGTGAATCACATTTTCATGGAGCAACCCCACAAAAAACTGATAGGATATAAGTGTAATACACCGAAATGTTCGTATGAATAAGGCCTATTTGCGTCCATACTTAGAAATGCGGCGAGTATTCTACGTATTCCAGAAATTCAGATTTTGTTTACTGACCACCAGTGGTGAATCACATTTTCATGGAGCAACCCCACAAAAAACTGATAGGATATAAGTGTGATACACCAAAATGTTCGCATGAAGAAGGCCTATTTGCGTCCATACTTAGAAATGCGGCGACTAGTCCAGGTATTCCAGAAATTCAGATTTTGTTTACTGACCACCAGTTGTGAATCACATTTTCATGGAGCAACCCCACAAAAAACTGATAGGATATAAGTGTGATACACGAAAATGTTCGTATGAATAAGGCCTATTTGCGTCCATACTTAGAAATGCGGCGACTAGTCCAGGTATTCCAGAAATTCAGATTTTGTTTACTGACCACCAGTGGTGAATCACATTTTCATGGAGCAACCCCACAAAAAACTGATAGGGTATAAGTCTGATACACCAAAATGTTCGTATGAATAAGGCCTATTTGCGTCCATACTTAGAAATGCGGCGACTAATCCAGGTATTCCAGAAATTCAGATTTTGTTTACTGACCACCAGTGGTGAATCACATTTTCATGGAGCAACCCCACAAAAAACTGATAGGATATAAGTGTGATACACGAAAATGTTCGTATGAATAAGGCCTATTTGCGTCCATACTTAGAAATGCGGCGACTAGTCCAGGTATTCCAGAAATTCAGATTTTGTTTACTGACCACCAGTGGTGAATCACATTTTCATGGAGCAACCCCACAAAAAACTGATAGGATATAAGTGTGATACACCAAAATGTTCGTATGAATAAGGCCTATTTGCGTCCATACTTAGAAATGCGGCGACTAGTCCAGGTATTCCGGAAATTCAGATTTTGTTTACTGACCACCAGTGGTGAATCACATTTTCATGAAACAACCACATTTTCATGGAGCAACCCCACAAAAAACTGATAGGATATAAGTGTGATACACCAAAATGTTCGTATGAATAAGGCCTATTTGCGTCCATACTTAGAAATGCGGCGAGTATTCTACGTATTCCAGAAATTCAGATTTTGTTTACTGACCACCAGTGGTGAATCACATTTTCATGGAGCAACCCCACAAAAAACTGATAGGATATAAGTGTGATACACGAAAATGTTCGTATGAATAAGGCCTATTTGCGTCCATACTTAGAAATGCGGCGACTAGTCCAGGTATTCCAGAAATTCAGATTTTGTTTACTGACCACCAGTGGTGAATCACATTTTCATGGAGCAACCCCACAAAAAACTGATAGGATATAAGTGTGATACACCAAAATGTTCGTATGAATAAGGCCTATTTGCGTCCATACTTAGAAATGCGGCGAGTAGTCTACGTATTCCAGAAATTCAGATTTTGTTTACTGACCACCAGTGGTGAATCACATTTTCATGGAGCAACCCCACAAAAAACTGATAGGATATAAGTGTAATACACGAAAATGTTCGTATGAATAATTCCTATTTGCGTCCATACTTAGAAATGCGGCGAGTATTCTACGTATTCCAGAAATTCAGATTTTGTTTACTGACCACCAGTGGTGAATCACATTTTCATGGAGCAACCCCACAAAAAACTGATAGGATATAAGTGTGATACACGAAAATGTTCGTATGAATAAGGCCTATTTGCGTCCATACTTAGAAATGCGGCGAGTAGTCTACGTATTCCAGAAATTCAGATTTTGTTTACTGACCACCAGTGGTGAATCACATTTTCATGGAGCAACCCCACAAAAAACTGATAGGATATAAGTGTAATACACCGAAATGTTCGTATGAATAAGGCCTATTTGCGTCCATACTTAGAAATGCGGCGACTAGTCCAGGTATTCCAGAAATTCAGATTTTGTTTACTGACCACCAGTTGTGAATCACATTTTCATGGAGCAACCCCACAAAAAACTGATAGGATATAAGTGTGATACACCAAAATGTTCGTATGAATAAGGCCTATTTGAGTCCATACTTAGAAATGCGGCGAGTAGTCTACGTATTCCAGAAATTCAGATTTTGTTTACTGACCACCAGTGGTGAATCACATTTTCATGGAGCAACCCCACAAAAAACTGATAGGATATAAGTGTGATACACCAAAATGTTCGTATGAATAAGGCCTATTTGCGTCCATACTTAGAAATGCGGCGAGTAGTCTACGTATTCCAGAAATTCAGATTTTGTTTACTGACCACCAGGGGTGAATCACATTTTCATGGAGCAACCCCACAAAAAACTGATAGGATATAAGTGTGATACACCAAAATGTTCGTATGAATAAGGCCTATTTGCGTCCATACTTAGAAATGCGGCGAGTATTCTAAGTATTCCAGAAATTCAGATTTTGTTTACTGACCACCAGGGGTGAATCACATTTTCATGGAGCAACCCCACAAAAAACTGATAGGATATAAGTGTGATACACCAAAATGTTCGTATGAATAAGGCCTATTTGCGTCCATACTTAGAAATGCGGCGACTAGTCCAGGTATTCCAGAAATTCAGATTTTGTTTACTGACCACCAGGGGTGAATCACATTTTCATGGAGCAACCCCACAAAAAACTGATAGGATATAAGTGTGATACACCAAAATGTTCGTATGAATAAGGCCTATTTGCGTCCATACGTAGAAATGCGGCGACTAGTCCAGGTATTCCAGAAATTCAGATTTTGTTTACTGACCACCAGGGGTGAATCACATTTTCATGGAGCAACCCCACAAAAAACTGATAGGATATAAGTGTGATACACCAAAATGTTCGTATGAATAAGGCCTATTTGCGTCCATACTTAGAAATGCGGCGACTAGTCCAGGTATTCCAGAAATTCAGATTTTGTTTACTGACCACCAGGGGTGAATCACATTTTCATGGAGCAACCCCACAAAAAACTGATAGGATATAAGTGTGATACACCAAAATGTTCGTATGAATAAGGCCTATTTGCGTCCATACTTAGAAATGCGGCGAGTATTCTACGTATTCCAGAAATTCAGATTTTGTTTACTGACCACCAGGGGTGAATCACATTTTCATGGAGCAACCCCACAAAAAACTGATAGGATATAAGTGTGATACACGAAAATGTTCGTATGAATAAGGCCTATTTGCGTCCATACTTAGAAATGCGGCGACTAGTCCAGGTATTCCAGAAATTCAGATTTTGTTTACTGACCACCAGTGGTGAATCACATTTTCATGGAGCAACCCCACAAAAAACTGATAGGATATAAGTGTGATACACCAAAATGTTCGTATGAATAAGGCCTATTTGCGTCCATACTTAGAAATGCGGCGAGTAGTCTACGTATTCCAGAAATTCAGATTTTGTTTACTGACCACCAGTGGTGAATCACATTTTCATGGAGCAACCCCACAAAAAACTGGCAGGATATAAGTGTGATACACCAAAATATTCGCATGAATAAGGCCTATTTGCGTCCATACTTAGAAATGCGGCGAGTAGTCTACGTATTCCAGAAATTCAGATTTTGTTTACTGACCACCAGTGGTGAATCACATTTTCATGGAGCAACCCCACAAAAAACTGATAGGATATAAGTGTGATACACGAAAATGTTCGTATGAATAAGGTCTATTTGCGTCCATACTTAGAAATGCGGCGACTAGTCCAGGTATTCCAGAAATTCAGATTTTGTTTACTGACCACCAGTGGTGAATCACATTTTCATGGAGCAACCCCACAAAAAACTGATAGGATATAAGTGTGATACACCAAAATGTTCGTATGAATAAGGCCTATTTGCGTCCATACTTAGAAATGCGGCGACTAGTCCAGGTATTCCAGAAATTCAGATTTTGTTTACTGACCACCAGTGGTGAATCACATTTTCATGGAGCAACCCCACAAAAAACTGATAGGATATAAGTGTGATACACGAAAATGTTCGTACGTATGAATAAGGCCTATTTGCGTCCATACTTAGAAATGCGGCGAGTAGTCTACGTATTCCAGAAATTCAGATTTTGTTTACTGACCACCAGTGGTGAATCACATTTTCATGGAGCAACCCCACAAAAAACTGATAGGATATAAGTGTGATACACGAAAATGTTCGTATGAATAAGGCCTATTTGCGTCCATACTTAGAAATGCGGCGAGTATTCTACGTATTCCAGAAATTCAGATTTTGTTTACTGACCACCAGTGGTGAATCACATTTTCATGGAGCAACCCCACAAAAAACTGATAGGATATAAGTGTGATACACCAAAATGTTCGTATGAATAAGGCCTATTTGCGTCCATACTTAGAAATGCGGCGACTAGTCCAGGTATTCCAGAAATTCAGATTTTGTTTACTGACCACCAGTGGTGAATCACATTTTCATGGAGCAACCCCACAAAAAACTGATAGGATATAAGTGTGATACACCAAAATGTTCGTATGAATAAGGCCTATTTGCGTCCATACTTAGAAATGCGGCGACTAGTCCAGGTATTCCAGAAATTCAGATTTTGTTTACTGACCACCAGTGGTGAATCACATTTTCATGGAGCAACCCCACAAAAAACTGATAGGATATAAGTGTGATACACGAAAATGTTCGTATGAATAAGGCCTATTTGCGTCCATACTTAGAAATGCGGCGACTAGTCCAGGTATTCCAGAAATTCAGATTTTGTTTACTGACCACCAGTGGTGAATCACATTTTCATGGAGCAACCCCACAAAAAACTGATAGGATATAAGTGTGATACACCAAAATGTTCGTATGAATAAGGCCTATTTGCGTCCATACCTAGAAATGCGGCTAATAGTCTACGTATTCCAGAAATTCAGATTTTGTTTACTGACCACCAGTGGTGAATCACATTTTCATGGAGCAACCCCACAAAAAACTGATAGGATATAAGTGTGATACACGAAAATGTTCGTATGAATAAGGCCTATTTGCGTCCATACTTAGAAATGCGGCGACTAGTCCAGGTATTCCAGAAATTCAGATTTTATTTACTGACCAGCAGTGGTGAATCACATTTTCATGGAGCAACCCCACAAAAAATTGATAGGATATAAGTGTGATACACCAAAATGTTCTTATGAAGAAGGCCTATTTGCGTCCATACTTAGAAATGCGGCGAGTAGTCTACGTATTCCAGAAATTCAGATTTTGTTTACTGACCACCAGTGGTGAATCACATTTTCATGGAGCAACCCCACAAAAAACTGATAGGATATAAGTGTGATACACCAAAATGTTCGTATGAATAAGGCCTATTTGCGTCCATACTTAGAAATGCGGCGACTAGTCCAGGTATTCCAGAAATTCAGATTTTGTTTACTGACCACCAGGGGTGAATCACATTTTCATGGAGCAACCCCACAAAAAACTGATAGGATATAAGTGTGATACACCAAAATGTTCGTATGAATAAGGCCTATTTGCGTCCATACGTAGAAATGCGGCGACTAGTCCAGGTATTCCAGAAATTCAGATTTTGTTTACTGACCACCAGGGGTGAATCACATTTTCATGGAGCAACCCCACAAAAAACTGATAGGATATAAGTGTGATACACCAAAATGTTCGTATGAATAAGGCCTATTTGCGTCCATACTTAGAAATGCGGCGACTAGTCCAGGTATTCCAGAAATTCAGATTTTGTTTACTGACCACCAGGGGTGAATCACATTTTCATGGAGCAACCCCACAAAAAACTGATAGGATATAAGTGTGATACACCAAAATGTTCGTATGAATAAGGCCTATTTGCGTCCATACTTAGAAATGCGGCGAGTATTCTACGTATTCCAGAAATTCAGATTTTGTTTACTGACCACCAGGGGTGAATCACATTTTCATGGAGCAACCCCACAAAAAACTGATAGGATATAAGTGTGATACACGAAAATGTTCGTATGAATAAGGCCTATTTGCGTCCATACTTAGAAATGCGGCGACTAGTCCAGGTATTCCAGAAATTCAGATTTTGTTTACTGACCACCAGTGGTGAATCACATTTTCATGGAGCAACCCCACAAAAAACTGATAGGATATAAGTGTGATACACCAAAATGTTCGTATGAATAAGGCCTATTTGCGTCCATACTTAGAAATGCGGCGAGTAGTCTACGTATTCCAGAAATTCAGATTTTGTTTACTGACCACCAGTGGTGAATCACATTTTCATGGAGCAACCCCACAAAAAACTGGCAGGATATAAGTGTGATACACCAAAATATTCGCATGAATAAGGCCTATTTGCGTCCATACTTAGAAATGCGGCGAGTAGTCTACGTATTCCAGAAATTCAGATTTTGTTTACTGACCACCAGTGGTGAATCACATTTTCATGGAGCAACCCCACAAAAAACTGATAGGATATAAGTGTGATACACGAAAATGTTCGTATGAATAAGGTCTATTTGCGTCCATACTTAGAAATGCGGCGACTAGTCCAGGTATTCCAGAAATTCAGATTTTGTTTACTGACCACCAGTGGTGAATCACATTTTCATGGAGCAACCCCACAAAAAACTGATAGGATATAAGTGTGATACACCAAAATGTTCGTATGAATAAGGCCTATTTGCGTCCATACTTAGAAATGCGGCGACTAGTCCAGGTATTCCAGAAATTCAGATTTTGTTTACTGACCACCAGTGGTGAATCACATTTTCATGGAGCAACCCCACAAAAAACTGATAGGATATAAGTGTGATACACGAAAATGTTCGTACGTATGAATAAGGCCTATTTGCGTCCATACTTAGAAATGCGGCGAGTAGTCTACGTATTCCAGAAATTCAGATTTTGTTTACTGACCACCAGTGGTGAATCACATTTTCATGGAGCAACCCCACAAAAAACTGATAGGATATAAGTGTGATACACGAAAATGTTCGTATGAATAAGGCCTATTTGCGTCCATACTTAGAAATGCGGCGAGTATTCTACGTATTCCAGAAATTCAGATTTTGTTTACTGACCACCAGTGGTGAATCACATTTTCATGGAGCAACCCCACAAAAAACTGATAGGATATAAGTGTGATACACCAAAATGTTCGTATGAATAAGGCCTATTTGCGTCCATACTTAGAAATGCGGCGACTAGTCCAGGTATTCCAGAAATTCAGATTTTGTTTACTGACCACCAGTGGTGAATCACATTTTCATGGAGCAACCCCACAAAAAACTGATAGGATATAAGTGTGATACACCAAAATGTTCGTATGAATAAGGCCTATTTGCGTCCATACTTAGAAATGCGGCGACTAGTCCAGGTATTCCAGAAATTCAGATTTTGTTTACTGACCACCAGTGGTGAATCACATTTTCATGGAGCAACCCCACAAAAAACTGATAGGATATAAGTGTGATACACGAAAATGTTCGTATGAATAAGGCCTATTTGCGTCCATACTTAGAAATGCGGCGACTAGTCCAGGTATTCCAGAAATTCAGATTTTGTTTACTGACCACCAGTGGTGAATCACATTTTCATGGAGCAACCCCACAAAAAACTGATAGGATATAAGTGTGATACACCAAAATGTTCGTATGAATAAGGCCTATTTGCGTCCATACCTAGAAATGCGGCTAATAGTCTACGTATTCCAGAAATTCAGATTTTGTTTACTGACCACCAGTGGTGAATCACATTTTCATGGAGCAACCCCACAAAAAACTGATAGGATATAAGTGTGATACACGAAAATGTTCGTATGAATAAGGCCTATTTGCGTCCATACTTAGAAATGCGGCGACTAGTCCAGGTATTCCAGAAATTCAGATTTTATTTACTGACCAGCAGTGGTGAATCACATTTTCATGGAGCAACCCCACAAAAAATTGATAGGATATAAGTGTGATACACCAAAATGTTCTTATGAAGAAGGCCTATTTGCGTCCATACTTAGAAATGCGGCGAGTAGTCTACGTATTCCAGAAATTCAGATTTTGTTTACTGACCACCAGTGGTGAATCACATTTTCATGGAGCAACCCCACAAAAAACTGATAGGATATAAGTGTGATACACCAAAATGTTCGTATGAATAAGGCCTATTTGCGTCCATACTTAGAAATGCGGCGACTAGTCCAGGTATTCCAGAAATTCAGATTTTGTTTACTGACCACCAGTGGTGAATCACATTTTCATGGAGCAACCCCACAAAAAACTGATAGGATATAAGTGTGATACACCAAAATGTTCGTATGAATAAGGCCTATTTGCGTCCATACTTAGAAATGCGGCGACTAGTCCAGGTATTCCAGAAATTCAGATTTTGTTTACTGACCACCAGGGGTGAATCACATTTTCATGGAGCAACCCCACAAAAAACTGATAGGATATAAGTGTGATACACCAAAATGTTCGTATGAATAAGGCCTCCATACTTAGAAATGCGGCGACTAGTCCAGGTATTCCAGAAATTCAGATTTTGTTTACTGACCACCAGGGGTGAATCACATTTTCATGGAGCAACCCCACAAAAAACTGATAGGATATAAGTGTGATACACCAAAATGTTCGTATGAATAAGGCCTATTTGCGTCCATACTTAGAAATGCGGCGACTAGTCCAGGTATTCCAGAAATTCAGATTTTGTTTACTGACCACCAGGGGTGAATCACATTTTCATGGAGCAACCCCACAAAAAACTGATAGGATATAAGTGTGATACACCAAAATGTTCGTATGAATAAGGCCTATTTGCGTCCATACTTAGAAATGCGGCGAGTATTCTAAGTATTCCAGAAATTCAGATTTTGTTTACTGACCACCAGGGGTGAATCACATTTTCATGGAGCAACCCCACAAAAAACTGATAGGATATAAGTGTGATACACCAAAATGTTCGTATGAATAAGGCCTATTTGCGTCCATACTTAGAAATGCGGCGACTAGTCCAGGTATTCCAGAAATTCAGATTTTGTTTACTGACCACCAGTGGTGAATCACATTTTCATGGAGCAACCCCACAAAAAACTGATAGGATATAAGTGTGATACACCAAAATGTTCGTATGAATAAGGCCTATTTGCGTCCATACTTAGAAATGCGGCGACTAGTCCAGGTATTCCAGAAATTCAGATTTTGTTTACTGACCACCAGGGGTGAATCACATTTTCATGGAGCAACCCCACAAAAAACTGATAGGATATAAGTGTGATACACCAAAATGTTCGTATGAATAAGGCCTATTTGTGTCCATACTTAGAAATGCGGCGACTAGTCCAGGTATTCCAGAAATTCAGATTTTGTTTACTGACCACCAGGGGTGAATCACATTTTCATGGAGCAACCCCACAAAAAACTGATAGGATATAAGTGTGATACACCAAAATGTTCGTATGAATAAGGGCTATTTGCGTCCATACTTAGAAATGCGGCGAGTATTCTACGTATTCCAGAAATTCAGATTTTGTTTACTGACCACCAGGGGTGAATCACATTTTCATGGAGCAACCCCACAAAAAACTGATAGGATATAAGTGTGATACACCAAAATGTTCGTATGAATAAGGCCTATTTGCGTCCATACTTAGAAATGCGGCGACTAGTCCAGGTATTCCAGAAATTCAGATTTTGTTTACTGACCACCAGTGGTGAATCACATTTTCATGGAGCAACCCCACAAAAAACTGATAGGATATAAGTGTGATACACCAAAATGTTCGTATGAATAAGGCCTATTTGCGTCCATACTTAGAAATGCGGCGAGTAGTCTACGTATTCCAGAAATTCAGATTTTGTTTACTGACCACCAGTGGTGAATCACATTTTCATGGAGCAACCCCACAAAAAACTGGCAGGATATAAGTGTGATACACCAAAATATTCGCATGAATAAGGCCTATTTGCGTCCATACTTAGAAATGCGGCGAGTAGTCTACGTATTCCAGAAATTCAGATTTTGTTTACTGACCACCAGTGGTGAATCACATTTTCATGGAGCAACCCCACAAAAAACTGATAGGATATAAGTGTGATACACGAAAATGTTCGTATGAATAAGGTCTATTTGCGTCCATACTTAGAAATGCGGCGACTAGTCCAGGTATTCCAGAAATTCAGATTTTGTTTACTGACCACCAGTGGTGAATCACATTTTCATGGAGCAACCCCACAAAAAACTGATAGGATATAAGTGTGATACACAAAAATGTTCGTATGAATAAGGCCTATTTGCGTCCATACTTAGAAATGCGGCGACTAGTCCAGGTATTCCAGAAATTCAGATTTTGTTTACTGACCACCAGTGGTGAATCACATTTTCATGGAGCAAACCCACAAAAAACTGATAGGATATAAGTGTGATACACGAAAATGTTCGTACGTATGAATAAGGCCTATTTGCGTCCATACTTAGAAATGCGGCGAGTAGTCTACGTATTCCAGAAATTCAGATTTTGTTTACTGACCACCAGTGGTGAATCACATTTTCATGGAGCAACCCCACAAAAAACTGATAGGATATAAGTGTGATACACGAAAATGTTCGTATGAATAAGGCCTATTTGCGTCCATACTTAGAAATGCGGCGAGTATTCTACGTATTCCAGAAATTCAGATTTTGTTTACTGACCACCAGTGGTGAATCACATTTTCATGGAGCAACCCCACAAAAAACTGATAGGATATAAGTGTGATACACCAAAATGTTCGTATGAATAAGGCCTATTTGCGTCCATACTTAGAAATGCGGCGACTAGTCCAGGTATTCCAGAAATTCAGATTTTGTTTACTGACCACCAGTGGTGAATCACATTTTCATGGAGCAACCCCACAAAAAACTGATAGGATATAAGTGTGATACACCAAAATGTTCGTATGAATAAGGCCTATTTGCGTCCATACTTAGAAATGCGGCGACTAGTCCAGGTATTCCAGAAATTTAGATTTTGTTTACTGACCACCAGTGGTGAATCACATTTTCATGGAGCAACCCCACAAAAAACTGATAGGATATAAGTGTGATACACGAAAATGTTCGTATGAATAAGGCCTATTTGCGTCCATACTTAGAAATGCGGCGACTAGTCCAGGTATTCCAGAAATTCAGATTTTGTTTACTGACCACCAGTGGTGAATCACATTTTCATGGAGCAACCCCACAAAAAACTGATAGGATATAAGTGTGATACACCAAAATGTTCGTATGAATAAGGCCTATTTGCGTCCATACCTAGAAATGCGGCTAATAGTCTACGTATTCCAGAAATTCAGATTTTGTTTACTGACCACCAGTGGTGAATCACATTTTCATGGAGCAACCCCACAAAAAACTGATAGGATATAAGTGTGATACACGAAAATGTTCGTATGAATAAGGCCTATTTGCGTCCATACTTAGAAATGCGGCGACTAGTCCAGGTATTCCAGAAATTCAGATTTTGTTTACTGACCACCAGTGGTGAATCACATTTTCATGGAGCAACCCCACAAAAAATTGATAGGATATAAGTGTGATACACCAAAATGTTCTTATGAAGAAGGCCTATTTGCGTCCATACTTAGAAATGCGGCGAGTAGTCTACGTATTCCAGAAATTCAGATTTTGTTTACTGACCACCAGTGGTGAATCACATTTTCATGGAGCAACCCCACAAAAAACTGATAGGATATAAGTGTGATACACCAAAATGTTCGTATGAATAAGGCATATTGGCGTCCATACTTAGAAATGCGGCGACTAGTCCAGGTATTCCAGAAATTCAGATATTGTTTACTGACCACCAGTGGTGAATCACATTTTCATGGAGGAACCCCACAAAAAACTGATAGCATATAAGTGTGATACACCAAAATGTTCGTATGAATAAGGCCTATTTGCGTCCATACTTAGAAATGCGGCGAGTAGTCTACGTATTCCAGAAATTCAGATTTTGTTTACTGACCACCAGTGGTGAATCACATTTTCATGGAGCAACCCCACAAAAAACTGATAGGATATAAGTGTGATACACCAAAATGTTCGTATGAATAAGGCATATTGGCGTCCATACTTAGAAATGCGGCGACTAGTCCAGGTATTCCAGAAATTCAGATATTGTTTACTGACCACCAGTGGTGAATCACATTTTCATGGAGGAACCCCACAAAAAACTGATAGCATATAAGTGTGATACACCAAAATGTTCGTATGAATAAGGCCTATTTGCGTCCATACTTAGAAATGCGGCGAGTAGTCTACGTATTCCAGAAATTCAGATTTTGTTTACTGACCACCAGTGGTGAATCACATTTTCATGGAGCAACCCCACAAAAAACTGATAGGATATAAGTGTGATACACCAAAATGTTCGTATGAATAAGGCATATTGGCGTCCATACTTAGAAATGCGGCGACTAGTCCAGGTATTCCAGAAATTCAGATTTTGTCTACTGACCATCAGTGGTGAATCACATTTTCATGGAGCAACCCCACAAAAAACTGATAGGATATAAGTGTGATACACCAAAATGTTCGTATGAATAAGGCCTATTTGCGTCCATACTTAGAAATGCGGCGAGTAGTCTACGTATTCCAGAAATCCAGATTTTGTTTACTGACCAGCAGTGGTAAATCACATTTTCATGGAGCAACCCCACAAAAAACTGATAGGATATAAGTGTGATACACGAAAATGTTCGTATGAATAAGGCCTATTTGCGTCCATACTTAGAAATGCGGCGACTAGTCCAGGTATTCCAGAAATTCAGATATTGTTTACTGACCACCAGTGGTGAATCACATTTTCATGGAGGAACCCCACAAAAAACTGATAGGATATAAGTGTGATACACGAAAATGTTCGTATGAATAAGGCCTATTTGCGTCCATACTTAGAAATGCGGCGACTAGTCCAGGTATTCCAGAAATTCAGATTTTGTTTACTGACCACCAGTGGTGATTCACATTTTCATGGAGCAACCCCACAAAAAACTGAGAGGATATAAGTGTGATAGACGAAAATGTTCGTATGAATAAGGCCTATTTGCGTCCATACTTAGAAATGCGGCGACTAGTCCAGGTATTCCAGAAATTCAGATTTTGTTTACTGACCACCAGTGGTGAATCACATTTTCATGGAGGAACCCCACAAAAAACTGATAGGATATAAGTGTGATACACGAAAATGTTCGTATGAATAAGGCCTATTTGCGTCCATACTTAGAAATGCGGCGACTAGTCCAGGTATTCCAGAAATTCAGATTTTGTTTACTGACCACCAGTGGTGATTCACATTTTCATGGAGCAACCCCACAAAAAACTGAGAGGATATAAGTGTGATAGACGAAAATGTTCGTATGAATAAGGCCTATTTGCGTCCATACTTAGAAATGCGGCGACTAGTCCAGGTATTCCAGAAATTCAGATTTTGTTTACTGACCACCAGTGGTGAATCACATTTTCATGGAGCGACCCCACAAAACACTGATAGGATATAAGTGTGATACACGAAAATGTTCGTATGAATAAGGCCTATTTGCGTCCATACTTAGAAATGCGGCGACTAGTCCAGGTATTCCAGAAATTCAGATTTTGTTTACTGACCACCAGTGGTGAATCACATTTTCATGGAGCAACCCCACAAAAAACTGATAGGATATAAGTGTGATACACGAAAATGTTCGTATGAATAAGGCCTATTTGCGTCCATACTTAGAAATGCGGCGAGTAGTCTACGTATTCCAGAAATTCAGATTTTGTTTACTGACCACCAGTGGTGAATCACATTTTCATGGAGCAACCCCACAAAAAACTGATAGGATATAAGTGTGATACACCAAAATGTTCGTATGAATAAGGCCTATTTGCGTCCATACTTAGAAATGCGGCGTGTATTCTACGTATTCCAGAAATTCAGATTTTGTTTACTGACCACCAGTGGTGAATCACATTTTCATGGAGCAACCCCACAAAAAACTGATAGGATATAAGTGTGATACACCAAAATGTTCGTATGAATAAGGCCTATTTGCGTCCATACTTAGAAATGCGGCGACTAGTCCAGGTATTCCAGAAATTCAGATTTTGTTTACTGACCACCAGTGGTGATTCACATTTTCATGGAGCAACCCCACAAAAAACTGATAGGATATAAGTGTGATACACGAAAATGTTCGTATGAATAAGGCCTATTTGCGTCCATACTTAGAAATGCGGCGTGTATTCTACGTATTCCAGAAATTCAGATTTTGTTTACTGACCACCAGTGGTGAATCACATTTTCATGGAGCAACCCCACAAAAAACTGATAGGATATAAGTGTGATACACCAAAATGTTCGTATGAATAAGGCCTATTTGCGTCCATACTTAGAAATGCGGCGAGTAGTCTACGTATTCCAGAAATTCAGATTTTGTTTACTGACCACCAGTGGTGAATCACATTTTCATGGAGCAACCCCACAAAAAACTGATAGGATATAAGTGTGATACACCAAAATGTTCGTATGAATAAGGCCTATTTGCGTCCATACTTAGAAATGCGGCGAGTAGTCTAGGTATTCCAGAAATTCAGATTTTGTTTACTGACCACCAGGGGTGAATCACATTTTTATGGAGCAACCCCACAAAAAACTGATAGGATATAAGTGTGATACACCAAAATGTTCGTATGAATAAGGCCTATTTGCGTCCATACTTAGAAATGCGGCGACTAGTCCAGGTATTCCAGAAATTCAGATTTTGTTTACTGACCACCAGTGGTGAATCACATTTTCATGGAGCAACCCCACAAAAAACTGATAGCATATAAGTGTGATACACCAAAATGTTCGTATAAATAAGGCCTATTTGCGTCCATACTTAGAAATGCGGCGAGTATTCTACGTATTCCAGAAATTCAGATTTTGTTTACTGACCACCAGGGGTGAATCACATTTTCATGGAGCAACCCCACAAAAAACTGATAGGATATAAGTGTGATACACCAAAATGTTCGTATGAATAAGGCCTATTTGCGTCCATACTTAGAAATGCGGCGAGTAGTCTACGTATTCCAGAAATTCAAATTTTGTTTACTGACCACCAGGGGTGAATCACATTTTCATGAAGCAACCCCACAAAAAACTGATAGGATATAAGTGTGATACACCAAAATATTCGTATGAATAAGGCCTATTTGCGTCCATACTTAGAAATGCGGCGGCTAGTCCACGTATTCCAGAAATTCAGATTTTGTTTACTGACCACCAGTGGTGAATCACATTTTCATGGAGCAACCCCACAAAAAACTGATAGGATATAAGTGTGATAAACCAAAATGTTCGTATGAATAAGGCCTATTTGCGTCCATACTTAGAAATGCGGCGACTAGTCCACGTATTCCAGAAATTCAGATTTTGTTTACTGACCACCAGTGGTGAATCACATTTTCATGGAGCAACCCCACAAAAAACTGATAGGATATAAGTGTGATACACCAAAATGTTCGTATGAATAAGGCCTATTTGTATCCATACTTAGGAATGCGGCGACTAGTCTACGTATTCCAGAAATTCAGATTTTGTTTACTGACCACCAGTGGTGAATCACATTTTCATGGAGCAACCCCACAAAAAACTGACAGGATATAAGTGTGATACACGAAAATGTTCGTATGAATAAGGCCTATTTGCGTTTATACTTAGAAATGCGGCGACTAGTCCAGGTATTCCAGAAATTCAGATTTTGTTTACTGACCACCAGTGGTGAATAACATTTTCATGGAGCAACGCCACAAAAAACTGATAGGATATAAGTGTGATACACCAGAATGTTCGTATGAATAAGGCCTATTTGCGTCCATACTTAGAAATGCGGCGAGTATTCTACGTATCCCAGAAATTCAGATTTTGTTTACTGACCACCAGTGGTGAATCACATTTTCATGGAGCAACCCCACAAAAAACTGATAGGATATAAGTGTGATACACGAAAATGTTCGTATGAATAAGGCCTATTTGCGTCCAAACTTAGAAATGTGGCGACTAGTCCAGGTATTCCAGAAATTCAGATTTTGTTTACTGACCACCAGTGGTGAATCACATTTTCATGGAGCAACCCCACAAAAAACTGATAGGATATAAGTGTGATACACCAAAATGTTCGTATGAATAAGGCCTATTTGCGTCCATACTTAGAAATGCGGCGACTAGTCCAGGTATTCCAGAAATTCAGATTTTGTTTACTGACCACCAGTGGTGAATCACATTTTCATGGAGCAACCCCACAAAACACTGATAGGATATAAGTGTGATACACGAAAATGTTCGTATGAATAAGGCCTATTTGCGCCCATACTTAGAAATGCGGCGACTAGTCCAGGTATTCCAGAAATTCAGATTTTGTTTACTGACCACCAGTGGTGAATCACATTTTCATGGAGCAACCCCACAAAAAACTGATAGGATATAAGTGTGATACACGAAAATGTTCGTATGAATAAGGCCTATTTGCGTCCATACTTAGAAATGCGGCGACTAGTCCAGGTATTCCAGAAATTCAGATTTTGTTTACTGACCACCAGTGGTGAATCACATTTTCATGGAGCAACCCCACAAAAAACTGATAGGATATAAGTGTGATACACCAAAATGTTCGTATGAATAAGGCCTATTTGCGTCCATACCTAGAAATGCGGCTAATAGTCTACGTATTCCAGAAATTCAGATTTTGTTTACTGACCACCAGTGGTGAATCACATTTTCATGGAGCAACCCCACAAAAAACTGATAGGATATAAGTGTGATACACGAAAATGTTCGTATGAATAAGGCCTATTTGCGTCCATACTTAGAAATGCGGCGACTAGTCCAGGTATTCCAGAAATTCAGATTTTGTTTACTGACCACCAGTGGTGAATCACATTTTCATGGAGCAACCCCACAAAAAATTGATAGGATATAAGTGTGATACACCAAAATGTTCTTATGAAGAAGGCCTATTTGCGTCCATACTTAGAAATGCGGCGAGTAGTCTACGTATTCCAGAAATTCAGATTTTGTTTACTGACCACCAGTGGTGAATCACATTTTCATGGAGCAACCCCACAAAAAACTGATAGGATATAAGTGTGATACACCAAAATGTTCGTATGAATAAGGCATATTGGCGTCCATACTTAGAAATGCGGCGACTAGTCCAGGTATTCCAGAAATTCAGATATTGTTTACTGACCACCAGTGGTGAATCACATTTTCATGGAGGAACCCCACAAAAAACTGATAGCATATAAGTGTGATACACCAAAATGTTCGTATGAATAAGGCCTATTTGCGTCCATACTTAGAAATGCGGCGAGTAGTCTACGTATTCCAGAAATTCAGATTTTGTTTACTGACCACCAGTGGTGAATCACATTTTCATGGAGCAACCCCACAAAAAACTGATAGGATATAAGTGTGATACACCAAAATGTTCGTATGAATAAGGCATATTGGCGTCCATACTTAGAAATGCGGCGACTAGTCCAGGTATTCCAGAAATTCAGATATTGTTTACTGACCACCAGTGGTGAATCACATTTTCATGGAGGAACCCCACAAAAAACTGATAGCATATAAGTGTGATACACCAAAATGTTCGTATGAATAAGGCCTATTTGCGTCCATACTTAGAAATGCGGCGAGTAGTCTACGTATTCCAGAAATTCAGATTTTGTTTACTGACCACCAGTGGTGAATCACATTTTCATGGAGCAACCCCACAAAAAACTGATAGGATATAAGTGTGATACACCAAAATGTTCGTATGAATAAGGCATATTGGCGTCCATACTTAGAAATGCGGCGACTAGTCCAGGTATTCCAGAAATTCAGATTTTGTCTACTGACCATCAGTGGTGAATCACATTTTCATGGAGCAACCCCACAAAAAACTGATAGGATATAAGTGTGATACACCAAAATGTTCGTATGAATAAGGCCTATTTGCGTCCATACTTAGAAATGCGGCGACTAGTCCAGGTATTCCAGAAATTCAGATATTGTTTACTGACCACCAGTGGTGAATCACATTTTCATGGAGGAACCCCACAAAAAACTGATAGGATATAAGTGTGATACACCAAAATGTTCGTATGAATAAGGCCTATTTGCGTCCATACTTAGAAATGCGGCGACTAGTCCAGGTATTCCAGAAATTCAGATTTTGTTTACTGACCACCAGTGGTGAATCACATTTTCATGGAGCAACCCCACAAAAAACTGATAGCATATAAGTGTGATACACCAAAATGTTCGTATAAATAAGGCCTATTTGCGTCCATACTTAGAAATGCGGCGAGTATTCTACGTATTCCAGAAATTCAGATTTTGTTTACTGACCACCAGGGGTGAATCACATTTTCATGGAGCAACCCCACAAAAAACTGATAGGATATAAGTGTGATACACCAAAATGTTCGTATGAATAAGGCCTATTTGCGTCCATACTTAGAAATGCGGCGAGTAGTCTACGTATTCCAGAAATTCAAATTTTGTTTACTGACCACCAGGGGTGAATCACATTTTCATGAAGCAACCCCACAAAAAACTGATAGGATATAAGTGTGATACACCAAAATATTCGTATGAATAAGGCCTATTTGCGTCCATACTTAGAAATGCGGCGGCTAGTCCACGTATTCCAGAAATTCAGATTTTGTTTACTGACCACCAGTGGTGAATCACATTTTCATGGAGCAACCCCACAAAAAACTGATAGGATATAAGTGTGATAAACCAAAATATTCGTATGAATAAGGCCTATTTGCGTCCATACTTAGAAATGCGGCGACTAGTCCACGTATTCCAGAAATTCAGATTTTGTTTACTGACCACCAGTGGTGAATCACATTTTCATGGAGCAACCCCACAAAAAACTGATAAGATATAAGTGTGATACACCAAAATGTTCGTATGAATAAGGCCTATTTGTATCCATACTTAGGAATGCGGCGACTAGTCTACGTATTCCAGAAATTCAGATTTTGTTTACTGACCACCAGTGGTGAATCACATTTTCATGGAGCAACCCCACAAAAAACTGACAGGATATAAGTGTGATACACGAAAATGTTCGTATGAATAAGGCCTATTTGCGTTTATACTTAGAAATGCGGCGACTAGTCCAGGTATTCCAGAAATTCAGATTTTGTTTACTGACCACCAGTGGTGAATAACATTTTCATGGAGCAACGCCACAAAAAACTGATAGGATATAAGTGTGATACACCAGAATGTTCGTATGAATAAGGCCTATTTGCGTCCATACTTAGAAATGCGGCGAGTATTCTACGTATCCCAGAAATTCAGATTTTGTTTACTGACCACCAGTGGTGAATCACATTTTCATGGAGCAACCCCACAAAAAACTGATAGGATATAAGTGTGATACACGAAAATGTTCGTATGAATAAGGCCTATTTGCGTCCAAACTTAGAAATGTGGCGACTAGTCCAGGTATTCCAGAAATTCAGATTTTGTTTACTGACCACCAGTGGTGAATCACATTTTCATGGAGCAACCCCACAAAAAACTGATAGGATATAAGTGTGATACACCAAAATGTTCGTATGAATAAGGCCTATTTGCGTCCATACTTAGAAATGCGGCGACTAGTCCAGGTATTCCAGAAATTCAGATTTTGTTTACTGACCACCAGTGGTGAATCACATTTTCATGGAGCAACCCCACAAAACACTGATAGGATATAAGTGTGATACACGAAAATGTTCGTATGAATAAGGCCTATTTGCGTCCATACTTAGAAATGCGGCGACTAGTCCAGGTATTCCAGAAATTCAGATTTTGTTTACTGACCACCAGTGGTGAATCACATTTTCATGGAGCAACCCCACAAAAAACTGATAGGATATAAGTGTGATACACGAAAATGTTCGTATGAATAAGGCCTATTTGCGTCCATACTTAGAAATGCGGCGAGTAGTCTACGTATTCCAGAAATTCAGATTTTGTTAACTGATCACCAGTGGTGAATCACATTTTCATGGAGCAACCCCACAAAAAACTGATAGGATATAAGTGTGATACACCAAAATGTTCGTATGAATAAGGCCTATTTGCGTCCATACTTAGAAATGCGGCGAGTAGTCTACGTATTCGAGAAATTCAGATTTTGTTTACTGACCACCAGGGGTGAATCACATTTTCATGGAGCAACCCCACAAAAAACTGGTAGGACATGAGTGTGATACACCAAAATATTCGTATGAATAAGGCCTATTTGTATCCATACTTAGGAATGCGGCGAGTAGTCTACATATTCCAGAAATTCAGATTTTGTTTACTGACCACCAGTGGTGAATCACATTTTCATGGAGCAACCCCACAAAAAACTGATAGGATATAAGTGTGATACACCAAAATGTTCGTATGAATAAGGCCTATTTGCGTCCATACTTAGAAATGCGGCGAGTAGTCTACGTATTCCAGAAATTCAGATTTTGTTTACTGACCACCAGTGGTGAATCACATTTTCATGGAGCAACCCCACAAAAAACTGATAGGATATAAGTGTGATACACCAAAATGTTCGTATGAACAAGGCCTATTTGCGTTTATACTTAGAAATGCGGCGACTAGTCCACGTATTCCAGAAATTCAGATTTTGTTTACTGACCACCAGTGGTGAATCACATTTTCATGGAGCAACCCCAGAAAAAACTGATAGGATATAAGTGTGATACACGAAAATGTTCGTATGAATAAGGCCTATTTGCGTTTATACTTAGAAATGCGGCGAGTAGTCTACGTATTCCAGAAATTCAGATTTTGTTTACTGACCACCAGGGGTGAATCACATTTTCATGGAGCAACCCTACAAAAAACTGATAGGACATAAGTGTGATACACCAAAATGTTCGTATGAATAAGGCCTATTTGTGTCCATACTTAGAAATGCGGCGAGTAGTCTACGTATTCCAGAAATTCAGATTTTGTTTACTGACCACCAGTGGTGAATCACATTTTCATGGAGCAACCCCACAAAAAACTGATAGGATATAAGTGTGATACACGAAAATGTTCGTATGAATAAGGCCTATTTGCGTCCATACTTAGAAATGCGGCGAGTAGTCTACGTATTCCAGAAATTCAGATTTTGTTTACTGACCACCAGTGGTGAATCACATTTTCATGGAGCAACCCCACAAAAAACTGAACCTAAGCGGTTTGGGCAGGCCGTTAGTGGGGACATTTTTCCATTTTTACTATGTTCCTGTTCCAAAATAGAAAAATTACGTTGCCGGCGAGTTAGTCCAACTCCAAGGAATACATATTTAAAATTTTAGGTTGGCCAAAAGGGATTGGGCAAGCCGTCAGGAGGAGACTTTTACCTTATTTCCCCTCCCGATAGGAATTTCAAAAATTCCGTCTAAGCGGACGCCTACACAGAAGGAGGAACTCACATACCGAGTTTCCTTTTGGGATATCCTGTAGGGAATTCCAAAAATACAAACTTAGTCGATGTCTACTACAGTGGAGGAACCTTTATACCAAATTTCAACTTCTTACCTCCAGTGGTTTGGGCAGGCACTTTTCCAATTTGTGAGACTGTTTATGGAAAAATGTATGTTTTTTGGAAAAAGGTACTTTTTTGGAAAAGGTACTTCTATTGGAAAAGGAACATTTTTTTAGAAAAAGTACTTTTTTTTGGGAAAAGGTACTTTTTTTGGAAAAGGTACTTTTTTTGAAAAAGGTATTTTTTTGGGAAAATGTATGTTTTTTGGGAAAAGGTACTTTTTTTGGAAAAGGTACTTTTTTTTGGAAAAGGTACATTTTTTTAGAAAAATGTACATTTTTTGGAAAAAGGTACTTTTTTTAAAAAAGGTACTTTTTTTGGAAAAAGGTATCTTTTTTGAAAAAGGTACTTTTTTGGAAAAAGGTACATTTTTCGGGAAAAGGTAGTTTTTTTGGAAAAAGGTAGTTTTTTTTGGAAAAAGGTACTTTTTTTGAAAAAAGGTACTTTTTTTGGAAAAAGGTACTTTTTTGGAAAAATGTACTTTTTTTGGAAAAAGGTACTTTTTTTGGAAAAGGGTACTTTTTTTAGAAAAAGGTACTTTTTTTGGAGATAGGTACTTTTTTTGGAAAAAGGTACTTTTTTTTGGAAAAAGGTACTTTTTTTGGAAAAAGGAATTTTTTTTGGAAAAAGGTACTTTTTTTGGAAAAAGGTACTTTTTTGGGAAAAAGGTACTTTTTTTTGGAAAAAGGTACTTTTTTTGGAAAAAGGTACTTTTTTTGGAAAAAGGTACTTTTTTGGAAAAAGGTACTTTTTTTGGAAAAAGGTACTTTTTTTGGAAAAAGGTACTTTTTTGGGAAAAAGGTACTTTTTTTGGGAAAAGGTCCTTTTTTTGGGAAAAGGTACCTTCAGCAAGAAAAAATTTTTTTTTGGAATACTCTTGCAAAAATACTTTATATTTGAAGGTGTACCGCGCACTTTTTTTGGCTTTTCTAGTGTTTAGGCTTTCTTCGATATTCGGCCTACTTCGAGTTTGAGACGAGTTTTCCCGAAGGTCTATATTTTTAAAGGTGTGTATATCTGTGTGTATTGTAAATTTTTCAAGATAATATTACCTGGAATTATTCGACACCATTTGTTGTTTTCCAAAGTGAACGAAGACGGCAAATTCTTGCAATATTTTTCCTTTCCCATAGTGTAATATTTTGCACGTGTTCACATATTGTTAACAAAACCGTAGTTTAAAAAGGGTATTTTAATTTAATTTTCTCAACATTTGTATGTATATTCCCTTTAGATTTGTTAGCTTTAACCAAGTGAATGAATATAGTTTTTGTCCTTAATTCTTTCTGGATAAAACATTTTAATATTTTGTTTTGTGTTTTCATTAAATTGCATATAAAATCAGACATCTCTATAGAATATGCTGGTGCTTGTGTTTATTTTTAATGGCATAAATTTGCTTTTATCGCATGTTTTTATTCCCTCTGAACTGAGTTATATCATATAAATGTTTAACCTATTTTCTTATCAAGCTAGAGTCCACGAGAATTTTGTTTTACAAAATGTGGTAGTTTCGCATTTTTGTTATGTTTATAGCTTAGTCGCGCCCTCCAGTTGTGGCAAAAGTAATTCCAACTGAAATATTGACTACATACTTAAAGGGTTAAGAATTTGAAAAAAAAGATAATTTCTTAATTTTTATAAAAAATCGCAAAAATTTTAATTATTTACTTCGTAATATTTTTAATCATTTTATATTAAAAAATTCACTATTTTTAGATATTTTTAAAAATTATTATTTAGCAACACGAATTTCTCATAATTGTAGCTTCCTCGATGACAATTTTTGATATTAGAAAGAGGAACGGGTTAATTATCTGCATCCTTACAATTTTACATATGATGCGATCGCAAAAATTTTTTTTTCTTATATCATTCCTATTAAACCGATTATCTTTATATTATTAAATAGTTTTTGAAAAAAATGCTTTGAAAAAAAGTCAAAAATAGCTTTCTTCAAATCATTATATGGCAACCCTAGAATTCCAAGATCAATAATTTTTTAAATTTCGTTTGTAGTCAAGGCCTCTAACTTTCGTATGCTTTTTAATGCGCTGTCATTTCGCCCTCCTATCACAAGTGATAAGTAGGTCTTTAAAGACACGTTGGCAAAAAATGGGTTATTGAGTATAATGCATATTAAAAATTTAAATATTATCATAATTGCGTACTGGTTTGTTTCAAATGTTATGACACTGTGGATGAAATTATAATTATAATTATCATGAACATAATTTAGGTATAATAGTAGACAAATTTAACTAATAAGAGATAATAGAAAATTGATTAAAAAATAATATAATTTGTATTTTTAAAATTGCCTTTCTTAATGGATCATATCGATAACTCATTTTAAAATAATTGCAAAAATAAGAATTCCTAAAAAATTCTATTTATGCAACAATACAATTCTTAATATACTACTGATGCGTATAAGTGATATTTTTAAAACTTAAAATTAATCATACGCCTTAGTGCTCAGTATATAAATTAGAACTGTACAAAAAAAAAAAAGGTATACAAAATGCCAAAAATTATTACAAAGAGTGATGTGAAACACTTTTCTGAATTAAGAAGTTATATTAAAATAATTTACGATTTATTTCACAATTGTCCCGAATATAAAACTTAAAGATTTTTGGTAGAAAATACTTGATATGAATGTGGTTATATATATATTTCACAGTTCCCTTGGTATTTCAACTTCGAGTTAAAAGATTTGCAGCACCAATTTGTAGTTGTTTTCCCTTAACGTTTCAGGATCATTAACTCATACATGAGTCCGAATGAGAGAAGTAGAAATAGACGAGGAAATAAAACAAACAAAAAAATGGTCAATATAAACAAAATACGAAAAACATAAAATGGATTGCTTACAGTAAGTAGTTACGCATTAGGACCATTATAAGAGGTATTAAAAGAGGCTTAAGTACATTTACTACTACAGAACATTGTGGAAAAGAAAAACAAACAAAAAAAAAAAAAAAAAACATGAAGAGTTAAGCTACCAACTGAACCAAACAGGAAATAAGAAAAACAACTAAATTGTATTACCAACAGACACTACAATTTATATACTGTGCTGAAAAAGTTCTCATAGAAAGAAATTATTCATATAAATAAAATCAAATTTACATTTGCGCTTTTACATTTAATTATAATACCTGGAATGAGAAGTCCGCGAGATAAAATAAAAATGGCGTGTTCATAACTAGAGTTGTTTGTTTTATCAGCAATACAAACCTACACTTAAAATAACACGTCAGTTGAAAAACTGAATTGAACTGAATTGAATTTTTAGTTGAAACACTGATTCAAACAAGGATCTTAGTTATCTTCATTTAACAGAATACCAAAAATCTTCAGTATTTTAATTAATTTTGGTTATTAATATTCAAAATTATTTATAACTAATTTTTAAGAACTCATTGGTTAAATTTTACACAATTTATTATTAAAATATAATATTGAGTGTTAGTTTTTTAAGTTTTTTAAGACCAAAAATGACAAACTAGAAATGGAATTCACAATTTATTTTACAACAAATAGAGAAAAAACTTAGGAAAAAAGCTTTCCTAGAACCAATGGGTGACAGTTAATGCTTTTTCAAGTGCTAACAACCACTGCCATCAGAATGCATTTATGGTTCTCTCTAGGTTATAATGTAGATTTTTTTAATTTTTGTATTTATGTTAAGTCCAAAATGAACGAGTAAAAAGGTTAAAGTCGGGTATGCCGACTATACAACACCCTACATTAGTCTGGGTAAAAGCCAACTAATGTTTGGATCCGAAATTCGAATGGGTTAAAATGGGGCTTGTGTCAAAATTTTCTATAATGTGAGTCAGCGCACCAAATTTCATTAAAATATCTTAATATTTGCGATTTGCAGTTTGTAACCAAGCCAATTTTGGGGGGACACTTATATGGGCACTAGGTCTAAACATGGACCGATGTTCACCAAAATCAATAGGCTTCGTCCTTGGGCTGACATAAGTCGGTGTACCATATTTCATCAAAATATCTTAATATTTGCGACCTGCAGCGTATAAACCATATAATTTTAGTAGGACCCTTATATGGACACTAGGTCTAAACATGGACCGATGTTCACCAAAATCAATAATCTTCGTCCTTGGGCCGACATAAGTCGGTGTACCATATTTCATCAAAATATCTTAATATTTGCGACCTGCAGCGTATAAACAATATAATTTTGGTAGGACCCTTATATGGGCACTAGGTCTAAACATGGACCGATGTTCACCAAAGTCAATAGGCGTCGTCCTTGGGCCGACGTAGGTCGATGTACCAAGTTTCATCAAAATATCTTAATATTTACGACCTGTAGAGTGCGCACAAAAATGCATGGACAGACAGACAGATAGACGGACGGACAGACGGACATCGTTAAATCGAAATAAAAAAAAATTCTAAGCCGATCGGTATACTATAAGGTGGGTCTACGACCAATATTTTTTGGTGTTACAAACATCAGCACAAACTTATAATACCCTGACCACATAGTGGTGTAGGGTATAAAAATATTTAGAGAAGTAAACACTTATTTATTTCATGCATTTCAACGAAAATTACATGCTTTTAACAAAGATATTCTTTTCCTCTATGTTATAGTTGTTGCTATAACTAAAGCTCCTTTAGTAGTAAAGCAAACGTTGTGTTTTCTTTAACATTCAAGCTTTTAATTCTATTTATAGTGATTAGAACGATAGCAAAGAACTTGGTACATTAGTAATAAATGCAGTATTTTTATACAAATTGTAACATATTTGTTTTAGAATGTCCCCAAAATATTTTTTTGTAATATTTAATTTTTTGCACTATCTATAACGAACACACACATAGACATAGCAAAATAAAAAACAGCTAGTAGATTACGCTGTGCAACATTATATTTTGGCGTCGACGAACCCTGGGGTACATGATGTTATTAACTTAATATAGTAAATTCCTTAAATTGTTTGGCGATGTGTGGGTCACGTCAACTTATATGGGCGTTTAAAATTTTAATTTTTTTAGCCAAAGCTGCTCGGAGAAGAAGGACAATGTTGAATAAGTTTACAAGCAATTATATACATATTGTCTAGTTCTTTTATTTTAGAAGAAAACTATCCCGAAAACGGGATATTTTCCTTACTAAACCTTTCAATCTGGTAACACCACATTTAAGTATACCACAGTATGTCATAATGTGTTAGAAAGTGTTATACTGCAAAGTGGTTGGTGTCTGGGCTATGAATACTATGGGTGCCTCTAGAACTTTTTACTTTGTTCTACAACCATAGCTAACAATATGGGAGTTTCCAGAACTTTCGCCCTCGTTCTACTACATACATCATCCAACCATCTGGTTGTCTCTGGAACTTTTGAGCTCATCCTGCAATCACAGACATTACACTATAAAAGGGCTGCAACTTAGGTTTGGAAAATGAGTCGCGTATTAGCATTTGTGGAGTTAAGTTTTGCTAAGTTAGTTGTATATTGAATCTCTCTAGCATTTGTGTTTATAGAGTGGCGCAGTAGTTTTGAACAGTTCAGTTCTAGTAAAACATTGTAAAATTCTGTGCAAAGTAATAAGGTGTTAAATAAATAAGTCTATACTAAAAACAAAGAGTGTGTGTGTTATTTTTGATTGCACCTGCCAGGTTTATTTAAAGGAAATAAAGGTACGTTGTTGAAGGTGAAAATTAACAATTGGTGTCAGAATTGAAATTGATTATTCTGATTGCAATATAAAAGAACCCGGTTTATCTAAAGGAGATGAACCAACGTTTTTAAAAGTAAAAATGCAACAATGTGTTTACATAGGTTTAAAGTATGCTCCGACATGGTCGCCAGACCGAGTTGTTTCAAAATGTTCGCAGGCATTCGCGAAATCTTTTTGTAGTCTCTCCAGATATAATTTGAAAACAATGAAGTAGATGTTGGCGAAAGCGTTTGAAATAAATAATGGGACGGGGAAAAGGACCGGTCCCAGATGACACGCAGGATAGGTCCCAAGGGGGCGGAGACCGGTCGTTGATCGGTCTTTTTGTTTAAAAGTGACATTTCACTTTAACATGCCGTTGTCATTGGAAATGACCAATTGCCACAGTTTAGACATCTTGTGATAGTAAGGTGGTGTGTCGAAAAATACTTTTCAAATAAAGTAATAAAAAATTAAGAATTAAAAATAATCTACTTGGCGTCGAAGTAGGGCTCGATAACACAACCTCCTGCTTGTAAGGCAAATGCTCTACCGTCTGAGCTAATGTTGATTATACGTGATGGCTGGCTGATGGTAAAATTATATATTTTTCGTTTCTGTTCAAAAAAAAGAAAAAACAAACACTACAGGCAAAAATGCAATGAAAAAATTAAAAAGAAAAAAATAGAAAAGAAAACAATACTAACACACACACAAATATAATGGAAGTACCTTCAGTATGCCCCCGATTGACCAGTCACGGGATAGGTCCTTTAATGACAGTTGACTCGTTTTTTGCGTTGGCCATAATTAAATTAAAAAATCAATTAAAAATTAGAAAATTAGCTCAAAAACTCTGATAATATAAAAAAAAATTTAGAAAATTTCCCTTAAGTTAAAAAGAAAATTAAATGAAATACCAATTGTTAAAACTAACACAGCTTTAACATTAAAAAACGTTAAAAATACAAAGCAAAAATACAAAATTTCAAATAAGAGCTAAAATAAGCAAATCGTAAAAAAAATAAAGTTCAAAATAAATAAAAGAGTAAAATGAATAAAAAAATATTTAAAAAAATATGCCGCGAATTTAATTTTTTATTTCGGTATTGGTCAAGTTTTTTAAAAGCAACAGTGAAAGTAATGAATCAGAAAATATTTAGAAAATTAATTCATTTTCTTTGGTTCATATTTATACTAATTTAGTAATATGCCTTCGGTTGGCCTGTCACGGGATAGGTCCTTGGAGGGCAATTGACTCCTCATTCCCCGTAGGGTACCTTATGATTTCCATATTCCTGGCTATTGCAACAGCTATTCGTTTGCAGCTTGCTATGAAAAACCCCATTAAAGGTTTAGTTTTCCCAACAGTTTACTTTCATTTCACGTTGTAGCCATTGAGGCTGCTGGTAAACAAACAACATTTGGTAAAAAGTTAATTTTTTTTTACAAATGGTCTAAACTTTTCAAACTTAGTGTTTATACACACTCAGCATTATATAATAATAAGAACAAATAAAATGGTCCTTTTTCAAATGGTCAGACTATCATTACATGATACTAACAACAACAACAAAAACACATAATGCTTAAAAATACGAAACAACTAAATCCTTTAAAATCTCTTGTATATAACATTAGACATGGCAGACTATGAGTTCGACTTTTACTTATTTTTTCAACTACATGGCAAACAATTTTTGACTTTTGGTTTTACGTTTTACCCTTTTTTCTGGCTCTGTTTAGTTTATAAAACGGAAAATTAATGGCGGAAATTATCTAGGGTATGATGGTTGATTTTATTTGCAAAAACACTGGTAAAAGGGACAACATGTGTTAAATGTTGTGTTTTTAATACGGGAAACAACCAGCATATATTTTAAAAAATAATTGGCTTGTGTACTTGTGATGTTTTTTCAATCTTCAAAGATCCTTTCTTTTTTTTTTTGTTTGAGTAATTTTGGTAGATACAAATTCCTAAATGGTCTTATAAATTACATGCAATTAAAAAAGGGATAATGTATTTCTAACCAATATTAAACATTTTATTTATGATACTGTAAAATGTTAAAAATAAAGAATTGACTATAAAACCCCAAATAATATTTAACTGGTGATTCGGGGGTTTCTTTTTATGTGTTGCAAAGGCGTATACTTAAAATTTAGGTAATAAATTATGTAGTTACTCATACGTATGAAATTAAAAAATAATTGTTTGTTTGTATACCGCAATTTTAAGCACAGCAATTTAAAACAAGTAACAAATCAAATTACTATATGCAACCTGACAGTATGATTTGGGTCATATTTCGGAAAGCGGAACTTAAAAATTTAAACGTCAAACTTATGACTCTCTGGCGAATGCAAGTGTTTCAAATTTAGGCTTTTAGTTAGATCCTGAGCTCTAGTTTGCGATTGTGTAAAATGCATTTAACAATTAGATAATACAATAAAAAACAATAAGAAAATGTTCGTTATTTTTCAAACTTTTATGCATGCAGAATTTTGTGCAAATAAAATCGAACCAAAATTGCGCCCATTATTTTTGCTTTTAAATTATTGTACTTTCTGACTGATGAATAATCATGTGTAGGTCGAGTGCAATAAATCACTTCATTTTGGTAATACCATTTAGGCTGAATATATTTAAGCTCATATATAATCCTTCCATGATTCTTAGATCAAAACATGAATGTATTTGAATCATCTTCAACACGGCTTCCTTATGGTGCACTTCAAACTTGTGTACCAAACTTCATCCAATTATCTTTAGTACACTCAAAATAATAAGTCTGTTGGCTGAACAAAAAAATGTGTTACTTTAACAAAATTTATTCTTGGTTTTTGGCTTAAAATAAAATTTGTTGATTTTAACACCTTTTTTTTATTAAATTTAATAAATCTAAAAAAATTTTGTAAAACTACAGTTTTATCTGTGATTATACTAGTCGTAGAATTTTTTAAATTTAGGGTTTTGGCACCCTCCCCATTCGCTACATTAAATTGAGTAAATTTTGTTTAGTCTATGTTAACAAAGCGATTAAATATAAACACAAAATGAGTAAAATTATTTTGTGCATACTTTCTTATACAATAATACATTAGACCGTTCCACCTTACAGGCAAAAAAAAAAAGTGCGCCGTACACCCTCTAAAACGAAATTTTTTTGCAAGGCAGTCTCAAAAAAATTTTTTTAATTTTTTTTTGCCGAACGTAGGGGTCGCCATTTTACGTTTTTCGTTATATCTTTGGCATTTACAGTCGGATCTTAAAGTATGATACACTGATGTTTTTCTCTCGAGGAGACCAGTGTTCTGCTCTAAGGGCCATAGACCTAAAGTACCCCGTTCTAGTAGTTACCCACCATATTCTAGTGCTACCACCCTAATGTACCACCCTAATGTCAGAAAATTAAATCTCGCAAAAAATCATTAAACTTTTGCTAAGGAAGTTTTTCGATAAACCCAGCAGAATTTTTTTTTTTAAATCGCCTTGCAAAAATACTTCATACTGGAGGGTGTACGGCGAACTTTTTTTTACGGTACGGTCTAATGTATAGCTTAATTTTAGTCTATAGACAAAGGTTCCATAACCTTGATGGTTTCTTAGGGAAACGTACCCAGAATCTAAGGCTTTCCCTATAAGAAAAAGTACTGAGGTGTTGTCTATAAGAAAAGTGCTCGAAAAGCTAGTCTTTTCCCTCAGTATCTGAAGCTGTATTTGGCTTAAATAAAGTGTAAAGTAATTCACTTTTATCAATACAAAATTATTTTATTCTTTTCTTCTAGCCTAGATACCAAATGTGAACTTTTAAAAGTTTTTATTTCAAGAAAACCTGCTGCTGCTTAATATAAAACTTATTTTTATTAGTTTTTTGCTTTTGTGTAAAGAAGAATACACTCGCAGTATATTTTCCATAACCGTTTGAGGTTTATTGGAAAAGTAATAGGTAAAAGTTTTTTCAATTGAAGAATCAATTAAAATACATTGAAACATATTGTTTAACTTTTTTATCAGTCAATAAAAAACAAACCCAAAAAAAATATGTATCATTTGTAGGAGTTGATATTTTCAGTCAAAAGTTCTATTTTTAGTTTTATATTTTTAGAAAAAATAATTTAAATGATTTCGTTGTTTTCTGTTTTAAAAAAACATTCAAATATTTTCGGTTTTCTTTTTTGTTAAAATAGTTTCTTTTTTTTTTACAAAATTCTTTCAATTCAAATTACAAGCAATTCTTTACTCATACACACAAACATAGCCAATGAAAGTATGAACGTGTGTGTTGTGTGTGTAGTGTTTTGAAAATTCAAACAAAAAAAAACTTGCAAATATGAAAAAATAAACCACAAAATGGTTTTTTTTTTAAATTGATAATTGTTTTAACAGACTTTTCAATTATTTTTATTTCTTTTATGGATTATTTAAACAATGTTTGAAAATAAATAGCAAAATGGTTTGAATATAATGAAAAATCAGTGGTACTCTTTTAGGTTGTTTCTAACGATAAAATATTGTGAGTGTATGACATAAAAAACCGTATTTTATTTGGCAAA
Organism: Leucophora obtusa; assembly: GCA_949987735.1. Lineage (NCBI taxonomy): Eukaryota > Metazoa > Arthropoda > Insecta > Diptera > Anthomyiidae > Leucophora > Leucophora obtusa. The sequence goes on from OX465297.1 coordinate 209,203,116, forward strand.
TTTATTTATAAAAATGGTAAAATTTCACCTAATTTGCGAAATTTTTTTTCCTTGTACATATCATTTGGTTAATTTTTTCATTTCGTCCTCCTTCGGTGTTCCCATAGCACTAAGCCCAGCGAAGTAAAATAATATAATAGGGCTATGAACTAAATAAAAAGCTTCAACAAAGTTCGCCAACTCACCATAAGTTCGCAGAGTAATCAGCATTTTTTGCTGGGTATATATAAAAAAAACGGGAAAAAATTCTAGCGACTGTTATTTAAACGAGTAAAAAGGTTAAAGTCGGGCATGCCGAATATACAATACCCTACACCAGTGTGGGTAAAAGCCAGCTAATGTTTGGATCCGAAATTCGAATGGGTTAAAATGGGGCTTGTGTCAAAATTTTCAATAATGTGAGTCAGCGCACCAAATTTCATTAAAATATCTTAATATTTGCGACCTGCAGTTTGTAACCAAGCCAATTTTGGGGGGACCCTTATATGGGCACTAGGTCTAAACATGGACCGGTGTTAACCAAAATCAATAGGCTTCGTCCTTGGGCTGATATAGGTCGGTATACCAAATTTCATCAAAATATCTTAATATTTGCGACCTGCAGTTTGTAACCAAGCCAATTTTGGGGGGACCCTTATATGGGCACTAGGTCTAAACATGGACCGATGTTCACCAAAATCAATAGGCTTCGTCCCTGGGCCAACTTAGCTCTGTGTACTGAATTTCATCAAAATATCTTAATATTTGCGATCTGCAGCGTATAAACAATATAATTTTGGGGGGACCATTATATGGGCACTAGGTCTAAACATGGACCGCTTTTAACCAAAATCAATAGGGGTCGTCCTTGGGCCGAGATAGGTCGGTGTACCAAGTTTCATCAAAAAATCTTAATATTTGCGACCTGTAGAGTGCGCACAAGAATGCATGGACAGACAGACCGACGGAGGGACGGACAGACGGACATCGTGAATTCGAAATAAAAAAAAAAATTCTGAGCCGATCGGTATACTATAAGGTGGGTCTAGGACCAATATTTTTTGGTGTTACAAACATCAGCACAAACTTATAATACCCTGACCACATAGTGGTGTAGGGTATAAAAAGAAAAACTCATACAAATGTCGAAATTTTATAAAAGCACTCAACATGAAAAACAGAACATTTAATTAATACTTGGAATCCTTTGAATTTAAAAATGCTAAAAATTCCTTTTTCACTTAAATATTATTTGCTTCCAAATACAAAATAACATCAAGTGATGCTTTCGAGTGAAAAACTTTTTGCACGTTATGCCATGTACAGGTCAGTGCTCAAATTTCGTGATAAAAAATATGGCAATTAAATTTACTTGTTAACATTTTATATTCTGTTTATTTTGTAGTTAAAAGTTTATTAATAAAATTTCAAATGAAACTTTTCATTAATTCTTCTTTTGTATTAGTTTTTCCCCCATTAGTTAAAGAAAGAGAGGTAGATGGTTTTTGTTTCATTAATTTTTCTTTTGTTTAACAATATTTTCTAAATATTATGTAATGAAAACTTTTTAAATTAAGAGGCCACATAAAAGCAAAAACCCTAGAAATAAAGTCATACAAGCAACGAACTCTTCTTTGGGGAGTTTTTGGTGTAAAGTTGTTCTTCATGGTGATGATGATGAGAAGGATGATGTTACAAAAATTACTGTTTCATAAAAACAACAAGTGATGATAAGTTGAGTGTAAAGCTCAAAGTAGAGTTTAGTATAAAAGAAAAACTTTTTTCTTATTTTTTATTTTTTTCGATGGAAACAAGTGAGACAATTATAAATGGTAAAGGACATCTTTCCAATACTCTTCATTTTTTCTTATAAATTATTATGTTTCAGAACATCTTAAGCAATCCTAAAGTGGACCTGTGTTTTAGAGGAATTGTTAGTTATAAAATGACCACCAGAAAAAGTACTATTTTAGGTGTAGTATGTAATACAGCTATAATGCAAACTTTTGTGGACTTTAGATCAGAAATTTTATAAATTTAATCAAATAAAACCTACAATTTTATTTAAGTGAAGGTTGCTATTCTCTATATAAAATATTTTAACTTGGCATAGCGTAGAAATCTTAAACTCACAAAAAATATCATAAAAAAAACATCTTCAAAATTATAAAGGAGTGTATGTGAATTTTTTTGTTGTTGTTTTTTTTTTTCTTCTCTTAAGATAAGTAACTCATTACGAAGAAAAACAATGATAGTAAAAATGACCAAAAATAAAATAACAAAAAACTTTTATCAAATATAAAAAAATTCTAGTCTTTTAGCAAGAAACTGAAAAAGTTTAATTTCTTAAGTTTTAAGTTTATTTGTTTGTTTATTTTAACATCATACTCTTATTTACAAAAAAACAAAAAATAAATAAAAATAAGTTTTATATTAAGTAGCAACAGTTTTTTCTCGAAACAAAAATCTTTAAAAGTTATCATTTGGTATCTTATCAGTTTGCCGATCACGTGACTCGTTAAGGACATCAAAAATTCTATAAACGCATACGACAAGTTAAATCTAAAATAGACAATATGAGACAAAAATAACAAAAAAAAAGTACGGAAGAAGAAAACAAAGAAATGAAAGTAGAAAAAAAGTTTTACATTTTAAGCCTTTATATTGTTCATGATATTTTCAACAGAGACATTTTGATGTTGACCGGCACGGCACATTTATCCATGCAATCATCAACAACAGCTTTTTAACTTCACTGACGAAGTAGTGCACTATGGGATGAGAAATTTTCAGACAGTTGAAATGTTACCATAGTAATCACAATTTAAAGAATTAAAACTTCATTTAGAAACGAGCATACTAAGTTTTCATTTCAATCAATTGTTATTTGTCATTTAGTTTTAAATGTTGCTGACAAAAGAATTAACAGCAAATGTATGTTTAGTTGAAATATATATTAGAAAATGTTTTGCTCCCAGGAATCTGTTTTAGAATATCTATTTTTTCTTTTGCTACTATTTAGTTCGAATGCCAATTCTACCACCGATTTTTTTTTGTTTGACCTAGAATAAGTTCTGGAACTAGTTCTCCTCGGAAATTTTTATTCAGATATTTGAAATTTTTATAACCTACAGCATACTCTCTGTACCTTACAGGGCCATTAATAATAAACAAATTAACCTAAAGTTTGAGCTTACTTAGAGTTACAAATGTCAAATTCCATACAAATTTTAATTTTTAAATATCAGCTTTTGTTGACTTTTGGTTATTTGCTTATTGTTAATGGGGGACAGTGTTCTAAACGAAACTGTGAGTTGTTGGCCGCAACCTCAACCACATCTACGAGTATAACTCCAAAGTGGAGATATTTAAAATTGTTGGTTTTTAATTTTTATTTAAAATAAAAATTGTTTTTTCGACCTTTTTAATTGATTAATTAGAAATGTATTAATTTAGTTCGAGGCCAATTTCCTTATTATGAATTTATAAAATAATTACTCTTTTCAAAAAACTGCTATTTTTCTTCATCAGGATACTCTCCTGACAAATACTTCACAGAATTTTTGCTTTCAAAAACCTCTACACTTTCAGGAATGAAAAGACGATCGTTTCAGGGTCACCTCCTGAAATTTAAAAATATTATATTAGCTACATAAATGGACGTAAAATTACGAAAATCATCCATTGAGGTGCACATTAAACTGGAAACGTTTGTGTCAATTTTTATCAAAATCGACGCAAGGACTCTTAGTCCTGCCGTATATCCTTTATTTTAAAATCTTTATAAAATCTGCAAAAATTATCCGATTGCGATGAAAGTCAGCAGGTGAATTGATAAAAGGTCAAGCCATATTTGTACTAAATTTGGGTAAAATCGATGCATTAATAAAAAACTACTTTTCACAAAAAATGGGCTTTAAACGCTTAAAATGATTTTTCTAAAAAAAAAAATTAAAAAGGATTAATATAGGAAACCATGTGAATCCTCCATTTTAGACATACGGTGTGTTCAGCGAACTTATGTAGAATACTACGAGGAATATTTTTGTGGAACATTTTAACCTTCTATCTCTTCAATTAAAGGGACCTTTTTGGCCAGATTTTAAAAAGGGACAAAAACGCCCATAAGTTGAAGAGTTAGAGGGTTGAAATGTTTCGCAAAAATATTTGTCATAAAATTCTACTATAGGTCTCTGAAGACATCAGCATTGAAATTCTAACTTAAGTGCCAGTAATAAGCAAAAACTTTAAATGTGTTTAAGGGTTAATTTCGTACTTATTCAGAATTTGCGCTCAAATGTCCCACAAACCTGGATTTTAGGGAGAAACCATGGGAATCTTCCATAGTAGGTATTGGATGTGTTCAGCGAACTTATGTAAAACACTACGAGGATCATTTTTGTGGAACATTTTAAATCAGTGCTTAAATCAATGTTTCAACTAAAAATTGGTTAAAAATTAGTCAAATCGATTTTAAACCCAATTGCGAGATTTTTCTACTGACTTATTATTCTAAGTGTACGAGTATTTCCAGATTTATTCATACGATATTAAGTAAATACTTCAAGAATATACTTTTCTTGAAGTTTTTGCTTCTAAGTAATTTCTAATTTTTATTCATACGCCAATTTACAGCTGGGTTGTTACTAAAGGCTGACATTTAAATCATTCTGTGAAACATTCTCTAAACTTTTTACAATTCAGAAATCATCAATTGAAATTCAGAAAAGATCCATTAAAATTCAGAAAACATAATATCTATCTTTATTCGTGATTTTCATATTTGAATTATTATTTTCTGAATTGCAATTTAATATTTCTGAATTGCAAAAGTGTAGTGAATGTTTCATAGAATATTTGAAATGCATTCATGCAGGGGTTTCTTGGTACTAGAAACTTATAAGTAAGTTCGTTTCTTGTATGCACTTCTAATGGGAGTGCAATTTACAAATTCATTTTTATATTTAACCCTTTGGCGAGTGGCGTACATTATAATGTACGTCGACTTCATCAACTCGTGACTGATTTGAATTTTAACCAAAGCGCTATTCATTTACTGTTGTCGGTTCGTTATTTTGTTCTTATTAAAATTTTATGTAGGCTGTGAAATTTCAAAACAACATGAGAGCAGTAGAGTGTGTTTTGTCTTGTCATCAACAACGCTGCTGAGAATGTGTTAAAATTTAAAAGTTCAAAAAAGGCTAAAGTTTAGTCTCAAAACTTGTGAAATGAATAAAATTCAAAAGGTTTTATGTAGAGATTAGTAATATGAAAAATATAAAATTAAAATTTAAAAAAAAATTAACCCGCTCGGAGTCGGCAGCATATTAATGTTTGAATTTTGATTCCAAATATCTCCGTTAGGGGGCGGGGGGGGGGGGGGGGCTGCAAAGTAATAAGAGTGATAAACAATATTTCTTGGCCATAGATCTACATTTCCACGAATTTTGGTCGGAAAATTCCTAGCCATTAAAATTCCCGTGTCTAAGGGTTAAAAAAAATATATTTAAATATATTTAGCAATATGCCAAAAAAGAGCTATAATTATCTTATAGCTCTTTTCTTTCTCATTCGGTTATTTATCAACCGATTTTCAAAAATTTTTTTTTATTAAAAAAGTATTCAAATTGTCTTTCTAATTGCTGAATATAGTTAGTACAAATTATTGTCGCTAGATGGCGAAAAATTCATTTTTATTTAAAAATGCATAAAAACACCCTGTATTTGCAAATATTATGAGTTCATATGTTAAGCAAAAATACTCGCCAAAGGATTTTTTACAAATTTGCCAAACATCATTTGGTCGAATTCTGGCAATTTAAAGGCCAAAATTTTGATTTTCTTCAATAACTTAAAACTAACGGTAATTTTGCAAATAACGGAATTATGAAAAAGAACCATTTTCAACAATAAAAAAGTTCTTTTTCGCAAAAAGTCGATTTTGGCATATTGCTAAATATATTAACGTATTGTTTAATCATATTTAAGTTTGTTTTTTAAATAACTATTATGGCATTTTGGAAAATTATTAAACATTTTAATGTTAACCGCACTATCTATTGGAAAACTCAATTATCATATATCCAAATTTCATAGAAATTTCATTGAAATCTGGGGGGATTCAGAAACCGGCTCTCCTTATACACAGAGAAAACAGATTTGTACTTACAACATTAATTTATTGCCAATCGAATGGTTCGGTTGCCGTAAACTAATCTTTCAGTTGTGACAACTGAATATAAATAGAGTCAACAGTTATTTCATAATGGCAACACAATTTGTATTGCCTTAACAATAATTCGGTAGTCACAACTGAAAAATTCTGTTGTCACAACCGAAGCATTCGATTGTAAGCACGAATTTGTTTTCCGGGTGAAATTTTATTTATTTTTGCAGAACACAATAATAAACTTTATTTATTCTTTTATTTGAAGTTGTTTGATTTCCATCTGTAAATTTGATACATGAAACTTTTAATGCATTTTTGTGATGGCCTGAACCATAGTAAATACATTGGATTGGTTATATACCCAATTACCAATATACAGTATTGTATTGTTTCACGATTTCTTTTTTACTCCATTTTCTCTTTTCTGCTACATCCAGTATATGTATGTGACTGTGTCTTTTTATTTTCGTATCAGTTTAAATACTTAACAATCAGTTTACTTATGTTGTCCTTCAATTAAAGTCTTTTTCATATTCTTTTAATTTTCTTTTCATTCTATTGTTCTTTAAACTTAAAGATGATGAAATCCAAGTTTGTTACACAATATAAAATAACTTTTTTCCCATTTAATATTTTTCAAGCTCATTTTATCTTATAGTTCTTCTTTGGTTTTGTTTTTTTTTTTTTTTTGCTTCATTTCAACATCCATCTATCTATTTATCCATCCTGCTGCTATTGCTGGAAAGCTGTTTGGTATTCTCACTAACTTGGCTGCTTGACTGTCTGATTTAGTGTAAATGAAACATTAAGTCTTGAGTAACAATATACATTCAGTACATCCTAAGAATACTATTCGTTGCACGTTTTGCAACGTGCTTAGCAACTTAAACAATTGTGACAAAATGCTGTCAACTCTGATTATCACTTGTTTCTCATTAGTTCATCATCACTCACCATTTGCTTGGTGTATTTATGTTTAGTTTTTTTGTTTCGTGCTATTTTATTGCTAGTTTTTGGTTTCAATCATTCTTTTATTTTTATAGTTTTGTCCAATTCTGTTTCTTATTATCTTTAAGAGTTTTTCTTATTAATTAGCGTTCAATTTCCTTTTGTTATTTTTAAAAATAATTGAGTTTTATTCTAGATGATGTTGATTGTTTTCAGGGCAGCATGCTGAAATGAGTTGTAGTTATCACACTTGATTCGAAAGGCAATGTTTATTAGGGGTATTCAAACTGTAGCTATAGCAGCATTAGGGTAAGACTATTTCAGATTTTGAAAAAATTTCGACTACGGCGGATTTGATTTTAGTGTTGTCAGCTAAAATACAAAATTTTCTAGTTTGAAATTCACTAAGAATTATAAGTTGTATGGCAAATTATTCACAAAGAAGAAAAATTGTCTTATTTAATTTATTTTTATATCCTTCAGCACTAGCTGGAGAGGTGAAGGATATAATTTGGTCAGATGTTTGTAACACCAAAAAGTGTTGGAGTTACAAACACAATGTCCCGTTAAAATTTAACCTAAAGTTAAATTTGAAATTTATATGGTAAACAACAACAAATGTGTCAGTTAAAGTCCCAGTTACCCAGCAAAAAAAGTAAGGAAAAAGGGTAGTTAAAGCACTGCAACTGTTGCATAGGGAGTTGTTCTTTTTCGGGTTTTTCACTGATGAATTTAACATTGGCTTGTCATAGGAAGGAAGTTTTTCTTTTTAAAAACAAATGATGTATATTTAAGCCAATGAAAAGGAAGTTCTTTTTCACTTCTTTTTATTTTAATTTAATAAAAAAAAAATCATCATGCATCGTATGGGGTTTGAACAGACATTTATTCGCATTTCAAGCGGACGATCTACCCCCTATGCCATCGCTTGTTATAAATGATAGTTGACTTTTAGCAGTCTTGTTCAGTAAAGTCTTATCTTCATTTCTTTAATTTTTTATTGACAGAAATATTTTTTATTGTGTTATTTTTTATAAAAAATATTAATACACTCTCAGAAAGACAAAAAGCAATACAAATAGGAGAAAAAGCTAATAAAAATTAATTAAAAATGACCTTGCAGAAAATACTGCTGATATTTGCATATTTTTTGCTAAGTCCTAGTAAGAACAGGAAAAATAAAACTGTTAAATTTACAAAATTTTCGTTACATTTAGGTTAACTTTTAGTTAATTAAAAATAACAAATTACCTTTATAAAATCGGAAAAAAAATTTACATCATATTAGTAGACCAAAAATGGTATTTTCTGCAATGTTTTAACTTATTTTAAGTAGTTCTAACTAAAATGTTTATAGGATTTTTCTTTTTCTGTTAGTGTAATAACAAATATATTTAGTAAAAAAATTTTAATATTTACCTTTTTGGTATTTTAACAAAAAATATTTGAAGAATTACATTTTAGAATTTTTATATTTCCATAAAATTCACTTAAAAATTAATAGAAAATAAAAAAAAAAAAAATTTTAAATCGTTTGAAAAATTAATTGAGTGTACAAAAATAAGAATTTTACAGTGAAAACTATAAAAAGTTATTAATTGTGTAAAAAAAAGTTCCAAAATTTTTTTTTTTGACCTGGTAGAATTCGAACCCACAAGCCTCTGATTGCTGTGCCAGCACGTTCCTATACAACCCCCATACAAAATATTAACTTCTTATCACCCATGAAAAGAAACTTCTGACTAGTATATATTTGCTGCAACATTAGATGTTGTTTAAAACCCATTCCTAAGGCAGTAATTCATTGTGATGTAATGAAGGAAGTGATTCATTTAGAAGTCATTCCATTTATTTTTGCTGGGTAGTAGCTAATAGGACAGGTGGTGATTCACATGGGTTCATTGGACAAAATCTATAGATTTTGTTTAAAACCGTTCTATGTTTAGACCCAAGGCCCTTCGAAAGGTCTCCCAAAATGGGCATGTTCGCATGCTACAGGTCGCAAGTATTATGATTTTATGACGAAATTTGGTACATTGATTTTGGTTTAAATAGGTTAATGTTACTGAATTTTTGTCACTTTATAGACAAATTTTCACACAAATCCAACCGATTTTGTAACTACCACAACCGAGTTATTCGATTGACAAAAATTCGTTGTCAGCATGAATGTTGTAACCAAATATTTCGGGTGAAGCAACAGAAAACTGTTGCAACTGCTACCTTAATAACAATTCTGTTTTCTGTGTAAACATACATATGTATACTATTGTGTGTATTAAATTTCACTAATGAGTAATTGATTGCTTAAAGGAATACATTAGCCACAAGCATATTAAATAACTTCAATGCGTAAAATAAATCATTTACTTACTTAGTTCTTTTTAAACAACATTTTACATTTGAAATTTACAATACTTTATATATAAAAAAAGAAACATTTAGTGCTCTCTGGAGATCAATTCGTTTGTCATAAACACTCATGTTTAAATGAGGATGTGAATGTAATAATTTTTTTAATACCTTTAATAAAGACAAAATTTAAAATTTTATTTCTTAAAAAAACAGAAACATAAGGCAGCGTTATAAAATTCCCAAAAGCATATGATTTCAACATTAAAAGTAAAACAGAGGAAACGAAAGCGAAAACGGCAATGCAGAGTACCATCGTCTTATAATGGTGTGCAGAGCTTTGAAATAATTAATTTAAATTGAGCTGAATTCAAGGAAAATTGTATTTAGCTTTAATAAATATCCATATCCTACTCCGTTAAATCATTTCTCGATAACACTATGCAACAAAAGGGGGGTCATGATCTAGGACGTGGACGATTCCTATGTCAGATGTGGATATTAGGTTAGTATAGTTAAACCCTCAAATGGTTTGGAGCTATAAGGGTACAGTCAACACTTTATGAAATAAGACGTAAGAATAGTCTAAAAGCTATTTAGAACTTAATTATATTTGGTGGTATCTACAGTAAAATTTTATTAATTAAATTTTTTAACGGAACATATCGGCAGAATATTTTAACCCTTCAAACGCTACATTTAAAGCAGTATTTTAGTATTTCGTAAACAAAGCACTTAAATGGCCGGTAAGAAAACATATTTAGGCTTAAAGTATTCTGGACAATAAATCTTTATGAAAATTCATTGTGAACGTCGGAATGTCGGAACTCAAAACTAACTCTGCCCAAGTAAAAAAGTTTTGATATAGTCATATATTATCATATAAAATTTTGTATAAATATATATTGGAAATTATATAAACTTTAACGAAATTATATCCTAAATATAGACCTATATATATACTTACATATGCCTCATATAAATATGTATAATTGTATCGAATTATATACCATTATATCGAGTTGGATATGATTATATTATATTTCATAAATTTGAATGAGGACAAAATCAGGATAAAATTGTATCAAACTTATTCTTATTCTATCAAATTAGATCTAATTGTGTCAAATTAGATCTAATATGATCATAATACTATCTAAATCGATACAGTTAGATGTTCTCATTATACCCTACACCACTATGTGTTCAGTGTATTATAAGTTTGTGCTGATGTTTATAACACCAAAAAATATTGGTCCTAGACCCACCTTATAGTATACCGATCGGCTCAGAATTTTTTTTATTTCGATTTAACGATGTCCGTCTGTCCGTCCGTCTGTCCATGCATTCTTGTGCGCACTCTACAGGTCGCAAGTATTAAGATATAAGATATTGATGAAACTTGGTACACCGACTTATGTCGCCCCAAGGACGACGCCTATTGATTTTGGTGAACATTGGTCCATGTTTAGACCTAGTGCCCATATAAGGGTCCTACCAAAATTATATTGTTTATACGCTGCAGGTCGCAAATATTATGATATTTTGATGAAATTTGGTACACCGACCTATATCAGCCCAAGGACGAAGCCTATTGATTTTGGTTAACACCAGTCCATGTTTAGACCTAGTGCCCTTATAAGGGGGCCCCCAAAATTGGCTTGGTTACAAACTGCAGGTCGCAAATATTAAAATATTTTAATGAAATTTGGTTCGCTGACTCACATTATAGAAAAGTTTGACACAAGTCCCATTTTAACCCATTCGAATTTGGGATCCAAACATTAGTTGGCTTTTAACCAGACTGGTGTAAGGTATTGTACACTCTAAAAAATGTTTGTAAATTTACTACTATAAAATGGGTAAAATTTTGTTTAATTTTACGAAAATTCGGTAAATATAAACAAAAAATGCGTAAACTTTTTTCCTACACACTTCCATACACAATAATACACACACAAAGTATTTTTAGACATTATGTGTTTATAAATAAACACATTCTGCCTAAAATTACTGTTGTTTTGTTAAATAAAATTTTTACGCACAAAGTTGGTAAATATACTATCCTATAATAGTAATAAATACTTTGACATTTCAAATTGGAAAAAATTGAAAAAAAATTATAAATAATAAAAGGAAAAAGCAAAAACGGATTATTTTTTGTGAATTACAACATTTCCACAAACACATTAGAGTCTGGAAATAGCAACATAAGCGTGCAATTGTTTTTGGTAATTATTGTTAACGCATGTGGTAGCCTAAACCTCATTTCAAAATTGAAAACGCCGTAAGAGAGATACGGCCTACGCAGGAACAGCTGGGTGCAATGACTCCTGCTCAACAAAATGCCTTCTTTGCAAGGGAGGCAGTCAACCAACAGCCGTCAACAATAACGGGAGAAAACACCGTAAGAGAGATACGGACTAGGCAAAACAACTGGGTGCAATGACTCCTGCTCAACAAAGTCAGTATTCATTGAGTACTGCCTAACTTGCAAATAAAGCATTTTGTTGAGCAGGAGTCATTGCACTCAGTTGTTCCTGCGTAGGCCATATCTCTCTTAAGACGTTTTCTCCCGTTATTGTTGACGGTTACTGCCTCCCTTTCAAAGAAGGCATTTTGTTGAGCAGTTATAACAAAATTTTATATGAATTTTATACAAATGCCTTAAGATCCCAAAATGACTAATTGGGACATAAACGATTATGAGAGAAGGACTCGGATATTATTATTAATAAAATACGTACCAAAAATTAATTTATTTTATTTAAAAAAAAATTTTGGGTGTTGCTTAAAGTTAGCACAACTGTTGTAAATGTACTCATTTTATTGGATTTTTACGCACTTTCTGTGGATTTTTGCGCATTTTTGTGGATTTTTACGCATTTTATGCGTACATTTACACGTGAAACGTGCTTCTTTACACACAAATTTAGTAAATTAACACACTAATTTCAAAATTTCATTTAATTTTTACGCACTTTCAGTGTAAAATTACAAATTATTTGTGCACGAACTTAAACAGAATGTGCGTATTTTTTTTCAATTACGCACATAGAGTAAATTTACCCAATTTATAGTAGGAGTTCAGTTTCCTACTATAAGTTGGGTAAATTTCAACAGAATTTAATTAGAGTGTATAGTCGGCATGCCCGACTTTAACCTTTTTACTCGTTTTTCGGATGTAATTATATATAATATCAAAAATCATATAATTTTTTTAGTGGGGTGATGAAACCTTAGTCTGGTTTTTGCCTCTATTACACAGAGGTTGGCAAAAAACAATTTTAATAGATTTTCCTGTTTCAACACAACGCCAAACCCTTTAGGGTTGTAATATACAGAGCTAACACATTTATCAAGTATACTAATCATCCACGTCCGTAAGTACCCAGGTAGAAATATACGATCGGCTAACTTTATGGAAAAGTTGGTCGATAGTAAAAAATTTTTGAAAAAAATATTGAGGAAAATTATTTTTAGTAATTTTTTTTTAACATGCTCAGGCAGAAAAATACGATCGCCACAATCTTGACAAACACTTGGCGATGGCCAGCTGTGCGTTGATAAAACGTTGCCTTAACAATCTTGATAGTATTGTCCTGTTACTCGATTGAAAACAGCGGCCAACCTTGTCAAAATCAAAAACAACAAACAAAAAAAAAATAAAAAATATCGGAAAATAGATGGTTCAAAAATAAATTTTCAGAGATTTTTTTTTTTTTGTTTTTAGTACTTTTTTATAAATGGGAATTGAACACAGGCCACCAGGATGTCAGCCAAGCCCTCTACACACTAAGCTAACAAGACTTGTAATACACGATAGCTCAAAATGAAATTAATGATAACAGAAATTGTACACTAGTAGAAAAAAGTCTGTAAAAAATTAGTTAAAACTACTTAAAATTAGTTAAAATTGATGCTGCAGAAAAAACTGCCAAAATTAGCAGATATTTTTTGCTACAAATTTGTAATGTAGGAACAGCAAAATTAAAACCGTAAAAAATTTAGTTAAAATTACTAAAAATTAGTTAAAAATGATGCTGCAGAGAAAAACTGCTAAATTAACAGATTATTTTTGCTATATATTAGTAATATACGAACAGCAAAAATAAAACTGTTAAATATACAGAATTTTAGTTATATTTGAGCTAAATTTTTTTAAATGGAGAATAGAAAATTAACCTGCTAAAATTTAGCAAAAAATTTTGCTAAATAATTAGTAGCTTAAAAAATCACCAAAAAAATTTAAATTTTCGATTTTTTTTTAAATGCAAATAAAAGTCGAGCATTTTCAAAACAGCAGTTTACAATTTTTTACTAAATATTTCTGCTGATTTTAGCAGAAAGACTGCTATTTGCATTCAACTAAATTTAGCCTAAAAATAGCAAAAATTTGTAGATTTAACAGTTTATTTTTGCTATCTTTAGTCTACAAATATTAAACAAAATTTTCTGCAGATTTTACAGTAAAATTTGCAATTAACTAAACATTAGCCTAAATATAACTAAAATTCTGTAAATTTAACAGTTTCAACTTTGCTGTTCTCATTTTACTACTATTTAGTTAAAAAATCTGCTAATTTTAGCAGTTTTTTCTTCAGCATCATTTTTAACTAATTTTTAGGAACTTTATCTGGTATTTTTACAGATTTATTTCTATGAGTGTAGTTATATTTGAGCTAAATTCTTGTAAATGGAAAATAGCAAATTAAGCTACTAAAATCAGCAAAAAATTTTATTAAATAATTAGTAGCCCAAAAAAAATAAAAAAAATTTTTAATGTTCGAATTTTTTTTTCGATTTTTTTTTAAATGCAAATAAAAATCGAGCCTTTCGAAAACAGTAGTTTACAATTTTTATTTTTGCAAATATATCTGCTGATTTTTGCAGGATAGACTGCTATTTGCATTCAACTAAATTTAGCTTAAAAATAACAAAACTTTTGTAGATATAACAGTTTATTTTTGCTATTTATACCCTACACTACTACGTGGAGAGGGTATAATAAGTTTGTCCATGCATTCTTGTGCGCACTCTACAGGTCGCAAATATTAATATATTGGTAGAACGACCTAGTAATTTTTTTAAAATAAGTACTCTGCCAATTGTCAATTTCTGTCAATTTCGTACAAAATTAATTCATCTAAAATTTAGCCGATAGATAGAATTCCAAATTTTATATGGGAAACAACAAAAAATATATCCGTTAATGTCTCAGTTACAAAAACAAAACATATAATACTATTATTCTGTGTGCTTTTTAGTCATTTTCTTTTGAATTATATTAATCTTTCAGTTTAGTAATAATTAAATATCATTATGTTTATGAAATAAATTAATAAAATTTTCCATCAATCTCTAAAATAAGAATTCATTCATGTACTTTAAAGCCTTTCAGAACTCATTAAATCTGTAAAGATACAATAATATAAAGAATTTCCATGGCTTTATTTTGTATTAAAATAATAATGTTGAAACTTCACTAACGCATTATTGTAATATTCTTTTTTATTAAATTATTTTGATTGTAATAATAATCAACTAAAAACGATAATAAAAATTAAAAAAAATTAAATTAGCGATATAAAATCAAAATATAAAAAGCTGATTTTTTATGACATCAACAAAAAAAGAGAATAAAAAACTCTTTAAATAAAATACGTATGTTTCTGGGGACAAATACAAGAGTTCTACTAAAAATAGTTTTTTGTCTCTATGGATTTATTTATGTGTTTTAATCCAAGATTTTGGGTTTTTTGGCTTTTGCTTATAAAAAATTTTAAATTATTTTTTTCAAAAAGTGTTAATCAGTTTTTATTTATTTATCATTTCAAAATAACAAAAAAATTTTTTATCGATATCGGCGTTATTGAGCATTTCAAGGTTAAGCTTATGAATTCATTGCGCAAGAATGTTTATATGGAATAAAATTTGAGTCAAATTTAAACAATTTTAAGAACGCCAATTAAAGAATAAATTTGTTTCAAGCACTGATAATATATAAAGAAAATATAATAATTTCTATTTGGATAATATATATTGTTTTTGCTTGTTTTTAGGTCCATTTCCGGTAAATTTTAAAAAAATACCAAACGGATGTTGTCGTTGGAAATAACGCACATACTCTTAGTTAGGGAGAGACGGAGAAAAAAATGTTAACACAAAACATAGGTTATGGGTATTTTAAAACTCTTAAGGGATATTCAAAAGGCAATAACAACAAAACAAACATGTAAACAAACATGCTTGTTAAATGTTTTATGAATGAACAACATTTTCTTGCAGCATATGAGTAATGAATTTGGATATATAAAATACACGCACTTGGAATTTAAAATATATATTAAAACAGTGTTAAGATTTTCTTATCAGAGAAGGCGTATTAAGGACGTCATGTGTTGAAAGTACTGAAAAAAAATTTTATTTGATGTTATATCAAATTTAAGCCCACAATTAACATACTCTGTTATTGATTTTTGTTGAAATTTACCCTGCTTAGACCTGGTAACTTATTTTAAAATAAACTGAGTTTATTGCTTAACCATATTTATGAATGTCAAATTTATATGGAGGTATCCGTGGTTAACGTTTAACTTTGGTTATTTTGAAAATAAGTTACTCGCCCTTATAGTGGGTGGTAACGGAAGTCCTATTATAAATTCGTTAAAATTATTCCGAATATGTAAACTAAAAACTACACATATTATGTTGAAATTGGTGCACACATTGTGCGTAAATTTACATTGAAAATCTTTAAAGATTGAATTAGGTTTCAAAACTAATTTGTAAATTTACTATATTTGTGTATATCTGTTTTTTAACTGCATATAGTGCCTAAAAATGCATAAAAATCCTCCAGAAATGTATATATCTACTAACACAATGTTGAAAATTAAACAGAAAATTTTAAAAACAATTTTATCATAAAAGAACAATCGCTTGAAATTTGAAAAAGTCCCTAAAATGAAAAAAAGAAAAATCGCTAGAAAATTCGATTCTCCAAAATTTAAAAAAAAAAATACAAAATATAAAAATCGCTAAATTAAAAAAAAAAAAATTAACAACCCTAGTAAAAAATGTTTTATTAAATTATTGTATAATTAGATATAATTAGATATATCTAATCACATAAAATTTTATATAATTGCATCAGCATAAGTAAAATTATACAATTTATATCTAGAAACATTGGGTCAGTGTCCCTAACAAATTGTAATATTTCACAAATTGTTGAGCCATATATAACCATATAAAATGTTATATAATTTAATTCAGAAAATGATCCAATGTTATTAGAAATAATCTGTATAATTTATTTATTTCTGTCTTCTCTGTAACATAACCAAATTTCATTGAAATTTGAAGAAACCACAATAGGAATCTTTCTTATAAGTCTAAATTTGAGACCAGTAATTGGGTACTGAAAATGGGTTTTGATTCTGCTCGTTTAATTTTCGTGATATGGACTACTACAATTTGATTTAATTTAAGTAATTTTTCTGTTGATTTAAAATTTTAAACTTCATTTTTATTTCATTTTTTAAACCTTATATATGAGTTGGGGAAGCTAAAAAAAATATTTTACATTATAAATTATTATCATGATTAAGATGAACTGACTTATGTATTCCCAGTCTACGCACTGAAAATTTTTTAAGTACTTATTATGGATGACTTTGGAAATCTTGTGTTTATCGCAATCATACTCCAACGCCTTTTTATTGAAGAATAGCGATCCTATCTGCTCCACGCAATTATTCGTTACGATAACCAACCTTGAAAAATACAATTCAACATTTGTGTGTACAATACAATTAACATAATGCTAATATAATTGCCTCAAAATGAATTTAAACTAAACTTTATTTATTGTTTTAAAATTATATTCCTAATTTGTGTTATTTTTTCCATTTGATAAAATATTTTTATTTATAAATAACACAAGGTTTTAAGTGCAAAATAATTACAACAAAATATAAATAAAAAAAATGAAATGTAAACATTAAAACAAATAAAATAACAAAAATAAAAATAAAAAACTTGTTATAAATTCAAAACATAAAAACACACAAAAGTAAGTAACTGCCAAAAGCAAAAATAGAGAAAACATTTATTTGAAGCGTATTAAAAAGAATTGTACCACAAAAATATGCATAAAAACTAAAATAACAATAAAATAAGGACACTCTGTATTACTTATCTTTTAGATGGATGAATGTTAAACCATAGTGAATATAAACTAGCAGCCTAACACAACTACACAATCATTTATTACTACTACTACTACTACTACTACTACTACTACTACAGTTACACTCTATATAAATACAAGCTAAAAACTGTTGTTATCTTTTGTTTTTTATTCTGGTGCTTTTTGTTAAATACATATAAAACTTTTTTTTATAGCTTTACTAGATTTTGTTGTTTTTCTTTTATATATTTTTTCTAGCCTATACAAGCTTAACAGCTGAGCATGATTGTTAGCATAAAAAATACACAAAATGTTTTGGCAATAGAAAGAATAATAACAAAAAAAAAACTCCAAAAAATAAACTATGATAACAACATAACAAAAAAAAAAAACTATAAATGGAAATATAGTAACAGTAAAAATTTTACACGTTGACAGCTAAAAGTGTCCTTGAGTGAGAATAGAGTTTAAATAAAAACAATAACATTTATAAAAAACAAAGAGAGAGAGATGAAGAATGTTGTTAAAACTAAGAGAGTTTTATAACAAAGATTTTTAGGTAAGCCAATTTGGCATTATAATATAACTCTATATGATATTTTTTCTCTAGCATATTTTAAAGGAAACTGTCACCAATAAACTTTGAAGAATTTTTCGGAAAAAAAAACAAGACATTGATATCAAAATTATTAGATTTCAGAGGATTTTTTATAGAATATTTTCGAAGTCTTTTTCTGGATAATATAATTACCCAGTACTAACACATCGGCTGAAAAGTCCGTAGGATGACATATAGACCGCCCCACTAATGATACCTTAAAGAAATCGAAGAAGCTAAAATCGCAACAGCCAGTTGGTAAATTTATAGCATCAGTCAGTATTTGATGCGGCTGGAATTTTGTACATTGATTACCGTGAAAAATCCAGATCATCAATAGCGATCGCTACATGGCCCAACTGGTGCGTTTGAAGGAGGAAATCGCAAAAAACTCCCCCATATGAAGAAGAAAAATTGCTCTTTCACCAAACAATGTGCAGTGTCCAAATCGTTGGCTAACATTTGCAGTTTTTTTTTGGTCTTCCAAAAATATCGAATCAAATTATTCTGTTTTCCAGGCTTTTGGAATTTGACTCCGGTGATTTCGAAAGTTATGTCGGTAGTGAATTGGAGCTTTATCAAAACTTTTTATGTGATACCACCGGTTTCAAATAAATGTTATATAAAAGTAAGAAAAAAATGCAAAAAATTTTGCAAGGCAATTTCGAATTTTTTCATTGCCTAAGGTAGGGCTCGCTTTTTTTAATTTTTCGCTATACCTTCGGCATTTAAAGTCGGATCTTAAAGTGTGATATATCGATTTTTTTTGTCTCCAGCGGACCAATGTATTGCTATAAAGAAAAATCCAATGAAGAAAAATTTAAAAAGGCTACCCCTACGTTCGGCAACAAAAATTAAAAAAAATAAAAAATGTTCTACTGCAATTATAGAAAATATTTCTTAGCAAAAGTTTAATGATTTTTTTCGAGCTTTAATTTTCTGGCATAAGTGTGGTACATTACAGTTGTAGGAACTGAGATCTGGCGGGTAAATAGTAGAAAGGGATACTTGAAGTCAATGGCCCTTAGAGCAAAACATCGGTGCTTTTAAGATCCGACTGTAAATGCCAAAGATATAAAAAAAAATTAAAAAGGCAATCCCTACGTTCAACAAAAACAGGTTTTTCGAAGCCTCCTTGCAAAAATAATTTAGATTCGACGGTGTACGGTGAACTTTTTTTTTAGTGCGGTCTAGTGTCCATAGTCTGAAGTTTTCTTTTTTTTTCATTTCCTATAATCTAAAGCTTTTCACTAAAAAAAGTGCTTAATATTTGCCGATTTTTCTATTGGATTTTTCTACCAAAATAGTCTTTTGGTTCTAAAAATATTTTTCTCTCAAATAGTCCAGATCTTAAACCTTTTCTAAGGGAACATGTTTTCAGAATCTGAGGTTTTCCATATAGCGAGAAGTGTTAAATTATCAGAAAATCACAAGGATTTTGAGGAAAATTCTGAAATTTTCTG
Source organism: Leucophora obtusa (assembly GCA_949987735.1). Taxonomy (NCBI): domain Eukaryota; kingdom Metazoa; phylum Arthropoda; class Insecta; order Diptera; family Anthomyiidae; genus Leucophora; species Leucophora obtusa. The sequence goes on from OX465297.1 coordinate 209,222,819, forward strand.
AACTTTTTGTGAAGAAAATACTTCAGATTGCAATAAATTATCCTTTGAAAACCTCTCAGGCTCTGAGAACATTTTCTTGTGGAAAGTTCTTAGAAACTATGGAATTTTTCCTAAAGAAAAACCTTCAGATTCTGGAAATATTCCTACACAAAACTGTCAGATTCTGAAAATTTTCTCCCACAAATTTTGAAAACTTGTTGAAAAACTGTTAGATTCTAATTAAAAAATTATTCTAAAAAAGCGCTAGATTCTGATGAGTTTTTCCTGTAAATGCCCTCCAATTCCAAGACGGATTTCGTATAGAAAAACGTCGAAGATTCCTGGGACTTTTGCTATAAAACATCCCTCCTGCTCTGAAGACTTTTTCCCATAGAAACGCTCTTAGATTATGAGCACTTTTTGCTCTGGAAGACGCTCCAGATTCTGATGACTGTCCCTATAGAAAAACCTCTAAATTTCGAAAACTTTTTTCCATAAAGAATTCTTAAGTTGCTAGCGACATTTTCACATCGTAAGAAGTTCACTAAATTCGAGACTTTTCGATATTAGAAATTCCTCTTAATCCGTTCCATCTACCTGGAAATAGATCACAAAATCTGTGGCTTTTCATATAAAAAAATAGGTTTTTTTCCTGAATAGGAAAAAGCCATCATAATCTTATGTTTTTTAAGGAAAAGTGTACAGAATATAAATGTTGTCCTAATGTGAAAATATACAAAATGTAGGGCTTGTTCCATAAAACAAAATGTTCACTCCAACTAAGGCTTTTTCCATACGAAAATATCCTTTAATATTGTATCATTGCAAAATTTTTTATGAATAAAATATTTTAAAAAGCATTTTATTCTCTTCTATTTGGTAAATTTACTCACAAAAATGGTAAAATTGAACATCACTTCTGAAAATTTTCATTTAACCCATGATGTTTTTTTATCAAAAGGCGTGTAGCAAAACCGTAATCTATAAAGGATGCCACGAAAACATTCCCAAGAAAATATGGGTCTAAAATCAAAACCCGCCAAATCCAAATTTGAAAATTTTTTAATGCAGCGTGGTTTTATTAAGAACTGCTCTTATGTGCAATAAATATCACATTTTCCATTAATGTTGGGCATTAATGTCCGCTTCATCTTTACAAGCCACATTTCAGAAACTTATTTTTGAAAATTTACCTAAAAACTTAAGTTTGTAATATCATTGAACAATCACTAAAATCACAACTTTTTTTAAATACATGTTTTATTTTAGATGCCTGCAGTATCTAAGTCGACTAAATCCATAAAATCCGTGCAAACGAAATTAGTGGAATGCTTTTTATAATTTCTGAGTTTAATTGTTTTGTTTTTAGTTTGCCTCAAGATCATAAATTAAACTTTCTGTTTAAATTATTTTCAAATCAAAGAAAGATGATACAATTTTTACAAGTAAATTACAAAGAATAAAAATTATTGAAAAAATTCGATAAGACCAGCAAGGCAGAATGCGCATTTTTTTATATATTACATTTCCCCATTCATCTTAAACACATTGACACGGTGCAAAAATATAATTTAATAACATACATTTAAATTTAAATTTAACGGTTCGTTGTAATTCAAAAATCTGTGTTTATCATACACAGAGTTGAATAGAATCAGCTGAGATATCTTACGAATTAAGGTTCAAAGCAAAAAAGAGTAATAATAACAAAAGGATAAAAATAGCATTGTTAAATTTCGTTGATGTTAGCCTAAGTTGAGTTGTTGATAACAAACCCGATTTGCTTTCAACAGCCACATAAGTAGACGATTATCAAAAAATTACCCCACTCAAAGGCGAAAGGCACTGATGATGGCTTTGTAGCGAAAGCCGAAAATGCGCATTCTGCCTTGCTGGTCTTATCGAATTTTTTCAATAATTTTTATTATTTGTAATTTACTTGTAAAAATTGTATCATCTTTCTTTGATTTGAAAATAATTTAAACAGAAAGTGATATTAATTTATGATCTTGAGTCAAACTAAAAATAACATTCATTTACTTAAAAATAACAGATCAACTAAAAACATTTCCCCATTCATATAATTTTTCACGATAATTTCTTTCGCAAACAGGTTTCCCTTCATCGAAAAGCATTCTTTAAAATATATTCTCTGGATGGGCGAAAAATGCATTGTTTTTTATTGTTTTCTTTACAAGTTGTCTTCTTCACATTTCTTTAAATCAAACCTTTAATAAAACACGGGTTAAAAACAACAATTTTACCAAAATGGAAGTAAATTCTTAAAGCTAATCAAATTTTGTTCAAAACAAACCCGAACTAGTATTACATGTTGTTTGGTTTTAATGATAACATATTGCTTTCCGTCAAATTTACGCAGTTTTTTAAAATAACTCAAACTGAAATTTTTATGTCTCTCGGCAGGAGCTATAGTTTGATTTTAAACCCCTAGTTTCTTAGTTTCGTATATTTCGTTGTTGCTATAAGCTTTTTACTTTTTTTTACCCGAACAACTTGACCCACTCAATACCTATAGTAGGAGAAAGGTTTCCTACTATGAGTTGGGTAAATTTAAACAAAAAAATAATTAGAGTTCACTTGACTATAAAATAAAAGTGAAAATATTTATTTTTTATTATTTTCAACCAATTTGACAAAAAATGTAATTATTTGCCATAATTGGGTAAAAAGGGTAAAATTTCAGTTAAAAAAGGACGAAATTTATAATATTTTGGTTATAAAAATATATTCTGAAACTTTACCGGAGTCGGACAAAGTCTCTCACTTCCCCACATCAAAAGTCAAATTTATGGGGTTTTCGTGAAAATTTATCACAATAATTTGTTAGTTTTTACGAATTTTAAATAAAATTTTCTTATTTCTTCTCCGGAGCCTAAAATTTATATTTTTAAGGAAAAAATCGAAAATTACCCAAACTTTTTGCATAATAAACGTTCGTTCTATTTAATTAGGAAGCTTAAGAAAGAAAGTATCGAAAATTCAAGTCCATTTAAGGATTAATTTCATTGTTTTCTTATTGCAAAATGGAGTGTGTTTTATTTCAACTACCCATTTGCATTTTAGTTTTCTTTTCCTTTTTTCTTTTCCGTTAGTAAGCAACACTGAGGGAGTTTTACTAACAAATTTACTCTAACATTATTTTTAGTGAATTCGCCGCAGCGAATGTGTAATGACAAACCTCTCTCTTAATATTGGCCTTTTTAAGGACATGTTGAACAAAATTAAGCAGCATTCTCTAACGGTTATTCAAAGCGTAAGGTGTGTTTTAATATTAGTGAAAAAGCAAAAAACAATTGATATTTTATATAAATAATACATAAAATAAAGATTTTTTATTGTATTAAATCATATGTTATTAAAAAGAGATAAAAAATGGTTTTGAGATAAAGACTGACTGTGGAAAACTGAGTGATTCTTGAAAAAATAACTTATCAATGTAAAAGAAAGGATATAAATAAACCTTTCTCCCGATAATAACAATTTTAACCTAAATTTTAAATATAAGTATTAAAAAAGAACTTAAAAAAAAACCTTAAATAAAAACTGTTTATTTTTCTATATATAAAAAAGTACTGGTGTTGTGTTTGTTTATATTTTTTTATAATTCCTTTATTTTTGTCTTATTTCATGCTTTATTTTTCTTAGTGTTCAGTGAATTTCAAAACAAAGAAAAGCTTATTGTGTTTTTGGCATTATGTTACGCCAAAATTCATCCAGTGTTAACTGGCAATTATTGTTACTTGGATTATTTTACATCGTCATACAATGTGATGCACGTGCGGTAAGTTTTTTACTAGAAGAAAAATTAAATATTTTTTTTAATATATTGTTTTACTAAGTAAACATTATATAATTAATTTAATTTAATTTCTTTATTTATTTATTTATTTATTACAATAACCTAGCCTTAAATTTAAATTTTTTTTCTTAAAAAAAAACTATGATTAAATTGTTAACAAAACTTTTCTGTAGACAACGTATGTTGAGTTTTAGTGGAATTATATATATTGTTTGTTTTGTTACTTGTATATCAATTTATTTTTAAAGAAATACTCGTATACAGTACCTAAGCTCAATATTATGATTGCTGAAACTTTTTGAATTTTAAGAGTTCGTTTTTGTTCCGCTGTTTCAATTATGTCTTTCAAAAAACTTCTGAAAATTAAATATATTGTTGTATATCAAAAATGTAAGCTTTAGTAATTGGCTATTATATAGATTTAAAAAATATACGCTTTATTTTTTAATCAGCTTCGAAAATTAAAACTTTTATTTTTAAGTGAAATAAGAACCCTAGTATGACTTTTAATATTACATATAATTATATCCGAAAAATGAGAACATCTAATTGTATGAAATTATACCGTATTATATCATAATAGATCCAATGTGACACAATTAGATCTAAGTTTATGGAATAACATACGATTTGATACAAATCTATCCGGATATCCTCATCCAAATGTATCAAATATAATATAACCACATCCAACTAGATATAATCGTATATAATTCGATACAATTATACAAAATTATATGAGGAATATGTAACTATATATAGGTCTAAATGTAATTGGATATTGTATTATGTTGCACTCACTATGTATATATAGTGCTTGATATAACAAGATATATTTATATATTTAAGATATAATTTCCTAAAATTTTGTATGATTGTATTTTGGTATATATGTTCCAATATATAATTATACAAAATTTTATATGATAATGTATGACTATATCAAAACTTTTATACTTGGGAATATAAAATTTTCTTGTTTTAGATCTTCACCATATATGTCCAAAAAAAATATACGAGGATGCCAAATTTACCATATAAAGCACCGTAAGTTGTTTTTCACGTGAAAAAATTTCACTCGAACTTAAGAGGCCTCAAAAGTTAATTTAAATTCGGAAAATTAATATTTTTTTATTTTATTAAGGCACATATACACGCGATAGAAAACTCTGTAGACTTTATGAAAATGCAGCTCTGTATAAGTCAACAAAATGTAATCTCTAGGCCATTGACAATTGCTGTTATACTTTATATATTATATATGCTGTTATACTATATTATATTTCTTTAATTAGTAACAATTTTAAGTTGTCTCGTAACATTATTGAACATTTTTGTTTATTAAATGCACCTTTCGGTATTTTCAGAAAAAAATATTCTTTAAAATACAACAATTTTAATAAAAACAGATACTTGAAAACTAGAGATGATACTTTTACGATAAAAATTAGTGCCAACAATATTAGAGATGACAAATTTAACGCAAACTCTAGGAGATTTCTATTTCGTGTAGAAAAGACACAATCAACTTGTCACTTTTTCACAGGAAAAATAATAGTCTTGTATATTAAATTTGCGTAAAAACAAAGTCGACACAATTTTCACGTAAAACTCGTTGTCGTGAAAAATATTTTTTTTTTTGTATGGAGTATAACAGTTTTCCAAAGAAAACGAAACAACTTACTGTGCTTAAAATCAAGGTTGGTTACCGTTATCGCTATAATGCCGTTATCGCTAAAATACCGTTTCAAATTGAATGCCGTTACCGTTACCAATACCTCTAAAAATTTCCCCAAATACCGTTATCGTTACCGATACCGTTATTTTCAATGGTGGTTACCGGTATTTTACCGGTATTTATTAATTTATATAAAAATGCAAATTTTTTGACTTTTTTTTAATAATTTTACAAAATTTTTAGGTTTTTTTCTTTCTTTTTTTTTTGATAAATAGTACGGAATGTTCTCGAAATTTAAAATCGATGAAATTTATTTCATATTTTATATAATAGTTTGTTTTAAAAGAATTTGTGGTAGAGTTTGTTTTAGGTGATTTTTATGAGTGTTTGCGCAATACTAATTGTTAATCAGCATCTAAGTTTACTTTGATGCACTTTCGCATGCCAACAGCTGGTGTTAATGACATATAGAGGGGCGTTGATGGTTATAGGGTTGCCATTGTTCACCGGCGTGAACAATATGAATACGTATTTTTTAATTTTCTGCAAGGTAAGGATGCCATAATTTTCATAGGCAATATAAATCTCTGAGTAAAGTGTTTGAAACCGTTGCACAGGAAATTCATAATTAATATTAGAATTAATTACTAAAGAAATATCTAAAGCTCATTTTAGGAAGAGGAAGTAGACAATATTTTTATTTGAAAATTTGACCGACACAAGGAAATCACTTGTCAGTGGTTTGTTTATTTGACAATTGATCAAAGTATTTTTAAAATAATTAAAAGTCAAAACCTAACTATACAAACTTGTTGCAGATGTAATTGTGACCATCTTCTTCAAATATTTCTTTTAATCGGCACTATTACATGTTATTCGCAATTACGCTTTAAACTCATGAACGGAAAAAAATAAACGAAATAATTTTTCGACATACTGCCAATTACCAATGTGTACTTGAAATGAATAGTTGGCAACCGAAACGAATACGAGGCGATTATTCAGTTTTTATAAACATTTTACTTGCAGATTTTCTGCAAATTTAAGAACATTTGTTTAGTTATAAACACTAATTCGAACAGCATAAGAATTCACAGCACTGAAATGTTCTTTATCCGTTAAAATCCTGTTCAATTTAAATACTAAGTGCTCAGTGCATTTAAATATGAATTATAAAATCAATAGTAAATCGTTTCGTTTGCCTGATTAAAACAAAAAATCTCTAGTTCCAGAAATAAAGGAATGTTCCACAATATGCACCTATTTATTCCACATTACACGCGCTTATTCTACTGGTCTAGTGCAATATAAAAAAAAAATTGGGAGAGAGGTTAGCGGTCACTATATTTTGCTTTGTGATATGTTGATGTTCAAACAGAACACGAGAATTTTATTTACTATTTCTACCCTATACCACTACATGAATAAGTTTATGCTGATGTTTGTAACACCAAAAAATGTTTAACCTAGACCCAACTTATTCCGGTCACTTCAGAATCATTTTTTGGTTCGATTTAACGATGTCCGTCCGCCCGTCTGTCTATCTGTCTGTCCGGCCGTACATGTATTAAGATCTTTTGATGGAATTTGGTACATCAACTTAAATCAGAGCAATGAGGAGGGCTGCTTATTTTGGTTAAAATCGGCCCTAATACTCATATAAAGGTCTTGACAAAATTAGTTAATAAAAGTTGGTACGCTACTATAAGAAAATGCCCAACAAAAATTGGCATACTCGCAAGCTAAAGGTTGCAAACAGAGCTTTGAAGAATTAATTCATTTTTGGAATGAATTCCCTAAAATTTATTTCAAGTTTTTAATTCAAGGAATGAATTCATTAACAAGAAATAAGCAGGAATTAATTCTTGTGAATGAATTGAAAAAATTCAAATTTAGAGAATGGATTCCCTTTAACCAATAAACTAAAGGATTCATTCCCTAGCCAATTTATTCAACACCAGTTAATTAAATTCTTAATCAAGGAATTCATTCCATAGGGAATTCATTCCCTGGGGAATGACCAAAAGTTGAATTAACTAGAATTGAATGAATTCCTTGGTGAATGAATGCATTAAATTTTATGAAAGAATTAGAAATTAGAATTCCTTTAAGATAAATCGAATGAAAAAAAGGAATTCATTGAATTACTTAAGTTTGGTCAGGGAATTCATTACCAAAATATAAATTTAATTAAGAAGGGAACTAGGGAATTAATTCTTCGAAGCTCTGGTCGCAAATATAAACACATTTTTATTAAATTTAGTACACCGACTTATATAGACCCAGGAACAAAGCTTATTGATTTTGGTTAAAATCCGTCCATATTTAGACCTACAGCACAAATAAGGGTCCGTAGAAAATTGATTGTTCGCATGCCACAGCTCGCAAATACGAAGATATTTTAATGAACTTTGGTGCGCTGACTCACACAGGCTAAATCCCATAGCCTATTGATTCTGTATTGGATCGGTCCATATTTAGACCTATTGCCGATATGGACTATATGCTCGATTTTCTCCTAAATACACTTAACATTGGGTAAAATCAAAATTTCTTGCCGTTTATTTTTTTTTTATTTATGCACAAATTATGACGCAAGTCTATTTACACCCATTCGAGTTTCGGATATATATATTAGTTGATTTTCAAACAGACTCGTGTAGGGTATAATATAGTCGGCATGCCCGATTTTAACCTTTCTACGAATACGAGTTATAACTAACGATTTCTTTGGCCACAAAGCATTTATTTACGTATTTCATATGTATTAAAGATTAAAATCAAAGAAATATTAACACAGATATTTACTTACAACTGTCTTTCCCAATGAAAGTAAACTTTCTCTTATAAAGCGTAAGATTGTGTGATTAAGTGTATTTTCCAATCAGTGTGCAACACTCCACCACCTACTAGGCTTAGTAAGATTTTGGCAAAGGCCACTTAAACCCTACCTAGGAAAAAAGGAATGACGTATTCTGGTGAGATTCGTCGGTCGAGTCATTGGAAATTGTACTTAATACTTTTTAGGTTCAACCGAATTTTTTGCCAACGGAATTTTTGTAGTAGCGGGTATAATCACTTCTATTAATTTCGAATCCTTTTATAATTATCGAAATTTATTTATAAATTTGGAGTTTTTATTGTATTAATTGGTTGCTTTAATTTTAATGGATTATAATTTCTATATTTAAAAATTTAATTTTTGTCCGCGAACTGGGTTAGAATTGGAGACATTCCGTTGTTTGCTTTTACTCTAGGCTAAACTCAGTTAAAATTGTTTTAGTTAAATTTAAAGCATACATTTTTGGAGTTTTGAAATCTTAATATTATATTTATAAATTATATCAACAATAGAAAATCAATTGTGTCTTTTAATTTTAATCAAAAAAAAAAAAAAATTAGTGCAAAATATAAAAAAAGAATTGTGTCTTGGACTCAGACTGCGACTATCAGCGAATCTGTTTTCTGGGAGCAGAGAGTTAGCCTGTTACATGATGTTCTTTTTTCATTAAAACTAAATATTCAGATATTTAAATTCATGGCAATATATTGTTTAACTTTTTTTATAAGTCAATAAAAAACAAACTACTTAAAAATATATATCGTCTGTAGGAGTTGTTATTTTCAGTCAAATATTATATTTTTAGATTTCTATTTTTAGAAAAAAATAATTTAAATAATTTGGTTGTTTTCTGTTTAAAAACAAAAAATTCAATATTTTCGGTTTTCTTTTTTGTTAAAGTAGCTTGTTTATATACAAAATTATTTCAATTCAAATTATAAGAAATTCTTTACTGATACACACAAATATAGCCAATAAAAATAGGAACGTGTGTGTTGTGTGTGTAGTCTTTTGAAAAGTCAAACAAAAAAAAAAAAAAAAAAAAAAAAAAAACTGAAATATGAAAAAACAAACCACAAAATTGTTTTTTTTTTCTACGGTTTTATCAGTTAAAAATTGAAGATTGTTTTAATAGACTTTTCAATTATTTTTATTTCTTTTATGGATTGTTTAAACAATGTTTGAAAACAGATAGCAAAATGTTTTGAATATAATGCAAAATCAGAAATCCTTTTTTAAATTCTGTTCTCAATTAGTTTAATATGTATTTTAGGTGGTTTTTAACGATAAAATATTGTGAGTGTACAAATTATCATGTTTATAATGAACACTTTATTTAGAATCAATTTAACAAATTACAAATCTTATTACAAATGACCCCGTAGAAGAACCGTTTTGATATTATCCACAATTTTTCAATTAAAATCTTTTCTTCTTCTTCCTGTAAATGAGCTTTCGAAAATTTCTTTAGCAATTAAATCTAGTATTAATTATGATTACATAGAGAAAAGAGATTCATTGTGGCAACCGAATTTCTTGCCAACAGAATGTTTTAGCTGCAGTAACTGAATTATTTGGTTTTCGCAATAAAATGTGTTCCTCATACAATTCAAATATATTCCTTCTGTTGCTACAAACAAATTTGTCGGTGGCTCCAACCAAAACATTCGGTTGGCAAAAAATTCGGTTGTCACACTAAAACTGTTTTCTCTGTGTATGCGAAGCTTACAAACACTTCACCAAAAAATTTCAAAATTCGGGAATTTAGAAAAATTTAAGGGGGTAAATACTGTAACAACAGCATTTTAAAGGACATATTTGAACGGTTGTTAAAAATACGATTAACAATATTTTTAATATTTTGTTCTTTTATTTCAAAGTCATGTTATTGTAGTATTTTCAAAACAGATCAGTTTTATATTTCCCCAGCCAAAATCGCCAGAGTTGCCACTTCATTACTGCTCTTTTTTAAAAAATGCAAAATCGGCTGACACTGTGCGATCTTCATTATTTATCGGAAAATAAAAATGTAAAGTGATTCTTAATGCCAGATAAATTCTCTAGTCCCTATCGTGGCACGATTTTTATTTTTTTAAATTTTTTTTAACAAAGTTGCCACATAAACTTAAAAATTTCAAAAAGGCCAAGAAAAAACAATTTTGCTTGGGAATATAAAATTTATTTGACTGAAATTCGAAAAAGGGCCACTTTTAGGATTACAGATTTTTGTTGACTACGAAAGATAAAAACTATATCGATATCGGTTTACCCGCTTTGGCTGTACAGTAACTGCCGATTTTGAACTCGTAGTTGTGGGAAAACATGTGTAAAGTTTATATTAATTTTACGCTACGAAAACAGCAAAATTTCTAAAAATCGTGTACAACTCCTAGTTTTCTATATATGAACAAAATTTGGGACGAATCGGTTAAAGGGTAGTTGATATACTAACCCTTATATTCTTAAAAACGATGGCAGAAAAATTATTATACATTTCATTTCGGTCAAAATGATATAATTTTGTAAATTTTTTAATTTATTTTGTATTTGTTTCTTATTTTTTATACACACTGAATACTTTTGTAGCCTTCGCCCACAATCGGGGAATCGTCACTTAAAGACTGCATGCAATTCTTGCATCTTTGGATGTAGTTTTGTTCTTTTTGTTCTGCTGTATTATACGAAATAAGATTTCTAATAAAGACAATGAAATAAAAACGCTCCCAAAAGTTTGTATACAAATTTAATGCATAGAATATTACTGTGTGACTAAAATATATTTTACAAAACACATGTGGAAATTTTATTTCTTCGAACTTTTTATTGATATTTTCTGAGCATATACTGAAGAGTTTGCTCTATTCAAGTAAAATATAAAGAAAATTAGAAAATAAACTTTTTCCTAGAGTCGATACCCCGCTTAAAAGGCTTCAGAGAAATGTCTAATACCCTGGAATGAATTATAACCGAACTCCACTGTATTATTTATTCAATGATTGACGTTTTTTTTATTACTTTTATTTCTTTTGTTTCTATTTAATTTTTGAAACAACATTTAAAGTGAAAATTTTCTTAACTCCATCAATCAAATACACATGCAAGATGTTTGAAAATAATGTAACTTAACACTTCTGCACCATTTAAAACAATACCCCTATACTAAAAAAAAAAAAAAATTCAGTGAAGTTTTCTGACCCTTTTGGCGCCCTATGCTCCAGTGGGAGTTAGTGTAATATAAATATTTCTGACCCAGCAAAATTTTAGTCAGGAGTAGGGTATTCAATCGATTAATCGTTATTCGATTAATTGAACAATTTTGCTCAAAAATTATTCGAATAATTCAAAATGTCCAAATTTCGAAAAAGGAATAATTCGAATAATTTCATACGATTAATCGATTAACCGAAATTGGTAGAAAATTACAAAAATGCTTAAAAATATGCTTTTTTATTAAAGCAAATATGCTGAAATCTTAAACTTATTTAAGAAATTGTGATAAATAATTTGCTGTAGGCTTGTACCTATCCGGGTTTCATTCTGCCATAAAAAATAATCAAGGGACGACTTTTTAGAATATCTAGAAATATTTGTTAGCTTCAACTCAATTACAATTTCATGTTTCCAAGTAGGAGCGTTAATATACATCTTAAATCCCAAAGGAAAACAACATAAAATGATCACAGTTTGCTTTGTCATCTTCCAAATTACTACTCTGTTGTTGTGACTGATCTAGTATAGTAGTGGTATCTATTTACTAATTAGTGACAGTCGCTATTTTTCAGCCTCTAGTTCCATGTTTTAATTTTTATTTATTAAATAAAAACGGTGCATTTTAGTTTTCCATAGTTTTACGCACGGTTTTTATTTAATAAAAAAATAAAAACATTGAACTAGAGGCTGAAAATTGTATCTATTTACGTATAATAAATTTTTAATTATTTTTTACGACTTTTTTAAAAGTTGATATTAAACGAAAGTATTAATAATTATTGTAATTAATAATTATTAGAATTATTAATTATAATTAATGCTCAATGTAATACAGCTTTTTTGTGAGCACTCTGAATTAAGGAAATAAAATAAAAAGAAGGTATGGAGGTACGTAAACGTAGAGCGAAAACCAATTCTCAATAGAATTCCTCTCTACTTTTACATTTTTTATGTATTCAATGAATAAGAAAGAGATATAAATTAATGTAGAGGGTGTTATATTCTTCTTTAACTATTTAACTCATTGCGCTGTGGTTCTCCCCGATTAGGATAAAATTTGTGGGAGGGCATAGAGAAATTAAAAATATTGACAAAATCTGATCTCAATTATTACATATTTTATTTTTATGAACTTTATGAACTACTGAATTTATTTTTGTTCCTTTTTTTTAAATAAAATTATTAAAAATACTGCAAATGTATGTATATTATTTTACATAAATTTTTTTCGATTAATCGATTTATTTCAAAATTTTGTTCGATTAACCGGTTAGGAAAAAAACGCGATTAATCGATTAAAATAAAAAGCCGATTAATTGAATACCCTAGTCAGGAGGCTGCTAGCAGAAAAATTACTGATATCAGCAAAAGAGAAGAGCTAATGTTTATCAAAAAAAACTTTGTAAATTCAGCAAAAGTTGGGCTAACGCTTAGTCCATTACAAATTAAAATTTTTTTTCCTAAAATCAATAAGACTTTTCTTGATTTAACAAAAGTTTAGCTGAATATTATTAGACTGAAAAAAAACTCAAAAACTGTGTGCATGTTTGTCCAAGCTATCAAAGTTGGTTTATGTCATTCCCATATAAATTTGACATTAGCCAACGGTTAGTTTTCACTTTCAAAATTGTATGGTAATGACATAAGCCAACATTGATAGCCAGATACTATTAATTATAGAGATAGGAAATCAAAACTTACACTACTCACCGAAAGAGGGCGCTGTAATTTAGTATTACCTGAGCAACTATTTAGTATCAGCTAAGCCTATATTTAAAAACTCAAAAACTGCTGAAGCTAAGGAAAAAACAAGCGCGAAATATATTCAAATAATAAAATTTGAAATATCCGTTTGTTTTTTGCTTTGTTGTTTGTTATTATTTAAATTTAAATAAAAAAAAATAAAATTGTCAATTTTTTAACAAAGTGCCATCTAGTGAGAATGATGTTTTTATAACTTATTTTTTTGGTGATGCCTTACCCCTGTTAATAGCTTTCCTCACAAATACAGCCATTAAACGAGTAAAAAGGTTAAAGTCGGGCATGCCGACTATAGAATACCCTACACCAGTCTGGGTAAAAGCCAACTAATGTCACCAAAATCAATAGGCTGCGTTATTGGGCCAATATAGGTCTGTGTACCAAATTTCATCAAAATATCTTAATATTTGCGACCTGCAGCGTATAAACAGTATAATTTTGGTAGGACCCTTATATGGGCACTAGGTCTAAACATGGACCGATGTTCATCAAAATCAATAGGCTTCGTCCGTGGGCCAAAATAGGTCTGTGTACCAAATTTCGTCAAAATATCTTAATATTTACGACGTGCATCGTATAAACAATATAATTTTGGGGGGACCCTTATATGGGCACTAGGTCTAAACATAGACCGATGTTCACCAAAATCAATAGGCTTCGTCCTTCGGCTGCCATAAGTCGGTGTACCAAATTTCATCAAAATATCTTAATATTTGCGACCTGCAGCGTATAAACAATATAATTTTGGTAGGACCCTTATATGGGCACTAGGTCTAAACATGGACCGATGTTCACCAAAATCAATAGGCTTTGTCCTTGGGCCAACGTAGGTCTGTGTACCAAATTTTATCAAAATATCTTAATATTTGCGACCTGCAGCGTATAAACCATATAATTTTAGTAGGACCCTTATATGGGCACTAGGTCTAAACATGGACCGATGTTCACCAAAATCAATAGGCTGCGTTACTGGGCCAATGTAGGTCTGTATACCAAATTTTATCAAAATATCTTAATATTTACGACCTGCAGCGTATAAACAGTATAATTTTGGTAGGACCCTTATATGGGCACTAGGTCTAAACATGGACCGATGTTCACCAAAATCAATAGGCTGCGTTATTGGGCCAATATAGGTCTGTGTACCAAATTTTATCAAAATATCTTAATATTTGCGACCTGCAGCGTATAAACCATATAATTTTAGTAGGACCCTTATATGGGCACTAGGTCTAAACATGGACCGATGTTCACCAAAATCAATAGGCTGCGTTACTGGGCCAATGTAGGTCTGTATACCAAATTTTATCAAAATATCTTAATATTTACGACCTGCAGCGTATAAACAGTATAATTTTGGTAGGACCCTTATATGGGCACTAGGTCTAAACATGGACCGATGTTCACCAAAATCAATAGGCTGCGTTATTGGGCCAATATAGGTCTGTGTACCAAATTTTATCAAAATATCTTAATATTTACGACCTGCAGCGTATAAACAGTATAATTTTGGTAGGACCCTTATATGGGCACTAGGTCTAAACATGGACCGATGTTCACCAAAATCAATAGGCTGCGTTATTGGGCCAATATAGGTCTGTGTACCAAATTTCATCAAAATATCTTAATATTTACGACCTGCAGCGTATAAACAATATAATTTTGGTAGGACCCTTATATGGGCACTAGGTCTAAACATGGACCGATGTTCAAAAAAATCAATAGGCTTTGTCCTTGGGCCAACGTAGGTCTGTGTACCAAATTTTATCAAAATATCTTAATATTTGCGACCTGCAGCGTATAAACCATATAATTTTAGTAGGACCCTTATATGGGCACTAGGTCTAAACATGGACCGATGTTCACCAAAATCAATAGGCTGCGTTACTGGGCCAATGTAGGTCTGTATACCAAATTTTATCAAAATATCTTAATATTTACGACCTGCAGCGTATAAACAGTATAATTTTGGTAGGACCCTTATATGGGCACTAGGTCTAAACATGGACCGATGTTCACCAAAATCAATAGGCTGCGTTATTGGGCCAATATAGGTCTGTGTACCAAATTTTATCAAAATATCTTAATATTTACGACCTGCAGCGTATAAACAGTATAATTTTGGTAGGACCCTTATATGGGCACTAGGTCTAAACATGGACCGATGTTCACCAAAATCAATAGGCTGCGTTACTGGGCCAATGTAGGTCTGTATACCAAATTTTATCAAAATATCTTAATATTTACGACCTGCAGCGTATAAACAGTATAATTTTGGTAGGACCCTTATATGGGCACTAGGTCTAAACATGGACCGATGTTCAAAAAAATCAATAGGCTTTGTCCTTGGGCCAACGTAGGTCTGTATACCAAATTTTATCAAAATATCTTAATATTTACGACCTGCAGCGTATAAACAGTATAATTTTGGTAGGACCCTTATATGGGCACTAGGTCTAAACATGGACCGATGTTCACCAAAATCAATAGGCTGCGTTATTGGGCCAATATAGGTCTGTGTACCAAATTTCATCAAAATATCTTAATATTTACGACCTGCAGCGTATAAACAATATAATTTTGGTAGGACCCTTATATGGGCACTAGGTCTAAACATGGACCGATGTTCAAAAAAATCAAACTTGTTCGTCCTTGGGCCAACATAGGTCTATGTACCAAATTTCATCGAAATATCTTAATAGGTGCGACCTGTAGAGTGCGTACAAGATTGCATGGACAGACAGACAGACGGACGGACGGACGGACGGACGGACAGACGGACATCGTTAAATCGAAATAAAAAAAAATTCTGAACCGATCGGTATACTATAAGGTGGGTCTACGACCAATATTTTTTGGTGTTACAAACATCAGCACAAACTTATAATACCCTGACCACATAGTGGTGTAGGGTATAATTAAAGATTTTTTCGTGTTTCCTAAAACGTATTCGCAGCGCATTTTTGATTGTCAAATTTCCATGTAAAAAATAAACGCAGCCGCAAGATTGTATCTCTACTCGTATACACTAGATAAAACAAAGAACTTTAATTGAAATAATTTTTAAAATAAAGATGAGTTCCAACGTTTTCCTTAAAAATCACACAAAAGCAATAATAAAAATTCCATACACTATTGATGTTACCAATCACATAATAAAAAAGGCAAAAATTCGCTCTTATAAAATTTAACACTGTTATTAACCATAGCCATCGGAATAAATGTGGTAATTTTTTACTATTCAATATTTATATTGCCTTTAAAAATATATTTTGTATTTTATATTTTATTTTCGATGTTAATAAAGAAAAAACTTGCTGCCTGACATAACAGCAACATCGAGTATAATAATTTTCGCTAGATTCTACCAGATAGCCATACGTATAAAAAAAAAAATCCGAAAATAACAATAGCCACAACACCAAAAGCAAAAGCAACAGCAACATTTTATTTTCTGAAATCAAAAAAAAATACTGAATAAATAAACATTTTTTAAACTCTAGCTGGAAGGCTTAAAAACTCAACCTTTTTCTCAATGTATTGAAAAGTAGAGAAAAGAAAAAATATATTTATGGTACACATGGACTACTTGGTTTTTGCAGTTTAAATTGTAATTTTTTTATTTTTTCCCATAAAAAAAAACAATTCCAAGCAACAACGGGAATATTTACTTATATTTATGAACAACGTTTTTTTTTTTTGGGTCATATTCTGGTTTGGGAAGTAAAGGGGGAAATAAAATTTGTTTTCATATAAACATGAATATATACATATAAAATTATTACTTGTTTTGTATGTAGTGTGTCAGTTGGTGGTAGTGTTGGTTGAGTTGATTGTGTATGTGATGATGGCACATGGTAGTTATGTAGATACTTGTAGACCTACATGTAAAAGTATTGTTATGAATATTTAGCACAAGAAAGATTTTTATTTCGGTTAAAGTTTTATGTTGATGCTGCTATTTTTGCTACTGCTGTTATTATAATGTGTGGTTGTTGTAAAAGTTTTACTATATGTTATATTCTGTTATTTCTTCTTACACTATGTTTTTATAGTGTTATAGTAGTAAAGTAGTGCAGTTGGCCTTTTTAGTTTCCTCTTATAAGATACAGGTATGCAAGTGTATAAAAAAAGTATGGACTTTGTTTAATTGTTAAGTAATCTAAAGAGAAGAGTTTATTGACAGTTAATTTTTCTAACACTTTAAATGTATTTATCTCGAGATTTAAAATTATACTTATTTTACCGTAGATTTTTAGTTGGTCTGAAGATTGTTACAATGAGTGTTATATTTGTTCGGTTTTAAGATCAAATATGATAAATTCCAAATAAAGTTCAAAATTTATTTTACAACTAATATAGGAAAAATCTTATGAAAAAAACTTGCCTAGAACCATTGGTTTAAAATTAATGCATTTTCAAGCGCTACCAAGCACTATCACCAGATTGTCTTTATGGGGTTCTCTCTAGGTTATAATGTAGAAATAAGCTTTTGTATTTATGTAAACTCCCAAGTAAATAATGAATTGAAAATTACATGATTATTTGACTCACAGACTGGCAGATTCACTACCTCATCAACTCTCAGCCCAAAACGCAAGAGCAAGCTAATTAAAATCTGGTACGTGGATACCGCCTCTAGCGATGACATTCTCAAAAAAGCTACTTTAGGAAATTCTGTCAAAGAAGAGCAACAAGGAGTAGTCACCACTTGATGGCACGATCAACTAGCTTAAGTTACAAACCTATAATTTAAAATATGTGTTGCCTGTAATAATAACCCAGGAAAATTTTTTACAACCGGTAGCCAACCACACCCATTCTACAACTGGTTCCACCGCAACCGATTCCATGGAACTGGTTCCGGAACCAGTTCCGGGGATCCTATATGGAAGGTGTGGGTGACGTAGAATCAGTTCCAGAACTAGTTCCAGAACTGATTCTAGAGCAACCGGTTCAACTTTGGAGCTATAGAAGGGGTTGCTTTTGGGACAATTTCAAACAAAAAGAATCGGTGTTAGAATAGAAGGGGTTGTGAATGAAAAGCAGTTATTGTACAACCGATTCTTTGGAACAGAAAATTTTCCTGGGAAATTATCAACTAATAACAAACTTTTTTGGAATTTTTGCCAGAAAAGTCGTCAAAATGGTGATTCAAAATAATAAAGGGTTCTCCTTAATGGTCTGTCCCAACTAGACAATTAGTTGCAACAATAGTAATTTGACTATGACAACAGAATTTTACTTGCTTGTTTGTAATTTTTTAGTTCCTTCCCAATTAGAAAAATTAATGAGGTACAACATGCAATAAATTCTTCTTCTGATAGAATGGACCATTTAATGCAATATGACCGAACTTTGAATGAAGTTTTTCTGTCAAATGGTATCAAATAAAATATATTTTAGAAGATGACAAAGCAAATTGTGGTCAAACTTTTTGTTGTTTTTTGTTTTTTCTTTGATACCTTAAATGTTAAATGTAGCTCCTAGACGAGAACAAGAAATTCTCATTGAGTTTGTGATTTAACCTAATAAATATTTCCAGAAATTCTAAAACGTCGTCCTTTGACGACTTCCTTAGGCAAGAATGAAATCCGGTCAGGGACATGCCTTCACCAGATTGTTTTTCACAATTTGCCAAATAAGTTTTGGGATTTTAGCACATTTAATTTCTTTAATAAAATGTAACTATATTGTACTAAATCTAATTTTATATAATAAGATAAACCCATTTTTCGGATCGTATTTCATCATCCAAATTGTATATAAATTAATACAGTACGATCCACCACTTTTCGGATCAAATTATAGTTTAGGCTATACCAAAAAAGGATACGTTTGTATTTTATAACAACTAACATTTTTACTCGGGTTCTCTACCACGTGTATGCAAATTTTTATGAGTCTATAACCATATTATATGTTGTACACATCTATACATACAGACAAACCGTCTATTTGTAATAAAGCGGCCTATTTACACGTGTGCATGTGTATTTTATAAGTATCTATTGTATGTATATAAATGTTGCTGTTATACTACAATTTTTATTGCCATTAAATGGGATTATTTTTCTTTGTTTCATTCATTTATAGATATTTTTTCGTTTATTCTGAAGGAGAGCAACAACAATTTATACATACTGTCTGAAAATTAAAATCGGATACATTAAAATTGTGAGCACGTTCGTATAGTTTATATACCACACCAACAGTATTTTGTTTCTGGTTTCCGGTTAAATATTCTTTTCACAATATTTCTACCACATTTATTATTGTATTTCTTTGTATACCCTACACTAATACGTGGATATTTTATAATTAGTTTGTGCTGATGTTTGTCACAACAAAAAATAATGGACGTATAACCAATATGTAGTATATCGATCAACTAAGAATTACTTCTCAGTCGTATTATTGTTAGTCTGTATTTTTGCACGATTTGATATATCGACTCTAACAAGTCCAAGGAAAATGTATATTGATTTTGGATATAATAAATTTATCTTTGCATCTAGTGTCCATACTCACAATAAATCCACCCTAAAAGTTCAATAGTTATTTAAAATCTAGTAAAGTTGTTTTAATTGAATAAGTAGTTAAATTGCATAGAAAGATATTTTTTAACTTTTTCTATCAGTTATTTAATGAACAAAATACACAAAAATACTGAATTTTGGTACACTCATATACTTTCGTAGTTACGTAGTGAAGGAAATACGTGATTGAAGTGAAATATATTTGAAATTACTATAATAATCACTAACAACTACGGGTTAAGTAAAAAAACTGGTTTTAGATCACCCTGTAGATAATATTTAAATTTATTTCTAATTGACAAATTTAAATTCGAAAATTTGATGTCAAGAGCATTTCGGAAAGAAAATATAATTTATTTAAAATTGTTTCATAAAACAATTCTTAAAAGACACGTACGTAATATTGGAATTATTTTATTCATTTGAACCGTAAGTTTGAAATGTTCTATTGATACGTATTTTACAGGAAAATGTTTCTTTTTCTTACAGCCACCACGGAAAATTTCATTACAAGAATTAAGTAGACCTAATCTTAAAGGTATGACCGAAGCTTAAAGGCATAAAAGAAAAGGTATAAAAAAGGCAGAGGAATATTTAAATTTGGAATATTTTTTCAAGTGGCAGTGCAGTGTATAATATGTTTTTTCCTTTTTTTTAATGATATAAATATCACAAATTCGCATTGTAATTGTTAATAAATGTATAAAACTGAGATGTTTAAAACCACATTCGCAATGATGGAGTACTCCATTATGCAGAATGGAGAGTACTAAATAGAGATTTCAAGATACAAAAAAACTTATAAGCGCGAAAAAGAAAGCAACAAAATCCACTCTGCAGATTGGAGTACTCCAGCATTGTGAATCCGGCTTAAGTTGTCTTTATTTAAATAAATAACATAAAATAAGATATATATATAGTTTCCAGTGATCTTTTAGACATGGTTAATTTTTACTACAACCAAAACTTCAAGATCATCGTTGCTAGCAACTTTTTACATAGTTGAATTTTACATTTAAATTAAACCTAGTTATCTTTCACTATTTCATAACCACTATGACATAGTGAGGGTTATTTCACCTATGACATAGTTGAAATAATAGTGAACAGCAACTACGTATTTTTTAGGGTGTAGAAATTAAAATATTTAATGAATAAAAATGCTTATTATATAATTTAAAAACAAACAAAAAATTTGTTATCTATACCGACTTTCTAATTAAATAATTGATCATTAGGAATAAACTGCAATATAATATATATAATTGCTTCACAGGATAAGCAGGTAGTCCCTCTTTATTTAACATATTTTCAATTATTTTAATGTACACATTTGTTAGAATTTAGGGAAAAAATATTGTGAGTGTATAGACTGTATTTCTAACATTTTTTAAATACACCTAAATCCAAATCAAATTTTCTTACTGATTTTTTACCAACTAACAAGCAATAGCTGAATTTTAAACAGACTAGTGTAGGGCATCATGTAGTCGACATGATGGACTTTACCTTCTATACTCGTATTGTTCTGGTTTTGTATTGTTTCAATTTGATGCCAGTAGAATTAAAGATCAATGATCTTGTATATTCCCAATAAGCACATAGGTTTGAAAAATTCTAGTGCTTTAAATTTTGCTTGAAGTAAAGTATATTTCAAATTCTAGCATTTGTATATTTAAAAAAAATATTTCAAACTTGAATTTTTGTTTCCCTTTTGCTGGAGTATTCTATTGAAATAAAATGTAATTAAAGTTGTATTCAAGCCTTGAAACTGGAAAACAGGGCTGGAATTAGACTTGTTTTCAACTTGAATTCCAGTGAAATTGTTTATAGGGTTTAATGAAGAAAAAATTGTTTAATCAGAAAAAAAATATATATATAAACATGTACAGCGCATGCTGCGGAAACGGTTTTTCCGGCCTACAGTTTACTCTGGAGACATTTTCTAAGTTTGGGGACTGTTCTCAAAGGTCAAAATCCTTCATAGGTTCATTTATAAAATTTTATTAAAGTGCATATGAGCAAGTCCACTTGCAAAGTCCGCTATGTTAATAGAACGGAATTTTTAGAAAATCGACTAAAAATTCTAGTCCTGAAATGGAGTTATGAAAATTTATATTACTGATATTATATATGTATATTATTTATATATGTAGTAATATAAATTTTCATAACTCATAAATTTAAAAATCGGTTAAAACTTTTAGTCCTGAAATGGATTTATGGAAAGTAATATTACTTATATTATATTTGCATATTATTTATATATGTAGTAATATAAATTTTCATAACTCCATTTCAGGGACTAGAAGTTTTAACCGATTTTCTAAAAATGTCGTTCTATTAACATAGCGGATTTTGTAAGTGGACTATTCATATTAGGGGAGGTATCGACTCTAGGAAAAATTGTTATATTTTATTTGGATAGAGCATACCCTTCAGTATATGCAGTATGCAGGAAAATATCAATAACAAATTTGAAGAAATAAAATTTCCACATGTTTTTTTGTAAATTATATTTTAGTCACAAAGAAATATTCTATGCATTAAATTTATACACAAAATTTTTGGGGGGCGTCTTTTATCATTGTCTTTACTATAAATCTTATTTTGCATAATACAGCAGAACAAAAAGAAAAAAACTACATTCAAAGGTGCAATAATTGCACGCAGTCTTTTAAGAAAAGCCAATGATGAAAAGATCCTCGATGGTGGGCAAAGTCACGTTCTATGAGGCAGGTACTGATGACCTTTTATAAGCATAAAAGTAATCAATGTATATAAAAAATAAAAAAAACAAACACAAAACCAATTAAAATATGTACGAAAGAAAAGATTTTCACCGCAATGAAATGTCTAATAAGTTCCCTACCAAGAATATTTGGGTTAATATATAAAATACTTTTTATCCGATTCTTCCCAAATTTGTTACACATGTAGAAAACTGCGAGGTTTAAATTTTGTCCATAGAGGGTTTTTTGAAATTTGGCGGTTTTCTTAGCGTAAAATTAATTTTAAACTTTAAACGCGTTTTCCCACAACCCTGAGTTCAAAATCGGCTGCCACTGTACAGCCAAGGCAGGTTAACCGATTTCGATTCAGGTTTTTTTCTTTCGGAGGTAACAAAAAACTGTAGTCCTTATCGTGGCCGTTTTTTTAATTTTGGTCAAATAAATTTTATATCCCCGATCAAATGTGTTTTTTCTTGCCTTTTTTTTTGAAATTTTTAAGTTTGTGTGGCAAATTTGTTAAAAAAAAAAATTTTTTAAATAAAAATCGGGCCAAGCTTAAGAATCACTTTATATTCTTATTTTCCAATAATTAATGAAGGCTGCACAGTGGCAGCGGAGTTTGCCTTTTAAAAAAGGCGAGTAATTAATTGGCAACTCTGGCGATTTTGGCTGAGAAAATATAAAGCTGATATTTTTTTAAAATACTACAATAACATTGTATTGTATATTGTTAATTGAATTTTTGACAACCGTTCAAATATGCCCTTTAAAATTCTGTTGTTACAGTATATAACCCCCTTAAAGGAGATATTGAAGTTCGAAAACACAAACTACTAAGGTATGCGATATTCCCACACTGATGCCGTATGAAAAGTAGTAACAAATTTTGATTTCATTATGTAACTACTTAATTGGAAAGGATTTTTTTTTTGTATGCATAGAGATTTTTTAATAATTGTAAGATAACCCAGTACGTATGAGTTATATTACACTGAAATAACTAAATGTTAAGTATACGCTATGGTGCACTGTAAACTTATGAAGTCAAAGAGTTTAGCAAATAAAGAGAATGCATTTCCCTAAGTTAGTGAGAAAAAAAATATATAAAATTTGGCTGCAAATAGGATATTGATCATTTTTTGTGCCCTCTTATTAATAAAATGATAAATTTGAATGCTGCTACTGTTAGACTTCGTTAAAATTATTATAATTTAACCATAAAATTTATCAATTAATTTTTGGTTTTCCTTAGAACTAGCCCATTTGCTGCAGAAACAAGCTGTTAACTAAGGGTCAGAGAATTACATAGCCACCCAGTGTAGAAACGGTAATGACATATCATTATTTTTTGGACTACCAGTAATGACACCCACTTACCTTCTGCATTATTTCAAAACATATAATAATGAGTTACTGATAATGACTTATTTTTATCATTATTTCAAATAGAATATAATTTTCTAGATTTTTTTGAAAATTTTTTGAAATCTATTTTTAGACTCAATATTTTTTAAACACTGGTAAGGATATATGTAACCACATATTTTTTGATTTTTTGTATGTTGGCGAGTAAGCTTACTTGTGTGCAGCAGGTCAATTATGTTTCTATCTATTAAATATTACACGTCGATATAGCTCAGATGGTAGAGCTATTGACTGGCAATCTGTAGACCCAGGTTCGATTCCCGCAACAGCAAATTTAAAAAAAAAAAAAAAATACAATAAAAAATATTTTTTTTATATAATTTATTTTTTTGAAAATCTATTTTTAGACTCATTATTTTTGTCAGTACTGGTAAGCACATAGGTAACGATATATTTTTTGATTTTTGGTATGTTGGTGAGTAACCATAACTCATTATTTTTCGCGACATCGCCATATAAAGGTAATAAGAAATGTAATAACAAAAGTAACTAGTTACCATTACCAAGTATGTAGTTACATAACCACGTATCTGGTAATGATTTTCTACACTGGGCATTGATAAAACCCATTAACCAAAATTCGAAACAAACTTTTGATTAAATAATTTAATATTATTTATGAATTAATGGCAAAACAAAATAAGATTTGGAAAAATTTGGTGGTATAAATTCAAAAATAAGATATTGTCGTAAATTGGTTTAAAAAATTTTTTTTTAGTTACATGGAATCTTGTATTCGGCTTAATTATGACCCTTTAATCGGTTTTAGACTTTTAAACAATGTAAACTTCTTCCAATTATATTTGCTTTAAAATAACCACACATTTGTTAATAACATTGTATTATTGCCATGATTTCATAAATTATGGTTTCAAGAACAAGCCATCAAATATTTATTTGTATAAAATATTTGTACATTTTTAGTAAGAAAATTATAAGAAAAAATATTAAATACAACCCACACATTTATTTACTTAATAATATAGTTTATACTTGTTATCTTCATGTTTTTGCTAAACACACACGTTCGCATTTTAACTCAAATTGTATTAATACATGTTTTGTGATTGTTGTTATGAGTATTTGGCCTTAAGCAATCATAGCCAATCATAAATCAAATTGTACATTTTATATTTGGGGGAAAAATATTTCAAAAAAATCATAACAATAACCAAATACACACATAGATAAATTGTGCAAACAAACCACAGTAATACCCCCACATCAAATGTAAGAGAATGATTTTGATTTCAGTGTAAAAAAAAGAATAATAGTTATTTATTATATATGCCATTGATAGCATGAAATATTTGTCTGTTTATTTTCAAACAATAAATAAGAAAATTAATAATGAAATATTTACAAACTAATATTATTAAATTAGTAACAATGTGGCAATAAACAATAATAAATACAATTTAATAAATTGTATTCAGAGTTATTAAAAAGAAATTGTAGCTTTGAAAGGTTTTTCAATTTATCGGCCCTCTTAAAATATGCAACAAAATATAAAGCTGGCAAGTAGACAAAGATATTTTATAAATTTTTTTTATTTTATATGCAATAAAATTAGAGCCTATAAGTATCCAAAAAAACTGAAATAATATATAATGCAAAAAAAGGAAATTTTATATTTTAATATTATACATATAATATAGAGATAAAAATGTTATAATAATTAAGCCTTAAAGTATGCAATTTTTATCTAAGCTTTAATTTTATTTTATACTTAACAAAATTCATTCGAGCTTGAGCCTAAATCAGCAATATAAAAAATGTATAGTCCTTTTTAAAAACAGCTGCCCAAAAGCATTAAGAAGACAATAGTGACTCTTTTTCATTACTTTTTTTCTAACAACAACAAGATTTTCTTTTGTTATTTAATTTAATCCTTTACTTTGATTTTAATTTGCATTAAAATTTTTATGACTCTATCTTAATTTAATATACATACCTACCAAAACATAACACAAAAGATTGCTACAGCGTGATTTTCACAAAAAAAAAAAAAGAAATTAAATAAAAGAAAATAATTGTTTATATGTAAGAATAGAAATATATGATTAACAAAGATAATTAAATCGTGTATGCCTTTAAAGAGGAAAAAAGAAAAAATGCCGCAGATCTTTTGTTGTCTCATCTAATGATGTCAAATTTTAGCATTATACTTATTTTTATGACAGCTTTGTACAATTATCACTCTCTTTTGTTCTTTGTTGTACTACTTAATTTTATCCTGCGGCGGTTTCTATGCTAATAATCTTTTGTTTGTATAAAGTGAAAATAAAAATTTTATTTCTATGGAAAATATGAATGGTTGAGAAGTTGTGGTTTTAGTGTTTATAAAGTCAAGTGCTTGCTAGGATAATTTTTTTACATTGCAGTGAATAAGGATTATATATGATCATGATTCGTTCAGAGATGTATGAGGAATTTTCAAGATTAACTTTAGAAGTCCTGTTTGGGCTATTTTTTTCACTGGCACATACAAATTACTAATTCAAAATTTGGTGGCGAAAAATGCCTTTTTTCATTAAGAGAATTAAATATTCTAAAATCCCAAAACTTATTTAACAAAATGTGAAAAATAATTTGTTGAAGTTATATTCCTATACCGATTTCATTCTTGCCTAAGAAAATCGTCATTGGAAGACATTGAGAATTTCTTGTTCTCGTCTAGGAGCTTCATTCAACATTTAAAATATCAGAAAAAACAACAACAACAAAATTTAACACAGCTTTTTTAAATTTTGTTTTTAAATATATTTTCTAAACCCAATAATTACAGAATTAGGATTTTTACAAAATTTCGAAAAAGATAAAAGAAATTAAAAACCGATTAGAAAATGTTGAAGTTCTTACAAATTCTCCAAGCCATTAATGCTTCAAAAACAACTTGACTATGAAATGCAAGGACAACATTTTTGTTTTGTAAAAATTTTTCTAATATTGAATTTTGCTTAATTCTTGAGACCGGAGAAAATTCATATATAAATTTTTGATTCTCTAGAAAAACCCTAACCCGTTCCTTGGTATGACCAAAAATTATAATTTTTTTTTTCAAAGAATTCAAAACTCCATTTTAAGTTTTTTAAACAAATATTTAAAATTTAAGGATTGCACTTTACGATTTCATTAAGAACAACATAGTAAATAAAAATTATATATTTATATCCCTCGTTTAATTTAGAGAAGGCCGCGAATTAATTTTAGCAAACTTAGAGAAAAATACTATTTTTTTTCAAATTTGGTCCCAAAGACGAAAGTCGTTTACTATCTCGAATTCGAACTAACAAATTTCGGAGTATTTTGAGCCGATTGAAGAGGGAAGGTAAGTTCTCTAATAGCAATATTTAACCATCTAACCGGCAGGCCCGTCTCCATGCGTGGTGTATTAAATTGACCACAAATGCGCCATATGAGTATTTTATAATAAGAAATTAAGCTCTTTCGATAAAAAAAACAATAATTACAAAATTTTTTAACAAGAAATTTTTCGTGTATAGTGCACGATTTGCTTCTCGTCTGCATGGTCTAAATTAAAATTTCCTAAAATTTTATGATCCATAGTCTTTAGTTTGACTAAAGATCATAAATTAATACACTTTCTGTTTAAATTATTTTCAAATTAAAGAAAGATGCTACAATTTTCACAAGTAAATTACAAAGAATAAAAAATTTTGAAAGAATTCGATTAGGCCAGCAGGACAGAATACGTATTTTCGGCTTCCGCTACAAAGCCATCATCAGTGTCATTCACCTTGAATGGGTTAATAATTGATAATTGTCTACTTATGTAACAGTTGAAAGCAAATCGAATATGTTAACTAAAATTTTAAAACAAACACATATCGCAAAAGTAAGACCAAAGCTTTAGCTTTTCCAAAAAATCCTTTTTTGGTCCTTTATTAGAATACCTTTAGAAGACATCGTCCCAACTTGAAAACAAATTGGCGTATTTTTATGAATTTGTTCAGAAATGTTTAATATAAGTAACAAAGATTTTAAATTTAAACAATATATGTGACCTTTTCCGGGAAAAGGGACCTAGTATGTGAAAATGAAGTTTTGAGAAGAACGCATTTAAAGTTTCATAACGCATTATCACTTTGAACACACCTTCAGTTGGGAGATGCGATTTGGTATGGTTAATCTAAATCATTTGATCTTAACTCGTTTCATCTTATTCGACACCCTTTTAGGTACCAGAATCCACTCTTAAGTCCAAACCCGTTTTTTGAAACACTAGGTCCCTTTCCTCGGAGAAGGTCACATATATTGAAGTTGAGGTGCGCTTTCGCTCAATTCCGAATTTTCCGTAAAACGAAAATCGCTACATCCGCTTAAGTTACAGCACAAAAAATTTAATTTTTTAATTGTAGTTAACACATCGGCTGAAAAGTCCGTAATTTTTTCACTAATGAACGAATTGTCACTAAATTTCGACAGAAGGTTGGTAGTTCCCAAAAATCACATGGATTTTTCATTACTGGCGCCACCTATGGGCCATCCTACGGACTTTTCAGCTGATGTGTTAAATCTTGGTAAAAGGAAGGGTAAAACGTTGGCAAAGTATTGATAAAATAAATAATAAAGTGCATTTTCAATCGTAAAATAAGAGCTTTGCCAACCCCAAAATGATAAAACAGGGCTGGGCTTGGCTGACTGTATTTTAAAGAGTCGGCAAAGCATTGGTAAAACAAAAAACATGGTGCTTTGCTGGTACTTAAATAAGTAAATGTAAATATGGTTGATTTTAAGTATATTCTTACTACTACAAATAATGAAAAAATTGCTATAACTCAATTACATTAATAATCGCAATAAAATATGTAAAATAAAACTTTAAGAAATAATACTTACACTCAAAAAAATAAATTATTAGAAAAATTAGTAAAACGTCTTGTATATGAAGTTTACTAGATTTCATAAATTCCATTAGTTATATTTTTTTAGCACTAAACTAGTTTTGAACTAATGTTTTACTAATTTATTTTGCTACAAAAATTGTGCTGATAACCACAATTATAGCTTGTGTGGATGTAGTACAGATAACGGAAATGATAAAAAAGAAAAACAACTGTACACAATTTCTATATTTAAATTTTTATTTTGATTAATTTTCTCACGATCGGCACTTTCTGGCTGGAATATATTTTTATATTTTTAGTTAAATCTTGTTGACCATGTGGTCATCTGGAAATTTTCATACAAATTAACTAAAGTTTATTTTAAAGTGTTGGTTTTTAATTTTTACTCAAAAAATAAAATTTTTTTTCTAATTAAAGTTTATTTTCATACACATTTTTTGAATTGTTTTCAGTCTTTATTGATTTTAGCAAGGTTTTTTTTATTTACCATCGGCTAACATTAGTCAGAATTCTGAAAACAAAATGCGCTAATTCTAGTTAAAAATCACAATCTGTCTACTTAAGTTAAATTTTTTTGATATTATTGAATACGATTACGAGCAGGTGATTAACTACAATTGATATTATCTAACATTATTAGATTGCTATCCTATTGTTGTTGAATGGGTACAGAAATATTTAAAAATTGAGTAGTCTTAATTTAGTGGTCGAAAATTTAGAAAACTCGTTTTTTTTTGGGTCCTTGAAACATTTAATTCTCAAACACAAATATCTTTTTTTCAGAGCTAACCTAGAAAAATGGTTAGCAGCACTGTATTCAGCGTAGCCGAATTAGTTTTACCCACTGGGTGACCCACTTGTCGAAAACAAAATATGTCTCCGATTCCAGCACAACGTAATCAATATAAAATTGTATACTCTAGTATGTTACAATATACACTAGAATGGCCCGATTTGTAAGGACAAAAATTTGTCGATATTGTGCCATCAATTATTTGATAGCTTTTGGCATGAGGAAAAAAAAGTTTCACTACGACATATCAAAAAAATCATTTTAGAGGCGCTCAAATTTCGACAAAAACTCGTCTAAAAACCCAAAAATATTGTTTTTGATATGTCGTAGTGGCACTTTTTTTCCTCATGCCAAAAGCTATCGAAAAATCGATGGCACAATATCGATTGATAAATCGAACCACCCTAAACACAGTGCTACATAAAAAAGCTTTAGTTCTCGTGAAAAAATTTAATTCGTAAAATTGATTAATTTCATTTAGTCTAACTATATTAACTTTCAGTAAAAGCTTTTAGAATCGGTTACCACCAAATTAATTCCAAAATGGATGGAATCATGGAACCGGTTCTATAATCGATTCCAAAATGTCCAAATGTAAGGTTTCATTGCGTCAAAACCTTAGAACCGATTATAGAGCAACCTGTTTTATTTTGAGGGAAAAGAACCTATTGCTTTTGGGTCAAACTCCATATAAAAAGCACCGGTTGAAGAAGGTTTACTACTTATAACCAGTTCTATGGATTTTACGTTTTTACTAGGTAATATAATTTTTAGTATTTTTTAGCGGGATTTTGGTCTTATTGATATTTTTATACATTTATATATAAGTTAATTTATTTAAATATGATCATATTTACTCCTAGGTTTTTCCGTATAAGCAATATCTGAGTATAAAAAGAAACGAATAAATCATTAAAAAACTTAATCTAATTGAATAGATTTGATTAATTTTGAATATAATGATTTCTTCACGGATTACATATCGTCACCTAAAATGAAAAAGGGCGTAACAACACTTTATATTTTTTTACACGAGAACTAGAAAAAAACGTTGTAGAATTAAAAATATTCTATATTTTAAAGATATTCTATATTTCTCTTGTTTAAAACACGACTATAGACTTATTTCTACATATAAGTTTAAAATTTTCTAGGGAAATGTAATTTCGTCAGAAAATCGGCTTAAATTTTTTTGTTGTTACACCCTTTTGCATTTTGGGTGACGATATTTAAAATATAATTTCATATAATATTATATAAATCTGTGGATATATATTAAATTCTGATATATGATTTTAAAAAATTATATCATAACTTTGGGATTTGGTAGTTTAAAAAAACTGCATTCAATACAAATTTCAACTCTTTTGTCATGTATTTAAATATTTCTTTTTTTTTATCTGAAAATCATGTCAGGTAATAATTTATTATTACACTTTCATATTTACCAAATTAACAGTAAATTAAAAGCTCTTGGTGCCATGCACTTTCCATTTTCTCTATAATTTTTTTTTTTTTTTGTCAGCAATTTTGCTTCGTAGTTATAACAATGCATAAACAAACCATAATTTGTCAGAGCAGACGCATGCATGTATAATAGGAGACATACCTACTAACCTACGAGTATGCAGGCATATCAGCACGCAACAATACTTGTACTCATATGCATGTGTCATCATAATATTTGCATTGTTAATGCATGTTCTGAACTTAGTCATATATGAAAATGAACGTAAATGACTTTGGCACAAAAACTGCAAAATAAAAAATAATTATGATGGCTACATAGAAATTCAGATACAAAAGAAATTTAAAAATAGTAATGAATACATAAATCGAGATGATGTATACTTTCAGTGCCTATAATTGTGTCTAATATCAAAGCATACTTTTAGGCTTTGTATAATATTAAATTACCTTTATGGCTAACAAATATTTATTATTTATACTTTATTACATTAACTTTATTAAAAAAACAAGCTAATGTACTTGTTTTTATTCTGAACCTAATTACAAGGAAACTACCCAGTAGTGGAACCCGGAGTTCTTAATGAAACTCGGCTATATTGTCGAGGGCAAAAAATTTTTATTAGCAATTTCAAATTTACGGAATAAAATGTTTTGCCATCTATAACATATCCGAATTTATCTAAGATTACACCACTGGGTTGTTTCCTTGTTTGCTATCTGTCCTTTCTTTATTTTTTGCCCCTCAACTAGTTACAGCTGTATATCATTTACCTTATTAGGGTAATAAATTTAAGCATTTTCTAATGTATTGGTTTTCTAACAACACAAATAAGCTGGAAAAAAAACATTCATAATTTTCTATAATAATAAGCATTACTTGGCAAAAACAGGTTGTTAAAAATAACTGTGTTTGTTGTAAACATATTATATATGAGTTATTAGTTAGCCTCATCTAAGGAGGGTTGACCGAATACAGGCAGAAGAAATGGGGCCACAATAACCAAGAAACAAACATAAATCATCGAGATAATTAAAGAAAAGAAAGATCATAAATAAAACATCACTATTTATTTTAAAATGAAATAAAGCGTTGACATAGAAGAACTCATCCAAGAAGACTACAAGTTGGGGATTTTCAATACTACTTAGTCGGATTTTACATCGGACCGAATAATGATAGCGAACAAAAAGAAGAAAAGGAAGTGATGATA
Organism: Leucophora obtusa; assembly: GCA_949987735.1. NCBI lineage: Eukaryota > Metazoa > Arthropoda > Insecta > Diptera > Anthomyiidae > Leucophora > Leucophora obtusa. Next base: position 209,255,150 of record OX465297.1, read on the forward strand.
AATTGTCAAAGACCAATAATGGAAATGTGATTAATGTAATATAAACAATGTAATGTAGATAATTTTAACAATGTTAAGTGTGTAATGTAAATAATGTATTTTTGTTTTAAGTCTCTAAAAGTCTATGACTCATAACCTCATGTTGTCAATATTATCCTTGTGCTATCTTACAATTTTTGCACTTCTTAAGCCCAAATATAAAAATTAAAATATTGTATTTTTTATCCTTTTCTTGTGCATAGAATTAAATGTCAAGTAATAAAATACAAAATTTCTATTTTCAACAGAACTTTTTTACGATTTTACTTGACAACAGTTGCAATGCATAAAGAAAAGATGAAAATATATTTCTATATATTTTTTTAACACATTGAATTGATTACAGATACGTTTTTTTACTTTACGATTAGACTAATGAAGCCTTTAAACTTACACACTAAAGCACCCACTTGTGCAAAAGTGTTATTTTTCTAGCTCCCCGCACATTTTCAAATAGGTTGAGAGTAAAAAATAAGATCTGTGCAAATATTAGGTTTCTGCGGTGTAAACCAGCTAGGCCGTTTACATTTATGTCTTCAAAATTACCCTTAAAAAGGTTCATGGATTTCTCCATCTATAACTCTTAAACTAGAAGCTTCTGGTGATTAATTTACATAGCTGTTAACCTTCTCATGACCGTTAGTGTTTATTTAAGCGGTGAACATCAAAATTTTTGTCAAAACAAAAATCTTAATATCTCTAATTCAATTTGGAGATCTACTAATACGTACACTCTTCATCATATAATAGGAAATTTAGCGCAAATTAAAAGCAAAATACAGAAAGGGCAAAAACTGATTCAGAGTTGTGAATTTATTATATGGGTGATATCAAAAAATGTGATAAAAACCGTGTAACCACCTAATTTCTAATGCATGGATTACATTTGAGTTACATATTTCGATATATATCTGCGCATTGTCACCTGTTTTACAAAACTCTGTAACGATTTTTAGTCATAATTTTTGATAAAAATGCATATACCAGAATTTTGGAGTTATCTATTATTTATATTGCGAAAAGTATAATGTTATTTATACTCAAATGATCGTTGGACTGTAAGTAATCATCCAGTATAACAGACTTGAAGCTTTTCTGCAGCATGTAACATTCTCGAGATGAAAAAGGATGTCTTTAATAAGATTTTTTTGTTGTAAACTCCGTTCCTAATTTTTTCACCAAACTATTTAACGAGTAAGAAAAACAATCCCATATTTGGATTCACCTTATAGGCATCATGCGATTTTGTTTCGGAAAAAAAATTCTGACAAAGCGTTTCTAAAAGAAAACGAAAAAAGTAACCAAATGTAAACTCCGTAACTGTAAACTCCGTAACCACAATTGATTGCATCAGGTTTCATTCAAATAAATGTTTATAAATGTTTAAAATATTTTAAAATAACCATAAACAAAGGGGATTCAACTAATATTTATGCGTCAAAAGACTATTCAACTAATAATTTTGCGTCAAATCAAAAAAAGTTATCAGTTTTTTACCCTAAGCTGCTGGAGCGAAAAACGATTGATTTTGCATTTCATTGGTTTTGAATCGATATTTCGAGTCGTTACTGACATTAGTTTGACAAATTAAATATGTTTCACACAATTTAAGAATTTTTTGATCGCGAAATGTTATGTTTTTAATATATTATTTTGTAACTGCGCAACCGCTGTTTGGATTTTAAAATATTTTATATTTTTGAAAAGCATTTAAAAGGACCAAAAATACAAAATTAAGAAAAAAAGAAAAAATTTTTTCGCGGAATGAATTGTATTTTTATTCGCGAAACCGCCAATTTGATAAACACAAATTATATATCATTGGAAAGCAAGTTGAAAACCCAAATACGAAAAACTAATAAATTGAAGAAAATTCGTACGCAATTTTTTTTTTGTTATATCTTTTGCTTGCAGAAGTGTAAACTCCGTTACAACAAAAAAAAATTAAAATTGTGCAAAAAAGTTATTGCGACAACTTTTAGAAGAGATTTTTTGCAATTAGGTTTATAATGACTAAACTTACTGATTCCATTAAGAAAAAACCGAAATATTAACACTTTTTGCTTCTCACAAATTTGGCCCAAAAATTTATCACATTTTTTGATTTCACCCATATATATGCACTAGGAAACCATGTGAATCTTCTATTTTATGTATAGGATGTCTTCAGGAAACTTATGTTAACCACTACGAGGTACATTTTTGTGGATCTATTTATCCCTCTAACTCTTCAATTAAAGGGAATTTTTATGGTCCCGTTTTAAAAAGGGACAAAAAATACCCTAATTTGAAGAATTAGAGCATTAAAATGTTCCACAGAAATGTTCCTCATAGTATTATTATTATATTAGATTTAGAGGGGTGAAGAGACGGGTTAGAGGGAGAGGGTTAGTTGTTTGGGGTTAGTGTACATTACCGCGTAAATCGTGCCTTCCAAATAAGAAATTTATATATTTTCTTTTAAACGTTATAATATGTATTTATGTATATTTATTATATATTTCAATTTACATACGATTATAGGGTTAAGTTAATATCTAAGATTTACACAAGATGGCAAATTTAACTTTAGTTTGAATTCACAATTTTATGATTGGGATATAGATGTAGGTTCAGGATGGTTGACACTTGAATTTAAATTCTATGGTTAAACACTTCAATGGCTGTTTGAGCTTTTATTTTATTTTTTGTTGCCGTAGCACACACGAGAGACACAGATGTGGTTTATTTTGGTGTAGTTCACGAACTGACCTTTTAACCAAACGCAAAAGCCGACAGCTGTTGGGTGTGGTGTGTTTAGCTGCCGCTTTGCGTTTGGTTCGACACTCGAATACGTTGAGGTCAGGGTTGGATAGCCTTCATTGTTCACTAAAGTGAACATCCTCCCGGGCCCGACGAACCTGTGAATAAAAAAAAAACAATTATTTTTATATATTCGGCTGAGGGGTAAGAAAAGTGTAGGGTAAAGGGTAAGTAGAATATGTGAAAAGAAGATCACAATGTCACCAATGCAACATGTGAGATTGTATTCATCACTCCCGAGAACACGTGTCCATTATTTCGACACTACGAAATTATCTAGTTCAGAATTTGGGTTGTGTGATCAACTTTTACATATTAAACTTGGGTAAGTAAAGTGAGTGTGTTATGGGTTAATATACAAGTGGGGGTGAGTAGTTAGATAAGACGGTATCATCATTTGGTGGGTAAAACTACGACCTTGGTTATTGGCCGAGTTAAGCTTCCCGTGGCGGTGCGCAAGTCTACGACTCTTGTGCGACCATCAGGACCAGGGTACACTTTGGTCACGCGTCCAAGTAACCATTCATTAGGGGGTAAATTGTCCTGTCTAATAACTACAATATCGTCAACTTCAAGTTGCCGTTGAGGGTTCTTCCACTTGTATCTCTTGTGCAGCTCTTTCAGGTATTCATCCTTCCATCTCCTGCAGAAGTAATGGTGTTGAATTCTGAGCTTTTGCCACCTATTCGCCAGAGTGATATTTCCGTCACTTAAGTCTGGTTTAGCTGGGGTTAATAGGGGTGAACCAATCAAAAAATGACCTGGGGTTAAAGGGTTAAGATCTTGCGGATTTTCGTTTGACGGGTTGAGTGGTCTAGAGTTGAGACATCCTTCAATTCGAGCAAGGAGAGTAGCTAATTCTTCAAATGTGTATTTCAGGGTATTAAGCTTTTTCAGGTGAGATTTGAAGCTTTTCACTCCGGCTTCCCACAAACCTCCCATGTGTGGAGCTCCTGGCGGAATAAAATGCCACGTCACGTTTTGGAAACTGCTCATTGCTACAACAGATTCTTTCAATGATCTCATAAATTCCTGCCGCTCTTTCTTTAATAGTTGATTTGCGCCAACGAAGTTTGTTCCATTATCGGAGTAAATAGCGGCAGGGCATCCCCGCCTCGAAAAAAATCGTGCAAATGCTGCCATGAAGGCTTGGGTAGAAAGATCTGAAGTTGGTTCAAGGTGGATGGCTTTAGTTGCAAAGCATACAAAAACGCATACGTATCCTTTGGTTATCTTACACGTGCGGCCTGAGTAAACCTTTACATCAAATGGTCCAGCAAAATCTATTCCAACGTTATAAAATGGTCGGGTTAATTGGGTGCGTTCCGGGGGTAAAGCCGCCATCAATTGACTTGCCTGACGGTTCTTATATCGAGTACAGGGTGAGCATTTGTTAATAACAAAGCTAATCAGATTCTGAAGCTTCGGAATCCAGTATCCTGAACGAATTACTCTCAACATGACCTGATTTCCCCCATGTAAAGTTATCAAATGAACGTGTAGGGTTAATAATTTTGCGAAGCAACTTGCGTAGGGTAACAAAATCGGGTGTCGTTCATCATAAGATAAGCTATTGGAGCTTGCTAGACGACCATCCGCACGCATAATATTCCTTGAGTCCAAATATGGCGTTAGGGTAAGTAATTGGCTCTTTTTGGGTATAGGGGTTTTCTTCATTAAACAATTATACTCTTCCTTAAAATATTGAGTCTGACACAATATCACAAGTCTATCTTTGGTTGAATTTATATCTTCAGATTCGAGTAAAATGCTGGGGTGCGCCAACAGGATCCTGATTCTTTCGGCTGGTAAAGTAATTCTACTTCTATCCAGTGTTACCATTTCATGACGACTTACTCTTCTGCGGGTAGTTGTTATTCGATCCAAGAAACGATAGACATATGACATGACTCGAAGGACTTTCGACCATTTTGAAAATCTACAAAGAATGTCTGGGTTTTCTGTGGCTGTAGGGTTAATATTCACAGAATTAGCAAAAGCTTGAATGGGTTTCGCTTCAGCTTGAGTTATAAAATTTTGTGTTATTATTGGCCATTTTGATGGGGATTCTTTCAGCCAGGATGGGCCATTCCACCAAAGAGAATCGTCCTTTAATTCATCCGCATTACATCCTCGGCTCGCGACGTCGGCAGGGTTATCGTGGGATACGACATGGTTCCAATTTTCCACGCCGACCGTTTCCATAATGGTTGCAACTCGATTTGCAACAAATGTGTTCCAGGAATTTGGATGCTTCCTTAACCAAGCCAGGACTATGGATGAATCAGTCCAGAAATAGGTCTGATGTTGGGGTAAATCTAGCTGACGAAGTAAATTGTGTACCATATTAGCCAACAACACCGCACCACAAAGTTCTAACCTGGGTAATGAAAGAACTTTGATGGGTGCAACTCTCGTTTTAGCGAAGAGTAGGGTTACGGAATTAGGACCGTTTATGGGTGTTACTCGTGCATATAGCACTGCCGAGTAGGCTTTCTCAGAAGCATCTGAAAAGCCATGAAACTCAATTCTTGCTGAAGGGGTGTATTGAATCCATCTTGGAATTCTAATCTGATCAATATTATCATAATATTGTAGAAACTTTTGCCATTTAATGAGGGTTAAGGGTTTAAGACATTCATCCCAAGCTGTATTATCCTGCCATATTTGCTGCACTATAATCTTAGCAGAAATAATAATTGGCGCTAGCCAACCAGCTGGGTCAAAAAGTCGCGCAATATCCGACAGGACTTTTCGATTTGTGTAAGTAGATTTTTCCTCGATGGTAGGTACATTGAAAAAGAATATATCTTCTTTCGCATTCCACCTAATGCCGAGGGTTTTGGCATTATTCGATTCTGGAAGGGTAAGCAGATCGATATCGAGTAAGTGTTCTTTGGGTAGGGTATTCAACAGTTCAGCGTTGTTCGAAATCCACTTTCTCAGTGGGAACCCGGCAGATTCTAATACTGCTATTGTCTCCTTCTGAGCAAATTTAGCCTCCTTTAGGGTATGAGCACCGGCTAACACATCGTCAACGTACATATGATTTCTCAAAATCTGAGATACGATTGGGTGGGTATCTTGAACTTCACTTGCTAGCTCTAAAAGTGTGCGAATTGCTAGGTAGGGTGCGCAATTGACTCCGAATGTGACCGTATGAAGTTCATAGTCTTTTATGGGTTCGTTGACACTTTTTCGAAACAATATTCGCTGAAAGGGTGTGTGGGTAGTATTCAATAAAATTTGCCGGTACATTTTCGTAATGTCGGCGTTAAAAACAATCTCATAAAATCGCCATTTTAACATAACTACAACTAAATCCTGTTGTAGTGTAGGACCGGTGTATAGGGTATCATTCAAACTATTGCCATTCGACGTTCTGCTTGACGCATTAAAAACAACTCGGACCTTTGTTGTAACTCGGTCAGGTTTCACGATTGCGTGATGGGGTAAATAATAATGACAGTTTGGCGAAATTTCTGGGTTATAGGGTACGGGTTTCATCTGACCTAGTTCAATATATTCCTGAAGCACGTTATCGTATTCATTTTTAAGTTCGGGTTTCCTCAATAAATTTTTCTCATTTCTAAGATATTGAGCCATCGCAATGTGGCGTGAGTTCCCTAACTCAATTTGCGGGGTTCGGAAGGGTAGATTGACCTGATATCGGCCATTGGGTAAACGAATAGTTGTCTTCGAATAATACTCCTCGCAACAGGAATCTTCTGTAGACTTAATGGGTTTTCTAACAATTTCTTCAATCTCCCAGAACTTGGTAATACACTCGTCAAGTGTAACCGTGCTGAAGTGTGACACTATGGGTTGGGGTTTTTTCAAATCATCTAGCGGTCCTGTTAATATCCAGCCAAAGTGGGACTCTTGAGCAAGAAGTGTCTTAACGACTTTGCTGGCAGTTTTTCTCATGATTTGTGGGTAATAATCGCCGCCAATTAATACATCAACTGGCCGACTTTCGAAAAACCTTTCATCAGCAAGTTGAATATTATTCAACTCTTTTAAAATAACTGGGTTCAAACTTCGAGTGGGTATATTTTTCGCAATGACTTTTAAAACAATTGCTTGAAGCGTCAACCTGAAATCGTCACATCTGTCCGACCGTAATGTTATGTCACACATTTTATCGGGATTTGCGGAATGACTTTCATTCACTCCTGAGATTTCAGCGCGTATGGGTGTGGTGGGTAACTGCAGTTTCTTTCTGAGGGTATCTGAGACAAAAGTGTAGTCTGACGCTGGATCAATTAGCGCTCTAACGGGTATCAGAGAGCCTTGGTATTCAACATTTACCATGGCTGTTCCCACTAGCCTTTTACGGTCATCTAATGTCCCTGACCGCGTACTTATTGCGAAAGACTGCGATGCATTGCGTGAAGTTGATTGTTGGCTTAAATCGTCTTGGGTATTTTGGGGTTCTGAATTGGACTTGGGTTTGTGTAGGAGAGAATTATGCCGACCTCCACAATGTTTGCATGTGAAAGCACTTCGGCAATCTTTTAACGTATGACCAACAGCCAGACAATTGTAACAGAAGCCGCTCTTTTTAATGAATTCAATTCTTTCGTTTACTCCCATAGAATTGAATGACGAACAATCCCTTAACGTGTGGTTAGCTCTGCATAATTTGCAAACTGAGCCATCGGGTTTGTCTGCTCTGGGTTTCTGGGTAGTAAGAGGGAAGGCTGGCTTGTCGTGTCTAGGGGTTTTTCCAAAACGGGTGTCTTTTTTAGGCTGTTGAGTCACATTGAGAAAAACGCTGCCCTTTCTCTCATACTGATTTCTATTATCAGTGTTCTGTCTTGGGTGTGAGTTTGGAACAACATTTATCTGTAATGCTTTAGCATCAGTGGCCGCTTCTAGACCTTTATATTCTGATGTTAAAAAACTGTCCAATTCAGTCCAGGATGGAATACAAGTATTGTCCGCTAGAGTTCTCTCAAATATTAAGAGGGTTTCTTTGGGTAATTTGGAGGTACAAATGTAAATTATAATAGGATCCCAGTGCTCAGTGTCTACTTCTAGAGTACGTAAGACCGCCAGGCAACTATTAATGGACCTTTGCAATTTCCGAATTTGAAAACCGCATGGATTTATGACTATGGGTAGGGTAAATAGAACTCTCAATTGAGCATTAACCTGCCGGCGCCTATCTTCATATTGGGCAGTAAGTTCTGACCAAGCAATATTAAAACCTTCGTTTGTCAAGGGTGCACCATCCACAATATCTCTAGCTTCTCTGCGGGTTTTCTCTTTGAGTTTGCATAATCTTTCAATGCCACTTAGACGCGGGTTTTTGCCATAAACGGCCATGAACATGTCCCTAAATGAAGCCCAGGCTTTGTATTCACCGTTAAAAATGGGTATGTCACAAGGCGTAACTTTAATTCCGGTAGAATTTGTCGCATTCGCGTCACTTGGGTGGGGTAGAGAGAGCCTTTGATTTGTATGACCTTCGATTGCTTCCTCAATCGAAGTCATGCTAGCCCTATAAAATTGCTTAGCTCCTCTGAAATGCCGCGTTATTTCGGTCATATCAATTCCCTTTGACGCCTCTTTGTCACTCATTTGAGGAGATTCCCGCAGACTATTATATTTAGAGTCGATATTTGACCATATTCCTTCCAATTCAAGCTTGCGAATCTTCAAGGCGGGCAAAGATTGGGTATCCTCGGATGAATTGCGATAATCCTCCTCATAAGCAGGTAGATCCTGTTGAATGCAGATTAGCAAGTTTTTCGCCAAGAGCTTTATATCATTCATTTTGTAATAAAATTGAAATTAACCGCCGATAAAATGGGTTAAAAACGTGTGTAAAAGCAATTAATTGCGAGTGTTAACGGGTTACAATGGGTTAAATGCGGGCTCTTGTGCAAAAAAGGGTTAAAAAATGGATTTCGTACGGTTCTGCGATGAAAAACGTGTAAAACCTGATTTTGCTGTGCAACACTGGGTTGATTTTGGGTTAAATATGGGTTTGCTGGGGGTTAAATGTGAGTTACCGGTACAAAATGCGTTAATTGCGTAAAATATGAATTTCCGGTAAAAAATGTGTTAAATTTCGGTTATCGGCACAAAAAGGGGTTAATTGTGCTTAAAATATATTTTTGCTGTAAAAAGCGGGTTAAATTTGGGTTATAAACACAAAAAGGGTTTAATTAAGCCAACACTGTAATACTGCTGTATAAAACGGGTTAAATTTGGGTTTTCGGCACAATAAGGGTTAAAATTTGGGTTTATGGGTTAAAAACGATTATAAACAAGGTTTACCAAACACTGTTGGCAAAGACACAAAAAAAGACTCTCTGACCAAAAAATTTCCAACAGGGTGTTTTTACACTTGATGATATGCGCTACACAATGTAAACGGCAGTATCAATTTGTCAGACAAAATTTTTAAAAACCTGAAGAATAACTGCGAAAAGGGTGGGTGGGTGGGTGAAACCAGGTTTTATAATCGAAGTTGTGCTGACTGCTGTGTAAAATGTGTATAAAATTATGGAAATATGGTTTTAAAAATTTCAGTAAGTTGTAAATAATTCAACTTACCGACTCCTTCTGGTTGTAGGGTACTTATCACTTTGATGGGTATGTGTGTGTATTTGTTGTCTTTCCTTGTTGATTCGCTTTTGTGCCTATCTTCCCGCTTTATATTAAATGCAGTAATTTGGGCTTTTATGTTTTGCAGCAGAATTATTAAACACAAATTTTGTATTGTTTTTGGGTAATTTATTCTCCTTGTTTTTTATAATGCACAGTAACACTTGTATTTTGTTTATTAAAATTTTTGTGTAATATTTGTTAAAAAAATACTATTTAAACGTTAAGATTCAATTCAATTAATCGCACTTATTAACAAAATATATAGAGAAACTCTTGAAATAAAACGAATATTTTCTAAAATCACTTTATCAATAATATGAACAATAGTTTTCAAGGGGTTTTATTTTAGAATTATATTTTTCACTGGGTATGGGTATTTCTTCCTCTTCTTTTTCTTTTTATATTTTTGTTATTTTTTATATTTCTGTGGGTATTTTGTGTTTTTTGCTGTGCACTGGGTTTCAATTTAACTAAATGATTTTGTTTTGTTCTTAACAACTTTAAATTTGTTTTTTAAAAAATTGTTTGCACTTTTCTCAATTGTCTATGTTTTTTATTGTTCAAATGTAAAACTTTTTAAAAACAGCCACTGCTCTCTCACAATTTTGTGTATGTTTTAGGGGTGGGTTTTGAATTTTATTTCACTGATCTTGTTTATTTATTGTTTTTAACTTGTGCACTGTTCTTTTAAATATTGTATTTTTTGGTTTCTCTATTTATGTATTTTAATTAGAATTATTAACTCTTTTTTTTTCCAAGTTTTTTAACATTTACATATATGGAAAACAAAAATGGTGCATTTTTTAGTTTTAGTTTATGTACTGTGTTGTGTTGTATATATTTATTTTATTTTTAAGGAGAAACTTTTTAACTTTTAAATTAATTTAGAGTTTTTTGTGAACTGCCACTGTTTCACTCACACGAAGGACCATGAAGAGACGGGTTAGAGGGAGAGGGTTAGTTGTTTGGGGTTAGTGTACATTACCGCGTAAATCGTGCCTTCCAAATAAGAAATTTATATATTTTCTTTTAAACGTTATAATATGTATTTATGTATATTTATTATATATTTCAATTTACATACGATTATAGGGTTAAGTTAATATCTAAGATTTACACAAGATGGCAAATTTAACTTTAGTTTGAATTCACAATTTTATGATTGGGATATAGATGTAGGTTCAGGATGGTTGACACTTGAATTTAAATTCTATGGTTAAACACTTCAATGGCTGTTTGAGCTTTTATTTTATTTTTTGTTGCCGTAGCACACACGAGAGACACAGATGTGGTTTATTTTGGTGTAGTTCACGAACTGACCTTTTAACCAAACGCAAAAGCCGACAGCTGTTGGGTGTGGTGTGTTTAGCTGCCGCTTTGCGTTTGGTTCGACACTCGAATACGTTGAGGTCAGGGTTGGATAGCCTTCATTGTTCACTAAAGTGAACAAGGGGTTTTCATAGAATTTAAGCGGATTTGTAAAAAAAAGACTTGGCAACATAAAAAAAACAAAAACTTTCATTCACAATAATAAAAAAGTTATGCTAGCAAATCAATATGAACAAATTATATTCTAATGCTGGCCCATACACTTGCAATATTATTGTACAAATTCTCGTTTTATTTCTTTATTTTATTACCATGTATGGTAGTAGATTAAAGACTTAAAACAAAAAGTTGTACAATAATATTGCAAGTGTTTGGCAAGCTTAACAATACAGATACTTTTTCTCTCTTGAGTCAGAATTTAAATAAAGAAAAGGATTATACCATTTTCTACTGGTTTCTAAAAAATTTTTTTAGAAATTTACTCATTCAAAGTTAATTTTTGACATCTAAAATTTTATTTACCAACAACAAAACAAAAATTTTTAAGTGAGGTTTACAACAAACATAGAAATCATCAAAAAAAAATGTTTGTTAAAGAAAGAAAATCTTTTCATTTCTATTCATTTGCGCAACCTTGAATTCACTTGGTGCCTAAAAGTCTGCTTCAAAAAAAGAACTAAATTTTTGTAAATATTTTTCTTTTTGCTTTTCTTTTCAACATTGAGGGTTTTTTTGTTTACCTACTTTAAACAAATTTCACTAATGGCGCCATTGGTGTAGAAAAAAACAAATTCACTTTCACATTAAACAAAATATGTACATTGGAGTAACCTTGTAACAAAAAAGAAAATATGGTTTTCTTTGTATAGAAAAAAAAACTGAAAAATGAAAACAAAATTACCATAAAAAGTAATAACATTATTTATAACCAAATAAAATGAGCCACTTATCAATAGATACTATAAGTTTATTACGGCAAAATGGCAGTTATGTAAAAGTTAAGAAACTTATAAAGATTATAAAAAAAATATGACACTTAATACGTTGTATAAAATAAAATATGGATTCTGCAGGCGATTCGGTCTACAAGGGTTAATGATTTCGTCGGCTTGCCTGCAAATAATGTTATGTGTTTTTAACTAATTTTGAGGAGAGTGAAAAAACTGTTGAAAAAATAGCCTTTTAAGATATTTTATTGACATTATATGCCTTAATGATTCACGACCTCTTTTACTAAAATCATTATTAAGACATGTGATGCCAATAAAATATCTTAAAAGGCTGTTTTTTAACTGTTTTTTCGCTCTCATGAAAATCTATTAAAAAACACATAGCACTACTTGCAGGCAAGCCGACGATTTCGTAGGTGATTTTATTCTCGCAGAAGCAGTTATGAATAAAACAACAACTACAAAATATATTTTTGTTGCGATCGTAGGGTCGCCTTTTTACATTTTTCGTTATATCTTTGGCATTTACAATCAGATCTTAAAGTAATATACATCGATGTTTTCCTCTCGAGGGGACCAATGTTTTCCTCTAAGGGCCATTGACCTCAAGTATCCCGTTCTAGTATTAACCTAACAGATCTCAGTTGCTAACGTCCTAATGTCATAAAAGTAATGCTCGCAAAAAATCATTAAACTTTTGCAAAGGAAATTTTTCGGTAAATCCAGCTGAACGTAGAGGTCGCCGTTTTAAATTTTTTTCTTTGGGTTTTTCCCTTATAGCGAAATACTGGTCTCCTCGACGCGAAAAAATCGATATATCACACTTTACAATCAGACTGTAAATGCCGAAGCTATAATGAAAAATTAAAAAAGACGAACCCTACGTTCGGCAAAAAAAAATTTTTGTTTTGAAATTGCCATGCAAAAATACTTTATATTTGAAGGTGCACCACGCACTTTTTTTTTTACCTGTAAGCTGGTATGGTCTTATGGTCATCCCAAACGTTTTCTTTTTTTATTTTATATTTATTGCACAGTCAATTAGAATTTCCTTCGCGGAATTTTATCTGCTTTCCAGAATATAATAGCTTAAAAAATTTAATTTTGAACGGGGTATTACATTTCAATTATGTGAATATTTAAAGTTCATTTATTTTGTATAATTTATTTATGTTGGTCTTATTTTTATTATTTAATACATTAAACATCAAAACATAAAACAGGTGATGCTATTTAATCAAAACCAATCAGGTATTCTAATTTTTATTTATTACCAAATCAGATTTACGCAAACACAAGCATTCTTATACAATTTTGCTACCACCCTTCATTTAGAATTGTTCACATTTTTTAGAACATAAAATAAATAACTTATGAAACAGTTTGTTGCATGGAGAAAACAAAATTTTTGCTTAGCTTTTATATAATTTTAATGCTCATTAACATTCAATAAGTTTAACAACGATGACATTTTCTCATCTTCATCTAAGGGTGAAATAGAAAATACTTGCTAAATATTTTTGTTTGAATAAACATACCTACACGCTATACAGACATATTAAAGATTTTTTGTAAAGAATTTTTGCCATCTGTCATGCTCCATTTAATGCCAAAAATTGGCAAATATCAAAACAAGCTAAATTACAAAAAAATAGTAGTACATAGTACTACAAACTCATAATAAATGTTTTCTTATACACAAAAGCTCAAACACCATGATTCATGATGTATTTTTGCAGGCTTTACGAAATCACATGAAAGGAATTTTTGTGGTTAAAAAACTAAACCACTAAAGAAAACTGATTGCTTTTGTGTTTTTCGCCTACAACCGTACGTGAGAAGTTCCATTAAGTTTACTAAATTATCTTTCTTGTTTTCACCTCCATTCAATACTATTTTCTTTATCTGCAATAACTTAAGGTCATTGATATGCTTGCCAACATTAACAGGCTTACATGAAAAAAATTTCGACTTGAATGCTTTCAGAAATATCTATTTTTGCCAACACTCTTTTGAACACTACTACTACTGGTTAGTTTTTATAATTTTCTATATAACTTTTTTACTCCGGTTCTTTACCTTCGTTGTGTATGTGATCAGTATTTTTTGTGCCAAAAATCACAGTTCACCAGGTTATGGCAAAATCCTCTTTTTTTTGTCATATGTTTGTTTTAATGTGCTACAATAAACATCTTTTTATATCTAAAAAAATAAATATAAATGTCACATTTGTATTCCGTATGCGTCCCAAATGTGCTCTGTGACTTGAGTATATTTTATGTTTCCGCTTATTTTTTTTGTGTATATTTAAAACAAAAACAAGAAAAAAAACATTTTGTAAATTGAGCAAAAATTACAGTTTATTTGTGGTGTTTTTAAATAAATCATATCAAAAATACTAGGCTTCATACTCGTAGTATATAACATAAATAATTCCAAACTTTGTTATATTGTTTTGTATTTGTTTACTTGTTTTTGAAAAGTTATAGTTTAGTTTAGTTGTCTGCTATTGCTGTTACTTCTGTGGTTGTTGATGTTGTACATAAAAGGTTTTGCTGTTTGACAGTTATCATTTTTCTTAAGAATGTAATGGTGTACAATTGTAAGTGTGTGTGTGTTTTGTTAGTGTAACAAATGTTTAGGGCATTATAAATTGACTTTTTAAAGGCTGTTTGCTTGTTTTGTGGTTGTTAAACAGTAACAAAGTTGTTGTTCTTGTTGTTTTTGAAAACAATATTTTGTCAGTATGCTAAAATTTATGAATTATGGTAATTGCTTTTATTAGGAGTTAAAAAAAAAAATATTTATATATGTATATATGGGTCATTCCATCTCTAATCGACCAATGGTTGGAATCGAGCCCCTTTCGATTTGGATGAATTTTGGTCAGAACTTTTCTTTCATCATATAACGAAGTTTTGCTAAAGGAAAAAAATTAAAAACTTTTTTTACAAAGTTATGCAATATTTAAAATTTCTAAAAATACCATAATTTTTCGCATTTTTTGTTTTGTTACGAGTTTATTTTTGGAATATATCAAAAACTATAATAGATACAACCATGGTTTTTATCTCGTTTTAAAGAGGATATCTAGGGATATTAAAAAATATATACTTAAAAAAAGAAAACTAAAAAATAAAAAATATTTTAAATTTGAAATTTTATAATTTCAAAAATCGAACAAATCAAAACCCTATTTTTTTTGCTCAATTTTTTTTTATATAAAACCTCTAACTGATATTAAAAGATTCTGAAATTTTCAAGAAGGCGTTTTTAAAATGAAAAAGATATGAATTTTTGAATTTTTCTATTCTTTTTTTAATTTGAACCTTAATATAATACTGTACAACACAAAAAATATCAAGGTTCTGACAACTGATTCTGGTAGGCGGGACCAAAAAAGAAAATACACGTGTATCGGCATTTTAAAAGTTCACAGCTGGCCCTATGTTTTTTGTAGGGTTAAAGTTTCCCCCCTTTTTCAAATGCTTATTGTGAATCGACATAGGAAACTATGTGAATCTTCCATTTTAGGCTTAGGATGTGTTCAGCGAACTTATGTAAAACACTACGAAGAATATTTTTGTGGAACATTTTAACTCTCTAACTCTTCAGTGAAAGGGACCATTTCAAAAAGGGATAAAAAGACCCATAAGTTGAAGAGTTAGAGGGTTAAAATGTTCCACAAAAATATTCTTCATAGTATTTTACATAAGTTCGCTGAACACATCAAAAACAGCTCAAACCACAAGTAAATATTTGTTAGGAGAATATCCTGATGAAGAAAAATGCCAGTTTTTGAAAAAGTATTTATTATGTTATTTCATAATAAGGAAATAATTGGCCTCGATCAAGAATAAACAAAATTTTTAATAAGTAAATATATTTATACTAATGGTAACTAGTTACTTTTGTTATTACATTTCTTATTACGTTTATATGGCGATGTCGCGAAAAATAATGAGTTATGCTTACACACCAGCATACGAAAAATCAAAAAGTAATATCGTTACCTACGTGCTTACCAGTACTAACAAAAATAATGGGTCTAAAAATTGATTTTCAAAAAAATAAATTATATAAAAAAATATTTTTTATTATATTTTTTGTTTTAATAAAATTTGTTAGTGCGGGAAATGAGATTGCCAGTCAATAGCTCTACCATCTGAGATATATCGACATGTAATATTTAATAGATAAAAACATAATTGAGTAAACTTACTCGCCAACATACAAAAAATCAAAAAATATGTGGTTACATCCTTACCAGTGTTTAAAAAATATTAAGTCTAAAAATAAATATCAAAAAATTTTCAAAAAAATCTAGAAAATTATTTTCTATTTGAAATAATGATAAAATAAGTCATTATCAGTAACTCATTATTATATGTTTTAAAATAATGCAGAAGGTAAGTGGGTGCCAATACTGGTAGTCCAAAAAATAATGATATGTCATTACCGTTTCTACACTGGGATGTTAAACTTTTAAATTAGATATAATAAATTTAATAACTAAGCGTAAAAATTCTTTCTCTCTAAAAATATTTTATTCATTTAAAATAAACTCTTATCTCTTAATTCAAACTATTCATTATAATGCACTAATTGTTTTAATCATGTGTAAATACTCGAATAATTAACAAAATTTTCATTTATAATTTGAATTTAATAGTAAACCAAACCAGAATGTTCGGTAAGTATCACATGATGCCCATACACATCATTATAATTTAATTGTGTGTTTTTGTGCACATACAATAACCACATATTAATGCACACATTATAAATTCATACACAAATACCATTAAATCCCTTGCACATATATTATGCATGTCTTAAGAGACGTCTCTTAAAAGCAACATACCAACAAAAAAAACAACAATTGTAGCAACCCCATAATTATCTGCTAACTTCTATATCTTTCATGTATAAATTTTCATGCATTAAAAAACCATAATTTTCAAAAATAATAAACCTAAAGCTTTTCTAACAAAAGATCCTTGCAAAATATCTTCATCTACATGCAACAAACATATATTTATTTCAAGGATTTCAATGATTTAGCTATACATACACTACTACTACTACTACTACTACTACTAACTATTACTTGTAGTTTTATAATAAGACTATAATTTAGTTTTACTTTATTTTTATAGCATAAAACGTATGTGGAAGGGGGAAAAGGAAAGAGGGAACAGGAAAACTAGTACATGGATTAGTTGTCACACAACAAATTACAATGTTATTCTATTTCATTCCACTTCATATACTAAACATATACAATATTGGTATAAATATATGTTATATGCAAGTGTATGCTAATATATCGTATAACATTATCTGGATATACGACAAGGCTATAGTGTTGTTTAACATTCTTTACATTTCCAAAATATATTACGAATATATTTAAAAGATAAACAGTATTTAATATATTTGATACCTTTTGGTATCAAAAATATTTAAATTATTTATTTGAAAAATTCTCATTTTATATAAACATAAGATTTTTTTAAGTTCTCAATTATAAAATCATAGAGGAGGTCAGTGTAATGAATAACTGATAACATATCTTTAAAAAGTCGTCGCTGACATTTGCAGCGTGGGTCAGTAAGTTGTCATCACCACCTTAATTTTTAAAACTAAAAAAAATCATATTTCTTATCCTCCCTACTTCCCTTATTCAATTATTCTTTCTATCTTTCTTTTCCTTGTAATTAATTTTCTTCTATTAAAAATTCCTTACCCGTTCACCTAAACCATAATAATACAAATCGTTTCTCTTTTCCATAAAAATAAATGTGCAACATATCTTAAGGACGATTTTGGTAAATGCCTGCACCTGCTGATTTGTCACCTAGACGTCGCTGCTAACTTTGTCTTTAAGACATATTCTCCAGCTTTATTGCTTGGAAACAGCAGCGCGTTAAAATTTAAGTTTTTATCCAAAATTTTTCCGCTAAGAGGCACGATAAATCTACAAAAAAATTTATGAGGCATTATTTTCACAAAGTTTATTCTAAATCTATTAAGCCAAACAGAATCTATAGCGAAAAATAAACTAATATAGATTTAATGTGGGGCGAATTTTGAAAACTTTTGTCGGACATTGACATTTTAGTTAAATTACAAGTAATTCATTTCCTATATGATTTGGAGTTACTCCAAAGACATAAAAAACTTTGTACATAAATATTCGAAATATTAAAAAAAATGTTAGTAACAAATATAGTTTTTTTTTTTATTTTTCCAATTTCTAACAAAAATTCATTAGTTTTCCAATATTTTCTAAATAAATTTTCTCTTTAGTTTTTTGTTCTACGATATGAGTGAAATAGAAACAAAACTTGCATATTTCTTTGCTAAAGACCATTAAACAAAAATCTACAATATTTGAGCTTGTTCATTTTGCTTTGTTGCTTTAAGCTTTAGGGCTAGAAAGAAACAAATGTCTGGACACAAGCAATCAACTTTAAATGACAACAACAGTTACCAACAAACATTAATCAAAAGCTTGACGAATATGTATCTTTCCTATATGCACATTCTGTTGCTCAGTGGGAGTGTGTTTCTCAGCTAGTGTAGATTTTGTGGGATAAAAATTAAAAAAAAAAAAAGATTTAGTACTATTTTTACGAAATAGATTTTAGTTGTCCATTAAAAGATTTTGTTCTTTTTTTTTTAAGACAAATTTTACTAATGGATTTATTCAATTACTAAAAATTCAAGTCGGAGTTTTGCTGGTTTTTGAAAAAATATTTTTATTGAATATTAGGGACAATCAACTTTGGCCTTTGGAGGGATTTCGCTTAGGGCTGTGGATAGGTATAAAAAATATTTTTGAAGTATTTCAGGCAAATTGAAAGTGATTTCTTACTTGCGCTTTTCATCAGAAAATATGAAAGTTTCTTACATGGTGAAAATTTTTTCACAAAATATATTTCTTCATTCTCTGTTTTTAACAAGGAAGGCCACAAATATTGCGCGATTTTTTCATAAAATATATTTCCTCATTCTCTGTTTTTAACGAGGAAGGCCACAAATATTGTGCGATCAAAGTTTTTGTTTTTTTTTTCTCGTTAATGCGAGAAAATGAAAATTATTTTTTGTGAAAAAATTTTAAAATTCTAAAACGAAAATTGCACTTTGTCCAAAAATTTCAGATTTTAAGGTTAAAAGCGCAAGTTGAAGATCTGCACTGAATTCGATCCGCGATATTGAGCATTGGCATATCCCTGGCTAAGCCATGGAGTTAAAAATAAATGGCAAACATTTATTTGTGACGCTTTTCCAGAAATTGCAAAAATGATTTTGTCAATGTCTGTTTTACAAGTGGCTTATAAAAGAAATCATTGACAGAGAATTGGTTAAGAACGGTAAGCCAATGTTTGCAAAAAGTATTTCTTCATCACTACCCAGTAAGAAATTTAAAATTTGTTAAAAATTATTTGTGGTCAAAGTTTTAATCCAAGCCGGGTTGAAGGCAAAATATTAATTTTTAAAATGTTTGGTATTTATAAAAATGGTGTATTTGTTTATGCAAAAGCTTATTTGAGTCGCACTATTTTTTTTTGTTTCTTTACGTTCCGAATTTAGTTCTAACAAACATTGGACCAAGTGTTGCTGTATTAATGCAATCCAACCGATATTATTTATATACCTTTATGGCTCTAAGTTTTTATATGCCTCTTTAGCTTATTGGGTAGAACTCTCCTCTGACAATTTGACGGCCTGGGTTCACATCACCGCACGACAAAAAGAAGAACATAATTTTATGTTTGAAAATCTATTTATAGACCAGAATTTTTTTTCTTTTTAATTTTGCCAACGTTAAGTCATCTTTGGAAATTCTGTTTCCCAATATTTTTTCGATATGTTTTGAGTAGCCGGTCCTTTTGTCTAATGATGTTATCATTTAATTTACTATTTGAAATATCATGAACTGTGAATACCCTCATTATCTCTAAAATTTACGGAAGGTTGTAAATATCCCCTAAAAATCCCCAAAATATTTTTTAAATGCGCAAAAAAAATCCCTGTTCACAAATGAAAAATTTTGTACCCAAGACCAACAAAATATCCCCAAATTTGGGGACAAAACCTCAAGTATGGCCAGCCTGCTTATAATTCCTGAAAATATAATTTCTCTCCGGTTTTACATGAGTGCGGAACAACAGCTGTTTTTAGTTCTATATCAGTGATGGCAGAATTGTACCATTTTCAATAAAATCGAAGATTGATTCGTACACTGAAACATTTTGGGTATTTCCAAAAATTCGATAGAAATCGGATTTATTTAGAAAAGAAATATTACAATATTTAAAAAATAAATTTATTGGCAAAAATTTATAAAGCTGGTATTATTTTTTTATAGTTTTCATAGAAAAATTTTTCTTCAATACGAGCACTAGCCCATACCACCTTACTGACAAAAAAAAAAGTGCGCGGTACACCTACGAATAAAAAGTATTTTTGTAAGGCAATTTGGAAAAAAAAAATGTTTGCCGAATGTAAATACATACATATGTATGTGTAACGAAAAATTAAAAAAGGTTACCCCTTTTTCTTGCCTCGAAGACATCAATATTTTGCTATAAAGGAAAAATCAAATAAAAAGGATTTAGAAATGCGACCCCTACATTCGGCACAAAAAAAAAAAATAAAAATTTTCTACTGCAGTTATGGAAAAACTTCCTTAACAAAAATTTTGTGATTTTTTGCGAGCTTTAATTTTTCGACATTAGGGAAGTACATTAGGTTGGTAGGAACTGAGATCTGGCGGGTAAATACTAGAACGAGATACTTAAATTTAATGGCCCTTAGAACAAAACATTGGTACCCTCGAGAGAAAAACATCAATGTATCATACTTTAAGATCCGACTGTAAATGCCAAAGTTAAACTAAAAATTTAAAAAGGCGACCCTACGTTCGGCAAAAAACTAATTTTTTTTGAAACCTCCTTGCAAAAATAATTTAGATTGAACAGTGTACGGCGATTTTTTTTTTTTTTTTTTTGTGGTACGGTCTAATGGGCAATATGGTATCAAAATTATTACTTTCCGCAGACGCTATTAACGCTGTGTACAAATACATCTAAATTTTGTTAATTTCAGATAAGTTATCATAAAAAAATTATTTAGGCTTCGAGCCCACTTTTTAACCCTTAAACCTGGGATTAGGCAGATGAAAAATTATACGGGTCTTTTATTTTTTATTCTACTCTATCATATCCAAATTTCATTAAATTCATTATTAGATGAAATTTAAGTCAAAAATCTTAATGTTTGTATAGTGTGATGGAACAAATATTTGAATTAATATTGCATAATTGTGGTAGAAAATGTTCATCGAATATTTTCTCCTGATATTGTAAAATACTACACTAAAAATAAGCTCTAAATTTGTGAAAATTTAATAACGTCTACTTTCCCCATTTTTAGAAAAAAATTAAAAGAAATTTACCTTTTTTTTTTGAATCATGTAGGACAATAAAAACTGTAAGTTTTACAATTACTTAATACTGTTCAAACTATTTGCAATATTTCTTGTAATCCGATAGCACAACAATCTATTATAAATCGTTAGCCATAATTTTTCCAAAGCTCTTTTTCAATAAAACTTCAATAAACTTTTAAAATTTCTATGAAAATCAAATATTTATTTCTACTTAACAAACTTGTCAACATAACGAAAACGGTATTTATATAAAAAAAAAAACGAAAGCAATCATTTGAAATACTCTATTAAATGAACATGAAATATGTTGTTGAAACTAAAAAGAAAACAAACTTTCAAAGTTTTAGCAAACTTTTGAATAATTAAGATTTTACAAAACAAAACAAAGCAACAAACTAAAAGCTAAAAAATGAAACTATTTCCATAACAAGAAATGTTTATTGAAAACAAAAATAATATAGAAACTCTAATGACAAAATCATTTATATTAAAAAATATTTTTCATAGAACTCTGTACTTTATACAATATTGAAATATTCCTAAAAACTTAGAGAGAAGGAAAGCATTCAAAAGAAAAACTTATGTTGCTTTATACAAAACTTTAGTCATTACTGTTAAAAAACATTATTTGATAGAAAATGTTACTTTACATATAATAGGCTTCTCACAATCACTTGGTTAAGACAAACAAATAAGTTTCCAATATTTGGTCATTTTATTAAAGTTTCTTTATATTTGTTGTTCTATCTTTTTGTTATACTTATACATAGTTGTAATTTTTTATTTGGTTTTCTTTTTTTGTGCTAGTTACCAACAAGTTTTGTTTTAGAAAGTTTTTTTTTTAAGTTTTTCTTTTGCCAGACTTGACTAAGAGAAATTTTCATTTTCAATTACGTTAGCAAAAACTTATGCCACTTTTTTTTTTTTTGTTACATGCACAAAATACAAAGTTTTAGTCAAACATACAGTTACTTCGTTATGGTCATATAATACAATTACAATATTAGATGGCTTTACTTGTTTTAATATATAAAGGTATATTTCAGTGAACGCTACAGTTGACAATTGTGGTATTAACTAATTATGGAGACAGTGTCCTGTTTTCAACCAAGCTCTTTTAAACGTCTATATTTTATTCATGCATAAAGATAATTCAATAGTTTAAAACTATTTATAATAAAGCTTAATATCTTGGCTGTAATCATAATAATATAAATGTTTGATTAAGAATAAAAGCACTTGCAATTTTTTTTTTTACTAAAATCGAAAGACCCGCAACACGGATTCGCAGATCTTAATGAGCTTCGGATATGTTGTAGAAGAGACAAATTTAAAGGAAACGTATTTTTTTTAGCTGCCCATTAGACCGTACCTCAAAAAAAGTTCGCCGTACACCCTCCAATATGTAGTATTTTTGGAAGGCGATTTAAAAAAAAATTAATTTTTTTTGTCGAACGTAGGGGTCGCCTTTTTTAATTTTTCGTTATAGCTTTGGCATTTAAAGTCGGATTTTAAAGTGTGATATATCAATTTTTTGCCTCGAGGAGACCAGTGTTTTGCTATATAGTAAAAATCCAATTAAAAAAAATTTAAAAAGGCGACCTCTGCGTTCGGCAACCAATATATAAAAAAAATTTCTACTGGGTTTATCGAAAAACTTCCTTAGCAAAAGTTTAATGATTTTTTGTGAGCTTTAATTTTCTGACATTAGGGTGGTAGCAACTGAGATCTGGTGGGTAACTACTAGAACGGGATACTTGAGGTCAATGGCCTTTAGAGCAAAACACTGGTCTCCTCGAGAGAAAAACATCGATGTATCATACTTTAAGATCCGACGGTAAATGCCAAAGATATAACGAAAAATGTAAAATGGCTACCCCACGTTCGGCAAAAAAAAAATTTTTTTTGAGACCTCCTTGCAAAAATACTTCATATTGGAGCGTGTACAGCGCACTTTTTTTTTGCCTGTAAGGTGGTACGCTCTACAGCCCATTATCATATTTAAAGCACCGTAAGTTGTTTGAGTTTCACGTGAAAAAACTGTTATACTCCATTTAAAAAAAAAATTATTTTTCACGATAATGAGTTGCGCGTGAAAATTGTGTAGACTTTGTTTTCACGCAAATTTAATGTAGAAGACTATTATTTTTCTGGTGAAAAGTGACATTTCTTAAAATTAAATTCTTAATTTTTATAACTTAATCAACGTAAGTTGCTTCGATTTCACGTGAAAAAATTGTTATACTCTATATAAAAAAAATTATTCTTCGCTATAATGAATTTTACGTGAAAATTGTGTAGAGTTTGTTTTCACGCAAATTTAATGTATAATACTATTATTTTTTTGGGAAAAAGTGACAACATAAAAAAATAAAAAAAAACTAAGATGCAAGTGCTTGTGCAAATTTAAATGTTACTGACACTTTAGCAAACATTATTTTTCTATTGTTGTAGTAGTATATTGGAAGATGACAAAGCAAATTGTGGTAAATTATTTGTTATTGTTTTTGTTTTTTTTGATATTTTGAATGTTTAATAACACTCCTAGACGAGAACAAGAAATTCTCATTGAGTTTGTAATTTAACTTAACAAATATTTCCAGAAATTCTAAAAACATGAGGCAAGAATGAAATTCGGATAGGCACATGCCTTCAACAGATAATTTTTCATAATTTGTCAAATAAGTTTTGGGATTTTAGCATATTTAATTCCTTTAATGCAGTGACATTTTGTGTTTATTGTGATTGTGTCTTTGTTATAAAATTAAAAAAATTTGTTAATTTTTACAAATTTTTACAAATTTTAGGCCTTTCAAATTTGAGTGCAATTTTTCCAGGTGAAAAACAAGTTACGGTGCTTTAAATTGCAATTTGGGGCATTTAAAGAACGAATGAAATTTTTTCACGTGAAAAAGAACTTACGGTGCTTAAGCATTAAAAAATGGAGTCAAAAGTTTTAATTTTTCCGGTTTATTTTATACTTGTTTCAAAGTAACCATATTAATATAAATTTTGAATGGGCGCTAGGTCTGAAGTTGGACTGATTCTATCCAAAATGAATACGATTTGTTGTTGGCCCATATGTTTCATATTTATATATCTGCGGCCTGTAGAGTGCGAAAAAGCATATTAACCAAGTCATGGGTGGACTAGGTCCAAACATGGGCCGATTGTGAACAAAATCAATTGGGTCCATATGAGTAAATGAATCAAATTTAATTAAAAAATCTTTTTATGCGACCTGTAGCGTGCGAACCAGCATAAGAGCCTTTATATAGGCCCTAGTTCGAAAGATGCATCGATTTTAACCGATAGCTAAGCATTTCATTCTTAGGCCGATATAAGATGGATGGACTCAAAAAGTGATTCTGAGTTGATCGTTGCACTGAAAGGTGGGTCCAAACCCAACATATTGGATGTATAAATAAAAATTATTGGATTCACAATAGATGGCGTATCTCCTACACACGGTTTGTGTCTTTAATAACTTATATGGCAGTTTGGAGCAGAGACTATTAATTATAGAGATACCAAATCAAAACTTACACTACTCACCGGTAGAGGGTACTGAAATTTTTTTTTTTTTTTATAAAGAGAAGCAACACTCAGGAAATTCTTCCTATTAATGAACGTGTTGCTTCCTTCGGAAAGGGGATAGAGTAGAAGTGAAAGGTGGTGAAATATGAAGGGCTTCAAATATGGCAACACTGTAATTGCGCGAGATGTTGAATTTTAGAACAGTTGTTGCGCGCCATCTGATGGTAAGTTGGCGAACTTTGTTGAAGCTTTTTAGTTCATATCCCTGTTATATTATTTTACTTCGGTGGGGTTAAGTGCTATGGGAACACCGAAGGAGGACGCTGCGATATGTATGAGGGATAGAAAAAACTCATACATATTACTATTTTTCATAAATTGATGTTGCCTTGGTTGGGGCTCGAACCCGCAATCTCGCGTGTAACAGTCCAACGCGCTAACCATTACACCACAGCAACTATTTAGTATCAATTTAGTATCAGCTGAACCTATATTTAAAAACTCAAAAACTGCTGAAAACTGCTCCAAATAAGGAAAAAACAAACGCGGAATATATTCAAATAATAAAATTTGAGATATCCGTTTGTTTTTTTGCTTTGTTGTTTGTTATTATTTAAATTTAAATAAAAAAAGAAAATTGTCTATTTTTTTTTTTAAACAAAATGCCAACTAGTGACAGAGATATTTTTATAACTTATTTTTTTGGTGATGTCATACCCCTGCTTTGGAGCATAAAAACCTGTCATTTGTCATTGAACGAAATAGTGTAAATAACGAAGTATTTCTTCCCCCTTCGAAAATGTCCAATATTGTGCCAAAAAAGCATCATTTGAGGCAAGTTTTGCTTAACTTCTTCAATTTGAAAAAAGGGCAGCTGCAGCACATCGATTGCTCACCGAAGCTTATCCTGAATATTTTCGATCGACTTCAATGTGCGATAGATCGCTTGTGCGATTCAGAAGTGGTGATTTAGACATGGAAGGCAAAGACCGCCCAGATTAGCCATAAAAGTTCGAATATAATGAATTGGAAGTGTCCCATCTATTATGAGCTGCTGAAATCGGGCCAGACAGTCATAGGGAACCTGTACCGAAAACAACTGATTCGTTTGAAGTGAGCATTTGTCGAAAAACGCCCGGCATATGTGACCAGACATGAAGCCGTAATATTCCATCATGATAACGGTCGGTCACATATTGTAAGACCGGTTAAAAACTAAAATGCTAAAAATTTGATAAAAATCTCGCATTTCTAAGTTAAGCACCTTAAGTTTTTTTTCATGTGAAAAAATGTCACTCGAAATTTAACGGCTTCAAATTGCGGTTTAAATTATAAAAATTAACAATTGCTTAACTCTATAAAGAAGACACATTTAATGAAAAGTTGGCGGACTTTGTTGAAGCTTTTTAGTTCATCTCCCTGTGATGTTATTTTACTTCGGCGAGGTTAAGTGCTATTGGAACACCGAAGCAGGGCGGATGGAAACTCATACATGTAATTTTTCCTAATTGATGTTGCTATCGCTGGCAGTTGAACCCGCAACCTTATTTGTAACAGTCCAAAGCGCTAACCATTAATCCGCAACGCCCATAATTCTCAGATTCTGAAAAATTTTCAGATTATGAAAAATTTTTTTGGGTCTATCTTTCATGTTGAAAGCAGCAGCTAAATATTTTATTTGTTATTATTAGTTCACCTATCTCAGCAGAACATTTCCCATGGTAATATCGATAGAACAGAGTCACACAACCCACATTCCGACGATGCTCCAATGAGTCAATAGAGCTGGATATTCTACTGTCATTGATAAGCGCCGACGCCCTCCTTTGCACACGGTCCAGAAGCTCAAAAATAGACTTCGAAGCTCCTGCCATATATGGGAGTTTTTTTTTTTTTTTTTTTTTTGTTAGCGGTTTTTTAAACTCCCTTAATAGAAATATAGAGCATAATATTGTCGGTATTGTTGACTTATTTATTTCGAGCTACCTTTTTTCTGATTTTCAATTGAATGGGTGTTAAAAGAGAATCCAAGTTTGGTATGTGTGAAATTTTGTTTAAATTATTTTGCACTTTTTTAGAGAAAAAAAATGTTAAAGTGCACAATTCATAGGACTTGGTGTTTGTTAAAAAGAACTTTACATTTTTTTTAAGTTGTAGGTTTTAATGGCCTTTTTTATTCAATTAGCTTAGCCAGCCATAGTCGAAATACATTTCTACCAACTACTTCAACTTTGTAGGTTATTTTTTGTTTTAAGTTGTTTTTTTTTTTTTTTTTTTGTGCTCGTAATACTAGTTGTAGAACTTCTACTCCATTTAGTGATTTTTCTATCGTAAATAGTATTGTGTTTGGTTAGATCTGGCATTTTCTATAGACTTTTATTCTGTTTGGTTGTTTGTGTCTTGTGCTATTTTAACACTTTTTTGCCTTGATCAAGTTTTACACTTTTCTTAACAACAACAATAGCAATATTAAAAACTACCAAACTATACTTGTTGTATTACTACCACTACTTCCAATTGGAACTATACAACTACGATAGTAATACACTAACAAATGAAGAAAAGGGGAAAAAATGGAAAACAACTTTTATATGAAAATTGTATTGTAAAGAAAATAATGAAAAGTACACGCTAAAGTGCTTGGCATTTTGTTTGGTTTTGTATTCAATTGAGCGTGAGTGGCATTTGAAATTAAATTCATTTCATACAAAAACAAAACGAAAAACTTTTCTATATAAACTATAAATGAATTCAAATAATAACAATAACAGGAACAACAACTATAGGTTGTAGTTGTAGTAAAGTTGTATAAGAAATAAAAATCTATTTTACATTTTTCTATATTTCTATTCATTGAAGCATTGAATAAAATACGAATATAATAAGAATACACTATAGAGCAGAATTTTTAAAAAATCTTAATATGGAAGAAAATAGATAACTACAATTTTATGGAGTACTTAAATGATGTCTTTTGGCGAACTAAGGGTACAATTGCATATTTAAATTGTAATACTCCGTTGTAGCTATTCTTTAAATGAGGGAAGATTTTAGTATTTCCTTATAAATGTATTTCCATTTAATAAGACTTATTCTTGCTGATAAAGTCAGTGACTTCAAGCCCATAGTTGATTGGTAGCTCAATACAAAAGGCAGTTTTTTGTTGGTCAGTAAAATGTTATAATTTTGTGTTTTTTATTGGGGCCAAATAATTTGCTTAAATTTATATTCTATTGATTTGGTTTTCTACAAAGGATATTTTTTTCTGTTTGTGTGGTATTATTTTTACTGGAAAAAAAAAACTTTTTACATTATAATGCTAAAATTTTATCTCTTTTCTAGATTTTGTTTTTTTTCCAATAAAAAATGTGGTTTTATCTATTCTTCCTATGTAGTTTTTAGACCACAGAAAAATGTGGCATCGAAAAAGTTTTTTGTTTCCAATCTTATTTTGCTATTTTATTATTTTAATGATTTATCGGGAATATGAAATATAAAATGATTATAACTAAAAGTTGGAGAAATATTAAAAGTAGTAAGAGCACAAATATTGTTTAAAAGTAAAGTGATTTGTAAAAGTACTTTTCATTAGGTCAATGATATTCGAGACGACAAAGAAAAACAATGAAAATAATTGAATAAATAAGTTCGAAATTGATGGTGAAAGTAAAATAGTTTGATTATATTGTAATAAAAGCATAAAATTTTATAATGAACAGTGTTTTGAACTGCCAATACGGATTGACTTTTTAAAATCACGATAAAAAAAATGATATCCTGTTATCAAATGGAATTTCGTGGATCACGAGATCTTCAAAAACTGCAAAAATTATGTTTAATCTGCATATTGTATAACATAATTATGTATTTCAATTAACTAATCAATAAATGAAATTAAATTCGTAACTACAAAAATCAAAAATTAACGCTTAACCCTCTTATGCTATTTCTTCTGATTACAATAATATCCCAACAAAAAAGAGATGCCGAAGCAGTAGAAAAAGCACTACAATTGATGATCTAGATGTAGTTCTTTTTTAACATAAACACTAATGATTTTAACATTGAGTTGTCATAAGAGAGGAGTACTCCCACTTTAACATTTTTTCAGTACTTTTTGAACGAGTGCAAAGGAAGCTCTTTTTCACCAATTAAAAATTAAAAAAAAAATTCTTTAAAAATTAAAAAAAAAAATTTTTTTTAATTTTACAAAAGTTTTTTTATTGCCGCCACCGGGAATCGAACTTGCGACCTCACGATTGCTAGTCTAGCGCTCTATCGCTGAGCTATTCTTTGATATGAAAGTTGACTGGCATAAAAACACCACTTTGTTAATGCGAGATATTGTTCCTTATTCTCTTCAATAAAAGTACTTATTAAACAAGTGTAAAATGTGCACTCCAATTCAATATTTGTTTCAGTACTATTTTAACAGGTACATAAAAATCAATTTCTCACCATTTTTTTATATATACATATTTTTAAAAATTTTAAAATTAAAAAAATATTGAATTTAAACAAATTAATTATAAATATTAAAAAAAAATTAATAGAACAAAAAAAAAAATAAAAAGTATTGGTCCCGCCGGGAATTGAACTCACTTTTAGAGTAATTACTCCTTAGAAGCAAAACTTATGTGATTTTTTGGATGTGGTTCAGAAGTAATTCTAAAAAAGCTGTAAAAATGTAATAACGGATACTTGGGAAGCAATGAAAGAAGTAATTTTTTAAAGTTGTTCAGAATAACTTCTAAAAAAGCAATAAAAATATACTAACGGATACTTGTGAAGCATTAAAAGAACCCAGCAGAAATTACTGCTTGCTTGGAAGCAGGTTTGTCAGGGAAAGTTGAGCAGTGAAGCGATTGCATTATTGATGATATCATGCCTGATTTTTGTTCGAGATAGCTCGCGTGAAAGCACTTGTTTCGAGATCCGAAAAGGCATGAATTCACCGCTTTTATTTAGTACTCCTGTTTTTCTTTTAAAATGTCGACAATTCATGCCTTCTCGGAAGTGCATATTATAAAGCTTTTCAACTATTTAAAATCATGCCTTCTCAAAAGCACAATATTCCTGCATATTTTTCCATGAAGAAAACATGCCTCTTATTTTAGTAAAACCTCTTATTTTCATTAAAATAACTTTTTTCCGCATTTTAAAAAATTTTGATAAAAGAACCGCAAAAATATTTAAACAATCAAAATGTATTGCTCATTTCATGCCGCTTTGAAAAGCACAGCAAAAAGCGATGTAAGCAATTAATCAACTAAGGCCTTTCATTAGTGCTGTTTACGAAGATATATATTTTTAAAAGCGGTAAAAGTAGCAGTAAGGAAGCAGTCAACGTTTTTACTGTTTCCACATTTTTGCTGGGAAGTAGTTTGTAAAGCACTACTTGCAATTTTTTTTGCTGGGATTTAAACCATATATTTGGCGTTGAAAATCTACTAAGGAAGAAATATTAAAATTTTAATTTATCGCTTTGTTTAGCTGATATAGCACAACAAAGGTTGAAGACGTATCTTGAAACCCAGTAGTCAAATAATTTTGGTTTTTGCTGTAAACAACACTATCAATAAAATAAAATTACGTACCGAAAATTGTTAACCAATTGTTGTTATTTCTAAAGTTATGGCGATTTTCGCTTTTTGAAAATTACGAAATTTGGCGAATTTAGCACTAAACATCAATAAATTTTGACGAAATTAGTTCTCTGAGTATATAATGTGTGTTTAATTTAAAAAAAAATCTGTTGGCTAGCTTTTGAGTTAGAGAGATATTTGTAAAACGTATCCTGGCGTTATCCTGTGAGTCCTGGAGAAAAATTTTTAACTGATTTTACAATTGGAGACTTTAAGCTAGATTCATTATTATCGGTAATGTACGCCAGATCGTAAATGTATTTTTGGCAATTTTTCCAATATTTTTTTCTGTTTCAAAAAGTTAATTTTTTCAAATTTTCGAAATTTTCATTTTACATGCTTCTCGCTTGAAAACCATTTCTCATACAGAAAAGTTTGAATGCAAAAAAAAATAGGTAGTTGAGTTTTCTATGGATATAATAGAACTTGTTTAATAAAATATTGTTATTTAGCCAAAAACTATTTAAAATCTGAAGACAGCCTTTTGGCGGCCTTGGGCATTAGAGGGTTAATTCTCTTCAATAAAATTACTTAAGTACTTATTAACGAAGTGCAAAAGGTGGCTATAAATACTAAACAAAAATAAATATATTAAAAAAAAAGAATTAGAAAAGTCATCTGTTTGTAAATAAACTGCATCAAAATCATTTTTAGGATCACTTTCAGTAATTTAAAAATCACACTCAAATGATTTTTTGCATGTTGTTCAGAATTACAATCCAAAAAAGCAGTAAACGTATATTAACAGTTACTTTAGCAGTAATAAAAGAAGCATTTTTTTTGAAGTTGTTCAAAATTACTCCTTAAAAAAGCAGTATATTTTTTACGAATGTTTACTTTTGAAGTAGTGAAAGAAGTTGTTTGTTAAGCATGACTTCCGTTTTTTTGCTGGGTAGGAAGTAGTAGTTCTCAAATAAAAAAAAGATCGAATGTATTATGGTACCAGGAAAGGAAGATGAAAAAAATTGCAAATTTTTTTAAATTATATTAATCATAAGAGACACATATAAAATAAATTTTTTTTGTTCGGAATACAGATAGAGGAATGAAATATTTTTAATTAAAGTACATAACCGTAAAATTCCCTTAATTTTTATTAACTTTTCTGACAAAAAATTAAAAAAATGCGTTTTGTTTAATATTAAAAAAAAATAAAAATGTTTTGAAAATGAAATTTAAAAATCGCCCCGTGGATTTATGCGGAATCTTATAAACTAAAATATAAAAGAATAATTTTTCAAATCGGTTAAGGATTGTGGTCTAAAATTTTACTTGCTCAAAAGAAGTGCTTTTGAAAACACTGTGCCACCTCTAGAATAAAAATCGTTTATAATACATTTATACCTGACCTAGTTTTTGGCTCTTGTAGTTTATAACTTGTCAAAACGCATACAAAAAACAAGCAAAACTAGTTTTGTACAAAAACTAGTTGGTTTTTACTCAAGTATAAATAAAGTAAATATTAGATTATTGTTGCCAAAACCCACAAAGCGATCGCAAAACACCAAATATGCTTTGTCTTCGTATCCCCATAACTTGTTATTGTTAAATTAATAAAAACCACAACGAAAGCATTATCTTTTCCCAATATTTTTCCTTTTTTTGTTTTCTCCTCCTCACAAGATATAAATATTTATTTATATACTAAAACCACATTCATTATAGAGCAATTCCATTTTATTTCAACGAACATTTTTTCGGTAGTGTCCGATTTTGATAAAACTTGGTGAATGTATGTTCACAAAACGATTTTTAATTTTTTTGTTTTCAAAAACTGTGGCAACCCTGCAGCTTTGAAATACTGAAAATGGCAGGGTAGGCACTACACTTAAAATTTCATAACTTTTGTTGTGAGCAAGATATTGAAAAAATTCTTTTTGCGTGGGATTAGTGAAGTTTTTAGGTTTAAGAAATTTATTATTATTTTTTTTTTTTTTTAAATTTTTAAAATTTAAAAAAAAAAAAAATTAAAATTTATTTTTTGAAAAAAACCCATTTTTTAAAATTTTTATATTTTTTGCACAAAATGCCACATATGTGTTCTAAACATCCTAAAAATTTCAGAGTGGAATGCCTCCTACTTTTTGAGATATATTAAAAAATTTAAAAATGTAAACAAAAATCTAATTCATTTTTTGGAAAAAAAAAAAGTTTTTCTTATAAAAATAGCCACATGTACGTTCTAAATACCTTGAAAATTGCGGAATCTTTTCGAGATATGAGAAAAAATATAAAAGTATTTATAAGTATTTTATTATCTTAATAGGTTTTGGAGTTTCAACTGAATTTGAAAAGGTTTTGGCAGCTATTTCTGTTGTTGAAATAGGTACGAATGAATGGAGTTTTTGTGTTCCTTTAATTGCAACAGATTTTTTAAATCTAGTGTTTAGTTTTATTTCCTCTTCTTCATATTCATTTTTTGTACAGAATGTTACATTGATATTAGGCAAACCCTTAGCGTATTCAAATAAATCTGTAGCATTTACAATTTGATTTTCTATTGGACGCTGAAGACTGGCAAGAGCTGCTGCTCTTTTTAGTGAACCTCCAACTCCATCACAAGGGCCTTTCCCATGTGTTGTCGCAAAAAAGTGTCATTCAGCATCACAATCAAAATCGGTTTTATGGTATAGTAAATTTACAAAATTTTTTCGATTTTTATACTAAGCTGCGCAACCGTCAGAAAAATATATTATTTTGTCAATGTTTTCATTAACATGTTCTTTTATAAATTGTACAAATTTCCTTTGAAATAAATGAACAGCGAGTGTGTTGTGCTCCAAAATATCGGAAATGACAACAAAGCTTATGTGATCTATTTTTCCATCTGCATTTCGGAAATATGTCACAAAGGGGTGTATAGTGGCTTGAGAATTTGTCCAATGATAGCTCTGTATACAATCTTGGATAACAAATGTTTAATTTTCGGCACAATCACAGATAGTCAAAAATTCTCCAATTTTTAAATTGGATTTTACCTCATCAAGAAACTTGTTCTGTTCTTTTGCCACAAAACTATGAAAAATTAATTTTATCATTTCTTCAGAAAGTTTGTCCACAAAGTCGTCAGATGGAGATGTTATTGTCAAAAGATTGGATCTGTCTACTTGAACCCATTGTTTGTATGTTATGTTTTCTGTGTTGTTAGTGGAATATGCGTTTTTAAGGGCATCTTTAAGGTAAGTATCCCCTGGACAAAGTGAACAATTTCCCATATAGCATTGTACAGTTGCTGGATTACAAATAGATTGAGCAATCCAATGCTTGTAAGTGGGAAAACCTATAACTTCCTCTTCAGCCAATTCCTTGATTTTCCCCCCAGTAAACATAAGTTTGGAATTTTGGTGAATAGCACACACGCAAACTGTATGCGTGCCACTTCCCCCAATCAAAATACATTCGTGTGGTCTCAGCTCTGAAAATTTTTAAAATCCAATTTTTACTGTTGGATAAACTTCTTGAAAGGAATTATGCAATTCTTTCAGATTACAAAGCATCAATCTCTTCTGTTTTTTTTCTTTCTCCCCATTACAACTCTTAACAGACTTATAGTCTTTTTTCCCGAGCATAACGCGACTTTTTTTGTCGTTTCTATAAAAATCTTCAACTATAGATTTTGTCTCTGTCGAGAGGCCGGATCGTCTTTTTGGATGCGAAGAAAAATAATAATCGCCATTTTGAATTAGTTTTTTAGCTTTACGAGCCATATAGTTTGTAGTTGAAAAGGTTTTTTCTATTTTACCAACACTCCAAGAATGTGGCAAAGATGTTAATATTTTAATTTGTCTATCTTTATCATCTTCAGAAGTATTGTAAATCTCTTTTAAGTGGTTTAAAATATCTTCACCATCGCAGGATATATTTTCTAAACTAAAAAGGTTTTTCCTAAATATGGAATTTATATTGTCCAAAATTTCTTCCTGTTAATATTTAAAATAGTTATTTTTAAACTCAATGGGAGATTCATTTACCCCTTCTAAGCACTTATTCAAATAAAAAAAAAGCTGTGTTCTTCTTTTCATTGAAAGCCTCTTCGGTTGTTTCTTCCGAAAGTGAGCCAATATCACTTTCAGACAAACTTTCATCAGCATTGGAAACTTTTAAAGCTGATGTAGAAGTTCCTGCAACCGTGTCAATTTCAAAATCTTCGAAATTGTTTTCGTTTTTCTTTTTCTTTTTCTTTATCAATGACTTCGCTTGATCTAATAGAGCCATTCTACATGAAGCACAGATATATTGACCATGCAAATATTGTGGAAAACGCTCCCTAAGACTTTGCGAAACTTTACGAACACATTTTATTTTGTTTGTTTTATGCTTGAGTTTTCGGAAAGGATTACAACAAACTTTTCCAAAAGGCATTTTAAGCAAATTAAAAATCTGTGAACAAATGTGTACTGCTTGAAATAAAATAGTTTTTGAAAATTATTATCAGAGAATAAAACTACTACGATGTTGACTTGTCGAAAATCTATAAACAATTAAAAAGCTACTCAACAACGCAAAGACATTAAAGAAATCTAAATCGTTTTCATCGTTTTGTTTTTGAAATAACGGAACTTCTTAAGCATCAGCAAAAACAATTTTCAATGAATACAAACAATGCTTCCAATGAATTGCATACAAGCAAACTTAACTTATTAACTCAGTGGCACGTAGCAACTAGTAAAAGAGACTATTTCTTATAAACATACCAGTACATTTTTTAATATATCTCAAAAAGTAGGAGGCATTCCACTCTGAAATTTTTAGGATGTTTAGAACACATATGTGGCATTTTGTGCAAAAAATATAAAAATTTTAAAAAATGGGTTTTTTTCAAAAAATAAATTTTAATTTTTTTTTTTTTTAAATTTTAAAAATTAAAAAAAAAATAATAATAAATTTCTTAAACCTAAAAACTTCACTAATCCCACGCAAAAAGAATTTTTTCAATATCTTGCTCACAACAAAAGTTATGAAATTTTAAGTGTAGTGCCTACCCTGCAATTTTCAGTATTTCAAAGCTGCAGGGTTGCCACAGTTTTCGAAAACAAAAAAATTAAAAATCGTTTTGTGAACATACATACACTACTACACACATTCACCAAGTTTTATCAAAATCGGACACTACCGAAAAAATGTTCGTTGAAATAAAATGGAATTGCTCTATAGCTACCTTACTTTTTGCTGTTATTATATTTTATATCCGGTTGTGAGTATATTTTTTATATAGTAAGCATGAGCGCCTTCAATTTTAATCAACCACTCATCAAGCGGAAATTAATCTTTTGCCATAACGGAATAAAATCCCTTGGAAAAATTCGAATAAAAAATTGACCACTTACCACAAGAGCTAAAGGCTAACCACATTCATTTGTATACACACACACACACACACACATACACACAAACTAACTTATATATATAACACAATAAATCTCATACATATAAAGTGAAATTACTATACCAGAGAAAAGGAATAAAAATATACATTGATATATATTTTCCTTTTAAATACATAGGTCGTCTATAATTTAAAGTCTATATTTAGAAGAGATATTTCAGAGGGTCAAGGAACGATTTCGAAAGAGGTACTTTTTTTAAAAAGTATTACAGACCCAAAAAATATATCAGCACTAATTACCTGGCAATGATATAACATTTAGCAATATACAATATTTAGTCTCTCCTCAGGGCATCTTATTTTACTATTATTTAATACTTAACCCTTAACAAAGTTTGAAGTATAGTTTTTTTAAACACATAAATTTACAAAGATATATTAAAAAATACTCCTAGGGTTCAATAATCATCAAACAGGCTATATTGTAGTTTACAAGTATGATCAAATTGGTGGCATAAGTAAGTAATTATTGTTATTCGCAACTGTAACATTAATTCATATATTAAAAGTATTAAGTAATACCTACATATTAAATAGTTCCTTTATACATATAATTAAAAACTTGAATGCAAGTATTTATACATATTAAGCCATATATGCCTTAAGCTTATATTAACATGTATAATTATTATATTAACACTAAGTGTTAATATTGACACTTAACAAAATAATCTGTCTATCGTATCCTATGTATGTATAAATACCAATACGTGCAATTTGTGTACATATATACAATTTTTTTTTGTATTGAAAATATTTTTAATATAGATATATTTCTTCATCACTACTGTAAATATATTTAAATTGAATTTCCATTTTAATTAATCGCGTCTTATTTAAAATTTACTTTAGTTGGGGCATTCAATACTTATTGATGGTGCAGTAGTTGTGGCATTTGCACCAGTTGTATAGATATGGCAAACCACAATGTTAACGCTTATCTGTATCTATACTTGCAGTTGACATTGCGGTACTTTGGTTTTAAATTATCAAACTAAATTAATTAGTTTTTCAATTGCTGCTAGTGTGCGATTTATTAGACCGACTCACCATATATGGACAGAAAAAAGTAAAAAAAAAGTGCCCCCCTCAAAATAAACCTTGGTTTGTTTTACGATGATTCCCAAAATATTTCGGGTCTTGGAATGAGATCTCACGAGCTGGACCATTTTAAAAAAGGTCTTTTTTTTAGTTTTTGTAAGAAATTTGCATCTTAGCTGAAGAAACCATACTCAATATGGGTATCATATGAAAGGTTTTTTAGAGGCGCGTCCTATTTTCAAGGATATTCTATGAAAAAAAAACAAATTTTTGACTCTTTTGTACAGAGATATTTGTGATTGAAATGTCAAACTTACATATCATAATCTATAGACGATTTAAGTGAACACGTATTTCAGATTTTTTTGAAATTCGCGATTTTTTGCGTTTTATCAGAAATTCAATGTGGTGGAAAGAATATGTTCTAAATTGAGCAATATGCATACCAAATATCTCCGTACAAAAGAGTCAAAAATTAGTTTTTTTTATAGAATATCCTTGAAAATAGGACACGTCAGGATATGCTTGAACATGTTATATATACCGCTGGACGCGCCTCTAAAAAACCTTTCATATGATACCCATATTGAGTATGTTTTCTTCAGCTAAGATGCAAATTTCTTACAAAAACAAAAAGTTACCTTTTTTAAAATGGTCCAGCTCGTGAGATCTCATTTCTAGACCCGAAATATTTTGGGAATCCTCATAAAACAAACTAAGGTTTATTTTGAGGGGGCACTTTTTTTTACTTTTTTTCTTGAGTCGGTCTAATATATGTATATTAGGGTTGGTCAAATTGTATGGATAAAAATTTTTTGATATTGCGTACTCGATTTTTCGAAAGCTTTTAGCATGGGGAAAAAAAAGTTTCACTACGACATATCAAAAAAATCATTTTCGAGGCTCCTAAATTTTAATTTTTTGCAATTTTCTAATAAATCTAGATTAGCGCCATCTTGAGGTGGCTTTTTGAAACAACTAATAAAGTTGTAAACAATATAATATTACAATCTTTCCAGAAAGGTATTACTTATGAAAATCGGATAAAAAATGTGCCAACTAGAGGTAAAAGTATATAAGTAAAATTATTTTCTCCTTGTTGTCATCAACATCATTATCATCATTTCTCATCATTATCATCATTTCTCATCATTATCATCATTTCATCATCAAGCAGAAAATATTTTTACTTATGTACTTTTACCTCTAGTTGCCACATTTTTTATCCGATTTTCATAAGTAATACCTTTCTGGAAAGGCTGTAATGTTATATTGTTTATAACTTAATTAGTTGTTTCAAAAAGCCACCTCAAGATGGCGCTAATCTAGCATTTATTAGAAAATTGCAAAAAATTTAAATTTGGGAGCCTCGAAAATGATTTTTTTGATATGTCGTAGAGGAACTTTTTTTTCCCCATGCTAAAAGCTTTCGAAAAATCGAGTACGCAATATCGATTGCTAAATCGACCCACCCTAATGTATATATTTTAATTTTAGAAAAGGGACTGTATTATTTATGTAGAAATTAAATTACAGATTTGTGAATGCAATTTATATATCCCGGTTGGTTTTTTCGAAATAATTCTTTCAGCATATGATAAAAAATCATGCACTTTTAAATTATGAGAGAATTTTTGTAATCAGTGCCATTTTTTACTTTAAATTTCGATTTTTATCAACTACTCTTCAAGTAGGGGAAAATATTGATGAACACGATTAGAGATACGATACTATCGCAGTATAATTTTGGTGATCATAAACATGATTGTAGCTGATCACTGAGGAAGATTCAAGTGTCACGTAGGATTACATTATGATAATTAAAAGCATATTTTCATATTGATGTCATATGTTAGGTGTAACATATGTCTCTTTGATTTCGATTTTAAATGATCAATTGGAGAAAGCTGTCCGCTAGATGTGTGCCGCGTTTGCTCCCAGTTGACCATAAACGCAATCGTATGACAACTCCAAAGAACTGTTTGGCGATGTTTATGCCCAATACCGATGAGCGGATTTAGCCACCGGATTTATGTATTTAATCCCCACTGATTATTTCCTATTCTCAAATATACAAAAATATCTCAAAGGAAGAGATTTACCTCGAACAATGAATTAAGTGACGAAACAAATACTTATTTTGAGGACCTTGAAAAAGCGTAACACTTGGAGTGAGTAAAAAAAAATTGGAGAAACATTTGAAACAGTGTATTGGCCTAATAGAAATATTTTGTTTTTGTAAAACAACTGTCTTCACGTAAATAAAAAACATGGTTGGGATGATACTTTTCGAAGAGCATTATATATTTTTGGGTTCATAATTGTGATACTATGACATACATTTTTTAATCATAATACGATCCTTAAATTATCCAAAATGATCCCAATATAATCATATAACAGTTCCGCCTATAATACTATGATTCTTATAATATTTTCCCAGCATTATCTTGAAGCTATACATGTTTTGTGTTATCCAAAATAGTACGTACATTATTTACTCGATAACTAATTTACAAATTTAAATATATAAACTTAGCGGAATATTATTAAAAATTCAACTCTACAATGCATCCAAAATGATTTTGTTATAATACTGATGATAACAATATTTAACTAATGATCTTAATATATTCCCACATGATAATATTGTCATATAGAAAATTTTGTGATCATTTAGGATAACATTTTGATTATTAGGAACTTATTATAATCATTTCGTTGGTTGGTGCTCTTTGTAAATAAAAATAACACACTATCTTTGGTTTGATTTAGCTTATACACTTATTTATTTAACACTGTATTACTTCAAATACAGCAATATAATACACACATACTCTACACTCACCCCACTATACACAGTCTAAAGCGCAATTAGCTATACCAACCCTAATACGCAACTTAACAGCACAAATGTTGAACAAAAACTTCACTCCACAAATTTTAATGTGCAACTTCCACTTCCTTCGTTATATTCAAGCTTTTATAGTTCAATAGCCAGATTTTAGATCATGCTATAAGCTTCCAGTGTCTATAATTATAACACTTGACATTATTTATGGCATTTAACTTTGTGGCATATGCTGTGGTGTATACTTAAATGTAGTCTAACATTAACAGATTGACGTGTTTAGTAAATCCCTTTTCTCGGAATATTTTCTTACAGAGTTTTCTATACTAGACTTAACAATATAAATAAATATATAATTAAATTTGCACTTAATTCCTTAAAGAAATTTACTTTTTCTTTGAATTTCCAAAAAAATTAACTTCTTCGTTTGATTCTCTAAGGAAACAGCTTCCCTAAATTTAAAGTTTTAATTTAATGACCAGAAGGATTTAATTTTTCCGCAAGACTATAAAATGAAAAACAAAATATTATTTATAAAAATCATGTACATAAGCTGTTCATCAGGAAAATATAAATATATTTGTTATCGAATTATTTTTTTCGAATTTGAATTAATCGCCATATTTATACATTCCTAGGTAATAAGTTAAGTTCTACTTTGCATTAAGTGACACAATCTAAAAAGTTAATTCCCGAACGAAAAATTAATTCATTTAGGGAATTAAACAAAAAAGTTATTCCCTTAGGAAATTAAACGAAATAGTTCATTCTTTTAGGAATATGGATCTGAAAAATAAAATTCCCTTTTGATATTCTGAGGAAATTTTCTTTGCTTTGTGTACTCACTTTTGCATGTATATTATACCGTACCTCAAAAAAAAAGTTCGCCGTACACCCTCCAATAGTAAGTATTTTTGGAAGGCGATTTCAAAAAAAAAAAAAAATTTTTTTTGCCGAACGTAGGTGTCGCCTTTTTTAATTTTTCGTTATAGATTTGGCATTTAAAGTCGGATTTTAAAGTGTAATACAGTTATTTTTTTGCCTCGAGGACAACAACAGTGTTTTGTTATAAAGGAAAAATCCAATAAAAAAAATTTTTAAAGGTGTATTTACGTTCGGCAACCAATATATAAAAAAACTTCCTTAGCAAAAGTTTAATAATTTTTTGTGAGATTTAATTTTCTGACATTAGGGTGGTACATTTGGGTGGTAGCAACTGAGATCTTGTGGGTAACTACTAGAACGGGATACTTGAGGTCAATGGCCCTTAGAGCAGAACACTGGTCTCCTCGAGAGAAAAACATCGATGTATCATACTTTAAGATCGCACTGTAAATGCCAAAGATTTAACAAAAAATGTAAAATGGCGACCCCTACGTTCGGCAAAAAAATTTTTTTTTTGAAATATCCGTGCAGAAATACTTCATATTGCCTGTAAGGTGATACGCTCTAATGTATATATCCTTCTAGTTGTTTTTATTTTTACCCATGGGTTATAGGGACCCACTAACACTAATTTCTAATTTCGGTCTTTTTTTTATTCCACAGGGAGTTATAAATATATATTTTTCTTTTTGACATACGCCCGCTAAATTGGATTTTGGCCAAATTTAAATATTTAAATTATTGAAAAACTAAGAGGTTAAAAAAAATATTTAAGACCAAATTTTTTTCGGGAGAAAATTACAATTCCATGACGATGATGAATTACAATTCATTGCAATATTAAGACAGATAAAAAAATTAAAATTTTCACTTGCGAAAAAATTTTAAAAATATTATTTATTTGATTCGAATATTCTACAAAAATTTCTTTCTGAAATATTTTATTATTTAAAATTACTTCAGAAAGAAAGTAAAAGCAATAAGACATTTTATCACGGTTTTTAAGGTTGATGAATTTACAGGCTACTCTTATTACTAAATGTTTGAGAATCAATTTTTAGATAAACCAACAAGCTGTTTACCGTCTATATATGAGACTAGGCAGCTTTAATATTTCACAACCTCCTTATTTTATGTCTTTTATCTCATGTCGAATTTTAGTCGAAGTCATCGGAATAGGTTTTTCTTGTCAGATGTATTCTTTCAAACCACTCTATATAACAATTATTCACAACAAGTGAATTCAATTTGAACTTTTTCATTTAAATCACGCTAAATTTTTTACAAAGTTCAAGCAATATATTAACCCCTCAATTCATAAACGCTTTGTAAAGTTATGGGAGGTTTGCAAAACGAAATTTTCATACAAAATTTGTTTAATAAACCTCCTACAATTTTACAAAGCATTTATGAATTTAGGGGTAAAAATATTAGCATAACAATTTTCTATAAACATATTTAAATTTTACTTTTTTTATTTTCAAAATGATATATATTTTTGTAAAAACATTTAAATAAATTGTTACAAATTTTGTTTCACTCATATTCGCCTTTTCTTTATTTTTGTAAAACTTTTTCTCTTAACTTTGATTTTTTGTTTTCCAACAAAGTATGGAATTTTTTATGAAAAATAAAATCTCATTTGCATTTTTAAATCGTCTTTTGAAATCACTGCAAGCAAAGACGTGTTAAGGTGTTTTGTAAAAGAAAACTTTTCAATTTTCAGCAACAATAACAATATACATATAATAAAAAGCAACAAATATGTTATATAGTACATACAACTTTTCACTTTCATCTAGTAAAACCTACATACACATATTTTTTTATTGTTATTTTAATATATGCAACATTTTTTTATTTTTAAACATTGTATAACAAAAAAGAATAACACATATTGAGCCATATAAAGTTTATTCTTTGTATGAATACATGAATACATTGCACAAAGTAACTTTTAGTTCCATAAAAAATACAATTTATAGAAAGTTTTATTTTTTTGTGAACGTAATTTTTAATAATTCAAATTAATTATGCTTTTTTTAATTTGGAAAAAAGTTTTAATGATTAAGTGATAAATTGGCAAGTTATAATGGAAAATCTACATGCATATTAGGTTGTACCAAATTTCTTATACTAAGCTGTTATAGTTAGCTACAAATTTTCTCGAATTTTTTGAAAAATAAGGCTCAAAGATTTGATTGTGCTGAGCATATTATGGGAAAATATTTTAAAAGATTTCGTAGAGTAAATTTGGTCGATTACAGCATTATTTGGTTTAAACCAACTCGATATTATTTTAGAAATGTAATAAAAATTAAAAGCTAAAAACAAGATATTTTATAAATTTCCCTACAAAAAAAAATTGTTTTTTCATAAATTACTTTTAATTAAAGAATTCGTGTTCATATGGTAACTGCGAACTAGCAAACTAAATTTAATCTAAGTTAGGTGTTAAATATTTTAGTTTAGAATAAATTTAGCTCCTTCGTAGATGACCGTAGTACTGACGAAAATTATTTCAAACGATGAGTTTTAATTTATGTCTACCGAAAAAATCCCAAAATTGGGGGTCAGATGTAAATATAAAGACAACAAATTGCCGTTGTGCTGATACTTCAATTCT
This sequence comes from Leucophora obtusa, assembly GCA_949987735.1. Taxonomy (NCBI): domain Eukaryota; kingdom Metazoa; phylum Arthropoda; class Insecta; order Diptera; family Anthomyiidae; genus Leucophora; species Leucophora obtusa. The sequence continues at coordinate 209,298,322 of OX465297.1, forward strand.
TCTAGTTCCTGGCCTCACTCATGTAACTTTCGCATCAAAATGTGTTAGTCCTAGTTCTACAATTTTTTTGCTTCAAGTGAAAATAACTTTCACTTGTAGAAGAACTGTAAATTTTAACTACATTCGTAAGTCATTAAAATAAATATATAAAATACTTAGAATTTATAATATTAATGTTATTCAGCCTATTTGTTTTTTTTTTTTTTAAATAATCAAAAAAAATATCTGTGAGTCATTTTTGTTACTTGTATTGACTAATTTGTGGTTCATTTTATTAAGAGTCAGAAATAAAAGTAAATGTAAATTGATTTTATTGCAATTTTAATTGTGCTGTTTTCAAGTGAAATTTTACTTGGTGTATTTCGTAATTCTAAAAAGTTGCAGAAGATGAATTTTTTTTCAGTCCGTAAAAAATTATAAAATGTTAGAATAGCAAAAAATATTTTGTTTTATTTTATTTTTTGGTTTCACTGGGGATTTGTTTGGAAATTTTGGGCCTTTATTATGAAACCTTGGTACAATATAAATTTATTCAAGTTATTTTCCATCATTAGCAATGACCTTTTCCGATATTTCTGGCAATATATGGATTCCGCGTCAACAGAACTGCTCATTTTTTGACACTAAGAACAAGTCAAGCCAATTTCGTATACCCTGTTTTCGAGTAAAGCGTATTCCAGTGAGAGTTCTGCATCGATTGAAGCACATGGTAGTCGGACGGGACAAAATCTGGACTACAAGACGGGTGAGGCAAAACTTCCCAACCCCTATTTTCTACATAGTGTTTAACCGGTTTTGCAATATGTTGCCGAGCGTTGTCAGGATGGAATATTACGATTTCATGTCTGGTCGCATATTTCTGGCGCTTTTCGGCCAATGCTCGCTTCAAACGAATCAACTGTATACGGTGCAGATCCCCTGTGATCGTCTGGTCCGATTTGAGCGCCTTATAATAGATGAAACGCTTCGGGTCCTACCAAATACAGAGCATTACCTTGGCGCTATGGATATTCGGCTTTGGCGTTGATTTGGCTAGTTGGCCGGGCTTCACATAGGATTTCTTGCGCTTCGGGTTGTCATAATGGATCCATTTTTCATCATTGGTAGTGATTAGATGCAGAAATGACTTCTCTTTATGAGTTCATGCAGCACTCCCGTCATTCAAAAATGTTTTTCAACATCTGTCGGCCCCAACTCGTGCGGTACCAAGTTTCCTTACTTTTGGATGAATCCTGCTGCATGCAAATATTTTCAAATTGCTTCCTGCGTGATTCCCAATGATTTTGTAAGCTCTTCTTAAATTTCAAAACAATCTTTATCGAGTAGTGCCTACACTACTTTGTCTTCCTTCGTTCAATGACTAAGTGAGAATAAATGACAGATGTTTACCCTCCAAAATACCATATAAGTTATTACAGACACAAACCATATGTAAAAGATACTCCATCTGTTGTGAATCCAGCATTTTTAAATTATACATCCGATACTTCTTATCTTATAAATTGTTATTTATATCAAAATTCAGCCTCAATTCATGTTGTATTATTTAAACTCGTCAAAATATACAAACTTTTACAAAAATGCTGTAATATCAATTGGACTGTGCCTCATCTGTGAGGTATTTGATCGTAGATTAGTTTTTGGAAAGCTTTTTATTTCCATTTGAAATTTATGATAATTAATCTTTAACCGAACAAAATGACACTTGCTGTAACAATATTCAATTCAACTAAATTCACAGACGAGGTACAGTCGAAACTGTTAGGTAATATTCCTTAATTTCAATATGATAGAAAGAACAAATAAATGTTGTAAACGTTCTTTGCTTTCGTTCCAACTATAAAAATTAAATTGACATATTTGGTCAAAAAATATTTGCCTTACTTTGGTTGATGCAACAACAATAACATAGATAAAAATCATAATTTAAAAAAAGGAAGAAAAAATATTTGATTCTCATTTTAAAACTTACTAAGGACTTTATTGAAATACAAATAGTTAAATGTACATTGTAACCTAGAGAAAATTCAATAAAGGGAATGGGATGGTAATACATGGTATTACTTGAAAATTGCATTAGTTGTCAAGTACTGTTGCTAGAACAATTTTTTTCAAAAACTTTTATCTATTTGTTGTAAAAATAATTATAAATTCTATTTGGAATTTGTAATAATTGATCTTAAAGCGAACAAATTTTACTTTTTTCAAACTAAGTGATTCTGTAGTGGACAAAAATCATTTTATGGGAATTTTTAAAATAGTTATTCCATAATATGCTCAGCACTCAAAGGTTTTATCCCTATTTTTTCAAAAATTCAAAAAAAATATTTTTAAAGAAAGTGAAGACCAATTTTAAACTGGGCTCGAAATTTTTTTTTTGTATTTTCCCATTTCCCCTCATTAATATGCGTCGATTGAGTGCTATTACGTACAAGTTTCTAATTTCGGGACACAGTAATACACAAGTTTATCTTGGAATGAATTTTAATTGAGTTTCTATTTAATAGCATTATTTGTTTATTATGTTTATTAAGGCCTACTTTTTTTTATAAATATTATAAATTTCTGGAATAAGCAAGCTAACAAATCAATTTTAGTTGTTTTAAATTTGCCAAATCATGACAAATTTATTATATACAAATATTTGCAATTAAATCATTAATTCAAGCGTGTCATAATTAAAATTAAATATTTATATAAATTTATTATTAACTGCATTTACCTACAAACAGATTTTATATTAATAAACAATTAAATACAAATTATTAATTGTTAAATGTTGGCAAATTAAATATGAAAATAAATTATTTAATTATGCTTAATTAAATTTATATTTATTAGACCGACTCACGAAAAAAAGTAAAAAAAAGTGCCCACCTCAAAATAACCCTTGGTTTGTTTTATGATGATTTCCCAAAATATTTCGGGTCTAGCAATAAGATGTCATGAGCTGGACCATTTTTAAAAAAGTTAATTTTTTAGTTTTTGTAAGAAAGTTGCATCTTAGCTGAAGACACTTTTTTACTTTTTTTTCTGTCCATAAAAGATGAGGAGCTCTAATATTTATATATAAATATAAACAGTACCTACATGCTCTTATATCCATCACTGCGTATACGCATTATGGAATTCATATAACGAATAATGCGTATACGTCTAGTAGTACTTGAACATGTTAATAGGTGTTTTATTAAAAACCCGAAATTTTACTGTAAGAATATCAGTTTTGTCTGTTCTGTTAAAAATAATCAGTTGTTATAATATAACCGATTTTAAAATAAACGGGAAAACTATTTTTTTACCGACTTTGTCAGTTAATTAATTAAAAATTAAAAATAAACTACAAAATTCAATGGTTTTAAACGAAAAGCGGGCAGTCTTTTTTTTAACTTATATTCAATTGTTTTAATGTACATATTCGGTTGATTTTAAGAAAAAAATATTGTGAGTTTTTAAATAAAATATTCTCCACGAAATTATCTAATATAAAAACTTTATAAAAAGTAAACAAATTTATAGTTGCTCGCTATTTATTGTTATTTTTAATAACTCCATAAAATTTGTAGCTATGCAGTAATAATAATTTATAACATAATTCTAAGCTATAAAAAAAACAAGAAAAAAAGGAAACAGTTCTTATTACTAAGTATAAACTTTTCGGGTAATAAAATAACATTTTTAGCACATTTTACTTAAAACTTTAAATACAAAAAACCATAAACCTTTGCTTCCAAAGCAACCAAACCAAACTACAACAAAATAAATACCGACGTGTAGTGAATATATGTTTTCCAAAGCTTTTATTTAAGTGATTTATTATGCCGGTAGTTTTTTGTACATCCAACAAATGTCCAGTGGTGAATACTTTTGTTCGTGTCGGTGATTCGTCGACAAACGACTAGGGTTGAACTTTGATTTAAGTTCTTGTTTCTTTTTTTACTATAATTTTTCTAAACAATTTTTACACATTTTTTTATATTTCATTGATGTTAAGTTTTTACTTTGTTTGTGTGTTATATTATTATAATTTTTTTTCTTTGTTGCTTTTCTTTATTTCTTCATAACGATGAAATGGATGTTTTAGTGTGTGGAGTAGCTTTATTAACTTTGTGTTTTAGATTTTTTTTTTACCGTGGTCTACAGGTTTTTCTTTTGGTTGCTATTTATTTAAAATGTTGCTAGTGTTATTTGTTTGCAAGATAATGAATCTAAAGCCAGTCAGGAGTGTAATTATTAATAAACTATAATTTAAACAAGTAAAGAATTAAAGCCGTGAAATGCGACTATATAACAACCCAATCAAATATTAAAATTGTATCCAAACAAGAGTGTACTACACCGAGGAACTCTCCTGTAAGTTTCAACTATAAAATGGTTCAAAATAAAGCCCTTAAATCTGTTTTTAATTTAGACCTTAAAATCAGATAAAAAGTTTGTAAAGAGTTTTCAATCACAATTTATTATTACTGATTTTTAGTATAATTATTTTTTGATAATAATTTTTGCTATTCTCTTATTACATTTATTTTGTCCGTTTTACTCTATCTCACTTATATAGTTTTCTAGTTTTTGGCCAGAGAAGACCTTTTCGCTGTGGTTTTTTTAAGTTTGGGATAGTCGAAAATTTCATCCATTTTGCTCTATCTCTCTTACATTTTAAGATAAGGGTGCTTATAAAAATAGGACGGGAAAATATATAGCGTCATCTGTCAAACTTAAGATATACTGGTGGCGCCATATACCGCGTAGAAACAGAAACATGAAGACATTATACTTTAACAATTAATTGTGTAAAATTTAACAAATGGGTTCTAATAAATTAGCTATAAATAATTTGGAAAACTAACACTAAAAATTAGTTAAAGCGTCGAGGATTTTTAGTATTGTGTTAAATGAAGATAACTAATATGTTTTTTCAAATCACTGTTCTATCTGAAAACTTGTTAAAAATTAGTCAAATCGTCAATCGAAACCCGTGTGGCACATTTTTTACTGACACATTATTTTAAGTGTACCCAATTTTTAAAAGAAATTCATTAATGTGAAAAATAATTTTCTTTTTATGGAGCAAATCTTTCACATGAAACCCGAACAAATTTACGAAAAAAATTCTATATACAGTAAATACTCGACAATCTGGTTAATCCAAAAGTTTTGTATTTCAATTCTTTAATTAATTAAAGAATTGAAATACCATGTTCTCAAAGTTGGTGCCTAAATCAGTGTTGTATCAAAAAGTAATATAAGATGCTCTCAATATTTAATTAATTTTAATTCGGACAGGTTCAACACAGAGAAAAATTTTATTGGGTGAGTTTTAAAGAAAAGTTTAAATAAACTAATAAAGTTTTTTCACAAAGTGAATTAAAAATATCTTAAATTTTATGAAAATTGAATGGGGGAAATGTTTTTAGTTGATCTGTTATTTTAAGTAAATGAATGTTATTTTAGTTTGACTCAAGATCATAAATTAATATCACTTTCTGTTTAAATTATTTTCAAATCAAAGAAAAATGATACAATTTTTACAAGTAAATTACAAAGAACAAAAACTATTGAAAAAATTCGATAAGACCAGCAAGGCAGAATGCGCATTTTCGGCTTTCGCTACAAAGCCACCATCAGTGCCTTTCGCCTTTGAGTGGGTTAATATTTTGATAATCGTCTACTTATATTATCAACAACTCAACTGAGACTAACATCAGTTGTTAATAACAAACTCGATTTGCTTTCAACAGTCATATAAGTAGACGATTATCAAAATATTAACCCACTCAAAATATTAACCTTCAAAAATGTACGTTTATTTCCTTTAAATAAACCAGGCTGCTGCTATTAAAAATAACCAACTCACACTTTTGGTTTATTAATTTATTATTTATTAATTTAACACTTTATTACTTTACAAACAATTTCACAATGATTTACTAGAGCTCAACTGAACTGTAAAAACGCTACTGCGTGAGTGACTCTACTTAGCACAACTTAACTCCACTAATGCTAATGCGCGACTTACTCACCAAACCTAAGCTGCAGCGCTTTCATAGTGTAATATCTGCGATTTTAGAATGAGCTCAATTGTTCAAGAGACATCCAGGTTTTTTGTAGAATAAACTGGAAGGTTCTAGAGGCAACTAGATTGTTACCTATGGTTGTAGAACAAACTAGAACGTTCCAGAAGCAGCCAGAGTATTCATAGCGAAGACGCCAACCACTTGGTTTTTAGCCGAGGCACCAATCAATTTATGCTTAGCCAAGACACAAACCAGGTTATTCTTAGCCGATACACAAACCAATTTACACTATGACACTTTATAGCACATTACAGCATACTGTGGTATACCTAAACGTAGCGTTACCAGATTGGCAATATTGTTATTCCAAAATACCAGAACTAGACCAATCAAATTTCGTAGCAATATATTGCAATGAAAGCATAATTTTAATTTTTTCTAACTCTATCCATTGATAATCAGAACTATAAAAACGATTCTTATCCTAACTATAACTTATGTAAGAAATTTTATTTGAAAATTTGTACTGTATGTTTATACAGACATAACTTAATTGCATTATGTTATATCCCTACGGGAAATTTAACAAACTGTCACCGAACAGAGTGGTCACTTTTACATGGCGTTGTCATAGGAGGGGGAAATTGACCCCTTGTGACATGTCACAAGACAAATCCTAGGACAGGTCCCTGAACTTTGTTTTTTATAAGTGTTCATTAACCTGTCCTAGGATTTGTCACAAGGGGTCAATTTTCCCCTCCTATGACAACGCCATGTGAATTTTTAAGCTCTTTAAAAAATCCAATATTAGGATTTTAAAATTAATATGTGGCTACCCTGTAAAAATATTATAAACTTTTGTTATTCGCGGTTATAAGTTATATCGAATACCTTCTTAAAATTGTGTCGTCATATGACAACTATAGGATAAAAAGGGTTAAGTAAACAGCAATTCTATTAAAATTAAAATTTTCCCTCTACGTCTATTTCCCTTAATTTTAGTAAATATTGGATAGGGAATTAGAAAAAGACAACCTTTAAAATATTAGTAAAAAATATCTTTTTTAAACTTTTTATACATTTTTTTACAATATCCATTAACCAATTAATCGTATTAAATTATTCGAATTATTTGTTATTCCAAATTCGGGCATATTAAATTATTTGGACAAATAATTTAATTTAAAAGTTTTCCGATAAATCGAATGAATACCCCAGCGCTGGGTAAAAAAACTTGAACTTAGAACTGAAATAACTTTTAATTTAAATTTATTTTCAAACTAAGTTTTAGATTAAAGAAATTTTAGACCACAGATTTAGTTAGCTCTTTGCATATAACTCAAAAAAATGTAAATTTGATTTTGGAACTAAATAATATAAAAAATCTGAATGATTTCATTTTATCTGAGTAAAATTAAACCGAATAAAAATAACACACATTTTAACAATCTTCAGATCAACTAAAATCGACGGTAAAATAAAATCTTTAATTTAAGAATTTAAACTATCCAACTAAATAGTGAATTTTGGTATAAACTAATTAAAAAAATATATAATTAAATTGTAAGTTACTTTAAAAAAGTCTCTTCTGCATAGTAATTTACTTAAACTTATTTTTACTTAAAAGTCTCAATTATCTTTATGTTTATGTCTTTAATGTAATTAAATCCATTTCAGTTTACAAAATGTCTTTGTTTTAATAAACGTAAAAAATGCGAAAATTCATTAAAACGTAATTTCAATTATCTAATTACTCTTCTTGAAAGAAATTTTTTACATTTATATTAAAAAATGAAAAATATGCTTTTAATTCTGTCTGCTCACAACCTACTTTTAGGCAACTTGTTTTATATTAATTTGGTAAGGCTGTCCCGATATATCGGAAATTTTAAAAACTTTCCTCTAATTGAAGTGCTATAATAAAGTTTTTTAAATTCATTTATTAAGAAAAATTATACAAAATATGGTAGAGGAGTAAATGTGAATGAAGAATTGGTGCAGATGTTGGCGTATTCTATTCACCACGATCCGGCCTTGAGAAGCAAAAATTGGACTACGTCCTGTTTCCTCATACGATATTGAAGAACCCTAAGGTTGATAGTAAACAATTAGGCATATTAAATTATAATTTTGACCGTGTGATTTGTAACCTAAAAATCCAATTATGGACCAAAATTTATGACCTAAAATTTTTTGGAATTTATTTTTTTATAAGGTCTATTTAACAAAATTATTCTAAACTATTTTGCAAAAGCAAACGATTTCTCCTCACCAAATGTAGAACTTCAAATGCTTGTAGATGTCTATAAAAATTCCCCTTACCCAGCAAATTTAAAACTACTCATAATTTGGGTGCTAATAGTTAACGCCATATGAAAAACATTGAAATCTCAGGACTCCCTAATATACACTCACATTTTCTTTACATTTTCGTAACAACCATGTTTTATATGATTTTTGTTATTATATTAATTTGAAAAAAGTGTATTATAGCATTTCAACGCAAAGTAGGCTTTTCACGTTATAAATATACATTAGGTTTCATATTTATGAGGCCACTAACTCTTTTTTACAAAATTTGAGTTGTTCGCAAATTCTAATATGAAAATATTCTTATTTTGTATTATTATACCCAAAAGGTTTGGCTAAAGGAGTATTTCGGATTTTTTTTGGGCTCTACAAATTAGTGAATGTAGACAGACATGACAACCTTTTCTCTCAAAAGGGGCGCACCGCCAAATGGGTTTTGTAATGGGTTTTCAAATTTGCAAAAAAATAAAATAATTTTTTCATGCTTATATTTTTGGCTAAGTTATCTACCCAAGATTTTGTTTTTTTTTTTTTAAACCGACCAATTACCCAAACGAAAAATCATATAGATGACTGTTACTTTTGCTTGATAAATGTTGTCGGCATAAATGCAAAAAAAAAACTATCACAGTATAAATACTGTAAATTATCATCAGCATCGATACCAGTTCCACGTACCAGAAATGATCCATTGCGAATATGCCCAGTTGTTCGCATCAAAGTTGCAGGAGTTGAAATATCTTTGGCACAAATCACAATATACAGAAATAGGAATCAGGTGCTTTTAAAATTTTTCAAAAAAGAAGAACACATGTACTTCTGCTTTCACATCAAAATTTAGGGACCGGCTTTTAAGTACACTGTATTTAATTTTTGTTTAAATTTACAAAACTTATAGTAAATAGTAAACTTTACTCCTACTATAAGTATGGTAAATTTACTCCGAGTGCGTAAATGAAAAAAATTACACACATGATTCTTAAGTTAATTACAAATAAAATTATTATTAAAAATGAGTAGAAAAAATTTCCGAAACTATGTGTAATTTTACCATATTTGTGGGTAAATTTACCAAAGAATAAAAGAATAAACACAATTTTTAAATATTTTATTAATAAAATTTTTTTTAACTATATTTAAAACCTAATACAATCACCAGATTCTAATTTTTCCCCGATGGAAAAACCTTAGATTTTGAGAAATTTGCATTTAACCAGAATAAATTAAAAATTATACAACAACAATATAAAAGTGTCTGTGGTGCAGGGGATAATCACACAGCCTAATAGTATGAGAAATCTGAGTTCAAACCTCAGCCAAGGCATTGTAGTTTTTTTTTATTATTTTTAAATAATGTTTTTATTGATTCAAATTGAAAGACACAATTGATTTTCTGTTGTTGATATAAATAATTTTATTCTTAACAAAATATTTAAATTTTCAACCTGAAAAAATTCAAATTTTAAATTAGACTAAAAAAGTTCAAGTCGAGTTTGGCCTAGAGGAAAAGCAATGAGCTGACAAACGGAAGGTCGCCGGTTCTATCCCAGTTGGCGACATAATTTTTTTCTTGGTAATTTTTTATTAATTTAAAATCAGGCACCAGAAAACGTTTTTTTTTTTGTTTTTATCAAAAATAAATATCACTAAAGTTCAAAATGTTTTTATTTCTCAATCGAAAACAAAAAATTTCAAATGTACTTTAAAACAAAAATATCCCTCAAGTTGAAATTCGAAAAATATCTTTAGGTATAAATATCAAAGATAAAAAAATTGATAAAAAAATAAAACTTTTTAAAACGTTTTAAAAAACGTTTTTTTTTTGTTTTTCATCTTTGTACTAAGTACAAAAATATGAATAGAATTTTAAAATTTTTGTTTTATTTTTATGGTGGAGATTATTATGGTTTTTGGTTTCAAATCTGTAGAAAATCATATAATATCCTAGAGTGAACTGTTGAGCGGTATATACATACAAACATATATTGCAAATATTTTTTTTTTTTGCTAAAATGTTTGCCAATTGACCAGCATTTTGCACTAATATTATTCATTTTCGGAATGAAATCGCTGTATAAGTTTTCTAATTAAATTTTTGCACCAAGAAACCTTTTTCGCATTCCGCCATTAATTCGCAATTTTTTAAGTGCAGATTTTTAAAATTTATAACCTAGGGACCATAATACCCATATCTCATACCAAAGTTTGGTAATTAGTTCGCAAAAAAAAAAATTGCCAAAAAAAATTTGCAAAAAAAAATTTTTTTCCATTAATGTATTCTTTTGCAGAATATAAATTGCTGATTAGGTTTCTTAACTATTTTTTTGTATCATAAAGGCTTTTTTCGCATTCCGCCAATATTTTGCAATTTTTTGAGTGCGGTTTTTTTAAATTTTTAACCTTAGGACAATAATTCCCATATCTTATGCCGAAGTTTGGTGGTTAGTATGCAAAAAGTTTCGCGAAAAAAAATTTAGCAAAAAGGAACATTTTTCCATCAACATATTCTTTTGAAGAATGTAATTCGCTGACTGAGTTTTTTAATTTATTTTTTGTACCATAAAGCTTTTTTTCGCGTTCCGCCATTATTTTGCAAATTTTTAAGAGCGGTTTTTTTTAACTCACAACCTAGGGACTATAATACCTATATCCTATACCAAAATTATCTGGTTAGACTGCAAAAACAAAAAAAATTGGGAAAAACAATTTTCCAAAAAGGAATAGTTTTGCATCAATATATATATGTATATGTATGTAACATATGTATAGCAGAATGTTAATCGCTGATTAAGTTTAAAAAATTTTGAATGCGGTTTTTTAAAATTCATAAATTTGGGACTATGATACCCATATCTTATGCCAAAGTTTGGTAGTTGGTACGCAAAAAATTTAGCGAAAAATAAGTTTTGCAAAAAGGAAAATTTCTGCATCAACATATTCGTTTGCAGAATGTAAATCGCTGACTGAGTTTTTAAATTTATTTTTTGTACCAAAAAGCTTTTTTTCGCGTTCCGCGATTTTTTTTGCAATTTTTTAAGTGCGGATTTTTAAAATTCATAATCTTGGGACTATAATACCAATATTCTCATATAAAAGTTTGGTGGTTAGTTTGCAAAAAAAATTCGCGAAAAAAATTTTCCGAAAAGAAAATTTTTTGCATCAGTGTATTTGTTTGCAGAATGTAAATTTCTGATAACAATTTTTAATTCATTTTTTGTACCATAAAGTTTTTTTTCGCGTTCCGCCATTGGTTTGCAATTTTTTAAGTGGGGTTCTTTAAAATCCATAATCTAGGGACTATAATACATATATCCTATACCAAAATTAGCTAGTTAGATTGCAAAAACAAAAAATCACGACAAAAAAATTTGCAAAAAGGAATAGTTTTGCATCAATATATTTGCTTGCAGAATGTTAATCGCTGATTATCATGCTTTGTAGAAGTCTTTTCGGCGGAAATTTTTATTACTTTTTATATCATTGGATGCAGAAATATGTCTATATGAATGTTGTTTTAAGAATTTTTACAAAATTTATATGTAATTGTAATCAGAAAAAACTAAAAAAAACGTTTTAAAACGTTTTATTTTGTTTTTTCCTCAATACAAAAAAAACGTTTTTTTTTTTGTTTTTTCCTCAGTACAAAATAAAAATAATTCTCAACTTTCCTGAAAATATCAGTACGGATATTTTTAAAATTTTGTTTTCGAAAAGAAAACAAAAAATAAAAAAATTGATGAAAAAAAAATATCCATCAAGAAAAATAAATTCATTTGTACACAAGTGATTTTTTTTTATTGAGGAAAAAACAAAATAAAACGTTTTAAAAGTATTAATATCGGGTGCCTGTTTAAAATAGACGACATAATTGATTTTCTGTTGTTGATATAATTTTATTAATAAACAAAGTATTCAAATTTCTAATATAAAGAAATTCAAATTTGAATTTTTACTAGAAAAATTTAAATAGAGTTTAGGCCAGAGCAAAAGCAATGGGCTAACAAGCGGAAGGTGGCCGGTTCTATCCCAGTTCGCGACATAAAAAGTTTTTAATTTTTAAATAAATTATGTGGAACGTATTGTTCTATTTATAGAATTTATAATCCACAAACATTAAAGTAATCAATTAATACAACAAAAATTCAAAAATTGTAATTAAATTTCGGTAATTACAACAGTAATAAAAATTAATAAAAGTGATTGTACCTGGAACTACAAAAATTCGGTTGGCAAAAAATTCGAATCTGTTTTCTGTGTGTATTGGAAAAAGTCCTAGGAATTGGATAATTTTTACACGAAATAATTACCAGGCTTTGAGGACATTTTTTTAGGAAAAGTTATCGGATTATGAGGGCGTTTTTTTAGGAATAAGTCCAAGAAGTCGAACAGTTTTTATATAGAAAAAATTCGTCAGAATCTCTTGAACAAAAGAATATGACAATTTCCTGTAGGAATGTGTTGAGAATTTGAGGGGTTTTTTTCTGGAAAAAACTATCAAAATCTTAAGTTTTTTCTTTAGACTTACTGCCTGTTTTTATAAAAAGAGTCAGAAGAATTCGTTAAAACATTTATGCGCACAGGAAAAAAAATTGCCAACCGAATTGCTAAGACTATTTTGGTTGCTGCAACCAACAAATGCAGTTGGTGAAACCATATTGGAATATGATTCCCAAATATTTTGGGTATTGCAACTAAAATTTAGTTGTATAAACCGAATTTTGTTGTGATAACCAATATTCAGTTGTACCAACCTATTTTAGTAGATGTAACCGAATTTCAGTTGGAAAATGGCATATTTTTTCTCTGTGTGTGTGAAAAATACAATCTTAAAAACGTTTTCCTCTAAAATTTTTTAGCCGTATACATTCTATATAGCTATCCCAACAAATTTGTGCAAAAATTTTGAAACAAAAGCGTTTTTAAATTAGTGTTTCTCATACAAATTTTCTAACGAATTCATCTGATTCTTTTTATAAAAACTCCCAGTTAGTTTTTAGAATCCAATAGATTTTCTATAGGAAAAACTCTCTACAATTCGCAGGATTTTCTGATAATTTATTTTAAAGATCAAAAAGAGTTGTTGGTCTACTTTTTTCAACATTTTCTGACCATTTTATCCTATTCAAGAAGCGTTAGATTTTGAGCTATTTTTCTTATAAAAAGAACCCCAGATTTTAGCAATAATAGAAGAAATTTTTCACAACCAGAGGCCTATGTCGCTAGGAAAAATGTAATAGGAAAAGGGAGAGATATGAAACATTTTATTGGAAATCCTTAGATTCTTAGCATTTAAAAGAAAAAAACCTCAGTTTGGAAAAGAAAATTGTACTTAAAATTAAAATTTATTAACAAAATAAAAAACTTTACGCAGTAAAATGTTTAAATTTAAAGACTGCTGCATATAATTACAAAATAGTTTTACACATTTTGTATTTATACTTATTTACTATGCGTTATATTAAACAAAAGTTTACTTATTATATAGTAGTAAATTTACAAGCATTTTTTAGAGTTAATCAAGTTTTTTTCCTTTTCTGTCATTTCCACATAAAAATAAGAAGACCTGATATTCGAAAATTCATGCCTGACGGAAACCTTACCAAATGCTTAAAGAATAATGAGCGGCACCGTGGGCTTCATTTCAAGTTGTTATTCACAGCTTTCTCGAAAACCTCAAATGTCCGGATTTCAAGCAAATAATCGACCATTTGTTAAAAAATTATCGCAAGATTGGAGCTGGAATGTTTCTTAAATTAAATATCTCCATTTCTTTCCTGAAAACTTGCGCATACATCATCACCGACTTGTCGAAAATCGAAAAACACCATGGATTTTGGAGCCAGGGCTATGATAAATGAGCACTGTTGGACTCGTGTACGTTTTGCTGATCCGAAATAATACAAAAGACTGAGTATAACCGATCCTCATTTGTGATTTATAAACTTTATTGTAGGAAATTGTCATTTATATTCAAAAATAATATAAAATGAATTTATTGAAAATCTCGAAAACTAGAACAAATTTCAAGAATGTATCGAAGATTCGAATTTATTGCCCCAAATCAGCTTGAAAACAACTCTTGGTTGCTCATAACCAAAACCGTATATTGGAAGTTAATGTCGAATTGATACAAAATTAAGATTTCAATAGTTTTATTCGATTAATTTGATTTTATATTTTCTATTCGTTCTGTGTTCTTGTTTAACTTTACTGAGTAAAGCTAAATTAATGATTATAATATAACGGTTCCTAGGGGATTGAATAAGTTGGTTATTGTTTCTTCTTTATTCTGAATGAATATATGCCTGGATAGATGATTTAAAACGTGGAGTAAAACATCAGTTGGTATATATTTGAAAAGCGAAACATTTTAGAAGATAATTGATTAGAATAACCACATGTGACTTGTTGTAAATTTGCTATTGAAACAGTTAATTTATTGACAGTTAAAATATGAAACTAAAATGATGAATAAAATATTTGAATTTAAATAAAGAAAAAATATCTATTATTAACTTACACTTTTTTTTCTTTTATTATTAAATTTTCAATCCTAGAATACAAGTGATATCTATGTTGTCAAAAGCACTGTATATATGCATACTAGGGCGGGTCGTGAAAATCGTATTCTAGGGATCAAAATAAGAAACTTTGCTGAAGGAACCATACCTCTAAAACGAATTCTACTACCCCCCAACTGTTGACTTTTGTCCCGTAGGGTCAAGTTTTGAAAAATCCCACTTTGACCCATTTAGAGTGCCCCAATCGAGTCCAAATGTATGACCGACCCCCACTAACTTTGGAGGGCCGATCCACCCGTGCCAGTGGCACACCCCCTGGAACTCCCCTGGGGGGTTCCCCATACAAACATTTTAAAAAATCACCATTTTTGGCACTTTATTTTATTATTTTTTATTTATTTTTATTATTTTATTTATTTTTTCTCCTTAGAAATTTATTTAGTCAGAACATATGTAAATGAAAAAATTAATTTAACTTAGTAATAGAAAAGAAAATAAAAAAAATTACTGTTTGAAGTCTTTTTTGCTTTCAAGTCTGGGCAATTTCGCACGGCTCTCTAATGTCGTCACCATAACAGCCTCTACATTTTCCGGTATAACTCGTTTGGAAACGCTAGCTAGCAATTGAACGTGTCGTTCTGTTGCAGGTCGTAAAATAGGTTGTGTGGGTTTTTTAAGCCACCACAAGACACAGCTGCATGTCGTAAACTTACTTAAGCTAAATCGGTTACAGGTAGAATTGAGCATAAAATTATCATAAAGGATTTTCCAGAAGTAATAAAAGGCGCACTTGCTTAACAGAATTTGTGGTCAGATTAACGTTTAATTTACATGTAAGTACTTTATGGGCAGTTTTGACAACAAAATCGGTTACAGGTAGAATTGAGCATAAAATTATCATAAAGGATTTTCCAGAAGTAATAAAAGGCGCACTTGCTTAACAGAATTTGTAGTCAGATTAACGTTTAATTTACATGTAAGTACTTTATGGGCAGTTTTGACAACAAAATCCGTTACATGTAGAATTGAAATTACCATTTCATTCTTATTACCTCGTCTCCTAGACCATATATAACGCAACAGTTTTTGTGAATGCATTAAGTCGTTGTGAAGAACTCGAAGTGTGAAGTGCTAATTTGAGATAAAAAAATATTTTAAAAAAAATCATTCCAAATCAAGAAGTTTACAATGAATCCACCATCCTCTACACCGCAAGATGAAGCAATAACAACATCAACAACTATCGAAAACCCAATGAGTCATATACCCAGGCATGATGTTACTGTTTTTGGTGTGTCTACTGATTTGACTGATCTTAATTTACCAACCCATCTGGATATTTTGAGATATTATTTTTACTTGAGCGAACAAAAAAAGTTGTCCTATAAAGCATTCACTATTCAAGTACAAGATAAGTTGATTGGAATTTGGGAAAAACTTGGTATGGAAATAATGCTGAAAAAAAGTGTATGTAATAAATTGAATAGATTGCTTGACAAATATCAAGAGCAAATCAAGAGAAGAAACAAACCCCAACAATTTACAGGGTATGTAAAATCTCTGGAAACAATTTTTTTCATTGGAACATGTAAATGCGATTAAAAGGCAGCTCCATGTGCATGCGGTTTGCTTCCCGAACGCCTCAAAGAGTTTATGCACGATCAACATAATCAGAGAAGTCTAACAATGGATGGATTTGCGATGGAAATTGAAGAGCAAGGAGCAACGTCTATGTCATCAATGCCAACATACCAAGATCCCGATGATTCAACATACGCACCGCCACCGGTTCAAGAAGATTTAGATATAAGCACAAGTTCACAATACATACAGAGATACGATTGTTTTAACTTTGCCTTGGTATGTGACAGATTTGGCGTGCCTGATAGAGTAGCATCAGCAATGGGAACAGCTCTTTTCCAAGATTTTAAAATGAAAGATATCCATGGCAAACCTCTCATCATAGATAAATCGAAAGTTCGCCGAGAAAAAGAGAAATGCAGACAAGAAGTGCTTCGCAAACGGTTAGATGATACCAATTTGTTAGCATTTTCATTCGATGGCAGAAAAGATGATACTTTAACGAGAGATACAATTGATGAGAAGTATCATACTAGAATGGTAAAAGAACCTCATCTTGTTATTTTGAGAGAACCGAATTCTGAATTGATTGGTTACGTAAGACTGGAACATGAAACCGCTGAATACAAAACAACCAAATTAAATGATTTTTTCAACGATAAAAATATATCACTGGATGCATTAATTGGCATATGCACTGACGGTGAGCCAACAAACACTGGCCCAAACGGTGGAATTATACGACGATTCGAATTGCTGTTAAAAAGACCATTGCATTGGTTCGTTTGCCTTCTACACTTCAACGAACTTCCGTTTCGGCATTTGTTTGAAGCTTTGGATAAATCAACCAGCACTGGACCAAGATCGGCAACCGGAAAATTGAGCCGTCAAATCGAAACTTGTGAAACTCTTCCGGTAAGTTATTGCTATCACTCATTTATTATAATTGTCAACCGTTTTTAATTGTTTTATTTTTATATATTTTCAGGTGGTGGACGGCTTTCAGAAAATTGAGTTGAAAAATATGCCCCCTGCTCCAGAAAAAATTGAATTTTCCACCGATTCCAAGTACTTATACGACATGGCCCATGCAATTTCTAGCGGCGTGGTTTCAGTGGATCTGGCAAACATCAAACCAGGGAAAATTGTACATTCTCGGTGGCTCACCAAGGCCGCTAGACTATTACGATTATATGTGACAACGGAAAATCCAGATGCAAATTTAAGAATACTGGTTGAATTTATAATTACATGTTATGTGCCAATGTACTTCAATATCAAGTATTACAGCTCTGTCGTGTACGGTAGTAGATTATTTTTCAAATTCATTAGTTGGTCAAGATTTCTAGAACCTCGTTTACGCAAAATTGTCAATAAAGTAATTACAGATAATTCACATTATGCGCATTCGGAAAATATCTTGTTATCAATGTTGTTTGATGATAGCAAAGAAAAGCGCGACTGTGCTATCAAGATAATTCTACGCTATCGAACCGATGTTGACGACCCAACGGGACTTAGAGCTTATAAAAAACCAGATATAAACTTTTATTGCACAAGTTACACGGAAATGATCAATATGAATGACATAAATGACATATTTGAACCACCATTCACGCGAAGCATTCCATACGATACTTTGAAAGAATATTTAAATCAAGATGATCCACCGTTTAATGATCCAAAAATTCCATCACACATACAAGAAACAGAACGACACGTTCAATTGCTAGCTAGCGTTTCCAAACGAGTTATACCGGAAAATGTAGAGGCTGTTATGGCGACGACATTAGAGAGCCGTGCGAAATTGCCCAGACTTGAAAGCAAAAAAGACTTCAAACAGTAATTTTTTATTTTTTCTTTTCTATTACTAAGTTAAATTAATTTTTTCATTTACATATGTATGTTCTGACTAAATAAATTTCTAAGGAGAAAAAATAAATAAAATAATAAAAATAAATAAAAAATAATAAAATAAAGTGCCAAAAATGGTGATTTTTTAAAATGTTTGTATGGGGAACCCCCCAGGGGAGTTCCAGGGGGTGTGCCACTGGCATGGGTGGATCGGCCTCCAAAGTTAGTGGGGGTCGGTCATACATTTGGATTCGATTGGGGCACTCTAAATGGGTCAAAGTGTGATTTTTCAAAACTTGACCCTACGGGACAAAAGTCAACAGTTGGGGGGTAGTAGATCCCTAGGATACGATTTTCCCTGAGCCATGGGCGATTTTTTTGCCTCCCCACAAATCGACCCGGCCTAATGCATACATATATAACATAAATGCTAGAATAAGCTCATTCATTTAGAGTTGTATGTATTTTAATTTTGTATGTGAATGCTCTGGTTCTTTTTGTTAATCCAACAATGTTCTGTTTATACATCGTCTGCTTTTTTAAATGGCATATGTTGCTTTTATTTTGAGTGCTTGATATAGAATGAAAACATATTTTAAATTATATTTGAATTTTTAATGAATTTGTTTACTTAAATTTCTACAAAAAAAAAATATATATTTTTTTGTGTATACCAGAGTCAAAATAGTTATATATTGTCATATATAATGTGATTGGGTCATATCTGACAATGAATGGAGTCACATTAAGACACATATCATTATATACAACTACATCTGATATTATTTTTTTAACGAATTTTTTTGTATGGTAAATGATGTTATTACATATCCCCAAATCTGACCCCATATATAACTACATAAGCCATATAAAACTAATCAAAATATATGTAGTGACCGATATGATTATATATGGTTCGATACTAAGTTATATAACACTGTATGTGTCGTCATACTAAAAATATATTCTTGTAATTTTATATAACTTTCTATATAATCCTGTAGAAATTAATATATAGTTCAACATCAAATTTAGTAGTCTGAAAATTAAAGAGTTAATTACTCCATAGCCAAATAATTTTCACGTGATTTTTTGCATGTAAAATCATGTTAAAAAATGATGCGTACGATTTAGAAGACAAAAGCATTCAACTAAATTTTTATTTTATGTTATAAAATTTGGGTCTTTGAAATTGTTCAAACTATACAAATTTCTATGTCAATTTAATAGCTGGTATGCATTAAAAGTATACCTACTATTAGACAAAATTATATAAAATCAGATATTTTTATATCGAATTAGATATAATATGATGTCCTGGATATGGACAAATCTCGGATCAAACTGTATCAAATTATATCTAAATTTATATAATTAGACACATGTAGATGACCCATTTTTCGGATCAAGCTGTATGTGGTTGTATATGGGGACTTATCAAATAAGCTGTAATTTTATATGACACCATATTAAGATTTTTACCCGCCCGTGTAAAAAAGTTTAGATCTGACCAGATCTTTTTGGTTCTCAATAGATATGATTCAATCTAATTAGATCCTGTACCAGATCACATCAAATATGATCAGATATGGCATATGTGATAATACCTTAAGGCAAGATCTGATAAGATCTAGTGCCAAATTTGTTCAAATCTAAAGTGATCTGGACAAATGCGCAAGATATGCCTAGATCTGATCAGATCTAATTAGATCTCAAATTTGTCCCCAATTTTGAGATCTGATTAGATCTGGTAAGATCTACGAAGATCTGGCCAGATATGCCTAGATCTGATCAGATCTAATTAGATCTCAAATTTGTCCCCAATTTTGAGATCTAATTAGATCTGGTAAGATGTGCTGAGATCTGGCCAGATCTGATCTTTTTTACACGGGCGGGTAACTTAATACAAAAAATATATTTTTTCTACTTACTTCTAGGAAAAAAGTTATCATTGTTAATACAAAGAATACAATACATTTGAAAGATCTTTGGGATATTTAAATTAATTTTTTTTACTAAATTTAATAAAATGCTATTATCAGTAAAAAGCTAAAAAATGTAGCAGAATACTGTGACATATGGGGAATAACAACACCACTCAACAAGGTTTGCTCGCCTAAAGCCGAATATAGAATAAAAAAAAAAACAAAAAATTAAAGTCGAATATCGAGACCCTAGATTCAGTACTCTATATCTACAAAAATACAATTGTTCAAGAGAGCAAAACAACCACATTCACTCGCTAATAAAAGTTTTTTCATCAATCTATCTTCTAGAATATTATTTAAATAATTCCTATGTATACATATTTTGAAATTATTACCCAGTAGATGGTCCCACCAGTGTATCCGAAGTTTTAAATACGGCGCTATTTCTTTCCCTCCCGATTTTTTAAAATGTCCCGTATTTCGAAAACTAAGAGAGATAGAGCAAAATTGATGAAAATTTCTACTACCCCTAACCGTGTAACATCCCCGTGAAAAAGTTATCTGTATCCAAAAATGAACCATGGTGGTGACTAAGCGAGACAGTGCAAAACGGACAAAATGTTTTCTGCATTGAAGTGCCCTTACATAACTTTAGATGGTATGGACTAGGCCGGGGAGGGTCCTGAGACCCTAAATTTTAACAAATTTTACGACTTAGAATAATTACAGAAAAAACTGTAGTTTTACTAATTTTTTACTTAAATTTAGATTAGTTAAATTTAACAAAAAATATTTTAAAATCAACAAATTTTATTTTAAGCCAAAAAAACAGGAATAAATTTTGTTAAAGTAACAAATTTTTCAGTTCAGCCAACAGACTTATTATTTTGAGTGTATTAATGGAATCCAAAAAGCACCGAGTGATTAGTAATTGCTATGTAGCTAATGATTTTTTTTTAATTGAGCTTGCTATGTGGCCAGGACATCAAGGGGAGACTTTTCCCTTTGTGAATCCCCATTTTGAGAACGTTCCTGTCCAAAATTCCAAAAAGTACCTTCCGGATAAGTCAGCCTATACTACAAGGGACACATATTTTGAATTTCAGGTTTCTGGCCTAGTGTAGGGAGACACTTTTCCCACTTTTGCGCATCCGGCAGGAATTTCCGTCTATGCTGGAGGAGGAACCTAAATACATACCAACCTGCGGTTTGGGCTGAACGATATTGAGTCTGTGAGTGTTGAGTCAGTCAGGTTATAGTTTGATATCATATACTCGTATGGAGATAAAAAAAAATTGATAAATCAAAAATGCTAAAATTCACTAATTATACACTTTTATTTCTTTTCAATTTCAATACCAAGAATACCTTCCTTTTGAGCAATTTTTCATATTCCTAGTAGGTATGTAATATTTAAATATTGTTTTTCAGTTTTTATTTAGAAAATTTATGTTTGTTTGAAACAAAAGTTTAATATATTTATCTCATTAAATTAATTAATTTATGCGTTAAAAATAATTTTCTTACAATATCTTAGTCTGTAGATAGCACCATGAGAAAAAGTTTATTTATTTCGCAAAAAAAAAACAGAAAAAAAATGTTTTTTCTCCTTCCACAAACAGCTAATTTTTTTCTATTTTGGCTTCTCCTTTCGCATGGTTGTCATAACTTTAGACTCATTTTCATAATGCTAATATACTTTTAAAACACAAACAAACAAAACATTGAACTTAAAACAAAAAGAAATAAGGTAAGTTAAAAGGAGATTTTTACTACTCTACATTGTACGACAACACAGATAAATCAGATCTATGGCGGCATACGAATTTGTAACTAATCGACAATAGGTATTTGATTCTGACAACAAAATTTTGCTTGTTTTAATAAAATTGGGAAGTAATAATTGCAAAATTTGTTGGTAGCAACCGAGCCTTTCGATTGACAACAACTTCGATTGTTAAAACGAAGCAGTTTTCTAAATATTTTTTAATAATTCTTATGGTCTTTCTCTGAAATTCTGCATGGTTTCATATACATATTACTAGAGATGAGCGATATTTTCATACCGGTGATTTAATCACAGTTATTGATAAATCACTGGTAACGGCAGTGATCAAATATTTCAAGTAGCAGTTACTCCGAATGTCGTTCATTTAATATTTTTGTACTATTCTTTCTTGCAAACTTCATTGTGCACAGTAATACATGTTTTTTTTTTTTTCAATAACAGTGACTTGCTTTCACACTCTTCTGAATAAAATGTCTCCTTCTATCATGTCTTTGTTACCGGTCGCAACTATTTTTCTTTTAAGGCCGAGTTTTTGGGAAGTGGATTATTTGTAACTTAGTTTAATACAGTTTGTAACTGGAATACTGCTTTTAAAATGTGGTTTATTTTTTTATTTCAATAAAGAAATAAATTATACTCCAGAAAAAGTTTTTCCGGCAAATTTTTGTTAATAAACTTTGAAATGGCTGACAAAATTCGTTTTCGGTTTAACTAAACCAAGTTTAACTGACATCTTAAAAACTCGCCATAAATATTATTTCGTTTATTTATCAGAAAATCGCAGTCTTTTCCATATAAAAACCGTGATCACGATCACAGTTTAAAAGAACAGCGATTTGCAAATCACATTCACTGAACAATGTTACTGAAAAATCGCCGGATTGCCCATATCTATTACAAACCCGTGATCACGGTCATTGTTTAAAAGAACGGTGATTTGAAAATCACGATCACTGGTAGCAGCGTTATTCAAAAATCACCGGATCGCTCATCTCTACATATTACCATGTTGCTGCTTGACTAAAAGATCACTTTTTGGTGTATTAATATAGTTTGCGTATTATTTCTGGATTTGAATTCAGATATGGGTGATAACAAAAAATGTGATAAAAACAGTGTAACCACCGAATTTCTAATGCATGGATTACATTTGAGTTACATATTTCGATATATATCAGCGCATTGTCACCTGTTTTACAAAATTTATAACAATCTGACCAAGTTTTGGTTAATACATAAAATTTGTGACCAATTTTATAGGCCAAATGTAAACTCCGTAACAAGTAACTCATAAGGTTTTTTAACTTTAATAGCTTATATTTTAATAATCAATAAAGCTAAACACTAACTGTAAGAATTTTTATGAAGAGGAAAAGTGGTGTTTTTAATAAAAATTAATACATTTTACAAACTTTTTCGTATATCTTAGCTATCACGACTTCAACTATGTAACGATTTTTCGTCATAATTTTTGATAAAAATGCATATACCAGAATTTTGGAGTTATCTATTATTTATATTGCGAAAAGTATAAGTAAGTAATCATCCAGTATAACAGACTTGAAGCTTTTCTGCAGCATGTAACATCTCGAGATGAAAAAATGTCTTTAATAAGATTTGAAAAAATGTTGTAAACTCCGTTCCTAATTTTTACACCAAACTATTTAACGAGTAAGAAAAACAATGTCATATTTGGATTCACCTTGTAGGCATCATGCGATTTTATTTCGGAAAAAAATTCTGACAAAGCGTTTCTGAAAGAAAACGAAAAAAGTAACCAAATGTAAAATCCGTAACTGTAAACTCCGTAACCACAATTGTTTGCATCAGGTTTCATTCAAATAAATGTAGATAAATGTTTAAAATATTTTAAAATAACCATAAACAGAGGTGATTCAACCAATATTTATGCGTCAAAAGACGATTCAACTAATAATTTTGCGTCAAATCAAAAAAAGTTATCAGATTTTTACCCTAAACTGCTGGAGCGAAAAACGACAGATTTTGAATTTCATTGGTTTGGAATCGATATTTCGAGCCATTACTGACATTAGTTTGACAAATTAAATTTGTTTCACACAATCTTAGAATTTTTTGATCGCGAAATGTTATGTTTTTAATATATTATTTTCTAACTACGCAACCGCTGATTGGATTTTAAAAAATTTTGTATTTTTGAAAAGCATTTAAAAGGAGCAAAAATACAAAAATAAAAACAAAATAAATTTTTTTTTCGCGGAATGAATTGTATTTTTATTCGCGAAACCGCGAATATAAAATTTGTGATAAACACAAATTGTATATTAATGAAAAGCATGTTGAAACCCCAAATACGAAAAACTAATAAATTGAAGAAAATTCGTACCCAATTTTTTTTGTTATATCTTTTGCTTGCAGAAATGTAAACTCCGTTACAACAAAAAAAAAATTAAAATTGTGCAAAAAAAGTTATTGCGACAACTTGTAGAAGAGATTTTTTGCAATTAGGTTTATAATGACTAAACTTACTGATTCCAATAAGAAAAAACCGAAATATTAACACTTTTTGCTTCGTACAAATTTAGCCCAAAAATGTATCACATTTTTTGATTTCATCCATATATTCTTTAATCTTTTGTTATTCTAGAATTTTTAAGAAACATAATCCTTTTATAATGCTCATTCCAATTTCTTAAAGTTTGGTGTCTAAAGCCGGATTCACAATGCTCGAGCACTGCACCCTTAAGAGCAAATTTTGTTTTTATCTTTTTCGCACTTACCTATTTATTTGTATCTTGCCATCTTTATTTTAGTACACTCCACTGTACACTGTTTTGTTCTTCTACCAGTTATTGTTTGTAATTGTTGTTTGTATTGTTTGTAAAATTTTTCATATTTTTTTTATAAGCAAGAGAATATCGTGTACTTTGGAACTTTATATTCTTCCTCTATTTGTTGCTGTTTTATTACGAAGTCTTCTTTTATGAAGTTTTTTATTTTTCCTATGCCTCATTTCAAGATCCACAACTTCTCAGCTAAATATGCAGGTGGCCTTAAAATAGTGTGTGTGTGTACCTTGGAACGACAAAAGTAATCGTAATTTAATAGCTTGTCGTATATTTATTTTCAAATTTACTGTTGGTTACGAAAATAGAATATGCCCTTCACACAAGGAAGGATATAAATAAAACAAATGGAAATTAAGCCGTAGGATTATTTTAGACAACTTTCAAACTTTGATATTGGCGATAAGAAAAAAGAGAAATTTATTGTGATATTTAAGTTTTACATAAATATATTTTTAATTAATTTATCTTATATTTTTGTGTCGTCGAACATACAAAATTAATGCGGTATTTTTAAAAGTAATGTAACAATATTGGTTTCTAATTTTTATGTAAAAATAAAAATTGCTTTTTTTCCTGAAAGTGTAGAGGTTTTTGAAAGCTAAAACTCTGTGAAGTATATTTGTCCTCATAAAATAGCAGTTTTTTGAAAAAAGTACTTCCCAGCCAGCTCATAGAAATGATTATTGTTTTTTTTTAAACACTCTTTTTTTGGTAGAAAATATGAACCCTCAGAAAACAATCCAAAAACCTGTCTCTACAATCTAAAAAGCTGTCTCAAAACGAGGGTTCATTTTTCGGACTCAAAAAAGATGCCAAAATTATTTAAATTTATGAAGAAAATTTCGATTTTATACTTTCTTTTTTCTGAGTCATTTCTGAGTACCCAAGGGGCTCTTTTGGACGGACCACTTTCATAGGAAAAAGTGGAAAAATGTTTATGTTTTTGGAGCTCATTTCTGAGTCATTAATGATCATCTTTGTTTGCTGGGTTATTATTATAATTTATAATGAGGAAATTGGCTTCGAACTAGAATTAATAAATTTCTAATTTAGTAATGTAATAATTTTACTAAAGGTCTATATGTCATGTCTTTTGTTATTTTGTTATTATTTTTTTTCTTTTTTCGCCTCCTTGTACTAATTACCTTGTGTTTTTTGTAAGTGAGAAGATAATGACTAGCTATTACTTTTGAGACATCGCGAACAAAAGGAATTAAGGGAGTAAATTGGATGGTAAATAACTTAAACCCTGCTTCAAAGTAAACAAAAACGCGTTTATGTAGAAAACTAACTCATCACTTTTCGTATCCACATTAACTTTCAGCATGCATCATTATAAACACTGGCAATTTAACGTTTATACATTTTTTTCATTTTACATTACATTTTTGCTGGAATACGTTCGATGGTACCGGAACTATAACAAACAGCAACTGTTTTAGATTTTTCTATTTTTTAATGGGTTTAACATATATACTCTAAATATTTAATGTTGATACCCAGCAAAAAAGAGATGCCGAAGTAGTACAAAAAGCACTGCAATTCATGATCTAGATTGTAGTTCTCTTTTAACATAGACACTAATGATTTTAACATTGAGTTGTCATAGGAAAGGAGTACTCCCACTTCACCATTTTTCAGTACTTTTTGAACGAGTGCATAGGAAGCTCTTTTTCACCAACTAAAAGTTAAAAAAAATTATTCGCTAAAGAAAATTATATTTTTTATTTTATAAAAAATTTTTTATTGCCGCCACCGAGTATCGATCTTGCGACCTCATGATTGTTAGTCTAGCTATCTACCGTTGAGCTATTTTTTGATATGAAAGTCGACTGGCATAAAAGCACCACTTTGTCATTGCGAAATATTATGCTGTATTCTCTGCAATAAAAGAATTTTTTAAAAAGTGGAAAAGGTGCACTCCAATTCAGCATTGTTTTCAGTACTATTTTCATAACAATTTTTCATCATTTTTATTTTATATACTTTTAAAAATTTTAAAATTAAAAAAAAATTGCATACAAGTTAATTATAAATATTAAAAGAAAATAAAAATTAACAAAAAAAAAAATAAAAAAAAATGTTGGTCTCCAGGAATCGCACCCGCGATCATATGTTTAGAAAATCACTTTTTAGGATCACTTTTAGAGCAATTAAACTTTAGAAGCAATACTTAAGTGATTTTTTTGGAAAAAAAAGTGCGCCATACACCTTCAAATATAAAGTATTTTTGCAAGGCAGTTCAAAAAAAATTTTTTTTCTCGAACGAAGGGGTCGCCTTTTTTAATTTTTCGTTATAGCTTTGTCATTTAAAGTCGGATTTTAAAGTGTGATATATCTATTTTTGCCTCGAGCAGAGGCAAGGAAAAATTCAATGAAAAAAAATTTTAAAAGGCGACCCCTAAGTTCGCCAACCAAAAAATTCAAAAAATTTCTTCCGGGTTTATCGAAAAACTTCCTTAACAAAAGTTTAATAGTTTTTTGCAAGCTTTAATTTTCTGACATTAGGGTAATACACTTGGGTCATAGAAACTGAGATCTGGTGGATAACTACTAGAACGGGATACTTGAGGTCAATGGCCCTTAGAGCAAAATATTGGTCCCCTCGATAGAAAAACATCGTTGTATCACACTTTAAGATCCGACTGTAAATGCCAAAGATATAACGAAGAATGTAAAATGGCGATCCCTACGTTCGGCAAAAAAAAAAAAATTTGTTTGAAATCTTCTTGCAAAAATAATTTAGATTGGACGGTGTACGGCGAACTTTTTTTTTGAGGTACGGTCTAATGTCCATGTATTGTTGTGCGTATATTGACCTAAGGATAAAGCCAATTTATTTTGGTATATATCGGTCCTTGTTTGGACCTAGTGCCCATACAAAGCGCCCCGAAAATTGGCTTTTTGGAAAGTTACAAGTCTCAAATAATAAGATATTTTAATGAAATTGTGTACGTTGACTCATATATGGCCAAGGAAAAATATTATTTATTCTAGATAGGGTCAGTACATATTTGGAACTATCGACCATATGGAAAATATTTATTTCCAATTTTCTCTTAAATACTCCTAATATTAGGTAAAATCAAAATTTCTTTCCGGTATTCTATTTTTTTTACAATATTATAGACAAATTTTGAAGTTCATTTCGACCCATTAGAATTTTTTATCGAAACAGTAGTTGGCTTTTAACCGAACAATTGTAGGGCATCATATATTCGACAAGCAAAACTTTAACTTTTTTACTCATTACAAACTAAGCTAGACCAATATTTACCGAATATGAAAATTATATCACTATGCGACAGTCAAAATCGGGATGGGATTAAACCAACGGGAAATGTTATATCGGTCAAAAACAAGTTATACGTGTCCCGGCGTTTCGCTGGGTCACCCCTAGGAATCGAGATATATCTTTTTTTTGACTTAACTTGGGTGTAAGCAAAAATAAAACATCCTGTAGAAGAAAATTTTTTTATAAAACTTTTGAAACGTAGTGAAAAATAAAAAGTTTCAAGATACAAACATCTCAAGGTACTACCCTACAAAGCGTGAATTCCTTCATTGTTTTTAACGAAATTATATAGTGAGTGTACCAAGGTACCAGACATTCCCCTATACAGTTGCTGCTATTTGGTTTATTATATTTCTGTTTACTTTTTTTGTTAACATAATAAATGTTGTTGCTGTATTTGCCTTTTGTTCAGCTACCATCTCGTTTATTTTTTAATAATTCTATAATAAACTTTATAAATTATTAAGTATCTCTTCGCTGTTGTTTACTTGCCAAACAGAGAAACAACAACTGTAGGCTTCATATTCCACTGTTGAAATTTTTCTCCATTTTCTTTTTCTTTGTTTTCTTTTTTTTTTAATTTTTTAATAACGTTATATTAAGCTGTAAAGATTTTTATGCTTATGTGTTGCTATTACAATTTAAAAAGCTATAAAATTCATTTTTTTTTTTTAATTTCTTACAACATATTGCGGCTTTATGTAGCTTAAATTGTTTTTAGCTATAAAAGTCCTACTAAAATCTTATAATAAGTAATGAATGTAATGTTTAAAGTTTTTTCATTAATTTTTTAATGAAATTATATATTGTAAATACAAATAAGGTTATCAAATTCAGACAAATAAAAGGGTTTATATTTAAAAATATACTCTTGTAATTAAGCAATTTGTTTGAAGCTATTTAATATAATTATTTCGGTATAGTACATTTTAAAACACCTACTGTTTAAACATAAACTGAAAAGAAAGTTAAAATTTCCTTTTTGTAACATTGTGAAAAGTTTAGATTTTTATTTTGAAAATAACCCAGTTGGAAATTTTGTGAAGAAACAAACATAAACAAAAACTACCTAAACACACCTGCTGACTGTTTCATGCAAATATAAAAATGTCATCAGGATAAGCCACCAGGAGGTCAATATGATGTATATACTTTTAAAAAGCTAAAAAGAAGTTTACGTGTTTTATTATTCATACTTCCACAATGCTCATTCTTTCTGTCTTTCTTTTCCTTGTAGTGAATTTTCATCTATTAAAAATTTCAAAGTTTTTCATTTGGTACCACACTCACCAAACCTCGAACCAGAAGTCATCTGTTTGTTAGTTCATCGCCTTACTCGTTAATCAAAACCATAATAATACTTTTAAAAAGTGTCCTATATTCCATTTTTCAAATTCGAATCTTCAATTTTATTTGAATCTTCCGGTATTTAAATTCAAATTATATTAGTTTTCTCTATTCCTACTGGTGACTCACTGTGACCATCATAAGACTATTTTTAAGAATGAGTGTCAAAACTTTTCATACAAAACATTGTGTCGATACCAGGTAATAATTTTTTTTAAGTTGTAAACTTTGAATAAATATAATTTATTGTGACTTTGCAACAACAAATACATAGGGAATACAGTCACATCTAGGAGTCACAGACTTTTCGTAGGAATAGGCACATAGATCTAGTTTCTGTCTTTTTGTATGGACAGACTTCATCAGTGATTTTCCATTAAATTGTTAATTATACCCTACACCACTATGTGGTCAGGGTATTATAAGTTTGTGCTGATGTTTGTAACACCAAAAAATATTGGTCTTAGACCCACCTTATAGTATACCGATCGGCTCAGAATTTTTTTTTTATTTCGATTTAACGATGTCCGTCTGTCCGTCCGTCTGTCTGTCTGTCCATGCATTCTTGTGCGCACTCTACAGGTCGCAAATATTAAGATGTTTTGATGAAACTTTGTACACCGACTTATGCCTGCCCAAGGACGACGTCTATTGATTTTGGTTAAAATCCGTCCATGTTTAGACCTAGTGCCCATATAATGGTCCCCCCAAAATTATATTGTTTATACGCTGCAGGTCGCAAATGTTAAGATATTTTGATGAAATTTGTACAGATATACACAGACCTATGTTGGCCCAAGGACGAAGCCTGTTGATTTTGGTGAACATCGGTCCATGTTTAGACCTAGTGCCCATATAAGGGTCCCCCCAAAATTGGCTTTGTTACAAACTGCAGGTCGCAAACATTAAGATATTTTAATGAAATTTGGTTCGCTGACTCACATTATAGAAAATTTTGACACAAGCCCCATTTAAACCCATTCGAATTTCGGATCCAAACATTAGTTGGCTTTTACCCAGACTGGTGTAGGGTATTGTATAGTCGGCATGCCCGACTTTAACCTTTATACTCGTTTTTTATATGTTTATTGTCAAATTGTCTCTATATGATAATTTTTTCAACAACCCGTCGGCTGTGGGATTTGAAAACAGACGTAACTATACTGAAGTGCGACGACAGCTTAGCCATCTCACCCAAGTAAGGCCTTGAATGCAATGTATCTAATTCATTGTTTTCTTTCCTATTCAGCTTTCTGTTATTGCCATTACTCAGAAGAGATTAAACACAGACACATACAAAGTCTATATTTTTATATTTTTGTTTATCTTCCAATCTCCTCCGCGTCTCCTTTTTCCTAAATGTTGCCACACTGACATTTTTATGGTTTTTACGTTCAAGAGTAGCCAGCTTGCGAATATATCGGACGCGTTGCCATAGGGCATTTCATAATGTATTATCAATACAGCGTTGTTTTAACGTCATATAGACAGCTGAAATTAATATAGTAAATTATATGAATTTATTAAATAATTGAGCTCGAGGTCATTTAGTTTTTAATATAAAATATATTTTATTATTTCACATATATGTCACAGATATTTCGTCATTCATTGAATGACATCCTCAGGGTTTATGGAAGCAACAACAAACAATTACAATGCATTGTAATTTGGACATTACAATGCATTTTAATTTGGACATGCGTGGTGTGCAGCGGCAATATTTTTAATTGTTGGTTGTTGTTTCCATAAACCCTGAGGATGTCATTCAATGAATGACGAAATATCTGTGACATATATGTGACCTTCTCCGAGAAAAGGGACCTAGTGTGTCAAAAAACCTAGTGGGTCAAAAACTTGGGAAAATCGATAAAAATGAGAAAATATCGATTTTCCCAAGTTTTTGACACACTAGGTTTTTTGACACACTAGGTCCCTTTTCTCGGAGGAGGTCACATATATGAAATAATAAAAGATATTTTATATTAAAAACTAAATGACCTCGAGCTCAATTATTTAATAAATTCATCAATTTCAAAGGTCGAATATTACTTCAAAATTTATTGTAAATAATATTCATTTTTTCAATTTTAATTTAGAAGTTTTGAAGTTAAGAAGAAGCCCAGTGTAGAAAATCATTACCAGATATGTGGTTATGTAAGTACATACTTGGTAATGGTAACTAGTTACTTTTGTTATTACATTTCTTATTACCTTTATATGGCGATGTCGCGAAAAATAATGAGTTGTCGTTACACACCAGCATACGAAAAATCAAAAAATATATCGTTACCTATGTGCTTAGCAGTACTGACAAAAATAATTAGTCTAAAAATAGATTTTCAAAAAAATAAATTATATAAAAAAAATATTTTTTTTGTATTTTTTTTTTTTTTAAGAAAATTTGCTGGTGCGGGAATCGAACCTGGGTCTACAGATTGCCAGTCAATAGCTCTACCATCTGAGCTATATCGACATGTAATATTTAATAGATGAAAACATAATTGACCTGCTGCACACAAGTAAGCTTACTCGCCAACATACAGAAAATCAAAAAATATGTGGTTACATATATCCGTAACAGTGTTTAAAAAACATTGAGTCTAAAAATAGATTTCAAAAAATTTTCAAAAAAATCTGGAAAATTATTTTCTATTTGAAATAATGATGAAAATAAGTCATTATCAGTAACTCATTATTATATGTTTTAAAATAATGCAGAAGGTAAGTGGATGTCATTACCGGTAGTCCAAAAAATAATGATATGTCATTACCGTTTCTACACTGGGAGAATAAACCTTTTTCTCTAAAAACTATAAACACTGATTTTTAAATCAGACATATGTTAATTTTATTTGAATATTCCTTCCAATTTTGATTTTTGTTGTAATTCAAATTAAGTACTTACAAGTTTTAAATCGATTATGGTCCCAGTGTAGAAAATCATTACCAGATATGTGGTTATGTAAGTACATACTTGGTAATGGTAACTACTTACTTTTGTTATTACATTTCTTATTACCTTCATATGGCGATGTCGCGAAAAATAATGAGTTGTCGTCACACACCAGCTCACGAAAAATCAAAAAATATATCGCTACCTATGTGCTTACCAGTACTGACAAAAATAATGAGTCTAAAAATTGATTTTCAAAAAAATTAATTATATAAAAAAAAATATTTTTTATTGTATTTTTTTTTTTTTAATAAAATTTGCTGGTGCGGGAATCGAACCTGGGTCTACAGATTGCCAGTCAACAGCTCTACCATCTGAGCTATATCGACATGTAATATTTAATAGATAAAAACACAATTGACCTGCTGCACACAAGTAAGCTTACTCGCCAACATACAAAAAATCAAAAAATATGTGGTTACATATATCCTTACCAGTGTTTAAAATATATTGAGTCTAAAAATAGATTTCAAAAAATTTTCAAAAAAATCTAGAAAATTATTTTCTATATGAAATAATGATAAAAATAAGTCATTATCAGTAACTCATTATTATATGTTTTAAAATAATGCAGAAGGTAAGTGGGTGTCATTACTGGTACTCCAAAAAAAATACTGATATGTCATTACCGTTTCTACACTGGGGTATAAATGTCTAGACATTGACGTATTTTTAGTTTAGAGGTTCAAAGCGTTGTCATGGCAAAAATATTTTTTTATATATTTATTACGACGTGATACTGACAAACAGGCAGTTGGTCAGCGCGCATCAAGAAAAAAATATTGTGATGATGACAAATAGCTAGTGAGTCACCACAAGTTAAGAATAAATGCATGTGATGATGACAAATAGGCAGTTTGGTAGCGTCATTTAAGAAAAAGTAAAAAAGTGCAGACATGTCTTTTGGACCACTTTGGTAAACATCTGCGCCTGCTAACTTGTCACTTAAACGGCGCTGTTGATATTGTATTTAAGACAAATTTTCTAGCTGAGAAGTTTCAGAGTATAGATACTTTGATTTGCGGTTCAATAAGTTCTAACCGATAGAGACATATGTACATTAGGGGTATAACCAATTTTTGGCCCTAGCACCACGCGATGGCGAAGGTTGTGTTATTTACGAAAAAATAATTTTGGGGTCCTTTCGGATAAAAAACCTCACCCACGACTTCTTTTAAAATCCATTGTTTTTAAGTATTAAACACAAACTCGGAATATTTGAAACACGTTTGGTGGGTGAACTTTTTTGACAACTGCGAAAAAGTAATAGCATTTTTTTATATAATTTTCAATGGCCTATTCGACTATGCTAGGGCCATTTTGATATTTGCAAAAAATTGCAAAAAGTTATATCCCTAATGTACATATGTTTCTTCTTTATCTTATAATCAAGATAAAAAATAATAATAAACAAAAATTTAAATCGATTGACAACAAAAAACCTGATACTTCTTCAAACATTTTATTTCCCCAAAAATGGGTACTTTGGCACTTTATAGTGCATACTGTGTTTAACAGTTTCTTGATCCTCCTGAAAAGTCCCCCAACATTTTTATTAAGTTCGAACCAA
This sequence comes from Leucophora obtusa, assembly GCA_949987735.1. Lineage (NCBI taxonomy): Eukaryota > Metazoa > Arthropoda > Insecta > Diptera > Anthomyiidae > Leucophora > Leucophora obtusa. The sequence goes on from OX465297.1 coordinate 209,332,315, forward strand.
TAGCTAAGACTTTTTTCAAACACATACAAATATGAGAAATCCCTATAAAAGGGAGCTACATGTCAGTTTTTAATTTTATTTTAAAAAAATAACTTTTACTTTTGCTCAAAAAAGTCTTAAAATAACTTTGTTTTTTTTGCTCGAAAAAATAAAAATGACATTAATTGTGGCTCAGAAAAATAAAAATCAAAAAACAATTTTACATAATTTCTACTCGAAAGTACAAAAATAATTTTTATATTTGCTCAAAAATGTAAAAGTCAATAATTTAAGAATAATTTTTTGGAAGACTAGTCCACAAGGATTATTTCGATATACTTGCATCAGTTCTCCGACATTTACTTCTATGTACTTTTTTTGTTTAAAAATTAAAATTACAATGAAATTTAGGCAAAATTGTAAATTTGGATTTAATTTCTTATTGTTGTCTTAAAGGCCAAAAATTACATCAACATAAAACTTATGTTATTATAAAAATATTCTCTACTTAATTCAATATTATATAAATCACTTGCAGTTATTTTGAAACTTATATTTAAACTACTTATCTAACTGAAGAAAAACTTTACTTTTGTACTGCTTATAGTTTAAAGTTAAACAATTTTAAGAAGATTTAAGAATATAAATCATATTTAAGAAGAAAACTTAAATCCGAAACATAAACGTCTTAGTATAACAAAAAAAAATTTTATAACTAGATAGAATATTTTATAACTAGAATATACAGAAATATTCAAAGTAATACTTTTATAAGAAATTAAATAAAATATAACCAAATTTATTTTAGCATTAAATAATCCCTTATAATTTAATTTTCTTCAACTTTTATAGCATTTTTCGTAATTATTCTGTAAATATTTCTGTTTAACTAACAAGTCTTCATTACAGTTGTAGGGGAAAGGAAAATAAAAACTAAAATAAAAATTCAATTTATCTTAAGCATTGTTAACAAAAATATTTTGTAACTTTTTTAAAGAAAAAAAAAACATTTTTGTTGCCATTTTCTCAAAAATTCTTCTTGTCTATACTTACTAAACTTTGCTTAGTGTATTGTAAATTCCAAATAAAAGGAAAGAGTAAAATTAGCTTTTGGCTAAATATAGTATAGAAAAATACACAAAATACATAAAATACTACATAAAAATACTTTTTCAAACCAATGAAATATTTCACACCAAAAAAAAAGAAAATTATTTTTAGCGGTTTTAATTTTGGTATTAAAATACAAATATAAAAAATGAATAAAATAATGGTAATAAAAAAATATATTTTTTTTTCTATTTCATATATAAATAAATTTTCACTTTGATTTAGGTCGTTTCCTTTTTTATATATAATAAAAAAGAGATAATGATGAAAAGTAAATAAAAAAAAATTTTAACCAAAAAGTGGAAAGTATAAAAAGCCTTTTAGCTTAATTATTTTTTTAATCACAGGAAAAAGGATAATAAGATCACAAAAAAAATATTACAACTTTTTTTAATCATAAGTCTTATGAGGAAACTAAATTAGAGCCTTGAATAGCAAAATCATAAAAAATAGGTATTTAGGAATATCATAATGTTAAACTAAAGTGTATTTTCTAGAATAAAAACTTGATTCTATATTTTAAACCTTTACTGCATGAAACTCTCCACATAATAACAGAAGTTAAAATGTTGATAGTAAATGAAAAATTATTTCGGAGCCTTTCAAAAAATTTTCACTTTTACAGATTTTATCAGCGAAAAACCAAAAGAAGCCAAACCGAATACAATAAAATTAAAGCACGGAAAAATCAGAATACTTCTACTTTCCTTTTAATAAATAATAAGTTTGTTAAATAATCTTTCAATTATACAGTACAACAAAATATAAAAAAAAAATTATTGATGTATCGTTGCAACCCATTCTTTCTAATATACTTTGGGTTGCACATAACGAATGTGGCCTTAGAGTTTTAAAGTTATAGTTTAAGTAATATCAGCAAAAAAAGTTTTATTAGAAAAATAAATTATACGAGAAGAATTATTCAAGCTTAAAGATCAATAGATTTTTAAATTATTTCCGGAGTAGAAAGAAAAAAAAATAATCTGGCGCTATGTCTTATTTTATCTAATATGATATTCTTTAATATCTGCTGTGTTATCTGACTGATTCAATTGGATATCAATACTGGGTGGTCCATTGATATCTAAGTTTATGGTTCGGATAAACTTAGATCTAAATTAATCCGATATCATCTATTATCATTTATGATTTTATAGAATTATATATTATTGAGTATTATAACACCAAGTAGAATTTGATATCATTATATAAAAATATATTTACTTATACAAAATTATATTAACCAGATCCACCATTTTTCGGATCCAATAATATATTTGCATATATAATTATATACACCCATATATGATTTGATCCGGGAAATGGTGGATCTGATTAGTATAATTTTATATAATTAAACATATTCTGATATAATTATATAAAAACATACATTTCATAATACTCGACGAGATATAATTGTATAAAATCTTTTATGATTTTATAGAATTATATATTATTGAGTATTATAACACCAAGTATAATTTGATATCATTATATAAAAATATATTTACTTATATAAAATTATATTAACCAGATCCACCATTTTTCGGATCCAATAATATATTTGCATATATAATTATATAAACCCATATATGATTTGATCCGGGAAATGGTGGATCTGATTGATATAATATTATATAATTAAACATATTCTGATATAATTATATAAAAACATACATTTCATAATACTCGACGAGATATAATTGTATAAAATCATAATTGATTATATAAAAATCATTCTTACTAGGGGATACAAATATACACTTAAAATAGTTTGTAGCTTAAATTAACTGAAAATGTAATTTAAAATAAATGAAAAATTACTTGAAACCCGGCCTACTAATTTTTCATTTAAATCAAATAAACTTTTTATTTATTTTTAAATGTTAATAAATTGACTACAAAATCTGTAAAAAGATGATGATTTTTCATTTATTTTGTTTTTTTTTTTTACTTTCAAAGAATTAACTAAGAATAAATGATATTTAGTTTATTTCGTGTTTTAAACTGACTTTGAAATCTAAAAGGGTTTCTTTTTGTTAACAAAATATTTATTTATCTATACATATATAGAATTGCAAAATAAAGCAAAACACATGAAAATAATGTACAACTGGCAAAAATATTAGGCACGTATCTTAAATGCGCAGGTACAAAAAGTGTACTTAAAGAAGGCAATTGCGTACATAATTTTGTAAAATAAAAACGAAACCATAAATTTGTGCAGTTGTAGAAAAAGTGCACTTAAGTAAAAGGCAGTTAAATAAAGACTACTGTCGACTTGTATCGACCCTAGCACAAAGCCCATATTTTTCTCGGCCAATATGAGTCTGCCTAGCAAGTTTCTTAAAAATATTTTTATATCTGCGACCTGTTGCATACGAACAGATATAAAGCCAAATTTTGGTGTAACAAGGGACCGATTCCAACCAATATCAGTAGATTTTGTCCATGGGCCGATATTTGTGTGTCTGTGATAAGGGAATAACAAGGCTGCCGCAGTTTCGTCTCACCCAAAGATTCATCTGTGGTTAGTTTATAGGTCAATTGATCAAAGTAATTTTTAATTGGTAATTTATCTTTATATGAAAAACTTTCTTTGTGTATTGCCATGACCGGGGATTGAACCGGCAGTCCTCTATACGAGCTATGACTCGTAGTATCACCTCTTAACAAGATACACGATTTAATTTGCTAGCTGAATTTCATTTTTCGTTTTCATCTTTCCCATTAAGTGAAAAATTGGATCTAATTTAGATTTAAGTGCAGATAAGATCATATATGACCACAAATGGCACCCGTGAAACATCCTATGGCCAGATTTAATCACATTTAGTATTAGATTTGTTCATATCTAAAGTGATCTGTGTGACTTTTATGGCTAGATATGATCTGATTCGATGGATTTGGTACCTGATCTGGTATAAAAGATATTGGCCATTTTACATATTTTCAAAGTCACCAAAACAAAAATGTATATCCGTGTAAAGAACTTAAGATCTGATCAGATCCGTTTGGATCTACATAGATATGATGTAATCTAATTAGATCTGATACCAGATCTGATCATATATGACCGGATATGGCATATGTGATACCTTTTATGGCCAGATCTGATCGGGTCTAGTGCCATATCTGTTAATATCTAAAGTGATCTGAAAAACTGGGTGATTTTCTTGACCAGGTGTGAATAAAGCAGGCCAGATATAATACCAGATTTGCTACCAGATCTTATCCATTTGAACTGGTACCAAAATAAAAATGTACAAATAAATTTTGTTTGAATGAATTTGTGCTGATGTTTGTAACACCAAAAAATATTGATCGTAGACCCACCTTATAGTATACCGATCGGTTCAGAATTTTTTTTATTTCGATTTAACCATGTCCGTCTGTCCGTCCGTCTGTCTGTCCATGCAATTTTGTGCGCACTCTACAGGTCGCAAATATTAAGATATTTTGATGAAATTTGTTGCGCAGACCTATGTTGGCCAAGGACGAACAAGTTTGATTTTGGTGAACATCGGTCCATGTTTAGACCTAGTGCCCATATAAGGGTCCTCCCGTGTAAAAAAGATCAGATCTGGCCAGATCTCAGTAGATCTTACCAGAACTAATTAGATCTCGAAATTGGGGACAAATTTGAGAACTAATTAGATCTGATCAGATCTAGGCATATCTGGCCAGATCTTAGTAGATCTTACCAGATCTAATTAGATCTCAAAATTGGGGACAAATTTGAGATCTAATCAGATCTGATCAGATCTAGGCATATCTGGCGCATTTGTCCAGATCTCTTTAGATCTGAACAGATGCGGCTGTAGATCTGATCAGATCTTGCCGTAAATTATTATCACATATGCCATATCTGATCATGTTTGATGAGATCTGGTGCAGGATCTAATTAGATTCAATCATATCTATTTAGATCCAAAAAGATCTGATCATATCTAAACTTTTTTACACGGGCTACCAAAATTATATTGTTTATACGCTGCAGGTCGTAACTATTAAGATATTTTGACGAAATTTAGTACACAGACCTATGTTAGCCCAGTAACGCAGCCTATTGATTTTGGTGAACATCGGTCCATTTTTAGACCTAGTGCCCATATAAGGGTCCTACCAAAATTATACTGTTTATACGCTGCAGGTCGTAAATATTAAGATATTTCGATGAAATTTGGTACACAGACCTACATTGGCCCAATAACGCAGCCTATTGATTTTGGTGGACATCGGCCCATGTTTAGACCTAGTGCCCATATAAGGGTCCTACCAAAATTATACTGTTTATACGCTGCAGGTAGCAAATATTAAGATATTTTGATGAAATTTGGCACACAGGCCTAAATTGCCCCAATAACGCAGCCTATTGATTTAGGTGAACATCGGTCCATGTTTAGACCTAGTGCCCATATAAGGGTCCCACCAAAATTATACTGTTTATACGCTGCAGGTCGCAAATATTAAGATATTTTGATGAAATTTGGTACACAGACCTATATTGCCACAATAACGCAGCCTATTGATTTTGGTGAACATCGGTCCATGTTCAGACCTAGTTCCCATATAAGGGTCCACCCAAAATTGGCTTGGTTACAAACTGCAGGTCGCAAATATTAAGATATTTTAATGAAATTTGGTGCGCTGACTCACATTATAGAAAATTTTGACACGAGCCCCATTTTAACCCATTCGAATTTCGGATCCAAACATTAGTTGGCTTTTACCCAGACTGGTGTAGGGTATTGTATAGTCGGCATGCCCGACTTTAACCTTTTTACTCGTTTTAGTTTAAAGTCAAAATTAAATTGGACCTGATTATGTATGGTTCGCAAGATTCGCCAGATTTGGGCAGATCTTCTCTTTTTTTGCACGGGTAATCAACCATTACCCAATTAAAAGATGACTTGATAGGTTCTTTAATTTCATTTAAAAGTTTTGTTTCATCGGTATTATAGGTCTAAATGAAATTTAATGTGATTATACATGGTTCGCCAGATCTGCCCAGATCTGATCAAATATGTCCCCAATTTTGAGATCTAACTAGATCTTGTACAATCAGATCTAATGAGATCTGAACAGATATGATTTTTTATACGGATAATAAATGTAATGTTTGGTTTAAGCCTGAATACCTCAATTGGAATTGAATTTTGTTACCAAGGTCCTATTGAATAATACATAATATTGTAACATTTAAAATTTTCAATTTGAAAGAAATTATTATGACTGACTTTGAATTTTTTTTAACGTCAATTACAAAACAAAAGCACACTAAAATTAAAACCACACTATCGCAAAATTTTTATTTGATCGGAGTGAAAAACATAATTTTCCGCCATATAAGTTCACCAAACTAATTTTCCAAAATTCTGATGTTGATTTTGATTTCAAACACCCTATTAGGTACAATTTCTGGAAGCTGCGGTAACCTTAAAGATTTTGTCCCAATTATTTAAGTTTTTGCCCCGTGTGCAGTCTTTTTTAAGCATTTTAAATGGTTTATAAAGAAATAAAAAAATACCATAGTTATATACTAATTAAAAATTAAATAATATCTTAAGCATTCTAACTAACAAGGGTCCCAATGCTTTTTATTTTAATTTAACTGCATAATTTTTCATTTATTTCTTTTCTTTCCTTTTTTTATTTTTTTGTTTAAAACAAAATAGAAAAGGAGCAGCGTCCTTGGTTTGTCCTTATTGTTATGCAATTTATTTTACTTCTTTGGTACGCTTTTTTCTATGCCACTATTTTCTCTTTTTTTCAAAACTGTTTAAATAATAAAAAAGAGTTGCAGAAAAAAATGTTGAGTAAAGAAATTGTATTGCATGCACTAACAGGAAAGATATCGCATATTAAAATACCGATAAATCTAAAATGGGTTTATATTTCTTAAATGATATATTCGCAAATAAAAAAAAATAATTTCATTTTTGAAATTTGTCTAAACAATATTCATAATTTCTAATCAATCCTTATTTAACGGAAGTTCTGTTTAAATCTTTCTGCATTTTAATCCTTTCACTTGGGTTAACTTCTCCTGTGATTGAGGTTCTTTTCGTCCTCTTTTTTGTATTCTTTTGTTTAACATTTGTAATGTTTAAAGTTGTATAGAATTCTGTTCTAGTGAAACTACCCTGAAGTGATAAAAATTTGTTTTCGCTTTTTTCCTTTAAAGCTTATTTTTTCTGCTATATCTTAATTTCCATGGAAATTTATAAATTATATAGTTTTCTATTTGGAAATATAATGCTGATGTTTATGTTTTTTTTTTTTTTTCTTTTTATTATTTCTGTAAATGCATTGTTCTGAAGAATTGTTTGTGATTTTTTTTTTATGTTCATAACAAACGAACCATTAATTTATGCTATGATTTTAAATTAAGTGTAGTGACATTCCTTTCTTTTTTACTCGAAAAATGTTTATGGAAAAAAATAAATCATTTAAAATAATAAAAAAATAATTCACAGTTATAGTGAAATTGCATTATAACTATGAGGTTTTAACCTATAAATTAAAATTCTGAATAAATCTTGTCGAATTTTTTCAATTTTTATTCTCTATAGTTTTTTTATGTATAAAAGTATTATCATCTTTCTTTAATTAGAAAAGAATTTGAAAGAAATTGTGACAATTAATATTTGATCTGAAATGGAACGAAAAACATTAATTCATCAATTAAGAGATCAACTATGTATAGTTCATCTTAACACTGAAGAATATAATTTAATATGCCTAATTCTTTACTATCTTAATGGGTTTATGTTGTAGGTTAAAAATAGTTAGAATATGCATTTAAATTTAAAATTAACCGTTCGTTGTCGTTCATAAATCTGTGCTTTTTGAATTGTTGTCCAGAGTGGAATACCAGCTGCGATACTTTAAGAATTAAAGTTCAAAGCAAAAACAATAACAACAGAGTACAAAAATAGCATTGTTATAATTTTGTTGATGTTACTCTAAATGAGTTGTCAATTGCTTATTTGTTTCACATTCAATATAAATAGATCATTATCAATTATTAACCCATAAAGGCATAGCATACTGGGAATGGGTGTGTAGTGGGACCCTAAAATGCGATTATATCCTGCTGGTCTTATCGAATTTTTAAAATTTGTATTCTCTGCAATTTACTTGTAAAAATTGATAGTATTTTATCTCCAATCGCACGAAAAACATCCATCTATTTTGAATAAGTTCAGCATTTTTACACTCACAAAAACTTTACCGTAAAAGCACAATGGTTATTTAAAAAGTAAATCAGTGAAGTTGAATAATAGAATAAGTAGTTTAATTTAAAAGAAACATATTTTTTAACATTTCATATCAATAATTCAATAAACAAAATATATAAAATACGGACATTCGCTATAAATTGAAATATTCAATGAAAATCTTCTGTTAAAACAATCAGTTTCTATAATATAATTAATTTTAAAATAAACGATAAATCACTTATTTTTACCGACTTTGACAGTTAATTAAATAAACAATTAATTGTTTAAACTATTTTCTATTTTTACTAGTTTGTACTATTTTCTGTTATTGTAGCAAAATGTTTATCTATTTCAACGGACTTTTTTTTAGAGAAAATAACAGAAAAATTAGTTCAATTTAATCAGAACACGTTTAACAGACTTTTGTACTAACTTTTTTATGAGTGTAGATAGTCCTTTTTTAACTTATTTTCAAATTGTCGTAATGCACATTAGAGCAGCCATATGTGCAAAAGTGTTATTTTTCCAACTCCCGCACATTTGTGGATAGGTTGAGAGTAAAAAATAAGAGCTGTGCAAAAATTAGGTTTCTGCGGTGTAAACCAGCCAGGCCTTTTACATTTATGTCCTCAAAATTACCCTACACAAAGGTTCATGGATTTATCCTTCGATAACTCTTAAACTAGAAGCTTCTGGTAACTAAGTTACATGGCTGTTTTTTTACACAACGGAAAGGCAACACATTTCCTTTATACAAACTTTTAACCCTCTCATGATCGTTACTAGTGTTTTAAGCGGTAGACATTAAAATTTGTGTCAAACCTAAATTTTGAGTTCTCTCATTTAATTTTGGAGATCTGTAAATATGTATACTAGATCGTACCACCTTACAGGCAAAAACAAAAGTTCGCCGTACACTCTCCAATATGAAGTATTTTTGCAAAGAGGTTTCAAAAAATTTTTTATTTTTTTTCACCATTTTAGATTTTTCGTTATATCTTTGGCATTTACAGTCCGATATTAAACTATAATACATCGATGGTTTTCTCTCGAGGAGACCAATGTTACGCTCTAAGGGCCATTGACCTCAAGTATCCCGTTCTAGTAGTTACCCGCCAGATCTCAGTTGCTACCACCCTAATGTACCACCCTAATGTCAGAAAATTAAAGCTCGCAAAAAAGCATTAAACTTTTGCTAAGAAAGTTTTTCGATAAACCCAGTAGAATTTTTTTTTATATATTGGTTGCCGAACGTAGGGGTCGCCTTTTTAAATTCTTTTCAGTGGATTTTTCCTTTATAGCAAAACTCTTGTCTCCTCGAGGCAAAAAAATCGATATATCGCACTTTAAAATCCAACTTTAAATGCCGAAGCTATAACGAAAAATTGAAAAAGGCGACCCCTACGTTCGGCAAAAAAAAAATTTTTTTTTGAAATTGCCTTGCAAAAATACTTCATATTGGAGGGTGTACGGCGAACTTTTTTTTTGAGGTATGGTCTAATGTATACTATTCATCATATAATAGGAAATTTAGCGTGGATTAAAAGCAAAATAAGCTTTATTTAAGTATTTCGTCTATTCCATGACAAAAGGCCAAAAACGGATTCTGAGTTATAGATTTGTTACATATGTGCACTGGGAAACCATGTGAATCGCCCATTTTAGGTGCAGAATGTGCTCAGCAAACTTATGTACGCGGTACATTTTTGTGGAACTATTTAACCCTCTAATTCAGCAATTAAAGGTCGTTTTTGGCCTAGTTTTAAAAAGGGACAAAAAATACCCATAAGCTGAATAGTAAGAGGGTTTAAATGTTCCACAGAAATATCCCTCGTAGTGTTTTACAAAAGTTGGCTGAACACATCCTATACCTAAAATGGAACATTCATATGGTTTCCTCCTAAAATCCAGGCTTGTGGGACATTTGAGGGCTAATTCTGTATAAGTACGAAATTCACACTTAAGGGGGGTATCGACTTCAGGAAAAAAATTTTTTTCGAATTTTTTTAGTATTTTATTTGGATAGAGCAGAATCTTAAGTATATGCTCAGAAAATATCAATAAAAAATTCGAAGATTTCCACATGTTTTTTTATAAAATATATTTTAGTCACAAAGTAATATTCTATGCATTAAATTTGTACACAAGATTTTTTGGGAGCGCTTTTTTTCATTGTTTTTATTATAAATCTTATTTCGCATAATACAGCAGAACAAAAAGAAAAAAACTACATCCAAATATGCAAGAATTGCACGCAGTCTTTAAAGAAAATCCAATGAGGATTCCTCGATAATGCGCAAAGGCACGTTATATGAGGCAGGTACTGATGGCTTTTTATAAGCCATAAAAGTAATCAATGTATATAAAAAATAAAAAACAAATACAAAACAAATTAAAAAATATAAGAAATAAAATATTTTGACGGAAATGAAATGTCTAATAAATTCTCTACCATCGTTTTTAAGAATATTTGGGATAATATATAAAATACTCATTATCCGATTCCTCTCAAATTTGTTACACATGTAGAAAACTGCGAGGTTTAAATTTTGTTCACACAGGGTTTTTTGAAATTTTGCTGTTTCCTTAGCGTAAAATTAATTTTAAACTTTAAACGCGTTTTCTCACAAATCGGCTGCCGCTGTACAGCCAAGGAGGGTTAACCGATTTCGATCCGGGTTTTTTTCTTTCATAGGCAACAGAAAACTCTAGTCCTCACCGTGGCCTTTTTTTTATTTGGGTCAAATAAATTTTATATCCCCGAGCAAATATGTTTTTTCTTGAGTTTTTTGGAATTTTTAAGTTTGTGAGGCAACTTCCTTTAAAAAAATTTTTTTAAATAAAAATCGGGCCACGATAAGGATTAGAGAATTTATTTGGGATTAAGAATCACTTTACATTTTTATTTTCCGATAATTAATGAAAGCTGCACAGTGGAAGCCGATTTTACCTTTTTTAAAAAAGGCCAGTAATGAAGTGGCAACTCTGGCGATTTTGGCTGGGGAAATATAAAACTGATATTTTTTAAAATACCACAATAAGATGGTTTTTAAATCAAAAGATAAAATAATAAAAATTTTGTTAATTGAATTTTTGACAACCGTTCAAATATGTCCTTTAAAATTCTGTTTTTACAGTATTTACCCCCCTTAAATATTTTCAAACTGATTTTGGATTTTTATACATATCTTGTTAGAAGGATAATTCAGACTAATTTGACTGTGGCAATGGAATTTCAGTTTTATCAAGAATAATTCGATAGCCGCAACCGAAAAATTCATTTAATGCAACTGAACCATTCGATTGGCAACAAATGGGGTTGTCAGCACCGAATCTGTTTTCTGGGTGTATGCTTGTTACTGAGAATCCACTAGTGTCCTTAGAACTATTGACTAGGTAGCTCTTATGGAACCGCACGGAGACATTGGAACCAGACATTTACTAGTACATTTCAATATTCTAGTCGAAACTTTTGGAACTTTTCACTAGATTTCCACACTAGTAATATTGAGAGGTAATATAAGTTCAAACAGGTGCATTTATTTTGTTAAAATAAACACCCAGAAAACAGATTCGGTGCTGATAATCCAATTTGTTGCCAATCGAATGATTCAGCATTTTTGGGTTGCGACTACCGAATTATTCTTGATATAACTGCAATTCCGTTGTCACAGTCAAATTAGCCCTGTCTCAATTCGCAATATCACCAAAAAGTCAACCAAAATAGTTGACAAAAGTGGTGACTTGGAGACACTTGACCCCAGGCTTCCTTCAGGGCATATTTGTAAAAATGTCCCTAAAATTAAATAAACTTTAGGCCAGTATGTGTAATATTAAATTGCAAAAAAAACATATATTTTAAATTTCGGTCTCTAGTTGATTGCTCTGACTTGAGATTTAAGTACAATCTGCATATTGTTCTTTTTAATTTTTTATCTAAATACTTAGTATTTGAACTTTGTTTTTATTTATTTCTACCCAACATCACTACCATTATATTTTCTTCTAAGCATTTTTTTTTCACACTAAAGATTTTCCTCTTGTCTGTTGTGAAGTGCCTGAATAAATAATATTCAGCCACTTTTGCGTTTCAAGCTTTAGATTGACATTCAAATATTACCAGACATTTATCTCGTCAAAATGCAAATTTATATTTATTTTCCTTCTTTTTTTTCTTCGTGCAAAGTGCTTATATTTTGCACCCAGCAAATTAGAAAAAAAACTTGCATAATAAATAATGTTAAACTAAATGGAAAATATAGAGGAATGTGAAAAAAACTACAATTAAATAAAGTTGAAAAGAAAATAATATTATAAAGCATAGCAATTTGGATTTAAATTTAAAATTTTGTTAAAAACAAATTCTGAGTTTGAAGAGGATATGACAGCGTAGGGTGTTTTGTAGAAAAATATTTAAATTCAAAGGTTTGCAACAGAAAACCTGTCAAGTTTGTTTATGTATTCTTTAACCTGTATTATACTTAATCATGGCGTATGAGTAACATCAATTTATTAACACCACTTATACGTCTTAAATAAAATGATGATTTATTTAAATTAAAAGTAACCAAAAATATATCTTTTTATAACAAACTTTTTCCTTTTTCGATACCTTTCCAGGTTAATGTTAGTAACACTTGGACAATGCCACAAGAGGGACTTAATGTATTTTATCGTTTCTTTCGTGATCGAATATCATGGTTTGAAGCAGATGCCGTTTGTCAATTTCATCACGCCAATCTTGTGACAGGTAAAATATGAATATTAACACGAAAAAAAAACTTAATAAAAAGAAAAACAACTAAATACATGTGCCGACTTAATCTACAAGAAAACTTAATAAGAATAAAATTTTATAGACCTCTGGCTTTTCTGTAGTTGTTGTTTACAAATGTCATTAACACTCAGAAAACAATTTAAAAAGGAAGAATATGACAAAACTAAATAAAGAACAACATTTTGTTTAGCTAGCCAGGCAGGTAAACGACAGGAAATACAGTGAAAAATTAAATGGACAGACTGCAAAAGACATGTTTGAATATATGATGAAAAATTGGCAAAAGGGAGAAAACGACAAACCATATAAAATGGCCGGCAGATGTTAAACTAAGAAAAATGTGAACAATAAACAACTACTGGATAAACAAATAGTCGGAACTAGAAATTAAATTTTTTTTTTATTTTTTTTTTTTTTCTAAGCTGAAAAATTAAATGAAGAACAACAAGAGCATATTTGCAGGTGAAATAGATCAATTATTTTTAACTTTTGTAAAAGAAATTTAAATATTTGCTGCACAAAAATATTAATATTTAAAAATAATCATATACTAATAAAAAGAGGTCTGTAAAAAATTTAATTAAAACTACTAAAACTTAGTTAAAAATGGCCTTGCAGAAAAAACTGCTCAAATTATCAGATTATTTTTTAAATATATATTAGTAAGATAGAAACAGCAAAAATAAAACTGCTAAATATACATAATTTTAGTTATGTTCGAGTTAAATTTTTGTCATTAGAAAATAGCAACTTAACCTGCTAAAATCAATTAAAAACTGCGATTTAAAAACAAATAAACTAAATTAGTAAAAAAATATATTATTTGGGCCAAATTGTTTTCGAATGTCAGTTGAATTTGGTTTAGTTAAAGCGAAAACAAATTCTATCAGCCATTAGGAAGTTTACCAACAAAAATAATCATAATTGGGATTTTTTTCCTTTGTTATGCAGTAGATCCGTTCCGGGAATTCCGTATAAAAAAAGGTTTCATTTCCACACAAAAATGGGAGATGAAAGGCGCAAAACTCGAAATAACACTATGGAACATTTTTGGGATTATTGTCTGGGGGGTGAGAAATTCCAAGTCAGGGTGATGGTACTAGGTCAGTATAGTAAAACTCTCAAAGGGTTTGGCGTTCGTATGTGTCATTTTTTTTTATGACCTTTTAAATTTTTTCCTTATCTTGCTGTTTTTTCGCTTAGTTGTAACATTTTGGCAAAAACGTAGTTTAACATAACTCGAGAACCACTTGTCCGATTTTGATGAAACAAATTTAGAAAAATTTAGAATTACAATTTCTCTAATCTGTTTCTATACCGTTTTCCTATATGTGCAACACTTTCGGTTAAAAATGAATGTATGAAGGGAAAAAAGTATTTTTTGCCTAAAAATTTAAATATTTTTTTTTAAAAATTCATAAAAAATCCAAAATGGAAAAAAGTGCCAAAACTAATTACTTTCGCGTAAGTCACATAACTCATGAGCAAAAAAAGGCATAGATCATGAAAATCATTTATCATTTATTCACAATTAGGTAAATGTATGAATTTCAAAAATTTGCTCCAGATATGCACAACATTATTTGGAGAAAACATTGACACTCACAAGCCGAACTCTCTCATATTTTTCTACTGTACTAAAAGAGAAATATTGATGAGGCAACACTGGTTCTGTAATGTTCACATAAAACATGCATTGTCATTATACTTCTTCTCTTTCTCACACTGGTTCTGTGATTTTTGTCATTCAACAAGTGCCGACGAACGCGAACAGTAAAAGTGATTTTTCTCCAGTTTTTTAAAAGTGAACAAAAGAGAACAGAATATGGAACTGTACAAGCCAGATATAAATAGCTTTTGCTACTGCTGTGGTCAATATGTCTCAACACATAAAAAAAGGGGAAATTTCAGTACTGATTTTGTTCAAACATACGAGATGTACTTCAACCAAAATGTTATAGTGAACGAAAATTGGGTACCAAATATAGTGTGTAAAAGCTGCTACAACCGTCTAATGGATTGGAAAAATAGAAGAAAGTATGCCATTCGGTATCCCAATGACTTGGACTAATCCTGGCGAAGGTCACAATCCATTGAATTGCTATGCATGTGCGAATAAAGGAGCCGCAAAAAGGATAAGAAAATCGTATAATTACGTTGGTGTTGCAAGTGCCGCAACACCATTGCCTCATTCGGACCACATTCATGTGCCAAAAGCTTCTAGCCCAGATATTTTCTCTTCTACGACTGCTCCGACATATCATGCACGTGATGATTCCCCATATGAGCCATCAGTATCCAATGAGCCAATTTTAATAAATCAAAATAAGCTTGATTCAATTGTTGCCAAGTTGGAATTAACACAGCATAAATCGGAAGAGCTGGCTTCCATTTTGAAATCAAACAATTTGTTGGCACCCGGTGTGAAAGTCACAGCTTATCGAAGTCGTCAGGCAACACTCCAAAGTTTATTCCTTGTGAATGATGAAAAAACTTCTGCATATTGCCCGGATGTAGGAAAATTGATGGACGCAATGGAAATAAAATATGAAGCAGATGACTGGAGATTATTTATTGACAGTTCAAAACTCAGCTTGAAGGCGGTTTTACTGCATAAGACCAATAAAAAACCTTCAGTTCCAATCGCCTACAGTACAGAAACGAAAGAAACATATGATGCACTGGAAAATATTTTAAAAATGGTTAACTACGCCAAACATATGTGGCGCATATGCTGCGATTTAAAAGTTGTAGCAATGCTTTGCGGTCTTCAAAGCGGCTTTATAAAATATATGTGCTTTTTGTGCGATTGGGACACACGATTTTCCGGTGACCAATATGCATGCCACGGATGGAAACTCAGAGAGCACAGCAGGTTACAAACGGCCAATATTATTCGTGAGCCTCTAGTGCCGAAGGAGAAGATATTGCTGCCTCCACTGCATATTAAACTTGGAATTGTTAAGAATTTTATCAAAACTGTCGCCAAAAGAGATGAAGTTTTCTTGTGTTTGAAACTAATTTACCCGAGACTCAGCGAAAGTAAAATTAAAGAAGGTAAGTTATAATATCACATTCATTTCCCATGATTTTCCATCTTAACAAATTAATTTTTTCCAATCAGGCGTACTAAATGGTCCAGATATACGAAAGCTGATTAAAAGTGACGCATTCAACAATATTTTGATTGACGCTGAATTGAATGCATGGCAGGCAATCAAAGAAGTAATAGAAGGCTTGTTGGGAAAGCATCGTTCTAACAACTACGATGTTTCTGTCGCAAGGATGTTAAGAGCATTCTCGGAAATTGGTGTCCACATGTCCTTGAAAATCCATTATTTACATCATCATCTGGACTACTTCAGCAAACAATTGGCTACCGAATCTGATGAACAAGGTGAACGCTATCATCAAGTTGCTATGCCATTTGAAATGAGGTAATACTGATTTTTTATTTTTTCAAACTCATTTTAATAAAACAAAAACTTACAGATATAGAGGCAAAAAGTCGCCGAGTGCAATAATTGCGGAAATTTGCTGGTGGAGTAAGTTAGTGTGGCAAGACAAGGATGATCTTGATGATAAAGAATTTTCAGGAGATGCAGAAGGGCCAACAGTGGAGTCACACATTGACATTATGTGTGGTTCAGAAACTGATGATAGCGATGAATGCGATGCCACTAGTCCCGAACAACCACCATCGAAAAAGTCTAGGCAATATTTATTAAAATAAATAAAAATAAATAAATAAAATAAAAATAAAAAATTATAAAAATGTTTACTTAATTTTTTTAGTAGTTTATGGCCAGAAGTCTGGAGTTATTGGGGAAAATTTATGAAAAAGGCGATAAATGACACTTTTTTGAATAAAAACAAATATCAATATTTTTGTCAAAATGGGATACCTTCACTTAATTGTAAATAAAAGCAGAACGCGTTAAATTTTGTTTATAGGTTATGTGACTTTACATGAAATTAATAACACTTGATCCTTTTTTCCGTTTTGGATTTTTTATGAATTAAAAAAAAAAAATTTTTTAATTTTTAGGCAAAAAAATATTTTTTTTTCTCCACAAATTTATTTTTACCGGCAAAACTGTTGATTATAAAGAAAAACGTTATATGAACGGATTAAAGAAATTGTAATTCTAAATTTTTCTAAATTTGTTTCATCAAAATCGGACAAGTGGTTCTCGAGTTATGTTAAACTACGTTTTTGCCAAAATGTTACAACTAAGCGAAAAAACATCAAGATAAGGAAAAAATTTAAAAGATCATAAAAAAAAAATGACACATACGAACGCCAAACCCTTTGAGGGTTTTACTATACTGACCTAGTACCATCACCCTGACTTGGAATTTCTCACCCCCCCAGAGTGGCTGTTGTACTGTGTAATCAAAGCCAAACCGGATAAAATTTCTACAGAATAAAAAATAAATAGGAAACGATAGAAATATAATTTTTGTTAAAAATATAATAGGGGTTTTCATATAAACTAGTTAATTCCTTGTAAACCTTTTATAAATACAAAATATATTTTTTATGAACGGAGCTTGACATTAAACTAATAAACATACCAGAATTACACCGTTTACGAGTAGAATACGAGTTTATATGAAAACTCCTAATATTAGGACACTTACAAGATCTTTGATTTAGACATTTTCCTTTACTACGTCGACCGTTTAAGCAAATAAAAATGTTTTCACTGCCCTGTTTCTAGACATAATTTCTGTTAATAATCAAAACTGAAAGGAATTTAGGAATCTAATCTAAGACGCTAGAAAAAAATTGTTAAAGAAATCTCTAAGGATTTCTGTTTTATGATAGATAGATAGACCGTGAGTGATTTGGAGCATTAATTTTATTTGATGTATGCAAAATTCATACGATTGAAATAAACGTGTTTGTCTAGCTAATAAAAAAAAATTATAAAAAATTCATTTCTCGTTGAACAACCTTCAATTTTCAAAAATTAAAAAATCTGGTCCGATACAAGTTTGTACCCATTAAAAATTCCATATATCCTGAAAGAAGGGTACTCGCATTTTTCGCTTTTTCTATATCAATTCGTTTAACCGTTTAAACAGCGAATTAATATTTAGTTAATAAGAGTTTTTTTTAATTTAGACGGCCGTCCATATATATACACTCAAAAAAAAAAGTCAGTAAAGTCAGCAAAAACTGTTGCTGTGTCAGCAAATTTTTAGTCAGGAGCGTGCTTGCAAAAAAGTTGGTAATTTCAGCAAAAGGTTTGCTGAAAATCAGCGAGCTGATTTTTACCAAAAAAATAGTAATCTTCAGCAAAAGTTTTGCTAACACTTAGTCAACTGCAAATGAAAAAAATCCTTGCTAAAATCACTAAACTTTTTGCTGAATATTAGTAGACTGAAAAAAACTCAAAAAACTTGTAGCGAAATTTTACTTTAGTTAATTTATTTGCTGAAAATTTAAATATTGAATATGTGTAGAGTTGTTTTCCTTTTTTTGTCATTTCCGTTTCCAGACAAGCTGCGACATCTACATCTAGTCTATCTGGTTGTCGTCCTTGCTATGAATGCTGTTATCAGCACAATTTTTGTAACAAAATAAATTAGTAAAACATTAGTTCGAAATTAGTTTAGTGCTAAAAAAATATAACTAAAATTATTGCTGAAAACGGAATTTCAGCAAAAAAATTGCTGAAAACTAGTACACTTGATATACAAGACGTTTTACTAATTTTTCTACTAACTTATTTTTTTGAGTGTATATATTACCTAAATACTAATTCCTTATTTAAACTGTTAAACAAATTGATTTCGAAAAAATGGGAGACATGGATATTTTTTTTTAGCCCTCCTTTCAGAATATATTAGTCCTCTAATGCTCTTTTTTCTGATTACGATAATACTTAAATTATATATTTGGCGTTGAAAATCTACAACGGAACAATTATTAAAATTTTAATTTATCGCTTTATTTAGGCGATATAGCACAACAAAGGTTCAAGATTTATATAGAAACCCAGTTGTCAAATAATTTCGGTCTTTTATATAAATAATATCAGTAAAATAAAATTACGTACCAAAAATTGTTGATCAATTGTTGTTATTTCAGAAGTTATGGCAATTTTCGCTTTTTGAAAATTACGAAATTGGGCGAATTTGGCACTAAACATCAATAAATTTTGACGAAATTAGTTCTCTGAGTATATAATGTGTGTTTAATTTCAAGAAAATCTGTTGGCTAGTTTTTGAGTTAGAGAGATATTTGTAAAACGTATCCTGGCGTTATCCTGTGAGTCCTGGAGAAAAAAATTTTAACTGATTTTACAATTAGAGACTCTAAACTAGCTTTTTTATTATCAATAATATACGCCAGATCGTAAATGTATTTTTGGCGATTTTTCACATATTTTTTTCTGTTTTAAAAAGTTAATTTTTTCAAATTTTCTAAATTTTCACTTTACATGCTTCTCGCTTGAAACCCGTTCCTTAAACAAAAAAAATTTAAAGGCAAAAAAAGTAGGCAGTTAAGTTTTCTATAAACAAGCTGTGCCTAGTATCAGCTATGAGTATACCCTCTGCGTTAAATTTCCAAAAAAATCTGTCGGCCAGGTTTTGAGTTAGAGAGAGATATTTGTTAGATATATACTGTTATTATCCTGTGAGCCCTGAATAGGGTTTATGTCCCGGGATTCCCGGGAATCCCGCCCTTTTCCAATCCCGCAATCCCGGGAATTTCATGCGGGATTTCCCGGGATTTTTTGTATTCTTTTATAGAAGTTCTAGCTAGTATATATTACAATTTTCAAAGCTTTATTTAAATTTAAAGCATTAATTTTTTTGAAATCAATTTAAATAAAAATATTTAAAATAAAAAATACGAATTAGGCCCGATTACTGAATGTTCAGTTAAAATTTAGCCAACAGTTAAATTAAAATTTTGTATGGGAAACAACAACAAATGTGCCAGTTAAAGTCCCAGTTAGTAGCTAACTTGACATTCAGTAATCGGGCTTTAAAATTTAATAAACTGAATTAGTACAATATAAAAAAAAAATTATTTAGGCCAAATTGTTTTTGAATGTCAGCTGAATTTGGTTTAGTTACCAATAAAAATACTCGTACTTCAGAAAAAAATGATTTCTTTTAAACGATGATCTTTGTTCAAGTAATGCAATATATACAACATTTCAACATCATTATTTCAGTTCCAAATATCTCCAAAAAGCCTGTGCATTAAAAATTTAAAAAATTAGTAATATTTTCGTATTTTCAGCTGATATAAGTAATTTGAGTGTTTTTTACTTCAAATAATTTCATTTAAATTTCAATTGCTACTCCTTTATTTTAATTGTATTTTTTAAAAATTATTTATTTTTTAAATAATGCATCAGATGCTTTTTCAAATTATTTTGGATTTTTTATATGTTAATTTAAAATGCAACTATGAAAATTAAATAACCAAGCAAACAAAGATGATCATTAATGACTCAGAAATTAGCTCCAAAAACATAAACATTTTTCCACTTTTTAATGTGAAAGTGGTCCGTCCATTTTGGAATCTTCTTTGAGTACGAAAAATTAACCCTCATTTTGAGGCAGCTTTTTCGATTGTAGAGACAACTTTTTGGGTTGTTTTCTGAGGGTTCATATTTTCTACCAAAAAAAGAGTGTTTTCAAAAAAACAATAATCATTTCCATGAGCCATTTAAGAATATTATTTATGAGCGCTCCAAAATTGCTGGCTGGGAATTCATTTTTAAAAAATTTATAATCAAAAAATACCAATTAAAGTTAAAAAATTATTTAATAATATTTTATTTTCTATTTTTATAAAATAAATCTTTTTATAAAAATTTGTGTGAAAAATACTCCCTTTTAAACTTTTTTATAAAAATAATTCTAGACGAATTCTTCTGAAAATCTCCATAGAAACAAAATATCTAAAATAGAAATTTTTGGATTCCATACTTAAGAAATGTTTAAGTAAAAAATCGATATTGGTTCTGACTATAAAACTGGTCCGACACAAGTTTGCACCCAAGAACAATTCCAATATGTCCTAAAAGAAGAGATGAAAATAAAATACCCGTGTCTTTCACTTTGTCTTTATTAATTCGTTTAACCGCTTAAAACGCGAATTAATATTCAGCTATTTCTAAGAGTTTTTTTAAAATTAAGAAGGCCTTCCATATAAATATATTACCTCAATATTAATTCGCGATTTAAACTGTTAGACGAATTGATCTGGAAAAAGTGGAAGACATGGATATTTTATATTTAGCCCTGCTTTCAGAATATATTAAGTAGATTTTCTCATAGGTACAACCAAAAAAGTAACTTTGTAGAAATCGAGTTTTTCCAATACAACATATGTCGGATTTATTTATTTTCGAATGAGCGGGAATTCCCGGGATTCCGGGAAATTCAGAAAAAATCCCGCTGTCCCGGGAAATGAAAAAGTCCGGGAAAAGAAAAACCCTAGCCCTGAAGCAAAAGTAATTACTTATTTTACTAGTAGAGATTCCAAACTAGTTTTGTTATTATCAATAATGTATGTCAAATCGTAATTGTGTTTTTGACAATTTTTAAAATATTTACTTATGTTTTAAAAATTTAATTTTTTAAAATTTACGAAATTTTCCATTTACATCCTTTTCGGTTGAGAATCGTTTCTTATAAAAAAAAAGTTTGAAAACAAAAAAGGAGGTAATTTTTTTTTATTTATTTAAAAAGCTATTTAAGATCTGAAGACCGATTTTCGGCGGCCTTGGAGGGTTAAAGTAATAGGCTGTTTCATATATTTGTATTTTTATGGCTATATTAAAATCAGATAAATAAATCCAACTTTGTTTGGATTTTACAAATCCACTTTTGGTATGAAAAATTCTAAACCTAGGTGATTAAAAAATGCGCTTATTATTTGACAGTTAAATATAACAATAGTGGTTCCTTATTTATTTTAGAAAAGAAAAAAAATGTTTCACTTATTTTAAAACCCTCGAATAATATTTCCTACAAAATCTTTTAAACTAACGACTATAAAGATTGTTTTGTTTAGATTAAAATTTAGGCTGAATGTTTCAGTCAATAGTATAATATATAAAAGAACTTAAGTATAAAATGTTCATACAAGCATTAGTGCTGCAGGTTGTTGTATTTTTTTGGCAGCACTTCAATAAGATTGAAAAAGTTGCTTTAGGAAAAAATCGTTTTATTTAAAAACGTCCAAACAAGAAAAAAAAATCACCCCCAAAATAAGGAAAAAATTTTAGAGAACCTATTAAACAAGACAGGAGCCTTTTATATTTGATGTTAGAAATGTTATCACTTAAAATGTCAACATGTTTTATCCATCACATACACAGCAACACATATAAGTATAGTGCATATATACAAACACCTACACATATGAGAATATTCCTATGTATCTAAACTATATATCCTTAGTATACATTGACAGAGGTCTATACATATGCATTCACTCAAGCATAGACAACTCGACATAATACACAGATAGACACCAAGGAATCTTTCATATATCCAAATATATTTACATCGTACATTTCTACCAAGATAGCAAAAACAAAAAAACAAAAAAAGAATAAGGACGAGCCAATACAATGAATGAATGAATGGTGCAAAAGGGATCTTATGTGATTTTTAGTATTTTGTTGCGACAAGGTGTCACAGTTGCACTGACATGAAAAATATATATTTTATACTGTAGCTTCGTTTGTTTCCAAGTTTTTATTTTATGTTGATATAAGAAAACTTTTTTGCATGTATATTCTTATACAGAGTTTATGTTTCTTATTTCTGTAAAAATTTAAATTGACAATTTAAAAAATTCTTTTATTTAATCATAAGATAGAAAATACAATATATTCGAGCTCCTATATTCAATAAATGCCAACTCAAAAAAGCCAACTACTCAGGAGAGTTAAAAAACTAGTTATTTCGCTTAAGTATTATTGTAAAAATAAACAATGTAGCTTCCATAAGATGGTTTCAATATTCTTACGAATTTTTATTTATGTAAAAAATTTCATATTTTGCACTTATTTGCGTATTTTTTTGACATAGCATATTTTAGTATATCAAAAAACAAATATTTTTTCGAGTTAGCATATTTTGTTGGAAAATAAAAATAGGATTTTTTTGAAAAATATTTACCCCTAAATTCATAAACGCTTTGTAAAATTATAGAAGGTTTATTGAACAAATTTTGTATGAAAACGAGTAAAAAGGTTAAAGTCGGGCATGCCGACTATAGAATACCCTACACCAGTCTGGGTAAAAGCCAACTAATGTCACCAAAATCAATAGGCTGCGTTATTGGGCCAATATAGGTCTGTGTACCAAATTTCATCAAAATATCTTAATATTTGCGACCTGCAGCGTATAAACAGTATAATTTTGGTAGGACCCTTATATGGGCACTAGGTCTAAACATGGACCGATGTTCATCAAAATCAATAGGCTTCGTCCGTGGGCCAAAATAGGTCTGTGTACCAAATTTCGTCAAAATATCTTAATATTTACGACGTGCATCGTATAAACAATATAATTTTGGGGGGACCCTTATATGGGCACTAGGTCTAAACATAGACCGATGTTCACCAAAATCAATAGGCTTCGTCCTTCGGCTGCCATAAGTCGGTGTACCAAATTTCATCAAAATATCTTAATATTTGCGACCTGCAGCGTATAAACAATATAATTTTGGTAGGACCCTTATATGGGCACTAGGTCTAAACATAGACCGATGTTCACCAAAATCAATAGGCTTTGTCCTTGGGCCAACGTAGGTCTGTGTACCAAATTTTATCAAAATATCTTAATATTTGCGACCTGCAGCGTATAAACCATATAATTTTAGTAGGACCCTTATATGGGCACTAGGTCTAAACATGGACCGATGTTCACCAAAATCAATAGGCTGCGTTACTGGGCCAATGTAGGTCTGTATACCAAATTTTATCAAAATATCTTAATATTTACGACCTGCAGCGTATAAAAAGTATAATTTTGGTAGGACCCTTATATGGGCACTAGGTCTAAACATGGACCGATGTTCACCAAAATCAATAGGCTGCGTTATTGGGCCAATATAGGTCTGTGTACCAAATTTCATCAAAATATCTTAATATTTACGACCTGCAGCGTATAAACAGTATAATTTTGGTAGGACCCTTATATGGGCACTAGGTCTAAACATGGACCGATGTTCACCAAAATCAATAGGCTGCGTTATTGGGCCAATATAGGTCTGTGTACCAAATTTCATCAAAATATCTTAATATTTACGACCTGCAGCGTATAAACAATATAATTTTGGTAGGACCCTTATATGGGCACTAGGTCTAAACATGGACCGATGTTCAAAAAAATCAAACTTGTTCGTCCTTGGGCCAACATAGGTCTATGTACCAAATTTCATCGAAATATCTTAATAGGTGCGACCTGTAGAGTGCGTACAAGATTGCATGGACAGACAGACAGACGGACGGACGGACGGACGGACAGACGGACATCGTTAAATCGAAATAAAAAAAAATTCTGAACCGATCGGTATACTATAAGGTGGGTCTACGACCAATATTTTTTGGTGTTACAAACATCAGCACAAACTTATAATACCCTGACCACATAGTGGTGTAGGGTATAATGACGTTTTGTAAACCTGCTATAACTTTACAAAGCATTTATGAATTGAGGGGTTATTA
This sequence comes from Leucophora obtusa, assembly GCA_949987735.1. Classification (NCBI taxonomy): domain Eukaryota; kingdom Metazoa; phylum Arthropoda; class Insecta; order Diptera; family Anthomyiidae; genus Leucophora; species Leucophora obtusa. The sequence goes on from OX465297.1 coordinate 209,357,124, forward strand.
TTTAAGCATTTTACTTATGAGATGCTTTATTCCATATTAGATACACTCTAATAAATTTTTATTTAAATTTACCCTTTTTATAGTAGGTAACTTTCAATTTCCATTACAGATTATATTTAGACTGCTGATACTGCTAAGTTTTCAATTCCAATCTTGGTGATTTCTTAGGATTTTTGCGATTCTTTTTCAGCTCACTTAACATCATTGAATCGTGGTTGTATGTCACTTGTGAGTCGTATTCATTCTACCAAGCATACTGTTGATATTGATTCCAGTAGCACCATGCTGTAAAAAAGAAATATATTTGTTTTGATAAAAACATTAAACAGTTACTTAGAAGTAGTATAGAACTGGATAACAAATTTAAGAAATAGCACTCCCGAAATAAAACTAACATTTATATATATTTGGGTGCCCAGAAAATAGAAATGTTTCGGCTTTACCCCTAATTATGTTTCTTTTAGTGCAAAAAGTGTTTTAAATGTTATTAGATTTTTGAGAAAGGCTTACCTGCTCGCAGAAGTCGGGGTTTAAAAAGAAATGAATTTTGAAGTTATTTGAATTTGTTTAATTGAAAATTGTGTTTAAAATGAAATAGAGGAATGTTTATAGGGGAAAAAATTTCAAAATATATATCGTCGATTTCATATGATATCGCCCAACATCTTAACAAAAGTCTCTAAGTTTTAATATTTTAGTTTACATAGTTTACTTTAAGAACCCACTGAAATATTTCCGATGTTGATTCCACGAATTTATTCACGTTTTCTGTTTCCGCAGTTTTTTAGTTTATGCAAAATAAAATAAGGTAAAAATTTATGCAAAATATGATAAAAATTTATGTACATTTGATAAGATGCTGTTTAATCGTTTACGGAAAAAGTACAAAAAACATGGCTTTTTTTTAGTGGATTGTTTTGAAATTCAAATTACTTGACCTATATTGGCCATTTACTAGGACAGTTTATGGCAGTGTTTCAAAAAGTACAAACTACAATCAATTTATGGTTTAAATTGCGGGGTTTTTAAAAATGCTAACATAAAACAATTTTGATGCTGTTTCCTGTATTATTTTTAAGGGTAGATTTTAATGCAGTCCAGAGTTGTTAATATTAAAGGTTACTTATCTTGTATATAATGATTACCTGGAATTTTATTGAACAGATGAAGATTAATTGGTGCTGCAAAGGACCATTCCTTGTCTTAACACTTGGGTCACCAGTGTTATTGGTCATTGTTGGCATTTTAATTGCTTTTGTAACTGCTGCTGTTGTGAAGTTTATGATCTGTCGCAAACTACCCGGGAATTGTAGTAATAATAATCATAACAACCGAATTCCGCCATTTGTTGATTGATAATATATATATATATATATTTGTTCCTTTTACTCCTGCAAGGAGCATAGGGCCGCTGATAATATAGCGTGGTTAATTCACGGAAGCCACCAAATGTACGTCCTTGTACCATATATTACCATCTGTTTATACAAATAAATTCAGCAGATATTTTAATTGTACCTTTTTTTTTGATTTTTTGTATATTTATTTATTAACTGCATATTGCACAAACCTGGATAGTGTCCGGCAAATTCTGCTTTACTTTCCACAACCAAATAAATTAAATTTTGAAGCATTTTAGTTTTTTTCCGCAATATTTATTCCAAATTTTATTGTTTGATATTTTTATTTGTTCATAAATATTTATATGACAAATCAAGTTTTACTTTTAAATGTTTGTACATTTACACACTTTATGCCTAAATCCTGTTGTTAAGCACAAATTAATAATTGTGCACACAATATGTGTAAATATAAATAAAAAATGCCTGTTAATACATTTTATGTGTACCTTTATATAAAAAAATGCGCAAACAAATATTTTACACACTTTGTGTCTAAATTTAGGCATTAAAACTTTAGGCATTACATAAAAATGTACATACATTATTGAAGTGATTTTACAAGCACTTTTTAGAGTGTAGAATAATTTAAAAACTACTCGAGGGGGTCTCTAACTCGCCCTGTATTCTAACAGGATCACTCCAAATGTGCTATTTTGGAAGCTCATATCATTGACTATAATCGCCCATACATAATATTTCAATCCGATAAATATTTTAAAAGTTACATGTATATTACCAATTTTTTTTTGGAACCACTAATTACTAATATGATAATATTACCATATCTCGAAAACTAGCCACTGGATAACAAAATCTTTTCCAGATTCGTATTCAGCATACCAAATGCAATAAAATGTGAGGTAAATTTATAATATATTAATTTTTTTTAAAAAAGTTGGAAATTTACTATGGGAGTTATCATTTATTTTCACCAAGCAAAATTGTACTTTGAGATAGCATAATAACAAAAATTTATATAAAACGAGAACTAATTATCTTTTGGCCTTGAAATTCATATAACAGATAGGTATTGCATAGGGGAGATATTTGCCATCGGAAACTCATTTTGATCAAATTTAAGTTGACATATTTTGAATAAAGGTCCTTAGTAACTGGTTTATGCTAGCATAAACCAGTTACTAAGGACTGTTATTTGTAACGTTACTCAGAACAATAATATACCAAATTCTAGAAACATTGCCATGATCGACTTTATTGGTTATTACAAGGGTTTTTCTTTTCCCGGACTTATTCATTTCCCGGGACAGCGGGATTTTTTCTGAATTTCCCGGGATCCCGGGAATTCCCGCTCGTTAGAAAATGAATATATCCGACGTATGTTTACTTGAAAAACTCGATATCTATTAAAAAAAACTTACGACAAAGTTCATTATTTGGTTGCAGTCATAAGAAAATCTACTTAATATATTCTGAAATAAGGGCTTAATATAAAATATCCATATCTTCCAGTTTTTCGAGATCAATTCGTTTAACTGTTTAAATAGCAAACTAATATGCAGGTAATATATTTGTATGGAAGGCAGTCTTAATTTTAAAACAACTCTTAGAAATACATTAATTAAATATTATTTAATTCGCGGTTTAAACGGTTAAACAAATTGAATCATAAATTCTTTTAGGATATAATGCAATTGTTAATGGGTGCAAATTTGTATCGGATCAGCTTTAGAATCAGAACTAAGATCGAATTATCGATTAAATATGGAATCCAAAAATTTCTATTTCTAGATATTTTGTTTTTATGCAGATTTTCAGAAGTATTCGTCTATTTTTATTAAAAAGTTTAAAAATTGGTTTTTTTCACACAAATTTTTAGGCAAATCGTATAAATATTTTTATAAAAATAGACACTAAAATATTATTGAATAGTTTTATAACTTTAATTGGTATTTTTTGAATAGAAATTTTTTATGGCACAACTACTTAAAAAAAATTATTTAATTTTCATTGTTGCATTTTTTTTTTTAATTAACATATAAAAAATCCAAAAAGCATCTGATGCATTATTTTAAAAATAATAGTAAGCTATAAGTGCAGCGAGAAGTTTTCAACTCAGTCCCGTTCAAAAATATATTTTTTAATATATTGTATTTTTTAAATATCCAAGAGGATGATTTGCGATGCAAATAGAAATATCGGAAGAAAATTAAAAAATAAAATACAAAACATTTGGATTTTTATTTTTAAAAATTTATGACCTAAAGCCAAACAATACCAAAAATATAACAACACCAAAGGTCAACAATATTTAATCTAACAAAAACATAAAATTTGAAAAATAAAACTGAAATAAAGGAATAGCAATTGAAATTTAAATGAAATTATTTGAAGTAGGTAAACTCAAAACACTTACATCAATTGAAAATACGAAAATATTATCATTTTTTTTTTTTTTTTAATTTTAATGCCGAGTTTTTTTGGAGGTATTTGGAGCTGAAGTACTGATGTTGAAATGTTGTGTATGTATATTGCTTTATTTGAACAAAGACCATCATTAAAAAATATAAAATTTCCGAGGTACGAGTATTTTTTTGGTATTTAAACTTGATAATGTCTAATAAAATTTGTTTTCGGTTTAACTAAACCCAAAAAATTCGGCCTAAATAATATTTTTTTATATTATATATTATATTATTAAATTTTAAATCGCATTTTTTAATTTTAAATATTTTTTATTTAAATTACAACAAATTTTAATTAATTAACAACATCCAAAACAAGTATTGCTTCTAAAGAATAATTGCTCTAAAAATGATCCTAAAAAGTGATTTTCATACACTTTAATTCCAAAGGAATAATTGAGGGTTCAAATCCTGGCTGGAAAAATAGATTTTTGATTTTTTTTTTTATTAATTTTTAATATATATAATTAATTTGTTTAAAATCAATATTTTTCTTTAATTTTTCAATTTTTATAAACATATAAAATAAAAACGATAAAATTTTGCTTTTTATGCACCTGTGGAAATAGTACTGAATTGCGGTGCACCTTTTACACTTACCTAATAAGTATTTTTATTGAAGAGAATAAGACACAATAACTCGAAATAACAAATTGATGTGTTTATGCCAGTCAACTTTCAGATCAAAAATAGCTCAGCGGCAGAGAGCTAGACTAGCAATTTAGAATTCGAAACCAATTGGTGGCAATAAAAAAATTTTTAAAACAAAGCAAATTTTGTTTCCGAAAATTTTTTTAAATCTTTCAATTGATAAAAAAGAGTCTCATTTGCACTCGTTCAAAAGGTAATGGAATAATGTTGAAAAGGGAGTACTCCTCTCCTACGACAACTCAATGTGAAAATCATTAGTGTTTCTGTTAAAAAAGTAGTACTTCGGGATTATTAATTGTAGAACTTTCTCTACTATTTTTGCATCTCCTTATTTTACAAACTATTATAAGAATTGTGCACATTTCCCATCAAAAAATATAAACAAAATATCCCATAATTCGTGACGTTACCCAATAAACTTAATGATATCGTTATAATACCGAAATGATAGGTGATATTTATTACAATATATGATAATCGTTATTCCAGTCAATTTCCATCTGGTAGCACAATAGGTATCATTTTAAATTTGGCAAAAATTAAATCAGTAATTAATTCGTTAGATTAAGAATTAAAGTTGACTTATTGGCCAATAAAAAAGTGTATAGATAGCCGAAACAAAAAGATTTCTAGTTGTTATTTGTTCTTGAAAATTTTTTTATTTTTTCTTTTTATTACACTATGCGACAGTCAAAATCGGGATGGGATGAAACAAACGGGAAATGTTATATCGGTCAAAAACAAGTTATACGTGTCCCGGCGTTTCGCTGGGTCACCCCTAGGAATCGAGATATATCTTTTTTTTTGACATAACTCGAGAACCACTAGTCCGATTTTGCTCAAACAATTTTAAAAAAATTAAAAATTACAATTCCTTTAATCAGTTCATATAATGTTTTTCTATATACTCAACAGTTTTGCCGGTAAAAATAAATGTTTGTTACCGCTAACATAAAAATCAATAACCTTTTGTTTATTACTTCTTTTTAATATTTTAGGCAAAAAATATTTTTTTCTTCATACATTTACAGTATTATTAATATTACACTCACAGTATTATTAATATTAACTATTTTTAAGTATCCCAGCCAGCAAACAAGTCCAGCCAGCAAAATTTGGTTACTTTTTTGAGGCTTGTTATTCTATGATTCAAAACTTATTCAAATAAAGCACATTTTTTTTAAATTTTCAAATTTTTTGTCCAAAATTGCGAAAATATGAGCCTTTTAAAATGAATCATAAAAGACACAAAAATTTGGACCAAATTATTAAATCCAAAAGATGGTTCAGAAATGATTCAGAAATGTAAACAAATTTGAATATTTTGCGAACAATTCAAAAAAGGCTAAAAAAAAATCACTAATTTTTGAGCCTTTCGAATTTTTTAAAATCTTTTTTTTGAAGTCATTTTTGAATCAAAAAAGAAGACTATTTTGGATGAACGTCTTTCATACAAAAATTTTAATTTTTAATAATATTTTTTGAGCTTTTTTTGATTCATTTTTGGGCTTGTTTGCTGGCTGGGATATCATTTTATAGTTTGCTGGATTTAGAGAATTTACATAAAATTATTTCAATTATTTTTAAAATGCGCGGTGAAGTTTATGGGAAAATTTTCAAGTGATTTCTTCTTTTGAACCACTGCATCGAGTTTGATCATTTTTGACCCAACGCTGATTGGGGGAATAACAAATAACCCTGATAAAAATAAGGAGTCGAATAGTTAGAAAAATTAAATTTTTGGGGATCGTTGGAAACATAATTTTGAACACACAATTATCTTTTTAAAGAGCTAACCTAGAAAAACGGATAGCAATACTGGATTCAGCATAAGCGAGTTAGGTTTACCCACGGGGTGCTCCGTTTGTCAGATTTTTCAATTAGCACTGTGTTCTTAACACCCAAACGATTAACACCCAAACGAGGCATATTTTTTTTATTACTTCGAAAGTAAATTTTAATTTGTAATCTCCTTAAATTTAACTCATAATTATATTGCAAATATTTTGGAAATTTTACAGTTATTTAGCATACAAATTCTGCTGATTCCAGCAGTTTATATAGCAGAACCTTTCTAAATTATTTTTAGTATCTTCTCAGCTATTTTTACATACTTATTTATGTGAGTGTAGTTTTTGTTTTATTTATTTATTTATTTATTTATTTATTTATTTATTTATTTATTTATTTATTTATTTATTTATTTATTTTTTCCTACTACAAGATATAGATAATAACATGTGTAATGAATAATTTTCATTTGTAGGGTGTATTTCAGCTATTTATTTTTAAAATTAAAAATATGATGAAACAAAAAAATCACAAAGCCCCGAAAAGTCTTGAAATCCCCAAAAATTCCGAAATTCCAATTAATCCCGGAATCCTGAAAAATCCCGGTATCTCAGGATTTAACTTTCCAGAATCCCACCTCCGGGGATATGAAAAACAAATCCCGTTCGGTACCTCTAGAGTCTATCCTACTATGCGACACTTTTATTGGTCCTCCAGATTTACCGAACCAATTATTTATATGAAAGGGCAACAAATGATATGACAACATATTTCTGTTTATATGTTTCTTTAAGCACATACAGATCTAGTACACCAGCTCATATGTATATGCAAATTATTGTATATACAATACAAGTAGTTGAATTTATTTATATGCATTTAATTTTTTTACTAAAAAAATATTTTTTCTATCATTTTCTTCTAGTCGACAACAGTTTTCAATTTGATGCAACTAGAGACCTTTTAAGAGAATTAGATGTTAACGACATTGTCTGGATTGGTCTTATGAGACCTCAAAGCTCTGATCGTTTTATGTGGTCGTAAGTATTATATGCTGTTCTATGGATAACTATGGATGTTAGTTATAGACAAGTCAAATCACAGTTAGCACACACCATATATTGTCACCAAAAATACAGAAGGGCATAACAGCACTTTTCATTCTTCGCAGAATTAAAGATATTTTTGATTTAAAGGGCACATTTTCTTTTCTTACTGAAAATGCGACTATAGACTTATTTCTATGTTAAATTTTTTAGGAACATATAGTTTAGTTTAGAACATCATAATTAATCAGAAACTCGATTTTGAATTTTTTGTTGTTACACCCTTTTTCATTTTAGGTGACGACATACATGTGTATATTGTACAGTGTTTGGTTATTGTTTATTTCTAAACACTCATGCATATTTTTTACTCCTTTTTATTTATTTATTTACTTTCTATAAATGTTTCACTCTTTGTATGTAGAAAGATTTAAAAAATATTAGAAAAACAATATACGAAGAATGCTTGATAAATATTTAATTTAACATTAAATTGTTTACACTTGACAGAAATTCATACAATTCCGATTACAAAGTTGTAGCATAACAGAAATGTTGTAGAAATAAATTATTCCAAATGGGGTATATTTTTTTACGGGACATATTCGTGTTCAACACGAATATGTCCCAAAAAATTTCTAAAAAGAAAATTCAACAATTTAAAATACTTTAATTACTTGCAACATAAACTCTCTACTGAGGGGTCCCCGGAAAGAGTGAAACTAAGACAGTCTGCCCTTATATCTAGTTACACTTTTGAATAACATTTTTTTTCTTCCTGGAAAAAAAAACAATTCAGGTTATGAACGACCATTCCCGAATTTCCCGCGATTTTGAAATTTAACTTAACAAATATTTCCAGAAATTCTAAAAACGTCGTCCCCTGACGATTTCCTTAGGCAAGAATGAAATCCGGATAGGGACATGCCTGCAGCGGATTATTTTTCACAATTTGTTAAATACGTTTGAAATTTTTAGCATATTTAATTCCTTTGATGCAATTAATGTATATCCCGATAAAATAAAATTAAAAAAAAGAAAATCTTTTACCTTTTTTTAATATAACTCACAATATATTTTCCATAACCGATTGAGGTTTATTTAAAAAGTAATAGGTAAAGTTTGTTTTCAATTGAAGAATCAATTAAAATACATTGAAACATATGGTTTAACTTTTTTTATCAATCAACAAAAAACAAACTATAAAAAATATGTATCGCCTGTAGGAGTTGTTATAGAAAAAATAATTTAAATAATTTCGTTGTTTTCAGTTTTAAAACAAAAAAATTCAAATATTTTCGGTTTTCTTTTTTGTTCAAATAGTTTGTTTATATACAAAATTATTTCAATTCAAATTACAAGAAATTCTTTACTCATACACACAATCAAAGCCAATAAAAACATGAACGTATGTATTGTGTATGGTGTAGTGTTTTAAAAATTAAACAAAAAAAAAACGTTCAAATATGAAAAACAAACCACGTTTTTTTACGTTTTGTCAGTTAAAAATTTATGATTGTTTTAACAGACTTTTCAATTATTTTTATTTCTTTTATGGATTGTTTAAACAATGTTTGAAAAAAAATAGCAAATTGGTTTGAATATAATGAGAAATCAGTAGATCTTTTTATAATTGTGTTTTCAATTAATTTAATATGTATTTTAGGTTGTTTTTAACGATAAAATATTGTGAGTGTAAAAATAAATTTCTTATACCCAGAAAACTGATTCGTTGCTGATAGTCCAACTTGTTGTCCACGGTATGGTTTAGTTATATCCAATGGAATTTTCTGGTTGCGACTAATTAAATACTATGCAAAATTTATTCCGATATTTAAAACTACCGGTAACGAAGTATCGGGCTTTCAGCTGAAATTATATTTTTCACTATTTTTATTGCCTTCTTGGGTTTTGATCGCTTCCCACAATATAACACAAATTGTACTGCGGTGTAGTCGGCTTATCGGTAGTTTATAAAGTAAGGTGGGAGAGTTTATCTTTTACTATATCTGTTTATCTTTTATTTAGATCTGATCAGATCTAATTAGATCTCAAATTTGTCCCCAATTTTGAGATCTAATTATCTGCCCAGATCTGTACCATTTTGAAATAATAAAAAAAATAATACCCACCCTATTATACAGTAATTAAAGTGGTGCAATCAAAATAAAAAATGTTTTGATTCACTCAATAATCTTCCTTAATCTTCATCATCAATATTTTTGCACGACTAGGAAAGTTGTGAAATAATATTTCTAATGGTGGGTGGCGTTTCGAATTTGGACTTTAAATTTTAATCAGTCTTTGCCAACTTTCGGAAATAAAACTTTGTCAGTTATTGGTACGACATTGTTAGTATTTTTACTGCATTAGCTATCTGCTTCCGAACAGTTAAAATAAATACATTTTCAGTTATTTAAAATGATAATACCAATACCGCATTTTTAGGAATATATTCAATTTAAATGCATTCTACTTTAACTGGCAATTTACTTTTAAAATAAAATGAAAAAATTGCAATATACTAATAAGCCCAAAATACTGCACAATCCCCAAATCCCGAAAATTTTCGAAGTCCCCAAAATTCCCGGGATTTGCGGAAAATTTGATTGGTTTGGCATCACTATTTTAGATATAAATTAACTATAGGAATATTTGGAAAAGTTTCGGGATTGGAAAACATAATGGAAATGTTGTTTGTTTTTATCAGAATCACGAGTTCATATTTATCAAACAACTTACGTTTTAAAATATGAAATACATATTATGTTTACTTGTGACTGAATATTTATTGATTTTTTCTCACATTGTATATAAACAAAATGACAATACGAACGGATAGTACAAGAACATAATCATATAGTAAATATTTACAGCAAATTTGTGTAATAAACACATAGTTATATATTTAAAATCATACTTTTGAAAAAATCATGAAACCAATAAGCATTTGGAAGATATATCATCCACATGATATTGCGGCAATATCTTCTTTTTTTCATTTAAACGATATTAATCAAGTAGCATTTTAAACGTATCTTCTTCTTAACAACTGGCAGAAATATTAACGTTATTAAAAAAATGTCAAAAATTGTTTTTATTTGTATCATTTAAAAGAAATTATATTTTTGAAAAAATACAATTTGTTAAAAAATGTTTGGCCAATTGCAGAAAGCTAAAGAACAATCAAACAAGAAGGAAGAATTGTACGTTATTTTTATTAACGCGAGTAAATTCTGTATTGGAGTCATTTACAATTAAATTTTAAGTAAAACCTCAATTACTTTTTTCTCAGAAAACGTGTTTCATGACAAACTATACGCAAATTCCCCCGGAAGAGACTGATGAAGCGTTTAATTTTTAACAAGAATAATAGCTCAATGTATCAATAAACAAACAAAAATAACTGTAAAAATCGTATTAGTGGCATTATTGTATTTTATTCGATTCTTAAGGGGGGTAAATACTGTAACAACAGCATTTTAATGGATGTCAAAAAATTAATTAAGAATATGTTTAATAATTTATTTTTTTTATTTAAAAATCACGTTATTGTAGTATTTTCAAAAAATATCAGTTTTATATTTTCCCAGCCAAAATCGCCAGAGTTGCCACTTCATTATTGGTAAAATCGGCTGCCACTGTGCAGCCTTCATTAATTATCAGAATTAAAAAATGTAAAGTGATTCTTAGTCCCAGATAAATTCTCTAGTCCCTATCGTGGCCCGATTTTTATTTAAAAAAATTCTTTTAACAAAGTTGCCACCCAAACTTAAAAATTCCAAAAAGGCAAGAAAAAACAATAAAAAATAAAATTTATTGACCAAAATTCAAAAAGGGCCACTATAAGGACAAGGGCTTCTTGTTGCCTACGAAAGAAAAAAATCGGGATCGAAATCGGTTAACCCGCCTTGGCTGTACAGTGGCAGCTGATTTTGAACTCAGAATTTTAGGAAAACGTGTTTAAAGCTTAAAATTAATTTTACTCTAAGAAACAGGTATAGAATTTATTAGACATTTTTTTTCGGTCAAAATTTTTTATTTCGTACATTTTTTAATTTGTTTTGTATTTTTTTTTTATTTTTTATATACACTGATTATTTTTATGGCTTATAAAAAGCCATCAGTACCTGCCTCATATAACGTGCCTTTGCCCACCATCGAGAAATCGTCATTGGCTTTTTTTTTTAAAGACTGCGTACAATTCTTGCATCTTTCGGTTGTAGTTTTTTCCTTTTGTTCTGCTGTATTATGCCAAATAAGATTTATAATAAAAACAAATGGTAAAAAATGTTGTTAAAAAATTTAATGCATAGAATATTAATTTGTAACTAAAATATATTTTACAAAAAAATATGTGGAAATTTTATTTCTTCGAATTTTCTTTTGATATTTTCTGAGCACATACTGAAGAGTATGTTCTATCCAAATAAAATATAAAAAAAATTCGAAAACCAAATTTTTCCTAGAGTCGATACCCTCGTTAATAAAAGATTATGTATATAAAAACGTATTTTTGTCTTCTGGAAGTTATTTGACGATATCTTCTTTGAATCTTCCAAATGATGTTTTGACGATATCTACTTTTATATTTTTTATCGTCCAGATGCAATATCGAATGTTTATCCTTCGGAAGAATTATTTTCGAATTGCTTTGAGGAGTTGTTTTCGAGACACGTTTTCTAGCAACTGGGGTATCTTCCGCAAGACAAAAGCGATTATTGCCGCAACAAAATTTTTCTTCCAAGCAATATGATTAGGGAATTGCCTTCGTATTGTCATACTTGCCGGGAAAGGAATTATAATTATATTGATATTTATACAAATGCCAATGATAGCAATGGCTTAATAACAATTTTATTCTATTTAAAATTTTAAAAATTTTATAAATTTGAAATTTCTTTTGTACTTGGCACTTGAAAACATATTCTATATTTTCTACCACCGAAAATTATTATTATTTGGCCTGAAAATATGCTTTAGTTCTTTTTTGTTTCGTCTTTACCCCATTGTGTTTTACCATAATTACATTTATTTCTTTCATTTAAATTCTTCTCTTTACTTCTTGTAAAAACATCAAGTAGCAATTCCAGAGCTTTAGTTGCTGACACTGGTTATTGGGCGGAATCTTTGCCCTTAATGGATGCACCATTGTGTGCTGTTATTGATCCCATACGTGATTATCGTTGGCATGCCTTACGTTGTGGTGGTCCAGAGACAGCATCTTTTTTATGTGAAATGCCAGGTACATAAACAGCAGGAAATAAAGTGGAATAAAAAAAAATATTACACAAAACTTAATTAAACATCAATTTAAATCAAAGAATGTTAAATATAATCAGATTGTTTTTTAAATTAATTTAACATAATTTCTTTATTCTCTTTTCGTTTAGTACCAAGTTGGGCAGATGCTTGTAATTTAAAGGATATGCCAAATTTAACCTTACAATATATGGCTGATACGGCAAGCATTGAATTAATAAGAAATTGTCAAGAGGAAGGATTGTTAAGGACAATGTGTAGAGGAAAACAGGTAAAGCAAAATAAGAAAGAAGTAAGAAAATAAAAAATTTTGAAAAGTACAGTTCGTGTATCTACTAAACAAATAAAGCTAGAAATATAAAATTTGGCACGTAGCTTCATAAAATGATCAGAATGAAACCAAACAAAGGATTGTTGTTGTAAGGTTGATTTTTATGTTTAAGTAGTAAAAATGTGATGAGAAGTTGAAAAAAATTCGATTTTCATAGAAATTTTTTGGTGGCATAGTTTGGATTTTTTCATTACCATTAGTTGTAATTAATGCTAATGGGAAAATGTCAGTTCTAGAACTAGTTCCAGAAATGGTTCTAGGGCAACCGGTTCCACTTTGGAACTGTAGAAGCGTTTGCTTTTGGAAGAATTTCAAACAAAAATCAATGTAGCTATTCTACAAACGATACTTTGGAAAAGAAACTTTTCTTGGGGATTTATATACTAAAGCACTTAGGCGTATGATTCATTTTAAATTTAAAAAATATCACTCATACGCATCCGTAACATAACAAGAATTATTTGGTTGATAAAATATAATTTTTTATGAATTCTTATTTTTGCAAATATTTTAAAAAGATTTATCAATAAGTTTGTATGAGTACATTTCTAGTAAAAATAGTAAAATAGAAAAAATATTGAAAAAGTTGTCAAAATAGTCAGAAGTACTCGAAAAATAGTAAACACTTGAAAAAAATTAACGAAAATCGCACAAAATCGTCCGCGGAGTGCAAACTTGTGTATCATAAGTGTTAATTAATTTAATAACACTGTGAGACAAATGGTAGGGGTCAGTGATCGGGAAGGGTTCAAACTACCTGGGAAAGTTATATCGGTAAAAAACAAGTTATATGTGTCCCGGCGTTTCGCTGGGTCACCCCTAGGAATCAAGATATATCTTTTTTTTGACATAACTCGAGAACCACTAGTCCGATTTTGCTCAAACAATTTTAAACAATTATAATTAAAAATTACAATTCCTTTAATCTGTTCATATAACGTTTTTCTATATACTCACCAGTTTTGCCGGTAAAAATAAATGTATGAAGAAAAAAATATTTTTTGCCTAAAATATTAAAAAAAAGTAATAAACAAAAGGTTATTGATTTTTATGGTAGCGGTAACAAACATTTATTTTTACCGGCAAAACTGTTGAGTATATAGAAAAACGTTATATGAACAGATTAAAGGAATTGTAATTTTTAATTTTTTTAAAAAAATCGGACTAGTGGTTCTCGAGTTATGTCAAAAAAAAGATATATCTCGATTCCTAGCGGTGACCCAGCGAAACGCCGGGACACATATAACTTGTTTTTGACCGATATAACATTTCCCGTTGGTTTCATCCCATCCCGATTTTGACTGTCGCATAGTGTAATGATTCACATAAAAATATGTTCAATTTTATTATTTGTTAAACAAAAAATAAAAAAAACAAAAAAACATATTACTGGTTTTTGTTGGAAGAAATTTTTCAAGTAAAAACTAGTAAAATTTCCCATTAAATTTTTTTACTAGTTTTTAATATTTATTTTTTTTTTTTTTTTTTTGTATTCGAACGGATTTTTGAGTAAAAATGGTAAAGGTAGTAAAAAATAGCATGTAAACAAACACACTTAATATTATCCAAATTGGCGACATCTTGCTGTGGCTTTTTGAAACAACTAATGAAGTTGTAAACAATATAGCATTACAACCTTTCCATAAAGATATTACTTATGAAAATCGGATAAAAATGCTGTTTTCATCAACATCATCATTTCATCATCAAGCAGAAAATTACTAGAAACTAGATCTAGTGTGATTTGCAAATTTAATGTGTTTATAACTTTTGAGGAAGGTTTATTCTTCTTCTTAACCTCAAACCTACTAAATTAAAATTAATAAAAATACATATTAATGACAATATTAATTGTATTTGGTCTATACGACGCGTTTGAAAAAACAACACTTTACTATAAAAAATAAACAATGCCCTGTTGGCTGTCCGTCTCCAATATACACAAATTGGCTGCACTTGTCCGTACAAACCGTACGTCAATGTGGCAATATTTGTGAAAAGGTGACACGGAGGAAATAAGAAGATAAACAGAGAAAATCTGAAGTAGAATGTTTGTATATGTCTGTTTGATCACTTCTGAAATTATTCATATAGAGACAATCTGACAATAAAAATATAAACAATAATACAATTTAATGGAAGATCACTGGTGCAGCCTGTCCATAAAAAAGCAGAAACTAGATCTAGTCTGATTTGCAAATTTAATGTATTTATAAGGTTTGCGAAAGGTTTATTCTTCTTCTTAACCTCAAACCTACTAAATAAGAATTAATAAAAGTACATATTTATGACAATATTAATTGTATTTGGTCTATACGACGCGTTTGAAAAAACAACACTTTACTAGAAAATAATTTTACTTATATATTTTTACCTCTAGTTGCCACATTTTTTATACGATTTTCATAAGTAATATCTTTCTGGAAATATTGTCCATACAAATCGGCCCACTCTAATGAACATATATGTATATATTTTTCATTTATTTGTTATCCCATACACAATAATAAGTCTTATATTACAGTATGGAAATGAGTATGCGTAAAAAAACAATAATTTGGTAAAAACTTATAAATATAACCAGATTATTCACATAGAACACATAAATATTATTGAAAAAACGAATTTTAAAATTAATGTAAAATAACCAATTTTTTATATATTATTATATGATCATATATGGGTTCGTATATGATCATATCTGGATATAGCTTATCATATATGTCCATATATAGTTCCATATACGATCATATATGTTATCATATATGCCCATATATGTTCGGATCAAAATTTTAGGATATATGATCATATATATTCACACATGAGTATATATGATCAATGTATGGTCATATATGATCATATACGACCTTATATGATACCATATATGATCGTATATGGAACTATTTATGAACATATACAGTAAGCTATATGCATATATGATCATACACTAACCCATGTGTGATCATATATGTTCATATACGATCATATTTTCACCTGGATATGCAGCAAATTAACCCGTTTCTATTTCTGAATCAAAAATTGTAAAAATTGTATCATCTTTCTTTAATTTGAAAATAATTTAAACAGAAAGTGATATTAATTTATGATCTATAGTCAAACTAAAGAACATTAATTTATCAAAAATTGCCTATTTTCTCTCAATCATCGAAGAAGCTACATTCAATACAATTCTGAGGAATTAGTTCTGCTAAATAGTAATTTTTAACAACATCTGAAAATACCGAATTTTTTCAAACAATATTCTTAAAAATGCTGCGAAGAAAATAATTAAAATTTTTGCAATTTTCTTATAGCAATTTGTTATAAAAATATAAAAATTATTACTGATTTCAATTGAAATTGGTTCACCTTTTGACCTATTGCCAATATAAAGTTCCCCTTATAATTGGCTTGTTCGCACGCTGCAAGTCGCAAATAAATACAAAGATATTTTAATAAAAATCGATGGTATCGATCCATTTATGGAACTATCATCCATATAGACATTATTTCCGAATTTCTCTTAAATACACATTAAGGTGCCAATTCCTACGAAAAGTCTATGACTCTTAGTTATGACTGTATTCCCCATGTATGTGTTGTTGCAAAGTCTTACTAAATTATATTTATTCAAATTTTTGTTTGAAAACTTTAAAAAAAAATTAAGACCTGGTATCGATACAATCATAACATTGCCAAATAAAATTTCATTTTAGAATTTTATTGTTGTTTTGCATGAAAAGTTATGGCTCTCAGTCTTAAAAATAGGCTTAAGACGGTCACAGTGAGTCACAAGTAGAAATAGGCACCTAAATCCGGTTAAATCAAATTTCTTGCCGTTTTCCTAATTTTTTATCATTTCACAGAGAGCATTTTGCTGGACGAGTTTTAATGAAATTTTTCAGTAAACTAATGAAGTTTTTTTTTACAAAGTAAAAGAATTTTTTTTTTAAATTTGATGAAAAAGCTTCATATACTTTATGAATCCAGTTCTTCTGAATTTTTTCATTTACTGTAGGAAACTTTAAATAAATAAAATTAAATGTTTCTTAACATTTTATGAAAAATTTCATTAATTCAATGAAAAGTTTCAATGGATGGGTTCCAGTAAAACTTCATTGGTTTTATGAAAAATTCATATATATAATGCAGAAACTTCTCTCAGTGTTTATAGAAAAATTTCGAAGCAAATCTGGCTTTAATCCAGACTGGTTTAGGGTGTCGTGTAGTCGGTATGCCCGACTTCAAGTTTTTAAATCTTTATATATATTAGGGCGGGTCGATTTAAAAATTGCCCGAGGAACCATACCTCTAAAACGAATTCTGATGTCCCCACTTTTGACCCGTAGAGTCAAATTTTGAAAAATCCCACTTTGAACCATTTAGAGTGCCCCAATCGTGTCCAAATTTATGACTGACCCCCACTAACTTTGGAGGGCTGACCCACCCATGCCAGTGGCACAGCCCCTGGAACCCCCCTGAGGGGTTCCCCATACAAACATTTCAAAAAATCACCATTTTTGGCACTTTACATGAAGAAATCAGCGAAATGGTTATGTTTTTTTCTTTTTGTGAACCTTCCATTTTAGGTATAGGATGGGATGAACAGACTTTTGTAAAACACTACGAGGAACTTTTTTGTGGAACATTCTAACCCTCTAACTCTTCAATGAAAGGGAATTGTTTGGCCCCTTTTTAAAAATGCACAAAGAAGACCCGTAAGTTGAAGAGTTAGAGGGTTAAAATGTTCCACAAAAATATTCCGCGTAGTGTTTTACATAAGTTCGCTGAACACATCCTACACCTAAAATGGAAGATTCCCATGGTTTCTCCCTAAAATCTATATCTGTGGGTCATTTGAGCACCAATTCTGAATAAGTACGAAAATGGTAAAAATGGTGATTTTTTTAAATGTTTGTATGGGGAACCCCCCAGGGGATTTCCTTGTATGAACTTGTATGAAAAATGTGCCAAAAGACGACGCGTGAGTGTGAGTGAGTAAGTAGACAAAAATGTTTTTCAGAATTTATGCATGATTAAAATTTTTATTTCATGAGCGGGAGTGAGTGTGACTAAAATTTCACTCGCGTGACCATCTCTTTTAAAAATTATGGAAAAAAATTTTAATTAAAAAAACAACAGTTTCTAAATCTGAGTTACCGGAAAAATGGGATTTTGACCACCTTCTCTACATATGTGCCACAGTGCGCAGGGCCGGATAAAACGCCAAATAGTCAGTTTGTACATTCTGGCTTATATAGTCCTTTGTGAAAGGACTTTCTTTAATATGTGGACATTTTATAAATTTACAGGGGCTAGAGGCTGCCTCGTGCCCTAGAGGGTAAATCTAGACAAGCAAATGTTATTGCAATTGGAGTTTTTCCAAAATGATTCATTTATTTGTATTGAATATCTCTTATAAAATTCATTACCCAAATATTTTTAACTTTTTCGTTTTAGGATCGTGAACGTGCTTTGCAAGATCTTATATGTCCCCGTGAACGTTTGGAGGCTCAACGTATAAATGATATAACAAATTCTCACTTTAAATCCTTACAAATTATAAATAGCATACCCACAGATAATAATGAAAACAACGACATTGAATTATTGCCCATGGAAATTAATTATGGACCACACTATCCAGAAGAATTACAAACTGAAAAGAATACAGTGCAAAGACTAATCGAACAATTTAATGTCGATGAATTGATGCAAGCTGATGAGCCATCGAATATGGAAACAGTTAGCTCATTTTATAAAATTCCCGGCCTAATACCGAAACCAGTAAAGAAATCAGCTAAAAAGGTATTAGAAAATCCCAAAAAGGAAATAAACAAGCAAAAGGGAGTGGCAGTACTAGAACTACAAAAGAATAAGAAACGTTTGCCAATAGAAATGAATGAAATGATGATGGGTGACCAGCCGCAGGGAGAACCAGAAATGACTGAACAATTGTTAAATGAAGATGTGTCCAATGAAATAATGGAACCATTGCCACATATTAAGAAAACCAATATGTACAAAGATGATATGGGAAAAATGGAAAAAGAAGCTATAGCTATGAAAGAAAATATGCAGAAATCTAAGGAAATTGAATATAAGAAAATGATGGCTACAACAACAACAACAACAGAAACGACGACAAAGCAGACCACGGAACCTGCTACTACCACTACCGCAGCGGCCACTAATAAAATACCTCTAATAAGTCATCAGATCTCTCACGCCAATACACATGAAGCCTCTGCTAACCATCCCCACGATTTTCAAACAGACTTCGATACTTCCTCGGGTCACTTAACTACCGCTTCACCCTCTGCAAGCATAGGACATCCTATGCATCCGCAACAACCACGCAGCAATGTGTTAATAGAAGAAACCCAACATCCACATATTAAAGAATCAACAGACAACTCACATTTTATACCACCCATGTTAATGGTCAAGAGTCATTATGTACCAACCAATAATAAACATGGTCATAATGAACAACATCATCATATGGAACATTTGGAAACCACTACTGAAGAACAAGCTGAGATAACAATTAAACATGACCAAAATCAAACTTTGGAAATAGCGGTGACAACCACTCCTAAGATAGTGGACTTAGAGGGAACTACTTTAAAGGATTTCATTACTAAAGAAACACAAACAGAAGAACAAATTGCAATGGCAACAGTAACTAGACCAAAAAAGGATGATATTACAACTGACAGTGGCAGTATAAAACCAATTACATTACAGCAAGAGCAAGAGCAAGAGATACAACAACAAACGGAAGAGGAAAAACGGAAAAATTCCAAAAATTTAAATTTCGAGGAAGTTCAAACCACAATGACCATAACAACTTTACTGCCATCTTCCACATCGTCGTCGTTGTCGACTACGTCTAGCATTACAGCAGGAACAACTTTACAGACAACCACAGTTGAAAAGGATAAAAATAATTCAAATGATGATGATAATGGCGATGAGACACAAGAATTAAAGCCCCAAACAATAGAGACAGAAACAACACAAACCACAAAACTGGCTGATACAACAATAACGGGAACAACAGCAAAACTATATGAATTGGTGACAGAACATATAAAAACCGAAACGACACAACCATCAACAACACAAATACTCGTAGAAAAAGATGCAATAACACAAACAACAATGGAAAGGCCGCAACAACAACAACAACAAATTGCTAAAGAAAAATATATAACAACAGAACTACAGAAAACAGAAGAACATGACAAACAAAAACAACTAGAAGAAAAAATAGCTACAACAGAAACAGCTGAAAAAACAGTAGTACAAGAAACACAACAAACACAAACACACACAACAACATCAGAAACGGATATACAAAATACACAAACAGAAACTTCCGTAGCCAAAGAAAAATCTCTGGAAGTCGAACAAAAAATTACACAGAAAACAGATGAAAATAAAAAGGAAACTATAAAAACAACAACGGACATACTACAAACATCAACAACAACAACAACTGTAGAACCAACAACATATACAAGCAGCAGCAGCACTACCACCACAACAACAACTGCTAAACCTATTACTAGCACCACAAAACAAAATATAGATGATACAACTTTTACAACTTTTGATACAACAACTTTTTCTCCAACCACTACTACCACACCATCTCCTTCAACAACTTTCACACCATCATCATTTACACCAAGAGTAACAACACCATCACCACCACCTGAAACTACAACTCGAAACTTTCTAAAAGTTACCACTGAGGAACCATTTAAACCTAATCGTCGACGCTCTCTTACCAAACCGGAAACTGTAAGTTATATGAAAAAAATTTTAGGTTAAGAAATTTGTTTTAAAAAAAATATACACAAACCAGTTGCAATATATGTATTTGTAAAACTATGAGTAGAGTTGGATAAGAAAAATAATAAACAAAAATTAAGTAAAAGTGCACAAAATTAAACAACAACCGTAAAACTAGTGTTATTAACAGGTAGTAAAAACGAATTAAATCCGAATGCAATGAACTTATTTAATCCCTTAGTAGCCAGAAATTGACATTACAAATAGGGAAGTAAATATTTTATTTCTCTAATTGACTTTTATTTAAATTTACCAAATTCATAGTGAAAAACTGTTCTTCTCTTAAAAAGTGGGTAAATTTATGCCGATTATGCAAATCAAATAGTTACACACATTATGCGTAAGTCGACTACATACAAAGCGTGTAAATTTCTATGGAAAAACTCTTAGTCTGAGAACTTTTTCCTATAAATTGCTTAATTTTTCTCTTTCAGGCGCATCAGCTTTTAAGGAATTCTTTCAAGCAAAAATGCTTCGGATTTCAACATCTTTTTTTAGTATAGAAAAAACATTTGGTTCTGAGCTGATTTTCTTGAAGAAAAAGCCTTAGGTTTTCAAATTTTAATAACGTTTTTTTTTTGCGTACATAATAGTGGGTTTAAAGTGGAAAATAATATACTTTTCTTTTAATTTTGACCAAAATTACGTTTTCCCTAGTGAATGCAACTAACGAGGAAAAGCTATAAGCAAAATTTAATAAAAATTTATAGAAAGGCCAGATTTTTTAAATTCAAAGAGTTGTAATTCTGGAAATTTTGAGAACATCGTTCTGAAATGTAAATATGATATTTTAGTGGGGAAGTATTATTGATTTGCAGAAAAATATATCGACATCTTGAAAGCTCTAAATCAGACTGTCACCTAAAAAACTAATTTTATGAGATAAAGAATAAAATTTAAATTTTGGAAAATTTAAGTCTTCGGAAGTTATAGGAGAATTGGCAGATGATTTTTCTGCTGCAAATTCTCAGATTCTGAAATTCTCAACAGTCGAACAAAACTGTTGGTTCCCAGATAATTTTTGTTAAAAAAATATATTGTCATTAATATAAGTAGTACATATGGTTCAAAGTTCACAAACAAGGAAGTACGGTTAATGGGTTGCCCCAATTTCTAAGTGCAGACATGCGATAAAAGGGAAGAAACTAAGAGCCAAATTTTTTTTGGCGGCCCAATCTCAATTTATGTGTCAAAAGTTGGTGTCAAGAATTACCCAGTTTTGTATACAAACACGAATTTTATATTTATTTACAGTAGAGTGGGGCGATTTGTATGAACAAAAATTTTTTGATATTGTGCCATCGATTTTTCAATAGATTTTGGCATAAGGAAAAAAAAGTTCCACTACGACGTATCAAAAAAATCATTTTCGAGGCACCAAATTTTATTTTTTTATAATTTTCTAGTAAACGCTTGATTAACGCCATCTTGCGGTGGCTTTTTGAAACAACTAATGAAGTTGTAAACAATATAACAATATAACTTTTCCAGAAAGGTATTACTTATGAAAATCGAATAAAAAATGGGGCAACTAGAGGTAAAATTATATAAGTAAAATTATTTTCTGCCTTTCAGTACTTATACTCGAGGAAACAAAAATGTGTATATTGATCATAGACCCAGTGTTGCCATTTTTATGTAGAATATTTGATGAAAAAAGGTTTTCGGGGAAAGTTTTCTCACAGCCAGGGAGACGATTATGATTATTGAAAAAAAGCCCAGATATTCCCTCGATTAAATTATATAAGCATTCCCAAAAAATCTCTATAATCGGTCTCATTACTAATATCTAAATAATAAGTAGTAGAATTAGTATATACTGCATATAATTCAGTGTCAGAAGTTATTTTTTTTTCGACGAAGTCGTTTGTATATGTAGGTCGCTGCATGAAAAAATTCATGAAATTTAGAATATAAGTAGTTACTCCCCTACGGGGAAAGGGACCGGTCCCAGATGACAAGCAGGATAGGTCCCAAGGGGGCAGAGACAGGTCGTTGATCGGTCTTTTTCTTTGAAAGAGACATATCACTTTAACATGGCGTTGTGAAGGAAATGACGTATTGCCACAGATTAGACACTTTTCGACATGTCGCAGGTCTAGCCCAAAAGAACATGTCGCCTAACTGACTTAAAGAGACATGTCACCGAACTAACCCAAAAGGATCCGTCACAGAATGAGTCACACTTTATATATTTTGTGACATGTCACCCAACTAACCTAAAAGAAACTGATACAGAACCAGTCCCATTACAAAACTGACAAAAACAGTGACAAAACTGAGATGAATGAAAATTGTTATGGTTTTGGTATTATAAGTAAAATTGTCACAGCAAAACCGTGACAAAATTGTTATGTAATAAAAAGCACAAATATTTTCATTTGTCAACAAATTAAAATATAAAAATTTCTTTTTTTTGAAGAATTTTGGTATGCTTTTTCACAGAAATACAATATTCCTTTTTTAAGATGTTCTTTTAAGATATAAGATATATATATGCGACAAACCTTTTACCGATTCTAAAATTCCTACAAAATCCTCCAAGAGATTACGTATTAACACGGAATTTTTGGGGCTTGATGCTAAAATTTAAAGAAAACTCCAAGTGTTTAGTACTAGTTCTCTCGCGTTCTGCGCTTCCTGGACATTTTTTAAGTTTTCATTTCATTTAAGATTTCATAAAATTATCAAAAAATCGTAATTTGTGAAAAATTTTATTTAACGAAACTCTTCATTGAACTTACGAAAAAAATTCTATGAAATTGTTCATCATGAAGGATAATTCTATCAATGTACTGGGAAACCGACCAATTGTGGGCGCTGTGGTGTAATGATTAATGCGTTGGACTGTTACACGTGAGGTTGCGGGTTCGAGCCCCAACCAAGGCAACATCAATTTATGAAAAATAGTAATATATATGAGATTTGTCTTTCCCTCATACATATCGCAGCGTCCTCCTTCGGTGTTCTCATAGCACTTAACCCCTGCGACAACTGTTCTAAAATTCAACATCTCGCAAAATTACCGTGTTGCCATATTTGAAGCCCTTCATCTTTCACCACCTTTCACTTCTTCTCTATCCTCTTTCCAAAGGAAGCAACACGTTAATTAATAGGAAGAATTTCCTGAGTGTTGCTTCTCTTTAAAAATTAAAAAAATAAAGTCTTACTTGTGGGGTTTTTTATAATACACTTATCCAGTTAAGTGATATGTCCTCTTTGCACCAGTCTTGGGGCCAGTCCTTTAAGTATAATTGACAGCGCTTAACTCATAGAAATAAGAAATTATACCAGTCCTGCGACAAGACCATCTTTAACCATTCACGGGATAGGTACTTTGAGGACAATTCAGTGGTATGTCATCCTTTCACCAGTCACGAGACCAGTCCTTTAAGTATAATTGACACTGCTTAACCCACAGCAATAGTAAATTATACCAGTCCTGCTGCAAGTCCTTCCTTAACCAGTCACGGGATACGTACTTTGAGGGCAATTTAGTGGTATGTACTCTTTTTACCAGTTACGGGATAGGTACTTTGAGGACGACTAAGTGGTATGCCACCATTTCACCAGTCATGGGACTAGTCCTTTAAGTATAATTGTCACTGCTTAACCCACAGCAATGGTAAATTATACCAATCCTGTGACAAGTCTTGCTTTAACCACTCACAGGATAGGTACTTTCAGGGCAATTGACCACTCAATCCCCGTAGGGTCGTATGCTCATGAGCGGTTAAAAAATTGCTAAATAATAAGGCTTACGAATAGTAGTTAAAAAACAAGTTGTTACACTAAGAGACTTATGTCGGTAAAATTAACTGCAATTGTAGTTAAAAAAGTGTGCACTGAAAATGCATTTAAAATTAACTGATATTGCAGTGGTTTTAATTACAATTGCAGTTTAAAATAACTTGCACTATAGTTAATTCAAAAAGTGCAGTTCCACGTTTTTAACTGCAAATTTTAGTTAATTTTACCGACATAATTCTCTGAGTGTATCAGTTCAACAATATTAAATAAATAATCGCTCGTAAGCTAGACTGTTTATAAAACTACTTCGTCTAACTAAATTAAGTAATACTGAGCCGAATTAAAAGCAGTCAAAATTTAGTTTCATTATATAACCACTTACGTGATAATGAGATGGATAAGATAAGATTTTGCTGGTTATTAAGGTCTAAACATGGACCGATGTTCACCAAAATCAATAGGCGTCGTCCTTGGGCCAACATAAGTCCGTGTACCAAGTTTCATCAAAATATCTTAATATTTGCGACCTGTAGAGTGCGCACAAGAATGCATGGACAGACAGACAGACGGACGAACGGACAGACGGACATCGTTAAATCGAAATAAAAAAAATTCTGAGCCGATCAGTATACTATAAGATGGGTCTAGGACCAATAGTTTTTGGTGTTACAAACATCAGCACAAACTTATAATACCCTGAACACATAGTGGTGTAAGGTATAACTATGCTGCAGAAAAAACTGTTAAAATAGCATTTTTTTTTGTTTTTTTGTTAAATACTAGCGAAATAATAACAGCAAAAATAAAACTGCTAAATTTACAGAATTTTAGTTATACTTAAGTTAACTTTTAGCTCATTGAAAATGACAAATTGTACTGTAAAATCTGCAGAAAGTTTTTGTAAGTATTAGTAGATTAAAAATAGCAAAAACAAACTGTTAAATCTCTAAAATTTTTGTTATTTTTAAGCCACATTTAGATGAATGCAAATAGCAGTATATCCTGTTAAATTAACAGATATATTTGTTAACAAAATTTTGTAAACTGCTGTTTTCAGAAGGCACTATTTTTATTTGCATTTAAAAAAATCGAAAAGAAACTTCGAAAATTAAATATGTTTTTGATTTTTTAGGCTACTAATTATTTAGCAAAATTTTTTTATGATTTAACAGGTTAATTTCTTAACTAAAATTCTTCATATTTAACAGTTTTGTTTTTGCTGTTTCTAACTTACCAATATATAGCAAAAATAATCTGCTAATTTAGCAGTTTTTTCTGCAGCATCATTCATTTAATTAGTAGTTTTATTTAAAATTTTTTACAGCCTTTTTTCTATTAGTACAGCAACTAGTGACATTTGCCGTGAAAATATTTGAAGAATATAATAACATTAAAACGTCAGTTAAAAGAATTTTTTTGGCACTTCTGGGAACCCCAACCCTACACATAGAAGAGTAAGAGAATTGGCATGATTTTGGAAACGAAATTATCATAGTATGATTCTGTTGATCATAAATATGATTGTATATAATCATATTATGATTACTGATGAAGATTTCATCATCATTTAGCATCATCTTATGAACATTAAGATCATACTGTGATCATTACATCTTTCAATCATAACGTGAGGCTCTTAAACTATTATAAAATGATAATCCTTCTCTGCGATTAATGTCCCAAAAAAAAAGAAAATATGCTGCTAAATTGTTGTACAAAAAAAAAATCTTCATAAAATTTTACTGCGCACAAAAGTTGACTGCACCCACGAAGCATCCAACCCTTCAGGATTTGTATTATACTAACTACTGCTACACAATGCAATTTTTGGCTACAATAAAAGGATTAAATTTTGAATTAAACATAGTAGGTATATAGTAAGAAAAATAGGAAAAAAGTCAATGAAAATCTCGAGTAAACATATGAGGTCTTCCTTATCAACGGTCCAGCTAAAAACGTATGATGTGTCAGTGTAAAACTAATAGTAATTTTTGTCCTATATAATACGAACAAAATTGCAACATTTGTTCAGCATCTTCAAAAAGTGACCAAACTACTTATAATTATTTTTAAGTTCCTAGTTAATGGAATTTACGAAATGCAAATGGAAAATTGACTAGGTCGAAACAGTTTTTATTGGCAATTCGGAAAAAAAATTTAAAATTCAAATTTGGTTGTGAATTTTCAGTGTAATATAAAACTTCAATAGCGAAAAATCAGAAAATTTTTACTATTTGTAAAAAAGAAGTTTAAAAAAAAAAGCTTCAGCGTTTTACTGAGCTTCGAACTGGAGCAAATATTCATTGAATATTGTCTACTTCAAATATTCGGTAAAAATCAAAGTAATTGCTCTACAATAAGGAAGTACATCGGTGCGTATGATTAACATCTAATTTATCGCACGCTTAGGTGTCCCCGTTAAGTACTTTTTGAGGTAGGAAAAGGATTAAATTATGGGCGCTTTTTCCTAAAAAATATCAGAATTTGGAGACCCTTTCCTATACAAAAAAAAACAGACTTTCGATACGAAATGCCTTAAATTCAGTGTCCGTTTTCCTATTGAAATTTCAGATATTGGTCAATCTCTATACTACAGAAAAAATTCCTTAGAAACTAAGGGCTTTTTCTACGGGCAGAAGTACTCGGAAGCTGAGTGTTCTTCTATAGAAAAAATTCCAAGCAAGCTAGGTTTTTTCTATAGGAGGTCCCCAGGAAGAATTTTTTTATAGGTAAAAGTACTCAGAATTGGGGGGGGGGGGTTTTCTGTAAGAAAATGTCCTCAAAATCTGAGGATTTTTCTATAGGGAAAAGTCATCGTAACCAAAGGAAAAAGTCGCCAAAATCCTTGGGACAAAAGTTTTAAGAATCTGACTGTTTCTGTATGAGTATGTAAAGAACTTCAGAGTTTTTCTTTAGGAAAAAGCATTCCCAACCTAAGATTTTTTCTTATAATCTGACGGGTTTTTACAAGAAAACGTCGCCACAATCTGGGGCGCTTCTCAGAGTCCAATAGATTTCATATAGGATCTGAAGATTATATTCTAAAGCCCATAGAAAACTTGTCAGTTTCTAACCATTTCTTTTTCGATTTTGAGCCATTTTTCCTATACAAAAGTCCTAAAATTCTGAGCACATGTTGCTATA
This sequence comes from Leucophora obtusa, assembly GCA_949987735.1. Classification (NCBI taxonomy): domain Eukaryota; kingdom Metazoa; phylum Arthropoda; class Insecta; order Diptera; family Anthomyiidae; genus Leucophora; species Leucophora obtusa. Next base: position 209,384,788 of record OX465297.1, read on the forward strand.
GAAAACGTTTAATATTCCAGAACTTTATAGAGAAAAACCTTTTCAGAAACTACTTCGAGTGTTTCTCGAAAGGAAAAATGTATTTGGAAAATCGACAGATATCAAGCACTTTTTGTTATTGAAAATCTTTAGATTCCAAGCACTTTTTATTAAAAAAAAAATTCAGATTATGCACAGAAAAGTTTTCATCCAAAAGCTTTAGATTCTGGGAACTTTTTGTTTAAGAAACATACTCATAAAGAAGGCTTTTTCTTATGTAGAAAACAAAGAAATAAATAAGTTGTTATATTTTTATTCGCATTATACGGCATTAAATATGCGGTTAGTTCGGCATTGATACCATATATTTTTTCATGTAGCGGGACAATTGGTATAGAAAGCCTCATATATAGAATGTAAAAAGTAAATTGAATGGACTTGAAAGGAAAGGAAAAGAAAAAGAAATAATAATAAACACAAATTGGTAACATGAAATATTTCATAACGAAACATAAAATTCTCAAACAAAACATTGGTAAGTCAATTTATAAATGAAACATGAAAAAAAAACTGAAGTAAAAACAATAATCTTGTTTTCAACTAATTGCTAGCACAAAAGAAAACGAAAGTAAAGAAACATAATGCCAAATATAAATTAAAAAATAAAACGAAAATATGTATTTTAAAATAAATACAAAAAATCTATTAATAAGTTTAAACAAAAGAAAAAAACAAAATATGCATAACATTTAATAAAAAATAATTATTAGACATTTGAAAATTTTTGGTAAAATTTAATTAAAAAAGAAACAATAAATTTTAAATAAGAGAAAAAAAATTTTAAAACTAAAAAAAAACCAACATTTAAAAATGTTAAAAAAAAGCTGCATATACATTGCAAAGCGATTATTTACAGCCAAATATAAAATAAAACAAGTTTTTAATTTTTTTTAACAAAAAAAACTTTAATTAGACTTTATAATTTAATAAAAACATGGAAAATTTAATTTAAAAAAATTATTTAATTTAAGTTTTAAATTTATTGGGAAAGAATATGAAATAAAAATTACAATTTAATTGCACAGTCCATTATAAATATTATAATATGAAAAATAAATATGAAATAATATTAGTATACAAACAAATACCCCCCAAACAAACCATGTCCCTTCCTTTGGAATTTATTGTCCCCTCTTTAAATATAATAAATATAAATTTAATAAAAAAAAAAAAGATATAAAATGTGTTTTATTTTCTGCAAAAAAGCAATTATTTTTCTTTATAATATTTTTTTTTCAATAAAAATGTTATTTTGTTAACCAAACAAATATTTAATTTTATATTTATTTTATAAAAGTTAAACTAATTAGTTGAAAACCATAAGGATTATAAATATTAATTCAACAGATTTCATGATTATTTATTATTTTCTTTTTTTTTACTATTTTAATTACATTTTTAACACTATACTATACAACAGCTAAAAAAAAAACTTCTCTTATAATATATACTTTATAATAAACGTTAGTACATATGATGAATTAAAATTTGACTACAAAATGAATTTTCAGTGGACACGTTTCAGAAATCATGGTTACATATTTTTGGTCGATACCCCCTTGTTTAAATTTGTAATTTTTTAAATTTTAGACGCGTATTTAAAAATAATTAATTTGATTCAAAGATAATTAATCTACATATGTAAATTAGCCTTTCATTTGAGTATAATCAAGACGGTTGGTATGATAGCATATTTTACTAGCGATGGAAAAGAGATGGAAGTCACCGTTTTTTAGTTTAATTCTTATAAATTTAACATTTGACAAAGAGTGTTTTCTTCTTAAACATAAATTAGACATTTGAAAAAATTACATTTTTTATCAAACTTGAAATTTCATTTAATGAACATGATATATCAAAATTTTTAATTAACTTTTTGAACTAGATCAAAATCAACACTGCTCCCTTCAACTACCACCATTTCCCATGCTAGTTGCACATTATTTGCACTTTTTTGTAAGTGAGATGTTAATGATCACCCATGAATTTTGGGACATCGCGAACAAAAGTCATTAAGCGAATAAATATTTAGCCTGGTAACTGGTGAAACCCTTTTTGTGCTACCTACTCGCTTCATGACTGGGTAATGTGTGCTTTGAAGGGTAATGTTAAATCAGAAAATAATTCTTTTTCCAAATTTTATATTCTAATGCTATTCGCACATACCAATTAATCTGCATATTAGAGCGTACCACATTACAGGCAAAAAAAAAAAAGAAGTGCGCCGTACACCCTCCAATATGAAGTATTTTTGCAATGATTTAAAAAAAATTTTTTTTTATTATTTATGTCGAACGTAGGGGTCGCCATTTTACATTTTTCGTTATATATTTGGTATTTACAGTCCGATCTTAAAGTATGATACATCGATGTTTTTCTTTCGAGGAGACCAGTGTTTTATCTAATGACATTTTGACCTCAAGTATCCCGTTCTAGTAATTATCCACCAGATCTCAGTTGCTACCACCCTAATGTACCATCCTAATGTCAGAAAATTAAAGCTCGCAAAAAATCATTAAACTTTTGCTAAGGAAGTTTTTCGCTAAACCCAGTAGAAATTTTTTTTATATATTGGTTGCCGAACGTAGGGGTCGCCTTTTTAAATTTTTTTTAGTTGGATTTTTACTATATAGCAAAACACTGGTCTCATCGAGGCAAAAAAATCGATATATAACACTTTAAAATCCGATTTTAAATGCCAAAGCTATAACAAAAAATTAAAAAAGGCGACCCCTACGGTCGGCAAAAAAAAATTTTTTTTTGAAATCGCCTTCCAAAAATACATCATATTGGAGGGTGTACAGCGAACTTTTTTTTTGAGGTACGGTCTACTGCACATAATGAGGGCACTTATTAGTTGATGATTTCATTACCAGTCAACTGATACACTGAAAATATTACTACAGTAACTGACTGTAGTTTATTTAAAAAGTTATCCGTACATTTATTTTTAAATGATTATTCAGTTAAAATACAAAGAAATATATTTTTTAACTGTTTTTGTCGTTTATTTAAAAAATAAACTACCTAAAAATACGGATTTTCTGTTACAGTTAATATTTTCATTTAAAATGTTTTGTTAAAAAAATAATTCCTTTTCGATTTCTAGGTCAGTTAAAAAAACGAAATAAACTAAATATCATTTATTCTTACGGATTTTGTAGTTAATTTTTTGAAATTTAAAAAAACGAAATAAATGAAAAATCATTATTTTTTTAAGGATTTTGTAGTTTATTTATTAACATTTAAAAATAAATGAAAAGTTCTTTTGATTTAAATGAAAAGTCAGTAGACCGGTTTTCAAGTGATTTTTCATTTATTTTAAATTACATTTTCAGTTAATTTAAACTACAAACTATTTTGAGTGTATTGTCTTTAGATAAATTAATGAATTATAATGGACTTCCCGAAAGGTGACATTCGAAGAACAGACCTCGAGCTCTAGAATTTTCACTTACTAAACGAGTAAAAAAGTTAAAGTCGGGCATGCCGACTATACAATACCATATACACTCAAAAAAAAAAAAAAAAGTCAGCGAAAAATGTTGCTGTGTTAGGAAATTTTTAGTCAGGAGCGTGCTTTTTACCAAAAAAATTTGTAATCTGAGCAAAAGTTTTGCTAACACTTAGTCATATGCAAATTGAAAAAAATCCTTGCTAAAATCACTAAAGTTTTTGCTGAATATTAGTAGTCTGAAAAAAACTCAAAAAACTTTTAGCGAAATTTTAATTTAGTTAATTTTTTTTGCTGAAAATTTATATATAGAAATTGTGTAGTTTTTTTAATAATCATTTTCGTTGTCTGTACTACATCCAGGCAAGCTGCGACATCTACATCCCCGACTAAAAAAGTTGTTATATAATCATATATCACCATATATAAACCAATATATACGTCCATATCTAATTTGATCCGAATATTGGAATATATAATTATATCAAGCGAGATAAGCATGTTATCTCACCTGATAAAATTTGATCCGAAAAATGGGTCTATCTAACTGCATCAAATTATATGTATATAAATACATATAATTTGATGAAGATTTTCAAAGAAAATTTTAGTAAATATTATTGAGATCACTTATTTCATTCATATCAAATCTAATGCTTAATGTTGAGAACAATTTTTGCTAATAAACTTGGAAATAGGTGTCAAAATAAAACATTACAAAAATTTGTCGGAACAACTTTTTCTAGGTTAGAGTTTTTATCTTTCTTATAAAATAACTGAATTAACTAATTAGAAATTTATTAATTCAGTTCGATGCCAATTTCCTTATTATGAATTAATATAATAAGTACTTTTTTTTTTCAAAAATGCTATTTTTCTTCATCAGGATACTCTCCTGACAAATACTTCACAGAGTTTTTGCTTTCAAAAAACCTCTACACTTTCAGGAATGAAAAGACGATCGTTTCGGGGATTACGCCACCACTTTCTAAAGAAAACTGATGAAGGGGACCTGGAAAATCCCCGAAACGATCCTCTTTTCATTCCTGAAAGTGGAGAGGTTTTTTGAAAGCAAAAACTCTGTGAAGTATTTGTCAGGAGAGTATCCTGATGAAGAGAAAAGAACAGTTTTTGAAAAAGTACTTATTATGTTAATTCATAATAACGAAATAGTCCTCGAACTGAATTAATAAATTTCTAATTAATGAATTAAAAAGGTCGAAAAAAACAAATTTTATTTTTTAAAATAAAAATTAAAAACCAACATGATAAAAAGTGAACTTTCACAATTAATTTTTTTTTACGGAAAAATAAATGAACTTAAACCATATTTATTTCAACATATGTTTGTCTAATTTTTAAATTTAAAAGTAAAAATAATTATTTCGACCTTTAATTCCACAATAAAAAAAAAAATTTCCTTTATTTATTTCTTTAAAATAATTTTGAGTTTAATAAAGATAATATTTTGGAATATATATGTTAAATTCAATTATAAACATTTATTTATATGTCAAAGTGCAAAATTCAAAACCAGATCCACAATTTCGGAGTTTTTTTTTTAATTTTTATAGTGCAATTAAACTTTATAAAATTTTGTATAATTAGATATCATGTCAGATAAATTTATACAAAAAATTATTACAATTTTATATTAAATTTGTTATATATTTTGATATAAGATTGTTTAGAGAAGCTTATACGCCATTATATATAATTATGTATAAACTATATTTGCAGATCTCTTAATATATGCCTGGAGACCAAATCGCATATGATTATATATAACGTCATATCAAACATATTTATAAAACCAAAGTGTTAATATAAATGTATATGGTCATATAAAGTCACACATATAAACATTTATAATTATATCAAATCATATAAGATTATATGAAAACTTTTTTAGTCGGGTCTTGTCTATCTGGTTGTCATTCACGCTATGAATGCGGTTATCAGCACAATTTTTGTAGCAAAATAAATTAGTTAAACATTAGTTCAAAATTAGTTTAGAGCTAAAAATATATAACTAAAACTTTTGCTGAAAATGGAATTTCAGCAAAAAAAATTGCTGAAAACTAGTACACTTGATACACAAGACATTTTAGTCATTTTTCTACTAACTTATTTTTTTGAGTGCACCAGTCTGGCTAAAAGCCTAAAACTAATGTTTGAATCCGAAATTAGATTGGGTTAAAATGGGACTTGTGTCGAAATTTTCTATAAAATGATAAGAGAAAATCGTAAATATAGCCCATATGGGCGATAGATCGAAATATGGACCGATCCTATCTAGAATCTATAGGTTTTGTCCTTGGCACCGTGTGAGTCAGCGAACCAAATTTGATTGAAATATCTTCGTATTTGCGACCTGCAGCGTGTAAAAAAACAAATTTTGCGGGGACCCTTATATGGGCACTAGGTCTAAACATGGACCGATTATGACCAAAATCAGTAGGCTTTGTGCCTGAGTCAACATAGGTCGGTGTACCAATTTTATCAAATATCTTAATATTTGTGACCTGTAGAGTGCGCACAAGAATGCATGGACAGACACACAGACGGATGGACGTACGGGCGGACAGACGGACATCGTTAGATCAAAATAAGACTTGATTTTTAGCCGATCGGTATACTATAATATTAATATTTGCGACCTGTAGAGTGCGCACATCGTTAAATCGAAATAAGACGTGATTTTGAGCCGATCGGTATGCTATAAGGTGGGTCTAGGTCCAATATTTTTTGGTGTTACAAACATCAGCACAAACTGATTATACCCTCTCCACGTAGTAGTGTAGGGTATAAAATTATAAATATAAAAAACAATTTTTCGTTATTGGTATCAATATTCTTTTGCCTCAAGAAAAAAGTTCTTTCAGGGAATATAAAGAATTTATACTCTTCTGAAACAGAGCTTAATAAAGATGAGTTTTTTAAAATAAAATTCTATAATGATTTATGATAAATCTACCAACCTATTGCGAAGATGACCAATTTTCTAACTTGTTCTTTTCACAAGGAAGAAGTTTGATATCGCTAGCCTTTAGAGGATACGCTTCAACTCTCGATGGAGGCTTAGTAAACACATATGTGCCATTCTAGACTCCTGAAAGAGGACTACTTTTTCCACAATCTCTTCGATTGTGGAAAAAGCATTAAATTATTTTTTTACTTGCAGGCGGACATGCATTTCTAATAAGGGGTCAGTTTCCCACTCCTGCTTTATTATTAGGATCTCAAAAACACGCAAAAACTAATTAAATTACTATTATATGATTTAATCCAGTTTGACCAGTTAACAATTAATACATTTTACTTTAAATCCTTTAAAATCACAGTTTGGTAATAAAAAATCCAACTTAAAAAAAAATAAATTAATTAAATACATTTATCTCTATTTTCAATTAAATTCAATATTAAAACCATGTTTTCTACTAACATAGAATACTGATGAAAAAATAATAACAAACCAAAGGTAAACTTTACAATTCAATTGAAATCCAACAAATAGCAACAACCGAAATAAAATTTTAATATGAAACCAACAAAATGTAATCTGATGAAGGCTGGTTAGTTGGTAAAAACAAATCTCATATATATTTAATTCCCAACAAAAAAAAAGGAAAACAAATTCATGTTGATTGAAGTTTTGTAAATAATTGAATAGCATTAAATTTTAAAAGGTCAATACTCGACAACATAACATAAAATGTATTCGAATCTACTGTAGATTTGCATTTCGTATTGGTTAATGTTAAAATTAAAAAAAAAAAAAAAAAAAAAACTAAAAAAACTTCCAAGAGAATTTTAATTGGCATTAACCAATTTTATAGACCCTACAATACTCCAGATATTGCTACTAGCTCCCATAGTTTGAGAAAGATAAAAAAATAATAAGGGCCCTAGATAAATTTTGGGAATATACTGCGCAGAGTCCTTGATATGCATATATTTCATTATCCAGTATATATTTTTATTTTATCCATACAGGTGTGACACATTAAATGCTAAGTCATTAAATTTCCCCACAGTAGAGGTCCTACAAATTTTTTTGATCAACTTTTTTTATTTGCAAACAAATCAAAAAACAATTTTGTCTTTTTTTATGCAAAAAATAAGAAGAATAAGAAGTATTATAACAATATAAAACCTTCATTAGAAAGGGAAACTGTTTTGTAACAATTTACAGATTGAGTAAGTAAAGTTTTATAACTTTAGTTATTTGGCTAAAGGGTCTAATATTTATTTTATACAGCAGCAAAAGAAAAAAACAACATGAACAAAAAACATACAATTTTACATGAATATGAAATTTTACTAACATTCTTATCCTCCTCCAATTTATACTTTCACGTACATTGTTATTGTCTACAACTACTTGTACAGACGTTGAAAGTGAAAATTACAACTGGCAACCCCTTTTTTGATTGAGTTTCGTAAAATCATTTTCAATTTAGAGGTAGAAAACAATTTGAACAACCATTGAATAAATAATAAATAAATAAGTACAAATTGAAAGTGGAATAAAACAAGAGAACTGTAATTTGTAAAATTGTACAAATGGAAAAAGTAGAATTTAAGTGAATATATTTTAAGGCTGGAAAATAATAGGAACATAGGATAACTACCCAGTCAGAAAAATAGAAATGGGAAAGAGATGCCAAGGTACTTTAACAGGTTGTACAAGTGCTGGCAAAAAGTCATTTCCCAATCTCAAAATGATAACATCGGTAGGCTGTTCAAAAATCGCCGGAAAGGCACTGAGCAAACAAAATTTTTAACGTTGGCAAAATACGGGCAAAACCAGCAAAAATAGGGTTTCTGGCAATATATTTTCCAAAATATTTAGGTGGTTAAAGCCAAATTTGTGTTTAACCATATAAATCACTTTGATTTGAACCTCATAAATAATCATGATGCGTCATCGATATGTCAAAAATGTGTATGAGAACAATGCTAGCCACGTTATTGCCTGTAGATATGCTTATATTGTATTTTTATATAAAACCTTTACTTTAAGAGTTGTGCGGAAATAAACTTTGAAGTAATTTTAGTCCATTTTTAGGGCTAAAAGCCGCTGGTGACTGGCCTGTTTTAATCCGAGAGGATCAATTTTCACGGTGATATTATTTTTTGTACCCAATCTACCAGAAAGTGCGTGGAAAGGTGAGAAAACATCACTTTTGCACATATGGGTGCTCTTTTGAGCGCCTTCAGATTGGCACGAAATTAACTCTTAAACATATTTTAAGTTCTGACTTATTTCTGGCATTCAACCTCAATTTTAAACTTTAATGTCTTCAGAGACTCATAGTAGAATTTTATGACAAATATTTCTGCGGAACATTTTAACCCTCTAATTCTTCAACTTACGGGTCGTTTGTGGCCCTTTGGAAAAGGGTCAAAAAGTACCTTTAATTGAGGAGTTAGAAGGTTAAAATATTCCACAAAAATATTTGTCATAAAATTCTACTGTAAGTCTCTAAAGACATCATGATTGAAAATTTAAGTTCAAAACTTAAAATGTGTTTAAGGGTTAATTTCGTACTTATACACAATTGCCGCTCAAATGCCCACAAACCTAAATTTTAGGAGGCAACCATATGACTCTTCTATTTCATGTAAAGCACTATGTTGAACATTTCTGTGGAACATTTTAACCCTCTAACTCTTCAGCTTACAGGTCTATTTGTCCCTTTTAAAAACGGGGCCAAAAAAGTCCCTTTAATTGAAGAGTTAGAGGGTTAAATAGTTTCACAAAACTCTACCTCGTAGTGTGTTACCTAAGTTTGCTGAACACATCCTATACCCAAAATGGAAGATTCCCATGGCTTCCTAGTGCACATATGTAAAAAATCTATAACTTATCAGTTTTTAGGCTTTCTGTCATGGAATGGACGAAATATTTAAAAAAAGCTAATTTTGCTTTTAATCTACGCTAAATTTCCTATTACGTGATGAAAAGTAAGCGTATTTACAAGTCTCCAAAATTAAATGAGAGACATTCAAAGTTTAGTTTTGACAAAAATGTTTATGTTTACCGCTTAAAACACCACTAACGGTAATGGGAGGGTTAAAAGTTTGTATAAAGAAAATGTTTGCCTTTTCATTGTGTAAACAACAGCTATATAAAGTAATCCCCAGAAACTTCTAGTTTAAGAGTTATAGATGGATAAATCCATGAACCTTTTTCTTATCTTATTTTTTACTCTCATACTATCCGAAAATGGGCGGGAAACTGCAAATATAACACTTTTGCACATGTGGGTGCTCTATTGGCAATTTTTTAAAAAATTTGATAGACAGCACAAATTTTCTAGTATATTCCCTAAATAAAAGCACACAATTACTAAAGGAATATTGATTTCAAAATTTACTGGAAATACCACTAATTGGACAATAGGAATGTTTTTTATTTCATTTTCCCTATTTCTAATTCTTAATACCATATGTTTGGTTTAGCAATCAATTTAAAGCAACAGTGCACATCAATTTCGAATTGCGGGGTTCTGAGAATAGATTCTGGCAGAAGAGTGGTTGAAGTTTTCTCCTTTTGGCGTGTTCGTGCAGCAATACTACCTTTAGACCACAGCATCACGCCGTTGTAGCAATTTCAGCCGATATGTTTTGGCACATATGGTCATCTGGAAAAAATTCCAGTTCAAAATAAATTTTATATATATCACAACTTAACTATTTGGAAAATTAAACCTTGTATTCCTTAAAGGTATGCTTGCCTCAGACAAAGCAAAAGCAGTGAAGTTTTTCCAAACAGTTCCTTGCGGGACAATTAAAAACCGAAAAATATTAAATTCCCTTATGGCAATTTTGAATGCAAAAACATAATGACGAAAAGAATAAAGAAGAACGTAAGCAGCAAAACTGAAGTCATAGTGACATACACAGAAAGAATTTTCAAAATTCTAATTAAATTTTTAAACACCTTTGTAAATGTAAAAAAAAAACTTTTTAAAAAGGCACAAAGAATAAAAAATTGTAAATCCAAAAAAAAAATTTTTTTTTTTGGAACTTTGAATTTTTATTTTTAAACAATTTTTATATGGAATATAACAATCTACAAACGAGTTATAAATATTTCAAACAAAAAAATTGTTGGGATATAAAATTTACCTACTGTTTTTTCTGTGTAGATACAAAAATATTCGATAGTTGAACCTTCTCGCCAGAGATGGGATGAACTATATGTGTGAACAGTAATTAAATTAACCCTTAATGGGCAATCTTGAATTTGACTGGTTTTTGCTGTTTATATCAAGTTTTTGACTTTGGTGTGTTCTGATATGTATAGTAAAATTTTATGGCCAATATTTTTGTAGAATATTTCATTCCCGCCCTCCCCCTTTTTAGAGGTGGTTTTTACGATTTGCTAGACTAGAGCCAAAAAGTACAGTTATGGGGGGGAGTTAGAGGGTTAATACGTTACACAAAAATATTCGCTTTAATATTTTCAACAAAGTTGCTGAATATACCATACACCTCATATGTAAAGAACACATGGTTTCATATACCGATATGCCGCACGAACAGGCCAAAGGGGGGAAACTTTAATCCCCTAAAATAAAATTTCGATATGATCTTTCAAACCGCCGAAAGACGTATATACATATATTTTTTTTTTTGTTCTCTACGAGAATCCATTGTCAGAACACCGTCATTTTTTTCATGTTGTATTGTGTAATTCGAAGTAAAATAAATGTCCAGCAGCTTAATGTTAATGGTTTTGATTGAATTCCAAACAATCTTTTTCCTGTGTGCATACTGGAGGTTTTACTATTTTTTTTAGCTAATTTATTTCTTTGAGTGTAAACTACATTAACACTATTAAACTAATATTTTAAATTGAGGATATTTTTATAATATTATTAAATATTAAAAAAAAAATTACGATCTTTTAGCACAATTAATGAATTTTGACTTTGTCGCTTCAAAAGCTCTGATTAGATTTTGGTATTCATTTTAATATATGTTTTTAGCAGCTACAGAATTGTCAACATTCCACCATAATTTTGTAAAAAAAAAGCAGTACTCAAATATATATGTAGTTTCAATACTTGCTTTTGTAGCGAATCCCATTAAAATTTTATCAAACTTATCATTAAATAAATCTCGTTTAAATATTTAATAGTAACTAACTTTTAAAATACTTTTAAGTTTTCTTAATGTATAAAAGACAACATCAAAATGTCCTTAAGTGTTATGCACAACAGTAGCAACATCAAATAAAGCCAACAAATGCATTGACAATACTTAAAATATAACGGACTTTTCTTTTACCATAACGTACATTTTACATTTCTAAAATAAAACATTCATTGACAAAAGTAAACCATATAATTTAAGAAATATACATACTCGTACTTCCATTGATGTTTTACCATTTCCGAAACAATTTCAACAAAGTGAAGATAAATTGAAAATGAACTTATGAAAAGAAAACCGAAAGAACAAAAACAAAGAATAGTGAAATATATACTTACTTGGATACAGTGCATATACAATACATACGTAGTACTTGAAATTTATTACTCGCCCTCGTACAATGATGTAATGGTATTGTCTTTACTTTGGTAAGTACACTTATACCATCAACTGTACAAGTGCATGTACTGGTATGTGTTCAGTGAGTTCAAGTGTTATATTTGAAAGTTATACTTATGTTATTGAGGGAATGGCAGGGGTATGACAACGAAGCATGCAGTTGTAAGGATATACAAAAACATTTATCAAGCTTTTTAAAAATAACTCAAACTTGAAGATGATTTTTCTTTTTCTTAATTTTTTTTTATTTTGTTATAAAGTAACAAAGAATAATGTTTTTAAAAGTTTTCATCAGCATGATGATGATGATGATGATTTCTTGCACCTTGAATAAATCAGTCAAGTCAAGCTAAAATCATATTTTTTCATTCTTTTATGTGCAAATAAGTATAATAAAAAATGTAAAATATTGAAAAGAAAAAAAAAAGAGAAACGTTTTAAAAATGCAAATTTAATGTTGATGTTGTTTCAACACTACGAACATCAGCATGAAAAAGCAGCATTAACGAACTTGTCTGCAGTATTATGAAATGTAAACAAACTTATAATATTTTATGCAATTTCCCTAAGTACACACATAATAATGTTAGACGAAAAAAAAAAACAAAATAACAAAAACGAGCAACAAAAAATAAAACGCATCAATTTTAAAACAAACATCAGAGTTACACAATATTTTGCATAAGGTGGCTTCAAAAATAAACGGGATTTTTAAACACACATTTAATAGCTCTCAAAAATCTATTCGCCCTGGAATTTTCAATATGTTTGCTTAATTTCGGAATAAAAACACTCCGATATTTAAAAACATATCTATTAGACCGTACCACAAAAAAAGTTCACAGTACACCGTCGAATCTAAAGGATGGAAGGAGGTTTCAAAACAAATTTTTTCCCCCGAAATAAGGGTCGCTTTTTTACAGTTTTTGTTATATCTTTGGTATTTACAGTCGGATCTTAAAATATGATACATCGATGTTTTGACCAATGTTTTTCTCTAAGGGCCATTGAGCTCAAGTATCCCGTTCTAGTATTTACCCACCAGACCCCAGTTTCTACCACGCAAATGTACAACCCTAATGTCAGAGAATTAAAGCTCGCCAACAATCATTAAACTTTGGCTAAAGAAGTTTTTCGATAGTTCCAACAGAATTGTTTTTCATTTTTTTTTTTTTTTTTTTTTGTTGCCAAAAAAATCGATATATCACACTTTAAAATCCGACTGTAAATGCCAAAGCTACAACGGCAAAAAAAATAAATTTTTTCGAAATTGCCTTGCAAAAATACTTTACATTCGAAGATGTACCGAGCACTTTTTTTCCTGTAAAGCCCGGTATTTTTTTTTCGTACTTTTGCGAAAAAATCTGTCAAACTCCATATAAAACGAGTACAAAGGTTAAAGTCGGGCATTCCGACTATACAATACCCTACACCAGTCTGGGTAAAAGCCTAATAATGTTTGGATCCGAAATTCGAATGGGTTAAAATGGGGCTTGTGTCAAAATTTTCTATAATGTTAGTCAGCGCACCAAATTTCTTTAAAATATTTTAATATTTGCGATCTGCAGTTTGTAACCAAGCCAATTTTGGGGGGACCCTTATATGGGCACTAGGTCTAAACATAGACCGATGTTCACCAAAATCAATAGGCTTCGTCCTTGGGCTGCCATAGGTCGGTGTACCAAATTTCATCAAAATATCTTAATATTTGCGACCTGCAGCGTATAAACAATATAATTTTGGTAGGACCCTTATATGGGCACTAGGTCTAACCATGGACCGATGTTCTCCAAAATCAATAGGCTTCGTCCTTGGGCCAACGTAGGTCTGTGTACCAAATTTCATCAAAATATCTTGATATTTGCGACCTGCAGCGTATAAACCATATAATTTTAGTAGAACCCTTATATGGTAACTAGGTCTAAACATCGACCGATGTTCACCAAAATCAATAGGCTTCGTCCTTGGGCCGACATCAGTAGGTGTACCAAATTTCATCAAAATATCTTAATATTTGCGACCTGCAGCGTATAAACCATATAATTTTGGTAGGACCCTTATATGGGCACTAGGTCTAAACATGGACCGATGTTCACCAAAATCAACAGGCTTCGTCGTTGGGCCGACATAAGTCGGTGTACCATATCTTATCAAAATATCTTAATATTTGCGACCTGCAGCGTATAAACAATATAATTTTGGTAGGACCCTTATATGGGCACTAGGTCTAAACATGGACCGATGTTTACCAAAATCAATAGGCGTCGTCGTTGGGCCGACATAAGTCGGTGTACCAAGTTTCATCAAAATATCCTAATATTTGCGACCTGTAGAGTGCGCACAAAAATGCATGGACAGACAGACAGACAGACAGACAGACAGACAGACGGACGGACGGAAAGACGGACATCGTTAAAACCAAATTAAAAAAAATTCTAAGCCGATCGGTATACTATAAGGTGGGTCTAGGACCAATATTTTTTGGTGTTACAAACATCAGCAAAAACTTATAATACCCTGACCACATAGTGGTGTAGGGTATAAAAATGATTTTTCACTTGTGTGGAATAGTTGCGAAATTGCGGTGGAATTTTTTTCGCATCAATTTAATAGACAGAAGCATTTGAAAATGTACCGAAAAAGTGAAAAATTTGTTTTATAAGTCACTTATAAATTTAAAAAGTGATTATACATATGACCCCTATACCCCCATTTAAGAACTTCTGCCATTTAATAGACAGATTCGAACATGCAGAACGGTTTCACATTCCACCATTTCAACATTGTACTATGTGTGTATGAAGTACCTCATACATTTGTATAAGTATGAACATAGATAACATATGCCAAGAGTCAGTGTTAAGTGTTGTCGTTTTGGCGCACCCACTTTCACCGACACACTTACACACAAATGCAAAAGTATCATAAATTTCAATATCAAATTGTGTAAAGGCATCAAATATTATCATAACAATATCGAAATATGTATGTATCATAAAAATCGAGGCTGGAAACCGTTACCGCTAAAATACCGATTGAAATTAAACACTTTAAACGAATCAAATACCGTAATGGTAACAAAGAGACACAGCCTGATAGTCTCCAACATCTGAGTTCAAATCTCAGTGAAGACAAAATTTTTTTTTTTAATAATTTTTTTTATGCAAATTAAAAGACACAATTGATTTTTTGTTCTTGATACAATTTTTTTCATAAACAAAATACCCAGCAAATTAACCGAAAACTGAATTAAAAATAAACTCAAAAAATATTATTAAAATTTCAAATTTTTGTATAAAAATATTCTTTTTGATTCAAAAATTACTCAAAAAAAAATTTTAAAAAATTCCAAAATCTCAAAATTAATCTTTTTTGGAGCTTTTTTGAATTTTTCACAAAATATTTAAATTTACACAGAAAAAACAGTAGGCACCAACAATGGGAATTTGTAAAAGCAAACACATTTTCTTCTAAATTGAAATTTTATTCCCAACAATTTTTTTGTTTGAAATTTTTGTAACTCGTTCTTAAATTGTTATCTTTCACATAAAAATTGATTAAAAATAAAAATTCAAAGTTACAAAAAATAAAAGTATTTTTATACCCTACACCACTATGTGGTCAGGGTATTATAAGTTTGTGCTGATGTTTGTAACACCAAAAAATATTGGTCGTAGACCCACCTTATAGTATACCGATCGGTTCAGAATATTTTTTTATTTCGATTTAACGATGTCCGTCTGTCCGTCCGTCCGTCCGTCCCTCCGTCCGTCTGTCTGTCTGTCCATGCAATCTTGTGCGCACTCTACAGGTCGCAGCTATTAAGATATTTTGATGAAATTTGGTACGCAGACCTATGTTGGCCCAAGGACGAACAAGTTTGATTTTTTTGAACATCGGTCCATGTTTAGACCTAGTGCCCATATAAGGGTCCTTCCAAAATTATATTGTTTATACGCTGCAGGTCGTAAATATTAAGATATTTTGACGAAATTTGGTACACAGACCTATGTTAGCCCAATAACGCAGCCTATTGATTTTGGTGAACATCGGTCCATGTTTAGACCTAGTGCCCATATAAGGGTCCTACCAAAATTATACTGTTTATACGCTGCAGGTCGTAAATATTAAGATATTTTGATGAAATTTGGTACACAGCCCTACATTGGCCCAATAACGCAGCCTATTGATTTTGGTGAACATCGGTCCATGTTTAGACCTAGTGCCCATATAAGGGTCCTACCAAAATTATACTTTTTATACGCTGCAGGTCGTAAATATTAAGATATTTTGATGAAATTTGGTACACAGACCTATATTGGCCCAATAACGCAGCCTATTGATTTTGGTGAACAACGGTCCATGTTTAGACCTAGTGCCCATATAAGGGTCCTACCAAAATTATACTTTTTATACGCTGCAGGTCGTAAATATTAAGATATTTTGATGAAATTTGGTACACAGACCTACATTGGCCTAATAACACAGCCTGTTGATTTTGGTGAACATCGGTCCATGTTTAGACCTAGTGCCCATATAAGGGTCCTACCAAAATTATAATGTTTATACGCTGCAAGTCGCAAATATTAAGATATTTTGATGAAATTTGGTACACAGACCTATATTGGCCCAATAACGCAGCCTATTGATTTTGGTGAAGATCGGTATATGTGTAGACCTAGTGCCCATATAAGGGTCCTACCAAAATTATACTTTTTATACGCTGCAGGTCGTAAATATTAAGATATTTTGATGAAATTTGGTACACAGACCTATATTGGCCCAATAACGCAGCCTATTGATTTTGGCGAACATCGGTCCATGTATAGAACTAGTGCCCATATAAGGGTCCCCCCAAAATTATATTGTTTATACGCTGCAGGTCGCAAATATTAAGATATTTTGATGAAATTTGGTACATAGACCTATGTTGGCCCAAGGACGAAGCCTATTGATTTTGGTGAACATCGGTCCATGTCTAGAACTAGTGCCCATATAAGGGTCCCCCCAAAATTGGCTTGGTTACAAACTGCAGGTCGCAAATATTAAGATATTTTAATGAAATTTGGTGCGCTGACTCATTTTAACCCATGACATAAGCCCCATTTTAACCCATTCGAATTTCGGATCCAAACAATACACCAGACTGGTGTAGGGTATTGTATAGTCGGCATGCCCGACTTTAACCTTTTTACTCGTTTTTTTTTGGATTTACAAATTTCTTTGTTGGTGCCTTTTTAAAAAGTTTTTTTTTTTTGTATTTACAAATTTGGTATGAGAAAGGTTATTAAAAATTTAATTAGAATTTTGTAAATTCGTTCTGTGTATTTACATTTCTGAATGATTTCTGAACCATCTTTTGGATTTATTAATTTGCCTCAAATTGTTGTGGTTTTTATGATTCATTTTAGAAATAGATAACTAAAAATGTTTGAGTTTACTTCTCCATCCGTTTTTCACTTTGAAAGTTAACATGTATACGAAAAACAAAAATCTACATTACAGCCTAAAGTGAACATAAAGACAATCTGATGAAAGTGTTTGGTTACACTTGAAAATGCATTAATTGTCAACAATTGGGTCTAGGAAAGTTTTTTTTATAAGTTTTTTCTCTATTTGTTGTAAAATAAATTGTAAATTCTATTTGGAATTTGTCATATTTGATCTTAAAAAAGAACGGAAATATCACTCATTGTAGCAATCTTTAGATCAACAAAAATCTACAATAAAATTTTAGAAGGAGCAACTTTTGAAAAAAAATTTTAAAATTTCCAAACAAAAGTATTTTAATTAAGTAGGTTTGAGGTTAAGAAGAAGAATAAACATTTTTTCAAAGTTATAGACACATTATTAATTTGCAAATCAGGTTAGATCTAGTTTCTGCCTTTTTTATGGACAGGCTTCATCAGTGATTTTCCATTAAATTGTGTTATTGTTTATACTTTATTGTAAGATTGTCTCTATATGATCATTTATTCTCAGAAGTGATCAAACAGACATTTTTTGTTTTGTTTATCTTCTTATCTCCTCTTTGTCACCTTTTTCACAAATGTTGCCACACTGACGTATGGTTTTTACGTACTTGTGCAGGCAATTTGTGTATATCGAAGACGGACTGCCAGCAGGGCATTTTTATTTTTCAAGTAAAGTGTTGTTTTTTCAAACGCGTCATATAGACCAAATGCAATTAATATTGTAATTAATATGCATTTTTATTAATTTTAATTAAGTAGGTTTGAGGTTAAGAAGAAGAACAAACATTTTTTTCAATGTAATAGACACATTATTAATTTGCAAATCCGACTAGATCTAGTTTCTGCCTTTTTTATGGACACGCTTCATCAGTGATTTTCCATTAAATTGTATTATTGTTTATATTTTATTGTCAGATTGTCTCTATATGATTTTATATAAGTAATTTTTAACTCAGAATAAGAACCCTCAAAAGGGTATCCAAATGCTGCTGGCTGGATATCCAAATTTTCATCATGAGAAAATTCAAATTTGACTAAAAAAATTTAAATCGAGTTTATCGTAGAGAAAAAGTAATGGGCTGACAAACGAGAGGTCACCAGTTTTATCCGTGTTCTCGACAAAAAAGTTTTTTTTTTAATTTTTAAACAACTCTTGTGTAAAATATTATTCTATTTATAGAATTTATAATACATAAATATTAAAGCAATCAATTAATACAACAATAATTCAGATTTTGTAAAAAAAATTTCGGTAATTACAACAATATTAAAAAACAAAAATAAAAGTGATTGTACGTGGAACTACAAAAATTCGGTTGGCGAAAATTTCTTTTGGACCTACGAATCTGTTTTCTGTGTGTACGAAAACCGTAACCGATATTCGTTTTGGTTGCCATCCTTGACAAAAACACTAGTACATATAAAATTTCGTATTCATATTTGTAGTCTACAAATTTTATAGTCTTATAATGACACTTTGTCTGGAATTGAAAATGAAACGCATATGAAATTTGATTATAGTAATAAATATGAATCAGATCTTATTTATTCTATATTAATATTTAACAAGGTTTATTTAAGACACCAAAGTATTAATTTCATATTCATCGTGTTAAGTATTTATGTATATTTTTTTAAGAAAACAATAAGTTAAGTCACAAATTGTCGGTCAACATCTTGTATTAAGCGGGGTAAATACTGCAACAACCCCATTTTAAACGGCATATTTAAACGGTTGTCAAAAATTCAATTAACAATATTTTTAATATATTTTTTTTAGTTTTTAGTAGGATGTGATTGAAAAAATTTTCAATTAGCCACACTCAGCGCTGTGCCGACCGTGGTGTATCTTGTTAAGAGGTGATGCTACGAGTCATAGCAATACACAAAAAGTTTTTCATATAAAGACAAATTAGCAATTAAAAATTACTTTGATCAGTTGACACATATACTAACCACTGACAAGGCTTTGGGTGAGACGAAACTGCGGCAGTCTGGTATTTCCCTTGTGTTTGTTAAATTTTTCAATAAAAATCTTTTCGTCTTCTTCTTCCTATAAATCAACTCTAGAATTAATATTTTAATTTCTTTAATAAATTTTAATTTCTTTCTTGGATAAATAAATCTGTGACTTTTTGAATGAAAGACAGTTGTTTTAGAAAAATCTTTTTTCAAGCTCAGTGCACTCTGTCCAACGTTTCTCCGATTTCTTTATCTCTTCCAAATAATATAATTTCTCAAGATGCTCAAAATACGCATTTGTTTCATAAATAATTTCTTCGCTGAAGCTAAATCTTTTTCAGCTGAGCCATTTATTTTTTAAGTTTGGAAGTAGAAAATAGCCACTGGGGTAAAATCCGCCCATACCTACCTTCTTAGAATTTTTCAAATTATTGCGTTTATGGTCAATTGTGACTAAACGCGGATAGCTACATTATAACCTAGAGAGAACCCCATAAAGGCAATCTTATGAGAGTGCTTGGTAGCACTTGAAAATGCATTAATTGTCAACCATTGGTTCTAGGAAAGTTTTTTTTCATAAGTTTTCTCTGTTTGTTTTAAAATAAACTGTGAATTATATTTTGAATTTGTCACATTTGATCTTAAAGCCGAACAAAAATAACGCACATTGTAACAATCTTCAGATCAACTAAAATCTATGGTAAAATACTTTACAGACAAGGTACAGTCCAAATTTTTAAATAATATCCCTTAATTGAAACATGTTAGCCATTTCTACCTTTGCTTTCACGCAAAAAAAAGATATGGTTGCAATATGATCACAGCTACCAAACTATGGTCACTACTACCATACATGGTTGTTGCAATCATATAATAATAATTTATAGTTAAAGTCTCTCTTTTTCAGTTATCATATTATTTCTTTCGTCTACAATCATATATTATCTAGACAATCATATTTCTCTCCTTAAATTGCAATCATATTGTTATCTCAGTTTAGAGAGATCATATTCACAATCATTGGTATAGTTTCGACAACTATAAGATGATCAGTATATTTTTTTAAGAGCGTCATCTATCAGTTAGCGCCAGTCTTGTTTAAGATTTTGTGCAAAGAAGTTGTAAGAAGCACTAAAATAAATAATATAATATATATATGTATTAAAAAAAATACTTTAAAAATAGAAAAATATTTCATTGGTATTCACTTTAAGAGCGACATTGTTTTTGGAAGAAAGAACTCGCTCTACCCAAGAAGTCTAGAGAGATATAGATTGTCAAGCAATAAATGTTTAGTGCTATAAATTAAGTGAAAAAGTAATTAATTTTTTGTACTCACACATAGCCATAGAAGTGTGATAGATTTTAGTTTTGTACGAAAACAAAATTGAAAAAGTGCAAAATTAAAAAAAAATGTAAATGCACGACGAAATGATCTAATATTTTCGTACTGATCATATTATATTCCTGATGATCATAATGTGATCCCAAATGATCACAAAAATTTATTTATTACCATAATATGATAATGAGGAAAATATTATGACCATTAGGAATATAAAATGATCACTGAGAACATGTTATGATCACTTCGGATATATTGTAATATATTGTCAAATATTTTTAACAATATTTTTCTACGCACTGTTATAACATGTTTTCATAATTTATTTTTAATTATATATAAGTGATAAATAAAATTAATTTAAATTATTTAAGTTTGTAAATTAGTCACTGAATAAACAAATCGTTCACAGCTTTTTTCACTCACCTTCAAAAGAATGCTGGGAAAAAACTAAAGGGATTATAGTATGATATATAGGACTATAATATGATAATATTGGGATCAGATTGGAATCACAATGTATTAATTAAGGGATCATATTATCATAGAAAAAGGTATTTCATAATATGTTTGTCGTATATGTCATATACCCAAAAATATATAATGATCTTGGAATATGGTCATCCCAACCATGTTTTTTTTTGGCGTGTTACTACTAAAGGAGCTTTAGTTAGAGAAAAATATAATATAAAAAAATATCTTTGGTAAAACTAACATGTAATTTTACTTGTAATACATGAAATAACTAAGTAAAAATATTTAAGTTCACTTATCGAAATGTTTTCCACTTTGGAGTTAACATAAATACGAAAACTAAAATCTACATTATAACCTATAGAGAACAGCATAAAGACAATCTGATGATAGTGCTTGATAGCACTTAAAAATGCACCAATTGTCATCACTTGTTAACTTTCAGAATATACCAGATTTTACCATAGGTAAAAACTTATGTAGGGCGATGTAGTATACAATATGTGAACAGATTAGTTATTCCTAAGTCTAAATATAGAGCAGATAGTCAAACACCCGTCAGCAAAATCCTTTAAAATAAACAAAATCCCTTTTAGCTTTCTTCAAACTTAGAAAAGAGTCTTCATCAGTATAAAGTTTTAGAATTTCGGGAATACTACCCGAGTAAAAATAGTTATATATTATTATATATAATGTGATTGGGTTATATCTGACGGTGAATAGAGTCACATTAAGACACATATCATTATATACAACTACATCTGATATTATTTTTTCAATGAATTTTTTGTACGGTAATTGATATTATTACATATCCCCAAATCTGACTCCATATATAACTACATAAGGCATATAAAACTAATAAAAATATATGTAGTGACCGATATGATTATATATGGTTCGATACTAAGTTATATAACACTGTATGTATCGTCATACTAAAAATATATTCTTGGATTTAATATAACTTTCTATATGATCTCATACAAATTAATATAAATTAATAGTTAATTTCTCCACAGCCAAATAATTTTGACGTGTTTTTTTTTTTTGCATATAAAAATATATTAAAAAATGATGCGTACGATTTAGAAGACAAAAACATTAACATTTTTACTGTATGTTATAAAATTTGGGCCTTTAAAATTGTTCAAGCTATAGAAATTTCAATATCAATTTAATAGCTGGTATGCATAAAAAGTATACCTACTATTAGACAAAATTTATATAAATTCAGATATTTTTATATCGAATTAGATGCAATTTGATGTCCTGGATATGGACAAATCTCGGATCAAACTGTATCAAATTATATCTAATTTGATATAATTAGACACAAGTAGATGACCCATTTTTCGGATCAAGTTGTATGTCGTTGTATATGGGGACTTATCAAATAAGATATAATTATATATGACACGGTATTAAGATTTTTTACCCGGGTATATAATATTCCTAAAAATTTCTTATTAAATTTTCTTTCAAGGAGGCTATTGTTCATTTAAAAGTTTTTTTAATTTCTCGACTGTAAGAAATAAGAAAAACTGCTCAATCAACAAAATTTCACATTATATATTTTAAGCTTAATACTGAAACCTAGTATTATTATTTTTATTAACGATATGCCTGTGATATAATGAAATAATCTAATAACTTATTTTGGAGGTTAAGTTTCAACTCGGATGTTCTTACTAAATAATTGGAAATGTATTCACTCTTCATTAAATTTTAAAATCTCTGTATGAATGATCCTATAAGCAGACTAAAATAACACATAAAACCCAAATAGTTGCTTCAAATAGTATGCAAAAGATTTCTAACACAAAAACTACATTCATATCCTGCTATTACCTTTATTTCTATAGTAGCTATTAAAAACATATATACCTAAGTAAATGGTTTTAGAGTGGGGCAGAAACTGAAAATGAGTAGATTGTGAAAAAATATTCTCAATTGGGTCACCAGTTATTTTGTAACGCTGAACACGTACAACTTTTCTATATGTCGGTCGAAAAGTATTTTCTAAATAGTCCAACTCTGTTTTTGATAAAAAAATTATCTGCTTAATCGTTACTTGTATTTTTTTTAATTCCTAAATTTTCTATAGAAGAAACTTTAGTCAAAGTGTAATAATGCCTATTTATAGCAAAATAGTCCTCCTTCGGTGTTCCCATAGCACTTAACCCCACCGAAGTAAAATAATATAACAGGGCTATGAACTAAAAGCTTCAACAAAGTTCGCCAACTTACCATCAGATGGCGCGCAACAACTGTTCTAAAATTCAACATCTCGCGCAATTACAGTGTTGCCATATTTGAAGCCCTTCATCTTTCACCACCTTTCACTTCTTCTCTATCCCATTTCCAAAGGAAGCAACACGTTAATTAGTAGGAAGAATTTCCTGAGTGTTGCTTCTCTTTTTGAAAAAAAAAAAAAAAAAAAAATGATTATACCAAAAACAAAATAAGGGCCACGTCTAGAGCTTGGATTATTTCTATACCAAATAAATGTATAACGCCTGTGTAGTAAAATCCCCGAAATGTTTGGCGCTGTGCGGGTATAGTCAAGTTATATGGCCGTTTAAATTTTTAATTTTTTGGGTAACACTGGCCGCATACTTATCGCCACTCCCTCCATCAGTGTACCCATAGCGCTTAATTCTACTGAAGCACGTCTATTAAATATTTAAACAGTTTTATAAGTTCGCTAACTCTCCATCAGGAGAATTGCAAATAGATTTAAGTGACCACAAAAAAGTCAGATATACCCAGCAAAAAAAGAGATGCCGAAGCAGTAGAAAAAGCACTACAATTGATGTTCTAGATGTACTTCTTTTTTAACATAAACACTAATGATTTTAACATTGAGTTGTCATAGGAGAGGAGTACTCCCACTTCAACATTTTCTCAGTACTTTTTGCACGAGTGCAAAGGAAGCTCTTTTTCACCAATTAAAAGTTAAAAAAAAATGCTTTACAAAAAAAATTATATTTTTTTTTTAATTTACAAAAGTTTTTTTATAGCCGTCACCGGGGATCGAACATGCGACCTAACGATTGCTAGTCTAGCGCTCTATCACTGAGCTATTCTTTGATATGAAAGTTGACTGGCATAAAAACACCACTTTGTTAATGCGAGATATTGTTCGTTATTCTCTTGAATAAAAGTACTTATTAAACAAGTGTAAAAGGTGCACTCCAATCCAGTGTTGGTTTCAGTACTATTTTTACAGGTACATAAAAATCAATTTCTGACCATTTTTTTATATAGACATATTTTAAAAAATTTTAAAATTAAAAAATATTGAATTTAAACAAATTAATTACGCTATGCGACAGTCAAAATTGGAATGGGATGAAACCAACGGGAAATGTTATATCGGTCAAAAACAAGTTAAACGTGTCCCGGCGTTTCGCTGGGTCACCCCTAGGAATCGAGATATATCTTTTTTTTGACATAAAAATTAAAAATTACAATTCCTTTAATCTGTTCATATAACGTTTTTCTATATACTCAACAGTTTTGCCGGTAAAAATAAATGTTTGTTACCGCTACCATAAAAATCAATAACCTTTTGTTTATTACTTTTTTTTAATATTTTAGGCAAAAAATATTTTTTTCTTCATACATTTATTTTTACCGGCAAAACTGTTGAGTATATAGAAAAAGTTTATATGAACAGATTAAAGGAATTGTAATTTTTAATTTTCTTAAAATTGTTTGAGCAAAATCGGACTAGTGGTTCTCGAGTTATGTCAAAAAAAAAGACCACCAAAGGTCAAATCGATATATCTCGATTCCTAGGGGTGAACCAGCGAAACGCCGGGACACGTATAACTTCTTTTTTACCGATATAAATTTCCCCGGTAGTTTGAACCCTTCCCGATCACTGACCCCTACCATTTGTCTCACAGTGTTATAAATATTAAAAAAAAAAATTAATAGAATAAAAAACATAAAAAAAAAAATATTGGTCCCGCCGGGAATCGAACCCGGGACCCTCTGTTTGGAAATGCCAAGTGATACTAAAATCGCTTTTTACGATCACTTTTAGAGCAATTACTGGTTCAGAAGTAATTCTAAAAAAAAAGCTGTAAAAATGTAATAACGGATACTTGGGAAGCAATGAAAGAAGTGATTTTTTGAAGTTGTTCAGAATAACTGCGTTGAAATGGATATACCACAAAAAAATCCTCATAAAATTTCATATCTGACCATAGATCAGAAGAAATTTTGCGTTTTTTTTGCTTCCTCTTTTATACAGTGTTTTCCAAAATATTAAAATTTTAAATTTTGAAAATATTGAATATTTTGCGAAAATGTTTTGATCATTTTGGTTAATCGTGTTTTTAGTAAGGTGCAGTATTGCCATCAGGCAAACAAAAAATTACACAGCTTCTGGTCAAAAATTATTCAAAACCGTGTGAAATGACACAAAAAAATATGAATTTTCTTGTAGTTTGACTCTAGATTATAAATTTATATCACTTTCTGTTTAAATTATTTTTCAAATTAAAGAAAGATAATACAATTTTCACAAATAAATTACAAAGAATACAAATTTTTTGAAAGAATTCGATAAGGGCAGCAAGACAGAATACGTATTTTCGGCTTTCGGTACAAAGCCATCATCAGTGTCGTTTGCCTTGACGGGTAATAATTTGATAATCATGTACTTATGTGAAAGTTGAAAGCTAATCGAATATGTTAACAACTCAATTTAGACTAACATCAACGAAATCTAACAATGCTATTTTTGTCCTTTGTTATTATTACTCTTTTTTGCTTTGAACATTAATTCTTAAAGTACCTCAGCTGATTATATTCAATTCTGTGTATGATAAACATCAGATTTTTTGAATTACAACGAACCGTTAAATTTGAATTTAAATATATGTTATTTAAATTATATTTTGCACCGTGCATGGGGAAAAAAAAGTTCCAATACGACATATCAAAAAAATCATTTTCGAGGCCCCAAATTTAGTTGCCACATTTTTTATCCGATTTTTATAAGTAATACCTTTCTGGAAAGGTTGTAATGTTATATTGTTAACAACTTTATTAGTTGTTTCAAAAAGCCACCTCAAGATGGCGCTAATCTAGCATTTATTAGAAAATTGCAAAAAAATTTAAATTTGGGAGTCTCGAAAATGATTTTTTTGATATGTCGTAGTGGAACTTTTTTTTCCCCATGCTAAAAGCTTTCGAAAAATCGAGTACGCAATATCGATTGCTAAATCGACCCACCCCAATGGCCTTGCAACTCTCTCAATATTTTTTATTTGAAAAAATATTATGCGGCTTGGAACAGGAACGAACTCCGACTGGTTAATCAGGGATGGAAAAGGCTCTTTTAATCGGGTTCTTATACCAAAAAATGGTAGATCGCTCTTACATATTTAAAAATGTAAGTAACTAAAAATAGCTTCCTCTTTGGCTCGTTAAGAAAAATTAAAATTAAATATTTAGATACTAGCAAATATTAGCACAAATTGCGAAAAAAAAACATTTGCAAAAAGCGAAATTTTTGCAATAATATATTCGTTTGCAGAATCGCTGATTACCTCTTTTAATTCATTTTCTGTACTATAAAGCCTTTTTCGAATTCCGCCGTTATTATGCAACTTTTTAAGTGCGGTTTTTTTGAAATATATAACCATACCATAGTCTTTTTTCAAATTCCGCTATTTTTTTGCAATTCTTTACGTGCGTTTTTTTTTAATTTATAATCTAGGGGCTATACTACACATTCCACACAACAAAGTTTGGTGGCTAGTTGAAAAAAAAATCGCGAAAAATAAAATTTGCAAAAAGGAAAATTTTTGCATCAATATATTTGTTTTGCAGAATCTAAATCGCCACAAAGTCTTTTTTCGTGATCCGCTTTTATTTTGCAATTTTTTAAGTACGTTACTTTTTAATTTATAATCTAGCGAATATAATACACATTTCATACAACAAAGTTTGGTGGCTAGTTGTAAAAAAAAAAATCGCGAAAAATAAAATTTGCAAAAAGGAAAAATTTTTTCATCAATATATTTGTTTGCAGAATATAAATCGCTGATTAAGTTTTTTAATTAATTTTTTGTACCATAAAGCCTTTTTTCGCTTTCCGCGAATATTTTGCAATTTTTTAAGTGTGGTTTTTTTAAATTTATAGTACCAATTTTATACACAAAAGTTTGGTGCTTAGTTTGCAAAAAAAAAAATAAATCGCGAAAAAAATATTTGCAAAAAGGAAAATTTTTGCGTCATTGTATTTCATTTTTATAACTAAATTATTATTTTCCAGCCCTGGTTACAATCGATGTTTTGAGTCATACAAAGAGCGCACATAATGACCCTGCAAACATTTGAAAGATACCTTCCAAGAAGATATTAAAGCGATATCTTCTATTTGTCATTTGAATAAAAATAATCAAGTAGTATTTACTTTGAAATTGTCTTCCTTTTATCACTTGGAAGATAATTCGGCGATATTTGTAAAAAAATAATTCAAAAATTTTATCTTTTGTCATAACTTTTTATGACAATATTGCGGCAATATCACCTTTGTATCATTTGGAAGATGAAGCAAATTTGTTTGAAATCTTTTGTCAATTTGGAAAAAATTAAAACTAAATTTGTACAAAAACAATCAAAAGATATATAGCAAATAAACTCGTGAAAAGTTTTAATCGCGCGGGAAAAATCGGCTAAGATGAAATCAAGATAATTTAAAAGTTGGTCAATGCATTATGTATGCAGATATTGTTTTTAGGCTTAAATTTAATAATGAAAAAATTAAATCGTTTTTTTTATTGTACCGGGAGTTTATTTAGCGATATCCCTTTTATCTTCCATATGAGTTATTGCTTTCATATTTCCTGCAAGTATTGTTTTAGTGTAACAGTTGTTTCCGACGGAGGAAACTTCCGGAATACGAAATTGATATTGCCGGCAATAAATGTTTTCTTCCTGGCGATATGTTTGAAGAATCTTCTTCGTATTGCCATGTTTGCTGGGTGACATTGGTTTGAGTATGTTCCTGTTTCAAGGCACATAATAGAACAAATGCTTTCTCAGTGATAGAGAGTCCCCCAATCTCTTTATTATGTATACTCTTTGCCCACCCTAATGTATATGTATAAAAATATATTTATTATTTTAAAGTAATGGTTATTTTGTATATAAAAAATTAAAAAAACACGTATGAACCCCATTACACCAGATTTCCTGGAGAAAGCGGACAGAATCGAAAGATGTTGGAAATAATTGAGTAATTTCTTATCGGCTGGTAAAGTAATTTCATAGTAAAACTTTGATGGCCGATACCACAAACCCATCGGGAGCAGAGCCATTCGATTCCAAAAAGACAATTCGAGCATGTGGAAATTTGTTTTCAAAAAATTTTTATTCCCCGATTTGGAATATTTTTTCACAACTTTCGTGCGATGGTAGAACTTTAGAATCGAATTAATCTAATTCTGAAAAATGCAGCCTACTCTAACGGATATGTATATGTGTATGTAGTTCTTTGCTTATTTTGCGGTAATAACAGTTACATCAGCAAATCCACTCCTATATGTATGTCTCAGATATATAGTATACCTACCAAATGACTGTGGTTTGACATAAAATAAACTTTTTTCTGAAACGTACATTGCATAACTATTTGCATGGCTGTTTCTTTCCGTAAAAAGTAACTTTTTACTTGACACAACAGTTGGTAGTAAAGCAAATGCGTTAGCATTTCCGTAAAAGATAACGGAAATGTTTTTGTGGTTATATTTATACTTTTCGAGTCACACCAAACAAAAAACAAAACTAACAGAACTTCATTTTGCAAAAAAGGATGAAATAGAGAAATATATGTACAACAAAGTTCATACTTTATGACACTATAGATGAGTCTTATATTTTATACTAGTTGAATTCTTAAGTTGAACTTTTCCCAAGAACTAAAAATATATTTGTATATGGGATGTGTGAGCATTAGTGGCTTATTAAGGTGGTATTTTTTTCAATTTCTTACAAATTTCTTAACTCTTTCTGATTCAGTTTCCCAGAATAGCAGTGCCTTAATATTCTGCTTTTGCCTCGGCCTTCAAAATTTCAGCATCTTATTAACTAAAAGTTTAATAACCTCAAATATATAATTTTCACCATAACATTATTAATATATGTATAGTTTTTTTGTACATCTTAGCGACTTAGGAAATGTGTGACTTTATAGCGGTAAAAGGAAATAACATTTGTTGATTGCTTTACGCTCTATGCTCTATGAACACTTTTTAATGCTTTGAGCCTACGAAAAGCAGATTTTTTTCTTTTCGAATTACTTCTTCCACTTTGCCAATTTCTATGAAAAGTTTATAAATGAAAAAACATAGAAATAACAACTAAGACATGATAGGATTCAAGGATTTCCTTCTAGTCATAATATAATTTTAAAAGGAAATGCAAAAAGCCAAGACAAGTAGAAATGCAGAGATAAACAAATATAAAAAAATTGGGAGATACAATTTGAATGCATTTAAAATAAAACAACTTATTTACAGCGTTATCGGTAGCTATAAATATTGAAATATATTTTTCTAAAAATTTTCCACTTTTAATATATTTTTTTACTTTAATTTAAGTTTCAGATTTATAGCTTAAAGGGTAATAGGGAAATTTAAACCCCATTTATACCACGATTTCATCACGAATGTAAAATGTTAAATTAGCCTAAACCTCAGGGAACACAATGCACCAGAAACAACAATGTGTCGATGATTTTGACTTTTTTCTTCGATATGTAACAATGGACGAAACTTGGATCTACCAATTCACTCTATCAATGAATTTAACACGTGCAGGTCATAGGAAAGAACCGATGCTGTAGTAAATTTAACAAATTTTCAGTAGAACACTATGCTTGTGCGTTATGTTTCAATGTGTTGTTGTTTTTATTGTATTTTATTTTATTTTTGCACATTATTTTATTAAATGTAAATAAAATAGTTTAGTTTTGGTGGCATCTTTAGGAAAATCTAATATTGGAATTATAGAATTTGTAAATTTTCTTCTGGGTCTTCAAATGAAACTCTTTAATGCTTCTTTAAAAACTACAAAGATATAACAAATTCCTCTACAAACTCCATTTTAATTCACAAAAATGTATAACTGGTTATAAACAAAATATAAAAGTCTTTTTATAAAAGAATTTGACTACTCACATGTTAACACAATTTCATCGAATTAGAATCCCTTTGCAATCAAATGGTAAAAAAGCATCATAAAATTCAGCACAAAAGGGCGAATCAACAAAAAAAAAATATATCACAAAGGATAAAAAGGATGCTTTTGATAATAAATTTTTACCTTTTATTTTTCATTTCAGTTTTCATTAAAGCTCTTCCTATAAAAATCAATGATTGTTTTGTTGGTGTCTGTATGTTGGCATCCAAGTATTTATAACACACAAATATTTTGACACGCGGTATAATTGCGTGTGAAAACAATTTTTATCTACTTCTGCATTTGAGTGTGTATTTTTTGTACATTCCTTTGAGGTTTACCAAACCAAACAATTAAATTTTATTTCAATTTAACATTTCAGTACTAAAAAAAAAGTAAAAATGTTTTTCTGTAATCGAATTAATTTAATTGAAATAAACTTAAATTGGTTTGAGGAAAAAGGAAAATTTGTAGAAATGTTAATTATTAGGGAAAGGAAAAACTATTACAACAATATTTTCGCTCGGAGAAGGGTAGAAGTAAAGGATGGTCCAAACATAATGCACGATGTTAATTTTGGGTCACACCTTAAAGTCAAGCTTTTTGCCCAACTTAATTTGACTTTTCTTTGTTTCAGTGTTTGACAAATTCAATCATGGAGAGGGACACAATTGAGCATTGCGTTAAGATTGTTGAAGCCTTTTACGAAAATGGGCGTTCAAATCAAAATGCATTTCGTGCACTTCGTGACGTTTTTGGTCAGCATAATCGACCTAATGTGTCCACAATCGGGAGAATTGTGCGCAAGTTTCAGCAAACCGGGTCTGTAGGAAATGTGTAAACACCTGTTTTTTGTGTTTGATGCGGTTTATGGGCTGGCGGCGTCATCAGGCCTAACTTCTTCGAAAATGAGGTCGGCCAAGCAGTTACTGTGAATAGTGTTCGCTATCACGAGATGATAACGGACTAATTGTGGCCAGAAATTGAGTATATGGACATTAACGATATGTGCTTCCAACAGCATGTTGCCACTTGCCACACAGCCAACGAAACAATGGCTCTTTTGCGCTACAAATTCAATGGCTGTGTTATCTCACGTCGTGGTGATGTTAATTGGCCGCCACGATTTTGACACCATTGGACTCCTTTCTTTGGGGATATTTAAAAACAGAAGTATACGTCAATAAGCCGATAACAATTCAAGAGCTAAAGGATGAGATAATTCGGCACATTAACGACATTGAACCTAAATTATGTCTCAGAGTCATTAAAAATTTGGACGATCGGATAAAAGTAGGCCACCGAAGCCGTAGCGAGCATTTGACCACTATTTTCTTTGACACATAATTGTCATGGATCCTTCTATCAGAATAAAAAATATTAAGATTATTCTCTGAAAACTCTTTGTTTTATTTACAATTAACATCGTGCGTTTTGGTTAGACCAACCTTTAATTATGAACAACTTCGAAACATCACTTCTTTCAGTACTTCCAAACTATCCGTTAGTATATTAGCTTTTTAGAATTCTTCTGAACAGCATCTAAAAAATTACCTAAGTATTGCTTCAAAAATATATAATTGTTCTAAAAGTGATTTTAGTATCATTTGGTATTTTTAAACAGATGGTCGCGGGTTCGATTCCTGCAGGCATCAATATTTTTTATTTTTTTTTTTAATTCTTTTATTTTTTTTAAGTAATACTTATAATTAATTGTTTTCTTAATTCAATATTTTTTTTAATTTTTGAATTTTCAAAATATATAAAATAAAAATGATGAAAAATAGGTTTTTATGCCCTTATGAAAATAATACTGAAAACAATACTAAATTGCAGTGCACCTTTTGCACTTTTTTAAAAAGTACTTCTATTGAGGAGGATAAAGCCAGTTAACTTTCTTATCAAAGAATGGCTCAGCGTTAGAGAGCTAGATTAGCCATCATGAGGTCGCAAATTCGATACCTGTTGGCGGCAATATAAAACTTTTGTGAAATAAAAACGAGTAAAAAAGTTAAAGTCGGGCATGCCGACTATATAATACCCTACGCCAGTCTGGTTAAAAGCCAACTAATGTTTGGATCCGAAATTCGAATGGGTTAAATTGGGACTTGTGTTAAAATTTTCGATGAAATGATAAAAGAAGATAAAATCGGAAATATAGCCTATATGGACGATAGGTCCAAATATGGACCGATCCTATCTGGAATCAACAGGGTTTGTCCTTGGGACCATGTGAGTCAACGAACCAAATTTCATTGAAATATCATCGTATTTGCGACCTTTAGCATGTGCCCGAGCCAATATTTGCGACCTGTAAAGTGCGCACAAGAATGCATGGACAGACAAACGGACGGACATCGATAAATCGAAGCAAAAAGTGATTCTGACTCGATCGGTATACTAAAAGCTGCGTCTAGGTCCAATATTTTTTGGTTTTACAAACATCAGCACAACCCCACGTAGTGGTGTAGGGTATAAAAATAAAAATTTTTTTTGCGCAGAAATTTTTTAGTGAGGGCAGATGTTATTCAGCCTCTAGTTTTTTTAAAGAAATTTTTTTAAACTTTTAATTGGTGACAAAGAGCTTCCTTTGCACTCATTCAAAAAGTACTCAAAAAATGTTGACGTGGGAGTACTCCTCTCCTATGACAACTTAATATTAAAATCATTAGAGTTTATGTTAAAAAAAAAAATAAAATTGGTTATAGAAGCGCAAAGAAGCTTTGAATCCATTTTTTGGGCTAAAAGACGCGGGTAACGGGCCTGTTTTAATCCAAGAGGATAAATTTTGGCGAGGATATAAATTTGTACACCCAATTCATCGGAAAGTGCGTAGGGAGGTGAAAAAATAACACTTTTGCACTTGTGCAATATTGGGCGCCAAAATGAATAAACACGAAATTAACACTTTCTTAAACACATTTTAAGTTTTGATTTATTTCAGTCATTGAACCTAAAGTTTAAAAAACTTTAATGTCTTCAGGGACTTGTAGTAGAATTCCATGATAAATATTTTCGCGTAACATTTTAACCCTCTAGCTCCGCAAATTAGGGGTCGTTTATGTCCCTATTTAAAAAGCGGTCAAAAAGTTCCTTTAGTTGATGAGCTAAAGGGTTAAAATGTTCCACAAAAATATTTGCCATGAAATTCTACTATAACTCTCTAAAGACATCAAAGTTTCAAATTTAAAATGTTTAAGCGTTAATTTCGCTATTATTAAAAATTGGCGCTCAAAAGTCCCATAAACATGGATTTTTTTTATTGTTTTTTTTTTTTAAAGAAAAGCAACACTCAGGAAATTCTTCCTACTAATTAACGTGTTGTTTCCTTTGGAAAGGGTATAGAGAAGAAGTGAAAGGTGGTGAAAGATGAAGGGCTTCAAATATGGCAACACTGTAATTGCGCGAGATGTTGAATTCTAGAACAGTTGTTGCGCGCCATCTGATGGTAAATTGGCGAACTTTGTTGAAGCTTTTTAGTTCATAGCCCTGTTATATTATTTTACTTCGGTGGGGTTAAGTGCTATGGGAATACCGAAGGAGGACGCTGCGATATGTATGAGGGATAGAATAAACTCATACATACATATTACTATTTTTTATAAATTGATGTTGCCTTGGTTGGGGCTCGAACCCGCAACCTCACGTGTAACAGTCCAACGCGCTAACCATTACACCACAGCGCCATGTAAATCCTCCATTATACATTGGTATAGGATCCCAGCAAAAAAAATTTAGTATTTTTAAAGCAGTAAAAATACGAAGCGCTTAAAAAAGCGCTACAAATTCTGCTTTACTGAGTTTCGCCACTTTATGCGTATACAATACACAAAAAACTTTGCAATTTGATTGTATACCCTTCAAAACTGCCTTAAACGAGTTAAATCGTAAGCAAGTTATTTAAAAAATTATAGCGCTACGCTATTCCCTTATGACAAAGCAGGTTGTAAGGGAGTAAAATAAAATGTAAGTTATCCAACGATTAATGGCGCACGAAATCTGAATCATCTCAATCGTGTTTTACTCTTCGTTAGTAGGATGGCCTTACTAGAGTTAATGTAGAGACGCCACATAAACGTGAGTCATTCTGCATTCTGAAGTCGGCAAATAAATGCATTTATTTTCATAAGAAGTCGCGTTTAAATACGCTTAATGAAAATCATGAATTTACTGCATTTCTTCAGCAGCAAATAAAGCACTTTTTCCCACAAAAAAAGTGCATAAATTTATTCGCGGTTAAATGCACTTACTAAAAACATGAATTTACTGCAGTTTTTCAGCAATACAAAAAATAGTGCTTCCAAGCGGGCCCTTTGTATGGAAAAATCATATCTTTTGTAAGCAGCTTTGTAAGGGATTAATTTTATTTATTCCCTTACAAAGCTGCATCCAGCGAAGCAGGTTTTTTGCTGGGATGTGTTCAGCGAACTTATGTAAAACACTACGAGGAATATTTTAACCCTCTAACTCTTCGATTTAGGGGTCTTTTTTGTCCCTTTTTAAAAAGGGACAACCGGATCATTCAGTTTCAATCTCATTTCGGTTGTCACAACCCTATTTCAGTTGCCATAACCCTATTTCAATTGAAGTACCAAAATTAGTGTTGCAATAACCGAATTTTCGGTTGCAGTAACCGAACGATTCGGTTGGCATCAAATTCGCTTGGAACAACAACACTTTTTTTCTAGGTGTATATTCTAAAGGTCTCTTCACTCTAAACTAGAGCCTTACAATAGCCGTTTTTTATAATCACTTGGATTTAATAAATCCAAAAAGTATTTCTAAAAGTGCTCAACAGATGGGGTTAGATTTTTCCTATTTTAAAAAAATGTTCTGTTCGACACTTCTTTCACCCTAATTTTTAATAGCGAATTCGATGATGGAGGATTCAACTTTAACTTTTAATTTATAATTATATTTTTCATAAAACAGCGATAAACAGTCTGCCTTTTCAGTTTTATCACTTCAATTTATATTTTTACACAATTGAAAAATTCCATTGCAATATTTAATATTCACTAATTGGATTTAATGAAATTACTTACTGTAGAGTGAAAAATTGCCATTTCTATTTGAGCTATTTCTCCATGTCCAAGATGAAAAATATGTATTTGGTGAGGGGTAGTTTTTTTTCTAAACATATTTCATAAAAAAAATTTAATAAAAACCTTTTATTTATTAGTTTTTCAATTTTTTTGTTTCTCTTTTAATTTTTATTCGTATTTTTTTCCTGACATTAAATTAATAGGCTGTTTCATATATTTGTGCTTTTATTGTGGATTTATTAAGTCCAGCTTTTTTTGGATTTAATAAATCCATTTTTTGTATGAAAAATTCTAAATCCAGGTGATTAAAAACATGCTAAATGTTAATGATACTTATTTTGTTTGGGTTTTGATTTCATGCGATTGCTTTTGTTTCATATCAGTTTATTTCGCGAAATATAGCATCGATATAGGATATTATTCTCAATACTGCACAAAGATTACATATACTAAAATAGGTTGGTACAACTGAATATTGGCTATTACAACAAAATTCGGTTTATACAACTAAATTTTAGTTGCAATACCCAAAATATTTAGGCATCGCATTCCAATATGGTTTCACCAACCGAATTTATTAGTTGTAGCAACCCAAATAAGCTTAGAAATTCGGTTGGTAATTTTTTTTTTTTTGTGTGTGGTGAATTTTTCTACACCTGGTTTAAGTGCACATATGCAGGCCTTTTTATATCTACTTCTTTATGATATTTTAAAAACGAAATCATAAATCACTATAATACTACTTTTTCAATAATCCAATATGTGTTTGTTCATAATATCATTCTTTTTTTTAGCACTTTTCAACTTTCCAACAATATAATATTTTCATGTTGTTTTTTCTCAATTACATTTTAACTTAAACCAAAAATATCATTCCATATATTTTATTTACTTATTTGTTTTTTTATATATATATTTTTTTTTTTTTTTTTGCCTGTATTCAATTTTTTCTGTAACGGAAAAATGTAATAAAGTTTTGTTTAATGAAATCATGAAGCCAATTATTAATTTG
This sequence comes from Leucophora obtusa, assembly GCA_949987735.1. Lineage (NCBI taxonomy): Eukaryota > Metazoa > Arthropoda > Insecta > Diptera > Anthomyiidae > Leucophora > Leucophora obtusa. The sequence continues at coordinate 209,421,362 of OX465297.1, forward strand.
TTTAATTTCTGTGTTAAATTGTGATTTACTGCGTTGAAGCATGTTTTTTGTTTAACACAACATGTTATGTCTTGTTTAAATATTTTATTTTTTTTGTAATAGTAAGTTTTAATGTTGTTAATTTTGCTGTAAAGTTTTAATGAATTTCATATGTTCGTGTATAATGCAAACCAAATGTGGTTGTGTTGAACAATTTCATTCATCTTTTTGCCTTAAGGTATTCTGTTTTTCAATACGACTTATTAAAAAACATATCATGCTTATTAATTTTAATCAAAAGTATCAATTTTAACGAATTCGACATTAATTATAATTTTGTGAAAAGCAAAATGTTGTTGATGAGTAATCGTTATTTATTACAGCTTCAGTGCGTATGATTAATATTAATATTTAATTAATAATAAATCATACGCCAACGTTGCAGATATTTTTTATACTATTGAAATTAAATTAGGAAATAAATACTTTTTTAAACCGAAAACAAGTAGATATAAAAAATATTGCTATTAATTTAATTGCTTAACCGCATACGATAAATTTTATAAACCACAAAATAGTATCATATTAGTTTTTTTTCGCACATATTAAACCAATTGCAACTCATAAAAATAACAACCTATTTTTTATCCGTTGAACTCACCCACCGAGTATTTATTGTCTGGTGTATTCTAATAAAACCACACACACACACTCAACTAACGCGAGTTAATCACTATATATATGTTACATGTGAGTACACGCAGAAAAACAATTTTAAAATCAAATAAAACGAGTAAAAAGGTTAAAGTCGGGCATGCCGACTATACAATACCCTACACCAGTCTGGTTAAAAGCCAACTAATGTTTGGATCCGAAATTCGAATGGGTTAAAATGGGGCTTGTGTCAAAATTTTCTATAATGTGATTCAGCGCACCAAATTTCATTAAAATATCTTAATATTTGCGACCTGCAGTTTGTAACCAAGCCAATTTTGGGGGGACCCTTATATGGGCACTAGGTCTAAACATGGACCGATGTTCACCAAAATCAATAGGCTGCGTTATTGGGCCAATATAGGTCTGTGTACCAAATTTCATCAAAATATCTTAATATTTGCGACCTGCAGCGTATAAACAGTATAATTTTAGTATAACCCTTATATGGGCACTAGGTCTAAACATGGACCGATGTTCACCAAAATCAATGGGCTTCGTCGTTGGGCCGACATAAGTCGGTGTACCATATTTTATCAAAATATTTTAATATTTGCGACCTGCAGCGTATAAACAATATAATTTTGGTAGGACCCTTATATGGGCACTAGCTCTAAACATGGACCGATGTTTACCAAAATCAATAGACGTCGTCCTTGGGCCGACATAAGTCGGTGTACCAAGTTTCATCAAAATATCTTAATATTTGTAGAGTGCGCACAAAAATGCATGGGCAGACAGACAGACAGACGGACGGACGGACAGACGGACATCGTTAAGATGAAATAAAAAAAAATTCTGAGCCAATCGGTATACGATAAGGTGGGTCTAGGACCAATATTTTTTGGTGTTACAAACATCAGCACAAACTTATAATACCCTGACCACATAGTGGTGTAGGGTATAATTAAGTGAAATACCCAGCAACAAAAGAGACACAAAAGCAGCAGAAAAAGCACTGCAATTAATGATCTATATTGAACCATACTTTTTTTTAACAGAAACGCTAATGATTTTAACGTTGAATTGACATAGGAGGGAACTACTTCCACTTCAACATTTTTTCAGTACTTTTTGAACGAACGCAAAGGAAAATCTTTTTCATCATTTGAAATAAAATAAATTTTTTTTTTTTGTTTTTATCGGGATATACATTAATTACATTAAAGGAATTAAATGTGCTAAAATCCCAAACGTATTTTACAAATTGTGAAAAATAATCTGTTGGAGGCATGTCCCTATCCGGATTTCATTCTTGCCTAAGGAAATTGTCAGCGGACGATGTTTTTATAATTCCTGGAAATATTTGCTAAGTTAAATTACAAGCTCAATGAGAATTTCTTGTTAAAAATATTTAACAAAAAAAATTTTATATTTTTTATTTTCTTCAATGAAATTAGATATAAAATTGCGAAAGGTGCAATGCAACTCAATATTTGTACTTTTTTCACAAAAAAGCAAATTTTCAACATTTTTATTTTGTATATATTTAAAAATTTAAAAATCACAACATAATTGAATTTAAGAAACTAATTATTAGTATTAAAAAGAAATACTTTTACAACTAGGATTAGAATCCTCCATTATCTGATTTAAAATGAAATGTATCCAAATCACTACCTAGGATCAACTTTAGAGCAAAAATTAAGTGATTTTTCGATGTTGTTCAGAATTTCGTCTAAGAAAATATACTAATTGGGACTTTGCAAGCGATTTTTTTTAAGTTGTTCAGAATTATTTTTCAAAAAGCAGTAAAAATACCATTATGGATAAATTGGAAGCAATGAAAAAAGTGCTTTTTAAAGCATGACTTCCCATAACATTAAAATAATACGTCAGTAGAAAAATCTGTCAAACGGGTCTAACTTTTAACAAATTTTTAGTTGAAACACTGATTTATGTTAATTTTAAAACTAATTTTTAAGAACCCATTCGTTAAATTTAACAAAATTTATTGTTTAAATATAATATTTTCATTTTACTGTTATTTCCCGCCAATTTATCCGAACTTTTAAAGATGGCGCTATTTCGTTCCTCCCGGTTTTTTAAAATTGCCCATATCTCGAAAATTAAGAGAGATAGAGCAAAATTTATGAAAATTTCGACTACCACTAACCGTACCCCAGCGAAAGGGGTTATCTCTATCCAAAAATGGACCTTGGCGGGGCCTTGTGCCTTCGGAAATTTTTAATAAAAATTTTCTACGTCATAAAATGGCCTATATCTCGAAAACTAAGCGAGATAGAGCAAACGGACAAAATGTTTGTTCCACTGGAGTGCCCTTATATGCCCTCACATGATATGGACTAGGCCCCGAGAGGGTCCCGAGACCCTAAATTTGGATAATTTCTACGGCTCAGTATAATTACAGATAAAACTGTGGTTTTACAAATTTTTTACTTAAATTTAGATTTGTTAAATTTAACAAAAGAATTTGTTAAAATAAACAAATTTTATTTTAAGCCAAAAAACAGAAATAAATTTTGTTAAAATAACAACTTTTTCTGTCTAGCCAACAGACGTATTACAGTTTAAAAATCAAACTAAGTTTGTTTTCTTTTTAATTAAAATAAATTTCTTCTTATTTTTGAAATGCGAAAACAAATTCTGCATATTAATTTAAGTTTGAAAAAGGTTATTTTAACTAGATTCATATTTTTTTTTTTTTTTTTTTTTTTTTTTATTAATTCTTCTATTACATAACCGAGCCATTAGGGCCTTATATGGTTAATTAAAGCTACTAACTAAATAACAAACTTCTATATAAAATTAAAGGTAATTATTACAATTATATAATAAATCGCAATATAGGTAAAAAAATAATAAGTACATATGTATATGCGATCAGATAAAATAAAGCATTACAAATTTTACAAGATTTTTAAAAAAGAACCAAAATACAATCATAGTGAATGCCAAGAATCAATTTCCATAAGAAGCTTTAATGTCACAAAGATAAATACATATTATTTCAACATTCTTTCCTTTCGCACTTTCAAAAACATACATTTTACAAACCCTCCAACAAATGCAGTTTCGCAAATTCTACTATTTTGGACTTGAATTGAAGCAATGTATAATTAAATATTCTCAATTCTCTCGGCAAAGCATTCCATATTCTTGACACACGAATCTGAAATGATTTCACAAAAATATTTAAATGCCTTATAGGTGGTATTATCTGGGGATTTCTAATCGAACGAGTAAAATGAAATTGATCAACTATATAAACAGGGTAACCATTAATAATGGATTTATAAAAAAACAGTAATATCCTAATGCTGATAAAATTCTTAAAAGACGATCCAAGAAAATTAAATGTATGTTGAGATACATGATCTCTTCTTTTCAAATTAAAAACATAACGGATAATCCTGTTAAACGCAAGGTGATATTTCCTCAAGGCGTAATTCCCAGTACCCGAAAAGATCTCCATGCAGTACAATATATGTGGCATCAAGATAGCAGTGGCAACCCGCCTTTTAATTGAACGAGGTAAATAAATATTTAATGAATACAACCTTTTCAAGAGAAATGATACCCGTGAGGATAAATAATTAATATGTGGAGAAAAATTTAATTGATTCTCCAAGACAAGACCTAAGCATTTCATTTTATCGACAAACTCAACAGAAATGCCACCAATTCTAACATCCATATCACCAGTATCAAATCCAAACCTCATCAATTTTGTCTTTGCCGGATTGACACTAAGCCCATTATCAGACGCCCAAGACACAACTTCCCGAATTATATAATTGACACCCTCTTGTAACACATCTACAAATTCAGCATTCGAATAACAAACGAACTGAACATCATCAGCGTATACAAAAGGCACGCAAGAAACGCCATTAACCGTTTGTAAAAGGTCATTTAAATAAATCATAAATAAAAGTGGGCCGATAACAGATCCCTGTGGGACACCACTAGTGATACGTCGAGTTCGTGAGTTAGCGGTACCAACAAATACATATTGGTACCTATCATAAAGGTAGGATTTTATTAGTTCACAAGCCCGATAAGAAAACATGAACTGACTAAACAATTTAAACAATAACCTAGTATGTATTACTCTATCAAAGGCCTTAGACAAATCTAACGAAAGTAGCACTACATTCTTACGGTCATCTAGAAATTGTCTAATAGAGTCAGTCAAAGCCAGCAGTATAGAGAGGTCGTGATATGCCCCCGTCGGAACCCTGATTGCGATGGATGAATAAGTGACCTGAGATAAAGGTACTCAATCATTTGGTCTTTCAAAATATGCTCGACAACTTTAGAAAGGACCGGAAGTACCGAAATAGGACGCAGATTATCAAATTCAGTAGACTGGCCCTCCTTCTTTATAGGGACAACTCTAGCTATCTTCCAATTACTAGGGAAACTAGACGATGCGATAATAGTGTTCACGAGGTGAAGCAAATGTGAGGAAATAAAAGGGAAAATTATTTTCAAAAATTTTAGTGACAGAGAATCGTGACCAACAGCATTAGACTTTATACTGAGCAATGCTCGATATAACGTGTCAGTATCAACACATGCGAAGGAGAAACCTCCTGCAATGGAATGATCCATATTACCGCAATAGTCACCTGGATCAGGTATCTGACAAGCAACAAAATAATCGTTTATCTGATCTGGATCGGAGAAATTTAAATGTTCCTCTGACTCAAGACAACCATTATTTCTCAAAAAATTCCACATCTGTTTCGAACTAAAATTCTGGAAAACCGCTGTGTGAGCACGCATCCTTAACTTTCTTATAACTCTTTTCACCCTATTCCTGTTCGCACAGTAAATAGCCCAGTTGCGTGGGGTCTTATATCGGAGGTAATGATTATACGATAAATCCCTCAAAGAAACGTGATACGAAATTTCTCTGTCGTTAAACCAATTATTACTATCCAATCCAACCCTACGACGAACTATTGGTACCAAAGAGTGTAAGGTCTCAATATTCGACATGATAATTTCGAGTTGCAGATTTACATCATCAGTCAAGTACATGGTACTGAAATCACAATAAAGGACAGCTGCTTGTAAATCCTCCATTATCAATGATTTATAATCCGGATACGATATAAAATGCTCTACAGACGAATTCTGAATGTCAACAGCTATAACGAGTAAAAAGGTTAAAGTCGGGCATGCCGACTATAGAATACCCTACACCAGTCTGGGTAAAAGCCAACTAATGTCACCAAAATCAATAGGCTGCGTTATTGGGCCAATATAGGTCTGTGTACCAAATTTCATCAAAATATCTTAATATTTGCGACCTGCAGCGTATAAACAGTATAATTTTGGTAGGACCCTTATATGGGCACTAGGTCTAAACATGGACCGATGTTCATCAAAATCAATAGGCTTCGTCCGTGGGCCAAAATAGGTCTGTGTACCAAATTTCGTCAAAATATCTTAATATTTACGACGTGCATCGTATAAACAATATAATTTTGGGGGGACCCTTATATGGGCACTAGGTCTAAACATAGACCGATGTTCACCAAAATCAATAGGCTTCGTCCTTCGGCTGCCATAAGTCGGTGTACCAAATTTCATCAAAATATCTTAATATTTGCGACCTGCAGCGTATAAACAATATAATTTTGGTAGGACCCTTATATGGGCACTAGGTCTAAACATGGACCGATGTTCACCAAAATCAATAGGCTTTGTCCTTGGGCCAACGTAGGTCTGTGTACCAAATTTTATCAAAATATCTTAATATTTGCGACCTGCAGCGTATAAACCATATAATTTTAGTAGGACCCTTATATGGGCACTAGGTCTAAACATGGACCGATGTTCACCAAAATCAATAGGCTGCGTTACTGGGCCAATGTAGGTCTGTATACCAAATTTTATCAAAATATCTTAATATTTACGACCTGCAGCGTATAAACAGTATAATTTTGGTAGGACCCTTATATGGGCACTAGGTCTAAACATGGACCGATGTTCACCAAAATCAATAGGCTGCGTTATTGGGCCAATATAGGTCTGTGTACCAAATTTCATCAAAATATCTTAATATTTACGACCTGCAGCGTATAAACAGTATAATTTTGGTAGGACCCTTATATGGGCACTAGGTCTAAACATGGACCGATGTTCACCAAAATCAATAGGCTGCGTTATTGGGCCAATATAGGTCTGTGTACCAAATTTCATCAAAATATCTTAATATTTACGACCTGCAGCGTATAAACAATATAATTTTGGTAGGACCCTTATATGGGCACTAGGTCTAAACATGGACCGATGTTCAAAAAAATCAAACTTGTTCGTCCTTGGGCCAACATAGGTCTATGTACCAAATTTCATCGAAATATCTTAATAGGTGCGACCTGTAGAGTGCGTACAAGATTGCATGGACAGACAGACAGACGGACGGACGGACGGACGGACGGACGGACGGACGGACGGACAGACGGACATCGTTAAATCGAAATAAAAAAAAATTCTGAACCGATCGGTATACTATAAGGTGGGTCTACGACCAATATTTTTTGGTGTTACAAACATCAGCACAAACTTATAATACCCTGACCACATAGTGGTGTAGGGTATAAAAATGAGGGAATGCCGAGACACACCAGGACATTGCATTTGACCAGATGTGCCCAAGGAAAATGAGTTACTTAAAAGAAAATAATCATTTAGAGATGTTCTATCCCAACGTACATGGTAATGCGTCGGTATACAATTATGATGGTAAGCTAAATCCAATCGCTGACACACAGAACGTACTAAAACGGAATCAATTGGACAAAATATATTGGCATTAAAATCCCCCATAATAATAATATTAGAATACCTAACAATTAAATCCCCTACCGCTTCCTCAAAAGCACATAAGTCCCCATCAGGCAAATAGCAAACGCCAACCAACAACTTAATATCTCGTACAGCAATCTCTACGAGCAAAGCTTCGCAAGCATCATTGACATCAGACATAAATACTGTTCTGTACTTTATACTGTCTGATATTTACCTTAATATCCATACGTAATTCAAAAGTGTGCATAAAAAATGAGGTTTTGAATTATGCATGAGATAATCATTAATTTAACTATGAATTTTTTCTCAGTGCATGCATGAAACTAAATTGCTTTTTTGTTGCCAACAGCTAAAATGAAATAAAACCATTAACAATAAATTAAATAAAATTAAACAAATACACATGTATTTCTAAAATCTTCATATCTAGTAAAAAGTTTAAGTTGATTATGGCGACTTTATGATACCCTACACAAATCTGGTTAAAAGGAGACTAATATTTGAAGTCGTAATTTTAATTTGGACAACAGGGTTCGTCCTTGGGACAATATAAGTCAATGTACAAAATTTCATCAAAATATTTTAAAATTTGCGACATTTAGCATACTCACTAGGGCGGGTCGATTTAAAAATCGCCCAAGTGACAAGGAAAATCGCATTCTAGGGATCAAAATAAGAAACTTTGCCCGAGGAACCATACCTCTAAAACGAATTCTGAATCCCCGACTTTTGATGTCCCAAATTTTGAAAAATCCCACTTTGACCCATTTAGAGTGCCCCAATCGAGTCCAAGTGTATGACCGACCCCCACTAACTTTGGAGGGCCGACCCACCCATGCTAGTGGCACACCCCCTGGAACCCCTCTGGGGGTTCCCCATACAAACATTTTTTCATGTAAAGTGCCAAAAATGGTGATTTTTTGAAATGTTTGTATGGGGAACCCCCCAGGGGGTTCCAGATGGTGTTCCACTGGCATGGGTGGGCCGGCACTCCAAAGTTAGTGGGGGTCGGTCATACATTTGGACTCGGTTGGGGCACTCTAAATGGGTCAAAATGGGATTTTTCAAAATTTGACCCTACGGGTCAAAAGTCGGAGATTCAGAATTCGTTTTAGAAGTTTGGTTCCTCGGGTAAAGTTTCTTATTTTGATCCCTAGAATATGATTTTCTTTGTCACTTGAGCGATTTTTTTGCCTCCCTACAAATCGACCCCCCTTATACTCACAATTATCCATGAACAGACGATAGTCAGCCAGACGAACCCACAGACGGACATCGCTAAATCGAATCACAAAGTGATTCTAAGTCGATCGGTATACTAACAGGTAGGTCTAGATTCACTACTTTTTGGTGTTAAGAACATCAGCACAAATTTGTTGTACCCTGTACATTAGACCGTACCTCAAAAAAAAGTTTTGCCGTACACCCTCCAATATGATGAACTTTTGGAAGGCGATTTCAAAAAAAAAATTTTTTTTTGCCGACCGTAGGGGTCGCCTTTTTTAATTTTTTGTTATAGCTTTGGCATTTAAAATCAGATTTTAAAGTGTGATATATCGATTTTTTGCCTCGAGGAGACCAGTGTTTTGCTATGTAGTAAAAATCCAATTAAAAAAAAATAAAAAGGCGACCCCTACGTTCGGCAACCAATATATAAAAATAATACTACTGGGTTTAACGAAAAACTTCCTTGCAAAAGTTTAATGATTTTTTGCGAGCTTTAATTTTCTGACATTAGGGTGGTACATTAGGGTGGTAGCAACTGAGATCTGGTGGGTAACTACTAGAACGGGATACTTGAGGTCAAAATGTGCTTAGAGCAAAACACTGGTCTCCTCGAGAGAAAAACATCGATGTATCATACTTTGAGATCCGACTGTAAATACCAAAGAGATAATGGCGACCCCTACGTTCGGCAAAAAAAAATAAATCATTTTTTTTTGAAACTTCCTTGTAAAATTACTTCATATTGGAGGGTGTACGGCGCACTTTTTTTTTTTTGCCTGTAAGGTGGTACGCTCTACTATACATATAGTGGTGTAGGGTATAAATATGATAAAAGAAAATAATAACGGTACAAAATTCTAAAGCATTCATTTTATAATCAACTCAAATAAATAGAATTTTAAACAAACCTCTAAACTTCATTATTGTATTAAACCAAAATAATGGATATTTTAGAATTTGTATTTGTCTTAGGGTGTCCCAATAAAAAAATTTTAAAAATTGCACACAAAAACCTTTTCCAAATGTTAATTGTGAATCGACATAGGAAACTATATGAATCTTTCATTTTAGGTATAAGATGTGTTTAGCGAACTTATGTAAAACACTACGAGGAACATTTTTGTGTAACATTTTAACCCTCTAACTATTCAATTAAAAGGACTTTTTTGGCCCTTTTTTAGAAAGAGACAAAAAGACCCGTAGTTTGAAGAGTTAGGGGGTTAAAATATTTCGCAAAAATATTTGTAATGAGATTTATAAGTCTCTTAAGACATCAAAGTTTAAGATTTCACTTCAATGTCAGAAATATGTCAAAACTAAAAATGTGTTTAAGCGTTAATCTCGTACTTATTCAGAATTGGCACTCAAATATCCAACAAATATCTTAGGTATAGGATGTGTTTAGCGAACTTATGTAAAACAATACGAGAAATATCTGTGGAATATTTTAACCCTCTAACTCTTCAACTTACGGATCTTTTTTGTCCCTATTTAAAAAGGGGCCAAAAAAGCCCAATTTAATTGAAGAGTTGGAGGGTTAAAATTTTATACAAAAATGTTCCTCGTAGTGTTTTATATAAAGTTCGCTAAACACATCCTATAACTAAAATGGAGATGCACATGGTTTCCTTTGCCGATTCACAATAAACATTTAAAATAGGTGGGAAAATTTAACGCCCCCTAAAATAAAATTCCGATGTAATCTTTCAAAATGCCGACACACGTTTCTTTTTGGTCTCCTCTACCAGAATCCATTGTCAGCACCCCATAATTTTGGAAAGAGTTCGAAATTACTGTACAGTGTAATCTGAATGCGGCAAAAATATGTTAAATCAAAAATATATTTAGATTGGTGGTCCACTAATGCTTCTATTCCTATCAGAGAAGACAAAAAATAAAGCAAAATCCAATGTGTTTAAAGCAAAAAAATTTTATAAAAAACCCAAAAGTAAAAAGCTTTGAAAAACAGTTTTATTTTTTAAAAAAAGTTCAAGGTTAAGGAAGAAAAATTTTTTTGTGTACAAAAAAAGCACTTTTTCACTTTCAATGTTAAAGCTAAGAATGGAAAAAAGCAAACAGAAGCAAATATGAGTAAAAAAAAGCATAAAGGCAATTTTATCTTCTCTGATTATGATAAAAAAATGCATGAAAATATTGATTTTTATGTTCCTTCTTTTTATAGTTTTTAAGGAAAATGTGTACTAGAATTACTTGGTAGAGAATTCCAACTGACTAGCGCAACTCTTAAGACCCATATTGCCAAAAAGCGAAAAATCAGGATTTAGAAAATGCGGTGGTCAGCTAAATTCAAATTACCAAAATTATCTTAATTTTTTATAACAATCTGTTCGTTATGTAATTTTTAAAACTAAACTTACAAGAAGAAACGTAGGACTTTTTTTTTGACAAAATACCGCAATATCGAAAATTTTAATAACTGGCAGAGAATTAAAAATCCTCTTCAAAAATTGTTTGCATATTTTTCCCATTTCCGCTCACTAATACACCTAGTTTGAGAGCAGTTACTTCAAACAATTTATAAGAAACCAGATTTTGGGTCATCCTAATTTATTTGAGCTTCATGTGTGCAAATATCTGTCTATTGGTTTTTACATGCAAAGTCATAAAATTCAATTAAAATCGTTGCCAAAGTAATATTATGTTAAAAAAAATCTACACTAAGAATACTCACACACAATCACGCAAATACACACATCCACAGTAAGACTTACACAAAGAAAAACAGATCAAATTAAATACTAAAAGACGAGCAATTTAAATGACTTCCATTTCCTATTCGCATGTAAATGCTACGGCAACGTAGAGAAATTTTCGGTGATTGAGTGTTTAAGCATGTAAACATATAAAACTGTGTCTATGATATCATGTGTTTAATTGTATATGTGTATATACGAGGTAAGTTTGGAAAGTTGTTTTTGGAGTGAAAGAAGACCACTAGAACTTTAAAAGATGAAATCGAAATTTAAATCATAAAAGTTAACAATTATTTAGTTTATTTTAAAAACAAATTACACAAAAACTGAAAATGTCACAACTTCACCATTAAAATAATTTTTCCTTTTCTTACTGATTTTAAGGGAAATTATATAAAATTTTTGTTTAAGTTATTTCAAATATTTTTGCATAAAACCAATGCAGTTTCACTGGAACTCGTCCATCATTGAATTAAAGGAATTTTTCATAAAATATTGTGAAAAATTTAATTTAATTTAATTTATTAAAAGTTTCATACACTCAGTGAAAAAGTTTCACTAAAACGGGATTCATAAAATATATGAAGCTTTTTCATAAAATTTAAAAAAATTTTCATTTACTTTGTGAAGAAAACTTTATTAGTTAACTGAAAAATTTCATAAAACCTCGTCTAACAAAATTCCCTCTGTGAACGCGTGTCAGCAAAATTTAGTCACGAATATTGCAAATTCAATGTAGTTTAGAGCGGCTAAAAATTTAACTTGTTTAAGATATCATATTTTCTCTTCAAACAACCCACGTTTATTTTAATACCATCCTGTATATTTGTATGTGAATATGTAGAAAATAATATTTGGTGGTGTCTTAACTGCAACAGCTGTGGTTTAACGCGCATTTTGTCTACTTAAGCTATTTGGTTAACAAAAAGATTTAACTGACAAAAACAAAAATACAGCTACCCTAGAAAATCCACTAATACAGAATAGAATCGTAATAAAATTCCTTAGAAATTTTCTGACTGTGCTATTTTTATGACTCCGTGACTAAATGATAAACAAAATCCTTCAGTTTATCTCGAAATCATATAGAAAGAGGAGGAGATAATAAAGTGTTATATGGTAGTTAAATTAAATTGTATAGTTACGCGTATACCGTCATAAACCCACACATAGATAACACGTGCATACGTATAAAATAAATTTGTATCTGCCAACATTTGTTTTATTGTTTGATTTTTAGTAGCATTAAGATTTAATTTCAGAGATATTTACTAACAACTAAAATTAAAATAGATATTTATGCATAAAACACTAAAATTTGCTGTTATGATAGTCTGAAATAGATAAAAATGTACTATAATAGTGAATGTTGAGTATTTTATGATTAATTTTTTTTTTTTTTTTTGTATAATTTAATGTTTATGCTTTTATATAACTAATAATTTATTTTATAACACATACGACGATAAATCTTAGTTAATTAAAGTGATTTTATGAACAGATACCATTTTAAATGTAATTAGTTGTGTTGCTACTAACCATTGTTGTTGCTACTGCTGTTGTTGTTGATGCATGTAATTTATTATATGTTCATATATGTATAAACTAGGGTGGCAACGAAATATATGGGGAAGCATTTTATCCCGAGTTTTAACGAATCCCAAGTGGATTATTGTGCCACTTACAAGGAAAGTATCTCATGTGATAGTCTAAGAATTTTCTGAAATTCGGATATGTGATAGACGAAATCTAATAATAACCTGTTTCATTATTTTGGCCATCTCGTGAATTTAGGAGATAGAGTCGGCGATAGAAGTTCTGCCATTTGATTTTCCTTTTTTATTCGGCAGCATGTCAGAAACTTTTGTCTTGCAATATAAAAAATGGATGAGCGATTTCAGAAATGTTTTCCTCTTTATGTTTGGCTTGCCAAAATTCTATTAGAAGCAATATTGTGACGTTTCTACCTTTTAAAAACATTAGTTTATTTCCTTTAAATAACTCGGATTCTTTTCTATTGCAATCAAAATAACCACATACTCTTTTTTTTTATATTGAGCTTATTTAATTAACACTTTATTACTTTACATACAACACACAACATTGGCGGACTTAGGCCGGTCTGGGGTGGGCTAAGTCCACCCTAGAATGATTTTTGCCCACCCCAGAATTTTAAAAAAATCTACCTACAATTCTTTTATCTATGATTTTGATTGCAAAAAGTATCACAATATTACCTTTTTTTTAACAGCAATTAATCCTGGGTTTTTGGTTTGGGAAAATGTCTACTGGTTTCCTAATTTGTTGAAATCTAAGGGTCAGTTCTATATTCAGAACTAAGATCGATTTTTGTTTTAAATATTTCTTATATAAGAAATGTTGTTTGAAAAATTCTTACCTAAGAACTATTTAAGAAACAAATAGATAACACTGTGAGACAAATGGTAGGGGTCAGTGATCGGGAAGGGTTCAAACTACCGGGGAAAGTTATATCGGTAAAAAAGAAGTTATACGTGTCCCGGCGTTTCGCTGGGTCACCCCTAGGAATCGAGATATATCGATTTGACCTTTGGTGGTCTTTTGGACATAACTCGAGAACCACTAGTCCGATTTTGCTCAAACAATTTTAAAAAAATTAGAAATTACAATTCCTTTAATCTGTTCATATAACGTTTTTCTATATACTCAACAGTTTTGCCGGTAAAAATAAATGTATGAAGAAAAAAATATTTTTTGCCTAAAATATTAAAAAAAAGTAATAAACAAAAGGTTATTGATTTTTATGGTAGCGGTAACAAACATTTATTTTTACCGGCAAAACTGTTGAGTATATAGAAAAACATTATATGAACAGCTTAAAGGAATTGCAATTTTTAATTTTTTAAAATTGTTTGAGCAAAATCGGACTAGTGGTTCTCGAGTTATGTCAAAAAAAAGATATATCTCGATTCCTAGGGTTGACCCAGAGAAACGCCGGGACACGTATAACTTGTTTTTGACCGATATAACATTTCCCGTTGGTTTCATCCCATCTCGATTTTGACTGTCGCATAGTGTAATAGTTCTGATTATAAAATTGACTATAAGAGTTTTTCTTTAAGAAAAATTATATTATTGTTCAATAATAGAAAAATAACGCAAAATGTTTTTTGGTTTTCTAAACGAATAATTAGTTAATATCTAACAAGGAAGTTACTTCAAACTAAACACTACTATGTTGTTTTAATGAAATTTCAATACTTTGTAGAAACAAAAATTGTAAGATGAACATCTCACTGTTTTTGAGCACCTCGGTAATTTAAGTGGTCAGAATATGGGGTTAGAAAGGGTTCGTCCGAGGTGGACAAATTAGACAGGTTGATCTTAGATTTCTTTTCTCTATCAAATATCTAAATTTCATAATAATCTGAGAATATAGCTTGGAATACATTCCTTGTATGAGGTTTTCTTCAGAAAAATAGATGCACTTTTCAAAATTTTGTATAAAAACATGGCGATTTTAATAGGATAAGCTACCAGGATTATTTAATTTTGAAAATTATAAAAATTTTATTATTAGACTAATTGATATTTTTTAAATCTGTAAAAGCCAAATTATTGCTAGAGACCTGTGCAACAATTAAAATTTTTAAAAAAATTGATTTGATTGATTTTTGTTAATTGTTGTTCAGGTCTCTAGCTATAATTTGGCTTTTACAGATTTAAAAAATATCAATTAGTCTAATAATAAAATTTTAAATTTTAAAATTAGTTAAAAAACCATATAAACAATATGAAAAAATTCGAACTAACATAAGCAAACGCCGCGATACGGGTCTTCTAATTTAGCCTCTATTTTCACCCCTCACTCTCAGAATCGACCTAACTTTTGCTAAACTGAATTTGTTCCACAGTGTTATAGTACTGTGGAATCGTCTAGTATGTTCTACAACCGCAAACGCCGCGATACGGGTCTTATAATTTAGCCTCTATTTTCACCCCTCACTCTCAGAATCGACCTAACTTTTGCTAAACTGAATTTGTTCCACAGTGTAATTATAGCACTAATTTTATTTATGGCACTTAACATTATAGCATACGCTGTGTGTGTACTTAAATGTAGTGTTGCCAGACTGACAAGTTTTGTAAATCCCGTCCCTTGGGATATTTTTCTTATAAAATTCCAGAAGTTTCTTAACAAGTCTAATCCAATTTCGTAACAATATGTTATGAGGCAAAAATCAAACATAATATTTTTCCGATCACTTCTGAATAAACGCAATAACAGCAAACTCAGTTGGAAAGAAACTACGAATTAGATACATTGCATTCAATACCATGATTGGGTGAGATTGTTACCCGGTCGCACCTTGGTATAATTATACTTATTTGGAATGAAGGAATAGCCGAAGGTACGAGTCCCGCAGCCAACAGGATGCTGAGAATTAATAAAATTTAATAGAAAATCACTGATGAAACCTGACCATGGAAAAAACAGGAAATAAACAGTGCTTATTATTTTTACAGGAAAACGTTCATTCGTGCAAAATTTACTAATTTCTGAGGAATAAACTAAACTTGCTAATTTGGGAGGAATGAAACTTGCTAATTTGGGAGGAATGAACGCTACTAATTATTGGTTCTTAAATTTCGCTTTCCGAGTTATCCGATTTGGCTTAAATGTTTTCCACATAAGTTTTATAATAAGTGATGCAATATTTCTTCCGGTTGTCAGCGAAACTGCAATTTGTATTGAGTTTTTATTACAACCCTAATGTATGTATATTTATGTGTATTATCATCATATGTTAGTATTGGTTTATGTGGATATGTGTTGGGTTGCATAAAGTGCAATCACATGTTTGTGGCATTTTAATAACAAATAACACTTGCCAAAACGAATTTAATACTATTGATAAAATTTGACTGCCTTCATATATGGTCTGAAGTTATAAAGTGCCCAACAAAAATACTCCAGAAAAAGTAAATACACCGATCCCCTGACTAGTAGCCTCCGGTTTAGCGGCACTTCGATATTAGGGGCCTTTGTTGAATTGTGGAATAAGTAAAAATTTCTCTTTTAGCTGCCTATCGTTTTTCACCTTTAAAGCCTTTTTTAATGTTCATGTACTTGAAGAGGTTCACGGCTACAAAACTATGTTCCCTACTGCAATTCATGGTCGTCGCAGTCACTGGAACTCGTCCATTGTCACTGGAACTCGTCCATTGAAACTTTTCATAGAATCTATGAAACTGGTTTCATTAAAGTCAATGTTTATGAAAAATTCACAAAATTAATGAAACTCTTCATAAAATTAATAGGCCACTCGTTCAATGAATAAATCATTCAGCCAATGAAGAGCTTCATAAAACCTATGAAGCAATTTCATTTACTAATATTAATTATAGTTGGTTGTTGTCGTTGCTAAGCTGGAGTGGATAAATAAAAAGTATTTAGCAAATGCAAAAAGCGTAATAAATTTGTAGTATATTTTACGGATGTACAAAATATATCTAATTAATTCATTAAATTAAAAACTTTCATAAAAAAAAGTTTCAAAAAAATTAATATGATTTATAAAAAAATTTCATAGTCCAAAATTAATAATAAAAAATTAATTTAAAAAAAAATAAAAATTATAAAATATTATTCTCTCAGGAAGGAAATGACGATATTTTATTGAAAAAATTAAAAAAAGTAAATACTATTGAATAATTTCATATATATAAAGAATATTTTCATTAAATTTATGGAGTTCTTATTTATGAAATTCAATGAATTTTTTTAACGAAATTATGAAATTTTATGAAAGAAAAGTTATGAAAAATTTCATAATATTAACTAAATATTAATACATAAAAAAATTGATTCTACGAAAAAAAATTATATGAAAATATATCATTAATATCATGAAGGATAATTCTTTCAGTGTAGATAATTATATTTCTCACTTATTACAATCATATTATTATCTGAATTGGAAGAGATCATATTCACAATCATTTGTATTATTTCGATAACTAAAAGATACTCAGTATATTTTTTTTTTTATGAGCGTCACCGATCAGTTAGCGTCGTACTTGTTTGAGAATTTGTGAAATAAGTTGAAAGCAGCAGTGAAATATATAAAATAATATATATTAAACATAAAGACATAAAAAGTAAATAAAACACCTTTTGTTGTTCATGTTAATAGTTGTTTGTGGGAAAAATAACTCGATATATCCAAGAAATCTGGGCAAAAAAAAGACTGTGAAGCAACCTTCAAACTTAAAGTGTTTAATGTTACAAATTAAGTAAAAAGGGATTATTTTTTTATTACTTTATAATATGTTCATTAGGGTGGGGCGATTTGAACATCTTAATGGGCGCTTCGCGTTTCTGAGTCTTGGGATTGTACTGAGCAAAAAAGTAAAGTAAAGTAAAATTATTTTCTGCTTGTTTTCATCAACATCATCATCATCATTTCATCATCATTATCATCATTTCAGCATCAAGCAGAAAATAATTTTACTTATATACTTTTACCTCTAGTTGCCACATTTTTTATCCGATTTTCATAAGTAATACCTTTCTGGAAAGGTTGTAATGTTATATTGTTTACTACTTCATTAGTTGTTTTAAAAAGCCACCACAAGATGGCGCTAATCTAGCATTTATTAGAAAATTGCAAAAAATTGAAATTCGGGAACCTCGAAAATGATTTTTTTGATATGTCGTAGTGGAATTTTTTTTTCCTCATGCCAAAAGCTATCGAAAAATCGATGGCACAATATCAAAAAATTTTTGTCCATACAAATCGCCCCACTCTAATGTTCATGATATTTCGTGACTGCTGACCATGTGTGATGTTTATGGAGATTTGTGTGTGTATGTCGTCATGTTATGCTATGCATTATTTTTGACATGTCCATTTTTTTTTTTTTCTTGGACAGACATTATTATAATTTTAATAGAATAGATAAATTTTGGAAATAAGAGGAATAATAAAAGTAATATAATTCCATCTTTGCAAGTATATTTTATTTTTTCGCTATTCGCGACAGTTTGTATTTTGTAATAAGTAATTTTTCCGAAGCCCGTTTTTGCTACAATACTTCTTAGAACCACATGGAATCTCGTGTGTGTATTCAATAAAGATATAATTATCGCTTTTTTTAATCACTTGGATTTAAAAAATTCAAAAGTGGAGTTAGTTTCCACCGATTTTTACAGAATTTTTCTATCCGGCCTTCTTTCATCCTAATTTTTAATAATAAATACAATGATGCAGGCTTTTATTGTAACTTGAAATTCTTTATTATATTTTATATAAAACAGCCACAAATAGGCTTTCTTTTGAGTTTCATCACTTCAATTTGTATTTCTACATAATTGAAATATTCCACTGCAATGTTTAATATTCACCAAATGGATTTAATTAAATTACTTACCGTATCGTGAAAAATTGCCATTTCTCTTTCAGCTATTTCTCCATATCCTAGGTGGAAAACAAGTATTTGGTGAAGTGTAGTTTTTTTTCTAAACACATTTAACACAAAAAATTAAAAAAAAAGCTTTTGTTTGCTATTTTTCAATTTTTTTTATTTCTTTTTTAATTTCTATTCGTATTTTTTTTAAGACATTAAATTAATAGAATGTTTCATATATTTGTGCTTTTATTGTTATGTGTAAACCCAGATAAATAAATCCAACTTTTTTTCAGATTTAATAAATCCACTTTTTGTATGAAAAAATCTAAATCCAGGTGATTAGAAAATGCGCTTAATATATGCCAAATTTCCTTTTATGACAAGATGTGATGTCGATAAAGTGCCGAGAAACACGTTCATTTTATATTTAAGAATTAGTAAGTGGTTTTTAACATGGATAAATTTCACTCGAACATTAAATATCTCAAATTGGAATTTTAGTTATTCAAATTAACATTCTTTAAATTTTTTTTAATTTTTTGTAAAACCAAAATATCTCTTTTTCACCTTTTCGTGAAAAATTATATTTTTTATATGAAGTATAACAATTTTTTCATTTGAAATCGAAACTACTTAATGTGCTTTATGGAATAGTTAAGCTTCCCAGACAACATATTTCTGATGGCTTAGAATTTATGACTCTTACTATTTAATAACTCTAAAGTATGACCATTTTAGGTGTGCTCAAATTTTAGAGTCATAAATGAAACATAATAGGCTCTTATTTATGAGCCTATTAGAAATATTTTAAATTTTTTTTAAATAGAGTAAACGCCTACAAATTTGAATCACTTTGTTTTTGAGGTAATTCTAATTTCCAAAATTTTAGAATTTTTGGAATTTCTTTTTTAATAAACAAATATGAGTGAACCAGAGTCTAAAAACTACATTAAAATTGGTTTTTATTTTAATTTTATTTAAAAAGAAAAGACGATAACAAAACATAACAATTAAGTCCAATTACATCATATGCATTTTTCGAATTAAAAAATAACAGCAATAAAGTTTAAATTTAAGAAATTAACATAAAATTCCTGTGAACTACCAAGTTCACTAGTCATTTTTATTTAATATATAATCAGTAATATTTGTTTGTTTTTTTGATTTCTTTAAATCCGACATAACGATATCGTTACGGAGGGCCAAAAGATTGTTCAAGTGCTTAGTGGAAAGCATTTCACCTTTTTTGCACCATTTTATTAAACTATTAATGCTTTCAGAGGCTGTAGAATTACAAACTGTTAGGACGACTTCAACAACAGGTCAGATCGGCACTACGAAATTAGCCCCAATGAAATAACCCCCAAGCAGAAAAATGCAAAAACCCCCAATGAAATAAGAGCCAAAAGAAATGAAATAATACCCAAAAGAAAAAAAATTAATTAACTCACAAAATAAATGAAATAACCCCTGAACGCAAAATGAAATTAAGGCCAAATATTGGTTTTTATTTCATAATGAAACAACTCCCAAAAAGAAATATGAAATAACTCCCACTGAAATTGAGCCCAAAAAAATGAAATAAATACCAAAAATATTTCTTCAGAAATTTATTTTATTTTATACGAATATACATACATATATGAATGCTTCAGTTGCCAAATCGATTATCTCCATAAGGAAATATAAATGAGTCTCAAAAAAAAAAAAAAAATTAGAAAATAATATATAATTGTTTTTTAAAATTCCTGTTAAATTATAAATTTTGCTATTTAGTAGTGTTAATATTTATTATTAGAGAAATTTGTTTTGAATATTCCAGAGTTTCGAGTCAATAAAGTGTTTTTAAATTAAAGTTTTAAAAAATTCAGAAAGTGGAGTTAATCTATTTGACAACTGAAGCATTCATATAATAATTAATTAAACACTTGTATAGTTTTGTCAACAGTCTGACGGCACACTGGGCATGAGAAGTTCTCCCTGGAATTAGAAATTGCATCTGCTTGCAATTTTAAAATGTACAGTGAAGTTTGTTGTAGTGCTTCTTTAAATACCGAAAGTCAGGTAATTTCAAATTTGGTATAAAAAATCGCGGCATTGATTTCTTTTCTGTGGCATTGATTTCTTTTTATTTCTGAAAGCGCAACAGGCGAAACTTTGGTATAAAACATCGCATATATTTCGCCTGTGGCGCTTTCAGAAATATGAATTAAAAAAATAAAAATCCTGCAGCACTGTTTACTTTGATTTGAAATTATTTAACTTTCGGTATCTAAAAAAGCACTACAACAACTTCGCAGGCGAAAATTTGGTATAAAAAATCGCCGCGATTTTTTTATACCAAATTTTCGCCTGCGGCGCTTTCAGAAATATGAATAACAAAATAAAAACCCTGCGGCACTGTTTTCTTTAATTTGAAACTTTCGATATCTAAAGAAGCACTACAACAAACTTCACTTTATGTACACTAGAGCGTACCACCTTACAGGCAAAAAAAAAAAAGTTCGCCGTACACCCTCCAATATGAAGTATTTTGGCAAGGAGGTTTCAAAAACAAAATTTTTTTTTTTTTGCCGAATGTAGGGGTCGCCATTTTACATTTTTCGTTATATCTTTGGCATTTACAGTCGGATCTTAAAGTGTGTTTTTTTTCGATGTTTTTCTCTCGAGGAGACCAGTGTTTCTGCGTTAAGAGTCATTGACCTCAAGTATCCCGTTCTAGTAGTTACCTACCAGACCTCAGTTGCTACCACCCAAATCTACCACCCTAATGTCAGAAAATTAAAGCTTGCAAAGAATTATTAAACTTTTGCTAAGGAAGTTTTTCGATAAACCCAGTAGAAATTTTTTTTATATATTGGTTGCCGAACGTAGGGGTCGCCTTTTAAAATTTTTTTTAATTGGATTTTTCCATTATAGCAAAACACTGGTCTCCTCGAGGCAAAAAAATCGATATATCACACTTTAAAATCCGATTTTAAGTGCCGAAGCTATAACGAAAAATTGAAAAAGGCGACCCCTACGTTCGACCAAAAAAAAAAAAAAATTTTTTTTTGAAATTGCTTTGCAAAAATATTTCATATTGGAGGGTGTACGGCGAACTTTTTTTTTTTGAGGTACGGTCTAATGTACACTATCCATATATTCCATGTTGAACAATAGCAGCTGTTGAAAAACAAACCATCGGCACAACCGCAAAGTTACCGTCAATTAAAACGAATTGTTATATAGATAAATAAAGTTATGATTTCAGGTAGCAATATTTGTAAATCTGAACGGTTTGAATTGTAGAAATATTTACTAAAATCCGTTTGACAGAAACAAATTTTTAAAAATTTCAGAAATTATAAAAATTAAATAACCTCCAACAAAATGAAATTCTCCCCAAAAAGTAAGTGAATGAAAAAATCCCCAAATTAATATGTTTGGGA
The DNA here is from genome assembly GCA_949987735.1 of Leucophora obtusa. Classification (NCBI taxonomy): domain Eukaryota; kingdom Metazoa; phylum Arthropoda; class Insecta; order Diptera; family Anthomyiidae; genus Leucophora; species Leucophora obtusa. The sequence goes on from OX465297.1 coordinate 209,443,605, forward strand.
ATTCTTTAATTTTGGGCTTACTTCATAATGAAAAAAACCCCAAAAATCATATACGAAACAATCCCCAAAATAAATGAAACAATCTCCAAACTAAATTTTTGCCATTTTTTTGGGGCTTTTTTCGTTTTAAGGTTTGGGGGTTATTTCGTTGGGGCTAATTTCGTAGTGCCGATCAGATCAGATCAGATCCGTGTTCAAATGCATCGTCATTCCATTTTTCGATGTCTTTTACACCGATGCAGTTGTTTAGATTAATTTCTTCTAAAAGAGTTTGATTCTTTGGAGGAATTTATAACAGTCTTGATTTATTCGTACCAATTCAACATCGTCGCTGTCATGAGTCCCAATTTATCAAGTTCCACCAAGAACTTTTCATCACCCTTTCCGGCATCTCATCCCAAGCTTGTATCAGTTATTAACTTATATGCATTATTTGCTCCCGAAAAGCGGAGGACCTGTTAAATTAAAAATATAATTCAAAATTGTTGACTTTCGATTAATTTTATTGACCTTAGAATAACTCATTTTATTTATTTATTAATTTTTTGAAATATGTAAAAAATTTAAAGCTTGACACTGGCAAGGAATGGATTAACGTTGCTCGATTTAGCATGGAAGATCTGCATATTTTTCTATTATATTTTAAGCATCACTTCTAAAAATTCAACAGCATTTGCGTTTTTTTGAATAAATTGTCCTTTATTAGACTGGGGTCATATGTGACCCCATGTCCAAAAGGGTTAATGTGGTCATATTATTTTTTTCTAAACCGCTAAGCTATTAAGATGAAATATAACATTTAAAATTACAAAATTGATTAATTTTTGATACAAAGTACTTAAAAAGAGTAAATTAACTTAATTTTTTGTAAAAATCACACTTTTCTCGAAATCCACAAAAAATAAATGCTTTTCATCGACAGGTCCATAGAGGGCTTTACCTCAGAATTGGCACACTTCATCCCTAGGATGTATTTAATAAGCTCCTAAAGGTTAAAATCTATTTTTTTTTTAATTTGTTTAAGAAAATTTTTTAAAAATCAAAAATGGAGTTTTGAAAATTTTGCCAAAAAATGTATGCTTTTTTGCCTTATTGCGTGACAGGTTAACAGACAGGCAATAAAACAATATCTCATATCTGACTATTTATAAGTATAGAGAGTAAAAAACAATTATGGCTTTAATCAATTTCTGAAAGTTTAAAAAAGTGCCACCAAATATCATGACCTGGTGTTTTTTGGCACAAAATTCGTCTGGGGCATTTGCTATTTCTTGGCGAGTTCTTAACCGATTTTGAAGTTATGTAGCTTTTTAAAAAGATAATTTCACACTGAAATAGATTCATAACACAAGTGGTTGAAAAACTTAAACTATAAAACGAAATTTTACTAAAAACTGAAAAAAGTCATATTTTTCCCACACTCTTGAAATTTTTAATCGATTTCCGCCTCGACTTTTGTTTATTCGGTTGCTCCCAAACTTCTTATTTATTAGTTTTATATAGAAAGGAAACAAATTGGGCCCCGACACTCTTCAAATTCGCCCTTTAAAAAATTGCCATATAATCTTGGATGCCTCTAATGCACACGTATATCAAATTTCACAAACATACAATTGACCACAAATGTGACCCAGAAAAAAACAACAAATAAGTAATAACATACATAACTTCGTGATCCCGCTCTTTACTTTGTTTCAGCAATGTAAAAACAAATATGAAATTCTCAAGTGTTCACAACTAAAAAATAAAAAAACCGATCGCAAATTCGAAATCAGAGTTCTAATTTCAGAGCGTCCAATGTATTAAAACCACAGATTATTACTTCTGGATTCCAGTTTAAATTTTGGTTTGTTTTTTGCTAAAAAAAAAAATTGCGGTATGTATTAAATAAATGAATACTTTTGCTGACTACGGTTATCCTTTGAATACCGTTACCTAAATAATCTAAAATAGTAATAATCCCACAGATAACCGAATCGTTTCGATTACCATTAATTGACCTTTCGGATCCCAGTTGTACATTCGGTTTTACATTTTTTCTTTAAATTTCCAATTTTATCATAAAGTTCATTTCCTGTAAGACACTTTCAATTGTGTTCTATACAATTTTGTTTTAAGCTTTCTAAATGACTTTAATTGTAGTTTGTTGCTTTTAATCAAATTTATTAAAATTTCAACATAAATAAAGCTGTTTTATAAAGTTGAGCTACTAATTACTACATTACTTTTAAACGACCTAATATTATTGTCCATTGAAAGCAACTTTTGTAATATCCATTCTATTAAAGGGGGTATTTTTATATATACGCAGAGAAAAGAACTTTATGTTAAGAGAGTTTAAAGCATCGTCCTCAGTCATCATAATATGATCAGTTAGAATCATATTTATGATCATTAGCATCATACTGTGATTATTTCATATGCACAATCATATTCAAACATATTTTTTTCTCTGTGTATAGAAGGCGAATATTAAAATTGCTTAAATGACTTCTTTTTTTCTATTTAAATTACAAACGAATTGTTGCTGTTGGTGCTGAGTTTATGTAAATTATTCTAAACAAGGGCAGCATTTAGTTGTAAGTAAAAAATATTAGTATTATAGCAATAGCTGCTGCTTTAGCTGTACAATAACTATAGAGTATCATCAACATTAACGTTATTATTGTTTTAAGGAAAGTAAAGACAAAAATAATAAATATAAATTTTTATTAAAAGCACTTACAAACAGCTTTAGGGGCTTTGCTAAGGTCTTTTTTGTTGCGTTGGTGTCTGTTGTTGTTTTTTTTTTTTTTTTCTCTAACAAAAAATGCTAAATATTTAACAACTTTTACACAAACGAAAGTCATTAAGTCGTAAATTTCGAAATTATTTATATCGAAGCAAAAAAAAAAAAACTAATGGAACTTTTGAAAAATATGATAAAAAATACCTTTTTGTAATTACAACTTAATAGGTATTTGAAGGATTTTATGTTAATTTTTAACTTAAATTGAAAAATTACTTAAATGCTCGAATTTAATTTAAGTGCTTGAAGTCTTCTAAAATACAAAAATTTTAAAAGACTTAAATAAATGCCAACTTGTTTGACATATCACTATTACAGTGCTAATACTAATACGAGGGTAAATATTTATGTTTTGAACCTAACAATTAAAATTCAGAAATGTGTTATTGAAAATGTCTTTATTGTTTTTCAAAATATTCTCCTTTATGATCTATACACTTTTCCATGCGTTCGACCCACTTGCCTTAGCATTTTTTGAATTCCGCGTGAGACAACTCCAAAACATCGTTTTTTAATACATCTACGGCTTTTTCTGCTGATGAAAATCGTTTTCCACATAGTTTATCTTTGATGTGCGGGAACAAGAAAGAGTAATTGGGTGCCAAGTCGGGGCTGTACGGCCGATGACCCATTAATTCGATCTTTTAAGTGCTCAAAAATTCACTTGTTCCCATCAAAAACAGACATTACCGAGTAATTAAGCGAGTAAGTAGCACACAAAGGGTTTCCCTACTTAACAGGCTATTTACTCGCAACACTACACTCATAGAAATAAAAAAAAAAATGTTGCTATTTTTAAGCTAAATTTAGTTGAAGCAGTCTATTCTGCTAAAACCAGCAGAAATATTTACTAAAAAATTGTAAACTGATGTTTTCAAAAGGCTCGATTGCATTTAAAAAAAAATCGAAAAATAACTTAGAAAATTTTAAATTTTTTAGTGATTTCTTAGGCTACTAATTATTTAGCAAAATTTTTTGCTGATTTTAGCAGGTTAATTTGCTATTTTCCATTTACAAAAATTTTGCTCAAATTTAACTAAAATTCTGTATATTTAACAATTTTATTTTTGCTGTTCCTACATTACTAATATATAGCAAAAATAATCTGCTAATTTAGCAGTTTTTTTCTGCAGCATCATTTTTAACTAATTTTTTAATTTGTCCAAAAATTCATGGGTGGTCATTACCCTTTCGCTTACAAAAAAAGTGCAAATAACGAGTTACCCATAATGAAAGAATAAGTAGTTACTCACAAAGATAGAATAAGTGGTTACTCAGAAGTTAGGAAATAAGTGGTTACCGTACATTGTGAAATAGTTGGTCATAATGGTCATATTCCGTTGGAAAAATGTTCGAAACAATTTAATAAATACAATAAAATATTAATATGCATAAAAAAGACTAAATCAGTAATTATTTAATCAATTACCAGTAAGTGATTACTTTGCAAGAATATATAAGTACTTCTATAACTTATTATCAGTAAGTCATTATTTTGTATTTGAAAGTAATGCAAATGGTAATGACCTATGAATTAAATGGACAAACAAGCTCCGTAAGTGGAAGAGTTAGAGTGTTAAAATGTTCCACAAAAATATTGGCCATTAAATTCTACTATAAGTTCCTGAAGATATCAAAGTTGAAAACTTAACTCCAATGCCAGATATAAGTCAAAACTTAAAATGTGTTTAAGGATTAATTTCGTACTTATTCAGAATTGGCGCCCAAATGTCAAGCAAACCTGGATTTTATTTAGAAACCATGTGAATCTTCCATTCTAGGTATAGCATATATTCAGGAAACTTATGTAAAATACTACGAGGAACATTTTTGTGGAATATTTTAACCCTCTAACTATTCAACATACGGGCTTTTTTTGTCCCTCTTTAAAAATGGTTGGCCCCTTTTAGCTCCTTTAATTGAAGACCTAGAGGGTTGAAATGTTTCACAAAAATATTCCTCGTAGTGTTTTACATAAGTTTGCTGCATATTCTATACCTAAAATGGAAGATTCATATGGTTTCCTATACCGATTGACAATAAACATTTGAAAAAGGGGTGAAATTTTAACAACCCTGCTCTAACAGAATCCATTGTCAGAACTCTGTAATTTTGGAAAAGTTAGAAATTGTTGTACAGTGAAATCAATTTACTAGCCGATATTTCGATATTCTTCGAACGGCATCTTTCAGGACATATTAGGTGTTTGCATAACATATTAGGTGTCCGCTGCTACAGAAGCAACAATATTTTTAAGTTTTTTTTTGTGTAAACGTCTAATATTTCCCGGAAGATGATGTAAAAATGTCCAAAGAGAAAGACAAAGAGAAATATCGGCTAATAAGTTGATTGGCCTTTATCGAAGAAGTACAACTCTAAAATAATTTAGATATCAAAACAAATTTACTATTATTAACACGTTGTGACACTATTAAACAAGTTGTCATTTACTGAAGTCTTTTAAAAATCTTCTCTTTTTTTTAATAGTTCTGTCTTTTTGTTTATAAAACATTCTCTATTTTTTTAAAATTTTTTTTATAGTTCTCTATGGCCAGTTGTACGTACACCTTAAACCAAATACCATACATTCCATTTCACCTCATAAACCAATATGTACATATGTGTCAGTATATTGTGCTGGACACCTCGAACTCAAACAGTCTTACTATTTTTTATAGATTCTGTATTTGGTCTATGTGTATTTATTGTATGTTTTTGTACTATAATTGCATTGAAAATGCACTTTTTTCCTAGACTCTTCATATTGTAGTTTTACACATGTTTTATTGTAGTAGTTGTCATTGTGTTGTTTCAGTTGTTCGTTGATATTTGCTACATTTTTGCTAAATGCAATTTTACAATACGTTGGAAATTGCTTTGTCAATATTTTAGAAACATAAAGAGTAACAGGTGCGAGTCCAACTTTTGGGTCTAGGATGCAGTGGGGTTATTTTCGTATAACCGAAAATCAGGCTTGACAAGCAATACTGCTAAAATACCGTTATTTATTTAAAACCCTTTCAACTGACTACCATCACCCTTAAAATACCGTTACCGAAATAACTGAAATACCGTTATCCCAAATATACCGACACCGAAATAAATGAATGCACCGGAATAACAACTCTTACCCTTAAAATAACATTACTGAAATAACTGAAATACCGTTAAATTTAAAATATCGTTACCGAAGTAATCTCAAACCGTTGTTCTTAGAATATACTTACCGAAATAACTGAAACCCCATTATTCTTAAAGTACCGATACCGAAATACACGTAATATCATTACCCCTAATATACCGTTACCGAAATAATATAAAATAGCGTTGCCCTTACCGATAACCGCATCGTATGCATAAAGCTATTTCAATTTCAGGAATTAATTTCTGAGAATTTTTTTCTTTATAAAAATCTTTAACCCAAAGGGTTTCGTCAAAATATAACTAAACTACAATAAAGAGGGGCATGCCGACTAATTATGTGGTATTTTAAATACACCAAAGTACAATTTGAGTTATGCCTCAGAATTAGAATCAAATTCCTGTAAGGGAAATTTCTGTTAATAGTGCTATAAATATAGATATCGAGAACTTATATTTAATACTCTCCATAAACAAAAAGACAGTTTTCAGCAGAGGCAAAACACTGATTTATGCCCAAATCAACCTATTTTCTTAAATATTTGTTAAATATGACTACTGACTTCTACATACAAAGATAATATAATATTTTACGTTATTCGCGACCATATGGATGATAGAGGGTATTGCAATACAAAATTTAGATAGTTTTCGGCTGGTAGAGGGTATTGCACAGTAAAAGAAACTACCATTTTCATCCAAAACAGAGTTACCATATTTTGAGGAAATTTACACTGGTTTAAAAAGGTTTGGCACATTTATATTCGGTGTATGAAAATTAACTAAAATTGGTATATCGCACGATAGAAATTCTATACCTTCCTGAAAGCGGAAGACATTAACCGATTTTAAGAATTTTGTTTCTCACTGATTTTTGCATACTTTTTCTGTAGTTGTACAGCTTTAGAAACAAAGTTTTGACAAAAACTTTAATTAGCCACACTCATCGCCTTGTCGACCGTGGCGTAACTCGTTAAGAGGTGATGCTGCAAGTCATAGCATGTGCCGGTTCGATTCCCGGTCATGGCATACACAAAAACGTTGCTCATATAGAGAAAATTTAACATTTCAAAAATACTTTGATCAATTGAAATATAAACTAACCACTGACGAGTCTTTAGGTAAGACGAAACTGCGGCAGTCTGGTGATTCCCTTGTGTCTGTTATACTTTTCAATAAAAGTGTTTTCTTCTTCTTTTCCCTGTAAATGAGCTTTATAAAAATTCTTTAGTTATTAATTATAATATTAATTACGATTGCCCTATGCAATGATTACAAGCACTTTACATAAAATTTTTCAAGTTCGGTCCAATCTTCTAGTCATTTGAGGACTTTTTCTAACATATCAAAATGACAACAAAATCAGATATTTTTAATTACAGAAAAATTTTTTCAGTTTTTTTTTATTAACCCAGACACTCTTTAGAGCCAAAAAAAATTCGAGTACACTCATACAAATAAGTCCGTAAAAATAGCAGAAAAAGTTACTAAAAATTAGTTAAAAATGATGCTGCAGAAAAAACTGCTAATATTAGCAGAATCAGTTTGCTAAATATTAATAAAATGAAAACAGCAAAAAAAAACTGTTAAATTTACAGAATTTTAGTATTATTTGAGCTAAATTGTTGTTAATTGCAAATAACAATTTAACCTGCTAAAATTAGCAAAAAAAAATTGCTGAATAATAGTATAATAAAAATAGCAAAAAAAACTGTTAAATTTACAGAATTATAGTAATATTTGAGCTAAATTTTTGTTAATTGCAAATAACAATTTAACTTGCTGAAATCAGCAAAAATTGCTAAATAATAGTAAAATGAAAATAGCAAAAAAAAAACTGTTAAATCTACAAAATTTTTGCTAAAATTTTCTGAAATTAACAAAACTTTTGCAGATTACTAGTGGACTGGAAAAAGGTAAAAAAGGAGCAAATGAAATGAAAAATAATAAGAATAAAAAATAAATGTGTATTTAAAAACATACTTGGGACCAGTTTATTGAATCTGTCAATTGAAATTTTTTTCAATTGGCATTATTCAATGCCTAAATTCCCATTTATAATTGATGAAAGAAGTATTTGTTATCATATTTTAATAAAAGAATAAATTAAGAAAAAAAATTAAAAATTCGCGTTTTTCTTATATTTTTTTTTTTTTATTACAATGCTTTTTCTTCAATTATGTGTACATTTCATTACCATTGTTTTCAACAATGCAAATTGCAAAAATTTAATTGGCATTGAATGGTGATGAAACTTTTTGGCATTGACATTGAGATAAAGTAATGCCTATTATATTTCAATGCCAATGAAAATTTCCCAAGAATGATTTTTTGTAAAAGTGGTAATATTTATAGACAATAATATGTTAACCCATGATACAACCATACTAGGAAGATGCATTAGAACAACAAACACAACAACAACAACAAAATGTAATCGGCTACTTTTGATACATAGCGAAAGCATACGAAAAAATCCCTGAACTGTCATAATAAAACCCTGAACTATCAAACTCTCCCTAATGCATCTACCTAGTATGGTTGTATCATGATGGTAACCATAACAAAATGTATTTCAGAAACCCTTCTTTTGATTTTCATTGTTTGCTGATCGGATATGTACTTCCGAATTTATTTGAGTTTCCATTTTCACCTCTAAAGCTCCACCCACAGAAAGAAGGTGTGGCCGATTAAAAATATTGTATTCTTTAAATAAGCTTAAAAAGTACAATATTGGGGAAAAAATTTGGGACATCCCCGTAAACTCCACTTCCTCCCCAGAGATACTTTTAATCACAATTTTCGTATTAAAATGGTTCGTCCAAAATAAACCTGGATCTTTGAAAATTAATGTATTACGTAAATGAATGTTCTTTTATTTTGACTCTAGATCATAAATTAATATCACTTTCTGTTTTAAATATTCCCCCATTCATCTATTAATATATTACGATAAATAGAAACTTTTCTCATAAATTTTAATAATTTAGATATTTTATGAGTAGGACAAATTTTCAACCATTTCAATTTAGCTTTATTTAAAAACTTTTTGCATTATTTTTGGCGAGTTAAAAATATGCAGTAATTTTTATGAGTCATTTAACATTCTGTTTATAAGCGCTCCAAAATTGGTGGTTTAGTTTACAAAAAATTTGTAAAATTAGCAAATCTTCTGTTAAAAATTAGTCCCGAGTAAAAATAGTTATATATTGTCATATATCATGTGATTGGGCTACATCTGACAATGAATGGAGTCAAATTAAGACACATTTCATTATATACAACTACATCTGATATTATTTTTTCAACGAATTTTTTGTAAGGTAATTGATATTATTACATATCCCCAAATCTGACTCCATATATAACTACATAAGCCTTATAAAACTAATCAAATTATATGTAGTGATCGATATGATTATATATGATTTGATACTGAGTTTTATAACACTGTATGTGTCGTCGTACTAAAAATATAATTTAATTTAATATAACATCAAAATTAGTTATCTGCAAATTCAGAGTTAATACTGCCTAGCCAAATAATTTTCACGTGATGTTTTTGCATGTAAAATCATATTAAAAAATGATGCGTACGATTTAGAAAACAAAAGTATTCAAATAAATTTTTATTTTATGTTTTAAAATTTGGGTCTTCAAAATTGTTAAAACCATAGACATTTCAATGTAAATTTAATAGCTGGTATGCATAAAAAGTATGCCTACTATCAGACAAAATTTTATAAAATCAGATATTTTTATATCAAATTAGATATAATTTGATGTCCTGGATATGGACAAATCTCGGATCAAACTGTATCAAATTATATTTCATTTGATATAATTAGACACATGTAGATGACCCATTTTTCGGATCAAGTTGTATGTCGTTGTATATGGGGATTTATCAAAAAACATATACTTATGTATGACACCATATTAAGATTTTTACCCGGGGTAACTAAAATTCAGCAAAATACTGTAAAGTTAGCAAATTTATTGTTAAAAATTAGTTACTAATTTCAGCAAAAAAAAATAGCAAAAAAGTTTGTAAGTTAGTAATGTGGAGGTAGCAAAAAAATTAACTAAAAATTAGTTAAAAGTTTGTTAAGTTGAAGTACTAACAGTTTTACTAACTTTTCTACAAACTTTTTTCTATGAGTGTACCCGCTCCTGACAGTATCCCCATATTGTTATTTTTTGTACGTTATGTTATTGTTCTTAGTAGAGGTATTTGTATTTTAGATACGTCCAAGTTTTTTGACAATATATTGGCTGTCAGTATAGTCTGTGACATGTTTATTTTTGTATTGTACATCTCATACTCGTATATCATTTAGTATTTTACTGGGAAGAGTAAAATTAATTATTTGCAATAATTGATACAATATTTGAACTTTAATTTAATATGGTTATTTAAACACTTTTAAATCTAATTTGTATTAATTATTAAATTTAGAAATTGTTGATATAAACACGTAACTCAAAAGAAAACACTAATTAAAACACTGGTTCAATATATTGATTGAAATTCCTGTTTAATGTTTTAGCCAAAAATTTAACTATTTTGGCTCAAACAATAAATATTTAGAATAACTTTGTATTTATTATAAAATTTATACAAATCAAATACCAACATATAGTTTGGTTTTAGTTACCTATTTACCTAAATATTCTAATACAACCCATATATAAATATATATGTAGGAATATAGTATCGGTTTATAGGTAAGGTAAAGTTTAAAATGTGTTTTGTTATATGTGAACAGCAACAAACTTTTGTACACTAATAAAACCCTTATATATTATTGACCCAAATCTGAGATACATATCAAAAAGTTTTAATAAGTAAAAAAAATTATTTTTCTAGTTAAGTGTTTGTAACCGTAGCATAGGAAAAACGTAATTAATATTAGAATTTATTATTAAAGAATTTTTTTCTAAAGCTAATTTATAGGAAGAAGAAGAAGAAAATATTTTTATTGAAAAATTTAACAGACACAAGGAAATCACCAGACTGCCGCAGTTTCATCTCGCCCAAAAACTCGTCAGTTTATGTGTCAATTGCTTAAAGTTATTTTAATTATTAATTTGTCTCTTTATGAAAACCCTTTTTTTTTATTTGCCATGACTGGGAATCGAACCGGCTATCCTCTGCACAGGCTATGACTCGTAGCATCATAGCTTCGCTTCTCGATAATTGCACACAAAAAAGTTTTTTATATAGAGACAAATTAACAATTAAAATTACTATGATCAATTGACACATAAACTAATGATTGACGAGTTTTTAGGCTAGACGAAATTATGGCAGTCTGGTGATTCCTTTGTATCCGTTAAATTTTTCAATAAAAATGTTTTCTTTTTCTTCTCATAGACCCCTTACTTGCTCTTCATTTCGCTTGCCAAAGTTTGTGTTTTTACCCCTTAAATGAAGAATTCTAGTTAACCAACTTCGACGGCTCGCAAGGGGAAAGCGGAACCAGGTAGGGATTTACCGCCTACTAACCTTTTGTTTCCTCAGCGCTCCTGTACAAATCACCTTCGGACATATTTACTCTATCTTTTGTCTGGGCAATTATAGGTGCGAAAAACCCTTTGGCAAGCATACTTACCTATGGTCGTCAAAGGGTTAAGGAAAAGTTCAAAAAAAAAATTGTGTTTATTCAATATTTAAAAATAAATTACAGGCAAGCAATTACTTAAATATGCAGCTGTGTATCAAAATCGCATCTCTCGAACGCTGGTAGATGTCTATTAATACTCTCCAAAAAAATGTTATTATTTTTCGCATAATCGAATCGGGATACCGTAATACACATTTAGTCCCTTATATTCAGTTGTAAAAACTTTAACTTAAATCTCTTTTTTTAATACCCTAGTTGCTCATTAGTGGTTTTTATACACTACACCACTACGTGGGTAGGGTATAATAAGTTTATGTTGATGTTTGTAACATCTAAACATATTTAATCTAGACCAACCTTGTAGTATACCTAGGGACTCAGAAACACTTTTTGAGGCTAGAGCTAGTGCCCATATAAAGCTTCACCAAAAATTTGCCTTATATAGCGCATCCTAAATACAAAATTCTTAAATTTTCGGGCGAGGCAAAATACTGTTTATGTAAAAATTATTGTAATATTTAAAAAAAAAGTTTAGTTCCATTATGAAAAAGTCTATTTTGGAGAATGTTTCGCTATACATTTTTTAATTATACCCTACACCACTACGTAGATAGGGTATAACAAATTTGTACCGATGTTTGTAACACCAAAAATTACTGGTCTCAGAACTCAGAATCACTTTTTGTTTCGATTTGTTGATGTCTGTCTGTCCGTCCGTCTGTCTGTTCATCCATTCTTGTGGGCACGCTACAGGTGGCAAATATTAAGATATTTTGATGAAATTTGGTACACCGAATTACGTCGGCTCATAGACAAATCTTCTTGATTTTGGTTAAAATTGGTCCATGTTTAGACCTAGTGCCCATATAAAGGTCCCTCCCAAAATTCACTTGTTTACACGCCGCAGGTCGCAAATACGAAGATATTTCAATGAAATTTGGTTCGCTGACTCACATGGTCCCTAGGACAAAGTTTATTTATTCTAGATAGGATCGGTCCATATTTTGACTTATCGCCCACATGGGCTATATTTCCGATTTTCTCTTCTTTTATCATTTTATAGAAAATTTTCACCCAAGTCCATTTTAACCCATTCGAATTTCGGATCCAAACATTTCTTCGCTTTTAACCAGACTGGTGTAGGGCATTATATAGTCGGCATGCCCGACTTTAACTTTTTTACTCGTTTTATGTTTGCGGATATTTTCAAATTTAAAATTTTGAGTTACGACCCTTTAACTGAAAACTAAAAAGGCACATAGCAAATAATGTAGTCAATTGAGCCCACATTTTTCAATTAAAAAAGCTCAATGCAAAATAATACATCACGAAATTTATCACTTTTACAGTAAAAGCGACAAAACTCAAAATAATACTCTTTACATACAACGATAGTAATCACAGAAGCAACGCAATTAACATGAAAACAGACATAAAGGGATTTTTCCAGTGAAAGAAGATGTGTACTGCGAATTCATTTATGCAAAAGAGTCAATTTTGGAAAATTTTGAGTTGTGTCACTTTTGTATTTATGTTCGAAAGCAAAATTTAATACATAAATTTCGAATCGAAATATTAAACAGACTGGTGTAGCATATCTTATAGTCGGCATGCCCGACTTTAACGCTTTCACTCGTTATAGACGTACATATTTACATTTTATTTATATACATTAGGGTGGGCCGATTTGTTTGGACAAAAATTTTTTGATATTGTGCCATTGATTTTTCGATAGCTTTTGGCATGAGGAAAAAAGTTCCACTACGACATATCAAAAAAATCATTTTCGAGGCGTCCAAATTACGTCCCAAACTCGTCTAAAAACCCAAAAAAAAATCATTTTTTTTCGAAAAAATGATATCGCCATCGTTTTAAGCGGACAATTTTACCTTGGATAGGATATATTTAAAAAATTTTAAATCGGCGAATTTTTTACCTTAAAAATTAACGCGTAAAAAAAGACCGATTTTTTGACAAAAACCTCAAGAAACACATTTTTTTGGAAAAACTGCTATCGCCATCGTTTTCAGCGTACAATTTCACCTTGGAAAAGTAATATTTAAAAAAAAAATTAAATCAGTCTATTTTTTTTCTATTACCTACTAAAAAAACCTTTAAAATAAAAAAAGAAAAAGTTAAAAAATTAAAATTTGGGCCCCTCGAAAATGATTTTTTTGATACGTCGTAGTGGAACTTTTTTCCTCATGCCAAAAGCTATCGAAAAGTCGATAGCACAATATCGATTACTAAATCGACTCACCCTAATGTACATGCTATTTTATTTTTAGAGTGACCTGTTAAACACACTTTTTTAAGCATCAAATGACAAGAATATAGCATACCGCTTATTATAGCGTCATGATAGAAAAAGTTTTATAATATTTCAAGTCGTCATTTTGTAACTTATTCCTCACCAAAGTCACCAAACTTTGCAGGTACATATGTATATACAACTACCCAGGCAGAAAATTATGATCGGCACAATGTTGCCAGTACGTGGGATTAATAATCTTGACAGTATTTGGACAATTTTAAATACAAATAGAATTTTCTTAAATACAAATAAAATATTTTAAAATAAATTTGTATAATTTTGAAATACATTTTGAATAGTTTAAAATACATTTTGGACAATTTTGAAATGCAATTGGACAGATATCAAAGGTTTTTAGACAATTCTAAACAATATTTGGACAATTTTGAAAGATTTTTGGACAATTCTTAAACATTTTTGGACAATTTAGAATGATTTTTGGACAATTTGAAAACATTTTTGGATATTTTTGAAACATTTTTGGGTAATTTTGAAATATTTTAGACAATTTTAAAATATATTTGCACAATTTTAAAATATATTTGGACAATTTTCAAAGATTTTTGGACAATTTTTAAACATTCTTGGATAATTTTAAAACACTTTTAGACAATTTTGAAATATATTTGGAATTTATTGAAATAAAACTGAAAATGCTGTAGTATTAAAAAGTCTTTAAAAATTTTTGTTAAAAGTACTAAATATTTGTTAGAAATTACCTTGCAAGAAAAACTGCTGAAATTAGCAGATTATTTTTGCTACATATTAGGAAAATAACAGCAAATATAAAACACTTAAAGGAATTAAATACTTATGCTAAAATCCCAAACGTTTTCAATTTTACATAATTTTAGTTATATTTGATATATATTTTTGTTAATAGTAAATAACAACTTAACATGCTAAAATCAGCAAAAAGTTTGCTAAATTACTAGTAGACTAAAAAATCAGAAACATTTTTTTTCGATTTTTTTTATGCCTTCTGAAATCAGCAGTTTACTATTTTCGTTCATATATTTCCGTTCAACCAAATTTTGTTGGTTTGTTTTTACTATTTTTAGTCTACTAATATTTAATAATATTTATTCTATAATGTTTAAATCGAAAGCAATGTTTGCTAAAACAAGAAGTAAACTGCTCATTTCGGAAGGCTAAATTTTTATTTATTTGTACTAAAATAAATGGAAAAAATTTTAAAAATTTTAAAGTTTTAACTCAAATATAACTAAAATTTTGTATATTTAACAGTTTTATTTTTGCTGTTCCTGTCTTAATTATAATTTTACGAATTTAAAGATAATTTTACGATTTTACTTTACTATTTTGCAATCAAAATTACCACACTCTTTTGTTTGATATTCAGCTTATACACTTATTTATTAAACACTTTATTACTTTACATACAACAGTACAACACACACACACAAGTTTACCAACAATATGAAAATAGCGATTTATTAAACCCCGACTGAATTTTACAAACGCTTACTCTAATCTAAAATATTTTATCAAAAAGTTTGAAGTCGCATCCAAGGACATCAAGCAAGGTACTGTCAGAAATACAGAACATAAGGAAAAAATTTAGAAAGGAATACCCAAAGCAATAATTCTGACATTTTTTGAAAATAAAAAGAAAATTTCATGCTTACTATTTAGATTAGTTGTTTTTTTTTTTCAAATATAATTTTTCAAAAATAACTCGATACAGTATTTACTCTATACTCTATACTCTATTCACTTTTCAATACTCGTATCTAAAGAATTTAGTTAGTTAAATTGTCAATCGATTCACTGCAGCTTTTCCTGAAATTAACTCGAAGGATCACTCTAATGTTTATGTAATATAATGTAATTCTTTGGTTTATTGCTGGTAGCATAATAACAACAATATATTATTATACAATGTATTAGTTAAACATAGACAATATATTTTTGTGTTGTATACATTTTGTTCATGGGGTTTTATAATTAAGTGTTTGGTTTTTAGTTTAATTTTGTGTTAAATATTACATGTGCTTTTTTTAGAAATTACAACTTTAAACCAGAAAAAGTGATATATAATATACATAATTAAATGAAATGATGAAAAGGATTAAATAGGGTTTACAAAACTAACAAATATTTCATACTTTTACATATAAATTTATGTTTCAATTCAGATAAAAAATATTCACAAACTCATTTTAAATATATATTATATTTTATAATACTGAAGCTCGATACGTTTAAATTCAGCTGAAAGTTAAACGGAAATTTTCTGTGGGAAACAATAACAAATGTGCTAGTTTAAATCACAGTTAGTAGCTTACCTAACATTGTCAAAATAAGGCTGGCACTGACTAGTCTTATGACACGCAGATCTTTATGAAGATTTAATATATTGTAGAGGACAATATACAATAGATAGACAATAGATATTAATGTTCCTGTAGGTTCCTAGGATTGAAAGCGGGGGCCAAAAATGAGCTCCTTGTGTCTGAAATTCACTAAATTCAAATTTATTTGTTCACAGCGTTAAACAATACTGTGGTGGATCAAAATTAATCTATGGAAAGTGAATGAATATGTTTCCCTTAATATGCTCAGCATTATCAATTTTTTCAGGCCTATTTTGTCTAAAAATTTGAGAAAAAAATCCAAAAACTACACTACGCAATAAAACATGGGTAGCGAACTACAAGTAGGTACGCATGAAATTTTTTTGTTTGTCTTTTTTTATAATCAGCTCATTAGTTCTAATTCTCTAAGTAATATTTATTACATCACGAAATTTAAAAATTTTTGAAATCCGGGACAACCTGGTGGTGGCGCTGGAAATCGAGCCTGGTATCTATGATTCTTAGCTGAAAACTCTACTCATTTGATTGCTTAGTATATCAATGAATTGTTGTCCTTCCTGAATTCAGTCGTGATGTCAGAAAATATGCACCTCTTGATGGCAAAAAAAAAACACAGTCAAGTGTCTGTGGTGTAATGGTTAGCGCATTGGACTGTTACACGTGAGGTTGCGGGTTTCAGCCCCAACCAAGGCAACATCAATTTATGAAAAATATGTAAGAGTTTTTTCTATCCCTCATACATATCGCAGCGTCCTCCTTCGGTGTTCCCATAGCCTTAACCCCACCGAAGTAACAGGGCTATGAATTAAAAAGCTTCAACAAAGTTCGCCAACTCACCGTCAGATGGCGCGCAACAACTGTTCTAAAAAATTCAACATCTCGCGCAATACAGTGTTGCCATATTTGAAGCTCTTCATCTTTCATCACCTTTCACTTCTTCACTAACCCCTTTCCAAAGGAAGCAACACGTTAATTAATAGGAAGAATTTCTTGAGTGTTGCTTCTCGTAAAAAAAAAAAAAATTTGATTTTCTAAAGCTTTTTAATTATTTTACGATTTTTAATCAAGCAAAACATGTTCATTGATCGGTATATCATTAGGGTTTACTTTAAAATTATGCCGAAAGTAATGAGTTATCATACCAGTAAAAAAAGAGATGCCGGATCAGTAGAAAAAGCACTACATCACTACATCAATAGAAAAAGCACTACATCTAGAGGTACTTTTTTTTTTAACATAAACACTAATTATTTCAGCATTGAGTTGTCATAGGAGAGGAGTACTCTCACTTTAACATTTTTTCAGTACTTTTTGAACGAGTGCAAAGGAAGCTCTTTTTTACCAATTAAAAGCTAAAAAAAAGCTTCACAAAAAAGATTATATTTTTTTTATTCTACAAAAGTTTTGTTATTGCATCTACCGGTTATCGAACTTGCCACCTCACGATTGCTAGTCTAGCGCTCTACCACCTTATAGTATACCCATCGGCTCAGAATTTTTTTATTTCGATTTAACGATGTCCGTCTGTCCGTCCACTCCGTCTGTCTGTCTGTCTTTCTGTCCATGCATTCTTGTGCGCACTCTACAGGTCGCAAGAATTAAGATATTTTGATGAAACTTGGTACACCGACTTACGTCGGCCCAAGGACGACGCCTATTGATTTTGGTAAACATCGGTTCATGTTTAGACCTAGTGCCCATATAAAGGTCCTACTAAAATTATATGGTTTATAAGCTGCAGGTCGCAAATATTAAGATATTTTGATGAAATTTGGTACACCTACTTATGGCGGCCCAAGGACGAAGCCTATTGATTTTGGTTAACACCGGTCCATGTTTAGACCTAGTGCCCATATAAGGGTCCCCCCAAAATTGGCTTGGTTACAAACTGCAGGTCGCAAATATTAAGATATTTTAATGAAATTTGGTTCGCTGACTCACATTATAGAAAATTTTGACACAAGTCCCATTTTAACCCATTCGAATTTCGGATCCAAACATTAGTTGGCTTTTAACCAGACTGGTGTAGGGTATTGTATAGTCGGCATGCCCGACTTTTAACCTTTTTACTCGTTTTTTATATAAACATATTGTTAAAAATGTAAAAATCAAATATATTGAACTTAAACAAATTAATTATAAAAATTAAAAAAAAAACATAATAGAATTAAAAAAAAAATTTTTTTTTAAATAAATAAATATCGGTACCGCCGGGAATCGAACCCGTGACCCTCTGTTTGGAAATGCCAAATGATACCAAAATCACTTTTTACGATCACTTTTAGAGCAATTACTCTTTAGAAGCAATACTTAAGTGATTTTTTGGATATTGTTCAGAAGTAATTTTAAAAAAGCTGTAAAAATATACTAAGGAAGACTTTGGAAGCAATGAAAGTAGCTTCTGAAAAAGCAATAAAAATACTCTTGAAGCGAAAGAAGTAGTTTGTAAAGGCCACTTAAAATCCCAGCATTTTTTGCTGTTATTTTAACTGGCCTTTTTAGTGGCCATACCGGTTTTTAATGCAACAGATGGCAGCTTATATTTATTGGGGAGCAGTGTTGTCCGTAAAGTTTTAGCGCATTCCCATTTTGAATGTTTAAATCCCCAATTTTATACCCAAATCATTTTAGTTTAAACAAAAACTCAATTAAAAAGAAAAAAATAGGAGCCAAGTTAGCTTCGCTCGGAAGTCCAGAAAATTGTTAAGAAATGATTCAGCAAAGAAAATAAAATTTAATATTTTACGAAGAAATATTTACTTTTTCACTCGAACTTTTAAGGTCTCAAATCATTGTTAAAATTATGAAAGAAAAAAAATTTTATTATACGAAAAACAAATCACAATTTAGCTGGAATGTAACTGTTTAAAAATAAATGTTGTTCACTAAATTTTGAGAGAGAAAATTCTACACAATTTTCACACGAAAATCATTATGGCGAAAAATCTTTTTTTTTCTTAAATTTGTATGGAGTTTGATAAGTAAATACGAGTAGTTTTCAAACTATA
Organism: Leucophora obtusa; assembly: GCA_949987735.1. Classification (NCBI taxonomy): domain Eukaryota; kingdom Metazoa; phylum Arthropoda; class Insecta; order Diptera; family Anthomyiidae; genus Leucophora; species Leucophora obtusa. The sequence continues at coordinate 209,462,822 of OX465297.1, forward strand.
ATAGTTTTTGGTTAATTGCAAATCTAGTAGGTGTAAGTTCTAGGGCTTGTAAACTCTTTAGAATATTAAGTTTGCATAAGTCGGGTTTACACGATTCAGAAGGTACATAAAAGGTTATATGAAAACCCTTGGTACTTTTTGAGCCTACACAAAATTTATTTTTTCTGATTCTTTTGCATGTAAATAGGAAAAACAGTAGGCACCAACAATGAAATTTGTAAAAGCAATCACATTTTCTTTTAAATTGAAATTTTATTCCCAACAATTTTTTTGTTTGAAATATTTGTAACTCTTTTGTAAATTGTTAACTTTCATATAAAAATTGTTTAAAAATAAAAATTCAAAGTTACAAAAAACAAGAGAAATTTTTTTTGGATTCCCAACCAGCAATTTCGGAGCGCTCATAAATTAGAATTTTAATGATTTTTTGAAAACACTCTTGTTTTGGTAGAAAATATGAACTCTCAGAAAACAATCCAAAAAGTTGTCTCTACAATCTAAAAAGCTGTCTCAAAACGAGGGTTCATTTTTCGGACTCAAATGAGATTCCAAAATTATTTAAATTTATGAAGAAAATTTTCATTTTATACGTTCTTTTTTCTGAGTCATTTCTGAGTGCACAGGGGGCTCTTTTGGACGGACCACTTTCATAGGAAAAAGTGGTAAAATGTTTATGTTTTTGGAGCTCATTTCTGAGTCATTACTTTGTTTGCTGGGTTTACAAATTTCTTTATTGGTGCCTTTTTAAATAGTTTTTTTTTTTTTGTATTTTCAAATTTGGTATAAGAAAAGTGTTTAAGAATTTAATTAGAATTTTGCAAATTCTTTCTGTGTAATAATTTCAGTATTTTGAAAATATAATTTTTTTTATTAATTATTGAGTTTGGTTGCTCTTCGTTATTTCGAGATTTATAAATATTTAGAGAAAATTTCTTCAATAATTCAAATATTTTGTAGAATGTCATCACTTCAGTAATGAATTTCTTCATAGTTTCAATGAAAATTGTCACTGGAACTCGTCCATTGAAACTTTTTATAGAATTTATGAAACAGGTTTCATTAAAGTCAATGTTTATGAAAAGTTCATAAAATTAATGAAACTCTTCATAAAATAATAAAAATTTGGGATTTCCATCAACGAATTTAACACGTGCGTGTCATAGGAAAGAACCGATACTGCTGTAAATTTAACAATTTTTCAATAGAAAACTATGCTTGTGCATCATGTCGCTTTGTGTTGTGGTATTTGTTTTATTTTATTTTTGAATATTATTTTGTTGGATGTAGTTAAAATAGTCACTCTTTTTGAAGTAGTCCTTAATATTTTTGCTGGGTATTGAACAATTTCATATATATAAAGAACATGTTCATCAAATTTATGATGATCTATTTTATGAAATTTAATGAATTTTTTTTAATGAAATTATGAAATTTTATGATAGAAAAGTTATGAAAAATTTCATAGTATTAATTAAATATTATATACATAACGAAACTCTTCATTGATTCTACGAAGAATATTCTTTTAAATTATATCAATAATATCATGAAGGATAATGCTTTCAGTGTGCTAGCGACATATATAGTTTGTTTAAAAAATTATCAATGTTGCATCTCTATATTATATGCCTCTGAGTTAAGGCATGAACATTAGGCTGTCCCTTAAAAACGATTTGTCATTACCTATATGCTTACCAGTATGGACAAAAAGAATGAGTCTAAAAATAGAAGTAAAAAAATTAATTTTATAAAAAAAATATTTTTTTATTGTAAAATTTTTTTTTAAATAAAATTTTCTAGTGCGGGAATCGAACCTGGGACTCCAGGTTACCGGTCAATAGCTCTATCATCTGAGCTATCTCGACATGTAATATTTAATAGATAAAACACAATTGACCTGCTGCACACAAGTAAGCTTACTCGCCAACATACAAAAAATCAAAAAATATGTGGTTACATATATCCTTACCAGTGTTTTAAGAATATTGAGTCTAAAAATAGATTTCAAAAAAAATCTAGAAAATTATTTTCTATTTGAAATAATGATAAAAATAAGTCATTATCAGTAACTCATTATTATATGTTTTAAAATAATGAAGAAGGTAAGTGGGTGTCATTACTGGTAGTCTAAAAAATAATGATATGTTATTACCGTTTCTACACTGGGAAGTCAATATGATGGCGATAAGTTGACGAATTATAACAGACGATATTATTACTACTTGAATTTCTTCATTATATAAAACTTGTTCATAATTTAAGTTGTTAAAAAGAATATTCAGTTACCATTTCTTCCTAAGAAATTATTTTAAAAAAATTAGTACTTCTTTGGTACCAAATATGTGGTACTTTTTATGCTGATATTTATTGTCAAGACCACATATATTTTTTCTTATTAAGTGTCATTGGCCATGCATTTCTTCTTTTGTCGATTATCGTCGTTTTTTCTTAATTTTAACGAAGCCTTTTTTACTATATTTGCACAGGCTACATTTAAATATATGTGCAACATACATATCAAATTTATCTTTTGACGGGTACATTAGGGATGTGCCAACTTTTTCGAAAACTTTTGATATGATGCTGAATAAAAAACAAAAAACTAACTTTTCTTTACGCCCTAAATATCAGAGATCGCATTAAAAATATAACTTCAACCTTACATGTAGACTAGGGTTATGACTAGGGTTTATGTCCCGGGAATTCCCGGGAATCCCGCCCTTTTTTCAATCCCGCAATCCCGGGAATTTTGTGCGGGATTTCCCGGGATTTTTTTTTATTCTTTTACAGAAGTTTTAGCAGTATATTAAAATTTTTGAAGCTTTATTTAGATCTAAAACATTGATTTTTTTTAAATTAATTTTATTAAAATATATTTACAATTCAAAAATGCGATTTTAAATTCAACAAACAGAATAAGTATTAAAAAAAAAAATACTGTTTAGGCCAAGTTTTTTTTTTTTTAATTAGTTGAATTTGGTTTAGTTAAACCGAAAACCAATTTTATCAGCCACTACCAAGTTTACCAACAAAATTTGTCTAGGTACCTCGGAAGAAATTTGTTCTTTTAAATGATGATCTTTATCTTTGTTTAAATTTGTTTAATAAAGCAATTACACAATATCTCAACATCAGTATTTCAGTTCCAAATACCTTCAAAATTTTTGTATTTTTAATTGATATAAGTATTTTTTACTTCAAATAATTTTATTTAAATTGATATTCCTTTATTTCAATTGTGTTTTTAAATTTTATTCATTTTTTAAAAAAATGCATCAAATGCTTTTTTAAATTATTTTTGATTTATTAATTTGAAATACAACTATGAAAATTAAACAATTCCTTTTTAAGTAGTTCTCGCATAAAAAGTTTCTATTCAAAAAATAACAGTTGAAGTTAAAAAACTATTTAATATTTTAGTGTCTGTTTTTATAAAAAGATTTAGGGGAATTTGCCTATAAATTTGTGTCAAAGATACTCACTTTTCAACTTTTTTATAAAAATAATTCTAGACGAATACTTCTGAAAATCTGCATAGAAACAAAATATCTAGAAATATAATTTTTTTGATTGAATATTAAATTTTTGATTAAATATTTAAGCAAAAAATCGATTTTAGTATTAACTATAAAACTGGCCCTAAGTATCGTTTTATATCGAATACAAAAACCAGGGCTCAAATTTAAAATTTGTGTAACACGCAAATGAAAAAAATAAATGGTCCATAATTTTATATAAGAAACGTCTAAAAATATTTTTTTAATTCTCTCTATAACTAGATTTTAATAAATTTGTTATTTCACCGTCCGACACAAGTTTGCACCCATTAACAATTCTAATATATCCTGAAAGAAGGGATGTAATTAAATACCGCTGTCGTTCACTCTTTCGAAATCAATTCGTTTACCGTTTGAAAAGAGAATTATATTTAGTTAATATATTTCAAATTGTTTTTAAAATTAAGACTGCCTTCCATACAAATATATTACCTTAATATTAATTCGCGATTTAAACTGTTAAACGAATTGATTTAGAAAAAGTAGTAGATATAGATATTTTATATTTAGAACTTCTTTCAGAATACTTATATTAAGTATATTTTCTCATTCGTACAACCAAAAGATGGACTTTGTCGTACGGTACTTTAAAAGAAATTGAGTTTTTCTAGTACAACATATGTCGGATTTATTTATTTTTCAACGAGCGGGAATTCCCGGAATCCCGGGAAATTCTAAAATAAATCCCGCTGTCCCGGGAAATTAAAAAGTTCGGGAAAAGAAAAACCCTAGTTATGACTCATTTTTAACCAAAATTTTACCTATCACCACGTGATAGGCAATACCAAATTAATAATAAAAATCGTGTTTGCGGGTCATTTTGGCAAAAAAAAAACCTTCCGCACCAAATGTAATTTCTAAAAATAATTTTTTGCTCGGGGATTTTGGTATTTTTCATAACGAATTATTACAAGAATTGTTGTAAACGACAAAAAATATATCCAAAAGTCCCTCCAAAGAGGTTTCGTAATTTTTACAGTAACCACCCTACGGGAAATTTTAACAAACTGTCACCGAACTGGCCCCTTTATATGAAATAGACTGGTCACTTTTACATGGCGCTGTCATAGGAGGGGGAAATTGACCCCTTGTGACATGTCACAAGACAAATCCCAGGACAGGTCCCTGAACTTTGTTTTTTATGAGAGTTCAGTAACCTGTCGTAGGATTTTCCTTGTGATATGTCACAAGGGGTCAATTTCCCCCTCCTATGACAACGCCATGTAAAAGTGACCAGTCGATTTCATATAAAGGGGCCAGTTCGGTGACAGTTTGTTAAAATTTCCCGTAGGTCAGCTCTTAATACGCATCTTTTGAGTCTCATTCGTTCAAAACTTCGGAGAATATTTTAATTAAACTAAAATAATATAGACTAAATTTCAAATTGCGTTTCTTAATATTTTTTATGGCCTTTTTGGTTAGGGCATGTACATTTTGATATTTAGAAAAAAAAATCAAAAAGTCATAACCTTAATGTAGACTCTCTTTCACATATCCGATTTTCATCCTTATGGACGTGTGAGACTTTCTTTACAAGTATCAATTCATGGCCCTTAATAAGCAATTTCAGTTTCTAATAATTCCAATTGAATCTGGAAAAAATATAAACTTTATAAAAAGTTATAAATTTAAAAATAAACAATATACAAAATTCAATTATCGTTATGCAAATTGAATGAAAATATTTGCATAAAAATTTTATTTTTTCATACTAAAACTGAAAAACAAAATGAAACAGCATAATCTTACTCATACTATGATTAACTACACTGTACTAATAATTTTGCCATAAATTACTTTACAATAATCAACCTCTTCGTCTACTCAAATGAATATGCTTAGTATTTATTATAAGAGAACGATTTAAAAATAATTAGTATGCCAAACACATAAAAATTAAACAAAACAAACTTAGAATTAGCAAAACAAAACAAGAAAAAAATCTATGAATATCCATTAGAGCAACGGCATATAAAAAGCATAAAAGCGTAAAATTGTTTGAATCAGTAAACAATTTTATTTACTGTTTGTTTTGCCAAGTAGTAGGTATACAAATTATATGGTAATGTAATGGAAATTTCGTTAACGAATGGTTATTAATTAAAAAAGTAAGAGAAACAAAAGATTTCAGTTAAAATTAAAAAAAAAAAAACAAAGCAAACAAAATTAACAAAACCGAATAAAGAACACCCTACATTGCAAATATAGTGGTTCTAAATCCTAAAAAATAATTCTGGAAACTACTGATACCATCGGGAAAAAGTTGTTACACAAATTTAAGACGAGAACATAAGCTTTAGAAAAATTATTTCTATAAACACCATGTCATAAAACAGGGAGTGCTTTATGTTCTTAAAACTTTATCAAATATGGATTGAATTCACTGATTTTAGACTTTAATCTGGAAAAAAAAGAAAAACATAAACACCATAGTACCTCCTATATTTTAAAATATATTTAACTTCAAGTTTCAAAATCATATTTTCTTGCATTTAAGTTTTGTCTGGTTTTTGTCAACAAATTTGTTATAAACTCCACTAAGGGGCTTCAAAATCCTTTCCTTCCCTCCCGATTTTTTAAATGGCCCGTAACTCGAAAATTAAGATAGATTCAGCAAAATTTCAACAACCCCTAACCGCATAACACCCCCGTGGAAAGGTTATCTCTATCCAAAAATGGACTTTGGTGGGGCCTTGGAAACTCGGAAATTTTTAATACAAATTTTCCACTTCATAAAATGGCCCATATCTTGAAAACTAACTGAGATAAAGCAAAACTGATAAAATGTTTGCTCTTTTGAAGTGCCCTCATATGCCCTTAGATGATATGGACTAGGTCCGGGACTAGGACACGAGACCCTAATTTGAACAAATTTTACAACTCAGTATAATTACAGATAAAACTGTAGTTTTACAAATTTTTTACTTAAATTTAGATTTGTCAAATTCAACAAAAAATATATTAAAATCAACAAATTTTATTTTAAGCCAAAAAACAGAAATAAATTTTGTTAAGCAACAAATTTTTCTGTTTAGCCAACAGACTTATTATTTTGAGTGTAAACTAATATTGCCGTCTGTCCATGTATTTTTTTTTCACACTCTACAGATCACTTATATTGAGAAGAAGGATGAAGCTTATTGATTTTGGTTAAAATCGGTACATATTTGGACCTACACTGAGAGAATTATCCTTCATGATGTTAATGATATAATTTCATAGAATTTCATAGAACCAATGAAGAATTTCATTATGTACATAATATTTAATTAATATTAAGAAATTTTTCATAATTTTTCTTTCATAAAATTTCATTAAAAAAATTCATTGAATTTCATAAATTAGATCTCCATAAATTTAATGAAAATGTTCTTTATATGAAATTGTTCAATTACTTTTTTTAATTTTTTTATAAAATATCATCAATTCCTGAGAGAATAATCTTTTATAATTTTTATTTTTTTTTTAAATTAATTTTTTATTATTAATTTTGGACTATGAAATTTTTTTATAATTCATATTAATTTTTTTCGAAACTCTTTTTTTATGAAACTTTTTAATTTAATGAATTCTTTCTTTAGATATATTTTGTACATCCGTAAATTATGCTACGATTTTATTACGCCTTTTGCATTTGCTAAGTACTTTTTATTTATCCACTCCAGCTTAGCAACAACAACAACCAACTATAATAAATAATAGTAAATGAAATTGCTTCATTGATTTTATGAAGCTCTTCATTGGCTGACTGATTTATTCATTGCCTATTAATTTTATGAAGAGTTTCATTAATTTTATGAACTTTTCATAAACATTGACTTTAATGAAACCTGTTTCATAATAGATTCTATGAAAAGTTTCAATGGATGAGTTGCAGTGAAAATTTTCATTGCAACTATGAAGAAATTCATTACTGAAGTGATGATAATTCTCTCAGTGTATACATTTTTTGTTGTTTTCAATGTCTGGGATCTTAGCCGGTTTCACAAAAACGGTTAAACTAAAACCGGTTTTTAAAAGGTTTACCTTTTCGGTTAACCAGAAAATCGGTTTTTAAAACAACCGATTTTTTAGAAACAACTAAAACCCGACGACCAAATGTCACTTTTTGACCGAATTACTCGGTCGTTAACTACTTTGGTTTTCAATGATTCCTACATTATCTCGAATTCAATATGCTTATTTAAGCTGTAGGATATTCAAAAATTGCCATAACAAAATTCATCTAAAATAACTATGTTGGTAGTTATATCAAAAATACGATACTGAAAGTTTAATGCTGTAGGCTTTTATCGTATTGTTTTAATATTTGTTTTGTTTTACCTAGTACGGGTACTGCACGGGTAAATTTAAACACTTTTTAATTGCATATTATGTGTATGTGTGTAAGTATTTTCTGATGATTGGTTGTAGACTTATTTTAGCTGGTAATAAGCCTATACCAAAATAGGTGTATTAACATACATTATTGTATTGAGTTTTATACTTAAGGGCATGTGATTTTACACAAATGAAAATTTTTTGTCAATTATTCGATACGATAAATTTAACTTATAGGGGAAGAGAACAGCCTCCTTGTTTAACTTTCTTTTATTATTATTAGGTGAAATGCTTTTGTTTTCTTTAAGTTGTTATACGAATATTTTCAGAAACCTGCAGAACGATTAATTTTGTCTTTTATTTAAATTTGCGTTACAGCCAGACTGTGTTGTTAAGTGTTTGGGTACTTTTGGTAGAGAAAATTAACAGCTTCAATTTTAGTAAAGTTTTTAATTTCCAACCATTTTTCTTTGTTTGTCTTCACTCGCTGGTTGGCACGAACTATAATTGTTTAGACATTTTACCTAACAAACAATAGCAACAAATTTGAGTAGATTTTAATTAGTTGATTTAGTGTTGAAGTGCTTTTGAAATTTAAGAAGAAAATTTCAACACTATAAACAGCAGCAACAAAAAATTATTTAATTAGAGAAAAGTTTAAATTTCATTTAAAAACAACTTAAAAGCACATTTGGTATACTTGAATATGGTAAAAGAAATTTCATATTCTTGGATAAAATAAAATTCAAGGATACGTTACAAAATAAATTTAAGCGGTTTTCTCTCTTCAAAATTCAATAAAAACGATAATATTTTAACAATTACAAAAAAAAATAAAGAAATTGTTTATTATTCTTTATGGCATTGAAAAACACATTGTCACACATTTTTTTGTAACTAAAATTTTTGATTCGGACAACAATGGCAGCGCCAGCTGATATTTCCATTAGAAAATTTAACATTTTTGAACATAACCTTGCTTAGAATTTTTCGTCTTTGGAACATTAAGGCTCCATTAGTCTGGTAGTATCGTAAAGTATCATATCAGCTCTTTACTTTCAACTAGTGATACACTCGCAAAATTTTTTCGGTAGATTCTACTGAAAATTACAGTTAAAACAAAGGTATATGTAGTTAAAAAAGCGACAAAGGTATTCACCTAAACCTTTTGTTATTTTTAACTGTTGAAAAATAACTAACAAATCCATTTAAAATAATTACCAATATCGTAAAATTGATTGATAGATTTTTACTGCAAAAATTTCAAAACAACTGAAAAAATTGGTAAAAACTGCTGTTTTTTACAGTCAACTCTTTCTATTACAAAAATATGTATTACTACTTCAGGCTATTTCAAATTCGAAGTAAAAATACCAAACCGTTCTCCAGTTATTATGTTTTTATGCATTGCAGATACAATACAAGTTTCTGATTATTATTTGCAAAACGGAAATATATCAATAATAACAAATATAAACTAAACAAGAATTTTTAAAATTCAACGAAAATTTTTATTTTTTAAACAACTTTCAAAAATAACAGTTTACTGTAAAATTACTGTTTTGGTAGTTGTTTATTATGATATTAAAAATAACTACTTATAGAACTGTTACGAAATTACAGTACTTTTCATTAGTTGTTTTCTTAAATATGGTCATAAAAGTTGTTTTGCGTTTTTCTATAGAAAAACAACTGTAATTTCTGTTAAAACACAACTACCCTACTAAAAAAAATTATATGAGTTTTGATATTATATATAATTACATCCGAAAAATGAGAACATATAATTGTATCAAATTAGATAGTATTATGGTCATATTAGATCTAATTTGACACTATTATATCTAATTTGATGGAATAAGATATGGTTTGATACAATTATATCCGGATTTTGTCCTCATCCAAATGTATCAAATATAATATAATCATATCCAACTAGATGTAATGGTATATAATTCGATACAATTATACATAATTATATGAGGCATATGTAAATATATACAGGTCTATATATAATTGGATATTGTAATATGTTGGGTTATATATTGTGCAATATATAACAATATATAGTTATATATTTAGGATATAATTTCGTAAAATTGTATATAATTATATCTTAGTATATATGTTCCGATATATAATTATACAAAATTGTATATGATAATATATGACTATATCAAAACTTTTTTACTTGGGTACTGATTACTACACAAACAACTATCATGTAGTAACTGTCAAACTTTTTTGATTGTAGTATCAGTGTTGCCAAGTCTTATTTTACATATCCCCCTAAGTTGTCCAAAAAAACCCCCTAAACTTCCTCTACCGCTAAAAACATCCCCCAAAAATAAATTTTCCCAAAATTCAACAATCTTCAAAGTTTTTATTTCAAATTATTTTTAATAAATGCAAATAATTAATTTTTTTTTTTTGTTAAAATAAAAAAAAAAACGTCGCTATATTTTAGCTGGTTTTCTTTACTTTCCTAATCACAGTCTAAAATTGTTCAACTTCAAATTTATGTGAAAAACTATCAACAATTTGGCAAAACCAATCATTGAACTCTAAAATTTAATTGCTTTTAATGCAAAACTACCCCTAAAATGATTTTGTTACCCCCCAAATTTTCCTCTAACAAATTCGTACCCCCTAAAATTCCCCCTAAGTGGTTGAAAACCCCCTAAATCTAGGGGGAAAACCCCCCAACTTGGCAACACTGTGTAATATACACAACTACTTATTGTTAGTTTGCAAGTAGATTTGACGTAAGAAAATCTATTGAAAATAATTTCTACTTTACGATACCTTATTTCGCCTTGGCTTTAAGCCCAAATTAGTTTCGAAGTATCGTAAAAAAAGTAACGTATCATTCTCATAATGAATAAAAAGAGTATAAAAAATAAAAATATTGCATTTTTTATCTTTTTCTTGTGCATAGAATTAAATGTCAAGTAATAAAATAGAAAATTTCTATTTTCAACAGAACTTTTTTACTTTTTTACTTGACAACAGTTTCAATACATAGAAAAAAGATAAAAATATATTTCTATATTATTTTAACACATTGAATTGATTACATATTCGTTTTTTTACTTTACGATTAAACTAATGAAGCCTTTATTTGTGTTGTTTACAAAAAAGTAAAAGTTGTCTGTCAGCACAAAATGGAAATAACAAGTGAAAATTCTCTTGCAATAATTTATTACGATTTTAGATATGGGTTATCTAGACAAGAGTACATAGACAAATTAAATTAAGCTTTTGGTGATGAAGCTTCATACTTTGCAACTGTGAAACGCTGGTATAACGAATTTAATAGCGGACGCCTTTCATTTCTAGAACAAATTTCGGGAAGGTCGTCCAAAATGAGTTGTTGTGCCAGAAAACATTGATTTTGTGGAAAAACTGATGCAATATCGTTACCCCCTCTGAGATTGAGGATACACTAGGCATAAGCTCCACCAGCATAAATAAAATATTGCATCGAAATTTAGCCGTAAAAAAGACTTTTTATATTCCTCATAACTTAACAACAACTGAAAAAAGATGATCGGGTGCAAAAAAAAAAAGCTCAAGAAATACAAAAGCGGTGCTTCAATGGAAGTAAATAAGATTATTACAGGTGACCAATAATGGATCTATGCATATGAGCCTGAATCTAAACAGCAGTCGACTGTATGAGTGTTGAATGGTGAACGAAATCGCTTGTTTTTTTTTTTTTTGAAAAATTGGTCATGTGGCAATAATATCATTATAAGAACGAAGAACAGTAAATTGTGAATGGAATACCACTATTTATTTGCCATAAGTGTTCGGAGAAATGAGAAAAATCAACCCCAAAAACGTAAAAGTCTTCACCATGCCAACGCGAGCTCTCACACATCGTCTCAAACAAGTGACTTTTTGAGCACTCAAAACATCGAAATAATGACTCATCCGCCATACAGTTTTAACACATTCGTAATATAAGCCATAAAATAAAATTTTATTTGGCAAAATTAGAGTTTATTCATCTATATGGTCTCCTTCAAGTGCGATACATTCACTCCATGATTTATCTTTGGCCTTCAAATAGGCCACTGTTTCGGCAATCATCTCTTCATTCGAACTAAATCTCTTTCCAGCGAGCATTTTTTTTAAGTCTGAGAACAGGTAAAAATCGCTAGTAGCCATATCTGGCGAATAAGGTGGAAGCAATTGAAAGTTTAATTCGTTCAATTTGGCCATGGTAGCCAATGACTAGTGACACGGCACATTGCCTTGGTGAAAGATCACTTTTTTCTTCTTCATATGGGGCCGTTTTTTCCGATTTCCTCCTTCAAACGCACCACTTGGACCATGTAGCGCTCGCTTTTAATGGTCTGACCTTTTTCAAGGTAATCAATGTACAAAATTCCAGCCGCATTCCAAAATACTCATGCCATAACTTTACCAGCTGACTTTTGCGAATTTGGCTTCTTCGGGCGAGATTCGCCAGTTGCTGTCAACTTGGCTGACTGCCAATTCGACTCTGGAGTGAAGTGAATATGAACATCTACTTAAAAAAACGTCCTTGCCTAATAAAAATAATGAGTTTTAGCACTGAATTATATTCAGTAGATCCTAATTCCACTGCTTATTATTTATATATTAGTAATCAGCACCCAATATTGCGATTTTGCTTTGTAGGTTTCCGATGAATGAAAAAATTTCAATTAAATTTTTAATAAAATTCATTAAGTTTATTCAAAAAATAAAAAAGTGCCCGAGTAAAAAAAATTGATCTCGCGCAATATCTAATCATATCCAATTTGATATTGTTTAAGATCTGCTGTAATATCTAGCTTATCCAATTAGATCTCAAAATTGGGTGTATCCAATCATATCGGGTGTATCCAATCATATCATATTGTATATATGGGGATAAACTAAGATCAAGTTATATCTCAAAATTGGGAGGTCCAATGATATCTTTGGGGATAAACCTAGATCTATTTTGATCCGAAAATTGGCGGATCCAGCTATATATTTGGGGATATTTTTAGATCTAATTCGATCCGAAAAATGGATGATCCAATTAGATCCAGCTTTATATTTGTGGATAAACTTATATCTAATTTGATCTCAATTTTGGCAGATGGAATTAGATCCAGTAATATATTTGTGGATAAACTTAGATCTAATTTGATCCGAAAAATGGCACATCGAATTAGATCCAGCAATATATTTGTGGATGAACTTAGATATAAATTGATGTGAAAAATGGCAGATCAAATTAGATCCAGCAATATATTTGTGGATTAACTTAGATCTAAATTTATCCGAAAAATGGCAGATCCAATTACATCCAGCAATATATTTGGGGATTAAGTAAGATCTAAATACATCCAAAAAATGACAGGTCAAAAATTAGATCCAGTAATATTTTTCGGGATTGCGTAAGATCTTAACTTTTCCGATAAATTGCAGATCGAATTAAATCCAGTTATATATTTGGGGATTTGGTAAGATCTTAATTTATCCCATAAATTGCAGATCGAATTAGATCTAGCAATTTATTTCAGTATTAAAATGGCAGATCGAATTAGATCCAGCAATATATTTGGGGATTAAGTAAGATCTAAAACTATTCAGAAAAATGGCAGATAAAATTAGATCCCGCATTATATTTGGGTACTACGTAAAATCTCCATTTATTGACAACAGTTCAAAAAATAATACACTGGCGGAGCATTGATTTTATAAAAATTACAATATTTTGTTAAAATAAGGTTTAATCTCAGAAGGTCTCGAGTTCGATACCGTTCACGGCTATGCATTTTTTTTATAAAAAGATTTTCTTTTTATAAAATTATAATTTTATTTTCTATAAATGTTTTTATAAAATTATATTTTTTTTATTAAATTGAATTTTTTAAAAAAAATAATTTTATTTGCATCTTTTTGATGCTATACACCATTTCCAATTGTATCAATTGTTTTTAAGATTTGTCAATTGTACACGCAGAAAAAAGAGATTGTTGGATATAAATAAATGCTAGATTAGCGCCATCTTGCGTTGGCGTTTTGAAACAACTAATGAAGTTGTAAACAATATAACATTACAACCTTTCCAGAAAGGTATTACTTATGAAAATCGGATAAAAAATGTGGCAACTAGCCAAAAGCTATCGAAAAATCAATGGCACAATATCAAAAAAATTGTGTCCATACAAAACGCCCCACTCTAATAACCATATATTGTTTAAATTGCACCATATATGGTATGTTCCCTATTAAAAAAACAATATGGAGCTTTATATGGTAATATATAACTTAGAGTCATCCATGTACCATTTGATCCGAAAAATGGCCCGATAAAATTGTATCAGTTGTTTATCAGTTTTTATCTAATTGCATCATTTTAGATCTGACCTGATTAAATTATGTGTTAATCAGATGAAATTGGATCAGATTTTTGACCTGATACAATTTTATTTATTTTCACATGGTATCAGTTTAGGTCCAAATAGATATATTTGTATACAAAATTATATAGTTATATCCCAATTTTGACCTGATATCAGTTTAAAACTTTGATACAATTGTATAAGGTAAATGTCGGATACAATTATATTTTATTTATATAAAATTGAACCAATTACGATCAAACCGATAAAATTGTATCAGCCCATGTAAAAATCGAAATATATATGAACATACATGATCATACATTGACTAGTATATGATCATGCATAGGCATACATGATCATATACGTCAATGCATATTTCAATGCATGGCCATACACTATCTCATATAATTTCATATATCTTCGGATCCGAAATTTGAGGGTATATGAAGGTATATGGCCATATATGATCATATATGAGCATACCTGAATCATATGTGAGCATATATTTTCATATATTAACATGTACGGTCATATACCCTCAAATTTCGGATCCGAAGATATATGGAAATATATGAGATAATGTATGGTCATACATTGATCTATGCATGGACGTATATAATCATGTATGCCTATGCATGATCATATACTAGTCAATGTATGATCATGTGCGTTCATATATATTTCAATTTTCACATGGGAGGTCAAAAACACATAATTTATTAAACACATAATTTAATCAGGTCAGATCTAAACTGATACATTTAGATAATAATTGATAAACAATTGATAAAAATATATCGGGCCATTCTTCGGATGAAACTGTATATTTATACAGATATAACTTAATCACATATATATCAAAGTATATGGTACTATATATGGTAGCATATATTATCACATCTGGAACTGTATTAAAAATGTTGTTCATAAGGTACCATATATGACCATATATTGTTTAAATGCCACCATATATGATAATATATAGTTTAACTGGCACCATATATAGTTATATATTGTTTAAATGATACCAATATAAGGAACAATTTTGGAAAAAGACGTCATATATAATTATATATGGATATACATAACGACATGTCTAATTATATATTGTAATATATGCCACATATGATTATATATAATTTTTTTTACTCGGGTGAATCTGAAATTGCAAAAACTCTGTAAAAAAGGTCACAAAGGTCTTTTATAATTATTTATAATAAATTTTCGCATTATTATTACACAGAAAAAATTATTAACCTTAAATATCTAATTGAATATATATTAAAAATAGAAATTGTTTCTAAACAAGTATTTAATTGAATTAATTAATATTTTAATTGACTTTTAAATATTGTTGCAAATATTTGTTACATAATTATGTGTTGTATAATTCGCAAACTTTTTTTTTTAAACTGTATGCATATATAGAAAATTCTGAGTATAAGAACCAAAACTTTTGCCGTTCACAAACAAAACAAACACATATGCAGTACTCCAAATATGTATATAAACATGACATACACACACTTTTTTACAATTTCATATTATTTTTATTTTTTTATTTTCAATTAATGTTTTAATTGATATTATTGTTACTTAAATCGAAATTTGTTTCAATTAATCGTATCCAATTTTTAGTAATTAATAGTATTATTTGAATGATTGGTGCAAAATCAATTAAAATTTTAATTGATATAAACAATTTCGTTGTTAAAATTCGTTTTTACTTTTTTCTGTGTATTTTAGTGAATTTTTTCGCAAAAAAAAAGTTCAAACTATTACAATATGAACTAAAAAATTTTATAAAATCTAAAGAAAGTAAACCCCTTAAAAGCATTTTTCTTTTGATAACACTCACTTGTGATAAAAGACTCAGCGGGTGGTTCTTTTTTCTGTTTTACCTATGTAGGACTCATAACATATTTGATATAATGGTGTCAATGTATTTTTGTAAATATATAGTAGAATAAAACTTAACCTAAAAATATCCCAGTAATAAGAACCTTAAGTGTCTTTTAAGAATTTTATTAAACTGTTGCTATGACAATGACTTTTTTCTCTTTTTTTCTCTTTAATGTATACTCAACGAAGAAATTTTATTACTGACTTGCAGAAAATGTCATCTTCAAACAATTTATTTAATACATGATATTTAGCTACAAAAAATGTGATTAACACAATACTGAGGAGGGCGTCTAACAAAAAAGAAAACAAATACAATATTATAATCAGACCTTGTTTGGAATATTTTTTTATAATAGGTGTGTTTTCAACCTAACTATAACCGTTAACTCAGCAAAAACTCAAAGTATATGAAAACGTGCTTGAGATGAAAACTAACACATTACTTTTCCTATGCACGTTAACTTGCAACGCGGATAATTATTCACTCAACGTTTATAGATTTTTGCATATAACATAACTTCTTCGCATTACTTCTTAAACAGTTTTGCTGGCATACGTTCGATTATACCGCTACGTGTAAACATTAAAATGCTTATTAGACCGTACCTCAAAAAAACTTCGCCGTACACCCTCCAATATGATGTATTTTTGGAAGGCGATTTCAAAAAAAAAAATTTTTTTTTTTGCCGACCGTAGTGGTCGCCTTTTTTAATTTTTTGTTATAGCTATGGCATTTAAAATCGGATTTTAAAGTGTGATATATCGATTTTTTTGCATAGAGAAGACTAGAGTTTTGCTATAGTAAAAATCCAATTAAAAAAAATTTAAAAAGGCGATCCCTACGTTCGGCAACCAATATATAAAAAATATTTCTACTGGGTTTAGCGAAAAACTTCCTTAGCAAAAGTTTAATGATTTTTTGCGAGGCTTTAATTTTCTGACATTAGGGTGGTACATTAGGGTGGTAGCAACCAAGGTCTGGTGGGAAACTACTAGAACGGTATACTTGAGGTCAAAATGTCGTTAGAGCAAAACATTGCTCTCCTCGAGAAAAAAACATCGATGTATCTTACTTTAAGATCCGACTGTAAATACCAAAGATATAACGAAAAATGTAAAATGGCGACCCCTACGTTCGGCAAAAAAAAAATTTTTTTTGAAACCTTGCAAAAATACTTGGAGGGTGTACGGCGCACTTTTTTTTTGCCTGTAAGGTGGTACGCTCTAGTGCTTATGCATAATAATTTGAAAAACATTCTAACACGTTTATAAAATGAATTTTTTATGAAGAATTCGTTTTATACGAAATTTTTAAACTTAAAAGGTGATTATTCATATGACCCTAACTGTTTATTTTTTTTTTATAATTTTAACGTTGATACGTATAAGCGAAAATACAGCTAATGTTAGAAATTTAAATACAACTGTAATTTTTTTTTATTATTCTCAAAATAGCCCACATAATTTTTCTTAAACAAAGCCTTAATACAGTCAATATAATATGTAGCATAAATATCCTCTAAAAGGAAAAATCTTTTAATTCTCTTCTATTTATCATGTAACATTCATTAAATCTTTTAATCCTCTTCGTATAGTTGAAAAGCTTATTGGAAGTTCAGTTTTGTGTTCTTAATAAAAACACAAAAAACAGACAAATGAACATCTTCAAAGTCATTAAGTATTAACAATGAATTCCTCTTATGTTTCGTAGATTCCCAGAAATATATATTAGAACACAAAACATCGAAAAACAACCGAACAAAATGAAATGGAACCATTATCCAAGAAAATGTTATGCTTGTGGGAAAATATTTTTAAATATACTAATGCATAGCATACTAGGGAAATTTTAATTACCATTGAAAATTCATTATCCTTAGTTGGCACTAACACTCAGAGGAAAGAGCATAATCCCAGCAAAAAAAGGAAATGAAAATGGAGTAGAAAAAGCACTACAATTGATTATCTAGATGTACTTTTTTTACTAGCCCGATCAAAAAAAAAATAATATATACCCATGTGAAAATCGAAATATATATGAACATACATGATCATATATTGACTTGTATATGATCATGCATGGACATACGTGATCATATATGACTATGCATGGTTCAATGTATGACCATACATGATCTCATATATTTTCATATATCTTTGGATCCGAAATTTGAGGGTATATGGTTGCATATGACCATATATGATCATATATGAGTATATATGACTCATATGTGATCATATATGGTCATATATGAACATGTATTGTCATATACCCTCAAATTTCGGATCCAAAGATATATGGAAATATATGAGATCATGTATGGTCATGCATTGAGCTATTCATAGTCTTATATGATCACGTATGTCCATGCATGATCATATACAAGTCAATGTATGATCATGTATGTTCATATATATTTCAATTTTCACATGGGTAGTCATATATAGTAATATCTTGTTTTATCTTATAATATGTGAATATATATGTTGTCATGAATAGCCATATAGACATATATAATTATATGTTTCTTATGTTGTACCTTATATAAACATATATTTTTGTATATTTTCTTTTATAAAATTAGATACCAATCATATATGTTATACACAATGAGATATGACAGATCTATTGTCATATATAATAATAAATGACCTTATATAACATAATATAAGAACACATATGGTGGCATATAAGCCATATATTTTATATACATATGTCCTTATAGGAAAATTTTTTGATTGTACGATGTAAGATATTTTTATATATGATTATATATTATATTAAATGCTCTAAGATATAACTATATATTATTCCATTTATGGTGCAAGATTAACAATATAATTTGACGGAGTTTTTTTTATGAAATAAATATTTTTTTTAATAACCCGAGTAAAAAAAATTATATAGGAAATTATATAAATTAATATGGACTAATATGATTATATATAGTCAAATGTGGCACTATATCTTTGTGGATATAATTCTGTATAGCTTTGAGTTTTTCAAAAATTTCTTATATGATGTCATATATAGATCAGTATAAATATACATGTCCCCATATATATTAATATATACCATATTTAGTTACATATGCTATAACAATTTTAATACAGCGTCATATATAATTTAAAATGGCGCAATGTAAAAAAAATTCTATGTTTTTCTGAGATATATTTACAATGTATGATTTCTAGTATCCGACCGAACAGTTCGGCCAAAAAGTGAAAATTCGTCGATTTTCTGTTATTTGAAAGCATTAGGGAGAAACTTTCATACTGCTAAAATATTTGTTGAGCCGATCTAATTCGATTTTGAGTATCAGATTTAAAGAAAACACGGTAGTATAGCCGTAAAGTTAACTGTTCGGCCGCCGAACTTTTTTCAATTTGGCCAAACTTTCGGCGGCCGAACAGTGAATTTGTTGCTTAACCTCAGACTTTTCCTTAAATTTTACACTCAAAATGCACTCTAATCGGACCAACAAACATTTTTCCATAAGCAAAATTTATCCCTAATGCTTCAACATACCAAATAACAACCATATACATTTTCAGGCCGAACTGTTCGGTCGGACATTAATGATTTCAAAATATAAAAGCGTACTCATTATAACTCCTAAATTCCTTGTAAACCTTGTATAAATACAAGCCATATTTTTTATGTATGGAATTTGACATTAAACTCATAAACATACCAGGTTTACACAGTTTACAGGTAGAATACAAGTTTATATGAGAAAGCTTCAAATGCTTGGTTACAATTATGTACAACTACTTCTAAATACTTATGTGTAAATTCATAAATGCTTTATAAAGTTATAGGAGGCTTATGAAACAAATTTTGTATGGAAATTTGTTTTGTAAACCTCCTAAATTTTATAAAACATTTATGAATTTACACATTAAAGTTTTATTTAAATTTTGAATTCTTAGCTTAAGGGTGTTATTTTTTTAGTACTTTTAAATAGTTTTTGTTTTGAGCCTGAAATATAATGCGTTATATAATTATGTCTTTCTACATCAAATTAGATATGATTGTATCGGGTCAAAATCCGGATAAGATTCTATATGATTTAATATATTTAGACCTTATCCGATATAATTTTATCCACCATTTTTCGGATCATAACATATCTTCAATTATATTAAATAAGATATCATTACTTATGACATCATATTATTTTTTTTACTCGGGAAATTATAATTTTTTTTTATTTTTTGTGTTATTTTTAAAATTTTATTAAAATTTAAATAATTCCAAATATATCATAGGATAAATTTTGTTCTCAACTTATCCAATTCGATCTGCCAAAATTAGCCTATTCATTTGTATCCAATCGGATGTAAATTAATCCCATGGGATATTATGGGATCTATCAGAATCTCAATTTTATATTATTGGATATTATTGGATCTCCCAATTTTGAGATCTATTTGGATCTAATTTAAACCTGTAATATATTTAAGGGATACTATTGGATATTACTGAATACCCCAATTTTGAGATGAACTTGGATAAGATTAAATGTTGACCGATATCAAATGGGATATAGCTACATATGCTACATATAATGTTTTTTTTTTTATCGGGAGAGCACACTTAAGATTTGAACGCTGAGTTGTCATAAAAGGCAGTACTTCCACTTCAACATTTTTTCAGTACTTTTTGAATGAGTGCAAACGGTATACTGAAATCCAATACTTTTCAGTACTTCCCAGCAAAAAATACTGCATACCGAGAAGCAGTTTTGGAAGGCATTATTCAATCGGCGTGCGCTTCCTAAACTAATTCCAGAAGACATGATTTTTGTTCGCGATGGGCTTCTTTAATGGCACCTAAGAAGCAATAAAATCTGGCCTTCATAAGAAATAAAATGCGCATTTTCAGCTTCGAGATCCGCTGAAATAATGTGTATTTAATAAGATTTAAGGCACTTCACTGATTTCTCCAAAGAAGCAGTTAAATATTTGCTTCAGTAATGCGCTAATAAAATGCATATTTTTATTCGCCTCCTATTGTCAGTAATATACACATATTGTTTTAGCGACTTTTAAAGCAAATTTTCATTATTTCGATTGACGAAAAAGGTTAAAATAAATCTGACAGCAAAAATGCATTCTTGAAAAAAATATGACCTTCTCTGGAATTATAAAAAAGAATTTTTTTTGTACAATCTTCTAAAGGGGTAACGTACTTTTTCAGAAACGCCCGACAAAGTCCATTCTGACTGTCCTAGGACAATCTTAAAATAATAAAATCTCTGCCTTCTCTACTGCTTACAAAAGAAGCAGTTCGGAAGGTAGAGTTAACAATGTGTGCTCCTAACAGATCGTAAATCAGAAGCATTGTACTGTTCGTAATAAATCGTATAATCAACAAAAGAAATCTCTGCATTCTTTACTGCGTCAAAAGTATGCAGTTAAGAAGGTAGAACAAATTAAAATAGATTTGATTTTCTGCTTTCTCTAATCGATTTCTTGTACGCTTGCAGTTAAAGCGCTATTTTAGATGCATTCCAATGTAGTTGCTGCTTAATAAATCGAAATTATTTTTGCTGGGCTTGTTTACAAGCTTGTTTACAATTTTTAATGAGTTTTTTTTTTGAAATTCAAAAATATTGAATTAAAACAAATTAGTTATTATTAAAATATATTTGAAAAAAATTAAAAATATGGGTTCTGCCAAAATTCATACCCGCAATCATCTGAGAGTAATGTGTATCCAAATCCATTCTTGGGATCACTTTTAGAGCAATAATGCTTTAGAAGCAATAATTGAGTTTTTTGATATTGTTCAGAATTCCTTCTAATAAACCTGTAGAAATATACTAACGGATACTGTGGAAACAATAAAAAAAAAAGTGTTTTTTTCGTAGTTGTTCAGAATTACTTTTAAAAACTTCACCAATTTATATGATAATATAAATGAATACCCTTCGATAACACAAATTACAAACCATGTTCCAGGATATTTCGATCACTGTGCTTAATTTCCTATTTCCACCCGTTCACCATTGGATTCCATTTCGTTCTACGCTATTTAATGAGAAGCAACACTAAGGAAGTTCTTCCTGTTAATTATCGTGTTGCTTTCCTTGTAAAGGAGTTGGAGAATATATAAAATGTGGTGAAGGGCTTCAAATATGGCAACATTTTAATTGCATGGGATGTTGAATCTCAGAACAGTTATTGCGCGCCATCTGATGGAGTGTTGGCGAACTTCTTGAAGATTTTTAGTTGGTAGCCCTGCTATGTTAGTTTACATCGAAGGCGTTAAGTTCTATGGGAACACCAATGGATCAATGGATGAAAAATTAATACATAATATTTTTCCAAATTTATTTTGCCGTCGCTAGGAATTGAACCCGCAACCTTATGTGTAACAATCCAACGCGTTAAATATTACGCCACAAACCGGGTTGAACCAGAGCGAAATACAAAATAATATTTTATTTTAAAGAAGCATGGGCCTGAGCAAGCATCTTCAGTTCCTAATTTCAGCCATTTTTTTCTCATTTTTACGTTTTTTATAAAGCTCGCCTATCATCACTTATTATAAAATTAAAAATCATTCTTATTAATCAATAAAATGAAATTCTTAAACATTAATTGAAATAGTGGTAATGAAAATAATTTTATTAAACTTAATATCAATGCAAGGATAATGAAATAATCTATTACCTATTGTATCTAATTCATTTATCCCATGTATGCTGCATACAATTCGAGAACTAACACACAAAAACTTAAATAATATAGAAAACAATAAATGGCATAAAATCACATATTTAACACATTTGTGGTTAATAACAATAATAATGTACAATAGTTAACAGGACATATACAATAAATAAACACAGTCCCAGATATAGTAATATATACAATACAATTTACAATCTCTATATATAAAAGAATGAAGTGACTGATTCACACAAGCATTCCCTCAACAACGTTTAATTAAACCTCTATTGCTGGGAAGTTAAAATTTTATTGGAAGGTTTCTCCTTAGCGTCTTCTAACAACTCCTACCGGGAAGGGCAAAAAGAGACCGCCTGCAAAAGCCACTTTAGCTTAAAACAAAAACTTTACGGTAGCTATTCCTTAGGGTATGGACTAATTTACTGAGAAGTAACATTTCGGAGGTTTCCGCAGAAATTTGGTAGTGATAGCAGTTCAAAGCGAGAAACGTTCTTTGACTGCACAAATTCTTTTAAATAGAAATCTGAATATTTAAAATATAAGTTCTTTTGAGTTCTTTAATTCCCTTATAAAAAAACCCTTAAAGTTATAAATCAAAAACATGAAATTGAAACGCCCACTAAAAACTGATTAAACACATTTATTAAAAAATAAATTTTCTCACAAAACTATATTTATTTAAAACTACCGGTAACGAAGTATCGGTATTTTAAGGTAATTATACTTAAGAACTCGTATGTAGTAGACCTTTTTCTAATAAAATATCATTCATACCGTAACAGCAAAACTTTTATTATGTTGTTGGCTTTTGAACTCTTAATTAATTTCAAACATATTTTATTATACTTCTTCAAGTTTTTATTCCATTAACTAACTAAATTTTCAAAAAGCTCACGAATTTCTATAAATAAGGCTTTCCATGTCATCGGGTCAGCTAGAAAAAAATATATGTAATACAAACAAAAATTTGAACAACTTTTTCAAATTTCTCAAAAACTATTGACCAATCATAAAAACACTTAACCAATCAATTTGTCACATTTTTCTCAAACCTAAACCGCAGTATTAAAACAAAATTTTTATCCAACTTGATTGTCCATTCAATAGATACGGAAATAGAGTAAAGATACAACCTTAAATCTGCGTTTCTTTTTTTATAATTTAATTTCTCTGCGTTTTCTTTTATACGCGCATATTTTCATTCCCACACTTTTATTAATGTTGCCATAATTTCAAAAAAGAATCCCATTATTTGGTGATGCTCAGAGCTTCCATATCTGTTGGATGTAAATACGATTGAACTTTTTCTGAAAAATTCATGTTTATAATTAGCTTCGAATTCACTAAGCCTATCTTAATTGTCTTCCCCGAAGTTATAATTAAATAATAGAAAAAATTAAAAATTTGTTTATAGCACAACAAAAACCTAATTTCCCATTCCTGTCGTTCTTCAATAATATCCCAGTGCAGAAACGGTAATGAGATATCATTATTTTTTGGACTACCAGTAATGACACCCACTTACCTTTTGCATTATTTTAAAACATATAATAATGAGTTACTGATAATGACTTATTTTTATCATTATTTCAAATAGAAAATAATTTTCTAGATTTTTTTGAAAATTTTTTTTAATCTATTTTTAGACTCAATATTTTTTAACCCTCATCGGTCCCTCGAGAAATAATCGGTTCTTCATTGTATGCGCGCGCATACACATATATTTTTAATTGTAAAAAAGCTAAAAAAAATTAACAACCATTAATGTTTTGTTATTTTTTATATTTATTATATTGGTTACCATCATATTAATACATTTGAACTTCATAAAGGTAGATTTAGAATGAAATTAAAATTAGAATATTACATATATTAGAAAAAAAAATTTAATTTTTAACTTTTGTCAATTATTTGTACATTTTTCGCATAAATTGAAATTATGTTCAGCATAAATGAAATTTCTATACTTTTCACAGCGTGTAGCAAAAAGATTTTTGTTATTTTTATATGTGTAGATGTAGTATCGGCCTCGTTTTGATGTACTTGGTAAATGGCGAATCTCCCGAATTCTTTGAATAACACTGGAAGCATCATTACTTTGAGGTTGTTTTTTACGTTGTTTTTCAACGAGATTCAATCCAAGCTCCTCGATAAAAAGGCGACGATGAATATTATGGTTCGTTTTAAAATTTTTCCAATTCGGGAACGTTGCAATGAACGTCACGAATGCATTCAACGCACTAACATCAAGCATGTTACAAAATACTGCCATTGGCCACCGATTGACTTTTCGTTTGCATGTGTACGTAGACACCATTTGATCCATAGTATCAACTCCACATGAAACATATAAACCCATAACAAAGAGGGTAGGTTTTTACCTGAAGTGAAATTTTCTGCACGTCGAAATGAATTTCTTCGATTTATTTCAAATGGTTGCGATGAATATTCAATTTTATTATTTTTTGAAAAATATTTATTTTCAGGATTTGCTGCATTTTCTTCTGCTAAATTTTGCTCAAGTGGCTCAATGTCGTCTTCATCCGAGACTGCACGCTAACTTCACTTTCATCATTCTCCTCGTCTGATAATGCAAAATCATCGTCACTATTGCACGGAGATTCGCCCGCTTCGCTTTCCAAATCAAAATCCATTTCTAGTTCATCTCGCTGCCTTCTTTCACGTAAAACTCTTTTCATTTTTTATCAAATACTTCGAAACACAACCAAAATTCAAATAAATGCGCAAACAAACTTCACTCATGTGTGTTCCAGAACAAACTGAATTTCATAAAACGAAAAAATAAAAGCGTGCTATAAATCCACACACAAAAATAAGCGGCAATTCCAGGTACCTGCTTATGTGTATGCGCGCACATACACATTGACCGATTTGTTCAGGTAAAATAATTCTACTTTGCAAACTACAAGGTCATTCCGCTAAACCGTTTTTATTTTATTCAAGGTTAAAGATCAAAATTGTATGCGTGCGCATACGGTGTACCGATAAGGGTTAAACACTGGTAAGGATATATGTAACCACATATTATTTGATTTTTTATATATTGGCGAGTAAGCTTACTTGTGTGCAACAGGTCAATTATGTTT
This sequence comes from Leucophora obtusa, assembly GCA_949987735.1. Lineage (NCBI taxonomy): Eukaryota > Metazoa > Arthropoda > Insecta > Diptera > Anthomyiidae > Leucophora > Leucophora obtusa. The sequence goes on from OX465297.1 coordinate 209,488,781, forward strand.
TCATCTATTAAATATTACATGTCGATATAGCTCAGATGGTACAGCTATTGACTGGCAATCTCTAGACCCAGCTTCGATTCCCGCACAAGCAAATTTTATATAACAAAAAAAAAAAAATACAATAAAAAATATTTTTTTTATATAATTTATTTTTTTGAAAATCTATTTTAGACTCAGTATTTTTGTCAGTACTGGTAAGCACATAGGTAACGATATATTTTTTGATTTTTCGCATGCTGATGTGTAAGCATAACTCATTATTTTTCGCGACATCGCCATATAAAGGTAATAAGAAATGTAATAACAAAAGTAACTAGTTACCATTACCAAGTATGTAGTTACATAACCACATATCTGGTAATGATTTTCTACACTGGGATGCGCATGCTCTCCACTCATACACTACATTTACACACACACATGTAAGGAAAATATGAATTTATTTATGTATAAAAACAATCGTCAACGCAGCCGCAGCCATTTAATTTGTTTTTCTCACCGCAGCGAAATCGGCAGCCGCAAGGTTGTATCTCTACTCATGTCTTGACACTACACTCAAAGAAAAAAGTCCATAAAAAATTTAGTTAAAACTACTACAAATTAGTTAAAAATGATGCTCCAGAAAAAAACTGCTAAATTAGCAAATTATTTTTGCTATATATTAGTAATATAGGAACAGCAAAAATAAAACTGTCAAATATACAGAATTTTCGTTATATTTGAGCTAAATTTTTGTAAATTGAGAATAGCAAATTAATTAGTAGCCTAAAAAGTCAACCAAAAAATTTAAAATTTTCGTAGTTTTTTGTCGATTTTTTTTCAAATGCAAATAAAAATCAATCCTTTTGAAAACAGCAGTTTACAATTTTTTAGCTAATATTTCTGCTGATTTTAGCAGAATAGAAGGCAATTTGCATTCAACAAAATTTAGCTTAAAAATAGTAAAAATTTAGCAGATATAACAGTTTGTTTTTGCTATTTTTAGTCTTCATTTATTTAGCAAAATTTTCTGCAGATTTTACAGTGCAATTAGCTATTTTCAATTAACTAAAAGTTAGCCTAAATATAACTAAAATTCTGTTAATTTAGCACTCTCAATTTTGCTGTTCTCATTTTACTAGTATTTAGTAAAAAAAATCTGCTAATCTATGAGGCAACCGAAATTGTGTAGTCTAAGTCAAATTGCTATTTTCTCGACTGATTTTCTTTTTATAATACAAAGAAATTCTGTTTACTTAACCGAAACAATCAATTAGCAGCAAATGAGGTTATCAGTACCAATTTGTTTTCCCTATAAACGAATAAGTCTTGTGTATTTTATCATTTTATAGCACTATAATCTTAATCAAATTTATCAGCTCCGAACATAACCATTTAAACTCATTTTGTAATTTAATCATACACCATAGTAAATTTAAATTTTTTTTATTTCATTTTAATATTTTAAAGTTGGTTTTAACATCTAAAACACTCTAAAATTGTTATAGAGATAAAACTTTATGCAATTCTATAGATATCTGTGCATTTTATGCATTAGTATTTCAATGCAAAAAATAATAACTAAATTTTGCTACCAAAACTATGTAGTAGTTATAACGAAACATTTACTAAAACCACAAACACTTAATATTATTATTTCTACAATTCCTGTTAACAATTTATATTTACTGCACATTAATGTGAATGTGTTTAAACACAAACCACACACACATACATATGTATGTTTGTATGCTCTCTATCTATTTGTGTGGACCATATAGTAAATGGTAAGTAAATGCAATTATTAAACAACACAAATGCAATTAACTATTGCTAAAGTTTATGAGATAAAGAAAAGTTACAAATAAACAAACGGCCAACTAAACACTACGATACGATTTTCACTCATATACTATGATACAATTAATGTGGATGTGGCAAAATGAGTGTGAGTAAACGTCTATGTTTATATGTATGTTTAAACTATAATGGAAATTTAGAATCCTTTTTAGGAACACAGAAAAATACACACACACAAACTCTGCTTACATATAATTCATATTGGTACTACTTATACAAATTGCTAACTTTTCGATGCATGTAAATTTCTAATTGAAATTTATAATGTGCTTTTAATTATGAATTATATTGTATTTAAAGGTTTACTACATAAAGCATTAAATGCAAAATTGAATAGTTTTACTGCTCACTTATTAGGGTATTCAGTTGCTTAACCGTTACTCGATTAATCGATAATCAAATAATTCGAGAAATTCGAAAAAAAAATTTTTTTTTAGTTTACACTTCCCAGCCAGCAAACAAGCCCAAAAATGAATTAGAAAAAAGCTCAAAAAATATTATTAAAAATTAAAATTTTTGTATGAAAGTGGTTCATCCAAAAGAGCCTTTTTTATTCAAAAATGACTCAAAAAAAAAGATTTAAAAAAATTCGAAAAGCATTAAATGTAAAATTGAAAAGTTTTACTGCTCACTTATTAGGGTATTCAATTGTTTAACCGTTACTCGATTAATCGATGTAATTCTTTCTAAAAATTGTTCCAGTAATTTGAAATGACCAATTTTGAGTAACAAATAATAATAACTTGAGTAATTTTTTTTCGATTAATCAAATAATTCGAGAAATTCGAAAAAAAATTTTTTTTTAGTTTACCCTTCCCCTGCTGGCCAAAAATGAATCAGAAAAAAGCTCAAAAAATATTATTAAAAATTAAAATTTTTGTATGAAAGTGGTTCATCCAAAAGAGCCTTTTTTATTCAAAAATGACTCAAAAAAAAGATTTAAAAAAATTCGAAAAGCTCAATTTTCATTTTTTTGAGCTTTTTTTGAATTGTTCACAAAATATTCAAATTAGTTTACATTTCTGAGCCATCTTTTGGATTTAATAATTTGGCTGAAATTTTTGTGTATTTTATGATTCATTTTAGAAGGCTCATATTTTCGTCCAAAATATGAGCAATTTTCGACAAAAATTTTAAAATTTCAAAAAAATGTGTTTTATTTGAATAAGTTTTGAATCATAGAATAAGAACCCTCAAAAACGTATCCAAATTTTGCTGGCTGTGTTATTTCTTTTTCAATTTCCTAATTTTCTTATAGAATTTAAAAGAATCTAAATTATTTTTGAAAGGAGTTTTCAAAAAAAAATGTTGACTTTTTAAATTTTTCGTTATATCTTTGGCATTTACGGTCGGATCTTAAAGTATAATACATCGATGTTTTTGTCTCGAGGGGACCAATGTTTTGCTTTAAGGGCCATTGACCTCAAGTATCCCGTTCTAGTATTTATCCACCAGATCTTAGTTCCTACTACACTAATATATATACATATATATATATGTCCTAATATCAGAGAATTAAAAACTCATTAAGCTTTTGTTAGGGAAGTTTTTCGATAAACCCTTTATTTTTTTGTCTGTAAGGTAGTACGGTCTAATACCCAGCCAATATATTTCTGAGTGCTCATAAATTAGGACTCTTAATTGAATCTAAAATATGATTAATTTTTGAACGCCCGTAAATTGGAGTCCAAAATGATTCAGATCTGATTAATTTTTATGAACCTTTCAAAAAGTATACTCCGAAATTACACTTATTTCTGTCTCTCTTTTTAGCATTCATAAAAGATTCAAAAATTAAAATTAAATTTTATATGGCATTTTCAGAAATTGTACTTTTTGTGAGTATTTTCTGATTATTTAGATATTGGATTCAAAAAAGAGTCCAAATTGTATTTAAAAAAGAAAAAGTACATTTCTGGAACACTCGGAATGACCTTATTAATATGAATAAGTTCTGAGCCTATATGTTTTTTTTAATTCAGCTTTGCAAGTCAAAATATTGGATCAGACTATTTCATTTAATAAAAGCCGAAATATGTCCCAGCCAGCAATTTCTGAGCGCTCATAAATAAGATTCCTAAATGGATCATAGAAATGGTTATTGTTTTTTTGAAAACACTTTTTTTTTGGTAGAAAATATGAACCCTCAGAAAACAATCCAAAAAGTTGTCTCTACAATCTAAAACGCTGTCTCAATTTAAAGGTTAATTTTTCATACTCAAAGTAGATTCCAAAAATATATAAATTTATGAAGAAAATTTCGATTTTATATGTTTTTTTTTTTCTTAGTCATTTCTGAGTACACAGGGAGCTCTTTTGGACTGACCACTTTCATAGGAAAAAGTGGAAAAATGTTTATGTTTTTGTAGCGCATTTCTGAGTCATTAATGATCATCTTTGTTTGCTGGGATGTTTAAATACTGAATTAAATCACTAGGCCGTAAACTGTTGCAATCAATACATAATTTTTTGACCATTCAAATTTAAGATTTAACTCGCAAGTTTTATAAAGAATCTTACAATTGCTTACCATGAGCGCCTTTCGGTTTTGTCTTTAAGATAATTTGTAGTCGTTTATTACAGAACAACTTGAAAATTGTCAACGTTTTTGAAGCAACAAATAAAATCTAATATGACAATATTAGATTTAGACCGATGCAAAATATTTACTTTGCTTGACATAATCTCGTTGTTTTTGCAAATGTTATTGTTGACGAACACACAAACATACATATAATAGTACCCAAAAGGTACTTTTATGTAAAATGTTGTATTTCCTAAAGTATTGATTTATGATTGGTTTTACCAAATTAGTCAGTTCATGTACAAAAGTACATGAACTGTTTCGTTGAATTTTTGTACATAATGTAATGTCTCGGTTTGTGTGTTCCAATCATCATTTTATTTATACGCTCAACACGCAAAGAAAAAATATAGTTGCGATGACCATATTCGAAGAGCATCATATATTTTTGGGTTTATGATTGCGACAATTATATTATGAAATACCTTTTTCTATCATAATATGAGCCCTGAATTACTACATTCCAAACTGATTCCAATATTATCATATTATAGTCCTGTATGCCATACTATTATCCCTATATTTTTTCCCAGCATTCTCTTGAAGGTGAATGAAAAAACTGTGCACGATTTGTTTTATTCAAAATAGTACATTTATTTATTCAATGACTAATTTACAAACTTAATCAATTTAAATTAATTTTATTTATCACTTATATTTAACTAAAAATAAATTATGGAAACATCTGATAACAGCGCGTAGAAAAATACTGTTAAATATACAATTTTACAATGCATCCGAAATGATCATAACATGTTCTTAGTGATAATATTATTTTCCTAATGATCACAATATTTTCCTCATGATCATATTATGGTAATTCAATTATTTTGTAATCATTTGGGATCATATTATGATCATCAGGAACATAATATGATCAGTACGAAAATATTATGATAATTTCGTTGTGCACTTACATTTTTTTTAAATTTTGCACTTTTTTTCTATTTTGTTTTCGACGCTCTGAAACAATCTTTTTGCTACGTGAGAACAAAAAATTAAAAAAGCAATTACTTTTTTCACTTAATTTATAGCACTAAACACTTTTTATATATAATTAATAAATTATATTATTTGAGGATTGCTTGACAATCTATATCTCTCTAGACTTCTTGGGTAGAGCGAGTTCTTTCTTCCAAAAACAATGTCGCTATTAAAATGAATACCAATAAGATATTTTTCTATTTTTTAAGTATTTTTTTAATACACATATATTTTTTATTTTAGTGCTTCTTACAACTTCTTTTCACAAAATCTTAAACAAGACTGACGGCAACTGATAGATGACGCTCTTAAAAAAAATATACTGATCATATATGTATAATATGATTGCAATTCGAAGAGAGGATTATAATTGTCCAGATAATATATGATTGTAGACGAGAGAAATAATATGATAACCGAAAAAAAGAGAGATTTTAACTATAAAATGATTATAGGCGATCATATCATTTGTAAAGTATGATTAATACATTAATAATTTGATTGCAACAACCATGTATGGCAGTAGTGACTATAGGTTGGTAGCTGTGATCATATTGCAACCATATCTTTTCTCTGCGTGAACAAGAAAACTGAATTTTTTGTAGTTTGCTAGCAAAATATACTTCAAAAGTTAAAACATATTGACTAGTAATCTATTATGTCTAAATTACATTGTGCTAGCTCAAAAATTCGGCAAGCGGGGCACCCGGTATGTAAACCTAATTCGGGTACGCTAAATCCAGTGCTGCTAACCGGTTTTCTAGGTAAGATCATAAAAACAGGATATTTGAATTTTAAAATAATGGTTCACATCGAAATTTTCTATACAAAAGTATACATTTTATTGCTTTGTTAAGTTGTTTTAAAATGTATTAATTTTTTTATTTTTTATTGAAAATTATGTTTCACAACTTTTAAACCGCTATAATGATACTGAAAATGTTTAACAGAAAGTGGTTTGGGGGAATATCAAACGATCTGGGTAAAAATAAATGATTGAAAAATTCGAAAAATCTCATTTTTAGGAGTCCTTTTAAACAAAATTTTCAAATTCAAATATATATTTTTAAGCTAACCTATCACCATTGAGTTCAACGTACTTGATTTAACTATGCCCAACGGGTGACCAGCTTGTCGAAAAAAAGAGTCTCTAGCAGAGTATTATCAATAAATCTTGTTGACGAAATATAATTTATTTTAGAAAACATCTTTTATAAGTCACCGCCTTAAAATCGATTTTTTGGACACCCTAAACTTTACATTTTTTGACGAGTACAAGTACATTGTAAAGTATATGTAACATTTAAATATTTAACACTTTTTAAAATTCTGTGCATATCAAAAACAAGTCCAGTAATAGCAGTTTACTAGCTAACCAACATCCGAATGCTAGACGCAAAATAACGAGAAAATAATGGAAAAATACAATATAGAAAAAATACGAAAATAAAGAAACAAAGAAGAAGTCAAGAAATAGTTGGTTAAATGAAATCACATATAACACTACACCACATATGTATAAATTTCTAACACCAATAGAAAATCCCAGCTGGATAATATTATATATTTTGTTTTTGTAAAAAAATAAATCACAATTGCATTAAAAGATTTAAATATGCTAAAATCCCAAAACTTAACAGATTGTGGAAAATAACCTGAAAAATGCCTATGCGGATTTCATTATTGCCTAAAGAAACCGCCAGGGGTCGACGTTTTTAGAAAAAAAAATTTTTCTCTCACTTTAGCATTGAAAAATATAATGGAAAATTGTATCCAAATATTAGCAATACTGCATAATTTATTTTGCTTTAAAATGGAAGTTAACAAAAAGTACGTGAAAATATAATAGGAATTTTTATAGAAAAATCCGAAAATCCGAGATAGGCAAATCCGCAAAATTTAACAGAATTCAGGCCAGTGGAGAGATATTGGGCATTTGTAAAAAGAGAGAAGAAGATTACAAAGCAATCCACCGAAAAAGTGAATACTTTTTCTCGGAAATGGAGTTTGTCAAGCAAGAAGATCACTGAAAATACCGTTAAAGTCTAATGGGTGGTATTCTTAATTATTAAAAAAATGCAAATTCATAGGAAATTCCAATAATTCCTTTTTTTGTGTATAAAAATTTAAGATTTTTCTATAATTTTTAGATTTTTATAATATTGATCATACCCAGGAAAATTTTTCGTTGCAAAGAATCGGTTGTAGAATAGCTACTTTTCATTCACAACCCCTTCTACTGTCGATTCGAACAGCGATTCTTTTTGTTTGAAATTGTCCCAAAAGCAACCCCTTCAATAGCTCCAAAGTGGAACCGGTTGCCCTAGAATTAGTTCTGTAACTAGTTCTAGAACTGATTCTACTTCAGTCACACCTTCCATATGGGATCCCAGGAACTGGGGTTAAGTGCTATGGGAACACCAAAAGAGGACGCTGCGATATATATGAGGGATAGAAAAAACTCATACATATTATTATTTTCGTAAATTGATATTGCCTTTTTTGGGGATCGAACCCCCGACAAGACCGAAAATATGCTGCAGCTTTCTCAATTGTTAAAAAGATATTTACAATTTTTTAAAAATAAAAAAATTTTATAATTTTTTGGCCGTTTTTTTTTTGTATAAATTAAGATTTCTGTTACACTAAAAACGAGTTTTGCATTTTTTGAAATTTGTTTTAACTGCCCACAAAAAGCGCTATTGAAACAGTAAAATTGCAATAATTTTCGAAATCCTAATCAAATTGTAATCTAGTCAAATTTTAAAAATCAACGCTAAATTGGTTAGTATTTAACAACGTCTAATTAATTCTTGAAAATGTTGCTTCAATTTTTATGCGTATCATACTCCTATAGTACAAAAAATATGAAGCGCATTTTTTAATCGCCTGGATTTAGAATTTTTTATACAAAAAGTGGATTTATTAAATCCAAAAAAAAGTTGCATTTACTTGAAACAGCCTATTAATTTAATGTCAGAAAAAAATATGAATGCAAATTAAAAGAGAAACAAAAAAATTGCAAAACTAGCAAATAAAAGGATTTTCTTAAAATTTTTTCTATGAAAAATGTTTAGAAAAAAAAACTACACCTCACCAAATACATATTTTCCATATTGGACATGGAGAAATAGCTGAAATAGTAATGGCAATTTTTCACTCTACTGTAAGTAATTTAATTAAATCCAATTAGTGAATATTAAATATTGCAGTGGAATATTTTAATTAAATAAAAATAAATATTCAAGTGATAAAACTGAAAAGGCAGAATGTTTATCGCTGTTTTATATAAAATATAATTAAAAGTTAAATTAAAATCCTTCATCATTGATTTCGGTTTTAAAAATTAGGGTGAAAGAAGTGTCGGATAGACAATTATCTTTAAAATAGAGAGAATCTAACCCCATCTGTTGAGCACTTTTTGAACTACTTTTTGGATTTATTAAATCCAAGTGATTAAAAAAAGAGGGTTGACACTGGCATGAAATACAATTCAAAGCATGGATATTTTTCTTTTGTTGGTAATATTCCTACAACAATTCTTACAACAGCGATTGGGTTTATAACTGTTGTATTACAAAAGTACTATTGCTGGATAATGTTGAATTGGAATACTCCTCTAGTTAATGTTTCTTAATCGACAGCTGTAATAAAAATATATATCAGTCCACTTTTATCTACGGCAAGCATTAGTCAAAATTTAAATTATCTCCTTGCAACACCCTGTGGTGTAGGGTATAAAAACCAAATAAATAAAACATTTTGTAACTAAAACTAAAAGCAAATATTACAATCTATGTATATTCGTTTTGTTAGATTCTTACTGACATGTATATAGTTTTTGTGTGAATTCTTTTTTCTCGTTTTTTTTTTTTTTAATCCAGAACTTTTCTTTTATTGTTGTTTTTTGTTTTATACGTGTATGTTGGCGACAGTTGTCCTTAGGGGTTTTTTGTTTGTCGAAAGTCTCAAACTGGTTGGTGCATGTGACTAAACTTTTAGCTATTCAGTGTTTTTTTTTTTACCTAAATTCCTTTGTTGAATAGTTTTAGTTTTTTTTTAGAATTTATTTATTTTTTTGTTTAGTGACAGCCTGTTCCTAGTGGTATTGTAACAGTTTGGTGTTTTCCTAGTGAGAGACATTACAGAAAAATAAAAAATAAAAACCTAACTAGTAGAAAAAAAAGTATTGTTGCAATTGTAAAGTTGACATGTAAAGAAAAATTGTAAAGAAAATAAGTACACACAACGGCAGCCAAATAAAACTGAAACATATCAAACTAACCAAAAAAGAAACCACAAAACTGTAAAACTAAGTTAAGAAGCAAATGTTTTTTTTATTAAATACTTTTTTCAAAACAAAAAAATTTAAATTCAATAGACGGCTACAACATATTCAGAGTTTCATTAACCTAGATAGTTACAAAGATCGGAATACTTAATCGGGAATATCACAATTATCTTTTCAAAGTTAGAATTTTATCAAAATATACTTTGTTGACTCATAATTTTTATGAGATTTCGCTTTCCTTAAAGGCAATTTGTATTTTATTTCTTTGTTTCATATTTTACATTTTACCACATTTTTTTATCTGTCATAAGTTCTGCTTTGCAAACCTCTTGTTACACTTTTTATGATTGTTGCAAATCTGTGTAAATGAAACAATTTCTATGTTATGACTCTAACTAGTTTTTGTAAACAGTAAAGGCTTTTGAAAACAGACTTCTCTTAATTAAGGATAACAGGGTGTTATTAGATAGAAAAAATTCTCACAATGGGTTCCCTCAGGGGAAAAAAAATCAAAATTCTATGTATTAAAAGCAAAAAAATATTGTGAAAAAAGCAAAAGTTAAAAAACATAGAAAAACAACACATTTTCAAAAATAGTTCAAAGTTTAGAGAAAAATCCTTTTTTTGTGAGCAAAAAAAGCATTAAAAACCGATTAAGTAATCAGAAACTCTTAGGAAAAAGTTAGAGTGTAGTGAACAAACTCTGTTATCTTTTGCAATATATTGTGGTACTGTAAACTATAAATCCCAAGAAGTAACATAGAAAGCATAAAAGTAGGTGTAATAATTTTTTCGCTTTCGAATTTCTGCTGGCAGCTTAGAATTGATAGTGTAATTGATAACTGAATTTCTGAAAAATCGGCCACATTATAATTTTTTTATTTTCTATTACAAAAATATGCGATATATTTTTCTATCCATACAATTTGAACAAACTACTTGGAGATTAGAAATCAGCGCACAGTGCTTTGATCCCATATAACGATTGGACAAAAATAGAAGGAGTGGAGACAGAGTTTTGATGGTATACTGACTAGATCCCCTCAGTTAAGAAAAATTTTAATTTTTGGAAATATCGGGCCAAGGACACGCCCACCTCCCATAGGTGCTGAAATTTAAAAATATTATATTAGCTACAAAAATGGACGTTAAATTACAAAAAGTATTCATTGAGATGCACATAAAACTGGAAACGTTTGAGTCCATTTTTATCAAAATCGAAGCAAGGACTCTTAGTCCTGCCATATATCCTTTATTTTAAAATCTTTATAAAACCTGCAAAAATTATCCGATTGCGATGAAATTTAACACGTTACTTGAAATAAGGTCCAGCCATATTTGTGTGAAATTTTGATAAAATCGCTTCATTAATAAAAAAAATGCCTATTTTTCTAAAACAAAAAAAAATTGAATAGGAATAAAATAGGAAACCATGTGAATCCTCCATTTTACGCATAGGGTATGTTCAGTGAACTTATGTAAAACACTACGAGGAATATTTTTGTAAAACATTTTTACCTTCTAACTCTTCAATTCAAGGTACTTTTTTGGCCCCTTTTTAGAACGGACAAAAACGACCCATAAGTTGAAGAGTTAGAGCGCTAGAATGTTCCGCAAAAATATTTGTCATGAAATTCTGCTATAAGTATTTGTAGACGTCAGCACTGAAAATTTAACTTCAGTGTCAGTAATAAGTAAAAACTTAAAATGTGTTTAAGGGTTAATATCGTACTTATTCAGAATTGGTGCTCAAATGTCCAACAAACCTGGATTCTAGAGAGAAACCATGGGAATATTCCATTTTAGGTATAGGATGGTATAGACGAAATTTTACAAATACTAAATGGAATAACCGTTAGTTGGAATTCTTTGGCAAATTATATAAAAACTTGTGTAAAATACAGAAATTTTTTAATAATGGAATTTAATAACTAAACACTTATCTTGAACTGTTAGTATTTAACATTGGTTAAACGGCTGACGACAGAGTCGTATATTTATATATTTGTTTTTTATTCTGTAATTATTTAATTGCTGAAAATAAAAATAAAATTACTACTACTACTACTATAGGATGTGTTCAGCGAACTTATGTAAAACACTACGAGGAACAGTTTTGTGGAGCATTTTAACCCTGTAACTCTTCAACTTACGGGTCTTTTTTGTCCCTTTTTAAAAAGTGGCCAACAAATTCCCTTTCATTGAAGAGTTAGAGGGTTAGAATGTTCCACAAAAATGTTCCTGGTAGTGTTTTACAGAAGTCCGCTCAACACATTCTATACACTGAGAGAATTATCCTTCATGATATTAATGATATAATTTCATAGAATTTTTTTCGTAGAACCAATGAAGAATTTCATTTCATTTTTTATGAAACTTTTTAATTTAATGAATTCTTTCTTTAGATATATTTATTTTGTACATCCGTAAAATATGCTACGATTTTATTACGCCTTTTGCAGTTGCTAAGTACTTTTTATTTATCCAATCCAGCTTAGCAACGACAACAACCAACTATAATAAATAATAGTAAATGAAATTGCTTCATAGATTTTATGAAGCTCTTCATAGGCTGAATGATTTATTTATTGGACGAGTAGCCTATTAATTTTATGAAGAGTTTCATTAATTTTATGAACTTTTCATAAACATTGAATTTAATGAAACCTCTTTCATAGATTCTATGAAAAGTTTCAATGGACAAGTTCCAGTGACAATTTTCATTGAAACTATGAAGAAATTTATTACTAAAGTGATGAAAATTCTCTCAGTGTACCTTAAATGGAAGGTTAACATTGTTTGATTACTAAACACTCTTAAATGCGTGAAATTTGTGTAAAAATCATGAATTTTGGCATTTCAAAAAATCCATTTTTTTTAATTTGTGGTAAAAAATAGTACCTAATTTTTTAATGACCTATTATATAACAGTATAAACTTACAAAAAAGGGAAAAAAATATTTAATTTTATATTTTTTTTATACTCCATCAAACTTAAATAATTTTTGGATTTTCAACAAAAAAAAAGGTGTTTTTTGGAGCAATAAAATTATTGAGAATTATTTTAGTGAAACAATTAAAACCCATTTTTCTGTTAAGTCATTTTTGCATAAAATTCTTTGAGTTTAGCGCCCTCTCTTGGCGGAAAAAGCAATCACACCAGATATTTTTTTTTCACATTTGATTGAATTCCTTTCTAATGTTTAACAAAAATCCTTCTTTAATCACAATTTGAGACAAATATTTTTATTTTTTTATTTTTATCCATGGGACGAAGCGCCCCAAAATTATCCTAAATCCACTGGAATATCACTCACCTTTTTCTTGTAGAGCCGTGTAAAAGTGTTGGTAAATTCGGTTACTTTTCAATACTCGATACTACTCGATATTTTTAATTCGGATACTCGATACTTTTAACGCTTTTTAAATTTGAAATTTTTTAATGAAATTCTTTGAAAATGTTTAAGTTGATTAAAATTTAAATTTATAAACATATTTTTAAACTTTTTTTATCAATTACAGATTATGTTTTTCATAGATTTTTAACATATACTTTTCAATATTTGACTTCTAATTTTTTCTTTTAGCAGAGTTGTAGTTTTGTGCTAAATATATTAGCCGAGTCACATTTTTATATATTTTTTCCATCTGAAATGCAACTCTGAAAATATCGAGTAGTAGTTTTAAGTATCGAGTAACCAAAAAAAAAAGACAAAAACTCGATACTTGGTACCCACTACTCATATTTTAAGTACCATATTAATCATACGCAGTGATGTCCTAAATGATTAAAAAATCCGATATATTTAAAGCAAAAAATATTGCAAAAAGCTAGAAAAAACAAAAGTAAAAAAACTTGGTAAAACAACACTTTTCTGAAAAAAAAATTCACAAATAATCGTGTTTGGGCAAAAAAACTGTTTTTGGTTAAGTGATCTTTAAGAAAAGCAATTTAAAGCCCAAGTATCTTAAAATAAAGAAATTTTAAAGCTAAAAATCGGAAAATCCCAAAAATTTATTAAAAAAAGTATTAAAAAAACAAATACTCGTATTTGCTTTGCATAAAAGCAAACAAAATATCAAAAAAATAAAAAGGCAAATTTGTCTTCTCTGGTAATTTATACTACTAACAAATACTTAAATTTGTATTGAGTTTTTTCGACGTTCAATATGAAACGAATATTTTCACCAAAACTAAACCAATATTTTCACTAGACTACCACGACGAAACTTTCTCAAATGGTAAAAAAGATCTGACCATTTTTTTATAAATAAATATTGACTTTTTTATGATAAAATTAGTTATTTAGTACTCTAAAAATTTCGAAAAAGTTCTGATTTTGCTTTTTATTTGTTTAATTTAAATTTTATTTAAATTGCCAATAGAAATTCTTTTGATATAGTCGAAGAGAGTTATTTATTACACTAAAACTTCTGAAGTAGTACCGAATTTTTACGAAAAATAAAATATTTTATTGAAATTGCCTACAAAAAGTTTGACTTAATTTAAATTTACTATTGACTTGAGCTGTGTTTTCGACTTATCTATATTTAACTCACAAAACAACCAAAGTACACAAAAATGTGTTTTAGGCAAAAACTTACACATTAATTTTAGTATATTCACGTTAACTTTCAACGTAAATAATTATCAACACTGAAAAAAATGTTTTAAAATCTAGGTTTATACATTTTCACCACTTATGAAACTTCTTAGAGTTACGTTCAATTATAGTGCAAATATTTTAAAAATTAGCTGCATACATTTTCTTATACATACATAGATCGATTTAGCTTTAGTTCAATTTATAGCACCATAATTTTGAATGTTTTAAATAAATTTTTTCTAATTGCCCACCAAAAACGCTGTTGACATAGTTAGATTTCTACAGCCGAATGCATAAAGTTTCTAAACAGTTTAATTAAAGGTTTTTAAGCTATTTTGACAAAAACAGTACGAATAATTCGTTTAATAACGAATACCTGAACAATCTTTTAAAGTAGGGTAATGTCTAAAATAAGCATTTCATAAGTTTTGGAAAATAAAAATCTCCATTGAAACCAAAAATAATGAATTTTCATTTATTTTGAAACTTTTTTCAGGGATATTCCATCCAAGAATATGTAGAATCCAACATTTTATATCCAACAAATTTAATAAAAAATCTGAAGCCTTTTTCACTAAATTTTCTTAACTTGGTGTACAAATAAAATAAGAAATAAATTAAACCATTTTCAGTATTCGTAGTGTTAGACTGTCTTTAAAATATTATTTTACACTATTACACAACCGAGATATGTACACAAATTGTTCTTATCATGGCAAAACTGTTCTTATCATGTTTTGATTTATTATAAATTATTTTTATTTAAAAACAATCTTCAAAGTTACATTATTCACCTATGATTAAAGAGTCAATCCTTTACTAAGAGAGAAATTAAACAAAGGTGTTGCCAGAATAAAACGAAAAATTAACAAACTGTTATTTAACGATTATACATGACATTTTTTAATAAACGTCTGATAAAGAAAATTAATATTTTAGCAATTGTATTCCTTAACACAAAATTAAGAAATGTTTTAGATTAGAGCCTGTAAATTTTATTTTAATACGATATTGTTTTTCCTGTAGCGAGAAAAGCTTAACTATCGCTGTGTCTAAACTAGTTCAAAAATTAAAAATCTACCATAAGATGTTTTAAATAAACTCTTTTTATTCTGTTAACCCTTAACTTTAGAATTTGAGTGAGTATAAAAATTTTTGAAAATGGTTAACGAATATACTTAACCAGACCTACATATAAAGGGTTTTTCAATAAGAGCGCTACAAAAGCGTTTAAATAAAACAAAAACGGTTTTGGATATCAATGAAATTCTTTATTCCTGTGAATGTACGTTCGATGCCATTATGTATGGAAATCGATCCCTTTTGCATGGCCACCACGGGCACGATTTTCGAAGGTTTTCAAGCATAAATCGGCCGATACGCACCAAACCGTAATTTTTTCGGGATGCAATGATGACTCATGGAGTACGTGTGGATTGCTGTCTGACCAATAACGTATATTTTGTTTATTGACGAAGCCATTCAGCCAGAAATGAGCCTCATCGCTGAAGATGATTTTTCGATGAAAATCCGAATCATTTTCAAGTTGTTGCTCAGCCCAATTTACGAACATACGACGCTTCTGGTGGTCAAGCGGCTTCAGTTCTTGCGTCAATTTGATCTTATAAGGATGTAGGCCAATATCTTTTCGCAAAATTCGCCACAACGACGTCACAGAGATGCCCATCGCTTGAGAACGACGTGTGAGAGACACATTTGGGCTTTCTTCAACTGAAGCCTCAGCGGCAACAATATTCTCGACACTACGGGCTCTTCTTTGTCTCACTGGCACGGAAACATTTTGTACTGTGCCTGTGGATTCAAATTTTTCCACTAGACGCTCAATTGTTGATCTGCTAGGACGATTATGACGACCATAAATTGGACGTAGCGCTCTTAACGTTGAGGCCACTGACTCCGAATTTCGGTAGTAAATTTTAATAATTTCGACTCGTTGTTGGCTCGTATATCTTTCCATCATGAAATGGCAAACCTTACTGAAGAGAAATGTCAAAAGAGCGGCAAGAAATATGGCATCGTTTGCTGTCCCTGTCTTTTTACTTTTGTAGCGTCCCTGTTGAAAACCCCTTTATATAGGTCTCTTGACAATTATAAAATCGTTGTTAACCAGTGTAATCTATTTTTGTTTTTACAATTAAATTTTCATTTTAAACAGTGTCCATTTTACATTCGTATTACTTTATAGGACTAGATATTTCCTTTGCGCCTTGTGACCAGTCTTCAATTAGTTTTTCTTTTATTCCTTCCGTTCTTTTTCAAGATTTTAACATTCTATGAATGTTACGTTAGTAGATTGTTATTTTTGTCAGTTTTATTACCAATTTAAATTTACTATATATGCACATTCAACAGTCACAAGTAGAGCATGGTGATGTTAAAATAAATAATTTTGTGTGCTTTAAACCATCTGTCATCTGGTACAATAAAATAAAAAAATTAATTTTTTTTTTGGCCAAATAACCTGAAAGTTTTCGACAGCGAAAATTAAACTAACGAATATAAGTACTTACCTAAATTAAAAATTTATTTAGGCCCTGTGTGAGGTGGCTAAATAAATTCTAAACTGAATACAAATTGACAAAAGGGTTTAAAATTTCTGTGAAAATTTTTAAAATTTCATAGAAACTTGGAGACCTAAATTTAGTTTAGATCTTATTTAGCCCTTAATCAACATTTTAAAGAAAATAAAATTTTAAATATATGACACCTTCTCTGAGAAGAGGGATCTAGTGTATCAAAAAACGTGTTTGGACTTAAGAGTGGATTCTGGTACCTAAAAGGGTGTAGAATAAGATGAAATGAGTTAGATTTCTGATAAAAATTTATTTACCCCATAAAAACGTACAAAACGAACTTGGGAAAATCGATAAAAATGAGAAAAACATGTGGAGACAGAGTTTTGAAATTTGGTACACTGACATAAAACCCTTTAGTTAAGAAAAAATTTTAATTTTTGGAAATATTGGGCCAAGGACACGTCCACCTTCCATATGTCCTAAAATTTAAAAATATTATATTAGCTTCATAAATGGACGTAAAATTACGAAAATTGTCTGTTGAGATACAGATAAAACTGGAAACGTTTGTATTAATTTTTATCAAAATCGAATCAAGGGCTCTTAGTCCTGCCATATATAATTTACCTTATTTAATTATTTTATAAAATAATTTTTTTAATCTTTTAGTAGTATGATTTAAGCTATCTTGTATTACATGTCGCGTTAGCTTAGAGTATAGACCGCCTGTCTGGCAATCTTACGGTCCATGTTCTAATGACAGGACAACCATATTTCATTAAGTAAAAGCTAACTAATTTTACCCAAAAAAGAGTAAAATCTTTTTGACTTTTACACAACCGGTTTTTTGCTTTTTCCAACGATGCTACCAGTGCATTTTTTTTTTTTTTTTGTAACTTTGAATTTTTATTTTCAAACAATTTTTATATGAAAGATAACAATTTATAAACGAGTTACAAATATTTCAAACAAAAAAATTATTGGAAATAAAATTTCAATTTAAAAGAAAATGTGATTGCTTCTACAATTTCCCATTGTTGGTGCCTACTATTTTTTCTGTGAGTACAACTTTTATTAAAATCACGAGAAAAAGCCACTATTGCGTATAAGTGATATTAATAGTATACACAATACTCATACGCATCGTAAACCCATATAAACGAGTTTGTAAAACATAAAGCATAATTTTAGGCTATTTGAACTCCTCCTATTTTTTTAAAACAACAGTTGTTAAAAATAAAATAAAAACCTTGATTTTAAGGACAAAGGCGTGGTTTTGGTATTTTCTAACCTTAAAGCCTAGGGTGGACTGGAAATACTTATTTTCTACAATATAATTTTTATTTAATGTTTTAATAAATTTTAAAGTGAAAAACAGAGTTTGCCATTGAAATCAACGTGCCCAAAATATATAGGATCAATTGTCACTACCCTTCTTTTCGATTTAAGAGGTCCAAATTGTAATTCCATATCATTAAGATTCCGAGATTCCCAAATTCTTCTTATACTAATTAAAATTAATTTTATATAGAAATTTTCTACCTATAGTACACAGAGAAAACAGATTCGTAGTTTGACCGAATTTTTCGCCAACCGCAATTTTGTAGTTCCATATGCAAACACTTTTATTAATTTTTAATACCGTTGTAATTACCGAAATTTATTTACAATTTTTGAATTTTTGTTGTGTTAATAGATTGTTTTAATGTGTGTAGATTATAAATTCTATTCCACAAAATTTATTTCAAAATTAAAATTTTTTTATGTCGCTAACTGGGATAGAACCGCCGACCTTCAGCTTGTCAGCCTATTGCTTTTCCTCTAAGCTAAGCTCTTTTTAAATTTTTTAAGTCAAATTTTAAATTTGAATTTCTTCAGGTTTGCATATTTTGTCTATAAATAAAATTATATCAACAACAGAAAATCAATTGTGTCTTTTAATTGGAATAAAAAAAAATTTTTTTTAAAAATATGTCGCGAACCGGAATAAAACCGGCGACCTTTCGTTTGTCAGCCCATTGCTTTTCCTATAGGCTTAACTCCATAAAGAATTAAATCCTGTAGAATTAAATTGCAATAAAAATTAAATCTTTTAGTAATGCATCTATAATTGCCTTAGAAATTCTTTAAAATTTCTGCTTGATAAATCTCATAAATATCATTTTAAGTAAAATATTTCAAGTGTTCGTAGAAATCAAATTTTTGTTAACTTTTCTTTATGCTTTTATAACCTCTGTAAATTGTACACCACTAGTGATGACCAGTGGTCTAATAAAAATGGTTTTGTCAAAATGTATACTTGCTGTTAACCTACAAAGCTAGTAGTGCATAACAAATCAATGGCAAAAAGCAACAACAATAATAACAATGACAATAGTTGCATTTTGTATACATTTACACATCATCATACATACATATTAGAGTGGGGCGATTTGTATGGACAAAAATTTTTTGATATTTTGCCATCGATTTTTCTATAGCTTTTGGCATGAGGAAAAAAAATTCTACTACGACATATCAAAAAAATTATTTTCGAAGCGCCCAAATTTCAATTTTTTGCAATTTTCTAATAAATGCTAGATTAGCGCCATCTTACGGTGGCTTTTTGAAACAACTAATGAAGTTGTAAACAATATAAAATTACAACCTTGCCAGAAAGGTATTACTTATGAAAATCGAATAAAAAATGTGGCAACTAGAGGTAAAAGTATATAAGTAAAATATTTTCTGCTTGTTTTCATCAACATCATCATCATCATCATTATCATCATTTCATCATCAAGCAGAAAATAATTTTACTTATATACATTTACCTCCAGTTGCCACATTTTTTATCCGATTTTTATAAGTAATACCTTTCTGGAAAGGTTGTAATGTTATATTGTTTTTAATTTCACTAGTTGTTTCAAAAATCCAACGCAAGATGGCGCTAATCTAGCATTTATTTAAAAATTGCAAAAAATTTAAATTTGGACGCCTCGAAAATAATATTTTTGATATGTCGTAGTGGAATTTTTTTTTCCTCATGCCAAAAGCTTTTGAAAAATCGATGGCACAATATCGATTGCTAAATCGCCCCACCCTAATACATATATATGTATCTGCAATCACAAATATAGCAGCCCTAGTAAAAATGATTTTTATATAATCAGATATAATTTTTATATAATCAGTTATGATTTTATACAATTATAACTTCTCGAGTATTGTGAAACATATATTTTTATATGATTATATCAAAAGATATTTAAGTATATAAAATTATATTAACCAGATCCACCATTTTCCGGATCAAATCATGTATGGGTTAATATAATTGTATAAAAAATATATTATCTGATCCGAAAAATGGTGGATCTGGTTAATATAATTTTATATAATTAAATATCTTTTGATATAATCATATAAAAATACATCTCTCACAATACTCGACAAGTTATAATTGTATAAAATCATAAATGATTGTATAAAAATCATATATGAATATATACAAATCATTTTTACTAGGGAGAATAGAAAAAAAACATTGATTGCAAAAAAGTATGTATTGCGTTTGTGCACGTAGCAGTGTAACACTAAAAGCTTTATAAGTTTCACAAAATTTTGCAAATAGGAAACGGAGATTGCATTAGGCATAAGTAAATAATACTGCACTCATTTTTTTGTTTCTTTTTGTTGCTAATATTGGTAGTACCACAGACGCAAAATGTATTTTGAAATATCAAATCCATTTACAGCTGCATTTAGAAGTGAAAAAGGAAACAAGAAACAAGAAAAAAAGAAAATATATGTATATGCATTAGCACACATGAACATAACAAGCATTTAGCAAATGTGAACACTGGATATTTTTTGGAAAAAAATATTTAAAACGATTAAAAAAGTTGAAGTTGGAAATGTCGATTGTGGAAAACTTACATCAGTTGCGTAATTCCGCAACTTTGAGGCGATATTTCTATCTATCAATCACATATCAGAATTTAGTTAAAATCGTTTAGTTAATCCGCTCAGATTTCCTTAAAAATCGGGAAAATTATCACTATATATTTCATTGCCACTAGAGTAGTCAATCGATTAATCGTTGTTCGATTAATCGAACAAATTGATCAAAAATTAGGTTCGATTAACTTAAATTATGCAAATTTCGAATAACAAATAATTCGAATAATTTAATACGATTAATCCATTAACCTAAATTCATAAAAAATTACAAAAACTATTAAAAATTATATTTTTTTTTATTATTCAAATTATTTGGAAATTTCGAATGTGGTAAATAAAATAAAAAAATTTATTTAAAATATTCTGACAAAAAATATTTGCTGTAGGGTTGTACCTATCCGGATCTCATTCTTGTCTAAAACCCGTAAGGCACTAGTTTTGTTTTGTAGTGATTTTGTTTTGACCAAAAATTTATGAATTTCCTTGTGGGAAAATAATGTGTATGAAGAGTTCAACTATATAGAATAAATGAGTATCGTGCTGTCAATATCAATAGAAAATAAAGCAAAGAGAATTTTTTTTTCGTGTAGGAGCATTATTAAATGTCTAATAGATCAAAGAAACAAAAAAACCAAGAGAAAATTGTCAGAATTTGTTGTTTTTTTTTAAGAGAAGCAACACTCAGAAAATTCTTCCCATTAAGTACTGTGTTACTTTCTTTGGAAATTGGTTAGAGAAGAGATGAAAGGTGGTGAAAGATAAAGGGCTTTAAATATGGCAACACTGTAATTGCGCGAGATGTTGAAATTTAGAACAGTTGTTGCGCTCCATCTGATGGTGACTTGGCGAATTTTGTTGAAGCTGTTTAGTTCATAGCCCTGTTATATTATTTTACTTCTATGGAGCTAAAGGCTATGGGAACACCGAAGGTGGAAGCTACAATATGTATGAGGGATAGACAAATCATACTTATTATTTTTCCAAATTTATGTTGCGGTAGCTGGGCATCAAACCCACAACCTTATGTATAACAGTTTAACGCGCTAAGGATTACACCACAACGCCCATATTGCTTTGTCATCTTCCAAAATACTACCACAAAATATTGTTATTTTGACAGTTCTAGCAATGCAGTCACATATATTTACGTATAAGAAATTTTAAAATTATTTTTTTAAGATTTTGTAAATACCGATATTAAACAAAAATATTAACTAATAATGATCAGTGTTGTAAAGTTCGTTTTGTGAGCATGTGATTCAACTTATAAGGGGCGAATTGAAAGACATATAAATTATTTTTTATATCATATTCAGAAGTTTTTTAAAATAAAATTTAAATGTAAAGCAAAGATGTTTACAAATAAGTTTTTGACAAGATTAAAATCAAAACTAATCTTAATTGAGATCTAAATAATAATTAATCAGAACTACATAGCTTTCCATATATTGGAGCTTTTCAGAAGCCAATTAAGAAAACTCGCTTTGAAACAATTTTACCAAAATTAATCGCAAAGATTTTTTTAATTCTCTGCTAAAATATTTACTAAAATCAAAAAAAAAAAAAAGAGAGAGAGACAAAAACGTAGAGGGTGTAAGGCACCTCCGGTTATCCGAACTAATGCTGGGATAGCTCAGAGGCGTCCAGGTTCTTGGATTAAATTTTTCCTTAGCAAAGTTAAACACTGTTCTGTTGTTGTTGTTGTTGTAACGGCTTTAAAATGAGAATTTGTAGTTAATAATTCTCATTTAAAGCCGGAGTGACAATCCTTGCTCGGATAAATTCGAAGATTCGAATACATCCGAATCGTTCCGGCACATAGTCCGATTGCCGTGGGAACTGGGTTATACCGCCCATACTCGGTCGTCAGAGCCTCGTCAGCGTTAACAGGGGACACCATGTCCAAGGTGGACTGTGGGTGAGGTTGGCATTTGGAAATAATTTCCCTTGACCCCCACACTGTTCTGTATTTTTTCACAGTTTCACTACTGGTCTTTATTTGTAGCTATTGGCGATACATTATATAAAACTTCGTTGTTTTATTTTTATTTTATGCCGCTTCTGCCGCAACCGCCTCTTAGCTTTAGTCCGGCTCCGTCCCTCGATGTTGGTGGTTCTCCTTCTAACGCTGCTCGGTGATTGCCGCTCTGTCGTGACCGTAGACTTTAATCTATTTTCTTCTGACCTGGCCTTGCTGCAGATATATCCGAACTAATCTCTCTAGATATAGTCCAGCCCCTGTCGCTTCTATCGGCTAGGTTTCAGTCGCAGATGTAATCCGCTATATACCTTTTTGGATGTAATCCAGACCCTGTCACTGCTAACTCCTAGGCTTGTTTCGCAGAATTAATCCACTCTATACTTTTTCGAATGTAATCCAGACCCTGTCATTATGATGACTCGGACCTCGCCTTGCTACACCGAGATTCTCTCCTCCACACTGGTCACTAATTACCTTCAACGAGTTGGCTATCTTCATTTTAACCGAAATCTATTCACTTGACTTAGTAGTTAATTCACAAAAGGAGTTAATTACTTCGCCGTCGATAAATGCTCAAAAAAGCTTTTTACTTCACTGCTGGTAAAAAAGACTATTCACTTCATTGTCGATAATACACAAAAAAGCTCCTGTTCACTTGACGTTAGATAATACACCAAACAACTCTGTTCACTTGAAGGTAGGTAATACATCAAAAGAAAAACTTATTCACCTCGCGGTAGACTTCACAACAATCCATCCCACTGCCTGAATTCTGCCTAGTTCTGTCGCAGCTACCTAATGATGATGACCTAATGGCATCGCACAATTGTATAGTTCGTAAACAAAAATTAATCACACCGCTATTTTATTTCTCGTTTCTGTTTCACCTTGTTGCCATTCCCCTGTTCTCTCGCTTCGTTGTTCCTCTTGCTTATTCCCTCTCTTTGCTTCTTTCTCCTTCTTCTTTTATCTTCGTTTCTTCCTACTGCCAGTGTTGCCAGGTTTCTTAGGCATAAAATCATCAAAAATTCTGGAAAATATCGTCAAAATCGTCAAAGCTTTTGAAAAATCGTCAAAAAAATAGTTCAAAATCGTCAAAGTAACACTATTTGTGTTATAAGGACCCTAAAAACTTAATAAGCATTTTAAACATTATCCTTTTTTAATCATTTCGTGCTTGTTCGATTTAACATATTTACTAAAATTTTTATAAACATCATCGAAATTTGCCATATCCTGAAATGGTTGCTTTAAACAAAAGGAAATACTAACAAAAATTTCAGATTTTAAAATATTGTGTATTTTACAGATATTCTTCCAAAAAATTGAGATTCGATACAGTTTTAGGACAGAAGTTTTACACAAAAATTATCATATTTTTTTTTATTATTTTTCCTGTAAGTTTTGTACATTTAAAATTTATCTTAAAGAAAAATTGGCAGTTTCGCAATAAATAAAAAATTATGATGGACTTGAACGGATTTTTAAATTTTTTCTGGATATAATTTTAATTAGAATTTCAATATGAAGGCTTTTAATGTAAAATTCTAAAATATTTTTCAAAAATCGTATAGATTTGCTGAATACAAATTATCTGATTTTGCAGCGGTTTTTTAATTTGTTCCTTCATTAATTTGCTTGCAATTCTGCATAATTTTAAAAACTAAAAATTTGAGATCTAGAATTATAGATTGGAAAAGTATCGTATTTTTGCACATTTCTTGCTATATTTCTTATTAAAAACAATCGTCATTTTGAAGGAAACAATAGTAAAATCGTCCTTTGGCTATTTGAGATGGTAAAAACCGTCAAAATGACGATAAATCATCAAAACTGGCAACACTGCCTACTGCCTGTTCTCTCTCTCTGTTTCTTTTTCCTGCCTGTTCTCTCTTCGTCATTAGGGACGTTCACAATTACAAGGTGCCAGAGATAATACAACACCGTTATACTGAATTTAGCGAGTGCCCTATGATTAGGCATTGAGTGTACGACCAAATTTGGTCCTCAAATTTGCATCCTCACAAGGGAAAATATATTTTCAACAAAATTTCTCTCTGTGTTTGCCTTTTTTATGTGTTCAATGCAGACGAAAGAGACACAAATTAAAACACGAACTATTCTTATTTAACTCATTGAATATATTAAAGTGCGCCAAATTTACGTCTAGCTAATCCAAGTCTGGATTAGTCAGTAATCCAAAAGGTAATGACCTATCATTTCTTGGTAATCCGTATGGTAATCACCTGTCATTACCATGTTTTTGCTGGGTAAGTCTATCTGCTAAAAGGGGTGACATTTTTTCAAATCTATTTACCATTGAAAAGAATACATGTATAAACAATTCAACATTGGTGCAATACCTAACACCATCAACACAATCATATAAAAGCCACAAAACTTATCTCTTCGTGTACGAAAATGAAATGTATGTCTATTTAGTTGTTTTTTGAGATGGGAAGGCAGTAAGTAGAGGGCTAACAAAAAATGTATCTCAAGGCTGATCCAACGATTGAGCTGAAATTTAAATATGTGATGAATGAGAGGAAGCTAATTAAAACAAAAATCAAAGAACTAGAAAATACGTCGCTCCAAAATTTATATAGATTAAAATAGTTGGTTATAATTAAAAAAAATCGTTCAATATTTATTTAGTGAACTCCGAGAGCGTTTTTTGATCAATATGGCGGATCCAAGATGGCGAACAAAAGTTTTAAAAGTAATTTTTTGAAGGTGATTAATAAGAATTTGAAGTTGGATTTTCCAAATTCAAAATGGCGACTATATTATATTAAAAATAAGAAGATTCGATTCGCCATTTTGAATATAAAAATTTGACTTTAGATTTTTATATTAAAAAGTAATTTTTTTTAAATGATTTTTAAAATTTATTACCAGTTGACAAAGAATATCTTATATATTTAAATTACAATTATAATCGAAAACGGTCTGTCCAGAGCCTCGTGTAAATCCGAGGGCTAGCTCTAAATTTCAGATATATTCCCATACAGACATTTTACAAATTCTTTGCAACTTTTGTTAACCTTATGGGCCTGCGATTGAGTAGCTATTAATTTTTCTCTCTCTCTTTTATTATCCCGCAGATACCTTCCTTGTAAATAATATTTAATCTCTCTATTCATACCATATAACTTAACATAATATTGACCCCATTTTGGCACCCACTTAGGATCATCATCATCACTAATATCATCATAATCATCATCAGTTTGTTTATTTTTGTTGGTGTTTTTGTTGTTTGCACTATGGATGTGTGCGTGTATAGCTGTTTGTCTGTTTACTTGTTTGCATTTGCCAGAGTTTGTCAGAGTTCAACCATCTCAAAATGTTGCATTGCGTTGTGTTTATGGTTAAGTGTGTTAATGGTAGCATAGAATTTGCAGTCATTAGCTGTGAATTCATTTTGAAGTTGTAACTGTATATGCAACAGCAACAGCCAGCAGCCTCAAAATCAACAACTGCAACACCAAAACAATAACCATATTGCCTTTTTGCTTCAGTCTACATTTGTTGAAAGAATGAGTTGTATAAAAGTCGTAAACATTTTGTGGCTTTTTATTGGCTTTTCCCAGTATGAGTTTTATAAGAGATAAAAAAAACTTTTATAAGCTTTTAATACTTAACAAAAGATTTATTGTAAATTTTTTTGTCAAAAATTTTGTTTTAAGAAGATGTTAAAGAAAATTTATGAAATAGTTTAAAAAGCCTTTAGAAAAGTAAAATAGGGTCAATCTCTTTGACAGGGAATGCAAAAAGCAATGATTTTATATTCTTATTTAGAAGCTGTTTGCTGCAGAAATCTTTAAAATGTTGGTACATCCTTTAAAGATCCTTGTTATTAGCCAAAAATCGTAAAAAATCAGGAGCATCGCAATTCATTTGAAAAAATCCAAGGCTGCTACCATTATCTCTATAATATCGTCGTCACTAAAATACCATTTTAAATTGTAAAAGGGTGATTTTATAGGTTAACGATAACTTCAAAAATAATTCCAAATACAAAGACCGTTATTTTTATGGATAGTCATATAATGGATACGATCTATTATATATTTTAAAATTACCAATTTCTTATTATTTTATAATAATCATAAATACTTTTTTACATATTCTTAAAAAACTATCTGGATTTGAATTGATATTCCACGAAATATTTTATAAATTTTTCTATATTTTTGGCGCATAACCGCCGTAAATAACAATATTGTAAAAAAATAATGTAAGGCCATTATTTGTACATTTAAAGTTAAAACAGCTGTTGCTCTTCATATTTAATACAACTTATGTGTAAAATAAAACAGACTTATACAAACAACTACATACACATACTTTTGAATTAAATTCCCCCTCCGTATTTGTTTGGACATTTCCTGTTTTAAGTACAATTTTCTATGTTTGCTTTAAAAAAGTTAAATATTTGTATTATCATTGCAAAGACAAATACAGTTGAGTATACAAAAATTGCACAATAATTACACATATCAAACAGATTAACTACGCCCACCGAATTTCTAGCCAGTCAATCGCTCGGCTACAGTATCAAATTTCTGTTGCATTAAATTCGGTTAATAACGTTACGAAAAATATCTCGCTAACCTTCAATTCGGCAGTTAAGACGAACTTATTTTCTTTGTTTAGGGATCGGGCTCTATACAGAAAATAAATTCTTTTTGACAATCGAATTTTTGGTCAGAACTACTAACTTATTGCTAAGACGACCGAAAATATATATATTCTGAGAGCAAAGTTTATACACTCAAGGAATTATGTAGTTAAAATTAACTGCAAATTACAGTTAAAATAACTGCATTTGCACTTAAAAAGATGTACACTACATTTGCATTTAAACCGACTACAATATGAAGTTATTTTTAACTGTTAAAAATCAACTGACAAATTTATTAAAAATAACTACAAAAGTAGTTAAAATAAAGTCATGAAAATTAATATAAAACTGTACAAACAACTACATATGTAATTAAAACCACAGACATAAAAATTATTGTAAAACTGTAAAACCCACTGTTTTTGCTAGTTAAACTTATTAACACTAGTTATTAAGGGGGGTAAATACTGTAACAACAGCATTTTAAAGGACATATTTGAACGGTTGTCAAAAATTCAATTAACAATATTTTTAATGTTTTATTTTTTTTTTAAATCATCTTATTGTAGTATTTTCAAAAAATTGCAATTTTATATTTCCCCAGCTAAACTCGCCAGAGTTGCCACTTCATTACTGGCCTTTTTTAAAAAAGGCAAAATCCGTTGCCACTGTGCAGCCTTCATTAATTATCGGCAGGTAAAAACGTAAAGTGATTCTTAATCCCAGATAAATTCTCTAGTCTTATCGTGGCCCGATTTTTATTTTTAAAATTTTTTCTTAACAAAGTTGCCACAAAAACATAAAAATTCCAAAAAAGGCAAGAAAAAACATATTTGCTCGGGGATATAAAATTTATTTGACCAAAATTCGAAAAAAAGGGCACGATAAGGAATACAGTTTTTTGCTGCCTACGAAAGAAAAAACCCGCACCGAAATCGGTTAACCCGCCTTGGCTGTACAGTGGCAGCCGATTTTGAGCTCAGGGTTGTGGAAAAACGCGTTTAAAGTTGAAAATTAATTTTACGCTAAGAAACCAGCAAAATTTCAAAAAACAGTGTATGATCAAAATGAATATCTCGCTGTTTTCTACATGTGCACAAAATTTGGGAAGAATTGGATAGAGAGTGTTTTATATATTAACCGAAATATTCTTAAAAACTATGGTAGAGAATTTACTAAACATTTCATTTCGGTCAAAATCTTTTATTTCGTACATTGTTTAATTTATTTTGTATTTGTTTTTTTGTTATTTTTTATATACATTGATTATTGTTATGGCTTACAAAAAGCCATCAGTACCTGCCTCATATAGTGTGCCTTCGCCCACCATCGAGGAATCGTCATTGGATTTTCTTTAAAGAATGCATGCAATTCTTGTATATTTGGATGTAGTTTTTTCTTTTTGTTCTGCTGTATTATGCGAAATAAGATTTATAATAAAGACAATGATAAAAAAGGCTCCTAAAAAATTTTTTGTACAAATTTAATGCATAGTATATTACAACGGTGGGCAAATGCGGCCCTTTGCTGATTTTTGTGCGGACCTTGTTGAAATTTAAATTTAGATTTTTAATTTTTTTTAATATCTTATTTAAGAATGTTCTAGAATTTTTTATTTCGAAAATTTTTAAATAAAAAATTAGGGCCAGTTTTATTGTCAGGGCTATGATCGATTTTAAAATTTCTTACTTAAGAGATATTTTAAGGAACAATTGATATTACTCTTTGGGCCAGTTTAGTTAGAAATTTCTTACTTAAAAAGTATTTAAGACCAAAATCGATCGACCATGAAACTGGCAATTAATTCTTTACAAAATAAATTCAACATCTTTTACGCTACTGTCGACATTGACAACTACTTTGTTACAAATTTAAAAAACATGTAATTTTGTATTTAAAAAAAAAAAACTTTGTCACATTTTTCAAGGTTTATTTTTGTTTTTCATCACATCACAGGTTTTTCTTCGAGTGATATTCAGTAAAAATTTTTTGTATTTTCAGCAATAAATTCTAGATTACAGTTTAAAACAATTTTACTAAAATGTACTAACTCAAAATAGTTAAATTTCCAGTAATAACATCAAAATTTTCAGTAGCCATTTCAGACTTTTTTGTTGGGTGGACGAGTTTTATAGTCAGCACAAAGCACGATTTTAAACTCAGATTTTACTTTAGTAGAAACTTTGTGTGAAAATTTCTTACCAAAGTGTTATTAAAATTCGTAATTTGTGCTGACTATAATACTGCACCGAATTGGTCTTAAATTTAGAACTGTGTGAAAAAGTTGGCGTTTTAATTCATCAAAAAGCACTCAAGTTACTGACTAAATCTTTAAGTATGTAATCATCGTGCGCAACGAAATTATTAAATTAAAACCCGAATCAAGGATATAATTCTTTATACATGGTTTTGTTTTCGGAATAATATTCAATCTTTTATAACTCGTTGAGTTTCAAATTTTCGTTGGCCGATTCCGCGACACCGCAGGTTAATGAAAAAAATATGAAAAAAGTGTTACAAAAATGTTTAATTCTACTTGTGTAATTAAAAAATATCAAAATAGAATTTGAAAAAAGTTGAGTTTGCAATGAGTTCTTATGGAACCAATTTTGGAATGGATTTCAGAACAGATTTTTTTCTTACATGAAAAATAAAATAAAACATTAGTTTCGTCCGCTTTCATTTAATGTAAAGATTTGTAGTTTTACTTTTTTTAATGTATAGTCCGGCCCTTTATAATTTATGAAAAACCACAATATGGCCCTCGGTGAAAAATCCGTGCCCACCCTTGGTATATTACTTTGTGACTAAAATATATTTTACAAAAAAACATGTGGAAATTTATTTCTTCGAATTTTTTATTGATATTTTCTTAGCATAGACTGAAGAGTATGCCCTATCCAAATAAAATATAAAAAAAAAATTAGAAAAAAAAAATTGTTTTTCCTAATAAGAAAAAATTTTTATAAATATTTTTCACTTCATTTTGTTCTTTAATAAATTTCCCTATTAAGAAACAATTTTTTTCTCATTTTTCATTTTTACTACTCACTTTTAACATAATGTTGTAGCTGTCTGCCTGCGTGAAAAATATATTTGTTTGTTAATAAAATTTCTTACTGATTTGACTTTGCTTTCTTCAGCGTCCTTTTTTTTTTTTGACTAAAGACACAAAAGAATATTATTCTTCTCTTCTCATATTTTCTATGTGTGGAACTTTTGAACGAGAGGCAAACACGCACACACTTAAAAAAATGTATTTGTTAAAAAAAAATAACTGTCAAAAATATTAAAATTTTCTTCTCAAGGTAAAACAATTACAATTGCAGTTAAAATGACTACAACCGCATTACTACAAAAATAATTTTCATGTAGTAACTACAGAACTTTTCTGAGTGTAACCTAAGCCGATTTTATTTTCTGACAACTGAAAAGTTCTTTTAAAATGGCTATACGATTCGATTGGCAATCATTTCTATGACCTGTTGAAAAAAAATTATATTTCCCAAAAAAAAAAAAAAAAAAAACTTGAAGTAGGTTACACACGTTCAATATTATTGATCAACTTTTCAAAAATCAACCAATCAGAACATTTTATTTTTAAATACTTTGTTCTGATTGGTTGATTTTAAAAACACTGATCAATAATATTGAACGTGTATGTTTGCTTTTTTCTTTTTCAGGAAATTATTTTTATAAAAATGTTTTTAGGAAAATGTTTTTATAGTCTTTAATGATATTAAAAAAATTTCTTGTAATAGGTGTTAATTTAAGCTAAACAAGTCTCTTGGAAAAAAAAAACATTTGACAAAACGACTTAGGTTCATTTAAATTATTTTGTGAAAGTTTCCCAGATTTCAATACCTCAGTCGCTTTAAAACTTAAAGTTCATTTTTGCAGATATTTTTCTTACCACATCTGTAAAGCACAACATCAACAAAATCTTATATTTATTTTTCTTTATGTTATTTGTTTAAATTTATAATGGAATGTGTTTTTTTTTTTTGTTTTATAACAATTTAAATGGATTATAATACTTTAAGTAAAACAAACCACTCATAAACACATGGATAAATGTACACCATCTTGGAAGAATTACCAAAAGTGAGAGGAAATTTCAAGTATAATTGGTTTTTTAACACAAATTGAAATGATTTTTCTAATATAAGAACTTATAAGCGATATTGGATTTTGTATATTAAAGATAAATATACACATTAGACTTTCCAGTTCAACTGTCCAAGGAAAAAATAAAAAGTATTGTCCATGTTTAAAACCAGTGCCCGTATAAAGGTCCCCAAAAAAATGGGCATTTTCGCTACAGGTCACCTAAAGATCTTCCAAAAATTGATTTATTCCCACGCTACAGCTCGGAAATACGAAGATATTTTAAAGGAATTTGGTACGTTCACTCACATGGGCCTAAGATCAAAGCCTACTGATACTAGATAGGATCGGTCCATTTAAGACCTATCGCCCACATGGACTATGTTTCCGTTTTTTATATAAAAAGTTTAGATTGTTGTCTGTCCATTCTAAAAAGTTGGGGCGTACTAAATACTAAAGCGCTGCAATGAATATTTTACAAAACATTCTCTTGCATGCGCTGATGCCAGCTTTGATGATTTCTAATACTAAAAATAACATGAAAAAGACAATTCAGCTTATTGATACTTATTAACAGGATATTAAAATTTAGATCATTACAAAAAAAATATCTTCGAGTTGTATACATTCATGCTGCTGTTTACTAAATACTAGAGCGTACCACCTTACAGGCAAAAAAAAAGTGCGCCGTACACCCTCCAATATGAAGTCTTTTTGCAAGGAGGTTTCAAAAAAAATTTTTTTGCCGAACGTAGGGGTCGCCATTTTACATTTTTCGTTATATCTTTGGCATTTACAGTTGGATCTTAAAGTATGATACTCCGGTGTTTTTCTCTCGAGAAGACCAATGTTTTGCTCTAAGGGCCATTGACCTCAAGTATCCCGTTCTAGTAGTTACCCACCGGATCTCAGGTGCTACCACCCTAATGCACCACTCTAATGTCAGAAAATTAAAGCTCGCAAAAAACTATTAAACTTTTGCTAAGGAAGTTTTTCGATAAACCTAGTAGAATTTATTTTAATATATTGGTTGCCGAAGGTAGGGGTCGCCTTTTTAAATTTTTTTCATTGGATTTTTCCTTTATAGCGAAACGAGGCAAACAAACCGATATATCACACTTTAAAATCCGATTTTAAATGCCGAAGCTATAACGAAAAATTGAAAAAGGCGACCCCTACGTTCGGCCAATACTTCATATTGGAGGGTGTACGGCGAACTTTTTTTTTGAGGTACGGTCTAATGTCCATGCTGGTGCATTAATGAAATTTTAGGTAATATCTGCATGTGTGGTCATACAGGCTCAGGATTTGCGTTCATTACACCCCCCAGTTTTATTGGAAATGGTCCCAAATGGAAGAAATCGATTTTTTTTTTGGAAAACGTTAACCCGTGCCGAAAGTTGGACGAAAATAGCCGATTTTGGAAAAACAAAATTCACAAAATTCGAAATTTCGAAAAAAATAATTTTTTATTCCATTTATTCATTTAATATAGTCAAAATGATTAATACATGGAATTTTAACTTCATGGGATATCATTAACCCACTTTAGCCTGGAATCCAAAATGACCCACAAATTTGATAAAAATGCAAAAACGATTTTTTTTTTAATTAATTTTAAAAAATTTTTAAAATGCCTAATTTGGAGATCTCGATTGCTATTTGCACCACATAATAGTTGACATTAAAGAAAAAAAATAAATTGGAAAAATGATAATTCGAGTTTGTGTTTGGAGCGACTGCTTTCCAGGACATTTTACAAAAATTGCTCATTTTGTAAAAAATTTAACAAAATTTGAATGTTTTCATCAAACTTTAAACAGTTTTCGAAAAAGCAACACTTAAATTTGGTTAGACTATAATTATCTTTATAATCGTTTAAAAAATATTTAACCCTTAGTGGCCTGGGGTCAGAAAAGACCCATGAAACTTAATATTAATTATGACTACAAGATTGTAAAGCCATTAAATTGATAAAAAAAGATATCAACTGGATGAAAATAATTATTTTATGTAACGTGATCTAGATGGGGTTAATTTTTATACTTTTGGTCAATAACTCCCCACTAGGAAATTTACGGAATAACATCTTTCATAATTTTCGAAAAAATATCTCTACAAATGGATCAAAAAAATCTTTTCTCCACTTGATAAAAATTATTATTTTGTGTAACTTGATCCATATAGGGTTAGTGTTTTCACTTGTCGGCAAAAAATACCCACTAGCAAATTATATGATACCCTACACTCACATTCCTGAAAGCGAATTTCAATTTACGGATGGAAATAAAATAATGAATTAAACTCATTTCGAATAAAAACAATATAACAATAATAGTAATGCATTATTTGAAAGCCTCCAAGTAAGTAGTAACATATTCCAATTTCTGGTTTCAAGGGTTTGTGCAGGTAATTAAAGGAGGCTATTTACCTTTTTTTGCCTCTCTCCGTGAAAATTTCCATATAATCCTGCCTCAGTGCGTTACATGCAAAATTTCAAGTACCAAACTATAGTGTCTAAGTCATTCAAATTCCATTCCATTTCGTTTCAATTATCTAATATTTCAATTCCAAAAAAATTTAAGGAATTATCGCAGTTTTTATTCATATAATATATGACAAAAAATTACATAAGTTTCACCATAGATTAGTTTCACATTGATACAATATACTTTTTCTTTAGCAGGGCATCTGGTATGGAAAGTCTTATATGTGAAATTAAATATTTTGAAATTAAACTCGTTTACATTTGAGTTTATAAATCTATTATATAGAGATAGAGGTAAAATCAATAAAGAGATTTTAATCTAATAAAAACAAGACAAGAAAATCTTATTTATGAAATTATATAGAAAATATTTTTTTTTAATGTCTATTAAATTAAAACTCTCCCAAATATTGTAAGTTCAATTTATTTTTAACAGTAAAGAATGACCCAGTTGAAAACGATACGCATAAATTTTTCAATTATATTTTAATATAATACATTAAATTAAAGGAAATTTTTTCACCTTTAAGGAACACAAAAAACAATATAAAAATGTTTGACGTATTTCAAGAAGGTCACAGAAACATTTTTGCACCCTTTTTTTAGTTTTGGCTAAAAAATAAAATTAAATTAAAATTAAAATACTGACCATTTCATAGATCTAGCTAAACCCCAGTTATCTTTAACTTTAAAAATATTTCAGTTTAATAGCTTTTAATTTGCGTAAACTATAGACAAATTGTTTTTGTAGTTCTACAAATATTAGTCCGATGTTATACCACATCTGCATTTGAGATAAAAACTCGTCAATAACCATGGAAAACATTTTTTATGATGGTAGATTTTATCGATTATATGGAAATTTGCACATAGGGAAACCTGGGATAATTTTAAATTTTAACGTGCCTTTAATTATTAATGCGCACTTAAAAAGAAGTATAGATTTTTCCCGACAGTATAAATTTTCCACACAAATTAATAATTTTCCAAAAAAAAAACATTTTTTAAAATAAATAAAATTTTAGTGTACAATTCCACAATCAAAAATATAATATTAAAATTTCAATTCAAAAACTTAACATTTTGGTAATAAAATTTCAAACAACCACTTTGTTTTCCATATGGCATTCACGACTTATTTTATCTTTCATTTATTCCTTACATTTCCCATATTTTTTATCCGAATGTCATAAAAATTGTCATGTCAAAAATATATTTAAAGCCAATTTTATGTTTGCAATAGGGGCTCTTTTATACCTGTTTTATTACGTCTCGATTTTAACTGGGCCATTTTTTATTCAATTCCAAATAATAATTTCTTAGTCACAACATCACATTACATATTCACACATGATTTGATTAGAATTTTAATTTAAAATACATCTACAATCTCATCAATATTCAATACTACATATGACCTAAGTAAGATATTCTTATTAGAAAAAACAAAATGTAATTTTCCTAACATGCAAAAGTATCCTAATATACAACACATATATTTAAACTTAAGAAAATATATCAAAATGCATAATTTAAAATAACAAAATCTTAACAAAAAGAGTAAAGACTTGGGCAAAATTTTGCAGACTCCCTGGTTGATAATTTTCTAAAAGAATAACTCTATCAGAACACAAGGAAAACATAAATATAAACAGTACAATGTTGTTGTATCAGGTTGATATGATGAAACACCAACTTGCTTACACACACCCATACACAATTCATAATCTAGCCATACATATGAATGCTACTGCAACTACTTTTACCGGAAGTTGAAATGACACAACTCGTGGGAGTTTTGTAATAAACTACGTGATCTCATGCAAACAGACCTAGAATGAACAGTGTTTTAAAAGATAGAAAGATCTTTAAAATTGAGTATCGCAAACTGAAAGTGGGATATACTTTGGAAAATATTCCTGTATAACAAATTCATTAAATTAAAATAGATTTTTTCTTGGGTATTCTTTAGCTTTCGACAAGCTCTTGAACAGAAATTTTAAAAAGGCCGCACTCACAATATATTTACCGTAAAGCTTCAAGAGTTCTTTAAAAAGAAAATCAGTAAAGTTGTTTCAATTGAATAAATAATTAAATTACAAAGAATTTTATTAACTTTTTGTATCAGGCATTGCCCTACGGGGAATGAGGAGTCAATTGCCCTCCAAGGACCTATCCCATGACCGGTCAACCGAAGGCATATTACTAAATTAGTACAAATATGAACAAAAGAAAATGAATTAATTTTCTAAGTATTTTCTGATCCGTTATTTTCACTGTTGCTTTTAAAAAACTTGACCGATACCGAAATAAAAAACAAAATTCGCCGCATATTTTTAAAATAATTTTTTTATTTACTCTTTTATTTATTTTTAACTTTATTTTTTCACGATTTGCTTATTTTAGCTCTTATTTTAAATTTCTGTAATGTTTTGCTAAGAAATTTTAAGTTTTGTATTTTCAACGTTTTTTTAATGTTAAAGCTGTTTTAGTTTTAACAATTGGTATTTCATTTAACTTTTCTTTTTAACTTAAGGGGAATTTTTTTATATTTTTATTTATATTATCAGAGTTTTTGAGGTAATTTTCTAATTTTTAATTGATTTTTTAATTTAATTATGGCCAAGGCAAAAAACAAGTCAACTGCCATTAAGGCACCTATCCCATGACCGGTCAATCGCATAGTCAAAGCACTTCCACCATATTTGTGTGTGTGTTTTTGTTGTTTTCTATTCTATTTTTTTTCTTTTTCATGTTTTTTTTCATTTGCGAGTGTTTGTTTTTTCTTTCTCTTTTTTATTTGAACAGAAACGAAAAATATATAACTTAACCATCAGCCATCACGCATTAGCAACATTAGCTCAGTCGGTAGAGCGTTTGCCTTACAAGCAGAAGGTTGTGTTATCGAGCCCTACTTCGACGCCAAGTATATTATTTTTAATTCTTAATTTTTTATTAGTTTATTTGAAAAGCTATTTTTAGACACACCACCTTACTGCCACAATGTGTCTAAACTGTGGCAATTGGTCATTTCCAATGACAACGCCATGTTAAAGTGATATGTCTCTTTCAAACAAAAAGACCGATCAACGACCGGTCTCCGCCCCCTTGGGACCATTCTGCGTGTCATCTGGGCCCGGTCCCTTTCTCCGTAGGGTGCTTACAAATATTTACAAAAATATGAACTTTAGGTATTTATAAAAATATTCAGTTAAGTTAAAGCAGTTCTTAAAGTATATGGAGTATTAAAATAAATGAAAAAACTATTATTATTGCCGATTTTGTCAGTTAATTAATTAATAATTAAAAATTAAAGACAAAATACAATTTTTTTAAAGTAAAAATAAATAATTAGTCCTCTTTTTGATTGATGTTCAATTGTTGTGATGTAGAATTTTTGTAAAAAATATTGTTATTGCGATTTCCAACCTTCTCTTAAACGAACTTCGCTTATAGATATAGAGCTGTGGAAAACTAATTTCAACCCATTTAAAACATTATAAAAGCCACTGTTTTAGGTTTTCACAAATAGGACAAACAGAAAATTATCACAACAGTATTACACATACAGGTATCTCATATAACATACAGTGAGGAGCAAAAATGTTACAGGGTGCACATTAGACCGTACCTCAAAAAAAAAGTTCGCCATACACCCTCCAATATGATGTATTTTTGAAAGGCGATTTCAAAAATCGGATTTTAAAGTGTGATATATCGATTTTTTTACCTCGAGGCTATAAAGGAAAAATCCAATTAAAAAAAATTTAAAAAGGCGACCCCTACGTTCGGCAACCACTATATAAAAAAAATTTCTACTGGGTTTAGCGAAAAACTTCCTTAGCAAAAGTTTAATGATTTTTTGCGAGCTTTAATTTTCTGACATTAGGGTGGTACATTAGGGTGGTAGCAACTGAGATCTTGTGGATAACTACTAGAACAGGATACTTGAGGTCAAAATGACCTTAGAGCAAAACACTGGTCTCCTCAAGGGCAAAACATCGATGTATCATGCTTAATGATCCGACGGTAAATACCAAAGATATAACGAAAAATGTAAAATGGCGACCCTTACGTTCGGCAAAAAAAAAAATTAAAAAAACCTCCTTGCAAAAATGCTTCATATTGGAGGGTGTATGGCGCACGTTTTTTTTTTTTTTTGCCTGTAAGGTGGTACGCTCTAGTGCACATTGTTCAGATATTCTGCTTTATATTTTTAACTACGAAACCAAATCAAATAATTTTTTCGAAATTTATTTGCTTATTAACCTATTCTAGTAAGAAATCAATAACAATATTTAAAATATTTTAATTAACGAAAAAGATGAAGACATTTGCACATTTGCACCCTGTTAAGTTTTGATAAATTTCTTAAGAAATTTTTAATATTAACTTAAAAAATCATAACATTTTTGGGGTTTTTATATGTAGTTGGGAAAATATTCCATTTATCTGGGGAAAAAGTGAGTATTAAGTAATATTTCCCTATTGTTCAGGTCGCAAGCCCTTTTTATGTTTATAATGCTGAAAATGTTCCTAAATCCAAAAGTATTAAATATATTTCATGTCGGGCAATAGCACGGACTATTTCTCATTGAGAAATGTGCTGTTTGGGTTGCTTTTCCTACTAAAAAATTTTTTTAGATGACTTTTGAATTTTTTAATTTGGGCACAATTTTACACATTTCGCAAAAAATGTGATAGTTTTCTATGATAGCTAGTAAGTTCGGTTACTAAATTTTGTGACATTCATTTTCCTTTGATATATTCCTTCAATATAGAACATCAGATGAAACCCATTTTACTAGGTAGCCCCATATCCTGAAATAGATTGCTACAAGCATATTATTTTTATACATTTTATTTAAAAATGTGGCCGTAAATAATTTTGCATACAAAACTGGTTCATATTACTAGTTTAGTAATAATTCTGATAACACTACCATACAGGTAGTCCCAAACCATGAAATCTGTTGACATGTTCATTACAATTTCAGGCTCCCTAATGAAAATGGGCATCGTCTAATGTTTTAAGTAGGTTTGAGGTTAAGAAGAAGAATAAACATTTTTTCAAAGTTATAGACACATTATTAATTTGCAAATCAGACTAGATCTAGTGTCTGCCTTTTTTATGGACAGGCTTCATCAGTGATTTTCTATTAAATTGTATTATTGTTTATATTTTGTTGTTTTAAATTGACAGTATATTGAAGCAAAATTAATGGCTTAGAATTAGAGTATTGATTTTACTAGCTACCTTAGAAAAATAAGGCATTTTTTGCCAAAAATATACATAGTCTTCAAAAACATTTTATTTAATGCCAAATATTCCATTCTGTTGTCCCGTTAAATATTTTTGGCTTTACTAAAAAAATCAACATGGTTAATATTGCCATACCTCAAGATGGGCTTGCGACCTGAACAATAAGGCACATTTTATTTGACACCTAATTTCCCAGTGTAGAAAAGCATTACCAGATATGTGGTTATGTAACTACATACTTGGTAATGGTAACTAATAACTTTTCTTATTACATTTCTTATTACCTTTGTATGGGGATGTCGCGAAAAATAATGAGTTATGCTTACACACCAGTATACGAAAAATCCAAAAATATGTCATTATGCTTACCAGTACTGACAAAAATAATGAGTCTAAAAATAGATTTTCAAAAAACTAAGTTTTATAAAAAAAATATTTTTTTATTGTAAAATTTTTTTTAATAAAAGTTTCTAGTGCGGGAATCGAACCTGGGACTTCAGGTTGCCAGTCAATAGCTCTACCATCTGAGCTATATCGACATGTATTGTTTGATAGATAAAAACATAATTGACCTGCTTCACACAAGTAAGCTTACATACAAAAAATCCAAAAATATGTGGTTACATATATCCTTACCAGTGCTGAAAAAATATTGAGTCTAAAAATAGATTTAAAAAAATTTTCAAAAAAATCTAGAAAATTACTTTCTATTTAAAATAATGATAAAAATAAGTCATTATCAGTAACTCATTATTATATGTTTTAAAATAATGCAAAAAGTAAGTGGGTGTCATTACGGGTAGTCCAAAAAATAATGATATGTCATTACCGTTTCTACACTGGGTTTTGAAGAGATAAATGCACTATTTTGCAACAATTCACCCAAAAGCATATAAAAACAGCAAAAATTTCACAATTTTTAAATTTATATTTAAAATTTTTAAAGAAAATTATCAAAAATTAACTGGGTGCAAAAGTGTAACATTTTTCTTTAAAGAGAAAAATGTAATTTTTTCCCCAGTTAAATAAAATAGTTAAAATTTTTTTTCTTGTTTTTTAATTAGAACAAATTAATAAATAAATAGCGCTAGAAATAATTAATGGATTTTCTTTCATGTTAAAAATTTTAAGCAAAATATCTGAACCATGTTAACCCTGTTACAATTTTGCTCCTCACTGTATATGCACAAGGGGTATAACTTTTTCAATGTGGCAAAATTACCAGTAACTAATAATTTTTTATTTATTTTTTTGACGCTTTGAAAAAAACTTTCCGCACCTAGATAAATTTATAAAATACCACATCTTTTACCGGTTTTGTTAAATATTCTCAAATTATTCTCGATCAATTAGAAACATATTGCTCGAAAATTATATATTTTAATAAGCAGTTATGGCAAAAAAAAAATCAAATTAAATAAATCTGTCTTCCAAAGTTCAATTAATTTGGTGCAGGAACTTTTTATACTAACGCGAAAAAGTAATATCATATTTTATTATGTTTTCCAAAGGTCTAGACCCTCCTTTATAATTTTTGATATTTACAAAAAATGCAAAAAGTTCTATACCTGAAGTATATATGTAGACTTCTAACTAAATAACTTCTGAAACATTACGGGTAATATGAGTTTATAGTAGTAGAGTTGAAGATATGTGGCTACTACCATGACTTAGTGTTTTTTTTTTTTTTTTGTAATTTTGTAATTTTAGGAAGGTATGCCTGAAAACATGTATGAATATTAATTTTGCGATGGTCACAAAAAAGGTCCAATTAATAAATTCATAACTGCCTAAAATACATTAAAATAGTAAACACCACATTATCAAAACCGCAACTGATGCTGGTAAACTCTTTATAATAGTCAAATATTTTAGCCTTTTTCAGAAAAAGTTTACCTCTTCTGACCCACATTCCTTAAAAAATAAACACAGCATAAAAATTAACTCAGTGACCTAGTGCATGCAGAGGAAAGATATGGTTGAGATATGATCACAACTACAAAACTATATTTCCTATGGCCTTAGTTGGTTATTGCAATCAAAATATTATAATATAATCCATACTTCACTAATGATATGGTCGCCTATAGTAA
This sequence comes from Leucophora obtusa, assembly GCA_949987735.1. Classification (NCBI taxonomy): domain Eukaryota; kingdom Metazoa; phylum Arthropoda; class Insecta; order Diptera; family Anthomyiidae; genus Leucophora; species Leucophora obtusa. The sequence continues at coordinate 209,530,124 of OX465297.1, forward strand.
TTTTGTATTTAGAATCTCTTTTCGATAATAATATTCCTCTCTTCTACTTAATTGCAATCATATTATTATTTGAAGTGAGAGAGATCATGTTACTAATAATCGAGATTATTTTATATGTATAGCAAAGATTGGTATAGGTTCGCCAACTATAAAATCGTGAGTATATTTTTTCATGAGCGTCATCGTTTGGTTAGCGTTATTTTTGTTTGAGATTTTATGAAAATAATTCTGCGCAAAATGTAGATTGTCAAGCATGTTTGATTATTGTACACTAGCGGGCGCAGCCCGCTACGTTGTTAGCGTGCCTTAAAGTTTAGACAATTTTTTTTTAAATTCGCTTTTTATTTAAAGTACAGTTTTTATAATAAAAGCCTTCACCCAGCCACCACAAATAAATAATTCTGCACAACAATGGGTTTAAAATAAATAAATATTTGATCACTTTTTCTCATGAAAGTGGATGAAAATAAATAACGTAAAGCAGGGTTGGAAAGCATTTTATAATATTAAAAATAGCGGGCAAAGCCCGCTGCGTTGTTAGCGTGTCTTAAAGTTTTTTTTTTAATTCCACTTTATGTAAAGGTAGACCTGGCAATTCAAGTAAATTCACAAATTCAGTTGGAAAATTTACTACGTCGGTTTCTTCCACCGGTGCTTCGTTACATGAAGTTTAAATATCGGAATATATAAGTTCCATTCCTTTTCTAAGGTTTTTTCTCTTTTAGAAAATTTGTTTAACTTTTTGGAGAGTATGTTTCAATGCTACATAAGTTTCATATTCCGTGGATAGTGTTTGAACAATCCATTTGCATTGTCTATAATTTCAATTCCACTCGTTCAACGTTTATATCCATTTCGTTCCACTTGTGTAGTGTTTCAATTCCACTCGTTTCCTATTTAGTTTCTTAATTTTAGTGTTCCATATACACTTGTTCTTTAAGTTTTAGGTTTCTAGCTAAAGACGCAGACGTTAAGAGGGGGGGCAATTTTCCCCTTTTGAACCACCATTTTTACCACGTTCCTGTCCAAAGTCCTAGAAATGCCTTGTCGATAAGTTAGCCCATACTCCAAGGAAAACATATTATATATTACAGGTTTCTAGCCGAAGGGTTCGGTTAGGCCATCAAGGGGGAGAATTATTCCGTTTTTAACCCTCCCGGTAGGAATTTCCAAAAATTCCGTCTTAGAGGACGTCTGCATTGGAGGAGGAACCTACTATATACATAATTTTAGGTCTCTATATCCAGCAGTTTGGCCAGGCCATCAAGGGGGAAGTTTTTTCCCTTTTTACCCCTCCCGGTATGAATTTCCAAAAATACCATCTTAGGGGACGTCAACGTTGGAGAAGGAACCCAAATACCGAATTTAAGATCCCTTGTTCCAGCAGTTTGGCCAGGCCGTTAAGGGGGAGACTTTTCCTGTTTTTGACCAACCTGCGGAAATTTCCAAAAATCTTATCTTAGCGGATGTCTACAATAGAGGAGGAACTTTAATACCAAATTTCAACTTCCTACCTCCAGCGGTTTGGGCAGGCCTTTAAGCGGCACTTTTCGCTTCATTAATCCCCATTTTTGCAATGTCCCTGTCCAAAAAGCACCTTCCCGGTAAGTGAGCCCATACTCCAAGTAACATATGTTTTACATTTCAGGTTTCTAGCCAACTTTTACTATTTGTGCCCCTCTCGGTAGGAATTTCCGAAAATCCATCGACAGGGAATTTCAGCTTCCTAGTTCCAACAGTTTGAGCAGGCTGTCAAGGCGGACACTTTTTCTTTTTTGTCCCTCCCGGTTGGAATTAGGCTGGAAGAGGAACCTAAGTACCGAATTTCAGTTCCTAGTTCCAGCAGTTTGGACAGGTCGTTAAGGGGCAACTTTCCCTTTTTGAGCCCCCATTTTATAACGACCCTGTCCAAAATTCAAAAAAGTATCTTTCTAATAAGTTAGCCCTTACTCCAGGGACCCACATTTTAAGCTTCAGGTTTCTAGCCGAAGGGGTTTTTACCGGCCCCCAAGGTGAGGCTTTTCTTCTTTTTGCCCCTCCCTTTAGGAATTTACAAAAATTCCATCTTCGCGGCTATCTGCGATGGATGAGGAACATTCATACCAAATTTCAACTGCATTGCCTAAGCGGTTTGGGCAGGCCTTTAGTGGGGACATTTTTCCCTTTAAACCATCATTTTTACTATGTTCCTGTTCCAAAATAGAAAAATTACGTTATCGGGGAGTTAGTCCTACTCCAAGGAATACATATTTACAATTTTAGGTTGGCCAAAAGGGATTGGGCAAGCCGTCAGGAGGAGACTTTTACCTTATTTCCCCTCCCGATAGGAATTTCAAAAATTCCGTCTAAGCGGACGCCTACACAGAAGGAGGAACTCACATACCGAGTTTCCTTTTGGGATATCCTGTAGGGAATTCCAAAAATACAAACTTATTCGATGTCTACTACAGTGGAGGAACCTTTATACCAAATTTCAACTTCTTACCTCCAGGGGTTTGGGCAGGCACTTTTCCAATTTGTGAGACTGTTTATTGGCGCACGTCTATGCCGAATATCAAGAAACCTTGTTTTAGTGGAGATATCCGTGGGGGGAGGAAAAAAAGTAGTTTTTTTGAAATTTACTATTTTAAATGGTACTTTTTGGAAAAACGAAATTTTTTGGAAAAAGATACTTTGTTTTTACAAAGTACTTTATTTGTACTTTTTTTGAAAAAGGTATTTTTTTTAAAAAGGTGATTTTTTTGGAAAAATGTATGTTTTTTGGAAAAAGGTACTTTTTTTGGAAAAGGTATTTTTTTGAAAAAATGTATGTTTTTTTGGGAAAAGGTACTTTTTTTGGAAAAGGTACTTTTTTTTGGAAAAGGTACATTTTTTTAGAAAAAGGTACATTTTTTGGAAAAAGGTACTGTTTTTTGGAAAAAGGTACTTTTTTTGGAAAAACGTACTTTTTTGGAAAAAGGTACTTTTTTGGAAAAAGGAATTTTTTTTGGAAAAAGGTACTTTTTTTGGAAAAAGGTACTTTTTTTGGAAAAAGGTACTTTTTTTGGAAAAAGGTACTTTTTTTGGAAAAAGGTACTTTTTTGGAAAAAGGTACTTTTTATGGAAAAAGGTACTTTTTTTGAAAAAGGTACTTTTTTTGGAAAAATGTACTTTTTTTTGGAAAAAGGTACTTTTTTTTGGAAAAGGGTACTTTTTTTTGAAATAGGTACTTTTTTTGGAAAAAGGTACTTTTTTTTGGAAAAAGGTACTTTTTTTGGAAAAAGGAATTTTTTTTGGAAAAAGGTACTTTTTTTGGAAAAATGTACTTTTTTGGAAAAAGGTACTTTTTTTGGAAAAAGGTACTTTTTTTGGAAAAAGGGACTTTTTTTGCAAAAAGGTACTTTTTTTGGAAAAAGGTACTTTTTTTGGGAAAAGGTACTTTTTTTGGAAAAAGGTGCTTTTTTGGAAAAAGGTAGTTTTTTGGGAAAAAGGTACTTTTTTGGGAAAAGGTACTTTTTTTGGGAAAAGGTACTTTTTTTGGGAAAAGGTACTTTTTTGGAAAAAGGTACTTTTTTTGTCCCCTTTTTGCCCCTCCCGATAAGAATTTCCAAAAATGCCGTCTCAACGGACGTCTACACCGGTGGAGGAACCTACATACCAAATTTCAACTTCATAGCTCCAGCAGTTTGAGCAGGCCGTCAAGGGGGAGACTTTTTCCCCTTTTTGCCCGTCCCTGTAAAAATTTCCAAAACTCCCGTCTTGGTGGATGTCTACGATAGTGGAGGAACCTTTATACCAAATTTCAACTTCCTACTTCCAGCGGTTTGGGCAGGCCGTCAAGGGGGGCCTTTTTCCCATTTTTAACCCCCATTTTTACAACGTCCCTGTCCAAAATTCCAGAAAGTACTTTCCAGAAAAGTTAGCCTATACTCCAAGGAACACATATCTTAAATTTCAGCTTTCTAGGCAAAGGGGTTTTGGCAGGCCGCCAAGGGGGAGACTTTTCCCCTTTTTGCCCGTTCCGGTAGGAGTTTCCAAAAATCCCGTCTTAGCGGACGTCTACGCCGAAAGAGGAACCTACATACCAAATTTCAACTTCCTAGCTTCAGCGGTTTGGGCTGGGCGATGTTGAGTCAGTCAGTCAGTCAGTCATTCAGTCAGTCAGTCAGTCAGTCACGTTATTCTTTTATATATAGAGATAAAAGTGCTTAGAGCCAGTTTAAATTAGAAATTGAAATCAATTTAAGTTCTGACTATAAAACTCGTCCTCGGTGTAATAAATTCTACAATAAGCAGTATGACAGAAAAAAATTTACAAGTTTTGTAGTCTGTGGCACGAAATAATCATAATATGTGCCCAATGATCATAATATTATCCTAAATGATGACAGAAATTTTTTACAGGACAATAATATGATCATTGGGAATTATATAAGGAATATATTATGATCATAAGGAATACATAATGATCATTTCGTATGTATTATGAAATTGTATCCATAACAAAATTTTTCTATCTCATTGTTTTTTAAATCATTATTTTTGTCACTACTCATAGGCATACATGTAACGCCACATTTTTTATTTTTCATATGCTGATGTGTAAGCGTAACTTATTATTTTGCGCGTGATCCCCATAAAAAGTAATAAGAAATGTCATAAGAAAAACAATTAGTTACAATTACCAGTTATATAAATACATATCTGATAACGATTTTCTATACTGGGTAGTTTTTTCTGTCTCTATATGGAAAAGAATGAATCACTTACTGATTCAATCTCGCCCAGCCCAAACCGCTCGATCTAGGAAGTTGAAAATTTATACACATGTTCTTACTCTGAAAGAGTAATTTTACTTAGGTATACCTCTCCTTCAAAGGCGTGTATGTGAGTGTGTGCGTGTGAGGATGATAACCTAAATGAATGCATTGTGGATTTTTTGCATGTCGACTTTAGTTGCGTGTTTCTATTAAAAAAATGGCACATGAAAAGGTAACTCAAAAATATCCCAGCAAATGTTATAATTTTTAAGGGGAAATTATTTAATTATAAAAAAAAAATTAATGGTCGAAATATACAATTTTGAATGGAATTATTTTATTCCGACTATCGATTTATTTCAATATAAATATCAAATCATATATTTATAAACAATTTCAAGATATTTAAGCTTCATAAATACAGTCCAATATAAAAAACAATATATTATCTTAGAATTATAAATTGGTGGAAGCAATTTTTTAATATTTTGCTAGGATACATGAAGCTAGAGGAGTGTATTTTAGTAAACTAAGTGAAATACTATATGTTCGACTTCATGTGTAGTTGCAACATTACTATTCATGTGTGATCTTTTCCAATTCAGTAGTAGAAATTTAATATACACACACGTATACACAAAGTATTTACTTACTTTCTGCACCTACATACATACGTGCAAAACTGTTTTTGAGTGTAAGGTGTGCGTTTCAGCTGTATATGTTGGTTTGTTTGTTCTTTACTATGACAACAAATTAAGATGAATCCTTAATAAATTGCCAACGTTGACAACTCACCTCATCTCATGTCTGTCAATTTGGTTGAAGTTGTAATTGTTATTTAGACTCGTTTGTTAGTTGTAGGTGTTACAAAGCACCAGTGCGTGTTCATGTTACTCTTGTGAAGCTCCTCGTAACTATTTCAAGTTACTATGCATCCCTATATGAGGTTTACTTTTAGACATTAATTTAACACCAGAATTTTGTCTTCATTTTTGGTTAGCCACTGTCACTTATTTCTGTTAGAGTGATGAGTTATTATTTTGTAGAACCATGAAATAAATTATGTTATTATTTAAACACACAGCACTTTTGGTATATGAACAATTTGAATTTTAAAGAGCTTCAAATTAATTAAAAGATTTTTATTTATATTTAAATTTTGTACTTTTCGTCATCCTTTTAAGTTTGGATGAAATCAAAAAATGTGATAAATTTTTGGACCAAATTTGTGAGAAGCAAAAAGTGTAAATATTTCGGTTTTTTCTTAATGGAATCAGTAAGTCTAGTCATTATAAACCTAATTACAAAAAATCTCCTCTACAAGTTGTCGCAATAACTTTTTTTGTACAATTTTAATTTTTTTTGTTGTAACGGAGTTTACATTTCTGCAAGCAAAAGATATAACAAAACAAATTGCGTACCATTTTTCTTCAATTTATTAGTTTTTCGTATTGGGGTTTTCAACATGCTTTCCAATGATATATAATTTGTGTTTATCAAATTGGCGGTTTCTTTTTTTTTTAATTTTGTATTTTTGGTCCTTTTAAATGCTTTTCAAAAATATAAAATTTTTTAAAATCCAATCAGCGGTTGCGCAGTTACAAAATAATATATTAAAAACATAACATTTCACGATCAAAAAATTCTTAAATTGTATGAAACAAATTTAATTTGTCAAACTAATGTCAGTAATGACTCGAAATATCGATTCAAAACCAATAAAATGCAAAATCAATCGTTTTTCGCTCCAGCAGCTTAGGGTAAAAAACTGATAACTTTTTTTGATTTGACGCAAAATTATTAGTTGAATCGTCTTTTGACGCATAAATATTAGTTGAATCACCTCTGTTTATGGTCATTTTAAAATATTTTAAACATTTATCTACATTTATTTGAATGAAACCTGATGCAAACAATTGTGGTTATGGAGTTTACAGTTACGGAGTTTACATTTGGTTACTTTTTTCGTTTTCTTTCAGAAACGCTTTGTCAGAATTTTTTTCCGAAACAAAATCGCATGATGCCTACAAGGTGAATCCAAATATGACATTGTTTTTCTTACTCGTTAAATAGTTTGGTGTAAAAATTAAGAACGGAGTTTACAACATTTTTTCAAAACTTATTAAAGACATCTTTTTTCATCTCGAGAATGTTACATGCTGCAGAAAAGCTTCAAGTCTGTTATACTGGATGATTACTGACAGTCCAACGATCATTTGAATATAAATAACATTATACTTTTCGCAATATAAATAATAGATAACTCCAAAATTCTGGTATATGCATTTTTACCAAAAATTATGACGAAAAATCGTTACATACTTGAAGTCGTGATAGCTAAGATATACGAAAAAGTTTGTAAAATCTATTAAGTTTTATTAAAAACACCACTTTTCCTCTTCATAAAAATTCTTACAGTTAGTGTTTAGCTTTATTGGTTATTAAAATATAAGCTATTAAAGTTAAAAAACCTTATGAGTTACTTGTTACGGAGTTTACATTTGGCCTATAAAATTGGTCACAAATTTTATGTATTAACCAAAAATTGGTCAGATTTTCATAAATTTTGTAAAACAGGTGACAATGCGCTGATATATATATTCGGTGGTTCAACGGTTTTTATCACATTTTTTGATATCACCCATATATTTATATATATTATTCTTTGTAAATATTTAGAAATCTTGTTTACATAAAGAAGATAAATTGGTTTGAATTTACCACAATTAGCTTTGTCATCTTCCTAAACCTTATCCTGTTATTTTGAGAGATCTAGCAACAAAATATATGATTTACTATTAGGCGTATTCGTTTACTTACTACAAGTTACTACTTTTACTACAGCTGGAAAAATTCAATTCAAAAAGTAAACAAAACTTTCCAATTGAAGTAAAAGTAGTAAGAATTTCGAGTAAATGAACACACAGATTATTGGTAATACGTAAATTAATGTAATTCCAACCCCAAATGTTAAAAAAAATTTTATTTTGGTTGTTTATTGTAAGATGCTGTATTTATACCCTACAGCACTAAGTGGAGAGGGTATTATAAGTTTGTGCTGATTTTTGTAACACCAAGAAATATTGGTCCTAGACCCACCTTATAGTATACCGATCGGCTCAGAATTTCTTTTTATTTCGATTTAACGATGCCCGCCTGTCCGTCCGTCCGTCTGTCTGTCCATGCATTCTTGTGCGCACTCTAGAGGTCGCAAATATTAAGATATTTTGACGAAATTTGGTACACCGACTTACATCGGCCCAAGGACGACGCCTATTGATTTTGATTGAAATCGGCCCATGTTTAGACCTAGTGCCCATATAAGGGTACCCCCCAAAATTGTCTCTTACACGCTGCAGGTCGCAAATACGAAGATTTTTCAATGAAATTTGGTACACAGACCTATGTCGGCCCAAGAATGGAGCCTATTGATCTTTGTTGAAATCGGTCCATGTTTAGACCTAGTGCTCATATAAGGGTCCCCCCAAAATTGGCTTGGTTACACGCTGCAGGTCGCAAATACGAAGATATTTCAATGAAATTTGGTTCGCTGACTTACATGGTCCCAAGGAAAAAGCCTATTGATTCTAGATCGGATCGGTCCATATTAACCACAACTTTCGGATCCAAACATTAGTTGACTTTAAGTCAGACTGGTGTAGGGTATTAAATAGTCGGCATGCCCGACTTTAACCTTTTTACTAGTTTTTAAATAAATTAATATTCTTTTCGATAATAATAGTGGTCATAAAGAAAAAACGGGGAATAATACTCAACATGTGTCAACAATTAAGTGAACATGTCTCAGTGAATACATATTGTGTATCTACTCAACATATAGTACTAGGCGATCCGTGAATCTCCTCATTAACTTTTTTGAACTGTTTAATATTTTTTATCGTTTAATCGATCGAAAAAGCCTCGTAATTGACAACCCTTTTATATGCAAGCAAAAAAAATTAGCCCAGTCGGAAATCTTAACATTTATTTCGAAAATTTACCATACAGCACCTCAAGTTTGCATCCATGATCGAATGAAATATATTCCCAAGTAAGAAAGTTAAGCTGGAATATGGTGAAGGGCAAAAAAAAATATTCCATTTTCAAACAACGAAAAAATATTTCTATTTTTTCTCTCCTATTAGTAAACAAATTCCCGCACAGAAATAAAATATATTAAAATAAATCGTTTTCCATAAATTTTTGTTAAACCCTTTTTTGATTTTTCATTTTACGCCCCATAGTTTATTCATTGGTTCTTTTATTGCAGTTATTCTTTGTCTTTCTTTACAATTCTGTAAAAAAAAAAGAAATACTAAAATTGTCTTTAAAATAAAATCATAAATTTTCTTTATACATAAACCGCTTGTATGTACACAATACATACATATACAAAAATTCACACATACCAATAACTAACTATTCACACAAACATACTACTACGCACTCTCGAAAAAAAAAATTGTAAAACATTTAAAACAGTCTAAACTTTGAGGTTTGATAATGAAAATTTAGAGTCTAGAAAAATGTTGAGGAAAAATTCACACACACACAGTATCGGACAAAAGTCTGGCCCAAAACATACTGAACAGAAATACAATGTTTAGTCCTTTGAGCGTAATTTTTAAACTATCTCAGCTTCTCATATACTTTATTTCGCCAAATATTTGCAATGTATGGGATTTTAATAAAAAAAACGTTTAAAGAATGTGCATATGAGGGTTAATTTTAAAATAACGCTCAAAGGAGTAAATTTGGTATATATGTTTTATCCGACACTGTACATACACAAAAACATTTGTAGAGTGAATTCGATTTCCTTTATTTGTTGTGCTTTTTGCACATTAGTGTGTTAGTGGAGCATAAGACAACGCGTTGAAAATTTCAAGTGATTTTTCTTTGTTGTGGGGTTTTTTACCGCAGCTACTATACTGTTTCTACATCTTTTCCATAAAGCTGGATTCACAGTGATGAAGTACTCTACAGAGTAGATTTTGTTGCTTTATTTTTTGCACTAACAAGTTTTTGGTATTATACATCTTTATTTTAGTATACTCCACTTTGCAGAGTGGAGTATTCCATCATGGAGAATCTGGTTTAAGGGTATCATTTTTGGTTAAAATTTAATAAGATAATATTATAAATTTGGAAATATTATAACATAAATCATTTGATTATCTGTTTATACAATCGAAAAAATATATAAAGATCATCCAATATTTAATAAATATAATAAAAATAAAAATTAATAAATTTTTTTCTTTTAGAACAAAAAAATTTCTGATATAATATAGAAAATGGTGTAACAATAAAAATGTGCGTATGTTTTTGTTTGTCTTTGATTATGTAGGATGGTATGCTTGTTAAGTTTTTGCTAAGGGAATTTTACAATCTCGATTTTGTTAGCTTGTGTGTGTATATGCGGGTTTATGTATTCGTATATTTCTTTTTAGGATGCCTGTTTTTAGGGTCCTTAGAGAATTTAAAACAATTCTGTGGGTATTTTCTGCTTGACTTAAAATTGTTAAAATAATTTGTGTATTTGTATATGAATTTAATTTATAAAGGGATTTTTGCAAATAATAATTATTCTAAATCATTGTTTAAAAAAATTAGCCAACCTACATGCAGGGAAAAGTTTGGTTTCAATGCGATCAAAACCACTAAAATTTTTCTTTTTCTAGGAAGTTATTTCATTTCGAATAACCCATAATCGATTAATAGAGCATAAAAACTCTATTGAGAATTAAAAATGGAGAAAAGGAACTACAAAATAAAAATGTAAAATTATTATACCCTACACCACTATGTGGTCAGGGTATTATAAGTTTGTGCTGATGTTTGTAACACCAAAAAATATTGGTCGTAGACCCACCTTATAGTATACCGATCGGCTCAGAATTTTTTTTTAATTCGATTTAACGATGTCCGTCTGTCCGTCCGTCTGTCTGTCCGTCCGTCTGTCTGTCCATGCAATCTTGTGCGCACTCTACAGGTCGCAAATATTAAGATATTTTGATGAAATTTGGTACGCAGACCTACGCTGCCCAAGGACGAACAAGTTTGATTTTGGTGAACATCGGTCCATGTTTAGACCTAGTGCCCATATAAGGGTCCTACCAAAATTATATTGTTTATACGCTGCAGGTCGTGAATATTAAGATATTTTGACGAAATTTGGTACACAGACCTATGTTAGCCCAATAACGCAGCCTATTGATTTTGGTGAACATCGGTCCATGTTTAGACCTCGTGCCCATATAAGGGTCCTACCAAAATTATACTGTTTATACGCTGCAGGTGGCAAATATTAAGATATTTTGATGAAATTTGGTACACAGACCTATGTTGGCCCAATAACGCAGCCTATTGATTTTGGTGAACATAGGTCAATGTTTAGACCTAGTGCCCATATAAGGGTCCCACCAAAATTATATTGTTTATACGCTGCAGGTCGCAAATATTAAGATATTTTGATGAAATTTGGTACATAGACCTATGTTGGCCCAAGGACGAAGCCTATTGATTTTGGTGAACATCGGTCCATGTTTAGACCTAGTGCCCATATAAGGGTCCCCCCACAATTGGGTTGGTTACAAACTGCAGGTCGCAAATATTAAGATATTTTAATGAAATTTGGTGCGCTGACTCACATTATAGAAAATTTTGATACAAGCCCCATTTTAACCCATTCGAATTTCGGATCCAAACAATACACCAGACTGGTGTAGGGTATTGTATAGTCGGCATGCCCGACTTTAACCTTTTTACTCGTTTGTATTTACATTAAGTTGATAAAATGGTTCTGTTTATACCTTACACCACTATGTGGTCAGGGTATTATAAGTTTGTGTTGATGTTTGTAACACCAAAAAATATTCGTCGTACACCCACCTTATAGTATACCGATCGGTTCAGAATTTTTTTTTATTTCGATTTAACGATGTCCGTCTGTCCGTCCGTCCGTCTGTCTGTCTGTCCATGCAATCTTGTGCGCACTCTACAGATCGCAAGTATTAAGATGTTTTGATGAAATTTGGTACGCAGACCTATGTTGGCCCAAAGACGAACAAGTTTGATTTTGGTGAATATCCGTCCATGTTTAGACCTAGTGCCCATATAAGGGTCCTACCAAAATTATACTGTTTATACGCTGCAGGTCGCAAATATTAAGATATTTTGATGAAATTTGGTACATAGACCTCTATTGGCCCAATAACGCAGCCTATTGATTTTGGTGAATATCGGTCCATGTTTAGACCTAGTGCCCATATAAGGGTCCCCCCAAAATTGGATTAGTTGAAAACTGCAGGTCGCAAATATTAAGATATTTTAATGAAATTTGGTGCGCTGACTCACAATATAGAAAAATTTGACACGAGCCCCATTTTAACCCATTCGAATTTCGGATCCAAACATTAGTTGGCTTTTACCCAGACTGGTGTAGGGTATTGTATAGTCGGCATGCCCGACTTTAACCTTTTTACTCGTTTTATTTAAAAAAGGAACTAAAATTGATTCAGTAACTCTTCTGAAATTCATCAAAATAAAATAAAAAATTTACTAATTTAGATCAGATTTTGTCATTATTTTAATTTTTTCTGTCCCCTCTTTCACATATTAAAATTTTATTTAAATCGGGGAGAACCACACCCGAAAGAATTATATAAGACCCCGTACATTAATTTGTATCTCTTTCGTATGCATTGAATACATAAAAAACGTAAATGTAGTAAGAAATTCTGGTGAGAATTGATTTTCCCTCTACGTTTCCGTAACTCCATCACTTTATTTTATTAATTCAGAGTGCTCACTAAACAGGCTTTATTGCATTGAGCATTAATTGTAATTAATAATTCTAATAATCATTAATTACAAAAATTACTAATGCCTTCATTTAATATCAACGTTTAAAAAGTCGTAAAAAATAATTAAAAATTTATTATACGTAAATAGATACCACTACTTTACTAGATAAGTCAAAACAACAGGGTAGTAATTTGGAAGATGACAAAGCAAACTGTGATTATTTTATGTGGTTTTTCTTTGGGATTTAAGATGTCTATTGGCGCTCCTACTTAAAACATGAAATTCTCATTGAGTTGAAGCTAACAAATATTTCTAGAAATTCTAAGAGATCGTCCCTTAAGTATTTTCTTAGGCCAGAATGAAATCCGGATAGGTACAAGCATACAGCAAATTATTTACAACAATTTTTAACACATTTACTTTAATAAAAAATTTATATTTTTTAAACATTTCGATTAATGGATTAATCGTAAGAAATTATTCGAATTATTCGGTATTCGAAATTTGGACATTTTGAATTATTCGAACAATTTTTGAGAAAAATTGTTCGATTAATCGAATAATAATTAATCGATTGAATACCCTAGAACCAACCGACTTATAGATTAAGTTGATAACACACACAACTAATAATGGGTATTTTTGAACGAATTTCAGTCATCGAAATCAGTCATCAAAAATTATAAGTTTTCGTGTTTTTGTATGTAAAGAAATAGCATAGTTTTCCGAATTTCCGAGTTCAAATCCCGAAAAAGGCAAAAATTAGGAAAAACGAAAAGAATATCGCTATTCAACGTACAAAATAATAGTTTTTTCACATGTTATTTTAGTCGAATTTGATACACACACACGCCGACGTACTGCTTTAGATCGTTCGGTCATAGTACTTTCCCAACCTTTACAATGGCGATATCGGTTATTTTAGAGGGATAAGTGTTGGCGTTGAAATTCAAGATCGAAAATTATAAATCAATATATCTCAAAAACGGGTTTTTTATTTTTTTAATGTAGCCTATTAGAAAGTAATGCTTTACTTCTTTTGTGGCTTCACATGTATCCGTTAGTTTATTTTTACTGCTTTTTTAGAAGTAATTTTGAACACCTTCAAAAAATCACTTAAGTATCGCTTCTAAAGAGTAGTTGCTCTAAAAGTGATCCTAAAAAGTAATTTTGGTATCATTTGTAATTTCTAAACAGCCGATCGCGTGTCCAATTCCTAGAGGGATCAATATATTTATTACCTGCACCACTACGTGGACAGGGCATAATAAGTTTGTGCAGATGTTTGTAACACCAAAAATATTGGACCGACCTATCTTTTAGTATACCGATCGATTTAGAATCACTTTTTGTTTCGATTTATGGATGTCCGTCCTTCCGTCCGTCTGTCTGACTGTCTGTCCAAGCATTCCTGTGCGCTCTCAAAAAAAAACAAGTCGCACATATTAAGATATTTTAATGAAATTTGGTATTCTCTCTACCACGGAGCTATTTCTTGATATAAAAGTTGACTGGCATAAAAACACCACTTTGTTATTGTGAAATATTGTGTCTTATTCTTTTCAATAAAAATACTTATTAAACAACAGCAGCAAAAGCTCCACTTGAATTTAATATTTTTCCAGTACTATTTTCACAAGTGCATAAAAAGCGATTTTCACCATTTTTATTTTACATATTTTCAAAAATTATATATTTTTAAAAATTAAAAAATGAAAACAATATTGAATTTGAACAAACTAATTGTAAATATTAAAAACAAAATTTTTAAAAAACAAAAAATATCGGTCCTTCCAGCAATTGAACCAGCGATTATCTGTTTGGAAAGAAACTATTTTAAAATAACTTTTTAGGACCACTTTTAGGGTAATAATGCCTTAGAAAAAATATTTAAGTGATTTTTTTTTTGAAGTTGTTCAGAATTACGTCTAAAAAAGCTGTAAAGATGCATTTACAGATACTTTTGGTGCAATGAAAGATGTGGTTGGTAATTCACGACTTCCAATTCTTTTTTTTTCTGGGTATTGAATGCGAATAAAGCGAACCATACTGTAGTAATTACTTCTGAAAAGGAGATAACAATAGAATTAAAAGGAGGAAACATTCGAATTGGAAAATAAATTGCTCATGTATTAGTTAATTATGCAAGGCTGCCGGTTCGATTCCCGGTCATGGCATACAAAAAATGTTTTTCATTTAGACACAATTAAAAATATGTTGTTCAATTAAGACATAACCCTTTTGGGTTATTTTGGTTGCATGTGCCTTTATGTTAATTAGGCAATATTTCCTTTTGGATTAGTCTTGTGACATGTCAAAAGGTATCTTAATTGTGGAAATTGGCAACTTACAATTACAGCATCTGGTTTAAGTGATAGGTCCCCTTCAAATAAAAGGCAAGATCAAGGTCCCTACCACATATGCGGCGTGTCATCCAGTAGGGATGATATCCATCTATGGCCATCCATATTCGAACTGTAAACTAATGGAAAATAGTATATATGGATGGATAAAGATGGATACCGTATATATCACCCTTTACTGAAAATGAATTATTAGCTTGTAATATATAAAAAAATCCTAAAAATTGTATTTTTCATCGCTAAACTATGTATTAACGAGTAAAAAGGTTAAAGTCGGGCATGCCGACTATACAATACCATAGACCAGTCTGGTGTATTGTTTGGATCCGAAATTCGAATGGGTTAAAATGGGGCTTGTGTCAAAATTTTCTATAATGTGAGTCAGCGCACCAAATTTCATTAAAATATCTTAATATTTGCGACCTGCAGTTTGTACCCAAGCCAATTTTGGGGGGACCCTTATATGGGCACTAGTTCTAAACATGGACCGATGTTCACCAAAATCAATAGGCTTCGTCCTTGGGCCAACATAGGTCTATGTACCAAATTTCATCAAAATATCTTAATATTTGCGACCTGCAGCGTATAAACATTATAATTTTGGTAGGACCCTTATATGGGCACTAGGTCTAAACATGGACCACTGTTCACCAAAATCAATAGGCTGCGTTATTGGGCCAACATAGGTCTGTGTACCAAATTTCATCAAAATATCTTAATATTTGCGACCTGCAGCGTATAAACAATATAATTTTGGGGGAACCCTTATATGGGCACTAGGTCTAAACATGGACCGATGTTCACCAAAATCAATAGGCTGCGTTATTGGGCCAATATAGGTCTGTGTACCAAATTTCGTCAAAATATCTTAATATTTACGACCTGCAGCGTATAAACAGTATAATTTTGGTAGGACCCTTATATGGGCACTAGGTCTAAACATAGATCGATGTTCACCAAAATCAAACTTGTTCGTCCTTGGGCCAACATAGGTCTGCGTACCAAATTTCATCAAAATATCTTAATAGGTGCGACCTGTAGAGTGCGCACAAGATTGCATGGACAGACAGACAGACAGACAGACGGACGGACGGACGGACAGACGGACATCGGTAAATCGAAATAAAAAAAAATTCTGAACCGATCGGTATACTATAAGGTGGGTCTACGACCAATATTTTTTGGTGTTACAAACATCAGCACAAACTTATAATACCCTGACCACATAGTGATGTAGGGTATAATTAAAAAACTCTAAATTTTATATATTTTTTTTAATTTTTTGTATCAATTTTTTAATGATTAATAAGTAGTTCTTATCATTATAATTTAAAAATTTATTATATCTGTATGAAAAATCTTGAATTTTATTTCCACTATTATAAATACATTTCAACCATGTTCAATATGTTTTTAATCTCATCGTTTTTATTTTTTCTCTCAAAACGATAATAAATGAAAAAGGGCAACGAAGCGCATAACAAATTTTATATATAGAAGAAAAAAAACACAAAATGTTTTACACTTGATTGCCTTGTTGAATCGGAAAAATTTCTACTTACTTTTTTACAAAATGTTTACAAAAATACGAAACGTTGTTTTTTTTTAATACAACTTAACGAAAGTAAAAAATTAAAAGAATAAAAAACAAGTTAGTTTAAAATATTCCATAATTTATATTAAAAAAAAAATTGTTTGAGATCGAAAAGATGATGTTTTTATTCTAACAAAAGACTATTTGTCATAAATTTTTCCTTAGGGAGTTGAAAAGTTAAAATGGGGGAAATATTGCAAGTAAGTATAAACTATATGGATGGATGATTGTTGGAATAAAACGAACGAAAGGCAATAAAAATTTAAGTTAAAATTAATGAAGTTGTCTACAAAGTTTAAATAAAAATATTAAAAATGAATTTATTAACCAAAAGAGAATATTATATAAATTAAATGTCAAACAAGAAGATACTCAAACAAATGGGTGGAATATTAATTGTGTACGCAAACGATAACAATGACTTATTAGACAGTGCAATATAAAAGGAAGTAGAACACCAGCTAAATAAAGCCCCCAAGATACACAAGCGGGATTGGTTTTTTCATAGAAAAAATTGTCAAACTATTTTAAAGTCATCGACTTGTGGGTTACATGTTTTATATCACAAGAATCGGACAATAATCAGCAAAAAAATGGGAGTCATGCTTTACAAACCACTTTTTTCACTGCTTCAAAAGTATCCGTTTGTGTATTTTTACTGCTGTTTTAAAAGTAATTCTGAAAAATTTTAAAAAAATCACTTCTTTCATTGTTTCCAAAGTATCAGCTTTTTTAGAAGTAATTCTGAACAGCATCCAAAAAGCCATTTAAGTATTGCTTCTAAATCATAATGGCTCTAAAGGTGATCATAAAAAGAGACGGTTTATTTCCAACCAAATTATCGTGGGTTCGATTCTCTGTGGGACCAATATTTTTTTAATTTTTTTTTTTTAATTTTATTTTTTTAATATTTATAATTAACTTGTTTAAACTCAATATTTTTGTTTTTTTAATTTTTAAAAATATCCCAGGAAAAAGAGTGAGGAAAGAGAAGTAGTTAAAACACTGCAACTGTTGAATAGGGAGTTATTCTTTTTTGGATTTTTGACCGATGAATTTAACATTGGCTTGTCATAGGAAGGAAGCTGTTCTTTTTTAAAACAAATTATGTATATTTGAACCAATGAAAAGGAAGTTCTTTTTCACTTCTTTTTATTTTAATTTAATTAAAAAAAAAAAATCATAATCCATCGTGTGGGGTTTGATCTCACACTCGTTGGCATTTCAAGCAGACGCTCTACCCCCTGTGCTATCGCTTGTTATAGATGATAGCTGACTTTTAGCAGTCTTGTTAAGTAAATTGTTGTTTTCTTCATTTCTTTAATTTTTTATTAACAGAAATATATAACATATTGGAAAAATATATAAAGTTGTTTTTTTTTAGTGTTATTTTTTATAAAAAATAATACACTCATAGAAAGAAATAAAGCTGTAAAAATAGGAGAAAAAACTACTAAAAATTATGTAATTAAAAATGACAAAACAAACAACAAAACTCACATCGAAATCAAAGGTCCACAACACATACTGTCAATAAAAATGACCTTGCAAAAAAACTGCTGATATTAAGTAAGATAAGAACAGGAAAAATAAAACTGTTACATTTACAAAAATTTTAGTTACGTTTAAGTAAACTTTTAGTTAATTAAAAACAACAAATTACCTTGTTAAAATCCTCAAAAAATTTTGCAGCATATTACTTAGTAGATAAAGCATAGTTCTTCTGCAAGGTAATTTTTAACTTATTTTTAGTAGTTCTAACTAAAATATTTACAGAATTTTTCTCTTTCTGTTAGTGCAATAATCAATATATACGTAAAACTTTGATCAAAGTGGATTTTTAAATACAAACAAAATTGCAATATTTACCTTTTTGGTATTTAAAAGAAAATATTTGAAGAACTACATTTGTACTTAGAATTTTTATATTTCCATAAAATTTCATTAAAAGTTAATAGGAAATTTTTTAAATCATTTCAAAAATTAATTGAGTGTACAAAAATAAAAAAAAAAATTTTTTTACATGGAAAACTACAAAAATTTATTAATTGTGTAAAAAAAAGTAGCAAAAGTTTTTGTTCGACCTGGTAGGATTCGAACTCGCAACCCTCTGTTTTCTGGGCCAGCATGTTCCCAAGCAACCCCCATACAAAATATTAACTTCTTATCACCCATGAAAAAGAACTTCCGACGAAGTCATTATTTTCCATTTATTTTCGCTGGGTTAGTTCTTAACAGGCTGGCCAGACTTGGGGTTTTGTTCCCATATTTGAGGATTTTTTAGTTGGTCTTGGGGACAAAAAATGTCATTTGGGGACAGGTGCATTTTTTGGGAATTTAAAAAATATTTTAGGGATTTTTTGGGGCTATTTAAAATCCTTCACAAATTTTAAGTTTATATTAACTTTGTATAGTTTTTTTTTGCTCTAGCAATAGGCTAATACCCCTCCGTCTTTCAAGCGGAGATTTTCGCCATGTGCGTACACCTAGAAAACAGGTTCAGTTGTGATAACCGCATTTGTAGCCAATCGAATGGTTCGGTTGTGCTAGCCGAATTTTTCAGTTGTGACAACAGGAAACCAATTGAAGCAGAACTAAATAAACTATGACAACAGAATTTCAGTTGTATCAAGAATAATTCGGTAGTTTCAACCGAAAAATTCATTTGACGCAACTGAACCATTAGATTGGCAACGAATGGGGTTGTCAGCACCGAATCTGTCTTTTGGGTGTATGTGTGAGAGAGTGCCTGCGGAGAGACACGGGTAGATCCCGCATCTACACTTATAAAAAAAAGTTAGTACAAAAGTCTGTTAAACGCGTTCTGATTAAATTGAACTAATTTTTCTGTTATTATCTCTAAAAAAGTTCGTACAAATAGGTCAAAACTCTGCTCAAATAAAAGAAAATAGTACATGTATTTGCGCCAGCACAATTTTGACCTATTTGTATGGACTTTTTTTATGAGTGTACATTCTTTCTGACAACCAGGCTCCGCTAAAGGCCCTAGGACCTCGTGGGCTATCAACTGGTCTGGTCATGGAGTGTATGGGAATTTTCAACGAACTCGGTAGGAACAACTCCCTTACACTGGGATGGATTCCTGGTCATGAAGGGCACGAGGGTAACGAAAGGGCTGACTGTCTGCCCAATTGCGGAGCCCGTCGACGCTTCATCGACCGAGAACCATTCTGTGGGGTACCCGGAGGCTACGCTAGCAAAAAAATCAGGCTTTTTTTTTTAAAAAAAAAGAGGAGCAACACTCAGGAAATTCTTGCTATTCCGTTAATTAACGCGTTGCTTCCTTTGGAAAGGGGATAGGGAAGAAGTGAAAGGTGGTGAAAGATGAAGGGCTTCAAATATGGCAACACTGTTATTGCGCGAGAAGTTGAATTTTAGAACAGTTGTTGCGCGCCATCTGATGGTGAGTTGGCGAAATTTGTTGAAGCTTTTTAGTTCATAGCCCTGTTATATTATTTTACTTCGGTGGGGTTAAGTGTTATGGGAACAGCGAAGGAGGACGCTGCGATATGTATGAGGGATAGAAGAAACTCATACATATTACTATTTTTCATAAATTGATGTTGCCTTGGTTGGGGCTCGAACCCGCAACCTCACGTGTAACAGTCCAACGCGCTAACCATTACACCACAAGAAAGAGACTGAGTTTGCTAGGCATTAGGAAACTTCTACTGGCCAAAGACAGGTCGTGAGATTTATTTCCTTGTCCGGCGGAGTATCAAGGCGAATATTGTCACTCGACAGCGGTAACCTTAGGACCCTGACGGGATACTTAACTGGACACTGTGGGCTCAGGTACCAGCTTTACAAACAGGGTCGGTCGGACACTGATGTTTGCAGGTTTTGTGAGCTGGAAAGTGGGACATCATAGAATATTCTCTGCGAATGACTGTGTAACAGAAGACTCAGATTTCTGAGAGATCATTTCGTGTCCTCTTCGGACGTTTGGGAAAATTCTCCTAACGGGATTATTTGCTTTATTGGTAGCCTGAATCTCTAGGCAACATTAAGCAGCACAAAATATCTATATTGGTCGCGGTGCGTAGTGCCTTCGTAACTAACGTAGTGCCTTCGGATAATGTTCATTTTAAGGAAATTAAATAAGCTCTACTAACTTTTTCAAGATTTTTCCCCAATTGGGGATTTTTTGGGGATATTCTTAGATTTGCTTGGGGACAGCGAAAAAAGATCTGGCAAACCTGGTTCTTAATATCTTTCCATGCTCTACTTGATTTTGCCTTGGGAAAAATAATATTTGCAAAAATTACAAAAAGTCCCTAATGTACATACACACTTGGTGTTAATATTTACTGAATTTATAAAACTGTATTAGTAAATTTACAAGAATTTTTAGAGTGTTTTATTTATTTAAGAGTTGATCCACTGATAAATAGATACCCGTGCCTGTTTAATAAGTTAAACGTATATTTTAAACTGTAAATGCCATTACTTATCACATCAATAAGATATTTTTAGGAAACAACAATAAAATTACCCATTTCTGTTCATTGAAAAAATTACTTATTCTCTGCTTTTATAATTAAAACTGAAAAGTTTTCCCTTTTGTTATAAACTATTCATAGTTATTAAACTGTGGCAAAACAAAATGCTTTAAAATGTACACACCATTAAAATATTATAATGGTGGTTACTAAATACAAACTAAAGTTTGCATATACACACTTGCAACAGCATTCCATTGTCTTTATGCTTTACAGCACCAATATAATGATGATGATGATGATCAGTGTTGCCAAAACTTATTTAGGAAAAAATGCTAGATTTTTTTTTAATAAAAATGCTAAAAACTAATAAAATATGCCAGAAAAAATATGCTACAAAATTTTATAAAAAGATGTTTCAATTTGTTAAAAAAAAAAAAGTATTTTAGTGACTTTTTACAATTAAACTGAAAATAAGTCCTCCATAATTATGAATTCAGTTCATTTTATTAACTAAACTTATAAAAAAGATAAATTAAAAACAACTCAAAAGTTCATTTTTGTAAAAAAAAACATTCAAAAATCCTTTAAAATAAGTTTCTTATTATTTGATTTCCCAACTGTGTCATTGAAAATATGTTATCTCAAAAAGTTACAGGCGGATAAACAAAAGTACCACAAAATGTTTTATTTCTAAAATAGGAGGTAATGTGGAATTCTTGGGCAGGTAATATGAATTTCCGATTCTGTCTTAATTTATATACTCCAAATTATTTTAATGGTTTTTATTGCATGCTCTGTTTTCCGTTTTCAAATTTCTGCATCTTTGGGCTTATCTGCATGGAATTCTTCAAAAAAAAAAATTATTTTCGCGATCAGTTTTAATTCTTTTTGTGGTGTTGTAAGATTTTTGGTATGATTTAATGAGAAAGTTTACAGGTGTTGCAGTCAAAAAAATCAAAATTCACTGAAATTCTTAAAAGATAGGAAAACGCTATTTATCACAAACGCTATCCCCATTACCCTATGACCCAAACCCAAAAAAAAAATCATTAAAAATTGCAAAGAATAAAAATTAACCTTCCCATGTAAAAATCGAAATATATATGAACGTACATGATCATACATGGACTAGTATATAATCACGCATGGGCATACATGATCATATACGTCCATGCATAGTTTAATGCATGACCATACATTATCTCATATATTTCCATTATCCGCAAACTACATTTTTAACACTGTGCTCGAATTTGACACTTTTTTTAACAAGCTGGGCACCCTACTGTTAAAGCTAATTTGAGTATGCTAAATTCAATGGTGCTAGCCGTTTTTCGAACTTAGCACTAGTATTCGCGATTTAAAATTTTAAAGTACCATAAAACGATATTTTTTATACATTTGGGATCATTTTTTAATTTCAATCAATCCAACTCTGTTAAATACAATTTTTCGCTATCTTCTTTCGCAGTAGCATTTCTTTTTTCGGGTTTTTTTTCTAAAAAATTTTTTTCTTAACTCTACTGAATATTTTTCTTAACCCTATTTAATATACACAAAATAACATAACACATACTTTTTATTTGCAGAAAAAAATGTTTTTGCGAAAAAAAAATCGCGAACAAAAAATTACAGCTTCCTTAATGTTGTACATATTTAATCAAATTTGATAAATTTATAATAAAAAATGATTTCAGAAGTATAAAAATAAATTTTTTTGTACCTTAGCGTCAAAATTTTTCATTGCGGATATCGCGAATACGAGCGCTAACTTTGAAAAACAGCTATCAGCATTTAATTCAGCGTACTCGAATTAACTTTACCAGTAGGGTGCCCAGCTTGTTAAAGTTTGCGACTAGCAGTGTAATTAATGTGTAAGTACATATAAAAATAATTCCTACATAGTACTTACTCGAAAAGTAAAAAAAAATATTTTTTTCATATTCGGTTACATTTAAACTTAAATTTTAAAATAAGAGATAATTGTTCAAAAACGAGGGCTAGAATAAAGATTAATCATGAGGGTTAGAACAAACAGTGATTTTGAAACTGGTAATAGTGATTTTTAGTGCTTATATTTCAATATAAATAATAAAATTTGGTGTTATTTAACTATATAATGTAGAGAATATAATAAGCAACACAAAGAAAACGTAAAATTTAATTAAAATAGTCTAAAAAAAAATAAAAATAATTAATTAAAAGTACCACTTTTAACATTTAAAAATCCAGTTCAGTTGTTAAACGGGAACCGTGGAAAAAGGTTAATTTAATATTGTTTGTTGCGTTTTTATATCGGAAACAACATCAATAATATTTTTCTAGCAAAAATTCAAATTAATGCAAAATATTCTAAAAAGCACAAAATAAAACTGTAAAAATGCAAAAATTTTTTTGGAAAATGCTGAAAAATTTCTATATGCTAGATACATTTTTTTCATGCTAAGTGATTTAAAAAAAAAATGCTAAATCTAGCATTAAACATGCTAAATTGGCAACACTGATGATGATTATAGTAAGATGCACGAATGCGTGTGAATGTGTATATTTTAATGAGTTTATTAAATATTAAAAGCTATAAAGCTACTTAATTAACATTAAATTATATTTAATGTTAATTATAATGAAGTTAAAGAAAAAACAATTATATGTATTTAAGAACTATTTTTAATTTTAATTTTAATTAAGTAATTTAATTAATAACATTTTTCGCGTAGACACGAAAATCGGGAAGAAAATGATTCCTATTTTTTAATAGTCAGACAAAAATCAGGTAATGTTTTATTATTGATAACAAATTTCCAATATTATGAAAATGTATCTACATCATTTTTCCCTCGATTTGAAAAATCTTAAGGCATATTATTTAGAAACCAGTGAATCAAAAATTATTTTTAAATTTTTACACACTAATTTGAAAACCTTACAACACGTTTATAAAATGAATTCTGTGTGAAAAATTTATTTTATTAGCAATTTATAATTTCAAAAAGTGCTTATGCATATGACCCTAAGCAGATTTCTTTTATTAATATCTAATATCCTGCATAAGTATACATACATATATTTGTTTATGTAAAATTCTGCGTCTGTTTGAATTTTTATAGAATTTTTTATGAGGATATTTTTCAAATACTTTTATATTTATTTTTATTTGCTGTTAAGCTACAAGCAATACCACAAATGATGCGTTTCATGGTCGATTTTACTCTTTTGAAATTATATACAAAAAAAGCTTACAAACAAACAGACACTAACAATATTCTACAATATATGAATTTTACAAGACCAACAGATTTTTATGTAATACTCGAATCCCTTGATATACGGCTATATATACCCTACGGGAAATTTTAACAAACTGTCACCGAACTGGCCCCTTTATATGAAATAGACTGGTCACTTTTACATGGCGTTGTCATAGGAGGTGGAAATTGACCCCTTGTGACATGTCACAAGACAAATCGCAGGACAGGTCCCTGAACTTTGTTTTTTATGAGAGTTCAGTAACCTGTCCTAGGATTTGTCTTGTGACATGTCACAAGGGGTCAATTTCCACCTCCTATGACAACGCCATGTAAAAGTGACCAGTCTATTTCATATAAAGGGGCCAGTTCGGTGGCAGTTTGTTAAAATTTCCCGTAGGGTAGCTATATAAGATTCCAAACATTTTTAACTTTTACTGTTCTGGCATGATATCGAAATGATACGCTTGGTCGTAATTATAAAAAATGCGGACACAGCGCACAAAGGAGTATTTGACCCAAAAAGCTGGCCAAAAAAAGTACGCAGCTCAATAGGGAACTAAATTCTTCATTATTATTCAAATTCTCAAGATTTTAAGTTAAGATTTGTAGTTTCGAGACACTGTTAAAGTCAGGAAAGTTAAGAAAATATCATCCCCTTTTATTGATTTTTTTCAGTTTTAAGAGGTTAATATTATATTTTTTTATGGCTGAACGAATGGAGGTTTTAAATTGTTTTTTTTTTTAATAAAATACTTGATTAATAGCTATTTTCAACAATTTTTAAAAAATTTTATTTTAAATATTTATGTTGAAAATCTTCGTTCAAAAATTAAAAAAAAAGGTTTTTTTATACACTTTTTTTGCAAAAAAAAAAGGAAGAAGGTTTTTAAAAGTGAGAGTAGTAAGTGTAGGAAAAATGTTATATAGGAAAAAAAAATTGAAATCTTTTTTTTTATACAAAAGAAATAAAGTTTGGCAAGTTTGCGCCATGATTTTTGGCGATTTTTTGAAAATTTTATCTTTTTTCAATTTTTGCTCATCAGGCACTTTTTCTCATATTTATTTGTCAGTCATAAACTTTTGTTTGGGGATTAACACTGCCTATTAACTTTACAATGGGTTTTGCCTTGTAAATGTAATTGAATGGAAAATTATTTTCATCAATGGATTTTATTGGGCGAATGATTGATTATATAAAGTTGATGTACAAGTCCACCATTCGGTAGGTATCTCTCTCAGGTGCTGTGGATGTGTTGATCATGTTTTCTTGACGGGTTTCTAGGTGTCGAGAACGACAGTTTGTTAGTTAATTTTTATAATTATTTTTTTCAGTGTTTGAACACTTTGTAGATTATTTAGTAATCATAGAATTTGTTCGTAACAATTTATTTGTCACAAAAATTTGTTAATTGTTCATTTGTCGTTGTATTTGTCGGTAGAGCAAAATTGTAATGTAAATTCTTTATTAAAATTTCAAATATTTCAGATAATTTGTTAATTATACCTCTATTTCGTTTAGAATAAAACGCAGTTAAATAATTAGAATTTCGCTGGAGTTTTATTTCCGCTCGACGACACTAGGGAATATTTGAATATTGTCAAATTATTGGTGACGTCTATTCATTGATTTTTTCGTATGGTTTTGTGTAAGTTTATGAGGTGTAGGTTTCTGACATTTTATATCTTAAACTTAATATTGTATATTATTGTGTTTGTGTGTTGAATAAATGTTATCGTTTTTTCTCGCGAGTGTGTGGTAGGGTGCGCGGATGTTATGGGCAGTAGTTACTGTATCTCGTGTGTGATACTGGAGTGGATTTTGGTAAATTTGTTCTGTGTTTTTTAGAATTTATGGTTTTGTGATCATTTGAGATTTGGTTTGTTATGTTTGACTATTCTGGTAGTTTTTCGGGATCATGTTGATATGCATCCCAGAGGGGTTCTATGGAACCAGTAGGTTAATTCCGCTGATTAGTACCTTTGGCAGGGTACGAAAGTGCTTCAGAAATTGCCCAAGTGCCTGCAAAGCTATGTTTTTATATGGATGGTGGGTGTGGTTATTCTGTTTTTGTTTTCTGGTTTAGTTTTTTGTTTCGGGGGGGGGGGGGGGGGAGTTTTTTTTTGCATTTGCGGTGGTAAGTTGTAGCGATGAATGGAAAAACCGATAAGTTTGATATTTTAGGGCGCTTTTTCCCCTAATTGTCTTTCAACAGGATTACCGTATTGGCAGACTATTAGGAAAACATAGATCTTCGATGACCCAAGTAGGGAATAGGGCCACCAAAAGAATGGTCTCTAGGCCCCTTAGGTGTACTGTAGGGTCTGCAATGATAAATTGAGGGAGTTATCTACATGATATTAAAGAGTTATTGCTATGGGGAAGGTCATAAAAATTTGTGCAGAAAACTCTCTGTATGCAGCTTTTTTCCTATTTTAACAATTTTTTTTAATAAATATCAAAAATCAATTTATATATCGTCACCTAAAATACAAAAGGGCGTAACAACACTTTTTATTTTTTTACACTAGAACCAAAAAAAAAACATTGTAGAATTAAAGATATTCTATATTTTCTTATCTTGTATAAAACACTACTATAGACTTATTTCGACATATACGTTTAAAATTTTGTAGGGAAATGTAATTTAGTCTAGTGCATCATAATCAATCAGAAAATCGGTTTAAATTTTTTTGTTATTACGGCCTTTTGCATTTTTGGTGACGATATATTTAAAAAAAAAACTTTAAAATATGTAGAGATTTGTTAAACAAAAAATACAAAATTTTAGTTTTGGAAAAACCTTGATTAGTCCGAAGATACAGCATGTCAAAGTTTGAACTTTAGTTCCAAATATTTCCACTAGGGGGCGTTTCAAAGGCACAAAATTAATCTAAAATACTTTATTTATGTGTATCCATGTTTCTTAAAACTTTGGTCGAAAAAGGATCAAAATACAACAAAAAAAATTTGGAAACTGGCATTCTTCTGCGAATGACGAGTAAGCGTGGGATCAAAAAAAATACGAACCCTCCAAATATTCGCCGCTGGATTCTTTTTATCAAATTAAACACAAAACTATTAAAAACCCCGAAGTTTTAGTCCAAAAAACACGTTTAATAATTTTGGCCAGCTTTTCGGGTCAAATACTCCTCTGTGCATCGCTGAGAATCAGAAGTTTGCCAATATTTTAAATAAAATAATTTAGTATGCACCCAATATCTTAAAAAGTGTTTTTTTCGCAAAAATCAGGATTATAAATATATACTTTTCAAGCTGCCTCGACTCTTTAACTACACTTGAAATAATACATCAGTAGAAAAATCTGTCAAACCGGTTTCGAATCGATTTAACTAATTTTTAACAAATTTTTAGTTGAAACACTGATTTAAGCAAAGATTTTAGTTATCTTCATTTAACTTAAAACTAAAAATCCTCAGTACTTTAACTTATTTTGAGTGTTAATTTTCAAAATTAATTAAAACTAATTTTTAAGAACCCATTTGTTAAATTTTACAAAATTTATTGTTAAAATATAATATTTTAATGTTACTGTTATTAGCCCGTAAATGGCTCCACCAATGTATCCGAAGTTTTAAAGATGGAGCTATTTCTTTCCTTTCCGATTTTTTAAAATGGCCCATATCTCGAAAACTAAGAGAGATATAGCTAAATTAATGAAAATTTCGACTATCCCTATAACCGTACAATACCCCAGCGAAAGGGGTTATCTCTAACAAAAAATAGACCTTTGCGGGGCCTTTGACCCTCGGAAATTTTTAATAAAAATTTAATAAAAACCTCATAAAGACAATCTGATGATAGTGAATTTGGAAACACTTGAAAATTCATTAATTATCAGCCATTGGTTCTAGGAAAGTTTTTTTCATAAGTTTTTCCTCTATTGGTTGTAAAATAAAAATTGGAATTTGTAATATTTGATCTTAAACCGAACAAAAATAATACTCATTGTAAAAAAAAAAATTTTCCGCTTTATAAAATTGCCCATTTTTTGAAGTGGAAAAATGTGGGGGGACATTTTCTATCATTTGAGTACCATTTTACCATACAAAAAAATTTCATCATTTTCAGTCCCCCCTCTTAAGGGACTAAAATGGCTGTAGTTAGGGCTACGTTTTATGGATTTAAAAAAATTAACATTTTTGAAATCGCGAGACAGTTTTCTTTAATTTGAGTACCCACACTTTCATGTTACCCAACCGTTTTTTGCCCCCCACGGGCCTCCAAAAATTTATTTCGGTTTTTTTCTTTTTTAATTCCAGACGGGGGTCATATTTTTTTATATTTTTTGACGAAACCCCATATTCCTGCAGTTGAGCCAAAATTTTTGTTGATAGAAAATTGCAAATTAACCTGCTAAAATCAGCAAAATATTTTGCTAAGTAAAATGTAGCCTAAAAGAATCACAAAAATTTTTTAAATTTTCGAACTTTTTTTTAGATTTTTTTTAAATACAAATAGATAGCAAATATTGCTGCTGATTTTAGCAGGATAGACTGCCATTTGCATTCAACTAAATTAAGCTTAAAAATAGCAAAAATTTTGAATTAACGATTGGTTTTTGCTATATTTAGTCTACTAATATTTAGAAAAATTTTTCTGCAGATTTTACAGTACAATTTGTTATTTTCAATTAACTAAAAGTTAACTTAAATATAACTAAAATTCTGTAAATTTAACAGTTTTAATTTTGCTGTTCTTGTTTTACTAGCATTTAGCTAAAAACGCTGCTAATTTCAGAAGTTTTTTCTGCAGCATCATTTCTAACAAATTTTTAGTAACTTTTTCTTTTTTAATTTATATTATTTTATTATTGCAAAATGTTATTTTTTTGTTTGTTTTTTTTTTTTTTAAGAGGAGCAACACTCTGGAAATTCTTTCTATTAATTAACGTGTTACTTCCTTTGGAAAGGGGATAGAAAAGAAGTGAAAGGTGGTGAAAGATGAAGGGCTTCAAATATGGCAACACTGTAATTGCGCGAGATGATGAATCTTAGAACAGTTGTTACACTACATCTGATGAAGAGTTTGCGAACTTTGTTGAAGCTTTTTAGTTCACATATATACATATATATATTCGTTCCTTTTACTCCTGCAAGGAGCATAGGTTCATAGCCCTGTTATATTATTTTGCTTCGGTGGGGTTAAGTGCTATTGGAACACCGAAGGTGGACGCTGTATAGTAGTATACAAACCGTATTTGGCCAAAAGGGCTTGATTTATAAAAATCTTATTTAGGTCACATTTGAATACAATGTGGCAAGTTTCTTGAAAATCGGTTAATGTTAATCTCATTGTAGCAAAAACCCACTAACTTTGTGCCAAAAAATAAAATACCTCTGGTTATCAAGTTATCAGTGTATTAGTTTTCATTTTTTATAATATCATTTCATGTAAGGTTCATTGAGGTTAAATTGAAGATAGACAAAAAGATGGACAGACAGTCTGACTGACATCCATATAGTAGTATGTAGTTATACATTTTTACCACATCGAAAAAATACAGTACACAGAGAGAATTTTGCTGCACGAATTTTAATGAATTTTTTCAGAAAACTAATGAAGTTTTCTTTACAAAATAAATGAAAAATTGTTTAAGTCTAATGGAAAAGCCTCATATATTTTATGAATCTTGTTTTAATGAAACTTTTTCAATAAGTATGTGAAACTTTTAATAAATAAAATGAAATTTTTCACAGCATTATATTAAAAATTCCATTAATTCAATAAAAAGTTTCAATGGCGAGTTCCAGTGAAACTTCATTAGTTTTATGCAAAAATTCATTATTATCATGCAGAGAAATCTCTCAGTGTAGTATGTCTTTAAAGTGATACTAAAAAATATCATACATACAATATTTCTTTTAGTTGAGTGGGTGAAAAGTATTTGTATTAATATTTGTATGTTCATAAAGTTCCTTTGTTGAATTTTATAGTTTACTAAAAAAAAACGAAAAATATTTTTGCTGATATAAGCTTCAAAAAAAAAGGGATAGAAAACTTATCAAATTCATTTGTACACACATTCTCAATGAGAATATACAATCTTGTGGTTAAAAGATTCTTTTTTGTTTTTCTTTTTGGGTTATGAATAATATGAGTACACTCAAAATAATACGTCGGTTGGCTGGACAGAAAAATTTGTTACTTTAACAAAATTTATTTCTGTTTTTAACTTAAAATAAAATTTGTTGATTTAAACAAATTCTTTTTTTTTCAATTTAACAAATCTAAATTTAACTAAATTGTAAAACTACAGTTTATCTGTAATTATACGAGTACTGACTCGTAGAATTGATCCAAATTTAGCGTGTCGGGACCCTCCCGAGACCCAGTGGAGAAAACATTTTGTCCGTTTTGCTCTAAATCTCATAGTTTTCGAGATATGGGCCATTTTAAAAAATCGGGAGGGAAAGAAATAGCACCATCTTTAAAACTTCGGATACATTGGTGGCGCCATCTACCAGGTAATAAAAGTAACATGAAAATATTATATTTTAACAGTAACTTTTTGTAAAGTTTAACGAATGGGTTCTTTAAAAATTAGTTTTCAATAATTTTGAAAATTAACACTCAAAATAAGTTAAAGTACTGAGGATTTTTAGTTTTAAGTTAAAGAAGATGACTAAAATCGTTGCTTAGATCAGTGTTTCAACTAAAAATTTGTTAAAAATTAGTCAAATCGATTTGAAACCGGTTTGACAGATTTTTCTACTGACGTATTATTTTAAGTGTACATAATTTTATTTTGTGAAAGGAAACACAGTAAAAGAAGAAAGGGAGTAGTTATAACAGTAGGATATGTTTAAAGGAAATTGTTAATATTGTTGTTAGCTTGTTAAGATAACGATGTGGAAAGGGGTTACTTTTATTAACAAGAGTGGTAAGTTATTTACACAAAATTAAATTAATTTTAAAACAAATAAAAGAAATTATTTAAACAATTTTAGAGTAGCTGTGGAATGGCAGAAATTCCCTTTAATTTTTTATTAAACTTTTATTACAAACATCTAGTTTTAGGATTTTGCTTGACAAAAGCTTAAAGTAAGGTATTGTATTATAAACCTAACTAGCGGGCAGAGCCCACCACGTTGTTAGCGTGTCTTTAATTTTTGTTAATTTCACTCTTAAAATACTTTGTCTGTAAAGACCGCTACAAATGCATTTAGAAACAAATGAAATTTCACTTGAAAACAAGCCCACCAATATTTCATTAAATTCAACTTACATTTTCTTTTGTTTTTGACTGTTAATAAAATGAAACACAAAAAATAATAAACAAAACAACTAACAAAAATTACCTGATAACATTATTTCTGATTTACTTTTTTTAGAAACTAAAATGACTAAATAAAATTAATGTTTTAAATCCTCAACTTCTGTAAAAGAATAAAAACAAAAATCCCAAAAAATACCGGGATTGCGGGATTAAAAAAATGGCTTATTTCCCGGGAATTCCCGGGATTTTTTTTTTTTTATTCTTTTACAGCAGTTTTAGCAGTATATTACAATTTTGGAAGCTTTATTTAAATTTAAAGCATTGATTTTTTTTGAAATTAATCTAAATAGATGAATGAGGGGAATTTTTAGTTGATCTTTTATTCTGGTAAATGGTAAATCTAAATAATTAGAAATTTATTAATTAAATTAATAAAAACAAATTTTTATTTTTAAATAAAAATTAAAAACCAACATTTTAGTCGAAATAAAATATATTTAAAATTAAAAAAATGCGATTTAAAATTCAATAAACAGAATTAGTATTAAAAAAATACTATTTAGGACAAGTTTTTTTTTTATATCAGTTGAATTTGGTTTAGTTAAACCTTTGTTTAAATAAAGCAATTATACAACATTTCAACACCAGAATTTCAATTACAAATACCTCCCAAATTAGTACTACCTCTAACCCGAAGCAGTAGTTTTAAATATCGGAATATAAATATTTAGAAGAAAATTTCTTTCTTTTTCTACGATTTTTTCTCTTTTAATAAATTTGTTTAACCTTTTGGTAGAGAAGGTTTTTATGCTAACCCTACAGGAAATTTTAACAAACTGTCACCGAACTGGCCCCTTTATATGAAATAGACTGGTCAGTTTTACAAGGCGTTGTCATAGGAGGGGGAAATTGACTCCTTGTGACATGTCACAAGACAAATCCTAGGACAGGTCCCTGAACTTTGTTTTTTATGAGAGTTGAATAACCTGTCCTAGAATTTGTCTTGTGACATGTCACAAGGAGTCAATTTCCCCCTCCTATGACAACGCCATGTAAAAGTGACCAGTCTATTTCTTTCTTTTTCTACGATTTTTTCTCTTTTAATAAATTTGTTTAACCTTTTGGTAGAGGAGGTTTTTATGCTAACCCTACGGGAAATTTTAACAAACTGTCACCGAACTGGCCCCTTTATATGAAATAGACTGGTCACTTTTACATGGCGTTGTCATAGGAGGGGGAAATTGACTCCTTCTGACATGTCACAAGACAAATCCTAGGTCAGGTCCCTGAACTTTGTTTTTTATGAGAGTTGAGTAACCTGTCCTAGAATTTGTCTTGTGACATGTCACAAGGAGTCAATTTCCCCCTCCTATGACAACGCCATGTAAAAGTGACCAGTCCATTTCATATAAAGGGGCCAGTTCGGTGACAGTTTGTTAAAATTTCCCGTAGGGTTAGCATAAAAACCTCCTCTACCAAAAGGTTAAACAAATTTATTAAAAGAGAAAAAATCGTAGAAAAAGAAAGAAATTTTCTTCTAAATATTTCAGACTTTTAGCCTAAACAGTTTTTACAGGTAATTAAATGACGTTTTTGGTCCCCCATTTTCGCAGCTTCCCGTAAAAATTCCCAAATAAAGGGTTGAAAAGTACCCTTTTCGATGCCATTATGTATGGAAATCGATTTCTTTTGCATGGCCACCACGGGCACGCTTGCAGAAGTCCAGACGCTGAACCCAATTTTCGACGGTTTTAAAGCATAAATCGGCCGATATTCGTACGAAGTTCATCAATCGTGGCTGGCTTGTTGGCATAGACCATAGATTTGACGTAGCCCCACAGGAAATAGTCCAACGGCGTCAAATCGCACGACCGAGGCGGCCAATCGACTGGACCATTTCGTGAGATAACACGTTCTCCAAACTTGGTTTGTAATAACTTGATTGTGACATTCGCTGTGTGGCTTGTGGCGCCGTCCTGTTGGAACCACATGTCCTCCAAGTCCATATCATCCAATTGGGGCCAAAAATATTCGGTTATCATTGAACGGTAGCGAATCCCATTCACAGTAACGTGCCGGTCTTGAACATCACGGAAGAAGTACGGCCCAATGACGCCGCGGGCCTATAAACCGCACCAAACCGTAATTTTTTCGGGATGCAATGATGACTCATGGAGTACGTGTGGATTGCTGTCTGACCAATAATGCATATTTTGTTTATTGACGAAGCCATTCATTATGACAACCATAAATTGGACGTAGCGCTCTTAACGTTGAGGCCACTGCCTCCGAATTTAGGTAGTAAATTTTAATAATTTCGACTCGTTGGCTCGTATATCTTTCCATCATGAAATGGCAAACCTTACTGACGAGAAATGTCAAAAGAGCGGCAAGAAATATGGCGTCGTTTGCTGTCCCTGTCTTTCTACTTTTGTAGCGTCCCTGTTGAAGAACCCTTTATATATAATCCTGCATCAGTGGATGTCTATGTTAAGGGTAGAATCCCATAAAAAATTTGAAGAACCAAACTCCAGCGGTTTGAATCATTCAAATTTCATTCTATTTCGTCCCAGTTGTATAGTTTTTCATTTCACTCGTTCTCCATTCTATTATATTTCCCAATTTTATTGTTTCAATTTCATTCGTTCCTCATTTCATTCCCTTACTTTCGCCATTCCATTACATTTCGTTTCCATTGCCTATTGCTTTAATTCCATTTTATTCTATTTCGATTTCCCAATTTAGTGTTCTAATTCCACTCGTTCCCCATTCCATTCCATTCCATTTCCATCACATTGTCTTGCATTTCAATCTCAATCATTTCTTGTTAGATTACATTTCTTTCAACTCGCTCCGTTTCACTCCGGTTTCTAATTTCCGTTTCCAAAATTGAGGACTCCCAGGTGACAAGTAGAACCAGATAGTGACAAACTATTCTCAACATTTGAACTGCACTAACTTCCCTTTAAGAATCACCTTACGACACTTTTCCGCTTTTACTTACCTACTTGTGTGAAGTCATGCAACTTTTAATAATGAGGTCATAGTGATGAAAACTACTAAAGTACAATTACTCATACATTAACACAAAGTTAATTTAGCTTCTAGTATTTATTTAAATTAAATGGTTCGCATTATTGAAATTGTATATTAGTTTCTCTTGGTCTCATTATTTACAATAATAACTATATTTCAATTAAACAGTTTCTGAAGAACTGAACAGTGTTTTTGTTTTTGAAACACATATATTTTATATAATAATGTAACTCTGAAAATGTAATATAAATGTACATCCCATAGTTACCATAAAATATTTTAATTCTTTACTCTTTATTGTTGTATGGAAATAATAACTATTTGCTGTAATAAAACTTCATTTAATAACTAAATGAGTAAGTATTAAGGCAGTGTTTATTTTTCAATCGTAACATCAATTCTATGTAAAACGAAATTATAAAATCACTAGCGGGCAAAGTACACTCACTACGTTGTTAGTATCCCAGTGCAGAAACGGAAATGATATATCATTATTTTTCGGACTTCCAGTAATATATTTCCATAACCGATTGAGGTTTATTTAAAAAGTAATAGGTAAAGTTTGTTTTCAATTGAAGAATCAATTAAAATACATTGAAACATATTGTTTAACTTTTTTTATCAATCAATAAAAAACAAACTAGAAAAATATGTATCGCCTGTAGGGGTTATTATTTCAGTCAAATATTCTATTTTTAGATATCTATTTTAGAAAAAATAATTTAAATAATTTCGTTGTTTTCTGTTTTAAAACAAAAAATTCAAATATTTCTTTTTTGTTAAAATAGTTTGTTTATATACAAAATTATTTCAATTCAAATTACAAGAAATTCTTTACTCATACACACAAACATAGTCAATAAAAATATGAATAGTGTTTTGAAAATCCAAACAACAAAAAAAAAAAACTTTCAAATATGAAAAAACAAACCACAAAATCGTTTTTTTTTTAGTTTTATCAGTTAAAAATTGGGAATTGTTTTAATAGACTTTTCAATTATTTTTATTTCTTTTATGGGTTGTTTAAACAA
Organism: Leucophora obtusa; assembly: GCA_949987735.1. Lineage (NCBI taxonomy): Eukaryota > Metazoa > Arthropoda > Insecta > Diptera > Anthomyiidae > Leucophora > Leucophora obtusa. The sequence goes on from OX465297.1 coordinate 209,565,648, forward strand.
TGTTTGAAAATAAATAGCAAAATGGTTTGAATATAATGAAAAATCAGTAGTCCTTTTTTTAATTGTGTTTTCAATTAATTTAATATGTATTTTAGGTTGTTCTTAAGGATAAAATATTGTGAGTGTAATAATGAGTAACTCATAACTAGTTATTTTATCGATTATTTTAAAACATAAAAATAATGCTTTACCAATATTAACTTAATTTTATCATTATTTTAAATTTCAAGTAATGTTCAAGATTTTTTTGTGAATTTTTTTTTATTTCTTAAAGCTAAATTATTTAGAGCTGCCAAGTGGCAGGGTCGATTCCCGGTACGGGAAAATTTTATTCTAAAATTTAGAAGCAGCATAGCTTTCCAAGTTGTGCCCAAAGTCCAACTTTTTGTATAATATGAGGTTAACTCTTAAAACGGCTCTTGCAAAATTTCAAACAAAAAAGTTTCCATTTGCCAAAGTTATCGCAGTAAATATATTTATGTATTTACTGAGGATAGTATCGTACTAAAGATACTACAGTAATAATTTTAGTAAAAGCTAAACATAATTTATAGTATACTTTAGGGATTTAATTTTAAATTAACACTGTTTATTATTTCACCCTAAAAATATTCTATACATTTTGTTTAGATTTTACTAAAATTAATATTATATGTAATTTTTTTAGTACGATACTATCCTTAATAATAAGTATATGGATTAGATAGTGAGGGCGCATATTTTTAATAGTGTTTTTTTTTTAATTTACAGTTGCTAATAAACTGAAGCTAAAGAAATATATTTTAAAATACTTGGTATAAGAAAATATTTTCAAATTAACATTTTAAAAAAACGAAAGCCGACAAAGCACAAGAACTAGATATCAATCGGTATTTTTCGCGACATCCTAATACAAAAGTAATAAGAATTGTAGTAAGAAAAGTAATTAGTGACCTTTAACACCCAGTGTAGAAAATCATTACCAGTGCAATGGAAACCCTTTTTCATCAATTAAAAGTTTAAGAAAAAATTTTTCCGCAACAAAATTTTTATTTTTTAATTTAAAAAAATAAATAAGAATTTTTATTGCCGCCACCGGGTATCGAACTTGCGACCTCAAGACTGCTAGTCTTGCTTTCTACTGCTGAGCTGTTGTGTCTTATTCTCTTCTATAAAAGCACTTATTACACAAGTGCAGAATGTGCACTGCAATTCAGTATTTTTTACAGTTTATATATTCTTAAAACTTATAGATTTTTAAAAATTAAAAAACTAAAAAATATTGAATTCATACAAATTAATTATAAAGAAATAAAACAAATTTTTTTAATTAAAACAAAGAACTAAAAAAATATTGGTCGCGCCAGGAATCGAGCCCACGATCATCTGTTTGGTAATAAACGGTATCAAAATCGCTGTTAAGGGCCATTCGTATATAGCAATAATGCTTCAGAAGCAATACTTAAGTGATTTTCTTAATGCTGTCCACAGTTACTTCTAGACAAGCTTAAAAATATACTAGCGGATACTTTGGAAGCAATAAAAGAAGTGATATTTTTAAATTGTTCAAAATTACTACTAAAAAAGCAGTAGCAATGGCCGTTTTTTTTTAATCACTGGATTTATTTTCGGATTTATTTTATTTTGTTAAAAAATCCACATTTTGGTTTTTAATTTTCAAAATTGAATATTTTTATCAAAATCTAACACTTATTCGATAATATAATGTGAAAGAATATTACTTAATTTTGTAAAAATGTAAATACAGGAATTGAATTAAGCTAAATACAAAATGGATTTATAAAATAAATAAATCCGTTTTGGATTTAGCTTAATTTAATTCTAGAAATTGTATTTTCGCAAAATTTTAATTTTTTGTTTCACATTATATTAGCGAATAAGTTTAATATTTGAATAACAATATAGAATTTTTTAAATTTAAATGAAAATGTGGATTTTTTAACAAAATAAAATAAATCCGGTGATTAAAAAAAAGTCCAATTTTGCCTCAGGAATAGTTCTAAAGCAATCAAAGAAGTGGTTTGCAAAGCATGACTTCCAATTTTATTTTTTTGCTGGATGTTAATGTTAAAGCAAGAATTTTCTTAGTATTGCTTATTTTTATATAAAAACAAAAAAATATGTCGTTACCTATGTAGGTACTTACTAGTATTGATAAAAATGATAAATCTGAAAGTTGATTCTCAAACAAAAAAATTTAAAAAAAATATATTTCTATTGTTAAATTTTTATACCCTACACCACTATGTGGTCAGGGTATTATAAGTTTGTGCTGATGTTTGTAACACCAAAAAATATTGGTCCTAGACCCACCTTATAGTATACCGATCGGCTCAGAATTTTGTTTTATTTCGATTTAACGATGTCCGTCTGTCCGTCTGTCCGTCCGTCCGTCCGTCACTCCGTCTGTCTGTCTGTCCATGCATTCTTGTGCGCACTCTACAGGTCGCAAATATTAAGATATTTTGATGAAATTTGGTACATAGAGCTATGTTGGCCCAGTAACGCAGCTTATTGATTTTGGTGAACATCGGTCTATGTTTAGACCTAGTGCCCATATAAGAGTCCTACCAAAATTATATTGTTTATACGCTGCAGGTCGCAAATATTAAGATATTTTGATGAAATTTGGTACACAGACCTATATTGGCCCAAGGACGAAGCGTGTTGATTTTGGTGAACATCGGTCTATGTTTAGACCTAGTGCCTATATAAGGGTCCCCCCAAAATTATATTGTTTATACGCTGCAGGTCGCAAATATTAAGATATTTTGATGAAATTTGATACACAGACCTATGTGGGCCCAGGGCCGAAGCCTATTGATTTTGGTGAACATCGGTCCATGTTTAGACCTAGTGCCCATATAAGGGTCCCCCCAAAATTGGCTTGGTTACAAACTGCAGATCGCAAATATTAAGATATTTTAATGAAATTTGGTACACAGACCTATGTTGGCCCATGGACGAAGCCTATTGATTTTGGTGAACATCGGTCTATGTTTAGACCTAGTGCCCATATAAGGGTCCCCCCAAAATTGGCTTGGTTACAAACTGCAGATCGCAAATATTAAGATATTTTAATGAAATTTGGTGCGCTGACTCACATTATAGAAAATTTTGACACAAGCCCCTTTTAACCCATTCGAATTTCGGATCCAAACATTAGTTGGCTTTTACCCAGACTGGTGTAGGATATTGTATAGTCGGCATGCCCGACTTTAACCTTTTTACTCGTTTTAATAAAATTTGCTTAAAATAGATTTTCCAAAAAAAAACAAATATTTATAAAACAAAATTTTTTTTTATTGTTAAATTTTTGAAATAAAATTTTCTCGTGCCGAGAATCGAACATGGAACTCTAGCAGTCGACAGCTATACCACCTAATACGCTGTTCACAGTACGATTCTTAAAAACTGTAACGACAGAAGTCGCTCCGCTCGTTTCTGTCTACACACGTTGCAATTTATCCTAGGAATTCCCAAACACCCCTCGTAGTTTTTCTGGATAATTATCAAAGGGCCCTCGATACGAGCAAGGGTATATAAAGATCAGTTGCTGGCAGCCGCCAAAGGGTTCACAAGGTATTACTAATCATATTCTCTATTTCTAGCTCTTGGATACTTATCCTTACAAGGACGTGTGCCGCATCCACTGAATATCCTTCGAGGTCCTGCAAATATCCTTCGCGGTCCTGCGGATATCCTTCGAGGTCCTACGAATATCCTTCGAGGTCCTGCGAATATCCTTCGAGGTCCTGCGAATATCCTTCGAGGTCCTGCGGATATCCTCCGAGGTCCTGCGAATATCCTTCGAAGTCCTGCGGATATCCTTCGAGGTCCTGCGGATATCCTTCGAGGTCCTGCGAATATCCTTTGAGGTCCTGCGAACTTCCTTCGAAGTCCATCGCATATCCTTCGACAATTCACCGTAATCTTGAACATGTACTAGCAGGAGACGTGCCGTTCATTGGTCACTTCCCACCGTATCCTTGAACATTTACTAGCAGGAGGCGTGCCGTTCGTTGGTCACTTCCCACCGTATCTTTGAACATTTGCCAGTTCGTTGGTCACTTCCCACCGTATCTTTGAACATTCTCTAGAAGGAAGCGTGCCGTTCGTTGGTCACTTCCCAACGTATCCTTAAAAATTTGCTAGCAGGAGGCGTGCCGTTCGTTGGTCACTTCCCACCGTACCTTTGAACATTTGCTAGAAGGAAGCGTGCCGTTCGTTGACCACCCCCAACCGTATCTTTGAACATTTGCTGGAAGGAAGCGTGCCGTTCGTTGGTCACTTCCCACCGTATCTTTGAACATTTTCTAGCAGGAGGCGTACCGTTCGTTAGAAGGACGTAGAGTCACCGTGTACCCAGGAATATTAGATCCAACGAGAGCAAACCGCACCTCTCTCTTTCCACTCTATTAAATTTAGCATTAGGTGTTTCGTAATTAGATATAAGTGAATCAATAAATTGAATTTTTATAAAGTTTTAACAACGCCTTTTCTCTCTGTCACTGAACAAAATAAATTCCTGTGACGAACCCTACTCCCGCGAGCTTACCCCAGCAAACGGAGGAAAACTCGTCGTTACAAAACTTTTATGTAAAAGTTAAACATCCCAGTGTAAAAACGGTAATGACATATCATTATTTTTTGGACTACCAGTAATGACACCCACTTACCTTCTGCATTATTTTAAAACATATAGTAATAAGTTACTGATAATGACTTATGTTTATCATTATTTCAAATAGAAAATATTTTTATAGATTTTTTAAAAAAAAAATTTTAATCTATTTTTAGACTCAATATTTTTTAAACACTGGTAAGGATATATGTAACCACATATTTTTTAACTTCTTGTATGTTGGCCAGTAAGCTTACTTGTGCGCAGCAGGTCAATTATGTTTTCATCTATTAAATATTACATGTCGATATAGCTCAGATGGTAGAGCTATTGACTGGCAATCTGTAGACCCAGGTTCGATTCCCGCATCAGGAAATTTTATTTTAAAAAAAATACAATAAAAAATATTTTTTTTATATAATTTATTTTTTTGAAAATCTATTTTTAGACTCATTATTTTTGTCAGTACTGGTAAGCGCATAGGTAACGATATATTTTTTGATTTTTCGTATGCTGGTGTGTAACCATAACTCATTATTTTTCGCGACATCGCCATATAAAGGTAATAAGAAATGTAATACCAAAAGTAACTAGTTAGCATTACCAAGTATGTAGTTACATAACCACATATCTGGTAATGATTTTCTACACTGGGATATCAATTCACACATAAAATTTAAGTGTTTAAGTTAAACGTCTCGAAAAGCTGTCCCTTAACAACTGCAAGAAAAAAAGGATGTAACAAAATTTCCCAAAAAGTTATTTTTTCTTCGGCCGGTGATAATAATTAAAAATAAATTGCTTGCAAAAAGAAAGTCGGAAACAAAATTTTCAAATTTCTAGTTAAGGGATAACTTCATGGTTATTTTGTCTTCTTCTGCTTCAAACTTGTCATTCAACACCAATTGATATCAAACTTATCGTGTTTAGAAATTAAACATGATAATCTAGAACATCTCACTTAAACATGTTTAACACTTAAACACATAAAATTAAACATGTATGTGTGAATGCCGTATTAAAGTGTAATTTTGTTACATACACCAAGCCGTATGATTTATTTTAATTATTGTATAATATAAAAATATTACTCATACGCCATGTAGATTTATTTTTGTTTTAGTTTTTAAATATTATTCCTAAAATGCAAATATATAAATATCTGCTTTAAATAAATACTAAATTTTGTTGTTTATGTATTTATAAAAACAAAATTCAACAATAAAACCAAAAATCCGTAAAATTGTTATTTTCACAAATAATTCATTAAAATACATTTGAAAACTGTGTTTGCTGCTGTTGTCAGTTAAATAATCTCTAAAAATAGTAACAATTGCAAACAATGATAAAAACAAATGTATAAATTAATACATTTCACTTAAAAATATTTAGTGCTTACACATGTAAGATGGAGTTAAATACGTAGTACGTGGAAATGCCGTATAAGCTATATCGACATGTTACATTTGATAGATAAAAATATAATTGACTTGGTGAGCACAAGTATGCTTACGCGCAACTTACAAAAAATTTAAAAATATGTAGTAATGTAAAATCTATTAGATTTTCAAAAAAATTTACAAAAAAAATCTGGAACATTACTTCATATGTGAAATAATTATAAAAATAAGTCATTATTGGTAGTGCATAATTTTTTGTTTCGAAATAAAGGAAAAAGTAACTAGTTAATAATAACTAATTATTTTATCTTTTAAAATAATACAGAAAATAAGTCGGTATAATTACAGAGAAAAGAGATTTATTTTGACAACTAAATTTTTTTTTGCCAACCGAAAGGTTTCGTCAAAAGTATAATAGAATTTCGGATGAAATGATATTTTTCAATTGTGCCAATAATAGACTTAATTGCGATAACCAAATAATTCGGTGACAAAAAATCGATCGATCACAATGCATCAGTTTTCTTTGTGTTGTTTTTTATTTTAGAGACACTTCTTTAGTTGTCACCCTATTGGAAATATATTCAAATAAATGAATATAATATTCATTGAATGTGTGTGTGTGTGTAAGCCTTTATGAATTAGTTTGTGGGTGAACGAAATGCATTCTAATAATTTCCAATTAAATACACACCAATAAATTTTTGAAAACTACAAAACTATAGCAAATATTTGGGTAATAATTCTATGCATTAAGCTTAGTAATTTTTTACAATTATATGGAAAAAACGCTATAATTGATATAGCAAAAATTGTGCTGCCCGAGCAAGAATTTTATAAAAAAAATTCTATATAATTTGTTTTCACTTGAATTTAGCACATTTATAGGACTATTATTTGGCATTTGCTATACAAATTGCATTTTGGTTTTGTTGAGATTGCTTAGTTTTTAGAAAAAAAAATACTGTTGACAGCTATTAAATATTATTTTATTGTATAGATTGTATTTGGTGGTTCACTTTGAAATGGTGTAGTGTATTACATTTTTAAACTTAACGGTCTTTTTTCTATGCACTGTATTCATTACAGTTATACAAGCGAACGAACATAACCCTTTAACCTTTAGTAATTGTCTACACATAAATGAACTTCTATAAAAGAGAAAATTTTATGTAAATAGTGTTAAACAAAAATAATGTTTATGATCCATCTATTGCACTATAGACCAATATACTAATTTGTGTAGAAAGAATTGCATTTCTTTACTACTAAAGGAACTTTGGTTGAAGCAACAACATTAACAGAGAGCAAAATAATAGCTTTGTAAAACCATGTGATTTTCTTTGGAAAACAAAAATAACTCGTAGATATTGGAGTTGATTCTCATTCTAAAATTTACTTAAGAGTTTATTTAAACAAAAAAAAAAAAAAACTTAAATCTACCTTATAACCTACAGAGAAACCCACAAAGACAATCTGATGATAGTACTTGGTAGTACTTGAAAATGCATTAATTGTCAACCATTGATTTTAGGAAAGTTTTTGTTAAAGTTTTTCTCTATCTGTTGTAAAAACATTAATTAGCACAAATTTAATTTTATTTGGAATTTGTAGTAATTGGTTTTAAACCGAAGAAAATAACACTCATTGTAGTAAGTTTAAGTTTTAAGGCTTCATTATTCTAATCGTAAAGTAAGAAAACGTATCTGTAATCAATTCAATGTGTTAAAATAATATGGAAACTATATTTGTCTTTTTTCTCTGTATTGAAACTGTTGCCAAGTAAAATCGTAAAAAAGTTCTATTGAAAATAGAAATTTGCTATTTTATTAAATTTTTAAAATTTTTAAGCCCTGTCTCCTAGTGCAACGATGAAAAACAAATTATTATACCTACACATAACGAAACATTTTGTTTTATAAACATATCAATTCACATTTACATACATATCTGTTTGGTTGCATGTGTTTAGTTTTGTGTAATGAAATCAACATTTATGTGTACAACAAAAATCAAATCAACCGAAACTATTGTAAGCAATTAAAAATACTTTTTGGGGTAATATTTATACATTCAGTATTTGCACACAGACACATGAATGTAAATGGATTTGAAAGCAATGGAAATTGAATTGTGTATATTTACCGCTTTGCTCATTCAAGTTTACAGAATGTAGTTATCTATATGAATGGAAATATGTAAATTTACATATTTAGTTAATATGGCTGCATTTTACATACGATAAACAAAAAATTGATAAAAATAAAGAAACAAAAACAGTTATTAGGTAACACTAGGGTGGCTTGTTTTGACAATTTCCATCTATAGTAGGCTAAAAAAAATTGTGATAGACATTACAGAACCTTTTTTTCTAAATTAGTTGAGATTTTTGAAATAAAAATTATAATAATATCAAAAAATATATTTTTATTATTTGTAATTTACTTGTAAAAATTGTATCATCTTTCTTTGATTTGAAAATAATTTAAACAGAAAGTGATATTAATTTATGATCTAGAGTCAAACTAAAAGAAACATTCATTTACTTAAAACTAAGAGATCAACTAAATATTCCCCCATTCATCAAAAAAGTAATGCTTGAACATAATTTGATTGGACAGGCTTTATTCACTACTACTCAGATATAAATATTGGGTTTCTAGCATAATATATATTTAGCCCATGAAACCCAAGGCCAAAATAAAGCGATTTTGAGAGCTTTGACTTTTTTCTGGCATTGAAGTTAAATTTTCAACTTTGATGTCTTCAGAGCCTAATAGTAAAATTGCATGATAAATATTTTTTCGGAACAGTTTAACCTCCAACTCTTCAACTGACGGGTTTTTATTCTCCCTTTTTTAAAGGGGGCCAAATAAGTCCCTTTAATTGAAGCGCTGAAGGGTTAAATTGTTCCACAAAAATGTTCCCCGTACTTAGTTATACTCTACACCACTACGTGCACTGATAATAATCCATGCATAAAATTACGAAAAAATGTCAAAATAACAAACAATTTTGTAAAATACACGAAAAATGGTTTATATTACGAAAGTTTTTGTTGTTTTGACATTAATTTCGTATTTTTATGCACGGATTATTATGTGTGTGGAGAGGGTACAATAAATTTTCTGCTGATATTTGTAATACCAAAAAATATTGGACCTAGACCCACCTTACAGTGTACCCATCGATTCACTTTTCACTTTTTATTTCGAATTAACAATGTCCGTCTGTACGTCCATGCATTTTTTGCGCACTCTACAGATCGCAAATATTAAGATATTTTGATAAAATCTGGTACACCGACCAATGTCGGCCCAAGAACGAAGCCTATTGATTTGGGTTAAAATCGATCCATGTTTAGACTTAATGCCCATATAAGGGTCCCCCGAAATTGGCTTGTTTACACGCTGCAGGTCACAAATACGAAGATATTTCAATGAAATTTGGTTCGCTGACTCACATGGTACCAAAAACAAAGCCTATTGATTCTAGAAAGGATCGCAGCATATTTGGACCTATCGCCCATATGGGCTATATTTTCGATTTTCTCTTCTTTTATCATTTTATAGAAAATTTTGACACAAGTCCGTTTTAACCCATTCGAATTTCGGATCCAAACATTAGTTGGCTTTTAACCAGACTGGTGTAGGGTATTATATAGTCGGCATGCCCTTTTTTACTCGTATTTTGCATAAGTTCGCTAAACACATCCTATACCTGAAATAGAAGATTCACATGGTTTCCTATGCCTATTCACAACAAACATTTAACCCCCCAAAAAACATAGGGCCACACTTAAAATTTTAAAACGCCAACACGCGTATATTTCCTATTTTGTTTGAACCCTATGCCAGAATCAGTTGTCAGAACCTTGTTATTTTGGGAAAAAAAATTTGATTTTGGTGTAAAGTGTAATTGGTTACACTCATAAAATAGATTTGCGCATACAACTGAATTTATTTCCAATTTAGTAGGTTTGAGGTTAAGAAGAAGAATAAACATTTTCCTCAAAAGTTATAAACACATCAAATTTGCAAATCGGACTAGATCCAGTTTCTGCCTTTTTTATGGGCAGGCTTCATCAGTGATTTTCCATTAAATTACATTATTGCTTATATTTTTATTGTCAGATTGTCTCTATATGCATACTTTCAGAAGTGATCAAACAGACATATACAAACACTCTACTTTAGATTTCCTGTTTATCTTCTTATTTCCTCCGTGTCACCTTTTCGCAAATGTTGCCACATTGACGTATGGTTTTTACGTACAAGTGCAGGCAATTTGTATATATTAGAGACGGACAGCCAACAGGGCATTTTTATTTTCTTAGTTAAGTGTTATTTCTGTCGAATACTTCGGTTTTCAGAATTTTTCAGTTGTGACTACCGAGTTATTGTTGAGGCAATAGAAATTTTATTGCCATCCATAAAAAAAAATTTCCACAACAAAAAAAAGTTTCCACAAAAAAAATGTTTCCACCAAAAAAAGAAAAGTGTTTGCACAAAAAAAAGTTTCCCCAAAAAAAAAATAGTTTCCCCAAAAAAAAAAAATTTTTCTCAAAAAAAAATGAGTGTTATCTCTGTTCGGTTTAAGATCAAATATTACAAATTCTAAATAGAATTTATAATTTTTATTTTACAACCCATAGAGAAAAAACTTATGAAAAAAACTTTCCTAGAAAAAAAAAATTTTCACAAAAAAAGTGTTTTCACAAAAAAAAGTGTTTCCAAAAACAAATATTTCAAAAAAAAAACAAAAAAAAGAATTGAGATGAGATAAATGAGATAGTATGAGCTGAGATTAGATTGGGTTAATGCTATAAGTGCTGCCTGGTTGTCATAGTAACGCCAAGGTCTGGTTGTCATAGCAATACGAAAATTTTATATGTAGGGACGCCCTAATCCCCTAGCGGTCTGAAATATACTTTACGACCTATTCTCATACCTACCAAATACACATAAAAAATTTCATAAAAATCGGTCAAGCCGTTTCGGAGGAGTACGAACACAAACACCGTGACACGAGAATTTTATATATGTGACGCGCAAAATAGAAAGGGACCTAAGGGTAAAAACCGGTTTTGTTCAGAAGAGCCATTTTAAAGATTTAAATACGTGTATCTTTGGTGTACCATCACTGAGCGTGTTGGTATTGGTCTCATTTGAAAGCGACACATCTCATGACGTCAGGAACGTGTTGGTCAACCTTGAAAAAGGTCGTCCCTACCTCTTGTTTTGTGTAGTTGGTTTTTACTGTTTTCTACCTAGCGCGCTGTTTCCATGAGTTTGATATCAATTTTGCTCGCGGTTTTTCGAATCCAGCTTTATTTTCTGAAATTATTAATTGTGAATTATAATAAATACTCATTTATAATTCTTTTAAATCGTGAATATCACTCTGTTAGTACGAAATTTTTTTTAGAATCGTCGACTTCACTTTCATAAAACGCGTATATCTCTGGGAGGGAACACTTTTGGGGCATTGCATCGGTCTCATTCGATGCTCAGATGTTGTCCACATCAAAAAAAAAATTGATTTTTTTACCCTTAGGTCCCTTTCTCTATGCGCTGTCACATATATAGATTACATGTCGGTCTAGCTCAATCATACACTTAAAATAATACGTCAGTAGAAAAATCTGTCAAGCGGGTTTCATATCGATTTGACTAATTTTTAACAAATTTTTAGTTGAAACATTGATTTAAACAAACATTTTAGTTATCTTCATATAACACAATACTAAAAATCCTCAGTAGTTTAAATAATTTTGAGTGTTAAATTTCAAAATTATTTAAAACTAATTTTTAAGAACCCATTCGTTAAATTTTAAAAAATATTGTGAATTGTTAAAATATGATATTTTCATATTTCTGTTATTACCCGGTAAATGGCGGCACCAGTATATCCAAAGTTTTAAAAATGGCGCTATTTATTTTCCTTCCGATTTTTTAAAATGGCCCATATCGCTAAAACTAAGAGAGATAGAGCAAAATTGACGAAAATTTCGACTACCCCTAACCGTATAATATCCCAGTAAAAGGGGCTATTTCTATCCAAAAATGGACCATGGTGAGGAGGGGCCTTGGACCCTCGTGAATTTCTAATAAAAAATTTTCACTTTATAAAATGGCCCATTTTCGAAAACTAAGCGAGATAGAGCAAAACGGATAAAATGTTTGCTCCCCTGGAGTGCCCTTACATAACTTTAGATGGTATGTACTAGGCCCAGGGAGAGTCCCGAGACGTTAATTTGAACAAATTTTACAACTCAGTATAATTGCAAATAAAACTGTAGTTTTCCTAATTTCTTACTTAAATTTAGATTTGTTAAATTTAACAAAAGTATTTGTTAAAATCAATCAATTTTATTTTAAGCCAAAAAACCGGAATAAATTTTGTTAAAGTAACAAATTTTTCTGTTCAGCCAACAAATTTATACTTTTGAGTGTAGACCACCTACTTTGCATCAATTTTTTCTGGAATAACAGCTGTTTTCGGACGACCTCCATGAACGTTATCGCGGATGGAAGATCGACCACACTTGAATTCTGCATATCAGTAATAAACATTTTCTTGAAAAAGGGAACAGCCAAACAAAGTCGTTCAAAGTACTGCTGTAGGCTCAGTTCAATTTTAAAATCGTCAAAAATTGTCCATAAAAAACTTTCTCGAGAAAATTCCACGGAAAAAAAAAGTTTTACATAAATTAGTTTTTAAATGCCAGTTTGAATAAGAACGGATAAGAAAAAAAAAATCGAGATATGTGATGCCTATTGGTTCCCCAACTTTTGCTCACTCTTACATCTTGCTGCAAAATAAAAGTGACAAAACGAGGCATCCTAGTAAACACTAACCGAAATCAATTAAATTTTGATAATTATTTTACTTAATTAAATATGTTTTAGGTATTTAGGCAATTTATTATAAATATCAAATTAAATATAGATTTGATTATGAAAACCCAAATAAAATTAAAAATTGTGATAAAACATAAAAATCGCATTTTTAGAATATATTTGAAATTAATTTATACACAAAAAAATATATTTAGTACGAATTTTATTTTACCTCAAATCGAAAATCTAATAAGATAAGTGATTATTTTTATGATAGACAATACAATTGTCTCACCCCATTATTTCATTCTCCGCATTAAGAAAATGATAATAAGGAAAATAATAATGATTAATTTTTAATTTCTATAATTACTTTGAGTTGCCTTCTAATTAATTGTGAAGATAATAATCAAAAATATTCCCACAAAAATTGTTAAACTTATTTTTCACTTTTTATTAATTTTTCTATAAACTTTCATATTAATAAATTTACTAAAACAAGCAGCCGTTAAAGGACTTGAATCTTATAAATTATACTCAATAAATAGATTACAAAGGCTTATATCCTTTTAGTCATACACATGTATACAGAAACACTGTCCAACACTTTTACAATTCTTTGTTTTATTTGCTTCATAAATTAAAATGTTATCTCAAGTATAGTAATCAAAATAAATTGCAACACGTCATAAAAACTAACAATTGCATTTATAAAAAAACAGCTGAATTTGTAATTGCTATAACCACAACAATAATAACAATAACAGCAACAACAACATCAACGACACAAACTTCATATTCATGCATGAGTTGGTTCTACATATAAATAGAAAAACGAAAAATGTAAATAAAAACCAACCATTATAAATCTTGTCTATTCAAAAATTTCATACATAAAGTATAACAAATGACATGAGATATCACAACAGAAAAAAAACACACAAACACATTAACAACACGAAATAAAAAAAACACTAGGTTCAATGGTCATATGATGATAACTCAAGCCAAATAACTTTTTTGTCAAACAATACTTAAATTTGTCGTCCTCATCTTAAGTTATAAAAAATTGCCAGTTAAGAGATAACAACTTATGATCATATAAACAAGAATTTATAAAATTTACATAAAATTCCCCCATCCTAAACAAAAATATATAATTTATTTTTACGAAAACTTCAGACTAACTAACATTAAGAAATGTACTGCTTCTGGTGAGAAATATTTACTACTTGTTTTGAAAATTAAAAAAAAGATAATCATGAACGAGTGAAATTTGATTCATTTTAACCAGGGTTTAAACAAGGTAGTAATAACTGCTTGTGCTACTGCTACAAAAGCAAATTAGTAAAATATAGAAAAACGAAATATGACTACTTTCATGCCGAGTAGTTTTTTTAGCGAAAGAATAAATGATTTTAGTTTATCTTGATGTGTGATGATCTTAGTTATCTGATGTGTATTGTGCGTAAAATGAATATTTTAGACCCTTTGTATGTAATATGCAGTATTATAATTAGCACCAAGTACACTCACAAAAAAAAATCCCGTACAAATAGTTTCAAATTCTGCTAAAGTAACAGAAAATATTTTCAATGAAGTTGAGCATCACGGCCTGCTAAATTTAGGGGAGCTCAATTTTAGCTAAAAAAGTTGGTTAAAATACAATAATTTAGAAGAAATGTTGTTTAATGGAATTGAAAATTATTCAGTTGAAATCAGCACATGTTAGTTGACTAAAAACATGTCAAAATTCAATTAACATTAAAAAATTTGGAAGAATGTTTACTTAATAGGAATGAAAGACTTCCAGTTGAAATCTGCAAAATATGCTGCTGAAATTACTATCACTTTTATCAATTATACAACAAAATAATAAAAAAAATTTGCGACACATCATTTCTAGTAGACTTTGTCATCACGAATATGGTCCTAGAATTTCACAAATCACGAATATATTCCTAGTTAAAGAAATATTTTCAAAAAAGTTAAAATTTTTTGACAAACTTTTTGCAAAAAAAATACAAAACTAACTAGGGCAAGGAATTCTGTGCAAATGCATGTTTTTTCTCGATAGTCCAAAACTAATATGGACTAAGTATTTATCCGAATCATCAAATTTAGAACAAAATGGCATCGATTTGTAATTGCATATTTCTGCATATTTTGTCGAAAATGCATGTTCTTGCATATTTTGACTTTAAATGCATATTTGGTGTCTTTTCAACGCATATTTTGTGCTTTTTAATGCATATTTTATGCTTGTTAATAAATATTTGTGCATATTTTTCATTTTCAGCAGCATTTTTTATTTTGTAAAAAAATATAAAATATTGAAATTTTCATATTTTGATTCATTTAAGATAAACATTCTTCAAAACCTTATTGACTTATGGAAAATCTTCGAGTTCTGTGTCTGTTTGCAAAAAAATCTAACTTTAATATATTTTTAAGTTTTAAAATGCATTATTTTTGCAAATATAAAAGTTTTTAGTGCATATTTCTTATATTTTTAATGCATATTTTTCTTTTTTAGCTGCATATTTTAGGCCCATATTTTCCATTTTTAAGTGCATGAAATTCCTTGCCCTAGTGATAACGCTATTTTTGCAACGTGCAAATAGAACACACTAGACCAGGGCTGGCAAAATTTTGACACGCGTGGCACGCGACGTTTTGTTGGATATTTCAAAAAATTTAAACTACCCAGTGTAGAAAATCATTACCAGATATGTGGTTATGTAACTACATACTTGGTAATGGTAACTAGTTACTTTCGTTATTACATTTCTTATTACCTTTATATGGCGATGTCGCGAAAAATAATGAGTTGTCGTTACACACCAGCATACGAAAAACCAAAAAATATATCGTTACCTATGTGCTTACCAGTACTGACAAAAATAATGAGTCTAAAAAAAGATTTTCAAAAAAATAAATTATATAAAAAAAAAATATTTTTTATTGTATTTTTTTTTTTTTAATAAAATTTGCTGGTGCGGGAATCGAACATGGGTCTACAGATTGCCAGTCAATAGCTCTACCATCTGAGCTATATCGACATGTAATATTTAATAGATAAAAACATAATTGACCTGCTGCACACAAGTAAGCTTACTCGCCAACATACAAAAAATCAAAAAATATGTGGTGTTTAAAAAATATTGAGTCTAAAAATAGATTTCAAAAAATTTTCAAAAAAATCTAAAAAATTATTTTCTATTTGAAATAATGATAAAAATAAGTCATTATCAGCAACTCATTATTATATGTTTTAAAATAATGCAGAAGGTAAGTGGGTGCCATTAATGGTACTCCAAAAAATAATGATATGTCATTACCGTTTCTACACTGGGTATTAGAAGACCAGCAAAAAGTTCAGTTAAATGTTAAATTTCGCTACAAAAATGTGTAATTTAGGTCCATAATGGTAAAAATTTTCATAGAGCTTGTAAGTCGTCTTTTAAAATTAATAAAACTCTGTATTGCCACCATTTTTTGTTCAAAGAAATACGATATGGTTAATACAGAACTCGCAAATTCGATTATCAGAAAATTCTTGGAAAATTTCTAAAATTCTAGAAAATGCCTCATAATCGGAAAAATAAAAAGTACCAGAAAACTGGAAAACAGCTTATAATAAAATTAACTCTAAAAAATTAAGTTTTTTTGTGTTTTGATCGTGTTTCGCAGAGCCATTTCATCTAAAATAGAAATTTCTCTGTTCAAATACATAATATTCCCTTGTTATTCATTATTATAATGATAAAAACCATGCGATTTATTTTAACAAAATCAAATTTTTGCCCAAAGCACACTTTTCAACTACATAGTTTCTTACGTAGTTAAATAATAAATGGCGCCCAATAATTTAACTTTTTCTAACAATATGAAATAACCACTAAAAATGGAATAACCACCCAAAAAAATTAAAAGGCAATAATCTTCAAACTGTTTGAATTTTATTTCATTGGAAATTTTTTCATAATGAAATAATCTCAATATTTAAAGATTAAATAAACTCCTAAAAATTAAATAACGGTCAAACATTTCTACGTCATTTTCTGGATGTTATTTAACTTTTCCCTTTGTGGGTTATCCATAGCGCTGATAAATATGTACATCTGCGATGATATTTTAAAGAGAAAATTTCCAAATTTTAAAAATTTTTAAAAAGGACCTTTAAAATACAACTAAAATTAAGGTGACACGCGAGAAATTTTTCAAAAAAAAAATTTGTCCGTTTCTGGCACGTAGCGAAAAAAAACTCTTGCCACCCCTGTGTTAGACGATTTCCTATGCATGTACTTCAGATTGAAATTTGTCTTTTTTCAGGATTTCGTTAATAAATAACTTACAACGAAAATAATTCCTTTATTAAAACATTCACGAAGTTTCTTTTTTAACTTTAAGAAAAAATTGACTTAAACTAAAAAAAGTTGATTTTTTTACCTTAAAAAAATCAAATATGTTAAAAACATGTTTTTATTCAATGCGAGTTTATAAAATGCTTGAATTAACTACACTGAAAATAATACGTCTGTTGGCTGGATAGAAAAATTTGTTACTTCAACAAAATTTATTCCTGTTTTTTAGCTTAAAATAAATTTGTTGATTTTAACACTTTTTTGTAAAACTTAACAAATCTAAATTTAAGTAAAAAAATTGTAAAACTACAGTTTTATCTGTAATTATACTGAGTCGTAGCGTATGCCCTCACTTGATTTGGACTAGGCCAGTTCAAGCGAGGGTATATAATGGTACCACAGTTTTACAAATTTTTTACTTAAACATTTTGTCCGTTTTGCTCTATTTCGCTTAGTTTTCGAGATATGGGCCATTTTATGAAGTCGAACATTTTTATTAAAAATTTCCGAGGGTCCAAGGCCCCGCCAAGGTTTATTTTTGGACAGAGATAACCCCTTTCGTATTAAGCGGTTAGGGGTAGTCGAAATTTTCATCAATTTTGGTCTATTTCTCTTAGTTTTCGAGATTTGGGCCATTTTAAAAAATCGGGAGCGAAAGAAATAGCGCCATCTTTAAAACTTCTGATACGTTGGTGGCGCCATCTACCGGGTAATAACAGTGACATCAAAATATTATATTTTAACAATAAATTTCGTTAAATTTAACAAATGGGTTGTTAAAAATTAGTTTTAAATAATTTTGAAAATTAACACTCAAAATTAGTTAAATTACTGCGAACTTTTAGTATTGCGTTAAATGAAGATAACTAAAATCTTTGCTTAAATCAGTGTTTCCATTGAAAACTTGTTAAAAATTAGTCAAATCGATTTGGAAACGGTTTGACAAATTTTTCTACTGACGTATTATTTTAAATGTATAGTTAATTCAAGTGCGAATTCCACAAAGTCAACGATTTCAAAATATGATGTTCAATAATGTGTTTTATTTATTTTTATTATAGCATATTCATACAAAATTAATTTCTAATAAAAACTAAAACAAAAAAAATATTTCAGATTTGAGTTTTCTGAAAATTTTTATGTAAAACTTTGACTAATTTGGTAAAATAACTTAAAAGGAATACACTCAGATAAAAAAGTTAGTAAAAAAATTTGTAAACAGTTTCCAATTGAACTTTACTACTTTTATTATGTTTTTTAGTAATCATTTCTGCTACACACAGAAAATATATCAGTTGGAATTCTTCTAGAAATACCATGATTTTAATATATATATTTGTTCCTTTTACTCCTGCAAGGAGTGGATTTTAATAGTACAACATTATTTTTATAAATGTTATATAAAATGAATTGTATTAGTTAAAAGTTGTTGTTAGGGACAGAAAAGTCTAAATTGCAACTGAATATTTATTATATTTGCTTTAATAATCGGTTTCCCTGACCAATTTTAAAAATAATTAAATATTATTAAACTATTCGATAATCACAATCATATTAAACGATAAAATAGTCAATTTTCTCCCATATGCTAGTAGTGATAACCAAATTGGAACAAATAAGCTTTACTAACTTTTTAGTTTTAATTAAATACAAAATATTGTTTACATTACCCAATGCTAAAAACATTTATAAGAAGTTTTTAATAGATTTTCAGTTGTCATACCCAAAATTAAAATCTTGTAAATATCATTAGTGATCACAACCAATAAAAATTCAATTATAACCGAAAGCCATTTGCCAGAAATTCCAAAAGACTATTTTGGTAATCACAACCAATATATCGAATATTTAAAATCAAACAATTTGCCAAAAAAAAAAAAAAATATATATAACAATTTTATCAAATATTATTTTTTTCGGAAAAAAATCAAAACAAAAACTACATTTTTTGAAGAAATTAATATTATTTCAATAATTTCTTCTTAAATTAAGAAGAAGCAATAGAAGGATATAAAAGAAATGGAAAAGATGCATTTCCAGTCTGGGTTTTTAAGGTAAAATATAGTACACTTTTCTAAATATTAATAGTATTAACCATTCTTTTATTTTTAGATGTAAAATGGGCTTACAACTTTAAAATAAATGCAAAATTCAAAAAACAAATAAAGACATTCAGCAATGGAAATAAGAATCGAGTACAAAGTAGATATGTTTTAAGAAACTACTCAGCTACTACGGAATTTCTAATTCCCAAATCTCTAAATATGGAAAACACAGAGGATTTTTTCTTAGTTTTCTCAGATGCCGAAATCCTTTTCAGATTCTGAGGACTTTTTAGTATGAATTTAGTATGAAAAAATGTTCAGGTTCCAAAGACCTCTTTTTTATGTCTTTTATCGTTGAAGTATTTTTTGTTTTTAATTGTAGTATTTTTGTAGTATGTATTTTTTTTTTATTGAAATAATAACAGAAATAAGAAACCCAACTGGAAACAGTGTTTTTATTAATTCGGTAGGTATTTTTAAAAAATTCGGTTGGGTCTGCCAAATGGTCAATTTGGTCGGGATTACCAAATAAATTCGATTGGGACAACTTTATGTATCGTTTTTTCATAGTAGGAACATATGAAAATGACGATTGCTGCAATCGAATATTGTGATAGTACATGTAACTACTAAAATTCGGTTGGCAACGAATTCGTTCTCTGTGTGTATTCTCTTATTACAAATTACGGATTTTTTTACTAATTCTCGCTGCTGATTTCAGCAAAACATTTTACTAATTTTTCAAAACCGAGTGCTAAATTTAGCAGAAAAATATACTAATTTAAAAATATTTTTATTTTGATTTTTTACAATTCTTGTTTAGTTTATATTTGTTACTATTGATATATTCTTAGTTTAGAAATAACACCCAGAAAATTTTATTGCATCTCCAATGCATAAAACGGCAATAACTGGAGAACTGTTTGCAATTTTGACTCCACATTTCAAGTACGATGAAATAATTATACGCTTCCCAGTGTAGAAAATCATTACCAGATATGTGGTTATGTAACTACATACTTGGTAATGGTAACTAGTTACTTTTATTATTACGTTTCTTATTACCTTTATATGGCGATGTCGCGAAAAATAATGAGTTATGGTTACACACCAGCATACGAAAAATCAAAAAATACATCGTTACCTATGTGCTTACCAGTACTGACAAAAATAATGAGTCTAAAAATAGATTTTCAAAAAAATAAATTATATAGAAAAAAATATATTTATTGTATTTTTTTAAATAAACGTTGCTGGTGCGGGAATCGAACCTGGGTCTACAGATTGCCAGTCAGTAGCTCTACCATCTCAGCTATATCGACATCCCAGTGTAGAAAATCATTACCAGATATGTGGTTATGTAACTACATACTTGGTAATGGTAACTACTTACTTTTGTTATTACATTTCTTATTACCTTAATATGGCGATGTCGCGAAAAATAATGAGTTGTCGTTACACACCAGCATACGAAAAATCAAAAAATATATCGTTACCTATGTGCTTACCAGTACTGAAAAAAATAATGAGTCTAAAAATAGATTTTCAAAAAAATTAATTATATAAAAAAAATATTTTTTATTGTATTTTTTTTTTTAAATAAAATTTGCTGGTGCTGGAATCGAACCTGGGTCTATAGATTGCCAGTCAACAGCTCTACCATCTGAGCTATATCGACATGTAATATTTAATAGATAAAAACATAATTGACCTGCTGCACACAAGTAAGCTTACTCGCCAACATACAAAAAATCAAAAAATATGTGGTTACATACATATGTCCTTACCAGTGTTTAAAAAATATTGAGTCTAAAAATAGATTTCAAAAAATTTTCAAAAAAATTAAAAAATTATTTTCTATTTGAAATAATGATAAAAATAAGTCATTATCAGTAACTCATTATTATATGTTTTAAAATAATGCAGAAAGTAAGTGGGTGTCATTACTGGTAGTCCAAAAAATAATGATATGTCATTACCGTTTCTACACTGGGATGTAATATTTAATAGATAAAAACATAATTGACCTGCTGCATACAAGTAAGCTTACTCGCCAACATACAAAAAATCAAAAAATATGTGGTTACATATATCCTTACCAGTGTTTAAAAAATATAGATTTCAAAAATTTTCAAAAAAAATCTAGAAAATTATTTTCTATTTGAAATAATGATAAAAATAAGTTATTATCAGTAACTCATTATTATATGTTTTAAAATAATGCAGAAGGTAAGTGGGCGTCATTACTGGTAGTCCAAAAAATAATGATATGTCATTACCGTTTCTACACTGGGTTGTTACACTCGAAAGAAAATAATTTTTTTTTAGATTTAAAGTTTATTTATTTTTTAGTGCACTTTTTTGCTAATTTCAGCAGATTGATTTTAAATTACAGTTTACAACAATTTACTGAAATTTACTAAAATTTAGTAACTGCAACTAATTATTTATATTAATTAACTCGATTTTGAATTGCAGTTTACATAAATTTAGTAGCGGCTATTTATTTTTTTATACTAATTTTATTGTACTATAGATCAGCAGACATGTGTTGCTAAAATTAGCAAAAAATACCGCTGGGCTCAAAACAGTTAAATTTTCCGTAATAACAGCAAAATTTTCCGTAGCCATTACAGACTTTTTTGGTTGAGTGTATAAACTAACATCATGTTTAAAAACATCCTTAAGTTAGTTAATATGGTTCTTTAAGCTCAAAGTCCATCCATTAATAACATACTAAAAATTATCCGCAGTTTATCCAGTAAAAAAGTTAAAGTCGGACAAGCCCTACACCAGCCTGGTTAAAAACCAACTAATGTTTCGATCCGAAATTCAAATGGGACTTGTATCAAAATTTTCTATAAAATGATAAAAGAAGAGAAAATCGGAAATTTTCCCAATATGGGAGATAGGTCCAAATATGGACCGATCCTATCTAGAATCACTAGGCTTTTTCCTTGGGACCATGTGAGTCTCCGAACCGTTCTTGTGCCGACATAGGTCTGTGTACCAAATTACATTGAAATATCTTTTTATTTGCGACCTGTAGAGTGCGCAAAAAATTCATGGAAAGACGGACGGACAGACGGACATCATTAAATCGAACTAAAAAGTGATTCTCAGTCAGGTCTAGGTCCAATATCTTTTGGTGTTATAAACATCAGCACAAACTTATTATACCCTCTCCACGTAGTGGTGTAGGGTTTAATAAAACTTTTTAAAATAATCAAGCTTAATAAAATTTTTTTTATTTAAAAGCAGAGACTATTAATTATAGAGATATGAAATCAAAACTTACGCTGACATTTAGTATCACTTGAGCAACTATTTAGTATCAGCTTTAGTATCAGCTGAGCCTATATTTAAAAACTCAAAAATTGCTGAAAACTGCGCAAAATAAGAAAAAATCAAACGCAAAATATATTTAAATAATAAAATTTAAAAGAACTACTTTTTTTTCTTTGTTATTTTTGTTTGTTATTATTTCAATTTAAATAAAAACAGAAAATTGTAAATTTTTTGAACAAAGTGCTATCTAGTGATAACGATGTCGTTATAACTTTTGTTTTTGGTGATGCCATACCCCTGTTTAAAAGATTTTAATACCAGGAGTTTATGTTAAAGCAAAACAAAACGTATCTTGTTTCAAAAAAATGTCATTTTTTTTTGTTAAAATTCTTGTGATAATTTAATCTACAAATTTAAACTTATGATCTTATATACTTTATAAATACTTTCCTGTCTTCTTTTTTCGAAATTCTTTTTATTTCATATAATACTAACAATCTTATTAGTAACTAAATACATAGTTAGATAATTGACCAAAGTACAACTGCATGAATATTCATAAATATTCCAGAATATCCATGCATGCTCACACATATACAAAATGTAGCAAAATATTACTACCATAAACACAAAAATTTATAAAATAAAAATATACAGAGTGGTATAATATTCTCAACAAATTTGTCATAAATATATATAAATCTTGCATTTGCTTAAATATATTTAATTTTTCATTGAATTTTTTTTTTTTTTACTTAACCTGTTTTGAATGAATTCTAGGAAATATTTTTGGAATCAAGCGAATTTCAAATTCCTTAAACTGTAAAATAAGTATTATACTAAGATTACATATGGGTTTTGTTAAGTGTAATCTTGTTCAGTCATGTGTATGCATGCATTCATATACATATTTATGTTTGGGCTTTGTGTTAGAATTCTTTTTTTCAGGTTTTTGTTCATTTTTCCCATTCAGACCAGCTACTATATATTGTATGCTTAATTTAAAATTTGTATGGAATTTATTTAACGTAAATTACATTTAAAATGCAAATATTTATTTATTATAAAATGTTTATGTATTAATTTATACATTTGTATTTGTCATTGTTTGCTATTGTTATTATTTTTAGAGATTATTTAACTGACAACAGCAGCAAACACAGTTTTCAAATGTATTTTAATGAATTATTTGTCAAAATAAACAATTTTACGGATTTTTGGTTCCATTGTTTGATTTTGTTTCTATAAATAAACAAAAAAAAATAGTATTTATTAAAAGCAGATATTTATATATTTGCATTTTAGGAATAATATTTAAAAACTAAAACAAAAATAAATCTACATGACGTATGAGTAATATTTTTATATTATACAATAATTAAAATAAATCATACGCCATGGTGTATGTAGCAAAAGACGACATTTTAATACGGCATTCACACATGCATACTTCTTTAACTCGATTTTACGTGTTTAAAGGTGCGTTTACAGTGATGGAGTACTCCAATCTGTAGCAAATTTAGTTCTTTTCTCTTTCTTACTAATACATTTTTGAATTTTGCTATCTTTTTTTAAACCACTCCAGAGTCAAAGTTGTTTGACTCTGGAGTACGGATTTGTTGCACTCTAGAGTTAACATCACTCTGTTAACTGTTTAACATGACAAATATAACTAAAAAAACACATCACTATTGTCAACAAATAAAAAAAAAATATATTAAAAAACATAAAACCAATACAAAATATTTGTATTGGAAAATTTATAATAAAATAAAAAATTATTTCCAAACTATTTGAGATGGAATAAAGCCTAGGAATTCGCGAAACAAAATGTAAGTATTTAAGTGTCAAGTATTTTTTGAAGTAACTCTACTCTGCATTGTGAACAGTTAACATTTAAATCTGTGCTGCAGACTAGAGTTACTCGATCATTGTGAAAGCACCTTAAACGTTAAATATGTTTAAGTGAGATGTTTTACAGTAATTTTTCTGCCCTTAAACACACTAAAGTATCAGGTTTAATTTCTAAATACGTTGTTTAACACCATAAGTTTGATATCAATTGCTGTTGAATGACAAGTTTGAGTCAGAAAAAAAATAAAAATTAAAATTGAATAAAATAAACTAAAATTAAATAAAAACCAGTCGAAATGTGTTCTTAATAAAGTGATAGACAAACAAAACAATTCATTAAATTTTGCTTACGGGGAACGAAAAATCTAAAAACAGCCATGAAGTCGTCTCTTAACTAGAAATTGAAAAATCTTCTTTCCGACTGGAGCGGACAATGTTATTTCTCTTTTCATAGCAGTAATAACGTTGGATAATGCCAAGAATTATTAATTATTGTCGTCGGCCGAAGAGAAAATAATTTTTTGGGAAATTTTGTTAATTTTTTTTACAATTGTTGAAGGACAGCTGTTCGAGACTTTTAACTTAAACACTTAAGTTTTATGTGTAAATAGATATGTGAAATATTGTATGATTTGTAAGGACAAAAATTTGTCGATATTGTGCCATCGATTTTTCAATAGCTTTTGGCATGAGGAAAAAAAAGTTACACTATGACATATCAAAAAAATCATTTTCGAGGCGCCGTTTTTTCGCCAAAAACTCGTCCAAAACCTCAAGATAAACATTTTTTTTTTTTGAAAAACTGCTATCGCTAACATTTCTAGCGTACAATTTCACTTTGGAAAGGTAGTATTTAAAAAAAATTTAATCAGCCGATTTTTTTTATTACCTACTAAAAAAAACCTTAAAAATAAAATTTGAGAAAAAGTAAAAAAAATTAAATTTGGGCTCCTCGAAAATGATTTTTTTTCATATGTAGTAGTAGAACTTTCTTTCTTCATGCCAAAAGCTATCGAAAAATCGATGGCACAATATCGATTGCTAAATCAACCCACCCTAATGTTTAACCTTTACATAAACATGTTTAAGAATCGTACTGTGAACAGTAGGGTTGCATTGAAATGTATTGAGCAATTTGAACTTTGGATTATCGCTTAGGTCTGCTCGGATTATCGTGACACTTGGTCTAAATATCATATGGTGAAAATTTGAGCTAATTCAGATAACTCTGAGCCGTGGACCCTAGGGGTCAAAGTTCAGATTTTACGATTTTATTTAATTGTAGAAATACTTATATTTCAAAGCATTCTGCTAAAAAGTTGTAAAATTATTGTAATTAATATTCTAAATTACACTATGAATTTTTTATGGAAAAATTAACCCTTTTGTGCCACCCGGGTCAAAATGTCTCATTTTTTAAACACGATTTGAAACCCTTGTTGTCCAAATACGATTACTAAGCAACTATTTTTAATTATAGTCTGAAATTTTTTTTTTTTTTATAAAAAAATTAACCCTTTTGTGTCACCCGGGTCAAAATTACCCAGTTTTAAACACGATTTAAAACCCTTTCTGTCCAAATACGATTAATAGGCAACTATTTTTAATTATAGTCTAAACATTTGCTTGAAAAAAATTAACCCCTTTAGTCTTGGAGTTCGAAATTAACCACTTTTTATATTATATTACAAGATTGGGTGTAAGGGTGCATTTTGCCGAAGCTTTTTAATGCTCTCAGAATCAAGCAATTTGTTTATGAACCATTTACTGACAAATATAACCAAAAACCAATTAGTAAGGACATAAACCAGTTGTTAGTTTAAATTTAACGGATTTAAGAATGAACAACTACCACTTTGACCTTTAGCCATGAACTGACCCCGTTTTATATTACTTCAAAGAGTAATTTTAGAGCATTTAATACGGGTTTTCCCCTATTAAAAAACAAATAAAGAAAAACTAGTGAAGCCCACTTTTTTTAATTGATTGAAAGTGATTAACATTCGTGTAAAGTGTGTCTTAAGTTATTTTTTATCGTAATTTCTTTAAAATTAAATATGCCAGTACTAAGAAGTGAAATTTACTTAAGTGGCCACCAAAAAAAAACAATTATCTGGTAGTAAGCTTCCATCAAAATTAGATTGGCTAAGAGTTTTATTTTATAATTTAAGAACTAAAAAGTTAAATGTTGCTAAAAGTGCTCGCATAGTTATAAGGGAATGCTCAATTTTTTGGGAAAGGGCCCGTATTCCGGTCATTTCAAGATCAAACGCAGAACAAAAATTAGTGACCCTGTATAATAAGTGGAAGCAGTTATCGAGACGTAAGTTAAGAGATTCTGATAGTTTAAAACAAAAGAGAGAATCTTGGAAAGACTCATTTGATGATTTATTTGATATGGCTCATGTGGACGCACTCAATCTAATAAAGATCGAGGAAGACAAGCAGTTTTTGATCCAGCAGAGATTAAAAGGCCGCCCAGGGTGCATGATAGGTATTGATGCAAAAGGAAAGGAAATTATTCAAAACTTAAAAATTGTAAATGACTGTGCCGAGAGAGTAATAAAACTAGTTCAAGATTACCACAAAATTACAAAAGATGAAGAGCAGAGACAATATTTATTTAAAGTAATACAAAATGTTATTAATATTTCATTCGAAATTATTAACTTGGTTTTATGTATGTTTTAATTTTTCAGGTTGTACAAAATTATAGACAACAATATTCAAAAGAAGGAAATTTAAAGGACTTAAGAAATGATTATAATTAAATAATGAGTATTTTCAAATTTTATTTTTCAAAAATTAACAAAAAATCACATTAATTTTTCAAAATATCACACTTGTTTTTCAAAAAATAGCAAATTTAATTAAAAAAAGCCCCATTTAAAATTCAAAAACATCATTTGTAATTTAAAAGAATTCCAATTGTTATTAAAACAAGTGAAATGGTGTAAAAATTATAATAATTTGTATTGTCTTTAAGTGTATTTGAAAAAAATTTAATTTAAAAACTTAATAATTTATTTAAAATAATTATTAAAATAATTTTCAATATGCAAATCTAAAATTCTTTGTTTTGTTATTTGAGATCTTATGGCTCAGAACTATTAGTATTTGAACTCTGAACTACTTTTTACGTGTTTTTGGATATACTACATTTTTTTCTAAAAATGGGTCATTTTGGCACCCATGACACTAAAGGGTTAATTTTTTTTTATATATATTTAAAATTGGTATTTATTGCATTAATTAGAGCAATTTTACTAATGCTTTCAAGATCTAAAAAAAAAATACGATTTCTTCAAGCAATTACAGCTAGATATACATTTGTTCGAAAATCTGAACTTTGACCCCTAGGGTCCACGGCTTAGAGTGGTCCGATTTCGCTCAAATTTTTTTTTTTTCAATGCCACCCTAGTGAACAGCTTATAAAGCCTTCAACCAAATCACTTTGAGAAGAAAGTGTTAATACTGAATTCAATCACTGCTCCATTTATAGCTCAATAAAATTGGACTAAATGCTGTCCTCTTCATATACATAATTTATTTGTATTATAAAAATACTGACGGTTTTTTTAAATTAATTCATCTAAAATTATTTAATTTATTCACAAACTCAAAATGTATCATAACATCTGTTTTATAGTTAATTAGCTAAATAACAACTCATTAATGCACTTATTTTATGTAAATTAACTAATATATTGTATAAGTAGTTTTTTTTTTTGCCTCTTTACATATCAAATGGCCAACAATTCATGTATGTACTTGTATATAATGTATACAAATAATGTTTTATAAATCTAAAACATAAACACACACACACACTAGCGCAGCCAACACAATATTTTATTTTTTTTAGCACTTGTTTTAATAAACATTTTCACACCTAGTTAGCCTACAATCTCACACATGCACGCGCACTATAATACATTTACGAATATAATAAACACTTTTCATGTGTATTAAATAATATTTTTATATGCAGACATAAACCAACTAGAGATATAATTTTTTTGTGGTCGTCCGTTCGTTGAGTGTTAAAAACTAATTAGAGAAACAGTTTTTTGTAATGTTTTTTTTTTTTTTTTTGACTAATGAAAACCACATGACAACTGTCAATATATTTTTTGTCAAGTGTAAAATAAACCAACAAAAACTTAATTGTTTATATTATGTTGTTTTGTTTTTATTATATGAATTTCATAAATACACACTTGTGCGGATAAATAAAAAGTTAGCTATTTATGTAATTAGTTTTTAATAAATATTTAATAAAGATGATTTGTGAACTGTAAAGCATTTGGTTGTTATACAAAAAATTTTCTATTTATACATACAGTTTAAGAAAAAAAAAATATGGGAATTATGGTACACATAATAATGTAACAAATATTTACTGAAATATTTAAAAGTCAATTGAAATATAAATTGATTCAATTAAGTATTTGTTTAAAAACAATATTTATTTTTAACATATTTTTAATTATATATTTAAGGTTAATAACTTTTTCTCTGTAGTAACAAACGTCAACATCACCATACCCTAAATTAATTGGTATAATTAGATAATTCGATAACGACGCCTTAAAATAGCTTAAACTACGATTTCTTCAACACTGGAACCGATCGGAGTTCCAAGATTTATTTTATTATTTCCAAGATTTATTTTTAAGAAGATATGTATATTTCGAGAATAATCAAAAATGGCGAAGATGAATTTTTAATTTGAATTTTTTACTTCTCAGGAGATTCAGACTTCTAAAAGGGCCCAGATTTAGTCCTGGCGAACATAACAAGCCAACTGAATATGGAAAGTATGTGCGAATATTTTTCGAGCCGAATACCCCTCTAAAAGAATGGCGGTTATAACCGCTTGCAAAATAGTCTTATTAACCGTATGTCACTTATTTTGGAACTAATGATTTGCATTATGTTATGCGCCGGGATTATTTATTTAGCGAAGCAGTGCTACACTAATAGAAAAAAGCCCGTAAAAGAATTAGCTAAAACTACTAAAAATTAGCTAAAAATTATGTTGCAGAAAAAAACTGCTAAATTAGCAGATTATATTTGTTATATACTAGTAATATACACTCAAAAACAAGTCGGTGAAGTCAGCAAAAAATGTGGCTTTGTCAGCAAATTTTTAGTCAGGAGCGTGCTTGCAAAAAAGTTGGTAATTTCAGCAAAAGGTTTGCTGAAAATCAGCGAGCTGATTTTTACCAAAAAAATAATAATCTTCAGCAAAAGTTTTGCTATCAATTAGTCGACTGCAAATGAAAAAAATCCTTGCTAAAATCACTAAACTTTTTGCTGAATATTAGTAGACTGTAAAAAACTCAAAAAACTTGTAGCGAAATTTTACTTTAGTTAATTCATTTAAATATAGAATATGTGTAGAGTTTTTTTTTTGTCATTTCCGTTTCCTGAGAAGCTGCGACATCTACATCTTGTCTATCTGGTTGTCGCCAACGCTACACTCAAAAAAAAGTCAGTAAAGTCAGCAAAAAATGTTGCTGTGTCAGCAAATTTTTAGTCAGGAGCGTGCTTGCAAAAAAATTGGTAATTTCAGCAAAAGGTTTGCTGAAAATCAGCGAGCTGATTTTTACCAAAAAAATAGTAATCTTCAGCAAAATTTTTGCTAACACTTAGTCGACTGCAAATGAAAAAAATCCTTGCTAAAATCACTTTTTGCTGAATATTAGTAGACTGAAAAAAACTCAAAAAACTTGCAGCGAAATTTTACTTTAGTTAATTTGTTTGCTGAAAATTTAAATATAGAATATGTGTAGAGTTGTTTTTCTTTTTTTGTCATTTCCGTTTCCAGACAATCTACATCTTGTCTATCTGGTTGTCGTCAACGCTACACTCAAAAAAAAAACAGTGAAGTCAGCAAAAAATGTTGCTTTGTCAGCAAATTTTTAGTCAGGAGCGTGCTTGCAAAAAAGTTGGTAATTTCAGCAAAAGGTTTGCTGAAAATCAGCGAGCTGATTTTTACCAAAAAAATAATAATCTTCAGCAAAAGTTTTGCTATCAATTAGTCGACTGCAAATGAAAAAAATCCTTGCTAAAATCACTAAACTTTTTGCTGAATATTAGTAGACTGAAAAAAACTAAAAAAAACTTGTAGCGAAATTTTACTTCAGTTAATTTATTTGCTGAAAATTTAAATATAGAATATGTGTAGAGTTGTTTTTCTTTTTTTGTCATTTCCGTTTCCAGACAAGCTGCGACATCTACATCTTGTCTATCTGGTTGTCGTCCACGCTATGAGTGCGGTTATCAGCACAATTTTTGTAGCAAAATAAATTAGTAAAACATTAGTTCAACATTAGTTTAGTGCTAAAAAAATATAACTAAAATTTTTGCTGAAAACGGAATTTCAGCAAAAAAATTGCTGAAAACTAGTACACTTGATATACAAGACGTTTTACTAATTTTTCTACTAACTTATTTTTTTGAGTGTAGGAACAGCAAAAATAAAACTGTTAAATGTACAGAATTTTAGTTATATTTGAGTTAAATTTTTGTAAATGGAAAATTAGCAAATTAACCTGCTAAAATCAGAAAAAATTTTGCTAAATAACACTATGCGACAGTCAAAATCGGGATGGGATGAAACCAACGGGAAATGTTATATCGGTCAAAAACAAGTTATACGTGTCCCTGCGTTTCGCTGGGTCATCCCTAGGAATCGAGATATATCTTTTTTTTGACATAACTCGAGAACCACTAGTCCGATTTTGCTCAAACAATTTTAAAAAAATTAAAAATTACAATTCCTTTAATCTGTTCATATAACGTTTTTCTATATACTCAACAGTTTTGCCGGTAAAAATAAATGTTTGTTACCGCTACCATAAAAATCAATAACCTTTTGTTTATTACTTTTTTTTAATATTTTAGGCAAAAAATATTTTTTTCTTCATACATTTATTTTTACCGGCAAAACTGTTGAGTATATAGAAAAACGTTATATGAACAGATTAAAGGAATTGTAATTTTTAATTTTTTTAAAATTGTTTGAGCAAAATCGGACTAGTGGTTCTCGAGTTATGTCAAAAAAAAGACCACCAAAGGTCAAATCGATATATCTCGATTCCTAGGGTTGACCCAGCGAATACGTATAACTTCTTTTTTACCGATATAACTTTCCCCGGTAGTTTGAACCCTTCCCGATCACTGACCCCTACCATTTGTCTCACAGTGTAATTAATAGCCTAAAAAATCAAAAAAAAATTTTTAATTTTCGAATTTTTCTTTTCGATTTCTTTTTAAATGCAAATAAAAATCGAGCCTTTTGAAAACAGCAGTTTACAATTTTTTAGCAAATATTTCTGCCGATTTTAGCAGTAAAGACTGCTATTTGCCTTCAACTAAATTTAGCTTAAAAAAATTGGCAAAAATTTTGTACAGGGTCCGCCAAATAACTTCTTTTTTTTTGAAAATGCTATAAAAAAAAACTACTGAATATTTTCTCAAATTTCTTTTTTTATTTGAAAGTACAATCCTTCCGGTTAATAATGGAAAATAATTTCATTCATATGGCTCCCTTGGCTGGCCATGCAGTAGCCTACACGATCGGCCCAATTTTTAAGCACATTATCGATTGTGTGCAGCTGTATTTCACCAATGACTTCACGAATATTGTCCTTTAAAGCGTCAATTGTCTCTGGCTCGTCGGCGTAACACTTATCTTTGACGGCACCCCACAAATAATAGTCCAACGGTGTCAAATCGCAGCTCCAAGGTGGCCAAACGACATCAGCTCTGCGGCTGATAATGCGATCTTCAAAAACAGAGGGCAAAACATCGAGTGTAGCTTCGGCTGTGTGGCACGTAGCGCCGTCCTGTTGAAACCAAATGGGGCCAATATCCTCCTCTTCAATTTTTGTGAACAAAAATTCGTTCAACATGGCCCGATCAAATCCGTACGCAATTTTCGCAAACATTCTGCAACATTACCATGATTTTCAAAGTAATGTCGCAATATTTCCCAGCGTTGTTCAAGCGTATACACAACCATATTCGTTCAGCGGAAGGATAAACCTAATTATCTGTCAAATCAGACATGAGCTAAGTGTTACCATTCACGAAATAAGCACTAGTTGAAAAAAAACGTTAGATGGCGGACCCTGTAGATATAACAATTGGTTTTTGCTGTTTTTAGTCTACTAATATTTAGTAAAATTTTCTGCAGATTTTACAGAACAATTTGCTATTTTCAATGAACTAAAAGTTAGCTTAAATATAACTAAAAATCTGTAAATTTAATAGTTTTAATTTTGCTGTTCTTATTTAACTAGTATTTAGCAAAACAATCTGCTAATTTTAGCCGTTTTTTCTGCAGCATCATTTTTAACTATTTTTAGTAACTTTTTCTGCTATTTTTACAGATTTATTTCTATGAGTGTAGAAATACACCAGTGCAGAAGATCCCTATATGCCAGGGGTGGCAAGACTTTTTCCTCTGCGTGCCAGAAACCGACAATTTTTTTTTGTAAAAATTTCTCGCGTGCCACCTTAATTTTAGTTGTCTTTTAAAAGTTCTTTTTTAAAAATTTTTAAAATTTGCAAAATTTCTCTTAAAAATATCATCGCAGATGTACATATTTATCAGCGCTACGGATAACCCCCATGAAATAACCCCAAAGGGAAAAAATAAATAACATCCAAGAAAGGACGTAAAAATGTTTGACGGTTACTAAATTTTTGGAGATTTATTTAATATTTAAATATTGAGATTATTTCATTATGAAAAAATTCCCAATGAAATAAAATTAAAACAGTTTGAATATTATTGCCTTTTCATTTTTTGGGGGGGTTACCCCACTTTTGGTGGTTATTTCATTTTGTTAAAAAAAAAGTTAAATTATTGGGCGCCAACTAATACCTAAGCACTTAAGAAACCAGTTGAAAAATGTGTTTCGGGCAAAAATTTGATTTTGTTAAAATAAATCGCGCGATTTTTATCATAATCATAATTAATAAAAAGCGAATATTATGGATTTGAACAGAGAAATTTCTATTTCAGGTGAAATGGCTCTGCGAAACACGATCAAAACACAATTTCAAATTCAAACAAAGGTTATTTCATTATGAAACTTATTTTCAGCCTTTATTTAATTTCGTATCACCTATTTGCCCTTTAAAAAAACTCAATTTTTTAGATACAATTTTATTACAAGTTATTTTCCATTTTTGTGCAATTTTCTGATACTTTTTATTTCTCCGATTATGATGCATTTTCTAGAATTTTAGAAATTTTCCCAGAATTTTCTGATAATCGAATTTGCGAGTTCTGTATTAACCATATCGTATTTCTTTAAACAAAAAATGGTGGCAATAGAGAGTTTTATTCATTTTAAAAGAAAATTTACAAGCTCTGTGAAAAATTGCACCATTATGGAGTTAAATCACACATTTTTGTAGCGAAATTTAACATTTAAATGAATTTTTTGCTGGTCTTCTATAAGTTTAAATTTTTTGAAAATATCCAACAAACCGTCGCGTGCCACCTAAAATCCATTCGCGTGCCACTTCTGACACGCGTGTCATAGTTTTGCCAGCCCTGCTATATGCCCTAAAGTAGTCAACAGTAAAAAATTTTTAAAAAAGCCAAACACCGACTACATAAAAAGCAATTTTAAAAATGCCGCATTGCCCGGCCGAAATCCGACTTTTCTTAGCAATCTCCCGCAAAGCATAAACAATAGAGCGTACCACCTTACAGGCAAAAAAAAAAAAAAGTGCGCCGTACACCCTCCAATATAAATTATTTTTGCAAGGTTTCAAAAAAAAATTTTTTTTTTGCCGAACTTAGGGGTCGCCATTTTACATTTTTCGTTATATCTTTGGCATTTACAGTCGCATCTTAAAGTATGATACATCGATGTTTTTCCAAAATTTTTAACAATAATCCACTTTTTTCCAAAATGGGTCATTTTCGTCCAACTTTCGTTGGTTAACGTTTTCCAAAAAAAAAAAAAAAAAAAAAAAAAAAAAAAAAAAAAAATCGATTATGTATTGAAAATGGTGTGTAAATTGTTGTTTTTTTTTTTTGGTTTAATGGATGATTGTTTATTTTTGCCCGATTAATCGGTTGGAAAACACTGACTACTCAAATCAAAAAGACACAAACTGTAAAAAAATACAACCAACCACTTAAACAATTTCCTTATCCTACTTTGCTATGGCAATAAATAACTTATAAAAAATAAAACACAAATCTAAGATAATACTTTTCCATTTCCTCAATAGCATAACCATTGAAACTCAATCTTTTACGTTAAATCCCCATCAAAAAAAAAAAAAAAAAAAACATACAGAGACAAAAGCGAGACATTTTAAAAGAAGTACTTATTTTTAGCATAGATGTATTTAGCAGATATCAAATCTTTTAGCCAAAATCCTATAAAAACCTCACACTAACACACACACCCTTCCATACAAGTTAAACCTAAAAATGTCTTTTAAAAATTTCAAGTGTTTGAAAAAAATCATTTCAACACTGTTTATACATTCATATGAAAAAGCGAAACGTTCAAAGAAGAAACTAACACAATTGTTTGCTTGTTAGTATGAGAACACTAGGAAGGATGAGATGTTTTTTTTTTTTTTTGTTGGTATAAAGTGTCTTAACATGAACAGGCTCTTCAAAAACAAAAAATGCTTATACATATTAGATGTTCATATATGGATGTCTCTTCTTACGTACTTGCACATTAGGGTTGCAACCATTTGTCTACACCTTTGTGTAAACGTATACTGTAATAACGAGTTATGAGTTTTGTAGAGATAATTTTAAATTAAATTACACAAAACTTAATGGTTTACATTTTTTTCGTTTTACTCTTCTTATAAGTATAACCCTAATATTTTATACATATAGGAGTATAAATTGATGTAGTTGCCAAAATTTAAGTGAACAAACAATATGTGTATGTGTTCGAGTATGTAGGTACATACTCATCTTTTCATCTTTTTATATATTTTTTTGTACATTATCATGTTATGAAATCTAAAGAAAAATCATATAGCCATTTCCCCCGCCTACTCTTTTCAACCCATTCTAAATATCTAACAAAGATTGCATTGTTATTAGGAGTGACATTTTACTGCTTTTCGAAAGTATTATATTTTTATAAGTTCGAATGTTTGTTATGGCCATAAATGTTTTAGACATTTTTCATGTGTAAATAATGCTGTTTATTTTACTTCAACATTGTTTAATGGCATAATATACAATTTGAGTACATATTCTGTAGTGTACTCGTACAACAAACAGAAAACACACATTTTAAACTGACAAGCCAAATTATGTTTTGAATTGAAATGTAATATGTTATAAAAAAAAACAAAATGTTATATTGTTCCGGGTTCAATCGCTTCGAAGACGTATACGTAATATTATTTGACTCATAAATATAACGTATACGTACCTTGGTTACACGTATATGTGCATTAGAGCGTACCACCTGACAGGCAAATTTACATTTTTCGTTATATCTTTGGCATTTAGAGTCGGATCTTAAAGTATGATACATCGATGTTTTTCTAACTAGGAGGCCAGTATTTTGCTCTAAGGGCCATTGACCTCAAGTATCCCGTCCTAGTAGTTACCCATCAGATCACAGTTGCTACAACCCTAATGTACCACTCTAATGTCAGAAAATTAAAGCTCTCAAAAAATCATTAAACTTTTGCTAAGGAAGTTTTTCGATAAACCCAATAGATTTTTTTTTTATATATTGGTTGCCGGACGTAGGGGTCGCCTTTTTAAGTTTTTTTTCATTAGATTTTTACTTTACCTCAAAACACTGGTCTCCTCGAGGGAAAAAAA
This sequence comes from Leucophora obtusa, assembly GCA_949987735.1. Lineage (NCBI taxonomy): Eukaryota > Metazoa > Arthropoda > Insecta > Diptera > Anthomyiidae > Leucophora > Leucophora obtusa. Next base: position 209,601,916 of record OX465297.1, read on the forward strand.
TCAATATATCACACTTTAAAATCCAACTTTGAATGCCAAAGCTATACGAAAAATTAAAAAAGGCAGCCCCTACGTTCGGCAAAAAAAATAAATTTTATTGAAATTGCCTTGAAAAAATACTTCATATTGGAGGGCGTACGGCGCACTTTTTTTTTGCGGTACGGTCTAATGTACATGCATTGGTAAGTGGTGCGATATACTCACGCATCACCTTGTAACAGGCGCAGATACAAGTGGGAGGGTATGGGGCTATAGCCCCCCCCCCCCCCTTTGAGGACCTTTTTCAAATCATGCTATAAGCGACAACACTAATAATTTTTTAAATAGACATTTTATAATTTCACATTAAACAAACATTTTTAATTTTGAGATTTTGTGTAGATTCTTTAATTCAAGAAAGAATTTGTTTTGTTCGGGAAACCTGACATTCTACATTTTTTCAAGAGATAATTCTCAAACTGTTTTTATATTGAACAAAGTTTTTGAGGCATTTTACTTAAAAATTAATATTTAGGGTCAGTTTTATTGTCAGAACAAAGAACGATCTCAAAAGAAATTACTTAAAAAATATTTAAGAAAACAATAGCGCTTAGTTCTGTCTATAAAACTGGCCCTTATATTTCAAAGGTACCACAAAAGTTTTTTTAAGTGCACTACTATTAAAATATCTCAAGTAAACTTCCCGACTATAAAAGTTTTCATATAATCTTATATGATTTGATATAATTATAAATGTTTATATGTGTGGCTTTATATGACCATATATATTTATATTAACATCTTGGTTTTATAAATATGTTTGATATGACGTTATATATAATCATATGCGATTTGATCTCCAGCCATATATTAAGAGATTTGCAAATATAGTTTATACATAATTATATATAATGGCGTATAGGCTTCTCTAAACAATCTTATATCAAAATATATAACAAAGTTAATATAAAATTGTATTAATTTTATGTATAAATTTATCTGACATGAAATCTAATTATACAAAATTTTTATAAAGTTTAATTGCACTATAAAAATTAAAAAAAAAATCTGAAATTGTGGATCTGGTTTTGAATTTTGCACTTTGACATATAAATAAATGTTTATAATTGAATTTAACATATATTTTGCAAATAGTTGGCGAAATAATCTTTATTAAACTAAAAATAATTTTAAAGAAATAAATAAGGGAACAATTTTTTTTTACATTGTGGAATTGTAGTCGAAATAATTATTTTTACTTTTAAATTTAAAAACGAGTAAAAAGGTTAAAGTCGGACATGCCGACTATACAATACCCTACACCAGTCTGGTTAAAAGCCAACTAATGTTTGGATCCGAAATTCGAATGGGTTAAAATGGGACTTGTGTCAAAATTGTCTATAATGTGAGTCAGCGAACCAAATTTCATTAAAATATCTGAATATTTGCGACCTGCAGTTTGTAACCAAGCCAATTTTGGGGGGACCCTTATATGGGCACTAGGTCTAAACATGGACCGATGTTAACCAAAGGCTTCGTCCTTGGGCTGATATATGTAGGTCGGTGTACCAAATTTCATCAAAATATCTTAATATTTGCGACCTGCAGCGTATAAACAATATAATTTTGGGGGGACCCTTATATGGGCACTAGGTCTTAACATGGACCGGTGTTAACCAAAATCTATAGGCTTCGTTGTTGGGCTGACATAGTTCGGTGTACCAAATTTTATCAAAATATCTTATTATTTGCGACCTGCAGCGTATAAACAATATAATTTTGGGGGGACCATTATATGGGCACTAGGTCTAAACATGGAGCGATTTGAACCAAAATCAATAGGCGTCATCCTTCGGCCGACATAAGCCGGTGTACCAAGTTTCATCGAAATATCTTAATATTTGCGACCTGTAGAGTGCACACAAGGATGCATGGACAGACAGACAGACGGACGGACGGACAGACGGACATCGTTAAATCGAAATAAAAAAAAAATCTGAGCCGATCGGTATACTATAAGGTGGGTCTAGGATCAATCTTTTTTGGTGTTACAAACATCAGCACTGTAGGGTATAATTAGACAAACATATGTTGAAATAAATATGGTTTAAGTTCATTTATTTTTCCGTAAAAAAAAATTAATTTTGAAAGTTAATTTTTTATCACGTTGGTTTTTAATTTTTATTTTCAGAAATAAAAATTGTTTTTTTCTACCTTTTTAATTCATTAATTAAAATTTTATTAATTCAGTTCGAGGCCTATTTCCTTAATATGAATTAACATAATAAGTACTTTTCTCAAAAACTGTTTTTTTTTTTTCTTCATCAGGATACTCTCCTGACAAATAGTTCACAGAGTTTTTGCTTTCAAAAAACCTCTACACTTTCAGGAATGAAAAGACGATCGTTTCGGGGATTTTCCAGGTCCCCTTCATCAGTTTTCTTTAGCAAGTGGTGGCGTAATCCCCGAAACGATCGTCTTTTCATTCCTGAGGTTTTTTGAAAGAAAAAAATCTGTGAAGTATTTGTCAGGAGAGTATCCTGATGAAGAAAAAAAAACAGTTTTTGAAAAAAGTACTTATTATGTTAATTCATAATAAGGAAATAGGCCTCGAACTGAATTAATAAATTTCTAATTAGTTATTTTTGTATTTTATAGGAAAGACACACATTTTATAAGACCAAAACTCTAACCTAGAAATAGTTGTTCCGACAAATTTTTGTAATGTTTTATTTTGTCAGCTATTTCCAACTTTATTAGCAAAAATTGTTCTAAACATTAAGCATTACTATCTAATATGAATGAAATAAGTGATCTCAATAATATTTACTAAAATTTTCTTAGAAAATCTTCATCAAACTATATGTATTTATGTATAATTTGATGCAGTTAGATAGACCCATTTTTCGGATCAAATTGTATCAGGTGAGACAACATGCTTATCTCGCTTGATACAATTATATATTCCAATATTCGGATCAAATTAGATATGGACTTATATATGGGTTTATATATGGTGATATATGATTATATAACATCTTTTTTAGTCGGGTTCTTAATTAATTTTTTTAAATTTCATGGCCTTAGGATCACCATCTCAACCGTAAGTAATGCTAAGAGACACCTTAAAATCTTGGGAAAAAATTTCACTTAAGTATTTGGTTATATTTAAGTGTTTACTTAAATATCGGCCCTCAGATTTTTTGATAGACGAATTCTCAAATTCTAAAATTTTTTAGAGAAAACTCCTATTATTTTTTTGGCACTTTGCCGGAGAAAAATTTTACATTTAAGAAAAAATTTCATAATTCTAAGGCATTAGCAAATATTTGATTTGGAGTTATATTTTTATAAAAAAAATCATATATCCAAGCAAAAATTACCCTATTTAAAATTTTTTAGTGCTTTTTCGTATTATTTCAAGGAAAATGTATACAAACTGGATATCATTGCATATTTTGTGATGTTTTAAAAGTTCTTTTTTTATTCGAAAAAAACTGGTGTTTTACGAATAAATTTTGGATTTTAATTAAAAATTTTTATTGAATTTGACAAGTAAATACAAGTAGTTTTTAACTACTATTTTTCTGTAAACTCTAAATGTGGTATTCAAAATATGTTAATTTTAATTTAATACACAAATAAAAAATATTTATTAAGTAGGTTTGAGGTTAAGAAGAAAAATAAACATTTTTTCAAAGTTGTAGACACATTCTTAATTTGCAAATCAGACTAGATCTAGATCTGCCTTTTTTTATGGACAGACTTCATCAGTGATTTTCCATTAAATTGTATTATTGTTTATAATTTATTGTCAGATTGTCTCTATATCAGACGTCGGCATCACATATGCCCATGGGCGCTCTCTCACACCTACATAAGCTCACATATAGATAGTGTTGCCAGAGTAAAACAATAAAATACACAGCTCTAGGTCAAAAATTATCCAAAACTGTATAAAATTACACAAAAAATTAATACTCCCTAATTAGTTTCAAATAATCACTATTTTTGTAAAAAAAAAAATAATACATGCATTTAGACTGCTCACAGTGGTCCAGAATCGAAATAATTTGGAAACAATTCAGCCAACAACAATTCAGTTGGATGGCCATGAAATTTCACATTGTCGTAGAGCTTAACAAGTATTCTACTAAATTAAGGAATCGTGCGAAATTTTCAATGGAAAGAGCTGTACCCAAATTATATTTTTATACACTTTCTATTATTGCACGCACAGCTTTCTCTATCGGAGATATTAGCAGCCAAATTCGAAATGGTAACCCATTCCTAAGTGGGTCAAAATTTTTTAAAAATTATATTTTTATTTTGTTCTCTCAATTAAAATCTACGTAAATAATCAAAAATAAAAAAATTAATACAAAAATTTAAGGGTTTTTTCCATTTTTTTTTTATTTGGATATAATTTGGAGAAAATTGGTCAATATTTAGACACAGTTTACCAGCAAAGGACATATAAATAGTCAATTATAGGGTGTCATTTATAATAAAAAGGGCCTTTCCATGTTAAATAAGGCGGAATTAATTATTTAAAAGATATTTGCCTCTGCCCCATTGTGCTGCTATAAGAAAATGTTTGTTTTATCAAAGCCCACCAACTGTTATGAAATTTTTGAAAATTAGTAGTCTTTTTCAGTCATGAGAAAGTCAAAATCATAAAAAATCTTTCTTTCGAAAGATAAAAATATTATTTTGTTAGACAAATATTTCCTCAAAAAATTAACAAAATACGGGGTTTATATACAAATAAAATATTAATCAATATTTTTGAATTAATCTAACTAAATGCGGTTGCATGTTGAAAAAATTTAAAAAAATAATACATCAGAGATTAGAAATATGTGGTAGATGTTAAACAAAGAAACTCATTTTATCTACTGTCGGACTTCAAAGCATGGAATTTATTATATTTTAGCTATAAGGTTGTGTCTCTACCTCCTGCGCCACAGATACTTACATTTAGTTGTTGTCTAACTTAGAATTTAAACACGCATATGTATGAAACGAAAAAATATGATAGATTTCAAAATTTTATTATGATAAATAAAATTTCTGTTCCTTGTCGCAATATATTATTACAATTACCAAAATAATGGAAATTAATGGTTAAAGCTACTAAAGTTAAATAAAAATTTTAAATTGATTGGAAAAACTAATACTTTGGATAGAGTGATCGATTCTATTGAAACACAACTGATACTAAATTGTTGCTGCCGATATTTTATTCAAATGACTAAATCTTCGATAAATTGGTGGTTTTTGGTATTGAAGGTAATGTGGAAGTTAGTAATTTTTCAATATTGGTTAGAAAAGCCAATATTTTGGATAATGTGACAGTGTTTTGGTTCATCATATATATTTTTTGTTCACAAATAAATATAACTTTCCTGATGATGAATTTTAAATAACTGCAATTAAAATTATTGAATGATGAAAATATTTCGTTGGTTCCGGTAGAATTCCAACCAATTTATTTTCTGTGTGTGTATATGTTTGCCGATACCTGCTCTATATGATAATTTACTCTCAGAAGTGATCAAACAGACATACAAACATTCTACTTTCGACTTTTTTGTTTATCTTCTTATCTCCTCTTTGTCACCTTTTTCACAAATGTTACCACATTGACGTATGGTTTTTATGTACATATTTATATTGAAAAAAAATCTTATTACTTTTAAACTACACTGCGAGAATTATCTGAAGGATATTAATGAGTTTTTGCATAAAACCAATGAAGTTTCATTGGACTTTGGTCCACTGAAACTTTTCATTGAATTAATGGAATTTTTCGTAAAATGTTGTGAAAATTTTCATTTTATTTATTAAAAGTATCATATACTCAATAAAAAAGTTTCATAAAATATATTAAGCAGTTTTTATCAATTCTAAGAAATCTTTCATTTCGTTTGTGAAAAGTAAGAGGTATATAAGGAGATAGGTATCTTAACTTCTTTTTACGAAACTTATTACCGGGTAATAGTAGAATATAGATTAATAAAAAAAATAAAAATATTGACAAAATCTGATCTCAATTAGCCTAGACGAGAACAAGAAATTCTCATTGAGTTTGTAATTTAATTTAACAAATATTTCCAGAAGTTCTAAAAACATCGTTCTTCCTTAGGCAAGAATGAAATCCGGATAGGGACATGCCTTCAACAAATTATTTTTCACAATACGTTTAGGATTTTAGCATATTTAATTCCTTTAATGCAATTAATGTATGTCCCGATGGAAATTGAGATAAGAAAATTCTATTTTTTGTTTTATTACAATGTTCGGTTTTAAGATTAAATATGACAAATTCCAAACAGAATTTATTTTTATGAATTTCAGAAGAGTTACTGAATTTATTTTTGTTTATTTTTTTAAATAAAATTATTAGAACCCCAACAAGTGTATGTATATTATTTTACAGAAATTTTTTTCGATTAATCGATTAATTTTAAAATTTTGTTCGATTAACCGGTTAAAAAAAAGCCCCAATAATTATTTGCACGATTAATTGATTAGAATAAAAAGCCGATTAATTGAATACCCTAGTGTAGATGGTTATTTGGTACACTTTTTTATATAAATTAAAAAAATTAAAAATACATTTATAAAATGTCAATATATGACCATTGACATCATGGAAATCAAATTAAATTTTAATAACAAAAAAGGTTGCCCTTTTAAAAATGTGTAATTTTATAAACTTTATTGTTCTATTTTTGTTTTTATCACTTAAATATATAAATCACTTATGAACATACATACATTAAGAACTATGCTAAAAAGAACAAATCTCTATGACAAAACTACTTACAATAAATTTGTCATGGAGTTTCTGTCGGAATACTTAATATCATTCATAAATAATTGCATGTTTAAATATTTATCGGATTTTTGCTTTTTTGTAAAGTATTACCAAACAGTTTAATATCATGTCACAAAAGTACATAACAAACATAATCAATAGGCTTATGACAGTTGAGTAGAACTTTAACTCTTTGTTGGGATTTACAACAAGAGTTTAGAATGAACGTATAAAAAACACACAATAACTGTCACATGGAGGAAATTTTGAAGATGAAATAAAAGCAAAGAAAATAAAAAAGAAAAATCAAACTTTAGCTGTATTTTGTCTCATGCCTATCAACGTTAAGTATTTAAAGCAAATATACGTTAAACCGATTGTAGTATAAAAATTTTTTAAACGGTTTATGCTTATAATTATTCTGTTATAATCGAACGTATATCAGCAAAAGTTTTTAGGAAATAACGGGAATAAGTTACGTTAGATGTGAAAATGTATAAACGTTGAGTTTTCAACGTTGATAATTATCCGTGTTGAAAGTTAATGTGCATACGAAAAGTAGTGTGTTAGTTTTCGTCTTAAACGCGTTTTTATGCACTTTGAGTTTTTTTATAAGTTAACGGATATAGTTAAGTCGAAAACACAGCTATTGTTATCTCAGCAATAATACACATACAATAAATTTTGATAACTTTTTTTTATAGAATGAGAAGGAAGTAAATACACCTTAACACAAACACTTTTACATGCAGCTATATATATTTATATATAGATTTTGCAAATTTAATGTAGCATAAAAAAACATATAACCTACAAAGGCACACAGACAATTCAAGCATAAAGTAAAATGTCATAACTGTAAACATACATATTCATAAGTACATCTATTGTAATAAACAAAACTACTACTCCATACGACTGACACATACACATACAAATCTCTATTGAGCTAACCAACTCCAAAAGATGAATTGTTGTATTTTTTTTTTAATAAATGTGCTGAGGATTTTATTAAAGTTTTGTTAGATATTGTTTTCTATTTTCAGTAGAGTTTACTGTACATTGTTATGTTAGAGAATAAAAGAAAAATATGAAAAAGATTTATAAAGATTGTCATATAAAATAAGATCTACAGAGATATTTTGCAAACAAACAAATAACTTTTAACTAGATTAAGTTTATATATGTCATTTGTTTATTTGTTTGTTTGTTTACTTGTATGTTAGTACACCCAAGTACTTCAGTGTTTAAGTGAGTGTATCTTCAATATATGGGTGAAATCAAAAAATGTGATAAATTTTTGGCCCAAATTTGTGAGAAGCAAAAAGTGTTAATATTTCGGTTTTTTCTTAATGGAATCAGAAAGTTTAGTCATTATAAACCTAATTGCACAAAATTTCATCTACAAGTTGTCGCAATAACTTTTTTTGAACAATTTTTTTTTTTTTTTTTTTGTAACGGAGTTTACATTTCTGCAAGCAAAAGATATAACAAAAAAAATCGCGTACGAATTTTTTTCAATTTATTAGTTTTTCGTATTTGGGTTTTCAACTTGCTTTCCAACGATATATAATTTGTGTTTATCAAATTGGCGGTTTCGCGAATAAAAATACAATTCATTCCGCGAAAAAAATTTTTTTTTTTTTTTTAATTTTGTATTTTTGATCCTTTTAAATGCTTTTCAAAAATATAAAATGTTTTAAAATCCAAACAGCGGTTGCGCAGTTACAAAATAATATATTAAAAACATAACATTTCACGATCAAAAAATTCTTAAATTGTGTGAAACAAATTTCATTTGTCAAACTAATGTCAGTAATGACTCGAAATATCGATTCAAAACCAATGAAATGCAAAATCAATCGTTTTTCGTTCCAGCAGCTTAGGGTAAAAAACTGATAACTTTATCTGGTTTGACGCAAAATTATTAGTTGAATCGTCTTTTGACGCATAAATATTAGTTGAATCACCTCTGTTTATTGTTATTTTAAAATATTTTAAACATTTATCTACATTTATTTGAATGAAACCTGATGCAAAAAATTGTGGTTACGGAGTTTACAGTTACGGAGTTTACATTTGGTTACTTTTTTCGTTTTCTTTCAGAAACGCTTTGTGAGAATTTTTTTCCGAAACAAAATCGCATGATGCCTAGAAGGTGAATCCAAATATGACATTGTTTTTCTTACTCGTTAAATAGTTTGGTGTAAAAATTAGGAACGGAGTTTACAGCATTTTTCAAATCTTATTAAAGACATCTTTTTCATCTCGAGAATGTTACATGCTGCAGAAAAGCTTCAAGTCTGTTATACTGAATGATTACTTACAGTCCAACGATCATTTGAGTATAAATAACATTATACTTTTCGCAATATAAATAATAGATAACTCCAAAATTCTGGTATATGCATTTTTATCAAAAATTATGACGAAAAATCGTTACAGAGTTGAAATCGTGATAGCTAAGATATACGAAAAAGTTTTTAAAATGTATTAATTTTTATTCAAAACGGCACTTTTCCTCTTCATAAAAATTCTTACAGTTAGTGTTTAGCTTTATTGTTAATTAAAATATAAGCTATTAAAGTTAAAAAACCTTATGAGTTACTTGTTACGGAGTTTTCATTTGGCCTATAAAATTGGTCACAAATTTTATGTATTAACCAAAAATTGGTCAGATTGTTATAAATTTTGTAAAACAGGTGACAATGCGCTGATTATATATCGAAATATGTAACTCAAATGTAATCCATGCATTAGAAATTCGGTGGTTACACGGTTTTTATCACATTTTTTGATATCACCCATATGTATTTGTTTATTAAGGTGGCATTACTTAGTAGAAAAGACTGGTATCTAAATCACTAAGTAATCAAAAGAAAGGCTTAACTTTCTATAGGATAGAGGCCGATGTACCTTATTGTACCAAGCAGCCCTTATAGTACCATGCACAATTTAAAGCGACAGTTTCGTAAATTTAGAACGATAAACTACAAACGACGTCACTTGAGGTCAGCGTATTATCTCTATTTCGGCACATTCAAATGAAACACAAATCGGGCTTTTAGTCGAATTAAAAAGATTCCGCTCTTTAATGTTTCTATTGTTTTTATGTTTTCTATTCAGAGACTTTATTCCAAGTGGAAAATTTTTCATTATCTTAATGCATGTGCGGCTTCAACAATTAATATAAGGGGAAAATCATACGCCACCGTAGATATAAAATAACAAACATGGCGCACGGTGGCGTATGAATTTTCGCCTTATATTAATTGCTAAAGCCGCGCATGTCTTAACCCTTAAACGCATGGTGTAGCCATTTGGCAACATACCAGTTTTTTAATGAAAAAACCCACTTGATGCACAAAACTTAATTTTTGGGCATTGGGGGCCACTTCTGTACATAGTATTCTTATAGTTTAGCGCAGATTTTTTAAACAGTTAAAGAAAAAATCTTGGTTTTGCTCTGCATATTTGTGAAAAATCTAAAACACGCGTTTTAGATTTTTTCACAATAAAATTCTCGCAATGAAATTCATTTTGGCGACAATTAATGTATAAATTTTAGTTTATATATATTTTTTTTTGTTTTTACTTTTTTTTTTCATGCACGTTAAAATAATCACAATTTAGCTATTTGGCAAAAAATCATATTTTTCAATAAAAATCACCTTTTTGTTAAAAAAATTTTTTTTTGTCATTTTTCTTGAAATACACACGCCTTTATAAATCATATATAAAAATATGGTTAAATTTGAAGAGATCATACATTTAAGGGTTAATGATATTAGATTTTTTTTTTTTTTTGCTAGAAGCTCCAATGGGAGTGATGTAATTATATTATTTATAAGTACATTAACTAAAAAAATATTAGATTTTAATATATTAATCATACTTTACAAATCTAGTTAAAATCTCTCTTTTTCCGGTTACCATATTATATTCTCCGCCACAACCATACACTCACAATATATTTCCCATAACCGATTGAGGTTTATTTGTTTTTAAAACAAAAAATTTTAATATTTTCGGTTTTCTTTTTTGTTAAAATAGTTTGTTTATATACAAAATTATTTCAATTCAAATTACAAGAAATTCTTTACTCATACACACAAACATAGCCAATAAAAATATGAACGTGTGTGTTGTTTGGTAGTGCTTTGAAAATTCAAAGAAAAAAAAAACTTTCAAATATGAAAAAACAAACCACAAAATCGTTTTTTTACATTTGTTAAAACAAGCATCAATTTTTATGCTTGTTTTAACCCGGTTCTTTTCTATTGCAATCAAGATAACCAATCCCACTGCCTACACTAATTGTTACGTTTAACTTCCAAAACGTCCGTTTATCTCTTTTAGATAAACCGCGTTGGTGCTCCTAGTAAATAAAAATAACACGCTCTCTTTAGTTTGATTCAGCTTTACACTTAGGGTAGAGGGAGAAACCTTCGCCAGTGGGGCACATACACTAATCCCATTTTTCCCCGATGTTACGGGAAATAAAAAATTGGGAAAAATATAATTTGTGCATTTTTCAATTACCTTTCCTTAGCATCTACTTTGACGAATTTACATCACATGTGGTGGCAGACAGAGGTGTTTTTGTATTTTTTAGTGTGCCAACAAAATAATTCAAAGCCACCACATTTTGCAATAACTTCTTCAAATCGTGTGATAAAAAAATAATTTTTCATTATGTTAGACCTATGATCCTAAGCTTTCAAGTAATAATAATAGTAATAATAATAATTTAATAAATGCTTAAAAAGTGTGAAAAAATATAAATTTTATGTTAATGCCTGTCTCTGGGGCACAATTACCAGATTGCCCCTGGAGCTACCAAGAGTTGGTGCATCGCTGCCGAAAATGATCTAAAAAACTTTTCTGTATGTTTAAAATATGTTTAATCGTAAATTAGAACATTCGTGTTCATTCTTAAATTTATATTAATTATTCAGTTTTTTGTAATTTTGAAGAATCATTATATTATAGTTTTAAATTATTTTTTTTTTAATATAGTGGAGATTTATTGCTTAAAAAATCACATATCTTAAAGAACTTATTCTAAATTATTTACTTCAGTCATTAAAAGATTGACTTTGCTGTACTTCTTTTGTCGAAATTGTATCTAGCGAATATCCCCCAAGTTTGGGCAGTTACGTCGATTTGGGTTACTTTGAAAATCATTAAAAAAGTAATAGAAAATATGCAAATAATTAGAATAAAAATGATAGAAATTAAAGCGAAGATATGTGGATCTTCAATTTGAAAGTAATTTTTGGAAAATAATTAGGGGTTAAGTAATGACAGTGCTTTGAAAAAAAAGTGGTGAAGGATCCTCCCTCTACCCTATTTGTTTAACACTGTATTAATTTAAATACAACATTAATAATATACACACAAACTCTAATGATCAACAGATTATACAATGCTAATACGCAATTAACAAACTCTAGAAAGCAACTTAACAGCATAAATGTTAAAGTACAACTTCTCTCCACAAATGTTAATGCGCAACTTCCTCTTGCTTCGTAACGTTCGGTCTTTTATAGTTTAACCAGGCGGTTTTCATCGCCTCTTTCGAACATTAACATTTTGTATCGAAAAATGCTAGCCTTTACAGACATGTGTAATTCATATGGTAACATTTTTCGATACAAAATAAGAAGAGAGTGATTTAACAGAAGTTGTGTGAGTTGGTAGCTCTTTTAATTATATGCTCGTTGGTTTAACGGTCGTGAATGTTGAACATAGTAGCAAATTGCAATGCTTCTAACCAGGCTGGCCAGACTTGGTGTTATGTCCCCAAATTTGGGGATATTTTGTTGGTCTTTAGGACAAAAATTTTCATTTGGGGATAGGGGATTTTTTTAGGGATTTAAAAAATGTTTTGGGAATTTAAAAAATGTTTTGGGGATTTTTTGGTGATATTTACAACCTTTCGTAAATTTTGGAGATTATATTAATTTTGAATAATTTTCAGAAAACAGTCAAGTTTTTTCACATAATTTCAACGAAAAGTATAAATTTACCCTTTTATACATTTTCCGTAACAATTCAATGCTTTCTGATACGAATAAATATTCTATGCCTGAGATTTTAATAGGATTAATGTCTAAGTATCTAAAATATTGAAAAAAATATTTTTTTTTTTTTTGAATAAGCTGGCATTGAAATTAATTAATTTTATGAATTAGTTAATAATTGATTATCACTTTAAATCAATGATTTAAATTGAATAAAGTTAGAACGAAATTTATTCAAATTTGGATTGAATCAATTTTGATTCGATTAAATTTTTCGTTTCGTGATATGATTCGCGAACTATAAATGAAGGCAAACATTTTTGGTTACATTGATTTGTTAAAATTTAATCAATTAGCTTGATTCTATGAAAAGAATCAATAAAAATCAAATTGATACTTTGAATAAGATATTAACTAATAGAAGCAGGATATAATTCAATCAATGCGAATCGATTTGTTAAAAATTGATTCAGATTTAAAAGTCACATTAAAGAATTATATTTTTAAAGGCCTGATTGTGAAGACAAACTTGAAAAATTCGAATTTACGAATTCTTTAAAAAATTAGTTCAAAATCTTGAAAGTTTGAGCAAATTAAATAAACTTGAGTACCTTTTTTTAACATTTTTTCCATTTGGGGATATTTTAAGATTTTTTTCGGGATAACAAAATAAAGCATGCTTTTAACACTTATGTTATTCATAAAAGAGCCCAACTATTTAACATTAGTTTTCTAGGTCTGTTAAAAAAAACGAAATAAACTAACTACCTAATTTCGTAAAACACTTGGGTGAAGTGAAGGGAACTTTCAATGTAAATTGTTTTTGTAATAAAAACAATTTCTATGGAAATAACGCAACACTTCACCGAAGTGTTTTAGAAAATTACCCCCTAAATATCATTTATTCTCACAGATTTTGTAGTTAATTTTTTGAAAGTTAAAAAATGAAAAATCGATATTTTTAACGATTTTATAGTTAATTTATTAACATTTAAAAATATATGAAAAGTTCTTTTGATTTAAATGAAAAGTTAATAGACCGGTTTTCAGCCGATTTTTCATTTATTTTAAATTTTATTTTCAGTTAATTTAAACTACAAAATATTTTGAGTATAATATTCCTCTCTTCGAACAACAATCATATTGTTATCTGAATTGAGAGAGATCATGTTCACAACAATTAATATAGTTTCGATTACTATAACATGATCAGAATATCGATCAGTTAGCATCATTCTTGTTTGAGATTTTGTGAAAAGAAATTGTAAATTCATTTGTGGAAAAAAGAATTCGGTTTACCCAAGAAGTTTGGGTAAAGTGTAGACTATCAAGCAACCTTCAAATAAAATTATTATTTATTGTGCATTAACGTGTTTAGTGGTTTCCCAGCAAAAAATAACCTCGATTTGGTAAGCACTAACTATATTTGTATGCTTCCAAAATTGCGCTTATACTTTATGCGTTCAAGAAATCAAATAAAGAAGGCAGAAGGCCTTCTTAACTGCATACTTTTGAAGCAGTAACGAATGCAGATATTTCTTTTGTTGTTTATGCGATTTGTTACGAACAGTACATTGCTTCTGATCTTACGATCGGCATACGAGCACGCATTTTTTTACGCAGCCTTCTAAACTGCTTCTTTTATAAGCAGGAAAGAAGGCAGAGAATTTATTATCGATTTTACGACAAAGCGTTGCCAGAATGGACTTTGTCGGGATCTCCTCAAAAAAAAAAAAAAATAGTACGTGACCCCTTTAGAATCAGAAATAAAAATTTCTTAAAATTAAAGAAGGGGTCCTTTATTTTTATTAGCGCATAACTGAAGTAAATATTTTACTGCATCTTTGGAGAACTGAGTGAAGTGCTTTAAATTTGATTAAATACGCATTATTTTAGTGCATCTCGAAGCTGAAGAAAAGGCGCATTTCATTGCTTATGAAGGCCTGATTTTATTGCTTCTTAATTGCCATGGAAGAAGCGCTTTTCACCTGCTGAAAAGAGCCATACCAAGAGGGACATCACGAACAAAAATCATGTCTTCTCGAATTAGTTTAGGAAGCGCACGGTTATTAAATAATGCCTTCCAAAACTGCTTCTAGGTATGCAGTATTTTTTGCTGGAATAAATTATGTAAAATGTGATCAAAATAGTAGCAATTTAAAAAAATAAATAAAAATTATCACGAAATTATCATAATATATTCCTAATGTTTATAACATGATCATAAGTGGTCACAAATTAAGAAATCAATGATTTTTTAATGAATTGTTCACAAAATAATAAAATTTATTTACATTTCAGAGTCGTTTCTGAATCTTTGAATTTAAAAATTTGCCCCAAATGTTTGTGCCTTTTATGATTCATTTTTTGACAAATAAGTTTAAAATTTAAAAATTATATGCTTTGTTTGAATAATTTTTAAGAATAACGACCCTCATAAAAATATTTAAAATTTTCTGGGTTAGTTATCCGTTTTGTGACTGAATTTTTAAAATTTAAGAATTAATTTAATGCAACGAGGCTTGAGAGCTTTGGTATTTGTTTTAAATTTTCGATACGACAATGTTGTAGACCTATTAGTTTTAATTTGAATAAAAAAAATATATTTTTCCACATTCGTCACGTAATTCATGTTACACATTTCAATAAATAAAACAAGGGATCCAAATCCATTAAGTAAATTTATAAATATTTGAAAATTGGTGAAAATCGTATGCCAAATTTTTTGAAATAACTAAAACTATATTTTCGAAGATTAATTCAAAAAAGTTTTATTTCAGATTCGTATTAAGGAGGGCAAATATTTTAAAAACATTTATTGAGTCTGTGCCTATATTTTAAAATATATTTGGATCAAAAATATAAAAAATCATAAAAATATAAAAGAATTTTTATTAACCAATATTAACCGCTTTTTTTAATCACTTGGATTTAATAAATCCAAAAAGTAGTTCTCAAAGTACTCAATAGATGGAGTTAGCTTCCATCTATTTTAACAGAATTTTTCTAGCCGACACTTCTTTCACCCTAATTTTTAATAATAAATACAATGATGCAGGATTTTATTGAAATTTTAAATTCTTTATTATATTTTATATAAAACGGCAAGAAACAGTCTGTCTTTTAAGTGTCATCACATTAATTTACATTTCTACATAAGTAAAATATTCCACTACAATGTTTAACATAAATTAATTGGATTTAATTAAAGTACTTACAGTAGAGTGAAAAATTGGCATTTCTATTTCAGCTATTTCTCCGTGTCCAAGATGGAAAATAAATATTTGGTGAAGTGTATTTTTTTTTTTCTTAACATATTTAACACAAAAAATTTAAAGGAAAAGCTTTTGTTTGTCAGTTTTACAAGTTTTTTGTTTCTCTTATAACTTTCATTCGTATTTTTTACTGACATTTAATGAACAGGATGTTTCATATATTTGTATTTTTATTGTTATGTGTGAACCCAGATAAATAAATCCAACTTTTTTTTTTTTGTTTAATAAATCCATTTTTTGTATGAAAAATCTAAATCCAGGGGATTAAAAAATGCGCTAATTGCCATATGAAGTATTTCCCTGGGTCAGGGGATAAAAAAGAAAGACCCACAACTCGAAGGCTATTCAATGGACCTTTTTTTGACTTTAGATCCAGGCTTAGGAAATCAAAATACTCAAAAAAAAACTCTTAGCAGAAGCCTGTACAAAAAATCATTTTTGTAGTGTAAAGTATTAATTGGTGCGGCCCTTTGTAAGTTTGTGAAATCCAAAATTTGGCCCTTCAAGCCATTTATGTGCTGATATATAAAATAAACGTGATAAAAAAATGGCAACAAAATAATATTGAATATTAAATAAAAATCTATATTTTTTGCAAATGTTTTTTTTAATTTTCAATTGATGAAAAAGAATTTTCTTTGCACTCGTTCAAAAAGTACTGCAAAAATGTTAAAGTGCGAGTACTTCTCTCCTATGAAAGCTCAATATTACAATTATTAGTGTTTCTGTTAAACAAATAAGTAAATCTACATTATTAAATGTAGTGCTTTTTCTACTGCTTTGTAATTGCTTTACAATTTGTTAAGATTTCCTTAAAATTATGGATAAGAAATAGAAATATTATAGGTTTACTAACAATGTTCGAAATTATTATTAGCAACTGAAGCCACCCTAATATTTCCGTAAAATATATATTTTACAATATATTGGTATTTTATTATTTAAATATTTACTTGCTTGTTTATCAGTATTCTATATATTGTTATCTATTATTTGTCTTGTTAGTTTTACTTTTGTATGTAGTTGTAAGTAGGAGATTTTTTTCCTTGTACATGGTGCTACTGTAGTTTCAAATGGACTTTGATTGTTGTTAAATATTTATTTTTCTTATAAACAATTTGATAAATATTTAAAAATTTATATACACATACATATATAAACATTTAAGAGTAAAGCTATTATATTGCTATTAATTTAATGTGAAAAAATTATTGTGTGAATTCAAGCAAATTTAAATAGAAGCAAATCAAACATTATAGGTAATCCTTGGAAAGATTTGCTAACAATGCACTCAAAAACAATATGTAAGTTAAATGAAACCCTACATTTTGCGATCTAAAATAAAATTAATTAAAATTGGAAATTGGCTTCGAACTGAATTAATAAATTTCTAGTTAAAATGAATTAAAATATACAAATGTTTTGTTATATTTAAATTGCTTAATCTATAAAATTTTTTGCAGATTTTTGTTTATTTTAAGAGACACAGTTTTTTCGAATGATTGATGGTTTTAACAAAATTTTGTTTTAGATCGAAAATTAAAAATATTACTTATTACAGTAGTTTTTTTAGAGAGTATAAAGAAATCTTAATTTATGAAAAGCGATAGATATTGTGAAAATTTATATCATGATTGCACACTATAAAAAAACTCATTTATCTATGTAAATTTTCTAAGATTGCCAAACCACTTGAACCAGATTTTATTACTATTCAACAGCACTATTCTAACTGTGGTTGTAAATGTGGTAGTGCAGGGCTTACTTGCAAGTTTTGCTTGCAGTCGGCAGAAGATAAGAAATGATGATAATGATGATGAAATGATGATGATGTTGATGAAAACAAGCAGAAAATAATTTCTCTTATATACTTTTACCTCTAGTTGCCACACTTTTTATCCGATTTTCATAAGTAATCTCTTTCTGCACTGATAATAATCCATGCATAAAATTACGAAAAAATGTCAAAATAACAAAAAATTTCGTGAAATATACGAAAAATGGTTTATTTTACGAAAGTTTTTGTTGTTTTAACATTATTTTCGTATTTTTATGCATGGATTATTATGTGTGTAGAAAGGTTTTAATGTTTTATTGTATACAACTTCATTAGTTGTTTCATAAAGCCTCCGCAAGATGGCGCTAATCTAGCATTAATTAGAAAATTGTAAAAAATTGAAATTTGGACGCCTCGAAAATGATTTTTTTGATATGTCGTAGTGGAACTTTTTTTTCCTCATGCCAAAAGCTATCGAAAAATCGATGACACAATATCGATTGCTAAATCGACCCACCCTACTATACAGTATTATTTTAATGATATTAAAATTAAGTTTATGCAACGTGCTTATAAATTAAATTAAACGGATATCATTAACAATTTCCACTTGTTAAGTTATTTGCAGTGAAACAGTGTTTGCGCCCGACACTTAAAATAAATTGTTATTTTCTATTAACTAGAATTTAACTTAAATACAACTAAAATTGTGTATATTTAAAAGTTTTAGTTTTGCTGTTCCTATCCTACACTCAACCAAAAAAGTCTGTAATGGCTACTGAAAATTTTGCTGTTATTACGGAAAATTTAACTGTTTTGAGGCCAGCGGTATTTTTTGCTAATTTTAGCAACACATGTTTGCTGATCTGTAGTATAATAAAATTAGTAAAAAAAATTAGTAGCCGCTACTAGATTTTAGTAAAATTTATGTAAACTGCAATTCAAAATCGATTTGCTAAAATCAGTTAAAAAACTTACTAAATATCATAATTTTAGTACAATGAAATTAGTATTAATAATTAGTTGCAGCTACTAAATTTCAGTAGATTAAAATCAATCTCCTGAAATTAGCAAAAAATTGTACTAAAAAATAAATAAACTGTAAAATCTAAAAAAAATGTATAAAAAAAACTTTTTTTCTTTCGATTGTAACAAGCGCATAATTACTTCATCGTACGTGAAATTTGGAGTCAAAATTGCAAACGATTGTCCAGTTATTACCTTTTTATGCATTGGAGATGCAATAAAATTTTCTGGGTGTTATTTCCAAACTAAGAATATAAGGTTCGCCAATTTGTAAATTTTCCAAGGAAACCAGAGCCTGCGGAAAAACTTTAGACTCGGTGAAAACTGGCTTTCAAATTTATTACCAGAACTTATCTGGAATGCGAACAAAATCTAAAAGTATATATGATTTTTCTTCTCAATGTCAACATGATGTCATTGTCTTGGTGGAAACTTGGTTGAATGCTGATTTTTGTAATGCCGAATATTTTGATACTAAGCTGTACAATATATATCGTAAGGATATGAATGCTGAGCATACTGGTCGTTCTAATGGTGGTGGTGTTTTAGTGGCCGTTAGAAGTCATTATAAATCTTTTCTTGTTAATATTGATGATAATAATGGTTTGCTTGATCAACTTATAGTATCAATTTCCGGCTTTAATATTATACTGCATTTGTGTGTATCATATATTCCTCCTAATAGTTCAGACTTAATTTATTCCGCACATGTTTCCAATATTTTATCATTGGAAGAGACCTTGTCAGTAAATTCTCGCTTTTGTATTATGGGTGATTTTAATCTTAAAGATATTCTTTGGTCACAACTTTATGATAATGCTATTTTATCACCGACTAATGTAAATAAATTTCATGAAATTGAGGTTATTGATAGTTTGATTGGTTTGAATTTAATCCAAATTAATCATATTGCTAATCAATTAAACCGATTTTTGGATCTAATTTTTGTTCCTCAGGATTGTAAGTTTAAACTATACGAGAGTTTACTGCCAATATCGCAATCTAATATTCATCACCTGCCACTAGTCATTGAAATAGAATCATATGAATTTTTTAAATGCTCTCAATCTTTAAATTCTTTAAATTTCAATTTTAATTTTTGTAATTTTGATGTACTTAACTCTATTTTTAATCGAGTTGACTGGTTGGAAATCTTTTCCGGGCTATCAACATCAACATGTTATGCTCAAGTTTTGGATAAAGTTTTGAGTATATGTAAAGAAAATATTCCTCTTAAAAGGGCTAAGCCTTACAAGTTGCAATGGTACACTAGTGGTCTTAAGAAACTTAAAAATTTTCGTAATAAGTTTCATAAACGTTTTAGGGAATCAGGATCTACTGATTGTAAAGATAAATTTATTCATTATCAACGTGAGTTTAATTGTTTAAATAAGTTTTTGTACAAACAGTATCTTCTTGAAAAGGAAGATGATATTAAAAATAATCCTAAATCTTTTTGGTCATTCGTAAAATCTAGAAAACAAATATCTGATATACCATCTACTGTTAAATACGCTGATAAAATATCCCAATCTTGTACTGAATCTGTGAATATGTTTGCAGACTTTTTTAAATCTAATTTTGAGCCTTCAAATGGTAATATTTTTGGCTTTTCTAGTTCCATGTCTATGTTAGACATTGGTTATATGGTTATTTCTGAGGATGAGGTTTTTAATGGCATTTTGCTAATCAAGGATAGTTACAAATCGGATGCTGATGGCTTATGTGCTCACTTATTAAAGAAGTGTGCATCTTCTATTACTTTAGCATTGACATACATTTTTAATTTGTCTCTTAAGGAAGGTGTTTTTATTGACCGATGGAAGTTGGCAACAATTACACCGGTTTTCAAAGACGGAAAGAAGGATGATGTAACTTGTTATCGACCTATTTCTAAGTTATCCTATGTGTCTAAGATATTTGAACATGTTCTCTATAAAAGACTTTTTTTTATTACTAAATCATGGATTTCTCCTAATCAACACGGTTTCTTTTCTGGTAGATCATCTACAACAAATTTAGCAATTTTTAATGAATACTGTATATCAGCCTTAGAACAAGGTAGCCAAGTTGAGACAGTTTATGCAGATTTTTCTAAAGCCTTTGATAAGGTATCTCATGGCATTCTTCTTGCCAAGTTACATCAAATGGGATTTCATTCTATTTTTTTGATTTGGATTAAATCATATCTATACAATAGAGTTTGTAAAGTTAGCATAGAAAACTACTTTTCTGATCCGTACATTCAAACTTCCGGTGTAGCTCAAGGCAGCATCTTAGGTCCACTTCTATTTAATTTATTTATAAATGACATTTCGTCTTGTTTTCATAAAGCTAAATTTCTGTTGTATGCTGATGACTTGAAAATATTTCATAGAATCGACTCAGTTCGTGATGTTTTAGATTTGCAAGTAGATTTAAACAATCTTCTTGCATGGTGTAATTTAAACAAGCTCCATTTAAATCTCAACAAATGTTTCCATATCTCGTTTTCTAGGTCTTTAAATCCTATTTATACTACCTTTAATATAGGTGACTATAATCTGGTTTCTGTGGATTCCACAGTGGATCTGGGTGTTGTTTTTGACTCAGTGATGTCCTTTAAACAGCATGTGGACTATATTGTTCCGAAAGCTTATTCTATGTTGGCTGTGTGTGGTGTGGTGTGCTATCGCCTTTATTGTGGACACTGGTCATTGATGAGTTGCTTGAGGGTCTGAACGACCTTGGATTCAGGACCTATGGCTACGCCGATGATCTTGTCATATCCGTTGTCGGCTGGGATGACAGGACCATCTCTGATCGTATGCAGCAGGCTCTGAACTTTACTCACTCATGGTGTCGGGAAAAGGGGTTGACTATCAACCCAACGAAGACGATCCTGGTACCGTTCACAAGGAGAAGAAGGGTCAACCTGACCGAACCTGTTGTTGGGGAAAAAACGATAGGCTTCTCGGATAGTGTGAAATATTTAGGGGTGACTCTGGACAAATCGCTTACGTGGAATGATCATCTGGACACCGTAACCAAGAAGGCCACCATGGCATATTATGCCTGTCAGAGGCTCTTTGGGAGAACATGGGGTCTAAGACCACACATGGTCTACTGGTCATTCGACACCATTGTAAAATCTATGATCACTTATGCTGCCTTAGCATGGTGGCCAAAGGTTGAGCAGTCAACGGCAAAGGATACTCTGAGGAAGTTGTATCGGCTGGTGTGTACTGGCATTACGGGGGCTGGGGGATCGTGCCCAACGGATGCCATTGGGGCCATGTTGGGTATTCCACCATTGCATATCTCCGTGAAGGAAGCTGCAAGCTTGGGCTCACTTCGTCTCCGGGGGGTCGGGAACATGAGGAGCGGGGACCTAAAGGGACACATGAAGATCGCCGGGATCTTTATAGACGACCCAATTTTAAGGGTCGCGGACAAAATGATCCCAGAGCAGATCTTTGTCAGGTATTTTGACATCATGTCATTTGACAGGCATATGTGGACCAATCGGACTTGGAAGCCCGAAGAGGGGGCTCAGATATGGTTCACTGATGGCTCGAAACAAGCTAATGGTGACACGGGGGCAGGTGTCTTTGGACCCAGATTCCAACGTGCTCTACCAATGGGCAAGTACCCCTCCGTCTTTCAGGCGGAGATTTTCGCCATCTGCGTATGTGTGAGAGAGTGCCTGCGGAGAGGCACGGCTAGATCCCGCATCTACATTCTTTCTGACAGCCAGGCTGCGCTAAAGGCTCTTGGAGCTTACGGGGTATCATCTGGTCTGGTCATGGAGTGTGTGGAAATTCTCAACGAACTCGGTATGAGAAACTCCCTTACACTGGAATGGATTCCTGGCCATGAAGGGCACGAGGGTAACGAAAGGGCTGATTGTCTAGCCAATTGTGGAGCCCGACGACCCTTCATCGGTCCGGAACCATTCTTTGGGATACCTAGGGGGTATGCTAGGGAAAAACTCAGGCAATGGAGAGAGACTGAGTTTGCAAAACATTGGGAAACTTCTACTGGCCAAAGACAGGCCAAAAGATTTATTTCCCTGTCCAGCGGAGTATCAAAGCGACTATTGTCACTTAACAGGGGTAACCTTAGGACCCTGACGGGATACTTAACTGGGCACTGTAGGCTCAGGTACCAGCTTCACAAACAGGACCGGTCAGACACTGATGTTTGCAGGTTTTATGAGCTGGAAAAAGAGACATCGGAGCATGTTCTCTGCGAATGTCCGAGACTGTGCGACAGGAGACTCAGATTTCTGGGTGACCGCTTTGTGTCATCTTCGGACGTTTGGGGAAATTCTCCTAACAGGATTATTGGCTTTATTGGTAGCCTGAATCTATAGGGAACTCTAGGCAGCACAAAAGATCTATATTGGTCGCGGTGCGCAGTGCCTTCGTATCTAATCTAATCTAAATGTTGGCTTTCTTAAAGAGAAATTGTGCTGAGTTTTCTGATCCTATGACATTGAAGTTAATTTATACTCCCTTTGTCAGATCTAAATTAGAGTATGCAGCTGTTATATGGGCTCCCCATTGTGGAACTCATATCTCGCGTATTGAGAGAGTGCAAAGAAAATTTGTTAAATTTGCAATCTCATCTTTTACGTTTGTTGATCCTATACCATCCTACAGATCTAAAAGCTTATTAATAGGTTTGGAAACCCTTGAGTTTCGTAGGTTATTGCAATCTGCTTTATTTGTTTTTGATATTATTAGTGGTGGTATTGACTGCTCAGAGTTGCTTTGTCTTATTAGATTTCATGTTCCACCTAGAAGTGTTAGGTATAACAATATTTTTAATGTACCACTACATCGTACCAATTATGGCCTTAATAGCATTTTGACCCGCATGTTTATTCAACTGAATGACATTAATCATTATCAACAAATTTATTTAAAACCGCAAATAGAGTTTTGTGCATCAAAATCTGCCTTTAAGCAATATTTATGTTCTATTTTGATGGGTTTAAATTTGTAAATTAATAAAATAATGTATAAATTAATATATAGATTATTCTAAAATTGTAACATCATAGTCTGTAAGGAATTTTGTATCCATAGACTGAATAAATGAAATGAAATGAAATAGTAACAAATATAAACTAAACAAAAATTGTAAAATATAAAAAATAAAAATATTTTTAAATTAGTATATTTTTCTGCTAAATTTATCACTCGGTTTTGAAAAATTAGTAAAATGTTTTGCTGAAATCAGCAGCAAAAATTAGTAAAAAAATCCGTAATTTGTAATAAAAGAATAGCAAAAATGATTACTAAAAATAAAAATTGTACTAAAAATCAGTATAAAAATAGTATAGTGCGATTGAAAACTGTTTACAAATTTTTTTACAAACTTTTTTATCTGAGTGTACTAATATTTAGCAAACAAAAACCGCTAGTTCCAGCTGTTTTTTTTTGGCAACGTCATTTTTAATTAGTTTTTAGTAGTTCTAATTTGAATTTTTACAGCATTTTTTTCTATTTTCAGTTGTTATCAACAAGGTCCGCATATATGACTTAAATGTTCAACACAAAAATCTACTTTTCAAATGCTTTTTACGTCTTTAAGGTTACCAGTTTAAATCAAATTTTGGTTTTCAAATTGAAATTTCTAATATGTTTTTGCAATACTACGAAAGAATATTAAAAAAATTTTTTAAATTTCTAAACAAAAATAAAAGTGTGAAATTAAGTCACTTATTTTCTTAGGGATATTTGTATACATTTTAGTGCCCAAATTTGTCAAAAGTGTGTCATGGCGGCCTTAGTAAATTTATTTATTTGTTCCCGTTTCCCTGCATAGATAGCAGTTTTGCTAATACACTCAACAAAAGAAGTCTGCAATAGCTACTAAAAATATTGCTGTTATTACGAGAAACAGAACTATTTTGAGCCCAGAGGAATTTTTTGATAATTTTAACAACACATGTCCACTGATTTGTAGTACAATAAAATTAGTAGAATAAATTATTAACCGCTTTTAAATTTTAGTAAAATTGTAAACTGTTATTTAAAATTTATTTGCTAAAATTAGAAAAACAGTTTACTAGATATTAGTATCACTCGAAGAAAAAGCTGCAATTATAGTTAAAATAACAACTACTGATTACTATAGAATTAAACAGTCAGAAAAATACAACCTGCAGAACTTTGGCAAAGCGTTGTAGATGGTGGTATGTATGTTGACAATGCAACTGAATTAGGTACCACTTTTTTAATGGTTTTTCCAATGTCGAAATGATAACACCATTAAACGATTACACTGTGAGACAAATGGTAGGGCTCAGTGATCGGGAAGGGTTCAAACTACCGGGGAAAGTTATATCGGTAAAAAAGAAGTTATACGTGTCCCGGCGTTTCGCTGGGTCACCCCTAGCAATCGAGATATATCGATTTGACCTTTGGTGGTCTTTTTTTTGACATAACTCGAGAACCACTATTCCGATTTTGTTCAAACAATTTTAAAAAAATTAAAAATTACAATTCCTTTAATCTGTTCATATAACGTTTTTCTATATACTCAACAGTTTTGCCGGTAAAAATAAATGTATGAAGAAAAAAATATTTTTTGCCTAAAATATTAAAAAAAAGTAATAAACAAAAGGTTTTGATTTTTATGGTAGCGGTAACAAACATTTATTTTTACCGGCAAAACTGTTGAGTATATAGAAAAACGTTATATGAACAGATTAAAGGAATTGTAATTTTTAATTTTTTTAAAATTCTTTGAGCAAAATCGGACTAGCGGTTCTCGAGTTATGTCAAAAAAAAAGATATATCTCGATTCCTACGGGTGATCCAGCGAAACGCCGGGACACGTATAACTTGTTTTTGACCGATATAACATTTCCCGTTGGTTTCATCCCATGCCGATTTTGACTGTCGCATAGTGTTATACAAGTCTATCCGACTCCGACGTTGAAACTTAAAACCGTTTACAAATTATTCTACTAACATTTTTTTCTGAGTCTAGCATTTGCTAATAAATTCGAAAATTTTGACAGTTATTGCCACTGCTAATATTTCATTCATATTTGAAGTTAACTGAACCATATATGATTGAATTACCATGACGATTGTTCATATGAATGATGAATAGAGAAAAATTTAACAATTTGTACCATTAAGCACAAGGATTCTTTACAATTCCACTTTTTGGGTTCACATTAGTACAAATATCAAAAAATATTTGCTTTATTAAAAGGCCAATTTTTATATTTTTTACAGGTTTTAAAAAATTCTATAAAAATCAAATAAATAGTATAGAAAAGCAATTGATTTAAATATTTCACTAAACTAACCCTGGTTTTTTTTCATTTATACCATACCTGGTGCCAATATGATCACAAATACTTTTTAGGCATTTTTTTCTTTTAACAATTTACAATCAACAACAATGGCCAGAATTTATTACACACAACTAAAGTGAATAACAAAGAAAAAAAACCAAAAAATTGTTAAAAAAAAAGTAAAATTCTCACAAATCGTGGATAATTTTTGAAAGAGCAACCAATGACCCAATTCCAAACTGTCAGTTCTTGGCTTTGAATAAAAAATACAAAATATTCATTTTTGTAATTTTGCCAAATTTAGTAATATGGGTTAGTGTACTATTGAGATTAACAATAAAAAAAAAACTTTATTGAAATTTCTTCATTTTTTTTAACAACTTGGCAATAAACCACCTTGCAATTTTTGTGTGTATTCCAATTTTTATTAAAGAAGTTAGTAAGAAATAAAAAAAACTCATAGTGAAATTCCATTTATTTTAAATAAATCAATTTAATTTTGTTTTCCAATACTCCAATACATTAATAAAAACGAGTAAAACTGTTAAAATGTGGCATGCAAGCTTTACGGTACTCTACACCAGTCGGGTTGAAAGGATTCTTATATTTTAGGGCCAAAATTCGAATGGGTTGAAATGATATCAAAATTGGTCTATAAGTTGATAAAGAAAATTAGAAAATCAGTAAGAAATTTAAAATTTTATAAATTCCAGATACATTTATTGAAAAATCCACTAATTCTATCTTAAATCAATATACTCTATCATTGGCTCCATGTGAGTTAGTGAACCAAATTTTAATAAAATATCTTTACAATTGGAAGCTATAGCGGGCAAACAAACATAAGGGTCAACCATGGCTCTTAGGGGACCTTTTAGCTAAATAAATTTCTGTATATTTAACAGTTTTAGTTTTGCTGTTTCTATATTACTATTATATAGCAAAAATAATCTGCTGATTTAGCAGTTTTTTTCTGCAGCATCATTTTTAACTAATTTTTAGTAGTTTTAAATAAATTTTTTACGGACTTACGGAATTTTTTACGGATTTACGGACAAAAAGGCTTCTAAGTCGTTGGGTATATGAAAAGATGGATCTATGTAGGTCTAATTTTTCTTTAGTTTTAAAAATGAACACAAACTTATTATACCCTATCCATATCGTGCTGTAGGGTATAATTAACGCAGTAAATTAAAATTTATTTTTAATGTAAATAAAATTAATTAATAATAATACATTAACAAGTATCTACTTGTAATACTTCCATGCATTTATTTATAGTTTTAAGTGAATAATTGCAATTATATGGGTTTTATAAAAAATATAACAATAGCATAAAATCATTTCAGTTGGTTTATTATTAACAAATTTGTTACGCATACTGCAAATTAATTTGTTTTTAAAAGTACAGCCATATACATTTTATAGGTATAGGTGGGTAAACTGATAAGTAATTAAAATATTATTTCAAATTTATTTTCATCGGTATAAACATTAATTGCATTTAAAGAAATGCATTAGAATCCCAAAACGTACACGCTGGGGTTGCCTGCACCTATAATAACATCGTCGCCTGTAAATATATATATATATTTGGATCATATGAATTGCATCTACTCGCAATTATATAAATGTTTTCAGGCAAACATTTATATGTTTACCCAGCCAACATTTCTCTGCGCGCTTAGAAATTATGACTCATAAAAGACTCTAAAATACGAGCATTTTCAGAGAGCTCAATTTCTAAAGTCAGAAATGAAACATAACCCTGCAAACATTACAATACGAAAATGTTTCGTAATCGTATCGCCTGGAAGAAAAACTTTATTGCGACAATACTCATATTCTTATTGCGGAAGATCCCCCTTTCGGGAGTAAATGTCCTCTCTATAGTGATACTCCCAAGCAATACGAAAGCGATACTTCTGAATGATAAATCGGCGATATCACTAGATAATCGTATATCGCTAATTTATCACCTGGAAGATAAAAAGGTGATATCGCTAAATTAACTCCTCGAAAGAAACTAAACGATTTATAATTTTCATTATTAAATTTAACTCTGAAAAAGAACGTCCGCATACATAATCCACTCACAAAAATATTAATTATCTTGTTGCCATCATACCCGGTTTTTTCCGCGCACTAATTCTTCATTTTTCAACGAATTTGTTTCCCATATTTCTTATAATTGTTTTTTGTACAAATTTTGTATTATTTTTTCCAACATTTTCATTTTCATTTTAAACGAATTGTGTTTATCTTCTAGATGATAAAAATGTTATATCGCCGCAATATCATCATAAAAAAGTTATGACAAAATACAATTTTTTAATGGTTTTTTTCCAAATATCTCCAAAATATCTTCCAAATGATAAAAGGAAGACAATTTCAAAATACTACTTGATTATTTTCATTCAAATGAAAAATAGAATATATCGCTTTATTAACTTCTTGGAAGATATCTTCCAAATGTTTGCAGGGAATAGACTGTTATTTATGAGTGTATTCAAAAAAATTTTTAAATTTTTTCAATACTTAGAAAATTAAAAATTTTCCAGTAATGCTCATAATTTGGAGTCTTTAATGAGTCATAAAAGTGCGCTCAGAAGAGGCTTCATCGGTGAAGAAAACTACTCTCATATATCTACGATTTCAGAAGGTCTAAGGGATCTTTTAGGCGTCTTTTCGGACTCCAATTGTACACAGGGTATCATTAATATATTTTCCCAGAATTTATCGGTAACTTTCGAGTGCGGTTATTGTACAGCTATAACACAATTACTGGTCCGGCCGATAACATTAGTGAGCTGGAAATGTCCTTAAAACTTCCTCATGATGGATCAATGATATGTCAATACTGACTTGCTGATTCGATCCCATAACAAATACTTAGAGAGAACTGCTAACATTTTCATACAAATGCAAAAACTTCAGAAGAACTAGTCAGCAAGCAATGCGTCGAATAAAAGATGAAATATCTTTGCGGCATGGATCAATAAGTTGTCAGCAGCACCTAAAGATTTAAAAACCCGCTTAAAAATATTTTTGCGTTTTTCTTATTATTTCCAACTTTCAATACTGAAGTATTCTTTCTTTCCTTGTAAGTAATAAAATTTCTTCTATTAAAAATTCATAGTTTTTAATTT
Source organism: Leucophora obtusa (assembly GCA_949987735.1). NCBI lineage: Eukaryota > Metazoa > Arthropoda > Insecta > Diptera > Anthomyiidae > Leucophora > Leucophora obtusa. Next base: position 209,631,271 of record OX465297.1, read on the forward strand.
GGTGTCACACTCATTAATATTTGAACCAGAAGCATTGTGTTTGGAAGTTCATCGCCTTACCCATTCATATAAATCATAACACCGTTCAAAATTCATTCTGACCCATGAAAAAGTCGATATACACATTAGACTGTCCCTTAAAATAGCGATTTGTCGATTTTCGTTCATTACACCCCCCAGTTTTATTGGAAATAGTCCCAAATGGAAGAAATGTATTTTTTTTTTCTCTTTTGAAAAACGTTAACCCGTGCCGAAAGTTGGACGAAAATGGCCCATTTTGGAAAAAAAAGTGTATTACTATTAAAAATTTACAAAATTCGAAATTTCGAAAAAAAAATATTTTTTATTCCATTTATTCATTTAATATAGTCAAAATGATTCAGACATGGAATTTTGACCTCATCGGAAAGCATTAACCCACTTTAGCCGGAATCCAAAATGACCCACGAATTTGATAAAAATGCAAAAACGTGTTTTTAATTAATTTTAAAGATTTTTAAAATGCCTAATTTGGAGATATCAATTGCTATTTGTACCACGTAATAGTTGATATTAAAGAAAAAAAAATAAATTGGAAAAATGATACAAAAATTGCTCATTTTGTCAAAAATTAAACAAAATTTGAATGTTTTCATCAAATTTTACATTTTAGACTATAAATATCTTTCAATTTGTTTAAAAAATCTTTAACCCTTAGTGGCCTGGGATTAGAAAAGACCCATGGAACTTAATATTAATTATGACTACGAGATTGTAAAGCCATTAAATTGATAAAAAAAAAAGATATCAACTGGGTAAAAATAATTATTTTGTATCAAGTGATCCAGATGGGGTTAATTTTCATACTTTTGGTCAAAAATGCCCCACTAGGAAATTTACAGAATATCATCTTTCATAATTTTCACTTTGGGCTTTCCTCAAATCATTTTTTAGTAATTTTACCCATTCTATGATATTTTAATGGGTATCAAATTAAAGAGGAGAATCTCTAGATTTTAATAAAAGCTTTCAATGTTTCTACCCAGAAATGCCCACTCAATTTGTATATTTTGGAAAAAATGCACTATTGAAAATTAAAAAAAAAATTTTTTTTCCTTGTCCTTTTTTTCTAAATTTATTTTATCACTGAACTATGAAGATTTTCTGTTCTTATTTGATACCGATTTTGGAGAAAAATGATAAAAAAATATTTTTCGGTGTAAAAAAGTTTCATCTTATTAGATCTGTTTAGTTCTAAATAGGTGTGACTTAATATAAATAGATCCGGTGAAAGATCTGATCACATATGATCGCATCTAGTGCCAGATATGTTCAAATCTGAAGTGATCTTCAAAATTGGGCGATTTTCATGACCAGATATGAGCAGATCTGACCGGATTTGAAACCAGATGTTATTCATTTGGTCTGTCACCAAAATAAAAATATATAAACAAATTTTGTTTGAAGAATTGCTCGATAAGCGGATCAAATTATAGATCGAGTATACACAAGTTCTTTAATTTTAGTTAAAAGTTTAAATCAAATTGGATCTGTTTATAAAAGGTGCCAAAGATCTGCCTTGATCTGATTAGATCTAATTATATCTCAAATTTTTCCCTAATATTGAAACTGGTATAATCAGATCTTCTGAAATGTGGTCAGATCTGATCTTTTTTGCACGGGTTGTCATTATAGAACACTTTCATATTTTGAAGTATTTTAAAAAGGATATCTGTTGTGATGAAGAAAAAATGGGTATGCAGTTTTACTATACATGGTCTTCACTTTCACGTGCATATCGATTTTTCCATGGATGAGAGAAAAATTTAAAAATCGTAGAACGGTAAAATAATATAAAAAGTTTTATAAAGTTTCATATATTTCATTTTTAAAATTTAAAGTCTGTATGGAAAAACCTTGCTAGTTGCTATCCCATAACTTTTTTGATCAAAACTCGTCATAAAGTCAACTTATTGTTCTTACACTCAAAAAAAAAATTCAGTAAAGTCAGCAAAATATGTTGCTGTGTCAGCAAATTTTTAGTCAGGAGCGTGCTTGCAAAAAAGTTGGTAATTTCAGCAAAAGGTTTGCTGAAAATCAGCGACCTGATTTATACCAAAAAAATAGTAATCTTCAGCAAAAGTTTTGCTAACACTTAGTCGACTGCAAATGAAAAAAATCCTTGCTAAAATCACTAAACTTTTTGCTGAAAATTAGTAGACTGAAAAAACTCAAAAAACTTGTAGTGAAATTTTACTTTAGTTAATTTAATTGCTGAAAATTTAAATATAGAATATGTGTAGAGTTGTTTTTCTTTTATTGTCATTTCCGTTTCCAGACAAGCTGCGAGATCTACATCTTGTCTATCTGGTTGTCGTCCACGCTATGAATGCGGTTATCAGCACAATTTTTGTAGCAAAATAAATTAGTAAAACATTAGTTCAAAATTAGTTTAGTGCTAAACAAATATAACTAAAATTTTTGCTGAAAACGGAATTTCAGCAAAAAAATTGCTGAAAACTAGTACACTTGATATACAAGACGTTTTACTAATTTTTCTACTAACTTATTTATTTGAGTGTACATTCATAGATTGGTTCTCCTTTCTATAGCGAAAACTTTCTTGAAATGAGAAAGAAGAATAAAATTACATAGCGCCCATTAAAGTAATTTCTTAAAATCGTTAGTTTTGATAAAACGATTTAAACTCAATAAATTGAAGCCAACTGATTTTGTATTGTCACAACTAAAAAATTGAGTTATTACAGTAGAATTATTCGATTGGCGGCAAATTCGGTTGTCAGCACGTATATGTTTTCTCTGTGTATGCTCTGAGCAAACATAACTATTATTTTTCACTGTAAAATCCAATAGCAAATATTTATTACAGTTTTATTATTATACAGATTTATATTTATGCGTAAAAGCACTTTTTTAACATTAAATTCTGTTTGTTTAATTTCATTTTAAACTTTACTACATCTGTAATTGTTAACAATTTATAGTTGCAATTCTTGTTAATGCAATGTTTGCAATTATATTTATTTTATAAATATTTGTAACATTTTATTGTAGTTTAATTTTCAACTGTATTGAATTCGATTTTATTAAAGAGTGTTCATTAACATAGAGTAGATGTAATTGTTTATTTAATTTTAATTAGGTACTTTAAAGCGAAATCAATGATATCAATATTATAGTGAAATTTTTAATGATACCACTGATTTTTAATTGGTAAACTATTTTCAGAAAACTGTTAATATGATTTAATAATAATGAGAAATTAAAAGGTTTATGCAGTGAATGAAATAAAAACTGAGTCTGTGTTATAAGAATGATTCATAATTTTTTCCTACTTTTTAAATTATAAAAATCTTATTAAGCAATTTTTTCGCGATAATTAAAGAAATAAAAAGTTTATATTGCTTATTTTAATATAGATATTACTAACAACATTCATTTAAATTTTTATATTTATTTTAAAGAAAATTCTCATTTATCTTTTATGTCTGTCTTGTTCTCATAACCTCTCCTAGTTTTTTCCATACAACTAAATATCTCAATGTAGAATTTTTGTATCAACTTCATCAAGTTTATTAAAAATTAATTTTGTAATTTCCTGCCTTAACGCTTTTTAGCAGTTATAAAAATAAAACACTTATACACTCAAAACACATACATAAATGCCAACAAATATAACAACATTGGTTTATATAAAAGGGAGGAATGCTCTCACACTTACAGCTAAGAACTAACAGGGAAGGTATCCCAATGGGTTCTCTAAGATTTTAATGAAATTTGGATAGGTGATAGAGGAGAAAAAATATGAGACACATATTTTTTATGCGGCCCAATCTCAATAATGCGAGATAAAATAAAAACATATCTGAAATTTACAAAATTTTTATTTATTTGTATGTACATTATTTTTTCTGTTGTTTTCGTTTTTCCTGTTGTTTTCGTTTAAATCCGTTGTTTAGCTAAAGTTGTTAGTTATGCAATTTCACCACAAAAACATATTTTTGCTGTACTTGAACTAATTTTTCCTCCTGATATTTAGCTATTTTTTTTATAAATGATTTTGACAAGGTATTAGCTAATATAGATAAATTTGTTGGCAACTTTTTTAATATTTGTGTTTTCAAAAGAAAACGGTAGGGGCGCTAGTGTATAGTGATTGATGGTGCTTGATGTTGAAGTGTGTATTAGTGAGTTTGCCGACCAATACAAATTAGAAAATTTTTAGTAAGTGTATTTTAATGTGTGTGATGAGTCATCACTGATGACGCTTAGCAATAAAAATAAAAATAATATGGCGCTTGTTAGGAAAGTTCTAGTAAATTAAAAAATATGATTAGAGCATGTTTTCTTTTATTTCTGTTAGTCAGCAAAGGAACGCAAAAGAAAACGGAGGTATACTGGACATTTCACAGCTAAAATTTTATTAAAAAAATACCATAATAGAGGTTTGTTTTATAATATAAACTATATTTATTTACGAGGAATACTATTAAATATGTTATTGTTTTTCTTTTAACATTTTCATCTAAATTTTACCCGCAGGTAGACGAAAAAAGGAACTAAGTAACACAACTTCCGCTGGCACAAATAAAGGGTTCTTCAACAGGCACGCTACAAAAGTAGAAAGACAGGGACAGCAAGCGACGCCATATTTCTTGCCGCTCTTTTGACATTTCTCTTCAGTAAGATTTCCCATTTCATGAAAGATATACGAGCCAACAACGAGTCGAAATTATTAAAATTTACTACCGAAATTCGGAGTCAGTGGCCTCAACGTTAAGAGCGCTACGTCCAATTTATGGTCGTCATAATGAATGGCTTCGTCAATAAACAAAATATGCGTTATTGGTAAGACAGCAATCCACACGTACTCCATGAGTCATCATTGCATCCCGAAAAAATTATGGTTTGGTGCGGTTTATGGGCCGGCGGCGTCATTGGCCCGTACTTCTTCCGTGATGATCAAGACCGGCACGTTAATGTCAATGGGAATCGCTACCGTTCAATGATAACCGATTATTTTTGGCCCCAATTGGATGATATGGACTGGGAGGACATGTGGTTCCAATAGGACGGCGCCACAAGCCACACAGCGAATGTCACAATCAATTTATTGCAAACCAAGTTTGGAGAACGTGTTATCTCACGAAATGGTCCAGTCGATTGGCCGCCTCGGTCGTGTGATTTGACGCCGTTGGACTATTTCCTATGGGGCTACGTCAAATCTATGGTCTATGCCAACAAGCCAGCGACGATTGATGAAATTCGTACGAATATCGGCCGATTTATGCTTGAAAATTGTCGAAAATTGGGTTCAGCGTCTGGACTTCTGCAAGCGTGCCCGTGGTGGCCAAGCAAAAGAGATCGATTTCCATAAATAATGGCATCGAACGTACTTTCACAGGAGTAAAGAATTTCATTGATATTCAAAACCGGTTTTGTTTTTATTCTTTGTAACTTGTTTTTATTCAATTAATAAAAAAAGTGATTGTAATTTTAGCAGCATGTTTAGCAGATTTCAACTGACCCACTTTCATTTGTATTAAACGAACATTTTTCTAAATTTTTGAATATTTACTGAATTTTTTACCTTTTTGTAACTAAGTAAAATTTAGCAGAAAACATGTGCTGATTTCAACTGAGTAATTTTCGTTTCCACTAAACAACATTTCTTATAAATTATTGTATTTGAACTAACTTTTTTACCTAAAATTTAGGTCACCTAAATTTAGCAGACCATGATTCTCAATATCATTGAAATTTCTGCTGGCGCAAATTCAGGTGCTATTTCCTGTTATTTTAGCATAATTTTTAACTATTTGTACGGGCTTTTTTTATGAGTGTAGGGTATTCTTATAGTAAAAATAACATTTGCAAGTTAACAAAGACTGAGTTAATAAATTATTTAAAAGATATGTAGATCTGCCCCACTATGCTGGTGTAAGAAAATTTTTTATGGGATCAAACCTGTAACTGTTAAAAAAAACTTTGAAAATTACTAGTTTTTTCCAGTCATGGGAAAGCCATAATAATAACAAACCCAAATTTCTTTTGTTTAGGGCATGCCGACCATACAATACCCTACACCAGTCTGGGTAAAAGCCCACTAATGTTTGGATCCGAAATTCGAATGGGATAAAATGGGGCTTGTGTCAAAATTTTCTATAATGTGAGTCAGCGCACCAAATTTCATTAAAATATCTTAATATTTGCGACCTGCAGTTTGTAACCAAGCCAATTTTGGGGGGACCCTTATATGGGCACTAGTTCTAAAGATGGACCGATGATCACCAAAATCAATAGGCTTCGTCCTTGGGCTGATATAGGTCGGTATACCAAATTTCATAAAAATATTTAATATTTGCGACCTTCAGTTTGTAACCAAGCCAATTTTGGGGGGACCCTTATATGGGCACTAGGTCTAAACATGGACCGGTGTTAACCAAATCAATAGGCTTCGTCCTTGGGCTGCCAGAGGTCGGTGTACCAAATTTCATCAAAATATCTTAATATTTGCGACCTGCAGCGTATAAACCATATAATTTTAGTAGGATCCTTATATGGGCACTAGGTCTAAACATGGACCGATGTTCACCAAAATCAATATGCTTCGTCCTTGGGCCAACGTAGGTCTGTGTACCAAATTTCATCAAAATATCTTAATATTTGCGACCTGCAGCGTATAAACCATATAATTTTAGTAGGACCCTTATATGGGCACTAGGTCTAAACATGGACCGATATTCACCAAAATCAAAGTTGTTCGTCCTTGCGCCGATATAAGTCGGTGTACTAAGTTTCATCAAAATATCTTAATATTTGCGACCTGTAGAGTGCGCACAAAAATGCATGGACAGACAGACAGACGGACGGACGGACAGACGGACATCGTTAAATCGAAATAAAAAAAAAATTCTGAGCCGATCGGTATACTATAAGGTGGGTCTAGGACCAATATTTTTTGGTGTTACAAGCATCAGCACAAACTTATAATACCCTGACCATGGTGTACACTCAACCAAAAAAGTCTGTAATAGCTACTGAAAATTTTGCTGTTATTACGGGAAATTTAACTGTTTTGAGGCCAGCGGTTTTTTTTGCTAATTTTCGCAACACATGTCTGCTGATCTATAGTACAATAAAATTAGTAGAAAAAATTAGTAGCCGCTACTAAATTTTAGTAAAATTTATGTAAAATGCAATTCAAAATCGATTTGCTAAAATCAGTTAAAAAACTTACTAAATATCATAATTTTAGTACAATGAAATTAGTATAAATAATTAGTTGCAGCTACTAACTTTCAGTAAATTGCTGTAAACTGTAATTTAAAATCAATCTGCTGAAATTAGCAAAAAATTGTACTAAAAAATAAAAAAAACTGTAAAATCTAAAAAAAAATAATTTTTCTCTCGATTGTAACAAGCGAATAATTACTTCATCGTACTTGAAATTTTGAGTCAAAATTGCAAACGGTTCTCCAGTTATTGCCGTTTTATGCATTGGAGATGCAATAAAATTTTCTGGGTGTTATTTCTAAACTAAGAATATATCAACAGTAACAAATATAAACTAAACAAGAATTGTAAAAAATCAAAACAAAAAATATTTTTAAATTAGTATATTTTTCTGCTAAATTTAGCACTCGGTTTTGAAAAATTAGTAAAATGTTTTGCTGAAATCAGCAGCGAAAATTAGTAAAAAAAATCCGTAATTTGTAATAAGAGAATAGCAAAAATGATTACTAAAAATAAAAATTGTACTAATAATCAGTATAAAAATAGTATAGTGCGATTGGAAACTGTTTACAAATTTTTTTACAAACTTTTTTATCTGAGTGTAGGGTATAATGACATTATTCAACAGTGATCCAAGGAATGTGTAAATAGTCTCGATTTTTTAAAAATATTCATAAAGTGGCAACACTGTTCTATTCTTATTTAACTTGCTGAGTGTATTAGTATCGGCCCAGTATTATAGTGGAGAGGCTAGCAGCTATCGCTCTGAGAAAAAACGAGCCCGAAACAACGTCGAACAGCGATAATGGCAAGTTAGCATGGACCACATATATCAAAGAGAGTTTAAGCCTATCATATTTTTCTGCAAACTAAACAACTAATTGGAAACTTAAAATACACTATTAAACAAATAACTATCTAATTTAAATAAAAAAATTTTAATTTGTAATAATTTTACCGCAGATTTTTAGTTGAACTGAAGATTGTTACAATGAGTGTTATTTTTTAATATTAAATGCAACATACAAACATTTGCTTTACTACTAAAGGAACTTTGGTTAAAGCTACAACTATAACATAGAGAAAAATAATAGCTTTGTAAAAAACATGTGATTTTCGTTGTAATACATAAATAACTACTAAAAACTTTTGAATTTATTTCTCATTTCATTATTTACCGAGGAGTTTAGATAAATACAAAAACTTGAATCTACATTATAACCTAGAGAGAACCCCATAAAAACAATCTGATGATAGTGCTTGGCAGTACTTGAAAATACATTAATTGTCAGCCATTGGTTCTGGGAAAGATTTTTTTTGTAAGTTGTTTTTCTCTATTTGCTGTAAACTAAATTGTAAATTTCAATTGGAATTTGTCATATTTTATCTTAAAACCGAACAAAAATAACACTGATTGTAATCTGTAATAATTTAAAAAAATTTTACATTAAAATAAAGAGGAGTCTGGAAAACCATAGATTCTCTTTGTTAACTTCTCTCTTTGATATTAATTTTGTAGTAAAAACAATCAAAAATAGAAAAAAGGTTGACAACATTGGTGAGAGAATGAGAAACAAATTATGAGAAAATAACAAAAACCGCCATTTTAAAATTTTATTCCATTAATGGGTTAATAAAAAATCCGAAAAGTCGTCCTAAAACCGAATTATAACGAATATCGAAAAAATCTCAGACACCACCTCGATTATATTAAAGAGGCATAAATTTGGACAAAAACCAACAATAATTTTCCTCGCAAATGTGCTATTCGAAAAAGAAAATAATAAAAGTGGTCGTGTTCGGACAAGTTTTGTATACTCCTCCGAAAAAGCTTTCATTTGATATCCAAATTATGTATTTTTGTTTTTTTTTTTTTTTTAATTATAAGAAATCAATTTAAAAAACATCAAATTTAGTCATTATTGCCTCCACTTTTTAGTTAACCCCTAAACATTTTCTGGGCACTACAAAAAAATACGTGCACATTATTCTTTTCTCTCCTTTCACATACCAGAATCTTATTAAGATCGCAGAGAACCCCTAGGGATACCTTCCTTGTAAATTGACAAAGACAAAATAACTGCACAAAATTATAAACAAACTTATATTTCATATGCCTTTTCTCACTGTTGCTACATTTTTACAGTAGTTTCTTTTTCATTACACAAATAGGAAAAGGCAGTAGTAGTTTATACAGTGATTTTTGTCTACAAAATTGCGTTGATTACAACAACAACACCAGAAAGAACAGCAACAATAACTACTCAGACAAGTGCAAACAACTTAAAAAACAATTTATATGTCTGTATATTATATTACAACTAAGATTGCCAACTCTTGAAGTGGAAAAATTGCTAGAAAAGGCTAAAATTGGAATATAATGCTAAAATGCAATATTTTTAATGTAAAATATAAAATAATATATATAAAAAATCAGTGATAACAAGGAATTTTAAGACTTATATCACGAAAACATGCGCAGTTCCAGCAAATAATATAAGGGGGAAAATCATACGCCTCAGTGTCCAACTCAATGTATTTGTCTACGGTGGCGTATGATTTTTCCCCTTATATTAATTGCTGGAACCGCGCATGCACGAAAGTGACTCTAATTATAATTTTTTCCGAATTTATAAAAAACGTTCATATAACTTTTTCAAAAAACATGATTTTAAATTAAATATAAAAAATAGTTTGTGAACCAAAAATTTTAAATTTTGTAAAAAATTATAAAAATTCAGCACTTTTCTATGAAATTAAGAGAACCCCATAACGACAATCTGATGATAGTGCTTGGTTACACTTGAAAATGCATTAATTGTCAACCATTGGTTGGTTTTTTCATAAGTTTTTTCTCTATTTGTTGTAAATTAAATTTTGAATTCTATTTGGAATTTGTCATATTTGATCTTAAAACCGAACAAAAATAACACTCATTGTAACACTCTTCAGATCAACTTAAATATACGGTAAAAATGAATTGTAAATATTACAATAAAAATTAAAATTTTTATGGCTAGATGAAATTAAACTAGATCTAGCCGGAAAATAGCTAAATTGGCTACCTTATTTACAACTACTGTTACAACCACTTTGACTTCGACTACTGCTAAGTTAGTAACTACTACTTGTATAGCTACTACTCCTACGTTAGCATACCAAACTAAATTTAAATGAGTTCGTAGAAGAAAAAAAGTTTACTATGTCAACATAATAAAAAGGAGAACACAACAGTTATGAAAACAAATAAAAAATAAACATTAAAAATTGTTTTCTTCATTATGAAATTTTAAAAAAAAGTTGCATATTTGTCTTTTTGTAAAAAAAATATACTGGAGTTTAGAATAATGATTCTTAAATTGTCTCTGTTAAAAAAAAAAAGATTTTTTCAAATACATAATTTTTATTTACAAACATAGATAAATGTATTGAGTTATACTATGTATCACAGTAGGGGTCAGAGCCTAGGGTGTGACTGAATCACACACCAAATGAATGAATGTATAAGGTTAAGGTAGTAAAATCGCCAATGAGTTTGAAGCTGAAAGCGTGACTGCACCCACACAGCGCCAAAGCCTTTAGAAGTTTTACTACACTAACCCAATTCAGTAATCCGGCGCGCCCGAAAAGAGTGTAACACAGTGCTATATATGAAACTGTGGATTTAGGATTAAGAAAAACCCACAAGCTCAGAAAAACGAATAGCCGGTCATGCCGACTCTATGATACCCTAAGCAACTAATATTTGGATCCGAAATTTTAATGGGTTTGATATGGAATTGTTTTAAAATTTGTATTAGAAAATCAGTAAGAAACTTTAATTTTACCTAATATTAGGTGTATTTAAAAGAGAGAAAATCCGAAATATGATCCATGTAGGCACCTCGTCCAAATATGAACTGATGGTTTCTGAAATCAATAGACTCTATCGTTGGGCCCATGTGAGTCAGCTAACCAAATTTCAATAAAATAACATTACATTTGGTAGCTGCAGCATTTGAGAAAGCATAAAATCCAACAATGAGCTGAAAGCCGATTCTATCAAAACTTAATAGGATTTGTCCTTACACTGAGAGCGTTATCTGTATGAATAAATAAAATAAATTTTTGGATAAAACCAATGAAGTTTCACTGGAACTCATTTTATTGAATTAACGCAATTTTTCATAAAATGTTGTGAAGTATTTCATTTTAATTATTAAAAGTTTCATACACTCAACAAAAAAGTTTCATTAAAAATAGATTCATAACATATATGAAACTTTTTCATCAATTTTAAGAAAGTTTTCATTTACTTTGCGAAGAAAACTTCATTAGTTTACTAAAGAACTCGGTGGAAGAACTTATCAATGAGAAATTAAAAAGTTAAAATTTTTAACTTCTAAAAAATTAACTAAAATATAGTAAAAACAACTACACTGAGAGAATTATCATCACTTCAGTAATGAATTTCTTCATAGTTTCAATGAAAATTGTCAATGGAACTCGTCCATTGAAACTTTTCATAGAATCTATGAAACAGATTTCATTAAAGTCAATGTTTATGAAGCTCTTCATAAAATTAATAGGCCACTCCTCCAATGAATAAATCATTCAGCCAATGAAAAGCTTCATAAAATCTATGAAGCAATTTAATTTATTATAATTTGTTGTTGTCGTTGCTAAGCTGGACTGGATAAATAAAAAGTATTTTGCAAAGCCAAAAAGCGTAATAAAATTGTAGCATATTTTAAGGATGTAGAAAATATATCTAAAAGAATTCATTAAATTAAACAGTTTCACAAAATTTTATAATAAGCTTAATTCAATTAATGAAATTCATTATTAATATTTCGAAAAAATTAATATGATTTATAAAAAAATTTCATAGTCCAAAATTAATAATAAAAACTTAATTAAAAAAAAAATTATAAAAGATAATTCTCTCAGTATGGAAATTAAATCTTTAATATAAAATTCGAATTGTATGAAAATTTTTAAAAAATTAATGAAGTAACGATATTTTATAAAAAAAAAATTTAAAAAAAGTAAATACTATTGAACAATTTCGTATATAAAGAACATTTTCATTAAATTTATGAAGATCTAATTTATGAATTTCAATGAATATTTTGAATGAAATTATGAAATTTTATGAAAGAAAAGTTATGAAAAATTTCATAATATTAATTAAATATTATATACATAATGAAATTCTGCATTGATTCTACGAAAAAAATTCTATGAAATTATATCATTAATATCATGAAGGATAATTCTTTCAGTGTACAAAAAATGGGCAAAATAACCAATATAAAATAATTTAAATTTTTACATTAAAAAATACAAAAATTATTTTTTCGGATTCTATATGTTCATAGTTAGAATATTGTTCTACCTCAAGACCAAATTCTAGTATGATATTGTCATATTAGATTTTATTTGTTGTTTAAAAAGGTTAATTATTTTCATGATAGACAATACAATTGTTTCGTGGAAACTCTTCAGTTTTCCGCAATAAGTAAATCATGACTAGAAAATACAAACCGAGACATTACATAAGGTACAAAAATTCAACGGGACGAGAATTTTTTACTTTTGTATATGCACTGTCTGATTTGATAAAACCAGTCATAAATGAACACTTTTCGAAAGCAACATTTAAAATAATTACATGCAAAGAAAAAACATGGTTGGGATAATCATATTCTAAGAGCATCATATATTTTTGGGTTTATGATTGCGACAATCATATTATTACATAGTTGGCACAATCATACTCTTACCTCATTTTTATCATAATATGGTGAAAAAGTTATCACACTACGATTGTAAAAGTCTCCCAATATTATCATATTATAGTCGTGCATATTATCATATTATTGTCGTATAATCCCTATAGTATTCTCCCAGTATTTTGCTGAAGCTGGATTAAAATTTCACGATACATAAAAAAATCATCATAATATTTTCCATATGATCATAATATTTTCTTGATGATCATAATATTTTCCGAGTGATCATATTATAGTCCTGTCGAAAATTTTGTGATCACTTAGAATAATATTATGATCACTAGGAACATATTATGATTATTTTTGTGCACTCTTTACATTTTCTTCAATTTTGTATATTTTTCAATTTGATTTTCGTACAAAACTAAAAGATGTAACACTCCTTATTATGGACGCTCTTTAACAATAATTTTTCTACGTGAGTACAAAAATTAAAAACACGCTTTTTTATCACTTTTTACTTATTTTATAACACTGAGCACTTTAAAGTGAAATCTAATTTGAAGGTTCCTCGTTAGACCGAATTCTTTCTTCTACAAAAAATGTCACTATTAAAATGAATATCAGAAAGTTGTTTTCTATTTTTTTTTTGTTTTTTATGTATTATTTTCTTTGATCGCGTCTTATTTTCACAAAATCTGGAACAAGAATAACGCTAACTGAATAATGACGCTCATAAAAAGGTATACTGACCACTGTTGGTAAAAGTGGCACAAAAGTGCCATTTGTGGCACTATTGAATGTTCAATGGCACCTTGGCACTCTCCATAGAATTTTGGCACTTTTTACGAAAATTTCTATATAATTTGATAAAAGGTGGATATCGCTGGTTTTTCATTAAAAGCGACGCCTATTAAGAAGGGGTAGCAAAATTAAAAAAACAAATGCTACACTAAAAATACCTACAATTTTTTGGACCACCTTCCACTTCTTCGGGGACAATTTAATCATTATTTTGATATTTAAAAATAAGAGCAACGGGGATAAAATTAGAAAAACTTTAATTGATTCTATTGTATTGTCAAATTTAATTGTAAAATTTTTTAAAAGTCTTGGACATGCTAACTTATCTTAAAATAACGTAAGTTTAGTGCTTTACTATAGTTAAGAATGGCATTTTTATATGAAAATATTTGTGGTAGGTAATGTTAAACTCGGGTTACTTTTTAGATAAGTTGCCCGCCTTCTTTTTACTTAACCCTTAAATGCATGATCTCTACAATTTTAACCATTTTTTATATATGATCTAAAGGCGTGTACATTTCAAGAAAAATACCAAAAAAATGTGATTATTTTAACGTGTATGAAAAAAAAGAAAAAAAAAAATATATGAAATATTAATTATACATTTATTGTTGCCAAAATTCATTTTATTGCGAGAATACCACTTTAAATATTTAAACAAACATTTTTGAATATTGCACTTTTTGTAAAAAAAACGCGAGTTTTAGATTTTTCACAAACATACGAAGTAAAACCAAGATTTTTCCTATAACTGTTTAAAAAATCTGAGTTATAGTTTATAAGAGCACTTTGTGCAGAAAGGGCCCCAATGCCCAAAAATTGAGTTTTATGCATCAAGTGGCGTTTTTTATTAAGAAACTGGTATGTTGCCAAATGGCTACACCATGCATTTAAGGGTTAAAGTAACTAAATGTATAAATATTTGAAATAAAAGCTGAACATATTTTTTTGAAACATTAAATGTTGCTTAATTTTTTTGGCACTTTTAAAGCTTTTTTGGCATCATTGAGGCACCAAACGAAAATTCTCAAATACCATCACTGATACTGACCATCTTATAGTTGTCAAAACCACACCAATGATTGTGAACATGATATCTCTCAGTACAAATAATAATATGATTGTAATTCGAAGAGAGGAATATGGTTGTCCAGATAAGTGTAGGCGCAAAATAAGAGCGCAGAGGCTAGCGATTTACGCTCTAAGAAAAAACGCGTCTGAAATAACGGCGTACAGCGGCAGCGACATAATTGAGCATGTGTTATATATAACAAGGAGACTTTATGCCACTCATATGTCTCTTAGTTTATAGTTTGATATTACAAAATGTAGTGAAAACCAGCAAAAATAACAATAGAGTTGACAACATTGCTGAGAGTATGAGAGAGAAAAAATGAGAGAATAACAAAAACCGGCATTAAAATAAAATAGATTCTATCTCACAACAGCTAGGCCCAGCGATTTTTAAATGTCAAATTATATGTAAAAAATCGCTGCTCTCTTATTCTGGGCCTACACTAATATATACTTGTAGCCAAAGAGAAAAATATGATAAGCGAAAAAAGTAGAGATTTAAACTATAAAATGATTACAGACGACCATATAACTTGTAAAGTATGATTAATACAATAATAGTATGATTGCAACAAACATGCAAGGCAGTAGGGATTATAGTTTTGTAGCCGTGATCATATTGCAACCATATCTTTTCTCTGCGTGTAGTTGTAAAATTCGAAGTCAATTCGCAAAATATAATTCAATTACAATTCATTAAAATATTTTTACATTTTCGATCTGTATCGTGCGAATATAGGTCTAAACATCGACCTTGGGCCCATGTAAATCAGGTTACCGCATTTCATTGAAAATAATTAATTTATCTTACAGCTAAGCTAATTTTTTCATTTATTTAAATTTAATATTTATACAATTTTTAAGTAAAACTTATTTATTTTCAGCCTAAACTCTTTAGTTAAATAGAACAGGAAACAACCCAATTTTTTAATTCATACACTCAGGGAACATCTGCAGTCAGAATTTGTTAGCTGTTTAATTATTTAAATTAATTTAAAATAACATTTATTTTTAGAAGAAATGTAAATTGTAACTACACTCGTAAGTCATTCAAAGAAAACAAATAAGTTAAAATGCTGAAAATTCATAACATTAATTTTATTCAGTCATTGTGTTTTTGTTAGTCGTTTTGACTAATTTGTGGTTCATTTTTATCAACAGTCAAAAACAGAAGAAAATGTAAGTTGAATTTCATGAAATGTTTGTGACCCCGTTTTCAAATGAAATGTCATTTATTTTAAAATAAATTTGCAGCGGTCTTTACACACAAAATATTTTAAGGGTACACTAAAAATAATAAGTTAATAGAAAAATTAGTAAAACGTCATGTTTTAAACGTCATGCAACATTTTTTGGTGACTTTACTGACTTTTTTTTTTGAGTGTAGTTGATTTCAAATTTAATTTATTTTAACATTAATTCATTAACAAATACAAACACTAATGTCTTACAATATTAATGATTTACTATTATTTAACGGAAGCGATTAAACAAAATAAAAAAAATAAATTTTAACAACCCACTGTATTACATAAATTGTTTATTTACATGTCATTTAGACTAATAGCAGTCTGTAGTGGTTGTTGTTCATATTACATATTTGACAAGCATGTGTTTGCTTGCATGTTGCTGTTTCTGTTTTTAAGTTATTTGTCAGACACATGCAATTAAATTTTATTTAAAATTCATTCCTAACTTTTATAGTTCTTTTTTTAATAGTTTTGGCTTAACTTTTCAAGGAACTTTTTATTTTAGTTTTTTGTAGATGTTTGCATAATAAGTTAATTTTCTTAGTTTTCTTTTTTCGCCATGGCAAATTATGTTCCTCAGCTTTACGCTTATAAAACAGTTATTTAAATAATTTCAAAAACTGTTGGCAAAACAGTTTAATGAGTTTGTTTAAAAAACTGTAAAAAAAACTTATTAAAACAAATAAGTTTTATTTTTTAAAGGAGTATATCACTGATTCCCAGTTGCAGTTGATGTGATAATGACACAACTTGAAAAACTCATATAAATATTTGACATACGTACATATAAAACTTGAACTGGATATGAAGCTACTTTCCATGAAAGCAAATATTGTAAGAAGAATTTTCAAGGCAAAAAATTCATCTACTGAATTAAATAGCATGACAAATTTTACCACTTAAATCGAAAGCATTCAACATTTTCTCTACAAAAATATAAAAAAGAAAATTGGCAGAATATCAAATATCGCAATTTAAATTTCCTTAAAATTATAAGGAATCTCTTACGATCTCTTTTTAGCCTTATTAAGTGTATTAAGAGTTAAATTTGCCATTCAAAATTTAATGCTGCAAAAATTTGCTACTCAAGAGATTTAAGCATTTTATGCATTTTAAGCATTATTTATGGTTTTTTTTTTTTTAATTTATGAATATTAGCTAAAAGCCAACTAATTTTTAACACTAACCAGTTTTTAAATATTTTGTATGTTTTCTTTACGGCTTTAAGAATTATATGTATAGTTTTTCTTAAATGTTGCCAATTTTTGATATTTTCTTGTGTTAACTAAAAATATGAATATTCATTTAAAATAATCTACATACATTTATAATACAAATACCATGTACACTAGGGTGTCCCGAATTTTGAATCACGTTAACTATTAGTACTCAAATGATGCTCAATTTTAGTTGGTATTTCCAGATGACATTTTTCGTCATACAAGCGTAAATAAAATAACAAAATACACACTCCCAAAACAATTCCGTTGTGACAACCGAATTTTTTCCAACCGAATTGGGTCGGCAACAGAGATACAAGCCAGCCGGTCAGCCGCCGCCAGCCGACACCTTTGCCAAGCCGATTCAGCCGCCGACGACGATAATCGGCTAAGCCAATTTTCGGCTAAAGCCGGTAGAAAAATGCAAAAATATTTTTTTTTTTTTTAATTTCTAAAATTTGTTTAAATATACATAATTATTTGAAAAGTTGAATTTTCTTGTTTTTAGATATCGTTGCTTTTTAAAATGTTTTGCATCAAACTGGCGGTAGCACAACCAGGCGGTTTTGTTGATACTACAATTCTACAGGTTTCCGCATTATAAGGACTGCGTTTGAAAAAAATTTCCATCACATAGTCCAAAAAAACTGAGGAAACAGTCATGCAATTTTAAAAATAAGAGCTATTTTATAACCGTAATTTTTAAGATTATTATAAAACTACTACCTCCGTTCCGAAATGATAAATATTTTTGCTGGGATTATGGAGGTTTTTAAAAAAAAAATATTTTTTTTTGGATAGTTGTTAGGACATATCAGTGATTCTGAATTTTTTTTAATTTATTTTTATTCCATGTCAAAGTTGAAAATTAGAATTAAAATAATTCATTGATTTTGTGTGAAAAAATTAACAGAATTCAGATAAATTAGAAAACATATTTTTGACATTACAAACATGTTTAGAATCTATAATGATTAACTAAGATGGTAATAATTACAAAATTCGCCGAGATGGCCTTTTACTGGTTTCTATTAAATGCAGCGAAGAGACATTAGCAACAGCTCGTCAAAATATTGTTCATTAATTTTATTACAACACAATATTATTTTTTCTACCACAATAGTGTCACATGAACTGTTATTTTAATTTATTTTCTTTTATTTGAATAAAAACACAATAGAAATGATAACTTTTTTCGGAACAGAGGTAGTATATACAAATTTATATTATTTTTATTTTACAAAATTTTTTTAATTTTTCTGATGCCTTTCCATCAATGTTTTTATGGTATCATTAAATACCTTTCGAGCTGCTAAATACCACTTTCCTCGGAAATCTTTGACATCGTTGGCGACTTTTTTTGTTACCTTAGTTTCTTTTTTAACGAAGCCCAGAATTAACGAATTAACTCTTCAAAGCTCTGTTAATTAATTCGTAACAAAATAAATCGAACGAGAACAAATATGAATTAATTCCATTCAATATATAGCCTTTTGTGAATTAATTCATTGAATTTTAAATTCAGAATTTAAAAACTGAATTAAAGAATTAATGTTTCAAAGTTCTGGGTGAGGTAAAGCTAGGAATAGTCGTATTTCATTTTCATTTTGGTCTACTTCTCTTAGTTTAGTAGATATGTGCCATTTTAAAAAATCGGGAGGGAAAGAAATAGGGATATCTTTAAAACATCGGTAATACTGATGGGGCCATCTAATAGGTGATGGTAGAGAGTTGAAAATCTTATATTTTAACAATAAATTGTGTAAAATTTAACAAATATATGTATAATTTTATAGACATTGTGAAATATAAACTCAATTTTTATAAATTCGGAAAACTACACTTAAAATAATAAGTCTGTTGGCTGAACCGAAAAATTTGTTACTTTAACAACATTTATTCCTGTTTTTGGCTTAAAATAAAATTTGTTGATTTTAACACTTTTTTTGTTAAATTTAACAAATCAATTTAAGTAAAAAAATTGTAAAACTTTAGTTTTATCTGCAATTATACTGAGTCGTAGAATTTATTCAAATTTAGGGTCTCGGGACTCTCCCCGGGGCTAATCCATATCATGTGAGGGCATATAAGGGCACTCCAATGGAGCAAACATTTTGTCCGCTTTGCTTCATCTCGCTTAGTTTTCGAGATATGGGCCATTTTATGAAGTGGAAAATTTTTATTTAAAATTTCCGAGGGCCAAGGCCCCACCAAAGTCCATGTTTTGATAGAGGTAGCCCCCTTTCTCTGGGGTATTACATGGTTAGAGGTAGTCGAAATTTTCATAAATTTTGCTCTATCTCTCTTAGTTTTCGAGATATGGGCCATTTTAAAAAAATCGGGACGGAAAGAAATGGCGCCATCTTTAAAACTTCGGATAAATATTTGTTAAAAATTAGTCAAATCGATTTGAAACCGGTTTGATAGATTTTTTTACTGACGTATTATTTTAAGTGTACCTAAAAAAAATTACAAAGCTGACTTCGATATTTTTACAGTTGCTTTTTTTGCGTGTATGTATCTGTTGAAATTCTTGGAAAATGTACCTTTTAGCCGACTTTAGCCGGTTAGCCGCCGCCAGTCGACACTATTTTTTTAAGCCAGCCGCCGCCGATGCGTTTGCGGCTAAACTCTAAAAATCAATCGCCGCCGACCATTTTAGCCATTAGCCACCGCCAGCCGACAGAATGGACCGGCTTGTATCTCTGGTCGGCAACCGAATTGAAATCGCATTCGGTTGCCACAACTGAATTCGGTTGCTGCAACCGAATTACGAGGTTGCAGCAACCGAATCAATTCGGTTGGCAAAAAATTCCGTTGCCACAACGGAATTGTTCTGAGAGCGCATGCAATGCAAAAACAAATTACATATAATCACTTATTCGTTTCATGACGAACGTCTTGCAGAAATCCCGGTTAAGCCGATTATGGGGAAATAACAAAAAAAATTGGAAGGTACTTATACAAGCGTTTGAAGTATGAAATTTCGCGGAAAAAAGTATTTTTGTTTTTTGCAAAATAAAAACATTCCAAAAAAATTTATGTGCATAAATTTTGGTCTACGATTGTATTTTTAAGTTTTAAATAGACAATAGGCCTTTTTTTTAATCACTGGATTTATTTTTGAATTTTTTTTATTTTGTTAAAATATCAACATTTTGTTTTTTAATTTTCAAAATGTAATATTTTTACCCAAATCTATCATTTATTCGCTAATATAATGTGAAAGAAAAATTTTAAATTTTGCGAAAATGCAATTTCTGAAACTAAATTAAGCTAAATCCAAAACGGATTTATTTATTTTATTATTTCGGATTTAGCTTAATTCAATTTCTGTGTTCACATTTTTACAAAATTTAATGATTTTCTCTCACATTACATTAGCGAATAAGTATTAGATTTTTCTAAAAACATTAAATTTTGAAAATTAAAAAACAAAATGTGGATTTTTTAACAAAATAAAATAAATCCAAAAATAAATCGAGTGATTAAAAAAAATTTGTTTTTTATTCCAAATACAAAACAACTGTTATGACAGTTATTTAAGAAAACAATTAACGAAAAGTATCCTTTATTTTTTATATCATTATAAACAACTACCCAAAACAGTATTTTTACAGTAAACAGTTATTTTTGTTAGTTATTTCAAAAACCAAAAATTTTCTTTAAATTTTCAAAATTCTTTGTTATTATTGATATATTTTTAGCAGACCTTTAAAAAAATAATTCAATCATCAGTAATAAGTCAATATCTAAAAAGAATCAATAAAAATTATTTTTGAATCGAGAATTATGTCTGGATTTATTTGATTCGCGCGAATTATCATTTTATTTTTTTGGTTCGCGAATTAAATTTGTATTTTTATGATTCGCGAATCAATTTTAGTCTTTATATAATTATATTAAATAAATTTACTCCTAATAAATCAATGTTATAATATTTCTTGAATCATCTTTGAAAATAATTTCGATTTTAGTTTGCTAATAAAAATCATAAAATTTTATTTTCTCGAGAATCATTTTGAGTTTTAACTTAAAATTTCTAGTACGAAGAAGTAATTACACCTTTTTACTTAATTACACGCGAAAAATATAACTAACTTTAACAAAACAATAGTTTTTACCTATTTTGTCAGGTGTTTAAAATTTTTTACAGTAAAAATTTGACAGTTAATTTTACGACATTGTTAGTCATTTTTAATGCATTTGTTAGTTATTTTTCAG
This sequence comes from Leucophora obtusa, assembly GCA_949987735.1. Classification (NCBI taxonomy): domain Eukaryota; kingdom Metazoa; phylum Arthropoda; class Insecta; order Diptera; family Anthomyiidae; genus Leucophora; species Leucophora obtusa. The sequence continues at coordinate 209,652,793 of OX465297.1, forward strand.
CAGTTAAAAATAACAAAATATTAAGCTTTCTTTGTAGCCTTTTTGACTGCATATACCTCTGTTTTATCTATCATTATCAGTTGATTATACAAACTTTTTTGAGTGTACATCAAAAAATAATTAGGCAAGCATTTTTCCAGTAATATACTTGAAACATGCAATACTTGAATGCAAATTTAAAAGCAAATTGTTTTTAATTTTTTTTAAACATAGTTTTACCAGTTTATTACCAAAAAAAATGAAATTGTGAATCTAACTAAATTCTCCAAAAAGCAACAAAATTTTCGTTTGACTGCTAATAGTTATTTGCGAAATATTGGGACACCCTAATGTACACATACTCATACAAATGTATGCAAATACCACATAAATATGACAACATCCTGCTGTTAAAAAAAATGTTCCATATCCTTTCTCAGGCACACAATGATATATAAAACGGAACATCCAAGTTTTAGACTTCATGTAGTGAAACTTTTTACATGCGTTTTTAATTTGAGTATTTAAGTAAAAAATAAACTTTGGCACTGTGACATATATGCAGAGCTTTAAAGAATTAATTCCTTTTTGGAATGAATTCCCAAAAATTTAATTCAATTCTTTAATTCAAGGAACGAATTTATTAATAAAACATAAGCAGGAATTAATTCCTGTGAATGAATTCAAAGAATTCAAATTTATGGAATGAATTCTCTGACCAAAGCACTAAGCATTCGCATTAAAGAATTCATTCACTAAAGAATTCATTCAACACGAGTTAATTCAATTTGAAGTCAAAGAATTCATTCAATTCTATCTAATTCAACTTTTGATCGAGGAATTCATTCAATCCCTTTAATTCAACTTTTGGTCAAGGAATTCATTCAATTCTATTTAATTCAACTTTTGGTCGAGGAATTCATTCAATCCCTTTAATTCAACTTTTGGTCAAGGAATTCATTCAATTCTAGTTAATTCAAGTTTTGGTCAAGGAATTCATTCTATTCTAGTTAATTCAACTTTTGGTCAAAGAATTCATTCAATTCTAGTTAATTCAACTTTTGGGCAAGGAATTCATTAATTTCTAGTTAATTCAACTTCTGGTCATGGAATTCATTCAATTCTAGTTCATTGAACTTTTAGTCAAGGAATTAAATTTATTTCGTTTAAGTCCCTAAGGAATTAAATTTTTTTCGTTTAATTCCCTTTTGTTTAATTCCCTAGGAATTGAAACTTAAATTCAGGGAATTAAACGAAAAAATTTAATTTCTAGGGAATTAAACGAAAAAAATTCAATTAGGGAATTAAACGAAATAAATTTAGTTCCTTAACTAAAAGTTGAATTAACTAGAATTGAATGAATTCCATGACTAAAAGTTGAATTAACTAGAATTGAATGAATTCCTTGACCAAAAGTTGAACTAACTCGAATGAATTCATTGACCAAAAGTTGAATTAACTAGAATTGAATAAATTCCTTGACCAAAAGTTGAATTAACTAGAATTGAATGAATTCCATGACCAAAAGTTGAATTAACTAGAATTGAATGAATTCCTTTACCAAAAGTTGAATTAACTATAATTGAATGAATTCTTTGACCAAAAGTTGAATTGACTAGAATTGAATGAATTCCTTGTTGAATGAATTCATTAAATTTTATGAAGGCATTAGAAAAAAATTAATGAATTCCTTTAAGATAAATTTAATGAAAAAAAAAGGAATTCATTCAATTTCTTAAGTTTGGTCATGGAATTCATTCCCAAAATATAAATTCAGTTCAAAAAAAGGGAATTAAGGAATTAATTCTTCGAAGCTCTGCATATATGTGATATTGATTCACAATCCACATACAGTAAAACGTCGATTTGTGCTACTTTTTGGGACAGCGAATTTAGGTGCCACAGTTTGTTATACCCTACACCACTCAAAGGTATATTAAGTTTGCGCTGATGTTTGTAATAAGGGTCATCCTGAAAATGTTTGCAAAAATAGCTTTTACGTTTTTTAGCTTATATTTTTTTAAAATATTTGCCTTGTTTTAAAAAATTTGTTTCATTTTGACCCCAATTGCATATAAGGGTTAATTTCTATTTCTTCTTTAAAAATATCAATTTCAGACTTTGGAAAATATTTAAGACAAGTTTTGGCAAAATTCGTGAAAACTAACAAAATATTTCGATACATTTTTATGAAAAACCGAAATTAACCTAATATTTTACTTTTGACCGTTGAGGGAAACGTTAGATTTTGATGAATTTTTCAGAATATACCTAATTCTTTTCATTTGGGTCAATGTAATCTCAAGCCTGTTAATTGGAATTTAGCAATAGTAAAGAACTTCTACCCTTTGGTCCAAATTTTAGCAAAAAATAGCATTTTCCTCCAATTTTGCTTAAATTAAATAGCTGTCATCGCTAAATTTAAAGTCGAATAAGTGTAATATTTCAATAAAACCTTAAAGAGCAATCCTCAAATTTTAAATAAATATTTGTTTAACAAAACCTTAATATAAAATACTTTAAAAAAATTTACAATTACAATGAGTGTTATTTTTGTTCGGTTTAAAATCAAATATGACAAATTCCAAACTAAAATCTACATTATAACCCTTAAAAACAATCTGATAATAGTGCATGGTGGCAATTGAAAATGCATTAATTGTGAATCATTGGTTCTAGGAAAGTTTTTTTAATAAGAATTTTCTCTATTTGTTGTAAAATAAATTGTAATTTCTATTTGGAATTTGTCATATTTGATCTTAAACCGAACAAAAGTAACACTCATTGTAACAATCTTCAGATCAACTAAAATCTACGGTAAAAATTTACAATTTTTGGCCCTACCTAGAAACGGTTTTTGGATCTTCTTGGATCTAAAGAATAAAAAACCTGTAGCGCTCGCACGGACGGACAGGCGGACATCGTTAAATCGAACCAAAAAGTGAATCTGAGTCAATCCCCTACGGGAAATTTTAACAAACTGTCACCGAACTGGCCCCTTTATATGAAATAGACTGGTCACTTTTAGATGGCGTTGTCATAGGAAGGGGAAATTGACTCCTTATGACACGTCACAAGACAAATCCTAATACAGGTTACTGAACTCTCATAAAAAACAAAGTTCAGGGACCTGTCCTGGGGTTTGTCTTGTGACATGTCCTATGACAACGCCATGTGAAAGTGACCAGTCTATTTCATATAAAGGGGCCAGTTCGGTGACAGTTTGTTAAAATTTCCCGTAGGGTCGGTATACAAAAAGGTAGGCCTAGGTCCAATATTTTTTGTGTTACAAATATCAGCACAAACTTACTAAACCCTGTCCTCGTAGTGGTGTAGAGTATAACAACAAATGAAATTTTCGCCTATGGCGCTTTAAACTCAAGAAATATAAAAAAGTAACAAATCAAATTTTTAACTATAAATTGCGCTATTTAAAAAAAATCGCCTATGGTGCGTTGCACTTTAAAAACTAACAAATTAAAATTTGTTTTTAAAATCGTGCGATTAAAAAAATTTTGACTGTGACGCTTTTTACGCGACACAGTCAAATTCAATATTTTCTGACATGATATTAATTCTTCAAAAATAGTACCACAACGGAGCATAAATTTGTTTTCAACAAACTTATTTTTGGAAAGAATTATATTTTAAAATGGTAAAAATAACAAATAAATACAATATTAAAAATTTTCAAAAATTCATTGTGGGATTATGTCCATTTTCAAAGTAGACATAACCCCAATAATGGGATTTATGTCCATAATTATTATGCTTATAATCTCCATAATGCGGATTATGACCGTTTTGAAGGAGGTGAAAATCTTCATTATTTCTGAATATACATGGGGTTTCCAGAAGACTAAGACATTCGTTGTCACACGAATGAGTGACTACATGTATTTTGTTTTTGTATTACATGTATTTTGTTATTGTATTTTCGTTCGTGTGAAGCAAAACGTCATCTAGAAACACCACCATAATATTCATTTTTTCTGGGTATTATGACCGATAACTTTTTGGTCATAATCAATTATGGGGATTATGTTCGAAAAATTTTAGAATATAATCGAAGTAGGGATAATGTCCGTGGGGGCAATTTCCGGGCACTTACATTTTACTATATTAATGACAAAGTTATGAAATGACATTAAAGACTTTAATTCGCTTCCCACAATATGATCCATATCGGACTGTAATATATGGCTACACATAGTCGACATGCCCGACTTTAATCTTTTTGTTGTTTTTAAATTGAGTTTAACCTGGATCGCCGTTAAAGGGTTTTCCTTTTTACATAAGTATATCTTAGAGTAGGTACACTAAAAGAAAAAAGTCCGTAAAAAATTTAGTTAAAATTACTAAAAATTAGTTAAAAATGATGCTGCAGAAAAAACTGCTAAAATAAGCGGATTATTTTTGCTATATATTAGTAATATAGGAACAGTGAAAATAACACTCTTAAATGTACAGAATTTTAGTTATATTTGAGTTAAATTTTTTTAAATGGAAAATAGCAAATTAACCTGCTAAAGTCAGCAATCAATTATTTATAAATAATTAGTAGCCTAGAAAATCAAAAAAAAAAATTTTTAATTTTCGAAATTTTTTTTTTTTTTTTGATTTTTTTTTTAAATGCAAATAATTTCTGCTGATTTTAGCAGTATAGACTGCTATTTGCATTCAACTAAATTTAGCTTAAAATTACCAAAAATTTTGTACATATAACAGTTTGTTTTTGCTATTTTTAGTCTATTAATATTTAGCAAAATTTTTTGCAGATTTTACAGTACAATTTGTTATTTTCAATCAACTAAAAGTTAGCTTAAATATAACTAAAATTCTGTAAATTTTAATTTTGCTGTTCTTATTTTACTAGTATTTAGCAACAAATTTTGATTTTAATTAGTTTTAGCAGTTTTTTCTGCAGCATCATTTTTAACTAATTTCTAGTAACTTTTTCCGCTACAGATTTATTGATATGAGTGAATGAACAGATTGAAAGTCCCCAGCATTTTTTTGCACACAATTTTTGTCGAATTTTACTATGCACTAAATAAAAATCTTCCAAGCTATTCCAGATATTGCATGAACCATTTATAGCTATATGTAAATATATTTTCACATTTAATACATCGACAAGTTTTTGCTGTTATTGTGTGCAGTTGTTGCTTTTAGTGAAATCGGTAGTGTTTGAATTTTTAATTTTTATTCAGCGACAAGCAACAGTCGCCAGCAGCAGTTGTATACAAATTTCATAGCGAGTAATAACGACTACAACAATAACTAAACAACAAAAAGAAACATTATACTAGGTAGTATCCCCACAGTTTGTTAGTTCTGCAATTTTCTTTTTTTTTTTGTAAAACTACAAAAACCAGCAGGTGAATTTCAAACTAAGTTTTTAGCCTCAGAAAGAATATATATTTATTTTTTTAATTTCATTCATTTCGTAAAGGAAACCCAATGATTTTTCGTATGTTGTAAAAAGTATCTGTATTAATGTATAATACGAATGTTGGTTTGTTGGTTGATTATGTTTGTTTGTTTGTTTGTTAGTAAAGGAAATGTTGTAATATATCCGGTACAACTGTATTTATGTTTGTGATTTTTCATCTAACTACATACTAACTACAACTACTGGCATCCGTTACAATATTATACAAGTTTTTGTGAATGTATTTGTTAAGTTGTATTAGTTTTATGTTTGTGTTGGTAATTTTCTATATACATATATTAGACTGTCCCTTAAAATAGCGATTTGTCGATTTTCGTTCATTACACCCCCCCCCCCCCCCCACTTTTATTGGAAATGGTCCCAAATGGAAGAAGTCGATTTTTGTTTTTTTTTTTTTGGAAAACGTTAACCCGTGCCGAAAGTTGGACGAAAATGGCCCCTTTTGGAAGAAAAGTGTATTACTATTAAAAATTCGCAAAATTCGAAATTTCGAAAAAAAAAATTATTTTTTATTCCATTTATTCATTTAATATAGTCAAAATGATTTATACATGGAATTTTGACTTCATCGGATAACCCACTTTATTCTGTAAATTTCTTAGTGGGGCGTTTTAGGCCAAAAGTACAAAAATTAACCCCATATGGATCACGATACATAAAATAATTATTTTTATCCACTTGAGATTTTTTTTTAAATTTAATGGCTTTACAATCTGGTAGTCCTAATTAATATTAAGTTCCATGGGTCTTTTCTGACCCCAGGCCACTAAGGGTTAATCTAACCAAATTTGAGTGCTGTTTTTCCGAAAACCGTGTAAAATTTGATGAAAACATTGAAATTTTTAAAATTTTTGACAAAATGAGCAATTTTTGTAAAATGTCCTGAAAAGCAGTCGCTCCAAACACAAACTCGAATTATCATTTTTTCAATTTATTTTTTTTCTTTAATATCAACTATTATGTGGTACAAATAGCAATCAATATCTCCAAATTAGGCATTTTAAAAAATCTTTAAAATTAATTTAAAATAAAACACGTTTTTGCATTTTTATCAAATTTGTTGGTCATTTTGGATTCCAGGCTAAAGTGGGTTAACGATATCCGATGAAGTCAAAATTTCATGTACGAATCATTTTGACTATATTAAATGAATAAATGGAATAAAAAATTATTTTTTTCGAAATTTCGAATTTTGGGAATTTTTAATAATAATACACTTTTTTCCAAAAGGGGCGATTTTCGTCCAACTTTCGGCACGGGTTAACGTTTCCAAAAAAAAACGATTTCTTCCATTTGGGACCATTTCCAATAAAACTGGGGGGTGTAATGACAAATCTACTTTTAATGGACACTCTAACATATATACTATGCATATATACATACATATATACAAATTTTAACTTTTACTGTTAGAGATAATATTGCATATTTAACTAGATTGTTGTACCACATTAGACAAACTTCTATCGTTGTATGTATAATCTAACATGTGTAAAATTAAAATCCCTTGTGGTTCTTTTTTTATTTTATTTATTTTTTTTTTTTTTTGTAACAAGTTAAAATATTAAAAAAAAACAACGACAACAAAAACAAGGTGAATACATTTTAAATACTAAACAAAATTGTATATTATAAAATCATAAGTTTTTTTAAATAAGCTGCTACAGATTATTTACAGGTGCATACGAAATTTTCATGCAAAAGAAATTTATTTGCTACAAAATATAACTATATGGGAATGTGAATATAACATGGATGGAAACTAGAGTTTTCAATTTCCCAATATTTTTGAACTCCCGTGATTTTTTTTTTGAACATTCGCAGGATTTCCCAGGAATTTTGAATTAATTTTTTACTCATTTTTTAACAGTAAAAACTACTTTTTGAACGGAAAACAATATATTTCAATTTGACGAAAACTGGGAATTCAGAAATAGATTTTTATATTTAACCTCGATGAAAAATTGTAAATTATAAAACGCTCACTGCAATAAAACGCCCTATAAATATTTGGCTTCCTCCAGCATAAGTCTATAGACTTCAGGGCATTATTGGGGACCTCCTTTAAAAAGTTAAAATATATAAATAACAGTTATTTTTTCATTTTTAAGCAAAAAAGCCTTCTATATGCAAATCTTGGAGAACTGATTAAATATATAGATCCTTGTGGGCTAGTCTTCCAAAAAATGCCCTGCTTTTTTAATTTTTGACTTTTTTTTTTGTCAAAAATAAAAGTTGTTTTCTGACTTTTAATTTTTTGAGCAGAAATAAAAGTTATTTTTTTGCTTTTATATTGAATGTATAACTTATAACTGCGAGTAACTTATAAGGCGGGTGAGGCAAAACTTTCCAAGCACTATTTTCTAAATAGTTTTTAACCGGTCTTGTAACATGTGGCCCAGTGTTGTCTTGATAGAATGTTATGGCTTCATGTCTGGTCGTATATTCCGGGCATTTTTTGGCCAATACTCGCTTCAAACGAATCAATTGTGTACGGAACCGGTCCTTTGTGATCGTCTGGCCCGATTTCAGCAGCTCATAACAGATGGGACCCTTCTGGTCCCACCAAATACAGACTTTACCTTGTCGCCATGGATATTCAGCTTTGCCGTTGATTTGGCTGATTAGCCGGGCTTCACATACGTCTTTTTGCTCTTCAGGTTGTCGTAATGGATTAATTTTTCATCGCCAGTAATGACTCGATGGAAAACTGACTCCTTTTTATGGCGTTCAAGCAGTATTTGAGACATGCAAAATCGTCTTTAAACGTCTGTCGGCTTCAACTTGTGTGGTACACAATTTTTTTGCTTTTGTATGAATCCTGCTACTTGGAAACTTTTTGAAATTCCTGCTTGAGTGATTCCCAATGATTTAGCAAGTTGCTCTTGAGTTTGACAACAATCTTCATTGAGTAATGCCTCTAATTCATCATCTTCGAACTTTTTTGGCTGAGCCGAGCGATATTTGTCTTCTGTGTCAAAGTCACCACTTTTGAACCGCACAAACTATCTCTCGCACGTTGAAATCGTTGGAAAATATTCAGGATAAGCTTCGGTGAGCAATCGATGTGCTTCAGCTGCACATTTTTCATTTTGTTGGCTCAAAATTCGAAATTTTTGAAGCAAAAATAAACTTTGTTGTTTACACTATTTCGTTCAATGACTAAAATGCCATATAAGTTATTAAAGACACAAACCATGTGTAAAAGATACACTATCTGTTGTGAATCTCACATTGCTCCAATATTTTGGAGCAAGTGTAAAAGTTATTTTTTGACTTTAATTTTTTGAGTAAAACTAAAAGTTATTTTTTAAAATCAATGCCAATTAGAAACTGACATTGAGCTCACTTTTGTACAGATTTCTCATATTTTTATGTGTCTTTTCATTCATGAAAATGTAGAGGTTTTTGAAAGCAAAAACTCTGTTAAGTATTTGTCAGGAGAGTATCCTGATGAAGCAAAATAACAGTTTTTGAAAAAAAAGTACTTATTATGTTAATTCATAATAAGGAAACTGGCCTCGAACTGAATTAATAAATTTCTAATTAATTTTAATATTTAAATGCGTTTTTTGCCAAAAAAAAAAAAAAATAATAACTTTTAATTTTGCTCGAATAAATAATATTTTGCTCAAAAAAATAAAAGTCAAAAAATAACTTTTGTGTTAAAGTCATAACTGTTTGGTGGTTGTTTTATTGTTTTTTGAATTCCCGGGAATTATAAGGAAAATCCCCAAGAATCGGGAAGTGAAAAATATGGGAAGAAATTCCCCGAGAATTCCCGGGAATTTAAAACCACTAATGGTAACCAAAACCAATACTGCTAAGGGTAACGCTATTTCAGATTATTTCGGTAACGGTATTTTAGTGGTAAATTTATTTTATTTATTTGGGTATCGGTATTTTAAGGATATGTAACGGTTTTGGAGTTATTTCTGTAACAGGTTTTTAAGGATATCGACATTTCATTTATTTGGGTATCTGTATTTTTGGGATAACGGTACTCCAGTTATTTTTGTATCGGTATTTTAAGAATAAGGATTTCGATAACGGTAGTATTTTAAATAGTTTTGAATCTATAATGTTATTTTAGCGGTATTGCGAATTATTGAACAGAAAATTAAAAATAGTGTATGCACTTTTACAAAATTTGAGCTGTACAGACATTTTTAGATCCAATAAATACAGTTGCACACTGTTTTCAGTGAAATTATACTATTTCCATTTTATTTTATCACTATCTCACTTTTTATTTTCAAGATTAAATTAAACACTTAATACGTAAATATTTTCCTGATACTTTTAATTTATTTTCATCTCTTCAAGGAATTTTTGAAAATTAATCTTATACTCTCATCCTTATCCTGTATGCATTTACATACTCTTCGTTACACAATTTCCATATAACTGAAATGAAATTGTGAAGAGTTTTCTTCATGCTTTTTTCGGTATTTTCTCACAGTAACAAGTACGTCATTACTGTTGCCAATTTAAGACCGACATACACATACATACACACAAATGCAGTGTATATTGCATACATACGTAAAATATATAACAAGTTGAAGTATAATTATGCAACGCGCCTGTGGTGTAATTATGTGACAGAAACTTGCCAATTTTCTTCAACCTCAAGGCAACAGCAACAACAAAAATTTGTGTACGTTGTTGATATCATCATGTTCGGTGTTTATTTAATGTAACAACAGGTTTATATAACTTATTACAACCAAGAAGGAAATCTTTATTATTATAAAGTTTCAGATTTTTTTTTGTTCTTTTATTGGGGAACAAAAATTGTTACGTAAGTTACAGTGGGATGAGAAAATTAGATTCTGAAAAACTCATTTTAAAATTTACGAGCCAGTTTATCTTAGTTTATTGTCATGTTTCGATAATCTCAAAACATAGGTGAGCTGTGTTAAAAAAACTGAATATACTGGTATTCAGATCTATAATCTAAAAAACTACTACTGCCCAGAAAAAAAAGAGATTGCCGTGGGTAGTAGAAAAAGCACTACAATTTATGATATAGATGTACTTTTTTTTAGCATAAACACTAGTGATTTTAACATTGAGTTGAGTTGTCAGTTGAGGAGTACTCCCACTTTAACATTTTTTCAGTACTTTTTGAACGAGTGCAAAGGAAGCTCTTTTTCACCAATTAGAAGTTAAAAAAAATTCTTTGCAAAAAAAATGATATTTTATTTATTTTACAAAAAGTTTTTTTATTGCCGCCACCGGGTATCGAACTTGGTACCTCACGGTTGCTAGTCTAGCGCTCTAAAACTGAGCTATTCTTTGATATAAAAGTTGAGTGGCATAAAAACACCACTTTGTTAATGCCAGATATTGTTCCTTATTCTCTTCAATAAAAGTATTTATTAAAAAAGTGTAAAAGGTGCACTCCAATTCAATATTGTTTTCAGTACGATTTATACAGGTGCATAAAAAAGCAATTTCTCACACTTTTTTATATATAAATATTTTTAAAAAATTAAAAATTAAAAAAATTAATAATAAATATTTAAAAAAAAATTAATAGAATAAAAAAATTTTTTAAAATATTGGCCCCGCCGGAAAACGAACCCGCGACCCTCTATTTGGAAATGCCATCTGATACCAAAATCACTTTTTACGATCACTTTTAGAGCAATTACTATTTAGAAGCAATACTTAAGTGATTTTTTGGAGAAGTAATTCTAAAAAAGCTGTAAAAATATACTAACGGATACTTTGGAAGCAATGAAAGAAGTGATTTTTTGAAGTTGTTCAGAATAACTTCTTTAAAAGCAAAACTTAAGTGATATTTTGGATGTTGTTTAGAAATAATTCTAAAAAGCTGTAAAAATATACCAACGGATACTTTGGAAGCAATGAAAGGAGTGATTTTTTGAAGTTTTGAAGAATTAGGGTAGAGGGGGGATCCTTCGCCAGTGGGGCACATACACTAATCCCATTTTTCTCCGATGTTAAGGGAGATAAAAAATTGTAAAAAATATATTTTGTGCATTTTTCAATTGCCTTTCCTTGATATCCACTTTGACGAATTTATATCGCATGTGGTCGCAGATAGACGTGGTTTTGTGTTTTTTGGGGTGCCAAAAAAATAATTGAAAGCAACTACATTTTGCAATAACTTCCTCAAATCGTGTGATAAAAAAATAATTTTTCACTATGTTAGACCTATGATCCTAAGCTTTCAGGAAATAATAATTTGATTTTAATAAATGCTTAAAAAGTGTGAAAAAATATTAATTTTATGTTAGTGCCTGCCTCTGGGGCAGAATCACCAGATGGCCCCTGGAGCTACGAAGAGTTGGTGCTTCCCTGCCTAAAATGCTCTATAAGACTTTTCTATATGTTTAAAATATGTTCAATAGTAAATTAGTACAATCGTGTTCATTATTAAATTTATATTAATTATTCAGTTTTTTGTAATTTTGAAGAATCATTATATTATAGTTTTAAATTATTTTTTTTTTAATGTAGTGGGGATTTATTGATTAAAAAGAATCATATACCTTAAAGAACTTATTCTAAATTATTTATTTCAGTAATTAAAACATTGACTTTGCCGTATTAACAATAATTTTTTGTTGAAATTGTATCTAGCTCTTTTGGCGAATATCACCCAGGTTTGGGGCAGTTACGCCGATTTGGGTTACTTTGGAAATCATAAAAAAAGTAATAGAAAATATGCAAATAATTAGAATAAAAATCATAGAAATTAAAGCCAAGATATGTAGATCTTCAATTTGAAAGTAATTTTTGATAAATAATTAGGGGTTAATAAAACACAGTGCTTTGAAAAAAAAGTGGCGTAGGATATCCCCTCTATCCTACTTCTAAAAAACCAGTAAAAATATATTAACAAATTAATTGTCTGTCAATTCTTGCCGAATTGTTCTTTATCTTATAGAATACAGATTTCAGTACATATATTTATTTATCCCACTGTATCAATGATAGAGTTAAGGAAACACAAATAGGAAGTTTGCAAATAAAATGTAAATTCTACCTGAAAAAAAGGAAAAGAATGCAGTAAAGTTATATTAAAAACCTAAAGGCATATTATAACGTTGACGCTATATTACTCATAGTATGTATGCAGATATGATTCCTAATACTATCAAATCTTTCAATAAAGGACACTACCAAAAGTGGTGAACCGCACACTTAAGTAATCACTGTGTTCGTTTACTCGAAATTCTTACTAATTTTACTACAATTCTTTTTGTTTACTTTTTGTATTGAATTTTTCCAGCTGTAGTAAAAGTAGTAACTTGTAGTAAGTAAACGAACACGCCTAATATATTCATTAATTTAGAAACCTCCACACAGGTACAAAAAAATGAAATGCAAATTAAAAGTAGAACATTGGTCAGTCAAAACTCTCAAAGGGTTTTGCATATTTATTGTAGCTCGGATTTTTTATTTTATGGGCTCTTATCTTATTCTTATCTATTATAATAGATAACAATGTAGCTTATCCAAAATCCAGATTGTTTGTTATATTTTTGAGCAGTTTGGTATCAAAAATATCAAAATAGATTTAAATGTTATAATTCAAAAGTTATAAGTTAAAATGTGGCGAAATCTTTAAATTATCCATTCAAAATGAGACATTTTAATTTTTAATACTGTACCCTTTTGAATTTAATCAAAACTTTTGAACTCATTGGCGGATTTTGTGCATCTTCTGGGTATGTTTTTATCTTCTGATTATTTTCGCTGTGATTGCCATTCCAAAAGGCCATACACTAAAAAGTCGAGTTAACTTTGCCAAAAATTTGGCATTTTTACTCTAAGAACCGATTACTGAATGCCCAGTTAAAATTTAGCCGATAGTTATATTCAAATTTTATATTATAAACAACAACAAATGTGTCAGTTAAAGTGCCAGATAGTATCTAACTAAACATTCAGTAATTGTGCCTAAAAATCCCAAATTTAAAGGTTTCACTTTACTGTAGTTTATAAGTTAACTATAAGAAAGTAGAGTAACAAGTTACAATTTTCTTATAGTTTGGCAAATCCATACAAAAGCACAGGCACACACCAACACACACAAAATGAATCCTTAAGGGGGTTAAATACTGTAACAACAGAATTTTAAGGGGCATATTTAAGCGGTTGTCAAAAATTCAAATAACAATATTTTTACTATATTATGTTTTTGTTTAAAATATATGTTATTGTAGTATTTTCAAAAAATATTAGTTTTAAATTTCTCCAACCAAAATCGCCAGGGTTGCCACTTCATTATTAGCCTTTTTTAAAAAAGGCAAAATCGGCTGCCACTGTGCAGCCTTCATTAATTATCGGAAAATAAAAATGTAAAGTGATTCCTAATCACAGATAAATTCTCTAGTCCTTACCGTGGCCCGATTTTTATTTTTTAAATTTTTTTTAAACAAAGTTGCCACACAAACCTGAAAATTCAAAAAAAGTCAAGAAAAAACAATTTTACTTGGGAATATAAAATTTATTTGACTGAAATTCAAAAAAAGGGCCACGATAAGGACTACAGTTTTTTGTTGACTACGAATGAAAAAAACCGGATCGAAATCGGTTAACCCATCTTGGCTGTATAGTGGCAGCCGATTTTGAACTCATGGTTGTGAGAAAAACGCGTTTGAAGTCTAAAGTTAATTTTAAGCTAAGAAAATACCAAAATTTCAAAAAATTGTGAATGAAGAAAAGTTATATCCCCTAGCTTACTACATGTCCACCAAATTTGGGACGAATCGGTTAATGGGTATTTGATATATTAAACCAAATAATCTTAAAAACGAGGGTAGATATATTATTATACATAATGCTACTCATATTATTTTGTAAAATGCGATAATTTTTTACATTTTTTAACTTATTTCGTATGTTTTTCCCCATTTTTATATATGGGACCTTCTACGAGAAAAGGGACCTAGTGTGTGCAAATGAAGTTTTGAGAAAAAAATAAAATTTTAATGTTTTTCTCATTTTTATCGATTTTTCCAAGTTCGTTTTGTACGTTTTTATGGGGTAAATAAATTTTTATCAGAAATCTAACTCATTTCATCTTATTCTACACCCTTTTAGGTACCAAAATCCACACTTAAGTCCAAACCCGTTTTTTGACACACTAGGTCCCTTTTCGCGGAGAAGGTCACATATATTGATTACTTTTATAACTTATATTAGGCCATCAGGTCCTGCCCCATATGACGTGTCTGCAAAATCCATCAAGGAATTGTCATTGGCTTTTCTTTGAAAACTGCGTGCAATTCTTACATCTTTTGATGTAGTTTTTATCCTTTTTTTCTGCCCTGTTATAAGATATACGATTTCTAATAAAAACAAGTTAATAAAAAGGCAAACGAAAAGTGTTCCACACAAATTTACCATATATAGCACGGTTGGCAAGACTTTTTTCGCAGCGTGCCAGAAACGGACAAATTTTTTTTTAAGAATTTCTCGCGTGCCACCTTAATTTTAGTTGTCTTTTAAGTCCTTTTTTAGAAATTTTTAAAATTTGGAAAAGTTCTCTTAAAAATATCATCGCAGATGTACACATTTATCAGCGCTACGGACAACCCCCATGAAATAACCCCAAAGGGAAAAAACCGGTTCTTTGCATCCGACAATTTTGCTGGGTGAGATTATTTCATTATGAAAAAATCCCTAATGAAATAAAATTAAAACAGTTTAAAGATTGTTGCCTTTTCATTTTTTTGGGGGGTTATTTCATTTTGTTAAAAAAAAATTAAATTATTGGGCGCCATTTATTATTTAAGTACGTAAGAAACTAGTTGAAAAATGTGCTTCGGGCAAAAATTTGATTTTGTTAAAATAAATGGCTCGGTTTTTATCAACATAATAATGAAAAAAATCGCATATTATGGATTTGTGCAGAGAAATTTCTATTTCAGATGAAATGGCTGTTCGAAACACGATCAAAACCCAATTTCAAATTCCGACATTATGAAACTTATTTTCAGCTTTTATTTCATTGAGGGTCATTTCGTAGGACATATTTTCCCTTTAAAAAACTTAGTTTTTTAAATCCCATTTTATTACAAGTTGTTTTCCATTTTTGTGCAATTTTCTGGTACTTTTTATTTCTCCAATTATGAGGCATTTTCTCATCGAAACATTTAAACTTCTTTCAATCTAGAATTTTAGAGATTTCCCCAGAATTTTCTGATAATCGAATTTGCGAGTTCTTTATTAACCATATTTCTTTAAACAAAATATGATGGCAATACAGAGTTTTATTAATTTTAAAAAACGATTTACAAGCTCTATGAAAAATTTCACCATTATGAAGTTAAATTGCACATTTTTGTAACGAAATTTAACTGAATTTTTTGCTGGTCTTCTAATAGTTTAAATTTCTTGAAAATATTGGGTTTTAATTTTTATTCAAAAAAATAAAAATTGTTTTTTGAAAATATCCAACAAAACGTCGCGTGCCACTACCGACACGAGTGTCATAGTTTTGCCAGCCCTGATATAGAGTATGACTTTGGGACTAAAACATATTTTACAAAAAAACATGTGAAAATTTCGAATTTATTATTGAAATTTTCAGAGCATATAGAGGAAAGTATGCCCCATCGAAATAAAATATAAAAAAATTCGAAAACAAAATTTTTCTAGAGTCGATAACCCCCTTAAGAATATTTGCATAGCACGTACATAAGATGAAGGTAAATAATGTTTCAAGTATTTGTCTGTGTTAGTTGAGCATGTACATATATGTGGGTGTGTGGTATACTATATGAAAGTGTATGTGTGTGTTTATGTGTATATGGTGTTATATAAATGTATTGGTATATCCTCCTTTAAGTTTTATATGAGCTAAACGAATTTGTTGAAAATGAAGTCTATTTATGTTAAGAGTTCTGATGAAAACTTTAAATTAACTTTAATATAAAAAAAATAAAATCTATATACGACAAAGTTTTTCGTAAAGATTTCTTATATTTTCTTTAGTGATATGATTCTTTTACACCTATTAAAGGAGTTAAAAGAAAAGTGTTGAGTTAGCATAATAAATCAAAATGATATAAAAAAAGATTATATAATTTATTTGTGCAACATGAAATTTGAATTTAATTTCATTTATATAAGCACTTTAAGAGGTATTTTGGTTTGATTTTAATTTAACCACACTATCTAAAGATATAATCTACTTTAAAATATATTAATACAAATATATAGTGGCAAATATCCCTGGTTTTTAATATGATTCCAAATTTTAAAATATATGACATATGGGTATTATTAATTTAAATTAATTTGAGTATTTCTTAACTTTATAAATAGAGTTTTTCGGATTTCTGGATCAGAATTTTTTTAATAGCAAATGAAAATTTTAATTATACAGGCATGTCACGTAAATTGCTTCTACAGAAATATGTAAATGGTATTTTTGCATATTTAGGCCCTTTAAATTTAAATTTTATATGAGAAACAACAACAAATGTGACAGTTAAAATCCTAGTAAGTAGCAAACTGAACATTCAGTAATTGGACCTTAAGCACTGTAAGTTGTTTTTCATGTGGAAAAATTTCACTCGAACTTTAAAGGCCGCAAATTGCAATTCAATTTATAAAAATTAACAATTTTTTAATTTTATAACAAAGACATAATCACAATAAACACAAAATATCACTTTTTCCCAAGAAAAATAATAGTCTTGTATATTAAATTTGCGTGAAAACAAAGTCTACACAATTTTCACGTGAAAATCATTGTCGTGAAAAATCATTTTTTTATATGGAGTATAACAGTTTTTTCACGTGAAACTCAATCAGAGCTTCGAAGAATTAATTCCCCAATTCCCTTTTTTTGAACTGAATTCATATTTTGGGAATGAATTCCCTGACCAAACTTAAGGAATTGAATGAATTCCTTTTTTTTCATTCGATTTATATTAAAGGAATTCATTCATTTTTTTGTAATGCCTTCATAAAATTTTATGAATTCATTCAACAAGGAATTCATTCAATTCTAGTTAATTCAACTTTTGCTAAAGAAATTCATTCAATTCTAGTTAATTCAACTTTTGGCTAAGGAATTCATTCAACTGTGCACTTAATTCAACTTTTGATCAAGGAATTCATTCAATTCTAGTTAATTCAACTTTTGGTCAAGGAATTCATTCAAGTTCAACTTTTGGTCAAGGAATTCATTCAATTCTAGTTAATTCAACTTTTAGTCAAGAAATTAAATTTATTTCGTTTAATTCCCTAAGGAATTAAATTTTTTTCGTTTAATTCCCTAGGAATTAAATTTTTTCGTTTAATTCCCTGAATTTAGTTTCAATTCCTAGGGAATTAAACGAAATAAATTTAATTCCTTGACTAAAAGTTGAATTAACTAGAATTGAATGAATTCCTTGACTAAAAGTTGAATTAACTAGAATTGAATGAATTCCTTGACCAAAAGTTGAACTTGAATGAATTCCTTGACCAAAAGTTGATTTAACTAGAATTGAATGAATTCCTTAACCAAAAGTTGAATTAACTAGAATTGAATGAATTCTTTGATCAAAAGTTGAATTAAGTGCACAGTTGAATGAATTACTTAGCCAAAAGTTGAATTAACTAGAATTGAATGAATTCCTTGACTTCAAATTGAATTAAATAGTGTTGAATGAGTTCTTTAGTGAATGAATTATTTAATTTTAATTCTGTACGCTTTGGTCAGGGAATTCATTCTATAAATTTGAATTCTTTGAATTCATTCACAGGAATTAAT
This sequence comes from Leucophora obtusa, assembly GCA_949987735.1. Taxonomy (NCBI): domain Eukaryota; kingdom Metazoa; phylum Arthropoda; class Insecta; order Diptera; family Anthomyiidae; genus Leucophora; species Leucophora obtusa. The sequence continues at coordinate 209,670,978 of OX465297.1, forward strand.
TCCTGCTTATATCTTATTGATGAATTCATTCCTTGAATTAAAGAATTGAATTAAATTTTTGGGAATTCATTCCAAAAAGGAATTAATTCTTTAAAGCTCTGAACTCAATCAACTTACGGTGCTTTAGACCAAATATAATAGGCAGAAAAATACGATCGACACAATATTGCCAAACCATTGGCAACGGTCGGTTATGCGTTGGCAGAACATGGACTTAACAATCTTCACAGTAACATAACAGCAGCCAGCTGTTGGCTGGACATTGAACATTCCCATATTGAACATTCTCACAACGTTGGCAAAATCAAAAAATAAGCGGCCTAAAATAGATTTTTAGGAATTAAAAAAAAAAAATGTTTTAAATATTTTTTCTAAAACTTGATTGTGATGGGAATCGAACCCAGGCCACCAGACTGTCAGCCGAAGCCTCTACACACTTTACTAACGAGACTTGTAATAAATGATAGCTTAAAAACTTCAAAAAAAACTTCAGTAATAGTGATTGAAGCTGAATTACGAGCGACGTCAAAAGGTTGGCACTAAATGGCCAACATTGATATGATGTTGGCAAAACCAAAAAACAAAGGTATAAAAAAGCTTAAAACAGTTTGTTTGCGAAAAAAAAAATTATTTAGAAAAAAAAATTTTAATAAAATTAGTTTTAAATTGCTGTGATTCGAACCCGGGCCATCAGATTGCCAGACAAGCACTCTACATTCTAAGCTAACGAGACATACATATAATACAAGTAATCTTAAATTCTAAATGAATGATAACAGTGACTTTCAGTAAACCGTTTATTAACAAATAGTTTTTATAAAATCAGTGCTTTGCCAGTGCATTATTTTTGGTGACGTTGATAATTTCTGTCTGGGTAATTATAAGTTAAGAATGATGTTTTCAGTAATTTCACTTAAACAAAAAAATTTATTGGAGTGCATATTTCAAATTTTAACATATAGTGCTTATGAAATTAATATAATTTCGAAGCACAACTTCGTAACTTTTTACTTTTGCTTCTTCACGTTTTTTTTTTTTCATTTTCGTAAACCCTAAAATGTTAAAAAGTATCTTTTTTGTGATAACTTTGTGTTCCAAACGTTAGTTATAGATCAGATCTTCGAAAGAATTAATTTAATTTGTGCTTAATTCGCACAAAATTGAATTCAGCTTTAGAAATTGTACATTCCATTAAACCATCCCTTTAGAATTAATTCATAAGCTTCATTTCCAAAGTTTAATATTAAATAGAATACAATTTTATGTTGAATTCATTCCTTATAGCATTACAGTCAACTTGAATATTTTATAGGATTTCCAAAAATATACAGTTTGTACAGAACCGATCAGTACTGCCTAAATTTTACTATGTAATTTGATAAAAGATTGATATCGCTAATTTTTCGTTAAAAACCACACCCACTTAAAACAAGTGACAAAATGAAAAAACAAACATTATGTTAAAATTCTGTACAATTTTATAAACCATCTCCTTGCCCTTCGTGGTGAATTTAGCCACTATTTTGATCTTTAAAAATAAAGGCAACAACAATAAAATTAGAAAAAACTTGAATTGTCTTAAATTCGTGGCCACAACTTTATATTTAAAAACTCAAAAACTGCACAAAACAGCTCAAAATAAGGAAAATCAAACGCGGTATATTCAAATAAAATTTGAGATATCTGTTTTTATTTTTTTCTTTGTTGTTTGTTATTATTTAAATTTAAATAAAAAAAGAAAATTGTCGATTATTTTTAGAAAGTGCCATGTAGTGATAACGATTTTTTATAACTTATTTTTTTGGTGATGCCATACCCGTGACTTATTCTACAATTTGTTTTGTATTTTTATTTCTACGTTTCAAGCATTCCCAAACATGATTATTTTTTTTTTTAATTTTTTTATTTAATATTCTATTTTATAAATTACGGCATATTTTGCTAAAGAAATACTCGTGGAATTTAAGAAGCAACAAGCAACATCCCAATAAGCACATAAGTAGGTTTTAAAAATTCAAGTGCTTTAAATTTAGCTTGAAGTAAAGTAGATTTCAAATTCTATCATTTGTATATTTAACAAAAATATTTCAAACTTGAATTTTTGTTCGCCTTTTGCTGGAGTTTGCTATTGAAATAAAATGTAATAAAAGTTGTATTCAAGCTTTGTAACTGGAAAATAGGGCTGGAATTGAACTTGATTTCAACTTGAATTACAGTGAAATTGTTTGTGGGGATATATTCAAAATGCGACAAAACTCTTAAGGTGCGTACCTGCAAATACGCTTTGTTTATTTGCACACCAATATACGAGGAGTTTCATGTATCCCTTAATTATAATTTAAAATACATATAAGTATAGAAAGCACACTTTAACCTGCATTACCCAACTTGGGAAAAGTCCCTTAAGTGTTAATATGCTTCTTGAGCTTTTCTACCCTTGTTTCATCTTTTGATTGTTGTTAAGTAAGTAGTACATATCTTTAGGTATAGTTTGTAGTGTTTGTGTGTGTAACACTTTTACATTACGAAAAGTGAAAATTAGCTAAATGATATGATGGAAATTAAAGCCAAGTGGTGTAAGTGTTTGTGTGTAAATGTTGCTAAATCTCTAAAGAATATATGGAGCATGTAATGAGAAGACCTTGACTTTTCCTTTTAATGGAAATTAAAAATGTAATTGAAATTTTAAATTAAAAATAAATTAAATTTTAACTAACAAGGAAACTATGTACATTAGACCGTACCTCAAAACAAAAAGTTCGCCGTGTTTTGGTTTCAAAAAAAAAATTTTTTTTTTGCCGAACGTAGGGATTGCCATTTTACATTTTTCGTTATATCTTTGGAATTTATAGTCGGATCTTAAAATATCGATGTTTTTCTATCGAGGGGACCAATGTTTTGCTCTAAGGACCATTAACCTCAAGTATCCCGTTCTATTATTTACCCACCAGATTTCAGATGCTACCACCCTAATGTACACCCTAATGTCAGAAAATTAAAACTCGCAAAAAATCATTAAACTTTTGCTAGGGAAGTTTTTTGATAAACCCAGCAGAATTTTTTTTTATTTTTTTGGTTGCCGAACGTAGGAGTCGCCTTTTTAAATTTTTGTACCCTACACCACTATGTGGTCAGGGTATTATAAGTTTGTGCTGATGTTTCTAACACCAAAAAATATTGGTCGTAGACCCACCTTATAGTATACCGATCGGTTCAGAATTTTTTTTTATTTCGATTTAACGATGTCCGTCTGTCCGTCTGTCTGTCTGTCCATGCAATCTTGTGCGCACTCTACAGGTCGCAAATATTAAGATATTTTGATGAAATTTGGTACGCAGACCTATGTTGGCCCAAGGACGAACAAGTTTGATTTTGGTGAACATCGGTCCATGTTTAGACCTAGTGCCCATATAAGGGTCCTACCAAAATTATACTGTTTATACGCTGCAGGTCGTAAATATTAAGATATTTTGATGAAATTTGGTACACAGACCTATATTGGCCCAATAACGCAGCCTATTGATTTTGGTGAACATCGGTCCATGTTTAGACCTAGTGCCCATATAAGGGTCCTACCAAAATTATACTGTTTATACGCTGCAGGTCGCAACTATTAAGATATTTTGATGAAATTTGGTACACAGACCTATATTGGCCCAATAACGCAGCCTATTGATTTTGGTGAACATCGGTCCATGTTTAGACCTAGTGCCCATATAAGGGTCCTACCAAAATTATACTGTTTATACGCTGCAGGTCGCAAATATTAAGATATTTTGATGAAGTTTGGTACATAGACCTATGTTGGCCCAAGGACGCAGCCTATTGATTTTGGTGAACATGGGTCCATATTTAGAACTAGCGCCGATATAAGGGTCCCCCCAAAATTGGCTTGGTTACAAACTGCAGGTCGCAAATATTAAAATATTTTAATGAAATTTGGTGCGCTGACTAACATTATAGAACATATTGACACGAGCCCCATTTTAACCCATTCGAATTTCGGATCCAAACATTAGTTGGCTTTTACCCAGACTGGTGTAGGGTATTGTATAGTCGGCATGCCCGACTTTAACCTTTTTACTCGTTTTCATTGGATTTTTCCTTTATAGCAAAACACTTGTCTCCTCGAGGCAAAAAATCGATATATCACACTTTAAAATCCGACTGTAAATGCCGAAGCTATAACGAAAAATTATACGTTCGTTGCCGGTAAGGTGGTACGGTCTAATGTACATAGTAGTGTAACCAGCAGATCTTAATGAAACTTGGATATGTTGTAGAGCACAAAAAGTTTATAGAATAGACCTGAAAAAGGGTTAAACTTTTTACCCAATTTGTTGTATTTTATTTCTTTATTTCCTGGTTACCATATAACATTATATCCCAGTGTAGAAAATCATTACCACCCAGTTAGAAAAATACAAACGGGAAAGCGGTGGCAAAGCACTTTAACAGGTGGTACAATACTGGAAAAAAGTGCTTTCCCATTCCCAAAATGATAACATCATTAGACAAAAGGACCGGCTGTTCAAAAAGCGCCGGAAAAGCACTGGAGGAACAAAATTTTTAAACGTTGGAAACACGCTGGCAAAACCAATAAATAGGTGGTCTGGAAATATATTTTCCAAAATAAAATTTAAAAAAAGTTCATATGTGTTTTTTTGGTCCTGCCGTGATTTGAACCCAGGCCGTCAGATTGGCAGACGATTGCTCTACCCTCTGAGCTAACGAGACATATTAATATTTGATAGCTAAACACATAAATGAGTAATAATAGCTGGACAACTACTGGCTGTGCCAAAATGCTAGTACTGGCAAACAATTTTTTGTAACTAGTATGCCAGTGTTGGGAGGGCAAAAAAAAGTTGGTCTTGAAACAAAAAAAATTTTAAATTAAAAAAAATACAAAAAAAATGTTTTGCTTGCAACCGGATTTGAACTCGGAACCTCCTGACTACAAACATTTTTTAACGAAGCGTCAGCATTTTTATAAAATCATGGGTCTACCAGTGAATTGATTTTTGTACGTCTGGTAGCATTGGCTAGGTAGCACTGGATAACCACTGGTTGCAAACCTTGGCATATCACTCTAAGCCAATTCTTTGCCAGTGGTTTTTTTTTATAAACCACCGAAATTTTTGTAAAACAAATACTGGTAAAACGCTTTTTGCAAACGCTGGCAAAGCGTCCCAAATGAGTGTTCTGCCAGTCTTTATTTTTAACACCGTGGTTACCCAGTGGTATGCCAGTGCTTGATTTTTTTTACCACTGGCAATTTCTGACTGGGCAGATATGTGGTTATTTAACTACATACTTGGTAATGGTAACTAGTTACTTTTGTTATTACATTTCTTATTACATTTATATGGCGATGTCGCGAAAAATAATGAGTTGTCGTTACACACAAGCATACGAAAAATCAAAAATATATCGTTACCTATGTGCTTACCAGTACTGACAAAAATAATGAGTCTAAAAATAGATTTTCTAAAAAATAAATTATATAAAAAAAAATTTTTTTTATTGTATTTTTTTTTTAAATAAAATTTGCTGGTGCGGGAATCGAACCTGGGTCTACAGATTGGCTGTCAACAGCTCTACCATCTGAGCTATATCGACATGTAATATTTAATAGATAAAAACACAATTGACCTGCTGCACACAAGTAAGCTTACTCGCCATATATCCTTACCAGTGTTTAAAAAATATTGAGTCTAAAAATAGATTTCAAAAAATTTTCAAAAAAATCTAAAAAATTATTTTCTATTTGAAATAATGATAAAAATAAGTAATTATCAGTAACTCATTATTATATGTTTTAAAATAATACAGAAGGTAAGTGGGTGTCATTATTGGTAGTCCAAAAAATATTGATATGTCATTACCGTTTCTACACTGGGATGTGACAGCGCATAGAGAAAGGGACCTAAGGGTAAAAAAATCAATTTTTTTTTTGTGGACAACATCTGAGCATCGAATAAGACCGATTCCATGCTCTCCTGACCTTAGGTCCCTTTCTATCCTTAAGTCCCTTTCTATTTTGCGCGTCACATATATCAATTTTAAGTTACTTGAAGATGCTTTCCAACAAAATACAAGGGCTATTTATTCAATTTTTGCATTCCTTCGCTTGAAATATTTTGTTTAAAATTTGTTTGTTGTGACAAAAATGTTTGTTTTTCTTAAGAAAATGCCAACTTGTTATACATCATTGGAAAGATAGAACGCCTAATTATTTTGGTATCAAAAAATATATACTCTCAAAAAAGTTTGCCGATAGAATCTACTGAAAATTAAAGTTAAAACAATGCTATATGCAGTTAAAAAGGTTGAAAAATAACTAACAATGTTTTAATATTACAATAACCGAAAAATTTTTTTTACTACAAATATTTTAAAACTAAGTAGGTAAAAACTACTGTTTTTTCAGTTAATTTTTTTGATTTTATAATGGTGTATTTTAATAAAAAGAAACAACTTTTTTCTTTCGATTATAAAATATATATTTATTATTTCATAGAATTTAAAATTTAAAGTAAAAATTCAAAAAAAATTTTGACAGTTACTAGGTACATGACAGTTGTTTGTGCAGTCATCAGTAGTTGTTGTTTTTAACAGTAATTACAGTTGTTTTTCCAAAGAAAAAAGCAAAACAACTTTTATGACGGTTATTTAAGAAAACAACTAACGAAAAGTACTGTAATTTCGTAACAGTTGTTTAAATCAGTTATTTCTAATATCATAATATACAACTACCAAAACAGTATTTTTACAGTAGACAGTAGTTTTTGTTAGTTATTTAAAAAATAAAAAATTTTGTTGAATTTTTTTTAATTAAATGAATTTTAAAAATTCTTTTTTAGTTTATATTTGTTATTATTGATATATTTCTAGTTTTCAAATAAAAATCAGAAACTTGTATTGTATCTTCAATGCATAAAAGCATAAAAACTGGAGAACGGTTTGGAATAGGCTGAAGTAATAACATATTTTTGTAATCGAAAAAAAAAAAATTTGTTTTTTTTATTAAAATATACTTTTATAAACAAAAAGTATTGACTGTAAGAAACATTGGTAGTTATTTTAAAGGCATTTATTAGTTATTTTTCAACAGTTAAAAATAACAAAAGTTTTAGTTATTTTAAAACCTTTGTCGCCTTTTTAACTACCTTTGTTTTAACTGTCGTTTTCAATAGATTCTACCGACAAACTTTTGTAAGTATAGGGATAAACGTTAGAAAAGAAAAAATTCAACGTCCTTGCATCGTCAGCCAAATTTCCTTGAACAACTACCGACATGATAATAACCAAATGAAAGGTAAATTTTTATTGTTTTTACTTAGAATTAACATCTAGCGTTTTGGTTGCACCACCCTTTATATTAATACTATTCAAACAAGATGATTTTATTTTGAAAATTTTAAAGCTTTATTAGAAACTGACAAAAAAAATGTGGTATCGAGTCCAAATATAAAAAACAACAATTTCTCAAAAACGGTCCACTGAAAAAAAATTTTCTTTGTAGATTTGGAATAAGCGTACAATAGTTTTGTAAAAAAAAATATGCATTGCCGCGAAGAGGTTCTTCAAAAACTTAAAATTTGTTGAATATTGTAATCTAAAGCAAAAAATAGTTTTTTATTTTATTAACATGTACTTTTATAACATCAACAAAATTAACTGTAAGAAAACAGTAGTTTTTACCTATTTTGTCAGTTGTTTTAAAATGTTTGTAGCAAAAATTGGTCAGTAAATTTTACGACATTGTTTGTTATTTTTAAGTGTTTATTAGTTATTTATCAATAGTTAAAAATAACAACGTTTTTAGTTATTTTAAAGGTAAATAAATAACTTTGTCGCCTTTTTAACTGTGTATGCCTTTATTTTAACTGTCAGTTTAAGTAGTTTTTAACCAACTCGCATCTCTGAATATGATATAACATGCATATTATGAGAAAAATATTTTTAAAAATTCCATAGAATAATTTGGTCCCCCCCCCCCACAGCATCATTTAGTTTGAAACAATTATTTTTTTTTTTTTAGATATATTGTCAAAACTTATCGAATAGCCCAGATAAACATAAATAGCCACTTTATTTCATGAAAAATTAGTCCCAAGCAAATATTGTTTTATTGGGATGATCGTTGTTTTTACAAATGTTATTGACAACGAACAAACAAATATATATACAATAGTACTCAAAGAGTACTTTAATGTAAAATTATTGCTTTTCAAAAAGTGTTGATTTATGACTGGATTTTAGCAAATCAGGCAGTTCATATACAAAAGTACAAAATTCTCGTCCCGTTGAATGTTTTCGTCTGTGTGTTCCAATCATCATTTTCTTATTGCAGACAACTGTTGATTGGGGTGATGCCCAGGAAACAATTTTATTGTCTATCAAGAAAATGGTCAACCTTTTTAAAACAGCAAATAAAATCTAATATGACAATAGCTGTATTTTCGCTCATATCTATCAACGTTAAATATTTAAAGCAAATATACGTTTAACAGCATAAAGTTTAAACCAATTTTAAACAGCTAAGTGCCTATGCATAATAATTTGAAAACTTTATAACACATTTATAAAATGAATTTTGTATGGAAAATTTGTTTTATAATTCACTTATAAATTTTAAATGTGATTAATATCCGTGGTATAATCGAAAGTATGACAGTAAATCTTTTTAGGAAGTAACGCAAAGAAGTGATATTAGTAGTGAAAATTTATTTATAAACGCTTTGTTTGGAATTTGTAGTCAGTCCGTGTCTTTATTTGCTTTAACTAAATAAGAACCAAATTTTTTTTATTATTAACAAATATAACTTAATATTTATTAAATATAAATAAATACAGCTAAAGAGGCACCTCAAAAAGACAACAATTCTTGGCAAAACTTTACTTTATGGGGCACCCCCCAACAAAAAAAATATATGACGCCCTCTGGAATTAAAAAAGAAAATTTTTTTTCTATATGGTGTTATATAGAAAAGGACCCGCTAGGTCCGAAAAACCGAAACACGCCCAAAATGGCACGTGTGACGACTCAAATTAAAGAAAATTTGCTCACGATTCCACATATGCATTTTGTTTTAAGATCCAAAAAATAGAATTCGGGCTAGGTGCATTTTTGTCATTTTAGGTGTTAAAAAATATTTTGAAAAATGTACGTAAACTTTTTGGTGATAAAAATGTGGGATTTTTTAAAAAAAAAATTTTTAATTTTTTGGTACATAGCGTACATAAGATTTACTATGGTAAAAGTTGGTGTTTTTTTTTTTTTTTGCAAAAAATTAAAATTTAATGAATTTGCAATTTTTCATTTTTTGGTATGTTGTGGTCATGTTTGAATTCTTAAGAAAATTTCCGTTTATTTGAGTACCCATACTTTATAATTAGTACATTAAGTGGCTATTTTAGACTCTCGGGGGTATTAAATGGATCTAGTGGGCCACACTTACGGATCATAAAACCAAATGCATTTTTGTAATCGGGAGAAATTTTCCTTTAATTTGAGCCATCGCACATTTTGGGTGTGTTCGGTTTTTTGGACCTAGCGGGTCCCAGGGGCCCCGGCCCCCTTAACAACATAAAGAAATTTTCTTTTTTAATTCCAGAGGGGGTCATATATATATATATTTTTTTTTTAAGGGGTGCGCCATAAAGTAAAGTTTTGCCCAATTCTTAGAACCATTTAAATTTTTTAATTGTTTTTTAGTATACATTACACATAAACAATTTAATAGTAATAAGAGAGTGAAACTTGGAAACTTGAAGTGGAATTAAAGCATATTAATTTAATTAAGCTACTGTGTATAAAACAAAAAAAAAAAGTTAAATAAAAATCTTCTTCAAAAGAAATGCCAGCTAAAAATTCTTTGCAGTAAATTGTACTAAACAATCTTATGATAAGAACATTTTCACAATCATGGCTTAAACAACAACTACAAAACTTTAAACGTGCTAATTAATACATTTTGTATACAGAAAATTTTAACCGTATAAGTGTTTAAAATAGTAACCAAGATTGTGAAGAAGTTTCATGTAAGAAAAATCTTACAAAAATAATATAAATTAACAACGAAAGATATTGCTCTCGAAAAAATACGCGCAAAATTATAAGAAAACTTAAACGAATATTAAACTTTTTTGTTATCAACACATAAAAATTAAGTCATTTCTACTATATTGCTCTTTGAAGTCGTTGAAGCAGTAGCAGTATTAGTATTAGAATGTGATGTAGCAGTTGCAGTTTGTTTTGTATGACCACCAGTTGCTGATGCTACTGAAGGCATGTTCGATGATGATGACGATGATGAGGACGATAATGTACCCATTTCACCGGCTGTTATAAAACGTTGCATAAATTCTCTACAACGTGTATCACGATAATAATCACTAGATTTTATAGTGCCGCGTAGCAGTACCCGTCCAAATATGGTGGCTGTATATGAAAACAAATAATTGTTTTAGTTTAAATACAAAAGGTTAACAAAATTTCAAAAGTTTTTTACTTACCCACATGCATTGCATTATAATATCTTCGTTCAATACCCTCACGTAGAAACATACATAAATGTACAAAGACATTACGTTTTGGTGAACTTAATAATGATACCAATTCCATGGCCTCGGCGGTGGTATTGGTTTTTAAGAGATCTTCAACGAAGGGATCTAGCAAAGGCTTCTCGGGTAAGTTGAGTAGCATAAGTAAGGCTTCAGCCGCAGCATGAGGTGTGTCAGCTGGAAAATAAATATAAACGAAATTGGGAATAGTAAAGTGTTGTTTTTTCAAACGTCGTGGTCATATAGACCAAATGCAATTAATATTGTAATTAATATGCAATTTTATTAATTTTAATTAAGTAGGTTTGAGGTTAAGAAGAATAAACATTTTTTCAAAGTTATAGACACATTATTAACTTGCAAATCACACTAGATTTAGTTTCTGCCTTTTTTTATGGAAAGGCTTCAACAGTGATTTTCCATTAAATTGAAAATTGGGAATTGATATTAAATTTCAGTAAATACTAGGTCCGAAAAACCGACCATTTTAGAATACCGATTTTAGGTTAATTCAAAAATTACAATTTAAAAAAACCGCTTTCAGTTACGATTTTTGTAAGAAAATCGGTTAAATTCGGTTTCGGTTTTCTTGTTAATTAAAAAAAATATATATTTTATTATTATCGTAAGAATTTTAAGATAATACACTCATGGAAATAAATCTGTATAAATAGCAGAAAAAGACAATAAAATCAGTTAAAAATCAGTTGTGAATGTTAAAAGAATTTTTTCGCAAATCGTATTTAGAACACAAGAGCTAAATTATAAATGTGATCAAAATATTTACTTTTTCAACTAATTCATGTGACCGAACAGTTAAAAAGCCCTTAAAATCACTACTTTTGTAAAATACAACTTAACATCACATTATTATTCCTTTAAAACCATATATGGCCCTTTGGGCTCGGTTATGTAGTTGAAGAATAAATAAATAAATAAAAAAAAAAAATAATAAAATGTTTAAATTAGATAATATTGTATCAGAATAAACGCTTTACCAAAAAGGCGCTATAATCGCTAAATAAAAAACAGAAAAGCGTCAACTTAGCGCTTTTTTTACAAAACGAAGCAAGCAGAAATTATGCCCACTTAGTACAAAAAGCGTGAGTGGATCGTTATATTAAAAGGTGGGGTATACACACAATATTTTATGGTATTACAAACATCAGCACAAACTGAATATACCCCAGCAAAAAAAAGAGGTACCGAAGCAGTACAATTAATGATCTAAATGCATTTCTTTTTTAACATAAACACTAATGATGTTAACATTGAGTTGTCATAGGAAAGGAGTACTCCGACTTTAATATTTTTTCAGTAATTTTTGAACTAGTGCAAAGGAGGCTCTTTTTCACCAATTAAAAGTTAAAAAAAAAATTCTTCACAAAAATAATTATATTTTTTTATTTTACAAAAGTTTTTTTTATTGCCGCACCGGGTATCGAACTTGCGACCTCACGATTGCTAGTCGCTGAGCTCTACCGCTGAGCTATTCTTTGATATGAAAGTTGACTGGCATAAAAACACCACTTTGTTAATGCGAGATATTGTTCCTTATTCTCTTCAATAAAAGTACTTATTAAACAAGTGCAAAAGGTGCACTCCAATTCAATATTGGTTTCAGTACTATTTTTAAAGGTACATAAAAATCAATTTCTCCCCATTTTTTTATACACACATATTTTTAAAAATTTAAAAATTAAAAAAATATTGAATTTAATCAAATTAATTATAAATGTTAAAAAAAAATAATAATAGAATAAAAAAAAATAATAGAATAAAAAAAAATAATAGAATAAAAAAAATTTAAGAAAAATAAAAAAATATTGGTCCCGCCGGGAATCGAACCCGGGACCCTCTGTTTAAAAATGCCAAATGATACACGCGCTGTGGTGTAATTGTTAGCGCGTTGGACTATTACACGTGAGGTTGCGGGTTCGAGCCCCAACCAAGGCAACATCAATTTATGAAAAATAGTAATATGTATGAGTTTTTTTCTTTCCCTCATACATATCGCAGCGTCCTCCTTCGGTGTTCCCATAGCAGTTAACCCCACCGAAGTAAAATAATATAACAGGGCTATGAACTAAAAAGCTTCAACAAAGTTCGCCAACTCACCATCAGATGGCGCGCAACAACTGTTCTAAAATTCAACATCTCGCGCAATTACAGTGTTGCCTTATTTGAAGCCCTTCATCTTTCACCACCTTTCACTTCTTCGCTATCCACTTTCCAAAGGAAGCAACACGTTAATTAATAGGAAGAATTTCCTGAGTGTTGCTTCTCTTAAAAAAAAAAAAAAATAAATAAAAATCACTTTTTACGATCACTTTTAGAGCAATTACTCTTTAGAAGCAATTCTTCAGTGATTTTTTGAATGTGTTTCAAAAGTAATTCTAAAAAAGCTGTAAAAATGTAATAACGGATACTTTGGAAGCAACGAAAGAAGTGATTTTTTGAAGTTGTTCAGAATAACTTCTAAAAAAGCAGTAAAAATACACTAACGGATACTTGTGAAGCATTGAAAGAAGTAAAGGGTTTTCCAATAGGTACCTGACAACTTTGAATTTAATTTGTGAACGCACTATTTCACAGATCATCTATCTAAATGTTACTTTCCTTTTCTTCAGTAAACTCAACTCAACTTATGGTAAAGTACACGAGCGAACAACGTATGCAAAAATGTTTTACCGAAATTCGGAGTCGTTGACCGCAACTTTAAGAGCGTTAACTCCAATTTTCGGTCGTTATTCTCGGCCTAATAGACAAGAAATAACAAGTTTAGTGCAAAAATTTGAGTCTACATATTCATTGTGTGATGCTACCGTGCCAGTGAGACAACGGGTTGGTCGAAGTGACGATAATATCGCTGCCGTGCAGGCGTCCGTAGCAAACGATCCAAATCAGTCGATTCCGCCGCGTTCTCAAGAACTGGGCACCGCCAAGACCACTTTATGGCGAATTTTGCGTAAAGATCTTGGTTTACACCCATACAAGATCAAGCTGACTCAAGAATTGAAGCCGAAGGACCATTTGACGCGACGTACGTTATTTAGAAAAAAAGTTGTCAAGTCCTTATTGGAAAACCCTATAGTTTTTAAAGCATTACTTGCATTTTTTTTTGCTGGGATACTCTCCTTAAGAAAAATTTTGATACCCATATTACATATGAGAGATTCCCAAATCCTCAAAATGTAGACCTTCGGGACAATTAGTCTGAAACCCGAAATAGCTCGAATATCGAAAAGGATAAAACTCCCCCTCACTAAAATATCCCAGTGTAGAAAATCATTACCACATATGTGGTTATGTAACTACATACTTGGTAATGGTAACTACTTACTTTTGTTATTACATTTCTTATTACCTTTATATGGCGATGTCGCGAAAAATAATGAGTTGTCGTTACACACCAGCATACGAAAAATCAAAAAATATATCGTTACCTATGTGCTTACCAGTACTGACAAAAATAATGAGTCTAAATAGATTTTCAAAAAAATAAATTATATGAAAAAAAATATTTTTTATTGTATTTTTTTTTTTTTTTTATAAAATTTGCTGGTGCGGGAATCGAACTTGGGTCTACAGATTGCCAGTCAATAGCTCTACCATCTGAGATATATCGACATGAAATATTTAATACATAAAAACATAATTGACCTGCTGCACACAAGTAAGCTTTTATTTTATTTATTTATTTATTTTGTAGAATTGTTCCATACACAAGACTAAAAGTCTTATTTTGCAGTATGGAACTGATGATATGTAAATTTATGAAATCATTAATCAATTGATAACTTAATAACTAAATTTTTATATAAAATACGAAAAACAATTAAACAATTAAAGTTAAACAATAAAGAAATATAAATATAAAATTAAAAAAATCAATTTAAATAATTAAGTCATATTATATCAAATAATTATTTTTTCAAATTGTTATTCCGAAAACAGTTTAAAAATATTTTCTTTGAATTTACTTAAAAGTTGCGACCTATGGGGTATAGAATTCCAGAGAATTACTGCGAATATGTAGAATATGTAATTATTTTTCCCCTGCTTATATCTGAAATACAAAGTCTGCTGTACAGATGATCAGGTTTATGGGTATATATTTTTTATGTAAGAAAACTAAAACTCTTATGTTCATTAGATTATCCAAAGAAAGCCCATATAGCTGAGAAGAAAACAATGATACACTAGAACGCCTCTTAAGTCCATAGACGTATCGGATTATGTTGTTAAATGCAACGTTCAATTTCCCTTTACTAGTTGCATCACATTTAGCAAATAACTCACAACCATACAGTAAAACGGGCATCAGATAAGTTTTGGCAAGTAGTATTCTTATTATCATAGGTGTACAATGCTGGGTCCGCCAAAGAGTTCTAATCATAGAGTTTACTCGCCAACATACAAAAAATCAAAAAATATGTGGTTACATATATCCCTACTAGTTTTAAAAAAATATTGAGTGTAAAAATAGATTTTAAAACAATTACAAAAAAAATCTAAAAAATTGCTTTCTACTCGAAATATTGATAAAAACAAGTCATTATTAGGAACTCATTATTGTACGTTTTAAAATAATGCAGAAAGTAAGTCGTTGTCATTACTTGCAGTTTAAAAAATAATGATATGTCATTACCGTTTCTACACTGGGTATGGACAAGACAGAAAGAACAGTAATAAATCCCATTTTTTTTAATTTTTTTACAGTTTTTTTGGGAATTATGGGATTTGTTTCATCATATCTCAATTTTTTTTTTTTTAGTTTAATATAAGTAATAGCAAGGCCCAGTTTAACAAATTAACAAATATTCTATTGCAAAATAAAAACTTAACATATTCACAAAAAATTAGCAAAAATGGTTTTTTCTGATATCCAAAAATTTTATCCGATTCGATTGAAACTCGGCACATAGTATTTGGAGGTAATTTCATTCAAAAAACAGATCGTTGTAGGTAAACTATGTCTAAATATCAACCGATTTACTTCAAAATTTGAACATTTCAATGATTACCTCCAAATAATATGTGTCAAGTTTCAACCGAATCGGATAAAAACCTTCGAGATGGTACCTAAAAAATAGGTCAAATACCAAATACCTAAAATAGGTTTATTTCTATAAGACCACCAATTGGATAGTTCCCTTGTCAGAATTCCTTCATCTTATCAAAATTTTGTGATATTCTAATGTACAAACCCATGAAAAAATGTTTATTCATGTTAATTCGTAAAATGGATTAATTTAATTTGATAAAACAAAGTCTAAATATATCAATTAATATATTTTTTAATATAATTTGATACAATTGTATCGGTATTTTGGTTTTATCTTATTGATATTTTTATGCATTTATATATAAGTTATTTCAATTAAATATGATCATATACATTCATATGTTATACCGTATAAGCAATATCTGAATATATAAAAAAATTAGTAAACCATTATAAAACTTTATCTAATTAAATAAATTTGATTAATTTTGAATAAAATTTTTAATTTCACAATTTTCTTGAGCGTAAGGTTTGTTTTTTATACCCTACACCACTATGTGGTCAGGGTATTATAAGTTTGTGCTGATGTTTGTAACACCAAAAAATATTGGTCGTAGACCCACCTTATAGTATACCGATCGGTTCAGAATTTTTTTTTTATTTCGATTTAACGATGTCCGTCTGTCCGTCCGTCCGTCTGTCTGTCTGTCCATGCAATCTTGTGCGCACTCTACATGTCGCAACTATTAAGATATTTTGATGAAATTTGGTACGCAGACCTATGTTGGCCCAAGGACGAACAAGTTTGATTTTGGTGAACATCGGTCCATGTTTAGACCTAGTGCCCATATAAGGGTCCTACCAAAATTATATTGTTTATACGCTGCAGGTCGTAAATATTAAGATATTTTGACGAAATTTGGTACGCAGACCTATGTTAGCCCAATAACGTAGTCTATTGATTTTGGTGAACATCGGTCCATGTTTAGACCTAGTGCCCATATAAGGGTCCTACCAAAATTATATTGTTTATACGCTGCAGGTCGTAAATATTAAGATATTTTGATGAAATTTGGTACACAGACCTATATTGGCCCAATAACGCACCCTATTGATTTTGGTGAACATCGGTCCATGTTTAGACCTAGTGCCCATATAAAGGTCCTACCAAAATTATAATGTTTATACGCTGCAGGTCGCAAATATTAAGATATTTTGATGAAATTTGGTACACAGACCTATATTGGCCCAATAACGCAGCCTATTGATTTTGGTGAACATCGATCTATGTTTAGACCTAGTGCCCATATAAGGTCCTACCAAAATTATACTGTTTATACGCTGCAGGTCGCAAATATTAAGATATTTTGATGAAATTTGGTACATAGACTTATGTTGGCCCAAGGAGGAAGCCTATTGATTTTGGTGAACATCGGTCCATGTTTAGAACTAGTGCCCATATAAGGGTCCCCCCAAAATTGGCTTGGTTACAAACTGCAGGTCGCAAATATTAAGATATTTTAATGAAATTTGGTGCGCTGACTCACATTATAGAAAATTTTGACATAAGCCCCATTTTAACCCATTCGAATTTCGGATCCAAACAATACACCAGACTGGTGTAGGGTATTGTATAGTCGGCATGCCCGACTTTAACCTTTTTACTCGTTTATTATAAAAAAGTTTTTTATTATTTTCGATTTTTTCAGGAAATAAAGAAGATGAAGATGCTACACAATGGAGTAGCGAAATATCGAAAATAATAAAAAACTTTTTTATAATAAAAAACAAACCTTACGCTCAAGAAAATTGTGAAATTAAAAATATAAAAAGAAGGTTAAATAAACGACAAAAAATTTGAATAAAATTATTTTTTCACGGGAATGCAAACAAAACACGTTTTTTATTCAAATTTGGGACTTTGCATCATCGCGAATAAAGTTTTTTGTTGTCTTTATAAAAAGCAGCACGACCAGACTTCGCTTTGTACTATTTAAAGACCCACAATTTTATTTGAAGTAATCATTTATTTGAATTAAGATCATGCATCGAATATTGACCTTGGGGTTTTATTTTACATCTAATGATGCTGTTTACACACACACACAAGATTTCACAAAGTGACAACACGTAATATGCCAAAAAAGGACTATCGTTAACCTTAAAATACCAGAAACGAAATAACTATGAATTCTGTTAACCCTAAAATAACTTAACGAAATATTTTAAACTACCGATAACACTGTGGAACAAATTCAGGTTAGCAAAAGTTAGGTCGATTCTGAGAGTGAGGGTGAGTTTGCATATTTTTTGGTTTTTATTGCATATTTTGCATTTAATTTAAAATTTCTGCATATTTTTTAAGAACTAAAAGATTTAATTAAAAATTAACAAATGGAAAACGTTTATACAGCACTAAACAAACAGAAGCAACATCATGTTGTCATTTCTTTAGACATTTATATTATATTACATTTTTAGTTTACTGCATATTTTAAGGACAAATTTTAGACTTTTAAGTGCATGAAAGTCGCTGCCCTGCTGATAATTAACAATTATATTTAATTTAAAAAGTCGTTACAACAACAACTATCCTAAATACATAATGTTGGAATTCACAAAAATCAACGATTTTCAATAAAAAAAAAGTTGTAGGATTAGATGCACTGCTGGACTAGATAATATCTTTAATGTCATATTAAGGTAAAATTCAAACGTTTTTCCGATATATAATTTTGGACTTTATAAAAATTTAGGTTAGATTTAGGTTTTGACTAAAAAAGTTCAACGATTAGGTCCAATGTTGGACTATTTAGACAAAAACTTTGATTTATTGTACTTACGAAATTCATTAGTCGACCAAGTATCCAACCAATCTCTAATAGCATTAAATTTAACATCTTTGGCACGTTTAAATTCCAAAGAACTAAGCGAAAAAGCACCATCCACGTTGGGTCCCTGTTTATGTAAATAATCGATTAATAAAAAGAATTCACGTGGCATAGTTACACGGAATTCAGGAGACTCGTCATTCATCTAAAATAAAATGCAAGAAAAAACACAATAAATAATGATATTTTTGGGAAACGAAATACCTACAATTTCTTTTATTTGTTGTTGATCATATTCACATAGAGGACGATTAGTGCGACATAGTGTTTCCATAGATAAACCAAAACAACTAGGTTTATATTCACCAGTGACCGTAATGAAAATATGAGGACCATTTTTAACTTGTAAAATCAAAATATCAAAATCAAATTTCCAATTTGTGGTGCGTATTTTGTGCAATAAACCAGTGATGGAGTCAGCATTTGCATTTAATTTTACACGTATACTTTTAGTGGAATCTGGACAAGAAGAAAAAAAATATTTATATTATTAATAATAACCAGAGGAAGTTTTTTTTTGCATTTGCCATTAAAAAAAAAAAAATTTTTTTTTTCAATAAAAAAAATTTCAAATTGATTTTTTATTTTATTGTCTGTAAAAAAAATTCAAAATATTTTTTGAATTCTTTTTTTCAAGTTTTTACATGTTTCTAATAATATTTCGGAAACTCGAGCCTTTTTGCAAATTTTAAATGCCTGTTTTAAGCCGATAACGTTTTTGGTAGTGCAAACATATTTTCTTTACAATTTAAATCTTAGGTTTGACAAAAGGTACTTCAATTGTACTGTAAAATAAGTTTTAAGATAAGGATTTTTAAAGAAAATGAAAAATTAACAGTATATTTAAATTCTTATATAATATTTTCGTTTTAGAGCATTTTTATGGGCATAAAATTGATTTTTTAGAGCTGGGTAAGTTATTTGAATTGAAACTCAAAAAATTTCAATTCTAATTTTTTTGAATTTTAAAATAAAATCTGTAAAAAATGTTGTTATTATTAACCTACCTATCATTAAACTTTCCGCTCTCGGTTCCACTCTCAACCATTTTTCACAAATATCATTTAATGGTGGATCTTTACGTTTAAATTCAAAATCCACTGGTATAGGACAGGCATTTGATACGGTGAAATCACTTACAACTGGTTCATTAAATCTTACCACACCAAAATCAATAATTGTCTTTTCCACATTTATTTGTGGTTGACTTTCATTTTCACGTTTATCCAACAATTTTAATACCTCCTCATGGACTTTTTTGTATAAACAATCATCTCTAGTCTTAATGGAAACTCGAAATACAGCATACACCGGCTTATGATCACTTTGCCGCATATCCATAACACTATCGTAACGAATTTGTTGAATACGTGAACCCTTCCAGAGTATGCGATCACAATAAGCTGGTGCTCTTTGTTTTTCACTGCTATCATAGTTATCAGTACCAGGATCATATTTATAAGTGGGACGGAAATGAATGGGTCCTTCAGTATAACCCTCAAAACAATTGCCTTTACGCATTTCCTGGCGTAGTTGATCAAATTGTAAAAGCATTTCGGATGAATTGGCCGCTGAACGGGACATCGGTAATTGTAAACCGGGTGGTTCTTCAATGCGATAATTCAAATCACCAATCCAAAAAATGTGACTGCGGCGAGAATTAAAGAGATAATATAAAGTGTAAGTGACAAAATTATACATTTAGTGAAACAAGAAAATAAAAAATTTATGAAAAAACAATAAAACAAAATAAATATACAAATGTAACAATAGGTTCGTTGTTTTACGTTGCCGCGGGAACCCGCGAGATCCCAATCTTACTATAAAGCGTTCCCGTACTCGAAAATTTGGATAAATAAGAGCGCGCGAGAGAGTCTATTTGTGTTTCTGTTTTTACCAAAGTTACCCATGCATTTTCTTAGGGTAACTTTGGTAAATTGTAAAACAATGTTAGAAAAACAATTGTAAAAATTCAGTAAGTTTGAGGTCAAGATGAAGAATAAACCTTTTTCTCTAAAAATACTACGTAAAATTTAAGAGCTAAAAGTTAGAAAATATTGTTTGATATATAAATGTTGGGTAAAAATTTCGCAAAAAATCACTTATTGGCGAACACTATAATCACTCGGTCGGACACTATAATTTATTCTTATAGAATAGAAATATAAAAATAAAATCACTTTGAATATGTCAGTTTTAAAATTGTAAAGCAGAAATTGAAAATGCATTTTAGTGACGAATGAAAATCACAAAAAGGAATTTGAAACAAATTATCATCAAAACAAATTCAATTCAATTAATTGCCCTGGAAAAAAAAAGTAGTAATTAAATAAATTTTAATACTATAGAAAAATCCAAATTAAAACTGATTTAAAAAAAATCATTTTTTCCTAAACTCTCGACAATTTCTTTTTCTTGAGAAAACTCGAATTATTTAAAATCTAATCGATCTTCTCTTTATTAACGATTACAGAAATTTTGAGGAACAAAAAATACTTACTCATGATCATTTATGGTTCGACGGCAAGCATCATCAAATATAAGACCCTTAACAATACCAGCATAATCTTCATTGCGGGCTTCAACAAAACCCATATGAGCAGCCAAATGAGAATTAACAAAACATAGATTAGCTTCATTTAACTGAAGACTTACAGCAACACCACCTTTATTGCCCAAAGCATTTAAAATACCGCGAGCAATTGTCTTAACATTATAACGAGTAATAGAAGATCTAATTTGACGTTTAACAATAACCGTCAACATCATGCCCACTAAACGGACAGAGGTAAGCTCTTCATATTCACCATTATCATGAACACTTCCTAACATTTTGTTGCTAAAATAAATATAATAAAAATTTGTATATGTATTTAAATAAAAGTAAATTGTTAACAATAACAAATGCCCTTACATCCATAATGCATCTGGTCTATTTTCACTAAATGTTATAGCTTTAGCCGAGGTATCCAATTCTTGTAAAGCTATGGCATATATATCAGGTGCTTGTTCACAAGCCGCCAACCATAAATGTAAGGGCGAATCAATATAAGATTTATTATTGACATTGTAGGTGGCACAATAAATACTACAATAAAATTAAACAAAGAATGCATTTGTTTAGCTTATCTTTTTGTGAATTTTGTAATTAATATTTTATTTTCAACTTACGTAAAATCTTTATACTTGATATATTCATTCTCTCTACGCTTCATTTCTTGTTTTACTTCACCGATCTGACGATAATCATTTACCCATGCAAAGCTTAAAGTATTCATTTCATTCGTTGTATGTAACATGGACATTTTGGCAGATATTATTTGAGCTTGAAATGTCTCAAAGTCAGATGCTTCTTCATCGGTTATAATGGGATAGTAAAAGTATTTCACAGGTGTCTCATCGGCATTTCTTAAGGTGAATTGTAATTGTGATATAGAACCTTTTTTGTCTGTAAATGAAAAAAATATATATATATATCATAAGTATTTTTAAAAAATTGAATCATGGGAATAAAAAAACAAAGTTGATTAAAAAATTCTTAAATGTTTTCTCATAGAAACTCTTAATATTAGAACTTTTTTCGTTAATAAGAGAAGATTAATGTTCTTCTTAAAACTTGAATATAAATTTTGATTCTTACCATTTCCAATTTGAAATGTTTCATTTAAAGGAAACACTTTATCAATAGAAATATCACTTCCATTTCGTGGTGGCAAGCGTGATGCAGCCATAGAAAAAACTGCATATGACCCTCCAGTAACAGATACCACCAAAATTAAAATCCGGCTAGTATGTTCTTGTCCCACAATTTGGTATGCCTCGAAAATCTAAAAACAAAAATGACATACATATATAGTAACATACAGCACTCAAAGACGACCTCAAAATCATACCGATAACACATTTTCATTTTCTTTAAATTTTTGTTGTACTATTTGTTTTGTTGTTAAATGTTGTTTTAGTTCACAGGAATTTAAAGCGTCATTAGAATTTCTTCGCGATGATTTTTTTGATAAGCTAGATGTGGAAACAGCAGCTGATATGGTGGGTATAGTTGCTCCCCCAAGAGACGTCATTGTTTTTGGATGTATTTTCTTAAGTAATTTTAATTTAGCTGCAGATAATATTGGAAGTTTAACAATGATGATGTTTGTGATGTATGATGTATGAATTTGCCTTCGATTAACACTTGAGTAATCACTTTATACTGTTATGGCAGCTATTGCTGCTATTGTGTTGTGTTCTTTTTCCCCAATATCTCAAGTTGTTTATCTATTTTTAGTTTGTTTAACTATTATTAATTTTTGTTATTGGTTTTTTCGTGTTTCTCCAATTCCCTTGCCTTTTAATGTTTTTACTCTTCTTATCCATCAAGAGTGGGTGTAGTTTTCACATTTCATTGCCAATGTTATACGACACTTTGGAATTTTATTTTGCTAATTTAAGATTTCTTTTGTTTAAATTTTTTTATTTTTTCCGATTAACATTGTATTTATTATTTTTGTTGACTAATAATTCAAACAAATATCATGTTTGTTTTATTTTTATAAATTATTAAACATTTTCTGAAAATATGTACTAATTTTTTCACTTGCTGTTAGAGTTGTGTCGTTCATGTACGAACTAGTTCATTTGAACGGTTCAGTTCATTGCATGATATGACATCGTTCACCATTATTCGTTCTTTTCGTTCATTTCGTTCTTTTTTTTAGTCATAGAAAATTTGTATTAATTTTATCACAGAATTAAATATTTTTCTTAATAATTTAAAATTTTTAATAAAATTGTAATTTTCTGACGCTATTAGTCTATGTACAATAAAATTAATATAAACATGTAACATGTAGTGCGCCAATAAATTGTCGAACGAACGACACCGTTCACGAATATCTGTTCAGACACAGCTCATGACAAAAAATAACGATATCAAAGAATAACGATTTGAACGAACCAGATCAATGTATTTTATTGAACGATAAGACCGAGTCACCAAAAAGAACGATTAAGCCCAACTCTACTTGCTGTCAATTGCCTGTGGTTGTCTTTAAATACTATGCCAATCACAATAGTAAAATAAGGAGTAAATAGATAGTTGGCAATTCTCAGGAGAATCAATGGCAACAATACAAATTGATAGCAAAATGGTGTTACATTTTTACAAATTAGAATTTTTCAAAAAATTTTCAAAAAAAAGAGATTAATGTTTAAATTCATAAATGCTCTATAAAGTAATAGGGGGCTTATGAAACAAATTTTGTACGAAAAATTTGTTTTGTAAGCAACCTATAACTTAATAGAGCATTTACGAATTTACACATAAACATATAAAGGGTTTTCATATAAAATGCGTAAAGCCTTGTAAACTATGTTGTAAACCTTGTTAAATACAAACCAAATTTTTCACGTCAATTCATAAATGTTTTGTAAAGTTATAGCAGGCTTACAAAACGTCATTTTCATTCAAAATTTGTTCAATAACCATCCTATAATTTTACAAATCGTTTATGAATTTAAGGGTTTATGTATGGAGTTTGACATTAAACCAGGGTTGGCAGACAATACCGCTAAAATACCATTATCGATTCAAAACCGAAATACCCGGAATACCGTTATCCTTAAAATACCGATACCGAAATAAATGAAATATCGATACCCTTAAAATACCGTTACCGAAATAAATGAAATAGTATTATCCCTAAAATACCGTTACCGTTATTTTTAATTTTCTGCTTTTGGTAATTTCACGTGGTTATTGAGTATTTTTTGTACATTAAGTTGACAAATTGGTTATGTTTTTAATCTCGTTTGTTTTTTGTAAAAAAAAATTGCGGGATGCATCGAAATACCTGACTACCGTTACCCTTAAAATACTGTTACCGATATAACTGAAATACCGTTAACCTTAAAATACCGTTACCGAAATAACCCAAATATCGTTATCTTTCAAATACCGTTACCGAAATAACTCAAATACCGTTATCCTTAAAATACCGATACCGAAATAAATGAAATAGCGTTACCTTTAAAATACCGTTACCGAAATAACATAAAATATCGTTACCCTATCGATAACCGCATTCGTTTCGGTTACCATCCATGCATTAAACTCGTAAACATACCAGGTTTACATCGTTTACGAGTAGCATATGAGTTTATATGAAAACTCCTATAAATGAAAACAAGTTTCGAATTTGTTTAACCCTTAAATACATGATCCTTTCAATTTTAACCATTTTTTTACATGTGATTTCTAAAGGCGTACATTTCTAGAAAAATACAAAAAAAAGTATTTTTAAAATAGAGATGATTTTTATTGAAAAATATGGTTTTTTGCCATATTTGCCATTAAGGCACATCTACACGAGAGAGAAAATTTCTAGACATAGAGCAAAAAACACCCCTAATTAGCTCTATTATGAATGATTTAAGCTATGTAGAGGTGTTTTTTGCTCTATCTCTAGTAAATTTCTCTCTCGTGTAGATGTGCCTTTAGAACACTATGTACAGAAGGGGCCCACAATGCCCAAAAATGCAGTTTTGTGCATCAAGTTGGTTTTTTATTAAAAAACTGGTATGTTGCCAAATGGCTACACCATTTATTTAAGGGATAAAGCTGGAGTTGTTGACGTTTAATCGGATAAATCATATTCGTCCGCTCTCGTAGTCCAATTTCAGTGTAAATTATTAATCTTGTGTTTTTCGTTTGTGCACACAAAAAAATTTTAGGGTGATTTCACCTCTTTTCAAATGCAAGATAGAGTTTGCTATATTTTAGGGTTCACCCTACACTAAGGGAATTATGTAGGTAAAATCAACTGCAAATGACAGTTAAAATAACTGTATTTGCAAATAAAAAAATATGGGTTTATCTGCGATACCGATTTTCAAAATTTTCTTATTAGTTGCCTTATGTAATCATATCTGAAAATATTATTTTATATGCCATATATGGGTACTTGATCAGATTATATCTCGTTGAAGATAAATTTGTATATTGCCTCGAACAACACTTTATAAAACTAAATGTGACCCAAGATCAAAAATACTTTAGATAAAATAATTTACAAATCAAATCGAACAAAATATATGTTGATTTAAATACAATTATATACTTAATAATTCAATACATAATTAAAAAGCTGAGCTTATCCCAGCAAGCATGGAAATACAACGATTCCCAGATCATATTGCCAGGAAGAAAACATTTATTGCCGGCAATATCAATTTCGTATTGCTGAAGTTTCCTCCATCGGGAACAACTGTTACCCGAAAGCAATACTTCCAGGCAATACCCCAGGAAGATAAATCGGCGATGTCGCTAATTTATCACCTGGAAGATAAAAAAGTGATATCGCCAAATAAACTCCTAAAAAAATAAGCGATTTTTTTTTCTTTTTCCTTATTAAATTTAAGCCTGAAAAAGAATATTTGCATACATAATCCATAGATCAACATATTAATCATCTTGATTTCATCGCAGCCGATTTTTTCCGCGTATTAAATCTTGATTCTTTCGAGGAATTTGTTTCCTATGCATCTGTTGGTTGTTTTTGTACAAATTTAGTTTTAAGTTTTTCCAAAATGACAAAAAATTTCAAACAAATTTTCTTTATCTTCCGGATGATAAAAAGGTAATATTGCCGCAATGAATTATTTTTTCCAAATATCACCAACGAGGATAAAGGCTAAAGAGTTCCCATACGAAAAAAGTGTACTCTTTGGTCCCCTTAAAATTTATATGGATTGGGATTCTGTTAATTCCCGTGAAGAATAAGAGAAACAAAAGGAAAACCGAAAAAGTTAAGAGGGCACTGTTTTTATTGTTTCTTATGATTATTGATTAAAGCGGTAACAAAAATAACTTTAAAAGTGAAATAAATAATCAATTTCAATTATTTTTTTATTGTTTTTAACAAGGTTGGTTACCGTTATCGTTATAATACCGTTATCGCTAAAATACCGTTTCAAATTGAATACCGTTACCGTTATCGATACCTCTAAAAAATTTCTAAATACCGTTATCGTTACCGGTACCGTTATTTTTATGGGTAGTTCCCGGTATTTTACCGGTATTTATTATTTAATATAAAAATTACAATTTTTTTATTTTTTATTTTATAATCTTGAGTGTTTTTTTTTACAAAAAATTTATAGATAATAATTTTACTTATTAAAACTACCAGTATTGAATTTATAGCTTAAAATCTGTATTTTCAGTACTTATTAAATTATTAAATTAAAAATATGCCATGTTTTTACTTGTTTTTATATGTTTTTAACATAATTTTTAATACCGGTACATATCGGTATTGCTGTTTCGATAACGGTATACCGTTACCGAAACAGTCTTAAATACCGTTACCTTTACCGTTACCTAAACAAACGAAATCTGATACCGTTACCCTTACCGTTATTCGTTTCGGTAACCAACCTTGGTTTTTAATGATATTTTTTGCTTTTAAACCCGTTTTTATTAAATTTGTTGTTTTCGTGACGTCCTTTATTTTCTCTCGTTCGCTGTTAAATTTCTTCAAATTCTTTGTGTTTTTCTTCTCATTCGTGTGTGAAATTTTTACGAATTCTTAAAACACTTTAATGGATACCCCCTGGTTGCACAACATACGGTTTTGAAGCGAGACCCAGCATAATCTCAGCAATGGGTGCTCATTTCTAATACCTAAATAATAAGCAGTATAATAATTGTCTACTGCATATATGTAGGTAATTCAGTATCAAAACTCATTTTTTTATTCGACAAATAAAATAAAATAACTACCAACATCGTAAAATTAACTGATAAATTTTTACTACAAAAATTTCAAAACAACTGACAAAATAAAAACTACTGTTTTTTACAGTCAATTCTTTTTGTTTATAAACGTATATTTTAATAAAAAAAAAAATAATTTTTTTTCTTTCGATTACAAAAATATGTGTTATTACTTCAGCCTACTTAAAATTTGAAGTAAAAATTCCAAACCGTTCTCCAGTTATTATGCTTTTATGCATTGGAGATACAATACAAGTTTCTGATTTTTATTCGCAAACTAGAAATATATCAATAAAGGCACATCTACACGAGAGAGAAAACTGCTAAAGATAGAGCAAAAAACACCTCTAATTAGCTCTATTGTGATTGATTTAAGCTATTTGGAAGTGTTTTTTGCTCTATCTCTAGCAGTTTTCTCTCTCGTGTAGATGTGCCTTAATAACAAATATAAACTAAAGAAGAATTTTTAAACTTCATAAAAATTCAACAAAATTTTTTATTTTTTAAATAACTGTCAAAAAAACCGCTTACAGTAAAATTAATGTTTTGGTAGTTATTTATTATGATATTAAAAATAACTGCTTTAACTGTTACGAAATTACAGTACTTTTCGGTAGTTGTTTTCTTAAATAACCGACATAAAAGTTGTTTTACATTTTTCTATAGAAAAACAACTGTACTTACTGTTAAAAACAACAACTACTGATTACTACTTAAATAACTGTCATGTAGTAACTGTAAAACTTTTTTGAGTGTGCTTTCAATAGATTATTTTCATAATTTGTTAAATAAATTTAGGGATTTTAGCACATTTAATTCCTTTCACATATATGTCATCTTTAAATCAATTTTTTCTGTTTAAATTGTTTATTAATGCAAAAATTAAATATACCACAAATACGTTAAATGTGTACAAAAATTAAAAGCGTATAAAAGTATTAATATAATTTCTATTTTTTTGGGTTGTTATAGCTAACCACGATATACAGTGTTGCCATTTCAGTGCTTTTCGGGTATTTTTTGGTGCTTTTTTCCTTCCCATACCCGGTGATTTTTTACAAATACCCGTTAAAAAAAAGCGGGTATTTACAGTGCTTTTTCAGATTTCTGGCAGTGCATTTAGTGCTTTTTGTACAGTTTATATCTTTACCCCTCAATTCATAAATGCTTTGTATAGTTATAGCAGGTTTACAAAACGTCATTTTCATACAAAATTTGTTCAATAAACCTCCTATAATTTTACAAAGCGTTTATGAATTTAGGGGTTAGTATTTATTCTCGTTTTTTTTTAATTTTTATTCAATTTTCTGTCAAAGTTGAAAAAATTATACGAACTATACAAAAAATACATTTTTTCACAATATTTGTAGTACAATCAGTGTTGCCACTTTTTGAATAATTATTCAAAAACAGGACTGTTTAAACATTCGTTGGATAATTTTTGAATAATGACATTTTTGTGTAGTTTTTGTGTAATTTCACTTTTTATAGAAATTTCCGTGAATTTTTCACAAGTCCCGGAGCTTTTTAATAAATTAATAAAATTTAGTCGATATTTAGACGAAACGAGTTTGTCAGTGAAACATTTACCACAAATCTCCATTTTCTGGTGAATTACTTTTGTAGATTTTTTCAACACTAAACCCAATTTAGAAGAAATCAAAAATGGTGATATGTACTTTTTTGTTTTGTTAAAAGCATCGTCTTTTAATTATTTCTCTTGGTTTGCAAGAACATTTAAAAATTCAGCGAAAGAGTGGTAAAGTTTGAGTTTGTTATGATTGTTACTTTCTAATGTCTGAAAATTTTGTTCATGTATTTATCATAATACTGGGCTTTGCTGACCAGCCAAAAATTTTGTTAACGCAGCAAGGTGGAGCAGAGTCAGAATATTTTAGAATTCTGTAAATCCAACATATTTCAGATTTCAACAGAATAATATGAATTTTTTTTTTTAATGTTATATTAAAGGAATTAAATATGCTATGGGAGTGTTATATTTTTATTTTTTAAAAGAAAATTTGTTGATACACATACTGCAAAGAAATTTCATGTTAAGGTCTGCCTTGCTACCATTAACATAAAAATTAAAGAAAACATGCAAAATTTTATAAATACGGTGTTTTTGAAATTTTTCCTGTCTTGCCGACATTTAAAGCTAGGGTTGAACAGGGCTTATGCCATCACAATACGGATGCATTGGAGGATCTACTCCAGCTTTTTTTTTTTTTTTAAATTCCAGCTTTGTACTCAGAGAAAAATTGGTTTAATTTAAATACAAACGGTTAAATTTTGAGGAGTATGGGAGAGAATAATTAGCAAGTAAGTAATATTTTTGCATGCAATGCATCTGAATGAAGTAGCCTTTAATATGGATAAAATACCATTTTTTTAATATTCAAATTTAAAAACACGCTATTTTAATCCTGAAAAAGATATTGCATTGAAATTCCCTTTAGTTAATAGAATAATTTGTAATAATATTTTCTGAGAAATTGGCCTGGATTTGCTTTTGAAGCAAGCAAAAACACGGAGCAGGTATAGCAAAAATGATAAATTTTAGTTTTAAAATGCAAATAACTTTTGCACTTTGTAGATGATAGAAATTATACGTCTTTTAAAATCGGTTTGTAAATAGAAAAATGGCAAAACCTTGGAGTCGAATGGCATAGCTCGCGAAGTTTCGGCCATCCAAAACTTTACAGTCTTCCCAAAATATTGTGAAAAATATATTTTTTGTGTAATTTCATACGGTTTTGGATAATTTTTGACCTACAGCTGTGTAATTTTTTGTTTTACTGGTGGCAACGCTGAGTACAATTTTAAATAGCAACTTCGTTATATTTAAACTTGAAAATTTTGAAATATTAATTTGGTGCTTTTTTGCCCCTTTTTGGTTATTTTTTTAACTCTTTTTACACAATTTTACAAAGTTAAAATGTGTTTTTAAATTCTTGACTTAAATTTAAAAAAAAATTAATATCGTGATTTTTTACCCCATTTTTGGTAATTTTTACCCTTTTTACCCGTTTTCACAATGCTCACGGTGCTTTCCTGCCTTCAAGAGTTGGCAACACTGACGATATAAATTCCAATTAAATTATTTAATCTGGCAATTCTATTTTCCTCTATTGTGAATGATCTAATTGGAATAGCATTTCATAGTGAATAAAGCTCCCATTCTACTTTGATTGTTAGTGATTGTCATTGTTCGGTTTTATTGCAAAGTAATATTGTAGTTCCGGTTTAAAAGTGTTAAAATATAAGAAAATATAAGTGTATTTTTTTTAATTCGTGAATAAAAATATAAAACTATATTAAATAAATACAAATATATAAAAATATAAGTGAAATGTGTGAAGTAATTGTACAAAATTCGTCATTAAAAGAAAACTTTGCAATTGTGTTATAGCGGGAAATATTAGTGTCGTGTGTGTGCGCGTATGTTTATCAAAGTTAATATAAAGTGTGTTTGTATTCGTGATCATAAAAATAAAAAAAAATGTTATTTAAACATGGATGCTTAGCCATGTTAATACAAAGTGTATTAGAAATAAATGATAATGCTTCTGAAAGAACGGTAAGTTTTCGTTAATAATTTTTTTTAAATAATTTAACACTGAATAGCACGGCATCCTAGTAGATTTTTGGTGAGAGGCAGGGTTTATTTTAAGCAGTCTGTAGACGATCAGGCCTTTATAATCGTCATCAAAGTAGGCCTTACATGACCAAATACTGTACATTAGGTGTAAACTTCTGAAAATATCAAAACGTCCCTATCCATACCACAGTTTCCATACTGTATAGAGCAAAAAAAGCTATGAAGAAAAATTTTCCCTTGAAGTAAAATTGTTGTTGTTGTTTAGGGTGATTTCACCTCTTTTCAAATGCAAGATAGAGTTTGTTATATTTTAGAGTTCACCCTACACTCAGGGAATTATGTAGGTAAAATCAACAGCAAATGACAGTTGAAATAACTGCATTTGCAGTTAAAAAGGTGTAGACTACAAAGCATTTAAATCAAATTTAATCCTATCCCCTTTCCAAAAGAAGCAACACGTTAGTTAATAGGAAGAATTTCTTGAGTGTTGCTTCTCTTAATAAATAAAATAAAAACTGCAATGTAATATTATTTTTAACTGTTAAAAATCAACTGACAAATGTAGTAAAAACTACTACAAATGCAATTAAAACAACGTACATGCAAATTATTGTAAAACTGTACAAATAACTGCAAATGTAGTTAAAATAACATAAATAAAAATTATTTGAAAAATTATTAATTTAATAAAAACAAACTTATGTAAATGCTCCTAACTTACTTTTTTCCATAATAAATTTAAAATTGAAAAATAAAAATTTACAATTAATATCACTTTTATTTATTTGTTAAGATATTGTTTGGCTTCCTCCAGGTAGAAAGGGATAAAAATATAAAAGAACTGAAAGAGATTATATTATATTTTAATATTACCGTAAATAAATTTATATTTTATATTATAAAACTTACCTTATTATTTTAATAATGCAATAAAATATATAACCTTTTCCGTATTACGCGTCTTTACTCTTTAGCGTTGTTTTATGACTAAGACAAGAGAAAACATGTTCTCTTACTCTTTCACTAGAAATTTCTAAATAAATGCTTCGTACACACATTCTTCTTTACTTCGTACACATACACACTTGAAAATTGAAGTGTTTGTAACAAAATTCAAAATATCTGCATAAAATAAATGTTACTACAATGTAGTAGTTTTTGAAGATTGTTTAAAAAAATAACTGTCAAAAACATTAAATAAAAAATTTTGCTCTAAGTAAATTAACTGCAATTGTAGTTCAAATAACTACAACCGCATTACTACACAAATAACTGTTATGTAGTAACAGCAGAACTTTTCTAAGTGTATGTCATAGGTGAAATAACCCTCACTATGGCATAGTTAATGTGAAATAGCGGAAGACAACCAAGTTTATTAAAATCAACAAAACACTTTTGAGGAAGTAATTTACAACGATATCCTAGTTCCAATGGAAAAAACTTGAACATAGTAGATATAAATTAAATGCAATTTCAAAATGGTTACTTAGAACTAGAGATGGGCACGTGAGCAGAATTAAACCTTAATTTACTCAAGCGAACGTGTGTGAGTAACAAAATTGTTAGTGAATGTTTGGAATTTTTCTATCGTGAGTGTAAGCAAAAATTCACTCACGTGCCCATCTCTACATACATTTTATTAAAGGTACTTTTTATTTTTGTGCTTGATTACGTGCAGCGGGTATAGAGTTGTGAAATTTCGGTATTTTTTGAGTACTCAATACTTCTCAATACTTTTCAATTGAGTACTCGATACTACTCAATACTTTTAACGGTTTTTTTAATTTAAAAATAAAAATGTTATGAATTCGTATTTATTAGGAAAAATTATCACAATTCACATACACGTGTTAAATAACTATTGTTATTTACATTTAAATTAATTTAAAACATTTTAAATAAATTAATTAAATAATTTTTCCCAAAAATTCGTTACAAATTTCTTTGCTTCACAAATAGAGTTGTATTTTCAGAGCTGTATTTTTAGAGTACTATTTTTAGAGTTGTATTTTTATACGAAAAATACAAATTTCTACGGAAAATTGCATCTTTAAAAGTATTGAGTAGTACCGTTTTAGTATTGAGTACTCAAAAAAACAGTCAGTATTGAGTACTCAGTACCGGAATACTCAATACTTTTACAACTCTATTCTCTAGTATACAAAGTACCAGAAAACAGAAAAAAATCCTGCACTTTAGTTGCATTAAGGGAACTCACGATGGGTATTGCAAACGATGCAAACATTGCAAATGATTGCAAAAAAACAACGATTGCATCAACACAACAACAAAATGTATGTATTTGCAATTTGCTTTATTTTTCTTCATTTGCAATAAAAAAACTTTAGCAAAAATCACTTTGCATATAAGCTAAGTTGCAAATAAAACAAAACATCTGTTTTTAACATATCAGTCGCCATATTATGATTTATAAAATAAGATATTAAATAAAAAAATTGTTTGTGATTTTTTATTAACATAAAATTTTTTTTTATTTATTTTTTTATTATTATTTTTATGATTCACAAATTTTCTCAAAAATACGATTTATTTTTACTTTTGACGTAAACAAAATCACTGTTGCCAATTTAGCTATTTTCTCGTCAAATCTAGCGATATTTTAGCATTTTCAACTATTTTCTAGTGATTTTTTAGTTTGATTTAGCGATATTTTTAGGAAAAAAGTTAGCAGCAGTGAACAAAATAGCTCATAAAGCAAATATGCAATTGATCTTAAAAAAGACGCTCACGATATGTTACAATTTGCATATCAAATTAGCAAATTGAAAATTTGCACATGTACCATCGTGAATACCCTTATTAAAATAATATCATTTTTAGAATATCCCGATAGATATTGCCAACGATGCAAGCGTTGCAAATGATTGCAAAAAATAACGATTTTATCAACACAACAAAATGCATCTATTCGCAATTTGGTTCATTTTCCTCATACTTGGGACTAGTTAATTGAATGGACCAATTAATTGATGATTTTATTGGCATTATAATTGACGAATGTCAATGAAATTTTTTGGCATTACACTTGATCAATGCCAATGAATTTTTTTTCAATTGGCATTGTTCAATGCCTAAATGCCTAATTATAATTGATGAAAAAAGCATTTGTTTTCATGTTTTAATAAAAGAACAAATTAGGAAAAAAAATTTAAAATTCGCGTATTTCTTATTTTATATTCGCTATTTCGCACAAATTTACATTACTAGAGGCTGATCCATCTGACTAGCCAGTGTTAAAAGAATAGTGAACAGCAGTAAGCTTGATACATCTTTATAAAATAGCGAATATTTATAATGTTTATAGCTCTGAAATTTTATATTCTTGTCTTAATTTCTTTTTTTATAAAACAATTTCCTTCTATACTATGCTTTTTTCTTCAATTATGTGTACATTTCATTACCATTGGTTTAGTCAAAGCCAATTGAAAAAAATTTTATTGACATTGAATGGTAATGAAATTTTTTGCCATTGGCATTGAGATCAAGTAATGCCAATTAAATTTCAATGCCAATGAAAAATTCCCAAGTATGATTTTCCTTCATTTGCAATTAAAAAACCTTTAGCAAAAATCACTTTGCATATAACCTTAGTTGCAAATAACACCTGTTTTTGACATCAACCGACATATAAAGGGTTTTTTATTGCAAATGAAGAAAAATAAAGCAAATTGCAAATACATACATTTTGTTGTTGTGTTGATGCAATCGATGTTTTTTTGCAATCATTTGCAACGTTTGCATTGTTTGCAAAAACGTGAGTTCCTTATTATTATTTATAAAATAAGAAAAAGTAATAACCAAAATTACTTACCATAAAAATTGTTATTTTTTTTATTTATTTAGTTATTTTTTTTATTTTTTATGATTCTCAAATTTTCTCAAACAATATGAAAGATTGAGGTAAACAAAATCACTGTCGCCAATTTAGCTATTTTCTCGTCAAATCTACCGATATTTCAACTCATTCAGTGTGATAAAATACGAATTAGCTATTAGCGGAAAAACTTTTTTTTTAAAAATCAGTCTTGACATTTCCTTAGGATTTTTTTACATTTATTTCTTAAGGCACATCTACACGAGATAGAAAACTGCTAGAGATAGAGCAAAAAACACCTATAAATAGCTTAAATCATTCACAATAGAGCTAATTAGAGGTGTTTCTGGCTATATCTCTAGAAGTTTTCTCTCTCGTGTAGATGTACCTTTAAAAAAATTTTTTGAGTCATTATTATTCAGCGATTTATCGCTAAATTTTTATGGAAAACTTAAAAAGTTCGAAAAATTTAGCGGTGTATCGATAGTTTTTTTTTAGAAAATTTTAAAAAGTTAGAAAAATATAGCTATTTTTGGTAAATTTTTCAACAGAACCTGATTCAAATATACACTCATAGAATTAAATCTCTAAAAATAGCAGAAAAAGTTACTGAAAATTAGTTAAAAAATGATGTTGCGGAAAAACTGCTGAAATTGTCAGCTTTTTTGCTAAATACTAGTAAAATAAGAACAACAAAATTAAAACAGTTAAATTTACAGAATTTTAGTTATATTTAAGTTAACTTTTAGTTAATTGAAAATAACAAACTGTAGAATCTGCAGAAAATTTTGGTAAATATTAGTACACTAAAAATAGCAAAACTAAACGGTTATATCTACAAAATTTTTGCTACTTTTGAGCTAAATTTAGTTGAATGCAAATAGCAGTCTATCCTGCTAAAATAAGCAGAAAATTTGCTAAAATATTTTTGCTTATTTTAGCAGGACAGACAATTTTTATTTGCAATGAAAAAAAAAATAAAAAAACTTCGAAAATTTTAGTTTTTTTTTGCGATTTTTTAGGTTACAAATTATTTAGCAAAATTTTTTGCTGATATTAGCAGGTTAATTTGCTATTTTCCATTAACAAAAATTTAACCCAAATATAACTAATACTGCATTTAGACCATACATGGGACTAATTAATTAGGTGGACTAATTAATTGATGATTTCATTACCATTACATTGATATCAATTGTAATGAAATTATTTTCATTACCATTTTTTTAATTAATGGTAATGATTCTAAAATTTAATTTCATTGAATAATGACAATGATTTTAAATTTCATTACCATTGATAATGAATAAATTAAAAAAAAATAATTGCCATTGACAGAAAAACCTAAAAATGGAGTAAAACTCGCTGAAATCGAAGATGGAATATGCTCATTCAGGCTCATGCTCATTTGAAATTAAATATTACTTTCCATTCCGTTGTTATTTGTATCCAGGTAAAGTTTAACGGAATTAAATGGATCATCCTTAATAAATTATGTTTTATAACTTCCCTGGCCAAACCAGTTGTTCGTTTTCATTTGTCTGAATTTTTTGTAAACAAATGGTTTTTAATCAATTGTAATTAGTTTTTTTATACATTAGAGTAATTTCATTACCATTAGTAATGATTTTTCTAATGAAAAATATTTCATTACCATTAAATGGTAATGGAATTTTTTTTATTGTCATTAGTATGAACAAATGGTAATGAAAATTCAATGGTAATGAAAAATTCCCATGTATGATTTAGACTGAGGAAAAACTACCTAATTTTTGGCTCTTGCTAGTTTTTAATTGTCAAAACACATATTATAAAAAACAAGCAAAAACTAGTTTCGTACAAAAACTAATCTAAATGCGGTATAAAAATCTTTATATTTAACAGTTTTAATTTTGTTGTTCTTATTTTACTAGTATTTAGCAAAAAAATCTGCTAATTGAAGCAGTTTTTTCTGCAGCAATTTTTAGTAACTTTTTCTGCCATTTTTACAGATTTATTTCTATTAGTGTACGTTTGCTACTACTGCAGCAACAACAACTATAAGAATTTTAGTTGGAATAACGGAAAACCCACTAATACGAAGATTAAGCGATGGATATTTTTGTGCTTGATTGAGTGCAGACGGTATCAAGCAGAATGGTTTGAATTGTGGTACTTTTTTAATCTTTATAAAAACAAATAAAAAGTAGTAGAAAACAGTACAATTTTTGGGTCACCACTTTAGTTGAAGGATTTTACAATTGATGGCGCGGATTATCTTCGAATTCGAAATTATTTTGGTTTTAAATTTTAATGGTTTGTGTATCTGCTAAGCAATTTAATTTTTTTAAATATATAGTAAATATAAGCACCATACAGAGAATTTTTCAAATCGTGGTGTCGCCATCTTGTCTGTAATACGTACGTTAATTATGAAACATACTTTTGCGCCAGCAGAATTTTCAATGAATTCAGCAGAAATTTTACCTCATTTAACCAACGAGCATATAATTTAAAAGAGGTACCAACTCTCCCTACCTCTGTTAACACACTCTCTTCTTAATTTATATCGAAAATTCAGCCATAAGAATTACACACGTCTGTACATTTTCGATATAAATTGTCAATCTTCGAAAGAGATTTCTGTTAAAATTTCGACTTCAGGGATCTGACCCTAGACGGGCCGATATTTATTATGAGGAGTATATGCAGGCGGTATTCGTCGCTCTCTTTCGAAGATTGACAATTTATCTCGAAAATGTACAGACGTGTGTAATTCTTATGGCTGAATTTTCGATATAAATTAAGAAGAGAGTGATTTAACAGAGGTAGGGAGAGTTGGTTAGTCTTTTAATGATATGGTCGTTGGTATATGTGTTTCATAAGGATTAACTTATATGTACATTAAACCAGGGACCGAAAATAACAGTTATTTTTGAATTTTTAGACAAAAATAGCACATAATATAACCAAATATCGGAGAACTGATTCAAGGACATCATAATGATTATTTGGGATAGTCTTCCAAAAAATGCATTGCTTTAAAATTTTTGACTTTTATTTTTTTGAGCAAAAATAACAGTTATTTTTTGACTTTTATTTTTTTGAGCAAAAATAACAGTTATTCTTTGACATTTATTTTTTTGAGCAAGAGTAAACATTTTTTTTTAAATCAATGACAACTAAACAGTAACATTTATTTTTGCTAAAAAACTTAAATTCAAAAAATAACTGTTATTTTTTACTCGAAAAAATAAAAAAAAACGAGTAAAAAGGTTAAAGTCGGGCAAGCCGACTATACAATACCCTACACCAGTCTGGTTAAAAGCCAACTAATGTTTGGATCCGAAATTCGAATGGGTTAAAATGGGACTTGTGTCAAAATTTTCTATAATGTGAGTCAGCGAACCAAATTTCATTAAAATATTTTAATATTTGCGACCTGCAGTTTGTAACCAAGCCAATTTTGGGGGGACCCTTATATGGGCACTAGGTCTAAACATGGACCGGTGTTAACCAAAATCAATAGGCTTCGTCTTTGGGCTGATATAGGTCGGTATACCAAATTCAAAAAATATCTTAATATTTGCGACCTGCAGCGTATAAACAATATATGTAATTTTGAGGGGACCCTTATATGGGCACTAGGTCTAAACATGGACCGATGTTCACCAAAATCAATAGGCTTCGTAATTGTGCCAACATAGGTCTGTGTACCAATTTTCATCAAAATATCTTAATATTTGCGACCTGCAGCGTATAAACATTATAATTTTGGTAGGACCCTTATATGGGCACTAGGTCTAAACATGGACCGATGTTCACCAAAATCAATAGGCTGCGTTATTGGTTTAATACAGGTCTGTGTACCAAATTTCATCAAAATATCTTAATATTTGCGACCTGCAGCGTATAAACAGTATAATTTTGGTAGGACCCTTATATGGGCACTAGGTCTAAACATGGAGCGATGTTCACCAAAATCAATAGGCTTCGTAATTGTGCCAACATAGGTCTGTGTACCAATTTTCATCAAAATATCTTAATATTTGCGACCTGCAGCGTATAAACATTATAATTTTGGTAGGACCCTTATATGGGCACTAGGTCTAAACATGGACCGATGTTCACCAAAATCAATAGGCTGCGTTATTGGTTTAATACAGGTCTGTGTACCAAATTTCATCAAAATATCTTAATATTTGCGACCTGCAGCGTATAAACAGTATAATTTTGGTAGGACCCTTATATGGGCACTAGGTCTAAACATGGAGCGATGTTCACCACAATCAATAGGCTTCGTAGTTGTGCCAACATAGGTCTGTGTACCAATTTTCATCAAAATATCTTAATATTTGCGACCTGCAGCGTATAAACATTATAATTTTGGTAGGACCCTTATATGGGCACTAGGTCTAAACATGGACCGATGTTCACCAAAATCAATAGGCTGCGTTATTGGTTTAATACAGGTCTGTGTACCAAATTTCATCAAAATATCTTAATATTTGCGACCTGCAGCGTATAAACAGTATAATTTTGGTAGGACCCTTATATGGGCACTAGGTCTAAACATGGACCGATGTTCACCAAAATCAATAGGCTTCGTCCTTGGGCTAACATAGGTCTGTGTACCAAATTTCATCAAAATATCTTAATATTTGCGACCTGCTGCGTATAAACAGTATAATTTTGGTAGGACCCTTATATGGGCACTAGGTCTAAACATGTAGCGATGTTCACCAAAATCAATAGGTTTCGTAATTGGGCCAACATAGGTCTGTGTACTAATTTTCATCAAAATATCTTAATATTTGCGACCTGCAGCGTATAAACATTATAATTTTGGTAGGACCCTTATATGGGCACTAGGTCTAAATATGGACCGATGTTCACCAAAATCAATAGGCTGCGTTATTGGGCCAATATAGGTCTGTGTACCAAATTTCATTAAAATATCTTAATATTTGCGACCTGCAGCGTATAAACAGTATAATTTTGGTAGGACCCTTATATGGGCACTAGGTCTAAACATGGACCGATATTCACCAAAATCAATAGGCTGCGTTATTGGGCCAATATAGGTCTGTGTACCAAATTTCATCAAAATATCTTAATATTTGCGACCTGCAGCGTATAAACAGTATAATTTTGGAGGACCCTTATATGGGCACTAGGTCTAAACATGGACCGATGTTCACCAAAATCAATAGGCGTCGTGCTTGGGCCGACATAAGTCGGTGTACCTAGTTTCATCAAAATATCTTAATATTTGCGACCTGTAGAGTGCGCACAAGAATGCATGGACAGACAGACAGACAGACGGACGGACGGACGGACAGACGGACATCGTTAAATCGAAATAAAAAAAAATTCTCAACCGATCGGTATACTATAAGGTGGGTCTAGGACCAATATTTTTTGGTGTTACAAACATCAGCACAAACTTATAATACCCCGACCACATAGTGGTGTAGGGTATAATAAGTTTTATTTCTGCTTAAAAAAATAAAAGTCAAAAATTTACTTTTATTTTTGCTCAAAAAAATAAAAGTCAAAAATAACTTTTATTTTTGCTCAAAAAAATTAAAGTAAAAAAATAACTTATATTTCTGCTCGAAAAAATAAAAGTTAAAAAATAACTTTTTATACCCTACACCACTATGTGGTCAGGGTATTATAAGTTTGTGCTGATGTTTGTAACACCAAAAATTATTGATCCTAGACCCACCTTATAGTACACCGATCGGCTCAGAATTTTTTTTAATTCGATTTAACAATGTCCGTCCGTCCGTCTGTCTGTTTGTTCATGCATTCTTGTGCGCACTCTACAGGTCGCAACTATTAAGATATTTTGATGAAGCTTAGTATACCGACCTTTGTCGGCCCAAGGACGAATCCTATTGATTTTGGTTGAAATCGGTCCATGTTTAGACCTAGTGCCCATATAAGGGTCCCCCCAAAATTACATTGTTTATACGCTGCTCGTCGCAAATATTAAGATATTTTGATGAAATTTGGTACACCGACCTATATCAACCCAAGGACGAAGCCTGTTGATTTTGGTGAACATCGGTCCATGTTTAGACCTAGTGCCCATATAAGGGTCCCCCCAAAATTGGCTTGGTTACAAACAGCAAGTCGCAAATATTAAGATATTTTAATGAAATTTGGTACGCTGACTCACATTATAGAAAATTTTGACACAAGCCCCATTTTAACCCATTCGAATTTCGGATCCAAACATTAGTTTGCTTTTACCCAGACTGGTGTAGGGTATTGTATAGTCGGCATGCCCGACTTTAACCTTTTTACTCGTTTTTATTTTAATTTAATTAAAAAAAAAAATCGTCATGCATCGTGTGGGGTTTGAACCCACCACACTCGTTGGCATTTCGTTGCTATCGCTTGTTATAACCCTACGGGGAATGAGGAGTATTTTGTATTTTTTGTATTTTATTTAAATTGTACACCAGTGCAGTAAGATATAATTATCTTTTAAATTTAGCACTGTAAACATATAGTGGCACACTAAAATTGTTATACATATTAATATATTATAGTAAAATTAAGAAAAAAAAATTATTATATAACAACATTAAATGACTTTTAAAATTTAATAATCAAAGTATAAAAAGTAAAAAAAAAAAAAAAAAATTATTAATAATAAAATAAATTAAAAATAAATTAAAAATAAAGTAAAAAATACATGTAAAGTTATTTATTTCCAAAATACATAAAAATTGCTTTCCTAAACTGTATTGCGTTGCTTAAATTTTGAATATTATGGGGAAGTTTGTTCCAGAGAGTTATAGTAGAGATAAAAAATTGGCAATCAGATGATTGATATCGGCGCATAATCGGAGTTATTATTTTGCCTCTTTTTGATCTGGCAAAATGTAACTTTTCAAACAAATAAGGGGGTTGTTCCGTATACACTATTTTCTGCAAGAAAATAAGACTTCTGCATTTTAAAAGATTGTCAAACGACACACCAAATATCCTCTTCGAGAAATTAGAAACTCTATCACTGCTCTTTAACCCAAAGATATATCTAGCGATATTATTATACGTTGTCCTTAGTTTCCGTTTATCAGTTGAGTTACAACCGGCAAATAGCTCACAACCATATAGGAGCGTAGGAACCAAATACGTTTTTGCCAATAACATTCTTATCTTAATGGGAGTAAAATATTGATGTGCCCACAAAGTTCTTAGCATCCCATACGTTTTACCAGTTGCTATTTTAATTTGGTTAGACCATGAGAGAGTTGTATTGAAAATGACGCCTAGATTCTTGGCTGTTGGCACCATATCTATTTTAGACGATCCAAGAAGCACATTAATATTGTTTAGAGGTTCCATGGCAGTTCTCGAAATCTGGATGCACTTAGACTTAGTGGAGTTTAAACGTAATCCATTTGCAATCGCCCACTCATATATCTTTAACAGGTCTGAATTAACCTTAATGATGCAATCATTGACTGTAGAGAGCTTGCATCCTGAAAACAGCTGTACATCATCGGCATACATTTGTACATTCATAAATTTCAATTGTTTTGGTAAATCATTTGAGTACATCGAATATAGAAGTGGCCCAAGAATTGATCCTTGTGGAACCCCCCTTGTCACACCCAACCAAGATGAGTGTCTGGTACCATCAAATACAGCTTGATATCTGTCACTTAAGTATGCTGAAATAAGCTTGGTGGAAGTTGATGAGAAATTGAAGAAAAGTTTAAGCTTCTTACACAATGTGGCATGATGAACTGTATCAAAGGCTTTTGAATGATCTAACAGTACTAAAAACGTGATTTGATCACCATCAATTTTGCTTCTAATATCCTCAACTACATCTGCAAGAGCAGTTAAGCAACTATGCTTTGGTCTAAAGCCAGACTGACGACTTGTTAATAACCCTTTATCAAGAACATATTGCTGGATTTGTTTATGAATAAGTTTCTCAAATACTTTTGAGATATATGGCAAAATAGCAATCGGACGATAATCATTACCAGCTTTTGGAACCGGTATAATTTTTGCATATTTCCAAAGAGAAGGAAAATTACTTGTTGTTAAAATGGAATTAAATAAATGTGTAATATAACCAATTAGATGGGGCAGTAAAATTTTCAGAAACTTTGGATGTATATTATCATATCCAACAGAATTCGATTTAATAGACAAAAAACATTGTAAAACGTCAGCTTGATTAAAACGCTGAAAATGGAATTGATTTTCGTTCATTTCAGCGATCATATGATTATTATAAAATGAAAAATTGACATCAGGCATTTCTATATTAACAAATTTTCCATTCAGTTCCTCAGTATTTAAGTCACGATATTCACGA
The DNA here is from genome assembly GCA_949987735.1 of Leucophora obtusa. NCBI lineage: Eukaryota > Metazoa > Arthropoda > Insecta > Diptera > Anthomyiidae > Leucophora > Leucophora obtusa. Next base: position 209,713,987 of record OX465297.1, read on the forward strand.
TCCATTTGTTTAACAAGTCCAATCTTTTTTATTTCCTTCCAAGTTTTATTACCTCCAATAACAGAATTGAATTTGTCTTCGTAATAAGAAGACTTATCCAGTCTAATTTTAGATACAACAAGGACCTATCCCGTGACCGGTCAACCGAAGGCATATTACTAAATTAGTCCAAATATGAACCAAAGAGAATGAATTAATTTTCTAAGTATTTTCTGATTTGTTACTTTCACTGTTGCTTTTAAAAAACTTGACCAATACCGAAATAAAAAATAAAATTCGCGGCATATTTTTCAAAATATTTTTTTATTTGTTTTACTCTTTTATTTATTTTGTACTTTATTTTTTTACGATTTGCTTATTTTAGCTCTTATTTTAAATTTTTATAATTGTTTGCTAAAAAATTTTAAGTTTTGTATTTTTAATGTTAAAGCTGTTTTAGTTTTAACAATTGGTATTTCATTTAATTTTTCTTTTAACTTAAGGGCAATTTTTTAAATTTTTATCGAGTCAACTGCCATTAAGGGACCTATCCCATGACCGGTCAATCGGGGGCATATTCAAGGCACTTCCACCATATTTGTGTGTGTGTTAATGTTGTTTTCTTTTCTATTTTTTTCTTTTCCATGTTTTTTTTATCTGCTGTGTGTGTGTTTGTTTTTTCTTTTTCTTTTTTATTTGAACAGAAACGAAAAACATAACTTAACCATCAGCTAGCCATCACGCATAAGCAACGTTAGCTCAGACGGTAGAGCGTTTGCCTTACAAGCAGAAGGTTGTGTAATCGAGCCCTACTTCGACGCCAAGTAGATTATTTTTAATTCTTAATTTTTTATTAGATTATTTGAAAAGCTATTTTTAGACACACCACCTTACTGCCACAATGTGTCTAAACTGTGGCAATATGTCATTTCCAATGACAACGCCATGTTAAAGTGATATGTCTCTTTCAAACAAAAAGACCGATCAACGACCGGTCTCCGCCCCCTTGGGACCTATCATGCGTGTCATCTGGGACCGGTCCCTTTCCCCGTAGGGAAAAAATAGAAAAGAAAACAACACTAACACACACACAAATATAGTGGAAGTGCCTTCAGTATGCCCCCGATTGACCAGTCACGGGATAGGTCCTTTAATGGTAGTTGACTCGTTTTTTGCGTTGACCATAATTAAATTAAAAAATCAATTAAAAATTAGAAAATTACCTCAAAAACTCTGATAATATAAATAAAAATTTTTAAAATTGGCCTTAAGTTAAAAAGAAAATTAAATGAAATACCAATTGTTAAAACTAAAATAGCTTTAACATTAAAAAACGTGAAAAATACAAAACTTAATTTTTTTAGGAAAAAATTATAAAAATTTAAAATAAGAGCTAAAATAAGCAAATCGTAAAGAAATAAAGTTCAAAATAAATAAAAGAGTAAAATAAATAAAAAAATATTTTAAAAAATATGCCGCGAATTTTATTTTTTAGTTCGGTATTGGTTAAGTTTTTTAAAAGCAACAGTGAAAGTAACGAATCAGAAAATACTTAGAAAATTAATTCATTCTCTTTGGTTCATATTTGTACTAATTTAGTAATATGCCCTCGGTTGACCGGTCACGGGATAGGTCCTTGGAGGGCAATTGACCCCACATTCCCAGTAGGGTTCTTTTCCATTTTTTGTATTTGCTTGTAGTGTTTGTTTTTTCTTTTTCTTTTTTATTTGAACAGAAACGAAAAATATATAACTTTACCATCAGCCAGCCATCACGCATAAGCAACATTAGCTCAGACGGTAGAGCGTTTGCCTTGCAAGCAGGAGGTTGTGTTATCGAGCCCTACTTCGACGCCAAGTAGATTATTTTTAATTCTTAATTTTTTATTAGTTTATTTGAAAAGCTATTTTTAGACACACCACCTTAATGTCACAAGGTGTTTAAACTGTGGCAATTGGTCATTTCCAATGACAACGCCATGTTAAAGTAATATGTCTCTTTCAAACAAAAAGACCGATCAACGACCGGTCTCCGCCCCCTTGGGACCTATCCTGCGTGTCTTCTGGGACCGGTCCCTTTCCCCGTAGGGATCTAACCAGCGGCCACAGAAGAGTGATAAAACTTGATAAATTAGCAACTATTTATTAAGTTAGTACTGACATTTTACGTTCTTGTCTTAATTATCTTTTTTTAAAAACCATCATTACCATTATTTTAACAAATGCCAATTGAAAATTTTTTATTTTTTTTATTTTTATCGGGACATACATTAATTGCATTAAAGGAATTAAATATGCTAAAATCCCAAACGTATTTTACAAATTGTGAAAAATAATCTGTTGGAGGCATGTCCCTATCCGGATTTCATTCTTGCCTAAGGAACTCGTCAGGGGACGATGTTTTTAGAACTTCTGGAAATATTTGTTAAGTTAAATTACAAACTCAATGAGATTTTCTTGTTCTCATCTAGGAGCGTTATTAAACATTCAAAATATCAAAGAAAAAACAAAAACATCAACAAATTGCCACAATTGCTTTGTCATCTTCCAATATACTACTCTGTTGTTTTGACAGATCTAGCAATGTAGTGACATCCATTCATGTATAAACGTCAATAGAAACCAATGTTTTCTAAAGTGTCAGTAACATTCAAATTTGCACAAGCACTTGCATATTAGTTTTTTTATTTTTATCAGTACATACATTAATTGCATTAAAGGAATTAAATATGCTAAAATCGCAAACGTATTTTACAAATTGTGAAAAATAATAATAATCTGGCATTGAATGGTAATGAAATTGTTTGTTATTGGCGTTGTCCCAAAATCAACCGCTTCTATAGCTCCAACGTGAAATTTGATGAGTGTAGTAACGGAATTTCTGTTGCCCCAATCAAATATATTGGTGCCCCCAATCAAACCACTCGGTTGGCAAAGATTCAGTTATCACGATGAATCTGTTTTCTCTATATAAGAGTCAATTATCTTTCTTCTATGACACTGAAAGTTGAATGCTCTAAACAAAATCTTTTAACAAAAATATACTTTATCGGAATAAAGCTGTAACAAAACGAAACAATATACTTTTTTTCTACACATGCTCTTTATTCAAAATCATTCTTTAATTTTTATACAAAACAATATAAATTTCCTAAAAAAAAATCTACCTATTAAGATGTTGTTTCCGTTTTTCATCCATTCAAATGCAAATTTTGGCCACAATGTGGCTCGCCATGTTCAAGCATTAACTTTAGGAGTATGAATTACTAAAGATCAGTAATGAGCGTGCATAATTTTATAAATTCCTCTAAAAAATAGTCACAGCGGTTGTTAATCACAAACATAAATGATTTAAAGGCGTTTTTCGCCCCTCTGTCTCACAGTGTGATCATTATGACCAGTTTACCTTTTGTTCTCGACATGAAAATAAAATGTAACAACTTTATTATGATTTCGTTTTTCAACTAAATTGTTGTTTAGGGTGCTGACATTACGCCACAATGGGTGATTTATATAAATTTGAGACAGTTTCATTATAGCTAAAAGAGGGCTTTTATTTGACTATAAAATAAAAAACAAAAAAAATATTTTAAAATATTTAATTTGTGTAACTTATAAAACTAATCTCTGGTATATAAACGTTAAACACGTTGGTGATCAAATGGTCAGTTTGTCCAAAAAATATTGTATCGGGCTTGTTATTATTGTATAGAACACCCATTACGGATACTCCTTTCTTAGTTTTGCCTTTGCAGTTTGTATTGTTAATAGGGAGGGTAGTAGATTCTACCCTCATTATTGGTCATCTTGGGGTTTCTCTTTTGTACGACTAGAATACTTCACACTGACCATGGCCAATGCTTATTTATTTCACATTTTCCAAGTGTTTTTTGTTCTTTAATGAAAGAGTCCTTAATTTTTATTTCTTGTTTTTTTTTTTTTTGCACATTGGTATCTTTTATTAGGTGCGCGTGTTGTATAATAACGACTTTAAGATTGAAATTGTTGCAGTTTTGTGAAAATTCCTTTGTTCTCTAATTTAATTGTTCCATTTTTTTGCAGGTGGTGGTAAATTGTCAAAACTACCGACAGTTACTGTAATTTTATTGTTATTCTCTTTCGGTTAATATTTGACAAAGGAAAGAGACATGTTTTGGGAAACAGCTTGATGTCTGGAATAGAAATCTGATTTATTTTTCTTTGATTTTTTGATTTTTGTCATTTTGATCTCCAAACTGAGCTCTAGAACTGATTCTCCGTCGGTTATACCACTCAAATAAGATCCCTGGAAGGGTTCCTGAGTTACTTCCATGGAATTGGTATTATAAAAATTTTCATTAATAGTACTTTCTTATAGAAAACGTCCTCCTTTAAAAACTTTGAACTTTTTTCTTAACATTTTATGAACTTTTTGTATCTTAAATTTTAAAAAAACTGATAATGGGATTCTTTTCCTTCCGATGATTTTTTTCAAAGAATTTCTTTCGAAAAGATATATGTAGAAAGAAATTTGCAGATATACTAAATAACTTAAAAAAAGTCAGTAAAGTCAGCAAAAAATGTTGCTGTGTCAGCAAATTTTTAGTCAGGAGCGTGCTTGAAAATAGTTGGTAATTTCAGCAAAAGAGGTTTGCTGAAAATCAGAGAGCTGAATTTTACCAAAAAAATTGTAATATCAGCAAAAGTTTTGCTAACACTTTTTGAATTGCAAATGAAAAAATTCTTGATGAAATCAATAAAACTTTTTGCTGAATATTAGTAGACTGAAAAAAAAATTAAAAAAGTTAATTTATTCGCTGAAAAGTTAAATCTAGAAATTGTGGTTTTCATTTTTCTGAAAATTATTTAGCAAACTTTGAACAATATAAAAATGTCCAGACGACCACGTTGTTGACATAATTTAATTAAAAATCTAAAAATATATAAAAATAATTATAAATAAAATATATACAGTATATAGTATAATTTATATTGTCCAGAGACATACATATAACATAGAGATACAACATCGATAAATTGTAGATGTTTATATGGCTTTTTGGCTATAACTCGTCGATTAATTGATATTTTTTAAATCTGTAAAAGCCAAATTATTGCTAGAGACCTGTGCAACAATTAAAATTAAAAAAATTTGATTGATTTTTTTTGTTTTTTTTAAATTGTTGTTCAGGTCTCTTGCTATAATTTGGCTTTTACAGATTTAAAAAATATCAATTAGTCGACGAGTTATAGCCAAAAAACCATATAAAAAATTCGAACTAACATAAGCAAACGCCGCGATACGGGTCTTCTAATTTAGCCTCTATTTTCACCCCTCACTCTCAGAATCGACCTAACTTTTGCTAACCTGAATTTGTCCCACAGTGTAATCCAACGTTATCTAATCTTAACCCTTAACCCTTAATCTTTAATCCTTAATCCTTATCTTATCTTATCGTATCTTATAAAATTTTCGTATTGCTATGACAACCAGGCAGCACTTAGCATTAACCCAATCTAATCCAACCTTATTTAGCGTGTTGCTTTATTTGGAAAGGGAATAAAGAAGAAATAGGAGGTGGCGAAATATGAAAGGCCTCAAATATGGCAACACTGTAATTTCGCGAGATGTTGAGTTTTATAACAGTTGTTGCGCGCCATTTGATGGTGAGTTGGCGAACTTTTGTTGAGGCAGTTTATTTTACTTTGGTGGGGTTAAGTACTATGGGAATAGTGAAAGAGGACACTGTATTAGGGATAGAAAAGTCATACACATTATTTTTCCAAATTGATGTTGCGGTAGCTGGAGATCGAACCCGCAACCACATGTATAACAGTTCATCGAGCTAACCATTACACCACAGCCCTCGCATAGTCATCGTTATTTATTGTTAATTATTAAGTGTGTCTACTTGATTTTATTTTTTCTTAAAAGTAGAAAATTTGTTTTAACCTAAGCTTCCTCTTAATAATAATTTTCACAATTATTAGTTTTTTTTATAAGCTCCTAATAAGCATTCGCATCGAAGGGGACTTTTATCGACTTTAGTTAAAATATTGGGTGGCAGTATGCCTTGACTTGATTTATTTTTGGGGGAATTCTAATTGGTTAATTTATTTTCAATCAATTAAAATGTTTGAAAATATGAATATTTTTGTAGGGTTTTCATACACAAAATGAACAAAACCATATGATTAAAAATAAAGTCGACTTTAAATTTAAAATACTTTTTTATAGTAAGGACAATTGTTTTTTATTTTGATAAAAATATTTAATTCCTAAACAAAACAAATTACATTTTAAAGGTACGCTAACAACGTAGCGGGCTTGCCCGATACGAAAAAATTCGTTTTCGGTGTAACTGACGTCCCAAAAACTAGGCCTAAGGCATGCCGCTAAATCTAATAATAATAATAATTTTCTGGACTTAAGAGCAATGCTAACTTATATATATATTATCTCCTGTGGTTCCTATTGGGAACAAAGGTCCACTTGTGGTTTCGTTAATAATATAAATTTAAGACAAAGCGACTGATTGGGCCACCTTGACCGATCCTAGTGCTGAGGCTGTCAACAACCTCTAGGCAGGTTAGCCGAATTGCCTGATACGAAGTTATGTCTGTCTGCCATTCAGGTTACTCAGCTGTACGCCTTCTCACTCTAGCTGTCGACAGACGGGAGTCTGGACGACATTTCCTGGGGATACTTGGTGTGAAACCGGAAGTAGTGAGCTGCTTGGGAAATTCAAAACTTATGCTAAATTAGCTCCTATTTTTTCTTTTAAATTGAGTTTTTGTTTAAATTAAAATGAATTAGGTATAACATTGGGGATTTAAACATTCAAAATGGGAATGAGCTAAAACTTTTCAGGCAACACTGCTCCTCAATAAAATGAAGCAGTATTGCCAGAAAAAACAAAACAGCAGTCAGCGCCATCTGTTGCATTAAAACCCGGTATTGCCATTAAAAAGGACCATGTGAGACCCCTGATATTTTCTGTACTACATGCGAATATCTGTATAATTTTGGTAGCAAAATAAATTAGTAAAAAATTAGTTCAAAATTAGTTTAGTCCTAAAAAAAACTATAACTTTAGCTGGAAACACAATTTCAGCAAACAAATTGCTGAAAACTAGTAGACTTGATATACAAGATGTTTTACTAATGTTTCTACTAACTTATTTATTTAGGTGTATAACTTAACTGTTAATTCCAATGTTTATTTTTATTAATTTTCTTGTATTTTTACCATAACTTAACTGTTAATTCCGATGTTATTTTTATTAATTTTCTTGTATTTGTAAAAAAATAATAAATTCTCTGTGGCCCTTTGTTCCCAATAGGAACCACAGGACATACTATATATGTGCCCTTCTCCGAGAAAAGGGACCTAGTGTGTGAAAATGAAGTTTTTTTCTAACTCATTTCATCTTATTCTACACCCTTTTAGGTACCAGAATCCACTCTTAAGTCCAAACCCGTTTTTTGACACACTAGCTCCCTTTTCTCGGATAAGGTCACATATATATAATAAGAACTAATAACGTTGTTGTTTTTAAAATGTTGGGTTTTAATTTTTATTCAAAAAAATAAAAATTGTTTTTTCGACCTTTTTATTAATTAATTAGAAATTTATTAATTCAGTTCGAGGCCAATTTCCTTATTATGAATTAACATAATAAGTACTTTTTTTTTCAAAAACTGCTATTTTTCTTCATCAGAATATTCTCCTAACAAATACTTCACAGAGTTTTTGCTTTCAAAAACCTCTAACACTTTCAGGAATGAATAGACGATCGTTTCGGGGATTTTCCAAGTCCCCCTCTTCAGTTTTCTTTAGAAAGTGGTGGCAATAGTGCAATGCAAATTGTTTTTGTTTTGTTGTTTTTTTTTCAAAATTTTAAAATCGAATGAAAAAAACCAACGTCATTCCTAAATTATTCAATTAACTGAACTCAAAATTGATTGAATTTCCATAATTTTCAATCGATTGAGCAAAAATTTACTGAATTCCTAAATTCAGTGATTGAACAAATCGAATAAGGAAAAAATGATTGAAGTCTTAAAAATTAAATCGAATGAGACCAATTAACACTTCATTCGATACGTAAAATTGCAGTTTAAGAATTCAATTATTCCATAGTCAACCAGAATTGAAAATATAATGAGGTAATGAAGTCTTTAGAAGCTCTGAAAACAATATTATAAACAGTCAGTTTATACTTCCTGGTGCATAGGTCCTTTGCCTTGACTCCAAACTAGTTGCTGGATTTCCTTTTTCTGGATTGCTAAAAATTTTTTTCTTTTTACAATGAACTGGCCTTTGGAACGGTCTCTGAATCTGTCATTTTAACGAATAAAATTACCCCGTGTGATGTGAAATATAACTGATCTAGGATATGTCACAGTGGATAATTATATCTACCCTACACTCTGTTGGCTGGACACAAAAATTTGTTACTTTAACAAAATGTATTCCTGTTTTTTGGCTTAAAATAAAATTAATTGATTTTGAAATTTTTTTTGTTAATTTTGAGAAATCCAAGTTTAAGTAATAAAATTGTAAAACTACAGTTTTATTTGTAATTATACTGAGTCGTAAAATTTGTTAAAATTTAGGGTTTCGGGACCCTCCCCGGTCCTAGTCCATATCATCTAAAGGCATGTAAGGTCACTCCAAAGGAGCAAATATTTTGTCCGTTTTGCTCTTACTCGCTTAGTTTTCGAGATATGGGCCATTTTATAAACTGGAAAATTTTTATTAAAAATTTCCGAGGGCTCAAGGTCTCATCCCATCCCATTTTTGGATAGAGATAACCCCTCTCGCTGGGGTATTATACGATTAGGGGAAGTCGAAATTTTCGTCAATTTTGGTCTATTTTAGTTTTCGAGAAATGGGCCATTTTCAAAAATCGGGAGGGAAAGAAATATCGCCTTCTTTAAAACTTCGGACACACTGGTGGAGCAATCTACCGGGTAATAACAGAAACATGAGAATATTATATTTTAACAATAAATTGTGTTAAATTTAACGAATAGGTTCTTAAAAATTAGTTATAAATAATTTTAAAAATTAACGCTCAAAATTAGTTAAAATACTGAGGATTGTTAGTAATGTATTTAATGAAGATAACTTAAATCCTTCTTAAAATCAGTTTTTCAATTAAAAGTTTGTTTAAAATTAGTCAAATCGATTTGAAACCCGTTTGACAGTTTTTTCTACTGACATATTATTTTAAGTGTAAGACAAGGCCATATTAAAATGACAGGTCCCAGAGTTCAGTTCATATAATTTTATCGTGAAAAAACCCCCTGATAGTTTCTTTATAGATCTCTAATAAACTTTTAGTCTATTAAAGTTATTTCCAAATAAATTACCAATATTGCATAACTCCTTCCAAGAATGGTGTCAAAACACTTAGGATAAAAAGAAAACGTACCGGCGCCAGTAGCCACTTAAACATGACCAAATTGTCTCAAGAAAGTTACAACAAACTACAAAAACTTTGATGATTTATGTCAAGTAACTAAATATGAGGTCACTATTACTTATGGACAGCAGTTGTGCCCAAATACTACACAACAATTCAAAGGAGACAAGTATTTAAACAGAAACTAAGTCAAAACTCTTGTTAAATAAGATGTCATATTGAACAACTCAAGAATACTTTTCTCACTCTGCTCCCACAATAAAAAAAAGTACTCAATTGTTAAAGCCACAATTCAAGTACCAAATATTTTACATCACATAGAAAATGCAATCAACACTTACACAAGTACATGTTTAATTTCTAATTAACTGCATAATAGGAAATTTAAAATTTTTTTTAAAGTGATCCTTGTTACTAGGAATTCTAGTTTTTTTTAATATACACCAACTTAAATCCTTTACACATTTTTCTTATGCCGTTTCTGAATTTGTGTTTGCATCATGTTTTGACACTAGGCGTAAGCACCTACGCCATCCTGACAAACCCCTAAAAAAACAACAGTTGTTGTTAGTGGTAGTTAAAGCAGCAGCAGCAGCTACTTTATGATTTTAAAATACTACTGAATTCAATATTTTACACCTTATAATTTTCTTGTGTAATTGGATCTAGGTTTTTGGGTTCAATTACAATTGTATGTTAAATTTTATTTTCTTACTGTCGAAAATTAGTTATAATTTTGTCTACATTATTGTTTTTTTAAAGAAAATTAAAATTTTTCCTTAACACTGAGATTGTTATCGTCGCGCCAAGTGTTGATCCTTAAACAAGGGATCATTTTACTTGCATATTATATTTCTGTGTTGTGATCCTTAATCTAAGCGTTGTTTACACAATATAAGGTTTTCATTTCCATTGTAAACGTAATTTGATGTAATTTATTTAGTTCAATTGTATTATGCTCATTAATAATTCAGTCAATTTGAGCCTTTTTTTCATTTGGGACTTGCAAATTTTAATAAATAATTTGAAATGTTACACATTGGATTAAGGGAAAAATACTTTCGTTTATAAGGAGCACTGCCAAAATGTAGCCGTTCTCTCTGAGGTTTGGTAATGAAAACCACCATGTTATTGCAGCAGGACAGAACAGACCCATTATTGATTTGACCCATGTGCCAAAAAGTCTTAAGCGAGAAAAACGATAAACAAGGCTTACCTCTTTTTTTTAATTTTGTATGCAAATTTTCCAAACCAAAATGACGCTAACTGGAAGATGACACTTATAAAAAAATATGCTGACCATCTTATAATTGTCGAAATTTTACCTATGATTGATTGATGTCCCCCAATTCAGATATTAATATTATTGTAATTTCAATAGAGTAATATGTTTTTCCAGATAATATATGAGAGATTTTACCAATAAAATAATTGTAGGCGCCCATATCTTTTGTAAATTATGATTAATACATTATTAATTTGAGGAAAGTATACACAAATAAAACTAAACGTAATATTACAAAGTGCAAAGGCAGCTCTTTTGCACCAATTAAAAGTTAAAAAAATTCTTCAAAAAAGTTCGATGCCGCCACTCGGTATCGAATTTGCGACCTCATGATTGCTAGTCTAGCTCTCTACCGCTGAGCTATTCTTTGATATGAAAGTTGAGAGCCATTTTCTCTGCAAAAAAGTACTTTTTAAACAAGTGAAAAAGGTGCATAAAAAGCAATTTTTCATAATTTTTACTTTAGGTTTGTTTTTTTTCGAATTTTATATCTATATCTATAACTACTTGTAAAAAAATGACTATTCGTAGTACTTACCTGACTTTTCCTTTATTTTTTATAAACAAATGAAATTTAAACATTTGGAGTCCCCTTTGTACAAAAGCTGTTTTCGTACAAAGACTTCGCCGGAACGCGAAATGAAGCAATAATCTTGTGTGCCCTGCTCCACCATTGCTAACAAACGCATAATTCATTTGTTAGCTTTTGTTGTTTTTAATATTTTATGAAATCAAAAATACTAAAATTTCGAATATTTTTCTGACAAATATTTTTGTTTACATTTGAAAGAGAAAAGCCAAGAATTTTTAAGACTTGGTAGCATTTTTATAACTACTTAATTTTTAAGAAGCTAAATTTATGTCTACTTAAAAATTTTATAAATGCTTAAATTTGTATGGAATATTTATACAAAATTCGAAAAAAACAAACCTTTTATAAATTTTTAAAAATTGAAAAATTTAAAAAATATTGAATTTAAAAAAATTAATTATAAATATTATAAAAAATTTTTTTTTTTAAATATTGTTCCCTCCAGGAATCGAATCCGCGATCATCTGTAGAAATACCAAATGACACCAAAATCACTTTTTACGATCACTTTTAGAGCGATTACTCTTTAGAAGCAATACTTAAGTGGGTTTTTGAACGTTGTTCAGAAGTAATTTTAAAAAAGCTGTAAAAATACACTTGTGAAGTAGTGAAAGAAGTAGTAGTAAAGCATTACTTCCAATTTTTTTTCGCTGGGTAACTGAGAAAAATAGGTGTATTTCCAATTTTAACGTACACTCAGATAAAAAAGTTTGTAAAAAAATTTGTAAACAGTTTTCAATCGCACTATACTATTTTTGTACTGATTATTAGTACAATTTTTATTTTTAGTAATCATTTTTGCTATTCTCTTATTACAAATTACGGATTTTTTTTACTAATTTTCGCTGCTGATTTCAGAAAAACATTTTACTAATTTTTCAAAACCGAGTGCTAAATTTAGCAGAAAAATATACTAATTTAAAAATATTTTTTTTTGATTTTTTACAATTCTTGTTTAGTTTATATTTGTTACTATTGATATATTCTTAGTTTAGAAATAACACCCAGAAAATTTTATTGCATCTCCAATGCATAAAACGGCAATAAATGGAGAACCGCTTGCAATTTTGACTCCAAATTTCAAGTACGATGAAGTAATTATACGCTTGTTACAATCGAAAGAAATTTTTTTTTTTTTTTTAGATTTTACAGTTTTATTATTTTTTAGTACAATTTTTTGCTAATTTCAGCAGATTGATTTTAAATCACAGTTTCCAGCAATTTACTGAAATTTAGTAGCTGCAACTAATTATTTATACTAATTTCATTGTACTAAAATTATGATATTTAGTAAGTTTTTTTAACTGATTTTAGCAAATCGATTTTGAATTGTATTTTACATAAATTTTACTAAAATTTAGTAGCGGCTACTAATTTTTTCTACTAATTTTATTGTACTACAGATCAGCAGACATGCGTTGCTAAAATTAGCAAAAAATACCGCTGGCCTCAAAACAGTTAAATTTCCCGTAATAACAGCAAAATTTTCAGTAGCCATTACAGACTTTTTTGGTTGAGTGTAGGCAAAATTTGATATTGGGTTGTTTTTTATTGAAAAATAAAATATATAATAAAATTTTTTATTTCTTTAAATCTAAATTTATTTATTAAAAGTAAATAAAAATACATCCAAGTTTTACAAGTAATTTAAATATGTTAATTACAGATATTATACTATACAACACAATATATTTCTTGTTTTCTATAAAATATTCTCCGAATCTTAGGGCTTTTCTATCGGAAAAATTCCCAAACATTTGAGTGTATTTCTAGGGCCAGAAAAAAGAAAATGTACACAGGGTCTGTAGGTTTTTCTATTACAATAAATCTTCAATTCTGATGGTTTTTCTATTTGGAAAAGTGTTCAGAAACTCATAGCGTTTCCATAATAAGAAGCCTTCATAATCTGATGGTTTTTTTTAATATTAAAATGTCCTCAGAATTTGAGTTTTTCTATAGAAAAAGGTCCTCAAAAGTTGAGGAAATTTTGTAAGAAGGATACCTTCGAATCGAAGCGTTTTTCTATAGCAAATAGGGTATGCATCCTGGGATTTCCCGTCCCGGGATTCCCGGGAAATTAGACATTTTTCAGTTCCCGCATTCCTGGGAATTTGGACCGGGAATCCCGGGATTTCAAAAAATGCAGTTTAAAACAATAAAGTTAATTATTTCAAATTTACTTATTCAAAATTTTCCAACGTTTTGAAAATAGTAAAAATCTTACATTAAGCTTGCTCATTTACTTACAAAATTGTAGTAAAAGTAGTAAGATTTTTGAGTAAACGAACGCACTGATTAATTTGCACTTGATCGAACTTTTTAAGTTCTTTTTTTTAACAGGCACTGAAAGGAACTTAAAAAAATATATTTTTTAAGAAAACCACTCAACTAAATAGTGTTTGTATAAAAGTTTTTGAATCGCACTTATTCTGAATTAAAGACAAAGTTGTCGATTGATTTTTAAAAATTTTCAAGTAAGTTAGAATTTGATCCCATAATTTTTAAAATTTTTTACAATTTTCTAAAATTATTTTCTATATTAATTTTTTTTATTTATTTTTTTTACGGACAAGTGTTTTAGATAAGAAATTAGTTTTAGTTTATTAAATTTTTAAAATTACATACATACATATATAATTAGACTTACATATATAATTTCTAATATAAAATTAATTCTTTCCCACTACGAATATTCCAAGTAAAACCACCTTAGCCTTTTCACGATCATGAAAATTTGAGGTTTTTAAGACATTTTATTAATAAAAATTTTTAAATTACTATAAAATATTTTCTAATTTATGTCCCTTGCGAGATCCCGGGATCCCGGGAATTCAAGATAAATTTCCCGCTTTCCCGGGAAATCAAATAGTGCGGGATTTTGCATTCCCTAATAGCAAAGGTACTAAAACCTTTTTGGGTATTTCTAAAGGAAAAAGTTCTCAGAATGTGAGGGTAGAGTTTTCTATAGGAAAACGATTTACAATCTGAGGGATTTTCTTAATTATGAAGTCCTTAGAATCCAAGCAAAAGAGTCCAAATTCTGAGGATATTCTATAAAATAATTTTTTAGAATCTAATTCTATATGTAAAATTTTTTTTAAAGAAAAAGTTTTTTTCCACATTAAAATGTCCTTAGAATCTTAAATTCTCATAAATTATTCCTATAGAGAAGAGTTTTTTTTAATAGGGAAACCTAAAGTTTCTAAGGATTTTTTTGCATAGATAACTACTCATTCTAAGAAAATTTTCTAAAAAAACGTCAGGATCTGAGGACTTTTTTCTCTAGAAAAATCTTTAGGTCTTGAATAATTTTCCCTGTAAAAAACTGCTCAGATAAAACCAAAGAGAAATACTCCTAAATTCATAGACATTTTTCCTACAAAGATCCCCTCAGTTTCTGAAGAGTTTCTGCTATAGGGAAACATGTTCTGGGGACTCTTGCTATGGAAGGCCCTAAGCTTTGGTAGACTTTTTCTCTTTTCTTTACACTTTTTCTATAGAAAATCTATCTGATTATGAAGAAAATTTCTATAGAAAACCCCTTAAATCTAAGCAGTTTATAAAAGAGAAAACCATAAGACTCCGACGTTTTGTTTTTACCTTTAAGCAAAGTAAGTTGTTTCGGTTTCACTTGAAAAAAACGTTTATACTTCATATAAAAAAATGATTTTTCACAATAATGAGTTTCACATGAAAATTGTGTGTACCCAGCTAAAAATCGACATATATGAATCCATACAGGTTAAATGTATGTGCGTGCATGCTCTTAAACATGCATTCATGACCATACATGGATACATAAATCTCCATACATGAATCATGTATGACCATACGTGTGCATTAAAAATTTGAGGTAATATCTACATGTGTGTACATGCATGAACATACATGAACACGCATGAACATGCATGATCATACATGTAGATATTACCTCAAATTTCGTTAATGCACACGTATGGTCATACATGATTCATCCCAGGAAAATTTTTTACAATCGGTAGCCAACCACACCCATTCTACAACTGGTTCCACTGCAACCGATTCCATGGAACAGGTTCCGGAACCAGTTCCTGGGATCCTATATGGAAGGTGTGGGTGACGTAGAATCAGTTCCAGAACTAGTTCCAGAACTGATTCTAGAGCAACCGGTTCCAATTTGGAGCCATAGAAGGGGTTGCTTTTGGGACAATTTCAAACAAAAAGAATGATTATTATTTTTCTTGTGAAAAAGTGACGTTTTGTGTTTATTGTGTCTTTCTGATAAAATAAAAAATTTGTAAGTTTTAGAATTAAAATATACTTTTAAAGGGTTTTAATATCGAGTGAAATTTTTTCACGTGAAAAACAACTTACGGTGCTTTAGATTCAGAAGACATTTTTTTGAAAGAAAAATCCTCGGATTCAGCGAATGTTTCCATACAAATACCTGCGGAGTATGGGGAAACTTTTATGTAAAAAAAATTGGAATCTGATGACTTCATAAAAACCTTCAGATTATGATGATTTTTGCCATAGGAAACGTCTCGGATTCTGGGGTTTTTTTTTCTCCAAAGACACCATTAAAACTATAGGCTTAAGTAAAAGTTTTTGCAGAGCAGGCTATGAAAATAATATTAAATGGTGGTCCAAGTACGAAAAGTGAATTTAAAACATCCAACATTTGCCGTAGCACATAGGGAAATATAAAATTAAATTTAAATTGCTTTTACTTTCGATACAACCATATTCATTAACTGAAACATTAGGTCTATTCTACGTCGTTGCCGTGGGTACTCGCGTGGACCAAATTAACTCGAAGAAACAACAATTTATACAGGTTTTTGACAAGAGAAACACCTTTTTGTAAAATTGGGTATCCGTAGTAACATACGAGGAAAAGATCTATTACCTTTAAAACATTTAAAATCCCATTGGGGAATGCAAAATCCCGCACTTTTTCATTTCCCGAGAAAGCGGGAAATTTATTTTGAATTCCCGGGATCCCGCAAGGGAAATAAATTGAAACAACAAATAAAATCTAATATGACAATATCATACTAAAATTTGGACTTGAGGTAGAAGAATATTCTAACTAAATATATGAAAATATAGAAAGTCCGAAAAAACAATTTTTGTATTTTTAATGCAAAAATTAAGATAATTGTTGAAATTAGAAAATATTTTATAATTTAACAATTTTTATAAAGAAAATGTCTTAAAGGCCTAAAATTTTCATGATCATGAAAGAGCTCAGGTGGTTTTTCTTGGAATTTTCGTAGTGGGAAAAAATTAATTTTATATTAGAAATTATTGTATATAATACTGAATTTAGACTGAGCAAAAACTAACTAGTTTTCGTACAAAACGTGTTTTTTATATATGCATTTTGACAAATAAAAGCTAGCAGGAGCCAAAAACCAGTAGTTTTTCCTCGGTCTAAATGCAGTATTACTTGAAAGTTTTTAAAAATCAATGGACAAATTTGTCTTCAATTCTGTACAGAATAAGTGCGATTAAAAATTTTTTGTACAAACCCTGTCTAATTGAGTGGTTTTCTTAAAAAATATGGGCTGTATTCATAAGTTAAAAATAACGACTGCACAACTTTCCCTTATGGGAATATGTGTGTATAAAAAGTTGTGCACTGGATGTTAGTCGTTGTTTAAACTTTTGAGCACCGCTATATATTTTTTAACAGACTCTAAAAGGAACTTAAAAATTTCGATCAAGTACACAAATTAATCGTTGTGTTCGTTTACTCGAAAATCTTACTACATTTACTACAATTCCCAGGAAAATTTTCTGTTCCAAAGAATCGGTTGTACAATAGCTACCCAGGAAAATTTTCTGTTCCAAAGAATCGGTTGTAGAATAGCCACTTTTCATTCACAACCCCTTCTACTGTCGATTCTAACACCGATTCTTTTTGTTTGAAGTTGTCCCAAAAGCAACCCCTTCTATAGCTCCAAAGTAGAACCGGTTGCTCTAGAAGCAGTTCTGGAACTAGTTCTGGAACTGATTCTACGTCACCCACACCTTCCATATAGCATCTCAGGAACTGGTTCCGGAACCAATTCCATGGAATCGGTTGCAGTGGAACCAGTTGTAGAATGGGTGTGGTTGGCTACCGGTTGTAAAAAATTTTCCTGGGTACTTTTCATTCACAACCCCTTCTACTGTCGATTCTAACACCGATTCTTTTTGTTTGAAATTGTCCCAAAAGCAACCCCTTCTATGGCTCCAAAGTGGAACCGGTTGCTCTAGAATCAGTTCTGGAACTAGTTCTAGAACTGATTCTACGTCACCCACACCTTCCATATAGGATCCCAGGAACTGGTTCCGGAACCAGTTCCATGGAATCGGTTGCAGTGGAACCAGTTTTGGAATAGGTGTGGTTGGCTACCGATTGTAAAAAATTTTCCTGGGTTGTTGTTTTGTTTACTTTTTGAATTTTTCCAGTTGCGGTAAAATTAGAAAATTGTAGTATGTAAACGAACAAGCCTAATGTAAAATTTTCACTATTTTCAAAACATTGGAAAATTTTGCATAAGAAAGTTTGAAATAATTAACTTTATTATTTTAACTGCATTTTTTGAACCCCCGGGATTCCCGGGCCAAATTCCCGGGAATGCGGGAAATGAAAAATGCTTAATTTCCCGGGTATCCTGGGATGTATTCCCTAAATCCCATACATCAATGGTTGAGTAGAAGGATCCACAACGTTTCATGAATTCCACTAGCATTAAATGCTTCTCTAGCGTTGAAATATCCAATAGAATTGCACAAATATATTGCTATGTGGATGTTTTTATGGTTATTTTTTGCACCAATGAAAAAAAAATTGAATTTTATTATTTTGCAATTTAATGGAAATTAAAAACAGGAAAATTTCTTTATATTTTGAAATTTAAAAAAAATGTTCGAAGGGTCAAAGAATTACATATTGGCATAGGTAATAAAACTAAATAAATTTAAATTTCACCCTAAAAGTGGTTACCTATGCCCACCAAGGCAATAAATTCTGTATTAAAATATGGATTTATTTCCACAAACATAATAGGGGTTTTCATATAAACTCGCAAATTCCTTGTAAACCTTGTATAAATACAAACCATATTTTTTATGTATGGAGTTTGACATTAAACTCATGAACATATCAGGTTTACACCGTTTACGAGTACTATACGAGTTTATATGAAAACCCCTAATATAAAATTAAAAAAAATGTGTAGCAAAACCTTCTTAAAAAGAGGCTTTTTTCATAATGGAACTAACTTTTTTTAAATATTACAATAATTTTTATGTAAACAGTTTTTTGCCTCTCCTGAAAATTTAAGAATTTTGCGTTGTGTCACTTTTGTATTTCGGGTGCGATATACTTTTATAAATACTTTACTTTTTATTTTTTCTTTTAGCAGGGTTGTAATTTTGCCATAAATATTTTAGTGGAGTCACATTTTTATATTTTATCCGTCCAAAATGCAACTCTGAAAATATCGAGTAGTAGTTTTAATTATCGAAGACCAAAAAAAAAACAAGGCAAATACTCGATATCCACTACTCATATTTTTACCAGCACTACAATACACCCTCTAGTATTTTTGTGTGTGTAGGGAATAAGTTTTGTAACCGTAATCATATTTCAAGCATACCTTTTCTCTGCATGCAGAAATATAAGGTTTAATAAAAAGTGAGAAACTACATTTTCTTCAATCCAATTTTCGGTTTTATTTTAATTTAATACTCTAAATTTAGCTACGATTTATTACTGGATTTTTAGAGTATCTTTGACCAATATAGTAATCATTGATAAGGTTTCTAAGGTCAGCTGTTAAGTATGTGTCTGTGCATATGCTCTAAAAGATATCCTGTTGAGCACGAGTCTATCTTTAATTGACACATTGATATCTCGAAATGTATAAATTATTTTAAAATGTATAAAGCCAGACATTCAAGCGCATCTGTAGTTATTCTAAAATGATTTTGCTGCTGTAGGACATTAATTCGTTCAAATAAGTCTAGAATAAAGTCTTCTGCATTATCCAATGTTTATACTCGTATTAACATTAAACTTAGGTAAGCAAAAAATTTGATTGTCATATTCAAAGGGCAACCGCTGGAACCATAATTATCGTTTTCCTAGTCATTAGTAAAGATACACTCTAAATAATATGTCTGTAATTTAACAAAACTATTTCTGAAATAACTGTTGGCTTAAAATAAATTTAGTTGCAACTAACAACATTTCGTGTTAAAAATTTTAGATATACTCAGAAATTAACAAATGTAATTTAACAGAAAATATTTATAGGTTTACTAATCTTTAACACAAAATATTGTTAATTTCAACAAATTTTATTTTGAGCCAATAATTAGAAGTACCAACTTCTGTCAAATTACAGACGTATTATTTTGAGTGTACGAAAAAACTATATACTATATTTTGTAATGTAATATTTATAACTACTTTTCATCACGTCTGCTACTTTCTTATCACGTTTGAAATATTTATCTATTGTTCTTTTAAATGAATAACAGATTTCACTACTAAAAATGTTATTTTAACTTTCAATACTTTAATGTATCAATTTGTTAGATCTCAATAACAGCATCAGCACCTCGTGCCGTTTTACTATATCTTTTATGGGGTTTTTGTATTTGACATTAGACAATAAATACCGACAAATGTTACTCTAATTGCCACACTTAGCAGGACATTTACGGTTATGGCATTTTTAGGCTTCTATAATATTTGCTCACTTTTGCCTTGCTTTCTCTCACTATCGTTCTCTTGTAATAATGTTATCAATTGTTAAAAATGTCCTGTTGATTTCAAACCCTATTGTTATAATAGATTTTGCATCTGCTTAATTTTGTAATTTTGTTCAATGTTTTATTTAACTGTAGAATTGTTATTAAAACTTGAAAAGATATTTTTTTTTTTTGCAAAACATAAAACAGCTTTTTCTGGCCAATAATTTAAGGTTAAGGAAAGGAAAACAATACCCATATGTCAGGTTTTTGTTAGGATACCATTATTACAAAAGTAAAATACACAGATGATAGTGATGGAATCCCAGAAATATAAATCATCACACTTTACCTACATTTAAGGTTTTTATGAAATCAATCCGCAAGTTGGGTGCCGGGTTTGCTCACAATTGTCCATAAACGCAATCCTATAACAACTTTATAAAATTGTTTGGCGTTGTTTGTCCGCAATTAGGATAAGCGAATTTAGTCCCCCGGATATACTGATTTATCCGCCCGTGACTATTTCCTATTTCCAAACCTAAATAAATGGTTCGGTAGAAAGAGATTGAGGTCCAACGATAAATTATTGCTCATACGAATGCCTATTTTGAGGACCTCGAGAAATCTAATTTTTTTAAAGGAATAAAAATTGGGTAAACATTGGATAAAGTCATACATGGGACTAATTAATTAGGTGGACTAATTAATTGATGATTTCATTACCATTACATTGATATCAATTGCAATGAAATTATTTTCATTACCATTTTTTTAATTAATGGTAATGATTCTAAAATTTCATTTCATTGATTAATGACAATGCTTTTAAATTTCATTACCATTGATAATGAATAAATTAAAAAAAAAAATTACCATTGACAGAAAAACGTAAAAATGGAGTAAAACTCGTTGAAATCGAAGATGGAATATGCTCCCTCAGGCTCATGCTCATTTGAAATTAAGTATTACTTTCCATTCCATTGTTATTTGTACCCAGGTAAAGTTTAACGGAATTAAATGGATCCTCCTTAATAAATTATGTTTTATAACTTCCCTGGCCAAACCAGTTGTTCGTTTTCATTTGTCTGAATTTTTTTGTAAACAAATGGTTTTTAATCAATTGTAATTAGTTTTTTTATACATTAGTGTAATTTCATTACCATTAGTAATGATTTTTCTAATGAAAAATATTTCATTACCATTAAATGGTAATGAAATTTTTTCATTGTCATTAGTATGAAATAATGGTAATGAAAATTCAATGGTAATGAAAAATTCCCATGTATGGATAAAGTGAATTGAGCTCAAAAACAATATTTTTTTATGGAAATCAAATTATCTGTAGAAAACGACTTCGAAAAAACGAATACAAAAATTTCCGCTACGTAAAGCAACACAATCGTGAAAATGATATCGTCCTATGGAATTCGGGCCCTGGACTTATGTACTTCTTGACGATCGGCAGTATGGTTTTAGTGAAATAATTGACACGAAAAAGAAGTCTGTAAAAATTTTTTTCCAAGGATTTCTTGAAAATATGTAGGCAGGTCTTGAAAAATAATCTAGAAATTTGTGTTAATTATTGACAACCCTACATGTCACTATAATATAGTCACATTTCTTTTCGCTTGAGACAACAGAAAACCAATTAAGACAACCCTTTAAAAAAACGTGTAAGTGCACACAATGTAATCTATTTCGGGTTCTTCACATTGTGTGTACTTACGATATGAGATACTTGTGTATAACAATTGTATATGAAACTTAAAACGTTTGAAATCTTCCAAAAATGTTGTCTAACTTACATGCCACTATACTTGTGTGTACTTACGAAGTAAAATTCTGTTTTTAGCAAAAGTTTTAATTATATTTTTTTAGCACTGAACTAATTTTGAACTAATGTTTTACTAATTTATTTTACTGCAAAAATTGTGCTGATAACCGCATTTATAGCGTGAACGATAACCAGATAGACAAGATGTCGCAGCTTGTCTGGATGTAGTAGTACAGAGAACGGAAATGATAATAAGAAAAAAACAACTTCACACAATTTCTATATTTAAAATTTCAGCAAATAAATTAACTAAAGTAAAATTAGCTCGCTAATTTTGAGTAAAAATTTGCTGACACAGCAACATTTTTCGCTGTCTTTACTGACTTTTTTTTTTTTGAGTGTAGAGTTTGAAAGTACACTAGTAAGTTCACACAAGTATCCACAAGTCCTTTCAAACCCAATACACAAGCTGGCTTACTTCACCCAGGGTATGACTGCATTGTAAGGACCCCCAAGCCAATATACTTCGTAAGTACACACAAGTATAGTAGCATGTAAGTTAAACAACATTTTGGGAGAATTTAAAATGTTTTAAGTTTCATATACAATTGTTATACACACGTATCCCATATCGTAAGTACACACAATGTGAAGAACCCAAAATAGTTTACATTGTGTGGACTTACACGTTTTTCTAATTGTAATTTGCCTCCTAACGGAATTTCTATATCCTGGGGTCGTTCGTGATCGAAATTTTGCGTTCGAAATTAATTTTTTTTTTCGGAAAATTAAGCATTTGGATGAAATTTTTTGAGCCAGAGATTCTACAAATCGGCCCTAGATTGGATATAAAATTAAAATATGTTGTTATCATTGTTAGTTTTTACGTATTTACGCTTCGGAAAAACGGATTTCGAACAATTTCGCTCGTTCACGAATGCCGTAATTCGGCCCCTGAATACTAATTAGGCAGCCACAATCGAAAATAGAATCTATTTTATGGGCGCATGAACTCTAAACAATATCTTAAACAAAGTATAGCATATTTTTAAATTCTGCCAGTTATATCTTATTTTTATGAAGTATTCACCGAATCTTGGGTTTTATGTCGTGTCACGCCAGACATAATGCCCATTTTCGATTAAAGGATTATTAGCGAGAATTTTTCGGACACAGCTAAAATTATTTTTTTTTTGTCCGTGTAGACATCGATCGTTTATTAAGGGGACATGATTCTAATTTCAAGATAGTTGGTATTCAAATAGCCTATGTCCAGTCTTAGGGGTTTCCAATTCTATATCCAAAGCTGGCTTCGCTGTATAAACCATTAGTTGACATCAATTACAAATGAAAAAATTTCATTATCATTTAAAAAAAACATTCCACTCAAAATAATAAGTCTGTTGGCCGAACAGAAAAATTTGTTACTTTAACAAAATTAATTCCTATTTTTTGGCTTAAAATAAAATTTGTTGATTTTAAAATATTTATTGTTAAATTTAACAAATCTAAATTTAAGTAAAAAATTAGCAAAACTACAGTTTTATCTGTATACAGAGTAGTAAAATTTTTTCAAATTTAGGATCTCGAGACCCTCTCCGGGCCTTGTCCATATCATCTAAGGGCATTCCGAAGGAGGAAATATTTTTCGAGATATGGGTCATTATATGAAGTGAAAATTTTTCGCGATATGGTTGATTTTAGAAAATCGGGAGGGGAAAAATGGAGCCGTCTATAAAACTTCGGATAAACTGGTAGCACAATTTACCGGTTAAAAGCATAAACCTGAAAAGAATATATTTTAACAATAAATTGTATAAAATTGAACAAATCGGTTCTTAAAAATTAGCTATAAATAATTTTTAAAATTAACACTCAAAATTAGATAAAGTACTGAGTATTTTAGTAATGTGTTAAATGAAGATAACTGAAATCTTTGTTTAAATCAGTGTTTCAACAAAAAATTTGTTAAAAATTAGTCAAATAAATTTGAAACCCATATGACAGATTTGTTTTACTGACGTATTATTTTAAATGTTGATCAGCTTAAATAGATATACTCTGAGAGAAAAGGTTGTTGTCTGTGTACTCCTTAATTTGCAGAGCTTTAAAGAAAAAAAAAAAAAAAATTACAATAGATTAGCCGGGAGCGATGAATTTATTTGTAAATTTCAAAATAAAAAATATCGTTTTCCATGCTATTTGTCGACATCCCATTAAATTTTCTAAAAATGTGAACATAGGAACTACTTTCAGCTAACCCCAAAATCGATTTGTCATATAAATAAATGTTTTTTGGATTTAGCTTAATTTAATTCCAGAAATTGCAGTTTTGCAAAATTAAAATTTTTTCTTTCACATTATATTAGCGAGTCAGTATTACTCTTTCGTCATTAGTTTTAGGAAAGTTTAATGGAAAACACAATGGAGAAGATGTGAATTTACCACAAAATAACTGTAAATGAGAACAGTAAAAGTTCTACAATTGTCATATGCTTGTCATAATTCTATCTAATGCTAAATATAGCTATTCCGAAATTTTAGAAGTGGCCATATATGTTATACGTGTTTTAATTTTTCGAAAAAATTGATTCCTGTATGTGACATTTATAGAAAGTTCAGTGTAAAATTAAAATTTTCACGTAAATTCTGCTTACTGCAAAACAACATCATATTTGTTAATTTCTTTCAAAACAATTGCTCTTTTCATGTCGTCTGCAAGTACTTCTAATTGTTTGGCATATAAACAAATCCCAAATAATGTTTTTTTTTATACAAATTAATGGAAAATACTTAAAAGTTTTCAAACACTTTCACCGCAAGTCCACATGTTGATAGACATATTAACACTTATTCTTTCTTCTCTAGAAGTGGTCACATACCGTGCCAATTCACAACTTGAAAACACTTATAGTTTACAAAAGATTTCAAAACTAAAATTGAAAAACAACAATGAAGAATAGCATTTGAAGAGTTAATAAAAACTTAAAGGATATATTATCCTTAATGGCTTTTTGATAAACACGTGGGATTCAACAATAAAAAAATACATTTTAGTTTTCTTACTATTACAATAAATAAAGGTGTTCATTTAGAATTTACTCTCCCTCTAAATCATAATTGAAACAGCTGCTTGTTGGGGGATAACGCGTGATAAAATAAAGAAGAAAGGATCTGAGGAAGTCTTAAGATATAAATATGTTTAAACATTAAAACAGTAAAGCTGACATGTTTGTTTATTTGATTTTTATAAAGAAAATAGGCTTTATAAGGTCTGATACAATTAAAATTATATTTCTTAATGAAAACAATTTTAACAACGTTAAAAAACATCTCTATTGTTTTGACTGGAAAAAAGATTCATAGTTTTTCTCTTTCAACTATTGCTGTCATAGTTTGACACATTAATTGAAGAAATGCATGTGTTCTAATAATCATAGCGTACGTTATTCTCATATTGCTCGTTGTCAACGGATGATCCCAGGATTTGTTGCTATTAGAAAAATTACAAAATCCTTACCTTGTTCCTACTCTTGTGTATACCTTAACAGTTAAAGGTTAACAGGACCTTTTCAATGCGCGCTGACATTATTATACAATAATTTTTTTTAGCTAGGGCTGTCAACGAAGCGTAAAATGTTTTGATACAATAAATAATAAAAAAAAAATCCTTCATAATAAGGCTGCCTCAAAAACACCAGCCGAGTTGAAATTCTATATAAAATTGAAAAGAAATAAAAAGAAAAAAAAAGAGTCAATGAGTTTTGTATGTCTCAACAGGGTATGATGGTGTCATTTATTCAATCAACCAAACATGCGTAACATAATTTTTTTTGAATTAATTTATTTTTTGTTGTTGTTGTATTTTTGCAACTACATATTATAAAATTGCGAACACTCGTTCGTTCAACACTTTTAATTTTTACTACTCTCCCATTCACATGAGACACACAAGGTATTGTATCGAATTCATATAAGAGTTATCAAGTGTCCTTTGGTTTTCTATTGTATTTCGGGGTTGCTTTTGGTAGCCCAATATATTGTGGCCGGGGTCACAAGCCCACAATGACGCGGCTGCTTTGGTTTCCTCTATTTTTCGTTTCTTTTTGTTTTGCATGTAGAGTTCTTATTTTATATGTACTTTATCAGGTGGATGGGTAGTTTGAAATTTTCATATGGTTTGTGACAAATATAATAATGTTGATTTTATAATTTGTTAACTAATTAATTGGCAAATCCTTATGATATAATCTAGGAAGGACTCCTACCCACCGATTTGAATGATAATTTGGACATCTGTTGCAAGATCGAAAAAAAATAACATGTTACTAGATCCCCAATCTAAAAGGGTTGAAAAATTGTACATTTTTTGTATGGGATTGTTGGAAAATATATTTATTTTCCCAAACGCCCATATAATCGTTGGGTTGCTGCAACCTAAAGTTTTGTTGGCCCAACCCCAATTCACATGTGTTTAGCTCGTACAGTACACTTGAAATAATACGTTAGTAGAAAAATCTGTCAAACCGGTTTCAAATCGATTTGACTAATTTTTAACAAATTTTTAGTTGAAACACTGATTTAAGCAAAGATTTTAGGTATCTTCATTTAACACAATACTAAAAATCCTCAGTAATTTAACTAATTTTGAGTGTTAATTTTCAAAATTATTTAAAACTAATTTTTAAGAACCCATTCGTTAAATTTTACAAAATTAATCGTTAAAATATAATATTTTCATGTTACTGTTATTACCCGGTAGATGTCGCCACCAATGTATCCTAATTTTTAAAGTTGACGCTATTTCTTTCCCTCCCGATTTTTTAAA
Organism: Leucophora obtusa; assembly: GCA_949987735.1. Lineage (NCBI taxonomy): Eukaryota > Metazoa > Arthropoda > Insecta > Diptera > Anthomyiidae > Leucophora > Leucophora obtusa. The sequence goes on from OX465297.1 coordinate 209,740,588, forward strand.
ATGGCCCATATCTTGAAAACCAAGAGACATAGAGCAAAATTGATGAAAATTTCGACTACCTAACCGTGCAATACCCCCGAAACGATCGTCTTTTCATTTCTGAAAGTGTAGAGGTTTTTGAAAGCAAAAACTCTGTGAAGTATTTGTCAGGAAAGTATCCTGATGAAGAAAAATAGCAGTTTTTGAAAAAAGTACTTATTATGTTAACTCATATAGCGGAAATTGGCCTCGAACTAAATTAATAAATTTCTAGTTAATCAATTATTTAAAAAGGTCGAAAAAAACAATTTTTATTTTTGAAATAAAAATTAAAAACCAATAATTTGAAAGGGGTTATCTCTATCCAAACATGGACCTTGGCGTGGCCTTGGCCGTCGGAAATTTTAAATAAAAATGTTCCACTTCATAAAATGGCCCATATTTCGAAAACTAAGTGAGATAGAGCAAAACGGATAAAATGTTTGCTCCATTGGAGTGCCCTTATATGCCCTCACATGATATGGACTAGGCCCAGGGAGGGTCCCGAGACCCTAAATTTGGATAAATTCTACGACTCAGTATAATTACAGATAAAACTGTAGTTTTACAAATTTTATACTTAAAGTTAGATTTGTTAAATTTAACAAAAAAAAAGTATTAAAATCAACAAATCTTAATTTAGTAAGGTTTGAGGTTAAGAAGAATAAACCTTTTTTCCAAAAGTTATAAACATATTAATTTGCAAATCAGACTAGACAGATCTAGTTTCTGCCTTTTTGTATGGAGAGGCTTCATCAGTGATTTTCCATTAAATTGTATTATTTGGCCTTTTTTTTAATCACTGGATTTATTTTTGGATTTATTTTATTTTGTTAAAAAATCCACATTTTGTTTTCTAAATTTCAAAATTTTATATTTTTATCCAAATCTAATACTTATTCCCTAATATAATGTGAAAGAAAAAAATTAAATTTTGCGAAAAAGCAATTTCTGGAATAAAATTAAGCTAAATCCAAAACGGATTTATTTATTTTTTAAATCCGTTTTGGATTTAGCTTATTTCAATTGCTTTGTTCACATTTTTACAAAATTTAATGATTTTCTTGCACATTATATTGGCGAATAAGTATTAGATTCTGATAAAAATTATAAATTTTGAAAATTAAAAATAAAATATGGATTTTGTCAACAAAATAAAATAAATACAAAAATACATCCAATGATTAAAAAAAGGGCTATTGTTTATATTTTATTGTCAGATATGATAATTTTTTCAACAACCCGTCGGATGTAGGAATTGAACCCATGCACTCCTACATTAAAAACGTAACTATACTAGAGTTCGACAGCTTAGCCATCTAACCCACGTAAGGCATTTCTTATAGTGTAGGTAAAACATAGTTTTCTTTCCTATTCAGCTTTCTATTATTGTTTTCAGCTTATTCAGAAGTGATCAAACAGCCACATGCAAACATTCTACCTTTTAGATTTTTTTGTTTATCTTCTAATCTCCTCCGTGTCCCTATTTTCGCAAATGTTGCCACATTGACGTATGGTTTTTATGCTCAACCGCATGCAATTTGTGTATATTGGAGACGGACTGCCAAATTTTATTTCAAGATAAAAAACAGGAATTTAGTTAAAGTAAAAAATTTTTTCCGTCCAACAAACAGAAGTATTATTTTGAGTGTACAGATACGGTTGTGTGTACAAAATTTAAATTAATAAAAAACTCAGTTTGAAAGGAACTCTCAAATTGAACTTGAATAAAGAAATACTCAAATAAAAAGAGTTGAATTTGAAAAAAGGAAATAAAACTATTTGTATTACACAGTAAACACATGTGTCGGCGTTTTGAAAGACCACATCGGAATTTTATTTTAGTGGGGTTAAAATTTCCCTCTTTTTTCAAATGTATATTGTCAATCGGCATAGAAAACCATGTGAATCTTCCATTTTAAGTATAGGATGTGTTCAACGAACTTATGTAAAATACTACGAGGAAAACTTTTGTGGAGCATTTTAACCTCTAACTCTTCAGTAAAAGGGATTTTTTTGGCCCCTTTTTAAAAAGGTACAGAAAAGACCCATAAGTTGAAGGATCAAAATGTTCCACAAAATTGTTCCTCGTAGTGTTTTACATAAGTTCGTTGAACACATTCTATACCTAAAATGGAAGATTCACATGGTTTCTCCCTAAAATCCAGATTTGTTGAAAATTTGAGCGCCAATGCTGAATAACTACGCGATTATCTCTTAAACACATTTTAAGTTTTGACTTATTTCTGGCATTGAAGTTAAATTTTCAACTTTGAGGTCTTCAGAGACTTATAGTAGAATTTCATGACAAATATTTTTACGGAACATATTAACCCTCTTACTCTTCAATTAAAGGGACTTTTGTGACCCCATTTTAGAAAGGGTCAAAAAAGACCCGTAGGTTGAAGAGTTAGAGGGTTAAACTACTACGAAAAAATATACTTCCGATCTCTTAAATATACCTAGCATTTTTTTTAATAACAATCCATTCAAATTTCGGACGCCAATGTTAATTCACTTTCATCAAAACTTACTCGTTTCATCAAAAATTTTATAAAAAAAATATTTGTCGTTAGTATTTTTTATATTTTGCATAGTGAAATATATTTTATACTTAGGTACTATTGTAAAACACAATTGTTTTCAATTGTAAAATATATGTATATTAAATGAATATTATATTTTTTGGGTTTGCTGCATCTTCCCCAAATTTGTTAGGTAATTTCTCTTTCTCTTCACTGTTTATATTCTAGAGATTGTGCCATTTCCATTGATACCAATATCTTATAATATTAAGCCCCAACGTGCGCTGCAGTATAATATAAATGGTGTGGGATTCTACCGAAAATTTCTGTGAAGTTCCACAAAACCGTGTCTTTTCTATAAACGGGATTTGCCACTTTTGTATTTCGTTGTTAAAGAAGGATGAAATTTTTCCCTTGGGACATGCTTCGAACAAACCTATCTAGAATAGTTCAGTGAACAGTGCGATGGCATGATGTAGGGAGTGCTTTTTGAGTAGTGGCTTTCTAAGCAACATATTTAGAGTAAAATTACCTCCTAAATAGTAGATCCTTTCTTAATCAGAAGCTGACTTAAAAAAAAAAAATTAGTGGCCTAAAAAATCAAACAAAAAAAAAAATTAAATTTTTTTTAAATGCAAATAAAAATCGAGCCTTTGGAAAACAGCAGTTTACAAAATTTTTAGCAAATATTTCTACTGATTTCAGCAGGATAGACTGCAATTTGCACTGAACTAAATTTAGATAAAAAATAACAAAAATTATGTAAATATAACAGTTCGTTTTTGCTATTTTGCTATTAGTTTATTAATATTAAGCAAAATTTTATGCAGATTTTACAGTACAATTTGTCATTTTCAGTTAACTAAAATTTAACTTAAATATAACTAAAATTTTGGAAATTTAACAGTTTTATTTTATGCTGTTCTTATTTTATTAGTATTTAGCAAAAAAAATATACTAATATCAGCAGTTTTTTCTGCAACGTGATTTTTAACTAATTCTTAGTTCCTTTTCTGCAATTTATGCAATTTACATACATACAGTAGTGGAGTAAAGTGGATACATATCTGAATTTTTTTAAAACTGCATTAATAACTTTTGTTCAATTTGTGATATCCAAGTGTAGTTTTTCCAGTTTTTGAAGTGGCCAGCTCAAAGCGCCGATTTGAATCCCATCGAGAATTTGTGGGCAATTGTCAAAAGAAGACTCTCCCAATACGAGCGAGCACCGACCAACTTAGATGATCTTTGGTCAAGAGTTTCAGCGGAATGGGCTAATATTTCACCTCAAACTATTAAAAATCTCGCGGCGGAAAGCATGCCTTCTCGCATAAAATCTGTTTTAAAGCACAAAGGACTTTGGACAAAATATTAAAGAAAGAACTTGCCGAAAATTTCAAATATGAACAATATTGGATTAAAGCGGTCACAATTTGCAATTATTTTCTTTTATTAACTTCTTAATGATATATTCTACTGTATTTAGGTTTTTATTGAAGAAGAATGTTTTAGTTTTATGCTTTAAAAAAAAATCATTTAAATTTCTATAATAAAACAAAAATTATAACAAATTTCGAAAAGTCTTGAATTAATGTATCCACTTTAGTCCACTACTGTATTTATTTTTTTGAGTAGAGTTCCCAAAATTCGTCGTAGCTTGTAAAAACACTTTTTATAAAACCAAATTTCATGAACATAAAGAAGCAAATATAAACTAAACCCCTTTAGAAATGTAAAATATTTTAAAGTTTCTTTTAACAACACGAAAAAAATTTACTTTTATTCAATTCTCAATAAAAAGTTACATGCTGTGGTCCTGTTGCAGGACAATTTGGAAATTGTAAAATTTAATTGAATCGTATGTTACTTTTTTACTTCAATAATTTTGAATAGTTTCTCTTTTTTTTCAATAATAAACTTGCTGTGATTATTCTCAGCTACAACTCACAGTCCTTTTCCTTTCGAAAACCTTGTCGTTTTGATTTGTGTTTTGTCAACATTTTATATTGACACAGCGTGTATTCATTAGCATTGAGTGTTAAAAATCACATACGCTTCAATGTGTGAAAAGCTTAAATATAAAATGAAAAATCTAATTGAAATATATTTTATAAAGATTCGTTAATTTGTATTTTTTTACACATCACTAATAAGGGTTAAATATCCTTGTATATGTGTTGTGTCACTTTATTATTGTTAAAATAATATTGATTTTTTCATTAGTTGTTATACTGTGTAAATAATGACCTTTTGTTAATTGTATGTAATTACAAATTTAGAGTTGGGGCCAAGTCAAAAAACAAAAAAAAAAAAAAATGTACTAACAATTAGCCTTTTACTTGAAACCTTCGGGTTTTTGTACAAACTGAAATCCTTCATTGTATTCGATGACACTTGCTTACAATTTTTATGTGTGAGTTCAATTATACGTGGCGCAATTTTAAAAAATTCAAAGCGTACCAGAAGTTGTTTTGCATAGCGAAAATACTGTTTTTAAAGCTAAAAGTAATCAGACGGTCTCTATACATCTCACTCACTCCTCCTCTCTGTTTACTTGTTCGTAAAGTCGGGCAAAGCCAATGAAAACATGCCCAATAGGTTTTAAAAATTCAAGTGCTTTAAATTTTGCTTATTTCAAATTCTAGCACTTCTTTTTTGAACAAAAATATTTCACAAATATTAAGATATTGTGATGAAATTTGTTACACAGACCTACGTTGGCCCAAGGATGAAGCCTATTGATTTTGGTTAACACCGCTCCATGTATAGACCTAGTGCCCATATAAGGGTCCCCCCATAATTATATTGTTTATACGCTGCAGGTCGCAAATATTAAGATATTTTGATGAAATTTGGTACACAGACCTATGTTGGCCCAAGGACGAAGCCTATTGATTTTGGTGAACATCGGTCCATGTTTAGACCTAGTGCCCCCAAAATTGGCTTGGTTACAAACTGCAGGTCGCAAATATTAAGATATTTTAATGAAATTTTGTTCGCTGACTCACATTATAGAAATTTTTGACACAAGTCCCATTTTAACCCATTCGAATTTCGGATCCAAACATTAGTTGGCTTTAAACCAGACTGGTGTAGGGTATTGTATAGTCGGCATGCCCGACTTTAACCTTTTTACTCGTTTTTAAGTTAAATTTAGTTGAATGCAATAGCAGTCTATTCTGATGAAATAAACAAAGATATTTGCTAAAATATAGTAAACTGTTGATTTCAGAAGGCTAGATTTTTATTAGCATTAGAAGAAATCGGAAAAATAAACTTTGAAAATTTAAATTTTTTTTGTGATCTTTTAGTCTACTAATTAGTTAGCAATTTTTTTTTTTGCTGATTTAGCAGTTTAAACTGTTGTTTTCTATTTCCTAAAATTTTACTAAAGTATTACTCAAATTCCGTATATTTAACAGTTTTATTTTGCTGTCCCTATCTTACTAATATTTAGGAAAATAATCTGTTAGTTTCAGTAGTTATTTCTGCAAGGTAATTTTTAACTAATTTTTGGTAATTTTAACTAAACTTTTTACATACTTTTTCTATTAGCGTAGAAGGCTACTGCAACCGAACCACTTGATTGGTAACAAATTTGGTTGTCAAAACGAATTTGTTTTGTGGTTGTACGTATGCTCGGCCATATGGCTCATTGTACAGAGGAAACAGATTCCTTCTGACAAACCAAATTTGTAACCAATCGCGTTCGGTAATGGTAAATTATTTTTTTCGGTTGTAATAACAGAAGATCAACAGAGGTGACAGCATTTTCATCGTAACAATAGAAATTCCATTGCATTAACAATAATTCGGTAGTTATAACCGAAATTGACAGCGACATCGTTTTGACGATTGTGCTGATTCACATAGCGGAAATTTTTGTAATCGTTTTTTTTAAGTCCAAAAAAATTTATTTCTGATTTATTTGAACTCTTGATCACTATAGTTATAATTTCGTATATAAAAATATTTAAAAAATCATATAAGTCATCAATTTTGTTTGTAAAATTTTTGGTAACTGTATTGCGTTGTTCTTCACTGCGTTTTTTAAACGTTTTTTTTTTTTTAAATTAGAGTGATATGGGATTTGTATAATATTTACGCGGCATAACTAGTAAAGAAATCAGAAGGAGGACGGTTGGTTTAAAAAATGCTTTTTTCGTCCTTAAATAATGTGATTCCGATTGGAATCTCATGGCCATAACCACAAATTCCCTAACGTTAGTACTATACAAGTAATTGAAAGTACCCAGCAAAAATAAATGGAATGACTTCTAAATGAATCACTTCCTTCATTACATCACAAAGAATTACTCCCTTAGGAATGGGTTTTAAACAACATCTAATGCTGCAATAAATATATGCTAGTCAGAAGTTCTTTTTCATGGGTGATAAGAAGTTAATATTTTGTATGGGGGTTGCATAGCAACGTGCTGGCAAAGAAATCAGAGGGTTGCGGGTTCGAATCCCACCAGGTGGAAAAAATTTTTTTGTAACTTTTTTTTTGTAGTATTCACTGTAAAATTTTTATTTTTTGCTATTTTTGTACACTCAAAAATTAATTTTTGAAACGATTTAAATTTTTTTTTTAATTTTCTATTAATTTTTAATGACATTTTATGGAAATATAAAAGTTCTAAATAAATATGTAATTCTTCAAATATTTTTTGTTAAAATAAGAAAAAGGTAAATATTACAATTTTGTATTTAAAAAATTGTAATTTAAAAAATCCATTTTGATCAAATTTTTACTAAATGTATTTAGAAACTAAATATAACAGAAAAAGAAAAATCCTGTAAACATTTTAGTTAGAACTGGTAAAAATAACTTAAAAATTACCTTGCGGAAAAAACTATTTTTTATCTACTAATATGCTGCAAAATTTTTTACGGTTTTTATCAAGGTAATTCGTATTAAAAGTTAACTTAAATGTAACCAAAATTTTGTAAATTTAACAGTTTTATTTTTCCTTCTTATCTTACTAGTAAAGGGTTCTTCAACAGGCACGCTACAAAAGTAGAAAGACAGGGACAGCAAACGACGCCATATTTCTTGCCGCTCTTTTGACATTTCTCTTCAGTAAAGTTTGCCATTTCATGATGGAAAGATATACGAGCCAACAACGAGTCGAAATTATTAAAATTTACTACCGACATTCGGAGTCAGTGGCTTTAACGTTAAGAGCACTACGTCCAATGGTCGTCGTCATAATGAATGGCTTCGTCAATAAACAAAATATGCGTTATTGGTCAGACAGCAATCCACACTTACTCCATGAGTCATCATTGCATCCCAAAAAAATTACGGTTTGGTGCGGTTTATGGGCAGGCGGCGTCATTGGCCGTACTTCTTCCGTGATGATCAAGACCGGCACATTACTGTGAATTGGAATCGCTACCGTTCAATGATAACCGAATATTTTTGGCCCCAATTGGATGATATGGACTTGGAGGACATGTGGTTCCAACAGGACGGCGCCACAAGCCACACAGCGAATGTTACAATCAATTTATTGCAAACCAAGTTTGGAGAACGTGTTATCTCACGAAATGGTCCAGTCGATTGGCCGCCTCGGTCGTGCGATTTGACGCCGTTGGACTATTTCCTGTGGGGCTACGTCAAATCTATGGTCTATGCCAACAAGCCAAAGACGATTGATGAACTTCGTACGAATATCGGCCGATTTATGCTTGAAAACCGTCGAAAAATTGGATTCAGCGTCTGGACTTCTGCAAGCGTGCCCGTGGTGGCCATGCAAAAGAGATCGATTTCCATACATAATGGCACCGAACGTATTTTCACAGGAATAAAGAATTTCATTGATATCCGAAACCGTTTTTGTTTTATTTAAAAAAACTTTTGTAGCGCTCTTATTGAAGAACCCTTTATTTAGCAAAAAACAATCTGCTAATATCAGCAGTTTTTTTGCAAGGTAATTTTTAATTAGATAATTTTTAGTAGCTTTTTCTCCTATTTTTACAGCTTTATTTCTGAGTGTATTATTTTTATAAAAAAAACCTTTAAAAAAATCAACTTTATATATTTTCAAATATGTTATATATTTTTGTTAATAAAAATAGAAATAAATAAAGATAACAATTTACTGAACAAGACTGCACAAAGTCAGCTATCAGTTATAACAAGCGATAGCATAGTGGGTAGAGCGTCTGCTTGAAATGCCAACGAGTGTGGGTTCAAACCCTACACGATGCATGACGATTTTTTTTTAAATTAAAATAAAAACAAGTGAAAAAGAACTTCCTTTTCATTGGTTCAAATATACATAATTTTTTTCAAAAAAGAACAACTTCCCTCCTATGCCAAGCCAATGTTAAATTCATCAGTGAAAACCACAAATTATCACTACTCCCTATTCAACTGTTGTTATGTTTTTACTACTTCTTTTCCTTCACTTTTTTCCGGGGTATGAACAAGAAAGTTGTTTAGGAAGTTAAGAAAGATAAAGATGAAGATTAGGATGGAACCTACACTGAGAGAATTATCTGTGTGATATTAATGAATTTTTGCATAAAGCCAATGAAGTTTCACTGGAATTTTTCATAAAATTTTGTAAAAAATTTCATTTTATTTATTATTATAAGTTTTATACACTCAATGAAAAAGTTTCATTAAAACTAAATTCATAAAATATATCAAGCTTTTTGAAGAAAACTTCATTAGTTTAATGATAACTTTCATTAAATCTCATCTAGGAAAATTCACCTTGTGTAACGGTAGCACTGAATTTATTTGACATTTTGTGGATAAGAACACATCTATAACAATTTATAAATTCTATGATAGTAAACTTTTGTAGCTACCCTCGTTATAGCTAATTTGTATAAAAATTTACCATTTCAATAATTTTTTGCGTATTATTTAAGGTGTTACATGATATTGTAAAACAAATAACAATATCTACCCCCAACAATTTGTATTATCCTTTTTCAATATTTTTTGTTGTATTCCACCGACAACAACAATAAAGCTTTCTTCCATTGTTTACTTGACTTTTACACCGTTTTTAACATCAGAAAATTAAAATTACCCTTTTCTTTCTGATAATATTTGTATTTTTATATTCGTAGACTTGTAATTTTACAATTGATTACCAAACATGTAAAATAATACGAGTACACTTTCACTTATAGACATAGTTTCGATGGTTCGACTAATTCTTGGGCTGGGGGTCAAGGAAACCTTTTCAAAAATGGTTTATGGGGCTTCTTACATAACTTTTTTTTTTATTAAGGGACAACTTTAAATGCCACTAGTTAGCAGTAGTTTGAAAATAAAAATTGTAATTTGTTTTTTAAAGATTATCTAACTTCCTGTCACAAATCCGTAATAGAAAACAACACAGCGTATTAAACAAACCCTAAGGATTTAAAGTTATTTTTTGTGTGTGTGTGTGTGTGTGTTTTTTAAATGTCTAACATTACCCAATGTTATCTGATTTGCAACTTTATTTTTTTTTTTTTTTTGATATAGGGTGTTATACTGTCTAACTGAAATATAGATCCTATTTGTTATCAGGAAATATCTACAAAGTATTAAAAACAAGTTACACTCTCCATTAGGGATGACAAATTTCTAACTAGAGTATTGGTAAAATGGAAAAAAGTTCTACAATACTTTTTGAGGAAATTTAATTTTTTTTAATACAATAAAATGTATCACTTGTTTCAACAACTTTCGAGTCTAAGGCCCGATTAGTGAATGTCTAGTTAAATTTTAGACGCCAGTTAAATTAAAATTTTATATGGGAAACAACAGCAATTGTGTCAGATAAATATACAGTTAGTAGCTAACTGGAAAGTCAGTAACATTCAGGCCCAATGGAATTATCAATATATAAAAGTCGTACGCCAACGTATAAAATTGTTGTTTTACATGTTATTTATGTCCATGACATAACAATATCTGTAAAGTCCTTAGCAAAAATTGGGTTTTTTATTTGACATTCTAGGGTTATTTGTTTACTTTTTGTATGAATATTTGACATTCTAGGATTTTTGTTGTTGTAGTCGAGAGAACATGTTCTCTAATGTGTCTAACAGTTATTGTTTTGCCATGATTTATGTCTAATTTGAAACTCGCCTAATGCCAACATACTAATTTTGGTCGCACGCTAACAAGTACTTGCTTTCAATAACAAAATCAATTCGTACTGTTATGTAGAGTTGTGAAATTTCGGTATTTTTTGAGTACTCAATACTACTCAATACTTTTCAATTGAGTACTCGATACTACTCAATACTTTTAACGGTTTTTTTTAATTTAAAAATAAAAATGTTATGAATTCGTATTTATTAGGAAAAATTATCACAATTCACATACACGTGTTAAATAACTATTGTTATTTACATTTTAATTAATTTACAACATTTTAAATAAATTAATTAAATAATTTTTCCCAAAAATTCGTTACAAATTTTTTTGCTTCACAAATAGAGTTGTATTTTCAGAGCTGTATTTTTAGAGTACTATTTTTAGAGTTGTATTTTTATACGAAAAATACACATTTCTACGGAAAATTGCATCTTTAAAAGTATTGAGTAGTACCGTTTTAGTATTGAGTACTCACAAAAACAGTCAGTATTGAGTACTCAGTACCGGAATACTCAATACTTTTACAACTCTACTGTTATGAATTAAAAAAGTACCATATTTTTGGTACCTTTTAAAATATTTAATTTTGCATCCCTAGTCTCTACCCTCCTCCCTCTCTCTCACACTGGTTTTGCGTCTATTAAATACGGTGTGAATTCTGTATTCGTTATTTCAATGTTATCTTAAAATTCGGATCTTTTGGTGATTTTTGCTTTCTGTCACATGATATCCTTACACAGTATTATGTGTGCAATGCAATTTGTTGGCACAAAACAAAAAAAAAAAAAAAAACTCGAAAACCTTTGACATTATTTAATCAAACTAATTATTGCACATGTAAATCATATCAAGATTAAATAAGAATAAACTAAATACAGTATACAAAATATTGTATTTTTGTTTGTTCCAGTAAAAGATTGATATCAAAGTATTTAAAAGTATTAGTAACAGGATGTTCTAATCGGTTGTTTTTTTTTTTTTTTTGTGTATTGACTGTTATAACATTGCAACATGTCTTTCGAGTTTTTTTTATGAATGAAGATATTTTGGGTTGGTACGGAATTTCTTTAAAAAGCAAATATTTCCTTTAAAACATCTTGGTTTGTTAAATTCTATCGGACGCAATTTAGAGATTTCAAAAAGTATTTTGAAATAAAAAATAAGAAACACAAATCATATGAAAATTAAAAAAAAGCTTAAATATTGTGGAAATATGCGAAAAATACCAAATTCATTTAAGCTAAATATGGTTGCCATTTAATTTGTGGTAAACTTAAGTCAAATTCTGTTCATTTTTATTTAAAAATTGTGGTTACAGCAGGGATGGGAAATGAGATTTTTATTGCGGTATCAAAAAATTGTTTGAAGAGTACTTTTTCGGCCACAAGAGTACTTTTTCGGCCACAAGAGTACTAAAAAAATATTTTTTGCTCGTTTTAATTAATATTCTTTACACTGCAAGGTAGAGAAGGTTAGGAATAAGTGAAGTAATTTTTTTTGTTAGTTCCCATTTTATTCCAAATGTGATACTTACACTCAACCAAAAAAGTCTGTAATGGCTACTGACAATTTTGCTGTTATTACGGGAAATTTAACTGTTTTGAGGCCAGCGGTATTTTTTGCTAATTTTAGCAATACATGTCTGCTGATCTGTAGTACAATAAAATTAGTAGAAAAAATTAGTAGCCGCTACTAAATTTTAGTAAAATTTATGTAAAATGCAATTCAAAATCGATTTACTAAAATCAGTTAAAAAACTTACTAAATATCATAATTTTAGTACAATGAAATTAGTATAACTAATTAGTTTCAGCTACTAAATTTCAGTAAATTCCTGTAAACTGTAATTTAAAATCGATCTGCTGAAATTAGCAAAAAATTGTATTAAAAAATAAAAAAACTGTAAAATCTAAAAAAAAAATTTTTTTTTCCTTTCGATTGTAACAAGCGTATAATTACTTCATCGTAGAGTTTGCTGTTCGGTTTTAACCGAATCCGCGGTTTTCGAGGCCTCAAAACCGAAACCGAAAACCGACAAAAATAAGTCGGTTTTTAGCAAATACTTAAAGCAATTAAAATGTGTTTTTGCCTTTATTCGAGTGAGAAATTCAATAGAATTTTAATAAATATCTTGAATGTATTAAAATTGTTCATTGTTGTACATACATACATATCGTCACCTAAAATGGAAAAGAGCGTAACAACACTTTTTATTTTTTTACACTAGAACCAAAAAAAACGTTGTAGAATTAAAGATATTCTATATTTTCTTCTTTTGTTTAAAACACGACTATAGACTTATTTCGACATATATGTAAGTTTAAAATTATGTAGGGAAATATAATTTAGTCTAGTGCATCATAATCATTCAGAAAATCGACTTACATTTTTTTGTTGTTACGCCCTTTTGCATTTTAGGTGACGATATTAAATTATTTTAAAACAATTCTATTAATATCACAAGAAAACCGAAAAATAACCGAAACCGCGGTTTTTATAATTTTGAAAAACCGAAACCGCGGTTTTCAAATTTTTCGGTTTTTAGCAAACTCTACTTCATCGTACTTGAAATTTGGAGTCAAAATTGCAAACGGTTCTCCAGTTATTGCCGTTTTATACATTGGAGATGCAATAAAATATTCTGAGTGTTATTTCCAAACAATAGTAACAAATATAAACTAAACAAGAATTGTAAAAAATCAAAAAAAAAAATATTTTTAAATTAGTATATTTTTCTGCTAAATTTAGCACTCGGTTTTGAAAAATTAGTAAAATGTTTTTCTGAAATCAGCAGCAAAATTAGTAAAAGAATCCGTAATTTGTAATAAGAGAATAGCAAAAATCATTACTAAAAATAAAAATTGTACTAATAATCAGTATAAAAATACCCAGTCAGAAAAATACAAACGGGAAGACGGTGGCAAAGCACTTTAACAGGTGGTACAAGTACTGGCAAAAAGTGCTTTCCCAATCCCAAAATGATAACATCATTAGACAAAAGGATCGGCTGTTCAAAAAGCGCCGGAAAATCACTGGAGGAACAAAAATTTTAAACGTTGGCAAAACGCTGGCAAAACCAATAAATAGGTGGTCTGGAAATATATTTTCCAAAATAAAATTTAAAAAAAGTTCATATGTATTTTTTTTGGTCCTGCCGTGATTTGAACCTAGGCTGTCAGAGTGGCAGACGATTGCTCTACCCACTGAACCAACGAGACATATAATATTGGATGGCTAAACACATAAATGAGTGATAATAGCTGGACAACTACTGGCTGTGCCAAAATACTAGTACTGGTAAACAATTTTTTGTAACTAGTATGCCAGTGTTGGGATGGCAAAAAAAAAGTTGATCTTGAAGGAGCTTTTCCACAAACAAAAAAATTGATTTTATAAAACAAAAAAAATTTTAAATTAAAAAAAAACCAAAAAAAAATTTTTTGCTTGCAACCATATTTGCACTCGGAACCTGACTACAAACATTTTTTAACGAAGCGTCAGCATTTTTATAAAATCATTGGTCTACCAGTGAATTGATTTTTGTACGCCTGGTAGCATTGGCTAGGTAGCACTGGATAACCACTGGTTGCAAACCTTGGCATATCACTCTAAGCCAATTCTTTGCCAGTGGTTTTTTTATAAACCACCGAAATTTTTGTAAAACAAATAGTGGTAAAACGCTTTTTGCAAACGCTGGCAAAGCGTCCCAAATGAGTGTTCTACCAGTAATTTATTTTTAACACCGTGGTTACCCAGTGGTATGCCAGTGCTTGATTTTTTGTACCACTGGCGATTTCTGACTGGGTAGTATAGTGCGATTGGAAACTGTTTACAAATTTTTTTACAAACTTTTTTATTTGAGTGTAGTTTTTAGATTCTGCTGTGATATTATTTTATTTGCTTTTTTCTTTGATTATTTTTATTTAAATTAAGTTTTGTGTTTAATCAATATCGTTGTGTATTAAAAACATTATTAATTGAAATTGCTAAATGTGAAATTTTACAAAAAGATTAAATAAAAACTTATCCCGGAAGATGATGGAAAAAACAATGAAATAAACTGGTCTTTTATTTGCACTGAGAAAATAAGACCTTAAAATCCCGTTTTAGAAATTTCTAAATAAACAGAATAAAATTATGTATATTCAAAAAGGTCAATTACACTAATTGAAAAACAAAGTAAAGTTTAATTAATTTAATTTAATTTTTATTGGTTTCCAAAACAACAAGATTTACAATCTTATGATTATAGTAATGGATTTTTACAACGTTTAGTTAAAAAAATGTATGAAGGGATATTTTTAGATAAAAATATTTAATAACAGCTGTATTTTCGACTTAACTATATCCGTTAACTTTCAAAAAAGCACAAAGTGCATAAAAACGTTTTTTTAGACGAAAACTAACATATTACTTTTCGTATGCACGTTAACTTACAACGTGGATAATTATCAACGTTGAAAACTCTTTGGGAGTTCAAAAATTGAAGTCTATCAAATAGATATGATGGCTCCTGCGTATATATAATTTTTTGTAACAAGATCAAAGTTCCTATCTTCAAAAGATCATTTAAAGTAACTCCAAAAAGTTTTCTTGAGTAGGAAGAGATAGGGTCAAATTTTCTTAAGTTGAAAGAGATAGGGTCAAATTTTCTTAAGTTGAAAACATAAGAAAATTTTACCCTATCTCTTCCTATTGTAATAACAAAAAATTTATTAACTCTGGATTTGCGATTGCTATCGCTGTTTCGATATAACTCGAATAAATATTACCAGGGCAGCAAATTTTATGCAAATGACTTTTTTACCCAATTGTCTACAAAAATTAATTAAAATAACAAAATGAATATATTTTTGAGTTTTTTATTTTCACATTAATTTTCCAAAAAAGTCAACAAAATTTGGCATATTCGCTGATATCGCATATTTCTATTGTATAAATTTTTGAGATTTTTTTTTTTTAATATTTATGTGCTTTGCTTTTATTTTGTATTCATTTTCTATTTATTTCAATACAATTTTTGAAAAGTTTTTAATTTGATAAAGTTGGGTACCATGAGTTTCGATGGGAAATTAACAAAATTAGGCCCGATTACTGAATGTCCAGTTAAAATTTAGCAGGCAGTTAAATTAAAATTTTATATGAGAAACAACAACAAATGTGTCAGTAATCATGCCTTTATCGAGATGGAACTTTTCAAAAGTTGACTTAAGCTACTACAATACATTTGTATGGAATGGCTCTTTTCCCTAATTTAACTTCGCTTAATATGGTTGGGCCTTTTAACAGTCAGTTGATTTTTTAAAAATTGCTAGAAATCCTGATAATAGAACTATCATATTTTATTACACTAAATGAATTTGAAAATAGCTATTAATAGAAATAAAGTAAATGCGGAGGGTGTTGACGATTGTGATTTGCACATGATGCCAACTAGCTCAGACTGTTATTTGCATTTTCTAAGCCTTGAGTAACGACGATGCAAGAGTATCAAATGCGACCCGGGAGTACTACGGTACTTTTTTCAATCAAATAGTATCAAAAAAAGTACGATCGTATCAACTTTCCCATCCCTGGGTTACAGATTAAGATTTATGAAAACTTATGTAAAACATGAATAGAGGGCAACAACAAATATAAATCATAAACAACGATTGAACGAACTAGTTCACTGAATTCTATTAAATAATAGTGAACGAGTCACCGAAATGAACATTAACGCTTAACCTATTGGATATAAGAAATGTCAAGATATCGATACATCTCCGAATATAAAAAAATCATCGAATATGCTAAAGAATGTCAAATCTAGGATTATTTAAATGCGTCACTGCACAAATGGAAGTAAAATCTAAAAAAACTACTCATACAAATATTTTCTGCAGCAAAATAATCAAATTTCTCGAAAATAATCAACAATCTATTTTACATTAACATAATAAAATCTGATTGTAAATACGAGTTATAGTCCTGTTATATGTATCCTAACACTAAAACACATTGACATATTGGAAATTTTATAAATAGATTTGTTTAAACATATCTAACACAAACTAAAAAGACAAATCCTTTAAATACATGTACATTTTTTTTTTCTCGTCAAATATCCAACAAGAAAATGGTCTTAATAACAAACTTCATTTGGAGAATATTGAAAAGGGTCTACCATAAGATACAATTGGTTACACACAATACATTTCGTCTTCCTCCAATTATCCCCAACACTACACAAATATTTACAATGTGGCTTATTTACACCATACGATGGGTGTACAAAAAAAAATGGAAGTTAATTTAAAAGGAAAAGAAAAAAATGTATAAATTGACCAAGTAGTCAACCATAATCAACCTCAGTGGCCAGAAATCACATTTGACCAAGTCAATAAGTTTTAAAGTAAATATTTTATATAAAGAAATAAAAGTCTTATGTGTAGGTATATTTGGGTGTCAAAAGAAGAGGGAGAATAAGAAAAAAAGGATATCCGTTAATCATGAAGGATGAATTAGATAATAACGAAAATATACAAAAGGTGGCAAATATGTATTTTGTGATTTTGATGTAACATATGCTAGACTAAAGGTTACTTCCGGTCAATTTGTTACAATTGTTTAAAATAAAAAAAGAATAATTTATATTTTATAAAATCAGCACGTATCAAAATAATTTCATATAAGAATTGAATTATTTGTTTGGAAAACATTTTAAGATTTAAGTTTTTAATGAAAAATTTAATAAAAATAAACTAAGTACACGTTGATATTGTAACAAACCCTGAGTTATACTGGTTTCACCAAAAAAGTCCTAAATTCAACTCTAAAGCTGCCTACACACTAGGGAACATACTTAAAAAAAGAGAGCATTTTTTGTGAATGTGTGAGTGCATTTGTGTGTGTGTGCGTGTTGAGAGCGTGCATTTCGTGTTTACAAAATTTTTTGATATTTTTTGTTCCCTCAACCATGTTCCCTAGTGTGTAGGCAGCTTAATGCTTTAAACACATAGACGACTGCGGCTACACGACTACACGACTACAAATGCTGCTGGCTGCAATTGTAGTCGTGTATTCAGCTACTTAATTTTTTTGAAAACGACAGCAACATAGTAAACAACTGATCCTAAAAATTTGACGTTTTGATAAATATTAATCTTTTTGGTTTGTGCTTCTAAAATAATGGCTGAGGAATATTTTATTAATTTTGCAAGATCCATTTTTTTTACAAAACATCACAATAAAATTATTTACAAGTATAAATTAATGAAATCTTCAAACAATTGTAAAATATAAACAGCTGTTTCTTCAGTGTTCCCATAACGGTGATTTTCTAGTCAAACTAGAGATTTTATTTCGCCTCTAGCGGGAAAAATTGTCCTGTTTTACATATTTTGTTATATTGTCGACACTATTTTTGTTTTGTAGCCAACAAAAATAGAAATTAAGCATTAAACACATAGACGACTGCAGCTACACGACTACAGCCTGTCAAAAATAAAATACACACGTTTATATGAAAACGATTATTTTGACACCAACACAGCTACACGGCTACACGACTACTTTTGCCGCTGTAGTCAACTTAGGATAATTTCTATTTTTGTTGGCTACAAAACAAAAATAGTGTTGACAATATAACAAAATATGTAAAACAGGACAATTTTTCCCGCTAGAGGCGAATTAAAATCGCTAGTTCTGACTAGAAAATCACCGTTTTGGGAACACTGAAGAAACAGCTGTTTATATTTTACAATTGTTTGAAGGTTTCATTAATTTATATTTGGAAATAACTTTATTGTGATGTTTTGTAAAAAAAAATGAATCTTACAAAATTAACAAAATATTCCTCAGCCATTATTTTAGAAGCACAAACCAAAAAAGATTAATATTTATCAAAATGTCAAATATTTAGGATTATCTGTTTACATGTTGCTGTCGTTTTCAAAAAAATTAAGTAGCTGACTACACGACTACAATTGCAGCCAGCAGCATTTGTAGTCGTGTAGTCGTGTAGCTGCAGTCGTCTATGTGTTTAATGCTTTATCCTAAGTTGACTACAGCGGCAAAAGTAGTCGTGTAGCCGTGTAGCTGTGTTGGTTTCAAAATAATCGTTTTCATATAAACGTGTGTATTTTATTTTTGATAGGCTGTAGTCGTGTAGCTGCAGTCGTCTATGTGTTTAATGCATAAGTACACTTAAGCTCGATTACTGAATGTCGATAACAATCTTCTAAGTAAATATATGAAAATATAAAAAGTCCGAAAAAAACAATTTTTATATTTTTTTAATGCAAAAATTAAAATAATTTTGAACAAATAACATACCGCGGCTAGTCCCATGCAAAATATTTGTTTTGTTGGGATAATCTCGTTGTTGTTACAAATGTTATTGACAACGAACACACAAACATACATATCGTCACCTTAAATGCAAACGGACGTAACTACACTTTTATTTTTTTTACAGGAGAAGCAAAAAACGTTATAAAATCAATAATTAGCGTTTTTTTTAATCACCTGGATTTAGAATTTTTCATACAAAAAGTGGATTTATTAAATCCAAAAAAAAGCTGGATTTAATAAATCCATAATAAAAGCACAAATATATGAAACAGCCTATTAATTTAATGACAGAAAAAAATACGAACGAAAATTAAAAGAGAAACAAAAAAATTGAAAAACTAACAAATAAAAGGTTTTTATTAATTTTTTTTTTTATGAAATATGTTTAGAAAAAAAACTACACCGCACTAAATACATATTTTCGATCTTGGACATGGAGAAATAGCTCAAATAGAAATGGCAATTTTTCACTCTACAGTAAGTAATTTAATTAAATCCAATTAGTGAATATTAAATATTGCAATGGAATTTTTCAATTGTGTAAAAATATAAATTGAAGTGATAAAACTGAAAAGGCAGACTGTTTATCGCTGTTTTATATAAAATATAATTAAAAATTAAAAGTTAAAGTAAAATCCTTCATCATCGAATTCGTTATTAAAAATTAGGGTGAAAGAAGTGTCGAAAGAAAATTTTTTTAAAATAGGGAGAATCTAACCCCATCTGTTGAGCACTTTTAGAAATACTTTTTGGATTTATTAAATCCAAGTGATTAGAAAAAACGGCTAATAATAAAGAATTCTTTGCAGTTTTTTCAAATTTTACTTGTGGTATAGAGATTTATTTATTTTTTAACAACTTTTGTTTTATTTTCATATATTTAAGTTTTTAAGTTAGTTACGTCCTTTTGACTTGCTTTTTTCTGAAAAAAGAAGACGTAACTACACTAAAGTCATTTTTAGATTACAACCAATAACGCCACAAAAATTAAAATATGCATGTTATGTTAGTAAATTTTTCAAGATTTTTTAATAAAAATACTTGTTTATATTTTAATTAATTTTTTTTTAATCTAAATGTTTATATTTTATTAAAAAAAAGAAAAAGGATTTGTTATTCAATTTTAAACTAAAAAAAATACATGTATTTTTAATACAGATATTTAAGGTATTTTAAATGAAAAAAAAAATTGCCACAATACGGGTAATTACCCAAATCGCGGTTAATTTTTGCCTTCGTGGATAGAGCGCGGGTAATTACTTTCATGCGTAGTTTTTCAGTAATCGGATAAATTACACAATTAAAAAATAATTCAATGCATGAATTGGATAAATGATATTTTCAGATTTTTTAGTTTATTGAATAAAGTAAAACTAACTCCGACAGTTCCAATTCAAATGAAGTCAATTTGATTTTTCAGATAATTCATTAAAAAAAAAAATAGAAGTTCTGCTGTAATTTATTATACACAGAGAAAACCAATTCATTGTGACAACGGAATTTCTTGCCAACTGAATGGTTTGGTGGCAGTAACCGAATTATTGGCTGTTGCAATCAAATGTATTCCTGACATAATTTAAATATATTGTTTTAACCGAAATTTTATTGTATTCACCGAATTTCTGTTGCCACAAACAAATATATCGGTAAATCCAAGCAAACCAATCGGTTGGCAAAAAATTCGGTTGCCACAATGAATCTCTTTTCTCTGCGTAGTCCTTTAATATTTTCTTAAATTTGTGAAAACGTCTGCCAATCTCCATTAAAAATTATAGATTTTCAAATGTGCTATTTTGTAGGAAGGAAAAAGAATTTTATTGAAAAATTTAACAGACTCGGGGGAAATAACGGAATTTTTTGGATATAGTGAACAAGATAATAATTATGATGATAAATTATGATATTATAATTTTTATATCCTTCACATTTTGAAATCATAATTTATTCTTATTAGAGAACTTTTTAAGTTCCAAAACGACTATTCTCTTTCAAAAATATATATCTTTAACGCCTCTAATTTAGCAGAAAATAACGCCTCTAAAAATGGGAGAGCTGTAATAACCAAAAAAGTTCTCTTCAATAAGTTTTTATATGATGTGGCTCTTGGCCTTCAAAGAGAAATCATTATATGTATAAGCAGTTCAACATAGCGATATACACTGAAAATATTATTACAGTAACTGACTGTAGTTTATTTAAAAAGTTATCCGTACATTTATTTTTAAATGATTATACAGTTAAAATACAAAGAAATATATTTTTTTAACTGATTTTGTCGTTTATTTAAAAAATAAACTACAAATAAATACGGATTTTCTGTTACAGTTAATATTTTCATTTAAAATGTTTTGTAAAAAAAGGAATTCCTTTTCGATTTCTAGGTCAGTTAAAAAAACGAAATAAACTCAATATCATTTATTCTTACGGATTTTGTAGTTAATTTTTTGAAATTTAAAAAATGGAAATAAATGAAAAATCATTATTTTTTAAGGATTTTGTAGTTTATTTATTAACATTTAAAAATAAATGAAAAGTTCTTTTGATTTAAATGAAAAGTCAGTAGACCGGTTTTCAAGTGATTTTTCATTTATTTTAAATTACATTTTCAGTTAATTTAAACTACAAACTATTTTGAGTGTAGTCGTGATATTTGTTAATGAAGTCTAATTTTTTTAATACATCATAATCTCCCAGAAAAGGGGGTTTTGGTTTTTCTCATAAACTAATGAAGATAGATAATTGAAATTTGCTTCGTTTTATGACGAAAAAAAAAATCAACCAAAGGATTTTTGGCTATTCGAATGTTTAAAGTGGCAAAACGGGGATGAGAAGTTCCAAAGAATCGATTTTCGAACGTCATTTTTGGTGGATAGGAGGGTGAGGGGGCAAACATGTTACATATTTTTTCTAATTTGAGGACCCTTGACAAGAATCTGAAGTAAAAATAACGGTAATATCCGCAAACAAAAAGTCGGTAGTGAAAACGTTAAAATTTAAAAAAAAAATAAAAAAACTCTATAAAAGAGGCCCTGCAGAAGAAACTGCCAAAAGAATTGGTTTGCTAAATATTAGTAAGATAAAAACAGCAAGAACAAAATTCTAGCTATGTTTTAGTTAACTGAAAATAACAATACAATTCACCCTGCTAAAATCAGCAACAACTTTTTCTTAGTTTTAGTCGACTGAAAACATCATAAATTTTTTAGTTTTCATAGCATATGCAGATTTTTTTTAATATGAATAACGATTTAACTCACTGAAATTAGGACTCTACTATTGTTAAGCAATTATTATTATTATTTTTTTTTTTGTTATTTTAACTGGAAAATTGTTACTTTCATTTAACTAAATATAACTAAAATTTGGAGATATAACAGCATTTTGTTGCTGTTTTTTGTCTACTAATATTCAGAGAAGGTTTTTCTGAATTAAGCGGGGTAAATTGTCATTTGTATTGTACTAAAATATAACTAAAATTTTGTAGATTTTGAATTCCCATTGTGGCAACGCTGACACAAGCTTACACACTACATGTGTTTGTATGTTTTTCATACAAGAGTGTAGTTACGTCTTCTTGCATTTGTAGTTACGTCCGTTTGAATTTCTTTAAAAAAGTCGCAATTTTTGATCGTAGAAACCTAAAATTTTGTGTGAACATGTAGTTTGATAAAACGAACCATAATCAATAAAAAACTCGATTTCGAATTTTTATGTAGTTACGTCCGTTTGCATTTAAGGTGACGATATAATAGTGTACTTTTACGTAAAATTGTTGCTTTTCAAAAAGAATAAGTTTTTCCACATTTAATTAAAATAATTTTTATTGATCAAAATATCTTTGCGAAATATGTTAGATTTTAAAATACATCGGTTTATGGAATACGAGTGGTTTATTAATTTACAATGGAGAATCAAAGACAAGTGCACAACAACAACAAAACAATAAAAAATTATTGAAACCATTCAAAATAATCCATTGTGGACTTATAAAAAAATCGCAATAGAAATGGAACGGTGTGTGCAATGCTCGGAAACTTTTGTGCGCACTGTTACAGTTAAAGCACCGTAAGTTGTTTTTCAAGTGGAAAAATTTCACTCAAACTTTAAATGCCTCAAATTGTAATTTAATTTAAACAATGAACAAATTTTTAATTTTATAACAAAGACACAATCAAACAAAATGTGACTTTTTCCCAAGAAAAATAATAGTCTTTTTCATTAAATTTGCGTGAAAATAAACTCTACACAATTTTCACGTGAAGCTGATTGTCGTGAAAAATAATTTTTTTTATATGGAGTATAACAGTTTTTTCACGTGAAACTGGAACAACTTACGGCGCTTAAGGTTGGGCTTAAAACATCTAAAGTTCAGAGAGTTCCGGTCAGAAACGCTAAGAAGAACGTTGATGCCATAAAACGAACAAAACTTCTCTGTATTACATTTGTAGTGGCGCACTTTTTAAGGAGTTATAGCAGCAGTCAGTTTAGCAATATCACTTCTTCCTAAAAGCCAAAAGTTTTGCCTGTTTTTACTGTTTCAAAAATTTCATATAAAAGTCCGATTTTGGTCGAATAATTTAATGATTTCAAGTTAGTTCTTTCACCAATGTCTATGTAATTCGGTCACCCTATGTTAATAGCTTATGCCTGCAAAGAGAAAACGGGCTGGATTTCAGAAAAACCACAAATGAATTGACAAATTGTGTTGCTTAAATTATAATAAATATGATGAAATATATCAATAAAAATATTAAAAATTATCATTCTATCATGAAAAATGCGCCGAAAAAATATTAACTTCCTGTTTGAGGTCACATTTTAAATATATGGGTGATATCAAAAAATGTGATAAAAAGCGTGTAACCACCTAATTTCTAATACATGGATTACATTTGAGTTACATATTTCGATATATATCAGCGCATTGTCACCTGTTTTACAAAATTTATAACAATCTGACCAATTTTTGGTTAATACATAAAATTTGTGACCAATTTTATAGGCCAAATGTAAACTCCGTAACAAATAACTCATAAGGTTTTTTAATTTTAACAGCTTATATTTTAATAACCAATAAAGCTAAACACTAACTGTAAGAATTTTTATGAAGAGGAAAAGTGCCGTTTTTAATACAAATTAATACATTTTACAAACTTTTTCGTATATCTTAGCTATCACGACTTCAACTCTGTAACGATTTTTCGTCATAATTTTTGATAAAAATGCATATACCAGAAATTTGGAGTTATTTATTACACTGTGAGACAAATGATAGTGGTCAGTGATCGGGAAGGGTTCAAACTACCGGGGAAAGTTATATCGGCGCCGGGTCACCCCTAGGAATCGAGATATATCGATTTGACCTTTGGTGGTCTTTTTTTTGACATACAAACAATTTTAAAAAAATTAAAAATTACAATTCCTTTAATCTGTTCATATAACGTTTTTCTATATACTCAACAGTTTTGCCGGTAAAAATAAATGTATGAAGAAAAAAATATTTTTTGCCTAAAATATTAAAAAAAAGTAATAAACAAAAGGTTATTGATTTTTATGGTAGCGGTAACAAACATTTATTTTTACCGGCAAAACTGTTGAGTATATAGAAAAACGTTATATGAACAGATTAAAGGAATTGTAATTTTTAATTTTTTTAAAATTGTTTGAGCAAAATCGGACTAATGGTTCTTGAGTTATGTCAAAAAAAATATATATCTCGATTCCTAGGGGTGACCCAGCGAAACGCCGGGACACGTATAACTTGTTTTTGACCGATATAACATTTCCCGTTGGTTTCATCCCATCCAGATTTTGACTGTCGCATAGTGTTATTTATATTGCGAAATGTATAATGTTATTTATACTCAAATGATCGTTGGACTGTAAGTAGTCATCCAGTATAACAGACTTGAAGCTTTTCTGCAGCATGTAACATTCTCGAGATGAAAAAGGATGTCTTTAATAAGATTTGAAAAAATGTTGTAAAATCCGTTCCTAATTTTTACACCAAACTATTTAACGAGTAAGAAAAACAATGTCATATTTGGATTCACCTTGTAGGCATCATGCGATTTTGTTTCGGAAAAAATTCTGACAAAGCGTTTCTGAAAGAAAACGAAAAAAGTAACCAAATGTAAACTCCGTAACTGTAAACTCCGTAACCAAAATTGTTTGCATCAGATTGCATTCAAAAAAATCTTTAAAATATTTTAAAATAACCATAAACAGAAGTGATTCAACGAATATTTATGCGTCAAAAGACGATTCAACTAATAATTTTGCGTCAAATCAAAAAAATTTATCAGTTTTTTACCCTAAGCTGCTGGAGCGAAAAACGATTGATTTTGCATTTCATTGGTTTTGAATCGATATTTCGAGTCATTACTGACATTAGTTTGACAAATTAAATTTGTTTGCACAACCGCTTTTTGGATTTTAAAAAATTTTATATTTTTGAAAAGCATTTAAAAGGACCAAAAATACAAAATTAAAAAAAAAAATTTTTTTTCGCGGAATGAATTGTATTTTTATTCGCGAAACCGCCGATTTGATAAACACAAATTATATATCATTGGAAAGCAAGTTGAAAACCCAAATACGAAAAACTAATAAATTGAAGAAAATTCGTACGCAATTTTTTTTGTTATATCTTTTGCTTGCAGAAATGTAAACTCCGTTACAACAAAAAAAATTAAAATTGTGCAAAAAAAGTTATTGCGACAACTTGTAGAAGAGATTTTTTGCAATTAGGTTTATAATAACTAAACTTACTGATTCCATTACGAAAAAACCGAAATATTAACACTTTTTGCTTCTCACAAATTTGGCCTAAAAATTTATCACATTTTTTTATTTCACCCATATATTTTTTCTCACTAACTCAGAGAATTGCATTCTAGTGCTGGTAAAAATATGAGTACAGGGTATCGAGTATTTGTATTTTTTTTGGGGTACTCGATACTTAAAACTACTACTCCATATTTTTAGAGTTGTGTTTTGGACGGAAAAAGATATATAAATGTGACTTCACTAAAATATTTACCACAAAAATGTCACTTCGCTAAAATGTTTATCACAAAACAACAACTCTGATAAAAGAAAAAAATCAGAAGTAAAATATTTAAAAGTATTTGTTACAAATTAGAAAAACATAATGAATAGTTAGTAAAAAGGCTTAAATATAGGTTTATAAATTTAAATATCGAATCCACGTAAACATTTGCAGAGAATTTTATTAAGAAATTTAAAACAATTTTAAATTTAAAACCCGTTAAAAGCATCGAGTATCCAAATAAAAAATATCGGATAGTATCGAGTATTAAAAAGTAACCGACTATTGTATACTCTTTATTTTATAAATTCGTTGCTTTCACTACCATTGTGAACAGTGAATTCAGTAATGTCAACAGATAATTCTGAATGCGGTTGGGACACTTCTACTCTGGATACAGATTTTGTTCCATTCCAGAGATAAGACATCAGAATTTACACTACTCACCGGTAGTGGGGGCTAAGACTTAATAGGTCCATTCAGTTACTTTTCTTACTCAAGGCCAGTAAGAATTACTCAGTGCAAACATACAGAGAATAAGACAAGGTTTACTCTCAAAATAAAATTTTCTCAAACATGTACGCGAACAGAAAATATGCAACAATTTGAAAGTTTGTAGACACGGCTGATTGCAATACCAAATATACAAATACATTTTAACTGGCCGCTATGGAAGAAGAGAATTTTTGATGATAAATCTGAAATAGGCAATTTTTAGAATGTTTTCTTATCTTTCCCATAATTTATTTTGAAAGTTTTACTGCTTTGCATTTCCATAAAATAACATACTTGGAAATTTTTTTTTACAATCAACAAACATATTCCCAATAAAAATTTGCAAGAAAAAGAAGAAGACTTAGAAACTCTCACCATAGAACTGTTATTTTATTCTCTCTGTTTTCCTTCTGTTTACTGAGTATTTGTATTAACGAGCGCCATCCAGTAAAATTTTGTGCAAATTTGTACAAATTTTCCAGTAATCGAATGGACCTAATATTACTTGAGCAACTATTTAGTCTCAGTTCAGTATCAGCTGAGCTTATACTCGTATTTAAAAAACATAAAGATTGTTGAAAACAGCACTAAATGAAAAGAAAACAGGCGCTTAATATGTTTGAATTACAAAATTTGAGATATGATTTACTTTTTTTAGATTTTTTGTTTGTTTTTATTTAAATTTTGAATAAAAAAGAAAAGTGTCAGTTTACTGACTTACCGATGTCGTTATCACTTGTTTTTTTTGGTGATGCCATAGCTCTGGTTTCAATAAGAGTTTTGCTTCAAAGTTAGTTTCAATTCCTGAAAGCTTTCGGAACACCAGACAACTAACCATTATTAGTTTTTGAAAAATAGAAACTGCTTGCCATTAAGAATTTACTTGGTGTTTTATTCCAATATAACCTTACAACAAACAGATAGCTCCTTATCTGTATGTGGAACTATATTTCTTTTGTAACCATTAACACTTCCTCTATTTAAAACATCCCAGCAAAACCTTCTACTCAGTTTTGTAAGAAGAAATAAAGGTAGATAATATCCTACTCTCCTATTACAATACCTATTGTTTTATTAAAGGTTTATTCTAATATATTTTGTCCAGCGGCAACGACATCTCTGATCAACACTTGGTGTCCAATTATTGAATGCGTATCATAATGTGATAAGTACTTGTAAAAAGGAGATAACAAAAGGATTAAAAGGAGAAAATATTCTAATTGAAAAAAAAATTGCTCATGCATTAGTTAATTCTGGCTCTTCTGATAACAAACTAAACATTTTGTAGGCTGTAATCAGGCTTGCCAGATACTATTTTTCATTATCCCCAAACAAATCTAAAAACATCACCAAAAGGTCCCCATCTGGAAAAAAAATTTAAAAAGGTAATAGGGTTAAAAAAAAATTGTTTTAATTTTTGCAATAAAAAATAAAAAATTATTTTCATATATTTAGTTCGAATATTTTTCTACCCCAAGTCCAAAATCCAATATAATATTGTCATATTAGATTTTATTTGTTATTTCAAAAAGGTTGACCATATTAAATTAAATGATGGGTTTATTTAATTTGCTCAAATTAACCTTGTTTTCTTGTTTTTTTTTTAATTTCAAATTTTTCAAGTTTGTCTATTAAATACAGTAGACTTTAAAAGTATAATTCTTTAATTCGATTTTCAATTTTGAACAAATCGATTTGCAAAACTCACTTTATTGATTGAATTAGATCCTACTTCAATCAATCAGTTTAATTTTTGTTGATTTTTTTGATAATCAAACGAATTGATTCAATTAAAACAAATCAATTTAAACAAAAATAGTTGCCTTCATTTATAGTTCGGGAATCATATCATAAAGCAAATAATTTAATCGAATCAAAATTGATTCAATTTAAATTTGAATAAATCTACTTTATTCAATTTTAAATCATTGATTTAAAGCGATAATGAATTATTAACTAATTTATAAAATGAATCAAGTTTAATGCCAGTTAATCTCTATATATAAAAGAATAACGTGACTGACTGACTGACTGACTCAACATCGCCCAGCCCAAACCGCTGAAGCTAGGAAGTTGAAATTTCGTATGTAGGTTCCTCTTTCGGGGTAGACGTCCACTAAGACGGGATTTATGGAAATTCCTACCGGAACGGGCAAAAAGGGGGAAAGTGTCCCCCTTGACGGCCTGCCAAAACCCCTTTGGCTAGAAAGCTGAAATTTAAGATATGTGTTCCTTGGAGTAGGGGCTAACTTTTCTGGAAAGTACTTTCTAGAATTTTGGACAGGGACGTTGTAAAAATTGGGGTTAAAAAGGGGAAAAAGGCCCCCCTTGACGGCCTGCCCAAACCGCTGGAGGTAGGAAGTTGAAATTTGGTATAAAGGTTCCTCCACTATCGTAGACATCCACCAAGACGGGAGTTTTGGAAATTTTTACAGGGACGGGCAAAACGGGGAAAAAGTCTCCCCCTTGACGGCCTGCTCAAACTGCTGGAGCTATGAAGTTGAAATTTGGTATGTAGGTTCCTCGACCGGTGTAGACGTCCGTTGAGACGGCATTTTTGGAAATTCTTATCGGGAGGGGCAAAAAGGGGACAAAAAAAGTACCTTTTTCCAAAAAAGTACCTTTTCCCAAAAAAAGTACCTTTTCCCAAAAAAAGTACCTTTTTCCAAAAAAAGTACCTTTTTCCAAAAAAAGTACCTTTTTCCAAAAAAAGTACCTTCTTCCAAAAAAAGTACCTTTTTCCAAAAAAAGTATCTTTTTCCAAAAAAAATTCCTTTTTCTAAAAAAAGGACCTTTTTCCAAAAAAAAAGTACCTTTTTCCAAAAAAAGTAGCTTTTTCCAAAAAAAGTACCTTTTTCCAAAAAAAGTACCCTTTTCCAAAAAAAAGTACCTTTTTCCAAAAAAAGTACCTTTTTCCAAAAAAAGTACCTTTTTCCAAAAAAAGTACCTTTTTCCAAAAAAAGTACCTTTTTTCAAAAGAAGTACCTTTTTCCAAAAAAAGTACCTTTTTCCAAAAAAAAGTACCTTTTCCCGAAAAAAGTACCTTTTTCCAAAAAAGTACCTTTTTCCAAAAAAAGTACCTTTTTCCAAAAAAAGTACCTTTTTCCAAAAAAAGTACCTTTTTCCAAAAAAAGTACCTTTTTCCAAAAAAAGTACCTTTTTCCAAAAAAAGTACCTTTTTCCAAAAAAAAGTACCTTTTTCCAAAAAAAGTACCTTTTTCCAAAAAAAAGTACCTTTTTCCAAAAAAAGTACCTTTTTCCAAAAAAAGTACCTTTTTCCAAAAAAAGTACCTTTTTCCAAAAAAAGTACCTTTTTCCAAAAAAAGTACCTTTTTCCAAAAAAAAGTACCTTTTTCCAAAAAAAGTACCTTTTTCCAAAAAAAGTACCTTTTTCCAAAAAAAGTACCTTTTTCCAAAAAAAGTACCTTTTTCCAAAAAAAGTACCTTTTTCTAAAAAAAGTACCTTTTTCCAAAAAAAGTACCTTTTTCCAAAAAAAGTACCTTTTTCCAAAAAAAGTACCTTTCCAAAAAAAGTACCTTTTTTCAAAAGAAGTACCTTTTTCCAAAAAAAGTACCTTTTTCCAAAAAAAAGTACCTTTTCCCGAAAAAAGTACCTTTTTCCAAAAAAAGTACCTTTTTCCAAAAAAAAGTACCTTTTTTAAAAAAAGTACCTTTTTCCAAAAAATGTACCTTTTTCTATAAAAATGTACCTTTTCCAAAAAAAAAAAGTACCTTTTCCCAAAAAAAATACATTTTCCAAAAAAATAACTTATTCAAAAAAAGTACCTTTTCCAAAAAAAAGTACCTTTTCCCAAAAAAAGTACCTTTTTCTAAAAAAATGTTCCTTTTCCCAAAAAACATACATTTTTTCAAAAAAATACCTTTTTCAAAAAAAGTACCTTTTCCAAAAAAAAGTACCTTTTCCCAAAAAAAAAGTACCTTTTTCTAAAAAAATTTTCCTTTTCCAAAAGAAGTACCTTTTCAAAAAAAAGTACCTTTTTCCAAAAAACATACATTTTTCCAAAAAAAAACTACTTTTTAAAAAAAAATACCTTTTGCAAAAAAAGTACAAATAAAGTACTTTGTAAAAACAAAGTATCTTTTTCCAAAAAATTTCGTTTTTCCAAAAAGTACCATTTAAAATAATATATAATTTCAAAAAAACTACTTTTTTTCCTCCACCCACGGATATCTCCACTAAAACAAGGTTTCTTGATATTCGGCATAGACGTGCGCTAAGACTGGATTTTTGGAAATTCCTACCGGAACGGGCAAAAAGGGGAAAAGTCTCCCCATAAACAGTCTCACAAATTGGAAAAGTGCCTGCCCAAACCACTGGAGGTAAGAAGTTGAAATTTGGTATAAAGGTTCCTCTACTGTAGTAGACATCGACTAAGTTTGTATTTTTGGAATTCCCTACAGGATATCCCAAAAGGAAACTCCGTATGTGAGTTCCTCCTTCTGTGTAGGCGTCCGCTTAGACGGAATTTTTGGAATTCCTATCGGGAGGGGAAATAATGTAAAAGTCTCCTCCTGACGGCTTGCCCAATCCCTTTTGGCCAACCTAAAATTTTAAATATGTATTCCTTGGAGTAGGACTAACTCACCGGCAACGTAATTTTTCTATTTTGGAACAGGAACATAGTAAAAATGGTGGTTGAAAGGGAAAAATGTCCCCACTAACGGCCTGCCCAAACCGCTTAGGCAATGCAGTTGAAATTTGGTATGAATGTTCCTCATCCATCGCAGATAGCCGCGAAGATGGAATTTTTGTAAATTCCTAAAGGGAGGGGCAAAAAGAAGAAAAGCCTCACCTTGGGGGCCGGTAAAAACCCCTTCGGCTAGAAGCCTGAAGCTTAAAATGTGGGTCCCTGGAGTGAGGGGTAACGTATTAGAAAGATACTTTTTGAATTTTGGACAGGGTCGTTATAAAATGGGAGCTAAAAAAGGGAAAGTTGCCCCTTAACGACCTGTCCAAACTCCTGGAACTAGGAAGCTGAAATTCGGTACTTAAGTTCCTCTCAGCCTGCTCAAACTGCTGGAACTAGGAAGCTGGAATTCCCTGTCGATGGATTTTCGGAAATTCCTACCGAGAGGGGCACAAATAGTAAAAGTTGGCTAGAAACCTGAAATGTAAAACATATGTTACTTGGAGTATCTGCTCACTTACCGAGACGGTGCTTTTTGGACAGGGACATTGCAAAAATGGGGATTAATGAAGCGAAAAGTGCCGCTTAAAGGCCTGCCCAAACCGCTGGAGGTAGGAAGTTAAATTTTGGTATTAAAGTTCCTCCTCTATTGTAGACATCCGCTAAGATGAGATTTTTGGAAATTTCCACAGGTAGGGTCAAAAACAGGAAAAGTCTCCCCCTTAACGGCCTGGCAAAACTGCTGGAACAAGGGATCTTAAATTGGGTTCCTTCTCCAACGTTGACGTCCCCTAAGATGGTATTTTTGGAAATTCATACCGGGAGGGGTAAAAAGTGAAAAAACTTCCCCCTTGATGGCCTGGCCAAACTGCTGGATATAGAGACCTAAAATTATGTATGTAGTAGGTTCCTCCTCCAACGCAGATGTCCTCTAAGACGGAATTTTTGGAAATTCCTACCGGGAGGGGTAAAAACGGAATAATTCTCCACCTTGATGGCCTAACCGAACCCTTCGGCTAGAAACCTGTAATATATAATATGTTTTCCTTGGAGTATGGGCTAACTTATCGACAAGGCATTTCTAGGACTTTGGACAGGAACGTGGTAAAAATGGTGGTTCAAAAGGGGAAAATTGCCCCCCCCCCCTTAACGTCTGCGTCTTTAGCTAGAAACCTAAAACTTAAAGAACAAGTGTATATGAAACACTAAAATTAAGAAACTAAATAGGAAACGAGTGGGATTGAAACACTACACAAGTGGAATGAAATGGATATAAACGTTGAACGAGTGGAATTGAAATTATAGACAATGCAAATGGATTGGAAGAGGGAATTACCTGTTCAAACACTATCAACGGAATATGAAAGTTATGTAGCATTGAAACATACTCCCCAAAAAGTTAAACAAATTTTCTGAAAGAGAAAAAACCTTAGAAAAGGAATGGAACTTATATATTCCGATATTTAAACTTCATGTAACGAAGCACCGGTGGAAGAAACCGACGCAGTAAATTTTCCAACTGAATTTGTGAATTTACTTGAATTGCCAGGTCTACCTTTACATAAACTGGAATTAAAAAAAAAACTTTAAGACACGCTAACAACGTAGCTTTGCCCGCTATTTTTAATATTATAAAATGCTTTCCAACCCTGCTTTACGTTATTTATTTTCATTCAAAACACAAATGAACAAAACTACTTACGGGTCTATCTACCTAAGTTCGCACTTTACCAAATTATCTTAACATACACACGTATATTGCAATTTATTATGGATTCATTATTAACAATCCACTTTCATGAGAAAAAGTGATCAAATATTTATTTATTTTAAACCCATTGTTGTGCAGAATTATTTATTTGTGGTGGCTGAGTGAAGGCTTTAAATAAAAAAACTTTAAATAAAAAAACGAATTTAATAAAAATTGTGGGGGGCCTTTAAGGCACGCTAACAACGTAGCGGGCTGCGCCCGCTAGTTCAATATAAAAGATACGATTATAAATCAGGCATAAAGGATTTAGTCATATCAGAAAATGTATTAAACGGTAAATTTGTACCTTTCTTTGAAATTATGTAAAAAAATTGACTAAAGATTTCGGAAAACTATATAAAATTGATATAAGCTGTGTTTTCGACTTAACTATATCCGTTAACTCATAAAACTATATCCGTTAACTCATAAAAAAATCAAAGTGCATAAAAACGCATTAAAGGCGAAAACTAACACATTACTTTTCGTATGCACGTTAACTTTAAACACGGATAATTATCAACGTTGAAAACTCAACATTTATACATTTTCACATCTGACGTAACTTATTCGCATTACTTCCTAAAAACTTTTTCTGACGTACGTTCGATTATAACGGAAGAATTATTATCATAACCTGTTTAAATTTTTTTTATACTACAATCGGTTTAACGTAGATTTGCTTTAAATACTTCACATTGATAGGCATGAGACAAAATACATCTATATTCTTCAAAACTTACGAAATGTTTTAAATATCCCCAAAAAGTCCTCAAAACATTTTTTTAAATCTCCCAAAAAAAAAAAAATCCCCTGGCCCCAAATGTAGATTTTTGCCCCAAGGACCAACAAAAAATCCACAAATTTAGGGGGTAGCCTAGCTCTGATTGACAATACTTTAATAAGCCACACTCATCGCTGTGCCGATCGTGGTGTATCTCGTTAAGAGGTTATGCAATCAGCCATAGCCTGTGTAGAGGGTTGCCGGTTTGATTCCCGGTCATGGCATACACAAAAAGTTTTTCAGGTAGAGACAATTTAATAATTTTATCAATTGAAACATAAACTAACCACTGATGAGTCTTTGGATGAGACGAAACTGCTGCAGATTGGTTAATCCCTTGTGTCCGTTAAATTTGTGAATAAAAATGTTTTCTTCTTCTTATTCCTGGAAATAAGCTTTAGATAATATTTTAAATATTAATTTAAAATCCATAAATTTTTCACAAAAATTTAATTTATAAAATTTTATAGAAAAACGAATTGTTTATACCATTAAAACTTTCAAACATCTGAATTTGGCATCCGTACACTCAGATAAAAAAGTTAGTAAAAAAATTTGTAAACAGTTCCCAATCGCACTATACTATTTTTATACTGATTATTAGTACAATTTTTATTTTTAGTAATCATTTTTGCTATTCTCTTATTACAAATTACCGATTTTTTTACTAATTTTCGCTGCTGATTTCAGCAAAACATTTTACTAATTTTTCAAAACCGAGTACTAAATTTAGCAGAAAAATATACTGAAAATGTTGGGTTTTAATTTTTAATCAAAAAAATAAAAATTGTTTTTTTGACCTTTTTATTAATCAATTAGAAATTTATTAATTCAGTTCGAGGCCAATTTCCTTATTATGAATTAACATAATAAGTACTTTTTTCAAATTTATAATTGAGAAAAATATACTAATTTAAAAATATTTTTTTTCGATTTTTTACAATTCTTGTTTAGTTTATATTTGTTACTATTGATATACATATATATATATTTAGAAATAACACGCAGGAAATTTTATTGCATCTCCAATGCATAAAACGGCAATAACTGGAGAACCGCTTGCAATTTTGACTCCAAATTTCAAGTACGATGAAGTAATTATACGCTTGTTACAATCGAAAGAAAATTTTTTTTTTTAGATTTTACAGTTTTTTTATTTTTTAGTACAATTTTTTGCTAATTTCAGCAGATTGATTTTAAATTACAGTTTACAGCAATTTACTGAAATTTAGTAGCTGCAACTAATTATTTATACTAATTTCATTGTACTAAAATTATGATATTTAGTAAGTTTTTTTAACTGATTTTAGCAAATCGATTACATAAATTTTACTAAAATTTAGTAGCGGCTACTAATTTTTTCAACTAATTTTATTGTACTACAGATCAGCAGACATGTGTTGCTAAAATTAGCGAAAAATACCGCTGGCCTCAAAACAATAAAATTTCCCGTAATAACAGCAAAATTTTCAGTAGCCATTACAGGCTTTTTTGGTTGAGTGTAGGGTAAGGCGTTTGATGTACTACAATATCTTACCAAGGTTTTGCTGGGATATAATAACATTTTGTTATCTAAATTTTTCTGAAAATAAAATATTAATGGTGATGCTGTAAGGATTGTTCATGATAAAACACTTAAAAAGTGGCGCCGGAATTCGTGGGAATTTTTGACAATTACATAAAATTTACATAATATTTATGTTTTTTCTGCTCATATTATGCTGTTTACACAAAAGTGTCAAAATTAACGCAACACTCATTAAATCCTTGTTAACCTTATGAGTGGCAACATTACTTGCAACATATACTCAAGTGCGTGACTCCTTTTTTTTGTTGTTTTTATTTGTAGACATAAGTGGTGTACAGTAATGTAAAACTTTTACAAAGTTGTCGCTAATTACTTTTGCTACATGTTATATGAATGTTCTTACATGTTTGGTAAACTAAGTATATGACCATATGTGTAACACGAAACCACAATTATCACCAGAGCGAAATAAAGAAGGATGTTGGAAGTGTTTTTGTAAATACAAGTCCCAAAGAGAAAGGAAAAAAACTAACAAATTGTTTAAATGTTTAAAATGACTACTAACTTATGTATATGTGTATTTAAAATTTCATTGTTAAAAAATATTATATTCCTTTTAAAATCTACCGATAGATTTATTTTTCCATTTTCCTCCTCAATTTGTTACACTTTCTTCAATAAATCCCTCAAAATTGTCCATGCTTGTCACTGAAACTAATTCACTCTTGTTCAAATATTAACAACTTTATATTTGTGCAAATTATCTACAAAATTTGTGATTTTATACCTTAAAAATTTTGTTAAAAATTATCTCATACATAATTGATTGATAAATTGTAAGTGATTGTCTCGTTAAGCACCCTACTGTTATGGCGAATGATGAGTGAGTATGAATGTGGTAGACCTTATAAAAACCATTGGTGTAACAAATTGATTTTTTACACGTAAGAGTTGTTAACAAATGGACGTTGTTCGTTGGGTTTTTCCGTTTTTTTTTTTTTTTTTTTTGGCGCAAACTACAAGTCTTATTGTGCAAAGTTTTTAAAAGGACGAAATCATTGCAATAATATTCAATCATTAAGCTTGTAATTATAATTTCATGCTCAACAACACATGCCAAAGTGCTAAATATTGGTATTTTTTTGTTGTAAATTTAACAAAAATTTTAAGTTTTTTTGTGGTAATAATGTCATCTTCATTTTAACGCTTGTTTAAAGGAAAACCGTAACAAATTGTTATGGGTTCATTCTTACAACATCTCTTTTCATTGACTACATAATTGTCGGCATTTGATTTAAGGGTACAAATTGAGTTGTCGACTTTTTTAATATAATACACTAATACAAATAATACAAAAAAATCGAAAAATTATAGTTAAAACTACTAAAAAATTGTTTGTTGCAGAAATAAATTGCTGAAATTAGCAGATTATATTTGCTAAATATTAGTAATATAGCAACAGCAAAAATAAAACTGTTAAATATACAGAAATTTAGTTATATTTGAGTTAAATTTTATTTAATAGAAAAAAACAACTTAACCTGCTAAGATCTGCAAAAATGTTTGCTAAATCATTAGTGGATTAAATAATCACAAAAAAAAAAAAATTAAAAAAATTTCAAATTCGGATACACCAATTGATACAATTGTATAAGGTAAATATCGGATATAATCAGAGCAGTAAAATATTGAAATCGATTTAATTGCAATCACATGATTTCGCGTTAGTGATTGCTAATATTTTGATTGTATTCAATATCGTAAATTTAATTTGAAATCATGAAATCAATACGATAAAAATGATTGAAATCAATTTATATACTAATTGATTGCAATTAAACTTGATTCCAATCGATTTGATTGCAATTACTTTAATTGATTGCAATTACTTTAATTGCAATCAAATCCAGTAATTCCAACCAAAATTAAATCCGAATCAAAATCTTCGTTCTCTTCAAATGATAATCCTTCTTCCACTAAAATCTGGTGTTTTCCATGGTGTATTTTGTTATAATATATAAATTCGTATTATCTCAGTACCAGGGTTGACAGGCAATACCGCTAAAATACCGTTATCAATTCAAAACCCTTTCAACTGACTACCGTTACCTCTAAAATACCGATACCGAAAAACTGAAATACCGTTATCTTTAAAATACCGATACCGAAAAAAATTAAATATCGATATCCTTAAAATACCGTTACCCTAAAATACCATTACCGTTATTTTTAATTTTCTGTTTTTAGTAATTGCACGTTGGTAAATTGGTTCTGTTTTTAATCTCGTGTTTTCTTTGTAAAAAAAAAATTGCGGGATGCATCGAAATAGCTAACTACCGTTATCATTAAAGTACCGTTACCGAAATAACTGAAATATCGCTAACCTTAAAATACCGTTACCGAAATAATCAAAAAACCGTTATCCTTAAAATACCGTTACCGAAATAATCTAAAATAGCGTTACCCTTACCGATAACCGCATCGTTTCGGTTACCATCCATGCTTAATACATATTTTAATTTCTATTATCAAATAAATGGGTCACCCCGTGACTGTTTCATAAAAATTCATTTCTGGGAATATCGCTCTCGAATGTACCTCATGTGAATAACAGGGGCGCGTACAGTGATTCAAAACTTCCAAAAATTTTGTCCGTTTTGCTCTATCTCGCTTAGTTTTCGAGATACACGCCATTTTGTAAAATGGCGATTTTTTTTTAAAATTTTTGCTCCAATGGAGTATTAACACACCCCAACAATACAAATAGGCCAGGTCTTGTAAAACATCCGATTGATCTATTTCTATAAAACTGTCACGGTCTGACGTGGGTCACCCTGTGACTGTTTTATGAAAGTTTATTCCTGGGAATCGCTCTCGGACTTACCTCATACGAATAATGGGAGCGTGTACACTGATCCAAAACTTGCAAAAAAAATTGCCCGTATCTTGAAAACTACAAAATGGCCTGAGAATCGCTCTCGGACCTACCTCATATGAATAATGAGTACAATTTTGGCCGGGCCATTTTACAAAATGGCCTGTTTCTCGAAAACTAAGCGAGCAAAACGGACAAAATGTTTGCTCCGATGGAACACATCCCGATAATACAAATAGGCCAGGTCTTGCAAAGCTTCCAATTGATCCATTTCTATAAAACAGTCACGAGATGACGTTGGTCACCCTGTGATTGTTTCATAAAAATTTATTGCTGGGATTCGCTAGATTCCAAGTGTATATTATTTCATTAGACTTTCACTATAGTTGTGATTTCAGGAGAATTGATTAAAATCGCATGATTTCAACAAAAATTTGATTGCAATCGAATTTGATTGATTGATTGCAATTCAATTAATTGCATTGATTCCAATTCAATTATTTGCATTTAATGATTTCTAAAAACAATGCTTTCAAAATGAATGCAATCATAAAGTATTGCAATTTTAACAAAATTTCATTTTGAAATCTGAAATCATTTTGAAATCATATAGAATGAAATCAGTTTGTTTGAAATCACTTCGATTGCAATCCAAATTGATTGCAATTTTTTACAGCTCTGGATACAATTATATTTTATTTATATAAAATCGTACCAATTACGAACTAAACAGATACTATTAGATATAACCGGATGCAATTTCATCTGATTAATATATAATTTAATCAGCTTAGATTTAAATTGATACAAGTAGATAACAACTGATTAAATTTGATCGGGTTCTTTTTCGTATGAAACTGTATATTTATATAGATATAATTTAATCACATATATATGACTATATGTATCTATTTTTAGTCGGGGGGTTAACATAACAATAAATTTCATCCGTATTTGCATAAATTTTGCATGGTAATTTTTTAGTAATTTTTATTTCTTAATTTTAAGAATTTGGAAGCTAATTTAAATCACAGTTGTTTTAAAATTTATTTATTTTTTGTGGCTTCCCTACCAGATTTACCAATAGATGCCGCTATTTCCCATATTTTTTATTGTGTAATCATAAAATACTGAATATCTCGGAAATTAAGCGAGATAGATAGAAATGAACAAAAATCCTTGCTATAAATTATGCTTTAAAAACCACCTATATTTCCAATAATAAATATGGGCCTATCTCGTTTCAAATCCGAAAAGTCTAAAAACCTTCTTAGCTAATTTAACTAAAATTGTGTCCACTAATAAAAAAAAAAGCCTGTAAAAATTTTAGTTCAAACTACTAAAAATTAGTTAGAAATTACAATGCCTTGCAGAAAAAACTGCTGAAACTGGCATAATATTTTTGCAAAATTTTAGTAAGATAGGAACGGTAAAATTAAAACTGTTAAATATAGAGAATTTTAGGTATATGTAAGTTAAATTTTAGTTGGCAGAAAATAACAAATTAACATACTGAGCTTTTTTCTATATTCCATATCTTTCGGTTTTGGGACAACTTTTCCCATAGCGCCTTTTTCACCAATATTTCAAATAAGTGGCAACCCTGGGTCTACGACATAGGCAATATGGGTATCTGAATATTTGTTTTCTCGAGTACTTTAAGGCTATCTACAAATAAATTTAGCTTTCGTAAATTTCAGTTTGATCCTACTTTTTCATCCTTCACCGTGAGATTAGGCTGCTTAAAAAATACGTGCCTCTAATTTTTTCCATTCTATTACACATCCAAATTTCATTAAAATCGGAGAAAACGCATTAGGATACCTTCCTTGCAAGTCTTTTTTTCTCTTATATTTTTGACGTAAATAATCTACGACAGTTTAAGGTTTTTGTTTGCTTGTTAGTTTTAAAATTTATAGTTAATTTTCTTTAAAAAAAAACCAAATCTATGTGGCCAAAAAGTTTTTGTTTTATTTTGGTAAAACAAAAATGTTTCCAAATATAAATTGTCCGCAAAATTTTTAAAATACATTTTTCACTTTTTTCTGCTATAAATTTACGTTAACAAATTTTGGAAAAAGAATTACAACTACTACAAATTTGTTTTGTTAGTTTTCACAAGTTTATCGATGAAATTTATTACGTTGTTATACGAGAGTTGTATAAAATCATTCCCCGTGACTTTTTGTGTCTGTGTCTGTTTTTTTATAGCTAACTAGCGAGCGGGTGGACAAAGACTTGTTATGCGGCTCATATGTCAAGTATTTCTAAACTTTCCAGTTTTCATTTATTCCTTGCTCTAATACCCTACAACATAAACATAGAAAAGCATGAGTCAGTCCATTTGGATGTTATTTATCCATATTAAATAATCGTATTTAAATTATAGGAAGCATTCAAGAATGTCTCTCAATAAATGATTCCTTAAGGCAAATTTACACGCGAGAGAAAACTGCTAGGGTTTGAATAAATATAACCCTAATTTTTTTAAATCATTCACAATAGAGCTATTTAGAGTTTCTGATATCAGCAGTCAGCTAAATATTAGTGAGATAAAAATATCAAAAAAGCTACAAACTTTTAGCTATATTTCGAAATTGAGAATTACTTTCGTCAGAAATATATTTTTCATAAATATAAAGAAACATGTCATCATTTTGCATTAAAAAAAACGCTTTTTATAAATACGATGAATGTTTTTCTTCGAGTGATACTAGTACATTAGAGTGCACCACCTTACAGGCAAAAAAAAAAGTGCGCCTATACCCTCCAATATGAAGTATTTTTGCAAGGAGGGTTCAAAAAAAATTTTTTTATTTTTTTTTGCCGAACGTAGGGGTCGCCATTTTACATTTTTCGTTATATCTTTGGTATTTACAGTGGGATCTTAAATTATGATACATCGATATTTTTCTCTCGAGGAGACCAGTGTTTTGCTCTAAGGACATTTTGACATCAAGTATGCCGTTCTAGTAGTTACCCACAAGATCTCAGTTGCTACAACCCTAATGTCAGAAAATTAAAGCTCGCAAAAAATCATTAAACTTTTGCTAAGGAAGTTTTTCGCTAAACCCAGTAGAATTTTTTTTTATATATTGGTTGCCGAACGTAGAGGGGTCGCCTTTTTAAATAAATTTTTTTAATTGGATTTTTAGTATATATAAAAAAAACACTGATCTCTTCGAGGCAAAAAAATCGATATATCTCACTTTAAAATCCGATGTAAAATGCCAAAGCGAACTTTTTTTTTGAGGTACGGTCTATAGTACATATTTAGTCAAATTTGTTGCTGATTTTAGCAAAAAATTTTTAGGTTGTAGTTTACAACAATTTTACCAAAATTTAGTAGCGGTTACTAATTTGTTCTACTAATTTCATTGTACTACAAATCAGTACACATTAGGGATGCCGAACGGGACTGGTTTTTACAAATCCCGGGATTCGGGATTTTGAAAATTTCAATCCCGGGATCCCGGGATTTTTCGGGATCCCGGGATTTATCGGGATCCCGGGATTTTTCGGGATTTCGGGATTTTTCGGGGTTTCGGGATTTTCTTGTTTCATCATATTTTTGATTTTAAAAGTAAATAGCTGAAATAAACCCTAAAAATTTAAATAATTCATTATAAATCTACTTATTATTTCTTGCAGTATGAAGAAATAAACAAATTAGCCGGATTCACAATGCTGGAGTAATCCACGCTGCAGAGTTGAGGGTATAAAATAGAGATAGCATGATACAAAAAATATATAAGTGCAAAAAAGAAAGGAACAAAATCCACTCAGAGTGGAGTACTACAGCATTGAGAATCTAACTTTAAACAGAAACTACACTCATAGAAATAAGTATGTAAAAATAGCAGAAAAAGCTACGAAAAATTAGCAAAAAAGGCTCCGCGATAAAAACTAATGAAATCAACAGAACTTATTTACTAAATAATTGTTAAATTTCCGAAATATAAGAAATATACCAATTACTTAAATTTAAGCAAATTGCAGTTTACCTCTGAAGAAACTTTTTAACCAAAAGTAGCTAAAACACTGCTATATCTACAAATTTTTAGTTATATTTGGCTAAAATTAGTTGAATGCAAATACAAACTACTCTGCTGAAATCATCAGAAATATTTAGTGACTATTAGTTTTTTAAATCAACTAACAAAAAATATTAAGAACATACCTCTGATGATTTCCGAAAGGCAGATTGTTAGATTTTTTAATTTAACAAAAATTTACTGTTTTTAGTCGACAAAATTATTTTGCATGAAGTTATGATTTTAGCAAATCATCAGTAAAATAAATAAAAACATGTCCGTACGATTTTCAAAAGTTTCACAACTGAATAAAAGTTTTTAAATTATTAAGGTTTTTATTCAGATTTATTTAATCTCTAATCTATTTTAATCTGTTATTTATGAATGCGAAAAATTAGTTCTTTAATAACATTTAATAAGATATTAGATTAATGTGATTTAGGTCGAATATAACAATGAAAACAAATAAAAAAAGAGATAAAATATGCCAAATAATGAAATCGGAAATCCCGGGATTTTTTCACGACCAATCCCGGGATTTCGGGATTTTTAAATCCCGAAAATCCCGGGATTTTCGGGATCGGGATTTCGGGATCGGTATCCCTAGTACACATGCGTTGCTAAAATTAGCAAAATATTTAAATAATTTTTATATATTGGCAGGGCTCAAAATTATTAAATTTCCCGTAATAACAGCAAAATTCTCAGTGGCCATTACATACTTATTTTGTTGAGTGTAGTAGCCAGTATATCTGCCTAAATTTGTCTTTTGATTGATATGATCTTACCTAATTTGCTTGTTTTTAGGGTGTTACAGTTTTTGCTTTGACCGACAATAATTCTTATACTTTTACACAGTTGTTGTTTTCGCAACAAATAATTTTTGTCATGTGTTGTTTTATTGTTGTTGAAGTTTTAGCAATAGTTGTTCGTATATTTTTTTGCTGTTCTCTTCACTTTAGTTAGTTTTTGTTGTCACTGTCAGTCACTTTTACCTCTAACATATAAAGTACTTTGTTTTAACATGCCCTCAGACCCATGTGCTCAATACCATCATCATCATCACCACCCTCGTAATCCAAGCCGCACTAGTTTCAACCTTAGTAGCTTATGTGTTATGCTTTTTAGCTATTGTTGCCATCAGACGAAAGATCAAATCCCGGAATAAAGACTTCTGAAATTCACAAGAGACCTAAGAACTTTTGCACATATAACTTTTCTATAAAATATTTCTTTAGATTCTAAAGACTTTTTGCTAAAAATAAAAATTATAAAAGATTGCTCTCTCAGGAAATGACCATATTAAGTATATAAAAAAATTAAAAAAAGTAAATACTATTGAACAATTTCATAAATATAAAGAACATTTTCATTAAATTTATGGAGATCTAATTTATGAAATTCAATGAATTTTTTTAATGAAATTATGAAATTTTATGAAAGAAAAATTATGAAAATTGCATAATATTAATTAAATATTATATACATAATGAAATTCTTCATTGGTTCTACGAAAAAAATTCTATGAAAGTATATCATTAATATCATGAAGGATAATTCTATCAGTGTATATAAAACAAAGATCGGAGACATAACCTTGGATATGCAAAATTTTGACCAAATAATTGAATAGACTAATTAATTTATGATTTTATTCATAACCATTTTTTTAATTAATGATAATAATTTTTAAAAGTGTGATTTCACAGATTAATGGCTTCAAATTCCATTGCAAGTAATAATTCGTCAATAAAAAAAAAAAACATAATTACGAGCTTTTTGAAAAACGCCAAAATGGAGAAAAACTGCTGAAATTAGGAATGGGAAATAATCGCCCATGTTGATTTTATTTGTAAGATTTGGACATTATTTGCGAAAATTTTCGTTCATAATGCTTAAACTGGAAATGGTGATAATATAGTTGAAGTTATGACCGGATAACGTGAAGCACATAAAGTGCTTAAATGGCAACCCTGTCATCAACATATTTATAAGCGATATTTTCCTCCTATTCCACCCTTCCCACTATTTTCCTATATGTTTTGTGAAGCTACTTTTTTAATTGCTACAACTCTTTTTTTTTCGAAAATTTTTTTCTCCACTACTACCCAGCAAAAAAAAATTGGAAGTAATACTTTACAAAATACTTCTTTCACTGCTTCACAAGTATCTGTTAGAGTATTTCTACTGCTTTTTTAGAGGTAATTCTGAACAACTTCAAAAAATCACTTCTTTCATTGCTTCGAAAGTATCCGTTAGTATATTTTTACAGCTTTTTTAGAATTATTTCTGAACAACGTCTAGAAAATTACTTAAGTATTGCTGCTAAAGCATCACTGCTCTAAAAGTGATCCTAAAAAGTGATTTTGGTATCATTTGGTATTTCTAAACAGATGACTGAGGGTTTAGTTCCTGGAGGGAACAATATTTTTTAATTTTAAAATTAAAAAAAAAAATTTTTTTTTAATATTTATAATTAATTTGTTTGAATTAAATATTTTTTTAATTTTTAAAAATATTTAAAATTAAAATGATGAAAATTTAATTT
This sequence comes from Leucophora obtusa, assembly GCA_949987735.1. NCBI lineage: Eukaryota > Metazoa > Arthropoda > Insecta > Diptera > Anthomyiidae > Leucophora > Leucophora obtusa. The sequence goes on from OX465297.1 coordinate 209,785,295, forward strand.
TTATGCGCTTATGAAAATAGTGCTGAAAACAATACTGAATTGCAGTGCAATTTTTGCACTTGTTTAAAAAGTACTTTTATTGATGATAATAAAGCACAATATCTCTTAATGACAAAGTGGTGTTTTTATGCCAGTCAACTTTCATATCAATTAATATCTCAGCGGTAGAGAGCTAGACAAGCAATCGTGAGGTCGCAAGTTCGATACCCTGTGGCGGTAATAAAAAAATATAATTTTTTTTCCTAAGAATTTTTTTCCACTTTTAATTGGTGAAAAAGAGCTTCCTTTGCACTCGTTAAAAAAGTACTGAAAAACTATTGAAGTGGGAGTACTCCCCCTATGACAACTCAATGTTAAAATCATTAGTGTTTATGTTAAAAAATAAGTTCATCTAGATCATCAATTGTAATGCTTTTTCTACTGCTTCGGCATGAAGAAAAGATATGGCCGAGAAACATTACTTTTCTTTGTTCACTTAAACTTCAGTTTTATTGGAATGAAAGTTATGATAATTAAAACCAGTTAACAAAAAATAAAGTATTCAAGTATTTAAGGCTAGGTGATCCATAATATATAATAAGTGTTTATGAAATATACACTTAACAAAATTAAATTTTCTTATATTTATATTGGGCAAAGTAAATATAAGTGAATGTTTATTTAATTCATCCAATACGGCTTTTCTTTTTTTTGCTGGGATATTTTATTTTTTTTAGTTTTACATTAAACTGATTGCATGACATTGTTTAGCCGAGCAAGTGGTTTAGAAGTGATGGTTAAAGTTTCGTTTTTTTTTATGCACAAATTTATGTAGTCATGTGTTGGTGTCATTTATTTACTATGTTTCCGCTAATGTGGTTCCACTTTGTGCTATTTAATCCCTCTGATAAAAAAATAATATAAAAACTAAATAGTTTTTAGCTGAAAATTGTTGTTGCATTGATTTTATGTTTTTTTTGTTAATATTTAAAAACGACTTTAATTTGTGATTGCCTATTATTTAATCAAAATTGCAGTAAGCGTAGTATTAAAAAAAAAACAACAGCCCGAGTGGAAATGCTTATATATAGTCATATATTGTTTTATGTTATAATATGTGAATACATATGTTGTCACGAATAGTCATATATAATTATATATTTCTTATATACAATCTTATGTAACCATATATTTTAATATATTGTATTTTATTGTTTATTATACATTAGGCATATATGGTATATATAATGAGCTATGATAGATATATTGTCATATATAATTATAAATGAAGATACAAAATATATTATGTAATTATTTAAGGCGGCATATAAGCTATATATCTTGAGATATAATAATATATGCTGTCTTATAAAATTTTTGTTTGGATTATATATGATCAAATCTAAATTTGATTTAATTTATTTAGTTCTGAGGGATCTAATTGGATATTGCTGGACACTAGGGTGTCCCTTAAAAATAGATTTGTAATTACACGCCCCCCCCCCCCCCCAGTTGTATTGCAAATGGTTCCAAATGGGATAAATCGTTTTTTTTATTCTTTTTTGTGGAAAACGTTAAATTGTGCCGAAAATCGGCCAAGAAAGAAGTCTATTATTACTAAAAATTCCCAAAATTCGAAATTTCGGAAAAATTAATTTTTTATTTCATTTATTCATTATATAGCCAAAATGATTGACATATTTAATTTTGTTTTCATCGGATATCATTAACCCACTTTAGCCTGGGATCTAAAATGGCACACGAATTTTTTTAAAAATGCAAAAACCCTATCAAAAATGGGTATAATATAATATTATATAATTAGATACAATCTTATCTAATCAAGGGTGTTTAATGTGATATCATATAAAATTGTATGTAATTTCATCAATATAAACAAAATTATACAACTTAGACCTAATAATATTGGGTAATTTTTCCTATCAATTTTAATATAATTTTATATGGTCCAATAATTTATATATACTTATATACAATTTAATAGGGAAATTGACCCAATGTTATTAGATCTAAGTTGTCTAAATTTATTTACGTTGATTCAATTATATACAATTATATATGATATCACATTAACCACACCTGATTAGATATAATTGTATAAAATTATACAATATTAATATTTTTATAATATAATAGCTCTTATTAAAGACAAAAAAGAGAAAAAAAATTGGAAAAATGATAATTCAAGTTTGTGTTTGGAGCGACTCCTTTCCAGGGCATTTTATAAAAACTGCTTATTTTAGAGTATAATTATTTTTATTTTATTTAAAAAATATTTAACACTTAGTGGCATGGGGACAAAAAAGACCCATGAAACTTGATTTTAATTATGGATACAAGATGGCAAAGCTTTAAATTCCAAAAAATAGTAATCTTCAGCAAAAGTTTTGCTAACACTTAGTCGACTGCAAATGAAAAAAATCCTTGCTAAAATCACTAAACTTTTTGCTGAATATTAGTAGACTGAAAAAAACTCAAAAAACTTGTAGCGAAATTTTACTTTAGTTAATTTATTTGCTGAAAATTTAAATATAGAATATGTGTAGAGTAGTTTTTCTTTTTTTGTCATTTCCGTTTCCAGACAAGCTGCGTCATCTACATCTTGTCTATCTGGTTGTCGTCCACGCTATGAATGCGGTTATCAGCACAATTTTTGCAGCAAAATAAATTAGTAAAACATTAGTTCAAAATTAGTTTAGTGCTAAAAAAATATAACTAAAATTTTTGCTGAAAACGGAATTTCAGCAAAAAAATTGCTGAAAACTAGTACACTTGATATACAAAACGTTTTAATTTTTCTACCAACTTATTTTTTTGAGTGTAGTAAAAGTCGAAAATCAAATTTATAAAAAACTAAACAGCCCAGCCAACAAACAAGCCCAAAAATTTATCAAAAAAAAGCTCAAAAAATATTGTTAAAAGTTCAAATTTTTGTATAAAAGTGGTTCATCCAAAAAAACCTTCTTTTTTTGATTCAAAAGTGACCAAAAAAAAGATTCAAAAAAAATTCGAAAGGCTCAAAAACTAATCTGTTTTGAGTCTTTTTGGCATTGTTCACAAAATATTCAAATTTGTGTACATTTCTGAGTAATTTCGTGTCTTTTATGATTCATTTTAGAAGGCTCATTTTCTCGTCCAAAATATGAGCAATTTTTGACAAAAAATTTTAAAATTTCAAAATAATGTGTTTTATTTGAGTTAGTTTCGATTCATAGAATAAGAACCCTCAAAAAAGTATCCAAATTTTGCTGGCTGGGAGTGTATTCAAAAATCAAAAAGTAGAATGAACAATTAATTATGAAAAACAAAATATCAAAAATGACAAAATTCACAAGAAGACTTGAATTTTAGAAATTGTTTCGGCATAAGTCACAACATTCCCCCACACTCTCAAACAATTGCGTTGTGACAACTGAATTTTTTCCAACCGAATTTTGTCGGTTGCTGCAACCTCGTAATTCGGTTGCAGCAACCAATTCGGCTGGCAAAAAATTCCGTTGCCACAACGGAATTGTTCTGAGAGTGCAGACTTAGTAGGGATCAAACCTTTTTGATTTTTTTCTCAGGCGTAAATTATTTTCAGAAGGGAGCGTTTTAGTCAATTGAGGATTGGTTGATATATCCATGTTCACTATATGTGATGCTGCGGACTGTCTCTGTGGATCAGAGAGACCATTATTGATAGAACTAACCGGTGGCTCAGAGGGTGTCAATTGATTTGGTATTAAGGTTGAATTAGAAGTTCAATATCTTAATCGTTTTTTTTGGTTGTTCAATATTTGTGGCAGTTTTATTTTTTATGTGGCTTTGATATCTTCTAATATTTCCGAGTTTGGTTCCTAAGCCCGCCCGATCTGTTTCAATATTTTTTCATTATCGGTAAGGATGTATGTAATCACTAGAGCAAAAATTTAATGCACTTAAAAATAGAAAATATGTGCCTATAAAATGCAACCAAAAAAGACAAATATGCATTAAAAACATAAAAAATATGCACTTAAACAACGTTTTTCTGCAAAGTAAGGCACTTCAAAACATAAAAAAATTCGTTAGATATTAGTTAGTTATTTTGCACAGAATTCTGAGATTTTCAGTTGGTCAGCAAGATTTCTAAGAATATTAAATTTTCGAAATAACAAAAAAAGAAAACATTATTTTGTTTGAATCAAGATATGAAAACTATTAATAAAAGCTCATTTTTGAATTTTTTAACAAAATAAAAAATGCTACTAAAAATAGAAAATATGCACTAATATGCATTAAAAAGTACAATATATGCATTAAAAAGGCATCAGATATGCATTTGAAGTCAAAATATGCAAAAATATGCAACTACAAATCGATGACATTTTGTTCTAAGTAAATATGATAATTCGCATACATATTTAGTCCACATTCGTTTTGGACTATCGAGAAAAAATATGCATTTGCATGGAATTCCTTGCCCTAGTAATAAGATATTTTTATTTTTTGTATGTTGGTGCGTAAGCATACTTGTGTGCAGTAGGTCAATTATCTTTTTATCTATGAAATATTATTATTTTTTTTTTTTTTAAAGAGAAGCAACACTCAGGAACTTCTTCTTATTAATTAACGTGTTGCTTCCTTTGGAAAGGGGATAGAGTAGAAGTGAAAGGTGGTGAAAGATGAAGGGCTTCAAATATGGCAACACTGTAATTGCGCGAGTTGTTGAATTTTTAAAACAGTTGTTGCGCGCCATCTGACAGTGAGTTGGCGAACTTTGTTGAAGCTTTTTAGTTCATAGCCCTGTTATATTATTTTACTTCGGTGGGGTTAAGTGTTATGGGAACACCGAAGGAGGACGCTGCGATATGTATGAGGGATAGAAAAAACTCATACATATTACTATTTTTCATAAATTGATGTTGCCTTGGTTGGGGCTCGAACCCGCAATCTCACGTGTAACAGTCCAACGCGCTAACCATTACACCACAGCGCCCACATATGTCAATATAGCTCAGATGGTAGAGTTATCAACTGGCAATCTGATTTTATTTACAATAAAATAATATTTTTTTAAAACTTATTTTTTTGAAAATCTATCTTTAGATTAAATATTTTTCCCAATACTAGTAAGCGTATATGTAACGACATATTTTTTTAACTTTTGGAAAAAATCCACATAAAATTTCTTTGTGGAAAACCGATCACGAAATTAAGAACAGATGTAGTTTTTCCCACAATGGGGATTATGTCCTTTTGAAAAACAATCATCAAAATCATGGGGAATATGTTTATTTTTACCTGGGGATTTTGAATTATAATCTCAATTTGATTTTGCTGTTTTAAACTGTACTTATTAGCGGATAAAAATTTACTGATTTTAAATTTTTATTTTTTCTTTACAGGTAAGAACTGGTTTTTATTTTATGGTAATAAACTCAGTAAGTTTTTTTATAAGTGTATTATCTTTTCTAAATATATTACGTTTTAATTTATTTAAATTCCGAACTTGAAAATTAAATTAATTATGCAACAAAAGATGGCGGTGTTAAAAATATAATAAAACTCTGGAAATATATATAATTTTCATTAAGTAACGGATAATAGTAAAGAATTTTAATATATGCATACAATATTGCAACAAAATTTATAACAAAAATCAATAGTTATTTTCGTATTCATTTTATAGGATTTTTAACCATGATGGTCAATCAAACTACTCATAAAACTGCCAAATGTTTTTTTCTTTTTTATTTTATTTTTAGAAATATTTGCTAAACATACATTTTTACATCCCATAGAACATTTTTTAGAAAACATGAACAATTTATTTATTTTCTATTTCTATTTTTTTTTTGTATGCTCAATAACATGCAATCTGAGCTACATAAAATTTTTTCTAATCAGCATAGCTTCCGGTAATCACTTTGTTACATGTATTTTCAACATCAAAACATTTGAATGTATGTAGTATTTGTCAACAAGCGGATGTATAAATATTCATAGATATAGACAGACATAAGCATAAATGTTTGATGTATGAGAATGTCAAAATTTGTTGTACTCGTATAGTATCGAAATTGTAGTTGTTCATAGGTTTACACTTGCACAATCACAATTATCAATATGACAAGTCCAGTTTTATTTTGGTAACATGATCTAAATAAGTCGGTGTATAGAGATTTGTATAAATGATAGTAATAGACAAAATAGTTTTTTTTTTTTTTTGAAAGATATCTGTACATAGATAAAATTGTTAAAATATTTTTAAGGGGATTTGCAGGTATAATGATAACACTTTAGAATATTTTTTCACAAAGTGTATAGAATTAAAAATAGTTAACAAAAATATTTTGCTTTAGCTGCAAAATAGAATCTATTTGATCCATTTGATTTTCATCTAGTTTGTTTCATTCCTTTTGCAAACGATAAATTCTTATTCTATGAACATTTATTTTTATGCAATTAGTTGAAATATATTAATACGAAAACAAATATTGTATAAGGGGAAATACATTTTCATACTTGATGCATATAAATAACTTGCTGATCTAAGCATCAACGCCGCTATAAGTAGTGCTCCGAGCGCAGCACTAGATATAATGCTGAATATGTGGCTTTACAAGCCAACCGTACAGCCAAAAATGTATATCATACACTAATAGAAAAAAGTGTGTAAAAAATTTAATTTAAACTATTAAAAATTAGTTAAAAATATTCTTGCAGAATAAACTACTGAAGTTAGCAGATTATTTTTGCTAAATAATTAGTAGCCTGAAAAATCGCCAAAAATTTAAAATTAAAATGCAAATAAAAATCGAGCCTTTTGAAATTAGCAGTATACATTTGTTTTAGCAAATATTTCTATTAATTCGAGTTTAATTAAATTTAGCTTAAAAATAACAAAAGTTCTATAGATAAAACAGTTTTTTTTTTGCTATTTTCAGTCTACTAATATTTATAAAAATTTTCTGTAGATTTTACGGTACATTTTGTCATTTTCAATTAACTAAAAGTTAACTTAAATATAACTAAAATTCTTTTCGGATATTTAACCTTCTTTTTCAATTTTTAACTCTACTATTTTCTTGAGCTTAAGGTTTGGTTTTTATTTATAAAAAGTTTTTTTATTTTCGATATTTCGCTACTCCAATGTGTAGCATCTTCAGGAAATAACAATTAAATGAACAAATTATAAACAATTTTAACAAAAACTTTAAAATTGTTTATAATTTGTTAATTTAATTGTTATTTCCTGAAGATGCTACACATTGGAGTCGCGAAATATCGAAAATAAAAAACTTTTTATAAATAAAAACCAAACCTTAAGCTCAAGAAAATAGTAGAGTTAAAAATATAACTAAAATTCTGTAAATTTACAAGCTTTATTTCTGCTGTTCTTATTTTGTTAGAATTTAGGAAAAAAATCCGCTAATTTCAGCAAGTTTTTCTGCAACATCATTTTTAACTAATTTTTAGTAGCTTTTTGTGCTATTTTTACAGATTTATTTCTATGAGTGTAGGCTAATTTGACAGCCTCTAAAGAATTAACATGAAACAATAGTCCGCTACAAGGCCTTCATTCCTTCGAAAAATAAGTTAGATTTGTTACAGATTTAGAATGAAATTTCTTAATCTAAATTTTGGTTTAGAAAATTGGAAAGCAAAATAAGATCAAAGCTTGATTAATAAAAATTATTTATAGCCGTATTTTGTCTCATGCCTATCAACGTTAAGTATTTAAAGCAAATCTACGTTAAACCGATTGTAGTACAAAAAATTTTTTAAAACGTTATGTTTATAATTGTTTCGTTATAATCGAACGTACCTCAGCAAAAGTTTTTAGGAAGTAACACGAATAAGTTACGTTAGATGTGAAAATGTATAAACGTTGAGTTTTCAACGTTAATAATTATCCGTGTTGAAAGTTAACGTGCATACGAAAAGTCATATGTTATTTTCGTTTTAAGCGCGTTTTTATGCACTTTAAATTTTTTTATGAGTTAACGGATATAGTTAAGTCGAAAACACGGCTTATATTGAATTAATAAAAAAGTTTTCGTATAAATTGTAAGCTCATTTAAGGTAATATTAAGCAGAATTTATATAGAATCGTAATGCCCGTGTAACTACTGGCAGCATAAATTGGGCGCCATTTTTGATCTAATAATGCAAAACATTTTGATAAGAGTTATGCTAAATATTTTTATAAAGTTATTCCAAATATTTTATATCTTTTGCTGGTATTATAAATATCGTTTTGTAATACTATTATCAAAATATTTGGCATAATTCGATCTGAAAATGGCGCCCAACTAATGCTGCCATGGGCATTTCGATTTTATCTAAATTCGACTTAGCATTGCTTTAAATGTTCTGCAAACTTATATACAAAGTTTTTTTTTCTTAATTCAATATAAATAATTTTTATTAATCAAGCTTTATTAACTATAAGGACATAAAGGACAATGCTTTATTTTGTATATTATTTAATACACAAAGATACAAAGTTTCTGGTATGGAAGAAATCATGAAAATCAATGGCATGTAGAAAACAAACAACAGAACAATTATAAAAATATGTATACAGGCCATTGAGTTGATAACGCAAATGAGGCCGCAATAAAATAAATAAATGAAGAGGAATAACATGAAAGAAATGTCCAAATTATATCCATCCCCTGGCTACAATATGCCAACTTTTTCGCTGTTCTTTTTTATATTAATTTTCTGATAATAATGAAAAAAAAATCACAATTATCGTTGATTTTCATCATAAAACAAATGTAGCATAACCAATGCGTTCTGGTTGTTGATTTGCGTTTGTCGTGGTCGCCATGTTGTTATTTTGTGTTCGTCGTTTTTTTAACGTTAAGTTTAAACCTAAAACATGCCACCATATTGTTAAGTTAGTAATTTTAATTTTCCTGCTCATTTTACAATCTGATTAATAAAAATTCTTGCTTAAAGTAGTAAATAAAATTAAAAAGCATACTGGTGTAAATTGTACAAGTTTTTTTACGTTGTTGTTCGAAACTGTAAAAAAAGGAATGGGAGGGAGTTTATTTAGTTGGTCGTTAAGTTTGTAACAAAAGAATTAAAGAAATATAGGATTAATAGATGCAGAACTATTTACGGATGTGATTCTCAAGAAGGCATTTCGATTTTAGAGCCAATAAAAGAGGTTTATAATATGATAACTACACTGATAATAATCCATGCATAAAATTACGAAAAAATGTCAAAATAACAAAAAAATTTGTAAAATATACGAAAAATGTTTTATTTTACGAAAGTTTTTGTTGTTTTGACATTAATTTCGTATTTTTATGCATGGATTATTATGTGTGTAGAGAACTATCGATGGAAAATAAGTAATTTAGGAATAAATTTAGTCATTTTGCAACATGGTTCCTTGAGAACTACCTCCTCAATTCTTGCACTTTCACATTTTCTACTTAATAAGGGTAAATAATATTCGTTGCTATTTAAAGTAACTTTTTTTTTCTATTGTAACAGTTTTTTTTTCAATATCTCTCTTGAAGTCTATAAACTTTGCTTAACAGAATACACTGCTAAAGTGGCAGTTAAGTTTAAAGGACATTTCATTATTAAAAAAAAAAAAAGAAAACGTAACAAAACACTTGTTTTGTTTTACTGTGTAAATTCATTTGTGACGCCTTGTGCTATTATTCCGTGACATTTGACATTGATGAGTGCTCTAAAGCTTAACATGATGATGGTCGTAGAAAGTAGTGTTGCTGTTGTTCTGCTCTTATTGTCTTGTTTTTTTTTTAATACGTTGACTAGTGTTTTGTTATATCATGACACTTATTTGGAAAGATTCTTCAACATACGTACGAACAAAATTCTGGCTCATTGGCATTGTCATTTGAGAAATGTTTTGGAATGTTGAATGTGGGTGCTGATTCTTATGATATACTTAATTGAAAAAAATTTAAAACAAAAACTTTTAGCTGCAGAAAACTCTAAGATTGTTAGATTAAGGAGACGTGATATTGTAAACAACAATGGTTCTTTAACTCTCTTTATAACTGTGAAATTTAAAGGTTGAAAATGGTCAACCAACAAAAAATTATATTTTGTAGAAATTTCAGAGATTTTCATATGCCTTTTTTGAATTATTTAGCCTCAATTTCACAATGTGCTTTAGGCCCGACTACTAAATGTCCAGTTAAAATTTAGGCGACAGTTAAATTAAAATTTTATATGAGAAACAACAACAAATGTGTCCCAGTTAGCAGCTAACTGAACATTCAGTAATCCAGCCTTAGTTAGTAGGTGCGAATTTAACTGATTCGTTATTTCCCATATAAAAATTGAAAAATTGAAATTGAGCTCTTGCATAAATTTAAATTGCTCATTAATGGTGGGTTCCGTACTGAAGGGTTAACTTTAGCTTAACTATTAAACAAATGAAAATGTCAAAAATTGTATACAAAACAACACTAAGTTTTTGGGTCAACCAATAGTTAACGCATAATCCCTCAGTATGAAACCCAGCGTAAGTAGTTGGACCTTAAAGGCATTTTGTAAAGATGATATTGACGTTTTTGGCATGGGAAATCTTTCTTTTATATTTTTTTTAACAGCGCTTTTAAAATACTTGTATAAAACGTTTTTTCAAATCTTCAAGTTCGAGGTGAAAGGCACACTTTGGTCTAGTCGCCTGCAGCTGTGATTTCCATATTGAATGATAAGATCGAGATAATAAAAATCTAGTGTGATATTCAAAATTGCCCAGAGTGCAAAGAGATCTTCGGACCTTTTCCAAAAGTTATTAAAATTAGTTAGTGAGATATTTAGTAAGATTCCCGTGACAGAATTTTCCGGCTTGTTTTTTGTTGGCAAGAAATTTGGAGACATTTTTACAAACTGACTTCGAGAAAATGTTGTTACAAAAATGTTCTCCTTATGGTGTGAAAATAGAACACGACAACTGATGAAGTAATGTCAATTTTGTAGAAAAGCATGGGTTGCTTTGGATTTATATGCTTCACTTGAAACGAGAATTTATACTCAACTCTCCAAAAGGATATCAGGGCTCATCGCTGTCAGAAGCTTTTTGTGCAAACTTTGCTTTTGAAACCATAGATGCTCTAATTGGTTAATAAATACTGTAGGGGGCTCATTCCCTATATATATCGCCTGGCCCATTTTTATACCCTACACCACTATGTGGTCAGGGTATTATAAGTTTGTGCTGATGTTTGTAACACCAAAAATTATTAGTCCTAGACCCACCTTATAGTATACCGATCGGCTCAGAATTTTTTTTATTTCGATTTAACGATGTCCGTCTGTCCGTCCGTCCGTCCGTCTGTCTGTCCATGCATTCTTGTGCGCACTCTACAGGTAGCAAATATTAAGATATTTTGATGAAACTTGGTACACCGACTTATGTCGGCCCAAGGACGACGCCTCTTTAAATCGCCTAGGTTAAAATCGGTCCATGTTTAGACCTAGTGCCCATATAAGGGTCCTACCAAAATTATAATGTTTATACGCTGCAGGTCGCAAATATTAAGATATTTTGATGAAATTTGGTACACCGACCTATGTCAGCCCAAGGATGAAGCCTATTTTGGTGAACATCGGTCCATGTTTAGACCTAGTGCCCATATAAGGGTCCCCCCAAAATTGGCTTGGTTACAAACTGCAGGTCGCAAATATTAAGATATTTTAATGATATTTGGTGCGCTGACTCACATTTTGACACAAGCCCCATTTTAACCCATTCGAATTTCGGATCTAAATATTAGTTGCCCGACTTTAACCTTTTTACTCGTTTTATTATATCCTTTTTTTAACTCTGGTCTATCGCCTACAGAGATGGACAATTAAAAAATATAATATGGGGTCATATGTTGAAAAGTATAGACTTTCTTTCATACGTTACTGGGTGTATAATAGTGCTGGTAAATTCGGTTACTTTTAAATACTCGATACTAACCGATATTTTTAATTTGGATACTCGATACTACTCGATACTTTTAACCGTTTTTAAATTTGCAATTTGTAAAAATTTTTTTTATAAAATTCTTTGAAAATGTTTATGGTAATTGAATATTTGAATTTATAAACATATTTTTAAACTTTTTTACCAAATACGTATTTATTGCATTTATCATAATTTTTTAACATATACTTTTAAATATTTTACTTCAGATTTTTTCTTTTAGCAGGGTTGTAGTTTTGTAATAAATATTTTAGCAGAGTCACATTTATGTAGTAAATATTTTAGCGGGGTCACATTTTTATATATTTTGTTCGTCCAAAATGCAACTCTGCAAATATCGAGTAGTATTTTTAAGTATCGAGTACCCAAAAAAAGACAAATACTCGATACCAACTACTCATATCGAGTATGCAGGATTCACAACAGATGGCGTTTGTGTCTTTGATAACGAAATAGCTTAAACAACAAAGAAGGAAATTTTGCTTTACTTCTTCAATTTGAAAAAAAGTGCAGCTGAAGCACATGGATTGCTCGCCGAAGCTTATCCTGAATATATTGCATCGTTTTCAATGTGCGAGAGATGGTTTGTGAGGTTCAGAAGTGGTGATTTTGACACGGAAGGCAAAGACCGCCTAGGTCAGCCAAAAAAGTTCGAAGATGATGAATTGGGGGCGTTACTCGATTCAGATTGTTGTCAAACTCAAGAAGAACTTGTAAAATCATTGGGAGTCACTTAAACAACAATTTCAAAACATTTTGAAGCAGCAGGATTCATTCAAAAGCAAGGATATTGGGTACCACACGAGTTGAAGCCGAGAGACGTTGACAGATGATTTTGCATGTCCGTAATGTTGCTAGAACGCAATAAAAAAGTAACTTTTGCATCGAATCATTACTGGCGATCAAAACTGGATGGATGGATAACCCAAGAATTCGTATGTGAAGCCCGGTCAACCAGCCAAATCAACGCCCAAAGCCGAATATCAATAGCGCTAAGGTAATGCTCTGTATTTGGTGGGACCAGAAGGGTCGCATCTATTACGAGCTGCTGAAATCGGGTCAGACGTTCACTAGGGATCTATGCTGAACACAATTGATTCGTTTGAAGCAAACATTGGTCGAAAAATGCCCGGAATATGCGACCAGACATGAAGCCGTAATATTCCATCGGCCACATATTGCAAGAACGGTTCAAAACTATTTAGAAAATAGTGATTGGGAAGTTTTGCCTCAACATCCTTAAAGTCCAGACCTTACCCCGTCCGACTACCATTTGTTTCGATCGATGCAATACGCTTCACTTCAGAATAGGGTATCCGAAATTGGCATGATTCGTTCTTGGCCTCAAAAAATAGGCATTTCTTTTGGTGCGGAATCCACATGTTGCCAGAAAGATGTGAAAAAATCATAGCTAACGATGGCCACTACTTTGAATAAATTTATATTGTACTAATGTTTCACAATAAACGCCCAAAATTTGCCAAAAATCCCGCATTTTTAACTTTTACACCAATATAAAATTAATTCACTCTAAAAACCCGAAAATATAACTCGTCGTATCTATTATTACCCAATACTGGGGATACGAACTGTCAATTTTTTTTATATTCTCTTGTGAAAAATTACTTTTGGTATTCCCAACAGGGCTGTCAGAGTTGCCGATTCTTCGGCATTTTGCCGATTTTTTATTCAAAAATATGCAAAATGACGATTTGCCGATTTTTGGTTAAAAAAAAGCCGATTTATTTTTTTTTTTTTAATTCAAAAACACTCAATTTTAATTTTTTGGTGATTTATTAATGTCAATAAATAATAAAATCATTCTATCTTTGAAATTCTTACAGAATTTTCTATTTTACTAAATGAATCTGAAATTCAATAATTGGAAGCTAAAGGTACATCACGCAATATGCTTGATATATTGTTAATAACACTTTAGGAATCGAGATATATCAATTTGACCTTTGGTGGTCTTTTTTTGACATAACTCGAGAACCACTAGTCCGATTTTGCTTAAACAATTTTAAGTTTTGCCGGTAAAAATAAATGTATGAAGAAAAAAATATTTTTTGCCTAAAATATTAAAAAAAAGTAATAAACAAAAGGTTATTGATTTTTATGGTAGCGGTAACAAACATTTAATTTTACCGGCAAAACTGTTGAGTATATAGAAAAACGTTATATGAACAGATTAAAGGAATTGTAATTTTTAATTTTTTTAAAATTGTTTGAGCAAAATCGGACTAGTGGTTCTCGAGTTATGTCAAAAAAAAGATATATCTCGATTCCTAGGGATGACCCAGCGAAACGCCGGGACACGTATAACTTGTTTTTGACCGATATAACATTTCCAGTTGGTTTCATCCCATCCCGATTTTGACTGTCGCATAGTGTAATATTTGCATATTACTGCAAGGTGTATGACAGACTTTTAAAAACATAATTCCTTAATTCCATTTTTAAATCTGATTCAATTTTATCCGAATCGATTCGCATCATTTAATCATTTTATTGATTGAAATATTTCCTACTTTATTTAATCAATATTTTATTCAAAGAATCAGTTTTATTTTTGTTGACTCATTTTATAGAATCAAGCGAACTGATCCAATTTTAACAAATGATTTCAACTTAAAATAGCTAGTTTGATTTTTATTTCGCGAATTATCTCATAAAACAAATTATTTAATGGAATCAAAATTGAATCAATATAAATTATACTAAATAATTATCTCACTTTATTCAATATCAAATCATTGATTTAAAGTTATTATAAATTATTCACTGATTCATAAAAATAAAACCTTTTTATGCGAATTGATTCAAAATAGAATTATCTTTGTCAATATCTGGTGTATGTGTACCTTAAATTATTTAAGAAAAAATTATTTTAAAAATTGTGCAACTAATTCGCATAATATAATATCTGAACTAAATAACATTTTTTTTAAATTTATTTTTATCGGGATAAACACTAATTGCTTTAATTTAATTTAATTTCTTTATTTATTACAATAACCTAGCCTATAGGCCATAATCGGTTACAAATTTCTACTAAAAGTAACAAAACAAGCAATAAAATTTGCTTAAAATAATAAAAAAAATTAAGGTATAAAATATAATATTAGATGTATAATTAAATAACAATGTAACAATAAAATTAATAAATGCAAAAAATTTAACGTAAAAGTTATAAAAAATTAAAAAAATTAGCGATAATAGTTTCTAAATTCCCTAAATTCTATAAAAAAAAAAATGAATAGTGTATGTAAGCTTTAATTTAAAAAAACAATGCCTGCAAAATTAAGCATTAAGTGAAAATTCTTCAAAAAGTTTCTTCCTGAACGTATCAATAGACAAATTAAAAGTCTTTAAGTCAGGTGGCAATTTGTTGTATTTTCGAGCAACCCTTACAAAAAAAGATCGGCCTAACAACGGTGTAAGCTTTGGAATAACTAATTGTCTATTCCTGTTAGATCTACCAAATTCAAATATATCAACCAAGAACAACGGCATTTGCAATTTAAACACTTTATAAAAGTGCATAATATTTCTAATTTGAACAAGGTTATCAAATGAACATCCTAAAAATTTTAAAACATAAGACGAAATGTGCTGAGACAATCTAAGAGAGTATAAATATCTCATAACACGATTGACAGCTAACTTTACCTTCTTCATTACATAACCCAAAGCCCCAGAATAGACTTCCAAGCCATACAAAAAAATTGGCATAATTAACGCATGGACAATCATAAGCTTAACATTAAATGGCAGCATAACGTCTAAGCTGTATAATTTCCTCAAAGTAAAATTTACCTTAGAAACAACATTATTAACATGGTGCTCAAAACTAAGCTTGGTATCCAGAACCACACCAAGACATTTAACTTTATCTACAAATTCAACAACATTACCATTTAAATTAATAGAAAAGTTATTAATACAACTATTACCAAACAACAATGCCTTAGATTTATCAGAATTAATATGTAGATAATTGGAACACATCCAATTACCTAATAAACCTACAGTAAAATCTATCATACTCTGCATAACATCAGGAAAGTTCTTATCCCCTTTAAATAAAATCTGAACATCATCTGCAAACGCAAAAGGAATTAAATGTACTAAAATCCCAAAACTTATTTAACAAATTGTGAAAGATAATCTGTTGAAGACATGTCCCATACGGATTTTATTCTTGACTAAGGAAATTGTAAGAGGACGACGTTTTTAGAATTTCTAGAAATTTTTCATAAGTTAAATTATAAACTCAATGAGAATTTCTTGTTCTCGTCTAGAACCGTTATTAAACATTTAAAATATCAAAGAAAAAATAACAACAAAAAAATTGGTTTACCACAATTTGCTTTGTCATCTGTTGTTTTGACAGATTTTTTTTTATTATTTAATTTATCTCAGAAACCTCTATTTTAATTTAATTGTTAAACTTATATGCAGGCTGGCCAGACTTGGGGTTTTGTCCCCAAATTTGGGGATTTTTTATTGGTCTTGGGAACAAGAATTTTCATTTGGGGACAGGGGATTTTTTTGGGGACTTAAAAAATATTTTGGGGATTTTTTGCTTATATTTAAAATCGTTCATAAATTTTGAAGATTATATTAACTTTGTATAGTTTTCAGAAAACATCAGTCAAGTTTGTTGGTTTAATTTAAAAAAAAAGTAGCAAATTCACCATTCATGGATTTTCTGTATTAATTTAAAGCTTATAAACACAAATGCTTCTTGCCTGACAGTTTTATATGATTCATGTCCCAGAATCTAAAATGTTGTTTATATAAAAAAAACATCATATCGATTATGAATAAAAGCAGGGCTCTCCCATGGTCCTGATGAATGGCAACACCAGTTTTTAATGCAACAGATGGCGCTGACTGCTGTTTTGTTTTTCTGGCAATACTGTTTCATTTTATTTGGGGAGCAGAGTTTCACAAAAACTTTTAGCTTATACTCATTTTAAATGCTTAAATCCCCAATGTTATAACCAATTCATTTCAATTTAAACAAAAAATCAAAAAAAAAAAAAGGAGCTAAGTTAGCATCGCTCTTAAGTTCAGAAAATTATTAAGAAATATGTGAGCAAATTAAATAAAATTGAATATCTTACGAAGAAATATTTATGTTTTCACTCGAACTTTAAAGGCCTCAAATCTTTGTTAAAATTGTGAAACTAAAAAAATTTTATTATACAAAAGACAAATCACAATTAAGTCACCGTTTCAAAATAAAAGTCGTATAGTAAATTTTCGAGAGAAAAAAATCTATACAATTTTCACACGAAGTTCATTATGGTGAAAAGTCTTTTTTGCTAAAATTTGTAAATCTAGTAAGGTGTAAGTTCTAGGGCTCGTAAACTCTTTTGAATATTAAGTTTTCATAAGTCGAGTTTACAAGATTCTGAAGTTACATAAGACGTTATATGAAAATCCCTGGTACTTTTTGAGCGTACACAAAATTTATTTTTTCTGAGTCCTTTGCATGTAACAATTTCAGTATTTTGAAAATAGAAAATTTTTTGATTAACTATTGAGCTTGGTTGCTTTTCGTTATTTCGAGATTTATAAATATTTGGAGAACATTTCTTCAATAATTCAAATATTTTGTAGAAATTTTGGAATTCTTTAACAGACCTAATTTTATCGATTTTAATTTGAAATAATACGCATATAATTTATACGAAAATTCTTCTTATTTTGGGCCTAAAACTAAATCTTTTAAAATTTACAAATATTTTAATCTGTCCCCAAAACAAAGTCGAAATCCCTAATTTGGGTCCAAATCCCCTTACCTAACAACTCTGTAAAAGCTCATTTGACATAAACAAATCCTCCCTTGACAAAATTTCCCAAAATAAAATCCTCCTTTGACAAAATTTCCCACATGCTAGCGACATCTACAGTTTGTTTAAAAAATTATCCATGTTACATCTCTATATTATATGTCTCTTTAAAAAATGCCTTAAATTCTTGGAAAAATAAAATATGTTTAGGGTTCGATAGTTTGGGGACAACGAAAAAAAGTATCTGGCAAGCCTGCCTATATGTTTAAAATCATATTATCTTCCGCCGAATTATCTTTTTATATATTTTTTAAAGAAAGTAAATTAAGTATTACCAACGAGGATAGAATCTCAAGAGGATGCATGCGTCTCTTCCTCTGGCTCTGTCCGACATTTGAAGAAATTTTATTAGAAGGTCATAGGTTAAGTTTTATGGTTAAATTTAAAAAATTTTAAAAATTATTTCAATAGATATGCATAATATGAAAAATATAATAAAAAAACTAAACCCGTTAACTGAAATTTAACTTCTTGAAATCTGAGCCAGAGCCAGTAATTGAGCGCTTAACAGTACGTGAGGAACTTGCATAGAGCCTGGTGTTACTTAAATGAGTATTTTTGATTGTGTCGATTTTTTGCTGATTTTCTTAAATCAAAGTGCGGAAAATGCTGATTTTTTTGAGAAAAATTTTGATTTTTCATAAAAATAATCTGTCAACCCTGATTCACAATACTGGGAAATAGTATATATAAGTGGATAGCTTCTAAATCAAGCTTAACACTGGAACTAAACCTAATGTCAAGTTAAATTTCAGTAAAATTCAATGCAGAGTTTAAATTGTGTTTTATTTTCTTTAGTGGTTTTTATTTCGTATAATCCACTAACCTACAATTTTAAATCTTTTCACTAAATCCAATATTTTTTTAGTTTTCAAGTGCATTTTAAGAATATTTAAGCTGGAGTTTTTGGATATTGTTAAACAAATTAGTCGAACAATATCAACCACTTGAAATATACAATAAAAGCCATATTTGCATTGTATTTTATTCAGTCCAAGATTTGAAAACAAAATACTATTTTCAAAACAAATTTAAACAAAAATATGTATTAAACATGTACAATGGAACTTAAATTTCAAACAATATGAAATTTTATTTATTCTTAAAAGATTTTCTATAAGTGAAAACAAATTTTAAAATTCTTTGTTAGACATTTTGTCTTCATCTTTAGTATACCAAAAGATAAATAACCGCCAAATTTTTAAGAAAAACAACTTGTTGTAGTTTTTTTTTTTAACAAAAGACCAACTGCTTGCAAAAAAATATAAAAAGAAGAATTGTATGTAATTTGAATCCCTGGATTATCCTTTATCTCGAGCAAGTGTTATTCGATTTAAGCCTTGTTTAAAATATGCAAATATACTTAATTTAGGGTTTTGAAAACAATTGTGTAATTTTTTTAAATACTTTTCTTTTTTTTTTTTGAAATTTTTGTTTAAAAGAATCTTCTTTTAAAACATGTGTATATTTTACACTTGCTGTTATCTTAAATCTACAATCCTGGCGCTTAGCACAAACGGATTTATGCCACAAAACAAAATTTAAATTAAATATCTGGGCTGTAAGCTTATACTAGTCTATTGTTGTTTGGCATTTTGTTGAACATATTTTCTTTACTAAATTGATCTACTCAAGATAAATTAACATAAATTGTTAACATTTACCTACTCCTACTTTGCAAAATATTCTATTGTGGCAGACACAAAGTCTTCCGGTATTTAATGGTAAATAAGATCTTGTTTAAGAAAATCTACTTGTACTAACTATAAATAACAAAATCACTCCCTCACTCCTTGTACTTATTAAAAAAAAAAAAATCCAATAAGTTTTGAACAAACACAGAAAAATCTACCAGTATACTATTGCCAAAGGTATCTTTCCACTGCTGTATCTTAATGTTTCCATAAACACTTTGTGTACAGATTTACCAAACGATACTCTAGAATGTTGTTGTTAAACTTTGTTCTCTACTCAATGCAAATCGCCTGCAATGCAATAAAAAGTGGGCTTAAATACGTAAGAAAAAAAGCGTTGCGAAATGGTGGCAATCAACAATTGACAGTTACAAATACGTTGCAAATTAAAAGTAGAAAAAGTATGCAAAAAATCAAAGTTACTGTAAAAAAATAAAACCAGATAATGTAAAAAAAACATGACAAGTACTTCAACAACAAACATGGCGATGACTACGGCAGAGAAACAAAAAAGAAAAGCTACAGAAACGGATACAAAGTAACATAAAGTATTGGCTTTAGGGATACGAAAGGAGTAACAGGATAAAAGCTGTATGACATAGGATGTTTGTTAAGATACCCTTCAAAAATTAGGTTTTTGACAACCTTTGAAAACTATACGAGGTAACTATTCATATTGTAAGCCTTGGCCACTTTAATACTTGTTAGGCGCCAGCTGATATTCCCATTAGAAAGTTTAATATTTTTGATTAAAACCTTGCTTAGAACTTTTTGTTATTTGAGCAGTATTTGTGCTATTTGCACTCAAAAGATCGAATTAATGGGCCATCCGCCGATCAGCCCTGACTTGGCACCCAATGACTTTTTCTTGTTCCCGCACATTAAAGATAAACTACGTGGACAACGATTTTCGTCAGCAAAAGAAGACTTAGATGCATTCAAAAACTATGTTTTGGAGGTGTCTCAGGCGGATTGGGAAAACCGCTTTGACAAGTGGTTCAAATGCATGCAAAAATGCATAGATCATAAAGAAAAATATTTTGAAAAATACTAAACACATTTTCAATCTATCGTATATACCCAGTGTAGAAACGGTAATGACATATCATTATTTTTTGGAGTACCAGTAATGACACCCACTTACCTTCTGCATTATTTTAAAACATATAATAATGAGTTACTGATAATGACTTATTTTTTATCATTATTTCATATAGAAAATAATTTTTTAGATTTTTTGAAAATTTTTTTAAATCTATTTTTAGACTCAATATTTTTTAAACACTGGTAAGGATATATGTAACCACATATTTTTTGATTTTTTGTATGTTGGCGAGTAAGCTTACTTGTGTGCAGCAGGTCAATTATGTTTTTATCTATTAAATATTACATGTCGATATAGCTCAGATGGTAGAGCTGTTGACTGGCAATCTGTAGACCCAGGTTAGATTCCCGCACCAGCAAATTTTATTTAAAAAAAATACAATAAAAAATATTTTTTTTTATATAATTAATTTTTTTGAAAATCTATTTTTAGACTCATTATTTTTGTCAGTACTGGTAAGCACATAGGTAACGATATATTTTTTTATTTTTCGTAAGCTGGTGTGTAATGACAACTCATTATTTTTCGCGACATCGCCATATAAAGGTAATAAGAAATGTAATAACAAGAGTAAGTAGTTACCATTACCAAGTATGTACTTACATAACCACATATCTGGTAATGATTTTCTACACTGGGTATATAAAAGAGTTCCGTGAGTGACTGACTGACTGACTCAACATCGCCCAGCCCAAACCGCTGAAGCTAGGAAGTTGAAATTTGGTACGTAGGATCCTCTTTCGGCGTAGACGTCCGCTAAGACGGAACGGGCAAAAAGGGGGAAAGTCTCCCCCTTGACGGCCACCTAAAACCCCTTTGGCTAAAAAGCTGAAATTTAAGATATGTGTTCCTTGGAGTAGGGGCTAACTTTTCTGAAAAGTACTATCTAGAATTTTGGACAGGGACGTTGTAAAAATGGGGGTTAAAAAGGGGAAAGAGGCCCCCCTTGACGGCCTGCCCAAACCGCTGGAGGTAGGAAGTTAAAATCTCTATATATAAAAGAATAACGTTACTGACTGACTGACTTAACATCGCCCAGCCCAAACCGCTGAAGCTAGAAAGTTGAAATTTGGTATGTAGGTTCCTCTTTCGGCGTAGACGTCCGTTAAGACGGGATTTTTGGAAATTCCTACCGGAACGGGCAAAAAGGTGGAAAGTCTCCCCCTTGACGGCCTGCCCAAACCCCTTTGGCTAGAAAGCTAAAATTTAAGATATGTGTTCCTTAGAGTAGGGGCTAACTTTTCTGGAAAGTACTTTCTAGAATTTTGGACAGGGACGTTGTAAAAATGGGGGTTAAAAAGGGGAAACGAACCCCCTTGACGGCCTGCCCAAACCGCTGGAGGTAGGAAGTTCAAATTTGGTATAAAGGTTCCTCCACTATCGTAGTCATCCACCAAGACGGAATTTTTGTAAATTTTTACAGGGAGGGGCAAAAAAGGGAAAAAGTCTCCCCCTTGACGGCCTGCTCAAACTGCTGTAGCTATGAAGTTGAAATTTGGTATGTAGGTTCCTCGACCGGTATAGACGTCCGTTGAGACGGCATTTTTTGAAATACTTATCGGGAGGGGCAAAAAGGGGACAAAAAAAGTACCTTTTTCCAAAAAAGTACCTTTTTCCAAAAAAGTACCTTTTTCCAAAAAAGTACCTTTCTCCAAAAAAAAATACCTTTTTCCAAAAAAAGTATCTTTTTCCAAAAATAAAAGTACCTTTTTCCAAAAAAAGTATTTTCTTCAAAAAACAGTACCGTTTTCCAAAAAAGGTACCGTTTTCCAAAAAAAAGTACCATTTTCCAAAATAAAAGTACCTTTTTCAGAAAGAAGTACCTTTTTCAAAAAAGTACTTTTTTCCAAAAAAAAAAAATACCTTTTCCCAAAAAAGTACCTTTTTCCAAAAAATTTCGCTTTTTCCAAAAAGTACCATTTAAAAAAATATAATTTCAAAAAAGTACTTTTTTTCCTCGGATATCTCCACTAAAACAAGGTTTCTTGATATTCGGCATAGACGTGCGCTAAGACGGGATTTTTGGAAATTCCTACCGGAACGGGTAAAAAGGGGAAAAGTCTCCTCATAAACAGTCTCACAAATTGGAAAAGTGCCTGCCCAAACCACTGGAGGTAAGAAGTTGAAATTTGTACTTTTGGAATTGCCTAAAGGATATTCCAAAAGCAAATTCGGTATATGAGTTCCTCCTTCCATGCAGGCGTCCGCTTAGACAGAATTTTTGAAATTCCTATCGGGAGGGGAAATAAGGGGAAAAGTCTCCTCCTTGACGGCCTGCCCAATCCCTTTGGTTAACCTAAAATTTTAAATATGTATTCCTTGGAGTAGGACTAACTCACCGGCAACGTAATTTTTCTATTTTGGAACACGAACATAGCAAAATTGGTTGTTGAAAGGGAAAAATGTCCCCAATAACGGCCTGCCCAAACCGCTGAGGCAATGAAGTTGTAAATTCCTAAAGGGAGGGGCAAAAAGAAGAAAAGCCTCCCCTTGGTGGCCTGTAAAAACCCTTTCGGCTAGAAACCTGAAATTTAAAATGTGGGTTCCTGGAGTAAGGGCTAACTTATACTTTTTTGAATATTGGTTAGGGTCGTTATAAAATGGGGGCTCAAAAGGGAAAGTGGCCCCTTAACGACCTGTCCAAACTACTGGAACAAGGAAGCTGAAATTCGGTACTTAGGTTCCTCTTCCAGCCTAATTCCATCCGGGAGGGACAAAAAAAGAAAAAGTGTCCCCCTTGACAGGTTTCTAGCCGAAGGGTTCGACAATCCAGTAGTGGGTGCTTTCTGCTGGAATCATGCAATTCATTTGGTAGTTCTTATAGTAATTTATGTGAAACCAAATGTTCAACATTCTGATATTTTTTACTTTGAATTCTCACTACACAGACTGAATTTGTACTGAAATAGTGTTTGTTTTTAACAAATATTACTTATATAGGTAGTTTTCATTAACAATTTTGTTCAAAAATATTTCCCGGGAAATGAAAAAGTCCGGGAAATCCCAAACCCTAGTAGCATCATATAAACATGAACATATTTAACTTAATTTTTATTTTACCGACCGAAACGTACAACTTTTCTCCATTTTTGCAGTTTAGAAATATTTAAAAATACATTTTCGCATTTTTTAATTTGAAAAAGTTGCATGAAATTGTATTTTTATTCAAACACAAATATTTGCGAAAGAGGAGACACGGAGGAGGTTGTAAGATAAACGAAAATCTAAAAATAGAATATTTGTATGTATGTGTTTGTATTGATCACTTCTGGCTAAGAAAAATAACAGAAAGCTGAATAGGAAAGAAAACAACGGATTAGTTATATTGCATTCAAGGCGTTACTTGGGTGAGATGGTTAAACTGTCGCACTTTAGTATAGTTACATTTGCAATATAGCAGCATGTGTTTGATTCCTACAGCCCACGGGTTAATTGCTAATGCGCTATCGTTGTAAAATAGGAGGATTTTTGAAGTTTAATCTATAGAAAATTGTCAAATTTACGACAAATGCTAATTTAAAACGCACTTTGAGTTCCATCAATGATATAAAGAGAAATGTGATTTAAATTAATTGGCAAAATTTTAAAATTAAGAAACACAAATTACTAAAAATTATATATATACAAATTATAAAAAAATATTAGTTTAATCCTAAATTTTAAGACAAAATAACATAAAAATTATATCAATGGAATAAGAACTAGAGTTTGCTGTTCGGTTTTATTCGAAATACATTCCTCGTAAAAAGCTTCCATTATAAATATAAGCTTGTGTCGCCTATGTGTAACAAATAAACTACCAAGGTTGCAATACCCATGAATTTATGGTAGAAGAATAAGAAAAAACGAAAACGTAACAACATTTGCAAACGATATACTAAAACTGTAAAGCTTAACTTAAAACACAATGCAATAACATTCAATTCCTTTGGCTACAAATGCAAAAGAGTACGGAAATCCCAATGCATACAAAAAAAAAAAAATAAAAAAGAAAACATGCACATAAACAAATTCATACATTTACATCATTCCTCCATCTTGTTTTCGAGCGGTGGTGTTCTGTTGTCTCCGTTATTCATATTGCTAGAAATCAATATAACACGCAAACCCATGTACACAAACACAACGGGTAAACCGAGTTAGTGCGGATACATATTCTACCAATAATAAACAGGAAACGATAAGGTTTAAGCGGGTGGCATCATCATCATCAACATCATGAAAATCATTTTAGGGAAACTAGAATGAAAAAATAATAGTAGAATGCAAGCAGTCAGTTGAAACGAATTCAAGATTCTCTACCAATCTAAGCTTAGGGAATTCAAATTAGTGTCCCATTCTTATTATCTCCCTTGACCCTTTGTCTTTATCATGCAGACATGAGCTAAAGGATACTAGATTTTTATCTCATAACATTTGGGGGACATCTTCAATTAACTTTATGATTCCTCCAATAGCTTCCAGAATGTTTCAAACGAAATATATAATTTAATAGTTTTCGAATTTTGTAATAGCTGAATTGGAAAAAAAAAATTCCAACTTGTTTGTTGTATAAAGGAAATACCTTTGCATCATAGTTTATTGGAACTAGATCAACATGAACATATAAACTAGTTTTTTGTGCGATTTGCTGTTTCTACATATTTTGTTTGTATGCGTAGTTTTATCTAACTGTATGTTTAGTTATATTTTTTTTTCCATTTTGGTTTTCTCCATAATTTTAATAAAACTCCTTTGCTAGTTGAATTTCTCCTTCTTCTCCATACTGAACTTTTACATGTTTACCAGTGTCAATATCAAATCACTTCATATCCTAAAGAAAACAACAGAAATGCACAAAAAAAAACATGCTCAGTATTTTCTAGGTTTTTTTTTCTCATATTGGAATAGCTTTGATGTATGATATCCAGTGATTTCTTTGAGTGAGTGAATTTATCATCGTTAAACTTGATTTACATACAAGTGGGATTTTATAATATGAATTGTAATTTTTTTCCCGGTTGATATAAGAAAAATAGGGTGTCTCAGAAATGGTTTTTGTACAAAAATTTAAGCTCAATATTGAATCTAAAAAAAAAAGAAATATATATATGTAGAATCTGTGGATGCTGTACGAGAAAGTGTCCACACGGATCCATCTGAGTCTACTCGTCGACGTGCTACTCAATTGGGAATCTCCAGAACATCGCTACGTCGCATTCTAAAAGTTGATCTGGGGAAGTTTCCTTATAAAATTCAATTGGCTTCACAACGGCTACAATATGCCAATAGATTAAGTTTGCTTGCGAGAGAAATTGACAAAAAAAAAAAGTATGGCCTATAAGGCGGCTGAGGCAAAACTTCCCTACCACAATTTTTTAAATAGTTTTTAACCGGTCTTGCAACATGTGGCCGAGCGTTGTCATGATGGTCGCATATTCCGAGCATTTTTTAGTCAATGCTCACTTCTAATGAATCAGTTGTGTTTAGTACATCCCCTGGCCCCATTTTATAGATGGGACCCTTCTCTTCCCATTAAATACTGAACATTACCTTGGCGCCATAGATATTCAAAATTTAAAATTTTCAAAATTTTTTTTAATTTTGTTTTAAATGCAAATAAAAATCGAGCCTTTTGAAAATAGCAGTTTACAATTTTTTTAAGTAAATATTTCTGCTGTTTTGCATTCATCTAAATTCAACTCAAAAATAACAAAAATTTTCTACATATATCAGTTTGTTTTTGCCATTTTTAGTCTACTAATATTTTAGCAAAATTTTCTGCAGATTTTACAGTACAATTTGTTATTTCAATTAACTAAAAGTTAACTTAACTATAACTAAAATTCTGTAAATTTAACAGTTTTATTTTTGCTGTTATTATTTTCTTAGTATTTGGAAAAAAAATCTGCTAATTTCAGCAGATTTTTCTGCAACATTATCTTTAACAAATTTTTAGTTGCTTTTTCTGATATTTTCGCAGATTAGTTTCTATGAGTGTATATCTATATTCATTAATTTTCCATATTTTGAACAGGAAATATGCAACATGTTTTTGTTCTTTTACTAAATGTATGTTTGTTTACATCCTTTTTAAAAGCTATACTGAGAATATTTTATTTGATTGATATTTTTTAGTACTAGCATTATAAACTAGAAGTACGTACTCGTATGATTAGAACAATCATTAAAAAATAAATAATACAAATTCAAAGTTATTTGTTCCTTAGCAATATAAGCATAAGGAATGCCTTTGAAAAGAAAGAAAGTTGGATAAAGATTATTTTCAATTAATTGCAGTATTTCAGATTAAAGTTACACTTAGGAAAAAGATATTTTTGAATATGTTTACAGGTCGATTTTTGGAACGCGATAGGGGAAACTTGAGAACCCTAACGGGAAACTTCACTGGAAACTGTGGTCTCAGGTACCAGCTTCACAAACAGGTCCGATCGGACGTGGATTTTTGCAGGTTTTATGAGTTGGATATCGAGACATCGGAGCATGTGAGATAGGAGACTTAGGTTCCTAGGTGACCGTTTCTTGTCGCCTTCTGAAGTAATTCTACTAATAGGATTATTGGTTTCATCGGTAGTTTGAATCTTTAGGGAACTCTAGGCAGCACAAAAGACCTGTACTATATGGAAGATATAAATTCTAAATATAACAATAAATTCTAGAAAAGCCACCAGTAGCAAATGGTCGAACTAGTTCCAAAAAGTACTAGTTTTTTGACGAGTATTACGAAACTAGTTCTCAAAATTATCATTTTGAACCAGTTGTGTACTAGTTAAATCCCATTTATGTGGGACCTGTTTAAAAAATTACATAAATTAAAATACGAGATTTGAAATTAATTTTTATTTACATTTGTTTTTAATAAAAAATATCAGAGTTTAGAAATAAATATCTAAATTTTTAATTATGAATTTAATTTAGGTGCAAATCAACTGGTACAGTACTGGTGCCAAAGAGTCACTCCAGAAATAGTTTGATAGATTTCTCATAAGTACCAATAAAGCTTTCTGTTTTTCTGTTCTGAACCATATGTGTATTTACTATATTTATTGAAAGTATGCAGAGACAGAGATTGAATTTAATAGAGTTTTGAAATTCTAGTTTTGTTTATATTTGTTTTTAATAATAGTTGTGTTTGTGTGGCAAGCTATCAACGTTTGCTTATGTCATTCCCATATAAATTTGACATTAGCCAACGTTTAGTGTTAATTCTTAACGTTACTAACTAGTGTCAAATTTGTATGGGAATGACATACGCCAATGTTGATAGCTTGTCGCACAAACACAGCTAATATAGTCTGAGTTTTCAAATAAACACTTAACTCTAATCTACGTTTCATCAAAGAAAAATCTTTGATTTCTATATATATTATTCAGGTCTTAACCAACTAGTACAGTACTATTTCCAAAGAGTCACTTCAGAACTGGTTCCGCGAGTGTTACATTGGCATCAGTTTTGCTCCCTATTTTTCGTCCCTAAATTGTAATTTTCAAACTAGTTCTACAACTAGTACCAAAGTGGGAGTTTGGCGATAATTGCCCCCATTCCTATGACATCTCCATGTTAAATTCCACAGTTGTTTATATGGAGAGACGGTAGAATTCGTACTAGTTGCCTGGTTTAAATAAACTAATACATAACTGGTTCTGAACTAGTATTTTTTGCTACTGGGCGGTTGCTTTTAGGACAATTTCAAACAAAAACTATCGGTGTTAGAATTGACAGTAGAAGGGATTGTAAAGGAAAAGTAGCTATTCCAAAACCGATTCTTTGGAACACAAAATTTTCCTGGGTAGCTCAACAAACCAGTTATGCTATTTGTATTCTCTATTTTGAATACCAATTGCATTTTGAAGTAACACAATGAAAATTTGAATGAAGTCCCGATAAAATAGTTCAAACCAATTCCAGTGCACTCATAAAGGGTGAACACACCAAAATTGCGACATTTAGAAACTAATACCAGAAAAAAACTAGATGGCTTTGAAATAAATTTTTTTTTATTCGAATACTTTGAAGTTTAAAGGTAATAAAAATATTAAAATATAAGTTATTATTTGTTCCATATGCAACTGATCGGACTTTTCGTCGCACACGCGAAATCATCTTTTGCACGAGTGCATCATTGACTTTTCACGACGCCGACAACCACTTGGTTTTGAATTCTGCAATATATTTTACCAGTTCACCTGTCTTCTTCAATATTCCCTTCACTATTGACCAATATTCCTCAATAGGGCGTAGCTCTGGGGTATTGAGTGGATTGCAGTCGCGAGGTATAAAATCGATTTTTTATTGCATTGTGCCACTGCAATGTGTCCTTGGCATAGTGGCAGCTTACCAGGTCCTGCCACAACAGTAGTTTGGTGATGTGACTCTTAATAAATAACAGAAGACGCTTTTTGAGGCACTCATCCCGATAAATTTGAGCGTTCATTGTTCCAGATGCGATGAAAGGGCTACTTTTATGATCACAGGAGCAAATGGCTTTGCCAAACCATGTATTTTTTTGGAAACTTGGACTTAATTTTCAATTTACAGCTTTCAGGAGCATCTTTACGACTTGCAGCAGTATAAAAATCTTGGCCAGCAATATATTTGAAATTTTGAAGGCAGTAGGTTTCGTCCTCCATGACAATGCATTTATATATCGTGATTTGCTTTGCGTCTCGATCTGGTGCTGTTTGAGCTTTAAAACTTCTCAGTGAAGCTTGCCGCTTTACCTTTTGTACGAAAGACTGCGATTTTCGTACAGATTTTGCAACAGAACGTGAGGAATTCTTCGGATCATGAAAATTAGGTCATAGTCTACTCAGTTCATTTGAATTTCAAAATATATACATTTTTTTGAGTAAGTTATAAGCTTTCTAAAGTGTCGCAATTTTGGTGTGTTCACCCTTTAGTAACAAATCTGTAAAAATAACAGAAAAAGCTGCTAAAAATTAGTTAAAAACGAGCTTGCAGAGAAAAACTGCTGAAATTAGCAAATTATTTTTTTGCTAAGATTTTTTTCTTTTAGATACAGTCTCAGTACATCTGTGAGCTTTCCATAAAGAAATCTCCCCAGAATCGAAGGCTTCATTCAGTATTTTAATAATAAAAAATTTAAAAAATGATTTTACTCTTTTAATTTTGTGTTGGTTTAATGTACAATGGACCGTACCTCCTTACAGGCAAAAAAAAAGTACGCGGTACACCCTCAATTATAAAGTGTTTTTGCAAGGCAATACCAAAATAAATTTTTTTTCGGCATTTAAAGTCGGATTTTAAAGTATGATATATCGATTTTTTTGCCTCGAGGAGACCAGTGTTTTCCTATAAAGGAAAAATCCAATGAAAAAAATTTAAAAAGGCGACCCATACGTTCGGCTTCTAAAAAAATAAATAAAATTTCTGCTGGGTTTGTCGAAAAACTTCCTTAGCTAAAGTTTAATGATTTTTGCGAGCTTTAATTTTCTGACATTAGGGTTGTACATTAGGGTTGTAGCAACTGAGATCTGGTGGGTAAATACTAGAACGGGATACTTGAGGTCAATGGTCCTTATAGGAAAATATTGGTTCCCTCGAGACAAATTTATCATAATTTAAGATCCCACTATAAATGCCAAAGATATAACGAAAAATGTAAAATGGCGACCCCTACGTTCGGCAAAAAACATTTTTTTGAAAGCTTCTTGCAAAAATAATTTAGATTGTACGGCGATTTTTTTTTTTTTTTTGTTACGTACAATATTTACGCAAAATTCCTGAAAATATTTCACGCATTTTTAATGTAAATTTACAAATTTTGAATGTAATTAATGTGTGTAATTTTTTTCATTTAGGTACTGGGAGTAAATTTTACATATTTGTAATAGGAGCTAAGTTTGCTACTATAAGTTCGGCAAAGTTAAACTAAAATTAGAGTGTACGTATGTATATATTTTTCTGTTAGAACCACGGCGAAATTTATACATAACCAGTGAAAGTTTGCTGGGAATAGGGCGTTTGTTTTGACTCACTCCGGCATATTTACAGTTTCAGGGATTTTAAACTCTTGCTATTTCTTGCTCTACCCAAACTCAATAATTTACACTCCAAAATACTAGTTGTGTTTGAGGCTAAGCGTATTAATACCCATACATACATACTTTCCTCGGCATCGTTATTATAATGTTCAACTTTGTTCCTACATGCATAATTAAATTTCTTACAACAATAAACCAATATTAATTATTTAATGTCTGTCACCCAGTGGCTAACACCATAAAATGAAAATGTAAAATTGGTATTGTCACTCTGACAAGATGTGATTAATAAACAGCATCATCAGCAACAACAGCAGCAGCAGCAGCAGTATTCCAATTCTTCTTTTGCCCAAGAACAAACAACTTGTTACCCAGTTGAATAAATTTTTGTTGTCCTACATGGCATGTATTAACTCGTTAAAATTTGTAAAATATAAAGATGGCTGTTGGCAACTGTGACACTATAAGAGACCGAGGAGTGAAAAAAAAAACACAAAGTGCTAAAATAAAATACGTTTCACGCCAGTAGAGACTAAAAATGTATAATGCCACGAGTTATAATGCCATAGAAAAAAAACATCACATAGAAAATTTGCAAATACAGTGAGTGAGAAAAATGGAGATGTAGAACTTAGCAAAAAACTACGAAAAATGAAACAAACTGCTAAGAAAATATTTTAATAATTTCTTACAAGGAATGTTCATTAGACCGTACCTCAAAATAAAAGTTCGCCGTACACCGTCCAATCTAAATTATTTTTGCAAGAAGGTTTCAAAAAATTTTTTTTTTGCCAAACGTAGGGGTCGCCATTTTACATTATAGCTTCGGCATTTAAAAACGGATTTTAAAGTGTGATATATCGATTTTTTTTGCCTCAAGGAGACCAGTGTTTTGCTATAAAGAAAAAATCCAATGAAAAGAAATTTAAAAAGGCGCTACGTTCGGCAACCAATATATATAAAAAAAATTCTACTGGGTTTATCGAAAAACTTCATTCGCAAAAGTTTAATGATTTTTTGCGAGCTTCAATTTTCTGACATTAGGGTGGTACATTAGGGTGGTAGCAACTGAGATCTGGTGGCTAACTACTAGAACGGGATACTTGAGGTCAAATGCCCTCGAGAGAAAAATACTGGTCTCCTCGAGAGAAAAACATCGATGTATCATACTTTAAGATCCGACTGTAAATGCCAAAGATATAACGAAAAATTTAAATGGCGACCCCTACGTTCGGCAAAAAAAAAAAATAAAAAAAATTTTTTGAAACCTCGTTGCAAAAATATTTCATATTGGAGGGTGTACGGCGAAGTTTTTGTTTTTTTTCCTGTAAGGTGGTACGCTCTAATGTACATTAAACTATCCGAATTGACTGAAATTTAAATTTGTGGTAGATACCTTAAGTCAAAATCGATATACATAAGTATCGCAGTATTTGGGGCATCTTGTGAAAGTGCTCCGTTACAGCAGTGGGTTTCTATCCATATGGTCTTGCTCAACATTCGCTATAACTATTAATTTGGTCGAGTTTTTATAAATAGGGTTTCTTATGCAATTTTTTTTCCCCCGAGTTTGCTAGGAGTTCACTAATTATCGAGAGATCCCTGAGTAACATAGTCTCTCTATGAAGTGTCTTTTTCGTTGCGGTGATGAGATTTGGACATTTTTGATTTGAAGCTTAACTTGTGTCCATAAGAAATTGTACTTTGGTTAATTGATTTGGTTAAAATTTAAGTCTAAAAATTGTGTTTGTGTTATTCTTTCGAAGATTATTTAGGAAACTCCATAAAATATAAAAATGAAAAAAATTACCCAAACTACTGAAAAAACTCTGTCATTGCATTTCAAATAATCAATATTAATAAACATTTTGCTTATACATTCACTTTTTATCTTTATCTTCACTAAATTTAAATATTTTATTTTGTCTATAATTTAAATCATATTTTATCTTATTGTTATATTTCCTTTTGTTTTATGTATAAAACAAAGATACAAAAATCTTTCACGGTTGTATTTAAGTATCCTTTTCTTTGCCTGTCCGCACTGAATCTACCCTACTAAAAAAAATTATATGACTTTTGATATTATATATGATTATATCCGAAAAATGAGAACATCTCATTGTATCAAATTAGATCGTATTATGATCATATTAGATCTAATTTAATACAATTATATCTAATTTGATGGAATACGATATGGTTTGATACAATTTTATACGGATTTTGTCCTCATCCAAATGTATCAAATATAAGATAATCATATCCAACTATATATAATGGTACATAATTCGATAAAATTATACATAATTATATGAGGCATATGTAACTTTATATAGGTCTATATATAATTGAATATTGTAATATGTTGCACTATATATTATGCAATATATAACAAGATATAGTTATATATTTAGGATATAATTTCGTAAAATTTTATTTAATTATATCTTGGTATATATGTTCCAGTATATAATTATACAAAATTTTATATGATAATATATGACTATATCAAAACTTTTTTACTTGGGAAATGTCTAATTTGCGACATCTATATATTTGTTGTTGTCCGAACTATAAATGTGTTTATCAGCACAGTTTTGGTAGCATAATAAATTAGTAAAACAGTAGTTGAAAATTTGTTTAGTGCAAAAAAAATATAATTAAAACTTTTGCTGACAACACAATGTCAGCAAAAAAGTTGCTGAAAACTAGTATACTTGATATACGAGACGTTTTACTAATTTTTTAGTGGTGAAGTTTAAAAATCTATAAGAGCTTTTTATTATAATAATATTCTAAAATCTATTTTTTTTTAGTAAAAATTTGTAAATAAATACAGAAAATTTTGATATTTTCCAGAATATTAGATACAATTTTTTGTAAAAAAATATACAGAAACCCTTTTCGGAAAATTGTAAAAATTGTATGAGTAAAGAATTTCTTGTAATTTGAATTGATATAATTTGGTATATAAACAATTTAACAAAAAAGGAAAATATTTGAATTTTTTGTTTTAGAAAAAAATAGAAAACAACGAAATTATTTAAATTATTTTTTCTAAAAATAGAAAACTACAAATGGATGTCACTACATTGCTAGATCTGTCAAAACAACAGAGAAGTATATTGGAAGATGACAAAGCAAATTGTGGTAAATTCTTTGTTGTTGTTTTTGTTTTTTCTTTGATATTTTGAATGTTTAATAACGCTCCTAGACGAAAACAAGAAACTCTCATTGAGTTTGTAATTTAACTTAACAAATATTTCCAGAAGTTCTAAAAACATCGTCCCTGACGAGTTCCTTAGGCAAGAATGAAATCCGGATAGGGACATGCCTTCAACAGATTATTTTTCACAATTTGTAAAATACATTTGGGATTTTAGCAACTTTAAAAATATAACATTTGACTGAAAATATGAACCCCTACACGCGATACGTATTTTTTTGTAACTTGTTTTTTATTGACTTGTACAAAAAGTTAAATAATATGTTTCCATGTATTTTTATTAATTCTTCAATTGAAAACAAACTTTACATATTACTTTTCAAATAAACCTCAATCGGTTATGGAAAATATAATGCGAGTGTATTATTTTAAATAAATTTATTGGCGTTGTAAAAATTGCTGTTTAAATAAGTTGCTCGTTTTTTTAATCTCACTTTTGCCACCGACTGTACGAACAATATCATATCCTTGTTATATATCTTTGATGACCACACCCACTCATCTCTGTCTACTCTGTCATGTATCTGTGTGTAGTATGTGTAACTTTTGTTAGATGTTGGCTTAGTTCATTGTTTGTTCCTCATATCTAATGCTGACCTTATCCGACACAACTGACCATACATGGGGTCCTTAAAAAAGCAGCCATATGCATACGTGCATATCAAATTTTATAAAGGAGTAGGATAAAAAAAAAATAATACTTAACAAACAAGTGTATAAACATATAAACAAAAAAAAAAAAAAACTGCTGCTGCTACCATACTTTATGTGATGTTACTTTTTGTTGATACTTATCCTGAGAAAAAATATTACACAAGTAGTGTACACAGTGACTGTTACAAATGCTACTACTACTACTGCTACTACAACAGTAGTAGAAGAGTCACTTGGAAGGATTTAGTTTATCCTATGATTGCACGGTTGGGTGGTTTAGCTTGGTTGGTTTAGTCAAACTAACTAAGTAACTGTCGTTTGTTTGTTGTCGATGTTGGTTGCCATACTATCTGGGGTTTGTATCAAGCATCCCACATAAGCAAGGCCACAATGGCAATAGCACTGAGGACAACCAGGCATTGTTAAAAAAAAATTATAAAAAAATACACTTGATACCTAGAATTTACTACAGCATACGAGTATATTGTTAAGCTCCGTAGAGTTAGAAAGTAGAAGAAAAAAAAAAACTGAACTAAAATACTGATGATGCTTATGATGAAAAATAATACAAAACTTGGAACAAAAAACACCAGTAGGAAGAAGATTGAATAATGTTACTAGAGTAACATAATAAAATGCTAGTATATTTTTTTAAATCCTCTTTAAAGCCTGATATACCCTGAAGGCTTTATTATGGCTTGCTTAGATGCCAGTCGTCGTCCTAGCCTGCAGTTCTGCCTTTATTGTTGTGACTCGACTACCATGTTGTTACATCTCATAAATATACTTTATTTTTTGAGTTTATAAAAATTAAACTGAATATAAATTCTAAAGTTAAATTTGTTAAAGGATTTACATATTGTGGTAAATTGTTATATTATTAACATAAATTGTGTGCACTTGTTGAATTTTGAGTTTAAGGGCAATTAATTGGATATTTATAAAGAGGAGTTTAAATATAACTTGATTTTTATAAAAGTAGGTTGAATTGGGTACTTGGATTATGTTTTCCTTGCATTTATTCAACTTGGTTGTATAGATGCTTGTAAAAACGTTTATACTGTGAGATTTTGAAAGAGATTGTTTTAAATGCTCAAAAATTGTTATTAGTTTAAATTATTTTAAATGATTCTGTCGGGCATATCGTGAACTTTGGAACTGCTACACTAATAGAAAAAAGTCTGTAAAAATTAAGTTCAAACTACTAAAAATTAGTTAAAAATGATGTTGCAGAAAAAAATGCTAAAATTAGCAGATTACTTTTGCTATATATTAGTAAGATAGGAACAGCAAAAATAAAACTGTTAAATATACAGAATTTTAGTTATATTGGAGTTAAATTTTTGTTAATAAAAAATAGCAAATTAACCGGCTAAAATCAGCAAAATATTTGCTAAATAATTAGTAGCTTAAAAATCACAAAACATTTAAATTTTCTAAGTTTTTTTTTGGTTTTTTTTAAATGCTAATAAAAATCAGCAGAAATATTTGCTAAAAATTTGTAAACTGCTGTTTTCAAAAGGCTCGATTTTTATTTCGAAAAAAAAACTTTGAAAATTTTTGGTGATTTTTTAGGCTACTTATTATTTAGCAAAATTTTTTGCTGATTTTAGCATGTTGATTTGCTATTCTCCATTTACAAAAATTTAGCTCAAATATAACTAAAATTCTGTATATTTAACAGTTTTAGTTTTGCTGTTCCTATATTACTAATATATAGCAAAAATAATCTGCTAATTTAACAGTTTTTTTCTGCAGCATCATTTTTAACTAATTTTTAATAGTTTTAACTAAATTAATTCGGACTTTTTTCTATTAGTGTAGATATATCAGTTTGTTTTTGCTATTTTTATTCTACTGATATTTAGCTAAATTGTCTGCAGATTTTACAATATAATTTCTCATTTTCAATTAATTAAAAGTTAACTAAAATATAACTAAAATTCTAAAAATTTTAACAGCTTTATTTTTGCTGTTCTTATTTTACTAGTATTTTTTTTTTTTTTAAAGAGAAGCCACACTCAGGAAATTCTTCCTATTAATTAACGTGTTGCTTCCTTTGGAAAGGGGATAGAGAAGAAGTGAAAGGTGGTGAAAGATGAAGGGCTGCAAATATGGCAACACTGTAATTACGCGAGATATTGAATTTTTTTTAGAACAGTTGTTGCGCGCCATCTGATGGTGAGTTGGCGAACTTTGTTGAAGCTTTTTAGTTCATAGCCCTGTTATATTATTTTACTTCGGTGGGGTTAAGTGCTATGGGAACACCGAAGGAGAACTCTGCGATATGTATGAGGGGTAGAAAAAACTCATTTTTCATAAATTGATGTTGCCTTGGTTGGGGCTCGAACCCGCAACCTCACGTGTAACAGTCCAACGCGCTAAACATTACACCATAGCGCCCACAAATAAAATCTGCTAATTTTAGCAGTTTTTTCTCCAACATCGTTTACAGTTGTTTTTCCTGCTAGTTTATTGGTTTAAAAATCGCCAATAGAGTTGTTCAATTATTGGGTATTTGAGTATTGAGTACACAATACCGACCATTTTTTCTTGTACTCAATCCTTAAAAGTACCAATTTAATACTTCCAGAGTTGTATTTTTCTGTATATAAGATGAATACAACCTTCTTTTTGGTATGTTACAATAATACAACGCTGTTTTTATATGATTGTATGCAGTGCACTCAAAAAATTATTATCATATAACTAAAGATTTTTAACTCCACAATTTTCTTGAGCGTAAGGTTTGTTTTTTATATATAAAAAGTTCTTTATTTTCGATATTTCGCTACTCCATTGTGTAGCATCTTCAGGTAGAAACAATTAAATTTATAAATTAACAAATTATAAACAATTTGAAAGTTTGAAAAAATTTGAAAAGACGCTCAACAAAATTGTGGAGTTAAAAATTAAAAAAGAAGGTTAAATAAACGACAAGAAATAACTAAAGATTTGTTTAAAATAAAATTAGTTTTTAAACGGATAATTAAATCACTTAAATATTTGAATTTCTTAAGAAGAAAACTTTATTAGTCTATGGCAAATTTTCATTAATACAAACCTCACATTCTGAGGAAATTTCCCATTGCAAAACCACAGATTCTGAGCAGTTTTCTTATAGAAGAAGCCTCAGTACTATTTCCTATAGGGAATGCCTTAGATTCTGAGCATTTTTTTTCCTAAGAAAACACTTTTTCCTATAGAAGAAACGGCCTTTTTACAGAAAAAACTTATCTTTAAGAATATGACGTTTTTTGTGGGAATGTGTTCAGAATCTGCGGGTTTTTCTTTATGAATAAGTCTTTGTAATATAAGAATTTTTCTTTACGAAGAATTCCTTTTAGGATCTTAGAGTTTCAAAGGAAAAGTCATGACTATCTTAGGCTGTTTATTTAGAGAAAGTTCTCAAAATCCATTAGGTTTGCTATAAAAAAAAACTCATTACAATTCGCCGGATTTTCTGATAATTGTTTCTAAAGTCCATAGAGAATTCACAGTTTCCAATGAAGTATCACTGGAACTTTCCATTGAATTAATGGAATTTTTTAATAAAATGTTGTGAAAAATTTCATTTTATTTATTAAAACTTTCATACACTTAATGAAAAAGTTTCATTAAAACTGGATTCATAAAATGTATTAAGCTTATCATAAAATTTAAGAAATTTTTTATTTACTTTGTGAAGAAAACTTCATTAGTTTACTGAAAAATTTCCTCAAAAATCTTGCAGCTAAATTTTTTCTGTGTATAAAACTAGTACCAGCAGAAAATTAAATGCAAAAGCAGTAGCAAAAGCACTACAATTAATGATCTTGATGTCATTCTCTAATTAACAGAAACACTAATGATTTTAGTGTTGTTCAGTACTTTTTGAACGAGTGCAAAGTAAACTCTTCTTCTTTTTTTTATTTTTATTTTTATCGGGACATACATTAATTGCATTAAAGGAATTAAATATGCTAAAATCCCAAACGTATCCCTACGGGAAATTTTAACAAACTGTCACCGAACTGGCCCCTTTATATGAAATAGACTGGTCACTTTTACATGGCGTTGTCATAGGAGGTGGAAATTGACCCCTTGTGACATATCACAAGACAAATCCTAGAACAGGTTACTGAACTCTCATAAAAAACAAAGTTCAGGAACCTGTCCTGGGATTTGTCTTGTGACATGTCACAAGGGGTCAATTTCCACCTCCTATGACAACGCCATGTAAAAGTGACCAGTCTATTTCATATAAAGGGGGCAGTTCGGTGACAGTTTGTTAAAATTTCCAGTAGGGATTTTACAAATTGTGAAAAATAATCTGTTCGAGCAATGTCCCTATCCGGATTTCATTCTCGTCAGGGGATGATGTTTTTAGAGCTTCTTCTTTTTCATCAATTGAAGGTTAACAAAAAGTTAGGAAAAAATTATGTTATTTTTATTTAAAAAAAATTTTTGTATCTACCGGGTATCGAATTTGCGACCTGAAGATTATTTGCCTAACTCTCTACCGCTGAGCTATTCTTTGATATGAAAGTTGACTGGTACAAAAACACCACTTTCTCTTTGTGAGATATTGTGCCTTATTCTCTTCAATAAATGTACTTATTAAACAAGTGCAAAAGGTGCACTGTTCCTGCAAGCATTTGGAAGATATCTTCTAAGAAGATATTAAAGCGATATCTTCTATTTTTCATTTGAATGAAAATAATCAAGTAGTATTTTAAAATTGTCTTCCTTTTATTATTTGGAAGATAATTTGGTGATATTTAGAAAAAAATAATTCAAAAATTGAATTTTTTGTCATAGGTTTTTATGATGATATTGCGGCAATATTACCTTCTTATAATCCGGAAGATAAAGAAAATTTGTTTGAAATTCTTTGTCATTTTGGAAATAATTAAAACAAAATTTGTATAAAAGCAATCAACAAACACATAGGAAAGAAATTTCTTGAAAAAATCAAGATTTAATGCGAGGAAAAAATCGGCTACCATGAAATCAAGATAATTAATGTGTTGGTCAATGGATTATGTATGCAGATGTTCTTTTTCAGGCTTAAATTTAATAATTAAAAAATAAAACCTTTATATTGTACCGGGGAGTTTATTTGGCGATATCACCTTTTTATCTTCCAGATGATAACTTAGCGATATCGCCGATTTATCTTCCTGGGGTATTGCTTTCGTGTTGCCTGGAAGTATTGCTTTCGGGTAACAGTTATTCCCGACGGAAGAAACTTCCGCAATACGAAATTGATATTGCCGGCAATAAATGTTTTCTTCCTGGCAATATGATCGGGGAATCTTCTTCGTATTGCCATGCATGCTGGGGTAATTCAATATATACTTTTTTCAGTAGTTTTTTTATAAGTGCAATTTTTCATAATTTTTATTTTATATATTTTTAAAAATTGTAAAACTAAAAAAAAATACTCCCGCCAGGAAGCGAACCCGCGATCATTTGTTCGGAAATAAACTGTATCAAAAATACTTTTTAGGGTCTCGTTTAGAGATATAATGCTTAAGAAGCAATAACACTGTGAGACAAATGGTAGGGGTCAGTGATCGGGAAGGGTTCAAACTACCGGGGAAAGTTATATCGGTAAAAAAGAAGTTATACGTGTCCCGACGTTTCACTGCGTCACCCCTAGGAATCGGAATATATTGATTTGACCTTTGGTGGTCTTTTTTTTGACATAACTCGAGAACCACTAGTCCGATTTTGCTCAAACAATTTTAAAAAAATTAAAAATTACAATTCCTTTAATCTGTTCATATAAACTTTTTCTATATACTCAACAGTTTTGCCGGTAAAAATAAATGTATGAAGAAAAAAATATTTTTTGCCTAAAATATTAAAAAAAAAGTAATAAACAAAAGGTTATTGATTTTTATGGTAGCGGTAACAAACATTTGTTTTTACCGGCAAAACTGTTGAGTATATAGAAAAACGTTATATGAACAGATTAAAGGAATTGTAATTTTTAATTTTTTTAAAATTGTTTGAGCAAAATCGGACTAGTGGTTCTCGAGTTATGTCAAAAAAAATATATATCTCGATTCCTAGGGGTGACCCAGCGAAACGCCGGGACACGTATAACTTGTTTTTGACCGATATAACATTTCCCGTTGGTTTCATCCCATCCCGATTTTGACTGTCGCATAGTGTAATTGGTTTTATGGAAGTTGTTCAGAATTACTTCTAAAAAAGCCGTAAAAATAGTGATTGTTTGGATTTCGTTCAGAATTACTTCCAAAAAAATCGGTAAAAATACATTATTGAATACTTTTGAAGCAACGAAAGAAGTGGTTTGTAAAGCATGACTTCCAATTTTTTTTTGCTGGGAGTACTATAGTATTTCATATAAACAAAAATTTATAAAAGTTGAAATAAAAATACTTTCTAAATACATTTCTTTTTAATAACATTTAATGCATTCGTTTTCTATTCTAAGGCCCCCTATCGTGTAACTGCTGTCTTTTGCATTTTAAAACCAACAAGACAATTACTCTATAGCAATTATATTATCACCAGAGTTTAAAATAATTGAAACATTTGCCAAAAACATTAAAAAAATAAAAAATTGTAAACTAAAGTGTGTAGGAGTTTTTATCAGAAGTATTTGTCACAATAGTTTTTTTTTTCTCTTCTAGAGTTCAAATGTTAGTTAAATGATCTAACACTGAAATAACCCAAAACGCAACAGGACATTAAATGTTAGACTCCTTTTTTTAAGAACTTGTTTTATTTTTTTTTTGTTAAATGTGGTGTCTGCGTAACATTTGTTATTGTCCTTTTTTGTTATTTGGCTTGTATTAATTTCTAATTTAACTAAAACACTAACCCTTGTCGGCTTTTTTCTTTAAATCTAAAATGTTTTCTCTATTTAAGTTACTTTCGGTAATATTTTGTAGAGTTTATATGTAAGATTTGGTTTTGATCACGCATTTCATAAGTAAACCAAAACATTCGGGTGACACATGATGACATGTCTGGAAGATAGTGAAAATTGAAAGAAAGAAAAAAAGGATCTCTCAGTTTGATAGCTCAATTTAAGTTCTAGGAATTTGTCGGCTTATTTTCTTATTGCCAAAGGTGTCTGCTGTTTTGATTTGTAATAATTTCCATTTTAGTAGAATAGAAGTAACAGAATCTTTTTATCAGTAGACACAGATTGTTTTTTGAGCGGTTATTGTGGTTTTAATACTTTAAGGGTTTTGGTTTTGTCATTAAATTTGTGTAACATTTTCTTAAAAAATAAAAACTGTGCTAATCTGTGAAATTAATGTTTATGGGTTGTTGAAGAACATACATTTTTTAGAAAATAAAAATTAAGTGGCTACAGGAACAGATTTAAATGGTTAGAAATGTAAGGAAACATGTTGTATTTTATCATATCTTTCTCCAAATTGGTATTGTTTTAATTATTCATGAGTT
The DNA here is from genome assembly GCA_949987735.1 of Leucophora obtusa. Classification (NCBI taxonomy): domain Eukaryota; kingdom Metazoa; phylum Arthropoda; class Insecta; order Diptera; family Anthomyiidae; genus Leucophora; species Leucophora obtusa. The sequence continues at coordinate 209,827,221 of OX465297.1, forward strand.
CTAAGAATTATGTAATATATAAATGTTAGGATTTTATAAAAATTTTATGGTTAGAGAAAAATTGCAATGTGACGTAAACTGACAATTGACATTAAAAGACACTGACAGATACAATATTGCACACAGTGATTCTTAACGATGCCTAGGTTTTACTAAAATTTCTAAAAAAATGTGGTATGCAGTTTGAATTATAAAAAAACTATACAAAATTTGGCATTGCCAACAATGAATTTCACATGTGCATTAGACTGTACCTTAAAATAGCAATTTGTCGATTTTCGTTGATTACCCCCCTCCCCCCCCCCTCCCAGTTTTATTGGAAATGGTCCCAAATGGAAGAAATCGATTTTTGTTTTTTTTTTTTTTGGAAAACGTTAACCCGAGCCGAAAGTAGGACGAAAATAACCCATTTTGGAAAAAAGCGTATTATTGTTAAAAATTTACAAAATTCGAAATTTCGAAAAAAAAAATTATTTTTTATATCATTTATTCATTTAGAATGATCAAAATGATTCAGACATGGAATTTTGACTTCATCGGATATCATTAACCCACTTTAGCCTGGAATCCAAAATGACCCACAATTTGATAAAAATGCAAAAACGTGTTTTTTTTAAAATTAATTTTAAAGATTTTTTAAAATGCCTAATTTGAAGATGTAGATTGCTATTTGTACCACATAATAGTTGATATTAAAGACAAAAAATAAATTGAAAAAATGATAAATCGAGTTTGTGTTTGGAGCGACTGCTTTCCAGGACATTTTACAAAAATTCCTCATTTCGTCAAAAATTAAACAAAATATGAATGTTTTCCTCAAATTTTACACAGTTTTCGGAAAAACAACACTAAAATTTAGTTAGAATATAATTATCTTTACGTTTGTTTAAAAAATCTTTAACCCTTAGTGGCCTGGGGTTAGAAAAGACCCATGAAACTTAATATTAATTATGACTACGAGATTGTAAAGCCATTAAATTGATAAAAAAATATATCAACTGGATAAAAATAATTATTGTATGTAACGTGATTCATTATTTTTATACTTTTGGTCAAAAACGCCCCACTAGGAAATTTACAGAATAACATCTTTCATAATTTTCGGAAAAATATCACTTCAAATGGATTAAAAAATCTTTTTTCCGTTTGATAAAAATTGTTATTTTGTATAATTTGATCCATATATGGTTAATGTTTTCACTTTTCGGCAAAAAAAGCCCACTTGGAAATTTTCAGAATAACATCTTTCCAAATAGAAAGCAATAAATGCATAATAAACAAAAGCTTTTAATTAGAATCTAATACGATTACAAAACTAAAATTGCTATTAACATACGGACACTTTTGACCCCACCTTTTTAACCCTTAAAAATAAGATTGGGGCTATAGAGAATTGCGCATGTTCGTTAGTTTTGTACCCTCTATCAAATCTGATAAATGTTATTCTGTAAAATTCCTAGTGGGTCTTTTTTGTGAAAAATGAGAAGATTAACCCTATATGGATCAAGTTACTCAAAATAATAATTTTTATCAAGTGCAAAAAATTTTTTTTTATTCATTCAAAGTGATATTTTTCCGAAAATTATGAAAGGTGTTATTCTGTAAATTTCCTAGTGGGACATTTTTGGCCAAAAGTATAAAAATTAACTGCATCTGGATCACGTTATATAAAATAATTATTTTTATCCAGTTAAAGATTTTTTTTTATCAATTTAATGGCTTTACAATCTCGTAGTCATAATTAATATTAAGTTTCATGGGTATTTTCTGACCCCAGGCCACAAAGGGTTAAATATTTTTTTAAACAAATGTAAAGATAATTATAGTCTAACCAAATTTAAGTGATGTTTTTCCAAAAACTGTGTAAAATTTGATGAAACCATTCAAATTTTGTTTAATTTTTGACAAAATGAGCAATTTTTGTAAAATGTCCTGAAAAACAGTCGCTCCAAACACAAACTCGAATTATGATTTCTCCAATTTATTTTTTTTTCTTTAATATCAACTATTATGTGGTACAAATAGCAATCGACATCTCCAAATTAGGCATTTTAAAAAATCTTTAAAATTAATTTAAAAAAAAAACACGGTTTTGCATTTTTATCAAATTTGTGGGTCATTTTGGATTCCAGGCTAAAGTAGGTTAATGATATCCGATGAAGTCAAAATTCCATGTCTGAATCATTTTGACTATATTAAATGAATAAATGGAATAAAAAATATTTTTTTTTCGAAATTTCGAATTTTGGGAATTTTTATTAGTAATACACTTTTTTTCAAAATGGGACATTTTCGTCCAACTTTCGGCACGGGTTAACGTTTTCCAAAAAAAAAAAAATCGGTTTGTTCCATTTGGGACAATTTGCAATAAAACAGGGGGGTGTAATGACAAATCTATTTTTAAGGGACACTCTAATGTGCATGTCATAGAAAAGAACCTATACCGTTGTGAATTTGACAAACTTTTAATAGAAAACTATACTTCAGCCTGAAATTTCTATGTATTGTTGTATTTGTAGTATTTTATTTTTAATGTAGAGAAAAAAGTCATGCTAAAAAATGTGTTTGCTCTTTTTTTACAGAGGATGTTTTAAATAAAAAAAGAAAAACAAGAGAAGTGGGGAGCGGGAATGAACCTTCCTCAACATATTACACTAGTTTTTCACCTTCCAAAAATTAATTTTATAGGTTTCTGCACCTTTTTGTTATGAATGAATTAATTAGAAAGGAAGACGGAGAAAAATTGTTAATCCTATCGGATTTTTTCAGACTATGTTTAACATACACAAAGTATTAGATTTGTAAAAGTATTGCGTATTTGGGTATTGAGTACTCAATACCGATCATTTCCTAGAGTACTCATTACTAAAAATTACATACTCAATGTTTCCCGAGTTGCATTTTTCTGTATATAAGTGTAATTTGGGAAGGATGAGAACTATGGAAATGCAACTGTTTTTTTTTTTTTTTGGTATGAAAACACAATCCTGCTTTTGTACATATGTATGTATATAACAAAGTATTGAGTAGGGTATTCAATTAATTGGCTTTTTATTTTAATCGATTAACCGTGCAAATAATTATTAGGGGTTTTTTCTTAAACGATTAATCGAATAAAATTTAAAAATTAATCGATTAATCGAAAAAAAATTTTATGTAAAATAATACACATACATTTTTTGTATTATTAATAATTTTTGTATCTTAATAATTTTATTTAATAAAAAAAAACAAAAAGTGTAATAATTGAGATCATATTTTGTCAAAATGTTTATTTTTTCTGTCCGCTCCGTCACATATTAAAATTTTATCCAAATCGGAAGGAATCGAACCGCAGATCTTTCTGGTAAATTTAGCATTTTTAGTTAAGCCTGAATTAGCCAGACGTAAACGTAGCTCTCTATAATATGATTAATGGGTTAAACGAGAGTAGATTTTGCATATTAATTTGTATCTCTTTCGTTTGCATTGAAGACATAAAAAACGTAAATGTAGGAAAAAATTCTGTAGACAATTTATTTTCCACCTACGTGTATGAATGCAGAATGCTCACCAAACAAGCTTTATTACATTAAGTATTAATTACAATTAATAATTGTAATGCTTAATAATTATAATAATTATTAAGGCTTTCTTTTAATATTAATATTTAAAAAATTGTAAAAAAATGATTAAAAATTTGAATATACTTAAATAGATACCACTACATTGCTAGATTTGTCAAAACAATAGAGTAGTATTTTGGAAGATGACAGAGCAAACTGTGACAATTTTTTGATGTTTTTATTTTCCTTAGATGATGTTTCTTAACACTCCTAGAGGAAAACAAGGAAATCTCATTGAGTTTAACCTAAAAAATTTGTCATATTTGATCTTAAAACCGAACAAAAATAACACTCACTAAGCTAATAAATATTTATAAAAATTATAAAAAGCCCGTGTAAAAAAGTTTAGATCTGATCAGATCTCATCAAATATGATCAGATATGGCATATGTGATAATACCTTATGGCAAGATCTGATCAGATCTAGTGCCAAATCTGTTCAAATCTAAAGTGATATGGACAATTGCGCCAGATATGCCTAGATCTGGTAAGATCTACAAAGATCTGGCCAGATATGCCTAGATCTGATCAGATCTAATTAGATCTCAAATTTGTCCCCAATTTTGAGATCTAATTAGATCTGGTAAAATCTACTGAGATCTGGCCAGATCTGAATAATTTATCTGGAGGTGTCCTCCATAATAAATTATTCGAATTATCCGTTATTCGAAATTTGGCCATTTTAAATTATTCGAACAACGGTTCGATTAATCGAATAACGATTAACTGATTGAATACCCTAGCATTGAGTAATATCGAATATTAAAAAGTATCGATATTTTACAACCCTACAAAATTTCAAAATATTTAAAACTAATAAGATCTTAAATCTTATTTTAGGAATTGACATTGGTACAAGGGGAAAATGTTCTCCCCCTGTACAGATTTCATCCTTTTATAGTTCTAAAAATCCTTGGTAAATTGAGCATAAATATTTGTAAAAATGCGCCTTTCCGTTTAGGCGCTATCGTGTTTATACCCTACACCACTATGTGGTCAGGGTATTATACGTTTGTGCTGATGTTTGTAACACCAAAAAATATTGGTCGTAGACCCACCTTATAGTATACCGATCGGTTCAGAATTTTTTTTTATTTCGATTTAACGATGTCCGTCCGTCTGTCCGTCCGTCCGTCCGTCTGTCTGTCTGTCTGTCTGTCTGTCTGTCTGTCTGTCTGTCCATGCAATTTTGTGCGCACTCTACAGGTCGCAAATATTAAGATATTTTGATGAAATTTGGTACGCAGACCTACGTTGGCCCAAGGACGAACAAGTTTGATTTTGGTGAACATCGGTCCATGTTTAGACCTAGTGCCCATATAAGGGTCCTACCAAAATTATATTGGTTATACGCTGCAGGTCGTAAATATTAAGATATTTTGACGAAATTTGGTACGCAGACCTATGTTAGCCCAATAACGTAGTCTATTGATTTTGGTGAACATCGGTCCATGTTTAGACCTAGTGCCCATATAAGGGTCCTACCAAAATTATAATGTTTATACTCTGCAGGTCGCAAATATTAAGATATTTTGATGAAATTTGGTACACAGACCTATATTGGCCCAATAACGCAACCTATTGATTTTGGTGAACATCGGTCTATGTTTAGACCTAGTGCCCATATAAGGGTCCTACCAAAATTATACTGTTTATATGCTGCAGGTCGTAAATATTAAGATATTTTGATTAAATTTGGTACACAGACCTATATTGGCCCAATAATGCAGCCTATTGATTTTGGTGAACATCGGTCCATGTTTAGACCTAGTGCCCATATAAGGGTCCTACCAAAATTATAATGTTTATACGCTGCAGGTCGCAAATATTAAGATATTTTGATGAAATTTGATACACAGACCTATATTGGCCCAATAACGCACCCTATTGATTTTGGTGAACATCGGTCCATGTTTAGACCTAGTGCCCATATAAAGGTCCTACCAAAATTATAATGTTTATACTCTGCAGGTCGCAAATATTAAGATATTTTGATGAAATTTGGTACACAGACCTATATTGGCCCAATAACGCAACCTATTGATTTTGGTGAACATCGGTCTATGTTTAGACCTAGTGCCCATATAAGGTCCTACCAAAATTATACTGTTTATACGCTGCAGGTCGCAAATATTAAGATATTTTGATGAAATTTGATACATAGACTTATGTTGGCCCAAGGACGAAGCCTATTGATTTTGGTGAACATTGGTCCATGTTTAGAACTAGTGCCCATATAAGGGTCCCCCCAAAATTGGCTTGGTTACAAACTGCAGGTCGCAAATGTTAAGATATTTTAATGAAATTTGGTGCGCTGACTCACATTATAGAAAATTTTGACACAAGCCCCATTTTAACCCATTCGAATTTCGGATCCAAACAATACACCAGAGTGGTGTAGGGTATTGTATAGTCGGCATGCCCGACTTTAACCTTTTTACTCGTTTTAATATACACAACGACTATTGAGGAAATCTGTCTACGTACGTTAGGATGTCCCTTAAAATACGATTTGCCGATTTTTATTCATTATGCCCCCAGTTTTGTTCTAGTTGGTTTTAAATGGAAAAATTCGATTTTTTTTTAAATTTCTTTCAGAAAACGTTAACCCAAGCCGAATCGCGGCCAAAAATGGCCCATTTTTGAAAAAAAATACAATTTTGGAAATTTTAGAAAAGTTAATTTTTTATTTTATTTGGGTCATTCCATCTCAAATCGATCAATGGTTGGACTCGACCCCTTTCGATTTGGATGAATTTTGGTCAGAATTTTTCTGTCATCGTATAACGAAGTTTTGCCATAGGAAAACAATTACAAAATTTTTTTTCCAAAGTTATGCAATATTTAAAATTTCAAAAAATACCATAATTTTTCCCATTTTTTGTTTTGTAATAGTTTATTTTTTGAATTTCTCGGAAACTGTAATAGCTACAACAATGGTTCTTATCTCGTTTTTAAGAGGATATTTATTTAGGGATATAAAAAAATTTATATTAAATTTAAAGACAACAATTACAAATTTTTTTTTCCAAAGTTATGCAGTATTTAAAATTTCAAAAAATACCATAATTTTTCTCATTTTTTGTTTTGTTACGAGTTTATTTTTTGAATTTCTCGGAAACTGTAATAGCTACAACAATGGTTCTAATCTCGTTTTTAAGAGGATATTTATTTAGGGATATAAAAAAATTTATATTAAAAAAAAAAATATTTTTTAAATAAAAAAAAAATTTAAATTTTGAAATTTTATAATTTATAATTTTAAAAATCGAAAAAATCAAAAACCTTTTTTTTTGCTCAATTTTTTATATATAAAACCTCTAGCTGATCTTAAAAGATTCTGAAATTTTCAAGAGGGCATATTTAATTTAATTATTTTCACGATTAATGGATTAAAAAAGTCGATTAATGGAAAACCCTGGTTGTATCTCTATGCAGCTTTTTGAAGGTTTTGAAACTACTCTTACTGAAAATCATAATAAATAGACTTAAATTTCAGAAGTACGAATTTTAAAAGTTTATAATTAGCTTGATATTTAATGTCTGATAACTATACTCGTATTAAGGATTTTAAAGTTTAGGTGGCAACAATTTATGAAACAGTAGCTAAAAATTTCTGCATAATCCTTTCCTCTTCCTTTTCTGGATTATTCTAACTTTCAAACAATTGACCAAAGCGATAAAAAACGAAACAAAATAATTTCTTTGATGATCATAAAAATAAATGCGCAACAATAAAAATAAAATTCTCTTTGATGAAATCATATAAAAAGCGATTTTGCAAACAAAAAATCTTAACTATATCCCATACACAGTACTACTACTACACAGTTGGAGCTTTGGTCGTTTGGTAGGTCAGTCATTTAGCATGATTTCATTTTAAATGCTTATTTTATTATCAAGAAAATGACGCCAAAGTGGCCGAAAATAAAAGAAAACAACAAATGCCATATAAGTACCTTTTCACAAAACAATTTGGCCAATGGTCAATGGACACTTGGGGGGAATAATATTATTATTGTATTGGATACTTAAACAAAATATAAATATACAAAACACAATACAAGTTTTAATAGCAAAGGGAAGAAAAAAAGGCCAACAAAAGAATAGAGAGCACCATAAATATGTAATAAAATTCAAATGTGTTTGTGATAAAAATCAAATGTTCCATTTGCAAAAAAGTACAGAAAATTGACATTAAATAAAATATAGTTTGTTCGTAATTTCTTTGTTAAGTGGATAAAGTTTCTAAACTTTTTTTCTTCTTTTTCTTTGGATGTCTTTTGAGTTAGAAGGGTAAATGGAGACATATTTTAATCATTTGAAATGTACTAAACCATGATTTTTTTCTGAATTTGTCCTGTAAATGTGGGTTTTCCACAAATACACCCTTGTGGCTGGCCATTATGGTTTCAATGTGGTAGGGTAAAAAGGGTAGAATCTAATTTACATTTTAGATGAAAATTGCAAATTTATTATATAATTTATAGGATATATTACTTAAGAAGATACTTTCTGTAGCGAGGGTGAAATGGTAATTTAAGTAACGGCATTATATCAATAATGACTGGGTGTTTAATACCAACATTAGCGCTCAAATCCAAGAATTTAGTTATAGTTTAATCGTAGGTCTTTAAGGATTAAAACTTTAAATGAACATCATCTAATATTAAAATTTAAGATTCTTTTATTATTTTAAGAAAATCGGTACATATTGTTAGAACTGGCAGACCCACCAACGTAATCAATAAGGGGCCGAAATAAGGTTAGAACAAACTGGCCTAACTTCAGGATTATCCATAAAACTGAATTAACAGTTCCAAAGCCTACATTTAAAATATTTTGTATGTAAAGACCGCTGCAAATTTATTTAAAAATAAATTAAATTTCACTTGAGAACAGGACCACACACATATCATTAAATTTTCTTTTGTTTTTGACTGTTAATAAAATGAACCACAAATTAGTCAAAACAACTAACAAAAATTGTTTACATTATTTTTGATTTATTTTTTTTTTTGGAAACCAAAATAACTGATTAAAATTAATGTTACAAATTCTCAGTATTTTAGGCTGTTTGTTATTTTAATGAATTACTAATGTAATTAAAATTTAAATTTCTACTGCAAATGAATGCTATTTTCATTTAAAATTAAACTATAACACTACTTCAACAACTAACAAATTCTGACTGCAGAAGTTTCAGAGTGTATTTGTATGAGAGGAATGAATCGACAGGGAAGTAGCCATTTTTAACGAATAATCTTATTAAATCGTTTAAGGAGTGCTGTCCATTCCGACAAATCAAATCTCCTAAAGCAAATCCCTAGCTAAAAAAATTAAATATAAGACGAAGTCCCATTTTAAATAAAGTAAAAAAATATACTGATATTTTATCAAACAAAAATTTTTGAAATTAATGTTTTTGTTAGATTTGAGATCATATAAGTAAACTACAGAGACCAAAAATTTAAAAAATTCGATAAGGTCAGCAGGGTGCCGCTACAGGCCCATCTACAGCATCAATACCTTTGTCGGTTAATAATTGGTGATGATCTACTTATATCAAATCTAACAAAAACCATATATATATAAAAATATCCAATAAAAAAAAGAATAAATAACGTGAACTGCTTAATATCTGTCACATCGTTCCTATTGCAATTTTACTATCCAAAAAGACGTCTGGTTCTGTACTCAGAATCTCAGGCTTTTTCTACAAAAGCATTTTCTCAAAGTCAATGCTTTTTCCATAGGAAAAAGTGTTCAGAAACTGTGAATTCTCTATGGAATTTAAAAAATATTATCAAAAAATCCCGCGGATTGTAGAGTATTTCTTACAGAAAAACTATTGCATTCTGAGATCTTTTTCTAAAGACAAAGCCTAAGGTTGTGGTGAATTATCTCTATAGAAAAACTGTTAGATTCAGAGAATTTTTCCTAAAGAAAAACCCTAAACACATTGCTACAGAAAACTTCAAGATTCTCTTAGGACTTCTTCCTATAGAAAATTCTAGCTCTCTAGAACCTTTCCTATAGAAAACTCTTCTGAGGACTTCTTCCCATAGGAAATCCATAAGCTTCTAGGGACTTTTTCCTGCAGAAAATAGTTCGCTTTATCTAAGACATTCCTATAGCAAGAAGTCCTCAAAATCTGAAATTTTTTCTATATGAAAAATTCTTTGAATATGATGTTTCTCCAGAGAAACTAAGGTATTTTTCTTTCTATAGAAAAAGATCCCCATAATCTGATGTTTAGAAAAAGTTCCCCGAATCTAAAACTTTTCCTATAGGAAAAAACACTGACGCTTTCTATAAGTCGAATTGCTTAAAATCTGAGGATTTTACATAGCAAAATCTCCTCAGAATCTGAGGCTTGTATTAGCATTAAATATAGTTATCCAATTAGAAAAATACAAACGGGAAAGCGATGGCAAAGCACTTTAACAGGTGGTACAAGCACTGGCAAAAAGTGCTTTCCCATTCCTAAAATGATAAAATCATTAGACAAAAGGACCGGCTGTTCAAAAAGCGCCGGAAAAGCACTGGACGAACAAAATTTTTTGAACGTTGGCAAAACGCTGGCATAACTAATGAATATGTGGTGTGGATATATATTTTCCAAAATAAAATTTTCCACAAACAAAAAAAATGCCTGCTGGCAGTCCGTCTCCGATATACACAAATTGCCTGCACTTACGTACGTACCAACCATACGTCAGTGAGGCAACATTTGTGAAAAAGGTTACAAAGAGGAGGTAAGAAGATAAACAAAAAAGTCTGAAGCAGAATGTTTGTATGTCTGTTTGATCACTTCTGAAAGTAAATTATCATATAGAGAAAATCTGACAATAAAATATAAACAATAATACATTTTAATGGAAAATCACTGATGAAGCCTGACCATAAAAAAAGGCTGAAACTAGATCTAGTCTGATTTGCAAATTAATAATGTGTCTATAACTTTGAAAAAATGTTTATTCTTCTTCTTAACCTCAAACCTACTTAATTAAAATTAATAAAAATGCATATTAACTACAATATTAATTGCATTTGGTCTATATGACGCGTTTGAAAAAACAACACTTTACCAAAAAACGCTTCTATAAAACAAAAACATTTTTAAGTTAAAAAAAATAAAAAAAAATTTTTTTTTTTGGTTGAAACCGGATTTGAACTCGGAACCTTCTGACTTCAAACCTTTTTAACGAAGCGTCAGCATTCGTCAACATTGCTCTGTCAGTGAATTGATTTTTGTACCGCTGGCAATTTCTGACAACCAATGGATGCAAACCTTGGCATATCACTCTAACCCAGGGTTGGCAGGCAATACCGCTAAAATACCGTTATCGATTCAAAACCCCCTGTTACCCCTAAAAACCGTTATCGAAATAACTGAAATACCGTTATCCTTAAATACCGTTACCGAAATAACTGAAATATCGTTATCCTTAAAATACCGATACCGAAATAAATGAAATATCAATACCCTTAAAATACCGTTACCGTAATAAATGAAATACCGTTACCTCTAAAATACCGTTACCTCTAAAATACCGTTACCGTTAACTGTACATGATTATTTAATATTTTTCGTACATTAAGATCGTAGATTGGTTCTAATTTTAATCTCGTTTATTTTTTGGAAAAAAAATTGCAGGGTGCATCGAAGTAACTGACTACCGTTATCCTTAAAGTACCATTACCGAAATAACTGAAATACCGTTAACTTTAAAATACCGTTACCGAAATAATCAAAAAACCATTATCCTTAAAATACCGTTATCGAAATAACTAAAAAACCGTTACCGAAATAAATGAAATAGCGTTACCCTTACCGATAAACGCATCGTTTCGGTTACCATCCATGCTCTAATCCCATTCTTTACCAGTGGTTTTTTTATAAACCACCGAAATTTTTGTAAAACAAATACTGGCAAAACGCTTTTTGCAAAAGCGTACCAAATCAGTGTTCTACCAGTCATTTATTGTTAATACCGTGTTTACCCAGTGGTATGCCAGTGCTTGATTTTTTGTACCACTGGCGATTTCTGACTGGGTACTTATATCATTTCCCTAAGGGGAAAGGGACCGGTCACAGATGACACGCAGGATAGGTCCCAAGGGGGCGGAGACCGGTCGTTGATCGGTCTTTTTGTTTGAAAGAGACATATCACTTTAACATGGCGTTGTCATTGGAAATGACCAATTGATACAGTTTAGACACCTTGTGACAGTAAGGTGTTGTGTCTAAGAATAGCTATTCAAATAAACGAATAAAAAATTAAGAATTAAAAATAATCTACTTGGCGTCGAAGTAGGGCTCGATAACACAACCTCCTGCTTGTAAGGCAAACGCTCTACCGTCTGAGCTAATGTTGCTTATGCGTGATGTCTGGCTGATGGTAAAGTTATATATTTTTCGTTTCTGTTTAAATAAAAAAGAAAAAGAAAAAACAAACACTACAAGCAAATACAAAAAGCGGAAAAGAAAAAAATAGAAAAGAAAACAACACTAACACACACACACAAATATAGTGGAAGTGCCTTCAGTATGCCCCCGATTGACCAGTCACAGGATAGGTCCTTTAATGGCAGTTGACTCGTTTTTTGTGTTGGCCATAATTAAATTAAAAAAATTAATTAAAATTTAGAAAATTACCTCAAAAACTCTGATAATATAAATAAAAATTTAAAAAATTACCCTTAAGTTAAAAAGAAAATTAAATGAATTAAATGAAAATATTAAAAAAAAAAATATGACGCGAATTTTATTTTTTAAAGTAACGAATCAGAAAATACTTAGAAAATTAATTCATTCTATTTGGTTCATATTTGTACTAATTTAGTAATATGTCTTCGGTTGACCGGTCACGGGATAGGTCCTTGGAGGGCAATTGACTCCTTATTCCCCGTAGGGTTATTCTTATAAATAAAATATTTCAAAAATGATTTTATTTTTTTATTTTTTTGGCGATATTAAGTATTTTATTTGGTAAATTTACTCACAAAAAATTGGAAAATTAAGCATAATTTCGTGAAATTTTTTAAGAATTTTCAATGTAAATTTACAAATTTTGTGTGCGGTTCCTTGCGCATCATGTGAGTAATTTTTTTGCTTTACGCAATCGGAGTAAATTTGCCATATTTATGGTAGAAAGTTAGTTTCCTACTTTCAGATTGATAAAGGGACTTCCCATGGTTTGGCATTATTTCACCACTTATAAGCTGTCAAAGGGGGTTTCCAACCTGCCAGCTATCAAGATGATGTGGGAGATAGTTTTTACCACAAATTATACCAGATATGAATCAGCTGATTTGGGCAATATGGCCGACAGAAAATGAGCAAAGCAAAACGCAAAAATTTAAGAAAAACACAAAAGATAAAGCACAATAATCTAAAAAGAGACAGATATATACAAAAAATGCGCAATACAAAATGTATGGAGATTTTATATGGTTATCTCCCTCTTGACTTGACTTCCATGTAAACAAAACCATACGGTTCGAGAATACATTTTTGACACCTGTCATTGGTTTCACATCTGGTATTAATCTGTGGTTTTTACAAAAAGCGGTCGCGAACGCTTGATAACGCGTTTTAAATAGTTCGTCTCGGCGAAAATGTCGGAGAGCTATCATTTTTTACTTCCTGGTTTCCGTGTTATCTTGGTTCGACCTTTTTTATGGGTACATTAAAAAATTTTTCGATATATTTTGCCATTTCCTACCAAAAAATTTTACTTAAACAAAATTTAAACAAGACTGAGATATTAAAATGGGAAATTCTGAATTTTTGGCCCATTTTTAAATTTCTTATATCTGAAGTCATCCCAAATAATGGATTATTTACTGTCATCTAAACTATTTGTACCACACATTAGAAATAATATAATAAAATTTCCTGCTTATCTTTAAAAAATAAATAGTTTCAATAAATTCATCATCTGTCTGTCTCCTCAATGGCCACGTACTTACTCCTTATATTTTAGCATCATCGCACAATTAATTTAGTTATAAATATTGTGCTTAAAATAGAAACCCATTATTTTTTGATATGAAATAAAATATTTTATAGAGTTTTTAACAAAACTGCCATCTATATCCGCAATATAAATCAAAAGTTATTATATCAAAAAATAAAACTGCGTGCTTATAACCAACACTATGCCACACAGAGAGAGCGATAAAGAGTCCTTAAATTAAAACAATGCTACTTAAATAGTGGCAAAATATCATCAACAACAAGGATAATAAAACATATAGAATTATGTTTTCCTTTCGTAATTGTTGTCACAGTCACTATAAATGACCGTCATAACTCATTCGAATATCTACAATTCTTATAGAAAGAATGAATAGAGATTCAGACCAAAAAACCAAATGATGAAAAAAAAAACAATAAAACCAAAGTGATTCTATTGTCATTGTCTTTAAGATTTCTTATGTGTATATTGTATTTTGGCCAAGAAAATTGCCACATTGTGTTGGCTAAAACAAAAAAAATAATACATTAAAATCAGATTTCTATGCAACAATGTTCAGTATTCCATTAGAGTGTTTGAGTAACTACCAACAAACTAACTTCCCAAGTAGCTGCTCAGATTTCAATGTGTGGCCTTTTTAGTTTTATTTCATTTCCAAAAACGACAGTTATTGTCTCCAAATTTACAACTGTTCCAGCCGGGTAATGATGATGTCATTGCAGAATGTATCCGTTTTATTGCAACTGGTAGTTAAATTTTTTTTTTAAATGGGCATATGTTCTTATATGTAATTTCCTGTTCCTGTTTAGAATTGCTATTAACTTGGTGAATTATATTTTGAATTTTATTTGAATTGTTGTAAGTTTCTGTTATTTAGTTTAGGCCCTTAAATTTCGAATATTTTTAACCAAATCAATTTATCTAATTGTTTTTGTATCGGAAATTGTTTCACATTACGGAAAAAGGCTTAACTTGAGCATCACCAATATTTTTGACAAAAAAATTAGTTTTTGAATATTTTTAATTTTTAAAGTAAACAATTTCGTAATCTACACTCATAGAAATAAACCTGTAAAAATAGTAAAAAAATATATACTAAAAATTGGTTCAAATTGACCTAGCCGAAAAAACTGCTCAAATTAGCAGATTTTTTACTAAATACTAGTAAAATAAGAACAGAAAAAATAAAACAGTTAAATTAACACACAATTTTAATTATATTTGGGTAATTTTTTAGTTAATTGAAAATGACAAATCATATAGTAAAATCTGCAGAAAATTTTGGTAAATATTAATAGACTAAAAATAACAGAAAAAGCTGTTAGATCTACAAATTTTTTGTTATTTTTAAGTTAAATGCAAATAGCAGTCTATCCTGCTACAATCAACAGACATATTTGCTAAAAAAAATAGTAAACTGCGGATTGCGGAAGGCTAAATTTTTATTTGCATTAAAAAGCAATCGAAAGAAAAAACTTTTAAAATAATTTTTTTTGCATTAAAGGAATTAAATAAGCTAAAATCCCAAACGTATTTAACAAATTGTGAAAAATTATCCGTTGTAGGCATGTCCCTATCCGGTTTCATTCTTGCCTAAGGAAATCGTCAGGGACGACGCACAGTGCTTTGTCCCCATATAGCAAATCGGCGAAATTAGAGGAGTTATCGTAGAAGAATGAAATGCGGTGTGCTGGTTCAGAACACGCAAATTAAAAAAAATTTACATCCTTAATCTAAAATTTTTAATTTAAGCTACAACAGAATAAGGCGAAAATTGGTTACTGCCGGTCATATTGTGTCCCTTAATTCAGTGGTTAATTTTGTTTCATTCGGGGCAAGGACATGACTACCTCCCATATATCCTTTTTCTAAAAAACTATATTTTGGCCAGATTTAAGATCAGAATGCACTAGAAACATACAATAGTTTATAAAATTATACTTTTTATCTCTGTGGATAATTTTGTTTCATTCGGTGCAAGGATATTACTATCTCCCATATATCCTTTTTCTCATTCATTATCAATTTTAAGGGCGCCACAGGCGAGCAGTATTATTCCTCAATTTTTACAAGTTTTTAATGGTGCAATGTTATTTTATTTTAGCAAAACCTTCAGTATGACACACACATGGTCAAAGATATTGGTAACATGCTAAAATTTAGTGAAAACAATTTTTGACAAAATAATCAATTTTCATAAAATGTCCTGGAAAGGAGTTGCTCCCCACACAAAACCCGAATTATCATTTTTTCAATTTATTATTTTTCTTTAATAATAACTATTATATTACAAAAATAGCTTTTGACATTTCCAAATTATGTATTTTGAAAAGAATTTTGCAAATAAATATAAAAAATCCGTTTTTGCATTTCTATTAAATTTATGGGCATTTCGGTTCTAAGTTAAAGTGGGTTAATGATATCCAGCGAAACCAAAATTCCGTATCTGAATAATTTTAAATATATTTAATGAACAAGTTAAATAAAAAACTAGTGTTTGCAAAAAATTCGAATTTTGTGAATTTTTAATTGACATGCTATTTTCTTTTTGAAATATCGGCCATTTTCGGCCGCAATTCAGCACGGGTTAAAGTTTTCTAAAAAAAAAAAAAAATTCTTCAATTTTGAACCTACTAGATGAAAACTTGGCTGTGTAATGAATGAAAAACGAGAAATTGTATTTTAAGGGACAGCATATACATACATCTGCATTAGAGCGTACCACCTTACAGGCAAAAAAAGAAAAAGTGTGCCGTACACCCTCCAATATGAAATATTTTTGCAAGGAGGTTTCAAAAAAAAATTTTTTTTTTTTGCCGAACGTAGGGGTCGCCATTTTACATTTTTCGTTATATCTTTGGCGTTTACAGTCGGATCTTAAAGAATGATACATCGATGTTTTTCTCTCGAGGAGGCGAGTGTTTTGCTCTAAGGGGCATTGATCTCAAGTATCTCATTCTAGTAGTTACCCACCAGATCTCAGTTGCTACCACCCTAATGTACGACCCTAATGTCAGAAAATTAAAGCTCGCAAAAAATTATTAAACTTTTGTTAAGGAAGTTTTTCGATAAAACCAGTAGAAATTTTTTTATATATTGGTTGCCGAACGTAGGGGTCGCCTTTTAAATTTTTTTTTCATTGGATTTTTCCTTTATAGCAAAACAATGGTCTCCTCGAGGCAACAAAATCGATATATCACACTTTAAAATCCGACTTTTAATGCCGAAGCTGTAACGAAAAAATGATCAAAGGCGACCCCTACGTTGGGCAAAAAAATAAAAAAATTTTATTTTGAAATTGCCTTGCAAAGATACTTCATTTTGGAGGGTGTACGGCGAACTTTTTTTTTTTGAGGTACGGTCTAATCTACATAAATACATAAAATTGAAAAATTGGGATATGTAGAAAATTTTAAAGATTTAAAATTTGCGGTTCGAAATTTTAATTTTTTTTACAGAAAATTATACATCCTAATGCACTAACTAAATCGTGAAAAATAGACGTTATTTTTTGTATTTTTTTTTTAAATTTCACTAAAATTTAAAAAATTTTAGGTTTTCCGCAAAAAAAAGTGTTATTACTTAAATTTTTTTTTTAAGTTTCTTTAATTTTTTATTTTTTTATTTTTACACCACATTAAAACGAAGCTTGTGTTTTAATTTTCAATTTCTTTTTTTTTTAAAACGTTATTATTTTTATTTTTGGTGGTACCTTAAAATTTAGCTCTTTCTAACTTTGTTAAAACTCATGTAAAAGTGTTTGGAAAATGTATAAAGTTTTTAAATTTGCGGTTAAAAAAACAATTTTTTTTTTAAATTCTATTAAAGAGCTTCACGATGTCCTAAAATCATAAATAAAAAAAAAGACGTTATTCCATATTTTTTTTTTACTCTACCAAACTTAAGCAACTTTGAGATTTCCAGTCGAAAAATGTCTTAAGTTTTCGATACCACCAAATATTATTCTATAAAAACTTTTCACTTAAAATAATTTTTGCTTATTGCGAAAATCAATTTTTGCCAATTTTGTCCGTCCGTCTGTCTGTCTCTCCCTGACCACATAGTGGTGCAGGGTATAACAACAACAAAATATTTTCCACAATTTTCTTTGTCATCTTCCAATGTACTACTCTGTTGTTTTGACAGATCTAGCAATGTAGTGACATCCATTCATGTATGAACACCAATAGAAAACAATGGGTGCGTTCGGCAGATACAATTTAATAGTCAACAGTTCTACAACAGTTGTACAACTATCTGCTGAACGATCCCATCACTAACTGTTTAGATTGAGCGCTCAGGTAGCGCTTTCATATTTTGGTAGCGTAAAAAATGTTTGCTACTTTTGATACATTTGTGGTTGTTGCTTTAAAAAGAAATTAATTTTTTTGTAAGAATGACAAAAACATACAAATATAATTTAAAAACAAAATTTTTTAAAAATCAAAGGAAACTATAGAAAAAATGTATTTAAAAACAAAACAAAGAAAACATCGTTCAGCAGAGTAAGTAATCATAAAGCGCAGCAAGTCACCGGTATCAGTTTAAGGTTTCTCTGCCGAATGCTACCAATGTTTTCTTAAGTGTCAGTAACATTTAAATTTGCACAAGCACTTGCATTTCAGTTATACCCTACACCACTATGTGGTCAGGGTATTATAAGTTTGTGCTGATGTTTGTAAAACGAAAAATATTGGTCCTAGACCCACCTTATAGTATACCGATCGGCTCAGAATTTTTTTTTTATTTCGATTTAACGATGTCCGTCTGTCCGTCCGTCCGTCCGTCTGTCTGTCCATGCATTCTTGTGCGCACTCTACAGGTCGCAAATATTAAGATATTTTGATGAAACTTGGTACACCGACTTATGTCGGCCCAAGCACGACGCCTATTGATTTTGGTTAAAATCGGTCCATGTTTAGACCTAGTGCCCATATAAGGGTCCCCCCAAAATTGGCTTGGTTACAAACTGCAGATCGCAAATATTAAGATATTTTAATGAAATTTGGTGCGCTGACTCACATTATAGAAAATTTTGACACAAGTCCCATTTTAACCCATTCGAATTTCGGATCCAATCATTAGTTGGCTTTTAACCAGACTGGTGTAGGGTATTGTATAGTCGGCATGCACGACTTTAACCTTTTTACTCGTTTTTTTATTCTATTTTATCGGGATATACATTAATTGCATTAAAGGAATTAAATATGCTAAAATCCCAAACGTATTTAACAAATTGTGAAAAATAATCCGTTGTGAGCATGTCCCTATCCGGATTTCATTCTTGCCTAATTTTTTGTTGTTTTTTTAGCCTACTAATTATTTAGCATAATTCTTTGCTTATTTTAGCAGCTTAAGTTGTTATTTTTTAATAAAAAAAATTTAACTCAATTGTAACTAAAATTCTGTATATTTAACAGTTTTATATTTTGATATTCCTATCTTACTAATATTTAGTAAAACTAATCTGCTAATTTCAACAGTTTTTTCTACAAGGTCATTTTTAACTAATTTTTAGTAAATTCAACTAAAATTTTTCAGACTCTTCTCTATTAGTGCAATAGTTTGAGAATTTTTTTAATATTATTAATAAAATTTATTGCAAAACTAATTTTAATACTTTTTGTTTATTGCAGAAATCAACAAATCACAACTTCTACAGAATTGCATCAACAAATTACGAAGGTGAGTTAGTAATATTGCTTTCAAGATGATTTATAATCAACAACAATTGATTTTAACTATAAAAAATGAACAAAATGATTTTTAACTTGACATAAAAAAGTATTAAAATAAAAGCGGCAATGTAATAAGTAGTCACATTCTAGCAAAAAAGGATTTTTTCTGAAAATTTCATTCTTTTACTAAAGTCAGGGTTATCATTCATAGTTTGTTTCTCCTTGACAATTAAAACGTCAAAAAGGCGTAAATTCTGTAATAAAATGCGTAAAATTTTGCAAAAAAATGTTTAATTTTTTAACCTAAAAGTTGCTATAAAAAGGATTTTAGGGGTAAAAAAAATATGCAAGAGTTATTTTATACAATACTTTTTTTTTTTGTTTTGTAAGGGTTACACAATGAAATTCTAAGGAAAATTGCATAGTTTTGCAAGCAATTTTCTGTATGTCAATTTTGCCTAGGGTTTTTTATGTAATGGGTTATTTACCTGCTAATTATGTCATTTGTCCATATTAATGTTTTTTTAGAAATATTAACAATAGCTTTTTTTATTGTTTCGAAATTTTAGGGTTGTTTAGTGGGTTTAAGTCAAGGTGAATTGGTGGAAAAATTAACGACTTATTTTTATGGTGTTAACATAAGAGATTTTCCACACCAAAATTTTGAGGCAAAAATTGTTGGTTTTTTGATAAAATTATTTAATGTTTTATCATAAATTTTTGAATTTTTATATACATGTTCTCACACCCTCTAAACACCCCTTTTACCTAAACCCTTTTGTGTATTGTTTTGTGTGTTACCCTTTTTTGGGGAGTTCTTTTTTTCATAAAACCTATTTTTTTTTGTGCAGCACAATATTGATATGACATATGAAATATATATAAAATATTTCGTTTAATTTATAGTCACATTTTTTATATTTTCTGCTTAAAGACGGAAAATATATTTGGTTAATCATTTCGTTGGTAACATTTGAAGATATTCACATGTATGTATATCACACTGTGCCGAATTTTTTTTAGCATAAATTGCTATTAAACTAATAAAAAAAATTTGTAAAAGATTTAGTTAAAACTACTAAAAATTAGTTCAAAATTACCTTGGAGGAATAAACTGCTGAAATCAGCAGATTATTTTTGTTAAATATTAGTAAGATAGAAACAGCAGAAATAAAACTGTTAAATACACAAAATTTTAGTTATATTCGAGTTAAATTTTTGTTACTAGAAAATAATAACTTAACCTGCTAAAATCAGTAAAAAAAAAATGCAAAATAATTAGTAGACTAAAAAATCACAAAAAAAAATAAATATTTAAATTAAAAAAATTTTTTAATACAACTAAAATCTAGCATTCTGAATTGCGCAGTTTACTATTTTTTTAGCAAATATTTCTGCTGATTTTAGCAGGATAGACTGCTATTTGCTTTCAATTAAATTTAGCTTTAAAACAACAGAAATTAAATGATTTTTGTTAGATTTAAGATCATACAAGTATGTAACAGAGAATAAAAATTTAAAAAATTCGATAAGGCTAGCAGAATAGAATACCTATTTTTGGTTCCTGCTAACCAATCTTCAGTATTAATACCTTTACGGGTTAATAATTGACAATGATCTACTTATGTTGACTGCGAAACAAATAAACAAATGTAAACACAACTCAATTAGGCCAACATCAACGACATTTTAACAATGCTATTTTTATCCTCTCCCAGCAAAAAAGAGATGCCGAATCAGTAGAAAAACCACTACAATTGATGATCTAGATGTACCTACTACTTCTATTTTAACATAAACACAACTGACTTTAACATTGAGTTGTCATAGGAAAGGAGTACTCCCACTTCAACATTTTTTCAGTACTTTTTGAACGAGAGCCAAGGAAGCTCTTTTTCACCACTTAAAAGTTAAAAAAAGTTTTCGCAAAAAAAATTATATTTTTTTTATTTTACCAACGTTTTTTTATTGCCGCCACCGGGTATCGAATTTGCGACCTCAAGATTGTTTGTTTAACTCTCTACCGCTGAGCTATTCTTTGATATGAAAATTGACTGGAATAAAAACACTACTTTGTCATTGCGAGATATTGTGCTTTATTCTCTTCAATAAAACTACTAAATAAATAAGTGTAAAAGGTGCACTCCAATTCAACATGGTTTTCAGTACTATTTTTACAGGTGCCTAATAATGAGTTACTAATAGTGATTTATTTTTTATCATTATTTCAAATAGAAAATAATTTTCTAGATTTTTTTTTAATTTTTTGAAATCAATATTTTTTAAACACTGGTAAGGATATATGTAACCACATATTTTTTGATTTTTTTTATGTTGGCGAGTAAGCTTACTTGTGTGCAGCAGGTCAATTATGTTTTTATCTATTAAATATTACATGACGATATAGCGCAGATGGTAAAGCTATTGACTGCCAATTTGCAGACCCAGGTTCGATTCCCGCACCAGCAAATTTTATTTTAAAAAAAAATACAATAAAAAATATTTATTTATAATTTATTTTTTTTTTAAATCTATTTTAGACTCATTATTTTTGTTCGTACTGGTAAGCACATGGGTAACGATATATTTTTTTATTTTTCGTATACTGGTGTGTAACCACAACTCATTATTTTTCACGATATCACGATATCGCTATGGTGTTGGACTGTTACACGTGAGGTTACGGGTTCGAGCCCCAACCAAGGCAACATCAATTTATGAAAAATAGTAATATGTATGAGTTTTTTCTATCCCTCATACATATCGCAGCGTCCTCCTTCGCTGTTCCAATAGCACTTAACCCCACCGAAGTAAAATAATATAACAGGGCTATGAACTAAAAAGCTTCAACAAAGTTCGCCAACTCACGGTCAGATGGCGCGCAACAACTGTTCTAATAATTCAACATCTCGCGCAATTACAGTGTTGCCATCTTTGAAGCCCTTCATCTTTCACCACCTTTCACTTCTTCTCTATCCCCTTTCCAAAGGAAGCAACAATAATAGGAAGAATTTCCTGAGTGTTGCTTCTCTTTATAAAAAAAAAAAAAAGGTAATAAGAAATGTAATAACAAAAGTAACTAGTTCCCGTTACCAAGTACATTACATAACCACATATCTGGTAATGATTTTCTACACTGGGTTGCTGCGCACAAGTCAGCTTACTCGCCAACATACAAAAAGTCGAAGAATATGTGTTTACGCATATCCTTACCAGTGTTGAAAAATATTGAGTCTAAAAATAGATTTCAAAAAAATCTAGAAATTTACTTTGTTTTTGAAATAATGATAAAAATAAGTCACTATTGGTAATACATTATTTTTTATTTTGTAATAATGAAAAAAGTAAGTATTTATAAGTAACTAATTATTATTATATCTTTTAAAATAATGCAGAAAGTAAGTCGGTGGCATTACTGATAGTCCGAAAAATAATGATATGTCATTACCGTTTCTACACTGGGTATACATATTTTCAAAAATTTTAAAATTAAAAAAATATTGAATTTAAACAAATTATTTATAAATATTAAAAAAAAAATTAATAGAATAAAAAAAATTACAAAAAAAAAAAATAAAAAAAATATTGGTCCCGCCGGGAATCGAACCCGCGACCCTCTGTTTGGAAATTCCAAATGATACCAAAATCATTTTTTACGATCACTTTTGGAGCAATTACTCTTTAGCAGCAATACTTAAGTGATTTTTTGGATGTTGTACAGAAGTAATTCTAAAAAAGCTGTAAAAATATACTAACGGATACTTTGAAGCAATGAAAGAAGTGATTTTTTGAAGTTGTTCAGAATAACTTCTAAAAAAGTAGTAAAAATAAATACACTATCGGATACTTGTGAAGCAGTGAAAGAAGTAGTTTGTGAATTTAATTTTTTTGCTGGGATATTACTAACCCAGCTAAAAATCGACTTATATGGATTCATAAAGGTTAAATGTATTCTCGCGCATGCTTATAAACATTCATTCATGACCATTATGATGACCTTTGTTATATGGGCGACTGGCCCCACCCCCTCCCCCCTCTAAAAATGTTCGTTTGGGTATTAAAATACAGCTACTACATGACAGTTGTTTGTGTAGTAATAAGTAGTTGTTGTTTTTAAGCGAAATTACAGTTGTTTTTCTATAGAAAAATGCAAAATAACTTTTATGACAGTTATTTAAGAAAACACTTAACGAAAAGTACTGTAATTTCGTAACAGTTGTTTAATATCATAATAAACAACTGCCACAACAGTAATTTTACAGTAAACAGTTATTTTTGGTAGTTATTTAAAAAAATAAAAAATTTCGTTGATTTGTTTTGAATTTTAAAAATTCTTGTTTAGTTTATATTTGTTATTATTGGTATATTTCTAGTTTGCAAATAAAAATCAGAAACTTATATTATATCCTCTAATGCATAAAAGCATAACAATTGCAGAACGGTTTGGAAATTTTACTTCGAATTTTTAATAGGCTGAAGTAATAACACATATTTTTGTAATCGAAAGAAAAAAAATTATTTTTTTTATTAAAATATACTTTTATAAAAAGAAAGAATTGACTGTAAAAAACAGTAGTTTTTACCGATTTTTTCAGTTGTCTTGAAATTTTTGTAGTACAAATTTATCAGTTAATTTTACGACATTGGTAGTTATTTTTAATGCATTTGTTAGTTATTTATCAGCAGTTAAATATAACAAAAGTTTTAATTATTTTAAAGGTGAATACCTTTGTCGCCTTTTTAACTGCATATACCTTTGTGTTAACTGTCATTTTCAGTAGATTCTACCAACAAAATTTTGTGAGTGTATGATTTAAAAGGGGAAAAATTTCTCTTTTTTGGTTTTTTTAAAAATAGTGGCTCTTAAATAACGGTATTTCTGGAAAGTGTGAATAGAATTGTATAATGTATAAAATTCCAAGATCGGTTGGAAAATATTTTAGTAATTGCAAAATATCCTCAGACCATTGTAGGATAAAATGAGATAAATTATGAAAATAGTACAAAAATAAAATATTTTTTTCCAAAATTTACAAAGTTATACTCTAGTTTCAATTCCAAGATATACAAATATTTAGATATTAATTTTCGTCTCTCTTGGGTTATGCTAACCTAGTCCCAGGTATAGCCAAAGATGGGATTTTTTTTATAAATTCGCAAAACTCTAGTTTTGAGCTTTTTAAAATTTTGATCAACAAAATATAAAAAAGTGGTCAAATTGTTGGTGAAAATTGTTAAAGTAAGTCAACACCAAATTTTTTTATATCGTAATAAAAAATGAGAAATTAATCCTTATAGGCACATGGGGTCAAAATAACCCAAAATTTTTAAAATGTAAAAAAAGTGCCATTTGACATGAAAATCGATATAAAAGCCTTTGTTTAAACTTTTTGAAAAAAATTTAAATTAACCTGTTTGAGAGCATGGTGTCAAATTGAACCATTTTTTATGTTAAATAACGCTGGTTGGCTGAAAAATTTATGTATTTCTTTACTTGTATGTTAAATTATGTGTTATTCTTTACTTGTATTTTATATTGCTTGTATATTTTCTCTATGGTGAATTTTGGTATTTGTTGAGATTTCAGTTCTATTCTCATTGTTTAGATCACATGTTTTGGGCTCGTAGGGTGCTTTAGATTCGTGCCAACTTTAAATGAAATGTTGAGTTTTCGCATATAGTTAATATACAATCTTTGTTTCTCAATTTACTCCTTCTCTTCATCCATTTATTAAATTTTATCCTTCTTAATGTGTCTATGATTGTATGTATTCCATTCTATTTTTTTTTTTGCTATGGTTGTTTGTGATTTGTGCAATATTACTTTTGTTTTTTTATGTGTGGTCATAAAAATCCTTTTTTTTTCAAAATTTTCCTTACCACCCATGATTGTGGTGCATTGTTAAAGCCGAGATGTTGTAGAAAAAAAGGGTTTAATGTACATTTTGGTCGTCTGATTTGATGTGTCGTTATATGGATATTTTTTTTTGTGCCAGACTAATTTTTATAAAATAAAAATTTTGATTTATAAATTTCATTTTTCCTTTTTTTATAACATCTATTTATATACTTTTTTTTCCAACTCAATTCATGGTTGTTAAATATTTTGACAAGTGTGTTTTAGTCTTATTTTTGTTAATGGTTTGGGAATAAGTAATTTTAAATAAAATTTATAAAATTGTTTTTTTTTTTCGTTAAATTGATTTCAAATTATGGGGGTGGTTGGGTATTTTATTATTAAATTTTAATTCATGGTAAACGGTTAGAGAAAATATCGATAAAGTAACATCTACAACTAGTGAATTATATTTATTATAAAGAATGGTTCAGTTCAATCTGCAACTCACTGTAGATGGTTACAGTAGTTAAATATGTCCCACATATGCAAATGGAATAGTTTGGTAAAATGCTACTTATATGGCGATTAGGGTTTGGAATTTCCCGGACTTTTTTATTTCCCGGGAAACGGGAATGAAAAAATTTGATTCCCGGGAATCCCGGGAAATATTTTTAAACAAAATTATTAATGAAAACCACCTATATAAGTAATTTTTGTTAAAAAAAAACACTATTTCAGTACAAATGCAGTCTGTGTAGTGAGAATTCAAAGTAAAAAATATCAGAATGTTGAACATTAGATTTCACATAAATTACTCGCAGCACTGCCAAATGAATTGCATGATTCCAGCAGAAAGCACCTACTACTGGACTGTCGGAAACAAACCGGTTCATCACACTTGGCCCATTAGATATGGTGGCCACAATGTTATTTTCCAAAGACAAATAAAACTCTTGTAGTCTTATTTCTACAATTCTTCTTATTTCATCAGCATTACATCTTCCTGATATATAAACCAACCCCAGGTTATAAAATGAATTATATCCGTTTATACATATGTTCAAATATCTCTTTTGTGATATTCTTGTCCATTCATCTAAGATTTCTTTTATCATGATATCTTTTACATGATTGTAGTAATTTAATATAATGTTCTTTACATCGGTTTCATTTTTTTTGCAATGCCAGGTTTTTATTATAAAAACTTTCTCGAATAAACGAAGATCTAGTTATGGTGCGGATTGACTGCGGCTAATTTGGATACCATTTCAGGACGTGTTTACCCTACCATAAAACCTTTTTTAATGCCTATTCAGCTTACACTGTTTTCTTCGGGTACTTTGCTAATTTTAGCTGAAACGTGATTCTTGCCCTATTAAAAATGATTTTTATATAATCAGATATGATTTTTATATAATCATTTATGATTTTATATTATTATAACTTGTCGAGTATTGTGAAACATATATTTTTATATGATTATATCAAAAGATATTTAATTATATAAAATTCTATTAACCAGATCCACCATTTTCCGGATCAAATCATGTATGGATTAATATAATTATATAAAAATTTTTTGTATTTTTAATGCAAAAATTAAAATAATTATTATATAAAAAATATATTATTTGATCCGAAAAATGGTGGATCTGGTTAATATAATTTTATATAATTAAATATCTTTTGATATAATCATATAAAAATATATGTTTCACAATACTCGACAAGTTATAATTGTATAAAATCATAAATGATTGTATAAAAATTATATGTGAATATATAAAAATCATTTTTACTAGGGTGTTGTTGTTTTCTTCAAGAGAAGTTGCATTACCATCAATTTTTTTTTTTTTTTTTTGTGAACCAAATTTAGATGTCGGATAACCAAATTTAGATACCACCGTTAACCATTAGTCTTTTCTTTTCACATTTATTAATGAAAACGTTATTTATAAAATTATTGACCCTTAATATAAAGGAGTATTTTAAATTTAAAGTCGACTTTATTTTTAATCAAACGGTTTTGTTCATTTTGTGTATGAAAACCTTACAAAAATAATTATATTTTCAAATATTTTGATTGGTTGAAAATAAATTAACCAATAAGAATTCTCCAAAAATAAACCAAGTCAAGGTATACTGCCACCCAATATTTTAACTAAAGTCGACTTGACTTAAATTATACATTTGAAAAATTAAGATATTAAGGGCGATTATTTGTAAGAAACAAAGCTTTTTTTCATATTTCTTTTAAACATTTTACCAAGTTTTTAGGTTTTACTACTTAAATTTTGAATAAGTTATAATAAGTTATAATAAATGTGTCAAATAAATGTATTCCCTTTTAAAAGATTTTAACAATGACATTTTTGTTTTGGTATTTAAAATATTTTTTATGACTAAAATTAAAAAATCCTATTCGAAACAAAAACAATTTAAAAAATTTAATACTTTTAAAATTTCCCGTTTTCCCGGGAAAAATATATTATTTTCGCGGGAATTCCCGGCAAACTTTTCCCGGGATTTCCCGGGAATTCCCGCCCGGGAATTCCCGAACCCCAAACCCTAATGGCGATGTCAACCAGAAAGTGCTTCAATATATTTTCATTAGATCTGGTCATTTATTCATCAGCACAGCACTTAAACAAACAATTTATGTTTAATCTGGCAACATTAAACTACTCCAGCAATACCAGCTAGAGACATAATGATAACAATATTGATATCATTCTGAAACTCTTGACTACATCTTAATTTGCCAAATTAACTCAAAATTATCACAAAGTTTATGCAGTCGAAACAGATTCTGGGTACACTCATAGAAATAAATCTATAAAAAAAGCAAAAAAAGATACTAAAAAGTAGTTAAAAATTACCTTGCAGAAAATATGCTAAAATAAGCAGTTTTTTTGTTAAATACTGGTAACATAAGAACAGCAAAAATAAATCAACGAAATGTTAGTTATATTTGAGTTGATATTTAGTAAATTGAAAATGAGAAATTACACTGTAAAACATGAAAAAAATTTTGCTAAATATTAGTATACTCAAAAAAAACTGTTGAATCGACAAAATTTTTGTTATTTGTAAGTTAAATTTAGTTGAATGCAAATATCAGTCGATCCTGATAAAATCAGTAGAAATATTTGCTAAAAAAAATAGCAGAAATATTTGCTAAAAAATAGCAAATTGCTGATTTCAGAAGGCTAGATTTTTATTAGCATTAAAAACAATTTGGAAGAACTTAAATTTTTCTGTAATTTTTTACTCTACTAATTATTTAGCAAAATTTTTTGCTGATTCAAGCAGGTCAAGTTGTTAATGTTTATTGAAATTAAAAAAATTTAACTCAAATATAACTTAATTTTGGTATATTTAACAGTTTTAACTTTGTTATTCCTATCTCACTAATATTCAACAGTTATTTGTTGGAACATCATTTTTAACTAATTCTTAGTAGTTTTGACTAAAATTTTTGCAGAATTTTTTCTGTTAGTGTACTTATGTTTTATTTCAGAATTCCAAAAAATAGAAAATCGGCAAAAACATTAAGGGACTCACTCACGGAAAATTTTGACTCAAGCACGCTCACTGACGAACAAATTTTTTCTGCCCACACATGTGAATAAAGGTTTCGGGTGATTCAATTGAATTACGCAAAATTCTGTTCATATGCCCATCTCTAGTCTCAATGTTCGAGAAGTGGAGAAATTTAGTGCAAAGGCTAAAAAAAGTCTGAAGCTTCTTTTGGAAAGCTTCAAAAAAAATGCCCAAAAATTAGTTCAAAATTAAGAAATTTTAGTTTTAATTTTATAATTTTGTATAGCTTAATAAATGTTCTTAAATTTGAAACACAAAGTTTGAAATTCTCTCTTTCCATTAAAAAGTTATTAATGAAGTTTAGCATAAAATCGAAAACTTTATCTGGATTAAGTTGATGCATCCTTTCACCGAAGGAACTAAATTTTTCATCAAATTTTACTATCGAAGAAAAGTTTTTACTTAAAATTATAGTTTCATAAAAATTATTAAGTTTAAATTAATGTTTTTTTGTCAGATTTAAGATCATACAAATAAATTACAGACAATAAAAATTGAAAAAATTCGATAAGGCCAGCAGGATAGAATACATATTTTTGGGTCCCGCTACAGATCCATCTTCAGTATAATTGCCTTTATGGGTTAATAATTGATAATGTTCTGCTTATATTGACTGCACTCACAATAACTTTACCGTAAAAGTTCAACAGTTGTTTAAAAAGTAAATCAGTAAAGTTGTTTCAATTGAATAAGTAGTTAAATTGCAATGAAATATATTTTTTAACTTTTTCTATCAGTCATTCAAGAAATAAAATACACAAAATACGGACTTTCGGTAGAAGTTAAAATATTCAATCAAAATTTTCTGTTAAAAACAATCAGTTTTTAGAATACAATTAATTTTAAAATAAACGATAAATCTATTATTTTTACCGACTTTGCCAGTTAATAAAATAACAATTAAAAATAAACGACAAAATACAATTGTTTTAAACGAAAAGTGGGTAGTCCTTTTTTTAACTTATTTTCTATTGTTTTAATGTATATATTCGGTTGATTTTAAGGAAAAAATATTGTGAGTGTGCGAAATAAATAAGTTATCGTCAACGCAACTCAATTAGATTAACATCAACGAAATTTTTATCCTCTGTTATTACTACTTTTGCCTTGAACTTTAATTCTTAAAGTATCGCAGCTCGTCTATTCAAATCTGAATCACAGATTTGTTGAATGACAACAAACCGTTAATTTTAAATTTCAAATGCATATTTTAATTATTTTTAACCTACAACATAAATCCATGTTGATAGTAAATAATTAGGCATAGTGAATTATGTTTTCAATGTATCTATTTCGTTGAGATGTATCAATTTTTATTCTTTGTAATTTACTTGTATGATATAAAATCTGACAAAAAACATTAATTTACCAATTAAAAGATCAACTATACATACCTACATACAATTATTAAGTTTTTCATTATCAGAGTATTTTTCTTTTGGTGTGGAATATAAGCCAAAGTTCTTCCTGAATCGATTCATAAAGTACCATATATTTTCAGTCGACCGTCAACAGTTGTTCTTTAAAACTTTGTACAGTCAAAATAATAAATCGATAAAAATAACTGGAAATTTAATAAATTTAACAGAAGTAAAACGGATTCGTTGTGTTAATTTAAATTTTGTCAACTTAATCGTTCGGTTGCAGCCAGTAATTATGATAGTTATAATCCTTGATGCAAACAAAACATTTTCCTAGAACAATTAACCCTTTGACGACCACAGGCAATTATGCTTGCTAGGGTGTCCCGTTAAAAACCATTCTTAGTTCGGACTATAAAACTGGAACTTAATGTCGGCTTTTTTGAAAAGCTTAAAAAATCATAAATAAACCTCTAAAAATAGCAGAAAAATCTACTAAAAATTAGTTAAAGATGATCTTGCAGAAAAAACTCTGAAATTAGCTGATTTTCTTTGCTAAATACTACAAAATAAGAACAGCAAAAATTAAACTGTAAAATTTACAGAATTTTAGTTATATCTGAGTTAACTTTTAGTTCATTGAAAATGGAAAATTATACTGTAAAATCTGCAGAACATTCTGCTAAATATTAGTAGACTAAAAATAACAAAACAAACTGTTATTTCTACAAACCTTTTGTTTTGTTCAAGTTAAATTTAGTTGAACGCAAATAGTCCTTCCGAAATTAACAGAAATATTTGCTAAAAAATAGTAAACTGCTGATTTCAGAAGGCAAAATTTTTTTAATGCAAATAAAAAAAAGATTTAAAAAAATCTCAAATTAGATTTTTAGTCTTTTAATTATTTAGCAAATTTTTTTGCTGATTTTGATGGTTAAGTTGTTATGTTCTATTAGTTAAAATTTAACTCAAACATGACTAAAATTCTATATACTTAACACCTCCATTTTTGTTGTACCTATCTTACTAACATTTAACAAAAACAGTCTGCTAATTTCAGCAGTTTTTTCAGCAAGGTCATTTTTAACTAATTTTTATAATTTTGACTAATTTTTTTGAGAATTTGAATAAAAGAACAAACTAAGAATGTAATTTAAAAAAAACTAGAATCCATTTAATAATTTCAGCGGGTTAATGTTTCGTTTTTGGTTGCAACTATCTCCGCTAGAGGGCATGGTGCGATAATAATAAATGCAGAAACAATTTATTTAGGCACAGATCTTTGGCCATACAAATTTTTAATGAAAAATTCGTACGATTTCTGACTTTAGGAGAGTATGGGTTAATTTTTAAATTTCTTGTTAAGTATAAAAAAAAATTATTATGGATCTAATAAAGAACATAAGTTGTTATAACATTAAAAAAAGCTCTACAAACAATAGTTTTTAAAAATTTTGTCAATTGTTTTAACTATAGCTTTTGTAGCAAAAATTGTATCGGTTGTTTTTACTGCATCGTTAACTTTGCTGCATTCTTCAGTTGTTTTATTAACAGTTAAAAATAACTTCGATTTTCAATTAGTTTAAATGAAATTATTTTCTTAACAGTTAAAAATAACCGTGATTTTGACTTGGTTTCAATGCAATTTCAGTGTACACTTTTTTTATTTTTTAATAATAATTTCAGTTATTTTATCTATAATTTTTAGTTGATTTTATCGACATAATTCTTTGAGTGTACTACTGAAAGTATAAGAAAGGATAAAATAAATCTACCTGCCTAACAAGGTCAACTAACTCGAAATAGTTGCTTCAACTACATTTAGTTGCAACTATTTATGCAATAAACATTTATGCTTGCAGAATTTTATGTAACATAGAGATCCTACACATCCTTCAAGGATTTTGGTGGGTAGCATGTTTATTGCAGAAGAGGCCACAGTTATGGGTAATAAAACTAACCTTAAAAGGATACAAAACAGAGTTAGAAAAAAAGGCAAACTTATGACAATTTTGTGGAAAATATTAACCAGAAATTCTTTTCGGAATGTACTAAGTAAGAGTTATTAAATCTTAAGCATGGTTATATTATTTACAATTATTATACAGGTAATTGAAACATTCACATAGACATATGAAATTGTAAATGGAAAAGTAAATGTTAGCAGACGCATAATTTTATTGCCCCACTAACTCAGCGGTTGGTCAGTGGCTTTGTTTAGAATTCCACAGAATGTTTATGAATTTTCTTTTAGGTTTTTTCAATTTCAGGGTTACGAGCCAGAGCTCTCTTTTATGAGTTGTGTGGATGGAAGAATCAACACTTTTTTGTCCAGCGGTAAAGAAGAAAAAAAAAACAACGAAAATTTACTCTTTTTTTAGCAGGACACAATTTACGCGCGAGAGTCAAAGGATAATTTCTAAAGAGCTGATGGTTGGTAGTTTCACCCACAAAAAACAAAAAAGGAACTCTTTTTTTATGACCTGGACCCTTACGATTTGTCATAAAAAAGTAACAAAACAATGTAGGAGTTTTTTCTTCCAAAAAAAAAAAGTTGCTAAGATGCGTGTGTCCTTTTTTTTAACTGGTTGGCGATAGAGTTAAAGAATCATGAGTTGTTGTTTTTTTTTGTCGGTCTGTCGTTTGTTTTTTCTTGTTTTCCTTTTACTAATGGTGTGAGTTTTTAAATTTTTGACATTTTCATAGGAATTTGTTGTATAAGTTGTATTTTTTTTAGCGTGATTGTGCTAAAATAAACATTTATTTTTGAGTTGTATATTTTTGTTGATATTTTAAAGGAAGGAAAGGATTTTTATAATTCAGGGTTTTTAGTGTATTTGTTTGTGTGTGTGTTTACAAGTCTATGGCTGTGTTTGTTTGTATTTTATTATGAAAGGAGTGATTTACACTGCTTTCGAATTTATACATGGTGAAATGTTTTATTGGTTTAGAAAAAAAATTATTTCGTACTTAAATTCGACAGTTTCTTAAAGCACCCTGTGGGAAAAAAGGGGCCAACATCTATTTCGGCATCACCAAAAATATAAATATATAACGTTATCCTTAGGTGTCACTTTGTTCAGTTAACTGACACTTTTCTTTTTTCATTTAACGATTCCCGGGAATTATAAAGATTATCCAGTTAAAGAAAAACACTAAAAGAACCATGTATCTTAGTTTGAAAATCTGCAAAAGATCTAAAAAAGTCAGCGTATTTTAAAAATTTTAATGCGTTTTAACTTTTTAAGGGAGATTTCCAAGGATGTCATTAAGTCAAGTTTTGCTGAAAGAAATCAAATATTTGTAGGGCGTTTTATCCCAATGAAAATTAAATATTTAATCAATGAATAAATTGCAATAAGTTATTAATTGTGAATTTATTATTTATATGACTTCTAAAAATAATAAAGTTAATATTCTGTTGCATGACCATTATTGGAAATAACCTCTTTCAACGTTTTGGCATCGAATTCGCTATATTTTAGCATCTTTTCTTCGAAATTGAGTTCCAGATTTTTTGAACAGCCGTCCAAAGTGCTTCATTACTGGTTGTGTGTATTTGAGACTCTCCCATCCATGAGTTTTCTATTGGACTTAAATCTGAGGACTGAGCTCCCAATCCAATAGGTAACTTTGTTACCTTAAAATCAACTTTTTGGGAAGTTTACTAGTGTGCCTCGAGTAATTGTCTTGCTGGAGGACCCACGCCAGCGGGATTTCCTCAGAAGCACATGTTAGGATTCCTTCCTGAGGGATATTAACGTAAATGGGCTTATTCATGATTATTCTGATCCAATATAAGAAAATCATCCCCATACCATAATGCTAGAACCGCCATGTTTAATAGTTTTTGTTGGTGATTTTTGGATTATTTTTCCGCATTATGGGGTCTTCTGACCAAGAATAGTAAATAAAAGAATTTTAGACTCGTTTGTCCTAAGAATATTCCCAGTGTAGAAACGGTAATGACATATCATTATTTTTTGGACTACCAGTAATGACACCCACTTACCTTCTGCATTATTTTAAAACATATAATAATGAGTTACGGATAATGACTTATTTTTATCATTATTTCAAATAGAAAGTAATTTTCTAGAATTTTTTGAACATTTTTTGAAATCTATTTTTAGACTCAATTATTTTCAACACAGGTAAAATGACGCTATTTTCTGGCCAAAACTATAAGGAATCACTGAATAAGGATGAAAATCTATATACGGGGATTTTCAAGGTTGCTGATTTCGAATCTGAGGTAAAATTTTTCAAATTCAAAATGGCGCATCCAATATGGCGGCGTAAATTTTAAAATTTCTTCTGATTTGCATGAAAATCTATATACGGGGGTTTTCAAGGTTGCTGATTTCAAATCAGAGGTAAAATTTTTCAAATTCAAAATGGTGGATCCAATATGGCGGCGTAAATTTTAAAATTTCTTCTGATTTGCTTGAGTAAAAATGTTAACTGTGTACAATGGAAATTTTTTTGTCCAAAATCTCAAAAAAAAAAAAAATTTTTTTTTAAATCTCGGGCATAAAATTGAACAAGTGGAAACTTTTGTAGAAACTATTTTTTTTAAATAAATCTATTTAAAGTTTTGCTTTACATTTCATTATCTAAAGTAATTTCATTTCATTTATATTGTTTAATAAAGCTATTTAAAATTTCCTCTTTGTTCGTTCAGATTTCTCAGGATACTCTTTCTTTGGAAGCCCTATTAAAGCTGCAGTTGGCTTAGTTTTAATTGCCAAAATAAATTCAGCGTTTAGCCAGACTTTGTTTTGTATCTGAAATATGTTTGTTTATCTTCTTATGAGAACTCTCCCATCTAACTGATATATTCTTACAAAAAATTCGCACTTTCTCCTTCCCATAAGCCGATTCCTCATCCAAAACATTGCCGCATTCTTTCTTTTGCTCATCCAACCAAATTTCCGCAAGTTCGCTACTTTGCAAGCGGAGGCTGCCTACCAAAAATGATATTTCTCAAAAAAAAAAACGATTAACCGTTAATGGTGACAAAACGCTCTTGCCGGCACATTTCATAGTTTTAAATAATTTTTTTTACATTTACATTAATTTTCTTACAACATCAAATCAATTTTTTATTATTTATGCTCAAAAACCATATTTTTTATAACAACGCATTTTTCAGGCATGTAATGCTTTTCATGTTCCATTAGTTGCAAAATAAATAATAAAATGTTTAATAAAATTTATTAATAACACTAATAAATTATTTACCTTTAGTTTTTTTACTTTTATTTCAATTATTAAATCAATATTTAATTTTTTAAGAATTTTTGCATTTTGGTGTTATTTTAATGACTGCCCTGATGCAGAGTCTTTTTCTAAGATCGGCCATAAGTAAAGAACCGTTGAAATTTTGTTTTGGAAAAACACACTCTCAGAGAGAATACACTTAGTATAACGATATCGCTTAGTTATGTCCAAATAATAACCGTAGACATTTTGTTTTGTTCGAATGAAAAATAATTTTGTCATTGGTGCTATTTTTTGACCTGCACTGTAAGTAAAAAATTACTTCAATATTCTCAGGAGAACCCGGGAATGTTATAAAAAATTTCCGATTCCCGGGAGTTTCAAATTTTTGGGCAATTGAAAACATTATTTTGTAACCAAAACAATGCAGTTTTCGGTAAGAGTAACGCTATTTTAGATTCTTTCGATAACCGTATTCGAAAGATAATGCTATTTTAAGAATAACGGTATTTCAGTTATTTTGGTAACTGTATTCAAGGATGGTGATGTTACATTTATTTCGGTAACAGTATTTTAAAGGTTTCGATATTTCATTTGTTTCGCCATCGATATTTGAAAGAAATGGTATTTCAGTTATTTCGCTAACGGTATTTTAAGAATGACGGTAGTCAGTTGAAAGGGTCTCGAATTGCTTATGATAATTTAGCGATATTGCCTGTCAATTCTCATCACAATTCAAAGATATTTGTATGGGCTATCAATGGTAAAATCTGTTTTGAAAAAATTTTAGAGCCTCAGGCATATCTTTTTCGTAAGTTTTAATCAAGAGCAATTCATGATAAAATTTGTAATGCAAATTCGAACGATACTAGGAAATAATACTTTCACTTATCCAATAGTTAAATTTATAAGTAAATAGTCAAAATTCTTGTGTGTTTGATTTTTTTGTGTAAATTTTTTCATGTTTGCTAGAAAGTTACCTCTTTTTTTCTGTTGTCGTCCTCATCATTGTCGTTGTTGATGGTTGATTGTTGGTAGTTGACAAATATTTAGTCAACAATTTAACAACATTCGTTAGTTGCCAACATTTTTTTCCATTTGTATATTTTGATAAGTGTAACCCTTCTTCTTTTTTTTTTTTTGTAGGTAATTTGTCAGTTGTTATTTGACATTTTCGCTGATTTTTTGTTTAACATCAGGTGATATTTATAAAGGAGTTATACTTATATTTAATACTATATGTTAATTTGAGTTGTTATTTAAATTTTACAAATAAATAAATTATTTCTAAAGAACATTGTTACATTCATATGTTTGCACTCAAAGAAATAAATCTGTAAAAATATAAATAATTAGCAGAAAACGAGTAAAAAGGTTAAAGTCGGGCATGCCGACTATACAATATCCTACACCAGTCTGGGTAAAAGCCAACAAATGTTTGGATCCGAAATTCGAATGGGTTAAAATGGGGCTCGTGTCAAAATTTTCTATAATGTGAGTCAGCGCACCAAATTTCATTAAAATATCTTAATATTTGCGATCTGCAGTTTGTAACCAAGCCAATTTTGGGGGGACCCTTATATGGGCACTAGTTCTAAACATGGACCGATGTTCACCAAAATCAATAGGCTTCGTCCTTGGGCCAACATAGGTCTATGTACCAAATTTCATCAAAATATCTTAATATTTGCGACCTGCAGCGTATAAACAGTATAATTTTGGTAGGACCCTTATATGGGCACTAGGTCTAAACATGGACCGATGTTCACCAAAATCAATAGGCTGCGTTACTGGGCCAATAGAGGTCTGTGTACCAAATTTCATCAATATATCTTAATATTTGCGACCTGCAGCGTATAAACAGTATAATTTTGGTAGGACCCTTATATGGGCACTAGGTCTAAACATTGACCGATGTTCACCAAAATCAATAGGCTGTGTTATTGGGCCAATGTAGGTCCGTGTACCAAATTTCATCAAAATATCTTAATATTTACGACCTGCAGCGTATAAACAGTATAATTTTGGTAGGACCCTTATATGGGCACTAGGTCTAAACATGGACCGATGTTCACCAAAATCAATAGGCTGCGTTATTGGGCCAATATAAGTCTGTGTACCAAATTTCATCAAAATATCTTAATATTTACGACCTGCAGCGTATAAACAGTATAATTTTGGTAGGACCCTTATATGGGCACATGGACCGATGTTCACCAAAATCAAACTTGTTCGTCCTTGGGCCAACATAGGTCTGCGTACCAAATTTCATCAAAATATCTTAATATTTGCGACCTGTAGAGTGCGCACAAGATTGCATGGACAGACAGACAGACGGACGGACGGACAGACGGACATCGTTAAATCGAAATAAAAAAAAATTCTGAACCGATCGGTATACTATAAGGTGGGTCTACGACCAATATTTTTTGGTGTTACAAACATCAGCACAAACTTATAATACCCTGACCACATAGTGGTGTAGGGTATAATGACCACATATTGGTGTAGGGTATAAAAACTGCTGAAATTAGCAGATTTTATTTTGCTAAATACTAGTAAAATAAGAACAGCAGCAAATAAAACCGTCAATTCTACAGAATTTTAGTTATATTTGAGTTAACTTTTAGTTGATTAAAAATGAAAAATTGTACTGTAAAATCTGCAGAAAATTTTGCTAAATATTAGTAGACTAAAAATAGCAAAAACAAACTGTTGTTGTATCTGCAATTTTTTTTATTTTTAAGCTAAATTTAGTTGAATGCAAATATCAGTCTTCTTGTTAAAATCAGCAGAAATATTTGCCAAAAAATTTTAAACTGCTGTTTTAAAAAGGTTCGATTTTTATTTGCATTTAAAAAATTGAAGACAAAAACTTTGAAAATTTTAATATTTTTGTGGTTTGCAGAGGAGTCGAGTCCGCTCATGTTCGCAATTTCAATTTTCCCTCCTGTGTCCCGTAAATAAATTTCTTTTCAATCTGAGGGAATTGATCAACAAACATATATTTTTTTATAAAAACTTCCTCGAAATTAAAACACATTAATGGGATCTTAAATTTTGCACTAACACTAGTTAAAAGAATCCTGCTGTAATTCTAGTTAAAACTATGTTGCTAAAATGTCATTCAAATAGCTTCTGGTTAATGTGATACAAAAAACAACCTATAAAAAATTTATTTATTGAATTGAATCAGGAAAAACACCTTTTTTTGTCAACCACAAAATAAAAATTGGCAAAATACTTGGAAACTTTGAATGAAAACAAAATGACTTTTAGAAAATAGAACAAAACTAAACAATACAATAGAACTGGAAGAAAATTCTGTAAAGATATTACAACAATTACTAAGTAATTTTCAAGGGCTAAACTAACAGATATTGCAAAAAAAACCATTAACTAAACTAAAGAATAAAATAAACTAGTCTAAGCGTGGGAGAATATTTGAAATTGTTTTTCTTGTTGAAAATTTTCAACCACAGCAAGGGGTTTTCTTTTTAGAAAATAAAATCAATAGAATCATTAAATGATGTCTAAATTTTTTTGACGATGTCATTATTAAATACACCTATTCAGAAAAATAAAGTAGTTAAATGGTATTAGATTTATAGAAAAAGACATATACTTAATATTAATGATAAAAAAATGGTTAGAAGAAAAGTCAAATGTTTTTTTTTTGTATTGTGTATTTTGAAAATATAAAAACCTCAGCGGAAACCACAATGTTTAGAACAATTAAGGCCACCAATAAAATTGATCGTATAATAAAACAAACACCAAAATCCACATAGGGATCCCTTGTACTATAATATAAAACTCGTTTATAATTGTTATAATAAACGCGGGTGTTCCAAGAATTCCTTTAAGAAAGGTTTAATATTTTAAGTAAAGAAAAACTCGAAACGAAAATCTAGACTTATGGTTTATTGATGAATACATTTTTCATTCATTATTTGTATTTTATCCATAGATAAATTTTTTATAACTCTCCAAATAAAATCGTTTTCACTGACACTATTTACAAAACTATAAATGACTTTTTCTAAACTCATACCAATAATATGGTGAAAATATACAGGACAATAGAAACACAATCTAAACACCACATGTGTTTGTTTATATTTTCATAGTTGTTTTTATAGATCACAACTCGTATCTTTATGGATGTGCCCTACAATAGGTAATATGGCAAGATAATAAGTTTATCGTCTTTTTATTTGTCTTTAGACCTAAAAATTCAGCTACAAGTAAATATGGCAGGTTTTGTAAATATTTCAAATTGTACATTATAGAAATACACACATTATAGATAATTTTTTATTTATATACATATGTAGTTTCCTTCTATAACTCAACAATTTTAACTGATTTTTCAAGCAAATTGAAACTCGATTTTTTGAAATCGTCGGCTTTTCGAAACTCTAATATTTTGGAATTTATATTATACAATTTTTATTTCCACTTTGACGATGTGTTTGTAACTTTACGTTGGGTGCCATTTAAAGCAGCAAAATATCTTACGACAAAATACCTCTTTCATATATCCAGTTAATCACAAAAAAATTTACTGTACATTTTAATGAAATTGTATCCACTTCTAGAGTAGTGTAGTGTATTTCATATATCGCTTATGACCATAAACAAAAATTTTAACATTTTGTTTGCATTTAGTTTGGTATATTTTTCACTACTTTTTTTTCCAAAAGCCACAATTACAAAAATTGAACAATCAAAAATCATAAAGAATTTTTATTTTCCGACGAACTATAATATCATAAATCATGTCACTGCATTGTATTACCAAAACAAATAAAAACAACATCAAGTTAGAAATAAAAAAGCAACAAAAATAACTAAATATTTCAAATCACTTGCCACAATATCAATTGATGCTGGTAGCCAAGATCAACGTCAGTTTGTCTGGCTTGTAACTATAATTTTCATAGTTTTTGGTCGAAAAAGACACACCCCAGCCATAATAGAAGAAGACCTATAAAAAAGTGAAAATTCTATACAACAAAATCCACAAACAATTACAAAGAGTATCAAAAAAAAAAAAAAAACCAACAAATAAAACAAGAAGTTTAAAAAAACACTTGTTAGATATTTTTGTTATTGAACAACAATCAATTTTTTTGGTTAAAGATTTTTCATTCATAAATTTATTTGTTCTCTATGGATATTTCTTTTTCTTAAAGGGTCGTTAAAAATTGTTATTACGTTATTTTAGTTTAAGGGATTCCAACGATTATACATATAATGGTTTTATTTAAAAAATTGTTACATGATTAATGGTTCACAATCTGTAATATAATTTCAAATTAGCTTATTAGGTATCTGAAGGGGATAATTAAATCATTCAAACTGTTTGATAAGTAACAAGATATCCTTGTTAAACCTTTTTACTGACAACTCAATTTTTCAACAAAGAATAATTTTAAAATAGAAGTAATAATGTGAAGGATTATTTCAGGCCCTGATATTTATATACATAGCCATAATTGTTATAAGTCATCGTATACTTAATCAAGGCTTTAATAATATACTGTCGATCTTATAAGCTGAACTTGTAATATTTAGCATACGAGTAGTAGGATATTATGTATCAAAGCCGTGGTATGATATGTGAGTCATTTCAAAAATTTTTGAAGCGATTTTAGCTGCTTTTGGAATGAATGTCTTTGAAGTTTATTCAAAACGAGTAAAAAAGTTATAGTCGGGCATCTCTCTATATAATACAGAGAGAGAACTTTCTTGGACGAGTTTTAATTGAATTTTTCATTCATCTACTAAAGTTTGAAAAATTTGAATTTTATGAATAAGCTTCATAATTTTTGAGAAACTATTATTAATGAATCTGTTTCGTTGGGCTTATGAAATTTGTAATAAATAATATGAAACTATTCATAAAATTTAATAAAAAAACTGAATTATTTTAATGAAACGTTTTAAAGACCGAATTCCAGTAAAACTTCATTAAATTAAGGTAAAAATTAATTTATAGCATGCATATATAAACTTTTCAGTGTACCCTACACTAGTCTGGTCTCGTTAAAAGCCTGGATCCGAAGTTTGAATGGGTCGAAATGGATTTGTGTCAAAATTTGTATATACGTACTAGGGTATTCAATCGATTAATCGAATAATTTTTCTCAAAAATTGTTCGAATAATTTAAAATATCCAAATTTCGAATAACGTATTATTCTAATAATTTCATACGATTAATTGATTAATCGAAATTGGTAGAAAATTACAAAAATATTTAAAAAATATAAATTTTTTATTAAAGGAAATATGCTAAAATCTCAAAACTTTTTTAAAAAATTATGATAAATTATTTCCTGCCTATGCGGATTTCATTCTGGCCAAAAAAAATAATTAAGGGACGAACTTTTAGAATTTCTATAAATATTTGTTAGCTTCAACTCAATGAGAATTTCATGTTTTCCAGTAGGAGCGTTAATAAACAACTTAAATCCCAAAGAATTTAATTTTGAATTTAATTTATTTATTTAAAACAAAAACAGCATAAAATTATCACAGTTTGCTTTGTCGTCTACCAAATTACTACTCTGTTGTTGTGACTTATCTAGTAAAGTAGTGGTGTCTGTTTACGTATAATAAATTTTTAATTATTTTTTACGACTTTTTATACGTTGATATTAAATGAAAGCATTAATAATTATTGTAATTAATGATTATTAGAATTATTATTTATAATTAATGCTCAATGTAATAAACATTGTTTAGTGAGCACTCTGAATTAATAAAATGAAATAAAAGGATGGAGGTACGGGGGTACGGAAACGTAGAGCGAAAATCAATTCTCAATAGAATTCCTCTCTACATTTACGTACTCA
Source organism: Leucophora obtusa (assembly GCA_949987735.1). Lineage (NCBI taxonomy): Eukaryota > Metazoa > Arthropoda > Insecta > Diptera > Anthomyiidae > Leucophora > Leucophora obtusa. The sequence goes on from OX465297.1 coordinate 209,869,377, forward strand.
ATTCATACAAAAGAGATACAAATTATGTACAAATCTTTAACTCATTGCGGTGTGGTTCTCCCAGATTTGGATAAAATCTTAATATGTGAAAGAGGGGACAGAAAAAATAAAAATATTGACAAAATCTTATCTCAATTATAACATTTTTTATTTTTGTGAATTTCAGAAGAGTTACTGAATTTATTTTTGTTCCTTTTTTTAAATAAAATTATTAAAAACCCAACAAATGTACGTACATTATTTTACAGAAATTTTTTTCGATTAATCGATTAATTTTAAAATTTTGTTCGATTAACCGGTTAAGAAAAAAAACCCGAATAATTATTTGCTCGATTAATCGATTAAAATAAAAAGCCGATTAATTGAATACCCTAATATGTACACATAATGAACAAAAAGTATACCGCTTTTAAGTATACCGATCTGCTCAGAATCACTTTTTGTTTCGATTAAACGATGTCTCCTCTATCCGTCCGTCTATGTGTTAAAAGACTAGTGGACAATGGTAGCTCAGCTACCTCTACTCTTTCAATAGAACACCAAATATTCACTGACTCAGTTGACAAGGCTAACATTCTGGCTGAAATGTTTTCAAGAATTTTATTCTTGCAGGAAAGCGATCAACCATTGCCAGAACTCGAAAGAGTATTATGTGCTATGTCTAAGATATTCTTCCGAGCTCGTGAAGTTAAAACAGTTCTTGGGTTTCTCAATGTAAAGAAGTCAACGTAGACGGATGGTATACTGGCACTGCTAAAACAAGAGCACTGCTAATAAAATAGAGCTCGACGCTATCTCGTCTATTGGCTAATCTTTTTAGCTCTGCTCACTGTGCGCAAGTCTTACGCTATTGATTTAAGGCTACCAATATTCACCCAATCCCAAAGAACGGTGCTAATAACCGTGAAAACTACCGCCCAATCGCAATATGCTGAGCGCTCGCAAAGTCAATGGAAATCATTGTTAGTTACCATCTTATCAACCATCTAGAGCTCAATTCACTTTAAAGCGACCGAGAATACGGCTTTGGTAGAAGTCGGCATATAAGACACCTGTTGCCGTTCCTTTCGGAGTGTTGGAGTCGATCCATTCATCAGTTGCGTGACGGACTCATATTAAAAACTGTTTGTTTTTTGGTGACGGTAATGACTTATCTCGAGCTTTCTCGAAGATCGCACTATACGTGTTGTTGTAAATGGGATCTCATCCATCTAGTTTCGGATAAATGATCTTCTCGTTCAAACTTTCAATACTATTTACTCTTTTGCTGATGACAGAAAAATTTGTTCTTCATTTTCCTTTGATTGTAGGCCCATCCTTTTGGAGGTTGGGGACAAAATGCAAATTATGAATGAAACACTCAATCGGGACCTATCGACAATCTCTGAGTGCGGTCTCGCGCATATGGTAGATTTCGATGCATGTAGGGCCCAATATTGTATATAGTCGTGATCGTCAATGTCATCAGTCAATATGGTTGGTATCGATATTGAGGAATCGGATACTGTTAATGTTCTGTGCATGCGAATTAAGTGCGATGTCCGTTGGAATAAAGACGTATTTGAAGTATCGAAAGAAGCATGCAAGTGCCTTGGTTTCTTGAAACGGTGTAAGGAATATTTCACTCCATCCGATCTCTTTACTATTTATACCACCTATACCTGATCTAAGATATAATACAAATGCAATATATGGGCAGGAGATTCAAAGTCTAATTTGGAGCTTTAGGATCGTGTTTGAAGGAGGGCGTCGGCTATCAACAATGATTATAGGATATCTAGATCTATAGACTCATTAGGGCATCGTAGAAACGTGGGTTGTTCATCGCTGTTATATCGATATTACTAACGGGAAGTATTCTGCCGAGATAAGTGAACTGATTTATAAGATTAGGCTTTGCGTTCGGAACACTCTCTTATCTGGTAGAAGTACATCCGTATGTAGTTGATTATACTGCGGATAACACAACACATTGCAGAAAAAATTCGTTTATCATTCATACAAACCGTATGTGAAATAGATACCCTGCAGACGTCTAACCATTAACAGTGTTATGCATAAAGTTTTTGAACACTTTAATTACTTGTTTTTAATCTAATTTGATAAAAACAGTATGCATAATACTTGAACAATCGGTTCAAGTAGGGTAAAGCCTAAAATAATCATTTAATACAATTTGGAAAATAAAAGTCTCAGTTGAAACCATAAATATTGAGTTTTAATTTATTTAAAGGCTTTTCCAAGGGTCATCCACCGAAGAATATTTAGAATCTAACATTTTGTAGAACAATTGCACCATTTAAACCTTTTCTTCCTAAATTTTCTCAAATTGGTGAACAAATCAAATAAATTAAACAAAACAGTAATGTTGATATAATCAAAATATATTCGTCATTCGAATACTTTCAGTATTCGTCTTACTAAACTGTCTTTAAAATATTATTTTACACTACTACATAAACAAAATATGTACAAAAATTGTTTTTGTTTTTATCATGTTTTCATTTATTATAAATTTTTTTTATTGATAAAATCTTCAGAACAATATTATTCATCTATGATTAACGAGTTAATCGTTTACTAACTTTATGAACCACTAACAATTTATTTGAAAGTGCAGACACATTTTATAAGAGACTATTAATTAAAGAGATAGGAAATCCAGGGGTATGGCATCACCAAAAAAATAAGTTATAAAAAAATCGTTATCACTAGATGGCACTTTGTAAAAAATTGACAATTTTCTTTTTTTATTTAAATTTAAATAATAACAAACAACAAAGGAAAAAATACAAACAAATATTTAAAATTTTATTATTTGAATATATTCCGCGTTTGTTTTTTTCCTTATTTTGAGCAGTTTTCAGCAGGTTTTGAGTTTTTAAATATAGGCTCAGCTGATACTAAATAGTTGCTCAGGTAATACTAAATTTCAGCGCCCTATATCGGTAAGTAGTGTAATTTTTGATTTCCTATCTCTATAATTAATAGTCTCTGAGGAAATCAAAACTTACACTACTTACCGGTAGAGGGCGCTGAAATTTAGTATTACCTGAGCAACTATTTAGTCTCAGCTGAGTCTATATTTAAAAACCCAAAAACTGGTGAAAAATGGTCTAAATAAGGAAAAAACAAACGCGGAATATATTCAAATAATAAAATTTGAGATATCCGTTTGTCTCTTTGCTTTGTTGATTGTTATTATTTAAATTTAAATAAAAAAAGAAAATTGTAAATTTTTTGAACAAAGTGCCATCTAGTGATAACGATGTTTTTATAACTTATTTTTTTGGTGATGCAATACCCCTGCATTTTATAAGGGTGTTGCCAGAATAAAACGAGAAATTAACAAACTGTTATTTAACGATTATGCATGATATTTTTCAAGGTTGGTTACCGTTATCGTTATAATACCGTTATCGCTAAAATACCGTTTCAAATTGAATACCGTTACCGTTATCGATACCTCTAAAAAAATTTCTAAATACCGTTATCGTTACCGATACCGTTATTTTTATTGGTAGTTATCGGTATTTTACCGGTATTTATTATTTTATATAAAAATTACAATTTTTTTATTTTTCATTTATAATCTTGAGTGTTTTTTTTTACAAAAAATTTATAGATAATAATTTTACTTATTAAAACTACCAGTATTGAATTTTTAGCTTAAAATCTGTATTTTCAGTACTTAAAATTAAAAATATGCCATGTTTTTACTTGTTTTTATATGTTTTTAACATCATTTTTAATACCGGTACGTACCGGTATTGCTGTTTCGATAACGGTATACCGTTACCGAAACAGTCTTAAATACCGTTACCTTTACCGTTACCTAAACAAACGAAATCTGATACCGTTACCGTTACCCTTGCCGTTATTCGTTTCGGTAACCAACCTTGATATTTTTTAATAAATGTTTAATAAGAAAAATAATACTTTAGAAATTGTATTCCTTAACGCAAACGCATTAGAGCCTAACTGTTTATAAATTTTTTTATTCTCTAATCAGTTAAAATTCAAGTCAAATGTCCATAAACGCTACTCCCTCTATCTTCCCTCCTATAACCGTGTTTTCCTAATTCTAACACAACGCACTCGAACTAGCAGGGAGTATTAGTGAATCCCCGTGTAAAAAAGATCAGATTTGGTCAGATCACAGTAGAACTTACCAGATCTAATTAGATCTCAAAATTGGGGATGAATTTGAGATCTAATTGGATCTGATCGGATCTAGGCATATCTGGCAAGAGCTTAGTAGATCTTACCAGATCTAATTAGATCTCAAAATTGGGTAAACATTTGAGATCTAATTGGATCTGATCAGATCTAGGCATATCTGGCGCAATTGTCCAGATCACTTTAGATTTGAACATATTTGGCACTATATCTGATCAGATCTTGCCATTAGGTATTATAACATATGCCATATCTGATCATATTTGATGAAATCTGGTACGGGATCTAATTAGATTCAATCATATCTATTCAGATCCAAAAAGATCTGATCAGATCTAAACTTTTTTACACGGGTGCTTAAAAAAGTACATAAAGACGAGCAAATTAAGGTATAGAATAAAATTGATTAAGAAAACTCTCATTGTCCTTTGTATAAGAAACTTTGTCAACACAATCCCCACTTTAAAGCCTAACTTCGGAATTGTTCTTGTGAAGAACAAATTTGAAAAAAATTTCCAATTAGAAATACAATTACGAGAAATAGGTGAACACTGCAAGTACAACCCGTTTTTGTCCGAATGACATTAAAACTCTATCGTAGAACACATCAGATTTTTTGGAAGTTGATTACCTAAATTCGACCATACATGAGCGATACTGATTTATTGAAAATTTTAATATTATTAGTTTTAGTTTCTTAGAAAAAAAAGGAAAAACTTTTTCACAGATAAATCTAAGGGCTCATCGTTACGAGTAGCTAATCGATAGATTACCACTAATAACTTAATTTAGTTCTACACAATATTGTTGGGATATAACTTATTACTTTAAAACCAATAGTATCCCATGTGAATAAAAAAATTGGAAATCAGCACTACGTTCTAGAAAGAGTTTTTAATATAAAACAACCAAACTCTTGATGGGTTTCCGGTATCCGGACTAACATAACGACCTTAACAAAAACCAAACCGAAACAAATACATACTAAACATCAAAACAACAACAGAAAAGTTAATGAAAAAACAAAGAATTAAAAATTGTAAACAATGTCATATAGAAACAGATGCAAAAAATTATTAAGTTTAAATAAAATGCTGCAAAAACTTATAAAATCAATACACCCTCGCAGTAGGCTGTTGTACTATTTTACAAATAACGACGACGATGATGATGATGATTATGAAAAGAAACAAATGAAAAACTGAATAAGTACCATCCATCCATCCATCGATCCAAAACGTCCCATTACACCCTGTTTTTAATAAACAAGAATAAATTTTTAACAAGGGTCAAATGATTAAACACCCCCTTTGATATGAATGGTATGAGCCTCAAATCGTTGGAATTTTTCTTCTTTTGTTTTCTATTATTTGTTTCTTTGCCGTTGCCGCTGTCGATGTTGATGTGTTGTTGCTGCCGTTGTTGTTGTTGTTGTTGAATAATTGGAACACATTGATTAGCTGTAAATCAATGTATAAATGTCTATCAATGCAGCACATACAGGGACTTAGCAGGCAGGCATCATTTGAAATATTAAAAAATCAAATCTGCTGTTGAAGTTGTTTATTTATAAGCCCAGTACTTCGTTGTTATCAACAAACCTTAAACGAGAAGGTCATCATCATAGTCGTCCTTGTTGTTGTTGTTGATGTTGTTCTCATAAAGCCAAGTCATTGACGGCCTTGTCTTCTTAATGTCATGTCAATGAGGAGTTTGCCAAACAAGTGGTGGTTTGGATGCTGTGTAAGTAATTTTAGTAGAATTCTTTTTCCACTTATAATACAATTCTTTTTTCGTTTTTATTAAAAACTCTGCGTTTTTGTTATAATAGTCTGTCAGTTGTTGCCGGAAGTGGCCATTTTTGCGTTTTAAATTAAATTTTTTCCGCGAAGGTTTTTTTATATTCTATTTTTTTTTGTATTGTAGTTGCGTTACTAATCAGCGGAAATTTGTATAATTTTTTTGGTTGCAAGTTTATGGAGGTTATTTTGTCCAAATTTTTTTTACAAGCTTTTGTTGTAGAACATGATTGTGATGGAAATTGGGTGATAAGAGGAAAATTTTTGTATTTTGATGGGAGAAGGAGGAAGTGTAGAACATTTTTTATTGTTGTTACTTATATTGAAGGTAGCCTTTTATGAGTTTTACGCTTTTGAGGTTATGTAGTTTTTTTTGGTGTTTTTTGTTTTCTTTATTAATGAAAAGAATGCAGTTAAGTGGAAATTAGAAATTTAATTAAAATTACTAAAACCGTACAAAAAATATTTAGAGTAGATTTTACTATGCTTTTTTATGCACTTTAAAAATTTAACAAAAATAACAGCTGAAGAAGGGAAATGAAACATTATTTAGGAAATATTGGGTACAAGGATAATGCGTTTACTGAAAAATTAAAAGAATTTTTTTTTGTCCATTTTTAGGATGAAATCCGTAACGGAATTGTATTGGAAACGGATTGAATTCTGTAAATGGGTTCATAAAAATTTACGTAAATGGCATTAAAATGACATCATCAAATTTTTTAAATATTTATGCTTCCGAAAATTTAATAAATATGTGTAATATACAAATAACTCTAAAAATTGGCTGACAAAGTTTATTTTAGGAAAAAAAAGAAAATAGCCTGATCGGAAATTTCCTCCTCAAATCCGCAGAGTGGATTTATAGAATACAACAAGCGGAAATTTCCGTATGAAAAATGTAGATTTTTGTTTGAAATTGTCCCAAAAGCAACCCCTTCTATAGCTCCAAAGTGGAACCGGTTGCTGTAGAATCAGTTCTGTAACTAGTTCTGGAACTGATTCTACGTCACCCACACCTTCCATATGGGATCCCAGGAACTGGTTCCGAAACCAGTTCCATGGAATCGGTTGCAGTGGAACTAGTTGCAGAATGGGTGTGGTTGGCTACCCATTGTAAAAAATTTTCCTGGGACATTTCTTCATTCTTTTTTTTTACGGAAATTTTTAAACGGAAATTTCCGATATTGGATTTTATAAATCCTCTCTACGGATTTGATGAGGAAATTTCTAATCCGATTAAAATTGTCTGTATTAAATTAATTAATTTTAATAAAAAAATTTTAAATGGTATAAATTCATTATAATATAAATTAACGGAAATGGCAATGACGTCATCAAATTTTTAAATATTTATGTTTCCGAAAATTTAATAAATATGTTTAATAAATAAATAACTCTAAAAATTGGCTGTCAAAGATTAGTTTAGGAAAAAATTTCCTCATCAAATCCGCAGAGTGGATTTATAGAATCCAACAAGTGTAAATTTCCGTAAGAAAAATGTAGAAAATTTCTTCTTTTTTTTTTTTTTTTTTTTTGTACGAAAATTTTTAAACGGAAATTTCATTTTTATATGCCCGTTTACCAAATTCAATTCCGTTTCCAATCCAATTCCGTTGCGGATTTTATAAAGACATATAACATTTACTGATTCGCCATGAAAGCGGTTTTTTTCTATAATATCAGGGCAAAAGAAAAAAAAACAGAGTAGTTTAAAATCTTTTTTGTACGTCCAACAAAAGAATATGCAAAAATAAAATAATAAAACCCAGGAAAATTTTCTGTTCCATAGAATCGGTTGCAGGATAGCTACTTTTCATTCACAACCCCTTCTACTGTCGATTCTAGCACCGATTCTTTTTGTTTGAAATTGTCCCAAAAGCAACCACTTCTATACCTCCAAAGTGGAGCCGGTTGCTCTAGAATCAGTTCTGGAACTAGTTCTGGAACTGATTCTACGTCACCCACACCTTCCATATAGGATCACAGGAACTGGTTCCGGAACCAGTTCCATGGAATCGGTTGCAGTGGAACCAGTTGTAGAATGGGTGTGGTTGGCTACCGATTGTAAAAAATTTTCCTGGGTACCAAATACAACATCACATAGAGATTTGACGATCTCGCATAGTTTTCGGCCTAAAATTTGTTAGATTTAGAATCGTAACGAATCTTTCCTATGACAAGCTAGTGGGAAATTCATTGACGGTAACGCCAAATTTGCACTATTTTAATTTTTGACCTCGTTGTAGGTAAAATTTGGCATTTCCATCAATGACTTCAACATGTGCGTGTCATATACAGAAAGAATTTTCAAAATTCTAATTAAATTTTTAAACACATTTTTCATACCAAATTTGTAAATACAACAAAAGAAAAAACTTTTTAAAAAGGCACCAACAAAAAAATTTGTAAATCCAAAAATTTTTTTTTTTTTTTTGGAACTTGGAATTTTTATTTTTAAACAATTTTTATATGAAAGATAACAATTTACAAACGAGTTACAAATATTTCAAACAAAAAAATTGTTGAGAATAAAATTTCAATTTAAAAGAAAATGTGATTGCTTTTACAAATCCCATTGTTAGTGCCTACAGTTTTTTTCTGTGTAAGAAAGATCCGATACCGTTGTAAATTTAACCATTTTTCAGCTGAAAACTTTGCGTGTGCGTCACATCCCAGCCAAAAATAGACACGATTTTAGAAGCAATGCAGAACAAGAAGCGCATATTTTAGCGCTACTCTCTTCTCTCCCTTCCAAAAATGCAAGAAAGTAGAGTTTTTGATGTTGTTGTATTTTTGTTGTAATTTGTTGCTTCTAAGTGGGACATCGCGAACAAAAATCAGGTCATATACCCGTAATAAAGGAAGTGCTACTTCATTTTTGGAAGCAGCTTCTTTTATTGCGGCTATATGACATGATTTTTGTTCGCGATGTCCCACTTACAGGCAATAGATTACAACAAAAATACAACAACATCAAAAATTCTGCCTTCTTTTAGTGCATTTATGGAAAGGAGAGAAGAGACAAGCGCTATAAAACGTGCTTCTAGTACTGCAGTGCTTCTAAACTCATGTATATTTTTTGCAGGGATCTGTATCTGTACTAGAAGTGTTATTGTTGTATTTCCTTATTTTGCATATAGAGAAAAAAATAGTCGATGTATTTTTAAGTGTTAAAATTAGCATTGCCAGAAGGCGGAAAAAAAATCATAAAAATGCTGGGATTTCAAAAGCAGGTTTAACAGGTTTAAAAATGTTTCCGTAATTCAAAAAATTTGCGGTTCTGTGGTTATTTCTGACGAGATTCAGTTATCAAAGAATATACACGCAAAAAAGTTCAACAGTTTCAGTTACATGACAATTACTTCTGTAGTAATCAGTACTTGTTGTTTTTAATTGTAATTAAGTTGTTTTTGTACAAAAAAAAAATACAAAACAACTACTAGGACAGTTATTAAAAGAAACAACTAACGAAAACTACTGTGTTTCGTAGCACTTGTTTAAAGCAGTTATTTTTAATATATTATAATAAACAACTACCAAATACTGTTTTATTTTTGTAGTAAACAATTATTTTTGTTAGTTATTTAAAAAATAGAATATTTTGCTGAGTTCTTTTAAATTATTTTTTAGTTTTTTTGTTATTATTGACATATTCTTAGTTTGCAAATAAAAATCAGAAAATTTTATTTTACCTCCAATGCAAAATTATAAACTGGAGAACTGTTTATAATTTTGACTTCAAATTTTAAGTAATTTAAAATAGTTACACGAAAGAAAGAAATTGTTTTTTTTTTATTAAAATCTTTTTTTATTATAGAAAAATTAACTGTAAAAACAGTAGTTTTTACCAATTTTTTCAGTTGTTGTAAAAATGTTTGTAGTAAAAATCTATCAATTATTTGGACGACTTGGTTAGATTTGTTGTAATGCATTTTTTTTAGTTATTAACTACCTTTGTCGCTTTTTAACTGCACATACCTTTGTTTTAACTATAATTTTGGGTAGATTCTACCAACAAACTTCTTTGAGGGTATAAACCAGGAAGTAGAAACTGACTATGGCTTCTTCGGTGGGGCAAACAAGCCTCCAACAATAAAAACTATCTCGCGATAAATGATTTAAACATCATATACATACTAGGGCCGAGAAAGACTCTTTCATTGTGTTCAGTATTTTTAACAACTACCGTTAGCGAATTGTTTGTTAGTTTGTACTTCTTGGTTTATAGGTTCCTTGGTTCTCTTGCAAAACCTTGATATTCTCTTAATTTATATTCGATAATAAAATACCGCAAATTTATCAGCAACATATTTATTTAAGTTTTTGAGTATATTTAATTTAAATTTATAGATTTGCTTGTAAAAAATTCCAAAATTACTTAATAACTTTGTTGTTAAATCAACTAAAAATTTTCGTCAGTTAACTATTTATATCGGTAAGAGTTGCACTACTGAACTAAAAAAGAAAATTTTGCAATTTTTAAAATTCTACGGTTTTTATTGAAAGAAGTACTAATTTGTAAAAAAAAAAATCTGAAAATTTGGAATAATGTGAGATGTCTACCATCGCAAGTGAGAATGCATTAAAAATGACGCCCAACCTGAAGATTTGAACTAGATTAGCTACCATATCGAAGGTAGAAACATAAAATCCCATATAGAGTTGATCCTTTAGAACAGCCCAATTAGTTTATTATGATTATTGAAATAGGCCTATCGATATTATCCAAAAATCTTACACTATTCTAAATTTAGACTTTTTTTTAGAACAATCTCTTAAAATATATTATTTTTTCTTCAGATTCTCAGAGGTTTTTTTATATTTTCTCAAAAAATTTAAAACTATAACAAGTTTGAATTATTAAAAAAAGCTCATATTATAATCAAATATTTACTATTATAAATATCCAACTGCAGAGATCTTAGATACAGACAAAAACTTTATTTTAAAAAAAGCTAAGATTTTAAATTAACAAAAACTGCTTTCTTAATTTTCAAGAGAATACTATTTTTATCTGCATATTAGGAATGCCAATCCCGAATTCTCTAATCGCTAAGTCCCGGAATTTTGAAAAAAAAATTGGTATCGAGTCCTTTTATCTAAAATCTCTTGATTTTTATAATATCTATAATTTCCATTTATTAACTTGAAAACACAACTTATATTAAAATTTTCGTTAGAAATCATTTTATATTAGTCTATTTTCCGAAGTAGTAAGTAAAAGATCAGAACAAAAATTGTATTTCAGAAACTAAACTTTTAGACACGCTGTTAGCGTGCCTTAAAGTTTATTTAATTCCAGTTTGTGTGGAGAAGGAACCTTCATATCAAGGTTCAGCTTCACAGCTCCAGTTGTTTGGGTAAACCGTTAAAAGGTCAACTTTTTGCGTTTTGAACATCCATTTTTACCACATTTCTGTCCAATATTCCAAATATACTCTGTAGGTTCGCCCATACTCTAAGGAATACATATTTGAAAGTTCAGGTTTTTAGCCAAAGGGGGTTTTGACAGGTCATCAAGGGGGAGACTTTTCCGTTTAGCAGAGCAACTTATGTGCCAAATATCCCTTTATTTGTCACCTGCAGTTTAAGGTGTATTAAGGTGTAACTATAAAAATATCGGTTAAAAAGTAAAGTAATCCATGAAACCGGTTAAATTTTCTCAGAGTTGTCATTATGTACAAAAGATGTGGTCAATTATTGTGTGAGAAAGTAAAATCTTGTTAAAAAAAATACCACAATTTTATTGGAGGCGTTAATAAAACATCTTACAGGGAAGGCCTGCTAGAGGAGACAGACAAAATAATATTTTATTTTTGTGATTTATTTCATATTTGTTGTAAGGAAATACAGTAAAACTTTGGTCGATATATTTTGTAACGAAAGTAGTTAAATTTTATACGCTCTACACTGACAGAATTATCAGCATGATACTCATATTAATAAAATTTTGTATAAAACCAATGAAATTTCACTGGAACTCGTCCATCGAAACCTTTCATGTTTTCATAAAATGTTGTGAAAATCTCATTTTATTTATTAAAAGTTTCATACACGCAATGAAAATATTTCATTAAAGCTGGATTCATAAAATATATGAAGCTTTTTCATGAAATATAAGAAATTTTTTACTTACTTTTCCTTAGATCGAAAAATTTCCTTTAAACTCGTCCAGCAAAATTCCCTCTGTGTATCAAATATACAAATTTCATCGAATTGTGGAGGAACCCTCAAACAGACTCTCCTTGTTTAATAAAACATCCTCTATTTCCGGTTGATCCTAATATTTCTTTTTTTTTTAAATTAGCAAAATCATTAATTATTAAAGCCAACAACAATCATAGAAACCATCATCAACAATTTAGACCAAATATTTTATACAAATATTATTAAACCAAAACAAAATCATAACTACCAATATAAAGGAAAACAGGTAGAAATTACAATAGAAAACTCCTCTTTAAAATTAAATCATCAAAACTCAATAAAAAAGGAACAATTTCTTAAAATATCATACAATTTTGAACAATTAAACAAAAAATCCAATATAGAAAAAATAAAAACAACAACAGGATTTCTTAAAAAAAAAAAAACTAAATGACTAAATAAATGAATTGAATGACCAAAAGAATAGATTTCAAAACCATTGAATAAAAGTATTTGAAATATAAACCAAACAAGGGTTAAGATTATTTCTTGTATACTTTTTTAAATAAAAAATACGAATAACAACGAAAAATCAATTCAAAACAATATAAACAATAAAGGACAATAAGTGAAATACGGACATATGAAGAGGTTAAAGGAATGAATTCTTTTAATTTTTATTTTTTTTATTTTATATAATGAAGACAATTTTTGTATACTTCCGACTATGGAAGAAAGATTATGTAGGTAATAATGGCATTTTGATCCGATAAAATACACTTAAAATATTTTGGAAGTAAAGACCGCTGCAAGTGTATTTAAAAACAAATGAAATTTCACTTGAAAAAGGACCACTTACATTTCATTAAATTCAACCAACATTTTTTGTTGTTTTTTTGACTTTAACTGAAATAAACCACATTAATTTGTTTGGTGTATTAAAAAAAAAAAAACAAATTACTGAATCAAATGAATATTACGTATTGTTGGTGTTTTTTATGTTGTTTTTAAAAGTTAAAACGTACATTTCTTCTACAAATGAATGTTATTTTCACTTGAAACAACAAAATCTAAACACTACTTAAATAACTAACAAATTCTGACTACAAAAGTTAACTGAATCTTATCAGAACCTTAAGTTTTGCAAAAGTCCCTAAACCATTAAAGGTAAAACTTACCTAATACCTGTCAGAGTTTTGAAGAATTAATTCCTTAATTCAATTTTTCAATTCTGAATTAAAAATTCGATGAATCAATTCACAAAGCACCATATATTGAATGGAATTAATTCATATTTGTTTTCGTTCAATTTATTTTGTTACAAATGAATTCAATTGCTACACTGAAAATATTTTTACAGTTACTGACTGTAGTTTATTTAAAAATTTATCCATATATTTATTTTTAAATGATTCAGTTAAAATACAAAGAGATATATTTTTAACTGTTTTTGTCGTTTATCTAAAAAATAAATTACATATAAATACGGATTTTCTGTTACAGTTAATATTTTCATTTAAAATGTTTTGTTAAAAAAGTATTCCTTTTCGAATTTTATGTCAATTAAAAAAAAACGAAATAATTTATTCTTACGGATTTTGTAGTTAATTTTTATAAATTTCAACAAAGTTCGCCAACTCACCATGAGATGGCGCGCATCAACTGTTTTAAAATTCAACATCTCGCGCAATTACAGTATTGCCACATTTGAAGCCCTTCATCTTTCACCACCTTTCACTTCTTCTCTATCCCCTTTCCAAAGGAAGCAACACGTTAATTAATAGAAAGAATTTCCTGAGTGTTGCTTCTCTTTAAAAAAAAAAAAAAAAAAAAAAAAAATTTAAAGAAGCGAAATAAATGAAAAATCATATTTTTTTTAAACGATTTTGTAGTTTATTTATTAACATTTAAAAATAAATGAAAAGTTCTTTTGATTTAAATGAAAAGTTCGTAGACCAGTTTTCAAGTGATTTTTCATTTATTTTAAATTACATTTTCAGTTAATTTAAACTACAAACTATTTTGAGTATATAGTTATTTTTATTAAATCAAATGAATTAAAACACTGGCGAACGCGTTCAATTTTATAATTCGAACGCAAAAGCGTGAATTAATTCCTTACTGAAATCCTTCCTGAATTAATTCACCACTGAATTCGTTAAATTTCATTTTTGTTCAGTGAATTAAAAAATAAAATTATTTTCAGTGAATTAAAAAAAAATTACATTCACTGAATTGAAAAAAAAAATTACGTTCACTGAATTAAAAAAAAAATACGTTTACTGAATTGAAAAACAAAAATTACCCAGCAAAAAAAATTTAAAATAATGCTTTACAAACTACTTCTTTCAATGCTTCACAAGTATCCGTTAGTGTATTTTTACTGCTATTTTAGAAGTTATTCGGAACAACTTCAGAAAATCACTTAAATATTGCTTCTAAAGAGTAATTGCTCTAAAAGTGATTTTGTTATCATTTGGCATTTCCAAACAGAGGGTCCCGGGTTCGATTTCCGGCGGGACCAATATTTTTTTATTTTTTTTTACATTTTTTTTATTCTAATAATTTTTTTTTTAATATTTATAATTAATTTGTTTAAATTCAATATTTTTTTTAATTTTTAAAAATATGTATATATAAAAAAATGGTAAGAAATTGCTTTTTATGCACCTGTAAAAATAGTACTGAAAACAATATTGAATTGGAGTGCATCTTTTACACTTGTTTAACAAGTACTTTTATTGAAGAGAATAAGGAACAACATCTCGCAGTAACAAAGTGGTGTTTTTATGTCACTTAACTTTCATATCAAAGAATAGCTCAGCGGCAGAGCGCTAGACTGGCAATCGTGAGATCGCAAGTTCGATACCCGATGGCGGCAATAAAATACTTTTGTAAAATAAAAAAATATAATTTTTTTTGTGAAGAATTTTTTTTTAACTTTTAATTGGTGAAAAAGAGTTTCCTTTGCACTCGTTCAAAAAGTACTGAAAAAATGTTGAAGTGGGAGTTCTCCTCTCCTATGACAACTCGATGTTAAAATCATTAGTGTTTATGTTAAAAAAAGAAGTACATCTAGATCATCAATTGTAGTGCTTTTTCTACTGCTTCGGCATCTCTTTTTTTGCTGGATTACGTTCACTGAATTCAAAGCCTATTTTCTGCCGTTCAGTAGAAGAAAACATTTATTTACAAATAAAATTTGTAATACGAGTACTAAGCAATTTTAAAGCGTTTTGCTTGTAAAAATAAACAAATTATATATTAAGTGTTAGAGAAACCCGATGCAGTTTATCAACCTACATGATTAAAAAACAAAGCCTTTTACAAAGGTTTAAAAGGCTTAATTCTTTCATTCACTTTTTAAAAATTAATGAAGTTTGGGTTAAATTTCATTCCCTAATAGCATTCTTATGGAGTTAATTCGATAGCTTAATTCCCTATAGCTTTAAATTATATGAATTCATTCTATTTTGATTGAATTCTAACTGAATGAAACCCAATTTACCTGAATTCATTTAATAAAAAGGTGAATGAAAAATGATTTGTTTTCATTCACTTAATCAAATGAAAAATTTAAATTTGCATGTAATTGCTGAAATATTAGCATAATACAATGAAAAACGTTTAAAATTCATCTAACAGAAATAAATAGTATCGTATGCTTTGTTACAGCTTGTATGCTTTGATTTTGATTATATGTTAG
Source organism: Leucophora obtusa (assembly GCA_949987735.1). NCBI lineage: Eukaryota > Metazoa > Arthropoda > Insecta > Diptera > Anthomyiidae > Leucophora > Leucophora obtusa. The sequence continues at coordinate 209,885,211 of OX465297.1, forward strand.
TTTCAACTTACACTGCACTAAGTGAATGGTAATAAAATTTCTTCATTCAATTAGTAAAATGGTGAATGAACATGCGATTTGAATGATTCAAGTTAGGAATTCATTCAATTCATATTAAAGCTTTGGGAATGAAGCTTATGAATGAATTCTTTACGAATGGTTTAAGGGAATGGTACATGAATATTTTTAAAATCTGAATTTAATTTTTCGTGAATTAAGCTTAAATTGAATTAAGTTTTTCGAAACTCTGGCCTTTTACTATTAAACATTAAAACTTTACAGATATAGATGAATTTGGAAAAAATATAAGTATTAATTTTTCAAACTTATGCTTCCCCGTAAAATGTAGATGCTTGACTATGGCGTATTTCATTTGTACGTTTTTACAATACTAAGGACGCTACAAGTTATTAAAATATGTTGTTACTTCTCATTTGAATTCAGTGAACGTAATTTTTTTCAATTCAGTGAACGTATTTTTTTTCAATTCAGTGAACGTATTTTTTTTTTTTAGTTTAGTGAACATAATTTTTTTTCAATTCAGTGAACGTATTTTTTTTCAATTCAGTGAACGTATATTTTTTAAAATTCACTGAACGTAATTTTATTTTTTTTTAATTCACTGAACGAAAATGAAATTGAACGAATTCAGTGGTTAATTAATTCAGTAAGGAATTAATTCACTTTTTTTCCGTTCAATTTCTAAAATTGAATGCTTTCACCAGTAAATTAATACATTTGATTTAATAAAAAGAACTATTGCAATTGAATTAATTCTTTGAATTTGTTGTTTAATGAACATGTTCAGTTGAACGAATTCAGTGAATTACTTAAGAAAAGGAATTCATTCAATTCTAGAGAAAATTGAATTCGATTGGCAGTAAATTCATTCAAAAAGGAATTAATTCTTCAAAGCTCTGATACCAGTGATACTTCTTAAGTAGAAATGGCACTTGTGAAGTTCAAATCGTATTCATGTGTATCAATCAACTCAGAATCCAATACATTTAAAGTGCATGTTAAGTACTTTTAAGTATCAATTAATGGATAAGTAGTGACTAATACATTGTGTCTAGGGTTTGGGGTTCGGGAATTCCCGGGCGGGAATTCCCGGGAAATCCTGGGAAAAGTGTGCCGGGAATTCCCGGGAAAATAATATATTTTTCCCGGGAAAACGGGAAATTTTAAAAATATTAAATTTTTTAAATTGTTTTTGTTTCGAATAGGATTTTTTAATTTTAGTCATAAAAAATATTTTAAATACCAAAACAAAAATTTCATTGTTAAAATCTTTTAAAAAGGAATACATTTATTTGACACAGAAATAAAATCTTTGCCAAGTAATTAGGAGCATTTCAACTAATAAAGATTTTTCGCATAACTTATTCAAAATTTAAGTAGTAAAGCCTAAAAACTTGGTAAAATGTTTAAAAGAAATATGAAAAAAAGCTTTGTTTTTTACAAATAATAATAGGTAAAGTCGACTTTAGTTAAAATATTGGGTGGCAGTATACCTTGACTTGGTGTATTTTTGGAGCATTCTGATTGGTTAATTTATTTTCAACCAATCAAAATATTTGAAAATATAAATATTTTTGTAAGGTTTTCATACACAAAATGAACAAAACCGTTTGATTAAAAATAAGTCGATTTTAAATTTAAAATACTCCTTTATATTAAGGGTCAATAATTTTATAAGTAACGTTTTCATTAATAAATGTGAAAAGAAAAGACTAATGGTTAACTGTGGTATCTAAATTTGGTTATCCGATATCTAAATTTGGTTCACAAAAAAAAAAAAAAAAAAAAAAAATTGATGGTCATGCAACTTTTCTTGAAGAAAACAACAACAAGCTAAAATTAGCAAAGTACCCGAAGAAAAAAGTGTAAGCTGAATAGGCATTAAAGGTTTTATGGTAGGGCAAACATTTCCTAAAATGGTATCCAAATTAGCCGCAGTCAATCCGCACCATAACTAGATCTTCGTTTATTCGAGAAAGTTTTTATAATAAAAACCTGGCATTGCAAAAAAAGAAACCGATGTAAAGAACATTATATTAAATTACTACAATCATGTAAAAGATATCATGATAAAAGAAATATTGATCAATATTTCTAACAATAGGAGATTTACTATAATCTTAGATGAATGGACAAGAATATCACAAAAGAGATATTTGAACATAAGTATAAACGTAAATAATTCATTTTATAACCTGGGGTTGGTTTATACATATATCAGGAAGATGTAATGCTGATGAAATAAGAAGAATTGTAGAAATAAGACTAGAAGAGTTTTAATTGTCTTTGGAAAATAACATTGTGACCACCATATCTAATGGGCCAAGTGTGATGAAACGGTTTGTTTCCGACAGTCCAGTAGTAGGTGCTTTCTGCTGGAATCATGCAATTCATTTGGCAGTGCTGCGATTAATTTATGTGAAATCAAATGTTCAACATTCTGGTATTTTTTACTTTGAATTCTCACTACACAGACTGCATTTGTACTGAAATAGTGTTTTTTTTAACAAAAATTATTTATATAGGTGGTTTTCATTAACAATTTTGTTCAAAAACATTTCCCGGGATTCCCGGGAATCCCGGGAATCAAATTTTTTCATTCCCGTTTCCCGGGAAATAAAAAAGTCCGGGAAATCCCAAACCCTAATTGTGTCTTAAAAACTAATTGAAAATAATTTTAGTGAGTACAAGTACATTGAAAATACTTATATTTACATTTTCTTAAGTACCAGTACATAAAAATTGTAATTTTGTTTAGTAATCGATACACAAGTACTGATTACTTCCCCACTAGATTTTGCACTATTACAAACATTTTGATTTATTTTTAAAAATTTGAATTTACAATTAAGATTGAACAAAGAATTGCTTTATAGCTCTGTCCATTACATCATTTAGTTGGTAATAAAAAGAAATATTCTCGTATTTTTTTTCCAATATTGTTTAATTTCCTTTTTGTGTATAAACTTGTTTGTTTGATTTCATTTCAAAAATAATTACAATACATTCGAAAGAATATTTTAAATTCTTGTTTTGAATTTGTTTCACATGTTTTTTTTTTATAGAAACTTGTACAATTGTTAATATGAATTGTTTGCATAGATGAATACAGGTTTGTTTTTTTTTTTTTTTGTTATTTGGAAATCCTTTCATTAATTTGATGTTTTAGTTTAACATTTCTTTCAATTCTTAATTTTTTTTAAGGGTAGATATCGAAATATTTCAATCTCTTTGGCTTTGAATCATTCGTATGATGCTGATAAAGTGTGACATATTGTATAAATGTGTGAAATTGTGACCAATTGTTATATTTTTCTGGTCAAATATTTAGTAGAAATTTACAGGTGATTTATCAATTTGCATTGTTCAATTATAGATTTGTTGTTTTATTTGGAGCTAAGGACACATGACATATTGGAATTGTATGATTTTTATTGAGAAAAAGGTCACACTTATTGGTTTGAATTGTACGATATGCTACAATTTCTTTATAATTGTATTAATCAAGTGTGTGAAATTTTATATTAAAATATTGGTTTGTTTGCTTTGTTGTTGCGGAAAATAAAATTCTATGAAATCATGGAGTTCAAAAGACAAATGCATTAAGAAAAGTGCTGCAGTTAGTACACTCAAAATAATATGTCTGTTGGCTGAACAGAAAAATTTGTAATTTTAACAAATTCCTGTTTTTTGGTTTAAAGTAAAATTGATTTTAAAACATTTCTTGTTAAATTTAACAAATCTAAATTTAATTAAAAAAATTTGTAAAACTACAGTTTTATTTGTAATTATACTGAGTCGTAAAATTTGTTCAAATTTAGGGTCTCGGGACGCTCCCCGGGCATAGTCCATATCATCTAAAGGCATGAAAGGTCATTCCAAAGGAGCAAACACTTTGTCCGTTTTCCTCTATCTAGCTTAGTTTTCGAGAAATGGGGCTTCTTATGAAATGGAAAATCCTTATTAAAAATTCCCAAGTCCCCAACAAGGTCCAGTGGTAGTCGAAAATTTCGTCAATTTCGGGAGGGAAAATCGGGAGTGAAAAATTAGCGTCATCTTTAAAACCTCGGATATATTGGTGGCGCCGGGTAATAACAGAAACATGAAAATATTATATTTTAACAATAGATTGTGTAAAATTAAACGAGTGGGTTCTTAAAAATTAGTTATAAATAATTTTGAAAATTAACACTCAAAATTAGTTAAAGCACTGAGGATTTAGCATAACTAAAGTTTCTGTTTAAATCAGAGTTTCAACCAAAAATTTGTTAAAAAATTAGTCAAATCCATTTGAAACCCGTTTGACAGATTTTACTTACATATCCACGAGTAGAAAATTTGAGTAGTTGGCTAAGTATTTCTGGAAATCTGACTTCATTCATTGTTTCAAAACTATCGGTTTATCGATGTTGTTAAATAATTCACTTAACCAAAATCATACTGGGAATTAAGATGACCATATGAATGATATTTTTTAAATGGATTATGAAAAATCATATAATCTGACAATTATTGAAATTTTAATCTCATAAATCCGTGCAAAATATGGTAATGAAAGCCAAAAAAAATTTGAACTCATTTTAAAGATTTAAACCAAAAACAAAAAAAAAAAACAAAACAAAAAAATATATGCAACTTCGAAACTGCACATGGCTTAGAACTTTCCAAATAATTTCAAAAATTCTCTAACAAAAATGTCCTTTTTGGGGGTAACCTAATCCTGCATGATCCTATTTACAAATAAAATTTTAATGCAATATTTTCTCATAATAAGAAAAAATTGGATGACAAAAAACGAAACTAAATAAAAATTGCACAGTAGCTGCAAAAATTATTAAAATTGAGTTGACATGACAATGAAGATGTATGACAAAGGATTAAAACTATTTACCTGAAGGATTATGTGTTTACATTTGGTAACACTGAATAAAACGAAAAAAGGACAATGTCATCAAAAACATAAATTCACACCTTTTGTTTAAGAGACACAGAAAAAAGTATAAATTTCATTGACATTTTTTTTTGTGCTCTCGTTGTTGGTCATATATGATGATATATGTATGTATGTTTGTTTGACTTTTTAATACCATTATATTGGGTTGTTTATAATCCTCACCTACTTATGCAACAGCCAACCAACAAACACAATATTAAGATTTATCAACCAGAATACAAACAAAAAGTGCAAAAATTCAATTCTTTAAGAATTTTCATTATTGTGGATTAAGAATGATACATATAAGTAGAAAATTGAATTTTGTTTTTTGTTTTTTTAAAGAAAAGGATTTCCATATTTCCTTCTAGATTTTATTCTGTTGCTTAAAATAATTTAATTTATAAAGTACAACGCATTTCTTTCCGCTTTTGATCTTTTTTTTTTAAATCATTTTTACTTTTCCTTCCGTTTGGTATTAGTTGTCCTGTTTTTGTACAAATGTTTGAATGTTGTATAAAGTTTAACTTTTCATACAATTTTAACAATTTTATGCGAGTTTTTTTCTTTCATTCTTATTTTAAATAAAACCAAAGAAATGTCATTTTCTGGTTTAACACAAAAATATACAAATATTCTTTGATGTGATTTCTTTTCTTGCGTTTTTTTTCAGTTCATCGTAGTATTTTGTTGCTGGTGTTTGGTTTGACAAAAAAAAATACACAGGAAATCTTGTTAAGAGTTTTTTTCCGTTTTAAAATTATATATTGAAAAATGCGAAAAAGTAAAGTGTTTTTGTAATAAAAATTGGTGTGAAAATTTTGAAGAAATTGGTTTAAATTTGTTGTATTAATATAAGCCGGAAGTAAAACGGAAGGATGTTAAATTATAATATTGTGAACATGTGTTTTGGAATGAGTTTTCAAAATCGAATTATCAGACTAAACTACGGTCTAAACAATGATTTAAAATTTATTATAACAAAATGGGGAACTGTTGGACTAATAAAAAGTGTAGTGTAAATATTATACTGAAAAGTTACTCTGAATCCCGCTCCCCGGAGCTTATTATGTGAGGTTACTGGAAAAACTAGTCCAGAAAATTTCAGATTAATCGAAGAATTTTTGAGCTATCACTGACCTTTCAAAGTTTCGAAATACGATTTAAAAGGGGAAAAATTACTGTTTTTGACTTTTTGAAAATACTGGCCCTTAAATAACTATATTTCTGGAAAATGTCAATAGAATCGTAATCTAGAGTGAATTACCTTTCCGAAAAGGTATTCAAATCCAAATTTTAAATTTGCAAAATTCAAATTTTGAGTTTTTTAAAATATAAAAAATATAGTTATCGCACTGTTTTTTTAACTACACCTCAGAGAACAATTTTACTGAAAATTACACATATCACTCTTTTAACTTACTAGTGATGGCGTATAAATTTGAAAATGTTAGAGAAAAATGTGATTTTAGCAAATAATTTAGATAATATTATTTATTTTTATCGGGACATACATTAATTACATAAAAGAAATTAAATTTGTTAAAGTCCCAAAACTTATTTAACAAATAGTGAAATATAATCTGTAGAAGACATGTCCCTATACGGATTTTATTCTTGACTAAGGAAATTGTCACGGGAAGACGCACAATGCTTCGTCCCATGGACAAAAATCAAAAAAAAAAATTTTTTGTCTCTAATTGTGATTAAAGAAGGATTTTTTTTAATATTAGAAAGTAACTCAAACAAATGTCAAAAAAATATTTGGTGTGATTGCTTTTGCCGCCAAGAGAGGGCGCTAAACTCAGAGAATTTTATTCAAAAATGACTTAACAGAAAAATGGGTTTTAATTGTTTCACTAAAATAATTCTCAAAAATACATTTTTTTAAAAACTTGTTCGAAGATTAGTTTTTTAATTACTTCGATATATTTTTAGTTAAATTAAAATATGGATTTTAGTATATGTTAACAAAACAATTATTTTTTATTGCTCCGAAAAACAAATTTTTTTTTGTTGAAAATTAAAAAATTGCTTAAGTTTGATGGAGTATAAAAAAAATTATATACAATTATATAGATATATAATATTATTATATATATTATTATATATTTTTTTTTATTTTTTTTTGTAAGTTTATACTGTTATATAATAGATCATTAAAAAATCAATTACCATTTTCAAACCATGTGAACCTTCCATTTTATGTATAAGACGTGTTGAGCGGACTTTTGTAAAACACTACGAGAAACATTTTTGTGGAACATTCTAACCCTCTAACTCTTCAATGAAAGGGAATTTTTTTGGGCCCTTTTTAAAAAGAGACAAAAAAACCCGTGAGTTGAAGAGTTAGAGGGTTAAAATGTTCCTCGTAGTGATTTACATAAGTTAGCTGAACACATCCTATACCTAAAATGGAAGATTCCCATGGTTTTTCCCTAAAATCCAGGTTTGTGTGACAATTGAGGGCCAATTCTGAATAAGTACGAAATTAATCCTTAAACACATTTTAAGTTTTTACTTATTACTGGCCTTTAAGTTAAATTTCCAATGCTGATGTCTTCAGAGACTTATAGTAGAATTTCATGACAAATATTTTTGCGCAACATTTTAACCCTATTTAAAAAGGGGCCAAAAAAGTTCCTTTAATTGAAGAGATAGAAGGTTAAAATGTTTCACAAAAATATTCCTCGTAGTGTTTTACATAAGTTCACTGAACATACCGTATGCCTAAAATGGAGGATTCACATGGGTTCCTATATTAATCCTATTTATCTTTTTCTAGAAAAATCATTTAAAGCGTTTAAAACCCATTTTTTGTGAAAGGCATTTTTTTTTATTAATTCGATTCATTCAAATTTGGCACAAATATGGCTTGACCATATATCAATTCACGTGCTAAATTTCATCGCAATGGGATAATTTTTGCAGGTTTTATAAAGATTTTAAGATAAAGGATATATGCAGGACTAAGAGTCCTTGCTTCGATTTTGATAAAAATTTACACAAACGTTTCCAGTTTTATGTGCGTCTCAATGGATACTTTTTGTAATTTGACGTCCATAATATAATATTTTTAAATTTCAGGACCTATGGGAGGTGGGCGTGTCCTTGTCCCGATATTTCCAAAAATTAAAATTTTTCTTAACTAAGGGGTTCTATGTGAGTATACCAAATTTCAAAACTCTGTCTCCACTCCTTCTATTTTTGTCCAAATCAAATCACTGTGCGACGTTTTTAGAATTTCTAGAAATATTTGTTAAGTTAAATTATAAACTCAATGAGAATTTCTTGTGCTCGTCTGGGAGCGTCATTAAACATTTAAAATATCAAAGAAAAAACTAAAACAACAACAAAAAAATTACCACAATTTGCTTTGTCATCTTCTAATATTTTTGTTTTTCCAGCTAGCTGAACCAAAATCACTTGCGATTTTTTTAAACCCTCTAACCGGCCTAAGCTTTTTTGCAATGAAATTTATACCATGTGTTTCTCACGAAAAATAAACAATTAGTTCTACTACAAAATTTTTTTTCGTAGCCTACTTTAGGCCATATGGGTCAAAATAGTTTAAGGGTGAATCTCGAAAACTAGCGCATAAAAATTACTAGGTTTAGGCACACATTATTTCTTTTACCAAGATGTAATTGCAATAAAAAACTTAAATTTTTTGTGCTGTTACTTAAGAGGTTGTAGAGAATTTCGTTTTTCGAAAAATGCGAAATTGAGCGAAAACGCACCAAAACTTCAATATATATTATTCAAACTTATAAGCTTTGCTACCTATACCAAATATATTCTTTTTACCAAATTTCAGAAAAATCCGTCTATTCGTTTTGAAGTTAAGGCGATGTCCTTTTAAGGTATCCTTTTAAGGTATCCTGTGCGTCCTTGGACCAAAGTAAGGAACTTTTTGAATAGCTTAAGCTCCAATCTTACTTCATGCTCACTATCAATTGTTTTAGTCAATTTAAATATGTTTTTAAGATTTTTGAAACTTTTGGTTGCTTTAAAATATTTAATTTTTGAAATTTTACGAAATTTTATCTTTGACACTTTCTCTCTTCCAATTCTTCACAAAAAATTTTATAAATTTTGTTTTCTGTTGAAAAAGCATAATTTCTTATTATAAAATACCCCTTTGGCGCATTTATGGTCAATTTAATATAGCCCGCCTAGAGGCGGGCTTGCCGGTTAGAGGGTTAACTCAGATAAAAGGGGTTGCTTTCCGAAAAATTTGTGAAATTCCGCCAACATTAACACTTTCTTTGTCAAGGTCAAAGGTGAATTTTTTAAAAAAATTTTTGATTTTTCCGGAAAGTATCACATCAAAATAATTTCGAACTAAATTTTTTTTATGTAAAGAAGGAAGGCGAAACTATTATTTTCTGGCTAGAAACCTTATATGAATCGACATTTCATTTAACTTGGACTCAAGCATTCCGTGAATAATATTTATGTGAAATATAATTTAGATTTATGTAACTGAGTATGGGCTTTGGCGACTTAAAATATTATTTTATATGACGATAGTTGTCGTAACCCATACTGGGGATTTATTCATTGGCATTGAAATTTCATTAGCATTAGTTGACTAATAATAATGGCAAAAAATTTTCATTACCATTTAGTGGTAATGAAATCTAAAAACTACGGCAAAACAGCAGTTTATGGGGCTACGTTTTATGGAGAAAAACAAATAAAATTTTTGGAATCGTGAGACAATTTCCGTTAACTTGAGTACCCACACTTATATGTTACTATGTTCCCCCGTTTTTTGCCCCCACGGGCCTCCCTGGTCCGAGCCTCTCCCAAAATTAATGTCGGTTTTTTTCTTTTTTAATTCTAAAGGAGATCATATTTTTTATTTTTTTTTTTGACGAAATCCCATAAACTCCAATTTAGCCCCAATTAAATTGAGAAAAAAGGTATTTGTTTACTAAAAAAGGCGATGGTTAAATTGCTTTACATTGGCTGTTTTATGAAAATGGATCCCTCGGAATCTCTGCCGGACCTGGCCTATTTATATTATCGCAGTGTGTTAATACTCCAAAGGAACAAACATTTTCTCTGTTTTGCTCTATCTCGTTTAGTTTTCCAGATACGGGAAATTTTTTAAAATAGCCATTCTACAAATTTGCCTGCATCTCGAAAACTAAGCGAGATAGAGCAGTAGGTCAGAGAGCGATCCCTATGCATGAACTTTTATAAAACAGCCACAGGGTTACCTATTTTTTTCCATTTATAGGATTATAGAAATTAATACACTAAGATAATAAGAATTTCGTTTCCGATTTCATTTCGTTCCTGCGGCAAGTGTTCGAATTTCCGTCGTTCCCCGTTCCATTCCATACCGTTCCGATTTGTACCAATTTTTAATCCATTGTCGGAGTGTTTTAATTTGTATTATCAAGTAAATTGTTTAAAAAAACGAGTAAAAAGGTTAAAGTCGGGCATGCCGACTATACAATACCCTACACCAGTCTGGGTAAAAGCCAACTAATGTTTGGATCCGAAATTCGAATGGGCTAAAATGGGGCTTGTGTCAAAATTTTCTATAATGTGAGTCAGCGCACCAAATTTCATTAAAATATCTTAATATTTGCGATCTGCAGTTTGTAACCAACCCAATTTTGGGGGAACCCTTATATGGGCACTAGGTCTAAACATGGACCGGTGTTAACCAAAATCAATAGGCTTCGTCCTTGGGCCAACATAGGTCGGTGTACCAAATTTCATCAAAATATCTAAATATTTGCGACCTGCAGCGTATAAACCATATAATTTTAGTAGGACCCTTATATGGGCACTAGGTCTAAACATGGACCGATGTTCACCAAAATCAATAAGTCCTTGGGCCGACATAAGTTGGTGTACCAAGTTTCATCAAAATATCTTTATATTTGCGACCTGTAGAGTGCGCACAAGAATGCATGGACAGACAGACGGACGGACAGACGGACATCGTTAATAGGCTTCGTCCTTGTGCCAACTTAGCTCTGTGTACCAAATTTCATCAAAATATCTTAATATTTGCGATCTGCAGGGTATAAACAATATAATTTTGGGGGGACCATTATATGGGCACTAGGTCTAAACATGGACCGATTTTAACCAAAATCAATAAGTCCTTGGGCCGACATAAGTTGGTGTACCAAGTTTCATCAAAATATCTTTATATTTGCGACCTGTAGAGTGCGCACAAGAATGCATGGACAGACAGACGGACGGACAGACGGACATCGTTAAATCGAAATAAAAAAAAATTCTGAGCCGATCGGTATACTATAAGGTGGGTCTAGGACCAATATTTTTTGGTGTTACAAACATCAGCACAAACTTATAATACCCTGACCACATAGTGGTGTAGGGTATAAAAATTAAAATTAAAAATGCCAACATTTGGCTGCTTTATAGAAATAGATCCATCGGAAGCTCTACAAGACCTGGCCTAATATTATTATTGCGGTGTAATAATACTCCAACGGAACAAAAATATTGTCCGTTGGGATATCTTGCTTAGTTTTCGAGATAAAGACCATTTTAAAAAATCGCCATTTTACAAAATGGACTGTGAGATGGTGCTAAACGGACAAAATTTTTGCAAGCTTTAATGCTACGTTCGCGCTCCTATTATTCACATGAGGTAGGTCCGAGAGCGATAATCAGGAATACATTTTTATGAAACAGCCACAGGTTGGCCCATTTTTTTTCAATTTGTGTGATAATATAAATAGAAATTATTACATTAGGATAACACGAATACGAATTTCTTTCACCATTTCGTTCCCTGCGGCACATGTTCCAATTTCACTCGTTCCCCATTTCATTCCATATCGTTCCGATTTGCCCCGATGTTCCAATCCATTATCGGAGTGTGTTAATTGGTATAATCACGTTAATTGTGATTAAAAATGTCACCCTGTTTTTGATGTATAAAACTGGACCCCTCGGGAGTTCTTTTGAACCTTGCTTATTTATATTATATAGTATTAGTATTAGGAGAATTATAGGCTATCATTCATAGTAAAAACAGACTTTTGTATGTTATCTACACTATTAAAAAAAGTCTGTAGAAAATGTAGTCAAAACTACTAAGAAGTTGCTAAAAATGACCTTCAGATTATTTTTGCTAAATTTTAGTACGAAGGAAACAGCAAATATAAAACAGTTAAATATACAGAATTTTAGTTATGATAATAGAAAATAACAACTTAACCTGCTATAATCAGCAAAAACTTTTGCTAAATAAAAATTAAAATTTTCAAAGTATTTTTGGATTATGGTAATGCAAATAAAAATCGAATCTCTAGTTCTTTTTTTTTTAGCAAATATTTTTGCTGATTTTAGCAGAATAGACTGCTATTTACATTTAACTGAATTTAACTTAAATAACAAAATTTTGTAGATGTAACAATTTGGTTTTGCTCTTTTTAGTCTTCTAATTATACCCTACACCACTACGTGGACAAGTTATAATAAGTTTGTGCTGATGTTTGTAACAACAAAAAATATTGGACCTATACCCACCTTTTCGTATACCGATCGACTCAGAATCATTTTTTGTTTCGTTTATCTATGTCCGTCCGTCCGTCTGTCTGTCCATGCATTTTTGTGCGCACTCTACAGGTCGCAAATATTAAGATATTTTGCTGAAATTTGATACACTGACCTATGTTAGTGTCCAAGGACGAAAGCTATTGATTTTGGTTAAAATCGGTCCATGTTTAGACCTAGTGCCCTTATATGGGCTATATTTTAGATTTTCTCTTCTTTTATCATTTTATAGAAAATTTTGACACAAGGCCATTTTAACTCATTTTAATTTCGGATCCAAACATTAGTTTGCTTTTAACCAGACTGGTGTAGGGTATTATAAAGTCGGCATGCACGATTTAACTTTTTAACTCGTGTTTAGCTTAATTTTCTGCATATTTTATATTGAAATTTTTGATTTTCGATTAACTTAATGTTAACTAAAATTCTGCAAATTTAACTTTTATTTTTTGTTGTTCTTATAGCAAAAAAAATCTTTTAATTTCAGCAGTTTTTTCTGCAATATCATTTTTAGCTAATTTTTAGTATCTTTTTCTGCTATTTTAACGCATTTATTTCTATAAGTGTACATCTAAATATAAACCAATTTCCTCTAAGTTTGGCTCATCTTCTTGGAATGCGAATCAATCATCATGTTCCAAATTTTAACAGAATCGGATGAAGTTTTGGCTTATCCGTCAAAAATTTTTTTACAAAAATGGATTTTTAAAATTTTTGATTTTTTTGCATCATGGTAAGTTTTTGTATACAGTACAATAGACCGTACTACCTTACAGGCAAAAAAAAGTGCGCGGTACACCCTCAAATATAAAGTCATTTTGCAAGTCAAATCCAAACAAAATTTTTTTTTTGCCGAACGTAGTGGTCGCCTTTTTCAATTTTTCGTTATAGCTTCGGCATTTAAAGTCGGATTTTCAAGTTTGATGTATCGACTTTTTTGCTTCGAGGAGACCATTGTTTTGCTATAAAGGAAAAATCCAATGAAAAAAATTTAAAAAGGTGACCCCTACGTGCGGCAACCAAAAAATAAAAAAAAAAATTCTGCTGAGTTTATCGAAAAACTTCCTTAGCAAAAGTTTAATGATTTTTTGCGAGCTTTAATTTTCTGACATTAGGATTTTACATTAGGATTGTAGCAATTGAGATCTCGTTGGTAAATACTAAAACGGGATACTTGAGGTCAATGGTCCTTATACTCGAGGAGGTCGATGTATCATACTCTAAGATCCGAATGTAAATGCCAAATATATAAAGAAAAATGTAAAATGGCGATCCCTACATTCGGAAAAAAAATTTTTTTTTGAAACCTTGCAAAAATAATTTAGATTAGACTGTGTACGGCGAAATTTTTTTTTGAGGTATGGTCTATAGTACAACCAAGTCAGTTGTACCCGATATTATCAGTTACTGAATCGTTTTCCTTATTAAACAAAAATTTAAGTTAAAGTGAGCTCTGGAGAGGATATTGCAGAGAAGTCTTGATCATTAATCTGAAAGTTTGCCGTCATTGGAAAAACTCACTATGTCAATATTCCATAACTCTTAATCTTTATCACTTCACCCAGACACCATAATGCAACCAAAAAATTGTGTGACAACCGTGTTGTGATAATTTTTCAATTAAACAATACCAATTTTGCAGCATTACAAGAATACACATAGCAACACTTCGTTCTCCACACAATAAATAAAATAAAAAATAGAACAAAATCTCAATTTCGTCGCGCCTTTTAACGGAAAATCCGTGAAAATAAGGATTCCGTTTTTTAATCTTCCACACTTTTATGTTTTTTTCGTTTCATGCAAACAATGATTGTTACACTAATTTGTTGTTACTCTGTCGTTTGTTATTTGGTTGCGCAGTTGAACCCAGTAGCAGGAAGAAAGGAGATGTGTCACACACTTGTGCGTCATTAACACAAAGGTCACAGCTGGTAATTTTTTGGTTTGAATATATTCGCTGTTGTTTGGCACACAAATATTGGGTGGTTATGCAGGTGGGTGGTTGATAGAATTACCGAATGATGCTCAAAAGTAACAATATACATTTCCAAATGTTTGTATGTTAACTTGTAACTTTTATATGAATATGTATGTGTTGTAGTACATTTTTATTTCGTCGTGGCTTTTAACTTAAGCTTCCATTATATTCTTGTTTTGGGGAGTAGATTTTTTTTTTTGGATGGTGACTGCGGTTGCTCAACCCTATTTTTCGAGATATTTTGGCTACACTAACGCCATTATTGTATGTTTTGCTAAAAGATGGCATTCCCTTTGTATGTTAATTTTTTTGTCTACACTCAAATAAAAAAGTCAACAAAAAAAGTTTACTGACTCAGCAAAATTTTAGTCAGGAAGAAAATTTTCGCAGAAAAATTTCTAATGTCAGGAATATCGTTTTGCTGAAAATCAGCGAGCTAAATTTTTGCAAAAAAGAAAAAAACGACTTGTAAACTCAGCAAAAGTTATGCAAATGAAAATATCCTTGCTAAAATCAATGAAACTTTTTGCTGAATATTAGCAGACTAAAAAAAAAACTCAAAAATTTTGTAGAGAAATTATACTTTAGTTAATGTATTTGCTGAAAATTTAAATATAGAAATTGCGTAGAGTTGTTTTCTTTATCATTTCCTTTGTCTGTACTACATTTAGACAATCTGCGACAGCTACTTCTTGTCTATCTGGTTGTCGTCCACGCTATAAATTTTTTTCTACTAACCTATTTTTTTGAGTGTAAATACTTTATAATTTGCCCATAATGATATCGCCTTGGTAACTTGTTATGTAACAGCCACATTTGTTTCCTAGTGTTGTAGTTTTTATCGTGGTGGTTCAGAAAAACCAAGGCGTAACAAATTATAATTTAATTTCATTTTTATTAAAAATCTATATGATTCTCTCTTCACTGAAGGCGATATATAAAATGAATTTCTGCTCAGAATTTAAATAAGTTTTAAGAGTTTTGTTAAATAAATTTATTAATATTGCATTAAGGAACTATCTTATTTCTTTACTAAAACAGGTGGGATGGCCACTGGACAATCACAAGGGCGAGTCCATAACGCTTATGAAGAACTAGTGCAAGGGCTATACGACGATTACGATATACGTTACAGAGAAGAAGTCAAATAAACTAATATTGAGCAAAAAGATAGAAACGAGTTTATTTAGTATTATAAATTAAGTAAAAAGTGATATAAAAGTGATTTTTGTTATTTGTTTTACTAAAGTAAAAATATTATTGAAGAGCGTCTTCAATCAGGAGTGTGACAGATTTAAATTTTTAATTGAAAAAAATGTGCAAGTTTTGTAGTCTGTGGCACCAAATAGTCTTAATATGTTCCTAATGATCATTATATGATCGTGGATCATACTTGGGACTACCCAGTGTAGAAACGGTAATGACATATCATTATTTTTTTTTGAACTACCAGTAATTACAAGGACTTACTTTCTGCATTACTTTAAATCTAATAACTAGTTGCTTGTTCCATTATTTCAAAATCAAAATAACGCGTTACAAAAACGACTTATCTTTATCCCTATTTTAAACATAAACAATGCTTTATATATTTTTAGAAATTTCGATTTTTTTAAAATCTGTTTTAGACTCAATAATTTTTCAACACTGAAAAGAATACACAGTAATGTGAACTATAATAGGGACATTCAAGTTTTTCTAATTTTATTCTCGTTGCCTTTATTTTTAAAGATCAAAATAGTGGATAAATTCCCAAAGGTTGGTAGGCAATGACGCTAAAATACCGTTATCGAATTAAAACGCTTTCTACTGATTACTGTCAAATACCTTAATCCTTTAAAAACTGTCACCAAAATAACTTAAATACCGTTACCCCTAAAATACCGATACCGAAATAAATGAAATATCGATATCCTTAGAATATCGTTACCAGAATTACCGTTGTGCGACTAAAGTTGCAATTTGCAACCTTTTTGACTGTCTTTGACTTTATGTTCGACTTTTTCAAACTCGTCTAATTTTGTCACATTTTCTAACTTTGTGTGACAATTTCCACTTTTTTTTAAAGTCACTAATACAAATATTACGTTTTAAATTATCTGATCATTATGATAGGGTTTCCAATATCGAATCGGTATTGAGAAATCGGTATTTCAGTATTGAAAAATTTTCAGTACCGAATTTTCGGTATTCATATGAATATTTTTATCGAACGAGAAAAAGAAAATTTATACAAATTTGACAATTTATATCTGCACTCTGGAAATTATAATGCCGTCAGGAAATTATGTAGGTAGAATCAACTGCATGTAAATGACAGTTAAAATAACTGCATTTGCAACTGAAATTGTCTACACTACATTTGCATTTATTGTAAATGAACTGTAATATGTTGCCTGCGAGTAATGGAATGTTGTTTGGCTTCCTCTTTTCTAGAGAATGGAAATCTTAAAGAGCTGAAAGAAAAAAAAATAGAATACAATATTTTTTTAATATCGATGGCTTAATATAAAAAAGGCGTAACTCGATTTTTTACTTTACAGGAGAAGGAAAAAACTTAAATAGAAAGAGGCAACACATTTTATTTCCCATTTAAACAAATTTTTTTTGTATCTAAAATTTTACGGATTTTATTAAGTTTTTTCCTTCTCCTGTAAAGTTACAAAAAATCGAGTTACGCCTTTTTTGTATTAAGCCATCGATATGTACCTACGCGTAAATAACTATATTTTATAAACTACCCAGTGTAGAAACGGTAATGACATATCATTATTTTTTGGACTACCAGTAATGACACCCACTTACCTTCTGCATTATTTTAAAATATATAATAACGAGTTACTGATAATGACTTATTTTTATCAGAAAATAATTTTCTAGATTTTTTTGAAAATTTTTTGAAATCTTTGTTTAGACTCAATATTTTTTAAACACTGGTAAGGATATATGTAAAATACAACAAAAAATATTTTTTTTATATAATTTATTTTTTTGAAAATCTCCTTTTAGACTCATTATTTTTGTCAGTACTGGTAAGCACATAGGTAACGATATATTTTTTGATTTTTCGCATGCTGGTGTGTAACTATAACTTATTATTTTTCGCGACATCGCCATATAAAGGTAATAAGAAATGTTATAACAAAAGTAACTAGTTACCATTACCAAGTATGTAGTTACATAACCACATATCTGGTAATGATTTTCTACACTGGGCAACCTCATTATTTTTATAATTTAATAAAATTTGTAATATTAAGTAGAATTTACAACTTTTTCCCATCTAACGCGTCTTCACTAAAAAAATCATGTTAGTAAAATTAACTGCAATTTTATTTAAAAAATTGCACACTGCAATTGCATTTAAAATTTACTGATAATACAGTTATTTTAACTACAATTGCAATTAAAAACAAATGCAATTGTAGTTAATTCAAATAAAACTGTAAGGTACACTTTATAACTGCAATTGCTGTTAATTTTAACAACATAATTCTCTGAGTGTTCTTTAGCGTTGTTTTTATGACTAAAGACACAAGAGAAAAGATGTTCTTATCATATCCTTTTATTATAAATTTCTAAAGAAGCGTCATAATATTTTTGTGTGCGAAATATTTGGACGAGATACACGGGCACTTAAAAATTAATGTATTTGTCAAAAAATTAAAACAAAACTCTAGTGTCCGACCAAACTCACTTTTTTAAGGCCGAACCGAAGCCGAACTTAGACCAAAATTACTAAATTCGGCCGAAACCGACGACGAATACTTTTGTGTTTGAATAAAAATACATTTTTTCGCACTTTTTTCAAATTCAAAAATGCGAAAACCAATTTCTAAATATTTCTAAATTGCAAAAACATAACAAATTTGTATTTTTCGCTCTTTAAGTAAAAATTAAGTTAAATATGTGCATATTTATAAGTTACTATACAAAATTAAAGAGCTAAATGTTCCAAAATATTGATTTATAGAAAAGTTCGGTATTCGGGAAAAATTTTGCCGAACACCGAACTTGGCCGAACATCACTTTCTGGCCGAACTCCGTTGCCGAATACTCGGTCGGACACTACAAAACTCCATTAAATAAATTTTACTACAATGAAGTAGTTTTTGTAGTTTGTTAAAAAAACAACTATCAAAAACAGTGAAAAGGTTTTCACTAATTAAAACAACTGCAATTGTAGTTAAAATAACTACAACAGCATTACTACACAAATAACTAACATGTAGTAACTGCAGAACATTTCTGAGTGTGAAAATAGTAGACCTAAAAATAAAGAATTATTTTTATTATTATAAGTAATAGGGCGGGTCGATTTAAAAACCGCCCAAGTGATTCTAGGGATCAAAATAAGAAACTTTGCCTGAGGAACCATACCTCTAAAACGAATTCTGAATCCCCGACTTTTGATGTCCCAAATTTTGAAAAATCCCACTTTGACCCATTTCGAGTGCCCCAATCGAGTCCAAATGTATGACCGACCCCCACTAACTTTGGCGGGCCGACCCACCCATGCCATTACATACATTTCTTCATGTAAAGTGCCAAAAATGGTGATTTTTTTAAATGTTTGTAGGGGGAACCCGTACCAGTGTGCCACTGGCATGGGTGGGTCGGCCTCCAAAGTTAGTGGGGGTCGGTCATACATTTGGACTCGATTGTGGCACTCTAAATGGGTCAAAGTGGGATTTTTCAAATTTGACCCTATGGGTCAAAAGTCGGGGATTCAGAATTCGTTTTAAAGATATGGTTCCTCGCAAAGTTTCTTATTTTGATCCCTAGAATACGATTTTCCTTGCCACTTGAGCGATTTTTTTGCCTCCCTACAAATCGACCCGCCCTAATAAGTAATCATTATCAGACACTTTTTGGTTGAGTCAAGTTTAGTTTTTGCATTATCAAAAATTCTACCTGAGTAAAAATGCACTGTTATTATAAATGTTTGCACTTTTAAAATACAAAATTTTTTCAAATTTATTTGCATTGCTACCAAAATACTAAAATAGTAAAGAAAAATATGTAGGCAATACCGATATCGTTCTCGAATTTCGACAATTTCGGTCTTACCGAAATCTATATTGGAAAGCCTATTGTTATCATTCATTTCTGTTTTTAGCCATCAAATAAGTCACGTTAGCTCAGTGGGTAGAGCTGTCGTCTGCCAATCTGTGGTCTGGGTTCAAATCACGGCAGGATTTGAACCCAGACCACAGATTTGTACTTTTTTACTTAATGGTTTTGAAAGTGTTTTGCCAACGTTGAAAATTTTGTTTCCCCAGTGCTTCTCCGATGCTTTTTCAACAGCTGGTCCTTTTGTCTAATGATGTTATTATTTTAGGAATGGGAAAGCACTTTTTGCCAGTACTTGTACCACCTGTTGAAGTGCCTTGCCATCGCGATCCCGTTTGTAGTTTTCTACTTTCTATTTGAGGATTATGCCGAAAAAATTTCGATCATATTCGCCAAAATGTTGTGATCTATAATCTAATGAAGCTTTTTAAATATGTAATTTTAACAAATTGATTAAAAAAAGTGCAACCTGTTTTAAAACAGGGTTTCTCTAAGTATTATATTTTATACAACGGTTGTTGTGCTTCACAAATTTCAGCAGGTGTTAAACCTTTTTTTTTTCTAAACTCGCTTTTTGTTTGAAACTCAATTTGTTCATACTTAGAGCATCATTAATCAAATTTAAATTACTTAACAATACAATAAACACGAAATTTGAAATTGTATACATGTTGGCATTTTGAAATGTCATTAAGGATTAAAAAGGCTCTGACGTTTTATAATATTTGACAGTTAAATAAATGCTGAATTTAAAACTCACAGCACTAAAATCAAAACCCTTTTTGTTCAAAGTTATCCATCCTAGTTCTACAATTGTTTTTTTTTTTGTTTTTTGTTTATTAAATGACATATGTATGCAATTTCACATTACATTGTTTAACGAGTACTCGAATACTCGTGTAGGGTATTAACTATCATAATAATATGTGAATGCTTATTTTGGAATTTGAATTTTTGGTGGTGGTGGTTTGTAGTTTTTGCTGTTTGCATTTTGTTTATTTTATAATAAGTTCATCATGTTTTCATTCAAATTTTATTAAAATATAAAATTTTTTGCATACCAAAGATATTTTTCTTTGTTCTATTTACCGAATTTAAATTAACCAAATACAACAAAAGTACTTGATAACTACTATGTTGTTGTGGTGTTGTTTTTTTTTGTTTTATTCCTATTTTTGTTTGGAAACCATAAACTTGAGTTCAATTAAAATCCACATCAAACAATAAGTGGGCACGTAGACAGGCAGGGCGCGTTCTGAACATGTTATTAACAATCATAAGAATTCCTTTTCAAGAGTTTATTTAACATGTGGGTGTATAATGAGGAGATTTTTTTTGATGGATGCATTATGAATTTATATACATATTTCTAAAAATATAAATCCTTGCACGTGTTTTGGGGTGGTATGTTTATCCCAAACAAGAAAATATTTCAAATATTTTTAAATATTATTTAATATTTCAATTTTATTTGAAGGGTTAGAGAGAGAGAGTCTTTAAGAGTTTATGATTAAAAATAAAAATCAGTTGTCATGGATATAAATATTTTTTTTTAAATTCATGTATTGTCTTTTATATCGTTTTTGAATATAATCAGTGTAATTTGAAAACTGTTAAAAAATATCGCATTGATTTTTTATGCAACAATATTCAAAAATATTACAATTTCCTTTCATCCCAGAAAAACCACACATTACCAAATAATGTATGACGTAATGTAAAGCCATATGAGGGAGACACAAACCGTTTCATTCTGTCGGCTGGTGGCGGCTAATTGTCGGCGGCGATTCATTTTTAGAGTTGAGCAGCAAATGCATCGGCGGCGGATAGCTTAAAAGAATAGTATCGAATGGCGGCGGATAATCAGCTAACGTCCACTAAAAAGAAAATTTTCCAAGAATTTCACCAATTGAAGTCAAATATCGTACTCAACTTGGCAATTGTTTTGTACTTAGTTCTTCGGATTTCAGTTTAAATTTCACAATATCGTTAATGCATTTGTTAAATTTTACTCAATTTATTGCTAAAATATAAGATTTTCTTCTCTGTGCCATTACCTGGTAGATGACGCAACCAGTGTATCCGATGTTGCAAAGATCGCCCTATTTCTTTCCCTCCCGATTTTTTTTTAAATGGCACATATCTCTAAATCTAAGAGAGATAGACAAAAATGGAAACAAAATTCGACTACTCCCATCCTTACCTCACCCGCTTGAAAAGGTCATGTCTATCCAAAAATGGATATTGTTTGGACCTTGGACACTGATACATTTTTTATGGTTCCATTTTATGAAATGACCTATATCTCGAAAACTAAAATATTTTTGTTAAACTTAAATTTTTCTGTTGAACCAACAAATGTATTATTTTGAGTGTATAAGTTACAAAAATATAAAAATATTTTATTAAATTATTGTTTTAAAAATTTCGGATCGAAATTATTAAAGTACTGAGGATTTTTATTAATGTGTTAAATGCAGATAACTAAAATCTTTGTTTAAATCAATCAATTGCGTTCCAAAAATTCTTTTATTGACGTATTATTTTAAGTGTACTAACAGAGCTTTGAAGTGTTAATTCGTTTTTGGATGAATTTACGAACAATCGAATTCAGATTTGTTTTAACTTAAATGAATTGCTTTTTTTAAATAAGATTTCGTTCAATTTAACACGTTCGACTAAAAAAAATATCAAAGAATTAAATAATTACTATCGCGGTTTATATGAAAACCGTACCGGAACTGGATTGAAAAAGGATTGGATTCTGTAAACGGGGTTGTAAAACTCAAAGGAAATGACATTACAATATCGTCATATAACTTTTTCTATAGTTTTGTTTCTTTAAAATTAAATAAATACGTATAAAAAATATGTAACTTCTAAAATTATCTACCGAAATTTGTTATTAAAAAACAAATTAGTCCAATCGGATATTTTATCATCAAATCTATATAGTGGATTTACAGAATCCAACTATTGGAAATTGCCGCAAGAAAATATAAAAACTCTTCCTCATTCTTTTATTTGAACGGAAATACTTAAATGGAAATTTGCTATATTGGATCCTTTATGTCTTTACGAATTTGATGAGAAAATTTTCAAAGTACTTAAAATTTTTTACATTAAATTAACTTCAAATAATAAAATCTTTAGGCTCGAAGTCAAGGTTGTTTTCAATAAATATTATGTATTTATTATTCATTCAATATTTAGCTTTTAATTGAAAATCATCATCAGGAATAGTATTGAAATACACAATATAAATATATAAGTAAAAAACATCAATGTATTGTGTATTTCAGTACTATTCTTGATGATGCTTTTCAATGAAAAGCGAAATATTGAATGAATATGAAATAAATAAATAATATTTATATTAAAACAACCTTAACCTCGAGCCTAAACATTTTATTCAGAATTGTGGTATCAACAAAACCGCTTAATTGTGCTACCGCTAGTTTGATGCAAAAACATTTTAAAAATCAATAATATCGCAAAAACAAGAAAATTTTATTTTTCAAATACATAATTATATTTAAACAAATTTTCAAAAAAATAAATATTACTGCATTTTGCCAACGGCTTTAGCCTTAAATCTTCTTAGCCGTTTATTTTCGGCGGCTCAAGCGGCTGTATAAGCTTGGCAAAGGTGTCGGCTGGCGGCGGCTGATCTTCTAAAATCTACTGGTTTCCATCTCTGCCATGCACTTCACTGATAAATATTATGGACGATGAGCCCCAAGTTAAGGTACTAGGGTATTCAATCGATTAATTGTTATTCGATTAATCGAAGAATTTTTCTCAAAAATTGTTCGAAATTTTAAAATGTCCAAATTTCGAATAACGAATATTTCGAATAATTTTATACGATTAATCGATTAATCGAAATTGGTAGAAAATTACAAACATTTTTAAAAAATATAAATCCTTTATTAAAGAAAATGTGCTAAAATCTCAAAACTTTTTTTAAAAAATTCTGAAAAAAAATTTGCTGAAGGCTTGTTCCTATCCGAATTTCATTCTGGCCTAAAAAATTAATTAAGGGACGACCTTTTAGAGTTTCTGGAAATATTTGTTAGATTCGACTCAATGAGAATTTCATGTTTTCAAATAGGAGCGTTAATAAACATCTTAAATCCCAAAGAAAAACAAAAACAACATAATATTATCACAATTTGCTTTGTCATCTTCCAAATTACTACTCTGTTGTTGTGACTTATCTAGTAAAGTAGTGGTATCTATTTACATATAATAAATTTTTAATTATTTTTTACGACTTTCTAAACGTTAATATTGAACGAAACATACTTGGGAATTTTTCATTACCATTGAAATTTCAATACCATTGATACTAATTTCAATGAAAAAAATTTCATTAGCATTTAATGGTAATGAAATATTTTTCATTTGTTTACAAAAAAATTAAAACGAACAACGGCTTTGGCCAGGGAAGTTATAAAACATAATTTTTCAAGGAGGATCCATTCTATTCCACTCTACTTTACCTGGATACAAATAACAGTGGAATATAAAGTAATGTTTAATTTCAAATGAGCACGAGCCTGAATGAGCAATTTCCATCCCCGATTTCAGAGAGTTTTTCTCAATTTTTACGCTTTTCTGTCAATGGCAATTATTTTTTTTAATTGATGCATTATTAGTGATAATGATATTTAAAGCCATTGTCATTAATCAATGAAATTATATTTTAAAATTATTACCATTAATTAAACAAATGATAATGAAAACAATTTCATTACAATTGATATCAATGCAATGGTAATGAAATCATCAAGTAATTAGTCCACCTAATTAATTAGTCCCATGTATGAAACGAAAGCATTAATAATTACTGTAATTAGTGATTATTGGAATTATTAATTATAATTAATGCTCAATGTAATAAAGCTTGTTTAGTGAGCACTCTGAATTAATAAAATAAAGGGATGGAGGTACGGAAATGTAGAGGGAAAATCAATTCTCAACAGAATTCCTCTCTGTATTCAATACATACGAAAGAGATGCAAATTAATGTACGGGGTCTTAATATTCTTCTTTAACTCTTTAACTCATTGCGGTGTGGTTCTCCCCGATTTGGATAAAATTTTAATATGTGAAAAAGGGGACAGAAAAAATAAAAATATTGACAAAATCTGATCTCAGTTATTAAATTCTTTTGATTTTTGTGAATTTCAGAAGAGTAACTGAATTTATTTTTCTTCCTTTTTTTAAATAAAATTATTAATAACCCTACAAGTGTATGTATATTATTTTACAGAACATTTTTTCGATGAATTTTAAAGTTTTGTTCGATTAACCGGTTAAGAAAAAAAACCCGAATTATTATTTGCACGATTAATCAATTAAAATAAAAAGCCGATTAATTGAATACCCTAGTATGGACGCACTACCTTGGAGGTGATTGAGTAATTGGTTACTTTTATGCTTATGGGGACTGGATATGCAATCATATCTAATCAGATCCAAATATATCTGATCAGGTCTTATTATTTCTACAAAGTTATTACTCATACGTTCCTTAGTATAAAGAAATATAATTTTATTTACAAAATTACAAGGATTTTTGAGCCCCCTTATATTATTTGCATCTTATTTTTTTGCGTTCTACAAAACATCCCAATAAAACCAAATATTTGGGGTGAACCCAAAAATACAAACCAAAAAATCAAGACCACCAACATTATCGCCATCACCAATGTCAACCCCAAACATTGTGCTTGTCAAACCTTTGGAAAAACCTTTAAAAACAAGCTTAACTACCAAGAACAACAACAACAACAACAACGGCGGCTGTTGTAGAAACAAGCTTTCTTTTAGCCACATGCTTATTGCGTCACATTCATTGTCATTTGTGACTGAATGAACGAACATTTGCTAAACTTCTCATGATGAGGAAAACCTACTCACATCATTTCATTCCAGCATGAATAAATACACTTGTGAGCCACACAAGAGGACATTGAGTGCAATTAATGTTAAATGTTGATAGAAATACTAGAATTAGAAAACAATATTTATGACGCACCCTTCTTTTGTTGGATATTTGCATACCACAAGGAAACAACGAAAAAAGGGTCTTTATAGAAGGTTATCATAAAACAAAAAATAACAACCCCAGAGGATGATGACAAGTTTCTTTGCTTTATTTATTTTTAAGCTTTATATTTTGGCACAAGTCTTCAAAAATAAAAAAGTAAAAATCTGTCACATGTATTAACCAAAGATGTCACTTGTGGAATATGTATTTCTTTCTATACCAAGATATAAATTTTGTTAGTATTAAAAATTTCACTTTATCTCCAAGGTAACAACATGCAACACTTGCCCGGCTGATATGAAAATAATTCAAACAATTGATTTCTTTTATTTTTCCTTATTCCACCAAGGGTCATATATGTCTCTAGTGTTTTTATCAAATTAGAAACTTATGTTTCTTGCCAGCTTAAAATTATACATCGTTATTCTCTTTACAAAAAACATTCACATTTTATATGCAGCTGAGTTTCTAGTCCTTTTTTTCAAGTGGCTGCATCTTTTATAATGAATCCTGTGTATCCTTACTGAACTCTTTGTACAATATTTTTGTTTATATGTAACTGATTTAACGCATCACTGCTCTAAATAAAACTTTCAAATGAACAGTTAAATACGCGCTAATAGGGGTTCAGATTTCAAAATACTATTTTATATGATTATATGAAATTTTCTTCCATACATTGGGTGTGTAGTACTGTTACACATTTACCAAAGGACTTCGTTTTTGTTTTTCAGCTGATCTGAATTGTTGTTGTCCAAAGCATTTGTGTCAGTGTGGATTGATTGTGACATTAAGTAGGATTTATTCTTTTTTCTTTTCCGTTGGATTTATTTGTTATTTTTTCACTTTTACGCGTGTTTTAAGGTTTTGTATGGTCTATTTTTAAGGGTTAGATACCATCAATACTTTTTAAGGTTAAATGCAAATTTTCTTTTTTTTTTTGATTTGAAAGTGTTACAGTTTTTTAATTAGAGTATACCATATGGGTTTTATGGGTAGGTATAGTTTTCTTTGGTGGGTTTTCAATTTCTTTCATGTGTGAAAATCCTGTTTATTTTAAAGCTTTTAAAACTGTGTATATTTACTTAAAAAAAAAGGCAAATAATATTTTGATTCAATTTTTTTTTTAATTTAAATCTTAATATTTGATACAATATTGGTTTGAACTATGGGGTTGAATGCAAAAAAACTTTGGCAAGAATGCTTAATTGGAAGTAAATCATTTTGTTTACATTACACTGGTTTGCAATATTACTGTCCACTGAATACGACTATTTTTCTTTTATGGATTTAGGCCTTCTAAAACAAAAATCGCATTTAAAATCCATATGGTTGAAAAAAAAAGTTTTATATATAGCATACGTAGTCTTATCTCATTTGATATAGAATGGCATTTCATCTTACCCAAGTTCATCTGAAAATTAACTTGGATAAGATCAAATATATTACAGGATTAATTTAGATCAAACTTTATATCAAAATTGGGGATCCAATAATAAGGTCCTGGTAGATCCCAAAATATCCCATGCAAATAATTTAGATCCAATTAGATAGAAAAGGATAAGATAATTTTGGCAGATCGAATTCGATATTTTGAGATCAAAATTTGTCCTTTGATGTATTTGGAATTACCCGATCAAAAAAACATTATATAAAGCATATGTAGTCATATCTCATTTGATATAGATCGACATTTAATCTTATCCAAGTTCATCTCAAAATTGGGGTATCCAGTAATATCCAATAAGATCCCTCAAATATATTGCAGGAATAAATTAGATCCAAATAGATCTCAAAATTGGGAGATCCAATAATATCGAATAATATAAAATTAAGATCCTGATAGATCCCAAAATATCCCATGGGATTAATTTTCATCCAATTAGATGCAAATGGATAGGCTAATTTTGGCAGATCGAATTGGATAATTTGAGATCAAAATTTATGTTATAATATATTTCGAATTATTTAAATTTTAATTAAATTTAAAAAATAACACAAAAAATTAATAAAAATATTTATTTATTAAAAAAATATTTATTTCATAAAAAAAAAATAACGCCGTCGGCAGGATTCGAACCCAGAATTCTGGAATTGTAGTCGTTCACTTAACTCAGCCACAGACTGCTACACAAAATGACTGACTATAGTCATAGACTATGCATAAAAAATATTATTGATGTGGGACCATATATAATCATATCTCAAATAATATTGTTAATCTTGCGCCATATATAATCATATATCAAATTATATTGTTAATCTTGCGGAATAATATATAATTATATCTTAAAGCATTTAATATAATATGTAATTATATATAAAAATATCTTACATAACTTAACCAAAAAATTTTTATAAGAGGACATATATATTATATCTCAAAATATATGGCTTATATGCCACCATATGTGATCATATATTATGTTATATATGATCATTTATAATTATATATGACAATAGATCTGTCATATCTCATTATGTATAGCATATATGGTTGATATCTAATTTTATAAAAGACCATATATAAAAATAAATGCTTATATAAGGTACAACATAAAAAAACATATAATTATATGTGGCTATTCATGACAACATTCACATATTATATGATAAAACAAGAGATGACTATATGTGACTACCCGAGTAAAAAAAATTGATCTCGCGCAATATCTAATTATATCCAATTTGATATTGTTTAAGATCTGCTGTAATATCTAGCTGATCCAATTAGATCTCAAAATTGGGTGTATCCAATCATATCGTATTAGATCCCATTGTATATATGGGGATAAACTAAGATCAAGTTATATATCAAAATTGGGAGGTCCAGTGATATCTTTGGGGATAAACCTAGATCTATTTTGATCCGAAAATTGGCGGATCCAGCTATATATTTGCGGATATTTTTAGATCTAATTTGATCCGAAAAATGGCGGATCCAATTAGATCCAGCTATATATTTGGGGATAAACTTATATCTAATTTGATCTCAATTTTGGCAGATCAAATTAGATCCGGCAATATATTTGTGGATAAACGTATATCTAATTTGATCCGAAAAAGTGGCAGATCGAATTAGATCTAGCTATATATTTGGGGATAAACTTAGATCTAATTTGATCCGAAAAATGGCACATCGAATTAGATCCAGCAATATATTTGTGGATAAACTTAGATATAAATTGATCTGAAAAATGGCAGATCAAATTAGATCCAGCAATATATTTGGGGATAAACTTGGATCTAAATTTGTCAGAAAAATGGCAGATCGAATTAGATTCAGCAATTTATTTCGGTATTAAAATGGCAGATCGAATTAGAAACAGCAATATATTTGGGGATTGACATCTAAAAGTATCCATAAAAATGACAGATAAAATTAGATGCCGCATTATATTTGGGTACTACGTAAGATCTCCATTTATTTGGGATTAAATAAGATCCCAGACATATATTGCCAACTGTTCAAAAAATAATAGACTGGCAGAGCACTGATTGTATAAAAATTACAATATTTTGTTAAAATAAGGTTTAAACTCAGAAGGTAACGAGTTCAATATGCACTTCTTTTACAAAATGAATTTCTTTTTATAAAATTAAAATTTTTTTTTCTATAAATTTTTTTATAAAATTATATATTTAGTTTTTTATTAAATTGAAATCTTTGAATAAAATAATTTTATTTACATCTTTTTGACGCCCTACACCATTTCCAATTGTATTAATATATGGTTTAAATGGCACCATATATGGTAATATATTGCTTAAATAACACCATATATAAATATATATGGCACTATATATGGTAGCATATATTATCATATGTGGAACTGTATTTAAAATATTATTCATGAGGTACCATATATGACCATATATTGTTTAAATGGCACCATATATGATAATATCTAGTTTAACTGTCACCATATATAATTATATATTGTTTAAATGATACCATATATAATTATATATTGCTAAAATGCCACCATATATATTAAGATATAGTTCTATATATAACTATATATGCAATAAGATCAAACATGTTATGTAATATATAATTATATATGCCATATCTAATATTATAAAGGCCGATATCTAATTAGATGAAATTATATATGGCATAATATAAGGAAATTTTTTCTGAAAAAACCTCATATATAATTATATATGGATATACATAACCACATGTCTAATTATATATTGTAATATATGCCACATATGATTATATATAATTTTTTTTACTCGGATATATATAAAAATTTTTTTGATCGGGTATTTAATTTTGAATTTAACATGAAATTACACAAAAAAATATTAAATTTTTTTTATTTGTTTAAAAAATACCCAGTGTAGAAACGGTAATGACATATCGTTATTTTTTTGACTACCAGTAATGACACCGACTTACTTCAATGACTTTTTTTTATCATTATTTAAAATAGAAAGTAATTTTCTAGATTTTTTTTGTAAAGTTTTTTAAATCTATTTTTAGACCCAATATGTTTTTAACACTGGTCAGAGCTTTGAAGAATTAATTATTTCATTAAATTTTGAATTCTGAATTAAAAATTTCACGAATTAATTCACAAAAGACTATATATTGAATGGAATTAATTCATATTTGTTTTCATTCGATTTCTTTTGTTATGAATTAATTCAATTGCTATAGTTCGTTTTATTAAATCAAAAGAATTAATTCACTGGTGAACGCGTTTAATTTAATGGATAAAAAGTGAACTAATTCCTTACTGAATTAATTCACCACTGAATTCGTTCAATTTCATTTTCTTTCAGTGAATTAAAAGAAAAAAAATAATTATGTTCACTGAATTGAAAAACCAAAAATTACGTTCGCTGTATTGAAAAACAAAAAATTACGTTAAAATTCAAAAGCTGTTTTCTGCCGTTTAGTACACAGGGGTGTGTTTTCAAAATATTTTGGAAAAAATTCAACCGCTATTGGTTGGTCGGTATGAGATGAAATTTCACACGCCCATAGCAAGACTCTTTTGCCTCCAAAATAAAAGTTTATTTAAGAACACAAATAGCATTCATATTTGTCTAAAAGCAAACTTCTTTAAGATGGGCGTTATGGAAAACATATTCTCCACTTGTAAATTTTTCTTCCCCAGACCATTCCTAATTCGAGTAAAAAAATCCCATTTTTGGAAAATTTTCACAGTGTTTTGGGAGTTGTGGGATCTTTTTCATCTTATCTCAATTTTTTTTTAAATTCCCTAGTTAAAATGAGTTTTATATAATCATATATGATTTTTATACAATCATTTATGATTTTATACAATTATAACTTGTCGAGTATTGCGAAACATATATTTTTATATGATTATATCATAAGATATTTAATTATATAAAATTATATAAACCAGATCCACAATTTTCCGGATCAAATCATGTATGGGTTAATATAATTATATAAAAAATATATTATTTGATCCGAAAAATGGTGGATCTGGTTAATATAATTTTATATAATTAAATATCTTTTGATATAATCATATAAAAATATATGTTTCACAATATTCGACAAGTTATAATTGTATAAAATCATAAATGATTGTATAAAAATCATATATGAATATATAAAAATCATTTTTACTAGGGTTTTTATATAAAGAATAGTAACCAATAAGAAATGGCTGAATTATTGCCAAACCCAGCGAAAACATTGTAATGACAGGTCATTACCATACTGATTCCCAAGTAATGATATGTCATTACCTTTTGAATTACTTTAAAATACAAAATAATGACTTACTAATAATAAGTTATTGAAGTACTTATATATTCTTGGAAAGTAATCACTTACTGGTAATTGATTACATAAGCACCGATTTAGTCTTTTTTTACATTATTATTTTATTTATTAATTTGTTTTGAACTAAATAGGAAATTTTTCAAGCTAAAAATTTATTTTACCAACATGACCAACTATTTCACAATGTAGGGTAACCACTTATATCCTAACTTCTGAGTAACCACTTTTTCTATATTTGTGAGTAACTACTTAGTCCTTCACTATGGGTAACCACGCTAATTCTCACTTTTTTTGTAAGCGAGAGTGTAATGACCACCAATGAAATTTTGGACATCGCGAACAAAAGTAATGTTGCGAGTAAATAGCCTGGTACCCAGCAAAATCTCAGTAATGGGTGCTCATTACTAATATCTAAATAATAAGTAGTAGAATTAGGGTCTACTTCTTATAATTCGGTGTCAAAACTCATTATTTTTGTTCGACAAGGTCGTTTTTGTAAGAAGTTGTCCATATTCGCTGCATGAAAAAACGCACAAATTTTGTGCACCCGCTTACCCGCTGCATTACAAAAGTATATAAAATAAGTAATTACCAAAATAAGTAGTTATTCGTGTGCTTATACGCAGTTAAAAAATAAGTGGTTAAAAGTTGTTAAATAATACGACTTACTTATATACTTACTAGTGGTTAAAAAATAAGTAGTTACCAAATTTACATTATCTTTATAAATAAATAAGTAGTCGCGAGTAAGCTAGACTGCTTATAAAAACGGCTTTGCCTAACAAAAATAACTACCCAGGAAAATTTTTTACAATCGGTAGCCAACCACACCCATTCTACAACTGGTTCCACTGCAACCGATTCCATGGAACTGTTTCCGGAAACAGTTCCTGGGATCCTGGAAGGTGTGGGTGACGTAGAATCAGTTCCAGAACTAGTTCCAGAACTGATTCTAGAGCAACCGGTTCCACTTTCGAGCCATAGAAGGGGTTGCTTTTGGGACAATCTCAAACAAAAAGAATCGGTGTTAGAATAGACAGTAGAAGGGGTTGTGAATGAAAAGTAGCTATTGTACAACCGATTCTTTGGAACAGAAAATTTTCCTGGGTAGTACTGACGCCGAATTATAAGTAGTAAAAAATTTAAGTTTCATTATATAACGACTATTTGGTAATGAAAGATTTTGCTGGGTAACCAGTGAAACACTTTGGGTGCTACTTACTCGCTTAATTACTTGATAATGTCTGTTTTTGCTGGGAAATATTTTGAAAACAGTAAAATCATCATTAAGGCATATGATGCCAATAAAATATCATAAAAATAGAGTTTGTAACAGTTTTTTCGCTCTCCTGAAAATCTATTAAAAAACACATGTGACATTTTGCAGACCGGTCGACGATATATTTTTTCATTTTTGGTATGTTGGCACGTAAGCATGCTTGTGCGCAGCAGGTCAGTTAAGTAGTTGTCTATCAATAATAACATGTCGAGATAGCTCGACTGGTAATTTGGAGTCCCAGCACGAGGCAATTTTATTTAAAAAAAATTTACAACAAAAAATATTTTTTATAAAACTTATTTTTTTGAAAAATTATTTTTAGACTCATTCTTTTTGTCAGTCAAAGGTTTAAAAGGCTTAATTCTTTCATTCACTTTTTAAAAATTAATGAAATTTGGATTAAATTTCATTCCCTAAAAGCATTCTTATGGAATTAATTCGATAGCTTAATTCCCTATAGCTTAAAATTATATGAATTCATTCTATTTTGATTGAATTCTAACTGAATGAAACCCAATTTACCTGAATTCATTTAATAAAAAAGTGAATGAAAAATTATTTGTTTTCATTCACTTAATCAAATGAAAAATTTTAATTTGTATGTAATTGCTGAAATATTAGCATAATACAATGAAAAACATTTAAAATTCATCTAACAGAAATAAATAGTATCGTATGCTTTGTAACAGCTTGTATGCTTTGGTTTTGATTATATGTTAGTTTCAAACTACACTGCACTAAGTGAATGGTAATAAAATTTCTTCATTCAATTAGTAAAATGGTGAATGAACATGCGATTTAAATGATTCAAGTTAGGAATTCATTCAATTCATATTAAAGCTTTCGGAATGAAGCTAATGAATGAATTCTTTACGAATGGTTTAAGGGAATGGTACATGAATCTTTGTAAAATCTGAATTTAATTTTTAGTGAATTAAGCTTAAATCGAATTAAGTTTTTCGAAGCTCTGTTGTCAGTACTGGTAAGCACATAGGTAATCACATATTTTTTGACTTAAAGGAATTAAAGGTGCTAAAATTCCAAAACGTATTTAGTAAATTTTGAAAAATAATTTGTTAAAGACATCCGGATTCTGGTAGAGGAGACCAAAACAAAAATATACGTGTGTCGGCGTTTTTAAAGATCACATCGGAATTTTATTTTAGGGGGGGGGGGTTAAACCACCACCCCCTTTGGCCTATTCGTGAAGGGTATGTTCAGCAATTTGGAGAAAATATTAAGGCAAATATATTTGTGAAACATATTATTAACCTTCTAACTCCCCCACATAACGTTAATTTTTGGCTCTGTTCTAACAAATCATAAAAAACACCCCTAAAAAGGGGGAGGGCGGGGATGAAATGTTCTACAATATGTTGGCCATACAATTTTACTACATATGTCAGAACACACCAAAGTCCAAAACTTAGCACAAACAGCGAAAACCAGTCAAATTCAAGATTGCCTATTAAGGGTTAATTTATATATTGTTCACATATGTCGGTCATCCCATCTGTGACGAGTAGGTTTGACACTCAACTACCGAATAATCTTGTATCTATGTCACGATACTCATAGAAATAAATCTGTAAAAATAGCAGAAAAAGCTACTAAAAATTAGTTAAAAATGATGCTGCAAAAATTAGCAGATTTTTTACTAAATACTACTAAAATGAGAACAGCAAAAGTAAAACTGTTAAATTTACAGAATTTTAGTTATATTTAGACTAACTATTAGGTAATTGAAAATAGCAAATTGTGCTCTAAAATCTGCAGAAAATTTTACTAAATATTTGTAGACTAAAAATAGCAAAAGTAAACTGCTATATCTACAAAATTTTTGCTATTTTGTAGCTTAATTTAGTTGAATGCAAATAGCAGTCTATTCTGCTAAAATCAGCAGAAATATTTGCTAAAAAATTGTAAACTGCTGCTTTCAAAAGGCTCGATTTTTATTTGCATTTAAAAAAAATCGAAAAAAAACTTCGAAAATTTTAAATTTTTTGGTGATTTTTTAGGCTACTAATTAGTTAGCAAAAATTTTGCCGATTTTAGCAGGTTAATTTACTATTCTCAATTTACAAGAATTTATTTCAAATATAACTAAAATTCTGTATATTTAACAGTTTTATTTTTGCTGTTCCTATATTACTAATATATAACAAAAATAATCTGCTAATTTAGTAGTTTTTTTCTGCAGCATAATTTTTAACTAATTTTAGTAGTTTTAACTAAATTTTTTACGAACTTTTTTCTTTTAGTGTATGACTTCAAATTTGTTGCTTATGTTCTTCTTCATTCTTTTTGGTCATTATCTTTTTGCCACTCGAAATTGCCATAAGGGAATTTAATCTTTTTTTATTTTTTAATTGTCCCACAAGGGAATTTGTAAGAATAAAAATGTCTGACTGTTTGAAAAAACTTGACTGCTTTGGCTATGTCTGCGGCAGGCATACCCTTAAGAATTACAAGGTTTTATTATTTTAGTAGTATAGTGGGGGATAAATATAAATTTTATTTTGAACTGGAAGCTTTTGCAGATGATCCATGTGTGCCAAAACATATCTGCCGAAATTGCTACAACGGCTTAATGCTGTGGTCTTAAGGTAATACAAGTTTCGATATCAGCTTCCTTAATGTTGTACATATTTAATCAAATTTGATAAATTTAGACCTATAGTGAAATTTAATATAAAATAATTTGTTCATACACATCAACCCCGAAAAATCAATTTTTGAAAGACTTTTTTAAACTAACTCTAAATAGTAACTAAATTAACCCTTAATGGGCAATGTTGAATTTAACTGGTTTTTGCTATTTGTGTTAAGTTTTGGGCTTTGGTGTGTTCTGACATACATAGTAAAATTTTAGGGCCAACATTTTTGTAGAACATTTCATCCCCGTTCTCTCCCTTTTTAGGGGTGTTGTTTACGATTTATTACAATATCGCCAAAAATTACCATTATGTGGGGAAGTTAGAGGGATTTTTTTTTTTTTTTGACTTAATATGTTTCACAAAAATATTTGACTTAATATTTTCTACAAAGTTGCTGAACATACCCTACACCTAAGATGTAAAGAACATATACCGATATGATGCACAAATAGGCTAAAGGGGGGAAACTTTAACTTCCCCTAAAATAAAATTCCGCTTTGATCTTTCAAAACGCCGACACACGTATATTTTTTTTGGTCTCCTCTACCAGAATCCATTGTCAGAATATCATAATTTTTTCGTGTTGTACTGTGTAATTTATTGCAGAGATAAGTATAAGCGCTCAGATAATTTTTTCCAAACGAGCTCATAATTATACTGACATGTCATCATATAAGTCATTAAATATTCATGCTTTAAAATGATGGATTAAGAAATTTACAAAATATCTATACACTAATAGCTGGAACATATAGCATATCTAACAAAAAATGTATCGCATTTTAAAAACACGCGACACCCAAAACACAGCAAGCAAAACAATTTTCAAATATTTATTTGAAAATTGAATTTTCTAGTGAATCATAAAATCAACGGGAGCAAAAAGTAAAAATCAAACAACACATGAAAGAACGCGAACAGGTCAGAAAATTCAATTTTAACGTGTGCAGGAAATAATCGCGAGTTCTTTTCTCTATCTCCTTTACTCACACGCCTGATATAGCTTTCCCTTTTTCCTCCATTCTCCTTTCTCTTATTGAATTGTAAAATAAACACAACAGGATCTTTGTAAGATCACAACAACACTCAACGGGAGTTTGAAAAATTTTAGCTGCCGTTTTTCGTTAAAACAATGAAAATTGCATAGAGTAACAAAAACCTATGAAGTAAATTTAGAAATTGGAGATGACTTTCCTCTATGCGCATGACCGCCACAGCGGGTTGTTTTTAGTGTTGCTTTTTTTGAATATCTTGCTGTGCAACCTAGAGATACTATAGACTTAATAACAAAATTCGTTGAATCTATAGTCCACAGAATATGGTAACTAAAGTAGCATTTTGTCTTACAAATATGTAAAATGCCATATTGGCATTTGTAACTAACGCACGCGCAAATTTAACGCTTTAACTCAAAACAACAATTTGAAGGCTCAATGAAAATACATAAATTCGATTGAGGTACGCCTTACAGAAATGCCCAAAACACCACTGGGTGCTTTTCCAATGGGTGATCGTTTTAGAAACTACATAAAAAAGAAATCATATTTACATCGACATATCGACTTTACAGACTTATGACAGTTAAAACGAGGACATATCTCTGCATGAGACTTAAAGTGCAAAATATCTCATTAACATTTTAGAAAAAAAAATCCCAACAAAACGCGTGCACAATTCGTGTTTAACTAAAATTTTTGCACTAATAGTTGAAATATTCATAAACCTTTCACAATGTTGGAACAAAAAATAAAAGGGAGGGTGTCTTTAGGAATATTGTCGATATTTATTTAGCAAACGTTTAACGTGTTATTTTTGAAAAGTGGAAAAGTGTGCAATGAAACATTTCACCTTAACTTTAAACAGGGGCAGCGTATCGAATGTCCTGGCACACGTAGAACACTCGCCGGAACAAATACTCTTGTTATTCTCTCAAAAGAGAAGGAGAATGAAGGACTATTCCTTAATACTCTGTAAGTGAGACACGGTTTCACACAATTTCTAACTGGTGCTGGGGCGTAAATAATTACTATTTGATAAGTCAATTAATAAGAGTCTCATAAATTTGCTATGCTGGACTTGGGTTTTCATTAAGAGTTTAATTTTTGTTTTGTTTAAAATTTGGAAAATCTTCTTTATTGAAATTTTAAATTAATTCTTGGAATGTTAAAGAATGTATAGAATATTCTATACAAGTCTATGGAAATAATAATGAAATGAATGTCCTTACTGGCATTAGTGTTTACTTTGTATTTATATTTTCGTTACCTCGAATTTATACTGAAGAAGAAAACACAAAATTGATTGGTTATGGAAAACTTCAAATTATAATTACGCTATGTTACAAATGATTTAGTGTGAGTTGAGTAGATTACATTATAATTTTTAGAAATTTCAATACACCCGCCAAATCTAATGTTACTGTCAAAAAAAATTCTTTAAAATCAACTAATTTTATTTTAAGTCACACACATTTGTACAAATAGATACCTTATAAAACCGACAGTAGAGGAGGTTTTAAGGCAAAGGGAGTTATTCTAGAACCTTTTTTTTGGAGCAGAAAATATCTGATGATACCCAGTGTAGAAACGGTAATGACATATCATTATTTTTTGGAGTACCAGTAATGACACCCACTTACCTTCTGCATTATTTTAAAACATATAATAATAAGTTACTGATAATCACTTATTTTTATCATTATTTCAAATAGAAAATAAATTTTTAGATTTTTTTGAAAATTTTTTGAAAATTTTTTGAAATCTATTTTTAGACTCAATATTTTTTAAATACTGGTAAGGATATATGTAACCACATATTTTTTGATTTTTTGTATGTTGGCGAGTAAGCTTACTTGTGTGCAGCAGGTCAATTATGTTTTTGTCTATTAAATATTACATGTCGATATAGCTCAGATGGTAGAGCTGTTAACTGGCAATCTGTAGACCCAGGTTCGATTACCGCACCAGCAAATTTTATTAAAAAAAAAATACAATAAAAAATATTTTTTTTTATATAATTTATTTTTTTGAAAATCTATTTTTAGACTCATTATTTTTGTCAGTACTGGTAAGCACATAGGTAACGATATATTTTTGGATTTTTCGTATGCTGGTGTGTAACGACAACTCATTATTTTTCGCTACATCGCCATATAAAGGTAATAAGAAATGTGATAACAAAAGTAACTAGTTACCTTTACCAAGTATGTAGTTACATAACCACATATCTGGTAATGATTTTCTACACTGGTTATGTCCTACAGGTAATTTCATAATTACCATAAGTCAATAGGCCATCCACTTAGAAATTCTTCACCCTCTTTCACCATTTCCCATATATATTTTCCCCTATTGATTAATTCCCAACACGAGTATGGATTAGAGATTAAACTATCCAATTAATACCACTGGATTTGTCACACATAATATAATTATTAAAAATATATGAAAAATACAAAAATCGCCACCAAAAATACTAGAAATATCCTTAACAATAATAGCAAAACAAATTATCAATTTAAGCCGATTTATCCCTTGACACCACTTTAATATTGTAACGTTGTAAATTGCAGTGAGTGATTGCGAGTGCAGTAGGGATGGTATATTATATTAGAATGACTGTTAAGTATTGATTTGATTATGATTTGAATTTAAAACGGATTTATTAAATGCACAAAAAAATGACAGCACTATTTTAAAACACACAAAGAATAAACAATTTAGATAATTGGTTTATATATATTGCAAATAAAAACATTTATACACCATAGTATATACTGCAGTAGAGTATAACGGAAACACAACTCTGAATTTAGATAAACTGTAAAAAAAAACATGGTAAAACGGAAGCTTATTTATTGGAGCGGGGAAAAAGAAGATTTATGCTTAAGTTTTAGAACATTTTGGTAAAGAATCGTTTTGTGGTGAGCTACAGTCATTAGGGGACTACAAATTGCAAGACGTTCGAATTTGCCAGCTCCTCAAGACGCCATTAATGTGACTACCTTTTAGAATATTATGCAATCAAAAAAAGTTAAGAAAGTTTTAATCTTAAAGTCCCTAAAGGGCGATCAAGTTACGGCTATAGGTGAATAAAAAAGCAAAATTTTCAAATAAAAAAAAAAAAACAGATTTATTACCATAGAACGCGATACATTAAATATTTTGGCGATAATTACGAATATGAAGTCTAAATTTCAATTTTCGCGATATCGCTGATTAAAAATTTTCCAATGGAAATATTTTTTTTATAGAGTTTTTTCAGATTAGCTTCCAGTATCATGAAACTATTTTATTGGGGAATTTTCATTCTCCAAAAATCGTATAATTTTTGATAAAATTTTAATTAAAAAAATTTCACCAATATTTTAAAAGATATTAAACAAATCACAAAAAAGTCATATTTTATGAAAAATTGCCAGGACAACGTTATCCTTCCTGCAATGGTGTTCTAATTAATTTTGATTTATAGCTTTAAGAAAGACAATTAAATTTATATATTAAAATATTTTTCTTTCATGCTGACTGGCTAAAAAAAAATTAAAAATTATAATATTTTGTATTTTTCGCGATATCATAAAAACGCGAATATCTCGGAAAAGGTTAACAATTTAATAGATTTTATTTCATCTTCCTAAAGTATATGAAATTCTGATTTAAAATTTATGGTGATATCTTTAAGGACATAATCTTAAATTATAACAAAATTTATTAGGGACATCTATTTAAAAGTGATCGAATTTCGCTAAAATGTGGTACAAATGTTACCGTAGTGTTGCATTAAAGGAATTAAATGTGCTAAAATCCCAAAACTTATATAGCAAATTGCGAAGGCATGTCCCTATCCGGATTTCATTCTTGCGTAAGCATATCGTCAGGGGACGACGCACAGTGCTTCGTCCCCATATAGCAAATCGGCAAAATTAGAGGAGTTATCGTAGAAGAATGAAATTCGGTGTGCTGGTTCAGAACATGTAAATTAAGAAAAATTCGAAGTTTCAGCAAAATCGGTGCAAGGACATGACTACCTCCCATACATCCTTAATCTAAAATTTTTAATTTTAGCTACAATTATAAACAGAATAAAGCGAAAATTGGTTACTGCCGGTCAAATTATGTCCTTTAACTCAGTGGTTAATTTTGTTTCATTCAGGGCAAGGACATGACTACCTCCCATATATCGTTTTTTCTAAAAAACTATATTTTGACTGAATTTATGATCAGAATGCACTAAAAGCTTAAAATAGTTTGTAAAATAATAATTTTGACAAATTTTGTTTTATTTGGTGTAAGGACATGACTATCTCCCATATAAACTATATTTTGGCTACATTTATGATCAGAATGCACCAAAAACTGAAAATAGTTCCTAAAATAA
Source organism: Leucophora obtusa (assembly GCA_949987735.1). NCBI lineage: Eukaryota > Metazoa > Arthropoda > Insecta > Diptera > Anthomyiidae > Leucophora > Leucophora obtusa. The sequence continues at coordinate 209,925,922 of OX465297.1, forward strand.
TACTTTTTATCTCTGTGGCAAATTTTGTTTCATTCGGTTCAAGGATATGACTATCTCCCATATATCCTTTTTCTCATTCATTATCAATTTTAAGGGCGCCACAGGCGAGCAGTATTATTGCTAAATTTTTACAAGTTTTTTTATGGTGCTATATTATTTTATTTTAGCAAAACCTTCATATGACACACACGTGGTCAAAAATATTGGCAACTTGCTAAAATTTAGTGAAAACAATTTTTGACAAAATAAAATTGACAAATAAATAAAAAAAAACCGTTTTTTCATTTCTATTAAATTTATGGGCATTTCGGTTCTAGGTTAAAGTGGGTTAATTATATCCAGCGAAACCAGAATTCCGTATCTGAATTATTTTGAGTATATTTAATGAAAAAGTTAAATAAAAAAATAGTGTTTGCAAAAATTTCGAATTTTGTGAATTTTTAATTGATAGGCTATTTTCTTTTTCAAAAAGGGCCATTTTCGGCCGCAATTCAGCACGGGTTAAAGTTTTCTAAAAAATAAAATTAAATTCTTCAACTTTGAACCTACTAGACGAAAACTCGGCAGTGTAATGAATGAAAATCGACAAATCGTATTTTAAGGGACAGCATATACATCTACATACATACATATATATCATAAAATTGAAAAATTGGGATATGTAGAAAAAGTTAAAAATTTTAAATTTGCGGTTTAAAGTTTTAATTTTTTTTTTACAGAAATTTATACATCCTAATGGACTATCTAAATCATAAAAAAATTACTTGTTTTTTTATATCTTTTTTAAATTTCTCTAAACTTTATAAAATTTTAGGTTTTCCGCAAAAAAAGTGTTACTACTTAAAATTTTTTTTTTAAAGTTTTTTGAATTTTTTTTATTTTTACACCACATAAAACCGAAGCTTGTGTTTTAATTTTCAAGTTTTTCTTTTTTTAAAACGTTATTATTTTAATTTTTGGTGGTACCTTAAAATTTAGCTCTTTCTAACTTTGCTAAAACTCAGGTAAAAGGGTTTGGAAAATGTATAAAATTTTTAAATGTGAGGTTAAAAAAACAATTTTCCCTAAAATCATAACTAAAAAAAAGACGTTATTCAATATTTTTTTTTTGGTTACTCTACCAAACTTAAGCAACTTTGAGATTTCCAATCAAAAAATGTCTTAAGTTTTCGATACCAACAAATATTATTGTATAAAAATTTTTCACTTAAAATAATTTTTGCTTATTGCGAATATAGCATATAACAAAACCACCGTGTTTCAAAGAATTATCTTTAAAAATGATTTTTTGGCAATTTTTTTTTTGTAAAGCAGTTAAAATTAGATTTTTGTTCAACTATTTTAGCTCAAAATTTGTTTGACTTTAGCGCCCTCTGTTGTTAACAAAAAGAGAAGGTATTGAATTCCTCTTTCATATTTATTTATGGTATTATGTCACCTCTTCGAAAATGTATAAATCACTAACGTTCCGCACACATTTTTGTTTTTTTAATTTTGCCTATGGGACAAAGCACTGTGGGACGTTTTTAGAATTTCTGGAAATATTTGTTAAGTTAAATTACAAACTCAATGAGAATTTCTGGTTCTCGGAGCGTTATTAAACATTTAAAATATCAAAGAAAAAACCAAAAAAAAACAACAAAAAATTTACCACAGTTTGCGTTGTCATCTTCCAATGTAGTGACATCGATTCATGTATAAACAACAATACAAAATAATATGATTTCTAAATTATCACTAACATTTAAATTCGCACAAGCACTTGCATATTAGTTTTTTGAAATTTATTCTATTCACCATAATCCCGCCTTGAGGAGCAAAAATCGGACTACATCCTGTTTCCCCATACGATTTTGAAGAACTCTAATTGTCAAACATTGGGATGTTAAAATGGTTTGTTAAACGTTTTATGTCGATTTTTATTTGCATTAGAAATAAATCGAAAAAACTTAGAAAATTTTATATTTTTTCGTAATTAGGCTATTAATTAGTTATTTTCTGTTAACAACTCAAACTCAAATACATATAACTAAAATTCTGTATATTTAACAGTTTTATTTTTGCTGCTCCTATCTTACTAATATATCGTCGGCTTGCCTGCAAGTTGTGCTATGTGTTTTTTAACTAGTTTTGAGGAGAGTGAAAAAACTGTTACAAAATAGCCTTTTAAGATATTTTAATGACATCATATGCCTTAATGATTCACGACCTCATTTACTAAAATCATCATTAAGGCATATGATGTCAATAAAATATCTTATAAGGCTATTTTTTTAACAGTTTTTTCACTCTCCTAATTTTTTTTAGCAGTTTTTCCTGCAGCATAATTTTTAAAATTTTTTTAGTAGTTTTAACAAAATTTTTTACTGACTTTTTTCTATTAGTGTATCTAAAATATTTAGTAAAAATATTCATTGAAAATTCTTTTTCTGGTCAAATTTGGATTCAGCCCACCAAAGTATGTATATACAGTGGTAGAAAATTTAATAGGATCGATTCAAGTTGTTTCTAATTTTTTTTCGTTGACTTTATTTTTAAAAATCATAAAAGTGGCTAAATTCGCCCTGGGAGGCAAATATGTGGTTTAGAATATTGTGCAAAATTTTAACATATTGTCTGTTTTTTATTTTGTCACTTGTTTTAAGTGGGCGTGGCTTTCAATGAAAAATTAGCGATATCGACCTGTTATCAAATTACAGAAGAAAATTTAGGGAGTACTGATCGGATCTATACAAACTGTGTATTTTTGGAAATTCTACAAAATTTCCTTAAGTCTTGCATTATTTTTGTCCACTTAAAACAAGTGACAAAATAAAGAAACAGACATTATGTTAAAATTCTGCACAATATTCTAAAACACATATTTGCCTCCCGGGGCGAATTTAGCCACTATTTTGATTTTTAAAAATAAAGGCAACGAAAAGAAAATTAGAAAAAACTTGAAACGTTCCTATTAAATTTGCCACCACTGCACTGTGGGCCAGCATCATCGAATTTTGGCCAAAACTAGAATTTTGAGTATATGAGACTAAAAGATATCACAAAGGGGGGTTTGATTGTTGCTGATCACGAATCTGAAAGAAACAATATATAAAATTCAAAATGTTTAGTTTTTAGTTTTTATTATATTGGACTTAAAATAATCAATTATATAGGTCTAGGATCCGCTCATTAAAAATCTGGAATTAAAATTTTGAAATTCAAAATGGCGGATCTAAAATGGCGACAAACAATTTTTTCATTAAAATTCTTATGTCGCCTGATTTACTTAAAATTTCCACCAGGAGAAGTTTTTGGGTAGCAGATTACGAATCTAAATTCAAATTTTAAAAACTAAACATGGCGGATCCAATATGGCGCCCATAAATTTAAAATTGTTATGTGTTGGAAAATAAATTACGCTGTACAAAAAGAAAAAAGGGTTCTGATGACAACTAATTCTGGCAGAGGGACCAAAGAAAAATATAAGTGTATCGGCGTTTTAAAAGTTTTCGTCTGGCCCTATGTTTTTGGGTGGTTAAAATTTCCCCTCTTTTGAAAATGTTTATTGTGAATCGGCATAGCAAACCATTTGAAACTTCCATTTTAGGTATATGATATGTTCAGCGAACTTATGTAAAACACTACGAGGGACATTTTTGTGGAACATTTTAAGCCTCTAACTCTGCAATTAAAAGGTCTCTGTTGGCCGTTTTTAAAAAGTGTCAAAAAAGACCCATAAGTTGAAGAGTTAGAACGTTAAAATGTTCCGCAAAAATATCTGTCATGAAATTCTACTAAGTATAAGTCTCTGAAGACATCAATGTTGAAAATTTAACTTCAGTGCCAGAAATAAGTCAAAACTTAAAATGTGTATAAGGGTTAATTTCGTACTTATTCAGAATTGGCACTCAAATGTACCACAAACCTGGGCTTTAGGGGACTAGTCTGTGTGAGAAAACCAGAACCTTCATTTAAGGTAATTATTAGTGCTATTTTTTAGTTTTTACTAAAACTCTCGAATGCTGGAAATCAGCGAGATCTGAAGGTACTTTTTCAGTTAAAGGGCAAAATCTTGAAAGTTTATAAACGGTCGCAAACGGTCGCAAAAACCTAGATAGAAGACATCTTAGGGAACACATGGGCATTCAAGTATCTCTTGGATCATTTTGGAATTTTTGAGGTAAAATTAATAATTTTGTTATTTTTTTCGTAAATACTTCACAGGTTTCTATTTCTTTTTTGAGAACTAGTTTCAATTTTATAATTTGAGATTGTTTTTGGAACAAATTATACAAATATTCAACAATCCTAGATTTTGAATATATAAATATGTATATTTTCCCTTTACCTGAATTGTACTTTTGGCCAAAAAACGCCGACCCTGGCCTACAGTGCACTGTATGTACACAGAAAAAATTTACAAAATTCTGTTTGTAATGTTAAACACCTTTTTTGCATAAACAAACAAAAAATTTTTTAAAAAGGCACCAACAATGGAATTTGTATATACAAATCCCTTTTTGTAACTTTTTTGTAATTTGTTAAAAATAAAATCAATTTTTTTTAACAATGTGTTTTGTAAATACAATAATTTTTTTTTTGTAACTTGTTTGTATTTGTCAAAAATAAAAAAATAAAATTCAACAACGAGTTTGTTATATTAAAACAATTATTCGCTTTATGTTGTCGTATTGACAAAAAAAAATACTTTTTTGAAATTTTTGTTACAATTTACAAACATTTGAGCAATTGAAAACAAAAAATAAATGATTTGGTTTTTTTTGTTTCAAAAAATTCTAAGGCTATTTTTTTAATAATTTTGATACAATTTACAAACATTTAATAAAAAAATTGTTAGATATCTAAGTAAAAAGCCAACAATTTTTTTTAATTACTTAAAATGTTGTGATACTTTTTTCTGTGTATATTTGGTTCGTTGTAATTCAAAAAATTTGTGTTTATCATACATACACAGATTTGAATAGAACCATCTGAGATACTTTAAGAATTAAGGTTTCGTTGATGTTAGTTTAAGTTGAGTTGTTAACATATTCGATTTGCTTTCAACTTTCACATAAGTAGACGATTATCAAACATTAACCCACCAAGGCAAATGACGCTGATGATGACTTTGTAGCGAAAGCCGAAAATACGTATTCTGTCTTGCTGGCCTTATCGAATTCTTTTCAAATTTTTTATTCTTTGTAATTTACTTGTGAAAATTGTATCATCTTTCTTTAATTTGAAAAATAATTTAAACAGAAAGTGATATTAATTTGGTAGGTTTGAGGTTAAGAAGAAGAATAAACCTTCCTCAAAAGTTATAAACACATTAAATTTGCAAATCAGACTAGATCTAGTTTCTGCCTTTTTATGGACAGGCTTCATCAGTGATCTTCCATTAAATTGTATTATTGTTTATATTTTTATTGTCAGATTGTCTCTATATGAATAATTTCAGAAGTGATCAAACAGACATATGCAAACATTCTACTTCAGATATTCTCCGTTTATCTTCTTATTTCCTCCGTGTCACCTTTTCACAAATATTGCCACATTGACGTATGGTTTGTACGTACATATATTAATTTATGGTCTAAAATCAAACTAAAAAAAGAAACATTCATCTTTTTTCAATTTTCAAAAATCCAATGATGAATAATTTAAAAATTTCTTTAAATAAAATGTAGAGTTTTGAGACAAAAAATGCACAAAATTTAGATTTTAACATAATATTAACCCATTCGGGAGCTATGTCATGTCAAAATTTTATACTTTAGTTAGAAGTATTTCCGCCAGGGGGTGCTGTGATATGATGAACAAGATATACTCGCTATGTTTTCAAAAAGTTTGAAAATTCTCAGCCATAAAACATTTAAAGTCACAAAATTTTAACTAATATGAAAACATGAAAATACCATTCTCCCTTACCCAATATCTAGTTGCATTTTTAACTAAACAAATCTAATTTAAAATTTACAATTGTTAGTAAAACGCATACATATAAACAGTATAAATCTTTTAAATGTATTACACAAAAAAATCCTCGTTAACAATCCCCATATTCCACACATTTTGTATGATGCTCCCAGAACAGGCGACAGCGTATGCAATTTGTTTCCGGTTTCCTGTTATGCAAATACTTGTTAGAGTCGTGTGTTGTTTTATTTTTTAGTGTTTTAATTGTATTGTGTATGAATGCAACAACAAAATAGAAAAACATTGTACAACAAAAAATATTAAATATTCTAATAAAATCTAAAACAACCGTATAGAGTATTTAAGCCTTTTGGTATTTTTTGCATATTCATTGCAATTTTTTGTTATACAATATTTGCAATTCCCTTTTGGTTGTTGTAACATACTATATTGTAATAAAAATAAACAAATAAAATTTCCACTTTTGAATTTTTATTAAAACAAAATCCAACCACCCGTACTGTATAACTTTATTACTTAATCAACACACTGTGTTTTTTTTTAATGTTGTCGAAAATCTGTTGTTAACACAGAACACAACAAAATTTTTAAAATGACAATGCAGTTACGAGTGTATGGTTTCTTTATAACCTATAAAAAAAAATACAATTTCGCAAGATGAAAATGGATTTATCATATTTTCTATAAAAAAAAAAACTACACCATTTCTTATTATGTTTTAGAAATAAAACTGGCGAAATAACACAGGGCAGGTCTCAAACTCTCTAATTTTAACTAATTCTTAATTATTTTAAAAAATCTATTACAATTTGATCAATTTTTAATATTTAGTAAAAAATTTAAAAAACTTGCTTAAACTTTGTTGAAATTTTCTTAAACTTTGTTTAAATAAAAAAATTAGTTGCTTACAATTTGCTCTCTGTAAATATTTACTTGAAAATTGTTAAAATACACCTGGGAACTGCTAAATTTTATTTAAAAATTATTAAAATTAATTTAAAATTTGTTAAAATTTACCAAAAACCAAATATTATCTTTTTATTAAAAGTTTAAAAATATTGTCAAAATTTCGTGAAATTTTAAATGGTGTAACATGTATCTTTATCACCGTTGTTGTTTGTGTTATAATTTAATAAAAAAAAGTAAATCTTTATTAACCCCTTTTTTATTTCAAAGAAATTTATTAAAGTTAATCATTTATCGTACATTAATAAGGGGTGAGTAAGCCTTTTACACTACTGCTCCTAACGCTGCTGCTGTTTTCGCTACTTGCATTAATTTTTGTAATACTCTCGCATTATTATGTAGCAGCGGTAGCAGTTGTCTGAAACCTGGTGTGTTAATAACTATACCGTAAAAGACAATATATAAAAAAAAATGAAAATTTATTATAAATTGTTTACAGTGTTTAACCGTTTAATGTTTCTCTGTGTGGAAGGGTGTGAAAATTTGTGTTAAACGCGATGCGCGCGTTACAATACAAGTTATAAATCATGCAACATATTGCATATAATTATTGTTTAGCTTTTTTCTTTGTTTTTTGGCTTTCAAAAGTGTTTTAACATGTAAAAAATTGTTAGAACAAATTGATAGCGATAATTTTTTTAGTGATATTTGAAAGTGGAATAAAATCTCGACATTCTAGTATTTTCAGAATATAAAATTCTAGCCCCCTTGAAAGGAATTGCAAAATCACATTTTAAAGAAAGTCTTTTGATGTCTCGGCTCTAGTAATCTTTCACTTTCAATAATAAAAATAACCCAGTGTACAAAATCATTACCAAATATTTGGTTATGTAAGAACATATCTGCCTAGTGTAGTAAGCCTGTACCAGATATGCGGTTATATAACTACATACATACCTGGTAATTGCTAATTTTCTTATTAATTTTGTATGACGATGTCGCGCAAAATAATGAGTTATGCTTACACTGTGGGCCAGGATCGCCGTTTTTTGGCCAAAAGTACAATTCAGGTAAAGGGAAAATATGTTTATATATTCAAAATCTAGGATTGTTGAATATTTTGTTAGTGAAATATTGTAGCATAGTGGTTACTCGTTGTTAGTTGGCGAGAGTTCAAAGACAAGGTTTTTTTAATTTTGTGACATTTTTTATTTTATAATAATACAATAAAAAAATCATAAATAAACAATAATTTGTTCCAAAAACAATCTCAAATTATAAAACTGAAACTAGTTCTCAAAAAAAAAAAAATAGAAACCTGTTAAGTATTTACAAAAAAAGTAACAAAGTTATTAATTTTACCTCAAAAATATGGCGTTTTTTTTGAAAATCCTAAATTTAAAAAAAAAATCTCCAAAATGTTCCAAGAGATATTTAAGAAACTTGAATGCCAATGTGTTTCATAAGATGTCTTCTACCTAGGTTTTGCGACCGTTTGCGACCGTTCAAAAACTTTCGAGATTTTGCCCTTTAATTGAAAAAGTACCTTCAGATCCCGCTGAATTCCAGCATTCGAGAGTTTTAGTAAAACTAAAAAATAGCACTAAAAATTACCCTGTGTAGAAACGGTAATGACATATCATTATTTTTTGGACTACCAGTAATGACACCCAATTACCTTCTGCATTATTTGAAAACATATAATAATGAGTTAATGATAATCACTTATTTTTTATCATTATTTCAAATAGAAAATAATTTTCTAGATTTTTTTGAAAATTTTTTGAAATCTATTTTTAGACTCAATATTTTTTAAACACTGGTAAGGATATATGTAACCACATATTTTTTGATTTTTTGTATGTTGGCGAGTAAGCTTACTTGTGCTGCTGCACACAATTTGTTTTTATCTATTAAATATTACATGTCGATATAGCTCAGATGGTAGAGCTGTTGACTGGCAATCTGTAGACCCAGGTTCGATTCTCGCACCAGCAAATTTTATTTAAAAAAAAAATACAATAAAAAATATTTTTTTTTATATAATTTATTTTTATGAAAATCTATTTTTAGACTTATTATTTTTGTCAGTACTGGTAAGCATATATGTAATGACATATTTTTAGATTTTTCGTATGCTGGTGTGTAAGCATAACTCATTATTTTTCGCGACATCGCCATATAAATGTAATAAGAAATGTAATTACAAAAGTAATTAGTTACCATTACCAAGTATGTAGTTACATAACCACATATCTGGTAATGATTTTCTACACTGGGTAACTTAAATGAAGGTTCTGGTTTTCTCACACAGACTAGCCCCCTGAAGTCCAGGTGTGTGGGACATTTGAGTGCCAATTCTGAATAAGTACGAAATTAATCCTTAAACACATTTTAAGTTTTGACTTATTTCTGGCATTGAAGTTAAATTTTCAACTTTGATGTCTTCAGAGACTTATAGTAGAATTTCATGGCAAATGTTTTTGCGGAACAGTTTAACCCTCTAGCTCTTCAAATTATGGGTCTTTTCTTGACACTTTTTAAAAAGGGCCAAAAGACGCCCTTTAATTGCAGAGTTAGAGGGTTAAAACGTTCCACAAAAATGTCCCTCGTAGTGTTTTACATCAGTTCACTGAACATATGCTATACCTAAAATGGAAGATTCACATGGTTTCCTATGCCGATTCACAATAAACATTTTCAAAAGAGGTGAAATTTTAACCCCCCAAAAACATAGGGATAGACGAAAACTTTTAAAACGCCGATACATTTATATTTTTCTTTGCTCCCTCTGCCAGAATTAGTTGTCATCAGAATCTTTTTCCAGTGTAATTTATTTTCCAACACATAACAATTTTAAATTTATGGCCGCCATATTGGATGCGCCATGTTGAATTTTTAAAATTTGATTTCAGATTCGTAATCTGCTACCCAAAAACTTCACCTGGTGGAAATTTGTAGTAAATCAGGCGACATATGAAATTTAATGAAAAAACTGTTTGTCGCCATATTGGATCCGCCATTTTGAATTTCATAAATTTTAATTTCAGATTTTTAATTAGCGGATCTTAGACCTATATAATTGATTATTTTAAGTCCAATATCATAAAAACTAAAAATTAATGGCCGCCATCTTGGATCCGCCATTTTGAATTTTATATTTTGTATTTCAGATTCGTGATCAGTAACAACTAAAGCTCCGTTTGTGATATCTTTTAGTCTCATATACTCAATATTCTAGTTTTGGCCAAAATTCGATTAGAGGTGATATTTTAACCCACTATTTTTTGTCTTTGTCCCTCTGCCAGAATTAGTTGTCATCAGAACCTTTTTTTTTGTCCAATTTTAAATTTATGGCCGCCATATTGGATGCGCCATGTTGAATTTTTAAAATTTGATTTCAGATTCGTAATCTGCTACCCAAAAACTTCCCATGGTGGAAATTTGGAGTAAATCAGGCGACATAAGAAATTTAATGAAAAAATTGTTTGTCGTCATATTGGATCCGCCATTTTGAATTTCATAAATTTTAATTTCAGATTTTTAATCAGCAGATCCTAGACCTATATAATTGATTATTTTAAGTCCAATATCATAAAAACTAAAAATGAATGGCCGCCATCTTTGATCCGCCATTTTTAATTTTATATTTTGTATTTCAGATTTGTGATCAGTAACAACTAAAGCCCCGTTTGTGATATCTTTTAGTCTCATATACTCAATATTCTAGTTTTGGCCAAAATTCGAAAATGCTGACCCACTGTGCAGCATATGAAAAATCAAAAAATATGTTACCTTTATCCTTATCAGTATTAACAAAAATAATGAGTCTAAAAATAGACTTTCAAGAAAATAAGTTTTATGAAAAAAATAGTTTTTTATTGTAAAATACTTCTAAATAAAATTTGCTTGTGCCGGGAATCGAAACGGGGACTGAGCTATTTCGACATGTTATATTTGATAGATAAAAACATAACTGATTTGCTGCACACAAGTATGCTTACGCGCCAACATACAAAAATGAAAAAATATTGAGTCTAAAAATAGATTTAAAAAAATATTTGCCCACGTTGGCCCAGTGTTGGATTTTGTTACTTCCTGGTGTTTTCCCAATACTATAAATTAAAAATATTCAGTAACTTGCCAGTACTTCAAATACAAAAAATCAGTGTATAGCCATTACTATATAAACAATTAAAAATCTGGTGGTGAATCACCCTAAATTTTAATAAAATAATAAAAAAATATATATTTTTGTTTCAAATTAATTTTGTTGTTTTTTATTGTGTTATAAAATATTAATAATTGCAAAACTAGAAAATAAAAAGTTTTTATTAAATTTTCTGGTTCCTCGCTGTTTTATATAAATATTATGAAAAAAATTATATTGAAATTTTATTAAAAATTAGGATAAAATAAGTGTCAGAAAGAAAAATCTTGTTAAAATAGCAGAAGACAGTGGCAAAGCACATTTTAAGTGGTACTGGCATAATAAAAAAACAGTGCTCTCCCAGTACTATATTTTTTTACCGTGTACAATTTCCACCTGGGTACGTTCGCAAAAAAAATTTTTTTTTTTGGAAATCGCCTTCCAAAAATACTTCATATTAGAGGGTGTATGGCGAACTTTTTTTTTGAGGTACGGTCTACTCACCAGCATACGAAAAATCAAAAAATAAATCGTTACCTGTGTGCTTACCAGTACCCAACAAAATATTGGTAATGACACCTCATTACTATCTGCATTATCAAAAATGATATATCATTACCTTTTGCATTATTTTATAATATAAAATAATGACTTCCTAATAACGGCCTATTGTATTCATTGTTTCTAAATATAAAATAATGACTTACTCGTAATAGTTTAAATAAGTACTTTTTACACAGTTAAATTTTATACATTTTTATTTATTATATGTAAATATGTTTTGTTTAAATTTTTATGACGAGTCCTAAAATTAAACACTAGAGAAAACTTAAATTTTTCTGAATGTATTTCCTTAAGCTAATAGTATTTGCTTAACTCCTTATTTTTAAGAATCAAGCAATCGGATAACCACTTATAATTCAACTTTTTGTAATCATATGTGTAACCACTTATTATTCCAAATCTCATAACTACTTATTTCTCATTTTTTCGTAAGCGAGCGGGTAAGCGTGACTACTTATAAAAACGACCACGCCAAACAAAAATAATGAGTTTAGACACCAAAAAATAAGTTGTGCGGAGCTATGAATTTCTATTATATAACCACTTATTTGGTAATTAAAGATTTTGCTGGGGTACTGACAAAACTAATGAGTCTAAAAATAGATTTTCAAAAAAAAAATTATATAAAAAAAAAATATTTTTATATAATATAACTGAGCTATATCGACATGTAATATTTAATAGATAAAATCATAATTGACCTGCTGCACACAAGTAAGCTTACTCGCCAACATAAAAAAAATCAAAAAATATGTGGTTACTAGGGTTTGGGATTTCCCGGACTTTTTTATTTCCCGGGAAACGGGAATGAAAAAATTTGATTCCCGGGATTCCCGGGAATCCCGGGAAATATTTTTAAACAAAATTGTTAATGAAAACCACCTATATAAGTAATTTTTGTTAAAAAAAAAAACACTATTTCAGTACAAATTCAGTCTGTGTAGTGAGAATTCAAAGTAAAAATATCAGAATGTTGAACATTTGATTTCACATAAATTACTCTAAGCACTGCCAAATGAATTGCATGATTCCAGCAGAAAGCACCCACTACTGGACTGTCGGAAACAAACCGTTTCATCACACTTGGCCCATTAGATATGGTGGCCACAATGTTATTTTCCAAAGACAAATAAAACTCTTCTAGTCTTATTTCTACAATTCTTCTTATTTCATCAGCATTACATCTTCCTGATATATAAACTAACCCCAGGTTATAAAATGAATTATTTCCGTTTATACATATGTTCAAATATCTCTTTTGTGATATTCTTGTCCATGCATCTAAGAATATAGTAAATCTCCTATTGTTAGAAATAATGCTCGATATTTCTTTTATCATGATATCTTTTACATGATTGTAGTAATTTAATATAATGTTCTTTACATCGGTTTCATTTTTTTGCAATGCCAGGTTTTTATTATAAAAACTTTCTCGAATAAGCGAAGATCTAGTTATGGTGCGGATTGACTGCGGCTAATTTGGATACCATTTCAGGAAATGTTTGCCCTACCATAAAACATTTAATGCCTATTCAGCTTACACTTTTTTCTTCGGGTACTTTGCTAATTTTAGCTGAAACGTTATTCTTGTTGTTGTTTTCTTCAAGAGAAGTTGCATGACCATCAATTTTTGTTTGTTTGTGAACTAAATTTAGATGTCGGATAACCAAATTTAGATACCACCGTTAACCATTAGTCTTTTCTTTTCACATTTATTAATGAAAACGTTACTTATAAAATTGTTGACCCTTAATATAAAGGCGTATTTTAAATTTAAAGTCGACTTTATTTTTAATCAAACGGTTTTGTTCATTTTGTGTATGAAAACCTTACAAAAATATTTATATTTTCAAATATTTTGATTGGTTAAAAATAAATTAACCAATCAGAATGCTCCAAAAATAAACCAAGTCAAGGTATACTACCACCCAATATTTTAACTAAAGTCGACTTTACCTAAATTATACATTTGAAAAATTTAGATAGTAAGGGCGATTATTTGTAAGAAACAAAGCTATTTTTTCATATTTCTTTTAAACATTTTACCAAGTTTTTAGGTTTTACTACTTAAATTTTGAATAAGTTATGCGAAAAATCTTTATTAGTTGAAATGCTCCTAATTACTTGGCAAAGATTTTATTTCTGTGTCAAATAAATGTATTCCCTTTTAAAAGATTTTAACAATGACATTTTTGTTTTGGTATTTAAAATGTTTTTTATGACTAAAATTAAAAAATCCTATTCGAAACAAAAACAATTTAATATTTTTAAAATTTCCCGTTTTCCCGGGAAAAATATATTATTTTCCCGGGAATTCCCGGCAAACCCCAAACCCTAGTGGTTACATATGTCCTTACCAGTGTTTAAAAAATATTGAGTCTAAAAATAGATTTAAAAAAATTTTCAAAAAAATTTACAAAATTATTTTCTATTTGAAATAATGATAAAAATAAGTCATTATCAGTAACTCATTATTATGTGTTTTAAAATAATGCAGAAAGGAAGTTGGTGTCATTACTGGTAGTCCAAAAAATAATGATATGTCATTACCGTTTCTACACTGGGGTGTATAATCTAATTACATTGCTCGGATCGGTGTACTTCTAAACAAGGTCATTACTGATAACGTCATTATTTCACTCCATACAAGTATGTACTTATTTTAAGTAACTCGTGAATTTAATATTACAAGTAACAACTTATTTCAGTACTTCCTTCGTAATCACTTATTTGAGCCTATTCCGGTACGATTTAGGCAACCATTTACCTCCAATGACATCCCCATGTTAAAATAATGTATTATGCGACCCAAGTGTAAGTAGTTACAATTTTTAGTTTCTTATTCCATTTCCCTTTACCTGGTAATAGAAGGTTTTGCTGGGAAGTTGAAATTGCAAAACATAATTTGGAGATATTCATAAAAATCAGATATACCCATTAAAAAAAGATCCAATTTCAGAAGCAATGCAGAACAAAAATCGCATTTTTTTTTTAAATTAATGAATTTATTAAATTTTTTAATTTTGGTAAATGAATGTTTTTTGTTCGATTCTAGATCATATATATTAATATCTCTTTCTGTTTAAATTATTTTTCAAATTAAAAAAAGTTGATATAATTTTCACAAGTATTTGAAAATTTGAAAGAATTCGAGCACTTAAGGGTTCATTTTCTGAAATTAAATTAATAATAGCTGTATTTTCGCTCATGCCTATCAAAGTTAAATATTTATAGCAAATCTACATCAAACTGATTGAAGAATACATTTTTTTTTAAATAGTTAATGTTTATGATAGTTCCAGTATATTCGAACGTACGTCACCAAAACTTTTTAGATAGTAACGCGAAGAAGTTACGCTAGGTGTGAAAATAATTATCCACGTTGTAAGTCAACGTGCATAAGAAAAGTAATATGTTAGATTTCATCTAAAAAACGTTTTTATGCACTTTGAGGTTTTTTAAAAGTTAACGGATATAGTTAAGTCGAAAACACAGCTAATATTATTTTTACACCTAGAAAAATAATATCAGAAAGTTTAAGCAAAAAGTTGCCAGCAAAAAATGAGATGCCAAAAAATGAGATGCCAATTAATGATTTAGGTGTACTTCTTTTTTGAGAGAAACACTAATGATTTTAGCATTGAGTTGCCACACATTAACATTTTTGCAGTACTTTTTGAACTAGTACCAAGAAAACTCTTTTTCATAAATTAAAATTTAAAAAAAAATATAGTTTTTTTTAATAAAAACATTTTTTTTGCCGCCACCGATTATCGAACTTGCGACCTCGAGATTCCTAGTCCAGCTCTCTGCCGCTAAGCTATTCTTTGATATAAAAGTTAACTGGAATAAAAACACCACTTTGCTATTGCGAGATATTGTATTTTATTCTCTTCGATAAAAGTACTTATTAAATAAGTGCATAAGATGCACTGCAATTCAGTATTGTTTTGAGTACTATTTTGATAGGTGCATAAAAAGTAATTATTCATCATTATACTCTGCACCACTACGTGGACAGGGTAAGTTTGTGCTGACGTTTGTAACACCAAAAAATATTGGGCCTATCACTTTTTTCGATTTAGCAATGTCCGGCCGTTCCTCCGTCGGTCTATCTGTCAGTACATGCAGTCTTGTACGCAATTAAGATATATTGGTGAAATTTGGTACACCAACCTATGTCGACAAGGACGAAGTCTATTGATTTTGGTTAAAAGCGATCCATGTTTGGACCTAGTGCCCATATAAAGGTGCCCTCCCAGAATAGGCTTGTTTACACGCTGCAGGTCGCAAATACGACGATATTTCAATAAAATGCGGCCATATGCGCCAAATCATTTGCAAATGTTAGTGCCATGTATTGGTCTTTGGAATAAAAATTTTTTTTCCTTTAAAATAAAGTTTTTGTGTTATTTTTCACAATTTAAAGTTCTATCGGGCTTAAAAAAAACCTTTATATTTGTGAAACTTTAAATATTAATAATATTGAATTTAAACAAACTAATTATGAATATATAAAAATAAAATAATAAAAAATATTGATCCCGCCGGGAATTGAACCGGCGATCATCTCTTTGGAAATAATCTGTATAAAAATTACTTTTTAGGATCACTTTTAGAGCAATTAGTATTTAGAAACCATACTTAAGTGATTTTTTTGAAGTTGTTCAGAATTACTTCTAAAAAAGTAGTAAAAATACACTAACGAATACTTATAAAGTA
Organism: Leucophora obtusa; assembly: GCA_949987735.1. Lineage (NCBI taxonomy): Eukaryota > Metazoa > Arthropoda > Insecta > Diptera > Anthomyiidae > Leucophora > Leucophora obtusa. The sequence goes on from OX465297.1 coordinate 209,942,186, forward strand.
GTGAAAGAAGTAATTTGTTACGTATGACTTCCAATTTTTTTTTTGTTCGGATTTAAAAAAAAAAAATTAATTTTCTAAAATTTGCTGTTTACTGTATCTTCATTTGGCCTTAATTTAGAGGATTGAAGTATTTGATCTTATGCTGTAATGTTCCGGGCAAAAACATATGGAAATTAAAAAGAAACCCCTTGCCTAAACGCTAAATAAGTGATAAAAATTTTAATTTTATCGAAATCCGCTGAAATAAAATAGCTAAATGGAAAAAAGAATTCATACAATGTTTGGAGCCCTTAATCCCTAATATGTCTTTAATAAGAATTAATTGTCCAATCGTTGATTTTTTCAAATTTCTTTAAAGATTTTTTTTGAAAATTTCAAAACAGTGTTTCGAAGTTTAGACTTCTTTGGCATATATTTTAATCGAATTAGCAAAACACAAAACAAAAAATACTTCTTGGAATTAATGGAACACAAAAACGATTTTGTTATAGATTATTTCAATAAATTTCAAAATTTAAGCACGAATTTCTTGATTAAGTGGTCTGCTACAAATCAGTTGCCGGGGGAAATTGTAATAATTTGCCTGCTTTTAACCCATTTTTGTTGCCTAATATCTGGTGTGATATCCGGCGGCGGCTGACCGGCTAAAATCGGCTGTCTTGTATCTCTGGCCGGGAAACTTCCCTTGTAAGCTAATACTTTTGCCTCTGATTCTACAGAACAAATTCTGGAAAGCAAATGTAAGATTTGTCCTAATCAATACTTGATCTAGCGAAAAAGTTTTCTTAATTAGAATATGTAACAAAAATAATAGGTCTGTTTGTTTATATTTCTAGTAAAAACTAGTAAACTTGGAAAGTGCCGAAGAATTACCAAAACTGATTTTATTTTCAAGTGAAATGAAAGAAAATGCTATCAAAAGTAGTAAATAGAAGCCACTGAATTAAAAAATTTGAAAACGAATTTATGAGAGAAAAAAGTAGTAAAAATAGTAAAAACTAACATGTAAACAAAAGGACATAAATACTTACAAAGCATCAACATTATAAAACTACTATTATTTAATATTTCAACTAAAGTGGAGGTCATTTTCATTTTATGACATTTTAAGTAAATATTTACATTATAATTTGAATAACTACAATGTAGTTTTTCGGAAATTTGGCTTTTGTTATCTCACTCACATCCAAAGTAAAAAGCAATTGTTATGACAAAATTTCAGTTTAACATTAAACAAATATGTTGACATAGAGAAAAACATACAACAATTGAATTGTTATTGTAATTCTATTAAAGCGTTCAATGTCATTTTCATTTTATAGAAACCAACAGAAAAATTAACAAGATTTTCCCAATTACATGAAAGCAAAGCAACAACTAACTGTATGCAAATTATTAAAATGTTACAAGAGTAACAGTGAAAAACGCAAAACAAACATGCGCAACCTTATACAACAATGGCTATAAATCTTCCAAAACAAACGCTTATACCAGGAACTCTATCCATCCGTTCGGTTTTGTTTAGCTAGTAGTAGCACATTGAATGCAAAAACTAGTCCGGTTTCTTAATCCTTGTAAATGCTCTAATTTAAATTGCATCATAAAATGTAAACCTACACAACAATTGTTCAAGCTGCACTTCTATGCGAGTAGCGCATATACCGCTGAGTAGATGACGAACTATCTGAACTAGTTTAAATTGTCCTTTTTAAGGATGAAAACAAACATTCTTAAATAAGGTTGTATAACTGAGTAAAGTAGAAGAAGAAATACTTTTAGCCTTCACTTAAAAACAAATAAGTTGTAAACGTTAGTTAAGGTTATTTTATGACTCTATCCCATTCTATTGTATGGCTTGTGAGCAAAAGGATATTTAGACACACATACACAAACACGCATTTGTATGTAGTAGAAGATTGGTTAACTAACATTTTATTGCTCTGATTTAAATGACCGCTAATAAAATACCACTGTGGCACTGCAGCCCTCTTCAATTGCTTTCCGCTAACCATTTATTGTCACAATTGTAAGGATTTAGCGTAATGTTATGAATTTTGAAATTTTTGTTAAGTAAAGTTGTATGACTGCTTAAAGGATTTAGTTTTTGTCAATTCCCAGCAAAATCTCAGTAATGGGTGCTCATTACTAATATCTAAATAATAAGCAGTAGACTTAGGGTCTACTGCTCAAAATTCGGTTTCACAACTCATTATTTTTGTTCGACAAGGTCGTTTTTGTAAGTAGTTGTCCATATTCGCTAAATGAAAAAACACCCAAAATTTGTGTTTATCCGCTGCGAAAGTATATAAAATAAGTAGTTACCAAAATAAGTAGTTATTCGTGTGCTTATACGCAGTTAAAAAATAAGTGGTTACAAGTTGTTAAATAATACGACTTTTATTATATACTTACTAGTGAATAAAAATTAAGTAGTTACCAAATTCACATTATCTTTATATGTAAATAAGTAGTCGCGCGTAAGCTAGACTGCTTATAAAAACTGCTTCGCCTAACAAAAATACCTAGTACTGACGCCAAATTATAAGTAGTAAAAAATTTTAGTTTCATTATATAACCACTTATTTGGTAATGAAAAATTTTGCTGGGTTGTCACATTATATTGTAGTAATATTAACATAAATATGCTTCGTAGAAAGGTTTTACATTGTCACAAAGCATTCTTAGGTTTATATAGTGTTAGAATTTAATCAGTTGGAGAAAATTCTAAATGCAATTCAAGGAATTATAATAATGACAATGGTAAAACTGCACTAATTTTTCTTTTTGTTAATAATTTTCACATAACCCATATTCAAAGAAAGTCGACAAATTTAACTTTTGTGAGAAAGCAGGTAGACATATATTTTGTGTTAAATTCACTTTGCCAGTGAACTCGGGAAAGTTATCTGTTTTAAAAAAAAGCGGTTGCAAAAGAATTTTTCTTACTTTAGAAAATGTTATACTTTCTTTTTTTAAATTGTTTCAAAAACAACTGATTATTTTACTCCAAACTACAACCGACAGTTATACCGTACATTTAAGTTACCTGGGATCCGTTTTAGTATATAAGGGGTTAAGAAATACATATTTAGAAACAAATTTAGGTATACCAAGCTCCAGAACCTCAATGTTACAATTAGCAAGGGCTCGCCAGTTCAAGCCATATTTCTCCAAACTGGTTGGGGTACAACGATAAGCTTGCTACACTCGCAGAATATACTCGTATCAGGGGCAGCACTGTTCTTACGGGAAACTACTTTAGGTCGAACTGCCATAGTTTAATTTAATTCTAATATTAATTTTTTGCAAAAAAAAAAAAAATCCCCTTCATATTTGGATGAACGGTGACATCAACAAGCAAATCTAACGGACTTTCGATGATACTAACATGTGGATAAAAGTTTAGATCTGATCAAATCTGTTTAGATCAAAACGGATTTTTTTTTTTTAATTATTAAGAGGTTGCGACAGCGTGTTTATTTAATTAAAATTTTTTTGTTACCCCTCAGTTATGTTCATAATTGGGATTTTTTCATTGGCATTGAAATTTCATTATCATTAGTTAACTAATACTAATGCCAAAAAATTTTCATTACCATTTAATGCTACTGAAATTTTCTGGCATTAGAATTTGTAATACTAATGCTAATGAAATCGCACTAATGCCTTAAAAACTAATTACAATTGAGCAAAAAAAGTATTAGTTCACAAAAAAAGGGTACGGATAGACTGCTTTATATTGGCTCCTTTATTAATATACAATCTTTCTGAAAAAATGCATTAAAAAACCTAATCAGCGAGATTTACATTCTGCAAATAACTATAATGATGGAAAATTTTTCCTTTTTGCAAAAACTTTGGTGTATGAAATTAGTATTATAGTCGCCAGATTATGATTTAAAAAACCGCATTTAAAATATTGCAAAATAATGGCGGAACGCGAAAAATGAATTTATGTTGCAAAAATTCATTAAAGAAATTAATCAGCGATTTACATTCTGCAAACAAAAATAATGGTGAAAAAATTTTACTTTTTGTAAAAATTTTTTTTCCGATTTTTTTTTTCGGCAACTAGCCTACAAACTTTATTGTATGAATTGGTTATTATAGTCCCCATATTATGATTTTGAAAAAAACGACACTTAAAAAATTGCAAAATAATGGCGGAACGCGAAAAAAGACTTTATGGCAAAAAAAAAATTAATTAAAAAACTTAATCAGCGATTTTCATTCTGCAAAGAAATATAGTGATGAAAGAATTTTCCTTTTTGTAAATTTTTTTCTGCGATTTTTTTTCAATTAATCACCGAACTTTGTTTTATGAATTGGGTATTCTAGTCCCTAGATTACAAATTTGAAAAAACCGAACTTAAAAAATTGCAAAATAATCGCGGAACGTGAAAAAAGACCATGATACAAACATTGAATTAAAAAACTTAATCAGCGATATTCTTTTTCTTCATCTTTTCGCGTTTTTTTGCAACTAGTCACCGAACTTTGTTCTGTGAATTGGGTACTATAGTCCCTAGATAATAAATTAAAAAAAACCGCACTTAAAAAATTGCAAAATAATCGCGGTACGCGAAAAAGGCTTTATGGCACAAAAAATTAATTAAAAAACTTAATCAGCGATTTTCATTCTGCAAACAAATATACTGATGTAAGAGGTTTCCTTTTTGGAAATTTTTTTCCGCGACTTTTTTATTATTTTTTTTTTTTTGCAACAAAAAACTAAATTTCTTAAATCGCTGATTAAGTTTTTTATTACTTTTTTGTGTCATAAAGTCTTTTTTCGCGTTCCGCCATTATTTTGCAATTTTTTAAGCGTCCTACTATTAAGATTTTAAATTTTCTCAGATTTAAAAAAAATTATTCCAAAGTCGCGCAATCGTTTAAACACGATTGCAGGGACTGAAAATAACAATTATTTTTTTAATTTTAAACATATTTTCTGGCAGAAATAAAAGTTTTTTTTGACTTTTTTTATTTTCTGGGCAAATATAAAAATTATTTTCTGTGTTTTAGTATAAAAGTTCTGTGCGAAAGTATAAAGTTTATTTTTTGAGTTTTATTTTTTCGAGGAGCAATAAAAGTAATATTTTGACTTTTATTTTTTTTTAACAAAAGTAAAAGCTATTTTTGAAAGCAATCACTTTTAATAGAGCTCACTTTTATTCTATGTTGATAAAAGTTGGATTATTATTCGACCTTTAAAATTGAATATGATTTTTAAATAATTGAGCTCGAGGTCTTTGTAGTTTTTCTTTTAACTAATATTGACATGCGTGGTGTGCAGCGGCAATATTTTTAAAAGTTTTTAATATTTGCTGTTATTTACATAAAACCCTGATGATGTAATTCATAGAATAACGAAATATCGGTATTATAAAGTAAAGAAAGATATTTTACAAAAAACTTGAGCTCAATTATTTAAAAATCAGGGATCAGTTTCCCGCAGTCATAAGCGTTTTCAAAGTGCAAATAAAAGAACACAACTTTAACTCATATTTGTAATAAAGGAACTTAATGCTTCACTCGATCACGACTGCGGTAATTTTCACCCAGATGTTTCATATTGTTATATGTTCGAAATTAATTTGTCAAAGTTTTAATATTTTTAGCATTTTAATGTATTTTTGGCAAAAAAAATAACATTTTTTCTGCTTGAAAAATAAATTTAAAAAACAACTTTTATTTTTGCTCAAAAAAATAAATTTAAAAAAAGTAAAAAAACTCTCACTTTCGGTGAAAATAATAAAATTCAAAAAATAATTTTTATAATAGCTCGAAAAAATAAAAATTAATTTGCTAAAAAAAACACAAAAAAATAACTTTCATTTGTGCTCCTAAAAAATAAAAGTAAACAATTAACATTTTGCCTCTGGCTTTAACATGCGCGGCTCCAGGGGCAAATAGGGAAATTCGCCCCCCCCCCTTCAGCAAAATCGAAAAGAAATAAAAAAGAAATAAAAAAGAAAAAAAAAAGAAAAAAACAGGAAAAAAAAGAAAAAAAGGAAAAAAGAAAAAAAAGGACAAAAGAAAAAAAAAAAAAGAAAAAGAGGGAAAAAGGAGGGAAAAAAAGGGAAAAAGGAAGAGAAAAAAGGATAAAGTAAAAGAAATACAAATTTGTTATGCATAATTGGATGAAATATAAAAATTTTTCTTTATTTTCATTTAACCAGCCGTCATCTAAAAAATTTAAATTTTTTTAACAAATTATTTACAAAACTGATAATTTTGATTATGAAACAATTAAATTTTGTGGAGAAATGTAGTTAAAAGATCTAAATTTCAAATTAGATTTGCAAAATTTTGTATGGAACAATTTCGTTTGAAAATTTTTCTAATTTCAAATGACAATAATAATTTTATTTTAAAATTTCGCATTATTTAATACAGAATTGCCATTTTAATTGAAAATTTTTTAAATAAAAATAGGCGCCCTTACTATTTAAATTTTCCCAGTGTAAATTTTCGTTGAAGTCGACTTAGGTTAAAATTTTGGGTGGCAGTATTCTTTGACCTTAATTATTTTTGGACCATTCCACAGTGGGCCATCATCATCTAATTTTTGCCAAAACTAGAATATTGAGTATATGAGACTAAAAGATATCGGTTGTTGCTGATCACGAATCTGAAATAAAAAATATAAAATTCAAAATGGCGGATCCAAGATGGCGGCCATTCATCTTTAGTTTTCATTATATTGGACTTAAAATAATCAATTATATAGGTCTAGGATCAGCTGATTAAAAATCTGGAATTAAAATTTTGAAATTCAAAATGGCGGATCCAATATGGCGGCAAACAATTTTTTCATTAAATTTCTTATGTCGCCTGATTTGCTTCAAATTTCCACCAGGGGAAGTTTTTGGGTAGCAGATTGCGAATCTGAAATCAAATTTTAAAAATTCAACATGACGGATCCAAGATGGCGGCCATAAATTTAAAATTGTTATATGTTGGAAAATAAATTACACTGTACAAAAAAACAAAAAGGTTCTGATGACAACTAATTCTGGCAGAGGAGGCAAAGAAAAATCGGCGTTTGAAAAGTTTTCGTCCGGCCCAATGTTTTTGGGGGTTAAAATTCTCCTCTTTTGAAAATGTTTATTGTGAATCGGCATAGCAAAACATTTGAATCTTCCATTTTAGGTATATGATATGTTCAGCGAACTTATGTAAAACACTACGAGGGACATTTTTGTGGAACATTTTAAGCCTCTAACTCTGCAATTAAAGGGTCTCTTTTGGCCCTTTTTAAAAAGTGACAAAAACACATAAGTTAAAGAGTTAGAGGGTTAAAGTGTTCCGCAGAAATATTTGCCATGAAATTCTACTCTAAGTCTCTGAACACATCAAAGTTGAAAATTTAACTTCAATGCCAGAAATAAGTCAAAACTTAAAATGTGTTTAAGGGTTAATTTCGTACTTATTCAGAATTGGCACTCAAATGTCCCACAAACCTGGACTTTAGGGGGCTGGTCTGTGTGAGAAAACCAAAACCTTCATTTAAGGTAGATTTTAGTTTTTACTAAAACTCTGGAATGCTGGAAATCAGCGAGATCTGAAGGTATTTTTTCAGTTAAAGGGCAAAATCTCGAAAGTTTATGAACGGTCGCAAAAAAACCCACATTTTTGAGGTAAAATGAATAATTTTGTTACTTTTTTCGTAAATACTTAACAGGTTTCTATTTTTTTTTGAGAACTAGTTTCAGTTTTATAATTTGAGATTGTTTTTGGAACAAATTATTGTTTATTTATGATTTTTTTTTTATTGTATCATTATAAAATAAAAAATGTCACAAAATTAAAAAACTTTGATTTCGAACTCTCGCCAACTAACAACGAGTAACCACAATGATACAATATTTCATAACATATTTTCCCTTTACCTGAATTGTACTTTTGGCCAAAAACGGTGTTCCTGGCCCACAGTGCATTCTGATTGGTTAATTTATTTTCAGCTAATCAAAATGTTTGAAAATGTAAATATTTCTTTAAGATTTTCATGCACAAAATGAACAAAACCGTATGTTTAAATATAAAGTCGACTTTAAAAGTAAAATACTTTTTGATAGTAAAGCACCGTAAGTTGTTCGGATTTCACCTGAAAAAATTGTTATACTCCATATAAAATTTTCCGCGACTATGAATTTTACGTAAAAACTGAGTAGAGATTGTTTTCACGCAAATTTAATATTTTTTTTAATTACTTTTCTTGCGGAAAAATGACATTTGATATATATTGTGATTGTGTCTTTGATACAAAATTGAAAAATTGTTAATTTTTATAATTTAAATTCTTACGCTGTTATTCAAAAAAAAAACTTATTAATTTAGCTTTAAAACATAAATTTGCTAAAGCATTCATTATCTCTATTAAACCTTTATTAAAAAATTGTATTCAAAAACATACACTAAAAGTTTATTAATTTTGTTTCTAATTCTGGCAACACTTTGTATGTTCTCTCTTTTTATTATTAGTGATACATGAATTTAGTGAACAATTGACTCGGTAATTGTAGGTAAATATATTGTTTTGGTTATTTTGGAAATTAAAATGTTTTATTACAAATCAAAACATATTAAAAAACGATTTTTAAACATTACTGAGAAGTAATAATGGGAACAAACTGTGTTAAAGAATTTTTTATATTACGAATACTGAAAGTATTCGAATATCGAGTATGGTTTTATTATAAATGAATCACTATTTTATTGAATTTGTTTTTAATTTATTTTCATGCAAATTTGGGCATATTTTCGAAAAAAGAGTTTAGTCTTGGAATTTTTGCAGTTTTTTTGTTTCGGTTGGATACAAAATGTTGTATTCCATCTATTCTTGAGTGGATGACCCTTTAACAATTCATTTAATCATTGTAAATTCCCTTTTTTTAGTTTTTTACAGTGGTTTTCTTTTTCCAAACTTTATCAAACAGATATTTTAGGCTATACCCTGCTTTAAGCGTTTAATAAGTTTTCCTTTGTTTTCCTTTGGCTCAGTGATCGGGAAGGGTTCAAACTACCGGGGAAAGTTATATCGGTAAAAAAGAAGTTATACGTGTCCCGGCGTTTCGCTGGGTCAACCCTAGGAATCGAGATATATCGATTTGACCTTTGGTGGTCTTTTTTTTGACATAACTCGAGAACCACTAGTCCGATTTTGCTCATTCAATTTTAAAAAAATTAAAAATTACAATTCCTTTAATCTGCTCATATAACGTTTTTCTATATACTCAACAGTTTTGCCGGTAAAAATAAATGTATGAAGAAAAAAAAATTTTTTGCCTAAAATATTAAAAAAAAGTAATAAACAAAAGGTTATTGATTTTTATGGTAGTGGTAACAAACATTTATTTTTACCGGCAAAACTGTTGAGTATATAGAAAAACGTTATATGAACAGATTAAAGGAATTGTAATTTTTAATTGTTTTAAAATTGTTTGAGCAAAATCGGACTAGTGGTTCTCGAGTTATGTCAAAAAAAAAGATATATCTCGATTCCTAGGGGTGACCCAGCGAAACGCCGGGACACGTATAACTTGTTTTTGACCGATATAACATTTCCCGTTTGTTTCATCCCATCCCGATTTTGACTGTCGCATAGTGTAATTTGTGAATATTCTTTTTGCCAAATTTGCTTAAAAATCTGTAATTAGGCTATTTTAAAAGTTTTTGAATAACACAGTTATAATTTAAATTAGAATTTGAGGCCTTTAAAGTTCGAGTAAAATTTTTAAGCGTGAAAAACAACTTACGGCGCTTTAGGAGGAAAAAGACTAAATTTTATTTTGAATTGTTTTCGTTTTTCTAAATTGGAAAATGCTAATATCTTTTAGAATTTTCTCTTTTCGAAATCAAAAATCGAAATTTCTCTTAAAATTTTTCTCAATATTGTAAGAAAAAAATAATTACCGTTATTTCTGTTACGTTTTAAGATCAAATATGACAAATTCCAAATAGAATTCACATTTAATTTCACTTTAAATTCTGCAAATTTCATTCGGAAATATATGGTGGAGTTCCTTTTTAGGTTTTTCCGAAGGATCGAATTGAACTTATTCCAGTCAGTCTTTTGGAATATAAAAAAATCAGCTTCTAATAAATAAAGTGAATATAAACAAAAATAATGAAAATAATTTTGAAACTTTTCAGGAAATCAAAACTTTGTGTAGTTAAAAAATAATCTTTGATTTTAAATTAATAATCATCTCAATAAAATTTTAAGGATTTTTCAGACTCCGGCGACGTTTTTCGTACAATTTAATTAACATTGTTGTTTTGAAGGCTCCTACAGGAAAAAGGTCTAAGGGAGTGATGTTCTTTATATTTAAAACCAATCAAACTAATCCAAATTTTGACTTACCCAATTTGTCTATATCTTTTGAAAGGATTAAGTCACTAGAGTTGTTGTGGTAAAATTTTTTAAAGGATCGTTATTTAAAAAATATAAGTAATAAAATATTCACAGTTTTCCAAGTTTAATTTAATGAATTCCGCGATTTATATCGCCATATATCCCAAAATGGATTCTGAAAAAATATATGTTGTTCCTCGATACTTTATTTTTGTCTTTGCGAAATCTTATAATAGTAATCTTATTGGCTCCTTTTTCATACAAATGCTGAAAAATGGAACAGTTTTTTTTTTAATTAAATACTAGGTTCACACCTAAATCTTAAACACGCGTTTAGCTAAAACGAGTGTAAAAGAATAAAGAACTGTTGTAGTAGAATAAAGAGCTAAAATACGTGCTTTAGCTAAACACGTGTTTAAGAATTAGGTGTGAATGCAGCCTTAGAGCGTACCACCATAGATGCAAAAACAAAGTGCGCCTTACACACTCTAATATGAAGTATTTTTGCAAGGTTTAAAAAAATTTTTTTGTTTTTTTTTTTGCCAAACGTAGGGGTGCCCATTTTACATTTTTCGTTATATCTTTGGCATTTACAGTCGGATCTTAATCTGTTTTTACATATTTTGACTTCAAAAGCATATATGGTGCCTTTTTAATGTATATTTTGTGTTTTTTCAATGCATATTTTTCGTTTTTACGAGCATTTTATAAAATATAAAAAATTTATACATTTTCGTAGTTTATTCAATCAAAATATTTATTTTTGTTTTTTGTTTATTTTTAAAAATAAACTTTCTTAAAACCATAGATTACATAGATCTCTTACTCTTTTACATTCGCTGTCAGTGCACTTATCTCATGAGAATGTGTTAGACATACGTGTTATAACTATACAAAAAATATTTCAATGTATGTGTAAAAATTTGTTTGTTGACAAAAGAAGAAGAAGAGGGAGATATCTATGTAATCTGTGCTTAAAACCCTTACTGACCTATGGAAAAGTTTGGAGTTCTGTGTCTATTTGCAAAATAACTAACTTACATATATTCTAATATTATAAAGTGCGTTATTTTTGCCAAAATAATGGTTTTTATTGCATATTTTTCTTTTTTAGCCGTATTTTTTAGGAGCATATTTTCGATTTTTAAGTGCATGAAATTCCTTGCCCTAGAAATGATTAACCCCAGGTCTGGTTAAAACATGGGTATTATATATATCAAACTTTCTTCTTTGAAAAATATACTCTTCTTATGTTTAGCTTGTCATACTATTCTTGTATGATTCCGTTAGTGTCTAAAAGTTTTGTATATTTTTTCTTTCTTTAGCGAATTTATTGTATTATAAAAATTTCCGTATATAACCTAATAGGTAACCATGCCTAAGGTTAACTTCTTGCATTATAGTGTTAGTTGAAAAAAAGCTGCTCAAAATCCAACGATTTTTATAAGTCTTCGAAAAGAATAATTTCGAATTCTAGTAACCTAAAAAATAATTCAAGTGTACTACTAGAATATCTTCCAAACACATCTCAAATTATTTCTGTTTTCCAAAAACATTAACAACAACTAGTAACTTGTATTTTAACAAGCTGTCCTTGTGCCAACAAATTTATCACAGTTTTTCACTTTTATGTTCAACATTTTTCTCAGACTTTGTGCCAATAAATATTTCTGTAATTTAAGCTTTGCTACATACTGTCCAAAAAAAGAACTCCTTCACATACATGCTAGTCCATCACTTAATATCCTCCTACTCCCACTAAAAATAAAATACAATCAAAATTATAGACACTTTATACACTCTTTCTACACGAGTAATGAAACTACAACAAAAAGTTGAACGAAAAAAAAGTAGAAACTTAACTAAAGTATGTGTTTTATTACCTCTCCCATTTTACACATACAACAAAATTGTTACATATACATGATGGTTGGTTGTCCACTGTAGTTACCAAACATGTTGGGCTTTTTTATGGCCACAGGCGTTATTTATATGCAGGCTTCAACTACTACGACTACACAATCATACATCTCTATGAATTCTACACTTCGACTATATTATATATTGTACATATATCAGACGCCATTTTTTCATAAAATTTTCCAGGACAGCACAAAAACAAGCTTATAGTTTGAGTACATAAGTTGTAGAGGTATTACTTTAACATACATATGTAGATTGGTTAGTAATTGCCAGTAAAAGCAAGTATTTTAACAAGTATAACAAAAAAAAAATATATATATAAAAAGAATTTGTCTTCTTCAAAAATTCCCTTCCTTTAATGTCACTTACATACACTATGGGACAGAATTTGATAAAAATTTCAAATTAGTTAAAATTATATAAAATTTGTTAAAAATTAGTAAAATTGTATCCTAAAGTGTCCGCGAAGTGATCCCAAAAATACTCCGAAAACAAAAACTTTCTAAAAATAAGAAGTTTTATTTATTAAAACTTATAAATGGAATGTCAAACATCAGCTTCTAATCATTATTTAAAAACAACTAAAAATATTTGCAAAAAATAATGAAAATATTATAATAAAAAAAATCAGAGACCGAAATTCACGCTTACTTTTATATTTTTAAACCAAAAAATTCATATAGAACTAAACGCCGGAGAACTGATTTCAGTATATCGTAATGATCCTTGTGGATTAGTCTTCCAAAAAATGCTTTGTTTTTTAAATTTTTGACTTTTTTTTTTTAAGCAAAAATAAAAGTTATTTTTTTACCTTTATTTTTTCGAGCAGAAATAAAAGTTAGTTTTTGACTTGAATCTTCTGGAGTAAATGCAAATACAATTATTGTAAATATATCCCGATCAAAATAAATTTTAAAAAACGAATACGCAAGTGCTTGTGCAAATTTAATTGCTACTTACACTTTAGAAAACATATTATTTTCTATTGTTGGTTATACGTGAATGGAGGCCACTACATTGCTAGATCTGTCAAAACAACAGCGTCGAATATTGGAAGATGACTAAGGAAATTGTGGTAAATTTTTGTTGTTGTTTGTTTGTTTTTTCTTTGATATTTTAAATGTTTAATAACGCTCCCAGACGAGAACAAGAAACTCTCATTGAGTTTGTAATTTAACTTAACAAATATTTCTAGAAATTCTAAAAACTTCGTCCCCTGACGATTTCCTAAGGCAAGAATGTAACGCGGATAGGGACATGCCTTCAACAGATTATTTTTCACAATTTATGTAATAAATTTTGGGATTTTTTCACATTTAATTCCATTAATGCAATTAGTGTATATTAGACTGTACCACCTTACAGGCAAACCAAAAAAAAGTGAGCGGTACACGTTCAAATATAAAGTATTTTTGCTAGGCAATTCCTTAGTTTTTTTTGAAGAACGTAGGGGTCGCCTTTTTTAATTTTTCGTTATAGCTTCGGCATTTAAAGTCGGCTTTTAAAGTGTGATATATCGATTTTTTTGCCTCGAGGAGACCAGTGTTTTGCTATAAAGGAAAAAATCAATGAAAAAAATTTAAAAAAGCGACTCCTACGTTCGGTAACCAAAAAAATAAAAAAAATTCTACTGAAAAACTTCCTTAGCAAAAGTTTAACGATTTTTTGCAATCTTTAATTTTCCAATATTAGGGTGGTACATTAGGGTGGTAGCAACTGAGATCTGGTGATTAACTACTAGAATGGGATACTTGAGATCAATTGTAAAAACAGCAAAATATTGGTCCCCTCGAGAGAAAAATATCGATGTATCATACTTTAAGATCCGATATAACGAAAAATGTAAAATGGCGACCCCTACGTTCGGCAAAAAGGAACAATTTTTTTTAAACCTTCTTGCAAAAATAATTTAGATTGGAAGGTGTACGGCAAACTTTTTTATGAGGTACTGTCTAGTGCAGGGCTGACAAAACTATGACATGCGTGTCAGTAGTGGCACGCGAGAGGATTTTGGGTGGCACGTGACGTTTTGTCGAATATTTTCAAAAAAATTTTAACTTTATTGGAAGACCAGCAAAAAATTCAGTCAAATGTTAACTTTCGCTACAAAAATGTGTGATTTTACTCTATAATTGTGAACATTTTCATAAAGATTATAAATCGTCTTTTAAAATGATTAAAATTCTGTATTGAAACCATTTTTTGTTTACAGAAATATGGTTAATACAGAACTCGCAAATTCGTTCATCAGAAAAATTTCCCGCGATTAGAGTTTAAAAAAAGGTGAACATTTTTGTAAAAAAAATGATGGGAAAATTTCTAAATTTCTAGATTGTAAGAAGTTTAAATGTTTCGATGAGAAAATGCCTCATAATCGGAGAAATAAAAAGTGCCGGAAAATTGCACGAAAATGGAAAACAACTCGCAATAAAATTGGATCTAAAAGAGTAAGTTTTTTTCAGATGGAAAATAGGTACTACGAAATGAAATAAATGCTGAAAAGAAGTTTCATAATGAAATAACCCCCAAAGGAAAAAGTAAAATAATCTGCAATGGAATAATGTTAAAAAAAATAAATGGTAAAAAGATAATAATTTATTTAAATGGTACACTCAAAAAATAAAGTGTACTAGTTTTCAGAAATTTTTTTGCTGAAATTCCGTTTTCAGCAAAAGTTTTAGTTATATTTTTTTAGCACTAAACTAATTTTTAACTAATGTTTCACTAATTTATTTTGCTACAAAAATTGTGCTGATAACCGCATTTATAGCGTGTACGACAACCAGATAGACAAGATGTAGATGTCGCAGCTTGTCTGGATGTATTACAGACAACGGAAAAGATAATTAAAAAAAAAAACTACACAATTTCGATATTTAAATTTTCAGCAAATAAATAAGTAAAATTTCGCTAAAAGTTTTTTGAGTTTTTTTCAGTCTACTAATATTCAGCAAAAACTATAGTGATTTTAGCAAGGATTTTTTTTATTTGCAATCGAGTACTTGTTAGCAACACTTTTGCTGAGATTACTATTTTTTTAGTAATTGGGTTTTAATAGCGTTTCGCAGAGCCATTTAATCTGAAATGGAAATTTCTCTGTTCAAATCCATAATGTTAGATTTTATTCATTAATATGAAGATAAAATTCGCGGGATTTATTTTAACCAAATCAAATTTTAGCCTGCGGCACCTTTCTCAACTAGTTTCTTAAGAACCTAAATAATTGATGGTGCCCAAAAATTTAACCTAGCAAAATAAAATAACCACCAAAAGAATAAAAATGCAATAATGTCCAAACTATTTTAATTTTATTTCATTGCGGATTTTTTCATAATGAAATAATCTCTATATTTAAAGGTTAAATAAACTATGAAATAAACCTCCAAAAATTATATAACCCTCAAACATTGCTACGTCATTTCTTGTATGTTATTCAATTTTTCCCTTTGGGAATAATTTCATGGGGTTATCCGTAGGGCTGATAAATATGTACATCTCCGATGACATTTTTAAAAGAAATTTTCCAAATTTTCAAAAAGGGCTTTTAAAAAATAACTAAAATTAAGGTGGCACGCGAGAAACTTTTACAAAAAAAATTGTTCGTTTCTGGCACGTAGCGAAAAAAGTCTTGCCACCCCTGGTCTAGTGTATACCCAGACAAAAATAAATTTAAAAATATTTTTTTTTTTACTTCAATTTTTTTGGACAGAAATAACGATATTATTTTCTGACTTTTACTTTTTAGAGCAAGAATAAAAATTTTTTTTTAATTATTAGTGTTGCAGTTAAAAAAATAACATCAATATCGTTAATTGCAATTTATTTTAGTACTGTTTTTGCATCTAGTTTTTTGCTGGTTTCATAACTGTCCTCAAAATACCTGACGGTTTTAGATGGTTTGATTTCTGTACCATAGTGATCACCCTGCAACCAACTCTCCTGCTTCCATCACCACAATTTGTATAAAATACTCAATTATTCTTTAGTTTCTGTATGAATGTTATTCCTTACAGTTGTTGTGTACTGCCACTGTTCTGATTTCAATTTATGAACCCATAGTCTTTTGGGTAATGTCCTATGTCCTCTTGCCGGTCATGCTTTGTATACAGCATGTCTACTAGGCAGCCACATGTGTGTTCATATGTTTGTATTTGAGTTATATGGTTATGGTTATTTTATTTTACCTCTGATATTTTGGTTGACGTTTTTTTAGTCATACCGTTTTTTATTTTGGGTCTATGAATGCATGATGGGGGGCATGTGGGGGGTTTTTACACTGAAATCGTAATATTTAAATTTTTCTATAATTGGTTCTAGGGGAAATTGCAGTTTTGAGTTTAACTTCCGTAACTTAATGAATTGTCGAATGGTTTTCGTTTTTTTATTTATTCTACCTTTTCTTGTTGTCTTTTGAGTGTACGTGTGTGTGTGTGGGAGAATTTGAATTTCCCTTTGAGTAATTGCTAAAGTGGACTTAAATAACTTTAAGGTTGTTGCGAATTTGTTCTTTTTTATTATTCTTTGACAAAGAGGATTTAAAAGAAAAAGTTTTTATATCATTTTGTAGCATGTGTTAAAGGAATTTTTAAGTTGATAGTGGTCATTGCGTCAATATTTAACTGTGAATCGCGTTTTTTAATAAGATAATGTAGGAAGTTTTTGTTAACCTCTTTGGAGATAAGTTTTAAATTTTGGAAAACATGTTTATATATAGTTTGTGCTCATATTTTTAATTACCAAAAACAATGGGCGTAGACCTTATAGTATACCGATCGAATCAGAATCGCATGCTGGGTCGATTGAGCGGTGTTCGTCCATCCATCTGTTCCTGCAAAATTAACGGCTTTTGAAATCAAACTATAGGTTGCAATTCCATAGATAAGAGGGCGGATCAATAAGTCCGTGACTTTTCGAACTTTCCTCGTAGTTACATGAAATGCAACACTGCAGGTACCATCTACTAATAAACTACTGACAAATTTTGAGCAAGTTTCGTCATTAACTTTACGTTTAACAGGTGTTAAAAACATACGACTTCGTCCATATCGCAGGGAGCACATATTTTAAGCTTGAGATTTCTAGTTAAAGAGTGATTTTTAGTACTTTTTATTAAAAATACACTAACGGATACTTCTGAAGCAGTGAAAGAAATAGGTTGTAAAGCATTACCTCCATTATTTTTGCTGCGAATATATACATATTATGTGGAAATCCTTCATTAATGCAGAATTCCATTTACTGTAATTTGTATAATTGTTCAGAACAACTTTACTTTAAATTTTGTATTTCAAATCGAATCGACTAACAATGCACTTCTAGGGTTAAATACAACAAAGACACATTTCTCTTTTTTGGCGCCCAACGTGGGATGCCAATAGAAGAACTTGTAAAATAAAAATTATAAAATAAAATTATTCTTCTTTTTAAACTAGACAAAAACACAAGTCTCTCTATTATATATATTAATATTCTGATGTTTTTGAGTGATTTCGGACACACTTTTGGAATTTTTCTATCTGCAATAAAAGTTAAAATATTTGTAATAAAAAATAATATGATCATAAGAGTTTTTTTTAATATGTTTTAAATTGTACTTATGGTGAACTCAAAATTTTACGGCACGATACTCATTTTCAATTAAAAATTTGTTTGATATGAATAACCTTTTAATAGAAAATAAATTTTAAATCAAACAATTATTTTTCTCTGTGTAGTTGAACAAGATTTTGTGTACAATCACGCAGAGAAAAATATATATTTGAACATTATTGGGGAAAGGAAATAACTATAGTATGATTCTAGTGATTATACATATAATTCTTACTGATTATATTATGATCACTCACGCTGAAAGTCGCAAATATTAAGATATTTTTATGAAATTCGAAAAAGTGAATTTTATTGGCTCATGAATGAAGCCCATTGATTTTGGTAAAGATCGATCCATGTGTAGACGTAAGCCCCCAAAAATTGTTTCTTTTGCTAGCTCGCACGCTACAGTTTGTTACGAAGGTATTTTAATGAAGTTTGATACACTGATTCAAATGGACCCAAGGTCAATGCCTGTTTAGTTTCGCTAGAAGCGGTACATGTTTCGTCAAAAATTGGTTCTTAAAATATAGTACGCTAATTCACATTGATCCAACGATGTAGTCTACTGATTTTAAATAGAATTGGTCCACATTTGGACCTTACGCCGATTGTTTCTTAAGTACACCTACCATTAGCCATTTGCAAAATTTCTTACTAATTTTATAATTTTTTAATATTTTATAAAAAATTTTTAGACCCATTTAAGTTTTGGCTCTAACTAATAGACGTCTTTTAAGCAGGCTGATGTAGGGCAGAGCTGTAAATGAATCCTTCTTTTATGATTTTAATTCGCTACGAATTAGCTAAATTTTGAATTAATTCTTTTCACCAAGAAAAAGAATTGGATGAAATTTAAATCAATTCAAACGAATTTGGCAAAAATGAATTGTAATTCATTTCAAATTCAAATGAATTTGGCAAAAATGAATTGTAATTCATTTCCAATTCAAATGAATTTGGCAAAATGAATTGCAATGCATTTCCAATTGAAATGAATTGAATTGATTTTGAATTAATTAACATGAATTAAAAATGAATTGCAATTCATACGAGGGGTACTATTTATATTTCGGGAATAGTAAATAATAAAAAACATTTTCAAATAAAAATGGCTTGTTTTTCAGAATATTTCTCTTGATGATCTATATACTTTCGCATTCGTTCAAACCATTTGTAAAGGCAGTTTTTCCATTCCACCTCCAAAACCTGGTTTTTGAACGCTTCCACTGCTTCTTCGGCGCTCGTTAATCGTTGACCACGCAATTTACCTTTGATATTCGGGAACAAGAAGAAGTCATTGTGTGCCAAGTCAGGACTGTACGTAGGATGAATCATCAATTCGATGTTTTGACTGCTCAAAAATTCACCTGTTTAAGGAGATGTGTGAAAGCACGCATTGTCATGATGGAGAATCATTCGTCTTTGGGGGTTAGTTTTACGAATTTCTCCGAAGACTTTCGGTAAACAAATGGTCGTGTACAACTCAAAATTGACCGTCATACGTTGCTCAAGTGGAACAGTGGCCACATGACCTATTCGGCCGAAGAAACAGGCGACCATTTGCTTCGCTGTGCTTCTTCCACGAACAACTTTTGTTGGATTTCGCTCGTCGTGGAATACCCACACGGTCGATTGCTGTTTTGTTTCCGGCTCATACGCATATATCCATGATTCACCACCAGTCAGGATTTTATACACGTCTTTTGAAGCACCACGGTCGAACTTTTTAATCATTCCCTTGCACAAATCGATGCGAGCCTTTTTTTGAGCGATTGATAAATTATGGGGTATCCAACGAGAGCAAATTTTTTTTACTACTAAGTGTTTATGCAAAATCGAATGTATTGAAGTGGAAAGGGATGCCTCTATCTCACGATATGTCACATGATGATCTTGCGTTATCAGTTCAAGCGCTGCATCGATGTTTTGTGGCACAACAACCGACTTCGGACGACCTTCACGGAATTCGTCGGCGTCCGAACTACGACCACGATTGATTTGACTATACCAGCGATATACTGTCGCTTTTGATGCTGCTTTTTCGCCATACAAAGAACTGAGTTCATCGATACATTCTTGTTGAGATACTGCACTCGAAAGTTGTGAAAAATAAACCAACGAAAACCTTCTCTTGAAATTTCCATATTTTAGCCAAATTGATTTTTCAGTGAGTTAACTGTAAACAAAACAAATATCACTTGTACATCAAAACATTGGGAGTACGTTTATGCTAAAAAATGTCAAATTTTATTATGGTGTTGCCAGATTTTAGCTATTGACATTAGTGTTGCCAGTTCCCGAAATGTAAATAGTTCCCCTCGTATTAATGAATTCAAAAATTAATTGCAATCAGTCAAAGCAAACATGGTTTTTTGAGTTTTGTTTCTTCAAGTATTACTTATTTTGGTTTTGACAAAAACACATTTAATATTCAAGAAGCAATTAATAATTTCATTGCAATTAATTTTTTATTTTTCTAATTAATTTGAATTAATTCAAAATCAATTCAAATCAAATGAATTGGAAACTAATTGCAATTCATTTTGCCAAATTGATTTGAATTGGAAATGAATTACAATTCATTTTGCCAATTCATGTGAATTGAAAATGAATTGAAATTCATTTTTGCCAAATTCTTATGAATGGATTCAAATTTCATTCAATTGGTGTTTTTTTCTGTTGAAAAGAATGATTTAAAAATTTTGCTAATTCAGTGTATGAATGATTCGATTTACAGCTCTGGTGTATGGTATCATATATTTTGCATGCCCGATTTTAACTTTCTTACTCGTTAAATTTGTGTTTTATCGATAAGATATTATTAATACTGACAAAGTTTGATGCTCCAGATCTTTCTGGATCTAATCAGATCTAAGTCTATTAAAAAAGTTTCCTTAATTTTGAGATTTAATTAGATCTGGTATAATCAGACCTTTTGGGATCTTGTCAGATCTAATCTTTTTTACACGGGTTTTCAGATATTCCATACACCCAGAAAACACATTCGGTGCTGACAACCCCATTTGTTGCCAATCGAATGGTTCAGTTGCATCAAATGAATTGTTTGCGGCTACCGAGTTATTCTTAATACAACTGAAATTCCGTTGTCACAGTCAAATTAGTATTGTCTCAATTGCCACAACTGAAAAATTCGGCTACCGCAACCAAACCATGCGATTGACTACAAATGGGGTTATCAGAACTGAATCTGTGTTCAGCAAAAATTATAAAATAGTTTTGTGTAAAAAATTTAGTTTCGTTTGTTAGAAATTAACTAACCACCTAATAAAACATCATCATATATCAGCGTAACAGCCTGTAACTCCTTTCCCATCTCTTTTTTTTTTTTTTTGCCAACTAATGTCGAAAAAACTTTTAGTTAACTGTATAATAAATGATTTTTATTTTTTTTTTTGTTAGTAATTTTTAAAACATTAAAAACAATTGTTACACATAAAAACCTGTTTGTGTAGCGGTTAACGCCCTACATTTAGTCAAACCAACAGTGGTCATAAAAGACAAATGTTTTCAAATCAACGCCCAGTCCAGTCAAGCGCTTTAAATGTGGAACAAATGGTTTTATGTTTTTTTTTGTGCTTTTGTGGAATGCCTTGTTTCAAATTTTCATAATTCATTTAACAAACTAATAAAAAAAAAACGAACCATGGAAGAAAGGGTTGTCAAAGGATGGTGTGCATGTAACACCAAAGGATTACAAAAGTATAAAAATTGTGTACGGTCTAAAAATAAAATTGTCATTAGCAAGTGATTTGTGCAATATTTTGATGCATGTTAACAAAAAAATAGAATTATATTGTAAAAAATTGAATCAAATCTATATAGATATTTTGAAAATATTGCATTGTCAACCATAGTTTAATGTATTTGATTACAAGTTTATTACCACCGTAACAGTTTCGAAAACCCTTTTTTTTTGAAGTTCTTTAATGTGGTAGAGATGAATTTGAAAATTTCTTGGTTTTTTATTCTATGAAACATTTGGTTTTCATATGTTCATCCCTTTTTTTTAGGAAATCATTTGGCTTGGGAGTTTTCAATTTTATAATCACGTGTCCTTTTTGTCTGTGTAAAGGATATATTATTTTTTGTAGACAACATTTAATAGTTACCGCTTCTATTCTTCTACTTTTTTTTGGAATATTGTTTAATTAATTATGTAAACATCATTTTGTGTATTCATACTCCAAAAAAAAAAAACCCCTTTTCACCATTTATATAATTTCCTAAGGTATATTATAGCGTTAAATGTTTATGGAAATTAATTTGCAATTCTTTGTCTGACGGTTGGCAATAAATGTGGATAAATTAAGAGATTAGAATATGATAATAATGCTCTGTGATGCGTTATGCCGTACGGAAATTCTCTAAAATAAGCGTAACGCTAACTATTTGCTCATTTTATTATTTAAGGTGGGTTACATTTAATAGTTTTAAACAAATATTTGCAGAAAAAATAAACAGTGCATAACCTCTATATCCTTTTATAATCAGAAATGTAAATAAGTTGAGAAAGATATTTGACAGTATTTTTGAATCTACCTTTTACTGCAGGAATGTAGGAAGTAGGGTGCTCAGAGGCATGATTATAAAACTTTTAAATTTGTACTTTTTTACTTTAATTTAACACAAATTTTCAATAGTATGAATCCAATTCCATATGAAATCAAATATTTCTTAATTATTCTAAAGAAAATATTTTTCAGAATCTGATATCTTTTCTGTAAAGAACCTTTCTGAAAATTAAAATTTTTTTAATATTAAAATGTTTTAGAATCGGATAAGTTTTATCTAGTAAAAACGACTGGTGTAAAAACAAATCATATAGTTACTTTAGCCGCACCCTGTACGAAAAACTGTCTTAAAAATTACACAAATTTTACAGAAAATATTTTTTGTTATTTAAAAATTTTCAAAATTTGAGCTTAGCATTTTTTACAAAAAAAAAAATATTCTTGAAAAACGGATAAAAAAGATAAAGTCGGACATGCCGACTATATGATACACTGAAAGAATTTCTTGGACAAGTTTTAATGAAAATTTTTATTAATCAAATGGCGTTTTATAGTAAAGTGTTGTTTTTTCAAACGCGTCGTATAGACCAAATACAATTAATATTGTCATTAATATGTAATTTTATTAATTCTAATTAATAGGTTTGAGGTTAAGAAGAAGAATAAACCTTCCTCAAAAGTTATAAACACATTAAATTTGCAAATCAGACTACACTCTAAAAAATGTTTGTAAATTTACTACTATAAAATGGGTAAAATTTTGTTTAATTTTACGAAAATTCGGTAAATATAAACAAAAAATGTGTAAACTTTTTTCGTACACACTTCCATACGCAATAGTACACACACAAAGTATTTTTAGACATTATGTGTTTATAAATAAACACATTGTGCTTATAAATAAACACATTGTGCTTAAACTTACTATTGTTTTGTTAAATTACATTTTTACGCACAAAGTTGGTAAATTTACTGTCCTATAATAGTAATAAATACTCTGACATTTCAATTTGGAAAAAATTGAAAAAAAATTATAAATAATAAAAAGAAAAGCTAAAACAGATTCTTTTTTGTGAATTTATTCATTTTCACAAACACATTAGTATCTGGAAATAGCATGAAATTGTTTTGGGTAATTATTGTTAACGCATGTCGTAGTCTAAACCTCATTTCAAAATTGAAAATGCCGTAAGAGAGATACGGCCTACGAAGGAACAACTGCCTTTTTTGCAAGGGAGGCAGTCAAGCAACAACCATCAACAATAACGGGAGAAAACGCCGTAAGAGAGATACGGCCTACGCAAAACAACTCGGTGCAATGACTCCTGCTCAACAAAGGCAGTATTCATTGAATACTGCCTAACTTGCAAAGAATGTATTTTGTTGAGCAGGAGTTATTGCACCCAGTTTTTCCTGCGTAGGCCATATCTGTCTTACGGCGTTTTCTCCCGTTATTGTTGGCGGTTACTGCCTCCCTTTCAAAGAAGGCATTTTGTTGAGCAGGTGTCATTGCATCCATTCAATAGTTATAACAAATTTTTATATGAATTTTAATGACTTAAGATCCCAAAACGACTAATTTCTACATAAACGATTATGCGAGAATGACTCGGATATTATTATTAATAAAATACGTACTAAAAATTAATTTATTTTATTTTAAAAAAATTTTTGGGTGGTGCTTAAAGTTAGCACAACTGTAGTAAATGTACGCATTTCATGGGATTTTTACGCACTTTCTGTGGATTTTTCCTAATTTTTCATGGATTTTTACTCATTTTATGCGTACATTTACACGTGAAGCGTGCTTTTTTACACACAAATTTAGTAAATTAACACACTAATTTTAAAATTTCATTTAATTTTTACGCACTTTCAATGTAAAATTACAAAGTATTTGTGCACCAACTTAAACACAATGTGCGTATTTTTTTTAATTACGCACATAGAGTAAATTTACCCAATTTATAGTAGGAGTTCAGTTTCCTACTATAAGTTGGGTAAATTTCAACAGAATTTAATTAGAGTGTAGATCTTCAAAAGTGAATAAAAAAATTTATTGAATTTTATGAAAAAGCTTCAAAATTTTTATGAAACTATTTTGAATGAAACTATTTTATTGGGCATATGAAATTTTTAATAAATAATATGAAAACTTTTTATGGAAAAACTGCATTAACTTAATGAAAAGTTCCAGTGGCCGAATTTCAATAATACTTCAGTGAATTGATGTAAAAATTCATTTATTGCATGTAGATAATTCTCTCAGTGTACCCCACACTAGTCTGGTTAAAAGCCAACAAATATTTGTATCCGAAATTCGATTGGGTTGAAATGGATTTGTGTCAAAATCTATAAAATGATAAAACAACGAGTAAAAAAGTTGACCCTTTCGCTATATTGAATCCGTACATAGAGAGAATTATTATCACTTCAGTAATGAATTTCTTCATAGTTTCAATGAAAATTGTCACTGGAACTCGTCCATTGAAACTTTTCATAGAATCTATGAAACAGGTTTCATTAAAGTCAATGTTTATGAAAAGTTCATAAAATTAATGAAACTCTTCATAAAGTGAATAGTCCACTCCTGCAATGAATAAATCATTCAGCCAATGAAGAGCTTCATAAAATTTATGAAGCAATTTCATTTATTATTATTTATTATAGTTGGTTGTCGTTGCTAAGCTGGAGTGGATAAATAAAAATTATTTGCAATTGCAAGAAGCGTAGTAAATTGTACCACATTTTACGAATGTACAAAATATATCTAATAAAAGAATTCCTAAAATTAAATTGTTTCATAGAATTTTATAATAAGCTTAATTCAATTAATGAAATTCCTTATCAATGTTTCGAAAAAATTAATATGAATTATAAAAAAATTCATAGTCCAAAATTAATAATAAAAAATTATGAAAATTAATGCACATCACTAAAACTCGGCCTTATGGTTATATAAAACTCTTGCATTTGAGAACTAAATGTTTAATATAACTAGAATTTTGTATGAAAATTTTTTAAAATTAAAGGAATGACGATATTTTATAAAAAAATTTAAAAAAGTAAATACTATTGAATAATTTCATATATATAAAGAAAATTTTCATTAAATTTATGAAGATCTAATTTATGAAATTCAATGAATTTTTTTAATGAAATTATTAAATTTTATGAAAGAAAAGTTATGAAAAATATCATAATATTAATAAAATATTACATAATGAAATTCTTCATTGATTCGACGAAAAAAATTCTGTGAAATTATATCATTAATATCATGAAGGATAATTCTTTCAGTGTATGGATATACTAACTTTGGGTGGATCTGGCAACCTCCATATAAGAGAAACGATTTAGATTGTAAATGATAATAGTTTTTACACAGAAAGAATTTACAAAATTCTAATTGAATTTTTAAACACCTTTCTCATACCAAATTTGTAAATATAAAAAAAAAAACTTTTTAAAAAGGCCCCAACAAAGAAATTTGTAAATCCAAAAAAAAAATTCCTTTTTTTGTAACTTTGAATTTTCATTTTTAAAAAATTTTTATATGAAAGATAACAATTTACAAACGAGTTGCAAATATTTCAAACAAAAAAATTGTTGGAAATAAAATTTCAATTTAAAAGAAAATGTGATTGCTTTTACAAATTCCCATTGTTGGACCCTTTTGTTTTTTCTGTGTAAAGTCTTACAGATCATTTGCATTAAGAATTTCCTAATAAATACCAGCACATGGTTGCCATATTTCTTTTTGAAAAAAAATTTTTTTTTACATTTTTTGGCAAATTGTTGTTCTTTGGTTATTAAAAAATATATTAAATGCCCGCTTTCTAAATTTCTGAGGCTGATTTTATTAGAAGAGCTTCAGGGAAATATTCGAAAATAATTTGCAAACAACACATTTTTTCAAAATTTCATCGATCGGTACATGAAGATATAAAATGACAAATTTGCACACTTAAATTAATACGTCAGTAGAAAAATCTGACAAACCGGTTTCAAATCTATTTGAATAATTTTTAACAAATTTTTAGTTGAAACACTGATTTAAACAAAGATTTTAGTTATCTTTATTTAACACTTTACTAAAAATTCTCAGTACTTTAACTAGTTTTGAGTGTTAATTTTAAAAACCATTTATAACTAATTTTTAGAGTCCGACCGAACAGTTCGGCCACAAAGTGTATTTGCACGGTATTCGGTATGTTGAAGCATTATTTACAAATTTTGCTTATGGAGAAATGTTTATTAGGCCGATTGGAATCCATTTTGCGAGTAAAATTTAGGGAAAAGACCGAAATTAAGCAATGAATTCACTGTTCGGCACCTGAAAGTTCGGCCAAATTGGAAAAGTTCGGTTAACTTTATAGCTAAACTACGGGATTTTCCTTAAATTTGACATTCAAAATCGCATGAAATCGGCTCAATAAACACTTTCCTAGTATCAGAATTTCTCAAGAATGCCTCTAAATATCGAAAAACCGAACAAATGTCGCTTTTTGGCCGAACTGTTCGGTCGGACACTACTAATTTTTAAGAACTCATTCGTTAAATTTTACAAAATTTATTTTTAAAATCTGAAGTTTTAAAGATGGCGCTATTTCATTCACTCCCGATTTTTTTAAATGGCCTGTATCTCGAAAACTAAGAGATGTAGAGCAAAATTGACGAAAATTTCGACTAACCTTAACCGTGGAACACCCCAGTGAAAAGATTATTCTTATCTAAAAATGGACTTTGGTGGGGCGTTGGACACTCGGAAATTAAGAAAAAAAACTTCATGGCCCATATCTCGGGCGAGGGTCCCGGGCCTAGTACTAGTCGGAAATTTCTCAAAATTCGCGCCATAAATTTTAAAAAATTATTTTTATTTTGTGTAGAGTTTTGTCGCGGAAATACCACAAAATTTAAAATTAGAAAAGATCTTAATCCATTTGGAAGAAGCAGCGTGTTAAAACTTTCTTTACTGGGAGGTGCGACAAAGCTACAAAAAAAATATTTTCTAGGCATAGGTTTATGATTCCACAAAGTCTGTTCAAAAACTATTCAGCCAAACAAAATCTGTAGGATTAAAGTCGGTAAGTTATATCAAATTAGATATAATTTGATACACTTTGATCCGAGATTTGTATATATTCAGGACATTAAATTATATCTAGTTCGATGTAAATATATCTGATTTTTTATAGTTTTATTCGATAGTAGGTAGGGTTTTTATGACTAGAAGTTATGATTAACAGTTATTAAGTTAACAAATAAAGTGTATATCCCGGTTAAAAATTGTGGTAATATAATAGTATATAATTTGATATTGGGTGTATAAGTTAAAAATACGGGATTCACAACAGATGGCGTATCTTTTATACATGGTTTGTGTCTTTAATAACTTATGTGGCATTTTGGAAGGTAAACATATATATGTCATCTATTCTCACTTAGTCATTGAACGAAATAGTATAAACAACAAAGTTTTTTGACACAGAAGACAAAGACGGCCCACGTCAGCCAAAAAAGTTCGAAGATGAGGATTTGAAGGGTCCCATCTATTATGAGCTGCTAAAATCGGGCTAGACGATCGCAGGGGACCTGTACCGCACACAATCGATTCGTTTGGAGCGAGCATTGGCTGAAAAATGCGAGGAATATGCGACCAGACATGAAGCCATAATATTCCATCTTGACAACGCTCGACCACATATTGCAAGACCGGTTAAAGACTATTGCCTCACCCGCCTTATAGTCCAGACCTTGCCCCGTCCGACTACCATGTGTTTCGATCGACGCAGAACGCTCCCACTGGACTCCGCTCCGACATTTGCTTGATTCGTTCGTGGCCTCAAAAAAATGTGCAATTCTTTTGGCGCGGAATCCATATGTTGCCAGAAAGGTCATATCTAACGATTGCCAATTATTTGAAAAGATTTATATTGTACCAGTTTCACAATAAACGCCCAAAATTTGCCAAAAATTCCGCATTTTTAAGTTAACTAGCCACGTGTGGTTAATATGATATCATATAAAATTTTATGTAATTTCACCAATATAAATAAAAACTGTTAGGTTCTGAGAAAACCACTGATCCTGAGGACTTATTCCTATAGAAAAAAACCACTAATTCAAAGCGATTTTCCAATAGAAAAACGCCCATTTTTTTAAAACTTTTTCGTATAGAAAACCCTCCTATTCCAAGGACTCCTTTCCATAGAGAATCCATTGGATTGTAAGGACTTTTACCTACACAGAAAAGTTCGCTTTATCTGAGACATTTCTATAACACAAAATTCTCAAAACCTGAGGTTTTTCTATAAGAAAAACTCTCCAAATCTGGTGTATTTTCATAAGAAAAATGTAAGGCTCTTCCTTACTGAGGCTTTGTCTATAAGAATAAGCGATTAGCATCTGAAGGTTTTCAATGGATAAATCTCTCCAGAATCTGAAGCTTGTATTAGGCCCAGCAAAATTTTTATGAACTGGTTGCCTTTGAATCTGTTCTAGAATAGGTGTTTTTACCACCGGTTCCGTGGAACAGGTTCTAGAACTGATTCCTGGAAGTCCAAATGGAAGGCCTCACTGTCGCAGAACCGGTTCTATAACTGGTTCTAGAACCGGTTCCAAAGCAACCTGTTCTAGTTTGGAGGAACATAACCTGTTGCTTTTGGGACAAACTCAAACAAAAATCACCGATGATAGAACATAAATTAGAACAGGTTGCATGCAAGAACAAGTTGTTCTACAACCGGTTCTTTGTATCCGACAATTTTGCTGGGGGCTTTAATATATTTTTTTATTGATAAAGTGTTTTAAAAATTATTTTAATCGTTTGTTTTTGGTCGGTATAACGTATTTAATTTGATAAATTTACACACAAAATTGGTAAGATTACGTAGAATTTCCGACATTTTTTTTACACATTTTCAATGTAAATTTACAATATTTAATTACAATAATTAACTTCGAATCATATGTATAACTTTTTCCAATTACCCTCAGGTAGTAATTTTTCCATATTTATGCCTAGAGTTTCCTAAAGATTCAACCTACCGATGAATAATCCTATTAGGAGAATTATCCCAAACGTCTAAAGGCGACAAGAAACGGTTACCTGGGAACCTAAGTCTCTTATCACACAGCCTCGGACATTCGCAGAGGACATGCTCCGATGTCTCAATATCCAGCTCACAAAACCTACAAACATCCACTTCCGATCGACCCTGTTTGTGAAGCTGGTACCTCAGACCACAGTGTCCCGTGAAGTATCCCGTTAGGGTCCTCAAGTTCCCCCTATCGAGGGACAAAAATCACCCCGATCCCCCACCGGACAGAGAAATAAATCTCTTGGCCTGTCTCTGGACTTCGGGCCCGCAATTGACTAAACAGTCAGCCCTTTCGTTACCCTCGTGCCCCTCTTGAGCAGGAATCCATCTTAATGTCAGGGAGTTGCTCCCGCCAGGTTTATTGGGAGAACACATGTATTCCAAGACCAGTCCAGATGATAACTAGTAGGCTACTAGAGCCTTTAGTGCAGCCTGGCTGTCAGAAGGAACGTAGATGCAGGATCTAACCATGCCCCTCCGGAGGCATTCTCTCCCACAGACCCAAATTACGAAAATCTCCGCCTGAAAATTTGATGGGTATTTGCCTATGGGTAGAGCACGAACCCGGGTCCGAAAAGACCTGCACCGGTGGCCATATTCGGCTGTTTCGGGCCAGCAGTGAAACATACCTGAGCCCCTTGCTAGGATTCCCAAGATCGGTTGCTCCACATGCCCCTGTCAAATGACATAATGTCAAATTCCTGCTGTAAGTTGGGTAAATTTAAACAGTTTAATTAGAATGTAGACAAAACCACAATTGTGCATTGATTTTCAATTTTTTTTTACCAATTTCCTGACAAATTTTGATACAAGTCCATTTTAATTCATTAAACTTTCATATAGTCGGCATGTCCGACTTCAATATTTTTAATCATTTTCTAATGTGAATTAAAAATTAAGCGTTCTGAACTATTTTTCAAAAATATTGCAGGCTAATTGCCATTTTCATTCAACTAAATGAAACTTCAATTTAACTGAATTTTTATAGATGTTTAAAACAGTTTTTCACATTGTTTTTGTTTGCACTAATATTTGGCAAAATTTTTTGCTCATTTCAGCAGTATAAACTGTTGTTAGTAATTAACTAAAATATAACTTCTAACGACGAGTTTTCCTCCGTTAGCTGGGATAAGTTCGCGGGGGAAGGGATCACATAAATTTATAAACTTCAAAACGTTATAAACTTCAATTTATTGACCTAAATCTACATACAAAACACTTAGGACTAACGGGGCGGGAAAAGAGAGGGACCTCGGAGGGCGAGTGATGACCTGGTTTCGTCGGAGTCGTGGAGGAATGAGTACCAGGGGTGTTGACGGGTCCACCGTAGGGCCCACGGGATCTGTCTGGACGAATTCTCGGGAGGTGTCAACGCTCGGCACACACTTGACGCTGGGAAAGGGAGGTGACCAACGCTCGGCACACACTTGACGCTGGGAAAGGGAGGTGACCAACGCTCGGCACACACTCTACACTGAAAAATGAGGTGACCAACGCTCGGCACACACTCGACGCTGGAAAAAGAGGTGACCAACGCTCGGCATACACTCGACGCTGGAAAAGGAGGTGACCAATGCTCGGCACACACTCGACGCTGGAAAAGGGAGGTGACGAACGCTCAGCACACACTCTACGCTGGAAAAGGGAGGTGACCAACGCTCAGCACACACTCGACGCTGAAAAAGGAGGTGGTGCTGCAAAGGACCTCAAAGTATCTTCGCCGGACCTCTTAGTACCTTCGCCGGACCTTGACGGATGTCTGCAGGACCTCAAAGGATCTTCACAGGATCTCGAAGGGAGTCAAAGGATGTGTGCAGGACCTCACAGGATCTTCGCAAGACCTCGCAGGATATTCGCAGGACCTCGAGGGATGTCAAAGTATGTGGCTCACGCACGGCACAAGTCCTTGTCAGGATGAGTCTTCTGTTGTTACAAACTTTTGTAGAATTTTGCGATATTAATAGTTTTTATCTTGTTGTTTTTATTTTTCCGCAAGCATATTTTGCTAATATCATTAGATTTTTCTGCAGGGTCCTTTAACTAACTAAATTTTTTGCTATTTGTATTGGTTTATTTCTGTGAGGGTAGGATATGTCATAGTGCTTAGCTCACACAATAAGAAATTCGTAGAAAAATTTGACTTGGTAATTTAGCCCGGATTTTGGTTCCTTTCGTATAAAGGTCCCGAAAAGAATAAATATGTACCGAAAACCATGATTGTGTGAATAAATTTTCATACCTTAACTTAATTTCGTTTCCACAAAATACCCTCAAAATATGATATCCTGAATTTTCAATTACATAAAGTATTTATTTTGGCATTTACCTTAATAAAATCAGGGGTATGGCATCACCAAAAACAAAAGTTATAACGACATCGTTATCACTAGATGGCACTTTGTTCAAAAAATTGACAATTTTCTTTTTTTATTTAAATTGAAATAATAACAAACAAAAAAGCAAATAAAAAAAGGAATTTTCAAATTGAATTATTTAAACAAATTTTTTCAGCTTGATTTTTTTTTTATTTTGCGCAGTTTTCAGCAATTTTTGAGTTTTTAAATATAGGCTCAGCTGATACTAAAGTGATACTAAATAGTTGCTCAGGTGATACTAAATTTCAGCGCCCCCTACCGGTGAGTAGTGTAAGTTTTGATTTCCTATCTCTATAATTAATTGTCTCTGAATAAAATAAGCTAAACATCAAAATTTCCATATCAAATAAATAAAAACATCAAATTTTTCCAAAATAACAAAAATACAATTTCATTAACAAAGCAGGATATTAAACATGACTAGCAAATATGTGAAATTAATTGATTTAACTGGTAAATATAACTCAAGTGCCATACATAACGAAACCAAAATAAAATGAGGGCGTTAAAAATGACCAGCGGCTAAAATAAAATTCTGTAAATATTACATACTGGAATATATAGAATGAAATGAATGAAAATAGAAAACCTTAGAGCGTAAACCTTTGTCATTACATAGAAACTCAATTAGATTCGTTACACGCCCAATTATATTCCAATCTTTCACTAGCAGCACTCAATTACAGAATGGACCATTAGAAAGAAGAGTGATGAAAAAAAAACAGGCACCTTGTTTGTTTCCTGTTAGATAATAAATTTCATATAAATTAATAGAATTTATGTAGGAAGCTTTCAACCATTTATTCAACATGGTGATGATGATGTTGATATTTTAGTATGTTGTGTGTATTTTATGTTGAAGTTTAGGTATTTACTGTAAATGCCAATAATTATGTTGTTTAAGTTGCCAACAAAATATGGCCACACTAACACCCTCGTAATTTTGGCCAACAAAAATTGGCTTGTTAGTAAAAGTAAAACAAAAATGTTTTTCAAATAAAATACAAAACTTTTGAAAAGTTGGCATAGAGACAGACGGTAAGATGAAGGTGTTGTAAGATATTTATCTATAAACATACACGCAGAGAAAAGAGCAATGGTTTTATGATAGTTTAAGAGCATTATGTTATGAATGCATTGCGTAATGTTCATAATATGTTTCTAGTGATCCTAATGTGATCATAAGTAATGATAAAATCGTCCGGTGTGATTGTAATATAATCTGTTAGAATCATATTTATAATTATTAGAATCATATTATGATAATTTCGTTTTTTCTCTGCATGTTAGGTACAGGTTTTTCTTATTTATAACATCATTTTAGGTTTTTTTTTTTTTGGAATATTGTCGCGTTAATAAAAATATCCTCATCTCGCGAAAGATACATTATAAGGAATCCCCCTCTCTGAAATCTTGCTTAGTATCGATGTCGCTTAGTATCGAAAAGATTTGTTCCTTTGTTGATGAAAAAAAAAACTTGTTTTTGTAGGAGTCGAACCTGCATTTAGTACATACATTACCAAAAATAGCTTTATTTATAACGTTTCAACAAGCTATTTATTTTAAGCGATTTAGATAAGTCGTCGTGTTTCCGTTTTTGTTCATCTTCTTATATTTTTCAATAACTAAAATACATTTTCTGTTATGTGCTCCACCTCCTTAATGAAAATCCACTTTAATTCTTCTTTTTAATTTATATAAATATAAACAACTTTAAATTTGTAATAACAAACAGTTTAAATATTATCTAAATATACTCATCCACTAAACTTCGTATAATCCTAAAGATTTACAGCAACTTTATTTACATTGCCAATGACCCGCAGCAGATGTAAAACATTCAGTTAATTGTTTAATTAAATGTTTAAATTAAGTCATCAAAACATTAATAACCTATAAATAATAATGCCTTAAAGTTGATAATTTAGTTAAAAAGGCTTGTTAAAGAGATTCATGCGTTGACTCGTGACTAGTGTTAAGTAAATGAAAATTTCTTCAACTTTTACTTTCTCCCCTCCCCCTCATACACTTTCTAATAAGAAAGACATCTTTTAGGTGAAGAAGAGGATTGTCAAACAAACAAAAAAAAAAAAAAAATAAAGTGACATCGAGATGTCTATGAAGTGACATAAATGTGCCACCCGCACTTAAACAATAACACACAGTTAGACCGGGAGACCGACACATACATAAGTGTGTCACATTTAACACTATACAACATGAATGTTTGTTGCTTCAAGAGCGTTCGTATGGATGAATTGATGCCTCAAACACACGACACAATGTCTTGTATATCATGCGTGTAACTGTAGTCAAGACAAAATCAAGAATGTAGGTGGTTGTGAAGGTGGCAGTGAAGGAGGAGGGGATAACGCACATATTACGTACCTTCCCTTTCAACAAAATTTGTAAACATTGTTTAACATATAAAGTTACCATATGTTTACCTAATTGTGTGAGCGTTTAAAATGTTTGAAAGTAATAAGAAACATTATTTTATTTGGCACCCTACTTTGGGTTATGTTCGTATTTTTATTTGAATCAGTTTTAATTTAAGCTGATATGTGGTTTATATCCTACACCACCATGTGAATAGTATACAATAAGTTTGTGCTGATGATTGTAATACCACAAAATGTTGGACCTAGACCCCTTTAGTATCCCGATCGACTTTCGAATCACTTTTGATGTGATTTAGCAATGTCCGCTCGTCTGTGCCTGTCCATGTGTCTTTATGCGCACATTACAAGTTGCAATTGTTAAGATATTTTGATAAATTTTGGTACATGACTTTTATCGGCGTAAGGACGAAGCCCATATGTGCTCCCTAAAAATTGGTTCTTAAGTTAGTTTCCACTGGTCGCAAATACGGAAATTTTTAATGAAATTTGGTACACTAATTCACATGGGCCTAAGCTAAAAGTCTATTGAGTTTTATTAGAAACGGTCCATATTTAGACCTAGTGCCCATATAAAGGTACCCGAAAAATTGGCTCTTATGCTTCTTAGTACGCTACATGAAAAATTTTGCAAAAAAAAAACAATTACGTTATTAGATTTTATTGAATGAAGAAAATCGAATATAATTCCCAAATTGCTCAGTCAAATGATACATAGTCGATTGACTGATTGAATTTCCAAATTGTCAATCGAATGAGTAAGAAATCGAATGAAATCCTAACGATTGAATTCAATGACTGACAAAATCGAATGAGATAAAATTCCTTAAAAGTGTATTCGATCGAATGAATTAAAAAGAATGAAATGCCTGCGAATGGAATTCATTCTTCGAAGCTCCCAATGGGGCTCTCAGTGATTTGAATAAGAAGAAATAGAAAAGTTCACATTTAAATTTTTAATCTTTTTCGTATCTTTTTTGGAGGGTAAACATCTGTCATTTATTCTCAATTAGTCATTGAGCGAAATAGTGTCATTAACTAAGGTTTTTTTTTGCTTGGAAACTGCCAATTTGAAAAAAAGTGTAGCTGAAGCACATCGTTTGCTTATCCTGAATATATTCCATCGATTTTAACATGCGAGAGATGGTTTGTGCAGGTCAGAAGTGGTGATTTTGACACGGAAGACTAAGACCGCCCAGGTCATTCAAAAAAGTTCGAAGATGATGAATTGGAGACACTACTGAATGAAGATTGTTACCAAACTCAAGAAGAACTTGTAAAATCATGGGGAATCAAAAAAATTGAGTACCACACGAGTTGAAGGCTAGAGACATTGAGAGATGATTTTGCATGTCCGAAATGCTGCTTAAACGCGATAAAAGGAAGTAATTTTGGTATCAAATCATTATTGGCGATGAAAAGTGAATCCATTATGACAACCCGAAGCACAAGAAATCCTATGTGAAGCCCCGCCAACCAGCTAAATCAACGCCAAAGGCGAATATCCATGGCGCCAAGATAATGCTCTGTATATTTTGGGACCATCTATTATGAGCTGCTGAAATCGGGCCAGACGATCACAGGGGACCTGTAGATACAATTGATTCGTTTGAAGCGAGTATTGGCCGAAAAATGCCTGGAATATGCGACCAGACATGAATCCGTATTATTCCATCATGACAACGCTCGGCCAAATGTTGCAAGACTGGTGAAAACATATTTAGAAAATAGTGGTTGGGAAGATTTGCTTCATTCGCCTTATAGTCCAGACCTTGCGCCGTCCGACTACCATTTGTTTCGATCGATGCAGAACGCTCTCACTGGAATACGCTTCACTTCAGAACAGGGTATCCGAAATTGGCTTGATTCGTTCTTGGCCTAGAAAAATTAGCTGTTCTTTTAGCGCGGAATCCATATGTTGCCAGAAAGATAGGAAAAGATCATAGCTAACGAGGGCTAATACTTTGAATAAATTCATATAGTATCAATGTTTCAATGTTACACCTAATAGATGCCACTGAATTGCTAGTTCTCCAAACACCACAGTAGGATTTTGGAAGATTACAAAGCAAATTGTGACAGAGTTTGATTGTTTTTGTTTTTTATTTGATATGAAAACAAGAAACTTTCAATGAGTTTGTAATTTACATCCTTATTCTAAACTTTATAACAATAACAAAATTGTGACAACACTGACCACTCACCTCAGTGTTGTGACATTTTATTGTTATAAAGTTCAGAATAACACCCTTAACCTAAAAATTTTTTATGAATATTCTAAAAAGTCATGCCGTGACGATTTCCTTAGGCCGGAATAAATTCCTCATTTTTCACAATGTTTTTAATAAGTTTTTAATTTTTGTAGGTTTAAAATGTTTGTAATTTTTTTTACCAATGTCGATTTGTCGTATTGAATTATTCAAACAATTCGTTTGAATACCCTAATTTGAAACCACTTGAGTACGAATAATTTAGGTTTCTTAGCAACTAAATTTTCGGTTATATCATATATTATACTTGGGGCTAGGTAATTGAATGGACCAATTAATTGACCAATTGTAATGCCAATGAAATTTTTTGGTATTACAATTGACCACAGTCAATGACTTTTTTAAATTTCCATTATTCAATGCCTAAAATAACCAATTACAATTGATGAAAAAACATTTGTTTTCAAAAAAATTTTGCTTCGATAAAAGAACAAATTAAGAAAAAAAAAATAAATAAAAAGTAGCGTAATTCTTATCTTAGTATTCGCTATTTCGTCATGTTTAGTTTACTAGAGGCTGCTTTATTTAGACTAACCAGCGTTCAAAGAAGTGTGAATAGGGTAGACTTGATGCAACTTGATGAAATAGCAAATATTTTTTTTTATAGCTCTGAAATTTAAAATTTTTGTCTTAATTTCCATTTTTTTCCCAAACAATGCTTTTTTCTTCAATTATAATTGGTTGCTAGGAGGTATATGTGCACATTTCATTACCATTGGTTTAATCAATGCCAATTGAAAAAAAAAAAAATTATTGGCATTGAATTGTAATTAAATTTTTTTTCATTGGCATCAAGTAATGCCAATTGAAAGTTGTCATAATTCGATTTCAACACTTTGCGCTGTGTGAATAGGGTAAATAATATTCGTCTAATAAAAATACGAACTTTATCCTTCTTTTCTTCTTATTATTAAATTGTTTATTTTTATCATGTTTATATCAAATATTTGTCGGCATTGTCTCTGTCGCTTTATTAGCTATCTATGTTTTTGTCTGAATGTGCTGTATGTTATGTTAGATCTTGTTTGATTATGTTGTCGCACGCGCTATTTAATAATAATAATAATATTGTATCTTCTCTTAAACGTGTATGTGTGTTGTTGATGTTATTAAAATATATTCTAAATATTTTACACGTTCCTTTTGATATGTGCATGTACGAGTGCGTGGATGTTTAAGGGGTTAATTGAAAAATTTTCAAGTGCTGACAGTTGCTATGGATTAGTTACACTTTCAAAATTTAATGAATTTTAATCAAATATAAACATAAGAAAAAAAAACTATTATTTTTTTTAGACAGTGAAATTTTGTGGCGTTATTAAGTGGAAACATGAAAATTCATATTTTATGGGTATTATAAAAATATATATACATATGTATGTATGTTAAACTATACATAATATTTTATATACACAAATTTTGGTGGAGTTTAACCCATACATATATATATAATTTGAGGACAAATTTTTTGGAATATTAATTCATAGTTTGTCATTTATGTTTATTTTAATCAATTATATTATTATTACCCAGGTAGAAAAATACAAACGGCACAACACAAGACGGTAGTACATGTACTGAAATGATAACACCAATAAACGCTTGGCCGTAGTTATTTCCCAACGTTGGCGCAGGCTTGGGATTTTATTTTTTTGGTATTATCCCATTAAATTTAATAACAAATTTAGTAGTTTGCTAGTACCCCAGCAAAATAAAAATTGCAAGTAGTGCTTTACAAACTACTTCTTTTAATGCTTCACAAGTATCCGTTAGTGTACTTTTACTGCTTTTTTAGAAGTTATTCTGAATAACTTCAAAAAATTCACTTCTTTCATTGCTTCTCAAGTATCCGTTATTACATTTTTACAGCTTTTTTAGAATAACTTCTGAACAACTTCAAAAAATCACTTCTTTCATTGCTTCCCAAGTATCCGTTATTACATTTTTACAGCGTTTTTAGAATTACTACTGAACCACATCCAAAAAATCACTTAAGTATTGCTTCTAAAGAGTAATTGCTCTAAAAGTGATCGTAAAAAGTGATTTTTGTATCATTTGGCATTTTCAAACAAAGGGTCCCGGGTTCGATTCCCGGCGGGACCAATATTTTTTTTTATTCTATTTTTTTGTATTCTATTTTTTTGTATTCTATTTTTTTATATTCTATTTTTTTTTTTTTTTTAATATTTATAATTAATTTGATTAAATTCAATATTTTTTTAATTTTTAAAAATATGTGTATATAAAAAAAAATGGTGACAAATTGATTTTTATGTACCTGTAAAAATAGTACTGAAACCAATATTGAATTGGAGTGCACCTTTTACACTTGTTTAATAAGTACTTTTATTGAAGAGAATAAGGAACAATATCTCGCATGTGGTGTGTTTATGTCAACTTTTATATCAAAGAATAGCTCAGCGGTAGAGCTCAGCGACTAGCAATCGTGAG
Organism: Leucophora obtusa; assembly: GCA_949987735.1. Lineage (NCBI taxonomy): Eukaryota > Metazoa > Arthropoda > Insecta > Diptera > Anthomyiidae > Leucophora > Leucophora obtusa. The sequence continues at coordinate 209,981,191 of OX465297.1, forward strand.
GTCGCAAGTTCGATACCCGGTGGCGGTAATAAAAAAACTTTTGTAAAATAAAAAAAATATAACTTTTTTTTGTGAAGAATTTTTTAAAACATTTAATTGGTGAAAAAGAGCTTCGTTTGCACTCGTTCAAAAAGTACTGAAAAAATGTTAAAATCGGAGTACTCCTCTCCTATGACAACTCAATGTTAAAATCATTAGTGTTTATGTTAAAAAAGAAGTACATCTAGATCATCAATTGTAGAGCTTTTTCTACTGCTTCGGCATTTCTTTTTTCGCTTGGACTTTACTGTCCTCTTATTGTACATCACGAAACTTCACAAGAAAATAATGGCGATGTCTCTCTTAAATAAATAATTGTGTAATATATGTAAAAATATATAAAAATTATAAAATTGTTGATTTTAATAAATCAAAAAAAGCTTGTTAATTTTCAGAAAACAGTACTGGCAAAGCACGTTTTAAGTAGTACCGCCATTTCGTCAAAAACAGTGCTCTCCCAGTACAATTTTTGTTGTAACGTCGGCAATTTCTACCTGGGTATTTTTCATTTTGTTAAAATAAATTTTAAATATGGTTATATTTCTTGTTTTACAAGAAAAAAAGAACAGAAATAATATTGACATTTTATACATGTAACTCAGTTCCTTTCTTAGTAAATCAAAAATATTTTTCTTAATTATATTTTTGGTTTTTAAGATGCATCATGTCAATATTTGTTTCTCTTTCAATTTTCCATAGTTTGATTTTTGTTCAACACCTCTTACTGCTCGCTTTTTATTTTTTTCGTTCATAAATCCTTTAATTTAAAACTCATGTCAATTAATCTACTTTATTACTTTTTCCTCTACTTCTCATACATATTTCATGTCTGCATTCATACCTCTACATCAATTTAAATTGATGTAGTGCTTGTAGCAATTCTAATAACAAAACAAAAACTGTATCCACTAAAAAAACGCTGTTTAGAATTTTGAAAAATAAAACAAGTGCTTTATTTATGATTTAGTCGAATTTAAGTTGCTCTACAAGTATTAAAAATAGGATAAGATTTTTTGTAAAACCAAATCTTGCCCACTCCTTAACAATAAAATAATTCTCAGAGACCATTTCATATGGGTTCCATTAAAAAGATTGAATATTTTAATTTTTCCTAAATATTTTCGGGCAATGCCATAATAAAATTTTTCATTCTATAATATTAATTCTTGTCGTTTATTTAACCTTCTTTTATATTTTTAATTTCACAATTTTCTGGAGCGTAAGGTTTGTTTTTTATATATAAAAAAGTTTTTTATTTTCGATATTTCGCTACTCCATTGTGTAGCATCTTCAGGAAATAACAATTAAATTAATAAATTAAATTTTTTCAAACTTTAAAATTGCTTATAATTTGTTAATATATTAATTTAATTGTTATTTCCTGAAGATGCTACATAATGGAGTAGCGAAATATCGAAAATAAACTTTTTTATATATAAAAAACGAGTAAAAAGGTTAAAGTCGGGCATGCCGACTATACAATACCCTACACCAGTTTGGTGTATTGTTTGGATCCGAAATTCGAATGGGTTAAAATGGGGCTTATGTCAAAATTTTCTATAATGTGAGTCAGCGCACCAAATTTCATTAAAATATCTTAATATTTGCGACCTGCAGTTTGTAACCAAGCCAATTTTGGGGGGACCCTTATATGGGCACTAGTTCTAAACATGGACCGATGTTCACCAAAATAAATAGGCTTCGTCCTTGGGCCAACATAGGTCTATGTACCAAATTTCATCAAAATAGCTTAATATTTGCGACCTGCAGCGTATAAACAATATAATTTTGGGGGGACCCTTATATGGGCACTAGTTCTAAACATGGACCGATGTTCACCAAAATCAATAGGCTTCGTCCTTGGGCCAAAATAGGTCTATGTACCAAATTTTATCAAAATATCATAATATTTGCGACCTGCAGCGTATAAACAGTATAATTTTGGTAGGACCCTTATATGGGCACTAGGTCTAAACATGGACCGATGTTCACCAAAATCAATAGGCTGCGTTACTGGGCCAATATAGGTCTGTGTATCAAATTTCATCAAAATATCTTAATATTTGCGACCTGCAGCGTATAAACATTATAATTTTGGTAGGACCCTTATATGGGCACTAGGTCTAAACATGGACCGATGTTTACCAAAATCAATAGGCTGCGTTATTGGCTCAATGTAGGTCCGTGTACCAAATTTCATCAAAATATCTTAATATTTACGACCTGCAGCGTATAAACAGTATAATTTTGATAGGACCCTTATATGGGCACTAGGTCTAAACATGGACCGATGTTCACCAAAATGAATAGGCTGCATTACTGGGCCAATATAGGTCTGGGTACCAAATTTCATCAAAATATCTTAATATTTACGACCTGCAGCATATAAACAGTATAATTTTGGTAGGACCCTTATATGGGCACTAGGTCTAAACATGGACCGATGTTCACCAAAATCAATAGGCTACGTTATTGGGCCAATATAGGTCTGTGTACCAAATTTCGTCAAAATATCTTAATATTTACGACCTGCAGCGTAAACAGTATAATTTTGGTAGGACCCTTATATGGGCACTAGGTCTAAACATGGACCGATGTTCACCAAAATCAATGGGCTGCATTATTGGGCCAATATAGGTCTGTGTACCAAATTTCATCAAAATATCTTAATATTTACGACCTGCAGCATATAAACAGTATAATTTTGGTAGGACCCTTATATGGGCACTAGGTCTAAACATGGACCGATGTTCAAAAAAATCAAACTTGTTCGTCCTTGGGCCAACATAGGTCTGCGTACCAAATTTCATCAAAATATCTTAATAGGTGCGACCTGTAGAGTGCGCACAAGATTGCATGGACAGACAGACAGACGGACGGACGGACGGACAGACGGACATCGTTAAATCGAAATAAAAAAAAATTCTGAACCGATCGGTATACTATAAGGTGGGTCTACGACCAATATTTTTTGGTGTTACAAACATCAGCACAAACTTATAATACCCTGACCACATAGTGGTGTAGGGTATAATAAACCTTACGCTCAAAAAAATTGTGAAATTAAAACTATAATATTAATATTATATTTTGCAAGAGTAAAGAAATTGATTTTTTTTAAGACATTGTGAATTTTCATACCACGCTTTCACATTTTCCCGTACAATCACCAGCAGATTCGATATCATTATTTTGGCTATACTCATTTATATATGGGATTAAACGGGCGATTTTTTGTTAGTTATAGGCATTAATTGATCAAAGAAAATTTTATTTTTTTTTACTGAGAATTGAAGGGGTATAGTTATTAAAAAATTAAATTTTTTATAATATAGACTTTTTCACTGAACGAAGGTATGTATAGTTGATCTCTTTGATCGGTAAATGAATGTTTTTCGTTCGATTTTGAGATCACATATTATCAAAATTTTATTTAATTATTATCAATTAAAAAATTTTTACAAATAAATTAAAGAGAATAAAAAATTTTAAAATTCGATAAGGCCATCATAATAGAATACGCATTTCCTGGTCTTGCTACAAACCCATCTTCAGTATCCATGCCCTTATGGGTTAATAATTGATGATGATCTATTTATATTGAATGTGAAACAAATTAGCAAATTAAAACAACTCAATTACACTAACATCAACGAAATTGTAGGAATGCTATTTTTATCCTCTATTATTACTGTTTTTGCTTTGAACTTTAATTCTTAAAGTATGGCAGCTGGTTCTTTTAGAATTTAACTCTGATCGACCACTTATATTATAAAGCTCATATAGTATTCGGGCATATTAAATTATATTTTTCACCGTATCTAGTGTGTTAAGATAAGTGAAGGTATGTATAAATCATAAATCGTTACCCGCTGTCTTAAAATGCAGTAAATTATATGATAAGAATAGTCAAAACGATTGCAGAAAAACGTCAAAACACTTGCCCATTTCAGGGCTAAGATATATTATAGTTTTTTCTTCGCAAAACACAAAATTTTATTAAAAATAGATTCTTTTCTATAACTAATTAATATTTTAGCCGTTCTTTTCTACTAAAACTTGCGTTGTTTATTGATTAAAACTAAAAGTGAAATTTGATGTCAAACTTCATGGCAAGAGCCGCTTGCATGTCTTATCATGATATTGCAATAATAAGTGTCTTGCGATGAATTCATTTTGACAATTACTTGCAATCGTTTTATTGCAAGTCATGCAAAAAAATTTTGCTAACAAGGCAGGTATCCTAATAGGTTCTCTCCCTTCTTATTGAGATTCGTATATGTGATAGAGAAGAGAAAAGTGTACACGTATTTCTTTTAGTGGCCCTATCTCATGGTTAGGGATTAAAAGTGACCCAGTTTTTCGATTTTTATTCTATTTCTTATAATTTTTTAAGAAATTTCGTATCAAATAAAGCTTTTTTGGAGAACCATCTACCGTTATACAAAACATGTCCAAACATGGCCAACGTTTTTCTTATTCAATTATTATTTTTTTCTGATAGCACATTTGTATAGAACATACTTTGAATTTTTTCATTGGCATTGAAATTTCATTATCATTAGTTAACTAATGCCAATGCCACAAAACTTCATTACCATTTAATGCTACTTTAATTTTTTAGCATTAGAATTTGTCCTACCAATGCTAATGAAATCGCACTAATGCCTTAAAAACTAACTACAATTGAACAAAAATGTACGAAAAAAGGGGATGTTTGGGTTTCCAATACCGAATCGGTATTGAGAAATCGGTATTGAAAATTTTCCAGTACCGAATTTTCGCTATTCATATAAATATTCTTATTTAGCGCGTAAACTGAGATATAGCACATTGATTACAAGCACACCTACTATTCTCTCTTGTGTTTGATATTGATTCAATTTTGATTCGATTCAGTAATTTGTTTTAATAGATAATTCGTGAAGAATAAATCAGATCACAACTTTGAAGAATTTATTCAAAATAATTATTTTCAAAGATAATAAAAAAAGCTGAGTTATAAATTCGCGAATCAAAAAATATAAAGATAATTTGCGCGAATTAATTTTATATTTTTTTGATTCGCGAAGACATATTATTGACTAAAATTAATTTGCAAATCAAAAAAACATTTTTAAATCCTAAATAAAATCAAAAAAAAAATTGCGAGAATCAAAAAAATCAACATAATGAACAGCAATTTCTTTTATTATTTTTTTTTTTAAATTTAGAAAGAAAATTTGAACAAATTTGACAATTCCCATCACCAATACTGGGAAATCGTACACACAAAAGTGAACAAATATTTATTAGATTAATTTTTTAATCTTTTGACTTTCTCTCAAGAAAATGTTTAGGATTTTTTATGTTTAAATTAATTAAGACTCGTGAATATACACCTTGCAAAAGTCACACTATTTATAAGTAATCATAACACTATGCGACAGTCAAAATCGGGATGGGATGAAACCAACGGAAAATGTTATATCAGTGAAAAACAACCCTACGGGAAATTTTAACAAACTGTCACCGAACTGGCCCCTTTATATGAAATAGACTGGTCACTTTTACATGGCGTTGTCATGGGAGGTGGAAATTGACCCCTTGTGACATGTCACGAGACAAATCCTAGGACAGGTTACTGAACTCTCATAAAAAACAAAGTTCAGGGACCTGTCTTGGGATTTGTCTTGTGACATGTCACAAGGGGTCAATTTCCACCTCCTATGACAACGCCATGTAAAAGTGACCAGTCTATTTCATATAAAGGGGACAGTTTGGTGACAGTCTGTTAAAATTTCCCGTAGGGAAGTTATACGTGTCCCGGCGTTTCGTTGGGTCACCCCTAGGAATCGAGATATATCTTTTTTTTGACATAACTCGAGAACCACTAGTCCGATTTTGCTCAAACAATTTTAAAAAAATTCAAAATTACAATTCCTTTAATCTGTTCATATAACGTTTTTCTATATACTCAACAGTTTTGCCGGTAAAAATAAATGTTTGTTACCGCTACCATAAAAATCAATAACCTTTTGTTTATTACTTTTTTTTAATATTTTAGGCAAAAAATATTTTTTTCTTCATACATTTATTTTTACCGGCAAAACTGTTGAGTATATAGAAAAACGTTATAAGAACAGATTAAAGGAATTCTAATTTTTAATTTTTTTAAAATTGTTTGAGCAAAATCGGACTAGTGGTTCTCGAGTTATGTCAAAAAAAAGACCACCAAAGGTCAAATCGATATATCTCGATTCCTAGAGGTGACCCAGCGAAACGCCGGGACACGTATAACTTCTTTTTTACCGATATAACTTTCCCCGGTAGTTTGAACCCTTCCCGATCACTGACCCCTACCATTTGTCTCACAGTGTAATCAGACATTTTTTGGATGGGTTAATTTTAGATTTTGCGTTGTACAAAGTTCTAGTTGAGTAAAAATGCAATAGACTCGTATTTATTAATGTTTGCATCTTTAAAATATAAAATTTGTAAATAATTCCAAACACAAAAACAGAATTATTGTCAAATTTGTTAAAATTTCTTTTTAAAAAGACATAAAATATTAAAATAATAAACAAACAAAATTGTATGCAATACCGAAATCAGTATCGTTCTAAAATCGTTATTTTGAATTTGCTAAAATGGCTCGAATTGCGACAATTTCGGTATTACCGAAATCGGCACTGGAAAGCTTTAGCTTTACATTGATTGTTTTATAAAAATAGATCGCCTAGGGATCCCTCCCGCATCAGGTCTGTTTGTATTATCGGAGTGTGTTGGTACGGAAAATATCACTTGAAATTAAGAATATATAACTGGAAGTTCAAAATATATCAATAAAATTTAGAAAAACATCAACTGTAATTCTGAATATAGCAATTGGAGATCAGAAATCATCAAATAAAGTTAAGAAAATGTCAATTGAAATTCGGAAATCATGAATTAAAATTCAAATAAAAAAATATTATCTCATGAAATATTAATTGAAATTAATATATCAATTTAATATCAGAAAACATCAACTGAGTTTTAGAAAACATCCACAAATGTTAATGCGCAACTTAAGGCTGAGTTACCCAACCGTAAACGTATCTGTAACGAATCAGCTGTTTCGAAACCACAAGAAGAAATGTATACGAATGGTTACTAACACGTAAATGTAAACGTACTTGCCGGATCATTCTGTTGAAATCAGAATTTTCTATCCGGCATCGAAACAGCTGAATGATTTTAGTTGGAAAAAATATGAAATGAATAAAGAAAATTGATTCAAACAACAAATAAGAAATAAAATTTAACAAATAAATGGAAAAATTTAGAATAAAATATAAAACCACATGAAATAGATGCTAAATAGTAATGTCGTTTACGGTAATCTATAAGTGTACTTTTTAGCTACGGCACGGTACAGTTACATCACATTTACGTTTACGGTCCCATAATTCGCCCTTTACTCTTCCTTCGCCACGTACGGTCTTTTATAAAATTCCAGTGCTTCTATAATTATAACTGTTATGTTATTTATAACAAAGCCCAACTACTTAACAATATTTATGGCATTAACCTTATAGCATATGCTGAGGTGTATACCTAAATGTAGTGTTACGTTACCAGATTGATGTGTTTAGGAAATCCCGTTTCTTGGGATATTTTCTTACAGAAAATTCCAGAGTTTTCTTTACTAGACTAAAATAATTTTGTAACAATGTTTCCGTTGAGTTGAACCGTTCTTACCAACTTAATGATCAGTTAAGTATACCAACCTATTCTCAATTTGAGGTTATAAAACCGAATGGAACGAATTTAACTACCATGCAGTAGTTTCTCTATAAAACAAGTAAGCAATTCTTGTTTTTTAGTTTTCACTGAATTTAAAACAAAAAAACAAAAAACTACTTCATAAACCCCTCTTTAGAATATTTTGGTGAAATTTTATTATTTTTTATTGCCTGCACTTTGGCAATTTTTTTATATCAAATGCAATGTATGTATCGAAATGGATGTATAGATGCAAGTGTATGCATGTGTAAGTGTGTATCTGTGATTGTGTTTTGTGAATGTTGGTTGTTCAAGCATTTTTTGTGGGTATCCAATATAGTTGGGTCAGCGCTTGTGGCCAGAATGGTTCTGGTTGTAACGCTGGACAAGTTGTGTTACTATTGCTGCCATTCATATCCATTGATGATGATGAGTACGATGAGGCTGATATATTTAGGGTGGACATTTGTTATGGAAGAGTTCGAGAGGAGGCACTGGTCGTGATATTTTGTAGCCTGATGCTTGTTGTTATTGAGTGCAAATAGCAATTTTGAATTTTTTTGTAAAATTCTTGTTTTTATTTTTTATGCTTTTACTGGTTGCAGATTTGTTTTTTATCATTTTCATTATTTTCTGTTTTTTGTAATGCAGCTTATGCAATAAAAATTTTTTTACTACAGGCTCGAGGGTGAAAACGAAATACTTGCTTTGCTGGGTAAATTGTTGATGGCAACCAGTTTTTTCTATTATTGCATGTTATTGTGCACATCCGTGCAAACAACATGCATACAACAGGACAATTTTTTATTTTTTTTGTTTGTGTTGCTGCTGTTTTAGCAACACTACATTTTTATTGCAACTTTCTCTTGTTTTTTTTTTTTTTTTAACAATTTTGAATTTTCTAACCGTGTTTCATAAAAATGCTTTTGTTGGTTAAGATAGTTTTTTGCATTCTCCCGTTGTTGTTTAGTTATCCAAGTTGGGGGTTATGGAATTTTAGAAATTCGTATTTGTAACTAGATTATGGACGAGTGTATGTGTAGGTTTGTGTGTATTAACAAAATTGAATTGAAATAGTGTTGTATTTTAGCTTTTGTGGGGTCAGTCACGTTTGTTTGTGTTGTTTAATAGTTTTTTTTTTGTGTAGACCCGCATTCATTCGGTTTCATTGTTAATTTTGAGTAGTTGCCGGATGTTGGTATTTTATCATTGGCATTTTTGCTGCTTCTGCATTTTGATGTCGATTTTTTATTTCGATTTTGCTCTTACATTTTACAGTGGGACCAAAAGAAAAAAAGTGCTACAAAATGATTTTGTATCACCAAAATTGTATGTGAAAGCAAGACACATAGAAACCAGTACCCCGTTTCTGTATCTAATGCGAGAAGTTTTCTCATCGAGAAATGCATGGTCATCCTGCATTAGACAGGGTAATTTAAGCGATGATAAAATGGACTGGAGTTGTAGTCGTAAATATTTCAGATATTGTAACTTTTATAACCGAGTACACACGTAGTTTAGTAAAATACCTAATTAAATTAGAAATAACTTACATGCAGCGCATTACTAGCAGGGTTGCATTTCACATGTTTTTTGCGAAAACTTTTTCGATGCGAGAAATATAGAAACGGGGTGCAGGAAATACAAACTGATTGTTTTTCCGACATGTTCGCCGGGACAAATTATTTTAGAAGCATTCACCCAGCGTACGCGAATACTTTTTGTAAAAACTATCGCGATTACGAGATTCGCAAACGCTCTTTCATTGTGTTTAAATTTATCGCAGAACGGTCAGTGTGTGCTTCCTGATTTCCATGTTTCTTGATGAAGGTAAGACTTTCAAAACAATTACAATTATGGACTACATAACCAAGCATTTTTTCGTTTCTGCATTTACCGAAATTTGGAACGGGAATACCGACACTTAAAAACATGCAATTTAAAATAAAAAAACTTGATTAATGTACACTTTTAACGTTGCTATAAATGCAATTTCTTGTCAGTTTTTAAAAACTTTTAAAATAAATAGGAAAAATTTTATACACATTTTTAAAATCATTTAAGAATTTGTATCAAACCAATTTTTCTATTTCTTTTATGGCCCGTAACTTAACGAAACAACAACACTATTACTTCAATTTGAGGTCATGGCTGGACAAGTCCCACACAACACGAAAGTACACGGTTAGTGTAGTAAATTTTCCAAAAGTGTTTAACCCTGGTAGGTAAGATTCTTATATTATTGTACTTGTGCTTTTTTCACACAAATTGCATTTAATAAAGCAAAAAATTTCGTGTTGTCGTATTTTTAAAGGCTCCATTAGTCTTTGCGTTCCGTGACGGTTCTGTAATGTGCCGTGCCGGATGGCTCTTTTGTGTAGTTAGTCTTTTCCGTAACAACGTATCAGCTGTTTAATGTTGTTTTTCTCAGCAGAGATCAGCGCCAACCAGATTAATCGGTTGCGGTGGCGAAATAAAAAAAATTGCAGCGGCGGCTTAAAACTGGCTGTGAGCCAAAAGCTGATCGGCTAGCAAACTTTAAGTTGACACATACAAAACATCGGCTTAACGGTAAAAAAAAAGAAAATTAAAAAAATATATACTATTTTTAGACTTTTATCATAAAAAAAAAATTTCGACGGCGGCGGTAACAAAAATTGGACGGCGGCTAGGCTTAGCCGGTTTAAGCCATTCGTCGCAGATCGCAAAACAGCAGCTGTCAACTCACTGTCACTTAACGGATAACAAAAATTCTGTTTTCAACAGGTTCATCCGGCACGGCACGTTACATAACAGACAAACTAACGACTCAAATGCTTTTTCATAGAACAAAAACAAATCAGCTGATTCGTCACGGCACGTTACGTACAAACTAATTATACCTTAAGACTTTAATTGCACTTCTTTTTACTACATAAATGATAAAAAAAAATTATCTATCAATCAGTAAAATTTACTTCTTTTACAGTTATTTCGGTAAGTTTAAAATGGCTAGAATTTAGCCATATTCAAACAAAAATTTGGAAAAAGTGGGTGAAATTAGCAAACAATCGATAAAATCTAAAAAATCGCTGGAAATAAAAAATTGTTAGAATTGGAAAACATCACCAAAATTAAAGCAAAAAATCGTATATAATAAAAAACGCTAGAAATAAAAAAAAATCGCCAAAAACAAAAAATGCTGGAGTGTTGATAAATTGTCAAGATAGAAAGAAGAGGCTAAAAATCAAAACAAACTCTAGAATTTAAAAAAGCTAATAGAATTTCAAAATTCAAAAATAACGCCTACATCTAAAAACTGAAATTGGAAAGAATTTAAGAGAAAAAGATCGCCCAAAATTTAAGGACAATCATCAAAATTTTAAAAATCATCAAAAAATAAAATGAAATGAAAATTTTGAAACACATTTTAAAAATTACAAAATTAAGAAATTAAATATGTAAATTAAAAAGCTCGTTAAGCTTGTAAAAAAATCTCCTTAATTAAAAACTAATTCTTCCATATTGAAAAATCGCTAAAACTTTAATTTAAACAATATCGTCAGTATTTCGAAAATTAAATTAAAACGGACAACGGCTTTGGCTCAGGGGAGTCCTAATGAACCATCTGTGAAGAAATTATTAAAAAATTCGCTTAAAGGAAATTTTAATTGTTAATATCTCGAAAGCTAAAAGAGCTAGTAGAAATATGTTTGCACCAGAGATCAAAACATTGCCTGTTTCTACACTCATAGAAATAAATCTGTAAAAATAACAGAAAAAGTTACTAAAAATAAGTTAAAAATGATGCTGCGGAAAAAACTTATAAAATTAGCAGATTATTTTTGCTATTTATTAGTAATATAGGAACAGCAAAAATAAAACTGTTAAATGTACCGAATTTTAGTTATATTAGAGTTAAATTTTTGTTAATAAAAAATAGCAAAGTAACCTGCTAAAATCAGCAAGAAATTTTGCTAAATAATTAGCAGCCTAAAAAATGACAACAAATTTTAAAATTTTCGAATTTTTTTTTTGATTTTTTTTTAATGCAAATAAAAATCGAGCCTTTCGAAAACTGCAGTTTGCAGTTTTTTTAGCAAATATTTCTGCTGGTTTTAGCAGAATAGACTGCTATTTGCATTCAACCTAATTTAGCTTAAAAATAGTAAAAATTTTGTAGATATAACAGTTTATTTTAACTATTTTTAGTCTACTAATATTTAGCAAAATTTTCTGCAGATTTTACGGAACAATTTGTTATTTTCAATTAACTAAAATTTGATTTAAATATAACTAAAATCCTGTAAAGTTAACGGTTTTAGTAGGTTTGAGGTTAAGAAGAAGAATAAACCTTCCTCAAAAGTTATAAACACATTAAATTTGCAAATCAGACTAGATCTAGTTTCTGCCTTTTTATGGACAGGCTTCATCAGTGATCTTCCATTAAATTGTATTATTGTATATATTTTTATTGTCAGATTGTCTCTATATGAATAATTTCAGAAGTGATCAAACATACATATAAAACGAGTAAAAAGGTTAAAGTCGGGCATGCCGACTATACAATACCCTACACCAGTCTGGTGTATTGTTTGGATCCGAAATTCGAATGGGTTAAAATGGGGCTTGTGTCAAAATTTTCTATAATGTGAGTCAGCGCACCAAATTTCATTAAAATATCTTAATATTTGCGACCTGCAGTTTGTAACCAAGCCAAGGGGACCCTTATATGGGCACTAGTTCTAAACATGGACCGATGTTCACCAAAATCAATAGGCTTCGTCCTTGGGCCAACATAGGTCTATGTACCAAATTTCATCAAAATATCTTAATATTTGCGACCTGCAGCGTATAAATAGTATAATTTTGGTAGGACCCTTATATGGGCACTAGGTCTAAACATGGACCGATGTTCACCAAAATCAATAGGCTGCGGTACTGGGCCAACATAGGTTTGTGTACCAAATTTCATCAAAATAGCTTAATATTTGCGACCTGCAGCGTATAAACAGTATAATTTTAGTAGGACCCTTATATGGGCACTAGGTCTAAACTTGGACCGATGTTCACCAAAATCAATAGGCTGCGTTATTGGGCCAATATAGGTCTGTGTACCAAATTTAATCAAAATATCTTAATATTTACGACCTGCAGCGTAAAAACAGTATAATTTTGGTAGGACCCTTATATGGGCACTAGGTCTAAACATGGACCGATATTCACCAAAATCAATAGGCTACGTTATTGGGCTAACATAGGTCTGTGTACTAAATTTCGTCAAAATATCTTAATATTTACGACCTGCAGCGTATAAACAATATAATTTTGGTAGGACCCTTATATGGGCACTAGGTCTAAACATGGACCGATGTTCATCAAAATCAAACTTGTTCGTCCTTGGGCCAACATAGGTCTGCGTACTAAGGTTCATCAAAATATCTTAATATTTGCGACCTGTAGAGTGCGCACAAGATTGCATGGACAGACGGACGGACGGACAGACGGATATCGTTAAATCGAAATAAAAAAAAATTCTGAGCCGATCGGTATACTATAAGGTGGGTCTACGACCAATATTTTTTGATGTTACAAACATCAGCACAAACTTATAATACCCTGACCACATAGTGGTGTAGGGTATAAACATTCTACTTCAGATTTTCTCTGTTTATCTTCTTATTTCCTCCGTGTCACCTTTTCACAAATATTGCCACATTGACGTATGGTTTGTACGTACAAGTGCAGGCAATTTGTGTATATTGGAGATGGACAGCCAACAGGGCATTTTTATTTTTTATAGTAAAGTGTTGTTTTTTCAAACGCGTCGTATAGACCAAATACAATTAACATTGTCATTGGTTTTAATTTTGCTGTTCTTATTTTACTAGTATTTAGCAAAAAAATCTGCTAATTTCTGCTTTTTTTTCTGCAGCATCATATTTAACTCATTTTTAGTAACTTTTTCTGCTATTTTTACAGATTTATTTCTGTTAGTGTACCTTTTGAGTTCCATTCTTTGAAATTTATTGAGAACGCCTATGCTCCATTTGCCCCACTGTCCATTTCTCACACAATTGTTTTTTATTAAGCCAGTTGTTATTGTTATTTTTCCATGTTGTTGTTGTTTTAGTAATTGTTTGTATCTAATGCAATTTTTGTAACTAAGCCTTGCATCATGTTTAAACATGGTTACTATTGTCATTTCCCCCACCACTTCCACATGTCGAGTGCCGTTTTTAATTTTTTTCTAACCTCTTTTGGCCATATGTGTGGAGTTTTTATTGTGGCAAATATGTACTCTTGTCATGTGATTCATTTAAATCCGATTTTCAATTATTGGATTTTGTTTTGAAGCTTTATGCAATTGTTTTTTTTTTTATTTCACACCTACTTGTGTTTACTTGGTTTCATTTGTTGTCGAGATAACTTGAAATTTAAAGAATTTTTTGGGAAATGTATAATAATTTACATAATATAGGAGGTTGGTAAAGTTTCAGAGAGATACAGGTAGACGGACACCGTTAAATCGAATTAAAAAATTTATCTGAGTCGATGGGTCTATGCCTAATATTTGTTGTTGTTAGCACTAACTAAATGTACCCTGTCCACATCGTGGTATAGGGTTTCATGAGTGAGCCCAAAAATGTTAGCGTGCTCATTCGAATAAGCGAGCAAAATTTAAGAGCGAGCGAGATAATTCCATCAGATTCGTTGCTCTTGCATTTAATTATTTCAAGCAAGCCATTTGTAAAAGGTATTTCTTAAGCTGCCTACACACTAGGGAACATGGTTGAGGGAACAAAAAATATCAAAAAATTTTGTAAACACGAAATGCACGCTCTCAACACGCACACACACACAAAAGCACTCACACATTCACAAAAAATGCTCTCTTTTTTTCAGTATGTTCCCTAGTGTGTAGGCAGCTTTAGAGTTGGGCTTAATCGTTCTTTTTGGTGACTCGGTCTTATCGTTCAATAAAATTCATTAAACTAGTTCGTTCAAATCGTTCAATCGTTCTTTTTTGGTATCGTTCTTTTTTGTCATGAGCTGTGTCTGAACAGTGATTCGTGAACGGTGTCGTTCGTTCGACAATTTATTGGCGCACTACATGTTACAAGTTTATATTAATTTTATTGTGCTAGACTAATAGCGTCAGAAAATTACAATTTCATTAAAAATTTTAAATTATTAAGAAAAACATTTAATTCTGTAATAAAATTAATAAGAAAGGGATACAAATTTTCTATGACTAAAAAAAAGAACGAAATGAACGATCGAACGAAAAGAACGAATAATGGTGAACGATGTCTATCGTTCAATGAAATGAACCGTTCAAATGAACTAGTTCGTTCATGAACGACACAACTCTAGTATTTCTTAACTTCCTTCATTACAAAGGTACTGTGATTGACAACATGGATGACGCAATTGCCTTTTTTTGCTTTTCGTTTAAAACTCAATATGAGGTCTTTTAATTAATTTTTAAATAGCTTTTAAAAAGCGTATAAAATTTGATTACAATCACCCACATGAATAATCCAACCACATACTATGGTTTTATAATTAAAAATAAAAATACAAGCCAAAACTTTCAAAATTAAATGTTGATCAAAAAGCCACATCTTAAAGCACATACTTAGGCAGCAGATATGCAAACGAACAGGCTTATGAGTTCAAAAAAAAAAAAAAAATCTGATGATAATCCTAAACATTGGCTAATTGTATTGTCAAATATTTTTATACTAAATATTCAACCCTTTCTTTTAAACTCTTTACGCACCAGGCAATAGCATGAGGAAGTACAAAATTAAATAACTCTGCTTGTAGAAGGTAGACTCAAAGGGGTTAATTATAATTAAAAATATTTACAAAAATCTCACAAAGGGCAGAAAGTAAGGTTAATTTTGGAAAAGGCCTACCAAAGAATTTGTAAACAGAAAAAGGCTCATAGAGCTCTTGATAAACTTGTAAAAGTCAATTTAAAACGAAAACAAATTTACACACATTTTCGTAAAAAGGCGGCCAATTTAAGGTAAATAAGGCGAAAATTGCAATTTGTAAACTAAAATGTGTAACTAATTTTCAAAGCTAAAATCTCTAGACAACGATACTATTTATACGCCGCCTACCACATTAACTTCCCAGAACTTTGGCAAAAACTCCGGTTTGCCTTTTATCTACCTAAATAAAATAAAATTTGTGAATTTTAAAAATCTTTGTTGTTTAAATAAAATTGACTTTTTAAATTTAATCCTTTCGTAAATTTTCCTTTTAATCCTTTGAACACCAATATTAACGATACCATCTTCGTGTTTGCTAATTTTGCTTCTGGCCGCCCTCAACCTCAAGTTCATCTACTTACTAAACGAGTTAAATCTATTAAGGAAATTTTGTGTGTTCGTAGGCGATATACCGAAACACAACAGATAAACAAAATAAGAAATTTGTTATGCTCTGACGAAAGGGTAGTATAACGAAGGAAAAAGTACGAGTCTGTATATATATCCCGAATTACTATGGCCAACACGCGATGTTGGTGATCCTCGAAGCACGCCTACTAATATTATCTTAATTGCACGCAAAATTAGTACCGCCAGCTGTGTGTCAACTTGTTAATGACCTTGCACTAAATTGCTTTTTCACTTTACATTTGTATCCTTTCCACAGCGGAATATCCTTTCACACACAAAAGTCTTTATTGTTATTTAAATCTAGCAATATTGGTTTGAGCAACTATTTAGGAGAACCCTTTTTAGTTCAACTCTTTTTCAAACATAAAGTCTTACAAATATTCTCGCGCACAAATACAATCAAACAACTAATGAGTTAAGGCCTGTAGAGCAGTGTTGCCATAAGCGCGATTTTCTCATCAGATCTAGCGATTTTATTTCGGAAAAAATTATCTAGCGATTTTTTTTTTCAGCCGTAATATAATTTTTAAAACTCGGTTTTATGTTGAAAAATACTATAAAATTGATATTCTTTTATTAAAAAAGACAACCCAGTCAGAAAAATACAAACGGGAAAGCGGTGGCAAAGCACTTTAACAGGTGGTACAAGTACTGGCAAAAAGTGCTTTCCCATTCCCAAAATGATAACATCATTAGACAAAAGGACCGGCTGTTCAAAAAGCGCCGGAAAAGCATTGGAGGAACAAAATTTTTAAACGTTGGCAAAACGCTGGCAAAACCAATAAATAGGTGGTCTGGAAATATATTTTCCAAAATAAAATTTAAAAAAAGTTCATATGTATTATTTTTGGTTCTACCGTGATTTGAACCCAGGCCGTCAGATTGGCAGACGATTGCTCTACCCACTGAGCTAACGAGACATATAATATTTAATGGCTAAACACATAAATGTGTGATAATAGCTTGACAACTACTGGCTGTGCCACAATGCTAGTACTGGCAAACAATTTTTAGTAACTAGTATGCCAGTGTTGGGAGGGCAAAAAAAACTTAGTCTTGAAGGAGCTTTCCCACAAACAAAAAAATTGATTTTATAAAACAAAAAAAATTTTAAATTAAAAAAAATCCAAAAAAAATTTTTTGCTTGCAACCGGATTTGAACTCGGAAACTTCCGACTACAAACAATTTTTAACGAAGCGTCAGCATTTTTATAAAATCATTGGTTTACCAGTGAATTGATTTTTGTACGCCTGGTAGCATTGGCTAGGTAGCACTGGATAACCACTGGTTGCAAACCTTGGCATATCACTCTAAGCCAATTCTTTGCCAGTGGTTTTTTTTATAAACCACCGAAATTTTTGTAAAAAAAATACTGGTAAAACGCTTTTCGCAAACGCTGGCAAAGCGTCCCAAATGAGTGTTCTGCGAGTCATTTATTTTTAATACCATGGTTACCCAGTGGTATGCCAGTGCTTGATTTTCTGTACCACTGGCAATTTCTGACTGGGAACCTCTTAACCGATTTTAGTAAAAAAAAACTTTATAAAATATACGCATTTGGATAAAATATTGATGTGCAGTTTTTCACCGTACAACGCCCTCCATTGAGTATTTTCTATACTAATATTGATTCAATGAAAATCGGAATTCATTATTTGAAGCTTAAGCACAGTACTAAGTTGTTTTTCACGTGGAAAAAGTTCACTCGAACTTTAAAGTCCTCAAATTGCAATTTAATTTATAAAAATGAACAATTTTTAAATTTTATAACAAAGCCACAATCACAATAAACGCAAAATGTAAATTTTTTCCAAGAAAAATAATAGTCTTGTACATTAAATTTGCGTGAAAACAAATTCTACACAATTTTCACGTGAAACTCATTATCGTGAAAAATCATTTTTTTTATATGGAGTATAACAGTTTTTTCACGTGAAGTTGAAACAACTTACGGTGCTTTAATCGTAAAATTTTTCATTATTTAAAAGTTTGTAAAACTTCTTATGAACATATTAAATAAATTTTTGAGTAAAAAACTCCTTTAGGTACCATTTTTAAACAATCTAGCAATAAAATGGCTAAATTTTTCCACTATTTATAAACCCGATCAAAAAAATTTATATATAGTCATATATAGTAATATCTTGTTTTATCTTATAATATATGAGTATATATATTGTCATGAATAGCCATATATAATTATTAGACCGACTCACCGTATATAGACAGAAAAGAAGCAAAAAAAGTGCCTCCCTTAAAATAAACCTTGGTTTATCTTATGATCACGGTTGGCATTGAATACCTTTTCATAATAACGGTAGTTGGCTACAGCAGCTACTTCAAGACCCATATGGAAATTATAAAAAGTCGATTCCATTAACGGCATACGTCTTTTTGTATCACCGGTTTCATTTCGCTTTTTTACCGGTCTAATTCTGTAATAACTTGAACTACCGTTAAAATACCGCTAAAATACCTAAACACAGATTCATAACGGTATTTTGCAGATACAGCAAAATGTAACAGGTAATATTATAAAATAAAACCTGTCATATTAGGATACACATGCCACTATTGTACTCGCAGTCCTAAAATTTTAATATCGGTATTGATGTGTACGTGGTAGGCAACTACCGTTATATTGAAAAGGTAGTGCTTGCCAACCATACTTATGATGATTCCCAAAATATTTCGGGTCTAGGAATGAGATCTCACGAGCTGGACCGTTTTTAAAAAAGGTAAACACAGATTTTTGAATTACAACGAACCGTTATCATACACAGAGTTGAATAGAATCAGCTGAGATATCTTAAGAATTTAGGTTGATGACAAAAAAAGGATAAAAATAGCATTGTTAAATTTCGTTGATGTTAGTCTAAGTTGAGTTGTTGATAACAAACCCGATTTGCTTTCAACAGCCACATAAGTAGACGATTATCAAAATATTATCCCACTCAAAGGCTAAGGGCACTGATGATGGCTTTGTAGCGAAAGCCGAAAATGCGCATTCTGCCTTGCTGGTTTTATCGAATTTTTTCAATAATTTTTATTCTTTGTAATTTACTTGTAAAAATTGTATCATCTTTCTTTGATTTGAAAATAATTTAAACAGAAAGTGATATTAATTTATGATCTTGAGTCAAACTAAAATAACATTCATTTACTTAAAATAACAGATCAACTAAAAACATTTCCCCAATATTTTTTATTGTATTTTTTTTTAAATAAAATTTGCTGGTGCGGGAAACGGAACCTGGGTCTACAGATTGCCAGTCAATAGCTCTACCATCTGAGCTATATCGACATGTAATATTTAATAGATAAAAACATAATTGACCTGCTGCACACAAGTAAGCTTACTCGCCAACATACAAAAAATCAAAAAATATGTGGTTACATATGTCCTTACCAGTGTTTAAAAATATTGAGTCTAAAAATAGATTTCAAAAAATTTTAAAAAAAATCTAGAAAATTATTTTCTATTTGAAATAATGATAAAAATAAGTCATTATCAGTAACTCATTATTATATGTTTTAAAATAATGCAGAAGGTAAGTGGGTGTCATTACTGGTAGTCCAAAAAATGATGATATGTCATTACCGTTTCTACACTGGGATGTATATTAGTGTTATGACTAGGGCAACCAAAAAAAAAGCTCTAAAAGCAATGTTTTAAGCTCTTAAAAAAAGCTCGAAAAAACAGTAAAATAAGCAGTTAAAATGCAAAAATAAGCCCTTAAACTTCATTACTTCTTCATTAAAATCCTCTAAAATTGAAATTTTTTATTTAATACAATGCTACATTCCTTGGAACTTCAGGAATCAGAGAAAGTTGTGACATTCTTGAATTTATTTTCATCGCGAAATGCATTAAAGAATTAAATGTGCTAAAATCATTCTTCCTTAAGGAAATCGTCATTGTCATATTTTTACTATTAGAAGTCAGGTTGGAAAATTAAAAAGTTTATTTTAACAAGAGATTTTTTAATTTAAAATAAATTAAAAAAAACAAATTTTAAATAAAAAAATTTATGTCGACTTAAAATAATTTTAAAAATGACTGATTTTATGAAAAACAAAAGCAAAAATATTCTCAATTTTCGAATAAAAAAGCTAAAATAAGCTTATTTTGCAAAGAAAATAGCAAAAATAAGCCAATATATACAAAATAAGCAAAAACAAGCAAAATTAGATAAAATAAGCAAAAAAAAAAGCTCTAACAAATATAGCTCAAAATTCTTATATTTTTAAGATCAGAACTTGTATTTAATCTAAACTGTTCTATCTCTTCAAATAAAAAACATGCCCTGGCTTCTTTTTGGTTGGCCTAGTTATGACTTTTTGATTTTTTTTTTCGCAAATATCAAATTTTACATGCCCTAGACAAAAAGGCCATAAAAAAATATTAAGAATCGCAATCTTACTTTTTCGCTACTGTCAAAAAAGTTCCAGCACCAAAAGGGTTGAAATTTGGTCTATACTGTTTTAGTTTAATTAAAATATTTCTCCGAAGTTTTAAGCAAATGAAACTCAAATGATGCGTATTAAAAGCTATTTACGGTAAAATTACGAAACCTTTTTGGAGGGACTTTTGGATTCATTTTTTGTCGTTTACAATAATTCTTGTAATAATTCGTTATGTAAATTATGCAAAATCCCCGAGAAAAAATTGATTTGGAAATTGCATTTGGTGCGGCATGTTTTTATGCCAAAATGACCCGCAAACACGATTTTTATTATTAATTTAGTGTTGCCTATCACGTGGTGATAGGTAAAATTTTTGTTAAAAATGAGTCATAACTAGGGTATTCAATCGATTAATTGTTATTCGATTTGAGAAAATTTGAGAAAAATTGTTCGAATAATTTTAAGTGTCCAAATTTCGAATAACGATTAATTCGAATAATTTCATACGATTAATCGATTAATCGAAATTGGTAGAAAATTACAAACATTTTTGAAAAATATAAATTTTTTACTACCCATGTGAAAATCGAAATATATATGAACACACATGATCATACATTGACTTGTATATGATCATGCATGGGCATACATTGTCATATACGTACATGCATAGTTCAATGTATGACCATACATGATCTCATATATTTCCATATATCTTTGGATCCGAAATTTCAGGGTATATGACCGTACATGTTCATATATGACCATATATGCTCACATATGATTCATGTATGCTCATATATGATCATATATGGCCATATACCTCCATATACCCTCAAATTTCGGATCCAAAGGTATATGGAAATATATGAGATCATGTATGGTCACACATTGAACTATGCATGTTAGTATATGACTATGTATGCCCATGCATGATCACATACGAGCCAATGTATGATCATGTATGTTCATATATATTTCGATTTTCACATGGGTAAAGTAAATGTGTTAAAAACTCAAAAATTTTTTTAAAAATTGTGATAAATAATTTGCCTATCCGGATTTCATTCTGGCCTAAAAAAATAATTAAGGGACGACCTTTTAGAATTTCTAGAAATATTTGTTAGCTTCAGCTCAATAAGAATTTCATGTTTTCAAATAGGAGCGTTAATAGATATCTTAAATCCCAAAGAAAAAACAAAAACAAAATAAAATTATCACAGTTGGCTTTGTCATCTTCCAAATTACTACCCTGTTGTTGTGACTTATCTAGTAAATTAGTGGTATCTATTTACGTATAATAAATTTTTAATTATTTTTTACGACTTTTTAAACGTTGATATTCAATAATAGCATTAATAATTATTGTAATTAATGATTACTAGAATTATTAATTATAATTAATGTTTAATGTAATAAAGCTTGTTTAGTGAGCACTCCGAATTAATAAAATAAAATACAAATTTTAGAATTCCTCTCTACATTTACGTCTTTTATGTATTTAATGCATACGAAAGAGATACAAATTAACGTACGGGGTCTTATATTCTTCTTTCGGGTGTGGTTGTACCCGATTTGAATAAAATTTTAATATGTGAAAGAGGGGACAGAAAAAATAAAAATATTGACAAAATCTGATCTCAATTATTACATTTTTTTTGTCTTTATGAATTTTCACAGAGTTACTAAATTTATTTTTGTTCCTTTTTTTAAATAAAATTATTAAAAACACAACAAGTGTATGTATATTATTTTACAGAAAATTTTTTCGATTAATCGATTAATTTTAGAATTTTGTTCGATTAACCGGTTAAGAAAAAAACCCGAATAATTATTTGCACGATTAATCGATTAAAATAAAAAATCGGCTTTTTATTGAATACCCTAGTCATAACCCTAATTATCCCATTATTAATTTCGCAAACACAGACTGTTGATATTTGGACTTTTGAGCCATATAAATGGGTGCCTACACCCAGTGTTGCCAGTTTTGACGATTTATCGTCATTTGGACGATTTTTACTATCTAAAATAGCCAAACGACGATTTAACGATTTTTTCCTTCAAAATGACGATTTTTTTTAAATACGAAATATAGCAAGAAATGTGCAAAAATACAATATTTTTCCAATCTATAATTCTAAATCTCAAATTTTTAGTTTTTAGAATTATGCAGAATTGCAAGCAAATTAATGTGGGAACAAATTAAAAAACCGCTGCAAAATCAGATAGCTTTTATTCAGCAATTCTATACGATTTTTGAAAAATATTTTAAAATTTTAAATTAAAAGTGTTCATATTGAAATTCTAATTAAAATTATATCTAGAAAAAAATGTAAAAATCCGTTCAAGTACATCATAATTTTTTATTTATTGCGAAAGTGCCAATTTTTCTTTAAGATACGTATTTTTAAATGTACAAAACTTACAGGAAAAATAATTAAAAAATATGATAATTTTTGTGTAAAACTTCTGTCCTTAAACTGTAACGAATCTCAGTTTTTTGGAAGAATGTCTGTGAAATACATAATAAATATTTTAAAATCGGAAATTTTTGTTGGTATTTCCTTTTATTTAAAGCAACCACTTCAGGATAAGGCAAATTTCGAACATTTTAGTAAATATGTTAAATCGAACGAGCACAAAATGGTTAAAAAAAGCATACTTTTTAAAATGCTTATTAAGTTTTTAGGGTCCTTATAACACAAATAGTATTATTTTGACGATTTTGAACTACTTTTTGACGATTTTTCAAAAGCTATGACGATTTTGATGATATTTTCCAAAATTTTTGACGATTTTATGCCTAAGAAACCTGGCAACACTGCCTACACCCTTCAACAACCATTTTTTATATCTTCTTCACCAAAAAATTCCGTGAGTGGAAAAAATTTGCAAGAATGTTATTAATTTATTTATAAATTTATATGTGACCTTCTCCGAGAAAAGGGACCTAGTGTGTGAAAATGAAGTTTTTTTCTAACTCATTTCATCTTATTCTACACCCTTTTAAGTACCAGAATCCACTCTTAAGTCCAAACCCGTTTTTATTTGACATACTAGGTCCCTTTTCTCGGAGAAGGTCACATATAATTAACACGAACAATGTTGTCTCATATAGTCAGTCATTTTGTATAGCAGTGTCTTGCTGAGTGAGTTAAGTGGCCGATTACAACGCCAGCAATCTGGGTTCAAATCCTGCCGACAGCATTTTTTTTATAAATGAAATAAATACTTTTTAAATAATAAATATTTTTTAATTTTTTGTGTTATTTTTTAAATTTTATTGAAATTTAAATAATTTCAAATATATGATATGATCTCAAATTATCCAATTCGATCTGCCAAAATTACCTTATACGTTTGTATCTAATTGGATCTAAGTTAATCCCATTAGTGGATATCGCAATTTTGAGATCTATTTGGATCTAATTTAATCCTGTGATATATTTGAGGGATTTGATTGGATATTACTGGATACCTCAATTTTGAGATGAACTTGGATAAGATTAAATGTCGTTTATATCAAATGAGATATGACTACATATGCCAGATATAATGTTTTTTTGATCGGGAATCTAGTGATTTTCTAGTGATTTTTGGTTGATATGATTTTTGATCTAGCTATTTATTTTAAAAATTTGTTGGCAACACGGCTTTAGATCAAGGCAGAATTACAGGTAGAGTTACATTTTGTTTCTTACTCCTTTCATTTTGCAATTCGTTTTCTTTTGTTTTAAGATTTTACTACAATTCCATTTAGCCTTTTGTCTGCTTTTATTTACTTGAAACAATAGTTCTGAGGTATTTTTGTCTTGATATTACTTACTAACCGTTCAATATTGTTTTAATTTTTCTCATTGTTGTTGTAGTTTTTTTTTTAGTTTTGAAAGGTTTAACTAACCATAGTATTTGTCTTAAAATGAATTTGTTATATTGTTTAGTTTACTGTAGTTCAATGTCATTTAGGCAATTAAGTTAAACCCAATTTCAAGTCCAAATATTGAAAGGATTAAAAATGAAACGCAGTGATTGCAAAATTTACATATCACACCCACATTCGATATATTTGAATATTTGTATTTGAGTGCTTCCACAAACTAAAGGAGTGAGGAGCATAATCCTTTCGTTAGAACTATTTTAAAATAAATCGAAATTAAGCAAATTTATAATTTTGTTAGTTTTGTTTGAAAACAACAAAATGTCGCTTTTAAATACCAAGAATTGAATTAGAAATGCTTATTAATTTAATTTTTTGATCTATCTTAAAAATTCCAGGGAAAGTAACGGTTATGACTTTTTTCATAAAATTCAGGTAAAAAAAGTTACTTTTTGACTTTTATTTCTTTGAACAAAAATAAAAGTTATTTTTGACTTTCATTTTTTTTTTTTCAGCAAAAATAAAAGTTATTTTATGACTTTTGTCTACACTTATATAACCCTGGAAACATTTGGAAGATATCTTCCAAGAAGATAATAAAGCGATATCTTCTATGTATTTTTCATTTGAATGAAAACAATCAAGTTCCCAGCAAAACTTTGGTAATGGGTGCAATATATTCACGCATTACCTTGTAATGATAACTCGTTACCTTCTGCATTATTTTAAAGCAAAAAGTAATGACTTACCGATCACTGATTACGTACAATTCATTTACTTTTAAAGCAATCAAATGTTATATGTGTCGATATCTCAGGAGGTAGAGTTCTTGGCTAACAAACAGGGATCCCAGGTTCGAATCCCAGCGGGACCACGTTTGTTTATTTATTTAAAGAATGTTTGTAATAAACTTTTTTTAAATAAAATTATTTTTATGGAAATCTATTTTTAGACACATTACTTTTTCCATCCCCGTAACCACATAAGTAACCACTTACTTAACCACTTCCTCCCCATACAATACTTTGGTGCTCATCGCCTGTAAAATTCTTCAGTGAAGTAAGGTATAAAGTAATGCAACGGCCCCTATGGCAACATATTACTTTACACATTATTTGGTAATGTGTGGTTTTGCTGGGTAGTTCGAGGCTATTTCCTTATTTTGAATTAACATAATAATTACTAAGTACAAAAAATTTCCTAATATTTCTATTGTTGGTTATGCTTTGCAGAAAACTTCGAAAACATATTTTATTGTTTGCTCCATTCGCATTTTGTTGATGTAGCAGACTACTTTTAATCTGAGATTTTGAATCATTTAATTTGCATTGCACTATTGCCACCACTTTCTAAAGAAAACTGAGGAAGGGGTCCCGGAAAATGCCCGAAAGGATTGTCTTCTCATTCCTGAAAGTGTAGAGGTTTTTGAAAAAGCAATTTTTTCAAAAAAGTTCACACAGCGAAAAAAAATTGCCATTTTCAATTGAAATTCGGTTGCATCGACTAAAATAGGATAGTACAACTGAATATTGGTTATCACAACAAAATTTGGTTTATACAACTGAATTTTAGTTGCATAAACCAAAATCTCTACGAATCACATTTCATTATGGTTTCACCAACCGAATTTATTGATTGTAGCAACCAAAATAGGCTTAGCAATTCGGTTGGCAATTTTTTTGCCTGTGTGTTCTTATTATGTTAACTCATAATAAGCAAATTGGCCTCGACCTAAATTAATAAATTTCTAATTAATAAATATTATTGATAAAGTGCGTCCCCACAGAATTAAATTTCAATTATGTAAGTAGCCAAATCGAAGTGGTAATTTGCGACGTTACATTACCCTACACAAGAACACATAGTTTCATATACCGATATTCTGCACAAACAGGCCAAAGGGGGAAAACTTGAACAACCCTCCCCCCTAATATAAAATTTCGATGTGATCTTCCAAAATGCCGATACACATATATTTTTTTTGGTTTCCTCTGCCAGAATCTATTGTCAGAGCATTGTAAATTTTTTTCCTGTTGTACTGTGTAATCAATTTTTCTTTCTCTCTTTTTCTCGTTGTTAATTTTCGTCTATTAAAAATGCAAAGTTTTTAATTTGGTATCACACTCACCAAGATTCGAACCAGAAGCCTTGTGTTTGGTAGTTCATCGTCTTAACAGTTGGTCTAAGTCATAATTTAATACAAATAGTTTTATAAAGTTTCCTTTATTCCATTTTTTAAAATCAAGTCTTTAAATTTTAATTGAATCTTCCTATATTCAGATTCAAAATATATTTATTGTTTTTTTTGAAAGTTCCTTTCAAACTTGAATTTCTTTTTAATTCAAATTAAGTACATACGAGTTTTAAATCAATTATGGTGTATATGTCTAGACGCTCAGACATCTTGATGTTTTTAGTTTTGAAGGTCGCGAATCACATCCCCGTCACGGCAAAAATATATTTTTTTTTTTATTATTTTTATTTTATAGATTAAGATTTAAGACACATTTTCAGCTGTGTTACTACCGTTGGGGAAATTTTGGGAACAAGTGCTTTCATTATTTTAACGGTTGTAAATTTTATACTGACAAAGCACTTCGTCAGATCGTTCGAAATCGGTGCGTTGCCCGCACTTTATTTATTGTATCAACGCTTTGCTAGTACTTAATTTTTTTTTTTTTGAAGTCGGCAATATTTGGCTGGCTATTTAGGAATGTATTCTCATGGTTTTTGCTACAGATAAGGAAATAACTAGGGCAAGGAATTTCATGCACATAAAAATCGAAAGTATACGCCTAAAAAATGTGGCTAAAAAAGACAAATATGCATTAAAAACGTAAAAAATATGCACTAAAAACGATTTTTTTTTTTTTTTGAAAAAATAACGCACTTTAAAATATAATAAAAATTATTATTTTGCAAATAGACACAGAACTCCAAGCTTTTCCATGTTCAATAAGGTTTTTAAAAAAGTTTATTTTCAAAAATAATGAAAAAAAATATTTAGTAGGTTTGAGGTTAAGAAGAAGAGTAAACCTTTTTTCTAAAAGTTATAAACACATTAATTTGCAAATCAGACTAGATCCAGAAGGTAAAGTAGAATATTTGTATGTGTCTGTTAGATCACTTCTGAAAGTAAAAAACAATAACAATGAATTAGCTACGCTACATGCAAGGCCTTACGTGGGTTAGATGGCTAAGCTGTCGAACTCTACACTCAAAAAAAAAAGTCAGTAAAGTCAGCAAAAAATGTTGCTGTGTCAGCAAATTTTTAGTCAGGAGCGTGCTTGCAAAAAAGTTGGTAATTTCAGTAAAAGGTTTGCTGAAAATCAGCGAGCTGATTTTCACAAAAAAATTGTAATCTTCAGCAAAAGTTTTGCTAACAGTTAGTCGACTGCAAATGAAAAAAATCCTTGCTAAAATCACTAAACTTTTTGCTGAATATTAGTAGACTGAAAAAAACTCAAAAAACTTGTAGCGAAATTTTACTTTAGTTAATTTATTTGCTGAAAATTTAAATATAGAATATGTGTAGAGTTGTTTTTCTTTTTTTGTCATCTCCGTTTCCAGACAAGCTGCGACATCTACATCTTGTCTATCTGGTTGTCGTCCACGGTATGAATGCGGTTATCAGCACAATTTTTGTAGCAAAATAAATTAGTAAAACACTAGTTCAAAATTAGTTTAGTGCTAAAAACATATAACTAAAATTTTTGCTGAAAACGGAATTTCAGCAAAAAATTGCTGAAAACTAGTACACTTGATATACAAGACGTTTTACTAATTTTTCTACTAACTTATTTTTTTTGAGTGTAGTTACGTTTGTAATGTAGGAGTGCAAGGGTTCGATTCCTACAGCCAATACAGTTCAATACAGACAATCTGATAATAAAATATAAACAATAATACAATTTAATGGAAAATCACTGATGAAGCCTGTCCATAAAAAAAGGCAGAAACTAGATCTAGTCTGATTTGCAAATTAATGTGTTTATAACTTTTAGAAAAAAGGTTTATTCTTCTTCTTAACCTCAAACCTACTAAATTAAAATTGATAAAAATGCGTATTAATTACAATATTATTTGCAGTTGGTCTATATGACGCGTTTGAAAAAACAACACTGCGCTAAAAAATATTTTGATTGAATAAAATACAAAATCGTATCAATTATATTTTTTTACAAATTATAAAATGCTTCTAAAAATTAAAAATATACATAAATTTGCATTAAAAAGGCACCAAATATGCATTTAGAGTCAAAATATGCAAAAACATGCATTTTTTTTTTGTCAAAATATGCAAAAATATGTAACTACAAATCGATTATATTTTGTTCTAAATATGATGATTCGGATAAATATTTAGGCTATATTTGTTTTGGACTATCGAGAAAAATAGAATTAAGTATGTGGTATAAGTATTTATGTGAAATATTTCTTATGTAATTTTTGGGAAAATGAGATTCTATAGTAGCCCAAAATTGTTATGGTGAATTATTTTTAAAAATCTTTCATGTTTGTTTTCAATATTCTTCAGAAAATGTCATCAAAATTACTCTCTAAAGGTGAGTTTACAATGACGGAGTACTCCGATCTGTAGCTAATTTTGTTTTTTTCTCTTTCATACTAACACATTTTTGTATTGTGATATTTCTTGTTATTCCACTCCAGAGTAAAACTTGTTTGACTCTGGAGTACAGATTTGCTACACTCTGGAGTTAACATTGGTCTGTTAACTGTTTAACATGACAAATATACCCAAAAAAAACACATCTCTAATTGGTTCACATCTCTAATTGTCAACAAATTAAAAAAAATAATAACAAAATATAATAAATAAATATAGAATTTGTTTTGTTTTCGGTATTATTTAAAATAAAAAAAATATTGAAATAAAAAACGATAAAAATTCTGGCCAAAGAGTGGCGAAAATATGAAGTAAGTACTAAATGTCAAATAAGTTTTGTAGTAACTCTACTCTGCATTTCAAATAGTTAACATTTTAATCTGTGCTGCAGAGTAGAGTCACTCTACCATTGTGAAAGCACCTTAAAAGTCTTGTAGAGTAATTTGAATTAAAGGAACATTTTTGAAATTCTGTTTTGTTTTTTGTCAAAAGGCACTAATAGTGTCAACTATAATCGCTGGTAGGCAATGACAGATTTCTTCTAATTTTTTTTATTCTTTTCATAATGCGCAGTTTAATATGCATCGTTTGAGTAATATTACTTCAAATATATTTTTAAACAGGACATTCTAATGTGTATTAATTAATCATCAATATTTTTAATAAAAGATAAATTTTACATCAATTTTTATGAAACATTTTTCATATATTTTATCACATTAAAATCTATGAATGCTTAAAAAGTCATTAAGCTTATTCCTAATAATAATAAATTTAAAATATTTACATATAAAAATATGTTAAAACAAGAACATTCACAGAAAGTAATGACAAAATTTGTCCTTGTTTCATGGCAACCACAGTTCATAGATACCATGTAAAACATACAGACACTACAAATTAGTTGCACCTTTAAGGGAAACTAAAAAACACTTATCTAAACAGTGCACAGATTCCAAAAAAAAAAAATTAGAAAAATATTGAATGAAAGGGTTTTAAATCATATTACAACAATTTTACACACTAAAAACGCATGTAATTGGCTTTTAAAAGCTTGTATTTGTTGGCAACACAACAAGGATGTAACATAAGGACATGCGAGTATTTTTTTCTAAATAGAAAAATTTGAAAATAAAGAATGTGCAAAGTAGTAAATTTTTAAACAAAGTGGATATATTATATGAAGTCCAGCAATAATAATACTTGGCTCCAAAGCAAAAAAAAAAAAAAAACACACAAAAGCGAACTTGTTGGTGAACACAGGACGTGTGTTTTACATGAGTTGTTAATAAAATAAATTAAAATTTATAGAAAAACTGACCCAGGATGACCGTATCATATAGATGAAAAAAAAAATATCATATCATTTGGCAAAGGATAGTTACAGGGTCTTGTTGATATGGCAGCAGGAATAAAAGGTTTTAGTACAAGTGACTTTGTAATTTGAGTGACAAAAAACAACAAATTCTTTTCATTGGGTGGTAATAAAAAATTTATTAAATTACTGAATAAAACACTACCAGCAAATTTAGTTAGTAATCTGTATAACATGAATGTAGAAAATCCTTCTTTTTTTTTAAATAATGATTATAAACTAGAATAACAGTTTTTTTTTTAACAGGCCTTGGTACTCATATTACAAATCATTATAAAAAAAAAACAAAAATTTCCAAATCTTGACAGGTTTTTTTTAGTGATTTACCAATTTATCGATACCTTTGGTAGACATATGCAATGCATACTCTGCAATTATTTTTAACATATTTTTTTCTTCTTGTATTTATTATTGATTGAAGTATAATTTAAACCCCATGACGTTTATGTTATTTCGATGTGTTTTGTTTCATTTTGGCAAAAATTGTTTGTCAGTTGAAGTATTCCACAAACCACTGACAACTTGAAATAAACAACGCCAAAAAATTAGCCTTGAAAGTTTACCCTCGTCTTTAGTTAGTATTCGTGTGGTATAATTTTTTCTTTTTTTATTTTTTGGTTGTTGGAAAGTTATTGCATGAAAATTGGAAAATAAATAACAACTGTCATTTTGATTAAAAAAGAGTTTGAAGAATTTTAATGAATAAAACGAACACCTCAACAAATGTGAGCTTTTTCACATAGAATATTTTTTCCTTCGTGGTACTAGGTAAATAATATAAAAAGCTTGGCAAAGTCTTTTTTTTTGAACTAAGGATTGCATGGAAAATAATAACTCATTGTCTGGAAAACTGATATTCCCTGAATTTTACGCACAGAAGAGTCACGAAGCGAGCACTTTTTGTGAACGTTTTCTGAAAAATTTTAAAATTTTTCTGCATGTTATTAAGAATTTTAAATGTTTTATTCTCGGGGTTTGAACAGAATGGCAACTTATATCTACAAACATTTGGAAGATATCTTCCAAGAAGATATTAAGGCAATATTGAATATTTTTCATTTGGAATAAAAAATCAAGTAGTATTTTAAAATTGTCTTTGTTTTATCGGCGTTGCGTAAAATGGTCCCAAGAAATATGACCCAAAACTTAAAATGAAATTTAGACCCATTTTTTTGTGGCAAAATTACATTATGAAAATTAACCCCAAAAATATAATGAAAAGTGACCTCGACCAAATGAAAAATTTTCTATAAAATCATAAAAGAAGAGAAAATCGAAAATATATACCATATGGGCGTAAGGTCCATATATGGGCCGATCCTATTTAGAATCAATAGACTTTTTCCTTGGGACCATGTGAGTTAACGAACCAAATTTCATTGAAATATCTTCGTATTTGCGACATGCAGCGTGTAACCAAGGCAATTTTGGGCGTACCCTTATATGGGCACTAGGTCTAAACATGGACCGATTTCAACCAAAATAAATAGGCGTCGTACTTGGACTGACATAGGTCTGTGTAGCAAATTTTATTAAAATATCTTAGTATTTGCGACCTGCAGCGTGTAAAAAAGACAACAATTTAGGGGGGTACCCTTATATGGGCACTAGGTATAAACATGGACCGATTTCAACCAAAATCAATAGGCGTCGTCCGTGGGCTGACATAGGTCTGTGTACCAAATTTCATTGAGATATCTTAGTATTTGCGGCCTGTAGCGTGTAAAAAAGAAAATTTTGGGGGTACCCTTATATGGGCACTAGGTCTAAACATGGACCGATTTCAACCAAAATAAATAGGCATCGTCATTGGACAAACATAAGTCGGTGTACCAAATTTCATCAAAAGATCTTAATATTTGCGACCTGTAGAGTGTTCACAAGAATGCATGGACAGACAGACAGACGGACGGACGGGCGGACGCACGGACAGACGGACATCGTTAAATCGAAATAAAAACAAATTCTGAGCCGATCGGTATACTATAAGGTGGGTCTAGGACCAATATTTTTTGGTGTTACAAACATCAGCACAAACTTATAATACCCTCTCCACGTAGTGGTGTAGGGTATAAAAATACATACGGATGAACATTTAGAAAAATTAAAAAATTAAATTATTTTTAAATTTAAAAACTAAAATAAAACGATCTAAAGTAGGGCATACACGTTCAATATTATTGATAAATTTTTCAAAATTCAACCAACAGAACCAGAACATTTTATTTTTAAATACTTTGTTCTGATTGGTTGATTTTAGTAGGTGCCTTAAGTAGGGCACACACGTTCAATAATATTAAACGTGTATTTGCCTTAAAGTAGATCATATACGTTCAATATTATTGATCAATCTTTCAAAAATCAACCAATCTGAACATTTTATTTTTAAATACTTTGTTCTGATTGGTTGATTTTAAAAACATTGATCAATAATATTGAACGTGTACTTTTTGCCTTAAGTAGGGCACACACGTTCAATAATATTGAACGTGTATTTGCCTTAAAGTAGAGCATAGACGTTCAATATTATTGATCAATCTTTCAAAAATCAACCAATCTGAACATTTTATTTTTAAATACTTTGTTCTGATTGGTTGATTTTAAAAACATTGATCAATAATATTAAACGTGTATGTTTGCCTTAAAAATAAAAATTAAATAATAATAAAAAAGTAACATGAAAGTAATTGTTTTCAATAATTTTTCATTTAATGAAAAGTTTCTGTGATTCAATGAAGTCGTTCTCTGGAGACTTTCCAGTGTAAGAAATCATTGGATTAATGAACAAATTCATTAGTATTACGCACAAAATTCTATCAGTGTGGTGGAGCATTGCAGTATTGTAACTTCGGCTTTATAGCCTAATAATAGAGATCAAAACTCGTTAAAATATATACCTCGGTTACCGGCTTTCCAGAAAAGGTGGTTGTTTCCAGCAGAGCTTCGAAAAACTTAATTCAATTTAAGCTTAAATCACGAAAAATTAAATTCAGATTTTAAAAATATTCATGCACCATTCCCTTAAACCATTCGTAAAGAATTCATTCAGAAGCTTCATTCCCAAAGCTTTAATATGAATTGAATGAATTCCTAACTTGAATCATTCAAATCGCATGTTCATTCACCATTTTACTAATTGAATGAAGAAATTTTATTGCCATTCACTTAGTGCAGTGTAGTTTGAAACTAACATATAACCAAAACCAAAGCATACAAGCTGTAACAAAGCATACGATACTATTTATTTCTGTTAGATGAATTTTAAACGTTTTTCATTTATATTGTGCTACTATTTCAGCAATTACATGCAAATTTAAATTTTTCATTTGATTAAGTGAATGAAAACAAATCATTTTTCATTCACCTTTTTATTAAATGAATTCAGGTAAATTGGGTTTCATTCAGTTAGAATTCAATCAAAATAGAATGAATTCATATAATTTAAAGCTATTGGGAATTAAGCTATCGAATTAATTCCATAAGAATGCTATTACGGAATGAAATTTAACCCAAATTTCATTAATTTTTAAAAAGTGAATGAAAGAATTAAGCCTTTTAAACCTTTGGTTTCCAGTTAGAAATCGCCAGTGGTACAAAAAATCTAGCACTGGTATAGCACTGCGTAACCGAATTGTTAAAAATAAAGGACTGGCAGAAAACTCATTTGGGATGGCTTGCCAACGTTTGAAAAAAGCATTTTACGATTTTTGTTTTACGAAAATTTTCCGTTGGTTTATAAAAGAAAACCAATGGGAAAGAATGGGCGTAGAGTGCTATGCCAACCTTTGCAACCACTGGTTATCCACTGCTACCTAGTCAGAAAGTGCCAGCGGTATAAAAATCAATTCCATGTAAGAGCTTTGATTTTATAAAGGTTCCAAGTTCAATTCCGGTTGCAAGCAAAAACATTTTATTTAAATTTTTTTTTAATTAAAAAAAAATTTTTTTAACGAAATAATTGAAAAACCGTTAACCTTAAAAAATTGTTATCGAAATAAACAAAATACTATAAAATAATTTCAAAAACAAATTATAAGACCGTAAACGTAAATGTGATGTAACTGTACCGTGCCGTAGCTAAAAAGTACACTTATAGATTATCGTAAACGACATTACTATTTAACATCTATTTCATGTGGTTTTATATTTTATTCAAAAATTTTCCATTTATTTGGTAGTTTTTATTCATTATTTGTTGTTTGAATCAATTTTCTTTATTCATTTCATATTTTTTCCGACTAAAATCATTCAGCTGTTTCGACGCCGGATAGAAAATTCTGATTTCAACAGAATGATCCGGCAAGTTCGTTTACATTTACGTGTTAGTAACCATTCGTATACATTTCTTCTTGTGGTATCGAAACAGCTGATTCGTTACAGATACGTTTACGGTTGGGTAAGTCAGCCTTTACACTTAACGCTTAAATACATAATCTCTTCAATTTTAACCATTTTTTTTATATACATATATGATTTCTAAAGGCGTGTACATTAGAGCGTACCACCTTACAGCAAAGGTTTAAAAGGCTTAATTCTTTCATTCACTTTTTAAAAATTAATGAAATTTGGGTTAAATTTCATTCCCTAATAGCATTCTTATGGAATTAATTCGATAGCTTAATTCCCTATAGCTTAAAATTATATGAATTCATTCTATTTTGATTGAATTCTAACTGAATGAAACCCAATTTACCTGAATTCATTTAATAAAAAAGTGAATGAAAAATTATTTGTTTTCATTCACTTAATCAAATGAAAAATTTTAATTTGTATGTAATTGCTGAAATATTAGCATAACAAAATGAAAAACGTTTAAAATTCATCTAACAGAAATAAATAGTATCGTATGCTTTGTTACAGCTTGTATGCTTTGGTTTTGATTATATGTTAGTTTCAAACTACACTGCACTAAGTGAATGGTAATAAAATTTCTTCATTGAATTAGTAAAATGGTGAATGAACATGCGATTTGAATGATTCAAGTTAGGAATTCATTCAATTCATATTAAAGCTTTGGGAATGAAGCTTATGAATGAATTCTTTACGAATGGTTTAAGGGAATGGTACATGAATCTTTTTAAAATCTGAATTTAATTTTTAGTGAATTAAGCTTAAATTGAATTAAGTTTTTCGAAGCTCTGCCTAACAGGCAAAAAAAAGTGCGCCGTACACCTTCGAATATGAAGTATTTTTCCAAGGAGGTCTCAAAAAAAATTTTTTTTGCCGAACGTAGGGGTCGCTATTTTACATTTTTCGTTATATCTTTGGCATTTACAGTCGGATTTTAAAGTATGATACATCGATGTTTTTCTCTCCAGGAGACCAGAATTTTACTCTAAGGGCTATTGACCCCAAGTATCCCGTTTTATTAGTTACCCACCAGATCTCAGTTGTTACCACCCTAATGTACCACCCTAATGTCAGAAAATTAAAGCTCGGAAAAAATCATTAAACGCTTGCTAAGGAAGTTTTTCGATAAACCCAGTATTTTTTTTTTTTTTTTATATTTTGGTTGCCGAATTTTTTTTCATTGAATTTTTCCTTTATAGCAAAACACTGGTCTTCTCGAGGCAAAAAAATCGATATATCTTACTTTAAAATCCGACTTTAAGTGCTAAAGCTACAACGAAAAATTAAAAAAGGCGAGCCCTACGTTCGGCAAAAAAAAACAAATTTTTTGAAATCGCCTTCCAAAAATACTTCATATTGGAGGGTGTACGGCGAACTTTTTTTTTGAGGTACGGTCGACTATGCATTTAGGGGTTAAAATACCAATCCCGAAATAATCTAAAGTAGCTTCATCCTTACAGATAGCCGTATCATTTCGGTTACCATCCATGCATGCCCGACTTTAACATTTTTACTCGATTATATCTACAATATTATCGATAAGTAATAATATTAAATGGATGTAAAAAGCAAAACATAGCTTCTCTATTTTTTTTTTTTTTTTTACATTAAAAATTTTTCGATGGCGAAGTAGCGATGAGTTACATGTTTGTCTAACATAAATGTAATGGACTTTTTAAGAAGATTTTCCCATCATAAGTACTTAAGAAGATTCACTCATAATATGTATTTGCAGATAATAACAATATCAACTACATATTACAGTTTTCGGTTATTTTTCTCCATAACACATGAAAAAAATCCCAGCCTCAGGGATCACACGCATTTAATGCGAAATAAAATTTGAAACAAAAGTCATGTTTATCACACACATTGTTCAACTCCTAGTGTATACAAACAATTTATATAAACAAAACTTTTAGCCGTTTTATAAGGGATACTATCAATATATGTGCATAGATCATTTGTATAAAACATCAAACATTAAAATCAAAACTTTTCGTATTGAAGAGGAACTGGGGATGTAACTGCAGGGCGTCAGTTACACATTTTTTTTTGTTACAAAATCCATGCATTATGATAGAACAGCCTTTGGGCTAAACATCATCATTATATAAAACCTCTTTACAAAAACTGCAAAAAAAAGAAGAAGTACATACTTCAATAAAGTGCGCATTATACATATATGAACATTTTATACGATTGTAAATGAATTGTTAACCCTCTAAGGGATGGTATTTTAAATGACAGCTTAAAAGTAGCAGAAAATCAATTTTTTTTTTTACTAGACAGTGCTTTAGTTATAACAATTTTTGATAAATTTCAACCGCCTTTTAATTTCTAGGAATAATTACTTAAAAAAATTCCCCGAAACCCGAACAAAATATCATGTCCCACTAGAGGGTTAATTGTTTTAGCATTGAATGAATATGAGTAAATAAACACTTTTTAACGAGCATATAAAAAGGGCAAATGTGAACAAAAACTGAATGTGTATTTTGTGAGTGTGTATTTAAGTATGTATTTGGTCCGAAAAGCTCAAGGCTATAAATGATTTTGCTAATTTTACTCCATATGAAATGTTTTTGTTTTATCAAAATAAAAAACCCTTAACTTTCTACATTTTTAACAAATAATCCTTAAAACTCAATTGATATCCTTTTGTTTTTTCTATAGTGAAATAACATGGTTTCTTTTTTGATAAACTTCTTACTCGGTAAATGATCTCTCGGAAGCTTATGCGGTATGGCCTCAAGGAAGCCGTTAATAAAGACCGAAAAAAAGTTCAATATTCCCAAATTGTTATTGAGAGTTAAAACATGAGTTTGGTTTTTATAAGTATGTGTCTATTTGTGTATATGTCATTGTGGCCTTCAAGTATATCCTTTGAATTTACAAGAGAAATATATATAACTTCTGTTTTATTAAAACACATATAGATTTTACAGTTAACACTTGATGTTATGGTAAATGTCACCATACTTATACATTCCAGCAATTAAAAATACGTTAATTTGCAACACATGTCGTTAACACTTCAACACCAGAACAACTGCCAGAAGAACATACATTGTTGAAGGAGCAAAATATGAATATTATGTGTTTAAAGTGCCATTGACACCATCAGGCAATGTTACATCATTATTAAGATGAAGAAGAGTCTACTTTGTATGTTACTTGAAGGCTAAATAAGAAATGTCAGTGAAGTTACAGTGAAAGAAAAAGTTTTGTAAAGTAGCTAACTGGTAAATGGGATACAAAATAGGTTAAACGACAACTAAAAGGCAATGCGACAGTTGGACAACATATAGCCAGGAGTCTGTGGATGTTCTCTTTGAACTTGTTACTCATAACGAAAGAAATTGACAAAAATTCAATTATCCACACTCATCGCTGTGCCGACCGTTGTGTATCTCGTTAAGAAGTGATGCTACACTGAACCAAAAACAGCTGTGAAATCAACTAAAATCCACATTAAATTGACGAATGGGTGATCACTATACAACTAACAAAACCTGGCCATCAATTTAACACATTGTTTAGTAGATTTATATTTTGACGTTTAACTATTGTATGTGGTATTATTTTGACAAAATATCGTTAAATGTATTTACAAAAATTAGTTGTCTTAACAATTATATTTAATTAAATTGCATAATAATTTTGTTTTTTTACCAATGCATTGTATTAAATTCAACAATGCATTTTATTTTATTAATTAATTTTTTATCCATTTATTATTAATTTTTAGACTTATATTACATTATTTTTTATATTTCACCAATTTAAAATTTTTTAAGCAATATATGTGACCTTCTCCGAGAAAAGGGACCTAGTGTGTCAAAAAACGGGTTTGGACTTAAGAGTGGATTCTGGTAATTAAAAGGGTGTAGAATAAGATGAAATGAGTTAGAAAAAAACTTAATTTTCACACACTAGGCTCCTTTTCTCGGAGAAGGTCACATATGTACATTAGAGTGTCCCTTAAAAATAGATTTGTCATCACACCCCCCAGGTTTATTGAAAATGGTCCCAAATGGAAGACATCGATTTTTTTTTTTGGAAAACCTTAACCCGTGCCGAAAGTTGGACGAAAATTGCGCCTTTTGGAAAAAAAGTGTATTATTATTAAAAATTCCCAAATTTCGAAATTTCGAAAAAGATTATTTTTTATTCCATATATTCATTTAGTATAGTAAAAATGATACATACATGGAATTTTGACTTCATCGGATATCATTAACCCACTTTAGCCTGGAATCCAAAATGACCCACAAATTTGATAAAAATGCAAAAACATGTTTTTTTTAAATTAATTTTAAAGATTTTTTAAAATACCTAATTTGGAGATCTCGATCGCTATTTGTACCACATAATAGTTGATATTAAAGAAAAAAAAAAAATTGGAAAAATGATAATTCGAGTTTGTGTTTGGAGCGACTGCTTTTCAGGACATTTTACAAAAATTGCTCA
This sequence comes from Leucophora obtusa, assembly GCA_949987735.1. NCBI lineage: Eukaryota > Metazoa > Arthropoda > Insecta > Diptera > Anthomyiidae > Leucophora > Leucophora obtusa. Next base: position 210,020,485 of record OX465297.1, read on the forward strand.
TTTTGTCAAAAATTTCAATGTTTTCATCGAATTTTACACGGTTTTCGGAAAAACAGCACTCAAATTTGGTTAGATTATAATTATCTTTTCATTTCTTAAAAAAAATTTAACCCTTAGTGGCCTGGGGTCAGAAAAGACCAATGGAACTTAATATTAATTATGACTACGAGATTGTAAAGCCATTAAATTGATAAAAAAAAAATCTCAACTGGATAAAAATTATTATTTTGTGTAACGTGATCCATATGGGGTTAATTTTTATACTTTTGGCCAAAAACGCCCCACTAGGAAATTGATTTTTAAGAAACCGCTTTTTCGAATTTCAAATTTATGCAGTTTTTACAAAACCACTAAAATCAAAATGCTTCTCGGCGGGAGCTAGGTTTTCATTTTAGACCCATACTTTCTTTGGGTAGTTTTATTAGAATTTAGTGTAGTTCACGTTTCTGCTCTACGTTTCTTCACAAAAAAATTGACTCACCCTATTATCTATACTTTGCAAACAAAAACACTTAATGTCAATTTATTGATATTTCTGACAATTATAAATACACATGCTAGCACGAGTAATGAAGCAACCAAACTAACCTCCATGCGCGGTTCCAGCAATTAATATAAGGGAAAAAATCATACGCCTCAGTGCCCAACTCAATGTATTTGTCTACGGTGGCGTATGATTTCCCCCCCTTATATTAATTGCTGGAACCGCGCATGCTAACCTCACTAAACTTTTTTACACAAATTTAAAACTTATTTTTTCAAACTGAAGAAAAATTATATCAAGTTTACGTTACTGCCTTTTTACAAAATTTTTTACAGTTAACAAATTAAATTTTGTTAAAAAATGGCAAAAAAATTATCAAAACAACAATTGTTTTGTAGAGAATTATTGACGGGAATAAGTATGTTCATTTAAAAAAAAAATAGTTGATTTAAAAAAAACACACATTAATTTGAATAAAAAATATATTGTTTTAACAATTCGTTTCATCAAAAAGTAACAAAATTTTTATGTCGATTTCACTTACGACTTTTGGTTCAGTGTAAGGGTCAATTTCGTATTTATTCAGAATTGGCGCTCAAACCTGGATTTTAGGGAGAAACCATGGGAATCTTCGATTTTAGGTACAGGATGTGTTCAGCGAACTTATGTAAAAAACTACGAGAAAAAATTTTGTGCAACATTTTAACCCTCTAACTCTTCAACTTACGGGTCTTTTTTGTCTCTTTTTAAAAAGGGGCCAAAAATTCCCTTTCATTGAAGAGTTAGAGAGTTAGAATGTTTCACAAAAATGCGGTAAGGCTTTAGTGAATTTGCTTCCAAAGTTCAAAGATAGAATTTTTTTTGTCAGCTGGTAATTTAATTAAAAAATTTAGCTTTTATTACGAGAATGACATATAAAAAAGAGTCTTTAATAAAATACATTTATTTTGATTTCAATAAAAAAATTGGTAGATATTTTTTTTGAAATATAATAACTAAAGGCCTATTCCTAAAAAAAAAAATAATAATGTGAAAATCAATTAACACAAAGTGTGTTTGATTACATGCTATTTTTTTACTAGCTTTACCATTTTTACCAGATTTACTCAACAATCCATTCGAGTACAAAAAAAAAATAGTAAGAACTAGTAAAAAATTTAAGTAAGAACTAAATAAAAAACTAATAAAAATTTTAAGTTTACTAATTTTTTCTTTAAATTTTTTTTATTTATTTAACAAACGAATGAACACATTTTTATGTAAATCATTATTAAATTAATTAACTCTTATGATTCGCATTAAAGCTTGCACTCCGCGGACGTTTTTATGCGATTTTCGTCAATTTTTTTGTTAGTTTCCTATTCTTACAATTTTTTTGTTCGTTTACTTTTGAATATTTTGAAAACTTTTTCAATATTTCTTCTCTTTTACTAGTTTTACTAGAAATGTAATCGTACAAACCTATAATTTTATTTAATATATAATCAAACTTTGGTAATTTTTAGGATTTTAACCAAAAATTAGGTATATTTAAGGATTTATTAATGAAATAGATAATGTGTTCTTGCCAAAGTTTATACTTTTTTTAAAATAATATTATCTTAATTTTTCGAAAAAAATTATACCATTTTATTAAAATCTAAGAAAGTTGGAAACTTTTTTGTAACCCATAAAAGATGAAATTACAAAAATACATATTTTGACACTTGGGAAAATTTTTTTTTATAGTTAAATTAAGAAATTGCGTCTTATCTTCATCTTTTCTTATATAAAATTATAAGAGCATGACAAACAAATTTAATATCAATTAACATAATTTTTTTTAAAGTTCCATTTAACTTTTGATATTTTTAGGCTCCCAACAAAAATATTGTAAAAATTCAAAGATTAATTTGATATGTTAATTGCAGATTTTTTTACAATTTTATTATTTTTTATTGATTTGAATATATTCAAATATTAAAAAAAAGAAAATTTTAAAGATAGCTCTAAAAATTAATTTTTTTAAATTTTTTTTGTAAGATCCAAAAAATTCATCTTTTTTCATTACATTCTATGCTAAAAATTTAGCGATTTTAGCGACCTCTAGTGTAGACAGAATGAGTTATATCAGAAATGATAATATTTACAAGATTAAGTAATTTTAGTATATCTACAAAAAAAATATTTTCGTCAAAATCGGAGACACAATTTTTTTTTTTATTTTTGTCTAAGCACTGTGCGGCGTCTTCTGATTCTGTGCGGTGTCTGCTAAATTTTTATACCCTAATCCACTACGTGGACAGGGTCCGTCTGTCTGTCCATGCATTCTCGGCATGGAAAGGGTTCTCTTCTTCTTCCCGTGAATGAGCTTTCGAAAAAATTCTTTAATAATTAATTCTAAAATTAATTACGATTGTCCTATGCGACGGTTACAGACACTTTACTCGAAAAAATACTAGATCGGCACTTATTTAATCAATTACCAGTAAGTTGTTAAGTTGCAAGTATGTATATATAAGTACTTCTATAACTCATTATGATGAAGTCATTATTTTATATTTTAACGCAATTTAAAAGATAATAACTTTTATTACTTGGTAATCTATACGGTAATGACCATTTTTTTCTGGGAAGTTTCGGAACTGGTTCCAAAAGAATCATTTCTAGTTCTTATTAGTTGCTATCAAAATAAAAAAATTTTCTTCCAGTGTATTTAAAAAAAATAACAAAGTGTTTATAAAACACATTCAGATTCTTATGTGTAATAATTTTAATATTTCACCCACACACATTAAAAAGAATTGCTTATTAGGCTTCGTAACAGCAAAGCTTGAGCTAATTATTTAAATTACAAATAAAACATGTTTCAACAACATTTAAAATAAAAAATGGCATCCAAAGCTTTAAATATCTTAACAAATACTAACACACTACAACACAAATACATGGCCATATTTATGCATACTCATGTATTTGGCTTTATGAATATGGCAACGTTTAATTTTCCACATCGTTTCTTGGTTTTAATGAGCCACAAAAATGTGTTGTCAGTGGCACAGTTAAGTTAAAAAAAAAGAAATTATAATAAAAAAATTAAAATTAATAAGTGATAATAAAAAGAAGTCTCGGTATATGCCAGGGCTGGCAAAACTATTCCACACTTGCCAAAGGTGATACGCGACCGAATTTTAGGTGGCACGTAAAGAATTTTTAATATTTTTAAAAATGTTAAAGTTATTATGTGACAAGCTAAATACAATCTGAAAAACCTAACAAAAAAAATCTCCTGCCAGGCAAATTCGGTATCTACCCGTTTTTTGGGTTAAACTCTTAAAAAGGAAATTTAATAACTATTGTTTCGTGGACTCCAGAAAGCGGTTTTTGGTGATTTTTGGACAATTCATTTTCCGAGGTCGTTTTGTAATTAAAATTGATTGATTAACCTATGAAGAACTTTTGTGCATATCAAATCAAACAAGCGGGTTGTTTTAAACTGTTAAAAAAACCAACTAACAAATGCAGTAAAAATAACTGACAAATTTTTACTACAAAACTTTTGAAACAACTGACAAAATTCGTTAAAAACTAGCTGTTCTTAAAGTTAATTTTTTCAGTATTAAAAAAACATACTTTAATAAAAAAAAAAATAGAAAAATAAATTTTTCTTCGATAACAAAAAAAAGTTCACGTCGTACTACTTAAAATTTAAAGTCAAAATGTTTATTATAATTTTTGTCGTTTATTTAACCTTCTTTTTCAATTTTTAATTTCACAATTTTCTTGAGCGTAAGGTTTGTTTTTTATATATAAAAATTCTTTATTTTCGATATTTCGCTACTCCATTGTGTAGCATCTTCAGGAAATAACAATTAAATTAATAAATTAACAAATTATAAACAATTTGAAAGTTTAATAATAATAAACATTTTTTAATTTCACAATTTTCTTGAGCGTAAGGTTTGTTTTTATATATAAAAATTCTTTATTTTCGATATTTCGCTACTCCATTGTGTAGCATCTTCAGGAAATAACAATTAAATTAATAAATTAACAAATTATAAACAATTTGAAAGTTTGAAATAAATTAACAAATTATAAACAATTTGAAAGTTTGAAAAAATTTTTTCAAACTTTCAAATTGTTTATAATTTGTTAATTTATTAATTTAATTGTTATTTCCTGAAGATGCTACACAATGGAGTAGCGAAATATTGAAAATAAAGAATTTTTATATATAAAAAACAAACCTTACGCTCAAGAAAATTGTGAAATTAAAAAATGTTTATTATAATATTAAAAATAACTGTTTTAAACAAGTGTTGCAAAATAGAGTAATTTTCATAAGTTATTTCTCAAATAACTATGACAATAGTTGTTTTGTATTTTACCAATTGTGATTACAGTTAAAAACAACAACTACTAAGTACTACACAAACAACTGACAAACTTTTCTGAATATACATTTTTTCCATCAAAAGTAACAAAGTTCGAGTAGGGCAAAAAATGTACATCATGCGGAACTTAGATGTAATGCATTTTTATAAACAAATTCTGTAGAAATTTATTAGAATTTAAGATTGAAGTTTAAATGCTTGGATGTAGAAAATGTCCAGAAACCGAGCAATAATGAAAGTGCAAGAAATTTGGAAAAATGTGTAAATTAGTGCTGACATTTTAAAAAAAAATTTGTTCTAAATTTTATAAGTTTTAAAAAAATGTAAAGTGAAGCAAGCAAGTTTAAGGTGGCACGCAACATATTCTTACTAAAAAATATGTCTATTCTTGTCACGCTAGAAAACAGTCTTGTCATCCCTGTCATAGGTGTATGAGTGTGAAACAATAATTTAAAACAAAGTGATTAAAGTCGAATGAAAAGGATTGTTAATGTTTAAATATAAAATACACTGAGAAAAAAATCATAGTTAAATGAATTACTATTTTATTTTAATTAATTTTAACTAACAACTTACTCTTATAAATAAACTTTTTGGGATTCAGATTAATACTTAAACATTTAAGATTTTGATTAAGTAGGTTTAAGGTTAAGAAGAAGAATAAACATTTTTTCAAAGTTATAGACACATTATTAATTTGCAAATCGGACTAGATCTAGTTTCTGCCTTTTTTTATGGACAGGCTTCATCAGTGATTTTCCATTAAATTGTATTATTGTTTATATGAAAATTTACTCTCAGAAGTGATCAAACAGACATACAAACATTCTACTTTAGATTTTTTGTTTATCTTCTTACAGATTAAAAACTAAAAATTCCCAAAATTCGAAATTTCGAGATTTCGAAAAAAATTCTGAAAATTTCCAAGTGGGCTTTTTTTGCCGAAAAGTGAAAACATTAACACTATATGGATCAAGTTACTCAAAATAATAATTTGTATCAAGTGTAAAAATTTTTTTTGTTTTTATTCAAAGTGGTACTTTTCCGAAAATTATGAAAGGTGTTATTCTGTAAATTTCCTAGTGGGGAGTTTTTGGCCAAAAGTATAAAAATTAACCCCATATGGATTGCGTTACATAAAATAATTATTTTTATTCAGTTGAGATTTTTTTTTATCAATTTAATGGCTTCACAATCTCGTAGTCATAATTAATATTAAGTTGCATGGGTCTTTTCTGACCCTAGTCCACTAAGGGTTAAAACTTTTTTAAACAAATGTAAAGATAATTATAGTCTGACCAAATTTAAGTGATGTTTATCCGAAAACTGTGTAAAATTTGATGAAAACATTAAAATTTTTTTAAATTTTTAACAAAATAAGCAATTTTTGTAAAATATCCTGGAAAGCAGTCGCTCCAAACACAAACTCAAATTATCATTTTTCCAATTTATTATTTCCTTTAATATCAACTATTATGTGGTACAAATAGCAATCGACATCTCCAAATAAGGCATTTTAAAAAATCTTTAAAATTTATTTAAAAAAAAAACACGTTTTTGCATTTTTATCAAATTTGTGGGTCATTTTGGATTCTAGGCTGAAGTGGGTCAATGATATCCGATGAAGTCAAAATTCCATGTCTAAATCATTTTAACTATACTAAATGAATAAATGAAATAAAAAATAATTTTTTTTCGAAATTTCGAATTTTGGGAATCTTTAATAGTAATACACTTTTTTCCAAAATGGGTAATTTTCGTCCAACTTTCGGCACTGGTTAACGGTTTCAAAAAAAAAAAATTTGATTTCTTCCATTTGGGACCATTTCCAATAAAACTGGGGGGGGGGGGGGGGGGTGTAGTAAATGAAAATCGACAAATCGTTAATTTAAGGGACATCCTAGTGTAAATAGTTTCCAGATTTCTCATTTTCTTAGAAAGATTAAAACAACTTTTAAATCTATGTATATTCTTAATCACCCATGTGAAAGTCGAAATATATATGAACATACATGATCATACATTGACTAGTATATGATCATGCATAGGCATACATGATCATATACGTCAATGCATAGTTCAATGTATGACCATATATCATCTCATATATGACCATATATGCTCACATATGATTCATGTATGCTCATATATGGTCATATACCTCCATATACCCTCAAATTTCGGATCCGAAGATATATGTAAATATATGAGATAATGCATGGTCATACATTGAACTATGCATGTACGTATATAATTATGTATGCCTATGCATGATCATATACTAGTCAATGTATGATCATGTATGTTCATATAAATTTCGATTTTTACATGGGCAGATACATTACAAGTTTTTTATTTAGCTTTGTATTAAATTGGAGATTTTGCACCTATACTACAAATTTATCGGCAAATGGAGACTTAAGTTATTGTTAAAATTCAAATATGTCCTGTGTAACTTGATTTCTAACCATTCCAATTTAAACTATTAACAATATGTAAACAATCTACTAGTGTAGACCATAACATTTAAGCCCCTTCACCAAAAAATAGAATTTCTCATTTTTTATTCCTTTCGTATTTGTATTCCACATGGATATTGTTGGTATATTAAATTTTTTAAACCGCAACGGAATATGCATAGAAAAACCAGCAAAAAAGAAAAACTATAACAATGCAACCAAAAGAACAAGAATAACAATGGCAATAACCATCAATGTTTGTAGAGTCTACTTCCGTTTTGATATATGACGTATAAAATGAATGAAACGAACAAATGCAGGACTTTAGACGACTATAGAAAAGAAAAGCTACACGCTGTTGTTATGGCGTTAGTAACGGGGAGAATGAATGGTCAAGCTTTTGTTACACATAAAAAACAAAAAAAAAAAAGCGAGTAAAGAAAAAATGTTACTGATGACCAACAATAAATGACGCTGTCTATATTTGCAGTGATATAAAAATCCAGCATATTTAAATGAAGCACTATGGAGCGCACTATGCTTCGTCCCATCAACAAAAATAAAATAAAAATGTTTATCTCAAAGTGTGATTAAAGAAGGATTTTTTTAAACATAAGAAACTAACTCAAACAAAGGTGAATCAAAAATTTTGGTGTGATTGCGTTTGCCGCCAAGAGAGGGCGCTAAGCTCAGAGAATTTTATGCAAAAATGGCTTAACAGAAAAATGGGTTTTAATTGTTTCACGAAAATAATTCTCAAAAATACATTTTTTTAAAAATTTGTTCGAAGATTTTTTTTTAATTACTTCTATATATTTGTAGTTAAACTAAAATATGGATTTTAGTATATGTTTACAAAACAATTATTTTTTATATCTCCCAAAAACAATTTTTTTTTGTTGAAAATCCCAAAATTACTTAAGTTTGATGGAGTATAAAAAACAAATTATATAAAACTAAATATATTTTTTTCTTTTTTTTTTGTAAGTTTACACTATTATATAACAGATCATTAAAAAATTAATTACTATTTTTTACCACAAATTAAAAAAAAATGGATTTTTTGAAATGCCTAAATTCATGATTTTTACACAAATTTCACGCATTTAAGAGTGTTTAGTATTCAAACCATTTTAGGTATAGGATGTGTTGAGCGGACTTTGTAAAACACTACGAGAAACATTTTTCTGGAACATTCTAACCCTCTAATTTGTGGGCCTTTTTTAGAAAGGGACAAAAAAGACCCCTAAGTTGAAGAGTTAGAGGGTTAAAATGTTCCACAAAAATGTTCCACGTAGTGTTTTACATAAGTTCGCTGAACACATCCTATACCTAAAATGGAAGATTCCCACGGTTTCTCCCTAAAAGCCAGTTTTGTGGGACATTTGAGCGCCAATTCTGAATAAGTACGAAATTAACCCTTAAACACATTTTAAGTTTGTACTTATTATTGGCCTTTAAGTTAAATTTTAAATGCTGATGTCTTCAGAGACCTATAGTAGAATTTCATGACAAATATTTTTGCGGAACATTTTAATCCTCTAACTCTTCAACTTACGGGTCGTTTTTGTCCCTTTCTAAAAAGGGGCCAAAAAAGTCCCTTTAATTGAAGAGATAGAAGGTTAAAATGTTCCACAAAAATATTCCTCGTAGTGTTTTACATAAGTTTGCTGAACATACCGTATTCCTAAAATGGAGGATTCACTTGGTTTCCTATATTAATCCTATTTAATTTTGTAAATTCTTGTAGTTTATTTAACCTTCTTTTTCTATTTTAACTGCACAATTTTTTTGAGCTTAAGGTTTTGTTTTTTATATATAAAAAGTTTTTTTATTTCAATATTTCACTACTCCAATGTGTAGTATCTTCAGGAAATAACAATTAAATTAAAAAATTATAAACAATTTTAAATTGTTTATAAATATTGAAATAAAAAATAACTTTTTATATATAAAAAACAAAACCTTAAGCTCAAGAAAATTGTGCAGTTAAAAACTATTTAATTTTTTTTTAGAAAAATTATTTTAAGCGTTGTGAAAGACATTTTTTTTTTATTAATGAATCGATTTTACCGAAATTTGGAACAAGTATAAATTCACGTGCTAAATTTCATCGCAATCGGATAATTTTTGCAGGTTTTATAAAGATTTTAAAATAAAGGGTATATGGCAGGACTAAGAGTCCTTGGTTCGATTTTGATAATTGGTACTTTTTGTAATCTTACGTCCATTTATGTAGCTAATATATTATTTTTAAATTTCAGGACCTATAGGAAGTGGGCGTGTCCTTGGCCCCATATTTCCAAAAATTTAAATTTTTCTTAACTAAGGGGTTCTATGTCAGTATACCACTGTCTGCCTCCACTCCTTCTATTTTTGTCCAATCGTTATATGGGGACGTAGCACTGTGCGACGGTTTTAGAATTTTTGGAAATATTTGTTAAGTTAAATTACAAACTCAATGAGAATTTAAAAAAAAAAACAAAAACAACAACAAAAATTTCCACAATTTGCTTTGTCATCTTCCAATGTACTACTCTGTTGTTTTGACAGATCTAGCAATTTATTAAACTTTATATTTAAATTTTTTTTGTTGAGAATTTTGTTTCGTTGACCTTTTATGTTGTTGCTTTTCTTCTTTAGTTCGGCTTGAGTTCAGTTTATTTAAAAAATTAAAAACCAAGAATTAAAAAACAATTATTCTTCGTTTTTAATTTTATTATTTATTTTTTAACAAAGAAAAACAATGTTTTGTCGGAAACACGTTGGTCATTTTCAAGACAATAAAAAATTAATAAAATTAATTTCGATTTCAAATTTGTCAGCTGTTGTTGTTACCACTGTGTTCAAGTTTTGTTTTTATTTTTTTCAAATGTCTGTTTAATTTTAATTTTTAAATTTAAAAACAAAAATAATTTTTTCGACCTTTAATTCTATAATGAAAAATTTATTTGTCAGAATAAATATATAAAAAAACGAGTAAAAACGTTAAAGTCGGGCATGCCGACTATACAATACCCTACACCAGTCTGGTTAAAAGCCAACTAATGTTTGGATCCGAAATTCGAATGGGTTAAAATGGGGCTTGTGTCAAAATTTTCTATAATGTGAGTCAGCGCACCAAATTTCATTAAAATATCTTAATATTTGCGACCTGCAGTTTGTAACCAAGCCAATTTTGGGGGGACCCTTATATGGGCACTAGGTCTAAACATGGACCGCTGTTAACCAAAATCAATAGGCTTCGTCCTTGCGCCAACATAGGTCTGTGTACCAAATTTCATCAAAATATCTTAATATTTGCGACCTGCAGCGTATAAACAGTATAATTTTGGTAGGACCCTTATATGGGCACTAGGTCTAAACATGGACCGCTTTTAACCAAAATCAATAGGCGTCGTCCTTGGGCCGACATAAGTCGGTGTACCAAGTTTCATCAAAATATCTTAATATTTGCGACCTGTAGAGTGCGCACAAGAATGCATGGACAGACAGAGAGACGGACGGACAGACGGACATCGTTAAATCGAAATAAAAAAAATTCTGAGCCGATCGGTATACTATAAGGTGGGTCTAGGACCAATATTTTTTGGTGTTACAAACATCAGCACAAACTTATAATACCCTGACCACATAGTGGTGTAGGGTATAAAAATTATGAAATGTTGATGTTTTGTAATTGCAGTAATGCCTGATGAGAAAAAATGGCACAATTTTTGAAAAACGTTCTTATTATGTTATTTTATAATAAGGAAATAATTGGCCTCGAAGAAGAACATTTTATATAATTTTATAGCAGGATTTCTCATCCATAGTATACTCGCGAAAATGTGTGTGTATGTGTGTGTGTGTGAACGTTGATGGCTAGACATATATGAGTGTAACATGCGATGGTATATGATGAACTCTGATGAATTCAAACCAAAGCCATTGAATATGTTGCCATGTATACTAAAATTTGTGTACTGCACTTTAAGTGCAACTTTGTGTTTTTTTTATCGTGTTACCAACATTGTTATGATATTTTTTATGGTTTTAAATGTGAGTGTTTTTGTGTAAGTATGTATGTGAATGTATATTTTTGTAGTTTTGTTAACTCTGTGGTGGACTTTTTATCTCTTATATGTATATGTGTATATGGTTTTTATGTATGTATTAGGGTGATATTTTTCATATAAAAAATAATTTTTGTTTTGTCTTCGAGGAGCTCCAGTCAAAATTCCTGGAACTAAACCTGAAAAGAAAATTTAGGGCGAATCTGGCAATAATTAGCCAGGTTTTATTGCAATGTTCCAGATTCTCGGAATATATCTTTTTAGTTGATGTCCTGTAAATAATTTCAAAAAAGAGTGGTTTAAGAGTGTAACAAATAATGGACCCAGCTATGTGTTTCATTTGCAAACAAAAAGGATGCACAGTGGGCCAGATCTAGTCTATTTATAAGGGTGGCATTAAGAATTAAACTTTCTATTTTCGTAAAATATCAGACGAAATATTGTTACACATGGTCTGAAACTAATATTTTGAAAACTTTGAGCAAAATCGGGTAACTCTTAAGTTGTGCAATAATATTTTTGAATTATTTATATCATTAAAATTTTGTATGCTAAAAACGTTTTTCAAATTGCTCAAACACTTTTAGAGATATAGACAAAATTTCGCAAAAATGCGAGATTTTTTCTGAATTCAGAAAAATTTTACAAATCACGATATCTCGAAAATTCATTTTTTAAAATGTTTTCATGTGCTCTCAGTATCATGTACCACATTTTAAACAAATTGGATTGCATTTTCAGATATTTCGTACAAAAACGTGTTCAGCTATTTTGTAATTTATAAAAAGTCGTCAGTTCGATAAATAGCATTTGAAAAAGTGCTAAAAATCCCCCTTGAGCCAAAAAATTCGTATGGCTATTAAATTTTTAATGCAGCCAACTTGACAAAACGAATGATGCAAAAGTTCTTATTTTTGGGGCTACTTTCACGTGCAATTCTCAGAATTGAGTCCCACACAGGGAAACAAGCCGATCAAAATAATCGGCGGCGGCGGCGCAAGCAAAAAATCGGCGGCGGCGGCGCAACCAAATAATCGGCGGCGGCTTGATCGGCTTGATAGAACATTATACACGTATTTTAAAGACGTTTAAGGTTTTTTCCAAAATATAGCAGTAGAAAATTGTGCAAAAAATTTGGAATTATCAAATAAAAAATAATTTTAAGTTAAATTCATCGATAAAAATTACAAATTTAGGATTTTTAGTTTTTGAACGGAGCTAGAAGGAGAGATAGTTGGGCTTTCCAAATATACACATATGTTTATATATTCAACAAAATTGTGTGGAAATATTTTCAAATAAAACTGATTTTATTAATTTTTTCTTATTTTGTTTAATTTTGACGGCTTTTAATTGCAATATTTTGTTTAAAAAAAAAAACAAATTTTTATCTAATTTATTCTTTATTCTGGGCAAAATGAAGTTCTATTTTAATCGCTTTAAAATTGTCAAAGTTATACATTTTTTTATAAACATGGAATCTCTGCATTTATAAGAAAATTGAAAATATTAACCTTAATGATTGTGCAAACAAGAATCTCGAGTTGCTGAAATTAAATGTTTAGAAAAATTACGATAACTTTTTCAATTTTCAATTAATTTAAACAAAAGAATCTGATTTTACTAAGAACTAAACCCACTTTCAGTATGAATTACAATAGTAAAGAATTGTTTAATACTGTAAAAAAGCCGTCAAAGTATACAAATTAAAAAACAAAATAATTTTAATATTAAAAAAAAAAAAACTGTCAACATATTTCAGTTACAAATAAATAATTCTATATATATTTGGAAAGCTAAATTTTTTGTCTTTCCAAAAACGTTACAATATCCAAAATCGGTTGAAAAATTGCTGAATTTCAAATTGTTAAGCGCTTGAACTCGCTCAAAAACAGAGTTTTGACACTATCACACCTGTTCTGAATTCCGAAACTTTTTAATTAGAGTGGTTTTGTAAAATCACACAAAATTCAAAATGTCGGAAATTGACTGTTTCAACAAATTTTAAAATAAATTTTAACATGTTAATTTTTGCAACAAAATATTCCTTTTACTTTCACCAAGCTTTTCCAACACGAAATAAAACGAAGAAAATAATTCGGATGTAGATCACAGAACAGCAAAAAAATTCGGAATGTTTCACTTTAGAATTTTTTATGTGGATTCGGAACTTAGAAATAAACAAACTCTATTTTCACTCAAAATTAAATGTGTTTTTAGAATAAACTAGAAAAAATATGGTTCGAAAAAAATTATGCTCGAAAAGATGTCAAAGTTGATAAACTTAGAAGAAAAGTTAAAAAATTCAGATATTCACCCCTGTTCTTAGTTCCGAAACTTTTTAATTAGAGTTGATTTGTAAAATAACACGGAATTAAAAATTTCGAAAATTTGTTGTTTCTACCAAATTTTAATATTCATAGACTAATTTTAAAATAAATTATTATATTATAATTGTTGTTAAAAAATATATATTCGTTTCACTATCATCAAGCTTTTTCTACACGAAATAAAACGAAAAAAAAATTCGGATGTGGATCACGGAACAGCAAAAAAATTCGGAATGTTTCACTTTAGAATTTTTTTGTGGATGCGGAACTCAGAACAGCGTCGATTATTGTAAATATCTTCGTCCGCAATGTCTTAAAAATGTGTCTTTCGATAATAATTTCAGGTGTACTGAAAGTTCTGAAAAATGTGATGTGATCTACTTAACCAAACCTACGACCATAAATTCGAATGAATTTATTCTTTAATTCACTTTTGGACTTTTAATTAAAACTTACTAATATATCTTACGATTACACCATTCCTTATGAATTCATTCACTCGCTTCATTCTTTTAATTTTCATGCATAGTGAATGAATTCTTTCATGAATTCATTCTTTTTATAATGATCTTTCACGTTTCATTCGGTTTGTAAAAGTTTAAAATAAATGTTGCGTTTTTAATTATTTTTATGGGTTGTGTATATGATATCAATATTAAATCCCTAAAATAAGCCACATTTTTATTTAATTTGTAATTATAAACTAAAGTGTTGTCAGAATCATTAGTATATTCATACCTTAGATCTTTTACTGATTGAATAAAATGACAATTTTGATAAGCCATTTTGTAAAAGATTAGAATTAATGAAAAAATTAATTATTTAAATTGATTGTAATTCTATAAGGAATGTATTCAACATAAGAATGCATTCTATTTAATATTAAAATTTGGGAATGAAACCTATGAATTAATTTTAAAGGAATGTTTTGATGGAATGATATATATTCAATTTCTAAACCTGAATTCGGTTTTGTGCGAATTAACCTAAAATTTAATTAATTCTTTCGAAGCTCTGCCTACAATCTACACTTGGTCATTTGAAAAGTATATATGTATATTGTTCATTTGGATTCTCTTCTCTATTGCATATCCAAATTTCAGCGAAATCTGTCAGAAGTTTTCAGCAAAACTTCCAACTTAAGAAATATTTATGACAAAAATCCTTCTTAGCTCTGACTATAAAACTGGTTTTTTTTATTTTTTTTAACTAAAAAAAATACTCTTGATGGTTCAGGAAATGATGAAGTAGAAAATTTGTTTTAAAAATGACATTTGCTTTTAATTTTTATTTTGGAAAATTGATACTTCCAGCCGAAATGAGCCAAGAAAAATCGGCGGCGGCGGCTGAGGCAAAAATGACCGGCGGCGGCGGCTTAAACGGCTTACGGCGGCTGGCTTGTTTCTCTGGTCCCACATCAATGAGCTAAAAATGTTGTACTGTGTTATGAAACTTACCTTATTATTTTAAATATTTAATAAAATATATAAAATTTTCCGTATTACGCGTCTTCACTCTTTAGCCTTGTTTTGTGACTAATGGTACAATAGAAAACATGTTCTTCACTAGAAATTTCTAAACAAGCTGTTCGTACAAACACTCTTGTTTGCTTCGTACACACACAAAAATTCAAAACAACTGCATAAAGTAAATGATACTACAATGTAGTAGTTTTTGTATTTTTTTTCTAAATAACTATCAAAAACATTGAAAACCTTTGTTCCAAGTAAATTAACTGCTACTGTAATTAAAATAACTACAACCGCATTACTACACAAATAACTGTTATGTGGTAACAGCAGAACTTTTCTGAGTGTAACTCATTATTTTGCACGACATCTCCATACAAAGGTAATAAGAAATGTAATAAGAAAAGTAACTAGTTACCATTACCAGGTATATGGTTACATAACCAGATATCTGGCAGTTATTTTCTATACCAGGTAGTTAGTTTCATTGGAATTCGTAGTAATTTTCCTTAATCCCTGAGTTAGAAATAAGTGTATTCCTAATCATTGAATATGTATTCATATATATTTTATGCCATAAGCAAATTTGCAACTTGTTAGAGCCAACAAATGGACTTGCAATCAAAAATGGAAAGTAATGCATTTTTTGTCTATTTGCTTGATTTTAAAGTACAATTTTTGGTTGGTTTTTTTTTTTAATAATGTGTAGGTTGTTTTTTTGATTATTTTTTGCAGTTAAACAAATTTTTTATATTGATGCACATGTTGTATATTTTTTCTATATAAAATCTGTAATTTTTTTATCACATCTTTTTTTTTTGTTTGTTTTGCAACTGAAAATGCTTTTTACTGTTGCTAAAAATTCAATTGCATTTGGTATGTGTTTGAAACATGTCCTTTGTGCATACATTGTGACTGAAACATTATATTTTTGAGTGTGTGTTAATTTTATATGTTTTACGTTAAAAGTTGAGTTTTATGTATTTTTTTCTCTCGATTTATTCATATTTTTTTACTGGTCAATGAAAAAAAATAAAAATTGAAGGGAGGAAGTGTTGTTAAGAGCATGCATTATGGACACGTTGTACTGGTTTGTCCTAATAATTGCGGCCAGACCAAAAACAACGAAAATATATTTGGCCAGTATAAAAACAATCATAGGTAATGAATTTTTTACACTCTATGAGTATGTGTACATGTGTGTATATGAATTTCTATGAATTTTTACAAAGCATTATTAAATTTTAGTAGTTGTTGTTTTTTGTTAGATGGAAATACATATTCACAAAGTGGTAGTTATTAAATTTTAATAACTTTATTTAGTTTTTAAAAACTATTTTGCTTATTTATTTTTTTGCATGTGTGGAAATCGGAAAGATGTGTAATTTAATTTTACATCCAATTTAAAAAGTAGGGCATCGATCTTTAGGAATTTTCATATCGCTAATTCCTATTGAAAAGAACGTGTTGAGAAAGCCTTATGCTTTTGCATCTTTTTACACTAAAAACATGTCTGCGAAATTTGATAAATGAACTTACATCGACTTGAGTTGTTTTGTTAAAATAAAAAGAATTTTTCAGAACACCTTTTTGGCTAGAATGAATTCTTTTTAGATCATAGAAGTTTAAATTATCCACTTTTTTGATCTCCTAAAAAATGCAAACAAATTGAAATTTTAGCACAGACAGTCTCTTGAAAAAATATGGAAAGTATTATCCTTCATGATATTAATGCTACAATTTCATAGACTTTTTTTCATATATTCAATTAAGAATTTCATTATACATCCCAGTGTAGAAAATCATTACCAGATATGTGGTTATGTAACTACATACTTGGTAGTGGTAACTAGTTACTTTTGTTATTACATTTCTTATTACCTTTATATGGCGATGTCGCGAAAAATAATGCGTTGTCGTTACACAGCAGCATACGAAAAATAAAAAAATATATCGTTACCTATATCCTTACCAGTACTGACAAAAATAATGAGTCTAAAAATAGATTTTTAAAAAAATAAATTATATTAAAAAAAATATTTTTTATTGTATATTTTTTTTAAATAATATTTGCTGGTGCGGGAATCGATCCTGGGTCTACAGATTGCCAGTCAATAGCTCTACCATCTGAGCTATATCGACATGTAATATTTAATAGATAAAAATATAATTGACCTGCTGCAGACAAGTAAGCTTACTCGCCAGCATACAAAAAATCAAAAAATATGTGGTTACATATATTCTTACCAGTGTTTAAAAAATATTGAGTCTAAAAATGGATTTCAAAAAATGTTCAAAAAAATCTAGAAAAATATTTTCTATTTGAAATAATGATAAAAATAAGTCATTATCAGTAACTCATTATTATATGTTTTAAAATAATGCAGAAGGTAAGTGGGTATCATTACTGGTAGTCCAAAAAATAATGATAGGTCATTACCGTTACTGATTACACACCAGCACACGAAAAATCAAAAAAATATGTCGTTGCCTATGTGCTTACCAGTATTGACAAAAATAATGATTCTAAAAAAGAAATTTTCAAAAAAAATTAGTTTTATAAAAAAAAACATTTTTTTAATGTAAACATTTTTTTAATAAAAGTTTCTCGTGCGGGAATCGAACCTGGGACTCCAGCCTGTCAGGCTATAGATGTACCATCTAAGCTATCTCGACATGTAATATTTGATAGATGAAAACATAATTCAGATTACTCTCCAACATACAAAAAGTCGAAAAATATGTGGTTACACATATCCTTACCAGTGATGAAAAAATATTGACTCTAAAAATAGATTTAAAAAAATTTTCAAAAAAATCTAGAAAATTACTTTCTATTGGAAATAATGATAAAAATAAATCATTATCAGTAACTCATTATTATGTGCTTTAAAATAATGCAGAAGGTAAGTTGGTGTCATTACTAGTAGCCCAAAAATAATGATATGTAATTACCATTTCTACACTAAGTATATTTCAATATTTTTTTGTTACAAAAAAAATTAACTAATCTGCAGATTTGAGATCGCAGATTTCAAATAATATTTTCTTTAAATAAAGCCTAAAGACATACATAAAGCCTCTTCGTTTACTTAGTACAAGTTACTACTTTTACTACAGCTGGAAAAATTCAATACCAAAAGTAAACAAAACTTTCCAATTGTAGTAAAAGTAGTAAGAATTTCGAGTAATCGAACACACTGATAGATTTAAATTATTTTGAAAATTAATTAAACTACCAATTTTTAAAATTTAAAAAAAAATATTTGAAATCGGCGGTCTCAAATTTGCAGATTTGTCAATTTTTTGTAACAAAAAAAATATTTAAATATATTTACTTTAAATATTCTCTCTAATAAAACATTGGGAACTTGATAAAACTACTTAACCTACCATCCATCCAATGTTGATGCATGGGTGGGTCATTTTTAAAATGGCTTGATATCTGACTCGGGAGCTGGCGTTTGACACATACTTGTAATTCAGTAAAACTTATTATAAAATTTTATGAAAATTTTTTATTTAAGGAATTCTTTCATTAGATATTTTTTGTATATCAGTAAAATATGCTATAACTTTATTAGACTTTTTGCTTTTACTAAATACTTTTTACTCCAGCTTAGCAGCGACAACAACCAAAAATAATGAATAATAATAAATGAAATTGCTTCATACATTTTATGACGCTCTTCACTGGTCGAATAATTTATTAATTTTATCAAGAGCTTTATTAATTTGATGAACTTTTCATAAATATTAATTTTAGTGAAACCAGTTCCACAGATTCTATAAAAAGTTTCAATAGACCCGTTTCTAGTGAAAATTTGCATTGAAACTATGAATAAATTCATTACTGGAGTGAGGATAATTCTCTCAGTGAATTGTTAAGCCTTTTTTTTTTTAATAACTTTTTATTTTCAAAAGGCCACAGATATAGTGTTAACTTTTAATTAAGAAGTCTTAATAGATCTCGTTTGTAGAATCAATTTCTTTTCCGAACTTTGATCCTGTTTTAAAATTTTATTAATTGTTTTTTTTAATAACTTTTTTTTCTCTCTCGTTCCAGGTATGTTGAGGAAACAAATTGTATTAAAAATCTTCACAAATTGGTAATTCATTGAATGCTTTATATGTAAAAATAGTAGAAGAAGTACTAAAAATCTGTTAAAAATTACCTTGCAGAAAAAACTGCTGAATAAAATAAGAACAGCAAAAATAAAAATGTTAAATTTACAAAATTTTAGTTATAAAGGGTGTCTCAGTAAGAGTGCACTATTTAAATTTAGTTTCATTTATTTTTTGTGCAAGTCGCAACGCCGAAATTTTGTTTATTCCGATTATTAAAATTGAGGCGCTTTACGAAAGAACAACGCGTTATAATTGTGAAAACTTATTACAAAAATTTGGAAAGTTATGCTGAGACCGCTCGCAAACTTCGAAGAATTTTCAGTCGTGAAAGTGCACCTACACAGAGAGAATTTTCCTGGACGAATTTTAATGAATATTTTCATTAAAGTAATGAAGTTTTGTTCACAAAGTATATGAAAAATTTCATAAATATGATGAAAAAGCTTCATATATTTTATGAAACTAGATATAATGAAACTTTTTCATTGAGTGTGTTAAAGTTTTAATAAATGAAATGAAAATTTTTATAACATTTTATGAAAAATTCCATTAATTCAATGAAAAGTTTCAATGCACGAGTTCCAGTGCAACTTCGTTATTTTTATGCAAAAATTGATTAATATCATGCAGATAATTCTCTCAGTGTAATGTGTCAACCATTCGAAGAGTGGTAAAAAAATTGGAAGAAACTGGGTCGGTTATGGACAGTAAGACTCCTGTGCGTCAACGTTCCGGTCGCACTATTCTTCGTCCCATGAATAGAAAAAATACATTTTTTTTGTCTCAAATTGTGAGTAAAGAAGTATTTTTTTAAAGATAAGAAAGTAACTCAAAAAAATGTGAAAAAAAATATTTGGTGTGCTTGCTTCTGCCGCCAAGAGAGGGGCTAAACTCAGAGAATTTTATGCAAAAATTACTTAATAGAAAAATGGGTTTTAATTGTTTCACGAAAATAATTCTCAAAAATACATTTTTTTAAAAACTTGTTCAGATATTTGTTTTTTAATTACTTCAATATATTTGTAGTTAATTTAAAATATGGATTTTAGTTATGTTTACAACACAATTATTTTTTATTGCTCCGAAAAACACATTTTTTTTGTTGAAAATCCAAAAATTACTTAAGTTTGATGGAGTATTAAAAAAATTATATAAAATTAGATATTTTTTTTCTTTTTCTGTAAGTTTATACTGTTATATAATAGATCACTAAAAAATTAATTACTATTTTTTACCACAAATTAAAAAAAAATGGATTTTTTGATATGCCTAAATTCATGATTTTTACACAAATTTCACGCATTTAAGAGTGTTTAGTATTCAAACCATGTGAACCTTCCATTTTAGGTATAGGATGTGTTAAGCGGACTTTTGTAAAATACTACCAGGAACAATTTTGTTGAACATTCTAACCTCTTCAATGAAAGGGAATTTTTTGGCCCAGTTTTAAAAGGGACAAAAAAAGACCCGTGAGTTTAAGAGTTAGAGGGTTAAAATGTTCCACAAAAATGTTCCCCATAGTGTTTTACATAAGTT
Source organism: Leucophora obtusa (assembly GCA_949987735.1). Taxonomy (NCBI): domain Eukaryota; kingdom Metazoa; phylum Arthropoda; class Insecta; order Diptera; family Anthomyiidae; genus Leucophora; species Leucophora obtusa. The sequence goes on from OX465297.1 coordinate 210,041,322, forward strand.
CGCTGAACATATCCTGTACGTAAAATGAAAGATTCCCATGCTTTCTCTCTAAAATCCAGGTTTGTGGGGCATTTGAACACCAATTCTAAAAAAGTACGTAATTAACCCTTAAACACATTTTAAGTTTTTACTTATTACTGGCACTTAAGTTCAATTTTCAATGCTGATGTCTTCAATAATTTATAGTAGAAGTTGATGACAATTATTTTTGCGGAACATTTTAACCCTCTAACTTTTCAACTTACGGGTCGTTTTTGTCCATTTTAAAAAGTGGCCAAAAAAGTGCCTTTAATTGAAGAGTTAGAAGGTTAAAATGTTCCAGAAAAATATTCCTCATAGTGTTTTACGTAAGTTCGCTGAACGTACCCTATGCCTAAAATGGAGGATTTACATGGTTTCCTATTTTAATCCTATTTAATTTTTTTTGTTTTAGAAAAATCATCTTAAGCGTTTAAAACCCATTTTTTGTGAAAGGCATTTTTTTTTTGATTAATGAATCGATTTTACCCAACTTTGGCACAAATATAGATTGACCTTATATCAATTCATGTGCTAAATTTCATCGCAATCGGATAATTTTTGCAGTTTTTATAAAGATTTTAAAATAAAGGCAGGATTAAGAGTCCTTGCTTCGATTTTGATAAAAATTGGCACAAACGTTTCCAGTTTTATGTTCATCACAATGGATACTTTTTGTAATTTTACGTGCATTTTTGTAGCTAATATATTATTTTTAAATTTCAGGACCTATTGGAGGTGGGCGTGTCCTTGGCCCGATATTTCCAAAAATTTAAATTTTTTTAACTAAGGGGTTCTATATCAGTACACCAAATTTCAAATCTCTGTCTCCACTCCTTCTATTTTTGTCCAATCGTTATATGGGATCAAAGCACTGTGGGTCGGTCTCTTGAAAACATTGCTGCTGTAAACGAGAGTGGCGCCGAATTTTTACAAAAGACCTTCATGCGTACAATATTCAGCTTACTCAGGAGCCGGCAATTCGTTCAATGGGTAATGGAGCAAAGTGAAGTCAATGCCAATTTTTAGAAAATAATCATCTTCTCCGATGAATCACATTTTCATCTGAATGGCTTCGTGAATACACAAAATTTTCGAATTTGGGGCTCAGAAAATCCTCAACTGTCTGGTGCGGATTTTGGTCAGGGCCTTACTTTTTTGAAGATGAGGCCGAAATAGAAAACGGAATTCTTGTGGCCTCAACTGGACGGCATGGATCTGGACGACATGTGGTTTCAGCAAGATGGCGCCACCTGCCATACCGCGCATGAAACAATCGATTTATTACAGCAGCGATTTCCAGAACAAATTATCTCAAGAACTTCTGATGTCAACTGGCCACCAAGATTATGCGATTTAACGCCGTGCGATTTCTGAATAAACCAGAAACAATTCCTGAGATCCAGTGAGATACAGCCACATCTCTGTGAAAAAGTCATAGGAAATTTCATGCAATGAGTAATAGCCTGTGATCAGAGTCGTGTGGGCCATTTGACGGATATTTTATTCCATACTAAATCAAAACATGTCTTCTTTACAATCCAAAAAAAAATCACAACGACCTCAAAAAATACGTGTTTTTATTTTAAAATGAAAAAGTGCATTCTTACTGAGACACCCTTTATATGAGTTAACTTTCAGTTAATTGAAAAATCACAAATTATACTGTAAAATCTGCAGAAATTTTTTATAAATATTAGTAGAATAAAAAAAACAACAAAAACAAACTGTTAGTTTTACAAATTTGTTGTTATTTTTAAGTTAAATTAGGTTGAATGCAAATAACAGAAATTTTTGTTAAATAAATAGTAAACTGCTGATTTCAGAAGGCTCAGTTTTTATTTGCATTAAAAAAAACCTACAAAATTCCTAAAATTTTTAATTTTTTTTATGGTTTTTTAGTCTACTAATTATTTTGCAAAATCTTTTTTTTTTACCGATTTTAGCAGATTAAGTTGTTAATTTCTATTAACCAAAATTTAACTCAAATGTAACTTAAATGATGTATATTAAACAGTTTTATTTTTGCTGTTCCTATCTTAATAATATTAGCTGCTAATTTCAGCAGCTTTTTTTCTTCAAGGTAATTTTTAACTAATTTTTAGTAGTTTTAACTTTTTAAAATTTTTTTTCTAATAGTGAAAGATTTAAAAATGCAATAGAAAGCTTATTTCATGCTTATATTTTGTGACTGAAATTAGACCCAAAATTCTTATATCTATTTTGTATTATTTTTAGTTTTGAAGTTTGTTAGTAATTTCCAAAAACTTGAATTAACTTTCAATGAAAATTATTACAACCCTCTTTGCTTTCACTAACACGTTCACACCAAAAATCACTACCACGCAGTAATGGTTACTTATGACAACATAAAACCCATCATTATCATTTAGATTCATCCACAAAACTATCCCCAAAAAAAGAAAACAAAATATTCAAATAAAACACGGTTGTTTGCTAATGTCTGGGCAAAAATATGCTGGTAATATGGCTGACCAAAAAATACAATAACACTTTTAGCTTTAGCAAATACACATACAACGCATGTGTCCAATGACGCCACCACTACATAAATGGTTTTGCAAGTAACATGATGGTTGCAAGTATCGAGTAGTAGGGGTGGAGAGGGGAGACAAATGTAACACAAAAATGGTAATATAAACTATATTGTTGTTGTTGTGTGTGTGTGTGTGTATGTGTGTGCAAATAACAGTTTTATTAAATATGTGTGCGTTAACTTTAAATTGCGGAAAACAAAGTTTTTAATGACACATTTTGGCTAAAGAAAAAGTGGTTGGAAATTTTTGTAATTTGCCCCGGTTTATGTTTAAAACAAAAACCTATTGCATGTTTTTTTTTTTTGTTGCCAAAGTGTGTGGCATAAAAAAAAAATGTACATACCATGTCAATCAAAAAGTGTAAAGTTGCAATAGCAATGTTAATTTTTTACAACAATTTGCAGCAACAAAGCAAAAAAAAAAAGGAAAACCTTTATTACCAAAAATAAAAGAACGCCAAACAATCTGTAAAGCATTTAAATGTTGTTGCGAACATAAAGCGACATGTGCATTTTATGGTGGCATAATACAAGGTTTTTCTTCCCCGCCACCCTGCAGTAAGATATTTTATATTGAAAAAAGTAAACAGCAGAAAGATGGGGAGTATGGTTTAAAATTTTGTTTTGGCTGCAATTGCATGCGATTTGAACTCACTTGACACTTTTGTGCAATATTGCATGAAGAGTACGAGTACTAGCACGTCAATAGCATAAGTTGCCCAAACAAGTGGGCAACAACAATATGCAAGCAACAACACCAACATTGGACAAGCAAGTCAACTGTCACTTGAAAATTTGCCTACGCGCCATAGTAATAACTAGGGCAAGGAATTCCATGCAAATGAATATTTTATCCCGATGTGTTATGCAAATGTAAAGTAAATCAAATATCAAATCGAGTCACGAAGTTTAGAACAAAATGCCATAGAATTGTTGTTGCATATTTTTGAATATTTTGACAAAAACATCATGGTTTTGTACATTTTTACTTCAAATGCATATTTGGCGCTGTTTACTGCATATTTGGGGTTTTTTTTGCATAGTTTTGCATATTTCGATTAAAATTCAGATTTACATATAATTTTGTTTGCAGCAAAATCATTTTTTTTAAGAAATAAATGTTCTTTAAAATCTAGTGGACATTATTAGAAGCTAGAATCCTGCTCGTGCATTAATAGAAAAAAAGTATCGAAAATTTTCAGTTAGAACCACTGAAAAAAAAATCAGCGCACCAAATTTCATTAAAATATCTTAAAATTTGCGATCTGCAGTTTGTAACCAAGCCAATTTTGGGGGGACGCTTATATGGGCACTAGGTCTAAACATGGACCGGTGTTAAGCAAAATCAATAGGCTTCATCCTTGGGCCGACATAGGTCGGTGTACCAAATTTCATCAAAATATATTAATATTTGCGACCTGTAGAGTGCGCACAAGAATGCATGGACAGACAGACAGACGGACGGACGTACGGACGGACAGACGGACATCGTTAAATCGAAATAAAAAAGAAATTCTGAGCCGATCGGTATACTATAAGGTGGGTCTAGGACCAATATTTTTTGGTGTTACAAACATCAGCACAAACTTATAATACCCTGACCACATAGTGGTGTAGGGTATAATTAACTTGCAAAAAAAAATGCGGAAATCAGCAGGTTTAGAGTTTAATTACACAGTACAACAAAATAAGAACAATTTGATACATCGGGATTGTGACTAGTGCTGGTAAATTCGATTACTTTTCAATACTCGATACTACTTGATATTTTTAATTTGGCTTCTCCACACTACTCGATACTTTTAACGGTTTTTAAATTTGAAATTTTTTTAATAAAATTCTTTAAAACTGTTTACGTTAATTTAATATTTAAACTTAGAAACATATTTTAAACTTTTTTACCAACTATTCATTGCATTTTTCATAGTTTTTTAACATATACTTTTAAATATTTTACTTCTGAATTTTTATTTTAGCAGATTTGTAGTTTTGTGATAAATATTTCAGCGGAGTCACATTATTGTGCTAAATATTTTAGCGGAGTCACACTTTAATGTATTTTGTGAATCCAAAATGCAACCCTGAAAATATCGAGTAGTAGTTTTGAGTATCGAGTACCCAAAAAAAAAAGACAAATACTCGATACTCGGTACTCACTACTCATATTTTTACCAGCACTAATTGCGACACATCATTTCTAATAGACTTTGGGATGCAGATCACGAATATGGCTCTAGAATTTTAAAGTTAGCTATAGTTTAAGAAATATTTGAAAAAACGTTTTTGTAGGAAAATTAAATTTTTTAATCCACCTTTTGCAAAAAAATATAAAATTGAAAACAATAACGCTATTTTTTGCAACATTTTAAAATGATGAAATATGCCTTTTAAGTTGATATATTGCACGTTTTGACATTTGCGATAATATTCCCTTTACCGTATTTAAAATTTAGATTTCCCTTTTTCACGGCATCATTAATAAATAATCCGCGATGAAAGGAATATCTAATATTTGAATTTGTACCTTTAGTAAGAATCTCATGTTACTTCATCGAATTTTGAAATCTGAAAAGACTGCCTTTTTAAAACAGTTTGCTAAAAACCGAAAATTTGGAAAACCGCGGTTTCGGTTTTTCAAAATTATAAAAATCGCGGTTTCGGTTATTTTTCGAGTTTCTTGTAATATTAATAGAATTCTTTTAAAATAATTAAATATGTATAAAAATTAAACATTTTGAAACGTTCAAAATTTTAGCAATTTGTTTAAAACAATATAAAGTTAACATTTTATAAATTTCGCGGAATACGAAACAGCACTTTTTGAAAAGTACCTACTCGTACGCGATGAAAATCCGAACTGAGTATGTGAAACTCAATATCTCTTAAACCTCTTGACTTTTTGGATCAATTTTGTTCTAGAATTATAAGCCTCAATATATATTAACCGTAATAAAAGAAATTCTTTAAAGTAATATTGAATGGAGAAAATATTCATTACAATTAAATACAAGATTTTATAAAATAGAAGCAGAACCCTTTTCGAAATTCAAGATTCAGTAATATTTCAGCCAAAATTTTTCTGAGCGCTCAGAAATTATGACTGATAAAAGACTCTAAAATATGATAATTTTCAAAGTGCTCAAATTTTGGAGTTAAGGTGCTTTCCCAATGGTAGAGTAACTCTACTCTGCAGCACAGATTAAAATTTTAACTGTTCACAATGCAGAGTACAGTTACTTCAAAAAATATTTGACACTAAATACTTACATTTTGTTTCGCGAATTTTTAGGCTTTATTTCCACTGCCTAAATTTTAAAATAATTTTCTATTTAATTATTAAATTCCAAACACAAATATCAATGTTAACTCTAGAGCGCAACAAATCCGTACTCCAGAGTCAAACGAATTTAACTTTGGAGTGGAGTAAAAAAAGATAGCAAAATATAAAAATTTATTAGTAAATAAGAAAGAGAAAAGACCAAAATTTGCTACAGATTGGAGTACTCCATCATTCTAAACGCACCTTTATAAATGAAACATAATAAACTCGTATTTATGAGTGTATTCAATTTTATTTTTAAATTTTTTCATTACTCATAACTAGGGCAAGTTTAAAATGGCACAAAAAAGTTGAAATTGGCAGACAAAATGGCACGAAAAAATAATAAAATTGGCACAAAAATCGCAAAAATGGCACGCTTATTCCAAACATTTTAAAGTATAATAGTTGAGTTAAGTGTTTTTCGGAATTTTTTTAACAAAAATACAATAATGAAGGAATTTACCGTTGAACTGCTAAAGTGCATTCGCCGTATATTTGTAAACTCATAGAAATAAATCTGTAAAAATAGCAGAAAAAGTTACTAAAAATTTGTTAAAAATGATGCTGCAGAAAAAACTGCTAAAATTAGCAGATTTTTTTTTACTAAATACTAGTAAAATGAGAACAGCAAACTTAAAACTGTTAAATTTACAGAATTTCGGTAATATTTAGGCTAACTTTTAGTTAATTGAAATTACCAAATTGTACTTTAAAATTTGCAAAAAATTTTAATAAATATTTGTAGACTAAAAATAGCTAAATCTACAAAAATTTTGCTATTCTTAAACTAAATTTAGTTGAATGCAAATAGCAGTCTATTCTGCTAAAATCAGCAGAAATATTTGCTAAAAATTGTAAACTGCTGTTTTCAAAAGGCTCGATTTTTATTTGCATTTAAAAAAAAAAAATTCGAAAAAAAACTTAGAAAATTTAATTTTTATTTTTTAGGCTACTAATTATTTAGCAAAATTTTTTGCTGATTTTAGCAGGTTAATTTGCTATTCTCCATTTACAAAAATTTAGCTCAAATATAACTAAAATTCTGTATATTTAACAGTTTTATTTTGGCTGTTCCTATATTACTAATATATAGCAAAAATAATCTGCTAATTTAGCAGTTTTTTTCTGCAGCATCATTTTTAACTAATTTTTAGTAGTTTTAACAAAATTTTTTACGGACTTTTTTCTATTAGTGTATGATTTAAAAAAAAATATGAAATTTTACTAAATATTAAAAAAATATCGTTTTTTTGTAAATTTTTTACAAAAATTATTTACGAAGATTGAGTTTTTACTGAATTTTATAGCACTTTTTTAATGAACAGTCTAAAAAAAATAGACAAAATGGCTTTTTTTGGCAAGGATTTATGAAAATGGCATTTTTACAAAATAAGTAAAAAAAATGGCAAAAATTGCATTTAATTGCAAATGCCAAAAAAAACTTGCCCTGGTCATAACTAACTCAAAAAGGAATCAGAAATTACCCATAATGGCTCAGATTACTCGTATTCTAAATTATCTTGTGTGCCCTGCTCTATATTTACTAACAAACGCATAATTCATTTGCTAGCATTTGTAGTTTTTCATAAAAAATACTGAAACTTCAAATATTTTTGTTTACATTTGAAAGAGAAAAGCCAACAATTTTTAAAACTTGGTAGCATTTTTATAACTACCCAGTGTAGAAACGGTAATGACATATCATTATTTTTTGGACTACCAGCAATGGCACCCACTTACCTTCTTCATTATTTTAAAACATATAATAATGAGTTACTGATAATGACTTATTTTTATCATTATTTCAAAAAGAAAATAATTTTCTAGATTTTTTGAAAATTTTTTGATATCTATTTTTAGACTCAATATTTTTTAAACACTGGTAAGGATATATGTAACCACATATTTTTTGTTTTTTTGTATGTTGGCGAGTAAGCTTACTTGTGTGCAGCAGGTCAATTATGTTTTTATTTATTAAATATTACAAATTTTATTAAAAATCAAAATACAATAAAAAATATTTTTTTTTATATAATTTATTTTTTTGAAAATCTATTTTTGGACTCATTATTTTTGTCAGTACTGGTAAGCACATAGGTAACGATATATTTTTTAGATTTTTCGTATGCTGGTGTGTAAGCATAACTCATTATTTTTCGCGATATCGCTATATAAACGTAATAAGAAATGTAATAACAAAAGTAACTAGTTACCATTACCAAGTATGTAGTTACATATGTGGTTATGTAATGGTAATGATTTTCTACACTGGGTACTTAATGTTTAAGAAGCTAAATTTATGCCTACCCAAGTAAAAAAAATCATATGGAGCCATATGAAGTTATATTTAATTATATATAATCTTTTATGTAATTAGATATAATTATATCCGAAAAATGAGAACATCTTATTGTATCTTATTGTATCGAATTGTATACAATTGTATACAATTTGGTACAATTTGATACAATTTTATGCAATTCGATACAATTGTATCCGAATTTTGTCCTCATCCAATTACATCAAATTATATCTTTTTGTATAAAATTATATAAAATGTTATAAAAGTGGACATAGTTTGATACAATTATATCTAAATATTGACCTTATACTTTTGATCATATTATATAAGACCACATCTAACAATATACAAAAATTATTTTTTTAAATAAAAAAGATATGCAATATCTGGAGATCAGACCTGGGGGATTTCAATTACAATTGCAAATAAATGTAATTGAAATTAAAAAAAAAAACACAATTACATTTCATGTAACTGTAATTGAAAATTTTCAATTACAAGTAATTGTAATTGAAAGTGATTTCAATTACAAATTTCAATTACATTTAGAATTAAAGTGTTTTTTGTTAAAAGTTTGTATAAAAAACTGACTGGGATAGGTTGGATAGGCGTGGATAAGTATAAAAAGAATACGTCATGTTGGGCTGACCCCTCACTTGTGCTTTTTGTCATTATTTCTTTTCCGAAAAAATGTAATTGTAATTGAATGTATAATTGTAAATTTTCAATTACAAATTACTTGTAATTGTGTAATTGCATGTGTTATTAATTTCCAAATATAATGATTAACCCAAAGGCCTGCTGGAGATCCTATAATTTCGATAAATCTTCCATTACTTTTATCCAGATTTACCATGACAGTGCATTAAACATGAACAAAATTTTCTTTATTTTTAGTAATTTTAAAATAACAAGACTGAAATGTTAAAGTTAATAGGATCATGTTATACAACCAAGATATAAGAAAAATAGTAAAAAAAATAGTAAAATATTACAAAATAGTAAAAATTACTAAAAATATATGATGCAAAAAATAAACTCACACACGAATCATGCACGGGTTATATATTCTTATTCACGCTCACGCACGAATCACTTGAGTATAGTAATTTTTACTCACGATCGCGTGTTATTCACAGAGATGTTCGTGACTCACGAAAATTTCTAGTCACGCGCCAATCCCTAGTAATTACTAAATCTAAAACTAGTTCAAAATCATTGTTAACATAGAACCACGTATAATATAATACGGTTTTATATGGACCTTATATATTTTTATATAAAATCACTTTGAAATAATTGCTTATGTGGGATGATATATAATTATAGATGATTTTATAAAGAACGTTATATTGTTATATATTAAAGAAATCATGAAATATTGTAGATATGGAACGGTATTAAGTTATATATGGGTTCTTATTCGTCAATATATAATCATATCTAACACAAATTATGAAATATTTCTTATATGGCTCCACATATAGTTTTATACTTTTATGTATAGTGTCATACTAAATTATATATAAACGTATATGTAATTACATCTGTAATATGTTACTTTATGTATTTATATATAGCACATGCAATTATATGTAGGCCAGTATGTAATAATATAAAATCACGTATGTCTCCATATTAAAACCTTTGAGGAAAAAATATCTAACATATGACTATATAAAAGTATATCTGCTTGAATTTAAAAGCATATCTGGCCATATGTTACTATAAGTTACTATATGCAATTACATAAAATAATATATGATTATATCAAAACTTTTTTACTCGGGTACTTAAAAATTTTATAAATGCTTAAATTTGTATGGAATATTTATACAAAATTCGAAAAAAACAAACCTTTTGTTAAAGTACATATTTTTTAATCAATTTCAACAAAGTTTTAGTTGTTTTCATCACCACCCAGTCAGAAATCGCCAGTGGTACAAAAAATCAAGCACTGGCATACCACTGGGTAACCATGGTATTAAAAATAAATGACTGGCAGAACACTCATTTGGGACGCTTTGCCAGCATTTGGGAAAAGCGTTTTACCAGTATTTTTTTTACAAAAATTTCGGTGGTTTATAAAAAAACCACTGGCAAAGAATTGGCTTAGAGTGACATGCCAAGGTTTGCAACCAGTGGTTATCCAGTGCTACCTAGCCAATGCTACCAGGCGTACAAAAATCAATTTACTGGAAAACCAATGATTTTATAAAAATGCTGACGCTTCGTTAAAAAATGTTTGTAGTCGGAAGGTTCCGAGTTCAAATCCGGTTGCAAGCAAAAAAATTTTTTGGGATTTTTTTTAATTTAAAATTTTTTTTGTTTTATAAAATCAATTTTTTTGTTTGTGGGAAAGCTCCTTCAAGACCAACTTTTTTTTGCCCTCCCAACACTGGCATACTAGTTACTAAAAATTGTTTGCCAGTACTAGCATTTTGGCACAGCCAGTAGTTGTCCAGCTATTATCACTCATTTATATGTTTAGCCATTAAATATTATATGTCTCGTTAGCTCAGTGTGTAGAGCAATCGTCTGCCAATCTGACGGCCTGGGTTCAAATCACGGCAGGGTCAAAAAAATTCATATGAATTTTTTTTTAATTTTATTTTGGAAAATATATTTCCAGACCACCTATTTATTGGTTTTGCCAGCGTTTTGCCAACGTTTAAAAATTTTGTTCCTCCAGTGCTTTTCCGGCGCTTTTTGAACAGCCGGTCCTTTTGTCTAATGATGTTATCATTTTGGGAATGGGAAAGCACTTTTTGCCAATACTTGTACCACCTGTTAAAGTGCTTTGCCACGCTTTCCCGTTTGTATTTTTCTGACTGGGCATCATCATCATCATTATCATCATTTCATCATCATGCAGAAAATAATTTTACTTATATACTTTTACCTCTAGTTGCCATAATTTTTATCCGATTTTCATAAGTAATACCTTTCTGGAAAGGCTGTAATGTTGTATTGTTTACAACTTCATTAGTTGTTTCAAAAAGCCACCGCAAGATGGCGCTTATCTAGCATTTATTAGAAAATTGTTAAAAAAATTTAAATTTGGCCGCCTCGAAAATGATTTTTTTGATATGTCATAATAGAACTTTTTTTTCCTCATGCCAAAAGCTATCGAAAAATCGATGGCACAATATCGATTGCTAAATCGACCGACCCTAATGTATATGTACATACCCAATAAGCAATTTTGCTGGAATTCAAGTTGAAATCAAGCGTAATTCCAGTCCCATTTTCCAATTTCAAGACTTGATTTATACTTGATTTACACTGTAATTCAATAGCATATTCCAGCAAAAGGGACACTGGAATTCCAGTCGAACATATCAGTGTAAAAATTCTTGAATTCAAGCCTTGAATCACAGTTCAATTGAGGTTCAAACAACATTATAATAACACTTGTTTTCAAGTCCTAACTTCAAGCTTAAACCAAGCCATAAAAACAAGGTTTTCATTATTTTTAGTATAATTTATTAACATTTACATATTATTTTTAACATACATACACATTCATTTTGTTTTTGATGCTTGATTTTGCGCACGGAATAACACTTTTGATGTATCAATTGTTTCCATTATTTGTTCCTATTTTCTCTAGAAGCGTAGAAGTTTGTAGGACTTTTCTGAAATATGAAAAAAGAGAATATAAGGACCGCATTTAGCTCGAAACAAATGCGAATTACCTTTTGAAGAAAATCCTTGGAAGAAATTCAGACTTTGTTAAAATCTCTACAGGAAAATTGTGAATTTGGATTTTATTTTTCAATACTGACAACAAACGAAAAACAAACAAATTATTTCACTTTGTATTAACTTGATTCTGACTGAAAAAAAATACTTAAAATAAAGCCAAATTCAAGCAATATTTAAAGCACTTGAATTTTTAATTTTTCAATGCTTATTGGGTATGAACTTTAGTTAAATTTTATTTTGGAATATATATTTCCAGATCACCAATTTATTGGTTTTGTCAGCATTTTAACAACGTTGAAAATTTAGTTTCCCCAGTCTAATTCCCTTTAATGATGTTATCATTTTGGGAATGAGAAAGTACTGTTTGTCAGTATTTCTACCACCTGTTAAAGTGCCTTGCCATCATTTTCCCGTTTGTAATTTTCTGACTGGGTATTATTTGTAGATTGCGAAATCGCTTTTTGCCAGCACTTCTACCACTTATTGAAATAATTTGCTAACGCTTTCCCGTTTGTATTTTTGTGGTTGCGTATTGTTGGTTAAATAAGTTATTTGAATTTGTTATTTTAAATATTGTTGGCAAACAACCATAACTAACACCATTATTTGAAATAATTTGCCAAGAGTTAAGTGAAGTATAAAACAATTTAGTCAAGTGTCCATTAAAATTGCTGATTCGTCTCTGTTTTTTTTGTTGTTTCTTCTGTTCTGGACACTAATTATTGGCTTTAACCTGCTACTAACCATTCTTTTTTTAAGTTTTTGAGTTACTAATATTTATTTTTTATTTATGCAAAATACACTCAAAGATTCTTTTTCGTAGAAAGCATTAATTAATCTGCTAATATTATCGAAATTTCAAGGTTTTTAGATCTCTAATAAGTCAAAGTTAGCACAACTTGTTGTTGAAAATTAGTAAAAAAATTTATGGAATTTAACATCCCAGCCAGCAAATTCGGAGCGCTCATAAATAAGATTCTTAAATGCTTCATAGAAATGATTATTGTTTTTTTGAAAACACTCTTTTTTTGCCAGAAAATATGAACCCTCAAAAAATAATCTAAAAAGTTGTCTCTACAATCTAAAAAGCTGTCTCAAAATGAGGGTTAATTTTTCGGAGTCAAAGAAGATTCCAAAATTGTTTAAATTTATGAGGAAATTTTGGATTTTATACTTTCTTTTTTCTGAGTCATTTCTGATAACACAGGGTCTTTTGGTCGGACCACATTCATAGGAAAAAATTTTTTATGTTTTTGGAGCTCATTTCTGAGTCATTAATAATCATCTTTGTTTGCTGGGATATTAATACTTCGAAATCTTTATTTTGCTTTAAAAATATTGCAAATTTATTTTGAATCTTTTCATTAAGGATTTTGACATTAATGTTGAATCAAAATCCTTAAGCTGTTATTGGTTTTTTGTTGGAATATTTCTAAAATTTTATAAGACAGTTGTAAAACTCCTGGCATACAAACAACAATTTTTCAATTAAAACTGAATGTCTAAAGTTTTTATACATGAACATTTCAATATATTGTTAAATCTTAAATTTAAATACAAAATAATTGTGTTAAGAAATTTCTATCGCATTTTATAGAAATTTTCTAGTTATAATTTCTGAAATACAATTGGAAATTAAGGAACACGAATGGACATTTTTGAAAAGCTTACAGACAACTAATGAAAGACAATTTTGATATGAATGAAAAATCCTGAATTCCAATAGTTAATTCGTAAAATAACTGTAATATTAGTTACTTTGTGCGGGTAGTTTTTAAAACAAAAACAACTGTGATTATAGTTGAAAGTAAAAATACTGATTACTATAGAAATAACATGGCATATTTTTATTTCCTACACCGAAAAATATTTTTCTTCTTTTGAAAATTCTTTGGTAATTATTTATATTATTTTTATGACATTTACAAACACTTTACTTAAAAAAGTTTTACTGACTTATTTTGGTGAGTGTGTAAATGCAGGCATACGGAAATACACAGTAAATACTTTTAAAGCTGAGAACATAAAGAGTTTATCCCGAAAAATGTATCGCTTTTAGAAACTAAATAATTCACTGTCAAATTTTGTCCTCCCCCACCGAGTTTGTCCTCAATTCAATATAATGTCAAAAACTTTTTCGGAAAAACCAGTTTGGATTTTATTGGATTCTGTTATAATTTCCAGTTTTAAAATGGACATTATCTCAGGATTGCGACCGTTTATTAGGAGCACATAATCCTGCTGGTGGATATACCCAGCTTGTGGAATGTCGGAATAAATAAAGATTACCTGCATCTTTGGCTGAACTTAGGAATTTTCTCCTCTCTTTAATATTTTGTATGGGAACATGAAAATGGGGAATATTATATTACTAGTTGAACTCATTTTTAACATGTCAAAAGAGAAAATATTTTTTACCTTTTTTTAACACTTCTGAAAGTGAAAAACAATAAAAGAAAGCTGAACAGGAAAGAAAACTACGAATTAGCTACACTGCATTCAAGGCCTTACTTGGGTTAGATGGCTACGCTTTCGAACTTAAGTATAGTTACGTTTTTAATGTAGGAATAGGAACAGGTTCGATTCCTACAGCCTACAGGTTGTTGAAAAATGATCATACAGAGACAATCTGACAATAAAATATAAGCAATAATACAATTTAATGGAAAATCACTGCTTTATTTTTAATGGAAAGCCTGTCCATAGAAAAAGGCAGAAACTAGATCTAGTCTGATTTCCAAATTAATGTGTTTATAATTTTTAGAGAAAAAGGTTTATTCTTCTTCTTAACCTCAAACCTACTAAATGAAATCAGCATACAATTTCAGTGATTTTTATGGATAAATTTTTTTTTAAAAAGAAATCAAAAGAGAAATACAGTTTCAGTAATTTTTGTCGATTATTATTATTTTTGAAGTAAAAATTAAAAACCAACATTTTGACAACACTCACAGTACGGAGTAAATGTTTTTGCCTCTTCTTGTATTAACAAAGAAGAAGGGTAAACATAAAATTTGTATTTAATTTATACCGATGGTATGAAATACAAAAACAAAAAGCTTTCATAATATTTCTATTGTTGGTTATGCTTAGCAGAAAACATATTTTATTGTTTGCTCCATTCTCATTTCGTTAATGTAGCAGACTACATTTAGTATGAGAATTTGATGCTTCAATTTGCATGGCACTACACCACCACTTTCTAAAGAAAACTGATAAAGGTGACCTGGAAAATCCCCGAAATGATCGTCTTTTCATTCCTGAAAGTGTAGAGGTTTTATGAATGCAAAAACTCTGTGAAGTATTTGTTAGAAGAGTATTCTGATGAAGAAATATAGTAGTTTTTAAAAAAGTACTTATTATGTTAATTCATAATAACGAAATTGGCCTCGAACTGAATTAATAAATTTCTAATTAATTTCTTATTACTTATTTCTCTGATTTAGCTCCGTCAGACTTCTACCTGTTCCCAAATCTAAAAAAATCATTGCTGGCAAACGTTTTACCTCGAATGAAGATGCAATGGCAGCTGTAAACGATTATTTTGAGGAGCTTTAGGAAAATTATTTTAATCAAGGGATAGAATTGCTAGTAAAAATGTTGGACTAAGTGTATTAAAGTTTCAGGAGATTATATTGAAAAATAAAATTATTTTAAAAATCTAGCTCTGGTTTTTCATTGTTAGGCTAAGAACATTTCGAACTGCCCTTGTACCCTACAATAACGTTTAAGAAGCAATAATTCACTGACTTTTGGGATGTTGTTCAGAGGTGCTTCTACAAAAGCAGTAAAATTACACTATAGTTTACTTTTGAAGCTATAAAAGAAGTGGTTTGTAAAGCACCAATTTTTTTTTTGTGGGATGTTCTTGGCTAGGTGTTATTTGGTTCGAGGGACCATAAAGATATACTTCACATTTTTTTATTTAACAAACTTATTTATTTAGTTTGTCCATCTTTAAGAGCGATTTCTGTATATTGAGAACTGGTCGAAGGATATTTTTGTAACAATTTTTGGTTGTTTACTTTACTATATGCCAGGTATGGGCACACAAATGGCTTGACGGGCCAAATTTAGGATTTCACAAACTTACCGAGGGCCGCACCAATTAATATTTAAAAATATAAGACACAGACTCAATAAATGTTTTTAAAATATTTTGCCCTCCATAATACGAATCTGAAATCAAAAAACTTTGTCGAATTAATCTTCGAAAATATGGTTTTCGTTATTTCAAAAAATTAGGTTTAAGGTTTTTTTATATTTTAAACTTCTTTCTCAAAAATTACGCATTTTTTGGATGAAAATATTACTCTTAGTAAAATGAATCATGAAAGCCACAACAATTTGAGGCAAATTTTTAAATCCAAAGATGATTCAGAAACGACCCAGAAATGTAAGTAAATTTGAATATTTTGTGAACAATTCAAAAATGACTCAAAAAAGATTAATTTTTTAGCCCAAGGAATTTTTTAAAATATTTCTTTGAACCATTTTTGAATCAAAAAGAAGGCTCTTTTGGATGCACCACTTTAATACAAGTGAAAGTTTTATAATATATTTTGAGCACTTTTCTGATTCATTTTTGGGCTCGTTTGTTGGCTGAGAGCTCTAGAAAAAATTAATTATAAAAACTTTATTCAAAAGTTTAATATCGTATTAAAAAATTGGGGTAAGGCGGAATTGTTTGCTTTAAAAGCGAGATAAAAATTCGATTATACCGCTTTAAAAAGCGGTATAATCCCGTCAAAAGCAGAGTGGTTGTTCAGTTTAAGTACACTAAAAGAAAAAAGCCTGTAAAAAGTTTTGCTGAAGCTGCTAAAAATTAGTTAAAAATTACCTTGAACAGAAAACTGCTAAAATAAGCAGATTTTCTTTGCTTAGATAAGAATAGCAAAAATAAAGCTGTTAAATATATGGAATTTTAGTTTTATTTGAGCTAAATTTTAGTTAATTGAAATAAAAATTTACTCTGCTAGAATCAGAAAGCCAATTTTGCTAAATATTAGTAGAATCAAAAAGCTCCAAAAATTTTTAATTGTTTTAAGAGAATAAAAATCTATTTGTGAAATCAGCAGTCTACTATCTTTCACCAATATTTCTATTGATTTTAACAGGATGACTATTAGTATGTTTAAGAGTTTATTTTTGCTCTTATAATCTTACTAACATTTAGCAAAAACCTTCAAAAATTTTGCTGGAAAGTTACTTTTAAATAATAAACCTGTTAAAATAGCAGAAAAAGCTACTAAATGTTTTGCTATTTTGCCAGGTTTATTTCCGTTAGTGTATAAATAAAATTTTATTGTGTCTAAGTGTTTTACCAAATTTAAGTGCTTGAAGGACAATTCTCACAAGTAGATTTTAGAGATCCTTACGAGGCCTGTAGAACAGCCTTAAATATTTCCTTAAATGAAAGGTAATTTTTTTGAATTCAAACTCATAAAATATTACAGACTATTTCTACGTCATATTGAGCCATAAAGTAAATATTTTTCCCAGGCTTAAGATTTAAATAAAGAAGAAGGACTTTTCCACTTAATATTCGTATATTGGAGGCGAAAATACTTTAAAAAGTTTTATAGGACGTCTGTGCAAAAAAATCGATATTTGTTGGTTTAAATTCTGATTTTAATTTTTTTTTTTATTAATTAATATTTTTTTTAATTAAAAAAATTTTTTTTTATTGTTTTAAAATTAATGAAGGGCCGCACGAAATTGGCTGACGGGCCGCATTTGCCCATGTATGCTATATGCATTTGTGGTTGTCATGGTATTTTGTTGTTGTTGTTGTTTTGGATTGTGGCTGATTATGCGATTCTTGTTGCACTCATCTCGTTGACAGTTGTTAAATTGCTGCAATTAGTAGAAATTTTCTAAAAAGTGTTGAAAATATTTGTACGTCCATAAACAAAAACACACAACAAATCAAAAAATGAACAAAAAACTTTTTGATATGTTCTAAATTCAATTTTAATTGATTGAGTAAACTAAGAGTGATGGTTGTTATTAAAACATACACAAATTTAAAAATTTTTAAATAACTCATAGATAATTTATAAATATAAGTGAGAAATATTAAAATATAAATTTAAAAATTATAAATAAAATGAGCCAAGTAATGCTAGGAATATCATCTGCAACTTGTATACTTTCTATATACATATTTCAAATTTAGAGAGCAGGTCTTCGAAATGGATGTCATTTTATACTTTTTTAAATTCAGTTGATTTACTTTAAATGAAATAAACTAAGCTTTTGTGTCAAGAGTTTCAGACACTGGCCAAATAATTGAAACCACAATTCTCGTACATACGTATTGGCATTATATTGTTGCCAAATAACTTTTGCAACTGTTGCTTGCAAACATGTCGAATCAAACATAAATAACTCATTAATCATTTTCATAAATCCTTGATAATTCGTAACTTCATATCAATCCAGATGTTGACATATTCAAAAACCGTCCATTTTTAACCAAATAAAATGTAGTTGTCATGACAATCCACAGAAAAGCAATGACAACGGAGAAGATTCACCAAAAAAAATCTGAATAAAGAGAAAACCGAATTCATAAAACAATACCAAAATCCATACACTTTATCAATGTGATTATCATCAATAAATGGATAGGCAGCTACAATGTCAAGAATATCAACTTCCCAGTCAACCATTCACTCACTCACCACCCAACCTTTCCATAGGCCAATAGCCTCGGCACGAATATTACTTTTTCTTCATATAAAACAAATATGGCAACAAAAAATTCTTTCCACAATCATGGTTTGACCAGTTCAATACTACAATCAACAAAAAAAGAAAAAAAAAACATGCAACACAACATTTTTCACAATAAATGCATAATACTGCGCTGCAGAAATAACAGCAACATGATAATGTGAAAAAATCTGCTAAAAAATGAAATGCAATATGGCGACCGCAATACATACGCACCCAAGACCCAAACAGTACAAATAGTATAAAAAAAACAACCAGAGAAAAAACAACAACCAGAAAAGAAAATAAAAAACCACGAGACATGTACAAACACATCCATTGATTCTTTTGGTTAACAAAATTAAAAAGAAAATATTAAAGTACTTTTTTAAACCGGGTGTTTAAGTTTATTTTATCGTGAATGGGATTAAAATTTTTACTGATAAATAACTGTAAAATCAGGTAATTTAAATTAATAAATTACACCACTCAAGCAGAAAAATACGATCGGCGCAATGCTGGCAAACCATTGACAAAGGTCGGTTAAGTGTTGGCAGAACGTGGGACTAACAATCTAGGACAGTATTGTCCTGCTACTCGATAATTAGCGCCAACGTTGACAAAATAAAAAAAAAAAATAGTTGGTCTAAAAAAAGGGTTTAAAAAAAAATTAATAAAAAATTGATATTAGAATTTTTATTTATTGTGCTGGGAATCAAACCCAGGCCACCAGAATGTCAACCAAGACCTCTCTATTTTGTGGTTGAACCTTATTTTTCAACTTACAATTTAAGGCCGTGCCCTCTTGAAAATTATCGCTTGGGTAATACGTCATGCAAAAAATTAAGGTGATCGTATAACGGGAATACGTGCATTGAAATTTGAAATACGATTTACAAGGGGTAAAATTACTTTTTTGGCTTTTTTTTTTAATACTGACCTGCAAGTTACTGTATTTCTAGAAAATATCAAGAGAATCGTAATTTTAACTGAATTACCTTTTTAACAAGGCATAAAAATCCAAATTCGGTCGGAAAATATTTAAGTAATTTCAATTCGCATTGAAGGGTTACAATGCGATAACCCTATTGAAAATTGAAAATGGAATAAATTATGAAAATCATAAAAAATTAAATATTAATATTAAAACTTACAATTTTATCAGGGGGTATCCATTAAGAGTTCGTAATTTCCCGAAAAATTTCGCACACGAATGAGAATTAAAACACAAAGAATTTGAAGAAATTTAACAGCGAACGAGAGAAAATGAAGGACGTCGCGAAAACAATAAATTTAATAAAAACGATTTTACAAGCAAAAGACAACATTAAAAATAATAAAAAAAAATAATTAAAATTGATTATTTATTATTTATTTCATTCTTAAAGTTGTTGTTGTTACCGCTTTAATCAATAATCATAAGAGACAACAAAAACAGTGCACTGTTGACTTTTTCGGATTTCCTTTTGTTTCTCTTATTCTTCACGGGAATTAACAGCATCACAATCCATATAAGCTTTAAGGGAACCAAAGAGTGTACTTTTTTCGTATGGGAGCTCTTTAGGCTTTACCCTCGTTGATTTTACACTCTAGTTTTATTTCTAATGCATTAAACACATAGACGACTGCAGCTACACGACTACAGCCTGTCAACAATAAAATACACACGTTTATATGAAAACTATTATTTTGACACCAACACAGCTACACGGCTACACGACTACTTTTGCCGCTGTAGTCAACTTAGGATAATTTCTATTTAGGTTGGCTACAAAACAAAAATAGTGTTGACAATATAACAAATAAAGTAAAACAGGACAATTTTTCCCGCTAGAGGCGAAATAAAATCGCTAGTTCTGACTAGAAAATCACCGTTTTGGGAACACTGAAAAAACAGCTGTTTATATTTTACAATTGTTTGAAGGTTTCATTAATTTATATTTGGTAATAATTTTATTGTGATGTTTTGTAAAAAAAAAAATGGATCTTACAAAATTAACAAAATATTCCTCAGCCATTATTTTAGAAGAACAAACCAATAAAGATTAATATTTATCAAAACGTCAAATTTTTAAGATCAGATGTTTACTATGTTGCTGTCGTTTTCAAAAAAATTAAGTAGCTGACTACACGACTACAATTGCAGCCAGCAGCATTTGTAGTCGTGTAGCCGCAGTCGTCTATGTGTTTCATGCATAAGATCTACAAAAATTCAAATATAAATATTCAAATATATGGTTTCTCATACTCTCAAACAGGTTAATTTTGCTTTTTTTTTTGGAAAATAATTAATTAAAGGTGTTTATATCGTTTTTATTTCAAATGGCGCTTTTTTACATTTTAAAATTTTGGGATCATTTTGACCTTATGTGCCCATACGCGTCAGTCTTTAATTTTATTATTATGTATAAAATTTGGTGCACACATAATAATCCATGCATAAAAAAACGAAATAAATGTCAAAACAACAAAAACTTTCGTAAAATAAACCACTTTTCGTATATTTTACAATTTTTTTTGTTATTATGACATTTTTTCGTATTTTTATGCATGGATTATTATGTGTGTGTCAACAGGATTATTTCAACACCTTTCACCAAATTCCGCAAGAAACAACACAATTAGGGTGTTCCGAAAAACGAAACCACATAAAAGTATTCGTATTCGTACAACATATAATTATATGTGAAAAGGATTACTTTTGTGTGGTTTCGGTTTTCAGAACACCCCCGAATATTTTGTATACTTTCAGGAAAAAATCGAAAAATTTCACCTTTGACCTTGATAAAGAAAGATTTAATGTTGTCGGAGTTTTACAAAATTTTCGCAAAACAATCTCCTTTATCTCTGTTAATAAAATTGGAAGTGTTTTGAATGAATACTATTAACCAAATTATTGACCAAAATCACACTTTTCTCTAAAATTTGCAAATTGAGAACACTCTCACTACTAAGTTAAAAGAGGGATATGTGTAATTTTAGTAGAATTATTGTCTAAGGTGTAGTTAAGAAAACTCTATGCGTTGACCATTTTTTCTTATACTTATTTTGTTGAACAAAATTTTAAAAAACTTAAAATTCGAGTTTTACAAATTTACAAAAAACAAAAATCCCCTCCTTGGTCTTACCTGGGAGATGGGGTTGGCATAATCCAAAAGGGACAAAAATTTATATCTGAATATTTATAGAGCTTAGAAATGAAACCAGAGTATAAAATCGTAAATTCTTTAAAAAACTATTTAATTTTTTACACGATTTTTATAATTTATTCCATTTTAACCCTACAATGGTCTGGGGTAATTGCAATTACTTAAATATTTTCCAACCGATTTTGGATTTTTATGAATTCGAACTTCGAACAAAATTTTTTCTTCAGTATTCAAAAAAAAAAAAATATAAAAAATCGAGAGCACATCTCGAACTATGGCTTGAAAGTTGCGCAATATAGAGTAGAAATTTTGAAATTGAAGGGGTCATGAAAAAGTCAATTTTAATTTTTAAACGTTATTAACTAAGTAAGAATTACTTTGAAACTTTTTTTCTGAAACTGCCCTTAAAGGCGAACAGAATGATACACTGCTTTTATAAGTTATCGATATTTATCACTGATCTATCGTTAATTGAAAATTTGTTGCTAAAAAATTTAAAACATTTTTACTCAAAAAAAGTTGGGAATAAAAGGTTGAAAAAATCGAAAAAAAACTTTGAAGATTTAAAACTTTTTTTTGTGATTTTAGAGTCTATTAATGATTTTTGCAAGTTTTTTGCTGGTTCTAGCAGGCTAAGTTGTCATTTTCTGCTAAATAAAATTTAACTCAAATACAAATAAACTTTTAAAAATAATCTGCTATTTCCAGTAGTTTTTTCAGCAAGATAATTTTTAACTAATTTTTATAAATTTTAACTAAAATTTTTATAGACTTTTTTCTATTAGTGTAGCACCCGCGTGCAATCGGATCTAAGGTCGACTTACTTAAATATTTCTTAAGAAATTTGGTTTGAAATTAAACGGGGCCTTAAAATTGTCCAAATTTTTTGTGGCAGAAGCACGTAGAGAAAGTATTTTATAGACAAAGCCGATAAAAATATGGGCCTGCTGGGAATTGTGGTGTAATGACTCGTGTGTTGGACTGTAACACATAGGTTGCGGGTTCGATCGCCAGCGACGGCAACTTAAATTTATGAAATTAATGTATGATGCTTTCCAAGCCAACTGCCCTGCCACAGGAAATAGCATTTCGTACACTTAAAATAATACGTCAGTAGAAAAATCTGTCAAACGGGTTTCTAATCGATTTGACTAATTTTTAACAAATTTTTAGTTGAAACACTGATTTAAACAAAGACTTTAGTTATCTTCATTTAACACTATGCTAAAAATCCTCTATACTTTAACTAGTTTTGAGTGTTAATTTTAAAAACTTTTTATAATTAATTTTTAAGAACCCATTCGTTAAATTTTATAAAATTTATTGTTCAAATATATTATTTTCATGTTTCTGTTATTACCTGCGAGACGGCGCCACCAGTATATCCGAAGCTTCAAAGATCGCGCTATGTCTTTCCCTCCCGATTTTTTAAAATGCCCCATATCTCGAAATCTAAGGGACTATACCTAACCGTATAACCGTTATCTCAATCTAAAAATGTACAATGGTGGGGCCTTTGACCCTCGTGAATTTCTACTAAAAGTTTTCCACTTCATAAAATGGCCCATATCTCGAAAACTAAGCGAGATAGAACAAAACGGATAAAATGTTTGCTCCTTTGGAGCACCCTTACATGACTTTAGATGGTATAGACTAGGCCCGGGGAGGGTCCCAAGACCTTAATTTGAACTAAATTTGCGACTCAGTATAATTACAAATAAAACTGTAGTTTTAATAATTTTTAAATCAACAAATTTTATTTTAAGCCAAAAAAACAGGAATAAATTTTGTTAAAGTAACAAATATTTCTGTTCAGCCAACAGACTTATTATTTTGAGTGTAGGAATAGCATGTCAAACTTACTGTATTTGTTTTCCTATATAAAAATGTTTCTTAAAAAATCTATACGCTTGAGCGATACACCTAAATAAAAGTATATTACTCATACGTATAGGTGCCCTAATATATTTAATCACCGACTTCTAAATAACGCGTTTAAAATAATTCGTTTTTGTGAACATGCTGGAGAATAGTGCATTTGTTTAAAACATGAACCTGCAAGTGTGGCTAATGAGTTTGGTCTCTTAACAGTTACACTGAAAAATTTCATTTGAAAGCTTTTGCGTAAAAACCCAAGCTAGCATATGCAGCTACTTTGAGAATTAAAGAACCCAGTACAAAAAAATAATAAGAGCCAAAATATTAAAACTGGCATTTTTTTTAATGGTTTTTAGCAATTTTTTATAGTTTCAATTTTGTTTAGTAGTATTAAATTTTAAATAATAATAATTGTTATAGATTTATGAATGCTGAATGATGCTGCTGATGATGATGATGGTAAAAAATTAACTTAAAATAAAGAGTAAAACCGCACTGAGTGTGGTTATTGCGGTTAACAAAAAGGATTAAAAATTACAATATGAGCAACTACAACAATGACAACAACACCAGTAGCAGCAGCGACAACTACAACAATAACATTGAAAAAAAAAACGATATTAAACGCAAAGGATCAACCAACAACAACAATAACTACAACGCCAAACACAACAACAACTGTTATAATAATAATAAAAGGTTTGTGCATTGACAACTTTTTAATCACTTAATCAATATAATCAAATTGAATGTGGTCAAAAGGATTTATAAACCATACAGCAGTATAAAGTGTCATTAAACACAACATGGCATATACGAATGAATGAAACTGACATTGAATATTGGCAAGCGAAATGAAAACAAAACAACAACAACAACAAAAAAACACAACGAGAATAATAACAAGGATTTATATTAAACGAATTAAATAATACGAAAAAACAAAAAACACAACTCTATTCATTAATAAACATCATCAAAGATTAAACGACAGCAACAAATAATAAAACGCAAAAAAATTGTTATTAGACAGGAATTGGAAAGTAATTAAATCTAATAAGATTTACCTGTCAATTTACGAAACTAATCAAATTTCATATTAACGGAGGCTGTTTTGGAATTAATTTGAGTAATCAAATGGTTTAATTGTGATCACCGACTTTTTCAGTTGTGCTTTCAATATAAAATTTCGTGTGCCTCAGCAAAAATTCTAAAACTAAACCGAAAAGTTGGGGTTCTAGATGCAAAACATATCACTCATTATCACAGACAATACACTGAGAGAATTATCTGCATGATAATGAATTTTTTCATAAATCCAATGAAGTTTCACTGGAACTCGTCCATTGAAACTTTTCAGTGAATTAGTGGAATTTTTCATAAAATTTTGTGAAAAATTTCATTTAATTTATTAAAAGTTTCATACACTCAAAAAGTTTCATTAAAACAGGATTCATAAAATATATGAAGCTTTTTCATCAAATTTAAGAAATTTTTCATTTATGTTGTGAAGCAAACTTTATTATTTTACTGAACATTTTCATTAAAACTCGTCCAAAAAACTCACTAAGATTCCCTTTGAACTTATAATGCTTTCAGACTATGGACCGTAAGACTAACAAAATCTCTTTAATAAAAACACTTATCAAATGTGGCAAAATATAGAACACAATCGTAGAATTTTCACTTTGTCTGCAGTGGGGAGCCTGATACAGTTACCAGACTCCTCTAACTATGATTTGTAGTAGATATTGCTCACTCTGTCCCTTTGGCTGCATTTTAAATTAAGCATTTGAACTATTTAATCCATACTAAACTAGCAAAAACACATCTTAGAAAATACTAAATATAAAATAAATGAGTTTAAAAAATGAAATAAGTCTAGTATTCTAAACTCCAGAGCTTGCACGAATTATCCTTTATATTATTGGTCCCACGTTTTTAATATGAGACGTCCAAAACTGAAATGTTATGCTTACCGGGTTTTCAAAAAATAAAAAAAAAATAAGTAGGTTTGAGGTTAAGAAGAATAAACATTTTTTCAAAGTTATAGACACATTATTAATTTGCAAATCAGACTAGATCTAGTTTCTGCCTTTTTTATGGACAGGCTTCATCAGTGATTTTCCATCATACATGGGACTAATTAATTAGGTGGACTAATTAATTGATGATTTCACTACCATTGCATTGATATCAATTGTAATGAAATTATTTTCATTACCATTTTTTTAATTAATGGTAATGATTCTAAAAATTAATTTCATTGATTAATGAAAATGATTTTAAATTTCATTACCATTGGTAATGAATAAATTAAAAAAAATAATTGCCATTGACAGAAAAACATAAATATGGAGAAAAACGCGCTGAAATCGAAGATGGAATATGTTCATTCAGGCTCAGGCTCATTTGAAAATAAATATTGCTTTCCATTCCATTGTTATTTGTATCTAGATAAAGTTTAACGGAATTAAATGGATCCTTCTTAAAAAATTATGTTTTATAACTTCCCCGGCCAAACCCGTTGTTCGTTTTCATTTGTCTGAATTTTTTTTGTAAACAAATGGTTTTTAATCATTGTAATTAGTTTTTTTATGCATTAGTGTAATTTCATTACCATTAGTAATGATTTTTCTAATGAAAAATATTTCATTACCATTAAATGGTAATGAAATTTTTTTCATTGTCATTAGTATGAACTAATGGTAATGAAATTTTAATGGTAATGAAAAATTCCCATGTATGTTTTCCATTAAATTGTATTATTGTTTATATTTTATTGTCAGATTGTCTCTATATGATAATTTACTCTCAGAAGTGGACAAACAGACATACAAACATTCTACTTTAGATTTTTTTTGTTTATCTTCTTATCTCCTCTTTGTCACCCTTTTCACAAATGTTGCCACACTGACGTATGGTTTTTACATACAAGTGCAGGCAATTTGTGCTGGCAGTCCGTCTCCGATATACTGAAACCCGCTGGACAGATTTTGATATAATATTTTAAGTGTGAGAATCCTAAAAAATCTGTCAGACTATCATATTTCGGAGAAGGAATGTGATGTGTCCCAGTGTAGAAACGGTAATGACATATCATTATTTTTTAGACTACCAGTAATGACACCCACTTACCTTCTGCATTATTTTAAAACATATAATAATGAGTTACTAATAATGACTTATTTTTATCATTATTTCAAATAGAAAATAATTTTCTAGGTTTTTTTGAAAATTTTTTGAAATCAATTTTTTGACACAATATTTTTTAAACACTGGTATGTATATGTAACCACATCTTTTTTGATTTTTTGTATGTTGGCGAGTAAGCTTCCTTGTGTGCAGCAGGTCAATTATGTTTTTATCTATTAAATATTACATGTCGATATAGCTCAGATGGTAGAGCTATTGACTGGCAATTTGTAGACCCAGGTTCAATTCCCGCACCAGCAAATTTTATTTTAAAAAAATACAATAAAATATATTTTTTTTATATAATTTATTTTTTTAAAAATCTATTTTTAGACTCATTATTTTTGTCAGAACTGCTAAGCATATAGATAATGACATTTTTTTAGATTTTTCGTATGCTCGTGTGTAAGCACAACTCATTATTTTTCGCGACATCGCCATATAAAGGTAATAAGAAATGTAATAACTAAAGTAACTAGTTACCATTACCAAGTATGTAGTTACATAACCACATATCTGGTAATGATTCTCTACACTAGGGTGTGCATTGTGAATCTGCAATTTTCTTATTCTGGACACCGAGTTATGGAGGAATGGAGGCATGTTGAGTGAAACCAATGAAATTTATTTCTACTCGAATGGCCCTAAATTGAACTGAATAACTGAGCTATGCTCAGAGAAACAAGCCAGCTGCCGTGAGCCATTTATGGCATCACCGCCGGTAATTTTTGCCTTAGCCTCCACCGCTCATTTCTTTAGGTTAATGTTGGCTGGAAGTCTCAATTTGCAAAAATATAAAAATTAAAAAACAAATGTAATTTTTAAGGCCAATTCATTTAAAACTTGAAATTTATTGGTACATTTTTGGTATCGCGCCAAAATAGGTTAACAATGTCAAAAAAATCGATATTTTATAACTGAGTTATTGTGGTCAAATGGGCCCATTCCCAATATAATATTAGCCGCTTTTTCTACAAATTTATAGAAAACATTTATTAACGCGTATTAATGGACGAATTCGAGCTAAACTTCATTAAAATAATGTAAAAATGCAATAATAACATGCAAATAATTCTCTCTGTGAACCATTTTCTACTGCTATGTTTTGAAAAAAATTAAATACGAGAGCAGTACGAAATGTTCTTAGCCTGACATAGAGATGGCGGCAAAAAGCTTTGTATAATGGAAACTTACATCCGTCATATGTACACATGTTAAATTTCATTTCGATGTGTCAACTCATTCGTATAGTAACAGTTGTTAAAAAAGGCGCTTCGGTGATTTTTTTATAATGGAAAAATTTGAAATTCGTGCTGTGATTAAATATTTACATAAGCAAGGTTTATCGACACAAGAAATTCATAATTATAGGTGAATGTGTTAGGTGAAAGTGCTCCTTCATATGCAACAGTAAAAAATTGGGTTGCTAAATTTAAACGTGGTCTTACAAGCAATGAAGTTGAACCACGAAGTGGACGTCCAAAAACTGCAACAACGTCAGAAATCATAGCTAAAGTCCATGATGTGATATTAGACGATCGGCGAGTGAAAGTGCGTGAAATAGGGAATTCCAAAGGCATCTTAAATGATAGAGTACATTTTATTTTGTATCAAGAATTACAGATGAAAAAGATCTCTGCAAGATGGGTGCCGTATTTGTTAACAGTTGACCAAAAACGCATTCGAATGAAATTTTCTCATAATTTTTCTGATATAGCTCCCTCTGCCTTCCACCTGTTCCCAAATCTAAAAAAATTCCTTGCTGGCAAACGTTTTACCTCGAATGAAGATGCAATGGCAGCTGTAATCGATTGGACTAAGAAAAACGTTGGACTAAGCGTATTGAAATTTCAGGAATATTGAAAAATAAAATAATTTTAGAAATTTAGCTCTTGTTTTTCATTGTTAGGCTAAGAACATTTCGAACTGCCCTCGTATCTTCAAATTTCACGTTAAAAATTATTTCAAGTCACCGCCGCCGTCGCCGACTAATTTGATTAGCTAATTTCTCTGGTTAGGTTTCTTGTAGAATGATGAGATTCCGAAAACAACACTCTTTTTAAGAGGAGGCTATTCCTGGGGATGCAATCGTTTCACCTGCGGATAGGGCATCATGAGAGGAGTACGTAAGATCGAATACGGTTTTAAACTGTAAGGAGAATATAAACGTTCACTCTGACAGTGGATGTCTAATGTTTATATATGTATTTGGATACCGCAGAGCGAATGAAAATGAGTGACTTGAAGAAAACAAAACTTCAACAGCTGGCAACAAACATGCAGGGGATGATGTTGATGAGGTCGTGAAACTTCTATTGGGAAGTATTGATGTGAGCAAACGGGAACTGGCCAATCTAATTGGAATGCTAACACGCAACTCAACACTAGAATGAGAAGGAATGTTTCTAGGATTTGTCGGGCTTGTGGAGAGAAGGATTAGAAGCTGGAGCACTTTCTTTGCATTTGTTAGGTTTTGAAAATTGATTTGTAGAAACTGATGAGCTACCTAAGGGAAACCGAAGTCTTCACGTAGAATAGATTATTTAGGGCGGCCAATTATCAGTGTAAACAACATGATAATTTGCTCTTTTTTTTTAATCTAACATAATGTCATACGATGAAATATTCAAATACTAGTGGTCCTAGTAAGGTGTGTTGGGCGCCAAATTCGTTACAACCTTATTTCTTTGGAAACCATATTTTAGTCATTTACAAGTCAATTAGACTACAGATTGATAAGAAAATGGAAACTCGCCATATGCAAATCAAAACCCATGACATGGGAAAATAACTGAGAAAAATTATAATGCAAGATGTAAGCCCGATTCAGTATAGTAGGGTTTCCTACAAATATATTTACAGTAAATCTCGCTTAATACGAACCCCGTTAAGACAAATTTTTGATTAATACGAAGCAATTTGAAAAACCGCACGTTTTGGTATAGTTTTTCATATAAAAAACCCTCGATTTAACCAAACTGTTTGTGATAGTCCCACAACATAAATTTCATATTATTCTCCATATTTAATACGAACTCCTAACAAACTGGGAATATTGCTTTTAAATATTTTTCAATTTGAAAAATATTAAATTTTTAACAATAGAAATAATTAATTATAGAAAATGCGATGAAAGGCTTAAACAATTTGTTATTCAAATTTTCTATTGTATTAAAAATCTAAACTATTTTGTGAATAAAAAAATGTGTTAGACAAACTTGACCTTGGTTAATACGAATTTCGCTTAGGACGATCTAATTTCTTTGCTGCCCCGGGTTCGGCTTAGCCGAGTTTTACTGTATATTTTTATTTTAACAGTTAAATTCTTTATTATTAGTGACTTCTGAATTTGCTTAAACAAGTGATCAAACAAACAAAAGGGTTTATGTTTATAAAACCATCATAAAATCTCTATAGTTGTTTTTTTCCTTTCCGTGCATATTTCGAAAATTCCTACATATCCTTTGAGTACCTAAAAATGTTCTAGTCCTTTTTTATTTTTGTTTTGAGGAATTAAAGCTTTTGTTTGAAATTTTATACGATTCGTTTAATTCTGTTGATACTGTAAATTAAAAATTTTATACTTAAACATTTGTTTTCCATTCCATGCTGTAGATTTAACCAAGTCAACCATTTCACAACTCATACCATATCACAGTTTTACTCATTCATCTATTTATTCATTTATCTTAACTGAACAAAAACAAAAAAAAAAAAAAAACAAAGTGTTATGTTGACTTTCATTTAAGCACCAACCAGAATTATTATCTTCATTGGAAAATATATCGTACTATGATGCCAAAGTACGATGAGATATATAGTAACTTTCTGATAACGAATTGTATCAACGTTTAGTTAATAAATGTTTGAATATTCACATTCACTTCCTTGTAATACCAACTATGTATATATTACTAACATAGTTACTCTTGTACACTTGCCACTCATGTTCCTAATGAACACTACTCCAACTAACTAGGAAGAATACATATTGTCATTTTGGCTTGTTAACACATCATATGTCTCCGGTTTTGAGTAGTAGTTATATATTTGCAACTTTTTGTTGTTGTTATTTGGTTTTTGGTAATAATGTAGCCAGAGCAGTAGTTGCAGTTTTAGAGAATCATAGTCACTTATTCAATCAGTTAACTACACTTTCTTAATTGTATGTATGTTTGTATTGTTAGTTCATTTTAATTGCTAATTGGTATGTCAAACGTTGATACAAATAACTTTAACGTAATGCCTAAAAATTTATATATAAAATTTTATATTAAATTTAAGTAATATTAAACTTATATGATGAAGAAATATTGCACAAAATGCCTGATGAGGATAGTGAATTCATATAGGAAAATTTATACAATATGCCATCGGACTGCTCAGGATATGTAGGTATAGTGGGACTATTTATTCCTACATTTTGACTGTTTGGAGAATGTACTACAACTACCCCAGGTCGTGTTATTAAAGTCTCCTTTTTAAGATGTTTATTTAATCAATTTCATTAAAGGGGTTTAAGCTCTTTAAGAATCAACAACAACGACAATATTAAAACTAATATAAAAAAATAAAGAACTGTTTAATTACAATAAAAAAATTCTCTTTATGGTAGAAAGACACATTATTACGGGTGCCTCGAGCAATATCTAAAAATAAAATAAGCAGATAATTTCTACAGAAAAATAAATTTTAAAGTCCATGACATTTTTTATTTGCATTTAAATATTACGGCGGTAAACTTAGAAATTGAAAAAAAGTCAGTAAAGTCAGTAAAACAATTTTCTGGCTCACCAATATTTTAGTCAAGAGGGTGCTAGCCGAAAAATCGTTTGCAAAAAATTAGCGCTAATTTTTACCAAAAAAAAAATTTGTAAATTCAGCAAAAGTTTAGCTAACGCTTAGTCGATTAAAAAAAGCATAAAATCCTTGCTAAAATCAATTAAACTTTTTGCTCAATATTAATAGACTGAAAAAAATTCAAAAAGTTTGTAGAGCAATTGTACTTAGTTAATTTATTTGCCGAAATTTGAAATTTGAATTCTAGAAATCGTGATCTTGTGATTCTTTCGAAAGTATTTAGAAAACTTTGTAAAATATAAAAATGTCCAGACTTTGATTTCTCGACATAAATTAATTATAGATCTAAACACATATGTATAAAAATAATTGTGAATAATAATAAAAAATAAAATTGATTTGCTGAAAATCAGCGAGCTAAAAAAATAGTAAGTCCAGCTAAAGTTCTGCTAACACTTAGTAAATTGCAAATAAAAAAAGAATCCTTAACAAAATAAAAAAAAAAACTTTTTGCAAATATTAGTTCATCGAAAAAAACCCAAAAACTTTGTAGAGAAATTATATTTTAGTTAATTTATTTACTGGAAAATTAAGCCTAAAAAGTGTGTTTTTGTGTGATTCTTTTTAGTATTATCCCAGACAAGAGATGCCGAAGCAGTAGAAAAAGCACTGCAATTGATGATTTAGATGCACTTATTTTTTAACATAAACACTAATGATTTTAACATTGACTTGTCATAGGAGAGGAGTACTCCCACTTCAACATTTTTTCAGTACTTTTTGAACGAGTGCAAAGGAAGCTCCGTTTCACCAATTAAAATATTTTTACAGGTTTATAAAAAGCAATTTCTCACCAGTTTTTTTATATAAACATATTTTTAAAAATTTTAAAATTAAAAAATGTTGAATTTAAACAAATTAATTATAAATATTAAAAAAAACGAGTAAAAAGATTAAAGTCGGGCATGCCGACTATACAATACCCTACACCAGTCTGGTGTATTGTTTGGATCCGAAATTCGAATGGGTTAAAATGGGGCTTGTGTCAAAATTTTATATAATGTGAGTCAGCGCACCAAATTTCATTAAAATATCTTAATATTTGCGACCTGCAGTTTGTAACGAAGCCAATTTTGGGGGGACCCTTATATGGGCAATAGTTCTAAACATGGACCGATGTTCACCAAAATGAATAGGCTGCGTTATTGGGCCAATATAGGTCTGTGTACCAAATTTCATCAAAATATCTTAATATTTACGACCTGCAGCGTATAAACAGTATAATTTTGGTAGGACCCTTATATGGGCACTAGGTCTAAACATGGACCGATGTTCACCAAAATCAATAGGCTGCGTTATTGGGCCAATATAGGTCTGTGTACCAAATTTCGTCAAAATATCTTAATATTTACGACCTGCAGCGTATAAAGAGTATAATTTTGGTAGGACCCTTATATGGGCACTAGCTCTAAACATGGACCGATGTTCACCAAAATCAATAGGCTGCATTATTGGGCCAATATAGGTCTGTGTACCAAATTTCATCAAAATATCTTAATATTCACGACCTGCAGCGTATAAACAGTATAATTTTGGTAGGACCCTTATATGGGCACTAGGTCTAAACATAGACCGATGTTCACCAAAATCAATAGGCTGCGTTATTGGGCCAATATAGGTTTGTGTACCAAATTTCATCAAAATATCTTAATATTTACGACCTGCAGCGTATAAACAATATTATTTTGGTGGGACCCTTATATGGGCACTAGGTCTAAACATGGACCGATGTTCACCAAAATCAATAGGCTGCGTTATTGAGCCAACATAGGTCTGTGTACCAAATTTCATCAAAATATCTTAATATTTGCGACCTGCAGCGTATAAACAATATAATTTTGGGGGGACCCTTATATGGGCACTAGGTCTAAACATAGACCGATGTTCACCAAAATCAATAGGCTGCGTTATTGGGCCAATATAGGTCTGTGTACCAAATTTCATCAAAATATCTTAATATTTGCGACCTGCAGCGTATAAACATTATAATTTTGGTAGGACCCTTATATGGGCTCTAGGTCTAAACATGGACCGATGTTCACCAAAATCAATAGGCTGCGTTATTGGGCCAATGTAGATCTGTGTACCAAATTTCATCAAAATATCTTAATATTTACGACCTGCAGCGTATAAACAGTATAATTTTGGTAGGACCCTGATATGGGCACTAGGTCTAAACATGGACCGATGTTCACCAAAATCAATAGGCTGCGTTAGTGGGCCAATATAGGTCTGTGTACCAAATTTCATCAAAATATCTTAATATTTACGACCTGCAGCGTATAAAAAGTATAATTTTGGTAGGACCCTTATATGGGCACTAGGTCTAAACGTGGACCGATGTTCACCAAAATCAATAGGCTGCGTTATTGGGCCAATGTAGGGCTGTGTACCAAATTTCATCAAAATATCTTGATATTTACGACCTGCAGCGTATAAATAGTATAATTTTGGTAGGACCCTTATATGGGCACTAGGTCTAAACACGGACCGATGTTCACCAAAATCTATGGGCTGCGTTATTGGGCTAACATAGGTCTGTGTACCAAATTTCGTCCAAATATCTTAATATTTACGACCTGCAGCGTATAAACAATATAATTTTGGTAGGACCCTTATATGGGCACTAGGTCTAAACATGGACCGATGTTCAAAAAATCAAACTTGTTCGTCCTTGGGCCAACATAGGTCTGCGTACCAACTTTCATCAAAATATCTTAATAGGTGCGACCTGTAGAGTGCGCACAAGATTGCATGGACAGACAGACAGACGGACGGACGGACGGAGGGACGGACGGACGGACAGACGGACATCGTTAAATCGAAATAAAAAAAAATTCTGAACCGATCGGTATACTATAAGGTGGGTCTACGACCAATATTTTTTGGTGTTACAAACATCAGCACAAATTTATAATACCCTGACCACATAGTGGTGTAGGGTATAAAAATTCTGAACCGATCTGTATACTATAAGGTGGGTCTACGACCAATATTTTTTGGTGTTACAAACATCAGCACAAACTTATAATACCCTGACCACATAGTGGTGTAGGGTATAAAAATTCTGAGCCGATCGGTATACTATAAGGTCGGTCTACGACCAATATTTTTTGGTGTTACAAACATCAGCACAAACTTATAATACCCTGACCAGGGAAACAAGCCGATCAAAATAATCGGCGGCGGCGGCGCAAGCAATAAATCGGCGGCGGCGGCGATTAAGTTTGAGCCGGATAAAAATCGGCGGCGGCGGCGCAACCAAATAATCGGCGGCGGCTTGATCGGCTTGATAGAACATTATACACGTATTTTAAAGATGTTTAAGGTTTTTTCCAAAATATAGCAGTAGAAAATTGTGCAAAAAATTTGGAATTATGAAATAAAAAATAATTTTAAGTTAAATTCATCGATAAAAATTACAAATTTAGGATTTTTAGTTTTTGAACGGAGCTAGAAGGAGAGATAGTTGGGCTTTCCAAATATATACATATGTTTATATATTCAACAAAATTTTGTGGAAATATTTTCAAATAAAACTGATTTTCTTAATTTTTTCTTATTTTGTTTAATTTTGACGGCTTTTAATTGCAATATTTTGTTTAAAAAAAAACTAATTTTTATCTAATTTATTCTTTATTCAGGGAAAAATGAAGTTCTTTTAATCGTTTTGAAATTGTCAAACCCGGTGAAAAATGTTCATATACGCTCAAACATGTTCATATATGGTTTATGTATGGACACATATGAACAAATATGGATTTTTTATGAACATATATGGATTTTATATGAACATATATGGAAGTATATGTGATTCCATATATGGAAAAAATTTCATATACAGACATATATGGAAGCATCTGTTATTTCATATATGGAAATGGCACTCATATATGGACAAATATGAAAGTATATGTTATTCAATTTATGCAAAAGGACTTGTGTACGAACATATTTCGAAGAATACATTTTTCCATATATGTAAAAGGAACTCATATTTGGATAAATATGGAATTATATTTAATGCCATGAATAAAAAAAGGAACATATGTAGCGCCTAATTTGAATGTCATACATAAATTTATATCTATCGTACAACCTTATAATAAAGGACAGCAACGTTCGCATGTATTCGCATATATTTAATAAATGTATATGTTCATATATGTCCATATATGAACATATACTTAGGTGTTACCTCATTTTTCGGATCCATACATATATGGTTGAACCAGAAATGTTCATATATGGACATTTTTCACCGGGAAGTTATACGTTTTTTTATAAACATGGAATCTCTGCATTTATAAGAAAATTGAAAATATTAACCTTAATGATTGTGCAAACAAGAACCTCGAGTTGCTGAAATTAAATGTTTAGAAAAATTACGATAACTTTTTCAATTTTCAATTAATTTAAACAAAAGAATCTGATTTTACTAAGAACTAAACCCACTTTCAGAATGAATTACAATAGTAAAGAATTGATTAATACTGTAAAAAAGCCGTCAAAGTATACAAATTTAAAAAAAAAATTAATTTTAATATTTAAAAAAAAACTGTCAACATATTTCAGTTACAAATAAATAATTCTATATATATTTGGAAAGCTAAATTTTTTGTCTTTCCGAAAACGTTACAATATTCAAAATCGGTTGAAAAATTGCTGAATTTCAAATTGTTAAGTGCTTGAAGTCGCTCAAAAACAGAGTTTTGAATTCCGAAACTTTTTAATTAGAGTGGTTTTGTAAAATCACACAAAATTCAAAATGTCGGAAATTGACTGTTTCAACAAATTTTAAAATAAATTTTAACATATTAATTTTTGCAACAAAATATTCCTTTTACTTTCACCAAGCTTTTCCAACACGAAATAAAACGTAGAAAATAATTCGGATGTGGATCACAGAACAGCAAAAAAATTCGGAATGTTTCACTTCAGAATTTTTTATGTGGATTCGGAACTTAGAAATAAACAAACTGTATTTTCACTCAAAATTAAATGTGTTTTTAGAATAAACTAGAAAATAAATATGGTTCGAAAAAAATTATGCTCGAAAAGATGTCAAAGTTGAAAAACTTAGAAGAAAAGTTAAAAAATTCAGATATTCACCCCTGTTCTTAGTTCCGAAACATCATCATCACGGATCACGGAACAGCAAAAAAATTCGGAATGTTTCACTTCAGAATTTTTTTGTGGATGCGGAACTCAGAACAGCGTCGATTATTGTAAATATCTTCGTCCGCAATGTCTTAAAAATGTGTCTTTTGATAATAATAATTTTGATGTGATCTACTTAACCAAACCTACGACCATAAATTCGAATGAATTAATTCTTTAATTCACTTTTGGAATTTTAATTAAAATTTACTAATACATATATCTTACGATTATACCATTCCTTATGAATTCATTCACTGGCTTCATTCTTTTAATTTTCATGCATAGTGAATGAATTCTTTCATGAATTCATACTTTTTATAATGATCTTTCACGTTTCATTCGGTTTGTAAAAGTTTAAAACAAATGTTGCGTTTTTAATTATTTTTATGGGTTGTGTATATGATATCAATATTAAATCCCTAAAATAAGCCACATTTTTATTTAATATGTAATTATAAACTAAAGTGTTGTCAGAATCATTAGTATATTCATACCTTAGATCTTTTATTGATTTAATAAAATGACAATTTTGATAAGCCATTTTGTAAAAGATTAGAATTAATGAAAAAATTAATTATTTAAATTGATTGTAATTCTATGAGGAATGTATTCAACATAAGAATGCATTCTATTTAATATTAAACTTTGGGAATGAAACCTATGAATTAATTATAAAGGAATGTTTTGATGGAATGATATATATTCAATTTCTAAAGCTGAATTTGGTTTTGTGCGAATTAACCTAAAATTGAATTAATTCTTTCGAAGCTCTGCCTACAATCTACACTTGGTCATTTGAAAAGTATATATGTATATTGTTCATTTGGATTCTCTCCTCTATTGCATATCCAAATTTCAGCGAAATCTGTCAGAAGTTTTCAAGCAAAACTTCCAACTTAAGAAATATTTATGACAAAAATCCTTCTTAGCTCTGACTATAATACTGGTTCTTTTATTTTTTTTTAACTAAAAAAAATACTCTTGATGGTTAAGGAAATGATGAAGTAGAAAATTTGTTTTAAAAATGACATTTGCTTTTAATTTTTTTATTTTGGAAAATTGATACTTCCAGCCGAAATGAGCCGAAAAAAATCGGCGGCGGCGGCTGGAGCAATAATTACCAACGGCGGCGGCTTAAACGGCTTACGGCGGCTGGCTTGTTTCTCTGACCCTGACCACATAGTGGTGTAGGGTATAAAAACTAAAAAAAATTAAAAATTATTGGTCCAGCCGGGAATCGAATCCGCGAAATGGAAATGCCAATTGATACCAAACCACTTTTTAGGATCACTTTTAGAGCAATTAGTCTTTAGAAGCAATACTTAAGTGAGTTTTTGGATGTTGTTCAGAAGTAATTCTAAAAAAGCTGTAAAAATATACTAACGGATACTTTGGAAGCAATGAAAGAAGTGATTTTCCGAAGTTGTTCAGAATAACTTCTAAAAAAGCAGTAGTAATATACTAACGGATACTTGTTAAGTAGTGGAAGAAATAGTTTTTAAAGCATTACTTCTATTTTTATTTTGCTCTATAGAGCTATAAAAAATCTAACTTATTGGAAGAATTGGCGACATCATGAATCAAACTAGCTGAATATATTGAGGCCATCTAAAAGAAAATTTTAGCAGTTCCATAATATAACATTTAAAAATGCAGTATTACACCTGAAGTAATTTACAACAAAATTGTAAAAATATAAAGCCTACTTTTAGGGGTAATTAAAATTTTTAAGTTTTAACAATCTTTTGAAATTAATTATACCAAGAATATTTTTATGTAGGACTAGAGAGTGCAATAGACCAATTTAAACTGAACATTTTTTTTGCACTTTTAAAATATTTCATTTAGTTTAACCATTACTAATTAAATACTCCCATTTTGTTTGTTATTATTTCAGTGATATCAGAGTTTTTGGTAAAAGTCACAAATGCATACAAAGTACACTACATAAACAATTTTTTGTGTAAACAAAGTCAATAGATGTATGCAATGTATAAAATAGAAATGCATTTAATTAATGGAAATTTACATTTTACATTTTGGGAAAACAAACAAAAAAAAAAAAAAACTGAAGTTGATGAGTAGTTTTTCATATTACTCTACATACAAAATCAGTAAAAGGAAAATGACTAAAACAAAATGTTCAAAATATATACAAATTTCAATGCCTCAAATGAAAAACCATCAGAAATGGCAAAAAAAAAATTCATATACCGACGTACTTATTATACTATGGTACTGAAATTCCTTTTATGACATGGACAATTTAAGAAGTAATCGAAATCAGGGTATACGGTAGTGTGCGAAATGGGTCGCGTTAGTTTAATATCCCTCATAATCTACTAATTGCAGGTAATACCGCTAAAATAACTTTGTCGATTCAAAACTCTTTCTACTGAATACAGTTATCCCTAAAATACCGTTACCGGTGTAACCGAAATACCGTTATCTTTAAAATATTGCTCCCAGAATAACTGAAATACCGTTGTAGTCTCAATATTGTTACCGAAATAACCAAAATAAATATATATAAATATATAATAAATAAATAAAAATACAATTATGCTTCAAATATTGTTACCGAAATAACTCAAATACCGTTAACTTTAAAAAACTTATAACGAAGTATAAACTGAGTGTTCACCAAAGTGTTCCCCGTGATGAATACCCAGCAAAAAAATTTTAGTATTTTGGAAGCAGTAAAAATACGAAGCGCTTAAAAAAGCACTACAAATTCTGCTTTACGGAGTTGCGCCACTTTATGCGTATACAATACATATAAAAAATTTTGCAATTTTATTGTATACCCTTTAAAACTGGCCTAAACGAAGCAAATCGTAAGCAAGTTATTTAAAAAATTATAGTGCTACGCTATTCCCTTACGACGAAGCAGGTTGTAAAGGAGTAAAATAAAATGTAAGTTATCCAACGATTAATGCGCACGAAATCTGAATCATCTCAATCGTGTTTTACTCTTTTTTAGTAGGATTGCCTTACTAGAGTTTAATGTAGAGACGCCACATAAACATGAGTCAGTCTGCATTTTGAAGTCGGCAAATAAATGCATTTATTTTCATAAGAAGTCGTGTTTAAATGCGCTCAATGAAAAATCATGAATGTACTGCATTTTTTCAGCAGCAAATCAAGCACTTTTTCCCACAAAAAAAGTGCATAAATTTATTCGCGGTTAAATGCACTTACTAAAAACATGAATTTACTGCAATTTTTCAGCAGGGAATAATGCGCTTTTTCTCACAAAAGAACGTGCTTCCAAGCGGGCCCTTTGTATGGAAAAATCATGCCTTCCGTGAGCAGCTTTATAAGGGATTAATTTTATTTATTCCCTTACAAAGCTGTATCCAGCGAAGCAGGTTTTTTGCTGGGTAATATCAAACGCGTTCGCCGGTGCTCAAAAAAAGCTTTTTGTAAAAACTATCTCGCGAAAACTACGAAAAAAAATTTTAACAAAAATTTTTTTTAGCAATTGTTATGGTAATACAAATTTACTCATTCGGATAATACAAATTGCATTGCTCATTCTATTTTATTCCGTTTCCTATGTTTAGTGTTCTTATTTCACTTTATTTGGTTACGAACTAATCTGCGTTAATAAGTTTTCGTTAATAGCACGAAAATCATGTTGATTTTAAGTAAAAAATTTTAAAAATTTCTGAAATGAAAGTTTTTGCTTGGTTTTAATAAAAATTACATCAATTCATAGACCTCATTACACTGTGAGACAAATGGTAGGGGTCAGTGATCGGGAAGGGTTCAAACTACCGGGGAAAGTTATATCGGTAAAAAAGAAGTTATACGTGTCCCGGCGTTTCGCTGGGTCATCCCTAGGAATCGAGATATATCGATTTGACCTTTGGTGGTCTTTTTTTTGACATAACTCGAGAACCACTAGTCCGATTTTGCTCAAACAATTTAAAAAAAATTAAAAATTATAATTCCTTTAATCTGTTCATATAACGTTTTTCTATATACTCAACAGTTTTGCCGGTAAAAATAAATGTATGAAGAAAAAAATATTTTTTGCCTAAAATATTAAAAAAAAAAAAGTAATAAACAAAAG
The DNA here is from genome assembly GCA_949987735.1 of Leucophora obtusa. Taxonomy (NCBI): domain Eukaryota; kingdom Metazoa; phylum Arthropoda; class Insecta; order Diptera; family Anthomyiidae; genus Leucophora; species Leucophora obtusa. The sequence continues at coordinate 210,082,269 of OX465297.1, forward strand.
GTTATTGATTTTTATGGTAGCGGTAACAATAAAGGAATTGTAATTTTTAATTTTTTTAAAATTGTTTGAGCAACATCGGACTAGTGGTTCTCGAGTTATGTCAAAAAAAAGATATATCTCGATTCCTAGGGGTGACCCAGCGAAACGCCGGGACACGTATAACTTGTTTTTGACCGATATAACATTTCCCGTTGGTTTCATCCCATCCCGATTTTGACTGTCGCATAGTGTTGTAAGCATCATATATAAAAATAATAACTACACCTATAAAAAATATAATAATACACTCAAAAAATATTTTGTCAGGAAATAGGGCTTCGAAAAAAAAGCGCGATTTTGTGGAATATATGCAATTATTCTTCAATTTTAAGCGATGTGTTTTTTTGTTGAGGGTTATTTGTTTACAGGAAGTCGTTATCAATACTTTCAAATTCGGAAAATTAAATATTTTATATAAGGATACTTTTTGAGGTTAGCAAAAAATTTTTTTGTACCATTGGTTTTAAAATCCTTACAATTTTTTTTTAATAAATTTCCGATTTTAGTATGAAGCTAATGAAAGGCTTTCATTTGATGAAGATTTGTGCGGAATTTATGCAACGCTGTAGATGTATCAAAGTGTTAAGAAAAAGTGTAAGTTCACTATGGCGCTTACTTGCAGGTATTTAATGGCATTCTCAAGCCATTTTTTATAAATTAATTGTGAAAAAATGTAGAATTTTTAAAAATTCCATTGAATTTTTAAATTTAAAAAATTTTAAATGATTTTTAGAGGAAGTGTTATTTAGGTACTACAAAACTGAGTATACGGAATACGTTAGTCAATTTTAAAAACCATTGTGAATGCCACTTTTTCAAAAAATACGCGTATTTTATAAAAGTTTTTGATGATCGTGTCCCATTGCTGGCAACATTAACTGGATATACCTCGAGCTGTAGGAAATTAGCGTATCTTTGATATTGTATTTTCAAAATTAAATTTTATTAAACGGTGCACGCACCCCATTGTAAAAACTGTGAAAATTTAAAAATCGAAAATGTTTGGTCTTATTTGTATACCACTACACAACTTTCTACGAAATAGCGATATGGAGGTTATTTGTTATATACCCAGCAAAAACAATTGCAGGTAATGCTTTACAAACTACTTCTTTCAATACTTCACAAGTATCCGTTAGTATGGTTTTACAGCTGTTTCAGAATTACTTCTAAACAACATCCAAAAAATCACTTAAGTATTGCTTCTAAAGAGTAACTTCTCTAAAAGTGATCGTAAAAAATGATTTTGTTATCATTTGGCAGTTCCAAACATAGGGTCCCGGGTTCGATTCCCGGCGGGACCAAATTTTTTTTTTCATTTTTTTATTCTATTAATTTTTTTAAAATATTTTTAATTAATTTTTTAAATTTAATATTTTTTAAATTTAAAATTTTTAAAAATATGTATATAAAAAAAAGTAATGAGAAATTATATTGAATTGGAGTGCACCTTTTACACTTGTTTAATAAAAAAGTGGTGTTTTTATGCCAGTTAACTTTCATATCAAAGAATAGCTCAGCGGTAGAGCGCTAGACTAGCAATCGTGAGGTCGCAACTTCTTTTTTAAAATAAAAAAAAAAATATAATTTTTTTATTGTGAATAATTTTTGTTTTTAAGTTTTAATTGGTGAAAAAGAGCTTTCTTTGCACACGTTCAAAAAGTACTGAAAAAATGTTGAAGTGGGAGTACTCCTCTCCTATGACAACTGAGTGTTGAAATCTTTAGTGTTTATGTTAAAAAAGAAGTACAAGGTGGCGCAAAAATAACCTTCCGATGTTTTTTGGGTGTAATTTAAAAAAAAAATGAAAAACTTTGATTCTTCTTGTGGATTATTTTTATTTGGTCTTTTAATTTTTTTTACATCAAGTCGAGAATATGATGTCATGTAAATGGCCGCCGCCACAGTTGATTGTCATTTGAGCCCTTTTTATGGCATTTTCCATCACTTTGGCCAAAACTTCCGGCGATAGGTCCTCAAATTCTTGACGGATATTGTCTGAGGCTTGTTGACATAAACCCGCGACTTCAAAAAGCCCCACAAAAAGAAGTCTGGAGCTGTCAAATCAGGCGATCTTGCTGGCCAGTGCAAATCGCCAAAACGGGAGATTAGGCGAGCGGGAAATGCATCCTTCAGCATATCGGTTGTGGCACGTGCAGTGTGTGCCGTTGTACCGTCCTGTTGGAACCACATGTTTTCCAATCCCAATTCATCAAGTTGCGGCAAAAAGAACTCGTTGATCATTGCTCTGTAGCGCTCACCATTCACAGTAACCGTTTGGCCCGCGACGTCTTCGAAGAAAAAAGGTCCGATGACTCCTCCAGCGAAAACAGCACACCATACAGTGACTTTGAGCGGGTGTAATGGCTCTTCGTGGGTTACACGCGGATTTTCAGTGCCCCAGAAGCGTAAATTTTTCTTATTTACGTACCCGCTAAGATGGAAATGGGCCTCATCACTCATGATTATTTTTGATGAAAAATCATTCGATTATTGGTCAAATAAATAGTCACCACTATTCCGCGTTCTGGAGCAGTGTAGCGTAACATTCTTTATTGACGTGTATTTCGCATGTGTATACTACACAAATGTCAAAACAGAACTGACATTAGGGGCCAATCGCAAAATTTATAGCATTTTCTGATAGGAGGATTACTTTTGCGCCACCCTGTACTTCTAGATTATCAATTGTAGTATTTTTTCTACTGCTTCGGCATCTATTTTTTTGCTGGGTACTGATTACTACACAAACAATTGTCATTTAGTAACTGTCAAACTTTTTTGAGTGTAGAGAAAAGTTGTATTTTAGTCCTGCTCGGATTATTTACAGCTGTGCCTTATAACTAAGAGTGCGGTAAGTTTTTTCCAATAACGAACTAAATGATTTTGATTTAGTTAAGTAAAATACCTGCCCATAGTGCACTTCCAAAATAAGTCAATCAATATAAATTCACAAGAAACAAAACAACAAAAAATACGCGACAACAGTATACTGATGTAAACATTTCGGTGTTTTTTTTCTCATTTGAGTTTTTGTGTAACAAAGATTTTTACGCGATTTACTCTGTGTGCGTGATAAACTTACAAAGCACATGGGGTTTAAATACAAATGTACTTTTCTTTTTTTTTGTTTGTGTCCATGATGATGATGAAGTGCATGAGGGTGTCTATTGGTATTACGTACCCTTATTTGAGTAGCAAAGATATCCTTCCAATACACCTGATATCCCACATAGCATTTGGAAGATTGTTTTGTCAAAAATCACCTAAGAGAGTCTTCTTCGAGTACTTTTGATGACCAAATACTGATTAATCACTTGCGCGCTTGAAAAAAGAATCGAAAATGATTCTCGCTTATGCTTAAAAGAGATTTATTGAAAATTAATTGCGCATTTAAAAAATGTTTGTTATGTTGTTTTTGTTTAAAAAGTGATTTATTAAAAATACAATAACAAAACCTACAGCAATCACAAATTGATCATACAGGTGCTTGAAATGTGACTGTTTTCAATGTAAATTTTTGTTTATTTATCTTAGTGGTATAAAGTTGTGTAATTTTATAAAAGTAAATATAAGTAATTTAATATTATAATATTTATATATTTGCTATTTTTGCTATTTTATTATAATTTTGTTTATATTATTGTATATAATTTTAATAAACTTAATTAAATAACAATTTACATCAAATAAATATTTTGTTTTTTTTAATGTAAACAATTAGAAATACGGCTAAAAAATGACACGAAAAAGATTACCAAACGATCATAATCACGACCAAAAATGACTCGAAAAAGATTCGCGAATCATTAGAAAACGACTAAAAAATTACTCGAAGAAGACTTACAAATAATTATAAATACGAGTCAGAAATGAGTCGAAACTGATCAGAAAAGCGAGTCATAAAAGACTCATCAAGAAGAGTCGCGGGCAGGGTACCATTTTCTCCCGACAAAACAGTCATTTATGATCAGAAAATGAGCTCAAATATGATCATTTTAATCGTCCAGAGGAGTCATAAATGATTCGAATGTGATCAAAAATTTCATAAAATGCTATATGGGATGTGGGATATTAAAAAGGATGGGTATGTGTAAGTTCATGTGTGTGTGTATGTGTACCCATGTGTATTTTTTGGTTTGTTGTATTGTTTTGTTCTTATTTTGGTGGTCGTCGTCCTGTTATTCATACTCACAGATTTTTTTTTTTGTTTTTTTGAAAAGTGCTCCAATTACTTTTATTTTGAAATTTGTGCGTTTTCTGTGGTGTCACTATGATGGTGTTATTGTTTGCTTTTTCCTTCATTTCCATCATTTAATTGCAAAGTGCATAGCATTGCATTGAATTTCACACATATACACAGCACTTACATACAGATTTGAAATCGATTTTATTTGCAAGCAATACTTTGTTGTCTCTGTTGTTTTGGTAACCATACACAACCGACAAAAATGTTTCTTGTTTTTAAATATACCCTTTGTCTCGGAATGGACTGGTATACATAAGTATATCATTCAGTTTGTAACTCTACCCAGATTACAGATTCGTACTAATGACTGATTTTTCATTAGAAAACGAATTTGCGATTTTGAGTAGCGGGTTTTTGTTAAGGCTGCGAATATATCCATAAATGGGTATCATATAGTCGGCATGCCCGACTTTTCTTATTAGCTACCAGTAAAATTCCAAAAGCCGCGAACTTGTTCGCCTAGAAAAACATTGGAAGTCATGATTTACAAATCACTTATTTTATCACTTTCAAAGTAACCGTTAGTGTATTTTTACTACTTTTTAGGAGAAATTCTGAACAATTTAAAAAGTATCACTTCTTTTACTGCTTACAAAGTATCCGTTAGTATATTTTTATAACTTTTTTAGAGGTAATACTGAACAACACTTTTGAATTTAATTTGTTTAAATTCAATATTTTTCAATTTTTGATTTTTCAATTCTTAAAAATAAAGAAAATAATAAGGATAAAAATAGATTTTATTGTACTTCTAATGACTTACGAATGTAGTTAAAATTTACATTTCTTCTAGAAATGAATGTTATTTTCAATTGAAACAACAAAATTGAAATACTACTAAAACAAGTAACAAATTTTGACGGCCGATGTTGCATCTGAGTGTATTACTAGGGCTCGGAAGTTCATGTAAATACATGTGTATTGTCGCTAACTGGAGAACATTGTTAACCAAATACCTTTGCAAATCAACAAATTTTCCGGAAAAGGACATCGATCTGCTAATACTTTTTTTTTTATATTATTCTGTAAATGCATACTTTTATATCTATTGCTGTAAATGCATATTTTAATGCATATTTCCGCATATTTTGCTAAAAATTCATGCCTTGTGTTTTTGATATTTTACTAACAACTGTGTTTTGAACTATGTCTTGTACAAAAAAAAATTATTTTTCAAAATCATAAATATTTTTTTGTTAACTTCTTTTACCACAAAGAACAAAATTTCAGAACAATTCAACTACTAAATTTCTGATGATCATAAACAGTAACTTTTAAAAACAAATAATACCAAAATTGAATTTATAATATTGAAAACTTTGAAAACATCAATAATATTGGGTCTATAATCTAAAATTGTGGGCTTCACAACAGATGGCTTATCTTTTACACTTGGTTTGTGTCTTTGGTAACTTATATGGCATTTTGGAGTTTAATGACTAAGTGAGATTGATTCTCACTTAGTCATTAAACGAAATAGTGTAAACAACTAAGTTTTTTTATATTTTATTAGGTTTGAGGTTAAGACGAAGAATAAACTCAAATCAGACTTACAAATTTAGTTTCTGCCTTTTTGTATGGACAGGCTTCATCAGTAATTTTCCATTAAAATGTATTAATTGTTTATATGTTTATTGTCAGAATTTCTCTATATGATAATTTTTCAACAACCCGTCGCACAGTGCTTTGATCCCATATAACGATTGGACAAAAATAGCAAAAGTAGAGACAGAGTTTTGAAATTTGGTATACTGATATAGAACCCCTTAGGTAAGAAAACTTAGTTTTTGGAAATATCGGACATGCCCACCTCCCATTGGTCCTGAAATTTATAAATATTATATTAGCTACATAAATGGACGTCAAATTACAAAAAGTATCCATTGAGATGCACATAAAATTGGAAGCTTTTGTGTCAATTTTTATCAAATTTAAAGGAAGGACTCTTAGTCCTGCCATATATCCTTTATTTTAAAATGTTTATAAAACCTGCAAAAATTATCCGATTGCGATGAAATGATGAAAAATGATATATGGTCAAGCCACATTTGTGCCAAATTTGGGTAAAATCGATTCATTAATAAAAAAATGCCTTTCACAAAAAATGGTTTTTAAACGCTTAAAATGATTTTTTTAAACAAAAAACAAATCAAATAGGATTAAAATAGGAAACCATGTGAATCCTCCATTTTAGGCATAGGTATATTCAGTGAACACTACGAGGAATATTTTTGTAGAACATTTTAATCTTCTAACTCTTCAATTAAAGGGACGTTTTTGGCCCCTTTTTAAAGCGGACAAAAACGACCCGTAAGTTGAAGAGTTAGCGGGTTAAAATATTCCGCAAAAATATTTGTCATGAAATTCTACTATAAGTCTTTGAAGACATCAGCATTGAAAATTTAACTTCAATGCCAGTAATAAGTAAAAACTTAAAATGTGTTTAAGGGTTAATTTCGTATTTATTCAGAATTGGCGCTCAAATGTCCCACAAACCTGGATTTTAGAGAAAAACCATGGGAGTCTTCCATTTTAGGTATAGGATGTGTTCAGCGAACTTATGTAAAATACTACGAGGAACATTTTTGTGGAACATTTTAACCCTCTAACTCTTCAACTTACGGGTCTTCTTTCTACCTTTTTAAAAAGGGGCCAAAAAATTCTCTTTAAGTGAAGAGTTAGAAGGTCAGAATGTTCCACAAAAATGTTCTTCGTAGTGCTTTACAAAAGTCCGCTCAACACATCCTATACCTAAAATGGAAGGTTCACATGGTTTGAATACTAACCACTCTTTAATGCGTGAAATTTGTGTAAAAATCTTGAATTTAGACATTTCAGAAAATCCATTTTTTTTGAATTTGTGGTAAAAAATAGTAATAGTGGTAAAAATAGTAAACAGTAACTAATAATAATGATCTATTATATAACAGTATAAACTTACAAAAAAAGGGAAAAAAAATATCTAATTTTATATAATTTTTTTTATACTTCATCAAACATAAGTAATTTTTGGATTTTCAACAAAAAAATATGTTTTTCGGAGCAATAAAAAATAATTGTTTTGTAAAAAAAATAACTAATTTTATATAATTTTTTTATACTCCATCAAACTTAAGTAATTTTTGGATTTTCAACAAAAAAAAATGTGTGTTTTGGAGCAATAAAAAATAATTGTTTTGTAAACACATACTAAAATCCATATTTTAATTAAACTGCAAATATATTGTAGTAATTAAAAAACAAATCTTCGAACAAGTTTTTAAAAAAATGTATTTTTGAGAATTATTTTCGTAAAACAATTAAAACCCATTTTTCTGTTAAGTCATTTTTGCATAAAATTCTCTGAGTTTAGCGTCCTCTCTTGGCGGCAAAAGTAATCACACCAAATATTTTTTTTCACATTTGTTTGAGTTACTTTCTTATCTTTAAAAAAATCCTTCTTTAATCACAATTTGAGACAAACATTTTTTTTTTGATTTTTGTCCATGGGACGAAGAATAGTGGGTCGGCTGTAGGAATCGAACACATTACACATACATTACAAACGTAACTATACTTAGGTCCGGCCGCTTAGTCATCTCACCAAAGTAAGGCCTTGAATGCATTGTAACTAATTCGTTATTTCCGTTCCTATTAAGCTTACTGTTATTGTTCTTACTCAGAAGTGATCAACACATACCAATATTATATTTTTAGATTTTTTTTGCTTCGAGAATGTCGATTTTTGTGCCAACAAAATATTTTTTTCGGGAAGTTTTTCTTTACTTCTTCAATTTGAAAAAAAAAGTGCAGCTGAGGTACTTCGATTGCTCACCGAAGCTTATCCTGAATATGTTCCATCGATTTCAATGTGCGCGAGATGGTTTGTGCGGTTCGGTAGTGGTGATTTTGTCACGCAAGACAAAGACCGGCAAGGTCAGTCAAAAAAGTTCGAAGATGATGAGTTGGAGACATTTCTCGATAAAGATTGTTGTCAAACTCATGAAGAAGTTGCAAAATCATCCGGAGTCACTCAAGCAGCAATTTCGAAATGTTTGCAAGCAGCAGGCCTCATCTAAAAGCAAGGAAATTAGGTATCACACGAGTTGAAACCGAGAGAGATTTTGCATGTCCGAAATGCTGATTGAACGCCATAAAAAGAAGTAATTCTTGCCAGAGATTATTACTAGTGATGAAAAATGATACCATTACGACAACCCGAAGCGTAAGAAATCGTATGTGAAGCCCGGCCCACCAGCCAAATTAACGCCAAAGCCGAATATCCATGGCGCCAAGGTAATGCTATGAATTTGGTGCGACCAGAAGGGTCCCATCTATTATGACATGCAGAATTCGGGAGGGAAGATGTCAAGGGACCTGTATCAAGCACAATTGACTCGTTTGAAGCGAGCATTGACCGAAAAACGCCCGGAATATTAGATCAGACATGAAGCCGTAATATGCCATCATGACAATGCTCGGCCACATGTTGCAAGAGCGGTTAAGAACTATTTAGGAACTCGTAGTTGGGAAGTTTTTCCTCATCCGCTTATAGTTCAGAACTTGCCCCGTCCGACTACCATTTGTTTCGATCGATACAGAACACTCTCACTGGAATACGAATCCGACAATGACTCGTTCTTGGCCTCAACAAATTAGCAGTTCTTCTAGCACAGAATGCATATATTACCAGGAAGATGGGAAACAGTCATAGCTAACGACGGCCAATACTTTGAATAAATTTATTGTTTCACAATAAACGTCCAAAATTTGCCAAAAATGCCGCCATTTTAAGTTATTCCAACAAATGCATAATTTTAAATGCATATTGTTCGATATGAAAATGCGTATTTTATGAAAGAATGAAGTTCATGCAATTAAACTTCCGAGCCCTATACTACTAACAAAAAAAAATTAAATTAAAGACCAGTATCAATTACGAAATTGATATTATTAAATGTATTTTAATTGATTTTGCATCTATCACGCAAATTATGTTATCAATTACTTAAAATTGTGTACGATTAATTGAATTTATGAAATGATTTAAATATTTAACTGAGATGCAATTAAATATTTACTTAAAAAGAAATTTTAAACAAACTTTTAATTATATAATTTGTGTTAATAATTTTTTGTGCAAAAGAACTTAAGTTGCTCTACTACCGATTCTTTGAAATACGAAATTTTGCTGGGTATAAAATCCATTGAACATGCATGCATATTTAAATCATTGTATATAAAAATAAATGTACGTACCCCATTATCATCCAATTTATTTTCCTTTTTTTCTCGTTGCAAAGAAAAGTAACACAATACTGCGTTTTGTAAATTTTGGCGTTTCCATGGAACACGTTGCATTGCGTTCATTGTGGTCGCGGTTTTGTAACATGCATGTATTTAACTCGGCGCAGAAACTCGTATAAATGCATATTTTTGTGCATACAAAAACAAAAAAATCACAAACTTTTATGCACTTTGTAGAAAAGTGCAGTGTTTTCATTTCACATGGAATTGTAAATTTACCTTTTAGATTTGTTTAGTTTATTACACATATTCAACATACTAAAAGTCAGTCATTGTAAAGTGCAGTAACTAAATAATTTTTTTTTTAATTTAATTGATATTTTAAGTTTATAAAGAAAATCTTTGGGAAAAACAATTAAAAATTTTCATTTTTTAAATTCCTTTCAACACGCAATAAAAATTAATTGTGTTTGAAATTTTCTATCAAAACTGGAAACATTAGAATTGCATGTTTCCGAATAAAAGCATTGTTGTTTTTTTAATCACTTTGTAAGTCCTTGTTTAGCTAACACTTTTTATTAGCAATTTCTTCTATTATTTGCTTTCAGTCATTTTAAATTCTTTGGATTATTTCTTTTTTTTTTACATTTACTGGGGATTTTGCTGTTTTCTTTATTTTATACTGCGGTGGTCGTATGTGGTTACGTATTTTAATGCTCTTAAGTTTGTAGTTAGACGACTGTGATATGTGTATCTTTCACATATGAAATATTTCAATGTGGTATTAAGCTTTAGGCCGTATTAGACATTAGAAATGTCATAGATGTTACCAATAATCCCTATTAGTTGGGGTTTCGCATTAAATCTGTGTTGTAAACATTTAATTTTTAATTTAATTGTAACTATACATGGTCTAGGAAATGTTTTGTTTTTAGACATTGGTTGGTTGTTTGGCTGGCTCTCCGGCTGACTGACTGCTTGGTTCCTAATGCTAAAACCTTGCATTATTTATTTCTATTGAAGGGTAAATCAGTACCAATATTTTTATTTTTCAGGTTTTTGTTTTTTGATTTTACTTTTAACAACAATTGCATAAATAAACTTTAACGTGTATGTAGAGTTAAAACAACAACTCTTGAAACTTCACTTTAGAATTTTTCTCAATGACCATAGAAATTTACCAACTGATGTGGAAATTAATGATGGTCATATTTATTGATGCATCATCAACAACTTGATTCAACTGTAATAAAACAAAAATCAATCATTGTTAACCCTTTAGTGGCTACAAAAAAAAGAACTATGGTTTATATAAATAAGAACTGCAACGAAATATTTTTGAAAAATTCAAAGCTAAGACAAGAACAACAAAACAACCCAAGTAAAAAAGTTTTGATATAGTCTACTATAAAAAAGTTTTGATATAGTCTACTATATGACTATATCAAAACTTTTTTACTTGGGTCATAAAAAATGTTGTATAATTATATATTGGAACGTATATACCTAGATATAATTATATAAAATTTTACGAAATTATATCCTAAATATATAACTATATCTCGTTTTATATTGCATAATATATAGTGCAACATATTACAATATCCGATTATATATAGACCTATATATAGTTACATATGCCTCATATAATTATTTATAATTGTATCGAATTGTATACCATTATATCTAGTTGGATATGATTACATTATAGTTGATACATTTGAATGAGGACAAAATCCGGATAAAATTGTATCAAGCCATATGTTAATCCACCAAATTAGATCTAGTTGTGTCAAATTAGGTCTAATATGATCATAATACGATCTAATTTGATACAATTATATGTTCTCATTTTTCGGATATAATAATATATAATATCAAAAGTCAAATCAATTTTTTAGTAGGGAAGTTACCAAATTTATAGCCTACAACACTCTATGCTTCAAGGTGTATTGAATTTGTAGTGATGTTTGTAATAATCACCTTTTAGTATACCAATCGAGAGAATCGCTTGCTGAGTCGATTTAGTGATGTCCGTCCGTTCATATAAAATTAACGACTCTCGTAATCAGTGTTGCCAATTTAGCCATTGGCTAGATTTAGCCATTTTGAAACTCGGTCAGCCGGAAAAAATGGAATTTACTCATTAGTCATTATTTCTGCCATTTTTAGAAAATTTTTAGCAACTTTGTTTTTTTTTTATCCATTTTTCGTTTTTCTGCAGAATATAAATTTTGATGTGTAATTATAGCAAAATTGGATGTGTTTTTGTTTCAATCTACCAAACAAAATTAAATGTATAATAACCCAGTGTAGAAAATCATTACCAGATATGTGGTTATGTAACTACATACTTGGTAATAGTAAGTAGTTACTTTTGTTATTACATTTCTTATTACCTTTATATGGCGATGTCGCGAAAAATAATGAGTTATGGTTACACACCAGCATACGAAAAATCAAAGAATATATCGTTACCTATGTACTATGCTTACCAGTACTGACAAAAATAATGAGTCTAAAAATAGATTTTCATAAAAATGAATTATATAAAAAAAAATATTTTTTATTGTATTTTTTTTAAATAAAAATTGCTAGTGCGGGAATCGAACCTGGGTCTACAGATTGCAAGTCAATAGCCCTACCATCTGAGCTATATCGACATGTAATATTTAATAGATAAAAACATAATTGACCTGCTGCACACAAGTAAGCTTACTCGCCAACATGCAAAAAATCAAAACTACCAGTGTTTAAAAAATATTGAGTCTAAAAATAGATTTCAAAAAATTTAAAAAAAAATCTAGAAAATTATTTTCTATTTGAAATAATGATAAAAATAAGTCATTATCAGTAACTCATTATTATATGTTTTAAAATAATGCAGAAGGTAAGTGAGTGTCATTACTGGTAGTCCAAAAAATAATGATATGTCATTACCGTTTCTACACTGGGAAGTGCCGATTAGCGTACTCAGTTAAGAGTCTTTTTATTTTAATCGATTTATCGTATAAATAATTATTCGGATTTTTTTCTTCACCGATTAGTCGACTAAAATTTAAAAATTAATCGATTAATTAAAAAAAAAAAATATGTGAAGTTATTTAAAAATTTTGTCGTTTTTTTAATAATTGTATTTAAAAAAGAAACAAAATTAATTTTAGTAACTCTTGCTATTTTGGCTAAAGTTTGAAGACGAAGCAAGAAAACCAGTAGTCAAATAATTTCGCTTTTTGCTATAGATAACACTACCAGTGATATAAAATTGCGTACCGAAAATTCCCAGTGTAGAAACGGTAATGACATATCATTATTTTTGTACTAGCAGTAATGACACCCACTTACCTTCTGCATTATTTTAAAACATATAATAATGAGTTACTGATAATGACTTATTTTTACCATTATTTTAAATAGAAAGTAATTTTCTAGATTTTTTTGAAAATTTTTTTAAATCTATTTTTAGACTCAATATTTTTTCAACACTGGTAAGGATATATGTAACCACATATTTTTTGAGTTTTTGTATGTTGGCGAGTAAGCTAACTTGTGTGCAGCAGGTCAATTACGTTTTTAGCTATCAAACATTACATGTCCATATAGCTCAGATGGTAGAGCTATTGACTGGGAACCTGGAGTCCCAGATTCGATTCCCGCACTAGAAAATTTTATTTTAAAACAATTTGCAATAAAAAATTTTTTTTTTATAAAACTTATTTTTTTGAAAATCTATTTTTAGACTCATTCTTTTTGTCAGTACTGGTAAGCATATTGGTAATGACATATTTTTAGATTTTTAGTATGCTGGTGTGTGAGCATAACTCATTATTATTCGCGACATCGCCATACAAAGGTAATAAGAAATGTAATAAGGAAAGTAACTAGTTACCATTACCAAGTATGTAGTTACATAACCACATATCTGGTAATGATTTTCTATACTGGGTTGTTGATCTAGCGATTTTCGCTTTTTGAAAATTAAATTAAATAATTAAATTTTGACGAAATTGGTTTTGCTTACTATATATTGCAACCATATCTTTTTCCTGCGTGCAGTATAGAGTTCTAAAAGTATTGATTGAGTACTCAGTACCGACCGTTTTTTTCGAGTACTCAATACCCAAATACTCATTACTTTTAGAACTATATACAGCACGCAGAGCAATATGATCACGGCTACAATACTATGTTCCTTGCTGCCATACACGATTGTTGTAATCAACTTTTTAATGTATCAGTCACACTTTACAACTAATATGGTCGTATATAATCATTTTATGGTTAAAATCTCTCTTCTCTTCGGTTATCGTATTATTCTCTCATCTACAATCATAAAAATATTATCTGAACCATCATATTTTTCTCTTAGAATTTCAATCATATTATTATCTGTTCACAATCATTGGTATATTTTGGATTTAAAAGTACCTACTCAATACTTTCAGAGTTGTATTTTTCCGTATATACAAATGTTACAAATATTTTAATTTTAACTATAACTTGAATGGATTTGAAAGGACGCACCTAGCGGGACACCCTTACATACCGATAAGAAAAAAATACAGGTGCGTTGGTTTTGTCTCTTCAATCATATATCCAAATTTAAAAGCAATGGGAGCTCTGGCTTGGGAGAGTTCCATTGAAAATTTAATTATGGAAAATTTTTCCGCGTTGAATTTTTTTCTTACATATTTTTGCTGGCCACAGTGTAGGTACTTTCGGACCATTCTTGTTTTCACCAGTCACGCGATGAGTCTTTCGAGACTAATCTGTTTCGGACTGGTCAAATTTTCACCAGTCACGTGTTTGGATAGGTCCTGTTTAAACAGGTCAAAGAAAAAGTCACGGGATAGGTTTACTTGGACCGGTCATATTTGCATCGGTCACGGGACAGGTTAACTCATTCAACTGACCCCTTTTTCCCACAGGGTTTCTAATGACTGTAAACAATTGTGAATTTGAAAATTTTTATTAGAGTTTGTCGGTATTAAACGAAATTGTTTCACTTTTTTCAAGGAAATAATACTGGGCTATAACCATAATTTGTTAAGAAAAAAAAAAAAAATTTATGAAAATGTAACTCTGCTTTTTGGTATGAAAATACAACCCTGTTTTTAAACGAGTATAAAAAGTACACAGAGAAAGTAGATTCGTCATTACAACCGAGTTTGATGGTTCGATTGCCGTTAAAGAAATTTTCAGTTGTGGCAATTGAATAGCAATAGAGTAATTAGTCATTTGATAATGGCAACAGAATTTCTATTGCCTCAGCAAAAAAGGCTCCAAAAGTGCATACAATTTGTTTATACAATATGCCATATATACAAATTTTGGACTCTTTTCTTTTCAAATTGCCTTTGATATATAAAATCGGACTTCGTCTTATATTTAAAAAAACTTAAAAAAATTTTGAAATTTTGACTTTGAGCAACCATATCAGGGGTATGGCATCACCAATAAAATAAGTAATAAAAACATCGTTATCACTAGATGGCACTTTGTTTAAAAAATTGACAATTTTCTTTTTTTATTTGAATTTCCATAATAACAAAAAGCAAAGCAAAAAAAACAAACGGATATTTCAAATTTTATTATTTGCATATAATCCGCGATTGTTTTTTCCTTACTTTGGGCAGTTTTCAGCAGTTTTTGAGTTTTTAAATATAGGCTTAGCTGATACTAAATAGTTGCTCAGGTAATATTAAATTACAGCGCCCTCTATCGGTAAGGAGTGTAAGTTTTGATTTCCTATCTCTATAATTAAAAGTCTCTGAACTATATTTACAAAAGTTATTGAGATATTGACACAGACTTAATTTTGAAAAATAGGGCACGGAATTAGCCTTAAACTTAAAATGTTTATAGCTTTCCGAAGCTATAGTTACCAAATTATAAATTTTTATTGAAATAATCGGTTGAAAAATGGAATTGTGCATAATCTAGAATCAATTTGAATAAACTGGTTGCAGATTCGAAATCAGCACCTCCTAATGATCCTAAATCCACTGCAAAGTTGTTCAACTTAGCCATTTTTTCCTATTTCGTAGAGCTGTGTTATTAATTCAAAAACTAGATATCAGACCTAACATATAATATATAGCCCGATCCGTTCCAGGATTCGGGATTTCAACTTGTTAAATGTCTTTTTTATACAATTATACCCTTCACTAAATATTACAGGTTATAATAACTTTGTGCTGATGTTTGTTGCTGGCACCTTACACCGTTAAGCACAGTAAGTTGTTGTTGAAGTGGAAAAATTTCACTCAAACTTTAAAGGCCTCAAATTGCAATTTAATTTATATAAATGAAAATTTTTTTAATTTTATAACAAAGACACAATCACAATAAACACAAAATGTCACTTTTGCACAAGAAAAATAATATTTTCACGTGAAACTCATTATCCTGAAAAATATATATTTTTTTTTATATTGAGTATGACAGTTTTTTCACGTGAAATCGAAACAACTTACGGTGCTTTAATTGCAATTCTCTTCCCATAACTTGATAAGCTTCCTAGTTTCATGATTATAAAGCTAATTTAAAGATTCTTTCCCTTCAAGGGTTAAATAGCTCAACTTAACAATATTGATATCAAAAAAGTAACGAGGCAATCGACAAAAATTCAAAAACTCACTTGTATTTTTCACAAAAAATAAAAAATAGACACAAAAATTGCAATAAACACTGACAATTTACGTTTAGCACTAGTAAACTTTTCAAGTGGAACTGGAAACGTAAAATAAACTCTCTGCAACACTTTTTATTGTTTAAACATTTACTGTAACAACAAAAATCAACAATCATGATGATGATGATGACTAAAAAATAAAACAAAAACCCTAAAAAATCACTAGAATACAAATTTTAAACGTAAAGCAGGAAAAATATTGTTAGGATTTGGTTAAAACGGAAAATCCTTCAAGTGTTGCCACTGTTATCGATGCAAAAAAAAAAAACAATACAATGAAAGGATCTACATATAGATATTTTTTCATCGCTATAACAATTTGTGTGAATAAAAAATTTGCTCTTAACCATCTACGTAGTGGGTTTTATAGGAGAAAGAGCTAGAATTTTTCATTTTAATAAATTGACAGCCAATATATAGAGCCAATCCTGACCTCAGTATGTTGGCCAAAAAGCTGATGACCATAATGCTTACTGTTTTTGTATAGAAAAATAAAAAATGTGGAGACAACAGCAGCAAAAAAAAAAAAACGAGATTTCAAAAGCCTGTAGTAAAACTGTAATGAATCAATCATTGCCTGATTTAAGCCTACCATCAAACGATTTAACGGTTGTTGGTTTGTTGAGTTTTGATGCGATTCATCGTTTTTTTATTCACAATTTTCATTGATTCGATTGATGTGATATGTAGCGAGCAAGTAAGCTACTTTAACAAACATCATAAGGGTCATAAACTCTATTGAAAAAAAAAAAAAAAATATTTAAAAAATATACAATAATAACTAAATGATATCAACGAATTAAACCAAACAGAGCATAATTAAATGTATATGACGTTTTAAAGTTAAAAAAAATTAAAAATCTTAGTTCTATTCAAAAATATTATAAAAATTTAAAAACAGTTGTAATGCCATGAATTTGATTTCCAACTAGAGCTTAAGTAACCACCAAATTTTCTTCTCCCGGGAAGCAATAGTAAAACAAACTATTTTGCTTCAGCAAGGATTAAAAGATAGAGGATGTGCATAACAAAAGCGATTAAGCCATCGACTGAGCCAGTCACCGACCCATATATCAAGCCACCACTCCCTGTTGATATAAATCACTGTGTTAAACTCCGGGAGCCTTTGTTATTCTTTTTTCGTTGGGAGGCTAACTCGGCCGCTTTAATCATGCAGAGAAAATAATATGGTTGCCATCTCGACTGCAAAATTATGTTGCCCACATGGTTGCTGCAATTAAATTATTATCGTATTAATAATATTTTACGAATTATATGGTCGCCTATAATCATTTTATAGTTAAAGTCTCTCTTTTTCGGTTATCAATAGGGTTTTTCTTTTCCCGGACTTTTTCATTTCCCGGGACAGCGGGATTTTTTTCTGAATTTCCCGGGATCCCGGGAATTCCCGCTCGATAGAAAATGAATATATCCGACGTATGTTTACTTAAAAAACTCGATATCTATTAAAAAAAACTTACGACAAAGTTCATCTTTTGGTTGCAGTCATGAGAAAATCTGCTTAATATATTCTGAAATAAAGGCTTAATATAAAATATCCATATCTTCCACTTTTTCCAGATCAATTCGTTTAACATTTTAAATAGCGAACTAATATGCAGGTAATATATTTGTATGGAAGGTCGTCTTAATTTTTAAACAACTCTTAGAAATACAATAATTAAATATCAATTCGCGGTTTAAACGGTTAAACAAATTGAATCATAAATTCTTTCAGGATATAATGGAATTGTTAATGGGTGCAAATTTGTATCGGACCAGCTTTAGAATCAGAACTGAGATCGATTTTTTGATTAAATATGGAATCCAAAAATTTCTATTTCTAGATATTTTGTTTCTATGCAGATTTTCAGAAGTATTCGTCTATTTTTATTAAAAAGTTTAAAAATGAGTATTTTTCACACAAATTTTTAGACAACTCGTCTAAATCTTTTTATAAAAATAGACACTAAAATATTATTAAATAGTTTTATAACTTTAATTGGTATTTTTTGAATATAAATTTTTTATGGCACAACTACTTAAAAAAAATTATTTAATTTTCATTGTTGCATTTTCTTTAAATTAACATATAAAAAATCCAAAATAATTTGAAATAGCATCTGATGCATTATTTTAAAAATAATAGTAAGTAAGTCCTGTTAAAAAATATATTTTTTAATATATTGTATTTTTTAAATATCCCAGAGGATGATTTGCGATGCAAATCGATATATCGGAAGAAAATTAAAAAATAAAATATTGAAAAATAAAATACAAAACATTTGGATTTTTATTTTTTAAAAATTTATGACCTAAAGCCAAACAATACTAAAAATATAACAACAACAAAGGTCAACAATATTTAATCTAACAAAAACATAAAATTTGAAAAATACAACTGAAATAAAGGAATAGCAATTGAAATTTAAATGAAATTATTTGAAGTAGGTAATAAAATCTCAAAACACTTACATCAATTGAAAATACGAAAATATTATCATTTTTTTTTTTTAATTTTAATGCCGAGTTTTTTTTGGAGGTATTTGGAGCTGAAATACTGATGTTGAAATGTTGTTGTTGATTGCTTTATTTGAAAAAGACCATCATTAAAAAATATAAAATTTCCGAGGTGCGAGTATTTTTGTTGGTATTTAAAGTTGATAATGTCTAATAAAAATTTTTTACGCTTTAAATAAACCCAAAAAATTCGGCCAAAAAAATTTTTTTATATTATATTATTAAATTTTAAAACGCTTTTTTTAATTTTAAATATTTTTTATTTAAATTATTTTTAAAACAATCAATGTTTTTAATTGAAATAAAACTTCCAAAATTTTAATATACATACTAGCTAAAACTTCTGTAAAATAATAAAAAAAATCCCGGGAAATCCCGCACTAAATTCCCGGGATTGCGGGATTGTAAAAAGGGCGGGATTCCCGGGAATTCCCGGGACGGGATAAACCCTAGTTATCAATCATAAAGGGTGTTTTTTTTAAGCCCGATAGAACTTACGAAAGGGCTAATGGTCAAACGAACTGTTATACTGCTCTCACTTTTTGACATTTATGTCAGTATGCTCTGGAAAATCATCATGAATAGTTTGACGCTTCAACAACGCTACCAAATTATCCAGATTTACTTTGAAAATCAGTTATCAATTCGCGCAACTTATAGACGCAAAATTGTGTTCAGCGATGAGGCTTAACGGTTTTGTTAAAAAACAAAATTGCCGCATATGACGTGAAACCCATGCACAACAGACCCTACAGACTCCATTTCACCCAGAAAAATGCACCGTTTGGTGCGTTGGTGGCATCATCGGACCTTATTTCGTCAGAAATGAAGCCGGAGAACGCTTTACGGTCAATGGAGATCATTACCACACCATGATCAATGATTATACCCTACACCACTACGTGGATAGGGTATTATAAGTTTGTGCTGATGTGTGTAACACCAAAAAATATTGGTCCTAGACCCTCTTAATAGTATACCGATCGGCTCAGAATTTTTTTATTTAGATTTAAAGATGTCCGTCTGTCCGTCCGTCCCTCGGTCTGTCTGTCTGTCCATGCATTCTTGTGCGCACTCTACAGGTCGCAAATATTAATATATTTTGACGAAATTTGGTACGCCGACTTACGTCGGCCCAAGGACGACGCCTATTGATTTTGGTTGAAATCGGTCCATGTTTAGACCTAGTGCCCACATAAGGGTACACCCCAAAATTGTCTTTTTTACACGCTGCAGGTCGCAAATACGAAGATATTTCAATGATATTTGGTTCGCTGACTTACATGGTCCCAAGGAAACAATTTCGGGGGGTACCCTTATATGGGCACCAGGTCTAAACATGGACCGATTTTCATCAAAATATCTTAATATTTGCGACCTGTAGAGTGTTCACAAGAATGCATGGACAGACAGACGGACGGACGGACAGACGGACATCGTTAAATCGAAATAAAAAAAATTCTGAGCCGATCGGTATACTATAAGGTGGGTCTAGGACCAATATTTTTTGGTGTTACAAACATCAGCACAAACTTATAATACCCTCTCCACGTAGTGGTGTAGGGTATAAAAATTAAAAACTAATATGTTCCTAATAATCATAATATTTTCTTAAATGATCACAAAATTTATTGCATGACAATAATATGATCATGGGGAAAATAAAATAATCATTTGGAAAATATTGTGGTCATAAGATACATATTCCCAGTGTAGAAAATCATTACCAGATATGTGGTTATGTAACTACATTTCTTATTACCTTTATATGGCGATGTCGCGAAAAATAATGAGTTGTCGTTACACACCAGCATACGAAAAATCAAAAAATATATCGTTACCTATGTGCTTACCAGTACTGACAAAAATAATGAGTCTAAAAATAGATTTTCTAAAAAATAAATTATATAAAAAAAAATATTTTTTATTGTATTTTTTTTTTTAAATAAAATTTGCTGGTGCGGGAATCGAACCTGGGTCTACTGATTGCCAGTCAATAGCTCTACCATCTGAGCTATATCGACATGTAATATTTAATAGATAAAAACATAATTGACCTGCTGCACACAAGTAAGCTTACTCGCCAAAAATATGTGCTTACATATATCCTTACCAGTGTTTAAAAAATATTAAGTCTAAAAATAGATTTCAAAAAATTTTCAAAAAAAATCTAAAAAATGATTTTCTATTTGAAATAATGATAAAAATAAGTCATTATCAGTAACTTATTATTATATGTTTTAAAATAATACAGAAGGTAAGTGGGTGTCATTCTGGTAGTCCAAAAAATAATGATATGTCACTACCGTTTCTAAACTGGGTTATTATCATTTCGGATTCATTGTGAAATTGTTTTTTTAACAATACTTTTCTACTTTCTAATATCATATGTGATTACAATTTCTCATTGAATAAACAAATATATTTACTATTTTAAATAAGACAAACCGTGCTTATTTTTAAAATCAACTTCAAGAAAATGCTAGGAAAATACTATATGAATCATAGCATGATATGTAGGACTATAATATGATAATATTGGGATCATTTTGGAATCATAATATAATAATCAATTGCTTACATTATGATAAAAATGGTATTTCATAATATGATTGTTGCAATCATAAACTCAAAAATATATGATGCTCTTCGAATATGGTCATTCCAACCGTGTGTTTTCTTTGCGTGACTTTGTACATTCTCCACTACATAGAAAATCGTTACCAGATATGTGGTTAAGTAACTACATACCTGGTAATGGTAACTAATTACTTTTATTATTACATTTCTTATTACCTTTATATGGCGATGTCGCGAAAAATAATGAGTTACTCACCAGCATACGAAAAATCAAAAAATATGTTGTTACCTATGCGCTTACCATTATTGACTAAAATAATGATTCTAAAAATAGATTTTCAAAAAAATAAGTTTTATAAAAAAAATATTTTTTTAATGTAAAAATTCTTTTTAATAAAATTTTCTTGTGCGGAAATCGAACCAGGGACTCCAGACTGGCAGTCTATAGCTGTACCATCTGAGCTATCTCGACATGTACGATAATATTTGATAGATAAAAACATAATTGACTTGTTGCGCACAAGCTAGCTTACTCGCCAACATACAAAAAATCAAAAAAAAATGTGGTTGCATATATTATTACCAGTGTTGAAAAAATATTGAGTCTAAATATAGATTTCAAAAAAATTTACAAAAAAATCTAAAACATTACTTTTTTTGAAATAATGATAAAATTAAGTCATTATTGGTAATACATTATTATTTATTCTGAAATAATAAAAAAAGTAAATATTTATTAGTAACTCATTATTATTTTAAAGGCAGAAAGTTAGTCGTTGTCATTACTGGTAGTCCAAAAAATAATGATATGTCATTACCGTGTCTACACTGGGTTTGTAATATCCTATTATTTTTGTCGGTTTGAAATTGACTAAAATTTGTTACTCAAGAAGCAGTCTTAGATTTAGTTTTCTATATCATTAAAGTGGTTCGGCAATCGTTCTTTGGTATCGGTTTTAGTGATAACAAATTTTTTAATATATGGGCCTAAAAACCGGTTCCAAGATGTTTCCTCATTATGACGTCATTGTAATTGCATTTCCGTTAATTTTTATAAGCCCGTTTACAGACTCCAATCCGTTTCCATTCCAATTCCGTTGGGAATTTCACAAAAACCACGTAGTCATGGTTTTTTCGTGGTTTGTACTACTTTTTTGTTGAGAAAACAAATTAGAGTTAAGGTTAAAACAGAATTTCAATTTTCATTATTAAAAATCAAAAGCAGCTGTAATACAAACATATCTGAGCAAACTATAATGTCTACATTAACTGTCCGAAAACTGTCCATTAAAGGTCATATTAACCAATAGACCACCAATATACCACATCCTAATGAGCGTGACAAAAAATGCTAACAATAAATTAAAAACAATTAATAGAGATAATCACCAATTGTGGATGTGAAAACAAAATGGTATTGTGCTAAAGTTAGTTATGTGATAAAACTAATTTGGAATCTAACAAAACACATACAGTCACATCACGAACATCATCGCCACCCATCCAGGGTCACTCCTAGGCATAAACAACAAAACAAAAAAATAGATAACATTAATGAACCATGGACGACTCAAACCTAAAAATGGAAATTGTGACAACATGTGGATGTTAAAATCAGGAGAAGGACAAAAAAATAAAAATATTGCAAAACCAAAAAAATACAAATCACAGCGGAGTACAATTAGTTAAACAATGACTACTATTAATTAGTATAATGACCTAAATTAACGATGGTAATAATGTGTGCAAAGAGAATTAGATACACAAAACGGGAGTGAGTAAATGTTACAAGTCCTTTGAGAGAATATTTTTCAAAACTGTTTAAGACGTGTCTTAAAAATTAAGTTATATTGAGGCATAACGTAATAAACCACACAACATGACACATTAGACATGAGTAAAGATAATAAAAATCAACCTCTTTGAAATTCAATTTTAAAGAATAAAAATCAATCATAAATGACCTTGACTGTTACTTTCATACTATCACTATGAGCTGTTAAACTCTGGGATAACCTTTCAAGTTAAGTATCACACAAAAATTACGTTACAGATATGCATCTTGTGGTTCACCCCAGGAAAATATGGCAACATTGACTTTTGTGTTCTTGGGATTTTAAAATTTAAGGGGGGTAATTATTAAAATTACCCACTATCGCTTCTATGAACGAATACTCGTACATAATATAAATGTAATAGACATAAAAACCCGAAATGGTTCCTCCAAGCCATGTTATTGTCAGAGTTTTTAAACAATTCAATTCCTAATATTTGCAATTGTAAAATAAGGAAAATTGTAAAAATAAGAACGAATGGTAAGGACAAAAAAAAAGTAAGTAAATAAATTAAAATATTTTAAAACCAAAAAATTTAAATAACGTTTCCACGAGTTAAAGGAATACATCTTATTAATACATAATTTTCTAATACTCGTAATTAATATAATTTTGAGCTTCCTAACCCTATTCATTACAAAATTTATTCGTATTCTTAAGCCTCATTCATACTGAAGCCAAAACTAGAAGTTTCCGTTTTTTTAAGTTTTCGATTTGAAATTTGTATGGGATTTGACAATCGAAAACTAAAACTAAAAAAATAATTTTGAAAACTACTAGTTTTGGCTTCAGTATGAATGAGATATTATTCATTCGATTTCCTAAATTTGAAAATTTCGTTATTTTATTGCTGGAAATTCAATTATTTATACCAA
Organism: Leucophora obtusa; assembly: GCA_949987735.1. Taxonomy (NCBI): domain Eukaryota; kingdom Metazoa; phylum Arthropoda; class Insecta; order Diptera; family Anthomyiidae; genus Leucophora; species Leucophora obtusa. The sequence goes on from OX465297.1 coordinate 210,106,287, forward strand.
ATGGGATGTCATCCTTATTGCATGGATTAATTGAAGTTTGGATAACTTAATTTGCAGATCAGGATAAATCAATTGTAATTCAGAAGAAATCAATTCAATTTCAGAATATATCAGTTGAGATTCAGAAATGATCAAATTAAAATAAGAAAATATAAACTGAAATTCGGAAAATACCAAATGAAATCCCTGTGGAATTTTCTGATTTTTAATTGATGTTTTCTGAAATTTAATTGATATATTCAGAATTTTAGTTGATGTTTTCTGAATACCAATTGCTGCATGCTGAGTTTTAGTTAATGTTTTCTTAATTTCAGTTAATATGACCCAGCAACATATTTAGAACTGGTTGCCTTTGATTCTGTCCTAGAACAGTTGTTTTTACCACCGGTTCCTGGAAGTCAAAGTGCAAGGCTTCACTGTCGCAGAACTGGTTCTATAACTGGTTCTAGAACCGATTACAAAACAACCTGTTCTAGTTTGGATGAACAGAACCTGTCGCTTTTGGGACAAACTCAAACAAAAACGGATAAAAAGGTTAAAGTCGGGCATGCCGACTATACAATACCCTACACCAGTTTGGTTAAAAGCCAACTAATGTTTGGATCCGAAATTCGAATGGGTTAAAATGGGACTTGTGTCAAAATTTTCTATAATGTGAGTCAGCGAACCAAATTTCATTAAAATATCTTAATATTTGCGACCTGCAGTTTGTAACCAAGCCAATTTTTGGGGGGACCCTTATATTGGCACTAGGTCGAAACATGGACCGCTGTTCACCAAAATCAATAGGCTTCGTCCTTGGGCTGATATAGGTCGGTATACCAAATTTCATCAAAATATCTTAATATTTGCGACCTGCAGTTTGTAACCAAGCCAATTTTGGGGGGGACCCTTATATTGGCACTAGGTCTAAACATGGACCGATGTTCACCAAAATCAATAGGCTTCGTCCTTGGGCCAACATAGGTCTGTGTACCAAATTTCATCAAAATATCTTAATATTTGCGACCTGCAGCGTATAAACAATATAATTTTGGGGGGCCCTTATATGGGCACTAGGTCTAAACATGGACCGATATTCACCAAAACCAATAGGCTTCGTCCTTGGGCTGACATAGGTTGGTGTACCAAATTTAATCAAAATATCTTAATATTTGCGACTTGCAGCGTATAAACAATATAATTTTAGTAGGACCCTTATATGGGCACTAGGTCTAAACATGGACCGATGTTCACCAAAATCAATAGGCTTCGTCCTTGGGCCAACATAGGTCTGTGTACCAGGTTTTATCAAAATATCTTAATATTTGCGACCTGCAGCGTATAAAAAATATAATTTTGGGGGGACCTTTATATGGGCATTAGGTCTAAACATGGACCGATTTTAACTAAAATCAATAGGCTTCGTCCTTGGGCCGACATAAGTCGGTGCACCAAGTTTGATCAAAATATCTTAATATTTGCGACCTGTAGAGTGCGCACTAAAATGCATGGACAGACAGACAGACGGACATCGTTAAATCGAAATAAAAAAAAAATTCTGAGCCGATCGGTATACCATAAGGTGGGTCTACACCCTCAAAAAAATTCGTTTGGAATTAGGTTGCCACAACTTCAATTCGGTTGTTTCAACCTCTTTGCGGTTGTCACAACCTAATTTCGGTGATCACAACCTATGGCAACCGAATTCGGTTATCACAACCTATTTATTTATAAATGGGGTTGTGGCAACCGAATTCAGTTGTGACAACCGAATTGGTTGTAAAATGGAGTTGTAACAACCCTTTTAAGAATTGAAATTGTATCTTTTAAACTTCAAAATTAAAAACAATTTTATTTCTGTACATAAAAATATCGAAGAACATCACAGAAATTGGGAAAAAAATTAATATAAAAAGGCACAGATTACAAAAAAATTGATATGCAGTACCATCAATTAGTTCTTCATATACTCGTATATGCTATTTAACATGGAGAGCTATTGAATGAGCAATTTGGTGGGTAAAATGAACTGCCGGTGTGTTCAGGAGATTGGAAAAATCTTGAATAAACAGCAATAGGTAAGTAGATTTTAGGCAAAATTTTTTAATTAAAAAATTTTTTTTTTATTTCATTTGGTGAAGCCTCAAGAATTCACCAATTTGCATCTTTGATTGAATTCGAAGTACTGGGTGCCTTTTCTTTTAAATTGGATCAACCTAGTCATGAAGTGACTCTTGGTAAGAGAATTTCTAACCGAATTGTATCTGTAGACTTCTTATTATACCAATTGTATTATTTTTTGTATAAAAAAGTGTTCTTTCTTCAAAAACATACACATAAAAGTATTCTTTCTTCGAAAGAGTGCAAAAAGAAGTACCCTTTCTTCAAAAGAGCAAAAATTGAAGTACCTTTAAAAGAATATATGGGGAATGTATTCTTCTTTGAAAGAATACAGTACTCTGTTTTAATAAAAAAAATAAAGAAGTGCTCGTTTTATGTACTCTTTCGGAAAAGTGACACTATTCTGTGCATTTTTTTAAAAAACAGTATTTTATTGAAATAATGAAACTTCTTTCTGTATACTTTTGTAAAAGGAACTTATTCATAAAATACTTTTCTTATAAAAAAAATACTTCTCGGTTACTTTCTAAGAAGAACATATTACTTACTGATCTTTTAAAGAAAGCGTACAGCTTTTAGCACTATGTCGAAAACGGTACGGTTTTATTCCATACTTTTTAATAATTTTTTAATTGTTATTAGGAACTCTGTAAAAGATTTTGCTTTTGGAACCCTTTCAAAATAAGAATATTTTTACAAAGCATGTGTAAAATAATGTTACTTTCTTCAAAAGAATGAAAACAAATGGTTCTTTTTGCAGAACGTACTAAATTTAGAGAACACTAAAGTGTGACAGTTATGAATATTAAAGCTTTAACATTTGAAAACCCTTACTTTTGTGCCGTATTTTTAACATATTTACTTTAAGTTTACGTAATTTGTGGTTTATTTGTATTTTTTTTTAATAATAAATGTATAAAAATAAGAAAAGTGTATTTCATTTTGCAAAAACATTTTAGGAATTAAGCAACCGAATTCGGTTGTCACAACCCCAAAATTCGGTTGCTACAACCGAATTCGGTCGACACAACCTATAAATTTGGTTGTGACAACCCCATGAATGGGGTTGCTGCAACCTCGTAAATTCGGTTGGAACCTAATTATGTTGGGACAACAATTTTTTTTGCTGGGTGTAGGATCAATATTTTTTGGTGTTACAAACATCAGCACAAACTTATAATACCCCGACCACAACAGGTTGCTGGCAAGTACAATTTGTTCTACAACCGGTTCTTTGCTGGGGAGGGCGGTCCCAGAACTACCCGACCTAGCAAAGTAAATACAACAAATATATGACCATTTTTTCTTTATTTCTGAACAGGAATGGAAACGAAATTTGATTTTGTAAAAGGGTTTGTTATAATTAACGGAAATGGCATTACAATGATGTCATAAGATTTTAAATATAAATCATTTTTAAAATAGTAAATAAAAACATATAATAAATATATGACACTAAAATTTTTTTATTAAAATTAATTAGTTCAATGAAAACAATTTTAAGCGGTTTGGAAATTTCCTCAACTAATCCGTAGAGAGGATTTTCCATATCCGAAATTTCCATTTAGGAATTTCCGTTCAAAAATAAAAATTCCGATTGTTGGATTCTATAAGTAAGTACACTCTACGGATTTGATGAGGAAATTTCCGATCAGATTAAATTTTTTTTCTTAGGCCCGATTACTGAATGTTTATTTGTTTGTTGTTTCCAATATCAATTTTGAATTTAACTGTCGGCTAAATTTTAACTGGACATTCAGTAATCGGACCTTAAAGTAACAAATTTTGACAGCCAATTTTCAGAGTTATTTATTTGTTACACGTTAGAGCGGGTCGATTTGCAGGGAGGTAAAAAAATCGCTCAAGTGGCAAGGAAAATCGTATTCTAGGGATCAAAACAAGTAACTTTGCCCGAGGAACTATACCGCTAAAACGAATTCTAAATAACCGACTTTTGACCCGTAGGGTCAAATTTTGAAAAATCCCACTTGGACCCATTTAGATTGCCCCAATCGAGTCCAAATGTATGACCGACCGCCACTAACTTTGGAGGGCCGACCCACCTATGCCAGTGGCACACCCCCTAGAATCCCCCGGGGGATTGCGAACTGTAATTTGATTTTAAGGATACGTAGACAGACGGACATCGTTGAATATAGACAAAAAGTGGATCTGAGTCGATCGGTATAACACCATAATTTATGGAAACTGCAAACAGCAGCCAAAATTCAATATACCTCGTTTCATAGAGTAGAGTAGGGCATAAAAAAATGATTTGTTTTTAAATCCTTAATGTTCTTCACAAGAAGAAAGGGTATTTTATAATTAAAAAAAAAAATATTAAAAACATTTTGAAAGATATTTTTTTAAAACAACTGTATTTTCTAGGGATGTGCATTTAATCGATTAATCAAACAGTATGATTAATCAGAATTTTGATTAAACAGTTAATTCATTAATTGAGAATTTGATTAATCAGAATTATGATTAATCGATTAATTTAAATTTTGATTAATCAGAATTTGAATAATTTTAATTATTATTGAAAAAAATGCTTGAAAATAAAGAAATTACAGCAATTTCGTCTTTGTTTTGTGGCGGTGCCTTATATAGCTCCAAATAAATAAAATTAGACAGACTATTCGCTCATTGGTCGCACTTAACCAATGTCCATTCTTAAGTTTCATGTATATGTATTGAACTGAAAAGGCTTCTTTAACGGAGAAAAACAAGAAGACATTATTCATACACACATAATAATCCATGCATAAAAATACGAAATAAATGTCAAAACAACAAAAACTTTCGTAAAATAAACCATTTTTCGTATATTCTACAATTTTTTTTGTTATTTTGACATTTTTTCGTATTTTTATGCATGGATTATTATGTGTGTAAATTTGATTAACAAAAATCATGCTTAATCAATTAATCATTATTTTGAATAATCGAAATAACTGATTAATCGATTAATCATGTTTTTGATTAATCAAAATTGTTGAATAATAGATTAATTGATTAATCAGAATTTTGATAAATCAGGAAGATTGATTAATCGCACATCCCTAGTATTTTCTCTATAATAATGATGTTTACAAAATATTTTGCATCTAACGGTTGCTTATAAAAATAACAAATCCTATTTTGTAACGCCTAAACAAATCCAAAATCAGCAAAAACGAAGATCTTTAAGGAAATTTCGGGCGTTTTCACCCATATGTTATATTTATCTAATAAAGGGCTGGTACAATAGACGCCATTTTGAATAAAATTGTATTTGGTTGTTATTATTTCAAATAGAGTAAATATCAACCATCCCCTTTTTAACCACTTTAACCAGAGAACAAATGTAATTTGTTCGTTGCATTTTGTTTTTATATTTGCAAAATGCATTATTTTATAAATACCCAACGATTTAAAGATATTTATTAGATCACAAGTTTTTCAAATTACGAATGTTGTAAATGAAATCAGAAAATTTATATCTAAACAGAGTTTAATAGATAAATTTGAAAGTCTTTTTTTATAAAGTTTTTAATTTCTATAAAACTGAACAATTTTGTGTAAAAAATCATATGAATTTATTTGAAAATTTGTATGAAAATCTCCAATTTCAAAACGTTTTTGTATAAAAATTCCTCGGCGAATTTGTCAGGACAACTCAGTAGATAAAATGTGTCTAAAAAATGTAAACAAAAATTCAGGGTTGGCAGGCAATACTGCTAAAATGCCGTTATCGACTCAAAACCCTTTCAACTGACTACCGTTACCCCTAAAATACCGTTACCGAAATAATCGAAATACCTTTATCCTTAAAATACTGTTACCGAAATAACTGAAACACCGTTATCCTTAAAATACCAATACCGAAATAAATTAAATATAATAAATTACCGATATTTTTAATTTTCCGCTTTTGGTAATTGCACGTGGTTATTAAGCATTTTTCGTAAATTAACTTGATAAATTGGTTCTGTTTTTAATCTCATTTGCTTTTTGTAAAACAAATTGCGGGATGCATCGAAATAACCGACTACCGTTGTTCTTAAAATACCGTTACCGAAATAACTGAAATACCGCTAACCTTAAAATACCGTTACCGAAATAATCAAAAAACCGTTATCCTTAAAATACCGTTACCGAAATAACTAAAAACCGTTATCCTTAAAATACCGATACCTAAATAAATGAAATAGCGTTACCCTTAAAATACCGTTACCGAAAAAATCTAAAATACCGTTACCCTTACCGATAACCGCATCGTTTCGGTTACCATCCATGCAAAAAATTAATGTTTTTCATAAAAATATTTCAATTAATTGAATATTGAAATAAATTCGTTGCTACTTTAAGAAATAGTTAATAACTAACTAGTTCTATAAAAGATTCTCAGAAAATTAAAAAAAAAATTATTATGAAATTAAAAGTCTGAAAATTAGTTTAGTTTTTTTTTAATAATTTTTTGTAAAAATATATTTTATTTAGTGAGTTTTCATTATTTTTTTTTCATAAATTGTCAACTATTTTTTTTTTTTTAAACTTAACTTACAATTAAAAAATAATTTTTAATTAAAAAAAAAATGGAAAATGTTATTTACAAAACGAAATAGACAAAGAAATATTTCCCTTGTTTTGAGCAAATACATTAAACAATTTAAATTTAAAATTGATAATTGCATCGATTTTTTTTATAATTTTGATAATTATTTTTGTTAATTTAATACTAAACAACGACATTTTATTGGGGAATTGCAGGACTATTGCATCGACAGAGTTAACGAACTCAACGTACGATTTTATGAGTCGAGCATAAAAATTCGCCGGAATCCATTGTAGTAGAGAGAGGGAGAATATTTACAGGTTTAATGGAAATGTTGTTTATGAAGACCTTTGCAATAATCCTTAGTGTCTGATCGCGGGAAGAGGGATGCCTTTCTGGGTTTAAACTTATCACTATATCACAAGCATTTTGGTTAAGGGGTTTTTGTTTTTAAAGGTGGTTTTGGTTTTTTTTTTTTTTTGGAAGTGCTGCTACTCCAAGTTGTATCACATGAGTTTTTTTTTAAGATTTTTTAGAAATCTAGTTGTTGAAGATGGTGGCTTTTGTTTTTGAAAGGTACTTTTTTCAGTGTTCAAAATTGTGTTTTGCCGTCGGCATTTTCACAATATCTTGATTTTTGTTTGTTGAACGAACACTAAATACCTATTGGGTTTCTATCGCAATGAAGCAAGCGTCCTTTAATTAAAACTGAATCCATCAGTTTTATTTACCGTTTATCGGTCTTTAGGATAGATTAAAACTGAATCCATCAGTTTTATTTACCGTTTATCGGTCTTTAGGATAGCGCTGCTTTCATTGGCCATTAGAATACGTTTCCATGCCAATTCCTTGGCAAGACGCAGTAAGTGAAAGGCAAAGATGACATCTTGCGCTTTAAAAACTTCTCAGTATGGACGCCATACGGATTTTTGTGCATTAGTAGCACTCTTTAGTTTGGTAGCAGCGGGTAGAGTCGTTTCCGGTGATTGTTGGCGAGAATGTTGTGAGGTGGACTCATGGAAGTGGGGTTTCATAGTAGAAGGAGCTTTTAATTCACATCTAGAGCGCGGAATGGTGATTTGTTGAGCAGGCGAGGAACGTGTAGAATCAATAGACTTATCCAGATCTTCGGTGGAACCATTAAGACTGAGTATTTGAGGCCGTAAAATGGGTACAAAAGCCGATTTGACAACATCAATTTGTTCTTCATCTGAATCAGCATCAGAGGTAGACTGTTCAGGTAATGAACTAGTTTCTACCGAATTATTAAATTTGTTGTTTTGCGAACTGTGAGAAGGTGATGAAGATGATGGTCTGGATGAAGCGGGGCTAATATGAGCTGGACTTAGGTGTTCGGTAGAGGAATGTGCTCCCAATGAAGTACTATGCAGATGAGGAGGACGTTGTCTTAAATTAGCCAAGTTATAAGGATGAAAGGCATGAGGATGGGCAGCTTTTTGTTGATGATGCAATAAATCGGGATGAGCTTGAGCAGCAGCAGCGGCGGCAGCAGCAGCCACAGGATTAAAAGGAAATTGTGGCATACTATAGCTAGAACCGGGCGGAGAAGGAATCATTTGAGCAGCAGCCGCAATAGCCGGAACACCAGCTGGAGGTGGTGTTATTTGGCTGGCATGGTGATAGTTGTTTGGTGAATTAGCTTGTGATGGAGCAGCAACTACAGTTTGTCCATTAGGCAAGGGTGAGGTCTTAGCCAAAGCCGGATGATGAACAGCGGCAGCAGCTGCTTGATGTCGAAAGTAATCAGCATAACCGTAGGTCATATAGGCAGCATCCAACCATGCTGGATTCAACATGAATGGATTAAATGCACCTGGATGTGGATAACCATAGCCTGGAAGAAATAGTAAGAATAGAAAATCATAAGTAAAACTGTCTAATTTACATAAAAATAGGTGAGAAAACTAAAAATGTGTTTAAATGAAGGAAACGGAAAAGTTGTTTTTCTTTTCGATAAACTCTTCAAAAATATCAAAGAATTTACATCAAATTGAAAAACAGATAAAAACTAAAAATTTATAACAAACTAAAAACTTACTTTGCTTACTTCTTGGCTCCCGAGGACCATCAACGGTCACTTTAATGGCTTTTGAATATGAGGCAATCTGCACTGGATAGGTGGCAATGGTGATGGTGAGAGTAAACGACTTTCCTCTACCAGAACGGCCCACAAAACGTAAATCGTTGAATTTGGCTACTTGATTCTTCATGATGGCAGTTGAATTCCTCAGCTCCCCGCAGTAGTTTTCATCATTGCCACACTTAATGGTAACCAAAGTACCGTCTGGTACATCATCCAAGGCAATTACTTTAAAAGCTCCCGGCAAAGATTTATTGGAACGCCAGTGATTAGGCAAAGCACTACATAAAATGGAGGGAGAACCAGTTTGAGCTAATTCTCCATGATATTCTTGTAGCATTTCATGTAAACTGGCAAACATGTCAGTCATAGAAGAGGGCATTTTGGCGGCATTTGAAGTGTTGTCGGGTGTGGAAGAACCAGTGGAACTGGCAGAGCTGATTTTTGTTGTTGTGGAGGCGTTGTTATTGTTTGCTGAAGAAGGCATGGCCTGAGCAGGAGTAGCAACCATGGTAGGACCAGCTGGCAAATGCATATTTAAATTCGTTGTTGAAGATAATCCACAATTAATTTTGTAATCCTTAAGCTAATTTAATTAATTTCGAGACAATTTTTTCTTAAGAAACTATTTTCAAAATTTCACTATTTACACTTTGTTATCTTTGCTTTAAAGATTTTCTTTTTTAAAACACTTTAAAAGGGAATTTTCTTTTTTCTTAAATATTTGTTATGTTTCTTTTTTTATGTAAATTTTCGTTTATTGTGCGTTATAATTCGTGTATCGTTACGTTGTGTTTTCTTTTTCAAATTTTTGTTTAAATTTGTAAATGAAAAGACGATTTTTTTTCTTCTAAATTTTTCTTAAATGTTCTTAACACGTTCAAGTCGCTGAGTGAACTGACTCTCTGCAACGATCAGCAACAGTATTTGAAGCAAAACGGTGAATCGCTTTATGGGTCGTACAATAAATAGTTGGTTTGAAGAGTAGAACATTTTCTTTTATTTAAACGACCCTTTACAACATACACAGCAAATTAAGGGTGCAGGCAGCACACAGGCAACATACACTAGGCCAGACTAAAACGCAACCAAGCAGGTATCAAGCAACCACCATTGCCACAACAACAACCACACAAAAAAAATTTCCCGTTTTTCCATTGTGGTATATACAACGACACCAACAAACACAACAACAAGAAGGGAAAATATTTAAACAACAACAACAAAAAAACAAATGTTTCAACTCAATATTTACAGCAACAACAACACTATGGCCACATACACCATCACAGCAACAACAACATTATATTATTTTTATATGAAAAAAAAAAAAAAATAACTCGAGAAAAAATTGTTTACCAAAAGGAATAAAGCAAAAAAACTGTTGGAAATTTTTATTTTCACATCCAAAGAGCACGCAAAGAGAGTGTTATATTCTCTACAAATCAACATGGGGTTGGGTTCAAAATAAAAATACAAAAAAATTGTATGAGAATTTATAATATTGGATGTATGGTTTTTGTGGAAATCTTAGCGAGCAGGTCATAATATATTCCTGCTCCTCACCGTTGTTTCTCAGCACAGTTTGCTCAAAAACAGCAGTAGGCCTAGAGCTTGGAAAATTGTGTGACATTTAAAATTAAAAAAAAACAGTGGCACCTATCTTAGTAACATCTTTTCTTAATAGTGGAGTTATTTGAGTCGCATGTCGTTATTTATGATAACCTTGCTGGCAAATAGGTATAATGCTTACACTTGCCGCTTTTTTGAATATCCATTATCTTTGTAATCATATTCCATAATTATTGAAATGTTGTCCCCAGAGGAATCAAAAGAGAGACACATACATCTGGTGGATTTTAGAATCAACAATACTTTGAAGAATTATATCATGGAAATCTCTTATGTTGTGGTCGTTTTTTGAAATTTAAGTACTTATATCCGTTTTGTTAGAATTTGTAATATTTAATCACCGAGATGATGTGTAGAAGTTGTTTAAAGTATTCACTTTAATAGCTGAGATCTATGCAAATTTCACAAATCTTCTTGTTATTTACAATGATCTTATAATTTGGCGCCGAACGGAAAACATTTTGGTTGTGGAAACTTCCTTGCAACGCTTTGCTTACGTAAGTGTACTTAATACATAACAGGGGAATGGATGGTGACTTATCATTATTTAGTTGTTGGCACCCAATATGATATATAAGAGATTTGACGGTTTATAGATCTTATGTTTAAGCTGCCATCCTACAAAATGCTTACTTAACCGTACCTAGGCTTGAATGAAAAAATTGAATCTGAACATACCGAAGTTTATCTAATTGAAACAATTAGGCTATTCTAATATTTAACTTATTCAATTGAATTTTTGTTTAAAAACAAATTGTATTTTAAACAAACCCTTAATTAAGTAATTTAAGCCAACAACTTTTAGTTTGTATTCTTGAAGTCCAGCATTAGCAATTTTGTTCGTAAACTTGAGAAGAAACGTCTGTCCAGTAAAATGCATGACCGTCGGCGTGACATATAGGGAGCCGTTTGCTCCAAATCAGACACCCGCTTGCAGCTGCCCCTAACATGGAGTCCCAGACGCTGCAGAATACATACTGTTGACCACCACTATTTGGTTCATCCGCTTTTGGAAGGATTTCACGATTCCTGGAAAAGTTATGTGCCTTGACTCACAATAATGTAAATTTGTTCACTTATACCGGTGAACTCTCGGTCCCCCTGTACCACGTTAGCCGCCCGTCCTCGGTTGTTGCCCGCTCTCTACCACGCGGAGGTGTGGTTTGGGTGTTCCCATGCTTGAATCTAATATAATAGTTTCTCCGGGGCTTTAGATCGCCTATTAAAATTTTGACGCCCAACATAAGACACATTACGATTAAAAGTTTAAAAGAGATCTCTGACCTAAATGTTTTCACTACAAAGCAAGAATATACATGATTTTCGAAGTATTTTCGAAGTTTCTACTTAACGTTTAACGGTATTTTAACGGTATTTTAACGGTATTTTTTCTTTCCCTTCCTTAAATGCTATAAAAAACGGCAGAATGTGGTGTTCTATTTTATTGCTTCCAAATTGGACTTCGCGTACAAAACTCATGTCATTTACCCCCAAATATTCAATTTGACTGATCTTGTGGTCTTTCAAGGTCAAATTATCTCATCAAATAGACTGAAAGAATTACCTCCATGGCATTAATGAATTTTAGCAAAAAAAAGCAATACATTCGCACTGGAGCTCGTCTATTGAAAGTTGTTCGTTAAGATAATGCTAGTTTTCATAAATTTTTTTTAGAAAAATCATATCCACTAATAAAATTTTCATAAAATCAATAAAGAAATTTCATTCAAAACCTAGTTTTATACAAAGTACGAAGCTTTTCATTAATTTTAGAAAATTTTTGGTTCATTTTATGAGGAAAACTTTTATTAGTTCATTATTTCCCGCAAAATTTTGTATACATAAAAACATAATTTTCCAATGAGAAGAACTTTCTCTCATCACTACCAAATACTTTGCGACCAACATTAGGTTCTTCTCACGAAAACAATATTTTAAATTGTCATTTATAACACTATGCCATATCCTACACCAATATGTGAAACATTATATACTTAGTTTATACTTAAGTTTGTAACTACAAAAAATAAAGCGCCTAAACCCACCATTTATACTCACTTTCTGGGTCGATTCTTTGTAATCAAACCAAAGAGCGCAATTGTAAAGATAATTGGACGAAATTTAGAATATAGGTTTGCGCATGACGAACTCTACTAAAAATGGTTAAAATTAAATATTGTAGTTTAGTAGGTTTGATGTTAAGAAGAAGAATAAACATTTTTCTCTAAAAATTATAAACACATTCATTTTCAAATCAGGCTAAATCTAGTTTCTGCGTTTTTATGGACAGACTTCATCCATGATTTTCCATTAAATTGTATTTATTGTTTACATCTAAGGTGCGACAGCTTAACTATCTCACCCAAGTAAGGCCTAATACGTTGTTTTCTTTCCTATTCAGTTTCCTGTTGTTCATTCTATTTTCAGATTTTTGTTTATCTTCCAATCTCCTCCGTGTCTACTTTTTCGCAAATAGTCGCCATAAAAAGGTTTTTGTATGAACTTAAATGTATTCAGAGCTTCGAAAAATTAATTCTATTTTGAACGAGTTCATATTTAAACAATCGCAGGGAATTCATTCGATCGAATTTAATCAATCTGTCTCATTAGATTTTATTAATCATTAAATTCAGTCATTAGAAATTCATTCGATTTCTTATTCATTCGATTGGTAAAATGAGAATTCAACAATCTTGATTGAACAATTGGGGAATGACACTCGATTTTTTCATTCGATTTAAAAAATTTAACAATTGTGTTATGTAAGTAATTAAAGTTAAATTAACGATTTGCTATAAATATAAGCGATCCGCACTTGTATCTATTACTCACAAAATACTAAAACGGCGATATTTTCTTATAGCATTGTTGTTCCAATAATAATCTTCCGCTTAATATTAAGAAAAGCAGCTTGAAAATTTTAAAGAGTCAATTGAATAAATATAAATCTTTTTGCTAATCTAATCCATCAAAAATAATTAAAAGAATACCACACTGAGTACCTAAAATATCGTGTTGTACTGAATTAATTTGAAAAATAAAAATAAATCCAGGGATTAGTTTAACTCCCTTACCTTAATCCTTATGAACTTAAAGAATATTCTTTAAACTTTTCTCAAATGTTTTGGATTGTTTTTAAATATGTACATTAGATCAATGTAAATCTCTTTTTAAAACTAAAATTTTGAAAGCTTCTAGTGTTTTGGTTTAAGTTAGTAAATCTTTGGGTTAATCTTTGATCAGTGTGGCCAAAATACGTAAAACGTGAAATTCGTTCAGGACTTTTGTATTTAAGGGAAATAAACATAAGTAGGTATGACAAAAAGGGTTTTCTTTCGAGATTTATATTTCTGGAAAGAAGTTAAATTTACAGTCGAATCCTGATGATCCGGATTGTTCGGGATGAGTCATACATTTTATTAATTTTACTGAATCGCGTATAGTTAGTTTGCCAATACCATATTTTGCAGACAACAATTTAAAGGGTATATTTTCGCGATAGTCGTTAATCAGTTATATTTTCTCATTAATTGGAAGATATTTTCTTGTTCTTTGGTATTTGATGGAACTATTTCCACAATCACTTGTTGAGATATCTTTCACTTCTGAAAGCACAGATAATAGAGTTAAACCACTGTTCATAGAGGTATAAAATCAAACACACAACATGTCGGCTAACTGATACCCGGATAATCAAGGTTCGACTGTGTATGATTCTTAGCGGAAGAATTCTTTGATGCCATTTAAGTATAAGGAATGGAAGGAAATATATTATTTTTAAAACTTAAATTATTAAAGAGGTTTGTTACTTGATTTTGAAAATAAAGAAAGATATTTTGGAGTTGGACACCGATGATGATAAATTCCGAATAGACTTGAGGACAGAAACTCGAATTCCATATTTACAAATTTCAGCGCAATCGAAGTCTCTCTTATGACAAGGAAGATCGCCGACTTAAGTTATATTTGAATATACACCTAGAAATCACTTTCGTGGTGACTACCGATTTTGTTGCCAATCGAACTATTCAGTTGCAGCAACAAAAATGTACGGTTGTGACTACCGAATTGTTATTAAGGCAACTGAAATGTTATTATTATAGTAAAATAATTCCTGTCTCAATAAGTTACTCGCTAAAAATTCGGTTATCATAATCTAACTATTAGGTTGGCTACAAATTCACCGGTTATGGCACGAACTTGTTTTCTCTGAACTAACTTTGGATGGTTTTTTGTCACCTCTGCCGGGTGTCGAACTTGGAAATAAAGGTTGCAGAGCCAAAATCTCTGCATCTTTAATAACAGCACTCACAACATAAGGGTTGCTGTATTTTGTATTAAATTATATAATCTTTGGATTATTCTAAGATCACAAAGTTCAACATTTTTTAAATTTCAAAATTTATCCATTCAGTGTAATTAAAACTATTGAAAACATATCTCTTGAAATTAAAGAAAATCTCTCAATTCCATTCTATCATCAGCAGCTGTTTGGGCCTTGTAGTAAATAATTTTCCTCTATTCAAGTAGGACGTGCCTTAACCATTACATGGATTCCAAATGATCTTCAACTGTCGCGAGCAATGTCGCGTGACGTTCTAGCCGCACAGTAGGATACCTTGAAAGTATGTATAGAAAAAGCAACATCATACATATCACACGGAGTTTGCAAACGTTGTACAGCTAAACAACATAAATATAAAATCATTTAGATAAATCTCACAACACATTAAATTATATTTCTCTTTCTAACCAGTATTGCCAACAAATTTTCAAAATAAATGGCCAGATCAGATCCAAAAATCGCTAGAAAATCACTAGATTTATAAACAGTGCAAGAATTTTATTGCTAGATTGTTGAAAAATGGTACTTAAAGGAGCTTTTTACTCAAAAATTTCTTTAATATGTTCATAAGAAGTGTTATAAACTTGTAAATAATAAAAAAAATTACGATTAAGCTGCAAATAATGAATGCCGATTTTCATTGAATTAATATTAGTATTGAAAATATTCAAAAGAGTGCATTCTACGGTGAAAAACTACATACCCATATTTTTATCGAAATGTGTATTTTTTAGAAAGTTTTTTACTAAAATTGTTTAAGAAGTTGTTTTTTTATAATAAAAGAATATCAATATGCGAATTTTATAATACTTTTCCACATAAAACTAATTTTTAAAAATTATATTACGGCTGATAAAAAATCGCTAGATTTTTGGCAAATAGCTACAGGACAATTTTTACCGCTAGGGGCGTAATAAAATCGCTAGATCTGACGAGAAAATCGCCCTTATGGCAACACTGTTTCTAACTCACTCCCACACTTTGACTAAATGTAAACAGAAAATAATTTTTGTCCTTTTCTTATTTCTATATCATAATATAGTTTCTTTTCTTGGAAACTATGCTATTGTTTTATATATGATTTTCTTCTTTCCTTTTTGAGTTTCTTGTATTGTTTCCGGAAAAAATTCAACAATAAAATTATTGAATTTTCTTTTACAGGAGCAATTTTCACGCTTGTCGTCATATTCATTCATCGCCTGCTGATTTTAATAGAGATAATTTGTACCGAAATATTTTTCATCATCAGTTACTGCTGAGCATTCGTAGCGTAAGGATCACTTACTGCTACATGTGCGCAATGAAGAGCGGCACTTGGTTAAGTGGCCAAAGTGAAAATGTATGAAAATAGTTGGCCTTATGCCGCTCAGCAATAGTAATTAGCAGCTTGTTAGCACGAAAACGAGCGTATAATTTTTGTTAAAATGTTTTTTGTTTTTATAAAAAGATTTTTAAGAAAAGAAAACAAATTCAAGAAAAAGAATTTTAAATTTTATAAAAGAATTTTTGGAAATTGTGAAAAAGAAAATTTAGAATGTGAAATAAACCCAGTTTAGGAACCCTTAAGAAACAAATAGAATTTGGGAACTTAAGTTTCCAGAAGTCTGGTAGTTCTAAATTTGAGAGAGATAGAGAAAGAGAGCGAGAAAGAGATAGAGAAAGAGAGAAAAAGAGAGAGAGAAATAGAGAAAGAGAGACAGACCATTTTTAGGTGTTACACTCAATGCACAAGCTTCATCATATTTTAAAAACCTTTATTAATATGACGAAAACTTGATAGTTTTCCTAAAGCTGATAAAACCCTACGGGGAATGAGGAGTCAATTGCCCTTCAAGGACCTATCCCGTGACCGGTCAACCGAAGGCATATTACTAAATTAGTACAAATATGAACAAAAGAAAATGAATTAATTTTCTAAGTATTTTCTGATCCGTTATTTTCACTGTTGCTTTTAAAAAAACTTGACTGATACCGAAATAAAAACAAAATTCGCGGCATATTTTTAAAAATATTTTTTATTTATTTTACTCTTTTATTTATTTTTAACTTTATTTTTTCACGATTTGCTTATTTTAGCTCTTATTTTAAATTTCATAATGTTTTGCTAAGAAATTTTAGGTTTTGTGTTTTCAACGTTTTTTTAATGTTAAAGCTGTTTTAGTTTTAACAATTGGTATTTCATTTAACTTTTCTTTGTAACTTAAGGGGAATTTTTAAAATTTTTATTTATATTATCAGAGGTTTTGAGGTAATTTTCTAATTTTTAATTGATTTTTTAATTTAATTATGGCCAACGCAAAAAACAAGTCAACTGCCATTAAGGGACCTATCCCATGACCGGTCAATCGGGGGCATATTCAAGGCACATCCACCATATTTGTGTGTGTGTTAATGTTGTTTCCTTTTCTATTTTTTTCTTTTCCATGTTTTTTTTATCTGCTGTGTGTGTGTTTGTTTTTTCTTTTTCTTTTTTATTTGACCAGAAACGAAAAACATAACTTTACCATCACGCATAAGCAACGTTAGCTCAGACGGTAGAGCGTTTGCCTTACAAGCAGAAGGTTGTGTTATCGAGCCCTACTTCGACGCCAAGTAGATTATTTTTAATTCTTAATTTTTTATTAGATTATTTGAAAAGCTATTTTTAGACACACCACCTTACTGCCACAATGTGTCTAAACTGTGGCAATATGTCATTTCCAATGACAACGCCATGTTAAAGTGATATGTCTCTTTCAAACAAAAAGACCGATCAACGACTGGTCTCCGCCCCCTTGGGACCTATCATGCGTGTCATCTGGGACCGGTCCCTTTCCCCGTAGGGAAGGTACTCGATCATTTGAGATACCTACGGTATTTCCTATTTCACTCTCTTTCACTGGTCGATCATCTAATATCACATCATGGACTTTGGCTATGATTTCTGGCGTTGTTGGAGTTTTTGGACGTCCACTTCGTGGTTCATCTTCAATGCTTGTGCGACCAGGTTTAAATTCAGCAACCCAATTTTTTACTGTTGCTTTCACCTAACACATTCACCATCATCTTTATGAATTTTTTGTCCCGATAAACCTTTGTTATGTTAATATTTAATCACACCACGAATTTCTAATTTTTCCATTATAAAAAAATCACTGAAGAGCCTTTTTTGAACACCTGTTACTATACGAATGAGTTGAGAGATCGAAATGAAATTTAACATGTGTTCATATGATGAATGGAAGTTTCCATTATACAAAGCTTTTTGCTGTTTATACCGCCATCTCTATGTCAGGCTAAGAACATTTCGTACTACCCTCGTATTATCGCACTATCATGCTCAATTTATAAAATTTGGGCTATTAAATGAAATTTGGCACGAAAGTTTCCAAAAATAAAGTAGGTGGAAATAAAAGATGCGAATTAAAGAGACGGAGAGACCAGTTTAAATATGATGAAAACACATAGTTTTTCGTCCAATGAATATTTATGAAACTTTTGCACAAAAGTATTTTTGACATGATATGTTTTGGAATTGCAACCGTATCTGAAACAATTTTTTTATAGAAGATGTAACACTCCAATAGACTAAAAAAAAATGTATCCCGTTTAGCTCTATCTCTCCCAATTTTCAAAATATGTGCTGCTCACCAAAATTATTGTAATATTGAAATGACGAAAGAGTTATGAAACAAGTTTCATAAAATTTTATGAACAATTCTATCTAATTTATGAAAAATATAAATTTGACAATTATTCATATATTTTCATCTGAATATTTTAACTCGAAGAACATCCGTTTCCACAGCAACTATAATTTCGTCCATTGCAACCGTAATTTCGAAAAAAAAGTACACAAAAGGATATCAATATTTGGATTAAGCTTCAATAAGTCTATGGGTTCATCATTATTCTTATTTTTTAATCCTATCTTTCAAGAATACTTTTCTGAACATGGAACTAAATGTTTTAATGTCGTAAAAGACAAAACTGGAATAAAGTCAAAATGTGGATTGCAAACTATTCTTAATATTTGGCGCCCAACGTTTAGGAATTATGTCGAGATAATCCGTTTCTGTAGTAAATAATAACTTTATGTTGCGTTCACATCTCTTTTTAAATCCCGAGATTTCTATGGAAATCTCGCCAGAAATCTTTACCGTTTGCATTTGCACCTTATGATAAATAGTAGCGAGATTTCGATTTGACAACTGCATTTTTTTGTAAACAAAGTACCATAAAAAAATAACATTAAAATCAAAATATTTGTAAAAACTATTTTGCTCGCTGGCAGAAAATCAGTTAAAAAGTAATAGAAAATATGCAAATAATTAGAATAAAAATCATAGAAACTAAAGCCAAGATATGTAGATCTTCAATTTGAAAGTAATTTTTGAAAAATAATTAGTGGTTAAGAAATGACAGTTCTTTGAAAAGAAAGTGGCGAAGGATGTAAAAATGTAATGCTAATTATATTAGTTAATTTGTCTTTTTATAAAGACGACGAGATAGAAGCTTCAACATTTGGATGGGAGGAAGACAAGCACTTTACAATAATTTCTTCATAGTTATGCTTCGCGGGAAGCAAAAATTATAACTATAAAACAATTCTTATTTCTTTTTTTTTAAATTTATTTTTATCGGGAAACACATTAATTGAATTAAAGGAATTAAATGTTTTAAAATCCCAAAACTTATTTGAAAAATTGTGAAAAGTGATCTGTTGAAGGCATGTCCCTATCCGGATTTCATTCTTGCCTAAGGAAATCATCAGGGGACGACGTTTTTAGAACTTCTACGATTTCCTTAGGTAAGAATGAAATCCGGATAGGGACATGTGTTCAACAGATCATTTTTCACAATTTGTCAAATAAGTTTATTGTTATGTTAGCATTTGTTGTTTTTAATATTTTATCAATTTTAAAATACTAAAATTTCAAAAAATTCTATGACAAATATTTTTGTTTACATTTAAACAGGGGTATGGCATCACCAAAAAAATAAGTTTTAACAAAATCGTCATCACTAGATAGCACTTTGTTAATAAAAATTGACCATTTTCTTTTTTTTTTATTTAAATTTAAATAATAACAAAAAAAACAAAGCAAAAAAACAAACGGATATCTGAAATATTATTATTTGAATATATTCCGCGTTTATTTTTCCTTATTTTGAGCAGTTTTCAGCAGTTTTTGAGTATTTAAATATAGGCTCAGCTGATACTAAACTGACACTAAATAGTTATTCAGGTTATACTAAACTTCAGCGCTCTCTACCGGTGAGTAGTATAAGTTTTGATTTCCTATCTCTAGAATTAATAGTCTCTGCATTTAAAAGAGAAAAGCCAAGAATTTTCAAGACTTGGCAGCATTTTTATAACAACTTAATTTTTAAGAAGCTAAATTTATACCTATTTGAAATTTTTATAAATGCTTTAATTTGTACCGAATATTTATACAAAATTCGAAAAAAAAACAAACCTATTGTTTTAAAAATTTTAATTCTTTAAATATTTTTTAAGGCAACAACACACATTCAATAATATTGATCAATATTTTTCAAATTAACCAAGCAGAACAAAGTATTTAAAGATAAAATGTTCTGATTGGTTGATTTTTAAAAATTTTATCGATAGTTTTGAAAAGCATTTAAAAGGACCAAAAATACAAAATTAAAAAAAAAAAAGTTTTTTTTTCACGGAATGAATTGTATTTTTATTCGCGAAACCGCCAATTTGATAAACACAAATTATATATCATTGGAAAGCAAGTTGAAAACCCAAATACGAAAAACTAATAAATTGAAGAAAATTCGTACCCAATTTTTTTGTTATATCTTTTGCTTGCAGAAATGTAAACTCCGTTACAACAAAAAAAAAATTAAAATTGTGCAAAAAAAGTTATTGCGACAACTTGTAGAAGAAATTTTTTGCAATTAGGTTTATAATGACTAAACTTACTGATTCCATTAAGAAAAAACCGAAATATTAAAACTTTTTGCTTCTCACAAATTTGGCCCAAAAATTTATCAAATTTTTTGATTTCATCCACATAACAGTTCTCTGGTATCAAAAATGAAAAAAATTCACATTTCTCAATCCATCCTAATGACTCAATATTGATGAATAACAAATCGGCTGAAAAGTCCGTAGGATGACATATAGGTATCATCTAAAGCTTGGTAGTAAAAAACAAATGGATTTTTCATCAGTGGCGCCACCTATGTGCGTAAAAAATTTATTTAAAACTACTAAAAATTAGTTAAAAATGATACTGCAGAAAAAAACTGCTAAATTAGCAGATTATTTTTGCTATATATTAGTAGTATAGGAACAGCAAAAATAAAACTGTTAAATATACAGAATTTAAGTTATATTTGAGCTAAATTTTTGTAAATGGAGGATAGCAAATTAACCTGCTAAAATCAGCAAAAAATTTAAAATTTTCAAAGTTTTTTTAGATTTTTTTTTAATGCAAATAAAAATCGAGCCTTTTGAAAATAGCAGTTTACAATTTTGTAGCAAATATTTCTGAATATTTTCTGAAATATAGCAGAATAGACTGCTATTTGCATTCAACTAAATTTAGCTTAAAAATATCAAAAATTTTGTAGATTTAACAGTTTATTTTTGCTATTTTTAGTCTACAAATATTTAGCAAAATTTTCTGCATATTTTATATTACAATTTGCTATTTTCAATTAACTAAAAATTACCCTAAATATAACTAAAATTCTGTAATTTTAACAGTTTTAATTTTGCTGTTCTCATTTTACTAGTATTTAATAAAAAAAACCTGCTAATCTTAGCAGTTTTTTCTGCAGCATCATTTTTAACTAATTTTTAGTAACTTTTTCTGCTATTTGTACAGATTTATTTCTATGAGTGTAATATTCACGAAAATTACTCTGCTAATTTCAGCTAATTTTTAATAGTTTTAACTAAAAGTTTTACAGACTTTTTCTATTAATGTAAATCTGGTACAATCAGACCTAATGAGATTTGGTCAGATTTTATATTTTCTACAAGAGAGATTTAAATTTAGAGTATTATAACTACACCCAGAAAACAGATTCGTTTATGGCAACCCAATTTGTTGCCAATCGAATGGTTCAGTTGCATCCAATGAATTTGCGACTACCGAATTTTTCCTAATACAACTGAAATTCCGTTGTCACATTCAAACTGGTCCTGTCTCAATTGGTTTTCTGTTGCCACAACTGAAAAACTCGCATACCACAACCGAACCATTCGATTGGCTACAAATGCGGTTGTCAGCACCACATCTGTTTTCTGGTGTGTAGAAAAGTACTATTGATTATTGCATAAAAAGTGTTATCAGTAAGTTGAAATCTCTAAATCAGGCTGTCGCCCAAAATGGTGGATTTTCGTGATATCTCGAACAAAAGTAATTTAGCTAGTAAATAGCCTGGTAATTAGTGAAATCCTTTATAATGTGATACTTACTTGCTTAATTACTTAATAATGTCTGTTTTTGCTGTGACATTTACTTCTTATTCGCCAGCTATTTTGCAATTGGTTTCTAATGAACATAATAATAAACGTTTCAACATAATAGTCTCTTTTTATGACTTTCCCAGAAGCTGGCATGTAAATTTTTTCCATTAATATTAAATCCTTTTTATAATCAATTCAAGTAAAATGCAGGAAAAAATTGCCATTACTACAACATATTGCTTTAACCCTAAAACACTAATCTTAGTCCATTCGACTAACACCACTTACATTTTTGTGCACAGCTCTGTTCTCGTTTTACCGATCGATCTCAATTCTCTTGTATTCCCATCATCATCTTGTTGTGATTGGTCATATTTTGCAGTAAGTATGGCTATTTTTGAGTTATTTAGCAAAATGTTAGTTGATTCGACTAATGGCTAGTGTTATTATTTCTTATTTTTTTATTTATTTATTACCCTACGGGAAATTTTTACAAACTGTCACCGAACTGGCCCCTTTATATGAAATAGACTGGTCACTTTTATATGGCGTTGTCATAGGAGGGGGAAATTGACCCCTTGTGACATGTCACAAGACGAATCCTAGGACAGGTTACTGAACTCTCATAAAAAACAAAGTTCAGGGACCTGTCTTGGGATTTGTCTTGTGACACGGGGGTCAATTTCCCCCGTGGGGCCAGTTCGGTGACAGTTTGTTAAAATTTCCCTTAGGGTATTTTCAACATTTGATCTCAAGAGTATTTATTATTAATATAAATTTTAAACTAATTGTTTTACAAAAAATTAAATTTGTAAATTGATTTACATTTAAAATAAAACCAACTGTCAACCTTGTAAAGATTTTTTCTTTGTTCAAATATAGATATTTAAAAAATCGGTAATATATATATATGTTAGTCGATTCGACTAATGATTAGCGTTAACGTATAAAAAATAAGATTAGTGTTCCAGGGTTAATAAAAAATTACAATGCTAGTTTAAACCCAAAACTCTACACTGAGAGAATTATCATCACTTCAGTAATGAATTTCTTCATAGTTTCAATGAAAATTGTCACTGGAACTCGTCCATTGAAACTTTTCATAGAATCTATGAAACATGTTTCATTAAAGTCAATGTTTATGAAAAATATCAATAAAAAAGTCGACGAGTTAAAATTTCCACGTGTTTTTTTGTAAAATATATTTTAGTCTGAAAATAATATTCTATACATCAAATTTGTACACAAAATTTTTTGGGAGCGTTTTTTGTCACTGTCGTTATTATAAATCTTATTTCGCATAATACCGCAGAACAAAAATAAAAAAAACTACATTCAAAGATGCAAGAATTGCACACAGTCTTTAAAGAAAAGCCAATAACGATTCCTCGATAGTGAGCGAAGGCAGGATATATGAGGCAGGTACTGATGGCTTTTTATAAGCCATAAAAGTAATCAATGTATATAAAAAATAAAAAACAAATACAAAACAAATTAAAAAATGTAAGAAATAAAAAATTTTGACCGAAATGGAATGTCTAATAAATTTTCTACCATCGTTATTAAGAATATTTGGACTAATATATAAAATACTCTTTATCCGATTCTTCCCAAATTTGGTGCACGTGTAGAAAACTACGAGCTATAAATTTTGTTCATACATGGTTTTTTGAAATTTTGCTGTTTTCTTAGCGTAAAATAAATTTTAAACTTTAAACGGGTTTTCCCACAATCCTGAGTTCTAAATCGGCTGCCACTGTACAGCAAAACCACCTTTGCCGATTTCGATTCGGGTTTTTTTCTTTCGTAGGCAACAAAAAACTCTAGTCCTTATCGTGGCATTTTTTGGAATTTTGTTCAAATAAATTTTATATCCCCGAGCAAATGTGTTTTTTCTTGCCTTTTTTGGAATTTTTAAGTTTGTGTGGCAACTTTGTTAAAAAAAAATTTAAAAACTAAAAATCGGGCCACGCTAAGGACTACAGATTTTATCTTGGATTAGGAATCACTTTACACTTTTATTTTCCGATAATTAATGAAGGCTGCACAGTGGCAGCCGATTTTGCCTTTTTTTAAAAAGGCCAGTCATGAAGTGGCAACTCTGGTGATTTTGGCCGGGGAAATACAAAACTGATAACATGATTTTTAAGCAAAAAAATAAAATATTAAAAATATTGTTAATTTAATTTTTGACAACCGTTGAAATATGCCCTATAAAATGCTGCTGTTACAGTATTTACCCCACTTAATTCAATTAATGAAATTTCTTCCCAGGTAAATTTTCTGTTCCAAAGAATCGGTTGTAGAATAGCTACTTTTCATTCACAACCCCTTCTACTGTCGAATCTAACACCGATTATTTTTGCTTGAAATTGTCCCAAAAGCAACCCCTTCTATAGCTCCAAAGTGGAACCGGTTGCTCTAGAATCAGTTCTGTAACTAGTTTTGGAACAGATTCTACGTCCCTTCCATATAGGATCCCAGGAACTAGTTCCGGAACCAGTTCCATGGAATCGGTTGCAGTGGAACCAGTTGTAGAATGGGTGTGGTTGGCTACCGATTGTAAAAAATTTTCCTGGGTACTTTTCATTCACACCCCTTCTACTGTCGATTCTAACACCGATTATTTTTGTTTGAAATTGTCCCAAAAGCAAAGACTTCTATACTTCCAAAGTGGAACCGGTTGTCATAGAATCAGTTCTGGAACTTGTTCCGGAACCAGTTCCATGAAATCGGTTGCAGTGGAAACAGTTGTAGAATAGGTGTGGTTGATTACCGATTGTGAAAAATTTTTATGGGTTAATAATGTTTCGAAAAAAATAATATGATTTATAGTTCAAAATTAGTAATAAAAAAATTATAAAAGATAATTCTCACAGTATGGAAATTAATGCACATCACTAAAACTCGGCCTTGTGGTTACATAAAACTATTGTATTTGAGAATTAAATATTTAATATAAAATTCTAATTGTATGAATATTAATGAAATTACGATATTTTATAAAAAATTAGAAAAAGGTGAATACTATTGAACAATTTCATATATATAAAGAAAATTTTCATTAAATTTATGAAGATTTAATTTATGAAATTCAATGAATTTTTTTTAACGAAATTATGAAATTCTATGAAAGAAAAGTTATGAAAAATTTCATAATATTTATTTAATATTATATACATAATGAAATTCTTCATTGATCCTACGAAAAAAATTATATGAAATTATATCATTAATATCATGAAAGATAATTCTGTCAGTGCACTAACAAACTACCTGTTATAATACAAATTTGTAAAATTAGCATACTGTTTATAGAACATTGGTTTAGCATATTAAAAACATATTAAAGTTAATCCATTGCCTTAGTGCAAATGTTTGTAGGCTTTTGGGTAACTTTTTTAGGAATTTACCAAGGCCTTTTTCTTAAAAACAGCCACTCAAAGCCCTCAAGTATAAGCCTGTCATAAAATTTACGAATTTGTTTTTTTTTTTCGCACAATACATCTCACCTTAATCGCCTGCTGTAAAAATTCGCGAATATATGAAAAGAGTCGTGGTTTATTTTTTTTTTGTGTCTACCTGGCTTTGTCACAATCATAAAAATTGGTTTATTTTATTTGGTTGCAGATAGATGGTGAGCTTTGTCATTTTATACAGAGAAATTTTTCCACGATTTTGGTTTTTTCGGTAAACAAGCCATGTGCAATTAGTTTATTATACTTAGTTTGTTGTGGATTTAAAGAGTTTATTTAACTGTATATGATCGTTTATTATCTTGGTTGATCATAAAATTTTCAAAATTAACATTCATATTAAAGATTTTTGACAAAAATACAATATAACTAAAAAGTAATTTATATAGAAAACAATTTTCCCGCTTTTTACAAATGCCGTCGCTTTGTTTTTCTACTACAATTTTTCATTTCTATATAAAATCTTTATTTGTGGACTCTTTATTTTATACTCTCCCTCTTAATGGTTGTTGGAAACGGGGTTGTTTATAAAATATTTTCATATTCTCTTGAAGATCATCCATCACTCACACATTTTAGTGGTGATTGTGTGCATTGCAATTAAGGCGTTTTATTATTAGCTGTAGAATTTATATTTTGTAATGGGTAGACTCCGCCTCAATGTGGAAAACATAAACATTTGAGCAAGATCATTGTTAAGGCAGTCCAACAATGGTATTCTTTGTTTGTCAATTGTGCCATATGCCGTATGCAATTTAGTGCGAATTTTCTTTGAAGTATTAAAGAAAATTCGAAAAGATTAAACTATTTGTCCTAGATTTGAATGACACTAAGTTAAAAATATAATTTAATCCAGAGAAAGCTCTTACCGGAGATTAAAAACATTAAATATAGCTTATTGGATATAAAGTATGCGAAATTTTAATACCCCTTTTGAACGTTGCGCATTAATTATTTAATATGGTCATAACTTTTTTCTGTAATATTAATTTACAACATTTTGTCTAAAGATTACGGTTTTCCCGGGAATACCGCTCATTTTTCATTCCCGCTATTCCGGAAATTTTGTGCGGTATTTCTTGGAATTTTTTTTGATATTATTATTCCAGCTTGTATGAAATATTTGTTAGTTTTAGCAATGGCCTTGCAACTCTCTCAATAATTTTTATTTGAAAAAATATTAGGCGGCTTGGAACAGGAACGAACTCCGACTGGTTAATCAGGGATGGAAAAGGCTCACTTAATCGGGCTCTTATACCAAAAAATGTTCGATCGCTCTTACATATTTAAAAATGTAAGTAACTAAAAAATAGCTTTCTCTTTGGCTCGTTAAAAAACATAAAAATTTAATATTTAGATATTAGCAAATATTAGCACAAATTGCGAAAAATAAACATTTGCAAAAAGCGAAATTTTTGCAACAATATATTCGCTTGCAGAATGTCGATCGCTGATTACTTTTTTGAATTCATTTTCTGTACCATAAAGCCTTTTTCGAATTCCGCCGTTATTTTGCAATTTTTAAGTGCGATTTTTTTAAATATATAACCTAGAGATTAAATTTTTGTAACATAAAGTCTTTTTTCAAATTCCGCTATTATTTTGCAATTCTTTACGTGCGTTTTTTTTTTAATTTATAATCTAGGGGCTATAATAAACATTTCAGACAACAAAGTTTGGAGGCTAGTTGCAAAAAAAATCGCGAAAAATAATATTTGCAAAAAGAAAAATTTTTGCATCAATATATTTGTTTGTAGAATCTAAATCGCTGATTATGTTTCCTAATTAATTTTTTGTACCACAAAGTCTTTTTTCGCGTTCCGCTTTTATTTTGCAATTTTTTAAGTACGTTTCTTTTTAATTTATAATCTAGGGACTATAATACACATTTCATACAACAAAGTTTGCTGGCTAGTTGCAAAAAAAAATCGAGAAAAATAAAATTTGCAAAAAGGATAAATTTTTTCATCAATATATTTGTTTGCAGAATGTAAATCGCTGATTAAGTTTTTTAATTAATTTTTTGTACCATAAAGCCTTTTTTCGCTTTCCGCGATTATTTTGTAATTTTTTAAGTGTGGTTTTTTTAAATTTATAATCTAGGGTCTAAGTACCAATTTTATACACAAAAGTTTGGTGCTTAGTTTGCAAAAAAAAACGAGTAAAAAGGTTAAAGTCGGGCATGCCGACTATACAATACCCTACACCAGTCTGGTTAAAAGCCAACTAATGTTTGGATCCGAAATTCGAATGGGTTAAAATGGGACTTGTGTCAAAATTTTCTATAATGTGAGTCAGCGCACCAAATTTCATTAAAATATCTTAATATTTGCGACCTGCAGTTTGTAACCAAGCCAATTTTGGGGGGACCCTTATATGGGCACTAGGTCTAAATATGGACCGATGGGCCAACATAGGTCTGTGTACCAAATTTAATCAAAATATCTTAATATTTGCGACCTGCAGCGTATAAACAATATAATTTTGGGGAGACCCTTATATGGGCACTAGGTCTAAACATGGACCGGTGTTAAGCAAAATCAATAGGCTTCATCCTTGGGCTCAGATAGGTCGGTGTACCAAATTTCATCAAAATATCTTAATATTTGCGACCTGCAGCGTATAAACAGTATAATTTTGGTAGGACCCTTATATGGGCACTAGGTGTAAACATGGACCGATGTTCACCAAAATCAAACTTGTTCGTCCTTGGGCCAACATAGGTCTGCGTACCAAATTTCATCAAAATATCTTAATAGTTGCGACCAGTAGAGTGCGCACAAGATTGCATGGACAGACAGACGGACGGACGGACAGACGGACATCGTTAAATCGAAATAAAAAAAAATTCTGAACCGATCGGTATACTATAAGGTGGGTCTACGACCAATATTTTTTGGTGTTACAAACATCAGCACAAACTTATAATACCCTGACCACATAGTGGTGTAGGGTATAAAAATAAATCGCGAAAAAAATATTTGCAAAAACGAAAATTTTTGCGTCATTGTATTCATTTGCAGACTGTTAATCGCTGATTGGGTTTTCAAATTATTTTTTTCTACCACAAAGTCTTTTTTCGCGTTCCTCTATTATTTTGCAATTTTTTAAGTGCGGTTTTTTAAATTTATAATCTACGGAGTATAATGCCCATTTCATAAAACAAAGAAAATTTTGGCATCGTTTGCAGAATGTAAATCTTTTAATTAATTTTTTGAACCCCAAAGCCTTTTTTCGCATTCCGATATTATTGTGCAATTTTTTACGTATGGTTTTTTAAAATTCATAATCTAGGGCTATAATACTGTTGGAATAGTATAATTCCATAGTATAGTTCCATTCTTGATTTTTATAACTAAATTATTATTTTCCATCCCTGGTTACAATCGATGTTTTGAGTCATACAAAGAGCGCACATAATGACCCTGCAAACATTTAAAAGATACCTTCCAAGAAGATATTTCATTTGAATGAAAATAATCAAGTAGTATTTACTTTGAAATTGTCTTCCTTTTATCACTTGGAAGATAATTCGGCGATATTAGGAACAAAATAATTCAAAAATTTTATCTTTTGTCATAAATTTTTATGACAATATTGCGGCAATATGACCTTTGTATCATTTGGAAGATAAAGCAAATTTGTTTGAAATCTTTTATCAATTTGGAAAAAATTAAAACTAAATTTGTACAAAAACAATCAAAAGATATATAGGAAATAAACTCGTAAAAAGTTAAGATTAATTGCGCGGGCAAAATCGGCTAAGATGAAATCAAGATAATTTATAAGCTGGTCAATGGATTATGTATGCAGATATTGTTTTTCAGGCTTAAATTTAATAATGAAAAAATTAAATAGTTTTTTTTATTGTACCGGGAGTTTATTTAGCGATATAACTTTTATCTTCCATATGAGTTATTGCTTTCATATTACCTGGAAGTAATGTTTTAGTGTAACAGTTGTTTCCGAGGGAGGAAACTTCCGGAATACGAAATTGATATTGCCGGCAATAAATGTTTTCTTTCTGGCGATATGTTCGGAGAATCTTTTTCGTATTGCCATGTTTGCTGGGTGATATTGGTTTGAGTATGTTCCTGTTCCAAGGCACATAATAGAACAAATTCTTTCTCAGTGATAGAGAGTCCCCCAATCTCTTTATTATGTATACTCTTTGGTTTTAGTTGATCTCAAAATATTAAAAATATCAATTGAATTTCTCACAAGAGTAGCGCTATTTTGGCAACGGTGTTTTTAGGGTAACGGTATTTTACTTATCTTGGTAATGAAGTTTTATTACGAATATGCAAGAGCAAATTTAAGTGTAACTGACACTAATGGAAAATAAATGATTTTCTATTGTTGGTTATACACAAATAGATGTCACTACATTAAGAGATCTGGCAAAACAACGGAGCAGTATTATGGAAAGAGCACTCGATCAAAAAAACATTATATCTAGCATATGTAGTCATATCTTTATATATATTTAATCCTTTAATTCCCAGTGGAACATAGGGCCTTTAAAAACTATTTATTTTATTAAAAAAACAAACGCCGTCGGCAGGATTTGAACCCATATTGCTGGCGTTGTACTCGATCACTTAACTTACTCAGCCACACACTGATATACAAAATGACTGACTATATGAGACAACATTGTTCGTGTTACTGAGTTATATATAATTATATAAATTTATAAATATAGATGACTTAGAAAAAATAAATTAATAACATTCTTGCAATAAAAGAAAAATTAAAAATCTTAAATTTTTTTTTGTAGGTTTGAGGTCAGAGCTTTGAAGAATTAATTCCTTTTTGAATGAATTCACTACCAATCGAATTCAATTTTCTCTAGAATTGAATGAATTCCTTTTCTTAAGTAATTCACTGAATTCATTCAACTGAATGCGTTCATTAAACAACAAATTCAAAGAATTAATTCAATTGCAATAGTTCTTTTTATTAAATCAAATGAATTAATTCACCGGTGAACGCGTTCAATTTTATAAATCGAACGGAAAAAAAAGTGAATTAATTCCTTACTGAATTAATTCACCACTGAATTCATTCAATTTCATTTTCATTCAGTGAATTAAAAAAAATAAAATTACATTCAGTGAATTAAAAAAAAAATAATAAGTTCACTGAATAGAAAAAAAAATAAAATAAGTTCACTGAATTAAAAAAAAATAAAATAAGTTCACTGAATTCAAAGCCTGTTTTCTGCCGTTCAGTAGAAGAAAACAATAATGTACAAATAAAATTTTTAAATAAGCAATTTTACAGCGTGTGCTAGTAACAAATTAGAAACCGGATGCTGTTTATCAACCTACATGATTCAAAAATAAAGCCGTTTACTATTAAAAATAAAAACTTTACAGATATAGATAAATTTGGAAAAAAAATATAACTATATAACTAGTTTGAAAAATTAATAGTTATATAACTAGTTTGAAAAATTAATAGTTATATTTTTTTCCAAATTTATCTATATCTGAGCGTTGTTAAGATGGAATATTATTGCTTCATGCCTGGTTGCATATTCCGGGCGTATTTCGTCTAATGCTCGCTTCAAATGAATCACTTGTGTTCGGTACAGGTCTCCTGTGATCGTCTTGGCCGATTTCAACAGCTCATAATAGATGGGACACGTCTGGTACCAGCAAATACAGGTCATTAGCTTAGCGCCATGGATATTTGCCTTCGGCTTGATTTGGCTGATTGGCCGGGCTCCAAGTATGATTTCTTGCGCTTCGGGTTGTCGTAATGGATCCATTTTACATCGCCAGCAATGATGCAATAAAAAAATAACTTCTTTTTATGCCATTAAAGCAGCATTTTGGAATACAAAATCGTATTTCAACGTCTCTCGACTTCAACTCGTGTGGTACCCAATTTTCTTGCTTTTGGATTTACTTGGCTTGCAAATCAAAAACAATTTAATTTATTATGTTTCTTTTTGCAGATAATAATGTGTTTGTAGAAATATACACTCAGATAAAAAAGTTAGTAAAAAAATTTGTAAACAGTTTCCAATCGCACTTTACTGATTTTTAGCACAAATTTTTTTTAATAATCATTTTTGCTATTCTCTTATTACAAATTACGGATTTTTTTTTTACTAATTTTCGCTGCTGATTTCAACAAAATATTTTACTAGTTTTTTAAAACCGAGTGCTAAACTTAGCAGAAAAATATATTAATTTAACAAAATTTTATTTACAAGAATTCGTTGATTTTTCACAATTCTTGTTTAATTTATATTTGTTATTATTGATATATTTCTAGTTTGCAAATAATAATCAGAAACTTGTATTGTATATCGAATGCATAAATAACTGGAGAACGGTTTGGAATTTTTACTTAAAATTTTAAATAGTCTAAAGAAATGACACATATTTTTGTAATCGAAAGAAAAAAAATTATTTTTTTTATTAAAATATGCTTTTATAAACAAAAAGAATTGACTATAAAAAACAGTAGTTTTTACCGATTTTGTCAGTTGTTTTGAAATTTTTGTAGTAAAAATTTATCAGTTAATTTTACGACATTGGTAGTTATTGTTAATGCATTTGTTAGTTATTTTTCAACAGTTAAAAATAACAAAAGTTTGTCGCCTTTTTAACAGCATATACCTTTTTTTTAACTGTCATTTTCAGTGGATTCTACCGACAAACTTTTGTGAGTGCAGATATTGATGGCTTTTTATAAGCCATAAAAGTAGTCAATATATAAAAAAAAATAAAAAACAAATACAAAACAAATTAAGAAATGTACGAAATAAAAGATTTTGACCGAAATTAAATGCCTAATAAATTTTCTACCATCGTTTTTGAGACTATTTGGGTTAATATAGAAAATACTCTTTATCCGATTCTTGCCAAATTTAGTGCACATGTAGAAAACTGCGAGATATAAATTTTGTTCATATACGGTTTTTTGAAATTTTGTTGCTTTCTTAGCGTAGAATTAATTTTAAACTTTAAACGCATTTTCCAACAACCCTGAGTTCAATATCGGCTGCCACTGTACAGCCAAGGCAGGTTAACCGATTTCGATCCGGGTTTTTTCTTTCGTAGGCAACAAAAAACTCTAGTCGTTATCGTGGCCCTTTTTTTTGAATTTTGGTTAAATAAATGTTATATCCCCGAGCAAATGTGTTTTTTCCTGCCTGTTTTGGAATTTTTAAGTTTGTGTGGCAACTTTGTTAAAAAACAATTTAAAATATAAAAATCGGGCCACAATAGGGACTAGAGAATTTATCTGGAATTAAGAATCACTTTACATTTTTATTTTCCGATAGTTAATGAAGGCTGCACAGTGGCAGCCGATTTTGCCTTTTTTAAAAAGGGCCAGTAATGAAGTGGAAACTCTGGCGATTTTGGCTGGGGAAATATAAAACTAATATTTTTTGAAAATACTTTAATAACATGATTTTTAAATAAAAAGATAAAATATTAAAAATTTAAATAAATTAAATTTTTCAATAAAAATGTTTTCTTCTTCTTCTTCCTATAAATCAACTCTATTAAAAATATTGTTTTTTTGACAACCGATGAAATATGCCATTTAAAATGCTGTTGTTACAGTATTTACAACCCTTAACAAAAGAATAGTAATTTTAGTCACAATGTTTTTATTTGTAAACACATAATGTCTAAAAACACTTTGTGTGTGTATTATTGCGTATGGAAGTGTGCACAAAAAAAGTTTACGCATTTTTTTGTTTATATTTACCGAATTTCCGTAAAATTAAACAAAACTTTACCAATTTTTAGCAGGTTTGAGGTTAAGAAGAAGAATAAACTTTCCTCAAAAGTTATAAACACATTAAATTTGCAAATCCGACTAGATCTAGTTTCTGCCTTTTTATGGACATGCTTATCAGTGATCTTCCATTAAATTGTAATATTGTTTATATTTTTATTGTCAGATTGTCTCTATATGAATAATTTCAGAAGTGATCACACAGACATATACAAACATTCAACTTCAGATTTTCTCTGTTTATCTTCTTATTTCCTCCGTGTCACCTTTTCACAAATATTGCCACATTGACGTATGGTATGTACGTACAAGTGCAGGCAATTTGTGTATATTGGAGACGGACAGCCAACAGGGCATTTTTATTTTTCATAGCAAAGTGTTGTTTTTTCAAACGCGTCGTATAGACCAAATACGATTAATATTGTCATTAATATTTATGTATTTTTATTAATTCTAATTTAGCAGGTTTGAGGTTAAGAAGAAGAATAAACCTTCCTCAAAAGTTATAAACACATTAAATTTGCATTTAATTGCATTTTATAGTAGTAAGTTTACAAAAAAATTTTAGAGTACGATTACGAGCCCACGAATATTAGCAGTGAAGCCAATCAATTCGCGACCTCATTCCCTTTATGGCCACTATGTCCCGGTATCCAAAGTGTAGTAACGCATGCAGCCAAAAGATTTAAAGCATTTAAGAATGATCCCAGAAGAGAAGATCCATGCTAACAACGCGTGAAGCACTGGGAATAGTCCTGCGTCTTAAACCTATAACAGACCGAGCCTGCGATTCAATTCTTGAACAATCCATGCTCCGTCAAATATTCAATTCAGGAAATTAAAAAACGGAGAATATCTTAGTCGGAAATACTGTCGACAATTTTGCCAATAGCATGAAGTATATGATAGAAATTTATATTTGAATAAAGTGTGGAAATAAATCACAAATTCACTTACTAATTCCTGGCTCAGCTAGGAGTTCCCATAGTGCAACATATTTTTAGTAACACAAATTTATTTACCGACTATAGATATATAAATTTGACAAGCCACTGTTGTTTTTTTTTTGAAAAGGGTATCACAAAATAAGTTACAACTTTTTGAAAACTTTTAAAATCTTTTTCTTTCATAACTTCACTAAGAGAGTTTTTAAAATCATTACATTTCTATTACTACTGGGTTACTGGACCTCAAAAATGTATGTAAGTTAATAATTCTCCCAATATATAAATTAAAAATCTCCCAAAGTTTTTTTGTTCCACTAAAATATGTAGCATAAAGCTGAAAAGCATTTTTTATATAACTCTCCGTTAAAAATTACATTGCTCCCATAAAATAAGTTGAATATGAAAAAATTCGCTTTTGACATTTCCCACCATTTTTTCTTTTTTTTTTTTTGCAATTCCATTAACAGAAAATAAAAATATACCAAAACAAAAAAATTTCCCTCGCTATAAATTGTGAAAACAAAAAAAATATGGAAAAAATCCCTTTAATTAAAACGAAAAAAAAATTGCAGGGGTAAAATGTTTATAGTACCATTCTTTTTGTGTAAATATTTCCCCCACATTTATTAACATTCAACAATTCTTGGCTGTTTTCAACATTCTGAGTGAGTTGTGGTTTGTTGGTTGGTATTTTTTTGGGCTGCCATAGTAGCCGAGTTGTGAAAGATGGGACGGACGGACAGACAGACTTAACCACCACCATTTATACGAACCACAAATAAAAACAAATGAAATGAGGGGAATTAGAGAGGGAAAAATAAAAAAATATAAAAATGATTTTTTAAAAAATTTCCCAATTTCCATTGGAAAGAATGAGCGATTTTTTTTTTACAAACAACGGCCGGGTTTGCATTAAGAAAAAAAAGTAACTCATTCTATGGGAACATAATTCATTGAACAAGGGGTTGGTTTTATGAGTGGCCCCTTAAATATTTACACAATTACATTCAACAATCTACATTCCATGAATGTGAATAAAATTTCTGTCTTGTTGTTTGGTTTTTGAGTGACATCTTTTGATGTATTAAAGCGAGTGTGTTCGATGTGAATGGAAGTGGTGGAAGAGTATTGGCGGTCTAAAGACCATATAGCCATCTTTTTCTTTCATTTATTTTGGAGTATAGGTTTCCTTTAACTTTTGCTATAGAAGTCACAAATGTCTTTAAAGGCTCCTTCCAGTCATTGTCGTCGTCGTTGTTTGTATGTTGGCGTTGTCCGGGTGCTGCTGTGGGTACTATCATAAAGATTTGATAAACCATGTTATAATTGCTTGGTTGTGGATACAGTTTTTCCACTCAGTTCGGTGTTTGTAAGTGTGGCCACTATGAAAAATTGACGTATAGCAGTGGTTTTGCAATGTTTTGAGTATTTTGTGTGATTTTGATTGTCTGTGTGTGTGTGTGGAAAAGTGTTTGTGTTTTGTTGCACACAAAGTTGGCCTAGGTCTGTGTTTTGTTTTCTTTCCTTTCTTCTGGTGTGTGTCGGTTAGTTTTGTGTTTTTTTTATTTATTTATTTTTTTTTTTTGGTGACACTCCCCCACCCTTTAATGCTGCTGATAAAAGCCACAACTCGACAACTATGTGGAGTTCCGCAAAAGACACAAATACATACTCACTTTTATACATTTATAGAAAACCAGGTTATTTGTTAGTAAGTTTAAGAATAATTGTTGTTATATGTACTAGCATTTGTACTTGCTTGTGTGAGATGTATTTAGTAATTTACCTTTTTATTTATATACGTTTCTCCTAAGATTGGGGGTGGGGGGATTTTGTATGTTGTTATATAACACAAGCTATTAATCTGGAACATCATTAAATTAAAAACATATTGAGTTCCGGATTAGATAATCATGGATTTGGGAAATAGTAATTTCGTATTGAAACCAACTACAGTGAAAATTTCCTCTAATGCCCACCGAAGGTTTCAAAAAAATTTCGCTGTTATAGGAAGGGATCCGCTATCAGCAGGTAATGTAATTTAAAAAGGATAAAATTAAAACAAAAATGTAAACCATATCAAACATCTAACGTTTTTAACTCGGGGGATTATTATAAAAATTGCAATTTCCTCCAACATTACTGATGCAAATATTGAATTTCCGCTTATTTTCTGGTTTGAAATATGATATTTTTGTATGAACACGCCCATTTTTTTATCTCAAGAAAAGCCCACCATAAAATATAAAAACTTAAAAACCCGTTTGTTGAACAAGCAACATACAAACATAACATTAATATATAATTTTCAAATATGGTTGCAAAGTAAACCGCCATAGTGGTTGAACTGCATGAAAATAGAATAAATTGTCCTTCCAAAAGGAACTTTCAGTTTGAATAAAAGGATACGTGAATGATATTATATTCTCTTACTATGCAACATGGAGACATATATTTTTTTCTTAAGCAATTCCTTTTCTGAATGACATTAATCCAGGTGTGTTAACAAGCCTCACTTTTGAAGTAGAGTGATGACATGTTTTTCTGAAACAATTAAAAAAAAAAGATAAAACTAAACTATAAATAATAAAAAATGATTTCTAAAGCATTTAAAACAAAAAAGTGACAAAACAATGATCAGACCTTTAAGAACAAAAATAAAAGAAGGAAAAAGATGTAACAATTTTTTATTTTTGTTACAATAAAGACATGAAACAAATCTTTTAATACCTTTAATCAAACAGCTGGCGATAAATAAATATTAGATGATTGTATGAGAGCATATTAACGAGAAGCAAAAGAGACAATCAGCACACTCTACAGTGTGAATTTACGATATTTCGAAGAATAATTTAGTTAGTGACATGTGCCTACCAGCAAAACTTTGGTAATGGGTGCGATATATTCATGCATTATCTTACAATGATAGATCGCTACCTTCTGCATAATTTTAAAAGTAAATTTCCTAGTGGGTCTGTTTTTGTGGAAAGTGAGAACATAAACCCTATATGGATCAAGTTACTCAAAATAATAATTTTTATAAAGTGGAAAAAAAAAATTTTTATTCATTCAAAGTGATATTTTCCCGAAAATTATGAAAGCTGTTATTCTGTAATTTTCCTAGTGGGGCGTTTTTGGCCAAAAGTATAAAAATTAACTCCACATAGATCACGTTACATAAAATAATTATTTTTATCCAGTTGAGATTTTTTTTTATCAGTTTAATGGCTTTACAATCTCGTAGTCATAATTAATATTAAGTTTCATGGTATTTTCGGACCCCAGGCCACTAAGCTTTAAAGATTTTTTAAACAAATGTAAAGATAATTATAGTCTAACCAAATTTAAGTGATGTTTTTTCGAAAACTGTGTAAAATTTGATGAAAACGTTCAAATTTTGTTTAATTTTTGACAAAATGAACAATTTTTGTATAATGTCCTGGAAAGCAGTCGCTCCAAACACAAACTCGAATTATCATTTTTCCAGTTTATTTTTTTTTCTTCTTTAATATCAACTATTATGTGGTACAAATACCAATCGACATCTCCAAATTAGGCATTTTAAATAACCTATAAAATTAATTTTAAAAAACACGTTTTTGCATATTTATCCAATTCGTGGGTCATTTTGGTTTCCAGGCTAAAGTGGGTTAATGATATCCGATGAAGTCAAAATTCCATGTCTGAATCATTTTGACTAAATTAAATGAATAAACGGAAAAAAAATAATTTTTTTCGAAATTTCGAATTTTGGGAATTTTTAATAATAATACACTTTTTTCCAAAATGGGCCATTTTCGTCCAACTTTCGGCACGGGTTAAAGTTTTTCAAAAAAAAATAAAAATCGATTTCTTCCATTTGGGACCATTTCCAATAAAACTGGGGGTGTAATGAACGAAAATCGACAAATCGCTATTTTAAGGAAAACATTGCTGTTGTTCGCGATAGTGTCGTCGGCGTTCGCTATCGCGAGATGATAACGGACTTCTTGTGGGCAGAATTTGAGGATATGGACCTCGACAATATGTGATTCTAAGCAAGTTTTAGTGTTAATTTCGCATAAATCTTTATCAAACTGTGTGCTTTAGAGTGTTAAAAATTTTGGATATTTTCGACTCCAGGTGCATATAAAGGTTAATTCCCATGATTTTTTTTAATCATAAATAAAACGTTTTAAGCTTATTTTTACCAAACTATGAATTTCAACGTTGTGCAAACTATGGGTCGTTTTGATCCGATTGCATATAAGGGTTAATTTAGATGATTTATTCTTAAAACACCTGAATTAAAAAACATTTAAGTTTATTGTGCAGATATTTTTATCCAACAATGAGTCTTATTTTTTTTTAATTTTGGGTCCAGTGAATATAAGGGTTAATTTCGATATTTTCTTCCTTGAAATCCTTAATTAAAAAACTTCTATGTTTATTACGCAAATGCATTTATCAAACAATGTTTTTAACGCTTTGAAAATTTTGGGTCGTTTTGACCCCAAGTGCACAAAAGGGCTAGTTTCGCTTTTTTCTTTAAAAATATCAATTTCAAACTTTAGGAAGAAGTTAAATCAAGTTTAATCTAAATTCGTAAAAACTATCAAAATATTTTGATACATTTTCATGAAAAAGCAAAAAACAACCCAAAAATTGAGTTTTAACCTCTAAGGGAAATAAGGGACGTATTTAGATTTTTGTAAATTGTTCAGAATATAATCCTTATAATTTGGGTCAAACTAATCTGACTAATTGTTGATTGGGATTCAGTATCAGTTAGTTGAAGTTGTTTACTCTTTGTTCCAAATTTTGGCCAAAAAATAGCATTTTTCTCGAAATTCACTGAAACTCAAATTAAAAGATATACATATGTGACAGCGCATACAGAAAGGGACCTAAGGGTAAAAAAATCATTTTTTTTTTTTTTGTGGACAACATCTGAGCATCGAATGAGACCGATCCCATGCTCTCCTGACCTTAGGTCCCTTTCTATCCTTAGGTCCCTTTCTATTTTGCGCGTCACATATATTTATATTAGACCGTACCGCAAAAAAAAAGTGCACCGTATACTAGAGTTTGCTGTTCGGTTTTAATCGAAACCGAAACCGCAGTTTTTCAAGCTTCAAAACCAAAACCGAAAACCGACAAAAATAAGTCGGTTTTTAATAAATACTTTAATTATTTAAAATAAATAATTAAATTGCATATTATTGAATCTTGAATTTCGAAATGAGTTCAGCTCCTATTTTACAAAATTTTGTATTTAATTGTAACGAACATTTTCTCGATTAAATATTACTTTAAAGAATTTTTTGTTTTTATTATTACAGATAACATAAACCCATTATAATTTGAGAAAAAAATTGCAACAAAAAGTCATGTGGTTTAAGAGATATTGAGTTTCACACACATAGTCAGTTCAGATTTTCACCGCGTATTTTTCAAAAAGTCTAATTTTGTAGTCCGCGAAATTTATAAAATTGTAACTTTATTTCGTTTTAAACAAATTGCTAAAATTTAAATTTAAACTCTTTAAAATACAGCTTTAGTTGACGAGAAAAGAATAACATATTAATTTATAACGGTTTTCTGCGTTCTTTTCCTGGAAAGGTCACGAAATTGCATTATTGCCTTTATTCTAGTGAGAAATTCAGTCGAATTTTAATAAATATCTTAAGCGTGTTAAATTAGTTAATTTTATACATATTTAATTATTTTAAAACAAGTCTATTACTATCACAAGAAAACCGAAAAATAACCGAAACCGCGGTTTTTTTAATTTCGAAAAACCGAAACCGCGGTTTTCAAATTTTTCGGTTTTTAGCAAACTCTACCGTACACCCTCCAATATGAAGTATTTTTGCAAGGCAATTAAAAAAAAAATATTTTTTTTCCGAACGTAGGGCTTTGAAGAATGAATTCCTTAATTCAATTTTTCAATTCTGAATTAAAAATTCGATGAATTAATTCACGAAGCACCATATATTGAATGGAATTAATTCATATTTGTTTTCGTTCGATTTATTTTGTTACGAATTAATTCAATTGCTATAGTTCTTTTTAATAAATCAAATGAATTAATTCACTGGTGAACGCGTTCAATTTTATAAATCGAACGGAAAAAAAGTGAATTAATTCCTTACTGAATTAATTCACCACTGAATTCGTTCAATTTCATTTTCGTTCAGTGAATTAAAAAAAATAAAATTACGTTCAGTGAATTAAAAAAAAATACGTTCATTTGATTTAATAAAGAGAACTATTGCAATGGAATTAATTCTTTGAATTTATTGTTTGATGACCGCGTTCAGTTCAGAACGAATGCAGTGAATTACTTAAGAAAAGGAATTCATTCAATTCAAGAGAAAATTGAATTCGATTGTTAGTGAATTCATTCAAAAAAGAATTAATTCTTCTAAGCTCTGCGTAGGGGTCGCCTTTCTCAATTTTTCGTTATAGCTTCGGCATTTAAAGTCGGATTTTAAAGTGTGATATATCGATTTTTTTGCCTCGAGGGTTTATCGAAAAACTTCCTTAGCAAAAGTTTAATGGTTTTTTGCGAGCTTTAATTTTCTGACATTAGGGTGGTACATTAGGGGGGTAGCAACTGAGATCTGGTGGCTAACTACTAGAACGGGATACTTGAGGTCAATGGCCCTTAGAACAGAACACTGGTCTCCTCGAGAGAAAAACATCGATGTATGATACTTTAATATCTGACTGTAAATGCCAAAGATATTACGAAAAATGTAAAATGGCGACCCCTACGTTCGGCAAAAAAATATTTTTTTTGAAACCTTGCAAAAATACTTCATATTGGAGGATGTACGGCGCACTTTTTTTTGCCTGTAAGGTATATGCTCTAATGTATATGTATGTAATATTTACAACTTTTATTTGCTATAGTGTTCTCTATAAAATCTCCTCAAACTAAAAAAAAATAAATAGAAATGGAGTTTTCAAAATGTTCTAAAAAATTCACAATTTTTAATCCTACCTAGGAACGTGTTATGATTATCCTACAGGTACAAACATTCATGTATGAGTTTTCTGGGGTCTAACGAAGAAAAAAATTTTGTATTAGAAAATTTCTTAGAAAACAAAAATTTGTAATATGAATTTGTAATAACTTGGACATTTTCCAACAGAGCCGTATTTTTTCATATTTTTAAAGAGGCGAATTAGTAAGAATTCCTATTCTGTAATTAATTGGTGTAGAAAAATAAATTCAATAACAAAATTAAAAAAGAAAAGAAACTAAAAAAGTAATTTTTTTCACCTTAGAACCACGAATCATAATTTCAATGAATATCCAGCTTAAAAAAAGCTTCTGAAAATTTTGCAATTTTTGTGATTTTTGGTCTACTAAATATTTAGCAATAATAAATAATAAATCAAAAATTAAAAATTAAACTAATCAATTAAAAAGGTCGAGAAAAAAATTTTTATTTTTAAATAAAAATTAAAAACCAACATTTTGACAACACTCATTATACGGAAAAAAAATGTTTTTGCCTCTTCTTATATTAACAAAGAAGAAGGGTAAAAATAAAATTTGTATTTATTTATACCGATGGTATGAAATACAAAAACAAAAAACTTTCATAATACTTCTATTGTTGGTTATGCTTTGCAGAAGACTTCGAAAACATATTTTATTGTACACTCACAATATTTTATCGTTAAAAACAACCTAAAATACATATCAAATTAATTGAAAACACAATTAAAAAAAGGACTACTGATTTTTCATTATATTCAAATCATTTTGCTATTTATTTTCAAACATTGTTTAAACAATCCATAAAAGAAATAAAAATAATTGAAAAGTCTGTTAAAACAATCATCAATTTTTAACTGACAAAACGTAAAAAAAAAACGATTTTTTGGTTTGTTTTTTCATATTCGAAAGTTTTCTTTTTGTTTCAATTTTCAAAACACTGCACACATAACACACACGTTCTTTGTTTATTTAATTTCTCTTTAATTTAATTTTCTTTCGTTTTAAATTCAAAGCAATTTTGATTTGTTCCAACACCAGACACGATTCGAACCAACGACCTGTGGTTTAGAAGTTCATCGCCTTACCCCTTGAGCCAAACTATATTGATAAAAATAGTTTCATAAACATTTTTTTATAATTCAAATTGTTTTTATTTTATTTGAATCTATCTTTTTAAATTTCAAATTACCCATCACACATAAATATAATAGTTAAAAGAAATGCCCTAAATGTAACAACGAACATGCTGCTCTTTTCAAATTTTTGGTATATAAATTTAATGCTTAATGCAGAAAGGCCCTAACTGGAATTAATATTCCATTAAAGGAAATGGAAATCTGAAAAACTTAGATTATACTTTTTATTTTATTGTTTTTGTATTAATATAAAGTTTCATTCTGAGAAACAATATTTCCACCGCTTTTATATTTTTATTGCCTTCCCCTCTATAGAAATTAAGAATAAAGATACACTGGGAGAATCATCTGCATGATATTAATGAATTTTTGCATAAAATCGATAAGGTTTCACGGGAACTCGTCCATTGATACTTTTCATTGCATTAATGGAATTTTTCATAAAATATTATCAAAAATCTCATTTTATTTGCTTAAAGTTTCATACGCTCCATGAAAAAGTTTCAAATAAATTTGGCAATCAATTTTGATAATTTCGTTATCGTAAACACTGATTGAATTCATATTATTTAATATTCAACTATTTTAAGTTAAAACAAACAAAAGAATTTAGATATAAAACGAAGTTCAGTTTTTCTAGCCGTGCGATAGATTCAAATTATTTTTATAAATTCAAATTGTGTGTTGGGTACATTTGTTTGTTTAAATTTCTTTTTGATGTATAAATAAATATTTCAAAATATTTTAAATTCAAATTTAATT
The DNA here is from genome assembly GCA_949987735.1 of Leucophora obtusa. Taxonomy (NCBI): domain Eukaryota; kingdom Metazoa; phylum Arthropoda; class Insecta; order Diptera; family Anthomyiidae; genus Leucophora; species Leucophora obtusa. The sequence goes on from OX465297.1 coordinate 210,149,525, forward strand.
TATACAATTTTCAAATCGGATGTGGTATAGGTGTCTGGAAGGTCAGGCATTGACAAAATTTCAATTTTTGAGGGTGGTGGTTCAAATCTCATCCCAAATTTTTTTTTTTTTTTATTTTTTCTATAACTATGTATACACTTAAAATATTTTATCGTTAAAAACAACCTAAAATACATATTAAATTAATTGAAAACACAATTAAAAAATAAAAGGATAATTGAAAAGTCTGTTAAAACAATCGTCAATTTTTAACTGAAAACCGAAAATATTTGAATTTTTTGTTTTAAAACAGAAAACAACGAAATTATTTAAATTATTTTTTCTAAAAATAGAAATCTAAAAATAGATTATTTGACTGAAAATATCAACTCCTACAGACGATAAATATTTCTTGTAGTTTGTTTTTTATTGACGAATATAAAAAAGTTAAACAATATGTTTCAATGTATTTTAATTGATTCTTCAATTGAAAACAAACTTTACCTATTACTTTTCAAATAAACCTCAATCGGTTATGGAAAATATATTGTGAGTGTATGCTTCATTCGTATTTTGTTGATGTAGCAGACTACATTTAATATGAGATTTTGATGCTTCAATTTGCATTGCACTAACGCCAACACTTTCTAAAGAAAACTGATGAAGGGGACCTGGAAAATCCCCAAAACGATAGTTTTTTCATTCCTGAAAGTGTAGAGGTTTTTAAAAGCAAAAACTCTGTGAAGTATTTGTCAGGAGAGTATCCTGATGAAGAAAAATAGCAGTTTTTGGAAAAAAGTACTTATTATGTTAATTTATAATAAGAAAATTAGCCTCGAACTAAATTAATAAATTTCTAATTAATCAATTAAAAAGGTCGAAAAAAACTATTTTTATTTTTAAATAAAAATTAAAAACCAACATTTAGCAAAATAGTTTGCTAAATATTTTTTAATTTGTCATATTCTATTAACTAACATTTAACACAAATATAAATACAATTAATTCCGTATATTTAACAGTTTTATTTTGCTGTTTATATCCTACTAGCAGATATCTAGCAAAAATAATTTGCTAATTTCAGCAATTTTTTTAACAAATTTTTAGTAGTTTTAACTAAAATTTTTGCCGACATTTTTCTATTAGTGTACCCTACACCAGACCGTTGAAAGTTAATCTTAGGTGTGTTTAAGAGAAAATCGGAAATATAGTCCATATCGCACTTGATGAACAAAAGGGTATTAACTCGAAATTTTTAAAAATTTCACTTTTTGCAAGAAATCAACTAACAACATCAATATCTATCTACTGTAAAAATTTCAACGTATTCCGATTACTCTTTTATCTTGAAAACCACCTTTGGGACCATTTTGGTGATAGTGTAGTGGCCATCTTTATATCAACAAAAAGTATCAGAAAAATGGTATTAACTCAAAAAATAGATTTTTTTTACAATAATTGCAAGAATTTAAAAGAAAAACAAATTTTCAAATGGATTTTGATAACTATGATGTATTCGGATTTTCAAATTCTCTGGAAATGTAACCACAAACAGTTTTTCACCTCTACTGAAAATTTTAAAAATTTGAGTTAATACGCTCTTGTTGATCAAGTGCGATATGTCCAAATTTAGACGGGTCTTAAATAACTAAGCTTTATCCTTGGGCCCATGTGAGTCAGCGTACCAAACTGAATTAAAATATCTTTATATTTGCGACCTGTAGCGGGCAAAAACACAATATTCACTTTTTAAATAGAAGCAACGCTCAGTATATAAATCCTATTAATTAATGAGTTGCTTTCTTTGGAGAGATTGATAGAGAAGAGATAAAAGGCGGTGAGAGATGGAGGGCTTTGAATATGGAAACAATGTAATTGCGCAAGATATTGAATTTTAAAACAGTTATTGGGCGCCATTTAATGGAGAGTTGGCGAATTTGTTGAAATTTTTCAGTTCATCGCCTTGTTAAATTACTTATTTTACTTCGGTGGCGTAAAGTGCTATGGGAACACCGAGGGAGAGAATTGCGATTTTTATAAGGGATAGAAAATTCATATATCTATAATTTTTATAAATTGATGTTATCGTTGTTGGGACTCGAACCCGCAACCTCCTGTGTCCAAGTCCAACGCGCTAAACATTACACAACAACTCCCAGCATTTTTTGGTTTTAGTTTTAGTATCAATTAAAAGATCGCTATCGCCAATGAAAAATTAGCGATTCGTATGTAATTCGATAAGAAAAAAGTCGATATCGCTAATTTTTCACTAAAGGCCACGCCTGCTTAAAACGGATAGCAAAATTAAAAAAAAAAAAAAACGCCACATTAAAAATCTCTACAACTTTCTGGGTCATCTTCCAGTTTCTAGGGTACCATTATTTGCATCTATGAAAATAAAGGCAGCAAGTATAAAATTAGAAAAAACCTTAATTGATTCTATTGTATTGTGCGTCACTGTATGGAATTTGTTGACAGTCAGCTTAAGAAACGTCGCACTGGAAATTAATGAATTGTTGCCCTCACCGAAATAGGTGCCAACCAAATCTTTCGGTTATCACAACCCTATTGCAGTTGGGACTGCGGAAATATGTTTGAGATCCGCATTTTCGGTTGCAACAACAAAGCGTTTCTGTTGACACTAAATTCAGTTGGGACAATACATTTTTTTTTATGTAACTGGAGTAAATATATGAAAACGCATTTAAAATTGGCGCTACATTACAAAGAAATGAAAATCCTTAAAAAAAACGCAGCAGATTTTCACATAAAACTTGTTTGCAATGTAAACTAAAGATAACGAAATTTTAAGCCTCAAACTGTTATTTTATGAATAATATTGCGTTGTGAAACCATTATTAACATTTTTTGAAAAACCGCCATATTTATTTTTTGCTTTTCATCCCATTATCCTTTCCCAAAAATTATACAACAAAAACACAATACAACATATCATTAAAATTCATAAATTAAAAATCAAGTTTATCAAAAAATCACACGGGACTAAATTACGCAAACACACTTAAACACTGGCATTCACACACACACGCACACACATAGACACACTCATTCTTTTATACGGGAACAAGGACTCAAGTGAATATAACCCTTAATTTCGATATAAAGTACGTACAAACTCATATTAAATAATGAAATACAACAAAGTCTCTTACCAAAACCATGGAACCAAATGAAATTTGTTACTGTGGCAAATGTGTGTTTGCTTGCGTTTTTGCGTTTTTATTGAATACAATATGAAGTATAGCTGTCATAAGCACCCTTTGCAATTTTTATTTTTTTTAGTACTGAATGCTAGCCCAGGAAAAAGGGGTGTAGATAATGGTGATGTTTTCGTTGTCGATAGTGGTGGTGGTTATAACCAGTGGTAATGCTAGAGAAATTGATTCTATCGGAGGGGGAAGATATTTTGCAAAGCTTTTTTGCTGAACGTCTGAAATATAACAAAAAAAAAAAAAAACTGCATTGTGTTTGACGCGTGCACATTTCTCATTTAAAATGTGATATTTGATTCTTTTTTATTTTAAAGCTTTACCGCGACCATAGCTACTGCCATAGTAAAAACGTGTTCCTTTTTCCTGTGACTTTGCTATTTCCTGTTGTTTGTTGTTGTGTATGGTTGAGTTTTCTGAATGATATTACACTTGAAAAAAGGAAGTGGCAATATTTGAGAAAAATTTATATTCATGTTGTTTGTCATGATGCCAGTTTAAGTTCTGAGACTGAGAGTCGAAAACCCTCCCGATAATATAATAGCATTAACTGTCTCTGATATGTACAGAACATTGAAATAATTTCTAACACGGCACTCGAAGAATTTTAATTCATAAAAAATAACTGCAATGTAGTAAAATAAACTACAAAAAACAGTTAGCAATAAATAATGCATACCTACATTATAAGGTTTCTGACACCAAAGTTTTATTTTCAGGCCAACAAACTTAAAAATAACGTTTAAGTATAAATTTACGATATTCGAAGTTTTTTTTCGAGATAATAAAATTAACACACAGATTTTAAAGACTTCTCAATAGGCCAAATCTTCAAATAAAGCCAAATAATAATTAATTTTAGCATAAAACCAATGAAGTTGTATTGGAACTCGTCCATTGAAACTTTTCATTGAATTAATGTAATTTTTCATAAAATTCTGTGAAAATTTTAATTTTTTTTATTAATAGTTTCGTATATTCAATAGAAAAGTTTCACTAAAACTAGATTCATACAATATATGAAGCTTTTTCATAAAAATTAAGAAATTTTTCATATGCTTTGTGAAGAAAACTTCATCAGTTTATTGAAAAATTTCAATAAAATTCGTCCAGCTAAATTCTGTCTATTTAGGAAAACAAGGAAAAGTTAAATGCACTTTAATATATGCTAAAGTGGAAAACGGTCTACAAATTTCCATACGGCAACATCAGAAAATAACTGGATTAAGTTATTACAGTTTATCATTTCCTTTTTCATTATCCAGCAAAAAAAAAAAATGGAAGTCGTGCTTTACAAATTACTTTTTTCATTGCTCCAAAAGCAACCGTTAATGTGTTTTTACTATTTCTAAAAAGTAATTCGGAACAACTTCAAAAAAATCAATTCCTCCATTGCTTCCAAAGTTGTTGTAAGCATATTTTTACAGCCTTTTTAGAACTAATTCTGAACAACATCAAAAAAATCACTTAAAACATTATTGCTCTAAAAGTGATCCTAAAAAGTGATTTTGAAACAGTTTAGTTCCAAACACATGACCGCGGATTCAATTCCCAGCACGACAAATATCTTTTTAATTTTTTATAATTTTTTTTAAATATTTATAATAAATATATTTCCATTCAATATTTTTTTTATTTTTCAATTTCTTAAAATATATGAAATAAAAATTATGGGAAAATGCTTTTAATGAACCTAGGAAAATAGTACTAATAACAAAAAAATACTGAATTGCAGTGCGCCTTTTGCACTTGTTTAATTAGTACTCTTAGTGGGGAGCATATTGCACAATATCTCGCAATGACAGAGTGGTAATTTTATGGCAGCCAACTTTTATATCATATAATAGCTTAGTAGAAAGTTATACTGCCAATCTTGAGGTCGAAAGATCGATACCCGGTGGCGGCAATAAAAAAATATTTTATTTTCTCCATAATAATATTTTTTTTTAATTGACGAAAACGAGTTTTTTTTGCACTCGTTAAAAATTGATAAAACTATTGATTCACCTAAAATATTTACTCAGTGTATTATTTGATAGTTTAAAGTTCGGAAAGGGTGTCCTTATAACGTGGTTTATTGGGTTAATAACAGGGTTGATATATTTTTACTGTACATTCCCGGTTACAGTGGAAAAAAAGTTTTTTAGCAATTGTAATAAGAACAACTTAAAAAAAGAAAAGTAAATCAAATTATTGTAATGCTTTTGCAATGAGTTTTCAAAGTACTCTCTAGGGATATTTAACAGGACATGATTTTTTCGTAGTCGTCGTTTGTAAACCGTTACTTTGTAAAAAGTAGAAAAGAGAGTTATACAAAACGCCATTATTTCCACAAATGTCAAAGAGTAATATGATGTATTGTATGAAGTGGTTGCATGTATAGATGAGTTGTTAAGAGAAATTATTGAATTAATCCTCTAAGGGAAAAAGTACATACAAGCGTACATATAATAAACCGTTATGTGCGGTATTGGTTTATAAGCACATACAGTAGTGGTAGTAAATGTAGTTGGTAGTTTAATCTGAAGTGTTCCTTTATAGAGGGGGTTGATTTTCTGGCACAAAATGTCCTTGTATGTGTGTTAGTGTGCATACATACATATATTTATTATTGTATTGTGTTGATAAGCTTGGTTTCACTTACGGTTTGTTTTTAGGTTTTGCATGGGTTTTTCTTGTGTTGGGGTTTTTGGTTAGCCGTTATTATTTAAAGGATATATGTAAATGTAGCTTTCACTCCTCCTCCTCCTCTTTCTTTCGAATGTAAATTTAAATTTTTAATTAACAACCCTTACATATTTTAAAATTTACACATTTGTCAGTAAAACCAAAATGATTTATTTAACAAAAAAAGAAAAACAATAGACTTCCTGCTTGAAATTAACTTTGGCTAACAAAAAAAATATCTATCTCTTAATTAAAAAAAAAAATTAAAAGCTCTCTTATTTGAAAAACTCTTTTTGAAAAGCTTTCAATATCCTCTTTCCTTTTATTTAAATTTTTTTTACCATTTTTTATGTTTTTGTAAAAAAAAAAACAACGAACTGTTAACTGTTTCTATTTATTCATTTCTCCCCTTTTTTAACTCGTTTTTTTTTTAATTCATTGATGAGTTTTTTCGTATTCTGTTCTACTTATTGTTTTAATGTTGGAGCAAATTGTTTGTTTGTTTATATAGTGTATATTTTTATGAGATTTTTAGTTTGGGATTTTCGTGGCATTTTTGTGGCCTTTTCTCTGGTTAACCGTTTTTGGTCATGAAATATATACAATTACGCATACAATTTCACACACACACACACACACACACACACACACACACATACGCTCACGCATACACACATTGATATTGTTACACAAAATAAACTTTGTCAACGGTAAACCGCTATAAAAATATTGACTTGACCAAAAATGCTTGATTAACTGGTATGCTTTTTTTTGTAAACATTGTTACACTCACACCAACATTAATAGTTTATTGGTAATTGTTGTTAATTGAAATGACAAAATTATTTTAAAAGATATCGAACTGCAGAATGTATTTTGAAATACGACAGAATACGTATTTTCGGCTTTCGCTACAAAGCCATCATCAGTGTCGTTTTGCCTTGATGGGTTAAATATTGATAAAAATAATGATACTTATATTGATAATGGTCTACTTTCTTTAGTTTATGTTTTTTTTTTTTTAATATATGTCATTATGATGTATATACTTTTGCATTTTTAAAAGCCGGTTTTTGAAGCATTTTTTTCCACTCTGAACTCGGTATTTTCGAAACGTACTTAACACAGTAGGATGTCACATATGTGGCGCCACTAATGAAAAATCCATATAATTTTTTGCAACTACCAACCTTCAAATGCTAGCTTTCAAAATTTTATAACAATTCATTCATTAGTGAACAAGTTAAAGCTGTTTTAGTGACGCAACTTTCAAAGCAATTTCGGATAACCACCCAGCAAAAAAATTCTAAGTAATACTTTACTAACTTCTTTCTTCACTGCTTCACAAGTATCCGTTAGTGTATTTTTACTTCCTTTTTAGAAGTTATTCTGAAGAACTGCAAAATTTTACTTTTTTCATTGCTTCCAAAGTATCCGTTAGAATATTTTTACTGCTTTTTTAAAATTACTTCTGAACAACATCCAAAAAATCACTTAAATATTGCTTATAAAGCATAATTGCTCTAAAAGTGATCCTAAAAAGTGATTTCGGTATCATTTGGTATTTCTAAACAGATGATCGTGTGCGTTCGATGCCTGGATCGACCAATATTTTTTTAATTTTTTATTAAACTTTTTTTTAAATATTTCTCAAGGTTGGTAACTTTTATCGTTACCGTTATCGCTAAAGTACCGTTTCGAACTGAATACCCTTACCAATAACTCTAAAAAAAATTTCAAATACCGTTATCGTTACGGATACCGTTATTTCTATTGGTAGTTACCGGTATTTTACCGGTATTTATTAATTTTTATTAAAATGCCAATTTTTTTAATTTTTTTATAATAATCTTGAGCTTTTTTTTTATGGATAATAATTTTATGTAGTATCCCAGCAAAACCACACATTACCAAATAATGTGTAAAGTAATGAGTTGCCATAGGGGCCGATGCATTACTTTACACCTTAATTCACTGATGAATTGTACAGGCGATGAGCCCCAAGGTAATGTATGGGGAGGAGGTGATAAAGTAATTGGTTACTTATGGGGTTACGAGGATTGGAAAAGTTATGTGTCTAAAAATAGATTTTCGTTAAAAAAAAATTAATTTAAAAAAAATTTATTACAAATGTTTTTTTATTGAATATATCAAAGTGGTCACGCTGGGATTTGAACCTGGGACCCTGCTTGTTAGCCGAGAACACTACCACCTGAGCTATCGACACATATAACATTTGATTGCTTAAAAAGTTAATGAATTGTTGTGCTTCGTATTTGCATTCGTAATGCTTACAAAAAAACAGAAAGTAATGTGTCTAAATATAGATTTTGAAAAATGTTTTAATCATTACTTTCCATTTATAAATCTTGCAATACGTAATAAGTGATTGGTAAGTCATTACTTTTTATTTGGAAATAATGCAGAAGGTAATGAGGTATCATTACAACCCCAGTGTAGAAACGGTAATGACATATCATTATTTTTTGGACTACCAGTAGTGACACCCACTTACCTTCTGTGTTATTTTAAAACATATTTTTATCATTATTTCAAATAGAAAATAATTTTCTAGATTTTTTTTTTAAATTTTTTGAAATCTATTTTTAGACTCAATATTTTTTAAACACTGGTAAGCATATATGTAACAACATATTTTTTGATTTTTTGTATGTTGGTGAGTAAGCTTACTTGTGTGTAGCAGGTCAATTGTGTTTTTATCTATTAAATATTACATGTCGATATAGCTCAGATGGTAGAGCTGTTGACTGGCAATCTGTAGACCCAGGTTCGATTCCCGCACCATCAAATTTTATTTTAAAAAAAAAAAAATACAATAAAAAATATTTTTTTTTTTATATAATTTATTTTTTAAGAAAATCAATTTTTAGACTCATTATTTTTGTCAGTACTGGTAAGCACATAGGTAAGGATATATTTTTTGATTTTTCGAATGCTGGTGTGTAACGACAAAGTTTTGCTGTGATATTAAAACTACCAGCATTAAATTTAAAGCTTCTTATCTGTATTTTTACCACTTAATATATGGAAATTTTTTAGTACAGTGTTGTTTTTTCAAACGCGTCATATAGACCAGCTGCAATTAATATTGTAATTAATATGCATTTTTATGAATTTCAATTTAGTATGTTTGAGGTTAGAAAGAAGAAAAAAGCTTTTTTCTAAAAGTTATAAACACATTAATTTGCAAATCAGACTAGATTTAGTTCACCGTACACCCTCCAATATGAAGTATTTTTACAAGGCAATTTCAAAATTCCAATTTCCTAAAGTAGGATATATCGATTTTTTTGCCTCGAGGAGACCAGTGTTTTTCTATAAAGGAAAAATCCAATGAAAAAAAATTAAAAAAGGTGACCCCTACGTTCTACAACCAAAAAATAAAAAAAAATTTCTACGGGGTTTATCGAAAAACTCACTTAGCAAAAGATTAATGATTTTTTGCGAGGTTTAATTTTCTGACATTTGGGTGGTACATTAGGGTTGTAGCAACTGAGATCTGGTTGGTAACTACTAGAACGGGATACTTGAGGTAAATGGCCCTTAGAGCAAAACACTGGTCTCCTCGAGAGAAAAACATCGAAGTATCATACTTTAAGATCCGACTGTAAATGCCAAAGGTATAACGAAAAATGTAAAATGGCGACCCCTAAGTTTGGCAAAAAAAAAAAAACAAAAATACTTCATATTGGGTGTACGGTGAACTTTTTTTTTTTGAGGTATTAGATTTGAGGTGAAGAAGAAAAATAAACTTTTTTCTCTAAAAATTACAAACACATTAATTTTCAAATCAGACAGACATAAATTTAGTTTCTGCCTTTTTGTATGGACAGGCTTCATCAGTGATTTTCCATTAAATTGTATTATTGTTTATATTTTATTGTCAGATTGCCTCTATATGCTAATTTGTTCGACAATCCGTCGGCTGTAGGAATCGAAGCCATGCACTCCTACATTACAAACGTAACTATACTAGAGTTCAACAGCTTAGCCATCTAAGCCACGTAAGACCTTGAATGTAGTGTAGCTAATTCATAGTTTTCTTTCCTATTCAGCTTTCTGTTATTTTTTTTTACTTTCAGAAGTGATCAAACAGAAACATACAAACATTCTACTTAGGGTATTCAATTAATCGGCTTTTTACTTTAATCGATTATTCGTGCAAATTCGGGTTTTTTTTCTTAACCGGTTAATCGAACAAAATTTTAAAATTAATCGATTAATCGAAATAATTTTCTATAAAATAATATACATACACTTGTAGTGTATGACAAATTTTGTCATTATTTTTATTTTTTCTGTCCCCTCTTTCACATATTAAAATTTTATACAAATCGGGGAGAACCACACCACAATAAGTTAAAGAGTTAAAGAAGAATATTGTCGGATGCAAAGAACCGGTTGTAGAACAACTTGTACTTGCATGCAACCTATTCTACTTTATGTTCAATTATTGGTGATTTTTGTTTGAGTTTGTCCCAAAAGCAACATGTTCTTTTCCTCTAAACTAGAACAGGTTGCTTTGTAACCAGTTATAGAACCGGTTCTGCGACAGTGAAACATTACATTTTGACTCCCAGGAATCAGTTCTAGAACCTGTTCCATAAAACCGGTGGTAAAAGGACCTGTTGTAGAGCAGATTCAAAATAATTTTGCTGTGACCCCGTACATTAATTTGTATCTCTTTCGTATGCATTGAATACATGAAACATCCCTTTATTTTATTTTATTAATTCAGAGTGCTCACTAAAAAGGCTTTATTACATTGAGCATTAATTATAATTAATAATTACAATAATTATTAATCCTTTCGCTTAATATCAACGTTTAAAAATTCGTAAAAAATAATTAAAAATTTATTATACGTAAATAGATACCACTACTTTACTAGATAAGTCACAACAACATAATAGTAATTTGGAAGATGACAAAGCAAACTGTGACAATTTTATGTTGTTTTTGTTTTCTATTTGGGGTTTAAGATGTTTATTTACGCTCCTACTTGAAAACCTGAAATTCTCATTGAGTTGAAGCTAACAAATATTTCTAGAAATTCTAAAAGGTCGTCCCTTAATTATTTTCTTAGGTCAGAATGAAATCCGAATAGGTACAAGCCTACAGCAAATTATTTATCATAATTTTTTTAAAAAGTTTCGAGATTTTAGCACATTTAGTTTAATAAAAAATTTAAATTTTTTGTAATTTTCTACCAATTATTCAAAATCTGTACATTTTAAATCATTAGAACAATTTTTGAGAAAAATTTTTCGATTAATCGAATTGAATCGATTGAATACCCTAATTCTACTATTAAATTTTTTTGTTTATCTTCTAATCTGCTGATTTGCAAATTAATGTGTTTATAACTTTTATTTAGAAAAAAATCTTTATTCTTCTTCTTAACCTCAAACCTACTAAATTTAAATTTTTTGTTTTTATACAATACGTTTTTAAGGCAATTTATAATACCGGCACATACCGGTATTGCTGTTTCGATAACGGTATACCGTTACCGAAATTGTCTCAAATATAATTAATTTGCTTAAATTCAATATTTTTTAATTTTCCATTTTTTAGAAATGTATAAAAATAAAAATGATTAAAAATTACTTTTTATGCGCTTATGATAATAGTACCGAAAACAAAACTGAATTGCAGCGCACCTTTTGCACTTGTTTAAAAAGTACTTTTTTGAAGAGAATAAAGCAATATATCGCAATGACAATTTTCATATCATAGAATAGCTCAATGGTAGAGAGCAATCATGAGGTCGCAAGTTCGACAGCCGGTTGTGGCACTAAAAAAACTTTTGTAAAATAAAAAAAATATAATCTTTTTGGCGAAGAATTTTTTTTTTAACTTATAGTTTGAGAAAAAGAACTTCCTTTGCACTTTCTCAAAATTTACTGAAAAAATGTTGAAGTGGGAGTACTCCTCTCTCAATGTTAAAATAATTAGTGTTTACATTAAAAAAGAATTACATCTAGATCGCCAATTGTAGTGATTTTTCTACTGCTTCGGCATCTCTTTTTTTGCTGGGAGTAAGTAAAGTAAGAGCAGAGAAATTAAATCTATAAAATTTACAGAATTTTAATTATATTTGAGTTAACTGTTAGTTAATTGAAATAGACAAATTATACTATAAAACCTACAGAAAAACAACGGTTGCGTCTAGAACATTTGTTTTATTTTATTTAAATTTAGTTGAATGCAAATAAAAGTCCATTTTACTAAAGTCAACAGAAATATTTGCTAAAAAATAGTAAACTGCGGATTCCACAAGGCTAGATTTTTAGTTGCATTAAAAAAAATTTTAAAAAAAACCTTTGAAAAATTTTAGTTTTTAGTCTACTAATTATTTTGCGAATTTTAACAGTTTTTTCTGCAAGATAATTTTTAAATAATTTTTAATTGCTTTAACTAAAAATCTGAAACACTTTTTTTCTCTTAGTGTAGGCCTGTTTATAAATTCCCAGTAGTCAGATTTTGCCTGTGTAAAAAAACTATAACAAAACACAAGTTGAATGGTAGCCATTTTTACCATAATTGTCCCACAATATTTTTATCCTCACGAAAAAAAGATCAATGAACACCAAAAAAAAAAAAAAACACAAAATTCTTAAAATGGTTACACCAAAAAAACAAATCGCGGTTTTGTTTCACAAACCTTATTGTCTTACCGACAAAAAACTAACAACTTTAAACAAAAAATCAACAAAATCATAAAACACTGAACTAGTTTTTTGACCAATTTTTAGTGCAGTTTTTTGTTCACTGGCCTTGCATTTATTTTTTGCCCCACTAGACAATAGACTAATTCCAAGGAACTAGAAAATTACATAAACACAGTCATAAATATGACATAATTATAAAGAAGTTGTGCTATACATTTCTTTTTATGAACCTCTTAAAGATTATGACAAAAAAAAAAAATAAAACAGGGATCATAAAAATCATGGTGTGAATGTAATGCAGGTCACCTTAAGCTCGCACATTATATATACATCATCAATAACAAAAATATAATTAACGCGAAAAAATGTAAAATACAATTTTTTTTTTGTTGAGACAATTTTCAAAGCATCTGTAAAAAGGACCTAAAAATTATCCTTAGAAAAAAAAACGTAACAAAAAATTATAACAAAACGTGAAAATTTGAAATTCCTAAGAATTTTCTACGACCATAAATTGTGTTGCGTAATAATTTGCATGTTTTTTGCATAAAATATTTCAATTCCATTGTTGCATAATATTCGGTAAACAAAAATAAATTACCTAAAACTTGGGCAGAAAACCGAAAAACAAAAAATTATTACAAATTTTTATTGGTGTTCATCTTCCTGCTGTTTTTACTTGAGAATTTTTATGACGACGAAAATCTAGTCTAGTTTTTTGCACGACTTTGGTAAACTGCATTATTGTTGCGTCAACTATTTTACAGCGTATTTTTATGTTAATTTTTATGATTTTTTGTCATTCCTAGAAAATTATTAATATAGAAAAAAGATATCACAGCAAAGTGAATTTTTATGATTATTTTAACAAAAAAAAAAAAATATGTAACACAGTTGGAAATGTATACTATTTTTGAAAAATTCGTATTATATAGATTTAAAAAGAAGATCCTTCAATATTACTTTAATAATTGATTTCAAGGTTGTGGTGTTGAAAAGTTTATTTTTAATATAAATGAAACATTTTTGAAATAGTACAGTAAATAGGTCAACAAATTTTGATTATCTATTTTACATTTAAAATTGGGATTTCCACAGTTGTTTTTATATTACTTAGTAACCCACCCGAGTAAAAAAAATTATATATAATCATATGTGGCATACATTGCAATATATAATTAGACATGTCGTTATGTAGGTATATCCATATATAATTATATGTGATGTCTTTTTTCAAACTTTTTCCTTATATTATGCCATATATAATTTCATCTAATTAGATATCGGCCTTTATAATATTTGATATGGTATATATGATTATATATTACATAGCATGGCTGATCTTATTGCATATATAGTTGTATATAGAGCTATATATTAATATATAGGGCGGCATTTTAGGAATATATAATTATATATGGTATCATTTAAACAATATATAACTATATATGTATGTGGTGCGCATAATTCGGAGACATGGCCAAAAATGTGCCCAAACTATGCTGTATATGAGTCAGAAATGTCTTGATACTATGCGCAGGACCTAGGAAGAGTTTGAGGACAGTCCCCAAACTAACCAAATGTCTCCATACTAATCTAATATGATCATAATACGATCTAATTTGATACAACTAGATGTTCTCATTTTTCGCAAATAATTATATATAATATCAAAAGTCATATAATTTTTTTAGTAAGGATACTTATAGTCATATATGTGATTTAGTTATATCTGCATAAATATACCGTTTCATCCGAAGAATGGCCCGATATATTTTTATCAATTGTTTATCAATTTTTATGTAATTGTATCAGTTTAGATCTGACCTGATTAAATTATGTGTTAATCAGATGAAATTGTATCCGATTTTTGACCTGATACAATTTTATCGGTTTATTTATAATGGTGTCAGGTTTGGTTCAATTTTATATAAATAAAATATAATTGTATCCGACATTTACCTTATACAATTGTATCAAAGTTTTAAACTGATATCAGGTCGAAATTGGGATATAACTATATAATTTTGAATACAAATATATCTATTTGGACCTAAACTGATACCATGTGATATAAACCAATAAAATTGTATCAGGTCAAAAATCAGATACAATTTCATCTGAATGACACATAATTTAATCAGGTCAGATCTAAACCGATACAATTAGATAAAACTGATAAAGCTCCATATTTTTTTTTTAATAGGGAACATACCATATATGGTCCCATTTAAACAATATAGTGTCATATATGGTGCCATTTAAAAAATATAAGGTCATATATGGTAACTCAACTACAATATTAACTGTATTTCAGAAGCTATTAATTGTCATTCAGAAATTTTAAATGTATTTCAGAAATTATGGAATGTATTTCAGAAATTATTAATTGTATTCAAGAAATAGTCAAATCTAACTCAGAACTTGTGGATTGTTTATCATAGTTAATAGAGAAAAATTTCTAAATTACATTTCATAATTTCTGAAATACAATTGATGATTTCTGAATTACAGTTTGATAATTTCTGAAATACCGTTGCGAATTTCGGAAATACAATTAATAATTTCTGAAATACAATTGATAAAACTGAAATTCAATTCACTAGTTCTGAAATACAATTCATAAATCTGAAAAATAATTGATAAGTTCTGAAATACAATTGATAAAACTGAAGTTCAATTGATTATTTCTGAAATATAATTGATAAATCTTAAAAACAATTGATACAATTGTAGAGCGTTAAAAAGATGTAAATAAAATTATTGTTTTAAAATATTCAGTTTAATAAAAAAAATATAATTTTATAAAAACATTTATTGAAAATAAAATTATAATTTTATAAAAATAAATTCATTTTATAAAAAAATGCATAGCCGTGAAGGGTATCGAACTCGAGACCTTCTGAGTTTAAACCTTATTTTAACAAAATATTGTAATTTTTATAAAATCAGTATTCTGCCAGTGTATTATTTTTTGAACTGTTGTCAATATCTGTCTGGGATCTTATTTAATCCCAAATAAATGGAGATCTTACGTGGTACCCAAATATAATGCGGGATCTAATTTTATCTGTCATTTATCTGGATAGTTTTAGATGTAAATCCCCAAATATATTACTGTTTCTAATTGGATCTGCCATTTTAATACCGAAATAAATTGCTGGATATAATTCGACCAGCCATTTTTCGGATCAAATTATATCTAGGTTTATCCCCAAAGATATCATTGGACCTCTCAATTTTGAGATATAACTTGATCTTAGTTTATGGATATAAAAATCAATTGATATTTTCTGTATTTTAATTGACAAATTCTGAATTTAAATTGATATTTTTTGAATATCAATTGATATTTCTGAATTTTAATTTATGCATTGTTGTTTTCTGAATTTCTATTGATATTTTCTGAATTCCAAATGGTACGAGTAATTCCGAATTTCAATTGATACTTTCTGAATTTCAAATATAAATTCTGAAATTCAATTGATATTTTCTGCATTTAAAATTGCAAAAGTTGTAGTGAAAATCGCAACGAAAGGAGCGGAGCGACTTCTGTTATTACAATTTGAAATTGAGACAAGGACCACCAAAAAATTAGACCACAACTTACGAAATATCTGGAAGTAAGAAAAATTCTACCTTATGCGCGACGTATTCCGAATTTTCTTCAAATTTTTGTTATTAAACGTTACTTTTGTCCCACGAGATGTCTTTTCGAATAAAATGCGTTGTTTTCGTTTTCCACTTCAATTTAAGAATCTTATTTTCGCCCTGTTATAATTATATTATTTTTATTATTATACCCTGCGCCTCTCTATGGAACCGGGTACGTTGTGGTTGTATCAAAAATAATGGCCATAGTCAGGCGCAGCCTATGGTAAACCGATCGGCTCAGTCACTTGTTGATTCGATTTAGTGATACCCGTCCTTCATTCCGTCCATGTATTATTATAATAAAAATATCCTGAGAGAACTATCTTCATGATATTAATGAAATTTTGCGTAAAAAGCAATGACTGCACTGGAACTCGTCCATTGAAACTTTTCATAAATATAATGCAAGTTTTTATAAAATTTTATGACTATTATCAATAAAAAAACTAGATTTATAAAAGTTTCAACAGTTTAATGAAGAATTTTACTATTTTTGGTCCAGTAAAATTCTTTCTGTATACAGCTCACAGTTTTTTTTTTATTTATTTATTTATTTATTTATTTATTTGAACAGTTTTGCAGATAATTGGCAGAAATTTAGTACATAAGTTTGTGTAAGAACTAACCCCATTAAAAATGGTTAAAATAGGTCCATGATTAGACATGGCCAGCATTGTGAATTTATATTGTATTACAAAACCAAGGCGATTTGAAGCGAGTTTTTGCACAGTATTTTTGAATACATAATTGTATTCATAAATCAATAGTTCTCAACAACTCGATAACAATTTAACAGATAAAAATATCACCACATTGACACATGACAAACAAAATTGTTAAAATGCATTTTCCACGTCAACATTTTTAATTGAATCAATTAAATATTTTTGAGATATGACAAATTTCCAAATTTTTTTCAATTAAAATTGTTTGTTAAAACTCAAAAAATGTATTTGATGAAACACAACAAGTTCTTTGCTGACTCGGTCATTATCATCTATTTCAGTTAGTGAACTACTTCGTTCAAATCGTTATTTTTTGTTTTCAGCTGAGATTGAACTGGGTATCGTAAACTGGTTTGTTCGTTTCATAACTTTTTTATGGACTATTCGCCTTTTACATGATTTTGCTATGCAGTTGCCTACAGGCGAAAGGCATCAGAAAATCTCCAACTTTTTTAAAAATAGGAATTGGTGATTTTTTCTCAATTTCGGACAAAATTTTAATATTTCCTAGAAAAACGTTTCAATTTTAAATAATTTATTTAAAAAGATATGCAAACAATTGTTCGAAAACCGAATATTGATAATCTAGTTCATACCATTCAGAAGAGTGAATCGTACAATTGAACTACACAGTTAATAAACGACACAGTTCTATTGCACAAACGTGATGTTTTTATTTACAAAATCAGCTGTAGGCTCACTTTCAATTAAAAGTTTAATTGTATTTCCAAAAAGTTGAATTGTATTTACAAACTACTTTTATCGGTCTTTATTAAGATCCTTCCGGTATTTTACAGTGTTTGGAAAGCCGAGAAGTTCAAAGAATGTCGAAAATGTTATTGGTCTTTCATGATTATTTAATTCTTTGGTACCTCGATGTCTAACTGATAGATCATATTTTAAATGCCCATCAGGCTTGAAGGCCAAAAAATTTACTTGTAAAGTTTAAAAACCCACAAATATTGAACAGTTCCTGATCGCTATTTTGGGTTTGTCGGAGAAATCAGAATTTTATCTTTTAAAACGAGTTTATTACCGTTAATTAAAAAAAAAATCATACTGTGGTGCAGGCTCTTCTATAATCGGCATGCCCGACTTTAAATTTGTTACTGTCCAGAGTAGAAATGGTAAAAACATCATTATTTTTTGACTACCAGTAATGACACCAACTTACTATCTGGATTATTTTAAAATATGTAAATGGGCTGCTAAAAATTTGTTACTTTTTCCATTATTTCAAAACTAAAAATAATGCGTTAGCAATAACGACTTTTTATGCGCTTTATTTAAAATATGTATTTAGTAATCTTCTAGATTTCTTTTGTAAATTTTTTTGAAATCAATTTTTAGACTCAATATTTTTTTCAACCTCGGTAAGGATATACATATGTATGCATATAGCAACATATTTTTGTATTTTGGCGCATATAAAATGTCGAGATAGCTCAGATGGCCAACTGTTAATCTGGAGTTCTAGGTTCGATTCCCGGTCGATTTTTTTTTATAAATCTTATTTTTTTTATCCATTTTTGACTTATTCTTGTTGTTTAATGCTGGTAAGCATATAGGTAACTAGAGATGGGCGCGTGACACGAAATGTGAGTCGTGAGTGAGCGTGAGTTAAAATATTGGCACTCACGTGAGTCGTGCGTGAGCGTGAGTTAAAAAAAAAATGTTCGTGAGTGAGACGTGCGTAAGTAAATTTTTGTGCGTGAGTTTGCGTGATTATATTAAACCAGATTGCAATATTTTACAATTTTGCAAAAATTCCAGAGATCTTCCCGTCCATCAAAAACTGGCTACAAAAATAATGTGTATTCCAGTCTGGTCAGCTACTAGCGAACGGATGTTTTCTACTTCTGCCAGAATTATTGAGGAAAGAAATCGAATTATTTATCAAAACGTTGACAAAATTTTGTTCCATCACAAAAATTTGGAATAAAATTTAAAATTATTGGCATATAGCTTAAAAATGCGGGATTTTTGGCAAATTTTGGACATTTATTGTGAAAAAATGCAACAATATAAATTTATTCAAAGTATTGGCCATCGTTTCCCATCTTTCTGGCAATATATGGACTCCGCACCAAAAGAACTGCTAATTTTTGAGGCCAAGAACGAATCAAATCATTTTCGGATACTCTGTTCTGAAGTGAATTGTATTCTATATATCTCTATAGGTAACTACATATTTTTTTGATTTTTCGTATGTTGGTGTGTAAGCATAACTTTTGCGCGAAGTCGCCATGCAAAAGTATTAGAAATGTAATAAGCAAAGTAACTAGTCTACATTACCTGTTATGTAATTACATAACCATATATCTGGGAATGATTTTCTAAACTTGGTAAATACAAACAAATATGTTTTATAAAATTTACCATAATGTGTTCTATAAACAATGTCTCAGTTTTTGTATAAAAAATTTCATTTCAGGATTAGAGAATTTTCCCAGAGGAAAAGGAATCAGTCTCAATTGGAAGCAGGGTTCTATAAACAAAAAAATTATAGTCCATATGATACCCTATATCATTTTATATCAAATTCCAGAAAAGCATATGCCGAAAATTTGAATGGGTCGAAATAGACTCGTCCAAAAATGTTAGTGAAAACCATGGTGATTTTGAGGTATAAAAATTTTAAATTACACATTATTTGATAGATCACATCATTTAGAATATGACTGTGGAGAAAAATGTTTAGTTTTATTACGCGATAGATTTACGAAAAGAGTTTTCTTTAAACGAAATGTCAAATTGGAAAGTTTTTCGAAGTTCCACACTAGATTTATGTATAAACAATTTTATTATACATTTTATTGCACTTAAAATTAAATACGCCATTTTGTTTCTTACAATTTAAATTCTCGTTTACAATTTATGGGAATATTTATTTTTTAAAACTCCGTACCTATAAGTTGACATCATAGATGCCAACTTTTTCATAGCAAAAAGCGCAAAAAATATACAAAAAAGGGTAAAAACGCGCAAATTTCTACTTAAAAACGGGTAAAAAAGCACTAAACATTTTTTACGACCTTTAAAAAAATTTGTCGTGTTTCACATACGTAGTTTAATTAAAAATAAATAAAATTGTAATATAAGCGTACGACCTACATCAGTAATTACGTCGACCGGGGGTAAAAAAAAATAAAAACGAATAACTTTCGCAAAATTTTTGAATTTTATTCCATGTTTTGTGATTATAATATAATAATTTAAGAAAAATTAAGATTTTTTAAAATTTAAGTACCAGTTTTATAGTCAGAACTAAGAACGATTATATATGTACATATGACCATAACTAAGTTTTTTTTTTTTAATATACAAAATTGAGAATTTTCGCGTTTTGACACATCAAACAAAACTGCATTTAGCCAATGTTGCCAGTTTTGACGATTTATCGTCATTTAGACGATTTTTACTATCGAAAATAGCAAAATGACGATTTGACGATTTTCCTCTTCAAAATTACGATTTTTTTCAAGAGGAAATATAGCAACAATTGTTCAAAAGTATGTTATTTTTCCATGATCTAAATCAATAAATCTGAAAATTTAGTCAGCTAATTTATAAATATTTATCATAAAATTTTTATTTAAGGTAGTCATTTTAGAATCTGATGGTTTTTTATAGGAAAACTAACACAGAATCTGGTAATTATTTTTACTTAAAATATTTTTTCCTAAATCTTTAATAAATGTAACGTGTTTTTCGAAGGGATGTATAAGTCTTATCGGACTCCTTTTTTCATGTAAATTCTTTAGTAGGTACCTGTAAAATATCTCTAGACTAAGTACATTAAAATCTAAAGTTTTTTCGATATTGAAAATTTTTTTAAAGTGAACTTTTTCTTTCGAACAATTAATTTCAGTATATGGTAAATTTTCAATACATATATAAAAAAATATTCTAAGACTTCGGTGAAGTGTTGCGTCATTTCTATAGAAATTCTTTTTGTTACAAAATCAA
Organism: Leucophora obtusa; assembly: GCA_949987735.1. Taxonomy (NCBI): domain Eukaryota; kingdom Metazoa; phylum Arthropoda; class Insecta; order Diptera; family Anthomyiidae; genus Leucophora; species Leucophora obtusa. Next base: position 210,170,444 of record OX465297.1, read on the forward strand.
TTTACATTGAAAGTTTCCTTAACTTCTACCAAGCAAATAAAAACATAAATTTTTATAATTTTTCTTAACCCTTAAATGCATGATCTCTTTGATTATAACAATTTTTTTATATATGATTTCTAAAGGCGTGCATATTTCAAGAAAAATACCAAAAAAAATATTTTTTAAAAAAAGGTGATTTTAATTGAAAAATATGGTTTTTTCCAAATAGCTAAATTGTGATTATTTTAACGTGTATAAAAAAAAAACAAAAAAAATTCTATAAACTATAATTTATACATTTGTTGTCGCCAAAGTGAATTTTATTGCGGGAATACCACTTTAAATATTTAAACAAATATTTTTGAATATTACACTTTTTGTAAAAAAAAACGCGTGTTTTAGATTTTTCACAAATATACAGAGCAAAACCAAGATTTTTACTCTAACTGTTTAAAAATTCTGCGCTAAACTATAGGAGTACTATGTACAGAAGCGGCCCCTAGTGTCCAAAAATGCAGTTTTGTGCATCAAGTGGGTTTTTTTTTATTAAAAAACCGGTTTGTTGCTAAATGGCTACACCATGCATTTAAGGGTTAAATTACAGCTGACACCGAAAACCATGTTTTTTTTAAATTTTATATTATGGTTTTAGGGTTATAATAATAAAAATATTTGATTATTAAAGTTTTGACGATTTTTAACAATATTTTGACGATATTTCAAAACGCAATGACGATTTTTTCAAAAATATTTGACGATTCTGTGCCCAATTAACCTGGCAACACTGCATTTAGCTCGAATAGCATGCCATTTATAACTTTTCCTTGATATTTTAATTTATCGTTATTGAAAAAACAACAAATATTGATAGATTTCCTGATATTGCCATAACAACAATAAAACACAAAAAATTTATAAAAAAGCACAAAACGCGCTAAATAAATTTCGGAAAAGCACCAATTTAGCGCTTTTTTCAGTTACGCGTTTCAATAATATTTCCCGGGTAAAAATTTTAATATGGTGTCTTATATAATTATATCTTATCTGATAAGTTCCAATATACAACCACACACAATTTGATCCGAAAAATGGGTCATCTAAATGTGTCTAATTATATCAAATTAGATATAATTTGGTGCAATTTGATCCGAGATTTGTCCATATCCAGGATATCAAATTATATATACTGCCATATAAATATATCTGACTTTATATAATTCAACCAGATAGTAGGTAGGCTTTTTATGACTGGAAGTTATGCTTAACAGCTATTAAGTTGACAATTGAAATTTTAAACAATTTTAAAGGCCCAAATTTTAGAAAACATAACCCAATGTTTAAAAATTTTCCTACAAAAATTGGTTGTGTTTTATAAAAATGCATTTGAATGCTTTTGTCTTAGGAAACGTACGCATAACTTTTTTAATATGAAATTATATATAAAAAAATAACTTAATTTGTTTATGGAGCCTTATATGGTTATATGTGAAGCCATGTTAATTTAAATCTTAATTTACAGATAACTAAAATTAATGTTGAACTATATATTAGTTTGTATAGGATTATATATAAAGTTATATAAAATTACAAAAAAATATTTTTAGTATGGCGTCACATACATTTTTATGTAACTTTGCATGGAACCATATATAATCATATCGATCACTACATATATTTTTATTAATTTCATATGGCTTATGTAATTATATATGGAGTAAGATTTGGGAACATATACTAGCATCAATTACCATATAAAAAATTTGTTCAAAAAATAATATCAGATGTAGTTGTATATATTGATATGTGTCTTAATGTGACTCCATTCATAGCCATATATAGCACAATCACATTATATATGACCATATATAACAATTTTTACCCGGGTTTTCGCGTTTTGGTACATCAAAAAGCACCAGATTTAGCGCGAAAAGCACTAACCATGGCAACCATGGTTGACATGTCTTTCTTTCAAACCTTGTCTTTCGCTTAAAACTTCTTTCATTATGTTACACAAATCCTTTCCTTACTCTTTAACCATTAACTTAACAATTGTTTATATTTTCATGCTGTTGTGTAAAGTTACAAAATAAAAAAAATAAACTGAAACAATAGACATGTTGTAATACAAAATAATTGCGAATTCCGCTGACGGTTAAAAAAAAGTATATTTTAAAGATTTTTTTATGGCCGAGCAATTTATGCACTCCTTCGTTGTTATCCTTAACTTAACAAAAACAAAAATAGATAGAAAAGAACAACAATACAACCGAATGCGTTTTTTTTTTTATAAATACAAAAGGTAAAAAACAACTCATTTATTATGATTTTGTTGTATGTACAAGAAACAATAGCAACAAAAAAATCCCCGAGAAAGTGGTAAATAAAAGGATTCAGTCATGTATAAAGTGTTGGGTTATTGTTGTTAGAGCTTGGCAGCAATTTTTATGAGTTTTTCTCGTTTATTTTTTTGTATTTTGCCAAACAAGGACATTACAGCTAACCATAAAGGTGTTGGTGTTGGTGTTGTTGCTGCTAAGTATTTGTATAAAGGTGTAGGAGTTAAGTAATTTGCAAAAAATTACAAAATTTTATGGTTTGTTTAACAAAACGCAACATTATATATGATTACGTTTTTTAGCTGATGATGCAGCCTTTTATGCTAAAAATAAAAAGACGCGGAAACTCATACAACATTGCATTAAGGAAAGTAAGTGCGAAAGAAAAGAAGAGATGGATAATTTCGAAGAAATATTATGCGAAAGGATTTTTTTTTTGTTGTCATAAAAAGCAGTTTTTTAAACGAAAGGATTTTTTCGCATGAAAAAGGGTAATTGTACTAGGAGTTATACTAAAAACATGGAAAAGTTATATGAGGTTTTTCTAAAGAAATGTATTTAAAAAATCAATTTTCTAAGAAACATAACGCCATAAATTAACAGTTATAAAGCCTTGACTTATGAGGAAAGGATTACTTAATATTACAAAACTATGATTTTTTTTATAAAAACTTCAAAAAAATTGTTCATATTTTTGTTGGAAATCTTTTAAAAAATGCTATTTTGCTATAAACAACTATCCCTCGATTTACATGGTAGATGAGTTAAAAGATAATTCTAAAAGAAATTTTTGGTTGAAATCTAAAACAAGGTAGATTTTAATTTACATTGTGTGCGTTCGGCAGATACAATTTAATAGTCAACAGTAGTACAATTATCTACCTGCTGAATAACCTGATTACGATACTTTAAGAATTAAAGTTCAAAGCAAAAACGGTAATAACTAGGGCAAGGAATTTCATGCAATTGCATGTTTTTCTCTCGATAGTCCAAAACAAATATAGACTAAATATTTATCCGAATTATCAAATTTAGAACAAAATGGCATCGATTTGTAGTTACATATTTGTGCATATTTCAATGTATGGGTTTTTGCATATTTTGACTTAAATGCATATTTGGTGCCTTTTTAATGCATATTTTGTGCTTTTTAATGCATATTTGTGCATATTTTTCGTTTTTAGGACCATTTTGTAATTTGTAAAAAATATAAAAAATTTATACGTTTTCGTATTTATTCAATCAAAATATTTTTTTTTTTATTATTTCAAAAAGCTTGGAGTTCTGTGTCTAACTTAAACTAACTTACATATATTTTTATATTTTAAATTACGTTATTTTTCGAACAAATTTTTTTTTGCGCATATTTTCGATTTTTATTTTTAAGTGCATGAAATTCCTTGGCTTTTTTTTTTTTTTTTTACGGGAAGCAACACTCAGGAAATTCTTCCTATTAATTAACGTGTTGCTTCCTTTGAAAAGGCGATAGAGAAGAAATGAAAGGTTGTGAAAGATGAAGGGCTTCAAATATGGCAATAACAAAGGATATTAGTAATAACAAAGGATAAAAATAGCATTGTTTGATTTCGCTGATGTAAGTCTAGTTGAGTTTCTATCCTCCTGTCCTTATCGAATTCTTTCAATTTTTTTATTCTCTGTAATTTACTTGTAAAAATTCTAGCATATTTCTTTAATTTAAAGAGAACGAGATATAATATACATTGAACGAAAAACATTCATTTACCAAATAAACGATCAACTATACATCAGAGCTCCGAAGAATTAATTCCTTAATTCATTTTTTCAATTTTGAATTAAAAATTCGATGAATTAATTCACAAAGCACCATCTATTGAATGAAATTAATTCATATTTGTTTTCGATCGATTTATTTTGTTACGAATGAATTCAATTGCTATAGTTCTTTTTATTCATTCAAATGAATTAATTCACTGGTAAACGCGTTGAATTTTCTAAATCGAACGGAAAAAATGTGAATTAATTCCTTACTGAATTAATTCATCACTGAATTTGTTCAATTTCGTTTTCGTTCAGTGAATCAAAAAAAATACGTTCACTGAATTGAAAAAAAAAATTACGTTCACTGAATTCAAAGCCTGTTTTCTGCCGTCCTGTAGAAGAAAACATTTATTTATTAATAAAATTTGTAATACGAGTAATAAGCAATTTTACATCGTTTGCTAGTAAAAATAAACAAATTATATAGTAGGTGTTAGAGAAACCCGATTCAGTTTATCAACCTACATGATTAAAAAACAAATCCTTTTACTATAAAAATAAAAACTTTACAGATATAGAAGAATTTTGAAAAAAATATAAGTATTAATTTTTCAAACTTATGCTTCCCCGTAAAATGTAGATGCTTGACTATGGCGTACTTTATTTATACGTTTTTACAATGCTAAGAAATCTACAAGCTATGAAAATATGTTGCTGCGTCTTATTTGAATATAGTGAATGTAATTTTTATTTTTCAATTCAGTGAACGTAATTTTTTTTCTCAATTCAATGAACGTATTTTTTTTTAATTCAGTGAACGTAATTTTTTTCTCAATTCAATGAACTTATTATTTTTTAATTCAGTGAACGTAACTTTTTCTTTTTTTAATTCACTGAACGTAATTTTATTTTTTTCTTTAATTCACTGAACGAAAATGAAATTGAACGAATTCAGTGGTGAATTAATTCAGTAAGGAATTAATTCATTTTTTTTCCGTTCGATTTATAAAATTGAACGCATTCACCAGTGATATAATTCATTTGATTTAATAAAAAGAACTATAGCAATTGAATTAATTCTTTAAATATGTTGTTTGATGAACGCGTTCAGTTAAACGCATTCAGTGAATTACTTAAGAAAACGAATTAATTCAATTCTAGAGAAAATTGAATTCGATTGGTAGTGAATTCATTCAAAAAGGAATTAATTCTTCAAGGCTCTGCTATACATACCCCTCATTCAATATTCTACACTTTCAGGAATGAAAAGACAATCATTTTGGGGATTTTCCAGTTCGCCTTCAACAATTCTCTTTAGAAAGTGGTGGCACTACTGCAATTATGAAACATCAGATTTCATATTAAAACATACATAATTTGCTAACCAACTAAATGAGAGCAGCAAAGAAATGTGTAAATACTAATGTTTTCGAAGTTTTGGAAAGCATAAGCACCCTACGTGAAATTTTAACAAACTGTCACCGAACTGGCCCCTTTATATGAAATAGAGTGGTCACTTTCACATGACGTTGTCATAGGAGGGGGAAATTGACCCCTTACGACATGTCGGAAGACAAATCCTAGGACAGGTTACTGAACTCTCATAAAACACAAAGTTCAGGGACCTGTCCTGGGGTTTGTCTTGTGACATGTCACAAGGGGTCAATTTCCCCCTCCTATGACAACGCCATGTTAAAGTGAACACTCTATTTCATATAAAGGGGCCAGTTCGGTGACAGTTTGTTAAAATTTCCCATACGGCAACTACAGAAATATTTTTAATTTTTATTTTTAATTTTTTTTATTATTTTAAAATAAAAATTAAACCAATCCAGCTAAAAAACATATGCCGAAGCAGTAGAAAAAGTACTACAATTAATGATCTAGATGTACTTCTTTTTTAACATAAACACTAATGATTTTAACATTGAGTTGTCATAGAAGAGGAGTACTCCGACTTCAACATTTTTTCAGTACTTTTTGAACGACTGCAAAGAAGCTCTTTTTCACCAATTAAAAATTTAAAAAAATTTCTTCACAACAAAATTATATTTTTTTATTTTACAAAAGTTTTTTTATTGCCTGGTATCGAACTTGCGACCTCACGATTGCTAGTCTAGCGCTCTACCGCTGAGCTATTCTTTGATATGAAAGTTGACTGGCATAAAAACACCACTTTATTACTGCGAGATATTGTTCCTTATTCTAGTGTAAAAGGTGCACTCCAATTCAATATTGTTTTCAGTACTATTTTTACAGGTGCATAAAAAGCAATTTCTCACCATTTTTTCTATATACACATATTTTTAAAAATTTTAAAATTAAAAAAAATATTGAATTTAAACAAATTAATTATAAATATTAAAAAAAAATTAATAGAGTAAAAAAAAATAAAAAAATATTGGTCCCGCCGGGAATCGAACGCGGGACCCTCTGTTTGGAAATGCCAAATGATGCCAAAATCACTTTTTATGATCACTTTTACAGCAATTACTCTTCAGAAGCAGTACTTAAGTGATTTTTTGGATGTTGTTCAGAAGTAATTCTAAAAAAGCTGTAAAAATATACTTACGGATACTTTGGAAGCAATGAAAGAAGTAAATTTTGAAGTTGTTCAGAATAACTTCTAAAAAAGCAGTAAAAATACACTAACGGATGCTTGTGAAGCATTGAAAGAAGTAGTTTGTAAAGCATTACCTGCAATTTTTTTTTCTGGGAATATAATGGTTTAATTTTTATACTTGAAGTTTTGCTTAAAAATAACAAAACTTTTGAAGATATAACAGTTTGTTTTTGCTATTTTTAGTCTAGTAATATTTAGCAAAATTTACTGCTGATTTTACCGTAAAATTTGTCATTTTCAGTTAACTAATAGTTTACTTAAATATAACTAAAATTCTGTATATTTAACAATTTTATTTTTGCTGTCCTTATTTTACTAGTATTTATGAGTGTAGTTCACTTGACGAGTGAATTTTCAGTGTATCACAGTGTTATCTTTAGAGTTAACTTTTAGGAGGAAACCGCGGAAAATATTTTATTTTGTGTCAGTCTAAAGGCAGTTTCATATAATTTGTGTCAAAATTTATATTAAACATGTTTGCAATACTTCTAAATCTTTCTTTTTTGCCTGTTTGGTTTTTTTTTCTCTATAAATAAGCATTTTTTCACGCTTCGCAAAAAATATGCATAATTTTCTTTTTGTAAAATTATTGTCAAGCTATTTATGACTTTGAAATTTTTGTCCCTTAGTTTTTTGTTTTGTTCTTTTTGGTGTTATAAAAAGAAAACTAAAACACAGGCTGTATTTTTAGGAAAAATTATCGCAGGATATTTATGACCCATTTATGAGGTCATATTATTAGGCCTGTCTTATGTTGCTTTCTTTTGTAGTTTTGGGAATATGCGTAATTTACAGCTATGGCGAAACAGCAAATTAGTTTTCTGGGAAATGTGCGCTATTGTTAGGCAGTGGAAATTTGCAAATATTTTTTTAAAGAACAAAAAACTGCACTAAAAATTGGTCAAAAAACTAGTGCATTTTTTTCAAATGTTATGTAAACATTTTTTAAGTTTGTTTTTTGGTTAGGTTGTAAAAATCTTTTAAAATTATTTTTGAGGTTAGTAGGACAATAAATATGTAAACAAAACATTAGTTTATTGTTTTAGTTTTTTTTTTTCTTTATAAAATACAAAAATTTTGTAGGGCGATTTAAAATTTTTGGAATTTCGAAAATTCTTATAAATTTTGGTTTGGGTTATTTAAACGCCCACTCTGACTTTTAGCCTAATTATTCAAAACATTTGTGAAAAGGCACTGTGAAAGTGTAGGATTTACAAAGTTAAATTTTAAAGTCAAAGGATTATCCTAGCGATTTAAATTTAGCCATTGCTAACCTATTTAACTCCATCTCTCTCTCTCTCTCTCTCTGTCTGGTCAAGTAAAGGGGTGTCGTTTGTTGGCAAAATATACAAATTATAAATAATATAAGCGTACGTAAAGTACGATTTTACAAGATGTTTGTTATCTAGAAAACTGTGCATTAAATTTTCTTAGTAATATTTGCTGGCAAAAAGTGACGCCGCTGTATTAAACTTGCCTTAGGGCTCAATTATAAGAAATAAGCGTAACATTTTCAAAAAGGATTAAATTTTAAAATTATAGAAAAGGTTGCACTTGATTTGTTGTTTTAGTATTTATACTAACTACTGAAAGACCTTGTAATGTTTTGTGATCATTGTTTGTTGTTAATTGTCATTTTATTGATCTGGCTTTGTTAAGGATTCACTCGGCTTCTAAGTAAAGGATTATAGAAATGCATACAGGCCACATGATTTTTTTTTTTTGATAGAAATGAAGGCAATCGCTTTACTGAGAGCAATAGAATTAGGTCTTTATTAAAGACTTTTCACTTAAAACTTGGCCGCAGTCTAGCAAACATAAAACTGATCTTTACATTAATCCCTATGTTCGTGCAAAAAGAATCATCTTATGCAGGCTGACATGATTCCCGGTTACCCTTATACTTAATATATGAAAATGGCGTGTTTTATGATTCCAACTGCATGGAATACGAGTAAAAAGTTAAAGTCGGGCATGCCGACTATACAATACCCTACACCAGTCTGGGTAAAAGCCAACTAATGTTTGGATCCGAAATTCGAATGGGTTAAAATGGGGCTTGTGTCAAAATTTTCTATAATGTGAGTCAGCGCACCAAATTTCTTTAAAATATTTTAATATTTGCGATCTGCAGTTTGTAACCAAGCTAATTTTGGGGGGACCCTTATATGGGCACTAGGTCTAAACATAGACCGATGTTCACCAAAATTAATAGGCTTCGTCCTTGGGCTGCCATAGGTCTAGGTCGGTGTACCAAATTTCATCAAATGTCTTAATATTTGCGACCTGCAGCGTATAAACAATATAATTTTGGTAGGACCCTTATATGGGCACTAGGTCTAAACATGGACCGATGTTCACCAAAATCAATAAGCTTCGTCGTTGGGCCGACATAAGTCGGTGTACCATATTTTATCAAAATATCTTAGTATTTGCAACCTGCAGCGTATAAACAATATAATTTTGGTAGGACCCTTATATGTGCACTAGGTCTAAACATGGACCGATGTTTACCAAAATCAATAGGCGTCGTTCTTGGGCCGACGTAAGTCGGTGTAGCAAGTTTCATCAAAATATCTTAATAGTTGCGACCTGTAGAGTGCGCACAAGAATGCATGGACAGACAGACAGACGGACGGACGGACAGACGGACATCGTTAAAACGAAATAAAAAAAAATTCTAAGCCGATCGGTATACTATAAGGTGGGTCTAGGACCAATAGTTTTTGGTGCTACAAACATCAGCACAAACTTATAATACCCTGACAACATAGTGTGTAGGGTATAATGAATATTTGAATACAATTATATATTGTGGTTTCCTCAAAATATATAGAAACTTTAGTATTAGTTATTAAATATATGCGAATTATAAGCGAATATGGAAAAACCACCTTTTATAGGGTGACAGGCAGTGTTACCATATATTTTTTTTAGAAAAACTGTAAATAAAAACTGATTCTTTATAGAAAAACTGTTTTTCTAAAAAATTTTAAAAATCAAAAGAAATTCTGGGATCCCGAAGTATAATGGGATTAAATATTATACCAGGGTATTACTTTTCAAAATATCGAGATTTAAATAATTTAATTGCCTTTGATATAGTACACGACTTTTGGCATAGCCTCCTAATAAAATATTTTTTTAGAATTTTGGTCTCCTAGGCCCAAATCTAAAGTTAAAAAAAGTTAATCGAATCACCCTTCCGAAATTAACCCCTGACTTAGGATAGAATACTTTACTGGTTAATGTTTTACTTCAAAATATTTTTTATTGATGTGGCATGCATTCCACATAATATTGACTTTCATTTGATTGATTATTGTTATGTCGGGAATTACTTATGTGTTTGAAAAAATTACGTTTTTTGGAATTGTCCTTGATCATAATTGAAAAAATAGTAGTAAATTGTTATCGAGAATTGGCAAATATTTATTAAAAAAAAAAATAAAAAATCAATGTTGGAGTTTTTTGATGAGACATTGTATTAATTTTTTCAAAAAATATAAATTTATAAATTATCCTTCATTAAGAAATGATCTGAAAAGTTCGGGTCTATGTCCATCGGGTCTATGACGTGTCAGATAACGCTTAGCCAATTTTATTTCGTGCTAATTTTTTATGAAATTTGTTATACAAATATTTCGGTTTTCCATATTATATAGGTATTTTTAAATTCATTTATTTTTCGATTTGTACCTAATTTTTCACAATATGAAAGATTTATTGTAATTTTTGGGTCATATGCATAACCACTTTCTATATTCATAAATGGCTTACAAAACAAATATTTTATACAAAATTCATTTTATAAACATGTTATAGAGCTTTCAAATTATTATCATTGGCACTTTTATATTTTAATTCTTAAATTTTAGTTTAAAAAATAAAAAAAATTAAAAATTAAACAAATGTGCCGATTTAATATGAAAAAACTGTAAAAAATCCATGAATTTAAAAAAAACTGTTTTTTACATGAAAAAACTGTAAAACTGTTAGCCATACCAAAAAACTGTAAAAAAAACAGTTAAAACTGGCTATATGGCAACACTGGTGACAGGATATCGGCTACCAGCATACAAATGATCGAAAATTGCACATTTATCGGGCTACACAATACTAAAAATGGATATTATATTAAGACTAAACATACCAACTGTCTCCTAATACATATATCGCATCCCTTGTAAAAAAGTTTAGATCTCATCAGATCTGTTCTAAATGGGTATGGTTGAATCTACTTAGATCCGGTGTCAGAGCTGTTCATATGATGATGATGAAAAACTAAAAATGTTGCGCACCCCCAGTGTAGAAACGGTAATGACATATCATTATTTTTTGGAGTACCAGTAATGACACCCATTTGCCTTCTGCATTATTTTAAAACATATAATAATGAGTTACTGATAATGACTTATTTTTATCATTATTTCAAATAGAAAATAATTTTTTAGATTTTTTTGAAAATTTTTTGAAATCTATTTTAAGACTCAATATTTTTTAAACACTGGTAAGGATATATGTAACCACATATTTTTTGATTTTTTGTATGTTGGCGAGTAAGCTTACTTGTGTGCAGCAGGTCAATTATGTTTTTATCTATTAAATATTACATGTCGATATAGCTCAGATGGTAGAGCTGTTGACTGGCAATCTGTAGACCCAGGTTCGATTCCCGCACCAGCAAATTTTATTTAAAAAAAATACAATAAAAAAATATTTTTTTTTATATAATTTATTTTTTTGAAAGTCTATTTTTAGACTCATTCTTTTTGTGAGTACTGGTAAGCACATTGGTAACGATATATTTTTTGATTTTTCGTATGCTGGTGTGTAACGACAACTCATTATTTTTCGCGACATCGCCATATAAAGGTAATAAGAAATGTAATAACAAAAGTAACTACCCAGGTAGAAAAATACAAAGGGGCCAGCACTGGCAAAGCACCGAAATGGGTGGTATGAGTGCTTGTTAACAGCGCTTTCCCAACGCCCAAATGATAACACCGTTCCACGGTGGTGCCAATGCTTTACCAAGCCCTGGGAAAGCACCCATAAACATAAAAATCAAATGCTTTGCCAACGCTCAAATAAAAAATTTCAAGTGCTTTCCTGACACCCAAATGATAACACCGATCTATTTAATGCTTTGCAAAGTATTGAGATAGCACCAAGAAACATTTTAAGAATTTTAAATTACTCTAAAAATAGACGATTCTTGGAGTTATTGTATTGTGGAGTCAAAAATTATTTAAATATTCACTCTTTTGGAGTTTCTTTTTCAAAAACAAAATAATGTTATAGGAAAACAAGTGCTGGGAATTCACCCTTTTAAAGCGTTGGGAAGGCGTCCAAATTTAGTGCTTTGCCAGTACTTCTTTTTGTAAGACCGCGGTCTACTTGCGCTTTGCCAGTGCTTCTTTTTTGTTACCACACATAATTTCCACCTGGGTAGTTACTATTACCAAGTATGTAGTTACATAACCACATATCTGGTAATGATTTTCTACACTGGGCCACAGAGTATTACAATAAAAAATGTTAATCACTGATTTAAAGGAATGAAATCACATAATTCTAATATCTTTTTAAATGTTATTTAAGAACAAATTTTTTCCCATTCATAAATAATAGATAAAGATTAAAAAAAGATTACAGATTAAATAAATCTGAATAAAAACCTTAATAATTTAAAAAGTGTTATTCAGCTGTGAAACTTTTGAAAATCGTAATTCAGCTTTATTTAGTCTTTTTTATTTATTTTATTGATGATTTGATAAAACCATAACCAGAGAAGACAGAAAAAAGCAGAATCTGATGTGCTTGAAGCAAAAAAATATTGTAAAAAAAGCAATAAAAAACAAAAGTGAAAAAACTTGGAAAAACAACAGTTTAAAAAAAAAAATCCAAAGTTAAGAGAAAAAATATTTTTTTGTGAGCAAAAAAAAATATTTTTGGCCAAAAAGTCTTAAAAAAAGCAATTCAAAGCTCAAAAATCTTAAGGCTTAAAATTGGAGAATCCAAAAAAAGCAAAAAGTAGCAAATATGAGTAAAACAAGCAATAAAAAGCTAAAAAAAACCGCAATTTTGTCTTCTCTGATCATAACTTCATGCAAAATAATTTTGCCGACTAATAACAGCAAATTTTAGTTAAATTAGAAAAATCTAACAATCTGCCTTTCTGAAATCAGCAGTGGTATGTGCTTAATATTTTATGTTAGTTGATTTAAAAAAACTAATAATAACTTAATATTTCTGATGATTTCAGCAGAGTACACTCAGATAAAAAAGTTAGTAAAAAAAATTGTAAACAGTTTGCAATCGAATTTTACTGTTTTTATACTGATTTTTAGTACAATTTTTTTTCGTAATCATTTTTGCTATTCTCTTATTACAAATTACGGATTTTTTTACTAATTCTCGCTGCTGATTTCAGCATTTTACTAATTCTTTTTTTCAATTTCAGTCAAATAAATTTTATATTCCTAAGCAAAATAGTTTTTTCTTGCCTTTTTTTAAATTTTTAAGTTTATGTGACAATTTTGTTATAAAAAAAAGTAAAAAGATAAAAATCGGGCCACGATAAGGACTAGAGAATTTATCGGGCATTAAAAATCACTTTACATTTTTATTTTCGGATAAATAATGAAATCTGCACAGTGGCAGCCTATTTTGCCTATTTTAAAAAAGGCCAGTAATAAAGTGGCAACTCTGGCGATTTTGGCCGGGGAAATATAAAACTGATATTTTGGAAAAATAAAACAATAACATGATTTTTAAATAAAAGAATAAAATATTTTTGACAAACGTTCAAATATACCCTTTAAAATGCTGTTGTTACAGTATTTACCATCCTTAAGCTAACCTCACTTGTACGAGGGTAACTATTTTTGTTGTGAGACTTGGCCACTTCAAAACTTGTTTGGCGCCAGCTGATATTTCCACTAGGAAGTTTAACATTTTTAATCACAACCTTGCTTAAAACTTTTTCTTACTTCGAAACTTTTTTCATTTCATTTCATTATTTGCGTTATTTAGAAAAACTTGAAAGTCATGTGTCGGTAAAAAAATGGAATTAACACGCGAAAATTTTCGGGCAATGATTTATTAGGATTTTCGTTGTGGATTATCTAAACAAGGGTGTAAAGACAAATTAAATTCAACTTTTCTTGATGAATCTCCATCCTTTGAAACTGTGAAATACTAGTATAACGAATTTAATTGCGGATGTCCTTCGATGCAGAACGAATTTCGAGAAGGTCATCCAAAATCAGTTGCTGTGCCAAAAAACACTGATGCTGTGCAAAACCTGATAATGCAAGATCCTCATGTGGCATACTCTCAGATTCCTTAGGCAAAAGTTCTACCAGCATAAATAAAATATTGCATCAAAATTAAGCCGCAAAAAGGATTTGTTCTGGTTGGTTTCCTCATAACTAGGGCAAGGAATTTCATGCACTTAAAGATGAAAAATATGGGCCTAAAATATGCGGCTAAAAAATAAAAATATGCATTAAAAATATAAGAAATATGCACTAAAAACTATTATTTTTGCAAAAATAATGCACTTTAAAACTTAAAAATATATTTAAGTTAGTTATTTTGCAAACAGACCCAGAACTCGAAGATTTCCCATAGGTCAATAAGGTTTTTAAGAATGATTATTTTGATTGAATCTAAATATGAAAACCTATCAATTTTTTATATTTTTTTCCAAAAGAAAAAATTGTCCTAAAATTGAAAATATGCACAAATATGCATTAAAAAGCACAAAATATGCATTAAAAAGGCACCAAATATGCATTTAAAGTCAAAATATGCCACTACAAATCGATGCCATTTTGTTCTAAATTTGATGATTCGGATAAATATTTAGTCCATATTAGTTTTGGACTATCGAGAAAAAACATGCATTTGCATGAAATTCCTTGCCCTACTCATAACTTAGCAACAGCTCAAAAAGACACTCGGGTCGATTGGTGCAAACAATTGCTCAAGAAATACAATAGCGGTGCTTCGAAAGAGTATATAAGAACACTATAGGTAGCGAATCACGGATCTATGCATATGACCATGAAACTAAACAGCAGTCGACCAACCCCCAAAAACGGATAATTCTTCACCATGACAATACTAGCTCTCACACATCGGTTCAAACAACTGACTGTTTGAGCAGTCAAAAGATCGAATTAATGGGTCAACCGCCGTACAGACCTGACTTTGCACCCAATGAGTTTTTCTTGTTCCCGAATATCAAAGATAAACTACATGGACAACGATTTTCGTCAGCAGAGAAGCCGTAGATGCCTTAAAAAAAATGTTTTAGAGCTATCTCACGCGGAATGCAAAAAATGCTATGACAAGTGGTTGGAACGCATGCAAAAATATATAGATCATAAAGGAGAATATTTTGAAAAACAATTAAGATAATTTAAAAAACAAATTTCTGTTTTTTCAATGTTAGGCTCAAAATATAAATAGTTACTCTCGTAGACAAGATCAGATAAATGAACTCTTGTTTTCGGTTGGTAATAAATGTTGATTTATTTCCAACATTTTTAATCGCAAAAATTCGAAGATAAAATTAAATTCAATAATTTATACACCTTGAGTAGAACTTTGTGCCATAGGACAAACAAGTTTTAAAGGAATTCAATTGCCTTCCAAGGAAGGTATCCCAATGGGTACCCCCCGATATTAATGAGATTCGGGTCTGCGGTAGAGGAGAACAAAATTTTTTAGCGGACCAATCTCACGGATAAAAATCCAACCTACTTTTCTATGAAAACATGTCTGAAATTTGGGAAATTTACATTTATTTGTACACAGCGCTAACGTACTCGACAAAAAAAATTTTGGATAGATCGAATATCGAAAAAAGCTCAGACACGCCCTCCATTAAATTAAATTCTTATATGTAAACTTGAACTAAAACCAACAACAATTTCGCAAACAAATATGCGATTCGAGAAAAAAGTAATAATTTAATAAAAAATAAGTTGAACATGTTCGGACATGTTTTGTATACCGGAAGGGGCGTCTAAAAAGACGGTTTCATTTGATAACAATTTTTTTTTATTTTGCTTTAAAATTATAATAAATAAATTTAAAAAACGAAAAATTGGGTAATTTTTATCTCACTTTCTAACGCCTAAACATAAGATTGGGCCGTTACAAAAAAAAAAAAAAAAAAAAAATACCTCTGTCTTACTTCTTTCTCCTCTACACTGAAAGAATTATCCTTCATGATATTAATGATATAATTTCATAGTTTTTTTTTTGGTAGAACCAATGAAGAATTTCATTATGTTTATAATATGTAATTAATATTATGAAATTTTTAATAACTTTTCTTTCATAAAATTTCATAATTTCATTAAAAAAATTCATTGAATTTTATAAATTAGATCTCCATAAATTTAATGAAAATGTTCTTTATATATATGAAATTGTTCAATAGTTTTTACTTTTTTTAATTTTTTTATAAAATATCGTCATTTACTGAGAGAATAATCTTTTATATTTTTTTTTTTAATTAATTTTTTATTATTAATTTTGGACAATGAAATTTTTAATAAATCATATTTATGTTTTTGAAAATCTTTTTTTATGAAACTTTTTAATTTACTGTATTCTTTCGTACATATATTTCGTACATCCATAAAATATGCTACTTATCCACTCCAGCTTAGCAACGACAACAACCAACTATAATAAATAATAGTAAATGAAATTGCTTCATAGATTTTATGAAGCTCTTAATTGGCTGAATGATTTATTCATTGAACGAGTGGCCTATTAATTTTATGAAGAGTTTCATTAATTTTATGAACTTTTCATAAATGAAACCTGTTTCATAGATTCTATGAAAAGTTTCAATGGACGAGTTCCAGTGACAATTTTCATTGAAACTATGATAAAATTCATTACTGAAGTGAAGATAATTCTCTCAGTGTATCGCATATCCAAATTTCATTAAAATCGAAGGGCAGTCATTGGGATACCTTCCTTGTTAGTTAAATTTTCTAGCTACACCTTTCATTAAATAAAATTATTCGTCTTAGATTATTCAAACAAACTTTCTTCATTTGTAAACTCTTATAAATTATTCTCAACACAATGTCAAATAATGGCATATGGCTGGGTTACCATCAACACTCCATAATACATTAGCAGGCGACACCTTATAATTAATTCACAACCAGGAATTAAAATAATTTGTTCGCGAAAGTATAACACTTTATCGTGTTTCCTTAAATCCTCCTCCAAATAAATACACAGCTAACTAAAACGAAGAAACTTTTTGTTTTATACTTTTGGGGATGTTATATAAAACTTTTCTAGTCTTTCTATATTTGTGTGAAGTAAGTTTTCCCAAAAAAAAGGGTTAAACAAAAATTGTTTTTCAAGGTTAACCCTTTCCCAAGCTAAGATAAACCACATTAAATTATTGTATGCTTTAAATATTTTTTTTTTTATCATTTTTAGAAATTGCCTCATAAAACGCTTATCATAAACGCTTTGTCAATATTCTCTTAAAGCGTATTAAATAATGGCAATCTATTACTCGTCAATCTTGGTAATGTTTTTCGCCAGTATTTATGAGAAAATAAATGAAAGGAGTTTTTTTTTCTGCTTTTTGTTAACCAGACTTTATTCACACACATATTTATAGACTTTGAAATTAAAACAATACAATATTGTTTGATATAGACGTCACTGAAGTTTATCTAAAGGATTTGTTGCAACGTATGATGGTACCATCCGTACACGTGCTGCTGGCATATGAAAAGGGGGTTTTTTTTATAACTTAACGGGTTAAAGTCTTCATATAGAGAACTGATTATAGTATAATACCATGAATTATCTGATTTTTGTAGAATTTAAGTAGTAAGAATTCAATAAATTAACCTTATCAAATTTTATGTTTCTTTGCAAATCTTTTAAGAGATTAATAGAAAACAAAATGATGTTATTTTTTCTACTTGGCTCTAATTTTTATGAAAGTCTCATAAAGTTTTAAGAATTCCAATAACATTTATTGTGCAAATTACATTTGGGGGACAAAAACTAGTTTTTTGTTTGGTGCCGAATCAGTAATAAGAGTTTCTTATAGATCCATATGTGCTGATTCTTTTAAAATATTTCCATCTTCTTGTTATTGCGAAAAACTGATAAATAAATATGCAAAAAATTCTTTCGTGGTCTAATTTTAGTGGCTGAGTATTTTGAGACCAAAAGTTGTGGAAACCCCAATCTAATCACAGAAAGTATTTTTGTCTTTCTTTTCGCTCATGACCGTTTTGTAAACCAGTACTAAAATATGTGCCACTCGATTTAATTTATAGAATTCGGCCGAATTAATAAAAATGTCAACAAAATATGTTGCATTCGTCATAATAGATTAACAATAGTACCAGCTTATGCCAACTATTTAGTTGTAAATGATGTTGCAGCATTGAACCACCCTCAACAAAAAAAAAACAAATATTTTTCCAAATTCTATAAATTCCCATTTCTCCACAATCTCATCAGTCATACTGTCCACTATGTAATTTTTGACAAGATTTAATTGGATTTTTATCAAATACGTAATTCCAAAATTGTGACTTCTTTGACAGTCATCAAAAGGACCCTTAGATTTTTATAATGTAAACACACCCACCAAAAGAACTAAACAGTTATTGTGAATTTTTACTTTATTGATGACATTTATAATAATGGTCAATATTTTGTATGTCATTTTTTAATTGATGACGAAAATTGTCAATATTTTTTATAATTGACAACAATTAGGAGGCGTTTAGTTTTATTGAAAACAGAAATTACTTTGATTTTATGATAGATGTTTAGTTAACTATTTTAAGGCGGGAAAACAAATTTTTTCATTTCATACATTTTCTTAGCTCCAAACTTGAAAGGTTTTGCTAAATACTATTTTAGCTAGAGTAAACCTCCAAAATATCAAAACGAATATTCTTTTTTTAACTGAATAGTTCGGTTCAAAAGTCGTTTTTC
Organism: Leucophora obtusa; assembly: GCA_949987735.1. NCBI lineage: Eukaryota > Metazoa > Arthropoda > Insecta > Diptera > Anthomyiidae > Leucophora > Leucophora obtusa. The sequence goes on from OX465297.1 coordinate 210,189,143, forward strand.
AAACCATTTTTGACAAATTTTACTAACCGAGTGTCTTGACATCCAATAAAATGATAGCAAGCAATTGTCAAAATGATTTCATCTGAAGTGGTCTTCACTCAATTTCAAATTTATTGCAATATCGTGATATCGCTGACATGCAAGCGGCTCTTGCAATGATGCCTGCCATCAAATGTCACTTTTCGTTTTCATTTTAATTTTGTAATAAAAAAAATAACAGAACTTTTGGTAAAAAAAAAAGAACGGGGAAAGGTTTAATTGTTTGTTATTTAAAGATAAAAATTAATGTTTTATAAAATTTTGTATTTTTGGAAGTAAAAACTATGATATTTCTTAGCCGTGAAATGGTCAAGTGTTCTCCATCTCAGTACAATTGATATCAGTGATGCCATTTCAGTGCTTTTCGGGTATTTTTTGGTGCTTTTTTCCTTCCCGTACCCGGTGATTTTTTACAAATACCCGTTTATAAAAAGCGGGTATTTACAGTGCTTTTTCAGATTTCTGGCAGTGCTTTTCGTGCTTTTTGTACAGTTTATATTTTTGGTATTTGTTCTCCTTTTTTCAATTTTTCTTGAATTTTCTGTCAAAGTTGAAAAAATAATACGAAATATACAAAAAATACATTTTTTCACAATGTTTGTAATACAATTTTAAATAACAACTTCGTTATATTTAAACTTCAAAATATTAGTTTGGTGCTTTTTTACCCCTTTTTTGGTCATTTTTTGAACCTCTTTTACACGATTTTACAAAGCTAAAATGTGTTTCTAAAATCTTGACTTAAATTTTTCAAAAAAATATTATCGTGCTTTTTTACCCCATTTTGGATAAATTTTTACCCTTTTTACCCGTTTTCAAAATGCTTACGGTGCTTTCCTGCCTTCAAGAGTTGGCAACACTGATTGATATCATTTTGACGCTTCTCTGCAATGTTTCTGACATTTCATATCATAAAATTTATTGCATTTGAAGACACCGGGTAATGACCGAATATGTTCATTAGGGCGTTTCATCTAAAACCTTTTTTTGTCTTATGTCCAAAAAGATTTTTCAGACTTTTTAAGATTTTTTGTAGATCGGTACGAGGTTCGTGTAAATCAGTTTATCTAGAAAATGAGTTTATGAAACATTACATTTTTTTATTTCTTTTCTCTGGTTACTCTTGACAAAACAAAATAAACTACTACCGTAGAGTCAATAAAAAAAATAATAATTTAGAGGGCACTTTGGGCCACCCAACGAACCAATCGCTCCGTTTACGTACCGTTTTCGGTCCGTCATATATGGAATCCAACTCCGTTTATGTACCAGAAGACCAGAAGTCGGATCTTAGGGAACATCGAAACTGATTCGAATCCGTTGAAAGTCCGTCAATGACGGACCGTTATGTCGTGTAAAAAACTGACAAGTCCGTTGAAATTCCGTCATTGACGGACCGTTGCGTCGCGTAAATACGGACAAGTCCGTTGAAACGCGTTACATGTTATATCGTGTATGAACGGAGTGACTCCGGACCAAAAACGGACTTGTATATGTATCTAAATTGACTAATTTTGAGTAATATTTTCACTATATTCATCCATAATAAAATCGATGATCTACATGCAAAAGAAAAAATAAATTAGTTATGGTTTAATTAATTGCATTTACGATGGTGCATACGATTCAAATTCGCAAACTTTAGATATGATCCACGTCGTTACTGCGGGTTCCCAATTTACTCGAAACAACAACAATTTACACACAATTTTGAACAATTCAGAGCTTTTGTTATAAAAACAAACCATCTTACACAAACCACTGTAAAGCACGCACTAAATTTTATTAATCTTAGCATGTTGAAGTTATTTAATCGATGACGTGTTGGACCTATTCCAGTTACCGCCACTAATTTCTCGACACAAAAGTATTTTTTTCCAAACTAAAGCATTGAGCTTCAGTTTTTTTTAAATAATTTAATAGTTTTTATTTTGAACACAAATTAAAGTCAATTAAGTACATATTTTACGGTACGGAAACTCAGTTAAAACGTATTGTGAAATCCGATTAAACGGTCCGTTAATGTTCCGTATACGTACAAGCTTTGACGAATACGTATATTACGGACCGTTAATGTGCCGTAAAAGCCGGTTCATGATTCCGTACGTGCCGGAAAGTCCTTAAAAATGTTTCTTGGGCAAATTTATAATCAGAACTAAATTTCTCTTAAATATTTCATAAGTCAGAAATTTTCAAACAAAATTTCTAAAATTCACTCTAAAAAATTCATATAAATTCTCTACTATTAAATGAGTAAATTTTTGTTTATTATAACATATAGTTAGTAAATATAAACACAAAATGCGTAAAATTATTTTGTACACACTTTCATTTAAAATGCGGGATTCACAACAGATGGGGTATCTTTTACATTTGGTTTGTGTCTTTAATAACTTATATGGCATTTTGGAGGGTAAACATCTTTCATTTATTCTCACTTAGCCATTGAATAAAATAGTGTAAACAACAAAGTTTTTTTTGTGCTTTCGAATTTTATGCCAACAAAATTTCATTTGCGGAAAATTTTGCTTTACTTCTTCAATTTGAAAAAAAAGCTGAAGCACATTGATTGATAACCGAAGCTTATCCTAAACATATTTCATCGATTTCTATTTCAGATATGGTTTTTGCGGTTTAGAAGTGGTGATTTTGACACCGGAAGACAAAGACATCCCATGTCAGCCATAAAAGTTCGAAAATGATGAATTGGAGGTATTAGTCGATGAGGATTGTTGTCAAATTCAAAAAAAACTTGCAAAATCATTGGGAGTCACTCAAGCAGCAATTTTAGAACGTTTGCAAGCAGCAGGATTCATCCAAAAGCAAGGAAATTGGGTAGCACATAAGTTTTTATATCCTACACCACTACGTGGACAGGGTGTAATAATTTTGTGCTGATGTTTGTAACATCAAAAAATATTGTACCTAGACCCACCTTTTAGTATAGCGATCGACCAAGAATCACTTTCTCTTTTCGATTTATCGATCTCCGTCCGTCTGTCTGTTTTTCTGCCCATGCATTCTTGTGCGCATTCTACAGGCCGCAAATATTAAAATATTTTGATGAAATTTGTCCTTAGGATGAAGCCTATAGATTTTGGTTAAAATCGGTCAATGTTCAGATCAAGTGCCCATATAAGGGTCCCCCCTCCCCCCCGTCCCCCCTCCCCAAAATTGGCTTGTTTATATATTTCAATGAAATTTGGTTCGCTGATTCACATGGCCCTAAGGACAAAGCCTATTGATTCTAGATAGGCTATATTTCCGGTTTTCTCTTCTTTTACCATTTTATACAAAATTTTGACACAAGTCCATTTCAACTCATTCGAATTTCGGATCCAAACATTGGTTGACTTTTTACCAGACTAGTGTAGAGTATTACATAGTTGGCATGCCCGACTTTAACTTTTTTACTCGTTTTTTTATATTTCCCAATTTTCACTACACCTGTAAAAAAAAATTGACAATAAGTAATAATGTGCTAGTTGAAAAATCTAACAAGCGGGGCACCCGGTGGGTAAACCTAATTCGAGTATGCTGAATCCTGTGATTCTAGCCGTTTTTCTAGATTAGCTCTTGAAAAAAAAGATATTTGTGTTTCTGGGTCCAAGGACCGCAAAAAAACGCGATTTATCTAACTTTTTGACCATTTATTGTTATTTGTTATTCTCCCAGTCAGCTTTGGGTTAAAAATGATCAAAATCGGTGCAGCGGTTCAAAAGTTCTGAGTGAAAATGTGAGGAAACTTCAAAATTTTCTATACAAAATTGTACATTTTATTGTTTCGTTAAATGTACTGAAATTTGTATTGAAGTGCAAAATTTGCAACAAGATTTTTAAGGTGTCCTCACATTTTCAATCACAACTTTTGAACCGCAATACCGATTTAGATTGTTTTTAACACAAAGCTTCTTGGAAAAGTAGCAAACAACTTGACTAAAAATTAACGGTAAACAAATTAAAAAATCGAGTGTTTTGGGTGCTTGGAACCAACATTTTCAAACTCAAATATCATTTTTTTTAAGAGCTAACCTAGAAAAACGGCTAGCACCACTAGATTCAGCGTACCCACTGGATGCCCCACCTGTATCCGATTTGTGCACAGTGTAATTAGTCTTACAGTTAATGGGCCTTAAAATATCTTCAATCACTACTTAGGGTACTTATGTTTAAAATTAGCATATTTCAATTTAGTAAAGAAAGAAAAATAAATTTTTCAAATGAAGCGGGCAGGTAGTCCTGTAGGAGTATAACGCGTAAGTATTCTGGGCATCGAAGTTTCATTTTCAGGTAGAAATCTTAGTTCAGAGTTCGCACGTAGTGTATGGCGATTAGTATACCTTATACTGGAATTTCGGATAACTTCCTTTAAGGTTTTAACGTTTAGATCGTGACGGAGGTCCTCATCAGAGATATACCATTATGCGCTAACAATAGTCCTTAGTATCCTAGATTGTATACGTTATATAATTTTTTATCGGAATTACTTGCAGTTCCCCATAGTTCAATACCGTACACTTTAAAAATGTTTTTAAATTTACTACAATGAAATGTTTAGTTTTATGAAAATTCGGTAAATGTAAATACGTAAAATATTTTTGCTAAACATTTTAACCTTCTTACTAAAGGGAATTTTTTGACCTTATTTTAGAAAGGGACCAAGAAGCCCCGTAAGTTGAAGAGTTAGAGGGTTAAAATGTTACGCAAAAATATTTGTCATCAAATTCTACTATAAGTCTCTAAAGACATCAATGTTGAAAATTTAACTTCAATGCCAGTAATAAGTTAAAACTTAAAATGTGTTTAACCCTTTGACACGGGAATTTTAATGGCTCGGAATTATCCGACCAAACTTCGTGGAAATGTAGATCCCTGCAAAAGAAATATTGTGTATTACTTTTATGGCTTTGCAGCCCCCCCCCTAGCGGAGATATTTGGAATTAAAGTTCAAACATTAACATGCTGCCGAGCCCGAGCGGGTTAAAATTTTTTTTAAAATTTAATTTTATATTTTTTCTTTTACTTATCTCTACATAAAATATTTTGACTTTTTGAATTTTATTCATCACACAATTTTTGAGACTAAACTTTAGCCTTTTTTTACTTTTAAATTTTAACACATTCTCAGCAGCGGTGATGATCACAAGACAAAACTCCCTCTACTGATCTCATGTTGTTTTGAAATTTCACACCCTGCATAAAATTTTAATATGAACAAAGTAACGAACCGATAACTGTAAATGAACAGCGGTTTGTCTAAAATTCAAATCAGTGACGAGTTGATGAAGTCGACGTACATTATAATGTACGCCACCCGCCAAAGGGTTAAAGGTTAACATCATACTTATTCAGAATTGGCGCTCAAATATTCAAGAAACCTGGATTTTAGGGGGAAACCATGTGAATCTTCCATTTTAGATATAGAATGTGTTCAGCGAACTTATGTAAAACACTACGAGGAACATTTTCGTGGAACATTTTAACCCTCTAGTTCTTCAACTTGCAGGTCTGTTTAGTCCCTTTTTAAAAAGGGGCCAAAAATCCCTTTAATTGAGGAGTTAGAGGGTTAAAATTTTACACAGAAATGTTCCTCATAAGCCTATTAACTTATCTCGAGAAGTTAACTTCAACTTAACCGTGGGTAACTAACCAATACTATATATTTATCCCTAGGATAATTTAACCATAATAACTTAGCAATATTTTAACTCTGGGTAGTTAACCTTAGTATGAAATGTCAGAATAAAAACAAAAGGAAAAACAAAAATTAATAACAAAAAATTTTTTTTTCAATACGTGAAAATGAACAATTTTTCTCGCGGTTTTTTGTGTGTTTCTGGTCATAAAAAAAATAATACACTTGACCAGTAGTTTTTTTTAAGATTCGCGGTCGCTAAATACTAAAAAATCATTGTGTCTTTTTGCATACTACGCGAGGTGATTTAATTAAATTCATTTGGTAAGTCTATAAAACAAAAGTGGATTATTTGAACTATTGATTAGTATTTCGTGTTGATCCAGACAACCGCGGAAAGATTCGCGCATAAAATAAAAAATTGTGAAATTAATTAACTAAATTGTGATAGATTACACTATGCGACAGTCAAAATCGGGATGGGATGAAACCAACGGGAAATGTTATATCGGTCAAAAACAAGTTATACGTGTCCCGGCGTTTCGCTGGGTCACCCTTAGGAATCGAGATATATCTTTTTTTTGACATAACTCGAGAACCACTGGTCCGATTTTGCTCAAACAATTTTAAAAAAATTAAAAATTACAATTCCTTTAATCTGTTCATATAACGTTTTTCTATATACTCAACAGTTTTGCCGGTAAAAATAAATGTTTGTTACCGCTACCATAAAAATCAATAACCTTTTGTTTATGACTTTTTTTTAATATTTTAGGCAAAAAATATTTTTTTCTTCTCGAGTTATGTCAAAAAAAAGACCACCAAAGGTCAAATCGATATATCTCGATTCCTAGGGTTGACCCAGCGAAACGCCGGGACACGTATAACTTCTTTTTTACCGATATAACTTTCCCCGGTAGGTTGAACCCTTCCCGATCACTGACCCCTACCATTTGTCTCACAGTGTTATTGATATTTAGTAAATTTTTTTTAATGATTTTAGCAAATAAATTTTGAATTGCAGTTCACAACAAATTTGCTAAAATTTAGTAGCAGCTACTAATTTTTTATACTAATTTTATTGTTCTACAAATTAATAGACATGTGTTGCTAAAATTAGCAAAATATATACTGCTGGGCTCAAGACAGTTAAATTTCCCGCAATAACAGCAAAATTTTCTGTAGCCATTACAGACTTTTTTAGTTGAGTGTATAATTGCATATAATATATATGTAATTACGTATATTTTCTAACAACTATACGAAATTGTATTTAATATGCCTGTGTTTACTGGGGTCAGTAAAATATTTTTCGAGCCGATTTTTTCGGTCGGACTCTTTAAATTAGTTTTAATATTTTGAATTTATTACAACTAATTTATTAGCTAACAATTCAAGCACATGTTTTTAAGCCGTATTTTCTTAAATCTTTTAAATATTTCCTGGAAATATCATTTTAAAAAATTTGCAACTTTTTTCTATAAAAATCTTTTCAAATCTTTATATAACCATAAACCCATACTTATGCAATTTCATGCCTTCATCTGCTTTTCCTAAAACAGACGGTGGATCATAAAAAAAAAAGAATTTCGAACTAAAAAACTGAAAATCTAAAAAACATTTGTAACAATTATAGAAGAAATTAAAAATTCTTAGAAATATCATAACAACGATGACATTTTTTGCCTAAATCATAAAAAATATGATGTAAAACAAAGTCATCTAAAAGAGCACGCAACTAGAAGTTCTAGACTGAAGAAAGAAAAAAAAAAAAAAAAAACACGCGCGTCTGCGCAAACCAAAGGTTGCATAAAAAATGTTGCATAAAACAAAGGCACGCGAAATATAACACAAGTCATAAAACTAGAGGTAGATTAAATACTAACTAAAAATTCGTTAATACACACAAATTTCTGTAGAAAGGCCCAAAAAAACTTATCCTTAAAAAATATAATCTTACGCAAAAATATATCAACCACACCATAGCGAAATACTGAAAAGGATAAACAAAAGGATGACGTAAAACGGTTGTAAAAAATCGGCATTTTTTGCAAAGGATACTGAGAATTTTTTTAAATATTCCTTTCTTTAATTGTTCTTTATATTTGGGAAATTTTTCTTAAATTTATTTATGATTTGTTATAGCAAACTCTGTGGCCAAGAAGAGTCCTAAAAAATTATGCAATATTATGTAGTTGCGATCAATTTTTTTATGAGTTTTTTGTTAAAAATTATCAAGAAACCATCTCTAGTTTGGTTGTTTTAGTTTTAGATTTTTTAGTGCATTTTTTTTTAAACATTTCTTTTACTTCTTCCTAGAATAATTGTCGTTACGTAAAAAAACAGTCGTTTGTAATTCTAAGAATTTCACAAAACAATTCGGAAGTAAAATGTGATGAATTTCTATTAGTAAGTCATCATTCTATTTGACAGTTTGTTTTGAGTGTTATGTTTTTATTTTCATTTAAAGAAAATTGACCTTTTAGATTTTCTAAAACTGTCATCATACTGTACGGAGTAGTCACCCTCATCAATGCAAAATATAGAACGTAACGGTCTACTGTCACTTTTTCATTGCTAAACGGCAGCTGATAAAAATGTGCAAAAATTGTTATAAAAAAAATATTGAAGAAAAATTGGTCAAAATATCATTGATACCCCAGTATTCATATAATCACAGTGTTGTTAGATTTTATATAATTTTTAACAATTAGTATTTATCGTTCGTCCTCTCTCTCTCTCTTCAATATGTTTGACTGATGATGTCAACAAGAGGCACTCGACTTTATGCACCGACAGCTAGTTATAATAGCATTAGTGCTTAATTTTGTTCGGTAAGGGGAAATGTTATTTCGCGGTTGTCTCTTTTTTTAAGGGTAAAAAGTAGAGATGGGCACGTGAGCAGAATTTTGCGTGATTCACGTGAATCACGCGTGAGTGTGAGTAAAACCTTAATTTACTCACGTGAACGTGAGTGAGTGTGAGTAGAAGAAAATTTTTGCGTGAGTGAGTGTGCGTGAGTCAAATTTTAACGACTCACGCTGTTTTTTTTGGGCTTTTTATTCATTTTAATTTTGTAATAAAAAAATAACAGAAAATTTAGTACACAAGAATGGGAATGAGTTTAATTATTTATTATTTATAAATAAAGATTAAAGTTTGATAAAATTTTGTGTTTTTCGAAGAAAAATCTATGATATTTCTTAGTCAAGTGTTCTCCACCACTTTGCAATTGATATCATTTTAACGTTTCTCTGCAATGGTTTTGACATTTCATATCATATAATTTATTGCATTTGAATATACTGGGTCATAGAATATAATGAATTTGACCTCAAACTAATTTGTTGATCTCTATTTGGAATGAAATTTAATTTAAGTTTTTTAGTTATTAACGGTAGGTCTCATACTGACGGTTTTAGAGTTAACGAATAGTTAACCCAAAAATTTATTGTTGTTTCGTATACATTTTTTTGACATTTTCTTTTATTTAATATTTAAGTTAAAGTTAAACCTACAGTATGAGACCGACCGTAGTAAGTATTTAATATGTAAAAGAATTTTATTTTTGTTTTGTTTTTTTTAATAATTAAATTCAAATAAAAAATATTTATTTTAATCTATTTTAATATTTTGGTTACAAAAAATTTTTGTTTGTGGAAATACTTAACATTTTTTAGTTAGTAGCACTTATAAGGAAGGTATCCCAATGGATTTTTTGCGATTTTAATGAATTCAGATACACCCAAAAAAATCCTTAGTTGATTACAACGAATATTTCAACTATCTCATAGGTGAAATACCTCTAACTAATCTATAGTTAAATTGATTTCGTTGATATTAACTAAGTTTTTAAAATACAAATGATTCAACTATCAGTTTAGTTATTAGTAGCTGAAATTTTGTAAATAGTTGACTACAACGATTTGAAAATGAAGCTAGTTGCTTATCACCAGAAATAATTTGATTTGAAATGAATTTATGCTTAAAGTTTGTATTCTTTTTAATTTTAATTTTTAACATCATGAGAAATATAATGCAATTAACAATAGTTTATAATTTTAAAAAAGTTCATGTTGAGCGCAATACATTTGTTTTTTCATGAGCTTGTTCCATTTAGATGGTTGCGATGGTCTGAAACATTAATGATTAATAGTTTTGAATTTTGTCCTCAATTATATTTTCGTTTACCTTTAAACCATTTTTGTGAAAATTCTGTAAAATATATATTTATACATGATATATTAATATATGTAATCTTGTAAAAGATGTAAGCAAATTAATAAAGGACTTACTAATTTCAGCTGTATCCATCCAAGTTTTAACACTTTTTATATGTTTTGTAATTTTTCATAATAATTTTAAAAAATATATATTTCTTCTCTGACGTTTTTTTATGAATTTGTTTTCCAAATATATTTGTCAATTTGAAATTAGTTGAAATAATTTTTAATAGGGTTACTACAATATTGTTTTTGTTAACTATACCCATAGCTGTTTATGATTATAATAGTTGATTTTATTTAATTTTAATTCAACTACAAATTTTGGTAACTATGTAACTACGAAATTTTATCGGTGTAGGTATGTGATAAAGCAGGAAAAAAATAATAAATTTAAAATTATTTGTATACAAGAAAATAAAAATTGCCCATATTGTGACACAGGATTCTCACTTAATGGAAATATTTATCAAAAAAAGGCGTTATGGAAAAAGTCTTCCTTAAGCTGAGCAATAATAAACATCGAAAAAACCTCAAACACCCTTTCGATTAAATTAAATTGGCATTATTATGTGTAAATTTGAATTGAAACGAACAATAGTTAATTAATAATTGAAAAAGAAAAAAAAAAATAGACATGTGCAGATATATTTTGCATACCGGAACAATTTATAAGTAAGGAGCACCGATCTTTTTCCCATTTTGCTCTATCTCACTTACTTCTCGAGATATAGGATATTTTATGATTACACAATAAAAATATGCTGAAAAGCGCCATCTATATGTACTCTAGAGACATTCTTTTGTGTACAAAAACATATTGAGAGATGAGTTAAGATGATAGCATATCCAGAAGGCTTAAATTATCCGCCCCAAAGTTATAAAGAGGGATTATATTTTAACCGTAGCCGAAACAGCGGTTAGCCACACTATTTAACAGGAATTGCATAAAGACTTTTCGTAAGACTTTAATATTAAAATTTTGAATAAATGATAAAAAAACAAATCATAATTTTAAAATATACGCAATTTTTTATATATAAATTTCAAATGTTATGGGCCTCTTTTATAGTCAGAGTTTAGATCGGTTTTTTTTTAATATTTCTTAAGAAATCTTCAAACAAAATTAATATAATGGGGGTTTTCATATAAACTCGTAAATTCCTTGTAAACCTTGTATAAATACAAACTATGTTTTTTATGTATGGAGTTTGACATTAAACTCATAAATATACCAGGTTCACACCGTTTACGAGTAGAATACGAGTTTAAATGAAACCCCCTAATATAAATAGACACATGTAGATAATATGGGAACTTATGAAATAAGATGTAATTATATAAGACACCTTAATAATACACTCACAATATATTTGCCATAACCGATTGAGGTTTATTTGAAAAGTAATAGGTAAAGTTTCTTTTCAATTGAAGAATCAATGAAAATACATGGAAACATATTGTTTAACTTTTTTTATTAGTCAATAAATAACAAACTACAAAAAAATACGTATCTTCTGTAGGGGTTGATATTTTCAGTAAAATGTTCTACTTTTAGTTTTCGATTTTCAGAAAAAATAATTTAAATAATTTCGTTGTTTTCTGTTTTAAAACAAAAAATTCAAATATTTTAAGTTTTCTTTTTTGTTAAAATATTTTGTTTATATACAAAATTATTTCACTCAAATTACAAGAAATTCTTTACTCATGCACACAAACATAGCCAATAAAAATATGAACGTGTGTGTTTAGTGTTTTAAAAATTCAACCAAAAAAAAAACTTTCAAATATGAAAAAACAAACTACAAAATCCGTTTTTTTCTAACGTTTTGTCGGTTGAAAATTGGAGATTGTTTTAACTGACTTTTCAATTATTTTTATTTCTTTTATGGATTGTTTAAGCAATGTTTGAAAATAGATAGCAAAATAGTTTCAATATAACGAAAAATCAGTAGTCCTTTTTTAATTGTGTTTTCAATTAATTTAGTATTTTAGGTTGTTTTTCACGATGAAATATTTTGAGTGTACTTATTTTTACTAGGATAAGGCATTGTGTAAAAGCTAATTTTATATAGTTACCGAAAATAAATAAATTGACTTAAAATGCAATGAAAAATATCAAAAGTTAAAAAAATAAAAAAATGAGTAAAAGAACAATTTGTTCTCTATATTTTTCCAACTTAGGGCAGATTCCCCACATATAATAACACTATGCGACAGTCAAAATCGGGATGGGATGAAACCAACGGGAAATGTTATATCGGTCAAAGACTAGTTATGCGTGTCCCGGCGTTTCGCTGGGTCACCCCTAGGAATCGAGATATATCTTTTTTTTGACATAACTCGAGAACCACTAGTCCGATTTTGCTCAAACAATTTTAAAAAAATTAAAAATTACAATTCCTTTAATCTGTTCATATAACGTTTTTCTATATACTCAACAGTTTTGCCGGTAGAAATAAATGTTTGTTACCGCTACCATAAAAATCAATAACTTTTTGTTTATTACTTTTTTTTAATATTTTAGGCAAAAAATATTTTTTTCTTCATACATTTATTTTTACCGGCAAAACTGTTGAGTATATAGAAAAACGTTATATGAACAGATTAAAGGAATTGTAATTTTTAATTTTTTTAAAATTGTTTGAGAAAAATCGAACTAGTGGTTCTCGAGTTATGTCAAAAAAAAGACCACCAAAGGTCAAATCGATATATCTCGATTCCTAGGGGTGACCCAGCGAAACGCCGGAACACGTATAACTTCTTTTTTACCGATATAACTTTCCCCGGTATTTTGAACCCTTCCCGATCACTGACCCCTACCATTTGTCTCACAGTGTAATGTAATTTTTTCCTCAGTATTTTTTTGCATACAACGGAACATTTCTACGGGGACAGAAGGTCGAAATTCGCAAGTTGACAAAATAAGAGCCTCTCTAATGTATATTTGAAAATTGAGAAACAGAAATAATTTAAAATCAGCATGTTAAATTAGTTTAAGTACGGATAAAATTAATTAAATGAATGTTTTTCGTTCGATTTACTATTATATCTCTTTCTCTTTAAATTATTTTTCAAATTAACAATTAATTACAAGTAAATTACAGAGAATAAAAAATTTGAAAGAATTCGATAAGGCCAGCAGGACAGAATACTTATTTTCGGCTTTCGCTACAAAACCATCATCAGTGTCGCTTACCTTGATGGGTTAATAATTGATAATGGTCTACTTATGTTAAGTGGGAAACAAATAATAATAGTTAACAACTCAACTAGACTAACATCAACGAAATCCCAACTTGCGGACTGGTTTCTAAAACACAACTGATCACTTAAGTTAATAAAGGAACTTGCTCAAAATTTGATACAGTAGTCTACAGATGGAGCAGTGTTGCATATCATGTAACTACGAGGGAAGTTCGAAAAGTTACGGACATATTGATACACCCTCGTATAAGCTCTGGTAAAATACTGTTAAAATTTCAAAAAAGTAACTAAGAAGACGATTTTGTCAAGAAAATGCGAAATCTGCTTTTACTCATATCCAATGTAATGTTGGTACACAATCGTCCAAATAGCGCATCTGTTAATACATTTTCCCTGAGGCCACATCAGGGTTGGCGCGCGTTCTATCAAAAAGTAGAGAGAAATATGTATGATTGTAAGCCCTGTTTTTCATACGCATTTGTATTTATATGTACGAATACGTTCGAATTTCATAAATATTGAAAGTATGTGTGTAGGTACTTACATATATGGGTGTATGTGACTTTTAATATCTTATTTATGTCAAAATACATTCAACATTCAATGCCGTAGAAATTTAGTATAATCATAATAATTTTCAATTGGCATCCTGTTGCGTTGTTTTCATAAAATATTTACCTTTTCGTTATAATTGAAGAGTGCTAAAATATTATTATTTGGCACAAAATGACTTGTAAAGAGATCTCATTTTTGTTTGTGCAGTTCGTTGGTTCTTTTCTTAGTTTGAATTTTAATTATCTTTCGTTTAGAAATTTATTTTATTTTTGCTGACTGATTTCTAAAGAGTTGTCAAGCTGTGTATTTTTTTTTTTGTTTTTGTTTTTTGTTTTCTAACACTTACCAACAAACTCTTATATACACACAGGAAGTGGTGCAATAGTAAAATAGTGGTAATCCTGGTTTATACAACAAAAAATATGTAATTTTTTAATGGAAAAACAAAATAATATATAGTATTTAGTTCGGAGATTCTGATTTCTTTCTTTACATATTGGATGACTTTGTGCTAGTACATGTTGTGTTGAATCATGTCGAGTGCCAATGAAATTTTTACTTTTTGGTTTAATGTATTGAATTTATCCTGTGGTGTTTTTTTTTCTTCTCTGCTTCACCTCTTATAGTTCAAGTATCTTGCAGTTTATTTGTTTTTGCAAACTTTTATTTATTTCTTGTTGGTTAATATAGTTTTCTATATAAAAAGTATTGTGTGTTTTTCTCTCAAAATATATTCATTATTTTAATTATCTCGAGTACTTAATTAAGTCATGTTGTGTCATCATTGTATTCATTACGTGCATAGTTATTGCAGCTGCTTTCTTTAGAACAGGTTGTTTTGTAAACTTGTGGCCAACCGATTGGAGTTTGAGGAAATTTCTATTATAAACAAATCTTTTGTTTTATTAACCAATGATTAAAAATGTTTAACAAAGTTATTATGAGAGTTTATAAAATAACCTTATTATATAATTATACTAACTGCAAAAGATTTGCTTTTCACAATTTTCCTTTATTCAAAACATTATTCTTTTCGAAATTCTTCGAATCTTTATCCGAATAATATGAATAACTGATAGGCGAGATATTTTTATAAAATTATCAAAAGAAAACATTCTTTATACTCTGACTAGAAAATGACTCACAAGGAACGTCTGTTTGAGGGATACCTCAGATTTTGATGAAATTTGAATAGGGCACAAAATTATATGACATTTAGGAGGTAAAAATGAGTTTGTAGCTTCTTTGTTTGAGAACTTTTTAACATTTTTAATACACCATTTACTAAATCTTACAAATGCCTTTAATTAGATACCCAACTGGGGTATATTTCCTTGGAAAAAACATGAAAAGAATCCAAGAAGCAAAAAAGGGGTCACTTTTGACCCCACTTTTTAACACAATAATTATGAGACTGCGCCGCTAAAAAATAAATTTTTTTTTCTGTCTTCTTTATCACATATCCAAATTACATCGAAATCGTACAGAACAACACACACACATCTTGCTTGTCAGAATTCAAAATCTGAGAGTTTCAATTTTTCACCCCTTTCAGTTTTGTTTTCTCTAGCATATATTTAAGTTTAATCGAAATCTTAGAAGATTCTAAAAAAAATGGAAAAAGTCCCGAATGAATTAATTTTTTTAGAATTTTTTTAAATATAATAAAATATCATTATTCCATTCTCTCTTTCATTTCAAACTGTACAGTATTGCTATTAAATATTAACGGTATTTTTCCAACTTCAAAAAACACCGCCTTTTGTTTTCGAACTTCAAATAAAGAAACCGATAGTTTTATACTAAAATATTTAAAACAATGTTTTAGTTAAATTTTAATGATGTTTGTACCAAAAAGCGGCTAAATATTTATGAAAAAGCCCTTTTCTTTAATAAACAATATACCAGATTTTTTCAAATATTAACAATAGGTGTCCTATTGCCAATATTACAAATATTAATAATTCCCAAAAAAGATTTCTAACATATGTACCTACTGTAGTGATTTGGCATAATTTAAAAAAAAGAGTCATGTTAGCCCTTTGATGTATTCTCTTCCTTTTCTCCATCAATGTGCTAATGATATCATTAACATTTTTCGCCTGTTAACTATTGAAAACTAAATAAGTTATCCAAATTATTTTTTGCTTATCATTACTGGTCCTAAGAAATAAGAAAAAATCTAAAATATCTTTGTTTTCAATTTGAAAAACAAAATGTTTGACAAAACGTTTGTGAGGTCCTTGCAAATGACTTTATTTTTTATTTCTAAATTCTGTTGTCCAAATAATTTCGGGGTAGTTTTTGTTGTTACAACAAAATTATTTACAATTTAATTTTCCTTTTAATATTCTTGTTCGTACATTGTTACGGAAGCTAAATATTATTGCAGAATTGCAATTTCATGCCCGTATTTTTGTCATTATTTATAATTTATTAGCTGCATTTCTTTTATTTTAACTCGAAAATATATTTTCCAAATAGTTTTTGTTATTTATTACTTTGTTGAGTTATTGAAGTTTGTTATAATGACTTTTGATTTAAAAATTACTACTAAACATCAAATCATCCACCCTGTTATAAGGGATTACAATAAAGAAGCCTTTTTTGAAAATTCTACGTCCTTGTTAATTTCTGCCAAACTAGTGACAATAGATAAATGTTGTGATTTTATAGAAAATTTTAGTTTGATTTATTTTTTTTTTTTTTTATTTTTTGGTTTTATGAATTTTACTTTGTATTTGGATACTTGTAATTACACTAATTATTATGTTTAGATTGGAAAATAGGCATATTACAGGGTGTGATAGAGTAATAATAATAATAACAATAATAAACTTACTAAGGCAAAGGACCAACTTTTTAAAAATAAAGCTGAATTATGAGTGATGGAGTAATCCACTCTGCAGAATTTTGATATTGTTCCTTTCTTCTTCGCACCCACATATTTTTTGTATAATGTCATCTCTTTTGTAGCACATTCCACTCTGCAGCATAGAGTAACTGTATCACTGCAAATGAGGCTTAATTTTTATTTATTATAAACTTATTTTACACTTATTATTCGTTATTTTTTACTAATCTATTATTTTCATGTTTGTTTATTTCAGGTAAATTCATAAATAAATTATTTTTGATTACATAAGGTAAAGTTTTATAATATTTATTATTTTTAAGCCCTCTCCCAAAATTAAAGAAAATCGTACGTTAACATACAAAATTGTTGTTGTTTCACATGTTATTTTTGTGAAATTTGTCATACGCCTAACGCCGATGTACTGCTTTAGTTCGTACGCGAATAACATTTTAAATACGTGTACTCTATGGATCAGTTAAAATATTTATATTTCTAATTTTGTGAAGAACTAGTGAAGTTATTCGCATTGTCTATTTCGCGAGATTTTTTGTTTTCTCGACATCAAAAGAGGGAATAAGTTATTGACTTACGAGAAATGTTTGAGGAAATGCTTCACTTTGATTCGAGTGAGAAAATTTTTTCATATTTCCTTCGGAGCAAGTATATCTAAATTGCATATTGAATGAAAGATAATTAAAAACTTTATCTCTGCATTTACAAAACATACACCACCGCATTTAATTGTAATGCTGATAAAAACACATAAATATTAGAGTTCGTCATAAAAATTTAATTTTCGGATTTCATCAATTTTTTAAAGGTTTTGCCTAGAAAAAAAGAATGGGGTTTTTTTTCTTTCTTATTTCAACTCCTTCCACTGGCGGAAGTCGGCCAAAAACGCTGATTTTAAGACCCTTTTCCTCCAGAGCAAAAACAGCTGCATTTATAGGAAATCCGACTTTACAATTCGATTCTACAACAAAATTTAATATAAACAACTTTTCTTTTGTATTTTCAAAATACACCAGATAGCCGTTAGAGTGGTTCGAAAATCCACTTTTTTCAAAATCTTCTAGAAAGATACTTTCTTATTACATACAATGAAAATTTATTTCCGGCTGAGTATATGGGTACACCAGATACCCAGAACCGTTAAAAAGTTATTAGCTATAGCTTATATTATAATTATAATCAAATTTGCATTTTTTTAATTCAATGAAAAATTATTTGAGCTAATTAAAATTCAGCTTTTAATACTCGCTGCCGCATTATAAATTTATTTTTTAGTAAACACAAAATAATTTGTAAGTTTTGTAATGTTTATTACAAAGATTTTATTTAATTACACATATTTGATTACTTAATAACTTTTTAACGGGTCGCGGTATATCAACAATTTTTTTACCAATGTTTTTAGCAGGAAATATTTTTTTATTGTGTGTAATAAAAAATTAACTTTTTTGAAATTTTTGAAAAAAGTGAATTTTTGGACGACTAATGACTTTCTGCTGGATTCAGAAATCGAAAAAACAAAATGTTTTTTTATTAATATTTGCTGTAGCATCGAATGGTAAAGTCAGATTTTCCAGAAATTCAGCCGTTTTTGCTCTGCAGAAAACGGGTCTCCAAATTAGCGTTTTTGGCCGACTTGCGCCAGGAGTTGAAATAAAAAAATAAAAAAAACGCCACTCTTTTTTTCGATGCAAAAACTTAAAAAATTATCATATCCCAAAATCAAAGAAATTTTATATATTTCTGACCAACGCTAATAAATATATATTTATATTAGGGTCGTTCGATTTAGCAATCGATATTGTGCCATCGATATTTCGATAGCTTTTGGCATGAGGAAAAAAGTTCCACTACGATATATCACAATAATCATTTTCGAGGCGCCCAAATTTCAATTATTACTTTTTATCAACTTTTATTTCTAAGGTTTTTTAGTAGGTAATAAAAAAAAAACTCGGCTGATTTAATTTTTTTTTTAAATATTAGCTTTCCAAGGTGAAATTGTACGCTAAAAACGATAGCGATATCAGTTTTTCCAAAAAATTAGGTTTTGGACGAGTTTTGTCGAAAAATCGATCTTTTTTTAAGCGTTAATTTTTAAGGTTTTTTTTTAGTAGGTATGTTAAAAAAAATTCGTCGACTTCAAATTTTTTAAATATATTCTATCTAAGGTAAAATTGTACGCTTAAAACTTTTTCGAAAAAAAATGTTTTCTTTTGGGTTTTTAGACGAGTTTTTTTTTCTAAATTTGGGCGCCTCAAAAATTATTTTTTTGATACGTCGTAGTGGAACTTTTTTTCTTCATGCCAAAAGCTATCGAAAAATCGATGGCACAATATCGAAAAATTTTTATCCTTACAAATCGGCCCACCCTAATGTATATGTTTTTTGGGGGTTTTTGTATGTTAAGTAGGGGTATAACTAGCAAAATTTTCCTATAGCACCAACAAAATACAATTTCTAAAACACCACATATTTGTATGAATTTTCTTGTTTAGTTCTAAGATCAGAAAAAAATAAAAAAAAAACTATTAAATGCCCAGGCAGAAAAATATAAATGGCACAGTATTGGCAAACTATTTGTGACGCACAGTGTGTCCAAAAGCACTATTTTTGAGCAAATAACATTTCTTAGCCGATTTTCAAAATTCTTTGTTTGTATTTTAATTTACAAAATTCCGCACAAACTTGCCATAGCCAATTTTTGAATTTCAGTTTCAAAATATTTTTTTTTTTTAATGTCGAAAAAAACTAATTTTCAGAAAAACCAATAAGAATTTGGGGAATTTAAATGATATGTACCCTTAATTAAAGGTATTTTAATCCTCTATCGGTACCCCGAATAAATTTTTTTTTTGTGTCTCCTATGATCAATTTAATTTTCAAAACTGGCATTTTAATCTCCTTTATCTTCCTTATTTTGTACCATATTCAACTCGGTATTATTTTATACGACATCTACTACTTCCTTATTAAACATCATATTGAAAATACTTCAATAAATATTTTTTATATTTTTTTAATTTCTTTTCAAACACAGGTGGACTATTTTTATCATAAAATACGTGCATTTATTATACCCTACACCACTATGTGGTCAGGATATTATAAGTTTGTGCTGATGTTTGTCACACAAAAAAATATTGGTCCTAGACCCACCTTATAGTATACCGATCGGCTTAGAATTTTTTTTTATTTCGATTTAACGTCCGTCTGTCTGTCTGTCCATGCATTCTTGTACGCACTCTACAGGTCGCAAATATTAAGATATTTTGATGAAACTTGGTACACCGACTTATGTCGGCCCAAGGACGTGAACATCGGTCTATGTTTAGACCTAGTGTCCATATAAGGGTCCCCCCAAAATTATATTGTTTATACGCTGCAGGTCGCAAATATTAAGATATTTTGATGAAATTTGGTACACAGACCTATTTTGGCGCAAGGACGAAGCCTATTGATTTTGGTGAACATCAGTCCATGTTTAGACCTAGTACCCATATAAGGGTCCCCCCAAAATTGGCTTGGTTACAAACTGCAGATCTCAAATATTAAGATATTTTAATGAAATTTGGTGCGCTGACTCACATTATAGAAAATTTTGACACAAGCCCCATTTTAACCCATTCGAATTTCGGATCCAAACATTAGTTGGCTTTTACCCAGACTGGTGTAGGGTATTGTATAGTCGGCATGCCCGACTTTAACCTTTTTACTCGTTTTATATATACTGATACGTACTTTAAATTAAAGGTATTTTAATACCCTATCGATACCCTTAACCATTTTTTTTGTGCAAAAACATACGAAAAAAAAAAAAATTTTAAGAAAAGTTTGGTTAAGGGGATCGATAGAGGTTCAAAATGCGATTATGCGTTGGCAGAACTTAGGATTAGCAATCTTGGCGGTATTGTCCTGTTACGCGGTTAAAAACAGCGGCCAACGTTACCTCAACGTGGTAAAACAAAAAATATTTGGTCTAAAATCAAATTTTCAGAAAATTAAAAAAAAATTAGGAAAAATTATTTTTAGTATTTTTCTTTTAAACATGGTTTTAATTGGAATTCAATTCTGGACTGCCAGACTTTCAGTCGAGACATTTACATACTAGGCTAAGTAGGCTTGTAAACAGAGCTTTAAAGAATTAATTCCTTTTTGGAATAAATTCCCTAAAATTTAATAAAACTTTTTAAATGAAATAATGAATTCATTAATACACCCAGAAAACAGATTCGGTGCTGATAACCCCATTTATCGCCAATCGAATGGTTGAGTTAGATCAAATGAATTTTTCGGTTGCGATTGCCGAATTGTTCTCGATACAACTGAAATTCTGCTGTCACAGTCAAATTATTCCTGTCTCAATTGGTTTTCTGTTCTCACAAATGAAAAACTCGACTACCACAACCGAACCATTCGATTGGTTACAAATTCGGTTGCCAGCACCGAATCTGTTTTCTGGGTGTAAGGAAAGACAAGAAATTAATTCCGGTGAATGCATTCCCTGACCAAAACATTAAGCATTAAATTAAAGAGTTCATTCACTAACGAATTCATTCAAATCGAGTAAATAATATTTTTTGTTCAAGGATTCATTCAGTTTGCACTTGATTCTCTGAAGAAATTTAAATTTTTCTTAATACTCTAAACGAATTAACTTTTGTATTTAATTCCCTGTAGTGGGATTCCCTAACTTTTTAACGACAAAATTCGGTTGTTAAGTTGTCAGTTTACTATAAAAACTTGTCAATTTATCCACCGAATTTTGTCGTTAAAAAGTTACAGAATTGCCCCTCTGAATTTAAGTTTTTCATTTTCCCTAGGTAATACACCTTAGCTTTTTTTTAACTTAGAAGTGACGGCGTTTTAAATTTGAAAATTTTAGAGAATATTGTGATTTGGCCAATAATTTAGATAATATTATTAATTTTTTTTTAGCTAGATGTAACAAAATCACTTCCATTTTTTTGAGATTGTTTTCCAAAAATTTTGTGAAATTTCGAAAACGTGAACCCTTTCTTTACCAAGGTTAAAACTGAAATTTTTGAAAATTTTCGATTTTTCCTGAAAGTAAATCACAAGATTGTGTTGTTTCTTGTGGAGTCAAAATAATCCCAAATTTTTTAAATGTAAAAAAGTGCCATTTGCCATGAAAATTTACATACTAACTTTTTTGTATGAGCGTATTCAAATAAAACGCAAATAATATGCAAATTTTTTAGAACTTCTCATCAAATCATTAATTTTTAAAAATTATTTTTTATGTTTTACAAATTTTTCAAATTATAAACATTTCGTTACGCTTGTCTACATTTTGTCTACGTTATACATTGATGACATATCAATTTCATACTCTAATGCAGTGGTGCGCGTTTCAAAGCACAATTGTGAATTTACTACCTCACACATATTCTTATGCTCTTTAATTTAGTCGTCACTGAGACAGCGACGAGTGCATATGCTTGGCGGGTGTTTTTTGATATTTTTTCAAGTGCACTAAAAACAATTATTTATGATATTCAGAAAATATATGATGAAAAATGTTTTTGATATTAAGGAATCTAGGGAATATGTTATTAAAAGATATTAGATTATTTTCATAGTAATATCTTTCATAGTAGATCTTTAATAGAAATAAAAAAAACAAAATAAAAAAAAATTGCCATAAAAGTATTAATATAGAAGATTTTGTTTAAAATCTATAAAAATATGTTGCAGAAAATTTCATTAAGATTGTATAAAAATATGAAGATTGATAAATATGTAAAAAGACATATTTTTTAATTCGTCCAATTTTTTTCCCAGTGCAGTTCTCTCTCTTGCTCACTAATACAATTGCAAATCAATTTTGCGCATCACTGCTCTAATGTTACATTTGTCTATAACAAAATTGTTCATTTTCTCATCTCATTTAGTTTTTGTCATATACTATAATGAATGAATTGAATTTTATTCATTATTTTGCGCCATTTTATATATTTTTTTGTAACTATTGTTTTACGTAGATCTGAATGTATAAATGTGCAATGAATGCCGCTTGTTTTGGGTCATTTGTGTTACCCAAATGTTGGTTTTTACCCTGGTCTACCAAAAGTTTGCATTAAAATTTGTTTTCACATTTAATGAATTCAATGTGAACATTAGTGTGTGTAACTTTTTTTTGTTGTTGTTTTTTTTTTCTCTTCAATTCATTTGTAAATGTAATTTTAGCCCAGTGCCTCTTTATAGGTTTTCGGTACGATAGTGTAAATCCTTGTCATATTTATTAATCCTTGTTGACATCAAGTTTGATACGTCCCTTAAATTTTTGTTTTTACAATTGTCAGCATAATGTGATGTATTTTTACATTGTCTGTATGTAATTTAGATGACATGCTTATTATAATTTTTATAGGTACTTTACACTTAAACATCTAAAATCTGTTTGAGTGTGTGTGTGTGTGTGTGATTTTGATATTAAATTAAATTTAATGTGTTATGCATTATTTATATAATGTTTGTTTATTAATTTCATATCCTTATGACAATTTTATCTTTGAAAGGACATGGATATATTTCGGGTTGTTTTTTTTTTAATAAAATTTCCCATAGAAATATTCGAAGAAAGTTACAATTTGTTTGTAATACATCACAACACTTTCGTAGTGAGTGCTGAATATTTTGATTCTAACTTCTCAATTAAATTGTTACTTGCCCAAATATATAATTTGGGTCATATGCATAATCACTTTTAAAATTTATAAGTGACTTACAAAACAAATTTTTCATATGAAATTCATTTTATAAACGTGTTATCAGGTTTTCAAATTATTATGCATAAGCACTTTAGTAATTTTCTTTATTTTCTGAAAACCTATTGTATAATTTAAGTAGAAGAAGAATGAACGTTTTTTTGAAAGTTATAAACACATTAATTTGCAAATCAGACTAGTTCTAATTTCTGCATTTTGAAGAATTTCAATGGAAATACGACAGAACAGTATTACAATACACAACCCACATCGGACTATGCTCCAATGAGTCAATAGAGCTTGATATTCTACAGTCAATTAGGAGCGCCGATGCCCTCCTTTTCTCACGGTCCTGAAGTTCCAAAATACACTTTGAAGCTCCTGTTCATATATGAGTAATTTAAAAAATTTAGATAATTTTTTGGAACAAACTCTTTTTAAAAAAAAAAAAGGATTCATGGCGTTTTGTTTTTTTGTTTAAGTCAATGTTTAATCACGCTAAATCCGTCCGCGTTAATCATTTTGCATTAACGGGCCGAAAATTGTGGCTTTTCTTCAACTCTAAAAAATATTAAAATATAATCACAAAATAATTTGTCACGTACTATGATTAAAAAGAAAACCGCGATTTTATTAAAATATATGCAATTCTTCGTCGGCTTTAAGATATGTGTTTTAGTTTAGCAAAAATTCAATATTTTATATAAGGATGCTTTTTGAAATTAAGAAAATACCGTTAGCAAAATACCTGAAATACCGTTATCCTTAAAATACCGATACCGAAATAAATTAAATAGCAGGTTTGAGGTTAAGAAGAAGAATAAACCTTCCTCAAAAGTTATAAACACATTAAATTTGCAAATCAGACTAGATCTAGTTTCTGCCTTTTTATGGACAGGCTTCATCAGTGATCTTCCATTAAATTGTATTATTGTTTATATTTTTATTGTCATATACCGTTACGGAAATAATCTTAAATATCGTTACCCTAACGATAACCGATAATATCTTTTCGATTTTAGTATGAAGCTAATTGAAGTTTTCGGCGGCATTCATTCATCGCTCTAAATGTCTCAAAGCGAAATGAGTTTGGAAAACATGTCGCTGTAGCCGCTAGAAATGAAAAAAGTTAAATTTTTTACATGTTACACTGTACAACACAAAACAAAAATAACAATGTCCTGACAATTGATTCTGGCAGAGTTGACAAAAAAAAAAAACGAATATACGTGTATCGGCGTTTTAAAAGTTTATGTCAGGGCCTATGTTTTTTGGGGGGTTATAGTTACCCCCCCTTTTGCAAATGTTTATTGTGAATCGCCTTAGGAAACCATGTGAATCTTCCATTCCAGGTATAGGATGTGTTCAGCGAACTTATTTAAAATGTAGAACATTTTAAGCCTCTAACCCTTCAATTAGAGTGACTTTTTTGGTACAACAAAGACCCGTAAGTTGAAGACTTAGATGGTTAAAATGGTTCGCAAGAATATTTGTCATGAAATTCTACTATAAGTCTCTAAAGACATCAAAGTTGAAAATTTAGCTTCAATTCCCGAAAGAAGTCAGAACTTAAAATGTGTTTAAGGGTTAATTTCGTACTTATTCAGAATTGGTGTTCAAATGTCCCTGTAACTTTAACGCCAACAAAGTCGCAACAGTCAGCTGGTAAATTTGTGGTATCAGTATTTTGAGATGCGGCTGGAGTTTTGTACATTGATTACCTTGAAAAAGGCCAGACCATCAATGGCGATCGCTACATGGCCCAACTGGTGGGTTTGAAGGAGGAAATCGCAAACAAAAATAGCCCCATATGAGGCAGAAAAAGGTGCTCTTTCACCAAGACAAAGCGCCGTGTCACAAGTTTTTGGCTACCATGGCCAAATTGCAAGAATTAGACTTTAAATTGCTTCCGCACCCACCGTATTCGCCAGATTTGGCTCCCAGCGATTTTTACCTGTTTTCAGACTTGAAAAAAATGCTCGCCGGAAAGAGATTTGGTTAGAACGAAGAGGTGATTGCCGAAACAGAGGCCTACGAGTACTTTGAGACCAAAAATAAATCTTCTATAAAAAGGTATCGAAATGTTAGAAAGGCGTTGGAGTGATTGTATCGCTCTTGAAGACGACTGTGTTGATGAATAAAGTCGAATTTTGCAAAATTAATTTTTGTTTTATTGGTTATTCTAAGTACTTTTTAGCCGATTTTGTTACATTCGGCTCAATAAATTCGAATATTTATATTAAAATTGTCTTCAAATGATATTAATTCCACATCTAAAACAGCACAGTGTTTCTCAATTTCTCTGGCCACATAAAATGGTACAATAGAAATAATGTTATTATTTTTACAACATCAGTGCCTAAAACCATTACCAATTGTCGATATAAACGGACAGATGATATCAACAATGTCACTGAAAAAAAATTATCGAGGACATACAGAATATAAATCTGTTACAAAAATGCAACAAAAAAAGTTTTACCTTTAATTCCAACATACTTCGGTCATCTTTTATTTAATTTTTTATGGCGGACATTTTATGCGGAGCAGAAATTCTTCTTCAGTATTCTGATGTTATCAAACTTCAACTTTTTAGCATACTCCTTTTCAAACAAGTGTCTGACTATTAAAATTTTTTTAATATGTAAATACCCTCCTAGTAACATATTTGTTTACAATATATAAGTTTTTTTTATTGCAATTTTTTACGATTTTTTGTTTTTTATAAATGCAAAAATATTATTACAGTCATGTTATTCTAAATGTTATGGAAATCTACGGTTACTTTGATGTCTGCTATGGATTGCATATGGCGAATGAATTCTCGTATAATAACGGCGCCTTTATCTAACCGTTAATTTCAAACGCAGGAAAAACAAAGAGTGTGGCCCACACTTTGGCAAAGTCATTATTATTACCCGAACGTTGGATTATAATAAACCGTTTAACATACATACACTTGACATAAACATCATTAAAATAATGCGCCAAAAATATTTTATTAGCCTAATATATCTCCAATGAAATTTATGATTTTAAAAAGATGAAAAGACGTATTTTGCTTGTTGATGTTTTTTCCTTTTTCTGCTATACCCTACACCGCAATGTGGGGATAATGTATTGGATGTATCGTATTTTTTGTAACACATATGTGATATGCTTTTATTTTTTTCAACGACACATTTCAAACAAAATCTTCTGCCATCTCGAAAAATAATAGATCAGCATTACAATTGTCTCCTTATCGAATTGTTACAATAGTATTATTTTAGTTCGGTTTGTTAGATCAAATATGACAAATTCTAAATAGAATTCACAATTTATTTTACAACAAATAGAGGAAAAAAACTTATGAAAAAAACTTTCGTAGAACCAATGGCTGAAAATTAATGCATTTTCAAGTGCTACCAAGCACTATCATCATGGGGTTCTCTCTAGGTTATAATGGGGTTCTCTCTATGTCGTACTCCTGGGGGTAGTGATTGTCACAGTTTTCTTCGAACGTTAAAAAAATGTATCCAATTATTTACTCGTTTCTATATTGTAAAGATTGCCAAGTAAGCATTAACAGGAGTAAGAAAGTAAAAGAACTTCTTAATAAGCGGGTGTCGGCTTGGAATGGCAATTGATTGGGTCTGCTCAGTACTCACATAGGAAGTGACCTTGAGCGGATCATTCTCTTCTTCGAAACCTCACTTAACATGATCACGGACGGCTCATGTTTCGGTAGCACTCGGTCTGTCGGATGATTCTCAAGTCTCTGCCGGGGTTGGTGCGAAGCGGTATGTTGAGCCGTGGAAAGAAGGGGTTAGTATGGATATTTACATGGCACTTGCTCTAGTTGGGTTTTTCTGGAATAGGCCTGTGAAGGATACCTCCCCACCAAGCGCTCTCATAGGACGTGATGTAGTACGGCATACTCCCCTCTCCACAGTTATCCGCTTGACCACCAAGGTATGTTAATTGGGACTTCACACTTGTAAAAGTCTCTTCGACTAAACCTCGAATGGTTTTGCAGGATGTGAACTTGGACAGCACACTTCCTTATCAAAATCCGGACTAGTGTTATCCACAATGCTTTCTAGGATATTCTAATGTAAGACCGCTCAAGGACGTGACATGGTCCAGCACACTTCTCATCTGAAATAAATCTAAATGTTGATCAACTGAATTCAGGATATTCTCCGAGTGTCTAGGGGGCCTCGGAAGGTTGTGACCTGGTACAGCACATTTCCAAGGTTAGGATTCTCCGAAATATTTGACATAGGACTCTTTCAGGGCTTCAAGGATATTCACAGGACCTTCAAGGATGTTAGAAGGACCTTCAAAAGTATTCACAGAATCTTCAAGGATATTAACATGACCTTCACGGATATTCACCGGACATTCAAGGATACTCCCAGGACCTCCATGGATGTTCGTAGGACCTTCAGTGATATGTGCTTGATCCAAAAACTTAAAGAAAACTCCAAGCGCTTAGCAGTAGTCTTCCCTACCCAGGTGGAAATTATGTGTGGTAACAAAAAAGAAGCACTGGCAAAGCGCAAGTAGACCGCGGTCTTGCAAAAAGAAGTACTGGCAAAGCACTAAATTTGGACGCTTTCCCAACGCTTGAAAAGGGTGAATTCCCAGCGCTTGTTTTCCTATAACATTATTTTGTTTTTGAAGAAGAAACTCTAAGAGTGGATATTTAAATAATTTTTGACTCCACAATACAATAACTCCAAGAATCGTCGATTTTTAGAGTAATTTAAAATTCTTCAGTGATGAGGGCTCATAATTTGGTGGCAAGGAAAAAATACTTGATTTTTATGTTTTTTGGTGCTATCATTTGGGTGTCAGAAAAGCACTTTAATTTTTTTATTTGAGCGTTGGCAAAGCATTTGAATTTTATGTTTATGGGTGCTTTCCCAGGGCTTGGTAAAGCATTGGCACCACCGTGGAACGGTGTTATCATTTGGGCGTTGGGAAAGCGCTGTTAACAAGCACTCATACCACCTATTTCGGTGCTTTGCCAGTGCTGGCCCCTTTGTAATTTTCTACCTGGGTAGTTTTCCTGCACTTGGACATTTTTTAAAATTTCAGTTTCTTAATTTTACACAAATTCCGATTTTTTGATAATCTAAACTTAATTTTTTTTTTATTATTGATAGCAAACGCTCACCATAGTATGGTGACCCAGGTAGAAAAATACAAAGGGGCCAGCACTGGCAAAACACCGAAATGGGTGATATGAGTGCTTGTTAACAGTGCTTTCCCACCGCCCAAATGATAACACCGTTCCACGGTGGTGCCAATGCTTTACAAAGCCCTGGGAAAGCACCCAGAAACATAAAAATTAAATGCTATGCCAACGCCCAAATAAAAAAAATCAAAGTGCTTCCTGACACCCAAATGATAAGACCGATCTATTTAATGATTTGCAAAGTGTTGAAATAGCACCAAGAAACACAAAAATCAAGTGTTTTCTCTGCCACCAAATTATGAGCCCTCATCGCTATCGAATTTTAAATTACTCTAAAAATAAATGATTATTATAGTTATTGTAATGTGGAGTCAAAAATTATTTAAATATCTACTCTTTTTTGGAGCGTCTTTTTAAAAAACAAAATAATGTTTTAGGAAAACAAGCGCTGGGAAGTCACCCTTTTCAAGCGTTGGTAAAGCGTCCAAATTTAGGGATTTGCTAGTACTTCTTTTTCTATAACCTCGGTCTACTTGTGCTTTGCCAGAGCTTCTTTTTTTTACCACACATAATTTCTACCTGGGGATGTTTTTAAAATTTTTTCTTTAAATAAAAAAATGAAATACAATAACATTTTTTTTTTTAAATTTCTATAACAAGAAACATGATAATTTTAATAACGAAACAAATTGTCACATTCTCCTAGAATAAGGGACTGTTTATCTATTACGAAAATAGTCTAAACGAAAGAAATTGACAATCACTTTCGCCAAAAATACATGGGAAACAAATTTTTCGTTTAGAGCATTTTCGTAATACATAAACCAGGGCTAAGAATATAAAAATAGATTTTCTAAAAAATATAAAAAATAAAAAACTTATACTTGGTCTTTAAAAATGAGACTTTTTAACAATTTTACAACTGAATTTATCATGGATAACAATCGCATTATAAAAGAAAATAATAAAAATCTTATTTACTTACCCCTCTATTCATAAAAGCTTTGTAAAGTTACACTGTGGAACAAATTCAGGTTAGAAAAAGTTAGGTCGATTCTGAGAGTGAGGGGTGAAAATAGAGGCTAAATTAGAAGACCCGTATCGCGGCGTTTGCTTATGTTAGTTCGAATTTTTTCATATTGTTTGTATGGTTTTTTGGCTATAACTCGTCGACTAATTGATATTTTTAAATCTGTAAACGCCAAATTATAGCTAGAGACCTGAACAACAATTAAAATTTTTAAAAAAATTTATTTGATTTTTTTTTGTTTTTTTTTTAATTGTTGTTTAGGTCTCTAGCTATAATTTGGCTTTTACAGATTTAAAAAATATCAATTAGTCGACGAGTTATAGCCAAAAAACCATATAAAAAATTCGAACTAACATAAGCAAAGGCCGCGATACGGGTCTTCTAATTTAGCCTCTATTTTCACCCCTCACTCTCAGAATCGACTTAACTTTTGCTAACCTGAATTTGTTCCACAGTGTTATAGAAGATTTACAAAACGAAATTTTCATACAAAATTTGTTCAATAAACCTCCTGTAATTTTACAAAGCAGTTATGAATTTAGGGGTTATAATTTCGAATATTTGAACTAAAAAT
Source organism: Leucophora obtusa (assembly GCA_949987735.1). Lineage (NCBI taxonomy): Eukaryota > Metazoa > Arthropoda > Insecta > Diptera > Anthomyiidae > Leucophora > Leucophora obtusa. Next base: position 210,219,191 of record OX465297.1, read on the forward strand.
TCGATAAATGCAATTAGGCTGATTAACTTTAAAAAATTTTTCTCAAAAAAACTTTAAAATTTTTCAGAAGTCAAATCCAATAAAATTTTCTAAAATTTGCGGACGTAATTCGATCTGCAATTTCTCAGATAAATTTCGATACAACTTAATCCCAAAATATATTGCTGGATCTAACCTGGTCTGGCATTTTTCGGATATATTTAGACCTAACCACATCCCTAAATATATTGCTGCATCTAATTCGATCTGCTATTTTCTGGATAAATATTGATCTCACTAAATCTCGTATTATATTGCTGGATCTAATTAGATCTGCCATTTTCAGATCCAATTAGATCTAGATCATTGGACCTCTCAATTTTTAAATGTAAATTGATCTTAGTTCATCACAATATATACAATAGGATCTAATACTACATCATTGGATACACCCAATTTTGAGATCTAATTGAATCAGCTAGATATTATAGCAGATCTAAAAGAATATAAAACTGTATATTATTGGATACTGCGTCAGATCAATTTGTTTTTTTACTCGGGTAGTTATCATTTATTGTGAATTTGGCAACTTTCTATGGGTTAAATTTCAAAATTTATAGTTTGCAACGTGACTAAACTGTGACTTCCTTCAATGTTTTTCAGTTAGGTTAAATACTCTTGTTATATGTTTGGAATTTATTTTATTTTCAATATAGGGGTTTTAACTCTAGGAAATTTAAATTTTTTTTACAGTGCTATCGGCTAAAGTAACCTATAATATAGAGTATATAAATATCGTCATAACCGATTAATCCAAATAGACAAGAAAATTTTGAAACAGTAAAAAAAGACTCCTGATGTCACTTTGGAAAACTGCACAAACCCCTGATATGAATGAAAATCTTTCTGTTGCGTTCTGTTATAAAGAAGTTTGTATAAAAGATACAAACAATATTTGTTTCCTTCTGTCATTCAAAAGAAAAACAGCTTAGGTCTTTAAAATCCTCTTACTCTTCTCACTTCTATTGTATAAAGAAATGTTTTATTTTTTTGCAAATGATGTTTATCATAATACTTTTTTCTTCAACAGTATTACAGAATGTAGTTGCAACAAACATATCATTGTTTGCGATTATCATAGGAAATTATAATATGATGGAGATTCGTTAGATTAAACAATACAATCGACTGTTTTGTTAGATATTATTACAACATCAGTGTAAAGACAATAGAAGAAGGAACTCGAAATGAACAGAAAATTATTCAAGTTACAATTAGGTTATCAAAATATAACATCAATATCTCTTCCGTATTTTACATAAGATATCCTTTTTTGTTTAAATGAAAAACAGTAGTACCTGTTTTGTTAAATCCGCATAAATTTTAAAAGAATTCTATCACTTTAGAATAAAAAAACAAAACTGAATTCTATTTATTTGCTTTTATTTTTCCAAAAAAAAAATTACTCAAGTGTCTTTAGGGAATTACTTCATGTTTTTTTGCCTTTAGTTCATCATCATCATCATCATACCGGTGTATAATTTATTTTTATTCCTTAATATCTTACATTGATGATGTCTTCATCTGCTTATTTCAGCACCATTACCCAAAACATTGTCTTTTACTCACTCACCCTACTTTTTAGATCATCGTCATCGTAATCATCATCATACATCGGCGTTATTTGTGCATTACAATTCAAATTTATCCTCATAAGGAAGTAGCAATTTGCTTCGTCAATGAACCATAAAGTGGCGGCATTTTTTTATTTTATATTTATTTTGTTTCTTGTTATGATTTGTCTCTGTATATTTTATAAGAAGTAGGCTTATAACATCTTGTATCCTCATCAAATTGTTAATGTCCTTGTTATAGTTTTGATTTTAAAATTGTAACACGCGGTCCCTTGTGATTTTTTTGTAGGTAACATAAGGTAAATGTTACAGTGTTGACGTTTACATATTTGTATCTGTTACATATTTTTTTTTTCGTTTTTTAATGATTTCACAATTTTTTATGAAAGAAATTCGTCTTGGTAGGAAGAAAATTGGGAAAAAAATCTATCAACTAAAATGCTTAGACGATTTTTTGAAAATGTGCTACTTATTGTTCGCGAAGAAACTTAATTGTTTATAACCAGAATAAATTATTGCATTTCATCGATCATGTTTAGGTTTTTCGTTTTACGTTTTTTGCATTGATTCAAATGTTTGTAGAAATAATTTCCAAAAATGTGGAAGGTACCCGTGGATTTGTATCCTTCAAATTGCTCTTGTATCGTTGTTTTAGGGGCCCCAGTCTGTAGTATATACATTAGGGTGGGTCGATTTAGCAATCGATATGTGCCATCGATTTTTCGATAGCTTTTGGCACGAGGAAAAAAAAAGATCCACTACGACATATCAAAAAAATCATTTTCGAGGCGCCCAAATTTAATTTTTTTTACTTTTTCTCAACTTTCATTTTTAAGGTTTTTTTAGTTGGTAATAAAAAAAAATCGGCTGATTTATTTTTTTTTAATATTACCTTTCCAAGGTGAAATTGTACGCTAAAAACGATGGCGATAACAGTTTTTCCAAAAATATGTTCTTCTTGAGATTTTGGACGAGTTTTTGTCGAAAAATCAAGTTTGCCATTTCATGATGGAAAGATATACGAGCCAACAACGAGTCGAAATTATTAATATTTACTAGCGAAATTCGGAGCCAGTGGCCTCAACGTTAAGAGCGCTATGTCCAATTTATGGTCGTCATAATCGTCCTAGCAGATCAACAATTGAGCGTGGGGCTACGTCAAATCTATGGTCTATGCCAACAAGCCAGCGACTATTGATGAACTTCGTACGAATATCGAACGTGAAATTGCAGCAGTATCGGCCGATTTATGCTTGAAAACCGTCGAAAATTGGGTTCAGCGTCTGGACTTCTGCAAGCGTGCCCGTGGTGGCCATGCAAAAGAGATCGATTTCCATACATAATGGCATCGAACGTACTTTCACAGGAATAAAGAATTTCATTGATATCCAAAACCGTTTTTGTTTTATTTAAACTTTTTTACTTTTATAGCGCTCTTATTGAAAAACCATTTACATATAATCATTCTGTATAATAGTTCTGATAGATCAGGTGGAAAATAACAAATATCTGTTTATCTGTTATGAAAATATTCCTAACTATGGAAAATAAAAGCCAAGCCGTCAATGGACAATGATGCACAGTAGACCGTTTAACTAAAAATATTTTGTTGGATTTTTGCAACTCCTAAAGCGGAAAGGTACTTTTTTTAGGAAAAAAGTAATTTTTTGGAAAAAATTACTTTGTGGAAAAAGTTACATTTTTGGAAAAAGGCGCAAAAGATTTCTGAAACCGTACGAGGTCGCTGTAGCAAATTCAAATCCCAATAACTTCATAAATAGGCAATGTTTGAGGCTGAAATATTTTTTGAGATAGGTCCTTAAAATATCTTTCATTTGATTGCAATATTAATGAAATGAAAAGAAAATTAAAAAAAAAAAAAAAACTAAAACTAAACTTATTTTCTTTCTTCCATTTTACATGAAATTTTATCAAATGTATGAAAATTTCATGATAGTCAAAGTGAATCTCAGATTAAAGTTATGTGGAAGGACTATCAAACGGGTTTAATTTTAAGGCTCTACTTTGCCCTTTTCTCGAGTTATTGTGGTTTATATCTGTAAAATTTTGAATTTTATGTTCAAGGTTAATAACCTTAAATAACTAAGAAAGTTGCACCTCTTTTCATTTTTTTAGTAGGCTGCAACAAATTCTCCAAAAAAATGTAAAAAATTTCAGCTTCAAAATATCAGTTATTGATTGTTAAGAATGTTGTCATTTCCTCAGTTTTTCCCTGTTACTCACGTTTTTTCTATGTTCGTAACGGTTTTTAATAATTTTCAGTGATTTTTCGTTCGAATAAAGTTTGCATTACTGTTTATTTGTTTACAAATCGTATTTGTTATTCGATGTAATATTTGCTCTTTCATTTCATCATTCCTATTTTAATTCAACTAAAAATTAAGCAAGTGTCATACGGGCTTAAGTATTTAAAGCAAATGTATTTCAAACCGATTTAAGTTTGAAAAATTTGGCGTACCAAATGTTTGTAATATATGTGGTATAATGGAACCTAGAGGGCGGATCAATAAGTTCGTGACTTTTCGTACTTTCCTCGTAGTTATATGAAATATACATTGCTCCGGTCAAGTATCAAATTTTGAACAAGTTCCATCAAGAGAAGTTCGAGTTCTCATCAAACATAATTTTTTGCGAAAAAACACCGTCACTCAAACCAGTGGATATCTATCCACCTCATCTCGTTCAACCCTCGCTCTATTTATTTGGTCGCAAATTTCATAAATAGGTTTTCTTTTGCATTTTTTTCTTTGCCTGAGTTTGGCTCGAGTTCGCTAATTATCGAGAACACCGTGAGTAGCATCGTTAATCTATAAAATATATAATCTTTGCTCAAACCAAGGAAAAGCTTGATAAGTACTAGGGATGCCAATCGGGATTGATATTTGAAAATCTCAATCCCGGGATTTTCGGGACATCGGGATTTTACGGGATTTCGGCATTTAAATTTTCCTTTATTTATAAAAACTTTATGTTATGTAACTACTGCTTTTTACAGAATAAAGCGTTTTATAATTAATTAATAGTTGTGAATTACCCAGTGTAGAAACGGTAATGACATATCATTATTTTTTGGACTACCAGTAATGACACCCACTTACCTTCTGCATTATTTTAAAACATATAATAATGAGTTACTGATAATGACTTATTTTTATCCTTATTTCAAATAGAAAATAATTTTCTAGATTTTTTTGAACATTTTTTGAAATCTATTTTTAGACTCAATATTTTTTAAACACTGGTAAGGATATATGTAACCACATACTTTTTGATTTTTTGTATGTTGGCGAGTAAGCTTACTTGTGTGCAGCAGGTCAATTATGTTTTTATCTATTAAATATTACATGTCGATATAGCTCAGATGGTAGAGCTATTAACTGGCAATCTGTAGACCCAGGTTCGATTTCCGAACCAGCAAATTTTATTAAAAAAAAAAATACAATAAAAAATATTTTTTTTATATAATTTATTTTTTTGAAAATCTATTTTTAGACTCATTATTTTTGTCAGTACTGGTAAGCACATAGGTAACGATATATTTTTTGATTTTTCGTATGCTGGTGTGTAACCATAACTCATTATTTTTCGCGACATCGCCATATAAAGTAATAAGAAATATAATAACAAAAGTAACTAGTTACCATTACCAAGTATATAGTTACATAACCACATATCTGGTAATGATTTTCTACACTGGGTAATATTGTGGTACATTTAATGAATATTGAAACATCCCAGTCAGAAACTGCCAGTGGTATAAAAAATCAAGTACCTGGATACCACTGGGTGGGTAACCGCTGTATTAAAAATAAAAAAACCACTGGCAAAGAATTGGCTTAGAGTGGGATGCCAACGTTACCAACCAGTGGTTGTCCAGTGCTACCTTATCAAAAATTGCAGCGGTACAAAGTCAATTGTAAACGCAACCGTCTGACAACCTTAAAGGATTATTTGGAATTATTTAACCGCAATTCAAATGTGTTTTTGCTGCCGTTTTTAACTGTGGAGTTCTGATGGTTACAACACACCGGAGACCAGGCAGCAGTCTAAACAATAAGTTTTTCCAGGTGAACCGGCTCAGACGAAGGTCAAGGTGGGCGACATCGATTACCTACTTTTAAAAGGGAAAAACAATAGACGGCGAATATTATGCCAAATTATTGGACTGATTCAACGACGACCCCATTCGGCCAAGAAAAGAGTTCTTTTCATTAAGACAATGCACGGGTGCACACTAGAGGAGTCAAATAAAATGAAAATACGATTTTAAAGAGTGTCGGGGTCCAATTTGTTTCCTTTCTAACTAATAAATATGAAGTTTGGAGGCAATCGAATAAAGAAAAGTCGAGGCAGAAATCGATTGAAAATTTCAAGAGTGTTTATATGGGAAAAATATGACGTTTTTAGTTTTTAGGAGAATTTCGTTCTATACTTTAATTTTTTCAACCACTTGTCTTATGAATCGATTTCAGTACAAAATTATCTTTTGAAAAAGCTATTTTCTTTGTTCGATTGCCCCCAAACTTCATATTTATTAGTTTTATATAGAAAGGAAACAAATTGGACCCCAACAATCTTCAAATTCGCCCTGTTAAAAGTTGCCATATAATCTTGGACACCTCTAGTGCACACGTGTTTAGTCTTAATATCAAAATTGCATGAATTGGGATACAAATTGGTACCTCATCCACCATATTCTCCGGATTTAACCCCCAGTAACCATTTTCTATTTCCAAACCTAAATAAATGGTTCGAGAATTCCTATTTTTTGGAAGGAATAACAAAATTTAAGAAACGTTTCACTAAGTGTGTTGAGCTAAAAAAACTGCGTTTCATTCAAAAAGTTACGGACTTATTAATCCGACCGTATGTTAGCAAAAATTTTTTGGAAATAATGCAAAGAAATTACATTAGGTGCGAAAATAGACAAGTTAAGTTTTCAATGTTGATAGTTATCCACATTGATGGCCAACGCGTATAAGTTTTCGTCTAAATAAATTTGTTTACTGAATGAGTCGTGCCAATTCGGAAAGTAGAACGCGATACCTAACTGATAGATATTTTACAGACCCAAAAACTAAAAATTGATTTATCTGAAAAGTCGATATTGACATAACGTACCAATTCGGAAACTTAAATGTCTGTCATAACAAACAGCTACAGCCCGATCAGTTTCGATATTGACGAAATCGGGATTTTAACTTGTTACAGAATATAAAAACTTTGTTCTGATGTTTTTTACTACCAAAACTACTTGACCAAGACTTACTTTTTATTGCACCTGATTACATATTTTACTATATTTGTGCATCCGTTAATTAAAATTTCCTTGCCAGAATTCCATCCATTTCTGAGAATATCACTTAAATCATACTGTGGTGTACAGTTTCAGAAAGTCGGCATGCCCGATTTTGATTTTTTTTTTCTATATTCTACATATATTAACAACTTGCGGTGGTTCTCATACTGTAGGTTTAACTTTAACTTAAATATAATCAAAAGAAAATGTCAAAAAATGTACACAAAACAACAACAAATTTTTGGGTTAACTATTAACTAAAGTTTAAACCCACCGTTGTCAGCCTCTGTCTTAAGTAAAATTCGTTCCAATACCAAATTGAATTCACGCAAACCAGCAGTGTCAAAAATCAAACCTGATAACCAACCTAATTAAATGGAGTAAAGTTAGATTTTTAAGTAATTTTCCTAGAACATAGGCAAAGATCTAAGAAAAATTACATAACTTTCGGTAAACATCAAAAAGAGTTTGTTACGGTAATTTTGACATGCCAAATCTCCCACACCTCACCACCACAAAAGATCAAAAATTCTACCGACAATTCAAAAAGTCTGTTTAAACAAAATATCTTTCGAATGATGGCGAAATCTAGCGCGCAACTCTTTAATGTATTGCTTACAAATTTCCCGCCAATTATTAATGGTTTACCTGATCAGAAAAAGTAACCAACTTGCCGAAAAAAATTACACAAGCCGCCAAAAAACTAAAATTACAATTATATGGCAATAGGTCTCATTAGCATATTGCTGCTACTACCACCATGATCAATTGAACCCAAAACCAACAGAATCATAAAGCAGAGGCATAGTATTAAGACTCGCAAACAATCACCCCCATGTGAATCCAACGAAAATTACTTTACAACAAAAATATGCCTTTAAAAGAAAATATAACCATGGTTAACAAATAGTGAAAGCAACCATTAGATGAAAATTGTCTGTTATTAGACAATTCTGCGCAAGAACAACAACTGTATATGACACTCTTTTATGTTTTTCTTTTGGTCCTAAACATGCATAAAATTCGTGGAATTTGTGCTGCTTATTCAACAATCACGTACAACTCTTTCATTACTTTATTTGAACATTTCATGTACTTACTCCTTTTATTTATGAGTTTTTATTGGGACGCGAAAAACCAACAGAAGCAACAACGAATGGGCCTTTTTTCGGTTATTGAAACATGTGCATTTTCGAAGCACTAAATTTAATAAAACTTGCCACATTCCTGGTTAAATATTTAACCAAAGTTATATATTCGAAATTTAAAAAAAGATGATACACTTAAAGAAATTATTTGTAAAAGATTAATCAAAAAAATATGCAATAATTTACACATCTAAACTTTTCTATACAATTTTGGCGCCCAACCCAGGGGAGAGGAAATCATATAAAAAGCTCAATCAAAGATACTTATTATATATAAAGACAAAAATAAAATTACCCTCGATTAACGGCAAAACCATATAAATTCAGTTGAAGAACATTTTTTTTTCATTTCGCCATTTTTAGTGTATTAAAAGAAGCCGCATTAATTCGAGATTTTTTGAGTAGTTCGGAAATTAGTCAATATACGGAAATCGCGCGTCGCGTATATAAGAATTTTGTCTTTGAAATAACAAGAAATATATAACAAAATTACTGTAATTTCGATGAAATTTTCTTGTATGACTGGAAGTAAAATCTAGGCCACTTTGAAGATCTTTTTGGTAAAAAGTTATAGAATATCATGTGCGAATAAAAAAATGTTGACACATTTTACAATTTTTTTTTTTTTTGCATTTCGCCATATTTTTTATGAAATTAGACAAATATTAATTGACTGATTTTCTTTTATCTTTTCTCTGAGTGCATAAATTCTCTTACCCAACCAAGAAAAGAGTTTACAAATTGTTTACATTAGCTAACTGTCCGTCTCTTTATGTTCATCCCAGGCCATTGGTCAAACAAACATTTGGTTTTTATTTAATTTTAATCGTGCCTGTGCTGCTGACTGCCTGGCTTGGATCGCCTTGTTTGTCTATTGTTGCTTTAGCTTCTTAGAATCATTTACTTGCTACCGCAAATATTACAAATAAATGTGAAAAAGAAAGGATTTTTAGTTTAAATAAAGAAAAATTTACATATTACATTTTAACGTTCCTATATTCTTAACTCATTTAATGTTTATTGACATTTCTAGGAATTTAGAAAATTTATTTAGGTCTACTGTTGTTTTTATTACACATTTTCATAGATTCCTTCGACTTTGACGCTTTTAGCAGGGCGCGTAATTAAATTTGTTATTTTTTCCCTTTTATTTGGTTAAATGTTACTGTTAATGCCTTAACAAATAGTTAATTTTCTTTTGCTAAAGATTGAGTAAACTCTTTATTTTTTGTAAGTTTAAATGCATTTTAACAGGTTTGTTTGGACTTGGAACACTGAGAGAATTATCAACATTATATTAATTCATCTTTGCATAAAATCGATGAAGTTACGCTGAATCTTGTCCATTTAAACTCTTCATTAAATTATTGCGATTTTTCATAAAATTTTATGAGAAATTTAATTTAATTTATTAACGCTGGCTTTCATACTGACAGATTATGAGTTAACTATCAGTTAATTTAATATATAATTTTTTTAATTTTTCTTTGCTTAATAGTTAAGTTAAAGTTAACCCTTTAGTTTTAGAGCCGCCGTAAAAGTTTTATACACTCAATGAAATTTACTGAAAATTTGCATTAAAATTATTTAATAAAATTGTTCCTGTAAAAACAATTGTTTTCAGAAAACTTTAAAATTGAAATTGAGGTCAAAACTTTTTTATCTGAATATGTGAAACCCCACAATCTTAATTTCGGTTTAATTCTTTTTGAACACACTGTTCCGTTTTCAATCTAGAATATTTAAGCGGCTATATTTTTTTAATGGCAAGATAATTCAGTGAATTGAAAATCGTAAAATAATTTGATATCTTGACTGCAATCGTAAATAGTAGGAAAATTTTATCCAGAGTAGCCAAATATTTATTTAAAAAAATCAATTTAAAATTATATTAAAGGAATTCAATGTGCTAAAATCCCAAAACGTATTTAACAAATTATAAAAAATAATCTGTTGAAGGCATGTCCCTATCCGGATTTCATTCTTGCATAAGGAAATCGTCAGGGGGCGACGTTTTTAGAAGTTCTAGAAATATTTGTTAAGTTAAATTATAAACTCAATGAGAATTTATTGTTCTCATCTAGGAGCTTTATTTAACATTTAAAATATATAAAAAAAATAAAAACAACAACAAAAAATTTACCGCAATTTGCTTTGTCATCTTCTAATATACTACTCTGTTGTTTTGACAGATCTAGTAATGTAGTGACATCCATTTATGTGTAAACAATAATAGAAAACGATGTTTTGAGTTTGTAATCAGAACTTTGAAGAATTAATTCCTTTTTGAATGAATTCACTACCAATCAAATTCAATTTTCTCTAGAATTGAATGAATTCCTTTTCTTAAGTAATTCACTGAATTCATTCAACTGAATGCGTTCATCAAACAACAAATTCAAAGAATTAATTCCATTGCAATAGTTCTTTTTATTAAATCAAATGAATTAATTCACCGGTGAACGCGTTCAATTTTATAAATCGAACGGAAAAAAAGTGAATTAATTCCTTACTGAATTAATTCACCACTGAATTCAATCAATTTCATTTTCATTCAGTGAATTAAAAAAAAAAAAATTACATTCAGTGAATTAAAAAAAAAAATAATAAGTTCACTGAATTGAAAAAAAAATAAAATAAGTTCACTGAATTAAAAAAAAATAAAATAAGTTCACTGAATTCAAAGCCTGTTTTCTGCCGTTCAGTAGAAGAAAACAAAAATGTACAAATAAAAGTTTTAAATAAGCAATTTACAGCGTGTGCTAGTAACAAATTAGAAACCGGATGCTGTTTATCAACCTACATGATTCAAAAATAAAGCCTTTTACTATTAAAAATAAAAACTTTACAGATATAGATAAATTTGGAAAAAAATATAACTATATAACTAGTTTGAAAAATTAATAGTTATATTTTTTTCAAAATTTATCTATTATATCTGTAAAGTTTTTATTTTTAATAGTAAAAGGCTTTATTTTTGAATCATGTAGGTTGATAAACAGCAATGAAAAAAAAAGGCTCGTGAGATCTCACTGCTAGACCCGGTATGTTTTGAGGGGGCAACTTTTTTTTATTTTTTTCTGTCCATATAAGGAGGGAGAGTCGCTCTAATGACCTTATGTAAATGACAGGGTATATATTTTTAATATGCCTTAAAACGAGACTTTTTATTAAAATAAAGATTTTAAGAAAAAATATACCTGAAGTAAGCAATGGTATTATACGAGTATATATTAAAAGGTTTTATCAAAAATGCAACATCTGGCAACTTTGACTTTAATACAATGACGTTATGATATAAAATGTATTTCACTCTCGCCGTACAAACATATTTAAACAAAATATCAAAATCCAATACTTGCTATGAATTAGCGTGTCACTATTATTGTAACAAATCTATTTTATTTTATAAAAAAAAATATACAAAATTTCAAATTTTTTTTAATGTAATAAAAAATCAAGATAATTTATAAATATACGAGTATACAATAACTAATTCCTCGTATTATTATTTGTTTTTTAATATAAATAACATGTAATTTAATTTTTATTCAAAACGCTAAAATGTCTATAACTGCACCCTGAAAACAGATTCAGTTCTGATAACCGCATTTGAAGCCAATCGCGTGGTTCGGTTGTGGTAGCCGAATTTTTCAGTTGTGGCAACAGAAAAGCAATTGACACAGGACTAATTTGACTGTGGCAATGGAATTTCAGTTGTATCAGGAATAATTCGGTAGCCGCAACCGAAAAATTCATTTAGTGGAACTGTACCATACGATTTGCAACAAATGGGGTTGTCAGCACCGAATCTGTTTTCTGGGTGTCATAGCATGCCATACGAGTAGATTATACCTAATTATAGTTTTTATTGTAGGCAAACATTATTTGTACACTTGCCCCCACCTTGTGTTGGCCAGATGTGCGTATAATGATTAATAAAGTAACCACCAGTAAACATGCTTTTGTTTGATATTAATTAATCAGTTATAAATAAAAGCAACAAAAAGTTAAAATAAATAACAAATATTTAATCTTTCTTACTTTGTAAATATTAGCTATAATTTTGCTAAGTCATGTATTAGATCCACGGTTCTCAAATGGGGAATCGCGACCCCTTGGGGATCCTTAGACAGAGGGAATTTTCGTGGAGTTTTAATAAAGTTATCTTCACAAAATGAGCGAAATATTTCTTAAATTTTATGTAATTATTTATATTAATAAATAAAATGAAATTTTTCATAAATATTTATTAATTGAATGAAAAGTTTCAATGGACGAATTAAAGTGAAAGTTTTTTAATTTAATGTAAATATTTATTAATATCATACAGATAATTCTCTCAGTATAGTTGCTCAACGCGTATGACACTTGCTAGTTTCAGTATTAAAAATCCAAAATAGAAGAGAGCACGAATTTCCTTATGTGAGAAATAATGTGTGTGAAGAGAACAACTATATCGAAAAACTATCAAACTGTCAAATTGATGTTGGTAATGCAGTACCCTTCATATGATGTGCATTGATGGTGCAAAAAACTAGAATCTAGAAACTAGCAAGTGTCATATAGGTAGAGTTTGCTAAAAACCGAAAAATTTTAAAACCGCGGTTTCGGGTTTTAAAAATTATAAAAACCGCGGTTTCGGTTATTTTTCGGTTTTCTTGTGACATTAATAGAATTGTTTTAAAATAATTAAATATGTATAAAAATGAAATACGTGTTTTAACACGTTCAAGATATTTATTAAAATTTGATTGAATTTCTCACTCGAATAAAGGCAATAACCCGTTTCGAGACCTTTGTGGGATAAGAAAAAAAAAACGCGTAAGCTCGTTATAAATTAAATTTTTTTATTCTTTTGTAGGCAACTAAAGCTGTATTTTTAAGAGTTTAAATTTAAATTTTAGCAATTTGGTTAAAACAACGTAAAGGTAAAATTTTAAAAAATTCGCGGACTGCGAAATAGTACTTTTTGAAAAATACGGAAAATCTGAACTGAATATATAAAACTCAACATCTCTTAAGCCACTTGACTTTTTGGTGTATTTTTTTCTAAAATTATAAGCCTCAGTTTATGTTATCCGTAATAACAAAAAATTTTTTATAGTCATATTTAATGGAGAAAATGTTCATTACAATTAAATAAGAAATTTTGTAAAATAGGAGCTGAGCCATTTTCGAAATTTAATAATTCCCAGCTAACGTTTTTCTGAGAGCTCAGAAATTATGACTCGTAAAAGACTCTACTAAAATATGATAAATTTCAGGGTGCTCAAATTTTTGGGTGTATTCAAAATTTTTAAAAAATGTTTTCATTGCTCATAAATGTCTCAAGAATTAATAATAAATGACTCACAATGGCTCTGAAAATTCTATATTCTCAATTTTCCAATAATGCTCATAATTCCGAGTCTTTTGTGAATCAAAAAAGTGCGCTCGGAAAGAGGCTTCATCGGTGAAGAAACACACCGTCAGCTATGATTTCATAAGTTTTTAGGGCTGTTACTAGTCTTCTCGGATTCTAATTGTACACTGGGATGCAATTTAAGTGTGGTTCAAGTATTTTTTAAAAACCGACTTATTTTTGTCGGTTTCGGTTTTGAGGCTTGAAAAACCGCGGTTTCGGTTTCGAATAAAACCGAACAGCAAACTCTACATATAGGCTTTACCAGCGCTTTCCGTGAAAAGTACTGAAAAAATACTTATAAAATAATGAATACTTAAAAATTGTAAACTTTTAATTAAAATTTATAATTGGAATATAAAAAAAAACCTTTTCAGTAAAATTTCAGCAATTGGATTTCATTACTAATATCTAAATAATAAGCAGTAGAATTAGAGTCTGCTGCATATAACAAGGTGTCAATGCTTAAAATTTTTATGTAACAACCCAGTGAAAAAACGGCAATGACATTATTTTTTGAATTACCAATAATTATACCGACTTACTTTCTGCATTAGTTTAAAACATATAATAATGAATTACTAATAACTAGTTAGTTTTACCATTATTTACAAACGAAAAACATGGTATGTAGTTCCTTAATCACATATTTGGTAATGATTGTCTAAACTGCGCAACTTTCTTTTTTATTTATCAAATGTTTAAGACGAGTGCAAATCTATAGTCATTGGAAAATTACCGGCAAACTTTCAAAAAAAAAAGTGTACAAAATTTCAACTTTAAAATGACATTTAGACCTGTTAACTTATCTCAAAATAAACTGAATTTACTGCTTACCATAGTTATGAATATCAAATTTATATGGAAAAATCTGTGGCTAACGTTTAACCATAGTTATATTGGAAGTAAGTTACTCGCCCCTAGTCTCATTTATTATCGAGAATTTTTCTAGCGTTTTTTCTGTGTGTTACGATTTTTAATAATTTTTAACGATGTTCATTTCGAAAAAGTGTGCATATTTATTTGTTTACAAATTCTATCTGAAGCAGTTAAGAAATAAGTGCTTACAAGGTAGAATAATACGAACGGCACAAATTTTTTAACCTGGCAATGTATCAGGTCTTAAAAATCAACTTACTCAGGGATGCTTTCAAACTGAATATACTAAAGCTATGGAATGACCCATATATATTTCGGATAAGAGCCGAATCTAGAAAACCAACGGAATTTTGTTATGTAAATTTTTTCCATAAAATCGATAGTATCAAACAGTTTTTGATCTCAAAAGAGCATAAATTCGTGTTTGAAGTCCAACCCAGCAAAAACTTGGTAACGACTGGTCATTACTACATGAATTACTTAGCTCTCATATCTCCCTACCCTTTATTACTTTTAAACTGAATGTAATGAGTTACCGATAATTATACCCCACACATTACTATTTCACAATAGCTGAAATAAATAATATATGTTCTAAATCATTAAAAACCATAAGTATGGCGTAGCCTAGTAGTTAACGTTTTTGCCTGACATATATTGCTGATCAATTCATGTCTGCTTCCATTGTTTTTTTCGTAATTTATGTTAAACATCTATTTATAGAAATATTGATGTTCATTAAGCAGTATTTAATAACAAGTTTTGTGAAAAATATACATATAACGGCTGCCATAATAAGTGTGTACGTTAAAGCATTAAAAATCATAGTGATGTCGGAGTGTAATGGTTAGAGTTTTTGCCTGACAACCGTAATGTACGCTGATCAATTCGTGTCAGCTCCTATTGGTTTTTAAATTTTTATACTTTTTTAAATTTATATTCAACATCTATTTATAGATCAGTTGATAAACTACTTACAGATAACGTCAGTGTAATGCCCTTCTTCCAATGACATCATCATGTTAAAATAAGTAGTTCAGTAGTTAAAAAGTAACTACACTCAAAAAATAAGTTAGTAGAAAAATTAGTAAAACGTCTTGTATATCAAGTGTACTAGTTTTCAGCAATTTTTTTTGCTGAAATTCCGTTTGCAGCAAAAATTTTAGTTATATTTTTTTTAGCACTAAACTCATTTTGAACTAATGTTTTACTAATTTATTTTGCTACAAAAATTCTGCTTATAACCGCAATTATAGCGTGGACGACAACCAGATAGACAGGATGTAGATGTCGCAGCTTGTCTGGATGTAGTACAGACAACAGCAATGATAATTAAAAAACAACTCTACACAATTTCTATATTTAAATTTTCAGTAAATAAATTAACTAAAGTAAAATTTCTCTACAAATTTATTGAGTTTTTTCAGTCTACTAATATTCAGCAAAAAGTTTTGTGATTTTAGCAATTTTTTTTTTCATTTGCAATCAACTCAGTGTTAACAAAACTTTTGTTGAGATTACTATTTTTTTTTGGAAAAAATCAGCTCGCTGATTTTCAGCAAAACTTTTGCTGAAATTACCAACTTTTTTGCAAGCACGCTCCTGACTAAAAATTTGCTGACACAGCAACATTTTTTTCTGACTTTACTGACTTTTTTTTTGAGTGTAGTGAACACTTAAGATTTTAATACCTTAAACTCATTACATGGTAATGAAAGGTTTTGCTGGGAATGATTTAAGACGAACAGTGAAAATTGGTGGACAATTGTGGACGCCAAATTGGATTTTTGGTATTATTCCAAATCGGATAGGCTTTACCTAACAAAAAAATGTTCAATAAAAATGTTTTTTCTTCTTCTTCTTCCTATAAATCAGCTCTAGAAAATAATAAAATTATTTTATTTAATTTTTTGCAATCAATTCTTCTGAAAGTGCGTCTATAGTTATGCAACACTACACTGATAAAAAAAATCCCGTATAAATAGTTCAAAATTCTGCTAAAATAACAGGAAATAATACTTATATTTGCGGCAGCAGCACATACATATATATGTAGCTACGATGCAATTCAAAAATCTGATATGATATATTTTTAAAAGTATATAAGTTATGGTGTTTAAAATTTATACGTAAACCAACGCCAACCAATGATGAGTACGATTCTTTGTCGTTAACAACATATTTATAGGAATTTTCAGATACTTCGAATGAATTTTGGCTTACTTGTCTATTTCTATTTTTATCTATAATTGCAGATATCTCAGAATTGATAAGAGATATCGAATAACTGTTTACAGATTTAGAAAGATAATATGTCATATAAACATAATCAATTTCTAACTCCATTTACTTAAAAATGTCAATGGCGCATATCGATAACAAGACGACGATATACTGATTCTATTAATATGGGCAAACACAGTTTTATGAAAACAATATGGCAACCATTTTATTCAAAAGTATTCTCTAACATTAAATTAGAAGAAATTTTTTGAGCATAAAGTGTTTTTTTCTCACAATGTATTTTTCTCCATCGAATACCCTATTTTATGAATCATATAAATAATGTATTGCTAATATTAATAAGAATGCACAGACAATAGTGACCTATTTTTAATACCATTTTTGCCAGCCTTCTGTAACAATATATTTATTATAAAGTCACCGAAAAGTGAATGAACTAAATAAGCAAACAAACAAAAAAAATCACTCTCGCACGATCTATACTAATATGTAGAAGAATGTTTAAAAAGTAAAACTTTTAACTAACAACATACATCAATAATAATTGTACGGAGTTGAGAATGACGACAACATATAATAGAACAAAAACAAGAAAAAAAATTTTTTAGTGGGGCATGCCGATTACAATGTACGCTACACCACAGTAAGATTGTCGGCTAGAGATGGGCACGTGAGTAGAATTTTGCTTGATTCACATGAATCATGCGTGAGCGCGAGTGGAATCATAATTTACTTGCGTGCACGTGAGTGAGTGTGAGTAAAAAAAAATTTCTTCGTTAGTGTGCGTGAGCCAAATTTTTGCGTAAGTGAGTGTGAGTGAGTCACACTGGATTTTTAAAATAAAAGGTTTGTTTTTTTTCGAATTTTATACCTATATCTATAACGACTTGTAAAAAAACGACTATCCGTACTCACCTGATTTTCTTTTATTTTTTGTAAACAAACAAAATTTAAACATTTGGGGTTGCCTTTGTACCAAAGCTGTTTTCGTACAAAGACTTCGCCGGAACTTGTAATGGAGCAATAATCTTGTGTGCCCTGCTGTACCTTTACCAACAAACGCATAATTCATTTGTTAGCTTTTGTTGTTTCAGATATTTTATGAAATAAAAAATTCTAAAATTTCAAATATTTTTATGAGAAATATTTTTGTTTACATTTGAAAGAGAAAAGCCAAGAATTTTTAAGACTTGGTAGCATTTTTATAACTACTTAATTTTTAAGAAGCTAAATTTATACCTACTTAAGAGTTTTATAAATGCTTAAATTTGTATGGAATATTTATGCAAAATTCGAAAAAAACAAACCTAAAGAATAAATAAATGAGAAAATTGTATACACACAGAAAAAAAAACAGGGGGAATATTACCTAAGAGCTATATAATTATACAACTACATAATTTTCAAGTTAGTTTTACAAAGTTCTAGTAAAATATGCACATTTTTTTGCAAAATATATACAATCCTTGCAAAATATATACATGTGTAGTGGAAAATATCCGAAAAAATACATATATAAGAAAATTGTAAAACCTACTTCGAAGTTATGTAGTTGTATAATTACATAGCACTTAGATAAAGTTCCCACTGTTTTTTTTCTGCGTGTATTCATAGCAATTTTTAGTTTACAACTCATAATTTACCTTAATTATGGAATTTTATATCTTCAAGTAAGATTTTATTTCGTGAATTTGTGTGATTCCCGTGAATCACGCGTGATCGTGAGTAAACTCCGAATTTACTCATGTGAACGTGAGTATGAGTAGAAAAAAAGTTCGTGAGTGATTGTGCGTGATTGAAATTTTTCTCTCGTGAGCGTGAGCGAGTTTGAGGCAAAATCCACCTACATGCACATCTCTACTGTGGCCATGTATATATAGTGATATATAATAGAAGGTGTAATATATGTATGTAAAGTGCTCTTGGTCAAATATTTATTTTTGGTTAACCAAAACCAAGACATACCACATAGCATGGAGCATAAATCTATAAAAACGCGTTCAAAAGTTCAAATTCAGGTTTCTTAAACGGATAAGAACTCCTGGCTATATGCTGTCTGTTTGATCAAATATTTTAGTATGCCAAGTGGTTCTTAAGGCAAAGATACTCGTTCAATATTATTGATAAATTTTTTTAAAATCAATTAAGCAGAACAAAGTATTTCAAAAAATGTTCTGATTGGTTGCTTTTTGAAAAATTTATCAATAATATTGAACGTGTATGTCCTACTTTAGAAATCGGTATACTATAAGGTACAGCAGCACAAACTTCAGATATCGTCTACTAAATATAAAGTGATGTAGGGTAAAAAAAATGCATACGTAAATACACTCCATTTCATAACTAAAGCCGCACTATAAAACAGCTGATATGTGAGGATCTAAATAATTTAGACATATAAAAGATCTTATAAATAAAAGTTACACCTAAAGGACATATATTTCCACAAAAAAAATTTTTTTTAATCGCCATTTTTATTTTTGCTAGTGTTTCATAACTATAGCCGCACTTTCAGAAAAATGAATTTCGAAGTTAAAAGCATTTGAGTAGAAAATTAAATAAAATAATTTAATGTTAGGTAAAGTCGACCTGATTTTATTTAATACCAAAAATTCAATTTGGCATCCACCATTGTCCACTGTCCACCAATTTTGTTCATTCATTGGTCTTCAAACACGAGTTTCTGCTCTTTTAAGATCAGAAACTGTTTAATACTATCGATTTTCTGGAAAACAATTACATAACAGAATTCCGTAGGTATTCTAAATTCGGCCCATATCCCGAAAATTATTGGTCATTCCATAGCTTTAGTATTTTCAGTAAGGTATTCAATCGATTAATCGTTATTAGATTAATCGAACAATTTTTGAAAAATGTTTCAAAATGATAATTCCAATAATTTCTTACGATTAATCGATTAATCGAAATTGGTAGAAAATTACAGAAATGTTTAAAAAATATAAATTTTTTTAGTAAAGTAAATGAGTTAAAAACTCAAATTTTTTTCAAAAATTGTGGTAAATAATTTGCTGTAGGCTTGTACCTATCCGGATTTCATTCTGGCCTAAGAAAATAATTAAGGGACGACCTTTTAGAATTTTTAGAAATATTTGTTAGCTTCAACTCAATGAGAATTTCATGTTTTAAGTAGGAGCGTCAATAAACATCTTAAATCCCAAACGAAACACAAAAACAACATAAAATTATCACAGTTTGCTTTGTCATCTTCCAAATTACTACCCTGTTGTTGGACTTATCTAGTAAAGTAGTGGTATCTATTTACATATAATAAATTTTTAATTATTTTTTACGACTTTTTAAATGTTGATATTAAATGAAAGCATTAGTAATTATTGTAATTAATGATTATTAGAATTATAAATTATAATTAATGCTCAATGTAATAAAGCTTGTTTAGTGAGCACTCTGAATTAATAAAATAAAGAGATGGAGGTACGGAGACGTGAAGGGAAAATCAATTCTCAACAGAATTCCTCTCTATATTTACGTTTTTTATGTATTAAATGCATACGAAAGAGGTACAAATTAATGTACGGGATCTTATATTCTTCTTTAACTCTTTAACTCATTGCGGTGTGGTTCTCCCCAATTTGGATAAAATTTTAATATGTGAAAGAGGGGACAGAAAAAATAAAAATAATCACAAAATCTGATCTCAATTATACATTTTTTTTTATTTTTATGAATTTCAGAAGAGTTACTGAATTTATTTTTGTTCCTTTTTGAAATAAAATTATTAAAAACACAACAAGTGTATGTATATTATTTTACATAAAATTTTTTCGATTAATCGATTAATTTTAAAATTTTGTTCGATTAACCGGTTAAGAAAAAAACCCGAATAATTATTTGCACGATTAATCGATTAAAATAAAAAGCCGATTAATTGAATACCCTAATTTTCAGTTTGAAAGCATTCCTGAGTAAGTGGATTTTTAAGGCCTGATGTCAGTTTTTACTAACATTTTTTTTTAAAAGCTGCATAAATTTCCCTCTGAAAAGTATAGATGATATTAACAACTATTGGATCCATCTGAAGAAGAAATTTTGGCATTTCGGGGTTATTTGTTAGTGGTTGGGGGAATATTTTTTTGTAACAGGAAAGCTTGCGCTGTTGTTTTGGTGTGTCACGGATGAGATCATTGGAGTATGCTTTAATCTTGGAAGAGAAATTTATAAATTTTTTTAAGAAAAAATGTTCACAAAAACTGATTTTTCAATCTGGCAGCGCATCAGGTCTTAAAAATCCACTTACTCAGCTATGCTTTCAAACTGAAAATACTAAAGCTATGGAATGACCCATATATTTTCGGGATAAGAGCCGAATTTAGAATACCTACGGAATTTTGTTGTATAATTGTTTTCCATAAAATCGATAGTATCAAACAGTTTTTGATCTTAAAAGAGCAGAAACTCGTGACCAATGAATGAACAAAATTGGTGGACAGTAAACAATGGTGGATGCCAAATGGGATTTTTGGTATTAATTAAAATCAGGTCGACTTTACCTAACATTAAATTATTTTATATAATTTTTTACTCAAATACTTTTAACTTCCAAATCCATTTTTTTGAAAGTGCGGCTATAGTTATGAAACACTAGTAAAAAAAAAATGGCGGTTTAAATTAATCTACGTTAAAAAAATTTATTTTTTTTTTTGTAGAAATATATGTCGTTTAAATGTAACTTTTAGTTATAAGGTCATTTATATGTCTAAATTATTTAGAACCTCACATATCAGCTGTTTTATAGTGCGGCTATAGTTATGAATCGGAGTGTATATTGGTTACTAATTCAGCGATCATACCACAAGTTCAATATGCCAAACTGATAACTTATCGCATTCAATTAGACATTTCTTCGATAAAAAAAAAAACAACGAAATGACAACAAGAATAAATGGTACTAAAATTGACTAATCAATTTTTACAGTGATGTCAATTAAGTAATTTTTAACCAGCAAACTTGGTGAAATATAATTTTTTTGTAATTTAATGTGTAAAAAATAAATTTCTTGTTTTATTTCTTAAAAAAATAGTTTAATATAAATAAAAAAAAAAAACAATAGCTTAAAACCTAAATTTCCACAAGTTTTAAGTAGATTCCCCCCTCTTGGGTGAGAAGAGCATAACGCTTATCAAACTTTATGCTATCAACAGTCTTATCACAACACTCTACGCGATGGCGATGTAAAAAATGTATCAGACCCAATTTTAGTTGTAATTGGGCCAATACCTGGGCAATACAATGATGTGGTCCAGCACCAAAAGGTAGATATGACATGGGTGTATGAGATTTTTTTTGTTCCGGTGAAAAACGTTCCGGATCAAAGTGTTCGGGCTCTGGCCAATACTGAAAAACAAAGAAGAGAAAAATAAAAATAAGTAATATTAATTAAAAAGAGGAATGCTTTTAAAAACATTCTTTACGCTACACTCATAAAAAAAATTAGTACAAAAGTATGTGAAACGCGTTCTGATTCTACTGAACTAATTTGTCTTAAAATTTGTAAATCTAATTTAAGGCTTCATTATTCTAATCGTAAAGTAAAAAAACGTAGAAATATGTTATCAAGTAAAATCGTAAAAAAGTTCTATTGAAAATAGAAATTTTATATTTTATTACTTGACAAGTAATTCTATGTACAAGAAAAAGATAAAAAAGCGATATTTTTATTTTTTATACTCTTTTTATTCATTATAAGAGTGCTACGTTACTTTTCTTTCACGATACTACCAAACTAATTTGGACTTTAGCATACAATTACTTTCAGCCGTATTTAACGTAACGTAACTTAACAACTAATTTAAACCACAATTATTTCCTATTTATTTCAACGAAATTGTTAGTTCTTATGAAACAAATCTCAAGTTCAGTTGAAAATAACCGAATGAAAAATAACGACCATAGAAAATATTTTTTTAATGATAAAAAACTGTACTTTTTCCTATATTTAATTTTTTTAAATGTAATTAAATAAAAGCAAACCCATTATGGGAAGCAACTCTTTATTTTCAAGTTATGTAGTTTTGATATTCCTCATCAACCTATGCCTTTCAAGAATTTTAGAAGGCCTTCATCTAGAAAATAATATATTTTATTTGTATAAATATGTAATTTTCTAAAAAAAAAAAAACAAAATCAGTCAAATTAAACTTACCACGGACCATGGAAAAAATTGTTTTCTTTAAATAAAACCTTAGTTGATAGCAATTATTTCAGTTAATTAAAAAATTTTCCATTTTAACTAAGATATTTTTTAACTGAGAACTTCTTTCGGTGTAGCTAATTTAACTAAAATTGTCCGTATATTTAGCAGTATGTAAAATTTAGCTTACCTAACTTCATTGAAAATTCTACTGGCGCAAATACAGGGACTATTTCTTGTTATTTTAGCAGAATTTTGAACTATTTGTACGGGCTTTTTATGAGTGTAATTGTATGGCGTATACATTACTGATATCAACTATTTTCAAAAAGTGGCGAAATCAGACTAACATGTAATTTTATGGGTAGGATATAGAAAAGTGATACTTAGATAAACAAGCTGTTTTTTTCGCCAAAATATCCTGAATATATCATCGATTTTAATTTTAAACATTTAAATAATATTTACTTCGGTTTTAATTATTTTTATTTATTTACAGATTTACAGAAAGTTTTTATAAAAATGTCAGTACTCAGTTAAGTCATATTGTGGGCGCCGCGGCGTAATGTTTAGCGTAATGTTCACGTAAGGTTGCGGGTTCGAGCCCCAACCAAGGCAACATCATTTTATGCAAAATAATAATATGCATGAGTTTTTTCTATCCATCATACATATCGCAGCGTCCTCCTTCGGTGTTCCCATAGCACTTAACCCCACCAAAGTAAAATAATATAACAGGGCTAAGAACTAAAAAGATTCAACAAAGTTCGCCAACTCTTCATCTGATGGCGCGCAACAACTGTTCTAAGATTCAACATCTCTCGTAATTACAGTGTTGCCCTTCTCCTCTATCCCCATCCCAAAGGAAGCAACACGGTAATTAATAGTTTGCAAAAGTGTTGCAAAAAAATACAATTACCCAAGTAAGAAAGCTTTGATATAGCTTTATATGACTTTATACAATTGTTTATAGTAAAATATATAAATATATCTTTTTTTTATGTTACACTTTATATAGTGCAACATATGACAATATCTACCTATATGCGACTACATATACAACATGTAACAACATATTTTCTTATACAATTGTATATCATTGGATATAATTGTATTACTTTAGAAATAATTTGAACGACGACAAAATTCGGATAAAATTTTATTAAACTATATCTTAATCGATCAAATTAGATCTAATAATATTATATTAAATCTAATTATGTCTAGATATGTATATCTAATATAATTGTAAATATTATAAAGAAAACTTAAGAGGGGCGAGTATCAAGAGTCCTTCATGGCGGACGTTTGAGCAAACCATTTCCGACAAGCAGTGGTATAAAACAAGGATGCGTAGACTAGACCGTACCATATTACAGACAAAAAAAGTGCGCCATACACTTTCGAATATAAAGAATTTTTTCAAGGCAATTTTGAAAAAATAAAACATTTTATGCCGAACGTAGGGTTTGCCTTTTCAAATTTTTCGTTATATCTTCGGCATTTACAGCCGGATCTTACAGTATGATATATCGATGTTTTTGTCTCAAGTATACCAATATTTTGCTCCATTGACCTCAAGAAAAAATTAATAAGACCCCTACGTTCGACAACAAAAAAAAATAAAATTTTTTTTTATTTAAATTAAAACCAAAAGTAGCATCGTTCACTATATTCAGTTAATCGTAAAGCGATATATGTATATCAATAGTGGCGGTAAACTTGCCCAATGTTCCTCTTTATAGGTAAAGCAAAATCGCTAGGTCTGATCATAAAATCGACAAATTGGCAACAGTGCCTCCATATTTAGTTTCGAATTAATTTTATTGGAACGCTATAGAAGCTGATAACATTTGATTTCCAATGATGAAAATTGGAATTTTGTAACAGTGAGGTTACATGATCAAGATTTTGCTTTCAAGTTGATAACACACACTGCTTGTCAAATTCAGTTGAACTTGAAGCTGTGACGTAGGCTGCATGCAACTTGATAGTCAATTTTGCTTTCAAGATGCCATCGTCAAGGAAAGAACTAAAAATGCTCGCCTTTATTTTTTTCGTCACATATTCCACAGACATTTTAATGTCAGCAGAAATTGGTTTTTTATTTATTTTTATTTTTAAATCATTTCGTCGATATACCGAAATATTCACATTCCGTATTTTATCAATCGTGTTTTATTGCGGCACAATATTTGTAAAAAGAAAAACAAATTTACAAGAAATTTGATCAGCTGTTTAAAACTTGACCGTCAAGTTTTCTTAAAACTTGAAAGCAAAAATTGATATCAAGTTGCTGTTCAATTTTTAAAAAGTGAGTGTGTTAGTAAAAAAATGTGAGTGCATTAAAACTTGAAAGGAAAAAATTGATCGTGTAACCCCTATGTAAATCAGAAGTGGCCACTAGCATACACTCACAATAAACCATGTGTAAAATTACGAAAGTGGTAAAATAATAACGCAAACTTTTCTAAATGTATGGCCCATTTGCAATATTATGGTACAACTTTCCAAGTGGTATGTATTAAATTGAAGGTTGAGCAATATTATGTAGTGAATCAAAACACTTTTGATTTTTATTGGACAACTTGAAATATTGCATAATCTATTGGCAACACTGTGCAATTTTAATTTTGCGCTGTTTATGTTTGTGTGAATTTTGAGGTTATGTTGAATTCATATATTGTGGCGATCTTTTGTTACATATATGTATGTTGCAATTTATTGTATGGTGTGTGGCGAAACGAGAAAAATACTGTGCCATTATATTGGGCATAATATTGCAAATGTATGGGTGGGGCTTAAAATGAACAAAAACTGTTTAAACAATTTCTATAATTGTATCACAAAGCTGAATAGAAAAAAAAAACACTATGAATTAACTATGCTACATGCAAGGCCTTACGTGGGTTAGATGGCTAAGCTGTCGAACTCTAGTATGTAGGAGTGCATGGGTTCGATTCCTACAGCCCTCGGGTTGTTAAAAAAATTATCATATAGAGACAATCTGACAATAAAATATAAACAATAATACAATTTAATGGAAAATCACTGATGAAGCCTGTCCATAGAAAATGGCAGAAATTAGAACCAGTCTGATTTGCAAATTAATGTGTTTATAACTTTTGAAGAAAATGTGTATTCTTCTTAACCTCAAACCTACTAAATTAATATTGATAAAAATGCATATTAATTACGCGTTTGAAAAACAACACTGTACTAAAGAATCGATGATGTCATTTGTAGGGAAAATTTCTTTTTGTGGGGACGCTTAACTGCATTATCGGTTTAAATGCGAATTAGACTTAATGCTAAGATTTAAAACTCTTCTCTTACTTACCTGAGGATCATAATGTAAAGCTAAATTTGATATATATACAGGCATTCCTCGTCTGGCCATACACTCGGCATGAGGACGGAATGTTACAAAGCGTTTCTTATTCAATGGTGTACACTCTCTTTCCAAAAATGGCACAACAGGATATTTACGCAATGTCTCATCAACAACCATACTTAAATACGACATTCGTTCAACTTTTTCATAATTCAACGAACTGGGTGGATCCGCAGATCCTATAGTCTCTAAAATCTCTAAATGCAAACGTTTTTGTACATGAGGCTGGCGGGCCAATTCATATAACGCAAACGCCAATGTGGCGGAACAGGTCTGGATACCGGCCAATTGAAAAGTGGCCGCTTGGGCGACTAGATAGTCTTGTTGATGGGCAAAATGTGATCTATCCTTATTAAGTTCAGCTTCCATTTTGAATGTTAATAACATTTCGATGAGATCATTACGCATGCCGCCGGTACGCTGACGTTCTTCCAACATACTAACAACTAAGCGACGTAAGAAATCCGTATGATCGGAGGTAAACAATTTCGGACGCAGCCATTTTACCAATTTGGGCATAATAAAGATTAAACATAGATCTATAGCCCTACGAAATGTAATAACAAACAAGTAATGACTATGGCCAAATAATTGAGCACGATACGTATTACGCAGAGAATGGCTGCGCAGACCAAAAGCAATGCTGGCAATCATATCGGTATTATAAAGATCACAGATATCTTTGATTTGAACTATTGTACCTTCGGAACTTTGATTTTTCATATCTTTTGTGAGTCTAGTCAAATATGTCTCCAAATCATAGCCAATCTACAATAACGAAATGACAACAAAGAAAAAAAAAGAAGAATACGAAATGAGATACATGTATAAACCACTCTCTTTTTTATTTTTTTAAGATATACATCAAAGAATTTAGAATAAAAATATAAAAACAAAGTGGAAAATGAAACGAGTAAAACAGTTATTCGAGCGTAACGACTACATAATACTTTACACCAGTCTGGTTGAAAATCAACCAATGTTTGCGTTCGAAATCTTAATTAGTTGAAAAGAACTTTTGTCAAAATTTGTTTATAATTTGGTAAAAAAATTAAAAAATCAAGAAATTTTGAAGATATAGAGAAAATACGAAATATGTATATCGCTGTGTCTAAAGGTGGACCGATGCTATCCCAAATCAATAAGAGTTCCCCTTGGACTCATATGAGTCAGTGCACCAAGCTTCATTGAAATATCTTTGTACGTGCGATCTATACTGTGGGAACAAGCATATTTAAGTAATTTTTGGGGGGGACCTTTATACGCCTCTACCTCTAAACATAGAACGATTATAACCAATATCAAACAGACTTTGTTTGTCCTTGAATTCGTGGACGGACTTACGGACGGGTAGACGGCTATCGAATCAAAAAGTGATTCAGAGTCGATCAGTGTACTGAAAGATGGGTCGAGGTCTAACATTTTTGCTGTTACAAACATCAGCACAAACTCATTATACCCTGTCCTCTTATGTTAGTGCTGCAAAGTATAAAACAAACACAGACAATATTCAAACTAACCTGGTGTCTACAAATGCAATAAAAATGCCATAAAATTTACAAATTAAACTAAGCAACAACAACGAACATAATTTTGTTGTTACTTTGTGTGTTATACCCCGCTCACATGAACGAGGTTCAGTTATCTTGAAGATTGTTGAATTATCTCATTTATTATCTCGAGATTCACAATAAAAATTTTCTATTCTAATCACTTCAATTATCTCTTAAAAGTCAGGGTTTGATACTGGTTTTTTAAGTACTCGATATTACTTACTACTTGTTTAACTGATTACTTGATACTACTCAATACTCTGTTTTTCATATTTCCTTTCTAAACGAGTTGTATTTACATACAGTTGTATTTTCATTGTAAAATTATGCATATATTTGCAAAAATACAACTATGAATGTACTGGGTATTGAGTACTCGAAAAAAAGCACACGGTATTGAGTACTCAATACCCAAATACGTAATACTTTTATAATTCTATAACAAAAGAAATGTAAACAAAACAAATTGAAAAAAATAAATTTTAATGTTTAATAAAAATCAACAAAACAAAAAGAATTGTGCTTTTTAATGAAATTAATTCTATATTTTACATTATCCTTCCGGGCAAGAAATTGTATGGAAACATATCTTCTTCGGTCTTCCTCCGACCAAAAATCAAAAGTTTTTTCTTTAAACTACTCATCCCTGTTCAAAAAGGTTTTATATACAAATATTAAAGTTGTATTTTATCCAAAGTTAATAAATATTTTATTCGGCCTCGAAAGATATGTCTTTGAAATATTTTGTAAAATAATAAATATTTTTTACAAAAATAACCAAACAGCTGTTAATTAGATAATGAAAACCCCTTCCACCTTATGTGAACAGTTTTAATTAGTTTTCAAATCTAATTGCCAAATCGCTTAAAAAATTTGATTGTAAACGGGGGCATTATTTTCAGATTTCATTGCACATTTCATTGTATTTGTACACACTAGGTAAAGAAACAACAAGATTGATATACAAAAACAAAAAAAAAAGAGAAGTGATGCCAGATTTATAATGCGGATAAGTTTGTTATTGTGTATTTGTTTACTTTGTACCTCTTCCATTAATGAAAACATTTGTTTCATTTTGGCCGTAGTAAATACCGGAGCCAATTTTGTGCGTATGTCACGCCATTCAGGATTACGAGCAAAGAATAAGTTCAAAGCACCCATTTTGTCTTGATGTACATCACACTTTGAAAATCGATGTGAAAAGTTAACAAAATCTTCAATTAACACTGAACGTATCACTTGTAAATCGCGCAACAATAACGCCGGTTGATGAAATAAATAAATGCCCACCAAAGGCTCACGTGTAAAACGTTCGTTGTAGTAAAAGTCACGCAGTTGCAAAGCAAATGAATTTTGCATTTTTAGAACATCCTTTAAGTTGCCCAGCAAATGGGTTGGTTGCACAAACTTGACACGTCTGCGTTGCCAGTACACGTAAGTACGACGCGACCAAACGAGCACACCCGTCAATACGGTCACAACAAATAATAGTATAGAGGTGGATTCCACCATTACCACAAAACGTTCACAAAAACAACGAAAACAAAACGAAATTTTATAATTCTTGAAAAATTCTTGTTTTTTTTATAAAAAATCTGTCTAAATAAAAAAAAGGTAAAACGAAACAACTTTTACTGGCAACTATATAAAACACACGATATATAGAATCACGAACTCGCAGACAGTCAATTCTCTTCTGAAATTCAACAAACAAACGATTTTATTATTGAGTGCGCGATGTAATTTTTTTTTATTGTTAATGAGTGGGCAGAAGCAACAAAAAATTGAAACTTCGACCGCAAAAACCGCAAAATTAAATAAATATAAAAGCAATAATAAAAATAAAAAAAAACAAACTTAAACTAAAACAACTGCCTTTATCAGTTGAAAGTAAGGAACACTCACATTCTCAGAGAGGTTCCTCAAACATTAATACTCTTCGTAAGCGTTGCCAGAAAAATAATGTCTTATGTTCCCGATCTTAAATCCCCAATTGGAAGTAGGTAAATCCCCTAACAAGGCGCAAAAACTATTTTTAGTTTCAGAGGGGGTTGCCAACCGCGAACAATTTCTATTAATGTTTGCAGAAATTGTTATATTACACTAAAAAAAGTAAATTCAGAAAAAAGTTTTTAGTCAGGAGGTTGCTAGCAAAAAAATTGCTAATGTCAGCAAAGTAATTTTGATAAAATTCGCGAGCTTAATTAAAAAAAAAAAAAAGTAAATTCTACAGAAGTTGTGCTAACGCTTAGTAGATTGTAAATAAAAAACTCCTTGCTAAAATTAATAAAACTTAAAGTTGAATATCAGAAGATTAAAAAAATAAAACTAAACCAAAAATTTTAGAGAAATTATAATTTAGTTAATTTATTTGCTGAAAATCTAAATCTAGAAATTGTATTTTTGTGATTCTTTTGAAATTATTTAGAAAACTTTGTCACATCAATAAATATAAAAAACTATTTAAAATAAAATATTAACTATTACTAATATGCTTATTGTTGGCATTGATTATAAATGCTGTAGATAGTTCTAAAAAAAAGTAACAAAATATCGCTTTTATATCACTAAAACCCGGTTTCTTTGAGAAAACGAAAGGAAACAAAAAATTTCCCAATGCGTTTATCAGCCCGCAATCAGGGAAATAAATTAGTAAAAAATTAGTTTAGTGCTGAAAAATATAACTAAAACTTTTACTGAAAACTCAATTTCAACAAAAAGAATTTCTGAAAACAAGTACATTTTATATACACATTTTAATAATTTTGCTACCAACATATGTTTTTGGGTGTAGCTTCCAGTCCTTAAAGCCTATGGAGTTTATGACGATTTTAAATGAAACAAACGTATTATTTTTTGACAATAAGATTATTTTTTACTTTTTATAACAAACGATACAAGAATGCAGTTTCGAGATAGTTCATTTTTTTTGTTAGAGTTACCAAATTATTTTGAATTCAGTTTAGTTTCCAGCGATACCAGATTCTCGGAACTTTTGTAAGCGGTTTTATTGTAAGCGTTTTTATCTTGTATTTCGAATCTGTTGAAGGAATAGATAAGCCACAAGCTTAGGCTGCATTCACACCTAATTCTTAAACACGTGTTTATTCTACTACAACTGTTGTAATAGAATAAAGAGCTAAAATACGTGTTTTAGTTAAACACGTGTTTAAGAATTGGGTGTGAATGCAGCCTTAAACACAGACTAAATAGAAACGATATAAGTCAGGGCTAGCAAAACTATGACACGCGTGTCAGTAGTGGAACGCGAGTGGATTTTAGGTGGCACGCTATGGATATTGTCAAAAACCTTAAACTATTACAAGAGCAGCAAAAAATTCAGTTAAATGTTAAATTTCGCTACAAAAATGTGTGATTTAACTCTATAATGGTGAAATTTCGCAAATTCGATTATCAGAAAATTCTGGGAAAATTTCTCAAATTCTAGATTGAAAGAAGTTTAAATGTTTCGACGAGAAAATGCCTCATAATCGAAGAAATAAAAAGTACCAGAAAATTGACCAAAAATGGAAAACAACTTGTAATAAAATTGGATCTAAAAAATTAAGTTTTTTTAAGGGAAATTAGGTGTTAGGAAGTAACCCTCAATCCCCTTTGTTGGAATTTGAAATTGGGTTTTGATCGTGTTTCGCAGAGCCATTTCATCGGAAATAGAAATTTCTCTATTCAAATCCATAATATTCGCTTTTTATTCATTATTATATTGATAAACACCGCGCGATTTATTTAAAAAAAATCAAATTTTTGTCCGAAGCACATTTTTCAACTAGTTTCTTACGTTCTTAAATAATTAATGGCGCCAAATAATTTTTTTTAACAATATGAAATAACCAAAAATGGAATAGCCCCCAAAAAAAATTAAAAGGCAATAATGTTCAAACTGTTTTAATTTTATTTCAATGGGGATTTTTTCATAATGAAATAATCTCAATATTTAAAGATTAACATGGGGTTTTTAGAAGACGTTCGTTGTCACACGAATGAGTGACTACATGTATTTTGTTTTTGTATTGCATGTATTTTGTTATTGTATTTTCGTTCGTGTGAACGTCATTAACGTCATTTCATGGATGTTATTAAATTTTTCCCTTTGGGGATTATTTCATGGGGGTTTATCCATAGAGCTGATAAATTTGTACACACAGAAAATAAATTGGTTGGAATTCTTTCGGAACCAACGAAATTTTTTCATTATTCAATAATTTTAATTGCAATTATTTAAAATTCATCATCAGGAAAGTTAATTTTATTTGTGAACAGAGGATATATTCGATGAAACACTGTCACATTATCCAAAATATTGGCTTTTCTAACCAATATTGAAAAAATACCAACTTCTAGATTACCTTTAATACCAACAACCACCAATTTATCGAAGATTTAGTCATTTGGATAAAGTATCGGCAGCAAAAATCTAGTATCAGTTGTGTTTCAATAAATTCGATCACTATACCCAAAGTATTAGTTTTTCCAATAAATTTAAAATTTTTTTTTCAACTTTAGTGGCTCTAATCATTAATCTCCATTATTTTGGAAACTATAGTAATATATTGAGACTAGGAACAGAAATTTTATTTATCATAATAAAATTTTGGAATGTATCATATTTAAAATGTAAGTATCTGTGGCACATGGGGTAGAGACACAGCCTTATAGCCTTAGAGATCTGAGTTCAAACCTCAACCAAGGCATTCTATTTTTTAATAATTTTTTTATTGATTCAAATTAAAAGACACAATTGATTTTTGTTGTTAATATAATTTTATTTAAAAACAAAATATTCATATTTTCAACCTGAAGAAATTAAAATTTGAAATTTGACAACCAAAAATTTATATCGAGTTTAGCCTAGAGGAAAAGCAATGGGGTGACAAACGGAAGATCGCCGGTTTTATCCCAGTTCGCGACATAAATTTTATTTTATATTTTTTTTATTCAAATTAAAAGACACAACTAATTTTCTGTTGTTGATATAATTTTATTTATAGACAAAATATTCAAACTTGAAGAAATTGAAATTTGACTAAAAAAATTTAAATAGAGCTTAGTTTAGAGGAAAGCCAATGGGCTGACAAGCGGAAGGTCGGCGGTTCTATCCCAGTTAGCGACATAAAAAATTTAAATTTTTAAATAAATTTTGTGGAACGTGTTATTCTATTTATAGAATTTATAATCCACAAACATTAAAGTAATCTGTTAACACAACAAAAATTCAAAAATTGTAAATAAATTTCGGTAATTACAACGGTATTAAAAATAAATAAAACTGATTGTACCTGGAACTACAAAAATTCGGTTGGCGAAAAATTCGGTTGGAACTACGAATCTGTTTTCTGTGTGTACATCTGCGATGATATTTTTAAGAAAAATTTTCAAAATTTTAAAAAAAGGACTTAAAAGACAACTAAAATTAAGGTGGCACGCGAGAAATTTTAGGAAAAACAAATTTTCCGTTTCTGGCACGCAGCGAAAAAAGTCTTGCCATTCCTGATATAAGTGATACACTCAAAATAGTTTGTAGTTTAAATTAACTGAAAATGTAATTTAAAATAAATGAAAAATCACTTGAAAACCGGTCTACTAACTTTTCATTTAAATCAAAAGAACTTTTCATTTATTTTTAAATGTTAATAAATAAACTACAAAATCCTTAAAAAATAATGATTTTTCATTTATTTCCATTTTTAAATTTCAAAAAATTAACTACAGAATCCGTAAGAATAAATGATATTTAGTTTATTTCGTTTTTTTAACTGACCCAGAAATCGAAAAGGAATTCCTTTTTTTACAAAACATTTTAAATGAAAATATTAACTGTAACAGAAAATCCGTATTTATTTGTAGTTTATTTTTTAAATAAACGACAAAATCAGTTAAAAAATATATTTCTTTGTATTTTAACTGTATAATGATTTAAAAATAAATGTACGGATAACTTTTTAAATAAACTACAGTCAGTTACTGTAATAATATTTTCAGTGTAGGTTCTGAAAACGTTAACACAAATCATATTGAAATTTTTAAAGGAGTGCTTCGGCAAAAAACTTTATATAAAAATTTCTTTCCTAATTATTTCTAATACTGAATTTAGACTGAGAGAAAGCTACCTAGTTTTCGTACAAAAATAGTTTTTGTTTGGTTTTATATATATATGCATTTTGACAAGTAAAAACTAACAAGATCCAAAAACTCGGTAGTTTTTGCTCAGTCTAAATGCAATATAACATAAATCCACAATTTGTTAAATAAGTTTTGGGATTTAGCACATTTAATTCCTTTAATGCAATTCATTACGATTTTTTTTTTCTTTTTATTAATTAAATCATCAAAAAATTTTGTTGAGCAATTTTAATTTGAATTCAACTAAATTTAGGTTCATTATACCTAAAATTTTGTAGACATAAAAATTGTTCAGCTGTTTTCGTCTATTAATATTCAGCAAAATAGTTTGCTCATTTTAGCAATGTAAATTATCTAAAATGCAATTAACTAAAAAATAACTCAAATGTTATGCCGTTTTCTTTTCTGAAAAAAGTGTTGCCTTTTTTCTGCCCTTTTTTTAAAAAATGTATTTTTGTGCATAGAAATAATAAGTAAATATAGGCATATTAGGTATAAAATTAAAGGTATTTTAAAGACCTATTTAACTATGCTTCAAAAATGTCCAACAATATTCAACTTATTTAACAAAACACCAAAATATAGAAAAATGTGACATTTTGTTAAATTGCACGAAAATTAGGGAATAATTAGACATATTTTATACACGGTTAGATTAATATCTGAAATACCTTTAATTTGATACCAAATTTGTCTATGTTTACCTTTTATTACTATACACAAAAAGGCATTTTGTAAAAAAAGGGCAGAAAAAAGGCAACATTTTTTTCAGAAAAGAAAACGCCATTACTAAAATCTGTAGGTTTAACACATTTTTTCTTGCTGTTTTATCTTACTGATATTTATCAAATAGATTCCACTGATATCAACAGTTATTCTGCAGGTCCCTTTATAATTAATTTTTAGTGGCTCTTTCTCAGTGACGGTCCGTGAAGTTGTCAAAGATGTGCTGCCATTTTTTAAAATGTAAAAATTACGTATATAATGAATATTTTCCAAGGACCTGTCACTTTTCACTATAAACAGAGCTCAGATTATTATTGATTTTATACTTTATTAATTGATATGCAACTCAAATTCTATGTAGTAAGCATTTTATTTGCGCACCTCTTACACAGTCAGCAAAAAAGTCAACAATGGCATATGAATTAAAAACATACAAAATTAGTTAAATATAATCTGTGCCTAGCATGGAAAGATGATATGTACTGAAAACACACTAATTATAGACGTAATTTTGATAATTAAGTAAATCGCAGCACACTTTGACAACTTCACGGACCGTCACTGCTTTTTCTGCTATTTGTTCAGGTGTATTTCAATAAGTGTACATTTGTAATTAGATTTAGATTTCTAAACTTTTTCTACACTAGTATAAAAAATTCTGTAAAAATTTTTGTTCAAAATTACTTACTGCTAAAACAAGCCCATTTTTTGATAAGTAAAATAGGAACAACAAAAATAAAATTAAATGCACAAAATTTTAATTATACTTTAATTAATAGAAAATAGCAACTTACTCTGTTAAAATCAGGAAAAAAATTTTAGAATATTAGACTGTTAACAGTCCCTGTTTTAACGGAGATTTGATATTAAGTTCTTTTTAAGTAGGTAAACGAAAAAAGTAAAAATTACCAGAATAATTACGCTTTAATAAATTGTTTTTTCTTTAACTGGCAAATTAAATAAATTTTTGGCAATTCAATATTTCATGAATAGTAAAGTTAAACGAGTGAAAAATTCTGTTCGGATCATAAATTTCGCTATCTCTTTAATATTCTAATAAAAATAGAAAATTAATGAGAAATTTAGATTTTGGCTAACATCAGGTAGAAAATTGGAAAGATATTTCATATTAGCGCTGGTTAAATTATATAACAGTCCCATCTAAAATTAATGGGCTTTTTCCTTGGACCCATTGTCAGCGTGTTGCTTTCTTTGGAAAGGGGATAGAGAAGAAGTGTAAGGTGGTGAAAAATGAAGGGCTTCAAATATCTTAGAACAGTTGCTGCGCGCCATTTTATGAAGAGTTGGCGAACTTTATTGAAGCTTTTTATTTCATAGCCCTGTTATATTATTTTACTTCGGTGGGGTTAAGTGCTATGGGAAAACCGAAGGAGGACGCTGCGATATGTATGAGGGATAGAAAAAACTCATACATTTTATTATTTTTCATAAATTCATGTTGCCTTGGCTGGGGATCGAACCCACAACCTTATGTGTACACCTAAAATAATAAATATGTAAATTTAACAGAATTATTTATAATTTTTAGCTTAAAATAAAATTTGTTGAAATTATTACTTTCTATTAAAAATTAGGTAAACCAACACTATCAATATATTTTCCATAACCAACTGAAGTTTATCTAAAAAGTAATAGGTAATTGAAGAATCAATTAAAATATATGGAAAAATATTGTTCAACTTTTGGTATCAGTCAAAAAAAAATACCTAAATTCTGTACGGCTTGATATTTTCAGTGAAATGTTCTATTTTTAGTTTTCTATTTTTATAAAAAATAATTTAAATAATTTCGATATTTTCTGTTTTAAAACAAAAAATTCGAATACTAATTACAATATTAATTGCAGCTGTCTATATGACGTGAAAACAACACTGTACTAAAATAAAACGTGCCTAATGCTTTTAAAAATCCCATTCTATCAAAAATTATCCCTATCTGGCACCACTGCTCTTCTTTATGCTCTTTATTAAACAAAAGTAAAACAATATTTATTGTTTGAAATGACGAAATAGCAACCAAAAAGAAGCATAATCAACTAAAAAATATGCTATATCAAATAAAAATATGCCGTAACTTATAATTAGAGCGACTAACGATGACGACTAAAAATTTGTGCATATTTTTAGTGTTTGGAAAGTTTTACACAATAAGAACAGAATTACAATTATTATACTAAAACCCTAAATTAAATTTTTAAGAATTAAAATATTTACTTTGATTTACCAAAATGACGTACAGACCAAGAAATTATTTCAAAAAAAATACCGTGTTCGCGTTCAAATAACTGGCATCACTGGTTGTATTTATCGAATTGTAATCTTCAGTACATTTTCACTAGGGAAACACAGCTACGATTTTACGTTAATTGGCTCTAAAAAGTTACGATTTTAAATCGCTTATTGCTTTTATTGTGTTTAAGCTTGCATCACGCTCTGAACTTTAATATAACGTTTTAAAAATAAAGAATTTACATTTTTTCTCTCGCTCTTTGTTTTGATTTCCTTTTACATACGTATTCTTTCGCCAACAGATGTTTAATCTAAATGAGAAATTATAAAATATTTATACGTTGTCAAACCTTTTAAACATTTTAATCATAAATATTCATATTAATTTGTGTTTATCAGTACAAAGTAGCTTTTTAATTATTTCGTCGAATTGATTTGTTAATTAAATAGAATCAGTAAATATTTTCTGTTAAACTTGACCTTTTTTCTATTCGTGTTTATTTATTTTTTTTTTTTTTTGTTAAACCACTACTAATCACTACTTATCAATTTCAATGTACAACACACCCCATTTTCAACAAAATAAATATTGTAGATAATGAGTAAGCATTTTATTACAGTTGCCAGATTAATCAGACACCAACTTGTCAAAAATTTTAGTAAAAAACAGCAAACCATTATTATGATACCAAAAAATGATAACAACAATTAAAAAATGTTTAGGTAAAAAATTTTTTTAAAGAGAAGCAGCATTCAGGAAATTTTTCCTATTAATTAACCTGTTGCTTCCATTGGAAAGGGGATAAGAAGAAGTGAAAGGTGGTGAAAGATGAAGGGCTTCAAATATGGCAACACCGTAATAGCGGGAGATGTTTAATCTTAGAACAGTTGTTGCGCGCCATCTGATTTTACTTCGGTGGGGTTAAGTGCTATGTGAACACCGAAGAAGGACACTGCGATATGTATGAGGGAGAGAAAAAACTTTTACATATTATTTTTCATAACTTCATGTTGGCTTGGCTAGGGATAAAACCCGCAACCTTATGTGTAACAGTCATCATATCATAGTTAACGCTTTAACTATTACACCCCAGTGTCTAGGCCTTTTAGTCAATTGTTTTCAAAAAACATGGTACGCTGTTTTAATTTATTTTTCATTTCACATTACAAAAAAAAAGATATATTTTTATCCAAATCAGCCATCTTCAGCATTTAAGGGTTAAGATTAATAATACATACACTCAACCAAAAAAGTCTGTAATGGTTACTGAAAATTTTGCTGTTATTACGGGAAATTTAACTGTTTTGAGCCCTGCGTTATTTTTTTTGCTAATTTTAGCAACACATGTCTGCTGATCTGTAGTATGTACAACAAAATTAGTAGAAAACATTAGTAGTCGCTACTAAATTTTAGCAAAATTGTTGTAAACTGCAATTCTAAATCGATTTGCTAAAATCAGTTAAAAAACTTACTAAATATTAATAATTTTAGTCCAAAGAAATTAGTATAAATAATTAGTTGCAGCTACTAAATTTCAGTAAATTGCTGTAAACTGTAATTTAAAATCAATCTGCTGAAATTAGCAAAAAAGTGTAGTAAAAAAAACTGTAAAATCTAAAAAAAAAAAATTATAAAAAAAAATTTTGCTTTCGATTGTAACAAGCGATCTTGAAATTTGGAGTCAAAATTGCAAACGGTTCTCCAGTTATTAGCTTTTTATGCATTGGAGATACAATAAAATTTTCTGAGTGTTATTATCAAACTAAGAATATATCAATAGTAACAAATATAAACTAAACAAGAATTGTAAAAAATAAAAAAAAAATTTTTTTATATTATTATATATTTCTGCTAAATTAAACACTCGGTTTTGAAAAATTAGTAAAATGTTTTGCTGAAATCAGGAGCGAAAATTAGTAAAAAAATCCGTAATTTGTAGCAAAAATGACTACTAAAAAAAAATTTTACTAAAAATCAGTATAAAACGAGTAAAAAAGTTAAAGTCGGGCGTGCCGACTATATAATACCCTACACCAGTCTGATTTAATGTTTGGATCCGAAATTTGAATGGGTTAAAACAGACTTGTCTCAAAATTTTCTATAAAATCATAAAAGAAGAGAAAATCGAAAATATAGCCCATAAGGGCGATAGCTCCAAATATGGATCGATCCTATTTAGAATCAATAGGCTTTTTCCTTGGGAAAATGTGAGTCAACGAACCAAATTTCATTGAAATATCTTCGTATTTGCGACATGCAGCGTGTAACCAAGCCATTTTTTGGTGGACCCTTATATGGGCACTAGGTCTAAACATTTTAACCAAAATCGTCCTTGGGCCAACATAGGTCTGTGTACCAAATTTCATTGAAATATCTTCGTATTTGCGACTTGCAGCGGGTAAGAAAGACAATTTTGGGGGGGTACCCTTATTTGGGCACTAGGTCTAAACATGGACCGATTTCCACCAAAATCAATAGGCGTCGTCCTTGAGCCGACATAGGTCTGTGTACTAAATTTCATTGAAATATCTGCGTATTTGCGACCTGCAGCGAGTAAAAAAGAAATTTTTGGGGGGTATCCTTATATGGGCACTAGGTCTAAACATGGACCGATTTCAACCAAAATCAATAGGCTCCGTTCTTGGGCCGACATAGGTCTGTGTAGCAAATTTCATTGAAACATCTTCGTATTTGCGACCTATAGCGTGTAAAAAAGACAATTTTGGGGGGTACCCTTATATGGGCACTAGGTCTAAACATGGACCGATTTCAACCAAAATCAATAGGCTCCGTTCTTGGGTCGACATAGGTCTGTGTAGCAAATTTCATTGAAACATCTTCGTATTTGCGACCTATAGCGTGTAAAAAAGACAATTTTGGGGGGTACCCTTATATGGGCACTAGGTCTAAACATGGACCGATTTGAACCAAAATGAATAGGCGACGTCCTTGGGCCAACATAAGTCGGTGTACCAAATTTCATCGAAATATCTTAATATTTGCGACCTGTAGAGTGTTCACAAGAATGCATGGACAGAGAGACAGACGGACAGACAGACGGACATCGAATCGACAATCGAAATAAAAAAAATTCTGAGCCGATCGGTATACTATAAGGTGGGTCTAGCACCAATAATTTTTGGTGTGACAAACATCAGCACAAATTTATAATACCCTCTCCACGTAGTGGTGTAGGGTATAAATAGTAAAGTTCGATTGGAAACTGTTTACAAATTTTTTTACTAACTTTTTTATCTGAGTGTACTAATACGCTAATTTCGTATTTTCTCTCTGCTTCTGTTTAATGTTATTTTATTTGACTACTTCTCACAACTTCTTTTCATAAAATCTCAAATAAGAGTAACGCCAACTGAAAGATGCTACAAATATAAAATAATTTCCATTATTATTATTATCATAATCTTTCTCAATTCAGATAATAATATGATTGTAATTGCAAGAGAGAACAATATGATCATCTAGATCAAGGATGATAAATGCGATTTTCAGAACACTGCCAACCAGCTTAAAAAATAGCACTTTTTCGACCCTCGTAGTACCAAAATAAATTTTTTTTTATTAAAAAAAAATTTCATATGTATGTAAAAGATCTTTTGTACATTAATTTAAAATTCAAAATATCCCAGTGTAGAAACAGTAATGACATATCATTATTTTTTGGACTACCAGTAATGATACCTACTTACCTTCTACATTATTTTAAAACATATAATAATTTACTGATAATGACTTATTTTTATCATTATTTCAAATAAAAAATAACTTTCTAGATTTTTTTTTTAAATTTTTTGAAATCTATTTTTAGACTCAATATATTTTAAACACTGGTAAGGATATATGTAACCACATATTTTTTGATTTTTTGTATGTTGGCGAGTAAGCTTAAAAAAAATAAAAAATATTTTTTTTTTATAAAATTTATCTTTTTTGAAAATCTATTTTTAGACTCATTATTTTTGTCAGTACTGGTAAGCACTTAGGTAACAATATATTTTTGATTTTTCGTATGCTGGTGTGTAACCATAACTCATTATTTTTCGCGACATCGCCATATATTTTAAATCGCATTTGAATTAAAATGTTTAAAAAATCGTGATTAAATTAAAAATTCTTTCTGAAAAGTCTACAAAACACTGATAAAATATGAGTCATAAACATTCGCTATTTATTGGATCTCATTTTACCCTAATTTAGAGGATTAAAATATTTCAATTTATGCTTTAATATTCCGGCCAAAAATATACGGAATTGTAAAAGAAGGAAAAAAAAACTTTGCCTAAAAGCTAAATAATTTAGAAAAATTGCAGTTTTATCGAAATCCGCTGAAATAAAATCGCTTAAATAGCTAAATTAAAAAAGGAAATCCTATCAGTTTTGTAGTTTTTAATTACTAATATATCCTTAATAAGACCTTATAATCCAGTTGTTGATTTTTTGAAGATTCAAAATTGGAGTTTTGAAAACAGTCTTTAAAAATTCCGACCTTTTTGGACTTTAACCGAGTTAGCAAAATAGAAGATTATAAATAAAGCTGTAATTATCTGTTTTCATATGTCCTTCAAATTTCAGATCCAAAGGTATATGAAAATATATGAGATCATGTAGGTACACTAGACCGTACATCAAAAAAAAGTTCGCCGTACACCCTCCAATATGAAGTATTTTGACAAGGCAATTTAAAAAAAAATGGTTTTTTTTTGCCGAACGTAGGGGTCGTCCTTTTCAATTTTTCGTTATAGCTTCGGCATTTAAAGTCGGTTTTTAAAGTGTGATATATCGATTTTTTTGCATCGAGGAGACCAGTATTTAGCACTTGGTTTTGGAAAGTTACTAAAATGTTTTGCTGAAATCAGCAACGAAAATTCGTAAAAAAGGTCCGTTATTTGTAATAAGAGAATACCAAAAATTATTACTAAAAAAGAAAATTCTACTAAAAATCAGTAGAAAAGTAGTAAATTGCGTTTGATTACTGTTTACAAATTTTTTACTAACTTTTTTATCTGAGTGTGTAAATTTTTACCAACTCGCCTCAATAATGACTATATGTTAAAGCGCTGATGCAACATAATTGTACTGAATTATTTGGAAGCTGAAATAAATAAGAAAAAAATACTTCTTATCTGGGCATCTTGGAATTAATAGAATACAAAAATATTTTTTTAGTATATTGAAGGAATTCACAGTTTAAGTGCTAACGTGCTATCAAAAATAGATAATTTATTACTAATTTACTACTTAAAATAGCATGAACTGTGAATACCCACATTATTTCAGTAAATTTTAAAGTTTTGGCATGAATTTCTTGATTAAATGGTCTTTGACACATTAGTTGCCGGGGGAAATTGTAATAACTTTGGTTTTTTTTCCATCGATTTAAGTTTTATTACCTTATTAGAAATATATTTTATTGCAAACTAACATTTTTTAAACTTAATGATCAATAACTCACAATTTTTTTTTTTTCTTCATACAAGATTGGAACACGCTAGTGTGCATATTGCAACCACATCTTTTCTCTGTGTGAAGTGACCGGTCCTTTTGAAATTTGTATAAATTTCTTTATAATTTTAGCGGAATTTTCAGTATCCGTCGGAATTTTTCTTTTATTGAAAATGCTACACAAGAAAGTGTTAACAATTTCAATGGAATTCAAATAAATATTAACTTGAAACCAAAATTTTTGGTTCAAAATCTCAAAAAATTGCTACTCTATTGTTAAAAAAAAACTCCTTCTTCGTTGCTATTTTTCTATTTTGACATTTCTTACACAAAGCCAAAAGTTTTACCCACATAGGTACTGTTAAAAATTTGTAAAAAAAAATTAAAGAAAATTATTGAAAATTTTTAACACTTCTAAGAATATGCATCTAAAAATTATAAACACAATTAGAGCGTGTTTTTACACTAATTAAGTAACAAAGCGACCTTTAATTTAACTACGGTCATAAATCCTAACAAATTGCTAATATGTATGCTACATAAAAAAACGATCCAATTTCTTAAAATCTAAAGTAAAAAACTAAAACATTTTTAACTCTTTCGCGTTTTTATGGCGGTACCTAAAAAAACAACACGCAATTGTTTTTAGTAAAATGAACTCAAAATCTATATTTTTTTTAAATTTTAAACACGACAAAACCATAAAGAGGCCATTTTTCTATAACGTTTCAAATATTTTCTAGGAAATTCTATTTAAAATAAAGAGTTAAAAGGGATGTCTTTTTTTAAATGATTTTATGAATGTCATCATAAAATAATTGTCACGCCAATTCCTTGGAACCAAAAAAAAATTTTAAAAAATTACAAAAAACTTAAAAAAACATTATTGTTAATTTTCTCTTATTCAAGGAATAAACAGATTTGAAATATTTTTAGCAACCCCTTTTTTTATTTGTCACTTCCATAAAGCATAAACCCACAGTTTTTTTTATGATTGTTAGGTATAGAAATAATTTCAAAAAATCATCAGTTTCCAGGATATAACCCGTTTAAATTCATGTTCACTTAGTTTCATTTAAAAAACAATTGCAAATTGTATTTGTAGGTCACTAAAGAGTCATAAAAATGTAAAAAGAGATTTAAATTCTGCAAAAGAATATAGACATATCAATTAGAAGGGGTTAAAAAAGGAATTTGAAAAAATAGAATTTTTACTGTCTACCAAAATCATAAAACCATAAAACAGTAAAAAGAAATGCTTGGTTTTTGAAATGTCAAAGAAAATAAAGAATTGTATTACCGAAAAACCTTGAACTGAATGTCCTTTAGAAATCTCTAAGTTTTATGATATTTTATGGCGGTTTCGAAACAATTTCAATTTTCAAATGTACTCTGTTAAATTAGTATAGTAGTTTAATGAGCATATTGAAAATCTAAGTTAAACAAATTCTCAACTCTTTTTTAACTCTTTCCATTATCTTGGAAACTGAAAAGGAACATGTGTATAAAATTTAAAGGATTTTTGTTTCAATATTCTTAGAAATCATTTGAATTTAAAGGAATATATTTATTTCAATAAAGAAAAGGAAGGAATTGTAGAAATTTTTTTACAAAAAGCCAAAAAGTTAAACCCAAGAGTCAGATTTTTTTTTCCAAAAAATCATACAAATTTTATCAAACTAATTTCTTATGAAAAGTAAGTCAATAATAATGGTAAAGATTCTTTTCTTGCTTTTTACCTTTATGGTTTGACTTTTATGGCAAACGTTATTTTTTAGTTTTACTGAACTAATATCAACTGAAAAGTAAGTCAAAAAGGATGTTTCTTTTAAAAAACCCTGGCTGGTTTGACTTTGGTGTAAAAAAATTTATTGAACCAATTTCACACGAAATATAAGTCAATGTCAAAAGAAGATGAACAAAATTTAAAGGATTGGTTTGCTTTTTGGTAGTAAATTTTATTAGTGGCTTTGTTAATTTTGAAAACCAAAACATTTTTGATTTAAGACCTTTATGTAGTTAATACAGATATAAGTTTGATTTTTTATTCTCAGCCAAACACTGTGTTAATTATTAAACTGAATC
The DNA here is from genome assembly GCA_949987735.1 of Leucophora obtusa. Lineage (NCBI taxonomy): Eukaryota > Metazoa > Arthropoda > Insecta > Diptera > Anthomyiidae > Leucophora > Leucophora obtusa. Next base: position 210,263,578 of record OX465297.1, read on the forward strand.
CCTTTTATATTCGTATCTAGGTTTTACAAACTAATAACTGTCAAAATAAGTCAAAATTTTGTTACGCCTCCATTTCATTTAAATTCTAAGATTATGCCTACACTTCAAAAAGAATATCCGAAAAAATTTCCAAAAGAAATTTTATTAAAGAAAATTAAGCAATTATAGTTTAGTGGTTAAATCGAATTGGTTACACCTATAATAATGATTTGACCACTTTGTTTCTTAAGTTTTTTTTTTGTTGCATTTGAAACGCTTTTATTGTAGTTCAATACATTTTTTCAATGGATGTTTATTAATGAATATTATAGTGGTGTTTTCTAGATGACGTTTCTCGTCATTCGAACGAAATTCCTCTCACAACAAAAGTCTTATAGAAACCCCCCGTATGTTTGGTATAGAATTTTTGTCTTGTTATGTACCTTGTCAAATCATTTAATTATCGAATATGATTTGCTTGTTTAATTGTTATACAGATTATGTAAATTACATATTTTAGTGGTTACCACCTGTGGTTTTAATAAAATAATTTTCTGGCGCTTTGATATTTGGTTGTTTAACAGTATACTCAAGACAATATGCCTGTTGGCTGAATATTAAATTTTGTTATTTTAACAAAATGTATTCCTGTTTTTGCGAATAAAATAAAATTTTTTGATTTTAACATATTTTTTATTAAATTTAACAAACTTATATTTAAGTAAAAAATTAGTAAAACTACGGTTTTGTTTGTAATAATACTGAGTCGTAAAATCTGTTTAAGTCCAGAATTTCGGGACCCTCCATCTAAGGATACTCCGTAGAAGCAAACATTTTGTCCGCTTTGCTCTATCTCGCTTAGTTTTCGAGATATTGGCCATTTTATGCATTCGAATTTTTTTTGCTTCGTCCCATGGACAAAAATAAAAAAAAAAAAATTTTGTCTCAAATTGTGAGTAAAGAAGGATTTATTTAAGATAAGAATGTAACTTAAACAAATGTGAAAAAAATATTTGGTATGATTGCTGTTGTCGCCAAGAGAGGGCGCTAAACTCAGAGAATTTTATGCAAAAATTACTTAACAGAAAAATTAATTTTAATTGTTTCACGAAAATAATTCTCAAAAATACACTTTTTTAAAAACTTGTTCGAAGATTTGTTTTTTAATTACTTCAGTATATTTGTAATTAAATAAAAATATGGATTTTAGTGTATGTTTACAAAACAATTATTTTTTATTGCTCCGAAAAACACATTTTTTTTTGTTGAAAATCCAAAAATTACTTAAGTTTGATGGAGTATAAAAAAAATTATATAAAATTAGATATTTTTTTCCTTTTTTTGTAAGTTTATACTATTATATAAGAGATCATTAAAAAATTAGTCACTATTTTTTACCACAAACTAAAAAAAACGGATTTTTTGAAATGCCTAAATTCATGATTTTTACACAAATTTCACCATGTGAACTTTCCTTTTTAGGTATAGGTAGTGTTGAGCGGACTTTTGAAAAACACTACGAGGAACATTTTTGTGGAACATTCTAACCCTCTAACTCTTCAATGAAAGTGAATTTTTTGGCCACTTTTTAAAAAGGGACAAAAAAGACCCGTAAGTTGAAGAGTTAGAGTAATAAAATGTTCCACAAAAAAGTTCCTCGTAGTATTTTACATAAGTTCGCTGAACACAACTCTGAATAAGTACGAAATTAACCCTTAAAAACATTTGAAGTTTTTACTTATTACTGGCACTTAAGTTAAATTTTGGATGCTGATGTCTTCAAAGACTTATAGTAGAATTTCATGACGAATATTTTTGCAAAACATTTTAACCCTCTAACTCTTCAACTTACGGGTTGATTTTGTCCGCTTTAAAAAGGGGCCAAAAAAGTCCCTTTTATTGCAGAGATAGAAGGTTAAAATGTTCCACAAAAATATTGCTCGTAGTGTTTTACATAAGTTCACTGAACATACCCTATGCCTAGGATATACCCAGTGTAGAAAACCATTACCAGATATGTGGTTATATAACTACATACTTGGTAATGGTAACTACCCAGGTAGAAAAATACAAACGGCAAAACGTTGGCAAATCACTGTATATGGTGGTACAAGCGCTGGCAGAGCGTCTGTTTTTCGAAAATTAAAGTACTGGGTCAACCTTGAAATGATAACGTCGATCTTCGGTTGGCCGTTTAACTTTCCGAGCGTTGGCAAAGCGTTGGTAACAATAGTAAAATAAGTGCTCTGCCAATCGGTATTTTAGATCAACTGTTTTTTATTCAATTCATGAAAAAATCTGTAAAATCCCAATCCCGAAAAAAAGAGAAACGCAAATTTTAGTATAGCAGCACTGTATCTAATAAGCGAAACATCTCTGCTTAAAACTACAAATTCAATAGATTTTCACACAAATTTTACCATAAGAACAATTTTCCAGTTTTATCAAGAGACTTGAAAACTGGTACTTAAATAGGGTGAACATTAAGTGATCAGTTTATGTATTTTTTACATACAGTCATAAGTTTCGTAAAACAAGTAGGTAATGCAAAATACTTTTTGCAAATGTTGGCAAAGCGCTGCAATCCAATGTTTTGCCGGTAGTATTTTTTCATGTACAGTCGTAAATTTTGTGAAAAAAGTACAGGCAAAGTCCTTTTAGCAAACGTTGGCAATTCGTTTTAAGCCGATGTTTTACCAGTGGTATTTTTTATATACCGTCGTAAATTTTGTAAAACTGGCACTGGCAACGTTGGCAAATCGTTTTGAACCGATGTTTTGCCGGTGGTTTTTTTTCATAAACAGTGGTAAACTTTGTAAAACAAGTATTGGGAAAGCACTCTTTCCAACGGCTGGCAAAGCGTTCTAAATTAGTGCTTTTGCAATGCTTTTTTTTTTGTACCATTGTAAAGCAACGCTTTGCCAGTGCTTTGTTTTTTGTACCGTCGGCAATTTCTACCTGGGTAGTTACTTTTGTTATTACATTTCTTATTACCTTTATATGACGATGTCGCGAAAAATAATGAGTTATGGTTACACACCAGCATACGAAAAATCAAAAAATATAGCGTTACCTATGTGCTTACCAGTACTGACAAAAATAATGAGTCTAAAAATAGATTTTCAAAAAAATAAATTATATAAAAAAAATATGTTTTATTGTATTTTTTTTTTTAAATAAAATTTCCTGGTGCGGGAATCGAACCTGGGTCTACAGATTGCCAGTCAATAGCTCTACCATCTGAGCTATATCGACATGTAATATTTAATAGATAAAAACATAATTGACCTGCTGCACACAAGTAAGCTTACTCGCCAACATACAAAAAATCAAAAAATATGTGGTTACATATATCCTTACCAGTGTTTAAAAAATATTGAGTCTAAAAATAGAATTCAAAAAATTTTTAAAAAAATCTAGAAAATTATTTTCTATTTGAAATAATGATAAAAATAAGCCATTATTAGTAACTGATTACTATATGTTTTAAAATAATGCAGAAGGTAAGTGGGTGTCATTATTGATGGTCCAAAAAATAATGATATGTCATTACCATTTCTATACTGGGTATGGCAGGACTAAGAGTCCTTGCTTCGATTTTGATAAAAATTTTCAGAAACGTTTCCAGTTTTATGTGCATCTCAATGGACACTTTTTGTAATTTGACGTCCATTTAAGTAGCTAATATAATATTTTTAAATTTCAGGACCTATGGTAGGTGGGCGTGTCCTTGGCCCGATATTTCCAAAAACTGAAAGTTTTCTTAACTAAGGGGTTATATGTCAGTGTACCAAATTTCAAAACTCTGTCTCCACTCCTTCTATTTTTGTTCAATCGTTATATGGGATCAAAGCACTGTACACCAGGGTATTTTTTTGGATAGAGATAAGCTTTTCACAGCGGTGTCATGTAGTTAGGGATAGTCGAAATTATCGCCCATTTTGCTCTATCTCTCTTAGTGTTCGGGATATGGTTAATTGTAGAAAATCGACATGGCGCCATCTTATAAATTTCGGATACACTGGTAGCGCCATCTAGCGGCTAATAACATAAATATATAAATAATATATTTTAACAAAAATTGTATAAAATTTAAAAAATGTGTTCTTAAAAATTAGTTATAAATAATTTTGAAAATTACCACTCAAAATTATTTAAAGTACTGAGGATTTTTAGTATTGTGTCAAATGAAGATAACTAATATCTTTGTTTAAATCAAAGCTTCAACTAAAAATTTGTTAAAAATAAGCCAAACTGATTTGAAACCCATTTGACAGATTTTTTTGCTGACGTATTACTTTAAGTGTAGGTGTGCCATCATTGTGGAAACGCTAGTTTTTATTTAAAGTTTTTACTTCAAAATGCTTAATATTTTCTATTCCTCAAAAATGGAAGTTTTAACCGATTTTTTATGATTTAAATAGTTTGTAAATACAATTAAACTTTTATTTGAAATTGAGCCTAGAATTGGTTTTGGAAATTCGAACAATGTATTTGTTGCTTGATTATTGAATTTATTTCAAATAAATAGCCTAGAAACACATTTATGGAAATTCCCCGCAAATTTTAGCAAAGGATGTTGTCATATCAACACACGAATTTGTTTAAATTCAAAGCAGATTTTAATAACCCAGCAAATTTTGGAGTCTTCCAAAATTATGATTTTTATTTAAGTGACTCTAAAAAAAGATGTATTTCCGATCGCTCTTTTTCCGGACTTGAAAATGTATTAAATATGTGACATTTTTTTTAAATTAAAAAAGTTTTTAACAAAAAACACTCTCTTTTTAATCAAAATTGGGGCATTTAAAAAGAAACATAAATCGCTCATTTTTATGAGGGAAGTTTTTATGTCAAAAAAATTAATCAAAATGAAAAATTTAAAAATTTAAATGTATTATGCAGAGACTGATGTTACGTCGATTAAGTTTTAAGAAACTGTAGATGTCACTAAAATGTAGGAAATTTTGTCAGAAGGAAGAATTTTTTTTTCATAATTTTTTAAGTGAGTTTTTAAAAGTGTTGTCTTATCTGAGGATTTGATTGAGGATTTAAACTTCGATTTGCGACAGATTTTTGAGGGCAAGGATTTGGGTATTTCACAAAATATTGGCGATTTTATCACTATTTTCAGGTATTTTTGAGGATTCAATTTTTGTTTATTTAGATAATTACTAATTTGTAACCTAAAAATTGTAAATTTTAAAAGATTTAGGTGCCTATTCCTACTTGTGACTCGTTATAACTGTCATAAGACTATTTTTAAGACTGAAAGTCAGAACTTTCCATACAAATCGACAATGAAATTAAAAAAATTCAATTTTTATATGTCAAAGTTATGATTGTGTCGATACCAAATCTTAATTTTTTTGAAGTTTTAAAACAAAAATTTTAATAAATATAATTTATTATGACTTTGCAACAACAAACACAAGAGGAATGCAATCACAACTAAGAGTCATAGACTTTTCGTAGGAATAGGCACGATAGTTTTTCAAATAAATTATAGGCGTATTATTTTAAGTGTAAATTCGATAAAATTGTGTCGGTTAAATCATTTCAAAATTTAAAAATATTTCCACATAGAGAGAATTTAGCTTGATGAGTTTTATCGAAACTTTTCAGTAAAATAATGAAATTTTCAGTGAACTACTGAAGTTTTCTTCACAAAGTAAATAAAAAATTTCTTAAATATGATGAAAATGCTTCATATATTTTATGAATCTAGTTCTAATGAAACTTTTTTACTGAGTGTATGAAACTTTTAGTAAATGAAATTTTTCACAACATTTCACAAAAATTCCATTAATTCAATGGAAAGTTTCAATGGAACTCTTAGCAAAATTTTACAGTATAATTTGAGATTTTAAATTAACTAAAAGTTAACTCAAATGTAACTAAAATACTGTAAATTTAACAGTTTTCCTTTTTCTGCTCTTATTTTACTAGTATTTAGCAAAAAAAATCTGCTAATTTGAGTAGTTTTTCTGCAAGGTTATTTTAGCTAATTTCTATTAGTTTTTCTTATTTTAATTGTACAGGTTTATTTCTATGAGTGTTGAAGTAATTTGATCAATAAAAATTATATTTCTGGTCACTTGAATTATATTATGATAATTTCGTTTCCCCAGTCCCGTTATCAACTATATTTTTTTCTCTGCAATAAAAACCCTTTTCAAACGATGCCCCAGAGTGTTGGAGGTTTGCAAATTTTACATAATATTTATATCTGATTTAGATTGTTGTAAATGACCAATTTTAAATATATAATGTCCTTTTCCATAACCATATCCATATTACAACTGTTTACACACTTTCAATTCCTTTAACTTCTCTCTATGATTAACAGCACTTTAAATGCTTCCTTGTCACTTGTTTTGTTGCTGTAAACGAAGCAAAACTGTATTTAACTTATTCCCAATTTAACAACAATTTCCGGTTTCAGTGACATTCGTCTCACAACAAAAAAATAAATATAATTTATCAGCAAGTTCAATGCAATTAGAGCTCATTAAAAGTGTTCCGCCAACAAAGGTTTTCTTTTTAGAGTTTGACCCAAACATATTACAAACCAATTTAATTTAATTGTTATTTGCATGAACTTGTTCAATATCCAATACCTTTTTACACTTTTATGAGTATTTCGTTTTTTTTTTTTATAAACTGTGTTTAGTTGGTGTCAGGTTGTAATGGTTAACGTTTTTTTTTCACAATTAAGCCAAAGTGGTGGTTCCTTCATTTAGTTTTTTTGCTACAGTTTTCATAGGTTTTGTTTAGTTGGCCATAAGCATTGACCGCTGTTTTTGGTTAAAACAAAATATATAGTTTTGGGCCAACTAACATATGTTGTACATTGTTTTGTATCGGCTTAATGCACTTGGCTCTCTGTTATTGCTTTTTTACATTTTATTTCTGATAACATGTGAATTAACCTTTTTTTATTTCATTTTGTTGACTGTAATCGGTTAATTAATACTAAATGTCTGCTTAAATGTTTTGTCTAGTTATTGATATATTTCAATTTCTTATGTTTTTCGGAAATTATTAACAATAAATATTATAATTTTTTTTTTATAGTTTCAGTTATGGCAACATATGGCCTTACATCTTAATCGGTTGTAAATGAAAATTATGTGAACATGTCAATTTTCCAAGTATATTTTCCCAATATCCGGTTATGCCTTCAATAAGAATAACAAATTATATTTGTTATAATTTATAAAGAAAAATGTCGGAATTGTTCCCCTTTATGATATTAGAAATCCTAAATTTTCTTCACATTAAAAAAAAAACTTTCATAAAAAACTTATAATAATATTTAAAAGATCCTTTTCTAAACATTAACTTTCTTCTTTCCTTTATAACAAATTTTATTATACTAAAGTGTTAACAAAATTTACTCCCCAATTGTATTAAAAAAAAAACCCCACTATCGCCTTAACAACACTATAATAACCCCACATTATAGACTACGTACTCGTACTTTAACACATTTGTGTTCTAATCATGTAAACTTACTACAAACAACATTTACAAATTTCCTACATATCCGTTGGACAAGTCAAACACTACTTCACTCTTCTGTACTGTACAACTGCATAGAACTTTTAAACATGTTCTTTTATATTTGGTTAGCCAAATATGTAGCCACTTATGTGTTTACATGTCCAAGTTTTCAAAATCATGTTACAGTTTGTTGGCTTTTTATCCAACAAATAATAACAAGCAGGGGAAAATTACTAAATTTCTTAATAGATGGTAAATTATGGCCAAATGTTAGTCACACTGAAAAACGAGGCACATGTCTGTGAATTTTTTATTTACTTATATAAAACAGTTTAATATACCATGCGCGTCAAAAGAAACTGTACACGTTAGACTTTTATATTTTCAACTTTATTTTACTAATTTGCTTCCTTCATAATTTTAACTTATTTTTTCTTACCAACATTTTTAAATTTGTTTTCGTCGCTAAATACTACATTCCCAGCAAAATATTGGTAATGACACCTCATTACTATCTGCATTACCTTTTGCATTATTTTATAATATAAAATAATGACTTCCTAATAACGGCCTTTTGTATTCATTGTTTCTAAATATAAAATAATGACTTACTCGTAATAGTTTAAATAAGTACTTTTTACACAGTTAAATTTTATACATTTTTATTTATTATTTTTATTTATTATATTTAAATTTTTATGACGAGTCCTAAAATTACACACTAGAGAAAACTTAAATTTTTCTGAATGTATTTCCTTAAGCTAATAGTATTTGCTTAACTCCTTATTTTTAAGAATCAAGTAAGCCAAACAACAATAATGAGTTTAGACGCCAAAAAATAAGTTGTGCGGAGCTATGAATTTCTAGTATATAACCACTTATTTGGTAATGAAAGATTTTGCTGGGTTGTTTCATATATGCAGGCTGGCCAGACTTGGGGTTTTGTCAAATTTGGGGATTTTTTGTTGGTCTTGGGGACAAAAATTTGTATTTGGGGGCAGGGGAATTTTTTGGGGATTAAAAAAATTTTTGGGGATATTTAAAATTTTGAAGATTATAGTTTTCAGAAAACATCAATCAAGTTTGTTCGCATAATTTCAAAAAAAGTAACGAATTCACCCTTTTATGAATTTTCTATATTAATTTGAAGCTTTTTAACACAAATAAATCCTTTTTGCCTGAAATTTTCATATGATTAATGTCCCAGAATCTAAAATATTGTTTATACAAAAAAAACATCATATCGATTATGGATAAGGGTCTATTGTATTAAACAGACAAACTTGAAAAATTCAATTCTTTAAAAAATGCCTCAGATTTTTGAAAATTTCAAAATAAAATATGTTTAGTGTCGATTGGTTTTTTTTAAAATAATTTAATAAAAATTAAACGTTTTCTACGTAAAAGTTCCGAAATTCTGAGAATATTTCTAGACATTTATACAAAAGTAATCCGAAAATTTTTAAAAACAGTAATTGTTAGTGCTATTTATACCCTACACCACTACGTGGTCAGGGTATTATAAGTTTGTGCTGATGTTTGTAACACCAAAAAATATTGGTCCTAGACCCACCTTATAGTATACCGATAGGCTCCGAATTTTTTTTATTTCGATTTAACGATGTCCGTCTGTCCGTCCGTCCGTCTGTCTGTCGGTCAATGCATTCTTGTGCGCACTCTACAGGTCGCAAATATTAATATATTTTGATGAAACTTGGTACACCGACTTACGTCGGCCCAAGGACGAAGCCCATTGAGTGTGGCTAAAATCGGTCCATGTTTAGACCTAGTGCCCATATAAGGGTACTACCAAAATTATACTGTTTATACGCTGCAGGTCGCAACTATTAACATATTTTGATGAAATTTGGTACACAGACCTATATTGGCCCAATAATGCAGCCTATTGATTTTGGTGAACATCGGTCCATGTTTAGACCTAGTGCCCATATAAGGGTCCCCCCAAAATTGGCTTGGTTACAAACTGCAGGTCGCACATATTAAGATATTTTAATGAAATTTGGTGCGCTGACTCACATTATAGAAAATTTTGACACAAGCCCCATTTTAACCCATTCGAATTTCGGATCAAAACTTTAGTTGGCTTTTAACCAGACTGGTGTAGGGTATTGTGTAGTCGGCATGCCCGACTTTAACCTGTTTTACTCGTTTTTATTTCGATTTAACGATGTCCGTCCGTCTGTCTGTCGGTCCAGGGATTCTTTTGCGCACTCTACAGGTCGCAAATATTAATATATTTCGATGAAACTTGGTACACCGACTTATGTCGGCCCAAGGACGAAGCCTATTGATTTTAGTTAAAATCGGTCCATGTTTAGATCTAGTGCCCATATAAGGGTCCTACCAAAATTATATTGTTTATACGCTGCAGGTCGCAAATATTAAGATATTTAGATGAAGTTTGGTACACCGACCTATGTCAGCCCAAGAACGAAGCCTATTGATTTTGGTTAACATCGGTCCATGTTTAGACCTAGTGCCAATATAAGGGTCCCCCCAAAATTATATTGTTTATACGCTGCAGGTCGCAAATATTAAGATATTTTGATGAAATTTGGTACACCAATTTATATCAGCGCAAATACGAAGCCTATTGATTTTGGTTAACACTGGTCCATGTTTAGACCTAGTGCCCATATAAGGGTACCCCAAAATTGGCTTGGTTACAAACTGCGGGTCGCAAATATTAAGATATTTTAATGAAATTTGGTTCGCTGACTCACATTATAGAAAATTTTGACACAAGTCCCATTTAAACCCATTCGAATTGCGGATCCAAACATTAATTGGCTTTTAACCAGACTGGTGTAGGGTATTGTAGTCGGCATGCCCGACTTTAACCTTTTTACTCGTTTTAACTTATTTTTCTTACCAAAATTTTTAAAATTGTTCTCGTTGCTAAATGCTGCATTGTTTCATATATGCAGGCTGGCCAGACTTGGGGGTTTCTCCCCAAATTTGGGGATTTTTTGTTGGTCTTGGGGACAAAAATTTTCATTTGGGGACAGGGAAATTTTTTGGGGATTAAAAAAATTTTTGGGGGTTTTTTGGGGATAGTTAAAATATTGAAGATTATTTAACTTTGTTTAGTTTTCAGAAAACATCAATCAAGTTTGTTCGCATAATTTCAAAAAAAGTAACGAATTCACTCTTATGTATTTTCTATATTAATTTAAAGCTTTTTAACACAAATAAATCCTGTTTGTCTGAGAGTTTCATATGATTAATATCCCGGAATCTAAAATATTGTTTATACCAAAAAACATCATATCGATTATGGATAAGGGTCTATTGTATTAAACAGACAAACTTGAAATATTCAAATCTAAAAATTCTTTAAAAAATGCCTTAGATTCTTGAAAATTTCAAAATAAAATATGTTTAGGGTCGATTGGTTTTTTTTTTTAACAATTTATTAAAAATTAAACGTTTTCTACGTAAAAGTTTGGAAATTCTGAGATTTTTTCTAGACATTTATACAAAAGTAATCCAAGAATTTTTAAAAACAGTTATTGTTAGTGCAATTTTTTATATTTAATTGTAGCTTTTAAGCGGATAATATTCATTTTAAGCAAATTAAATAATCTCTACTACCTACCTTTTTCAAATTTTTTTTAGTTGGGAATTTTTTGGGGATACTTTTAGATTTATTTTAGGAAAACGAAAAGAAGTAGCTGGCAAGACTGCATATATGTATATTGGTTTTACTTTGATACTTTGATCGCGCCGTTGTTTGATTTTCAATATATGTGACGCGAAAAATAGAAAGGGACCTAAGGATAGAAAGGGTACTAAGGTCAAGAGAGCATGGGATCGGTCTCATTCGATGCTCAGATGTTGTCCACAAAAAAAAAAAAAATCGATTTTTTTACCCTTAGGTCCCTTTCTCTATGCGCTGTCACATATGCGATTTTTTTCTTGGAACTCCTCCATATATGCATGTAGTATTCTATGTTTTGTGCTGGCGCTAACGTTGCCACCTGAGTGTTCTGAAATGTTCTCGGATATTTCAACAGCACTTTCAGTTAGATTTTGATTCACTTTTCGTACAATGGATCGTTTTTCGGTCCCATTTAGTTTGTTTGGCCTTCCGGATTCTAATAACTCAATAAACATTTTGAAAGTACAGTCATCTGAATTTGTTTTTAAGTAGATTTAAAAATAATTTTTGATCAATTTGTTTTGCTCTTTTAATTATTTTAAATAAATTTATTTGAAAACCTTAACATTTTGGCTACAAATTCAACTCATCGCTTTTTTTGGGACGCGCTTTTGGAATATTTTTAATTATTTTTTTTTTTAACAATCGCCTTATAAATAAATATAAAAGTGATTAATGATACTAATTTAAAAATCTTATAACAGGTTTATAAAATTAATTTTGTATGAAAAATTTGTTGTATAAGCAATTTATAAATTTTAAAAGTGATTATGCATATAACCTAAAATGTTTAGTTTTTATCTTTGGAGCGCCATATATTTTAGACTGCTTATTTCATCTCAGCAATTTAAATGGAATATGAATGGTACTAATTGAATAAAATTTTCGAGAATTATATTTTTTAATTCGTAACTGCACTTTAAATGCAACTGCAGTTTTAAAATGCATTTTTAAATTTTATTACCCACTTAAATTTTGCTGAAAGTATTTTCATTGGAAAGCTTACCATTATTACATAAATTTATATCTTCGATTTTTTGTGAATTAGTTTTACTTTTTTAATACTCAATAAAAATTTAACACATGATTTTAATGAATTATCCTCATGATGTTAATGGATTATTGCGTAAAGGGAATTCATTGAAATCTTATTCAGAAAGCTCTCTCTATGCAGCTTTTTCCCTATTAAATCAAAGTTGAATCTTGAAAAGACCTTCCTTGAAAGAGAAGAAAGGCTATTGAAAGCATCAAAGTCAATTTAGAAATCAAATATAGAATCGTTTTTATATTATTTTGACTTTGAAAGCGGCAAGTTCTCACTTATATCTAGTTAAAATATTGTTACGAAATTAGATTAGTCTAATATTGAAAATTATATAATTTTCTGGAAGAAAATATCCCGAAAAAAGAGATTTACTAAAATCGTCAATCTGGCAACGCTACATTTAAGTATAATATTGGTACTCAAGGTGTTTCCGAAATTCTCTTCCATAACGGAAATAAAACTATATAAGGCTGCCATATGTCAATTAGTGAGTTACTTTATTATTAGCGATTGTGTAATTCAGTCGGGCTTTAACAAATCGTTGTGTTAAAATCGTTAGAGTTTGTGTGGGTAATATCGTTGAATAAAAAAGTAATACAGCGTTTAATAAACAAGTGTAAAGCTAAATCAAATTAAAGAGAGTGTAAAGAAAGAAGAGTATAAGCTCAGTCAAACAAAGTGCAAGAGTAGGTTTATTTAATAAAGAGCACCAAACCGGTTTATCTAAAGGAGATAAACGGCCGTTTTTATAAGGTAATACGTAACAATTGGTGTTAGCAATTGCATTGGTTATTTTGATTGCCATAGAAAAGAACCCGTTTTATTTAAAGGAAATAAACCAACGTTTTTATATTTTAACCCTCAACTAGTTCTAATTGCATCAGTACGTGTACTGATCACTTGTATTCCTAAAAAAAATTGTGTACCGAATTGAAACGATTTTTAAAAATTATTCCCAGTCAACATTTTTCTGAGCGCTGATAAACTGTTACTCAAAAAATACTCTAAAATGTGATCAATTTTAATGCATTGAAATTAAATGAAACATAATTGACTCTTATTTATAAGCCTATATTATTTAAAAACTTTTTTTATACTCATAAATGACTTAAAACTGAATCATAGCTGACTCATAAACGGCTCTGAAATTCGGAATTTTTTTTTCTTTTGCGAGTCATAGAAGAATGGACTCCAATTGTATACTCGGTTGTTTTGAGTTTTAGCATTAAAATATGCATTACATATTTAAGTTACCCAGCCAACATTTATCTGAGGACTCGGAAATTATAACTCATAAAAGACTCTAAAATATGATCATTTTCACAGTGCTCAAATTTTAGATTCATAAATGAATCATATATGAGTGTTCAGCGAGCTTATGTATTGGATATTTCAGCGCCAATTCTGAATAAGTACAAGATTAACCCTTAATAAGTTTTGACTTATTTCTAGCATTGCAGTTAAAATTTCAACTTTGATGTCTTCAGAGACTTGTAGTTGAATTTCATGGCAAATATTTTTGCGGAATATTTTAACCCTCTTACTCTTCAAAAAAGAGACTTTTTTGGCCCCTGTTTAGATAGGCCCCTTTTTTTAAAAAAAGGTCCAAAAAAGTCGCTTTAATTGAAGAGTTACAGGCTTCAAATTTTCAAAGAAAATGCTCCTCGTAGTGTTTTACATAAGTTTGCTGAACACATTCTATAGCTAAAATGGAAGATTCACAATAAACAATAAACTTATAAATAGATCAGAAAATTATTTTACAATAATGCTGATACTTCGGAGTCTTTAACGTTTCAGCAAAGTGCTCTGAGAAAGAGGCTTCATCGGTGAAGAAGAACAACCTCATATGGCCATGATTTCAGAAAGTCTAAAGGCTCTTTTATATGTCTTTTCGAGCTCTAATTGTACACTGGGTAATTTAGAAGATAATATTGGCAGCATGTGACAGTTTTTTTATATCAGGGATCATTTTTAATAACATGGTAAAAACAAAATCCAAAATTTTATTGTGGTAGACTCATTACATTATAAAGGTGTTTCGAAAGAAAGTATTACCTAGACTAGATTTCAAATTAGAAAAAAATCAATGTCACCCTAATTATTATTTAATATTTAAACACTTTAATAGCTCTGTTGGCGTAAGTTCCCTTTGTAACAATAAATTTTTCCAAAAATTCTTTAAATCTTTACCAATAGACTGAAACTATTTACCTAAATCAAAGCAATCAACTCAGTAAAATTTGCATTACGTACAAAAAATATGTGTTAGTTAGTAAAACCGAATGAGTAATCACAATCAATCCAAGATACTTTCATTTTGTAGCCACAAATTTTGCCTCAAAAGTGTTGTCATTGTCGGCCTACATTTGGTTTTTGAGCTTTAAATCAAATAACAACAATTTCCTCTAGTTTTTTTGCGGAAAAAATAATACAGGATCCAAGTAAAATACCTAAACACTATGGGTGACGAAATGTAATTTTTAACCAAAAGAGAAATGTGAAAAGTATAAGAAATATAAAGAAAAAAGAAAATTTGTTCAGATATTTTTAATTCGGAACAGAAATCAGCGTTATGGCATCACCGAAAAAAATAAGTTTAACGATATCGTTATCACTAGGTGGCGCTGACAAGTTTTCTTTTTTATTTAAATTTAAATAATAACAAACAAAATACAAAAAAAAGACAAAAGCATATTTAAAATTTTGTTTGCTCGAATGTATTTAGTGCTTGTTTTTTATTTTGCACATTTTTCAACAAATTTTCAGTTTCTAAATATAGGCTCAGCTGATACTAAATATTTGTTAAGATAATATTTAATTTTGGCGCCCATTACCGGTCAGTAGTGCAAGTTCTGGTACTTTATCTCTATAATATTGATGTAGAACAAAATATATTGACGACCCAACAGTAGATAATTCATGAGTCTCAAGCGACTAATATTAAACAGATAATTATAAAATATTTTATAAATATAAAATGCAACATTTTAATATGAAATTCTTATTTAAGGATTCAGATTCCTTGATTTGTTATCAATATTGTAATTATAATCAGTTTTTCAATTACGTAACCCATAGTGCCTAAGTATGTTCAAATGTCATTAGAAAATGCATTTAAGTGCAGTTTTGCAAAAAAATACCCATTTATCTTTCAACCTTCCTCTTTAGATTGTGTATAGTTTTGATTTTCCTTTCGGGTTAGTGATTTTTTTTCTGTATGTTGCTATTCATACAGTGAAAATTGCATGCACTTGCATGTTTTCAAAGATAAAACAAATGCTTTTTGACTCTAAACCAAACTATGGGCATGTATTGGTTAGATCGAGTCTGTGTGGTAGATGTCCAAACTCATTTTGGCAAAAAAGCATTTTTAAGAAATGTACTACTTTTCATATGGAGATTCTATTCATACACTTCACATGTTTCATTTCTCTGGATTTCAAATTTTTTTTCGGTACAAAAGCCTAGAAAAGTCTAAACAAACTTAAAGGCCAACCATAATGTGGTGGTTCAACATACACATGGTAACTAATGTGACCAAATGAGAGGAGATGGACCAACAAAAAAGAAATTCTATAGATAAATTTTCCTCAAGCCTCAAGTTTGTTTGTGGTAAATGCATACAAACAACAAGAACAACATTATCAAGCCTATCATAAAATACTTTGTATAAATGTGTGTGTGTAAAAGTAAAAGTGCATGTGAATGCAGTTGTTCATGTGTGTGTATGTGTGTTAACGGTATGTTGGTGTATTATTCCTTAGAGATGTTTTTCATGTGTAAAAGTTTTTCTAGTTTTTTTTTTGTTTTTTGTTATTTTGTGGAAAATCAGTTAAAATTTTCTAAGGGGTATCAATTGAGTTTACATTTTGTGTGTACAAGTTGGCCACTGCAATTTGCATAGATGCACATACTCACATACACACGTACAGATACTTAAGGTGACTTATACACACTCACTTTTAGAAAAAGTCTTTCTTAATTTTAGGCTTTATTATGTTGTTGATGCACTTGTTGGAGAGATGAAAGTGAGTTTAGAAATTGTTTCTTCTTCTTCTTTTTGATAGTTTCCTAGTCTCTGTACTTATGAGTATATGCATTTTGCGGATGTGTTTTTGTGGCCAATATTTGGCATTTTAGGCTTGCCAATGGTTTGGTTGATCTTTGATGGTCTGTTTTTTTTTTGTTTCTGGGTTTAGACCACATACAAATTGTAAATGAATTGTTTTAAGTTTAACACATGATTTGTTGTTTAACACTTAAATAAAAAGGATGTTTCGTAATATTTGGTATGTGATGTTTAATTTTTCCCCCTTCTTCTTAAATGAGAAAAGCTTTATGGCAAAGTACACTGAAAGATATTTGGAAAATTTAAACAATTTTAAATCACTTTAATATAAGCTATGAAAATAAAACTGCACGCTAAAAGAAATCGCTCTACCGAAAAGATATTTGCAATATATACAGTGTTGGAAAATTTAATAGGAACGATTCAAGTTTTTTATAATTTTTTTTTCATTGCCTTTATTTTTAAAAATCAAAATAGTGGCTAGATTCGCCACAGGAGGCAAATATGTGTTTTAGAATATTGTGCAGAATTTTAACATAATGTCTGTTTTTTATATTTTGTCACTTGTTTTAAGTGGGCGTAGCTTTCAATGAAAAATTAGCGATATCGACCTGTTATCAAATTACAGAGTATAATTTAGCGAGTACTGATCGGATCTATACGAGCTGTATATTTTTGGAAATTTTACAAAATTTCCTTAAGTCTTGCATTATTTTTATCCAGAAATGTTCGCCAGACTTAAAATGACAGTGTCTTAAACATGAAAAAAATTTCTTTGGTTTTAGCAATTTTAAAATAAAGTTAACAACACTGAAATTTTAAAGTGAATAGTATTATGCTATACTTGCTACGATATAACAAAAAAGTCAAGTTTTTTTCTATGTTAAGTATAAAGCATTTCCTATTAAAATTTCAGTGTGGTTAACTTTATTATAAAATCGCTAAAAACAAAGAAATTTTTTTTTATGTTTAAGGTACTGTCATTTTAAGTCTGGCGACTATTTCTAGATAAAAATAATGCAGAAGTTAAGGAAATTTTATAGAATTTCCAAAAATATACAGCCTGTATAGATCCGATCAGTACTCGCTAAATTTTACTCTGTAATTTGATAACAGGTCGATAACGCTAATTCTTCATTGAAAGCCACGCCCACTTAAAACAAGTGACAAAATAAAAAAACAGACATTATGTTAAAATTCTGCACAATATTCTAAACCACATATTTGCCTCCCGGGGCGAATTTAGCCACTATTTTGATTTTTAAAAATAAAGGCAACGAAAAAAAAATAGAAAAAACTTGAATTGTTCCTATTAAATTTGCCACCACTGTATATGTAACATGATTGAAAAAACTGTAAAAATAATGATGATAAATTAAAATTGTGAATATATCTTTGTTTGGGTGAGTAAATATGATTCACATACAAACACTACATACGTTAGGGTGTCCCTTAAAAATAGATTTGTTAACACCCCCCCCCCCCCCCCCCCCTCCTCCAGTTTTATTGGAAATGGTTCCACATGGAAGAAATCGATTTTTTTTTTTGGAAAACGTTAACCCGTGCCGAAAGTTGGACGAAAATGGCCCATTTTGGAAAAAAGTGTATTATGTATTATTAAAAATTCCCAAAATTCGAAATTTCGAAAAAAATTATTTTTTATTCCATTTATTCATTTAATATAGTCAAAATGATTCAGACATGGAATTTTGACTTCATCGCATATCATTAACCCATTTTAGCCTGGAATCTAAAATGACCCATGAATTTGATAAAAATGCAAGATCTTGTTTTTTTTAAATTAATTTTAAAGATTTTCTAAAAAATGCCTAATTTGGAGATGTCGATTGCTATTTGTACCACATAATAGTTGATATTAAAGAAAAAAAAAACTAAATTGGAAAAATGATAATTCGAGTTTGTATTTGGAGCGATTGCTTGCAGGAAATTTTTCAAAAATTGCTTAATTTCTTAAAAATTTAACAAAATTTTAATGCTTTCATCAAATTTTACATAGTTTTTCGAAAAATATCACACAAATTTGGTTAGACTATAATTATCTTTACATTTGTTTAAAAAATATTTAACTCTTAGTGGCCTGGGATCATAAAAGACCCATGAAACTTAATATTAATTATGACTACAAGATTGTAAATTGATAAAAAAATCTAAACTGGATAAAAATAATTATTTTATGTAACATGATCCATATGGAGTTAATTTTTATACTTTTGGCGAAAAACGCCCCACTAGGAAATTTACGGAATAACACCTTTAATAATTTTCGGAAAAATATCACTTTAAATGAATATAAAAACTAGTGAAAAGGTTAAAGTCGGCCAATATATAATACAATACCCTACACCAGTCTGGTTTAAAGCCAACTAATGTTTGGATCCGAAATTCGAATGGGTTAAAATGGAACTTGTGTCAAAATTTTCTATAATTTGAGTCAGCGAACCAAATTTCATTAAAATATCTTAATATTTGCGACCTGCAGTTTGTAACCAAGCCAATTTTGGGGGGACCCTTATATGGGCTCTAGGTCTAAACATGGACCGATGTTCACCAAAATCAATAGGCTTCGTCATTGGGCTGATATAGGTCGGTGTACCAAATTTCATCAAAATATCTTAATATTTGCGATCTGCAGCTTATAAACAATATAATTTTGGGGGGACCCTTAGGTCTAAACATGAACCACTGCTAACCAAAATCAATAGGCTTCGTCCTTGGGCTGATATAGGTCGGTTTTCATCAAAATATCTTAATATTTTCGACCTGTAGAGTGCGCACAAGAATGCATGGACAGACAGACGGACGGAGGGACGGACGGACGAATGGACAGACTGACATCGTTAAATCGAAATAAAAAAAATTCTGAGCCGATCGGTATTCTATAAGGACGAATGGACAGACTGACATCGTTAAATCGAAATAAAAAAAATTCTGAGTCGATCGGTATACTATAAGCACAAACTTATAATACCGACCACGTAGTGGTGTAGGGTATAAAAATTTTTCCACTTGATAAAAATTATTATTTTGAGTAACTTGATCCGTTCCATTCAGATCCATGTCTGAATCATTTTGACTATTAAATGAATAAATAAAAAAAAACAATTTTTTTTCGAAATTTCGAATTTTGGGAATTTTTAATAGTACGAGGGGTACTATTTATATATCGGGAATTGGCAACACTAATGTCAATAGCTAAAATCTGGCAACATCATAATAAAATTTGACATTTTTTAGCATAAACGTACTCACAAGGTTTTGATGTACAAGTGCTATTTGTTTTGTTTACATTGAGTAAAGAAAATCAATTTGGCCAAAAAATGGAAATTTCAAGAGAAGGTTGTGGTGCCACAAAACATCGATGCAGTACGTGAACTGATAATGCAAGATCGTCATATGACATATCGTGAGATAGAGGCATCCTTGCACATTAGTTCCACTTCAATACATACGATTTTACATAAACGCGTAGTTGTAAAAAAATTTGCTCTCGTTGGATACCCCATAATTTATCAGCCGCTCAAAAAAAGCCTCGCGTCGATTGGTGTAAGGGAATGATTAAAAATGGTTTAAACGAATGCAACAGTGTATTGATCATCAAGGGAAATATTTTGAAAAACAATAAAGTCATTTTTTTCATTTAAAAATGTTTCTTACTGTTTGCTTTTCCCAAAATATAAATAGTACCCCTCGTAATACACTTTTTTCCAAAATGGGTAATTCTTGCTTGGTAAAAATTTAGATTTCTAATAAAAAAATACAATAGTGCTTGAGATCTCATGATTTTAAAACTCCTTGTACTTCTTCTTATTCCTTGAGTTCTAATTCTGTTCAACTGTGAATTCCTTTATTATTGTAAAATATTTTACAAAAACACTTGGATCAACTAGTATTTTTAAAATTTTTTAAATTTTTTGAAACTTTTCGTGGCAATTTTGCTGTTGCTTCGTGCCTTTTTTTTGTCTAGGTCCAATATTTTTTTATCCACATAGTGGTGTAGGGTATAATTTTTTAATTTCTAGGAAAATGGCAACCCCTTTCGTACTGAACACATGGAATAAATATCATTGCAAAGAGCGCGTAGGCCAGTTAAATTTACCCATGGTCGATATTTAATATCGATATAGAACACACAAAATATTGATAATCAACAATAATTAAAAACGCTATTTAAATATGGCAACTCAATTTAAATAAATTAATTAAAAATATTTAAAACCATACCATTCGCTATTATAAAAAATCCTCATATGTCTTTATATAATGAAACATAGCTGCCAAATTTAAAATATGCATAAATTTAAAATGTGCAATCAAAAAATCTGAACGCATATTCAAACTATGGTGCAACATATTAATACCATATTTACACTTTCATATCCCTGAATATACAGAACATTCCATATACGCAATGTATGAATTATTAAGGAACATACTACTACAGCACGTAGCAGTAGGTATGTAAGTACAGAAGTACAGTAATACCTTATAGTACGAGTGTTGGGGGATCTTCATAATGCAAGACATTCCCTAGAAGTATAAAAGTTTAAGTTTAAAGATTTTTTTTGATACAATTTTACTTTTCATTGAAAAAATATTTACAGGAGAAAAACAATAACTAAAAACTATTTTTTAGGTGGAAAAATCCTGCGAAACAAGTGTAACTAAACTTAAATATAAAGAAACTTTTGTTAAAACACAATTACGAATATTCTCTTAATAGAGTTTCAAAAAATTATAGCTAATTTAGTTCCCACAGTAAAAAATCTTCTTAATTGCATGAGATAACATCTTAAACTATTCACGTTTTGTCTTCCTTTTAATCTAAAAAATATTAAAAGCTAAAAGTCTTTGAAAATAATTTATATTTCTAATAGTTACCCAGCAAAAAAAAGAGGGAAAAGCAGTTGTTAAAGCACTGCAACTGTCGAATAGGAAGTTGTTCTAATTTTGGTTTTTTACCGATGAATTTAATATTGGCTTGTCATAGGAAGGGAGATGTTCTTTTAAAAAACAAATGATGTATATTTGAGCCAATGATAATGAAGTCCTTTTTCACTTCTTTTTAATTTAATTTCATTAACAAAAAAGGAAATCATCATGCAGAGTGTGGGGTTTGAACCCAGACTTGTTGGCATTTCAAGCAGAAGCTCTACGCCCTGTGCTATCGCTTGTTATATATGATAGCTGACTTTTAGCAGTCTTGTTCAGTAAAGTGTTGCTATCTTCATTTCTTTCATTTTATATTAACAAAAATATGCAACATGTTGGCGAAATATGTATATGAATTTTTTTTATAGCGTTGTTTTTTATAAAAAATATTAATACACCCATAGAAAGAAATAAAAGCTACTATAAATTATTTAAGAATTACTTTCCAAAAAAAAAATTGCTGATATTAGCAGATTTTTTTACAAAATAATAGTAAGATAATAACAGGAAAAATTAAACTGTTAAATTTATAAAATTTTAGTTACATTTAAGTTAACTTTTAGTTAATTTTATAATACAAATTACTTAGATAAAATTTGCAGCATATTATTAGACAAAAAATAGTTTTTTCTACAAGGTAATTTTTTTATCTAATTTTTAGTTGTTCTTATTAAAATATTTTTCTATTAGTGTAATAATAAATATATTTTGTAAGAATTGTGTGAAAATTAATTTTTTAAGTTACATTTTTTTAAATACAAATAAAATTTTAATATTTACCTTTTTAGTAATTTAACAAAAAATATTTGAAAAATTACATTTTTATTTGGAATTTTTATATTCTCATAAAATTTCATATAAATTACAAGAAAATTAAAAAAAAAAATTAAATCGTTTAAAAAATTAACTGAGTGGACAAAATTAGAAAAAAAAAATTAAAGCAAAAACAAGAAAAAGTTAATAATTGTATAAAAACAGTTGCAAACATTTTTTTTCGACCTACCAGGATTCGAACCCGCAACCCTCTGATTTCTGTGCCAGCACGATCCCAATATTAACTTCTTATCACCCATGAAAAATAATTTCTGACTAGCATATATTTATTGCAGCCTTCGATGTTGTTTAAAACCCCTTCCTAAGGCAGAAATTCTTTGTGATGCTATGAACTAGCACTGGTAAATTCGGTTACTTTTGAATACTCGATACTAGGTACTCGATATTTTCTATTTGGATACTCGACACTACTCGATACTTTTAACGGTTTTTAAATTTAAATTTTTTTTTTAATTTTTTGATAATTCTTTGAAATTGTTTATGTTAATTCAATATTTAAATTAATAAACATATTTTTAAAAATTTTTTACCAATTATTCATTACGCTTTCATACACACAAAAAATAAAAACAAATTTCAATCATGAAAATCGCTTATTCAATAAATTTTATCGTTGAAATTCCTCCAATCACGAAAATTGTTCATTCAATTAAAAATTTGTAGCTCTTTTATTGAATAAATTTTCAATAAAATATTGATACATTTGATTAGGATTTTTATTGTTTTTTTATATGAGTTTGATTAAAAATTAATCCATTGGATTAAAAATTGATCAATATTGTATAACTTCTAAATAAAACCCTAATCAGCTGGATAAAGTGGTAGTTGCCATCCAACTATAAAAAAATATATTTCTTTGCTTGAATTTTATTAAAATAAAACATGCATGGAATTTTCATTCA
Source organism: Leucophora obtusa (assembly GCA_949987735.1). Taxonomy (NCBI): domain Eukaryota; kingdom Metazoa; phylum Arthropoda; class Insecta; order Diptera; family Anthomyiidae; genus Leucophora; species Leucophora obtusa. The sequence goes on from OX465297.1 coordinate 210,286,548, forward strand.
GTTGATAGATTTATTTATACTTATGTAAAAAATTCTCTCGCAGAAATTAGAGTTCTTCGTTTTTCTGAAGCTAAAAATTTTTTTGAAAACTAAATAAAATATGTTTTATTTAAAATAATTTTTAATTTATTTTTGCAATTTTTTGTTTAAAAAAAATTTTAAATTTTTTAAACAAAATTTCAAAAATTACATTACTATTTTACAGTAATGTTCTAGAACAAATCAATATTCATTTTTAATATGGCAAAATTAAAATATTTAACTAAATAAAATAATAAACTCATCGAGAATTTATAAAATTTTATAAAAAATAATTTTAAATATCAGATACTAATAACCATTAATAAAAACAACTACATAAATAAAACAAACGAAAAACAACGACAATATGCTGATGTTTTTCTCTTGTTTTATGAAATGCTTTTGAGCGATATAATACAAAAAAAGTCGCGAACATTGCAGTTTTGAGCAATTATTTAATCTATTGGATTCATTTTTAATTGACACCTTTTGAAATAATTTATCAAATCGTTTTAATTGAAAAAAGTTGAACAATATTTTTTTGTATGTTGTTCCTTATCATATACTTTTAAGTATTTTACTTTTGATTTTTTCTTTTAGCAGAGTTGTAGTTTTGTGATAAATATTTTAGTCGAGTCACGTTTTTGTTGTAAATATTTTAGCGGAATCACATTTTTATATCTTTTTTCCGTCCGAAATGCAACTCTGAAAATATCGAGTAGTACTTTTAAGTATCGAGTACCCAAAAAAAAGACAAATACTCGATACTCATTACCCACTACTCATATTTTTACCAGTACTACTATGAACGAAGTGGTTCATTTAGAAGTCATTCCATTTATTTTTGCTGGGTATACGCTCTTAATTGATCTACAAATTTTGGATTCAAATATCTTACTGTGTATCAAAATAGGGTGCTTCAAAATGATATTATGTAAAAGCTTAGATGTTCGTCTAGTATCGCTCCATATATCGAATCCAATTAGAAAAGGATTTTAAACAGCCCAGCAAACAAAGATGATCATTAATGACTAAGAAATGAGCTCCAAAAACATAAAAATTTTTCAACTTTTAACTTTTTCCTATGAAAGTGGTCCGTCCAAAAGAGCACCCCATGTACTCAGAAATGACTCAGAAAAAAGAACATATAAAACCGAAATTTTCCTCATAAATTTAAATAATTTTGGAATCTTCGTTGAGTCCGAAAAATGAACCCTCGTTTTGAGACAGCTTTTTAGATTGTAGAGACAACTTTTTGGATTGTTTTCTGAGGGTTCATATTTTCTACCAAAAAAAAGAGTGTTTTCAAAAAAACAATAATCATTTCTATGATCTATTTAAGAATCTTATTTATGAGCGCTCCGAAATTGCTGTCTGGGAATATTATTTACTTACTATTACCACTTCTATCTGCTTGTTTTACAATAAATATATACAAATATTTGTATTTAAATATTTGTAATTAATAGGGGTCGGTCATATTAGGAGGGGTTACTGTATTAAATTCAACCAACATGCCATAAGTACTTGGCTGATTTTTCGACAGCAGTGCTGATATTATAAACATAATGTTGTTATTGCTACTGCTATTCTTGTATTTTATTTTAATAATTATTATAACATGTCTAGTAGGGTTATAACTTTTTTTTTGCTAAATTTTTAGCTATCATCACGTGAGAAAAGATATGGTTGCAATATGATCACAGCTACCAAACTATGGTCACTACTGCCATACATGGTTGTTGCAATCAAATTATTAAGGTATTAATCATACTTTACATTTGATATGGTCGCCTATAATCATTTTATAGTTAAAACCTCTCTTTTTTCGATTATCATATTATTCTCTCGTCTACAATCATATATTATGTGGATAATCATATTCCTCTCTTCGAATTACAATCATATTATTATCTGAGTTGGGAGAGATCATGTTCATAATCGTTGGTATAGTTTCGACAAGAGTGTTATCTATCAATTAGCATCAGCCTTGTTTAAGATATTGTGAAAAGAAGTTGTAAGAAGCACTAAAGTAACTTAAAAAATAGAAAAATAACTTATTGGTATTCATTTTAACAGCGACATTGGTTCATATGAATTAAACTTAGCAATTACTTCGAAGTAATTACTTTGGTCTTAGGAATGGTTTTTAACTCCAAATTTACCAATTGGATGGTAGAATAGCATGAAATATAAACGAAAATTAAAAAATTAAATTTCTAGTCTACTCGCAGGTAGACTAGAATTGTGAAGTAATTGCTTAAAAACCCAATATTTCCCCATATTAGTAATATATATTTTTTATTCATACGATCCATTGTTTTTGAAGAAAGAACTCGCTCTACCCAAGAAGTCTAGAGAGATACAGATTTGCGAGCAATCCTCAAATAAAATTATTCTTTATTAGGTAATAAAGTGTTTAGTGCCATAAATTAAGTAAAAAAGTAGTTATTATACCCTACACCACTATGTGGTCAGGGTATTATAAGTTTGTGCTGATGTTTGTAACACCAAAAAATATTGGTCGTAGACCCACCTTATAGTATACCGATCGGTTCAGAATTTTTTTTTATTTCGATTTAACGATGTCCGTCTGTCCGTCCGTCCGTCCGTCCGTCTGTCTGTCTGTCCATGCAATCTTGTACGCACTCTACAGGTCGCACCTATTAAGATATTTCGATGAAATTTGGTACATAGACCTATGTTGGCCCAAGGACGAACAAGTTTGATTTTTTTGAACATCGGTCCATGTTTAGACCTAGTGCCCATATAAGGGTCCTACCAACATTATATTGTTTATACGCTGCAGGTCGTAAATATTAAGATATTTTGATGAAATTTGGTACACAGACCTATATTGGCCCAATAACGCAGCCTATTGATTTTGGTGAACATCGGTCCATGTTTAGACCTAGTGCCCATATAAGGGTCCTACCAAAATTATACTGTTTATACGCTGCAGGTCGTAAATATTAAGATATTTTGATGAAATTTGGTACGCAGACCTATATTGGCCCAATAACGCAGCCTATTGATTTTGGTGAACATCGGTCCATGTTTAGACCTAGTGCCCATATAAGGGTCCTACCAAAATTATATTGTTTATACGCTGCAGGTCGCAAATATTAAGATATTTTGATGAAATTTGGTACACCGACTTATGGCAGCCGAAGGACGAAGCCTATTGATTTTGGTGAACATCGGTCTATGTTTAGACCTAGTGCCCATATAAGGGTCCCCCCAAAATTATATTGTTTATACGATGCACGTCGTAAATATTAAGATATTTTGACGAAATTTGGTACACAGACCTATTTTGGCCCACGGACGAAGCCTATTGATTTTGATGAACATCGGTCCATGTTTAGACCTAGTGCCCATATAAGGGTCCTACCAAAATTATACTGTTTATACGCTGCAGGTCGCAAATATTAAGATATTTTGATGAAATTTGGTACACAGACCTATATTGGCCCAATAACGCAGCCTATTGATTTTGGTGACATTAGTTGGCTTTTACCCAGACTGGTGTAGGGTATTCTATAGTCGGCATGCCCGACTTTAACCTTTTTACTCGTATTTTTTTTTAATTTTTTGTACGCACGTAGGAAAAATATTGTTTCAGAGCGCCTATAATAAGAAGTCTGATAGATTTTAGTTTTGTGGAAAACCAAAATTGAAAAAAAGTGCAAAATTAAAATAAAATGCACGACGAAATGATCATAATATTTTCGTATTTAATATGATCTTCATTACCATAATATGATTATGAGGAATATATTATGATCACTAGGAATATAATATGATCACTGAGAACATGTTATAATCATTTTGGACGCATTGTAAAATTGTATTTTTAACAATATTTTAGTACACGCTAATATTAGATGTTTCCATAATTTATTTTTAGTTATATATAAGTAATAACTAAAATTAATTTAAATTATTTAAGTTTTGCAAATTAGTCATTGAATAAATAAATATACTATTTTGATTAAAACAAATCATTAAAAGCTTTTTCACTCACCTTCAATAGATTGCTGGGAAAAACTATAGGGATTATAGTATGATACACAGGACTATAATATGATAATATTGGGTTCAGTTTGGAATCATAATGTAGTAATTAAGGGATCATATTATGATAGAAAAAGATATTTTATAATATGATTGTCGCAATCATAAATCCAAAAATATATGATAATCTTCGAATATATTAATATAAAAGTACACTCACAATATATTTTCCATAACCGATTGAGGTTTATTTGAAAAGTAATAGGTAAAGTTTGTTTTCAATTGAGGAATCAATTAAAATACATTAAAACATATTGTTTAACTTTTTATATTCGTCAATAAAAAACAAACTACAAGAAATATTTATTGTCTGTAGGAGTTGATATTTTCAGTCAAATAATCTATTTTTAGATTTCTATTTTTAGAAAAAATAATTTAAATAATTTCGTTGTTTTCTGTTTTAAAACAAAAAATTCAAATATTTTCGGTTTTCAGTTAAAAATTGACGATTGTTTTAACAGACTTTTCAATTATCCTTTCATTTTTTAATTGTGTTTTCAATTAATTTAATATGTATTTTAGGTGGTTTTTAACAATAAAATATTTTAAGTGTATACATAGTTATAGAAAAAATAAAAAATGTTTTGGGATGAGATTTGAACCACCACCCTCAAAAATTGAAATTTTGTCAATGCCTGACCTTCCAGACATCTACACCACAACCGATTTGAAAATTGTATAAATTAAATTTGAATTTAAAATATTTTGAAATATTTATTTATACAACAAAAAGAAATTTAAACAAACAAATGTACCCAACACACAATTTGAATTTATAAAAATAATTTGAATCTATCGCACGACTAGAAAAACTGAACTTCGTTTTATATCTAAATTCTTTTGTTTGAACTTAAAATAGTTGAATATTAAATAATATGAATTCAATCAGTGTTTACGATAACGAAATTATTCAAATTTATTTGAATTGTTAGTAAAAATGTTTAAATTGATTTGATAATCACGGGGTTGCCGGGTTGTAAAAATGTGAAGAAATCTCGATGATGTCAGCTGCTAGCAATAGGGTCGGCATATACGACTAAAATATTAACCATACAAATCGTTTTAAATGTTCACCATACAAATCGTTATAAAAACTAAAAATATAAAATACTAAAATAAAATTTAAAAACAAGCTTTTTTATAATGCCCTTTGAGGGGAATTTTTTTTACAGAGTTTTTCTTTTGAATTTTGTGTGGAAGTAAAAACGAAAGATTTTATATTTTATGAATTTCTTTTTATTCTCAAAAAGTTTTATGCATGTCAGAAATTAAATAAATACAGGGTTATAAATTTTATTCAAATGAAAATTTAACTTAAAAAATCAAAAAAAAAGTAAATATAACGCAAGTTCTTCTTAATTAAAATTAAATTTTATAACTGCAGTTAAACACAAAATTCTAGGGACTTTGATTTATGTAAATTGGTATTTCTAGTCAGTCGACTAATCTTATTCTCATCTAATTCAGAGAGTATTGTCACTTTTAAGATAATTGTCGTCAAACAGGATGATTTTAAAATCTTAAATAATTTTATGATAAAAATATTTTTGTGCAATTTTGCTTCAAAGTTTAATATCGATGGCTTAATAAAGAAAGACGCTACACAGAGAGAATTTTGCTGAACGAGTTTTAGTGAAATTTTTCAGTAAACTGTTGTAGTTTTCTTCACAATATAAATGAAGAATTTGTGAAATTCGATGAAAAAGCTTCGTATATTTTATGAATATAGTTGTAGTGAAACTTTTTCATGGAGCGTATGAAACTTTAAGCAAATAAAATGAAATTTTTGATGATATTTTATGAAAAATTCCATTAATTCAATGAAAGGTATCAATGGACGAGTTCCCGATTTTATGCAAAAATGCATTAATATCATGCAGATAATTCTCTCAGTGTACCTTTATTCTTAATTTCTATAGAGGGGAAGGCAATAAAAATATAAAAGCGGTGGAAATATTGTTTCTCAGAATGAAACTTTATATTAATACAAAAACAATAAAATACAAAGTATAATCTAAGTTTTTCAGATTTCCATTTACTCTAATGGAATATTAATTCCAGTTAGGGCTTTTCTGCATTAAGCATTAAATTTATATACCAAAAATTTGAAAAGAGCAGCATGTTCGTTGTTACATTTAGGGCATTTCTTTTAACTATTATATTTATGTGTGATGGGTAATTTGAAATTTAAAAAGATAGATTCAAATAAAATAAAAACAATTTGAATTATAAAAAAATGTTTATGAAACTATTTGTATCAATATAGTTTGGCTCAAGGGGTAAGGCGATGAACTTCTAAACCAAAGGTCGTTGGTTCGAATCGTGTCTGGTGTTGGAACAAAACAAAATTGCTTTGAATTTAAAACGAAAGAAAATTAAATTAAAGAGAAATTAAATAAAAAAAAAAGAACGTGTGTGTTATGTGTGCAGTGTTTTGAAAATTGAAACAAAAAAAAAAAAAACTTTCGAATATGAAAAAACAAACCAAAAAGTCGTTTTTTATTACGTTTTGTCAGTTAAAAATTGATGATTGTTTTAACAGACTTTTCAATTATTTTTATTTCTTTTATGGATTGTTTAAACAATGTTTGAAAATAAATAGCAAAATGGTTTGAATATAATGAAACATCAGTAGTCCTTTTTTTAATTGTGTTTTCAATTAATTTGATATGTATTTTAGGTTGTTTTTAACGATAAAATATTGTGAGTGTATTTTTTCCGGGTCATTTTGGAACAAAGACTTCTCTCAGGAAAATTTCTAAAAATTTTGTCCTAAACATTATTCAGTTTTTTGTAGTTAAATTATCAAACATTTTTTTATGTAATTTATTCGTCGTTATAGAAATTTCGATTTCCATGTCGCGAATTACGCCTATACATATTTTTACCAAAATATTGTACATGATAACTGTCAAATTAAAAAGGTGTACGAAATTTTGATTTCTGGGTAAAGTTTTTGTAACCGTATTGAGTTTCAGTGTAAAGAAAAAAAATACATAAAGAACTTCAACAAGATCTATACGGGTCTATTTTTTGAAAACCGGAAAATAGTAAGATTATATTTCTTCATATTTTTTATGAACAAACATTAGGATAGATACAATTTTTTATTACAAAAAAAAAATATCAAAAGTTGTAATCCTAATGCCTACATATTTTGATTGGCAATGGGATAAAACCAAAAATTGGAATGGGGTTTTTTACATTTTCACCCGAAATATATGGTTAAAAGATTATTATAATGTCGTAGATGCATTCGAAAACCATGCTTTGGAGGTGACTTACTCAGAATGGAAAAACTATGGATCATAAATCACAATATTTTGAAAAACAGTAAAGACATTTTCAAAAACAAATTTCTGCTTTTTCATGGTTAGGCTCAAAATATAAATAGTTACCCTCGTATACATATTTAGAAGAAACTTAAAATCACTTACCCCTACTAATAGCAACCGAACTTGTTACCAATTGAGTGGGTTATCTACAGCAACCGAATTTTTTGTTTGATTCTAGCGAACTTTGGTTGAGATGGCCGAAATTCAATTCTCACAGTCAAGTTTTAGCTGTATATATCTGAAAATTAAATTGTGTGTTTGTGTGTGTTTTTCTTCGATGGTTAAACAATATTTTTCCCTTAAAATTGAGATTGTTTGTTTCACTTGTATTTAACTTTAAGCTTATTTAAAACACTCTCAATTTGATTATCATTCACATCAACCAATCAAACCCACAAGCACCTGCTTAAACTCCCACACGCGGTATGAGCGTTTTTAAACATTAAACTTATGTCATCATTATCTATGATAATCCTGTTGTTGTGAACAAAATAAATATAAAAAAAATATACACAGTAAAAATAAGATTATTTACTAACAATTAAAAGTGTATTGTACTATTCATACAGCTGAACGTATGAAAGCGTAAATAAATGGCATGTTTACCGCTGAAAATTAAATCAAAACATTCAATAAAACCAAACCCAGCCAGCCAGCCAGGCAGCCAGCTTACACCCCCTCCGCTGTCCGCTGCCACAGAATTGTAAATAGTGCTTCTGTGACTACAGAACCACAAGACCTCGAATATGACATGGGACAAGTGAGTCAACACACAAATAGTGTAAACATGTTTCAGCATGTACAAACACTTATGCACACGCATACACGTACACACATACATACATACATACATACATACATACATACAATTAAAATGTATAAATCGTTATAAGGAATTAAAAGCACGCAATGTGGTAATGCCAAAATCGTGTTTATTCGAAAAAACAATAATAGCAACAAACATTTTATAATAAAAGAGGAAATTTTCATGGTTAATGTTGACGTTAACTCCGACGATGCTGACATACATCATTGACATGTAGTATAAGCGGTCGTATTATGTTTAAGAACTCACACAAAATCCTTTAGATAAACACAGCATAAAGTGTCATATGATTTCATTTAAAGAAATTCTCAAGGTTTTCTGGAATTGTTATATTTAAGCGCCCTGCTAAATATACGGCGTGCCTAGAAGCTTTGATTTCAAAGCTCCAAGGTGAATCTACTAATGTGTAAGAGGAATGTTTGAACTTTAACCCACTAATACTCTTTTTCTGATTGCAATAATATTTAAATAATGCATTTACATCTGCACTGAAATCCCGAGATTTCGACTAAAATTGAGATTTCAGTGAAAATCTCATGTGAAATCCTAAGATTCCCCATACAAAGGAAATCCCGTAAATTTGCGAGATTTATTAGAAATCTCATGAAAATCTCACAAATCTGGAGACTTTTGCAGAATACAACACTGTGTTTCGCTTAATTTGTAAAGTTTTTGCATGAAAAAGTGGCAACGATGGTCAACAGCTGACTAAAAAAATAACCTAAAAATAACACAAAATAATGAAATAAAAAAATTATTATTAATTTAATAAATATGACTTTAGATTCAATGGAAATGTGCTAATGATTGTAAGAAGTGTTGCGTGGTTCTAATTTTTGCTTCCCGCGAAGCATAACTATGAAAAAAGCATTGGGAAGTGCATGTCTTTCTTCCGCCAATATATTGTAACATCTGGCTTCTAGCTTGTCGTCTTTATAAAAAAACAAATTTACTAACATATTTAGAGTTAGATGTTTACATAAAATAATGTAAATTGTACACCGGCAATGAATAAAATGGTTTTTAGAAATATTTTAATTTTAATTTGCTATAATTAAAAAAATTACACACCGAAAATTGTTGATCTGGTGTTGTTATTTCAGAAGTTAATGCGATTTTAGCTTTTAGAAAATTACGAAATTTGGCACTAAATAAATATCAATAAATTTTAACGAAATTAGTTTTGCTTCCTACAAACTCTGAGTATATAATCTGTGCTGAATTTCTGTCAGCCAGTTTTTGTGTTAGAGAAATATTGGTAAGACGTATCTTGTCGTTATTTTTTGAGTCCTTCAGTAAAAATAGTTAGTCACTTTACCAGTGGAGACTCCACACTAGCTTTGTTATTGTTAATAATGTTACCATGAATATATTTTTGATGATTTTTCAAATATTTTTTTATGTTTTAAATAGTTAATTTTATCATATCTTTTATTGGACGCTGTAGTGTAATGTTAGCACATTGGACTGTTACACATGAGGTTGCGAGTTCGATCCACAGTGACCGCAACATCAATTTGGAAAAAATAATAAGTATGATTTTTCGATCCTTCATACATATCACAGCGTCCACCTTCGGTGTTCCCATAGAATTTAACCCCACCGAAGTTAAATCCCAGGACAGGTCCCTGAGCTTTGTTTTTTATGAGAGTTCAGTAACCTGTCCTAGGATTTGTCTTGTGACATGTCACAAGGGGTCAATTTGCCCCTCCTATGACAACGCCAACGACAAGGAATTTATAAAAGCTGGAGTGAAGTAAAAAATATTGCGATGGACAGATCTGAATGGAAGAAGTTTGTTAAAGCCCTATGCTCCTTATAGGAACGATGGGAATATATATATATGACAACGCCATGTAAAAGTGACCAGTCTATTTCATATAAAGGGGCCAGTTCGGTGACAGTTTGTTAAAATTTCCCGTAGGGTAGCTTCAACAAAGTTCGCCAACTAACCATCAGATGGCGTACAGCAACTGTTCTGTGATTCAACATCTCACGCAGTTACAGTGTTGCCATATTTGAAGCCTTTCACCACCTTTCAATTATTCTTTATCCCCTTTCTAAAGAAAGTAACGAGTTAATTAATAGGAATAATTTCCTGAGTGTTACTTATCTTTAAAAAAAAAAACTTATTTTTTTTGGAGTGTATTTTTCATTCCGGGGTTATGTACCCCGTTGCCTCGCTAGCAGCGAATTTACGAAGAAGTCATGGCATGATTATATCCAGCGACTTATGATTACTTCATAATTAAATCATAATAGGAATATGTTTACGAATCACGAAACCCATCTTAAAATTAGATTATCTTAACACAGACATATCAACAAACATATAAGAATTCATGTGTTTATATTACAATAACTGGGTTAAATAGATAAACAATAACCAAAAAAAAAAAAAAAAAAAAAAAAAAAAACAAAGGCGGTATGTAATTTAAAAAATATCTTCCTTGTCCTATGAAGGTGAAAACAAAACACATGTAATTTGACGTTAATGTTACGCTAATAATAATCTGTCAGTTTAAATTAGAAATACAATTCTCAATATCTTGTTTGTTAACAAATAACAAATATATAAAAATTATTTTGATCTATAGTAATCCATGCATTCTCCTCATATATCTCATATCAAGATCATATAAGTTTGATAAACAATTTAAACTACTTAAGTATGTGAAAGAAATCTCTACTACATCATACACTTTATGCTCTAATGTGGTCATTTGAAAACAAAGAGGGTAGTTCACAATTTCTATGCACCAGATCAATGCACATCTTGTTTTAAATATCTATAAGAAGTATGTTTCCTAAGTCTTTTGTTTTGAGACTGGCTTAAGAAATGAAACACATGTGTCGATCTAAATTGTTGATAAAAAAAAAGAAAAATGTTACATGTTACATACATATATGTTTGAGGATATGTAAGTATTTAGTGATATATCTCTTTAAAAAACTAATAATTGCTATTGTTCTGTACATATTTTAAGTTGCAAGTAGGCTGGCCATTTTTTTGGGTTTTAATCGCTAGGATATTTTATTGTTTTCTAGCTATTGTTTTGTTAAACAAAAAATCTTTGCTAAATGATGCAAAAAACTAAAATGTTTTTAATGTAGTTTAATGAAGATAAAAGCAAATTATGCCGATATTAAAAAAAACTACAGTCTTAAATTTGTTCATAACCAAAAAATTTCATCTGGCAAAATACGTATCACTTTTTATTGCAACATCTACATATTTATCTAATAATAAAAAAAGAGTATTCGCAATTTAAATACATTGTGCTGCCCTTTTTTTATAATGAGCAAAGTAAATATTGAATTAAAATTCAAATACTTACTATACAGTTCTTTTAAATGTCATTCACTCAAAGCGTTGATCCATGTATACAAATATTTAAAATAAACAATCTAAACCATAGCAGTCGTTTCGCTTAAAATTTGTGTGACAATCACCATCATTTTTGGTGGTTGTTATTTGAATGCTTCAGTTGCCAAATCGATTAACCCCATAAAGAAAAATAAATGAGTCTCAATGAGAAAAATGAGATAATAGTATATGTTGTGTTTGGTTAAAAATTAAATCCAATATAAATTTCTATGTAGATGACATTATGATGTTTTTCTTCTAGTTAAGTGCTACGTTAAGGTTTGCAAATTCTCCTTTTTTTTATTTTTCATTAAATCTTACTCTTAGTTTAAAAAAAATATGAAGAAAATATGCAACTTAATGAATAATATGCAATAAAAATCATAAAATATGCAAAAAAAATATGCACTTAAAAGCAAAATATGCAAAAATATGCATTTATGACAAAATATGCAAAAATATGCAACTACAAATCGATGCCATTTTGTACTAAATTTGATGATTTGGATAAATATTTAGTCCATATTAGTTTTGGACTATATGCCCTAGAATAAACAATACAAGTTTTTTCTTTCTACCTTACTTCTTTGTTATTACAAGAAGAGGAAGGAAATTACTCCGTACAATGAGTAATTTCAACATATATTTGTTTAATTTTTATTTTTAAATTTAAAAATAAAAATAGTTTTTTCGATCTTTAATTCTACAATGAAAAATATATTATTTCTTCTTGTTAATGTTAGATACGACCGTTCACTTAGAGAATTAAGATGGAACCCAATTATTTACAGAATTTTTGATGAATCTAGAAGACAATTTTATTTGAATTTACATATATTTTTTTTTATTTTGGATCAAAAACACGCCTCTAATCGTATATGTAGTTGAATTATGTAGTAGAAATTTAAAAAATACCGTGCAAATAGGTGAAAATTGTGCTGGCGCAGATACATGTACTATTTCTTGTTATTTTAACAGAATTTTTACCTATTTGCACGGGTTTTTTTAGAGAAAATAACAGAAAAATTAGTTCAATTTAATCAGAACGCGTTTAACAGACTTTTGTACTAACTTTTTTATGAGTGTACTTGGAATTTTAGTCCGAAATTTCAGTATGATATTTTTATATTAAAGTACACTAATAAATAGATAGGAACAGCAAAAAAGACCCTGTATATTAGAATGTCCCTTAAATGGAAGAAATCGATTTTTTTTATTTTTTTTGGCCCATTTTCGAAAAAAGCGTATTACTATTAAAAAATCTCAAAATTCTAAGTTCCAAAAAAATAATTTTGTATTCCATTTATTCATTTAATATAGTCAAAATGATTTAGACATGGAATTTTGACTTCATCGGATATCATTAACCCACTTTAGCCAGGAATCCAAAATTACCCACGAATTTGATAAAAATGCAAAAACGTGTTTTTTTTAAATTAATTTAAAAATTTTTTTAAAATGCCTAATTTGGGTATGTCGATTACTATTTGTACCACATATTAGTTGATATTAAAGAAAAAAATAAATTGGAAAAATGATAATTCGAGTTGTTGTTTGGAGCGACTGCTTTTCAGGGTATTTTACAAAAATTGCTCATTTTATCAAAAATTAAACAAAATTTATGTTTTCATCAAATTTTACACAGTTTTCGGAAAAACAACACTTAAATTAGGTTAGACTATAATTATCTTTATATTTGTTTAAAAAATATTTAACCCTTAGTTGCCTGGGGTCAGAAACGACCCATGAAACTTAATATTAATTATGCCTACGAGATTATAAAGCCATTAAATTGATAAAGAAAAGATCTCAACTGGATAAAAATAATTATTTTATGTAACGTGATCAATATGGGGTTAATTTTTATACCCTTGGCCAAAAACGCCCCACTAGGAAATTTACAGAATAACATCTTTAATAATTTTCGGAAAAATATCACTTCAAATGGATAAAAAAAATATTTTTTCCATTTGATAAAAACTATTATTTTGTGTAACTTGATCCATATAAGGTTAATGTTTTCACTTTTCGGCAAAAAAAAAGCCCAGTTGGAAATTTTCAGAATATCGTCTTTCCAAATAGAAAGCAATTAATGCATAATAAACAAAAGCTTTTAATTAGAACCTAATACAATTACAATACTAAAATTGCTATTAGCATACGGACACTTTTGACCGTAATGTAATGACAAAATCTATTTTTAAGGGACACTCTACTGTACATATAAAAGATTTTAGTTACATTTGAGTTAAATTTTAGTTAGTAGAAAATATCAGTTAAAAAATCATAAAAAATTTCAAATTTTCGATTTCTTTTTAATGCAAATAAAAATCTAACCTTCCGAAATTAGCAGTTTACTATTTTTTAGTAAATATTTCTGTTGATTTAAGCAGGATAGATTTTTATTTGCATTAAAAAGAAATCGAAAATTTGAAATTTTTTATAATTTTTTAATCTACTAATTATTTAGCGAATTTTTTTTTATTGATTTTAGCTGGTTAAACTGTTATTTTCTACTAACTACAATTAACAGAATTTTCTGCAGATTTTACAGTAGAATTTGTCGTTTTCAACTAACTAAAACTTAACTGAAATATAACAAAAATTCTGTAAATTTAACAGTTCCTAATAGTATTAAGTAAAAAAAATCTGCTAATTTCAACGGATTTGATTTTTAGTAGCATTTTCTTCAATATTTTGAAATCTCTAAATATGTTTTCGTTTTTATTCTGAACTCTACACAGGATACCGTCAGAATAGCAGGAAGCAGAGAAAACGATAACAACTGTAGATTTATTTAATTTCTATTGTCGAACATCTACGCTTTTTCTGTATGTCTGTATGTCTGTCTATCTTGAAATCCTTTTATAATAACTACTATACATCATTATCTAATGATATTTAAAGTAAACACATGTCACGATATTGAAACAGTCATATATTGGCAAACAGAGTCTTGTTTAAAATACTCGTATATTGAAAGTTTATTTTTCCCCATTTTCCAAACAATTGACTTTGATGTCATTCAGTAAAAAAAAAAACAAAACCATGACGTGACATGAAAGCACAATACCAACTACATATAAAACCATATAAAGACTTATTGCGTAGAAATAAAAAGAAGAAAAAAAAATTCACTAAAAAATCAGCACGCACAATGAACTTTGAACTCATTGCAGAATTGAATTGTAAAGAAATAGCATAGAAAGAAAAAAAAAAAAAAAACAGGCCACAAAAAGGCGTTACATTTGCCACTAACAAAGTAAGTCCTTAGAGAAATCTTTTACTAAACTAAATGTTGTAGATGATGCCAATACATGTGAATTTGATGTTCAATAACCAATGTTAAAGTTGGCTTATTAGCCTCATCTGTGACATTACACATCATTTGCTATCCCAGCGTGCCGACCTCCCCAGTTTAACAATTTTATATCAATACAACAAAACATGACTTGGAATTTAGTAGTGCAAAAAAATTAAAGTATTGAAACGCGTGTGGGTAGTCGTGTGGCGTATTCAATTCTAAAAAAAAAAAAAAAAATATCCTTGATGATCCTTTTGATTATATTCTTGTAATTTTGGCATTATTTTGTTTATGTTAAAGGAATTTTTTATGGAAATTTCTATAAACAGGGTGTTTTTTGCGCTTGCTTTATTCTTTTATTTGGAATTTTCGCGTTTGTTGATTTTATTTCGTTAACTTAAAACTAATTATTCATTGTCTTGTTGGGGATGTTTATTTATTTTTGATTTAACTTTATTTATTCAATTTTATGGTTTAATTGTATTATGTTTATTTAAAAATTTAATTATTTCTTTTTCGAAATTTAAATTTGTGAAATTAAATTTTTCTTGCTTTTTCAAATCATTTTCTATTGTTAATTTGTTTTACTTCACATTTTTTTATTTATGTATTTATGGCGCCAAACCGATTTGTAAATATTTTCAATTCACTTTGGTTTCATGTTTGTATAGAAAATTGAAATTTAAACAAGCTCTAAATTGTGTTTTTACGAGTTTCAAAACACATGTGCAATAAAAAATATTTTAGATTGTTTTGTAAAATTTTGTATGAGTATTTTTCTTTAATTTTATTAATATCAAGACATGTATGTGTTTTTATGATTAAAGTCATTATAACACATTTAACAATTTTATGTTTTGTTTACTAAAACTTTTTGTTTTCTTTATGGTGATGATGGTTAAACCTCGTATTAAAAGGCCAAAATTTCGGTTAGGAGGAGTATGAAAAAAAATCTAGCATAAACAATTTATTGGGTTCACCCAACCTAAGGATCTTTTTAAACATATTTTATCAAAACAATTTTAAGGGAATTTTATGACCGTGATCACCTACGATATAAGCGAACTATAAATGTAAATCATAAAGGTTGTTGTTAATGATGAAAAATTAAAATTCTATCATTAATAACATACCAGTGTTGCCTATTGACAAGATAACATTTCGGAGATCGTATTTAAATGAAACATGATATGGCTGAGATTTAACAACTATGTGATAATATGTATGTATTTTAAACTTTAATTTTGAAAATTATTGATATGAATGAGGGGTATGTATAGTTGATCTTTTATTTAATAAATTAATGTTTTTTAGTTTGATTTTAGATCATAATTATTTTATTAATTTTTCAAATTAGAGAAAGATGATACAATTTTCACAAGTAAATTACAAAAAATAAAAAATTTGAAAGAATTCGATAAGGCCAGCAAGACAGAATACGTATTTTCGGCTTTCGCTACAAAGCCATTAACAGTGTCATTTGTCTTAGCGGGTTAAACATTGATAATCGTCTACTTATGTGAAAGTTGAAAGCAAATCAAATATGTTAACAACTCAACTTAGACTAACATCAACGAAATCTAACAATGCTATTTTTATCCTTTGTTATTAGCACTCTGTTTTGCTTTGAACCTTATTTCTTAAATTCTTAATTCTTATATAGTAGCAAAATTTTCTTAATTAAGTTAATTTGAATCATTTGTTTTGAAAGTGGAATGAGTCTTTTTTCACAAAATTTATTTAATGATGGAGTTTTTTAATATCCATTGATTTCCATTCACTGTACAACAATTTTTGCCAATAAATTTAAGGTCACTGAAATTTTAACGGAATTCCTCTAATTGTAATTTATTTTGAATAACACTGAAATTGCAAAATCCTGAAGTTTTACTTTAAGTTTTTTACCACATTTTGTGAATAAAATCCATTTCAGCGACTCCGTACTCCCGCTCTTTTTGTTGTAATGCCCTGCTTAGAGTACAGAAACGGAAAACCGGTTTAAAAACCAACCGGCTTCGGATTTTTGCCTAAATTCGAATAAACCGAAAACCGGGTTTTTGTCTCTGTAAATCGGCTTTTTACTGCAATATGTATTTTCTTTTATTTTGCACTAATTTTCAACTATTCTAGAAAAAAAATTCTTAGAAAGTGAGAGCTATCCTGTGGAAAGAAGTACGCACAAATCGATTGTTTTTTGGAAGAAAAAGTTATAGAAATCTGGAGTTTTTTTTATAGGAAGAGGCCTCATATCCTGATCATCCGGAAAAACTGTTCAAAATTGGAGCTTTTTTCAAAATTTTCTAAAGGAAAACGTAGGCAGAATCTGAGGGGTTTTTAGAGGAAAATATCATCATAATCTCAGGCTTTGTATTTAGAAAAAAGTTTTCAGAATCTCATAGTTTTCATACAGAAAACTTCTAAAAATCTAAGGTACATATTTGCTGATGATTTATTTCTATAGCCAATAGTGAATTCTTTTGCCTTTGTCCACTTTTTCCTATTGAGAAACCCCAACATTTTGATAAACTTTTCCGTTTTCTTACCACCAGTGTACTAACGATTAATTTTCCTGATTCGCCAAAGTAATCCCTACGGGAAATTTTAACAAACTGACACCGAACTGGCCCCTTTATATGAAATAGACTGGTCACTTTTACATGGCGTTGTCATAGGAGCGGGAAATTGACCCCTTGTGACATGTCACAAGACAAATCCTAGTACAGGTTACTGAACTCTCATAAAAGACAAAGTTCAGGGACCTGTCCTGGGATTTGTCTTGTGACACGTCACAAGGGGTCAATTTCCCCCTCCTATGACAACGCCATGTAAAAGTGACCAGTCTATTTCATGTAAAGGGGCCAGTTCGGTGACAGTTTGTTAAAATTTCCCGTAGGGATATTTTACAAGCTTGGAAAGAAAAAATAATGTGAATCGAAATCTTTTTAAGATAGACAAAATTTATCGCAATTATAGATGTTGTTACACTCATAAATATCACAATGACAGGTCTGGCTGGAGCCAACGCCAATAACTGTAGTACACGTTTTTCTAAAAATTTATTAGAAAACAATTTATTTTTACAAAATGTTATATTGTAATTTATAATGTCTTAAATTTTTCCAAATGATAATTTATATTTTCTTTACTATTATAGTTTAGTAAATTTAAAAAATTTGTGCGTAAAACTTAAATTTATCAAGTAAATAAAAAAATGCATGAACAAGATGTTTAATTATAAACAAGCAATGCCTATAATTACATTGTATGTTTATTATTGTATTTGAAATTTTCTAAAAATTAATTTTACGCATTTTGTGTTTATATTTACTCAGTATGTATTATATTAAACAAAAATTTACTCATTTTATAGTAGTAAACTTAGAAACATAAAAAATGTGTAGAGGTACATAAAAATTCTTTACTTTTTATGAGTACGAAGCCTAAAAAAATTTCTTTTATTTTAGTATAATTATGCCGGGAAATGATCAGGATATTTTGCCGATCCCTTAATGATCTCTAAAATAATTTTTTTTATGGAATTCTGCTGTACTTAAATTTGGTAAAATATTTAACACCAGTTTTATAGTTAGAACTAGGACCGAATATTTCTTATTTCTTAAATATTTGTTTGAAAATTTCTTACTAAAGTACAAAAATAATCTTAGTTCTGGAACTTAAACATAAAATACTGAAATTAGCAAACTTTTTAGCTAAATATTAGTAAGATAATAAAAATAAAACTGAAGATTGACGAAAAAATTAACAAAATTGTTCAAATCTAATATTAGATGGAATCAAAGAAATTTAAAATTCGTTTAATCTGATTTTTGAGAAAATTTTTTCAATGTGAGATATATAGAAATATTATTTTACACAAATGTGACTAAAATACATATCGTCATATAATGTCAAAAAAGCCGTAAGTTACAAAAAATTTAAAATCCATTTTTTATCGATTATGATGCACCGTATGTTTTAAAATTGCCCAAAAATCTTTTAAAATTGTCCAAATATATTTTAAAATTGCCCATATGAAAATCGAAATATATATGAACATATATCATCATACATTGGCTCATATGTGATCATGCATGGGCATACATAGTCATATACGCCCATGCATAGTTCAATGTATGAACATACATGGTATCATATATTTCCATATACCTTTGGATCTGAAATTTGGGGGTATATGGAGGTATATGCCCATATATGATCATATATGAGCATATGTCGATCTCATATATGGTCATATATGAACATGTACAGTCATATACCCTCAAATTTCGGATCCGAAGATATATGGAAATATATGAGATCATGTATGGCCATACATCGAACTAGACAAGGACGTATATGACTATGTATGCCCATGCATGATCATATACAAGTCAATGTATGATCATATGTGTTCATATATATTTCGATTTTCACATGGGTGTCTAAAAATGTTTCAAAATTGTCCAAAATATTTCAAAATTATCCAAAAATGTTTTAAAATTTTCCAAAAATTTTTCAAAATTGTCCAAAAATCATTCAAAATTGTCCAAAAATCATTCAAAATTGTCCAAAAATGTTTAAAATTGTCTAAAAACCTTTGATATTTGTCCAATTGCATTTCAAAATTGTCCAAAATGTATTTAAAAATTTTCAAAATGTATTTCAAAATTGTACAAATATATTTTAAAATATTACAAATATATTTTAAAATATTTTATTTGTATTTAAGAACATTCCATTTGTATTTTAAAATTGTCCAAATATATTTCAAAATTATTCATTTGTATTTAAAAATTTTAAATCTGTATTTCAAAATTGTCCAAATGCATTTCAAATAATTCCATTGTATTTCAAATTCTCCAAATGTATTTGAGAAAATTCCAAATGTATTCCAGAATAGAGTTCTTTTAAATACATCTGGAATGGTCAAAATAATAAGTACACCTGCTTTTTTTTTCTTTATGTTTAATTTTAGTTACTTTAAAGGAAAGTAAACATGGCAATTCTTTTTATTTAAATAACTTTAATGTGGCAATGCCTTTAAAAGTAAAAACAAAACTGGGGCTTCCCCGTTCTAAAGCAGAAACTATTAACCGGTCGCTATTTTTTGTACAAAATGCTTTAAAGCTAAAAATCCCATCGAAACTCGCGGAAGACCCAAAAAAACAACAGATATCCGTATTGTAACTTCTGCGAAGAAGAACCTATTTGTGTCTTCCAGAGCGATTTCAGCAGATATTGGAAATTTAATTTCATCGCGAACGGTTCGTCGTAGACTACAAAAAGCTCATTTACCAGGACAAAAAAATTTAAAGGCTAGGTTGGCGTTTGCAAGAAGTCATTCCAATTGGTCCGGACCAGATACCACTACAAAGATATTTTGGAAAATACGATGTTGACCTATGCTGAGGAAAGTATGCCTCTTGGATGGACATTCTAGCAGGATAACGATCCATAGCATACTTCTAAGTTGGTAAAGGATTGGTTCCAAGACAATCATGTCGCTCTACTTGACTGGCCAAGTCAATCTCCGGACTTAAAACCCATCGAAAATCTTTGGGGAGAGTTAAAACAAAGAATTGGAAAGGAGGTTTTTAAAAATAAGGATCAGTTATGGAATTTTGTTCAAAAAACTGCAGGAAGCTTATTGCCAGCATGCCAAAAAGAGTCAACAAAATAATTCAAAATAATGGTGGATATACCGGCTTTTACTGTTTTGCTTATTTTAACTAAATGTACTTATTATTTTGTCCAATGCTTTTTGATCAATTACTTACTTTTTGAACAAGAATGAATTTAATTTTTGTTTTTGTTATTGTTTTAGTATTTATTTTATTTCTAATGTTATAACAAAACAAAATAGTATTTGTTTTTTTCTTTTAATTTAAATAAATTTTCGGCTACGAGCCCTTAAAAAAAATATTTCGGGCTGTACTTAATATTTTGACCATATGTGTACATTTGGAGAATTTCAATATTCCCTCTAAGTGCGCTATAATTTTGAAACACTCGTTTGGAGCTTAGGTAGCCTTACCGCCAATTTTTTTTCTTAAAGGTTGGGGAAATAAGTAAGTATCTGTATTTTTAAGTTGTAAATCAAATTATGTTTTTAAATCAAATTAAATCCAAAAAAATATAATTTTCTGTTGAGTCGTTGCCGTGATATTCAAACACCAAAATACTGCTAGTAGTTTATGTATAAAGTAGCGGAAATATATTTCTTAGTGTACATTCTAAATTCAAAGACATTATTTTATATACAATATGTGCATTAGGGCGGGTCGATTTAAAAATCGGTCAAGTGACAAGGAAAATCGTATTCTAGGGATCAAAAATACCTCTAAAACGATTTCTGATGTCCCAACTTTTGACTCGTAGTGTCAAATTTTGAAAAATCCCACTTTGACCCATTTAGAGTGCCCCAATCGAGTCCAATTGTATGACCTACCCCCATTAACTTTGGAAGGCCGACCCACCCATGCTAGTGACACAACACTTGGAACCCCCCTGGGGGGTTCCCCACACAAACATTTAAAAAAATCACCATTTTTGCCACTTTACATGAAAAAATCAGCGAAATGTCTGTTTTTTCTTTTTGTGAACCTTCCATTTTAGATATAGGACGTGTTGAGCGAACTTTTGTAAAACACTTCAATGAAAGGGAATTTTTTGGCCCCTTTTTAAAAAGGGACAAAAAAGACCCGTAAGTTGAAGAGTTAGAGGGTTGAAATGTTCCACAAAAATGTTCCTCGTAGTGTTTTACAAAAGTCCGCTCAACACATCCTATACCTAAAATGGAAGATTCGCATGGTTTCTCCCTAAAATCCAGATTTGTGGAACATTTGAGCACCAATTCTGAATAAGTACGAAAGTGCCAAAAATGGTGATTTTTTAAAATGTTTGTATGGGGAACGCCCCAGGGGTGTTCCACGGGGTGTGCCACTGGCATGGGTGGGTCGGCCCTCCAAAGTTAGTGGGGCTCAGTCATACATTTGGACTCGATTGGGCCACTTTAAATGGGTCAAAGTGGGATTTTTCAAAATTTCACCCTACGGGTCAAAAGTTGGCACATCAGAATTCGTTTTAGAGGTATTTTGATCCCTAGAATACGATTTTCCTTGTCACTTTAGTGATTTTTTTGCCTCCCTACAAATCGACCCGCCCTAATGTGCATATTATATCAACATATTGTGTATCTTGAAGAACATACATTTTTTAATACGTATATTAACTTGATGATATATCATTTCACCAAAAACATAAATATTCACCTCCCACATGAACGTAGTAGTTACATTTCTAATCTATATGAAAAATTCCTAAAACAGCTAAACTTTTTATATGTTAAACATTCACATGAATTGTAGTATATCATATGTTTATACTCGTATTGTTTTGTATTTTATAGCTTTCCAAGAAAACAATACATTAAAATAAAGCCTTATTTAACTTTAGTTACCACAGAGATTCTACTACTCCTTCACCCTGCAGATGCCACCGAAGATGCCACTAATGTTATTGTGTATTGAAAATATAAAAAGAAAATTATATGGGCCACAACGACATTTTACCACTGGGGTTGGTCGTATTTCTGTTTCGCATATTTTGCAAATGGCAAAAATGGTTTTCAAAGACAAGCAGACGTTACTAGTACGAAATGTTGTTTTCATTTTAAATACCATCTTAAATGTATTCTGTTTGTGAATCTTTGAAATTGCCACCAAAGCAATTGTGGAAAGGAAAAATCCATTTCAGGTTATCCGCGAATTTCAATCAGTCCCGTGGCTCAAAATAAAGAAATAAAAATTGTGCAGATATACACATATAAAAGGAAAAGATAAGGATGAACTGAATGAAATCACATTTCACTAAAGCCAATGTATAATAAAAAGTACAAAATTTGTTGTTCTATGCGAGGACTGTTTAATAAGTAAAGAAATAAAAATTTCAATTATTTTCTGATATAAAGTTAATAAAATAATGTACATCATTCGGAATTTAATACATTAACCGTAGTTTTATTCCGTTTACATAGAAAAGTTAATCTCTTAAAAGTCGACAATTTTTGTGATTGGAGGAATTTCAACGATAAAATTTATTGAATAGGCGGCTTTCATGATTGAATTTAGTTTTTATTTTTTTGTGTGATGCAATGCTAATAAATCATTAATTAATTAGTCCACTCAATTAATTAGTCCCATGTATGACGCAAATGCAAATTTCTCTTGTAAGAGTTATGTTTCATAATTTTGGAATTTCTCCATTGATTACACTATGCGACAGTCAAAATCGGGATGGGATGAAACCAACGGGAAGTGTTATATCGGTCAAAAACAAGTTATAGGTGTCTCGGCGTTTCGCTGGGTCACCCCTAGGAATCGAGATATATCTTTTTTTTGACATAACTCGAGAACCACTAGTCCGATTTGGCTCAAACAATTTTAAAAAAATTAAAAATTACAATTCCTTTAATCTGTTCATATAACGTTTTTCTATATACTCAACAGTTTTGCCGGTAAAAATAAATGTTTGTTACCGCTACCATAAAAATCAATAACCTTTTGTTTATTACTTTTTTTTAATATTTTAGGCAAAAAATATTTTTTTCTTCATACATTTATTTTTACCGGCAAAACTGTTGAGTATATAGAAAAACGTTATATGAACAGATTAAAGGAATTGTAATTGTAATTGTAAAAAAGACCACCAAAGGTCAAATCGATATATCTCGATTCTTAGGGGTGACCCAGCGAAACGCCGGGACACGTATAACTTCTTTTTTTACCGTTATAACTTTCCCCGGTAGTTTGAACCCTTCCCCTACCATTTGTCTCACAGTGTTATTATTAATTTATAACTGACCATTATTAATTAGTACTCGTATTAACTCAAATTTCCTTACTACATCTATTAAATCTTTTTAATTCCAAATACTTTCTTTTCAGAATCTCCCTCGTACAAACAGTTTAAATAATCATGTTGACATTAAAAAACCCAGAAAATTAAAATACAAAAAAAAAAACCTAAATGATAAGTGACGAAGTAAAAAAAAACAATCTTCAAAAAATGGAATATGTAAAAAAATACACATGACAAAGGGAATATTAAATGATTTAGTTTTTCATACCGAATCATTACCCAACTTTACATAACTTTTGCCATGTTTTTAAAAAGCCAAAATTTGTTTAATGTTTTCAAAGGAATTTCGACTATTTGTGTAAATATGATGCTACAATGCCTAAGCAGCAAAACTTAACAAATGAATGAATATATTTGTAAGAAATCCACTTAAAAATTACAATTTAAATAAGAGCCTCAATTTCGATGATACTTCTGAAAAACGACAAGACAATTTTCTTTAACGAAAAATAAAAAGATTTATAACTCACATGAAATCTATCTATACACCACGCGTTTTATGCCATTAAACAAAATTGATGGCAATCAAAGTCTTTATACGATACTACTACAAGAAAATCACAATTTTTAACTCTATTTTTATGCCAACAGAATTATTCGATATAAAAGCGAAAGAGTTATTTTTATCTTATATGTATATTAGGGTGGCAATGAAAATTAAACTTTCTAAAAGTTATATGTTGAAAATTTCAGTCAAATAGGATAATTCTTAGCCATGAAGCTTTGGTGTCAAAGTTTCGAAATTTTAAATAAGGTTTTGTGGCTTGTTTTAGTATACTGAAAACATTCTTGAAATTGGTCAAAAATTTTGTGGGCGTTGTGGTAACATCAATTTATAAAAATTATATGTGTATTAGACTGTACCTTAAAATAGCGTGTTGTCGATTTTCGTACATTACACCCCCCAGTTTTATTGGAAATGGTGCCAAATAGAAGAAATCGATTTTTTTTTTGGAAAACGTTAACGTTAACGAAAGTTGGACGAAAATGTCCCATTTTTGAAAAAAGTGTATTAATATTAAAAATTCCCAAAATTCGAAATTTCGAAAAAAAGTATTTTTTTTTTCCATTTATTCATGTAATATAGTCAAAGTCATTTAGATATGAAATTTTGCCTTCATCGGATATCACTAACCCACTTTAGCCTGGAATCCAAAATGACCCACGAATTTGATAAAAATGCAAAAACATGTTTTTTTTTTAAATTAATTTTAAAGATTTTTTAAAATGCCTAATTTGAAGATGTCGATTGCTGTTTGTACCACATAATAGTTGATATTAAAGAAAAAAAATAAATTGGGAAAATGATAATTCGAGTTTGTGTTTGGAGCGACTGCTTTTCAGGACATTTTACAAAAATTGCTCATTTTGTCAAAAATTAACAAAATTTGAATGTTTTCAAGAAATTTTACACAGTTTTCGGAAAAACATCACTTAAATTTGATTAGACTATAATTATCTTTAAATTTGTTTAAAAAATCTTTCACCCTTAGTGGCCTGGGGTCAGAAAAGACCCATGAAACTTAATATTAATTATAACTACAAGATTGTAAATTGATAAAAAAAAAATCTCAACTGGATAAAAATAATTATTTTATGTAACATGATCCAGATGGGGTTAATTTTTATACTTTTGGCCAAAAACGCCCCACTGGGAAATTTACAGAATAACATCTGTCATAATTTTTGGAAAAATATCACTTCAAATGGATTAAAATATATTTTTCCATTTGATAAAAATTACGATTTTGTGTAACTTGACCCATATAGGGTTAATGTTTTCACTTTTCGGTAAAAAAAAAAGTCCACTTGGATATTTTCTGTGCCAACTTTCGGCACGGGTTAACGTTTTCCAAAAAAAAAATCGATTTCTTCCATTTGCGACCATTTCCAATAAAACTGGGGGTGTAATGACAAATCTATTTTTAAGGGACACTCTAATGTGTATATATGAGTTTTCTACCCTTATACAATCAAAATATTATATCTGTTAATTCGACAAAAGTTTTTGTTAATTTAAAAAAATTTATTCTTGTTTTTTGGTTTAAATTTTTTTTTTTTATTTTAAGACATTTTTTTTTTAATTTAAGGAATCTAAATTTAAATAAATAATTAGTAATACTTCAGTTTAATTTTTAATTTTAATTTTATTTTATACTATAAAATTTGTTAAAATTATGGGGTCTCGGGACCTTTCCCTTCTCACGGAGGTATTGCATAATTAGGAGTATCCGAAATTTTCACCCACTTCGTTCTATCTCTCTTAGTTTTCGAGAAATGGGTTCTTAACAATTAGTTATAAATGATTTTGAAAATTACCACTCAAAATTAGTTAAAGTACTGAGGATTCCCAGTACTGAAGATAACTACAGTCTTTGTTTAAATCAATGTTTCAAATAAAAATTTGTTAAAAATTAGTCAAATCGATTTGAAATTCGTTTTATCGGAGAATTTTCAACAGGTCCGCCAATTTCCCGTCAGATGGCGCGCAAAAGCTGTCCTAAAAATTTAACATTTCGCACAGTTACGGTGTTGCCATATTTGAAGCCCTCCATCTTTCACCATCTTTTGTTCTCCTCTATACGCTTTACCACAAAAAAAATTTTTTGGACTCCTGACCTGGCTAGAGATAGTCGACATGCCCAACTTTAATTTTTTACCTTCCTAAATTTATTAATTTTTATTTGTTTGAAAATTCCAAAATTTTGACCTAAAGGGGGAATGGCTTGCGAGTTATTCCACTTGGCACAAAATTACACCATATCAATTTCAGACTAAGTGGCATAGACAAAAATGTACTCATTTATTTTATTGTCACCCTAATGTTTATGTTTTGAAACAAATTGAATTGAAATACCTTAAACTGGGCCATAAATCTTGTATTAGTGAGTCGTCTAAAAAGGAAGCAAATACTTTCTTATATAAATCGGTTCTTTCCTATACATATGTGTAAGATTTTCAAATATACAAATTTATATATTGTATTTAAAGATATTTTAACGGTTTAGCCACCATTTACGCATTTATGGGGTTTGATGGTTTCTATCTCCTCCCATTCAGTTGCCTGCATATACCAGATGGTAATTTTATTATTTGGATTTTATACAATTTTATTTTATTGCCGATGATGTTGTTTAGTTTTTGGCGCCTCTCTTTAGTTCTATCAAAATAATTAAAAAGTTAGTTGTTTTAATTTTTTCTTCTTTGAGTTTTAATATTCTTTAGTTTATATCATCGATGTTGAGTTTTTATTATAAACTATTATTTTATTTAGCAGAATTTTATTTTCTTTATATATTTGTTTCAGTTTAGGTTCCCATGATTGTATTTTTGTTTATGTAATTTAACATTTTTTTTATGAGGCTCCTTCATTTGGCATTTTTACAGATCATAAACAGTTCGGTTGATTTTTTATTTATTAAGGGCAATTTATGTGCGAAACACCAACCTAAATAGTGTTTATAAAGTTGTATATAATAATAGTTCCAGCAAAAAAAAGGTACCCGTTCTAAAAATATCGGTGACGATTTTCTAAAGATACAGTGACTTACAGTTGACTTGTCCTGATGACATTTTTTATTTGTATGAACATATCGGAAGGGGTTTTTTTAGCTATTACGTAACTCACCAGTGACAGCAACATGTCACTGAGCCGTCAGTAAGACGTCTCTATGAAATTTCCACCTGGGAATTTACTTAAATTTATTTTTAACAAATTTTATTTTATTAGGTTAACCAATTGAAAATCCCTAAAAGTAAAAACAATATTTGAATATAAATTGTCATTTCAATAAAACTAACATAAATTAAATAAGGATTTTTATTCCTTTTTTTCCATCTTTTCTCAATATCTCAATTGAAAATCAAACCCATCTAATAACGTGCACACATACAGCTTCTTATAAATAAAGATAAACAGCTGCCAATTACTCTATTGGTAATCTACCAAAAAGATGGGGTTATATTGGAATTGAAAATTCAAATTCGCTATGGTTGTTCAATAAAGAATATGTGTGAGTATGTGTGTGTATGAGGCATATAAAATTAGCAATTTCAGTAAATAAAGCGTAGCCAAAACCATTACAATAGAAGCAATTCTTGGGTAAAATTGGTTGTTATAAAAAGTAAATGTACATACGTACGTAAAAGGCTGTTAGCAATTCTCCTTTTTTGCAATAAATTCGTAACGCTCTAAAAATAATGGAGAAATAAAAAAACAATTTATAATGAAACATTTTTTTTTAGAAGAAGTTAATGTGGGAATTTAGTGTAAGAAGGATTCAAGGAATCTTTAATGTAAAAATTTAAAGAAATAATGCAAAATCATTTTAAAGTTATATATCAATTTAGAATAGCAAAATTTCCAAATAAAAATTTTTCATAATTAGTTCCTTAAAGTATGCAACAATTATTGTAAAACTTTAATATTTTTATACCCTACACCACTATGTGGTCAGGGTATTATAAGTTTGTGCTGATGTTTGTCACACCAAAATATATTGATCCTAGACCCACCTTATAGTATACCGATCGGCTCAGAATTTTTTTTTTTTATCTCGATTTAACGATGTCCGTCCGTCCGTCTGTCTGTCTGTCAATGCATTCTTGTGCGCACTCTACAGGTCGCAAATATGAAGATATTGTACACTGACTTATGTTGGCCCAAGGACGAAGCCTATTGATTTTGGTTAAAATCGGTCCATGTTTAGACCTAGCGCCCATATAAGGGTCCTACCAAAATTGGCTTGGTTACAAACTGCAGGTCGCAAATATTAAGATATTTTAATGAAATTTGGTTCGCTGACTCACATTATAGAAAATTTTGACACAAGTCGCATTTTAACCCATTCGAATTTCGGATCCAAACATTAGTTGGCTTTTAACCAGACTGGTGTAGGGTATTGTATAGTCGGCATGCCCGACTTTAACCTTTTTACTCGTTAAGTATGCTTTGGTAAATGAACTACACCATTTTCAGTTTTATTTCAGAAAATTCCAAATATCCCAACAAACAAATCGTTCCGTTTACGTACCGTTTTCGGTCCGTCATAAACGGAATCCAACTCCGTTTACGTACCGTTTTCCGGATCCGTATACGGACCAGAAAACGGATTTTAAGGAACATCGAAACTGATTCGAATCCGTTGAAAGTCCGTCAATGACGGACCGTTTACGGACCGTTATGTCGTGTAAAAAACTGACAAGTCCGTTGAAAGTCCGTCATTGACGGACCGTTTACGCATTTTAACGTTTAGTTGTGGCAACCGAATTAGATTTGAATTCGGTTGCGACAGCCGAATTCGATTTCAATTCGGTTGCAACAACCGAATTATCGGTTGCCACAACTGAATTCGGTTGAGGCAACCGAATTACGAGGTTGCAGCAACCGAGCCAATTCGGTTGGAAAAAATTCGGTTGTCACAACGGAATTGTTCTGAGAGTGTATATTTGGAATAAAACTGAAAATGGTGTAGAAATCTGGTAGACTCGGTAAATTCATCTATGGTGAAGTGCATAATGCGAATGAATAGCATTTTTTTTTTTTTGCTTTCTAACCACAACACTGATTACTTTCAATTTTATCTGGGTGGCTTTAGCTGGCAATTAATTTTGTTTTATATTAACAACATAATTTCAAGAATTGTTTCATTGTTTTCTTTTTATATATTTTTTTATAAACTCTTAAAAAGTTAATAAAAAAAATTCATTAAAACAAGTTGACATTTACGATTTTTCAATAAACTAAAAAACATTTGTCACTTACAATTTATTCTATCAATGTCATATACATATGTGTTGTTTCAAACTGATTTGTTTAAAATCCATTTTGATCCTTTACAAATATTTTCTGAACAACAAACAATGCATTTTTTTTGCCACAAAAGGCGCGTATACAAATATTTGCTCAACTAAAAAATTGTAACAATAGTTTTTCCTTACTAGACTTTATGTCTCTTATAAACAAAATTTCCTATTAACACATCAATTTCATTCACATTTCTATTATTTCATCTCGCAACAAATATTGACTTTATTAGGACATTTTTATAAAGAAAATTTTCACCCCTTAAAAAGTAATTTTGTAGAAAAAAAATGTTGACATCTTAGAATTTTATATGTCTTTCTTTAACAAGATCAGTCCTTTTTCTTAAGACTGTGTTTGTGATACCAGCCTTGCTAGACAAAAAGGAGTCTTCTTTCGTTTGTATTGTATGAAAAATCCTTTTGTCAGGAAAATGCATTTTTCCATTTCTATTGTTAAAGAGTAGTTTCTTGAAAAAATTTTAACGTTTTCTCTTTTATACAAAGTCAACGAAATAAATGACATTTTCTTAAATTTATATAAAAATCTATTTGAGTTGTATAGTTTGGAGTTTTTTTGTTTCTGTGTTATATATTGTTAAAATTTTCTTTATTATTACGTTGATTTATAGTTTTTTATCAAAATATTATTGTCGTTATTTTTAATAATAGTTTTCTTTTTTTAATAAAGATATTACATAGGATTATGTTGTAAAATGTTGGTCTTAAGAGACGATATGTAAGCGAAACAGATGGTTGACACGAGTAAGAACTGCGGGTTTGTCAATGATGTCAATAGAAGATCTGATTTTCTTGTCCAATATTGAAAATGCCGTTGGCATTTCACTATAATTTTTGATACCTTAAAATTTAGATGTTTCAGATTTTAAAGAAAAGTGTTTATATCGTTGAGAGACAATTTTTAACGATTTTATTACTTCATAATTTTTACGAAACTTTTTCAATAAATGTATGAAACTTTTGACGTAATAAAATTTTACAAAACATTTTTTTAGTAATAGTTTCAAATAAAAGTTTAATCATATCAATTAAAATTTTTAATTGAAAATTAGTATGATGTCGAAAAAAATTTAGTTTACTATACCCAGCAAAAAATTTTAGTATTTTGGAAGCAGTAAAAATACAAATGGTTTAAAAAGTGCTACAAATTCTGCTTTACAGAGTTGCGCCACTTTATGCGTATATAATACATAAAAATTTTTGCAATTTGATTGTATACCTTTCAAAACTGCCTTAAACGAAGCAAATCGTAAGCAAGTTATTATAGTGAAACACTATTCCCTTACGACGAAGCAAGTTGTAAGGGAGTAAAATAAAATAAATGAATCATCTCAATCGTGTTTTACTCTTCTTTAGTAGGATTGCCATAATAGAGTTTAATGTGGAGACGCCACATAAACATGAGTCAGTCTGCATTTTTAAATCGGCAAATAAATGCATTTATTTTCATAAGAAGTCTCATTTAAATGCGCTCAATGAAAATCATGAATTTACTGCATTTTTTTAGCAGAAAATAAAGCACATTTTCTCACAAAAAAATGCATACATTTTTTCGCGTTTAAATGCACTTACTAAAAACATGAATTTACTGCGATTTTTCAGCAGCGAATAATGCGCTTTTTCTCACAAAAGAACGTGCTTCGAAGCAGGCGCTTTGTATGGAAAAATCTTCCGTAAGCAGCTTTGTAAGGGATTAATTTTATTTATTCCCTTACAAAGCTGCGTCCAACGAAGCTGGTTTTTGCTGGGATAAGTACTATTGACAACATATAAAATAAAAACTCTTAGGTCCGATTACTGAATGTCCAGTTAGCTACTAACTAGAACTTTAACTGCCGGATAAATTGTAACTAGACATTCAGTAATCGGGCCTTAATAGCGTTGCGTAAAATCATATTATTTGGTATTATTAATAGTTTTTCTTGTATTGCAGATATAAAAATTACAAAAGTGTGTCTCAAATCAGTGAAAAACATAAGAAAATTAAAAAATATTTATTAATATTTTTAATATCGCACATTTTAATAAAAGCACCATAACTTAATTGAAAATTTTGACGATTTTTGATTAAATTTTTAATTGATATGTTTAAAACTTTAATTGAAAATTTTTCAACTAAAACTTTACAAAAAAAAATTAATTGATATAACGATTTTCTTAATTGGTCCGAATTCAATTAAATTTTTAATTGTATTTATAAATATTTTAATTGAAACTCGATTTTAATTTTTTCTGTGTAGTACTAAACAAATATAAGCGTAATTTCGATTTTAAAATTATTCTGTGCTTCTAAAGCCTTAAATTTGATTTTTATTGCTCAAAATTACAAAATTGGATATTTTTTTAATATTATTGTATTAAGATTCAACTTAAAAAAAAAGAATAGAAAAATTCAAAAATTCATATCCTTTTTTTTTTAAACGCCCTCTTGAAAATTTTAGGATCTTTTAAAATTGAACAAAAAAAAATAGGGTTTTGAGTTTTTCGATTTTTAAAATTGTAAAATTGCTAAACCCATGTGAAAATCGAAATACATGTGAACACACATTGACTTGTATATGATCATGCATGGGTATGCATTGTCATATACGTACATGCATAGTTCAATGTATGACCATACATGATCTCATATATTTCCATATATCTTTGGATCCGAAATTTGAGGGTATATGACCGTACATGTTCATATATGACCATATATGCTTACATATGATTTATGTATACTCATATATGATCATATATGGCCATATTCCTCCATATACCCTCAAATTTCGGATCCAAAGGTATATGGAAATATATGAGATCATGTATGGTCATACATTGAACTATGCATGTACGTATATGACTATGTATGCCCATGCATGATCACATACGAGCCAATCTATGATCATGTATGTTCATATATATTTCGATTTTCACATGGGAATTTACAATTTTTTTTATTTTTGCAAAAATTTTTTTAAATAAATTGATTTTACATATAAGCCTAAATATCCTCTTTAAAACGAGCTAAGAACTAATGTTGTAGCCATGCGCGGTTCCAGCAATTAATATAAAGGGAAAAATCATACGCCTCAGTGTCCAACTCAATGTATTTGTCTTCGGTGGCGTATGATTTTTCCCCTTATATTAATTGCTGGAACCGCGCATGGTTGTAGCTATTATATTTTTCAAGATATACAAAAAATAACCTCGTAGCAAAACAAAAAATTAGAAAAATTATGACATTTTTTGAAGTTTTTTTTTTGCAATTTTTTTCCTTTGGAAAAAGTTCGTTATATGATGAAACAAAAGTTCTGACCAAAATTCATGCAAACCGAAAGGGGTCGATTCCAACCATTGGTCGATTTGAGATGGAATAACCATTTAAGTTCTTTCTTCTAAGTTTGAATTCAAAATAAAATTGTATCTAACTATGTATGGTGTGCCAGATCTGATAATATCTCAAATCTGTCCCCAATTTTTTGGTCTAATGAGATCTGGTGCAAGTTCTCATTTTGTTTGCATTTGTATTTACTAAAACATCAGAGATTGAAAATAAACACTTATATTCTTATTACTGTGAATTGACTTGCGGTGCAAATCAACTGGAACAGTACTGGTACCAAAGAGTCTCTCAGGAACTAGTTTGGTAAATTTCTTATAAGCACAGCTCCCTATTTTTATTCTTAAAACAGTAATTTTGAACCATTTGTGTACCTATTAGTTTTGTTCAAAGAATGCGAGACCATTTCGGGCAAAAGTGCAGTTTATGGGGTATCGTCAAAAAAATAAAAATTACCCCCCCGTGGAATTAAAAAAGAAAAAAACCGAAATTAATTTTGGGAGGGACTCGGCCCCGGGAGGCCCGTGGGGGCAAAAATGGGGGAAGGTAGTAACATGTAAGTGTGGGTACTCAAATTAACTGAAATTGTGTCACGATTCCAAAAATGTTATTTATTTTAATTTTTAATAAAACAGTGACCCCAAAGCAACATTTAGAAAGCTTAACACCTCCTTTACAATTTTCGGTTTTCTTCATACTGATCGGATGAGTAGTTTAGAAGTTCTATATTTGTTACCAATTTTTGTAATGTCAAAGAAAATTAATTTGTTGACAATTCTTTTCATTCGTTTAAGTTATAGTTCTTATTGAGTCGAAACTAACACTATTAAAAATACCGGCAATGTCTAAAACCGCTATTTTTCATCAAAGACCTTTTCGACTTTGGGTAAAATACATTAGAATAAATTTCGGGAAAATTTTACTGAAGAATGAAAGTTTTTAAGGATTCATTTAAGACTTCTTCTGTCTAAAATTTTTAAGATATACTCCTGCTTCCCAAATAATTTCTTCGGGTGAGCCTAAATAAACCGGTGAATGTTCTTAATATGGAGTGAATGTAACGTTAATATGTTAAAATATTAAATGTGTAAACAAACATGGTGTCAAAATCTCCAAACAAAAATAACAAAACAAACCTATGGCGCTTAGTTTTGTTGGTAGTATTAGTAAAAACAATAACAAATGTAAAAAACATTAAATCAGCATATTAAAATAAACACTAAGGCAGGCATTATGTATGTTCAGTCAATTGTAACTGTCATATGACGACATACATTCGTACTTGAAAACACACACATTCACATACATATATGCACATTCGTCTAAAGTTATGAAAACAAACAGTACTCATAAGAGTATTAAAGTAATAGAATATGAGTGTGTATGTATTAATCCTTGACATAAAACAACATGCACTCTACTCTATGAAATCATTTGATATTCTAAAATACCGCGTATATTTTCAACCACTCGAATAAGTTTTTCCCAAAAAAAGAAAAAAAAATAAATTTATACACGAGATATATTATTTATAGGCTTTACTGTTGTTGTTATTGTTTATACTCGTATTCATCTCATAACATTCAATGAATGTCCTCTTATCTAAATGATGTACTCGTACTACGTTGGTTGGTATTTTATTCAGCCCATGAATATTTATACGAGTCCTGGCCATTTCATATAAAAATGTATTATGATCATGATTATATATCGTTGTTGTTGTTATTTTTGTTAAGGATGACACCACCACTATCATTATCGTTAGCGGTGATACTTTAGCCGTACCACTCTACCGCTACTACCACCACCATTTATAATATTCTCGGCCTGTCTGTCTGCCAATATCTCCTTTTTTTCGTGATTTGTGGAGGGTTTTGTTGGTTTTAGTTTAACTATCATACAATAAAGGGGCTTCTATTGTAGATTTTGAAATTTTAACTTCCGTGCTGCATAAGTTTAGAAATTGCAATGGCTGCTTTTTTGATAAGGTTTTTTTGTTGTTGTTGTCATTATTGTTGCTTGTATTGTTTATTGTAAAAATAAAGTATCTATTTTCAAGATTTAAGCATTTATAATCTTGATAACAATAACAGCTAAGCAGATGATTGGCGTGAGACATGATTTCCTTTTTTTGTGTTGTTTTATTATATCTTTGGGTTGTTTTTGTAATATGACATGAAAGTCATACAAAAAATGGAGATTTTATGTTTTATGGGAAACAATTTCCTTTTGATGAGAATAATTTAAAATTTTAATTTTCTTGAATATACATTAGAAATCTGTTACAAAAAAAAAATAAATTTTATGACACCCTCGATTATGATTTAGTTTTAGATTTAGCAAAGTATTCCATAGAGTGTTCAATTTACATTTTCAGCTTTGGAATTTTAGCTTAAAATTCAGGAAAAAATAATACCAAAAGCTAATGTAAA
Source organism: Leucophora obtusa (assembly GCA_949987735.1). Classification (NCBI taxonomy): domain Eukaryota; kingdom Metazoa; phylum Arthropoda; class Insecta; order Diptera; family Anthomyiidae; genus Leucophora; species Leucophora obtusa. Next base: position 210,321,977 of record OX465297.1, read on the forward strand.
ACTTTCAGAGAAAAAATGAACCGTTTTCTTAGTTATGTTTAAGCTGTGAGCAAAGAAAAATAGCTAAGAAAAATCTCATGGAAACAAATTTTCGATCATTCCCATTAGTTTCCAACTCGAAATGAAAGTACATTATTGCTAAAAGCAAACCCCCAAATGGTTTTGAAAAGTTTTAATTATATGGCTTTTGAGGTTAGTTTTTATGGTGACCATGCAAAGTACATTGCAATTTGTGCTTTTATTGATATACAGCGGGCTTTTGACAACACGTTCTACGATACGATTATGTTATCCCTGGTGAGAAAGGGTATCTCTCCAATGCTCATCAAAGGGACTTTTGAGATGCTCAACTTTAGGGAGATCACGTTCGGCATAAGGACTACTTGTAGGACAGTTAATGCGATCAAAGAATGCCCTCAGGGTGGTGTACTGCCGCCATTGTTATGAAGACTGGTTATTGATAAGTTGCTTGAGGGTCTGAACGACTTGGTCAGCAGAACCTGTGGCTACGCCGATGATCTGGTCATCTTCGTTTTCGGCTGGGATGACAAGACCATCTTTGATTGTATGCAGAAGGATCTAAGCTTTACTCATTCATGGTGTGGGAAAAGGGGGTTAACTGTCAACCCGGCGAAGGCGATCCTAATTCTGTTTACGAGAAGGAGATGGGTTAGCCTGTCTGGGCCTGTTGTTGGAGGTGAGACGATACGCTTCTCGGACAGTGTGAAGTACCTGGGAGTGACTCTTGATAAATCCCTTACCTGGAATTATCATCTCGTCTCTGTGTCCAAGAAAGCCACCAGGGCATATTATGCCTTTCAAAGGCCTTTTGGGAAAACAAGGGGTCTAAGATCACATGTGGTCTACTGGTCATTCAATACCATTGTTAAACCTATAATCACTTATGTTGCTCTAGCACGGTTGCCAAAGATTGAACAATAAACGGCAAGGGATGCTCTGAAGAGGCTTTATCGGCTTGTGTATACTGGCATTACGGGGGGCGGCAGAATGTGACCGATGGATGCCATTGGGTCATGTTGGGTATTCCACCACTGCATATTTCAGTGATGGAGGATGTCAGCATGGCTCCCTTCATCTCCGGGTCGGGGATGGGATGATTCCGGAGCAGATTTTCGTCAGATATTTTGACATTATGGTATTTGACAAGGGCATGTAGACCAGTCAATCCCGGGAGCCTGAGGAGGGTGCTCAGATATGGTTCAATGATGGCTCAAAGAAGACGAATGGGGACATAGGAGTGGGTGTCTTCAGATCCGGGTTGCTGCGTGCTCTGCCCAATAGGCAAAAACCCCTTCATTTTTGAGGCGAAGATTTTCGCCATTTGTGTATGTGCGAGGGAGTGTCTGCGAAGGGGCACGGTGAGAACCCGAATATACATTCTTTCCGACAGCCAGGCTGCACTTAAGACCCTAGGAGCCTGCGGGGTATCATCTGGGCTGGTCATGGAACGCATACAAATTCTCAACGAACTCGGTAGGAGCAACTCCCATATCCTGTGGTGGATTCCTGGGGCATGAGGGTAACGAAAAGGCTGACTCCCGTATAAAAAATGAAAAGTTAGTAGCTTCTTATACATCGCACACAACGGGCTGTTAACTAGAATGTTTTTTAGGCCTAGCAGCTCGTTAGAATAGAGTTTATTCAAAATGATTTCTTAGCACACCGATTAAGAGCAACCCTGTGTTTGAAAATAAAAAACTTTTTTTATTATTGTGAATGGAATTTTTTGTTTTTTAGAGTTTGATAACAGAACATTAGAAGGAATTTAGCAACAATACTAGAATGAGCTTAACAACAGTATCGACCCCTCATCGGCCCGGAACCATTCTGCGAATTACCCACGGGGTACATTAGGAAGAACCTCAGGCTGTGGAGAGAGACTGAATTTTCTAGGTATTGGTAAACTTTTACTGGCCAGAGACAGGCCAAGAGATTTATTTCTTTGTCCGGTGGAGGATCGGGGCGACTATTGCTACTCGATAGGGGAACCTAACGACCTTAACGGGATACTTTACTGGACACTGTGGTCTCAGGTACCAGCTTCACAAACAGGGTCGATCGGACAATGATGTTTGCAGGTTTTGTGGGCTGAAGAGTGAGACATCAGAGCATGTTCTCTGCGAATGTCCGAGGCTGTGTGACAGGAGACTCAGGTTTCTGGGTGACCGTTTCTTATCACCTTCTGACATTTGGGAAAAATCTCCTAATACGATTATTGGCTTTATTGAATCTCTAGTCAGTACAAAAGACCTATATTGGTCGGGGTACGAGGTGCCTTCTGATCTAATATAATCTAAACTGATTTTTGCTGGTGATTCGCGAATTCACTACACTCATAAAAAAAATCCCGTACAAATAGTTCAAAATTAGGCTAAAATAACAGGAAATAGTACCTGTATTTGCGCCAGCAGAATTTTCAATGAAGTTAAGAATTATGGTCTGCTAAATTCAGGTAAGCTAAATTTTACACACTGCTAAATACACAGGCAATTCTAGTTAACTTAGCTAAAAAATTTGAGCTAAATTCAGCAGAAAAATTTATCTGATTTAAGTGAAAATTTCTGCTAAAATGTCGCTTAGAGTCTTAGTTTTTGGGCTCTACGGATCTGTCCCATGTTTATTTTTGGGAGTATAGGTGGCTTATAAGTTCATAGTATCGATTTTTTTGTCTATTTTGCTCTATCTCGCTTAGTTTCCGAGATATAAGCCATTTTGTGATTATACAATAAAAAATGATGAAAATATAGCGCCATCTCTATGTGATATTGATATCAGAGACACAAAAATATAAACTTTGGGAAATAATTGGGGTTGAAATTAGCTGAAAAATTTGTAAAATTAAGAAACACAAATTACTAAAAATTAGGATGTAAAGTTAGTTCAAATACAGATGAAAGTAATTGTTATGCTAAATGGAATTTACAAAAATATTAGTTCAATCTTAAATTTTAAGAAAAAATAACAGAAAAATCAATCAATTTTGCACTATTTTCTTTTTTTTTTTTAAGTGTATTATTGTTTATATTTTTTATTGTCAGATTGTCTCTATATGATAATTTCTTTCAACAACCCGTCGGCTGTAGGAAGTATTGTTTAAACAACTTGGCCATTATTGATTCGTTTGGCGAAAAAAATCTAAATAGGTTTCTTCACAATGTTGACAAATTAATATTAAATATTGCGAAATAAGATCATAACAAATTTCGAACCCTACCCCGAATATTTTTAAAAATCGGACAAAGCTCTTAATTTTATCGATGATGTTATGAGGTAAAGTTTTTATGGCTATTTAACAAAAATCTACAAGAACATTTTGAAAAACTTAAACCATGGATTTTTAAAATTACGGTTAAATCAAACTTGAGTTTTTTTTAAATAGCAATCAGGCTATTTAAAAACATTCAATTGTTGCTACGGAACGATTCAGTTGACGAGAATTTTGGTTTTTACAACTAATCTGTTACACTATTTTTGGTTTTTGTTCATATTTCAAATAATGGTTATACCATTTGTTTGTAACCCATAATTTAAAAAATATTTATTAACAATACAATAGTGTTTTGTCAACAAATTCCTTGAAAATTCACAAAAAAATGGTATTATTTCAAGTAATGAAATCAAACACTAATACCGCCTTCTTTTTTGATGAAAAATTTAAACAATCAAATATTTTTTAAACAGAAAACGCCTTGTAACTCAAAAAAAGGAACTAGTTTCTTAAAACTATTCTTTATAAATATAGGGATTGTGACATTAGCAAACCTTCTGTATGTGTACTAATTTTTTTAATCAATAGTTTAAAATTTTCTATTAATATAATATCAATTGGTACCGCCTCCTTTTTTTTTTGACCAAAAGAATATTTGTAACAATACTTTTTTATAAAAAAAAAAAAATAAACCATATTTTAACAAAAAATGTCCTTTTTTAAATAATAGTCGAAACCCGAAATATACTAACCTAACCATTTAACAAATTTTGTTTTTTTTTCATCGTTACTAACAATTTAGACAAAAAGTCTTGGTGTCTTTTTGTTTAAGCCAGGGTGTGATTCTTTAGAATTTATACGTAACAATTTTTTGACATCTTAATCAATTTTGTCTGCTTTTGTATGAAATTTAGCTAGAATTTTAGTTGCTACAATTTCGATTTTTTTTGTTGTTCACTTAAAACAATTAATTGTTTTTTTTGTATCACTCTTTCTCTTCATATTTTGATTTTTTGTACTACTTTTTTTTTTGACTCTATTGTTTTGCGATGTTTACAAAACATTGTACAATGTTAGTCAATTTAATAGAAATCATTGGTTATTTTTTTTTGTTTCTTTTTTTAAGAAATCTATTGAAAGTTGGTCATCGTAAAAGGTTTTGACAGACAGTTAGGCGTCCCTTGTTTAGATAGTTTGAAAATTTATTTAATCAGCTTCAGTGATAATGTTTGTGTAGTCTACACCAAAATCGTTTTAGTAAAACTACTGGACGATATTAATAGATTTTAGAATTAGAGAATTTATCTCTTCTCAAAGAAATAAACTTGTCAAAATATCAGAAAAAGCTACTAAAAATTAGTTAAAAATTACATTGCAGAAAAACTGCTAAAATTAGCAGATTTTTTTAAATACTAGTAAAATAAGAATAGCAAAATTAAATCTGTTAAAACTTTTGGGCGGGATTCGCAACAGATGGCGTATCTTTTACACGTGGTTTGTATCTCTAATAAATTATTTGGCATTTTGGAGGGTATTCACACTGAGTCATTGAACGAAATAGTGTAAACAGCTTCTTCTTAACCTAAAGCCTACTAAATTGAAATTTATAAAATGCATATTAATTACTATGGCAAAGAATTTCATGCACTTAAAAATGGAAAATATGCGCCTAAAATATGCGGTTAAAAAAGAAAAATATGCACTAAAAATATAAGAAATATGCACTAAAAACTATTATTTTTGCAAAAAAAATGCACTTTAAATCCTAAAAATATATTTAAGTTAGTTATTTTGCAAACAGGCACAAAACTCGAAGATTTTCAATAGGTGAATAAGGTTTAAAAATGTTTATTTTGATTGATTCAAAATATGAAAACGTATCAATTTTTTATATTTTTTTACAAAATAAGAAAAGCTACTAAAAATGAAAAATATGCACAAATATGCATTGAAAAGCACAAAATATGCAATAAAAAGGCACCAAATATGCATTTAAAGTCGAAATATGCAAAAACATGCATTTATGTCAAAATATGCAAAAATATGCAACTACAAATCGATGCCATTTTGTTCTAAATTTGATGATTCGGATATCAACTGTCGAGAAAAAACATGCATTTGCATGGAACTCCTTGCCCTATTAATTACAATATTAATTGCAGCTGGTCTTATAACGTTAAAATAACACTGTACTAAAATACATTATAAAAATGCCCTGTTGGCAGTCCGTCTTCTATACACAAATTGCCTACTCTTGAACGTAAAAACTATAAGTCAGCGTGGCAACATATGCGAAAAAGGAGACACGGAGGAGATTAGAAGATAAACAAAAAATCTGAAAATAGAATGTTTGTTTGTGTCTGTTTAATCACTTCTGAAAGTAAAAAACCAATAACAGAAAGCTGAATAGGAAAGAAAACTATGAATTAGCTACACTACATTCAAGGCCTTACTTGGGTTAGATGGCTAAGCTGTCGAACGTTAGTATAGTTCCGTTTGTAATGTAGGAATATGCACAGGTTCGATTCCTACAGCCGACGGGTTATTGAAAAATTATCGTATAGATATAATCTGACAATAAAATATAAATAATAATACAATTAAATGGAAAATCGCTGATGAAGCCTGTCCAGAAAAAGGCAGAAACTAGATGTAGTCTGATTTGCAAATTAATGTGTTTATAATTTTTAGAGAAAATGGTTTATTCTTCTTCTTAAACTCAAACCTACTAAATTAAAATTGATAAAATTCATATTAATTGCAGCTGGTCTATATGACGTTAAAACAACACTGTACTAAAACAAAGTTATTTGTTTTTGCTTCGAAAATATCAAATTTTGTGCCAACAAAGCATAATTTTCAGGAAGTTTTGCTTTACCTCTTCAATTAAAAAAAAATGCAGCTGAAGCATGTTGATTGCTTACCGAAGTTTTTCCTGAACTGGATTTTAGGGAGGAACCATGGGAATCTTCCATTTTAGGTATAGGATGTGTTCAGCGAACTTATGTAAAACACTACGAGGAACGGGGAAAGGGGCCAAAAAATGCCCTTTCATTGAAGAGTTAGGGGGTTAGAATGTTCCACAAAAATGTTCCTCATAGTGTTTTACAAAAGTCCGCTCAACATATCATATACCTAAAATGAAAGGTTCACATGGTTTGAATACTAAACACTCGTAAATGCGTGAAATTTGTGTAAAAATCATGATTTTAGGCATTTCAAAAATCCATTTTTTTTTAATTTGTGGTAAAAAATAGTAACTAATGTTTTAATTATCTCCCGTGTAAAAAAGATCATATCTGGCCAAATCTCAGTAGGTCTTACCAGGTCTAGGCATATCGGGCCAGATCTTAGTAGATCTTTCCAGATCTATGCATATCTGGCGCAATTGTCCAGATAACTTTAGATTTGAACAGATTTGGCACTAGATCTTGCCATAAGGTATTATCACATATTCTATATCTGATCATATTTGATGAGATCTGGTACAGAATCTAATTAGATTCAATCATATCTATTTATATACAAAAAGGGCTGATCAGATCTAAACTTTTTTACACGGGCTATTATATATAAATTGTATAAATTGACAAAAAAAAGGAAAAAAATATTTAATTTTATATAATTTTTTTTTTATACTCCATCAAACTCAAGTAATTTTTGGCTTTTCAACAAAAAAAAAGTGTTTTTCGGAGCAATAAAAAATAATTGTTATGTAAACCTATACTAAAATCCATATTTTAATTTAACTGCAAATATATTGAAGTAATTAAAAAACATATATTCTAAAAAAATTTAAAAAAAATGTATTTTTGAGAATTATTTTTGTAAAACAATTAAAACCCATTTTTCTGTTAAGTCATTTTTGCATAAAATTCTCTCTTTTTTGTCCATGGTTACCGTAGTGGACTGTTACACATAATGTTGCGGGTTCGATCCGCAGCCAAGGCAACATCAATTTATGAAAAATAATAAAATAATGTATGAGTCTTTTCTATTCCTCATACATATCGCAACGTCCTCCTTCGGTGTTTCCATAGCATTTAACCCCACCGAAGTAAAATAATATAACAGGAAGCTTCAACAAATTGCCAACTCTTCATCAAATGGCGCACAACAACTGTTCTAAGATTCAACCAACGAGCATATAATTAAAAGAGGTACCAACTCACCTAATCTCTGTTAAATCACTCTCTTCTTATTTTGTATCGAAAAATGTTACCATATGAAAAGGCTTATGAAGAATTCTTCAATTTTGTCACATGACAGTGGTGTACACCACCACTAAACCAGTCACTATAAAAAAAAAAATATGTAGGTACATTATTTTTTGCTGGGCAATCGATTGAGACTATTTATTTTAGAATCGGAGAGGGGTCGTCCAAAAGGTGATCGCTTTCATATGGAATTGCTCTATATCTACAAAATTTTCGGTATTTTTAAGCTAAATTTAGCTGAATGCAAATAGCAGTCTATCCTGCTAAAATCAGCAGAAATATTTGCTAAAAAATGGAAACTGCTGTTTTCAAAAGGCTCGATTATTTTTGCATTTAAGAAAAATGGAAAAAAACTTTGAAAATTTAAAATTTTTTGTGATTTTTTTAGGCTACTAATTATTTAGCAAAATTTTTTGCTGATTTCAGCAGGTTAATTTGCTATATTCCATTAACAAAAATTTAACTCAAACATAACACAATATTCCGTACATTTTTTTTTTATATTATTTAATTATTTGTACAGAAATTCTTTAACAATATAATTTGGCCTCAGCGCCTTATATGCATTATTGAGGCAAAGTTGTTTAACAGTTTTATTTTTGCTGTTCCTATATTACTAATATAGAGCAATAATAATCTGCTAATTTTAGCAGTTTTTTCTGCAGCATCATTTTTAACTAATTTTTAGTAGTTTTAACTCAATTTTTTACAGACGTTTTTCTATTAGTGTACGAACTGTGAATTGAGTAAATGGTTTTATTATCTTAATATAGTGAAAAATAGACATTCTGACGCCAAGTTAATAAAAGATTAGCACCTTGTTTAACTTTTAATCTTGTAACAAATAAATTTTCTCTTTATGATATTAGGGGACATTTTTTATGGCATTTTTCAAACATTACAAATTTTTAAGAAATTTATTTTTCAAACAACATTTATGTTTTTTCGATTTTTTCTCTTTAAACAGTACGTGACTTTTAGGTTTATACGTTTATGGTGTGCCTCAATAATTTACATCTGTTGCCAAGTAAACGACATACGCACACGCATGCGACGCACTTTCCCCCACTACACTCAGTGGCGGCAGTACATCCAAATGGAAGATCCTCTTGATTTTAAATGTTTGACACGCGCCCCTTTTTAATGCATCCCCAACAGTCATCATGGATGAATTTTCATATAAATCAATATTGTTATAGAGTTAAAAATTTGTTGGGTTTTATCTTGTGCCGTTCACTAATTTTATTTTTAAGTGGAGCATGATGCACTTTTCACGTTTTCAGTTTGTTGCATGAAAGTGGGGGAACTTAAATAAGTGCGTGTGTTATTTTTGTATACAATTTTCTTAAAGATTTGAAAAATTAAGGCAATTATTTAACTTTTCATAGAGTTAATTTTTTTTTGTTCCAAATTTGTTTGTTTGTAGATTCTAAAATTTATGCTTTAGTATTTAGAAAGTTGTCATTTTATGTTTTGTTTTTATGTTTTAAATGTCATTTAGAGATTTTAAGATTTTCAAGTGCATTTTATGAAGATACTTTAGAAAAATGCTCTAAAAATTATGTTTATTTATATAAATCAAAAGGATTAAACTTTAAGGAAATGGTACTAGAAAATAGTTTAAAGAAATTAACTAAAAATAAATGATATCTATCTGCTAACAGTTTTGACAGATGTATTAAATTAATATATAAATTAAAAACAGCAACTTAAAATTTAAAAAATTTTATTAAATTTTTTAAATTAACTTGAAAATTCTTATTATTAAATTTTCTTCCAGTACTATAATTTTGTTGAAACCAAAACTAATAAATATGTTTGGCAATACAAAATTTTCTCATGGTTTTTAAGGGAAAATTATGTTGTCAATTTTACCATGACATTATTGTTCACCATACTATTGACTTCTGTACAATTTTCATTTGCATTGGCTAACGACTATCACTCATAATTGAAAGAAATTTCAGTCATAAAAGAAAGATTACATAAAAATTGAATATTTAAACAACAAATAAAACCATTCATTCCTACAAATATCCATAAAACCATATAAAATGTCATTGCAAAAAACCGAACTAATGGATAAATGGACACAACTACAAGAATTACAAAAGAAAAATATTACACACATCAAAACTGATGACAAATTTTTGCTTTTAAATGAATGGAAATGTTTGGAGAAAAAAATCAATGATATTTTTCACAAAGATGTATGTGGAAAAATCACAGAAAAGCAAACAGTAGCAATTATCTTTTTGTGATAGAAACTAAAATATAAATGAAAACATTTTAAGCTGATTTTACATGATTTAAGAACAAAAAGAACACAAGAAAGTGATACATCATACGATTAAAATACTTAAAAAATCAACAATGTTGACAAAAACAAAAATAAAGAAATAAAATTGAATGAGACAAAGTGTTGCCATTTCAGTGCTTTTCGGGTATTTTTTGGTGCTTTTTTCCTTCCCTTACCCGGTGATTTTTTACAAATACCCGTTTATAAAAAGCGGGTATTTACAGTGCTTTTTCAGATTTCTGGCAGTGCTTTTAGTGCTTTTTGTATAGTTTATATTTTTGGTATTTGTTCTCCTTTTTTCAATTTTTCTTGAATTTTCTGTCAAAGTTGAAAAAATAATACGAAATATACAAAAAATACATTTTTTCACAATGTTTGTAGTACAATTTTAAATAGCACTTCGTTATATTTAAAATTCAAAATTTTGAAGTAATAGTTTGGTGCTTTTTACCCATTTTCTGGTTGTTTTTTGAACCTTTTTTACACGATTTTATAAAGCTAAAATGTGTTTTTAAAATCTTGACTTAAATTTTTCAAAAAATTATTATCGTGCTTTTTTACCCCATTTTTGGTAAATTTTGACCCTTTTTACCCGTTTTCACAATGCTCACGGTGCTTTCCTGCCTTCAAGAGTTGGCAACACTGATGAGACATAATTGCAAATGTACGTGGGTCAAATGATCAGTTACATACAGTGGCGGATTAAGGCATGCTCCCTTCTTAAGCACTCTTTGATATACCGCCATTTTTGCTTATATAGAAGTGATTATCAAAAAAAAAAAATACTTAAATACTTAAGTTATTGTGTATTAATTTAGATATTAGATCGTACCTCAAAAATAAAGTTCGCCGTACACCCTCCAATATGAAGTATTTTTGGAAGGCGATTTCAAAAAAATTTTTTTTTTCCGTTTTTTAATTTTTCGTTATAGCTTTGGCATTTAAAGTCCGGTTTTTACCGACTTTGACCAGTGTTTTGTTATAAAGGAAAAATCCAATAAAAAAATTTTTTTAAAGGCGACCCCTACGTTTGGCAACCAATTTATAAAAAGAATTCTACTGGGTTTATCGAAAAACTTCCTTAGCAAAAGTTTAATGATTTTTTATGAGCTTTAATTTTCTGACATTAGGGTGGTACATTAGGGTAGTAGCAACTGAGCTCGGGTGGGTAACTACTAGAACGGGATACTTGAGGTCAATGGCCCTTAGAGCAAAACACTGGTCTCCTCGAGAGAAACACATCGATGTATCATACTTTAAGATCCGACTGTAAATGCCAAAGATATAACGAAAAATGTAAAATGGCGACCCCTACGATCGGTAAAAAAACTTTTTTTAAACCTTACAAAAATACTTCATATTGGAGGGTTTTCGGCGCACTTTTTTTTGGGTGTCCCTTAAAAATAGATTTGTCATTACACCCGCCAGTTTTATTGAAAATGGTCCCAAATGGAAGAAATTGATTTTTTTTAACCCGTGCCGAAAGTTGGAAGAAATTGGCCCGTTTTGGAAAAAAAGTGTATACAATTAAAAATTCCCAAAATTCGAAAAAATTATTATTTTTTGTTCCATTTATTCATTTAATATAGTCAAAATGATTCAGATATGGAATTTTGACTACATCGGATATTATTAACCCACTTTAGCCTGGAATCCAAAATGACCCACGAATTTGATAAACTTGTTTTTTTAAATTAATTTTAAAGATTTTTTAAAATGCCTAATTTAGAGATGTCGATTACTATTTGTACCACATAATAGTTGATATTAAAGAAAAAATAAATAAATTGGAAAAATGATAATTCGAGTTTGTGTTTGAGCGACTGCTTTCCAGGACATTTTACAAAAATTGCTCATTTTGTCAAAAATTAAACAAAATTTGAATGTTTTCAACAAATTTTACACAGTTTTTGGAAAAACATCACTTAAATTTGGTTAAACTATAATTATCTTTACATCTGTTTAAAAAATCTTTAACCCCTAGTGGTCTGGGCTCAGAAAACACACATGAAACTTAATATTAATTATGACTACGAGATTGTAAAGCCACTAAATTGATAAAAAAAAATCAAAACTGGATAAAAATAATTATTTTATGTAACGTGATCCATATGGGGTTAATTTTTATACTTTTGGCCAAAAACGCCCCACTAGGAAATTTACAGAATAACATCTTTAATAATTTTCGGTAAAATATCATTTTAAATAAATAACAAAAAAAAAATTTGTCCACTTGATTAAAATTATTATTTTGAGTAACTTGATCCATAGAGGATTAATATTCTCACTTTCGTTGCTCGCATACAATAACCAGTTAGGTCTTCTCTAGGTGAGACAACGATTTACAGTAGAGGGTATAGATCTAATTGTCCCACCTCTTTCGACCAGTTCTATCGACTTACAAAGCCAGCCACGTTTCTCTACATTCATGAATTTGTGTTTCAAAATAGAAGAAAAAATACAAACTCTTAAAAATAACCAAAAATAATTTCTCATCAGAGATTAATAAAAATGTTTGCGTTATTTGTCGCAAGGTGCATAACTACATATGGAGGAAATTTTTGCATGACATTCTTACAACATTATTGTTAGTTTTCTTTTAAAATTTGAGAAAACTAAACCGTGCGCAAATAAACTCATCCTCTTAAGGCATTTAAGATAATAATAATGGCAGAAAAAAGGACACATTACATCACAAAATATAAAAAGCCAAAAGGTTATCATTCAAAGACCTATTTAAGCCAAAGAAAAAAAAAATTCATTCATCTAGAATTTATTTCACAAATGATTATGTGAAAACTAAACCTTGGGAAAAATAATTATTGCGTAGTTTTCTAACGAGGTTTCATGTAAGTGATACTATTAGTGTACAGTACAATCATGAGAAAATAAACCTGTAGCAATATGATGGCTGTTTGTCGGTGTCACCAAAAAAGACAAGTAGAGATTGATTACGGATTATAGTTAAAAGATCTTTCTAATACTATTTGCTTGTCTTAATGACTTAAGGCGATTTTGTTTAAAAGAAATAACTCTCTTCTACTTTAAAAACCGATCAAGGTATTTTTCCTTTGTCATATGGAGTTTATTTTGAGGGTGTTTATCACATGTTTTTTTTTATTAATACCGCAAGGTGCAGCAAACTGACATCAAAGTGATGTGTGCGCTCTCATGTATTACACATCTTAAGTTAAAGTTTGTTTAACTTTAAATCAAATTAATCCTACCACATATCAAAGTTGTATTTAAAGAAAGATTTCCTACAAGTTTTACAAACACAGTATGTTGTTGATAGAAATAAATGTCATCTTTTGAACAAATTCCTATTGTTTTCCTAAAACTAACACATGCAGGATCAGCACGTCCTTTTAACAAAGGAACAAAAAGCAAAAGAAAATGTTTACATTATTTAAGAAACCCTTTTTTTCAGTAAATGAAAAGAAATTTTAAGCTTCCTATTTTTTTTAAATCTTGTCGTTTATTATTCTTTTTTTTTTAGCATCCCTTTGCCTTATTTACAATTAACCCTTTTTGTTTATTAAACGTAACTACTACCGTTTATTCATTTACAAAATAAGGTTGTTAATCTACAAGATGTTGTGTTAATTTATCTTTTAGCCTAAGACAGCGGCTCATCTCTTTCTGTCTCTTCTGCTTTACATTTTTTAGCGGTAATTCTGGTATATTTATCATCATCACCCTTATTTAACACCAGTATAAAAGTAAAGGCACTGCCAAAAAGAACAGAAAAGGATTGTTAACCATTAACAATAATGTGTTGGTTAAAAGCTTTCTTTTGTTTTAAATAATTTTTTTATTGTTTTTATGGTGTGGGCTGGAAAGAAAGATATGTCAAATGGTTACAGTCATTTAGAAAATAATGCGCTTTTTAAGTAATGAATTTGTGTAGTTTAATTTTAAAGTCTTATTTTTTTATATTGGTATACTAACTTTTTCCTTTTTCGTGTTTTTTTTTTCAGGTATGTTTCATTTTGATACCTATAAAATTGATTAATCACGTTACTTCAAGTAAGTTTTATATTTTTTATTTTTCTAGAACGTTCGGGATGTTACATAATTTACCTACACTTAAAATAATTCGTAAGCAAAACAAATCTGTCAATTGGGTTTCAAATCTATTTGATTAATTTTTAACAAATTTTTAGTTGAAACACTGATTTAAACAAACCCAGCAAAATTGTCGGATGCAAATAACTGATTGTAGAACAACTTTTATGTTCTATCATCGGTTATTTTTGTTTGAGTTTGTCCCAAAAGCAACGTGTTCTGTTCCTCCAAACTAAAAGATGTTGCTTTGCAACCGATTCTAGAACCAGTTATAGAACTGGTTCTGCGACAGTGAATCCTTCAATTTTGACTTTCAGGAATCAGTTCTAGAACCTGTTCCATGGAACCGGTGGTAAAAACACCTATTCTAGAACAGAGTCAAAGGCAACCAGTTCAAAAAAAATTTGCTGGGAAGAGTTTAGTTATCTTCATTTAACACAATACTAAAAATTCTCAGTACGTTAACTAATTTTGAGTGTTAATTTTGAAAATTATTTATAATTAATTTTTAAGAACCTACACCTACACTATTTTTTGTTAGGCAAGAATGAAATCCGGATAGGAACATGCCTACAACGGATTATTTTTCACAATTTGTTAAATACGTTTGGGATTTTAGCATATTTAATTCCTTTAATACAAAACATTTTCATGTTTCTGCTTTTACCCGATAGATGGAGCCACCAGTGTATGCTAAGTTCTGAAGACGGCGCTATATTTTTCCCTCTCGATTTTTTAAAATGGCCCATATCTAGAAAACTAAGAGAGATAGAGCAAAATTGAGGAAATCTTCGACTACACCAGACTATGAAACGCCCCCTTGTACCTGTATCCAAAAATGTACCATGGTAAGGCCTTAGACCCTCGGAAATTTTTAATAAATTTTTTTTTTTTCATAGCCTTAGATGATATGAACCAAGTCTAGCAAGGGTCCCAAGAGCATATAATATGATGCCCCCGAAACAATTGTATTGTCTATCATGAAAATGGTCAAACTTTTTGAAACAATATATAAAATCTAATATATATGACTCATATTAAAATATGGACTTGATGTAGAATAATATTCCAACTAAATTTCTGTTGATTTTAGCAGGATTACCTGCTATTTGCATTCAACTAAATTTAACTTAAAAATTTGGTAGATACAATAGTTTTTAGTCTACTAATATTTAACAAGAATTGTTTCAGATTTTATAGTATAATTTGTCATTTTCAAAGGTTAGCCCAAATACAACAAAAATCTGCAAATTGAACAGTTTTATGTTTGCTTTTCTTATCTTACTAGTATTCAGTAAAAAAATCTGATAATTTCAGTCAGCAGTTTTTTATTCAAGGTAATATTCTACACCAGGGGTGGCAGGAATTTTTTCGCTACGTGCCAGAAATGGACAAATTTTTTTTGTAAAAATTTTTCGCGTGCCACCTTAAATTTAGTTGTCTTTTAAAAGTCATTTTTTAAAAATTTTTTAAATTTCTCTTAAAAATATCATCTCAGATGTACATATTTATCAGCGCTACGGATAACCCCCATGAAATAACCCCTAAAGGGAAAAATTAAATAACATCCAAGAAATGACGTAAAACTGTTTGACGGTTATTTAATTTTTGGGGGTTTATTTAATCTTTAAATATTGAGATTATCTCATTATGAAAAAATCCCCAGTGAAATTAAATTAAAACAGTTTGAAGATTATTGGCTTTTAATTTTTTTGGGGGGTTATTCCATTTTTGGTGGATATTTCATAAAAAATGGAAATAATTTTTTCATAAAAAAAGTTAAATTATTGGGCGCCATCAATTATTTTAGTACGTAAGAAACTAGTTTCAAAATGTGCTTTGGGCAAAAATTTGATTTTGTTAAAATAAATCGCGCGGCTTTTATCATCACAATAATGAATAAAAAGCGAATATTATGGATTTGAACAGAGAAATTTCTATTTCAGATGAAATGGCTTTGCGACACACGATCCATGTCCAAATTCAAATTCCAACAAAGAAGGTTATTCCACTACGAAACTTATTTTCAGCCTTTATTTCATTGATGGTTATTTCGTAGCACCTATTTTCCCTTAAAAAAATATTTTTTTAGATCCAATTTTATTACAAGTTCTTTTTAATTTTTGGGCAATTTTCTGGTACTTTTTATTTATGAGGCATTTTCTCAACGAAACATTTAAACTTCTTTCAATCTAGAATTTTTTAAATTTTCCCAGAATTTTTGATAATCGAATTTGCTAGTTCTGTATTAACCATATTTCTTTAAACAAAAAATGGTGGCAATACAGAGTTTTATTGATTTTAAAAGACGATTTACAAGCTCTATGAAAAAATTTCACCATTATGGAGTTAAATCACACATTTTTGTAGCGAAATTTAACGTTTAACTGAATTTTTTGCTGGTCTTCTAATGGTTTGAATTTTTTGAAAATATCCAACAAACCGTCGCGTGCCACCTAAAATCCACTCGCGTGCCACTACTGACACGCGTGTCATAGTTTTGCCAGCCCTGTCCCACTCCACTGCGTGGACAGGGTATTATGTCTGTATCTATCAAAAATAATGGACCTATACCGATAGACTCAGAATATCTTTCTATTTCCGTCCGTGCATTTGTCCATTCAAAATGAACGACACCTATTTAGATGTTTTCTACTTCTTAAACTTTTTTTGATTAATCGATAAATTTTTAGATTTTATTCAATTAATCGGTTAAGAAAAACTCCCGAATAATTATTTGCACGATTAATCGATTTATTTAAAATGTCTTTTATTTGAATACCCTACTAGATACTAGTAAAATAAGAAGAGCAAAAATAAAACTGTTAAATTTACAGAATTTTAGTTATATTTGGGTTAACCTTCATATAATTAAAAATTACAAAATATACTGTAAAATCTGCAGACAATTGGTAGACTAGAAATAATATTATATCGAAAATTTTTTTTATTAATTCAAGTTAAATTTAGTTGAGTGCAAAAAATGTTCTGCTTAATTTAATAGAAATATTTGCTAAAAAATTAGTAAACTGCTGATTTCAGCAGGCCAGATTTGTATTTGCATTACACAAGAAATGGAAAAAAAAACTTTGAAAAGTTAAATGTTTTTGGTGACCTTTTAGTCTAGTAATTATTTATCAAAATTTTGGTGCTCATCTTAGCAGGTTAATTTGTATAAAATAATAACAAATTAACTACAATTTAACTTAAAAATAATTTACATTTTGTAAATTCAACAGTTTTATTTTTGCTGTTGCTATCTTACTAACATTTAGCAAAAATAATCTTCTAATTTTACCAGTTTATTTTTTTAAAACAATTTTTAACAAATTTTTAGTAGTTTTAATTGAAATTTTTACAGATTTTTTCTATTAGTGTATGATGATTTTGAGAGAGAAATAAAAAATGTATAGTTGATTCCCTTGTGTCTGTTAAATTTTTCAATAAAAATGTTTTCTTCTTCTTCCAAAAATCGGCTCTAGTAAAGTTATTTCGTTAGGGCATTTTAATGTTGCCGGTATTTTATGTTATTTCATTAGAGTATTTTAAGGTAAACGGTATTTTATTTTATATCGTTTGTGGTATTTTAAGGTTAACGGTATTTTAAGTTATTTCGTTTGTGGTCATTTTAGGTTATCGGTACACCTAGGAAACAGACTCGGTGCTGCCAACCCAGTCTGTTGCCAATCGAATTGCTCAGTTTCATCAAATGAATTTTTCGATTGAGACTACCGAATTATTCCTGATGCAACTGAATTCCGTTGTCATGGTCAAATTAGTGCTTTCTCAATTAGTTTTATGTTGTCACAACTGAAAAAGTCTGCTACCACAATTTATGGTTAGTGTTTGCCAATCATTATTTTCGGTACATTTTTAACGAGTGCAAAAAATCAAAAATATTAATATTAATATAAAGAGAAAAAAATCAAAAAAAAAAAATAAAAAAAAAAGGAAAAAAAAGAATGAAATATTAATTTTTAAATATTAAAAAATTTTAAAAAAATTTTATTTTTTATTGCTGCGACCTCAAGATACCAATGGCACAAAAACACCACTTTTTCATTGCGTGATATGTGCCTTATTTTCTTCAATAAAATTTCTATTCCAACAATTGCAGAAAGTGCACCGCAATTCAATATTTTGTTGTTTGAGTATTTTCTTCACAAGTGCATAAAAAGAAATTTTCCATCATTTATATTTTAATCATTTTTAAAAATTGGAAATTTAAATAGTGCTGAATTTAAACAAATTAACTACACTCACAATATATTTTTCATAACCGATTGAAAAGTAATAGGTAAAGTTTGTTTTCAATTGAAGAATCAATTAAAATACATTGAAACATATTGTTTAACTTTTTATATTCGCCAATAAAAAACAAACTACAAGAAATATTTATCGTCTGTAGGAGTTGATATTTTCAGTCAAATAATCTATTTTTAGACTTCTATTTTTAGAAAAAATAATTTAAATAATTTCGTTGTTTTCTGTTTTAAAACAAAAAATTCAAATATTTTCGGTTTTCAGTTAAAAATTGACGATTGTTTTAACAGACTTTTTAAGTGTATACATAGTTATAGAAAAATGTTTTGGGATGAGATTTGAACCATTACCCTCAAAAATTGAAATTTTGTCAATGCCTGACCTTCCAGACATCTACACCACAACCGATTTGAAAATTGTATAAATTAAATTTGAATTTAAAATATTTTGAAATATTTATTTATACAACAAAAAGAAATTTAAACAAACAAATGTACCCAACACACAATTTGAATTTATAAAAATAATTTGAATCTATCGCACGACTAGAAAAACTGAAATTCGTTTTATATCTAAATTCTTTTGTTTGTTTTAACTTAAAATAGTTGAATATTAAATAATATGAATTCAATCAGTGTTTACGATAACGAAATTATCGAAATTGATTGCCAAATTTATTTGAATTGTTAGTAAAAATGTTTAAATTGATTTGATAATCACGGGGTTGCCGGGTTGTAAAAATGTGAAGAAATCTCGATGATGTCAGCTGCTAGCAATAGGGTCGGCATATACGACTAAAATATTTACCATACAAATCGTTTTAAATGTTCACCATACAAATCGTTATAAAAACTAAAAATATAAAATACTAAATAAAATTTAAAAACAAGCTTTTTTATAATGCCCTTTGAGGGGAATTTTTTTACAGAGTTTTTATTTTTAATTTTGTGTGGAAGTAAAAACGAAAGATTTTATATTTTATGAATTTTTTTTTATTCTCAAAAAGTTTTATGCATGTCAGAAATTAAATAAATACAGGGTTATAAATTTTATTCAAAAGAAAATTTAACTTAAAAAATCAAAAAAAAAGTAAATATAACGCAAGTTCTTCTTAATTAAAATTAAATTTTATCACTGCAGTTAAACACAAAATTCTAGGGACTTTGATTTATGTAAATTGGGCATTTCTTTTAATAATTATATTTATGTGTGATGGGTAATTTGAAATTTAAAAAGATAGATTCAAATAAAATAAAAACAATTTGAATTATAAAAAATGTTTATGAAACTATTTGTATCAATATAGTTTGGCTCAAGGGGTAAGGCGATGAACTTCTAAACCAAAGGTCGTTGGTTCGAATCGTGTCTGGTGTTGGAACAAAACAAAATTGCTTTGAATTTAAAATGAAAGAAAATTAAATTAAAGAGAAATTAAATAAACAAAGAACGTGTGTGTTATGTGTGCAGTGTTTTGAAAATTGAAACAAAAAAAAAAAACTTTCGAATATGAAAAAACAAACCAAAAAATCGCTTTTTTTACGTTTTGTCAGTGAAAAATTGATGATTGTTTTAACAGACTTTTCAATTATTTCTATTTCTTTTATGGATTGTTTAAACAATGTTTGAAAATAAATAGCAAAATGGTTTGAATATAATGAAAAATCAGTAGTCCTTTTTTTAATTGTGTTTTCAATTAATTTGATATGTATTTTAGGTTGTTTTTAACGATAAAATATTGTGAGTGTATAAATACTTATTAAAAAAAAAATTTGTTGTGGTAGGATTCTGTTTGGAAATAAACTGTATCCAAATCAATTCTTTGGACCACTTTTGGAGTTAATAATGCTTTAGAAGCAATAATTAAGTGATTGTTTCGATGTTGTTTAGAATTATTTCAAAAGAAGCTGTACAAATAGTATACAGATACTTTGGATGCGGTGAAAGAAGTGATTTTTGAAACTGTTGAGATTTACTGCAAAAAAGCAGTAAAAATACACTAACGGATACTTTGAAAGCAATAAAAAAGTGATATGTTAAGCATGACTTAATTTTTTTTTATTTTTTTGGTCTTTAATATTTTTTAATAGCGGGCTTAAATCAAGTTTCGGCTTTTTTTAAAAGGGCGGAAACCAGGAGTGCAAATTGGAGTTTGACTTTATAAAGAAGTATGTTCGTTCCTTAATTAGGTGAATAGTATAAAAATTCTGATCACCGATTTTATTTTCTTTAAGAAAAATGTATGGGAATTTGTGAGTTCTTATTTGAAATTTTCTGCTCAATTCTGGAGGTTTCTTTTAGAATTTGTAGTTTTAGACAAAACAAAAGTTTCTTTGTGAAATTAAAGGCAAAAGTTTATTAAGCATTATTTTATGCAAATTCACACTAGAAACAATGCATATTTGCCTATATTTTTATATGTATATGATATTTCATGAACTTTATTTAATTATTACAAATAAATTTCTTTTAGAGGCCGTAAATCAAATGGACCACATTTAAATCAACTAAATATCTAAATTTTTTTCTATTTTGGTATTACATTTTATACCCCTCCCTAATTATCTTAGTAACAAGAAAGAGAAGTCACGTTAATTAAGTGAAACAAAAGACCCATGCAAAACACAATGGCAGCCAAAATAATTATTATAAGTCTTTTGATAAAAATGTTGTTAAAACAATTGCAACTACCACAGTGATAATGATAATTTTCACACTTGTTACGGAATACAAGAAAGTTAAGAAAATAAAACTGTTTCTTAACTGAGCCCAGGGAATGTAAAACACATATTTTTAAATGAAAAGAGCCGCCGGTGGGTGCAGTTTATTAAATATACCATCCCTTTTCATTTTTTTACAGCTTCTTTCAATGCTATTGTTTTTAATAGGTTTCGTGGTGAATGTGGCTTTTTAACCATTGCCTCAAGAAGAAAAGACATTTCAATTTATTTGAATTAAATTTTTCTTCCTTGTGTTTTTTTGGAGCCAAGGACTTTTAATTGTTTAATTATGTAAAACAGCAAGAAAAACAATTGTTATAAACTGTGAAAGGCAACTTTTAGCAAAGAGTAAAATTATATTTTCCTTGGCTAACAAGGGAATTTTATCTTGTCCTATTTAAGAAAAAAAAAAAAAAAAAGAAAACTGTAAGAAAACAGTTTTTATAAAGTCAAGTAATTATTATTTTGAATGTTAATGATTGTTAAGGTTTTTGTTTTCAATTAAACAAATGTGGGCGCAATAAAATTTGTTTAATACCGTATTTACACTACAACTCGAATGTACATGTATTTTAATTCCAGAGAACTTCAGTAAAAATATTTTAAATTTAGTATAAGAACAATCCAATATTAATTTTTAAAATTATGGCCATAATTCCGAACTTAAATTTCGCCACCTAATCTAAACACGTTAAAATAAATTACTTTTAAGTAAGTAAAATTGTGTTTTCTTTTGTTATTGACGTCAACTTTTTTTCTGTTTCATTTTAAATTAATGTTCTGGTTATCCTCAAAAATGCAAATAAACAGATATTTTACATTTAAATGTTTTCGCTGAATTATATTTTTGTAAAAATCTTTTGCTATTTGCTGTTACTGTCAAGTTTTTTTTTTTTTTTAAATAATCACTTTAAATGTGTTCTTCTTTGTGTTTTGAAATTATTGGTTTATTAACCGTTTCTTTTGAATATTTCAAAATTATTTTGAACAGATTTTTGGCACCAAACTGATCATTTATTTTATTTTATATTTTCTCTCATATATTAATTTTAAAGAGCTTGGTATTGGTAAGCCACAAAAACCAATGTTTTTTTTTTTTTTTTTTTTAAATACAAAACTATTTTCCGTGGGCAAACATAATAGAATAAATTAAATACGGCATGATATTGAAAAAATTAATGAGATTCTTAAAATTTTGCTTAATAGGCTTTTTATATCAACAATCCAGAATATTTTTTTAATTTTTCAAAAACTGACCAGTTTCAGTTTTTTTGTCTAAATTCGAATAGATCAAAAACATTTTTCTCTCTGCTTACCGCTTTTTTATCACACTATATATTTTTTAATTTGGCAAAAATTTTAAACTATTTTAAAAAGTTTGTCGAACGAAATAATATATTTGCGGAGCTAAATTACAAAATTAACATAGAAGTCAGTACACACTGAACCAAAAACAGCTGTGAAATCAACTAAATTCCATATTAAATTGATGAATGGGTGATCACTATACAACTAACAAAACCTGTCCATCAATTTAACGTATTGTTCAGTAGATTTATATTTTGACGTTTAACTATTTTATGTGGTATTATTTTGACAAAACATCGTTAAATGTATTAACAAAAATTAGTTGTCTTAACAATTATATTTAATTAAATTGCATAATGATTTTGTTGTTTTACCAATGCATTTTATTAAATTCAACAATGCATTTTATTTAATTAATTAATTTTTTATCGATTTATTATTAATTATTAGACTTATATTTCATTATTTTTTATATTTCACCAATTTCAAATTTTTTTTAATACAATGTCTTTTTTATAATGAATTTGATAAAATATAAAAAATAATGAAATATAAAATTGAAATTATAATATAGCATATACTAAAAACTCTTTATTTAAAACACATGTAGCATTCTATATACAAAAACATATAACTTTATTTAAATTAATAATTCAAATACATTATATAACTTTCATTAATAGTTTGCCTTAAACAAAATAACAAAAATATAGATAATATCGAAATTAATGACAGAAATTTAAATGTACGATTTAATTGGGAACGTTCAAAATTATATACATTTATTTAAATTAAAATTAATAAATCTTCAATTAGCAATTCACTTTAAGTCACTGAATTTGTTAATTATCTATACTTTGAAAAACAAAAACACTTAATGTCAAATTATTGATATTTCCGACAATTACAAATACACGTGCTAGCACGAGTAATGACGCGACAAAACTAACCTCACTAAACTTTTTTCCACAGATTTAATACTCTTTTTTTCAAATTGAAGAAAAATTATATCAAATTTACGTTGCAGCCTTTTTACAAAATTATTTCGAGTTAACAAATTAAATTTTGTTAAAAAATGGACAAAAAATTATCAAAACAACAATCGTTTTGTAGAGAATTATTGACGGAAATAAGTATGTTCATTTAAAAAAAAAAGTAGTTGATTTAAAAAAAACACATATTAATTTAAATAAAAAATATATTGTTTTAACAATTCGTTTCATCAAAAAGTAACAAAATTTTTATGTTGATTTCACTTACGACTTTTCGTTGAGTGCACTCAAAATAATATGTCTGTTGGCTGAACAGAAATATTTGTTACTTTAATAAAATTTATTCTTGTTTTTTAGCTTAAAATTAAATTTGTTGATTTTAAAATATTTTTTTTTGTTAAATTTGTTGATTTTAAAATATTTTTTGTTAAATTTAACAAATATAAATTTAAGCAACAAATTAGTAAAACTGCAGTTCTATTTGTACTTATACTGAGTCGTAAAATTTGTTCAAATTTCGGGTCTCGGGACCCTCCCCAGGCCTAGTCCATATTATGTGAGGGCACTGCAATGGAGCAAACATTTTGTCCATTTTGCTCTATCTCGCTTAGTTTTAGAGATATGGGCCATTGTATGCAGTGGAAAATTTTTATTAAAAATTTCCGAGGGGTCAAGGCACCAACAACGTTTGTTTATAGAGATAATCTTTTCACGGCAGTGCTATATGGTTAGGAGTGGTCGAAATGTTCATCAGTTTTGCTCTATCTCTCTTAGTTTTTGAGATATAGGCCATTATATAAACTCGGGAGGGTAAGAACTAGCGCCATCTTTAAAACTTCGGACACACTGTTGGTGCCATCTATGGTTAATAACAGAAAAATATATATTTTAACAAATATTATATTTTAACAATTGTGTGTAAAATTAACGAATGGGTCCTTAAAAAATTAAAATGAAGACTCAAAATTAGTTAAAGTACTGAGAATTTTTAGTATTTTGTTAAATGTTTGTTAATTAAAATCTTTGTTTAAATTAGCGTTTCAACTAAAAATTTGTTAAAAATTAGTCAAATCGATTTGGAACCCGTGTGACAAATTTTTCTACTGACGTATTATTTTAGGAATAACTAAAGTTGTTCAAGCGCAAAAATTCAGCAATAGCAAGCTGACTGCATATTTTCAAAAAGTTCAGAACAGCATATAAAATTAAGAAATCAAATTGGCGATATCTCGCAAAAAGTATTATTTTTGAGGGCTGTGTAGTTTAATACAATTTTCTACTAGATAATGAATATTTTTTATGCTAATCGACAATTTCTAAATCACTTAATCTTACGAGAAATTGTCAATTTTTAGATGTTTTTTGACACAATTTTCTCAATGCGAGATATTAACAAACTTTTATAGAAATAAATCTGTAAAAACTGCTAAAATTAGCAGATTATTTTTACTATATATTAGTAATATAGGAACAGCAAAAATAAAACTTTTAAAAATACAGAATTTTAGTTATATTTGAGTTAAATTTTTGTTAACCGAAAATAGCAAATTAACCTCCTAAAATCAGCAAAAAGTTTTCCTAAATAATTTTTAGCCTAAAAAATCATTTTCGAAGTTTTTTTTCTATTTTTTTTAACGCAAATAAAAGTCGAGCCTTTTGAAACCAGAAGTTTACAATTTTTTTTACTAAATATTCCTGCTGATTTTAGCAGGATAGACTGCTGTTTTCATTCTACTAAATTTAGCTTAAAAATAGCAACAATTTTGTAGATGTAACAGTTTATTTTTGCTATTTTTATTCTACTAATATTTAGCAAAGCTTTCTGCAGATTTTGCGGTACAATTTTTTATTTTCAATTAACTAAAAATTAGCTTAAATATAACTAAAATTCTGTAAATTTAACAGTTTTAATTTTGCTGTTCTTATTTTACTAGTATTTAGCAAAAAAAATCTGCTAATATCAGCAGTTTTTTCTGCAGCATCATTTTTAAACAATTTTTAGTAACGTTTTCTGCAATTTTTACAGACAAAAGATTTTCTTCTTCATATCACTACGACAGTAGAGACTTTGATTTGTCGCTCCTTGAAAGCCAAACTGTACGAGGCGAAGAGGTACATAGATACGTTGATGGACTCCCTTTCAGAAGTACAGAAGAACCTAATAACCCAAAAGAAAGAATTAGACAAGTACTTATTGAGGAATTTAGCAACAATCCTCTTAAACAGCGAGTGGTCCATGTCATTTATGGAACAGGAAATGACTTTAGAGACATCAACTTGGATCATCAACAATTAGGCAGAAAATTTTTCGAGGCAATTCTCATCCATGTTATCCACAACTGCACCTATTCCAACAATTCCTGCAGATTTATCTTTAGTCAATATCTCCCCAAACAGATCAATAGAAGATATTCTACAAGAGTCATTACAAGCTGGAATTTCACGATCCAGCACTGTGTCAATTTGTCGATCTATTTGCAGAAGGATTCCAGGAATTCTATCTACTATAACATCGCAAGTGGTGAAGCTAGATGTGGGCGATTTTTCAAAGATATCGAAGAAGCCGAAATCGGAATGGTGGAGGGAAGCGAATTATCGTTCAACCTTTATAACCCAATCTCCTTTGGATCCCAACAATCAACTTGTAATAAAATTATTACTTGCGGCGATGAACCAAATCAACAAAATTCCTTGAGTAAAAATAGAGGAAAAGGAGAAAAATAATTGATTTCCTAAAAGAGCACCCAATCTCTCCTATTCATCATGTGTTAAATAAATCCATGTGGTTATCTTCAGAATTTAGATTTTTTTGATATAAATTCTACATTAATAAAAAATTGTCTCAGAATTATGAATATTTATATTAATAATTAAAATTTTAAAGAATTATATTTATATTTGAAATCAATAGATTACACTATGGAACATTTTTGGGATTATTGTCTGGGGGGTGAGAAATTCCAAGTCAGGATGATGGTACTAGGTCAGTATAGTAAAACCCTCAAAGGGTTTGGCGTTCGTATGTGTCATTTTTTTTTATGACCTTTTAAATTTTATCCTTATCTTGATGTTTTTTCGCTTAGTTGTAACTCGAGAACCACTTGTCCGATTTTGATGAAACAAATTTAGAAAAATTTAGAATTACAATTTCTTTAATCCGTTTATATAACATTTTTCTTTATAATCAACAGTTTTGCCGGTAAAAATAAATTTGTGGAGAAAAAAAAATATTTTTTTGCCTAAAAATTAAAATTTTTTATGAATTTAAAAAAAAAAAAAAATTTAATTTTTAGGCAAAAAAATATTTTTTTTTCTCCACAAATTTATTTATAATGGAGAAAAAAAAATATTTTTTTGCCTAAAAATTAAAATTTTTTATGAATTTAAAAAAAAAAAAAATTTAATTTTTAGGCAAAAAAATATTTTTTTTTCTCCACAAATTTATTTTTACCGGCAAAACTGTTGATTATAAAGAAAAATGTTATATGAACGGATTAAAGAAATTGTAATTCTAAATTTTTCTAAATTTGTTTCATCAAAATCGGACAAGTGGTTCTCGAGTTACAACTAAGCGAAAAAACATCAAGATAAGGAAAAAATTTAAAAGGTCATAAAAAAAAATGACACATACGAACGCCAAACCCTTTGAGGGTTTTACTATACTGACCTAGTACCATCACCCTGACTTGGAATTTCTCACCCCCCAGATTGGCTGTTGTACTGTGTTATTATTATTTATATGATTATTATTATTCTGTTAACGAAACAGTGGAAATATTAGATGATGTTCTTAAATTTCAATTTTATGATAATGAAGAAAAAAATTCAAGTCTTCTTAAAGATTTATATAATTTAATTGATAAAAATATTCCTAAGAAATATACTATGTTTGTATTATCTACTCCTAATGGTAAAAAATTTTTTTCTTTGATTCATTTATTCACTATTGTTTAAATTTTGGACAAGTTGGAAATTTTAATCGATATTGTTCTTTTCCTTTAATGGAATGTGTAGATAAAGTGATTATTTTATGGAATGAATCATTACTAGAAGCAACAGGAACATTTAAAATGCTTTTTGGAGGTGATACTGTTAAAGTAAAATACTCAAATGATGCAGTTGTAATGAGAACACCTATAATTGTCTTATAAATGATGATGTCTTCTTTTGCTCTATCTCTCTTACTTTTCGAGATATGGGCAATTTTAAAAAATCGGGAGGGAAAGCAATAGCGCCATCTTTAAAATTTCGGATGCATTGGTGGCGCCATATTTTGTAAAATTTAGCGACTGAGTTCTTAAAAATTAGTTTTAAATAATTTTAAAAAATTATACACTTCGTTTAATAAAGAGTTATTAGAAATCTAGATTCATAACACTATGCGACAGTCAAAATCGGGATGGGATGAAACCAACGGGAAATGTTATATCGGTCAAAAACAAGTTATACGTGTCCCGGCGTTTCGCTGGGTCACCCCTAGGAATCGAGATATATCTTTTTTTTTGACATAACTCGAGAACCACTAGTCCGATTTTGCTCAAACAATTTAAAAAAAATTAAAAATTACAATTCCTTTAGTCTGTTCATATAACGCTACCATAAAAATCAATAACCTTTTGTTTATTACTTTTTTTTAATATTTTAGGCAAAAAATATTTTTTTCTTCATGCATTTATTTTTACCGGCAAAACTGTTGAGTATATAGAAAAACGTTATATGAACAGATTAAAGGAATTGTAATTTTTAATTTTTTTAAAATTGTTTGAGCAAAATCGGACTAGTGGTTCTCGAGTTATGTCAAAAAAAAGACCACCAAGCTATTAAAAACATTTTTATTTTTTTTATTTATAGAGCAAATCAATGTAAATGTGTGTAAAAAATCAATTTTTAGCACATATTATTCGAAGCATACAAAAAGTAATCAAATGTCGAATAATGTTTTGAGAGTCTGTGCATCACTATGTTTTGTTTTTCTTTTTAATTTTATTTTTGCATTTTTTTTTGGAAATTGTTGTCCAATTGTTGTAGCTTTTTTAAGTTTGATGGATGAATGTTATTGGAATCCACACATTCTAGGGAAAGAAATACTTTAATAAATCATTTAATGACTAAAAATGAAATAATTAGCAATTAAATAGTGACCCCCTCACTCCAAATTTTATTAAAGGTTTAAAGCTAATGAGTATTTACCAACTATAAACCTTTATTATTTTTTTCGTTATTAAAGCCCCACATTATCACACAAGTGCTTATTCTTTTCTTCATACAAGTATGACAAAAAGTATGCTGAAATTGTCTGGTTGTCAGAAAAGTATAAAAGAAAATCTCTTAAGTGTTCACACTGTTATCGACACACACAACAAATAAATTAAAACAGTTATTTTTTCTTCTAATATTACTTTTTTTCACCACTAGTTATTTTTAATCTTTGTTTAACATTTATTTGTGAATAACACAACACTTGTGTTGAGACAAGTGGTAACTTTATGAAATATTTCAAAAAATAAATCTTGTCAAAAAAATGTGACCGTATTTTAAAATGTGTGCACCCATTTTGACATGTGTGTAACGAACAGTGTTCACACTATTATAAATTTTCGTTATACAACACATTCCTGACATGTATAACACACTTGCATGATAATCTAAACGGGGCTTAAGCAAATATGAATACTGTTTTTCACAAATTAGCTTAAAATCCTGCAGTAAGACTGCTGTAAAAGTTTATGAATTACGCTGTAACAATTTGAAAACTAAATAAAACCATGGAATTTTAAACTATAAAATAAGTGTTTTAATTGGACTCAAAAGTAATCAATTTTTAAAGGTCGTCAAACAGATGCACACTCATAAAAAAAAGTCCGTACAAATAGGTCAAAATTGTGTCGGCGCAAATACACGTACTATTTCCTGTTATTTTAGCAGAATTTTGACCTATTTGGACGGACTTTTTTAGAGATAATAACAGAAAAATTAGTTCAATTTAATCAGAACGTGTTTAACAGACGTAAACGTAACGCGTAAACGTAACAATTCGGTTGGAGACAAATTCAATTTGACAACAAATTTTCTTTTGTAGGTGTAGAGACAGCCTGTTAGTCTTAATAATCTGAGTTCAAATCTCAGCAAAAGCATTACTGTTCTTTTTTTTTTTTTTTTTTGATTATTTTTATATTGATTAACATTAAAAGACCTAATTGAGTTTCTGTTGTTGATATAATTTTATTCATAAAAAAAAATATTCATATTTCCAAACTGAAAAAATTCAAATTTGAAATTTGACTAAGAAAATTTAAATCGAGTTTAGCCTAGAGGATGAGCAATGGGGGGTCGCGGGTTGTATCCCAGTTCGCGACATAATAAAATTTTATTTCTGAAATTAATTTTGTGTAACGTTTTATTCTATATATAGAATTTCCTAGCAAAACCTTGGTAATATATGGGCACTACTATGCATATTACCTGGTAATATATCAACCTTACCTTACACCTTCTTCTTGCATTACTTTTAGTATCGAATTCATACGTTTGGATGTTTTATTGGTATAAATAATTAATTTTTCTAGAACATTTTAGAAATTCTATTTTTTGTTAAAAACCCGTGAATTTAAAATTTATATTCGTTTAAAAAAATTAAAATTTAAACAAAATGTTTTTAAAAATTTATTACCTCGATAGACACGCCCTTGTTAAAATAATAGCTTTGGTAATAGAAAAGTAAGACGTTGCCTACCCTTATTTCTTCTTACCAAAGTCATTACCGGGTAATAGAAGGTTTTGCTGGGTTGTAATCAATAAACATTAAAGTAATCAATAAATACAACAAAAATGCAGAACTTGTTAAAAAACGAGCAAAAAGGTTAAAGTCGGGCATGCCGACTATACAATACCCTACACCAGTCTGGGTAAAAGCCAACTAATGTTTGGATCCGAAATTCGAATGGGTTAAAAGGGGGTTGGGGGGACCCTTATATGGACACTAAGTCTAAACATGGACCGCTGTTCACCAAAATCAATAGGCTGCGTTATTGGGCCAACATAGGTCTGTGTACCAAATTTCATCAATATATCTTAATATTTGCGACCTGCAGCGTATAAACAATATAATTTTGGTAGGACCCTTATATGGGCACTGGGTCTAAACATGGACCGATGTTCACCAAAATCAATAGGCTACGTTACTGGGCCAACATAGGTCTGTGCACCAAATTTCATCAAAATATCTTAATATTTACGACCTGCAGCGTATAAATAATATAATTTTGGTAGGACCCTTATATGGGCACTAGGTCTAAACATGGACCGATGTTCACCAAAATCAATAGGCTGTGTTACTGAGCCAACATACCAAATTTCATCAAAATATCTTAATATTTACGACCTGCAGCGTATAAACAATATAATTTTGGTAGGACCCTTATATGGGCACTAGGTCTAAACATGGACCGATTTCAACCAAAATCAAGAGGCTTCGTCCTTGGGCTGACATAAGTCGGTGTACAAAGTTTCATCAAAATATCTTAATATTTGCGACCTGTAGAGTGCGTACAAGAATGCATGGACAGACAGACCGACGGACGGATGGACAGACGGACATCGTTAAATCGAAATAAAAAAAAATTCTGAGCCGATCGGTATACTATAAGGTGGGTCTAGGACCAATATTTTTTGGTGTTACAAACATCAGCACAAACTTATAATACCCTACCCACATAGTGGTGTAGGGTATAAAAATGTCGGTAATTATTGCAGTATGTATTAAAAATGAATAAAAGTGATTGTATCTGGAACTACAAAAATTGGAAAAAAATTCGATTGCAACTACATATCTGTTTTCTGTGTGTACCCAGCAAAGTATTGGTAATGACACCTCATTACTATCTGCATTACCAGTAGTGATATATCACTGATATATTAATTACAATATTAATTGCAGTTGGTCTATATGACGCGTTTGAAAAAATAACACTTTACTAAAAAATGAAAATGCCCTGTTGTCAGTCCGTCTCCAAAATACAAATATTGCGTGCACTTGAACTTAAAAACCATACGTCAGTGTGGCAACATTTGCGAAAAAGGTGACTTGGAGGAGATAAGAAGATAAACAAAAAATCTAAAATAAAATGTTTGTATGTGTTTGTTGGATCACTTCTGAGAGTAAAAACAATAACAGAAAGCTGAAAGGAAAGAAAACTACACACAGGAAAAAAAATTGCCAACCGAATTTCTAAGCCTATTTTGGTTGCTACAACCAATAAATTTGGTTGGTGAAACCATATTGGAATGTCATTCCTAAATATTTTGGGTATTGCAACCTAAATTCAGTTGTATAAACCGAATTTTGTTGTGATAATCAATATTCAGTTGCACCAACCTATTTTAGAAATCACTGATGAAGCAGAGAAACAAGCCAGCCGCCGTGAGCCGTTTAAGCCGCCGCCGCCGGTCATTTTTGCTTCAGCCGCCGCCGCCGATTTTTTTCGGCTCATTTCGGCTGGAAGTATTAATTTTCAAATATAAAAAATTTAAAAATAACTATATTTTTTAAAAAGAATTTACTAATTCATTAAACTTGAACAACCAGAGCTAAAAACAATTTTTTTATATGAAAAGAAAAAAGTTAAAATCTTCTAAATATTAAATTTTTATAAATATATTTTTTTTAAGCTATAAAAGCTTATGTAAATTTATACTGTGAAAAAAAAAAAGTTCTTAATGGGTTAATATAATACTTCAGAATGCAACTCTTTGCAGATGTGTAAAAAATCAATTAATAAAAAAACATAGCTGCTTAACTTTGCATTTAAAACTCAATATATGTATTTGGTGTATGCATTTTTATCAAAAATTATGACGAAAAATCGTTACAGAGTTGAAGTCGTGTTAGCATATGTATATTACGAAAAAGTTTGTAAAATGTATTAAGTTTTGTTAAAAGCGTTACTTCTCCTCTTCATATAAATTCTTACAGTTAGTGTTTAGCTTCATTGGTTATTAAAATATAAGCTATTAAAGTTAAAAAACCTTATGAGTTACTGGTTACGGAGTTTACATTTGGCCTATAAAATTGGTTACAAATTTTATGTATTAACCAAAAATTGGTCAGATTGTTATAAATTTTGTAAAACAGGTGACAATGCGCTGATATATATCGAAATATATAACTCAAATTTAATCCATGCATTAGAAATTAGCTGGTTACATGGTTTTTATCACATTTTTTGATATCACCCATATATATTTTTTCAATTCTAAAATACATTTTTAAAAATGGTTGATTGGGCATCTAATTAAAATGGGTCCCTACAAGATATGTGCATCCTGGCCAAACTTTCTAACAAAGCCTCCATTCAAAAGTCTTCAAACAAGTTTAATTTCTTAAATCAATTTTTTAAAATTAAAAAGAATAAATAAAAAAAAATGATTCCCAGTAGGTATGCTTTAATTGTCTGAAAATTCTATAAGAGGCAAAAATTGTTTTGAGTCCCAAGGGGGTTACATTTTCCCAATGTTGGGATTACTTTGGAGCCCTTTACATTGGCAAAAAAATGTGCTGGCAAAATTAATATTTTGCAAGTTATGTTTCAACGAAAAGGACTTGGTACTAAAAGGGTATGTTTATAATTTATTAAATAAAACTTGTATGTTATATTAAATATTTAGGACCATTTGTTAGATATAGTCTTGACTAGCCATGGATCTGTGCGAACATGAAACAAATCACACTTGAACCAACAACAAATCTTATATAAATTGATTTTATATATATTTTTTGCGAGTGATTTTCTGACCGTGATAAAGTGCAGACGTTAATTGTGATCTCTTTTCTATAATTCTATTTAAAATTAAAAGCAATAACATTTGTTATTGTTTTAAGAAAAAACTTTTTTTTTAACACATTGTATTGCCATAACGGCGATTTTCTCGTCAGATCTAGCGATTTTATTTCGCCCCTAGCGGGAAAAATTGTCCTGTAGCTATTAGCCAAAAATCTAGCGATTTTTTTATCAGCCGTAAACATTTTTCAACATAAAACTCGGTTTTATGTTGAAAAATGTTATAAAACTGGCACATTGATATTCCTTTATTATAAAACACAACATCTTAAACGATTTTAGTAAAAAAAATCTCTAAAAATACACATTTCGATAAAATATCGGTATGCACTTTTTCATCGTACAACGCCCTCTATTGTGTATTCTCAATACTAAGATTAATTCAATGAAAATCAGGACTCATTATTTGAAGCTTAATCGTAAAATTTTTCATTATTTAAAAATTTATAACACTTCATATTAACATATTAAAGAAATTTTTGAGTAAAAACTGCTTTAAAGCTGCCTACACACTAGGGAACATGGTTGAGGGAACAAAAAATATCAAAAAATTTTGTAAACACGAAATGCACGCTCTCAACACGCACACACACACAAACGCACTCACACATTCACAAAAAATGCTCTCTTTTTTTAAGTATGTTCCCTAGTGTGTAGGCAGCTTAAGAACCATTTTTCAACAATCTAGCGATCGCTAAATATTTACAATGTTTATAATCTAGAGATTTTCTAGCGATTTTTGGGTCTGATCTAGCCATTTATTTTGAAAATTTGTTGGCAACACTGCATTGTATATTGAAATCAACAACAAATTATTACAAAGGGATTAATATAATAATAATATTCTGCTATACTAAACCTCTGCTGTTACAGCAGAATGGATAGTAGCAGCGAGTCTACTGAAGAAAGCGATATTGTCTGGTAGACAGTCGCTGAAAACAAAACAACGAAACGACGACAAAATCGATCACCAGAATTAGTTAAGCATGCAATCAAAATAACAAAAACTATCAACAATGATGATTAGGGCAAGGAATTCCATGCAAATGCATGTTATTTCTCGATAGTCCAAAACTAATATGGACTAAACATTTATCCGACTCATCAAATTTAGAACAAACTGTCATCGATTTGTAGTTGCATATTTTGACATAAATGCATGTTTTTGCATATTTCGACTTTAAATGCTTATTTGGTGGCTTTTTAATGCATATTTTGTGCTTTTTAATGCATATTTGTGCATATTTTTCATTTTTAGTAGCATTTTTTATTTTGTAAAAAAATATAAAAAATTGATACGTTTTCATATTTTGATTCAATCAAAATAAACATTTTTAAAACTTTATTGACCTATGGGAAATCTTCGAGTTCTGTGTCTGTTTGCAAAATAACTAACTTAAATATATTTTTAAGATTTAAAGTGCATTATTTTTGCAAAAATTATAGTTTTTAGTGCATATTTCTTATATTGTTAGTGCATATTTTTCTTTTTCAACCGCATATTTTAAGCGAACCTTTTTAATTTTTAAGTGCATGAAATTCCTTGCCCTAATGATGATATACCAAGTACCTACTAGCAACAACATGTTTGCTGCACTTGATGTAGACAATAATGATGATGATAATTATATTAACGATAATGCTAACAAAGAACTTTCTTAAGAAAAACCGCCTCCAGTAATTATTCCAAATGTTTCAGATATAATAGCGATGATGAATAACTTTTCAAAAATAGTAAACCTTGAAGATTATTCGTACAAATCTTTGAGAGATGGTCAGGTAAGAGTAATACAAAAAACGTAAAGGCATATAGAGTGATAGTAAAATATCTATCTTTCGTAAAAAAAACTTAAACGTTTTCAAATCACATTACAAAATGTTGTTTTCAGCCGATCAAGCCGCCGCCGCCGCCGATTATTTGGTTGCGCCGCCGCCGCCGATTTTTATCCGGCTCAACCTCAATCGCCGCCGCCGCCGCCGATTTTTTGCTTGCGCCGCCGCCGCCGATTATTTTGGTCGGCTTGTTTCTCTGTGATGAAGCCTGTCCATAAAAAAAAGCCAGAAACTAGATCTAGTCTGATTTACAAATTAATAATGTGTTTATAACTTTTGAAAGTTATAAACCTCAAATTGATATATCATTATCTTTTGCATTATTTTATAATATAAAATAATGACTTACTCATTATAGTTTAAGTAAGTACATATTAAATTTTATATATTTATACCCTACACCACTATGTGGTCAGGGTATTATAAGTTTGTGCTGATGTTTGTAACACCAAAAAATATTGGTCCTAGACCCACTTTATTGTATACCGATTGGCTTAGAATTTTTTTTTTATTTCGATTTAACGATGTCCGTTTGTACGTCCGTCAGTCCGTCTGCCTGTCTGTCCATGCATTCTTGTGCGCACTCTACAGGTCGCAAATATTAAGATATTTTGATGAAACTTAGTACACCGACTTATATCGGCCCAAGGACGAAGCCTTTTGATTTTGGTTAAAATCGGTCCATGTTTAGACCTAGTGCCCATATAAGGGTTCCCCCTTACTTACTTTTAATTTTTTTGTAAGCGATTGGGTAAGTGCAACTATATATAAAAACGAGGAATTTTTCCAAGATTTTACCTAATACTGAGCAAAAACTATCTAACTTCTATACAAAACTATATTTTTCTTGGATTTTATATATGAGTTTTGACAAGTAAAATCTAGCAAGAGCTAAAAACTAAATAGTTTTTGCTCAGTCAAAATGCAGTATAAGTTATAAATTTTCAGACAAAATTTTAGACTTAAGCAATATTTAGTACAAAACTCGTTCTTAGTTCTGACCATAAAACTGGCTATAAGAGATCACTGAAATTTAAATTTCGTAATTCCGTGTTCATACAATATTTGCCAAGAGATCCAGTTGAGAAGTTAGTTCTAATCAAGAAACTATTTCAAAAATTGTTGCTGGGTTAGTTTAACGCTTCATTACAAGTTTACAACCATTAATAGATTGTGCATTTTTAAGATAATAGCGTGTACAACAAACAACTTTTTTTTATTAGATAAATAATTAGACGCATATTAGGAACAAGCACATTTATGACTGATAAATTACGTTAGAGGCATGATGATCTTCCGTTTCACAGTAAAATTGGTCAACCGCAACCGTTTATATTTGAGATACAGCGACACAACATTTGGAGGCCTATATATGTTACAATATTATGTAAAATATAAAAAGGAAACATAAGAAAAAAATTAAAAAAGAGGGTGCAACCGTTAAAAAAAATAGTTTACCAATTTCGAAATATAAAATAATAAAAAAAAAAAAAATGTTTAAAATATGGTGACAACATAATTGCTTAATTAGTTAATAGGCTTGAGAAGTGTATAATAAAACAATTTAAAGTTGATTTTAAGTAGTTAGTTATTTTTATTTTTTTGTGTTTTTGTTACTTTAAAATTTTTAGTAGAAGTAAAAGAGCTCATACACATGCTACGCATTACATTATCGTTGGGTTGTAGTTGTTTTAAGTTCATTGAGTTTAATGGTGTTGCAATTTTCGCGCTTTTACTTTTTTTTACTACTTATTAATGTTTTTGCAGTTGTTGTTTGGATATTTTTTTGCAGACTTTTTGACATTTTGACGAAGAGGAAATGTCACGTCACGTCGTGTTTTGCCGCACACCTCCAATTTCCGGTTGAACGGATTGCCAGTGAACAGCAATGAAGTCAAATTGCAAAATACAAACCGAATATTCCGACCAAACGTCATCCACATTTACACTAACTTTCACGTACTTATGTTAGTTTACATACACACATAAAAAGTGTTACCAAAGTTTAACTATGCAGTTTAGCCAGGGAGCGCAACTGATAAGTTAACAAATGATGTAGTGACTACACAATCATAAGTGCCGCTATTATAGTGAGCACTTAAGAAATTGTTTAAAAAGTTGCCTTAAGTGATATTTTTTTTTTTTTTATAAAGAGAAGCAACACTCAGGAAATTCTTCCTATTAATTAACGTGTTGCTTCCTTTGGAAAGGTGGTGAAAGATGAAGGGCTTCAAATATGGCAACACTGTAATTGCGCGAGATGTTGCATTTTTTTTTAGAACAGTTGTTGCGCGCCATCTGATGGTGAGTTGGCGAACTTTGTTGAAGCTTTTTAGTTCATAGCCCTGTTATATTATTTTACTTCGGTGGGGTTAAGTGCTATGGGAACACCGAAGGAGGACGCTGCGATATGTATAAGGGATAGATAAAACTCATACATATTACTATTTTTCATAAATTGATGTTGCCTTGGTTGGGGCTCGAACCCGCAACCTCACGTATAACAGTCCAACGCGCTAACCATTACACCACAGCGCCCACAACATACAAATAGTACATTTAAATTAAAAAAAAACTCAAGCGTTCACTATAAAACTGGTCCGTATGTTCTCGAGACGTACATAACCTCGACTTAAAATTATTACAAATTAACGTTGAAGCACATATTTTCACTTTTGATTTATATTTCAAATTTTGATTTTGCTCAATATTAGGAGTATTTAAGAGAAAATCATGTGCGCTAGGCCCAAAGATTGACAGATTCTATCTAAAACAACAGTCACTGCCCTTTCGCACATATATGTAGTCACCCTGAATCACTCTCTGAGTCGATTTAGCGATGCATCTGCGCCTGTCCATGTAAACTTTTTGATCAAACTACAGGTCGCAAAATTAAAGACATTAAGTTTAAATTTGACTTAAAGGCGAATTGCAATTGGTTTGAATCTGTTAATATTCAGTCATACCTTCCATTAAATGATTCTTTCTAAATTTGGCTGAAATTATGTTTAGACATACAAAACTGCAGGTATGTGGTTGTTATTTGGCTGTGAAAAATCTACAGCATCTTAACCCTTGGATTGGCAGTAACATGTGTACCACTAAATTCACCTCTTGGTCTGGCCAGACCACAGTAAGATATTGACTGATATTTTGTCTATAAACATCCTATATAGTCCACGCAAGTGTCCTGATACGATAAGTAGTTATTTGTAGCACTTGTATATATCTATATAAAATGGAACTGATTCACTACACTGAGAAAAATAGCTAAAGAATGGCAACAAAAATTTTTTTTTAAAGTAAAAAAAGCCAAATTTTTCTTCTTTTTTTTCAAATAAAAAGGAAATTTTTCTTTATCTTAGAGAGGTTAATACAGGACGTAAAAAATATAACAATTCTTATAAAAAAAATGTTTCTAATATTATTCTGTATTGCAGTCATCGCAATAGTAGGATTTAGTTTCTTTGGAATGTTGCAGGCACGAAGCTTTGCCACATGAACCACAGTAAAATCGAGTTTTGTGCTTACTTTTTGTTGTTGAATTACACTTGACGCATAGTGGACAGTAATTTTTTGAGGATGATGGAAAAGTAAATTGTTCCTCCTGAGGTTGGGCTTGTTCCGGATCAGATTGGGATGTTCGTACGTGGGAAAAAATAATAGTCTTTTTATAAAAAATATATTTTCTAATAGGAAGAATAGAGCTTATATACATAACATATTAAACTTAGCCATACACGCAGAAAAAAGAGATTGTTGGATATATTTACAGGCAATTATATATATGTTTATAAACTACTATACTTATGTTTGAGGTGTGTTTCCAATTATTTTATTTTTATCGTTATAATACGTATGTCTCCAGGCAAACACTGTAATGTTTGAATGTTAGTCATATTTTCCCACTTAAACAAAAATATATTTGCATTTTTATTTTATCATTATTATGTTTGTGGAGTGCAAATATAATAATGATAAATATATATATGTTTGCCTGCAAACATTTATATATTTGCGAGTAGATGTATTTCATATGATTCAAACATACATATGTTTACAGGCAAAAATATTATATTTGCTGGCAAATATATTATATTAAAAACACGGCAAATATATTTTGACAGTTCTTCCAAACATATATATATCACCAGCAAATATGTTTCCTGCAGGGCGATTTTTTTCAGCGTGTAGCATTTTTGATGTGTGGAAAACGCAGCACATGAGGATTAGAAATTCGTACCTCCATCTGTGAGATTACTAACTGCTTCGCCAATCCAATAAAAGGAAACGGCGACGATGGTAGGCTTGCTTCACAGTTACCATTTCCATCACAACTCTTTCTCCTTGATTGATTTCTCGGACATCTTAGGGGAAAATTTGACTTTGTATCACATATCCACCAAATTTTTATACCATATTTAGCGGGTTTTGAGGGAATGTAAGCATATACTCCCACGATAAGGAAACAGCTGTTCATCCACAGTCAAAATTGCACCTGTAGTATGTGACGACTCTAAGTTCGTAACAAGCATCAACCAGAGATAGTCTACGGCAGCTGATTTGCTTAATTCTTGTCGCATAGGTCGGGTGTTAGCACTGTCAAATCGTATGAACCATAGGAATAAAGTAAATCGTTTTAGTGACATTATAGCTTTATAAATATCGTGATGATATGGTACACACAGCTCTTTTATAGACTGTGTTGAACATTCCATTCGAAAACTCCTGCAAACAAACACAAGCCGAAGAAGGCGTACGTTCCTTGGCTCCCATTCTTTGTGTTGTCGCATTGGATAATTCGCATTTAAAGCAAGATATACTTCTTGCGTATTGCTGTTGGTTTCACGAACAATAATATCTTCAAAATAGAGTAATAATAACAAAGGATAAAAATAGCATTGTTAAATTTCGTTGATGTTAGTCTAAGTTGAGTTGTTGATACGAAACTCGATTTTCTTTCAGCGGTCACATAAGTAGACGAACATTAAAATATTAGCCCACACAAGACGAAATACACTGATGATGGCTTTGTAGCGAAAGCCGAAAATACGTATTCTGTATTGCTGGTCTTATCGAAATTCTTTCAAATATATTTTTATCCTTTGTAATTTACTTGTAAAAATTGTATCATCTTTCTTTGATTTGAAAATAATTTAAACAGAAAGTGATATTAATTTATGATCTAGAGTCAAACTAAAAGGAACATTCATTTACTTAATAATATCTTCCATTTCAGGTGTAAAAATTTATTTGAAAATTATGTGCTAGTGGCCTACCTGTAAGTAGTTGTTGCCAAATTCACATTACACCAGCTTTATTTCGATAATAATTACGTATAGCAAGATCGGCATTTACAGCAGTTAATATTTCTTCCTTTTCACTGACATTGATATCTAGTTGGTATATTCAGAACCATATAAATATTATCAATTTCGGAAGTATTGTCACTTGCATAAGCCATTTTTTTTTTTATAAAAAACATAATAATACACACCAATTGAAAAAATTTGCACTGAAAATCACTTTGTACGCTCCAAAAATCACTTTGTATGCAGAACGATTGTTAATCTATTTCTGTTATCTGTATTTGATTTTGATATGACACACCCACAAACCACGCAACATAATTGTTTTATACATGATCATTCGTAATCGTGTAAGCCTAAATTAACAAAAACATGTTTACAAACATAAAAAACACGTTATGGTCTAGCTAGATCTAGAGTTCAGTTTATCGTACTTTTTCTTTAAACTACAATTCTGCACCTTCAACGTTCTCCAATCAACTTGAAATTATTTTCGTTCGATTTAGCAGATGTGGTTTATAGATTCCACGTTCTTCGTTTTTTGATTTTGTGCCTAAAAAAAAAATATCGCCCA
Organism: Leucophora obtusa; assembly: GCA_949987735.1. Lineage (NCBI taxonomy): Eukaryota > Metazoa > Arthropoda > Insecta > Diptera > Anthomyiidae > Leucophora > Leucophora obtusa. Next base: position 210,362,622 of record OX465297.1, read on the forward strand.
CAAAGTCAATTTTGGTCTGGCCAGACCAAGAAGTCCATCCTAGGGTTAAATCATGTATCCAAATTTAAAGAAAATCGTACCACATTTCAACTGAATCCACATATAAGTACACCTTTCCGATATTCATTTAAGTTAACTTTCCGGCAATTTCATTCATATTTTTTACTATATTTGTTGCATAAATAATTTCTCGCACCATAACATATCGGCTAAAAAATTTCGTAGGATAACCAATAAAACAATTTTTTTTTTTTAGCAAAATTCGACTTTATGCATCAACACAGTTTCCTTCAAGTGCGATACAATCACTCCAACGCCTTTCCAGCATTTCGATATTTTTTTTATAGATTGATTTAAAATAGAATTCTGTTTCGGCAATCGAATCAAATCTCTTTCCAGCAAGTAATTTTTTGAAGTCTTAAAGTCTGGGAGCCAAATCTGGCGAATATGATGGGTGCGGAAGCAATTGATAGTGTAATTTGTGCAATTTGGCCATGTCAGAGTCCGAATAACACTTATCAAGCCAAGCCTTGTCTTGAACGGTGTTCTTTCCCATTAAAAATCCAGTAGAAAATTTATTGGCTTTACATACTTCTTCTTTCACTGCTTCACAAGTATCCGTTAGTGTATTTTTACTGCTTTTTTAGAAGTAATTCTGAATAGCTTCAAAAACTCGCTTCTTTTATTGCTTCCAAAGTATCAGTTAGTATATTTTTACAGCTTTCGTAGAAATACATTTAACAACATCAAAAAATCACTTAAGTATTGCTTCTAAAGTATAATTGCTTTAAAAGTGATCCTAAAAAGTGATTTTGGTATAATTTGGTATTTCTAAACAAAAGATCAAGGGTTCGATTCTTGGAGGGATCAAAATTTTTTTAGTTTTTTTTTATTTATTTTTTAATATTTATAATTAATCTTTTTAATTCAATATTTTTTTAATTTTTATTTTTAAAAATATATAAAATAAAAATGATGAAAAATTGCTTTTTATGCGCTTATGAAAATACTACCGAAAACAATACTAAATTGCAGTGCACCTTTTGCACTTATATAAAAAGTACGTTTGTTGAAGAGCATAAGATACAATATCTCGCAATGAAAAAACGGTGTTTTTATGCCAGTCAACTTTCATATCAAAAAATAGCTCAGCGGTAGAGAGCTAGACTAGCAATCATGATGTCGCAAGTTCGATACCTAGTGGCGGCAATAAAAAACTTTTGTAAAATAAAAAAAATATAATTTCTTTTTGTGAGGATTTTTTTTTAACTTTTAATTGATGAAAAAGAGCTTTGTTTGCACTTGTTCAAAAAGTACTGAAAAAATGTTGAAGTGGGGGTGCTCCTCTCCTATCACAACTCAATGTTAAAATCATTAGTGCATCTAGATGATCAATTGTAGTGCTTTTTCTACTACTTCGGCATCTCTTTTTTTGCTGGGCTCTTATACATAAAAAAAATAGAAATTTAGATTTAACAAGACTTGCAAAAAAAGTCAGCTTTTGCCACTTTTAGTGAGTGCGATATTTTTAAACTAGACGGGGATACTGTGGATCTCGTTAATAAAATATAATAAAGATCTCGTTAAAAAATATAATTAAGAAATTATGGGCAAATTTGAAAAAAATTTAATTTTTTATAAATTAACTGAAAAACCGAAATAGAAAATTAATTCCGATTTCGCTAAACGTTTTCCAAAATATTTTTTACATCTATTTACAACTTCGCTAGTCCTGTGCTATGTGATTATCTTCCAAAATCTAAATTTGATCCACGCTAGTGCACAGTAGAGTTGATCAATTTCGTTATTTGATGGAATATCATTTGGGGAAAGGAATCGGACCGAGTATGAGGTCGCTAAAGTGAATTGTTTTAATCACTTTGAGTGATTTTGAAACTTGAATCTCTATGGAGATTGCAAATTTTGTCCGATCGATTTTTTTTTATAATAAGGGGCAAATCAGAAACATTTTTCATGAAATAATTCAAATTTCCAAAATAAAATGTATAAAAAATGTGTACATTTTTTTGCTTTGTTTGAAAATTTTAGATCTTCATATGAAAAAAGCAAATCGAAGATCAATTCCGATTTGGCTCAAACTTTATAAATAACATTTTTTATATTTATACACAGCTTGTGCAACTCTGCCCCAAGCGTAATTCCTAAAAAACCGGAATTCGATTCACGCTTGTGCATAGTGTCGTAAAGTCATATTTTGAGTGGCCAAAAATGGAAGGAGCATTCGCAGAACAATGTAATTTCGTATAAACTGAATTCCACATACCAGTAAGTGTAAAAAAATCAAGGTACCGGTAATACCGCTATATACCGCTAATTAAAAATTGCGTTTTCTCAATATATAATGTGCCGTTACACTGATAATAATCCATGCATAGAAATACCAAAAAATGTCAAAACAACAAAAACTTTCGTAAATTATACGAAAATTGGTTTATTTTACGAAAGTTTTTGTTGTTTTGACATTTATTTCGTACTTTTATGCATGGATTATTATGTGTGTATAAAAAAACAATGTTGCCAACTCAAATTTAAAATTGATGGACGTAGGTAATGTTAGCAACACGAATTTTTGTTAATAAAAATCTAATTCTTATTTCAATTAAATTTTTATCAATTAGAAAGGGTTTTGCAACAATATTAAAAGTTATCGGTTGTCGTCTTTGAAAAATTGGAAAACGGAACTGGTTCCGAAACCAGCTCCACGGATTTTATATGAAATTCATGACTGACTGCGAATTAGTTCTAAAACTAGTTCCAGAACTAATTCTAGGGCAACCAATTCTACTTTGGAGCTATAAAAGCTGTTGCTTTTGGGATAATTTCAAGCAAAAAATCATTGTTACTAGAGTTGATAGTAGAAGGGATTTTAAAGGAAAAACAACCGATTCTTTGGAATAGGAAATTTTCCTGGGCAGAACTTGTTAATATAATTCTACTATGTTTGCATTCTATTCTAATGGATCACCCCTCGTACATTATAAAGACAAACAAAGGTTTTAATACATCGCGTATACGCGGGGAAGAGCGTTTTTTTTCGAAAAACAACATACTACGTTGTGTCAAACATTAACGCCATTTTAACGCTTGACGTTTCAGTCATTTTCAGGGTAAAACACATACTCAAACAGTTGCATGAGTGTGTCGTATAACAAAAACATACAAAACCAACCAATAGACAGACAGACAGACTTAAGTGCATTGTGTAAATTTTGGTTCAATCCTTTTAATAAACTACTTCCCAAATACATTATGGACGTGGTTTGAGCATGATTTGATCGAAACTTGACTAGTTTAATTTTATATTTCTACGTAACAAAATTTGGTGGATATTTTTGGTTCACAAAATATACACACTAAAATCAAGTTAAAGTTTTGTAAATGTTTCGATACTGATTGTTTGAGCTACAATTGTTTGTCAAAATGTCGAAAATTTAGGAAAATCAACAAAAGTTTTTAACAATAACCAAATATTGATTTGTTTTAAAACCTAAAATTGTTTACCAATAATTTGAAATTCTCCACAAGGTGGTCTTAACTAAGTAATCTTAGCATTGTGTTGCTTGGTTATTCAAGTACTAATTGTTGTAAGTATTTCCCTTTTTACTTATTGTTGTTTTTAGTTGTTGGTGGCAACAAATGAACAGCTTGCTTTCTTTTGTTATTACAACAGTTTACTTGGTCAATTTACCAAAAATTATTGTTTTATTTCAATTGCCAGTTTAAAGATCACTTTTTTTTTAAACTAATTATGTCGTCACTTGGAATTTTTATAGTACTTTTCATTCATGTTATACTTTTTTGTTAGAGTTTGCAACAATTGTCTATATTTGTTAAACCAATTTCATGGATTTTCAATGTCATAATGTGTGGTCTAAATAGAGTCTTCAGATATATATTTTTTTAATATTTGGTACGGAATCAACAAAGATCTATTATATTTTTCAGTATTTAAAGGTTTCATTGAGTATTTTCTGCTTATAAATTAACCAGAATAATTTCCCACTGGATACTATTATTCCATACTCTCAAAGAGATAGTAGTTTTAAGAATTTCATTGTCATTTCAAATGTCTTAAGGCAAAACAATTTAGAAAGTTAATTCATAAAATCGAAAATTCAAAAATATATCATTCAATTTTAAATATTCCCTAGCATTATTATCTTATAATCCAGACTTCACATATACTTCAACTATTCTAAACTTTTCACACACACACACACACACACACACACACACACACACACTTTCATAGGAAATATTCAAAACCGCAAAAACGATACCCCAAAAAACACTATAACAATAGAAGATAACAGTAGCAATCAACAATCAAACACACGCTGATGGAAACAACGAATTTTCAAAAACTCCACTAGACAGATAATTTAAAAATGTTTTGACATGGAGTATGTAAGAAAATAATATTGGTCTGGTTATACGATATTGTATTTTTCTTCCGCAATAATTTTCTATATTGAAACCATTACAAAATTGCCATTTTGCGTGTAAAAAAATGAAAGCAATCACACATGTATAATCAACCGTAAGGAATAAGTTGGAATAAGTTGAAAAAATGTAATAGAACTCAACCCAATGATGAGACCAACCCACAATGTGATGAAAAATGCCACCACACAGTTTTTTAGTGAAAATGGGGGGTAACCGAAATCGAAAAGTAAAAAAAAAACATCTAGACACAATCACATATGTACATTTGCATACTTTTTCTCACTCACACACTTTTGCCCAAACATTCAACAAATAATAATATACTCTCACGCATAATAATACACACATATCAGAGATGATAAAAGATATTTAAAATTATGTACTAAAGCACAGTAAGTTGTTTTTCAGGTGGAAAATTTTCATTCAAACTTTATAGGCCTTAAGCAAAGAAAGTTGTTTCATTTTCACAAGAAAAAACTGTTATATTCCATATATAAAAAAACATTTTTCACGATAACCAATTTCACGTGAAAATTTTGTAGACTTTGTTTTCACGCAAGTTTAATATACCAGTGAAATGTTTTCACGTGAAAAACAATTTACGGTGCTTTAAATCGTAATTTAGTTTATGAAAATGTTTATTTTTTTTTATAAGAAAGATACAATCGCAACGATAATAAAATGTAAATTTTTGAACAGAAAAATAAGAGTCTTGTATATTAAATTTGCATGAAAACAAACTCTACACAATTTTCACGTGAAACTTTTTATCGTGAAAATTCATTTTTTTTATATGGAGTACAGTTTTTCCACATGAAACTCGAACAACTTAATATGCTTAAATTAGTAAAGACTTTAAATCCGGCCTTAACAGGTGAGAGTTCCGATTCCGCTGAAATTTTGATATATGATAGGAAAGGAGATTTATTCTTTCCTCATTTTTTCTTTTCGGCCTAATCTCATATCAGTGGTAGGGTGACCAATTTGTTCTTACTTGAAATCAGTATAAATTTTTTGAAATCTAAGCACAAAAAAAGTATTATATTACCAACAGAATTTGTGCCCATCAAATGGATCAGTTGCTGCAACAAAATTTTGCGGTTAATACTATTTAGGACTTTCAATCCTCGTAAGCAAACTACATGTATAAACTAATATTCTGTAGAGACAAACGACATATACGATTAGCACAATAAACAAATTTATTGGCTACCGATTCATTCTTCAGAACAAATCTGTTTTCTTTTTGAACATTTCTGAATGATTTCTGCCATAGAAAACCGTTCACATTCTGGCTTCTTTTTCCCACTAAAAATGTTTTATAGACAGTTTTAAGGTTCTGTAAACTTTTTATATCGAAAAGCTTTCTAATTGTATGCACTTCTCCTTTCGAAATTTTCGCATAAAATCATTCAGATTTTGTTGTTGGGACAATTTTCACAGTCAAATAAATGTATACCAATTTGTTTTCTATTTTCGCAACGGAAAATTTCATTTTGTTTAATTACGAGAACAGTAACAATTTTATTTTAATTCATTGAACGGTAAAAAAATCGATTCAAATAAATTTTTTTTAAATCAGTGACCGGAAAAATATTTTTAAACCACTGTGCGGTTGAGCGAAAATTTCCATTCACATTAAATAGTTTATGAATTATTTTTTCGATTTATAAAAACTTAACTCATTTGTCAGTGAATTAATTCATTTAATTTGATAAAAGAAAGATTACAATTTAATTAATTCTTAAATCATTATTGCAGTTGAACGCGTGCAATTGATTTTGTTAACAAATGAATTTTAACGTGTATGAAAAAAGAAAAAAACAAAAAAAAATCTATAAACTATAATTTATACAGTTATTGTCACCAAAATTAATTTGCTAAAAAAAAATTGCTGAAAACTAGTAGTATACTTGATATAAAAGACGTTTTACTAATGTTTCTACTAACTTATATTTTTGAGTGTGCACACTCAAAATAGTTTGTAGTTTAAATTAACTGAAAATGTAATTTAAAATAAATGAAAAATCACTTGAAACCCGGTCTACTGACTTTTCATTTAAATCAAAAGAACTTTTCATTTATTTTTAAATGTTAATAAATAAACTACAAAATCCTTAAAAAATAATGATTTTTCATTTATTTCGTTTTTTTAAATTTCAAAAAATTAACTACAAAAGCCGTAAGAATAAATGATATTTAGTTTATTTCGTTTTTTTAACTGACCTAGAAATCGAAAAGGAATTCTTTTTTTAACAAAACATTTTAAATGAAAATATTAACTGTAACAGAAAATCGGTATTTTTATGTAATTTACTTTTTAAATAAACGACAAAAATAGTTAAAAAATATTTTTCTTTTTATTTCAACTGTATAATCATTTAAAAACAAATGTACGGATAACTTTTTAAATAAACTACAGTCAGTTACTGTAATAATATTTTCAGTGCAATAGATGCATTTAAGAAATCATTCTTTTTTATAAAAGTCCTTAATTCGAAATGTATAAAAAAAGCATTTTTGTACTTACAGTATCATCCCTGTCGCACACATGTATACACGTCATGTGCGGTGAGAAGGCATAAAAATTTCACAATCACAACAACTCTTTCACATTTAAGAGACCCCCAGAAAAACACATACATGCATGTGTGTGTCCCCCACACAGGAGAGCATGTGTATTTGTGTCTTTTGTTTTTAAGCACTAGACACAACAACAACTACGACAAGAAAAAAATGTGTTTTTGTATATTTCCCCTCTTTGAGGGCTTTTAATTTTTATTCTTTTATTTTTAGCGTTTTCTCGTATAAAAAACAAAAAATGTATAAAATAAAAATATTGTACACTAACGCCATCTTTTAAATTGTGTTGGAACATGAAAATGGCTTTTTTAGCTTAACGATAAGTGCCATCTGGCTGTTTTTTAAAAAGCTTTTGAAAAAAGGGTTGTTTGTTTGTTTGTTTGTTGTTGTGTGTGGGGTGAAAAAAGTTGAAGGTGGTTTAAAAAATAAAACTTTTTCCTCTTTAAAATGTATAAAAAATGATTTGATGATTTGTATATGAAATGTATAGTTGTTGCTGTTGTTGCTAGTAAGCCAATATTGTTGGTGTTTTTTGTATGAAAAATAAACATGGCTGTGGTTGTGCTTGTTATTGTTACTTTATAAAAATCATAATACTCCTCTTGTTTATGCGTACTTCACAACTTTATAAATTTCTAATAAATTGTAGTATGCTTTTAGGGGGTTTCGGGGTTTGCTTTGATATTCTTTCTCAAGTAAGTGTGTGTGTGTATAAAGTGTAATTTTTCGTATATTTTTTGGGTGGTATTATGTGGCTTTTCATAAATTTATGTTTACTTGTGTTGTTTTTTCACACAATTTTACATTTTTTTTTTATTTCTGTCATTTTAATATTCACTTTTAGGGAGAAGTTTCTTGTTGGTTGTTGATATTACCTTTTACTTGAGTGTTGCTTTAAGTGACAATGACATTTTTTGTTGATATTTTTTTCTTTACATGAATGATGCTAATTGCTAGGACTGGTTTTGACATGAGGGAGTTTCAGTATTTTTGTTTAAATATTATGAAGTTATGATGGGAATATTTTTACTAAAGATTTTAATTACTATATATAAATATTATGAAGAAAATTGTGCTTAATTATATAGTAAAATAAGTTTTTTCTTTTAATTTTTATAGTTTTTAAAAACTTTCTTTAAAACAATATAATTTAGATACTGTGGGACTTAAAGGAAAATCTGCATCATATACATATACAATTTATATACACATAGAAAACAGATTCGTAGTTTCAACCGAAGTTTTGTACATATATCCAGGTACAATCATTTTTTTTGTATTCATTTTTAATACTGTTATAATTATCGAAATTCATTTACAAATTTTTAATTTTTTATTGCTTTAATTGATTGCTTTAATGTTTATGGATTATAAATTCTATAAATAAAAAAAAAACACGTTCCACAAAATTTATTGAAAATTTAAAAAAAAAATTGTGTGACAATCGGGGTCTTTCCATTTGTCAGCCCTTTGCTTTTCCTCTAACCTAAACTCAATTTAATTTTTTTTTAGTCAAATTTCAAATTCAAATTTATCCAGCTTGGAAATTTGAATATTTTTTTATGAAAAAAATTATATCAACAACAGAAAATCAATTGCGTCTTATAATATAAATCAATAAAAATATTTAAAAAAAAACTGTAATGTCTTTGCTGGGATTTGAACTAAGATTGCTAAGATTATAAGGCTGTGTTTCATATTTAGTTGTTGTCTACCCAGTTGGAAACGGCATAAAGACCCCTTTATGACAAAATACCAATAGACACCTACTGACATTTTCATACAAATATGACGAATAAATGATGACATATCTTTAGAGTGTCGTCACTGGCATTTCCAGCGCTCGTCAGTAAGTTGTCATCGCTATTGTTTGGTACTTTATTGCCTTACTCGTTCACTTTAACCATAATAATACAATTTTATAAAGTCTTATATACCATTTTTTAATTTTATTTGAATCTTCCTATAATCAAATTCAAATTATACTAACCATATTTGGGGGCTGCGGTGTAATGGCTAGCGACTTGAACTGTTGCACAAAAGGTTGTGGGTTCGATCCCCATCCAAGGCAACATCAATATATGAAAAATAATATGTATGAGTTTTTTCTATCCCTCATACTACATATCGCAGCGTCCTCCTTCGGTGTTCCCATAGCACTCAACCCCACCGAAGTAAAATAATATAACAAGGTTATGAATTAAAAAACAACACTTTACTATAAAAAATAAAAATGCCCTGTTGGCTGTCCGTCTCCAATATACACAAATTGCCTGCACTTGTACGTACAAACCATACGTCAATGTGGCAATATTTGTGAAAAGGTGACAAGAGGAAATAAGAAGATAAACAGAGAAAATCTGAAGTAGAATGTTTGCATATGTCTGTTTGATCACTTCTGAAATTATTCATATAGAGACAATCTGACAATTAAAATATAAACAATAATACAATTTAATGGAAGATCACTGATGAAGCCTGTCCATAAAAAGGCAGAAACTAGATCTAGTCTGATTTGCAAATTTAATGTGTTTATAACCCTAGTAAAAATAATTTTTATATAATCAGATATGATTTTTATACAATCATTTATGATTTTATACAATTATAACTTGTCGAGTATTGTGAAACATATTTTTTTATATGATTATATCAAAAGATATTTAATTATATAAAATTATATTAACCAGATCCACCATTTTCCGGATCAAATCATGTATGGGTTAATATAATTATATAAAAAATATATTATCTGATCCGAAAAATGGTGGATCTGGTTAATATAATTTTATATAATTAAATATCTTTTGATATAATCATATAAAAATATATGTTTCACAATACTCGACAAGTTATAATTGTATAAAATCATAAATGATTGTATAAAAATCATATATGAATATATAAAAATCATTTTTACTAGGGAACTTTTGAGGAAGGTTTATTCTTCTTCTTAACCTCAAACCTACTAAGCTTCAACAAAGTTCGCCAAATCTTAATCGGATGGCGCGCAATAACTGTTCTAAGATTCATCATCACACTCAATTACAGTGTTGCCATATTTGAAGCCCTTTATCTTTTACCACCTTTCACTTCTTCTCTATTCCATTTCCAAAGAAAGCAATACGCTAATTAATAGGAAGAATTTCCTGAGTGTTGCTTCTCTTTAAAAAAAATAAATAAATAAAAACTAAAAACGTAGTTGTTCGATTTTAAAATTTTAAAATCGAATGAAGAAAATAGAATGTAATTCCCAAATTACTTAGTCGAATGAACTAGAAATTAACTGAATTCCCAAACTTTTCAATTCTATTTAGCAAAAATTAATTGAATTCCTAGCGATTGAATTCAGCGGTTTAACAAATCCAGTTATGAAAAAATTATTAAATCGATTAAAATAAAATCGATTGAGATCAATTCAAACTCCATTCGATGTTTAAAATTGTAGTTTGAGAATTCAATCATTCCATAGTCAATCAGAATTGAAAATAAAATGAAGTCCTTAGAAGCCCTGATAGAGATGACACAGAATAGAAAACTGTAAAAAAAATGCAACAGAAAATAGTATTACCAAGAAGCATATAATATCGCTATGGGATCGCATATCGGATAGAACATTATGGCATTGACAAACAGTCGATCGAAAAAAGAAAAGTGGAATTAAATTTGCAGAAACTAGAAATTACAATAAAATTTAAAATATTATTACATTTTTACCTTTTAAAGATGTTGGTTTATTTCCTTTCTATTGCGATCAAAATAACCAATCTTACCGCTGTCACCAATTATTTTATTTTACCTTTTAAAAACTTTCGTTTATCTCATTTAGATAAACCGGGTTGGTGCTCTTTGCAATTAAAATAACACACACTATTTTGTTTGATAATGAACTTATACACTTTTTTATTAAACACTTTATTTACATGCAACCATATAATACACACGTACACAAGTTTACTAACGATTTTTCATGCAACGACTTATTAAAGCCTGACTGAATTACACAATCGCTAATAACCAGCTAACTCAACTTTTCAGGTGGCATCCTTTTTATAGTTTTACTTCCGTGGTGTAGAGAGTTCCGGAAACACCCAGAGTACTAACATTATAACTCTTAGCATTATACTTAAATGCAGTGCTGCCAGATTGACAGATTTAGTAAATCCTGTTTATCGAGATATTTTTCTTATAAAATTCCAGAATTTTCTTTACTAGACTAATCTAATTTCGTAACAATATATATTAGAATTAAGAAAAACTATTAAAATATTGTATATATGTGATACAATTATGAAAATATCGCAAATAAAAATATAGCGAAATGTTTAAGTTTCACATATTTCATAAATTATTGCACAATTTTCGATATTTAACAATATTTTTCTTTTTTTTTCCCTCATAATTTAGAGATTTTTTCGCCTCTTTATTTACATTTTTAATTTTTTTCTGCGAAAAATCCTTTATATCGTCATATACGCACTTATTTTGTCCGATGTGCGATCCAATATTGATTGTTTCTCCTACAATAAAAGAAGATCAATAAAGTCAGAAAAAAATGTTGATGTATCAGCAAATTTGTAGTCAGAAGTGTGCTTGCAAAAAAGTTGGTAATTTATGCAAAAGGAATTTGCTGTAAATCACCAAACTGATTTCTATAAAAAAAAGAAGTAATTTCGCCAAAAGTTCTGCTAACACTTAGTCAAATTCTTCTTCTTAACCTCAAACATACTAAGTTAAATCCAGAAATTGTGTTATTTTTTATTATTTTAAAAATTGTTTAGAAAACTTTGTAACTTATAGTCTTAACTAGCAATAGATCTGAGCGAACACGAAACAAATCATACGTGAAACAACAACTATAAGTTAAATATAAAACTGTTCAGACGGCCACACTGTCGACATCATTCAGTTAAAAATCTAAAAGTGTATAAAAATAATTATAAATAAAATATATACAGAATCTTTTTTTAGTGTTGTATAACTTATTATTATTGTCCGCACTGTATGTGTTTATCAGCACAATTTTGGTAGCAAAATAAATTAGTAAAACGTTAGTACAAAATTAATTTAGTGCTGAAAAAATATAACTTAAACTTTTGCCGAAAACACAATTCCCGGAAAAAAATTGCTGAAAACTAGTAGACTTGATACACAAGATGTTTTACCAATTTTTCTACTAACTTGTGTTTTTTAGTGTAGTCTTATACAATTCTTGGTATTAAATACTTTTAATTCTAACTAACTCCACCCATCCTTTATTCAACTTGTTGCGTGTTACACTTTTTAATGGCTCATACCTTAATTTGGAAAGGTGTGATAAATATACCTCAGTCTATTCCACCTATATTAATTTTAAGCTTTCGTTTCAAAAATTATATTTAATTCTTATTTTATTTCGTTCCAATAGTACACAATTTTTGCTACCGCCAATGAGCTAGATATCTTATTGTTGCTCTCATAGAAACTTCAGGTGCAGGATTTATTCTTTTTATTTGTTCAAAATCTCTCTGCTAGATTAAAATTGTATTTCATTTACTTAAAGATTTGTAAAACTTATCCTGAAACAAGCACATATGATAATAATCTCTATATGTTTAGGAAAACACATGTCAAGGAAACAAAAAGGACTACTATTGGGGATTAAAATTGGTATTGACCAACTAACGGCATACATACAACGTGTGTGGTGTTGTATGGCAGAGCAATTAACTAATTGTTTACAAAAGGCGGCTTAAACTTAAACATCACAACCATAAAAGGAAACACTTGAATAAGAAAGAACAGCAGGCGTTTATGGATAATAAAATATAAAAACAATTTAGTAAATTATCAATAACAAACTACAAACCAATAAAAAGTATAACTCTAAAAAAGAATACGAAACAAAAAAAAAAAGGATATTTGATAGGAAACTGTTAATTGATAGAAAAGAAAAACACATGTGTTTACAATATCTTCTACTTAATAGAAGCACGCGATTAATAAGATCAGGCAATATTTTGTAAAATGTTAAGAAAAAAAAAAGGATTATAAAAATTGCTTTAGAAAAGGATAATACAAAATTTCTCTATTTTGTACAGTAGTCTATACAGAATGACTTAATATCTTTTAACAATATGTCAATACGAAAACACAAACTATAATTTCAACCCGCGCCATAAAAGTAGAAGAAAAGAAATAAAATGTATCCATTTAGTATTTACTCATATTTCACAGATATTTTATTGTGATGAATTCCTTCGAATGACGACGGCTGACTGACAAATGTTTGGTGATCATAATTATCAATAACAGAGGGAAGTTATAACACGATCGTTTAACATACAATGATCCGGAACTGTAAACAATAAATTGTTAGAAATTTATAGTTATTTTTTTTTTCATGTGATATGATGGCTCGATAATTGATTTATTATCCTTAAATAAAAATAAGGGAGCAGCCAAATCATTAATATCTTTAGCCTTAGGGCAATAGAAAATTTTACTTAGAACGTGCTATTGGAAAATATACAAAAAGGGGGAGATCATGTCTTAAGATCCAGGATTATCTATATTTTGTAAGGAGTTTAGAGTAACATTATGAAATATAAAACAAACATAAACAACACCCTATTTAAGAGTTTGAAAAACATTTCCACATCCTTTTTGAAAACAAAATTTGAAAATTTCTTACTTTATTTTTTATGTTGCTAATGAATTTTTCTTAAAACCTACTCAAGCTTAAATTTTCATTGGAAAAAAAAACCTCCATACCAATAAATAAATTGTAAATATAGTTTAGATTTTAATTAACATTTTGTTTATTTTTTCCCATGTTAAAATTATTTTGTTTTTCATTTATTTTACTGTGCACATTAATCATGTCGATGTGTGCATCTTTGTGTGTGTGTGCTTTTTCTCTAGAAAAACTAAAACTTTAAAATTCGTTTTTCTTGCTACATATGAGTATAGTTCATGTATGGGTACATGTGTGGAAACCATTACCACCATTACTTTATAAACATGCCATTTCCCATTCAATGTCAAATTTGATGTCGTCTGTAATTTGTCAAACTTTCACACAAGTCTGTCTATTTGTTTTTATACAAATAGTTTGCATAAGGAATTTCTAAATGTCTATGTATAAAATTGTATATTTAAAATGTTTTTTTTTTTTAATCTTGATTATTTACTTAAACTTTGTAGAGTATAGAAAATTTTATTAATTAGCTTATTTAAAATAAAAACTTAGATTCTTGTCGTTTATTTTACCTTCTTTTTCTATTTTTAACTACACAATTTCTTTGAGCTTCAAATTTTTTTTTTATATATAAAAAGTTTTTTATTTTTTTAAACTTTCAAATTGTTTATAATTTGTTAATTTAATTGTTATTTCCTGAAGATGCTACACAATGGAGTAGCGAAATATTGAAAATAAAAAACTTTTTATATATAAAAAACAAACCTTAAGCTCAAGGAAATTGTGGAGTTAAAAATAAAAATTTAGATTTTCTGTTAAAGACGCTTGGGCCAGAAAGAAAGAATTCTTTCTTAAATTTTACTTCATTTCTCAATTTGGAACCCCGATATTTAAGACAATAGACGCTGTTACACGTAAAGAAAAAAGATGGCTGGGATGATCAAATTCAAAGAGTATCATAAATTTTTGGGTTTATGATTGCGGCAATCATGTTATTACATATTTGTGACAATCATACTCTTACCTCATTTTTATCATAATATGATCAATAAATTATCACATTATGATTGCAAAATGCTCCCCATATTATCATATTACAGTCCTACATATTATTATATTATTGTCCAATGATCCCTATAGTATTCTACCAGCATTCTGTTGAAGATGGGTTAAAGAGCTATGTATGTTTTTATTAACAATAGTACATCTTTATATTCAATGACTAATTCAGACATTTAAGTAAAGTTATAATTAAATTACTTTTAGTAATAATTTATATCTAAATGATAATAAATTGTGGAAGCTATCAAACGTAGAAAAATATTGTTGAGAATAAAGTATCACAACACATCCAAAAATCATCATAATATGTTCCTGATAATATATTCCTGATGATCATAATATATTCCAAGTGATCATATTATTAACGTGTCGAAAATTTTGTGATCATTAGGGAATGCATCTCGGGAAATTAAGCATTTTTCAGTTCCCGGATTCCCGGGAATTGGGACCGGGAATCCCGGGATTTCAAAAAATGCAGTTTGAAATAATAAAGTTAATTATTTGAAATTTACTTTTACAAAATGTTTGCATCGTTTTGAAAATAGTAAAAATCTTACATTAGGCTTGCTCATTTACTTACAAAATTGTAGTAAAAGTAGTAAACGAACACACTGATTAATTTGTGTACTTGATCGAACTTTTCAAGTTTTTTTTTAACAGGCACTAAAAGGAACTCAAAAATATATTTTTTGAATTACTATAAAATATTTTCTAATTTATGTCACTTGCGGGATCCCGGGAATTCATTCCCGCGAAATCAAAAAGTGCGGGATTTTGCATTCCCTAGTGATCATGTAATATTATATTGTGATCCATAGAATTATATTATAATTATTTTTTACATTATTCTTTACATTTTTTTCAATTTTGTAAATTTTTTAAATTTTACTTTCATTCAAAACTAAAAGCTGTAACACTCCCTGTGGACGCTCTTAAAGAATAACTTCTCTACGTGAGTACAGAAATTAAAAAATAAGTTACTCTTTTTTTATTATCACTTTTTACTTATTTTGTAACACTAAATACTTTAAAGTACAATCTTATTTGAAGATTCTTGGGTATACCAAATTCTTTCTTTCACAAACAATGTCACTATTAAACAGAATACCAATAAGTTGTTTTTAAATTTTTTATATCTTTTTGTAAATTCTTGTTGTTTATTTAACCTTCTTTTTCTATTTTTAATTCCACAATTTTCTTGAGCGTAAGGTTTGTTTTAAATATTAAAAAAGTTTTTTATTTATTCTCAATATTTCGCTACTCCATTGTGTAGCATCTTCAGGAAATAACAATTAAATTAACAGAAAATAACATATATCTTTTTTGTTTAATATGTATTTTATTTCACTCCTTCTTACAACTTCTTTTCACAAAATCTCAGAAAAGAATGACGTTAACTTTTTGATGACGCTCATAAAAAAATATACTGATCATCTTATAGTTGTCAAAACCTTATCAATGATTTTGAACTTGGTATATCTCAATTAGGGTATTCAATTAATCGGCTTTTTATTTTAATCGATTAATCGTTCAAATAATTATTCGGGTTTTTTTCTTAACCGGTTAATCGAAAAAAATTTTAAAATTAATCGAAAAAAAATTTATGTAAAATAACACATACACTTGATGTGTTTTAAATAATTTTATTTAAAAAAAAAGGAACAAATATAAATTCAATAACTCTTCTGAAATTCATAAAAATTGAAAAAAAGGTAATCATTGCGATCAGATTTTATCAATATTTTTATTTTTACTGTCCCCTCTTTCACATATTCAAATTTTATTCAAATCGGGGAGAACCACATCGCAATGAGTTAAAGAGTTAAAGAAGAATATAAGACCCCGTACATTAATTTGTATCTTTTCCTATGCATTGAATACATAAAAAGCGTAAATGTAGAGAGGAATTTTGTTGAGAATTTATTTTCCCTCTCCGTTTTTGTACCTCCATCCCTTTATTCTATTTTATTAATTCAGAGTGCTCACTAAACAAACTTTAATACATTGAGCATTAATTATAATTAATAATTTTAATAATCAGTAATTATAATAATTATTAATGCTTTCGTTTAATATCAATGTTAAAAAAGTCGTAAAAAATAATTAAAAATTTATTATACGTAAATAGATACTACTTTATTAGATAAGTCACAACAACAAAGTAGTAATTTGTAAGATGACAAAGCAAACTGTGATAATTTTATGTTGTTTTTGTTTTTTCTTTGTTATTTAAGATGTTTATTAACGCTCCTACTTGAAAACATAAAATTCTCATTGTGTTGAAGCTAACAATTATTTCTAGAAATTCTAAAAGTCGTCCCTTGATTATATTTTTTAGGCCATAATGAAATCCGGATAGGTACAAGCCTACATCAAATTATTTATCACGATTTTTTTTTTTTAAATTTTGAGATTTTAGCATATTTACTTTAATAAAAAATTTATATTTTTAACCTTTTTCGTAATTTTTTACCAATTTCGATTAATCGATTAATTGTATGAAATTATTCGAATTATTCGTTATTCGAAATTTGGATATTTTAAATTATTCGAACAATTTCTGAGCAAAATTTTTCGATTAATCGAATAACGATTAATCGACTGAATACCCTAATCTCAATACAAATAATAATATGATTATAATTCAATGAGAGGAATATTATTGTTTATATAATATACGATTGTAGACGAGAGAAAAATATAATAATCGAAAGAATAGAGAGATTTTAACTATAAAATAATTATAGACGACCTTATCATTTGCAAAGTATGATTAATACATTAATAATATGATTGTAACAACCATTTCTGGCAGTAAGGAAAATATAACCACATCTTTTCTCTACGTGTAGTTGTGATTCTGAATTTGGGTCCCAGGAATTTAAAATTATTAAATACAAAGTAATTAGCTTTCAATGCTCGAAATTTTTAAATCATTAAAAAGATTTTTTTCTAACTTTTCATTGTAATTTTTGGCAATAGAAAAAATGCTTTTAAAATTTGTTGTCTGCTTTAAGCTGACAAGCACAGTAAATCCCTTGTGCTTTTACTTAACAATTTATCGTGATTTACGCTTTTAGAAAAATCGAAATTTAGCCAAAATGTAACGCTTAATAATTACACTATGCGACAGTCAAAATCGGGATGGGATGAAACCAACGGGAAATGTTATATCGGTCAAAAACAAGTTATACGTGTCCCGGCGTTTCGCTGGGTCACCCCTAGGAATCGAGATATATCTTTTTTTTGACATAACTCGAGAACCACTAGTCCGATTTTGCTCAAACAATTTTAAAAAAATTAAAAATTATAATTCCTTTAATCTGTTCATACAACGTTTTTCTATATACTCAACAGTTTTGCCGGTAAAAATAAATGTTTGTTACCGCTACCATAAAAATCAATAACCTTTTGTTTATTACTTTTTTTTAATATTTTAGGCAAAAAATATTTTTTCTTCATACATTTATTTTTACCGGCAAAACTGTTGAGTATATAGAAAAACGTTATATGAACAGATTAAAGGAATTGTAATTTTTAATTCTTTTAAAATTGTTTGAGCAAAATCGGACTAGTGGTTCTCGAGTTATATCAAAAAAAAACCACCAAAGGTCAAATCGATATATCTCGATTCCTAGCGGTGACCCAGCGAAACGCCGGGACACGTATAACTTCTTTTTTACCGATATAACTTTCCCCGGTAGTTTGAACCCTTCCCGATCACTGACCCCTACCATTTGTCTCACAGTAATATTATTTAAATTTGCATGATTTACTACTAATATTAAATAAATTTTGTTTTGTGAAGTTTTATGAACATTTTGCCATGCTTTGTTAAGTTAAGACAATGTCCTCTAGAGATATCATGAGAGGACTCTGTGAGTCGTTAGGCCCAAACAATATCGAACTGGGATTCTTCTTCATTATTTTTTTCCTGGAATATGTGCTTACTTCACCAACATATTTCTCCAAGTATGGCTTCTGGCGAATTTTTTCCTTTATATCTGCAATTTTTGATATCTAAAATATAAGTTTATTTCAAAGGGCATAGAGACTTGATGATAATGCTCGCCTTGCTCGTCCGATTGAGTGGCTAGATGTTCACTAAAATAGTTCGTATGATAATGTAAATAGTGGATCTTTAAAGACATATTTACACCAATTTTGGAAAATGCTGTTAATATATTTCGACTAAAACTTCGTACATTGCGGAACGATTTTTGCGATTATTATAGGTGCAGGTTTAAAATCGAATTTTTTCGGAACTTTAGATCTTATGTATACAATTTTCTGATGAAGTTTTCATCTTTGACTACTACAAATGAAATTTGCTGCAGAACATATTCACAGAACATTTTAACCCTTTAAACGCACTTTTTAGGGTAGTTTCTTGATATTTCTTGAAAAAAAGCACTAAAATGACCCATGAAAATTGCAGATATAGAGTTAAAACATTCTACAAAAAAATGCCTACTGAAATTCTGTTGAGGACATCCGAACTCAGAATTTAGATCGGAAGAAATTTTACACTACTTTTTTAGTCTTATTCAATACAGTGTTGGCGAAAAAAATTAAAACTTAAAACCGCCATAAAATTTTACTGTACCCATACATTCTTCTGGCATAGGAATTATTCACCCCCAAAAAATGTATTGTACAGTGTAATTGAAATTCCCTTCACGAAATTTGATTCGCTTTCCTGAATATGATCCAAATCAAATATTGGTGTAGGGTATCAGTATCATAGTCGGCATGCCTCGGCATGCCTGACCATAATTTTCTTGTTTTTATTGTAATAGATAATCTAGAGATTCAATCATAATTTTGTAATTTGGAAGAATACCCAGTAAAAACATGGTAATGACATGTCATTACCATACGGATTACCAAGAAATGATAGGTCATTACCTTTTGCATTACTTTGAAATACAAAATAATAACTTACTGATAATAAGTCCTAGAAGTACTTATATATTCTTGCAAAGTACTCACTTACTGGTAATTGATGAAATAAGAACCGACTTTGTCTTTTCTATATTGATATTTTATTTATTAAATTGTTTTGAACTAAATAGGAAATTTTCCAAGGTAAAAAGTTATTTTGCCAATATGACCAAATATTTCACAATGTAGGGTAACCACTTATATCCTACCTTCTGAGTAACCACTTATTCTATCTTTGTGAGTAACTTCTTATTCTTTTACTGTGGGTAACTCATTATTCTCACTTTTTTTCTGTTTGTAAGCGAGACGGTAATGACCATCCATGAATTTTTAGACATCACGAACAAAAGTTATATTGCGAATAAATAGCCTGGTAACCAGTGAAACCCTTTGCTTGCTACTTACTTGCTTAATTACTTGGTAATGTCTGTTTTTGCTGGGTAGTTTTATTTATCTATCCCGTACAATAGAAAAATCATCACAAATTATTTATCAATATTTGCCATTTTTATAAAAACTCTTAATTAATCATTAGAGTTTGTTTGATCTATTTTTTTTTTTTTTTTTTTTTTTTTAGAAAACATAAATTATAGTCATTGACAAAAATGTTAATCAATCATTTGTATTTAGTTTCATATGTCTGTATTGACCATAATAGTGACAATATGTTTATATATACTCACACACATGTAAGTAAATATAAACAAATGCAAGCTATTGTTTATAAAATATTATAGATTTTTTTTTTTAATTTATTCAAAATCTACATAATGATAAATTGTATAAATCTCTACAAATATCATGTTGCAAACTGTAATACAACCTATAGGATGGACACTTAGTAAATTAGTCGGCAGGATTCAAAATTGCTTTTGAAATATTTTTTGTTTGTCCCAAATATTTGTTTATTATTGGAAATGGTGCACTCATAGAAATAATAATAGCAGAAAAAACTACTAAAAATTTGCTAAAAATGACTTTGCAGAAAAACTGCTGAAATTAGCAAATTGTTTTGATAAATACTAGTAAACTAAGAACTGCACAAATGAAATTCTTTAACTTACATATTTGTAGTTATAGTAGATTTAACTTTTAGTTAATTGTAAATCACAAAATATACTGCAAAATCAAATTAGACTAAAAATAGCAAAAACAAACTGTTATATCTACAAACTTTTTGTTATTTTTAAGATAAATTTAGTTGAACACAAATAGCAGTCTATCCTGCTAAAATCAACAGAAATATTTGCTAAACAAATAGTAACCTGCTGATTTCAAAGTTTTGATTTGCACTAAAAAAAATTTAAAAAATTTTAATTCCTATTTTTGTAATTTTTAGGTGTCTATTCCTACGAAAAGTCTGTGACTCTTAGTTAAGACTGTATTCCCCAGTATTTGTTGTTGGAAAGTCTTAATAAATTATATTTATTCAAATTTTTGTTTGAAAACTTCAAAAAAATTAAGATGGTATGGATACAATCATAACATTGACAAATAAAATTTGAAATTTTTTAATTTTATTGTTGTTTTGTATGAAAAGTTATGACTCTCAGTCTTAAAAATAGGCTTAAGACGGTCACAATGAGTCACAAATAGGAATAGGCACCTTAGTCTACTTATTACTTAGCAAAATGTATTGCTGATTTTAGCAGTTTAATTAAAATTTAACTTAAATGTAACCAAAAGTTTTGTAAATTTAACAGTTTTATTTTTGCTTCCCTAACTTACTAATATTTAGCCAAAATAATTTACTAATTTTAGCAGCTTTTCTGCAAGAAGTTTTAACTAACATTTTTACAGACTATTTTCTGTTAGTATAAACATTATGAATTTTTTTTTTTGCCAAACGCGCTATTTTGGTTAGTGCGAATTGCATTTGCGAAAAAATTTCAAATACTTTGTGTTTTTCAATAACTTAAATTTTTAAAAAATTTTGCTTATTTAAAATAGAGATTTTCTAATTAATTTTCAAATTTATCTTTGATCTGTCCCTTTTTTCTCAAATCTATTAATTTACCTCATATGGAGATAATATGTTTGATTGAAATCATTGTACTTACCCATACATACATACACATGGCACATCCTTTTCATACACATACTATGAAATAATTGAAAATAATCCTTTTACTTTTTCTTCATAAAATACTTGTAGTATTTACATTTTAGTTGCTGTTGTACATCCATGATTGTCTGTGATGTGGTTGCTTAGAATTGATTACGAATCCTTTTTTTATTTTTGAATAACAAAAAATTAAGTTAACAAAATTAAAACCGGATGTAAGACCTTTTATCTGCATATGTAAATTAAAAACATACTTACAAACAACACACGTTGCAATTTCCAATCGATTTATTTTAAACAAAAAAGGAACAAATTTTTTGTACAAAACAAAAAACACATACTTACATGGTGTAAATTTAAACTATGCGAGGACGGTTTAGGGAATTTTTAGAATTTTTAGAATTTTCTAAAGTCAACAAGAAGTCCTCGCTTTTAACATTAAGACAAAGATAATGATCAGAGCTTTCAAGAATTAATTCCTTAATTCAATTTTTCAATTCTAAATTAAAAATTCGATGAATTAATTCACAAAGCACCATATATTGAATGGAATTAATTCATATTTGTTTTCGTTCGATTTATTTTGTTACGAATTAATTCAATTGCTATATTTCTTTTTATTAAATCAAATGAATTAATTAACTGGTGAACGCGTTCAATATTATAAATCGAACGGCAAAAAAGTGAGTTAATTCCTTACTGAATTAATTCACCACTGAATTCATTCAATTTCATTTTCATTTAGTGAATAAAAAAAAATAAAATTACATTCAGTGAATTAAAAACAATAAAATTACATTCAGTGAATTAAAAAAAATAAAATTACGTTCAGTGAATTAAAAAAAAAATACGGCCTCCCTGGGCCGACATCAAAGGTTTAAAAGGCTTAATTCTTTCATTCACTTTTTAAAAATTAATGAAATTTGGGTTAAATTTCATTCGCTAATAGCATTCTTATGGAATTAATTCGATAGATTAATTCCCTATAGCTTAAAATTATATGAATTCATTCTATTTTGATTGAATTCTAACTGAATGAAACCCAATTTACCTGAATTCATTTAATAAAAAGTGAATGAAAAATTATTTGTTTTCATTCACTTAATCAAATGAAAAATTTTAATTTGTATGTAATTGCTGAAATATTAGCATAATACAATGAAAAATGTTTAAAATTCATCTAACAGAAATAAATAGTATCGTATGCTTTGGTTTTGATTATATGTTAGTTTCAAACTACACTGCACTAAGTGAATGGTAATAATTTTTTCATTTCATTTTTAGTAAAATGGTGAATGAACATGCGATTTGAATGATTCAAGTTAGGAATTCATTCAATTCATATTAAAGCTTTGGGAATGAAGCTTATGAATGAATTCTTTACGAATGGTTTAAGGGAATGGTAAATGAATCTTTTTAAAATCTGAATTTAATTTTTAGTGAATTAAGCTTAAATTGAATTAAGTTTTTCGAAGCTCTGGCCGACATCATCAAAATAACTTAATTGATGTCAGAAATTAAAGATCAATACCCAGTCAGAAATTGCCAGTGGTACAAATTATCAAGCACTGGCAAACCACTGGGTAACCACAGTGTTAAAAATAAATGACTGGTAGAACACTAATATTGGGACGCTTTGCCAGCGTTTGTAAAAAGCGTATTGGCAGTATTTGTTTTACAAAAATTTCGGTGGTTTATAAAAAAAAACCACAGGCAAAAATCATACTTGGGAATTTTTCATTGGCATTGAAATTTAATTGGCATTACTTGATCTCAATGCCAATGTCAAAAAATTGAATTACCATTCAATGCCAATGAAATTTTGAAATTTTTTTCAATTGGCATTGATTAAAACTATGGTAATGAAATGTACATATAATTGAAGTAAAAGCATTGTATACAAAAAAAATTGTTTTATAAAATAGGAAATTAAGACAAGAATGAAAAATTTTAGAGCTACAAACATTATAAAAATTCGCTATTTTTTGAAGTTATATTAAGTACACTGCTGTTCACTATTCTTTTAACACTGGTTGGTCTAGATGCATCAGCCTCGAGTAATGTAAACTTGACGAAATAGCGAAGAGAAATACGCGAACTTAAAATTTTTTTTTAATTTGTTCTTTTATCAAAACATGAAAATAAATGCTTTTTTCATCAATTATAATTGGGCATTTAGGCATTGAACAATGCCAATTAGAAAAACATTTCATTGGCATTGATCAATTGTAATGCCAAATGTCAATTGTAATGTCAATGAAATCATCAGTTAATTGGTCCATTCAATTAACTAGTCCCAAGTATGCAAAAAATGGGCTCAGAGTGCTATGCCAAAGTTTGCAACCAGTGCTACATATTCAGAAATTGCGGCGGTACAAAAATCAATTCACTGGTAGTGCAGTGATTTTTTAAAAAAATATTAAGCTTTGTTAAAAAAAAGGTTTGTAGTCAGAAGGTTCGGAGTTCAAATCCTGTTGCAAGCAATTAAGATTTTTTTGTTTTATAAAATCTGTTTTCAAAACTAATTTATTGTTTGTTTTCTCAACGCTGGCATATTAGTTCCAACAACTTTTTCCAACTTATTTATTGGTTTTGCCAAAGTTCTAAAATTTTGTTTCTCCAGTGCTTTTCCAGTGCTTTTTGTACAACCGGGTCCTTTTGTATAATGATGTTATCATTTTGGGAATGAAAAAGCATTTTTTGCCATCACTTGTACCATCTGTTAAAGTGCTGTGACATCGCTTTCCCGTCTGTATTTTTCTGACTGGGTAGTTTCGTTATTATTTATTATAACAGAAATTATAACAGAAACTAGCTCAAATTTTATTTTCAAAAAAATGCGGTTTCCATATAGATAATTTTTCTATCAGTATGTTTTTACATGAAAAAGGGGCGGAGGACCCAATTGTTGAAAGAAAAAGATCAATGTTTATTCATATTAATTTGTTAACTCATAAAGAAGTAAGTAAACAAAAAAATATCATCAAACTAATTCCAATAAAAAACTTTAACATTTTTACTAATAACATTTGTTTGTGTAAGCGCTAAAATTATTAGCCATAATCACAGTGTTGTTTGTCTTTACAAAGAAACACGATTTATATCTATATTTTGCGACCTATAGCTTGCGCAAAAAAATATATATATACAGAGATAGGGAGACTAACGGACATCGTTAAATCGAAACAAAAAACGAGTAAAAAGGTTAAAGTCGGGCATGCCGACTATACAATACCCTACACCAGTCTGGTTAAAAGCCAACTAATGTTTGGATCCGAAATTCGAATGGGTTAAAATGAGGCTTGTGTCAAAATTTTCTATAATGTGAGTCAGCGCACCAAATTTCATTAAAATATCTTAATATTTGCGACCTGCAGTTTGTAACAAAGCCAATTTTGGGGGGACCCTTATATGGGCACTAGTTCTAAACATGGACCGATGTTCACCAAAATCAATAGGCTGCGTTATTGGGCCAACATAGGTCTGTGTACCAAATTTCATCAAAATATCTTAATATTTGCGACCTGCAGCGTATAAACAGTATAATTTTGGTAGGACCCTTATATGGGCACTATGTCTAAACATGGACCGATGTTCACCAAAATCAATAGGCTGCGTTATTGGGCCAATATAGGTCCCTTATATGGGCACTATGTCTAAACATGGACCGATGTTCACCAAAATCAATAGGCTGCGTTATTGGGCCAATATAGGTCTGTGTACCAAATTTCATCAAAATATCTTAATATTTACGACCTGCAGCGTATAAACAGTATAATTTTGGTAGGACCCTTATATGGGCACTAGGTCTGAACATGGACCGATGTTCACCAAAATCAAACTTGTTCGTCCTTGGGCCAACGTAGGTCTGCGTACCAAATTTCATCAAAATATCTTAATATTTGCGACCTGTAGAGTGCGCACAAGATTGCATGGACAGACAGACAGACAGACAGACAGACAGACGGACGGTCGGACGGACGGACAGACGGACATCGTTAAATCGAAATAAAAAAAAATTCTGAACCGATCGGTATACTATTTTTTGGTGTTACAAACATCAGCACAAACTTATAATACCCTGACCACATAGTGGTGTAGGGTATAATGATTCTGGGTCGATCAGTATACTAAAATATTTTTGATGTTACAAACATCAGCACAAACTTATTATACTCGTACCCTGTTCACGAAGTGTTGTAGAGTATAAAAATAGTAAAAAATGGTATTGATTTGGTTTGGCCTTGCAAGCCCACGTCCCGCCAATTAAAAACGTCACCAAAAACATCGGCGGAGGTTTCTAATAAGCCAATGTGGGCACTGTTTACCAAAATTAGAAAAAAATTGCTAAAAATAAAAAAAAATGGTTGAAATTTGCAAAAAAAATCGCTTAAGTTGATAAAATAGACAAAATGAAAAATCTCCAAAAACAAAATAAAGAAAAAATTTGTAGAATGTTGAAAAACTTTAAAATTAAAAAAAATCTTGAGAAATAAAGAAAAAACCACGAAAATTGGATAAAATAAAATAGACATTACGAAAAGGTTAGCAGTGGAAAAAACACAATTAAAAAAAAATCGCTAGATTCGAAAAAAATTGCCAAAATTAAAAAAAAAACTTTATGGAACTTAAAAAATCGCGAAAATTGAAAACAAATAGAAATCATTCACCAAAGTTAGACAAATCGCTAAAAACTAAGAAAAGCGCTAAAAAATTAAAAAATCGTCAAAATTCTAAAAATGGCTTAAATGAAAAAAATAGACTGCAAAAAATTTACAAAATTAAAAAAAAATTGCCGAAATTGAAAAAATGTTTTTGTTGTGAATTCTATTTGGAATTTGTCAAAACCGAACATAAATAACACTAATTTTAATGTTTTAAAATTAAAAAAAAAAAGATTATTAATATTGAAATGAATCGACAAAATCGAGAAAATCTCCATATATTCGAAAAAAATAAACAACAAACAAACATACGTATAATAGTATTCAAGGAGTACTTTTATGTAAAATTGTTGCTTTTCAAAAAGTATTGATTTATGACTGGATTTTACCAAATTAGACAAAAGTATAAAATTCTCATCTAGTTGATCAACTTTTTGTACGTTATGTAATGTTACGGTTTGTGTGTTCCAATCATCATTTTCTCATTGCAGACAACTGCAGAGTTGGGGTGATGCCCACGAAACAATTGTATTGTCTATCATGAAAATGATCAACCTTTTTGAAACAACAAATAAAATTTAATATGACAAAATTGTATTAGAATTTGGACTTGAGGTAGAGGAATATTCTAACTAAATATATGAAAATACAGAAAGTCCTTTAAAAAAACTTTCCTAATTTAAAAAAATCGCCTAAAAATTGCAAAATTAAAATCTCGCCAAAAGCTAAAAAACAATCGATCAAAATAAAATTTAATCTTAATTGAATATTTAAAATCGTTTAAATTAAAAACAAATATAAAAATTTAATCTTAAAAAGTACCCTGCACCAAAAGTGTTGTCCATTTTCGTTTTACAATTTTTTTGACACATATTTCTTTTGATTTTAGCAGGATAGACTAAATTTAACTAAAATAGAACAAAAAATTTGTAAATATAACAGATTGTTTTTGCTATTTTTAGTCTACTAATATTTAGTAAAATTTTCTGCAGATTTTACAATATAATTTGCCATTTTAACAGAAATATAACTAAAACTTTCTTGTAAATTTAACAGTTTTTTTGTTGTTCTTATCTGATAGTTTCAAAAGTTTGACTAATTTTGAGTAGCTTTTTCTGCTAGTTTTACAGATTTATTTGTACACTCAAAATAATACGTCTGTTGGCTGGACAGAAAAATTTGTTAATTTAACAAAATTTATTCCTGTTTTTTGGCTTAAAATAAAATTTGTTGATTTTAACAAATTCTTTTGTTAAATTTAAGTAAAAAATTTGTAAAACTACAGTTTTATCTATAATTATACTGAGTCGTAGAATTTATGGAAAATTTTTGTTAAAAATTTCCGAGGGTCCAAGGCCTCGCCAAGGTCCATTTTTGGATAGAGATAACCGCTTTCGCTGGGGTATTGTACGGTTAGGGGTAGTCGAAGTCGGGAGGGAAAGAAATAGCGTCATCTTTAAAATATCGGATACATTGGTCGTGATGTATCGAATTTTAAATGGTCGTGATTTCTTAATTTTGTTTAATATTGTGTTTTTGAGTATTAGGGTTTTTTTAGTTTTCAAATCTTGGTTTAGTTTTAATTTAACGATGTTTACAATTTTGGCGATATATTTCTTTTAATTTTAGCGATTTTTTAATATTCTTTTTTTTTTTGTTAGCGCTTTTCTCTTTCAATTTAATTTTTTTTTTTTTTTAATTGTAATATTTTCTTAGTTTGATCTATTTTTTTAGTTCTAACAATTTTTCTATATTTAATCGAATTTTTCTAATGCCAGCGATTTTTTTCAATTTCGGCGGGATTTTTTAATTTAATTAAGGCCCACGGTGCGTTGTTTCATAGATACTACGAGTATAGAGGTGTCTCATGTTAATATGATGAAATTATCCTATTCGGGATCCTTTTTTCATACAATCTTCATACTCAAGTTATCGGCTCAAATAATTTTTAAACAACCCTCGTTTATATCTGATATAATGAGTAAAAGTAGCTCATTATAAAGGATTGCTTTAGCTTTTTTTAATTTTGCTCACTTTTTTCAGCATGAAACAGACAATTTTGGGTGTATTTTTTTCTAAAGAAGTTACAGCATAACGCATTAATTTTAAGTGCTTGATAAGAATTTAAAATATTCTATATATTAGTATACGAGTACTTTGTTAACTTTTTATGTAAAATAAAATAAATTATACACAATTTTACAGTCTAGCAAATATCTATCTATGTATGAATGTAACTATTTTACATACTTGGTCTTCATGCATAAATATTTACATGCATATAAAATTAAGGAAGAATTCCTTATATCCTTGTTCCTTGATCACATTGCTTCCGATTCAACTTCAATCAATTTATACATAAGAGTATTATAACATATGAGGACATGCCTTTTTGAAGGCCACTTATGTGGTCTTCTAACCATTGGTAATTTAACACCTTTTGAAATATAAAATTTTGAAAAGACCTCACAGTGAATATTTTTCTAATGTATCATTATCATCTGTATCAAAGAAAATATTGAAAAATGAAGAAAACTAGCAAATCATTTTTCCCCATTTTTATTAATGTATGTTTTTCTTTTTATTGTTTTCCAGACAGCTTGTCTTCTTCAAGTGGCTGTGTTCTATAACACTTCAAGTACTCTAGCTCTTTAGTATAGGAATGCTATATGTACAAAGTCTTAGACAAAACCACTTAAGGCCGCCACTATGTCTGGTCTGTCCTCGTATGATGTTGTTTATTTCCTTAAGATGTTACACATCTTTTGGACCTCACACAATCGACCAGCGTTATTAGGTTTAGGATTTCCCTGTTTTAGTATTTTATTTGTATGTCAATTGTTTATTAATGTGACATTTGACATATTTTTGTGGCACTTTTTAATATTGCGACTTCTTTTTTGTGAAATGTCCGGTTTTTGGCGGTCAACCGTATTATATCAAGAGCAGGCGGCAACGATTGATATGGGTTGGAAGTGATTGTTATTTTTTGTTTCAATTCAAGTGGGTATGATGAGAGTAAGGGAATTGCATTGTTCCCAAACAAATACTCCTACTTGTCTAACTGAAAAATTTTAAAATTTTCTTAATATGAGAAGCAATCACTTCCTTATTTAATTTAAGAAAATGAAAATCAGTAGTCGGCCTAGATTTTTAAAATGTTTTTATGATTGTAATACTTTGGTTAGAGTTTTAAAAAATACTGAGCACAGACGAGTGCACCGATATCTCGCTTTAATGCAGTTTGTGATTTTTCTTAAGTGAAAAATTAATAATGGCAAAACTTAGCTTATTGTTAACGAATTAAATGAAATATTAAATAATTACTAAGCCAATGAAAAAAGTCCTGATATAAGTCTATATAATCCTCAGGGCAGCGACTTTCATGCACTTAAAAATTGAAAATATGCGCTTAAAATATGCAGTAAAAAATGCGAAATATGCACATAAATGGAGATATGTACTAAAAATCCAAAAATATGCACTAATAATCCAAAAATAAATGCTTCAGAACAAAAAATGTACTTTAAATTTATCGATTTTTAAAAATCATATCTATTACTCGAGAACGTTTGGTTAAAAATTAAACTCAATATAAATGTCTAAGTAGATGACAACTTGATATTTTCCTTCAGTTAGGTTTGCAAATTGTTCTTTTTCTTTATTTTTCATTAGATCTAACTTTTTATTTTTTTTTTTAAATATGAAAAAAATATGCAATTTAATGAAAAATATGCAAAAATATGCACTAAAAATCTTAAAATATGCTAAAAATATGCACTTAAAAGCAAAATATGCAAAAATATGCAACAACAAATCGATGCCATTTTGTTGCAAATTCTTTGATTCGGAAAAGTATTTGGTCAAAATCATTTTTGGATTAATGACTACAATCATGCATTTGCATGAAAGTCGCTGCCCTGATAATTATAAATATAATTCCACATCACACCATTTCTTATTTGATTCGAAAACTGGCATACATAATTTTACCTCATGGAATTACATGGAATTTAATCTTTCATAATTTGAGTAGAAAAATGGGTTTGTCAAATGTGATCAAGTTATATATAATTTGATACAAAAATTTTATGGTCATTTGAAAAATTTTCCGAAAATAGAAAATTTTGTTTCGGATTTATTTTATAAAAATCACGTGAAAGTGTGAAATATCTGAAGTTAATACCCACAATGAAATAAATTGATAATATGCAAAAAAATTGCATTTTTCATTTCTAGTGTCTATAACGGCACTTTTTTGCCAAACTCATTTCCCTTTGCAACATGAATTAAATTTGTTTAAGGATTAAAAAACTTATGGACCAAACAAAAGTTTTCTATAAAAAATATTTTATTTTCTGAATTTGAACGTATTGAATACGATTTCCAGTAAACAAGCAACCCTAAGCGAGAACACTTATCTTACAATCACCGAAGAATTCTGTATATTTGGAAAAAGTCGCGGTTTTCTTTCTAAATCCCAACATCTGGCAAAATATATTTTGATCAAAATATCTTAAAAGCGCCATAATTTTCGCGCGGTTAACAAAAATAATCGGGCACGGATTTAGCGTGCTTAAAAATTAATTCAAATTAAATAAACACAAAAAGTCATTCATGTCGTAATTTTTTTTTAAGTTTGTGCTGATGTTTCTTACACCAAGAAATATTGGACCAACTCAGAATCACTTTTTGTTGCGATTTAACAATGTCCGTCCTTCCGTTTTTAAAAAGGGGCCAAAAAAGTAAGAGGGTTAAACAGTTCCGCAAAAATATTTACCATGAAATTCTACTAAAAGTCTCTGAAGACATCAAAGTTAAAAATTTAACTTCAATGCCAGAAATAAGTCAAATCTTAAAATGTGTTTAAGGGTTAATCTCGAATTGGCGCTCAAATATCCAACAAATCTGGATTTTCGGGGGAAACCATGTTAATCTTCCATTTTAGATATAGGACGTGTTCACCGAATTTATATAAAACACTATGAGAAAATTTTTGTGGAGATTTTAACCCTCTAACTCTTCAACTTAAAATGTGGCACAAAAATGTTCCCCGTAGTGTTTTACAACAGTATGGCAACATCAAATAATTTGAAATGTTTTAAGCTAGAACTGAAAAACATCATGCTCAGCTAAACTAAGTTTAATTTTGTGTTGAGATTAACTTAACAGCCCAAGTTTAATTGAGATCCAAAAAGCAAGGACTAAGTGGTCTAAATGTAAATAGTATAAAATTCATTGCGATATAATTATTACAATACAGTGCAAGCTCGGTATTCGCGGCTACCTATTATCGCGACGGCCCGGTTATCGCGACGGCTTAATTTTTAACATTACTGGTTATATAATCGCTACAGTTTACGAAAAACGGGTTCTATTTTCGCGACTTTTATCTATTTTTTTAAATTTGATTACAATGTCTATAACCAAAAAAGGGGAATCCCCGTCTTTTGGTATATTAACCTTTTTGGATGATTTTGATCTTCAATTTTGCCAGTTTATTTGTGTCATTTGTTGTGTAAATATATGTATGGGAAAAACTCAACATATTTTAAAGTCAACCATTTCTCAAAAATTAGAGATTTTAAAAAAATTTAAAAGTGGAGATTCGATAAATTCAAATTGCGTGAATTACAAGTTGCATAAGTCTTCGGTTTACTGCATTATAAAGCAAGAAAATTCATTAAAAAAGTTCGTACGTACAACAGAAAGTGAAGCTGGCAAACGTTCCACCTTAAGGAAAGCTGAGTACCCAAGAATGGAAAAAATGCTTTATAAGTGGTTTGTAAAACAAAGAGAAAAAATGTTCCAATATCAGCCAGTCATTTGTATTCCAAAATTTATCAAACCAATTCAGGTTTCAATGCCATTGAATGATGGTTGAAGAAATTTAAGCGTCGACATGGAATTGGATTTTTAAAAATTACGGGCGAGAAATTGTCTTCGAAACCTCATCTTATTGATCCATTTGCGAAAGACTTTAAGGATTACGTTGAAGAGCATGGGTTGACTCTTCACTAAATCTACAATACCGACGAATCCGGTTTATATTATAGGATGCTTCCAAATCACACTCTTGTCACATGTAATGAGATAACGGCTCCCGGAAGAAAAATATGTAAAGAGCTAATAACTTTTTTGCCCTGTTCAAATACGAATGGCACAGACAAACTGAAATTGTTGGTTATTGGAAAATCAAAAAACCCACGGGTCTTTAAATGCTTTTCAATAATCTTGTAATATACAAGTGCAGTACCCCGTGTAGAAACGGTAATGACATATCATTATATTTTGGACTACCAGTAATGACACCGACTTACTTTCTGCATTATTTTAAAACATATAATAATGAGTTACTAATAAATACTTACTTTTTTCATTATTTCAAAATAAAAAATAATGTATTACCAATAATGACTTATATTTATCATAATTTCAAAAATAAAATAATGTTCAAGGTTTTTTTGTAAATTTTTTAAAATCTATTTTTAGACTCAATATTTTTTCAACACTGGTAATGATATATGTAACCACATATTTTTTGATTTTTTGTATGTTGGCGAGTGAGCTGACTTGTGCGCAGCTCACTCGCCAGGTTCGATTCCCGCACAAGAATATTTAAAAAGAAATTTTTACATTAAAAAAATATTTTTTTTTATAAAACTCATTTTTTTGAAAATCTATATAAGAGTATAGGTAACGACATATTTTCGATTTTTCGTATGCTGGTGTGTAACTCATTATTTTTCGCGACATCGCCATATAAAGGTAATAAGAAATGTAATAATAAAATCAACTAGTTACCATTACCAGGTATGTAGTTACATAACCACATATCTGGTAACGATTTTCTACACTGGGTAATAACGCCTGGAGGACATCATTTATATTCAAGGACTGGTTCCATCACGAATTTGTTCCCCACGTAAGTTAATTTTCACCAATTAGTAAAAGTAAGTTGTTTATAAGTAAACATTTTTTTGGTCCGAGAATTTTTGGCCTCAAAGGTCTGCCGCAAAAAGCAGTTTTTCTTTTGGATAACGCGTGTCACCCAGTTCAGGAACTAAAAAGTGATGATGGTTTAATTATAGCAATGAATCTACCCCCCAATTGCATTGCGGTTATTCAACCGTTAGATTAAAACTTCATTAACTTGGTTAAATTATATTATAAAAACAGCTGCTCACCCACTTGCTTGGCGAGGAGGGAATAAATTTGGAGCTCAAACTAAAAACCTTCAATCTCAAAAATGCAGTTCAAATTCTAGCTACGTCCTGGGATAAAATATCAGTGTCCAATATCCAAAAATCCTGGAACGTCTTGCTCGAATTCGGTAGTGAATGGAGTGAAGAGGATAACATGCCCTTAAATATTTTACAAAATATAATTCACGAAGAAAACGAAGATCTTTCAACTTTTGGTACACTTGTAGCTCAAATTGGTACGGAACATCTTTTCACGAATCCTGACATAAACAACTGGATTCAAGAAGAATTTCATGTGGAAAGTAATCAAAAGCAAATGGAATTATCAGATACGGTATCGGATGATTTATACGATAGTGTTTTCATGAAGAAAATAAAATTAAAGTGGACGATGCTATAACATCGATAAACATATGCATACAATGATGGGCTTTGGAAAATGATAAGCCGACAACAGCAATATATGAACTACGGGATTCAGCTGTTATTTTAAAAAATAATTTGCCAAAAATGCAACTCAAAATCTCCAATTTCTTTAAAGATGTGTAAAATGTATATATATCAATAAAAACAATTCTAATTTTAAAAATTACATAAAATTTTTCAATAACATTTTGGGTTCTGTTATCGCGAAAATTCAGTTTTTGCGACAGGTCTGGTTTTTAATTAGTCGCGAAAATCGATCTTGCACTGTATATATGTATATTATTTGATATGGAGTACAACAGATTTTTTACGTGAAAAAGAACGTAATCCCAGTGTAGAAACGGTAATGACATATCATTATTTTTTGGACTACTCGTAATAACATCCACTTACCTTCTGCATTATTTTAAAACATGTAATAATGAGTTACTGCTAATGACTTATTTTTATCATTATTTCAAATAGAAAATAATTTTCTAGATTTTTTTGAAAATTTTTTGAAATCTATTTTTAGACTCAATATTTTTTAAACACTGGTAATGATATATGTAACCACATATTTCTTTATTTTTTGTATGTTGGCGAGTAAGATTACTTGTGTGCAGCAGGTAAATTATGTTTTTATCTATTAAATATTACATGTCGATATAGCTCAGATGGTAGAGCTATTGACTGGCAATCGTAGACCCAGGTTCGATTCCCGCACCAGCAAATTTTATTTGAAAAAATGCAATAAAAAATAATTTTTTTTTATTTAATTTATTTTTTTGAAAATCTGTTTTTAGACTCATTATTTTAGTCGGTACTGGTAAGCACATAGGTAACGATATATTTTTTGATTTTTCGTATGCTGGTGTGTAACCATAACTCATTATTTTTCGCGACATCGCCATATAAAGGTAATAAGAAT
The DNA here is from genome assembly GCA_949987735.1 of Leucophora obtusa. Taxonomy (NCBI): domain Eukaryota; kingdom Metazoa; phylum Arthropoda; class Insecta; order Diptera; family Anthomyiidae; genus Leucophora; species Leucophora obtusa. Next base: position 210,397,627 of record OX465297.1, read on the forward strand.
TGTAATAACAAAAGTAACTAGTTACCATTACCAAGTATGTAGTTACATAACCACATATCTGGTAATGATTTTCTACACTGGGATGTTTACTATGCCTATACAAAAAACTAAACGCGGTGTTCTAATAGAACCGTCTTATAAATGGATTTTCTAAAAGTAGATTTTCGATAAACTGAAAACCAGTTTTCTGAAATCGCCGTTGCTGTCACTCTATAAATACTTCTGCACCAACTAGAGATGAGCGATATTTTCATACCGGTGATTTAATCACAGTTATTGATAAATCACTGGTAACGGCAGTGATCAAATATTTCAAGTCGCAGTTACTCGGAATGTCGTTCTTTTAATATTTTTGTACTATTCTTTCTTGCAAACTTCATTGTGCACAGTAATACATGTTTTTTTTTCAATAACAGTGACTTGCTTTCACACTCTTCTAAATAAAATGTCTCCTTCTATCATGTCTTTGTTACCGGTCGCAACTATTCTTCTTTTAAGGCCCAGTTTTTAGGAAGTGGATTATCTTTAAACTTAGTTTAACGCAGTTTGTAACTGGAATACTGTTTTTAAATGTGGTTTATTTTGTTTTATTTCAATAAAGAAATAAATTATACTCAAGAAAAAGTTTTTCCGGCAAATTTTTGTTAATAAACTTTGAAATGGCTGACAAAATTCGTTTTCGGTTAACTAAACCAAGTTTAACTGACATCTTAAAAACTCGCAATAAATATTATTTCGTTTATTTATCAGAAAATCGCAGTCTTTTCCATAGAAAAACCGTGATTACGATCACAGTTTAAAAGTACAACGATTTGCAAATCACATTCAATGTTACTGAAAAATCGCCGGATCGCCCATCTCTATTACAAACCCGTGATCACGGTCACTGTTTAAAAGAACGGTGATTTGAAAATCACGATCACTGGTAGCAGCGTTATTCAAAAATCACCGGATCGCTCATCTCTAGTACAAACCCCTCTTTTTTGGTTTTAATTGAAATCGTTGTTTTACTTCAATTTGTAAGTGATTCCAAATTTTGTATATTTTTACCCTAAACCAATCATTCACAATAGCAAATTCATCTGGCTCTCACGATCTTTAGTAAAGGAATATATTTTTGTAGCATACTTTAGGGTTGCTATATAATACAAGAGTGATCATATGGTTTCGACACTCACATATAGAGGGCCCTGTGAGGATAATGTTGAATTTTTAAATAAATCTAATTTAAACAAAATCACAATCACTTTTTGGTTTAACCGAAATCAAGTGGTAAACACAAAAAATTAAATTCCCTTACAGACTTCAACTTGACCACACTAAACAACCGCTGATGAGACCAAAAACAATAATAACATGCGGCTAAAACAGCAAAATCCAAAAAAAGAAAATTAAACAAAAAAATCAACAACAAACAAATGAAAACATGGCACAATAAAAAGTACGAGGAATACTAAAGGTATGTGAGTGTGTGATTATGTGAAGGTGAAATTTTTAAATTTGAAAATGTAATGAAAGTTGTAAGTATGAGATACAGAGGTCGCCTTTAGTAGTCAAGTAGTTCTGAAGTGAGTCTAATTAGAATAACGAAGTGTTGTTTGTTATGCTAGTTAGATACTTTCATACTGCCAACTTTCTAACTGGAACTTTTTCATATATTACAATCAGGGACGTAAGAAGAAACTTTTTTCAAATGGGAGTCTTAACCTTGTTGCATTAAAATAATTTTATTCCCTCATACGACTCTGTAGCAAATTTTCAATGTTGCTTTACTTGACGATTTATGTAAAAATACAATTACATACATTCATGCTAAAAAGGATTTTAAAATATATACAAAAAGGCTATAATTCATAGCCTTTTCCTTTTGTTTATGCCATTCTATATACCCAGAAACTGCATTTTAAAAACACCAAAATGGTCAAGTACATATTGACCATACATGTGAACTCCTTTACAGACCAATATTTCTAATTTAAAAGGGTTGTTTTATACTATTTTATAAACTCCTTTAAATTTATCCCTATATATAATTTCCTATGAATATCACACGATGCTGGACATTGTTAACTTTACTTTTCAACATATAATTTTTTTTTATAATAAGAAGTCTCATTATGCTTAGATAAAAGGTCGAGTTTGGTCAGTATTAGAAGACTTTAGGCTTTTTAATTGTTTATTTCACAAAGTTTATAGAAAATGTTATGAATTTATGGCATTTTAAATAAATATTGTATGCTTTTTGTAGTGAAATTTTAAACGAAAGAGTTTGTTTATAAAATGCAGAGTAAAAGGGTTGCTATGTACAGCGCACAGTGTAACGATTGATTTAGATTTTATAAGAAAAAAACTAAATTTTGAAAGCTGATCTTAATGAAGAATAAAGTGTAAGTTAAGACATCGATTTTTTGTTAACAAAAACCGCAAAACGAAACTTGTAGTTTTACAAAACTTTGAATATTTGGTGCCAAAAGGAGAAAAGAAAGAAAGCTTTTTAACTATTTAACTATTTTAAAAGCTACTAAAAATTAGCTAAAAATAACCTTGCAGAAAAAACTGCTGTAATTAGTAGACTTGTTGCTAAATACTAGTAAGATAAAAACAGCAAAAATAAAAATGTTAAATTTACATTTAAATTTTAGTTATATTTGAGTTAACTTTTAGTAAATTGAAAATGATAAATTGTGTTATAAGATCTACAGAAAATTTTGCTAAATATTAATAAAATAAAAATAGCAAAAGCTGTTTAATCTAGAAAATTTTTGTTACTGTATTTTTTTTTTGAGTTAAATTTAGTTGAATGCATATAACAGTTTATACTACTAAAATCAATAGAAATATTTGCTAAAAAATAGTAAACTACTGACTTTAGAAGGCTGCATTTTTATTTGCATTAAAAAAAAATCGAAAAAAACTTTGAAAATTTAAAATTTTTTGGGATTTTTTGGTTTTCTAAATATTTAGCAAATTGTTTTTGCTGATTTAAGCAGGTTAATTTGCTATTTTCTGTTAACTAAATTTGAATTCAAATATAACAAAATTGTGTATATTTAACGGTTTTATTTTTTATCTTTTTATTCCCCTAAACATTTATTAACAGCAAGATATCCTTGAAGATATCTTCCTAAATAACAAACAGATTGAAATTATAAAAAAAAATCATTCGCAATATTGCATTCGTCTTTTTAAATTAATTTTTTTTGTAAAAAAAACTGTTATACTCCATATAAAAAAAAATATATTTTTCACGACGAGTTTCGCGTGAAAATTGTGTAGGCTTTGTTTTCACACAAATTTAACCCTCTAACCGGCAAGCCCGCCTCCAGGCGGGGTATATTAAATTGACCAGAAATGCGCCAAAGGAGTATTTTATAATAAGAAATTATGCTTTTTCAACAGAAAACTAAATTTATTAAATTTTTTGTGAAGAATTTTTTTGTAAGCGAGAAAGTGTCAAAGATAAAATTTCGTAAAATTTCAAAAGTTAAATATTTTAAAACAACCAAGATTTTAAAAAATCTTAAAAACATATTTAAATTGAATAAAACAATTGATAGTGATCATGAAGTAAGATTGGAGCTTAAGCTGTTCAAAAAGTTCCTTACTTTGGTCCAAGGGCGCACAGGATTCCATAAGGATACCTTTAAAGGACATCGCCTTAACTTCAAAACGCATGGACGGATTTTTTTGAAATTTGGTAAAACGATAATATTTGGTATAGGTAGCAAAGTTTAGAAGTTTGAATAATATAAATTGAAGTTTTGGTGCCTTTTCGCTCAATTTCGCATTTTTCGAAAAACGAAAATCGCTACATCCTTCTAAGTAACAGCACAATAAATGTTATTTTTTTATTGCAATTACATCTTGGTAAGAGAAGTAATTTGTGCCTAAACCTAGTAATTTTTATGCGCTAGTTTTCGAGATTCACCCTTAAACTATCTTGGCCAATATCGCCTAAAGTAGGCAACGAAAAAAAATTTTGTATAAGAACTTATTGTTTATTTTTCGTGAGGAACACATGGTATAAATTTCATTGCAAAAAAGCTTAGGCCGGTTAGAGGGTTAATATAAATACAAGACTATTATTTCTCCTGTGAAAAGGAGAGAATTTATGCTTATTGTGATCTTTCTAATAAAGCACCGTAAGTTGTTTTTCACGTGGAAAAAGTTCACTCAAACTTTAAAGGTCTTAAATAGTAATTTAAATTCTGAAAATGGAATTTTTTTTGTGTAAGTAGAAAGCCACAATCACAGTAAATACAAAATGTCACTTTTTCACAAGAAAATTAATAGTCTTGTATATTAAATTTGCGTGAAAACAAAGTCTACACAATTTCCACGTGAAACTCATTGTCGTGAAAAATTATTTTTTTTATATCGAGTATAACAGTTTTTTCACGTGAAACCATAAGCGTACCTAGAACATTTTTTTGGGGTGGGCAAGGCCCCATTTATGTTTGGCTGTTTATCAGACCCTTAATCTTAAAAAACACTTTCGACATTGTGCTTGCGATTTTTTCAAACAAAAAATACTTAAAAATAACTCCCTACCTTTTGATAAAATTTTCAAATGTTTTTTATAGGAAACTCTGAAAAATGCATCCTTTATTCTCAGAATAGTATAAAATTTTGATATTTGATGGAGAAAAGAAATCTAAGATCAACCTGTCTCATATTTTCTTCCACCTCTGCCAAACCCATTCTTACCCCATATTTTGACAACTTAAATTACCGAGGTGACCAAAAACTATACCTCTAGCAGTTTTCTCTCGCGTGTACATGTGCCTTAAACATTTTTTTTTTTCAGTACTATGATAATTTTTTTTTAATTATCAGTTAATCCTGTGTTTTTGATTGGGAAAATATCTTCTAGTTTCCTAGGAAGATAATTTGTTGGAATCTAAGCGTCACTTTTACAGCCAGAACTAATATCGATTTTTGTTTGAATATTGAACTATAGAAAATTAATCATAGAATTACACACAGATTTTTCTAAATTCTAGGGTGGGCAAAAAGCTGTCAGACTGGCCCACTGTGGGCCAGGATCGCCGTTTTTTTGCCAAAAGTACAATTCAGGTAAAGGGAAAATATGTTTATATATTCGAAATCTAGGATTGTTGAATATGTTGTGAGTGAAATATTGTATCATTGTGGTTGTTAGCTGGCGCGAGTTCAAATATTTTTGCGGAAAATTTTAACCCTCTAGCTCCTCAACTTATGGGTCTTTTTTGAAACTTTTAAAAAAGGGACAAAAAGACCCTTTAATTGCAGAGTTAGAGGGTTAAAATGTTCCACAAAAATATTTCTCGTAGTGTTTTACATAAGTTCGCTGAACATATCCTATACCTAAAATGGAAGATTCACGTGGTTTCCTATGCCGATTCACAATAAACATTTCCAAAAGAGGGGAAAATTTAACCCCCCAAAACCATAGGACCAGAGGAAAACTTTTAAAACGCCGATACACTTATATTTTTCTTTGGTCCCTCTGCGTGAATCAGTTATCATCAGAACTTTTTCTTTTCTTTTTTGTACAGTGTAATTTATTTTCCAACACATAACAATTTTAAATTTATGGCCGCCATATTGGATCCGCCATGTTGAAGTTTTTTAATTTGATTTCAGATTCGTAATCTGCTATCCAAAAACTTCCCCTGGTAGAAATTTGAAGTAAATAAAACGACATAAGAAATTTAATGAAGAAATTGTTTGTCTCCATATTGGATCCGCCATTTTGAGTTTCAAAATTTTAATTTCAGATTTTTAATCAACGCATCCTGGACCTATATAATTGATTATTTTAACTCCAATATATTAAAAACAAAAAATTAATGGCCGCCATCTTGGATCCGTCATTTTGAATTATATATTTTTTATTTCAGATTCGTTACAAACCCCCTTTTGTGATATCATTTAGTCTCATATACTCAATGTTCTAGTTTTGGCCAAAATTCGATAATGCTCTCCCACTGTGCGATGGAGTATTAGCACACTCTTATAATACAAATAAGCCGGGTACAGAAGAGATCCTGAGGAGCCAATTTTTATAAAACAGTCGCAGAGTGACATTTTTAATTTTTGTTCTTAACAACCCGTGTAAAAAAGATCTGGGGGCAAATTACCGCAGTCGTGATCGAGTGTTATTCGATAGTAATTATTGTTACTTAAAACATTACAAAGATTAAAACCAGGTTAGAGGTGAAGCATTTAGTTCCTTTATTACAAATATGAGTTAAAGTTGTAACAATAGTTGTTCGTGTTCTTTTATTTGCACTTTAAAAACGTGATTTTTTAACAATTTCGAACGCTTACGACTGCTGGAGTTTGGCCCCTGCTTAGATCTGAATATTTATGATTTAATTAGATCCGGTGCCAGATCTAATCACATATCACACCATAAGCGTAGGTGAGCTATCGATGTGCTTCTGCTGAGCTTTTTTCAAATTGAAGAAGTAAATCAAAACTTCACGCAAATGATGCTTTGTTGGCATAAAATTCGACATTTTCGAAGCAAAAAATAACTTTGTTTCGTTCAATGTCTGAGAATAAATGACAGTTGTTTACCATCCAAAATGCCATGTAAGTTATTGAAAACACAAACCATGTGTAAAATTTACGCCATCTGTTGTGAATCCCGAATTTTTAAGTATGGGTACACTAGACTGTACCGCAAAAAAAGTTCGCCGTACACACTCACTGTCAAAACAACAGAGTAGTATATTGGAAGATGACAAAGCAAATTGTGATCACATTTTGTTGTTGTTGTTTTTGTTTTTTCTTTCATATTTTAAATGTTCTAGTTTTGGCCAAAATTCGATGATGGTGGCCCACTGTGCGGCCTAAGTCCACCAATGCGCGAAAATCATACAACTTACGGTGCTTAAAATAAAAAAGTATTAATTTTCAGAATTTAAATTAACTTTTGAGGTTTTTAAGTTCAAATGAAATTTTTTGACATGAAAACAACTTACGGTGCTTTACCTGTAAGCCGGTTTGTAAAGTAAAACTTTAAAATATTCCTTTACAAACCTGCTTACATTGTTCTATACCGCCACAAAAAGTCCTTTTTATCTAGCCGAAAAAGCTCTCAGAATCATCGAAACATTATTGTCTTTGGTGCACTGTGAACAAACGCGGCACCCATTTCGAAAACAGCAAAATAAAGCCGACACATTCTTTCGATAATTTTAAGGTGTCAGCTGTCTCACAAAACGATTTTGTGAACCTTTTTTATGTTTTCCGGTATCACCACCTCTTTTGGGCGACCAGAGCGTTCGGCGTCAAACCACTTTTCTAATATTTTTTCCTGATGGCGCAGAGTCTGAATAACACTTATTAAGCAAAGCTTTGGCTTGAACAGTGTTTTTTCCCATTAAAATTCAAACACGAAATTGCTTTGAATCCATTGTTTTCAAAATCGCAAAAGTAGCGTCACTAAAACAGCTGTAACTTGTTCACTAATGAACGAATTGTCACTAAATTTTGACAGGTATCATCATCTGAAGGTTGTTAGTTCAAAAAAGTCATGGATTTTTCATTATTGGCGCCACCTACATATGTGTCATTCTACGGACTTTTCGGCCGATGTGTTATAAAATAAGTAATAGCATATTGTACAAATAGGCAGTGCTCTTCTTCAGCTTAGCTGCGCCAACAACCAAAACTATTTGCATGCAATTAACTAAAATTGAACTTAAATTTAGTGGATTTAATAATATTTGTTGCTGCTTTTATTTTGTTCATAGTTAGTAAATAGATTTTGGCGGTTTTTTCTGCATAGTAATTTTTCACTATATCTTAGTAACTTTTTCTGTTATATTACAAATTTATTTCTTTGAGTATATAATTAAAAGGTAAGTTCCTGTTTTCAATGGTGTTTTCTAAAATAAATTTAATATAATTTCTAAAATAAATTTAATACTGGGGAACTGAAAAATTCCCGAAATGATCGTCTTTTCATTCCTAAAGGTGTAGAATATTTTGGAAGCAAAATCTCTGTGAAGTATTTGTTAGAAGAATATCCTAATGAAGAAAAATGGCAGAGATTTTGGAAAAAAGTACTTATTTTATTATGTTATTTCGTAATAAGGAAATAATTGTCCTCGAACAAGAATAAATAAATTTTTCATTGTATACATAAAATATTTTCATAAAATATTTTTTTTATTGCCGCTTCGTTGACCAGTCGTAACACTGTGCATTTTGTTAACAACTCTCTATATAGTTTGTTAAGTGTCTATTGAGTTTAATCCTATAAAATAAATGTTAATTTATAAAATTCTTTATGTTCAAATATTTAGTTTTTTTTATGTTCCTCTATGTTATTTTGTGCTGTGGCAAAACTAATTGAAAGTCACTCAACTGTGTGTTGTATATTTATATATACCCCTCTCACATATTTGGAGGAATAATAAGGATGTGTTTGAAAAACTTGATTTTAAAAGGATTTTAATTATAAAAACGTTCAAACGCTTTTACTATTTACCATTAAAATAAAAAAAAAAAACTAAGTTAAGTTAGAAATTGCAGCTTAAATTAGCTAAAAGCAAAAATTTGGTCAAGATATAAATTAAAACTAGAATAAAAAAAAAAACAAAACAGAAAAATGTAATGAAACTGAAAGCTTTTTTTAAGAGTTTTCAAAACAATTTTAGAAAAAAATCGACTGTTAAAAACCATTATTTTTAAATAAAATACTATAACTAAACTTTTTCTTTCTTTACCTAAATTTTATAGAATAAAATAAAATATTTTAAAGTTATAATTGAGACGACAGGCTTTAAAATATGTTTTTGAAAAAATCTTATTAAAACGAACGGCTACAATAATGCTTGATAACTGCCAAGAAATTGAAAAGCCGATTTAAAAAGTTTTACTTATCTTCAATAATCTATCAGGGATTGTTGTTAAAAATAAAATTTGTTTAAGATAATTTTCAAAATGTTCTCTACCGATATTTGTAGTTTAAGAATTTATTAGCTATTATATAACAAAATATTTAAAAGCTCGTTAGCTTATTATTGGTTTGACTCATATGCCAAAAAGTCGTTATCGGGAAAAACGATTAAGAAAGCAGGCAAATGAAAGTCGATACTGGATATCTCATATATGATGAGATATCGAGAAACTGGTTTCCGAATCAGCAAGGTGATATGTATTTCCATTATATATGTATAATCCATTGCGAACTCAATTTTTTCAAAAATGGTCAAACCACTTGCCCATGTTGTCACCTTAAAGCGGAATAATAACAAGTAACGGAAAAAAGCTCAGATACACCTCGATTTAACTCAAACCAACAATATTTTCTTAAAAAAATGTGCTATTCCAAAAAAGAACAATAATTTAGTAACCAAGATGGTCGAACATATTTTATATGGATGCATCCAAGCTAATTTTCATTTTAATACCAGATTCATCTATAGTTTTTTTTTTTAATTATTAGAAATAAATTAAAAAAAAAATAATTTTTTATTTAAGGTATATTTAAATATTATGTAGCTGTAGCCTGTCGATCTTATTGTAAGTTTTCCACGTAAGTTTAATAAAAAAAAAATAAAAATATTATACAGTAAAAAACTGAACACTAAAAAGCTTTCATCGTTGCTGTTGCATATGTTTATACTTTACATCATCATCATCATTATCAAACAACATTGAGCTCTAAGAAAACCACAAAATCGTCTGCCATAACTAATTAATGCAACACCCGGAGCTTTGTTTTCTATATTATTCCGTAACAAACTATCCCCGTATACACACCCACTTAGTATTATTGCCATCCTTCCAGAACTTATAACTTTCAACCTTCAGATCCTATTTATTTTTTTAATTTCAATTCAAACAAAATCTATGTAGAATGTTTTTTTTTTATAAAGTACTCGAGGTTTTAAACTTTTTTTAGGGTGTTCTCTTGTTCATTCATTTAGTTCTTTTACATTTTATTTCTTTTGTTTTAGTTCATTTCAAATCAGCAAATGAAAATGCTTGATATTTTGTCTTTTTTAATTTTTTTATATACCTTAGTTTTTTTCCTTGTTTTTTTAAAATTTATTTCCTTATTTTTCCAATTTTTTTTATATAAAAAAACCTGCGCATGTTCTATAATTTCTTATATTTTGTATTATGCGAAAAAACTGCATTTGTTTTTCATTCCTGTTGTATTTGTGTCGCCCACTCATGATAGTGCTGGTTTATTTATTTTAAATTGCTGCATGGTTGCATTTTTCTAAATGTTTTGTAAACAAAAACCTAAAAAAAGTATCTTTATTTTTTGTATTTTGTTTTTATGTCAAACTTGAGCTCCGCCTGCCACACGTGTTAGTGTTTTTCTTTTTATTTACATGATTTTTCTTAATTTCTCAATTTTTTAAAGTTTTGCTTTTTTTTTGTTGAGAGTTCTCTACTTCTGTTTGGCTGCAATTGCAGTAAAGAATACAAAGAATGTAATGCAAATGAATGAGAGCTATAAATCCGTAACTAAATTTCTCCAGGATTATGTTTCTAAAAAAAAATTTTTTTTTATTAACTGATAATAACTTTATACATATATATTTTTAAAGTTTTTTTATAAAATTTTTTATAAATTCAAGTTACTGAATTGACCTGCTTTTTGAGGCTTAAAAAATTGCTTTCGACAGAAAACCTGCTCTGCAACAGTTGAGTTGTAACGCACAAATTTTATGCTGCCAAAATAACGCTTAGTAAAATTCCATCATGTCAGTACATTTTATAACTATTTTAGAAAAAGTTTGTATGAAAAAGCTTAAATGCGCGCGAGCGCTCCGCATACTAGTTTTAGAAGAAATCGATTGTTCCATAAACACATTTTTATAAAGGTGTCATGAATAGTTTGCGGCATATAAGTACACTAATAGACAAAATCTATAAAAATAACAGAAAAAGTTGCTAAAAATTAGCTAAAAATTATGCTGCAGAAAAAGAGCAGATTTTTTTTACTAAATACTAGTAAAATAAGAACAGCAAAATTAAAACTGTTAAATTTACAGAATTTATTATTTTTGAGTTAACTTTTAGTTAATTGAAAATAGCAAATTGTACTGTAAAATCTGCAGAAAATTTTGCTAAATATTAGTAGACTAAAAATAGCAAAAATAACCTGTTATATTTACAAACTTTTTGCTATTTTAAGCTAAATTTAGTTGAATGCAAATAGCAATCTATTCTGCTAAAATCAGCAGAAATATTTGCCAAAAAATTGTGAACTCCTGCTTTCCGGTTTCTATAAGGAGCATATGGTCTTAACAAATTTTCGCCATTCTGATTTATCCGGTGCCAGGTTCTGGTTTTCAAAAGTCTCAAATTTATTTCCATTAAAAAAAATCTAAAAAAACATCGAAAATTTTAAATTTTTTGGTGATTTTTTAGGCTACTAATTATTTAGCAATCTGCTAATTTAGCAGTTTTTTTCTGCAGCATCATTTTTAACTAATTTTTAGTAGTTTTAACTAAATTTTTTACGGACTTTTTTCTATTAGTGTAAATTCCGAATATTATGACCAGTTTTATATGCAGAGTTTTGTCTCAAATATTATTAAGATATTTTGCTTGAAAATTTGTTAAGTGAGCAATATTTTAGAAATAATACATCGGCTGAAAAGTCCGTAGGATAACCAATAAAAAAAACAATTTTTTTTTACAAAATTCGACTGTGTTCATCAACATAATATCCTTCAAGAGCCATACAATCACTCCAATGCCTTTCTAAAATTTCGATAGCTTTTTGATAGAATGATTTATTTTTGGCCTCAAAATAGGTCTCTGTTTCAGCAATCACGTCTTCATTCGAACCAAATCTCTTTCCAGCGAGCATTTTTTTCAAGTCTTAGCGTCACTAAAACAGCTGTAACTTGTTCCCTAATGAACGAATTGTCAACGAAGGTTGGTAGTTCCAAAAAATCATAATGACTTTTTATTAGTGGTGCAACCTATGTGTCATCCTACGGATTTTTCAGCCGATGTGTTAATTCGCACTTAGTTCTGTCTATAAAACTTTGCCTTAGTTATTCAGTTTAAAGAATTACGGACATTCTATGAAAAAATGATTGCGAAGAATATTCCATAATACTAAATTTTTCTTTGTTTAGAAAAACACAAATTTTTCATTAAGCGAAAAATCAATCGAATAAACCTATTATGTAGAATTCGAAGGAATAACAAGAATAGAATTGTCAAACCTAAAACAGCGGAGTCGAAAGCCATTGCAGCTAGTACTCCTCTCCAATATTAGTTACTATAATTATATTATTGTAATTAATATTAAATAAATAAAATAAATAAAAAATAAGAATTGTCAAAACAACAGAGTAGTATATTGGAAGATGACATAGCAAATTGTGGTAAATTTTTTGTTGTTGTTTTTTCTTTGATATTTTAAATGTTTAATAACGCTCCTAGACGAGAACAAGAAATTCTCATTGAGTTTGTAATTTAACTTAATAAATACTTCCACAAATTCTAAAAACGTCGTCCCCTGACGATTTCCTTAGACAAGAATGAAATCCGGATATCATAAAGTTTTCGAACATTCAATTTCTTTAAAGCAATTAATGTATATCCCGATAAAAATAAATTTAAAAAAAGAATATACTTAATTAAATTTAAGAGATATGAAAATTTTATACTGCTCTAATTTATAATTATTTTATAATTGCTCTAAAAGTGATCCTAAAAAGTGATTTTGGTATCATTTGGAATTTCTAAACAGATGATCCCCGCGATCGATTCCTGAAAGGAACCAATATATATAAAATTATTTTATTTTTTATTTTTTTAATATATTTAGTTAGAATATTGTTCTACCTCAAGTCAAAATTCTAATATGATATTGTCACATTAGATTTTATTTGTTTCAAAAAGGTTGATTATTTTTATGATAGATTATTCAATATTTTTTTAGTTTTTAATAAAAATTATGAATAATTGCTTTTTATGCGCTTATGAAAATAGTACTGAGAACAGTACTGAATGGCAGTGCGCCTTTTGCACTTGCTTAAAAAGTACTTTTATTGAATAAAATAAAGCACAATATCTCGTAATGACAGAGTAGTGTTTTTATGCCAGTCAACTTTCATATCCTAAATAGCTGAGCGGTAGAGAGCAAGTTCGATAGCCGGTGGCGGTAATAAAAAACGTTTGTAAAAAAAGTACAGAAGTACATTAGATCATCAATTGTAGTGCTTTTTCTACTGATTCGACATCTCTTTTTTAGCTGTCAAGTGGGGAGATTGAAAATTTACAAAATTTACTTAAAACATATTAATATTCGTTTCGTTTATTCCCTTTTAATTTTTATAACGAATTTTCTTACATAAAATTCCTTTTGTATGCTATTAACTAAGCAAATTCCATTTCTTTGCAGATATTCAAATTGGAGAGTTTATGGTAAACCTAATTAGTTTGATTACAAAAATCTACTTGATGTGCTACAAAATGATTTATTGTTCAAAACTTAGAAAAGTCGGTATAGGATGGTAAGTCAATTATTTAATTTTTATTATTTCTTATATTAGATAAAATTCCGTGCATTTTAAAGAGCAGCTTAAATGTTCAAAACAAGCAAACATATATGTATTTACCATTATTGTATTTGCATTCCACAAATATAATAACCCAGTCAGAAAAATACAAAAGGGATACAAAATGCTTTCCCATTCTCGAAATGATAACATCATTAGACAAAAGGGCCGGCTGTTGAAAAACCGCCGGAAAAGCACTGGAGAAACAAAATTTTTGAACGTTGGCAAATATATTTACCAAAATAGAATTTAAAAAAAGTTCATATGTATTTTTTGGTCCTACCGTGATTTGAACCCAGGCCGTCAGATTGCCAGACGACAGCTCTACCTAATGAGCTAATGAGACATATAATACTTGGTGGCTAAACACATAAATAAGTGATAACAGCTGGACAACTACTGGCTGTGCTAAAATGCTAGCACTGGCAAAAAGTTTTTTTTGGAAATAATATGCCAGCGTTGGGAAAACAAAAAAAATAAGTTGGTTTTAAAGGATCTTTACACAAACAAAAAAATTTATTTTACAAAACAAGAAATTTTTTAAATTAAAAAAAAATATATGAAAAACATTAAAAAGTCGGGCATGCCGACTATACAATACCCTACACCAGTCTGGTTAAAAGCCAACTAATGTTTGGATCCAAAATTCGAATATGATCTAGAATCGAACGAAAAACATTATTTTACCATTAAAAATTAATTTAATGAATTAAACTGCATTAACTTAATGAAAAGTTTCAGTTAAACTTCATTGGATTAATGTAAAAATTCTCTCAATTTATGTCAGTCATATTTTTCCTTTAAAAAATTTTTTTAAACCTCCCCAGAAAGAAATTGCCATTGGTACAAAAAATCAAGCACTGGCATATCACTGGATAACCGCGGTGTTAAAAATAAATAACTGGCAGGAAAATAAATTGGAAGGCTTTGCCAGCGTTTTGCCAATATTTCTTTTACAAAAAATTCGGTGGTTTATAAAAAAAAAAAACACTGGCAAAGAATGGGCTTAGAGTGCTATGCCAACGTTTCGAACCAGTGGGTTATACAGTGCTACTTAATCAGAAATTGCCAGCGGTATAAAAATCAATTCATTGACAGAGCAATGATTTTATAAAAAATATATTTGGTAAAATACAACGCTGGAAGTGTTAGGTAGTTACCCTGGGTATTGAGTACTCGAAAAGATAGGCGCACTCACAATATTTTTTCCTTAAAATCAGCCGAATATATACATTAATACAATTAAAAATAAGTTAAAACGAGTAAAAAGGTTAAAGTCGGGCATGCCGACTATAGAATACCCTACACCAGTCTGGGTAAAAGCCAACTAATGTCACCAAAATCAATAGGCTGCGTTATTGGGCCAATATAGGTCTGTGTACCAAATTTCATCAAAATATCTTAATATTTACGACCTGCAGCGAATAAACAGTATAATTTTGGTAGGACCCTTATATGGGCACTAGGTCTAAACATGGACCGATGTTCACCAAAATCAATAGGCTGCGTTATTGGGCCAATATAGGTCTGTGTACCAAATTTCATCAAAATATCTTAATATTTACGACCTGCAGCGTATAAACAATATAATTTTGGTAGGACCCTTATATGGGCACTAGGTCTAAACATGGACCGATGTTCAAAAAAATCAAACTTGTTCGTCCTTGGGCCAACATAGGTCTATGTACCAAATTTCATCGAAATATCTTAATAGGTGCGACCTGTAGAGTGCGTACAAGATTGCATGGACAGACAGACAGACGGACGGACGGACGGACGGACGGACGGACAGACGGACATCGTTAAATCGAAATAAAAAAAAATTCTGAACCGATCGGTATACTATAAGGTGGGTCTACGACCAATATTTTTTGGTGTTACAAACATCAGCACAAACTTATAATACCCTGACCACATAGTGGTGTAGGGTATAATGACGCTTCGTTAAGGTTTGTAGTCAGAAGGTTCCGAGTTCAAATCCAGTTGCAAGCAAAATATTTATACCCTACACCACTACGTGGTCAGGATATAATAAGTTTGTGCTGATATTTGTAACACCAAGAAATATTGGACCTAGACCCACCTTATAGAATATCGATCGATTCAGAATCACGTTTTATTTCGATTTAACGATGACCGCCTGTCGTTCGTTCGTGTGTCTGTCCATGCACTCTACAGGTCGCAAATATTAAGATATTTTGATGAAATTTGGTGCCTATGTCGGCCCAAGGACGAAGTCTATTGAATTTGGTTAAAATCGGTCCATGTTTAGACCTAGTGCCCATATAAGGTCCCCCCAAAATTGCCTTCGTTACACGCTGCAGGTCGCAAATATTGAGATATTTTGATGAAATTTATTACACCTACCTATGTCGGCCCAAGGACAAAGCTTATTGATTTTGGTTAAAATCTAAAATCGTTTAGACCTAGTGCCCAAATAAGGATCCCTCCCAAAATTGGCTTTTACACGCTGCAAGTCGCAAATAGGAAGATATTTCAATGAAATTTGGTTCGCTGACTCACATGGTCCCAAGGACAAAGCTTCTAGATTCTAAATAGGATCGGTCCATATTTGGACCTATCGCCCATATGGGCTATATTTACGATTTTCTCTACTTTTATCATTTTATAGAAAATTTTGACACAAGTCCCATTTTAACCGATTCGAATTTTGGATCCAAACATTAGTTGGCTTTTAACCAGACTGGTGTAGGGTATTAATATCTTTGTCTGTTTTAAATTATTTTTCAACTTAAAGAAAGATGATATAATTTTTATTTCTTTGTAATTTACTTGTAAATAATTTAAAAACATAATTTAAAATAGATAGAGATATTAATACCCAATAAAATTTTTTACAATCGGTAGCCAACCACGCCAATTCTGCAACTGGTTCCACTGCAACCGATTCCATGGAACGTAGATCAGTGCTAGAAATAGTTCCAGAACTGATTCTATGGCAACCGGTTCCACTTTGGAGTTATAGAAGGTGTTGCTTTTGGCACAATTTCAAACAAAAATAATCGGTGTGAGAATTGTCAGCAGAAGGGGTTGTAGAGGAAAAGTAGCTATTCTACAACCGATTCTTTGGAACAGAAAATTTTCCTGAGTATATATGATCTAGAATCGAACGAAAAACATTTATTAATGCAGTTTTTCATAAAACTTTATTAAAAAAAATATTATTTAATAAAAATTCTACCGTAGATTTTAGTTGATCTGCAGATTGTTACAATGAGTGCTATTTTTTCGGTTTAAGATCAAATATGACAAATTCCAAATAGAATTTACAATTTAATTTTACAACAAATAGAGAAAAACTTATGAAAAAATATTATTCTAGAACCAATGGTTGACAATTAATGCATTTTCAAGTGCTACCAAGCACTTTCACTTGTTTGTCTTTATGGGGTTCTCTATAGGTTATAATGTAGATTTTATTTTTTGTATTTATCTTAACTTCAAATTGAAAAATGTTACGAGAATTAAACTAAAACATTTTTACTTTGTTTTTTTTATTACAACGAAAATTACATGTTTTTTTCTCTATATTATAGAGAAAATCTACAAAATATACATTATAACCTAGAGAGGACCCCAGAAATACAATCCAATGATAGTGCTTGGTAGCACTTGAAAATGCATTAGTTGTCAACCATTGGTTCTAGGAGAGTTTAATTCATAAGTTTTTTCTTTTGGTGATTTCTCAAAACAGGTGCTTAAAACTAACTTGTGAACTGGTATAATATGTGTTTTAACGGAAATTATAAAATTTGTTTATATGACCCTGTATGTTTGAACATAACAAATCGTTGATGCGCCTAAGAAAATAGTTATTTTTCGAAAAAAAAATTTTATGAGGAGAACTACAAAACACCATTGTTACAGCTTTTCCCAAAATTTTTATAAAGAATTTTTTTACATATACATGAACAAAACTTTAAACTTTCCGTTCGTTGAAGAATTACTTCAAAAAAACATAGCCAAGACACAAAATAAAGACCTAATTTAGGTGCCCCCCAAAAAAGTTTTTTAAATCAAATACCTAGATAGTTTCTTAGGCGCAGCGACAAAATGTATCATCAATGCACAGAGAGAATACTTTGCAGATTTTTTAACAGCCAGCCTGCAAAGACTAAAAATCTCGTAACCAACAAACACGTGGCGCTCTAACATCAAAGAAAAACATTACACTCATAGAACATTTAAAATAAAATAATATAAACAAATCATAAAAGCAACAGACAACATGTGATAAGAAAACATAAACCAAAGAAGCGGTGTTATAAAGTATTAGAAAGCATAAAAATGAGTTAAAAATTACGCTAAAAATACATTAAAATTAAACAAAAAAATTCAACTCAATTTTGTTCAAATGGAAATTTTAAATTAAATTCTGATAAAACAATTTTTAACTCAAAACTTGTTAAATCAGAATACCTACATCCATACATATCAATGTTGCCAGTACATAAACAAACATGCATGTAACATTTATTTACACGAAAGGATAATGCCTTTCCATTTACGCATACACACATACATATAAAAGTGAATGATGTATGAATTTGTAATAAGCACAGTGGGTTCTTATTAAATTAACACGCAAGCATGTATTTTCTTAATATGTATTTCATATGTTGCTTCTGTTTGAGCTGTTCATAATGGTTACTCTCTCTCACTCTCTATCTGTTTTAACATATGGAATGAGGTTATGTTGTAACTTTAAGAAAATGGGGGAGTCAATTTGTAATTGTTGTTTTTAAATAAATTATTGTATGTGAAGAAAACAATAGAAACTACTTAAATTTCTAATTAGAACTTTTTTTTTTATTTAAAATTAGAAATGCTCTAATTTCAACACGTATCCTTAGTTTTATAATAATGTGCGTATATGTGTATGAGTGTTTGACAAACCTGTCAATCCTTTTTTCTAATAATAACACTTTGGAAACTAACGTTCTTCAAAACATTTACTTTTTTGTAAATTAACCCTACAACTACATACACTTAGAGCTATGGCATCATCAAAAAAATAAGTTATTACGAAATTTTTCAAAAGCTGTTATTCAAATATATATAGTGGTTTTTTTTAATTGTGCAGTTTTAAACAACTTTTGTGTGTCACAATATCAAGTGATACTAAACTGATACTAAATATATATGTAGTTGCTCAGGCAATATTAAGTATTAAATATTAAGCGCCCACTGCAGG
Organism: Leucophora obtusa; assembly: GCA_949987735.1. Classification (NCBI taxonomy): domain Eukaryota; kingdom Metazoa; phylum Arthropoda; class Insecta; order Diptera; family Anthomyiidae; genus Leucophora; species Leucophora obtusa. Next base: position 210,416,380 of record OX465297.1, read on the forward strand.
TCAGTAGTAGAAGTTCTGATGTCTTATTCCGATAATTAATGTTCTCTGCATACACCTTTTGCAACTCTAATTCGGAAAGGATGAATTGATATTCAAAATTTTAATTTTTTAATTCAGAAAATGTGGTTGAAATTTAGAATTTCGATTTCGGATTCAGAAAATATCAATTGATATTCAGATTTTTTATGTCAAATTCAAATAATATCAATTGATATTCAGAATTTGAATTTGGAATTAGGAAAATATCATTTAAAATACAGAAAATATCAATTGAGATTTAGAAAATATAATTTAAATTTTAGAAAACATTGAATTGAAATTCAGAAAAACATAAATTTTATTTCGGAGAATTTCAACTGACATTCAGGAAATGCAAATTTTAATGCAGCAAATATCAATTTAAATTTAGAAATTATCAATTAAAAATAAGAAAATATATATTTCAATACAAATCCAACATATTTTCTTAATTTCATTTCATGATTACTGAATTTAAACTGATATTTTCGGAATTACAGTTGATACTTTCCGGAATTTTAGTTGATGTTTTTCTGAATACAAACTGATATTTTTTAAATAACAATTGATATTTTCTGAATTTCAAATGATATTTTCCTAATAGAAATCCGGAAAATATCTTTAAAATTTAGCAAATATCAAGTAAATTCGGAAAAACATCAAATGTAATTCAGAGAATATCAAGTGATATTCAGTAAACATTACTTGTAATTCAGAAAATTTTATTTGAAATTCAGAAATCATCAAATTTATAAAATATTAACTAAAATTCAGAAAATATAACACAGATTCGGTTTGATGATTTCTGAATTTCAATTGATATTTTATAAATATGAGTTGATGATTTCAATTAGTCACACTCAGCGCTATGCCGACCGTGGTGTAAGTTGTTAAGAGGTGATGCTACGTGTCATAGCCTGTGCAGAGGGCTGCCGTTTCAATCCCCGGTCATGGCAATACACAAAATATTTTTCATATAGAGACAAATTAACAACTAAAAAAATTACTTTGATCAGTTGACACATAAACTAACAAATGACGAGTCTTTGGGTGAGACGAAACTGCGGCAGTCTGCTGAAAAAAAATTCTTTAGTAATTAATTCTAATATTAATTACGATTGTCCTATGCGACGGTTACAAACACTTAACTAAAATTCAATTAACATTTTCTGAATTTCAATTGATATTTTCTGAATTGCAATTGATGTTTTTCTGAATATCAATTGATATTTTCTGAATAGCCGTTGATATTTTATGAATTTCAAATAATTCAATTAATGCATTTTCAAGTACTACCAAGCACTATCATCAGATTATCTTTATGGGGTTCTCTCTAGGTTATAATGTGGATTTAAGTTTTTGTATTTATAAAATGAGAAATAAATTCAAACATTTTTTAATAGTTCCCAGTCCCAGTGTAGAAACGGTAATAACATATCATTATTTTTTGGACTACCAGTAATGACACCCACTTACTTTCTGCATTATTTTAAAACATATAATAATGAGTTACTGATAATGACTTATTTTTATCATTATTTCAAATAGAAAAAAATTTTCTATATTATTTTAAAAATTTTTTGAAATCTATTTTTAGACTCAATATTTTTTAAACACTGGTAAGGATATATGTAACCACATATTTTTTGATTTTTTGTATGTTGGCGAGTGATCTGTAGACCCAGGTTCGATTCCCGCACCAGCAAATTTTATTTAAAAAAAAAATACAATAAAAAATATTTTTTTTAATATAATTTATTTTTTTGAAAATCTATTTTTAGACTCATTACTTTTGTCAGTACTTGTAAGCACATAGGTAACGATATATTTTTTGTTTTTTCGTATGCTGGTTTGTACCCATAACTCATTATTTTTCGCGACATCGCCATATAAAGGTAATAAGAAATGTAATAACAAAAGTAACTAGTTACCATTACCAAGTATGTAGTTACATAACCACATATCTGGTAATGATTTTCTTATATGGCGATGTCGCGAAAAATAATGAGTTATGGTTACATACCAGCATACGAAAAATCAAAAAATATATCGTTACCTATGTGCTTACCAGTACTGACAAAAGTAATGAGTCTAAAAATAGATTTTCAAAAAAATAAATTATATTAAAAAAAATATTTTTTATTGTATTTTTTTTTTAAATAAAATTTGCTGGTGCGGGAATCGAACCTGGGTCCACAGATTGCCAGTCAATAGCTATACCATCTGAGCTATATCGACATGTAATATTTAATAGATAAAAATATAATTGACCTGCTGCACACAAGTAAGCTTACTCGCCAGCATACAAAAAATCAAAAAATATGTGGTTACATATATCCTTCCAAGTGTTAAAAAAATATTGAGTCTAAAAATAGATTTAAAAAAATTTTCTAAAAAATCTATAAAATTATTTTCTATTTGAAATAATGATAAAAATAAGTCATTATCAGTAACACATTATTATATGTTTTAAAATAATGCAGAAGGTAAGTGGGTATCATTCCAGGTAGTCCAAAAAATAATGATATGTCATTACCGTTTCTACACTGGGTTGTTTATGTATTACAATGAAATCACTTGGTTTTTACAAAGCTATTGCTTTTCTCTATGTTATAGTTGTTGCTTTAACCAAAGTTCCTTTAGTAGTAAAGCAAATGTTTGTAGGTTGCATTTAACATTCAAGCTTTTAATTCTATTTATAGTCATTAGAACGAAATCAAAGAACTTTTACAACTATTACTTGTTATTTTTTTATATTACACCCTAACCCATCATGCCATGTTAATGACTAACATGTTGAAATTAAGGAATATTACATAAAAATTTGGACTCATCTGCGAAGTATTATACCGCAGATTTTTAGTTAATCTTAAGATTTTTATAATGAGAGTTATTTTAATATAAACACAAAAAGTACTTTTATTGAATTAAAATAACATATAAGGGTTAAAACTTTAAACTATAACAAAACTTTTCTTTCATAAACTTCCTGTACAAAGTCCTGTTAGCAAATTTACATTTGTTTCATACCAACAATAACAACATAAACTATTTTTCTACTCTTTTAATCATACACACATGTATTTTATATAATTCATGCATATTGTGTACTTTTTGAAATAAAATCCAAACAGGTTTGTTTTCATCATTTCAAAATACATATGAGTCCTTCTCTTAAAGCCTATAATACGTTCAATAAATATTTTAACCCCTTTTTTACAATTAAAAAAAACTTTTTTATGGCTGAAAATCATTTAAATTACAGAAAAATCTGTACAATAGTAACAAAAAAGCGGCAGCAACAATAATAACAACAACTTTTATATAAACGTCATACAATAGCCGGGAAATTACTTTATTTCATACTACCATTATATCCACAAGTTTTTTTTTACTCCACTACTACTCCCCTCATCATTATCATTAAAATCGAACGTTCATATGTGAAGTTCGTGTAGTAGCCAGTCTACTAACAGCCAGTCAGGCAGACTGGCAGTAAACCATCCTATCCAGTCAATGTTTGTATGATTTTATAGAAAGAAAAAACCTTTTAAACGTACGCACAATGTGAGCTTTAAAACTTAAACAATACCTATTTTATATTGCATGTTGTTAATTGCTGTTGCTTCATTTTCTATTACACACACTAATAGTGTAGTTACTACACATGGACTCTAACTACTCGTTCTAGTTCTGTTACTCCCGCTACTACATCCAGCAACCATTAGTGTTTGTATTCAGTACGCATTAGACTTCACCGTCATGGCTGTGTTGGCGGCCGTGTTACATCAGGAAGTTACTTGTATTGTGTATTTCATGTTCGGCTTGGATTTTCCTTGCTTGGTTGTTTTAAAGCCTTTTTTATTATAATTTTACATGTGTGTTTGTATGTAGGTACCCGATGAAAAAAACTTTGGATATAGTTTTTTATGATTTGGATTTTATTTCGTTCATACATATATAATTCCATATCACATCATACTTTATGTAATCCTAAGAATGGATTCATCAAATTTGATCAAGATATTTTCAACTTGATACAATTTAATGTAGTTTGATATAATTTAATATAACTTAATCTAATTCTAAGAAATCGTATTGAGTCCTGTACGACATATATTTCCCCGATCCCAATATCAAAGTGAGTCGCGTGTGATGTTTATATGACGGCTATTTTTATGAGTCCGAACACTAATAGAACAAAGTCTGTAAAAAATTTAGTTAAAACTACTTAAAGGTAGTTAAAAATAATGCTGCAGAAAAAACTGCTAAATTAGCAGATTATTTTTGCTATATATTAGTAAGATAAGAACAGCGAAAATAAAACTGTTAAATATACAGAATTTTATTTATATTTATGTTACTAGAAAATAACAAATTAAACTGTTAAATCAGAAAAAAATTTGCCAAATAATTAGTATCCTAAAAAATTACAAAACATTTTCAAAGTTATTTTTACAACACAATTTATCATTTTCGATTAACTAAAAGTTAACTTAAATGTAACGAAGATTCTGTAAATTTATCCGTTTTATTTCTGCTGTTCTTATTTTATTAGTATTTAGCAAAAAATATCTGATAATTTAACAGTTTTTTCTGCAACATCATTTTAACTAATTTTAGTTGCTCTTTCTGCTATTTTTACAGATTTTTTCTATGAGTGTACTACCTACTTAAATACGTACGAAATAATAATCAAAACAAAATAATACTTTTTGGTTATCAATCACGGATGTAAAAAGGCGGTGGCCTTTCAAAGTCGACTCTCTGACGTTTGGTGGCCAAATTCGAGACGACCGGTCCGGTAAACAATCAGCCAACACCCGTACGTCAAAGGAACGCCAGATCGGCCGAGAAATTCGCCGCGGTCCGTGAAAGTGTCCTGGAGAACACGAGAAAGTCAATTCCTCACCTTGCACAAGAACTCGGGCTTTCGCAGACTTCAATTTGATGAATTTTGCATCGAGACTTGGGCCTACACCCGTACAAGATCCAAAGGAGCTCAAGGCTTATGACCAATAACAACGCCGTTTGTTAGCTGACTGGACTTCGGAGCATTTGGGAGAGGACCCCAGTTTTGGCCGAAAAATCATCTTTAGCGACGAGGCGCATTTTTAGATGAATGGCTATGTTAACAAGCAAAATTGTCATATATGGGACGACGCCAACCCACACGAGGTTCACCAGTTGGCAATGCATCCACAAAAAGCTACGGCTGCGTCATTGGTACCTACTTTTTTGAAAACGACGTTGGTTAGGCTATCACTGTCAACGGCGAGCGCTACAGAACGATGATAACCGATTTCTTTTGGCCCAAATTGAACAATATGGACGTAGATGACATGTGGTTCCAGCAAGATGGCGCTACGTGCCACACAGCGGACGCCACAACGCACATTCTGTATGAACGATTTGAGGGTATGGTTACCTTTCACAGAGGTGACGTAGATTGGCCACCAATATCGTACGATTTGACCCCACTAAAGTTTTGATTGTGGGGTTTCCTGAAATCGAGGGTCTATGCCAATAAGCCGCAATCTACACGGAAAAAATAAAAAGTGTATAATTATCGATGTACTTAGGTAAAATACAACTTCAAAAGTATATTTTGTAAGTTAGTAAAAAAATACATGTAGATTTATCAAATTTTGGTTTTGTCAACTTGCCTTAGTTTTTGATCTATTTCATTTTCACGTACTTCAAAATATGTTAAGTTACCTGAGTTTTTTCTTTTATAAATTGTCTTCGAAAATATATTTCAATTAAAGAATTGTGTAACTTGGCAGAAAACTTTTGAAGTTGTATTTTACCGAAGTACTACGGCAATTATCCACATTTTATTTTTTGCGTGTACCGATGTTCTTAAAGTCAATATAACCGAGGCCATTAATGAAAATAAAATTCTTTTAGTACAGCGTTGTTTTAACGTCATATATACAGTTTGCAATTAATATTGTAATTAATATGCATTTTTCAATTTTAATTTAGTAGGTTTGAGGTTAGGAAGAAGAATAAAATTTTTTCTCTAAAAATTATAGACATTAATTTATAAATGAAACTAGATCTAGTTTCTGCCTTTTTGTATGGACAGGCTTCATCAGTGATTTTCCATTAAATTGTTAATTGTTTATATGTCTGTTGTCAGATTGTCTCTATATGGTAATTTTATCAACAACCCGTTGGCTGTGGGATTTGAAAACATGTCCCCACACTACAAACGTAATTATACTGAAGTGCGACGAGAGCTTAGCTATCTCACCCATGTAAGACCTTGAATGTAATGTAACTAATTCATTGTTTTCTTTCCTATTCAGCTTTCTGACAATAGTCTTTACTCAAATTTTAGTTATAGGACACAAAAAAGAAAAATATTTACATTTGTATAAAAGTAATGGTAATAAAATTTTATGTATGTCTAACTTTGTAATGGAAATTAAAATAAATATCATTACAATTACATACATGAAAGTAATGGAAATTAAAACCAATTTCATTACGATTACATAAATGTAATGGAAATGATAAAATATTCCATTACAAATATTGAAAACAAATGCACGCCCCAACTGTGCTGTGAATACTCGTATCAGTGTGCTGTGAATGTCAAGTGTTGTATCAAATTATATATAACTTTTGTAAAAACTTTTTTCGTCGGGCAGCTAAATATGTGGTGGAGCTTCTCTTGCACTTCCCTTTGCCGTCTAATCATTAACACAATTGTGTTTTAAAGTTGGAAATTACTTTAAATTAGAAATGTCCGTTACACGCATATTGTATATAAAAGTTTTTTTTAATCGTAACATACATATTGATATATATGAATGTGTTGCAGCTTAAACAGGGACTGCAAAAAAAAATAAACTCATTAAAAACTCTTATGGAATTATTTTAAAATATATTTCTTAAAAACCATTATCATTTTCAAAAGTACACATCAGGCATGCGGGCCATATTTTTGTATCGTTTAAAATATATATTCAAGAAAATACATTTTAAGCGGTTAAAAATATATAGTAATTTTCACCTCAGAGATCGGGGTATTCGATAAAGTATTCACATTTGAGGAAACTATATAATTTTTACTTAATCCGGGTGGTTTGACTGATGACAATTTATTACCCCCATTTGGTTTTTGGGACTTTTACAAAATGATTGAAAACTATTCGGTCTTGAAAATTGCAAGGGGAAAATAACAGTGAAGGTCATAAGTGGTCTCCGGTTTGCCGATACTTATAACCATCCACAGTTTGTTCAGTCTTGTCCATTGTAACAATAGTTGTATATTCGCTCATATGTATCAACGCTAAAGTATAAAATCAATTTAAAATTAAGTGTTTCTAATATGTAATTCAACTTGCGCCAGCAAAACTTTTTACAAAGTAAATACTGACTGAAACTAATGTTATACCAATTTGTATATGACTGTGGTATTCTGACTAACACTGTAAGTATTTTGTTAATGTTTTATATATACATATACATTTTTTCCTATGACTAGTTTTGCCAATAGTTTTTAAGCTAATGAATGAAATACAAATGAGAAAGAACAATATAGAAAATGAGCTAAAAACTCATTTGCATAAATGAGTTGAAAACTATGCTATATAATCCAAACACTATGTAAACTAACATTAAGTTAGTTGGAGTATATACAAATCTACACACACACACACATACATACACAAATTTACTCACATACTTGATAGATATTTATTGCATTTGCAAATGTTATAAGAGTTGTAGCTTCTGGAATATAAAGCTGCCTACACACTAGGGAACATGGTTGAGGGAACAAAAAATATCAAAAAATTTTGTAAACACGAAATGCACGCTCTCAACACGCACACACACACAAACGCACTCACACATTCACAAAAAATGCTCTCTTTTTTTAAGTATGTTCCCTAGTGTGTAGGCAGCTTAATGTACATTATGTGAATGTTGTCAATTATTTAAAAATAAAAAGCGTAAAATAAATCTGTTGATCATAAATCGAAATATTGTTCTGTAGTGTCCGACCGAGTGTTTGACTTCGGAGTTCGGCCAAAATATTATATACGGCCAAGTTCGGTGTTCGGCCAAATTTTGGCCGGACACCGAACACTTATATAAATCAATATTTTGAAATATTTAGCTATTAAATTTTGCGTAGTAACATATAAACATTTACACTTTTAACTTCGTTTTTATTTTACAGTCGAAAAATCCAAATTTTTTTTATGTTTTTGGCCTTTAGAAATATTAAAAAATAAATTACCACATTTTTGAATTTGAAAAAGTTGCATGAAATTAAATTTTTATTCAAACACAAAAGTGTACGGCTTCGGCCGAACCTTATAATTTTAGCCGAAGTTCGTCTTCGGTTCAGCCTTAAAAAAGTGAGTTCGGTTGATCACTATTGTTCTGTAAATTTTTGACTTATACTAGAGGTTGCTGAGATCTCGGTCATAACAACGATGAGATACCGAGAACAAATAATTTAGTCTCTTAAGATTGGGGAAATAATCTACAAACTATACGGCAAAAATTTAATAAGAAATAATTCAAAATAGCAGTAAAGAAATCAACCAGAAATGATAAAAGAAAGTATATTGAAACTATCGCCAGTGAAGTGGATACAGCTGCTGGTTCAAACAATATGAGGGAGTTACAGCAAATAATCGGTCGTCTCTCAAACCAAAATATGAATAGAAATCACGGCGTAAAAGATTTAAATGGCGAGTTGCTTACAAACGTAAAAGAACAAATACGAAAATGGAAGCAGTGTTTCGAAGGAATCAGTAACATTAGCTGTGTTTTCGACTTAACTATATCCGTTAACTCATAAAAAAAACTCAAAGTGCATAAAAACGCGTTTAAGACGTAAGATAGAGCTACCAAAGAAAAACGATTTGACGGAGTGTGACAATTGGGGAGGTATTATTCTGCTGAATACTATATACAAGGTTATTGCTACTATAATAAATTACAGAGCTTTGAAAAAACACTTTGGGATCTACAGAAACATCTAGAAGATTTGGATTTTGCTGATGAAATCTGTACTACATCACACAAGTTTAAGGATTTGCAGAGTAAAGTGAATGATTTAGTTGCGCTGTCAATTGGAGTTGGGCTGGAAGTGAATATTGCCAAAACACAACTGATAACCATATTGTAGTACAAAACCATTGAATAAAATATGTTAAATCTTTCTGCTATTAAGGTTGTATGATGCCGATAGATGCAGGTGTCGAAGAATGCGTTTCACTCAGGCTAACCAAGGCAAGGTCAGCTTTTCGTAGGCTGAATAAAAAGTTACGATCACCCCAAATCTCGAAAAACACTAAGATACATATTTGCAATGCTTGTTTGAAATCCAGATTGCTGTATGAAAGCGAGACATGGCTTATAACAAATACTATAGCAGGGAGACTGAAAGTATTTATAAACAAACGTCTATGAATAATACGCCGCAATCACCAATATAGAACTCTGGCGGTTATTAAACGAAGAGCCCATAATTGGCCAAATAGCAAGACGAAAGTGGAAACGTAGGTCGTCCAAAGAACATCTGCCGCAGAACAGTCTTGCAAGAACTCAATATCCAAAATAAATCGCTTGATGAAATTAAAGTTTTATGTGATGATAGAATAATTTTGAATTTTCGGATAAAAGCTCTATGTTCCAGAGTGGTACGAATAAAGGGGGGGGGGGGACAAAAAAATTAAAAATATAGTAATTGTCGAACTAAACAATTACCATATTTTGAATTTTCGAACCGCATGGTTGATTTGAATCATTATAGTGGACTTATATCGAATATTTTCTTTATATGGGTGAAATCAAAAAATGTGATAAATTTTTGTGCCAAATTTGTGAGAAGCAAAAAGTGTTAATATTTCGGTTTTTTCTTAATGGAATCAGTAAGTTTAGTCATTATAAACCTAATTGCAAAAAATCTCTTCTACAAGTTGTCGCAATAACTTTTTTTGCACAATTTTAATTTTTTTGTTGTAACGGAGTTTACTTTTCTGCAAGCAAAAGATATAACAAAAAAAATTGAGTACGAATTTTCTTCAATTTATTAGTTTTTCGTATTTGGGTTTTTAACTTGCTTTCCAATGATATATAATTTGTGTTTATCAAATTGGCGGTTTCGCGAATAAAAATACAATTCATTCCGCGAAAAAAATTTTAATTTTTTTTTTAATTTTGTATTTTTGGTCCTTTAAATGCTTTTCAAAAATATAAAATTTTTTAAAATCCAAACAGCGGTTGCGCAGTTACAAAATAATATATTAAAAATATAACATTTCACGATCAAAAAATTATTAAAGTGTGTGAAACAATTTTAATTTGTCAAACAAATGTCAGTAATGACTCGAAATATCGATTCAAAACCAATGAAATGCAAAATCAATCGTTTTTCGCTCCAGCAGCTTAGGGTAAAAAACTGATAACTTTTTTTGATTTGTCGCAAAATTATTAGTTGAATCGTCTTTTGACGCATAAATATTAGTTGAATCACCTCTGTTTATGGTTATTTTAAAATATTTTAAACATTTATCTACATTTATTTGAATGAAATCTTATGCAAACAATTGTGGTTACGGAGTTTACAGCTACGGAGTTTACATTTGGTTACTTTTTTCGTTTTCTTTCAGAAACGCTTTGTCAGAATTTCTTTTCCGAAACAAAATCGCATGATGCCTACAAGGTGAATCCAAAAATGACATTGTTTTTCTTACTCGTTAAATAGTTTGGTGTAAAAATTAGGAATGGAGTTTACAACATTTTTTCAAATCTTATTAAAGACATCCTTTTTCATCTCGAGAATGTTACATGCTGCAAAAAAGCTTCAAGTCTGTTATACTGGATGATTACTTATAGCCCAACGATCATTTGAGTATAAATAACATTGTACTTTTCGGAATATAAATAATAGATAACTCCAAAATTCTGGTATATGCATTTTTATCGAAAATTATGACGAAAAATCGTTACAGAGTTGAAGTCGTGGTAACTAAGATATACGAAAAAGTTTATAAAATATATTAATTTTTATTAAAAACGGCACTTTTGCTCTTCATAAAAATTCTTACAGTTAGTATTTAGCTTTATTGGTTATTAAAATATAAGATATTAAAGTTAAAAAACCTTATGAGTTACTTGTTACGGAGTTTACATTTGGTCTATAAAATTGGTTACAAATTTTATGTATTAACCAAAAATTGGTCAGATTGTTATAAATTTTGTAAAACAGGTGACAATGCGCTGATATATATCGAAATATGTAACTCAAATGTAATCCATGCATTAGAAATTAGGTGGTTACACGGTTTTTGTCACATTTTTTGATATCACCCATATATGCTCACCAGAGAGGCAGTCGACTGTCAGCAAATATACACCTAACATACCTAAAACTTCCATCATAAAAATTTTAGCCGTATGGAATACTTCTGTATAACCTTAAATTTTATATCCTACACGACTCTGTTTGCTGATGTCCTTCCCTTTTCCATTTTAATGTCGTTTAGAGCACACTTAAGTATACGGCCCATATCTTGGAGGGATAGAGCAATTAAATGTAAATTTGGACTGCTTAACTAAACTCCCATGAGAAGGTCAAATCTATACCAAAAACGATCTTAGTGAAGGGTTTTAACACCCCGAAATCTGTAAAGAAAAAAACATTTTTTAATATCGCTAATATGTCAAAAACTAAGCGGAATAGATCAGCACGGAAAAACTGTTTACTAGTTGGATATGGACGAGGTAGGGGAGGATATCGCGACCATATAATCTAAGCAAATTTTACAAATCAGTAAAATTGCAAATGAAACTATAGTTCTAATAATTTCCTTTTCTTAAACTTAGTCAGAACCAAGGGCGATTTTTCTCTTAAATATTCCAGTCTAGAAAATAATTACCAGATATATGGTTATGTAACTACATACTTGGTAACGGTAACTAGTTACTTTTGTTATTACATTTCTTATTACCTTTATATGGCGATGTCGCGAAAAATAATGAGTTTTGGTTACACACCAGCATACGAAAAATCAAAAAATATATCGTTTCCTATGTGCTTATCAGTACTGACAAAAATAATGAGTCTAAAATTAGATTTTCAAAAAAATTAATTATATAAAAAAAAATATTTTTTATTGTATTTTTTTTTTTTTAATAAAATTTGCTGGTGCGGGAATCGAACCTGGGTCTACAGATTGCCAGTCAACAGCTCTACCATCTGAGCTATATCGACATGTAATATTTAATAGATAAAAACATAATTGACCTGCTGCACACAAGTAAGCTTACTCGCCAACATACAAAAAATCAAAAAATATGTGGTTCAATATATCCTTACCAGTGTTTAAAAAATATTGAGTCTAAAAATAGATTTCAAAAAATTTTCAAAAAAATCTGGAAAATTATTTTCTATTTGAAATAATGATGAAAATAAGTCATTATCAGTAACTCATTATTATATGTTTTAAAATAATGCAGAAGGTAAGTGGATGTCATTACTGGTAGTCCAAAAAATAATGATATGTCATTACCGATTCTACACTGGGAAGTTTAAAAAATCACTTCTTTCATTGCTTCCAAAGTATCCGTTAGTATATTTTTACAGCTTTTTTAGAATTACTTCTAAACAACATCCAAAAAATCACTAAAGTATTGCTTCTAAAGAGTAATTGCTCTAAAAGTGATCGTAGAAAGTGATTTTGGTATCATTTGGCATTTCCCGGGTTCGATTCCCGGCAGGACTAATATTTTTTTTGGACTTTTTTAATTTTTTTTATTCTATTAATTTTTTTTTTAATATTTATAATTAATTTGCTAAAATTCAATATTTTTTTAATTTTAAAATTTTTAAAAATATGTATATATAGAAAAAACGAGTAAAAAGGTTAAAGTCGGGCATGCCGACTATACAATACCCTACACCAGTCTAGTTAAAAGCCAACTAATGTTTGGAGCCGAAATTCGAATGGTTTAAAATGGGACTTGTGTCAAAATTTTCTATAATGTGAGTCAGCGCACCAAATTTCATTAAAATATCTTAATATTTGCGACCTGCAGTTTGTAACCAAGCCAATTTTGGGGGGACCCTTATATGGGCACTAGTTCTAAACATGGACCGATGTTCACCAAAATCAATAGGCTTCGTCCTTGGGCCAACATAGGTCTATGTACCAAATTTCATCAAAATATCTTAATATTTGCGACATGCTATCGTATAAACAATATAATTTTGGTGGGACCCTTATATGGGCACTAGGTCTAAACATGGACCGATGTTCACCAAAATCAATAGGCTGCGTTATTGGGCCAATATAGGTCTGTGTACCAAATTTCATCAAAATATCTTAATATTTGCGACCTGCAGCGTATAAACAGTATAATTTTGGTAGGACCACTAGGTCTAAACATGGACCGATGTTCACCAAAATCAAACTTGTTCGTCCTTGGGCCAACATAGGTCTGCGTACCAAATTTCATCAAAATATCTTAATATTTGCGACCTGTAGAGTGCGCACAAGATTGCATGGACAGACAGACGGACGGACGGACGGACAGACGGACATCGTTAAATCGAAATAAAAAAAAATTCTGAACCGATCGGTATACTATAAGGTGGGTCTACGACCAATATTTTTTGGTGTTAAAAACATCAGCACAAACTTATAATACCCTGACCACATAGTGGTGTAGGGTATAAAAATGGTGAGAAATTGCTTTTTTGCATCTGTAAAAATAGTACTGAGAACAATATTGGATTGGAGTTAGGGTTTTTCTTTTCCCGGACTTTTTCATTTCCCGGGACAGCGGGATTTTTTTCTGAATTTCCCGGGAATTCCCGCTCGTTAGAAAATTAATATATCCGACGTATGTTTACTTGAAAAACTCGATATCTATTAAAAAAAACTTACGACAAAGTTCATCTTTTGGTTGCAGTCATGAGAAAATCTACTTAGTATACATATTCCGAAATAAGGGCTTAATATAAAATATCCATATCTTCCACTTTTTCGAGATCAATTCGTTTAACAGTTTAAACAGCGAATTAATATACAGGTAATATATTTGTATGGACGGCCGTCTTAATTTTAAAACAACTCTTCGAAATACATTAATTAAATATTAATTCGCGGTTTAAACGGTTAAACAAATTGAACCATAAATTCTTTCATGATATAATGGAATTGTTAATGGGTGCAAATTTGTATCGGACCAGCTTTAGAATCAGAACTACTATCGATTTTTTGATTAAATATGGAATCCAAAAATTTCTATTTCTAGATATTTTGTTTCTATGCAGATTTTCAGAAGTATTCGTCTAGTTTTATTAAAAAGTGAGTATTTTTCACACAAATTTTTAGGCAAATCGTCTAAATCTTTTTATAAAAATAGACACTAAAATATTATTAAATAGTTTTATAACTTTAATTGGTATTTTTTTAATAGAAATTTTTTATGGCACAACTACTTAAAAAAAATTATTTAATTTTCATTGTTGCATTTTTTTTTTTAAATTAACATATAAAAAATCCAAAATAATTTGAAAAAGCATCTGATGCATTATTTTAAAAATAATAGTAAGCTTTAAGTGCAGCGAGAAGTTTTCAGCTCAGTCCCGTTTAAAAATATATTTTTTAATATATTGTATTTTTTAAATATCCCAGAGGATGATTTGCGATGCAAATCGAAATATCGGAAGAAAATTAAAAAATAAAATATTGAAAAATAAAATACAAAATATTTGTATTTTATTTTTTTTTAATTTGTGACCTAAAGCCAAACTATACTAAAAAACAAAAACACAAAATTTGAAAAATACAACTTAAACAAAAGAATAACAATTAAAACTTAAAGGAAATTATTTGAAGTAATAAAAACTCAAAACACATCAATTAAAAATACGAAAATATTATATTTTTTGTTTTTTTTTTAAATTTTAATGCCGAGTTTTTTTGGAGGAATTTGGAGCTGAAATACTGATTTTAAAATGTTGTTTATGAATATTGCTTTATTTGAACAAAGACCATCAATAAAAAATATAAAATTTCCGAGGTACGAGTATTTTTGTTGGTATTTAAACTTGATAATGTCTAATAAAATTTGTTTTCGGTTTAACTAAACCCCAAAAATTCGGCCTAAATAATATTTTTTATATTATATATTATATTGTTAAATTTTAAATCGCATTTTTTATTTCTAAATATTTTTTATTTAAATTATTTTTAAAACAATGAATGTTTTTAATAGAAATAAAGCTTCCAAAATTTTAATATACTAGCTAAAATTTTTGTAAACGAATAAAAAAAATCCCGGGAAATCCCGCACGAAATTCCCGGGATTGCGGGATTGAAAAAAGGGCGGGATTCCCGGGAATCCCGTCCCGGGAATTCCCGGGACATAAACCCTAATTGGAGTGCATCTTTTACACTTATTTAATAAGTACTTTTATTGAAGAGAATAAGGAACAATATCTCGCAGTAACAAGGTGGTGATTTTATGCCAGTCAACTTTCATATAAAAGAATAGCTCAGCGGTAGAGCGCTAGCAATCGTGAGGTCGCAAATTCGATACCCGGTGGCGGCAATAAAAAAAAGTTTTGTAATATAAAAAAATATAATTTTTTTTGTAAAGAATTTTTTTTTAACTTTTAATTGGTGAAAAAGAGCTTCCTTTGCACTCGTTCAAAAAGTACTAGAAAAATGTTGAAGTGGGAGTACTCCTATGACAACTCAATGTCAAAATCATTAGTGTTAATGTTAAAAAAGAAGTACATCTAGATCATCAATTGTAATGCTTTTTCTACTGCTTTGGCATCTCTTTTTTCGCTGGGACGTTAATTTAACAAAAAGATATTTTATATTGACTCAACTTCATTGCATAAAAATTGGCGTATAAATAATAACATATGAAACAATTTCACCTTTCATTGACAAGATTTAATGTCTAAAGCACTAAATTAACACCACTCCTTAAACTACTGATTATAGTTGCTGCTTCTGTACATTTAACACAGAAAATAAGCACTGATAGTGTTTATTATAATGAGTAGATGTAGTGATGTTAATGTTGTTTCGTTACGAGTTTGTTTGTTTGTGTGTGTGTGTGTTTAAATATAGCCATCTCGTTTTTTTTTTCTCTAGATCATACTTATTAATGGGATGGTCCTAGATTTTACTACATACAACTAACAAAATTTACACTATTTTAATGGAGTTTTTCAAAAAAACCCACATTTTAAATGAGCCAGAAAAATGAATAAATATGTATATAAAGTTAAACTCAAAATATTGTATTGCATAAATAGATGATGAGTGAAATATAACAACTCTTTAGTCAAATAGGATATTTATCTCTAGATACTCTGAATCCTTGCTTCATTTACATACTCACACATGTGTGTAAGTATATGGATATACTTTATAATAAGGTTGAAATTTATGTATTTTGTATAGAAAATAAAACCAGATTTTTAATGCTCAAATGAGTGAAATTAATGATTGTAGTAGTGCAATTGTTAATGTTCGTGTGTGTGTGTCTATGTTTGTTTTGACCCCCTCCATAATACTGTTAAATTATATCCTTAGAGTATGTGTGAGCTTTGGTAATCTAGGAATTGGATACAGGTTTTATTTGGTGGGCTTCATACAAAAAAGGGTATTTTCTTATTCTGATTATTTAAATCTATGTGTGCATGTATGTTCTTTACTCACCCCTTCATCACTTTGCGTCTTGTTGTTGTTTTCACATTTTTTAAGTTAAAAAAAAAAAAAAAAACAAAAAAGAATCCTTTTGTTGTAGATTTTTAACATTTTATTCATTTATTTTAAAATTTATTTCCTCTTAACAAAGTAGATTTTAATTTGCATGAATGAACCTGTAGAGACAAATGAATGGATGGTTTGCAACGACGTATGCCTGACCAGTTGGCCGGCTGGATGGCTGACTGCCTGGTCAGTATTATAACTGACAATTTTATTTGGTTGCTTGTAGTCATACTCAGTACGCATTTTTGCGTTATACGCACTGTATTCAAATGTTTGTTATTTTTACATTCGTTGGCAGACATACACGCATTGAATAAATGACTTTTAAATGTTCATATCCGCTTTTATTTATTTTTTTTTTTTCGTTTTTGTAAGTCTGTGTATTATTTTGAACAGTGGGTCTGCTGGTGGAAATATTTTAACAAGAAAGTCTTATATATGAAATTTCAAAGACAACATTTTTTAGAACAGGTTGCCTCCGCATCTGTTCCAGAACAGGTGCTTTTGCCGTCGGTTCCATGGAACCCGTTCTAAAACTAATTCCCAAAAGGTAATACGAAAGATTTATCTGTCCCAGAACCAGTTCCGTAAAAAGTTCTAGAACCGGTTCTAAAGCAACCTGTTCCAGTTTGGAGAAAAGGAACCTATTGCTTTTGGGTCGAACTCCATCTAAAAATAACCGGTTGTAGAACATAAAATAAAACCTATGCTAATGCAGTATAAGTAGGAAATGCATACCGGGAATTCCCGTCCCGGGATTCCCGGGAAATTAAGCATTTTTCATTTCCCGCATTCCCGGAAATTTGGACCGGGAATCCCGGGATTTCAAAAAATGCAGTTAAAATAATAAAGTTAATTATTTCAAATTTTCTTTTGAAAAATTTTCCAATGTTTTGAAAATAGTAAAAATTTTACATTAGGCTTGTTCGTTTACTTACTACAATTTGCTAATTTTACCGCAACTGGAAAAATTCAAAAAGTAAACAAAACAACAATTGTAGTAAATGTAGTAAGGTTTTCGAGTAAACGAACACAACGATTAATTTACGTACTTGATCGAACTTTTTAAGTTCCTTTTAGAGTCTGTTAAAAAATATATAGCGGTGTTCATAAGTTAAAACTAACGACTAACATCCAGTGCACAACTTTTTATACACACATATTCCCATAAGGGAAAGTTGTGCATTCGTTGTGCAGTCAGTCGTTATTTTTAACTTATGAATACAGCCCATATTTTTTAAGAAAACCACTCAATTAGACAGTGTTTGTAAAAAAAATTTTTAATCGCACTTATTCTGTACAGAATTAAAGACAAATTTGTCCATTGATTTTTAAAAACTTTTAAGTAATACTGCATTTAGATCGAGGAAAAACTACTGGTTTTTGGCTCCTGCTAGCTTTTATTTTTCAAAATGCATATATAAAAAAAAAAACACGTTTTGTACGAAAACTAGGTAGTTTTTGCTCAGTCTAAATTCAGTATAAGTTAAATTTCCCATAATTTTTAAATTTTTTCCCAATTTTCTAAAATTTTTCCGATTTTCTAAAATTTTTGCAATTTTTTGAAATTATTTTCTACATTTTTTTTCTCTTTTACGAATGTCTTCTGTTATTATTTTTTAAATGTATTAATATTTTCTTTACATTAATTTAACAATAAAAAAATAAAGAAAAGTGTGTAATAAAAAAGTGTTTGACTTGGCTTTTGCAATTTAGTTTTGTACAAAAACCAGCTGGTTTTGGCTCTGTCTAAATTCAGTATTATATACAATAATTTCTAATATAAAATTAATTCTTTCCCACTACGAAAATTCAAAGAAAAACCACCTGAGCTTTTTCATGATCATGAAAATTTGAGGCCTTTAAGACATTTTCTTTATAAAAATTGTTAAATTATAAAATATTTTCTAATTTATTTCCCTGGCAGGATCCAGGGATCCCGGGAATTCAAAATAAATTTCCCGCTTTCCCGGGAAATGAAAAAGTGCGGGATTTTGAATTCCCTAAGTATAAGGTGTTAAAGAGATAAAATCCAGTTCTTTGGATTTCATCTCTTTACTCGGTAGTTTTTAAGTATACCGCCGTAAGTAGGTATAACAATCGACTCCCAATAATTTTTCGAGTCGGAATTTGGTATATAAAGTCGCCGAAGAATGGTCCAACCGAATTATCCTTAAATGCTTTTAAAACACAAAAAAGTGGTAAAAAAAAAAATCTGGGTTTTATTTGGATTGTCATTAAAACACACTCTTATAAATAGCAAACTACACCACTTTCCCGCCTGGTCCCCATTTAAACCACCAATCTGATAATTGCTTAGCTGACCTTTTTCGCCTACTTCAGCTAGAGTTTTCACTATGAAGTTAACTCCACCCATATGATAATCATCAGGCACACTGAGAGAATTATCTGCATGATACTAATGAATTTTTGCATAAAACCAATAAAGTTTAACGTCCATTAAAACTTTTCATTGAATAATTGGAACTTTTTTTATACAGAAAAATTTCATTTTATTTATTAAAAGTCACATACACTCAATGAAAAAGTTTAATTAAAACTGCCCAGTCAGAAATCGCCAGTGGTACAAAACATCAAGCACTGGCTTACCACTGGTTTATCTCGGTGTTAAAAATAAATGACTGGCAGAACGCTCATTTGGGACGTTTTGCCAGCGTTTGCAAAAAGCGTTTTCCCAGTATTTGTTTTACAAAAATTTCGGCAAAGAGGGGCTTATAGTGCTATGCCAAGGTTTGCAACCAGTGGTTAGCCAGTGCTACCTAGTTAGAAATTGCCAGCGGTACAAAAGTGAATTCACTGGTAGAGCAATGATTTTATAAAAATGCTGACGCTTTGTTAAAAAAAAGTTTGTAGTCAGAAGGTTTTGAGTTCAAATCCGGTTGGCAAATTTTTTTTATGATATTTTTTAATTTAAAAATTTTTTTGTTTTATGAAATCAATTTTGTTGTTTGTGGACAAGCTCCTTTAAGACCAACTTTTTTTTTTTTTTGTTTCCCAACGCTGGCATATTGTTACAAAAAAACTGTTTGCCAGTGCTAGCATTTTAGCACAGCCAGTAGTTGTCCAGTTGTTATCGCTCATTTATATATTAAGCCACTAAGTATTATGTGTCTCGTTAGCTTTGTGTGTAGAGCTGTCGTATTTTCAAACCACCTATTTACTGGTTTTGCCAGCGTTCGAAAATGTTGTTTCTCCAGTGCTTTTCCGGCGCTTTTTGAACCGCCAATCCTTTTTTCTAAAGATGTTATCATTTTGGAAATGGGAAAGCATTTTTTGCCAGTACTTGTACCACCTGTTGAAGTGCTTTGTCATCGCTTTCCCATTTGTTTTTTTCTGACTGGGTGTATTCAGAAAATATGTGAAGCTTTTTCATCCAATTTACGAAATTTTTCATTTACTTTGTAAAGAAAACTTCAGTAGTTTACTGAAAATTTTCATTAAAACCCGTCCCTCAAAATTCCCTCTTTGCACTTTCCTGAAATTTCATCCCTTTTCTGGAATATGACCCAAATCATAATATGCTGTGGGATATCTCATGGTCTTGTACCAAGGACTAACCCTATTGAAAACTACTAAAATCAGTAACTATATTCATCTAGCTGCCATAGAAAGTTCCCAACGGATTTTAAATTCATTAAGCTTAAATTACATTGCCAGACGAAAGAGACTTTGATGAGTAGCGTATAATGACATTGTTCTGGAGTTTGTTACTACCAAAAATAATTTACCTAGACTTACTTTTAACTACATTTTTTTGTTCCTGGAACTTGATTCATTTCCCCTAATATGACCCAGACCTTACTGTAATATAGGGTATCGTTTAGTCGGCATGTCCGAATTTAATTTTTTATCTTATTTACTAATTTATTACCTGTAATAACACTTAGAAAAAAAAAAGTTGTCCCAACCGTATTTCGTTCCAATCTAATCGTTCGGCTGCTGCTACTGACAATTGGGTTGTCACTATTATCGATTGTTCCAACTGAAATAGGATTGTGAATACCAAAATATAGTTTGGCACCCGAATTAGAGTTATAAAAACACATTTTGGTTTGAAGAAACCGATTAATTTGATTCGAAACAAATTCGGTTGAGACAACAAATTCCTTTTCTAGGTGAAGGTTTGGTACCACTTAAAGTTGTCTCCATTCATCTACACCAATAATCTTGCTATATGAATTTCCTATCTGAGTTTGGCCATAGAGTAAACAAAGCAGTCCGTGTGTCATGTTCACTATAAAAGAAAAGATTTTGGAGGGAAGTTTTTATACCCTACATAACTACGTGGAGAGGGTACTATAAGTTTGTGCTGATGTTTTTAACACCAAAAAATATTGGTCTTAGACCTACCTTATAGTATACCAATCGGCTCAGAATTTTTTTTTATTTCGATTTAACGATGTCCGTCTGTTTGTCCGTCCATCCGTCTGTCAGTCCATGCATTCTTGTGCGCACTCTACAGGTCGCAAATATTAAGATATTTTGAGGAAGTTTGGTACACCGACTAACGCCGGGCCAAGGACGACGCCTGTTGATTTTGGTTGAAATCGGTCAATGTTTAGACCTAATGCCCATATAAGAGTACCCCCCAAAATTGTCTTTTTTACACGCTGCTGGTCGCAAATACGAAGATATTTCAATGAAATTTGGTACACAGACCTATGTCGGCCCAAGAAAGGAGCCTATTGAGTTTGGTTGTAATCGGTCTATGTTTAGACCTATTGCTCATATAAGGGTCCCCCCAAAATTGGCTTGGTTACACGCTGCAGGTCGAAAATACGAAGATATTTCAATGAAATTTTGCACACAGACCTATGTCGGCCCAAGAACGAAGCCTATTGATTTTGGATGAAATCGGTCCATGTTTAGACCTAGTGCCAATATAAGGGTACCCCCAAAATTGTTATTATTACACGCTGCAGGTCGCAAATATGAAGATATTTCAATGAAATTTGGTTCGCTGACTTACATAATCCCAAGCAAAAAGCCTATTGATTCTAGATAGGATCGGTCCATATTTGGACCTATCGCCCATATGGGCTATATTTTCGATTTTCTCTTCTTTTGTCATTGTATAGAAAATTTTGACACAAGTCCGTTTTAACCCATTCAAATTTCGGATCCAAACATTCGTTGGCTTTAAGTCAGACTGGTGTAGGGTATTATATAGTCAGCATTCCCGACTTTAACCTTTTTACTCGTTTTTTTGTAGTTTTGACTTAGAATTCGTTACTCAGTCCGTTTTGGGGATGCTTGTTAGGAATGTGACCACAGATCGAAAAAAAATGGACGACTCAATATGACGGCTTAATTTTTTCTCTTCTTATTATTATTTCCTAGTCCTTTTTGATTTTTATATTGATGTTTTTGAACTCGTTGTTTGTGATAAGACATTTGCTTTTAATGACGGATCTAAATATGGAGAACGAATTTTTAAAAAGCATAATCAAAATGGGTAAAGAAAATATAATAACATTAGATGAGCTTGGCCGTCATAGTGGATCTTTATTATTTATTTTTTTTTATTCTCAGGTCATATTCCTAATAAGCATCACCGAAACCCGAGTAATGAATTCAATGTGAACGCTGGTTATTTAGACAATATGAACCGAAGTTATTTCCAGTTTTCTTCGTCATTAATGTCAGCTCACCTTCGTAATCAGCGAACCCAAAAACCGACCTAATGCGTGATTACAACTCTTTTCGCAAATTCGCAACATTTTTTAAATCTAAAGCTGCATTCACGTTTTATGCATTAAGACCAGAGCTTTGAAGAATTAATTCCTTTTTGAATGAATTCACTACCAATCGAATTCAATTTTCTCTAGAATTGAATGAATTCCTTTTCTTAAGTAATTCACTGAATTCATTCAATTGAATGCGTTTATCAAACAACAAAATCAAAGAATTAATTCAATTGCAATAGTTCTTTTTATTAAATCAAATGAATTAATTCACCGGTGAACGCGTTCAATTTTATAAATCGAATGGAAAAAAAATTTATAAAATTGAATGCGTTCACCGGTGAATTAATTCATTTGATTTAATAAAAAGAACTATTGCAATTGAATTAATTCGTAACAAAATAAATCTAACGAAAGCAAATATGAATTAATTCCATTCAATATATGGTGCTTAGTGAATTAATTCATAGAATTTTTAATTCAAAATTGAAAAATTGAATTAAGGAATTAATTCTTCAAAGCTCTGATTAAGACCACATTTTGCTGAAAATCTAGTTCATAACAGAATTTAAAACCAGTTTCATAACCAGATTTTGGAAATCTCCAATTTCATAATAGCAAATAAAAACAGTTTTGAACATTTTTAATATCTTGCATCACCCTGTTAAAAAAATGTAAACAAATAATAAATGTTAAGGCCTGTATTAACAAAAATGTTTTGAATTTTATTGCAGTTTAATAAAAGAAATTAACATGCAAAACAAATACAAAAATCCTCCAATTAGCCTCCAATAAGACAAAAAGTTTTTTCGTGAATGAGCATGTATTTCTTTAATAAAACTTCAAAATAGGATTTGTGAATATAATAAAATTTCATTGCTAAGCGAAAATAAAGTTAAGTGCAGCACCCACTTGGTTTCTTATTATTGTTTACCTGTAAGAAAATCTTTGCAAACAACATTGAAATAGTGCCATGAACAAAGCGAAATATGATGGTTCGAAATAGTTTAGTGAAATTTCATAATGTAAACGTGGGTAATAATAAAGTCGATTTAGCTCGATTTGTAATGTAATATACGATCTCTCAACTTTCTAAAATCGACATTGTATTTTTGTCTAATCTTCATTATTGTATTTGTCATTGCTGATTAAAATATTAACGGACTTTTACAAATAGGCTATATTAAGTATTTAAATATTTTTGTTTCACTGTCCTTTAGCACTACGCATAGTGTCAGCAAAATTTTATATATTTTTCCGCGTAACCTGGTGCTCTGTGCAACCTCATTTCCGTCATACGTATGATGTTTTACATTACATGGCGGAATGGTGGCAATAGTGTGGTGGTGGTAATGGTATCGGTGAGTGAAATGGTCACTACGGAAGTGTTGATGGAGTAAACAAACACCAGTAACATACCAACATATCCACAGCCACATCCACTGGCGATACGATACGTTTAAACAAAAATAACAACAACTGCAGCAGCAGCAAAACCGACTGCAACAACATACTAACATTTAACACATGGAATAATAATAATTTAAAATAACGTTAAAAATTTAAAATCTCTGATTAAACAGAGCTGCATGAAATAACAAAATATTTACAGTTCATATGGTAACTATGAGTATGAATAAACAGAATATTTCCGGTTCCGTTGGAAATGAATTATAAAAAAATATAAAATTATAGAAAAATGAGAGAGAGCAGAGAGTCTGTCTGCACAAGTGATAATTTTATAAAAAAAAGGTCTGCAAAGTTTAAGGTTTTTGTAGCTGTTTAATATGTTGTTGTTATCAAACTCTCCACCCACCCATTGTTATTGCTTTGAATTTCTATCTCTGTGTATGTGTGTGTTTGTAATTATACAAGTCTTTGTGTGTGTGTGTGTTACAACAAGTTATAACTCTTTCATTTTATTGAGCTTAATTCTTATTCTCGTTATTTTGGGGCGAAAACTAACTCAAAAACATATGCATAAAACTCAAATTAACACATTTACATATGAATGTATGTTTGTAATTATCCTTACACACACACACACATACATACATTTATAATGAAACTTGTTTTGGTTTGCTTTTGTTTTATGTTTTTGCAACGGAAGGCAGGTTAAATTGTATTATATGTGAGTGTGTATATGATGTTATTTTGAAAATTTTAAAATTTTTCCTATGAAAATTTCAAAATTTTCAACTCGTTTTTTGGTAGCAAATAAGTACATTTTTGTTATCACACATTTGATGTTTTTTTTTTTAAGCTTATGCATAAGTTCAAAGGGTTTTTCCGTCACACATTAAAAACCGTTTTCCAACCGTACGCACGCATAAATTTGTTTAATTTAGACTCGTCGTATCGTGCAATAGTTTTATGTATAGTGGCTAAAATCTAAAATAGAAGTGGTAGAAACAGCAGCAACAGCAACATCAGCAGTAGTAGTAGTAATCAAATAACAACACATTATTTCAATTTCAGTTGTCGGCTTTCTAAAAGTGCACAGTGCATTTTCAAACGTGCATTTTAACGGAACAAGTGATTAAGAGGAGTTGCATCATATTGACAACAAACGCATTCACAGCACTACGATACGCATAATATTTGCAAATACATTTAAGCAAACAAGGTAGCAAGATATTCAGAGACACGGTTTTAACATACTATTCGTTTCGTGTGCTGTATGTAACATATTTACATTAACGTGGCCATCTTTATGGTTGCATTTTCCTGATTTTCGTGGCCAAAATACATTGAGTATGTGAAGTGTTACATTTGGGTTATGTGTCACTTTACATTTTGACCACTAACTCGGCGGCTGTATTTCCGGTTCACAAAATTTTGCATAATTAACACTACACTACTATGTCTATGTGTTTTATCAGATAAAATAAATTTTTAAAGTGAAAAGCTAAAAAAAAAAATTTCAAATAAAAGAAATATATTAAAGTTTTACATTTGTGAAATAATAAGATAAATATAATATTAAAAAATAAATACAAGAAATTTCTAATCAGATATATTGAAAATCTAACAAAAAGAAGTGAAAAAATTAAGAATTTGTGGTTTAGTCAAGTTTAAGAAGTGCAATACTTGTAACAATATTAATATCAAATCAATATAATATCTTTGTGATTGCAGTAAAATGAAAGTAAGTTTAAGAATTTTATATGTTTACTTCAACCTATAAGTAGATTTGTGCTGATAACCGATAGGTTTATGTGACAATTATACTTTTGTTGCCTCAAGTAAGTTTCTGTTATCATATCTAATAATTTCGGTTATCATAATCAACTAACAAATTTGGTTGTCGAATAGCGAATCCGTTTCCTCTGCATTGCAATAAGACAAAAAATATTTGGAATTGAATTCGTTGAAAATGTCGAGGTGGTATTTTGTTTATCAAAATTTTATAACTTAAAAATAAATTTAAGGCCCATTAACTTTTCTCGAGAAGTTAACTTTACCTTAACCATGGGTAACTAACCAATACTAAATATTTATCCCTATGAAAATTTAACCATAATATCTTATCAATATTTTAACTCTGGGTAGTTAACCTTAGTATGAAACTTCAGAATAAAAACAAAAACAAAAATTAATAACAAAAATTTTTTTTTGCAATACGGGAAAATTAAAAGTTTTTCTCGCGGTTTTTTGTGTGTTTCTGGTCATAAAACAAATAATACACTTTTTTTTTTAAGATTCGCGATCGCTAAATGCTATAAAATGATTGTGTCTTTTTGCATACTACGAGAGGTGATTTAATTAAATCCATTTGGTAAGTCTATAAAATAAAAGTGGATTATTGGAACTATTAACAAGTATTTCGTGCTAATCGAGACAACCGCGGAAAGATTCGCGCATAAAATTAAAAAAAAAATAGTGGAAATTTTGTGATAGATTATTAAATTAAGGCAATTTATGTGATCAGCACATCAAAGTAAGTAGAAAAATAATCGCTGTGCATGATTTTGTAACTTTTTGTAATTGCGAGTCAAAACTGTGGGTTGTCCAGGGGTTCCTCACATACTTTTAAAATATTTAAAACATGATTGGTTCACATTTCATAAATTCGAGAGTGATTTCTATGCGCTTTTTTATATTTAAGAATTAAATTCAGTAGTCTTGTACTTCATTCAGTAGTCTTGAGCCTTGATACATGATTCATTTTGAATTTGATACGCTGATTCCAAATTCTTAAATGTAAGTTACCCAAAATTGATGGAACAAATGTTTTTCTGAGAGTGGTTTTCAAAAGAATTTTTTCCTATAACGGTACACAAATTAAGAAAATGTTGTCCTATGTATTTAAGAGAACAAAATTCATTCTTTACTACCATCCTAACAAAAAGTCTTAAGCTATTTGAATGCGTTTTGTATAGTATTTTAAAATTCGTAGAAAGCTATTTTTCGCGTTTTTAATCACGATTTTCTCAAAATTGAGAGGTGATAGAGAATTCGGAATAGAGATTTGGAATCAGCAAGTAAAATACTAAAAGTATGAATCAAGCTTCTACCAACAGCGACTTTTCATTTTGTAGAGGTGTATAATTCGTGTCAAATTATTGTAATATTGGTCACCATTTTTGGTTTTAATTATTCAAGACAGATTTTGGCTCCCTGAACCAATAAAAAAATAAATTTTTCCTATTTCCTTATATGAGGCCAATTTCTGTAAGCTATCACAGAAACCTAAATCCTAATTGAAAAAAATTTGTGCGCGATTTTAAGTACTGATGCAATTTTTATAAGTTTTGGTAAAGTGGGGGAAATGCACATCGAAAATACTTACATGTGTCATAAACGATTCTTAGTCAAAGTTTGGTTAAAGCTGCGCTTTAAATTTTTTAATAATCATCATTACAAGTCTAATGTATTAAAATATCTTATGTAGGGTGAATTGTTCTAAAATAGCCTTGGTTAAGTTTCTTAACCACAGAAATTTCTATGGTTAAATTTTAGCATTGGTTAGAAATAATGCTTGGTTAAAATTTAGATAAGTTATTCAAAAAATATGTTTACCAGTGGTTAAGGCTAGTAGAGGTCTTAACCAGGGTATAAATTGAGATAAGTTAACGGGCCTAAAAGTTATTAATACATATAATCCATTTTGCAATGCCATTGCTTTAAGTCTACGGATCCTTGAAAATTTTTTACGGGCTCACGGACCCCCATTGGTGCATATAAAAATCTAAAAATAATTCCAAGCCGATGATTTGTAGAAGAAACTTGTAAGAATATAAAGAAAGAAAACTGTTTTTTTTAAATTAATTTTTATCGGGAAATTCATTGATTGCATTAAAGGAATTAAATGTGCTAAAATCCCAAAACTTATTTGACAAAAATGATCTGTTGAAGTCATGTCCCTATTTGGATTTCATAGCACGCACAGTGCTTTGTCCCATAGACAAAAATAAAAAACAAAAATTTGTGTCTCCGATTTCGACGAAAATATTTTTTTTGTATATACATACACTAAAATTACTTAATCTTGTAAATATTATCCTTTCTGGTATAACTCATTCTGTCTACGCTAGAGGTCGCTAAAGTCGGTAAATTTTTAACATAGAATGTAATGAAAAAAGATGAATTTTTTTGATTTTACAAAAAAAAAATTGGTAAAAATTAATTTTTAGAGATATTTTTAAAATTTTTCTTTTTTTAAATATTTGAATATATTTGAATTAATAAAAGATAATAAAATTGTAAAAAATCTGCAACTAACATATCAAATTAATCTTTGAATTTTTGCAATATTTTTGCTGGGAGCCTAAAAGTAGCAAAAGTTAAATGGAACTTAAAAATAATTATGATAATTGATTTTAAATTTTTTTCTCATGCTCTTCTAACTTGGTATAAGAAAAAATAAACAAAAGAACCAATTTCTTAATTTAACTATAAAAAAAAAAAAAATCCAAGTGTCAAAAAATGTATTTTTGTAATTTCATTTTTCATGGGTTACGAAGAAGTTTCCAATTTTCTTAGATTTTAATAAAATGGTATAATTATTTTTCGAAAAATTAAGGTAATATTATTAAAAAAACAAAAAGTATAAACTTTGGCAAAAACACATTTTCTATTTCATTAATAAATCCTTAAAAATATCTAATTTTTGCTTAAAATCCTAAAAATTACCTAATATATTAAAAAAAATTATGTTAATTGATTTTCATCCCAGTGTAGAAAATCATTACCAGATATGTGGTTATGTAACTACATACTTGGTAATGGTAACTACTTACTTTTGTTATTGCATTTCTTTTTACCTTTATATGGCGATGTCGCGAAAAATAATGAGTTGTCGTTACACACCAGCATACGAAAAATATATCGTTTCCTATGTGCTCATCAGTACTGACAGAAATAATGAGTCTAAAATTAGATTTTCAAAAAAATTAATTATATAAAAAAAAATATTTTTTATTGTATTTTTTTTTTTTAATAAAATTTGCTGGTGCGGGAATCGAACCTGGGTTTACAGATTGCCAGTCAATAGCTCTACCATCTGAGCTATATCGACATGTAATATTTAATAGATAAAAACATAATTGACCTGCTGCACACAAGTAAGCTTACTCGCCAACATACAAAAAATCAAAAAATATGTGGTTACATATATCCTTACCAGTGATTAAAAAATATTGAGTCTAAAAATAGATTTCAAAAAATTTTCAAAAAAATCTAAAAAATTATTTTCTATTTGAAATAATGATAAAAATAAGTCATTATCAGTAACTCATTATTGTATATTTTAAAATAATGCAGAAGGTAATTGGGTGTCATTACTGGTACTCCAAAAAATAATAATATGTCTTTACCGTTTCTACACTGGGATATTATTATTTTTTTTTTTGTTAGGAATAGACCTTTAGTTATTAGGTACATTGAAAAAAACTATCTACCAATTTTTTATAGAAATCAAAAAAAAAACTGTTTTTTTTAAAGACTCTTTTTTATTTATCATTCACGTATTAAAAGGTACATATATTTCATTTTTTAATTAAATTACCAGCTGATAAAAAAAATCCATCCTTTAATTTTGGGAGCAAATTCACTAAAGTATTACCGCTAAAAACACTACGAGGAGCATTTTTGTGGAACATTTTAACCCTCTAACTCTGCAATGAAAGGGAATTTTTTGGCCCTTTTTTAAAATGGGACAAAAAAGACCCGTAAGTTGAAGAGCTAGAGGGTTAAAATGTTCCACAAAAATGTTTCCCGTAGTGTTTTACATAAGTTTGCTGAACACATCCTATACCTCAAATGGAAGATTCCCATGGTTTCTCACTAAAAACCAGGTTTGTGGGACATTTGAGCGCCAATTCTGAATAAGTACGAAATTAACCCTTAAACACAATTTAAGTTTTTACTTATTACTGACACTGAAGTTAAATTTTCAATGCTGATGTCTTAAGACACTTATAGTAGAATTTCATGACAAATATTTTTGCGGAATATTTTAACCCTCTAACTCATCACCTTATGGGTCGTTTTTGTCCATTTTAAAATGGGGCTAAAAAAGTCCCTTTAATTGAAGAGTTAGAAGGTTAAAATCTTCCACAAAAATATTGCTCGTAGTGTTTTACATAAGTTCGCTGAACATATCCTATACCTAAAATGGAGGATTCACATGGTTTCCTATTTTAATCCTATTTAATTTTTCTATTTTAGAAAAATCATTTTAAGCGTCTAAAACGCATTTTTTATGAGAGTCAGTTTTTGTTTTATTAATGAATTGATTTTACCCAAATTTGGCACAAAATTTTTCAGGTTTTATAAAGATTTTAAGATAAAGGATATATTTATTTATTTAGATAAAGGATATATCGCAGGACTAAGAGTCTTTGCTTCGATTTTGATAAAAATTGACACAAACGTTTCCAGTTTTATGTGTATCTCAATGGATACTTTTTGTAATTTTTCGTCCATTTATGTAGCTAATATAATATTTTTAAATTTCAGGACCTATGGGAGGTGGGCAAGTCCTTGGCCCGATATTTCTAAAAATTAAATTTTTTCTTAACTAAGGGGTTCTATGTCAGTGTGCCAAATTTCAAAACTCTGTCTCCACTTCTTCTATTTTTGTCCAATAGTTATATGGGATCAAAGCACTGTGCGACGTCTTTAGAATTTCTAGAAATATTTGTTAAGTTAAATTACAAACGCAATGAGAATTTCTTGTTCTTCCCTAGAAGCGTTATTTAACATTTAAAATATCAAATAAAAAACAAGAACAAAAAATTTAACACAATTTACTTTGTCATCTTGAAGTATACTACTCTGTTGTTTTGACATCTTTAATGTATAAACAAAAATCAAAAGAATTTGCTAGATTAAGCACAGAAATAAATTCAGGGTAATTTTGTGGGGTGTGGTATAAAAATCTTGTGAGAATTATTGAGTATCAATTCTACAACTTCTGCTAATGTAATTTAGAAAGCATAAATTAAAAATCAGAAAATATCGGTTGAAATTCAGAATTCCCATTTCAAATTGGGAAATCATCACACTTAAAATTTGTTTATGTAAGGAAGGCTGAAAATATATTTAAAAACTAATAAAATTGCACTTGAGAATAGGACCACTAACATTTCATTAAATTTGACTTACATTTTCCATTATTTCTGACTATTACTAATGTGAATCATAAATTAGACAAAACAACTAACAGAAATTACTAACAATATGTCTAAATATTATGAATGTTGCAAATTCTCAGTATTTCATGTTGTTTGTTTTTTAACGACTTAAAAATGTAGTTAAAATTAACATTTTTTCTAAAAATTACTGTTATTTTTACTTGAAACCACAAAACTGAAATACTACTTAAACAACTAACAAATTCTGTTTGCAGAAGTTCCCCGTGTGCAGTTGAAATTCAGATTTTCCATTTTAAATCCCGAAAATATCACTTGAAATTAAGAATATATCATTTGCAGCTCAGAATATATAAAATAAAATCAGAAAAATAGCAATTGCAATTCTGAAAATATTAATTGATGTCAATTGAAATTCATAAATCATGGACTGAAAGACAAAGAAAAACTGTTAACACGTTAAATATAATATAAATTATAAAAACATTAATTGAAACTCAAAATATACCAGGTGTAATTCAGAAAACATCAATTAAAAATCAAAAAATTCCATAGGAATTTGATTTGGTATTTTCCGAACTACAACAATGATTTTCTGAATTACAATTGATATTTTTGAATTCCAGTTGATTTTTTCTGAATTGCAATTGATATATCGCACCCTAAATACAAAGATGACATAACTGAAAATTTTCCAAAATTTACTTTTTGGCGTAAATGAATTCACTGTACACATCTCTAAATTTCTTTTTCATCAATATATTCTTAAACTGGAAAAATTCCGTTATGTCTATTTTTATGTTAATTTCGTTGCTTCTGTGATTACTTTTGTTACATAAAAGGAGTGTTATTTTGAGTATTGCCGCTTTTACTGTCAAAAGTGATAAATTTTGTGGTGTATTATTTTGCATTGTGCTTCTTTAATTGAAAAAAGTGAACTCAATTGACTGTTTTATTTTGTTATGTGCCTTTTCAGTTTTCAGCTAAAGGAGCATAACTCAAAATTTTAATTTATTTCCACAAACATAATATAAAACTAAAAAATATATAGCAAAACCTTCTTCAATATGAATTTTTTTCATAATGGAACTAAACTTTTTTTTCAAATATTAGAATAATTTTTACATAAACTGTTTTTGGCTTCTCCTGAAATTTTAAGAATTTTGAGTTATATCAATTTTTGAGGGTGCTAATTTTAAAACATATTTAACGTTTTAACATTTTTCTACGATTATGTTTTCTGAATTCCAATTGAAATTTTCTAAATTGCAGTTGCAATCGTGTAAAAAAAATTTGTTAAAACTACTAAAAATTAGTTACAAATGATGCTGCAGAAGAAACTGCAAAATTAGCAGATTATTTTTGCTATATATTAGTAAGAAAGGAACAGCAAAAATGAAATTGTTAAATATACAGGATTTAATTACATTTAAATTAAATTTTTGTTAATAGAAAATAACAAATTAACTTGCCAAAATCAGCAAAAAACTTTGCTAAGTAATTAATAGCCTAATAAATCACGAAAAAATTTAAAATATTCGAAAGTTTTTTTTAAATTTTTTTTAAATGCAAATAAATATCGAGCCGTTTGAAAACAGAAGTTTTAATTTTTTTTTTTTTACCAAGTAATTTTTGTAAATTTAACAGAAATACTTTGCATTCCACTAATTTTAACTTAAAAATAACAAAAATTTTATAGATATAACAGTTTTGAGCAAAATTTTCTGCAGATTTTACAGTACATTTTGGCATTTTCAATTAACTAAAAGTTAACTTAAATATAACTAAAATTCTGTAAATTTAACAGTTTCAGTTTGGCTCTTCTTATTTTACTAGTATTTACCAAAAAAATCTGCCAATTTAACAGTTTTTTCTGCAACATCATTTTTAACGAATTTTTAGTTGCTTTCTCTGCTATTTTTACGGATTTATTTCTATGAGCGTACAGAACGGCAAATGTGGACGTTGTGTTCTAATGGTTAGTGCGATGAACTGGTACAAAGAATGTTGTGCGTTCGATCCCCAGGGCCGGCAACATCAATTTAGAAAAATAAAATGTGTGAGTCTTTCCCTTATGGCAACGGAATTTTTTGCCAACCGAATTGATTCGGTTGCTACAACCTCGTAATTCGGTTGCAGCAACCGAATTCAGTTGGGACAACCGGATTCAGTTGGGACAACCGAATCCAATTACAATTCGGTTGCGGTAACCAAAAGCAAAAAGACGCCAAAACAGGCGTATACATAAAAATCTGATTCTGAGAATTAAAAACTGATACTATCAAAACACTGATCTTAGAAAAATTCCTGCTTTGCCTCTACAATATTATTTGAACCCTCAGCTCTTTCTGACTGGGGTGTTTATAACCTGTATAAAACGAGAAAAATTAAATAAAATTACGAAAATTGTTGCATATATTAAGGGGTTCAAAGAAAACCTTTAATTCTTTTTAAATTATATGCATCAACAAAAAAAAAATATATTTAACAAAAAATAAACAATTTTCATTTTCTACCCAACAGTCTGTCCCTTTTCGGACAAATGATGAATTAAATACATGAAACATAAAAGAACAAATAAATGGTAAAATAAAATTAAACAAAAAAAAAATGCTAAAAATGTGCGTATGAAAATAAATGAGAATTTTTTGTATGTTTTATTATGTTTTTTTTTTTTTTTTTTTTATATTTCAGTTGTTATTCTGTATACAATAATGTCTGTTTACATACATTTATTTCATTTTAATTTTTGTGAAAATTGCAATGCGTTGTATTTCATGCGTAACATGCATTAAAATTAAATCGATAAAATGCCAACAACATTTGTTTGAATAAAACAACAGATCGTGCTGCAATTATGCAAAATACATATAGAAAAAAACTTTATTTAAAATAATAAGGAAATGGGAAGCACAACAGAGAAAATACAACAATGTATACAGAAAATTTAAAATTTTAAAGTAATTTTCTAAAAAAAAAAACAGAATTAAATAAAATAAAAAAGGAGCCTTCACAACAATAATGTAAAACTAGTGTTTAATGCCAGCAGTGCTGGGAGTGTGAATACTCATTCGCAACAAACTTTCAGTTTCAAGGGTCAGCTTTTGGATTGTGTTATTTGAAAATGTATTAATTCTTAACATAATATGATCCCTTATTCTAAAATCAATTTCAAGTTTGAAGCCTAAAGTGATTTTATTTAATGAAATTTATTATATTTTAGAAATTTATTTTCAATTAATAAATCAATGTCTTTGTATTATATATTTAAAAGTTAACATAATAATTGACCATTTTTATACATTTAATTTGTTTTTAATTGGTTTGACCTTAGGCTCTTAGCCGCTTTTGCTTTTGAGCTTTTTTTCTGATAAAAATTTCATATTTTATATAAATTTTTTGTTTTGTTTTTTCAATATAAACCATAATGTTTTTATTGTATTTGTATGCGGTTGTTGAGTTGGTTGACCACTTATTTAACTCTTACTCTAAATAAAAAAATGGCAAACAAATACAAAAACCTATACTTTATAGTGTTTAATATAAAATGTATACTTTTTTTGATAAGCCCCAGGTACCCTTGCCCCTTAATTTTTCAATTGTGAGTATTTGGCGACCACTTGAAATTTTTTTTTAAATACATATTTCATTTACCATGTATACTACTACATAGTATTTACATGGTAAAAATATTTTTTTAACACTTACAATATTTATTTGTTTATATATGTTTTATATATGTTTCAAAAAAGTTATATATTGTATGTGCCGGGGATGTTTGAGAAATATTGAGTCTATGCCAATGAGATTTAAGCTGCTGAGTATCTAGTATTACTGATATAGAAATATATAAAATCTTATGATTACACTGTGAGACAAATGGTAGGGGTCAGTGATCGGGAAGGGTTCAAACTACCGGGGAAAGTTATATCGGTAAAAAAGAAGTTATACGTGTCCCGGCGTTTCGCTGGTTCACCCCTAGGAATCGAGATATATCGATTTGACCTTTGGTGGTCTTTTTTTTTTGACATAATTCGAGAACCACTAGTCCGATTTTCCTCAAACAATTTTAAAAAAATTAAAAATTACAATTCCTTTAATCTGTTCATATAACGTTTTTCTATATACTCAACAGTTTTGTCGGTAAAAATAAATGTATGAAGAAAAAAATATTTTTTGCCTAAAATATTAAAAAAAAGTAATAAACAAAAGGTTATTGATTTTTATGGTAGCGGTAACAAACATTTATTTTTACCGGCAAAACTGTTGAGTATATAGAAAAACGTTATATGAACAGATTAAAGGAATT
This sequence comes from Leucophora obtusa, assembly GCA_949987735.1. Lineage (NCBI taxonomy): Eukaryota > Metazoa > Arthropoda > Insecta > Diptera > Anthomyiidae > Leucophora > Leucophora obtusa. Next base: position 210,451,784 of record OX465297.1, read on the forward strand.
GTAATTTTTAATTTTTTTAAAATTGTTTGAGCAAAATCGGACTAGTGGTTCTCGAGTTATGTCAAAAAAAGATATATCCCGATTCCTAGAGGTGACCAGCGAAACGCCGGGACACGTATAACTTGTTTTTGACCGATATAACATTTCCCGTTGGTTTCATCCCATCCCGATTTTGACTGTCGCATAGTGTTATTTATTATGGATTTAAAATGTTAAAACAATAACATTGCTACTTCCTCTATCCCAAATTTTATAAAAGTTGCCCAAATGTTCACTGGATAAAGATTGGCTGAAAACAATTTCATATTGCCCAAAAACTCCGTGTGTAATTTGTTATTCTAAATTGTATGGATCTTAGAGAAATATGGCATTCACATAATGAATGAATTATTCATTATGTGAATTCTTAGTTAACTCCCAAATTTTTTTTTTAAATATTCTATCCTTAAAAATGTTATTATGCCCAAAATGTAGGAACGTCTTCTTTTTCAAATCGTTAACAAACAAAATTACTTGGCAATGAATAAAATGGGTCGAGAAAATTGCTATAAAAGTATGGAAGGAGCCGCACTCATCACAATGGAGGAAAAAATGCTCATAAATAATTGTAAAGTTTTTCTATTTCAAAAATAGGGTGAGTTGAATTTTCTATAGGAAAATTATCAGGGATGTGAGGGATTTTCTGTGTGAAAACCTTCTAAGAATCGGATGGTTTTCACAGGAAAACAACAGACTTATAGTCTTTTTATATAATGGGCTTTTAGATCCTTTTTTCTCAATACAGATAAAAGATTAGCTTACTTCATTGTTTTTATCCAACGTTTCGCTGGGAATTTTCCAGCATCTTCAGGAATACGTTTTTTTAAAATAAATAATATTTTCGTTAAATTTAACAATTAGTAATTTTGAATACAAAACTTAATTTAAATAAAAATAAATGTAAAAGTAATCGAAGAAAAAAGCACACCAAATATAACAGCAAAATCTAAAATCTAAGCATCATATTTGGAGTAATTTTGAGAAAGTTGTCAGAATTTGAGGATAAGGTGCCTACAGTTTTTCTATAGGAAAAATCCTCCCAGTTTCTAAGAAAAGAGTTTTCAGAATCTGACAGTTTTCTATAGGAATGTGTTCAGAATCTGTCTTGAAATATTTCGATTAAGCACCAACACACTAACGGTATAACTTTCTGATTCACCACAGGCAAATTCCACAAGCCTTAAAAGAAAGAATAAATTTATTGTTAGCTTTTGAAGTATTATTCAACCTTTGAAATTAGCTATAGTTATTAAATAATTGAGCTCGAGTTCTTTGTAATTTATTATAAATATCTTTGTTTATACCATATCAATATTTCGTCATTATTTGAATGACATTATCAGGGTTTCTAAAATTTACTATAAAATGGTTTGAATTTATTAATACTTGACATAATACTTAAGTAAATACAACATTAAACAAATAATACCAATAAAAGTTCCGTAGGATACAAATATATGAAAAATAATTGCAAAATTTAGAAATCCTGATGATGTAATTTTAAGAATGACGAAATATCGGTATTAAAAAATAAAGAAAAATTTTTTCGTAAAAAATTAAAACTGAAACTCAGTTAGTTAATAACTATGTATATTAGGGTGGGTCGATTTAGCAATCGATATTGTGCCATCGACTTTTCGATAGCATTTGGCATAAGGAAAAAAAAGTTCCACTACGACATATCAAAAAAATAATTTTCGAGGAGCCCAAATTTCAATTTTTTTACTTTTTCTCAACTTTTATTTTTAAGGTTTTTTTAGTAGGTAATAAAAAAAAATCGGCTGATTTCATTTTTTTTTTAAATATTACTTTTCCAAGGTGAAATTGTATGCTGAAAACGATGGCGAAAGCAATTTTTCCAAGAAAAATGTTTTTCTTGAGGTTTTAGACGATTTTTTGTCGAAAAATCGATCTTTTTTACGTTTTAATTTTTAAGGTTTTTTTCTAGTAGGTATTGTAAAAAAAAAATCGGCGATTTAAAATTTTTTAAATATATCCTATCCAAGGTAAAATTGTACGCTTAAAACGATGGCGATATCATTTTTTCGAAAAAAATGTTTTTTTTAATATGTCGTAGTGGAACTTTTTTTCCTCATGCCAAAAGCTATCGAAAAATCGATGGCACAATATCGACAAATTTTTGTTCTTACAAATCGGCCCACCCTAATGTGCATACATATATAAAAAATTATTAGAAAAAAAAAAAAAAAAATTTACAATATTTTATTTTATGTTTATCGATTTCTTGAATTTTTTCAAACCTCAATCTCTATGCATTTTCATTACTACTATAAGTTAGTAAATTTACAAAATTTAAGTGTAAAATTTAAATTTATTTACAAAATAAAAAAACTTTACTCAAAATATGTTGAATTATTGTATATGAAAATGTGTATGAAATTGCTTTTTCCGTTTGTGTTTACATTTACTCACTGTGTGTTGTTACACCCAGAAAACACATTCGGTGCTGACAACCGCATTTGTAGCCAATCGAATGGTTCCGATGTAATAGCCGAGTTTTTCAGTTGTGACAACAGAAAACCAACTGAGACAGGACTAATTTGACTCTGACAATGGAATTTCAGTTGTATCAAAAATAATTCGGTAGTCGCCATCGAAAAATTCATTTGATGAAACTGAACCATTCGATTGGCAACAAATTGTGTTGTCAGCACCGAATCTGTTTTCTGGGTGTATATTTAACAAAAAATTACTCATTTTATAGTAGTAAATTTACAAACATTTTTTAAAGTGTGGAAAGCCCACTCCTTTTTGTATAAAAAAAAACATGTTTTAGCGAAGCCGCTGCACCAAAGTATAACACCAGTCGACCAAAGACCGGCTATAGACAGACATATTTAGCGAAGAGAAAAATCTAAGCTTGGCCGAAGCCCAAGCGAAACGATGCGGTTATCAGTAAGAGTAAGGCTATTTTAGATTATTTCGGTAACGATATTTTATATCGGTAAATGTGGTAATGGTGTTTTAAGGATAAAGGTATTTCATATTTCGGTAACGGTATTTTAAGGTTAACTGAATTTCAGTTATTTTAGTAACCGTATTTTATATTACAATTAAGGTTGGTTACAGTTATCTTTATAATACCTAAAATATCCTTTCAAATTGAGTACCGTTACCGTTACCAATACCTCTAAAAAAGATTTCAAATACCGTTATCGTCACTGATACCGTTGTTTTTAGGGGTAGTTACAGGCATTTTACCGGTATTTATTAATTTATATAGTAAATGCAAAATTTTCAACTTTTTTATAATAATCTTGAGTTGAGTTCTTTTTATCAAAAAATTTACAGATAATAAAAATAGTTTGAAACTACCAGCATTGAATTTAAAGCTCATAATCTGGGATTTTAATGCTAAGTTTTTTATTGTTTTTATAGATCTTTAACGCAACCCAGCAAAATCTTTCATTACCAAATAAGTGGTTATATAATGAAACTAAAATATTTTACTACTTATAATTCGGCGTCAGTATTAGTTATTTTTGTTAGGCGAAACCGTTTTTATAAACAGTCTAGCTTACTCGCGACTACTTATTTATTTATAAAGATAATGTGAATTTGGTAACTACTTATTTTTTAACCACTAGTAAGTATATAAGTAAGTCGTATTATTTAACTACTTGAACCCACTTATTTTTTAACTGCGTATAAGCACACTAATAACTACTTATTTTGGTAACTACTTATTTTGGTAACCACTTATTTTATATACTTTTGTAATGTAGCGGGTAAGCGGGTGCACAAATTTTGTGCGTTTTTTCATGCAGCGAATATGGACAGCTACTTACAAAAATGACCTTGTCGAACAAAATTAACGAGTTTTGACACCGAATTATAAGCAGTAGACCCTAATTCTACTGCTTATAATAAGCAGTAGACCCTAATTCTACTGCTTATAATAAGCAGTAGACCCTAATTCTACTGCTTATAATAAGCAGTAGACCCTAATTCTACTGCTTATAATTTAGATATTAGTAATGAGCACCCATTACTGAGATTTTGCTGGGAATTTATAATGCCCGTACATACCCGCATTGCTGTTTCGTTAACGATCTTAAATACCGCTACCGAAACAGTCTTAAATACCGTTACCTTCACCGTTATTAATTTGATATCTGCCTCGCCCTGTGGAGACATACCAGACCCAGTGTAGAAAATTATTACCAGATATGTGGTTATGTAACTACATACTTGGTAATGGTAAGTAGTTACTTTTGTTATTGCATTTCTTATTACCTTTATATGGCGATGTCGCGAAAAATAATGAGTTATGGTTACACACCAGCATACGAAAAATCAGAAAATATATCGTTACCTATGTGCTTACCAGTACTGACAAAAATAATGAGTCTAAAAATAGATTTTCTAAAAAATAAATTACATAAAAAAAATATTTTTTATTGTATTTTTTTTTTTTTTTTTAATAAAATTTGCTGGTGCGGGTATCGAATCTGGGTCTACAGATTGCCAGTCAATAGCTCTACCATCTGAGCTATATCGACATGTATTATTTAATAGATAAAAACATAATTAACCTGCTGCACACAAGTAAGCTTACTCGCCAACATACAAAAAATAAAGAAATATGAGGTTACATATATCCTTACCAGTGTTTAAAAAATATTGAGTCTAAAAATAGATTTCAAAAAATTTTCAAAAAAATCTAGAAAATTATTTTCTATTTTAAATAATGATAAAAATAAGTCATTATCAGTAAATCATTATTATATGTTTTAAAATAATACAGAAGGTAAGTGGGTGTCATTACTGGTAGTCCAAAAAATAATGATATGTCATTACCGTTTCTACACTGGGGAGTTACATATTTCTAATTGAACTAATGCATTTATAGCTTAAAATAAGAAGTTGGAATCGTGTGTGTGAAGTGTATTGTTAAGTAAATTTTGTTTAATTTTAGAACTAGGGCTTATAATTTATCAGCCATTCTACCCATTGATCTCTTTTAGTCAGTTTTGTTTATTTTTATAAATGTTATTCATTCATTGCTGTTTTTTGTTTTTTTTTTTTTTACCCGCTATTTGTTTGTTTTTATAGGCCGTTGTTGTTTTTGTTGTTGTTTTCACTGTTGTTTTTTAGTTGGTCAACCGTTGAATTATCAATTTCGTGGTGTAACTTGTGGTAAATAAGTGCGGTAAACTTCAATGATTTTTCAAGGTTTTGTGATTGTTTTGTATACTTTTTTAAATGTTTTATTTAAAATATGCATACCAAAAAAACAAGATAGTGCTTTTATTTTATATGCCATTTATTGCTAAATATTAAGGGTTTTCACAAGGGGTGTACTATTTGTTGTATCGTTGTATCGTCCTAACAAAAAACAGAGTTGTTAAAATTTAAATTGAAAAAATACAACATTTGAGAATAGCACCATACAACATTTTTACGTATGTTTAGTGTCCTATGTTTGAGTGTGCTAACCGATAGAAAACTGAATAGAAAATCGTTGTTAAACACAAATAAAAATTTTAACAACTCTGTTTTTTGTTAGGACGATACAACGATACAACAGATAGCACACCCCTTATGAACAACCTAATTATTAGTTGTAATGTAATAAAATTTTATTGAACGTTCTTGAAGTAGGCAATACATAATTTTTCGTTTCAGCAACTAAAAATAGGCAATGATCTTTTCTTAGGACTTAAAATTGTAGGTTTACTTTTTCCAGTGCAAATCATAAAATGCCATAGAGTTGCATATATCATGGATCTACTGTATTAGGAAATGCCATTTTGAGATTTTTCGCTCTTATTCTTTCATAGTGGTTTCAAAAGTTAATAATTATTTGTAGTAGTTGAGATTTTAAATTACCTTAAAATCGGAAACACTTTCCTTGGCAAACTTTTCAGTTCTCGTTTTAGAATTCTTTGCATAAAAAGGAAATATTTTATGAATAATAATATTAGTTGTATTGATTTAAACTTAATTTGGAGGTAGAAAAAGTGAGAGATATGTATGAATAATCGGCAATGGATATGATGAGTACACCCTCCAACCTAAATAATTTTTGCAAGCAGGTTTCAAAAAAGTATTTTTTTTTTTTGCCGAACGTAGGGGTTGCCATTTACAGTGGGATCTTAAAGTATGATACATCGATTATTTTTCCCTCCAGGTGATTAATGTTTTGCTCTAAGGACCATAGACCTGAAGTATCCCGTTCTAGTATTTACCCACCAGATCTCAGTTGGTACCACCCCAATGTACACCCTAATGTCAGAAAATTAAAGCTCGCAAAAACTTTTGATAAGGAAGTTTTTCGAAGAACCCAGCAGAATTTTTATTTTATTTTTTTGGTTGCCGAACTTAGGGGTAGCGTTTTTAAATTTTGTTTTCATTGGATTTTTCCTTTATAGTAAAACAGTGGTCCTCTCGAGGCAAAAAAATTGATATACCACTTTAAATTCGACTTTAAATGAAAAAGGCGACCCCTAAGATCGGCAAAAATTCTTTTTTGGAATCACCTTGCAAGAATACTTTATATTTGAGGGTGTACCGCGCACTTTTTTTTGCCTGTAAGGTGGTACGGTCTAGTGTAAGTAGTTTGGGTGCATTGGCGTACCTAGACCATTTTTCTGGGGTGGGCAAGCGACCCTTAATTTTCTGCTGTTTATTTGCCCAAAAGTGCATCTATTTTTCTGAAGAAAACCTCGTACAATGAATGTGTACCAAGCTATATTTTCAGATTATTATGATAGAGAAAAGAAATCTAAGATGAACCTGTCTAATTCGTCTACTTCGGACGAATCCTTTCTAACCCCATATTTTGATCACTTAAATTACCGAGGTGGTCAAAAACAGTGAGATGTTCAGCTTACAATTTTTTTTTCTCCAAAATATTGAAATTTCATTAAAATAACATAGTAATGTTTAGTTTTAAGAAACTTACTAGTTAGATATTAACTAATTATTCATTTAGAAAACTATGAAATCTAAGATATTTAACTCACCAGAAAAGTTTATTCGTTATTTTTCTATTATTGAACAACTTTGCGATTCTAATAATTTTTCTTAAAGAAAAACTCTTATGGTCAATTTTATAATCAGAACTAAGATCGATTTGTTTCTTAAATATTTTTTAGGTAAGAATTTTTCAAACAACTTTCTTATTTTAGAAATATTTAAAACAAAAATCAATCTTAGTTCTGACTATAGAACTGACCCTTAGATTGCAACAACTTAGCTGCCTAGGAATCTAGTACAGATTTTCCCAAACCAAAAACACAGGATTAATTGATATAATAAAAAGTAATATTGTGATACTTTTTGCCATCAAAATTATAGATAAAAGAATTGTAGGTAGATTTTTTTAAAATTCTGGGGTGGGCAAAAATCAGTCTAGGGTGGGCTTGGCCGGCCTAAGTCCGCCAATGTTTGGGTGGTGTTGACGAAAAGCGTTGTTCTTACACAATACAATTTATTTTAAATCTACGAGTTTTTTGTGATCTACTATAATGATGACAGTCTATTCTGCTAAAATCGCGTACTCTCGCCGTCACAATTTTTCCATTTCCTGTGCACCCATCTGACAAACCCGACAAACACTTCTACACTAATAGAAAAAAGTCTGTAAAAAATTTAGTTAAAACTTCTAAAAATTAGTTAAAAATAATGCTGCAGAAAAAACTGCTAAAATTAGCAGATTTTTTACTAATTACTAGTAAAATGAGAACAGGAAAATTAAAACTGTTAAATTTACAGAATTTAAGTTATATTTAGGCTAACTTTTAGTTAACTAAAATTAGCAAATTGTACTGTAAAATCTGCAGAAAATTTTGCTAAATATTTGTAGACTAAAACGAGTAAAAAGGTTAAAGTCGGGCATGCCGACTATACAATACCCTACACCAATCTGGGTAAAAGCCAACTAATGTTTGGATCCGAAATTCGAATGGGTTAAAAAGGGGGTTGTGTCAAAATTTTCTATAATGTGAGTCAGCGAACCAAATTTCATTAAAATATCTTAATATTTGCGACCTGCAGCGTATAAAAAATATAATTTTGCGGGGACCCTTATATGAGTACTAGGTCTAAACATGGACCGGTGTTAACCAAAATCAATAGACTTCGTCCTTGGGCTGATACAGGTCGGTGTACCAAATTTCATCAAAATATTTGCGACCTGCAGCGTATAAACAATATAATTTTGGGGGGACCCTTATATGGGCACTAGGTCTAAACATGGACCGGTGTTCACCAAAATCAATAGACATAAGTCGGTATACCAAGTTTCATCAAAATATCTTAATATTTGCGACCTGTAGAGTGCGCACAAGAATGCATGGACAGACAGACAGACGGACGGACGGACGGATAGACGGACATAGTTAAATCGAAATAAAAAAAAAATTCTGAGCCGATCGGTATACTATAAGGTGGGTCTAGGACCAATATTTTTTGGTGTTACAAACATCAGCACAAACTTATAATACCCTGACCACATAGTGGTGTAGGGTATAATTATGACAAAAAATTCAATTTTTGAATTATTTTTTTCCAAATATCACCGAATTATCTTCCAAATGATAAAAGGAAGACAATTTAAAAATACTAGTTGATATTTTCATTCAAATGAAAAATAGAAGATATCGCTTTAATATCTTCTTGGAAGATATCTTCCAAATGCTTACAGGGAATGCTCGTATATAGAACTACAATTCTATGGAAAAATGTTATTAGATCATAAGGTTTTGGAAATATGGTTAATAAAACTGAAATTCGAATCAAATTACACACCAAATATGGAAGTCATTATTTTACAGAATTTAAAATGTTTTGCAAACATGCAATATTCTGCCATAGTTGTAAAGCAAGACCGATGAAACGATATATGAAAGAATTTAGAAATAGATAACGCCAACGTTATAGATTGTGTAAAGTCTTCAAAATAAACAATCTTTTACAAAAATATTGTAACCTTAAGACCTAGTTTTTGGGATGTCAGTTAAACTTGGTTTTATTAAATCAAAAACGAATTTTGTTGGCCATTTCCAAGTTAATTAACAAAAAAATTTCAGAAAAACTTTTTCTCATCTAGAATTTGGGTCTTTATTGAAATAAAATAAACCACATTTTAAAAGAAGTACCTATGCTAGGTAAAAACTGCATTAAACTAAGTTTAAAGTAAACCTACATCCTAAAAAATCGGTTTAAGTGATATTCCTTTAATTTTGTATACATGGAAATTTCCCTGATGGCTGTTGAAATACATTTGTATGTTTTAAGTAAGTTTTTTTCTCTAGTTGATTGTTGTGCTTAATCGAAATTGGTTGCTTGTGAATTGTTTCAAATATTCTCCTATCTTTTCGCAGATGTTAGCACATTGATCTCTGTACACGAATTTAATGTTAAACAATCAGAATAAAGTATGGTTTACTCCACATTTTTAGTGATCGATTAAGTAATTAATTCGACTTTTACAATTCTTGACTAAATCCTAAACCTTAATTAACAAATTGTGAAAAATAATCTTTTGAATCCTATCCGGATTTCATTCTTGCCTAAGGAAATCGTTAGGGGAGAACGTTTTTAGAATTTTTTTAAATATTTCGTCGACCAGGCTGCAAAATGTCACATGTGTTTTTTAATAGATTTTTAGGAGAGCGAAAAAACTGTTACAAAATCTACTTTTAAGATATTTTATTGGCTTCATATGCCTCAATGATTCACGACCCCATTTAGTAAAATCATTCACGACCCCATTTAGCAAAATCATCATTAAGGCATATGATGCCAATAAAATATCTTAAAAGTAGATTTTGTAACAGTTTTTTCGCTATCCTAAAAAAAAAACCGGTCGACGATTTGTTAAGTTAAATTACAAACTCCATGAGAATTTCTTGTTCTCGTCTAGGAGCGTTATTAAATATTTAAAATATCAAAGAAAAAAAAAAAACAACATAAAATTTACCACAATTTGCTTTGTCATATTCCAATGTACTACTCTGTTGTGTTGACAGATCTAGCAATGTAGTGACATCGATTCACGTATAACCCACAATAGAAAATAATATGTTTTCACAAAGCAACAACACCAAAATTATTTTCGTTGTTGTTGCTTTGTGTGTTATTTTCAAATTTCTTTGCACATTTCATTGAAATTGTAGACACTAGGTTAGGCTAACAAGACATAAACCATACCTGTAAATTTTGACAAATCTTAGCAATAATTCAAGTCTTGGGGCCGGTTTTATACACCCAGGAAAAAGATTGGTTGGTTTTCGATCAAAACCATTAAAATGAATTTCCCAGGACTTTATTTTATTTGGAATTACCTATAATTGAATACTACATCAAAAATATTTTACTAGGTATTAAAAATAGGGAAAATGAACTAAAAAACAATCCTTTTAACAAATTATTGGTATCTCCAATCAATTTTAAAATTAGTATCAGTTTAGTAATTTTATGCAGTAGAAGCAGCCATTTATTTAGTGAATATACAATAAAATTGGTGTTATCTATAACCTTTTTTAAAAAAATTTCAATATTCGAAAGTGGTAACTACAAATACGGGTATCCTAATCAAATATGACCTTAAATTCAAGTTTCTGTAGAACCAACCGAATTGTGGATTGTATTGATAACACACACAACTATTAATTGGTATTGATAAACGAATTTTATACTGTATTAATAAAACACATAAATTCAAAATTAGTCATTAAAATTATTAAGTGTTTGTGGTGTAGTGGGTGAGGAGTTGGCCTAGCACGCCGGATTTCCGGGTTCGAATCCCGGAAAAGACAAAAATTTAGATGTTTTTTTTAATTAAAATAAAATATTCATATATATAAACAGTAAATATGGCTAAGAAATTTAAAAGTAGTTGTGGTGCAGTGGGTAAAAGTGTGAACTATTAACCTGAAGGGCCGGGTTCAATACCAGAAAATTCAAAAAAAGTTTTTTAATTTCAATAAAATTTTGTAGAACATAATAATATTTATGTGGAAGATAATATTGAATTAGACAACCGAATATTGGCTTTCACGACGAAAAATATAATTTAATATAAAGATAGTTGTCGTAACCGCACGAATTCGATTGGCAACAAATTCGGTGGCCACAACTGAGAATGTTTTCTGTGTGTAGACAGAACTAAAATTGATTTTTTCTTAAATTTTTCGTAATTTACACAAAAACTTTTAATTCAAAAAAAAAATCGACATTGTATACTTTTTAAAATTTATAATTTAATTTAATTTTTTATAATTTACATTCAAAAGTTTTTGCAATAAAACCTGTTATTTAAGTGAAACCCAATAAATGAAATTCTTTGACCCGCAGTACGTATGAGTAACGTAAATATTCTTATTCTCGTATGATAAAAACACTCATACGCCTTGGTGTATTTAATTCATTTTTTTTTTTTGTGATATAAAAATTTACATCCTTTTTTTTTTCAAACGACTTACAGTAGCCACTGCCACTAACGTAACCACAACAAATTGAATTAATTTCTGTAACGTGAAAATTGATCACCCCAAAAATATAAATTATCATAAAACCAAAGTAAAGCTTTAATGCATGCCGTTACAAATAAATAGAACAAACAAAAAATTATGTATAAAAAAATTATAAGAGTTTAATACTCAACAGTTTATGATGAAAAATTACTAAAGCCCTTATATTAATAAGTATTAATATTATATTATAATTTATCTGTTAAATTCGTATGTGTTGCGTATAAAGCTAAAGTTAAAAAGAGGATTACGGCATTTATTTATAATGCCCATTAGGACAGGGAAATTTTATATATCCAACTATTTAATAAGACTGAAATATATATTAATAAGGCTTAATAATTGAGTTCTACTTTTAGCCACAACATCAGTATAAAAATAAAAAAAACTGTAAATATTGACAAAAAAAAAATATACATATGTACCAGGTGCAGTAGCGTTGGCGGTCATTGTTTTTATTAATAAACTGTACAGCAATATTAAAAACAACAATATTAATATAATGGAAAACCTTTAATTCGAATATGTTGGATGAAGACAAAACTTATTTCCTTTCTGGTTTGAAACATTTAGCGTGTTTTTTAATCACCTGGATTTAGAATTTTTCATACAAAAAATGGATTTCTTAAATCCAAAAAAAAGCTGGATTTAATAAATCTACAATAAAAGCACAAATATATGAAACAGCCTATTAATTTAATGTCAGAAAAAAATACGAATGAAAATTAAAAGAGAAACAAAAAAATTTAAAAACTAACAAATAAAAGGTTTTTATTAAATTTTTTTTATGAAATATGTTTAGAAAAAAAACTACACCTCACCAAATACATATTTTCATCTTGGACATGGAGAAATAGCTTAAATAGAAATGGCAATTTTACACTCTACAGTAAGTAATTTAATTAAATCCAATTAGTGAATATTAAATATTGCAATGGAATTTTTCAATTGTGTAAAAATATAAATTGAAGTGATAAAACCGAAAAGGCAGACTGTTTATCGCTGTTTTATGTAAAATATAATTATAAATTAAAAGTTAAAGTATAATCCTTCATCATCGATTTCGGTATTACATATTAGGGTGAAAGAAGTGTCGGACAGAAAATTTTTTTAAAATAGGTAGAATCTAACCCCATCTGTTGAGCACTTTTAGAAATACTTTTTGGATTTATTAAATCCAAGTGATTAGAAAAAACGGCTATTTATTCCTTTTTTTTTTTGATGACTAAAAAATCCAAGTAGTAAATTTATGTTGTCCATCTGTTGTTAGTTATTTGTGATAGCTAAAGTCGGGCTCAGTGGCAGTGGGAAAGATGAACAAATCAGTCTACAAAATGTTAAGTCAATTAACTAAAAGCTAATTGAAATATAACTAAGATTAACAGTTTTAATTTTACTGTTCTTATTTAACTAGTATTTAGCAAAAAAAATCTGCTAATTTCAGCAGTTTTTTCTGCAGCATGATTTTTAACAAATTTTTAGTAACATTTTCTGCTATTTTTAAAGATCTATTTCTATGAGTGTAATAAAATTACGTTTTCGGTTATTTTGGAACGGTTTCGAAGAGGCATGGAGCAAAAATTACATATATTTTTCAATGAAAAGTCGATGGAACCTATTGGAAAAAAACACAAGATTTCCAAAAGCCATTCGCAATATTTAAAAAATCTTTAACGCGCAGCCTGTGAATACATCAGCCATTGTATCTTAAAAGCGGGATAAAATGTCTTTTTGGTTTGACTTTCTTTCCTAAATTATTTTAAATAATAAAATATTTCCTATGTAACAATTTTTTATTTTTATGTTATAATGTTTTTCAAATTTTTTTCGTAACATATATTCGCGAAATAAAATTTAAAATTTTGCGGTTTTTAATATTACAATGAAAATTCGAGATTATGTAATTGTATTTCTTTGGAGGAATAAATTTTTGCAAACTAGGCAAAATTAAAATTTCTTATTGGTTTCCTAAATTTTTACCAATTTATAGATAAATTTTGACATAAGTCCATTTCAATCTATTTAAATCTCGGCCCCCATATTAGTTAACTTTCAACCAGACTAGTGTAGGGTATATAGTCGTCATGGCCGACTTTAGCCTCATAACTCGTTTGTTTTAATATTTTCGAAACGGTCAGCTTAAAACAAGAGTTTCTGTTAATGAAGTCATTTGAGTTAGAAAATTCTAGTTTTATGATATAAGTAGAATAAAAGCTATTTTTAGAGGTTTTCTTCTTTTTTTTAGTTCGAGGAGTATCTAGTAAAATATTTAAAAAAGCTTGATGTTTTAACACTGATTTTATAACGGAATGATATTTATTAACTTTATGTTTCAAATAATTAATTCCATAATAGCATTTCCCCCTCACCAATATATTATTAAAAATAGTTAATGCATATTTTGTATGCAAGTGTATGTGTTTATGTATTTGTATATACATACATGTAGAGATAAATTGAGAGAAAAATAATCCACGTTTATGTTGGAGTATTTATTTATGTGCTGAGTTTGTGTAAGAGAGTGCATGTTGTTATGATGTACTTTTTAAGTGGTTTTAATTGACGTCGTTGTTGTAAAAGCGTATCAAAACTACAGGCAATCACTGTACATTAGACCGTACCTCAAAAAAAAAAAAAAGTTCGCCGTACACCGTTCAATATAAATTATTTTTGGAAAAAGATTTAAAAGATTTTTTTTTTGCCGAACATTGGGGTCGCCATTTAACATTTTTCGTTACATCTTTGGCATTTACAGTCGGATCTTAAAGTATGATACATCGATGTTTTTCTCTTGAGGAGACCAATGTTTTGCTCTAAGGGCAATTGACCTCAAGTATCCCGTTCTAGTAGTTACCCACCAGATCTCAGTGGCTACCACCCTAATGTACCACTCTAATGTCAGAAAATTAAAGCTCGCAAAAAATCATTAAACTTTTGTTAAGGAAGTTTTTCGATAAACCCAGCAGAAATTTTTTTAATTTTTTGGTTGCCGAACGTAGGGGTCGTCATTTTAAATTTTTTTTCATTGGATTTTTCTTTTATAGCTACCCTACGGGAAATTTTAACAAACTGTCACCGAACTGGCCCCTTTATATGCAATAGAATGGTCACTTTTACATGGCGTTGTCATAGGAGGGGGAAATTGACCCCTTGTGACATGTCACAAGACAAATCCTAGGACAGGTTACTGAACTCTAATAAAAAACAAAGTTCAGGGACCAGGGACAATTTCCCCCTCCTATGACAACGCCATGTAAAAGTGACCAGTCTATTTCATATAAAGGGGCCAGTTCGGTGACAGTTTGTTAAAATTTCCCGTGGTGTATAACGAAAAATGTAAAATGGCGACCCCTACGTTCGGCAAAAAAACTGCCTTGCACAAATATTTCATATGAGAGGGTATATGGCGCCCTTTTTTTTTTTGCCTGTAAAGTGGTACGGTCTACTGTACATTAGACCGTACCTCAAAAAAAAAGTTTGCTGTACACCCTCCAATATGATGTATTTTTGGAGGGCAATTTCAACAAAAAAAAATTTTTTTTTGCCGACCGTAGGGATCGCCTTTTTTAATTTTTCGTTATAGCTTTGGCACTTAAAATCGGATTTTAAAGTGTGATATATCGATTTTTTTGCCTCGAGGAGACCAGTGTTTTGCTATATAGTAAAAACCCAATTAAAAAAAATTTAAAAAGGCGACCCCTACGTTCGGCAACCAATATATAAAAAAAATTTCTACTGGCTTTAGCGAAAAACTTCGTTAGCAAAAGTTTAATGATTTTTTGCGAGCTTTAATTTTCTGACATTAGGGCGGTACATTAGGGTGGTAGCAACTGAGATCGGGTGGGTAACTACTAGAACGGGATACTTGAGGTCAAAATGTCCTTAGAGCAAAACACTGGTCTCCTCGAGAGAAATACATCGATGTATCATACATTAAGATCCGACTGTAAATACCAAAGATATAACGAAAAATGTAAAATGCCGACCCCTACGTTCGGCAAAAAAAAAAAATTTTTTTTTTTGAAACCTCCTTGCACTTTTTTTTTTGCCTGTAAAGTGGTACGGTCTAGTGTACATGTATATATTCACATTTCTGTGTATGTGTGTGTGCATTACTGTTTTTCTTTCGGGCGCGTTTTAATGAATATTGAGGATTAAAGGAATTTGTGGATTTTTATTGAATTATGTTTTCGGCGCCGATTTATAGTTATAGTAGTATACAAACCATCATCAGCATCGTCGTCCACATCATCATCGTCAGCTTCATCATCATCGTCAGCTACAATATCATACATTTAGCATAAATGCAACAATGAAACATTTTGCTATATCAATGATGATTACTAGCATGCTGCTAAAGCTGGTAATATTGGCTTGTGATGATGATGGTGATGATGATGGTTTTGGTTATTGGTTGCCGAGCAACACATCTGTTTTACTCATTGAATTGGCACAATTGGCGAGAACGATGATTTATTAAGTCATTAGCAGCCAACACAACAGTCGAAATAATAACAACAATCACAACAACAACAACTATAAAAAATATCATCATCAACAGTCATCATCATCATCATCAGCACTGACAACAACAACAACAATAAAAACAACTACTAGTACTTAAACTACACATTTTGTTGTATACAACATAAAGTCTAGTGGTAGTGGGCGTTTGCATTGTAAAACCACAAGGTTTGGTTGCCGCCGATGTTAATGCAGCAGTTGAACAACTTGTAATTCTTATTGATGATTGTACTTTATATGTAAATATGTATTGCTAGCTACTGTTTGTTGTTCTTGCTATTTGGCAACAACCAATAACCAACAATAATAATAACAGCATCTACATTAACAACAACAAATATATATATAATTTTATATTAAACTTGATATCCTCATTATTAAGGCTTTAAAAACTCTTGTATATGAACTTGCAGCAGCATTTAAAAAAAATGTAAACCAGAATTGCTGTTTTGTAGTGGCTTGGCTGAAATGGTCTTTGTGTGCTATCACAAAACTTTTTCATATCCTTTATTTATATTTAATATCCTTTATGGAGATGATGATAATAATACCACAGAAGCTGTTGTTACTGAGTTCCAATATTAATGCAACATCGTCCTCCTATTTTTTGTTAACACTTGTAACAAAATTATTAAACAATACCGCCTACCTTTACTCATCGACCGCACACCATACTTTTTGTGTTGTTTTTGCCCGCCTTATCAATTTGGTTTATGCATTAATGCGACAAATTAACTCGCTGCTGCCGTGTTGTATTGTTGTAGTTCATTTTTCAAACAGCATTGTTTTTTATCCCTGGTTTTTTTATTTGAAGATTTAAAATTTATTAATTAAAGCAAGTATAATTGTGTAAAAAGGGATTTTTTTTAATGTTTGTTATTAATGTATGGATTGTGAGAATGGATTGGAAATGTCAGTTAATTTGAATTATTGACAGTTTATAAAAGGGAGTTAATTCATACAAGTAGTAACTGAGTAGGTAATTCAGGTTGTTTTTTTTTTTTGTTAATTAAGTTAGCAAGGAAGATATCTTCAGGCCAAACGTATTTTTTTGTGACCTTGTCTAATGTCTAGGCCCTAGACTCTAGGGGATAAAAAGGCAGTGGTAAAAATTTTGAGTTGCATGTATGGAAACATGTTAACAAATTTAAGTTATTTTGTATGTAGAAACAAAGCATAATTAACTAAATCAGTACACTAATTATTTCATGATTTGAATTGTAATTATTTGTATTGAACAAATTATTTGATGTGATTTCATTGCTTATTTGATTAGTTACATTGCAATTAATAATTCATCAAATAATCACAATTGACAAATAAGTTTTCTGAAAATCGTTTAAATGGAGAAAAATTGCGTAAATGTAGGATGGAAAATACTCGTGCAGGCTCATGCTTACTTTAAAAAATGGATTTTATTTTTTGTGGATATTAATTTCCATTCCATTCTGTTTTATATACCGGTAATATAGAATAAAATAGATTGGAACGGAAAACAAGTCAATAAAAACAATAAGTCACCCTGTATCTGATTCTTAAAATGGATCCCTCCCGTACATACCTAATTTGTTTAATTGGATTGTGGTCATTCCCGAGTTTTGCAAACATTTTGCCAATTTTCAAATACCATTAAATAAATAAAAAATTCTAGCATTTTTCGATTTAAAGTTTTAATAAAAAATTCTATTAAAATAGTTGAAATTAAATTTGTTGTAAGATTAACAAATATTTGTTTTTTAATTCAAGTTGCAATTTATTTCATTACCTTAAGGCTTTTCATTACCAAGTTACAGTCAAATTTGTGAATCAAATTTTTTTCCAAAAACAAAAAAGCTTTTGATAGACTAAAAAAATATTTCATAATTTTTTTTAATTATTGTTTTTATGTATTAATGATTCGCCAATAAAAAAAAAAAAATAATATTTTAAAATTACGCATTGAAATAATCACCATTTTCTCTGTGCGGGGTTTAATCAATTACACACTTACACACAGTGTGTTCATTTACTCGAAATTATTACTAGTTTTACTACAATTGGAAAGTTTTGTTTACTTTTTGTATTAAATTTTTCCAATTGTAGTAAAAGTAGTAAATCATAGTAATTAAATTAAACGAGCAATCTTATGATGTCATTGATAATATAAAACGAGTGAAAAGGTTAAAGTCGGCCATGCCGACTATAGAATACCCTACACCAGGCTGGTTAAAAGCCAACTAATATTTGGATCCGAAATTCGAATGGGTTAAAATGGGACTTGTGTCAAAATTTTCTATAATGTGAGTCAGCGAACCAAATTTGATTAAAATATCTTAATATTTGCGACCTGCAGTTTGTAACTAAGCCAATTTTGGGGGGACCCTTATATGGGCACTAGGTCTAAACATGGACCGGTGGTAACTAAAATCAATAGGCTTCGTCCTTGGGCCGACATAAGTCGGTGTACCGAGTTTCATCAAAATATCTTAATACAGGGTTTTTCAACAGGGACGCTACAAAAGTAAAAAGACAGGGACAGCAAACGACGCCATATTTCTTTGCCGCTCTTTTGACATTTCTCTTCAGTATGGTTTGCCATTTCATGATGGAAAGATTACTACCGAAATTCGGAGTCAGTGGCCTCAACGTTAAGAGCACTACGTCCAATTTATGGTCGTCATAATCGTCCTACCAGATCAACAATTGAGCGTCTAGTGGAAAAATTTGAATCCACAGGCACAGTACAAAATGTTCCCGTGCCAGTGAGACAAAGTGTCGAGAATATTGCTGCCGCTGAGGCTTCAGTTGAAGAAAGCCCAAATGTGTCTCTCACACTTCGTTCTCAAGCGTTGGGCATCTCTGTGACGTCGTTGTGGCGAATTTTGCGAAAAGATCTTGGCCTACATCCTTACAAGATCAAATTGACGCAAGAACTGAAGCCGCTTGACCACCAGAAGCTTCGTATGTTCGTGAATTTGGCTGAGCAACAACATGGAAATGATTCGGATTTTCATCGAAAAATCATCTTCAGCGATGAGGCTCATTTCTGGCTGAATGGTTTCGTCAATAAACAAAATATGCGTTATTGGTCAGACAGCAATCCACACGTACTCCATGAGTCATCATTGCATCCCGAAAAAATTACGGTTTGGTGCGGTTTATGGGCCGGCGGCGTCATTGGGCCGTACTTCTTCCGTGATGATCAAGACCGGCACGTTACTGTGAATGGGAATCGCTACCGTTCAATGATAACCGAATATTTTTGGCCCCAATTGGATGATATGGACTTGGAGGACATGTGGTTCCAACAGGACGGCACCACAAGCCACACAGCGAATGTCACAATCAATTTATTGCAAACCAAGTTTGGAGAACGTGTTATCTCACGAAATGGTCCAGTCGATTGGCAGCCTCGATCGTGCGATTTGACGCCGTTGGACTATTTCCTGTGGGGCTACGTCAAATATATGGTCTAGGCCAACAAGCCAGCGACGATTGATGAACTTCGTACGAATATCGATATTGAAATTGCAGCAGTATCGGCCGATTTATGCTTGAAAACCGTGGAAAATTTGGTTCAGCGTCTGGACTTCTGCAAGCGTGCCCGTGGCGGTCATGTAAAAGAGATCGATTTTTATACATAATGTCATCGAATGTACTTTCACAGGAATAAATAATTTCAATGATATCCAAAACCGTTTTTGTTTTATTTAAAAATACTTTTGTAGCGCTCTTATTGAAAAACCCTTTATTTGCGACCTGTAGAGTGCGCACATGAATGCATGGACAGATAGACAGACGGACGGACGGATGGATAGACGGACATCGGTGGGTCTAGGACCAATATTTTTTGGTGTTACAAACATCAGCACAAACTTATAATATCCTGACCACGTAGTGGTGTAGGGTATAAAAACTTCTTTGATATCTCACATGCAACTTGTTCAATTTTAACATTTACCCATTCTTATTGGAAAACCCTGTAGCAGGAATATCAGAAAAAGGTCGAGTACGCCCCCGCTTAAACTATATGATGCCATTTGGAGGCTTAACTGACAAATTATACATACTACCTCCATACGAGTACAAACTCCCCTTAAATTAATATGCTCTTATAAATATTATAAACAACCAAGCAGGAATATTACGGAATGCTTCAAAAAGGATGACTATTTTATCTACACTATCATAACAAATCTGCAGTCACCACCGATTTTTTCCAACGGAATAACGGGTTGTGGCAATTAAGTCAACCGAATACAGTTTTGACAACCGGAAGAACAGGGGGTTCGCAACTGAAGGAAAACAGTTTTCAGTTCCGACAACTAAATTGTTGTTACTAATAGAAAAAATTTTGTTTAAACTACTAAAAATTAGTTGAAAATGATGCTGTAGAAAAAAACTGCTAAATTAGCAGATTATTTTTGCTATATATTTATTAGTAATATAGGAACAGCAAAAATAAAATTGTTAAATATACAGAATTTTAGTTATATTTGAGCTAAATTTTTGTAAATGGCGAATAACAAATTAACCTGCTGAAATCAGCAAAAAATTTTGCTAAATAATTAGTACCCTAAAAAATCACCAAAAAATTTAAAATTTTCGAATTTTTTTCGATTTTTTTTGTAATGCAAATAAAAATCGAGCCTTTTGAAAACAGTAATTTATAGATTTTTAGCAAATATTTCTATTGATTTTGGCAGAATAGACGGCTATTTGCATTTAACTAAATTTATATATTTGTTTGTTGTAAAGTAAATTCTGAACTCTATTTGGCATTTGTCATATTTGATCTTAAAAACCAAGCAAAAATAAAACTCATTGTGACAATCTTCATATCAACTAAAAATCTACGGTAAGATAACAAATATCTTAAAATATTTCTACAGATTAAAACAAATTAACATCCAGGTTATTTAACAAAGTAGTTTATTAACATTGTTATTGAAAGGAAAGCCACAATAGTGAGAAACAAGTTACAAACTTTTTTTTACTGCACACCAATATGAACAACAAACAAACAACAAGCCTATTTAAAAATGTCAACAACGTGCAAACGATAAAAAAAATATGACAAACCAGTAAAAATATACACTCTCGCACATACTATTAAATATACAACAGGGATGGGAAACTAGGTTATCCACTTTGGCTTATTAGGATACAGAAATTGAATTGCCGAATGATAGTACCACGTTATTTTAAAAGCAGTAAGTAAAACAAGAAAATGTGCAATTGTATTATATTTCCATACCTGATACATAATGCAATAACAAGTACAATGAAAATTAAAAAAAAAAACAAATGAAAATAGAATAAAAATATTTTTTAAAAAAATACAAACAACACAACAATGGAAATTATGGCAAAACCAAAAATCAGCAACCGTATGTGGTCAAGTAAGCGAAAAGTACATATGAAAACAACAAGCAGCAACAACATGAATAAAAACAACAACAATATATTTTACATGTAAAACAAATACAAATACACAGATGTACATATGGAAAAACAATATAAAAAATTTAACGAAAAACAAGAAAAATAACGAAATAAAAAACAAACATATGTTGGATGAAAAAAAAAAATTAAAAAATAAAGTAACTAACAATAGCAACAACAACAACACTTTTGGGGTTGTCATGAACCACAAAAGTTGTTGCTTCATCATGTTCATCAGGTCAGAGAAACAGCAGCAACAACAACAACAACAACACCACCGACAATAATAAACACAGCCTTACTTACAATTGTGTATAGTCATCATCATTCGCAACAACATCCTCGTCATCGTCATCAACACCATTACCAACACCAACACCATCATCATCATAATGACATGATAAAACATTGGGCAAAACAACACAGACTGAACACAAAAAAACTGTATGCAAGTTACGTGAGGAAATGCATTTGGCCAGTTGCACGGTTTCCTGTTTCTTTTTCTGTCCTTTTTTAAATAGTCTTCGGTTGTAGTCTGCATTAAAGTCAACAACATTGTTGTGAAAAATGCATTAACACATCATCCTTGTGCCAGTGTGTATGAGCGTGTGTGCGTGTGTATGGGGGAAAAAAAGAAAGAAAAGATGCCGCAAGAAAAAAAATCAATAAAAATTGTGCATGCTGTTGCACGTTAAATGATTTTAAAACAGAATTTTAAAAAGAAAAGAAAGAAAGCTGTAGCCATTATGGGCTTTATGGTACACTACGAAAATAGTACAATCATGAGAACTATTCCAAATGAGAACACCAATTTCACTAAAATTTTGTAACTAAGGCGAAAAAATTAAGAGACTCGTAGTTCTCTATGAGCCGTTTTCATGTTTGGAAGAAGAGGGATCTTCATAAAATATTTTCATACACTCTAAAAAGTGTTTGTACATATTAGTTCGATCCCCATCCAAAGCAACATTAATTTATGCAAAATAATATGTATGAGTTTTTCCTATCCCTCATACATATCGCAGCGTCCTCCTTTAGTGTTCCCATAGCACTTAACCCCACCGAAGTAAAATAATATAACAGGGCTATGAACTAAAAAGCTTCAACAAAGTTCGCCAACTCTTCATCAGATGGCGCGCAACAACTGTTATAAGATTCAACATCTCGCACAATTACAGTGTTGCCATATTTGAAGGCCTTCATCTTTCAACACCTTTCACTTCTTTTCTATGCCCTTTCCAAAGGAAGCAACATGTAAATTACATGGAAGAATTTCCTCACTGTTGCTTCTCTTAAAAAAAAAAAATATTGAGCAAATATACTTATACAACACAAATATAATTATTGGCATTATGTGTTTATAAATAAATATGTTGCGTGCAATTTTTTTTTTTTTGTTAATAAATTTAAAATTTAATCGTAATTTTATAAATTTACTAACTTTTAATAGTAACGAATAGGGCCAGGAATTCCATGCAACTGCATATTTTTTCTCAAGAGTCCAAAACTAATGTGGCCGAAGTATCATTAACAAAATATCATCAATTTGTTGCTGCATATTTTTCGATATTTTTCCAAAAATCCATGTTTTTGTACATTTTCACTTCAAATGCATATTTGGTAAGTTTCGTAATAGAAAAATTATTTTCCCTATCGATTTTTCTATAGTAAATGACCTGTAATTCTAAGCACTTCTTCATATAAAAGTCCAGAATCTGAAACTTTTTCTTTAGAAAAAACTTCTCAAGATATGAAGTTTCTTCTGTAGGAAAAAGTACTTGGAATCTGAAGCTCTTAACAGATTAAACAGTGTACAAAACTTGAGGCGTTTTAATACCCAGCAAAATCTTTCATTACCAAATAAGTGGTTATATAATAGAAATTCATAGCTGCACACAACTTATTTTTTGGCGTCTAAACTCATTATTTTTGTTTGGCGTGATCGTTTTTATAAGTAGTCACGCTTACCCGCTCGCTTACGAAAAAATGAGAAGTAAGTAGTTATGAGATTCTGAATAATAAGTGGTTACAAACATGCTTACATAAAGTTGAATTATAAGTGGTTACCGACTGCTTACTTGATTCTCAAAAATAAGGAGTTACACAAATACTATTAGCTTCAGGACACACATTCAGAGAAATTAAAGTTTTTGCTAGTGTGTAATTTTAGAACTCGTCATAAGCAACGACTACAATAGGCCGTTATTAGGAAGTCATTATTTTATATTACAAAATAATGCAAAATGTTATGCTATATCATTATTGGTAATGCAGAAAGCAATGAGGTATCATTACCAATATTTTGCTGGGTATGAAAAACAACCCAGCTTTTTGGGTCATTCCCTATAAAGAACTCCGACTTTGTTCTATGAAATTCCTCAGATCTTGAAGACATCTCCCATAGAAAAACCCTCAAATTCTGAATAATTGTAAAACAATTTCTGTAGAGAATATTTCTGAAACTGAGACCTTTTCTATAGGAAAAATTCCTTAAAATCTTATATTTGTTTCTGTCGTGTCCTCAGAATCTGATATTGTTTTTTTTTTTGTAGGAAAAAGTGCTCAGAATATTCTCAGATGCTTAAGATTGTAAGTAGACTTAAATATTATTATTATTTGATATGTTCATAAAATAAAATAAATTACAGCAAAGTAAAATAAAATACAGTAAAATAAAAAAAAATGTTTGAAAAATTATTTTATTCCTTTATTTTTTAGCGATATATCGCACTTTTTAGTAAATTTAGCACAAAAGTGGTAAATTGTACATAATTTATGAAATACACGCAAAGAAAAAACATGGTTGGGATGATCATATTCTAAGAGCATCATACATTTTTGGGTTTATGATTGCGACAATCATGTTATTACATAGTTGGCCCAATCATACTCTTACCTCATTTTTATCATAAAATGGTCAATAAATTATCACACTATGATTGTAAAATTCTCCCAATATTCTTATATTATAATCCTGTATATTATCATATTATTGTCCTATAATCCCTATAGTATTCTCCCAGTATTTTGCTGAAGCTGGATTAAAATTTCACGATACATCCAAAAATCATCATAATATTTTCCTAATGCTCATAATATTTTCTTGATGATCATAATATTTTCCCAGTGATCCTATTATTGTCCTGTCGAAAATTTTGTGATCACTTAGAATCATATTATGATCACTAGGAAGATATTATGATTATTTTGTGCACTCTTTTCATTTTCTTCAATTTTGAACATTTCTTCAATTTGATTTTCATACAAAAGTTTTCTACGTGAGTACAAAAAATAAAAAAACACTTTTTTTTTATCACTTTTTACTTATTTTATAACACTGAGCACTTCAAAGTAAAATCTAATTTGAAGGTTCCTGGTTAGACCGAATTCTTTCTTCTACAAACAATGTCACTATTAAAATGAATATCAGTAAGTTGTTTGCTATTTTTTGTTTTTTTATTTTTTTATTATGTATTATTTTCTTTGATTGCGTCTTATAACTTTTTTTCACAAAATCTGAAACAAGAACGACGCTAACTGGTCAATGACGTTCATAAAAAGATATACTGACCATCTTATAGTTGTCGAAACCATACCAATGATTGTGAACATGATATCTCTCAGTACAAATAATAATATGATTGTAATTCGAAGAGAGGAATATGGTTGTCCGGATAATATAAGGTTGTAGCCGAAAGAAAAATATGATAAGTGAAAAAAGGAGAGATTTTAACTATAAAATGATTACAGACGACCATATAACTTGTAAAGTATGATTAATACATTAATAGTATGATTGCAACAATCATGTATGGCAGTAGGGATCATAATTTTGTAGCCGTGATCATATTGCAACCATATCTTTTCTCTGCGTGTATGTACACTAGAGCGTACCCCAAAAAAAAAGTTCGACGTACACCATCGAATCTAAATTATTTCTGTAAGGTTTAAAAAAATTTTTTTTTTTTGCCGAACGTAGGGTCGCCTTTTTACATTTTTCGTTATATCTAGTCGTATCTTAAAGTATGATACATCGATGTTTTTCTCTCGAGGGGACCAATGTTTTGCTCTAAGGGCCATTGACCTCAAGTATCCCGTTCCAGTATTTACCCACCAGATCCCAGTTGCTACCATCCTAATGCAAGAAAATTAAAGCTCGCAAAAAATCAATAAACTTTTGCATGGGTTCGATTACTACAGCCGACAGGTTGTTGAAAAAATTATCATATAGGGACAATTTGACAATAAAATATAAACAATAATACAATTTAATGGAAAATCACTGATGAAGCCTGTCCATAAAAAAGGCAGAAACTAGATCTAGTCTGATTTGCAAATTAATAATGTGTTTATAACTTTGAAAAAATGTTTATACTTCCTCTTAACCTCAAACCTAGTTTTTCTAAGGAAGTTTTTCAATAATTCCAGCAGAAAACCTTTTATTTTTTGTTTGTTTCCTTTTTAAAAATTTTTTCATTGGAGTTTTCCTTTATGGTCTCCTCGAGGCAAAAAATTCGATATATCGCACTTTAAAATCCAACTGTAAATGAAGTGATTTGTTCTCACGTAGAAAAAGATTGTGGAAAGCGGTACATAATATGGAGTGTGACATATTTTAGTTTTGTACGAGAGAAAAATTGAAAAGAATTTTAAAAATTGAAGAAAAAAAATGTGAAATGTACATGAACTAATTACAATATGTTCCTAATGACCATAATATGATCCAAAGCAAACACATCATTTTCTGTCTGACTATTATACGATCACTGGAAATATATTATGATCATAAGGAAAATGTTGTGATCATTAGAAATATATTGTGATGATTTTTTATGTATTATGAAACTGAATTCTTAACAATATTTTTCTCAAATGTTTCCATAAATTAATTGTATTTATATACAATTGATGACTAAAATTAATTTAATGTCGAATTTATTTAAGTATGTAGCTTAATCCTTGAATAAATATAAGAATTATTTTTAATGAAATCTGCAAATCTTTTATAACATGATAATACTGGCATAATTTTTCAATCATAGCGTGATAATATAAGGACCATATTATGGTTAATAAGAGGTAAGAGTATGATTGTCACAACTATTTCATAATATGATTGTCGCAATCATAAACTCAAAGATATATGATGCTCTTCGAATATGGTCACCCCAAACATGTTTTTTCCTTTGCGTGCAAATTTTTCTAGAGTGACAAGTAACATCACATTGTAAAGTATATATAAAACACTTCATGCATAGTGTAGGGTATCTATTGTATACTAGATACACAATAAAGAAGGCTCTACATATTGTATTTTTTTTTCTATATTCCATATATGAAAATTGTTCATGGCTATATAAAGTTATGGTTATTTCAGAGGTTTTCAGATAAACTTCCTGTGTTTGCAACTTCCGTTTAAAGCAGTGCTTTTTTATTCATAATTTTTTGTTACTTCTTTTGTTCTCTTTTCCTTTTTAACATTGTTGCTGTTGTTGAATTTTTGTACCACAAATGTCCTTGTCTGATGCCTTTTATTGTTTTTTAACTCCAGTGCGTATGTTTTTCTTTGATTTTTCGGTTACTTTTCGTGGAAAAATAAAACAGAAAAACAAAAAACAGCCAGCAACAGCCTGATGGTGATGATGGCGATGGTGTTGATGCTGCTGATGATGATGATACAAGCTGTTGTTATCCTGCATGTAAATGTGGCCAGTTTTCGATGGTCATCTTAATATGCACTTGTCGTTATTGTGTGCAATTATTTTGTTTGTATTTTTTTTATCCACTTTCTTCTTTTATTTTTAATTTTTTTCAATATTCACATCATCATACTTACCATGGCATATAATGTATGGTGTATGATACTTGCATGCAAATTGGTTGGTCGGTTGATTATCTGACTCGGGTGCATTGTTTTGGTATTTAACACTTTTTTGATTTTTTTTTTGTTATTTTTCATCTTTGGCGTTTTTCAAGAGATTGTTGTTGTTTTTGAGGACATTTTTTCGGTTTTTCTCCCCCATTAATATCGTGGCATATATAGGGGCTTGTTTGTCACTTTGGTTCATGTGGTTTTCATACATACTTCATTCTGTGCATATAATGGTGAATATTGTACCCATATAGTAATTTCGCCATGAAAATTTGTGGCCACAATTGTAATACTATTAAAAAATATAAAAAGAAACTGTTAAAAGGTCTTAAACCGTTTAATACTAAGCGGTGATTTACTTTTTGTAAGATATTATTAAGACAAAGTGATTTAATTATTTCACTCATAGAAAAAAAGATGTATAAAGAGGGCCATGGAGAACAACCTGCCGATATTAGTTCTACAAAATTGTGGTTACCATTTAGTTAATTGCAAATGATAATTAACCTGTTGAAATTAGCATAAAAACTCTTAAATCTAAACTATAGTAATAAAATAAAAATTTCGAAAATTAACAAAAAAAATTTCTAAGAAATAGTAGAGTGTTGATTTCAAAAGACTTACCCCTAAATTCATAAACACTTTGTAAAATTATAGGAGGTTTATTGAACAAATTTTGTATGAAAATGACGTTTCGTAAACCTGCTATAACTTTACAGAGCATTTATTAGTTGTGGGGTTAGAGTAATTCGAATTAAAAAAGCTCAAACATTTTGAAAACATGCAATTTTTTGTAATGTTTTTAGTTTACCAATATTTAGTAACATTTTTTTCCAGATTTCAGCAGGATAAATTGTCATATGCAATTAACTTAATACAACTAAAATTTTGTAAAATTAAAAGAATTTTTCTGACGTTTTTTTTTCTTTCTAATGTTTAGAAAATATATTCTGCTGCTTTCAGTAGTATTTTTGGAAGATCCTTTTGAATCAGATTTTAGCAAAAATATTCTGTCTTTTTTTATTATAAATGAATTGCTATCTGTCTGAAATTTACATACAATCATTTATTTTTTCATTTAAACCTACCGAAGAAGCGCAAAATAATAAGTTTGTTGGCTGAACAGAAAAATTTGTAACTTTAAGAAAATTTAGTCCTGTTATTTGACTTAAAATAAAATTTGTTGATTTTAAAATATTTTTTATTAAATTTAACAAATCTAAATTTAAGTAAAAAACGAGTAAAAAGGTTAAAGTCGGGCATGCCGACTATACAATACCCTACACCAGTCTGGGTAAAAGCCAACTAATGTTTGGATCCGAAATTCGAATGGGTTAAAATGGGGCTTGTGTCAAAATTTTCTATAATGTGAGTCAGCGCACCAAATTTCATTAAAATGTCTTAATATTTGCGACCTGCAGTTTGTAACCAAGCCAATTTTATGGGGACCCTTATATGGGCAATAGGTCTAAACATGGACCGATGTTCACCAAAATCAATAGGCTTCGTCCTTGGGCCAACATAGGTCTATGTACCAAATTTCATCAAAATATCTTAATATTTCCGACCTGCAGCGTATAAACAATATAATTTTGGGGGGACCCTTATATGGGCACTAGTTCTAAACATGGACCGATGTTCGCCAAAATCAATAGGCTGCGTTATTGGGCCAATATAGGTCTGTGTACCAAATTTCATCAAAATATCTTAATATTTGCGACCTGCAGCGTATAAATATTATAATTTTGGTAGGACCCTTATATGGGCACTAGGTCTGAACATGGACCGATGTTAACCAAAATCAATAGGCTGCGTTATTGGGCTAACATAGGTCTGTGTACCAAATTTCGTCAAAATATCTTAATATTTACGACCTGCAGCGTATAAACAATATAATTTTGGTAGGACCCTTATATGGGCACTAGGTCTAAACATGGACCGATATTCACCAAAATCAATAGGCTACGTTATTGGGCCAATATAGGTCTGTGTACCAAATTTCATCAAAATATCTTAATATTTACGACCTGCAGCGTATAAACAGTATAATTTTGGTAGGACCCTTATATGGGCACTAGGTCTAAACATGGACCGATGTTCACCAAAATCAATAGGCTGTGTTATTGGGCTAACATAGGTCTGTGTACCAAATTTCGTCAAAATATCTTAATATTTACGACCTGCAGGGTATAAACAATATAATTTTGGTAGGACCCTTATATGGGCACTAGGTCTAAACATGGACCGATGTTCAAAAAAATCAAACTAGTTCGTCCTTGGGCCAACATAGGTCTCCGTACCAAATTTCATCAAAATATCTTAATAGTTGCGACCTGTAGAGTGCGCACAAGATTGCATGGACAGACAGACAGACGGACGAACGGACGGACGGACAGACGGACATCGTTAAATCGAAATAAAAAAAAATTCTGAACCGATCCGTATACTATAAGGTGGGTCTACGACCAATATTTTTTGGTGTTACAAACATCAGCACAAACTTATAATACCCTGACCACATAGTGGTGTAGGGTATAAAAATTCTGAGCCGATCGCTATACTATAAGGTGGGTCTAGGACCAATATTTTTTTGTGTTACAAACATCAGCACAAACTTATAATACCCTGACCACGTAGTGGTGTAGGGTATAATTAATAAAACTACAGTTTTATTTGTAGTTATACTGTGTAAAATTTTTCGAATTAAGGTTTTGGGATCCACCCCGGGCCTAGTCCATATCATCGAAAGCCATGTAAGGGCACTCTAAAGGAGCAAATATTTTATCCGTTTTGCTCTATCTCATTTAGTTTACGAGATATGAGCCATTTTATGAAGTGCAAAATTTTTATTAGAAATTTCCGAGGGGCCATTTTAGGATAGAAATAACCCTTACACTCCGTTTCAGTGGGGTATTATATGGTTAGAGGTAGTCAAAATGTTAGTCAATTTTGCCCTATCTCTGGTAGTTTTCGAGATATGGGCCATTTTAATATATCGGGAGGGAAAAAACTGTTCTCAAAATTCAACATCTCGCGCAATTACAGTGTTGCCATATTTGAAGCCCTTCATCTTTCACAAACTTTAACTTCTTCTCTATCCCCTTTCCAAAGGAAGCAACATGTTAATTAATAGGAAGAATTTCCTGAGTGTTGCTTCTCTTTTTATAATAAAAAATATAAAAAAATTCAAATTTTCTTAAAAATTAGTTATAAAAAGTTTTGATTACGTTTAATGATTAAAAAGTGGGATCAAAAACTAAACTACAATATTTTTTGATACCTATATTGTCTCCAGGGTTGCCGCTTATTTCTAAATATTTATAACATTGGCATCCTAAAGCCGAACGATAACGAATACCCAAAAAACTAAGATAAACCCTCAATTAAATTAAATAGGCATTTGAATGAAACCAATAGAAATACTCTACAAACGTGCTTATCGAAAAAAGTTATAACTGAATTATAAAAAGTTTGATATTTCACAGCCAATTTGTCTATTTTTCTTTGAAATTGCAAGAAACAAAATAAGACAAAAAAAACAACGAAAAATTTCGTAATTTCTGAACCAACTTTTTAATGCCTAAACATGGGATTGTACCGCAAAGAAAATCTCCATGTCCGCAAAGAAAAAGGAAATCCCGAATCTCATTAAGGTCGGACACAATCCAGTAGAGTGTGTTAGTAGAAATCTATTGAAAATATTTCGATATAGAAAAATTATAAAATTATTAAATATTTACTTCAGTAATGAGCATTAGCGGCCTAATCACTCCGAAGCTAATAATAAACATAAAAAACAAGAATTGTTCAAAACAAAAGTTCGATCATATCAACCTTGCCATTTTTGAACATCAGAAAATTATGGGATTATTTTTTTAAAAATAGTGTTTAAGATAAATGCATTTTTTCGTGATGGTTTGATATGGTTTCTTCTATATTCACCTTAAACGACAATAATAGAAAAAAGTCTGTAAAAAATTTAGCTAAAACTACTAAAAATTAGTTAAAAATGATGCTGCAGAAAAAACTGCTAAAATTAGCAGATTATTTTTGCTATATATTAGTAATATAAGAACAGCAAAAATAAAACTGTTAAATGTACAAAATTTTAGTTATATTTGACATAAATTTTTGTTAATGGAAAATAGCAAATTAATCTGCTAAAATGAGCAAAAAATTTTCCTAAATAATTAGTAACCTAAAAAATCACAAAAAAATTTAAAATTTTCGAAATTTTTTTTTTTTTTGATTTTTTTTAAATGCAAATAAAAATCGAGATTTTTGAAAACAGCAGTTTACAATGTTTTTAACAAATATTTTTGTTAATTTTAGCAGGATAGACTGCTATTTGCATTGAACTAAATTTAGCTTAAAAATACACTCATACAAATAAGTCCGTAAAAATAGCAGAAAAAGTTACTAAAAATTAGTTAAAAATTATGCTGCAGAAAAAACTGCTAATATTAGCAGAATCAGTTTGCTAAATATTAATAAAATGAAAACACCAAAAAAAACTGTTAAATTTACAGAATTTTAGTAATATTTGAGCTAAATTGTTGTTAATTGCAAATAACAATTTTACTTGCTGAAATCAGCAAAAAAAATTGCTAAATAATATCAGAATGAAAATAGCAAAAAAAAGCTGCTAAATCTACAAAATTTTGGCTAAAATTTTCTGAAATCAACAAAACTTTTGCAGATTACTAGTGGACTGGAAAGAGTTAAAAAGGAGCAAATGAAATGAAAATTAATAAATAAAAAATAAATGTGTATTTAAAAACATACTTGGGAGCAGTTTATTGAATATGGCAATTAATTGAAATTTTTCAATTGGCATTGTTCAATGCCTAAATGCCCATTTATAATTGATGAAAGAAGTATTTGCTTTCACGTTTTAATAAAAGAATAAATTAAGAAAAAAAAATTAAAAATTCGCGTATTTCTTATATTTTTTCAAATTACAATGCTTTTTCTTCAATTATGTGTACATTTCATTACCATTGTTTTCATCAAAAAAAAATTTCATTGGCATTGAATGGTGATGAAATTTGTTGGCATTGACATTGAGATAAAGTAATGCCAATTATATTTCAATGCCAATGAAAATTTCCCAAGAATGATTTTTTGTAAAAGTGGTAATATTTATAGACAATAATATGTTAACCATAACAAAATGTATTTCAGAGACCCTACTTTTGATTTTCATTTTTTGCTGATCGGATATGTACTTCCGAATTTATTTGAGTTTCCATTTCCACCCACAGGAAAGCCGATTAAAAATATCGTATTCTTTAAATAAGCTTAAAAACTACAATATTGGGGGAAACAAATTAGGGTCATCCCCGTAAACTCCACTTGCTCCCCAGAGATACTTTTAATCACAATTTTCATATTAAAATGGTTCGTCCAAAATAAACCTTGATCTATGAAAATTAATGTATTACAATAAATAGAAACTTTTCTCATAAATTTTAATAATTTAGATATTTTATGAGTAGGACAAATTTTCAACCATTTCAATTTAGCTTTATTTAATAACTTATTGCATTATTTTTGGCGAGTTAAAAATATGCAGTAATTTTTATGAGTCATTTAACATTCTGTTTATATGCGCTCCAAAATTGGTGGTTTAGTTTACAAAAAATTTGTAAAATTAGCAAATCTTCTGTTAAAAATTAGTAACTAAAATTCAGCAAAATACTGTAAAGTTAGCAAATTTATTGTTAAAAATTAGTAGCTAAATTCAGCAAAAAAAATAGCAAAAAAATTTGTAAGTTAGTAATGTGGAAGTAGCAAAAAAATTAACTAAAAATTAAATTTTAACTAAAAATTAGTTAAAAATTTGTTAAGTTGAAGTACTAACAGTTTTACTAAATTTTCTACTAACTTTTTTCTATGAGTGTAGCAAACAGTTTGTAGACATTTAGTCTAATAATATTTAGCAAAATTTTCTGCAGATTTTACAGCACAATTTGTTATTTTCAATTAACTAAAAGTTAACTTAAATATAACTAAAATTTTGTAAATTTAACAGTTTTAATTTTGTTGTTCTTATTTTACTAGTATTCAGGAAAAAAAATCTGCTAATTATAGCAGTTTTTTCTGTAGCATCGTTTTTAACTAATTTTTAGTAACTTTTTCTGCTATTGTTAAAGATTTATTTCTATGAGTGTATATATTATTTTATCAAAATTTAAAATGATAAAACTAATTTAAACTAGTTTCAAATTTACAATAAATACACATTCAATAGATTTCTCAAATTGTCAATAAAATACACATATATATCACTTTAAATGCTTCAATAATTTTGTTAAAAATAAATCAATAAATTAAAATAAATATAACATTTTGCTTCTTTTTTTTTGGTTTATTTTTATTAAACAATATCTACAACAAGTACAAAAATTAGCATGTTGATTGTAAAAAGTCACAACAACATCAAATAAATTTAGGCACAAACACATACAAAAAATACCAAAATGCAATAAAATGATAAAACACACATACATAGGTACTAACAAATGCATATGTATGAATATACAATTTGTTTATAGAAAAATAAATCCTTTGTATTTATAAAAAAAATTTTACAAAAACAACAACAATAACCGAAAAAAGTATTATTTGTGGAAAATCAAAGTAAACATAACAACACAACTTATGGCCTACCAATATTATTCCACACAACTTCAATACCACAAAACGTGGTTAGTTTTTGGTAATAACCGAAAATCTGCATTTGCCACAAAAGGCAATGAAGAATGCAACAACATATCATACATACACATACTGCCTTTTTCTATTTTTGTTTAAAGCAATATCCGATTTTTTTTATGTATATTACAAAATTTTATACATTTTGTATAAGAATTATATACAGAATTACTTTGATGGAGTAGAATATGCAAGGAAGTATGAAAGGAATAGACTTTGTTAAAAGAGTATTTAAAAAGTCTATTTAAACCACCCAAGAGTTGAAATAATTTTACACAATTTTATGGTAGGCCACAAAAAACTATAATGAGTAAAATGCATTTCATCTATAGTATGGAATAAATCTTAATTTTTAACAGTTTGTCCGTTTGTTTGTAGGCCTTTTTTTTACAATAAAATTTTTTTTTGAAAATCTGAACTATTTTTTAAGAATGTTTTACTCAACCACTAAGAAACTTTAAACGCCGACAAACGATTGCCGCTCAAATAGCGGTTGAAGGTAACCGTTTTCTTCTTCTTAAAAAAAAAACCAGTAAAAAGGCTAAAGTCGGGCATGCCGACTATACAATACCCTACACCAGTCTGGGTAAAAGCCAACTAATGTTTGGATCCGAAATTCTATGGGATTAAAATGGGGCTTGTGTCAAAATTTTCTATAATGTGAGTCAGCGCACCAAATTTCATTAACATATCTTAATATTTGCGACCTGCAGTTTGTAACCAAGCCCATTT
This sequence comes from Leucophora obtusa, assembly GCA_949987735.1. Classification (NCBI taxonomy): domain Eukaryota; kingdom Metazoa; phylum Arthropoda; class Insecta; order Diptera; family Anthomyiidae; genus Leucophora; species Leucophora obtusa. The sequence goes on from OX465297.1 coordinate 210,486,593, forward strand.
TGGGGAGACCCTTATATGGGCACTACGTCTAAACATGGACCGATGTTCACCAAAATCAATAGGCTTCGTCCTTGGGACAAAATAGGTCTGTGTACCAAATTTCATCAAAAAATCTTGCTATTTGCGACCTGCAGCATATAAACAATATAATTTTGGGGGGACCCTTATATGGGCACTAGGTCTAAACATAGACCGATGTTCACCAAAATCAATAGGCTTCGTCCTTGGGCTGATATAGGTCGGTATACTAAATTTCATCAAAATATCTTAATATTTGCGACCTGCAGTTTGTAACCAAGCCAATTTTGGGGGGACCCTTATATGGGCACTACGTCTAAACATGGGCCGGTGTTAACCAAAATCAATAGGCTTCGTCCTTGGGCTGCCATAGGTCGGTGTACCAAATTTCATCAAAATATCTTAATATTTGCGACCTGCAGCGTATAAACAGTATAATTTTGGTAGCACCCTTATATGGGCACTAGGTCTAAACATGGACCGATGTTCACCAAAATCAATAGGCTGCGTTATTGGGCCAATATAGGTATGTCTACCAAATTTCATCAAAATATCTTAATATTTGCGACATGCAGCGTATAAACAGTATAATTTTGGTAGCACCCTTATATGGGCACTAGGTCTAAACATGGACTGATTTTAACCAAAATCATTAGGCGTCGTCCTTGGGTCGACGTAAGTCGGTGTACCATGTTTCATCAAAATATCTTCATATTTGCGACCTGAAGAGTACGCACAAGAATGCATGGACAGACAGACAGACGGACGGACGGACAGACGGACATCGTTAAATCGAAATAAAAAAAAAATCTGAGCTGGTCGGTATACTATAAGGTGGGTCTAGGACCAATATTTTTTGGTGTTACAAACATCAGCACAAACTTATAATACCCTGACCACATAGTGGTGTAGGGTATAAAAATAACAAAATTATATAGGAACGATAAACGGTAAAGAGCTAAACTGTCAATCTTGAAGTCACAAGTTCGATACCCAGTGGCGGCAATAAAACAAATTTTAAAAAATAAAAAAATCTAAATTTTTTGTGAAATTTTTTTTTCAAATATTTAATTGATGACATAAATAAGAAAAGTAGGGTTTGAAAGTACTCGGAGATACTTGTGTGTACTTACTAAAATCCCCGAGTGCTTTCAAACTCTACACACAAGCTGGCTTACTTTACGCAGGGTATGGCAGGGTATTTTTTGAAAAACTTCAAATATTTGAAGTTTCATATACAATTATTATACACAAGTATCCCATATTGTAAATACACTCAGGGAATTATGTAGGTAAAATCAACTGCAAATGACAGTTAAAATAACTGCATTTACAGTTAAAAAGGTGTAGACTACATTTGCATTTAAATCCAAATAATCGAATGTGAAGTTATTTTGAACTGTTAAAAATCAACTGACAAATGTAGTAAAAACAACTGCAAATGCAATAAAAACAACGTACATGCAAATTATTGTAAAACTGTACAAACAACTGCAAATGTAGCTAAAATAGCATAAACAAAAATTATTTTAAAAATTATTAATTTCATAAAAACAAATTTATAAATATTCTTAACTTAATTTTATTCTATAATAAATTTAAAATTGTGAAATCAAAATTTACACTTAATATCACTTTTATTGTTCACTATATTGTTCTAGATGTCTGTCTGTGAGGGACGAAATATTATTTGGCTTCCTTTTTTTCTCTAGATAGAAAGGGATGATGCGGTTGTAGTTAAAGTAACTACACACAAAAAATTATAAAGGTGAAATTAACTAAAATACAATTTAAAACGAATAAAATTTCAGTTAAAAACCGGTCTACTCACATTTTCATTTAATTTAACAATTTCTTTATTTGTTTTTGACTATCAATAATTTACCATAAGAAACCGTAAAATCAACTTAAAGTTTATTTATTTTTACTATAAAAATAACAAACAAAACGGTGCGAATAACTAAATTTATATTTGATTTTACTAAAAAATTTAAAATAAAAGCAATTCAAATAATTGAATTTGTGTTTTTTTTTTTCTATTTCAAACAACTTTTACTACAAAATACCTTTTTTTGGTTAATTTTTTTAGTTTTACTTTAAAACAATAAAAATTGACTGGAAAATTTGACTGTTACGAAATATCTGTATTTTCATTTAGTTAAATTTTGAAATAACTTGTGAAAAAAAGTTAAAAATTATTTTTCTTCTACGAACAACTGTTATTACTTTAAAAATAACTCAACGGAAAAACTTCAGAAACAACTAAAAAAAAAGTGACTGTGTTTATTTTGTGAGTATACAACTACACAAATAACTGTCATGTACTAACTGCAGAACTTTTCTGAGTGTACACACAATGTGAAGTACCCGAAATCGATTACACTGTGTGGACTTACACGTTTTTCTAAAGGGATGTTAAAAACTATTTCAATAAAATAAAATTACAATATCTTATATACATTATAGAATAACTTTTTATTTTAACACAAAATTCTGCTTTAAACCCTTGAAATACCGGGTACTCTGCTAATGCATTATAAAATGAATTTTGGCATTCTTAGTGAGTGCAATATGCAAGTTGCAGTTTCAATGCAGTTTAATTGAGAATCAAAAAAAGAGACTCTTGTTATAATCTCTAAAAACTAAAATGCTTTACACAACAAAAACGAATTGTCTGCACACTTGTTTATGCAAAGGAAAGAAGGGTTAATTTATTTATTGTTGTATCCCCAAGAGTATATCTGAATTATGCAGAGTAATTTTTTTAATTGAGAGCATATGGTTTCCCCCAAAATAGTACGATAGCAACATAATAAAACAGCAGCATGAGAGTATAACGACATATGAAACAGAAGTGAAAATGTTTACACACATGGAGCAACTAATTAAACGCATACAACCACACGAACTCCATGTACTGTTAGCATGGTAGCAGCTACTGTAAAGGATATAAAAATATAGATCATACACACATACACAAAACAACAACAAAATACAAACCATTCAACCAACCATAGCAGCGAACTTTGCAGACAACAATTAAACAACAGCAACAACTAACTCATCTCCATGATTTATATGTTGCTTTTTTTTTGTTTCGTAGCAAACAACACTTGCGCTCTTTTATACTCAACAACATCATCATGAACATGGTCGTACAGCAATACAACCAAAATTGAGTGTTTGTTTTTGTTATTTTGTATTTTTTGGATACATGGATAAATGACTACCACTACTATATACAACTTCTACTACTGGTTGGCTAACTTTGGCGCTTGAAAAACATTCGAAATAATAAAAAACAAAAAATTTTAAACCAACAAAATATATATAAAAAAAAAAGAAAACGCAATCAAAATAAAATCAACACAAATTTTCCACACATCATCACTGACTGACGCAACAACTAAACGCATTCTCGCCCTTCGTGTTGAAAAACGTTTATAATAGTGCAGTTTTCATATTTTAAAAAGAAAAAGAAAACGAAACAATAATAAAAAATTATTTGAAAACCATAAAAAAGAGGATATTATTTCCCACACCTTCAAAAATGCTGTGTATAAAATAATACGCGTGTTTGAAAGACGTTGTCGGCCAAAAAATAAAATTTTGAAAATATAACAACATAAACCTCGAAAAGTGCAACCCCCAACATATGTGGCCACATTTTTGTGGTTTTTTTAAGTCATAATAACGGGTTAAAATAAATATAATACTAATACATACTAACAAATCGTCTAAAGTAAGTGATTTGATTTTTAAAAGGTAATAACAAAACATGCAAAAAACTTGAAATAAATTTATAAAATAAGAAAATTTTTGAAAATTTATGCATTCAGTGAATCTAAAGCGACACCAAATTTCCAGCCACCTCAAAGATTTTGGATTTGGTATATTATTAATATAGCTAACACAAAAAAATAATTAAAAACTAGTTTCAACTACGAAATCGATAATACCAAATATATTTTAATCGATTTTATACCTATCACTCAAATGATAGTATTAATTACTAAACATTTTGTATAATTAATTGAAACAATTAAAATATTTAACTGCCCAGAAAAATTTTCTGTTCCAAAGAATCGGTTGTAGAATAGCTACTTTTCATTCACAGCCCCTTCTACTGTCGATTCTAACACCGATTCTTTTTGTTTGAAATTGTCCCAAAAGCAACCACTTCTATAGCTCAAAAGAGGAACCGGTTGCCCTGGAATCAGTTCTGGAACTAGTTCTAGAACTGATTCTACATCAGTCACACCTTCCATATACGATCCAAGGAACTGGTTCTGGAACCAGTTCCATGGAATCGGTTGCAGTGGAACCGATTGTAGAATGGGTGTAGTTGGTTACCGATTGTAGAAAATTTTCCTGGGCTTCTATAGCTCCAAAATGGAATCGGTTGCCCTAGAATCAGTTCTGGAACTAGTTCCAGAACTGTCCATATTGTTATGTGCCCCCAATGGCACTGTAGTAGTGTTGCCAGCTAGCTCGCGTAGCACCCACCTAGGGTCGAGTTCCAACCCACCACTACAGCCCAGGGACACACACAATTAAAATCTCAAAAAAAAACAAAAAAAAAACTCAATCACCAAAACTTAGAACATTAAAGAGGGAGGAAGAGGTGTGAAAATCCCCCACAACTGCCCTCCCAACCATGGTCATCAATTAGGTCCCATAAAATTTAATGATGATGATGAGAATCAGTTCTGGAACTAGTTCCACGAACTGATTCTCACTAGTTCACGCCTGATACATCAGTCACACCTGATACATCAGTCACACCTGATACATCAGTCACACCTGATACATCAGTCACACCTGATACATCAGTCACACCTGATACATCAGTCACACCTGATACGATCCAAACACCATATACGATCCAAGGAACTGGTTCCGGAACCAGTTCCATGGAATCGGTTGCAGTAGAACCAGTTATAGAATAGGTGTGGTTGGCTACCGATTGTAAAAAATTTTCTTGGGTGTTTTTAAATGAAATATTTGTTGAAAAATAAATGTTATTTTAAACATATCTTTAATTGCATAATTTAGGCTTATAATTTTCTGTGTGTTCACAGTAAACTTCTTAATAGCTGACGGTTTTTTAAATCAAATTTTAAATTTTACTGTAACTTTTCCCTGCAATAGTAGACACTCCTTTTGCCACTTTTCTTTCAGAGCGGGATGTAATACCCGACATAGATATGTAGACATCTATTTTTTTTTTAAATCGGTTAGAAGATGTGACTCGGAGTTTATGAAAGTAATCACTGATAAAACTGTTTTTGTGTCGTGTTCATAGTGCATGCTTGGAAGCGGCTTCGCCAAGGAAAGTAAACAGTGTATCGCCTCCAATATTGGTGATATATGGCATGATTTTTGTTTAAAAGTTTAATCACAACTGGGTCGATTGTCGACCGACGACAGCAAAAGTTTTCGCGATTAATTTAAACTCAGCGACAATCGACCGTCGACATTTTTTGACGTTTAGAAAAAAGGAAAGCAAAACAAGAATATGGTTGTATTTGTTTCGCCACAATTCTTCACAAATTCAATTGGTTTTGCATTAATTCTTGTTGTTTTATATTTTATTGTATTTAGGCCCATTAACTTTTCTCGAGAAGTTAACTTTACCTTAATCATGGGTAACTAACCAATACTAAATATTTATCGCTATGAAAATTTTACCATAATAACTTATCAATATTTTAACTCTGGGTAGTTAACCTTAGTATGAAATGTCAGAATAAAAACAAAAGGAAAAACAAAAATTAATAACAAAGAATTTTTTTTTTCAATACGGGAAAATTAAAAGTTTTTCTCGCGGTTTTTTGTGTGTTTCTGGTCGTAAAAAAAAATAATACACTTGACCACGTCGTTTTTTTTAAGATTCGCGGTCGCTAAATGCTATAAAATGATTGTGTCTTTTTGCATACTACGAATGGTGATTTAATTAAATCCATTTGGTAAATCTATAAAATAAAAGTGGATTATTTGAACTATTAATAAGTATTTCGTGCTAATCGAGACAACTGCGGAAAGATTCGCGCATAAAATTAAAAAAAAAAATAGTGGAAATTTTGTGGTAGATTATTAAATTAAGGCAATTTATGTGATCAGTACATCAAAGTGAGTAGAAAAATAATCGCTGTGCATAATTTTGTATCTTTTTGTAATTGCGAGTCAAAACTGTGGGTTGTCCTGGGGTTCCTCACATACTTTTAAAATATTTAAAACATGATTGGTTCATATTTCATAAATTCGAGAGTAATTTCTATGCGCTTTTTTATATTTAAGAATTAAATTCAGTAGTCTTGTACTTCATTCAGTGGTCTTGAGCCTTGATACATGATTCATTTTGAATTTGATACGCTGATTCCAAATTCTTAAATGTAAGTTACCCAAAATTGATGGAACAAATGTTTTTCTGAGAGTGGTTTTCAAAAGAATTTTTTCCTATAACGGTACACAAATTAAGAAAATGTTGTCCTATGTATTTAAGAGAACAAAATTCATTCTTTACTACCATCCTAACATAAAGTCTTAAGCTATTTCAATGCGTTTTGTATAGTATTTTAAAATTCGTAGAAAGCTATTTTTCGCGTTTTTAATCACGATTTTCTCAAAATTGAGAGGTGATAGAGAATTCGGAATATAGATATGGAATCAGCAAGTAAAATACTAAAAGTTTGTACCAAGCTTCTACCGACAGCGACTTTTCATTTTGTAGAGGTGTATAATTCGTGTCAAATTGTTGTAATATTGGTCACCATTTTTGGTTTTAATTATTCAAGACAGATTTTGGCTCCCTGAACCAATAAAAAAATAAATTTTTCCTATTTCCTTATATGAGGCCAATTTCTGTAAGCTATCACAGAAACCTAAATCCTAAATAGAAAAAATTTGTGCGCGATTTTAAGTACTGATGCAATTTTTATAAGTTTTGGTAAAGTGGGGGAAATGCACATCGAAAATACTTACATGTGTCATAAACGATTCTTAGTCAAAGTTTGGTTAAAGCTGCGCTTTAAATTTTTTAATAATCATCATTACAAGTCTAATGTATTAACTCTTTCAGCCACAGTTTTACATAGATTATTTTATTAATAAAAAAACTGCATTTTTAGTTTGATTAATGTTTATTTATCATAAAAAAAAAGAAAAAAATAAATTTGCGCTTCAGGCTTTTGTGGAATAGGGTGGTTAGTTAAGTAACCACCGTGACGGTTGGCATAAAAAGTATTCAAGTAAAGTGTAGTATCCGCAGCCAAATTTTATAACAAAAAATTAATTCTGATGAAAATCGGAGAAACATGTATTATTTTTGCGTATGCAAAGAGGAACTTTGCAGGTTTTGCATTGCCATATAGTACGCACTGGATTCTTTTTGGTGCTGCATTTTGCACATCTTCGTGATGTAGATCGCTCTGGCTGATGCATACTGTTTTCCAGACCCAATTCTCTTGGCACTGATGGTTTGTGTTTCTTTATTTGTACCGATAGCGGAAAAGAGGGTTCCGAAATTAAGCGCTTAGTGCCTGATTTGGGTTTTTTCGCCTGAACTGGTGCTAGGATCCCAATGTAAACCATTCTTCGAAAGTCTTTGGCACTGAGCTGATCAAGTTCTGGGTGGTGTGTTTTCTGGAGCTCTTTATATGTAATATAAGAGTTTATGACGGCGCAGTCCAGAAAATGAAAAAAAATTCGATGCCACCATTTGTGGGATTTTCGGTCAATGGCAAAAGTGCTTTTCAGCTGATCAAATTTATCAACATAGTTCATACATCTGTTATATTGTATGACAGCTTCAGGACAATTTATTTCATTTAGCTCTCCATTGCGTTCTCTGCGTGTAACAACACCTGCCTGAGTTGGATCTATGTTGTTGGTGAGAATATAAACTGATCTTTTATCCTTCCATTTTAGAAAAGCCACATTCTCATCACTGACCTTGTAATCATGTTCTCCTCGTTTTAGGTGTTTGTCCTCTTTCAGTTGTGGTAGAAATTTGCGATTTGAGTTGACAGTGCCACAGGCCAATATAGTCTACTTGCAAAGGATAGCTATTGAAATAGTTATCAAAAAATACTTTATGATTTTTTGATTTCAAATTCATGCAAAATTTGCGAACAATTTTTCCTCCTAGATCAGTTTGTATCTTCTCACCATCCTTTCCAGTATATATTTCGAAATCTAAACAATATCCAGACTCAGCACACATCATCCAAACTTTATATCCCCTTTTGATTGGTTTCTTCGGCATATATTGTTTCATGGAATTTCTACCCTTGAACTTTATCATGCTCTCATCTATAGCCACTTTTTCTGGTGCGTGATAATTTTTACTAAAATTTATTTTTAGTGCATCTAGCAGAGGTCTTATCTTATAAAGTTTGTCGTAATTATCATCTGTTTTTTTGGGCATTAGGACACTGTCATTCAAATGTAAATTATTCAGAAGCCATCCAAAGCGGTTGAGTACCATAAAGGAAGATATGTATACGTCCTTCATATCAGGGGCAGAAGACCAGTAGTCTTTATAGCTGGGCGATTTTTTTATACCCATCACTAAATTCAAAGCAAGAAATACTTCAATTTCTTCAGGTGTAGTGGGTGTAAAAGGTGCTCCTTTCTGCGTAGCATATAGATTTGTTTGAAAGCAGATTGTTTCAACTAAGTCTGCTGTCCAAAATAAACGGAATAATTTTGTTGGTGTTATATTCTCTACTTCTACTATATTATCTGGAATACCTCCGCCTCCTGTATATTCACACGGCTCTTCCATTCTGAAATTTTTTTTCCACTTTGGTTGCACCACTGCGGAGCTCATAGTAGGTAACTGGTTAGCAGAAGTAGTACACAAATTTGATAAAGGTATATCATCATCCGAGTCAAAATAATCATCAAGTTCTGGCTGCGGTCCTGAAGGTATATCACCGAGTACCATCAGATCGGTTTCTTGGTCATGATATCTTTCTTCGTCTGATTCGAAACTACACACACTTTCACCATCAGATGGTATATCTTCAAACAAAATATCTACGATGTCTTTTTCATGGAGTATGCGCGGCATTCTAATTATATAAATAACACAAAATTATGTGGGAAAACAGATTATTTAGAATGTACTACAGTCACAGTGGTTAGTAATCTAACCACCATATTACTTACCTTATTTTTTGTATATTATGCTCTTGCTACATAAATATGTTATCACAAAACAAAAAACAAGTACTAAATAACTAAATACCACTGATTTCGTTTAATAATAAACTCTCTATGCTTCTTTATTTCAATCACAACCGACCTGTTAAAAAATCAAGGGGATGCCCCGAGTTTAAATAAAGATATAAATATAACCACTGCACCCTAGCGACAAAGTCTCGCAACAAATAATTAACGATGTCTTTAAAAATGTAATTGTTTAATAATTTGTCAATAGGTGGCACGAAAACAAGTTTTAAACAAGAAACAAAAGGTGGTTAGATAACTAACCACCTAACCTGAAAGAGTTAAAATATCTTATGTAGGGTGAATTGTTCTAAAATAGCCTTGGTTAAGTTTCTTAACCACAGAAATTTCTATGGTTAAATTTTAGCATTGATTAGAGGAAATGCTTGGTTAAAATTTAGATAAGTTATTCAAAAAATATGTTTACCAGTGGTTAAGGCTAGTAGAGGTCTTAACCAGGGTATAAATTGAGATAAGTTAACGGGCCTTAATTTTGTTTTTTTTTGCGGGAAATTATGTATTTTTATTTTCAATTTTATTTCTTCTGTATAAATAATAAATTTTTTATAAACAAAGTGCGAATTTTTGAAGCTCTAATACGAATTTCTACAACTCAGGGGGGTTACCGCGTAACTCGATTCGAAAAAAAAATTTTCGAAGTCGTAAATTTTGTACCTTTCGTAAAAGAAAAGTTTTAGCAAAATCTTGCTTTTTGATTTTTTATGTGTAGTGTAGAAGGTTTAGGATAAAAATAAATTAAAAAGTAGAATTTTTATGCAGAATTATATATTTAAAAATATTTGCAAGATTTACGAATTCTAAAATTTTTTTTCGAATCGAATTACGCGGTTACCCCCAGTTCTGCTAGGCAACCCTTATTTAGTTAAAAATATGGCAACAACTTGGCAAATGTTTTGACTGTGTGTTAGTGTGTTGTCACGAAAATAGAATAGATTCTATCACGACGATAAATCGCCGGACGACATGGCGAGATTTTGCTTCCTGTCACTGTCATTGTCGGCCCAGTTGTGATTAGTCTCTAAGATAGCTAAAGTGAAATCATTTGCTTCGATATCGGATATCTGCTTCTATCGCAGCTGTAAATAATGGTATGACATCACTACTTTTAACAAGTAAATTTTGTTATCATTGCCATCATTGGTGTTTAAAATATGGCGGTTATAAGATTTAGTATTCCATATACTGAATTTGAATGCAATGTTTTTTTAGGATTTAAGGTCGCTATTCGGAATCTAGAAGAAAAAATTCAAAATGGCGGATCCAATATGGCGATTGATATATTTTTATGAAATTTTTGTGTTGTATGTAAGCCTTATTACTTATTTAAAAACTTGTAATCACTTATTTTTAAACTGCTTATCAGCATACGAATAACTACTTATTTTGGTAACCACTTATTTCTTATTGTTTTTTATAATATAATAAGGATAAGCAAGTGTGCGTGTTTTCAGGCAGTGCGTATGGACGACTACTTAAAAACACAACCTTGTCGAATAAAAATAACGAGTTTTGACACTGAATTATATGCAGTAGACCCTTATTTTACTGCTTATTATTTAGGTATTAGTAATGGGTATCCATTACTGAGACTTTGCTGGGATCTAACTAAAACTGTTGATGCGTAATAATTTTTCATAAACACCCAGAAAACAGATTCTGTCAACTGTCACCACTCAGCAAAACCTTGCTAATGGGTTTTTGTGTTTTCTTTTTTTTTTTTAAAGAGAAGCAACACTCAGGAAATTCTTCCTATTAATTAACGTGTTGCTTTCTTTGGAAAGGCGATGGAGAAGAAGTAAAAGGTGGTGAAAGGCTTCAAATATGGCAACACTGTAATTGCTTTTTAGTTCATAGCCCTGTTATATTATTTTACTTCGGTGGGGTTAAGTGCTATGGGAACACTGAAGGAGGACGCTGCGATATGTATGAGGGATAGAAAAAAATCATACATATTAGTATTTTTCATAAATTGATGTTGCCTTGGTTGGGGATCGAACCCGCAACCTAATATGTAACAGTCCAACGCGCTAACCATTACACCACAGCGCCCACATCGGTACTTATTTGGAGGATTTAAAATAAAGTATTACTAATATTGTATTATATTTTATTTTACTCCCTGTAAGTATGTACTTATTTTAGCCGCTATTGCTAACTAAAGAATTTATTACATTACATATAACAAGTAACAACTTATTTCAGTACTTTTTCCGTAATGACTTATTGTATTTGGGTCAATACCTGTAATCATTAGGCAGCCACTTATATGCTAAAATAATGTATTATTCGACCAAATTGTAAGTATTTACAATTTTTGGTTTCTTATTCCATTTCCCTTTACCTGGTACTAGAATGTTTTGCTGGCCGCATTTGTAGCCAATCGAATGGTTCGGTTGTGGTGGCCGAACTCTAGTCGACCAAAAGTCCTTTCAGTGCGTGAAACTCGTCAAGTTTCCAGAAAGGCAGTACGAAGCGCTAATATGATAAAAATGGATTTGAGCTTGAATACGTCAACAAGTACGGTTTTAAGAGCCATTAAAGCTGAGCTGAATTCATGTCTGAATGCGAACTGTAAGATAAAACGGTTGGAATTTGCGAAAAAAAACACATGTCAGGTACGAATTTCAGTAATTTTTTAACTAACTGGCATTAAGTATCAATTTTAAAAATTTTTTAATTTTTTGTTTTGAAGATTGTTTTTTTTTGACGAAAAAAAAATTTAATCTTCAAGACTATTGTCAAATTTTGAGAAAGGAACCCATGTATTTCTCAAAGAGAAATTTCGGTGGTGCTTCCCTAATGGTTTGGGGTGCGTTTAGCTCAAGTGTAACCCTTTCCTTAGCGTTTCCTTCAACAATAATGGATAGTTTGGAGTAGAGAGTGCTCCCAAATCATTTGTTGCCATATCTGGCCGCACATCGCAAAAAATAATTTATTTTCCAGCAACACAACGCTGCAATCAATGTTAGCAGATCAACTGAGACCTGGTTTGAGGAACATGGAGTGCCTTTAAGACCAACGTTTTTTGTTTTCCCAACGTTTGCATGTTAGTTCCAATAAAATTTGCCAGCACTAGAATTTTTGCGGAACCAGTACACAGAAACAATTATTGCCACTAAAATTTCAATTAAAATTTTGTTTGATTTCAAATTCACCTTCAATTAAAAGTTTAATCATATCAATTAAATTTTTAATTGAAAATGAGTACAGTGTCGAAAAAAAATATTTAGTTTAGCATAAGTACTATTGACAACATATTTAAAAAAATCTTAATATTCTTTGCGTAAAATCATAAACTTTTGTGTCATTCAAATTTTACTTTTATTGCAGATATACAAATTACAATGATTTGTCAAAATTCGCTCAAAAAAAATGAGAAAATTAATAAATATATGTTAATAATATTTCTAATAAATATTACATACTTTAACAAAAGCGTCATAAACCGTATAAAAAAGTTTAGATCTGATTAGATCTTTTTGGATCTAAATAGATATTATTGAATCTAATTGATCCTGTACCAGATCTCATCAAATATGATCAGATATGGCATATGTGATAATACCTTATAGCAAGATCTGATCAGATCTAGTGCCAAATTTGTTCAAATCAAATGCCCAGATCTGATCAGATCTAATTAGATCTCAAATTTGTCCCCAATTTTGAGATCTAATTATATCTGGTAATATCTACTAAGATCTGTCCAGATATGCCTAGATCTGATCAGATCTAATTAGATCGCAAATTTGTCCCCAATTTTGAGATCTAATTAGATCAGGTAATATCTACTGAGATCTGGCCAGATCTGATCTTTTTTACACGGGAACTTAATGTATATCAATTATAGTTTTAATTCACATAATTAAAACTTTAAGAGAAAATTTTGATGATTTCTGATAAAATTTTAATTGAAAATTTTGAAGATTTTTGCTTAAATTTTTAATTGATACAAGGATTTTCTTAATTGGTCCGAATTCAATTAAATTTTTAACTGTATTTACAAATATTTTAACTGAAACTCAATTTTAGTTTTTTCTTTGTATTTAGCCATTTGTTGTCATTCATTTACACAAAAAAAAAAAAAAATTAAAATCGAGTTTCTATTAAAGTATTTGTAAATACAATTAAAAATTTAATTGAATTCGGACCAACTAAGAAAATCGCTATATCAATTAAATTTTTTTTGTAAAGTATTAATTGAAAAATTTTCAATTAAAGTTTTAATCATATCAATTAAAAACTTAATCAAAAATCGTCAAAATTTTCCATTAAGTTATGGCGCTTATATTAAAATGTCCCAATCAGAAATCGCCAGTGGTAAAAAGAATCAAGCACTGGCTTACCACTGGGTAACCATGGTGTTCAAAATAAGTGACTGGGAGAACACTCATTTGGGACGTTTTGCCAGCGCTTTCAAAAAGCGTTTTTCCTGCATTTGTTTTACAAAAAATTCGGTGGTTTATAAAAAAAAAACACTGGCAAAGAATGGTCTAAAAGTGATATGCCAAGGTTTGCAACCAGTGGTTATTCAGTGCTACCTAGCGAATGCTACACTCAACCAAAAAAGTCTGTAATGGCTACTGAAACTTTTGCTGTTATTACGGGAAATTTAACTGTTTTCAGGCCAGCGGTATTTTTTGCTAATTTTAGCAACACATGTCTGCTGATCTGTAGTACAATAAAATAGTAGAAAAAATTAATAGCCGCTACTAAATTTTAGTAAAATTTATGTAAAATGCAATTCAAAATCGATTTGCTAAAATCAGTTAAAAAACTTACTAAATATCATAATTTTAGTACAATGAAATTAGTATAAATAATTAGTTGCAGCTACTAAATCTCAGTAAATTGCTGTAAACTGTAATTTAAAATCAATCTGCTGAAATTAGCAAAAAATTGTACTAAAAAATAAAAAAACTGTAAAATCTAAAAAAAAATATATTTAGTTAGAATATTCTTCCACCGCAAGTCCAAATTCTAATATGATATTGTCAAAATGTTTTTTCTTTCGATTGTAACAAGCGTATAATTACTTCATCGTACTTGAAATTTGGAGTCAAAATTGCAAACGGTTCTCCAGCTATTGCCGTTTTATGCATTGGAGATGCAATAAAATTTTCTGGGTGTTATTTCTAAACTAAGAATATATCAATAGTAACAAATATAAACTAAACAAGAATTGTAAAAAATAAAAAAAAAAAAAATATTTTTAAATTAGTATATTTTTCTGCTAAATTTAGCACTCGGTTTTGAAAAAAAATACATATTAACTTTTTTTAACTTTTATTTTGGAAAATATTTATCCAGACCACCTATTTATTGGTTTTGCCAACGTTGTTTATCCAGTGCTTTTCCGTCGCTTTTTGAATAGCCGGTCCTTTTTTCTAATGATGTTATCATTTTGGGAATGGGGAACCACTTTTTGCCAGTACTTGTACCACCTGTTAAAATGCTTTGTCATCGTTTTCCCGTTTTTATTTTTCTGACTGGGGTGTGATATTAAAAATATTATTAATAAATATTTATTCATTTTCTTATGTTTTTGAGTGGTATTAGACACACTTTTGTAATTTTTATATCACTTTTGTAATTTTCTATATTAATAATACAAAATATTAAATTAAGGCCCGATTTCTGAATGTCCAGTTAGAATTTATCCGGCAGTTAAAGTCCTAGTTAGTAGCTAACTGGACATTCAGTAATCGGACCTACGTAAAGGTTTTTTTTTTTTAATATGTTGTCAATAGTACTAATGTTAAACTAAAAAATTTTCGACACCATATTCATTTTCAATTAAAATTTTAATTGATATGATTAAACTTTTAATTGAAAATTAATTTGAAATCAAACAAAATTTTAATTGAAATTTTATTGGCAATAATTTTTTCTGTATATGTGACGCGCAAAATAGAAAGGGACCTAAGGGTAAAAAAAGGGTAATAAAAAGGGCATGGGATCGGTCTCATTCGATGCTCAGATGTTGTCCACATCAAAAAAAAAATTGATTTTTTACTCTTAGGTCCCTTTCTCTATGCGCTGTCACATATGTATTATACGTCTCGTTTTCTAAGTGGGTAGAATTGTCGATTTCCCATATGACGACCCATATGGCAGGACGAAAAAAAGACATATGAACTTATTTGAATTTTATTTTCGAAAAGCTATTTCCAGTTCACAAAAGTTCTGCCAACATTTTGACAATGTTGAAAATTTTGTTTCCCTCGCTTGAACACTCGTTTCTAATGATGGGAATGGGAAAGCACTTTTTGCTTGTACTTTCACTACCTGGTAACGTGCCTTGCCATCGCTTTCCCGTTTCTATTTTTCGGACTGGGTAGTTTTGACTCAATTTAATTTTACTACTTATAATTCGGAGTCGATACTAGTTATTTTTGTCCCACGAAGTCATTTTTATTAGCAATCTAGGATACGTGCAATTACTTATTTAATTGCGAAAAGAATGTGATATTGGTAACTAACACTTTTTCTTATATTTTTGGAATGCAGCGGGTAGTGAAAGTGCATAAAATTATGAGTTTTGACACTGACTTATATACAGTAGATCCTAGTGCTATTATTTATTATTAAGATATTACTAAAGCCCCGTTTCACAGTTTTTTGACAAGCTTTATTTTTGAAATATTTTATAAAGTTACCACTTGTCTCAACACAAGTGTTGTGTTATTCACAAATAAATGAAAACAAAAATTAAAACCAACTACTCGTAATGGTGAAAAAATTAATGATTAGAAGAAAAACTAACTGTTTTCTGAAAAGATTTTTTATACTTTTTTGACAACCAGATAATTTCAGCATACTTTTTCTCATACGATTGCTTGTGTGAAGAAAAGTACAAACCCTTGTGTGATAATGTGAACGGGGTAATGAGCATCCATACTGAGATTCTGCCGAAACACAGATTTTCGAATCACAATTGGTTCGAAAATTTTCAATTATTTGTCGATTGGTGCACACAAAGAAAACAAATTCGTGATGACAATCAAATTTGTCGCCCACCGAATAGCTTAGTTCCAATAATCGACTGTTCGGTTGCGATAAATGAAAATTAGTTAGAACAACTGTAATTTACTCTAAAAAATTCGGTTATCATAACTAAACCATTCAATTGGCAACAAATTCAGTTGTCTGCATAAGATTTTTTTTTTTAATATTTTACACTAAAATATAACAATAGTTTTCCTTTAAACATTTTAAAAGATCATTTTTTTAAATCTTTTTAAAATCTTAAACACAAATTTTTAAATTAAAATAGAAAAATATAAAGCCAATTAAAACATGACCACCAAACCAAAAATGAATCCTCAAAAATTGTTGGTTTGTGCAAAATAAATCATAAAATAGAGTAAATCAAAACTCATACTTCAAGCTAAATTTCAACAAATATCTTAAGGTAGAGAATAAGCAATGACACTGCAAATGACAACATGTCAGGTTATTTTTTGTATGTCCAAAAAATTCTATGAAATACAAACATAATGTCACAAAATGTCACAAGATAAATGTTAAGGTGTTGGGGAGGTATGAATGGATGCAACAAATATTTGTGTGGATGATAGGTGAAGTTACTAAATTAATAATAGTATTGAAAACACATTAAACACATACATAAACTCGTTTTTATTCCTTTATTTTAGGAATTTTGCTCTTACAAACTTGATAATTACTTTGTTTCATTGGATGGGGGAGACTAGCTTGATTACAACTGCATTTAAACAGTTAAGGGTGTTACATGATAAACACTTGCAGGAGTTATGCATAATGTTGTAGCACACTATATGAGAATGTGTCTTGTATGGGAAATGGCCAAAAGGGCATCTGTTAAAGGCGCTAAAATGCTACTTGGCTCTTAAAAACATCATAATATCATTACTATAAAATTTCAGGTTCTTGTGTTAATATTTCAACCACTTGCAATAGGGGGCAATACCAACGGATTTCCAAAATTTAAAGTTTTTACATAGTTAGAAGTTTTTAATTTCATTTGAACATTTGTTTTTAATTTGTAGAGCTTTTTTATGTAAAACAAGTAAAAAAACAAAAAAATTCGAAGTAATGCTTCACAAACCACTTCTTTCACTGCTTCACAAGTATCCGT
This sequence comes from Leucophora obtusa, assembly GCA_949987735.1. Taxonomy (NCBI): domain Eukaryota; kingdom Metazoa; phylum Arthropoda; class Insecta; order Diptera; family Anthomyiidae; genus Leucophora; species Leucophora obtusa. The sequence continues at coordinate 210,503,982 of OX465297.1, forward strand.
TAATGTGTTTTTACCGCTTTTTAAAAAGTAATTCTGAAAAACTTCAAAAAATCCACTTCCTTGATTGCTTCCAAAGTATCCGTTAGTATATTTTTAAAGCTTTTTTAGAATTACTTCTGAACAACATACGAAAAATCACTTAAATATTGCTTCTAAAGCACAATTAGTCTAAAAGTGATCCCAGAAAGTGATTTTGGTATCATTTGGTATTTCCAAACAGATGATCGCTGGTTCGATTACTGTAATGACAAATAGTTTTTTAATTTGTTTTTATTTCTTTTTTATTTTAATTTTTTTTTATTTATGATTAATTCGTTTAAATTCAATATTTTTTAATTTTTCAATTTTTAAAATATATAAAATAAAAATGTTGAAAAATTGCTTTTCAAACAGTTCAAAATTCTGCTAAAATAACAGGAAAGGTACTATTTGCGCCAGTAGAATTTTCAATGAATTGAGCTAAATTCAAATGAAACATTACCTGATATAACTGAAAATTTCTGCTAAAATGTCGACTACAATCTTGGGTTTTGGGCTCTATGGATATGTCCCGAGACTGGCCCATATTTATTATTGGGAGTATAGGTGGCTTATAAAGATTAATATGTTCATAGTATCGAATTTTAGTCCATTTTGCTCTATCTCGCTTAGTTTCCGAGATATAGGGAATTTTGTGATTATACAATAAAAAATTATGAAAATATAAACTTTGGGAAATAATTGTGGTTTAAATTAGCTGAAAAATTTGTAAATTAAGAAACATAAATTACTAAAAATTAGGATGCAAAGTTAACAGAAAAATCAGTTCATTTGAGCCAGAAAGCGTTTAACAGTCTTTTGTACTGACTTTTTTTATAAGTGTAGATGTACGATTTGGTTCATATTCTGAAAAGGTGATCTAATTTAATGGTACAATAAATACAAACACTGGCATACCACCGGGTAACCGAGTTGTTAGAAATAAATTACTGGCAGGACATTTATTTGGGACGCTTTGACAGCGTCAGAAATTTCGGCGTTTTATAAAAGATTTGGCAAAGATAGGGCTTATGACCACAAAATTTACAAGGTCAGTTATCATATATAATACATCAAGACAGTTCAGATCGTAGAGCAATCTGGAGTCCCAGGTTCGATTCCTAGAACAAGAAAATTTTATTTAAAAAAATTTAACAAATACAAAATATTTTTTTTTTTACAAAACTTATTTTTTTAATCTATTTTTACACTCATTAGTTTTGTCAATACTGGTAAGCATATAGGTAACGACATATTTTTCGATTTTTCGTATTTTGGTGTGTAAGCATAACTCATTATTTTTACACTGGGTGGTAATTGTAACTAAATACTTTTCTTAATACATTTCTTATTCCAAGGGTGATATCAAAAAATGTGATAAAAACCGTGTAACCACCGAATTTCTAATGCATGGATTACATTTGAGTTACACATTTCGATATATATCAGCGCACTGTCACCTGTTTTACAAAATTTATAACAATCTGACCAATTTTTGGTTAATACATAAAATTTGTGACCAATTTTATAGGCCAAATGTAAACTCCGTAACCAGTAACTCATAAGGTTTTTTAACTTTAATAGCTTATATTTTAACAACCAATGAAGCTAAACACTAACTGTAAGAATTTTTATGAAGAGGAAAAGTGCCGTTTTTAATAAAAATTAATACATTTTACAAACTTTTTCGACTTTCACGACTTCAACTCTGTAACGATTTTTCGTCATAATTTTTGATAAAAATGCATATACCAGAATTTTGGAGTTATCTATTATTTATATTGCGAAAAGTATAATGTTATTTATACTCAAATAATGGTTGGACTGTAAGTAATCATCCAGTATAACAGACTTGAAACTTTTCTGTAGCATGTAACATTCTCGAGATGAAAAAAGATGTCTTTAATAAGATTTGAAAAAATGTTGTAAACTCCGTTCCTAATTTTTACACCAAACTATTTAACGAGTAAGAAAAACAATGTCATATTTGGATTCACCTTGTAGGCATCATGCGATTTGGTTTTGGAAAAAAAATTCTGACAGAGTGTTTCTGAAAGAAAACGAAAAAAGTAACCAAATGTAAACTCCGTAACTGTAAACTCCGTAACCACAATTGTTTGCATCAGGTTTCATTCAAATAAATGTAGATAAATGTTTAAAATATTTTAAAATAACCATAAACAGAGGTGATTCAACTAATATTTATGCGTCAAATCAAAAAAAGTTATCTGTTTTTTACCCTAAGCTGCTGGAGCGAAAAACGATTGATTTTGCATTTCATTGGTTTTGAATCGATATTTCGAGTCATTACTGACATTAGTTTGACAAATTAAATTTGTTTCACACAATTTAAGAATTTTTTGATCGCGAAATGTTATGTTTTTAATATATTATTTTGTAACTGCGCATCCGCTGTTTGGATTTTAAAAAATTTTATATTTTTGAAAAGCATTTAAAAGGATGAAAAATACAAAATTAAAAAAAAAATAAAAATTATTTTCGCGGAATGAATTGTATTTTTATTCGCGAAACCGCCAATTTGATAAACACAAATTATATATCATTGGAAAGCAAGTTGAAAACCCAAATACGAAAAACTAATAAATTGAAGAAAATTCGTACGCAATTTTTTTTTGTTATATCTTTTGCTTGTAGAAATGTAAACTACGTTACAACAAAAAAAATTAAAATTGTGCAAAAAAAGTTATTGCGACAACTTGTAGAAGAGATTTTTTGCAATTAGGTTTATAATGACTAAACTTACTGATTCCATTAAGAAAAAACCGAAATATTAACACTTTTTGCTTGTCACAAATTTGGACAAAAATTTATCACATTTTTTGATTTCGTCCACAAATAAATGAATAATTAATAATACGAAAAATCAAAAAAATATGTTGTTACATACATACTTACCAGTAGTGATTAAAATAATGAGTCTACAAATAGAAAATTAAAAAAATAAGTTTTATAAAATAAATATTTTTTTATCGTAAAATATTTTTAATAAAATTTTTTCCTGCCGGCAGTAGAACCTGGCACTCCAGATTGCCAGTCGATAGCTCTACCATCTGAGCTATCCCGAATTGTTATATTTTATAGACAAGTAAGTTTACAAGTCAACATACAAAAAATCAGAAATATGAGGTTACATATATCCTTACACTAATAGAAAAGCGTCTGTTAAGAATTTAGAAAAAACTACTAAAAATAAGTTAAAAATTACCTTGCAAAAAAAAACTGCCGAAATTAGCAGAGTATTTTTGCTATATATTAGTAAGATAGGAACAGCAAAAAAAAACTGTTAAATATACAGAGTTCTAGTTATATCTGAGTTAAATTTCTGTTAATACAAAATAACAACTTGACCGGCAAAAATCAGCAAACAATTTTGCTAAACAATTAGTAGCCTAAAAAACCACAAAAAAAATTAAAATTATCGTTCCTTCTAAAAACAGCGGATTAAAATTTTTTTCCCAAATATTTCTGCTGATTTTGTAAAGTTACACTGATATTTGCATTCAACGAAAAAATCAGTCAGTTAACTAAAAATTAGTTTAAATATAACTAAAATTCTGTAAAGCAAACAGTTTTATTTTTTTTTGTTTGTTTTTATTTTACTAGTATTTTGCAAAAGAAATAAATCTGCTAATTTCAGCATTTTTTCTGCAAGGTAATTTTTAACTAATTTTTAGTGGCTTTTTCTGCTTTTGTATTTTTACAGATGCATTTCTATGAGTGTTGAAAGAATATTGAGTCTAAAAATAGATTTTCAAAAAAACCTATAACATTACTTTATATTCGTAATAATGATAAAAATAAGTCATTATTGGTAACGTATTATTCTGTTATTTGAAATAGTGGAAAAAGTAACTAGTTTTTAGCAACTATTTATTAAATGCTTGAAAATAATGTAGAAAGTAGGCCGGTGTCATTACTGGTGGTCAAAAAAATAATGATATATCATTACCGTTTCTACATATGATGTCGAGATAACTCAGATGGTAGAGTTATCAACTGGAAATCGGCAGTCTCAGTTTCAAAGCTCGGCACAATCAAATTTTATTTAAAAAAAAATTTCAATAAAAAATATTTTTTTATAAAATATTTTTTTTTTTTAATTAATTTTTAAAGTCCTTATGTTTGTGAAAAACTGGTATTTACATGTAACGATATTTTCGAAAAAGGAGACACGGAGCATATTAGAAGATAAACAAAAATCTAAAAATAGAATGTTTGTATGTGTCTATGTTGATCAATTCTGAGTAACAAAAAAATCTTGCAGAAAGCTAAATAGAAAAGAAAACAACGAATTAGTTCCATTGCATTCAAAGCCTTACTTGGGTGAGAAAGTTAAGCAGTTCCACCTTAGTATAAATCCGTTTGTAATGTACAAATAGGTGAATGTTCGAATCCTACAGCCAACGGGTTATTGAAAAAATTATCATATGTGACAGCGCATAGAGAAAGGGACCTAAGGGTAAAAAACCAATATTTTTTTGTGGTCAACATCTGAGCATCGAATGAGACCGATCCCATGCTCTCCTGACCTTAGGTCCCTTTCTATCCTTAGGTCCCTTTCTATTTTGCGCGTCACATATAGAGACAATCTGAAAATAACATACAAAAAATTAATACAATTTAATCAAAAATCACTGATGAAGCCTGTCTAAAGAAAAAGGCAGAAACGTTATCTAGTTTAACTTGAAAATGATTGTGTTTTTAATTTTTAGAGAAAAAGGTTTATTTTTGTTCTTAACCTCAAACCAACTAAAAGAGGTATTTTTTTTATTTTTCGTCTGCTGGCGTGTAAGCACAACCCATTATTTTACGAGACATTGCCATACAAAAACGAGTAATAAGGTTAAAGTCGGGCATGCCGATTATACAATACCTTACACCAGTCTGGTTAAAAGCCAACTAATGTTTGGATCCGAAATTTGAATGGGTTTAAATGGGACTTGTGTGAAAATTTTCTATAATGTGAGTCAGCGAACCAAATTTCATTAAAATATCTTAATATTTGCGACCTGCAGTTTGTAACCAAGCCAATTTTTGGGGGGACCCTTATTTGGGCACTAGGTCTAAACATGGAGCGGTGTTAACCAAAATCAATAGGCTTCGTCTTTGGGCTGATATAGGTAGGTGTACGAAATTTCATCAAAATATCTTAATATTTGCGACCTGCAGCGTATAAACAATATAATTTTGGGAGGACCCTTATATGGGCACTAGGTCTAAACATGGAGCGATTTTAACCAAAATCAATAGGCTTCGTCCTTGGGCCGACAGAAGTCGGTGTACCAAGTTTCATCAAATATTTACGACCTGTAGAGTGCGCACAAAAATGCATGGACAGACAGACAGACGGACAGACGGACATCGTTAAATCGAAATAAAAAAAAAATCTGAGCCGATCGGTATACTCTAAAGTGGGTCTAGGACCAATATTTTTTGGTGTTACAAACATCAGCACAAACTTATAATACCCTGACCACATAGTGGTGTAGGGTATAATAATAAGAAAAATAACTACCCTAGTAAAAATGATTTTTATATAATCAGATATGATTTTTATATAATCATTTATGATTTTATACAATTATAACTTGTCGAGTATTGTAAAACATATATATTTATATGATTATATCAAAAGATATTTAATTACATAAAATTATATTAACCATATCCACCATTTTTCGGATCAAATCATGTATGGGTTAATATAATTATATAAAAAATATATTATCTGATCCGAAAAATGGTGGATCTGGTTAATATAATTTTGTATAATTAAATATCTTTTGATATAATCATATAAAAATATATGTTTCACAATACTAGACAAGTTATAATTGTATAAAATCATAAATGATTGTATAAAAATCATATATGAATATATAAAAATCATTTTTACTAGGGTAGTTACAATTACTAGATATGTAGTTACATAACCAGATATCTAATAATGATTTTCTTCTATGGGTAGTGAAACCCTTTATGTGCTACTTACTCGCTTAAAAAACTTGGTTATGTCTGTTTTTCTGTGTTAGATACAATAGAACATATTGGCAACAATTCCAGTTGTCAGAAAAAACCTTTTTCTTTTCTTTTTAAATACACAGGACTTTTATTAGAAAAGCTCTTTTAAGGCCCTTTGTAGAATTCATCTGAGTGCCAAGTACAAATCCTCTTATATATTTTGTATTACTGCAACTGCCAAACAAATTTCTAACAAGTTTGTTACAAATATTAAAGTCTTGAAATGGAAAGTCATTTAATTTGCAAAATTTTCAGAAAGAACAAAATGTTTAGGGAGTTGAAATTTACAAAGTGAAGAGTAGTGGGAAGAGAATTACAGTTTGAGGGCTTAAGAATTTGTTTATAAGTAAATTGCATAAATTCAAGTTTTATGCATGTTGCAGTTTCCACAGCCGGAGCAAAAGTTTTATCTTCCTTAACATCATCATGGTGTTTTTGATGATGATGATTTGCATCTATGTATGTGTACATCATTGTTGCATATGTCTGCGGTTTGTTGTTTTTGTACAAAATTCTAGAGTATTTTAGTATTTGTGTAATATAGTTCGTATGTTATTTTTGTTAGTAGTATTAGTAATGTTGTTGTTTTAGAACTTATGTATGTTGACATAGCATGTCATCATCATAAACATACACGTATACAAGAAATCTGATTGTCCGTCTATGTCCGTCCGTCCGTCTGTCCATCCATCCATATATTTGTCCAACACTCCTGTTTTATACCCACATTTATCTATGCATCTCTTAACCATTATATCTTGTAATTTGTGCGTATGATTTTAGCACTAATTTTGTCATGTTAGGCATTGATTGGAGTTATGTTATGGTTTGCCTATACTCCTGTCCAATTTTTAACTTCATTCAGGTCTAGCAGTAGATGGCTGTAATGTCTGTCGTTTCCTTGGCTTGCACATGTATTTCTGTAAATATGTGTAACGGAAATGCAAATTATGTAATGTGTCAAGTAACCGGAAAATTCATTTTAATTGCTCTCGATATACCATAACTACTGCTACTGTAATAAAGGACTTTGGTTTTATAAATGTGTTCACCTAAGTGTTAAGTTGATCAAATTTGTTAGTGTCTTTTAATAAAATAATGGTTTTAGATTTTGCCATATTATAAGAGATACGGACACTAAATATTTTAGGCCATTCCCGCACAAGCGGAACCTAAAAGGAGTTCACCCACATAAACATTAAAATCGTCACATTTTTATTTCTTTTACCTACCACATGCTGCAATATTTCAAGTAATGATTCATTTATTAAATTTTCCTTCAGAATTCATTTTCAGCTTATAATACAAAAATTTAAAAATTTAATAAATAATTTTTAATTATCAACAATAACAAACACTAAAAGAAAACGTATAACGTATGCCATAATATCAACTAAAAAAAAAAAAAGAAATGTGAACCCTAACATAATATTGTATAAAGTCATAAAGCATGAGATAAAGTCATAAAACGCATAAAAAAGTCATAAAAATTTCACACACATATCAAACATTCAACAATATGTTGCATATTATCAAAGGGGTTTGGTAGCGCAAGCGCGTGCGAACTAATGAGACAAACAATTGTTGATATAAATACAGAGATGATCTATAAAATAATTGTTTGTTTATGTTTTTAATCTAAAGATCATTAATTTAAAATTAAAAATATCTTGAAAATTATATGCACCGTACTGCGTTAGGGACTATTAGGGTGGTCTGTTGTTGTTTTTGTTTGTCAAGGGTATTTGTACACAAAATTATAGATGTTTATTGTTTTTGTTGATGAAATGTCAGAAATTTTATGACGGCGGCGGTAATTTGTATTATTAAAGGCGAAAAAGAAAATAAAAACAGTATTCCAATTTTATAAAAATACACTAAGGCGTCCCTTAAATTACAAATTACCGAATTTCAATGCTTAAACCTCCCCCAAGTGTTTTTTATTTTTTTATTTCAAACGTACGAAATTTAAAAAGTAAAGTTTTGAAAAACACTAACTCGTAGTGAATCATATTCCAGGTTTCCGATTTTGTGGAAATTTCGAAAATTTATAATATACAGTGGTGGCCACGAATTTAAGGACCTTCAAGTTTTTTCTAATTTTATTGTTGTTGCCTTTATTTTTAAAGATCAAAATAGTGGCTAAATTCGCCATGAAAGGCAAGGAGATGGTTCAGATAATTGTACAGAATTTTAACGTAATGTTTGTTTTATCATTTTGTGACTGGTTTTAAGTGGGCGTGGCTTTTAACGAAAAATTAGCGATATCAACCTTTTATCAAATTACATAGTAAAAATTAGGCAGTACTGATCGGTTCTGTACAAACTGTATATTTTTGGAAATCCTATAAAATATCCTTAAGTCTTGCATTATTTTTATCTACAAATAGTCACCAGACTTAAAATTGCAGCACTTTAAACATGACCAAATTTTTATTTGTTTTTAGCGATTTTAAAAGAAAGTTAACAACACTGTACGTTAACAACATAAGTACTTGTTTGTACCGACGGTACGAAATACAAAAACAAAAAAAAAACTTTCATAATATTTCTATTGTTGGTTATGTCTTTGCAGAGACTTCGAAAACATATTTTATTGTTTGCTCCATTCTCATTTCGTTGATGTAGTAGACTACGTTTAATATGAAATTTTGATGTTTCAATTTGCATTGCACTATTGCCACCACTTTCTAAAGAAAACTGAAGAAGGGGACTTGGAAAATCCCCGAAACGATCGTCTTTTCATTCTTGAGAGTGTTTAGAGGTTTTTGAAAGCAAAAACTCTGTGAAGTATTTGTTAGGAGAATATCCTGATGACGAAAAATAGCAGTTTTTGAAAAAAGTAGGTACTTATTATGTTAATTCATAATAAGCAAATTGGCCTCGAACTGAATCAATAAATTTCTAATTAATCAATAAAAAGATCGAAAAAACAATTTTTATTTTTTTGAATAAAAATTAAAAACCAACAAAAAAATTTTATTGTAAAATTTTTTTAATAAAATTTACTTGTGCGACTTCCGATTGTCAGTCGAAAGTTCATCATTAAAGCTATCTCGACATATTATATTTGATAGATTAAAACATAATTGGCCTGCTGTGCACAAGTGTGCTTACGCGGCAACATACAACATACAAATTTGTGGTTACATATATCCCTACCAGTGCACTGTGGGCCAGTATTACCGTTTTTCGGCCAAAATTACAATTCAGGTATTCAGGTTTATATATTAAAAATCTAAGATTGTTGAATATTTTGTGAGTGAAATATTGTATCATTGTGGTTACTCGTTGTTAGTTGGCGAGAGTTCAAAGTCAAAATTTTTTAATTTTGTGACATTTTTATATTTTATAATGATAAAGGAAAAAATCATAAATAAACAACAATTTGATTCAAAAACAATCTCAAATTATAAAACTGAAACTAGTTATCAAAACAAAAAGAGAAACCTGTTAAATATGTATTTACGAAAAAAGTAACAAAATTATTAATTTTACCTGAAAAATATTGGTGTTTTTAAAAATCCAAAATTTTCAAAAAAAAAAGTTCCAAGAGATATTTGAAAAACTTGAATGCCGGTTTTTGCGACCGTTCATAAACTTTCGAGATTTTGCCCTTTAACTGAAAAATTACCTTCAGATCTCTCTGCTTTCCAGCATTCCAGAGTTTTAGTAAAAACTAAAAAATAGCACTAAAAATTACCTTAAATGACGGTTTTGGTTTTCTCACTAAAGACCAGGTGTGTGGGACATTTGAGTGCCAATTCTGAAAAAGTACGAAATTAACCCTTAAACACATTTTAAGTTTTGACTTATTTCTGGCATTGAAGTTAATTTTTGGGCTTTGATGTCTTCAGAGACTTATAGTAGAATTTCATGACAAATATTTTTGCGGAACATTTTAACCCTCTAACTCTTCAACTTATGGGTCTTTTTTGTCACTTTTTAAAAAGAGACCCTTTAATTGCAGAGTTAGAGGATTAAAATGTCCCACAAAAATGTCCCTCGTAGTGTTTTAAATAAGTTCGCTGAACATATCCTATACCTAAGATGAAAGATTCACATGGTTTCCTATGCCGATTCACAATAAACATTTTCAAAAGAGGGGAAATTTTAACCCCTCAAAAACATAGGACCAGACGAAAAGTTTTAAAACGCCGATACACTTATAATTTTCTTTGGTCCCTCTGCCAGAATTAGTTGCCATCAGAACATTTTACAGTGTAATTTATTTTCCAAAACATAACAATTTTAAATTTATGGCCGCCATATTGCATCCGCCATGTTGAATGTTTAAAATTTGATTTCAGATTCGTAATTTGCTATCCAAAAACTTCCCCTGGTGGAAATTTGAAGTAAATCAGGCGACATAAGAAATTTAATGAAAAACTTGTTTGTCGCCATATTCGATCCGCCATTTTGAATTTCAAAATTTTAATTTCAGATTTTTAATCAGCGGATCCAAGACCTATATAATTGATTATCTTAAGTCCAATATACTAAAAACTAAAAATTTATGGCCGCCATCTTGGGTCCGCCATTTATAATTTTATATTTTTTATTTCAAATTCATGATCACCAACAACCAAACCCCCTTTGTCATATCTGTTAGTCTCATATACCCAATATTCTAGTTTTGGCCAAAATTCGATGATGCTGGCCCACTGTGCAATCGTGAGGTCGCAAGTTCGATACCCGGTGGCGGCAATAAAAAAACTTTTGTAAAATAAAAAAAATATAATTTTTTTTTTGATAATTTTATTTTATCGGGATATATGTACATTAATTGCATTAAAGGAATTAAATATGCTAAAATCCCAAACGTATTTAACAAATTGCGAAAAATAATCGCTTGTAGGCATGTCCCTATCCGGATTTCATTCTTGCCTAAGGAAATCGTCAGGGAACGACGTTTTTAGAATTTCTGGAAATATTTGTTAAGTTAAATTACAAACTCAATGAGAATTTCTTATTCTCGAATAGGAGCACTATTAAACATTTAAAATATCAAAGAAAAAACAAAAAAAAATTTTCCACAATTTGCTTTGTCATCTTCCAATGTACTACTCTGTTGTTTTGACAGATCTAGCAATGTATTGACATCCATTCATGTATAAACAACAATATAAAACAATTTTTTCTAAAGTGTCTGTAACATTTAAAATTGCACAAGCACTTGCGCATTAGTTTTTTTAATTGCATTAAAGGAATTAAATATGCCAAAATACCAAACGTATTTAACAATTTGTAAAAAATTTTGTAAAGAATTGTTTTTAACTTTTAATTGGTGAAAGAGTGCTTCCTTTGCACTCGTTCAAAAAGTACTGAAAAAATGTTGAAGTGGAAGTACTCCTCTCCTATGACAACTCAATGTTAAAATCATTAGTGTTTATGCTAAAAAAGAAGTACATGTAGATCATCAATTGTAGTGCTTTTTCTACTACTTCGGCATCTCTTTTTTTGCTGGGATAACCTGTTATTAATTTTTTTTATACTACGATCGGTTTAACGTAGATTTGCTTTAAATACTTAACGTTGATAGGCATGAGACAAAATACAGCTATTATTCCTTCTGGTTATGATCTTTAAAACTATAATTATGTCAAAGATTAAATATTCTAATCAAACAACACAACAGGACATTTGTCTGATTCTTAAGCATATAACAAACATAGTAAAGTGGTTAGAAAAAAGAATCATATTTTTGGGTAACCAGAAAAAATTTCAAAAACGGACTAACTACAACTGTTTGAACCACAAGAGCCACTGAATGCGTACGCATATATATTTTAAAGTCATCTACCATTGTCCTTGTGTCTGTGAAAATCAAAGATTTAAGATGAACAATATTGTTGACTATTTTTTCTTTATCCCAAAATATAATAGAGTCACAATGCAATATGCACTTTGAGTGCAACATATGTATGTAGGTACTCGTATATTGCATCAAGACTACACTGACAATGCAAATGAGTATGACTACTGTATGCTTACAAACCAAACCTTAAATTGCCATATTAAGTTTTGGTAATTGTAGTATTTCTTACGTTTGCCATTTAAATGCCTTGCCTATATATGTCGCTCCTATACGGGGGGTTTTTGTATGAATGCTTTCAATTCTTGTGTTATTTCGAATGTTCAAGTAGTTTTTGTTTGACTTTATTGTTGACAACATGCAGATGCAGAGCCCCAGCAAAAAAAAAATTAGAAGTAATGCTTTACAAACTACTTCTTTCACTGTTCCACAAATATCTGTTAGTGTATTTTTACTGCTTTTTTAGAAGTTATTCTGAAAAACTTCAAAAATTCACTTCTTTCAGTGCTTTCAAAGTATCCATTAGTATATTTTGACAGCTTTTTTAGAATTACTTCTGAACAACATCCAAAAAATCACTTAAGTATTGCTTCTGAAGAGTAAGTGCTCTAAAAGTGATCGTAAAAAGTAATTTTGGTATCATTTCGCATTTCCAAACAGAGGGTCCTGCGTTCGATTCCCGGCGGAACCAATATTTTTTTAAAAAATTTTTTTATTCTATTAATTTTTTTTAATATTTATAATTAATTTGTTTAAATCCAATATTTTTTAATTTAAAATTCTTTAAAAATATGTATAAATACAAAAATTGGAGAGAAATTGCTTTTTATGCACCTGTAAAAATAGTACTGAAAACAATATTGAAGTGGAGTGCACCTTTTACACTTGTTTAATGAGTACTTTTGTTGAAGAGAATAAGGAACAATGGCTCATATGAATAAAAAATAGATATTACTAATAGGGGGAAATACAGGGTTTTTTAAGCAATTACTTCACAAATCTAGTCTGCTTGGGAGTAGACTAGAAATTTATTTTTTTAATTTTCGTTTATATTTCATGCTATTCTACCAGCCAATTGGTAAATTTGGAGTTAAAAGCCATTCCTAAGCCCAAAGTAATTACTTCGAAGTAATTGCTAAGTTTTATTCATATGACCCAATATCTCGCAGTAACAAAGTGGTGTTTTTCTGCCACTCAATTTTCATATCAAAGAATAACTTAGCGGTAGAGCGCTCGACTAGCAATCGTGAGGTCGCAAGTTGGATACCCGGTGGCGGCAATAAAAAAAAACTTTTGTAAAATAAAAAAAAAATTTTTTTAGGAAGAATTTTTTTTAATTTTAATTGCTGAAAAAGAGCTTCTTTTGCTCTCGTTCAAAAAGTACTGAAAAAATGTGGAAGTGGGAGTACTTTTATCCTATGACAACTCAATGTTAAAATCATTAGTGTTTATGTTAAAAAAGAAGTACATCTAGATCATCAATTGTAGTGCTTTTTCTACTGCTTCGGCATCACTTTTTTTGCTGGGGCATTGCACATAAATGAAGTTTTTAGCTTACGGTGGAATAAGGTGGATTTCATCGTTTGAAGGTGGTTGGTGGTAGTGTCAGACTAAGGTGGTAATGGTTTTTGTGGTAATAACCTTGATGGTGATAATGTTAGTTTTATTTCAAAATGATATAGTCTCAAATGTTGTTGTCTAAATCTTGTTCTAATAGTCATTTCCGTTGATGTTGTTTACGAGTGCATTTCTGTGGGTGTGCGTAAATTTTGTGTTTTTCATCTTTTTCATGGAAAAGTTGTTGCCAAAATCAACTATACTTTTGGTCAATTTCGAGGTTTTGTGACTGTCACTTGTTTTAGTCATCATGTATACAACATGTCTCTGTTGCTGTTTCTACATACTGCCACAGTGGTCGCGTCTAGATGCCGCATCTAAACTGCATTGTGGCACCGTTGACAAACACTTTACTTCAGTTTTAGGTCTCTGGCTATGGTTAGACATTCAAGTGGCCTAAGGATGACATTTTTAAGCACCCACATATACACACTCACATACAGGGGCTTTTACGCAAAGATGTATGGCATGTCAGTTGCAATAATGTTTAGATTTCATGAGTTTAGATTTCATACATCTTTAGCATTATTACAGTTTTTTTTTCACTACAACCAGTCAGCAAACCATTTTCAGCCTCAAATGAGTATGGGTTAGAGAGTTTTTACAATTAAGAATTTTAGACCTTAATTGTTTTTTCTGTTCTTTTGCTGTATTAAGAGATGGACCTCTTGTGATGAAAATTCAATTTTCATCCAACTTTTCTCTATGTGATATTGTTTACAATTTGTTTTTTGCAGGAAAACTAGTAGTTCCTTTCTCGAAGAGTGGCAACATGAGGAGACTGACGCAAAAAAAATAGGAAATGCAATTTATGTTCTTGTTGCTTTGATTATTATGGACTTAAAGCAGGACCAACAAATATTAGGCTAAAACTGCATAAAGGACTTCTATGCATTTTCAAATTTAGATTTTTGAAACATGAGTCTCTAATGTTGGTAGGTTTGTGTACACTAAAGTGGCATAATAACATTGTAGGAGTGTTGAAAATTCTATCAAGATTTTTTGCTGTTGTTGTGAAAAGAAAAGATAAATCACTTTTAGAACAAGTGCGTTTAGAAAGAGTTTTCCATGCACTTTATATATGTGTTTGTAAAAGTAAATGTGTGTGTGTGTGTGTGTGTGTGTGTGTGCGTACACACATATATTCTCCACAAAAAAGAGTTTATTTGTGGTTGTTTTTGTGGATCAAATGATTAAAATTGTTTTGGCAAAATTTTAAGTGTTGATTAGGTTTTTCTGTTTGTGTGAGTTTATTTGAAAAATTACTATTTAAGAATGTATGTGTGTTGGTGTTGTTGTGTTGTGAAACCAAAACCGAATTGATTTAATAAAGTAGTTGAAAAATTGAGAAGCACAAACAATTCAGTAGAATTTAATTTATTTCTTATTTTTGTTTTAAATTGTTTAAAAAATTAATAATGACTTCATCTATTTGTATATGATTTTGCTCAGTAAATCAAATAGTACGTTTGGAAACAAATACTTGACTTAATGACATAGCGATTTTATGAAGAGTAAAAAAATATAAAATATGAGAGATTTTTTTTCACTTAATCGATTATAACTTTCATATTTATGCACGGATTGTCTTGAATTATATTCTTCCAGCAAAAAAATTTATTTTAAAAAAATTGCTAAAAAATAATTTTTAAAATGTGAAAGTCTAAATTTGCATCGGAGAAAAAATGCTCAAGATTTAACTACCCAGCAGGAAAACGTGTATTAAAGACAATGCCGTTAAGGTGACAAGTCAGCAGGTGCAGATATTTATCAAAGTCATATCTGCACTTTTTTCTCTTTCTGAAATGACGCTCAGAAACTGCCTATTTTTCATCACCACAAGAATTTATTTAGCCGTAATATAATATTTAAAATACAATATTTTCATGTTGTTACCCGGTAGATGGCGCCACCAATGTATCCAAAGTTTTAAAGATGGCGTTATTTCTTTCCTTCCCGATTTTTTATAATACCCCATATTTCGAAAACTTAGATAGATAGCGCAAAATTGATGAAAATTTCGACTACCCCTACCTCAGCGAAAGGGGTTATCTCTTTCCAAAAATGGACCTTGGCGGGGCCTTGACCCTCGGAAATTTTTAATAAAAATGTTCCACTTCATAAAATGGACAATGTTGGGAAAACTAAGCGAGGTAAAGCAAAACGGACAAAATGCTTGCTCCCTTGGAGTGCCCTTATATGACCTCACATGATATGGACTAGGCCCGAGGATGGTCCCGAGACCCTAAATTTGAGTAAATTCTACGACTCAGTATAATTACGGAAAAAACTGTAGTTATGCAAATTTTTTACTTAAATTTAGATTTGTTAAATTTAACAAAAAGGAGTGTTAAAATCTCCAATTTTTATTTTAAGCCAAAAAAAAAAACAGGAACAAATTTTATTAAAGCAACAAGTTTTTCTGTTCAGCCACCAGACTTATTATTTTGAATGTAGTGTATATGAAAAGTTAAATAAAATGGATATCAATTATATTGAAAATCTGTGGCTGGCTTAGGACTTTTTCGTAAAGAAAAATTATTCAATTCTGAGCAGTTTTCGGGGATACTGAGGACTCTTCCTATAAAAAACTCCAGGTTTCAAGAATTTTGCTTTCAGAAAACCATTGAATTGGGGGGAGTTCTTTCGACAGGATATCCTTACTTTGTAAGAATTTTTTTTCCTATAGCAAAAAGTTCGCTGAATCTAAAACATTTTCATAGAAGAAAGTCTTCAAAACCTATGAATATGATGTTTTATCTGTAGAAAAAAGTACGCAAAATCTAAGAATTTTTGTAAGGAAATAGTTTTTTTCTATAGTAAAAAGTTTTTTACACTCATACAAATAAGTCCGTAAAAATAGCAGAAAAAGAATTTTAGTAATATTTGAGCTAAATTGTTGTTAATTGCAAATAATAATTTAACCTGCTAATATTAGCAAAAAAAATTGCTGAATAGTAGTTTAATAAAAATAGCAAAAAAAACTGTTAAATTTACAGAATTTTAGTAATATTTGAGCTAACTTTTTGTTAATTGCAAATAACAATTTA
This sequence comes from Leucophora obtusa, assembly GCA_949987735.1. NCBI lineage: Eukaryota > Metazoa > Arthropoda > Insecta > Diptera > Anthomyiidae > Leucophora > Leucophora obtusa. The sequence continues at coordinate 210,520,524 of OX465297.1, forward strand.
ACTTGCTGAAATCAGCAAAAAAAAAACGTTAAATAATAGTAGAATGAAAATAGCAAAAAAAAAAACTGTTAAATTTACAAAAATTTTTGCTAAAATTTTCTGAAATCAACAAAACTTTTACAGATTACTAGTTGACTGGAAAGAGGTAAAAAAGGAGCAAATGAAATGAAAATTAATAAATAAAAAATAAATGTGTATTTAAAAACATACTTGGGACCAGTTTATTGAATGTGTCAATTAATTGAAATTTTTTCAATTGGCAGTGTTTAATGCCTAAATGCTCATTTATAATTGATGAAAGAATTATTTGTTTTCATGTTTTAATAAAAGAATAAATTAAGAAAAAAATTAAAAATTCAGGTTTTTCTTATATTTTTTTTATATTAAAATGCTTTTTCTTCAATTATGTGTACATTTCATTACCATTGTTTTCATCAATGCAAATTGAAAAAATTTCATTGGCATTGAATGTCGATGAAATTTGTTGGCATTGACATTGAGATAAAGTAATGCCAATTATATTTCAATGCCAATGAAAATTTCCCAAGAATGATTTTTTGTAAAAGTGGTAATATTTACAGACAATAATATGTTATCCATAACAACCCAGTCAGAAATCGCCAGTGGTACAAAAAATCAAGCAATTGCATACCTTTGGGTAACCACGGTGTTCAAAATAAATGACTGGTAGAACAGTCATTTGGGTCGCTTTGCCAGCGTTTGCAAAAATCGTTTTGACAGTATTCGTTTTACAAAAATTTCGGGGGTTTATAAAAAACCAGTGGCATAGAATTGGCTTAGAGTGATATGCCAGGGTTTGCAACCATCCAATACTACCAGTGGTATAAAAATCAATTCACTAGTAGACCAATGATTTTATACAAATGCTGACGCTTTGTTAAAAAAAGGTTTGTAGTCAGAAGGTTCCGAGTTAAAATCCGGTTGCCAGCAAAAAATTTTTTTTTGGATTTTTTTAATTAAAATTTTTTTTGTTTTATAAAATCAATTTTTTGTTTGTGGGAAAGCTCCTTCAAGACCACCTTTTCTTTTGCCCTCCCAACGCTGGCATATACGTTACAAAAAATTGTTTGCCAGTACTAGCCTTTTGGCACAGGCAGTAATTGTCCAGTTATTATCACTCATTTATGTGTTTAGTCATCAAATATTATATGTCTCGTTAGCTCAGTGGGTAGAGCTATCGTCTGCCAATCTGACGCCCTGGGTTCAAATCACGGCAGGACCAAAAAAATACATATTAACTTTTTTTAAATTTTATTTTGAAAAATATATTTCCAGAACACCTATTTATTAGTTTTGCCAGTGTTTTGCCAACATTCAAAAATGTTGTTCCTCCAGTGCTTTTCCGGCGCTTTTTGAAGAGCCGGTCCTTTTGTCTAATGATGTTATCATTTTGGAAATGGGAAAGCACTTTTTGCCAGTACTTGTACCACCTGTTAAATTGCTTTACCACCGCTTTCCCGTTTGTATTTTCTGATTGGGAAAATGTATTTCAGAGACCCTTATTTTGATTTTCATTGTTTGCTGATCGGATATGTACTTCCGAATTTATTTGAGTTTCCATTTTCACCTCTAAAGTTCCACCCACAGGAAAGAAGGTCTGGCCGATTAAAAATATCGTATTCTTGAAATAAGCTTAAAAAGTACAATATTGGGGGAAAAAAATGAGGGTCATCCCCGTAAAGTCCACTTGCTCCCCAGAGATACTTTCAATCACAATTTTCATATTAAAATGGTTCGTCCAAAATAAACCTTGATCTTTGAAAATTAATGTATTACCATAAATAGAAACTTTTCTCGTAAATTTTAATAATTTAGATATTTTATGAGTAGGACAAATTTTCAACCATTTCAATTTAGCATTATTTAAAAACTTTTTGCGTTATTTTTGGTTAAAAATATGCAGTAATTTTTATGAGTCATTTAACATTTTGTTTATAAGCGCTCCAAGATTGGTGGTTTAGTTTACAAAAAATTTGTAAAATTAGCAAATCTTCTGTTAAAAATTAGTAACTAAAATTCAGCAAAATACTGTAAAGTTAGCAAATTTATTGTTAAAAATTATCAGCAAAAAAAAATAGCAAAAAATTGGTAAGTTAGTAATGTGGAGGTAGCAAAAAAATTAACTAAAAATTAAATTTTTACTAAAAATTAGTTAAAAATTTGTTAAGTTGAACTACTAACAATTTTACTAACTTTTCTACAAACTTTTCTCTATGGCTGTAGGAAAATGTGCTCAGAATTTAAGGCTTTTCCTGTGCCAAAAACTATTTTTTTTTTTTTTAAGAGAAGCAACACTCAGGAAATTCTTCCTATTAATTAACGTGTTGCTTCCTTTGGAAAGGGGATAGAGAAGAAGTGAAAGGTGGTGAAAGATGAAGGGCTTCAAATATGGCAACACTGTAATTGCGCGAGATGTTGAATTTTAAGAACAGTTGTTGCGCGCCATCTGAAGGTGAGTTGGCGAACTTTGTTGAAGCTTTTTAGTTCATAGCCCTGTTATATTATTTTACTTCATACAATATGTATGAGGGATAGAAAAAACTCATACATATTACTATTTTCCATAAATTGATGTTGTCTCGGTTGGGGCTCGAACCCGCAACCTCACGTGTAACAGTCCAACGCGCTAACCATTACACCACAGCGCCCACAACTATTCAGAATCTAATTTTGTTTTAAGAGAAAATCGTCCTGAGAATACGAAGCTCGTATGATGCTTAAATACTATCCCAGCACACAAAGATGATCATTAGCGACTCAGAAATGAGCTCCAAAAGCATAAAAATTTTTCAACTTTTTCCTATGAAAGTGGTCCGTCCAAAAGAGCCCCCTGTGTACCTACTCAGAAATGACTCAAAAAAAAGGACGCAAAAAATCGAAATTTTCTTCATAAATTTAAATAATTTTGAAATCTTCTTTGAATCCGAAAAATGAACCCTCGTTTTGAGACAGCTTTTTAGATTGTAGAGACAATTTTTTGGATTGTTTTCTGAGGGTTCATATTTTCTACCAAAAACAGAGAGTTTTCAAAAAAGCAATAATCATTTCTATGAGCCATTAAAAAGTCTTATTTATGAGCGCTCCGAAATTGCTGGATGGGATTATAATATTTATTGTTAATAAAACTTTTTAAAAATAATTTAATTTTTTTGCAACATTACATGTTTTATTTGGTAAATCTACGTACAAAAATGGTAAAATTACATCTCATTAACGCACTGGGAGTAAATTTACCATATTTATAATAAGATTACATCTTCCTACTATAATTTAGGAAAATTTAAACAAAAACTAATTAGAGTGAAGGAAACAAAATTCCGGCTCGCTCATTTTTTCAAAAGAGCGAGCCAAGTTCTCTTGGCTAACTCATTCGAATAAAGGAGCCAAATTTTTGGCCTACCTTATTTTTTTATTTTTAATATCGCAGGCAAGAGCAGAGTAATTCCAGCCCTGGTTTTATGTAAATAAATTTAACAACTTTATGAATTTAAATTTTATTTGAAAACATCTCTTTCTGGAATAAAATTGCACTGCTTTGGTAAAAAAAAAACATTTCCGCACAATATAAATTGTCTCGCTAAAGCCAAATAGATTTTAATAATTTTAAAATATTACTTCGATTAAAGTCTCATGCCAAAAAATATTTTGTAATCGATATTTACCCTTTTTGTTCAAAAAAAAAATAACTTTTTTCGCATCTTTTTCTATTTCGACTACGAAGTTTATAAATAAAGGTCAAACATTTTAATAATATTTGAAATTCTTTTACACAGACTCTTGTTAAAAACCAGAATACTAAACTCTTTTATTTTACCAATTTGTAAAAGGACAAAAAAATAGCACAAAAAATTTAACAACACATGTGGTGTGTTCCTGTACAATAAAAAATCAACCTTAGACAGCATTAAAAGCATAGAAAAAAATGTTCAACCAAAGTCCAATTAAAACTTAACTACATCAAAAAAAAAAAAAAATTGCTTAAAATAAAAGAACAATGAATTTCCACGATATGCATATAAAAGGGACAACAAAAATTGTTAAGACCATTTAGAAAAAATATCCAAAAAAAACTAACAAAATTTGTAAACCTTTATTGCAAAAAAATGCCAACCTTGTAAATTGAAACCACTTCCGTTATAAAAGTGAGCCATTTAGAAAAAACTGTAACATAACAGAATTAATACTTGTAAGGACTCGTTTTTGTGACGGAAGTCACAAAACCATGAGTTGTGATTTAACAAAATACTCGTTTTGTTAACTATTGGTTAAAACATGGATAAAAATCAAGGTGACAAACCGCGTGATATTTTTTGCCAATGTATTTGGTACGATGGAGTGTTTTTAATACTTTTAGCGATGTTTTAGACAAGCTGTCGAACAATAAAATATTACTAGCACCCCCATATGTTGAATAAAAATGATGAAAAACGAAAGCATGTGGAACGAGACTATGGGAAAGTATTTTAATCTTTAGCACGAAATTTGTAAAAGAAAAATTAAATTTTTGGAGAGGAGTTTTGCATAAAAATTGTTGAACTTAGATTCTGAATTTATAAGATATAAATCAATCATATTTTTATTATGAAAATTTAAATTTTTGAAGAATAGTTTTGAATAAAATTTGTTGAACTTAGATTCCGCATTTATTAGCGATAAAAAAGGGCTTGTCGCAATCATATTTTCGTTATTTTTCTTGCTCTTTCAGAGCTCTAATGTTTGAAATTTGTTTATCTGTAGCCCGGCATATTATTTATTTTAATAGTAAAAAAATAAACATTTGTTAAATTTCTTTCCCATAGTGCTGTAGTGTATACACATGGTTTTAAATTGAGGTTGTTCTAAAGAAGCATTTAATATCTTGTGGAATTTAGCTGTTCTTTTTTTCTTTTTTTTTTTGTAAACTATAGATATAAAAATCCTAGAGACAAGAGACAGACTTATCTAAAATTTAAGGATTTATGGTAAACAAACAAAAAATGTTTTTCCAGTTTTTTTTTACTTCGAGTATTTAATGGAAATTGAAAAAAGTATACTTGTACTGTTGGCCAAAAGTCAAACCAACAAATGTGGCCAAAAATCATTTTTTCTAATAGGTTTGAGGTTTAAAAATAAAAATTATTAAAGTAGTAACATTAAAATAGATGAAATTATAAAAAAAAGACTTTTGTATTTCTCTTTTACAGATGGCGCTTAATTTGCTATAAAATCTTTAGCAACAAAGTAATTTACAAAATCTTTAAATTAAAATACTAAAGATCAACACAGTTTATCTCAATTCTTTTTTACAACAATTTGTTTATAAAAAATTCTACAAAAATTGTGCGCTTTAAACAAGTAGTTGTAGCCAATTACGGCCACACCCATCATCATTATACATCCAATAAAATAACACCTCCCACCACTACCACCATCACACCAATAAGAAGCCATAACACAACAAAAATGCATCTCACTACAACAACAACAAATGGTACGGCCAATACCAACAACACGGCCTCATCGAATAATAATAACAACAATAATACGCAGAACAACAACAATAATAGTTCTACAAATTCAAATTCCAATAACAACAACAGTTCAAATGGCAACAACAACAATTCCACAGAACAAAATACTCCGCCCACAGCTGCTCAACTGCTCAATGAAGCCTACACAAAAATGACCTCAGACATTTTGGCTGAACGTACATTAGGTGATTTTCTTACCGAGCATCCGGGCGAACTGATACGTACCAGTAGTCCGCTGTTCGTTTGTACCGTTTTACCGCCACATTGGCGTTCGAATAAAACTCTGCCGGTGGCATTTAAAGTTGTTTCATTGGGTGATATTATGGATGGTACGATGGTTACGGTGAGAGCGGGTAATGATGAGAATTATTGTGCAGAATTAAGAAATTCAACGGCGGTTATGAAAAATCAAGTGGCTAAATTTAATGATTTACGTTTTGTGGGGCGCAGTGGTAGAGGTAAGTGTATGTGAATACGAATTTTAGTTAATTTTTTTTTATATATTATTTACTTTGCTCTAGTTTTAGAATAGAAATATTTTTAAATTTATATTACCTTAAGAAAGCTTAGAAATTTTTATAAAACAGAAATTAGAATCAAAGCAATAAAAATAATGCGAAAATCTTGAATAAAAATTTATAGATATTAAAAGTTTCGGTAGAATTCAAACAATTAATTTTGGTGTTATTTGTGATTCCAAATATCATAACTAAGACGTAAATTTTGTTGAACTAGGTCATTAATGGGACTAATTAATTGATGATTTCATTGCTATGCATTGATATCAATTGTAATGAAATTATTTTTATTACCATTTTTTAATTAATTTTAATGATATAAGAATTTGATTTCACTGATTAGTGACAAGGGTTTTTTCTAACGCTCATTTGCAGAAAAAAGAAAACATTTTTATTGAAAAATTTAGCAGACACAAGGGAATCAATAGCCTACCGCGGTTTCGTCTCACTCAAATACTCGTCAGTCGTTAGTCTATGTGCGAACTGATCTAAATAGTTTTAATTGTAAATTTTTCTCTATATTAAAGACTTGTTGTTTCTGCCATGACCGGAAGTGAAACCGGCAACCCTCTCTCTACTATAACTCGTAGCATTACCTCTTAACAAGATACACCACGGTCGACACAGCGATGAATGTGGCTAATTGAAGTTTTGTCAATCATAGCCTACACAATGTATGTATGTTCGTAATCAGAAGAGAAAACAGAAATCATGCTTTACAAACCATGTCTTTTATTGCCTCCCAATTATCAGTTAGTTTACTTTTACTGCTAAGTTAGAAGTAATTCTGAACAACGTCAAAAAAATCGCTTCTTTCATTGCTTTTCCAGTTAGTATATTTTTACAGCTTTTTAAGAGGTAATTTCGAACAATATTCAAAAAATCACTTAATTATTGCTTCTAAAGCATTATTGCTCTAAAAGTGATCCTAAAGCTCACAGTGGCAGTGAACCGTAGCAGTGCTGGTAATTTTTTTTTGAATTTCGCGAAAACTGTTCACTATTTTCACAAATTTGTTATTCTGAATGACTTCAAAAAATCACTTCTTTCATTGCTTCCAAAGTATCCGTTAGTATATTTTGACAGCTTTTTTAGAATTACTTCTGAACAACATCCAAAAAATCACTTAAGTATTGCTTCTAAAGAGTAATTACTCAAAAAGTGATCCTAAAAAGTAATTTTGGTATCATTTGGCATTTCCAAACAGAGGGTCGCGGGTTCGATTCCCGGCGGGACCAATATTTTTTTATTTTTTTTTTTTAATTTTTTTTTATTTTATTATTTTTTTTTTAATTATTACAATTAGTTTGTTTAAATTCAATATTTTTTTAATTTTAAGTTTTTAAAAACATGTACATATATATAAAAAAAATTATAAGAAATTGCTTTTTATGCACCTGTAAAAATAGTACTGAAAACAATATTAAATTAGAATGCACCTTTTACACTTGTTTAATAAGTACTTTTAATGAACCCAGTGTAGAAAATCATTACCAGATATGTGTTTATGTAACTACCCAGTCAGAAATCGCCAGTGGTAGAAAAAATCAAGCACTGGCATACCACTGTGTAACCATGGTATTAAAAATAAATGACTGGCAGAACACTCATTTGGGACGCTTTGCCAGCATTTGCGAAAAGCGTTTTACCAGTATTTTTTTTACAAAAATTTCGGTGGTTTATAAAAAAAACCACTGGCAAAGAATTGGCTTAGAGTGATATGCCAAGGTTTGCAACCAGTGGTTATCCAGTGCTACCTAGCCAATGCTACCAGGCGTAAAAAAATCAATTCACTGGAAAACCAATGATTTTATAAAAATGCTGACGCTTCGTTAAAAAATGTTTGTAGTCGGAAGGTTCCGAGTTCAAATCCGGTTGCAAGCAAAAAATTTTTTTGGTATTTTTTTTAATTTAAATTTTTTTTTGTTTTATAAAATCAATTTTTTTGTTTGTGGGAAAGCTCCTTTAAGACCAACTTTTTTTTTGCCCTCCAAACACTGGCATACTAGTTACTAAAAATTGTTTGCCAGTACTAGCATTTTGGCACAGCCAGTAGTTGTCCAGCTATTATCACTCATTTATGTGTTTAGCCATTAAATATTATATGTCTCGTTAGCTCAGTTGGTAGAGCAATCGTCTGCCAATCTGACGGCCTGGGTTTAAATCACGGCAGGGTCAAAAAAATACATACGAACTTTTTTTTAATTTTATTTTGGAAAATATATTTCCAGACCACCTATTTATTAGTTTTGCCAACGTTTAAAAATTTTGTTCCTCCAGTACTTTTCCGGCGCTTTTTGAACATCCGGTCCTTTTGTCTAATGATGTTATCTTTTTGGGAATGGGAAAGCACTTTTTGCCAATACTTGTACCACCTGTTAAAGTGCTTTGCCACCGCTTTCCCGTTTGTATTTTTCTGACTGGGTACATACTTGGTAATGGTAACTAGTTACTTTTGTTATTACATTTCTTATTACCTTTATATGGCGATGTCGCGAAAAATAATGAGTTGTCGTTACACACCAGCATACGAAAAATCAAAAAATATATCGTTACCTATGTGCTTACCAGTACTGACAAAAATAATGAGTGTAAAAATAGATTTTCTAAAAAATAAATTATATAAAAAAAAATTTTTTTATTGTATTTTTTTTTTTTAATAAAATTGCTGGTGCGGGAATCGAACCTGGGTCTACAGATTGTCAGTCAACAGCTCTACCATCTGAGCTATATCGACATGTAATATTTAATAGATAAAAACACAATTGACCTGCTGCACACAAGTAAGCTTACTCGCCAACATACAAAAAATCAAAAAATATGTGGTTACATATATCCTTACTAGTGTTTAAAAAATATTGAGTCTAAAAATAGATTTCAAAAAATTTTCAAAAAAATCTAAAAAATTATTTTCTATTTGAAATAATGATAAAAATAAGTAATTATCAGTAACTCATTATTATATGTTTTAAAATAATACAGAAGGTTACTGTTACATTACTGGTAGTCCAAAAAATAATGATATGTCATTACCGTTTCTACACTGGGAAGATAATAAGGAACAATATAGTAACAGTAACAAGGTGGTGTTTTTATGCCAGTCAATTTTCATATCAAAGAATAGCTCAGCGGTAGAGGGCTTGACTAGCACGAGGTCGCAAGTTCGATACCCGGTGGCGGCAATAAAAAAACTTTTGTAAAATAAAAAAAAATATAATTTTTTTTTCGAATAATTTTTTTAAACTTTTAATTGGTAGAAAAGAGTAGAAAAAATATTGAAAATCAAATGATACCAAAATTACTTTTTAGGATCACTTTTTTTGGAAGCAATACTTAAGTGATTGTTTAGATGTTGTTAGAAGTAATTCTAAAAAAGCTATAAAATATTCTAACAGATACTTTGAAAGCAGTGGAGGAAGTAATTGTTTGAAGTTGTTCAGAATTATTTCTCAAAAAGCAGTAACAATACACTAACGGGTTTATAAAGCATTACTTTCAATTTTTTTTTGCTGGTCTGCTTTATCGACAAAACATTAATTTCGATTCCTTTCTGGTTTGTATACAGGTGAAGTAGAGCGAAATGGAATTGTAGAGCGATTTTATATTATCAAAATCAGTTATTTTTATTGTTAAAAATAAATACGTCCGTTTATACACAGTTTTATTAAAATTAATTCCCCAAGAATTCCTCCCGGCTCTACCTCATTTCTTTTATCGGAGTGTAAACCTTGTTCAATCGCTCGTAAACTAAGCGGACTAGGGCAAAATGTGTAGAATGCTTGCCCTGTTGGAGTATTAGCTAGGGTATTCAGTCGATTAATCGTTATTCGATTAATCGAACAATTTTGTTCAAAAATTGTTCGAATAATTTAAAATTGCCATATTTCGAATAACGAATAATTCGAATAATTTAATACGATTAATCGATTAATCGAAATTGGTAAAAAATTAATAAAATGTTTTAAAAATATATATATTTTATTAAAGTAAATATGGAATTTGATTAAAACTTATTTAACAAATTGTAAAAAAACATTTTAAATATCAAAGAAAAAACAAAAACATCAACGGTAGTGAGCACTCTGCATTCATAATATCCTTTAGCAAAGGATATTATCCGAAGCCATAGGATTCGAATTAGTAAATGGCAAATTAAAAGACAAATAAAAATATCCAGGTGTTTTTTATTTGAAAAGATAAATAATGTTTAATGAGAACTAAATAACATTTTATATATATAAACTTTTCAGAGCCTAATTCAGCTAACACTGCTAGAAACAAATTTGTCAAAATTAATCACAAGGTTTTTTTAAATTTCCTGCGAAATAGTTGCTAAAATCAAATAAAGGTATGGGGGACGTAAACATGGAGGGAAAATCTGGCTAATTTTTATAAAATGCTAAATTTAAAGAAAGGTCTCCGGTGTGGTTCTCCCCGATTTGGATAAAATTTGAATATATTACAGAGAGGACAAAAGTAATACAAATTTTTATAAAATATGATCTCAATTATAGTATTTTTGTTTTTATGAATTTTAAAAGAGTTTTCGAAACTCTTTTTATTCTTTTTTAAATAAAATTATTAAAAATACAACAAATGTATGTATATTATTTTACATAATATTTTTTCGATTAATCGATTAATTTTAAAATTTTATTCGATTAATCGGTTAAGAAAAAAACCCGAATAATTATTTGAACGATAAATCGATTAAATTAAAATGTCGATTAATTGAATACCCTAGTATTAGCATAATCTAATAATCAAAATAGACTTGGAAGAGATCCCAGGGGATCCACTTTTTATAAAATAATTACAGAGTGACTTATTTTTGTTACCAATTTAGGTGAGAAGAATATATCTACATTGACACACTGCGATATTGGAATGGAACATTTGTTCAAATCAGAATGATGTTCTATGAAACGGGGAACGAGTAAAATTGGAAAAATAAACACGAAGTGGAATGATACGGAAAGTTTGTTAGTTAATTTTCACACCTTAGTATAACTACATTTGTAATGTAGGAATAAACACATGTTCGAATCCTGCAGCCAACGGGATATCGAAAATTATTATATAGAGACAATCTGACAACAAAATACAAACAATGAAACAATTTAATGGAATATTACTGATGAAGACTGGCCATAGAAATGCCAGAAACTAGATCTAGTCTGACTTGAAAATTTAATGTGTTTATAATTTTTAGAGATAAAGGTTTATTCTTCTTGTTCTTAACTTCAAACATGATAAATTAAAATTGATAAAATGCATATTAATTACAATAATAATTGCAACTGTCAACACTGAGAGAATTATCATCACTTCAGTAATGAATTTCTTTATAGTTTCAATGAAAATTGTCACTGGAACTCGTCCATTAAAACTTTTTATGGAATCTATGAAACAGATTTCATTAAAATCAATGTTTATGAAAAGTTCATAAAATTAATGAAACTCTTCATGAAATGTATAGGCCACTCCTCCAATGAATAAATCATTCAGCCAATGAAGAACTTCATAAAATCTATGAAGCAATTTCATTTATTATTTATTATAGTTGGTTGTTGTCGTTGCTAAGCTGGAGTGGATAAATAAAAAGTATTTAGCAAATGCAAAAAGCGTAATAAAATTGTAGCATATTTTACGGATGTACAAAATTATCTAATGAAAAAATTCATTAAATTAAAATGTTTCATAAAATTTTATAATATGCTTAATTCAATTAAGTAAATTTCTTATTAATGTTTCGAAAATATTAATATGATTTATAAATAAATTTCAAAGTCCAAAATTAATAATAAAAAATTAATTAAAAAATAAAAGTTATAAAAGATATTTCTCTCAGTATGGAAATTAGTGCACATTACTAAAACTTATGGTTGCATAAAACTATTGTATTTGTGAAATAAATGTTTAATATGAAATTCTAATTGTATGAAATTTTTTAAAAAATTAATGAAATGACGATATTTTATGAAAAAATTGTAAAAAGTAAATACTATTGACCAATTTCATGCATAAAAAGAATATTTTAATTAAATTTATGAAAATCTAATTTATGAAATTCAATGAATTTTTTAAACGAAATTATGAAATTTTATGAAAGAAAAGTTATGAAAAATTTCATAATATTAATTAAATATTATATACATATTGAAATTCTTCATTGACTCTACGAAAAAAATTCTATGAAATTATATCATTAATATCATAAAGGATAATTCTTTCAGTGTATAAGACGTTAAACAACACTGTACTAAAATAAACAACTCTGTTTGTATATCAAATTGAATTTTTAAAATTAAAAAAACTGAAAACAAAATACTAAAAAATAATCTTAAAAAAGATATAGTACCTAATTTCGTAAAACACTTGGGTGAAGTGAAGGGAACTTTCAATGTAAATTGTTTTTGTAACAAAAACAATTTCTGTAGAAATAACCCAACACTTCACCGGAGTGTTTTAGAAAATTACCTCCATAATTTTCGATTTCGACCTTGTAATTCTTTGAGACTATCAGGCTACAAGTTATATATATCATTAAAAAACTATATCTGTCTAGTTTCGAGCAGAATACATAATTTAGTTAGAAAATTCTTACAAGATTTTCTAAAATAGAAAAAATAAAAATGGAATATACATATATCAACCATTGGTCATCAAAGAGTTAAGACTTTTTAAAAGGAGATATAGAACGAAAGCATTATAATTGTTATCAAACAAAAACAACAAAAAGAATAGAAGTAAAAGCGGTAAAAAAGCACAACAATTAATTAATTATTACAATCAGGGACGTAACAGTTATAACTTTTATTCAAAAAACTTATTGTTTTACAATTATTTCTTGTTTGAGTATTTTTGATTTTCTGTTTATTTCCTCTGTTTGATTTTTATTTTTAATTCAAACAAAAACTATCCAAACATGATTTTTATATTTTCAAAAATAATAAAAGTTATTTTGTGATTTTTTTTCTTTATCAAAAAATAACAGTTAAGAATATAAATCAAAAGCCATAGAACCAATGACTTCAACAATTATAATATCCTGATGATGTCAACTAGTGTTAATAAAAGATTGAACAGTGATTTAAAGTGAGTGAATATGTATATTCCAGCATCTTCCGGCATTCAATTAAGGTCAATTTTTAATTTTTATTTTATTATCAAATAAAAAAGTTAGTGCTTAATTTTTTCAAAAAAATCATTCTGTAACTTTTATAAAAAGTTTTAAAATAAAAATCAAAAAAACAACAGAAATTTATAGAGTAAAATATAAAAATTGAAAAAATCAAAATCTTTGCCAATATTTGTGATTTTTTTGTGCAATATGATTTATAAAATATAGTGCATTATTGAAATATTATAATTAAATAAATTTGGGTGGTGACTTTTTAAGAAATATAACAGTTATTTTGGGTCTCTGATTACAATGAAAATTTTAGAGTACACCATGTAATTTTATTTCTCCTGAGAAATAATTTTCACTTTTATTGTTTATTCATATCTGAAAAAATTTAGGAATTTCAAATTTCTGGTGGTCGTACCTTTCACTTAAAGTTCATTTCGACAAAGCGTGTCACACATTTAAAATGAAAATGAACAATAGGTACAATAAATTATATTTTGCTAAAATTTCCGTTTCTATTTGTTCTACTTCTTCTTTTTTCATTAAAAGTCCACATTGTTTTCCCTAACTCTTGTTATTTAATTTTTCACACAAAACTTTTACTTGCAACACTTAATGAACTTTTGTGATAAGCAAAATATTTTTTATTGTTGTTCAAAAAACAACAGAATTTCAACATAAAAAATACAATTTTATTCTAGAAATGAGAAAAAATTGGGAAACAGCAAATTGCTGCGTGTTAAAATGTCACTAAGGGTCGAGTTCAAAGTGTTGCATTAACTAAATCTAAAAAATAAAAATGAATTGATTAATTTAAGTATAGAAATAAGGTTTTAAACACACATAAAGTAGGAAATTTTATTTGTGTGGGTTTGAGGTTAAGGAGAAGAATATACATTTTTCTCTAAAAATTAAAAAACTTTAACTTTCAAATCAGAAAGGAAAGTCAAATATTCCTAAATATGTTACTAAATAATACACGCTATCAGAAACCTATTTTCAGGCCATATAAAATATTTGTTATTTAATTAACTACTATAACTTAACTGCATAGTCTACAGTTAACCTTTTGTATTTTTTTTTTTTTTTTGTGTGAAAATGAACACAAAAAAGTGGCTAAAAAAATAATAGCAAATTTCTACAAGGATGAGTATTGTTTTTTATTTTTTTTTTTTTGTTAAATGAAGGATCTATGGTCAAGATGAGATAAAAAACAAAAAGTTTGTTGCTGACTATTGTTGCCTGTTGTTGTTAGTAAAGTGCAACCAACATTTTTTTTTGTGCAGAGTATTTAAGTGTTTTGTATAGTTAAAGAGAGTTATTTGTCTTGTTTATAACATAAAAATTCAACAAAGTTTTAAGTGTTTTTTAGTAAAATTAAAAGTAATTTGTAACAATTACAAGGACATTTAAGTAAATCATTAAAAATTTAACAATATTTTTTGGATAATAACATACGTAGACATCAAATTTTCCTCATCATTTTCAAATAATTTTTTAACAGTTTTAACTAAATTTTTTACAGACTTTTTCTATTACTGTAGTAACTCATTATTATATGTTTTAAAAAGTGTAGAAAGTAAGTCGATGTCATTACTGGTAGTCCAAAAAGTAATGACATGTCATTACCGTTACAATGGGTAGTTGAACTAGTTACAGAATTTGTATTGTTTGCTATCGATTGTACAACATTTTCCTGGGAGGTTTCTCTATTTAGATACTTCACTATTAGGTAGGTAGTTCAAAATTAGTAAGAACTTTTCTTGTTACAATATCGTGTTGACCAGTATTATATTAGCCGAATAAGCTCCCTTTTCTCGCTAAATTTTGCAAACATGATAGAAGGGGCAAATTTATCGGATCCGCATTTTATTCTGTACGGCCCATTCTCATGTTCAGATGATAAAAAAAGGCAGATGGAAAGGGAAATTCAGAAGATTTTAGAAGATGTTTGATATATATTTTCAAACAGCAAGTTAAATGTGATATCAAATGGAAGGAATTTCAAAGGGCTATCTGATGGTATGCAT
Organism: Leucophora obtusa; assembly: GCA_949987735.1. Classification (NCBI taxonomy): domain Eukaryota; kingdom Metazoa; phylum Arthropoda; class Insecta; order Diptera; family Anthomyiidae; genus Leucophora; species Leucophora obtusa. The sequence continues at coordinate 210,535,735 of OX465297.1, forward strand.
GACATACACCTCTAGGGTTGTGTATAATTTAAATTTTATTACTCTTTGTAAATTTTTTCTAATTCCATTTAAGAAACTGGAACGATTTTTGAGTTTGTTAGTTTACAACACAGAAAATAAACTGACATTCTGTACTTAAAATGGCTGTAAAGTACACAGAGATAATTTTATTGGACGAGTTTTAATGAAGATTTTTACAGAACTAATGAAATATTCTTCACAAAGTGAATGAAAGTTTTCTTAGATTTTATGGAAAAGTTCCATAATTTTAATGAAACTATATTTTTTTGAAACGTTTTCATTCAGAGTATAAAGTTTTTAATAAATAATACGAAATTTTTCATTAAATTTTATAAAAAAATATATTACTTATTCTAACGTACACTCAACCAAAAAAGTCTGTAATGGCTACTGAAATGTTTGCTGTTATTAAGGGAAGTTTAACTGTTTTGAGGCCAGCGGTATTTTTTGCTAATTTTAGCAACACATGTCTGCTAATCTGTACTACAATAAAATTAGTAGAAAAAATATGTAGCCGCTACTAAATTTTAGTAAAATTTATGTAAAATGCAATTCAAAATCGATTTGCTAAAATCGTTAAAAAACATACTAAATATCATAATTTTAGTACAATGAAATTAGTATAAAAAATTAGTATAAATAATTAGTTGCAACTACTAAATTTCAGTAAATTGCTGTAAACTGTAATTTAAAATTAATCTACTGAAATTAGCAAAAAATTGTACTAAAAAATAAAAAAACTGTGAAATCTAAAAAATATTTTTTTGCTTTTGATTGTAACAAGCGTATAATTACTTCATCGTACATGAAATTTGGAGTCAAAATTTGCAAACAGTTCTCCAGTTATTGCCGGTTTATGCATTGGAGATGCAATAAAATTTTCTGGGTGTTATTTGTAAACTTAGAATATATCAATAGTAACAAATAAAAACTAAACAAGAATTGTAAAAAATCAAAAAAAAAATATTTTTTAATTAGTATATTTTTCTGCAAAATTTAGCACTCGGTTTTGAAAAATTAGTAAAATGTTTTGCTGAAATCAGCAGCGAAAATAAGTAAAAAAAATTCGTAATTTGTAATAAGAGAATAGCAAAAATGATTACTAAAAATAAAAATTGTACTAATAATCAGTATAAAAATAGTATAGTGCGATTGAAAACTGTTTACAAATTTTTTTACAAACTTTTTTATCTGAGTGTAGATTTTAGTTGATCTGAAGATTGTTACAATGAGTGTTATTTTTATTCGGTTTTAAGATCAAATATGACAAATTCGAAATAGAATTCACAATTTATTTCACAACAAATTGAGAAAAAAACTTATGAAAAAAACTTTCCTGGAACCAATGATTGACAATTAGTGCATTTTCAGGTGATACCAAGCACTATCAGCAAATTGTCTGTATGGGGTCCTCTGTAGGTTATAATAACTTTGTTTTTTTTCGAATTTTATATCTATATTTGCTTGTAAAAACACGCCTACCCCTACTTACGTGACTTTTATTTTGTATTTTGTAAACAAATGAAATTCCGTACATGGACTTCTCCGGAACGCGGAAATAGAGCAATTATATTGTGTTCCCTCCCCGACCTTTACTAATGAACACATAATTCATTTGTTTAGCATTTATGGTTTTTAATATTTTATCAAATTAAAAATGCTAAAATTTCAAATATTTTTATGACAAATATTTTTGTTTACGTTTGAGAGAGAGAAAAGCCAAGAATTTTCAAGACTTGGCAGCATTTTTATAACTGCTTAATTTTTAAGCAGCTAAATTGGCTAAACTGCAGTTTATAGGGTTTCATAAAAAAAAATATAAAAAAAATATGACACCCTCTGGAATTAAACAAGAAAAAAACCGAAATTAATTTTGGGAGAAGCTCGGCCCGGGAGGCCTGCGGGGGGCATATAAAAAATAACATTTTTGGAATCGTGAGACAATTTCTATTTTCTATGTTACTATTTTCCCCCGTTTTTTGCCCCCACCGGCCTCCCGGGTCCGAGCCCCTCCCAAAAATAATTTCGGTTTTTTTTTTTAATTACTATAAAAATGCATTAATAGCATTCCGATAATTCTCTCAGTGTAATGTAGCACTTTTACAGTATGTATATTGTTTATTTTGGAAACAATACTTTTGTTTGTTTTAGAAATTTAAGCAATATATAACTTGCTTCAATCTTAATCAATTTTACCTACACATTTCTTTGAGTTTAACAGCAGTTGCAAAAAACGGAATTCTGTAAAAACAACAAAAATACAACCCACACTAAATGATGCACAAAAATGTTTGTGGTCTCAGTGCTGATAATTGTTAAAGGCTTTTTATATGCAACGGTAGTTGGAGGCAGTTGTAGAATTTTCTAACTCACACTTAATTTTATACCCCTAGAGGCAGGATCGTAATAGATAACCAGTATATCGTATGTTTTTCTGTGTGCAAATTTGACTACATAGAGAATATCGTATAACTAAAATGGAATTTGATTCCTGTTATTCTAAACAAATGAATAGTTTTTCGTTTTTTGTTTGAAATACCAATGCTATTAACTCTATCATCTGTTTTTTTTTTGTTGTTTATTTTTAGATGCAAAAACAGAAAAAATGAGTGTTGTACAATTGAATTGATTGTATGCCTAAAACTATACTATACACATGTATTATACACATGTTTGATGGTATTTCATGTGCACATGTGTAATTGTATGTGTGTGTTTATCCCCATAAGGCTACAAATAAATGATTGTAACACAAATAAACTACAAAGCATTTCATTCTAAACATCACCAGTATAAACCTCTTCTCTTATTTTATATTTGCCAAAAAAAAAAACAAAAACGCGAATATGTTGTTTGTATGTGATTGCCCTCGTTCCATAGACGGTCAACAAAAATTGCTTTATTTGAATAAACGCGTTGATGCGGTTTTACCGACTACCGAGTATTCAAACAAAAACAATGAGTCGACGAAAAAATCTATGTATGAATCAAATAGACAAAAATCTAACTATTCAATTCAAAACAATTTCTTCTTTTTTTTTTTTGTTGGCGTTTCATGGCTATGAATCGTGCGGGTCTTTTATTTTGTTTGGAAAATGTTAGATATATCGCGTCATAGTCATCATGATATGGTCAACATTTGAAATCATGTTCTGTAAAACATCCTCAGCAGTTTGTGTGTGATTTCAATGTAGTGACATTTATAAGTTTTCATTATGCTATTTTTTTCAAAAACAGAAATTTAAATTAATGAATTGTTAAAATTATACACTAGTTTAAAGATTTTAACATTACTTTCGAGATTTTGTCAATTGAAACATTATTATTAATTTATCTTTTATCAGAAAACTTTCCTAGCATTTTGGAAAGATACGTTGTAAAAAAAGTTTGTAAATCCACTACTATAAAGTGAAATAAAATTAGCAGATTTTGTTGCTAAATACGAGTACTATTACACTCAGATAAAAAAGTTTGTAAAAAAATTTGTAAACAGTTTTCAATCGCACTATACTATTTTTATACTGATTACACTATGGAACATTTTTGGGATTATTGTCTGGGGGGTGAGAAATTCCAAGTCAGGGTGATGGTACTAGGTTAGTATAGTAAAACCCTCAAAGGGTTTGGCGTTCGTATGTGTCATTTTTTTTATGACCTTTTAAATTTTTTCCTTATCTTGATGTTTTTTCGCTTAGTTGTAACATTTTGGCAAAAACGTAGTTTAACATAACTCGAGAACCACTTGTCCGATTTTGATGAAACAAATTTAGAAAATTTTAGAATTACAATTTCTTTAATCCGTTCATATAACGTTTTCCTATATGTGCAACACTTTCGAAGTTAAAAATTAATGTATGAAGGGAAAAAAGTATTTTTTGCCTAAAAATTTAAATATTTTTTTTTTTAAATTCATAAAAAATCCAAAATGGAAAAAAGTGCCAAAACTAATTACTTTCGCGTAAAGTCACATAACTCATGAGCAAAAAAAGGCATAGATCATGAAAATCGATGCACGCGTTTCTCATTTATTCACAATTAGGTAAATGTATGAATTTCAAAAATTTGCTCCAGATATGCACAACATTATTTGGAGAAAACATTGACACTCACAAGCCGAACTCTCTCATACTTTTCTACTGTACTAAAAGAGAAATATTGATGTGGCAACACTGGTTCTGTAATGTTCACATAAAACATGCATTGTCATTATACTTCTTCTCTTTCTCACACTGGTTCTGTGATTTTTGTCATTCAACAAGTGCCGACGAACGCGAACAGTAAAAGTTATTTTTCTCCAGTTTTTTAAAAGTGAACAAAAGAGAACAGAATATGGAGCTGTGCAAGCCAGATATAAATAGCTTTTGCTACTGCTGTAGTCAATATGTCTCAACACATAAAAAAAGGGGAAATTTCAGTACTGATTTTGTTCAAACATACGAGATGTACTTCAACCAAAATGTTATAGTGAACGAAAATTGGGTACCAAATATAGTGTGTAAAAGCTGCTACAACCGTCTAATGGATTGGAAAAATAGAAGACGTGAAAGTATGCCATTCGGTATCCCAATGACTTGGACTAATCCTGGCGAAGGTCACAATCCATTGAATTGCTATGCATGTGCGAATAAAGGAGCCGCAAAAAGGATAAGAAAATCGTATAATTACGTTGGTGTTGCAAGTGCCGCAACACCATTGCCTCATTCGGACCACATTCCTGTGCCAAAAGCTTCTAGCCCAGATATTTTCTCTTCTACGACTGCTCCGACATATCATGCACGTGATGATTCCCCATATGAGCCAATGAGCCAATTTTAATAAATCAAAATAAGCTTGATTCAATTGTTGCCAAGTTGGAATTAACACAGCATAAATCGGAAGAGCTGGCTTCCATTTTGAAATCAAACAATTTGTTGGCACCCGGTGTGAAAGTCACAGCTTATCGAAGTCGTCAGGCAACACTCCAAAGTTTATTCCTTGTGAATGATGAAAAAACTTCTGCATATTGCCCGGATGTAGGAAAATTGATGGACGCAATGGAAATAAAATATGAAGCAGATGACTGGAGATTATTTATTGACAGTTCAAAACTCAGCTTGAAGGCGGTTTTACTGCATAAGACCAATAAAAAACCTTCAGTTCCAATCGCCTACAGTACAGAAACGAAAGAAACATATGATGCACTGGAAAATATTTTAAAAATGGTTAACTACGCCAAACATATGTGGCGCATATGCTGCGATTTAAAAGTTGTAGCAATGCTTTGCGGTCTTCAAAGCGGCTATATAAAATATATGTGATTTTTGTGCGATTGGGACACACGATTTTCCGGTGACCAATATGCATGCCACGGATGGAAACTCAGAGAGCACAGCAGGTTACAAACGGCCAATATTATTCGTGAGCCTCTAGTGCCGAAGGAGAAGATATTGCTGCCTCCACTGCATATTAAACTTGGAATTGTTAAGAATTTTATCAAAACTGTCGCCAAAAGAGATGAAGTTTTCTTGTGTTTGAAACTAATTTACCCGAGACTCAGCGAAAGTAAAATTAAAGAAGGTAAGTTATAATATCACATTCATTTCCCATGATTTTCCATCTTAACAAATTAATTTTTTCCAATCAGGCGTACTAAATGGTCCAGATATACGAAAGCTGATTAAAAGTGACGCATTCAACAATATTTTGATTGACGCTGAATTGAATGCATGGCAGGCAATCAAAGAAGTAATAGAAGGCTTGTTGGAAAAGCATCGTTCTAACAACTACGATGTTTCTATCGCAAGGATGTTAAGAGCATTCTCGGAAATTGGTGTCCACATGTCCTTGAAAATCCATTATTTACATCATCATCTGGACTACTTCAGCAACCAATTGGCTACCGAATCTGATGAACAAGGTGAACGCTATCATCAAGTTGCTATGCCATTTGAAATGAGGTAATACTGATTTTTTATTTTTTCAAACTCATTTTAATAAAACAAAAACTTACAGATATAGAGGCAAAAAGTCGCCGAGTGCAATAATTGTGGAAATTTGCTGGTGGAGTAAGTTAGTGTGGCAAGACAAGGATGATCTTGATGAGATGCAGAAATGTAGGGCCAACAGTGGAGTCACACATTGACATTATGTGTGGTTCAGAAATTGATGATAGTGATGCCACTAGTCCCGAACAACCACCATCGAAAAAGTCTAGGCAATATTTATTAAAATAAATAAAAATAAATAAATAAAATAAAAATAAAAAATTATAAAAATGTTTACTTAATTTTTTTAGTAGTTTATGGCCAGAAGTCTGGAGTTATTGGGGAAAATTTATGAAAAAGGCGATAAATGACACTTTTTTGAATAAAAATAAATATCAATATTCTTGTCAAAATGGGATACCTTCACTTAATCTCTATATATAAAAGAATAACGTGACTGACTGACTGACTGACTGACTGACTGACTGACTCAACATCGCCCAGCCCAAACCGCTGAAGCTAGGAAGTTGAAATTTGGTATGTAGGTTCCTCTTTCGGGGTAGACGTCCACTAAGACGGGATTTTTGGAAATTCCTACCGGAACGGGCAAAAAGGGGGGAAAGTGTCCCCCTTGACGGCCTGCCAAAACCCCTTTGGCTAGAAAGCAGAAATTTAAGATATGTGTTTGTTGGAGTAGGGGCTAACTTTTCTGGAAAGTACTTTCTAGAATTTTGGACAGGGACGTTGTAAAAATGGGGGTTAAAAAGGGGAAAAAGGCCCCCCTTGACGGCCTGCCCAAACCGCTGGAGGTAGGAAGTTGAAATTTGGTATAAAGGTTCCTCCACTATCGTAGACATCCACCAAGACGGGAGTTTTGGAAATTTTTACAGGGACGGGCAAAACGGGGAAAAAGTCTCCCCCTTGACGGCCTGCTCAAACTGCTGGAGCTATGAAGTTGAAATTTGGTATGTAGGTTCCTCGACCGGTGTAGACGTCCGTTGAGACGGCATTTTTGGAAATTCTTATCGGGAGGGGCAAAAAGGGGACAAAAAAAGTACCTTTTTCCAAAAAAGTACCTTTTCCCAAAAAAAGTACCTTTTCCCAAAAAAAGTACCTTTTTCCAAAAAAAGTACCTTTTTCCAAAAAAAGTACCTTTTTCCAAAAAAAGTACCTTTTTCCAAAAAAAGTACCTTTTTCCAAAAAAAAGTACCTTTTTCCAAAAAAAGTACCTTTTTCCAAAAAAAAGTACCTTTTTCCAAAAAAAGTACCTTTTTCCAAAAAAAAGTACCTTTTTCCAAAAGAAGTACCTTATTCCAAAAAAAGTACCTTTTTCCAAAAAAAAGTACCTTTTTCCAAAAAAAGTACCTTTTTCCAAAAAAAGTACCTTTTTCCAAAAAAAGTACCTTTTTCCAAAAAAAGTACCTTTTTCCAAAAAAAGTACCTTTTTCCAAAAAAAGTACCTTTTTCCAAAAAAAGTACCTTTTTCCAAAAAAAGTACCTTTTTCCAAAAAAAGTACCTTTTTCCAAAAAAAGTACCTTTTTCCAAAAAAAGTACCTTTTTTCAAAAGAAGTACCTTTTTCCAAAAAAAGTACCTTTTTCCAAAAAAAGTACCTTTTTCCAAAAAAAGTACCTTTTTCCAAAAAAAATTCCTTTTTCCAAAAAAAGTACCTTTTTCCAAAAAAAGTACCTTTTTTAAAAAAAGTACCTTTTTCCAAAAAATGTACCTTTTTCTAAAAAAATGTACCTTTTCCAAAAAAAAAGTACCTTTTTCCAAAAAAAGTACCTTTTTCCAAAAAAAATTCATTTTTCCAAAAAAAGTACATTTTTCCAAAAAAAGTACCTTTTTCCAAAAAAAGTACCTTTTTCCAAAAAAAATTCATTTTTCCAAAAAAAGTACCTTTTTCCAAAAAAAGTACCTTTTTCCAAAAAAAGTACCTTTTTCCAAAAAAAGTACCCTTTTCCAAAAAAAAGTACCTTTTTCCAAAAAAAGTACCTTTTTCCAAAAAAAGTACCTTTTTCCAAAAAAAGTACCTTTTTCCAAAAAAAGTACCTTTTTCCAAAAAAAGTACCTTTTTCCAAAAAAAGTACCTTTTTTCAAAAAAAGTACCTTTTTCCAAAAAAAGTACCTTTTTCCAAAAAAAGTACCTTTTTCCAAAAAAAGTACCTTTTTCCAAAAAAAATTCCTTTTTCCAAAAAAAGTACTTTTTTCCAAAAAAAGTACCTTTTTCCAAAAAATGTACCTTTTTCTAAAAAAATGTACCTTTTCAAAAAAAAAAGTACCTTTTTCCAAAAAAAATTCATTTTTCCAAAAAAAAGTACCTTTTTCCAAAAAAAGTACCTTTTTCCAAAAAAAGTACCTTTTTCCAAAAAAAGTACCTTTTTCCAAAAAAAATTCATTTTTCCAAAAAAAGTACCTTTTTCCAAAAAAAGTACCTTTTTCCAAAAAAAATTTCTTCTTCCAAAAAAAGTACCCTTTTCCAAAAAAAGTACCTTTTTCCAAAAAAAGTACCTTTTTCCAAAAAAAGTACCTTTTTCCAAAAAAAGTACCTTTTTCCAAAAAAAGTACCTTTTTTCAAAAAAAGTACCTTTTTCCAAAAAAAAATTCATTTTTCCAAAAAAAGTACCTTTTTCCAAAAAAGTACCTTTTTCCAAAAAAAGCACCTATTTCCAAAAAAAGTACCCTTTTCCAAAAAAAAGTACCTTTTCCAAAAAAAGTACCTTTTTCCAAAAAAAGTTCCTATTTCCAAAAAAAGTACCTTTTTCCAAAAAAAGTACCTTTTTCCAAAAAAAGTACCTTTTCCCAAAAAAAGTACCTTTTTCCAAAAAAGTACCTTTTTTCAAAAAAAGTACCTTTTTCCAAAAAAGTACCTTTTTTCAAAAAAAGTACCTTTTTCCAAAAAAGTACCTTTTTTCAAAAAAAGTACCTTTTTCCAAAAAAAGTACCCGTTTCCAAAAAAAGTACCTTTTTCCAAAAAAAAATCCTTTTTCCAAAAAAGTACCTTTTTCCAAAAAAAGTACCTATTTCCAAAAAAAAGTACCTTTTTCCAAAAAAAGTACCCTTTTCCAAAAAAAGTACCTTTTTCCAAAAAAAGTACCTTTTCCAAAAAAAAAGTACCTTTTCCAAAAAAAGTACCTTTGTCCAAAAAAAGTACCTTTTTCCAAAAAAGTACCTTTTCCAAAAAAAAAGTACCTTTTCCCAAAAAAAACCCTTTTTCTAAAAAAATGTTCCTTTTCCCAAAAAACATACATTTTTTCAAAAAAATACCTTTTTCAAAAAAAGTACCTTTTTCCAAAAAAAATTCCTTTTTCCAAAAAAGTACCTTTTTCCAAAAAAAGTACCTTTTCCCAAAAAAAGTACCTTTTTCCAAAAAAGTACCTTTTTTCAAAAAAAGTACCTTTTTCCAAAAAAGTACCTTTTTTCAAAAAAAGTACCTTTTTCCAAAAAAGTACCTTTTTTCAAAAAAAGTACCTTTTTCCAAAAAAGTACCTTTTTTAAAAAAAGTACCTTTTTCAAAAAAATTTACCTTTTTCTAAAAAAATTAACCTTTTCCAAAAAAAAAAGTACCTTTTCCAAAAAAAGTACCTTTTTCCAAAATATGTTCCTTTTTCTAAAAAAATTTACCTTTTCCAAAAAAAAAAGTACCTTTTCCAAAAAAAGTACCTTTTTCCAAAAAAGTACCTTTTCCCAAAAAATATTCCTTTTTCCAAAAAAGTACCTTTTTTCAAAAAAAAGTACATTTTTCCAAAAAAAAGAAACTTTTCCAAAAAAAGTACCTTTTCCCAAAAAAAAGTACCTTTTCTAAAAAAATGTTCCTTTTCCAAAAGAAGTACCTTTTCCAAAAAAAGTACCTTTTTCCAAAAAAAGTACCTTTTTCCAAAAAACATACATTTTTCCAAAAAAAAACACCTTATTAAAAAAAATACCTTTTCCAAAAAAAGTACAAATAAAGTACTTTGTAAAAACAAAGTATCTTTTTAAAAAAAATTTCGTTTTTCCAAAAAGTACCATTTAAAATAATATATAATTTCAAAAAAACTACTTTTTTCCCTCCCCCACGGATATCTCCACTAAAACAAGGTTTCTTGATATTCGGCATAGACGTGCGCTAAGACGGGATTTTTGGAAATTCCTACCGGAACGGGCAAAAAGGGGAAAAGTCTCCACATAAACAGTCTCACAAATTGGAAAAGTGCCTGCCCAAACCACTGGAGGTAAGAAGTTGAAATTTGGTATAAAGGTTCCTCCACTGTAGTAGACATCGACTAAGTTTGTATTTTTGGAATTCCCTACAGGATATCCCAAAAGGAAACTCGGTATGTGAGTTCCTCCTTCTGTGTAGGCGTCCACTTAGGCGGAATTTTTGAAATTCCTATCGGGAGGGGAAATAAGGTAAAAGTCTCCTCCTGACGGCTTGCCCAATCCCTTTTGGCCAACCTAAAATTTTAAATATGTATTCCTTGGAGTAGGACTAACTCACCGGCAACGTAATTTTTATATTTTGGAACAGGAACATAGTAAAAATGGTGGTTGAAAGGGAAAAATGTCCCCATTAACGGCCTGCCAAAACCGCTTAGGCAATGCAGTTGAAATTTGGTATGAATGTTCCTCATCCATCGCAGATAGCCGCGAAGATGGAATTTTTGTAAATTCCTAAAGGGAGGGGCAAAAAGAAGAAAAGCCTCACCTTGGGGGCCGGTAAAAACCCCTTCGGCTAGAAACCTGAAGCTTAAAATGTGGGTCCCTGGAGTGAGGGCTAACGTATTAGAAAGATACTTTTTGAATTTTGGACAGGGTCGTTATAAAATGGGAGCTCAAAAAGGGAAAGTTGCCCCTTAACGACCTGTCCAAACTGCTGGAACTAGGAAGCTGAAATTCGGTACTTAGGTTCCTCTTCCAGCCTAATTCCAACCGGGAGGGACAAAAAAAGAAAAAGTGTCCCCCTTGACAGCCTGCTCAAACTGCTGGAACTAGGAAGCTGAAATTCCCTGTCGATGGATTTTCGGAAATTCCTACCGAGAGGGGCACAAATAGTAAAAGTTGGCTAGAAACCTGAAATCTAAAACATATGTTACTTGGAGTATGGGCTTTTTGGACCGGGAAGGTGCTTTTTGGACAGGGACATTGCAAAAATGGGGATTAATGAAGCGAAAAGTGCCGCTTAAAGGCCTGCCCAAACCGCTGGAGGTAGGAAGTTGAAATTTGGTATTAAAGTTCCTCCTCTATTGTAAACATCCGCTAAGATGAGATTTTTGGACATTTCTTCAGGTAGGGTCAAAAACAGGAAAAGTCTCCCCCTTAACGGCCTGGCCAAACTGCTGGAACAAGGGAGCTTAAATTCGGTATTTGGGTTCCTTCTCCAACGTTGCCGTCCCCTAAGATGGTATTTTTGGCAATTCATACCGGGAGGGGTAAAAAGGGAAAAAACTTCCCCCTTGACGGCCTGGCCAAACTGCTGGATATAGAGACCTAAAATTATGTATGTAGTAGGTTCCTCCTCCAACGCAGACGTCCTCTAAGACGGAATTTTTGGAAATTCCTACCGGGAGGGGTAAAAACGGAATAATTCTCCCCCTTGATGGCCTAACCCAACCCTTTGGCTAGAAAACTGTAATATATAATATGTTTTCCTTGGAGTATGGGCTAACTTATCGACAAGGCATTTCTAGGACTTTGGACAGGAACGTGGTAAAAATGGTGGTTCAAAAGGGTAAAATTGCCTCCCCCCCCCCCCCCTTAACGTCTGCGTCTTTAGCTAGAAACCTAAAACTTAAAGAACAAGTGTATATGAAACACTAAAATTAAGAAACTAAATAGGAAACGAGTGGAATGAAACACTACACAAGTGGAATGAAATGGATATAAACGTTGAACGAGTAGAATTGAAATTATAGAGAATGCAAATGGATTGGAAGAGGGAATTACCTGTTCAAACACTATCCACGGAATATGAAACTTATGTAGCATTGAAACTTACTCTCCAAAAAGTTAAACAAATTTTCTAAAAGAGAAAAAACCTTAGAAAAGGAATGGAACTTATATATTTCGATATTTAAACTTCATGTAACGAAGCACCGGTGGAAGAAATCGACGCAGTAAATTTTCCAACTGAATTTGTGAATTTACTTGAATTGCCAGGTCTACCTTTACATAAACTGGAATTAAAAAAAAAACTTTAAGACACGCTAACAACGTAGCGGGCTTTGCCCGCTATTTTTAATATTATAAAATGCTTTCCAACCCTGCTTTACGTTATTTATTTTCAATCAAAACACAAATGAACAAAACTACTTACGGGTATATCTACCTAAGTTCGCACTTTACCAAATTATCTTAACATACACACGTATATTGCAATTTATTATGGATTCATTACTAACAATCCACTTTCATGAGAAAAAGTGATCAAATATTTATTTATTTTAAACCCATTGTTGTGCAGAATTATTTATTTGTGGTGGCTGGGTGAAGGCTTTAAATAAAAAAACGAATTTAATAAAAATTGTGGGGGGCGCAGCCCCCCGGGGGGAGGGCGCAGCCCCCCCCCCTTAACCTTTAAGGCACGCTAACAACGTAGCGGGCTGCGCCCGCTAGTTGTAAATAAAAGCAGAACGCGTTAAATTTTGTTTATAGGTTATGTGACTTTACATGAAATTAATAACACTTGATCCTTTTTTCCGTTTTGGATTTTTTATGAATTTAAAAAAAAAAATTTTAATTTTTAGACAAAAAAATATTTTTTTTCTCCACAAATTTATTTTTACCGGCAAAACTGTTGACTATAAAGAAAAACGTTATATGAACGGATTAAAGAAATTGTAATTCTAAATTTTTCTAAATTTGTTTCATCAAAATCGGAGTTATGTTAAACTACGTTTTTGCCAAAATGTTACAACTAAGCGAAAAAACATCAAGATAAGGAAAAAATTTAAAAGGTCATAAAAAACATACGAACGCCAAACCCTTTGAGGGTTTTACTACACTGACCTAGTACCATCACCCTGACTTGGAATTTCTCACCCCCCAGATTGGCTGTTGTACTGTGTTATTAGTTCAATTTTTATTTTTAGTAATCATTATTGCTATTCTCTTATTACAAATTACGAATTTTTTACTAATTTTCGCTGCTGATTTCAGAAAAACATTTTACTAATTTTTCAAAACCGAGTGCTAAATTTAGCAGAAAAATATACTAATTTAAAAATATTTTTTTTTTGATTTTTTACAATTCTTGTTTAGTTTATATTTGTTACTATTGATATATTCTTTTTTTTTTTTTATATATTTGTATTTATTGAATCTTTCTCTTAAAGAAAATAACAATAAGTTTTCAAATCTTAAATACTAACTTATACTAATTGTACCAGACCAATGCCAGTTTCCAACTAAATGATTTTAGATTTTGTTATACATCATTCCAATGCCAGGTCTAGCGTGTTGATATATTCTTAGTTTAGAAATAACACCCAGAAAATTTTATTGCATCTCCAATGCATAAAACGGCAATAACTAGAGAACCGTTTGCAATTTTGACTCCAAATTTCAAGTACGATGAAGTAATTATACGCTTGTTACAATCCAAAGATTTATTTTTTAGTACAATTTTTTGCTAATTTCAGCAGATTGATTTTAAATTACAGTTTACAGCAATTTACTGAAATTTAGCAGCTGCAACTAATTATTTATACTAATTTCATTGTACTAAAATTATGATATTTAGTAAGTTTTTAAACTGATTTTATCAAATCGATTTTGAATTGCATTTTACATAAATTTTACTAAAATTTAGTAGCGGCTACTAATTTTTTCTACTAATTTTATTGTACTACAGATCAGCAGACATGTGTTGCTTAAATTAGCAAACAATACCGCTGGCCTCAAAACAGTTAAATTTCCCGTAATAACAGCAAAATTTTCAGTAGCCATTACAGTCTTTTTTGGTTGAGTGTAAAATAAGAACAACAATAATTAAACTGTTAAATTTACAGAATTTTGGTTATATTTGAGTTAACTTTTAGTTATTTATTTGGCAGGAAAATGATAAATTATGCTGTAGAATCTGAAGAAAATTATCCGAGATATTCATAGACAAAAAATAGCAAAAATAAACTGTTACATCTACAAATTTTTAGTTATTATACCCTACACCACTATGTGGTCATTATACCCTACACCACTATGTGGTCAGGGTATTATAAGTTTGTGCTGATGTTTGTAATGCCAAAAAATATTGGTCCTAGACCCACCTTATAGTATGCCGATCGGCTCAGAACTTTTTTCTATTTCGATTTAACGATGTCCGTCTGTCCGTCAGTCCGTCCGTCCATCTGTCTGTCTGTCCATGCATTCTTGTGCGCACTCTACAGGTCGCAAATATCAAGATATTTTGATGAAACTTGGTACACCGACTTATGTCGGCCCAAGGACGACGCCTATTGATTTTGGTGAACATCGGTCCATGTTTAGACCTAGTGCCCATATAAGGGTTCCCCCAAAATTATATTGTTTATACGCTGCAGGTCGCAAATATTAAGATATTTTGATGAAATTTGGTACACAGACCTATGTTGGCCTAAGAACGAAGCCTATTGATTTTGGTGAACATCGGTCCATGTTTAGAACTAGTGCCCATATAAGGGTCCCCCCAAAATTGGCTTGGTTACAAACTGCAGGTCGCAAATATTAAGATATTTTAATGAAATTTGGTGCGCTGACTCACATTATAGAAAATTTTGACACAAGCCTCATTTTAACCCATTCGAATTTCGGATCCAAACATTAGTTGGCTTTTACCCAGACTGGTGTAGGGTATTGTATAGTCGTCATTGAGTTTGTAATTTAACTTAACAAATATTTCTAGAAATTCTAAAAACGTCGTCCCCTGACGAATTAAATCCAAATAAGGACATGCCTTCAGCAGATCGGATTATTTTTTGGGATTTTAGCACATTTAATTACTTTAATGCAATTAATGTACACACATAATAATCCATGCATAAAAATACGAAATTAATGTCAAAACAACAAAAACATTCGTAAAATAAACCATTTTTCGTATATTTTACAATTTTTTTTTTGTTATTTTGACATTTTTCGTAATTTTATGCATGGATTATTATCAGTGTAGGTTAGGGCGGGTCAAATTGCATGGACAAAAATGTTTTGATATTGCGTACTCGATTTTTCGAAAGCTTTTAGCATGGGGAAAAAAAAGTTCCACTACGACATATCAAAAAAATCATTTTCGAGGCTCCCAAATTTAAATTTTTTGCAATTTTATAATAAATCTAGATTAGCACCATCTTGAGGTGGCTTTTTGAAACAACTAATAAAGTTGTAAACAATATAACATTACAGCCTTTCCAGAAAGGTATTACTTATGAAAATCGGATAAAAAATGTGGCAACTAGAGGTAAAAGTATATAAGTAAAATTATTTTCCCTCTCAGTTTCTCGGGACGTTTTCTTACAGAAGAAAGTTTGCTGAAATTGAGACGTTGCTATACAAGAAAGTTCTGAAAATCTAGGCTTTTGTTGTAACAGAAAAACAACAGTTTCAGAAGGAAAAGCTGTAACTACAATTGACTTATAGTTTATGAAAGTTGACTTAAGCTAAATATGGGTGCTTTAATGTATTTTCATAGCATCGTTGTTTTCCTTAATTCAACTTCGCTTAACTCTTTCCGGACCGGTTGTATGAAAACTATACCACTTATTTAGAAAATTTTCCCACATTTTATGTGCTCGGGTGTAATTTAGAAAACACTTTACAGTTTAACTTGAGGTTATATATTCTATATATTATAGTCCTACAACACATATATCGAAAACTAAGCGAGATAAAGCAAAACGGACAAAATGTTTGCTCCGTTTGAGAGTCCTTACATGTCCTTAGATGATATGGACTGGGCCGAGAGAGGGTTCTGAACCATAAATGTGAACAAATTTTACGACTCCATATAATTAAAAATTAAAATGTAGTAAATGAATGATTTCCTTCGATTTTAGATCATATATATTAAAATCTATTTCTGTTTAAATTATTTTTAAAATTAAAGAAAGATGATACAATTTTTACAAGTAAATTACAAGGAATAAAAAATTTGAAAGAATTCGATAAGGCCAGTAGGATAGAATACGTATTTTCGGCTTTTTCTACAAAGCCATCGTCAGTGTCGTTTGCCTTGATGGGTTAATAATTGATAATGGTTTACTTATGCTAAGTGGAAAACAAATAATATGTTAACAAATCAACTAGACTAATATAAAATAAATCTAGCAATGCTATTTTTATCCTGTAGTTTTATTATTTTTTTACTTAAAATCAAGAAATTTTATTTTAAGCCAAAACAACAGTAATAAATTTTGTTAAAGTAACAAATTTTTATGTTCGGCCAACAGACCTATTTAGCGTTTTTTTTAATCACCTGGATTTAGAATTTTTCATACAAAAAGTGGATTTATTAAATCTAACTAACAAATAAAAGGTTTTTATTAATTTTTTTTTTTGTGAAATATGTTTAGAAAAAAAAACTACACCGCACGAAATACATATTTTCGATCTTGGAGAAATAGCTCAAATAGAAATGGCAATTTTTCACTCTACAGTAAGTAATTTAGTTAAATCCAATTAGTTAATATTAAATATTGCAATGGAATTTTTCAATTGTGTAAAAATATAAATTGAAGTGATAAAACTGAAAAGGCAGGCTGTTTATCGCTGTTTTATATAAAATATAATTAAAAATTAAAAGTTAAAGTAAAAGTAAAATCCTTCATCATCGAATTCGTTATTAAAAATTAGGGTGAAAGAAGTGTCGGACAGAAAATTTTTTTAAAATAGGGATAATCTAACCCCATCTGTTGAGCACTTTTAGAAATACTTTTTGGATTTATTAAATCCAAGTGATTAGAAAAAACTGCTATTATTTTGAGTGTAACAAAACAAGTCGTTCTGAAACCGGTTACTTAAACAGAAAATATTATTCCGTTTATTTATCGAAAAATTAGGTTTAATATCCCCCTTTTTTGTTGCGAATGGAGGAGTATCGGAAATGAAATAAAGAATAATAAAAAAATTTAACTTGATAGTCATTGGGTTAATCTTCTAAAAAAACAAAGTTCCCGAGCAAAATCTTGAGGACAGCGACATAAAGAGAATTTTTGGATTTTTAGAAAATAAAAAATCTGAAAAATATTTAAAACTGCCTACCCTTTTAACATCAAATAAATTTTAAATATCTCTTCAACTTGTGATAAACAAAAATGAAGTGTTTTAAAATTAATGAATTCTTTTATTCATCTGCCTAAGAAATATAGTATTGCAGTTGTGTTTAAATTGTCTCTTTTTTGGTGGGACGTGGGGGAGGGGGTTATATGAAATTTTAAAACGGGTGTTTACAATTAAACAATGATTGAAATTGTGTTGACGACACTGTGTGGCCTCTATTGAGGCTTTGGTTTTGTGGTCTAGCCGCATTCGAAATGAAAGCAACAAAGAGGAAATACTTTTTTTGATAAATCAAAAAGTTTGAATAAAAACAAACAGTAGTTTTTGATTAGAAACGTTTGTACATTGAAATATTTTCTGAAAATGTATACACTCAAAAAAATAAGTTAGTAGAAAAATTAGTAAAACTTCTTGTATATCAAGTTTACTAGTTTTCAGTAATTTTTTTGCTGAAATTCCGTTTTCAGCAAAAAATTTAGTTATATTTTTTTAGCACTAAACTAATTTTGAACTAATGTTTTACTAATTTATTTTGCTACAAAAATTGTGCTGATAACCGCATGCATAGCGTGGACGACAACCAGATAGACATCTACATCTTGATGTCGCAGCTTGTCTGGAAACGGAAATGACAAAAAAAGAAAAACAACTCTACACATATTCTATATTTAAATATTCAGCAAATAAATTAACTAAAGTAAAATTTCGCTACAAGTTTTTTGAATTTTTTTCAGTCTACTAATATTCAGCAAGAAGTTTAGTGATTTTAGCAAGGATTTTTTTCATTTGCAGTCGACTAAATGTTAGCAAAACTTTTGCTGAAGATTACTATTTTTTTGGTAAAAATCAGCTCGCTGATTTTCAGCAAACGTTTTGCTGAAATTACCAACTTTTTTGCAAGCATGCTCCTGACTAAAAATTTGCTGACACAGCAACATTTTTTGCTGACTTTACTGACTTTTTTTTTTGAGTGTACTAATAGAAAATGTATATTTGTTGTCATACTTATTAATAAAACGCTTAGGTGCCCGACATTATTAATTGTCATATTTTTCTTTGATGGTTATTCCCAAAAAGGTCGTTTTGACTGTTTTTTTTTATAAAATCACTTTAAACAAATGTTAGGCCAGTCTTATGGTTACCCAAAAATTAAACTCACAAAAAAGGAGCAACTTCAATAAATAAAAAAAAAAAAATCACAAAAAAAAGGACAAATACTTAGCACCCTTACAAATAAAAATAAACAAAATTCCAAGACGTTAAAAAAAGAAAGTCAAGATATACAAAAAAAACGCAAAATCCTTATAACACCCTTAAAATAAAAGTAATGTCTTAACAAAACAGTTCATAATATTCTATAATATACTTTTGGGAAAATCCTTAAATCAACACAAAGTAAAAGTTTTTTTTTTAATATTTTCTGCAAATATTTATTTGGCGGTTATACAGATTTTTCGGCAAGTAAATTTCTTACAAAAAAGATTTATATCTTTTTAAATTGTTGTGTATAAAGAACTTTTCAAATTTAATTAACTTGTTTTCTTTACTTTTGTTTTTGTCACAGACACATAAGTGTTTTAATTAAAATAAAATTACCTTGGAAATTTAGCTGCTATTCTTTTATTTTTTGTTTGAAAAACAAAAAAACGTTAATCATTTACATACGTTTACCATATAATTACATATGTAGACATTTGTATGTCTTTTGACAGGTGAAAC
Organism: Leucophora obtusa; assembly: GCA_949987735.1. Lineage (NCBI taxonomy): Eukaryota > Metazoa > Arthropoda > Insecta > Diptera > Anthomyiidae > Leucophora > Leucophora obtusa. The sequence continues at coordinate 210,554,666 of OX465297.1, forward strand.
AAAAATAACGTTGAAACACATAATACGCTATTGTTTTTAAATCTTCTTTTGAAATATAGCAATTGTCTTGAAGTTTATATTTTCATAAGGAAAGGGATTAACGTAAAGTGGTAATTTCATTTAGTTAAAGTAAAATAAAAATAATAGGAGCTTTTAAAATTAAATACTGTTTTTATTAAATATTTGGGATATTTCATTAGAACTGAGATTTTAATTAGTTGACTGAATCAATAGAATTAGGATTAGAATTATATTAAAATAGTCAACTAAATCTTCTCAATAAGAAACTGTTAATTATTAGTTGATTAATTCTATTGCCAAAAAAAAAATCATTACCATTCAACGTGACTGAAATTTTCTGGCATTAAAATTTGTCCCACTAATGCTAATGAAATGCACTAATGCCTTAAAAACTAATTACAATTGTGTAAAAAAAGCATTTCTTTACATAAAAAGTGGATGTGTAAATTGATTTACATTGGCTGTTTTATTATTGTTACGTGCCACCAAAGGCACTGTAGTGGTGATGCCAGCTAGCTCGAGTTGGCATGCTTCCCGGGTCGGATTCCAACCCACCACTACAGCCAAGGGACAAGCACACTTGAAAAACTAGAAACATAAAAAACTTAAACCACAAAAACAGAACATCAAAGAGGGAGGACGAGGTGTTCAAATAGTTGGGACGAGATCTCTCCCGAACCTGGCCTATTTATATTATCGGAGCTAGGTCCGAGAGGGATTCCAAAAAATCCATTTTCATGGCTGACCCATTTTTTCACTTCATGGGCGTACCTTAGAGCGTACCACCTTACAGGCAAAAAAAAAAAAGTGCGCCGTACACCCTCCAATATGAAGTATTTTTGAAAGGCAATTTCAAAAAAAAATTTTTTTTTGCCGAACGTAGGGGTAGCCATTTTACATTTTTCGTTATATTTTTGTATGTAAGTATGTAAGTATGTAAGTATGATACATGGATGTTTTTCTCTCGAGGAGACCAGTGTTTTGCTCTAAGGGCTATTGACCTCAAGTATCCCGTTCTAGTAGTTACCCACCAGAACTCAGCTGCTACCACCCTAATGTCTAAAAATTAAAGCTCGCAAAAAATCATTAAACTTTTGCTAAGGAAGTTTTTCGATAAACCCAGTAGAAATTTTTTTATTTTTTTGGTTGCCGAACGTATGTGTCGCCTTTTTCATTTTTTTTTTTCATTGGATTTTACCTTTATAGCAAAACAGTGGTCTCCTCGAGGCAAAAAAGTTGATATATCACATTAAAGGACTTAAATATGCTAAAATCCCAAACGTATTTAACAAATTGTGAAAAATAATCCATTGTAGGCATGTCCCTATCCGGATTTCATTCTTGCCTAAGGAAATCGTAATGGGGACAACGTTTTTAAAATTTATGGAAATATTTGTTAAGTTAAATTACAAACTCAATGAGAATTTCTTGTTCTTGTCTAGGAGCATTATTAAACATTTAAAATATCAAAGAAAAAACAAAAACAACAACAACAAAATTTTACCACAATTTGCTTTGTCATCTTCCAATATACTACTCTGTTGTTTTGACAGATCTAGCAATGTAGTGACATCCATTCATGTATAAACAACAATGGAATATATCACACTTTAAAATTTGACTTAAAATGCCGAAACTGTAGCGAAAAATTAAAAAAAGCGACCCCTACGTTCGGCAAAAAAAAAAAATTTTTGAAATTGTCTTGCAAAAAGTATACTTCATATCGGAGGATGTACGGCGAACTTTTTTTGCGGTACAGTCTAGTGTACCTATAACTTAAAAATTCGGGATTCACAACAGATGGTGTATATTTTATACACGGTTTTTGTCTTTAATAACTTATATGGCATTTTGGATGGTAAACAACTGTCATTTATTCTCAGAAGTTATTTTTTGCTTCGAAAATGTCAAATTTTATGCCAACAAAGCATCACTTCCAGAAAGTTTTGTTTTACTTCTTCAATTTGAAAAAAGTGCAGCTGAAGCACATCGGTAGTTCACCGAAGCTTATCCCGAATATGTTCCATAGATTTCAGTGTGCGAGAGATGGTTTGTGCCAGATCTGGCACCGGATCTAATTAAATGATATCTATTCAGATCTAAGCAGGGGCCAGATTCACGCAGTCATAAGCGTTCGAAATTGTTAAAAAATCACGTTTTAAAAGTGCAAATACAAGAACACGAACAACTATTGTTACAACTTTAACTCATATTTGTAATAAAGGAACTAAATGCTTCACCTCTAACCTGGTTTTAATCTTTGTAATTTTTTAAGTAACAATAATTGCTATCGAATAACACTCGATCACGACTGCGGTAACTTGCCCCCAGATCTTTTTTACACGGGTTGTTAAGAACAAAAATTAAAAATGTCACTCTGCGACTGTTTTATAAAAATTGACTCCTCAGGATCTCTTCTGTACCCGGCTTATTTGTATTATAAGAGTGTGCTAATACTCCATCGCACGGTGGGAGAGCATTATCGAATTTTTGCAAAAACTAGAATATTGAGTATATGAGACTAAATGATATCACAAAGGGGGGTTTGGTTGTTGCTGATCACGAATCTGAAATAAAAAATATAAAATTCAAAATGGCGGATCCAAGATGGCGGCCATTAATTTTTAGTTTTTATTATATTGGACTTAAAATAATCAATTATATGGGTCTAGGATCCGCTGATTAAAAATCTGAAATTAAAATTTTGAAATTCAAAATGGCGGATCCAATATGGCGACAAACAATTTTTTCATTAAACTTTTTATGTCACCTGTTTTACTTCAAATTTCCACCAGGGGAAGTTTTTGGGTATCAAATTTTAAAAACTAAACATGGCGGATCCAATATGGCGGCCATAAATTTAAAATTGTTATGTGTTGGTAAATAAATTACACTGTACAAAAAAAAAGGTTCTGATGACAACTAATTCTGGCAGAGCGACGAAAGAAAAATATAAGTGTATCGGCGTTTTAAAAGTTTTCGTCTGGCCCCAGGAAAATTTTTTACAATCGGTAGCCAATCACACCCATTCTACAACTGCTTTCACTGCAACCGATTCCATGGAACTGGTTCCGGAACCAGTTCCTGGGATCCTATATGGAAGGTGTGGGTGACGTGGAATCAGTTCCATAACTAGTGCTAGAACTGATTCCAGAGCAACCGGTTCCACTTTGGAGCTAAAGAATGGGTTGCTTTTGGGACAATTACAAACAAAAAGAATCGGTGTTAGAATCGACAGTAGAAGGGGTTATGAATGAAAAGTAGCTATTCTACAACCGATTCTTTGGAACAGAAAATTTTCCTGGGGCCCTATGTTTTTCGGGGGTTCAAATTTCCCCTCTTTTGAAAATGTTTATTGCGAATCGGCTTAGGAAACCATGTGAATCTTCCATTTTAGGTATAGGATATGTTCAGCGAACTTATGTAAAATACTACGAGGGACATTTTTGTGGAACATTTTAACCCTCTAACTCTGCAACTAAAGGGTCTCTTTTGGCCCTTTTTAAAAAGTGTCAAAAAAGACCCATAAGTTGATGAGCTAGAGGGTTAAAATGTTCCGCAAAAACATTTGTCATGAAATTCTACTATAAGTCTCTGAAGACATCAAAGTTAAAAATTTAACTTCAATGCCAGAAATAAGCCAAAACTTAAAATATGTTTAAGGGTTAATTTCCTACTTATTCAGAATTGCCACTCAAATGTCCCACAAACCTGGACTTTAGAGGGCTAGTCAGTGTGAGAAAACCAGAACCTTCATTTAAGTTAATTTTTAGTGCTATTTTTTAGTTTTTACTAAAACTCCGGAATGCTGGAAATCAGCGAGATCTGAAGGTACTTTTTCAGTTAAAAGGCAAAATCTGGAAAGTTTATGAACGGTCGCAAAAACCTAGGTAGAAGACATCTTAGGAAACACATTGGCATTCAAGTTTTCCAAATATCTCTTGGAACATTTTGGAGCTTTTTTTTGAAAACCCACATTTTTGAGGTAAAATTAATAATTTTGTTACTTTTTTCGTAAATACTTAACAGGTTTCTATTTTTTTTTTTTTTTGAGAACTAGTTTCACTTTGAGATCGTTGAGATTGTTTTGGAAACAAATTATTGTTAATTTATGATTTTTTTATTGTATCATTATAAAATAAAAAATGTCACAAAATTAAAAAAACTTTGACTTTGAACTCTCGCCAACTAACAACGAGTAACCACAATGATACAATATTTCACACCCAAAATATTCAAAAATCCTAGATTTTGAATATATAAACAAATTTTCCATTTACCTGAATTGTACTTTTGGCCAAAAAACGGCGATCCTGGCGCACAGTCCATCGGGGCAAAAATTTTATCCGTTGTGCGCTATCTCGCTTAATTTTGAAATGGCATGTACCTCGAAATTAAGCGACACAATATCAAACGGGCAGAATGTTATCAAAATTTTATTTTTGAAAGCTTTTGGATATTTTAGAACACTATTTGATATATCTTTAATATACCTTTTGATAGCCTATTTCTATATATTACCTTGGAACAAATAAAAAAATCCAAGACACGAAAAACCGTGCTACATTTGATCACACTTTTAACCCTCAAACAAGGTATTGGGTAACTGGAAATCGGCACAAGCATATTTCTTTTTGTTTTTTCTATAACGTTTTCAATTTTCATCCAAATCTGAATAAACAACACACACACCTTCCTTGTCAGTTATCAAAATACGTATAATTAATATTTCCTTCAAATATTACTTATACGCCTTCCTATATACGTTTCAAAAAAAGAAAAAAAAACAAATATATGGTGTTCTTTGTTTAATATCTTCCATTAACATGCTAACAAGTTATACATTTTACGCTATTATATCTTGCAAAATCAGGTTAACCGCTATAATTTCGTTAAAGCACGCTAACTTTATTTTAACGCTATATTAAGAAAAAAAATCAATCAACAAAACAAACATTTCGAAAAAAAAACGGTAGATTTAATTTCCTTTATATTAAATTATTTTAGCATGCTATAAAGCTATTAATTCATTTTGTTAAAACCGGCAAATCAATTTGTTGTCATGTTTGTTTGTAAGAATATCTGTTTATTTAACGATTTGTCAACATATTTTCAATACATATAGGCTTTCTGCATAAACAAATAGGCGTCTTAGCAAAATTAAACACCCACACACTTTTGTAAATATTTAACCTTTCGATACACATGGAGAAGAAGATGACTGTGACAAACATAAGACTAAGTTTAGTAGGTTGGAAGAAGAATGGACATTTTTTCTCTAAAAATTATAAACACAATAAGACTAACTTCATTTTGTAAAATGGAATGCTTTAAAAAAAAAACTTTTAAATTTTAAGCGTGCTTAAAGATTTTGTCACAAAATACCGAATGAATTTATCACAGTTGCCAAATGTGTTATATAATAAGGTATATGCAGAAGGGTTAAGTCTTCTTTAATGTATCAATAGCAAATAAGTGTTAGTTACCCTTATTTTATCATAAACGTGTTTGAGTGAATTTTCACCTACATACTAAAGATTGAAAGTGTCATAAATCAAATGCTTATATTCCGATTGTTGTTTTAGGAATTTACGAAAGTCTTTAGACAACAAAGTGTCTTGACATCTACACATGTTTTTCTATGTTGATTACTCATTGATTTAAAAAGATTATACGAATACACAAGTATTTATGTTAGGGGACTTTTTAATAATATTTGTGATTGTTTATGAGTAATTGTTTATTAAATATATATTGACAATTAAATATTTTTTTTTATTATATAAACAAATATATATAAATGTTTATATAAAAGACAAAAGATCAAAAAATTATTTTATTTAAGTTTCTCTAGGTATTCTAAAATTTTAGATTCTAAAAAATATAATTCTTTATAATTTAGCGGCAAAATTCGGTAGTTGATTTTTAAGTTTGTAACATAAACTAAATTTTGTACATAAATATCTACTAAATTTTGTTGTTAGTTGTTGTAGTTCTTCCATAGTTTTAAAAAATACTTGAATGGATAAGTAAAAATGTTTGAATTTACTTCTCAAAATGCATTTCTTTGAAATTGAACATATATATACAAAACAAAAAAAACTAAAATCTACATTATAGCCTAGAGAGGACCCCATAAAGACAATCTGATGATAGTGAGCGGTGTCACTTAAAAATGCATTAACTGTCAACCATTGGTTCTAGAAAAGTTTTTTTCATAAGTTTTTCTCTATGGGTTGTAAAATAAAAATTATAAATTCTATTTAGAATTTGTAATATTTGATCTTAAACCGAACAAAAATAACACTCATTGTAAAACATCTTCAGATCAACTAAAAATCTACAATAAAATACTTAAATTTTTCATAGTTTTAAATATTTTTTTTTTGTTTTCTATTTTTTTTTTTTTTTTTCAGGGAAAAGTTTTACATTGACAATCACCGTTTCAACAAATCCGCCTCATATTGCTACTTACAACAAAGCCATTAAAGTAACCGTCGATGGACCCCGAGAACCACGTTCAAAAACCAGTAAGTACTTTCCTTCTTTATCTTGCATTTGCTAAAATCGAAACACTTACACTTCAAACACAATTCAATACTAGTTTGAGAAAAAAGCTCATAAATCCTTAAAATGTTAAAGGGAAATAAGATTTAATTTAAGTTAAACATCCTAAACACAATACAATTCATTAGATTTTGAGATAACATATACAAGAGTAGAACTTTTTATTGAAGGGAAGGTATTCCAGGTGTATGTAGTAGCTAATTGAATGTATTACGAAATTAAAATAATTTGCAATACACCGAGTAAAAACTTTAATATCATATCATATTACATCATATTTTATCATATATCCATATTAAGCTTAATAAAGTTTAATATGGATATATGAGATGTTGCATATAATCCTATATCATTTTCTCTTGAATTTTGTTTTTTGATGTATATTACCATAGATGTGTCATATATAATTATATTTGTTATGTTATATATTAATCTGCATAATTTTATATAATACTTTATGTGACTTTATATGTTACTACACACATAATAATCAATGCATAAAAATACGAAATTAATGTCAAAACAACAAAAACTTTCGTGAAATAAACCATTTTTCGTATGTTTAACAATTTTTTTGTTATTTTGTCATTTTTTCGTATTTTTATGCATGGATTATTATGTGTGTACCAGGGCAGCGACTTTCATGCAAATGCATGTTTGTAGTCATTAATCCAAAAATGATTTTGACCAAATACTTTTCCGAATCCAAGAATTTGCAACAAAATGGCATCGATTTGTTGTTGCATATTTTTTTATTTTATTTTTTTATTTTTAAAAAAAAAGAAGCAACACTCAGGAAATTCTTCCTACTAATTAACGTGTTGCTTCCTTTGGAAAGGGGATAGAGAAGAAGTGAAAGGTGGTGAAAGAAGAAGGGCTTCAAATATGGCAACACTGTAGTTGCGCGAGATATTGAATTTTAGAACACTTGTTGCGCGCCATCTGATGGTGAGTTGGCGAACTTTGTTGAAGCTTTTTTAGTTCATAGCCCTGTTGTATTATTTTACTTCGGTGGGGTTAAGTGCCATGGGAACACCGAAGGAGGATGCTGCGATATGTATGAGGGATAGAAAAAACTCATACATATTACTATTTTTCATAAATTAATGTTGCCTTGGTTGGGGCTCGAACCCGCAACCTCACGTGTAACAGTCCAACGCGCTAACCATTACATATTTTTAAATATTTTGCTTTTAAGTGCATATTTTTGCATATTTTATGATTCTTAGTGCATATTTTTGCATATTTTTCATTAAATTGCATATTTTCTTCATATTTTTTTAAAAACCTAAAAGTAAGATTTAATGAAAAATAAAGAAAAAGATGAATTTGCAAACCTTAACGCAGCACTTAAGTAAAAGGAAAATATCAAGTTATCATCTACTAAGACATTTATATTGGATTTAATTTTTAACCAAACGCTCCCGAGTAATAAACATGATTTTTAAAAATCGATAAATTTAAAGTGAAGTTTTTGCTTTGAAGCGTTTATTTTTGGAATGTTAGTGCATATTTTTAAGCTGTTTAGTGCATATTTCTATTTAAGTGCATATTTTGCATTTTTTACTGCATATTTTAAAAGCATATTTTCGATTTTTAAGTGCATGAAAGTCGCTGCCCTGGTTATTACGTATAATAATATACGGTACTATATTTTAGAAAGTGGGGTAATGGAAGAAATCGCAATTTTTGGACATGTTTTTGCATATTTAGAAAATATGCTATGTGTAGCTTAGGATGTCCCTTAAATAAACAATTTGTCGATTTCGTTCATTACACCCCCCCCCCCCCCCAGCCAGAGCTTTAAAGAATTAATTCCTTTTTGGAATGAATTCCCAATAATTTAATTCAATTCTTTAATTCAAGGAATGAATTCATCAATAAGACATAAGCAGGAATTAATTCCTGTGAATGAATTCAAAGAATTCAAATTTATAGAATGAATTCCCTGACCAAAGCGTAAAGAATTAAAATTAAATAATTCATTCACTAAAGAATTCATTCAACACTATTTAATTCAATTTGAAATCAAGGAATTCATTCAATTCTAGTTAATTCAACTTTCGGTCAAGGAATTCATTCAATTCTAGTTAAATCAACTTTTGGTCATTGAATTCATTCAAGTTCAACTTTTGGTCAAGGAAATCATTCAATTCTAGTTAATTCAACTTTTAGTCAAGGAATTCATTAAATTCTAGTTAATTCAACTTTTAGTCAAGGAATTAAATTTATTTCGTTTAATTCCCTAAGGAATTAAATTTTTTTCGTTTAATTCCCTAGGAATTAAATTTTTTTCGTTTAATTCCCTGAATTAAGTTTCAATTCCTTGGCAATTAAACGAAATAAATTTAATTCCTTGACTAAAAGTTGAATTAACTAGAATTGAATGAATTCCTTGACCAAAAGTTGAACTTGAATGAATTCCTTGACCAAAAGTTGAATTAAGTGCACAGTTGAATGAATTCCTTAGCCAAAAGTTGAATTAACTAGAATTGAATGAATTCCTTGTTGAATGAATTCATAAAATTTTATGAAGGCATTAGAAAAAAATGAATGAATTCCTTTAATATAAATCGAATGAAAAAAAGGAATTCATTCAATTCCTTAAGTTTGGACAGGGAATTCATTCCCAAAATACAAATTCAGTTCAAAAAAAGGGAATTAGGGAATTAATTCTTCGAAGCTCTGCCCCCAGTTTTATTGGAAATGGTCCCAAATGGAAGAAATCGATTTTGTTTTTCTTTTGGAAAACGTTAACCCGTGCCGAAAGTTGGACGAAAATGGCCCATTTTGGAAAATCTCCATGATCTCTTAAACCTTTTCTCTATTTATTAATGCTGATATGACGTCATCTAGAAGTCACATACATATGTGACTTCTAGATGGCGTCATATCAACATTAATAACGAGTAAAAAGGTTAAAGTCGGGCATGCCGACTATACAATACCCTACACCAGTCTGGGTAAAAGCCAACTAATGTTTGCATCCGAAATTCGAATGGGTTAAAATGGGGCATGTGTCAAAATTTTCTATAATGTGAGTCAGCGCACCAAATTTCATTAAAATATCTTAATATTTGCGATCTGCAGTTTGTAACCAAACTAATTTTGGGGGGACCCTTATATGGGCACTAGGTCTAAACATGGACCGATGTTCACCAAAATCAATAGGCTTCGTCCTTGGGTCAAAATAGGTCTGTGTACCAAATTTCATCAAAATATCTAAATATTTGCGACCTGCAGCGTATAAAGAATATAATTTTGGGGGGACCCTTATATGGGCACTAGGTCTAAACATGGATCGATGTTAACCAAAATCAATAGGCTTCGTCCTTGGGCTGCCATAGGTCGGTGTAGCAAATTTCATCAAAATATCTTAATATTTGCGACCAGCAGCGTATAAACAATATAATTTTGGGGGGACCAAGCCAATTTTGGGGGACCCTTATATGGGCACTAGGTCTAAACATGGACCGATGTTCACCAAAATCAATAGGCTTCGTCCTTGGGCCAACATAGGTATGTGTACCAAAATTCATCAAAATATCTTAATATTTGCGATCTGCAGCGTATAAACAATATAATTTTGGGGGGACCATTATATGGGCACTAGGTCTAAACATGGACCGATTTTAACCAAAATCAATAGGCGTCGTCCTTGGGCCGACATAAGTCGGTGTACCAACTTTCATCAAAATATCTTAATATTTGCGACCTGTAGAGTTCGCACAAGAATGCATGGACAGACAGACAGACGGACAGACGGACATCGTTAAATCGAAATAAAAACAAATTCTGAGCCGATCGGTATACTATAAGGTGGGTCTAGGACCAATATTTTTTGGTGTTACAAACATCATCACAAACTTATAATACCCTGACCATATAGTGGTGTAGGGTATAAATAGAGAAAAGATTTAAGAGATCATGGTGCATATTATAAACAAAATTTTGAATACAAAATTTTGCTTTCGTTGTAATGACCCTATAAAAACAATCTAATGATAGTGCTTGGTAGCACTTGAAAATTCATTAATTGGCAACCATTGGTGCTAGGAAAGTTTTTTTCATAAATTTTTTTCTCTATTTGTTAGAAAATAAATTGTGAATTCTATATTTGATCTTAAAACCGAACAAAAATAAAACTCATTGTAACAGTCTTCAGATCAACTAAAAATCTACGGCAAAATACAAAATAAATTTTCATATCTTCAGCTAAAATGCAAAAGTACTCAGTGAAAGAATATTTTAATCTCAAATTCATAAATGATTTTGATTCATTTGGCCAAACTCTATGCCAATTCAAATTACGGTCAAATGAACAAAATTCTAATTGGAAATGTTTATAATTTTCGCTCGTTTTGGGTTAGTTCGTAAACATTTAAGTGCGGTTTGAGTGATAATAAGGCACATCAACAAGATTCATTTCTCAACATTAATACTTTGTTCAAAACTGTCAATTTTATTAACAAATTTATTAAAATGTCTAACGGACTTTAATCCTTAAATACATGGTGTAGCAATTTGGCAACATACCGGTTTTTTAATAAAAAAATCCCACTTTGTGCACAAAATCGCATTTTTGGGCAGTCTGTACAAAGTGTTCTTACAGTTTAGCTCAGATTTTTTAAACAGTTATAGGAAAAATCTTGGTTTTGCTACGTATGTTTGTGAAAAGTCTAAAACACACGTTTTTTTACAAAAAGGGTAATATCCAAAAATGTGTTTTGCTATAAAGGAAAAAACCATTGAAAAAAAATTTAAAAATGCGACCCCTACATTCGGCAACTAATATATAAAAAAAAATTCTACTGGGTTTATGGAAAAACTTCCTTTGCAAAAGTTTAATGATTTTTTGCAAGCTTTAATTTTCTGACATTAGGGTGGTAGCAAATGAGATCTGGTGGGTAACTTCTAGAACGGGATACTTGAGGTCAATGGCCATTAGAACAAAACATTGGTCTCCTCTAGAGAAAAACATCGATGTATAATACTTTAAGATCCGACTGTAAATGTCAAAGATATAAGGAAAAATGTAAAATGGCGACCCCCTACGTTCGACAAAAAAACATAAAAATTTTTTTTGAAAACTCCTTGCAAAAATACTTCATATTGGAGGGTGTACGGTGAACTTTTTTTTTGCCTGTAAGGTGGTACGCTCTACTTGTCACCTCGAGGCAAAAAAATCGATATATCACACTTTAAAACCCGACTTTAAATGCCGAAGCTATAACGAAGAAATGAAAAAGGCGACCCCAACGTTTGGCAAAAATTTTTTTTTTTTTGGAACTGCCTTGCAAAACTACTTCATATTGGAGGGTGTACCGCGAACTTTTTTTTTGCGGTACGGTCTAATCTGCATTATAATTCTGCAAAAATGCGTTCAACATGTTCTGATAAAGGAATGGACCGTGGCTCCGCTCAGTACGGCGTAGGTTAGGTCTGATATTCCAGTTTCCGATTTTCTACGTTGCGTGCATATTGGCTCGACAGTTGCCGAGATAAATAAAAAACGGAGCTAGTGAATTTTTCGAGCTTTTCGGGTCTTTAAGCTATATACTCAAACTTTTGACTTTCTAGCCGGGTCAGAAACCGGAAGATTAGTGTAACAATTAGGTCTCGAATCCTATTTTACGAATTAAATAAAATATTCGTAAAAGAACTTATCGGGCTGTAAAACGCTTTAATAAATAACCGTTGCTTTCTCTTTAATTTAAATATGTTTCTACTTATTTTTAAAATATAAAAGCAACAACGATATCTAAAATCCAGAAATATTTAATTAAACATGAAAGAGTTTTGTTGAACTATGTAAAAAATTTACTTCAAAAAAATTCATATCTAATTTAAAAAGCTTCATAGAAAATAAGATGTTTATTAAAATATGATATAATAGTTGATTGAACTACGGTTTTGTCTCTGTGTGAAATTAAAAAAATTAAGAAAAAAATCAAATTTGTTTTCAGAAGTGTGTATCTAGCATTAGATTCATTTAAAATTTATCTTAGAATTATCCCAATCCGTTGCAATATCGGAATTTAAGTCTTAATGATACCTTCCCAAATACTTGTAGTCTAAGTCTTTTCACATAACGATAGTTTATAGCATTTACATACTTTAGTCGTTGTTTGTCCTTGTTGTTTATTATGTGTATCTACATATAGAAAACAATTCATCTTTTAAGAATATTCATTAATGCTAAATAATATTACAATAAAAAGGGGTTAAAGCAAATGAAACAGCAGCCGTAGCAGCAAACAGAACAAAAGTAACTACTAGTATCCTTTATTGCATGGACTAAAAGTCCATTTTGTGTTTAAATATTTATAAAGATGCAAATATATTACATTTTGCATATGTTAAGCCCTATTTTTTATGCAAAAAAAAATAAAAACACATTTATTCATACATTTATATGGTAAATTACATACATTTTGTAACTATTCATGTTGGAATGAAGAAAAAGTTGTCTGTATAGTCTGCTTCTCGTCCTTGTCCTTAAGTTTTTGTAAAGCACAATTGTTATATTCATTTTACTTATTCCACAAAATGATTTATCTCGTTTATACATAATATAAGGTTTTTACTCATTTTAATTTCTAAACTTATTGTTAGTGGTAGTAGTTTTTCGTTTGAAATGAAGTTGGAGAAAGTAGTAGTTTTTAGTTTTTAATATTACAGAAGTTTTAAAGTTTTTCATTGTCAGACTTAAAAAGGGTTATTATATTTTAATAAAGCATTTTAGCACTTATTCGGGGTGTATGTTTGTGATATTGCATAGTGTTATATAGTGAAAGTAAAAATAACAAAAACTTTTGAGTTGGGTTAAACTGTGAATTGTGTGCATCGCAGTAATTTTGTTTCTTTCGAAACTTCTAAATACACAGTTTTAAAATAAATTTGAAAGAAATGATTTTTGCGAAGCATCGAAACAAGCTACTTCGACTAATTTTTCTTAGATTTTACGTAGGTAAGAAATTTTGAAACCGAATTTTTTTACTAAAGTAATCAGTGTGTTCGTTTACTCGAAATTCTTACTACTTTTACTACAATTGGAAAGTTTTGTTTATTTTTTGTATTGAATTTTTCCAGTTGTAGTAAAAGTAGTAACTTGTAGTAAGTAAACGAACAAGCTTAATATTTATTTAAAAAAAAGTTGTACTTACACTGAAAGAATTATCCTTCATGATATTAATAATAAAATTTTATAGAATTTTTTTCGTAGATTCAATGAAGAACTTTAATATATACCCAGTGTAGAAACTGAAATGACATTTCATTATTTTTTGGACTACCAGTAATGACATCGATGACAAAATGCCTTAATATCTGCTCGATGCTGTAAACTTATGGGCAAATTTTATTATAAATTTTCACTGCTTCTGAATTGTTAATTTCGGTATCATCATAAAATTTTTATTTCGATGCCAGCCAAAATTTTATAGTAAATAATCCTCAATTATTTATCTAATCACTTCCACGTATAACTAGTAATAAAATTTTCAGCAAAAAAAAAAAAAAATACTTAAACCCAAAAAAAAATATTAACCCAGAATAGCTATCGATAACTACAAAAATGTTATTGATCCTATTTAAAAAAAACTCCAATCGTTAGACAAATCAGAACTGCAATATATTCCAAACAATACTTTTACTTCAGCATTTGAAACGAGACAACCCACTAACAAAGTCTTGATAACAAATTGTCTAAACTAAAATTGTTATTTCGATAACCTCAAACCTACTAAATTAAAATTGATAAAATGCATATTAATTGCAGTTGTTTATATGACGTTAAAACAATACTGTACTGAAATACATTATGAAATTTGCCCTGTGGCAATCCGTCTCGCATATGCAACCTACCTGCTCTTATACGTAAAAACCGCACGTCAGTTTGGCAATATTTTCGAAAAAGGAGACACGGAGGAGATTGGAAGATAAACAAAAATCCAAAAATAGAATATCTGTATGGGGCTGTGTTGATCACTTCTGATTAAAAATAATAACATAAAGCTGAATAGAAAAGAAAACTATGAATTAGTTACATTGCATTCAGAGCCTTACTTAGGTGAGTTGGCTAAGATCGCAGCTTAGTATAGTTATGTTTGTAATGAAGTAATGTAAATAATTTCGAGTCCTACAGCCGACGGGTTGTTGAAAAATTATCACCCAGGGACAATCTGACAATAAAACAGTTTTATATAAAAATCACTGATGAAGCCTGTCCATAGAAAAAGGCAGAAACTAAATCTAGTCTGATTTGAAAATTAATGTGCTTATAATGCGTCTGTGCTTGTTAATCTTTAAGGGGTATGCGATGATGAAAAATATGTTTGCAAATCAGGTTATGATGGTCAATTCGGTAATGATTGGTGGTCTAAAGGTTACAAATTTTCAATTGGTGCTCATCCCATAATCTGCTAATAGACTGGTGATTTTTACAAATTTAAAATTCTCTAAAGATTCAGCCTTTATTCAAGTACTAAAAATTTTCCTAAGTGGAATTTTAAACAGTTCTATTAATACCCTAAAAAGCACCAATATTAACTAAAACTTGCATCTTTCCAAATCCGCATTTTTTTGTACCTTCAACTTTCAATAACTATCGGTTTGGACAATCTAGTAAAAAAAAGAATTTCGCCACAATAAAATTATCAATTGTAATCGAATGTATGTGACTGTTTATTTTATAAAATTTTGCCCCTAAATTCATAAAGGCTTTGTAAAATTATAGGAGGTTTATTGAACAAATTTTGTATGAAAATGACGTTTTGTAAACCTGCTATAACTTTACAAAGCATTTATGAATTGAGGGGTTAATATTTAAATTATGTAGAAAATTGTAAATACAGAAATGCTTATAAAAATAGCACGACCTCACATGTCGCAAAAATATTTTGGCGCTCTTGATACATTTTTTTGCTGACATTTTATTTTTTCATCTTTTGGTGGCTCGCTATCGGTGCCATCTTTGTATCTTAAACTGGCAATGTTTAACTTTTAAACATCCAATATGAAATTTATACAAGTCGACAAATGAACTTCACTTTTAGAAAATTTTTTAAAATTTACGCATTTTTTAGATACTACAGGCATTATTATATTTTGTGTCCTTCTAAGGTGCAAAATAAAAGAAATTTCAAGTTTTCCTTTGTTTTAGTTTGCTAAAAAACAAAAAAACACACTTTTTGAAATAATTCAATATGCGGAAATCGAAAAAAATGCTTTTTTTTACCAAAAAATACACTTAACGTAGTATGTCTGTTGGTTCAACAGAAAAATTAATGAAATTTAAAGAAATGTATTCCTTTTTTGGCTTAGAATCGATTTCTTAATTTTCCCAACATTTTTGTTAAATTTAACAAATTAAAATTTAAGAACAAAATTAATCAAACTAAATATTAAGATTTAAGGTTCTCTGGACCTTCCCCGAACCTGGTGATATTAGCTCCATAATAGGACGTGTATTGATACTCCGTAGAGGCAACGTTTTCTCCGTTTTGCTCTATCTCTCTTAGTTTTCGAGATATGAGCCATTTTATGAATTGGAATTGGGCTCCAACAAGAACCATTTTTGTATAGAGGTAACCTTTTCACGGGTAGTTTACGTAATTAGGGGTAATAGAGATTTTCATCCTTATGCGTTGTCTCTCTTAGTTTTCGAGTTATGGGCGATTTGAAAAAAATCAACGATGGGGGTGAAATAGCGTCATCTTTAAACTTCGGATACACTGGCGATGCTATCCATCGGTTAACAGCAGAAACATGAAGTTGTTATATTTCAACAACAAATTGCATAAAATTTATCAAATAGATTCTTAAAAATTAGTTATTTCGAAAATTTTGAAAATTAATAAGCGTTTTTTTAATCACCTGGATTTAGAATTTTTCATACAAAATGTGGATTTATTAAATCAAAAAAAAAAGTCGGATTTATTTGTCTGGGTTTACATATAACAATAAAAGCACAATTATGTGAAACACTCTATTAATTTAAGTCAGAAAAAAATACGAATGAAAATTAAAAGAGAAATAACAAAATTGCAAAACTAACACATAAAAGGTTTTTCTTAAAATTTTTTGTATGAAATAAGTTTAGAAAAAAAAAAACTACACCTCACCAAATACATATTTTCTATCTTGGACATGGAGAAATAGCTGGAATAGATATGGCAATTTTTCACACTATTGTAAGGAATTTAATTAAATTCAATTAGTGAATATTAATTGTGTAAAAATAAAAATTGAAGTGATAAAACTGAAAAGCCAGTCTGTTTATCGCTGCTTTATATAAAATATAATTAAAAATTAAAAGTTATAGTAAAATCCTTCATCATCGAATTCGGTATTAAAAATTAGGGTGAAAGAAGTGTCGGACAGAAATTTTTTTTTTTAAATTAGGAGAATCTAACGCCATCTGTTGAGAACTTTTAGAACTAATTTTTGGATTTATTAAATCCAAGTGATTAGTAAAAGCAGCTAATGTTAAAGTAGTGAGAATTTTTAGTATTGTATTAAATGAACACAACTAAAATCTTTGTTTAAATCAGTGTTTCAACTAAAAATTTATAAAAAATTAGTCACATCGATTTGAAATCGGTTTGACATATTGGTTTACTAATGTATTATTTTGAGTACATGACTCTGAGCTTTTATCTTAAAATATTTATACACATGAAAACTTATTTACACATAAAACTTATTCGTAATTTACACAAAAAACTTAATTTAGAGCAGTATATTAAAAAACATTCAAAACATAGTGTTATCAATTTTAGGACAACAGCAACAATTTCATTTTGCCTTTGGCCAAAGACCGTTTCATTTTTCAACGGATCCTCTATCAGGTTTTCGTATGCCACCCATTGGCAATTGTCAAAGTAAGTACTGAAATTAACAATATAAACTAATTAAATAAAATGAAATACATATTAAGCATGGTTGTTAAAATTTTGTATATAAATATTAATTTATTAAATTGCTTGCTTTTTCTGTAATTTTTCAAATTTAAGTTAATTTTGTTTATGTTTTTATATTTAAAATAAAAAAAAATTAATAGTAGTTAAGTGTATGAATTTTGGTTTTTACTTATATAGAATTAACTAAAAAAAAAATGAAATAATACCACTGTCAGACACCACAAAATCGAACCTCAAAAAGCCGCATAAAAATCCACACAAAAACGATTAGTTTGTTGGTTTTTTAGTATTTTTTTTTTTTTGTAGGAGACTTTTTTTTTTTTTTTTTTTGAAAGCATTGAGGTTTTTGGGTGACGTATGCGTGATTTTGTTTTTAAATATGAATTTTAGTTTTAATATTAAAATATACTGAGGTTTAATTTGTTTTTTTTTCTCCATTCTAAAATGAGTTTATGTACATAGTTTTTATTTATTTTTTATTCATACATTTATTAATGATGCATTTTTATAATTTATAAAATAAAAAAAAAGAGCATCGAATATTACATTATATAGTACATTGTGTATTTTTTCCACATTGAGAGATTGTGGTATTTAATATGTGGCCTTTAAGTTGTATTTTATTTAATTTCTATAATTTTAAATATTATGGGTAGTCACATGCAGTCAACTTTCATGCAAATGTATCGTATTTTTAAGCAGTAGCTCAAAAATTATTTTTATCAAATACTTTTCCAAATCAAAGAATAAGCAACAAAATGGCATCAATTTGTCGTTAATTTTAAAGATATTAAATAGCATATTCTTTTATATTATAAAATTTGTTTAAATTAAAAACAAACAAAAGGGAAATTTTGTAAACCTTCATATAGAACATACTAAAATAAGAAGTATCCTGTTGTCCTGTCCCTAGATATTTTTTTTTATTCAATTTTAGTTTCAAACCAAAACTCCTAAATTATAAATATTATTTTGGCAAAATTGTCAAATTGTAAGTGCATATTTTTCTGAATTTTAGTCGATATTTATGGATTTGTAGTACACATATTTTGACTTTGGTATACTCAAAAATTTGCCGATATATTTTAATAGAGCATATACCCGGTTTTACGGTCGACCGGTCTACCCGGTCAGACGGTTTTAAAACCGGTCGACCGGTCTTTACGGTGTACCCGGTGTTTAAGGTCTACCCGGTCTTTAAGGACGACCGGTCGACCGCGTAGACCGGGTTTTAATACTATTTACCGAAAAAGACCGTGGTATTTTCATATAAATGTATGCAAAGTGAAGGACTTTCTGAACTCAAGAGCCAGTTTCGGAATATTTTTGCTCCACACATTGTAAAAAAGTTTTCAGTTCTAAGTCAGAATTATGTCTAGATTATTTCTGTAAAATTGTAGCCCATAACGACCACGAACAAAAAAACGCCGTACATGGGACCGAAAAAGACCGTGGCATTTTCATATAAATGTATGAAAAGTGCAGGACTTTCTGAATTCAAGAGCCTGTTTCTGAATATTTTTGTTCCACACGTTGAAAAAAAGTTTACAGCTCTAAGTCAGAATTACGTGTAGATTATTTTCCCAAAAGTTTAGCCTATAGAGACCCAGGAGAAAAAAACGCCGTGCATGGGACCGAAAAAGACCGTGGGTCTTTCATATAAATATAATACGAAACACTCGTACATAGTATATAGGTAATTTATTATAAATTTCCAAGAATTAATCGATTTTTACAAATTTATCAATTTTTATAAAATTTATTGTTTTTTTTTAAAGTTTATCGGTTTTTGTAAAATTTTTCAATTTATCAATTATTCAAAAATTTATCGATTTTTTTTAAATTTATCGATTTTTTAAAAATTGATCGATTTTCAAAATTTTATCGTTTTTTCTAAAATTTCTCGATTTTTTTAAAAATTTATCAATTTTTAAGAAATTTATTGATTTTTCAAAATTTCATGATTTTTACAAAATTTTGCTGATTTTTCCTATTTTTTTCAATTTTTCGAAAATTTATCGATTTTTAAAAAATTTATAGATTTTTAAGAAATATGTCGATTTTTCAAAAATTTATCGATTTTTTAAAAATTTAATTTAAATTTTCAAAAATTCGTAATTTTTTAAAAATTTATAAATTTTTTTAAAATTTATCAATTTTTCAAAAATTTATTGTATTTTATAAATTTTTATAAAACATGGATTTTTCATAAAATTTCTTAAAAAAATTTTAAATTTTTATAAATTTTCGATTTTTAAAAATTTTTTCATTTTTTAAAAAATCTATCGATTTTTAAAAAATCTATCGATTTTTAAAACATCTTTCGATTTTGTTTTTTAAATATATCGAATTTTATAAAAACGTATCGATTTTTATAAAAACGTATCGATTTTTATAAAATTAATTTTCATTAAAATTATCGATTTCAAAAAAAAATTTATAAAATCTATGATTACACTATTCGACATTCAAAATCGGGATGGGATGAAACCAACGGGAAATGTTATATCGGTCAAAAACAAGTTATACGTGTCCCGGCGTTTCGCTGGGTCACCCCTAGAAATCGAGATATATCTTTTTTTTGACATAACTCGAGAACCGCTAGTCCGATTTTGCTCAAACAATTTTAAAAAATTAAAAATTACAGTTCCTTTAATATGTTCATATAACGTTTTTCTATATACTCAACAGTTTTGCCGGTAAAAATAAATGTTTGTTACCGCTACCATAAAAATCAATAACCTTTTGTTTATTACTTTTTTTTAATATTTTAGGCAAAAAATATTTTTTTCTTCATACATTTATTTTTACCGGCAAAACTGTTGAGTATATAGAAAAACGTTATATGAACAGATTAAAGGAATTGTAATTTTTAATTTTTTTAAAATTATTTGAGCAAAATCGGGCTAGTGGTTCTCGAGTTATGTCAAAAAAAAAGACCACCAAAGGTCAAATCGATATATCTCGATTCCTAGGGTTGACCCAGCGAAACGCCGGGACACGTATAACTTATTTTTTACCGATATAACTTTCCCCGGTAGTTTGAACCCTTCCCAATCACTGACCCCTACCATTTGTCTCACAGTGTTATTTATCAAAATTCGATTTTTATAAAATTCATAGATTATTTTTATATAAAATTTACATAATTTTAGCAATTTTCATATTTTTTAGTATTATGTGCTAAAAAGTACCAAAAACCTACCTTTTGTAAATAGTATTAAAACCCGGTCTGACCGGGTAGACCGTAAAGACCGGGTAGACCGGGTTTTAAAACCGGTCGACCGGTCTTTACGGTCTACCCGGTCGACCGGTTCTGACCGTAGCCTCTAGTATATGCAGATAAAGAGACGACAAATATATTTACCTGTAAAATAACTACATATTTTGTTAATTTTAACTGTTGAAAAACAAGTAACAATTTGAGTATTAATAACTAACAATCCCGGTGAAAAATGTCCATATATGAACATTTATGGTTCAACCATATATGTATGGATCCGAAAAATGAGGTAACACCTAAGTATATGTTCATATATGGACATATATGAACATATACATTTATTAAATATATGCGAATACATGCGAACGTTGCTGTCCTTTATTATAAGGTTGTACGATAGATATAAATTTATGTATGACATTCAAATTAGACGCTACATATGTTCCTTTTTTTATTCATGGCATTAAATATAATTCCATATTTATCCAAATATGAGTTCCTTTTACATATATGGAAAAATGTATAAATTGAATAACATATACTTTCACATTTGTCCATATATGAGTGCTATTTCCATATATGAAATAACAGATGCTTCCATATATGTCTGTATATGAAATTTTTTACATATATGGAATCACATATACTTCCATATATGTTCACATAAAATCCATATATGTTCATAAAAAATCCATATTTGTTCATATGTATCCATACATAAACCATATATGAACATGTTTGAGCGTATATGAACATTTTTCACCGGGATGCGATAAATAAAAATAAATGACAAAATTATTACAAGTCAAAAAAATTGGAAGTCATGCTTTGCAAACCAAAATGATGCGCTTATCTGTAAGGATAACGCTATTTTAGACCACTTCAGTAACAGTATTTTAAGGATATCGATATTACATTTATTTCGGTATCGGTATTTTAGAGATAACTGTATCACAGTTATTTCGGTAATTGTATTTTAAATATAATGGTATATCAGTTATTTTGGTAGCATTATTTTAAGGGTAACGGTAGTCATTTTTAGTGGTTTTGAATCGATAAAGTTATTTCAGCGGTATTGCTTGCAATCTTTGATTTATAACAACATTTTTCGAAATATTAATTTGAATACCATTAATGTTCACAACTTGTTTATTTGCCAGTCTATTGAATTGTTTGTTAACGGTATTTATAATATTGGCCACTTTATTTAACCCATGTTTATAGAATGCTATACAAAAAAAAAATTCAGTGGTTAAAATACATATTATAAAGTTTTTTTTCACAATTTTTCACAAACAAAAAAGCTTTTTTCTACCATATAAATTTAAAAAATTATTTAAAACGATTACTATTTTATAGACATAGTTTGGTTAAATAAATTATCCATAATAACGCACGGTACTTTCCACATACTCCCAATGTCCTTAGAATATTCAACAATCCTTTAGCAATTATTTTATATTACGCCTATTTTCCATGCAGTCCCAAAACTGTTTTTGAATTTTCGTTTTTTGATATTCATAAATATAAATAATTTTTATAATAATACATAATTTATTCATAAATAAATTACCTTTCAGTTGTGTTTGTATGAGGTTTCTGATTGTCGTTATATTATATGCACAATCTACAAATTGTTTCTACCATATATATACAAATTAAAAATTGAATTATGCATTTTCTGGAAAAAGGCATTAAATTAATGTCATAAACATCAGTGGTATAAATTTAATAAATTTTATGATGTTGTATTATCATTATTATCAGCTAATGAATTAAATTTATTTTTATCATTTAGGAGCATAGTACATATTGATGGTCGTAAATTGAAGACACGTAACTGATAAATTTTTTTTTAAACTTGAAGTAAGCATACCGAACTACTTCTACTTTATAAAAAAGTCATTCGGCAACTTTGTCTCCAATTATAAAAAAATTTTCTACTACAAGGAATCAATTTGTGATCATGAAAGTGCGATATTAAAATTACTACTAATAAATATGAGCCTGCCATGCCAACTACCCAGCTAAAAAAGTATATCCAGTACTACTGCCGAACTAACAGTGTTTACAGTCTTTTATGATACCAATACAAATTGTAACAATCTTTTTACAATAATCTTTACAAAAAGTTGCCGAAGTAGGTGGGGTTACATGTTGAGTAATTCAGCACTTATTTTTAGTAATTTATATTTATTTATAATAATTTGACGCAATTTATAATAAAATTAAAAACAAAAAAATAAAAATTCATAACTGTTCTAAATTTTTAGTAATATAGACAACTCGTGTTATCTAAAATTCAGCCAAATTTTTTTTTTCTATTTCCGGTTATTTATAAATAACGGGTGTCCTTCTATTGGTTTAGAAGGTGTTAACTGAATTTAATTTGAAGAAAAAATTCGTCGAAATTATATTCAACTTAAATATTCCATAAATTTTCAAATATTTGTTCTTTAATCAGTTGGGCCTGCAGTACGTATAATCAACATCATATTTACCAATTGCCCTGTTGTCTTCAATATATTGAACAAAGACATCACTCAACAAGCAAACGAGCCCAAAAATTAATAAAAAAAGAGCTCAAAATTTATTGTGAGCAATTCAAAAATGATTCAAAAAAATATGCAGAAAAAATTCTATAGGCTGAAAAATTAATCTCTTTTAGTCTTTTTTGAATTGTTCCCCAAATATTCAAATATTTATGTTTACATCTCTGAGTAATTTCTGATCCATCTTTTGGTTAAGTTTTTGAAAAAAATTCAAAAATTTAAAAAAACAAGTGCTTTTTTTAAAAGATTTTTGGCTCATATTATAATTACGCAGACAGAAATTGCCAACTGTACCATAAACAAAACACTGGCAGAGCACTGATTTTGTAAAAATTACTACGCTTTGCTAAAATAAGGTAAAGTCGGAAGGTCTCTTGTTCGATTCCCGTCACGAACATACAATTTTTTGTTTTCTTTTTTTTATTTTTTTTATATTTTTTTTATGAAATTACATTTCTTTTTATAAAATTTAATTATTTTTTATAAAATAATTTTTCTTAATTTTTTTTTTGACCATCTATATTTTGGTTTTCCTGACATTACGCCAACGTTGGCAAGCGAGTTCCAGCAGACGTTATGCCAATGTTTACATATTAGCCATTGTTGTCATTCATTTATTATTTAAGCTATGTTGTACTACATGTCTCCTTATCTTAGTGTGCAGAGCGATTGTCTGGCAATCTGACGGCCCGGGTTCGAGTCACAGCCCGACCATGTTTTATTTAAAATAATTATGATAAAAATTTTTTTTTTGGAAAAAAATTATTTTTTTTAAGTTTTTAGAACATCAAGTTTTTGGTTTTTCCAACATCATGACAATGTTGGCCGCTTAGTGACACCAACCTTTTGCCGACGCTTGTAAGTTAGCTGCAACTGCTGTTATCATTGATCTATTTTTTTAGTTATTAGATATTACAAGTTTGGTTAGAGATCCCTGCTGACAACCTGGCGGCCTGGGTTCAATTCCCATCAGAACCATGTTTTTTAAAACAATACTAGAAACAATTTTTTTAAATTTTTTTGAAAAAAAAATATTTTGAAAATCTATTTTTAGACCACCTTTTTTTCAATTTTAACAACGTTGGCAAGTTAGCGTCAACCAACGGTTGGCCGCTGTTATCAATCGGGTAACAGGACTACACTGTCAAGATTGTTAACCCCACGTTCTGCCAACGCATAACCGACCATCGCCAACGGTATGCCAACATTGTGCTGATTGTATTTTTCTGCTTGGGTACTTATATAGAAAATGAGTATTTTCTTCAAAACAAAGCAGAGAGATAATTGGAAACTTTCTGAAAGGCTAGAAAAATATTTAAACTTCTTTCAGAAATTAAAAAAATTAAAATATAATTTCGCCGATTTTTAGATAAATTTAGCTATATACTAGGGTGATGCTAGAAGCACCCGACCTGACATAAAGTAGTACACTCACAAAAAAAAGCCCAAACAAATAGTTAAAAATTCTGCTAAATAACAGAAATTTCAATGATATTGAGAATCATTGTCTAATAAATTTAGATGACCTATATTTTAGGTAAAAAAGTTAGTTCAAATACAATCATTTATAAGAAATGTTTGTTTAATGGAAATGAAAATTACTCAGTTGAAATCACCACTTGTTTTCTGCTAAATTTTAGTTGGTTAAAAACAGTTAAAAAATTCAGTTAACATTCAAAAGTTTAGAAGAATATTCGTTTAATAGAAATGAAAGTGGGACAGTTGAAATCAGCAAAACATGCTGCTAAAATTACAATCACTTTTTGTTATTAATTGAATAAAAACAAATTCATAAATAATATTGTTAATTTTATTTTCGAATAAATTACACAATCCAAAAACACTATTTGCACTAAATATCATTTTTATTTTCTTGCCAATATGTGTGCCAGCGGAAGTTGTATTAGTTGGTTCCTTTTTTTCGTCCACCTGCAAATAGAATTGAGATGAAAATGTTAAAGAGCTGAAAGAAAAGAAAAACAATAACATATTTAATACTACTCCCGTAAATAAATATAGTTTATATTATAAAACAAACCTCATTATTTTATTTTAATACAATTTTAACTGCGAAATGTTAATGTCCAGTATACCTCCGTTTTCTTTTGCGTTCCTCTGCTGACCAAAAGAAACAAGAGAAAGCATGCTCTTATCATATTATTTTATTTACTAGAACTTTCTTAACAAGCGCCATATCATTTTTATTTGTATTGGTCGAAAAACTCACCACCACACTTAAAAAAGAAGCGTCATCAGCAGAGTTGCCAACTCTTGAAGGTAGGAAAGCACCGTGAGCATTATGCAAACGGGTAAAATGGGTAAACATTTACCAAAAATGGGGTAAAAAAGCACGATATTAATTTTTCAGTCAAGAATCTAAAAATACATTTTAGCTTTGAAAAATCATGTAGAAAAGTTTCAAAAAATAACCAAAAAAGGGATAAAAAGCACCAAACTAATATTTCAAAATTTTGAAGTTTTAATATGACGAAGTTGCTATTTAAAATTGTACTACAAACATTGTGAAAAAACGTATTTTTTGTATAGTTCGTATTATTTTTTCAACTTTGACAGAAAATTCAAGAAAAATTTTAAAAAGCGACAACAAATTCCAAAAATGTAAACTGTACAAAAAGCACTAAAAGCACTGCCAGAAATCTGAAAAAGCACTGTAAATACCCGCTTTTTTTAAACGGGTATTTGTAAAAAATCACCGGGTACGGGATTGAAAAAAGCACCTAAAATATCCGAAAAGCACTGAAATGGCAATACTGGTCATCAGTGATGACTCATCACCAGAGAAGACAGAAAAAAGCAAAATCCGATGTGTTTAAAGCAAAAAAATATTGCAAAAAAGCAAGAAAAAAGCAAAAGTAAAAAAACTTGGAAAAACAACAGTTTCAAAAAATAAAATTCAAAGTTAAGAGAAAAAATATTTTTTTTTTGTGACAAAAAAAGTATTTTTGAACAAAAAGTCTTAAAAAAAGGAACTCAAAGCTCAAAAATCTTAAGAAAAAGCTATTTTAAAGCTAAAAAACGGAAAATCCAAAAAAGCATAAAGAAGCAAATATGAGTAAAACAAGCAATAAAAAGCATAAAAAGCAAAAATAGCAATTTTGTCTTCTCTGCTCATCACACACATTAAAATACAATTACTAGAAATTTTCTAATTTGTATTGGTCGGCAAACTCACGAATACACACTTAAAAAAAACCATCACCAATCACTATACACTAGCGCCCCTATAGTTTTCTTTTGACAACACAAATATTAAAAAAGTTTCCAACAAATATATCTATATTAGCTGATACATTGTCAAAATCATTTATAAAAAAATAGCTAAATATCAGGAGGAAAAATTAGTTCAAGTACAGCAGAAATATGTTTTTGTGGTGAAATTGGATAACTAAAAACTTTAGCTAAACAACGGATTTAAACGAAAACAACAGGAAAAATTAGTTCAACTGAATTAGAATGCATTTAACAGACTTTTGTACTAACTTTTTTTTTATGAGTTTAGTTTGAGAAAAAGTACTTTGGTAAAAAGTGGCACCCTTATAAAACGTACGTTTTAAATTTGAAGTTACCACGTTGTTCAGTATTTTTTTGGAGTCATCAATAAATAAAGAATTTCAATGAATTTGTAAAGGCGAGAAAGAATGCATTGTTTCATTAATATAATGCACCAGTCTGCACATTCACTATTCCGATGACCAAAATCAATGAATTGAATTTCGATTTACTTCATCACGCACCTTGTTCGCCAGACTTAGCTCTCACGGATTATTAAAAAAAAAAAATGGCTCGGTGGTTCAATCCAACAGTGAAGAGTTGGAGTCTGCGGTTAATGGCTATTTTGAGGAGCTAGACATTTCCTACTACAGGGTGGCCCAAAATTACCGTAGGGAGCCATTGTGTCCCTCGCAGTGTGTGCTGTGGCTTCATCCTGTTGGAACCATATTTTCGGATGGTTTTCCACGGCTGGCCTTAACTTTTTCCAACATTGACCGATATCGAGCATCGTTTTTATTTTCAAAAAGATATGGGACAGCTATCCTTTTCAACGAAACATCGCACCAAACAGTACACTTAAGTGGCTGTAATTGTCGATGTTGAACTACTCTTGGATTTTCCGTAGCCCATATCTTGCAGTTTTGCCTATTAACGAACCCATTTAATTGGAAATGGGCTTCGTCGTAAATTATGAATAAAACCATGATTTTCTTCTGCTTTTTGCCGGAAACAAAATATACTGTTGTATACTGTTCATACATTTTAAATTCCTCAAGTCTTCTTTAGAAAATACTGAAAAAAAAAATTCTACTAAAAAAGTTTTAAGGAATTCAAACCCCTTAGGTAGTTTTAGGCCACCCTATATAATAAGGATATCAAAGCTATTGATCGCTGTGAAAGTGTATCGAGCTAAAAGGAAACTATATATATATGTTCCCTCGGTTCCTATAAGGAGCATAGGGCCTTATGTTGAGAACTAAAGAAAATTTTTCCCAAATTAGCTGTGATTTCTTTGTTGGGTGGGGTAGTTTTGGGAATGCCCTCATATAACACTAAATTTTCAGTACTAGTTCTTTGTTAAATTATAATAAAATTATAATAACTATTATATTGAAATTAAGTGCTTAATTTCATAATATTTAATCACGCCAACTCCCATACTGCGGCCCTATGTTCCACTGGGAATTAAAGGATTAAATATATACTCCCATACTTGTTGGAGAATTGAAAAACTTCTTACAATTCTTATTAGTTTCATATACATAGGATAATAAATACTGTAAATTTGGCATTGATAGTAAAGAGCTGCAATGAAACATTCTTTTGCACGCTCTGTTGCCAGATTTGTCGATTTTTAATACTAAAAATAACAAAAATAGACAATTTTGCTTATATATACTTATTTACAGGATATTAAAATTTAGATCATAAAAAAACAAAAACAAAGCAAAACCTTGGGGTTGTATAAGAGAATGTTTTGCAAGACATTCATGCTGCTGTTTAATTGATAGGATATAAATTCTTCTGTAGCGGAACATTATGCAAAAATTTTGTATGAAAATCGCATACGTATGAGTAATATTAAATGTTGCTTATACACCCAGTAGTGTTTACAAGGAAGGTCTGTGAGTGCGTGGTTCACTTAGATTTGGATGAAATTTGAATATGTGATAGGTTCGATAATACCGCAACTAAATATTATAAATATTATCTGTTTATATTTTTCAAGCGCTTAAACGTAGATTTGCTTTAAATACTTAACGTTGATATAGTTTTAACCCTCTCATGACCGTCAGTGGCGTTTCAATCGGTCAAACTCAAAATTTTCATAAAAACTAAATTTAGTAGTTAATTTTGTAGATGTTATTACCGGCCATGCGCGGTTCCAGCAATTAATATAAGGGGAAAAATCAAACGCCACAGTAGACAAATACATTGAGTTGGCCACTGAGGCGTATGATTTTTCCCCTTATATTAATTGCTGGAACCGCGCATGTTACCGGCAATAACAATTTTGTATTGCAGAAGTTTCTTAGGTTGAGTGAAGGAAAGTTTCTACAGAAAGTGAATGAAAAATTTCTTAAATTTTATAGAAAAATTTTTATTTATTCTATAAAACAATTTTTAGTCAAACATTTTTATTGGGTGTATGAAATTTTTAATAAATAATATGAAATGTTGGTTTTTAATTTTTACTTAAAAAATAAAAATTGTTTTTTTTTCGACCTTTTTAATTGATTAATTAGAAATTTATTAATTTAGCTCGAGACCAATTTCCTTATTATGAATTAACATAATAAGTACTTTTTTCAAGAACTGATATTTTTCTTCATCAGGATACTCTCCTAACAAATACTTTACAGAGTTTTTGCTTTCAAAAACCTCTACACTTTCAGGAATAAAAAGACGAACGTTTCGGGGACTTTCCAGGTCCCCTTTATCAGTTTTCTTTAGAAAGTGGTGTCAGTAGTGCAATGCAATTTGAAGCATCATAATCTGATATTAAATGTAGTCTGCTACATCAACAAAATGGGAATGGAGCAAACAATAAAATATGTTTTCGAAGTCTTCTCCAAAGCACAGACAACATTAGAAATATTATGAAAGTTTTTTGTTTTTGTATTTCATACCATCGTTATAAATAAATACAAATTTAATTTTTACGTTTCTTCTTTGTTCACAAAGTGAATGAAAAAATTCTTAAATTTTGTGAGAAAATATTTATTTATTCTATGAAACTATTTTTAGTTAAACTTTTTTTATTGAGTGTATGAAATTTTTAATAAATAATATGAAATTTTTCTCAAAATTTTATGAAAAACTGCGTTAATTCTATAAAAATTTTCAATTAATTGAATTAATGTAAAAATTCATTAGTTACATTCAAATAATACTCTCAGTGCATAGTAGAAAACCCTTAAGCGAAGCGCATGAAAAGAATATATTGCCGCAATATCTTCTTAGCAATATATCTTCCAAATATTGACAAGAGATTTTAAGCAAAGATTTTACTACCACAAAAAAGTATTTTCACCTTGAACTTGTGTTACCTTCTGCAATTGTTAACAAATGTATTTAAACAATTTATCAGCAATACCTATGCGTTATTTTATTAAATATTATTCAAAAGTACATACAAACAAAAAATACCACTATATAAAATTAAAAATCAAAATTGTTATTTATTTATTATTTATTTAAATATTTTATTAAGCTAACCCGCACGACTTAATTACTGGCGAAATAAAAAAATCACATACACACACATATACAAATGCATAAAAACAAATATTTTATTAATTTCACAATTTTAAATGACAGCTACACAAATATTCGCATACACACATAGGCTGCACACACATGTATTGTACATTTACAACAATATATTTTTTTTTTTTTGCACAAAAATCACAATATTTAACAAACTATGAGTCAACACTAAGTAAAACATAAATGTTGTATAGTTTTTGTTAATGTTGCTATTATTGTTGGTAATAAAGCCACATAATTAAAGGAGGTAGAAAATGTTTAAGCCAATAGCATTAATAAAGCCACCACAAAATCAATATTCACCATTTAAACTGGTACCGCGCGCGCCTATAAAAACTAATTAATAATTTTCGAATGGTCTATTAATTAAGCCTAATTATTATACACATACATATATTCATATAATTTTTTTTTATTATAACTTTTCATATACAAATGAAAACACATACATTATGTATAATCCATTTACATATACAGTGTATAAATACGTGGGTTAATTGGTAAAAGCCGCTAAAAGGAAATGAGTTTATTGAAAATTTTCATGAAAGCGGATGACTAAATTTCTAAGTGGTTCCATAAAATGTAACCAAATATATGGAGCTACACCAAGAACGCAAGCAGGATTTTTGTTTGATCCAATATGAGCTCCCAGACAGAAATTGACAACTGTACCAAAAATAATACACTGCCAGAGCAGTGATTTTAAAAGAAGTTTTTAAGTCTGGAGGTCTCGAGTTCGATTCGGTTTATCGAATTAAAAAAAAAAAATTAAATCAGAATTTAAAAATATATGTACTACATAATATAAAAAACAGCGATAACATCCAATGGAGCCTCAAAAATATTACACCGACTAACAAATATCAATTTTTTTGCACAGACTTCATGAAAAAATTTTAAAAATATTTTCGCCTACTAGATACGAATATTAAGTGAAAAATTCCTTCTCCTTTATTTAAACCTTTATGCTGGGAAAAATACTTTATGGCTCAATATGACGTACAAGTAGGTACTTAGGAGTCTCTTATTTTTAATGAGTTTGAATTAAAAAAAAAATAACTTCATTTTAAGAAATGTTTAAGTTTTAAGTTCTACGGACTACGTAAATATCTCTCAAATCTACTTTTGAGAATTTTCCGTGGAGCACTTAAGTTTGGTAAAACAGTTAGACACAATAAAATTTTATTAATACATTCATAGCAATAAACCTGTGAAAATAGCAAAACAATTAGTAGCTTTTTTGCTATTTTTACAGGTTTATTATTTAAAGGTGACTTTACAGACATTTTTTTGCCGATTTTTGCGAAACGTTAGTAAGATTAGAAGAGCAAAAATAAACTGTTGAATATAATAGTCATCTTGCTAAAATCAATAGAAATATATGATGAAAAATTGCTGATTTCACAAAAATAAATTTTTATTCTCTTAAAACAATTACAATTTTTTGTGTTTTTTTATTCTACTAATATTCAGAAAAATTTGTTGCTGATTCTAACAGAGTAAATTTTATTTCAACTAACTAAAATTTAGCTCAAATACAACTAAAATTCTATATATTTTGAAGCTTTACTTTTGCTATTGTTAACTTACTAATATTTAGCAAAGAAAATCTGATTATTTCTGCATTTTTAGCAGATTTAGCAAAACTTTTTACATACACTCAGATAAAAAAGTTAGTAATAAAATTTGTAAACAGTTTCCAATTGCACTTTACTAGTTTTATACTGATTTTTAGAACAATTTCTTTTTTTAGTAATCATTTTTGCTATTCTCTTATTACAAATTACGGATTTTTTACTAATTCTCGCTGTTGATTTCAGAAAAACATTTTACTAATTTTTCAAAACCGAGTGCTAAATTTAGCAGAAAAATATACTAATTTAAAAATATTTTTTTTTTGATTTTTTATAATTCTTGTTTAGTTTATATTTGTTACTATTGATATATTCTTAGTTTGGAAATAACACTCAGACAATTTTATTGTATCTCCAATGCGTAAAAAGCTAATAAATGGAGAACCGTTTGCAATTTCGACTCCAAATTTCAAGCACGATGAAGTAATTATACGCTTGTTACAATCGAAAGAAAAAAAAAATTTTATTATTTTTTTTAGATTTTACAGTTCTTTTATTTTTTAGTACACTTTTTTGCTAATTTCAGCAGATTAATTTTAAATTACAGTTTACAACAATTTAGTGAAATTTAGTAGCTGCAACTAATTATTTACACTAATTTCATTGTACTAAAATTATGATATTTAGTAAGTTTTTTAACTGACTTTAGCAAATCGATTTTGAATTGCAGTTTACATAAATTTTACTAAAATTTAATAGCGGCTACTAATTTTTTCTACTAATTTTATTGTACTATAGATCAACAGACATGTGTTGCTAAAATTAGCTAAAAATATCGCTGGCCTTAAAACAGTTAAATTTCCCGTAATAACAGCAAAATTTTCAGTACCCAAGTAAAAAAAAGTGATATGGAGCCATATGAAGTTATATTTGATTATATATAATCTTTTATGTAATTAGATATAATTATATCCGAAAAATGAGAACATCTTATTGTATCTTATTGTATCGAATTGTATAGAATTGTATACAATTTGGTACAATTTGATACAATTTTATGCAATTCGATACAATTGTATCCGAATTTTGTCCTCATCCAATTACATCAAATTATATCTTTTTGTATAAAATTATATAAAATGTTATAAAAGTGGACATAGTTTGATACAATTATATCTAAATATTGACCTCATACTTTTTATCATATTATATAGGACCATATCTAACAATATACAAAAATTATTTTTTTAAATAAAAAAGATATGCAATATCTGGAGATCAGACCTGGGGGATTTCAATTACAATTGCAAATAAATGTAATTGAAATAAAAAAAAAAACAATTACATTTCATGTAACTGTAATTGAAAATTTTACAATTACAAGTAATTGTAATTGAAAGTGATTTCATTTACAAATTTCAATTACATTTAGAATTAAAGTGTTTTTTGTTAAAATTTTGTAGAAAAAACTGACTGGGATAGGTTGGATAGGCGTGGATAAGTATAAAAAGAATACGTCATGTTGGGCTGACCCCTCACTTGTGCTTTTTGTCATTATTTCTTTTCCGAAAAAAATGTAATTGTAATTGAAATTTTTTCAATTACAATTATATGTAATGTATAATTGCAAATTTTAAATTACAAATTACTTGTAATTGTTTTTTTTAATTACAAATAATATGTAATTGTAATTGATTTTTTTTCAATTACAATTACATGTAATTGTGTAATTGCATGTGTAATTAATTTCCAAATATAATGATTAACCCAAAGGTCTGCTGAAGATCCTCTAATTTCGATAAATCTTCCATTACTTTTATCCAGATTTACCATGACAGTGCATTAAACATGAACAAAATTTTCTTTATTTTTAGTAATTTTAAATTAAAGTTGACAAGACTAAAATTTTAAAGTCAATACGATCATGTTATATGTACAACCAAGATATAAGAAAAATAGTAAAAAAAAAATAGTCAAATATTACAAAATAGTAAAAATTACTAAAAATATACATATGATGCAAAAAATAAACTCACACGAATCATGCACGGGTTATATATTCTTATTCACGCTCACGCACGAATCACTTGAGTATAGTAATTACTACTCACGATCGCGTGTTATTCACAGAGATGTTCGTGACTCACGAACATTTCTAGTCACGCGCCAATCCCTAGTTATTACTAAATCTAAATTTAGTTCAAAATCAATTTTAACATAGAACCACATATAATATAATACGGTTTTATATGGACCTTATATATTTTTATATAAAATCACTTTGAAATAATTGCTTATGTGGGATGATATATAATTATAGATGATTTTATAAAGAACGTTATATTGTTATATATTAAAGAAATCATGAAATATTGTAGATATGGAACCGTATTAAGTTATATATGGGTTCTTATTCGTCAATATATAATCATATCTAACACAAATTATGAAATATTTCTTATATGGCTCCACATATAGTTTTATATTATTATGTATAGTGTCATACTAAATTATATATAAACGTATATGTAATTATATCTGTAATATGTTACTTTATGTACTTATATATAGCACATGCAATTATATGTAGGCCAGTATGTAATAATATAAAATCACATATGCCTCCATATTAAAACCTTTGAGGAAAAAATATCTAACATATGACTATATAAAAGTATATCTGCTTGAATTTAAAAGCATATCCTGCCATATGTAACTATAAGTTACTAAATGCAATTACATAAAATAATATATGATTATATCAAAACTTTTTTACTCGGGTAGCCAATACAGACTCTTTTGGTTGAGTGTACTTTTTTCTTTTAGTGTTATTAACCTGATCAACCATTACACTTTTGACCGGATTATACCGCTTTTTAAAGGCTTATGTCGCCTTAATTTTTTTATCCCGCTTTTGAAGTGAACAATTCCGGCTTATCCCAATTTTTTAATATGATATTCAACTTTTGAATAAAGTTTTTATAATTTATTTCTTCTAGTCAGCAAACGAGCCCAAAAATTAATCAGAAAAGTACTCAAAATATATCATTAAACTTTCATTTGTATGATTCAAAAATGACTCAAATATTTTAAAAAATTCTTTCTGTTGCATTTCTGAGTTCTTTCCGAATCTCATCTTTGGATTTAAAAATTTGCCTCAAATGTTTGTGCCTTTTATGATTCATTTTACTAAGATTAAGAATAAGTTAAAAATTTTAAAAATATATGCTTTGTTTCAATAAGTTTTGATTTACTGAATAAGAACCCTCATAAAAGTATCCAAATTTTCTAGCTGAGTCAACAAGTCTGTGATTGATTTTTTCAATTTAAAAATTAATTTAATGCAATCAAAGCCTG
The DNA here is from genome assembly GCA_949987735.1 of Leucophora obtusa. NCBI lineage: Eukaryota > Metazoa > Arthropoda > Insecta > Diptera > Anthomyiidae > Leucophora > Leucophora obtusa. The sequence continues at coordinate 210,589,665 of OX465297.1, forward strand.
AGTGGTTTGATATTTGTTATAAATTTTTGTTACGAAAATGATGAAGACCTATGAGTTTTAAATTTCATTTACATTCAGATTTTCTATAAAAATCATTTTTTTCACGTTTTGTATCAAAATTTCGTTTGTCTCTTAATCCATGTTACACATTTCAATAAATAAAACAAGGGATCACAATCCATTAAGTACATTTAAGAATATTTGAAAAATTGGTAAAAACAATATTTTCGTAGATTAATTCGACAAAGTTTTTTGACTTCAGATTAGTATTAAGGAGGGCAAAATTTTTTAAAAATTTATTGAGTCTGAGCCTACACTTACAATATTTTTTCCTTAAAATCAACTGAATATATACATTAAAACAGCAAATAAGTTAAAAAAGGACTACCCACCTTTCGTTTAAAACAATTGTATTTTGTCGTTTATTTTTAATTGTTATTTAATTAATTAATTAAAGTCGGTAAAAATAATAGATTTATCGTTCATTTTAAAATTAATTGTATTCTAACAACTGATTGTTTTTAACAGAAAATTTTGATTGAATATTTTAACTTCTACCGAAAGTCCGTAATTTGTGTATTTTATTTATAGAATGACTGATAGAAAAAGTTAAAAATTTATATTTCTTTGCAATTTAACTACTTATTCAATTAAAATAACTTTACTGATTTACTTGAGTGTATATTTTCAAATATAATTGGATCAAAAATATAAAAATATAAAAGAAGGACCCACAACTCGATGGCTATTCAATGAATCCTTTTTCACTTTAGATCCGGGCTTAGGAAACAAAAATACTCAACAAATTAATTTTTGTAGAGTACCTAATGTATTAATTGGTGCGGCCCTCCGTAAGTTTGTGAAATCCCAAATTTGGCCCTTCAAGCGATTTATGTGCCCATACCTGATCTATAACTTTGGTTTTCCTGTCCTTATGTCAATGTTGGCAAGTGAGTTCTAACAGATGTACCAATGTCCAATTCAGCACGACAATGATTTATTCAAGAAAAATAATAGCTTTGTAAAAAACATACGTTGTAATACATAAATTTTGTTGTAGTATATAAATAACTAGTAGAAATATTTGAATTTATTCCTCATCCCGTTTACGTAAATATAAAAAACTAAAATCTACATTATAGCCAAGATATATATAAAAAAAAATTTCTACTGGGTTTATCGAAAAACTTCCTTAGCAAAAGTTTAATGATTTTTTTCGAGCTTTAATTTTCTGATATTAGGGTTGTACATTAGGGGCGTAGAAACTGAGATGTGGTGGGTAACTACTAGAACGGGATGCTTGAAGTCAATAGGCCCTTAGAACAAAACACTGGTATCCTCGAGAGAAAAGCATCGATGTATCATACTTTTAGATCCGACTGTAAATTCCAAAGATATAATGAAAATGTAAATTGGCGACCCCTACGTTCGGCAAAAAAATAAAAAAAAAATTTTCAACCTCCTTGCAAAAATACTTCATATTGGAGGGTGTATGTTGCACTTTTTTTTTTGCCTGTAAGGTGGTAGGCTTTACTGTGCAGGTATTGGTATAGTTTAGGTATCTATTTAAAACTAAAAATTGTGCAATTTAATTATTTCTAACTAAAATGTATTAAAATTTAAATGCTTTTTTTTACCGCAAATTAAACCAAATCCTTTTATATTACCTACAAGTTATTTTGTGTCTAATTCTAAATTTTTTTGTATAAAGCTTTATCAATTTTACCACGCGTTTAAAAATGTTAGTAAAAAGTATAAAGTTATAGAAAAAAACTCTTACTATATCTGATGCAAAATTTATACAGAATTTGTAATAAATTTATATATGTAAATATATAAAAATATTGACTGTATCATGGCAAAAAATATAATGCAGAAATACAAATTTTAAACGAAAGCATAATCATGATATTTAAACGCGCATCGACAAACAGGCAGACAGACCGATAGAAGGACAGACATGTTCTAGCAGCAAATCTAATGAATATCAATACAACATGTGTGTTTTAGATGAATTCGAAAATATTTTCAAAGTAAACACAACATTTCGCTGTTAATTCAATCGCTCCTCCTCCCCAGTCACACTTTTCCTTTAACTCCTCTTTTCTCTTTTCCAAACAATTGGTTTGATAAAATATATTTTTTTGCAATACCTTTTTTTTATATAAAAATTTTGTGTTATGTTTACTTTAGCACATGTACGAGTATTTACGTTGCATAGAATGTGTTGTTGATTTTTATATTAATTTTTTTTTTTCATTTTGTCCAATCAGTAGCCAAAACCCGCATAATGGTTGTCATTCATTTACACTAAAATCTACACGACGACACGCCATATTGGCATAATTAGCGGCCCACATTTATTTTATTGACGGTCATCGTTCGTTTTGGTCGTCTATATTGTTGTATTACACACACTAATACATATTATCATTCTAACGATCCTAACTAAGTTATTGACTTTGTAGAGGCAAAAAAAAATATTATGGTGGCTCATATTTTTCAAGAAAGACCAAGATGGACTAAATATTTATGACTGCAATGATTAAGAAATCATTTAGTCAAACTACGATTTATATTCCCATTGATTTGAGTTCTACGAATGGAAAAGGAATCTTAAATCGTGACGGAAGAAAAAGTGAACAAAATAGCAACGGAAAGGGAATCTCACTTTTACAACACAGAACACATAGAAACTCAAGTTGGTTATATTTTATATTTTTTTTCTTGACACATTCCAACGTATTGTTGTTGTTTTGCATAAGTTAGAATAAAATGCTGTGAAAATGTTATTGTTTTATTGCTGTTTTTTATATATTTTATAAATGTATAAAGTTCAATCCCTTAATATTGACGAAATCAACCATGTAATCGCACTATACTTGTACTGTGATTGAAATTGTGTGAAAATCTGGCAACATTAGTGAAATAATCTGAGAGTAAAAACAGGAGAATAAGAAATTCCGTTGAGAAAATAAAATAAGATTTATCTCTCACGGAAATCGTTGCACGATTTTAATTGTCAAATTGTATGGAAAAAACGGGCACCTTTGCATTGTGCTTATACTCTAAATGTATAGATACAACCAGTGTTGCCAACTCCTGAAGGCAGGAAAGCACCGTGAGCATTATGAAAACGGGTAAAAAGGGTAAAAATTTACCAAAAATGCGGTAAAAAAGCACGATATTAATTTTTTGAAAAATTTAAATCAAGAATTTAAAAACACATTTTAACTTTGAAAAATCGTGTAAAAAAGGTTCAGAAAATTCCCTAAAAAGGGGTAAAAAAGCACCGAATAAATATTTCAATATTTTTAAGTTTATATGTAACGAAGTTGCTATTTAAAATTGTACTACAAATATTGTGCGAAAATGTAGTTCTTGTATAGTTCGTATTATTTTTTAAATTTTGACAGAAAATTCAAGAAAAATGTAAAAAAACGAGAACAAGTACCAAAAATAGAAACTGTTAAAAAGCACTAAAAGCACTGCCAGAAATCTGAAAAAGCACCGTAAATACCCGCTTTTTTAAAACGGGTATTTGTAAAAAATCACCGGGTACGGGAAGGAAAAAAGCACCAAAAAATACCCGAAAAGTACTGAAATGGCAACACTGGATACAACCTTGCGGTTTGTTCTGCGTTTATTTTTTTTATATGGAGTTTTGACAATTAAAAACGCACTGCGGATTCTCTCTAAATTAAAACATAATTTAATTTCTCTGCGTTTGCTCTCATACCAGTGTTGCCACTTTTTGAATAATTATTCAAAAACGGGACTGTTTACTCATTCGTTGGATACTTTTTGAATAATGACATTTTTTGTAGTTTTAGTGTAATTTCACTTTTTACAGAAATTTCCGCAAATTCTTAAAAGTTCCGTAAATTTTTGAAAGTTAATAAAAATTAGTCGATATAGACGAAACGAGATTGTGTGTGAACCATTTACCACAAATATCCAGTTTCTGGTGAATGATTTTATAAATTTTTTCAACGCTAAACCGAGTTTAGAAGAAATCAAAAATGGTGCTATGTATTTTTGTAATTTGTTTAAAGCTCCGTCTTTTGTTTATTTTTTGCGAAAATAATTGTAAAGCTTCTTTTAAAAATTCTCTTGGTTTGCAAAACCATATAAAAATTCAGCGAAAGAGTGGGAAAATTTAGGTTTGTTATGATTGTTGCTTTTTAATCTCTGAAAATTTTTTGGCTGTAGCTAACATGACACTGGGCTTTGACCAGACGAAAATTTTGTGAACGCAGCAAGGTGGAGCAGAATCAAAATATTTTAGAATTCGGTAGATCCAACATGTTTCAGATTTCAACAGAATCGTATAAAATTTTTGAAAAAAAATATCGGTAATTTTTTGTGAAATTGTTATATTTTTATTTATGCCCAGCCAGCAATTTCGGAGCGCTCATAAATAAAATTCTTAAATGGCTTATAGAAATGATTATTGTTTTTTTGAAAACACTCTTTTTTTGGAAGAAGATATGAACCTGTCTCAAAATGAGGGTTCATTTTTTGGACTCAAAGAAGATTCCAAAATTATTTAAATTTATGAGGAAAATTTCGATTTTATACGTTCTTTTTTCTGAATCATTTCTGAGTACACAGGGGGCTCTTTTGGACGGACCACTTTTATAGGAAAAAGTGGAAAAATGTTTATGTTTTTGGAGCTCATTTCTGAGTCATTAATGATCATCTTTTTTGCTGGGTGGTTAAAATTTGAGGGGTATTGGAGAGAATAATTAGCAAGTTATATTTTTGCATGCAACGCATCTGAATGAAGTACCCTTTCTGAAAAAACATAAATACTTTTTTCTGAAAGAAGCTTTTAATATGGATAAAATACCATTTTATTAATATTCAAATTTAAAAGCACGCCATTTTAAGCCTGAAAAAGATATTGCATTGAAATTCCCTTTAGTTAGAAGAATAATTTGATAAATTTTTCAGGGAAATTGGCCTGGATTTGCTTTTGCAGAAGGCAAAAACTCAGACCAGGTTATTGCAAAAATGCAAAATTTTAAAATTAAATTCGAACTGAATTAATAAATTTCTAATTAATCAATTAAAAAGGTCGAAAAAACAATTTTTATTTTTTAAGTAAAAATTAAAAACCAACACTTTGCAAAATTTTAGTTTTAAAATGCAAATAACTTTTGCACATTGCAGATGAAAAAATGCTAAGTCTTTATAAATCGGTTTATAAATAGAAAAAAATGCAAAACTTTGGTAAGAAATGGCGAAATTTTTTCCAAAATATTTTTATTCTTCGCCACTGTGCTCAGGAGAGTTTATTTTGAAAAATTTTTTGTGTAATTTAATACGGTTTTGGATAATTTTTGACCTACAGTGGTATAATTTTTTCTTTTACTGGTGGCAACAATGTCTCATACTGGCATATTTTCATTCTCAAGCTGCCTACACACTAGGGAACATACTTAAAAAAAGAGAGCATTTTTTGTGAATGTGTGAGTGCTTTTGTGTGTGTGTGCGTGTTGAGAGCGTGCGTTTCGTGTTTACAAAATTTTTTGATATTTTTTGTTCCCTCAACCATGTTCCCTAGTGTGTAGGCAGCTTTACACTCACTACAGTGTTCCCATATTTTCAAAAAATAATCCCGATATTTGATGATGTTCAGAGATGGAAAAGTTGAAACGATTGAACTTTTATTTTGAAAAATCATTGTTTTTCATGTTTATTACTAGTTTCGAACTTATTTAGCCTATCATTTCAATTTAATGATCTTTATCGAAGTTAAAATGAAAAAAAATATAAAAAATTAAAAACTTTTCTGTACTGAAATAAAAAACTCGTTTCCCATCGCTGGTGCTCTCCACACATACACTAAATCAGTGATGTTCAGCCCATAGGACAATTGCCCCTGCTCAATTCACATGTATTCTTACGCTCTTACTTTTAGTCGTCACTGAAACAGCGACGAATGAACATGAGTGCGGATATATGCTGATTTTTTTTTAATGTACTGAAAAAAAAAAAATTAATAACAATGTACGACAAATATTTTATGATTATAAATACAGATTAAAGATATTTTATAAATATGTAAATACAATGAAATCATTGATATTGATTTTAAAAAATCGAAAACCTTTTGTTTTACATAGAATGAAAGAAGCCACCCTTATGTATGTATGTATTTTTTTTCTTTCAAAAATTGTATTTTGTTTATTTTTATTTCTTTACAACAGTGTAGTATTTATTTATATTTTCCGAAAGTACTAACTTCGCTTTTTATACAAAACATTTTCATATTTTTAATAAAAAATAAATGCATACAGATTCTATTAACCCATTCAACATTTCTTACAGTGCAATTCTCATTTTCTCACCAACACAACTACATTTTTAGTTTTGAACACCACTGCACTAAATGTACACACACACACATGTAAAGAAAGTGTGAATGTATGTAAAAAAACAACCGTCACCGCAGTCGCAGTCATTTAATTTCTTTTTTCTCTCCGCAGCGGAATCCGCAGCCGCAAGGTTATATCTCTACTCTAACGCTCCACTTAAAAAAAATAATATTATATGTTATTGCTCTTATAGTTTAACCCTAAAATATGAGTTCGCTGTATTTATAAAAATATTCATCAATAATGCAGACTAGTGCTTCCCAGCTTCCGCAATTAGATCACAAAGTTGACATACATAAATTGTGGTTTTCGACATTTTGACCTGAAATCTTTAAGATTCATGCGTTAAATTTGATGTAAAATTTTTCGTTTTGCATGTGCACGATTTTTATTAAAAACATTTTCGGTTTTTCTTTTTGTTTTTCAAAATTATGTGTTGTGCTTTTAAGTTTAAATTACGAAAATAAAACTAAATTTAAAAAAAACATTGAAAACAAAAACCTTTAACACATATAGATGTGTCACAATTTGGTTTAGGTGCCAGTAATACACATTGGGGTTATGGTTCAGCTACCGCCTATTCACCCTATTTGGCCAGCAGTGGCTTATCATCATGTACAACACCAACATCAGCCCAGTTTAATAATCCAGCTTTAGGATTTTCATGCTCCTCCAACGAACAGACGAATAATCAAGATTTTACCGGAGCTTCGCAAAGAGATTGTGTGCCAAGTAAGTGAAGGGAAAAAGAAAAACTAAAAAGATTTTTGAAATATTTATTTAAATTAAATATTCTTCTCTAGTGTTACCCGATTCTACAGCTTCAGATTTAGATCAGCATTTAAGTAATCTAGTAGGTTCTACTACTGGACAAATGACTCATCATAGTTTATTGGGCTCTACAGGACAAACAGCTATTTCGTCTACGGTAAATGGTGGCTCAGTTACAGGCTCCAATTCCATATTAGTGCCACGTTATCATAATTCCAACAACGATTATAATGTTCACTCCAGTCAAAATGGTCCACGAAGTTTAAGTGATTCATCACAAGCTGAGTCACCGGTACAAGAAGATTTATTATCGACAAATACTCCCAATTTGGGAGGGACAAATGGTAATGCCACAGTTAATGGTGGTGCTAATAGTAATTCTAATGGTTCGGCTCATAATTCTCTAGTTGGAGCAAATCAAAATTTTTCGGGTATCGGTAATCAAACACAAAATCCAGCCGCATATGGAGGAGCTACTGGTACGGGAGTAGGCGTTGGTGTAGGTGGTGGTCATTCGGGTGCCACAGGAGCAGGCTGTAATGGTTCTCTGTATCCAGTTCTACCGGCTAGTTTACTATATTCACAACTATACACCGCCGCCAATCAATCACATGGTTTTCACTCGCATGCTCTACCCTCCCATACCTCACCAAATTCCACTGTACATGGAGAACTACAAAGTGTTATGGATCACATTAGTAATGTAGGTGTTAGGCAACAACACAATTTAATGTCCGGTGGTGGTGTAACACATCCAGGTGATTTAACATTAATAGGAAATTGTGGCGCTTCTGTAAGGAATATCGAAGATGGCAACACAAATCGACAATTGACCGCTTTAGCTGCTCACCGTGGTCACCATAATCCAGCTGATAATGGTGGTGGTGTTTGGCGGCCATATTGAGGTCAGGTGCTATGGTGCGGCTCAGCTGTCCTTTAGTGTTACGAGAATACAGCGGTAGAGAATACAACTCTAGGCACAGAGAGCAAGCACTGGTAAGATAACAAAGAACGAGAGTGATAGAGAGAGAATATCAGAGAATTCTCCAAAGTGAATTAAAAAAAAATTATATAAATAATTGTGATTTTGTAAATATTTTGTATAAAAATTCATTAGTCCAATATTAAAAGAACAGGAAAACAATTTAGTTAATTATTATTAGATACGATTAAGAAAGATTACAAAAGAAATCCCAAATAATTGTTAAATTGAATGTTAAATTTTTTTCATATTAATAAATTTGCAAAATCACTTCACAGAGAGCGCATCTAAGTTCCTAAACAAAAATATTATAATTTGATCCTTAAAATCTTTTTATAATTTTCTAAAATCTATCTAAATCCAAACATGTAAATTAAGTGTAAATATTTTATTGAGATCTTCCTTTAAGTTGGTGTGTGAGTGTGTATGTGCAAAAACAACTTCTCCTCTCCCTTGTAATAAATGTGCAATTTTGTTAATTAATTTCTTAAAATTATTATTAAATATATTATTATCAATAATACTAAATAAATGTCGTTTACATGTAGTAAAGAGAACCGCCAAAAGGAAATAAAAACTTTTTGTATATAAAGTATGGTATAAAAATTTTAAAATTAAACCAAAAACTAGTCAATATTGTAATAGTAATTTACTTTAGACATTACTTTAAAATATTTCAAAATATTAACTAAAACTTTGCAGAAATTTTAAAAGAAAATATTACAATGAAAAACTTTAATTAAGTCGATTATTACAGATACAGTGAAGCAAAAAAAAAAAAAACTAAACTAAACTATACCGTTTATAAGTTGTAGTGTCTAAAATAAACAGGATTTTAAATAAATTTGAAATATAGAGAATCAGAAATCTTTATTATCAACTTGAATATGATGTGAAAAATAAATGATATACAAAAAAAAATCTATGTATCAACAAAAAAAAAAAAGTTGAGTTTCCTTTGACATGCTGCAGCAAGGTAAGAATAACAACTTCTACTAGATCTTACACTTAAAATAATATGCCAGTAAAACAAAATTTGTCAAACAGATTTAAAATCGATTTGACTAATTTTTAATAAATGTTTGGTTGAAACATTGATTAAAAGAAAGATTTAAGTTATCTTCATTTTAAACAATTTTACAAATCCTCAGTACTTGAACTAAATTTGAGTGTTAAAATTATTTATAACTAATTTTTAAGAGCCCATTTGTTAAAGTGTACCAGAGAACTTCAAAATCAACTTTTTTCTTGATTTAATCATACACTAAAATTCTTATTCACATTTAATCACTCAACAATACTCAATGTTGAATAAAATCACTATTATGCAGCTGAACGCCTAATTCGGATCAGTTTGAGTCGTCTGTCGAACATGTTTTATTCATATTTAATCCTTCAAAAAAACTCACTGCCCATGTGAAAATCGAAATATATATGAACATACATGATCATACATTGGCTCGTATGTGATCATACATGGGCATACATAGTCATATACGTACATGCATAGTTCAATGTATGACCATACATGATCTCATATATTTCCATATACCTTTGGATCCGAAATTTGAGGGTATATGGAGGTATATGGCCATATATGATCATATATGAGCATACATGAATCATATGTGAGCATATATGGTCATATATGAGCATGTACGGTCATATACCCTCAAATTTCGGATCCAAAGATATATGGAAATTTATGAGATCATGTATGGTCATACATTGAACTATGCATGTACGTATATGACAATGTATGTCCATGCATGATCATATACAAGGCAATGTATGATCATGTGTGTTCATATATATTTCGATTTTCACATGGGTGTTGAATAAAATCACACTGTTGAATAAAATCACACTGGTGAATAAAATCACACTGATTGAACATTTGAACTCACATGAATATATCAAAATATTAGTTGTTTTATAAAATAAAAAAAAATAAAATCTTATTGTTTTATAATAGGAAAGTACACTGCACCATTTATTAAATGTGTTTCTACAAAATATAGTCGTTGCTGATACTGTATACCCCCTCTTTATTGAAATTATTTTTCTTTTATTTGGTTGCAATCATGAATAAACTCATACGCGTTCATTTTTGCTTTTTCTGATTTTATTCTACATCAAAATAATCATCGTTGACCCGAACGAATATGAATGAAATGAATGGTATGAAAACGACCAATGATTAAATCAACGATGCAAAAAAATCACTTGGTTTGATTGATTTAAAATCAGCAACGAATATGAGTATTTGAGTATATTCGGTGCTTGAACAATCAGCCGTTGCAGTTCTCTGAAGTGTACACAATTTATTGTTAAAATATAATATTTTCATGTTTTTTCGATTAACCGGTAGATGGCGCTACCAGGTAATCCGTAGTTTTAAAATTTTCGATATTTCTTCCCCTTGCTTTATTTTTAATAGCCCACATCTCGAAAATAAAACTGTATATAAACTTTGAATATCCCCAAGTATGTACCCTGAAAAAATCTATGCGGTATTTTGGGAAAAAATGGCGCTTCCATTTATTCCAAGAGCAATAATGCAATGATTTTCTGTATCGTGTTCAGCATAGTAATACCTCGCCAGTGCCGACAGTACACTCTAATTAAATTCTGTTGAAATTTACCCAACTGATAATAGGAAACTCTACTCCAGCTATCATTTGGGTAAATTTACTCTATGTGAGTAATTGAAAAAATACGCACATTATGTTTAAGTTTATTTACAAATAATGTGTAATTTTACATTGAAAGTGCGTAAAAATTAAATAAAATTAAATACTAAATTTGTGAATAAAAAAGCATGTTTTATTTGTAAATGTACGCATAAAATGAGTATAAATCTACAAAAATGATTAAAAATCCCCCCAAAATGCGTATATTTACCATAGCTGTGATTAAAGTTAAACCACACAACAATAAATTAATTTTCAGTACATATTTTTTTAGTAATGATTTGTATGCTAAAATAAATAAATTAATTAAAATGATTTTAAATCAAAATAATCCAATTAATTTAAAAATCGAAGAAAAATTAATTAAATAAAAATTAAATTTAATAAAATGTTAATATCTGTGTCATTTTGGTATAAAAGCAATTTTGAAACGAGTGTCGCTTCAACAATAATTACCAAAAACAATTTCATTATTATGTTGTTACTTGCAGATAAAAATGTGTTTGTAGAAATGTAGTAATTCACAAAAAAATCGGTTTTACCGTTTTTTAATTTTTACAAATTTTTTTCTAATTTACCAGCTTTGTGCGTAAAACTTTTATTTAACAAAAGAATACTAATATTAGGCATAATGTGTTTATTTGTAAATACATAACGTCTAAAAACACTTTTTGTGTATATTATTTATTTATATATATTTACCGAATTTTTGTAAAATAAAACAAAACTTTAACCATTTTATAGTTGTAAATTTACAAACATTTTTAGAGTGTAACTTAGGTATCCTGCCTTGGGTAGCTGCAGAACGAGGCCTTCATATCAGCGGTTTAGTAAAGCCCCAGTAAGATGTCTGCTATTAGCGAAGTAACACTTCGGCTGAAAAATCCGTAGGATGAAACAATGGTGACGCCACTAATGCAAAATTCATATGATTTTTTGGAACTACCAACCTTCAGATGATACCTGTCAAAATTTAATGACAATTCGTTCATTAGTGAACAAGTTACAGCTGTTTTAGTATCGCTACTTTTGAGATTTTGAAAACAATGGATTCAAAGCAATTTCGTGTGTTGATTTATCATTGATTTTTAATGGTAAAAACACCATTCAAGCCTAAGCTTGGCTTGATAAGTGCTTGATAAAAAGTGCTCTTTTACCAAGACAATGCGCCTAATCACAAGTCGTTGGCTATCATGGCAAAATTGCACGAATTACACTTTCAAATGCATCCGCACCCACCGTATTTGCCAGATTTGACTCCCAGCGATTTTTACCTGTTTTCAGAGATATTTGGTTCGAATGAAGAGGTGATTGACGAAACAGAGGACTATTGTAAGGCCAAAGATAAATCATTCTATAAAAAGATATCGAAATGCTAAGTAGAAAGGCCTTGGAGTAATTGTAACGCTCTTGAAAAAGACTTTGTTGATGCATAAAGTCCAATTTTGCCAAAAAAATTTTGTTTTATTGGTTATCCTACGGACTTTTCAGCCGCTGTGTTATTTTGACCGATTGTGATGTGTTGCTTTTAAAAAGTTCTGGTGGAATGTTATCTGTGACTGATTGTTTGTTGTTCTTTAGTTTTTGAATTTCCATTGAGATTTCTCTTCCTATTGTGGGACCGTCTGATATTCTATATACATTTGTCGCCATGTTGACATCTTTACCTGCAGCGTTTGATTCCACGATATTTGTATCAAATTGTTGCTTCCATTCCAAAAGCTGTTAATTTAACAATTGTACCCTAAAGTGATGTACGAATAAAGGTTGCCCTGGAGTTTTGCCAATGTTAATCACAAATATTTTGCAATTTTTTTTTTTTTTTGAAAATATTCAAACGTAGGAAATAAAATTTATAATTTAATAAAGAAAACCTTAATGCAAAATTTTAATAAATGAAAATAAAACTTAACATTCTTTTGCCTCCGAAACGTAATAATTCTTCTATTTTCATATGGAGGCAAGTTTTTTTTTTCAAAAATATTAAATTTAAAAAATAATTTCCCTTCGCGCATGTCTGGGATTTCGAAACTAAAAACGGATATATATTTCTTGAAGTCTTGGTAAACGATGGCACTAGTCTCTCCAGAACCCCGTTGCAAATGTAGACACATCAGCCGAAATTTAAAAATCCCAGTTTTGGTAATTTTTCAAAAGTTTTTGGGAATTGTCGGATTGGTATTTAAATATTTTAAATTTAAATTTAACGGTTCGTTGTAATTCATAACACTGTGTTTATCATACACAGAGTTGAATAAAACCAGCTGAGAAACTTTAAGAATTATAATTCAAAGCAAAAAACAGTAATAACAAAAGTATAAAAATAGCATGGCTAGATTTCGTTGATGTTAGTCTAGTTGAATTGTTAACATATTATATTTATTTTCAAATTTAGCATAAGCAGATCATCATCAATGATGAACCCATCCAGCCAAACGACACTTATGATGGCTTTGTAGCGAAAGCCGAAAATACGTATTCTGTCTTGCTCATGCGCGGTTCCAGCAATTAATATAATGGGAAAAATCATACGCCTCAGTGTCCAACTCAATGTATTTGTCTACGGTGGCGTATGATTTTCCCCCTTATATTAATTGCTTGAACCGCGCATGGTCTTGCTGGCCTTATCAAATTCTTTGAACATTTTTTATTCTTTGTAATTTACTTGTGAAAATTTTTTCATCTTTCTTTAATTTGAAAAATAATTTAAACAGAAAGTGATATTAATTTATAATCTAAAAATCGAACTAAAAACATTAATTTCAAGAACCTTCAAGGATATTACCCCTTCACATTTTGCGAACATAACCCGTAAACTGAGAGTGGGGTACACAAAAACGTCGTAGTACCTGAAATTTTTGTTCATTACCGAAGGTCGGTACGCAAAAATCATTGCCTCAGCAAAGCCGGCTTAGGGCATTGCATAGAGGGAAATCTCACAGATTTGCAGAAAATTTTTCACCAGGTTTGGGCATACCATACAGTAGAAAGCCCATCAGCCCAGGCGAAGGCCGACTTCGCAGTGAACCTGTACTCAGCGTTTTGAATACGGATATACCACAGAATGGAAGACTTCTTGGCTGGCTACAAAGATGAACTTTGCTTTGAGATAAACCCCACTGTTGAACGGAGTTCAACCATTATTATCTACAATTTTAATTTTTAGCAGTGTAGATCCACTTTAATAATTTTTTACTCTCAATTGTTATCTATAAAGTAAGTTTTCAATGTGAGTTATCTAGGCTCTCTTTGAGCATTTTTTTTTTGTTATTTTGTAAAGTAGCTCTTCTAGCTTATAATTTGAATTAAAATAATTATTGTAATTTGTATAATCAAGCAGCAAGAAGCTGTAATAATTTGTTCTAGATTTAACGTTGTGTTTTAATAACAGCAAGAAGCTGTCTTCATTTTGTTTTTTTGAATAAGCAATAAAGACGAATTGTTAAATAATTAAAAAAAAACCAACTAAAGTGTTTTTTTATTTGGTGAAAATCACCCCCCACCAGCTGGACGATTAAACCAGCTCAATATTTTTGGTCCTTCGAACCGGAATGGCGATTGTCTTTCGAATGGCGATTGTGTCGTTTCGAAAAAAGGATTATGATCATAATTATATTGGTAGGAGTCCCTATTTTGGTCCGGTCATACTCCCCAAAGCGGAAATGGCGATTATGTCCATGTGGGTTACATTTTGTCCTCGTTTAAAATATATCCAAGCATTTATGTTGTTAAAAAAATATATTTTTCTCATCCCATGTGAAAATCGAAATATATATGAACACACATGAGCATACATTGACTTGTATATGATCATACATGGGCATACATTGTCATATACGTACATGCATAGTCCAATTTATGACCATACATGATCTCATATATTTCCATATATCTTTGGATCCGAAATATGAGGGTATATGACCGTACATGTTCATATATGACCATATATGCTCACATATGATTCATGTATGCTCATATATGATCATATATGGCCATATACCTCCATATACCCTCAAATTTCGGATCCAAAGGTATATGGAAATATATGAGATCATGTATGGTCATACATTAAACTATGAATGTACGTATATGACTATGTATGCCCATGCATGATCACATACGAGACAATGTATGATCATGTATGTTCATATATATTTCGATTTTCACATGGGATATCACATTTGTATACCCATGTGAAAATCGAAATATATATGAGCATACATGAGCATACATTGGCTCGTATGTGATCATGCATGGGCATACATAGTCATATACGAATATGCATAGTTCAATGTATGACCATACATGATCTCATATATTTCCATATACCTTTGGATCCGAAATTTGAGGGTATATGGAGGTATATGGCCATATATGATCATATATGAACATACATGAATCATATGTGAGCATATATGGTCATATATGAACATGTACGGTCATATACCCTCAAATTTCGGATCCAAAGATATATGGAAATATATGAGATCATGTATGGTCATACATTGAACTATGCATGTACGTATATGACAATGTATGCCCATGCATGATCATATACAAGTCAATGTATGATCATGTGTGTTCATATATATTTCGATTTTCACATGGGTAGGAAATTTTAATTGATTTAAGTCTAAATTAATATTAACGAGTAAAAAGGTTAAAGTCGGGCATGCCGACTATAGAATACCCTACACCAGTCTGGGTAAAAGCCAACTAATGTCACCAAAATCAATAGGCTGCGTTATTGGGCCAATATAGGTCTGTGTACCAAATTTCATCAAAATATCTTAATATTTGCGACCTGCAGCGTATAAACAGTATAATTTTGGTAGGACCCTTATATGGGCACTAGGTCTAAACATGGACCGATGTTCATCAAAATCAATAGGCTTCGTCCGTGGGCCAAAATAGGTCTGTGTACCAAATTTCGTCAAAATATCTTAATATTTACGACGTGCATCGTATAAACAATATAATTTTGGGGGGACCCTTATATGGGCACTAGGTCTAAACATGGACCGATGTTCACCAAAATCAATAGGCTTTGTCCTTGGGCCAACGTAGGTCTGTATACCAAATTTTATCAAAATATCTTAATATTTACGACCTGCAGCGTATAAACAGTATAATTTTGGTAGGACCCTTATATGGGCACTAGGTCTAAACATGGACCGATGTTCACCAAAATCAATAGGCTGCGTTATTGGGCCAATATAGGTCTGTGTACCAAATTTCATCAAAATATCTTAATATTTACGACCTGCAGCGTATAAACAGTATAATTTTGGTAGGACCCTTATATGGGCACTAGGTCTAAACATGGACCGATGTTCACCAAAATCAATAGGCTGCGTTATTGGGCCAATATAGGTCTGTGTACCAAATTTCATCAAAATATCTTAATATTTACGACCTGCAGCGTATAAACAATATAATTTTGGTAGGACCCTTATATGGGCACTAGGTCTAAACATGGACCGATGTTCAAAAAAATCAAACTTGTTCGTCCTTGGGCCAACATAGGTCTATGTACCAAATTTCATCGAAATATCTTAATAGGTGCGACCTGTAGAGTGCGTACAAGATTGCATGGACAGACAGACGGACGGACGGACGGACAGACGGACATCGTTAAATCGAAATAAAAAAAAATTCTGAACCGATCGGTATACTATAAGGTGGGTCTACGACCAATATTTTTTGGTGTTACAAACATCAGCACAAACTTATAATACCCTGACCACATAGTGGTGTAGGGTATAAAAATGCCTTTATATTAAATTGACGTGAAGTTTTTTTTTGAGGTGACTTTTCCGAAAGAGCTTTTTAAGATGTAAATATTTCATTAAGTGGCAACCCTGGGTTCAAGACATAGGCTATATGGGTGGGTCATTCCATTACAAATCGACCAGTGGTTGGAATCGACCCCTTTCGATTTAGGTAAATTTTGGTCAGAATTTTTCTTTCATCATATAACGAAATTTTTTCAAAGGAAAAATTTTACAAATTTTTTTTTCCAAAGTTATGCAATATTTAAATTTTCAAAAATGCCATAGTTTTGTTACAAGATTTTTTTTGGATATCACGAAAACTATAATAGCTACAACAATAGTTCTTATCTCGTTGTAAAGAAGATATTTATGGATATAAAGAAATATTTATTTAACAAAAAATTTTAAATAAAATAAATTTAAATTTTAAAATTTTGTAATTTTAAAAATTTTAAGAAATCAAAAACCTTTTTTTTAGTTAAATTTTTTTATATAAAACTTCTAACTGATCTTAAAAGATTCTGAAATTTTCAAGATTGCGTTTTTTTATTCTAAAAAAAACAAAGATATGAATTTTTTAATTTTTTTTTTTAATTTTAATCTTAATACAATAATACTGTACAACACAAATAAATATTAAGGTTCTAACAACTGATTTTGGTATAGGGGACCAAAAAAATTGCACGTATGTCGGTGTTTTAAAAGTTCACATCTGGCCCTATATTTTTTGGGGGGTTAAAGTTTCCCCCCTTTTGCAAATGTTTATTGTGAATTGGCATAGGAAACGATGTGAATCTTCCATTTTAGGTATAGGATGTGTTTAGCGAACTTATGTAAAACACAACGAGGGATATTTTTGTGGAACATTTTGACCCTCTAACTCTTCAGTGAAAGGGACTTTTTTGCCGCTTTTTAAAAAGGGACAATAAAGACCCGTAAGTTGAAAGAAAAGTTCAGACCAAAATTCATCCAAATCGAAAGGGGTCGATTCCAATCATTGGTCGATTTGAGATGGAATGACACGGGTATTAAAATTTTTCTTTTCTTTTTATCTGTGTACAAATAATATTATATTATATTTCGTGAATTTTAGACAAGTTCTAAAACAACAATTGTGGGCCTATTATTTTTGATTATTACAAATATCAGCACAAACTCAGTAAAGCATGTTCCACAGAGTGCTTCAGCCCACAATAAGAAAACTAAATGATTGTTGAAATTTAAATTCGAATTATATATTTTTATTAATACATGCACAGATATTTTAAAGGATATCTATAAATATTTAAACGAATATATGTATGTATACATTCTACATATCGTACATATGGCATGTTTATAACACCTAGGAAAAGTAATTTTCTGCTCAATTTACTAGAACACATTGTGGCAACCAATTACGTTAAAAGTATCCATAGATAAAGTTCCAATAATTGTTGCAATACATAAAAGTTTTTCATTCTAAACATAGAATATTCCAATAAAAGACAGGTCAAAATAGAATTATACCGAATAGAATAAAACACACTAAGCATAACGAAATGTAACAAATTTGAGCAAAAAATAAAACGAAAAGATAAACCACAAAAATTAAACTTATTGAGAAGAAAAGAATAAAATAGACAATTTAAAGTTTGAAAAAAAAAAATAATAAAAAGTTTTATTTAAAAGAAAAAGGTTTAATTAATCCTTTTTTTTTTATTACACACAATTCCAAACATGTTTAAACGAAAATGTTTAGCATAATAAATGAACAAATTATAAAAACAACAACTCATACTTATGATTATTGCTCAACAACAAAAAATTAAATAAATGATGATACATACAATAATAAGTATTATCCTTCATCTTTACAAGAACTATGTTTAACATGATACATGCTTCTTAAGGAATATGTATTTTTCGTGCAAGGATGAGTATTCTTCTTTCATTTGGAGTTGTTTTTCAAACAAGCAACAATAAAATGCCTAATTAAAAATTCTACACATTACTTTCGCCTTTTTGAAAAATTTTCACTTTTCTTACACACTCATACCTATACAGACAACTTTTTAAAAGATCATACACACATACGCATAGGCATATATTTTATAAATAACATTTAATATTTTGTATATATATTTGAGGTCTTTTGTTAACCCTTTTATTTGATACCTTTCAATTGTTCATACGTATAGTCATATAATGTATGAGGAAAAAACTTCAGTGACGTGGTGCAAGAAGTAGTTTTTCTAACGCTTTTTAAAAGTTTTCAGCTGTAAGTTTGGGGATATTTTGGAAAGTTTATCATCCCTTTTACTATATTTATCTTACTACCCTGTCTTAGTGTGCGTTTGTTTGTGAATCCTTTATACACATACTTACATACATATGTCTTTTTCTTGCCTTTGGATTCATTACATAAGAGTGTGAGATTTATATCCTTTACTTAGTAACCACTTGAGACTATTTTTTTTTTCTTCTTCTTATTCTTCGGAAAACATCCCAAAAATGTTTGATAAGTATTTGAGTATGTGTATGGGTTCGTATTCGCTAAGAATGTTAGATCTTGTTGTTTTCGAGAATTTATTTATAAACAAATACACATGTATGCTTATTATGGTATCCCGATAATTCTGAAATTTCCGAATCGCGTTAACTATTAGCACTCAAATGGTGCATAATTTCAAGCTGATAAATAAAAAAAAACCCCGAATATTTATTCACACGATTAATCGATTAAAATAAAAAGTCGATTATTTAAATACCCTACCAAATACCCACCAAAAATTTGTTGTTTTTTGCCGTAATCATCTTAAAATTAATCATCGTTTGAGTGCTAATATTTAAGACGATTCAAAGTTCAGGACACCCTAATGTTCTTACATGTTCGTACATTATAAGCTTATCCGTTTGTAAAATATGTTAAAACTACTTGTTTTTTATCATTATTGGAGGAATGAGCCATTATAATAAGAAACGGGAAGTTAGCGTTTTTAAGGTGTTTTATTGTTACGTGTCATATGTTAAATCCCTTGGCGACCACATGTGTTAATGAAATCTACACTTGTCATTAGGCTGCTCTTAAAACCACTTTAATAAATTTTATGAAACATCATTAAAATCATTAACAACATCTTATACTGTTTCCTACCTAAATATAAATATTCCTTCTTGTTGGAGGATTTTTAATAGGAAGTGTAATTAACAGACATATTTTATGAGTTTTGAGGAAATTATTAGATGGCTGTTAGAAAATTTTAAATAAATTATTATGTAAATTAATATTGCTTATATAATGGTGAATTAACAAAATGTGATAAGTTTTTGGGCCAAATTTGTGAGAAACAAAAAGTGTTAATAGCCGTTTTTTCTAATCACTCGGATTTAATAAATCCAAAAAATATTTCTAAAAGTGCTCAACAGATTGGGTTAGATTTTTCCTATTTTAAAAAACGACACTTCTTTCACCCTAATTTTTAATACCGAAATCGATGATGAAGGATTTTACTTTAACTTTTAATTTATATTTATATTTTACAGAAAACAGCGATAAACACTCTACCTTTTCAGTTTTATCACTTCAATTTATATTTTTACACAATTGAAATTATATTATTCACTAATTGGATTTAATTAAATTACTTACTGTAGAGTGAAAAATAGCCATTTCTATTTGAGCTATTTCTCCATGTCCAAGATGAAAAATATGTATCTGTTGAGGTGTAGTTTTTTTTTCTAAACATATTTCAAAAAAAAAAATTTAATAAAAACCTTTTATTTGTTAGTTTTTCAAGTTTTTTGTTTCTCTTTTAATTTTCATTCGTATTTTTTTCTGACATTAAATTAATAGGCTGTTTCATATATTTGTGCTTTTATTGTGGATTTATTAAATGCGGCTTTTTTTGGATTTAATAAATCCATTTTTTGTATGAAAAATTCTAAATCCAGGTGATTAAAAAACACGCTAAATATTTCGGTTTTTTCTTAATGGAATCAGTAAGTTTAGTCATTATAAACCTAATTGCAAAAAATCTCTTCTACAAGTTATCGCAATAACTTTTTTTGCACAATTTTAATTGTTTTGTGGTAACGGAGTTTACATTTACACAAGCAAAAGATATAACAAAAAAAAATTGCGTACGAATTTTCTTCAATTTATTAGTTTTTCGTATTTGGGTTTTCAACATGCTTTTCAATAATATACAATTTGTGTTCATCATATTGGCGATTTCGCAAATAAAAATAAAATTCATTCCGCGAAAAAAAATTTAATTTTTTTTTAATTTTGTATTTTTGGTTCTTTTAAATGCTTTTCAAAAATATAAAATTTTTTAAAATCCAATCAGCGGTTGCGAAGTTAAAAAATAATATATTAAAAACATAACAGTTCACCATACATGAGACTAATTAATTATTTGGACAAATTAATTGGTGATTTTATTACCATTAAATTGAAGCTAATGCTAATGAAATTTTTGGCATTATTATTACTTGGACTAATGCTAATACTTTGAAATACATCGATTTCATTACTAATGCCAATTGTATAGTAAATTCATTACGATTACTAATGCCTCAATTATAAAAAAGAATTGGCATTTGTAAACGTCATTTTATAGATTTCAAATTCATTTCTGAGCTTGCAAATGCGGAATGCGGAAAGGGTTTTGTGGTATAAAAATTAATTAAAATACTTAATCAGCGATTTACATTGTGCAAACTAAATTATTGATGCAAGAATTTTTCTTTTTGCAAAATAATTTTCGCAAACTTTTCTTTTCAAACTAACCACCAGTCTTTGGTATGGGTTATGGGTATTATAGTAACCAGATTCTAATTTTACAAAAATCACACTTAAAAAATTGCAAAATAATGGCGGAACGCGAAAAAAAAGCTTTATGGTACAAAAACTTTATCAGCGATTTTCATTTTGCAAATAAATATTTATACTGATGTAAGAATTTTCCTTTTTGCAAATTTTTTTTTCCGCGACATTTTTTCGCGTTTTTTTTCAACTAGCCACCGAACTTTGTTCTATGAAATGGGTGTTATAAATAGTCCTTAGATTATAAATTTAAAAAAACCGCACTTAAAAAATTGCAAAATAATCGCGGAATGCGAAAAAAGACTTTATAGTACAAAAGTTGAATTAAAAAACTAAATCAGTGATTTTTATTCTGCAAACAAACATACTGATGTAAGAATTTTCTTTTTTGGAAATTTTTTTCCGCGACTGTTTTCGAGATTTCTTTTTTTAATTAATCACCGAACTTTGTTCTACGAATTGGGTATTATAGTCCCTTTTTTTTTTTTGTAAACAAATGCTTTTTTTTACTCAATTGTTCAGAGTTTTTAAGGCATTAGTGCGATTTCATTAGCAATAGTATAACAAATTCTAATGCCAGAAAATTTCAGTACCATTAAATGGTAATGAAATTTTTTGCCATTAACATTAGTCAACTAATTATAATGAAATTTCAATGCCTATAAAAAATCCCAGGTATGCAGTTCACGATCAAAAAATTCTTAAATTGTGTGAAACAAATTTAATTTGTCAAACTAATGTAGTAATGGCTCGAAATATCGATTTTAAACCAATGAAATGCAAAATCAATCGTTTTTCGCTCCCGCAGTTTAGGGTAAAAAACTGATAACTTTTTTTTGATTTGACGCAAAATTATCGCTTGAATCATCTTTTGACTCATAAATATTAGTTGAATCACGTCTGTTTATGGTTATTTTAAAATATTTTAAACATTAACCTACATTTTTTTGAATGCAATCTGATGCAATCAATTTTGGTTACGGAGTTTACAGTAACGAAGTTTACATTTGTATTTTTTTGTATTTGTATATACTAGATGATTATCTACAGTCCAGCGATCATTTGAGTATAAATAACATTATACTTTTCCCAATATAATTCATAAAAAATTCGAAATATGCATTTTTACCAAAAATTATGACGAAAAATCGTTACAAAGTTGAAGTCGTGTTAGCAAAGATCTCTCACTGCACAATAGAGCGGCATTTTTTGTATGGAAGTAATCTTTTTTCTCATAATCTCCATTTATTATTCGGATAATTGTAGCACGAGACCTAAAAATTATGTGGTTCGAATTTTAAAAAATTATATAATTTAATCCTTGGCGCCCTGCGATCAAAAAAATCTTCGAAGTTGCATTCTCAAAAATATATTTTGCTACAGATCATTTATAATTAACTTTGGCATGCTAAACACGAATATCTTAACATTTTTTTTAATCGGAGATTAAAGAGATATTTTTACCAAAAATAGAATTTTTTTTCCTATATTCTAGAAATTTATCAAATATAGGTTTATAATTTTTTCTTGTTGCACTTAAGAAGAATACGATTTGTGTATAATAATGTCTATAATAGTAAAAAAGTTTTTCAATTTTTACAATTTTTCAAAAATGGAATGCTTTGGTCGCAGCTCGCCAAGGGTTAAACTTTCGTCTTAGATCTTGTCATTCAATAATTAAAAATTCTTTGTATTAAATTTGAATCAGATATAACCCAGCCGGAAAAACTTTTCGAGCTAGTACAGTAATTTGAGGTATCGAATAGAACTGACCTACGACATGCTACGATTTAGCTAAGCCAATTTTCTTCTTATTTTCATTAGTATTCATATTCCTTTTAACAATATAAATTTATATACCAAATGTCATTAAATAATCTTTAAAATTGCAACGTACATATATCGTTTGCAACGACTCCATATAATCATATTAGGAAGTAGGTAATTTTAAATCGGGCAGTTTGAGGAAATGGTAATTTTCCGATTTAATCTCATTCAAAAATAAATGGTTTCTCTCTTTCAATGCAAAGTTTTTAGATTTAGTTTATATTTATTAGAGTTTCTATATTCACATATGAGGAATTCCATCACAACACTCCCCGCACTTTTCACAACTTATCCTAATGTTAGGCGACCGAATGATCAGTGATCCAAAGTCCATGCAATCGTTTCTACAA
This sequence comes from Leucophora obtusa, assembly GCA_949987735.1. NCBI lineage: Eukaryota > Metazoa > Arthropoda > Insecta > Diptera > Anthomyiidae > Leucophora > Leucophora obtusa. The sequence goes on from OX465297.1 coordinate 210,613,255, forward strand.
AATTGATTCTTAATGCTTCAAAAAATCGAATTAGAGAGTTTATATGAAATACCCCTTATATGTTTATATAAATGTAAATATAATAATAATTGCATTACTAATTAATTGCAAAATATTAGATAAAATTTCATATTTGTCATTTTAATGTTTTTTTTTCATTTTAACTTTTTAATTAGTTTCTAAAAACGCATAAATATATTAAAATATCACAAACTAATTACCAATTTAATAGTTGAATAGTCATTGGATTTTCAATAAATTAAAAATAAAATTTGATTATGAAAAAAAATATAATTTAAAATTAAAAAATTATATAAAATAAAGGTATGAAATTATATTAATACTAAAATCATACAATTAAATGCTACAATTCATATGAAATTGAAAATGCACCTTTTATACTGTGTGTAGCTACATATAATCAGTACATTTGTACGTGTATTTTTAAAATTTTACACTGAAATATTCTAAAAACCACATTGAGATTTTCTATGTTGTTTGTGGTGGACATTATGTAAAAATTTTTAGAACCCTTTTAACAAAAAAGAAATATTTAACATAAAACTAGCGTCAAAAATTTAGCATACGGTTGATTTTTTTATACACAGCAACAATTTTTTTGCATATGAGGTTGAAATAACATTAAAAAATCACTGCATTATTTGCAAAAAAAAAACAAAATACGGAATGAAATGTAGATTTTAACGCATTGTTATATTCAACTCATATTGTTAACAAAAGAATGTTACTAGATTTGTTATTGTGGTTGTTACAAAATAAAAAATAAAAAACATTAAATATAGATACATTTTAAAATTCAAGAATATTAACAAAATTGTTCTTAATTTAAAAATAAGTTAATATATTAAAAAAAATTGCTTTAATGGAGATTGATTACATTACTACTGTCTTTACCAAACCAATATGTTTTTATAAATGATTTTAATTCTATAGATTTATATAATTATTTTAATGCTTCAAAAATGCACCAAGGAACTCATAACTTTTGTTGAACTTTGAAATTTGTTCACCTATTTTCATGAAAGTTACCTTGTTAAAACTTTAAAAACTTTAACGATTTAATAAATAATTCGTTTAATATATTTAATTCTACTACACTGAGAGAATTATTAAAAATGAAGTTTCACTGGAACTCGTCCATTGAAACTTTTCTTTGAATTAGTGGAATTTTTTATAAATTGTTGTAAAAAATTTCATTTAATATATTAAGAGATTCATACACTCAATAAAAATGTTTCATTAAAACTAGATTCGTAGAATATGTGAAGCTTTTTCATCACATTTAAAAAAATTTTCATTTGATTTGTGAAGAAACCATTAAAAATTTCACTAAAACTCGGCCAGCGAAATTCTTTCTGTGTATTAGTTGTTTATTTTGTACTAATTATTATATCAGCTTTATTAAAGTTCGTCTAATAACAGTAAGTATTCTTCATGAAGCCACCTTAATATTACCATACATTTAACTTTATTCACCTTTTTTAATAGATATCATTGAAAGCAAACATTTTTTTGTTATTATTAAAATTTTAATTAAAACATACAACTGTCAACATTATCATACTCCTTCATTTGAGCCATCATAAAACCACTTTTCATATACTAAAATTATAAACATGATAAAAAAATATTTCCATTACTTTTTTTCTTTTGATAAGGATAACATGTATCATCATAGTAGACTAACATAATGCTCAAAATGTATGAAGAATTTAAAAAAAAAAAATAATTATAAAACAATTCAAGGCTTTTGGAGATTTTGAAAATTTTTTTAAATCGAAAAAATTTCCATTTCTTATACAGAATTTCTATACTAGAATTTATTTGGCGAATAACTTATCTTAAAAATAACCATAGTTAAATACTATGTATTATTATCCATAACTACCCATAACTATCCTCGTAACCGATCATCTATTGGTATGACCAAGAAGGGAATAAGAGATACAATCGCTTCTGGTTCGCACATCGAACCAGACAGTAGACAAAAAATTATGGTATGGTCAGACAGTCGATCGAAAAATGTGGAAACAATAGAAATAAATTTGCAAAAACTAAAAATTACAATAAAAATTAAGAAAAAAATATAAGAATTAAGCAAAAAGATAATAAAAGAATATGAAAATATCGAAAATAAAATATAAGCAAATATCAATTTTAAAATTCATTCTCAAAAATTTTAAAGTTCACATATTTCATAAATTATTGCACGTTTTTAATTTTTGATATTATTATTATTTGTAGGGTGAATATAGTTCGGCTTAGTGTCATTATATATTTAATCCTTTAATTCCTAGTGGAACATAGGGCCGCTAGGTTTCAGTAATCATTTCAATTTCGGGGAAAATAAGTGATTGGCCTATAGCTCTCCTAGGCTGGTTCTGGGCCTGCCAGCTAAGCCACCAGCCTGGCTTGGTGAAAGTCAGTAGCAAACTTAGCAAAAATGCCTACTTCCCGAGACGTCACTTTATTTTCCCTAAGTGACCATTCGGACATGCTACAGACCGTCGCTCGAATTCGCTTCCATCTCAACAGAGGTGGTCCCCAGGGAGTACCAAGAGGAGGCCACTGCCGTAGCAATGGGATCAGCACGCTGACCTACGAGTCGACTTGGAGTGACTTACTAAAGAGTGGGAACACTTTACCTTATACTTGTCAATTTTAAGGATGACAAGTCTTACTAAGGAACGCTTTAACCAGTTTGCCTTACACACTCCCATACTCCCATACTTGTTGGCAACCCTGTCATTAGTTGTTAAAAATTCTCTTTGTTAAATAAAAATTTTCTTGTAAATAAATAAAAACGGAAGTTTTTTTAATATTTTCTTTAAATTTTTATATAACAATGTTCACTCCAATATCAGTATTTCCATCAACTTTGTTGATCATCATCAGGGATTTTAAAAACAAATTATTAATTTGTTTTAGTCACAACTCCTCCTCTCACTGGGTAATTGTCAACTCATTATCAACTTATTATTATTTTTATTTTTTTTTCTCGTAATTTTTTTCGCATTTTTATTCACATTTTTATTTTGTTTTTTTGCAAAAATCGCCTTATATTCATCATACCATGATTTACTGCGATGTCCAGTTCGATGTCCGATCCGATAGTGATTGTATCTCCTAGTCTTATACGCTTCTTGGTATCACCAACATTTTCGATGGTTTACCCGACGCATGGACGATGTTTGGTCCAATGTATTTCCGATACTTACCCGATGCGTGTTCGCTGTTTTGTTCGATGCGTTTTATCTAATGCATCTCAGATGATTTTTCCGATGTTTCGTCCGCTGTTTAAAAAATGTTGTAAATACATTAGAAATATAAATGAAGAATATTTTACAATATTTTATGATTGTTTAAATTTCATTTTTTAAACCCATGTGAAAATCGAAATATTTATGAACACACATGATCATACATTGACTTGTATATGATCATACAAGGGCATACATAGTCATACACGTCCATGTCTAGTTCGATGAATGACCATACATGATCTTATATATTTCCATATATCTTCGGATCCAAAATTTGTGGGTATATGACCGTACATATTCATATATGATCATACATGATTCACATATGTTCATATATGATCATATATGGGCATATACCTCCATATACCCTCAAATTTCGGATCCAAAGGTATATTGAAATATATGTGATCATGTGTGATCATACATTGAACTATGCATGGACGCATATGATTATGTATGCCCATACATGATCACATACGAGCCAATGTATGATCATGTATGTTCAAATATACAGTAAAACTCGCTTAAGACGAACTCCGGGGGACTAGATTAATTAGTTCGTTGTAAGCGAGGTTCGTATTAACCAGGGAAAAATTTATTTAAAATGTTCTAACTACCCGACTAAAAAAGATGTTATATAATCATATATCACCATATATAAACCCATATATACGTCCATATCTAATTTGATCCGAATATTGGAATATATAATTATATCCAGCGAGATAAGCATGTTATCTCACCTGATACAATTTGATCCGAAAAATGGGTCTATCTAACTGCATCAAATTATATATAAATACATATAATTTGATGAAGATTTGCAAAGAAAATTTTAGTAAATATTATTGAGATCACTTATTTCATTCATATTAAATACTAATGCTTAATGTTTAGAACATATTTTGCTAATAAACTTGGAAATAGCTGACAAAATAGAACATTACAAAAATTTGTCCGAACAACTTTTTCTAGGTTAGAGTTTTGGTCTTTCTTATAAAATAAAAAATTAACTAATTAGAAATTTATTAATTCAGTTCGAGTCCAATTTCCTTATTATGAATCAATATAATAAGTACTTTTTTCAAAAACTGCTATTTTTCTTCATCAGGATACTCTCCTGACAAATACTTCACAGCGTTTTTGCTTTCAAAAAACCTCTACGCTTTCACGAATGAAAAGACGATAGTTTCGGGGATTACGCCACCACTTTCTAAAGAAAACTGATGAAGGGGACCTGGAAAATCCCCGTAACGGTCTTTTCATTCCTGAAAGTGAAGAGGTTTTTTGAAAGCAAAAACTCTGTGAAGTATTTGTCAGGAGAGTATCCTGAAAAAAAAAACTGTTTTTGAAAAAAGTACTTATTATGTTAATTCATAATAAGGAAATAGGCCTCGAACTGAATTAATAAATTTCTAATTAATGAATTAAAAAGGTCGAAAAAAACAATTTTTATTTTTTAAAATAAAAATTAAAAACCAACATGATAAAAAATTAACTTTCACAGTTAATTTTTTTTTACGGAAAAATAAATGAACTTAAACCATATTTATTTCAACATATGTTTGTCTAATTTTTAAATTTAAAAGTAAAAATAATTATTTCGACCTTTAATTCCACAATGAAAAAAAAATTTGTTCCCTTATTTATTTCTTTAAAATTATTTTTAGTTTAATAAAGAGTATTTCGCCAACTATTTAAAAAATATATGTTAAATTCAATTATAAACATTTATTTATATGTCAAAGTGCAAAATTCAAAACCAGATCCACAATTTCGGAGTTTTTTTTTCATTTTTATAGTGCAATTAAACTTTATACAATTTTGTATAATTAGATAAATTTATACATAAAATTAATACAATTTTATATTAACTTTGTTATATATTTTGATATAAGATTGTTTAGAGAAGTTTATACGCCATTATATATAATTATGTATAAACTATATTTGGAGAGCTCTTAATATATGGCTGGAGACCAAATCGCATATGATTATATATAACGTCATATCAAACATATTTATAAAACCAACGTGTTAATATAAATGTATATGGTCATATAAAGCCACACATATAAACATTTATAATTATATCAAATCATATAAGATTATATGAAAACTTTTTTAGTCGGGTATCCACAAAATATTTAAATTTTCTTTAAAAATTTTAAAAAATTTACAATTTTTTCATTTGGTTTCCTAAATATATTGTTTGCAATATATTTAAGGAAAATGTTTGTGTGTTCGGTTTAAAATTTATGAGAAAACAAAAAAATGTATAAAAAATTGTTGAATTTTGTAAAGTTCGTATTAAAAGTGGAAAATTACACTGTGAGACAAATGGTAGGGGTCAGTGATCGGGAAGGGTTCAAACTACCGGGGAAAGTTATATCGGTAAAAAAGAAGTTATACGTGTCCCGGCTTTTCGCTGGGTCACCCCTAGGAATCGAGATATATCGATTTGACCTTTGGTGGTCTTTTTTTTTACATAACTCGAGAACCACTAGTCCAATTTTGCTCAAACAATTTTAAAAAAATTAAAAATTACAATTCCTTTAATCTGTTCATATAACATTTTTCTATATACTCAACAGTTTTGCCGGTAAAAATAAATGTATGAAGAAAAAAATATTTTTTGCCTAAAATATTAAAAAAAAAAAGTAATAAACAAACATTTATTTTTACCGGCAAAACTGTTGAGTATATAGAAAAACGTTATATGAACAGATTAAAGGAATTGTAATTTTTAATTTTTTTAAAATTGTTTGAGCCAAATCGGACTAGTGGTTCTCGAGTTATGTCAAAAAAAAGATATATCTCGATTCCTAGGGGTGACCCAGCGAAACGCCGGGACACGTATAACTTGGTTTTGACCGATATAACATTTCCCTTTGATTTCATCCCATCCCGATTTTGACTGTCGCATAGTGTTATATAGAAATTTGTTTGTGGGACCTTCACAAACAGTTTGTTTTAACCGAGTGTTCGTCTTAAGCGATTTCGTATTAACCGATTTTTTTTATTGAAATTGTTGGCAAACCTTCGGCACTTCTAAATTAGTTCGTATTAACCGAGAATTCGTCTTATCCTAGTACGTATTAAGCGAGTTATACTGTATTTCGATTTTCACATGGAAAGTTTTAAATTTCATATATTTCATAATTAATTGCACTTTTTAGTTTCTGTTATTGTCAATATTTTTCTTTTTTTTCGTAATTTAGATAACTTTTCACCTCTTTATTCACACTTTTATTTTTTTTCAGCATGTTTTGTACGATGTCCGGTCCATCGTGCGGTTTTTAATGGCAATTTATAAGAAATATATTTTTTTTCTTAAATTCAGAACAATTTTTTGATTTTAGAAAAAAGCACAGAATTTTTCTGCTTTATTCAGAAAGTTTGGTAGTGTTACTCGACTTGGTTTTGGTAGAAATATTCCTTGCATATTGTATATTGCAAATATTCTGTGTGAATATAAATATTTCTTATAAAATATATTAGGCCACCTGTACGCATGAGTGATACACTTTTGGGTACGAGTATATCGCTCATACGTATAAGTTTTTAAGAAACATTTTAATTTACACAGAATATTTGTGATACACAGAAAAAACTAAAAATGAATTTTAACAACGAAATTGATTATATCAATTAAAATTTTAATTGATTTTGCATCTATCACTCAAATGATACTATTAACTACTAAAAATTTTATACGATTAATTGAAACAAATTTTGATTAAATTAGTAATAAAATCAATTAAAACATTAATTGAAAATAAAAAAACAATAATATGAAATTGTAAAAATTGATAAATTGAGTTTTCAATTGCACTAAAAATTCCGAAATTCATTTTGAAAAATGAAATAATGCCCCAAAATAAAAATGAAAAATTACCCCAATAATTTGGGGTCAAAATTCATTTTTAAATTTGGGGTTAAATTATTTATTTATTTATTAAATTTGCATTTTTAGCAAAACACGAACGAAACATTTCGGACATAATCCCGAATTTTTTTTTTATTTAAACTGATATCTGTAACATTCCTACCCAGTCATAAATTTTGAGTGCTATAAAAAATCCAGCACTGGCTGAACATTAATTTTAGCCGATTTCACAAAAAAGTTTTACCAGTATTCTTTTAAAAAATATCAGTGGTTTATAATAACAAAAAAAAAAAACACTGGCAAAGAGTTGTACTACCCAGTCATAAATTGCCAACGGAACAAAATCAATGCATTGGTAGAGCATTGTTTTTATAAAAATTATGACGCTTCCCTGCAAGCATTTGGAAGATATCTTCCAAGAAGATATTAAAGCGATATCTTCTATTTTTCATTTGAATGAAAATAATCAAGTAGTATTTTAAAATTGTCTTCCTTTTATTATTTGGAAGGTAATTTGGTGATATTTGGAAAAAAATAATTGTAAAATTGAATTTTTTGTCATAGGTTTTTATGATGATATTGCGGCAATATTACCTTCTTATCATCCGGAAGATAAAGAAAATTTGTTTGAAATTCTTCGTCATTTTGGAAAAAATTAAAACAAAATTTGTATAAAAACAATCAACAGACACACAGGAAAGAAATTTATTGAAAAAATCAAGATTTAATGCGAGGAAAAAATCGGCTACCATGAAATCAAGATAATTAATGTGTTGTTCAATGGATTATGTATGCAGATGTTCTTTTTCAGGCTTAAATTTAATAATTAAAAAATAAAACCTTTATATTTATTTGGCGATAGTACCTTTTTATCTTCCAGATGATAACCTAGCGATATCGCCGATTTATCTTCCTGGGGTATTGCTTTCGTCTTGCCTGGAAGTATCGCTTTCGGGTAACAGTTATTCCCGACGGAAGAAACTTCCGCAATACGAAATTGCTATTGCCGGCAATAAATGGTTTCTTCCTGGCAATATGATCGGGGAATCTTCTTCGTATTGCCATGCTTGCTGGGTTTGTTAATAAGGCCTTGTAGTTAGAACGCTTCGAGTTCCAATTATCTAAATTTATTTTTGATTTTTTAATTGAAAAAAAAAATTAATTTTATATGTCGAAAAGTCTTTTTTGGGACCAACTTTTTTTACAACAAACATGGTACCAGGGCCTGCATATTAGCACAACCACACTTACAATATTATATCGTTAGAAACAACTTAAAATTCATATTAAATTCAATACACAATTAAATAGACACCTGCTAATTATACCTTTCACCACTATGTGGTCAGGGTATTATAAGTTTGTGCTGATGTTTGTAACACCAAAAAATATTGGTCCCAGACGCACCTTATAGTATACCGATCGGCTCAGAATTTTTTTTATTTCGATTTAACGATGTCCGTCTGTCCGTCCGTCCGTACGTCTGCCTGTCTGTCTGTCCATGCATTCTTGAGCGCACTCTACAGGTCGCAAATATCAAGATATTTCGATGAAATTTGGTACACAGCCTTATGTCGGCCCAAGGACGAAGCCTATTATTTTTGGTTAAAATCGGTCCATGTTTAGACCTAGTGCCCATATAAGGGTCATACCAAAATTATATTGTTTATATGCTGCAGGTCGCAAATATTAAGATATTTTGATGAAATTTGGTACACCGACCTATGTCAGCCCAAGGAAGAAGCCTATTGATTTTGGTTAACACGGGTCCATGTTTAGACCTAGTGCCCATATAAGGGTCCCCCCAAAATTATATTGTTTATACGCAGCAGGTCGCAAATATTAAGATATTTTGATGAAATTTGGTACACAGACCTATGTTGGCCCAAGGACGAAGCCTATTGATTTTGGTGAACATCGGTCCATGTTTAGACCTAGTGCCCATAAAAGGTCCCCTCAAAATTATATTTTTTATACGCTGCAGGTCGCAAATATTAAGATATTTTTATTAAATTTGGTACACCGACCTATATCAGCCCAAGGACAAAGCCTATTGATTTTGGTTAACACTGGTCCATGGTTAGACCTAGTGCCCATATAAGGGTCCCCCCAAAATTGGCAAATATTAAGATTTTTGCCACAAGTCCCATTTTAACCCATTCGAATTTCGGATCCGAACATCAGTTGGCTTTTAACCAGACTGGTGTAGGGTATGGTATAGTCGGCATGCCCGACTTTAACCTTTTTACTCGTTTTTCATTATATTCAAATCAGTTGTCTATTTATTTTCCAACATTGCTTAAATAGTCCAAAATGAAGAGTCACGCTTACGCATCAGCATACGAAATGGTTAGAAATATGTGGGCACCTATTATCTTAATACTACTGACACAAATATGGAGTCCAGAAATAGATTTTGAAAAAAACAAACTTTTATAAAAGACAACTTCCTACTGTTATTTTATATTTTAATAAAAAAAACAGGAATCGAACCTGGCGCTCTAGATTTCCGGTCGATAGCACTACAAGTTGAGCTATCTCGACATGTTATATTTCATAGATAAAATATTAAATGATTTGCCGCATATATTTAGAATACAAAAAAACTAATATATGGAATTTTATATTGAATCCAAATATACACTTATAATAATTTTACGGTAAAAGTTCAATAGTTATTTTAAGAGTAGATCAGTAAAGTTTTTTCAATTGAATAAGTAGTTAAATTGCAAAAAATATACATTTTTTTAATTTTTTCTGTCAGTCATTTAATAAACAAAATACACAAAATACGGACTTTCGGTATAAGTCAAAATATTTAGTAAAAATTTTTTGTTAAAAACAATCATTTCTTATAATATAATTCATATTAATATAAACGAGAAATCTATTATTTTTACCGACTTTACTTGTTAATTAATTAACTGATAAAAATAAAGGACAAAATACAATTGTTTTATAAATGTAAAGTAAAGTAGGTAACTTCCCAACAAAACCTTGGTAATGACTGGTCATTACTACATGCATTACTTAGATCTCATATCTCATTACCCGTTGAATTACTTTTAAACTGAATGTAATGAGTTACCGATAATTATACCCCACACATTACTATTTCACAACAGCTGAAACCAATAATATATGTTCTAAATCATTAAAAACCATAACTATGGCGTAGCCTAGTGGTTATCGTTTTTGCCTGACAGACATGAGGATCGCTGCTCAACTCGTGTTAGCTTCCATTGTTGTTTTTTTTTGTAATTTATATTAAACATCTATTTATAGAAATGTTGATGTTCATTAAGCAGTATTTAATAACAACAAGTTTTGTGAAAAATAGACATGTATAACAGTTGCCACAATAAATGTGTACATAAGTTAAAGCATTAAAAATCATAGTGATGTCGTGGTCTAATGGTTAGAGTGTTTGCCTGACAATCGTGGGGTACGCTGATCAATACGTGTCAGCTCCTGTTGGTTTTTAAATTTTTATATTTTTTTAAATCTATATTCAACATCTATTTATAGAACAACTGATAAACTACTTACAGGTAACATCAGTGTAATGACTTTCCTCCAATGACATCACCGTGTTAAAATAAGTAGTTTAGTAATTAAAAGGTAACTAGTGAACACTTAAGATTTCAATACCTAAAACTCATTACATGGTAATGAAAGGTTTTGCTGGGTTATTTTCAATTATTTTAATATACATATTCAGTCCCAATTTTAAAGAAAAACGAGTAAAAAGGTTAAAGTCGGGCATGCCGACTATACAATACCCTACACCAGTCTGAGTAAAAGCCAATTAATGTTTGGATCCGAAATTCGAATGGGTTAAAATGGGGCTTGTGTCAAAATTTTCTATAATGTGAGTCAGCGCACCAAATTTCATTAAAATATCTTAATATTTGCGATCTGGAGTTTGTAACCAAGCCAATTTTGGGGGACCCTTACATGGGCACTACGTCTAAACATGAACCGGTGTTAACCAAAATCAGTAGGCTTCGTCCTTGGGCTGCCATAGGTCGGTGTACCAAATTTCATCAAAATATCTTAATATTTGCGACCTGTAGCGTATAAACAATATAATTTTGGGGGGACCCTTATATGGGCACTAGGTCTAAACATAGACCGATGTTCACCAAAATCAATAGGCTTCGTCCTTGGGCTGATATAGGTCGGTATACCAAATTTCATCAAAACATCTTAATATTTGCGACCTGCAGTTTGTAACCAAGCCAATTTTGGGGGGACCCTTATAAGGGCACTAGGTCTAAACATGAACCGGTGTTAACCAAAATCAGTAGGCTTCGTCCTTGGGCTGCCATAGGTCGGTGTACCAAATTTCATCAAAATATCTTAATATTTGCGACCTGCAGCGTATAAACAGTATAATTTTGGTAGGACCCTTATATGGGCACTACGTCTAAACATGAACCGATGTTCACCAAAATCAATAGGCTGCGTTATTGGTCCAATAGAGCTCTGTGTACCAAATTTCATCAAAATATCTTAATATTTGCGACCTACAGCGTATAAACAGTATAATTTTGGTAGGACCCTTATATGGGCACTTGGTCTAAACATGGACCGATGTTCACCAAAATTAATAGGCTGCGTTATTGGGCAAATATAGGTCTGTGTACCAAATTTCATTAAAATATCTTAATATTTGCGACCTGCAGCGTATAAACAGTATAATTTTGGTAGGACCCTTATATGGGCACTACGTCTAAACATGGACCGATGTTCACCAAAATCAATAGGCTGCGTTATTGGGCCAATAGAGCTCTGTGTACCAAATTTCATCAAAATATCTTAATATTTGCGACCTGCAGCGTATAAACAGTATAATTTTGGTAGGACCCTTATATGGGCACTAGGTCTAAACATGGACCGATGTTCACCAAAATCAATAGGCTGCGTTATTGGGCAAATATAGGTCTGTGTACCAAATTTCATCAAAATATCTTAATATTTGCGACCTGTAGAGTGCGCACAAGATTGCATGGACAGACAGACAGACAGACAGACAGACAGACAGACGGACGGACGGACAGACGGACATTGTTAAATGGAAATAAAAAAAATAAGGTGGGTCTACGACCAATATTTTTTGGTGTTACAAACATCAGTACAAACTTATAATACCATGACCACATAGTGGTGTAGGGTATAATTATTGTGAGTGGAGATTTAAAAAAAAAATTGTTTACAAAAAATGTGGAAAATTTCATTGTTTTAACAATAATGATAAAAATATGTCATTTTTGGCTATGCATTTTGCTATAGGATAATACAAAAATTAACTAGTTATTAGTAACACATTGATTTGACTATTGATCAACTTGGTTCTAGAAATGGTAATTATAACATGGTTCGCATATTAGCTAATCGATATATTGGGTTTAGTGTGTGTCACGTAAATGCTCAAAGCTTAAATAATAAAATTGATGAATTTCGCTATCTTTTCGAGAACTCTGCCGTCGATGCTATTTGCGTCTCAGAAACATGGTTCGACAAGAATATTAATAACAAGATAGTTGAACTAAGTGGATACCAAATATTTAGATCCGACAGAGATGGTCATGCTGGAGGCGTAGCAATCTATATAAAAAACAATGTTTCATGCAAACTTCTTTGTACCTATAATGCAGTTAAGGATGTGGAATATGTTTTTATTGAAGTAAACTCTAATGGAGAGAAATTGTTGCTTGGGTGTATCTACAGATCTAATAAAAACATTAAATTGGACTCGCTTATTACAAAATTGGAGCTTTTAACCGTAGCATACCCGGATGTCATCTTGGCTGGTGATTTTAACGGCAATCTGCTTACACTTTTGGGAACACATCTTATTACAGCTATGTCGTCATTCAATTTATCTCCTGTAAACACTTCCAGACCCACACACTTTTCTGCCACTAATAGCACACTGTTGGATCTTTTTTTTGTTAGCGATAAAACAAAAGTGCTACACTATGCCTGCATTTTCAAAGCATGATCTTATTTTTCAATCATACAATTTTAAGGCAAAAAACCAATCCCAAACGTATACTTTCAGGGACTTTAACAACATTAATATCACATCGCTTGAATATGATCTTGATAATGCTGCTTGGGATCAAATATACTACATAACTACTGCCAATGATCAATTGAATCTCCTCAACACTCTAATTTTGCAAATTTACAACAAACATGTGCCTCTCAAGACCAAAAATGTAAAAAACAGGGTAAGACCGTGGTTCACAGCTGAAGCAAAAGCCCTAATAGAGCAACGGGATAGTCTTTATCATAGATGGCAACGTTACAAAACAACTGAAATGCACAATGACTATCGTTTGGCTACAAGAGCGGTTGTTTCAAAGATAAAACATGATAAATCGTTGTATTATAGTAACAAATTCAATACTGCAGTTGACTCTAAGAAAACTTGGAAAAAATACGTGATATTGGCATTTTGGGAACGCAAGCACGAATAAATGATATTGATGTAGATGCATTGAATGAAAAATTTGTCAATATCCCCCAACCCCCAGTGCATGTGGATTTCTACACTCAAAATAATTATTCGGTTTCAACAACAACCCTATTTGATTTCCAATGTTTCAATTTAACCGATATAGCTGAAGGTTTTCGGGACGTCAGATCTAATGCAGTGGGGCTAGATGACATACATCCCAGATTCGTGAAAATGATTTTACCTTGGATAATTCGCTTTGTTATGCACTTATTTAACACCATTATTACAACTAGTACTTTCCCTGTTGAGTGGAAACTTTCCAAAATTATCCCGGTACCGAAAACTGATAAGGACTATCGACCAATTGCGATCCTTCCTTACCTTTCTAAAGTCTTTGAACGCCTGTTACATAAACAAATTTCTAAATACGTATACGATGGAAATCTATTAACTGATCGACAATCCGGGTTTAGATCTAAGCATATAACAGCATTAACAGATGTTGTCGAAGATATCAGAAACAATCTAGATCATAATAAAATTTCGTTTTTAATATTACTTGATCACTCTAAAGCTTTTGACACCGTTGAGCATCAAATACTCAGTTTAAAATTAGACAAAATGTTCAATTTTTCACCAGCGGCTGTAAGACTGATATTGTCTTATCTCACTGATAGGACGCAATATGTTTTCAATAATGGAATTATCTCTAGTCCATTACCTGTTTCCAGAGGAGTACCACAGGGTTCAATACTTGGGCCACTGCTGTACTCTTTATATGCCAACGATCTTCCAAAACAAATACAATATTCTAAAATACAAATGTATGCAGATGATGTACAACGATACCTGAGTTGTACCAGATCTTCAATTTGTAATAAAGTTGCTGAACTTAACAAAATTCTTTTTTGGGCTTCGTCAAACGGTTTGTGCCTTAATCCGAAGAAGTCAAAGTGCTTAATAATATGTAAGAAGTCTGTTAAAATTAATTATGATATAAATATATATCTTGGTGACTCTAGAATTGATATTGTAGATACTGCTAAGAATTTGGGTGTTGTTTTTAATCGAACACTTACTTGGTCGGACCATATTAATCAAACATGTGGAAAAATATATGGCATGCTTAGAGGCTTATGGACAACTCAGCACTTTACACCACCAAAGATAAGAATGCTGTTGGCAAAAACATATTTAGTGCCAAATCTCTTGTATTCATCTGAGCTCTTCGCAGGCTGTAATGCGGATGACAAAAGGAAGCTCAACACTACCTTCAATAACATCGCACGATATATATTCGGTCTATCTAGGTTTGATCATGTATCCCAATACTCCCGTCGCATTTTAGGAATCTCCCTTAATGATTACCTAACATTCAAAAACCTAGTCTTTTTATATAAGGTTAATTATACCAAGGAACCGGAATATCTATTTCACCGGCTGATACCCACAAGATCGCCAAGAAACAGTAGCTTTAAACAATTTAAATATCGTGACACAGCTTCTAAACAACAATTTTTCATTTATACCATCCATCTCTGGAACCATCTTCCAACCGACATTCAATACACCAGCAACGCAATAAAATTTAAAAAATTACTAATGCAATATTATACCTAAACTTACTACTTCATTATGTATTACTAATCACATTGTTTTTTTTTGTTTTTTTTTTCATTTTAAATATTTTATATAAATTTTTATCTTATGTTATAAATCCTGTATATTTAGTTCATATTCAATTTTATATTTTATATTTTGTCAATGTTTAATTTTTAATTGATTTGTTCGATAATTTATATAATAAGTAAGATGATATTGTACTAGATAAATGTTAACATATCAGATTCTAATACTTTAATTCATAAGATATTGTATCTTGTTGTGTTAGAAAGGCAAATATTTAATAAAAATACAAATACAAATACAATATTATATGTTTTAAAGTAAGGCAGAAAGTACTTGATATCACTGCTAGTAGTCCAACAAGTAATGATACCCCATATAAATGATACTCCATATAAAATAAATATCGGTTCAAGTTTTGAGCATTGTTTATACTTTTAGTAATAACTGTTTAAATTTATATAATATCGTACTTTAAACTTTTCTATATAATTAATGTACATGTTTATAAATATTTCAATATGTGTATTTGTGTTTTTTAAGTATAAAACTTTTTATATCCGTTTAATTAAGTTAAGCATATGAGTAGTACTGGCAAAGTGGTACAAACAAGAGATTAATAATTTGTAGCATTATCTCGCGAACATAACAAAAAAGTACTTATGACTACACTTCAGAAGTTCTCATACAAAATACTCATAATGAATGTTACCGAAACAAATGGAGTAAATAAAAGTTAGAAAGTAAGACTAATAAAGTATGTCTACGGAGATAAGAGTATGTTCAAATGAACCTTAAATCTAGAAAATTTACAGAAAGTTAAGATGTAATATTAATAACTAATTCAAAAAAAAACATTGTTTAAAATACTAATAAGAATTTAATCAATATGCTATAAATATTTTATGTGTTCAGTGCATACAAATATCAATAAGCTATTCCCATTTAACTCTTTGAATATATTAAAGAGCGCTATGTTTAACACATCTGACTAATCCAGGCTTAACTTTATAAAATGTAAAAAGACCCCTCTTGTCTGCCATTTGGTTCAATCCGATTTGTCTGCCATTTGGTTCAATCCATAATATTTGAATATGTAATAGATGGGACAGAAATAATAAAAATGTTTACAAAATCTGATCTCAATTAACATATTTTTTATATTTTTGTATTTTTAAAGAGTTGTTGAAATTATTTTTGTTCCTGGTTGTAAATAAAACGATTAAAATACAAAAAAAAAATTGTATATTATTTTATGAAAAACTTTGTGCGATTATTGGATTAATTTTAAAATATTATTCGATTAACGAACAAAACAAAAAAAAAGCCAGAAACTAAATATAATCTGATTTCAAATCTAATATTTATAATTTTTGGAGAAAAAGGTTTATTCTTCTTCTTAACCTCAAACCTACTTAAAATTGCAACAATGCATATTTACTGCAGCTGTATATTAGGGGTATAACCAATTTTTGGCCCTAGCACCACGCGATGGCGAAGTATGTGTTTTTTACGAAAAAATAATTTTGGGGTCATTTCGGATAAAAAACCTCACCCACGACTTCTTTTAAAATCCATTGTTTTTAAGTATTAAACACAAACTCGGAATATTTGAAACACATTAATAATTTTCTTTGAATAATAAAAACAATTAAAGTACATAACGTAATTTTCAATGACATACATTCAGCTTCGTAAGTATTTACACAAATGTTAAATGCAGGTTGATATATTGATAAAAAAAACTTTTTTGCGCCTTTTAGGTAAATAAATAAAAAAAAAATCATTTAAAAACTTTACCGCGTTTGGTGGGTGAACTTTTTTGACAACTGCGAAAAAGTAATAGCATTTTTTTATATAATTTTCAATGGCCTATTCGACTATGCTAGGGCCATTTTGATATTTGCAAAAAATTGCAAAAAGTTATATCCCTACTGTATATATGACGTTGAAACAACACTAAATACATTATGAAATGTCCTGTGGCAACCCGGCTCCCATATACACAAGTTGGCTACTGTTGAACGAAAAACCATACATCGGAGAAGATGGAAGATAAACAAAAAATATAAAAATAGAATGTTCGTATGTGTCTGTGTTTGATCACTTCTTAGTAAAAACCATAACAGAAAACTGAATAGGAAAGAAAACTATGAATTAGTTACATTGCATTCAAGGCCTTACCTGGCTGAGATGGCTAAGCTGTCGTCGCACTTCAGTATAGTTACGTTTGTAATGTGGGGACATGTTTTCCAATCCCACAACTGACGGGTTGTTGAAAAAAATTTCATATAGAGACAATCTGACAATAAACATATAAATAAACAATTAACTATTTAATGGAAAATCACTGATGAAGCCTGTACATACACTCATAGAAATAAATCCGTAAAAATAGCAGAAAAAGTTACTAAAAATTAGTTAAAAATGATGCTGCAGAAAAAACTGCTAAAATTAGCAGATTTTTTTACTAAATACTAGTAAAATGAGAACAGCAAAATTAAAACTGCTAAATTTACAGAATTTTAGTTATATTTAGGCTAACTTTTAGTTAATTGAAAATAGCAAATTGTACTGTAAAATCTGCAGAAAATTTTGCTAAATATTTGTAGACTAAAAATAGCAAAAATAAACTGTTAAATCTACAAAATTTTTGCTATTTTTAAGCTAAATTTAGTTGAATGCAAATAGCAGTCTATTCTGCTAAAATCAGCAGAAATATTTGCTAAAAAATTGTAAACTGCTGTTTTCAAAAGGCTCGATTTTTATTTGCATTTAAAAAAAAATCGAAAAAAAAACTTAGAAAATTTTAATTTTAAATTTTGGTGATTTTTTAGGCTACTAATTATTTAGCAAAATTTTTTGCTGATTTTAGCAGGTTAATTTGCTAATCTCCATTTACAAAAATTTAGCTCATATATAACTAAAATTCTGTATATTTAACAGTTTTAGTTTTGCTGTTCCTATATTACTAATATATAGCAAAAATAATCTGCTAATTTAGCAGTTTTTTTCTGCAGCATCATTTTTAACTAATTTTTAGTAGTTTTTACTAAATTTTTTACGGACTTTTTTCTATTAGTGTACAAAAAGGCAGAAAGTCCAGATCTAGTCTGATTTAAAAATTTATGTTTATAAATTTAAACAAATTTTATTTTAAACTAAAAAGCAGGAATAAATTTTGATAAAGTAACAAATTTTTCTATTGAGCCAGCAGACATATTATTTTGAGTGTACAAGTGATAAAATTCTAATCACTATTTTCACGATTTAGCATCTCCTATTGAATTTTTAGTTTTTTTTTTTTAATGAAATTTGTATATAAATATTTAACTGGATCTGTTCGGTTTAATAATTGAATTTTTTAATTATTTCAGTTAATCGTACAAAATTATTAGCATCTTTTGCGTGATAGATGCAATATCAATTAAAATATGATTGATATTGTTACCAAAATTTGGTTGGTCTAGTTCTGGTATTTTGGAATAAAAATATCTCGAGAAACGGGATTTACTAAACATGTCAATCTGGTAACGCTACAATTAAGTATACGACAGTATGCTATAATGTTTTATAAAGTGTTATATATACTGTAAATTGGTTTGTGTCTCGGCTACGAAAAAGTGGTTTGTGTATTGGGTAAGTATAAAGTGGTTGGTATCTCGGCTAAGAACCAAGTGGTTGGTGTCTCCGCTATGAATACACTGAGTGCTTCTGGAACCTTCTAGTTTGTTCTACAACCAATCTGGGTGTCTCTGAAACTTTCGAGCTGGTTCTACCATCACAGACATTACACTTTAAGAGAGCTGCAGCTTAGCTTTGGAGAAAAGAGTAAAAACGCATAAATTTCAATTTGAAAACGGGTAAAAAAGCACCAAACAGCTTTTAGAGCCTTTAAAAAGAATTTATTGTGCTTTGCATACATTGAGAGAAATTATAGTGATAAAAATTTGCATAAAACCAATGAAGTTTTACTGGAGTTCGTCCATTAAAACTTACACTCAGGGAATTATGTAGGTAAAATCAATTGCAAATGACAGTTAAAATAACTGCATTTGCAGTTAAAAAGGTGTAGACTACATTTGCATTTAAATCAACTGCAATGTGAAGTTATTTTGAACTGTTAAAAATCAGCTGACAACAACTACAAATGCAATTAAAACAATATACATGATAATTATTGTAAAACTGTACAAAGAACTGCAAATGTAGTTAAAATAACATAAATAAAAATTATTTTAAAAATTATTAATTTAATAAAAACAAATTTATGTAAATACTCTTAACTTAATTTTATTCCACAATAAATTTAAAATTGACAAATCAAATTTTAATTATTGTAAAACTGTACAAAGAACTGCAAATGTAGTTAAAATAACATAAATAAAAATTATTTTAAAAATTATTAATTTAATAAAAACAAATTTATGTAAATATTCTTAACTTAGTTTTATTCCACAATAAATTTAAAATTGACAAATCAAATTTTACACTTATCACTAATATCACTTTTATGTTCACTATTAAGATATTGTTCTAGATATCCGGCTGTGAGGGATGAAATATTGTTTGGCTTCCTTTTTTTCTCCAGGTAGAAATGATGAAAATATAAAAGAACTGAAAGAAAATAAATACATTTTAATATTCCCCTAAATAAATTTATATTATAAGACTTACCTTATTATTTTAGTACTTCAATAAAATATATAACATTTTCCGTATTACGCGTCTTAACTCTTTAGCGTTGTTTTATGACTAAGACAAGATAAAACATGTTCTTCTCATATTCATTCACTAGAAATTTCTAAACAAATGCTTCGTACATAAATTCTTCTTTGCTTCGTACACATAGACACTTGAAAACTGAAGTATTTGTAACAAAATTCAAAATAACTGCATTAAATAAATGTTACTACAATGTCGTAGTGTTTGAAGTTTTTTTTTTTAAAAAATAACTGTCAAAAACATTGAAATTACTTCACAAATAACTGTAACTGCAGAACTTTTCTGAGTGTATTCAAAATTATTCGATTTTTAATAATTTAGGGTATTTTTTTATAGTCAGAACAAAGAAGGATGTTTGTCTTAGATAAATAAATTTTAGAAAAAATTCGTTACTAGTTCTGACTATAAAAACTGGCCCAAAATTGTTCTTTAACTAGGATTTTGCTAAATTTGTGCTAAAGGTGATACGTGCAAGATGGAAACTTTTCGTGTTTGGTACATCAAAAAACACTACATTTAGCGCCAAAAGTACTATTTGGCATTTACAACTTTTCCTTGATATTTAAGTGTTTTGTTTTTGAAATAAAATCAACTGTTGACATATTTCTTGATATTGCTATTAAAAAAATACATTTAAAAAAGCGCAAAAAGCGCTAAATAAATTTTGAAAAGCACCAATTTAGTGCTTTTTTCAGTTACGCGTTAGATTAATATTTTTCGCGTTATAGCACATCAAAAAGCACCAGATTTAGCGTGAAAAGCACTAAGTTGGCATCCCTGTTTGTAAAGTAAAGCTGCCTACACACTAGGAAACATGGTTGAGGGAACAAAAAATATCAAAAAATTTTGTAAACACGAAACGCACGCTCTCAACACGCACACACACACACAAAAGCACTCACACATTCACAAAAAAATGCTCTCTTTTTTTAAGTATGTTCCCTAGTGTGTAGGCAGCTTAATAAAGTGTTAAACAAATAAATAAATAGATAACACTATGCGACAGTCAAACTCGGGATGGGATGAAACCAACGGGAAATGTTATATCGGTCAAAAACAAGTTATACGTGTCCCGGCGTTTCGCTGGGTCACCCCTAGGAATCGAGATATATCTTTTTTTTGACATAACTCGAGAACCCCTAGTCCGATTTTGCTCAAACAATTTTAAAAAAATTAAAAATTACAATTCCTTTAATCTGTTCATATAACGTTTTTCTATATACTCAACAGTTTTGCCGGTAAAAATAAATGTTTGTTACCGCTACCATAAAAATCAATAACCTTTTGTTTATTACTTTTTTTTAATATTTTAGGCAAAAAATATTTTTTTCTTCATACATTTATTTTTACCGGCAAAACTGTTGAGTTAGAAAAACGTTATATGAACATATTAAAGGAATTGTAATTTTGAATTTTTTTTAAATTGTTTGAGCCAAATCGGACTAGTGGTTCTCGAGTTATGTCAAAAAAAAGACCACCAAAGGTCAAATCGATATATCTCGATTCCTAGGGGTGACCCAGCGAAACGCCGGGACACGTATAACTTCTTTTTTACCGATATAACTTTCCCCAGTAGTTTGAACCCTTCCCGATCACTGACCCCTACCATTTGTCGCACAGTGTAATAAGCAAAAAGTGTTAAAAAACGACTGCATAAAATGAATCTTACGAATTTTCAGTACGTTATGTTGTTTGCTTGTTTAATAAATTACGAATGTAGTTAAAATTTAGATTTCTTCTACGCTCATAAAAAAGCAACTAGAAATTAGTTAAAAATGATGTTGCAGAAAAAACTGCTAAAATTAGCAGATTTTATTGCTAACTACAAGTAAAATAAGAACAGCATAAATAAAACTGTTAAATTTACAGAATTTTAGTTTTATTTAAGTTAACTTTTAGTTAACTGAAAATGACAAATTTTACTGTAAAATCTGCAGAAATTTTTGCTAAATATTAATAAACTAAAAAAACATTTTTGTTATATTTAAGCTAAATTAAGTTAAAAGCAGATAACAGTCTATCCTGGTAAAATCAGCAGAAATATTTGCTCAAAAATTTTATTTGCATTAAAAAAACCGAAAACAAATTCCGAAATTTTAGTTTTTTTTTTGTTTTTTTAGGCTACCTACTAATTAGCAAAACTTCTTGTTAATTTTAGGAGGTTAATTTGTTATTTTCTATTAACAAAAATTTAACTCAAATAAAGCTACAATTTTTGCTGTTCCTATCCTACTAATATATAGCAAAAACAATCTGCTAATTTTAGCAGTTTTTTTTTTAGTAGTTTGAACTAAATTTTTTTCAGACTTTTTTGTATGAATGAATGTTATTTTCATTTAAAATACGAAACATTTAAAATACTTGAATAACTAACAAATTCTGACTGCAGAAGTTCCCTGAGTGCATGATTCATTTGTTATAAAATTAATTTTTTTTTAGTTAAATGAAGAAAAAAAAAACATGTAACCAAAATTGAAAATCACTAAAAGTGCTTATTTAAAATATATAAGTGCTATTTCAAATGCGAATACATGTAAAACTATTCAATATATTTTGTGGAATACCATTGATATATCTCATCAAAACCATCAAAGTATTAATTCATTCAACCATTTACACATCAACATTTTGATTCAATATGAATTCCGAATTAGTTAGTTGGTACATAACAAGTACGAAAAAAACTTAAATAAATATTATTTTTTTTTAACAACAATTTCAATTTGATATAAAAATGGAATATAACAATATAAATTTAGAATAGAATACGCAAATATAAAATGTTGTTTAAATGAATATGCGTGCATAACCATGAAATCAATTGGTAGCCAAATTGCATAATGAATGCATGTGTTAATGTTGATGCATGAAACGAAAATGAATAAAAAAGAAAAATAGTGAATAAAGACTGACAAAATGATGCACTACATCGATTGGGGGAAGGAAGAGAACAGTTTTTTAAACCTTAAATTATCTCAGACGAACTTCTATCAAACAAGGAAAAACAAACTTGTTCCAAATATAACACCATATTTTACTCCGAATCTATATAAATTTTGTATGGTTGTAGCAAGCTTCAGCACTAACAATTAATATACTTCAACCGGGTGTAGTATATAAAAATGTGATGTTGCTTTTTAAAGGCAGGAAACAGCATCAGCAACATTTTAGATTTTTTTTGTGTCTCTCTACAAAATACATCTAAATATATATATTTTGTTGTTTTTTTTTTTTTTTTTGCATTTCATAGTGAAAGCATTGAATGGAATTAAATGTATGGTGGTCAGGGACAACTAAAATCATATATTCTCTACCCTTATATTAGAGGACTAATACAAACATTTGTATGAATATGGTACACATTGATATTCACATCCGTGTCTATGTGTGTGTATATATGTCATTTTAAACTATGTGTTTATGTGTATTCTTGCATTAAAATTAATTAGATTCAAGGGAGTTATTTTGAAACTCAAACCGCAAGAATTAATTGATTCAAATCAATATTCAACATAAAATTTGTATTCAACAACACCCCTTTTTACACACACACACACACACACACACACACACACACACACACACGCACACATTCATATGAAAACATTTTGAAAATGTATATATTTTCGATAAATTCAAGTTTTTTTTTATTTTATTTGCTGAAATCTGTGTGGTATGATATTTAAAACTAATACTCAAAGTTTTTTGGTTAGATTTGGTAGGTTTTTATTCTTTTCATTTGTTTATTTAATTTAAATATTTGAAATATATTTCATTCTATATTTGTCTATTGTTATCGAAAATACTTAATTCCATTCAAAGTGATTATGATATAAGTTTAAATAAATAAACGGATTTAATTTAAATAATTCGAAAGGTTTTACATAAATTTGTTTATAATTTCTTTTGCTTTAAATTTGTTTAAAATATTCTAAAATTAAATCAATTAAGGCCCGATTACTGAATGTTCAGTTAAAATTTAGCCAACAGTTGAATTCAAATTTTATATGAGAAACAACAACAAATGTGTCAATTAAAGTACCAGTTAAAAGCTAACTGGACATTCAGTAATCGGGCCTAAGTCTATAACTTTTGAAAAAAAGAACTTAAATCCACTTAAGTTGTTTTGTCAAAAAATTTTTGCAAGGCACTTATTTTTACTGGAAAGTACAACGAATTTTTTAAGATATCACAGAAACTTATAATATCAGTTTCCTTGAACTGCGCTTGGAAAAATTATTTTAAGAAACGATTGTTTTATAGAAAAAAATTTGGTGCATTTGTAATATTTGCAAATATTAAAAGATCTTAAAAATTGAGAATTTCTTGAAATGTGTATTATTATACATATTCATGGTGTTCCGCCATACAAGCTTGGAAAACCCTAATAGATCATGCGTAGCTGAAATTTATTAAGACC
Source organism: Leucophora obtusa (assembly GCA_949987735.1). Taxonomy (NCBI): domain Eukaryota; kingdom Metazoa; phylum Arthropoda; class Insecta; order Diptera; family Anthomyiidae; genus Leucophora; species Leucophora obtusa. Next base: position 210,637,668 of record OX465297.1, read on the forward strand.
ATTCGTACCATATTTCATTGAAATAATGTTTATAAACCAGTTTTTAAATTTTTAATTCTCATAACGCATACTTTTGCCTGCTTATGTTGTTCAACACATAATTGGGAATTTTTCGTTGGCGTTGAAATTTAATTGGCACTATTTGATGTCAATGCCAATTCTAATGGCAAAAATTTCATTACAATTCAATGCCAAAGAAATTTGTTTACAGTTTACATTTATTAAATATGGTAATGAAAAGTACACAAATGTCTCAAAGCAACCAAATGTAATTGAAGAAAAAAGCATTGTATACAAAAAACGTGTAAAAAGGTTAACGTCAGGTATGTCGGCTTTACAATACCCTACACCAGTCTGGTTAAAATCCAACTAATATTTGGGTCCGAAATTCGAATGGGTTAATTGGGACTTGCGTACAAATTTTATATAAAATGATAAAAGACGAGAAAATCGAAAATATAGCCCACTGAAATATCTTCGTATTTATGACCTGCAGCGTATAAACAAGAACTTTTGTGGGGACCTTTATATGGGCACTAGGTTTAAACATAGACCGATTTTTACCAAAATATATAGGCTTCGTCTTTAGGCCGACATATGTCGGTGTACCAAATTTCATCAATATATCTTAAGGAGGGACATGACATTCACGGCAGAGAAAACAGACCTTTTTTTTTAATATTCATAACTCAGTCAAAAACAAACATTTTTCCAAGATTTCTTTTATTATTGTAGAGAATTGAACAAATTACAAGAAAAAAATTCAAAAAAATATATTTTTCACTCCAACATGGTATTATAGAGCTCCAAACTGGCGGCAGAGAAAAAAACGGGACCTCGTTGTTGCAGCGCTGGGAGTCGCAAAAATTGTCCGATCTGGAAAAAACTGACTTTTTTAAATACTAACAAAATGGGGCACTAGGTCTAAACATGGACAGATTTTAACCAAAATCAATAGGCTACGTCCTTGGGCCGATATAGGTCGGTGTACCAAATTTAATCAGTATATCTTAATCTTTGCGACCTGTAGAGTGCGCTCAAGAATGCATGGACAGACAGACGGACGGACATCGTTAAATCGAAATAAAAAAATTTTGAGCCGATCGGTATACTATAAGGTGGATCTAGGTCCAATATTTTTTGGTGTTATAAATATCAGCACAAACTTATTACACCCTGTCCACGTAGTGGTGTAGGGTATAAAAATGTTTTTTGAAAAGGAAATTAACTAAATTTACGACTAGTTTGAGATAAGAGAGAATAAACAATAGTACTTATTGCCAGTATTAAAACGAAAAATTGATTTATATTTAAAGTACGATTATGGATCAGAAACTCTATCAAAAAAAAATTTTAATCATAAATTTTGTAATTAATTACACATGCAATTACGGAATTACATGTATTTTGTTAATAGACGAGTCAAGTTCTTTTTATGGCTCTTTAATTATTTTAAAATGACAAAATTTTGCCATTTCTGAATTATTCCAACTTTTTAAACATTCTCGAATAATTTCTGATATTATTTTTTACTATAAATAATATTTTTTTCACATTCAGACAATTAAAAAAAATCTTAAAAGTTCTGCTCTAGCCCTCCGACTACAAAACAAATTTAAAATCTCAAATATTTGTAGTTTTGTAAAACATACTAGCAGTTGTGGAGAAATTATTATTTTATTTTCATAAATGGACCAAGGGCTCTTATAAACTCATAGAAATAAATATATAAAAGAGCAGAAAAAGTTACTAAAAATTAGTTAAAAATGATGCTGCAGAAAAAACTGCTGAAATTAGCAGATTTTTTTGCTAAGAACTAGTAGAATAAGAACAGCAAAATTAAAACTGTTAAATTTAAAGAATTTTAGTTATACTTAAGTTAACTTTGAGTTAATTGAAAATAACAAATTGTACTTTAAAATCTGCAGAAAATTTTACTAAATATTAGTAGACTAAATATAGCAAAAATAAACAAAATTTTTGTTATTTTTAAGCTAAATTTAGTTGAATGCAAATAGCAGTCTATCCTGCTAAAATCAGCCGAAATATTTGCTAAAAAAAATTGTAAACTGTTGTTTTCGAAATGCTCGAGTTTTATTTGCATTTAAAAAAAAATCGAAAAAAAGCTTAGAAAATTTCGATTTTTTTTTTGTGATTTTTTAGGCTACAAATTATTAAGAAAAAATTTTTACTGATTTTAAAAGGGTAATATGCTATTTTACATTAACAAAAATTTAACATAAATATAACTAAAATTCTGTATATTCTGCATATTTAACAGTTTTATTTTTGCTGTTCCACTTTTAACAAATTTTTAGTAGTTTTAACTAAATTTTTTACAGACTTATTCCTATTAGTATAGGAATCGAATCAACGTCTTCGCAATTAAATTCATTAAATGCATTAAGAATTTCCTATAATAGAAATTAATAAATTAAAGTTTCTGAATATACTTTCTAATAAAAACAAGATAAAATAAAATTTAGAAATTGAAATTGTTGGTAAAGAAATTTGTTATCGAAAGTTTTTCAGATTTTATTAGTTATGGACACCTACTGTAAAATAGTAGAAAATCTAGTCGGGGCCTTTCTATATTAAGCATCATGTCCAATATCGATGGTTAAACCAGTACAGACAGTTTGGTGTGTTTTATAGTTTCGAGAATGTTTCTGAAGATCTGCTTATTTTTAATGTTTCAGATATTTTCTTGAAAAAGTCCTCAAATAAAAATATTTTTTTCATTCAAAATTATTATTTGCTGTTAAAAAGATATCATATTTTATGTTTTACCTATTCACTTATTACTGCTATTATTTTGATCACTATTGTTTACACATATAACGTAAATAACCAATTTTAATACCAACATTTTAATAAAATAAAATGATTTTTAATATTATTGATGCTGATAATGGTCAGACAAAGGGGTTGGGATATAGAATTATATAGTTTTTTTTTTAAGCTAAACAGTTTACAAAACTAAAACGCATGTATGGGTTTGAAAACGTTTTGTGGTTAAATGAGTTGCAAATCATTTTAATTAAAATTTTAAATTTAGGAAATTTGCACAAATGATTACATTATTCATTAGTTTTCATAACAATATATAAACACATACATACAATTATAAAAATACACATGCTTGCATATCGACAGATATAAAATAAAATCTATTTTAGTAAATATTAAAATTTTAAGTTGCGAAATTAAAATAATTGTAATATTTAGTGGCACAAATATATTCAAAATAAAATATAGAGAAAACCTAAAATTTAAAATTAAAACAACTAACGACCTCTTTGGGTGGTCGTCGGTATTAGTTTATTAAAAAAAAAAAAAAAACAGAGAAGAACATTTTTTAAAAGAGATTTTTTTTAAGAAATATAAAAACTGAAAAAATATATAAGAGAAAGCTTTTTCATAAGAAAATTATCTTAAATTTAAGTTGACTTAAAAAAAAAACAAAATTATTCCAGTATCCCCTTGTTAAAGAAAGAAAAAAAGCTGGGATATTTTTTTACAATTTTTTTTTCTTTTAAGGGGTTGTTATATTTTCTATTCTCCTAATTAAGGGATGAGGAACTTTTTATTGGGGGTGTACAGTAAGTAATGGAATGGGGGTTAACAAACTTGAGTTACTTTTTTTTTTTTGTTTGGCATGGAAGTATGAAAAGTTTCTTAAAGCAATAAGCACATTTCTTAGAAAAAAATCTTAACGGTGGAAAAACGAAAAAAGAACTACGTAAACAATTTTCAAATACAACAAATTTACAATAGATGGCGTTTGTTTATGTATAATCATAATGAAAGCTTTATTTCGTTGGTTATATATTTATTAACATATTTTAAAATATTTATAATACAAAATCAATATTAATTCGCAAAACTATTGTGAAAATCTTAAAAATCTCTTCAACTAAATATAACTTGGTTATACTCGTTTTGTCTTATATACTCCATTTTCTTTATTTGTCATACGTTCTATTCCATATTACTCTCTGTTCTCTTCTAAATTTTCATCAACCAATTATATTTTGTGGTTAACCGCAAAATTTATTTTAAAGATTTTTTTCATACATGTGTATGAGTAGTACATAATACTTAATATAGCCTTCTCTATCGTTCTTGAATTTTCTTGTGGAAACTCATTATACAGTTATGTATGTATATTTGTAATGTTATTGTATGTCAGTGAGTAGGTACTTATGTTAATATATCGTCAGATATTATTTTATGTTTAATGTTGTTTTTTCCAACCCTTGTTTATTGTTTTTGTGGTCTATGCCTTATTGATAGCTTAGCTCAGTTTTATATTGCAAAATATCTACCAAATAGAGGTGAGTTTTCTTGAAGAGGGTTATTTCTTTTTGTATTTTTAGAGTACTTTTTTACAAAAAAAAAAACTTATAACTGACTTAGTGGTTAACCACAAAAGAAGAAATGAAAAATAACTCACTTTTTATTTTATGTATGAACTTTTTTTGCAAACAATTTTTCAAAAAGTAGTTTTTCTTTTGTGTGCTTTTTTTAACAACTGAACATTTTTTATTGATCCCTGATGAGAAATTAAAATAAATACTTATTTATAGTCTTTTTTTTTTTTTTTTTGTAATAAGGCATTGTTAATATAAGCTGCTGTTTAATATTAAAATTTAAAAAATATACACTCAAAATAGCTGAACACTTACGGGAGGTATCTACAAGACTTCCAAAGTATCCGTTAGTGTTGTTTAAAATTAATTCTGAACAGCTTCAAAAAAATCACTTCTTTCACTGCTTCCAAAGTATCCGTTAGTATATTTTTACAGCTTTTTAATAAGTAATTCTGAACAACATTTACGAAATCATTTAATTATTGCTTCTAAAGCACAATTTCTCTAAAAGTGATCCTAAAAATTTTAATTTTTTTTTATTTTTTAATATATATACTTCACTTGCCAAATCACTTTTTGAATTTTTTTAAATTTTAATGTCAAAGCACTCTATTAACTCCCAACTGTATAATATTCAAATTTCTCTGATAACACTGTGAGACAAATGGTAGGGGTCAGTGATCGGGAAGGGTTCAAACTACCGGGGAAAGTTATATCGGTAAAAAAGAAGTTATACGTGTCCCGGCGTTTCGCTGGGTCACCCCTAGGAATCGAGATATATCGATTTGACCTTTGGTGGTCTTTTTTTTTGACATAACTCGAGAACCACTAGTCCGATTTTGCTCAAACAATTTTAAAAAAATTAAAATTTACAATTCCTTTAATCTGTTCATATAACGTTTTTCTATATACTCAACAGTTTTGCCGGTAAAAATAAATGTATGAAGAAAAAAATATTTTTTGCCTAAAATATAAAAAAAAGTAATAAACAAAAGGTTATTGATTCTTATGGTAGCGGTAACAAACATTTATTTTTACCGGCAAAACTGTTGAGTATATAGAAAAACGTTATATGAACAGATTAAAGGAATTGTAATTTTTAATTTTTTTAAAATTGTTTGAGCAAAATCGGACTAGTGGTTCTCGAGTTATGTCAAAAAAAAGATATATTTCGATTCCTAGGGGTGACCCAGCGAAACGCCGGGACACGTATAACTTGTTTTTGACCGATATAACATTTCCCGTTGGTTTCATCCCATCCCGATTTTGACTGTCGCATAGTGTAATAAGTATTAACACTACTAAATGACAAATTTTTTTAGCCATTGAATAATAAATAATTTATTTCAGAAGCCAATCTGATTAACTCCATACTCTAATGTAAATCATAATAAAAATTTAGTTAAATCACTTTATACAACTTGACTGCTGCAACTGGTGATTGCAAAATTATCATACGTAATCAACACCCGAATAAACATTCGTTTTTGTTCAAGCGCCGAATATACTCAAATACACATATTCGTTGCTGATTTTAAATCAAACAAACCAAGTGATTTTTTTTTTGCATCGCTCATTTAATGTTTTGTCGATTTCATATCATTCATTTCATTTCTTTATTTTTATAAAGTTTATGGATAACAATGATCCTTACAGACTACTCGCTAAAAATAAAATTAAAAAATTAAAACAAATTATTTAAATACAGTGTAAACATATGTTATGAATAACTAAAATCTAAAACAGTATTATTCTCTAATTTATTAAAATTAATCTGAGATCTAATTAAGGGTTCATTTAACGAGTAATTCGTTTTAAAGATCTAGAGCAGGGCTGGCAAAACTATGACACGCGACACAGTAGTGGCACGCGAAAGGTTTTAGGTGGCACGCGACGTTTTGTTGGATAATTTCACAAAATTTAAACTTAAATTTCGTTACAAAAATGTGAAATTTAACTCCATAATGGTGAAATTTTTCATAGAGCTTGTAAATCGTCTTTTAAAATTAATAAAACTCTGTATTGCCATCATATTTTGTTTAAAGAACTATGGTTAATAAAGAACTCGCAAATTCGATTATCAGAAAATTCTGGGGAAATCTCAAAAATTCTAGATTAAAAGAAGTTTAAATAATGTTTCGATGAGAAAATGCCTCATAATTGGAGAAATCAAATATACCAGAAAATTGCACAAAAAATGGAAAACAACTTGTAATAAAATTGGATTTAAAAAATTAAGTTTTTTTAAAAGGAAAATAGGTCTTACGAAATGACCCTCAATGAAATAAAAGCTGAAAATAAGTTTCATAATGTCGGAATTTGAAATTTGGGTTTGATGGTGTTTCGAAGAGCCATTTCATCTGAAATAGAAATTTCTCTGCTCAAATCCGTAATATGCGATTTTTTTCATTATTATGTTGCTAAAAACCGCGCCATTTATTTTAACAAAATCAAATTTTTGCCCGAAGCAAATTTTTCAACTAGTTTCTTAAGTACTTAAATAATTAATGGCGGCCAATAATTTAATTTTTTTTTAACAAAATGAAATAACCCCCCAAAAAAATGAAAAGGCAATAATGTTCAAACTGTTTTAATTTTATTTCATTGGGGATTTTTTCATAATGAAATAATCTCAACATTTAAAGATTAAATAAACCCCCAAAAATAAAATTACGGTCAAACATTTTTACGTCATTTCTTGGATGTTATTTAATTTTTCCCTTTGAGGTTATTTCATGGGGCTTATCCGTAGCGCTGATAAATATGTGCATCTGAGGTGATATTTTAAAGAGAAATTTTCTAAATTTAAAAATTTTTAAAAAAGGACTTAAAAGACAACTAAAAAAAATTAAGTTGCACGCGAGAAATTCTTACAAAAAAAATTTGTCCGTTTCTGGCACGCAGCGAAAAAAGTCTTGCCACCCCTGATCTAGAGGGAACATTAAAATTTATCAGTGATAATAACTCAGGGCATTTTATATTTGAATTCACTATATCAAATAAAAACGAGTAAAATGGTTAAAGTCGGGCATGCCGACTATACAATACCCTACACCAGTCTGGTTAAAAGCCAACTAATGATTGGATCCGAAATTCGAATGGGTTAAAATGGGGCTTGTGTCAAAATTTTCCATAATGTGAGTCAGCGCACCAAATTTCATTAAAATATCTTAATATTGGCGACCTGCAGTTTGTAAACAAGCCAATTTTGGGGGGACCCTTATATGGGCACTAGGTCTAAACATGGACCGATGTTCACCAAAATCAATAGGCTACGTCCTTGGGCCGACATAAGTCGGTGTACCAAGTTTCATCAAAATATCTTAATATTTGCGACCTGTAGAGTGCGCACAATAATGCATGGACAGACAGACGGACGGACGGACGGACAGACGGACATCGTTAAATTGAAATAAAAAAAAATTCTGAGCCGATCGGTATACTATAAGGTGGGTCTAGGACCAATATTTTTTGGTGTTACAAACATCAGCACAAACTTATAATACCCTGACCACATAGTGGTGTAGGGTATAATGACCACATATTGGTGTAGGGTATAAGAAAAAAGATTGGATTGACCTCCTATTCTCTAGTGTTTGCAAATTAATTAAATTGCAACAAATATTGTAGGGTACGTGTTCAGTAAAATTAATAGAAGAAAGAGCAATTTCCTAAATCTTCTCTGAACTCTCTCCAAACGGTTAATATGATAAGCATTAAAAGGTCTCCAAATATTCCAACTTCGACCTAACAAAGGAACAATATAATAATTTTCGAGTGTAAGGATCCTTAAAATCCTGACAATTTCTCCTCGCAAAAGACAATAGAGCATACGATTTAGGGATAATATAATCTAAGTGATTAACAAAAATTAACTTTTGGTCAAAAACTACACCTAAGTCTAAAACCTCACACACCTTACTTAGAATTTTGGTATAAATTGAGTAATTAAAAGGGACTGTTAAAACTTTCCTGTGAAAACATAAATTAAAACATTTGTCAACATTAAATTGAATTTGGTTACGATCGGACCACGAAACTAATTTATCAAGGCTGGTTTGGAGTTCCAATGCATCCACATAATTGCGAACACGATTAAAAATTTTTAAATCGTCTGCGTAAAGTAAAAATTTAGAGTTATCAAAACAAAAGGCGATATCATTTATATATAAAATAAATAATAGAGGTCCTAAAACACTTCCCTGGGGTACACCAGAGGTAGCAAGATAAGGAAGAGATAAGAAATCATCAATGTTGACAGAACAAATACGATTACTCAAATATGAGCCAAACCATTCATATACGTTCGGATCAACGACGATTATTTTGATGTAGAATAAAATCAGAAAAAACAAAAATTTACGCGTGTGAGTTTATTCATGATTACAACCAAATAAAAGAAAAATAATTTCATAACAATAAAGAGGGGGTTTACAGTATCAGCAACAACAATATTTTGTAGAAACACATTTAATAAATGGTACAGTGTATATTAGAGCGTACCACCTTATAGGCAAAAAAACAAGTGCGCCTTACTCCCTCCAATATGAAGTATTTTTGCAAGGAGGTTTCCAAAAAAAATTTTTTTGCCGAACGTAGGAGTCGCCATTTTACATTTTTTGTTACATCTTTTGCATTTAAAGTCGGATCTTAAAATATGATACATCGATGTTTTTTTTCTCGAGGAGACCAGTGTTTTGCTCTAAGGGCCATTGACCTCAAGTATCCCGTTCTAGTAGTTACCCACCAGATCTCAGTTGCTACCACCCTAATGTACCCCCTAATATTAGAAAATTAAAGCTCGCAAAAAATCATTATACTTTTGCTAAGGAAGTTTTTCGATAAACTCAGTAGAAATTCTTTTTATATATTGGTTGCCGAACGTAGGGGTCGCCTTTAAAAAAAATTTTTTATTGGATTTTTCCTTCATAGCAAAACAATAGTCTCCCAGAGGTAAAAAAATTTATATATCACACTTTAAAATCCGACTTTAAATGCCAAAGCTATAATGAAAAAATTAAAAAGACGTTCGGGAAAAAAAAATTTTTTTTAAATCGCCTTCCAAATATACTTCATATTGGAAGATGTACGGCGAACTTTTTTTGTGAGTTACGGTCTACTGTACATTCCCAATAAGATTTTATGAATTTTTTTTATTTTATAAAACAACTAATATGTACTTTGAATTATTCATGTGAGTTCAAATGTTCGATCAGTGTGATTTTATTCAACAGTGAGTTTTTTTGAGCGATTAAATGTGAATAAAAAATGTTCGACAGACGACTCAAACTGATCCGAACTACGCGTTTAGCTGCATGATACTGATTTTATTTAACATTGAGTATTGTTGAGCGATTAAATGTGAATAAATAAGAATTTTAGTGTACGATTAAATCAAGAAAAAATTTGATTTTGCAGTTCTCTGATACATACATTTCCCTTTTTAATGCAATGACGTAATAAGAGATAACGGTACATTGTTTATTGTTGGTGTCTCATCCCAAAGAAAGAAAAACTATTAATTAGTTGCATTCTAATTGACACTAATTGATTATACTAAGATAGAAGAGATTAAAAACACTGTACAACAAAATCAATTTTTTTCCAAAACAGCAAGGTTCTGACAACTATTCTGGCAGAGTCGACCAAAGAAAAATATACGTATATTTATATTTTAAAAGTTCACATCTGGCTCTATGTTTTTTTGGGGGTTAAAGTGTCCCCTCTTTTGCAAATGTTTATTGTGAATCGGCCATTGTAAACCATGTGAATCTTTCATTTAAGGTATAGGATGTGTTCAGCAAACTTATATAAACTACTACAAGGAACATTTTTGTGAAACATTTTAACCCTATATCTCTTCAATGTAAGGGACTTTTTTGGCACCTTTTCAAAAAGGGACTAAAAAGACCCGTAGGTTGAATAGCTAGAGGGTTAAAATGTTTCACAAAAATGTTCCGCGCAGTGTTATACATAAGTTCGTTAAACACATCATATGACTAAAATGGAGGATTCACGTGGTTTCCCCCTAAAATCCATGTTTTTGGTACATTTGAGCGCCAATTCTGAATAAGTACGAAATTTACCCTTAAAAACATTTTAAGTTTTGACTTATTTCTGGCATTGAAGTTAAATTTTCAACTTTGATATCTTCAGAGACTTACAGTAGAATTTTGTGACAAATATTTTTGCGGAACATTTTAATCCTCTAACTCTTCAACTTACGGGTCCTTTGGTCCCTTTTTAAAAAGAGGCAAAAAAAGTACCTTTAATTGAAGAGTTAGAGGGTTGAAATGTTCCACAAAAATGTTCCTCATAGTGGTTTACGTAAGTTCGCAGAACACATCTTATACCTAAATTTTTGGTCCCCTGTGCCAGAATCAGTTGTCAGAACTTTGTTATTATTTTTTTTATTGTGTTGTAACGATATATTCCATCTTATACTTTCAATATGTCGTTAGATAAAAGATAACTCTGCAGTAATACAGTCTACATCATTTATTTGAATTTATAATTTAACAGGAATTTTAAAAAACAAAATATACTATTTTCTCATATTTCTCAACTTTCTGTTTTATGGAGTTAACCGATTTGGCAATTGAAGCATCCATATATTTATAACACAGTACAATAAAATAAGAAAAATTTGATGCATCGGGATTGCAACACATAATTTCTAATAGATTTTGGGACGCAGATAACGAATGCGGCCCTAGAATTTTAAAGTTAGCCATAGTTTAGGAAAAATTTGCAAAACCGTTTTTGTAGGAAAATTAAATATTTTAATAAAATTTTTGCAAAAAAAATATAAAATTGAAAGTCAAGGAATTCTGATAGTCCAAAGCTTTTATGGACTAAATATTTATCCGAATCATCAAATTTAGAACAAAATGGCATCGATTTGTAGTTGCATATTTTTTTCATATTTTGTCAAAAACACTTGTTTTTGCATATTTTGATTTTCAATTCATATTTGGTGTCTTTTTAATGCATATTTTGTGCTTTTTAATGCATATTTGTGCATATTTTTCATTTTAGGAGCATTCTCTATTTTGTTTAAAAAAATTATAAAAAATTAATACGTCTTCATATTTTGATTCAATCAAAATAAACATTCTTAAAAACCTTATTGACCTATGGAAAATCTTCGAGTTTTGCGTCTGTTTGCAAAATAATTAACTTAAATATATTTTTAAGCTTTTACAAAAATAACAGTTTTTAGTGCATATTTCTTATATTTTTAATGCATATTTTTCTTTTCTACCCGCATATTTTAGGCGCATATTTTCTATTTTTAAGTGCGTGAAATTCCTTGCCCTAGTCATAACGCTATTTTTTGCAACATTTTAAAATGATGAATTATGCCCTTTAATTTGATATATTTCACGTTTTGACAACTGCGATAATATTCCCTATATGTGACCTTCTCCGAGAAAAGGGACCTAGTGTGTCAAAAACTTGGGAAAATCGATATTTTCTCATTTTTATCGATTTTCCCAAGTTTTTGACACACTTGGTTTTTTGACACACTAGGTCCCTTTTCTCGGAGAAGGTCACATATATGCATTTAGAATTGAAATTTCTTTTCTTTCACGATTTCGTTAATAAATAATCTGCGATGAGAGCCATATCCAATATTTGAATTTGTACATTTAGTAAACATCTCATGTTACTTAAATTATCAAAAAAACTCGAATTTTCTGTTTTAATTTTAAGTTAATATTGACTAAACCTGAAAAAGACTGACTTTTTTAATACCCAAATAACTAAGGAGTCTGTGACAAATCTTAAAATATAAAATATAAAAATATAAACGATTCAGAAATATAAAAGATATATTTTCCAATCAATTTCAACAAAGTTTTAGATAATTAAAGTGCAAATTTAAAAAAAATTACGATTTTAAAATACACATGTTCAAAAATGTACTTTATTTACTTTTGCCAAAGTAAACTCATATAAAATTTATTTGAAATAAAAAAGATGTAAATTTTGTATTTCAGATTGAATTTTCTGCAAATGTTGATGCAGAAGTTGTGATTCTTTTGAGAAAAAGAATTTAATGGAATATGAATTTACGTTATATGTAAAGATTTTGCAAATCCGATTAAGGGATTTTACTAGATTTGCAAAATAGGAAAATAAGTAAAGTTTTCTATATGTGAATAAATAAGAAAGTGTAACAAAAAATTCAATATTTTTACTGAAAATATTACTGATTTGGCAGTCCAACTTTTGCACTTCTTTGATAGGTACTTTTATTGAAGAGAATAAAACACAACATCTCGCAATGACAAAGTGGTGTTTTTATCCCAGTCAACTTTCATATAGGGAGCTAGAATATCAAGCTTGAGATGCCAAGTTTTATACACGGTGGCGGCAATAAAAAAATTTTTGTTAAATAAAAAAATATAAGTTTTTTTTGCAAAGAATTTTTTTAATTGATGAAAAAGAGTTTCCTTTGCACTCGTTCAACGAGTACTGAACAACTGACAAGTCAATGTAAAAATCATTACTAGAAAAAGAAGTATATCTAGATTGTCAATTGTAATGATTTATCTTTGCAAGGGTTGTTTTTGTATTTTTGTTCGTATGATGAAAAACGACATCTGGAATACCCAACTTTAGTTAATTTAAAAGTCTGCTATTTTCCGGTGTTAAGTAACGTGGCCCAAATTTACCGAAGGAATTTGAATTCCTTATAACTTTTTTATTATAATTTTTTTCAGTATTTGGTAAAGAAGACTTGGGGAATTTAAAATGGAACACTACACAATTGAATAATTGAAGAAAATCATGATTTTATTTATAATTTATTTATAAGCGACGAAGCCCATTTTCACATAAACGGGTTCGTTAGTATACAAAACTGCAGGATATGGGCTACGGAAAATCCAAGAGTAGTTCAACAGCGACAATTACACCTACTTAAATGTACTGTTTGGTGCGATGTTTAGTAGGAGATGATAATTGGGCCATATTTTTTTGAAAGTGAACACAGTGTCGCCATTTCCATCACTGGTGTTCGATATCGGACAATGTTGGAAACATTTTCAAGGCCACGTTAAAGGCACGTTGTTCAATTGTGTATAGTTCCATTTGGAATTCACCAAGTCTTCTTTACAAGATACTAAAAAAAAATATAATAAAAAAGTTATAAGGAATTTAAACCCCTTCGGTAATTTTTGGCCACCTTGTAAAAGCTGTATCCGATAATACACAAAAAAATCTAAAGTACAGAAAAATGTGTGTAAAACGGAAACTAACACATGACTTTTCGTATGCATGTTAACTCCCAATGCGAATAATTATCAACGTTGGAAACTCAAAGTTTATACACTTTCACATCTAAGACAACTTCTTTGCTTTACTTTCTACAAAGATTTGCTGACTCGCTTTCGATTAAATCGCAAATATTAAAAATATTAACTGCTTAAATATTTCTATACTTCTATCGGTTTAAAGTAGGTTTGCTTTAAATACTTAACGTTGATAGGTAGGATCCAAAATACAGATATTTGACCTGCTGCAGACAAGTTAGGTTACTCGCCAACATACAAAAAATCAAAAATTATGTGGTTACATATAACCTTACCAGTATTGAAAAAATATTGAGATTAAAAATAGATTTCAAAAAATTTACAAAAAAAAGTCTACAAAATTACTTTCTAGTGAAGTAAATCATTATCAATAACTCATTATTATATGTTTTAAAATAATGCAGAAGGTAAGTCGGTGTCATTGAAGGTAGTCCAAAAAATAATGATATGTCATTACCGTTTCTACACTGGGATGAAAAGTCAAAAAATATATCGTTGCCTATGGGCTTACCAGTATTGAAAAATTTAATGGTCTAAACACCGATTTTTAAAAACATAAGTTTTATAAAAAAAAAATTTTTTTATTGAACTTGGTACTGCAAATTTTCAGCAAATAGCTCAACCATTTGAGCTATCTAGACATGTAATATTTGATAGTAAAAAACATAACTGACCTGCTGAGCACATAATATGTGGTTACATATATCCTTACCAGTATTGAAAAAATATTGAGTCTAAGAATTGATTTTAAAAATTTTTTTAAAAATCTAGAACACTACTTTATGTTTGAAATAGTGCTAAAAATAAGTCATTATTGGTAATTATTATTTATTATTATACCCTACACCACTATGTGGTCAGGGTATTATAAGTTTGTGCTGACGTTTGTAACACCAAAAAATATTGGTCCTAGACCCACCTTATAGTATACCGATCGGCTCAGAATTTTTTTTTTTATTTCGATATAACGACGTCCGTCTGTCCGTCCGTCCGTCTGTCTGTCTGTCTGTCTGTCTGTCTGTCCATGCATTCTTGTGCGCACTCTACAGGTCGCAAATATTAAGATATTTTGATGAAATTTGATACACCGACTTATGTCGGCACAAGGACGAAGCCTATTGATTTTGGTTAAAATCAGTCCATGTTTAGAACTAGTGCCCATATAAGGGTCCTCCCAAAATTATATTGTTTATACGCTGCAGGTCGCAAATATTAAGATATCTTAATGAAATTTGGTACACCGACCTATGTCAGCCCAAGGAAGAATCCTATTGATTTTGGTTAACACGGGTCCATGTTTAGACCTAGTGCCCATATAAGGCTCCCCTCAAAATTATATTATTTATACGCTGCAGGTCGCAAATATCAAGATATTTTGATGAAATTTGGTACACCAACCTATATCAGCCAAAGGACGAAGCCTATTGATTTTAGTTAACAGCGGTCCATGTTTAGACCTAGTGCCCATATAAGGGTCCCCCCAAAAATTGGCTTGGTTACAAACTGCAGGTCTCAAATATTAAGATATTTTAATGAAATTTGGTTCGCTGACTCACATTATAGAAAATTTTGACACAAGTCCCATTTTAACCCATTCGAATTTCGGATCCAAACATTAGTTAGCTTTTAACCAGACTGGTGTAGGGTATTGTATAGTCGGCATGCCTGACATTAACCTTTTTACTCGTTTTTTATTTTAAAATAATGGAAGTAATTAGTAACTTATTATTACAAAGTTTTGAAATAATGCAGAAAGTAAATCCGTGTCATTACTTTTAGTCGAAAAAGTAATGATATATGAGAAAAAATAAAATAAAAAATCTATTAAATAAATTTTTAATCGCCCATATCCCAAAAACTAAAAGAGCTAGGGTGCAAATTTTTAAATCAGAGATCAAAACCCATACCAGTACCCCAATACGGAAACTTGGACTTACACGGATAGATTTTATTTATCTCAAAAACTAAGCATCGCAGCGAAGAAACTATAAATTCGGACACTATAAAACCCTAAACAAAATCCTATAAAATTTAAGGTTATAATAAATAAAAAAAAATGTTCAAGAAGGTGCATGTTTTGTATACCATGAGAAAGCTTTTTGAAGTACCTTTCATTTAATACTTTATTTACATATGTTGCCTTAAAATAAATAAGAAAATTCTTAAAAAAATATTTTTACTCACTATTTTCCTTACTTAACCTCAAACATGAGATTAGACCTAAAATAAAAACTTCAGATCCGTTAATTTTATCTCCTTCATCATAAATAAGACTTTCTGCGAAATCGCAGTTCCTACCAGGTAGAGTTCAATCGCATAAGTTAGCAGCGTATGTTATTCCAATAGGGTATTTAAAAAATACTCTCTATTTAAAAACTCTTGCAGCACATCAAATATATGTTGTAATTAATAAAAAACAAAAAAAAACAAAAAAAAAACAAACATTATTATAAGCATTTCCTACAGAAAGTCTTTTAAAAAAATTAATAGTTTATCCAAGTTAAAAAGTATCGCCTTTCAAGTCACTAACCACGAAAGATATTTTCCAGTTTAAAAGCAACATCACAAGTAGATATTTCTACATACCGTGCAATCTTTCTAGTATAAGTAGCAAACACAACTAAAGGAATTTAAATTGTATACAATTAACCCATTGAAAATAATGCATATTTTTTAATAAAAGGACGATAAATTTGTATCTCGTTTTTAGAATCGGTCAGCTTTGTTTTTCCAAAACATAAAATTTACAGGCATAGAAACTCTATATCCTTAATATTTAATTGTATCTTAAAGGGTTAAGGTATAGGTTATGTGTGTAGTAGATGGTGTATGTACGAATATGCAAATGATATAGATTATAGTAATTTATAGAGAGTTTATAATTAAAAATTATCCTAGACTAGCAAGAAAAACCAAACAACTAAACTTAAATGTTAAAAATGTTTTTTATTAAAAAAAAAAAAAAACATTCAGGAAGAATATTAAAAACAAAACTTGTGCGAGAGAACATAGTAAAATATTTTTTATATTTACTTAAATTAAATATTATGAAACTCAATAAATTCAGTGTTGTAATACAAAAAATATACACATTCTACAGCGTTTCCAAGTTAATTGAAATAATTGTCTAACAATGAAACTTCATAGTGGTGCATAATTTCTTGTTTAGGAATTAAAAAGCGGGGTCACAAATTACACAATTTTTCGTTGTTTATCCATTTTTTGTATTTCCAAAAAAGTGTTAATAAATTGGATATTGAATCAGAAATTAGCTTAAAAATGGTGTAGTTTAACAATATTTTAGTATATTAAAAATATTTATTTTTTTTTTCCACATTCACTCTTCATCTGCAGAATATGTTTGCAATCTATGGATATATTGCATTAAGGATATTCACTTTAGACTAAAAATTGTGATTTAAATGTTTAAAATTAAGAAGTCTACACTAGTTTCTCTTTCTTTAACACGAAAGCTTTTCCGAAGTGGACAGTTTGAAAATTTTTAATTCTACTTTTGGCAATACTGAATTACCAATATGAATTTAATAATTTCGGATTGTAATGAAAATAATTTTAAATTTCGTATTATCGAATGCATATATACTGTAAACAGAATATTATTTTGTAAAATAAAAGTAATATTTATTTAAAGTTATTTGGGCCCTTGTAATACGTGTAGTTTCGTAACCGGGTATATTTATAACTTTACCTGTTTATTTAAATGAACACACCTTATAGAACTTTCGTAAAATTGTTTGTATTTACCTTTTTCTATTTTATTGTATTTGTTTTTTTTTTCTTTAGATTCCTATAAAACATTCTTTCAAGGTTTATTATTTATATTCGTATTTCTACCCCACTTTTAACCCCCCCACACTGATAGAATTTTGTGCATAGTATTAATGAATTTGTTCATTAATCCAATGATTTTTTTCATTGAAAAATCCCCAAAGAACGCGTTCATTAGATCAATGAAACATATTCATTAAATGAAAACTAATTGAAAAATATAAATTTTTATTGCATTACTTTTTTATTTATTTTTATTTAATAATTATTTATTTTATTTATTTTTTATATTTTATTTGTACACCCGCAATCACCAGAATGTAAACATTATCGCGTTACCGATTGATCTAAATAGCCAAAACAAAATGATCTCATTATTTGGACTTTTATATTTAAACAATTTCCGTTTGCAACCCTAGCGTTCATTACTGGAACATATATCTATTTTAGTAATTAGCAAATTCAAAACCCTTATAAAAATTATAGCATATCTTACGGGTTAGTTGAAAATATATAATGAAAAAATTCATTAAATTAATGAATTTTTCATTAACTCAATGAAATTTTTTCATTAAATCAGTGAATTCAGATTAATGAAATCGATTCATTAATAGTATGAACGAAAATTCTATCAGTGCAGCAAAAAAAAAGATGCCGAAGCAGTAGAAAAATCACAACGATTAATGATCTAGATGTACTTCTTTTTTAACATAAACACTAATGATTTTAACATTGAGTTGTCATAGGAGAGGAGTACTCCCACTTCAACATATTTTCAGTGCTTTTTGAACGAGTGCAAAGGAAGCTCTTTTTCACCAATTAAAAGTTTAAAAAAATTCTTCGCAAAGAAAAATATATTTTTTTTATTTTACAAACCCACGATTGCTAGTCTAGCGCTCTACAGCTGAGCTATTCTTTGATATGAAAGTTGAGTGGCATAATAACACCACTTTGTTACTACGAGATATTGTTCCTTATTCTCTTCAATAAAAGTACTTATTAAACAAGTGTAAAAGTTGCAATCCAATTCAATATTGTTTTCAGCACTATTTTTACAGATGCATAAAAAGCAATTTCTCACCATTTTTTTTATATATGGGTGATATCAAAAAATGTGATAAAAACCGTGTAACCACCTAATTTCTAATGCATGGATTACATTTGAGTTATATATTTCGATATATATCAGCGAATTGTCACCTGTTTTACAAAATTTATAATAATCTGACCAATTTTTGGTTAATACATAAAATTTGTGACCAATTTTATAGGCCAAATGTAAACTCCGTAACAAGTAACTCATAAGGTTTTTTAATTTTAATAGCTTATATTTTAATAACCAATAAAGCTAAACACTAACTGTAAGAATTTTTATGAAGAGAAAAAGTTCCGTTTTTAATAAAAATTAATACATTTTACAAACTTTTTCGTATATCTTAGCTATCACGACTTCAACTCTGTAACAATTTTTCGTCATAATTTTTGATAAAAATGCATATACCAGAATTTTGGAGTTATCTATTATTTATTTATTTATTTATTTATTTATTTATTTATTTATTTATTTATTTATTTATTTATTTATTTATTTATTTATTTATTTATTTATTTATTTATTTATTTATTTATTTATTTATTTATTTATTTATTTATTTATTTATTTATTTATTTATTTATTTATTTATTTATTTATTTATTTATTTATTTATTTATTTATTTATTTATTTATTTATTTATTTATTTATTTATTTATTTATTTATTTATTTATTTATTTATTTATTTATTTATTTATTTATTTATTTATTTATTTATTTATTTATTTATTTATTTATTTATTTATTTATTTATTTATTTATTTATTTATTTATTTATTTATTTATTTATTTATTTATTTATTTATTTATTTATTTATTTATTTATTTATTTATTTATTTATTTATTTATTTATTTATTTATTTATTTATTTATTTATTTATTTATTTATTTATTTATTTATTTATTTATTTATTTATTTATTTATTTATTTATTTATTTATTTATTTATTTATTTATTTATTTATTTATTTATTTATTTATTTATTTATTTATTTATTTATTTATTTATTTATTTATTTATTTATTTATTTATTTATTTATTTATTTATTTATTTATTTATTTATTTATTTATTTATTTATTTATTTATTTATTTATTTATTTATTTATTTATTTATTTATTTATTTATTTATTTATTTATTTATTTATTTATTTATTTATTTATTTATTTATTTATTTATTTATTTATTTATTTATTTATTTATTTATTTATTTATTTATTTATTTATTTATTTATTTATTTATTTATTTATTTATTTATTTATTTATTTATTTATTTATTTATTTATTTATTTATTTATTTATTTATTTATTTATTTATTTATTTATTTATTTATTTATTTATTTATTTATTTATTTATTTATTTATTTATTTATTTATTTATTTATTTATTTATTTATTTATTTATTTATTTATTTATTTATTTATTTATTTATTTATTTATTTATTTATTTATTTATTTATTTATTTATTTATTTATTTATTTATTTATTTATTTATTTATTTATTTATTTATTTATTTATTTATTTATTTATTTATTTATTTATTTATTTATTTATTTATTTATTTATTTATTTATTTATTTATTTATTTATTTATTTATTTATTTATTTATTTATTTATTTATTTATTTATTTATTTATTTATTTATTTATTTATTTATTTATTTATTTATTTATTTATTTATTTATTTATTTATTTATTTATTTATTTATTTATTTATTTATTTATTTATTTATTTATTTATTTATTTATTTATTTATTTATTTATTTATTTATTTATTTATTTATTTATTTATTTATTTATTTATTTATTTATTTATTTATTTATTTATTTATTTATTTATTTATTTATTTATTTATTTATTTATTTATTTATTTATTTATTTATTTATTTATTTATTTATTTATTTATTTATTTATTTATTTATTTATTTATTTATTTATTTATTTATTTATTTATTTATTTATTTATTTATTTATTTATTTATTTATTTATTTATTTATTTATTTATTTATTTATTTATTTATTTATTTATTTATTTATTTATTTATTTATTTATTTATTTATTTATTTATTTATTTATTTATTTATTTATTTATTTATTTATTTATTTATTTATTTATTTATTTATTTATTTATACAGATTGAAGCTTTTCTGTGGCATGTAACATTCTCGAGATGAAAAAGGATGTCTTTAATAAGATTTGAAAAAATGTTGTAAACTCCGTTCCTAATTTTACACCCAACTATTTAACGAGTAAGAAAAACAATGTCATATTTGGATTCACCTTGTAGGCATCATGCGATTTTGTTTCGGAAAAAAAATTCTGACAAAGCGTTTCTGAAAGAAAACGAAAAAAGTAACCAAATGTAAACTCCGTAACTATAAACTCCGTAACCACAATTGTTTGCATAAGATTTCATTCAAATAAATGTAGATAAATGTTTAAAATATTTTAAAATAACCATAATCAGAGGTGATTCAACTAATATTTATGCGTCAAAAGACGATTCAACTAATAATTTTGCGTCAAATCAAAAAAAGTTATCAGTTTTTTACCCTAAGCTGCTGGAGCGAAAAACGATTGATTTTGCATTTCATTGGTTTTGAATCGATATTTCGAGTCATTACTGACATTTGTTTGACAAATTAAATTTGTTTCACACAATTTAAGAATTTTTGGATCGCGAAATGTTATGGTTTTAATATATTATTTTGTAACTGCGCAACCGCTGTTTGGATTTAAAAAAATTTTATATTTTTGAAAAGCATTTAAAAGGACCAAAAATATAAAATTAAAAAAAAAAACAAAATTTTTTTTCGCGGAATGAATTGTATTTTTATTCGCGAAACCGCCAATTTGATAAACACAAATTATATATCATTGGAAAGCTAGTTGAAAAACCAAATACGAAAAACTAATAAATTGAAGAAAATTCGTACGCAATTTTTTTGTTATATCTTTCGCTTGCAGAAATGTAAACTCCGTTACCACAAAAAAAATTAAAATTGTGCAAAAAAACTTATTGCGACAACTTGTAGAAGAGATTTTTTGCAATTAGATTTATAATGACTAAACTTACTGATTCCATTAAGAAAAAACCGAAATATTAACACTTTTTGCTTCTCACAAATTTGGCCCAAAAATTTATCACATTTTTTGATCTCACCCATATACATTTTTTTAAAAATTTTAAAATAAAAAAAAATATTGAATATAAACAAATTTTTTATAAATATTACAAAAAAAATTAATAGAATAAAAAAAATTAAAAAAATATTGCTCCCGCCGGGAATTGAACCCGCGACCCTCTGTTTGGAAATGCCAAATTATACGAAAATCACTTTTTACGATCACTTTTAGAGCAATTGCTCTTTAGAAGCAATACTTAAGTGACTTTTTGGATGTTGTTCAGAATTAATTCTAAAAAAGCTGTAAAACCATACTAACGGATTCTTTGGAAGCAATAAAAGAAGTGATTTTTTGAAGTTGTTCAGAATGACTTCTAAAAAAGCAGTAAAAATATACTAATGGATACTTATGAAGCATTGAAAGAAGTAGTTTGTAAAGCATTACTTCCAATTTTTTTTTTTTTGCTGGGCCATTATAAATTTTATATCCAAATTTCAGTAAAGTCGAATATATTTCGCAGTAATTTTGGCTATCCGGGAACTTGTTTTCCATCATCTATACTTAGCACCCCTGTTCCATAAAAAATTACTTTTTAATTTGAAGCTGACAAGGTGTTCGAAAAAATCACAATAAGCGGCTTCCTGCATATCGAAAATGGAAAAACAACGAAAGAGGACGTTGTGATTGGACTAATACAGATAAGATTATATAACAGGGTTTTCTCATCGGCTGACTATGAAAGTAGCCAAATTGAAGTGACAATTTACGGCGTTACAAGGTTGCGGGTTCGATTCGCAGAGACGGTAAAATCAATCTATTAAAATAATATGTATGAGTTTTTATTCCTCATACATACCGCAGCGTCCTACTTCGTTGTTTCCATAGCACTTAATCCCACCGAAGTAAAACAACATAACAGGACTATGTACTAAAAAGTTCGCCAACTCCCCACTAGATAGCGCACAATAATTATTGTAAGATAAAACATCTCGCGGAATTAAAATTGCGATATTCTAAGTTCTTAATCTTTGACCACCTTTTCATCTCTTTTCTATATCCTTTACAAAGTAAGCATCACATTAATTAATTAATAGGAATAATTTTGTGAGTGTTGTTTCTTTAAAAAATAAAAAGTTTATATCTGAAGTGATTAGCCTTATTGTGGATATTATAAAACCAAATGTTTTTGATTCCTTGTTAGAATTTATTAATATTTTTGAAGTACAATATTGATTTTGTTTCTTCTGAGTTTTTTTTACTAGAAATATTTAAAGTAATAAAATTTTTATATTAATAAACATTCATAGCATATTTGTCTGCTTTATATAACAAGCAAGATAAAAAAAATATGAGCTGGAGCAAAAAAATTTTTAACTAAGAACCAAATACAAAAAGTATAAAAAAGCGTTTTCATTTTGAAAGTTTAAATGGATTAAAAACCGTTTAATTTATCTATATTTTCATCTTGTTGTTCTTGGTGTTGTTGGGTTTCCAAAAAACACAAAATTTCTTTTAAATAAATTAAATTAATTAATTTTGCTGATTAACAACTGCTATTCTTCAATGTTTTTTGAGATTATTTGTTTGAATACAAATACTAATTTATTTACCAAAACTTTATCCCTTTCTTTACCTTATTATTTTCGTTGACTTCGTTTTTAATGTTATCCACTATATATATTTTTTTACTAACTAATTTCCTTTTCCTTTTGACTGCCATGTTTGTCTACTTAACCTAAAGTAAATGCCAAAAATTTCAAACACTAATGAATTATCCTTGATTAGGATAATGTATGATGTGGTTCTTATAAAATGCTTCCGTTTTTAACTTAAAAACTTTATTTTATATAAATATTCGAATGACCAAGATGAGGGTGATAGTGATGATGAAGGCGATGACGATGACGATGAATACAACAACGGCGCTGAAGAGGATGATTTTGCTTAAATAGAGAAAATTAAAAAGGGGCAAATGTATAAAACACTTTTTTGAATTTAAAAGAACACTGGAAGATGAAAAAAGGCAGCCGCCATATAAAGGCTGTCGTTGTTGTTGTTGCTGCTACTGCCGCTACTTAATTCATAATAGCAATTTATGAAAAGAGCCAAATTAATCAGACTAATAACGAAAACATCCCATAAAGATGGCTGTGGCATAAAATTTTATACAAACTTATGAAAAAGTTCAACTTACTAATGAAAAGATTTACGACAGGCAAATTATTTGAGAAGAAGAAGAAGATGTAGGCAAAGTAAAAGATCTTTAAATGAAATATATATTTTTATAAAAACACTTTGTTGAGTGGCTTATTTTTCATTAAAAAATACACACACACAACGAAATATTAATATTTTCGAGAAGCAAAAAAACACCAAGAAAAATTTTCATAATTTAGGGCAATGTATAGAAAAAATAATACGGTTTTTTTAAGATATTGTTGGTAGTGAAGTGAAACGTCTTTAATTTAGTTTTGTATAACAAAGAAGCTTTCATTTTATATCCTACAAAACTCTTTGGTACATGGTATATTGAGGTTGTGCTAATATTTGTAAAAAGCTATCTTATACCTCTCGACTCAGAACCGCTTGTTGAGTAAATTTCGTTCATCCATTTGTCCATGAAAAAATGACGACATTTGTTGTCAAATTACAGGTCACAATTCTGAAGATAATTTGATGAAATTTGTACATGAATTCATATTTCCCTAAGGACAAACCCTAGTGAAAATGAAATCCGTTCATTTTGTTACCCAATAGCCATAGAAAGGTCCTATTTATGGATCTTAAATGTTATTAGCCAACCAAAGTGATTTCATGCACAGGACGTGTATCGGAAGTGCTCATTCCGGGCAAATAAACGCGGGTCTAACTTTAACCCACTTTCTCTCAGTGTTAGGTCGAATAGTAAAATTACGAAAATTTATTGCTTTTTCTTATTTTTTTTTATTTTTTTGGTATAAAATTATATAATGAATCGCACCAGTACGGACAGGAGAACTGGATACCTAACTGATTGAATAACTTTTGGCTGCCTGCAGTAGGTTACTGCAGTGATCTAGATATCTAGAGACTTTTTTTAACTGACGACTAATTTCCGAAATTTAATTCTCTTATAAGAGGCCGATGATAGAATTATCTCTGTAATATAAATAAACTGCAGTAAGAAGGGGAAACTTTATATCCCAGGAATCTATTACGGAACCTGTATCATGAACCAGTGGTAAAAGAACTGGGCTGTATCATAAACAAAATTTCAAGATTTTAGAATTTGTAGAAAAAGTATTTGTATTTGTAGGGTCCAGCAAAAATTACGCATTATGAAATCATGTATAAGGTAACCCAACAAATAAAATTGAGATCATGCTTTAAAAACAACTTCTTTCATTGCCTGAACTCATAGAAATAATCCTATAGGTGGCCAATCCTGCTAAAATCAATAGAAATATTTGCTAAAAAAATAGTAAATTGTTGATTTCAGAAGACTTGATTTTTACTTACATTAAAAAATTTAACCAAAAAGAAAACTTTTAAAATTTTAAATTTTTTTCCGATTTTAAAGTCTTGGAATTATTTATCAAAATTGTTTGCTAATTTTAGCAGGTTAAACTTCTATTTTCTATTTACTAAAATTTAACTCAAATATAACTTAAATTCTGCATATTTAACAGCGTTATTTTTATACCCTACACCACTATGTGGTCAGGGTATTATAAGTTTGTGCTGATGTTTGCAACACCAAAAAATATTGGTCCTAGACCAACCTTATAGTGTACCGATCGGCTCAGAATTTTTTTTTATTTCGATTTAATGATGTCCGTCTGTCCGTCCGTCTGTCTGTCCATGCATTCTTTTGCGCACTCTACAGGTCGCAAATATTAAGATATTTTGATGAAACTTGGTACACTTATGTCGGCCCAAGGACTATTGATTGGTTAAAATCGGTCCATGTTTAGACCTATTGCCCATATAATGGTCCCCCCAAAATTATATTGTTTATACGCTGCTGGTCGGAAATATTAAGATATTTTGATGAAATTTGGTATACCGACCTATATCAGCCCAAAGACGAAGCCTATTGATTTTGGTTAACACCGGTCCATGTTTAGACCTAGTGCCCATATAAGGGTCCCCCCAAAATTGGCTTGGTTACAAACTGCAGGTCGCAAATATTAAGATATTTTAATGAAATTTGGTTCGCTGACTCACATTATAGAAAATTTTGACACAAGTCCCATTTTAACCCATTCGAATTTCGGATCCAAACATTAGTTGGCTTTTAACCAGACTGGTGTAGGGTATTGTACAGTCGGCATGCCCGACTTTAACCTTTTTACTCGTTGCTGTTTCTATCTTACTAACATTTTTCTGCAAGGTCATTTTAAACTAATTTTCAGTAGTTTTAGCCAAAATTTTTACTGCTAAGAGTAACATAGGTCCACAACAATTTTCTTCCATTCGATCTTGTTTTTAATTTAACTCGAGGTGAAGCCATACTTTACCCTTTTTCATTGTTCCTTACTAAGTTTTTTTATTACTAAATTTCATTCTTAATCATTCCCAAGAAACATTTTTACGGACACTCCGGCACATACGGAATCATGAATCCGGCTTTTACGGCACATCAACGGTCCGTAATACACGTATCCGTCAAAGCTTGTACGTATACGGAACATTAACGGACCGTGTAATCGCATTTTCGAACATAATACGTTTTAACTCCGTTTCCGTACCGCAAAATACGGACTTAATTGATTTTAATTTGTGTTCAAAATAAAAACAATTAATTTCTTTTAAAAACTTTTTGTGACTATAAATTGGTGGCGGTAGCTAGAATATATCAAATACAATACAATCAACACATCATAAAGTCGCATACATATATTACTTAGATGGTAAGATTAATAAAATTTAGTGCGTGTTTTACAATGGTTTGTGGTTTATGTAAGATCGTTTGTTTTTATAACAAAAGCTCTGTTCCACGTACGTTAACGTGGCTACGCAATTTATCCCAAATTGTGTGTAAATTGTTGTTGTTTTGAGTAAAACACCATCGTAAATAAAATCAATTAAACCATAACTAATTTATTTTTTCTTTTGCATGTAGATGATCGATTCTATTATGGGTGACTGTCGTCAATTGATGCGCTAGATAAAGAGGTAAACTCAAAGGTAAACTGATGTACTAAATATAGTGTAAATGTAAATAATATCGTTACTAATAAATCTATTAAAAATCAAAAAAAAAATTTACTCAAGATTAGTCAATTTAGATAGATATACAAGTCCGTTTTTGGTGCGGAGTCACTCCGGTTATACACGACATAACGGTCCGTAAATGGTCGGTCATTGACGGACTTTCAACGGACTTGTCCGTTTTTTACACGACGCAACGGTCCGTAAACGGTCCGTCAATGATGAACTTTCAACGGACTTGTCAGTGTTTTACACGACATAACGGTCCGTAAACGGTCCGTCATTGACGGACTTTCAACGGATTCGAATCAGTTTCGATGTTCCCCGTGTAAAAAAGTTTAGATCTGACCAGATCTTTTTGGTTCTCAATAGATGTGATTCAATCTAATTAGATCCTGTATCAGATCACATCAAATATGATCAGATATGGCATATGTGATAACACCTTATGGCAAGATCTGATAAGATCTAGTGCCAAATTTGTTCAAATCTAAAGTGATCTGGACAAATGCGCAAGATATGCCTAGATCTGATCAGATCTAATTAGATCTCAAATTTGTCCCCAATTTTGAGATCTGATTAGATCTGGTAAGATCTACGAAGATCTGGCCAGATATGCCTAGATCTGGTCAGATCTAATTACATCTCAAATTTGTCCCCAATTTTGAGATCTAATTAGATCTGGTAAGATGTGCTGAGATCTGGCCAGATCTGATCTTTTTTACACGGGTCCTTAAAATCCGTTTTCTGGTCCGTATACGGATCCGGAAAACGGTACGTAAACGGAGTTGGATTCCGTTTATGATGGACCGAAAACGGTACGTAAACGGAACGATTTGTTTGTTGGGTTTATTTCGTTTCACAAAATTTAAATTATCATACCTTACAATATTCAGAAACTCACATTATTAACAAATTCATTGCAATTTAAACTGATAGATGAGATACGAGTGATATTTTATCGAGGATTTTTTGAGCATAACTCCGTTCAGAACTTACAGTGGTGGCCAATAAATGAGAAACTATTCAAGTTTTTTCTAATTTTATTCTCATTGCTTTTATTTTTAAAGATCAAAATATATGCTAAATTCGCGCCGAAAGGCAAGGAGATTGTTCAGAAAATTGTGAAGAATTTGTACGTAATGTTTGTTTTTTAATTTTGTCACTTGTTTTAAGTGGGCGTGGCTTTTAACGAAAAATTATCGATATCGACCTTTTATCAAATTACATAGTAAAATATAGGCAGTACTGATCGGTTCTGTACAGACTATATATTTTTGGAAATCCTATAAAATTTCCTTAAGTCTTGCATTATTTTTATCTACAAATAGTTGCCAAACTTAAAATTGCAGCACTTTAAACATGACCAAATTGTTCTTTTTTATTATCGATTTTAAAAGAAAGTTAATAATACTCAAATTTTAACATGGTTGACAATTAACCATTTTCATTTAATTTTTGTATTTATCTTAACCTCAAAGTGAAAAATGTTACGAGAAATAAACTCAAACATTTTTGCTTAGTTATTTAGTTTTTATTTGGAAATTTTCATGATCTCTGACCTAATAATAGTGCTGCCAAGAAAAATTGGCTCCGTAGAACCCTTCCTTACCCCACATTTAGCTTGGCAAAAATTATTGTCATTTGATGACCATGCGGTTCCGGACGAAGCGATCTTTATTATTATTTCATTTTCGGGACCTGCAACTAAATTATAGACACGTTACAAAAAATTGGCCTCATAGACCTCATGCTTTCCCTTCATTTCGATTGTCAAAGTTTATGCTTTTTAGCCCATAAATAAAGAATTCTAGTTTATCAAGTTCGAGTGCGCTCGTATTGTAAAGGCGGGACCAGGTAGGGATTTACCACCTACCACATTTTTGTTGCCCCAACCCTCCTCTACAAATCACCTTTGGACATATTTACTTTAAGAGTAATACATGAATAAATCCATGAACCTTTTTTATGGTAATTTTGAGGAGATAAATATAAACCGTCTATCGCAGAAACCCAATTTTTGCACAGATCTTATTTTGTACTCTCAACCTATCCGAAAATGAGCAGGGAGCTGGATAATAACACTTTTTCACGCATGGGTGCTCTAATGTACAGTAAAAGTCATATAGTTTTGTCTTGAGAATCAATTAACCCTCTAATGCACAAGGCCGCCTAAAGGCGGTCTTCAAATTTTAAATAGTTTTTGGCTAAATAACAATATTTTATTAAACAACTTGTATTATATCCATAGAAAACTTAACTGTCTACTTTTTTACCTTAAAACCTTTTTTGTATAAAGAACGGTTTTCAAGCGAGAAGTGAAAATTTACAAAATTTGAAAAAATTAAATTTTTAAAACAGAAAAAAATATTTGAAAAATTGCCAAAAATACATTTACGATCTGGCGTACATTACCGATAATAACAAAGCTAGTTTAAAGTCTCTAATTGTAAAATCAGTTAAAAATTTGTCTCCAGGACTCACAGGATAATGCCAGGATACGTTTTACAAATATCTCTCTAACTCCCAAACTAGCCAACAGATTTTTTTAAAATTAAACACATATTTTATACTTTGACGTAGTAGTAAGCAGAACTAATTTTGTCAAAATCTATTAATGTTTAGTGCCGAATTCGCCTAATTTCGTAATTTTCAAAAAGCGAAAATCGCTATAACTTTTGAAATAACAACAATTGATCAACAATTTTCGGTACGTAATTTTATTTTATTGATAGTATTATTTACAGCAAAAACCGAAATTAGTTGACCACTGGATTTCAAGATACTTCTTCAAGCCTAAATAAAACGATAAATTAAAATTTTAATATTTGTTCCATGGTAGATTTTCAGCGCCAAATATATGGTTTAAATATTATTGTAATCAGAAGAAAGAGCATTAGAGGGTTAAATAGAAGCCTCAACAAAATTTTACAGGCCACTCATGTCTTTACAAAACACCACAAAAAAAGTTAATTCAATTAAAAAATTAATCAAACTCTTACAAAAAGCAACAGTAAATGATTTATGTGTGTGTTTCATTTACCAATACACAAAGAAAAATCTTTTCAAAAAAAAAAGAAAAACATAAATCAAATTTAAAGATAAACACAAAAAAAACTGAAATTTTGGTTATATGACTATAAGCCTATAACAAACCACATATTGGACTTAAGGGAAATTGTTATTTTTTCCTTCTATAACTTATTTTTTTGTTTAGTTTGAAATCTAAACACGTTCTCTTAAGCCAAAATAAACATAAATTTAACACTTTCATTTACACATACATACAACAAATTGTTTTTTGAACACATACGCAGACAATAAGAAAATTTTGCGGGTTAAAAGTACAACCATACAAACATTAGCAAAAAAGAATAACTAATACACTCCTTCCTATATGAGTATCATACAAATGTCCAAAATGTTAAAACCATAAATCATGTAGTTGGGTATGAAAAGCGTTAAGATCCTTTTGTTGTAAAAAAAAAACATAAGAAAAACAATAGAAACCCAAAAAAAAAAATAAAATAAAATTCTTATGCGTATGTGTGTGTTAACATGCGTGAAATTTGTTTGGTAAGCAGTTGAACATTTCAGCACGTCCTTGAGCTTTAATAATCACTGAAAAATATTTTTATACTTGATTTGTTAACCTTTTTCTTTGTCATTTAACATTGAAACAAATTCATGCATATTGGTTAATTTTGCAACATTTTTTTAAAGTCTCGTAATTTGGTCAGAGAGTTCAAATTCACCCCTTTAAAGAACTGCTAAACATTTTTGTTTGTGTTTTAGGTACATTCATAAATATAACTATAGACGACAATAAAGAATTTTATATACCAACAATATGTTGAATAGTATTTTAAATTTTTTAAATTTTCTATATATTAGATTTATAAAAAAAAAAAGTTTATTAAAGTTTAACTTTTTCATAAAATTTACACCCATAAGAAATAGTAGTTAAAGTAAGTTTGAATAAAATTAATTAGGGAATTACGATTTCCTAATAGGATTTTCGACTTTAGCAGCACAATGTAAGAGTTTTTGACTAAAAGTCATCAAAAATTTTACAAATAATAATCTTCAAAGGCTTAATATCAAATATATCTGGGATCTCAAGTATTAAACAAGTTTAATTTCAGCTTGTCTTTCAAATTTCAAGCCTTGAATTACAGTTGAAATACATTGTAAATCAATAGCAATCTCCAGCAAAACGAATACCTACTTGAATTCAAGTTGAACATTACATTTCATTGAAAACCACAATAATTTCGCAAAAAAAACAGTAGTGAATGAAATATGATATTTTTGGAAAAAAAAAAATCAGTAATAGTTAGGGTTTTTCTTTTCCCAGACTATTTCATTTCCCGGGACAGCGGGATTTTTTCTGAATTTCCCGGGATCCCTGGAATTTCCGCTCATTCGAAAATAAATAAATCCGACATATGTTGTATTGGAAAAACTTTTATTTCTATTACAACACCGTCCGACAAAGTTAATTTTTTGGTTGTACCTATGAGAAAATCTACTTAATATATTCTTAAAGCAGGGCTAAATATAAAATATCCATGTCTTCCACTTTTTCTAGATCAATTCGTCTAACAGTTTAAATCGCGAATTAATATTGAGGTAATATATTTATATGGAAGGCCATCTTAATTTTAAAAAACTTTAGAAATAGCTGAATATTAATTCGCGTTTTAAACGGTTAAACGAATTAATAAAGACAAAGTGAAAGACACGGGTATTTTATTTTCATCTCTTCTTTTAGGACATATTGGAATTGTTCTTGGGTGCAAACTTGTGTCGGACCAGTTTTATAGTCAGAACCAAGATCGATTTTTTACTTAAACATTTCTTAAGTATGGAATCCAAAAATTTCTATTTCCAGATATTTTGTTTCTATGGAGATTTTCAGAAGAATTCGTCTAGAATTATTTTTATAAAAAGTTTAAAAGGGAGTATTTTTCACACAAATTTTTATAAAAAGATTTATTTTATAAAAATAGAAAATAAAATATTATTAAATAATTTTTTAACTTTAATTGGTATTTTTTGATTAGAAATTTTTAAAAATATATTCCCAGCCAGCAATTTTGGAGCGCTCATAAATAATATTCTTAAATGGCTCATGGAAATGATTATTGTTTTATTGAAAACACTCTTTTTTTTTGGTAGAAAATATGAACCCTCAGAAAACAACCCAAAAAGTTGTCTCTACAATCGAAAAAGCTGCCTCAAAATGAGGGTTAATTTTTCGTACACAAAGAAGATTCCAAAATTTTCTAAAATTATGAGGAAAATTTGGATTTTATATGTTCTTTTTTCTGAGTCATTTCTGAGTACACAGGGGGCTCTTTTGGACGGACCACTTTCACATTAAAAAGTGGAAAAATGTTTATGTTTTTGGAGCTAATTTCTGAGTCATTAATGATCATCTTTGTTTGCTTGGTTATTTAATTTTCATAGTTGCATTTTAAATTAACATATAAAAAATCCAAAATAATTTGAAAAAGCATCTGATGCATTATTTAAAAAATAAATAATTTTTAAAAAATACAATTAAAATAAAGGAGTAGAAATTGAAATTTAAATGAAATTATTTGAAGTAAAAAACACTCAAATTACTTATATCAGCTGAAAATACGAAAATATTACTAATTTTTTTAATTTTTTATGCACAGGCTTTTTGGAGATATTTGGAACTGAAATAATGATGTTGAAATGTTGTATATACAAATTGCTTTACTTGAACAAAGATCATCGTTGAAAAGAAAACATTTTTTTTCTGAAGTACGAGTATTTTTATTGGTAACTAAACCAAATTCAGCTGACATTCAAAAACAATTTGGCCTAAATAATTTTTTTTTTATATTGTACTAATTCAGTTTATTAAATTTTAAGGCCCGATTACTGCATGTCAAGTTAGCTACTAACTGGGACTTTAACTGGCACATTTGTTGTTGTCTCCCATACAAAATTTTAATTTAACTGTTGGCTAAATTTTAACTGAACATTCAGTATACGGGCCTAAATCGTATTTTTTATTTTAAATATTTTTATTTAAATTGATTTCAAAAAAAATTAATGCTTTAAATTTAAATAAAGCTTCCAAAATTGCAATATATACTAGCTAGAACTTCTATAAAATAATACAAAAAATCCCGGGAAATCCCGCATGAAATTCCCGGGATTGCGGGATTGGAAAAAGGGCGGGATAAACATAAACCCTAGTAATAGTACAGTAGATTTTTAATACAGTAAAATATTTTTTTTTTATATCTAAAATTATTTACAAAAGGCTACAAAAGTGTATATAATTTATTTATGCACTCTTTTTTGGACTCTTCTCTGTCAAAATTGGCTTTGATATTTAAAATCGAACTTCGTCTTATATTTAATTTTTTTTTTTTTAGAAAAAGCCTTAAAAAATTTTGAAATTTTGAATTTGAGCTACTATTGCATTAAAGGAATTAAATATGCTAAAATCCCAAACGTATTTAACAAATTGTGAAAAATAATCCGTTGTAGGCATGTCCCTATCCGGATTTCATTCCGGCCTAAGGAAATCGTGAGGGGACGACGTTTTGAATTTCTGGAAATATTTGTTAAGTTAAATTACAAACTCAATGAGAATTTCTTGTTCTCGTCTACACTCAAAAAAATAAGTTAGTAGAAAAATTAGTAAAACGTCTTGTATATTAAGTGTACTAGTTTTCAGCAATTTTTTTGCTGAAATTCCGTTTTCAGCAAAAATTTTAGTTATATTTTTTTAGCACTAAACTAATTTTGAACTAATGTTTTACTAAATTATTTTGCTACAAAAATTGTGCTGATAACCGCATTAATAGCGTGGACGACAATCAGATAGACAAGATTTAGACGTCGCAGCTTGTCTGGAAACGGAAATGACAAAAAAAGAAAAACAACTCTACACATATTCTATATTTAAATTTTCAGCAAATAAATTAACTAAAGTAAAATTTCGCTACAAGTTTTTTGAGTTTTTTTCAGTCTACTAATATTCAGCAAAAAGTTTAGAGATTTTAGCAAGGATTTTTTGTCATTGGCAGTCGACTAAATGTTAGCAAAACTTTTGCTGAAGATTTTATTTTTTGGTAAAAATCAGCTCAGCTTTGGTAATTTCAGCAAACCTTTTTTGCAAGCACGCTCCTGACTAAAAATTTGCTGACACAGCAACATTTTTTGCTGACTTTACTAACTTTTTTTTTGAGTGTAGGAGCGTTATTAAACATTTAAAATATCAAAGAAAAAACAAAAACAACAACAAAAATTTTTCCACAATTTGCTTTGTCAACTTCCAATTTACTACTCTGTTGTTTTCAAAGATCTAGCATTGTAGTGACATCCATTCATGTACAAAAGTAATTGAGATATTGACATAAACTCAAGTTAGAAAAATAGGGCATGGAATTAAGCTTAAACTGTGTAAAGGGTTTTCTTTTTGGAGCTTATAGGTACTAAATTATAAATTTTTGATTGAAAAACATCGGTTGAAAAATGGCAAAAAGTAAAATTATGCAAAATCTAGAGCCAATTTGAATAAACTGGTTTCATATTCGAAATCAGAAACCCCACTTATCCTAAATCCACAGCAAAGTTGTGCAACTTGTCTTATTTTGTAGAGCTGTGTACTTAGATAATTGAACATTCTCATACTTTTTTCCTTGAGTGTAAAATGTTAAAATTCTAGTAAATATAATATATGTCGTCACCATTGTTATTTGCTATTGCTTTGTTTTAGCTTCTGTTTTTGTTTGCTATTTAAACTCGTTTCAAACACGTTCCTGTGTTTCTGAACACTGAATTCTGTACTATGGTAGTAAAACGTTTTTCATAAAATTTTTACCGCCAACACAAGATTTAATTAAACCAAAGACTTGATTTATGAACGAAAGGATACAATAACGTACCATAAACGTTTTACTATATATTGTGAGTATGTGAGTGTATATGCTCGTAGTAAGGATGCATTCTGAGAAAATTCTACCACTCCATAGCAAATAAATACAATAAAAATGTAGTATAGTTTGTGGCGCTAAGGGGCACAATTGACAGGAAAAAAAAATAGCAGCAGAAAGGAAATAAAAAAAAATATTAAGAATAAAGGGTTGAAAAAATAACAGCAGTAAGTTCAATGTAAATTATTACTGATAGAATATTTTTACTACTTCTTTCATACAACGAACGACAAGTGTAACAGCATTTTTTTTTTTTTTTTTGTAAAATACTGAACGATTTGCTATTGTTTTAATCTTTCCACTGAAAATGAAGGGTTAAAGAAGAATTTTATAAGCAAAAGTATTGATTTGAAATTAAATTGCTTAACATCTTATATCCACAGTACTATTTTCATGGCGGTTTAACAAAAAAAATCCGCTTTTTTTATTTTATGTTCATTATTTTAAATGTTTTCTTTTTTGCTTTCTTTTCAATTCTTTTGGTTAAATATTCCTAAGAATTTATAATTTTTTTTTTTTATCATTTTAGCTTAAGGGTATTTTACAGTTCAAAATTGTACAATGTGGGTTATTAAAAGTGGAAAATAAAGGTTATGGTAAAAATAGCTAAAGATTTAAAAGGTTTTAGATTTGTAATCGATTAAAGATTTGTTACTGCAAATAATCCTTTCTCTGCTTTTTTTTTTTTTTTGGGATATTAAAAGAAATTAAATAATTCTTGGAATACATTAATTTTAAGGGTTATCTTTTAAGATATTTTTTATGGTTTTAAACAAGTAATAGCTAATGAGGTGTTAATTTAATCGAAAAAAGTTTATTGACCCTGTAACACATGAGTCTGGTGTTTTGGGAATTGTGTACAATATAAAATTTTCTGAATTATAAGTTGCCTTAATTTAAAGACAATTGATAATTCACAAATATTTTTTTTCCTTCATTTAAATGAAAAATAAATAGAATAAAATTCCAATTTTTAACTCCTTCCAGCAAAAAAAAGACTATAGAACGTCTTTGCAGATCTCTGTTAAAGTCGAATTTCAGATTCTCAAATTACAAAAGTTTTCATAATTTTTTATATTGAGAAAACGAATTTTTACAAACATACATATTTTCTCTTTCATGTAGGAGTTATGAGACTTAAGGGAAAGAGAAAACATGTATGTTTGTAAAAATTCTTTTAAAATAAAAATTGGAATTTCTGAAATACCTTTGGAAAAATTTGAAATGCAATTAGAATTTTATTAAATACATTTGGAAAATTTTGGAATACAAATAGAGTTTTTTTAAATACATTTGGAAATTTCTGAAAACCATTTAGAGAATTTTGAAATACAAATGGAATTATTTGAAATGCATTTGGACAATTTTGAAATAAATATTTAAAATTTTAAATACAAATGAGTAATTTTGAAATGTATTTGGACAATTTTAACATACAAATAGAATTTTCTTAAATACAAATAAAATATTTTAAAATATATTTGTAACATTTTAAAATATATTTGTATAATTTTGAAATACACTTTGAAAATGTTAAAATACAATTTGGACAATTTTGAAATGCAATTGGACAAATATCAAAGGTTTTTAGACAATTCTAAACAATATTTGGACAATTTTGAAAGATTTTTGGACAATTTTAAAACATTTTTGGAACATTTTAAAACATTTTTGGATAATTTTGAAACATTTTAGACAATTTTAAAATATATTTGAACAATTTTAAAATATATTTGAACAATTTTAAAACATTTTTGGACAATTTTAAAACATTTTTGCATAATTTTAAAACATTTTTATACAATTTTGAAATATATTTGAAATTTTCTGAAATAAAACTGAAAATGGTGTAGTCTGATTTGCAAATTAAGGTGTTTATAATTTTTAAAGAAAAAGGTTTACTCTTCTTCTTCTTAACCTCAAACCCACTAAAGATCCAACGCCATTTCATAAGTTGTTTTGCCAGTCTTAAAATACACTCATAGAAAAAAATCTGTAAGACTAGCAGAGAAAGTTACTAAAAAATTAGTTAAATTGATGCAGCATACTAGTAAAATAAGAACAGCAAAATTAAAACTGTTAAATTTACAGAATTTAAGTTATATTTAAGTTAACTTTGTCAAGTTAAATATAATATTAAATATTTGCCTAAATATTAGTAGACTGAAAGTAGCAAAAATAAACTGTTATATCTACAAAAATTTTCATATTTTTAAGCCAGATTTAGTTGAATGCAAATAGCAGTCTATCCTGCTAAAATCAGCAGAAATATTTGCTAAAAAAATTGTAAACTGCTGTTTTCATAAGGCTCGATTTTTATTTGCATTAAAAAAAATCGACAATTTTAAATTTTTTGCGATTTTTTAGGGTACAAATAATTTTTCAAAATTGTCTGCTGATTTCAGCAGGTTAATTTGCTATTTTCCATTAACAAAAATTGAACTTAAATATAACTGTAAATTTTGTATATTTAGCAGTTTTATTTTTGCTGTTCCTATATTACTAATATATAGCAAAAATAGTCTGCTACATTTAATAGTTTATTCTGCAGCATCATTTTTAACTAATTTTTAGTAGTTTTAACTAAATTTTTTCAGACTTTTTCTAATAGTGTAGGAGTAAAAATCAAAATATTTTACAAATATTACCAAAAAAAACCAATTTTCGCCCTGAAAGAACTCAAATTCAGAACTTTAACAAAATTATTGTACATTACGATATTTTATTATACATATATTTAAAATACTATTAATTGAAAACATAATTGCAGATTCTGTTTACACAAAATCAGTTAACTTTTTTAACAACTTTAAAAAAAAAATATTTATAAGTAAATCAAATTGTGTTAAAAAAAAGCAAAAAAAAATTTTTGTGTGCCCGAGCTGGGATTTGATAATAGGACCTCATTCAAATATATAATTATGTATGGCGTTATATATGACAATATACAATTACATACTAAAATATTATTAATCCCAAATTGTAGTAAACATAACCTTCAGGTGCTGTTGGCAGAAAATGGGTTAATTTTTTTAAAATCTGTAAAAAAGTATTTATAAGCAAATTCAATTGAGTTAAAACACGTTAATTTTTTTTTTTTTGGCCCGAGCTGGGTTTCGATAGTAGGACTTCAGGTTATATTTGACTTTATATTAAGCACACAGAAAATATTATTGACGTGGAACCATATATAATAATATCTGAAGTTATATTGCTAACCTTACACCATATATGGAATCATATATAATTATATCATATAGCATTTAATATAATATGTAATTAAATATAAAAATATCTTACATCATGCAAACAATAAATTTTTATAAGAGAGCTTATATGCCACATGTAATATTATATATGGTCATTTATAATTATATATGTTAATAAATCCGTCATATCTCATTATGTATAGCATATATTAATATCTAATTTTATAAAAGACTTATAAAAGCATATGATTATATAAGACACCAAATAAGAAACGTGGATATTCATGACAACGTATATATTAACATCCCATGTGAAAATCGAAATATATATGAACACATATGATCATACATTGACTTGTAAAGGGTTGTTCACCAGGGACGCTACAAAAGTAGAAAGACAGGGACAGCAAACGACGCCATATTTCTTGCCGCTCTTTTGACATTTCTCTTCAGTAAGGTTTGCCATTTCATGATGGAAAGATATACGAGCCAACAACGAGTCGAAATTATTAAAATTTACTACCGAAATTCGGAGTCAGTGGCCTCAACGTTAAGAGCGCTACGTCCAATTTATGGTCGTCATAATCGTTCTAGCAGATCAACAATTGAGCGTGGGGCTACGTCATATCTATGGTCTATGCCAACAAGCCAGCGACGATTGATGAACTTCGTGCGAATATCGAACGTGAAATTGTAGCAGTATCGGCCGATTTATGCTTGAAAACCGTCGAAAATTGGGTTAAACGTCTGGACTTCTGCAAGCGTGCCCGTGGTGGCCATGCAAAAGAGATCGATTTCCATACATAATGGCATCGAACGTACTTTCACAGGAATAAAGAATTTCATTGATATCCAAAACCGTTTTTGTTTTATTTAAACTTTTTTACTTTTATAGCGCTCTTATTGAAAAACCCTTTATATGTAATGGCTACTGAAAATTTTGCTGTTATTACGGGAAATTTAACTGTTTTGAGCCCAGCGGTATTTTTGCTAATTTTAGCAACACATGTCTGCTGATCTGTAGTACTACAAAATTAATAGAAAAAATTAGTAGCCGCTACTAAATATTAGTAAAATTGTTGCAAACTGCAATTCAAAATCGATTTGCTAAAATTTGTTAAAAAATTTACTAAATATCAACAACTTTAGTACAATGAAATTACGATAAATAATTAGTTGCCGCTACTAAATTTCTGTAAATTGTTTTAAACTGCAATTTAAAATCAATCTGCTGAAATTAGCAAAAAAGTGTACTAAAAAATAAAAAAAACTGTAAAATCTAAAAAAAATTTGGTAAAATTACTTCATTGTACTTGAAATTTGGAGTCAAATTGCAAACGATTCTCCAATAAAACAATTAAATTTTCTGAGTGTTATTTCCAAACTAAGAATATATCAATAGTAACAAATATAAACTAAACAAGAATTGTAGGAAATCAACGAATTCTTGTAAATAAAATTTTGTTAAATTAGTATATTTTTGCTAAGTTTAGCACTCGGTTTTGAAAAAATTAGTAAAACGTTTTGCTGAAATCAGCAGCGAAAATTAGTAAAAAAATCATTAATTTGTAATAAGAGAACAGGAAAAATGATTACTAAACAAAAAATCCGTACTAAAAATCAGTATAAAAATAGTAAAGTGCGATTTTAAACTGTTTTCAAATTTTTTTACTAACTTTTTTATCTGAGTGTAAACATGTTTTTTACTCGGGTTTTCGTTTTAAGGTGCAAGGTTGGTTGAATGTTTTTTTTTTAATTCCCGGGAATTATAAGGAAAATTCCCGAGAAACGGGAAATGAAATACTAGAAAAATTCCCGTGAATTTCATACCGGGTATTTGTTTCCTGGGTTAAAAACCCTAGTTATGAAACATAAAAAGTTTTCATTTTCTTTTTCTTCAATGAAAAGTGTTTTTAAGAGCTACTCTATCCAATAGTTTGATTTCAAGTCCAATAAAAGATTTATAACTGCAAAATTCCGCTAAAAAATTAACAGTCCAGTGTAGAAACGGTAATGACATATCATTATTTTTTAGACTACCAGTAATGACACCCACTTACCTTCTGCATTATTTTAAAACATATAATACTGAGTTACTGATAATGACTTATTTTTATCATTATTTCAAATAGAAAATAATTTAGTAGATTTTTTAAAAAATTTTTTAAATCTATTTTTAGACTCAATATTTTTTAAACATTGGTAAGGATATATGTAACCACATAATTTTTGATTTTTTGTATGTTGGCGAGTAAGCTTACTTGTGTGCAGCAGGTCAATTATGTTTTTATCTATTAAATATTACATGTCGATATACATAGCTCAGATGATAGAGCTATTGACTGGCAATCTGTAGACCCAGGTTCGATTCCCGCACCAGCAAATTTTATTTAAAAAAAAAATATAATAAAAATTATTTTTTTTTATATATTTCGTTTTTTTGAAAATCTATTTTTAGAGTCATTATTTTTGTCAGTACTGGTAAGCACATAGGTAACGATATATTTTTTGATTTTTCGTATGCTGGTGTGTAACCATAACTCATTATTTTTCGCGACATCGCCATATAAAGGTAATAAGAAATGTAATAACAAAAGTAACTGGTTGACATTACCAAGTATGTAGTTACATAACCACATATCTGGTAATAATTTTCTACACTGGGAGTGTGCCTATTATGTTTCGTTAATGTGGTGCTCCAGGATCGATTCTAAATGGTTTGCATAGCTGTGAAATGGTGAAAAAATTCTGTACACTCAATTAAAAATAATGATAAATAATGACAGTTTTCATTACTTCATACTAAACCTTCGCAAAACATTCAGAATCGGTAGCCAGATCCATATTTTGATGAATTTCAAACACTTTATCAATCTTGAGTACACATTTCTGCACACTGGATGAAAGTACAAAAAACTTATGGACATTCTAAAGTTTTCTTGAATATATTTAATTTATCATTTTAAATGACCCCCACATTCGTTTACAAATATTAAAATATTTATAGAAAAACCCCAAATGAAAACCAACTAACAAAATATTTTGGAAATGGGTACACAACATAAAAACCTTCTTTAAAATTAATGATGTGCCATATTGACAAGACTTGAACAGACAGTAATCGAATATGCTTTTGCCCAACATGGCAAAAAAAAAAGAGAGATTTTTGATTAAAACTAACTTAAGTGTTTGGCATTAAAAAAAGAACCTCAAAATATACTCGTATTTGTATAAGAAAATTTGATTTCTTCATCATCATTATAAAACAACACGTTTGTTTGAAAGCTCTTGTAAAGCCAAATAAGAAAGCAAAAGTTGCAAAAACAAAAAAAGACAAATGAATAAAAGATTTGTAATTTTTTGCTTGCCACACACATACTAACTTATACTAACAATTGTTTGTTACATAAAATGAACATAATAAATTTAACATTCAAAAATCATTACCAAAAGAGTCACTCTAGACAAAACACCCACTTTTCTTAATACTTAAAAGATGTAGAAATAATAGCCAATACCCTTGGTATCCAACAATGGGAAGTATAAAATAATCATAGACTAACTGTCAACACTTATCACAACCACCCTCACTCACTCCTACTTGCCTGCCACATTCTTGCCAAGCTTCTCCTAGTGTTATATATGTATATGTTTTATCCACTGTTTGGAAATTGTATGAGTGTATGAGTGTTACATTGGTAACGACAGAAAAATTAATGATTGATTTCCGTTTTTCATCTAGATTTTTGTACACTTTGTTGCGTATTTTGTAGGTACATTTGAATTTTTTGGGGTTTGCCATAAAAATGACCCACAC
Organism: Leucophora obtusa; assembly: GCA_949987735.1. Lineage (NCBI taxonomy): Eukaryota > Metazoa > Arthropoda > Insecta > Diptera > Anthomyiidae > Leucophora > Leucophora obtusa. Next base: position 210,679,590 of record OX465297.1, read on the forward strand.
CCAGGTTGTTTGTGTTTTTTATGAAATAATTCTGGTTGTCTTGACTTTAGTCATGAATTTAGTCATGTGTTATTTCATTTCATTTATTAATACATTCTATTCATTTATCAGCATATCCGTTACCATTACTGCTGTTTTCTTTCGGTTGTTTGTAACATTTTCACAAAAAGGAAATAGGCTGGATGAAAAAGATATGCTGATGTGAAGTTTTGTTTGTTGTCTATACAAGACTACTACTATATATTACAATGGTGTTAAATCAATTATTTTTAATTCGAAAGGACACAAACAAAAAAAATTTGATTAATGTTTAAGGTTCAAAATTTTAAATTAAAAAAATATATAAGGATTTAAATTAAGATAATCAATGGAAGGAAAATATTTTTAAGAGCTTTACAATCACTCAGAATATTATGAAGTTTGCTGTTTCTAGCTCAGCAAGAAAGTTTTCAGTTAATTTAAAAACAAAGGAAATTGCAATTATTTTTTATAATAATATTTATTTCAAATCTTTTATACATTTGTTCAAATAATTTACCACTACTTACCGAATTTTTTCAGTTTAATTTATTTGTTCTTTCAGAAATCTGTGGTTTATTTGTTTTCGTTACAGATATTTTAAACTTAAATTTAGTTTTTTGTTTGTTCCAAAAAAATATTCAGAGAATTCCTTTATTCTTTTTTCTTTAAATTGTTTAGATACAAAATTATTTCAGTTCCAGTTACACATGCAGAGAAGAGATATGGTTGATATACTATGATCACTACTACCAAACTATGATCACTACTGTCATACATGGTTGTCGTAATTAAATTATTAATGTATGAATCATAGTTTAGAAATTATATGGTAGCATATAATCAAATTATTGTTAAAATATCTTTTTCTTCGGTTATCACATTATTCTCTCGTCTACAATCATAATCTTAGTCAAAATTGACTTTTTTCAATAAATGAATTCACAGTACATATCACTAACTACTGTTGAACCACGATTTTCCCTGCCTCCATTAACCGGCGATTATCCATGCTGAGCCTGATCCCGAACAACCCGGATAATCGAGGTTCGACTGTACTTTAAAAATTTCTTTTTCTTCACTACTTTCTTTAACTTCAAAAATCCCCTTATTTCTGTTTTTATGTTAATTGCGATGAACTAAAGAGAACTATTTATACCCTACACCACTATGTGGTCAGGGTATTATAAGTTTGTGCTGATGTTTGTAACACCAAAAAATATTGGTCGTAGACCCACCTTATAGTATACCGATCGGTTCAGAATTTTTTTTTATTTCGATTTAACGATGTCCGTCTGTCCGTCCGTCCGTCCGTCCGTCTGTCTGTCTGTCTGTCCATGCAATCTTGTGCGCACTCTACAGGTCGCACCTATTAAGATATTTTGATGAAATTTGGTACGCAGACCTATGTTGGCCCAAGGACGAACAAGTTTGATTTTTTTTAAACATCGGTCCATGTTTAGACCTAGTGCCCATATAAGGGTCCTACCAAAATTATATTGTTTATACGCTGCAGGTCGTAAATATTAAGATATTTTGACGAAATTTGGTGCACAGACCTATGTTAGCCCAATAACGCAGCTTATTGATTTTGGTGAACATCGGTCCATGTTTAGACCTAGTGCCCATATAAGGGTCCTACCAAAATTATACTGTTTATACGCTGCAGGTCGTAAATATTAAGATATTTTGATGAAATTTGGTACACAGCCCTACATTGGCCCAATAACGCAGCCTATTGATTTTGGTGAACATCGGTCCATGTTTAGACCTAGTGCCCATATAAGGGTCCTACCAAAATTATACTGTTTATACGCTGCAGGTCGTAAATATTAAGATATTTTGATGAAATTTGGTACACAGACCTGTATTGGCCCAATAACGCAGCCTATTGATTTTGGTGAACATCGGTCTATGTTTAGACCTAGTGCCCATATAAGGGTCCTACCAAAATTATACTGTTTATACGCTGCAGGTATTAATATTAAGATATTTTGATGAAATTTGCTACATAGACCTATGTTGGCCCAAGGACGAAGCCTATTGATTTTGGCGAACATCGGTCCATGTTTAGAACTAGTGCCCATATAAGGGTCCCCCCAAAATTATATTGTTTATACGCTGCAGGTCGCAAATATTAAGATATTTTGATGAAATTTGGTACATAGACCTATGTTGGCCCAAGGACGAAGCCTATTGATTTTGGTGAACATCGGTCCATGTTTAGAACTAGTGCCCATATAAGGGTCCCCCCAAAATTGGCTTGGTTACAAACTGCAGGTCGCAAATATTAAGATATTTTAATGAAATTTGGTGCGCTGACTCACATTATAGAAAATTTTCACACAAGCCCCATTTTAACCCATTCGAATTTCGGATCCAAACAATACACCAGAGTGGTGTAGGGTATTGTATAGTCGGCATGCCCGACTTTAACCTTTTTACTCGTTTTAGTTGTGTCAATGTGCTTAAGAAAAACTGATTACTTTTGTTACACATAAAGAGTGTTATTTTGAGTTATGCCACTATTACCGAAAAAAGAGATAAATTTTGTGGTGTATTATTTTGCATTGTGCTTGTGTATTATTTATAGTCAAAAGAACAAAATTCAGTTAAAGGGTCATAATTCAAAATTTTAATTTTTTCCACAAACATAATTTAAACGAGTAAAAAGGTTAAAGTCGGGCATGCCGTCTATACAATACCCTACACCAGTCTGGGTAAAAGCCAACTAATGTTTGGATCCGAAATTCGAATGGGTTAAAATGGGGCTCGTGTCAAAATTTTCTATAATGTGAGTCAGCGCACCAAATTTCATTAAAATAAATTAATATTTGCGACCTGCAGTTTGTAACCAAGCCAATTTTCGGGGAACCCTTATATGGGCACTAGTTCTAAACATGGACCGATGTTCACCAAAATCAATAGGCTTCGTCCTTGGGCCAACATAGGTCTATGTACCTTATATGGGCACTAGGTCTAAACATGGACCGATGTTCACCAAAATCAATAGGCTGCGTTATTGGGCCAATATAGGTCTGTGTACGAAATTTCATCAAAATATCTTAATATTTGCGACCTGCAGCGTATAAACAGTATAATTTTGATAGGACCCTTATATGGGCACTAGGTCTAAACATGGACCGATGTTCACCAAAATCAATAGGCTGAGTTATTGGGCCAATGTAGGTCTGTGTACCAAATTTCATCAAAATATCTTAATATTTACGACCTGCAGCGTATAAACAGTATAATTTTGGTAGGACCCTTATATGGGCACTAGGTCTAAACATGGACCGATGTTCACCAAAATCAAAGTAGTTCGTCCTTGGGCCAACCTAGGTCTGCGTACCAAATTTCATCAAAATATCTTAATATTTGCGACCTGTAGAGTGCGCACAAGATTGCATGGACAGACAGACAGACGGACGGACGGACAGACGGACATCGTTAAATCGAAATTGTTACAAACATCAGCACAAACTTATAATACCCTGACCACATAGTGGTGTAGGGTATAATTAAAAAAAAAAGTATAGCAAAACTTTCTTCAAAATGGACTTTTTCATGATGAAAATAAACTTTTTTTAAATATTACTATCATTTTTACATAAACAGTTTTTTGCCTCTCTTTAAAATTAAAGAATTTTGAGTTGTGCCACTTTTGTATTTAGGGTGCGATATATTATCTGTACAATCATATTCCTCTCTTCGCATTACAATCATATTATTATCTGAATTGAGAGGGAACATATTCACAATCATTGTTATAGTTTAGACAACCATGAGATGATCAGTATTTTTTTAAGAGCGTCAACCACCAGTTACCGTCAGTCTTGTTTAAGATTTTGTGCAAAGAAGTTATAAGAAGCATTCAAATAAATAATATAATACATATTAAAAAAAAAATACATAAAAAATAGAAAAACAACTTATTGGCATTCATTTTAATAGCGACATTGTTTTTGAAAGGAATAACTCGCACTCCCCAAGAAGTCTAGAATAATGTAGATTGTCAAGCAATTCTCAAAAAAAATTATTATTTATTGTGCATTAAAGTGTTTAGTGTTATAAATTAAGGAAAAAGTGATAAAAAAAAGTAATTAATTTTTGCACCCACATAGAAAAATTATTGTTTAAGAGCGTCTATAATAAGAAGTGTGATTTTGGTTTTGTACGAAAACAAAATTGAAAAAAAGTACAAAATTATAAAAAAAATTTAAGAATTGCACGACGAAATGATCATAATATTTTCCTAATGATTTTGTTAAATTTTTTGAAATCTATTTTTAGACTCAATATTTTTTAAACACTGGTAAGGACATATGTAACCACATATTTTTTGCTTTTTTGTATGGTGGCGAGTAAGCTTATATGTGCGCGACAGGTCAATTATGTGTTTATCTATCAAATATAACATGTCGATATAGCTCAGATGGTAGAGCTATTGACTGGCAATCTGTAGACCCAGGTTCAATTCCCTATTTTTTTGAAAATCTATTCTTAGACGCATTATTTTTGTCAGTACTGGTAAGCACATAGGTAATGATATATTTTTTGATTTTTCGTATGCTGGTGTGTAACCATAACTCATTATTTTTCGCGACATCGCCATATAAAGGTAATAAGAAATGTAATAACAAAAGTAACTAGTTACCATTACCAAGTATGTAGTTACATAACCACATATCTGGTAGTGCTTTTCTACACTAGGATTTTAAAATTATAACCGAAAAGGTTAACGGTGCCTAAAAGCAGCTTTGTATATAGGGGGTTAAGGAAAATCTTTTTTATTTATTTAATCTCTAGTATGTCTTCTTTTTTACTATAGATCTCTCAAATTAGACTTTAATATTTTTTTTATTTAAATTCCATTTATAATTTTTAACTGTATCATCTCTAATTTTCTTCAAATAATTGAAACATCAAATAAACTTTGATGTCAAATGCTGACATGTCGGTTTATTTAACTTCTCAATTGATTTGCAAAATATAAAAAAAAGAAAATTTGAGAATCCCACACTATTTTGCATTACAAACAAAAAATAAGGCGTTTAACTGTGGACTAAAAACTTGCATAATCATGTTTACACAATGACTTGCACAAAGTAAACCAGACATGCTGATAAATACGTAAACAGAAATCGCAGTAAAATATCTAAATTCAATTACTATGGTGGTCGGTCATTTTAAAATAAATTCTCGCCATAGAAAAGGGGGTAAAAGTCGTTTTGAACACCCATCAGAAAAAAAAAGTGAACGATGATGACATAAACATTTTTTTTAAGCTAAACTAAACAATTGTTTTTAATTTACAATATCAAAAAAAAACCATTTTCCTTCTTTTGTTAAGTTATTGTTAAAAAAAAACTGAAATCTAAGTGTAGTGTTAGTTTGAGGTTTGACGTTGATGGATTTGCCTAGTCTAGTATAATATAAATTCTCTGTTCACTAAAATTAAACTATTGTTATTGGAGTCGTAGCATATGCTAAGGCGCGCACAAATACAATTCCAATTACAGTCTCATTATGTCAATTGCAAACGTTTCATTTCAAAAAACGTAAAATAACAAATGAAAATTGTACGACTGCGAGTAAGCGAAAAAAAATAATGTATAATGCTGAAATTAACAAGCAACCAACACTAGAAAACTGGACCCACATCAAACTGACCAAACATAACAACATGACATGGTTTCTATAGTCGTATTTCAGGGCTAGAAAGAATTAAAACTTTATAAATTTCTTAGGTTTCAGAGATTATGGAACTATTTATTATGATAATTCCCACATTTTGTTTTTTTTTTAACTCAACAAAAACGTTACCGTTTGTTGTATTAAAAACAAATTAATTAAATTAATTTAAAAAATTTTTTCTACCTAAGGTTAAGCTATTTGTTATTTTTTCGGCCAACATACCAAAACAATTGAGAAATTATGCTTTCCTGCCGATATTTGATTATAATTCCAAATATAACTTTTATTTTTGCTTGAAAAAATACAAGTCGCAAAATAACTTTTATTTCTGCTCGAAAAAATAAAAGTCAGAAAGTAATTTTTCAAAAGTCAAAAAAAAATCATTTTGCATCTGACTTTTATGATAAAAGGTTGCAACTAGATAGAGCAAAACTCAGCAGGTGTTTAACTACGATACGCAGGTACATTTATTTCCATTTGATGTGATTGAGGCCCTAGTAATGACGCTCTAAGAGTAGAGCAACAACAGATTCCGCTGCGGAGAGAAAAAACAAATTAAATGACTGCGGCTGCGGTAACGGTTGTTTTTATATATACATTCACACTGTCTTTACATGTATGTGTGTGTAAATTTAGTGTATGTGTGGAGAGCACCAGCGATGGTTTTTGTTTCAGTATAGAAAAATTTTTAGTTTATTATTTTTTTCATTTTAACTTCGTCAAATATCATTATATTAAATTGATAGGCTAAATGATTTCGAAACTAGTAATAAACATGAAAAACAATGATTTTTCAAACATCATCAAAAATCGGGATTATTTTTTGAAAATATGGGAACATTGTAGTTAGAGCGAGAATGAAATTATGCGAGTATGAGAGAAAACGCAGAGAAATTAAATTAAGTTTTAATTTAGAGAGAATTCGCAGTGCGTTTTTAATTGTCAAAACTCCGTATAAAAAAAATAAACGCAGAAGAAATCGCAAGGTTGTATCTCTACATTAATTGTTATAGAGTGTTATCGATACAAATAATTTTGATTTTAGTTATGTGAATTAAAAGAAAAATCGAACTATCGAATACATCCTCTCCAACTTCTGTTTTATTCATACAACATATACATCCGACAACGACATCTCATTAAATATCGCGTTGCCAACTCAACGCATTGCAATTTCAACTTAATACATTTCATTACATTGATATTGAAGCTGAAGTTTTCATTCCGTATTTTTTTCTGTATTCGTTCATTGCCGTTACCCAGCAAAATAATCGGTGCTCATTACAAATACCTAAATAATAAGCAGTGGAATTAGGGCCTACTGCATATAATTAAGTTTCAGAACTCATTATTTTTATTCGTAAAGTTCGCTGTCCATTAGACCGTACCTCAAAAAAAAAAGTTCGCCGTACACCCTCCAATATTTTTGCAAGGCAATTTAAAAAAAAATTTTTTTTTGCCGAACGCAGGGTCGCCTTTTTCAATTTTTCGTTATAGCTTCGGCATTTAAAGTCGCAAACAGAAAACAGATTCAGTTCTGATTACCCCATTTGTAGTCAATCGCATGGTTCGGTTATGGTAGCCGAATTTTTCAGTTGTGGCAACAGAAAACCAGTTGAGACAAGACTAATTTGACTGTGAGGACGGAATTTCAGTTGTATTAAGAATAATTCGGTAGGCACAAACGAAAAATTCATGTGATGCAACTAAACCATTCGATTGGCAACAAATGGAGTTGTCAGCATCGAATCTGTTTTCTGGGTGCGGATTTTAAAACGTAATATATGGATTGTTTTGCCTCGAGGAGACCAGTGCTTTGCTATAAAGGAAAAATGCAATGAAAAAAAATTAAAAAGGCGACCCCTACGTTCGGCAACCAATATATAAAAAAATTTCTACTGGGTTTATCGAAAAACTTCCTTAGCAAAAGTTAAATTATTTTTTGCAAGCTTTAATTTTGTACATTAGGGTAGGAGCAACTGAGATTTGGTGGGTAACTACTAGAACGGGATACTTGAGGTCAATGGCAAAACACTGGCCTCCTCGAGAAAAAAACATCGATGTATCATACTTTAAGATCCGACTGTAAATGCCAAAGATATAACGAAAAATGTAAAATGGCGACCCCTACGATCGGCAAAAAAAAAATATTTTTTTGAAACCTCTTTGCAAAAATACTTCATATTGGAGGGTGTACAGCGCACTTTGTTTTGCCTGTAAGGTGGTACGCTCTACTGAACATATTCGCTTTATGAACCTACTTACCCGCTGTATTACAAAAATATAAACAATAAGTGGTTACCAAAATAAGTAGTTAGTCCCATGCTAATAGGCAGTTAAAAAATAAGTATTAATAAGTTACAGAATAATAAGGCTTACTTATATACTTATTAGTAGTTGAAAAAATAAGAAGTTTACAATACGAGATTATTTTTGTAAATAAATAAGTAGTTGGGCGTAAGCTAGCCTGCTTATAAAAACAACTTCGTCTAACAAAAATAACTAGAATACTCTCAAAACAATTCTGTTGTGAGAACCGAATTTTTTCCAACCTCGTAATTCGGTTAACCCAACCGATTTATTCTGAGTGTACTGACGCTGAATTATAAGTAGTAAAAAATTTCAATTTCATTATATAAGCACTTACATGGTAATGAAAGATTTTGCTGGGTACTAATTGTGTTTGTTGCATAATTTTGGGTGTCAGTTTAGTTCATGTGACAATGCCTACATTTAGGCGCGTAAGCAAAATATAAAAATCTGATGTTTCTGTGTAGGACATGGTTGGTTGGTAAATAGTGGCAACGAAGCGGGTTCTCAAATTTAAAAGGCAGTTTTTTTTTCTGCTGAAAAAATACTTGTAAATTTGTATGTGTCTTTTATATAAAATGTTTGTTATTTTTCATGTTCTATTTTCTACGCTGCCCAGCAGTTTTGGTATCTGTTTCTAGTATGATTTTATATTTTTCTGCCGTTTTTTTTATGCTGGTTAGTTATGGTGCTGACGTTGTCATGCTTATGTAACCACAACATTGTCTGTTTTGTAGGCGTGCCAATGTCGCTGATTTTATAACTTACAACTTGTACTATGTTGCATTAATAACGATACGTACAATACTGTTTAAGTTTCCTGTTTCCCCAAAAAAAAAAAAAAAATATAACACTAAAAAAATAGAGGTACATTACATTTATTTTAATTTTTCTGTTGGTGTGTTCCAGAGTTTATGTTAGTTTGCTGGTCTGGTAGAATATTCTAAATGCTGCTGTTGTTGGTTATCTTGGAAAACATGTTCAAAAATACCTCTTTAAAATCATTATGGTAACCAGTAAAAGATATAATGTGGTCATTATATCAAATGCAGTATATATTGCAGAATAAAATTTTATGAATTTTTGTACATTAAAGTGAAGTATTGTTTTAGGTAAATTTTATATGCAAAAAAAGAAAACCAAAAGGGATAGCATACTTTAAATTAATACTACGTATTTTTTAAAATCAAAAGAATTAAATTTCCAGATGTGTTCTAATTAATTTTTGTTTAAATTTATACAACTTAAGTATAGTAGGAAACTGGACTCCTACTATGAATGTGGTAAAGTGGACTAGGAGTCCAGGAGGAAAAATTTAAATTACACACATGATGCGTAAGTTAATTACACAAAAAATATATAAATTTACATAGAAAATGCGTAAAAAATTCAAAAAGGTGTGTAATTTTACTATTTGTGTGAGTAAACTTACCAAGTAAAATACGTAATGTCGCACAAAAAAATATTTTTGAAATATTTTTTTAACAAAGAATATCATAATAATATTTAAGCCTACAAATTCTCTCAGATTTGCGATAGGAAAAATTCTTAGAAAGAAATCCTCACAATTTTTCTGGAAAAAAAGTTTTTGAAATCTATAATTTTTTTATAAAAATAGTCCCCAGTATCCGAAAAAGTTGTAACGTTTCCTTTTTCTAAGGGGTTTTCTATAGGCAAATGCCCTCAGGCTCAAATAAGGCTTATTTTGTACAAGTTGTCAGGGATTTGCTGTAAGAAAAAGTCCTCATAATCTAAGAATTTTTCTATAAGAAAATCCCCACCAAATCTGAGGGTTCTTTAGGGGAAAATCTCATTAGAATATCAGGCTTTGTATTTGGAAAAGTTCTCAGAATCTCAGAGTTTTACTATAGGAAACTCATAAAAATTTGAAGTACATATTTTCTAATAATTTTTTTAAGAGAGTTCTTCAGTGTCTGAAAAAAAGTTTTTTAATTTCAATAAAATTTTGTGGAACATAATAATATTTATGTGGAACATAATATTGAATTAGACAAACGAATATTGGCTTTCACGGCTTTAAATTTAATATGAAGATAGTTGTCATAACCGCACGAATTCGATTGGCAACAAATTCGGTGACCACAATTAAGATTGTGTTCTGGGTGTATGATAAGGATTTATATATGTGAATTTGATCCTTATCACTGTATACATCCCCATACAAAACCACCTAAATCTTGTGTTATGTCATAAACAAATAAGTATGCTTAAGCATGTTTTATATACCGATAAAAAGGCCTCTTAAATACCTTTCGTTTGATGCCAAATTTTCGTATAATTACTTTACAAAAAATGTGAAATAAAACTAAAAAACCATAAATTGGCATTTTTGACCCCATTTTAAACCCTTAGATATGAGTTTGAGCAGCTAAAACGAAATACATGTACTTTAAATTTTTCTCCTCTACAACATATTTGAAGCTCATTAAAATCTGCCGGTCCGCGTTGGGAGTCTTTACTCGTTAGTCAAGATTACAAATCAAAAACAAAAATTAAATCCACTGAAAAACAATAAACCTCAAAAGTCTTCAAGACATTTTTTTCCTGTGCTTATCCAGCATAACTTTTAGGATAATTTTTAGGAAGGCGTGATCTTTCTGGGATGTTTTCCGTAAATTTAATTAAGATCGGACAAATATTTTAGACGTAATTAATTTTTGTGTCCCAGATTGAAATTTCTCCCATTGGGTAGCGATATTTCAGTTATTTCAGCAACGGTATTTTAAGGATAACGATATTTCGGAAATAATATTTTAAGGTTAACGATATTTTAGTTAGTTTATTAACGGTATTTTAAAAGTAACGGTAGTCAGTTATCTCGGCGAATACCACAATTTTAATTACCAAAAACCCTTACTGATATTTTTAATTTCGATATTTCATTAATTTGGCAATTTTAGGGATAACGGTATTTCGGCAACGGTATTTTAAAGATAACGGTTTTTCGATTATATCGGTAATGGTATTTTAGGGGTAGCGGTAGTCAGTAGAAATGGTTTTGAATCAATAACGGTAATTTAGCGGTAATGAATGCTAACCCTACAATTCATTAGTACACCGCTCCCTCGATTAACGAAAACATACTAATGCATTTTTGGCATATTTTGCAAAAAAGTTACTCGCCCTTAGTGAAGTATTTTTAATTCATTTATAAAACATGATATAAGTAAACCCCACTTTTTTGTTGAAACCGTAAACTAAAATCTGAACCGAAACCGGAGCCGTAAAATCATATTCTAAATTCGTCCATAATGTAGTCATGTATATTTGAGTAACTCAATGTATAAAAAAAAACGAGTAAAAAGGTTAAAGTCGGGCATGCCGACTATAGAATACCCTACACCAGTCTGGGTAAAAGCCAAAATGGGGCTTGTGTCAAAATTTTCTATAATGTGAGTCAGCGCACCAAATTTCATTAAAATATCTTAATATTTGCGATCTGCAATTTCTAACCAAGCCAATTTTGGGGGGACCCTTATATGGGCACTAGTTCTAAACATGGACCGATGTTCACCAAAATCAATAGGCTTCGTCCTTGGGCCAACATAGGTCTATGTACCAAATTTCATCAAAATATCTTAATATTTGCGACCTGCAGCGTATAAAAAATATAATTTTGGTAAAGGGCGCTAGGTCTAAACATGGACCGATGTTCACCAAAATCAATAGACTTCGTTCTTGGGCCAACGTAGGTCTGTGTACCAAATTTCATCAAAATATCTTAATATTTGCGACCTGCAGCGTATAAACAATATAATTTTGGTAGGACCCTTATATGGGCACTATGTCTAAACATGGACCGATATTCACCAAAATCAATAGGCTTCGTCCTTGGGCCGACATAGGTCAGTGTACCAAGTTTCATAAAAATATCTTAATATTTGCGACCTGTAGAGTGCGCACAAGAATGCATGGACAGACAGACAGACGGACGGACAAACGGACATCGTTAAATCGAAATAAAAAAAAAATTCTAAGCCGATCGGTATACTATAAGGTGGGTCTAGGACCAATATATTTTGGTGTTACAAACATCAGCACAAACTTATAATACCCTGACCACATAGTGGTGTAGGGTATAAAAAAACAGCAGTGAATGCAATCATATATTCAAATTGACCCAAGCATCCCAGTCAGAGAAATACAAACTGAAAAGTGCTGGCAATGCACTTTAGCAGGTGGTACAACTACTGGCAAAAAATACTTTTCTATTTCCAACACAAAGGTAACGGTATTTAAGACTGTTTCGGTAACGGTATACCGTTATCGAAACAGCAATACCGGTTCGTACCGGTATTAAAAATTATGTTAAAAACATATAAAAACAAGTAAAAACATGGCATATTTTTAATTTTTTTACTGAAAATTCAGATTTTAAGTTATAAATTCAATACTGGTAGTTTTAATAAGTAAAATTATTATCTTTAAATTTTTTGTAAAAAAAAACACTCAAGATTATAAAATAAAAAATAAAAAAATTGTAATTTTTATATAAAATAATAAATACCGGTAAAATATCGGTAACTACCCGTAAAAATAACGGTATCGGTAACGATAACGGTATTTAGAAATTTTTTTAGAGGTATCGATAACGGTAACGGTATTCTATTTGAAACTGTATTTTAGCGATAACGGTATTATAACGATAACGGTAACCAACCTTGTTCCAAAATGATAACGTCATTAACATAGACAAAAGGATCGGCTGTTCAAAAAGCGCTCGAAAAGCACTGGGGAAATGAAAATTTGAACGTTGGCAAAACGCTGGGAAAACTAATATGTAGGTGGTCTGGAAAGAGATTTTCCAAAATAAAAATCAAAAAATGTTTATATGTATATTTTTGGTCTTGCAGTGATTTTAACGGAGGCTTTGAGCTAAAAAGACATATAATACATGCTTACTAAAAATATAAAGGACTCAGCAAAATTTTTATGAACTGGTTGCCTTTGAATCTGTTCTAGAATAGGTGTTTTTACCACCGGATCCGTAGAACAGGTTCTAGAACTGATTCCTGGAAGTCAAAATGGAAGGCCTCACTGTCGCAGAACCGGTTCTATAACTGGTTCTAGAACCGGTTCTAAAGCAACCTGTTCTAGTTTGGAGGAACAGAAATTGTTGCTTTTGGGACAAACTCAAACAAAGACCACCGATGATAGAACATAAATTAGAACAGGTTGCATGCAAGAACAAGTTGTTCTACAACCGGTTCTTTGCATCCGACAACTTTTCTGGGAATGATAACAGCTGGATAAATACTGTTTGTGCAAAAATGCTAGCACTGGCAAAAAGTTTGTTGTAAGTAACATGGCAACAATGGGAAAACAAAAGAAGTTGGTCTTAAAGAAACTTGTCCACAAACAAAAAAAATCATTTTGTGAAACTAAAAACCTTTAATGTTTTTTGTTAGATTTGAGATCATACAATTAAATTGCAGAGAATAAAATTTTAAAAAATTCGATAAGGCCAGCAGGATATTCCAACGTATTTTCGTATTTTTTAATTCAAAGAACTGCAAAAAATTGTTTTGCCTGCAACCGGATTTAAACTCTGAACCTTCTGACTTCAAAACTTTTTTAACAAAGCGTCATTCATTTTCTTCTAAGCTTCATTTTTTTAACTTTGATTCTCAAAATTTGTTCATCTTGGCTCAAAAGATGCGAGTGTTTAGCAACATTTAACAGTTTTACTGAATTTTCATTTAATAGTTTTGACGTTTAGTATATTTTAAAATAAATTTCACTTCATATTAAACAATTACCTTTAAATAATAAGCAATTTTCTATTTGACAATCTTCCAATACCCACTTTCCCATTTAAGTACATATTAAATGCATTCCACTTCAGTAATTAACATTTCAATTATTGTCTTTTAGGCCTCATAATTAAACTATAAAATACACAAGTGACAACAATATCATAAAATACATACAGACGTGCACATACCAGAGCTACTATGTACATACAACTTTAACAACAACAATAAAAACATACAAATCTTACAATAAATTTGTAAATAAGGAATTTCTAATGTCATGTTATAGATTTTGTGCTAATTATGTCATCATTATCACATACTAGTCACCATGAAACATACCATACCGTTATTATACGTTTTGGTATGTGTGCGTGTGTAAATATTAATACATGCATGTGTGTAATAAATTTTCTTAAAAGATCTAAAGGAATTTTACACACTAATATACACGTCGAGATGCTAAAAGCAGAGAACTCATTATGAGATGCAATGCAGCATGTAAAATTTGTGTTAAGAGGGTGGCTCTAGTAGCAGTAAGTACTTGTATTTATATAAGTAGTAATGGAGCAGTGGAGCAGTATGATGACAGTAGTAGCAGTAGTAGTAGGCACTAGGCTGTGACAATATTTCAATCAAAATTGTTTTATGGTTTGAGTGTTCGAGGTAAAACAGGAAACGAAATTAATTTTACTTACACGTGTGGAGGTACACAGAGAAAATAGACAATTAAATTTTCTTTGTCAACTAAATGGTGCGGTTGCCACCATTGATTAATTTCTTTGTGACAGCAGAAATTCCTTTGATATCACACAATTTACTTGGAACAATATTTTTCGATTGACAAGTGAATACGTTTGATTGCTACAACCAAATTGTTCTGTTGCTGCAACTGTAGCGTTAAATTGTCAAGATATTCGGTATTCAAAATGAATCTCTTTTCTGTATGTATGCAAGTTTCTGATAGTGTGTGTTTATGTTGATGTTTTAATGGAGGAGAAATTAATAAATTGCTTTTAATTGTATTGCAACGACAAGGTGTTTTAAATTTACACTTTCACAAGTAAAATTATATTATAATTATAAAACATTTGAAATGTGCAATTACTGACACTTAACTGTTTAATTTTAAATTTGCCCAAATTTGTCATATGAATGAGAAATTTATTGTTGCATAATTTAAAGATTCAAAGAATTGAATGTTCTTTAGTTTGACTCTAGATCATAAATTAATATCACTTTCTGTTTAAATTATTTTCAAAACAAAGAAAGATGATACAACTTTTACAAGTAAATTACAAAGCATTGTAAATTACACAATTGCAAAAATATGTGTTAATTTTTCCAAAATTGCAACCCTGCTGATATTTCTAAACCGTTTTTGTTAAATATAAGTTTATACAAATCTATATTGTGCAGTATTTCTTATTATATTTCGGAAATTATCGATTAAAATTCAGAATAAAAAGTTGTATTTCAGAATTTTTCATTTAAATTTCTGCAAAACAATTAAAAAATTCTGAAACTAATTGAAAATTCTAAAATTTAATTGAAAATTTTAAATTAAACTGATATAAGAATAGTGAATACAAAATTATTATAAACAAAAATAGCACACAACATATCGACGGAGTTAAATACTTAATTCTTGAGTTTCTTCAATTCTTTCGTTCTTTAGAAATAAAGTATATAAAAACTTATAAAACAGTTATATTTTACGGTGATCACGAATAATAATTTGACAACCTTATAACATGTTTATAAAATGAAATTTGTATGAAAAATTTGTTTTAGAAGTCACTTATAAATTTTAAAAGTGTTTATGCATATGAAAAAAATTTCCAAAATGGCAAAAAGTCACAAAATCCCAAAAAAATTCGGGATCCCGAAAAATCCCGATCGGTCCCGGGATCCCGTTTTTTAAATTTTGAAATCCCGAATCCCGGGATTTTAAAAAACCAATCCCGATTGGCATCCCTAATGCTGATGATTTGAAACTTTTTCAGAATATTTCATCAGTTGCTGATTGTTAATTTTCAATTGACACACATAAACTACCCAGCTAAAAATACTGCTTTCTTGGAAGCAGGTTCGTCAGGGAAAGAAAATAGTGTAGCGCTTGCCTTATTGCATATATAAGGCATGATTTTTGTTCTAGATAACTCGCGTGAAAGCACTTGTTTTGATATGTTCCGATATGCGCTTCTATCATAGCTCCAAATAATGGCATGAAATCATTGTAATTTTTTCGTGCTTTGTTAGAGCGATAAAGTGTGGTAAACAAAACTCTATTGCCTTTTTTAATACACTACTGCAAGCTATAAATCTACAGAAGCAGTAAACGAAGCAGAAATGAAGCACCATTAATTTTTACCGCTTCCGAATTTCTCCTGGGTAGCCACTGACGAGTCTTTGTATGGAACGAAACTGTGGCAGTCTAGAAAGTTCCTTGTGTCTGTTTAATTTTTCCATAAAAATGTATTGATATGATAATTAATTCATATATTACCCAGTGCAGAAACCGTAATGACATATCATTATTTTTAGACAAACAATAATGGCGTCGACTTACTTCAAAGCTTATTTTAAAACATATAATAAGGAGTTGCTAATAAGTGGCAACTTTTTCCATTATTTCAAAACAAGAAATAAAGCATCACCAATAATAGCTTACTTTGTCATTATTTCAAATGTAAAGTAATGCTCAAGATTTTTTGTAAATTTTTTTGAAAATCTATATTTATTTTTTCAACACTGGTAAGGATATATGTAACCACATATTATTAATTTTTTTTGTATATTGACGCGTAAGAATACTTGTGTGCAGCACAAATATTACACGTCGAGGTAGCCTAAATGGTAGCGCTGTCGATTGGCGATCAAATCTGAGACTCCACGTTTGATTCCCAGACGAGCACATTTAATAAAAAAAAACTAACGTTATTTCATTTGATTTGAGAACATATATATTTTATCTCTTTCTTTGTTAAATTATATTCAAAATAAAGAAAGATGATACAATTTTTAAAGTAAATTACAGAGAATAAAAAATTCTGTCTTGCTGGCCTTATCGAAGAGGCCATTTTTTAACAGTTTTTTCGCTCTCCTGAAAATCTATTAAAAAAACACATAGCACTACTTGCATGCAATCCGACGACATATGATCTCAAATCGAAAGAAAAACCATTCATTTACCAAATAAAAGAGCAACTATACATACCATTCATTCAAAAAAAAAAAAAAATTTAATAAAAAGGTAATTTTTTTATCCATATATGTAACGATATATTTTTGATTTTGCGTATGCTGGTGTGCAATCACAACTGATTATTTTGTGCAACATCGTCATGCGAAAGTAATGAGAAATGTAATAAGAAAAGTAACTAGTTACCATTACCAGATATGGAGTAACATAACTACAAAGCTGGTAATGATTTTCTACACTGGGTAATTATGGTGGCTTTTTTGACAGTTATTACACGATAGTTGTTTGTGTAGTATTCAGTAGTTATTGTTTTAACTGTAATTACAGTTGTTTTTCTATGGAAAAATACAAAACCACTGTTATAATAATAATAATAATTTAAGATAACAACTACCGAAAAGTACTGTAATTTCGTAGCAGTTGTTTAAGGTAGTTAATTACAACTATGCAATTACAACTATTGTTTTAACTGCAAGTAAAGTTGTTTTCCTGTGGAAAAATTCAAAATCACTGTAATAAAAATAATTGTTTAAGATAATAACTACCGAAAAGTACTTTAATTTCGTAACAGTTGTTTAAAGCAGTTATTTTTAATATCAACATGAACAACTACCAAAGCAGTGTATTTACAGTAAACAGTTATTTTTGTTAGTTATTTAAAAAATATAAAATTTCTATAATTTTTAAATTCTAATTCTTATTTGCTTTATATTCGTTTTTATTGATATATTCTTAGGTTGCAAATAATAATCAGAAAATTTGATTGTACCTATCTCCAATGCATAAAGAGTAATAACTGGAGAACAGTTATGAATTTTTATTTTAAATTTCAAGCACACTTCATCGTAATTACGTATATATATATTTATAATCGGAAGAAATAATTGTTGTTTTATTTTATTAAAATATAGTTACATAATATCAACAAAATTAACTTTAAAAAATAGTAGTTTTTACTTATTTTGTCAGTTGTGTTAAAATTTTTATAATAAAAATTTGTCAGTTAATTTTAAGACATTATTTTTGATACGTTTGATAGTTATTTTTCAACAGTTAAAAAACTACATTTTAACTGCATATACCTTTGATTTAACTGTCATTTTCAGTAGATTCCATAGACAAACTTTTTGAGCACTTTATTCGTAACCAATAATTTTCTTGTGGTACTACCTGTTTATTTTTTTTTTTTTAATTTTTGGGTTTATTAAAAATTATGTTCAATCAATTTCTGTGAAAATCTTGCGAATTTATACAAACATTTTCTGGATTCAATCCCAAATATGAATAAAATTTAAAGAAGCTTTTTAGACATAAAGTTATATAATTATAAAGTTCAATTTGAAAACTATTGTGGTTTTATACCTAAGCATATCTCCCAAATTCTGTTATTAAAATAGTTTCCAGTTTTTTTAAGTTTCATAAAAATATTATTTTATTTCTTAAAGTTTATGCTAGACTGCTGTTAACAAAAGTTAAAAATTTCAAATAATACCTAAAATGCTCACATTCACATAAGTAAAAACTTGATGATGACGAAGAAAAAGTAAATTTAGTAAATTCTTTTACTTTATCATTCTCAAATATGTCACCAGGGTAACAACAACAAAACTAAAACTTAAGAAATATTGATTAAATTTATTAAAATCAAATGAAGAAAGTTTTCTCTTTTCTATACAACTAAATGAAAAATTTAACAATTGTTTCATAAGGTGCTTTAAAAGTTAATATTAAAAAAAAAAAGTACACGATACACTTCATACAGTCAATCATATAAGAATCCCACAAAATTATGAATCGTAGCGAGATGAAAAAAGAAATGTGCACAAGGAATGTTCAAGGATAATAAAGAAAAATTTCTATTTTACGCTTGACATCAAATGTTCGACACTTGTGTTAAAAGTATTTCAATAGAAATCATAGTGTCCTTGGCAACTTAAAATATTAACGGGGATGTTGAGAATGAACAAAATAGGTAACTGAAGCTTAACTAAATGCTTCTGCAGAGATTTGGAATGTTTTGTCGCCAACGCAGTTACAATTATGGCAACCTTGGGTTGATTGACTTATTATTACCGACAGACCAACAACATAACAATGTTTACCACACCAACCACCCATATAGAATATTTCTGTTCATATTTCGAATGGCAAAGAAGCAGCTGTTTAGAAACCATCCAGCCAGCTAGCCAAGCAGGCAGGCATTCAGCCAACTAAGAGCCAATTAAATAATCACCTCTACTACAACTGCTTATTTGTATTATTATCTTACACTGCATAATGGGACAGGAACTTTAGAAATTCAAAAAGATTTAAAAAATTAATTTGATAAAAATTTATCCATGTCAATTGATTATGGAAATAAAAGAATTGCATACAAAGCAACAACTATGACGCGTTTCTAATTTTAACAGAAATTAACAGCGAAAATTAGTAAAAAAAAATCGTAATTTGTAATAAGAAAATAGCAAAAATGATTACTAAAAAAAATTGTACTAAAAATCAGTATAAAAATAGTAAAGTGCGATTGGAAACTGTTTACAAATTTTTTTACTAACTTTTTTTATCTGAGTGTATGTTTTTTATATTCACAGATTTTTTTAGTTCGGGAGTTTTTCTTTAATTATGAATAATTTTTTTTTTCAGCGATTTTTTCCAAGTTTTGTTTGAATATGACTACTTTTTAGCCATTTTAACATTTTTTATTTTTATACTTACGAAAACAACTGTAAAAACATTTAATTTTACTATTTGGTAGGTATTTTCTTATCATTCATGTAGTAAAATCAAGAATTCAGTCAGCTATCTGGTAAGTTATTTCTATTAGAACAAACAAATTAACCTTGCAAACATTGTAATACGAAAATGTTTCGAAATTGTATCGCCTGGAAGAAAAACTTTATTGCGGCAATAATCATATTCTTATTGCTGATGATCCACCTTTCGGGAGTAAATGTCCTCTCCATAGCGATATTCCCAAGCAATACGAAATACGAATAAATTGGCGATATCACTAGATAATCGTATATCTCTAATTTATCATCAGGAAGTTAAAAAGGTGATATCGCTAAATTAACTCCTCAGCACAAACTAAATGATTTACGTTTTTCATTATTAAATTTAACTCTGAAAAAGAATATCTGCATACATAATCCATTGACAAAAAACATGTAATCATCCTGTTCCTATTTGTTCCTATTTCCTATCATTGTTTTTTGTACAAATTTTGTATTATTTTGTCCAAAATTTTTAAACGAATTCTATTTATCTTCCAGATGATAAAACTTTCATATTGCCGCAATATTATCATAATAAAATTATGACAACAAACAAAATATTTTAATTATTTTTTGCAAATATCGCCAAAATGTCTTTAAAATGATAAACGGATGAGAATTTCAAAATACTACTTGAGTATTTTCATTCAAATGGAAAATATAAGATATCGCTTTATTTTCTTCTTGGAAGATATCTTCCATATGTTTGCAGCGAATGAAAACTTATTTCGACTAATTTTTTGATTTCATTTATTTACATTCAAGAACGAATAAAATTAAAAGTTGAAATGAATGAAATGTTAGTTGTCTGGTTTTAAAATAAAACTTCATTTATTTTTAAATACATTTCCAACAAAATAAGAGTTCTTAAATTTTACGCTTTGAAATTTTCAAATTCCAAAACAAATTTGAGAAACGAGCTAGTATTCAATTACGGGTTCTCAAAAATTTGATTAATTGTCAGAGAGCATAAAATCAAATATGTTCATACACTTTTTATTTACTGAGTAAAGAGCGCAATGAGATTGTACTTAAATGGAAATCCAAATCGCATTGTCTTATTTCGTTTATTCAGGGTTTTGATATTGCTCTTAAAATATCGATTAAAAAAATCTTTTAAACAATTTCCTTAATAAACATTAAATCAATTTTAAGCAACCAATAAAAATAATATTTATCCCAGTGTGTATTCTGTATAATACATATTTACAAAGAGAGTCTATTTGTGGGTTCCCTCAAATTTCAATGAAATTTCGATATGTGATAAAAGGGGACAAAATAAAAAACTTTCGGTTCTAAACACAAATTGATATTTAGGGGGTAGTAATGAGTTCCGTACACCATTTAATTAACCCTTTAAGTACATTTCATTTCCAATTTGTATAAATTTTCTTAGAAAAAATACGAAAAAATTAAAAACCAACTAAAAACGGTGTTATTTATAACCCAATTTTTAATCCTTAAACATTAAATTTGGTGGCTAAAAAGGGGTATATTAGGGCTATAAATTTTTTATTGGTGTGCAAGCTCCCAGAATGGTGGGAAATGATTTTTGCTAATGGACTTTGTATCAGAAAATTTGAAAAACTCACCAATTTGGAGTGAAATATTACTTTTTTGAAATTAAAAACAAATTCATTAATATAAAACTTCAATGCGTTTGGTGCGGGAACATTTTAACGATCGCAAAAAAGTAAAATCGTAGTTCTTAATATTTTTCCATGATTTACTTGATTTTGCATTGGGAGAAATGATATTTGCAAAAATTGCTTATTTTTTCTTCCTCCTCTATCACATAACTAAATTTCATCGAAATCTGAGTCAACCACACACAAGACCTTCCTTGTTAGTAGACATGTAAGTTAGGGTGGATCGAATTTGGCTTTTGGAGGAAGTTTCCTTTGCAAAAGGTTAGATGTAAAAATATTATGGATAGATGTAAAAATTACACAGCTCTACAAAATAAGACAATATTTATAGTCGCACAACTTTGCAGTGAATTTAGGATATTTGTCGGGTGCTGATTTCGAAGCTGCAACCAGTTTATTCTAAGTGGCTCTAGATTTTGCACATTCTACTTTTTCCCATTTTTCAACCAATTATTCCAATAAAAAATTTATAATTTAGTAAGTATAGCTCCAAAAAGAAAACCCTTTACACAGTTTAAGCTTAATTCCATGCGCTATTTTTCAAACTTAAGTTTATGTCAATATCTCATTTACTTTTGTAAATATAGCAGTTGATGTACACTTAAGTTTTAAAACTAGATCATGTAAGTTTTAAAAATAGATCACGTTTACCATTAAAATGTGTAAAGTGTTTTCTTTTTAGAGCTATATTTACTAAATTATAATTTTTTTATTGAAAAAATCGGTTGAAAAATGGTTGCAGATTCTAAATCAGCACCCCCAAATTATCCTAAGTCCTCTGCAATATTTTTGTTTTTTTGAAATCTAAAACTTTCGAACAAAGTGAAAAAATTATTTTTCAAATTCGAAATTCTTTTCGCCAGAAGAATTTATTTATTCTTTCTTCTTATGAGAAAAAATTTCGATCGGATAGAAATTGCATTCACCACAGTGAATTTAAAATCACTTAAAATCACTTAAAATAATAAAAAATTACTTTTTCCGAAAAATTTCTATTTTGAAAAAAAAATTGTTTTACTTTTTTCGAAAATTTTGGTTGGTCAGATGAAAAGGTAAAATCGAAGATCATTTCCAATTTGGCAACATTTTTTACATCTATACACAACTTGCCTGCCCTAAGCCGAAAGCGATCCACGCTAATATAAGGTGTCTTTGTCGCCATAATGAATATTTTCCTTTCTTATGCTTGGTTAGTCATTGTACCAAAAATCTTTAATATCCTGTTTGGGGATACAATTCAAAAATTTATAGAAAAACTTGATAAACCTATTTTACACACACACAAAACAACAATAACCTTGTTAACTTGGTGACAGACAAACAGACAAGGCGTTGTCACCAGCATCAGAATACAAAAAGTCTTTGTTTTTTTTCCTGACTATTATATTCATTTGATGTTTAAGGGTTTTACAACAAATTTGTCTATAAAATTTTACCTCATTATTTTTGTTAAAGAAAAAGAAGATTTTTGTTATAAAAATTAAAAAAAAAACTGGTGACATTTTCTAAATAATCTTTAGAAAATATATGAAATGTATTGTAAATTTAATTTAAATTACATATGTGTTAGTAATGTATAAGTGTCTGTATATGTGTATGTTTGTGTTTACCTTTTATCCTTTTCCTTTATGTCTTGTTTTTTGGACACAGCTGTCTTTTTGTTACAACTCATAAGTCAAGTTAATTTGGTATCATTTGTTTGCGCATTTGCAACGCTAGATAAATTTTTATGTCCACCAAAAGTGTACTAACAAAGTTAAGTAATGTTGTATAGTAAAGCATGAGTATACAGGCAATATAACATATCACATAATATTAACAAGGATAACATATATACATACATACTACAAATTATTCTTTAGGATTTCATATGGAATTTTAAGGTTTGACATACAAACATAGTCACACAATCCTTTTATATTTTTTATAAGAAATTTCAAATATGTATATACAATTTTTAATTAAGAAAATGATTTTAATTGCATGAGTTTTGTTTCAAAATGAGATTGTAATTATTTTTTTATCGAAAAATATATTTTGTGATCCATTTTGAAAATTTCGTCGAATTTCGGAGAATTTTTTGAACAAAACTGATGTTAGAACAAGATATTCCGAAACTTTAAGAAGATTTTGGTTCGTTCACTTACCTACTGCTAAAGCTTTTATGATATTTTCTTTTTTTTTTCAACCTTTTCAAAGCATTTCAATAGAGAATTTATAAAATTCAAATTTTACTGTTTGTGTTTTCCTTAAGCGCTCATGGATTTTCAACATTATTTTTGGTTGTTTAGAAAATAATTAACAGCCTGTATCAAATAGTGGATCCTAGTTATAAACTGACATAATTGTATCAGATCAAAATTCGGATATAACTATATAAGTTTGTATACAATTGTATATATTTGGATCTAAACTGATACCATTAGATATAAACCGATAAAATTGTATCAGGTCAAAAATCGGATACAATTTCATCAGATTATTATATATTCAATCAGTTAAGATTTCAACTAAAACATTTAGATAAAAACTGATACAATTATATCGGGACATTTTTTGGATGAAATGGTATATAGGTCACACTAATTTATTAAAAATAAATTTATATAGCCATATATTATGTTATAAGGTTATAACTCTATGAATATACGAGTATCAATAATAAAAATATAGACTAAAAAATATTTTTTTAATTTAACGAAGTTCAATGAAATTCTTTATTTTCTCAATAATTAACAAAAATAAGTGTTTACTGTAAAACTACTGTTTTGTTAGTTATTGTATTAAAAATAACTGTTTTAAACAACTGTTACGAAATTGCAGTACTTTTCGTTAGTTGTTTTCTTAAGTAACTGTCATAGCAGTTGTTTGCCTTTTTCACAGTTTCACATTACAGTTAAAAAAAAAATACTGATTACTACACAAACAACTGTCATGTAGTAACTGTCAAACTTTTTAGAGCGTGATCTGCTAGTTTAAGTATAATACAATAGTTATACCCTACACCATTAAATATTCGACCTAGCTCCACCTATCGACTCAGGATAATTTTTTTACTAGATTTAGCGATGTCCTTCCGTCCGTCTACCTGGCCATGTATTCCTGCGCTCACGCTACAGGTCACAAGTGTAGATATACATATGTTATTGAAATTGGGTATAACGACTTATATCGGCCCAGGGACGACTCTTGTTGATTTTGGTTAAAATTGGCCTATGTTGAGACCTAATGCCTAATGTAAAGATATTTTTGTTAGTGAAATTTTATAACTGATTCCCATAGACCAAGAAAAAAGTCTATTGATTTTGGTTAGAATCGGTCCATGTTTACACTAATAGAAAAATTTTGTTAAAAATTTAGTTAAAACTACTAAAAATTAGTTAAAAATGTTGGTGCAGAACAAAACTGCTTAATTAGCAGATTATTTTTCCTATATATTACTAAGATACGAACAGCAAAAATAAAACTGTTAAATACACAGAATTTTAGTTACATTTGAGTTAAATTTTTCTTAATAGAAATTAACAAATTAATCTGCTAAAATCGGCAAAAGAGTTTGCTAAATAACACTGTGAGACAAATGGTAGGGGTCAGTGATCGGGAAGGGTTCAAACTACCGGGGAAAGTTATATCGGTAAAAAAGAAGTTATACGTGTCCCGGCGTTTCGCTGGGTCACCCCTAGGAATCGAGATATATCGATTTGACCTTTAATGGTCTTTTTTTTTTGACATAACTCGAGAACCACTAGTCCGATTTTGCTCAAACAATTTTAAAAAAATTAAAAATTACAATTCCTTTAATCTGTTCATATAACATTTTTCTATATACTCAACAGTTTTGCCGGTAAAAATAAATGTATGAAGAAAAAAATATTTTTTGCCTAAAATATTAAAAAAAAAGTAATAAACAAAAGGTTATTGATTTTTATGGTAGCGGCAACAAACATTTATTTTTACCGGCAAAACTGTTGAGTATATAGAAAAACGTTATATGAACAGATTAAAGGAATTGTAATTTTTAATTTTTTTAAAATTGTTTGAGCAAAATCGGACTAGTGGTTCTCGAGTTATTTTAAAAAAAAATATATCTCGATTCCTAGCGGTGACCCAGCGAAACGCCGGGGACACGTATAACTTGTTTTTGACCGATATAACATTTCCCGTTGGTTTCATCCCATCCCGATTTTGACTGTCGCATAGTGTAATTAGTTGCATAAAAAATCATGAAAAAATTTTAAATTTTCTAAGTTTTTTTTCGATTTTTTATGCAAATAAAAATCGAGTCTTTTGAAACCAGCAGTTTAAAATTTTTAGAAAATATTTCTCTTAATTTAACTGGATAAACTACTAATTGCATTCAACTGAATTTAGCTTAAAAATAACAAAAATGTTTTAAATATAAAAGTATTTTTTTGGTATTTTTAGTCTACTAACATTTAGCAAAATTTTCTGCAGAGTTCACAGTACAATTTGTCATTTTCAATTAACTAAAAGTTAACTTAAATGTAACAAGAATTTCGTAAATTTTTTCAGTTTTATTTTTGCTGTTCTTATTTTACTAGTATTTAGCAAAAAATCTGATAATTTCACAGTTTTTTCTGCAGCATAATTATACCCTACACCACTATGTGGTCAGGGTATTATAAGTTTGTGCTGATGTTTGTAACACCAAAAAATATTGGTCGTAGACCCACCTTATAGTATACCGATCGGTTCAGAATTTTTTTTTATTTCGATTTAACGATGTCCGTCTGTCCGTCCGTCCGTCTTTCTGTCTGTCCATGCAATCTTGTGCGCACTCTACAGGTCGCAACTATTAAGATATTTTGATGAAATTTGGTACGCAGACCTACGTTGGCCCAAGGACGAACAAGTTTGATTTTGGTGAACATCGGTCCATGTTTAGACCTAGTGCCCATATAAGGGTCCTACCAAAATTATATTGTTTATACGCTGCAGGTCGTAAATATTAAGATATTTTGACGAAATTTGGTACACAGACCTATGTTAGCCCAATAACGCAGCCTATTGATTTTGGTGAACATCGGTCCATGTTTAGACCTAGTGCCCATATAAGGGTCCTACCAAAATTATAATGTTTATACGCTGCAGGTCGCAAATATTAAGATATTTTGATGAAATTTGGTACATAGACCTATGTTGGGCAAAGGACGAAGCCTATTGATTTTGGTGAACATTGGTCCATGTTTAGAACTAGTGCCCATATAAGGGTCCCCCCAAAATTGGCTTGGTTACAAACTGCAGGTCGCAAATATTAAGATATTTTAATGAAATTTGGTGCGCTGACTCACATTATAGAAAATTTTGACATAAGCCCCATTTTAACCCATTCGAATTTCGGATCCAAACAATACACCAGACTGGTGTAGGGTATTGTATAGTCGGCATGCCCGACTTTAACCTTTTTACTCGTTTTTAACTAATTTTTAGTTGCTTTTTCTGCTATTATTACAGATTCATTTCTATGAGTGTACACCTAAGCCGCGTATAACGATCCCCCAAAAATTAACTCTTATGCTTGTTAGCATGCTGCAGGTCGCAAATATAAGAACATTTTAACGAAATTGGGCATATGTGCCCAAGGTCAAATCCCATTGATATTTGACGGAAACGGTCAATATTTGAATATATCGCCTATATGGACTATATTTCCGATTTTCTTCAATTTCGCTGAAATCTAATAGCTGCCATCGATTAACTAAAAGAGGGATGTGTATAATATTAGTTATTTGCGCTATCCTATGCTTAATACAATGCCCAGAGTTTTAATTTTTCAAAATTATAAATTAAAGATTTTCAATACTTTGGTTTAAAAAAAATTTTATGAGTTGACTTTTCTTTCGCTGCCGACCCTATTGGCTTCAAACAACTGGCGGCTGAGCATTTTAAATATATAAAGACGGATAAGAAATAAGTTTTTTTAATTATTTTCTAAATTATTTTTTTAATTCTTACTTACATAAATTGGTTAGTACAATAAAAAACTTATCGGCTGAAGCCGACTAAGCTGCCGCCACCGCCACAAATCTTTGACTTTAGGCAACCCTTATTATTTGGTTCGGTTTGGAGACTCCTAAAATTATTGGTCACTTCTAATGTGTTCAATTATACCGATTTTCCAATATATTCTGAAAACAAATTTTATATTTTAAATTTTACTTTATTTTTACTTGAATTTATTTAACTTTTTTAATTTCTTTGTTAACAGAAACGTATGGTTAATATATTTATAACTAATTAATTATTTACATACATAAAACTGCATTTAAATTTTATTTAAAAATAAGAAATTGCATTTAGCATTATTATTCAAAAAATTTAATATGCATTAAGATTTCTATATTTTTTTTGATTTTCAATTTTATAAATCTAAACTAGACAACTACCAAAAGATTTAATATAATTTTTTACAATATACATAACTGATTTTTATATACACAAAAATGTCCTTATTGAATTTTTTTTTGAAAGAAATACTATTTAACATATAGCTATTTGCTAACTTATTTAATTTTTTTTTTTTTTTTTTGTTTAAATTCGATATGTTCTTTATGTAGTAATAGCTAGAGCAAATTAAAACAGATTTTAACTGTACAATATGTATATTATGTTTGATTATATAATGTATCATTTATTTAGAGATATGGAAAATTTTTCACAACAATTTCTGTTAAAGTCCTTTTGTATTATTAAATATAAACATCACCATTGATTTAAGAAAATATATAAAATTTTCGGCAAAAGAAAGTTTTATACGCAGATATTTTAAGCAAACAGTGAATTTTAAAGTTTTTAACTCCAAATACATTTAGGTACACAGCAAACAAAGATGATCATTAATGACTCAGAAATGAGCTCCAAAAACATAAACATTTTTTCACTTTTTCCTATGAAAGTGGTTCGCCCAAAAGAGCCCCCTGTGTAATCAGAAATGACTCAGAAAAAAGAACGTATAAAATCGAAATTTTCGTCATAAATTTAAATAATTTTGGAATCTTCTTTGAGTCCGAAAAATGAACCCTCATTTTTAGACAGATTTTTAGATTGTAGAGACAACTTTTTGGATTGTTTTTTGAGGGTTCATATATTCTGCCAAAAAAAGAGTGTTTTCGAAAAAACAATAATCATTTCTACGAGCCATTTAAGAATCTTATTTATGAGCGCTCCGAACTTGCTGGCTGGGGTATTAATATTATTTTTTTTTTATTTAAATAGCAATTTCAGCCTTTGGAAAATATTTAAGCTATATATAATCAGAATCATCATAACCTTACAAAATATTACTGCCCAGCAAAAGCAGATATTACCAAGTACTTTAGCAAGTAGCACACAAAGGATTTCACTAGCTACCAGGCCATTTACTCACTAAATTACTTTTGTTCGCGATGTCCCAAAGTTCATGGGTGGTCATTACAATTAGCATCTCTTACAAAAAAAAATTGAGAATAATAAGTTACCAGCATAGCTAATCATGCACTCAAAATAGTTTGTAGTTTAAATTAACTAAAAATGTAATTTAAAATAAATTAAAAATAACTTTAAAACCATCCTACTAACTTCTCATTTAAATCAAAAGAACTTTATCTAATTTAAACGTTTTATTATTCTTTTTAAAGCAATACTAATGTGACATTAAGTTATATTTTCTCAAAATATTGAATTTTATTCCATTATAAATGTTCTGATGCATAAATTAGCGAGAAAAGTTAATATGTTGATCACATTTATCATTTAGAATTTGTTAGCGCTTTTTGTGGCCTGACTGCGGGTGTTGTTCTAAAAAAGTTGACATCACTCCATGTGATAATGTACAAACAAATGAAAATCACATCTATGTAATAGGATTTTGAGTTTGATTTTAGTAGTTGTTTATGCAGGGCCACTAATAACTAATTTTTATTAGTAGAATTTTATGACAAATATTTTTGCGCAACATTTTAACCCTCTAGCTCTTCAACTTACGGGTCGCTTATGTCCCTTTTTAAAAGGGCCCAAAAAGACCCTTTATTTAAAGAGTTATAGGGTTAAAATGTTCCACAAAAATATTTGCCAGGAATATAAGTCTCTGAAGACACCAAAGTTGCAAATTTAAGTTCAATGCTTAAAATGTCAAAACTTGAAATTGGTGCTCAAATGTCCCACAAACCTGGATTTTAGGAGAAAGCAATGTTAATCTTCCATTTTAGGTACAGGATATGTTCAGCGAACTTATGTAAAACACTACGAGGAATATTTCTGTGGAACACTTTAATCCTCTAACTCTTCAACTTACGGGTCTGTTTTGTCCCATCTGAAGACGGGGCCAAAAAAGTCCCTTTAATTGAAGAGGTCCACAAAAGTGTACCTCGTAGTATTTTACATAAGTTCGCAGAATCAATTAAAATACATTGAAACATATTGTTTAACTTTTTTTTATCAATCAATAAAAAACAAACCACTAAAAAATATGTATTGTCTGTAGGAGTTTATATTTTCAGTCAAATATTCTGTTTTTAGTTTTCCATTTTTAGAAAAAATAATTTAAATAATTTCGTTGTTTTCTGTTTTAAAACAAAAAATTCAAATATTTGAGGTTTTCTTTTTTGTTAAAATAGTTTGTTTATATACAAAATTTTTTCAATTCAAATTACAAGTAATTCTTTACGCATACACACAAAAATAGCCAACAAAAATATGAACGTGTGTATTGTGTGTGTAGTGTTTTGAAAATTCAAACAAACAAAAAAACTTTCAAATATGAAAAACCAAACCACAAAATATTTTTTTTTACGTTTTGTCAGTTAAAAATTGATGATTGTTTTAACAGAATTTTCAATTATTTTTATTTATTTTATGTTTGAAAATAAATAGCAAAATGGTTTGAATATAATGAAAAATCAGTAGTCCTTTTTGAATTGTGTTTTCAATTAATTTAATATGTATTTTAGGTTATTTTTAACGATTAAATATTGTGAGTGTATGTAATAAATCTATATCTCAAAATCAGTTTTTGGTATTTTGCTTTTAATCTACGCTAAATTTTCTATTATAATGAAGAATATACGTATTTACAGATCTCCAAAATTAAATGAGAGACATTCGAAATTTAGTTTTGACTTTAATTTTTATGTTTTCCACTTAAAACAGCACTAACGGTCATGGGAGGGTTAAAAGTTTGTATAAAGAAAATGTTTGCCTTTTCATTGTGTAAACAACAACTATGTAACTCAATAACCAGAAGCTTCTAGTTTAAGAGTTATAGATGGATAAATCCATGAAACTTTTTTAGGTTAATATTGAGGACACAAATGTAAACGGCCTACGGTTTACACCATAGAAACCTAATTTTTTGCACAAATCTTTTTTTTTTTTACTCTCAGCCTATCCAAAACTGTGCGGGGAGCTGAAAAAATAACACTTTTACACATATGGGTGCTCAAATATACAATCACTTTCATTAGTTTTCAATACTGGTGCAATTACCTAAATTTATTAACAAATCTTGAATTTTTGTTGTATAAATTGATTGCTTTAGGATTTTTGGATTATAAATTCTATAAATAGAATAACACGTCCCACAAAATTTATTTAAAAACTCAACATTTTTTATGTCACCAACACGGATAGAACCGGTGATCTTCCGTCAGCTTATTGCTTTTCCTCTAGGCCAAAATCAATTAAAATTTGTTTAGTCGTATTTCAAATCTGAATTCTTTGAGGTTGGAAATTTTAATATTTTGTTTATGAATAAAATTATATCAGCAGCAGAAAATCAGTTTCATTTGAATCAATAAAAAAATTATTTAAAAAAAACTAGAATGCCTTTGCTGAGATGTGAACTCAGATTGCTAAAACCGCTGAACTATTCTTTGATAAGAAAATTGACTGGCATAAAAACACCACTTTGTTAATGCGAGATATTGTTCCTTATTCTCTTCAATAAAAGTAGTTATTAAACAAGTGCAAAAGGTGCTCTCCAATTCAATATTGTTTTTAGTAATATTTTTACAGGTGCATAAAAAGCAATTTCTCACCATTTTGTTAGATTTTTAAAAATTTTAAAATTAAAAAAATATTGAATTTAAACAAATTAATTATAAATATTAAAAAAAATCAATAAAATAAAAAAAATTTTAAAAAAATAAAAAAATATTGGTCCCGCCGGGAATCGAACCCGGGACCCTCTGTTTGGAAATGCCAAATGATACCAAAATCACTTTTTACGATCACTTTTAGAGCAAGTGCTCTTTAGAAGCAATACATAAGTGATTTTTTGGATGTGGTTCAGAAGTAATTCTAAAAAAGCCGTAAAAATATACTAACGGTTACTTTAGAAGCAATGAAAAAAGTGATTTTTTGAAGTTGTTCAGAATAACTTCCAAAAAAGCAGTAAAAATACACTAACGGATACTTGTGAAGCATTGAAAGAAGTAGTTTGTAAAGCATTACTTGCAATTTTTTGCTGGGTTATAATTGTGTCATTTGACTACCACAACTAATAACAATGCAGTTGGCCAGAAATTAGGTTTTCTCAGTGAACCTGGTTTCTTTGTGTACACTAATAGAAAAAAGTGTGTAAAAAAATTTGTTAAAACTACTTAAAATTAGTTAAAAATCACCTTGCAGATTATTTTTGCTATATATTAGTAACATAGGAACAGCAAAAAGAAAACTCTTAAATATAGAGAATTTTAGTCATATTTGAGTTAAATTTTTGTTAATAGAAAATAACAACATAAGCTGCTAAAATCAGCCAATCGTTTTACTAAATAATTAGTAGCGTAAAAATCACAAAAAAAATATTTCGAAATTTTTTTCGATTTTTTTTCGATTTTTTTTTTTAATAAAAATCAAGCTTTTGAAATCAGCAGATTACTATTTTTTTACCAAATATTTCTGTTGATTTTAGCAAGATAGACTGTTATTGGCATTCAACTAAATTAAACTAAAAATAAAAAAAATTTTGTAGATATAGTAGATTGTGTTTGCTATTTTCAGTCTACTAATATTTAGCAAAATTTTCTGCAGATTTTACAGTACAATTTGTCATTTTCAATTAACTAAAGGTTAACTTAAGTATTACTAAGGCTCTGCAAATTTAACAGTTTCATTTTTGCCTTTCTTATTTTATTGGCATTTAGCAAAAGAAGGTAATTTTTAACAAAATTTTGCTTACTTTCTGCTATTTGTACAAATTCATTTCTATGAGTGTAGGTAAATCAATAGTGATGTAGATATTATATTCGACTTGGCCGAATATAATGCTCTGATCTATTTACTTTATACTATATTAAAATCGTCTTCATCTGATTCTCTTAATTCTGTATGTGTTTCAGATAAACTTAAGCCCAATGCCTGGCCAATGGCTTTGCGCAGTTGCTAGTAAGGTCGCCAGACATCCGAAGGTTTAGGATTACGGCAACGTATAGGACCATATGTACTACTAGCTGATCTTGAGGTGGTGCTCACATCATCCAAGTCGATTGTCTCTACTGGTGAAGGAGATCTTCTGGTAGAAGTAACAGGCGGGGGTGTACTAGAAGTAGTAAGTTTTGTATTCTCTATATCTGCCGAAGAATGTGAAATTAACGTAACACAACGTTTTATTAAATTAACTCCTTGTGTAGATTCTGTGGCAGCAGAAGGTAAAATGGCAGATGGTGTTGTTGGATCTACATTAGGTGTTAACACAGAAGGTTGGCCAGGTGGTTGAGAGGTGGCATTACGAAACCATGGAAACTCATTGTAATTACCATATAATTGTGTATACAACCATTGACTGGGTTGTGGTAACAGAGGATTCTGTAAAAATAACTGAGCGGCTAAGGCTGGATTGAAGGTATGCGTAGGTGGAAAATTTGAAGCAAAACCTGAAAATAATTCATTTTTCCTTAAGGCTGTATTGCGTTGTATTAACGAAGTAAAAGCTCCTCCGGTGCCCGTATTACAAGAAGGTGGTGAAGAGCTGCGTTGATCATCATCTTCATGAATTGATGAGGTCTTTCGCGGCGAACCTGTTACCGATATACTATCGCTTTCAAAGCCAGCATCTATATTATTATCATTATCACTAGTGGTTGTTGTCAAAGGCGGGGATGTTGTAAGAGATGGCTGCTGCAAGCCGATACAAGTAGTCGTAGGTGATCCTTCAGGACTGGTAGTACTATGAGCTGTACCATGTAGCTGAGTCAATTGATTTAAATGGTGAGTATCTGCAATGATATTAATTAGCTTATTAGTTTTTTTTTATTAGTTAATAAGTTATAATGAAACTTCACCTGCTAATCTTCCAAGTCCAGGTCTCTCTAAAGAGCCTATATGTGATGGAAATGCTGTAGGTTGATGATGAAAAAACGGCGTACCATGTGGAAATCCTGGACGTCCTAAAGCAGCCGTAGCATGTGCACTACTTAATGTTCGCCAGTCAGGTGCATGTAAATGTGTATGCATGCCCACTAAATGATGAGCAAAACCTGCAAATAAATAACAAACAAAGAATACCAATATAAGTACAAAATTTATATAGCACACTGACTCTCTAAAGGAGTTGCATATTTCCTTTAGATGGAAAGTTAAGAAAAAAAAAAACACAGCCACATAAAGACCAATATTTGGCCGCTTATTTTTGGTTGTTGCTCTACCACCGGCATAATACCACATACATGTATCAAATTTTAAGTACCAAAAATTTAAAATAGTACCACATATACACACACATATACACTCTCAATTACACACACACACACATATGTATATTAGGATGTCCCTTAAAATAACGATTTGCGGATTTTCGTTCATTACGCCCCCGCCCCGTTTTATTGGAAATGGTCCCAAATGGAAGAAATCAATTTTTTTTTTAAAGACGTTAACCCGTGCCGAAAGTTGGACGAAAATGGCCCAGTTTGGAAAAAAAAGTGTATTCCCATGTGAAAATCGAAATATATATGAACATACATGATCATACATTGACTAGTATATGATCATGCATAGGCATACATGATCATATACGTCAATGCATAGTTCAATGTATGACCATACATGATCTCATATATTTCCATATATCTTCGGATACTAAATTTGAGGGTATATCGAGATATATGGCCTCATATATGGTCATATATGAACATGTACGGTCATATACCCTCAAATTTCGGATCCAAAGATATATGGAAATATATGAGATCATGTATGGTCATACATTCAGCTATGCACTGACGTATATGATCATTTATGCCTATGCAGGATCATATACTAGTCATTGTATGATCATGTACGTTCATATATATTTCGATTTTCACATGGGTTATTATTAAAAATTCCCAAAATTCGAAATTTACAAAAAATATATTTTTTATCTCATTTATTCATTTAATATAGTTAAAGTGATTCAGATATGGAATTTTGACTTCATCGGATATCACTAACCCCCACTTTAGCCTGGAATCCAAAATGACCCAAGAATTTGATAAAAATCCAAAAACGTGTTTTTTTAAATTAGTTTTAAAGATTTTTTAAAATGCCTAATTTGGAGACGTCGATTGCTATTTGTACCACATAATAGTTGCTATTAAAAAAAAAATATATATATATATATTGGAAAAATGATAATTCGAGTTTGCGCTTGGAGCGACTGCTTTCCAGGAAATTTTACAAAAATTGCTCATTTTGTCAAAAATTTAAAGTATTTTATTGTTTTCATCAAAGTTTACATAGTTTTCGGAAAAGTATCACTTAAATTTGTTAAGAATCTTTACATTTCTTTAAAAAATCGTTAACCCTTAGTGTCCTGGGGTCAGAAAAGATCCATGAAACTTAACATTAATTATGACTACGAGATTGTAAAGCCTTTAAATTTGACAAAAAAAAATCTAAACTGGATAAAAATAATTATTTTATGTAACATGATCCTTGGGGGGTTAATTTTTATACTTTCAGCTAAAAACGACCCACTAGAAAATTTACAGAATAACACCTTTCATAATTTTTGAAAAAAATATCACTACAAATGGATCAAAAAAATCTTTTCTCCACTTGATAGAAATTATTATTTTGTATAACTTGATGCATATAAGGTTAAGGTTTCCACTTTTCGGCAAAAAATACCCACTCGGAAATTTACAGCAAACGTCTTTCCAAATAGAAAACAATAAATGCATAATAAACAAAGCTTTTAATTAGAATCTAATACGATTGCACAACTAAAATCGCTATTAATATACGGACACTTTTGACCCCACCTTTTTAACCCTTAGCAATAAGATTGGGACTATACAAAATTTGGCTTGTTCGTTAGTTTTGTACCCTCTATGCCAATTTAATAAAAGTCCGATAGATGTTGTTCTGTAAATTTTCTAGTGCGTATTTGTTTGTGAAAAGTGAAAACCTTAACCCTATATGGATCAAGTTACATAAAATAATAATTTTGATCAAGTGGAAAACAATTTTTCCTGATTCATTTAAAGTGATATTTTTTCGAATATTATGAAAAGTGTTATTCTGTAAATTTCCTAGTAGGTCGTTTTTGGCCAGAAGTCTAAAAATTAACCCTACATGGCTCATGTTATATAAAATAATTATTTTTATCCAGTTGTGATTTTTTTTTTTTGTCAAATTTAAAGGCTTTAAGTCTCGTAGTCATAATTAATATTAAGTTTCATGGGTCTTTTCTGACCCCAGGCCACTAAGGGTTAACGGTTTTTTAAGCCAACGCAAAGATAACTATAGTCTTAACATATTGAAGTCATACTTTTCCGAAAACTATACAAACTTTGATGAAAACATTAAAATTTTGTTAAATTTTTGACAAAATGAGCAATTTTTGTAAAATTTCCTGGAAAGCAGCCGCTCCAAACACAAGCTCGAATTATCATTTTTCCATTTTATGATAAAAATTTTAATTTTATGTTAAAAACATATAAAAACAAGTAAAAATATGGCATATTTTTAATTTTAAGTACTGAAAATACAGATTTTAAACTATAAATTCAATACTGGTAGTTTTAAGAAGTAAAATTATTATCTATAAATTTTTTGTAAAAAAAAACACTCAAGATTATAAAATAAAAAATAAAAAATTGTAATTTTTATATAAAATAATAAATACCGGTAAAATACCGGTAACTACCCATAAAAATAACGGTATCGGTAACGATAACGGTATTTAGAAATTTTTTTAGAGGTATCGATAACGGTAACGGTATTCAATTTGAAACGATATTTTAGCAATAACGGTATTATAACGATAACGGTAACCAAACTTGATTTTTATCAAATTCGTGGGTTATTTTGGATTCCAGGCTAAAGTGGGTTAATGATATCCGATGAAGTCAAAATTCCATATCTGAATCATTTTGACTATACTAAATGAATAAATGAAATAAAAAATAATTTTTTTATAAATTTCCAATTTTGGGAATTTTTAATAATAATAATACAAAATGGGCCATTTTTGTGCAACTTTCGGCACGGGTTAACGTTTTCCAAAAAAAATTGATTTCTTCCATTTGGGACCATTTCCAATAAAACTGGGGCGCGTAATAACGAATCTATTTCTAAGGGACACCCTAATGTATATACAACATAGGTATATAGAAAATATGATTTGGAAAGGGAGGATTCTGCTTCTCCTAATATATTACAAAACCAAAAAGATGAGGAAAAAACATTAACATTAAACCTTAGATGCAGCAGAAAAATAAAAATTTACCAACATTTCGAACAAAAAAAATATTAGAAATCGAATTTGAATTTGAAAAAGGTATTTGTATTTACACATTCCATTGTTGGTGCATACTTTTTTTCTGTGTAAAAACTCTTTTATCCCATAAATTTACCAACATTTTAAAGACTTTAAAATGACAGCTGTATTATAATAATAATCTAAAAATTTTAAAAAATTTCAAAGAAAGAAATTTGTTCTATAGACCAAGTTGATTTCAACCTTCCAACTTTCTCTACAATAAATTCTTAAACATAAAATATTTTCCAATTACTTGTAAGATCTTCAATGTTCACATTATGCTTGTAAGTGCATTATAGGGTTAATTTAAAAAAAATGGCATATGCATTTTTTGCACCTCTAGACATATTTTCTCTCTCTCCAACATTAACTGTCCATCCTTTTCCTATAGGCTTCTTTCCCTTCTTCCCTTATAACACCACATAAGCAAAAATAGTTTTTTCTTATTTGCAACCAAAAAGAAAACGTAAAAACTATATATATATTCACCTAAATGTGGTATACATACAACACTTATAATTGCAACTTCTAATACTACATCCTCTAGTGTATATGTTCCAAATTCATGTGTATGTGTTTTTATATATATAAATATTCTTCTCACTCATGCTTAAACAAAAACAAACAAATTTTCCTTTATGCATACTCTCCATAAGACCAAGAAGTATGCATGTATTTGCTGATAGTTTTAAACGGATGTCTTTTTTACTGGTTTTTTTTTTTAGTTTTTGTAGCCACCAGTCAGCCAACCAACCATTCTTGGTTTACACCAAAAGACGCCATTATTTGGTTGTATATATGCCACCACACTCATGCAATCACTATTTTTGGTTAAGTTGTTGCTAGTTTTGTTGTTGTTATTGCTGCTGCTATTTTAGTTCGTCTACTAAATTCTACTACTAGAAGCAGTAGCAGTGTTACTATTGCTGCAACTGACTTTGGTTAGAAGTAGTAAGAAAATTAGAACCTCAAATTTTGTATCATTAGGTTTTTCAATTATTAAAAGTTTTTCAAGATGGAAAAATAAGTTGTGTGAATTGTTTTGTAGATCAGGATTACTAATGGCTAAAGAAATGGGCATTCAGCAGAAATAAAATCATTTAAAGGTTTGAAAAAAAAATTTTTTAAATAAGCATATGGAAAGTTATAAATTATAGAGCAGTTTTGTAAGTAAGAAAGATGTTTAGCTCTTGTTTGAAAATTTCTGGCTTATGAAATATTTAGGGCAAAAATCTTTATTCGTTCTGACTACAATTTTTTTTTTTTTTAATTTTACTTATGGACTGTTTTCCCGATTTTCTACTAAATAACTGTGACATTAGGTAAAAATAAAATTTCTTATCATTATTATATTTTTCATCATTTTGTGGGGAAATTTTTATATAATTATTAAGAAAAAAAAAGTAAACCTTTTTGATTAAAAACGTCTTAAAACTCGGTGCATAAAAGTAAGTATTTATAGTAACAGATACCAATAACATTTTATTATCCCTTTCCCTACCGATTTTTTTTTTTTTGTGGATATACAGTAGTGGACTAAAAAGAATACATATTTGAATTTTTTTAAAACGGTATTAATAACTTTTGTTAAATTTGTGATATCCAAGTGTAGTTTTTTCAGTTTTGAAGTGGCCAGCTCAAAGCCCCGATTTGAATCCCATCTAAACTTCAAAACTTCAAATATCGACACTACTAGATAAAAGCGGTCACAATTTGCAATTATTTTTTTTCTTAACTTCTTAATGATCAAGTCTACTGTATTTAGGTTTTTATTAAAGAAGAATGTTTTAGTTTTAGACTTGAAAAAAAATCATTTAAGTTTCTATAATAAAACAAAAATTATAACAAGTTTTGAAAAATCTTGAATTAATGTATCCACTTTTATCTATTTTACATTTAAAATCTTTTTATGGGCCCTCAAATTAAAAACAAAACAACATTTTAAATTTCTTAGCCCCTCTTTAGCCCTAAAACATTCGATTGACCAAAAACCCTTTATCTGGATTTGTTCCTGGTCAGTAAATTAAGTTACATGCCAAATTTCACGTTGCTAGCCAAAACCTCCCTTTTCTTCGAGACAGTAATGGCAGATTATTGGCTATATTGATTTGATGAGCAGTTTATGCATATGATAATTTCTTTTCATTTTCAGTAGTCTAATAAGCATAAAATCGTAGCTTTCAATTATTTTCGATTTTTATATTTTCATAAAACGCTGTTTTTAAAGTACTTTTGGCTCGATTTCGTGGAATTCAACCTAAAAATGCTAACAACTTTTTATGGTTTTGAAATCTATGACGTTAAGAAGTAGAAAAAAAACGTTAGAATATTCAAATTATAACGTTTTTCACTTTTAAGGATATTTTCAGTATTCTTCTAGGATTCAGAAAATCTCATTTTATTGTTTAATCCTCATCATTTTTACCACTGTGAATGGATTTCGTTGCATATGGATTTTAGAATAATTCGTAAACTAGATACATTCATGATCTATATTTTGTATCAAAGTTCCAAATCCATTGGGTGTGTCCTAAAATATTTCAAAAATTTAAATTTCAATCAAAATTTTAATAATTTTTATAAGAAAAATTGGCGTTTATGTTAATGTTTTTCAGTTAACTTTTTAATTAAGGGGAGTAAATACTGTAACAACAGCATTTTAAAACGAATATTTGAATGGTTGTCAAAAATTTAAATAACAATATATTTTTAATTTAATTTTTTTATTTAAAAGACATGTTATTGCAGTATTTTCAAAAATGATTAGTTTTAACAGGGTGGCCACTGCCACTGTGCAGCCTTCAATAATTATCGGAAAATAAAAATGTAAAGTGTTTCTTAATGCCAGATTAATTCTCTAGTCCTTGTCGTGGCCCGATTTTTAGTTTTTAAAATTTTTTTTCACAAAGTTGAAACACAAACCTAAAAATTACAAAAAAAAAACAAAGAAAAATACCTTTGATTGGGGATATAAAATTTAAATGTCTAAAATTCAAAAAAAGGGCCACGACAGGGACTAGAGTTTTTTGTTGCCTCCGAAAGAAAAAAACTGCTTCGAAATCAATGTACCCGCTTTGGCTGTACAATGGCAGCCGATTTTAAGCTCATGGATGTTGGAAAACGCATTAAAGTTTAAAATTAATTTTATGCTAAGAAAACATGAAAATTTCTGGAAACCGTTTATGAATAAAATTTCGACCTGCTAGTTTTCTAAATGTGCATCAAATTCGGGACGAATCGCTTTGCGGATATTTGATATATTATGCATTTTATTTCAAGCAGCATCCTATTATTTTGTGCATTTTTTAATTTATTTCGTATTTGTTTTTTATTTTTTATGCACCTTGATAACTTTTGTAGCTTATATAAAGCTATCAGTACCTGCCTTCGCACACCATCGAGAAATCGTCATTGGCTTTTCTTTAAAGGCTGCGTGTAGTTCCATCTTTGGGTGTAGTTTTTATCTTTTTGTTCTGCCGTGTTATACGATATAAGTTTCTAGTAAAAAAAAAATAAATAAAACTACAACCAAAAAATATTATACACAAATTTAAAGCGTAGAATATTACTTTTATACTAAAATATATTCTATAAAAAAAAAACATGTGGAATTTTTATTTTCTTCGGAACAGAAAATATTTCTTATAGTCGATACCCTCCAATTTTTAATATAAAATAAAAATTTGATTTTAGAATAATACATAAACTACTTAGATATATTCACACATAGAAAATAAATTGGTTGGAATCTATCGGAACCAACGAAAGTTTTTCGTTATTCAATAATTTTAATTGCAGTTATTTAAAATTCATCTTCAGGAAAGTTAAATTTATTTGTGGACAGAAAATATACACGATGAACCATAACACTGTCACATTATCCAAAATATTGGCTTTTCTAACCAATATTGAAAAAATACTAACTTCTATATTACCATCAATACCAACAGCCACCAATTTATCGAAGATTTAGTCATTTGAATAAAATATCGGCAGCAAAAATCTAGTATCAGTTGTGTTTCAATAAAATCGATCACTCTATCCAAAGTATTAGTTTTTCCAATCAATTTAAAATTTGTGTTCAACTTCAGTAGCTTTAACCATTAATTTCCATTATTTTGGTAATTATGATAATATATTGAGACTAGGAACAAAAATTTGATTTGTCAAAATAAAATTTTGCTATGTATCATATTTTTTCGTTTCACCTATATCCATATTTAAATTCAAAGTTAGACATGAACTAAATAACAAGCCTTAGTGATCTGAGTTCAAACTGGTTCAAACCTCAACCAAGGCATTATATATTTTTTTTAAATAATTTTTTATTGATTCTAATTAAAAGACACAATTAATTTTCTCTTGTTAATATAATTTTATTCAAAAACAAAATATTCAAATTTAAACTACGAAAGAGATAGTAAATGGTTGCTCAGGTAACATGGTAAAGGGGGCGCCACTTAAAAATGTAATACAGAGAAGTTTTGATCATTTGTTGGCATCAACGTTCTTCATTCTGAACTTTAAATATTTTAAGCCACAAAAGTTTTGTGCACAAAAGTTTCCGATCATTGCATGCGCCATGCCATTTCGTAGCCAAAAATGCTTGGAATCGCCCTCAATTTCTGCTCCACCTTTTTGGATTTAGTTTCGTTTCTATGTCATTTTGCTTTAAATGGGCCTTTTTCAATTATTACGTCCTTTTTGAACTTTTTGACCACATTGGAAACAATTTGCCTGGTCACTGGTAATTCTGTTGTAATTTTCTATAAGTCCACAATGGATTTGGTTTGAATAGTTTTTATAATTTTTTTTGTTTTTTTTTTTTTTTTGCTTTTATTCTCAATCTATGAATTTTGTATATATAAATAATGTT
The DNA here is from genome assembly GCA_949987735.1 of Leucophora obtusa. Classification (NCBI taxonomy): domain Eukaryota; kingdom Metazoa; phylum Arthropoda; class Insecta; order Diptera; family Anthomyiidae; genus Leucophora; species Leucophora obtusa. The sequence continues at coordinate 210,721,632 of OX465297.1, forward strand.
TATTTTAAAATAATATAAAAAAATGTATTTTTGTGTAATTTTTGATAATTTTTGATCTATAGCAGTGTAATTTTTTGTGTTACTGGTGGCAACACTAAATTGTATGAGGCAACCCGTGTCGTATGAGTATTATTAATACAATATTGAAAATAATAACACTCATACGCCATCAACCATATTTATATTCATTAGTTTAGTAATTTATGATCAAGGGAAATCTTTAATATTTCTTAAGTGTGAAATTTTGAAACAAAATTTTTTAAATATTTAAGAAAACCGTCGGTCTTAGTTCTGACCATAAAACTGGTCCTGAGAGTTTTTTACTTGTTTTCTTATCGATTTTAGTAACTTCACTTAAATTTCATTTAAAACATTTAATAAACTCAAGCATACTTCAGAAATCTATCCATCTATGTACAAACAAATATTTTCTTCCATTTTTAAACTAAAAACCACTACTTGAAACCAAAATTAAATCAACGTCATCATTTGTGGAACAATATTTCTTATTGTTTTTCTAAGCTGTTTTTCGTTTTATTTTATTTTTTTTTTTTCTTAATTTTTTCTTCTATAATTTTAGCCAATGTGGGTCGATAAGGTAGTTACCATTAAGAGACAGTGAATTTGTAGACACTACATATGAACTAATACAAACACATTACTGGTGAAATTGTACTAATATACAATAGCATACAAACTAACGTACAAGACATACGAGTGAAACACCGAAAATTGTGTATACAATACATAGACATTTTGTGCAAGTCTATGCGTGTTTAGGTATTTGTATACCAAGTTTGCAATGGCAGTGGCTTTGCTTCACTCCCACTAAAACCTAAATATGTGGTTCTGTAAGGAAACCTTAGTGCTATAAAGGGTTAGCCACTATGGTGTCAGTTTTGGGGTCGGGTTTTCTTCGTTATGTATACCAATACGAAAATAACAACAATAACTTCAGTTGGAGTCTACAGCTCAACAACGACGTTGACATTTAAAGAGAAGATGTAGACATTATGTTGTTATTGCAAATAAAACACGAGGAGCCGCCAAATATATGTACTCAGATATACCCACACATACTGATAAACCAAATTCACACACTCATAAACATTGAAACACACACACTCAAATACACACATTCTTTTTTAAGCCACATACAATCACACAATCATCACAATATTTTTGCGTTTGTATATGTGGGTCGGTACCAACTACTTGCAATAGGTGTGATTATAACGGCACAAAAGTACTTTATTTGTGGTACATTTTTAAGCTTGGAAGAACTGTATTATTATTTTGTATTTGTTTTCTTACTGTTTATCTTAAAAGCTTAATTTCAATACAATAAAATATATTTTATGGAAAACAACAGCTTCTTAAGGCTTTAATTATTCGAATAAACTTTGAAAAACTAAACAAAAATCTATTCTTTGAGTCTTTCTTTACAATGTTGTTAAGGTGTTTGAAACGGTTGTAAAAAAGTATCAGCCTTTATTTCCTCTTAAATATATATCTATTTTTTTTTTAACACCGGAGAGTTAATCCTGTAACTTGATTCAACGGTTGAGCATTTTACATGTGCAGACGGACGAACATCGCTAAATCGATTTAGCAAGTGATTCTGAGTCGATCGGTTTACTATAAGATTTTTAATTATACCTTAGCCTGCATTACAGTTTATGGTATAATTAAAAATCGGTTGGTAAATATTCAACTTATAATAAATTCCTCTGGTCATTAATATGTGAAAGACTTAACTATCAAATTAATTAAAAAGCTGTATTATTCTCTAATGCTCTAGAATTCAAAATAATAATTTATGACTTTTTAAAGCATTTTCAAAACTTCCCCAGTGTAGAAACGGTAATGACATATCATTATTTTTTGGAGTACCAGTAATGACACCCACTTACCTTATGCATTATTTTAAAACATATAATAATGAGTTACTGATAATGACTTATTTTTCTCATTATTTCAAATACAAAATAATTTTTGAGATTTTTTTGAAATCTATTTTTAGACTCAATATTTTTTAAACACTGGTAAGGATATATGTAACCACATATTTTTTGATTTATTGTATGTTGGCGAGTAAGCTTACTTGTGTGCAGCAGGTCAATTGTGTTTTTATCTATTAAATATTACATGTCGATATAGCTCAGATGGTAGAGCTGTTGACTGGCAATCTGTAGACCCAGGTTCGATTCCCGCACCAGCAAATTTTATTTTAAAAAAAACAATAAAAAATATTTTTTTTTATATAATTTATTTTTTTGAAAATCTACTTTTAGACTCATTATTTTTGTCAGTACTGGTAAGCACATAGGTAGCGATATATTTTTTGATTTTTCGTATGTGTAACGAAAACTGTAATAACAAAAGTAACTAGTTACCATTACCAAGTATGTAGTTACATAACCACATATCTGGTAATGATTTTCTACACTAATAATAAATTTGTGAATTCCAAACACAATTATTACATTTTTTATCATAACAAAAGTTTTCCCAGGAAAATTATTTAGTTACTTTGATCCAAACCAGGTACTTTTACTACGGGTTCCATAGAATACATTCTACAACTAATTCCTAAAAGTCAAAGTATTGGGATTTCGCTGTCCCAGAACCAGTTCTAGACCCGTTTCTGAAGCAACCTGTTATAGTTTTGACTAAAACAAATTGTTGCTATTAGGTAGGGTTTAGTGTTCTGGAATTTCTGGAAAAACTGGAAGTTGTTAAAACTCGAATTTTAATACTTTTTAATAAATATTTTCTTTTTTTCAATCAACTTTGTAGAAAACTACGATCGGCACAATGTTAGCAGAACGTGGGAGTAATAATGTTGACAGTAATGTCCAGTTACCCGTTTGATAAAAGTGGCCAAACCATGACTGGCGTTAACTTGCCAACGCTTACACAACGTTGTCAAAATTAAAAAGTAGGTGGTTTTTTTTGGTTTTAGTATGGCCGATAGGTAGTCAGCCAAGATCTACACTCACTAAACTACACTGAGAAAATTATCCTTCATGATATTAGTACACTCAAAAAAATAAGTTAATAGAAAAATTAGTAAAACTTCTTGTATATCAAGTGTACTAGTTTTCAGCAATTTTTTTTGCTGAAATTCCGTTTTCGGCAAAAAATTTAGTTATATTTTTTTAGCACTAAACCAATTTTGAACTAATGTTTTACTAATTTATTTTGCTACAAAAATTGTGCTGATAACCGCATGCATAGCGTGGACGACAACCAGATAGACATCTTGATGTCGCAGCCTGTCTGGAAACGGAAATGACAAAAAAAGAAAAACAACTCTACACATATTCTATATTTAAATTTTCAGCAAATAAATTAACTAAAGTAAAATTTCGCTACAAATTTTTTGAGTTTTTTCAGTCTACTAATATTCAGCAAAAAGTTTAGTGATTTTAGCAAGGATTTTTTTCATTTGCAGTCGACTAAATGTTAGCAAAACTTTTGCTGAAGATTACTATTTTTTTGGTAAAAATCAGCTCGCTGATTTTCAGCAAACCTTTTGCTGAAATTACCAACTTTTTTGCAAGCACGCTCCTGACTAAAAATTTGCTGACACAGCAACATTTTTTGCTGACTTTTTTTTAGTGTAATATAATTTGATAGAATTTTTTTTCGTAGAACCAATGAAGAATTCCCATTATGTATATAATATTTAATTAATATTATGAAATTTTTATAACTTTTATTTCATAAAATTTCATAAATTCATTGAATTTCATAAATTAGATCTCCATAAATTTAATGAAAATGTTCTTTATATATATGAAATTGTTCAATAGTATTTACTATTTTTAATTTTTTTATAAAATATCGTCATTTCCCGAGAGAATGATCTTTTATATTTTTTTTTTAAATTAATTTTTTATTATTAATTTTGGACTATGAAATTTTTTTATAAAACATATTAATTTTTTAGAAACTTTTTTTATGAAACTTTTTAATTTAATAAATTCTTTCTTTAGAGATATTTGGTACATCCGTAAAATATGCTATGATTTTATTACGCCTTTTGCATTTGCTAAGTACTTTTTATTCATACACTCCAGCTTAGCAACGACAACAACCAACTATAATAAATAATAGTAAATGAAATTGCTGCATAGATTTTATGAAGCTCTCCATTGGCTGAATGATCTATTCATTGGACGAGTGGCCTATTAATTTTATGAAGAGTTTTATTAATTTTATGAACTTTTCATAAACATTGACTTTAATGAAAACTGTTTCATAGATTCTATGAAAAGTTTCAATGGACGAGTTCCAGTGACAATTTTCATTGAAACTATGAAGAAATTCATTACAAGACTTTTAATACGTGATAGCCAAAAACTAAAGCAATTACAACAGCAGTTGAAGCTAACTTATAAGCGTCGGCAAACGGTTGGTTCACTCTAAATGGCCAACATCGGCATGATGTTGGAAAAAGCAAAAAATCCATAGTCTAAAAAAAAATTTTTATTGAAGGTGTGTAAAGTTGATCTTTTAATTGGTAAATGAATGTTTTTGTTATATTTGAGATCATACAAGTAAATTACAGACAATAAAAATTTTAAAAATGTCGATAAGGCCAGCACGATAAAATACGTAACTTCGGGTCCCGCTAGAGACCCTTCTTTAGTATCCATCCATGCCTTTATGGGTTAATAATTGATAATGGTCTACTTATATTGACTGTTAGGTGAATTAACAAATGTAAATAACACTATGGAACATTTTTGGGATTATTGTCTGGGGGGTGAGAAATTCCAAGTCAGGGTGATGGTACTAGGTCAGTATAGTAAAACCCTCAAAGGGTTTGGCGTTTATTAAATTAAAATTTTTTATGAATTTAAAAAAAAAAATTTTAATTTTTAGGCAAAAAAATATTTTTTTTTCTCCACAAATTTATTTTTACCGGCAAAACTGTTGATTATAAAGAAAAATGTTATATGAACGGATTAAAGAAATTGTAATTCTAAATTTTTCTAAATTTGTTTCATCAAAATCGGACAAGTGGTTCTCGAGTTACAACTAAGCGAAAAAACATCAAGATAAGGAAAAAATTTAAAAGGTCATAAAAAAAATGACACATACGAACGCCAAACCCTTTGAGGGTTTTACTATACTCACCTAGTACCATCACCCTGACTTGGAATTTCTCACCACCCAGATTGGCTGTTGTACTGTGTAATTAGACGATCATCAGCGAATTTCTAATAATGCTATTTTAATGCACTGTTAGTACTGTTTTTGCTTTGAACTTTAATTCTTAAAGCATTGCAGCTGGCTAATTTTACCTATATAATAGCTGTATTTTGTCTCATGCCTATCAACGTTAAGTATTTAAAGCAAATCTACGTTAAACCGATCGTAGTATAAAAAAAATTTAAGCAGGTTATGTTTATAATTCTTCCGTTATAATCGAACACACGGCAGCAAAACTCTTTAGCTGGTAACGCGAGGAAGTTACGCTAGGTGTGAAAATGTATAAACGTTGAGTTTTCAACGTTGATAATTATCCACGTTGTAAGTTAACGTGCATATGAAAAGTAAAATGTTAGTTTTCGTCTAAAAAACATTTGTATGCAATTTGTGTTTTTTTAAAAGTTAACGGATATAGTTAAGTCGAAAATACAGCTAATGTTAAAACAAATTTCAGTATGAGTATTTCAGCATAATTTGCCTCTTAGAGTAAAATTTGTTTTCGAGATGCAATGAAAAAACCTAATACAATTTTAACCCATACTGCAATAATTTTATTTCGGAACTTCTACCAAAACCGGCGAAAATTTCTCATTTTCCGCCGAGGTTAAATAAAATATTTGCACATTTTGTGTTTCTCAAAAAATTGTAATAATATATTTTGTTACTTTCTGACACTCATTAAACTATTCTCCAAAAATTGATATTTAAAAAAAAAATCAAAATCGATGCACGTAGGGTCAAAATTGCTCAAAATTTGTGAAATATTAAAATTCACTTGAGGTTAAGAAGAAGAATAAGGGTTATATGCATAATCACTTTTTAAATTTATAAGTGACTTATAAAACAAATTTTCAATACAAAATTTATTTTATAAACTTGTCATAATTATTATGCATAGCACTTTTCTCTAAAATTTATAAACATATTAACTTTCAAATTAGAATAGATCTAGTTACACTGTTTGATTAAAATATCTGCATATACATTAGACCGTACCTCAAAAAAAAAAAAAAAAAGTTCGCTGTACACCGTCCAATCTAAATTATTTTTGCCAAAAGGTTTTAAAAAAATTTTTTTTTATCGAACGTAGGAGTCACCATTTTACATTTTTCGTTATATGTATCTTTGGCATTTACAGTCCGATCTTAAAGTTTGTTTTTCTCTCGACGGGACCAATGTTTTGTTCCAAGGACCATTGACTTCAAGTAGCCCTTTCTAGTATTTACCCACCACATCTCTGTTGCTACAACCCAAATGTACACCCTAATGTCAGCAAATTAAAGCTCGCAAAAATCATTAAACTTTTGCTAAAGAAGATTTTCGATAAACCCAGCAGAAATTTTTTTTATTTTTTTGGTCGCCGAACGTAGGGGTCGCCTTTTAAAATTTTTTTTTTGTTCATTAGATTTTTCCTTTATAGCAAAACACTGGTCCACTCGAGGCAAAAAAACGATATATCACACCTTAAATGCCGAAGCTATAAGGAAAATTTGAAAAAAGCGAGACCTACGTTCGGTAAAAAAAAAATTTGTTGGAATTGCTTTGCAAAATTACTTTATATTTAAGGGTGTACCGCGCACTTTATTTTTGCCAGTAAGGTGGTACGGTCTAATAAACATATGTTCAACTTTTTTTTATTTTGTGAAACGGTTGTCCTGTTTTGCAAAGTTCGGCCGGACTTAGGAGGTTTTTAGAAGGTTTTAGATGCGGTTCAGCTACCAAATAAATGAGTTCGGCAATCATATTTACATACATATTTTAAAAGTCGCTCGATTTAACCTAGAAATGTTGCAGTTCAATATTCGTTCTATTTTTAGGTTTAAGCAATATACGATATACGTATCACAATATTTTCATTATAACTATAATATTTTTCCAATGATCATATTGTGGTCGTGTAGAAATTTGCGAGATCATTTAGGATAATATTATGATTATTAGTATTATATTATGATCACTTCGTGCTACAGACTTCAAAACCTGAAAATTTAAATCAAAAGTAATCCAAAACGGATTTATTTATTTTATAAATCCATTTTGGATTTAGTTGAATTTAATTCGTTTGTTCACATTGTTACAAAATTTAATAATTTTATTTCGCATTATATTAGCGAATAAGTATTAGATTTTTATAATAATATTAAGTTTTCTAAATCAGAAATTAAAACCTGAAATTTTTGACGAAATAAAACAGATCCAAAAATAAATCGGATGATTAAAAAAGCGCTTAATAATTTTTTTTTGTCCCAAATTATATTGTTAATCTTGGCCCACATATTATTATATATTACATATATATATGTCATATTATATAAAAATTTCGTACAGCATCCAACAAAAAATTCTATAAGAGGGCATATATTATATTATCCCAAGTAAAAAAGTTTTGATATAGTCATATATTATCATATAAAATTTTGTATAATTATATATTGGAACATATGTATATACCAAGATATAATTATATAAAATTTTACGAAATTATATCCTAAATATATGACTATATCTTGTTATATATTGCACAATATATAGTGCAACATATTACAATATAGTGCAATATATGAAAATATCCAATTATATATAGACCTATATATAGTTACATATGCCTCATATAATTATATATAAGTGTATCGAATTATATACCATTTTATCTAGTTGGATATGATTATATTATATTTGATACATTTGGACAAAATCCGGATAAAATTGTATCAAACCATATCTTATTCCATCAAATTAGATATAATTGTGTCAAATTAAATCTAATATGATCATAATAAGATCTAATTTGATACAATTGGATGTTCTCATTTTTCGGATATAATTATATATAATATCAAAAGTCATATAATTTTTTTTTAAGATATAATAATATATACTCTCTTATAGATTTTTTTGCTTGTATGATGTAAGATATTTTTATATATGATTATATATTATATTAAGTGATATATACTAGTATATGATTCCATATATAGGGCAAAATTAACAATATAGTTTGAGATCCTAATAATATGATCATTTTGGATGAAATGTATTCATAACGTTATTTTTCTACGTGATCGTAATATGATCCTAAATGATCGCAGCATTTTTAGATGACCAAAATATTATCATTGGGAAAATGTGATGGCCATTAAGAAAATATTATGATGTGATATATTATGATAAGTTTGGATGAATTGTGAAATTGTATTCTTATCGATATTTTTTTTTTGTTTTCCATAATTTATTTTACTACTAGGATTAATTTAATGCTTTTTTAATATGTATACTAAGTATTTTCAATAAAAAAGTGCATAGCTTTTATATCAATATTCAACAAAATGCTGAGAGAACACTATATGAGTCATAATATGATAGATAGGAATATAATATGATAATATTCGGATGATAATGATCATATTATAATAAAAAGTTAAAAGTGTGGTTGTCCGAACTATTAAGTAATATAATTATCCCAATCATAGACCCAAACATGTATTTTTTTTTCTTTACGGTTAGGTATTGAAATTGTTCTGTTCTGAAGTACTTTAACTCTATATAGAAATAAATTTGAATTTTGTAAATTTCAGACAAGATCTCATACAAAGTAATCGTTTGCCCCCTAGACATGAGCCGCTGAAAAAATATGTGTTTGTTAATTGTGTCTCGTCTATCGCATTTACAAATATTAGTTACCAAAAACGGTTGGTGGCAACGCAGACTCCTTCCTTGTTATTATTGTATTTATTGAATAGATCTTAGATCCTGACTAAAAGTAACATAGAAAGTACCTCTTACAAATTAAGTTGGTACAATACTGGAAATCTGATTTAACACATCCCTACTACAAACAGTACATAAACTATTTAACTAACTGTTCTCTTCTTTATATGAATGTACGTATGTATTATGTCTGCCTTGTATATTTTACGTTTAACTCAAACGCAAATGTATGTAGCTGGCTGGTTTCCTAAGTCTGTCTGTATGCGATTGTATAATTGTGTGTGTGTGTGTGTATGTGTGTGTGTATGTGTATGAATATGTGTGGTATGGTAGCTGGAGGGGCATAACGTGGTCCCATTGGTGCGCCACAAAAAGCTTTCTTGCTTTTGCTTTCCTACCAGAATTTAGCTACAACTACTACTGCTATTAGAGTTCTTGAATACAAATGTACATGCATATGTTTGTCATCATTTAGTATACGTTGCTCTTACATACTTAACCTCACAGATATACAAAGACAAACATACAGTCATTATTGTGTCTTGTAGTCTTATTGCAATTTAAATGGTTAAAAAAAATATATGTAGCAGACCCATATGTGGGTTTGTTTTATCCGCATATAAGAAGTATAAAAATAAAAATAATGAGAGGTGTTCATACAGAAGTTCAAGATTTTTGGGAATGGAAATTAGTAATAAAAAAACGTTTATAATATACAACTCTTAAAGTTATTTGAAATATTCTTTTTTATGTTTCTTTTAAAAAACTAAAAAAAAATAGGCAAAATTGAAATCCCGTCGGTAAATTATTTCTACAATTTACCGTCGGCATTCTTTTCTTAACCACAACCTTTAAAAATCCGCAAATATTTTTAAACTTATTTCACCACAACAAAATTTACAAAAACGAACTTATTCACCACATCTTAGAATGTCAGTTTTTTTATTCACTCCACACTCATTGTAGCAGATTTCTTAAAAAAAAATACCTACTCTTGTTATCATAACAATACTGTAAACAGCTTCCTAAAGATGTCTTATTCCACCATAACTGAGTTATCTCATTAAAATGGTGAATTTTCAAAACCCACTCAATACTCAACTCTCTTTGCGCAGTGAGTAGTATTATTGTAGACAGCTCTCACTAGAGGTTCTTCAGTGTGTTAGACATTTTCCCTACGACCCACATAACCTTTCCATTATATTTAATTCTCACTAGTTTAACACCCTGCACACTTCTTGATTGTATTGTTGTTATCCTTATACTCGTTTTTGTTGTTGTTAATATTTTTTATTTTATTTTTTCCTTAAATCTTCTTTTTGGCTTTTTTGGTCACATTATTTGGTTTATAGATGTTGTTTTGTTGTTATTTTCAAATAAATTTCTATATTATATACTATAAAATATTACATACCAAAAATATATATGGTCTGGTATTTTTTTTTTTTTTATTATTTAAAATAACTGCTTATGTTCGTCATATCTATCTTGTAGGTAAAATGCTGAATACTTCATCAGGACCGTATTCAGTTCAGTTTTGAAATATTTTAAATATAGAAAATGCATTTAACTTTGAACTATTTTTTTCTCTAGAATATTCTCTCCGCTTATATGTTTTACAAAAATCGGGACAGCTTTAAGTTTTTCATGTGAAACTTTTAAAATAAATCTTAAATAAATTGCTTAAAAAATATTTTTCGAACGAATAACCCCCTGTTTTTATAAAGCGAGCAGAATAATTCCGCCTGAGGCATGTGGTTATTTTGTTATTGTAACAAAAACAAAATACACACAATTCCTCCGGAGGAATAAAAATTTGGTTGCTCCTATATTTATTTTTGAAATCAAAAATTAAAAATAAATCATTAACAAAGCAATTACATTCCACGTTTGTTCTAATTTTATTCCATTACCTTCCCATTTCATTCTGGTATTACAGCTTTTTTTAAGATTAAGATACTTAATCTGTGGGAGAAAGTCATCAGAATATCGCACAAAAAGTCAATTATTGGCGCTATTTTAAACTGGATTTTACTCAAATGTCTCACCCTCACTCGACTCTTTTAAGATCAGTAAAATCCGTCTTTAAAACTTAAGTGACAGCTGTACGAACTAATTTTCAATTTGCCCCACTGTGCAATTCACGGAGTTTTAATAATGTTCTAACCAATTCGTAAGTATCTGTTATTATGGAGAGTAACATTTTGAAATTTACCGAAATCATTATTTTTTTCGAAATCGATTTTTTTAACAACCGAAGTAAAAAAATGTTGATATAGGTTTATATGACTTTATAAAATTGCTTGTGGTAATATATTGCAAAATATGTGTTCATAGAAAATTATATTACATTGTATAACTTTGTATATTAAGTATATAAATATATCTTTTTTCATATTTCATTTTGTATAGTGCAATATATAACAATATCCAATTATATATCTATCTATATGTCACTACACTCAAAAAATAAGTTAGTAGAAAAATTAGTAAAACGTCTTGTAAATATATCAAGTGTACTAGTTTTCATCAATTTTTTTGCTAAAATTCCGTTTTCAGCAAAAATTTTAGTTATATTTTTTTAGCACTAAACTAATTTTAAACTAATGTTTTACTAATTTATTTTGCTACAAAAATTATGCTGATAACCGCATTCATAGCGTGGATGACAACCAGATATACAAGATGTACATAGTAGAGGGCTGAATGAATGTCTTACAAGACATTCTCTTGCATGCGCTGATGAGAGATTTGACGATTTTTAATACTAAATATAACAAAAATTGACCATTTTACTTATTTGTAGTTATTTACAAGATATTAAAATTCAGATCATTACAAAAAAAAAATAAATAAAACAGAAAACAAAAAAAATATTTTGGTGTTGTATAAGAAAATGTTTTGTGAATGTCTTGCAAAACATTCATACTGGCCTCTAGTACATAGATGTCGCAGCTTGTCTGGAAATGGAAATGACAAAAAAAAAAGAAAAACAACTCTACACATATTCTATATTTAAATTTTCAGCAAATAAATTAACTAAAGTAAAATTTTGCTACAAGTTTTTTAAGTTTTTTTCAGTCTACTAATATTCAACAAAAAGTTTAGTGATTTTAGCAAGGATTTTTTTCATTTGCAGTCGACAAAGTGTTAGCAAAACTTTTGCTGAAGATTACTATTTTTTTGGTAAAAATCAGCTCGCTGAGTTTCAGCAAACCTTTTGTTGAAATTACCAACTTTTTTGCAAGCACGCTCCTGACTAAAAATTTGCTGACACAGCAACATTTTTTGCTGACTTTACTGACTTTACTGACTTTTTTTTGCTTGTACATATGCCACATATAATTACATATTTTTATATACGAGTGAATCTAATTGGATGTATTTATATTACATTATATATAATTTGATACAATTGAGTGGGATCAAATTGTATAAAAATATATCTTAATCAATCAAATTATATCTAATTGTATCAAATATTTATCCAATTGTATCAATTTAGATCTTATTAAACCAATTTAGATATAATATGATATAGATAAAATCATGTATACCACGATAAGTCACAAAATACTTTTTTTTTTGTATGGGAAACATATTTTTTACTCATTACAAAACTTGGTAAAATTAAATTAATTAAATAGTAAAATTTAGCTTTTTCCGAACGACTCGCAATAGAGATTGTAAACTCTGCTCGATCGAAATATTTTTCGTATTATATTCGATTTCGAAAATAAAATTTTAACTTCGATCGAGCTGAAACTTTGCTCCACATGCCGAATTCGATGAAACATTACAAAAAAAAATCTTGCCCTACCCTCTTTACCAAAATAAATTCCTGGTTATAAAAGGAGGTCAAAGGAAGTCAAAAGAGTTCTTCAGAATGGATTGTGATTAATCCCTATTTTTACTTAAAAGTTGATATGTTCTGCAGTAAATATTTTTTATTCTCTAGAATAACTTCGCGTTAAGTCATTCAGGGTGGCCCAAAATTACCGAAGGGGTTTCAATTCCTTATAACTTTTTTATTATAAGTTTTTTTATTTTTTTCAGTATTTTGTAAAGAAGAATTGGGGAATTTAAAATGGAACAATACACAATTGAACAATTGATAATTTAATTACACTGAGAGAATTATCATCACTTCAGTAATGAATTGTTTCGTAGTTTCAATTAAAATTGTCACTGGAACTCGTCCATTGAAACTTTTCATAAAATCTATGAAACAGGTTTCATTAAAGTCAATGTTTATGAAAAGTTCATACAATTAATGAAACTCTTCATAAAATTAATAGGCCACTCGTCCAATGAATAAATCATTCAGCCAATGAAGAGCTTCATAGAATCTGTGAAGCAATTTAATTTACTATTATTTATTGTAGTTGGTTGTTGTTGCGGTGCTAAGCTGGAGTGGATAAATAAAAAGTACTTAAAAGGCGTAATAAAATCGTAGCATATTTTACGGATGTACAAAATATATCTAAAGAAAGAATTCATTAAATAAAAAAGGGTCATAAAAAATTTAGAAAAAATTAATATGATTTATAAAAAAATTTCATAGTCCAAAATTAATAATAAAAAATTAATTTAATAAAAATAAAAATTATAAAAGATTATTCTCTTAGGAAATGACGATATTTTATAAAAAAAAAAGTAAATACTATTGAACAATTTCATATATATAAAGAACATTTTTCATTAAATTTATGGAGATCTAATTTATGAAATTCAATGAATTTTTTTAATGAAATTATGAAATTTTATGAAAGAAAAGTTATGAAACATTTCATAATATTAATTAAATATTATATACATAATGAAATTATTCATTCGTTCTACGAAAAAAATTCAATGAAATTATATCATTAATATCATGAAGGATAATTCTCTCAGTGTAGTAAAAATGTAGCTTTTTCCGAATGACTCGCAGTGGAGATTGTAAACTTTGCTCGATCGAAATATTTTTCGTATTATATTCGAATCTCTAAAATAAAATTTTAACTTCGATCCAGCTGAAAATTTGCTCCACATGCCGAATTCGATGAAACATAAAGAAAAAAAAAAACTTTCCCTACCCTCTTTACTAAAATAAATTCCTGGTTATAAAAGGAGGTCAAAGGAAGTCAAAAGAGTTCTTCAGAATGGATTTTATTTAATCCCTATTTATACTTAAAAGTTGATATGTTCTGCAGTAAACATTTTTTATTCTCTAGAATAACTTCGCGTTAAGTCATTCAGGGCGGCCCAAAATTACCGAAAGGGTTTCAATTCCTTATAACATTTTTATTATAAGTTTTTTTTTTATTTTTTTCAGTATTTTGTAAAGAAGACTTGCGGAATTTAAATGTAACATTACACAATTGAACAATTCAATAAAATCATGATTTTATTCATAATTTAATTTCACTGAGAGAATTATCATCACTTCAGTAATGAATTTATTCGTAGTTTCAATTAAAATTGTCACTGGAACTCGTCCATTGAAACTTTTCATAAAATCTATGAAACAGGTTTCATTAAAGTCAATGTTTATGAAAAGTTCATACAATTAATGAAACTCTTCATAAAATTAATAGGCCACTCGTCCAATGAATAAATAATTCAGCCAATGAAGAGCTTCATAGAATCTGTGAAGCAATTTCATTTACTATTATTTATTGTAGTTGGTTATTGTCGTTGCTAAGCTGGAGTGGATGAATAAAAAGTACTTTGCAAATGCAAAAGGCGTAATAAAATCGTAGCATATTTTACGGATGTACAAAATATATCTAAAGAAAGAATTGATTAAACTAAGAAGTTTCATAAAAAAAGTTTCGAAAAAATTAACATGATTTATAAAAAAATTTCATAGTGTAAAATTAATAATAAAAAGTTAATTTAAAAAAAATTATAAAAGGTCATTCTATCGGGAAATGATATTTTATAAAAAAATTAAAAATAGTGAATACTATTGAACAATTTCATATATATAAAGAACATTTTCATTAAATTTATGGAGATCTAATTTATGAAATTTAATGATTTTTTTAAATGAAATTATGAGATTTTATGAAAGAAAAGTTATAAAAAATTTGGTAAATGAAAATTCTGGTAAATGAATGTTTTCTAGTTTGACTCTAGATCATAAATTAATATCACTTTCTGTCTAAATCATTTTTGAAAATAAAGAATTACTTTAGAATTTAGAAGATGCACAGATGTATTTCAAAAAGTACACTGAAAAGTTAACGGACGAAGTTATACCAGGAATCATTCTATAAAATAAATCTACGAATATCAAAAGAATAATAAATATTATTGCTAAATTATTGCAGATAGATCAGTGTTTTACAATACCCCAAATTACGGTAATAAATTTCTCAATGGAATATAAAAAAATATAAAGTCAGTGAACAACATTGCTTAACAACCTTGATATTCCTTCGCATTTTTTTATAATAAATTACTGAACTAGTAAAAATAAAATTCGGGCCTGTCAAATTTATAACTATTCATAGTTTTTACACAATAACATATTCTTATTATCCTCCCTTAAATTTTTAATTTAAACATTAATCATCACAACATGATGTTGTTTTTGAATTTTTCATACAACATTATCAAACCTTCTCATTAACTTTATTCTGGCAACAATTTTATTTTTTAATATTAAAAATTTAAAAAGTGACAAAAATGTCAAAACATACACGCTATAATAATGACAAATCATAACTAACGAAGTGTAACATACAACAACAAAAATACCAATAACAATATGACACCAAGCCAACACCATCAAACACCCCAGGATATCAAATCAGAATATGATTCTATAGAAAAAAGTTTAAAGTAAAAATAAAAAAATATTATATTTTGTTCAACAAAACAAATTGATAAGACATTTAAAAAACTAATAAACTTGTCTATAAAGCTTTATAAGATATGATTCTTTTTTTTTTCAAATCAAAAATTCATAAATCTCTAGAGTATAAGAAAAATACTTAAAACATAAACCAGACATTACAAAGACCAAAAATTCATAACTTGCAAAAAAAATAAATCCTCAAACAAACAACCACTTCTTTTCTTTGCTATATGCCACACACTACCCACTCACTATAGGGAATTTTTAATATATACCAAAAAAAGGACATGCCGTCAGACAGCCATCTCAATTTAATAGTAATTTGCAGAAAAATAAAAGACAATTTTAAAGTCATTGTTCTGCAACGTAGCTATTGTAAAATATACATTATACATATGTTTGCAAAAAAATAAAAAAAAAACAAATATTCTCCCCAAGGACATTTTACAGCATTGATTCAATTTCATGTCAATTTACTTGTCAATACGATACTAATAAGAGTGTGCATGTGTAAGTTGTTGAAAATTTTTAAACGGTGGCTGTAAAAAATATCATATTTATATAACAACATATCAGAGCTTTAAAGAATTAATTCCACTTTGGAATGAATTCCCAAAAATTTAATTTAATTCTTTAATTCAAGGCATGAATTCATTAATAAGACATATGCAGGAATTAATTCCTGTGAATAAATTCAAAGAATTCAAATTTATAGAAACGAAAAGAATTTAATTCCTTAGGGAATTAAACGAAATAAATTTAATTCCTTGACTAAAAGTTGAATTAACTAGAATTGAATGAATTCCTTGACTAAAAGTTGAATTAACTAGAATTGAATAAATTCCTTGACCAAAAGTTGAATTAACTTGAGTGAATTCCTTGACCAAAAGTTGAATTAAGTAGAATTGAATGAATTCTTTGACCAAAAGTTGAATTAACTTGAGTGAATTCCTTGACCAAAAGTTGAATTAACTAGAATTGAATGAATTCCTTGTTGAATGAATTCATAAAATTTTATGAAGTCATTAGAAAAAAATGAATGAATTCCTTTAATATAAATCGAATGAAAAAAAAAGGAATTCATTCAATTACTTAAGTTTGGTCAGGGAATTCATTCCCAAAATATAAATTCAGTTCAAAAAAAGGGAATTAATTCTTCGAAGCTCTGCAACATATGATAAATATTTAGCATAAGGTAGGAAACAGAAGGTGACCAACTAATAATGTTCAAATAAATAACTTGTGTTTGTTGTTGTAGTTGTAAAGTCACAATAAATTATATTTATTAAAATTTTTGTTTGAAAACTTAAAAAAAAATTAAGACAATTTACAATTAAAACAAGAAATTTTAAATTAGAATTTTTGAATTTCATTATTTTTTTGTATGGAAAGTTGTAACTTTCAGTCTTAAACATAGTCTTATGACAGTCACAAAGAGTCACAAGTAGGAATAGGCACCTATGTTTCATTAAATTTACCAAGTTCATAGGAGCAAACCATACCATAGAATGGGTAAACTTTCTGTGTACGCAAGCAAAGGAAAATCGTGTATATGTTTGCAGATAAATATAATATGCTTACTAGGGTGAGCCGATTTGTAAGGACAAAAATTTGTCGATATTGTGCAACCGATTTTTCCATAGCTTTTGGCATGAGGAAAAAAAAGTTCCACTACGACATATCACTCGTCTTAAAACCCAAAAAAAAACATTTTTTCGAAAAAATGATATCGCCATCGTTTTACGCGTACAATTTTACCTTGGATAGGATATATTTAACAAATTTGAAATCGGCGAATTTTTTAACATACCGACTAAAAAAAAACCTTAAAAATTAAGCCTTAAGAAAAATTAAAAAAAGATCGATTTTTCGACAAAACCTCAAGAAAACCATTTTTTGGAAAAACTGCTATCACCATAGTTTTTACCGTACAATTTCACCTTGAAAAAAATTACCCTAATGTCAGAAAATTAAAGCTCGCAAAAAATCATTAAACTTTTGCTAAGGAAGTTTTTCGATAAATTCATCAGAAATCTTTTTAGTTTTTTTTTTTTGCCCCTATGTTCGGCAAAAAAAAAATATTTTTTTGGAATTGCCTTTCAAAACTACTTTATATTTGGAGGTGTACCGCGCACTTTTTTTTTGCCTGTATGTCGAATATCGAATTTGCATTTATTTAGAGCTTTTTTCAAAGGTTTTCCACCCAATATATATGTCCAACAAAATTAAGAAAATCTGAAGCATTTGCACTTTTATGCCTTTTCCAGGTCATATATGATATAGTATGAACCGAATTAACCCCTTTTCAATGGACTTCGACCTAGTAGCATTAAAGACTCAAGCACCAAATTTCGTCCAATTATCTTCAGAATTGCGAATTGTAATTTTATCTCGAGGGTCAGATGGACGGAGAGGCTCAATCTACTCACCAAGTGATTCTGAATCGATCAGTATAGTATAAGCTGGGTTTACGCTCATCATTTATGGTAGTAAACGGAACTCTTTTTAGTGAGAATTCAGATGTGGTAAAGAAGAAAAAATTAACGGACCCTTCTCGAATTATTCTCAAGTTAAGGGTGTAAAAAGGGCAGAAAAAAATAGAATCATAAACACGTGATTTGTTTATCTTTTGTATTTAGTTTAAAGTGAAACGTATTTTTTATCAAATGAAAGATATATAAATTCATACTCAAATGCTGACGTTGTTTTTAGAGGGTTCAGCAACCAAATTTTTGGTATTTTTTCGATTTTGCCGAAGCGCTGCCCAGGAAAATTTTCTGTTCCAAAGAATCAGTTGAAAATAGCTACTTTTCCTTTACAGCCCCTTCTACTGTCAATTCTAACACCGATGATTTTTGTTTGAAACTGTCCCAAAAGCAACCTCTTCTATAGCTCCAAAGTCCAACGGGTTGCCCCAAAATCAATTCTGGAACTAGTTCTAGAACTGATACTATATTACTCATACCTTCCATATAAGATCCGCGGAACGTGTTCCGAAACCAGTTCCATGGAATCGGTTCTATTTGAACCAGTTACAAAATTGGTCTGATTGAGAACCGTTTGGAATTTTTACTTCAAACTTCAAATAGGCTGAAGTAGTTATACATTAGAGCACCAAATAAGTTCTGACTTATTTCTGGCATTGAACCTCAATTTTAAACTTTGATGTCTTCAGAGACTCATAGTAGAATTTTATGCCAAATATTTTTGCGCAACATTTTAACCCTCTAACTCTTCAACTTACGGGTCGTTTGTGGCCCTTTTGAAAAGGTTCAAAATGTACCTTTAATTGAGGAGTTAGATGGTTTAAATATTCCACAAAAATATTTGTCATGAAATTCTACTATAAGTCTCTGAAGACATCAAGGTTGAAAATTTAAGTTCAATGCCAGAAATAAGTCAAAACTTAAAATGTGTTTAAGGATTAATTTCGTACTTATACACAATTGCCGATCAAATGCCCACAAACCTAAATTTTAGGAGGAAACCATGTGACTCTTCTATTTCATGTAAAGCACTATTTTAAACATTTCTGTGGAACATTTTAACCCTCTAACTCTTCAGCTTACGGGTCTTTTTGTCCCCTTTAAGAACGGGGCCAAAAAAGTCCCTTTAATTGAAGAGTTAGAGGGTTAAATAGTTACACAAAACGTACCTCGTACCGCTTAAAACACCACTAACGGTCATGAGAGGGTTAAAAGTTTGTATAAAGAAAATGTTTAGCTTTTCATTGTATAAACAACAGTTATGTAACTTAATCACCAGAAACTTCTAGTGTAAGAGTTATAGATGAATAAATCCATGAACCTTTTTAGGGTAATTTTGAGGACATAAATGTAAACAACCTGGCCGGTTTACATCACAAAAACCCAATTTTTGCACATATCTTACTTTCTACTCTCATCCTATCCGAAAATGGGCGGGGAACTGCAAAAATAACACTTTTGCACATATGGGTGCTCTATTATACATATTTATGTTATTGAAAGAAAAACAAATTAATTTTTTTATTAAAATATATAAAAGTATATTTTATATATAATTTAATATCGAAAGAAATAATTGTAAAAAACAGTGGTTTTTACTTATTTTGTCAGTTGTTTAAAAATTTTTGTAGTAAAAATTTGTCTGTTTTTACGACATTGTTAGTTATTTTTCCACAGTTAAAAATAACAAAAAATTTAGTTATTTTAAAAGTAAATATCTTTGTCGCCGTTTTCACTGCATATAACTTTGTTTTAACTGTCATTTTCAGTGGATGCTACCGACAAACTTTTGTGAGTGTACAAATAATAGGTCAGCCATAATAATTGTTTAGTTAAAATTTCACTTTTTTCGGTTATCATGTTATTCTCTCGTCTAGAAACATATATTATCTGAATAACCATGTTCCGCTCTTCTGATTACAATCATATTATAATCTGAATTGAGAGAGATCACGTTCACAATCATTGGCTAAGTTTCGCCAACTATAAGATGATCAGCAGATTTTGTGAAGAGAAGTTGTAAGAAGCAGCAAAATAAAATTATACAAAATGACATAAAATGGAAAAGTAATGTATTGTTATTAATAATATGTTAACAGTGACATTGTTTGTGGAAGAAGGAATTCGGTCTACCCAATATGTTTCGGTAAAACACGTATTGTCAGGCATCCTTAAATTGTTGAACAGGGTCTATAATATGGAGTGTGACATATTTTTATTTTGTATGAAAGCGAAATTGAAAAAAAAATTTAAAATTATCATAATATCATCCTAAAACCTCACAACATTTTCTACATTACCATAACAACTGGGAAAATACTACGTTCATTACACCCATAAAAATACGTAGTTGATGATCACTAGTTTTTCCACTATGGCATAGGTGAAATAACCCTCACTATATCACAGTGAACAAGAAGTAGTAAAAGACAACAGGTTTAATAGAAACACAAACAACGACTATGTTAGAAGTTATTGAAAACGATTTTGTAGTAGAAATTATAGGAATTTAAAATAAAGTCAATATTCACTATGCGCAATTTAAATCTGGTTGATAAGGACTACAAATATGGATATTTTTACACTTTTTAACTTTTTATTTATGTGAATACATATTTTATACATTATATTACAATACATTATAAAATTCTTAATTTGTTGTGTTATATTATTTTCTGCATGCCCTCATTTTAATTTGCGATTTTCTTTATGGATTTGATGTTTCTTTCTGGATTTTTATTGCAAACTTATTACATTGATTTCACTTTTAATCTGTAAAATATATGATTTTTGTTAATAAATATACCATTAAAATGACAAAACAATTTTACCTTCAAGAAAATATAAAAACATTTGAGTTTTTATGTTGTTAACATTTTTAGTTTTCTTTTTAAAATTTCATTGACAATTTCAAATTGTTTCAATTTCATATTACAGGGCAACTAAGACGTAGAATTTCTCAACCTTTTCCATAGTTGTTACTGATTATGATAGTTGATTTAAAGAAAATTCAAACTAACTATGAATTTTGTTAACTATGCTACCATGTAATTTTGTGGGTGTAGGAATATATTATGATCATTAGGAACATATTATGATAATTTTTGATATATTATGAAATTGTATTCGTAACAATATTTTTCTACGTGCTGATGTCACGTCTTTCCATAAATTATTTGTATTAGTGATAACTAAAATTAATTTAATGATGAATTTATTTAGATATGTAGCTCAGTCTTTGAATAAATATAAGTACTATTTTAAATAAAACGAAACGTGCAAATCTTCTTAATCCAGCTTCAACAGAATTCTGGAAGAAGACTACAGGGATCATAGTATGATATATAGGACTATAATATGATAATATTATAATATCATTTTGCAATCTCTTTAATCCAGCTTCAACAGAATTCTGGGAGAACACTATAGGGATCATAGTATGATATATATGATATTATAAAAAATGATATTATAATATGATGATATTATACAATAATATCATTTTGCCTTCATAGTGTGATAATTTAAGTACTATATTCTAATAAATAAACGGTAAGATTATGATTGTCACAACTATTGCATAATATGATGGTCGCAATCATAAATATATAATTATATGATGCTCTTCGAATATGGTCATCCCAACCATGTTTTTTCTTTGCATAAAATCATACCGATTTTATAGTGGAAAATTTAAAATCATTGTTTAAAATGTAAGAAAACTTCCCCTTAGATAATTTTCCTTCTTAGCAGTTGGTCACGTTAAGAAATGTAAACAACAACCAATTTTGTTTTTGTTGGTAGTGACAAAGGTTGGATACAAGTGTTAAATATTATTTATGGTCTTTTGCAAAATTTTAATTTTTTTTAAAGTTCTTTCCTTTTTCTTGTTGTTTTTAAAGGGAGGGTAAAAGTTAATCTACCCTGTTTTTTTTTCATTTAACATAATAACAATATCAACAACATTGAATTTAACTGTTAAGTTATCAATTGTGTATGTGTATGTTTAACAATGTGCGTGTGCATGTGTTAAAGTTCAAGTATGTTTGTCTGTATTCTTACAAAGGCTGTTGCTTTCATTCTTCTTTTCTTCCGTATCCTCCTTGTTAAGGTTTTGCGTGCGTGTGTATGTGTGTATGTTGGTTAAGGGTCGGGAGTTAGTATGTATTGTAAATAATAACAACAAATTGACAAAACAATTTGCAAATCTTCAATAATACTGTTATAGGCACTTTTTGACACTTGCTTTACCATTTAAATGTTATTTTCTTTACTCCTTCTGCTTTTCCTAAACATTGTTCCTGATATTGTGTTATGTTTTGAATTGACAATTTACGCATAAGGAAATTTAACAAATTGTTTAACAATTGTACAATTTGCATGTGTAAACAATTCATGTATTACTTTGTTACACCTCTATGTAACATTTTGTAGTCTTATATCTATATTTAAATGGAATTTAGAAGTATTTACATACATATACGTTTGGTTATATTTATTTGTTTTGGATTTATCGGTAAATGACAGTATGTCATTGTGATAGTAGTTGTATGTCAACAATTTTCAAGTTGATTTCAGTAAAAGATTCACCGAAAAATTTACTTAATTTACTGCATAGTAAAAATTGATTTTTAAAGCATAATTTCATGATGATAAGCATATTTTTGTTATACATAACTAGGCATCAAATTAGACGTGGATTTTAAATAAACTTGGGTTTTAAAGCACACTTTTAGACGATCAAAACCCTTTACTGCAAGAAATATCAGCTCAGACAGAAATTTATATAAATAAATTACAAAAAAGCTATATTACCAAATTTACTATTACTTTAAAAATTAAATTTAAAATAAAAATATTTAATATTATACACCCTTACTATCTAATTTTTCAAATGTATATTTTTGTTAAAGTCGACTTTAGTTAAAATATTGGTTGGCAGTATTCCTTGACTTGGTTTATTTTTGGAGTATCTGATTGGTTAATTTATTTGCAACCCATCAAAATATTTGGAAATACAAATATTTTTGTAGGATTTTCAAACACAAAATGAACAAAACCGTATGATTAAAAATAAAGTCGACTTAAAATTTAAAATACTCTTTTATAGTAAGGGCCATAGATTTTGTGTTTTTACCGTATTCATTAAAAAAAGTGTCTGGATTAATTACACTATGCGACAGTCAAAATCGGGATGGGATGAAACCAACGGGAAATGTTATATCGGTCAAAAACAAGTTATACGTGTCCCGGCGTTTCGCTGGGTCAGCCCTAGGAATCGAGATATACCGATTTGACCTTTGGTGGTCTTTTTTTTGACATAACTCGAGAACCACTAGTCCGATTTTGCTCAAACAATTTCTGTTCATATAACGTTTTTCTACTCAACAGTTTTGCGAGTAAAAATAAATGTTTGTTACCGCTACCATAAAAATCAATAACCTTTTGTTTATTACTTTTTTTTAATATTTTAGGCAAAAAATATTTTTTTCTTCATACATTTATTTTTACCGGCAAAACTGTTGAGTATATAGAAAAACATTATATGAACAGATTAAAGGAATTGTAATTTTTAATTTTTTTAAAATTGTTTGAGCAAAATCGGACTAGTGGTTCTCGAGTTATGTCAAAAAAAAGACCACCAAAGGTCAAATCGATATATCTCGATTCCTAGGGGTGACCCAGCGAAACCACGGGACACGTATAACTTCTTTTTTACCGATATAACTTTCCCCGGTAGTTTGAACCCTTCCCGATCACTGACCCCTACCATTTGTCTCACAGTGTTATTGAAATTCTTTACAATTATGTAACGCTGTACAGTAGACCGTACCACCTTACAGGCAAAAAAAGTGCCCGGTACACCTTCGCATATAAAATATTTTTGCAAAGCAACTTGGATTTTTTTTTTTTTTTGCCGAACGTAGGGTAGAGTTTGCTGTTCGGTTTTATTCGAAACCGAAACCACGATTTTTCAGGCCTCAAAACCGAAACCGAAAACCGACAAAAATAAGTCGCTTTTTCTTAAAAACTTTAACCAATTAAAATAATTTAATAAATTGCATCGGAGTGTACAATTAAAATTCGAAAAAATTCATAAAAGAGCCCTAAGATCTTTTGTTGCAGCCTCTTCCCAAGCGCACTTTTGTGGCTTATAAAAGACTCCGAATAAGGAGAATTATTGAAAAATTTATAATTTTCTTGAGTCATTTATTATTAATTTTTCAATAATGAAAAACTTTTGAATGCACTCATAAATACTAGTCTGATATGTTTCATTTATAAATCCAAAATTTGAGCACTCTGAAACAATGTTTAATGCATTCATATATACGAGTATCATATGCTACATTTATAACTCAAAAACTGAGTCTTTTACGAGTCAAAATTTCTGAGCGCTCAGAAAAATTTCGGTTGGGATATTATTGAATTTTGAATTTCAAAAAGGGCTCAGCTACTATTTTACAAAAATTTTTATTTAATTGTAATTAAGATTTTCTCATTAAATATTTCTCTAAATCATTTTTATTTTTGTTATTACGGATAACATAAACTGAGGCTTATAATTTAAGAAAAAAAAATGCACCAAAAATTCCAGTGATTTAAGAGATATTAAGTTTCACATATTCAGTTCAGATTTTAACATTGTATTTTTCAAAAAGTCCTTTTCGTAGTTTTTTCGAAATTTGTGAAATTTTATCTTTATATTATTTTAAATAAATAGCTAAAATTTAAATTTATACTCTTGAAAATACAGCTTTAGTTACGAACAAAAGTATAAAAAATTTTGATTCATATTGGTTTTCCGCGTTTTTTTTTTTCTCCCGCAAAGTCGTCGGAATGGCGTTATTGCATATATTTGATTGCGAAATTCTACAAATTCAATTGAATTTTGGCTAATAAGTATATTGTGCGTTTTAAACTATTTAATTTTTATACTTATTTAATTAGTTTCAAACAATTCTGTTATTAGCACACGAAAACCGAAAATTAACCGAAATCGCGGTTTTTGTAATTTTGAAAACCCCAAACCGCGGTTTGCAGATTTTTCGTTTTTTAGAAAACTCTAACGTAGGGGTTGCCTTTTTAATTTTTCGTTAAATCTTCGGCATTTACAGTCGGATCTTCAAGTGTGATATATGGATTTTTTTTTGCCTCGTGGAGACCAATATTTTTCTATAAAGTAAAAATCCAATGAAAAAAAATTTAAAAATATGACCCCTACGTTCCACAATAAAAACAATAAAAAAAATTCTGCTGGAATTATCGAAAAACTTCCTTAGCAAAAGTTTAAGTATTTTTTGCGAGCTTTAATTTTCTGACATCAGCGTGTACACTTAAAATAATACATTAGTAGAAAAATCTGTCAAACTGGTTTCAAATCGATGTGACTAATTTTTAACAAATTTTCAGTTGGAACTCTGACTTAAGCTAAGATTTTAGTCATCTTCATTTAACACAATACTAAAACGAGTAAAAAGGTTAAAGTCAGGCATGCAGACTATACAATACCCTACACCAGTCTGGGTAAAAGCCAACTAATGTCACCAAAATCAATAGGCTGCGTTATTGGGCCAATATAGGTCTGTGTACCAAATTTCATCAAAATATCTTAATATTTGCGACCTGCAGTTTGTAACCAAGCCAATTTTGGGGGGACCCTTATATGGGCACTAGGTCTAAGCATAGACCGGTGTTAACCAAAATCAATAGCCTTCGTCCTTGGGCCGACGTAAGTCGGTGTACCAAATTTCATCAAAATATCTTAATATTTGCGATCTGCAGCGTATAAACAATATAATTTTGGTAGGACCCTTATATGGGCAATAGGTCTAAACATTTCACCGTCCTTGGGCCGACATAAGTCGGTGTACCAAGTTTCATCAAAATATCTTAATATTTGCGACCTGTAGAGTGCGCACAAGAATGCATGGACAGACAGACAGACGGACGGACGGACGGACAGACAGACGGACATCGTTAAATCGAAATAAAAAAAAAATTCTGAGCCGATCGGTATACTATAAGGTGGGTCTAGGACCAATATTTTTTGGTGTTACAAACATCAGCACAAACTTATAATACCCTGACCACATAGTGGTGTAGGGTATAAATATTTAGCACTTTACCTAATTTTGAGTGTTAATTTTTAAAATTATTTAAAACTAATTTTTAAGAACCCATTCGTTAAATTTTACAAAATTTATTTTTAAAATATAATATTTTCATGTTACTGTTATTACCTGGTAGATAACGCCACCAATGTATCCGAAGTTTAAAGATGGCGCTATTTCCTTTCCTGCCGATTTTTTAAAATGGTAAAATTGTTGAAAATTTCGACTACCCCTAACCGTATAATACCCCAGCGAAAGGGGTTATCTCTATCCATAAATGGACCTTGGCGGGGCCTTGGACCCTAGGATATTCTAAATAAAAAAATTTCCATTTCATAAAATGGCTCATATCTCGAAAACTAGGCGAGATAGTGCAAAACGGACAAAATGTTTGCTCCATTGGAGTGCCCTTAAATGCCATCACATGATATGGACTAGGGCCGGGGAGGGTCCCGAGACTCTAAATTTGTTTAAGACAAAGTATAATTACATATAAAAATATAATTTTACAAATTTTTTACTTAAATTTAGATTTGTTAAATTTAACAAACGAATTTGTTAAAATCAACAAATTTTATTTTAAGCCAAAAAACAGGAATAAATTTTTTTAAAATAACAAATTTTTGTGTCCAGCCAACAGACGTATTATTTTGAGTGTTGGAACTGAGATCGGGTGGATAAATACTAGAACGGGATTCTTGAGGTCAATGGCCCTTAGAGCAAAACATTGGTCACCTCGAGACAAAAACATCGATGTATCATAATTTAAGATCCGACTGCAAAAGCCAAAGATATAACGAAAAAGGCGATCCTAAGTTGGAAAAAAAAATTTTTTTAAACCTTCTTGCAAAAATAATTCAGATTCAGACCATACGGTAGACCATACCACAAAAAAAAAGTTCGCCGTACACAGTCGAATCTAAATTATTTCTGCAATCTACATTTTTGCTGAACGTAGGGCTCGCATTTTAAAATTTTTCGTTATATCTTGTAATATTTTCATAGTACACTGAGATAATTATCATCACTTCAGTAATGAACTTCTTCATAGTTTCAATGAAAATTGTCACTGGAACTCGTCCATTGAAACTTTCAAAGAATCTATGAAACAGGTTTCATTAAAGTAAATTTTTATGAAAAGTTCATAAAATTAATGAAAGTCTTCATTAAATTAATAGACCACTCCTCCAGTGAATAAATCATCCAGCCAATGAAGAGCTTCATAAAATCTATGAAACAATTTCATTTATTATTTATATTGGTTCCTGTCGTTGCTAAGCTGGAGTGGATAATTAAAAAATATTTAGCAAATGCAAAAATCGTAAAAAATTGTAGCATATTTTACGTATGTATGTACAAAATAGGCCTTTTTTTTAATCACTGGATTTATTTTTGGATTTATTTTATTTTGTTAAAAAATCCATATTTTGTTTTTAAATTTTCAAAATTTATAATTTTTATGAAAATCTAATACTTATTCGCCAATATAATGTGCAAGAAAATTATTAAATTTTGTAAAATATTATATACACCATTATATCTAGTTGGATAAATCCGGATAAAATTGTATCAAACCAAATCTTATTCCATCAAATTAGATCTAATTGTGTCAAATTAGATATAATATGATCATAATACAATCTAATTTGATACAGTTAGATGTTCTCATTTTTCGGATATAATTATATATAATATCAAAAGTCATATACGGAATCTACAATTATAAATTCCTGTATATATGTAAATAGACGTTCAGAAAAAAAAATATGTATTTATAAATTTGATAAAGTTAAAACTTTTTTCTAACAATAAAATTTAATCTTCTACAAAAAATGCAATAATATTAATGGAAGTGTTTTAAATAATGAATATATTCCAAAATTATTATTAAATCCATCTTTCGTTTACCCTTCAAATGCTTTTTACACATATAAAAGCATGTATGATTATGGCACAGAACAGAAAACATATATAATCAGGTCAGCGATGATATAAATATAATACAATGAATATATTTCACTTATATATAAATACATTTCCAGCTTTGGAACTCTTTAGCTTTTTAATTTTTCAAAGATGTGATACATGAATATTAAGCAGCCAGCTCTTTCCTGTCATGCTTATGACATGATGGTGGCAGCAGCAATACTTATAAAAAACGAAAAAGGGGTTTTTCATCTTCATTTTTCACTTAAAACAAAAAAGTTTTTTAATGCTTTTGCCTTTTTATAAATTAATTCAAGTTGAAAATTCATTAAAAATATTAACACACGCATGCATATTAACACATACATTTACATATTTGATGTGAACTTATTACAAACTCCTACATACATACATGTGAACTCATATTAGTACGTGTGAATGTGTACTTGGTTTTTCTTTCTTTTTTTTTGACAAATATTACATCAAGCAGAAAATTTTAATATAATTTTCACTTAAAATATAAAGAAAAACTTTTTTTATACACACATATTATGCACACATACATGTAAGTAGTACATACCCTTTTACATGTTTACATATATACATTTAATTTGTGTGTGTGTGTATACGTATGTATGTTTTATATTATGTGTACAACTAGTTTTGTTAATGTATTTGAGTATGAGTTAAAGTAAAAAGGATTTCCGTTGCGGATGTAAAACATTTTCCACACTTATGCTTTCCTTACTAGTTATATCAAGGATACATATGTAATATATTAAAAGTGGGTTTAATTGAAAAGTTGATACAAACGACAAGAATGAAGGAATTTACAGATTTTTTTTAACTTAAAATTTTAAACGTTTCTTTTCTGCTACTCCCTAGTGGAAGTAGTCTGAAAAATTTCAGTGGTTTCTCTAGAAAAGAGTCCTCTTGTAGATATTTTTAATGTCGTTAAGATCTGTAGGTTTAGCCATGAAAAATTATTATAATATTAGTCTACTAGGTTTCTTAACACTTATTTAAAGTATTATTTTAAGCATCTTTCTGATACCGATTTTGTAAATACAAAAAAAATTTATTTAAAAGTCACCAACAATGGAATTTGTAAATCAAAAATAAAAAAAAAAATTTTTTTTTAACATTCAATTGTTATGACAAGTTTTCAGCAAAAAAGAGATGTCGAAGCAGTAGAAAAAGCACTACAATTGATGACCTAGATGTACTTCTGTTTTATTATAAACACTAATTACTTTAACATCAAGTTTTCATAGGAGAAGAGAACTCCCACTTCAAAATTTTTTGAGTACTTTTTGAACGAGTGCAAAGGAAGCTCTTTTTCACCAATTAAAATTTAAACAAAAATTCTCCGCAAAAAAATTATATATTTTATTTTACAAAAGTTTTTTTATTGCCGCCACCACTAATCTACTACGCTACCGCTGAGCTATTCTTCATCATTGCGAGATATTGTGGTTTATTCTCTTCAATAAAAGTACTTTTTTAACAAGTGCAAAAGGTGCTCTGCAATTTAGTATTGTTTTCAGTACTATTTTCATAAGCGCATAAAAAGCAATTTTTCATCATTTTTAAAAATTTAAAACATATTGTATTTAAACAAATTAATTATAAATATAAAAAAAAATATAAAAAAAAAATATAAAAAAAATATAAAAAAAAATAAAATAATATTGGCCTCTCCAGGAATCTAACCCGCGATCATCTGTTTAGAAATACCAAATGATACCAAAATCACTTTTTAGGATCACTTTTAGAGCAATTGTGCTTTAGAAGCAATACTTAAGTGATTTTGTGGATGTTGTTCAGAAATAATTCTAAAAAAGCTATAAAAATATATTAACGGATATTTTGGAAGCAATGAAAGAAGGGATTTTTTGAAGATGTTCAGAATTATTTCTAAAAAATCAGTAAAAATACACTAACGGATACTTGTGAAGCAGAGAAAGAAATAGTTTGTAAAGCATAGGGTAGAGGGGGGATCCTTCGCCATTTTTTTTTCAAAGCACTGTCATTTCTTAACCCCTAAATATATTTCAAAAATTAATTTCAAATTGAAGATCTACATATATTGGCTTTAATTTCCATGATTTTTATTTTAATTATTTGCATATTTTCTACTACTTTTTTAATGATTTTCAAAGTAACCTAAATCGGCGTAACTGTCCCAAACCTGGGGGTTATTCGCCAAAAGACCTAGATACAATTTAAACAAAAAAATATTGTTAATCAGCAAAGTCAAGGTTTTAATGACTGAAATAAATAATTTAGAATAAGTTCTTTAAGGTATATGATTCTTTTTAACCAATAAATCTCAATTACATTAAAAAAATAATTTAAAACTATAACATAATGCTTCTTCAAAATTACAAAAAACTTAATAATTAATATAAATTTAAGAATGAACACGATTGTACTAATTTACTATAAAACATACTTTAAACATATAGAAAAGTCTTATAGAGAATTTTAGGCAGGGAAGCACCAACTGTTCGTAGCTCTAGGGGCCATCTGGTGATTGTGCCCCAGAGGCAGGCACTCACATAAAATTAATATTTTTTCACACTTTTTAAGCATTTATAAAAATAAAATTATTATTTTCTGAAAGCTTAGGATCATAGGTCTAACATAATGAAAAATTATTTTTTTATCACACGATTTGAGGAAGTTATTGCAAAATGTAGTTGCTTTCAATTATTTTTTTGGCACCCCAAAAAACACAAAACACGTCTGTCTGCGACCACATCTGATATAAATTCGTCAAAGTGGATGGTCAAGGAAAGGCAATTGAAAAATGCACAAAATATACTTTTTCCAATTTTTTATCTCCCTTAACATCGGAGAAAAATGGGATTAGTGTATGTGCCCCACTGGCGAAGGATCCCCCCTCTACCCTACTTCCAATTTTTTTGTTTGTTTTTTGCTGGGTTACTGGCATTTTAGAAAATATATTATTTTCTATTGTTCTTTATACATGAATGGATGTCACTACATTGCTAGATCTGTCAAAACAACAGAGTAGTATTCTGGAAGATGACAAAGCAATTTGTATTAAATTTTTTGTAATTTAACTTAACAAATATTTTAAGAAATTCTAAAAAGTTCGTCCCCTGATAATTTTCTGAAGCAAAAAAGAAATCCAGATAGGAACATGCCTGCAACAGATTATTTTTCACAATTTGTTAAATAAGTTTTGGGATTTTAGCACTTTTAATTCCTTGAATTTTAATTTTTACTTTTAAACAATTTTTACAATTTGTTAAATAAGTTTTGGGATTTTAGCACTTTTAATTCCTTGAATTTTAATTTTTACTTTTAAACAATTTTTATATGAAAAATAACAACCTACAAACATCAAAAAAAAATGTTAGAAATAAAATTTCAATTTAAAAAATGTGTTTGTTTCTACAAAGTTCACTTTTTCTGTGTAGGGTATAAAAAGGACTTGAGAGTTTCCTTTAGAAAAGTAGTTAAAAGTTGGATCAAAACTTACCAAAAAAAAAACACCACTTAAGTTAATTTTCAATTCTCCTGCGTTCACATATATTTTAAAAGTAATAATGCTGATGAGGTAGTTTTTTCTGCTATCATATGGTAGTAGGTATGAATCTTTTTATATTTTGTTCTTCCTTTTAGGGGTACTACTTTCTACTCCTTTTCATCATTGTCAACGTCTATTTGCTCTCAAAAAATAAATCTAGTGGTAATAGCATCAGCATTAGTTTTTCCTGCTTAATGCATAGACTGGAGTCACATTTTACGCCATTTTTGAAAGTTATTCAAAAATATATATTTACACCCAGAAAACAGATTCAGTTCTGATAACCGCATTTGTAGCCAATCGCATGGTTCGGTTGTGGTAGCCGAATTTTTCAGTTATGGCAACAGAAAACCAATTGACACTGGACTAGTTTGACTGTGGCAACGGAATTTCAGTTGTATCAAGAATAATTCGGTCGCCGCAACCGAAAAATTCATTTGATGCAACTGAACTATTCGATTGGCAACAAATGAAGTTGTGAGCACCGAATCTGTTTTCTGGGTGCACATATAAACTTTTGGTTCCTTGATTTTAATACAACTTTTTGATCTCCATCGTTTACACATGCATTTTTTGACAGAAGATTTACTTGAAAGTTAAAACTCTTACTCTGCCAGTTTAAAATAACAAGGTGGCGCCGATAGCGATCCGGCATATGATGAACACGGAAAATGTCGGCGTTATAAATACTTTTGTCGACAGCTCCAAAATATTTTTGGGGCAGCGTCTTAACGTTAACTTTTATCTGACTTTGTGTGTGTGTGTTTTTAGTGTTGTCAACCGTCAATATAAGAAAAAACAATATTGCATGCAATTAGAAGTATGAATACAGAGTGGTTTCTAAATATTAGCAACATTAAAAGTTGGATTAACTGTTATTGAGAAAGATTAAAATAGGGATTAATCGACTTGCTTAGTACTTGTTTAGGTAGTTAGTCCGACTTTTACGAAACTAAATTTTGTGTCTAAACGGGGTATAAGAGACAAATTTTGTTTGTTTTTTCTTGAAATTATTTTAAAAGGTGTTATGTAATTCCGCTAAAAGTTTTATTCCATATTATCCAGCAAAATCTCTTTAATGGGTTCTCATTAATAAGAGTTAAATAATAAGCAGTAGCATTAGGGTCCACTGCATTAATTTCATTAAACGAAGTGAGTTTTGCAAATAGTTGTACATAGTTGCCACATGGAAAACACAAAAAATTTTTCACATGCTTACCTGCTGCATTACAAAATGGTAAAAAATAAATGGTTATCAAAATAAGTAGGTTATAAGTAGTTAAGAAATAACTGGTTCATAGTTTGTAAATAATAAGCCTTATTCTTATACTTATTAGTAATAAAAAAAACAACTGATTACCAATATTACAAATTTTTTTAATTAAACAATTAGCAGCACATAAGCAAAACAACTTATTTGGTAAAGAAACTTGTTGCTGGGTACTTTTTTATTTTAACAGCTAGATTTTAATTTTTTTTTTTCTAAAATTTAGTTTTCCCAAAAATTTTAATGTAATTTCTTGTTTTTGTCATTCATGTTCTAAACAGAATATGTATGTGAATAAAAGCTGTTCGGCAAATAGTTTCTGTAGTTTTTTCTCCTTTCTCTGTTACTTGCTCTTGATAAATATAAGTTTTTTAATTCATTTAGATTGTGGGCAGAAGAATAGAGTCTGTTTCTATATAGAACTTTTTTTAGTACGTCGTCAACATAAGTTTTGCATATTGTTGTCATCAAAAAAGGATTTAAAAACTACTTCATGTGGCCACTTGTTTATCACAAAGTTATTTTTTTCTATTTTTCATAACATTAAAAATAAAGTTTTGGGTATTTACTAAAATGTTAGAAAAAAAATAAGGCAAAATTATAAATTTAAATGGAATATTATTTCAATCAAAAGGCAAAAAGTTTTAACTCCAAATAAAAAAAGAAGCTTTCAAAGGCACTGTCTATAGATTACAGCATGTTGGAAAATAATTAAGTGAGACTTTACCATTTCAATATTTTTCATATTTTAAAAATTATCATTTTATGAAGGTATGTATATAGTTGATCTTTTAATTGGTAAATAAATGTTTTTTTTTGTTAGATTTGAGATCATACAAGTAAATTACTCAGAGACTAAATATTTAAAAAATTCGATTAAGCCAGCAGGATAGAATACGTATTTTCGGGTCCCGCTACAGTCCCATCTTCAGTGACCATGGGTTAATAATTGATAATTGATAATGATCTACTTTTATTGACTGCGAAACAAATAAACAAATGTAAACACAACTCAATTAAACTAACATCAACGAAATTTTAACAATGATATTTTTATCTTCTGTTACTACTGTTTTTGCTTTGAACTTTTATTCTTAAACTATCGCAGCTGGTTCTATTCAACTCTGATCATGTTTGATGTTTTAATTGGTAAATTAATCTTTTTTTGTTTGATTTGAGATCATACGAGTAAATTACAAGGCCAGCAGGATAGAATATGTATTTTTGGGTCCCGCTAACAGAAATAATGCTAATGGTAATAACAGAGGATAAAAACAGCATTATTAAAATTTCGTTGATGTTAGTCTAATTGAGTTGTGTTTCAATTTGTCTATTTGTTTCGCAGTCAATATAAGTGGATCATTATCAATCATTAACCCATATTCCTGCTGGCCTTGTCAAATTTTTTCAGATTAATTCTCTGTAATTTACTTGTATGATCTCAAATCTAACCAAAAACATTCAATTATCATTTTATATCAGAAGTTGTGACCTGTTCAGATTTATCAATTATATTTTAGAAAGAACCTGTTGAAAATAAGTTTAATTTCAGGGGGCGTTACCCCCATCCCTCATCAGTATACATCGCAAGATCATAACCATAAAGGTTCTGTGACCAAGTTAGTCTGATTCTTCCTGTGCAAAATATCTTTTAAATAAGGTATGACATGTATAAGCTTAACAATCCTTTGGAAAAAATACTCTTGTCCAACACTTTTTCACAAGTTGTTTTGTTGGTATTAAAAAAAAGTAGGAGTAAAAAATAAGAATATTGGCAAAATTGTATGTAGAAATATTACAAAAAAATCATTTACGCTCTGGAAGAACTCAAATTCAGAACTTTAACTAATTTTTTATATATTACGATATCTAATTATATATTTAAAATACTATTAATTGAAAACATAATTTGCAGATGATGTTCACAGAAAATGGTATAAGATATGTAAAAAACTATTTATAAGTAAATCAAATTGAGTTTAAAAAAGTAAAAAAAAAATTGTTTTTGTACCCGAGCTGGGATTTGATAATAGTACCTCAGTCACATATATAATTATGTGTGGGGTTATATATGACAATATATAATTACATATTGAAATATTATTAATCCCAAGTTGCAGTAAACATAACTTTCAGGCGCTGTTGGCAGAAAATGGGTTAATTTTTTAAGATCTGTAAAAAAAAATATTTACAAGTAAACTAAATTGAGTTAAAAACGTAAAAAAGTAATTTTTTTTGTGTCCGAGCTGGGATTTGTCGGTAAGGTTTCTCAGGTAATATGTGACTATATATAATTATATATTAAACACATAGAAAATATTACTGACGTGGGACCATATATAATCATATCTCAAATGATATTGTTAATCGTGCACCAAATATGGAATCGTATGTAATCATATCTTATAGCATTTAATATAATATATAATCATACATAAAAATATCTTACATCATATAATCAACAAATTTTTATAAGAGGGCGTACATTATTATATAAAATATATGGCTTATATGCCACCATATCTGATCATATATTATGTTATATATGATCATTTATAATTGTATATGACGACAAATCTGCCATATCTCATTATGTATAGTATATATGGTTGATATCTAATCTTATAAAAGACAATATATAAAAATATATGGTTATATAAGATACTACATAATAAGCATATAATTATATATGGCTTTTCATGACAATATATATACTAACATATTTTAAGATAAAACAAGATATTACTATATATGACTACTTTTTTGATCGGGTATATTTGAGTTAAATTTTAGTTATTTAATATAAAATAATTATTTAACCTGATAAAATCAGCAAAAAATTTTTATAAATAATTAGTAGAGTAAAAAATCCAGTTGCACATCGGAACGGGTATTGGACAGAACAATTACGTCAATGTCCTGGTATGATGTCCTGGTGGCACATACGAATATAAGGGAACTTTCGCAGAAAAAAATTAAAGATGTAAAAAAAAACTCTAAAATATAACAAGAAAAAAAAGGAATATATTGGTAAAATCAGAAATTAGGAAAGTGAGATAATTTATGAAATATATGAAATTTAAAAATTTCGAGAATTAAATTTGAACATTATTTTTTTTATTTTCGATATTTTAATATTTTTTATTTTTTTTTTTGTTAGTTTTTTTTTTAATTTTTAGTTTCTGCCAATTTATTTTCCTTTTTTCTAAATTTTTCGATCGACTGTCAGTCAGCTCGATAATGTTCTGTCCGATGTCCGGTCCGATATGCGGTCAAAAGCGATTGCATCTCGTAGCCTTCATCTGTTCATATAAAGTACCGTAAAGTTAATACATTTCTTACAACAAAATCTTAACAAAAAAGCACCAGAATAAAGGTACCGGATATCCCCATACGAAATTATAAAGAAATGTAAAGCAACTTAAAGAAAAGGAAAAGGGGTAATTTCTGAATCTCAGACGACTCAATATTAGAATTATTTTCTATAAATCATATCCGAATGCTACACTTAAAATAATACGTCAGTAGAAAAATCTGTCAAACCGGTTTCAAATCGATTTGACTAATTTTTAACAAATTCTTAGTTGAAACACTGACTTAAGCAAAGATTTTAGTTATCTTCATTTAACACAATACTAAAAGTCCTCAGTAATTTAACTAGTTTTCAGTGTTAGTTTTCAAAATTATTTAAAACTATTTTTTAAGAACCCATTCGTTAATTATACCCTACACCACTAGGTGGTCAGGGTATTATAAGTTTGTGCTGATGTTTGTAACACCAAAAAATATTGGTACTAGACGCACCTTATAGTATACCGATCGGCTCAGAATTTTTTTTTATTTCGATTTAACGATGTCCGTCCGTCCGTCCGTCTGTCTGTCTGTCCAATCATTCTTGTGCGCACTCTACAGATCGCAAATATTAAGATATTTTGATGAAACTTGGTACACCGACTTATGTCGGCCCAAGGACGACGCCTATTGATTTTGGTTAAAATCGGTCCGTGTTTAGACCTAGTGCCCATATAAAGGTCCCCCCAAAATTATATTGTTTATATTAAGATATTTTGATGAAATTTGGTACACCGACCTATATCAGCCCAATGACGAAGCCTGTTGATTTTGGTTACCAGCGGTCCATGTTTAGACCTAGTGCCCATATAAGGGTCCCCCCAAAATTATATTGTTTATACGCTGCAGGTCGCAAATATTAAGATATTTTGATGAAATTTTGGTACACAGACCTATTTTGGCCCAAGAACGAAGCTTATTGATTTTGGTGAACATCGGTCTATGTTTAGACCTAGTGCCCATATAAGGGTCCCCCCAAAATTGGCTTGGTTACAAACTGCAGATCGCAAATATTAAGATGTTTTAATGAAATTTGGTCCGCTGACTCACATTATAGAAAATTTTGACGCAAGCCCCATTTTAACCCATTCGAATTTCGGATCCAAACATTAGTTGGCTTTTACCCAGACTGGTGTAGGGTATTGTATAGTCGGCATGCCCGACTTTAACCTTTTTACTCGTTTTAACTAAATTTATTTTTAAAATATAATATTTTCCTGTTTCTGTTATTACCCGGTAGATGGCGCCACCAGTGTATCCGAAGTTTTAAAGATGGCGCTATTTCTTTCCCTCCCTATTTTTTAAAATGGTCCATATCTCGAAAACTAAGAGAGATATTTTGATGTAAATTTCGACTACCCCTAACCGCACAATACCTCAGCGAAAGGGGTTATCTCTATCCAAAAATGGATCTTGGAGGGGCCTTGGACCCTCGGAGATTTTTAATAAAAATTTTCCACTTCATAAAATGGCCCAAATCTCGAAAACTAAGCGAGATAGAGCAAAACGGACAAAATGTTTGGTCCATCCGAGTGCCCTTATATGCCCTCATATGATATAGACTAGGCACGGGGAGGGTTCCGAGACCCTAAATTTGGATAAATTCTACGACTCAGTATAGTTACAGATAAAACTGTAATTTTACAAATTTCTTACATAAATTTAGATTTGTTAAATTTAACAAAAGAATTTGTTAAAATCAACTAATTTTATTTTAATCCAAAAAACAGGAATAAATTTTGTTAAAGTAACAAATTTTTCTGTCCAGCCAATATATAAAATTTGGCAGAATGAGTGTTTTTAGCAACATATTTTGCATAAAATTTAACATGTTCACATGTCATCTCTTTTTAAATCCAACATTTCATAATTTATAATTATATAATAACATTTAAAGAAAACAAGGACATTTTCTTATATAAATATTTATAGTGCCATAAAAAAAAAACAACAAATGTGTCATCAGCATAATCGTTATTATCGCTGTTAAGACAGACATTAACACCAACGCTCTTACACTAACACAAACAACCATGCAAACACACGCATATCAACCAAATTGTCACAATCACTTACAATAACATAAAACAATAGTCTTGAATGAATATGAAATGATTTTAAAGATATTTAATGCATTACAAAAAAAAAAATAAAAACCAAATGAGAAATCCTCAACAGAGTTCATTACACTCAAAAAAAAATAGACTTTGTAAATATCATAGAGAGCTTACTTCGGAAGCGGAATGTTACTTAAATCTTTTAAATCCAGTTAAATGATCTAATGCTCTTTCTTCTGAAAGCGTTAATGTTTATACTACAAATTTGGCATTGAGAACTTACTATGACACAATATTAAACTTTTGACTTGTCGCTTTGTTTTAAGAAGCAACATTTAGGAAATTCTTACTATTAATTAAAGTGCTGGAACGAGTTTAGAGAAGAGATGAGTGGTGAAATAAATGCAAATAAACAACACCATAAGTAAAATAAAATAATATAACCAAAACTATTGATCATAGTATTTTTATTTCAGAAGTTGTTAGTTTTACCTTCTACCAAATCCGAGCATGTAAGCTGTATTTATTTTCAATATGGTCTAGTTTTTGTGTTACAAAGATATTTGTAAATCGTGTCCTGGGGGCATCCTGTCAATTCTGGGACTAACATAATAACTGATTTTGCAAGTAGAGACTAAAGCTACATTTTTTAATATCAGTAATGTATGCCAGGTCGTAAATATGTTTTCGACTAAATTTTAAGGGCCAGTTTTATAGTCAGAACTAAGAACGATTTATTTCTTAAATACATTTTAAGAATTTTTCAAACAAAATTTCTTATATTAAGACAAAAATTGATCTTTGTTTTGACTATAAAACTCGCCATAAATATTTTTTTTTTTTTGTTTTAAAAAGTTATTTTTTCAAATTTATGAACATCCTTCTCGCTTGAAAAACGTTGTTGTTCAACAAATGTTTGAAGGAAAAAAAGTGGTAAATTATGTTTCCTATCGATATAATATAAGTTGTTATTTGTCAAATACTACTTTAGAACCTAAGACCGCTATTTGGAGGCCTAGAGGTTTTTGTTGCAAAATCTACTATGGGCATATTAAATCAATAGATATTTTAATCTGCTTACATATGGATAATCCTAGCTAAATTTAACAGTTTACTACATTTTTTTATGGAAAACAGCAACAAATTTTTTCAACAGATTTTCCCTCAGTGTATATTCCTTCCATATGATAATGATGGTTGAACACAATCCGAATAAAACAATTATAATAACAATGAACAGCTTGTGAAATTTTCTTATATACATTTTAGCAAAAGTTTAAAATCCATTAAAATGTTTAATCCTTTAAACAGCAAAAACAACAAAATCAGTAGCAATACAAGAGCAGCAGCATCAGCCTCAATATAAAAAAAAACTGAAACAGTAGCAGTGAGCAGTGTAATAATAATAATAACAACAGTGACATCAAAACTTTAAAGACAATGACTTAAGAATTGTTGTTGAAAATTGGATTGAATTTACGAGCATAAACGTTTTTCCAAAGGAATTGTGTTGTACAATATTTGCAAAGGGGGTTGATGTTATGAATAAAAGACGCGCGTGTTAGGAAAGATTTTAAAGCTTTAGTAGAAAACACCAAAATATACTTTGGGTATATTGAATTTTGTAAAATGAAACAAGCTTGTGAACATACGACGTAATTTACATAAATTTTGTTTATGAAACATGGGCTGGTAACAACACAACAAGGTTACAGGGTTGCTGGCTGCTCTTATTATTATGATTGTTGTTAGTAGTTATCGCTTTTGTAGTTGTTATTATGCTCGTACAAGCAATTTTTGGTTCAAATTGTGTTGAAGAGTTGAGTTTGAGGTAACATATGGTGTTTTATGGGTTCAATGTGTCTACCGAATAATTTGGTCGCGGGGGAACAGCAAAGTAAGACTATTATTAAAGGGGTGCTTATTCGCGCATATTTTGACTTCATATTTTATTTAAGTCACCAAATGTCTTTGTCATTAGAAGCAAAAAATTTAATTTATATAACAAGGCGTGAATTTAATAATAAAACTTCGGCAAATTTGTATAAGGAAAGTGTTAATAAGCATTTAAATTTAAAAGTACCCATTGATTTTAACTTTTCGTAACAAAAAATGTTTTTTCGCTGAATTTTCTTAAATTTGTTACAATCAGGCATGTCATTCATATTCATTATTACTTAATAAATTCCAACATGTCACTTGATAAAAAAAAGCTACGCTGGTCGTTAACGTATTTTAACTTCAATGTTTTTCTACTCTCAAAAAAAGTCAGTAAAGTCAGAAGCGTGCTTGCAAAAATGTTGGTAATTTCCGCAAAAAGGTTTGCGAAAAATCAACGAGCTGATTTTTACCAACAAAAATAGTAATATCAGCAAAAGTTTTGCTAACAATTAGTTAATTGCCTTTAATTAGCTTCATACTAAAATCGAAAAGGCATTAAAAAAATTTTAGAATTCAAAAACTTAGGGAGCAGACAAAATTTTCTTAACCTCAAAAATCATCCTTATATAAAATATTTAATTTTCCAAATTTTAAAGTACTGATAACGATTTCCTATAAGTAAACCCCTTAAACCAACACTCAACTCTTAAAACCGAAGAAAAATTTAATATCTTTTTTTAGTCCTAATATCTGAAAACATATTTTTTCACTGCATTTGAATATTTTTTATAGGTGTAGTTATTATTTCGACATATTATGCTTAAAATAAGATCTTCGAACCAATGTTACTTTTATCAAAGAGTATACAGAATAAAGAGATTGGGGGACTCTCTATCAATGAGAAAGCATTTGTTCTATAATGGGCCTTCGAACAGGAACATACCGTCATATGAAATCAAAAAAGCCGTAAGTTACATTTAAAAAATTTTACGGGGGAAGCAAAAAACTTTTTAAAATTGCTTGCGCTTACACTTGGGACTGTTTAGAGTTTTGTTAATAAAATTGTCATGTTTAGCCGTAGGAGTGTAAAATTTTGCAGGAATATGTATTTTGACACGGTTCATCATAATCGATTAAAAAGTCGATTTCGAATTTTTTGTAACTTACGGCGTTTTTGATTTTATATGACGATACTCAAACCAATACTAAATGTATTATATCAAACATCACACAGCAAGCATGGCAATACGAAGAAGATTCTCCAATCATATCGCCAGGAAGAAAACATTTATTGCTGTCGATATCAATTTCTTATTCTGGAAGTTTCCTCCGTCGGAAACAACTGTTACCCGAAAATAATACTTCCAGGCAATACGAAAGCAATAAGCCATATGGAAGATAAAAAAGTGATATCGCTGAATAAACTCCCCGATACAATATTATCATAAAAAGTATGACAAAAGCTAAAATTTTTGAATTATTTTTTTATAAATATCGCTTCCAAATGATAAAAGGAAGACAATTTCAAAGCAAATACTACTAGATTATTTTCATTCAAATGAAAAATAAAAGATATCGCTTTAATACCTTCTTGGAAGATATTTTCCAAATGAGTAGCTGAGATGCAAAACTCGTTCGTTACACATTAACTAAATTTTGGAGAGAAGCAAAAAACTTGTTGCGGTTAAATAAATTAACAAAATTAATTGAATGCTTTTAAGTCTTAAATGTTATACCATTCTTGATTAAAAACTCAAAAGTTGAAAAATCGAAAATATTCTCACAACGGTCAGAATCAATTGTCATCTCGTTTTTTTAATTTTTGAAACGAACGAGTTTTGCATCTCATCTACTCAAATGTTTGCAGGATCAACCAGGGATGTGAAAAAAGCTCGAATGAGCCATCAAAAATAATATAGTTATTATAAAAATCATAAAAAGGCTTTGGAAAAATTTTCTTTTTTTGAAATTTTTTTTGCAACTAATCACCATGAAATGGGCATTATACTCCCTAGATTATAACCGTACTTAAAAAATTGCAAAATAACGCGAAAAAAGACTTTGTGTAGAGTGTCCAAAAAACCGCCCATTTCGGAAAACCAGTTTTCGGTTTGTTCGAAAATTACTATTTTAAATAAACCGGTTTCGGTTACGGTTTTCTTAAAAAACCGGGTTTGGTTTTTTTTGCTATGAAAATAAATTTGTACAAATAGCAGAAAAAACTAATAAAAATTAGTTAAAAGCGCCCTGCAGAAGCAACTACTAAAATCAGCTGAATCTGTTTTCTAAAGCAGGATTTAAATTATCTGATTTTACGTTTGATAAATCAAACAAAAAATCCTATGAGATGATGTGATTGCAAAACAAATCTTTTCACAAATCTATTTGCCTTTACATCAACAGATGAAGTGATGCCAACCTTTTAAGAACAAAACTTGCAAGCAGGCCTAAAAGAGCGCTAATTTATAAATGTCATCAAAATAATTTATGCGACCCAATATTTAAAAAGCGCTAAAAATCATTATTATGTTTAAATATAATTTAATATCAAATTATTATGAAAATAATGAAAAAAAACATTTAACTTAGCTAAAACTGTATCAAAATAAAGGTTTCACCATAAAGCGCTAAATAAATAATAGAAAACGTCAAACTTTCAATAAAAAGCACTAACCGAAAATAATGCAAGTTTTGAGTCATACAAAAGCGCCAAGGATAGCACGATCAGATGTAATTATCAAAAATTTTAATTTTAGTTAATTGCAAAGAACATTTTACACTGCTAAAATCAGAAAAAAATGGCGAATATTAGTAGTTTAATAACATCACAGAAAAACAATTATATTTCCAAAATTTAATTTATCGGCGCTGTTCTCAGTTCCGAATCTACATAAAGAAATTCTAAAGTGGAACATTCCGAAGATTTTTGCTGTTTTGTGATTCATTCACATCCACAAAAATTTTTGTGAAATATTCCGTGTATAAAAAGCTGGGTGGAAGTAAAAACGAATGCACTTTTTTTCTATGAAATATTTATTAAATTATTAAAAAAACATTTTTTAACAAAATTTTG
Source organism: Leucophora obtusa (assembly GCA_949987735.1). NCBI lineage: Eukaryota > Metazoa > Arthropoda > Insecta > Diptera > Anthomyiidae > Leucophora > Leucophora obtusa. Next base: position 210,765,124 of record OX465297.1, read on the forward strand.
ATTTGTTTTCTTTGTATTTTCACTAAAATATTGAAATTTGTAAAACATTTAATACATAAAAAGATTATTTTAAAAACTGTCTATAAATTTTAACATTTTCTTGCGGAATCAAAAAAAAAAGAGGAAGAAGAAGATAAAATGATTTAATCAAAATTTCAAATTTATTTTCACAATTGTTTTTTGTTTATATTTACATCAGCTGTGTTACCAAAGTTTACCCGAAAAAAAAGTCTGGGTAAATTTTGGTAAAAAGAGAAACACTAATACACTCTCATTAGCGCTCTCATTTACCCAATTTTCGAGCACGGGAACACTTTCGGGTAAATTTCGGTAACTTTGGGTAAATTTCGTTAACTTTGGGTACGTACGGGAACGCACTTAATATGTGAATACCAAAACAGCAAATTTCCGAATATTTTAATTCCATGTGCTTTTAGACATCCATTCTATATCAAAATCCTCTAAACTTAGAACAGCAGTGTATATCTTTTTTTTAGTGGGAAGACAATCTACTCTCTTCTAAAAACAGCAGTACTTACTATTTATTTTCGATATTTTAACTCTACTAAGATTCAGAAAAAACGTCTACAGATTTTAGCAGGATAGAATGTTATTTGTATTCAACTAAAAGTTATTTAAATATAACTAAAATTTTTGTAGATTTAACAGTTCTTGTTTCATCATCCAATCGTATATTTTTCTTAAATGGAACCAATTAATTACGCAGAAAAAAATTATGTTTTTTGTAGCAACATTCATTAGTCACCCAAAGGTCTTTCGTATCTTATTTGTTTGAATACATGTGTGAAAAGATATTATTTTTATATAAAGCAGAACAAAGCTGCAGTTTCGTTTATTAAAATTAAGTCTTTAAAAATAAAATGCAGTCGAAATATAGAGTTTTCGAATGACTAGCTTCAAAATAGTTTTGATAAAAACATCTTTAAAAAAAAACCGATTAACCGACAAATAATAACCGGTTTTCGGTTTATTCGAATTTAGAAATTATTCGAGACCGAATAAACCGAAACCGGTTAACCGGTTTGCGGTTACGGTTTTGGACACTCTAACTTTGTGGTAGAAAAAAATAATTTAAAAACTCAATCAGCGATTTACATTTGGTAAACAAGTGCATTGATGCAAAAAATTTCGTTTTTGCAATTTTTGTTCGCGTTTTTTTTTTTGCAATCAACCAGAAAACTTTATTATATAAATGGTTATATATTTAAAAAAAACGGCACTTAAAAAGTTGCAAAATAACGGCGGAATTCGAAAAAGTATTTATGGTGTAGAAATTTAATTAAAAGAGCTAATCAGCGATTGACATTCTGCAAACGGATGTATTGTTGCAAAAATTTAATTTTTTGCAAATGTTTTTTTCCCAATTTTTGCTAATATTTGCTAAAATCTAAATACTTAATTTTAATTTTTTAACGAACGATTTTTTTTACATATGTAAGAGCGATCTAAAATTTTTGGTATAAGAGCCCGATTGAGTGAGCCTTTTCCATCCCCGATAAACCAGTCGGAGTTCGTTCCTGTACAAAGGTGCATAATATGTTTTCCCATAAAAAATATTGAGAGAGTTGGAAGGCCATTGCTTTTATCAAAACTAAGCAAAAACTGTAATTTTAGAATTTTTTTAAATTATTTTTTTAAAATCGCCATAATTGACCGAAACAAACACAAAATTACATTTATGTAACACAAAAAGAAATAAAATTATATTTTTTCACCAAAATTTTCAAAAATTTTTCAAATTAACCATATTTCTTTCAACATTTGCAACTTTAATGTAGTTCCTTGTTATGTTATCGACAAATCCAGCAAAATTAAGGGAAGCTAAACGTTTCTGTAGATATTCTCTCAAATTTACAAACTTTTAGGCTTTGAAGCATCGATCCAACACTGGGACATTTTCTTAAATGTATAATTGAGTGCATTACTTAAGTAAAATTTCTTTCATTATTTTGTGAAAAAAAGGTTCAAAGCAAAATAGAGTAATAATAACAAAGGATAAAAATAGCATTGTTAAATTTCGTTGATGTTAGTCTAAGTTGAGTTGTTGATACGAAATTCGATTTTCTTTCAGCGGTCACATAAGTAGACAAACATTAAAATATTAGCCCACACAAGACGAAATACACTGATGATGGCTTTTTTAGCGAAAGCCGAAAATACGTTTTCTGTATCGAATTCTTTCAAATATATTTTTATTCTTTGTAATTTACTTGTAAAAATTGTATCATCTTTCTTTGATTTGAAAATAATTTAAACAGAAAGTGATATTAATTTATGATCTAGAGTCAAACTAAAACGAACATTCATTTACTGAAAAAAAAAGATTTGTAATTTAAAAAGGTGTTTTTTTAACCAAACAAAGTAGAAAATCTTCAAAAACTTTTATTTCACTACAATATGCCTAACTTTTCCAAAATAAACTCCCCAATCCCAAATAATAATGATAATGCCAAAAGCCGCAATAAAAGAAATTTTAACATTTTACAACTCAAAAAAAAAAAATACATAAATACATGAAAATTTTGTAAATCCTGTCATGATACGTCAACGGATTTGATTGAAATTGATTGGCATGTAAAATCTCAATCCTGGCAATCATAAAATGATATAATACCAAACAACAACAACAACAACAGCAGTATGGCAACAGCAACAATTTAAAATGATAATGATGACGATGACTGAAAGAAATAACGAACGGAATTTTATACAAGCCTCCTTTCATAACATAATGATGTAAAAATCATGATGGATGTTTATTGTAACAAATGGCAGGATTTAAATAAAGCAACAACAACAACAACAACTGCAGTTGAAGGATACAAAATTGTTGCCAGGGAAATTAAGTAATATGATTTTCTTTATTTTATACAACTTACCAGGTAATTTAAAAGGTAAACCACTCATAAGAGGATCAGGACCAAAACGTTGAGGCCCAAAGGCAAAAGGATGAAAACCAGGATGTCGTATTTTTGAACGTGGTTCACGGGGACCATCTACCGTCACTTTAATAGCTTTACTATAAGTAGCAACTTGTATGGGATTTGTTGATAGAATAATGCTGAGAGTAAAACTTTTACCTAAAATGAAAAGCAATGAAACATATTAAATATTTTAATTTAAATTTTTAAGCCATAAAATAAATCTTCAAAAATTTCATACTATAGAGAAAGAGTTAATGATACGCATACATAATTTTCTATTTTTATTAGTGAATTTAAGCAATTTTTGAAAATATGAAAATATTACGCTTATATTTGCAATTATTTTATGAATTTATGGATTTTCTATTTCTCACAACCACTACACATGGCCCCAATGTGGGTTTTTTAGTCGTACAACATACGCACGTACAGATCTACTATGAGTTGTATGAAATATTTTCAATCTCTCTTTCGCTAACCTCAAAAAAAAAAAACATTCAAAAATGCACAAATAAACTGCAAAATATTGAAGTTAAAGTATCAGCAACAGTAGCAGTAAACTAACACATTTTAATATAAACTCCCCTGTTGTTGGATTTTTGCAAACAACGCGGTAATTGGCATATGGTTGCGAACCCCATATTCCCCCTCCCACAAAAATAGTATTCAGCCATTCTTTATATGAAATTCATACAATACCACCAACAAACACATAAAAATACACCAATTCATTGTACGATAACGATCTAGGATTCATATAAAATTCAAAATTTTCATTTTCAAATTGAAGATATAAAATAAAATTTCACTTAGAGAATGTGTGTATGAAATTTTCTGATTTCGCTTTTATATTTGTGGCTAAAATATACGATATGATTTACAAATGGCAAAAAAAATCACCCCAAGGACAAAGAGCTGCAGGAGTATGGAACAAATTTATAGCTAAAGCTTCATTTTATTATGTTTATTGCAAAACACGTTTTATGTATGTATTTATGGTGCTTTGATTCTATGGCCTGGTATATTGCAACGGAAATATGAAAGTGTGACTAAAGAATTTCAAAACTTTTATGCATAAAATATGCATATAAAAGGTGAAACAGCAGCTAATAAACTTAAAACAGTAAATAGTTTTGTAAATGGACATTTAGAATAACTTATTACAGATTGAAATAAGTAAAACTAGTAAAACAAATTAGGGTCTGGAGTGGCGACTATAAGATATCCTACACCACACTATGATTTTAGTCATATTCCGAAAAGCGGAACAAATTCTGGGAAGGGAATTTCAATAAGCCGTACAATAAATACAGTGAAATAAATATTAAAAGCATCTAGGTCAAGTACTTTTGGCAGAAGCAGGCAGCAGAGCAAAATCATTTCGCCCTACAACACATATTGTACGCGCTCATAAAAATTCGGTTGTGTCACTCGCACAACCTCGTAATTATCACAATCTCCTAATTCGGAGGAGATTACTGAACTCGATTGTGGCACTCGAATTACGAGGTTTCGGCAACCAAATCAATTCGGTTGGAGTAAAATCGTAAAATCAGAGTGTAGGGTATGACAGTGTAGGTTATAATTCTCTAAAAACGCATTTAAAATGTTCAAATCCCAATTTCTCTGATATCTGAACGAATCGATCTTTACAATGTTCAAATCTCGATTTCTACGGGGATCCTGAGTAGATTCTATTTATGTGTTGGTCCAGATATTCTAGTTTCCCAATTGGCGAATATTGGCTGCACTGTTTTCGAGAAATATCGAAAATGCAAATTGTGAACTTTTCGTATTTTTCGGTTTTTTTTCTATTTTGGTCTTGAAATTTGACTTGTGAAACGTTTGACTGTAGTGCTGGTAAAAATATGAGTATTGGGTATCGAGTATTTGTATTTTTCTTGGGTACTCGATACTTAAAACTAATACGCTACTTTGAGAGTTGCATTTTGGGCTAAAAAAAGATAAAAAAATGTGACTGCTAAAATATTCATCACAAAAATACAACTCTGCTATATGAAGAAAATGTATTTAAAGGCAAATTTATATTTAAATTATAAATTTAATTTAAAAATATGAAAAAATTTTTGTATTTTTTAATATTTTTTCGGTCTTCAAATCAAAAAAGACCCGTAATTTGAAGAGTTATAGGGTTCAAATATTCCGCAAAAATGGTCGTCGTAGTATTTTACTCTAAACCAAAAAAGTCTGTAATGGCTACTGAAAATTTTGCTGTTATTACGGGAAATTTAATTGTTTTGAGTCCAGCGTTAATTTTTGCTAATTTTAGCAACATATGTCTACTGATTTCTAGTACAATAAAATTAGTAGAAAAAATTAGTAGACGTTACTTAATTTTGACAAAACTATTGTAAATTGCAATTCAAAATTGATTTGCTAAAATCTGTTACAAAAATTACTAAATGTCAATCATTTATATATATATTCGTTCCTTTTACTTCTGTAAGGAGCATAGGGCCGTAGTCAATCATTTTAGTACCATGAAATTAGTATAAATAATTAGTAGACGCTACTAAATTTCAGTAAATTGTTGTAAACTGCATTTTAAAATCAATGTGCTGAAATTTAAAAAAAAGTTTTCTAGAACATAAACTGTAAAATCTAAAAAAAAATAAATAAATAAAAAAATTCAAATTTAATAAAAAAAATATTTTTTTTCGATTTTAAAAATTGTATAATTACTTCAACATACCCTTTTATGCATTGGAGATACAATAAAATTTTCTGAGTTTTATTTCCAAACTAAGAATATACGCTCACAATATTTTATCGTCAGAAACAACCTTAAATTAATTGAAAACATAATTAAAGAAAGGACCACTGATTTTTCATTATATTCAAACCATTTTGCTATTTATTTTCAAACATTGTTTAAACAATCTATAAAAGAAATGAAAATAATTGAAAAGTCTATTAAAACAATTATCAATTTTTAACTGACAAAACGTAAAAAAAAAACGATTTTGTGGCTTGTTTTTTTCATATTTGAAAGTTTTTTTTTTTTAATTTTCAAAACACTACAACCATACACAACACACACGTTCATATTTTTATCGGCTATGTTTGTGTGTATGAGTAAAAAATTTATGGTAATTTGAATTGAAATAATTTTGTATATAAACAAACTACTCTAACAGAAAAGAAAACCGAAAATATTTGAATTTTTTCTTTTCAAACAGAAAACAACGAAATTATTTAAATTATTTTTCTAAAAACAGAAATCTAAAAATAGAATATTTGACTGAAAATAACAACTCCTACAGACGATACATATTTTTTATAGTTTGTTTTTTATTGATTGATAAAAAAAAGTTAAACAATATGTTTCAATATATTTTAATTGACCCTTCAATTGAAAACAAACTTTACCTATTACTTTTTAAATAAACCTCAATCGGTTATGGGAAATATATTGTGATTGTATCAATAATAACAACTATAAACTAAACGAGAATTCTAAAAAATCAACGAATTCTAGTAACTAAAATTTCCTTAAGGTATTAGTGTTTTTAAATTAGTATATTTTTTTGCTAACTTTAGCACTCGGTTTTGAAAAATTAATAAAATGTTTTGCTGAAATCAGCACGAAAATTTGTAATAAGAGAATAGCAAAAATTATTACTAAAGAAAAGAAAGTGTACTAAAAATCAGTAGACAAATAGTAAAGTGCGTTTGCAAACTGTTTACAAATTTTTTAACTAACTTTTTTATCTGAGGGTACATAAGTTTGCTGAACACTTCCGATACCTAAAATGGAAGATTCACATGGTTTTCTATGCCGATTCCCAATAAACATTTACAAAAGGGGAAAACTTTAACCCCCCAAAAACATAGGGCAAGACTTAAACTTTTAAAACACCGATACACGTGTATTTTTTTCCCCCTCTACCAGAATCAGTTGTCAGAACTTTGTTATTTTGGAAAAAAAATTGATTTTGTTATAAAGTGTAAACGAAAATGCTTCTAAAGAATTTTATTTTATTTACCTTAAAGTTTATAAAAATATTTACAACCAAAACTTTTCTTAGCAATTACGGATTTAAAAGACGGAAATTTAAGTTTAATATGGGGGTAAGAAAAAATAAAACACCTTGTAAAAGAATACTTTTTTATAAAACGTTGGAAAGATAGTGGAAAATAGAGTGTTGCAAGGTACAACTATTTCAAGGTACAACACTTCCCCCTAATGACTGAATTCCTAACTCGCGATTCTACGCATCGAATAGTTTCTTAGTCGATCTTATTTATTTTAAAATTAATTCATTCATTTCTTATTATTTCTTTTATTAAATCCTATAGTCAAATTTTGAATGAATAACCTATATTTTTAAATATACTGTGAAATCATTTTGATTTTTTTTTTTTTTTTTTTTTTTTTCTTTAAGAGATTTTAAATGTCTCGTTGTATCTTGATAAAGGAGCTTTTACTTTATCTGTTCATTAATATAAATTTTCAAAAATATGTATTATGCTAAATTTTATTTCACCATAAAAAAAATCAATTTTAATAAACGAAAAAAATCTATAACATTTGCAAAATGTTTATATTAAAACTTTAAACAAATTCTTTAAAACAAAATATTAAATTAAACGAACCATGATCTTAGGCAAACATCACATTGTAAAATTTCCACCCACTCATTAACAAGAAGACAGCCAGCTGAGTAAAAAACTAAATTGCTTAAGAAAATCTTGTTTTCTTCCATTTGTTTGAAATAATGTCTACAAAATAAATGTTCATTTAAACTGGTTTCAACGAACCAAGAAAACCAACAAAATGTAATGAAACTTTTTTAATTATGCACGCCAAGCGACAACAATAAATGAACAACAAGAGTAGTAAAAGAGAAAAAAAAGTAATAGAAACTAAGAAATTTAACAAAGTAAGGATATTTTGCAGAGGACGTCTTAGGGAGAACGGAAAGAAGTTGAAAAGTGTTAATATCTTACTGAGGAATTGCTAAATGTTGCTACATAAGAAAAAATGCGACATATAAATCTGACGCCATTTTTAGCAAAACTCCCGCAAAAAGTCACATATAAGAGATGAGATTAGTTTTGGCAAATAATAAGGGCATTCCTAAATATTGAAACAAAATACCCCAGTGTAGAAACGGTAATGACATATCATTATTTTTTGGACTACCAGTAATGACACCCACTTACCTTCTGCATTATTTTAAAACATATAATAATGAGTTACTGATAATGACTTATTTTTATCATTATTTCAAATAGAAAATAATTTTCTAGATTTTTTTCAAAATTTTTTGAAATATATTTTTAGACTCAATATTTTTTAAACCCTGGTAAGGATATATGTAACCACATATTTTTTTGATTTTTGTATGTTGGCGAGTAAGTTACTTGTGTGCAGCAGGTCAATTATGTTTTTATCTATTAAATATTACATGTCGATATAGCTCAGATGGTAGAGCTATTGACTAAAATAAAAAACATTTTTTTTTATATAATTTATTTTTTTGAAAATCTATTTTTAGACTCATTATTTTTGTCAGTACTGGTAATCACATAGGTAACGATATATTTTTTGATTTTTCGTATGCTGGTTTGTAACCATAACTCATTATTTTTCGCGACATCGCCATATAAAGGTAATAAGAAATGTAATAACAAAAGTAAGTAGTTACCATTACCAAGTATGTAGTTACATAACCACATATTTGGTAATGATTTCTACACTGGGACGTTTAAGATAACTTTTGAGTCGAATGTGTAGAATTAAAGATTCGTTGAGACAACTAATTTTTTTACCAACTGATTGATTTGTTGGTTGGAGCCATCGATATATATGTTTGTGGCCACAGAAATTCGGTTAATATAACAAAATATCGGTTATAACAATATATATTAATCACGCACACATTTAATTGCGACAGTCAAATAAATCGGTTATTTTAATCAAACCAGACCAATTCACAAAAATTCGGTTGTCACAATGAATCTGGGGGGATAACCGCGTAACTCAATTCGAAAAAAAATTTTCGAATTCGTAAATCTTGCAAATATTGTTAAAAATATGATTCTGTATAAAAATTCTACTTTTTAATTTAATGTTATCCTAAAACTTGTACACTACACATAAAAATTCAAAAAGTAAAATTTTTGCTAAAATTTTTCTTTTTACGAAAGGTACAAAATTTACGAATTCGAAAATTTTTTAGAATCGAGTTACGCGGTAACACCCCTGTTTTCTGTGTGATTTATTTATTTTTTAAGAAATTACATTGTTATGTAAACACCCTTAATACATTTCTTGTTTGTGTTTATTTGCCCATCTTAATACGCCAGACATTTAAAAATGTTAAAAACAAAGTAGAAATTATTATCACTTTACAAAACCATTACCGAAATCATCACCATACATCCCAATAAGCACATAGGTTTTAAAAATTCAAGTGCTTTAAATTTTGCTTGAAGTAAAGTATATTTCAAATTCTAGCACTTGTTTATTTAACAAAAATATTTCAAACTTGAATTTTTGTTTCCCTTTTGCTGGAGTATGCTATTGAAATAAAATGTAATAAAAGTTGAATTCAAGCCTTGAAACTGGAAAACAGGGCTGGAATTGAAATTGATTTCAAGTTGAATTCCAGTGAAAATGTTTATAGGGATACAACAAAAGTTATTAAACTTAATTTTAGACATTTTTTATAGAAAAAGGTTTTACTTTGAAAAAATTTATTCGTAGAATTTACTTTAAGAAAATATTTGCTGTAATATTCAGATGCGAAAGGGAGAATTCTATTTGGCACAAAGAAAATTTTTATTAATCTAATAAAACGTTTTACATGTTAAATTCCAACGATAACACTGTGAGACAAATGGTAGGGGTCAGTGATCGGGAAGGGTTCAAACTACCGGGGAAAGTTATATCGGTAAAAAAAAAGTTATACGTGTCCCGGCGTTTCGCTGGGTCACCCCTAGGAATCGAGATATATCGATTTGACCTTTGGTGGTCTTTTTTTTTGACATAACTCGAGAACCACTAGTCCAAGTTTGCTCAAACAATTTAAAAAAAATTCAAAATTACAATTCCTTTAATCTGTTCATATAACGTTTTTCTATATACTCAACAGTTTTGCCGGTAAAAATAAATGTATGAAGAAAAAAATATTTTTTGCCTAAAATATTAAAAAAAAGTAATAAACAAAAGGTTATTGATTTTTATGGTAGCGGTAACAAACATTTATTTTTACCGGCAAAACTGTTGAGTATATAGAAAAACGTTATATGAACAGATTAAAGGAATTGTAATTTTTAATTTTTTTAAAATTGTTTGAGCAAACTCGCACTAGTGGTTCTCGAGTTATGTCAAAAAAAAGATATATCTCGATTCCTAGGGGTGACCCAGCGAAACGCCGGGATACGTATAACTTGTTTTTGACCGATATAACATTTCCCGTTGGTTTCATCCCATCCCGATTTTGACTGTCGCATAGTGTCATTGATTATATGAACAAATTTATGAATTGCCTGCAAATGGCGCCGGATGCTTGTTCGCAAATTTTGATGAAATTTAGATATTTGTATTTATAATAAAATGTAAGTAGCTCCTTAGACTATGGACTACATACTTTGGCGAAGATAAGATTTCTGTTCTTTGTAATACTGGTTTAAAACAGTTGTTTTGAATATTATAATAAATACTACCAAAATAGTACTGGTGTAGTAAACAGCTACTTTCGTTAGACATTTAAAAAATAAAAAATTTCGTTGAACTTTTTAAAATTCTTTTTTAGTTTATATTTGCTATTGTTTATTCTAATTTTGCAAATAAAGGTCGAACATTTTTATTGTACTCGTATCTGCAATGTACGAAAACGTAACAATTGGTGAACCGTTTGGCATGTTGACTTCAAATTTTAAATAGGCTAAAGTAATTGCATATGTTTTTGGCAGGGGTATGGCATCACCAAAAAAATAAGTTATAACAAAATCGTTATCACTGGATGGCACTTTATTAAAAAAATTGACAATTTTCTTTTTTTTTTAAATTTAAATAATAACAAACAATAAAGCAAAAAAACAAACGGATATATCAAATTTTATTAATTGAATATATTCCGCGTTGGTTTTTTCTTATTGTGAGCAATTTTCAGCAGTTTTTGAGTTTTTAAATGTAGGCGCAGTTGATATTAAATAGTTGCTCCGGTAATACTAAATTTCAGCGCCCTCTACCGGTGAGTAGTGTAAGTTTTGATTACCTATCTCTATAATTAATAGTCTGGTTTTTGGAGTCCAAAGAAATGTTATTAAAGACAGACTGGAATAAGTTCACTACGATCCTTTGGAAAGACCTAAAAAAGAACTCCACCATATCTTTCCGAATGAAATTTGGAGAACTTCAAGTGAAATTAATTGTGAATTCTATTTGGAATTTGTCAAATTTGATCTTAGATCTGAACAAAAATAACGGTAATTAATTGTTTTTTTACAATATTGAGAAAATTTTAAGAGAAATTTCGATTTTTTATTTCGAAATGAGATAATTCTAAAATATAGTAGCATTTACCACTTCAAATTTAGAAAATTCCATTAGAAGTTCAGTTCTGCAATTTTAATGAAAAAAATTCAAAATAAAATTTAGTCTTTTTCCCAAAAGCACCGTAAGTGGTTTTTCACGTGAAAAATTTTTACTCAAACTTTAATTTTACTCAAATTTTAATTTAAATTATAAAAATGAACAATTTTTCAATTTTATATCAAAAACACAATCACAATATACAAGAAATGTGATTTTTCCCCAAGAAAAATTCATTGTCGTGGAAAATTATCATTTTTTTTATATGGAGGAGTATAACAATTTTTTCAGGTGAAATCCGAACAACTTACGGTGCTTTACTATCAAACAGTATTTTACTTTTAAAGTCGACTTTATATTTAAACGGCTTTGTTCATTTTGTGTATGAAAATCCTAAAGAAATATTTACATTTTCAAATATTTTAATTGGTTGAAAATAAATTAACCAATCAGAATGCTCCAAAAATAACCAATCAAAGCATGCTGCCACCCAAAATTTTAACTAAAGTCAACAAAAATATACATTTGGAAAAATTAAATAGTACCTAAGGGCGTTTATTTTTATTTAAAAAATTTTCAATTGTATTAAAAAATGCGAAATTTTAAAATGAAATTTCTTTTTGTAATTTAAATTAGAAAAATTTCAAACGAAATTGATCTACATACAATTTTGAAAATCTAATTTGAAATTTAGATCTTTTTACTACATTTCTCCACAAACTTTAATTTTTTTATAATCAAAATGATCAGTTTTCTAATGAATTTGTTAAAATATCTATTGAGATTTTTTAAATGACGACTGGTTAAATGAAAATAAGGAAAAAATTTTATATTTCATATTATTATTCATAACAAATTTGTATTTCTTTCACTTTATCCTTTTTGTCTCTCCTTTTTCCCTCTTTTTCCTTTTTTCCTTTTCTTTTTCGATTTCGCATGCTCTAGAGTCAAACAAGCTTGACTTTGGAGTGGAATAAAAAAAGATTGCAATATAAAACGAGTAAAAAGGTTAAAGGCGGGCATGCCGACTATACAATACCCTACACCAGTCTGGTGTATTGTTTGGATCCGAAATTCGAATGGGTTAAAATGGGGCTTGTGTCAAAATTTTCTATAATGTGAGTCAGCGCACCAAATTCCATTAAAATATCTTAATATTTGCGACCTGCAGTTTGTAACCAAGCCAATTTTGGGGGGACCCTTATATGGGCACTAGTTCTAAACATGGACCGATGTTCACCAAAATCAATAGGCTTCGTCCTTGGGCCAACATAGGTCTATGTACCAAACTTCATCAAAATATATTAATATTTGCGACCTGCAGCGTATAAACAATATAATTTTGGTGGGACCCTTATATGGGCACTAGGTCTAAACATGTACCGATGTTCACCAAAATCAATAGGCTGCGTTATTGGGCTAATATAGGTCTGTGTACCAAATTTCATCAAAATATCTTAATACTTACGACCTGCAGCGTATAAACAATATAATTTTGGGGGGACCCTTATATGGGCACTAGGTCTAAACATGGACCGATGTTCACCAAAATCAAACTTGTTCGTCCTTGGGCCAGCATAGGTCTGCGTACCAAATTTCATCAAAATATCTTAATATTTGCGACCTGTAGAGTGCGCACAAGATTGCATGGACAGACAGACAGACAGACAGACAGACAGACGGACGGACGGACAGACAGACGGACATCGTTAAATCGAAATAAAAAAAAATTCTGAGCCGATCGGTATACTATAAGGTGGGTCTACGACCAATATTTTGTGGTGTTACAAACATCAGCACAAACTTATAATACCCTGACCACATAGTGGTGTAGGGTATAAAAATGTATTAATATGAAAGAGAAAAGAACTAAATTTGCTACAGATTGAAGTTCTCCATCATTGTAAACGTACCTTTACTGTTGCTTTAAACTGTTTGTATAAATTTTCTAGCAATTTATTTCCAATACAAATTTTATTTTTAATAGTCTCTGGAAAAATTACCTCGAAAAAAATAAGTAGTTTTGCCAAAATAAAATTTAAAAAAAAAACATAGAAGCATTGTTTTTAAGAGAAGCTACACTCAATTTTTCCTATTAATTAATGTGTTGCTTTCTTTGAAAAGGCGATAGAGAAGAGATGAAAGGTGGTGAAAGATGAAGGGCTTCAAATGCGGCAACAATGTAATTGCGCGAGATGTTAAATTTTAGAACAGCTGTTGCGCGCCATCTGATGGTGAGTTGGCGAAATTTATTGAAGCTGTTTAGTTCATAGCCCTCTTATATTATTTTCTTCGGTGGGATTAAGTGCTATGGGAATACCGAAGGTAGACGTTGCAATATGTATTAGACATACAAAAATCATAAATATTATTTTTTACAAATTGATATTGCGGTCGCTGTGAATCGAACCCGCAACCTCATGTGTAACAGTCCAACGCGCTAACTATTACACCACAGCACCCACAAGTGATTGCACTAATGCGGAAAATAAATGTTACAATTTATTACTTTCCTTTTAAAATTTTGAACGAAAATACACTAAAGTGAAAACTTCTAATGCTGCAACCCGGGTAAAAATCTTAATATGGTGTCATATATAATTATATCCTATTTGATAAATCCCCATATACAACCACATACAGCTTGATCCGAATAATGGGTCATCTACATGTGTCTAATTATATAAAATTAGATATAATTTGATACAGTTTGATCTGAGATTTGTACATATCCAGGACATCATATTACATCAAATTCGATATAAAAATATCTGATTTTATATAATTTTGTCTGATAGTAGGTATTTTTTTTATGCATACCAGCTATTAAATTGACATTGAAATTTGCATAGTTTGAACAAGTTTAAAGGCCCAATTTTATAACATAAAATAAAAATTTAGTTGAATGCTTTTGTCTTCTAAATTGTATGCATCATTTTTTAACATTATTTTACATGCAAAAAAATCACGTGAAAATTATTTGGCTACTCCATAGCTCTTAATTTGCAGACTACTAAATTTGATGTTGAACTATATATTAATTTCTAGGGGATTATATAGAAAGTTATATAAAATTACAAGAAAATATTTTTTTTTAGTATGACGACACATATAACTTAGTATCAAACCATATATAATCATATCGGTCACTACATATATTTTGATTAGTTTTATATGGCTTATGTAGTTATATATGGAGTCAGATTTAGGGATATGTAATAACATCATTTACCATATAAAAAATTCGTTGAAAAAATAATATCAGATGTAGTTGTATATAATGAAATGTGCCTTAATGTGACTCCATTCATTGTCAGATATAACCGAATCACATTATATATGACAACCCTACTAAAAAAAATTATATGACTTTTGATATTATATATAATTATATCCGAAAAATGAGAACATCTAATTACATCAAATTAGATCGTATTGTGATCATATTAGATCTAATTTGACGCAATTAGATCTAATATGATGGAATAAGATATGGTTTGATACAATTTTATCCGGATTTTGTCCTCATCCAAATGTATCAACTATAATATAATCATATCTAACTAGACATAATGGTATACAATTCGATACAATTGTACATAATTATATGAGGCATATGTAACTATATATAGGTCTATATATAATTGGATATTGTAATATGTTGTACTATATTTTGTGCAATATATAACAAGATATAGTTATATATTTAGGACATAATTTCGTAAAATTTTATATAATTATATCTTGGTATATATGTTCCAATATATAATTATACAAAATTTTATATGATAATATATGACTATATCAAAACTTTTTTACTTGGGAATATTTAACTATTTTTACTCGGCAAATGAAATAAGTTCTTTTTCCAAACGGAAGAGATGTTTCACATATTTTAGTGTATAATATGTTGAAAATTTGGGGAACACAAAGAAATATGCGATTTCAAAAATTATATTGTGGACAAAAATCTTGGAAAAAGTCCATAAGTCGACTTATATTGATTTGTCGAAAGTCCCTAGATATGTTTATATGTACCATATAAAATGAGACAGAAAATTTGTCCAGTATTTGATGTAATATAAAATTATATCCAAAGGGCGATTGACAAATTTTCTAGTGTGAATCTGAATGAGGTATATATTATTTTGTCCAAAAGAAAATTGTATATTTTTGAAATATGAAATCATATAAAAATATATATTATTTTGGTTTACCTATTAATTAGTTATATATAACGTCATATAAAATAAGATTAACCGTATCTAATTGTAAATGCAATAAACAATAACATACTGATCGATATGTAATGACATGCAACTAAATATGACAGCATATTAAAATTTTTTGAGAAAGAAAAAATTATATATGGATACATATAATTGTGTCCGGTTATATACATTGGCGTACCAAAACATATATGCGTATATAAAATTATATATTGTTATGTACAAACGTTATTAATCGGGTACTTATAAATTTTAAATCGTAAGCGTTACTCATCTATAACAGAGATGGTCGCGTAACATGATGTGTTCGTGAGTTAAGTTATTCATGCCTGATAGTGTGTAAAAAGTATGTTATTCCTGTGGAGGCGTAATTAATTATTTTTTTTTCCTTCGTCAGCTTACGTGATCGTGAATCAAAAATCACTCACGTACCCATCTCTAGTATAAAACATTTGAATCAGCTGTGAAAGTAAACGACCTCCATTACTTTTTATATTACAATATATAACATACATGGGCAAATACGGCCCGTCAACCAATTTCGTGCAGCCCTTCACTAATTTTAAAGCAATCAAATTTCTTTTTTTAAATTTTAAACAAAATTAAAAAAAATTAAATTAAATAAAAAAAAAGTAAAATCAGAATTTTAAAAAAAAATACAGAATATAGAAAACAGCGATAACAAAATAAACATTAAATGGAGCTTTAAAAAAATTTCACTGGTCAACAAATATCGACTTTTTTGCACAAACTTCCTCTAAAACTTTTTACAGTATTTTCGCCTCCTACGTACGAATTTTTAGTGAAAAATTCCTTCTTCTTTATTTAAACCTTAAGTCTGGGAAAAATATTTTATGGCTCAATATAAAAGAACTTAGGAATCTCTTAGTTTTTTATAGGTTTGAATTCAAAAATATACCTTTCATTTAAGGAAATTTTTAAGGCCGTTCTACGGACTCCGTAAGGATCGCTAAAATTTACTTTTGGGAATTGCTCTTGAAGCACTTAAAATTGGTAAAACAGTTAGACACAATAAAATTTTATTCATAAATTTATAGAAATAAACCTGTGAAAATAACAAAACAATTAGTAGTTTTTCTGCTATTTTTACAGGTTTATTATTTAAAAGTGACTTTACAGAAAATTTTTTGCCGATTTTCGCTAAATATTAGTAAAATTAGAAGAGCAAAAAAACTGTTAAATATAATATAGTAATCCTGCTAAAATCAACAGAAATGTATGACGAAAAATGGTAGACTGCTGATTTCATAAAAATAGATTTTTATTCTCTCAAAACAATTAAAAATTAGAAATTTATTAATTTAGTTCGAGACCAATTTCCTTATTATGAATTAACATAATAAGTACTTTTTTCAAAAACTGCTATTTTTCTTCATCAGGATACTCTCCTGACAAATACTTCACCGAGTTTTTGCTTTCAAAAACCTCTACACTTTCAGGAATGAAAAGACGATCGTTTCGGGGATTTTCCAGACCCCCTTCATGAGGTTTCTTTAGAAAGTGGTGGCGGTAGTGCAATGCAATTTGAAGCATCAAAATCTCATATTAAATGTAGTCTGCTACGTCAATTTTTTAAAAAATTAAAACCCAACATTTTAACAATTAAAAGTTTTCTTTGAGTTTGATAATTATATTAAAATTATATATTATACAGCAAAATTTGTTGATGATTCTAATTTTTTTATTTTAATTAACTAACATTTAGCTGAAATATAACTAAAATTCTGTATATTAATCAGCTTTATTTTTGCTATTTTTATCTCATTAATATTTAGCAAAGAAAATCTGCTTCTTTCTGCAGTTTTTTATGCTAGGTAATTTTTAGCAGCCTTAGCAAAACTTTTTACAGGCTTTTTTCTATTAGTGCACTTACTTGATCAACCAATCCACTTTTGACGGGATTATACCGCTTTATAAAGTATTGCAGGCGGCAGCCTTGAATTTTTATCCCATTTTTAAAGTAAACAAATCCGCCATATCCCAATTTTTTAATATGTTATTCAACTTTTGAATATAGTTTTCATAATTTATTTTTTCTAGAGTTCCCAGCCAGCAAACGAGTCCAAAAAGGAATTAGAAAAGTGCTCAAAATATATTATTAAACTTTCACTTGTATGAAAGTGCTGCATTAAGAAGGGCTTTTTTTTATTAAAAAATTACTCAAAGAAATATTTAAAAAATTTCTTGTAAAAGTTTTAGGATAAAAATAAATTAAAAAGTAGAATTTTTATACAAAATTATATTTTTAACAATATTTGCAAGATTTACGAATTGGAAAATTTTTTCGAATCGAGTTGTGCGGTTACCCCCCAGATTCGTATTAAGAAGGGCAATATATTTGGATCCAAAATCATAAAAATATAAAAGATTTTAATGTACTTCTCCGCAATATTGACTCATAAAGTATTTCCCTGGGTGAGGGAATAAAAAAAGAAAGACCCACAACTCGAAGGCTATTCAGTGGACCTTTTTTGACTTTAGATCCGGGCTTAGGAAACCAAAATACTCAAAAAAAAAAAGGTTTTAGCAGAAGGCTGTACAAAAAAATAATTTTTGTCGAGTAATGTATTAATTGGTGCGGCCCTCAGTAAGTTTGTGAAATCCCAAATTTGGCCCTTCAAGCCACTTATGTGCCCATACCTGATATATAAGAAGTATATGATGTTTGTAATGCTACATTTGCCAAAATGCTTAGTCCTGGTTATTTTTGTCGTCCTTGTTATTGTTGTTGTTGTCGTTACATTGTCATAAATTCGCGTTTATTTACTTAATGTTGTTTGAATTTCTTTTGTTTTGCATACGTTTTGGCATTTTTAGCGACATTTTATGAATTATTTGTCTACAACATTTACAACCCTTTTATGTTGTGCTTATGCTTTTTTTAGATTGTTAGTAAACTTTAACTACAAACATAGATAAAATGAAAAATCTTATATGAAAATTTTAATAACTTGAAAAATTTATTAAAACATGTTGTTTGCGCTATATATTTCCCTTATTTAATTTTTTGGAAATACAATATCTAATATCCGTTTATATACCCGTAATATGCTCATGTAGCAAAGCCCTAAGGCAGTTTTACAACCATTATTAAGTTGAAAACATTGTTGCTCCATAAACATACGCACTGTTTAATAAACAGCAAAAAAGAAAAAAAAGATGTCGCGTATTTTATGAAACAAATGAGGTGTAACACACCAGTCAACAACAAAGGATCTTAAATGTGGCTTTATATATCTGCTACTACTACCATCATGGCTATGACTAGCACTACTAATGCTGCCTCCAGTGTGCTCCATTTACTACATGTTTTAACACGACACAAATGTGGCAAACCATACCAATGGAAAAAGCTTTTCTGGGCTTCTCTAGTTTCCCTTTTATATTTTTACTCACGTATTTGACGTTGAGGGTCACGTTGCATGAAAACAACAAATATAGGTATGAAATGATGTACTCCATTATTGGAACAACATGAACAGGAGTTTCATTTTAAACTCTTTTATTTTTGTGTTGTTGTTGCCTCGTAAATATTATTCTAAACTCGTATGTAGTTCAAAGAACTTTAAATATGTACTAGAAAAGTACGTTTGAGCAGGAGGTTATGTTTATGAGCTTTGAAAGTAATTTACGCGTATTTGTCACTTCTGTCATTTACAATGGTTGTTATGAAGTGTGCTTAAAAAATAAGGGAAAAAAGTAAGTGAAGTACATAATATACTGCTATATAAAGAAATTCAAAACTTCTATAATTCAGTTTTTAAATTAAATAAATCTAAAAATGTAAGCAACGTTTTTTTCAACTCTTTTTCTATTTTTCTAAAGAAGGTAATTAATAAGTATTAAAAACAAAAGTTAAATAAAGTATACCAACACAAACAAACACTCTCTTAAACGATTATACTAATACATACAAATTTTAATGTATATTTACTTTTAGGCTTATCAGGGATATTAATCATCACATACACATTAGACTTTTAGATCCTTATCACACATATTTAGTATATGAAGTCATATGTTAAAATTCTCTTTGATAAAACAAACAAAACAAAACAACACAAGCAATAACTTGACCAATGTCAACATATAAAACAGATACATTGAAACATCCTATAAAAGTAAACTAGACCTTTGTCCAAAAAGGAAACATTATGAAAATTCATACTTAAAAGACACAGTAAACGACGACATGATAAAAAGAGATTTTAACACATTAATAAACATAAAATCTTCGTCTTTTGTATAAATTTCTTTGAAACCCTAAGGCTTGTTATAAATAACTGAATAAATAGATTTGAAAACAAGCTACTTTATAATGAATCCTTATTTATGTTTTGAAAATTTGGTTTAAAATTTCAATACGTTCATTATGTAAATAATATGAGGGATTGAGTAAACAAAGAATAAAAGTTGAAAAATATTAAATTAACACCTAGGGCAAAGAGTCTTGTTTTAAATAAGTTTTAAAAATTAAATTAAATTTTTGAACAAAACAAAAAGTTAAAATTAATATAAAACGACAAAGTTTAAACATGCACTCACAATAACTTTACCGTAAAAGTTAAACAGTTATTTAGAAAGTAAATCAGTAAAGTTGTTTTAATTAAATAAGTAGTTAAATTGTGAAGAAATACAATATATTAAAAAAAAAATTTTTATCAGTCATTCAATAAACAAAATACGGATTTTGGCGTATAAGTTAAAATAGTCGGTCAAAGATTTTCTGTTAAAAACAATCAGTTCTTATAATGTATTTCATTTTAAAATAAACCAGCAAACTATTATTTTTACCGACTTTGGCAGTTATTTAATTCACAATTAATAATAAACGACAAAATACAATTGTTTTAAATTGAAAGTAGGTAGGTAGTCGTTTTTAACTTAAGTCGGTTTTACAATGCGGCAGTACTCCACACTGCAGAGTGGAGTTCATTAAAATAGAGATGGCATGATACAAAAAATATGTAAGTGCGAAAAATAAATCAACAAAATTCACTCTGCAAAGTGGAGTACTCTAGCACTGTGAATCTGACTTTATTATACCCCACACCACTACGTGGTCAGGGTATTATAAGTTCACACAGAGAAAAAATATGCCATTTTACAACTGAAATTCGGTCACATCTACTAAAATAGGTTGGTGCAACTGAATATTGGTTATCACAACAAAATTCGGTTTCTACAACTGAATTTTAGTTGCAATTCCCAAAATATTTAGGAATCACATTCCAATATGGTTTCATCAACCGAATTTATTGGTTGTAACAAACAAAATAGGCTTAGCAATTCGGTTGGCAATTTTTTTTCCTGTGTGTTTGTGCTGATGTTTGTAACACCAAAAAATATTGGTCCTAGACCCACCTTATAGTATACCGATCGGGTCGGAATTTTTTTATTTCGATTTAACGGTGTCCGTCTGTCCGTCCGTCTGTCTGTCTGCCCATGTATTTTTGTGCGCACTCTACAGGTCGCAAATATTAAGATATTTTGATGAAACTTTGTAAACCGACTTATGTCGGCCCAAGAACGAAGCCTATTGATTTTGGTTAAAATCGGTCAATGTTTAGACCTAGTGCCCATATAAGGGTCCCCCCAAAATTGGCTTGGTTACAAACTGCAGGTCGCAAATATTAAGATATTTTAATGAAATATGGTTCGCTGACTCACATTATAGAAAATTTTGACACAAGTCCCATTTTAACCCATTCGAATTTCGGATCCAAACATTAGTTGGCTTTTAACCAGACTGGTGTAGGGTGTTGTATAGTCGGCATGCCCGACTTTAACCTTTTTACTCGTTTTTTATTGTTTTAATGCTCATAAGGAAATTTAAGGAAAATATGTATATTGTGAGTGTATAGTTAAGTACTAAAATCACAGGCTATTTTTAGTTTTGTGTGAGAGAGAAGGTTTTGTGGATTTTTTTCTTTTTGCATGGACCAACACTTAAGAGGTGCCCCATATAAATGCAGTGCAGAATATGAAGAAGAGGAAATTGTATTCCCCCTTCAGTCTGATGTATATGGTATAGTTAGTGAGCAGATCAGATGAGTCGAGGTAGTTCCTACACCGGTTTAAGAAACCACGGCACTTGAATGCTTCTTTCGACACTTGAAAAATATGCTTGTTTGAACAGACTTCGCACTGAGTTCTCATGCCCAGAACATCAAGAGTGTCCGATTTCTTAATATCAATACCACTCATATGTACAGATGACAATGTTGGTTCTACAGCTCTATGGGACAACAACGAGATTATCCCATGCCAATATTTATTTTGTTGGGATAATCTCGTTGTTTTTACAAATGTTATTGACAACAAATACACAAACATACATATAATAGTAATAGGGCATTCAATCGATTAATATTTGTTCGATTAATGGAATAATTTTGCCCAAAAATTGTTCAAATAATTTAAAATTTCTAAATTTCGAATAACGAATAATTCGAATAATTTATTACGATTAATCGATCAATCGAAAATTGTAAAAAATGCAAAAATATTTAAAAATTATATTTTTTATTATTTCAATTATTCGTTATTCGAAATTCAGAAATTTTAAATAAACTTATTTAAAAATTTTTTAAAAAACAGTTTGCTGCAGGCATGTAGGTACCTATCCGGATTTCATTCTTAACTAAGAAAATCATTAAGGCGCGACTTTTTAGAATTTTTAGAAATATTTGTTAGGTTAAACTCAATGAGAAATTCTTGTTTTCGTCTACAAGCCTTACTGAATGTCTTAAATATATAAAAAACAAAGACAACAAAAAACTCACATTTTGTTTTTTCATCTGTAGTGAGACTTATTTAGGTATAAATAATTTTTAAGTTATTTTTTTTTTTAAGATTTTTAAAAATGTTGATATTTAACGAAACTGTTAATAAATAATGTTCAGTGTTATAAAGCTTGTGATATGATTTTACTTTATACAGGGCGAATTAAAAGACCATAAATTACATAGATAACTCATGAGAATGTTTTGGACATAGGGTTCTATACCTATACAAAATATTTATTGACAAAAGAAGAGAAGAGTACCTGTGTAATCTACTTAAAAAACAAATAATTTTTTATATCATAGCCAGGAGTTTTTTCAAAATACAATGTAAAAAATAAAACAAAGAAATTTACAAATAAGTTTTCAACAAAATTATGGTCAAAATAAATTTTTATTGAGAACTAAATAACTTTGCATACATACGAGCTTTTCTGAAACCAATTAAACCAACTCCCTTTGATAAAATTTTGACAAAATGTTTTTTAAATTCCCTGCGAAAAAATCATTAAAACTAAGTAAAGGGAGAGAGGGACGTAAATCTATAGGGGAAATCTATTGTCAGTTGAATTTTTCTCTACGTTTACCTTTTTTATGTACTGAAAATATGAACTGTGCTTTTTTATTTAACTAATTTTTTCCATTTTGTTGCAAAAATACAATAAAATTTTTATATTACTTTATATAAAACTTTTTTCGATTAATTAAAAAAGTAATTTCGATGAATAATAAAATTAATTTTTAAATTTTATTCGACTAACCGGTTAGGAAAGAATCCTGAATAATTATTTGCACGTTTAATCGATTAAAACAAAAAGCATATTAGTTGAATACCCTAAATAGTACCCAAAGGGTACTTTTATACAAAATTGTTGTTTTCCAAAAAGTGTTGATTTATGACTGGATTTTGCCAAATCTGTCTGATTCATATACAAAAATACAAAATTCTCGTCCCGTGGAATTTTTCGACATTATGTAATGTCTTGGTTTGTGTGTTCGAATTATCATTTTCTTATTGCAGACAACTGATGAGTTGGGGTAATGCCCTCGAAACAATTGTATTGTCTATCATAAAAATGTTCAACCGTTTTGAAACATCAAATAAATTCTAATACGACAATATTGCCAGCAAAATCGTCAGATGCAAAGAACCGGTTGGAGAACAACTTGTACTTGCATGCAACCTGTTCTAATTTATGTTCTATCATCGGTGATTTTTATTTGAGTTTGTCCCAAAAGCAACAGGTTCTGTTCCTCCAAACTAGAACAGGTTACTTTGGAACCGGTTCTGCGACAGTGAAGCATTCTATTTTTTCTAGAACCTGTTCCACGGAACCGGTGGTAAAAACACCTGTTCTAGAACAGATTAAACGGAAACCAGTTCAAAAAAATTTTGCTGGGTTATATTATAATTTGGACTTGAGGTAGAACAATATTCTAACTAAATATATAAAATAAAATGTTCTAAAAATAAACTGGTTTATAACAAATTTATATAAAAACGTGTACTAATGTTATCTGCGCTGGTTTCAGCCGAATTAGCAATTGTAGTATGTCTGTGAAACATCTAAACTTGGGAGGTAACAGATAAATTTTACTTGTCTTTCAAAGATTTCCTTTCACATTATTCTTTGCAGGCTTGTTAAATTTAAGTGCGGTGAATCAGACAGTCATTTTAGTGTGCCATAATGTGGTGGTGCCTAATCGATATCTATTAAGTTATATGACCAGTTTCGGATTAATTTGAAAATAAGAAAGATATGGTTGGTATTTTATGAAAATGTAATATAAACTCCTTTTTTTATTTAAACCTGACTTCTTCCTGAGGAAGTTTCTAAAAGAAAAAGTTCTCAGAATCTAAGGCTTATAGAAGAAAATATCAACATATTGGGTCACATGAATAAAACTTAGCAATTACTTCGAAGTAATTACTTTGGGCTTAGGAATGAATGGCTTTTAACTCTTAATTAAATTTATAGTCTACTCCCAAGCAGACTAGATTTGTGAAGTAATTGCTTAAAAACCCTGTATTTCCCCCTATTAGTAATATCTATTTTTTATTCATATGAACCAATGTCATGTTTATTTTTTATAAACAATATGACAAAAATCTAAGGATTTCCATAAAGAAAGTGTTTACTCTAGTATCCGTCGCTTTTCCAACTACATTTTCTTATCAAAAAAGGCATCTTGTTCTGAAAACGTTCTTTTATCAAAATGTCTAAAATCTGAAACATTTTCTAAAGGAAGATGTGCCCAGTATATGAGACTTTTTCTGTAGATAAGTAGCACATAGTCTAAGGCTTTTCAGTTGTAACAAGTGGACAAAAACTGGTGAAATATTTTTATAAAAAAAATTATAAGATTCTGAGGACTTTTTCTAAATAAAAATCCTCAGACATTTCTACCAAAAACTGTTAGCTTCTGCAGAATTTCTGCTAGATATTTTGACGATGTTTTCCTGTAGAAAAACTGTTAGATTCTCATCAGTTTCTGGTGACATTTTCCTTTAAAAACCATTTGAATCTAAGGACGTTTTCCAATAGAAACCCTGAGACTTTTGCTATGGAAAATCCCTTTGACTCCAAGGACTTTCTCCTATGGAAAATGCCTCTAATTCTAAGGACTTTTTCCTATAGAAAAATCCTAAACTTTTTCTTATAAAGAAATCCTTAAATTCTGATGTCCTCCTCTCCGATTCCGAGGACTTTTTCCCATAAAAACCCCTCACCTTTTCCGAAGTAAAAACACAGAATATAAAGGGAAAAATGTGCTGAATTTAAGGCTTTTCCTATAGGAAAAAGTGCTGAGGAGTTTTCTAAAAGAAAATTAATTCATAATCTGAGGGTTTTCAATGAAAAAGTCTTCCCACAATTCGAGGCTTAAATATTTTAGTAATAAAATATTTTATAAATGATTTTACTCTTTTATTTTTGGGTACTTTAACGTATTTAATATGGTAAATTTACACACAAAAATGGTAAATTTGCTCATCTTGTGTGTAACTTCTTTTATTATTCATTTACGCGCTGGGAGTAAATTTACCACATTTATAGTAGGAGTTCAGTTTCCTACTATAAGTTGGGTAAATTTGAACAAAAATTAACCTTTTGCTCTAAATTTTTAGAGCAAAAAACATTCATTTTTAAAGTATCCATGTAGACTTTCGACTTTACGTCGTCCCAAAGAAAAACGACCAGAGATGTGATATCTTATGATTTATGGGGCTATTGCACTGGTCAATTATACCGTATTTCTTTCACTATAGTGAAATGTTAAAAAATGTCTAAAAAATGTTTGTAAATTTACTACTATAAAATGGGTAAAATTTTGTTTAATTTTACGAAAATTCGGTAAATATAAACAAAAAATGCGTAAACTTTTTTTGTACACACTTTTATACGCAATAATACACACACAAAGTATTTTTAGACATTATGTGCTTATAAATAAACACATTGTGCCTAAAATTACTATTGTTTTGTTAAATAAAATTTTTACGCACAAAGTTGGTAAATAAACTATCCAATAATAGTAATAAATACTCTGACATTTCAAATTGGAAAAAATTGAAAAAAAAATTATAAATAATAAAAAGAAAAAGCGAAAACGGATTATTTTTTGTGAATTACAACATTTCCACAAACACATTAGAGTCTGGAAATAGCAACATAAGCATGAAATTGATTTTGGTAATTATTATTAACGCATGTGGTAGTCTAAACCTCATTTCAAAATTGAAAACGCCGTAAGAGAGACACGGCCTACGCAGGAACTACTGGGTGCAATAACTCCTGCTCAACAAAATGCCTTCTTTGCAAGGGAGGCAGTCAACCAACAAACGTCAACAATAACGGGAGAAAACGCCGTAAGAGAGATACGGCCTAGGTAAAACAACTGGGTGCGATGACTCCTGCTCAACAAAATGCCTTCTTTGAAAGGGAGGCAGTAACCGTCAACAATAACGGGAGAAAACGCCTTAAGAGAGATATGGCCTACGTAGGAACAACTGAGTGCAATGACTCCTGCTCAACAAAATGCTTTCTTTGCAAGTTAGGCAGTACTCAATGAATACTGACTTTGTTGAGCAGGAATCATTGCACTCAGTTGTTCCTGCGTAGGCCATATTTCTCTTAAGGCGTTTTCTCCCATTATTGTTGACGGTTACTGCCCCCTTTCAAAGAAGGCATTTTGTTGAGCAGGAGTCATCGCACCCATTCAATAGTTATAACAAAATTTGTATATGAATTTTATACAAATGCCTTGAGATCCCAAAACGACTAATTTGGACATAAACGATTATGAGAGAATGAGTCGGATATTATTATTAATAAAATACGTACTAAAAATTAATTTGTTATTTTATTTAAAAAAATTTTTGGGTGGTGCTTAAAGTTAGCACACCTGTTGTAAATGTACGCATTATATTTTATTTTTACGCACTTTCTGTGGATTTTTGCGCATTTTTTGTGGATTTTTACGCATTTTATGCGTACATTTACACGTGAAACGTGCTTTTTTACACACAAATTTAGTAAATTAACACACTAATTTCAAAATTTCATTTAATATTTACGCACTTTCAATGTAAAATTACAAATTATTTGTGCACCAACTTAAACACAATGTGCGTATTTTTTTTTCAATTACGCACATGGAGTAAATTTACCCAATTTACAGTAGGAGTCCAGTTTCCTACTATAAGTTGGGTAAATTTCAACAGAATTTAATTAGAGTGTAGCTGTGGGGCAAGTAGCAGCGTTTTGTTGGTTCTAAATGCTGTCGAGATCACGGACTTCAATTTCATAATAATGGGCGCCATTCACAGCTACATACCGGGGAGCATCATTTTTGAAGAAACCACAATACACCGTTGTTTTGTCTAGATGTAATGGTTGCTCTTTTGCCTTTTCGGTTGGCTCTTCAGTCCAAATACAGCAATTTTGCTTATAGCTTTTTTTATGAAAAGGGCTAAACTTTAACTTCTATTAATTATTTAGAAATCACCTAATCCATCATTTGTCATTGCTAAAGCAAATCGCTCAAAATTATTGTAAGTCTTTTTCGGTTTAGCGTCATTTGTTCGTTAATAAAACCATTAAAAACGTTTAGATTATACAAAATTGTACATATACACCTGTTTCTGCTAAAATGTCTTTCAGAGTTATATAACTATCTTAAGAAGAATAGTATAGCACTTTATATATTCAATTTTGTAAATGTCTTAAGAAACAGAAAGAAAAGAAAAGGGCAAGGGGTGTTTATCACTTTGCTGCTATTAATTAAGCTTAACGAGGTTACAACACCGCCATCACCATCACATTAGCAGCCAGAAATATTTTGTTACTGGGTTGTAAAGATGTGTTTGCTGTTTGACTAAATAAACAACAGCTGCTACTGAGCTGATATTTAAGCCATAACTTAAAGTGAAAAAGTTTCTTCTATGTCTCTTTGTTCGTTTCAGAGGAAAATCCTGAAAGTTACTTAATGAATTTTGTTTTTTTTTTTATTTTTGTATATGCCCTCATCTCATTAGCATTAAAAGACATATAAAAACGCACAGAAATATTTTCGAGCATAAATATATACAAAGTTTAGTATATAAATTAGGTGGACAAACATTTTAAAGTAGCTCAAAAATTAAAAACTGCACAATTTGATTTTTTTTTTTAATTATACACAAAAAATCATGGGGTTACCTGATGTTAACCCCAATGTTTGTTCAGATAACATTTCTGATTTCTTTCGTTATTACTTCGATAATAAAAGTACCGCCTTAATTTATGTATATATGTACTTACTTTTACATAAAATTCATCTAAAAAATGTTACAAAGTATTTAACCTTGCAAAAAAGAGACTGTCTGATACTTTTATCAAAGTAAGAAAAACAACCCCTTTTTATGTTTTGCTCATTTTCATTAAAACCCTTTAGGGTGAAGAAAAATAATATCGATGATTAAAAGGTGGAGATTTAAAAGTATCATTAAAGATTAAATTAACAAAAATTTACTTAAAGTTAACAACAACAAAATAAACAAAAAAATCAATTTCTTACTTTTTAAAGTTCAAAAACTTTTCTTTAATATCTATTGCAATAAACAAAATTGTAAAAACCAATAAATTTGTTATGTTTATTGGTTTGTCCCAACGAAAAAAAAAATGTCTAAGAAGAACAACATAAAGAAAACATTACCTACTACAAAACAAACATAAAAATTGTTGTAATCTGATGCTTAAAATACCATAAATTTAAAAGGTCTTTTTAGCTTCCTGTGTTATAATCAAAAGAACAACATTGACTAAAATGGTCTTCAAATAGCGGGCAATTTAAGTTAAACTAAACAAAAAAAGACCATACTTTTTACTTCTTTTTCAATTTAAGATTAAGTTGACATTTATTGTTCACGCTTAAATCAAAGTTAAAGACAAAATAGAAAACAACAGGCTTTAAATCAGTGGTGTTCAGCCCATAGGACAATTGTCCCTGCTCAATTCACATGTATTCTTACGCTCTTGCTTTTAGTCGTCACTGAAACAGCGACGAATGAACATGAGTACGGATATACGCTGATTTTTTTTAATGTACTGAAAAAAAAAAATTAATAACAATATAGGACAAATATTTTATGATTATAAATGCAGATTAAAGATATTTTATAAATATGTCAATACATTGAAACCATTGATATTGATTTAAAAAAATTGAAAACCTTTTGTTTTACATAGAATAAAAGAAGCCTCCCTTATGTATGTATGTATTTTTTTTTTCTTTTAAAAATTATATTTTGTTTATTTTTATTTCTTTAAAACAGTGTAGTATTTATTTATATTTTCCGAAAGTACCTACTTCGTTTTTTACACAAAACATTTTCATATTTTTAATAAAAAATAAATGCATACAGATTCTATTAGCACATTCAACATTTCTTACAGTGCAATTCTCATTTTCTCACCAACACAACTACATTTTTAGTTTTGAACACCACTGCTTTAAATATATTTTTTGTTGTTTCTCATTTTAAAATTTTTGCTATGTACGTTGTGTCTACTCAACAGAGTTTTAAAATGAGAAATTCTTGGGTAGGAATTAATAAGTCCGTTTGTTTACATTTCTAGTAAAAATAGTAAATTTGGGAAGTACGAAAGAATTATCAAAAATAAATTGCTTTTTACGTGGAATGCAAGAAAATGATGTCAGAAGTAGTAACTATAAACAACTGAGTTAAAAAATTAGCTAATTCAAAAGTAAAAACTAGTAAAAATAGTAAAAACTAGCATGTAAACAAACAAACATAATATTAGAATTACAACAGTTACTAAAGAATTTTTTGTTTATTTCTTTTTCTTTTGAAGGAGGAAGAAATATTTAACAGATATCAGGGAATTACACCAAGAGTGCCGCAGTTTTGTCCTATCCGAGAAGTTGTCAGTTGTGGGTTTATATGACAATTGATCAAACTAATTAAAATTGTTAAATTGTCGCTGTATGAACCTTTTCAACAGAGTGTACGCCTTGTCCTGCGGCAACGACATTTCCGACTGGCACTTGGAATGCATCTATTAATGGTCAGTAAACCCCATTATAGTGCGATAATTACTGGTACGTAAAAAGAGATAAAAGTAGTTTAATCCTAAACATTTTAATTGAGAATTTAAAGTCGGTAATGCCGGCTCTGTGTTGATAGTCAACTAATGTTTAAATTCGAAATTTGAATGAATTGAAATGGAATTGTATCAAAATTTGTCTATCAAATACGAAGAATTACAAAATCACTAAGAAATTCTGATTTTTCCTAATGTAAGATTTATTTAAGTGAAAATCGGAAATGTATGTAGTAGAGTAGGGCGATTTGTATGGACAAAAATTTTTTGATATTGTGCCAACGATTTTTCGATAGCTATTGGCATGAGGAAAAAAAATTCCACTACGACATATCAAAAAAAATCATTTTCGAGGTCCCCGACTTTCAATTTTTGCAATTTTCTAATAAATGCTAGATTAGCGCCATCTTGCGGTGGCTTTTTGAAACAACTAATGAAGTTGTAAACAATATAACATTACAACCTTGCCAGAAAGGTATTACTTATGAAAATCGGTTATTTTCTGCTTGTTTTCATCAACATCATCATCATCATTTCATCATCATTATCAATATGTCATCATCAAGCAGAAAATAATTTTACTTATATACTTTTACCTCTAGTTGCCACATTTTTTATCCGATTTTCATAAGGAATAACTTTCTGGAAAGGTTGTAATGTTATATTGTTTACAACTTCATTAGTTGTTTCAAAACGCCAACACAAGATGGCGCTAATCTAGCATTTATTTAAAAATTGCAAAAAATTTAAATTCGGGAGCCTCGAAAATGATTTTTATACCTTACACCACTATGTGGTCAGGGTATTATAAGTTTGTGCTGATGTTTGTAACACCAAAAAATATTGATCGTGGACCCACCTTATAGTATACCGATCGGCTCAGAATTTTTTTATTTCGATTTAACGATGTCCGTCTGACCGTCCGTCCGTCCGTCTGTCTGTCCATGCAATCTTGTGCGCACTCTACAGGTCGCAAATATTAAGATATTTTGATGAAATTTGGTACGCAGACCTATGTTGGCCCAAGGACGAACAAGTTTGATTTTGGTGAACATCGGTCCATGTTTAGACCTAGTGCCCATATAAGGGTCCTACCAAAATTATACTGTTTATACGCTGCAGGTCGTAAATATTAAGATATTTTGATGAAATTTGGTACATAGACCTATGTTGGCCCAATAACGCAGCCTATTGATTTTGGTGAACATCGGTCCATGTTTAGACCTAGTGCCCATATAAGGGTCCCCCCAAAATTGGCTTGGTTACAAACTGCAGGTCGCAAATATTAAGATATTTTAATGAAATTTGGTGCGCTGACTCACATTATAGAAAATTTTGACACAAGCCTCATTTTAACCCATTCGAATTTCGGATCCAAACATTGGTTGGCTTTTAACCAGACTGGTGTAGGGTATTGTATAGTCGGCATGCCCGACTTTAACCTTTTTACTCGTTTTGATATGTCGTAGTGGAATTTTTTGCTCAGTACAATCCCAAGAATCAGAAACGCGAAGCACCCATTAAGATGTTCAAATCGCCCCACCCTAGTATGTAGTCTATATGGGCGATAGGTACAAATATTGGATGTGATTGACAAAATTTCAGTTAGGCAGATGCATCCCTAAGCCGATTGTGGGTTATTTCCTTAAGACGTGATGCTTCGAATAAAAACTGTAAAGGGTTGGTGTTTCAAGTGCATACACTCTATAGAAAATGTTTTAAATTTGTTTAGTTTTTTTTTAAGACATTATTAGTTAATTTAGTTGTTTTTAAACGGTCCAAAATAATAACATTTGTACACTCAACCAAAAAAGTCTGTAATGGCTATTGAAAATTTTGCTGTTATTAGGGGAAATTTAACTGTTTTGAACCCAGCGGAATTTTTTTTCCTAATTTTAGCAACACATGTCTGCCGATCTGTAGTACAACAAAATTAGTAGAAAAAATTAGAAGTCGCTACTAAATTTTAGCAAAATCGTTGTAAACTGCAATTCAAAATCGATTTGCTAAAATCAGTTAAAAAACTTACTAAGCCCCTGTGCGAGGTGGCTAAATAAATTCAAAACTAAATACAAATTGATGAAAGAGTTTAAAATTTCTTTGAAAATTTTTTGAAAACTTTTTAAAATTTCATAGAAATTTGGAAACCTGAATTTAGTTTAGGTTTTATTTAGCCAATTCGCACCCACCCTAAATATCAATAATTTTAGTACAATGAAACTGTTGTAAACTTTAATTTAAAATCAATCTGCTGAAATTAGCAAAAAAAAATGTACTAAAAAATAAAAAAAAACTGTAAAATCTAAAAAAATAAATACAAAAAAACTTATTTTCTTTCGATTGTAACAAGCGAATAATTACTTCATCGTACTTGAAATTTGGAGTCAAAATTGCAAAAGGTTCTCCAGTTTTTACCTTTTTATGCATTCACTAATAGAAATAAATCTGTAAAAATAACAGAAAAAGTTACTAAAAATTAATTAAAAATAATGCTGAAAAAAAAAATTGCCAAAATTAGCAGATTTTTTTACTAAATACAATTAAAATGAGAACAGCAAAATTAAAACTGTTAAATTTGCAGAATTTTAGTCAATCGAAAATAGCAAATTGTACTGTAAATTTGCAGAAAATTTTGATAAATATTTGTAGACTTAAAATAGCCAAAATAAACTGTTAAATCTACAAAATTTTTGGTATTTTTCAGTTAAATTTAGTTGAATGCAAATAGCAGTCTATTCTGCTAAAATCAGCAAAAATATTTGCTAAAAAATTGTAAACTGCTGTTTTCAAAAGACTAAATTTTTATTTGCATTTGAAAAAAATCAAAAAATTTTAAATTTTTCGGAAATTTTAAATTTTTTGGTAATTTTTTAGGCTAATTATTGTTTAGCAAAATTTTTTGCTGATTTTAGCAGGTTAATTTGCTATTCTCCATTTACAAAAATTTAGCTCAAATATAACTAAAATTTTGTATATTTAACAGCTTTATTTTTGCTGTTCTATATATTGCTAATATATAGCAAAAATAATCTGCTAATTTAGCAGTTTTTTTCCGCAGCATCATTTTTAACTATTTTTAGTAGTTTTAACTAAAGTTATTACGGACTTTTTTCCATTAGTGTTGAAGATACAATAAAATTTTCTGAGTGTTATTTCCAAACCAAGAAACAAGAATTGTAAAAATTTAAAAAAATTTTTTTTTTTAAATTAGTATATTTTTCTGCTAAATTAAGCACTTGGTTTTGAAAAATTAGTAAAATGTTTTGCTGAAATCAGCAGCGAGAATTAGTAAAAAAATCCGTAATTTGTAGTAAGAGAATAGCAAAAATGATTACTAAAAAAATGTGTACTAAAAATCAGTATAAAAATAGTATAGTTCAATTAGAAACTGTTTACAAATTTTTTTACTAACTTTTTTATCTGAGTGTAGCTACAATATTTTAAAAGCAAATATTTTATTTTTAGTATGCTTAAATCAACATAAAAAATTATAAGTGCGAAGGAGAAGTGAACAAAATGCATCCTTCACCACAGATTGCTCTCGTATTGTCAATGGGCATTAAGTTATCGTTCATTTGACAAATAAATTCTTTTAAACAACTGTTACTTCTGTTCACTTTGTGTTGTTGTTGTATTTTCATTTTGATTACTGTAATCATTACCCTTGTTTGTTATTTTCTTATGAGCATGTTTCCGTTTTCTATTTCTCTACATTTTAATAACATCAGCACAGAGTTTTCCTCTACCACTAAATCTTTATAGCTTGTTTGTCTATTTAGCCCACCATTTTTTCTTCCATGTATTTTGTTTGCTATGCGTGTGTATGTGTGTGTGTGTGTGTGTGTGTCATGACTTCCGTTTGTATATTCTTTGGTTATTTGTTAATTTTAACGCCTAAGGACATTTTTTTGATTCCTTTTGTTTAGTTAAGTGTATTTTGTTAACTTTTGTTTCCTTCTTGTTGTTTTTGTACTTGTGAGCTCAAAAATTAAATTTGTTGTTAATATAGTTTTTAACTAGTACTACCCAGGAAAATATTTTACAATCGGTTGCCAATCACACCAACACTGCAACCGATTCCATGGAACTGGTTCCGGAACCAGTTCCAGGGATCTCAAATGGAAGGTATGACGGTCGTAGAATGAATGCTAGGACCAGTTCCAGAACTGATTCTAGGGCAAGCGGTTCCACTTTGGAGCTAGAGAAGTGGTTGCTTTAGGGACAATTTCAAACAAAAAGAATCGGTGTTAGAATTGACAGTAGAAGGGCTTGTGAATGAAAAGTACCTTTCTACAACCAATTCTTTGGAACAGAAAATGTTCCTGGGTAGCTATTCTTCAACCATCTTTGGAACAGAAAATTTTGTTGGGTAATTATTTGTGCTGTTTTAGGGGGATTTTTAAGATAAACATATTAGCTTTCTTAAACTTTCTTCTTAGAATCGTAAATTTATATACAAATCATAATAAATTTTGCAAAATGTTTACTAAATCAAAATGCATAGCATATCCAGTATTACAAATTTCCAAAATACTAATTTAATTTAACTATTCTTACAATACACCGATAATTAAGTGTTATTATTTGTAATTTTGTTTGCTATAAAAGTATAATAAACATTTTAATTAAATTTATTTCGCATTATGACACAATAATCTCCATATATTCACCTATTACAATATAAAGACAGATAGAGAACATAGACATATGTAGGCATAGAAAATTATAATATTTAACATGTCTTCATTATTAAGATTTTTGTACAATATTAAATGTGCTGTAAGACTAACGATATGAAAATGCATTCGACCGTAAATGCACACATAATCCTTATATGCAATTGCTTTTTAGATATTTTGTAATAATGAATTGCAATTTGTTGCAATACATAGAGTTCTAATACGGAAGGTATTCCCACGATCAACACTCTGGTTTCAATGAAACTTTGTTATGTTGGAGAAAATAAAATTTTAAGATTAAACGAATATACACCCAGAAAACAGATTTGGTGCTGACAACCGCACGAAGCCAGCTCATTTGTTGCAACTGAACCATTCGATTGGCAACAAATTGGATTGCCAGCACCAAATCTGTTTTCTGGGTTTATATATTTCGTTCATACTATATACATATTTCGATTTTCATATGGGTATTTATAAATGTATTTTTGGTTTAAAGGGATATTGAGAGCCATTATCTGGCTTACTTTTCTTGGTACTATTTTATTGTTCTTTAGTTATTTTTGTAAAATTTATATTAATTTTTGAGTACTTTATATAAAGGTGATTTTAGCACATTTAATTCCTTTAATGCAATCACTGTATATCACGATAAAAATAAATTTAGAAAACTAATATGCAAGTGCTTGTGCAAATTTAAATGTTACTGACACTTTAGAAAACATTTTATTTTTTATTGTTGCTTAAACATGAATGAATGTCACTAAATTGCTAGATCTGTCAAAACAACAGAGTAGTATATTGAAAGACGACAAAGCAAATTGTGGTAAATTTTTTGTTGTTGGCTTTATTTTTTCTTTGATATTTAAAATGTTTAATAACGCTCCTAGACGAGAACAAGAAATTCTAATTGAGTTTGTAATTTAACTTAACAAATATTTCTAGAAATTTTAAAAACGTCGATTTTATTAGGGAAGAATGAAATCCGGATTGGGACATGCCAGATTATTTTTCACAATTTGTTAAATAAGTTTTGGGATTTTAGCATATTTAAATGCTTTAATACAATTAATGCATAAACCAATAAAAATAAATTTTAAAAAAAAGTTTTTATATTTTTAGCCAATATGCATTTTTGTCCTTTTCAATATTGGTGAGTGCTCGTTCACTATTTCTCATTCACTTTTTTGTCACTTTTTCAACTCGTCAATCCTGTGCAAAAATATAGACATTAAGCATAATAAGCTTCCTTTTTTGAGGAATACATTAGTGATATGCAGTTTCTATTTCGAATTTCGAAAGTTTTCGAAATGATCTTAAAATACCATAAAATAAAAATTTTTATTTTGCCCTTTCTCATTCACCAGATCTGGCAGATGGCCCATAAATCGGCACAAGTTGTTTTTATATTTCTTTTCCCTATCACATATCCTAGTTTTATCAATACGTGTCTATCGGTGAGTTTTGCTTGGAATACTTTCTTTATTGTACAAGTTCATATTGTTAAGGTAAGCAATAATAATGACCCATTTGAGTTGTGTTGAGATGTAACATGTTTTTAAGTGTATTAGTCTAAGTGTGTGTTCAAATACACCCTCACCCATGTATTTTACAAATTAAAATAAGAGAAATCTTTAGTATGATAATTGGGACTTAAAATAAAATTTTCAATTGTTTTGAAAAACAATGGGGGCTAAATCTGGAGCATTAAATACTTATATTTTCTCTGTGAAATCCAGTTAAAAAAAAAACAGAATAATAGAACTATTATTGAAATTCTGGAAGACAAAATACAATAATAAAAATTTTTAAATGTTAACTGTTCAAAATGAAGAGCTACTTTAAAGAAATATTTGACATTTTAATAGTTACACATTTTTTCGAATTTCCTACCACGACTTCCACTGCTTTTAATATAAAATAATTTATTATTTTATACACTCAACCAAAAAAGTCTGTAATGGCTACTGAAAATTTTTCTGTTATTACGGGAAATTTAACTATTTTGAGCCTAGCGGTATTTTTTGCTAATTTTAGCAACACATGTCGGCTGATCTGTAGTACAATAAAATTAGTAGAAAAAATTATTAGCCGCTACTAAATTTTAGTAAAATTTATGTAAACTGCAATTCAAAATCGATTTGCTAAAATCAGTTAAAAGACTTACTAAATATAATAATTTTAGTACAATGAAATTAGTATTAATAATTAGTTGCAGCTACTAAATTTCAGTAAATTGTTGTAAACTGTAATTTAAAATCCATATGCTGAAATTAGCAAAAAAGTGTACTAAAAAATAAACTAACTGTAAAATCTAAAAACAAAATTAATTAAAAAAAATATTTTTTTCTTTCGATGGTAACAAGCGTATAACTACTTCATCGTACTTGAAATTTGGAGTCAAAATTGCAAACGATTCTCCAGTTATTACCCTTTTATGCATTGGAGATACAATAAAATTTTCTGGGTGTTATTTCCAAACTAAGAATATATCATTAGTAACAAATATAAACTAAATAAGAATTGTAAAAAATCAACGAATTCTTGTAAATAAAATTTTTTAAATTAGTAAATTTTTCTGTTAAATTTAGCACTCGGTTTTGAAAAATTAGTAAAATGTTTTGCTGAAATCAACAGCGAAAATTAGTAAAAAAATCCGTAATTTGTAATAAGGGAATAGCAAAAATGATTACTAAAAAAAATTGTTATAAAAATCAATATCAAAATAGTATAGTGCGAGTGGAAACTGTTTACAAATTTTTTACTCACTTTTTTATCTGAGAGTACAGTATTCCAAATTATGTATGTTTTTTTCAACATTTGTTTCAGATGTAAACAAGTTAGTGATGTATTTTTTGAGCATATTTTTCATTTTAAACAGTTAATAGAGTAATGTAAACTCTATAAACAGAAAGAATTTTGCTGAACGAGTTTTAACCCCCTTCTGCTCTTTCTTCTGATTACGATAACATTTAAACTATCATGGGGTTTCTAGAAGACGTTCGTTGTCACACGAGTGAGTGACTACATGCATTTTGTTTTTGGATTGCATGTATTTTGTTATTGTATTTTCGTTCGTGTGAAGCAAAACGTCATCTAGAAACACCACCTATATATTTGGCGTTGAATATCAACTATGGAACAAATATTAAAATTTTAATAAGCATATCGCTTTATTTAGACGATATAGCACAACAAAGGTTGAAGACGTATCTAGAAGAAATAGTCAAATAATTTCGGTTTTTGCTATAAATAACACTATTCGTAAAATAAAATTACGTACCGAAAATTTTTGTTATTTCAGAATTTATGGCGATTTTCGCTTTTTGAAAAATACGCTTTCTGAAATTTAGCGAATTTGGCACTAAATATCAATAAATTTTGACGAAATTAGTTCTGCTTACTACCACCTCTGAATATATAATCTGTGTTTAATTTAAAATAATTATGTTGGCTAGTTTTTGAGTTAAAGAGATATTATCCTGTGAGTCCTGCAGAAAAATTTTTTACATTTAATGAAAAAAAGGTTTCAATGAACGAGTTCCAGTATTTAAATTACAAAGAATAAAAATTTTTTTAAAGAAATTGATGAGGCTAGCAATACAGAATACGTTTTTTTTTTTTGCTTTCGCTAAAAATTTATCATCAGTGTCATTTGCCTTGATGGGTTAAACATTGATAATCGGTTACTTATGTGAAAGTTGAAAGCAAAATCGAATATGTTAACAACTCAACTTAGACTAACATCAACGAAATCTAATTCTTAAGGTTCAAAGCAAAAAAGAGTAATAATAACACAGGATAAAAATAGCAGTATTAGATTTCGTTGATGTTAGTCTAAGTTGAGTTGTTAACATATTCGATTTTACTTTCAACTTTCACATAAGTAACCAATTGTCAATGTTTAACCCATCAAGGCAAATGACACTGATGATGGCTTTGTAGCGAAAGCCGAAAATACGTGTTCTGTCTTGCTGGCCTTAACGAATAGACACCAATGAGTCACAAGTAGGAATAGGCACCATAGTGTCCATGGAATACTAAAACAAATATGTGTTACATTATTTTCCACAACTGTTTATGTATAGACCAATGTTAATTAACTACAATCTTTAGCTGGACTTTATAAGATATTAAGTAAAAGTAGAATAATGTGTATTTTGAATTTTAGGTACTACATACAGTCAACCCACGATTTGTGCCACCTAAGGGACTGCTGCATATAAACTTCAAACAACATTTTTGAATTCAAGATATTTTCTAGATTTCAAAACACACACGCAGAGAAAAGAGCTTCATGTTGTGATAGTTTAAGAGCATCATGAAGCATGATTGAAGCATGTGATGTTCATTATATGATCCTAATGATCATAGTGTGATCCTAAGTGATGACAAAATCGTCTTCAGTGTTCATAATATGATCGGTCAGAATCATATTTATGATTTCAACAACCATATTATGATAATTTCGTTTCCCCAATCATGTTCAACTATATTTTTCTCTGCGTGCATCGATTTAAATTCATCGTCCAAATTTACGGAATAGGCGATAATATAGATTATAGATTACGCCTACTTCAAAGTGAGTGCAACTCGGAGTTCCACAGTATGTAAGTACTTATTTTAAACAGTAATTAGAAAATGTTTTGCTTAGCTATTTTGGTATTAATAATGTCTGCACTCAAGTGATCAAATGCCGTAAAATGCAAATGCAATTTGCATACAGCATAATGCGTATTAATTAAACTAAACAATTTTGTAGTCGAATAAAAACGAACATTGTTACTGATTTTAATAATTTCACTCCTTAAAAAGAAAATTAAAAGTGTTTATTAAATCATTATCTTTATCATTTACCAAATAAAATGAACTCATGCTTTTTTTTAAAGCAAAAGGAAGGAGAATTGTTTAAAAATAGAAAGTTGATTTTAACAACCACTTTAAACACACCTGCTACTTAAGTTGATTTCCTGTTTGTTTCTTTTTTTTCTTAACATCCTTTTTTATTTTTCCCCATTTTGTTCAACTTCCTGTTTTGTTGTACACTCATAGAAATAAATCCGTAAAAATAGCAGAAAAAGTTACTAAAAATTAGTTAAAAATGATGCTGCAGAAAAAACTGCTAAAATTAGCAGATTTTTTTACTAAATACTAGTAAAATGAGAACAGCAAAATTAAAACTGTTAAATTTACAGAATGTTAGTTATATTTAGGCTAACTTTTAGTTAATTGAAAATAGCAAATTGTACTGTAAAATCTGCAGAAAATTTTGCTAAATATTTGTAGACTAAAAATAGCAAAAATAAACTGTTAAATCTACAAAATTTTTGCTATTTTTAAGCTAAATTTAGTTGAATGCAAATAGCAGTCTATTCTGCTAAAATCAGCAGAAATATTTGCTAAAAAATTGTAAACTGCTGTTTTCAAAAGGCTCGATTTTTATTTGCATTTAAAAAAAAAAATCGAAAAAAAACTTCGAAAATTTTAAATTTTTTGTTGATTTTTTAGGCTACTAATTATTTAGCAAAATTTTTTGCTGATTTTAGCAGGTTAATTTGCTAATCTCCATTTACAAAAATTTAGCTCATATATAACTAAAATTCTGTATATTTAACAGTTTTAGTTTTGCTGTTCCTATATTACTAATATATAGCAAAAATAATCTGCTAATTCAGCAGTTTTTTTCTGCAGCATCATTTTTAACTAATTTTTAGTAGTTTTTACTAAATTTTTTACGGACTTTTTTCTATTAGTGTATATTTATAAATTTTCTTTGGCTTTCTATTTTTTTTTTTTTTTTCTATGTAAGAACATTTTTTATTAAAGATTTTCTTGTTTTTTTTATTCATTTTTTTCTACTTTTTTCTGTATTAAACTTCCGCCATCCATTAAACATCATTAAAAATTTAATATTCTTCATTATTTTCTTTATTTGTGTCTGTGATTACGTTCTTTTACTTTACAAACAAACAAAAAAAAAATATATTGTGTGTATTTTATTTGAATTTCATTATTTTTATCCTAAATAGACATTAGGAAGGGAATGTATACAAAAAAAAAAGAAAATCTTTTAGTATAAAGTGAAACATGCTCAAATACTTGAAGAAAGTACTTATTTAATTTGTTGCTAAAAGAACAGTCAAAAATTTTGTTATGACTGGTTTGTAAGCAAGAAGTAGATTTAAAAAAAAAAATCTATGAATAAGGAAATTTCAAAACATTTTTATCTAAAAGTATTTATTATTTAGTATGGTTGATCTTAATAACACTAATTTACAGCCATTTGAAGCATAGAATCTCAATTATTTTTTACTTATTCTGGGCTGCTTGAGAAAATGAGGTTTATTTCAAGAAAAACTTTGATTATATAGATTAATGTTACTCATACGTCTAGTCATTTTAATATATAATTCACATCTTTTGTTGCACATAACACTGTACAACACAAAATTTCCGTAAATGTTTTGTTAATAAATATTATATCTATGTAATATAACTTGCTTTTATAAGGCAGCTTATATTTAGTAATAAAATAATTTAAAAGAATTTAGTATTTTGTTTGCTTTCAATTTGATTTGATTACAACTAGAAATCTTCTGGGCATCGATTCCACCAGGGTTATGATTACTTCGTGAGAGATTTTTTGCAATTCCCTGAATTTATATTTGCCGAGAAAATTTCTCTTTTGGTTGCCTAATGAAATTTCCAGCAGGATATATTCGCAGAACATCTTGAAGCTTTAAATTTCAGTTTTAGGAGACTTTTGTGACTTTCTTTGAAAAAAGAACTAAAGTGTCCCATGAAAGTAGTTCATATAGGGTTAAAGTATTCCAGAAGATCTCATTCACTTGTTTTTTATATATACAGTACACCGCACTACCATACAGGAAAAAAAGTGTGCGGTACACCTTCAAATATAAAGTATCTTTGCAAGGCAATTGAAAAAAAAAAAATTTTTCCCGAACGTAGGGGTCGTCTTTTTTAATGTTTCGTTATATCTTCGACATTTGAAGTCGGATTTGAAAGTGTGATATATTTTTTTTGCCTCGAGGAGACCTGTGTTTTGCTATAAAGGAAAAATCCATTAAAAAAAATTTTAAAAGGCAACCCCTACGTTCGGGAACCAAAAAAATAAAAAAAAATGTCTGCTGAGTTTATCGAAAAACTTCCATAGCAAAAGTTTATTGATAGTTGCGAGCTTTAATTTTCTGACATTAGTGTCGTACATTAG
Organism: Leucophora obtusa; assembly: GCA_949987735.1. Taxonomy (NCBI): domain Eukaryota; kingdom Metazoa; phylum Arthropoda; class Insecta; order Diptera; family Anthomyiidae; genus Leucophora; species Leucophora obtusa. The sequence continues at coordinate 210,807,184 of OX465297.1, forward strand.
GGTGTAGCAACTGAGATCTGGTAGGTAAATACTAGAACGGGAGGTCAATAGTTCTTGGAGCAAAACGTTGGTCCCCTTGAGAAAAAAAACATCACACTTTAAGATCCGACTGTAAATGCCAAAGATATAACGAAAAATGTAAAATGGCAAAAAAAAATTTTTTTTTGAAACCTCCTTGCAAAAATACTTCATATTGGAGGGTTTACGGCGCATTTTTTTTGCCTGTAAGGTGGTACGCTATAATATGTATGTACATATGTTTTTAGAAATCAAAAAAATATTGAATTTAAACAACCCAGTCAGAAAAATACAAACGGGAAAGCGGTAGCAAAGCACTTTAACAGGTGGTACAAGTATTGGCAAAAAGTGTTTTCCCATAACCAAAATGATAACATCATTAGACAAAAGGACCGGCTGTTCAAAAAGCGCCGGAAAAGCACTGGAGGAACAAAAGTTTTAAACGTTGGCAAAACGCTGGCAAAACCAATAAATAGGTGGTCTGGAAATATATTTTCCAAAATAAAATTAAAAAAAAGTTCATATGTATTTTTTTGACCCTGCCGTGATTTGAACCCAGGCCGTCAGATTGGCAGACGATTGCTCTACCCACTGAGCTAACGAGACATATAATATTTAATGGCTAAACACATAAATGAGTGATAATAGCTGGACAACTACTGGCTGTGCCAAAATGCTAGTACTGGCAAACAATTTTTAGTAACTAGTATGCCAGTGTTTGGAGGGCAAAAAAAAAGTTGGTCTTGAAGGAGCTTTCCCACAAACAAAAAAATTGATTTTATAAAACAAAAAAAATTTTAAATTAAAAAAAATCCCAAAAAATTTTTTTGCTTGCAACCGGATTTGAACTCGGAACCTTCCGACTACAAACATTTTTTAACGAAGCGTCAGCATTTTTATAAAATCATTGGTTTTCCAGTGAATTGAGTTTTGTACGCCTGGTAGCATTGGCTAGGTAGCACTGGATAACCACTGGTTGCAAACCTTGGCATATCACTCTAAGCCAATTCTTTGCCAGTGGTTTTTTTTATAAACCACCGAAATTTTTGTAAAAAAAATACTGGTAAAACGCTTTTCGCAAACGCTGGCAAAGCGTCCCAAATGAGTGTTTTGCCAGTCATTTATTTTTAATACCATGGTTACCCAGTGGTATGCCAGTGCTTGATTTTTTGTACCACTGGCGATTTCTGACTGGGAAATTAATTATAAATAGTAAAAAAAAAAAATTATTTTAAATATTGGTTTTGCCGGGAATCTAGCCCGCCCTCATCTGTTTCGAAATAAACTGTATCAAAATCACTTTTTAGGATCACGTTTAGAGCAGTTATGTTTTAGAAGCCAAACTTAAGTGATTTTTTGGATTTTGTTCAGAAATACTTTTAAAAAAGCTGTAAAATATTTTTTTTTTGTAATAATAATCTTTCTCGGAGAAAAATATCTATTGCTCAAACCTAAAAAGTGTAAACATTTATGTCTCAATAGAAACAAGAAGGAAAAACCAGGAATAGCTAATATATAATTTATTTATAATCCTTCATATACATATTTACTTACAATCTTCAATCTAATCAAATTATCGAAAAGTAATTTAATATGTTTGCCATTGAATAAGTATGTATTGATTTGAGATTTATAAATTTCCCAGCAAAGCAATGTTCTTGTGCAACTTTTGTTATTGTCGAAAAAATTGCCAATGTGTGTTTCATATTGGAAGGTTGTACAATATATTGAAAAAAATTAAAACGGATTTGATTCTTATTGAACAAGCAAGAAAAGTGAAAAATAAAGTTTTTTTTGTAATGTTTAGTTAGACCTTTAAAAAAATAATTCAATCATCAGTAATAATTTTATTTCTATAAAAAATCAATTAAATTTGTTTTTTTTTTTAATTTAATTTCATCGGGATAATACATTAATGGCATTAAATAAATTAAATGTGCTAAAATCCCAAACCTTGTTTAACAAATTGTGAAAAATAATATGTTGAAGGCATGTCCCTATCCGGATTTCATTTTTGCCTAAGGAAATCGTAAGGGTACGACGCACAGTGCTATGATCACATATAACGATTGGATAAAAATAGAAGGAGTGGAGACAGAGTTTTGAAATTTGACATACTGACATAGAACCCATTAGTTAAGAGAAATTTTAATTTTTGGAAATATCGAGCCAAGGACACGCCTAAAATTTAAAAATATTATATTAGCTAAAAAACTGGAAACGTTTGTGTCCATTTTTATCAAAATCGTAGCAAGGACTCTTAGTCCTGCCATATATCCTTTATTTTAAATTAATAAAACCTACAAATTGCGACGAAATTTAGCACGTGAATTGATATGAGGTCAAGCCATATTTGTGCCAAATTTGGGTAAAATCGATTCATTAATAAAAAAAAATACCTTTCACAAAAAATAGGTTTTAAACGCTTAAAATGATTTTTCTAAAAAAAAAAAAAATTAAATAGGATTAATATAGGAAACCATGTGAATCCTCCATTTTAGGCATACGATATGTTCAGCGAACTTATGTAAAACACTACGAAAAATATTTTTGTGGAACATTTTAACCTTCTAACTCCTTAACTAAAGGGACTTTTTTGGCCCCTTTTAAAAACGGACAAAAACGACCCATAAGTTGAAGAGTTAGAGGGTTAAAATGTTCCGCAAAAATATTTGTTGTAAAATTCTACTATAAGTCATTGAAGACATCAGCATTGAACATTTAACTTCAGTGCCAGTAATAAGTAAAAACTTAAAATGTGTTTAAGGGTTAATTTCGTAATTATTCAGAATTGGCGCTCAAATGTCCCGCAAACTTGGATTTTAGGGAGAAACCATGGGAATCTTCCATTTTAGGCATAGAGTGTGTTCAGCGAACTTGTGTAAAACACGACGAGGAATATTTTTGTGGAACATTTTATTACTCTAACTCTTCAACTTACGGGTTTTTTGCCCCTTTTTAAAATGGGGCCAAAAAAATTCCCTTCATTGAAATTGTTAAAATATTCCACAAAAATGTTTCTCGTAGTGTTTTACAAAAGTCCGCTCAACACATCCTATACCTAAAATGGAAGGTTCACATGGTTTGAATACTAATCACTCTTAAATGCGTGAAACTTGTGTAAAAATCATGAATTTAGGCATTTCAAAAAATTCATTTTCTTTTAATTTGTGGTCAAAAATAATAATTAATTTTTTAATAATAATTAATTATAATCTATTATATAACAGTATAAACTTACAACAAAAAAAATACTTAATTTTATATAAGTTTTTCTTATACTCCATCAAACTTAAGTAATTTTTGGATTTTCAACAAAAAAAATGTTTGTTTTCGGAGCAATAAAAAATAATTGTTTTGTAAACATATACTAAAATCCATATTTTAATTTAACTAAAAATATATTGAAGTAATTAAAAAAGAAATCTTCGAACAAGTTTTTAAAAAAATGTATTTTTGAGAATTATTTTCGTGAAACAATTAAAACCCATTTTTCTGTTCAGTAATTTTTGCATAAAATTCTCTGAGTTTAGCGCCCTCTCTTGGCGGCAAAAGCAATCACACCAAATATTTTTTCACATTTGTTTGAGTTACTTTCTTATGTTTAAAAATATCCTTCTTTAAACACAATTTGAAACAAAATTCTTTTTTTTTTATTTTTGTCTATTTTTTTTTTTTATTCTAAACACGTCGAACAATGCTTCATCCCATAGTGCGACGTGTTTAGAATTTCTGAAAGTATTTGTTGAGTTAAATTACAAATTCAATGAGAAATTCTTGTTCTCCTCTAGGAGCGTTATTAAACATTTAAAATATCGAAGATAAAACAAAAACAACAACAAAAATTTTACCACAATTTGCTTTGTCATCTTCCGTTATTGATTCGCCGATTATGTCTGGATTTATTTGATTCATGCCATGCATATTATCATTTCTTTTTTATTTTGTGAACTAAACTTGTATTTTTATGATTCGGAAATCAATTTTAGTCAATAATAGCCGTTTTTTCTAATAACTTGGATTTAATAAATCCAAAAAGTATTTCTAAAAGTGCTCAACAGATGGGATTAGATTTTTCCTATTTTAAAAAAATTTTCTGTCCGACACTTCTTTCAACCTAATTTTTAGGACCTAATTCGATGATGAAGGATTTTACTTTAACTTTTAATTTTTAATTATATTTTATATAAAACAGCGATAAACAGTCTGCCTTTTCAGTTTTATCACTTCAATTTATATTTTTACACAATTGAAAAATTCCATTGCAATATTTAATATTCACTAATTGGATTTAATTAAATTACTTACTGTAGAGTGAAAAATTGCCATTTCTATTTAAGCTATTTCTCCATGTCCAAGATGAAAATATGTATTTGGTGAGGTGTAGTTTTTTTTTCTAAAGATATTTCATTTAAGAAAAACCTTTTATTTGTTAGTTTTTCAATTTTTTTATTTCTCTTTTAATTTTCATTTGTATTTTTTTCCGACATTAAATTAATAGGCTGTTTCATATATTTGTGCTTTTATTGTGGATTTATTAAATCCAGCTTTTTTTGGATTTAATAAATCCATTTTTTGTATGGAAAATTCTAAATCCAGGTGATTAAAAAACACGCTAAATATATATGTAAGAAACAAACTTTCATTGAACACATTGATTTAAAATTTTAAATACCAAATTAAATTTACTGCTAATAAATAAATATTTTAAATTATAATGGAGTCTTTTAAGCGATTAAAAAAAATCAACATGAATTCCCGAATCAAATTAATAAAACATCAATCACTAATCATCTTTATATTTTTTTGATTCGCGAATTCACTTTTCGCGCATCAACATTGAAAATGATTCTTTTTGAATCAATTCTTCAAAGCACTGTAGGGATGCCAATCGGGATTTTCAGGACTACGGGATTTTTCGGGATTCCGGGATTTAAATTTTCCTTTATTTATTAAATTTTTTTATAGAATAAAGCGTTTCATAATTATTTAGTAGTTGTTAATTAATAATGTGGTACATTTTATGAATATTGAAACATCCCAGTCAGAAATTGCCTGTGGTATAAAAAATCAAGTACCTGCATACTACTGGGTAACAGCGGTGTTAAAAATAAATGACTGGCAGAATATTTATTTGGGACGTTTTGCCAGCGTTTGGAAACAGTGTTAAAGTACCTTGCCATAGCTTTCCCGTTTTGTATTTTTCTGACTGGGATAAATTATGAAGGCCTGCACTTAAGTACACTTGCGCCCAGTATTTTATAAGCAGATTTTAAAACAGATTCGTTGCGACAACCTTGCCCACTGAATCGTATAATTACAGCAACAAATTTGGTTATCGTTATCAAATGTTTTCATGACAGAATTCAAACTTACAGTCCAAATTTACAGCCAAAATTATGTTTCAGAAGTCGAATTTCGCTTGGAAAAATAAACCGGTAAAAGAACAAACAAACTTGATTTTTCCCATGAATTACTCAAAAACTTAATATTGTTTATCAACTTTTCAAAATTTTCTACAAAGTCTTTACTCGAATAATCTACTTAATTTCTAATTTTACCAATAAACTTAATAAATAAGAAAATCCCGGGATTTTTGAGAAATAATCCCGGGATTCGGGATTTTGCCAATTCCGAAAATCCCGGAATTTCGGGATTTGGGATTTACCATTTAGCATCCGTAGTGTAGGTCATATTGTGCCATTTTTATATAGAAGAAAACACTTGGGCCCTATCTTGTGCAAGAGTATTGTACAATAAGATGGCATTTCCATTAATGGATTTAACATGTGCGTATCATAGGAAAGAACCGATACCATTGTAAAGTTTACATATTTTCAGTATTCAATTTTTGCACAATCTTATTTTGAATTTACATAGAGAAAAAAGTCATGCTTAAAAAGTGGATACTCTTTTTAGCAGGGATATTTAGTGTCTTTGTCGTTATCTTTTCGAGTTTCTACATACATTTTTGAGCCAACCAGCGTTATTTAACATTAAAAAAAATTAGGTCATTTTAACATCACGCTTGCCAACAGGTTAATTTTTATTTTTTTTTTTTTAGAAAATGTTTAATTAAAGGTTTTTATGTCGATTTTCATGTCAAATGGAACTTTTTACGTTTTAAAAATTTGGGTTAATTTTGACCCCGTGTGCCTACAATGGTTAATTTCTAATATTTTATTACTAATATAAATTTTGTTATTAAGAGCGGTATTTGGACAACTTTCACCAAATTCCGCAAGAAACAGCACAATGTTTTGATACGCTTTCAGGAAAAATTGAAAATTTTTAAAAATTTCGGCTTTGACCTTGGTAAAGAAAGGATTAACTTTGTCGGAGTTTTACAAAATTTTCAGAAAACAAATTCTTTTATCTGATTTAAAGAATGTTGGAAGGGATTTTGTTACAGCTAGCTAAAAAAACAAAAATTAATACTATTATCTAAATTTTTGCACAAAATCACACTTTTCTCCAAAATTTAAAATATAAAATGTCGTTACTACTAAGTTAAATTAGGAATATGTGTAATTTTCAGTCGAATTATTTTCAGGGGTGTAGTTAAAAAAATTCTATGTGTTGACATTTTTTTTTTATATTTTGTAGAACAAAATTTTAAAAAACTCAAAATTAGAGTTTTGCAAATTTTCAAAAAAAAAATCACATTTTTGGCCATACCTGGGACTAGATTAGCAAAATCCAAGAGAGACAAAAATTTAGATCTGAATATTGATAGATCTAAGAAATGAAACTAGAGTATAACCCCTCAATTCATAAATGCTTTGTAAAGTTATAGCAGGTTTACAAGACATCATTATACCCTACACCACTATGTGGTCAGGGTATTATAAGTTTGTGCTGATGTTTGTAACACCAAAAAATATTGGTCGTAGACCCACCTTATAGTATACCGATCGGTTCAGAATTTTTTTTTTATTTCGATTTAACGATGTCCGTCTGTCCGTCCGTCCGTCCGACTGTCTGTCTGTCCATGCAATCTTGTGCGCACTCTACAGGTCGCAAATATTAAGATATTTTGATGAAATTTGGTACGCAGACCTATGCTGGCCCAAGGACGAACAAGTTTGATTTTTTTGAACATCGGTCCATGTTTAGACCTAGTGCCCATATTAGGGTCCTACCAAAATTATATTGTTTATACGCTGCAGGTCGTAAATATTAAGGTATTTTGACGAAATTTGGTGCACAGACCTATATTGGCCCAATAACGCAGCCTAATGATTTTGGTGAACATCGGTCCATGTTTAGACCTAGTGCCCATATAAGGGTCCTACCAAAATTATACTGTTTATACGCTGCAGGTCGCAAATATTAAGATATTTTAATGAAATTTGGTACATAGACCTATGTTGGCCCAAGGACGAAGCCTATTGATTTTGGTGAGCAGCGGTCCATGTTTAGAACTAGTGCCCATATAAGGGTCCCCCCAAAATTGGCTTGGTTACAAACTGCAGGTCGCAAATATTAAGATATTTTAATGAAATTTGGTGCGCTGACTCACATTATAGAAAATTTTGACACAAGCCCCATTTTAACCCATTCGAATTTCGTATCCAAACAATACACCAGACTGGTGTAGGGTATTGTATAGTCGGCATGCCCGACTTTAACCTTTTTACTCGTTTTCATACAAAATTTGTTCAATAAACCTCCTATAATTTTACAAAGCGTTTATAAATTTAGAGGTAACATTGTAAGTTCTTGAAAAAAAATTTTAATTTTTCGATTTTCATAACATATCCCATTTTAACCCTACAATGGTCTGGGCGAAATGCACTTACTTAAATATTTTCCAACCGATTTCGAATTTTTATGCCTTTCTAAAAAGGTAAATCAGTATGATTATTAACATTTTTTAGTTATTTGGTGTCAGTATCTTCAAATGTTTGCGTGGTAACATTTACTTGCGTATGTGAGTACAAATATTCATATTAACCCTGTTTAAACAAATAAAAATTGAATTTTTCTTATTTTCATTGCAACCATTCAATAAATATTTGTTGAAAGACAAATATTCCTAATTAAATTTACATGATTTTTTTATGATATACATAAACACACAAAGCAAATACTATCATAGAATTCATTAATTTTTTTTTCTTGTATACAAACAGTATCGAATTTCAAAATTACTTATGTTTGGAATGTTCTTTCGCATGTTTGAAAATCGAAGGAATTTAATTGCAGTCACGATTTTATTACAATCACACATAAACACACACACACACTCAGAGATTTACTCATATAAATTCTTTAGCACCATTAGAAAATATTCACGCATACAAACATATGTTCAAGTGTTTATGGTGGCAAAAATATGTATATTTACATAGTTTGCCAACGCAAGTAAATATGTATTAGGGTGGGCTAGAAAAAAATAATTAACTTATTGTTTTTGATCTTTGAATTTACTACGAACTAAATCTGCAATAAAATATTAAATTCACGGCCTCATTTCTGTTTAAATATTAAGTTTCTTTAACTTGACTAATTCAGAATTTGGAAAGTTTTTGTTTTATATTGATTGTTGCGAACGACCCTAATATATTTTTATAAGCATATGTGTTTATATATGTATAAGAATGTGTAAATATTATGAATTATTTAAATACTTTAATATTCAATGTATGGATCGGTAAGAAGGGAATATTTGGAGTGTTAAATTATTAAATTTTCTTAACACATTTTCAAACATTTTTTAATAACGCACGTTTTTATGTGGTGTTTTGTGAAAATATTCCATTCGAATTATGCTTAACTACGAAAAGATTATGTACTACACCAGCCAACTGCTATTTTTAGCACTTCATAATAAACATTTTTAAGAAACATTTTTCGCCTGATAACTTTAAAATTCCAATAAGAAACTATTTTATCTACAGTTCTGAAATAGAAATGAAAAAAGAAATACTAGCTGCCTTTACAAAGAAAACAAAGTACGTATATTGTAAAAAAAAAAATCCATGGATATAATGCAATCGTTGGCACTAGGTGGCGCTTTGTTCAGTAAACTGAAGCTTTTCTTTTTTTTTTATTTAAATTTAAATATTAACAAACAAAAGAAAAAAAACAAAATCATGTCTCATATTATGTTATTCAGATATATTTGACGCTAGTTTTTTATTTCGCGTAGTTTTCAATAGTTTGTCAGTTTTCAAATATAGAAAGGATCAGCTGATACTAAATAGCTGTTCAGGTAACGTTTAATTTTAGTCCCCATTAATTCTGTTATAAATATTATCTGGTTTTAGCATTCAGCTGAAATTTCTTATATGAAACTTTTTATTTTTTTTCATCTAAACAATATAAATGTGAATGAAACAAATACGAAAACAAATCCCATTAAAAATTGACTAACTAATCCCAATAAATTAACAAATAAACAAGGATTTGAATTTAAAAAAATCAACCAAAAACAAATTAAGAAAAAAAATAGAAGTTATACAATAATTTTTACCCAAGTAATCCTTTTGTAAATTTATTACAAAAATTCTTAAACAAACGGAAAAAGGATACTTTTAATCCATTTTTACAACTTTTTTTTAAATGATTTTACAAATAATGAGCTACAAAAAAAACACAAGTCAAGGGGAATATGCGTTAAATATGCTTGAAAATTAAAAAATAAATACGAATTTTAAGAATACAAAAAGCTTATAGTAGGAATTACTTGGCACTTAAAAATGTCAAAAAGAATTAAAATGTTGACATAAGAAACAGGCAGCCAAAAGGGAGGAATATTGGTCAGTTTTCAAGGGAAATTATACAAGTAATGGAAAAATTGTATGAATAAACAGATAGACAATTTTAATGAGCAATTGTCCAAAAAAAAAAACACGAAAGAAAAAAACTTCTCCCCCAAGTTGTTGGAAAATAAGATAGAAAGAAATCACTTAACAAACAGCCAATGATGCGGGGATTTAAATAAACAGTTACGCTGATTTAATTTTCTTTTACAGTAATTTTTCTTCTTACTTGTTTCCATCTTAGCAAAAGAAGTCTACTCTTACCACATTAAAATGAAAAAAAAAGAATGAAACAACAGTGACAATGTGACGTAAATCTAAATGTTACAGTTGATTTGATTTTTAAACAAAAAATTGTTTTCTATAGACTTTGTTTTCGTAAGATAAATTGTTAACAGAAAAGAAACAAAAAAATCTCGTCTGTTATAAATTTCTTGTATTTTTCCTCAATTTAATTGGCAGCAAATCAGGCCACAATCATGGTCTTTAAATTTTTCTTCTTTGTGTACTTTTTCTTTAATAATATTTTTGATTTGATTTTTTTTTTTTTGTTTCGTTTTCATTTAATACATACCTCTCCCACTACGGCCAACAAAACGTAAATCATTAAATTTGGCCACTTGATTTTTCATCACTGCCGTACAGTTACGCAATTCACCACAAAAGTTTTCATCATTACCGGCACGTATTGTTACAATCGTACCGTCCATCACCTCACCTAAAGCTAAAACTTTGAAGGCAATTGGTAACGTTTTATTAGAACGCCAGTGTGTAGGTAATGTTGTGCAGACCTGAAAGGAAATTTAAAAAAAAAATCAAAATGAGAAAAATTAAAAAATGTATAACCTAGTAACGAAAATTATGTATAATTTAAATTACACTATGCAACAAAGGTTTTGAAGAAACTCAAACTGCAATGAATTTTTTCATTCTGAATCTGCCAAGAACGATTTTTCTAATGACAGTTTTTGAGAAATCGTTATTTTAAAATTTGAGTTCGATACTCCATTTCTTGGCAGTTTTTAATTTTCATTTGAGTATAATTAGTCGGTAAGTATTTGACGATATTGGACTAACAGTGCAAGGATGTTGAAAATTTACTTTTCCTAAGTTTATAACAGCTACACTAACAGAAAAAAGTCGGTAAAAATTTAGTTAAAACTACTAAAAATTTAGTTAAAAATTATGGCGCAGAAAAAAACTGCTAAAATTAGCGGATTATTTTTGCTATATATTAATAATATAGGAGCAGCAAAAATAAAACTGTTAAATATACAGGATGTTAGTTATATTTGAACTAAATTTTTGTTAATGCAAAATAGCAAATTAACCTGCTAAAATCTACAAAAAATGTTCGCTAAATAATTTGTAGCCTAAAAAATCACAAAAAATTTAAAATTTGCAAAAAGGTGACACGGAGGAGATAAGAAGATAAACAAAACAAAATCTAAAGTAGGATGTTGCTGAAAATAAAAAAACAATAACAGAAAGCTGAATAGGAAAAGAAACTATGAATTTGCTGCACTATATGCAAGGCCTTATGTGGCTAAGATGGCTAAGCTGTCGAACTCTAGCATAGTTACGTTTGTAATGTAGGAGTGCATGGGTTCGATTCCTACAGCCGACGCACAATGCTTCGTCCCATGGACAAAAATTAAAAAAAAAATGTTTGTCTCAAATTAAGACACATTTTTTGAAAGATAACAAAGTTACTCAAATAAATATGAAAAAAAAAATATTTTGTGTGACTGCTTTTGCCGCCACGAGAGGGCGCTAAACTCAGAGAATTTTATACAAAAATGACTGAACATAAAAATGGGTGTTAATTGTTTCACGAAAATAATTCTCAAAAATACATTTGTTTAAAAACTGGTTCAAAGATTTTTTTTTTAATTACTTCAATATATTTGTAGTTAAATTAAAATATGGATTTTAGTATATGTTCACAAAATCATTATTTTTTATTGGTCCGAAAAACACATTTTTATTTGTTGAAAATCCAAAAATTACTTAAGTTTGATGGAGTATAAAAAAAACATTATATAAAATTAGATATTTTTTCCCTTTTTTTGTAAGTTTATACTGTTACATAATAGATTATTAAAAAATTATTTAATATTTTTACAACAAATTAAAAAAAAATTGATTTTTTGCCTAAATTCATGATTTTTACACAGATTTCACGAATCTAAGAGGGTTTAGTATTCAAACCATGTAAACCTTCCATTTTAGGTATAGGAAGTGTTGAGCGGACTTTTGTAAAACACTACGAGTAACATTTTTGTTGAACATTCTAACGCTCTAACTCTTCAATGAAAGGGAATTTTTTGGCCTCTTTCTAAAAGGGGACAAAAAAGACCCGTAAGTTGAAGAGATAGAGGGTTAAAATGTTCCACAAAAATGTTCCTCGTAGTATTTTACATAAGTTCGCTGAACAGATCCTATACCTAAAATGGAAGATTCCCATGGTTTCTCCCTAAAACCCAGATTTGTGGGACATTTGAACACCCATTCTGAATAAGTACGAAATTAATCCTTAAACACATTTTAAGCTTTTACTTATTACTGGCACTTAAGTTAAATTTTCAATGCTTCAAAGACTTCAAAGAAAGGCAAATATTTTTGCGGAACATTTTAACCCTCTAACTCTTCAACTTACGGATCGTTTTTGTCCGTTTTAAAAAGGGAAAGGGCAGAGTTAGAAGGTTAAAATCTTCCACAAAAATGTTCCCCGTAGTGTTTTGCATAAGTTCGCTGAACATACCATATGTCTAAAATGGAGGATTCACATGGTTTCCGATTTTAATCCTATTTAATTTTTTTTTTTTAGAAAAATCATTTTAAATAAGCGTTTAAACCCTTTTTTGTGAAAAGCATTTTTTTTTTTTTTTATTAATGAATCGATTTTACCCAAATTTGGCACAAATATGGCTTAACCTTATATCAATTCACGTGCTAAATTTCATCACAATCGGATAATTTTTGCAGGTTTTATAAAGATTTTAAAATAAAGGATATTTGGCAGGTCTAAGAGTCCTTGCTTAGATTTTGATAAAAATTGACACAAACGTTTCCAGTTTTATGTGCATCTCAATGGATACTTTTTGTAATTTTACGTCTATTTATGTAGCTAATATCCTATTTTTATATTTCAAGACCTATGGGAGGTGGGCGTGTCCTTGGCCCGATATTTCCAAAAATTTAAATTTTTCTTAACTAAGGGGTTCTATGTCAGTATACCAAATTTCAAAACTCTGTCTCTACTCCTTTTATTTTTGTCCAATCGTTATATGGGATCAAAGCACCCGTCGCAAAGTGATGTGATCCCATATAACTGTCTCTCATATAGAGACAATCTGACAATAAAATATAAACAATAATACAAATTAATGGAAAATCACTGATGTAGCCTGTCCATAGAAAAAGGCAGAAACTGGATCTAGTCTGATTTGCAAATTTAATGTGTTTATAACTTTTGAAAAAATGTTTATTCTTCTACTTAACCTCAAACCTACTAAATTAGAATTTTCGACGATTTTTTTAAAATTATTTTTTTTTTAATGTAAATAAAAATCGAGCCTTTGAAAACAGCGGTTTACAATTTTTTTAGCATATATTTCTATTAATTTAAGAGGATATACTACTATTTGAATTCAACTAGATTTAGCATTAAAATAACAGTTTATTTTTGCTATTTTTAGTCTACTAATATTAACAAAATTTTCTGCAGATTTTACAGTACAATTTGTTATTTTCAATTAACTAAAAGTTAACTTAAATATAACTAAAATTCTGTAAATTTAACAGTTTTAATTTGGCTGTTCTTATTTTACTAGTATTTAGCAAAAACATATGCTAATTTCAGCAGTTTTTTCTTTAGCCTTATTTTTAACTAATTTTTAGTAAATATTTCTGTTATCTTTAGACATTTGTTTCTATCAATTTTCTATTTTCCATCAATTTTGCTGCCTCTAAATGTGCATTTACTAGACACCATAATGGACAAAAATTAGCTTCAAACGTTTAGTTCAGCGAAGGAGTTTAGAAAATATTTTAAAAAATATATCAAAATTGTCACTCAAAAAAATAAGTTAGTTCAAAAGTTTGTTAAACGCGTGCTGATTAAATTGAACTAATTTTTCTGTTATTTTATCTTAAAATTTAGGATTGAACTAATTTTTCTTGCAAATCCAATTTAGCATAACAATTTCTTTCGTCCGTATTTAAACTAACTTTTCATGCTATATTTTAGTACAGTGGTTTTGAAATTTTATTCTGAAACATTGTTACAATATAAATTTATTCAAAGTATTGGCCATCGTTATCTATGATCTTTTCCTATATTTCTGGCAAAATTTGCATTCCATGAGAACTGCTCAATTGAGGCCAAGAACGAGTCAAGCCAATTTCGGATACCCTCTTTTGAAGTGAAGCGTATTCCAGTGAGAGCATTCTGCATCGATCGAAATAAATGGTAGTCGGACGGGGCAAGGCCTGGAGGCAAAACTTCCTAACCACTATTTTGTAAATAGTTTTTAACCGATCTTGCAACATGTGGCCGAGCGTTGTCATGATGGAATATTACAGCTTCATGTCTGGTCGAATGTCGAATCACTTGTATTCGGTACAGGTGCCCTGTGATCGTCAATTTCAGCAGCTCATAATAGATGGGACCCTTCTGGTCTCATCAAGTACAGAACATTACCTTTTCGCCATGGATATTCGGCTTTGGCGTTGATTTGGCTGGTTGGGCGGGCCTCACTTACGATTTCTTGCACTAAGGGTTGTCGTAATGGATCCACTCTTCAATGCCAGCAATGATTTGAAGCAAAAATTACCTCTTTTTATTGCGTTCAAGCAGCATTTCCCACATGACAAATTAGTCTTTCAACGACTCTCGTCTTCAATTCGTGTGGTATTCAATTTCCTTGCTTTGGATAAATGCTGCTACTTGCAAGCGTTTTGAAATTGCTACTTGAGTGATCTCCAATGATTTTGCAAGTTCTTCTTGAGTTTGACAACAATCTCCATCGAGTAATGCCTCCAATTTATCATCTTCGAACTTTTTTGGCGGACCTGGTCGGTCTTTGTCCTCCGTGTCAAAATCACCACTTCAGAACCGCACAAAACATCTCTCGCACGTTGAAATTGATGAATGGATAAGCTTCGGTGAGCAATCGATGTGCTTTAACTGTACTTTTTTTCAAATTGAAGAAATAAAGAAAAACTTCCCGCAAATTATGCGCACAAAATTTTACATTTTTGAAGCAAAAAAAAAAACTGTTGTTTACATTATTTCGTTCATTAAGTAAGTGAAAATAAATAATAGATGTTTACGCTCCAAAATGCCATTAAAGTTATTAAAGACACAAACCATGTGTTAAAGATACGCCATCTCTTCTGAATCCCGCATTTTTAGGCCTCGAGATCTACTTTCCCAATTGTTAAGATGCATTCAATAATTCTTTACCAAATAATGAAAAAGCCACAAAATTTTTTTTAACTTAATTAGGTCTGTGCAAGAAATTGATTAAATTCACTTCGGTTGAAAAAATCTTTAGAACTTCGAACTAAACTTTAATAGAAGGGTTTTTCATTTTACCTTAACGGATACTATAGAGTCTACTCACATTATTTTTTGAAGTTACAAACATCAGCAAGCCTGCTTTGCACAGAAAGTAGGCAAAATAGGCGCAGTTAAATACTTACGAATTTAGAATTCATTTTTAATATATTTTTTATTATAATTTAATGGAATTTGCAAAATGCTAGAAATTTGACTGCATCATTTTTATGGGCAATTTGATAAAAATAAATAAAATAAAAAAATGTAAAAAATCAGAACTTATTCTGAATTTTTTTGTCTAGAGGCAAACATACATGTTCAATATTATTGACCAATGTTTTTAAAATCAACCAATCAGAACAAAGTATTTAAAAATAAAATATCCTGATTGGTTGATTTTTGAAAAATTTATCAATAATATTGAATGTGTATGCCCTACTTAAAACTCAATTTATATAGAAAATGGACAATTTTTTTTTTTTTTAGAAAAAGTTTGGATGTTTTTTCTATTGATATAGAAAGTTGTAGTGCGGTAGTCGGCTTTGTTTACGTTCAGTTGTCCATATTATATAGAATAAAAATATTATTTTATATCGGATATTAGTAATGTACAACATTAATCAAATATTTTCTCCAACACAAGGCCGAGTAACACGCTAAGATTTGCAGAATCGAGAGAACACCCTTTTTAAAAAGTAAAATAAATTTTGGCTGAATTTTAGATAAACTAAGGCCCGATTACTGAATGTCCAGTCACAACTTAACCAAAAATTAAATTAAAATTTTATATGCGAAAAGTACCTAGTTTTAATTTTTTGGAAAATATTTTATTTTTCTTTAAATTTTCTCTATATAACTTTATTGACCTGGAAAAATGGTGGGTTTGCTATTGACGCAATATAATTTTTTTGTTTTTGGCCAATTGGTATGAAAATAAATGAATAAACTATTATTTTTACCGAATCTGTATGTATATTCTAACTTCTATTTTTAACTAAGTATTCATTTGTTTTTACTGATTTTTGAATTGTTTAAACAACAACCATTTGAATTAAATAAAAAGTAAGTTGAGCGGATTTGAGCTGAAGTTAAATTTATTTTAAATCTAATCTTCTGTTGTTTTAACTTACAAACTATTTTATGTGTACCTATGTATATCTGTGATATCTAAAATAAAACTTACAATATGTGGTGATCCAGTCTTAACAAGTTCTCCTGGATGTTCGGCCAATAGAACATCAACAGTTCTCTCAATTAAATTTTCTGGTGTTAAATAAGGACTTGTATCTACAGGTTTTTTAGATGCTGCACCATCTTTTGTATTATTATTTGTGGTATTTAAATTATTGTTATTATTTTCATTATTTGTGTTACGATTACTAGAACCTTTTTTAGATTGAATTGTGGAGGTTGTTGTTGAACTCACTTCACTGGTAATGTGCATTTTTAAAGATTTTTTTCTTTTTCTTAGCGATAAATTTTTAACACTTTTTTTTTTGTTTTTTATAAGAACATTATAATATTATCTTTAACATAGGAAAAGAATAAATAACACATAATTTATGTGATATAAAGAATTGAACAGCAGTATTTACAGAGTTTCCCCCTTTTAGTATACAAAAAAGGATAAAACAAAATCGTTAGGCTTTGAAGTGTTGTTATAATAGACCTGTTGAATTTGTTAAATGGGTATTTATTAAAGGAAATCTTTGATGTCTGCTTCCGAAGTAAAATTTAAATCAAAATTTACAAAAATATAATTTAAATTTAAATTTCATGTAATTCACTTTTTAAAATTTCTTCTTTTATTAAGTTTGTCTTTATTAAATTTCTCTTTTTTTCAATTTAATAAAAAACGTCCTTTCATTTCAAACTTTGACTTACGATTAAAACAATTGTTAACCAGTTTTTTATTAATGTTGATTAAAAAAATCGACAAAAATATATTGTTCACTTTTTTACTTTTTGTAACAATTACAAAACAATTGTAGTAATAAAAAAAACTGTTCATTCCAATCATACAGTTACGCATACATATACAGACAAATATAAACAACATCACACATCTGTTTCCCGTTTAATACACCAAAAAATATCCTGTTAACTGCGTGCGGTGTATCATAATTTCAGCATTTGTTACAAGGGCCAGTTTTTTATGTTTGTATTTTTTTATATTTGAATTTATTTATTCATTCATTACATTTGAATTTTTATTTTTGCTGCTTTTTAACATTTGTTTTTTTTACAATTGTCGCGTTTAAAACATTTGATTTTTTTATTACAATTTCCGTTTATTTTGCCATTTTTTTTTTTGCTGTAAATTTTTTTCAAAAAAAAAATTACATTAACATAAGGTCATGTGACTGGTAGTAATTTATACCGTAAAGTGAACTTAATTCTTTAATACGATCTATTTTCTGTTGCTTAATAACTAAAAAAGATTGAAAATTTTATTAATCCGGATCAGACCCTAGTAAAACAAATACCCTTAAAAGCTGAATTTAAAACTCAAAAGTTCTAACCCCTGGAAAGAAATTTATAACAGTTTTTTATGTTACGACAACAGTCGAAATTTCATGTCTTCATATAGTTTTTACATCGTTGTTCCAACTTGTTCCATCTAGAACAGGGGTGGCAAGACTTTTTTCGCTGCGTGCCAGAAACTGGCAAATTTTTTTTGTAAAAATTTCTCGCGTGCCACCTAAATTTTAGTTGTCTTTTAAAAATCCTTTTCTAAAAATTTTAAAAATATGGAAAATTTTTCTTAAAACTATCATCGCAGATGTACATATTTATTACCGCTACGGATAATCCCATGAAATAACCCCCAAAGGGAAATTTTAAATAACATCCAAGAAATGACGTAAAAATGTTTGACGTTTATTTAATTTTTGGGGGTTTATTTAATCTTTAAATATTGAGATTATTTCATTATGCAAAAATCCCAAATGAAAAAAAATTAAAACAATTTCAACATTATTGCCTTTTCATTTTTTGAGGGGTTATTCGATTTTTGTTGGTTATTTCATTTTGTGAAAAAAGTTAAATTATTTGGTGCCATTCATTATTTAAGTACGTAAGAAACTAGTTGCAAAATGTGCTTCGGGCAAAAATTTTATTTTGTTAAAATAAATCGTGCGGTTTTTATCATCATAATAATGAATAAAAAGAAAATATTATGGATTTGAACAGAGAAATTTCTATTTCACATAAAAGGGGGTTATTTCAATATGAAACTTATGTTCAGTATTTCATTGAGAGTTATTTCGTAGCACCTATTTTCCCTTTTAAAAAAACTAAATTTTCTTAGATCCAATTTTAATGCAAGTTGTTTTCCATTTTTGTGCAATTTTCTGGTACTTTTTATTCCTCCGATTATGAGGCATTTTCTCATCGAAACTTTAAACTTCTTTCAATCGGGAATTTTAGAAATTTTCACAGAATTTTCTGATAATGGAATTTTCGAGTTCTGTATTAGACATATGTATATCTTTAAACAAAAAATGATAGCAATGCAGAGATTTATTAATTTGAAAAGACGATTTACAAGCCCTATGAACAACTTTATCATTATGGAGTTAAATCATACATTTTTGTAGCGAAATTTAATATTTAACTGAATTTTTTGCTGGCCTTCCAAAAGTTTAAATTTTTTGAAAATACCCAACAAAACGTCGCGAGCCACCTAAGATCCACTCGCGTGCCTTTACTGACATGCGTGTCATAGTTTTGCCAGCCCTGATCTAGAAGATATCTTATTTTAGTGTGTGAATAAGCGCACTCTTGCCCATTTACGAGTATGAGTGATATTTTATGACATCTATTGGAATATCAATCATACGCCATGGGTTAATCATATCGTTAAAAGTAAAAATATTACTCATACGTAGGCTTGCCAGATCGAAATTGGCAAAAAGCTTGACATTCAGAGGAAAAGGTTCGATTTTTCTTGACATTCAAAAAAAAGGCTTGATTTTTCTTGATACTTTAAAATTCAGTTGAATTAGTAAAAAAATTGCAAAATTTACTTGAAAATTTAAATGATAATATTAATTTTACAGATTTTCTACATTCTTTGTACCACATTTTTTAAATAAATGGGCCCATATGTTGTCAATGGATATGTATTTAGCAATTCTTCAAAAACCGAAGGCAGCAGTAATCTGCATACAACATATCAGTATTAATTGAATTTAATATTTTTAAAATAAATGGCAGCTCTGCTTAAATATTCCTTGACAACAACGAGTTTTTTATAATTCAAACAGCAATTTGCTAAAAAAAAAAAAAAAACTGATTTTTCTCCAAAATCATACATTTTTTCGAAGTATTTTACAGCATTTTGTAAAAATTGGTTAGCTTCTAACTCAAACGTTTCCTTTTCAAAGAAAGACTTTTTATGCTTTACTACCATGGAAACAGTAATTTATCCGTAAAAATTGGTCATGGTATATTTAAAAACAATTAGTTTTTTTTTCTTTTTGCTAATGGTTAATTTTTCTTCATTTTTCTTATCAATTTGATGGAAAAAGTTCTAAAATTCCATTTTAGCTTGACAAATTACATTTTGTCTTTATTCTTGACTCGCATAGAAAAAGCTTGACAATCAAACCAAATCAAGCGCGTTTGGCAATCCCACTCATATGCCTAACAATGCGGGCACTTCAAGCTAAACAGCCTCATTTTGATGAAACGTGAATATGTTGTAGAAATAAAAATTCAAAAAATTCTCTTGTTGGCTTTTTAGTAAACTCTTTTGATCACTTCTGTGATTAAAATGGGGTTACAAAATCGTCATTTTTAGAATTTTTACATTTTGGAAATGTGGTTTCAATGCAAAAGGAATTTTGAGAGGATATCCCCTGACAACTGGTATATTTTGGTTACTTTTTAAGTTGTTGTTGTTGTTAAATACATAAGAACTTGATATAGCCCCACTGAGAGAATTATCTGCATGATACTAAAGAACTTTTGCATACTTTTTATTTGAATTAATGGAATTTTTCATAAAATGTTGTGAATTTCCTTTTATTTATTAAAAGTTTCATACACTACTAAATGAAAAAGTTTCATTAAAACTTGATTTATAAAATATATGAAGTATTTTCATAAAATTTTATAAATTTTGTCATTTACTTTTCATTAAATTATTAAAAAATTTCATTAAAATTCGTTTATAGAATTTTGCTCGTAGATTCAATGTCTAAGTTTGTGCCAAAAAACACAAGGTCATGAAATTTGATGGCACTTTTTTAGACTTTCCGAAATTGATTAAAGCCATAATTGGTTTTTGCTCTCTATACTTATAAATACTCAGATATGGAATATTGTTTTATTACTTGTCTGTTAACCTGTCGCGTAATAAGGCAAAAAACGCATAAATTTTTTGTCTTAATTTTCAAAACTCCATTTTCGATTTTTAAAAAATTTTCTTAAACAAATTTTTAAAAAATGGATTTTTCACTTCAAGGATTTGTTAAATATATCCTAGAGATGAAGTGTGCATATTTTGAAGTAAATCCCTCCATGGACCTGTCGGTGACAAGCTCCTATTTTTTGTGGATTTCGAGAAAAGTGTGATTCGTATAAAAAATTAAGTAAATTTATTCTTTCTAAGTACTTTGCCACATAACGATTTAAAAAAAAAATGATTTTTAACTTTCTTATGAAAAATTATTTATGTTTACAAAGAAGACCGATGTTTCGTTGTAATTTTCTTGGTTACAAACCAGAATGAAATGAATATCAATATATTTTATTTTATTAATTTTTGAAAATAAGCTGAGCTAACCAAATTGTTGCTCAACCCTAAGAAAGAGCTCAAATCAAAAATTTTAAAAAATTAGTTAGGCCCGATTACATTACGTTAAAGTCCAGTTAGCTGCTAACTGGGACTTTAACTGACACATTTGTTGTTGTTTCCCATATAAAATTTGAATTTAACTGTTGGCTAAATTTTAACTTGACATTCAGTAATCGGGCCTTATAGTGCGTTTAGAGAGAGAAATTATGTAATCTACTTGATTTAACTTAATCCATCATCTTTATCATTTACAAATTTAATTTTTGTCAATTAAAAGATTAACTAGATAATTAAAAGTTTAACTCCGTCAGTTTAAAATACCAAGGTGTTGCCGATAGCGATCCGGCAAATGATGAACATGGTAAATGTCGGCGTAAGCAATATATTTGTCGACAGCGCCAAAATATTTTTGTGGCAGCGTCTTAACGTGGATAATCAATGTGTTCGTTTACTCGATTTTCTTACTACTTTTACTACAATTGGAAATTTTTGTTTACTTTTCGTATTGAATTTTTCCAGTTGTAGTAAAAGTAGGAACTTGTAGTAAGTAAACGAACACACTTATTATTTGACTTTGTATATGTGTTTTGTACACTAAGAGAATTATCTGCATGATATTAAAGAATTTTTGCATAAAACCAATGAAGTTTCACTGGAACTCCTCCATTGAAACTTTTCATTGAATTAATGAAGTTTTTCATAAAATATTGTAAAAAATTTCATTTTATATATTAAAACTTTCATACACACAATGGGAAAGTTTCATTAACACTTGATTCATAAAATAAAGGGTGGTCCAAACATAATGCACGATGTTAATTATGAGTCACACCTTAACGGCATGTTTTTTGCCCAACTTAATTTGACATTTCTTTGTTTCAGTGTTTGACAAATTTAACCATGGAGAGGTACACAATTGAGCAGCGCGTTAAGATTGTCGAAGCCTTTAAAAGAAAAAGCCAAGAACAATTCAAGAGCTAAAGGATGAGATAATTCGACACATTAAGGACATTGAACCGCAATTATGAACCGCAATTATGCTTGAAAATATGGACTATGGGGTAGAGCTATGCCACCTAAGCCGTGGCGAGCATTTGGCTGATATTTTGTTTCACACATAATTGTCGTAGATCCTTCTATCATAATAAAAAATACACTCACAATCTATTTTCCATAACCGATTGAGGTTTATTTGAAAGGTAATAGGTAAAGTTTGTTTTCAATTGAAGAGTCAATTAAAATACATTGAAACATATTTTTTAACTTTTTTTTATCAACCAATAAAAAACAAACCACAAAAAATATGTATCGTCTGTAGGAGTTGATATTTTCAGTCAAATATTCTATTTTTAGTTTTTTTTTTTAGAAAAAATAATTTGAATAATTTCGTTGTTTTCTGTTTTAAAACAAAAAATTCAAATATTTTCGGTTTTCTTTTTTGTTAAAATAGTTTGTTTATATACATAATTATTTCCATTAAAATTACAAAAAATTCTTTACTCATACACACAAACATAGCCAATAAAAATATGAAGGTGTGTGTTTGTGTGTGGTGTTTTGTAATTTCAAACAAAAAAACACTTTCAAATATGAAAAAACAAACCACAAAATCGTTGTTTTACGTTTTGTCAGTTAAAAATTGATGATTGTTTTAACAGACTCTTTAATTATTTTTATTTCTTTTATGGATTGTTTAAACAATGTTTGAAAATAAATAGCAAAATGGTTTGAATATAATGAAAAATCAGTAGTCCTGTTTTTAATTGTGTTTTCAATTAATTTAATATGTATTTTACGTTGTTTTTAACGATAAAATATTGTGAGTGTACTAATATAATTCTCTGAAATTTTTTTTTTTATTTACAACTAACATGGTGCGTTTTTTTTTGACCACCCTCGATTAGCTGTTAATCAAGCTTGATTAAGCTTGAGGAGTATGACACCGTAAACGTAAATGTGATGTAACTGTAACGTGCCGTAGCTAATAAGCACACTTATAGAATACCGCAAACGACATTACTATTTAGCATCTTTTTTTTGTGATTTTTTATTTTATTCTAAATTTTTCCATTTATTTGTTAATTTTTATTTCTTATTTTTTGTTTGAATCTATTTTCTTTATTCATTTTATATTTTTTCTAACTAAAATCATGCAGCTGTTTCGATGACGGATAAAAAATTCTGATTTCAACAGAATGATCCGGCAAGTACGTTTACATTTACGCTTTAGTAACCATTTGTATACACTTCTTCTTGTCGTTTCGAAACAGCTGATTCGTTACAGTTACGTTTACGGTTGGGTAACTCAGCCTTAACTTTTGCGGTTTTTGGTATTAAACCAAAAATGTTGGCTAGCTCATTCGAATGAACGAGTCAGAAATTCCGACTCGCTCATTTATTTAAATAAAATATATTTTTGTTAAATTTTGCAAAATCAAATCTAAATGCAAAATCAATCCTTTTACGGTATAATTCCACTGAACTTTTAGAAAAACCTATATAATTTCAACTGTTTAACTGTTGATGACAATTATCACAAACATAAAATTCTGTATTATTATAAACTCGTATTAAAAATAAAAAAAAAGCTCACTAAAATCCACTTCATCATAATAAAATAAAAAAAGAAACAAATAGGATTATTATAATGGGGGAAAAAAATATTAAATCCACTAAAACATATATATTTTATAAGGATAATGATAATAACTACGACAATGTTGATGATTATGATGAGTTCTTAAATAAATGACAATTTGCTTTATATGCTTGAATATGTGTGTGTACACAATTACCAATAAAATTACAAACAAATGCTACCACACATTCACATACAAATACGCACACATACATAGATACATAGGGAATTATTATACAATGATAAACTCTTATACATTCCCTTCCCCTTTTTATTTGTATTTAAAAAAATATAGCGCGAAAAATAAAACTTTTGCTTCCGTTTTTTTTTTATAATTTACAATATAAATGTGTTCAAAAAAATTCCGTAAAAAACAAGTAGAATTGTTGGCCATATTGTGTGCACACTGGTCAACGCAAATAAACACACATATGTGAAGGCAGAGTTTTAAATGGATTCAAACAATTGTATTTGCTAAATATGCTTTACCAAAAAATATTATTTTTGAAATTGCATTACATTTTTAAATTTAAGCAATATATACAATGAAATTCAATTTAGTGTGGTATTTTTCGAAGAAATAATTATTTAGCATTATAAAAAAATTAAAATAATTTTAGTTACTATTTCAAAGAAAGTATAGATTTTTGTGACATTTGCCGAAAAAGGGCACTTCTCTTGCTACAGTTTTAAAAAGAAATATGTGCTACTTTAAAAATTAGAGTTTCACAATTGAAGAAGCTTTACTTTCTTCAGCATACTTCTTTTTGACAATTATGAATTACTTTGGAACATTTTCAAAAAATATAATTTTTTAAATATTTTTTTTGTTTACCGTAGATTTTAGTTGGTCTGAAGATTGTTACAATGAGTGTTATTTTTGTTCGGTTTTAAGATCAAATACGACAAGTTCCAAATAAAATTTACAATTTATTTTACAATAACTGGAGAAAAAACTTATAAAAAAAAACTTTCCTAGAACCAATGGTTGACAATTAATGCATTTTCAAGTGCTACCAAGCACTATCATCAGATTGTCTTTATGAGGTTCTCTCAAGGTTATAATGTAGATTTTTTTTTCAATATTTATATTGCTCTTTTAAGATCTGCATATTCAGCAAAAACAAAACTTTTTTTTATTAAAAAACATAGGAGGCTTATGTGTGAATGTACCAAAAAGTGAAATAAAAAACTGAAAAAAGAAGTAAATAAATGCGAGAGTTGGTAAATTAACAGTTGCGGAAAATGGTTGACCGACAAATAATATAAAAAACACAAACTTACTGTGATATATCTGAGTGATAAAAAAAAACTTTATCTGTGAATGGAAATTACAAAAAAAAAAACAAATTCATCATCATTTATTATTTGATTTTGGGTGAAGGGGAGGAATTTATATATTATAATATATAAGTAAATATTGCAATGTTTTCAAGCACGTACTTTTAATATCTAAAACTACACAACTATACATAGATAATTGTGCAATATGTAAACCTATAACCCGCTTAGTAAAAACTCTAATGAAAAATTAAACAAATGATATTAATATTGAATATCATACTGATTACAAAATGTAAAACAGTATTTCAAGATTTTTAAAATAGACAAATAGAAATAATTTATACACTAATAGAAAAAAGTCTATTAAAAATTTAGTTTAGAATAAAACTGCTGAAATTAACAGATTATTTTTGCTATATAATAGTAAAAATGTTGGGTTTTAATTTTTATTCAAAAAAAATAAAAATTGTTTTTTCGATGGTACGAAATACAAAAACAAAAACTTTCATAATATTTCTATTGTTGGTTATGTATTTGCAGAGACTTCGAAAACAAATTTTATTGTTTACTCCATTCTCATTTCGTTGATGTAGTAGACTACGTTTAATATGAAATTTTGATGTTTCAATTTGCATTGCACTATTGCCACCACTTTCTAAGGAAAACTGAAGAAGGGGACTTGGAAAATCCCCGAAACGATCGTCTTTTCATTCCTGAAAGTGTTAGAGGTTTTTGAAAGCAAAAACTCTGTGAAGTATTTGTTAGGAGAATATCCTGATGAAGAAGAATAGCAGTTTTTGGAAGGAGTACTTATTATGTTAATTCATAATAAGGAAATTGGCCTCGAACTGAATTAATAAATTTCTAATATATATTAGTAAGATAGGAACAGCAAAAATAAAACTGTTAAATATACAGAATTTTAATTATATTTTTGATAAATTTTTTTAATAGAAAATAACAACTTAACATGCTTAAATCAGCAAAAACAATTTGCTAAATAACCCCAACTACTTATTTCACTGCTTCACAAGTACACCAGTGCACCATTTCCACTTGTTTAAAAAGTACTTTTATTGAAGACAATAAAGCTTAGCGGTAGAGCGCTAAACTGGCAGTCATGAGGTCGCAAGTTTGATACTCGGTAGCGACAATAAAAAAACTTTTTTAAAATAAAAAATATATATTTTTCTGCGAAGAGTTTTTTTTAACTTTTAATTGGTGGAAAAGAGCTGCCTTTCCACTTGTTAAAAAAGTACTGAAAAAATGCTTAAGTGGGAGTATTCCTCTCCTTTGACAACTCAATGTTAAAATCATTATACGGGTGTTTATGTTAAAAAAATAAGTACATCTATATCATCAATTGTAGTGCTTTTTCTATTGCTTCGGCATCTCTTTTTTAGCCTAAAAAATAACAAAACAAATTTTTTAGTTTTCCAATTTTTTTTCGATTTTTTTAATGCAAATAAAAATTAAGCCTTTCGAAAACAGCAGTTTTCTATTTTTTTTAGCATATATTTCTGCTGCTTTTAGCAGAATTGACTGCTATTTGCGTTCAACCAAAACTAAGCTTAAAATTAACAAAAATTTTGTATATAAAACTGTTTTTGCTATTTTTAGTCCACTAATATTTAGCAAAATTTTCTGCAGATTTTGCAGTACAATTTGTTATTTTCAATTAACTAAAAGTTAACTTAAATATAACTAAAATTCTGTAAATTTAACTGTTTAAAATTTTGCTGTTCCTATTTTACTAGTATTTAGCAAAAAACATCTGCTAATTTCAGCAGTTTCATAATTTTTAATTAATTTTTAGAAACTTTTTCTGCTATTATTACAGATTTATTTCTATGAGTGTATAATAATAAAGTTAAATTCTATCATTAGAAATTCCATAACTGCCCTTAACTATTGTTTATCATTAAATCAATGTTTTAAAAATAAATTGTACAAATATATTTATTTATGGAATCATTGATTAAACTGATCGTAATGCCACAAAGATTGTTTTTTATTTATACCACAGATGTGGTAGTGTGGTTTATAATGCACAATAAAATATTTGTAAATATTAATAAGAGTAAATTAAACTAAAAAAACTGATATAAAATTTTAAAGCAGTTTTACTATTTAATATAAGGGCTAAGTATGGATTCCCCTCTAGAAATTCATACTGAATTTGGACTGAGCAAAACTACCTAGTTTTCATACAAAACTAGGTTTTGCTTATTTTTTATATATCTCATCCTAAATAGAAAAGTGACACAACTCAAAATTTTCTGAAATTGACTTCAAAAATGTCTTTTTCATCACTAACTTTTTTAACTGGAATAATCTCGTTATGTCTGTTCTTATATTAATTGCGTTGCTTCTCCACAATCAACTAAAGATAACTATTTTTAGTTGCGTCAATGTGCTCAAGAAAAAGCGTTTTCTTTTGTTACACAAAAAGGCCACGAGGCCTCACAATGAGCAACAAAGCGGTGAGCGGCGTGTTTGAGCGGAAAGTGGATTATTATACTGAGCGTCGTTTCTGAGTGGTCGACCTTGTACAGATGAAATTAAAAGCTCTGCATTCACTTTTGCCATCTTTATTCTTTGCCGCTCAGAAACCAAGTTTTATTTCTGAGCGGCGCCGCTTAGCCGCTCAGAAATGCCGCTGACGTGCCGCTCATTGCGTGGCCACTTAAATAGTATTTCATATTCTAGCAAAAAAAGAGATGCCGAAGCAGTATAAAAGCCACTACAATTGATGATCTAGTTGTACTTCTTTCTTAACATAAACACTAATGATTTTAACATTGAGTTGTCATAGGAGAGGAGTACTCCCACTTCTACATTTTTCCTGTACTTTTTGAACGAGTGCAAAGGAAACTCTTTTTCACCAATTAAAATTAAAAAAAAAATTGTTCGAAAAAAAATTATATTTTTTTTTACTTTACAAAAGTTTTTTATTGGCGCCACCGGTTATCGAACTTGCGACCTCACGTTTGCTAGTCTAGCGCTCCACCGCTGAGCTATTCTTCGATATGAAAGTTTACTGGCATTAACACACCACTTTGTAACTGCGGGATATTGTTCCTTATGCTCTTCAATAAAAGTACTTATTAGACAAGTGTAAAAGGTGTACTCCAAATCAATATTATTTTCAGTACTATTTTTACAGGTGCATAAAAAGCAATTTCTGATTATTATACCCTACACCACTATGTGGTCAGGGTATTATAAGTTTGTGCTGATGTTTGTAACACCAAAAAATATTGGTCGTAGACCCACCTTATAGTATACCGATCGGTTCAGAATTTTTTTTTATTTCGATTTAACGATGTCCGTCTGTCCGTCCGTCCATCCGTCTGTCTGTCTGTCCATGCAATCTTGTGCGCACTCTACAGGTCGCAAATATTAAGATATTTTGATAAAATTTGGTACGCAGACCTATGTTGGCCCAAGGACGAACAAGTTTGCTTTTGGTGAACATCGGTCCATGTTTAGACCCAGTGCCCATATAAGGGTCCTACCAAAATTATATTGTTTATACGCTGCAGGTCGTAAATATTAAGATATATTGACGAAATTTGGTACATATGTTAGCCCAATAACGCAGCCTATTGATTTTGGTGAACATCGGTCCATGTTTAGACCTAGTGCCCATATAAGGGTCCTACCAAAATTATACTGTTTATACGCTGCAGGTCGTAAATATTAAGATATTTTGATGAAATTTGGTACACAGACCTATATTGCCCCAATAACGCAGCCTATTGATTTTGGTGAACATCGGTCCATGTTTAGACCTAGTGCCCATATAAGGGTCCTACAAAAATTATACTGTTTATACGCTGCAGGTCGCAAATATTAAGATATTTTGATGAAATTTCGTACACAGACCTATATTGGCCCAATAACGCAGCCTATTGATTTTGGTGAACATCGGTCCATGTTTAGACCTAGTGCCCATATAAGGGTCCTACCAAAATTATACTGTTTATACGCTGCAGGTCGCAAATATTAAGATATTTTGATGAAATTTGGTACATAGACCTATATTGGCCCAAGGACGAAGCTTGTTAATTTTGGTGAACATCGGTCCATGTTTAGAACTAGTGCCCATATAAGGGTCCCCCCAAAATTGGCTTGGTTACAAACTGCAAGTCGCAAATATTAAGATATTTTAATGAAATTTGGTGCGCTGACTCGCATTATAGAAAATTTTGACACAAGCCCCATTTTAACCCATTCGAATTTCGGATCCAAACAATACACCAGACTGGTGTAGGGTATTGTATAGTCGGCATGCCCGACTTTAACCTTTTTTTTTTATATATAAATTTTTAAAAATTTAAAAATTAAAAAATTATTAAATTTGAACAAATTAACTATAAATATTAAAAAAAAATATTAATGTAATAAAAAAAAATAAAAAATATGGGTCCCGCCGGTAATCGAACGCGCGACACTCTGTTTGGAAATGCCAAATGATACCAAAATC
The DNA here is from genome assembly GCA_949987735.1 of Leucophora obtusa. Taxonomy (NCBI): domain Eukaryota; kingdom Metazoa; phylum Arthropoda; class Insecta; order Diptera; family Anthomyiidae; genus Leucophora; species Leucophora obtusa. The sequence goes on from OX465297.1 coordinate 210,836,749, forward strand.
ACTTTTTAGAATCACTTTTATAGCAATTACCCTTTAGAAGCAATACTCAAGTGATTTTTTGGATGTTGTTCAGAAGTAAAAATATACTAACGGATAATTTGGAAGTAGTGAAAGAAGTGATTTTTTGAAGTTGTTCAGAATAACTTCTAAAAAGCAGTAAAAATACACTAACCGATACTTGTGAAGCAGTGAAAGAAGTAGTTTTTAGAGAATTACTTCCAGTTTTTTTGCTGGGATGTTATAATTTTTTGCCTCTTTGCCGCTCATTGCGTGGCCTCGGCCAAAGAGTGTTATTTTGAGTTTTGCCGCTTTTACTGGAAAAGGTGATAAACTTGGTTGTGTATATGAAAGTGAGCTCATTTGACAGTAAAATTTTGTTATGTGTCTTTTCAGTTTTCAGTTAAAAGGACACAACTCAAAATTTTAATTTATTTCCACAAACATTATATAAAATTAAGAAATATAAAGCAAACTCTTCTTCAAAATGGACTTTTTGCATAATGGAATTAAACTTTTTTTTAAATATTACAATCATTTTTACATAAAAAGATTTTTGCCTCTCCTGAAAATTGAATTTTGAGTTGTGTCACTTTTGTATTTAGGGTGCGATATGCATATTGGCAATTAAAAACTACCACCAGCCAAAAACTAGGTAGTTTTTGTTTAGTCTAAATGCAATATAACATTGAATATCTCGGATGAATTATTTATAGCTTTCTTACATTTGGAGTCAAAAAAGAATACATATTTTGAGTTTTTTAATAATTCAATCGCTTACTTAACCCGTTTTACACTGCCGATGGTAGTTTGAAGAAAAAAAACACCATTGAAAACGACTGACTACTCATAAAAATAAATCTGTAAAAATAGCAGAAAAATTTACTAAAAATTAGTTAAAAATTATGCGGCAGAAAAACTGCTGAAATTAGCAGATCTTTTTGCTAAATACTAGTACAATAAGAACAGAAAAATTAAGACTGTTAAATTTACAGAATTTTCATTATACACTCACAAAATATTTTCCGTAACCGATTGAGTTTTATTTGAAAAGTAATAGGTAAAGTTTGTTTTCAATTGAAGAATCAATTAAAATACATGGAAACATACGCCCTTACTATCTCAATTTTTTAAATTTATATTTTAGTTAAAGTCGACTTTAGTTAAAATATTGGGTGGCAGTATGCATTGACTTGGTTTATTTTTTGAGCATTCTTATTGGTTAATTTATTTTCGAAAATGTTTGAAAATAAAAATATTTTTGTAGGGTTTTCATACACAAATTGAACAACACCGTATGATTAAAAATAAAGTCGACTTTAAATTTAAAATACTCTTTATAGTAACGGCCATATTGTTTAACTTTTTTTATAAGTCAATAAAAAATAAACCACAAAAAAATATGTATCGTCTATAGGAGTTGATATTTTCAGTCAAATGTTCTATTTTTAGTTTTCTATTTTTAGAAAAAATAATTTAAATAATTTCGTTGTTTTCTGTTTTAAAACAAAAAATTAAAATATTTTCGGTTTTCTTTTTTGTTAAAATAGTTTGTTTATATACAAAATTATTTCAATGCAAATTGCAAGAAATTCTTTACTCATACACACAAACATAGCCAATAAAAATATGAACATGTGTGTTGTGTGTGTAGTGTTTTGAAAATTCAAACAAAACAAAAAAACTTTCTAACGTTTTGTCAGTTAAAAATTGAAGATTGTTTTAACAAACTTTTCAATTATTTTTATTTCTTTTATAGATTGTTTAAACAATGTTTGAAAATAGATAGTAAAATACTTTGAATATAATGAAAGATAAAGTATTATTTTTAAATTGTGTTTTCAATTAATTTAATGTAGATTTTACAAAATTTTTGCTATTTTTAAGCTAAATTTAAGTGAATGCAAATAGCAGTCTCTCCTGCTAAAATCAGCAGAAATATTTGCTAAAAATATTGTAAACTGTTGTTTTCAAAAGGCTCGATTTTTATATGCATTAAAAAAAACTAAAAAAAAATACTTGGAAAATTTAAATTTTATTGTGATTTTTCAGGCTACTAATTATTTAGCAAAATTTTTTGCTGATTTTAGCAGGTTAATTTGCTATTTTCCATTAACAAAAATTTAACTCAAATATAACTAAAATTCTGTATATTTAACGGTTTTATTTTTGCTGTTCCTATATTACTAATATATAGCAAAAATAATCTGCTAATTTTAGCAGTTTTTTCTGCAGCAACATTTTTAACTAATTTTTAGTAGTTTTAACTAAATTTTTTACAGACTTTTTTTCAATTAGTGTACTCCTAAGACTCATTTGGTACTATTTTTAGATTTTCAAAATAAAAAGTGAGGAAAGGTTAAAATATTATAAAAAATATTTAAAATTAGGTGAATTCAAGAGAAAAACTGTAAATTGTTGTGATTTTTGTATAACACGATTATATCGAACTTAAACTCACTGAGTTTTATTTTCTTTGTTTCAGTTGACTTTATTTAAACTTGAGGGCAACTTAATTTTTAGTAGACTTTAACATAGTTTCAGTTAACATCAAATAATTTTAAGTTTTTGGTTACTTCTTCTTATTTAAGTCAACTGAGATTAATAAGGGAGCTTTCCTGATGGGTTACCTTTGGTTTGAATGCAATTCGGATATACGAGTATGACAGGTATACGTGTTTTCTTAGCGGCCCAATCTCATGTTTAGGGTTGAAAACAAACTCATTTTTGTATGAAACTTGTCTAAAATTAAGGAAATTTTGATTTATTTTTATACACTGTTAAAGGACTCAAGAAAAAATTTTATTATTTAGTCGTCTTAAAGCTGAACGATAACAAATTACGGAAAAATCTAAAATCTCAACTCAACCAAAAATAATTTCTGGTATAAATGTGTTTTTGGAAGAAAATAATAACTTAAGCACCGTAAGTTGTTTTGAATTCACGTGAAAAAACTGTTACACTACATATAAAAAAATTTGTTTTTCACGATAATGAGTTCCACGTGAAAATTGTATAGAGTTTGTTTTCACGCAAATTTAATATACAAGACTATTATTTTTCTGGTGATCATTTTTATAAATTAAATTGCAATTTGAGGCCTTTAAAGTTCGATTGAAATTTTTCCACGTGAAAAACAACTTACGATGCTTAAATAACCAAAATATACGGTGCTCAGAAAGCTAAAGTATTTTATTTCTACGGGACTACCTGCTGTCTTCTTTTGACGTGAAATGTTCATTTCACTCAATGGAAATTCAATAATTGATAATAGTACAGATTTGAGATGATTTATTAACCCACTAACTGTAAAACAAATTAATTATTGTTTAATTTTGACAAGAGTAATAAAAAATGGAAAAAATAACAAAAAAAAATTTTTTAACATGTTCGGACATATTTTTGTTTTAATACCAAAAAGTACACAGTTGTTTTTTGTTTTTAATTATAAGAAATAATTTTTGAACCCTTATAAAGCCTTAAAAGCTGTGCAGAGTGGAGTACTAGAGCATTCTGAATCCAGCTTTAACATCTAATTTTATATTTTGAATTTTGGTTTAATTTACCAAAGAACGTACACATATAACTTTTTTGTTAATTCATAATAAAATAATTTTAAAAAAGTATTTTTGGTACTATCGAGGTCAAAAAAGTACTATTTTTCAAGGTGGTTGGTACTATTTTGAAAACCCCATTTATTATGCCTGAGTTATATAATGCAAATATTGTATAAAACTGTAAAGTTAAGTCGGACTTTTAATTTATAGTCTCCTGAAATATCTATTTATTTTAATGGCGACCATTGCATGAAGACGAAAGCCAGGTTCCATATTTTTATCCAGGTTGATTAATATTCCCTTAAGCAGTTAAATTTTAAAAGTTATAAAAATCTGCCATAGGGATCTCACCTAGTGTCTTGACATGCAATAAGACGATATAGAAAGCAATTGTCAAAATGATTTCATCTCAAGTGGAGACACTCAGTTTCAATTTTATTGCAATAACATGATATCGCTGACATGCAAGCGGCTCTTGCAATGATGCCTACCATCAAATGTCACTTTTCGTTTTCATTTTAATTTTTTAATAAAAAATAACAGAAAATTTTATTATTTAATTTATTTAATTATTTATTAGTTGTAAATAAAAATTAATGTTTGATAAAATTTTGTGTTTTTCGAAGACAAATCTATGATATTTCTTAGACATGAAATGGTCAAGTGGTCTCCACCAATTTGCCATTGATATCATTTTGACGTTTCTCTGCAATCGGTTTGACATTTCCTATCATATAATTTATTGAACTTGAAGACACCGGATCAATTTTAGATTGGTGTCCTTACACCTCAAAAATGCTCACAAAAATTATGCATTTTAGCAAACCACTAAAATGTACCATTTTTTGTGGAAAATTTTATGCTTTCCTTACTCTTTTAATCACAACTTTTGAACCGCTTCACATATTTCGATAATTTTAGACTTAAAAACAATCTTGGTAAAAATTATAAACTTTTCTTAAATCTTTGCGCCGTGGTCGCCATTGATACAAACAGGTATTTCAAAAGCCATGAAATAAATATTCGATTCAAGTTTGTTTAGAAAATGGTTTGCTTTCATTTCGCTTTGGAACAATTGGGGCTGACTACGATGGCCCTAAAATTGTTGCACAGTGCTATTCAGTTTCCTTCTTTACTCGTATTTAACAGTTATTTATTATTTAATAAGCAAGAATCTTAGAAAAATATCATCGTCCATTCCGAAAGTTTTTCAAGCTTGTATTCGAATCAGTGGAATTTGATATTTCAACATAATTTTGTTATAACAACACTTTAAACCTTGTTTTAATTAATTATTTATCGGTTTTAAATCCAACAGTTATTTCGATCTTACGATGATTTAATTCAATTTTAGTTTATAGTATTTTTAATTATTTATTTAAATTTTTTTTATTATTTTTTAATTTTTTTTAACTTAAACATGAAATATCACATGCACTTTTAAAATTTTTTTTTTTTTTTTATTTTTTTGAGTTTTTTGAATAATAAAACAATTAACCGTTAAAGGATTCACACACAAAATTATCCTGGTGATCGAATCAAATGTTACGATAATATTAAACAATTTTTTTGCGGTAACCATGAACGCGACCACTATATGAGCACCACAAATACGACAAAACACACATACAATAACAACAACAAAAATATTAAAACGACATCAATAAGATGTTGCTGATGCTGGTGATGAAGATGATGATGACGGCGATGACGACGCAAACGATACGACGATATTGAGGCAGCCAAAAAGATGTTAATGGTTATGTTTGTTGTTCTTGTTGCATGGCTGCTGATACTGATGATGATGAAGACTTCTTCTATCACCACTACTATGACGATGATGATAGAGATGGTTAAAATGAAGAAGTTGAAGAAACAAACACAAAAAAAACAAACGCCTTTACAAAACATTTGGGGTTAAGGCGACAACTAAAAGCAAAAAAAAAGTCATATATTTTCCACAAAATAAGATTGCAAGCGTATAAAACTCTCCCGCTATGGAATGCTAGAGCATATTGTCATCACCATCATCATGGTTAACACAGCAACAACAACAACAACATTTACTCACATTGATATGCAACTCGATGTGAACGCTAACTAACGCCCCACAGTATTAACATCTTTGGGGTACCTTGGAATGATGTGTAAAAGAAGCTGTCTTGACGTTTTTTCGTCTTTCGTTGGCTTAACACAGAACCGCGAGAACCAGTAGCAGTGGTTTACTCTTGTGGTGTATTCAATACCGCACCCGTAACCCAACAGTAAAAAATACAACAAATATTAAAAGGAAACCCCAAATATACCAGAAGAAAGAAATTACCATGATGATGGAGAACATTAAGGTTTGAGCGACTAAAAGAAAAGTATAGGAATTTCTTTTTTTTTTATTATTATTATTGACTCAAAATCCAAAAAAAATACATATTTGAGATTTTTTTTTCTTACTTCCAAGAATTTGAAAAAAATCTCAAATATGCTAGCAAAGTCTACTCATACTTTCTTATTTGCCATCTTATACCCCTGACCCCCTTTTATTTTAATATTTAAAAGGAATTTTTCTTTTACAAAGGAATTAATCTTTCCCAAGAATACCCCGCGTTTATTTGAGTTGTTTCCAACTCCCCCTTTAAGGTACATTTTTATTTATGAGAGCTATAAAACCCCTAACCAATTCTTTCCAATTTTTTTTCTGTCTTTTAGCAAATGACCCCCTTTGAGTTAAATTGTTATTTTTGCCATCTTCAAGTCACAACATTGACAATTTTCCAAACACTCACTTCTTGTGACTAAGGGTGGCTGCTGTTGAGAATAAAAAAAAATTAATTTCCTAATATTAAGGGGGAGTTTATGAATTTTGTGGCTCTAGAAAAAAATTCAAACGCCAAAATATAAATAATCATCATCATACCTTAGAATACAGTTCAAGAAATTCACCCCTTAATATATATTTCATTATCTAGCAGTGGAATGCATTAAAGTACTAACAAGGTGGAAAAAATGTAGAGCAAGCTGCTTGAGTCAATTCTTTGTGGAATAAAAAAAAATCTCATTTCTTTTAAAATTAAAAAAGAGAGTGCGTTCTGTCATTTTTTTTTTATTATGGCTAAAAAACTAACCTCAAGATAAGAAAACCCCAAAACCCTCAAATAGCGGTGGAAAATAATAGGTGAAATTCTTGCTCACTATTATATTGGATTGGAGAATGGAAAATTTCGTTTTTTAACGATAGTCAAGGTTTAACACAATTCAAGGCTTGCAGTCCAGAGACAATTCTTTTTTGGACTCCCTGAATCCGATTTTAATAAATAGAAAAAGTATTTTGAGGATAAAGAGTTTTATTTTTAGATGCTACAATGAGTTTTGTTAAAAATAATTGGGAAAATCTCAAAAACATGCTTTTATGGAGGAATTCAAACTTCTGATACGGTTTTACAGCTTCAAAAACCTTTTTATACGCTGGTCTTAAGGTCTTGAGTTTTGTAAAAATTACCTTTTCTAAGAAAATAACACTATACAACACAAAAACAACAACCCAGCAAAAAAAAGAGATGCCGAAGCAGTAGAAAAAACATTACAATTGATGATCGAGATGTACTTCTTTTTAAACATAAACATTAATGATTATAACATAGGAGAGGACTACTGCCACTTTAACATTTTTCAATATTTTTTGAACGAGTGCAAAGGAAGCTCTTTTTCACCAATTAAAAGTTAAAAAAATTTCTTCGTAAAAAAAATTATATTTTTTTATTTTACAAAAGTTTTTTTTTATTGCTTCCACCGGGTATCGAACTTGCGACCTCATGATTGCTGGCCTAGCTATCTACCGCTGAGCTATTCTGTGATATGAAAGTTGAATGGCCACCACTTTGACACTGAGCGATATTGTGCTTTATTCTCTTCAATAAAAGTACTTTTTAAACAAGTGCAAAAGGTGCACTGCAATTCAGTACTGTTTTCAGTACTAAGTTCATAAGCGCATAAAAAGCAGTTTTTCATCATTTTTTTTTTTAATTGAAAAGTTAGAAATTATTGTCCCTTACTATAAAAGAGTATTTTAAATTTAAAGTCGACTTTATTTTTAATCATACGGTTTTGTTCATTTTGTGTATGAAAACTAGGGTATTCAATTAATCGGCTTTTTATTTTAATCGATTAATCGTGCAAATAATTATTCGGGGTTTTTACTTATCCGGTTAATCGAACACAATTTATAAATTATTCGATTAATCAAACATTTTGATTGGTTGAAAATAAATTAACCAATCAGAATGCTCCAAAAATAAACCAAGTCAAGGCATACAGCCACCCAATATTTTAACTAAAGTTGACTTTAACTAAAATATACGTTTGGAAAATATTGATTGTAAGGCTGATTGAATTTGAGCAAATTAATTATAAATATTATAACAACATAAAAAAAATAAAAAAATAATTGGTCCCTCTAAGAATCGAACTCGCGATCATCTGTTTAGAAATACCAAATGATACCAAAATCAATTGTTAGGATCACTTTTAGAGCAATTATGCTTTAGAAGCAATACTTAACCCTTAAATGCATGATCTCTTCGATTTTGACCTAATACTAAAAAAAAAAATTATTTTTAAAAAAAATGTGATTTTTATTGAAAAATATGGTTTTTTTCCAAATAGCTAAATTGTGATTATTTTAACGTGTATGAGAGAAAAAAAATCTATAAACTATAATTTACACATTTATTGTCGCCAAAATGAATTTTATTGCGAGAATACCACTTTAAATATTTAAACTAATATTTTGGAATATTACACTTTAAAAAAAAAACATGTGTTTTAGATTTTTCAAAAATATACAGAGCAAAACCAAGATTTTTACTCTAACTGTTTAAAAATTCTGCGCTAAACTATAGGAACACTATGTACACAAGGGGCCCCTAATGCCCAAAAATGCAGTTTTGTGCATCAAGTGGGTTTTTTTTATTAAAAAAGCGATATGTTGCCAAATGGCTACACCATGCATTTAAGAGTTAAGTGATTTTTTGGATGTAATTCAGAAGTAATTCCAAAAAAGCTGTAAAAATATACTAACGGATACTTCGGATGCAATGAAATAAGTGATTTTTTGAAGTTGTGCAAAATTACTTCTAAAAAAGCTATGCAAGAAGTAGTTTGGAAAGCTTTACCTCCATTTTTTTTTTTTTTTTGTTTGATGGGAAGTCAAAAATGAACTTATTTGAATAGTTTGATCATTTTATTGTGCCCTTCCCAGGAAAATTATCTGTTCCAAAGAATTGGTTGTAGAATAGCTATTTTTCCTTTACAACCCCTTCTACTGTCGATTCTAACACCGATTATTTTTATTTGAAATGATCCCAAAAGCAACCACTTCTATAACTCCAAAGTGGAACCGGTTTCCCTAGAACCAGTTCCGGAACTAGTTCTAGAACTGATTCCCCGTCAGTCACACCTTCCATATAGGATTCCTGGAACTGGTTCGGTTGCAGTGGATCTAGTTGTGGAATAGGTGTGGTTCGCTACCGATTGTAAAAAACTTTCCTGGGTTGTCTTTAAGTCTCCACTGTGAATTTATAAATCACTCAAATTTGATCAATTTTTGTATTTTTAAAATTTGTTTGTATGTTACACTTTTTAGTAGTGCACTCCTTAGCATTTATGAAATGCCGCTACACCTAGTAAACAAATATTTCTAGTATTTATGAATATCATAGTTTGCTATACATAAAAATTTATTGTAATAGTTAGAAGGAAATTACCATTTCCCTAATCCAATAAATATTCACCTCTCTCCCTCTACCACAAGCCTATATTTTCAAAACTCTTTCATTTTTTATTGGATATTTGTAGAGTAAAAAACATATTATCGGTTGGAGTAGTTTTGGAAAAGTGCATACCTATATACTATAAATTGAGTCGTAATTGTGGCTTTACATTTGTGGCTAAAGACAACCCATTATTTTTTTGTCGTCATCTTCGGTTTACCAAAAACACTGACTAGAAATGCGAACACATATAAAATAGAAATGATGCAGAGTAGTATAAGATAATAAATCTCCTCCTTGAAAAATATACTTAAAAAAAAACATTAATAAACCACATGAGTAAAGACATATTTTTTCTAAAGGCGGAGTTTTTCGTACTAACAACCCCCCACCTACTAAAACTATGGAAAACCACCACCACCTAGATAATAATACCTACAATTCCTTTTTAAAAGGGTGTTTTGTGGTTTGATAATCTAACCACAATAAAAAATATTATAACACATTGTGGTTTCATAATTTTCTCAGAAAAACCATTAACCAATAGAAAATCGTTTAAAGAAGAAATTAAACCTAAAAAATAAAATGGCTAAAATATCTTACAAATCTTAAATTTCCATTATTTATTACACTATTCATACCGTTTAACAAATTCACATTTAAGTATGTTGTATTTTTCCTCCCTTTTTAGAAAATTCTACCTTTATTTTAAATGTTGCTGTTTTTTTATCATTATATATTTTTGTTGTTGTTGTTGTTTGTCCTGTTAACAAAATACAAACTCATTGTGGCTAAACGCGAATGGTCTCCCACTGACAACGTTTCGTGGTCCACCAAAAATATGCTAAAATATAGGAGCCGTATAACTTGCTTCACTCCTTATTGTTAAGAGTTGTTCTACGAGTATTAAGTACATATAATACAAATAAAATACATAAATAATTTTTTTCCTTTATAGTTAGTATATAAGCATCTTTGATTTTTCTTTCCAGTTTCTAAGGACTACATAATATGACCTCTTCTTTAGTAATTGTATGCGCCATCGCATTGGAAATTTTATGATTTTTCTGTTTTTTGTTTTTCTTTAACAATCTTAAGTTTGTTTTATAACGCTATATTTTTTTGAAAATCTTTACGCTTAGGACAAACAAAATTATAATAATTTTAAATTTACCGCCGGTAATATTGTAAACGAAAAAATAAATGTCAGTATATAATTCACATTTTGCTCGGAATATACCTACATAATTTTGTATTCAACTTCAAATTTTGCTGCTAAAACCCGATTTTGTATTTTTTGAATCGTAATCTTAAATCGTAATAAAATATGACATTAAATTTACATTAAACTTTTAATAACAATAACTACTAATATTATAAAAACAACAAATTTTTTCATGAAAAATATATTTTCGTGGTTAAAACACAGTATGTTGTTTTGTATTTCACGTGAAGAAACTCTTATACTCCATATAAGAAAAATTAGTTTTTAAGATAATGAGTTTCACAAGAAAACTATTTATGTTGAATTTATTTTCATGTAAATATAATGTACAAGATTATTACTTTTCTAGTGAAAAATCTATATTTTATATTTATTGTGATTGTGTCTTTCTGAAGCATCTCCCAAAAACAAATTACAAAACGTGATGTTCAGTTAAAGAAAATCTTTTGCATGCAAGCTAAATACATCGGACGTTAAATGTAGAAAAATCCAAGATTGACCTAACGTTCTAGTATGAAGTTGGCTTTTCATATCGGTATCAAAAATATTATTGTAAAGTCCTTTTTTGACCCCAGTAGTACTAAAAATTTTGTTTTAATTTTGTTTTTATTATTAACTAAGCAAGAAAATAAAAAATCATAAACTATTATTAAATAGTATCAAAAAAGTAAAAGAGTATCAACCTTTCCATCCCTAATGGCTAACCAAAAATTATTACTGTTTTATTTGGTTTCATTATTGTTTCGTGCGTATTTCGGTAGTACGGACTCATAAGAATACCAGTCGCGTAAGTGTCACACGCGACTCATTTTGGTATGGGGGTTATAAAAAAAATTTCATTCTCCCAATATAAAGTACGAATTAAGGCCTTGAAAGTTCAAGCAAAATTTTTTCACATGGAAAACATCAAAATTAATTTAAAAACAAACGAAAAAATTAAAGTCGGGCATGCCGATGATACCCTACACCAGATTACGATTTGGGTCATATTCCGAGAATAGGCAGTGGTGCCACACCTTTTCGGTTAAAAATCTTCAAAAATGTAAAAATAAATCGTTAAAATCGTCAGCAATTTTATGAAAAATCGTCAACAAATCTTCAAAAACAAAAATCATCAACAAATCTTCAAATCTTTAAATATCACAAAAACACCCCAGCAAAAAATAATCTCGCCTTGCTACATTTGTATGCTTCCAAAATAGCGCTTTAACTTCATGCGTACAAAAAATTAATTAAATAAAGCAGAAAACCAAATATATTTTAATTTGTTTTGCCTTCTTAACTGCATACTTTTGAAGCAGTAAAGAACGCAGAGATTTCTTTTGATGATTATACGATTTATTACGAACAGTACAATGCTTCTGACTTACGATCTGTTACGGGAACACATTTTTTACTCTACCTTCTAAAGTGCTTCTTTTGTAAGCAGAAGAGAAGGCAGAGATTTTATTATCGATTTTAAGACAAAGTGTTACTAGGACAGTCAGAATGGAATTTGTCGGGCGTTCCTAAAAAAAAGTACGTTACCCCTTTAGAAGCAGATACAAACAAAAATTATATTTTAATTAAAGAGGGGGTCATATTTTTTGAAGAACGTCGAACAAAGTGCATTTTTGCTGTCAGATTTGCTTTAACCTTTTTCGGCAATCGAAATAAAAAAAATTTGCTGTAAAAGTCGCGTTTTTTATCAAAGTCTCGTTTTGATGAGTTAAATACAGAAAAAAATAATTTCAATAATTTTGAAAGCTACTTTAAAGCGACCTTAATGTATTCACTTAATTTTGGAATTTGGTCACAAATAATTTTGTAAAATAAAATAAATCTTATTAAACATAAGGTCCATTCGATTACTTTTCTCAGTTAAGTCCAGTAAGAGTACAAACTTATAGAGAGGAAGACAAAATTTACTCTCAAAATAAATCTTCACCACTTGTATCCACTTCATCGAAATATTGCGTATATGCAAAGCTTAATTCCGGAGTTACCAAATATTTTCGCTCCTTCTTTTCAACTTTGGCCACTTGTTATTTTCCATATTGTTTAATTGTTATTCAGTCAAAACAATGTGTTATTATCTTGTCACATTAATGACAGCATGCGGCCAGAGTTCCAATCCGACCGGCAAAAATCGATCGATTTTAGGAGATTTAAGCCGCCGCCGTTTGACCCGGCTCGCACCGGCTTAAAATCTTCATGAGCCGGCAAAAAACAAAGCCGTCGCACAATGCTTCGTCCCCATATAGCAAATCGGCAAAATTAGAGGAGTTAACGTAGAAGAATGAAATTCGGTGTGCTGGTTCAGAACATGTAAATTAAGAAAAATTCGAAGTTTCAGCAAAATCGGTGCAAGGACATGACTACCTCCCATACATCCTTAATCTAAAATTTTTAATTTTAGCTACAATTATAAATATAATAAGGCGAAAATTGGTTACCGCCGGTCAAATTATGTCCCTTAACTCAGTGGTTAATTTTGTTTCATTCGGCGCAAGGACATAACTACCTCCCATATATCCTTTTTATAAAAAACAATATTTTTGCTACATTTATGATCAGAATACACTAAAAGCTTAATAGTTTGTAAAATAATACTTTTTAGCTCTTTGGCAAATTTTGTTTCATTCGGTGTAAGGACATGACTACCTCCCATACATCCTTTTTCCCAAAAACTATATTTTGGCCACATTTAAGATCAGAATGAACTAGAAACTTACAATAGTTTATAAAATTATACTTGTTATCTCTGTGACAAATTTTGTTTCATTCGGTGCAAGGATATGACTATCTCCCATATATCCTTTTTCTCATTCATTATCAATTTTAAGGGCGCCACAGACGAGCAGTATTATTGCTCAATTTGAACAAGTTTTTTTATGGTGCAATATTATTTTATTTTAGCAAAACCTTCAATATGACACACACATGGTCAAAAATATTGGGAACTTGCTAAAATTTAGTAAAAACACTTTTGACAAAATAATCAATTTTCATAAAATGTCCTGGAAAGGAGTTGCTCTTCACACAAAACCCAAATTATCATTTTTTTAATTTATTATTTTTCTTTAATAATAACTATTATGTTACAAAAATAACTTTTGACATTTCCAAATTATGTATTTGAAAAAAAATTTGACAAATAAATAAAAAAAAAGCCGTTTTTTTCATTTCTATTAAATTTATGGGCATTTGGGTTCTAGATTAAAGTGTGTTAATGATATCCAGCGTAACCAAAATTCCGTATCTGAATAATTTTAAGTATATTTAATGAACAAGTTAAATAAAAACCTAATGTTTGCAAAAATTCGAATTTTGTGAATTTTTAATTGATAGGCAATTTTCTTTTTCAAAAATGGGCCATTTTCGGCCGCAATTCAGCAAGGGTTAAAGTTTTCTAAGGAAAAAATTTAATTCTTCAATTTTGAACCTACTAGATGAAAACTCGGCAGTGTAATGAATGCCAATCGGGATTGATATTTGAAAATCCCGGGATTCGAGATCGGGATCCCGGGATTTTCGGGACTACGGGATTTTTTGGGATCACGAGATTTTACGGGATTTCGGGATTTTTCGGGATTTCGGGATTTAAATTTTCCTTTATTTGTAAAAATTTTTATGTTATGTAACTAATTTTTTTATAGAATAAAGCGTTTCATAATTATTTAGTAGTTGTTAATTAATAATGTGGTACATTTTATGAATATTGAAACATCTCAGTCAGAAATTGACAGTGGTACAAAAAATCAAGTACCTGCATACCACTGGGTAACCGCGATGTTAAAAATGACTGACAGAACACTCATTTGGGACGCTTTGCCAGCGTTTGCAAAAATCGTTTTGCCAGTATTTGTTTTACAAAACAACACGGCAGGGCTAAAAAAGATACATATGAACTTTTTTTAAATTTTATTTTGGAAAATATAATTCCAAACCACCTATTTATTGGTTTTTGGAGCGTTTTGCCAAAGTTAAAAATTTTGTTTCTCCAGTACTTTTCCGGCGCTTTTTGAAGTGCCGGTCCTTTTGTCTATTGACGTTATCATATTGGAAATGGGAAAGCAATTTTTGTCAGTACTTGTACCACCTGTTAAAATACCTTGCCATCGCTTTCCTGTTTGTATTTTTCGGGCTGGGATAATATATGAAGGCCTGTCATTAAGTACACTTGCGCCCAGTATTTTGTAAGCAGATTTTAAAACAGATTCATTGCGATAACTTTGCCCACTAAATTGTGTAATTACAGCAACAAACTTATTTGGTTATCGTTATCAAATGTTTTCATGGATGAATTCAAACTTACAGTCCCAGCCAAAATTAGGTTTCAGAAATCGAATTTCGCTTGGAAGAATAAATCGGTAAAATAATAAACAAACGTGACAAACAAAGTGACAAAGTCTTTGCATAGTTTACTCGAATAATCTACTTAATTTATAATTTTACTAATATGTTGGCATCAATTTCTTGTCAAATGAGAAAATTCAAGAAAAAAACGTATGTAATCTAAAATTGCTCACTTTGTTTATTTGCGTTTATATTAATATTAAAAAATAAGAAAATCCCGGGATTTTTGAGAAATAATCCCGGGATTCGGGATTTTGCCAATCCCGAAAATCCCGGGATTTCGGGATTCGGGATTTCCCGTTTGGCATCCCTAATCTACATACATACATACCCTACGGGAAATTTTAACAAACTGTCACCAAACTGGCCCCTTTACATGAAATAGACTGGTCACTTTAACATGGCGTTGTCATAGGAGGGGGAAATTGACCCATTGTGACATGTCACAAGATAAATCCTAGGACAGGTTACTGAACTCTCATAAAAAACAAAGTTCAGGGACCTGTCCTGGGATTTGTCTTGTGACATGTCACAAGGGGTCAATTTCCCCCTCCTATGACAACGCCATGTAAAAGTGAGCAGTCTATTTCATATAAAGGGGCCAGTTCGGTGACAGTTTGTTAAAATTTCCCGTAGGGTATATATCTACATAAAATTGAAAAATTGGGATATGTAGAAAAAGTTAAAAATTTAAAATTTGCGGTTCAAAATTAAAGTTTTTTTTTTTACAGAAAATTATACATCCTAATGGACTACCTAATTCATAAAAACAAAATTACTTGTTATTTTTTATATCTTTCTAAATTTCTCTAAACTTTATAAAATTTTAGGTTTTCCACAAAAAAAAAATTTATTACTTAAAATTTTTGTTTTTAAGTTTCTAGAATTTTTTTTTTATTTTTACACCACATAAAACCGAAGCTTGTGTTTCAATTTTCAAGTTCTTTTTTTTATAAAAACGTTATTATTTTAAGTTTTGGTGGTACCTTAAAATTTATCTCTTTCTAACTTTGTTAAAACTCAGGTAAAAGGGTTTGGAAAATGTATAAATATTTTAAATTTGCGGTTAAAAAAAAACAATTTTTTTTTTCAAAATTCTATTAAAGAGCTTCAAGGTGTCCTAAAATCATAAATAAAAAAAAACATGTTTTTCCATATTGTTTTTTTACTCTACTAAACTTAAGCAACTTTGGGATTTCCAGTCAAAAAATGCCTAAAGTTTTCGATGCCACCAAATATTATCCTATATAAAATTTTCACTTAAAATAATTTTTGCTTATTGCGAATATAGTAGATAACAAAACTACCGTGTTTCAAAGAATTATCTGTAAAAATGAATTTTTGCCAATTTTTTTTTTGTAAAGCATTTAAAATTTGATTTTCGTTTAACTATTTTAGCTCAAAATTTTTTTGACTTTAGCGCCCTCTGTTGTTAACAAAAAGAGAAGTTATTAAATTCCTCTTTCATATTTATTTATGGTATTATGTCACCTCTTGAAAAATGTATAAATCACTAACGTTCCGCACACATTTTTTTTTTAATTTTGCCTATGGGACAAAGCACTATGCGTCGGCCTTATAATCTCGCCGCCGCATTTTTAAAAAAAGTGGGACCTTTTGTTTTTTTTTTTTATTAAATTTTGTTAAAAAATTGTGAATTTTCCAGTATTATAATGTTCTGAAGAATTTTGAACTATATTATTGGGAAAATTTTTTCTGAAGACTACTTTACTGAATTTCCTACAGTGAGGCAGCTATGGACCAAAGAAAAAAAATAGAAAAAATTTAAGTTTTTCGACATTTTAGCAATTTTAAGGCACTAGATGCATTTTTTTTTCGATTAGTTTGTTTAGAACTTTTTTTCTGCTAGTCTATAGCTACAATTGTGCCGAAGACAAGAAAACAAAATTCCAATTGGTTTCTTAGATATAGCCGACAAAATATACATACATGAGGCCATAAAATCCGAAAAGCAGCTAAACTAACAAAACCCAAATGGGGTTTTATTAGTTTCGAAAAATCGCACACGAAAAGATTTTGCAATTTATGTGTTGCACTGTGCAATGAGTATAAAAATGGCGATATAAATTAAATCTACATACAGAAATTAATTTTTTGTGTTGAATAATATGTGTGTTTTGTATTTTCCTTTGAGTTACAAAGTCTTTTATAGGTCTAAATTATTTAGAAACTCACATATCAGCTCTTTTATTAAACTTTGTTATCAAACTTCAGGTCGCTAATATAAAAATATTTTGATGAAATTCGGTACATGAGCTGCTCGTCGCAAATTTTGTTGAAATTGTTTAAAATTGATCCATATTCAGATTTGCCTCCCATAAAAAGATACTATCACATTTGGGCTAAAATAGTATTTAGATACAGAAACACATTTATATCGGATTGTTAGTTGGTTTGGGAATATATATTTATATATATAAAGAATAATTAACTATGCCGCCAAACTTAAAAAAATTCGGACCCTATTTGCACCGAGGTACTAGATTAACCTACCGTCCGGCACTTGCTTTAATGAACTTTTTTGAACTGATCCTTTTTTTACTATATCCCGCCCATATTATAAGAAGGATCAGGTCTCTTCCCGGAGTTTCGTCTGCTTCCCGGTTTAGGATCAAAATCGAACTGTGTTGTAGAGTATCTAATGGTCGGGTTTAACTATAGTTTTTTTTTTTAATTTTTCTATTATTATTTTATGTGGAGACAACCTTTAACCAAAGATATTTCGCTTATTATATAAACATTCATGGCAGAAAAAACAAAACAATTAGAAACGATTTTGTCTTTAACAATAATGACACTTCTTGACACAAAAAGTTGCAATTAGAATTCAATTACACAACAAATGTTTCCTCACAAGTTCACATACTAATATTTAAAAAAGAAACTTTTTTTCTGTTTTTACAAAGGCGTTAATATTTGATTAGAAAAATTACGCGTAGTTTTGATACATGTCACACACTAATATTAACAACTAACAAATACATAAAAATGTTAAAAGACAAGATGACAAAAAGGAAAAATTACAAAACACATACATACCCAGTGTAGAAAATCATTACCAGATATGTGGTTATGTAACTACATACTTGGTAATGGTAACTAGTTACTTTTGTTATTACATTTCTTATTACCTTTATATGGCGATGTCGCGAAAAATAATGAGTTGTCGTTACACACCAGCATACCAAAAATCAAAAAATATATCGTTACCTATGTGCTTACCAGTACTGACAAAAATAATGACTCTAAAAATAGATTTTAAAAAAAAAAGAAATATATAAAAAAAAATATTTTTTATTATATTTTTTTTAAATAAAATTTGCTGGTGCGGGAATCGAACCTGGGTCTACAGATTGCCAGTCAATAGCTCTACCATCTGAGCTATATCGACATGTAACATTTAATAGATAAAAACATAATTGACCTGCTGCACACAAGTAAGCTTACTCGCCAACATACAAAAAATCAAAAATTATGTGGTTACATATATCCTTACCAGTGTTTAAAAAATACTGAGTCTAAAAATAGATTTCAAAAAATTAAAAAAAAAATCTAAAAAATTATTTTCTATTTGAAATAATGATAAAAATAAGTCATTATCAGCAACTTATTATTATATGTTTTAAAATAATGCAGAAGGTAAGTGGGTGTCATTACTGGTAGTCCAAAAAATAATGATATGTCATTACCGTTTCTACACTGGGTACATAAATATATAACATACAGAGACAAACTGTTTTAAGGCAGTGACAAATGACGATTAGATTTAAAAGTTTATGTATGAAGCATTAACTTACACCTGAGTACCTCGAACAAATAACAAGAACAACAAAAAATAAAAAAAGAGTTAAAACAACCAGGCCATTCATAGAATCATTACAGCCAGGGATATAGATGAGTTAATTCATTCATGAAATTTAATTTAGAATTTAAAAAATTATTAATTATAGCAAGAGATAAATGATGTAAAGTAAATTCATTAAACTGGAATCAAGATATATGCAAGTCGTTCAGTTACTGTTAACCGCTCTCTCACTGGCTTGGTGTGATATTTCAAGAAGTTAAATTGCAGTTAATAGGTTTAGTTTTTGCATTATGTTTTTTTCATATTTTGTACATTTATAGAAACAATAGTTAATAAAATTTTAGCATAAAACTTAACCCAGGATTAAATGCATATTCACATACTCTTGAGATTCTATTGTCGTTGCTGGAACTGGCCCGAAAAAAATATAGCAAGATTTTAATTTTATGTACCCTTAAGGAATATACACAGTTGACCGTCTCTGTCCGGTTGGGCAATTAAATGTCATTTACAAAAAAATTTACGAAAATTTGACTATTAATATCACGAATATCAAGTAATAGTGGTAGACAGGGATGATCCAAAATTGTGTGCCAAACTAGAGATAATTTAGCACCAAATTTACCAAGGTTTTTTTCAAACTCTAAGGATTTCATTTTTCAAAGATCTGTTTAAAGTCTATATGGATGTGTATTCTACAAGCATTTCTACCTCCATACAATCATATTAAATGTTTACACATACATACATATTTTTTCTATTGTGTAAATAACCTGGTATACGAAACTTTGGTTACCCTTTTGTCATTGTTGCTGAGGTTGACAAATGTGTCAGAATGCAAATCCGCAACAATTAAAAGAAAAATCAACAAAACTTCGGAAACAACGACAATGACAACAATAACAACAACGCAAAAAAAACAACAAAGCTTTAAAATAAAGTGGAACAATATGAGAACAATCTAACAGAAAAATGAAAAATAATTGTTATATTTTTAGTAGGATTTAACAATATAAATAAAAAAAAACTGAAACCCTATTTTCAAAAAGCTTAGCATGTGTCAACAAATGCCGTTCGTTTTTCATTATTTTCTTTTTTTGTAAAGTTGAGTTTTTTTTTTTTGTTGCTTTTAGAACTTCCGGCTGTAAAAAGAATATTGCGAAATAAATACAAGAAGTAGCAAAAAAAAAAAGCAGTTAAGAATGAGAACAAAGAAAGTTGACAATTTGTTAAAAAAAAAAAAAGTGTTGTAAACGGAACCATTAAAATTGCTTTTAGGCCACACTTGTAACACTTGAATATTGTCAGCATAAAAGAGCCAGGCATTACCACTCTATAAAATTGCGTGTTTTTAGGTTATATTTTAATTGGCCATAAACAAACATTGATGTCAAAATACCTTATATGTATGAAATGTGAAAATATTGCTGTAATACTTATTACTAAAATTGTATCAGAATTAATTTTAATGATAATTCTTCCACCTTTGGGGAAGAGAAGAGACATCTGAGTGAACTCAGGCAATCGGAGGAAAGAGCGTTTATTGAGTTGGGTAATAACTAAGCGCAGCAAATGTTATTGTCTCTGGGGCAAAGACTATACATAGGACGTTACGCGATAATCTGAACTGCGCTTACGCACAGATTATCGCATAAGCGACGAACGCAAGCAAGTGCAGTCTAAATCCACTCAGGTGGACCCAATTTCACCGACCCAAGAGAGAAAACACCCACAGCAATTATGGCACTACAGACCCTGGGGGAATTAAATACATCTGAGACTCCGGCTGTGACAAATGAGTAGGAGATAGTGAGCCACCGAAATGTAGGAAGGAAAAAAAAAACAGAATAACAAACGCCGTGAAATGCGAGACCAAGGAGAAGCAATACCCAGTGTAGAAACGGTAATGACATATCATTATTTTTTGGACTACCAGTAATGACACCCACTTACCTTCTGTATTATTTTAAAACATATAATAATGAGTTACTGATATTGACTTATTTTTATCATTATTTCAAATAGAAAATAATTTTTTAGATTTTTTTGAAAAATATTTTTAAATCTATTTTTGGACTCAATATTTTTTAAACACTGGTAAGGATATATGTAACCACATATTTTTTGATTTTTTGTATGTTGGCGAGTAAGCTTACTTGTGTGCAGCAGGTCAATTGTGTTTTTATCTATTAAATATTACATGTCGATATAGCTCAGATGGTAGAGCTGTTGACTGGCAATCTGTAGACCCAGGTTCGATTCCCGCACCAGCAAATTTTATTTAAAAAAAAAAATACAATAAAAAATATTTTTTTTATATAATTTATTTTTTAGAAATTCTATTTTTAGACTCATTATTTTTGTCAGTACTGGTAAGCACATAGGTAACGATATATATTTTAATTTTTCGTATGCTGGTGTGTAACACCAACTCATTATTTTTCGCGACATCGCCATATAAAGGTAATAAGAAATGTAATAACAAAAGTAACTAGTTACCATTACCAAGTATGTAGTTACATAACCACATATCTGGTAATGATTTTCTACACTGGGTAACTATTAAAGCTAACACCTCTGAGTTATACGCTGATGCTATAAGGGAAATGAAGAAGAAAATCAATCCCACCAATATTGGGGTTGAGATACAAGAAATTAAAAGGACAAGTGCTGGAGAGCTACTTGTTAACATACTTGGTGAATATGTCATGATGAAACCGGTTACCAAAAATCATATCATAGATATTAGAGACATGGATTAGTCAACAGATGAAACCGATATTGTAAATACCCTTATAGAGGTCACAAAGGGTGAGCCCACATCTTTCAAAATATTAAATTGTACCAAAGGGGCGCTCGTTCAATTACCTCAGCACTTGGCATCTCCTCTACTCCGCGCGAGAAGGGTCAGAGTAGGATGTGTTATGTGTAGATTGAGGAGTAGAAATTTTTCAGGTGTTTGGAACAAGGCCACATCGCAGTTTGTATGCAGAAAATGCTGTAATCCCGGACACAGGTCTAAAAAATGTAAAGCGGAAACAAAATGGATACTACTCTCAAAAAAAGTCAGTAAAGTCAACAAAATATGTTGCTGTGTCAGCAAATTTTTAGTCAGGAGCGTGCTTGTAAAAAAGTTGGTAATTTCAGCAAAAGTGTTTGCTGAAAATCAGCGAGCTGATTTTTACCACCTAAAATAGTAATCTCAGCAAAAGTTTTGCTAACACTTAGTCGATTGCAAATTAAAAAAATGCTATCACTAAACTTTTTGCTGAATATTAGTAGACTGAAAAAAAACTTAAAAAATTTGTAGAGAAATTTTACTTTAGTTAATTTTGTTGCTGAAAATTTAAATATAGAAATTGTGTAGGGTTGTTTTTTAATTATCATTTCCGTTGTCTGTACTACATCCAGACAAGCTGCGACATCTACATCTTGTCTATCTGGTTGTCGTCCACGCTAGAGAAGCACAAGATCTTATGATACAAAAGGTAATAGAGCATAATACGGATATAATGTTAATTAGCGAACCATACAGAAACCCACCAACTCAAATTTCGTACGAAGACAGAAACCAACGCAAAGCCATCTTGGTGAGAAACAGGAGACTGATAATAAGCGAATTTGATGAAAGCGCTAAACATACTTTATAGTAGGGGAACTACAGTGTGTGAAATGATTGCTACACTCAAAATAGTTTGTAGTTTAAATTAACTGAAAATAAATTTTAAAATAAATGAAAAATCACTTGAAAACCGGTCTACTGACTTTTCATTTGAATCAAAAGAACTTTTTATTTATTTTTAAATGTTAATAAATTAACTACAAAGTCCTTAAAAAATAATGATTTTTCATTTATATCGTTTTTTTAAATTACAAAAAATTAACTACAAAATCCGTCAGAATAAATGATATTTAGTTTATTTCGTTTTTATAACTGACCTAGAAATCTAAAAGGGTTTCTTTTTTTAACAAAACATTTTAAATGAAAATATTAACTGTAACAGAAAATCCGTATTTATATGTAATTAATTTCTTAAATAAAAGACAAAAACAGTTGAAAAATGTATTTCTTTTCATTTTAACTGTATAATCATTTAAAAATAAATGTACAGATAACTTTTTAAATAAACTACAGTCAGTTACTGTAATAATATTTTCAGTGTAGTCTTGATCTTACCGTATTTAATATCGGAGATAAACTGACCTTTCGGAGACGAACAGATGGTAGTATTATTGACATCACGTTTGGAATGACAAACCTATACAATGAGAACATGAATTGGATAGTGCTGGAGGATCTCACCTTAAGCGACCACCAGTATATTTCTTTTAAAAAAGATGACCGCCCTAATACGAATGTGGAAGATGTAGACCTCCGAAAATGGAACGTCAGAAAAGTTGATGACAAAAAATTGTCCGAATATATCATACGGGCTAAAGAGAGAAATATAGCCAACCCTCCCGAAACCATAAGTGTGGAAAACGCCACAGAGTCACTGACAAAGACACCCACACAAAAGCGTGTAATGTTGCAATGCCAAGAGTGCAAAAATACAACAACAAATGACCAGTTTACTGGTGGAACAATGATAATCAAGCTCTACAGTTTCGCCATAAAAGATAGTAAGAGAAAATGTAAGACAGAGCTCTGTAATGAAATAGATTCTGACCCTTGGGGCAAACCGTACAAAATTGAGATTAAAAAGCTAGGAGAAATTAAACCTATATCTAGCATTAAGGAACCAGTGTGGGCGACAACCATAGTGGAAACACTATTCCCATTCACGTCTTCGTCCCTCTGAACGTAGATGATATTAAACATGCATGTGATAAACTGTGCATGGGTAAGAGCCCAGGACCAAATGAGGTCATAAAGGTGGTATGTGGGATATAGCCGTAATTCTTACTTGAAGTCTTCAACTCATACCTAGTGAACAGGAACTTTCCCGCTAAATGGAAAATACAAAAGTTAATTTTGTTCTGAAAGGGAGATTAACGATTAAATGAGCCTAGTACATATAGACCACTTTGCATGTTGGACTCACTAGGAAAACTCTTAGAGTATATATATATATTCCTCTAACTCCCACTGGAGCATAGGGCACCTTAGCGATTCGTTAGCAGGGTAAGTTCAGAAAAGTGGGTTGATAGCCCTCCTTTCTTAGATTGGTGATAGGTCTGCTATCCTAGTGTCCAATCCCACGTTGCAGTCATGCTTCAGCAAACGTTCATTCATCATATACCTACTTTCCTGAGATGCCAAGTTGTCCGTGGCCATTCAGGCTGCATGACTGAGCGCGTTCTCACTCTAGCTAGCTTTCAGTGGGTGCTGGAAAGCCATTGCCGGGGAAATACTTGGTCTAGGACTGGACGTAGTGAGCTGCTTGAACAGTCATACTTACTCTTAGAGTGCGTAGAGTTAAAACGGTTGGAAGAAGCTATAGAAGACCTTGGAGACCTATCCACTATGCAACATGGTTTACACAAAGGTAAAAGTACAGTAGATGCCATAAGTGAGATATGCAGTAAGGCGATACCAGCTAAGACAACAGGAGAATCTACAGAAGTAATCGAGATAGTGATAAACGATAGCTCATTTCGTTGTAACAGATGACTGCGAAGAAACGGCCGTAGATAACGAAGTTGGTAAACATCGTTATCAGATTCAGTGCCCTTTGACAGGGCACTGTCAAAGGGCACTGAATCTGAAGTAAAATGTGAGGAAATTACAGAAGGCACAGAGAGTCCACGCATCATATCAACGTACCGTACAGTATCCATAAGTGCTGCATTAGTGCTTTCAAACAGGTCCGTAACGAGATGCAATTCCCACGTAACGGGTTTTATAAATCATTAACTGGTAATGTTTTCCAATACCGAGTTTGCATGAAAATATCAGCGTGTGTCTGAAGCATTATCTATAGGAGCGGATCAACAAGTCACTAACCCGCCATAAAGACGTCTGAATGACATTTCCAACTGTGTAGATCTCAAAATCTATTTTCTGTCTTAACCAAAATTTCGAGTCAAATGTAAACGCAGCTATAGAAATTCTTCATATGTTTCTTAAAAAAGATTTTTAAATCAAAACTTTAATCGAATTTAATTTTTAACATCAAAAAGATATTTAAACATTAAAGTTACCAGCCTACATCTTTATTAACAACAAACAACAATATTTACGAGTAGGTACAACCCCATACAAGAAACATTACTTAACTTTACAACAGTTGTTATTTTGGCGTATCAAAGATTACACACATGGGAGCTGTAACCGCGTTTTATGGTTTGTTTTTTTTTCTATTGATCAAAAATAAAATCCCTTAAAAAAATGAGATAGCAATATTTTTATACAACTAATAGACTTAAGTAATTTGCCAAATAAAAAAGGCAAAACAAAAAACAAATACTATGTTTACTCAATATTTTAAGACTGAATTTCTTTTTTGCCAAACAATAAAAGGGTGGTTTGCAAAATAAACCCAAACTCCCTAATAGAAAAAGTATATTAACCCTAAAATAGACAAAAATAACAAGATAGGGTTTTTCAATAATTATGGGTTCAATAGCTAGTGATATCACATATATTATGTTGTAAAAGTTAAATGTCTCCAGTGACGATGTCAAGCGTGACTTTCGAAAAACGAGTAATTTCCTAAAATATTACAGTGATGCTATTCACTGATGTTGAAAAGAAATTAAGAAACTTTCTTTAAAAAATACAATTTTAAGCAAATTATAAAATTTGTATCACGAAATTGTTGTAATACCTATGAGGGTTAATAAAATGCAACAAAAAAAAATTATACGCGTAATATGAAGTTCGATAGAAAACAAAACAGTATCAGTTACAACAATATAATAAAAAAAATAACAAACTTCTTCAATGGTTTTGTTTGCAATTGATTGGACATCAGTTAAACAAACCATTACAATTTATTACACTTTTACAAAAAGCCAAATGAAGGAAGGGGGAGGTATATGTAACAAACCATGTAGATAGGTTTAGAAACATTATTCACCCCTCTCCTACACTCAACATTATCTATTGAATTTGTCACATTTTCAAAATTTACGATTTTGTATTTTTTTTGTTTGTATCAAAATTTGCTAAATAAAAAAAGATAAAAAATAAAACAAGTCTGTTGAAAGTTATCATTATTTTGTGTTTTGAATACATAATGATTTTCTGTTTTACAGTTCACTCACAAGTTTATATATTTAAGGTCACTTTTCCCCCTCAGCTCGGTTACCTTTGGTTCATTATTTCGCTTTAGCCTAACAACCAACTTTTAATAATAAATACCTATGTAAGTATGTATGAAGTTAGTTGTTTAGCTTAAAGAGGACATCATTACCAACCAATATTAGAGACATGGCCTCAATGGCAAATAATGTTAATAATGTACATTTCCCTTATGTTTAGAGTGCCCTGTTTATTTTTGGTATAAAAAACGGCTGACCATTGTCAAATTTAATGTTTGTGAACTTTTTTCATTCATTTTTATTGTAGTATCAATGGTAGTGGTGGATACAGTGGGCTTCATTGAACTTTTTTGGCTTAAAACCATGGGTTAATGTTTTGGTTACATTACTTTATACAATAATTTAAACGAGTAAAAAAGTTAAAGCCGGACATATGAGTCAAAATTTGTCTTTAAAATGATAAAGATATGGGTGATATCAAAAAATGTGATAAAAAACCGTGTAACCACCTAATTTCTAATGCATGGATTAGATTTGAGTTACATATTTCTATATATATCAGCGCATTGTCACCTGTTTTACAAAATTTAATACATAAAATTTTGTAAAACAGGTTAATACATAAAATTTGTGACCAATTTTATAGGCCAAATGTAAACTCCGTAACAAGTAACTCATAAGGTTTTTTAACTTTAATAGTTTATATTTTAATAACCAATAAAGCAAAACACTAACTGTAAGAATTTTTATGAAGAGGAAAAGTGCCGTTTTTAATAAAAATTAATACATTTTACAAACTTTTTCGTATATCTTAGCTGTCACGACTTCGTATATCTTAGCTGTCACGACTCTTAGCTGTCACGATTTTTCGTCAAAATTTTTGATAAAAATGCATATACCAGAATTTTGGAGTTATCTATTATTTATATTCCGAAAAGTATAATGTTATTTATACTCAAATCATCGTTGGACTATAAGTAATCATCCAGTATAATAGACTTGAAGCTTTTTTGCAGCATGTAACATTCTCGAGATGAAAAAGGATCTCTTTAATAAGATTTGAAAAAATGTTGTAAACTCCGTTCCTAATTTTTACACCAAACTATTTAACGGGTAAGAAAAACAATGTCATATTTGGATTCACCTTGTAGGCATCATGCGATTTTGTTTCGGAAAAAAAATTCTGACGAAGCGTTTCTGAAAGAAAACGAAAAAAGTAACCAAATGTAAACTCCGTAACTGTAAACTCCGTAACCACAATTGTTTGCATCAGATTTCATTCAAATAAATGTAGATAAATGTTTAAAATATTTTAAAATAACCATAAACAGAGGTGATTCAACTAATATTTATGCGTCAAAAGACGATTCAACTAATAATTTTGCGTCAAATCAAAAAAATTTATCAGTTTTTTACCCTAAGCTGCTGGAGTGAAAAACGATTGATTTTGCATTTCATTGGTTTTGAATCGATATTTCGAGTCATTACTGACATTAGTTTGACAAATTAAATTTGTTTCACACAATTTAAGGATTTTTTGATCGCGAAATGTTATATTTTTAATATATTATTTTGTAACTGCGCAACCGCTGTTTGGATTTTAAAAAATTTTATATTTTTGAAAAGCATTTAAAAAGACCAAAAATACAAAATAAAAAAATAATAAAATTTTTTTTGCGGAATGAATTGTAGTTTTATTCGCGAAACCGCCAATTTGATAAACACAAATTATATATCATTGGAAAGCAAGTTGAAAACCCAAATACGAAAAATTATTAAATTGAATAAAATTCGTACGCAATTTTTTTTTTTTTTATATCTTTTGCTTGCAGAAATGTAAATCCGTTACAACAAAAAAAATTAAAATTGTGCAAAAAAAGTTATTGCTACAACTTGTAGATGAGATTTTTTGCAATTAGGTTTATAATGACTAAACTTACTGATTCCATTAAGAAAAAACCGAAATATTAACACTTTTTGCTTCTCACAAATTTGGCCCAAAAATTTATCACATTTTTTGATTTCACCCATATATACATATATATAACGGTATACTAAAAGGTACTCACCTTGGTTCAATATTTTATGGTGTTACAAACAGCAGCACAAATTATACTCTTCATCACAGTATAACAAGTGCAAAGTGTGGGCGCTGTGGTGTAATGGTTAGCGCGTTGGACTGTTACACGTCAGGTTGCGGGTTCAATTTATGAAAAATAGTAATATGTATGAGTTTATTCTATCCCTCATACATATCGCAGCGTCCTCCTTTGGAAAAATAAAATAAATTATAAATATTAAAAATTGAGAGAAATATTGTTCCCACCAGGATTTGAAACCTCTATCATCTGTTTAGAGATAAACTGTAAACTACTTCTTAGAGCAATAATACTTTAGAAGTTATAGTTAGGTGGTTTTTTTATATTGCTCAGAATTGCTTCTAGAAAAGCTGTAAAAATATACTAACGGATACTTTGGAAGCAATGCAAGAAGCGTTTTTTTTTTTAATTGTTTGGAATTACTTCTAAACAAGCGGGAAAAATAAACTAATGCTTCCAAAGCAATGAAAGAAGTGGTTTGTAAAGCATGACTTCCAATTTTTTTGCTGTGTTAATGAACTTTTTTTGTTTATTATTATTTTCTATGCAACATTCCTGAAATAAGCAATACAAAAATGTTACCAAAGAAGACAATTTTTATTCCCTCTTTATAAATAACATTTTCCCAAAATTCATAACTTTGACGCATAATGTTTTTACAATGAATGTATATTAGCGGTTCCTACCAAATTATACTTTACGGACCACTTACGATATTTTTGCTGGCGCACAGATCTCCAATTTTTAAAACTTAAAATTTTTTATTTAAAAAAAACCACACTCGTGGTACGGAGTAATTGTCTTCCTCTACTTGTATTAACATTAGAAAGAAAAGAATTATATTTGTTTATTACCAATTGTGATAACTAGGGCAAGGAATTCCATGGAAATGCATGTTTTTTCTCGATATTCCAAAACTAATATGGACAAAATATTTATCCGAATCATAAAATTTAGAACAAAATGGCATCGATTTGTAGTTGCTTATTTTTGCATATTTTGTCAAAAATGCATGTTTTTAAATATTTTGATTTTAAATGCATATTTGGTGCCTTTTTAATGCATATTTTGTGCTTTTTAATGCATATTTGTGCATATTTTTAATTTTTAAGAGCGTTTTTTATTTTGTAAAAAAATATAAAAAATTTATACGTTTTCATATTTTGATTCAATCAAAATAATTTTTCTTAAAAACCTTATTGACCTATGGAAATCTTCGAGTTCTGTGTCTGTTTGCAGAATAACTAACTTAAATTTATTTTTTAGTTTTAAAGTGCATTATTTTTGCAAAAATAATAGTTTTTAGTGCATATTTCTTATATTTTTAATGCATATTTTTCTTTTTTAGCCGCATATTTTAGGCGCATATTTTCCATTTTTAAGTGCATGAAATTCCTTGGCCTAGTTATAACATACAAAATATCAACAAAAACTTTCAAAAACTTATGTTTAATATGAAATTTGATGTTTTACAATTGCAGTAATGCCACCACTTTCTAAAGAGAGATGAAGAGAGATGATGGGGAACTGAAAAATCTCCGAAACGATCGTCTTTTCATTCCTGAAAGTGTAGAATATTTTGAAAGCAAAAACTCTGTGAAGTATTTGATAGGATAATATCCTGATGAAGAAAATTTGCAGTTTTTGAAAAAAGTACTTATTAAGCGTGTTCGTTTACTTACTACAAGTTACTACATTTACTACAGCTGGAAAAATTCAATACAAAAAGAAAACAAAACTTTCCAATTGTAGTAAAAGTAGTAAGAAGTTCGAGTAAACGAACACACTGATTATGTTACTTCATAATAAGGAAATAATTTGTCTCGAACAAGAATAAATAAAAATTTTTCATCCAAAAATCTAATTACGATATAAAATGTAAATTATTTTGTTAGAATATTTTAGGTAAACGGTATTTTAAATTATTTCGTTGAGGTATTTAACATTAATACAATGAACGGTTTAATTGAATCAACGAAACATGTTTCCTTAAATAAATTTTAATGAAAGACGTCATTAAACTAATGAAAAATTCATAGAATGTTTGAAAGGTTTCCTGTGTTTAATGAAATAAATTCATTATTTGAGATAAATATTTTCATAAATATCTTTTATTTTAACATAGACTTAATGAAATTAATTCATTAAGGCTTGAAATTGTTATTATTATAATGATTTGTTCATATTCTTAATGAAGCCTTTGAAAGATTTCATCAAAATAATTCGTTCAAATAATCAAAATTTTTAAAATACATTAAAATATTTTTAAAAATTTTGATTTACTTATTATTGCAATTGTTTGATGCTGTTTTTGTTTAAATTACGAAATGTCTAATATTAAAGCCAGACATGCCGACTACACTAAAGACTAGTGTTTGAAAGCCAATTAATATTTGGATCCGAAATTCGAATGTGTTGAAATGGACTTGTGTCAAAATTTTTACATCAAAAGTTAGGAAAATGGGAAAAAAAAATTTTTCATAGGTCCATATATGGACAGATTGTATCTAAAATCAATAAGCATGTGAGTACCGAATTTCATTATAGGGACACTAGATCTAAACATGGACCGAATCTAAATAAAATCAATAGGCTTTGTTCATGGGCCCATGTGAATAAGTATACCAAATTTCATTAAAATATATTTTTGTATTTGCTACCTGTAGTGCGCGAAAAAGCCAATATTGGGCGGACCTTTAAATGGGCACTAGGTATAAACCATTGTTGGTATTTTACGGTTAGTGTTTTTCAAACATGCTTGTAAAAATATAAAAATATAAATTTTTTTATTGCAGATTGTTCAATAGAAGTTTTACTTTTCAAATGTTTATTGTAAATCGACATAGGAAACCATGTGAATCTTCCATTTTGGGTATAGGATGTGTTCAGCAAACTTATGTAAAACACTACGAAGAACATTTTTGTGGAACATTTTCATCCTCTAACTCATCAATTAAAGGGAGTTTTTTGGACCCTTTATAAAAACGGACAAAAAGAACACGTTGTTGTTTTTGGTGCACTGTGAGCAAACGCGACACCCATTTTGAAAACAGCTTTCTCATGAACAAATGTTCATGCAGAATAAAGCGGACATGTTCCTTCGATATCTTTAAGGTATCAGATATCTCCTCCAACTTCACTTTACGATCTGCCAAACAATTTTGTGAACTTTTTTGAT
The DNA here is from genome assembly GCA_949987735.1 of Leucophora obtusa. NCBI lineage: Eukaryota > Metazoa > Arthropoda > Insecta > Diptera > Anthomyiidae > Leucophora > Leucophora obtusa. The sequence continues at coordinate 210,867,937 of OX465297.1, forward strand.
GTTTCCCGGTATTACCACCTGTTTTGGGCGACCAAAGCATTCGGCGTCATCGGTGTTTGTACGACCACGTTTAAAATCAGCAAACCACTTTTCTACCATTTGTCTCGATGGAGCAGAATCCGAATAATACTTATCAAGTCAAGCTTTAGCTTGTACGGTGTTTTTTTCCCATTAAAAAGCAATAATAAATCAAACACGAAATTGCTTTGAATAAATTGTTTTCAAAATCGCAAAAGTAGTGTCACTAAAATAGCTGTAACTTGTTCATTAATGAACGAATTGTCATTGACAGGTATCATTTGAAGGTTGGTGGTTCTAAAAAATCATAGAATATGAAATAGGTACTCAATTTGTCTACAGTTTTTTTAATCATAAAAAATTATTTAAAATAAATGAAAAATACGCAGAAAAAATTAAAATCGAGTTTCAATTAAACTATTTGTAAATATAATTAAATTTCGACCAATTAAAAAATTTTTATATATTTAATTCTTCTGTAAAAATTTAATTGAAAAATTTTCAATTAAAGTTTTAATCATGTCTATTAAAAATTTAATCAAAAATCGTCAAAATTTTCAATTAAGTTATGGCAGCTTTTATTAAAATGTGTAATATTAAAATATTATTAATATATATTTATGAATTTTCTAATGTTTTTGACCGATTTGAGAAATACTTTTATAATTTTTATATCTGCAATAAAATAATACAAAGTAATATGATTTTACGCAACGCGTATTAGGGCCCGATTACTGAATGTCCAGTTACAATTTAGTAGGCAGCTAAATTCAAATTTTATATGGGAGACAACAACAAATGTGTCAGTTAAAGTTCCAGTTAGTAGAACTTTCAGTAAACGGGGCTAAGAGATTTTTTTAATATTTTTTCGCCACCATAATCATTTTCAATTAATTGATATGATTAAAATTTTAATTGAAAATTAATTTGAAATCAAATAAAATTTTAATTGAAATTTTATTTGCAATAATTTTTTCTATGTAGGTAAGTTTTTTTCTCGTTTCTTAACCCCCAAACATGAGATTGTACCATTTAGAAAATATGTGACTCTTAATTTTTTTTCTACTCTATCACATACCAGAATTTAACATCGGGCGAAACCCAATGGGTAGTTTCCTTGTTAGTGTTTCTCAATGAAGATGTTCAACAATTATTAAGTAAATTTAACCCACTGTAAAACGAAAATATATTGTTAAAAAAATGAAAAGAAACACTTATTGGTAAAGTTCAAAATTGAATTGAAATAAATTTGCGATAGATACTTAAGTTTAGCAAAACGATACGCATAGCAATATGCTTAAAAAAAACAACAAGTATACTAAACTATACACATGATAGAAACGGGCAAAAAAAATGTAAGGAATAACACGTATGGCCATAACAACAACCCAAGTATCATCGTCATCATTATAATGGTCTCCAAATAAACAAGATGAACTTAACTGAACAGAGAAACTGACCCATTCAATTAAGCATGAAAAAAATTTTACGAACAAATGTAATAAAAATATAAAAAATATATATACTCGTACTACAGCAACAAAAAACCAATGAAGAGTATTGGATAGCAAAAACAACAACAAGAACAACTGACGGAAAAAAGGACAAAAATTTTACCACTTAAGGAGTGCCACAACAAAACACGCATCACTTGTCACACATGCTTATCGAGTTGACAATGCCATGGACTATGGGTCAGGATCTTGAAAAAAATAATAAACTCAATTTAGATTTTAACATTCATGTCTGATTTTTTGTAAAATTAAAAATATAAGCATTAAAAGTGGACAAATCTAATAACATTGATGAATTTTAATTGTAATTCCGTTTTTAAAAAGAAATTTTAGTAGGAGCTTTTGAATGAAAATAAGAAATTCCTGGCCCTTAGTGCACTTTTAAACGAAAAATAGCTCAAAATCTCACTAGCCGTATGAATATTTAGTCAATGGTCAACATTGGCAAGATGTCCTTGTAAGTCTCATCATCATCAACAGCAATAGCAGCCTGGTCGTCATCATCAACGTTACAATCCCAATCATTGTTGTCGTTGATAGTCTTGTATTGGTATTGTTATTGAGGTGTAATACAATTTTTAAGCTATAATGCCCTTACAAATATCCTCTAAAATAATAAGGATGTGGGGGACTTTCTATATAGAAAAAAGGACGATATTTTTTATAACATATATTGGCGTTTTTCTAGCAGTAACAGCAGCATCAGCAATTATTGTTCTTTTTCTTTAACATATGTATGTATGTATGTGAGTGAGTGAATGTCTGTGTGGGCACGAATTGCTTTTCGCATGTGTCCACAATTGAACACATATGGTGGTAAAAGTTACGAACGATTCAAATTTTTATACGTACATAAGACCATCTTAGTTTTTTTTTCATTTTGTTTTTGTGGGTTTATTTTTTTTTATTATTATTTTCAGTATTTTCCTTTTAATGGTGGTCATTTGGTCAATTCGTAAAGTGAGTATGTATGAATGTGTCATAAAATTCCAATTGAGCCAATTTGTTAAATACGAAAAAATCTCCATTTGTATTAAAACGGGATCACAATTACTACACGTACACTTATAATAATACTTCAGTAAAAAAAAAAACAAATCTTTCAAACGGGTTTTAAATCGATTTGACTAATTTTTAACAAATTTTTAGTTGAAATACAGATTTAAACAAAGATTTTAGTTATCTTCATTTAACGCCATACTAAACATCCTCAGTACTTAAACTAATTTTGGGTGTTGATTTCCAAATTTATTTAAAACTAACTTTTAAGAGTCCACTTGTTAAATTTTAGAAAATTTGTTGTTAAAATATACACTCAGATAAAAAAGTTAGTAAAAAATTTGTAAACAGTTTCCAATCGCACTTTACTATTTTCATACAGATTATTACAAATTACGGATTTTTACTAATTCTCGCTGCTGATTTCAGCAAAACATTTTACTAATTTTTCAAAACCGAGTACTAAATTTAGCAGAAAACTATTCTAATTAAAAAAAATTCTTTTTTTTGATTTTTTACAATTCTTGTTTAGTTTATATTTGTTACTATTGATATATTCTTAGTTTGGAAATAACACTCAGAAAATTGTATTGTATCTCCAATGCATAAAAAGGTAATAACTGGAGAACCGTTTGCAATTTTGACTCCAAATTTCAAGCACGATGAAGTAATTATACGCTTGTTACAACCCGTGTAAAAAAGTTTAGATCTGATCAGATCTTTTTGGATCTAAATACATATGATTGAATCTAATTAGATCCTGTACCAAATCTCATCAAATATGATCAGATATGGCATATGTGATAATACCTAATGGCAAGATCTGATCAGATCTAGTGCCAAATCTGTTCAAATCTAAAGTGATCTGGACAATTGCGCCAGATATGCCGAGATCTAATTACATTTGGTAAGATCTGGTAAGATCTCCTAAGATCTGGCCAGATATGCCTAGATCTGATCAGATCTATTTAGATCTCAAATTTGTCCCCAATTTTGAGATCTAATTAGATCTGGTAAGATCTACTGAGATCTGGCCAGATCTGATCTTTTTTACACGGGAATCGAAAGAAAAAGTTTTTTTTATATAAAATTTTTTTTTTTTAGATTTTACAGTTTTTTCTATTTTTTAGTACACTTTTTTGCTAATTTCAGCAGATTGATTTTAAATTACAGTTTACAACAATTTACTGAAATTTTGTAGCTGCAACTAATTATTTATACTAATTTCATTGTACTAAAATTATGATATTTAGTAAGTTTTTTAACTGATTTTAGCATATCGATTTTGAATTTCAGTTTACATAAATTTTACTAAAATTTTGTAGCGGCTACTAATTTTTTCTACTAATTTTATTGTATTACAGATCAGAAGACATGTGTTGCTAAAATTATCAAAAAAATACCGCTGGGCTCAAAACAGTTAAATTTCCCGTACACTCTTAGAAATAAATCTGTAAAAATAGCAGAAAAAGTTATTAAAAATTAGTTAAAAATGATGTTGCAAAAAAACTGCTAAAATTAGCAGATTTTTTACTAAATACTAGTAAAATGAGAACAGCAAAATTAAAACTGTTAAATTTTCAGAATTTTAGTTATATTTAGGCTAACTTTTAGTTAATTGAAAATAGTAAATTGCACTGTAAAATCTGCAGAAAATTTTGCTAAATATTTGTAGACTAAAAATAGCAAAAATAAGCCGTGATATATACAAAAGTTTTGCTATTTTTAAGCAAAATTTAGTTGAATGCAAATAGCAGTCTATTCTGCTAAAATCAGCAGAAATATTTGCTAAAAAATTTTAAACTTTGTTTTCAAAAGGCTCAATTTTTATTTGCATTAAAAAAAAATTCAAAAAAAAAAAATTCGAAATTTTTAAATTTTTTGGTGATTTTTTAGGCTACACTCAAAAAAAAATTCAGTAAAATCAGCAAAAAATGTTGCTGTGTCAGCAAATTTTTAGTAAGGAGCGTGCTTGCAAAAAAGTTGGTAATTTCAGCAAAAGGTTTGCTGAAAATCAGCGAGCTGATTTTTACCAAAAAAATAGTAATCTTCAGCAAAAGTTTTGCTAACATTTAGTCGACTGCAAATGAAAAAAAAATCCTTGCTAAAATCACTAAACTTTTTGCTGAATATTAGTAGACTGAAAAAAACTCAAAAACTTGTAGCGAAATTTTACATTAGTTAATTTATTTGCTGAAAATTTAAATATAGAATATGTGTAGAGTTGTTTTTCTTTTTTTGTCATTTCCGTTTCCAGACAAGCTGCGACATCTACATCTTGTCTATCTGGTTGTCATCCACGCTATGCATGCGGTTATCAGCACAATTTTTGTAGCAAAATAAATTAGTTAAACATTAGTTCAAAATTAGTTTAGTGCTAAAAAATATAACTAAAATTTTTGCTGAAAACGGAATTTCAGCAAAAAAATTGCTGAAAACTAGTACACTTGATATACAAGACGTTTTAATAATTTTTCTACTAACTTATTTTTTTGAGTGTACTAATAATTATTTAGCAAATTTTTTGCTGATTTTAGCAGGTTGATTTGCTATTCTCCATTTACAAAAATTTAGCTCAAATATAACTAAAATTCTGTATATTTAACAGTTTTAGTTTTGCTGTTCCTATATTACTAATATATAACAATAATAATATGTTAATTTTCTGTAGCATCATTTTTAACTAATTTTTAGTAGTTTTAACTAAATTTTTTACGGACTTTTTTCTATTAGTGTAATAATAGCAAAATTTTCAGTAGCCATTACAGACTTTTTTGGTTGAGTGTAATATTTTCATGTTCCTGCTATTACCCTGTACATGGCGCTACATTTGTATCCGCCATTTCTTCTCTACCCGATTTTCTAAAATGGACCATATCCCTAAAACTAAGAGAAATAGAGGAAAATGGATGAAAATTTCGACTACCCCTAACTATATAACTCCCTTGTGTATAGGTGACCTTGGTGTGGCCTTGGACCCTCGGAAATTTTTAATAAAAAATTTGCATTTCATAAAGTGGCGCATATCTGGAAAACTAAGCCAGATAGAGCAAATCGGACAAAGTGTTTGCTCCTGCGAAATATCCTTACATGCCATTAGATGATATGGGCTAGGTCCGGGAAGGGTCGCGATATCCTAAATTTAAACAGATTTTGTGACTCAATATAATTACCAGGGCAGCGATTTTCATGCAAATGCATGTTTAAAGTCATTAATCCAAAAATGATTTCGACCAAATACTTTTCCGAATCAAAGAATTTGCAAAAAAATTGCATCGATTTGTTGTTGCATATTTTGTTATAAATGAATCCTTTTTATATTTGGCATTTAAGTGCATATTTTTTGCATATTTTATGATTTTTGGTGCACATTTTTCATTAAATTGCATATTTTTGCATATTTTTTAAAAACTAAAAATAGTAGTAAGATTTAATGAAAAATAAAGAAAAGGAAGAATTTCCAAACCTTAACGCAGTACTTAACTAGAAGGAAAACATCAAGTTGTCATCTACTTTGACATTTATATCGGATTAAATTTTTAACCAAACGCGTAATAAATATGATTTTTAAAGTCGATGAATTTAAATTGCCTTTTTTGGTTTTAAGCATTTATTTTTGGATCTTTAGTGCATATTTTTTTGATTTTTGGTGCATATTACCATTTAAGTGCATATTTTGCATTTTTTTACTGCATATTTTAAGCGCATATTTTCAATTTTTAAGTGCATGAAAGTAACTGCCCTGATAATTACAAATAACACTGTAGTTTTACTAATTTTTAACTTAAACTTAGATTTGTTAAATTTTTAACAAAAATTTTACCTATCACCACGTGATAGGCAATACTAAATTAATAATAAAAATCGTGTTTGCGGGTCATTTCGGCAAAAAAAAAAACCTTCCGCACCAAATGCAATTTCTAAAAATAATTTTTGCTCGGGGATTTTGTTTAATTTACATAACGAATTATTACAAAAATTATTGTAAACGACAAAAAATGTATCCAAAAGTCCCTTCAAAAAGGTTTTGTAATATTTATCATAAATAGCTTTTAATAAGCATCGTTTGAATCCCATTTGTTTAAAACTTCGGAGATATATTTTAATCAAACTAAAACCATATGACCAAATTTCAACCCTTTTGGTGCGGGAAATTTTTTGACAGCAGCGAAAAAGTAAGATTGCGTTTCTTAATATTTTTTTTTATGGACTTTTTGGCTAGGGCATGTAAAATTTGATATTTGCAAAAAAAAATCAAAAAATCATAACCCTAGTGTCCATGAACCCAATAGATTTACACAAATTCAAATAATTCGTTTTGTCTTCTTTGAAGAGCGGCTAGTGGACAGATGAAAGGTGTTGAAAGAGCAAGGGCTTCAAATATGGCAACACCATAATTGCGAGAGATGTTAATTTTTCTAACAGTTTTTGCGTGTCATCTAATTGAGAGTTTACAAACTTGTTGAAAGTTTTTAGTTCATATATATTATTTTACTTCGATGGGGATAAGTGCAATGGGAACACCGATTATACCGATTTCATAACTAATTTTGAAAATTTATTCTCCAAATAACTAAATACATATCAGAGATAACTATAGTTTCGCAAAGCTAATTTTAGTAACACGTTCAATTTATTCTTGGGACTAAATCCTTTTTAAACTTTTCATTTTAAAAGAACTGTCAACATATGCAAATGTATGGATATATAAATACTTTCTATAGTAGTTTGCTTTCATACCAAAGAAGGATTAAGGACATGGATTAAATTTCAATAAAAATTAATACCTTCAAACTCAAAGGCAAAAACAACTTTTTTTTTTATCGAACACATTTGCATTTGAGTTTTGGACGGTTTGTTTTTTTGAAGAAGAAGGAAACTTTTGTTTTTTACTACAAAAAAAGTAACTAAAAGAAAAAAACTTTGAATTGTCCACAGACCTATGAAGTAAAACAAAGTCCATTTCATAGTTATATAACAAGGATACAAGCCAATGGCCAAAATGAAAGGATATTTACAAATAAACATGTTTTTGCAGATTTTCAATTTCTTCTCAACTCAAAATATATTCATATATGGTGAAGGAGGGGTGTAAGGAAACTTATTGCGAAAAAAGGAATAAATTTTTTTCACTACTTTCTCTACACACAAATATGTATGTACATTAAAAACATACACATTAAGGACAAAAAAAAATACAGTTTGTTATAATGTAAATGCATTTATATCCTTCAGAATATCCTTTATTTTTTGTTGATAATGCTGCTTACAAATGAAACTTAAAAAAAAGTAAACAACAAAGTATAGCAACAACTAAACACAAAAAGAGCTCAGCAACACATTAAACAAAGTAAAAATATATTTTGTTTTAGGTTCTAGAGATTAAGGGGGATAAATCCCAGCAAAAATTGCTAAATGGGTCCATGAAAATAGAACGAAAATTGCCATTTTTAGCAACAATGAAGACCCAACATCTCGAAAACGACTCAAACAACCGCATGTCAAAATAAATTAGATACTGCCACTTGATAACCGTGGAGCTAAAAATACATGACTGTCAGAACAATCATTTGGCATGACTGTCAGAACACTCATTGGCAAAAAGTATTTGCAAAAGGCGTTTTCCCAGAGGCTGTTTGAAAAAAATTTCAATGATTTATAAAAAGTAACCCTGGCAAAGAATTGGCTTAGAGCGCTATGCCAACGTTTGCAAAAACTGTTTATCCAGTAAAACCCAGTCAGAAATTTCTGATAGATAAATAAACACATACATACAAAAATAATTTTCTTTTTGACTTCAAAAATGATTCATTTCCAGTGATGATTATTTTTGCGGAATTAATAATGGAAATTGTAAGCACGTTATTGAAATTAATTGAAACAAAGGGAGTTGCTGATTTGATAAAACATATTTATTGTATTTTTAGTGGATTTTACATAAAATTATATATTATGTTAGTTTTTCGTTTTTCTTATTAATTAGAAAAAAATACAAAAAAGTTCGATGTTACAAAATTTGCCGTCTCCACAGCGAAACATTCAAAAAAAAGTAACTGTTTGTCACTTTGAGTAAAGACTACATATTCGACGCTGTTCTAAGTTCCGAATGCACATAAAAAAAAATTCTAAAGGCTGACTTACCCAACCGTAAACGTATCTGTAACGAATCAGCTGTTTCGATACCACAAGAAGAAATGTATACGAATGGTTACTAACAAGTAAATGTAAACGAACTTGCCGGATCATTCTGTTGAAATCAGAATTTTCTATCCGGCATCGAAAAAGCTGAATGATTTTAGTCGGAAAAAATATGAAATGAATAAAGAAAATTGATTCAAACAACAAATAATGAATAAAAATTAATAAATAAATGGAAAATTTTAGAATAAAGGGGGTAATTTTCTAAAACACTTCGGTGAAGTGTTGCGTTATTTCTATAGAAATTGTTTTTGTTACAAAAACAATTTACATTGAAAATTCCCTTCACTTCACCCAAGTGTTTTACGAAATTAGGTATAAAATATAAAACAACATGAAATAGATGCTAAATAGTAATGTCGTTTACGATAATCTATAAGTGTACTTTTTAGCTACGGCACGGTACAGTTACATCACATTTACGTTTACGGTCCCATAATCCGCCCTTAAAGTGAAACATTCCGAATTGTTTTGTTGTTCTGGTGAAAGTAAATCGAATATATCGTTATATTTTTACCTTTTAAAAAACATTGGTTTATTTTCTTTAAATAAACTGCGTTGTTTTCTATTACAATCAAAATTGCCAGTTCCACTGCTGACACCAATTGTTACGTCTTACCTTAAAAAAACGTTCGTTTATCTTCTTTAGTGAACAGGGTCGGTGCTCTTTGGAATTTAAATAACACGCACTCTTTTTAGTTGGATACTGATCTTAACACTTTATTACTTTACAACTGTATAACACACATACAAGTTTACCAACGATTTTTAATAGAACAATTTACTCAAGCCCGACTGAATTACACAATCGCTAATAATCAACTGACTATACAATCCCGAGTAAAAAAGAGTATATATAACATATATTTTTTAATATTAAAATATATGATAATATAAAATATTGTATGCGACTTTATATGTTTTTATATGATGATATGATCTACACCCGTATTCAAAATCACAAAATATATGCTAACTAACTTGCTGCTAACTTTTTTACACACAAATTCCCATAAGGGGAATATGCTTTTTGATTTTGTATACGGGGGCTAATCTTTAAAGAATTCAACAATAACGGATTTATACAATAACGTCTTTAATAGTTACTCATTATCAACAGTAGCCGGCGGCTGGTAGTGTGTAGGACGTGAAATATTGCTGCCCTCCAATACAAAGTTTTTTTTTATCATTCAAATTTAATCATATCGTATTGTATTAACTTATATCCAATTTGATCGGGACAAAACTCGGATATAAGTTGATCATTTCATATAACTTTGTATCCTTGTAAATATAATTATATCCGATTTAATACAATTTAATATAACCATTTTTCGGATGAAATTATATCCAGCTACATATTGGAAATATATCCATTCATACATAATTTTATATAAACTTTTTTACTCGGGATGCTAATACGCAACAGAGAACTGCAACTGCTGATTGCAAAACCATCATACGTAATCAACACCCGAATAAACATTCGTTTTTGTTCAAGCGCCGAATATAAAAAATGTTTGTGAGGAGTCCTAAAAAACAGCTTTTTTGCTGCCTTTCGCGAAACTATTTATAAATTCTTTTTTCGCACGTATATAAACTAAATTCCAAACTTTCCATTTATAAAAGAATTATATCCAAAAAACATACAAAATAAACCCCTAAATTCATAAACGCTTTGTAAAATTATAAGAGGTTTATTGAACAGATTTTGTATGAAAATGACGTTTTGTAAACCTGATATAACTTTACAACGCGTTTATGAATTTAGGGGTAAGAATTTATTTTTTTTTTATTTTATAAAACAACTAATACTTTGATTTATTCATGTGAATTCAAATGTTCGATCAGTGTGATTTTATTCAACGGTGTGATTTTATGCAACGGTGAGTTTTTTTGAGCGATTAAATGTGAATAAAACACGTTCCACAGACGACTCAAAGTGATTCGAACCACGCGTTCAGCTGCATGATAGTGATGTTATTCAACATAGACTGTTGATTGATTAAATGTGAATAAAAATTTTAGTGTATGATTAAATCAAGAAAAAAATTGATTTGCAGTTCTCTGGTGTCCACTAGAGCGTACCACCTTACAGGCAAAAAAAAAAGTGCGCCGTACACCCTCCAATATGAAGTATTTTTGCAAGGAGGTTTCAAAAAAAAATTTTTTTTGCCGAACGTAGGGGTCGCCATTTTACATTTTTCGTTATATCTTTGGTATTTACAGTCGGATCTCAAAGTATGATACATCGATGTTTTTGTCTCGAGGAGACCAGGGCATTTTGAGCTCAAGTATTCCGTGTTAGTAGTTACCCACCAGATCTCAGTTGCCACCACCCTAATGTACCACCCTAATGTCAGAAAATTAAAGCTCGCAAAAAATCATTAAACTTTTGCTAAGGAAGTTTTTCGCTAAACCCAGTTGAAATTTTTTTCATATATTGGTTGCCGAACGTAGGGGTCGCCTTTTTAATTTTTTTTTAATTACCTCGAAGCAAAACAATCAATATATCACACTTTAAAATCCGATTTTAAATGTCAAAGCTATAACAAAAAATTAAAAAAGGCGATCCCTACGTTCGGCAAAAAAAAAAAATTTGTTTGGAAATCGCCTTTCAAAAATACTTCATATTAGAGGGTATACGGCGAACTTTTTTTTTGAGGTACGGTCTAGTGTTCACCCTGCCCTAAACAAATTTTTTCAAAGACCGCATTCGATCCATGCAACGTACAATCTCACGCAGGGAGGTGGATGATATAGAAATATTGCTGGGATACCCCTAGGTGGTTAGGGTTTCAACATAAAAAGTGTATGAAGGAAGACAAATCATTAGTTTGTGAAACATGTAAATGCAGTAGTCGTAAAGCTGCAGTTAAAGGATAATTCTTGTTTTTTAATGTAGATTTTTTCGTGTGAGCTTGTGTGTATATACAATTGTAAACTTTCTTTGTTTTTAACCCAAAGCATTAAAAAATAGATGCTGGAAGGATGAATATTTCTATATGTTATTGTTGTTTGATACATTATGCATGTGGGCATGCAAATAAAAAGAATTTTACTTATATAAAAATCCTTTATCTCTTTTTCTAACGAAATGTAGGAACACAGTAAGTGAAGTAAAGATGGATGGACAGACAAATTCATGTTATAAAAAATAGAACACACAATGAAAAATTATTCCATATTTACTAGGTATTAGATAAAATTTAGTACTGCATTAAAAACTATAAATACAACTTGTTTTTCATTACAATTACAACTGATTTAAAGGATTAGGAAACAAAATCCTGAAAATCAAATTTGTGCCAGGCAGTTTAAAAAAATTTATTTTTCTTTGCTTTTTCTAGCCTAGATATTTTATGTTTGATTTTTATTTCGATTTTAGCGTATTTCAAAGTCGTTGTTATTCCATATCTATTATGCTTACTTATATATTTTCTTGTCTACATTTTACATTGTAAAGGAACTTTTTAGTTACAACCAAAGTAGCGGATACTGCTTTGGCAAATGATCATATATAAATCCATTCATCTAGTCAACCAACCAACCAACCATCAATCCATGAATCCCTTCATACCATTAAAAACTAAAACAGCTACTGGCTTTTAATATATAAAATGTAAAATTTAAAGTTTTAGATTTATTTGTGGGTCGCATTTTTGTTTTTTGTTTTTTTTTACATGCATGTCATTATTTACATATGAAATCTTATATACATTTGTATCCGAGGATGTGTATTATTTTACTAAGTCTGGGAGGTCATCCATATGTTAAATAAAAACTTTGTTTTAATTTTAATGTGGGTCCTTTTTTGCTGTTGTTATGAAGCTACGAGTACTTATTTGTTCTAAAGTCGTCTAAAATTCTGTAAAGAGTAAATATCTTTTACATGTGCGTAAAAGATAAAAGGATATTTGTTGTTTTGTAAATACATATTTTTCATCCTTAACCCATTCTTAGCAATTTACATACTTACACATACATTAACATTACAATGTAATGATATGCTGAAGTATTTTAAATAATTTGAATTTACAGCATGTATAAGAAAAATCAACTAAAGTTTTCTTCAAAGATTGGATATATCACATAAGGATGCATAAAAATTTTACAATACATAATTGTTTGTGTGTTAAAAGCAAAAAATCCTTTTTAGTTTTTTTTTTTTTTTTTTGTTTGTCGTGTTTGGAAAATAAACAGGTGGTGTTTTGGCGAGATATTTATTCAAAATTTTGGGGTCAATATAAGGGTTAAGTTGTCATTTTAACCCTTTCATACATGTGTTCCATGTATAAAACAACACTTTCTGAGAGTACATTTCTCATTTCTAATTGTAAATTTTGCAAAACAAATTATTACAAAAAGATCTTAAGCGGGGATACACTAAGGAACATTCGTGAAAAATTGCCATTTTTTACGAATGTTGATTTGTGTATGTTAATGTTCGTGTTGACATTCGTGCAATTCGTGTTTACAAAATTTTTTGATATTTTTTGTTCCCTACTCAATGTTTCTTAATGCATTCGCCGCTTTAAAACTCTTTATTTTACCATGGATGGTAACCGAAACGATGCGGTTATCGGTAAGGGTAACGCTATTTTAGATTATTTCGGTAACGGTATTTTAAGGGTAACGCTATTCCATTTACTTCGGTATCGGTATTTTAAGGATAACGGTGTTTTAGTTATTTCGGTAACGGTATTTTAAGGATAACGGTATTTTGGTTATTTCGGTAACAGTATTTTAAGGTTAGCGATATTTCAGTTATTTCGGTAATGGTATTTTAAGGATAACGGTTTGCGAGCTGCAAACCGCTTAAGGAAAAAGAAATATATATACAGTGCTTTTACTTTACGTGGTTTAGTTTATATTAAAATAAATGCCAATGATAATCCTATGCTAATTGATGAGATAAGCCGCTTATACGAGTTATTTCCTGGTTCTGAAAATTCCCAGTCTGTTTCTGATGATCCTCAAATGGCTACCGTTCTATCGTAAATTTTTCCTCATTTATTATTCTTTAATTTTCTTTATATTAGTAGTACTATTTATTAACTTATATATTATTTTTAAACTGTTTTATTACAATGTAAATTCAATTATAGCTTCATCAATGTTTATACCTCTTGATTTTTCGAATTTAGGTTATTTTTGGTGCATTACTTTTTCATTAATGATATATGTTTTTGAGAGATAATAATGGAGCTAATTCTAGAGACGGCACTGCTAATATGATAAGAATCTTAGGCAATCAGCGAGTTGGTTTTAAAATATGTCACATTAATGCACAAAGCTTAAGAAATAAAATGGATGAATTTAGATACATATTCGAAAATTCTGGAATTGATTTCATTTGCGTATCGGAGGTAAGTTACTTGTGGGTAGCGTTTATAGGCCAAATAACAGAATATGTACTAAACGTTTTTTGAGAAAGCTTGAAACACTTACAGCTTCCTATGATAACATTATAATAGCAGGTGATTTTAATTCAAACCTTTTAACTGAATGTACTCTTTCCAATAATATGATATCTCTTGGACTTTATACGCCAAACACTTGCACGCCTACACATTTTACATCAACGAATAATACGTTACTTGATCTGTTTCTTGTCAGTAATCTGTCTGATGTTTTACTTTATTATCAACTCTCTGCATCTTGTTTCTCCAGACACGATCTTATATTCATGGCATATGATTTTAGATTACAGGTACCTGAGCAATTGATAACATACCGTGACTTCAAACACTTAGACTATCAAATCCTTCAGGATGAATTCATCAAGATAGATTGGAATAGTTTGAATTATATGGCATCAGTTGATGACCAAATTTCTTTTCTTGAATTAAACCTTACTAGTCTTTTTAATCTTGCTGTTCCACTCATAACGAAAACCTTTAGTAAACAGAGAAAGCCATGGTTTTCTTCAGATATTAAACGAGCTATTAATTGTAGGGATTTGTCTTTTTCACGATGGAAGCGTTTTAAAACTGACCAATTACATGAAGAATATCGTATTGCCAGAAGGGAAACGAACAGAATGATTAAAAAGGCTAAATCAGATTTTTATTCTGCCAAATTCTCTTCCGCCTTAGGTTCTAGGAGAACATGGCAAACTATTCGTGAAATTGGTATTGGTAAAGTCACTAGTCAGGAAGCGTTTTCTGTGGATGTTGATTCAGTTAATGAAAATTTCCTGAACATACCCATGGTCGAGGCTGACTGTAACTATTACCATGACTACAATGTTGTTCATGAAAGTGACGAATTTATGTTTAATGTCGTGGACCAATGTGATGTACTATCTAGTTGTCTATCTGTTAAGTCCAACGCTGTTGGGGATGATGGTATACACCCAAGATTCATAAAAATCCTTCTTCCTAGTCTACTTCCTTTTATTACATTAATCAATTGTGATTTTTGTCTAAGTAAAACTATCAATATTGAAAATATTTGCAACTTTAAGAGAAAACATCACATCACACAGTCGTGTATGCTGGGTCTAAAAGGGTTATAGTCAAATTAAAAACATAAAAAATATCATAAAAAATTAATTAAACATTCAAAGTATATACTCATATAATTAATTAACAGACTAAATCAAATATAGTTTCCTAATTCGAATAAGCTCATAATTTTATTTTTGAACTGAAGTGCATTACTTATAACTTGAGAGTTATATGGAAGATTATTCCAGAGACGGGTGGCGTATAAAAAGAACTGCCATTCGGATATCAAACTATGATGTCTAAAAGGTATCAATCTTTTCCCCCTATTGGATCTCGAAAATCTCAATCGTTCGTATAAATGCTGTGGCTGTTGGGTGTATATAATCTTATGTAGGAATAGTAAAATTCTAGTTTTAAGGAGATTATCAAAACTTATGCCATACAATCTTATTGAAAACGCTGAAACCCTATCAAATCGTTTCAAACCATAAACATATCGAGCGATATTATTAAAAACGACGTTAAGTTTCCTTTTACTATGTGTGTCACAACTAGCAAAAATTTCACACCCATATAAGAGAATAGGTATTAAATAGGTTTTGGCAAGAAGTATCCTAATATTTATTGGCGTGCAGCGTTGTGTTTGCCAAAGTGTTCTCAACATAGAATAGGTACGACCACAAGCATAATTAATATGGTCAGACCACGTGAGAGTATTGTTGAAATATACTCCAAGATTCTTCACGGAGTCAACTATTTCAATTGGTTGATAATTAAGGGTTATGACAGGTACAACATTAACTATTGTTGAACGCTTTCTAATAACTAGGCATTTAGATTTCCTCGGATTTATACTAAGACCATTTACCGAGGCCCATATAAAAATTCGATGCAATTCACGATTCAGATTGTTCACACATAAATCAATGGAAGTGACCTTACAACTAACGTGAAGTTGGACATCATCCGCATACATCCTAGACTTACATATCTCAAGTGTATCTTAATAGGAAATCTTAATAGTTTTAATACCATTTTACCTTAAAATTACAAAATCAATAAATTTTTGCAGCTGGTTGGATCTGAAAGGGTTAATTTGATACATGTTATAAAGTTATTATATTTTATTATTTTTTAGTTTTAAATTTTTAATAACAATTTCTGTAATTTTACAAATAATCAGTTCTGTACTGCAATATGAGACTCTAAGTCTTGTGTACGGAACTTCAAATTAATAAATAAATAAAAAAAAAAAAGTCAGTTATTTCGATGCATCCCGCAATTTTTTTTACAAAAAACAAACGAGATTAAAAACGAAACCAATTTACCAACTTAAAGTATGAAAAATACTTAATACCCACGTACAATTACCGAAAGTAGAAAACTAAAAATAACGGTAACGGTATTTCATTTATTTCGGTAACGGTATTTTAAGGGTATCGATATTTCGTTTATTTAGGTATCGGTATTTTAAGGATAACGGTATTTCAGTTATTTCGGTAACGGTATTTTAAGGATAACGATATTTCGGTTATTTCGGTAACGGTATTTTAGGGGTAACGGTAGTCAGTTAAAAGGGTTTTGAATCGATAACGGTATTTTAGCGGTATTGCCTGCCAACCCTGTATTTATACCCTACACCACTATGTGGTCAGGGTATTATAAGTTTGTGCTGATGTTTGTAACACCAAAAAATATTGGTCGTAGACCCACCTTATAGTATACCGATCGGTTCAGAATTTTTTTGTTATTTCGATTTAACGATGTCCGTCTGTTCGTCCGTCCGTCCGTCCGTCTGTCTGTCTGTCCATGCAATCTTGTGCGCACTCTACAGGTCGCAACTATTAAGATATTTTCATGAAATTTGGTACGCAGACCTATGTTGGCCCAAGGACGAACAAGTTTGATTTTTTTGAACATCGGTCCATATTTAGACCTAGTGCCCATATAAGGGTCCTACCAAAATTATACTGTTTATATGCTGCAGGTCGTAAATATTAAGATATTTTGATGAAATTTGGTACACAGACCTATATTGGCCCAATAATGCAGCCTATTGATTTTGGTGAACATCGGTCCATGTTTAGACCTAGTGCCCATATAAGGGTCCTACCAAAATTATACTGTTTATACGCTGCAGGTCGTAAATATTAAGATATTTTGATGAAATTTGGTACACAGACCTATATTGGCCCAGTAACGCAGCCTTTTGATTTTGGTGAACATCAGTCCATGTTTAGAACTAGTGCCCATATAAGGGTCCCCCCAAAATTGGCTTGGTTACAAACTGCAGGTCGCAAATATTAAGATATTTTAATGAAATTTGGTGCGCTGACTCACATTATAGAAAATTTTGACATAAGCCCCATTTTAACCCATTCGAATTTCGGATCCAAACAATACACCAGACTGGTGTAGGGTATTGTATAGTCGGCATGCCCGACTTTAACCTTTTTACTCGTTTTTATATGTTTTTAACATAATTTTTAATACCGGTGCGTACCGGTATTGCTGTTTCGATAACGAAACAGTCTTAAATACCGTTACCTTTACCGTTACCTAAACAAACGAAATCTGATACCGTTACCGTTACCCTTACCGTTATTCGTTTCGGTAACCAACCTTGGTTTATCAGTTTTTATCATAGTATACGTTTTTATCTACACCCAGAAAACAGTTGTGACAATAGAAAACCAATTGAGACAGGATTGATTGAAAAATTCAAAATCTGTTAAAAAAAGAATCAGTTAAATGAGCCAGTCACAAAAAAATAATCTTTTCGCGTTATCTCGAAAATTTAAGAATATATTGCAACTTCTCAAACCGGTTTTGTAATACACTCAGCTATACCTACAATCTACACTAGGTCATTTGACGAGTGATTTTTCAGTGCACCAAGGTGTAATGATACAACAATTTACTATAAAAATTTAAGATTTTTTCAACATATTGCTGCATGCAAAAACCCCCATGGAAGTAGGTACTTACATGGAGGTTAAACGATAAATTTTTGCCTTTCAAGTTTCAATTTTTTTACTACCACACTCACACTTCTCCAAATGCAAATCAATGTTACCAGGTTTGACGACTTATCGTCAATTCGACGGATTTTACTATCAATAGCCAAATGACGATTTTTTCCTTCAAAATTACTATTTTTAATCTGAAGTACAACAAGAAATGTCCAAAAATACGATATTGTTTCAATCTCTAACTCAAGTTTTTAGTTTTCAAAATTACGAGGAATGGAAAAAACTTAACAAAAACTGTTGCAAAATCAGAAATTTTTTTCTTTTGTACGATTTTTGAAAAATATTTTAGAGTTTGAGATAAAAAGTATTGATACTGAAAGTCTAATTAAAATTATATTTAAAAAAATCCGTTCAAGTGCATCAGAATTTTTTATTTATTGCAAAAATGTCAATTTTGTTTTTTTTTTAATTTATAAAGCTTTTAGGAAAAATAACAAAAAACAAATTTGGAAAAGTGTGCGTGAATAACAAAGTGTGAGTGTATTGAAACTTGAAAGGCAAAAATTGAACGTGTAACCCCAGTATTAGGTAAAATACAATTTCTAAAGAATTACCTACTAAGGGTTTTTATATAAACTCGTAAATTCCTTGTAAACCTTGTATAAATACAAACCATAATTTTTAGGTACGGAGTTTGACATTCAACTCATAAACATACCTGGTTTACATGGTTTACGAGTAGAATACGAGCTTATATGAATACCCTTTTTTTATAAGTTAATAGAAAAAATACTGATAGATTTATAACTTTTTTTTTGTCAACTTGTCTTATAGTTTCTAGTTCTTAAAAATTCAAACATCTAGTCCTCACTAGAGATGAGCGATATTTTCATACCGGTGATTTAATCACAGTTATTGGAAAACTACTGGTAACGGCAGTGATCAAATATTTCAAGTCGCAGTTACTCGGAATGTTGTTCTTTTTTTAATATTTTTGTACTATTCTTTCTTGCAAACTTCATTGTGCACAGTAATACATGTTTTTTTTTCAGTAACAGTGACTTGCTTTCACACTCTTCTGAATAAAATGTCTCCTTCTATCTTGTCTTTGTTACCGGTCGCAACTATTCTTCTTTTAAGGCCCAGTTTTTATCAAGTGGATTATCTTTAAACTTAGTTTAACGCAGTTTGTAACTGGAATACTGCTTTTAAAATGTGATTTATTTTGTTTTATTTCAATAAAGAAATAAATTATACTCGAGAAAAAGTTTTTCCGGCAAATTTTTGTTAATAAACTTTGAAATGGCTGACAAAATTCGTTTTCGGTTTAACTAAACCAAGTTTAACTGACATCTTAAAAACTCGTCATAAATATTATTTCGTTTATTTATCAGAAAATCGCAGTCTTTTCCATTGAAAAACCGTGATCACGATCACATTTTAAAAGAACAACGATTTGCAAATCACATTTACTGAGAACAATGTTACTGAAAAATCGCCGGATCGCCCATCTCTATTACAAAACCGTGATCACGGTCACTGTTTAAAATAACGGTGATTTGAAAATCTCGATCACTGGTAGCAGCGTTATTCAAAAATCACCGGATCGCTCATCTCTAGTCCTAACGGTACTTTTTATAAACGCTACTTTTTTATAAATTGGCTGTTTTTTGCTTGATTACGTGCTTGAATATCAATGGAGCTGGTATCAAGCAGATTCCTTTCAATTCAATGTACATAAAATGTACCAGCCAGTAAAAGTGAAATTACAGAGCAACCACGGTGCTGCCACATTTAATTTTTTACTGATTTAATTTAGGAATTTTTATCAAAGACCACTGTACTTTAAGTTCAACAGATTGTCAGTATCAATAAGTGGTAGTTGTTTAAATTTTTGGTTTTTATGTATGCTAAGAAATAAAATGTTTGTAAAAAGCGCTTTTGAGTAAAGAAAACGTTTTAATGACTAAGCACTTTTATTTGCGCATTAAAAAATCTAACATTAAAAAAAAAACGTTTTGAACAAAAAATGGCACAATTTTGTTCAAAAATTGTTTAAAAAAAATACCTACTGTATAAAAGTAAATTAGGTGAAAGAAAAACAATTTTAAAAATACCTCACGCCTCAAAGTGGTCCAAAAGAACTTTTTTTGAGCAAATAAGATTTCAGGCCACAATCCTTATCCAATGTTCAAAATTCTTTTTTTGTATTTGAACTTATAAAATTCCGCCCAAATCTGTCATGGCTTATTTTTAAATTTCAATTTCTAAATATTTGTATTTTTTTTTTTGTGAATATCGAAAAAACTCAATTTTTAAATTTTTTCTCAGAAAAGCCAATAAGAATTGGGGGTGTTTAAATGATATGTACCTTTAATTAGAGGTATTTTAATACTCTATCGGCATCCCGAACAAAAAAAAATATTTTAAGGTATATATCAGTATCTATAAAATAAATGCACGTATTCTATGATAAAAACAGTCCATCTGTCTTTGAAAATAAATTTTTAAAAATATAATAAATATTTAAAGTAATTGACAATATGACGTTTTAAAAGGTTAATAATTCCTTACAAGCATTTAAACTAACGAGTAAAAAGGTTAAAGTCGGGCATGCCGACTATACAATACCCTACACCAGTCTGGTGTATTGTTTGGATCCGAAATTCGAATGGGTTAAAATGGGGCTTGTGTCAAAATTTTCTATAATGTGAGTCAGCGCACCAAATTTCATTAAAATATCTTAATATTTGCGACCTGCAGTTTGTAACCAAGCCAATTTTGGGGGGACCCTTATATGAGCACTAGTTCTAAACATGGACCGATGTTCACCAAAATCAATAGGCTTCGTCCTTGGGCCAACATAGGTCTATGTACCAAATTTCATCAATATATCTTAATATTTGCGACCTGCAGCGTATAAACAGTATAATTTTGGTAGGACCCTTATATGGGCACTAGGTCAAAACATGGACCGATGTTCACCAAAATTAATAGGCTGCGTTATTGGGCCAATATAGGTCTGTGTACCAAATTTCATCAAAATATCTTAATATTTACGACCTGCAGCGTATAAACAGTATAATTTTGGTAGGACCCTTATATGGGCACTAGGTCTAAACATGGACCGATGTTCACCAAAATCAATAGGCTGCGTTATTGGGCCAATATAGGTCTGTGTACCAAATTTCATCAAAATATCTTACTATTTACGACCTGCAGCGTATAAACAGTATAATTTTGGTAGGACCCTTATATGGGCACTAGGTCTAAACATGGACCGATGTTCACCAAAATCAAACTTGTTCGTCCTTGGGCCAACATAGGTCTGCGTACCAAATTTCATCAGACGGACGGACGGACAGACGGACATCGTTAAATCGAAATAAAAAAAAATTCTGAACCGATCGGTATACTATAAGGTGGGTCTACGACCAATATTTTTTGGTGTTACAAACATCAGCACAAACTTATAATACCCTGACCACATAGTGGTGTAGGGTATAATAAAGTCTTTTTTTGCATAAATTATGCAAAACTGAAGCAGAAAATACCAAAAACTTTTCAAACTTGAACAATATTCTTGTCCAACTTTTGATATTATGTAAAAAGTTGGTAGTGTGTATGACATATTGGGAGGCTGTACATTATGTGTAATGGAAAAAATCAAAAAAGTTGTACAATATACAGTTGTGGCCAACCATTTAAGTCAATTCAAGTTTTTCTAATTTTTTTGTTGTTGCGTTTATTTTTATAGATCAAAATAGTGGCTAAATTCGCCACGAAAGGCAAGGAGATGGTTCAGAAAATTATACAGAATTTTAACGTAATGTTTTTTTTTCATTTTGTCACTTGTTTTAAGTGGGCATGGCTTTTAACGAAAAATTAGCGATATCAACCTTTTATCAAATTACATAGTAAAATATAGGCAGTACTGAACGGTTCTGTACAAACTATATATTTTTGGAAATCCTATAAAATTTCCTTAAGTCTTGCATTATTTTTATCTACAAATAGTCACCAGACTTAAAATTGCAGCACTTTAAACATGACCAAATTTTTCTTTGTTTTTAGCGATTTTAAAAGAAAGTTAAAAACACTGAAATTTAATATATATTTTTATAATTAAATTATTAGGTACTTAGTACCTAATTTCGTAAAACACTTGGGTGAAGTGAAGGGAACTTTTAATGTAAATTGTTTTTGTAACAAAAACAATTTCTATAGAAATAACGCAACACCTCACCGAAGTGTTTTAGAAAATTACCCCCTAAATTTCATAAACTACAAAAAATATTAACGGGTCTTTTTTGTAATAAAAATACCTAATATTAAAGTAATATTACCAATATTTTAGCAACATTAGTATTGGTAATACACCAATTTTTTTAGTTAATTTAACAAATATTACGAACATAAAAGTCAAATTTAAATTACCTATTTTTATACCCTACACCACTATGTGGTCAGGGTATTATAAGTTTGTGCTGATGTTTGTAACACCAAAAAATATTGGTCGTAGACCCACCTTATAGTATACCGATCGGTTCAGGATTTTTTTATACCCTACACCACTATGTGGTCAGGGTATTATAAGTTTGTGCTGATGTTTGTAACACCAAAAAATATTGGTCGTAGACCCACCTTATAGTATACCGATCGGTTCAGAATTTTTTTTTATTTCGATTTAACGATGTCCGTCTGTCCGTCCGTCCGTCTGTCTGTCCATGCAATCTTATGCGCACTCTACAGGTCGCAACTATTAAGATATTTTGATGAAATTTGGTACGCAGACCTATGTTGGCCCAAGGACGAACAAGTTTGATTTTTTTGAACATCGGTCCATGTTTAGACCTAGTGCCCATATAAGGGTCCTACCAAAATTATATTTTTTATACGCTGCAGGTCGTAAATATTAAGATATTTTGACGAAATTTGGTACACAGACCTATGTTAGCCCAATAACGCAGCCTATTGATTTTGGTGAACATCGGTTCATGTTTAGACCTAGTGCCCATATAAGGGTCCTACCAAAATTATACTGTTTATACGCTGCAGGTCGTAAATATTAAGATATTTTGATGAAATTTGGTACACAGCCCTACATTGGCCCAATAACGCAGCCTATTGATTTTGGTGAACATCGGTCCATGTTTAGACCTAGTGCCCATATAAGGGTCCTACCAAAATTATACTGTTTATACGCTGCAGGTCGTAAATATTAAGATATTTTGATGAAATTTGGTACACAGACCTATATTGGCCCAATAACGCAGCCTATTGATTTTGGTGAACATCGGTCCATGTTTAGACCTAGTGCCCATATAAGGGTCCCCCCAAAATTATGTTGTTTATACGCTGCAGGTCGCAAATATTAAGATATTTAGATGAAATTTGGTACATAGACCTATGTTGGCCCAAGGACGAAGCCTATTGATTTTGGTGAACATCGGTCCATGTTTAGAACTAGTGCCCATATAAGGGTCCCCCCAAAATTGGCTTGGTTACAAACTGCAGGTCGCAAATATTAAGATATTTTAATGAAATTTGGTGCGCTGACTCACATTATAGAAAATTTTGACATAAGCCCCATTTTAACCCATTCGAATTTCGGATCCAAACAATACACCAGACTGGTGTAGGGTATTGTATAGTCGGCATGCCCGACTTTAACCTTTTTACTCGTTTTTATTTCGATTTAACGATGTCCGTCCGTCCGTCTGTCTGTCTGTCCATGCAATCTTGTGCGCACTCTACAGGTCGCAACTATTAAGATATTTTGATGAAATTTGGTACGCAGACCTATGTTGGCCCAAGGACGAACAAGTTTGATTTTGCTGAACATCGGTCCATGTTTAGACCTAGTGCCCATATAAGGGTCCTACCAAAATTATATTGTTTATACGCTGCAGGTCGTAAATAGTAAGATATGTTGACGAAATGTGGTACACAGACCTATGTTAGCCCAATAACGCAGCCTATTGATTTTGGTGAACATCGGTCCATGTTTAGACCTAGTGCCCATATAAGGGTCCTACCAAAATTATACTGTTTATACGCTGCAGGTCGTAAATATTAAGATATTTTGATGAAATTTGGTACACAGACCTATATTGGCCCAATAATGCAGCCTATTGATTTTGGTGAACATCGGTCCATGTTTAGACCTAGTGCCCATATAAGGGTCCTACCAAAAGTATACTGTTTATACGCTGCAGGTCGTAAATATTAAGATATTTTGATGAAATTTGGTACACAGACCTAGATTGGCCCAATAACGCAGCCTATTGATTTTGGTGAACATCGGTCCTTGTTTAGACCTAGTGCCCATATAAGGGTCCTACCAAAATTATACTGTTTATACGCTGCAGGTCGTAAATATTAAGATATTTTGATGAAATTTGGTACACAGACCTATATTGGCCCAGTAATGCAGCCTATTGATTTTGGTGAACATCGGTCCTTGTTTAGACCTAGTGCCCATATAAGGGTCCTACCAAAATTATACTGTTTATACGCTGCAGGTCGCAAATATTAAGATATTTTGATTAAATTTGGTACACAGACCTATATTGGCCCAATAACGCAGCCTATTGATTTTGGTGAACATCGGTCCATGTTTGGACCTAGTGCCCATATAAGGGTCCTACCAAAATTATACTGTTTATACGCTGCAGGTCGTAAATATTAAGATATTTTGATGAAATTTGGTACACAGACCTATATTGGCCCAGTAATGCAGCCTATTGATTTTGGTGAACATCGGTCCATGTTTAGACCTAGTGCCCATATAAGGGTCCTACCAAAATTATACTGTTTATACGCTGCAGGTGGCAAATATTAAGATATTTTGATGAAATTAGGTACATAGACCTACGTTGGGCCAATAATGGAGCCTATTGATTTTGGTGAACATCGGTCCATGTTTAGACCTAGTGCCCATATAAGGGTCCTACCAAAATTATACTGTTTATACGCTGCAGGTGGCAAATATTAAGATATTTTGATGAAATTAGGTACATAGACCTACGTTGGCCCAATAATGCAGCCTATTGATTTTGGTGAACATCGGTCCATGTTTAGACCTAGTGCCCATATAAGGGTCCTACCAAAATTATACTATTTATACGCTGCAGGTCGCAAATATTAAGATACTTTGATGAAATTTGGTACAGAGACCTATGTTGGCCCAAGGACGAAGCCTATTGATTTTGGTGAACATCGGTCCATGTTTAGAACTAGTGCCCATATAAGGGTCCCCCCAAAATTATATTGTTTATACGCTACAGGTCGCAAATATTAAGATATTTTGATGAAATTTGGTACATAGACCTATGTTGGCCCAAGGACGAAGCCTATTGATTTTGGTGAACATCGGTCCATGTTTAGAACTAGTGCCTATATAAGGGTCCCCCCAAAATTGGCTTGGTTACAAACTGCAGATCGCAAATATTAAGATATTTTAATGAAATTTGGTGCGCTGATTCACATTATAGAAAATTTTGACATAAGCCCCATTTTAACCCTTTCGAATTTCGGATCCAAACAATACACCAGACTGGTGTAGGGTATTGTATAGTCGGCATGCCCGACTTTAACCTTTTTACTCGTTTATAGTAATTTTGCAGTGCAACACAGCAAACTCTATGTTATCTTCGAAAATTGGTAATATCATCAGACCTAGAAAAAAATAATTCTTTTTTTAATAAACTCGCATTAAAATTGATTTATTTTATGAATCAGTGAATAATTCATTCACTCTAAATCAATGATTTGATATTGAATAAAGTGAGGATGTGATTTATCCAAATTTCAATTGTTTCAATTTTGATTCGATTGAATTATTTGTTTAATTCGCGAACTATGAATCAAGGCAAACATTTCTTGTTGAATTGATTTGCTAAAATGGAATCAATTCGCTTGATTCTATGAAAAGAATGGACAAAAATGAAATTAATTTTTTTAATAAGATATTGATTGAATAAAGTAGGCAGTAATTCAATGAATAAAATGAGTTTTGGGGCTTTTTTTTTTATAGGTTTTGATCTGAAAAACAGTCCGATCCCCAAAATACACCGTAAAAATGTTTAAAAATGTGGACAAAATCCCTGAAATTTAGCAAAATCTTTAAATTCGTTCCTTCAATATTCTGTCCCAAACCGAAGTTGAAATCCCACACTTGGGGCCAATTTCCTTTATCTGGCAAAACGGCAAATAATAAGTATATTACTTTATCTGGCAACACGTTATCAGTGAAAAAGACAGCTGGTTTTGACATTTCTCAACAAAAAAATTAATTCCTCAAATTTCTTTTATTTTTTTCATTTTTCCAAAAAAGATTTTTAATAAAAAGTATTAAGAATTTATTGGCCCATCAATAAAATAGCATAAAAATCAACACTAAAATATAAACAAATTAACATAATTATGTAATAAAATAAAGAATAAAGTTAATTTAAAGTAATATAAAACAAAACGGTGGATAAATTTCTGAATACGCAGTAAAATAATTGTTAAAGCACTGGGAAAAATCTAATCTGTGTAAAAAAGGAATCAGTTGAAGAAAGCTAAATAAGACTGCAAGAACGTTTATGTATGAATATTGAGCATTTTCCTAGTCGATTATTGTTGCAACATGACTGATGAATTACCAGAACAACAAAATGTTAGCAATTCTTCAACATCACCACAATCTACGGATCCCTGCCTTACAGAGGGAGCTGTTAGTTTACCTCCCGCTTTAGCAAATATTAATATTTTCAGTAGTGGTGGCTTAAGTTTATTATGTCAAAGTGTTGACTTTTGTGAGATTTCTTTTAAAGAGGTTTGTTTATTTCGTATCTTGCAATGTTGTCATTATATAATTCTAATATAAATTTTGATATATTACCCTCATCCGCCCGTATCACTTCTTGCAGAAAATTGGGCATGGTTCTTATGGTACTGTCTACAAATCCGTTTGGCGTGATCGTTATGTGGCTGTTAAAGAATTTGAACCAAATGCTGATGATAAAGCCATCGAAACTGAAGTTAAACAATTATCTCGGGTCAACCATACAAATATTATTGCATTATTTGGTATTACCACCAATCAAATGTCTACATATTTGATTATGGAATATGCCGAAGGTGGCTCATTGCATGATTTTCTACATGGACGTATTAAACCATACTATTCGACAGCACATGCTATGAGTTGGGCACGTCAGTGTGCAGAGGTAAATAGAATTTTATTACAATTTACCGCAAATATTTAATATTTTCGAATACGACTAATACAAATGTAAAACCGGGCAAGAATATCTGTTAGGAAAATATCCTGATAAATAAAAATGTCAGTTTTTGGAAAAAATTACTTATGTTATTTCATAATAAGGAAATAATTGGCTTCAACAAGAATAAATAAATTTTTTCACCGGCAAGAATTATACATATTAAAAAAATATAAAAAATGTTATATGTTTTTAACCGAAATTATTCGATTAGTTTACAAGCTGCTAATGGTAATAAAGTACACATAGTATTTCGTAACTTTGGACTTATTTTTGGAAATGTGAAGTTTGATAAATTACATTTAACTTCCATTTAGCCACCTTGCACACGACTTTAATAGAGATTTTCTTTTTAGGGTGTCGCCTATTTACATGCCATGAAACCAAAACCTTTAATACATCGTGATTTAAAACCGCTTAATCTACTACTGACCAATAATGGCAGACATTTGAAAATTTGTGATTTTGGTACAGTAGCCGACAAGTCAACACTGATGACAAATAATAAAGGATCGGCAGCTTGGATGGCACCTGAAGTTTTTGAGGGTTCAAAATACACCGAAAAATGTGATATATTCAGTTGGAGTATTGTGTTGTGGGAAGTGCTATCAAGACAGAAACCCTTCAAAGATGTTGACAATACATTGGCCATAATGTGGAAAATTCACAAAGGAGAACGTCCGCCACTGATACCAAATTTACCAGAACCCATAGAAAATCTAATGACATCTTGCTGGGCTACTAAACCAGATTCAAGACCATCAATGCAGCATGTGGTGGATGTGATGAATGAATTAGTAAAATCTTTTAACGGGGCTGAAGAACCCTTAGAGTATGAATTTGTTAATCAACAGGTAAGCCCAATTTTACTGAACCGATAATACTGATAAAAATCCTACCCGTTATAAAAATAGTTTAACTCGAACAAACCTTGGTCTCCTGATTCCAAATCTGTTTTCTTAATTTGTCTACCATATAACATTTTTGAGCAAATCGAGAGTTGAAAAATTTAAAAACCGACAAATCTACATTTTACTCAGAATTTATTGAATTAAATTTAAACTTAATGTTAGGCAATTCGGACTTGCAGATTTCAAAAATGTTGTAGTTTCCTGATTCTTTTGAACAATTATGAAATTAACTTTCTTGATCACTTGAAATGCAGAGAAATTCTTGAAAACTAATACCATTTTTGAAATCTGCAAGCACGAATTGCATAAAATTTATCCTAATTAAGTTTGTCTAAATTCAGAGTAGGTTGTTGTAGACTTTAGAAAAATTCGTGATTAGTGCTGCTTTTTTGCCCGTGATGGTAATCAGGAGACCAAAAACTATTAAGCTAAACTAATTTGATTCCGGGGAGAACATCTTTTTCTTTTTGTGTCCATCAGTATACTCTCGATGATGAATTTTATAAAGTACTTAATTTGATTTTATTTTTTTAGATCATAAGTCCAAATGCCAATGAAACTACCGGTGATAATTATGTTATAGATTTCAGTACTTTTAGTACTACCTCAAATTTTGGTACTCAAGTAACACGACACACAAACAGCTCAGCTTTTTCCACTACTCCCACAAATCTTGCTGCCACTAATCCATTTCTGTCCAATTCAAATTTACCTAATGCTTCTATTGATTCTATACGTTGGGATGTTATACCCGAAGAACCCGATAGCGGACATTCAACAGATCAGTTTGATGATAGCAAACTATTCAATTTTACACCTTCGGAAGAGACAAAACAACGCTATCAAACTATACGTAATAGTATGTTGGATAATGCTAATGCGCATATGGCTCCTTTAAATATTAGTATTGATCCCGTAAGTATTAACATCATTATAATTAATTGAGTTTGATTTAATTATGTTTTTTATTTTTTTAAGAATGCTTGGGAACTGAAAAATAATGGTAATGCTGCTAGTCATATTGGTAAGTTACGAGAAATTAGATATATAAGGCTGAAATGGAAATATCTGCTGTAAATATAACAAAATGTTCTTCAGTGAGAAGGTAAACCAGACAGATATGATTAAAACTCTCACTTGTCAATACAGTCGAACCATGATTTCCGCTGCCCCTTGTTCGACCAACTAAAACGGAGCCAAAAACTAAATTTACGCCATAAATAACTCTTAAATTCAAACTCAATTTTTCTTTGAATAACTGGATTATGCGACTTTTATGCACTTAAAAACCAAAAATATGGGCTTAAATTATGCAGTAAAAATGCAAAATAAGCAGTTGAATGGAAATGGAAACCAAAAAAGAAAATGCACTTTAAATATGCAATAAAAATCATAAAATATGCAAAAAACAAAACCATCCACTTAAAAGCAAAATATGCAAAAATGTGAATTTATAACAAAATATGTAACAACAAATCGATGCCAAGTTGTTGTAAATTTGTAAAAGTATTTGTTCAAAATCATTTTTGGGCTGCTGATAACTACGAAAAATATTTCTTCATTGTCTTATAAACGAGGTAAAATTCAATTTCGATCGGACAAAATTTACTGTCTCTACAGACAATTATTAGAAAAAGAAGTAAATTTCTACCAAAGTGCTCTTTTGTAGAAAGAAGAAAAAAATTTTATTGAAAAATTCTAAGTCATAAGGCCATTAAAACCTGGCTGGCGCAGTTTTGTTTCATTCAAGTTCACGTCAGTGGTTAGTTTATGTGTCAATTGATAAAAGCATTTTAAATCATGGTTGGTAACCGAGACGATAGGATTATCGAAAAGTTTATACTATTTTAGTTTACTTCGGCAACGGTATTTTAAGGGTAACCCTATTTCATTTATTTTGATCTCAGTATTTTAAGGAGAACGTTATTTCGTCAATGGTATTCTAAAGGTAATGGTAGCCAGTTGAAAGAGTTGTAAATCGATATGGTTGTTTTAGCGGTTTTCTCTACCAACCCGGTTTTAAATTGTTAAATTTTTATACATGGTGTATGCCGTATACGGTACTTTAATCGGCAACTCTG
Organism: Leucophora obtusa; assembly: GCA_949987735.1. NCBI lineage: Eukaryota > Metazoa > Arthropoda > Insecta > Diptera > Anthomyiidae > Leucophora > Leucophora obtusa. Next base: position 210,898,354 of record OX465297.1, read on the forward strand.
TACAGACTTTGATTCGTAGCATCACTTCTCTTTTTTTTACAAGTAATCAAATTATGATTCACTCTTTTCGCATTAAGTATTTGCAGATCAGAGATGTCGTTGCAGCAGGGCAAGTTTTTACCTTATTTTGAGTAAAGTGTTTGAACCGTAATTAATATTACAAATAATTTCTAAAGTGATTTTTACCTGATTTGAAATCAGGAGACCACAAATATTAACCGCTCGAAATTTAATTTTTACTCGTTAATAAAAGAGAATACATTTTTTTTTCAAAATAATTCGATTTCGAAAAATGTTTTACCAGATTTACAGATAAAAAGCACAAGTCGGAGATCAATTCCGAAATTGGCTGAAATTTCCAAAAATATTTGATACATTTATCCACAACTTCACTTTTCCAACCGATTTCGGATTTTTATCCATTGCTAGAAGGGGGCGGTCCGTGTATATGGTTATGTACACATATGGTCAAAATAATAAGTACAGCCTGAAATATTTTTTTTAAAGGCTCGTAGCCGAAAATTTATTTAAATTAAAAAAAAATACAAATACTATTTTGTTTTATTACAACATTAGAAATAAAATAAATACTAAAACAATAACAAAAAACAAAAATTAAATTCAGTCTTGTTTAAAAAGTAAGTAATTAATCAAAAAACATTGGACAAAATAATAAGTACATTTAGTTAAAATAAGCAAAATAGTAAAAAAATCATTTTTTCTGCTAAATTGAGTGATTTTAGCTGAGTTGCGTTAAAAGCCGGCATATCCACCATTATTTTGAATTATTTTGTTGACTCTTTTTGGCATGCTGGCAATAAGCTTGCTTCTACTGGTATTTCATACCAAGTTTTTTTGAACAAAATTCCATAACTGATCCTTATTTTTAAAAATCTCCTTTCCAATTCTTTGCTTTAACTCTCCCCAAAGATTTTCGATGGGGTTTAAGTCCGGAGATTGACTTGACCACATGATTGTCTTGGAACCAATCCTTTATCAACTTAGAAGTATGCTTTGAATCGTTATCCTGCTGGAATGTCCATCTAAGAGGCATAGAATTTTTTACCCTTAGGGCGTCGAACATTCCGGTCATAGTCGTTTCCAAATGAATTAATTTTTGTTTCATCGCTCCACAAAATGTTTCGCCATTTTTTTCACCGTCTGCTCCGGACCAATTGGAATGACTTCTTGCAAACGCCTACCGAGCCTTTCAATTTTTTTTTTGTCTAAGCAAAGGTACTCTTCTGGCTATCCGTCCTGGTAAATGAGCTTCTTGTAGTCTATGACGCACCGTTCGCTATGAAATTACATTTCTAATATCTGCTGAAATCGCTCTTGATGACACAAATGGGTCCTTCTTCGCAAGAGTTACAATACGGATATCTGTTGTTTTTGAAGTTTTTTTTGGGCCTTCCGCGAGTTTCGACGGGATTTTTAGGCTTTAAAGCATTTTGTATAAAACATAGCGACCGATGCATACACTCAAAAAAATAAGTTAGTAGAAAAATTAGTAAAACGTCTTGTATATCAAGTGTACTAGTAGTTTTCAGCATTTTTTTTTTTTTTTGCTAAAATTCCGCTTTCAGCAAAAGTTTTAGTTATATTTTTTTAGCACTAAACTAATTTTGAACTAATGTTTTACTAATTTATTTTGCAAAAAAATTGTGCCGATTACCGCATTATAAATGCCGTGGACTACAACCAGATAGACAAGATGTAAATGTTGCAGCTTGTTTGGATGTAGTACAGGAAATGATAATTAAAAAAAAAACAACTCTACACTAATAAAAAAAATCCCGCACAAATAGGTCAAAATTGTGCTGGCGCAAATACATGTATATTTCCTGTTATTTTAGCAGAATTTTTACCTATTTGTACGGGCTTTTTTAGAGAAAATAACAGAAAAATTAGTTCAACTTAATCAGAATGCGTTTAACAGACTTTTGTACTAAGTTTTTTTTAAAGAGTGTACAAAATTTCTATATTTAAATTTTCAGCAAATAAGTTAACTGAAGTAAAATTTCTCTACAAATTTTTTGAGTTTTTTCCAGTCTACTAATATTCAGCAAAAGGATTAGTGATTTTAGCAAGCATTTTTTTAATTTGCAATCGACTAAGTGTTAGCAAAACTTTTGCTGAGATTACAATTTTTTTTGGTAAAAATCAGTTCCCTGATTTTCAGCAAACACCTTTTGCTGAAATCACCAACTTTTTTGCAAGCACGTTCCTGACTAAAACTTTGCTGACACAGCAACATTTTTTGCGACTTTACTACTAACTTTTTTTTGAGTGTATTTTCTGCTATAGAACGAAGACTTTGGCTACTTGAAACAATTTTTCTCTCCTCCGGAGAGCAATGAGTTTTTCGACCCATCGCTGATTTTTTTACTATATATTTCGTTATAAATAAAAATAAACAACTGTAAAATAACTAGCCTTTCCAAAAAACTAGAGCAAACTGCGAAAATATTAAAGAATTCAGCAATGTACATATGTATTATTTTGACCAAATACACTTGTAAAAAAAAAGTTAGTACAAAAGTCTGTTAAACGCGTTCTGGCGCAAATGAACTGATTTTACCCTACACCACTACGTGGAGAGGGTATTATAAGTTTGTGCTGATGTTTGTAACACCAACAAATATTGGTCCTAGACCCACTTTATAGTATACCTATCGGCTCAGAATCACTTTTTATTTCGATTTAACGATGTCCGTCTGTCCGTCCGTCTGTCCGTCCGTCTGTCCATGCATTCTTGTGCGCACTCTACAGATCGCAAATATTAAGATATTTTGATGAAATTTTGTACATCGACTTACGTCGGCCCAAGGACGACGCTTATTGATTTTGGTTGAAATTGGTCTATGTTTAGACCTAGTGCCCATATAAGGGTACCCCCCAAAATTTTCTTTTTTACACGCTGCAGATCGCAAATACGAAGATATTTCAATGAAATTTGGTTCGCTGACTCAAATGGTCCCAAGGATTCAAGATATTGATTCTAGATAGGATCGGTTAATATTTGGACCTATCGCCCATATGGGCTATTTTTTAGATTTTCTCTTCTTTTATGATTTTATAGAAAATTTTGACACAAGTCTGTTTTAACCCATTCAAATTTCGGATCCAAACATTAGTTGGCTTTTAATCAGACTGGTGTATGGTATTATATAGTCGGCATGCCTGACTTTAACTTTTTTTCTCGTTTTTTCTGTTATTTTGTCTTAAAATTTAGGATTGAACTATACAATTACTTTCATCCGTATTTGAACTAACTTTGCATCCTAATTTTTAGTAATTTATGTTTCTTAATTTTACAAATTTTTCAGCTTTTATATTTTTGTGTCTCTGCTATCAATATCACATAGAGATGGCGCTATATTTCCATAATTTTTTATTGTATAATAGAAATAGAGCAAAATGGGCAAAAATTCGATACTATGAACTTATCAATCTTAATAAGCCGCATATACTCCCAAAAATAAATATGGGCCTGTCTCGGTACAGATCCGTAGAGCCCAAAAACCAAGACTAAGCGAAATTTTAGCAGAAATTTTCAGTTAAATTTGGTAATGTTTCTGTTGAATGTAGCTAATTGTCTGTGTATTTAGCAGTGTGTAAAATTTAGCTTACCTAAATTTAGCGGGCCATAATTTCCAATTTAGCGGGCCATAATTCAGCTGGCGCAATTACAGGCACTATTTCCTGTTATTTTAGCAGAATTTTGAACTATTTGTACGGGCTTTTTTTATGAGTGCACTGAAATCACACCTGTACAAAACAAACACACAATGAAAACAACGGGGAAGCCACATTTTTGTTTTTACTTTTAACTCTTTGAGGACCACAGGCAAGTATGCTTGCCAAAGGGTTTTTCGCACCTATAATTGCCCAGGCAAAATATAGAGTACATATGTCTAAAGGTGATTTGTAGAAGAGGGTTGAGAAAACAAAAGTGTAGTAGGCGGTAAATCCTTACTTGGTCCCACTTTCCCATTGCGAGCCCTCGAAGTTGGTTAACGAGAATTCTTCATTTTAGGGGGTAAAAAACACAAAATTTGACTAGCGAAATGAAGGGCAAGCAAGAGGTCTATGAGGCCAATTTTTTGTAAATTATCTATAAATTAGATGCAGATCACGAAAGTAAAATAATAAAAATCGCTTCGTCCGGAACGGCAGGGTCTTCAAATGCCAAATATTTTCGGCAAGCGAAATGAGGCCTCCTTACGCCTCAACGGAGCCAATTTTTCTTGGCATAACTACTATCAGAGGTCAGAGATCATAAAAAACGTAAAAACTTCAAAATCGCTTCGGCAGAAAATGTATGGTCCTCAAAGGGTTAAAGGCATTGCCATATTAAAGTTATTTAAATAAAAAAGAATTGCCATGTTTACTTTCCATTAAAGTAACTAAAATTAAACATAAAGAAAAAAATAAGCAGGTGTATTTATTATCTTGACCATATGTGTATGTGACATGTATCCATACATTGTCATCAAAGCATCTATATATGTCGATTTTTAGCTGGGCTTTTAACTCCCAACATGCGGTTACATAAGAGTCGCAACCCCGCATACTCATGATCACCGACATGAAAAATCAACGGGTTTTTTACAGGGACGTAACAGTTATAACTTTTATTCAAAAAACTGATTGTTTTACAATTATTTCTTGTTTGAATATTTAAAATTTTCTGTTTATTTGCTCTGTTTGATTTTTGTTTTTAATTCAAACAAAAACAATCCAAACACGATTTTCATTTTTTCAAAAATAATAAGTTATTTTGTGATTTTTATTCTTGATCAAAAATTAACAATTAAGAATATAAATCAAAAGCCATAGAACCAATGAATTCAACAATTATAATATCCTGATGATATCAACTAGTGTTAATAAAAGATTGAACAGTGATTTAAAGTGAATAAAAATATGTAAAGGGTTCTTCAACAGGGACGCTACAAAAGTAGAAAGACAGGGACAGCAAACGACGCCATATTTCTTGCCGCTCTTTTGACATTTCTCTTCAGCCAACAACGAGTCGAAATTATTAAAATTTACTACCGAAATTCGGAGCGCTACGTCCAATTTATGGTCGTCATAATGAATGGCTTCGTCAATAAACAAAATATGCGTTATTGGCCAGACAGCAATCCACACGTACTCCATGAGTCATCATTGCATCCCGAAAAAATTACGGTTTGGTGCGGTTTATGGGCCGGCGGCGTCATTGGGCCGTACTTCTTCCGTGATGATCAAGACCGGCACGTTACTGTGAATGGGAATCGCTACCGTTCAATGATAACCGAATATTTTTGGCCCCAATTGGATGATATGGACTTGGAGGACATGTGGTTCCAACAGGACGGCGCCACAAGCCACACAGCGAATGTCACAATCAATTTATTGCAAACCAAGTTTGGAGAACGTGTTATCTCATGAAATGGTCCAGTCGATTGGCCGCCTCGGTCGTGCGATTTGACGCCGTTGGACTATTTCCTGTGGGGCTACGTCAAATCTATGATCTATGCCAACAAGCCAGCGACGATTGATGAACTTCGTACGAATATCGGCCGATTTATGCTTGAAAACCGTCGAAAATTGGGTTCAGCGTCTGCACTTCTGCAAGCGTGCCCGTGGTGGCCATGCAAAAGAGATCGATTTCCATACATAATGGCATCGAACGTACTTTCACAGGAATAAAGAATTTCATTGATATCCAAAACCGTTTTTGTTTTATTTAAAAAAACTTTTGTAGGGCTCTTATTGAAGAACCCTTTATATTCCAGAAACTACCGGCATTCAATATAGGTCAATTTTTAATTTTTATTTTATTATCAAATAAAAAAGTTTATGCTTAATTTAAAAAAAAAATCATTCTGTAACTTTTATAAAAAGTTTTACAATAAAAATCAAAAAACAACAGAAATTTATAGAGTAAAATATAAAAATTGAAAAAATTAAAATGTTTGACAAACTTTGTGATTTTTTTGTGCAATATGATTTATAAAATATAGTCCATTATTGAAATATTATAATTAAACAAATTTGAGTTGAGACTTTTTAATAAATATAACAGTTATTTTGGGTCTCTGGTTTTTTTATTTAATCAACATGGAATAAACTTAAATCATTAATCCAAAAAGGAAGCCTGTAATCCCAAATGTAAACTACTTCCGAAATTAGCAGTACTTTCATATAAAATTCCAAGCATTTAAGTTACTATCAAGGAATGTAATCCAAGATTAACTTCTCGAATGCAATTTAAATTTAAATATATGATAATATGTGATGGAGAAAAAAAATTTGAGATCGAGCTTTTAAGAAATTTCGGAAAAATCCATTGAACATTAATTCCGATGATTGTATTAAAAATGTTAAAATTCATAGTATTTCCTGGAAATAAACTTTTACAGAATTAAATTGTTTAAATATTCTCGACATTTAACCAACAAGTTTTTGGCAACAAAATATCTTGTTATATTTTATTGTATAATAACCAAAAAAGTTGTCATTATTTTTAAGTTTTATTTTATGTCACTTTTAATTTGTTTAAATTTTCATATTTTATTATAAAATTCTACTCTTCTGCATTTCTCTATAAAAAAAAATACTATAATATTTAAACAAAAGACAAGCAGTCTACACTAAACAATAGCTTTATTATATTAAAAGAAAATTTATATTTTTTACATAAAATATGTGTAGGTACATTGAATAAAAAAAACCCACGATTTCATATAAAATTACAATTTATTTAACAATAATTTTTCGAGACAATTTTAAAAATAAAACTAATAAATTTTAAATTAAATAAAATTATGAAATTTGCCATGACTGCCATCAATATTATAAAATTGCAACTGACTGATTTTGAAATGAAAACAATAATTAAAAATTCAAAACAATAACACATACGGTTTTGAAATTATGGCAATGAAACGTGAAAATCTTTTACAGCCAACACCTACTACCACGTTACATGTGAACATACATACGAGTATTATATCTTATAAATATTGTTGTTAGTGGATAATTAATGAGTGTTTAATAAAAACAAAACTGTAATGAATCATTTTGTTGTGGAGTGATGGGAAAAGGAGGTGGCGAGGCATGAAGTGTTTAACATTTCGGCGGCATAATTCTGTTTAATTTGTCATTAGCAGGGAATGCCGTCGATTTTTGTTTTCAATTTAATTAAAATTCAATTTTTGTGTTTAATATTACTCTCCCTATTTATTATTACAACTGAGTTTTATGCCAAGAATTTTTATATACTCGCATATATTTTTTTTATAATTTACATTTTCATTTTGTTGATGTTGTGTATGTTACACCCCAAAATAAGAAAGAAAAACACTTTGAATACATATAATTGTGTATTACTCATACGCTCAGTATGTGTGATATATGCAAAAACAGTGGTTTGAATGGAATAATATTAAGCTTTTTTTAAAGATCTACGATAAAGCTATTATTTAAGCTACAAATATATTTGCGTGTGAGCTTCTTTTTTTTAACCTATAAAAATATCTGCGATTAAACTTTTATTTGAACTACAAGAAAATGAGTGATTAAGCTTTGGTTTAGAATACAAAGGGTACACTCAGATAAAAAAGTTAGTAAAAAATTTATAAAAAGTTTTCAATCGCACTTTACTATTTTTATACTGATTTTTTTTATTGTTTTTTGCCTAATTTTTACTGCTGGTTTCAGAAAAACATTTTACTAATTTTTCAAAACCGAGTGCTAAACTTAGCAAAAAAATATACTAATTAAAAAAAATGGATACTTAAGGAAATTTTATTTACAAAAATTTGTTGATTTTTAAGAATTCTTGTTTAATTTATATTTGTTACTATTGTATATTCTTAGTTTGGGAATAAAATTTATACAATTTTATTGTATCTCGAATGCATAAAGAGGTAATAACTGGAGAACCGTTCGCAATTTTTACTCCAAATTTCGAGTACGATGAATTAATTTTACATTTTTTACAATCCAAAGAAAAAAAATGTTTTTTTATTAAATTTTTTTTTAGATTTTACAGTTTGTTTATTTTTAGTACACTTTTTTGCTAATTTTAGCAGATTGATTTTAAATTGCAGTTTACAACAATTAACTAAAATTCAGTAGCGGGTACTAATTATTTATACTAATTTCATTGTACTAAAATTATTGATATTTAGTAAATTTTTTAACTGATTTTAGAAAATCGATTTTAAATTGCAGTTTACAATAATTTTCCTAAAATTTAGTAGCTGCTAATAATTTTTTCTACTAATTTTATTGTAGGTAATACAGATCAGTAGACATATGTTGCTAAAATTAGCAAACAATATCGCTGGCCTCAAAAGAGTTAAATTTCCCGTAATAACAGCAAAATTTTCAATAGCGCTGTGGGCGCTGAGGTGTAATGGTTAGCGCGTTGGCCTGTTAGGGTGCGTACAGAGTGGCCGCCTGTTGTCGAGCCGAGCCGACTGACGCTTATTGCGAGAACCAATGCGAGAAAACTGGTACTATACAAATTAGTACAAATAAGCGCGAACAGGTCATAGTGGGCGCCGAGTTGGTCAGAGCGCAAAGCTGATTGAATGCGAGAAAACAATTCCAAAGCGTATTTCAGCGCCGAAAACATTGTTTATGTTATGTTAATAAAATAAAAATTAAACAAAAAAATAAAAATTCAAATAAATAATAAAAATTAAATAAAATTATAACAATTATAAAAAAAATTAAAAAAAACTTATAAACAAAAATACATATCGCAGCGTCCTCCTTCGGTGTTCCCATAGCACTTAACCCCACCGAAGTAAAATAATATAACAGGGCTATGAACTAAAAAGCTTCAACAAAGTTCGTCAACTCACCATCAGATGACGCGCAACAACTGTTCTAAAATTCAACATCTCGCGCAATTACAGTGTTGCCATATTTTAAGCCCTTCATCTTTCACCACCTTTCACTTCTTCTCTATCCCCTTTCGAAAGGAAGCAACACGTTAATTAATAGGAAAATTTCCTGAGTGTTGCTTCTCTTAAAAAAAAAATAACCGTTATGTACTTTTTTGGTTGAGTGTAAATATATTTTTGAAATGTTGTTTCTTATAAAATGTTAATTTTTTCAAATTTACGAAATTTTGACTCTACATCCTTCTCGCTTGAAAATCGTTGGTTTCAAATAGAGTAATGGTTTTCGCGATGATGTGGACTAAAAATTTTTCAATGGAGATAATTTTTTTTCAAAATTTTTTTCAGTTTAGATTCCAGAATTATGAAACTATTTTATTAGGGAATTTTTATTCACCAAAAAAATCTTTTTTTGAATTGAATAAATTTACATTTTTTAATAAACCACTGTAATAATTGATTTTAAACTACAGATTCAGAAAAGAGAATTAATTTTATTCACATAATAAAGAAAAGTTTTTTATGTTCACAATGGTTCTAAAAACTAATGTCCTGATTTTGTTAATCACCTGCGTTCATCACATCACCGACACTTCACTTCCCTCACCTAAAGCGGGGATTAAAAAATTGTATTTTGTAAATCACTACGTGTTTTTGATTGATTTTTACTTTATCACTTGAACTGCCAAATATTTACATTTTAGAGTTGCCATATTTATAAAAAAAAATGTAAAAATTGTAACCGTTTTTTATAGGGATTCATACACATAATTTAATATTAGTTAGTAACCAACAAAAATTGAATAAAAGGCAAACAAAGAGAACAAAAAAAGTAATAAAATTCTTTATGTTTAATTTTAGTTACTTTAACGGAAAGTAAACATGGCAATTTTTTTTTATTTAAATAACTTTAATATGCCAATGCCTTTAAAATTGTGCGTTGTTTTTATTGTGTGTTAGTTTTGTACAGGTGTGATTTCAGTACTTGTTCAAAATAATAAATACATTGCTGAATTCTTTAATATTTTCGCAGTTTGCTCTAGTTTTTTGGAAAGGCTAGTTATGTTACTGTTGTTTATCTTTATTCATAACGAAATATATATGTAGTAAAAAAAATCAGCGATGGGTCCAAAAATCATTGTTCTCCGGAGGAGAGAAAAATTGTTTCAAGACTAAGAGAAAGTGGCCAAAGTCTTCGTTTTATAGCAGAAACTATTAATCGGTCGGTATTTTTTGTACAAAATGCTTTAAAGCCTAAAAATCCCGTCGAAACTCGCGGAAGACCCAAAAAAACTTCAAAAACAACAGATATCCATATTGAAACTCTTGAGAAGAAGGACCCATTTGTGTCTTCAAGAGCGATTTCAGCAGATATTGGAAATGTAATTTCAAGAATAATTTACAAGAAGCTCATGTAACAGGACGGATAATCATAAGAGTCCCTTTGCTTAGACAAAAAAATTTAAAGGCTAGGTTGGTATTTGCAAGAAGTCATTCCAATTGGTCCGGAGCAAACGGTGAAAAAAAAATGGCAAAATATTTTATGGAGCGATGAAACAATAATTAATTTATTTGGAAGCGACTGTGCCCGGAATGTTCAACGCCCTAAGGGTAAGGAATTACATGTTCGCTTTACAAAGAAGACGGTCAAGCACGGGGGCGGCAATATTATGGTCTGGGTTTGTTTCCCGTGGTATGGTGTCGGTCCGATACATCGAATTACCGACACTATGACCAGTTTCCACTATAAAGATATCTTGGAAAATACGATGGATTGGTTCCAAGACAATCATGTGGCCCTTCTTGACTGCCCAAGTCAATCTCCGGACTTAAGCCCCATCGAAAATCTTTGGGAAGAGTTAAAACAAAGAACTGGAAAGGAGAATTTTAAAAATAAGGTTAAGTTATGGAATTTTGTTCAAAAAACTTAGTATGATGCTGGTATTTAATACCAATTTCCTGTAGAACAACTTTGATATAAATTTTTACAAAAACAACGAATTAAAATTAGGCTAAAAAGTACAAAAAAATAGCCTTTAAAAATATCTTTCCAACGATCCGCATATTGTTCTTTTGGATGAAATGCTATAAAAACAAAAATTAAAAAAAATTTTTTTCAACCTATTTTGACCATTTGAATTTAATTTTTGAACCCATTTTCACCCGAAAGTGGAGTCCAGATTAGAATTTTTTCTGAAACATATTAAAGTTTTATCAAAGTTGAAGTGTTTAACTTGGAGTTCCTTTCTTCATAGTCTATGATATTTCAAAGAAACCACTGTATTGCAAGGCATAAATGCTGATTGCAACAATTGTATAGCAATTAATAAATAAATTAAATCTAATTCAAATTACAAACTATATAAAGCACAGATGTGATCACATGCAAAATGAATCATCACATACTTATTGTTTATACAAAATCGAAAAATGAGTGAAAATTTTCTTAAAATAACCACAAAATGCGTGCATTTAACTATTTTAGAGAAAACGCACAATCTTTCTATTTAAAAACTTTGTAGTGCAACAAAATGTTGCACTCGTAGGCAAAATATAAAAAAAAGTGGTGACAAAACGTCTTGTTGTCTAGTTTTTTCCTTGCCGTTGTCTTTGCGGTATGTGTCATTGGGTAAATTGTTCATTTGCTACTTTATTTTGTCCGTCCATCCATTTATTCTGTCTGTTATAATTTGTCGTTTTATTTTCTCAGTTTTTTTCTGGCGGAGGCTTTTAACAAAATGTTTCCGTCATCTTTAAATTCTTGCTCAGTAGTAGACAATCTGTGTACGAATTCATATTGTTTCGATTTTTATCATTTAATTTCACGTTTTTTTATTTAATTTCTTACATTTACAATAACTTTCTATTGTTTATTTTGAATTTAACGAAAAAATCTCGATCTCGTTTATATTCATATTAGCGGTAGCAAAATTTTTTTTATTTAGTTGGATGAAAAAAAATCGCTTTTTTATATATTGTTTACCGCCGACGAAACAATTGTTTACATTTACGCGCATTTTTTTTTCTTTTACTGTTTATAAACTAAATAAATATTGTGTTGAGAAAAATATTAATAACTTTAAATTCGTCAAAATATAATTATCATTTATATAAAAAACAAAACAATTTTTGTAATTTTTCTTCAAAGTGGCTTCCAGAGAGTTGAGATTTACAAAAAAATTTAAAAGCATGGGTAAATTTATTTATTATACAATAATTTCTTGAATAATTAAATTTGTCCACTAATATCGTATACTTTTAAATTATAACATTAAAACAAATATTTATTAACATGTAATAAAATTAATTGATATGTTAAAAATCCGAAGTAATATAAAATAAAATATTTCACTTGCATACAATTATATATTTGAGATCTTTTTTGATTAATTTTTGGGCTCGTTTGCTGGCTTGGTTTAATCAAAGAAAACTGATAAATTTCGAATAAGTTTTAAGTTATTAGAAATTCAAGTGCTTTATATTTTGTTTGATGTCCAATAACTGTTTAGCAAATATTTTTTTTAATTAACTAATACTTATACATATTACTTTCTTAGGTTTAGAACCTTATTCCTCATGATAGAAATATTTAAGACTCCGAGATATTTATTTGCTAGAGAAATTCGTATATTCTCGATATTTTTTATAAGAAAACTGAGATTCTGAGATATTTTTTCCAAAAAACTAACCTTATAGACATATTTCTTTCTTCTTAAAGATTTTTTAGTAAAACAATTTTCTGATCAGAGCACGCAGAACTATCAGATTTTAAAAATATTTTTCTAATTCTTAGGGATTTTTTGATGAGAAAATTTAAAAACTTTAAAGCGAACATGTCTTACTTTTGTGTTATTCAATTAATATTTTTAGCACATTTGTATGGGAAATTGTTGTCGGTTTTAGTTCAAATTAATATATAATAATGCCTATTTAATTTAATCGAGGACGTGTCTGATCTTTTTTCAATATTCATTATTGGTCGACTTTAGGACGACTTTTCCCATAGCGCCTTTTTTTGCTTGTTATTCAAATATTTCGAATAAGATGCAACCCTGCGTAACAACATTTTTATTTTCATGAGCATTTTAACGCTTTGTACAAATTAATTTAAATTTCGTAAATTTCAGACATGTTTTCATATAAAGATAGTTTATTTTTTGATCCCACTTTCTAATCCAAAAACGTGAGATTGAGCCGCTAAAAAATTCGTGTCTCTTATTTTTCCCCTTATCACATATCTGAATTTCATTCAAATCGGGGAATAACCATTAAGATACCAGTTTTTGCTGTAATTTTAAATTTTGAAAAAATTTTACAAAAAAAATCTTTATTAAAATATATTCAGGCATGTCACAGGTTTTTTACGGAATTGATTTGATTTCGCAATTTCACTTCCGCAATGTTTTTCCTAAAGCGATCGCAAACAATTTTTTTCCTTCTGAATTTGCAGTTTAGGGTGCTACAGATAATTTTGTATTGAAAATAAAACGTTCTGGTAAGTATCAAGAATGCTACAGGCTTTAAAGTGGTACCTAAAACGTTAAAAGTTTCTCCAGAAAACGTAAAACGAAAAAAAAAATCGTTTTCATTCCACTTTCAAAAACCAAAGTGGAATTGGTATTTAGAGCAGCTTAAACTCATAAAAGCTTTGCAATAGTACTTAATATGTATTCCCTAAAGTGTCGTTAACTATTTCACTTTCAAAAATTTACATTTAAAACGCTTTTTGTTGGTAAATTCAACTATTTACTAATGTAAAACGTAATTTTTTCTGTAAAATTAAAATTTTTAATTTTGATCGGCGATCTTCTCCTTTTTAACTACAAATGGCAACTTATATCAAAATTTAGCAGTTGGAACACGAATTTACCCCAAAAAGTCTTTTTTTAACATTTTAGAATTTACGAAAACGCAAAAAACCTGAAGAAGCAAAAGTAAAACGTTACGAAATTGTACATCGAAATCATATTAATTTTATGCGAAATATGTGTTAAAACTTTAAATATGCTCTCTAACAAAAACTTTTTTAAGTAAAATTATTTAAAACAGCATTCTTAACTTATAATTAATTATGTTTATCTGTTATATTTGGTCTAAATATGCAAAAATGCCAATTACATCTGGAGAAGCAATTTGCGTTTTCAATTTCACTTTTAAGTGAAATTGAGGTCTGTGACATGCCTGATTGTAAGATTTTTTCAGCAAAAGTTATTTTAAAGAAATCATTAATTAAAAATCATTAGCTTAAAAAAAATTAAGCTCTGTTAAAGATTGTTAAGCCAAATCGAACAATATTTTTTACTAACATTGTTAAAAAACGAGTAAAAAAGTTAAAGTCGGGCATGCCGACTATACAATACCCTACACCAGTCTGGTTAAAAGCCAAATAATATTTGGATCCGACATATAAAATGGGACTTGTGTCAAAATTTTCTATAAAATGATAAAGGAAGAGAAAATCGTAAATATAGCCCATATGGGCGATGGGTCCAAATATGGACCTGCAGCGTGGAACCAAGCCAATTTCGGGGGGACCCTTATATGGGCACTAGGTCTAAATATGGAACGATTTTAACCAAAACCAGTAGGCTTTGTCCTTGGGCCAATATAGGTCGGTGTACCAAATTTCATTAAAATATCTTAATATTTGCGACCTGTAGAGTGCGCACAAGAATGCATAGACAGACAGGCGGACAGACGGACATTAAATTGAAATAAAACGAGATTCTGAGTCGATAGGTATACTATAAGGTGGGTCTAGGTCCAATATTTTTTGGTGTTACAAACATCAGCACAAACCCAACCACAATACCCTGACCACGTAGTGGTGTAGGGTATATTTATATTACTTTTCCTATTATATATATTAGGGTTCGTCAAAAAAAAAAATTCTTTGATTTTCGGATATCATCACTTATTTTAAAGTTTTTGCATAGAAAAAAAGAATGGCGTTTTTTTTTCTTTTTTATTTCAACTCCTTCCACTGGCCCAGGTCGGCCAAAAACGCTGATTTGGAGACCCATTTTATGAAGAGCAAAAACAGCTGCATTTCTGGGAAATCTGACTTTACCATTCGATTCGACAGCAAAACTTAATATAAAAAACATTTTTTGCGTTTTCTGAATACAGCAGATAGTTATTGGAGTGGTCCAAAAATCCACTTTTTTCAAAAATTTCAAAAAAGTTGCATTTTTATTACACACAATGAAAATGTATTCCCTGCTGAGAATGTTGGTACAAAAATTTTTGATATACCGCGACCCGTTAAAAAGTTATTTAGTAATCAAATATGCTAGGTAAAAAAAAAATCTTTGTAATAAACATTACAAAACTTACAAATTATTTTGTTATTACTAAAAAATAAATTTATAATGCGGCAGCGAGTATTGAAAGCTGCATTTTAATTAGCTCAAACACTTTTTCATTGAATTAAAAAAAATCCAAATTTGATTAGCTATAACTTTTTAACGGTTCGCGGTATATCCAAAATTTTTGTACCCATGTACTCCGCCGGATATACATTTTCATTGTGTGTAATAAAAAAATTACTTTTTAGAAGTTTTTGAAAAAAGCGGATTTTCGAACCAGTCTAATGGCTATCTGGTGTATTTTGAAAATGCAAAAAAAAGTTTTGTGTATTAAATTTTGTTGTAGAATCGAATGGTAAAATCAGATTTCCTATAAATGCAGGTGTTTTTGCTCTGGAGGAAAAGGGTATTAAAATTAGCGTTTTTGGCCGACTTGCGCCAGTGGAAGGAGTTGAAATAAAAAAGAAAAAAAACGCCATTATTTTTTTCTATGCAAAAACTTTAAAAAAAAGTGATGATATCCGAAAATCAAATTTTTGTGACGAACTCTAATATATATACATAATTTTTTGGTTCCTAGGAGGAACATAGGGCCGCAACAAATGAATTCCATCTTACTCTGCCCTGTGGGATAGCCTTCAACTGATCCCGTGGTATTTTGGGCACGTAGTTTTTTCCGAACGTTACGTCTCCATGTGTTGTTTAGCCGTCCGTTTCGTCTGCTATAGACTTGGTGACCGCTGTTTCTAGTCCAATCGTTGTAAATATCTAGTTCGCTCTTCTAGTTCTATCGCTTGACAATTTCGTTCAATCGTTCATAAAACAATTTTTCCGATCGTTCTTTTGCCTATTCATTTTGCTCATCTTTTAGTTATCAAAGATATAAAATTCAGACAAATTAAGAATTTTAAGAAAAAAAGAAAAATGTTTAGTGTAAAAAACGTTTTTTATTTAATTAAAAAGTAATAAATTTACCCGGCCAGAGGTTATAAAATGAACGATTGCATTAAAAGGGCGATTAGAAGTGAACTAGGTCTTTCGATCAATTGAGTGACTAGTTCAATTGAACTAGTTCGTTCACGAACGACACAAGTCTAGTCACCTACCTTGAGGGTTGAAATCTATAGCCCGTCTTGTTAGATCGGTAACCGGTTTTCGCAGAGTGTGGCCAATCCAACCGTATTTACGAAACTTTATCGTCTGTATTATCATAGGTTGTCGTATTCTGTACCATAGTTCTTCGTTGCTGATGCCTTTTGGCCAAAATACTTTTAGGATGCGGCGTAAGCATCTATTTACAAACGACTGGATGCTTTGAATATCCTGGTTGGTTTGAGGGGTTCCAGGCCTCCCATATAAAACTGTTGATTTGACGTTCGAATTACAGAGCTTAATTTTGGTGCGTAGGGAGATGTTTTATATTCTCCGCACCTTGCTCAGAATACCAAACGACTGCTTCGCTTTGTTAATACGGTTCAGTATATCAGCGGTACTGCCACCAGATTAGTTGATTATACTGTCCAGATAGCAAAAGTTCTCAACATCTTCTAACGGTTGTTCCAGGAGCCTGAAGTTTGTATTGGAGTTTAGGCGCATTGCTTTCGTCTTGCGTATATTGATTTTAAAACCAACTTTGGCTGCATTGGTTCATATCATATTCAATTTATGTTGTAGTTCGTGAAAATTCGGTGAGATTAGGCAAATATCGTCGGCGTAGTCGAGATCATTTAGCTTGGTATGGAGATCAATGTGTATACCATTTCCTGTTGAGGCGGATTGTTTCATAACTGCATCTAGCACCAGGGGAGATAATATGCAACCCTGTCTTACACCAGTCTTAACATCAATGTGGTTGCTTTTTAAACCCTCATGCAGAACATGACATCGGGCATCATTGTAGAGCGCCTTTATTAGACGGATAATTTTATCTGGGCCGCCATTACACAGAGGGAATTTTGCTGGACGTGTTTTAATGAAATTTTTCAGTAAACTAATGAAGTCTTCACAAACCAAATGAAAAATTTCTAAAATTTGATAAAAAACTTCATATATTTTATGAATCCAGTTTTAATGAATCTTTTTCATTGAGTTTTAATGAATCTTTTTCATTAAAAAATTTTTTGAAAAACTTCATTAATTCAATGAAAAGTTTCAATGGACGAGTTCCAGTGAAACTTCATTGGTTTTATGCAACATCATTAATATCATGAAGATAATTCTCTCAGTGTACATCTAAGGCTATGCCAAATTGCCATTTGGTCTAGGGAGCCCTTTCAAAGTCATAATATTAAGTATAGTGTCGACCTCATTTCGGCAGATTGCTCCATAATGATACGGATACTGTTTATGTGATCGATACATGATCTATTTGGTCGGAACCCGGCTTGTTCGGGGCGCATATTTTTCTCAAGAGCTTTAAAGATTCGGTGTTGAAGTACTTGGTCTATTACTTTGTTAATTATATTTAAAAGAGTTATTCCTCTCCAATTTGAGCACCCTGTTAGATTGCCTTTTTTTTAGCAATTTTAATAATAAGGTCTTCCTTTATTGAGGTGGGAAGGGCTTCGGAATTCCAGAAGCATTGTGGGATGGGTTTAATTGTTTTGGCAGAAAGTTGTTTATTAAATTTAAAAAACTCTGGAGGTATGTTATCGGTACCACTAGCCTTGTGGTCTTTAAGGGCAGCAATAGCATCTTCAATTTCTTCTTCCCTGGGTGGATCCGTAACAATAGGGAGGCTTGCGTTGTGATTGTTGCAGTTGAACGTTAGATGGTTGATGCTATCGTTGTTCCAAGACAGCAGTTTCTGATAGTAGTTCTGCCACACTTCTAGTTGTTCCTCCTTGGAATACTTCATTTCGCCATTTGCTCGAATGATTTCTTCCCGCTATTAGTTGGTTTCTTTTCCTACTAAATATAGAAAGATTGAAAAACAGTTCTTTAGCATTATTTAGCTATCTGAATATTTATAAACAATTAAAAAATCCAAAAATAAATTTAAAAACATGAAAATAAATACTTAAAAAATGAAGTCAAATTGTCAGGTATTGTCATTCAACTGTGGCAACAACAAATAAAAACAAAACAAAATAATAAGAAAAATAATACACAATTTCATATATAGACACATTCGGTTGTTGAACACTTGATCTCAATAACCATTAAAAAATGTTAACAATGAAAATTAGTCATACTCATCATCTAAATCTTATTTGTATTTTCTATGCTGAATGTTCTTCTTATGCAAAATAAATAAAAATTTTTCGACGAGATGCCGAAAACTATGTGACAGTTGACGCATAAAATTCGCAGAACATTTAATTTGAAAAATATTTAATTGCTGTGAATTTGTTTTTGTGAGTGTATATTTGTTTTATTTTCAAACACAGAGGAGATCATACTGATTACGCATTTTAAGAAAATAAATACATATATTAAAAATATACAAAACATTAAACATTTCAAGTTGAATTTTCTCGTCATGTCAAGTGTTGATTTTCCAAAGAAACAATATCGTAAATTTTCATCAAATTAGAAAAAATAGAACAAAACAAAAAGCTACAATTTAAAAGATTTGTAATTTTGAGAAATAATGATGAGGATGTTGATGGTTGCGCTTGTTCTTTTGGGGGTTTTGTGTTTTTAATTTATTTTCAGATGATGATGAAAGTTCTTTCTACTTTATTATAAATTTAAATCAATTTGTTGCATTCTTTTAAGTTTTTCGTTTCTTATCGTAGTGTATGCAACAGATGTTTTTTTATTAAAAAAAAAAAAATAAAAAAATATGTAAAATTTTCAAAATGCAAAATAATGTTTTAATTTTACACTTTAGCTCATTGCAAATATTTTGCTATGATTTAATAAGCACATACAAACCCACATAAAATTTTCTTATACACCGGTAAATAGGCCTCTCAAATACCCTTCGTTTGACACCAAATTTTCCTATAGTTACTTTGGAACAAATATAAAATAACCCGAAAAAAACCAAAACTTGGGCCATTTTTTACCCCATTTTTTAACCCTTGAGTATGAGATTGGGCAGTTACAAAAATACGTGTCCTTTAAATTTAAATTGTGTAAAACTACACCTACACTCACAATATATTTTCCATAACCGATTGAGGTTTATTTGAAAAGTAATAGGTAAAGTTTGTTTTCAATTGAAGAATCAATTAAAATACACTGAAACATATCCCAGCAAAAAAAAAAACCGAATGCATTCTACAAGCATGCATTTTTCACTGCATATAAAGTAGCTATATATGCTGATTTCTTACTTCTAATAAACGTATTTTAAATGACTTTCAAAATGCCATTAATTAAAAACTTTTTTTACTTCCCATAAAAAAAAAAATGCCATTAATTAAAAACTTTTTTACTTCCCATAAAAAAAATATCTGACCAAGATCCGTAAAACCACCTATACTGTTCGGCACAAATGCTTTCAAATTGAGGTGAAAAACGCATTCTTTTAACACTGGCTTGTCATAGGAGAGAAGGTGTTTATGCTACTTTAAGTCTGCTTTGCACGTCATAAAAATGAGTGCTTGGATGTTCTTTTTTATATAGGAAAGCAATCCATTTTTGTTACTATGTAAGGAGAGATGAAAAGTAACTTCTTGGGAATGCATTCAAATATATATTTAAGAAGTGATATTTATGACTTTTGAATGCATTCCCAAGAAGTTACTTTTCATCTCTCCTTAGATAGTAAAAAAAATGAATTGCTTTCCTATATAAAAAAGAACATCCAAGCACTCATTTTTATGGCGTGCAAAACAGACTTAAAGTAGCATAAACACCTTCTCTCCTATGACAAGCCAATGTTAAAAAAATGCCTTTTTCACCTCAATTTGAACGCATTCGTGCCGAACAATATAGGTGATTTTACGGATCTTGGTCAGGTATTTTTTTGCTGGGATTGTTTAACTTTTTTTTATCAGTCAATAAAAAACAAACCCCAAAAAAATATGTATCGTCTGTAGGAGTTGATATTTTCAGTCAAATGTTCTATTTTTAGAAAAAAATTATTTAAATAATTTCGTTGTTTTCTGTTTTAAAACAAAAAAATCAAATATTTTCGGTTTTTCTTTTTGTTTATATACAAAATTATTTCCATTCAAATTACAAGAAATTCTTTACCCATACACACAAACATAGCCAATAAAAATATGAAGGTGTGTGTTGTATGTGTAGTGTGTTTTGGAAATTCAAACAAAAAAAAAAAAAAAACAACCTGTCAAATATGAAAAACAAACCACAAAATCGTTTTCATTACGTTTTGTCAGTTAAAAATTGATGATTTTTTTAACAGACTATTCAATTATTTTTATTTCTTTTATGGATTGTTTAAACAATGTTTGAAAATAAATAGTAAAATGGTTTGAATATAATGATTAATTAATTATGTTTTCAATTAATTTAATATATATTTTAGGTGGTTTTTAACGATAAAATATTGGAGTGTAAAAAAAAATAGTTGACCCAACCGAATCGTTCGGTTGCTGCAACTGAAAATTCGGTTGCTTCAACCCTATTGCGTTTGTCACAATCCTATTGGCACAACAAAAACAGGTGTATTAACACCAAATTCCTCCCCGTAAAAATTTCAGATTCTTATAGATTGAATTCCTATTTTGTTTTTAACTTTTTAACTGGCTTACGCTTTTTTGCAATGAAATTTATACCATATGTTCGGGACGAAAAAAAGGCAATAACTTCTTCTACAAAATTTTGTTTCGTTGTCTAATTTAGGCGATATGGGACAAAATATGTTTAAAGTGAATCTTGAAAACTTGTGCAGAAAAATTATTCCTCTTACCAAGATTTGAACTACAATTTATAAACTAAATTTTTTGCGCTGCTGTAGGGATTTTTCGTTTTTCGAAAAATGCGAAAGTAAACGAAAACCAGAGTTGGGAGTAATTAATTTTTTTGAAATGATCATTAATTAATTTCATTACCATTACATATACGTAATTGTAATGAAATATTTTTTTCATTATCATTATATTCAAGTAAGAGTAATGAAATTAATTTTAATTTTCATTACAAAATTCGACAAAGATTTCCATTGCCATTACTAAAGGGGCCTATAGATGATCAATTATGCTGAAGCTGTACAGCATGATGGTTCCGTGTATTTGTTTTTGTAATTTCTATCAAACAAGGCATTACACGATCAAGTGCTGTACATGTTGTACAGACAGTATACGGTTAGACAGTTTTTCGCTTCTGAAAAATTTCTTCACAAAAATTTTCTAAACTTAGTCTCTTATCGAAATAGCTTAGTTTTTTATTATAAAATACTCATTTGGCGCATTTGTGGTAAAATTTATATAACAATATTAGCTCTAATATATTTCTAACAACTTTGTTTCATGGATCTAGCTTTTTTCGTTCCGTTATTATGTTATTTCTTCATGAAATAATTGCAAAATTCTGAAAAAACGTGAGCAAATCTGGATATGGAGCAAAATCATATTGTAGTTAAAACTTAATAACTTTTGAAATATTGTACGTTAAGGTCCGAAAATTTGAAACTTTGTTTATTGGTAAACACAAAAAAAAATTTTATTTATTGTGTAGTTTTTTTTAGGAAAATTATGTAAACATTTTTTTATCGTTTTTCTCGAAACAGATTTTTTTTGTTTTGTCTGTGCGGCACTCCTATAACTAACATTGACGTCATGGCCATCATCCATGCATTTACGTTAAAATTCATCAGTTCGAAAAAAAAACAAAAGAATTCAATTTAATAAACACTGAAACACATCATACATAAAAACTATTTACCTACATGACAATTTTTGACAGATATCTTTCAATTCTCGTGTGGCATATAGAAACCAACCCACATGCTAATTAAAAAAAATTAAGGAACTGTTTAAAAAATACACAATAAACTAAATCAAATATAAATATAATACAATATTTTAAGATTTTGCTTCAACCCCATAGAAATTTTTCTATTGTAAATTGCATTCATTAACAATTGTGAAAATGATGTTGATGCTAAATTTTGACAAATTGCTTTGACTAACAAAATATCTGATCCACCTGTTGTTTTCTTGTATGTAGAGATTTTCAAATTATATCATCTGCATCTTGAAAAATTTTAAATAAATACGATTTGAATATATTTAAAATAAAGTGTAGCTAAAAGCTACATTTACTCTATCTCATACATGCAAATGAAATAGAACAAAAAATATTTAACTTTTATACAGTGTTGTACAAAATAGTATTAGCACACAAAAAAAAAACAGGGAGAATATTACCTAAGAGCCTTGTAATTATACAACATAATTTTCAAGTTAGTTTTATAAAGTTCTAGTAAAATATGCACATTTTTTTTGGAAAATATATACAAACCTTCCAAAATATATACATGTGTAGTGAAAAATATCCGAAAAAGTACATATATTTTGCTAGAAAATTGTAAAAAGTACTTCGAACTTATGTAGTTGTGTAATTACATAGCACTTAGATAAATTTCCCCATGTTTTTTTTCTGCGTGAGTATTGTGCTCATTAAGATTTGCCCACAGTATATTTTTCGTTTTTTCTGAAAATGATGATTTTTCATTTGACCCAAATTTTACAAAAATATTGTTTAAAACATTTTTTTTATTTTTCTTTATATACTTTTCGTTTATATTTGAATAGTAAAAAAGTGAATGACACACGTGTCATTTTATTTGTTTTCTTTTTTAAATGTCAAACAAAATTAATCCCAAATGAATTTCTTAGTGTTAACAAAAGTTAAACAAACATAAAAATTTAACAGCGCTTTAAATATTATTTTAAAATACATATTACTCTGTAGTACGCGGAGAAAAATAGAAAATTAGAACAATAATTTCCAACAAATCAAACGATATCTTTCCAATCATTTAACTATATAATACTGATGATAAATTTGATCGACAATGATATCATAATGTATACATATAATTGAGAAAGATGCCATAAAAATCTTGAGTACTTCAAAAACATGACACAAAAACATTGTGAGACTGAAAATTTACTTTTTAATCCGGTTTTTTTAGTCTATATTTTTGTAACAACTTTAAACAAAATCAGATAAATCTTAGCCGTGCACCTTTAAGGTCTACACATGTAGACCTCGTAATTCGGTTGCCACAACTGAATTCGGTTGCTGCAACCGAATAACGATGTTGCAGCAACCGATTTTCAATATTTTTATGAATAAATGTTATTAACCATTCACATGTTTCGGTAGTCACATCAACATCTCCCAAAATCAGATTAGAAAGCGTGACGTTGTCAAAAAAATAAATATTGGTTACCCGGTTAGAAACCAACGTATACAGTAGCGTAAAATATAAAAGAAACAAAATATTTTATAATTTTATTCTCCTTGCCCTTATTTCTAAAGATAAAAATAGTCGCTAAATTCGCCCCGAAAGGCGAGGAGATGGAATAGAAAATTGTGCAGACTATTAACGTAACGTCTATTTTTTTTATTTTGCCACTTGTTAAAAATGGCGTGGCTTTTAAATAAAAAATAGCGATATCGACCTTTTATCAAATTACATAGTAAAATTTTGCTAGTGCTGATCGCATCTATACAAACTGTGTATTGCTGGAAATCCTATAAAATTTTCTTAAATTTTGCACTATTTTTATTCACAAATGGTCTTCAAACTTACAATGACAGTGACTTAGACATGAACAAATTTTCCTTCGTTTTTGGCGATTTTAAAATAAAGCTAACAACACTGAACTCACACATGCTGGCATATGAAGTCATACAGATTCATACATGCCAATATTCTTCCACATATATTGATGCATATGGACATGTGTGAATGCTCCCTTAATACCTCTGACGTACCTACAATTTAAAATGTTGAAAAATCCAAGATTGACATAAGTGAAGCAAGGAAGAAAAATAGGATTTTTCGGTATCAAAACAAAAATATTGGAGAATATTTGTTTGACCACAACATACAACTAAAAAAATCGCTAAATTTATCTTAAAAAAAATTAAAAAAATTTTGTAGATATAACAGTTTACTTTTACTATTTTTAGTCTACTAAAATTTAGCAAAATTTTCTGCATAATTTACAGTATAATTTGTCATTTTTAATTAAGTAAAAGTTAACTCAAATATTACTATAATTCTGTAAATTTAACAGTTTTATTATTACTGTTTTTATCTTGCTAATATTTAACAAGAATAATCTGCTAATTTCAGCAGTTTTTTTTTTGGTTAAGATTATGGTTAACTAATTTTCAAATGCTTTTTCTGCTATTTTGCAGGTTTATTTTTATGAGTGTTTGTTGTGACGTTCTTTAAGACAAAGAGTAAATTTCAAAACATATTGCTAATTTAGCTTTTAGATATCGGAAAAAATTAACCCCTCTAGTTTCACTATCTGATTCATAAAAAAAATATATATACACACAGAGAAAAAATATACCATTTTCCAACTGAAATTCGGTTACATCTATTAAAATAGGTTGATGTACCTGAATATTGGTTATCAGAACAAAATTCGGTTTATACAACTGAATTTAGTTGCAGTATCCAAAATATTTGGGAATCACCTTCCAATATGGTTTCACCAACCGAATTTAATAGTTGTAGCAACCAAAATAGGCTTAGCAATTCGGTTGGCAATTTTTTTTCCTGTGTGTATAGCTCCCGAGCAAGAGATCGCTTCGGTTTCGTCATACCATTTAGCTCAAGGGATTTAAACTCAGATATAAACTTTCTATTACAACAACGTCACAACATCGACGGATTTCAAGCATTTTCAATAGTACTCGTCCTTAGAGCACCACAAACTTGTGTACCACATTTCATCCACTTATCTTCAGTATTCCGACCTGTAGTTTGATTACAAGGTTCGTTAATTTTGCATAGGCAGACGGACGGACGTACATCGCTAAATCGACTCTGAAATGGATTCTGAGTCGTACGGTATACAATAAGGAGGTATACGCCCATAATTTTTGGTAGTTACAAACATCCCCACAAACTTAATATACACTGTCCCACAGACAAAAAAAGTAAAAAATAAAATAAAATTTTCGCCACGGAAAAAACCTGTTTTCGGTTGGTTAACATTGTCTAGAGAATTCATATTATTTTATTACCCTTAATAATGAACAAAATTTATTACCCCAATACTTTGTTGCAAATTTAAACAAAAAAACAAAAAACCTTTTCATTTATCGTAAATGATTTATTTATAAACACATCTAATATTAAGCATATCGCGGTTTAATATAATTTAATGATCTATGGAAATACATTTTGAAATATCTTTTTTTTTTTGGTTTTCTTATAAATTTTATATTTCAGTATATCATCACTACAATTATAAAAGATTACAAAGTGTCACAATAACGTATAATAAAAATTTAACACAATGTATTCTGTGGACCTATGACAAAAGCACTTAAGTTGACTTAAGAAAATGTTTCAAGATTTCTATAGTCAATAAATCTGTTTATACGCTTATTTCTGTCTTATCCTCACATCCTCAACTTCCCAGCAAAATTTTTTCAAAACACGGAAACGAGTTGGGAATCAGATATTTTTGGTAGAATCACTTCCCTACTTGATTACCAACTCAATTCTTTTAACAAGGCGTGATACTAAAAGCAATCGATTCTTTGGAGTTTACATTCTTTTTCTGATTTTAGCAATTGATTTAAATACCTCTTGCTTCTTTGATTGCCTTATTAGAATGGATTTGATAATGCAGTAGAGAAATTTGGCAATCAGTAATAAATAAATATAGAAATCATGAAATAAAATAGATATTATGTATTCTGAATTTTAATTGATATTTTATGAATTTCAATTGATGATTTCTGAATTGCAAAAAGTGTAATGAGTGTTTCACAGCCTGTTTTAAATGCATTCATGCAGGCCTTTACTTGTTAGGGTAATGTGAAATTTTTACCTGGGTTATTTCAAAATTTGACTCATTTCTGCTTGACAAAAGAACTTATTTCATTTGTAATATTAGGCGTTTTTACTTCAAATTTTTTTTTTTCTATACTAAAAAGGAAATTTTGAAAATAAAGTAATAAGTTGTAACATGTTTATACAAACAGTTCTGTGAACGATAAATATTACTATTTAGCTGTCCTGAAAAATGTGTATTATTGATTTAAGTGCTTTTGTCAAAAATCCACATAATTTATAAGAACATAGATTTATGAAAAAAATAAATTTTGCTACAAGGTGCAAAAATGTCTATTATATTTTTTCAAATGAAATTTATTTATGAAATGAAATAAAATATACATAATAGTGTTTTATTTTGTTTTTTTTTTTTGAAGACGAGCCGTGTGAAAATTCATAAGAAAATTATAACAAACATAAAATGTTAATCACATTCATATATTAATATAATGAAATAAGTCAATGTAAATTAGAGAAATGAAATGCTAATGAAACATAACATATTAAAATAAATTGAAAGTACGTTTAAACAACATTTTTATTCGTCTTGTTTATTTGGTTCGATAAAGAAATTTTGAAATGAAGTAGTGTTAAATTTTCAAATGTATTAAATGTACACTAAAAGAAACTCTCTGATTTTGATGAAATTTAGATATGTTATGGAGATAAACAAAAATATGGGGTAAAGAAAATTATCGATATATTGGTTCGAAAACGGAAGCCATTTATGTGTAATTTAAAGTACGTTCACCCTCCTCTCTCTCCACCCCTTCCCCTGAATCATGTTGGAAACAAATTAATGCTTACGGCCCTGAATTTGTCCATCACCCAAAAACTATGGTGATTCATCAAAATAACATTTTCTTTGAGTGAAAAAAAAAATTACGCTTTTAACACCAAAAAAAATGTTTATTAATAAAAATATCACATAAACAAAAATGTTATAAACAATAATGTTCTTGTTATACGATACGCACTGTATATTTGCCAACAATGTTTGTGCAGAAGAAAAGAAAAATAATTATAAACGATGCAATTAGAAATAAAAATTGCGAAGAAAATAAGTTTATTTTTAATACCAACCAGAAATAGCAGAAAAACTTACTACAAATTAGTCAAAAATTACCTTGCAGTACAGCTACACAAGCAGTTAGTAATAAAAAACACACTGTTAAATCTCGTTAAGTTTTAGTTGATTCCAAGCAAATGAGCCAAGTTTTAGCGCAGTTAAGCTGAAGTTACTGCTCAACCTATTTGTAAAAATAATGTACTATATATTAATAATAATATATAGTACATAATAGGCCAACCAAAAAGAAGCCAGGGCATGTTTTTTATTTGAAGAGATAGAACAGTTTAGATTAAATACAAGTTCTGATCTTAAGAATATAAGAATTTTAAGCTATATTTGTTAGAGCTTTTTTTTGCTTATTTTATCTAATTTTGCTTGTTTTTGCTTATTTTGTAAATATTGGCTTATTTTTGCTATTTTCTTTGAAAAATAAGCTTATTTAAGCTTTTCTATGCGAAAATGGAGCATATTTTTGCTTTTTTTTTCATAAAATCAGTCATTTTTAAAATTATTTTAAGTCGACATAAATTTTTTTATTTAAAATTTGTTTTTTTTAAATTTATTTTAAATTAAAAAATCTCTTGTTAAAATAAACTTTTTATTTTTTCAACCTGAATTCTAATAGTAAAAATATGACAATGACGATTTCCTTAGGCAAGAATGATTTTAGCACATTTAATTCTTTAATGCATTTCGCGATGAAAATAAATTTAAGAATGTCACAACTTTGTCTGATTCCTGAAGTTCCAAGGAATGTAGCATTGTATTAAATAAAAAATTTAAATTTTATAAGGATTTTAATGAAGAAGTGATGAAGTTTAAGGGCTTATTTTTGCATTTTAACTGCTTATTTTACTGTTTTTCGAGCTTTTTTTAAGAGCTTTAAACATTGCTTTTAGTGCTTTTTTTTGGTTGCCCTAATTATAAATAGCAATATGAATTAAATACAGCGTTGTATCTGTGTATACTAGGGCGGGTCGATTTGTAAGGAGGCAAAAAAATCGCTCAAGTAAGAAGGAAAATCGTATTCTAGGAATCAAAATAAGAAACTTTGCCGGAGGAACCATACCTTTAAAACGAATTCTGAATTCCCGACTTTTGACCCGGAGGGTCAAATTTTGAAAAATCCCACTTTGACCCATTTAGAGTGCCGCAATGGAGTCCACATGTATGACCGACCCCCACTAACTTTGGAGGGCCGACCCATCCGTGCCAGTGGCACACCCCCTGGAACCCCCCTGGGGGTTCCCCATACAAACATTTCAAAAAATCACCAGTTTTGGCACTTTACATGAAAAAATGTTTCTGGGGGTTCCAGGGGGTGTGCCACTGGCCACTGGTCAGTCATACTTTTGGACTCGATTGGGGCACTGTAAATGGGTCAAAGTGGGATTTTTAAAAATTTGGGACATCAAAAGTCGGGGATTCAGAGGTATGGTTCCTCGGGCAAAGTTTCTTATTTTGATCTAAAGATGGGCACGTGAGCAGAATTTTGCGTGATTCACGTGAATCACGCGTGAGTGTGAGTAAAACCTTAAATTACTCACGTGAACATGAGTAAGTGTGAGTAGAGGAAATTGTTCGTGAGTGAGTGTGCGTGAGTAAAATTTTTGCGTGAATGAGTGTGCGTGAGTCGAGATTTTAACGACTCACGCTGTTTTTTGGGCTTTTTATTCATATTTTCAAGTAATTGTTTTAGGGGACTTGATATTTTTGGGTATTTTTAATACAAAATAAATGTCAAAATTTCATACTCGACTAGGGTTTTACGGGAAAAGGGAATGAAAATCGAAAAGTATCAGTTTTTTGGTAACATTTTTTTATTTTGATTTGTTTTATTAATATATTGTAGAAAGCATTTAAGTCGTATTTTATGTAGAACGTCAATTTTAAGGATGAAAGAATGGAAATATTTAAATCAATGAATTTCGGTTTAAATGTCTACTTTTTAAATAGTTCTCTTATCAAGTCAAAAAAATGTATGCCAAGTTAGTTTAGGTCTTGTCAAGTTTCAAGCTAAAATATAAATTGCCAAGTTAAAAATACAGGTTTACACCGTTTACGAGTAGAATACGGGTTTATATGAATACGGGTTTATATGTGATATTGGTAATTACTAGGGCAAGGAATTCCATGCAAATGCATGTTTTTTCTCGATATTCCAAAACTAATATGGACAAAATATTTATCCGAATCATCAAATTTAGAACAAAATGTCATCGATTTGTTATTGCATATTTTGTCAAAAATGCATGTTTTTGCATATCTTGAATTTAAATGCATATTTGGAGCGTTTTTAATGCATATTTTTAATTTTCAGGATCATTTTTTATTTTGTAAAAAAATATAAAAAAATGAAATTTTCATATTTTAATTCAATCAAAATAAACATTTTTAAAAACCTTCAGTGTGTTCGTTTACTCGATTTTTTTACTACTTTTACTACAATTGGAAAGTTTTGTTTACTTTTTGTATTGAATTTTTCCAGCTGTAGTAAAAGTAGTAACTTGTAGTAAGTAAACGAACACCTACCTATGGAAAATCTTCGAGTTGTAACTTAAATATAAAAAATAACTAACTTTAATATATCGTTTAGTTTTAAAGTGCATTATTTTTGAATGAAGGGTATGTATATTAGATCTTTTTATATGGTAAATGAATGTTTTTAGTTTGATTTTAGATCATAAATTAATATCACTTTCTGTTTAAGTTATTTTTCAAATTAAAGAAAGATGATAAAATTTTCACAAGTAAATTACAAAGAATAAACATTTTTAAAAGAATTCGATAAGGCCAGAAAAACATAATACGTATTTTCGGCTTTCGCTACTAAACCATCTTCAGTGTCGTTTGCCTTGATGGGTTAATCATTGATGATGATCTACGTATGCTAAAGTTGAAAACATATTATTATTTTTACAAAAATAGTAGTTTTAGTGCATATTCTTATATTTTTAAATTCCTTGCCCTAGTAATTACTTACCCAGGAAAGTTTCTGTTTCAAAAAATCGGTTATAGAATCTTCTTTACAGACCCTTCTACTCTCAATTCTAATACCGATGATTTTTGTTTGAAATTGTCGCAAAAGCAACCACTTCTATAGCACCAAAGTGAAACCGGTTGCAATAGAATCAGTTCTGGAACTAGTTCTAGAATTCTAGTGTGAGTGAAAATTCAGTCACGTGCCCATCTCTATTTTGATCCCTAGAATACGATTTTCCTTGTCACTTGGGCGATTTTTAAATCGACCCGGTGACATATACGGTGGTGTATACCCTACACCACTCTGTGGTACACTCTCTAATTATTGTAAATTTACTCTATGTGTGTAGTAATTGGAAACAAATACGCACATTGTTGCTGCACAAATAATGTGTAATTTTACATTGATAAGGCGTAAAAATTAAGAGAAATTTTGAAATTAGTGTGTTAATTTACTAAATTTGTGCATAAAAAACAATGTTTCACATGTAAATGTACGCATAAAATGCGTATATTTACCACAGATGTGTTTAAGGTTAAACCAGCCAAAAACATTTTTTTTTATTTTAATAAAACAACAAATTAATTTTTAGTACTTACTTTATTAATAACATCTGTCTGTCAT
The DNA here is from genome assembly GCA_949987735.1 of Leucophora obtusa. Classification (NCBI taxonomy): domain Eukaryota; kingdom Metazoa; phylum Arthropoda; class Insecta; order Diptera; family Anthomyiidae; genus Leucophora; species Leucophora obtusa. Next base: position 210,929,201 of record OX465297.1, read on the forward strand.
TTTTCCATAATCGTGTATGTCGAAATTTGTCATATTGAGATTCCAAGGTATTTGTATAAAATACTCTCATAAATCTGTGAAAATAGCAGAAAAAGTTACTAAAAATTAGTTAAAAATGATGCTGCAGAAAAAACTGCTAAAATTAGCAGGTTTTTTACTAAATACTAGTAAAATAAGAACAGCAAAATTAAAACTTTTAAATTTACAGAATTTTAGTTATATTTAAGTTAACTTTTAGTTAATTGAAAATAGCAAATTGTACTGTAAAATTTGCAGAAAATTTTGGTAAATATTATTGGGCTAAAAATAGCAAAAATAAACTGCTATATCTACAAAATTTTTGCTAATTTTCTGCAAAAATCAGCAGAAATATTTGCTAAAAAATTGTAAACTGCTGTTTTCAAAAGGCTCGATTTTTATTTGCATTTAAAAAAAAATCGAAAAAAACTTTAAAAAATTAAAAAAAAATTTTTTTGGGCTACTTAATATTTAGCAAAATGTTTTGCTGATTTTAGCAGTTTAATTTGCTATTTCCTATTTACAAAAATTTAGCTCAAATATAACTAAAAATCTGTTTATTTAACAGTTTTATTTTTGCTGTTCCTATATTACTAATATATCGCAAAAATAATCTGCTAATTTTAGCAGGATTTTCTGCAGCATCATTTTTAACTAATTTTTAGTAGTTTTAACTAAAATTTTTTACGGACTTTTTTCTATTAGTGTACCTAATGTTATTCGTTAGCCCAATAGAGCTCATTTCGATCAAAAAAACCCGGCTCAGTTTCTGTCGGTTCTTATTTTACAGCGTTTTAAAGGCAGAAAAGTTCGAAAAATTACGATTATTTTATTGCTCTTCTGTTGTTATTTTATTCTTATTTTTTTTTTTTCTTTTTTTTTGTAAGAGAAACGACACTCAGCAAATTCTTCCTATTAAAACGTGCTGTTTTCTTTGGAAAGAGAATAGAAAAGAAATGAAAGGTGGTGAATGATGAAAGGCTCTTTGGTATAAAATTATTGAATGAATCTTACAAATTCGGAAATTAGAACTTGAACCTCACTGATATACTAGTTTTTGGGCGCGTGACCCGGCTATAAAGCGTAAAGTTTGGCGTGTATAATACCATAAATACCGAAAATCTCGAAACTTCACGATCGCCAATTTGGGTATGAACCTTAAAAGACTGTAAAGTAAGGCAATTACGGAGGGAATACATTTTGGAGTCATAGGGGACTTAAAAATGTATTATAAAATTTTTTCTTGAAAATTTATTTTTCGTTAAAGCACCGTAAGTTGTTTTTCACGTGGAAAATTTTCACTTAAACTTTAAAGGCCTTAAATAGTAATTTAAATTCTGAAAATTTAATTTTTTTTATGTAATTAGAAAGCCATAATCACAATAAAAACAAAATGTCACTTTTTCACAAGAAAAATAATAGTCTTGTATATTAAATTTGCGTGAAAACAAAGTCTACACAATTTTCACGTGAAACGCATTGTCGTGAAAAATAATTTTTTTTATATGGAGTATAACAGTTTTTCACGTGAAACTCAAACAACTTACGGTGCTTAAGTCAGAAATTTTCAAACAAAACCGCTACTTAAGAAATATTTAAGACAAAAATCGTTCCTAACACATCGGCTGAAAAGTCCACAGAATGACACATAGGTGGCGCCTGTATGGAAAAGTCCATATGATTTTTTGGAACTACCAACCTTCAAATGATACCTATCAAAATTTAATAAAAATTCGTTCATTAGTGAACAAGTTACAGTTGTTTTAGTGAGGCTACTTTTGCGATTTTGAAAACAATGGATTCAAACCAACTTGTTCACTAATGAACGAATTGTTATTAAATTTTGACAAGTATCATCTGAAGGTTGGTAGTTCCAAACAATCATGGATTTTTGAATAGTTGCGCCACCTATGTCTCATCCTACGAACTTTTTAACCGATGTGTTAGTTCTGACTATGAAACTGGTCCTTAGATAATGAAGAAATTCCTTTTCAAGATTGTACCGAAAAGGCTTAGTGATTTTGGGGACTAATTTTCTGAGGCCAAGTGTTAGCTAGGCAGATTTTACTTCAAATTTTGTGACGTTTAAGAAAACCCCAAGGTGTGGTAACACCTTTTTTAATTTTGAAGCCTTTTTTTTAGTGTAAGATGTTTTCTGTAGAATATATAAAAAAAATTATTGCCCTATAACTGTAGGCGTGGCATTAGCCCTCTAAATTTTTTTTACACAAACGAACCCCTGGGATCTGGCCAGAACCAAATACATTTGTAATAGGAGAAAAAAATAAAAGTATTAAGTAGGTCAAACGACATTTAAAAAAATAACACAAAATTTGGCCGTATAAATGAAAATGAATCATATCACTATGCGACAGTCAAAATCGGGATGGGATGAAACCAACGGGAAATGTTATATCGGTCAAAAACAAGTTATACGTGTCCTGGCGTTTCGCTGGGTCACCCCTAGGAATCGAGATATATCTTTTTTTTGACATAACTCGAGAACCACTAGTCCGATTTTGCTCAAACAATTTTAAAAAAATTAAAAATTACAATTCCTTTAATCTGTTCATATAACGTTTTTCTATATACTCAACAGTTTTGCCGGTAAAAATAAATGTTTGTTACCGCTACCATAAAAATCAATAGCCTTTTGTTAATTACTTTTTTTTAATATTTTAGGCAAAAAATATTTTTTTCTTCATACATTTATTTTTACCGGCAAAACTGTTGAGTATATAGAAAAACGTTATACGAACAGATTAAAGGAATTGTAATTTTTAATTTTTTTAAAATTGTTTGAGCAAAATCGGACTAGTGGTTCTCGAGTTATGTCAAAAAAAAGACCACCAAAGGTCAAATCGATATATCTCGATTCCTAGGGGTGACCCAGCGAAACGCCGGGACACGTGTAACTTCTTTTTTACCGATATAACTTTCCCCGGTAGTTTGAAGTGCAGGCAATTTGTGTAAATTGGAGACGGACAGCCAACAGGACATTTTTATTTTTTTTTTTTATAGTAAATGGTTGTTTTTTCAAACGGGTCGTATAGACCTTCATTTGAAGTTAAAGTTTTGTTCATAAATGTTTAGTTGAATGAATTCATTGTTTTCAGAAAACATTTCATATAACTTCAACATATTTTTTGCTCAATTTAAGTATTCAGTTTAAATGTATGAAAATTTTCAATTATTTTCCATAACTAAATTGAAATATTTATTAAAATTTATGTAACTACTAATTAACTTTTAATTAATACTACAAATTCCATCATAGGCCAAAATTTTTTAATTGATTTAACAATTATTAGAATTGATTTAACAATTTTTTTATTGATACCAAAAATAAATTTCAGATTTTTTCTATGTTCATGATAAATAAATGTTCTAATATAAACTGCGTATTATTGCGTGCATGATCATGTGATCGCGCTATTTAACTTCATGTTTTATTTATTTTCACACCCAGGTGTATGTAAATGTTCTGTTTATAAAATAGTTTTTTCTTTATATTATTTTGTTTTTGCAATTAGAATTTGTTTATAAATATTATAACACAAAAAAAATATATTCAAAATAAATTGCCAAAAATATGTTAAAAATTCAATGTAATAATTTTTGTTTCTAAAATTAATTAGCAATATGAGTGAGTCACAATTATAAATGATGGGGAAAATATTTGATAAAAATCGTTAAAAAAAATATTTTTGGGCAGTTTTTCAAATTATTCTTTAAATTTAGTAATTAATGTTTTGTCACTTGTTGATCTTGAGTTGAGATACTAGTTTTATGATTCAGATTCTCAAGGATGAATGTTCTAACATCAGCATGATTAGTACAAAGCATGACATTAAAATGTCCTAGAAATTATATTTTCATACACAGAATTTTTAGCAAAAACGTATATTTTACGTGCTAGTTTGGATTTTATTAATGTCTAACCCAAATTTTTGATATGTTTCTTAACAAAAACTTAAATCTGGAAAAAATTTCCAATAATTTAAGAATTTCCTAAAGTACGAAAAGTAAAACAATCAAAGTCGAGCATGCCGGATATTTAATATCTTACACCACATATTAATATTTCGCAAAGTGGATCAAATCATTTCAAAATTCAATTTAACTAAAAAGCTTTAAGAATTTTTTAAAAGGCAATTTTCGACAAACACCTTTTTATCTGAAAATATTGTATACCAATTTTATACAAATATCTAATTTTTCTAAAAAATCAGATAACATTAGAAACATACCCAGCAAAATATTGGTAATGACACCTCATTACTTTCTGCATTACCAAAAATGATATATCATTACCTTTTGCATTATTTTATAATATAAAATAATGAATTCCTAATAACGGCCTATTGTATTCATTGTTTCTAAATATAAAATAATGACTTACTCATAATAGTTTAAATAAGTGCTTTCTACACAGTTAAATTTTATAAATTTTTATTTATTATATGTAAATATGTTTTATGTTTAAATTTTTATGACGAGTCCTAAAATTACACACTAGAGAAAACTTAAATTTTTCTGATTGTATTTCCTTAAGCTAATAGTATTTGCTTAACTCCTTATTTTTAAGAATCAAGTAAGCAATCGGATAACCACTTATAATTCAACTTTTTGTAAGCTGTGTGTTACCACTTATTATTCAAAATCTCATAACTACTTATTTCTCATTTTTTCGTAAGCGAGCGGGTAAGCGTGATTACTTATAAAAACGACCACGCCAAACAAAAATAATGAGTTTAGACGCCAAAAAATAAGTTGTGCGTAGCTATGAATTCCTATTATATAACACTTATAAGATTTTGCTGAAGATTGATATTGTCTGAATTTCAATTAAAGAATTCTTAATTGCAAAAAGTGTAGTGAATATTTCACAGTATGTTTTAAATTCATTCATTTAACATATTTTTTAAATTTTTATTAAAAAAAACACACGCTAAATTGACAATTAATCCACTTAAAATGTTGGTTTAAGTTACGTCTTCTATAAGTTATCCGAATTTGAATCTATTTTACACGCATTTCATCATTTTCTGAAAGAGTAAAAATATATTTTTGACATTTTTTTTTCAGTATCGCCGTTGTATCTACCAGCTGATTAAAACAATATATACCCAAAATAGTATTTTGATTGTCTTCTGAAAGATAAAATAATGATATTGTCGCTATATCTTCTAGGTGATATATCTTCCAAATGCTTATTGGGGAATGGGTTATAATTTCAATATTTTTTTGGTTTTAATAAGCAGTTGTTATTAAAGCAGCCTTATAAGCACTCCCATTGTCATGATCCCAGCAAAATCTTTCATTACAAAATATGTGGTTATAGAAATTCATAGCTCCGCACAACTTATTTTTTGGCGTCTAAGCTCATTATTTTTGTTCGGCGTGGTCGTTTTTATAAGTAGTCACGCTTACGAAAAAATGAGAAGTAAGTAGTTATGAGATTCTGAATAATAAGTGGTTACAAACATGCTTACAAAAAGTTGAATTAAAAGTGGTTATCCGACTGTTTCTTTGATTCTTAAAAATAAGGAGTTAAACAAATACTATTAGCTTCAGGAAATACATTTAGAGAATTTAAAGTTTTTGCTAGTGTTTAATTTTAGAACTCGTCATAAAAATTTTAACACAAAACATATTTACATGTAATAAATATAAATGTATAAAATTTAACTTTGTAAAAAATACTTATTTAAACTATTGTAGGTAAGTCATTATTTTATATTACAAAATAATGCAAAAGGTAATGATATATCATTATTGGTAATGAGGTGTCATTACCAATATTTTTCTGGGATGTAGTATGATTCAACGATTTGGGTTATTTTTTTTTATGACTTCCAGCTAACACTCAGGAGATTCCTCACATCTCGGATACCAGTCTACACCTGTATGTTATTAAGCCATGTTATTTCCTTTCTTCTTCTAGTAGGCAGTCCTTGCCGGAATTAATTTTTTCATTTAAGTCTCTAAAGACCCATGAAAAAATGTTTATTAAATTTAATTCGTAAAATGGATTAATTTAATTTGATAAAACAAAGTCTAGATATATCAATTAATACATTTTTAAGTATAATTTGATACAATTGTATCGGAATTTTAGTCTTATCTTATTGATATTTTTTATGCATTTATATACAAGTTATTTCATTTAAATATGATCATATGCATTCATATCTTACACCGCGTAACTCGATTCGAAAAAAAATTTTCGAATTCGTAAATATTTCAAATATTAAGGGTATTCACAATGGTACATGTGCATATTTGCAATTTGCTAATTTGCTATGCAAATTGTAACATATCGTGAGCGTCTTTTTTAAGATCAATTGCATATTTGCTTTATGAGCTATTTTTTTCACTGCTGCTAAATTTTTTCCTAAAAATATCGCTAAATCAAACTAAAAAATCACTAGAAAATAGCTGAAAATGGTAAAATATCGCTAGATTTGACAAGAAAATAGCTAAATTGGCAACAGTGATTTTGTTTACGTCAAAAGTAAAAATAAATCGTATTTTTGAGAAAATTTGTGAATCATAAAAATAATAATAAAATAATAAATAAAAAAAATTTTATATTAATAAAAAATCACAACCAATTTTTTTATTTAATTTCTTATTTTATAAATCATAATATGGCGGCTGATATGTTAAAAACAGATGTTTTGTTTTATTTGCAACTTAGCTTATATGCAAGTGATTTTTGCTAAAGGTTTTTTTATTGCAAATGAAGAAAAATAAAGCAAATTGCAAATACATACATTTTGTTGTTGTGTTGATGCAATCGTTGTTTTTTTGCAATCATTTGCAACGTTTGCATCGTTTGCAATACCCATCGTGAGTACCCTTATTGTTAAAAATATAATTCTGTATAAAAGTTCTACTTTTCAATTTATTTTTATCCTAAACCTTGTACACTACACATAAAAATTCAAAAAGTAAGATTTTTTCTAAAACTTTTTTATTTACGAAAGGTATAAAATTTACGAATTCGAAAATTTTTTTTCGAATCGAGTTACGCGGTAACCCCCTAGGGTTATGACTCATTTTTAACCAAAATTTTACCTATCACCACGTGATAGGCAATACTAGATTAATAATAAAAATCGTGTTTGCTGGCCATTTCCGCTAAAAACCTTCCGCACCAAATGGAATTTCAAAAATAATTTTTTGCTCGGTGATTTTGCTTAATTTACATAACGAATTATTACAAGAATTATTGTAAACGGAAACAAATGTATCCAAAAGTCCCTCCAATAAAGTTTCGTAGTTTTAACCGTAAATAGCTTTTAATACGCATAATTTGAGTATCATTTCCCAGTCAGAAATCGCCAGTGGTACAAAAAATCAAGCACTGGCATACCACTGGGTGACCACGGTATTAAAAATAAATGACTGGCAGAACACTCATTTGGGACGCTTTGCCAGCGTTTGCGACAAGGGTTTTACCAGTATTTTTTTTACAAAAATTCCGGTGGTTTATAAAAAAAACCACTGGCAAAGAATTGGCTTAGAGTGATATGCCAAGGTTTGCAACCAGTGGTTATCCAGTGCTACCTAGCCAATGCTACCACTGGTAGAAAAATCAATTCACTGGTAGACCAATGATTTTATAAAAATGCTGACGCTTCGTTAAAAAATGTTTGTAGTCGGAAGGTTCCGAGTTCAAATCCGGTTGCAAGCAAAAAAAATTTTTTTGATTTTTTTTAATTTAAAATTTTTTTTGTTTTATAAAATCAATTTTTTTGTTTGTGGGAAAGCTCCTTCAAGACCAACTTTTTTTTTGCCCTCCCAACACTGGCATACTAGTTACTAAAAATTGTTTGCCAGTACTAGCATTTTGGCACAGCCAGTAGTTGTCCAGCTATTATCACTCATTTATATGTTTAGCCATTAAATATTATATGTCTCGTTAGCTCAGTGGGTAGAGCAATCGTCTGCCAATCTGACGGCCTGGGTTCAAATCACGGGAGGACCAAAAAAAAATACATATGAACTTTTTTTTAATTTTATTTTGGAAAATATATTTTCAGACCACCTATTTATTGGTTTTGCCAGCGTTTTGCCAACGTTTAAAAATTTTGTTCCTCCAGTGCTTTTCCGGGGCTTTTTGAACAGCCGGTCCTTTTGTCTAATGATGTTATCATTTTGGAAATGGGAAAGCACTTTTTGCCAGTACTTGTACCACCTGTTAAAGTGCTTTGCCACCGCTTTCCCGTTTGTATTTTTCTGACTGGGTTGTTTAAAACTTCGGAGAAAGATTTTAATTAAACTAAAAAGATATAGACCAAATTTCAACCCTTTTGGCGCGGGAACTTTTTTGACAGCAGCGAAAAAGATTGCGTTTAGTAATATTTTTTTTATGGCCTCTTTGGCTAGGGCATGTAAAATTTGATATTTGCAAAAAAAAAGAATCAAAAAGTCATAACCTTAATGTATATCCGTTAACTCATAAAAAAAAACTCAAAGTGCATAAAAACGGGTATAAGGCGAAAACTAACACATTACTTTTCGTATGCACGTTAACTTTCAACACGGATAATTATCAACGTTGAAAACTCAACGTTTATACATTTTCACATCTAACGTAACTTATTAACGTTACTTCCTAAAAATTTTTGCTGACGTACGTTCGATTATAACGGAACAATTATAAACATAACCTGTTTAAAATTTTTTTATACTACAATCGGTTTATCTTAGATTTGCTTTAACTTAACGCTGATGGACATAAGACAAAATACAGCTAAATCCATTTCAGTATTAAATAATTTATTGGAAATAGATACAAACAATTGTTGCAAGACCGAACAATGATGATCAGATCAGTTCATATCTTAAAATAGCGAGTCGTTCAATTGAACTAGTTCGTTCATGAACGACACAACTCTATTATACATAGACATAAATTAAAATAATTTTTCTTGATCAAAATTCATCGGGTTTGTCAAATTCAAGTGTTTTATTAGTTTACAATAGAGAATCAAAGACAAGTGCACCAAAAAATTATTGAAACTATTCATAATAATCCATTCATGGAGTTTCCAGAGTGGTCAAACAGTTCAACAAGTACAAAACAATTGAAAGAGAGCCAGAAAAGTGTAAAGCAAAAGGACGCAGGAAGAAATCACAGCCAAAAAGTTGGAGACGCTATTGAGGGCGATTCCAAACATTTCTGGCCACGAAGTGACACGGTGCGTTCAATGTTCGTAAAGTTTTGTGCGCGGAGTTAAAGCTAGCGTTGGACTTAATACATCTAAACTTCGGAAAAGAAATGCTAAGAAGAATGTTGATGCCAAAAACGAGCAAAACTCTGTGTATCATTTTTAGTGGCGCATTCTTACTAAATAAAAAGTATGATTGTAAAAAATATGTATTTTTTTATTCAAGACGTGTTTTTTATTTTTAATTAAAAAATAAGTTAAAATGAACAAATTCGATTTTCAAATTTTACTTTGAATTTCAACAAATTTGTTTTTGATATGGCAACATCGTTTGGTAAAATTTGCTTTGAATTTCAACAAATTTTTGTTTGTTGGCTATTTAATTGAAATAAATTCAACAATCAACTAACAAACATGTTTTTTGTAAATCAATTGTAGGTGCAATTTCAATTTAAAATTTAATTGTATTTACAAACTATTTTTATCTGTGTAAGCTGTTCATTAGGAAAATATAGTAGCCATTAGACCGTACCTCAAAAAAAAGTTCGTCGTAGCCTCCAATATAATGTATTTTTGGAAGGCGATTTCAAAAAAAAATATTTTTTTTTTGCCGACCGTAGGGGTCGGTCGCCTTTTTTAATTTTTATACCCTACACCACTATGTGGTCAGGGTATTATAAGTTTGTGCTGATGTTTGTAACACCAAAAAATATTGGTCATAGACCCACCTTATAGTACACCGATCGGCTCAGAATTTTTTTTTATTTCGATTTAACGATGTCCGTCTGTCCGTCCGTCCGCCTGTCTGTCCATGCATTCTTGTGCGCACTCTACAGGTCGCAAATATTAAGATATTTTGATGAAATTTGATACACAGACCTATGTTGGCCCAAGGACGAAGCCTATTGATTTTGGTTAACACCGCTCCATGTTTAAACCTAGCGCCCATTTAAGGGTCCCCCCAAAATTATATTGTTTATACGCTGCTGGTCGCAAATATTAAGATATTTTGATGAAATTTGGTACACCGACCTATATCAGCCCAAGGACGAAGCCTATTGATTTTGGTTAACAGCGGTCCATGTTAAGACCTAGTGCCTATATAAGGGTCCTACCAAAATTATATTGTTTATACGCTGCAGGTCGCAAATATTAAGATATTTTGATGAAATTTGGTACACAGACCTATTTTGGCCCAAGGACGAAGCCTATTGATTTTGGTGAACATCGGTCCATGTTTAGACCTAGTGCCCATATAAGGGTCCCCCCAAAATCGGCTTGGTTACAAACTTCAGATCGTAAATATTAAGATATTTTAATGAAATTTAATGCGCTGACTCACATTATAGAAAATTTTGACACATGCCCCATTTTAACCCATTCGAATTTCGGATCCAAACATTAGTTGGCTTTTACCCAGACTGGTGTAGGGTATTGTATAGTCGGCATGTCTGACTTTAACCTTTTTACTCGTTTGTTATAGCTTTGGCATTTAAAATAGGATTTTAAAGTGTGATATATCGATTTTTTTGCCTCGAGGAGACCATTGGTTTGCTAAATAGCAAAAATCCAATTAAAAAAAATTTAAAAAGGCGACCCCTACGTTCGGCAACCAATATATAAAAAAAATTTATACTGGGTTTAGCGAAGAACTTCCTTAGCAAAAGTTTAATGACTGGTCTCCTCGAGAGAAAAACATCGATGTATCATACTTTAAGATCCGACTGTAAATACCAAAGATATAACGAAAAATGTAAAATGGCGACCCCTACGTTCGGCAAAAAAAATAATTTTTTTTTTCAAACCTCCTTGCAAAAATACTTCATATTGGAGGGTGTACGGCGCACTTTTTTTTTGCCTGTAAGGTGGTACGCTCTAGTAGCCATATTTGTTAAATAGATTTATATTTTTTAATTGCCATACTAGTCATGTTTTTATATTCTTAGGTAATAAGAAGTTATGTTCTTTTTAGCATCAAGGTTAAAACTAAAATTCAGGAAGTTAACACAGAAGTTACAATAACTCCCTCAAGGAGTTAAAAGAAAAAATTAATTCCCTCAAGAAATTAAAAGTATAAATTAATTTCTTTTGGGAATTAAACGAAGAAGTTAATTCCTTCTTGGAATTAAGCGCTCAATTGAATGAATTCCCAGGGAAATGAAACTTTTAATTGAATTAATGGAATTTTACATAGAATGTTTTGAAAATTTTTTATTTTATTTATTAAAAATTACATATACTCATGAAAAAACTTCATTAAAACTACATTGATAAAATATATAAAGTTTTTTCATGAAATTTAAGAAATTTTTCATGTATCATTAGCTAACTGAAAATCTTCATTAAAACTCGTCCAGCAAATTTCTCTCGTGTTTCTGTTAGATATTTCGAATAAGTGGCAAGCTTAGAGCATTATACATTATAGAAATATGCAATCTAAATTTCAGACATGTTTTAATGCAAAACCGGTGCCATTTTTGACCACTAAATGCGTCTAAACAAAGCATGCAAAGAGTGTTGGTGGACGAAAAATGATGAAATTTTTTAATAAACTAATGAAACTTTTCTTCATAAAGTGAACGAAAAATTTCCTAAAATAATGAAATGCTTCATACATTGTATCAAATTAGATTGTTTAATGAAACTACTGCATTGATTGTATGAAACTTTTAATAATTAAAATATTTTTTATAAAACTTAATTAAAAGCTTAATTATCTCAATGAAAAGTTTCAATGGACGAGTTACAGTGCAATTTAATTTATTTTAAAGCTGTTTCATATTTAATTCAATGTTGTTTCAGTTGTTTTCTGTGGGAATGTATTTGGTAGTTAAACATAAAAAAGCAACAGCTGACGTTATAATCTCAAACCGCACTATATTAAATATCCTAATACTATAAACTACAAAAACACATAAATTGTAGCTTTTTATATGCATACACGAATAAAATATAATTTTTAATTGAAATTTATATGAACTTTTGGTCTTTATACATCTTTAAAATACAGTCAGTCACTATATACACTCATAGAAAAAAGTTTGTAGAAAAGTTAGTAAAACTGTTAGTACTTCAACTTAACAAATTTTTAACTAATTTTTAGTTCATTTTTTTGCTATCTCCACATTACTAACTTACAAATTTTTTCGCTATTTTTTTTTTGCTGAATTTAGTTACTAATTTTTAACAATAAATTTGCTAACTTTACAGTATTTTGCTGAATTTTAGTTACTAATTTTTAACAGAAGATTTGCTAATTTTACAAAATTTTTGTAAACTAAACCACCAATTTTGGAGCGCTTATAAACAGAATGTTAAATGACTCATAAAAATTACTGCATATTTTTAACTCGCCAAAAATAATGCAAAAAGTTTTTAAATAAAGCTAAATTGAAATGGTTGAAAATTTGTCCTACTCATAAAATATCTAAATTATTGAAATTTATGAGAAAAGTTTCTATTTATCGTAATACATTAATTTTCAAAGATCAAGGTTTATTTTGGACGAACCTTTTTAATATGAAAATTGTGATTAAAAGTATTTCTGTGGAGCAAGTAGAGTTTACGGGGATGACCCTAATTTTTTCCCCCAATATTGTACTTTTTAAGCTTATTTAAAGAATACGATATTTTTAATCGGCCACACCTTCTTTCCTGTGGGTGGAGCTTTAGAGGTGAAAATGGAAACTCAAATAAATTCGGAAGTACATATCCGATCAGCAAACAATGAAAATCAAAAGAAGGGTCTCTGAAATACATTTTGTTATGGTTAACATATTATTGTCTATAAATATTACCACTTTTACAAAAAATCATTCTTGGGAAATGTTCATTGGCATTAAAATATAATTGGCATTACTTTATCTCAATGTCAATGCCAACAAATTTCATCACCATTCAATGCCAATGGAATTTTTTTCATTTTGCATTGATGAAAACAATGGTAATTGAAGAAAAAGCATTGTAATATAAAAAAAATATAAGAAATACGCGAATTTTTAATTTTTTTTTTCTTAATTTATTCTTTTATTAACATGAAAACAAATATTTCTTTCATCAATTATAAATGGGCATTTAGGCATTGAACAATGCCAATTGAAAAAATTTCAATTAATTGAGACATTCAATAAACTGGTCCCAAGTATGTTTTTAAATGCACATTTATTTTTTATTTATTAATTTTCATTTCATTTGCTCCCTTTGCTCCACTAGTAATCTGCAAAAGAATTGTTGATTTCAGAAAATTTTAGCAAAAATTTTGTAGATTTAACAGTTTTTTTTTTGCTATTTTCATTCAATATTATTTAGCAATTTTTTTACTGATTTCAGCAAGTTAAATTTTTATTTGCAATTAACAAAAATTTAGCTCAACTACTAGAAAAATTCTGTAAATTTAACAGTTTTTTTTTTGCTGTTTTCATTTTATTAATATTTAGCAAACTGATTCTGCTAATATTAGCAGTTTTTTCTGCAGCATCATTTTTAATTAATTTTTAGTAACCTTTTCTGCTATTTTTACGGACTTATTTGTATGAGTGTAGAATTCTAAAACACACCATGAAGGAGAAAATTCTAATGAGTGACTCATATAAACAGTCATTTTCACTTTTATTTTGATTTGTTTTTATGTATATTTATTTTTATTAGAAAAATAACAAAAAATTTCCTCTAAAAGATAAAATACAAATGAACAGACACAAAGACTATTTCATGATATTTATTGAGATGAAAAACAAAATGTTGGCATTAAAACCGAAATGAACACATTTTTTAAGAAGAATGTTGTCACGAGTTTCTTTTACAAAGTGGTTTTTGTTAACTTTTTTTTACAATAAAATTCAGTAGTATGGAATAAGATTTTGGGGATATCCCCCTCTAAGGTACATTTTTGTGAAATATTTTGTGTTTGTTATGCTGACCTTTTTACAATGATCAAGCGTTAGAAAGATCTGTAGACGAACACATACCAAACTAATTTATCATTATTGATTTTAAATATTTTTTCAATATAATTTGAGAATCAGTGTTATTTTTTCCTGGATTTTGTTTTGAAAGTTTTTACATTCAATGAAGACCATTTAGTTCACACGACTAATGAGAAATAAATAAAACGCGTCAATAGTCATAGTGACGCCGATAATAAAATATTATTATATGGAATATTAATTTATTTTTACTCTTCATTGAACAATAAAGTAAAAAAACCAACAATGTTTTAGTTTTGCAAACAAATAAACGAAATTCAAAGAATTTTTGGGTTTTTTTTTGCAAATTATAAATTTAGTTATTTGTTGAAATATTTACCCAAATATACACAGAAAAAACTAAAATCGTGTTTCAATTAAAATATTTGTAACCACAATTAAAACTTTAATTGAATTCGAACCAAATAAGAAAATGTTTGTATCAGTTAAAAATTGAATCAAAAATCGTTAAATTTTCAATTAAAAATTTAAACAAAAATTAGCGAAATTTTTACTTAAAGTTTTAATTATATCAATTAAAACTTTAATTGATATAAATTAAGTAATGACGCTTTTATTAAAATTCGTAATCGCTACGTTGTTAGCATGCCTTATGCCTAGTTTTTGGGATATTTTTACATTATTGCTCATAACTTTTTTATTAATTATTTTAATGGAATGATATAAAGCCTATGTCCATCCCTAAGGACTACTCTAAATACTGGAAGAAATATTTTTGAAATCAGATGAGCAGTTACGGAGATTACCCCTACATACAAACAACAAATATTTGTTTATACACACATTACCTCTTTATTATATTAGTATAGATTATTAATTTTCTTATGTTTTTGAGTGAATTTTGACACACTTTTATAATTTTTATATCTAATCATTTGGACTTAATAAATCCAAAATGTATTTCTAAAAGTGCTCAACAGATGGGGTTAGATTCTCCCCATTTTAAAAAGAATTTTCTGTCCGACACTTCTTACCCTAATTTTTAATACCGAATTCGATGATGAAGGATTTTACTTTAACTTTTAATTTTTAATTATATTTTATATAAAACAGCGATCACTTAAAAGATATTTTTTTTTTTTGTATAATTCAACGGGTTTTTGTATTAACTTTTCCCTTCAAAAAGATTATATTTTTTCTATGTATGTATATTATTACTTGGTATATTAATATTTAAGGTGAAAAATTGTACAGATTGATCGCTTAATGAAAATTAATATATTATTGTGAATATGTATAATATTGTTTTTAATAAACGCTTAAAAAAAAAAAAAAAAACAGCGATCGCTGTATATAACAGCGTCTACCTTTTCAGTTATATCACTTCAATTTATATTTTTACACAATTGAAAAATTTCACTGCAATATTTAATATTCACTAATGGGATTTAATTAAATTACTTACTGTAGAGTGAAAAATTGCAATTTCTATTTTCAGCTATTTCTCCATGTCCAAGATTAAAAATTGTATTTGGTGAGCTGTAGTTTTTTTTCTAAACATATTTAGATTTATATTTATTTATATTTATATATATTTATATATATATAATTTAATAAAAACCTTTTATTAAATTATTATTTTTTTGTTTCTCTTTTAATTTTTATTCGTATTTTTTTCTGACATTAAATTAATAGGCTGTTTCATATATTTGTACTTTTATTATGGATTTATTAAATCCAGCTTTTTTTGGATTTAATAAATTCACTTTTTGTATAAAAAATTCTAAATCCAGGTGATTTAAAAAAACGCTAATTATTAACACAATATATTATGATTTTACGCAAAGCATATTAAGCGTTTTTTTTTTCAATATGTTGTCAATGGTAAATTATGGTAAATTAAATATTTTTTCGACAATATACTCATTTCCAATTAAGAATTTAATAAAAATGAATTTGAAATCAAACAAAATTTTAATTGAAATTTTATTGGGAATATATTTTTCTGTGTAATATTTTGTCATATACAAAATTTGTGACTGGAATTAAACTCAAGGGACCCATACATTATCAATACTATGGAATATCTTTCCAACTTGTGAAATAACAAATTAACCTGCTATAATCAACAAAAAATTTTGCTAAATAATTAGTAGTCTAAAAAATCACGAAAAATTTAAAATTTTTAAGTTTTTGTTTTAATTTTTTTTTTTAATTGCAAATAAAAATCGAGCCCTTAAAAACAGCAGTTTACAACTTTTTTTTAGCAAATATTTCTGTTAATTTAACAGGATAGGCTGCTATTTTTTCAACAGCATTTTCTGCAAAATAATTTTTAACTAGTTTTTAGTAGCTTAAACTAAATTTTTAACAGACTTTTTTCTATTTCATGACATTGATACTGGTGTCGCATAGTAGAACTAAAAAATACGAAAAGTCTTGGCAAAAAAAACAATGGGGTTTTACTTTATAACCTAATACTTTCATCTAGCGTAGGAATTATCCACTCCCGAAAATACTGTTTCACAGTGTTATCAGTTTTACCTTTTCTATGTTTTTATATTTTTCTGATTTATAGGAGTATTTGCTAATAAATACCACTTTTAGGAATTATGCCAACAAAAAATTATGTTCGGCGGCGAATTCAATAAAAATTAATTAAAAAATCATAATGGTTCAGGTATGATCATTCTATACGTTGACGCCAACTTAGCGATTTTTTACTACACAATATTAGCACATGTCAATATGGTATAACGTTTATTTAAATACAGTTTTCAGTAACTTAAGTATCAAAATCGGCTGCATTCACCAACATTGATTGTAAAGAAATCTTTTACAACATTTTTTCCCCAAATAAAATTTAAAAAAAGTAAGTTTGTCGTAAAAAGGATTAACCCTTTGAGGGCCACAGTGAAGTATGCTTAACCAAGGGTTTTTGACACCTATAATTGACATATAGTAAATATGTCCAAAGATGATTTGTAGAGGAAGGTTGGGACAACAAAAACGTAGTGGACGGTAAGTCTCTATCTGGTCCCACTTACCCTTTAGGAGTCTTAAAAGTTGTCCAAAAAGTATTCTTTATGTGAGACGCAAAACTAACTTTATTTGAGAAGCGAAATGAAGAGCAAGGTACCTACGGAATATGGAGTCAATTTACATATGTTTAATGTTTATGTCTATAGAATTCTATCGTATATTGCAATTAAATACACAAATAAATTCCAAAGTTATGAGTAGTAATGCAGCATAAATTTTTATAAAAGTTGACATCACTGATTGAAGAAAACAATTTAAAGAATATGGATGATACATCTCTCATTCAAAACCTCTCTATTGCTCTTGTAGGTAGAAAAAAGTCTCAACCTGATCATTTTCTCTAATCGTAAATTATTTCGTGTTGTATCTTTACAATTTTTCATGTTTTGCATACATACGATTTTTATTTTTGTTTTATTTGGGATAGATGATGCTGTCTTCGAGTAGTTTTTTATTTTATTTCTCTACAACAAATCAGTACATTTTGAATGATTGTCGGGTCTGTGTTGATATATTTATTTGTAAATGCTTAAACAATAAACCGTTTTAGCCGTGTTAATAAGAAAATAATATGTAGCTTATATACTCGTAGTATTGAAAACCTTTTTTGTTAAAAATAATGTTTATTACATGAAAAATTAATTGAGAAATTTCAAAATTTTTAAGTGATTTTTAAATTTTAATAATTTTAAATAGCTAAAACCTCCAAAAAAATTTCTAATTAAAGAAAAAATTAAAAGTTAAACGATTGAAATTTTATAATATAAAAAAATAAATATTGAAATTTAACAAAACTTTTTTAAATTTTATATAAACTCAAACACTAAAAATTCACAAGAATTCTTAGCGAACATTTTTCAAAAAATCTTAATAAAACTAAAGTAAAAACTTCTTCAAGTTAAGGAAAGAAAGTTAAAAAATATATTGAATTTTATCTGCTAAAAAGTATGTGTGATTCTACTACTTTATTACCTTCAACACAAGCAAATTTACACAATTATTGGATTATTTACAGTAAGATTTGCTTAAAGTTTATAACAAAACTAATCGCTCTATTTTTAATTTTTTAAAAAATGTTATCAAAGTAAGGACTAACATTTATGACGTAAACCACAACAATAACAATAGGGTAGAGGGGGGATCCTTCGCCACTTTTTTTTCAAAGCACTGTCATTTCTTAACCCCTAATTATTTTTCAAAAATTACTTTCAAATTGAAAACCTACATATCTTGGCTTTAATTTCTATGATTTTTATTCTAATTATTTGCATATTTTCTATTATTTTTTAATGATTTTCAAAGCAATTCAATTCGGCGTAACTGCCCCAAACCTGGGGTATATTCGCCAAAAGAGCTAGATACAATTTCAACAAAAAAATTTGTTAATACAGCAAAGTCAATCTTTTAATGACTGAAATAAATTATTTATAATAAGTTCTTTAAGATATGTGATTCTTTTTAATCAATAATAATCCACTACATTAAAAAAAAATAATTTAAAACTATAATATAATGATTCTTCAAAATTACAAAAAACTGAATAATTAATATAAATTTAAGAATGAACACGATTGTTCTAATTTATTATTAAACATATTTTAAACATATAGAAAAGTCTTCTAGAGCATTTTGGGCAGGGATGCACCAACTCTTTGTAGCTCCAGGGGCCATCTGGTGATTGTGCCCCAGAGATAGGCACTAACATAAAATTAATATTTTTCATACTTTTTAAGCATTTATTACAATTATTTTCTTATCACACGATTTGAGGAAGTTATTGCAAAATGTAGTTGCTTCCTATTATTTTTTTTGCTCCCCAAAAAACACAAAAACACGTCTGTCTGCGACCACATGTGATATAAATTCATCAAAGTGGATGTCAAGGAAAGATAATTGAAAAATGCACAAAATATATTTTTTTCCAATTTTTTATCTCCCTTAATAGCGGAGAAAAATGGGATTAGTGAATGTGTCTCACTGGCAAAGGATCCCCCCTCTACATAACTCATGTTTTCTAAATCAAAAGCGGACAGCAAAAGCGACTTAAATTATCTGTACGTGTTTTGAGTCATTCGAAGACATTTGAAACTTTTGAATACACTATGAATTAATAGATTTGACTGTTAAATTAAAATTCCGTTTAAATTTTTTTTAATTTGAAAAGAAATTGTAAAGATATTCTGATGTTGTTTCAAAGAAAAATATTGTAGTGTGAATTCAAGTGAAAAATGCCGTTATAAGTTTTTTTATTTTCTTTTGAAAATTCGTAAATATTCCCAGCAAAAACAGACATTACCGAGTAATTAAGCGAGTAAGTAGCACACATAGGGTTTCACTACTTACCAGGCTATTTACTCGCAACATTACTTTTGTTCGCGATGTCCAAAAATTCATGGGTGGTCATTACCCTCTCGCTTACAAAAAAGTGCGAATAACGAGTTAGCCATAGTGAAAGAATAAGTACTAACTCACAAAGATAGAATAAGTGGTTACTCAGAAGTTAGGAAATAAGTGGTTACCATACATTGTTAAATTGTTGATCATATTGGGAAAAAAAAACTTTTTACCTCGGAAAATTTTCTATTCAGTTGGAAAAACCCAGTGTAGAAACGGTAATGACATATCATTATTTTTTGGACTACCAGTAATGACACCCACTTACCTTCTGCATTATTTTAAAACATATAATAATAAGTTACTGATAATGACTTATTTTTATCATTATTTCAAATAGGAAATAATTTTCTAGATTTTTTTGAAATCTATTTTTAGACTCAATATTTTTAAACACTGGTAAGGATATATGTAACCACATATTTTTTGATTTTTTGTATGTTGGCGAGTAAGCTTACTTGTGTGCAGCAGGTCAATTATGTTTTTATTTATTAAATATTACATGTCGATATAGCTCAGATGGTAGAGCAATCTGGCAATCTGTAGACCCAGGTTCGATTCCCGCACCAGCAAATTTTACTTAAAAAAAAAATACAATAAAAAAATTTTTTTCAAAATTTATTTTTAGACTCATTATTTTTGTCAGTACTGGTAAGGACATAGGAAATGATATATTTTTTGATTTTTCGTATGCTGGTGTGTAACCATAACTCATTATTTTTCGCGACATCGCCATATAAAGGTAATAAGAAATGTAATAACTAGTTGCCATTACCAAGTATGTAGTTACATAACCAATTTAATAAATAAAATACTAATATAAAAAATACTAAATCAGTACTTATTTAATCAATTACCAGTAAGTGATTACTTTACAGGAATATATAAGTACTTCTATAACTTATTATCAGTAAATCATTATTTGTATTTTAAAGTAATGCAAAAGGTAATGACCTATCACAACTTCGTAATCCGTATGGTAATGACCTGTCATTACCATGTTTTTGCTGGGTTGTTTTGATATTTGTCAAAAAAGCAGTAATGGCGACAAAGTACTTTGTCTGCATCATTTCTTTATAATTCCTCCATGATTTGGCCTAATAAACATGAAAATCGGATCAAAGTGTATGTCAAGTTTTAGTGTCCGACCTAACAGTTCGGCCCCAAAATATATGTTGAATTCAGAATTATGAAAGAATGTTTGATGGGCCGATTGAAATCAACTTTGGGTGTCAAATTTAAGGAAAAGTCTGAAGTTAAGCAACGAATTCACTGAATATTCGTGGTTTTTCTTTAATTTGACACTCAAAATTGCATTAAATCGGTCAACAAACATTTTCTCAGCATACAAATTTCTCAAGAATGACTCCAAATACCGACCAAATGTTGTGTTCAGTCGAACACTACCAAACATTGTGGCAAACTATGAACGTAAATATCAAAGAACTACACACATCGAACAGTTTCGTAGTTTCAACCGAATTTTTCGCCAAACGGATTTTTATAGTTCCAGATACAATCACTTTTAATTACCGAAATTTATTTACAAGGTTTGAATTTTTGTTGTATTAATTGATTGCTATATTGCTAATGGATTATAAATTCTATAAACAGAATAATACGTTACACAAAATTTATTTAAAAATTAAAAACTTTTAATGACAATAACTTGGATAGAACCGGCGATCTCCCATTGCTTTTCCTCTGGTCTAAACTCGATTTAAATTTTTTTTGTCAAATTTCAAAGTTGAATTTTATCAGGTTTGGAATTTGAATATTTTGTGTATGAATAAAATTTTATAATCAATAAAAAGAATTATTAAAAAAAAAAATAATGTCTTTGCTGAGATTTGAACTCAGATTGCTAAGACTGTTAAGCTGTGTATCTACACCCTGCACCACAGACATATTTAGGTTTTGTAGTCTAACTTTGAATTTAAATATGCATATTACAGACAAAAAAAAGTGCGCGGTACACCTTCAAACATACAAGTATTTTTGCAAGGCAATTCCAATTTTTTTTGCCGAACGTTATAGCTTCCGCATTTAAAGTCGTATTTTAAAGTGTGATATATCGATGTTTTGCCTCGAGGAGACCAGTGTTTTGATATAAAGGAAAAATCCAATGAAAAAAAATTTAAAAAGGCGTAAGCTACGTTCGGCAACCAAAATATATAAAAAAAATTCTGCTCGATTTATCGAAAAACTTCCTTAGCACAAGTTTAATGATTTTTTGCGAGCTTTAATTTTCTGACATTAGGGTCGTACATTAGGGGGTAGCAAAATAATACGTCAGTAGAAAAATCTGTTAAATCGGTTTCAAATCGATTTGACTAATTTTTAACAAATTTTTAGTTGAAACACTGATTTAAGCAACGATTTTAGTTATCTTCATTTAACACAATACTAAAAATCCTCAGTACTTTAACTAATTTTCAGTGTTTAACCCAATTTACACTACAACGGAAAACTACTAGTTTTTAAAAACTTTCTTTCTTTGATTCAAAATTTGTATGTAATTTGCAGAGAAGACAGAAAAAAGCAAAATGCGGTGTTTTTAAAGCAAAAAAATATTGTAAAAAAAGCAACAAAAAAGCAAAAGTAAATAAACTTGGAAAAAACAGTTTTTTTTGAAAGAAAATTCAAAGTTGAGAGAAAAAATATTTTTTTTGTGATCAAAAAAAGTATTTTTGGGCGAAAAGTCTTAAAAAAAGCAATTCAAAGCTCAAAAATCTTTAAAAGAAGCTATTATAAAGCTGAAAAACGGAAAATCCAAAAAAAGCAAAAAGAAGCAAATATGAGTAAAACAAGCAATAAAAAGCATAAAAAGCTAAAACAGCAATTTTGTCTTCTCTGGTAATTTGACAGAAAACCACAAGCAGTTTTCCAAAACTACTAGTTTTTGGCTAAGTGTTAATGTAGTATTAATTTTCAAAATTATTTAAAACTAATTTTTAAAAAATCATTCGTTAAATTTTACAAAATTTATTGTTAAAATATAATATTTTCATGTTACCCGGTAAATGGCACCACCAATGTATCCCAAGTTTTATTTCGTTCCCTCCCGATTTTTTAAAATGGCCCATATCTCGAAAACTAAGAGAGATAGACCAAAATTTATTAAAATTTCGACTACCCCTAGCCGTGTAGAGATTCCCTAGCGAAAGGGGGAATCTCTATCCAAAAATGGACCTTGGACCCTCGGAAATTTTTAATAAAAATTTTCCACTTCATAAAATGGCACATATCTCGAAAACTAAGCAAGATAGAACAAAACGGACAAAATAATTGCTCCACCGGAGTGCCCTTATATATCCTCACCTGATAGGGACCAGGCCCGAGGAGGGTCCCGAGACCCTAAATTTGGATAAATTCTACGACTCAGTATAATTACAGATAAAACTGTAGTTTTACAATTTTTTTAGTTAAATTGAGATTTGGTAACTTTAATAAAAAAATTTGTTATAGTCAACAAATTTTATTTTAAGCATAAAAACAGGAATAAATTTTGTTAAAGTAACAAATTTTTCTGTCCAGCCAACAGACGTATTATTTTGAGTGTATGTTTAGTGTACTTTGTTTAAATGTACTAACAAAGTGAAAACACAACAAAAAATCGTCGATAAAGCGTTATATAAAAATTTTAATAACTCGATTTTTTTAATAGGACAATACAACTGATACAAAACTTAGTACACCTTGTCAACTCCTTTAATTTATTAAATAAATAAAATATTTCAAATTTATAAGAGTACTCACTTTATTTGTTCTTTTTATCTCTTTTTAGCTAAAAGTGATGGTAAAGAACGTATAATGGTTACCGAAGCTAAGCCCATAATTAAAGCAAACGAAACTATAAGTTCGAATTTTCCAAATTCAGAAACTGATCCTGATGAAGATGAAGATAATGGTCAGTCATGGCATGAAATGTTAGATCCAGAGTTACAACCGGAACAACCTATCCCAGATAATCCAGAGTCACAGGAAATCTATAGAGAACATAGGCGATTAGCCAAAGAATACTTAAGGGTCGACACGAATTTATATTATGCCCAAGATTTTAAAGAGAAATTCCTTATACAAATGGATGCTGAAGAACGGCAAGAAAAGGAGGAGTTATTAAAGAAAATGAAAGAGAAGGTAAGAAAAGGAAATTACAAGCCTAACTGCATATAAAGATTACAAAATAATATAAATAGTTTTAACTTAAACTTAAGCAATAAATAAAATCAGGAAGTTATTTCAAATCGAAATTTGTTCGAATGGGAAACTGCATATTCGGGTGTGCTGGCAAATCCATTTTAGCTAAACCGAGTCCACAATATTTAATGTTGTATATAAATTCGTATATTTTTTCTCGTTTTGAATTCGAGCATATACTCGTAAACATGCGCGGTTCCAGCAATTAATATAAGGGGAAAAACCATACGCCACAGTAGACAAATACATTGAGTTGGCCACTGAGGCGTATGATTTTTCCCCTTATATTAATTGCTGGAACCGCGCATGCTCGTAAAACACACTAGTTACTTAAAATTCGCAATTTTTTTCTTTAAGGCTAAATATAAAAATTTTAGTAAGCATTTACATTAACAAAAAGTTTTAAGATAGCTACAAAAGTTAGATTGTGTTTGCTTAAACAGCACTGACATAAAAATCTTTATATTAGTTGTTTGATCGCTTTCTCGGCAAAATTTGAATTAAAAAATTCGATTGCATTAAAATATACAACACGAATATTTTGCTTCACTGTTATATCTCAAAAAACAATAAAACAAATAAATAAGATAAATAATTCTTTAATTTTTCACTCATTTCCAATATGGTGACAACTTTTATTTTCTGGGATGCTAACATTTAATTAAATTGTAATAAGTAGGATTAATATATCTAACGAAAATAATCCATGTTATTTTAGGTAAACAATTAGTTTTGTTTCCTATAAATAAAACATTAGTTGTAAAAAATTTGCATCAATAAACATTAATTTCTCGTTTGCAAAAGTAAATCCCTTGATCAAATAAGATAACTAAATTTGGCAACTCTTACTTTGTTTACTTTTTTTGTGTTGTTTATACGGCATTCACACATACGTGTTTAATGCTGCGTTCACACAGCTGTGTTTAACTCGATTTTACGTGTTTAAACGTTAAACATGTTTAAGTGAGATGTTTTATAGTATATTTTTCTGACCTTTAACACGCTAAATTATCATGTTCAATTTCTAAACACAATAAGTTTGATATCAATTGGTATTGAATGACAAGTTTAAAGCAGAAGAAGACGCAAGAAGAAAAATAAAAAAAATTAAAATTGAATAAAATAAACTAACTTTAGATAAAAACCAATTAAAATGTATTTTTTTTTTTTCTTAATAAAGTGATAGACGAACAAAACAATTAATTAAATTTTTCTTCCGGTGAACGGAAAATGCAAAAACAGCCATGAAGTTGTCCTTTTACTAGAAATTTAAAAATCTTGTTTCCGACTGGGGCGGACAATGTTATTTCACTTTTTATAGCAATTATAATATTGGATAATGCCAAAAATTATTAAATATTGTCGCCGGCCGAAGAAAAAACTAACTTTTTGGGAAATTTAGTTAAATTTTAGTTTTTTTTTACAATTGTTAAGGAACAGCTTTTCGAGACGTTTAACTTAAACACTTGAATTTTATGTGTGAACTGATATGTTTAACTATTACGTAAATGTGTTTAAGAATCGTCACAGAATCGTCATAGTACAGTATTAAACACAGTGATGCCAATGTAAATTAATATACTTAAATCAAGTACATTGCATTGTATTAAAAAAAAATTAATTAAAAAAATAATTTCAGATTTAGCTAAAAAATTAGGAAGTTTAGTATTCATAGCATTTAAAAACAACAAAATTAAAAATAATTATGTAAAATGTATATACAATAAGTCTTTTTGTGGCGTTTGACAACATTTTCAAAAAGGAGTGGATTGAAGAACACCAATTTATGAATTATGTGGTTTCAAAAAATGTTGCTTTTTGAAAACAAGTAAAAAGAAATCTAGCACATAGATTATTCATTTCACTTTGGAATATTTTACGAAATTTTTTTAGAAAATTATTTTTAAAATTATTTTTTTTTTTTAATTTTTTTTAGGAAGAATTATTGGAATTATACAATAATATAAAACAACATTGGGAGACTATGCAATCCGGTCAGGCCACAGATAACCCATCTCAATCTACTGCTACCGGACAAAATGGTGATTTAGTTCCCGATGATAGTTGGGTAGTTATAGGACGTAATAATCAAAATTCGTAGTATATTTATAAATAAATTTAGTTTTAATTAATGAATAATATGTAGTTGTAATGCGTGTGAGTGAGTGAATGAATGAATTATATACACAAGTTTGTGTTTGAAAATTTCCTAATTTTATTTTGTCTTCGTTTTCTGAATAAATGTGATCTCAGGTTATAAGAAATTTAATTTAAAAATATTTATGTACTAATTTTAAGACTTAAGTTTGTTAAAAAAAATATTTGTTTTAGACATTAAGATACTCGCAGTTATGTTATAGTAAAGTCATATTTGGCATGATTTATACCTTGGCCCGATTAGTGAATGGCCTGCTAAAATTGAACTAACAGTTATATTCTAATTTTGTATGGAAAAAAAAACAAATCTCTTGCTTAAAGTCCCAGTTAGTAGCTAATGGGATGAAAATAAGGTTTAGAACCAGTTTTAAGAGCGATTTTTTCTTAAATATTTCTTATATAAGAAATTTTCAAACAAATTTTTTATTTAAGAAATAGAAAAAATCCCAAAATCAAAGTGAGTCGCGCGTGACGTTTATGTCACGGCTATACAATAATCAATGACGCACGAAACAATAATAAAAACAAAACAATCTATCAGTGATCAAAAAGTTAATTTTTTTGCTATTATTTTTACTTTTATTATTTTACTTTTTTGATACAATTTAATAATAGTTATTTTTTATTTAATTTCTTAGTTAATAATAAAAACAAAATAACAATTTTAGTACTATTACAGTCAAAATGTACTCTTCAATAATTTTGCTATCGAAAAGAAAACCTATTTCCCATCCCTGATAGTTATAGCTTAGTTGCAGCCAACTTCACACTATAACATTATGTCTGTTCCCGTACTTTACCGAAGTTACCCAAACTAGCCCAAAGGCGTTCCCGTACTCAAAATTGCGTGTAAATTGTTGTTGTTTGGGCTGTTTTGGGTTCCCGCGGGTACCCGCGGTAACGTACGGGAACACATATATTATGTCAATCTTGTATTTTTGAACATTTTAAATTGTACATCCGACGTATTTAGGGAGCTTTCATAGAAAATGTTCTAATCAAAAAATTGTTTGACAGAACGTCACGCTTTGTAATTTGATTTTGGGAGATGCTTTAATTCTGATTATAAATGTGTAATTTTAAATGATTGACAAAATTATTAATGAAATTCAGTATTACAGTTTTCTTTGTCACACAATTTCATTATTTGTCCTACTACACCTTTCGCAATTATAATTCAGGGGGGTTATTATGTAATTCGATTCGAAACGGAAATGCTTTCGAACAGAATTTTCACATTGAAAATTAAGTAACAAAAAACAGTTTTTATTGGGGGAAAATATTGTAAACGTGTATACTATAGTCTAATAAAAGTGAAAATTCAAAAAAAAATTGGACTTTCAACAACGGATATCTTTTTACAAGAGTTTTAAAATTTCCGAATTCGAACAATATTTTTCGAATTCGCTTACGTAATAATCCCCCAGGAAATATCAATTGGAATTCAGAAATCCCATTTGAAGTTCAGAAGACATCAATTGAAACTCCGATTTTCCATTTTAAATTCAGAAGATATCAATTGAAATTCAAAAATTATCATTTCAATTTCAAAAAATATGAATTGTAAACCATAAAATATCAATTGATATTCAGAATAACATCGGTTAGAAAATATCAATTGAAATTCAGAAATCATCAATTGAAATTCGGAAAATATCAATTGAAATTCAGAAAACAGGAACTGGAATTTATGTTCTGTAATATTTAAGGCAAACATCACAGCTGTCATTCTGTCACTATTTTGTAACTAATTCAGACAGTTGTCCTGTCACAAGTTTTGTTATTGATTGTTAGTTTTTAAAATATTACAGACCAAAACAGACAATTGTCACTAAATTTTCATATGAGGATTTTCAAAAGTTTTGAAGATTTTAAGAAAAACTAATTGAAATTTTGTTGTACGACATGAACGACGTTTTGCGTTGGCAGTTGTTTAAGCATGCGTTTGTTGCATTTAAGCGGAACTTCAGAAACTTAATGTGCTAATTCATAAAAAAAATTTATTTGGTATTTGAAGATTGCTATAGTTAAAGGAGATATTTCGCTTAAAAAAGAGTTATTAGAAATCTTGATTCATAATCGTATTTTAACTATAAATTAATTTTTCGATTTGATACTGGCAACACTATTGTTTATTTTCTCTCTTCTCCCAAATAAGTCGTAAGTGATTTACAAATTTAGTAAACGATTGACTCGGTATTCGGGAGTGAAAATGTATTTCCTTAAATTAGAGAACTAATGATGTGCTAAGATAAATTTAAAAGCCATTAAAAATATTTTTTTTTTTATTTATAAAGCAAATCAATGGAAATGTGTGTAAAAAAGTAATTTTTTAGAACATATTATTCAAAGCATACAAAAGTGATCCAATTTCGAATAATGTTTTGACAGTCTGTACATCACTATTGTTTTGTTTTTCTTTTTAATTTAATTTTTACATTTTTTTTTTAAATTTTTTCGAAAATGGTCATTGGCTACGCAATTTTTGTAGTTTTTTTCAGTTTAATGGATGCAAGTTGTTGGAAGCCACACATTCTAGGGATGGGATGGCTTTAATAAATCATTTCATGCCTGAAAATGAAATAATTAACAATTAAATGGTGGCTTCCTCACTCCAAACTTTATAAAAGGTTTAAAGTTAGTGAGTACCAACTATAAACCTTTATTATTTTCTTCATTATTAAGCAAATATGAATACTGTTTTTCACAAATTAGCTTAAAATCCTACAATAAGACTGTTGTAAAAGTTTATGAATTAGACCATAAATTTTTAGTTTCTTACGGTGGGTCTCATACTTCAAGTTTAAAATTCAGTTAATAGTTAACCCAAAAAAAATGTTGTTTTGTGTACATTTTTTTGACATTTTCTTTTGTTTATAGTTAAGTTAAAGTTAAACCTGCAGTATGAGACCCACCGTTAATGTTTATTGAAAAGTGTCCTAAATTATTTCGTGTTTAAAATCAAATGGGACAATTGTCAATTAATTTGCTCAAGTCATAAAAATGTATGACAAATTTGTCATTTTGTTTTTTTTTTCAAATAATTAATTTTCTCCCACATGTATTTAGACAATTGTCATTCCAACTCGACGATATTTTTCATTTTTGTACGATAAATATATGATACAAAATATAACTGTGAGTTACCTTAATGTTTTCATGCTGAGATTTTTTGTTTATGTGTAAAAAAATTCAATGTTTACAATTATTTAATTTGTGTTTCTAATTAGCAAGTAAGTAATGACATGTTTAAGATAAACAATTAATTAATGACGTTATTATAATATACAAAAAAAATGTTTGTAAATAAAGAAAAAGACTTAAAAATCGTATGAAAATACAACAATTGCTAAGTTTTTGTAGATTTTTACTTTGATTATTTTAGAGTAATAAAATAATAAATGCATTTTTGGCTTTTAACAATTATATGAAATAAAAATTATAGTTACATATTAACAGACTTTATAACTATATATATGTGACAGCGCATAGAGAAAGGGTCCTAAGGGTAAAAAAATTAATTTTTTTTTTGATGTGGACAACATCTGAGCATCGAATAAAACCGATCCCATGCCCTCCTGAGAAAGGGACCTAAGGGGACCTTAGGTCCCTTTCTATTTTGCGCGTCACATATATAATAATTTCACCTTTTTTTAACTAATAGTACTAAAACTGTATCACAATAAGGAGGAAGTAAAGATTTGTTTAAGAATTTGTGGTAATGTTGAAACATCCATGCATACATAACTATGACCGGCTGGCATTTGAGAATTTATCCTGGAAATATAAAAAAAATAAAGATAAGAAATAGAAACATTTTCAAATTAAATGATAACTATATTTTCGCTCATACCTATGAACGTTAAGTAATTAATGCAAATCTCCGTTTAGCCGATTAAGGTATAAAACAATTGTAAACACGGTGGGTCTCATACTGGTGGTTTTAGAGTTAACTAATAGTTATTAGTTATTGATAGTTAGTTAAATACAATTTTTTGATATTTTCTTTTGCTCAATAGTTAAAGTTAATCCTACAGTATGAGATCCACCCTTAATGTTTATTATAGTTGCGGTATGATCGAACATATGCTACCAAACTTTTTAGGAAGTAATGCAAAGAAGTTAGGAAAATATGAAAATGAATAAACGTTCAGTTTGTAACGTTGATAATTATGCACGTTAAAGTAATGTGTTAGTTTTCGTCTCAAACACGTTTTTGTGTATTTTGGGTTTTTTTCCGAGTTAACGGATATAGTAAAGTCGAAAATACAGCTGATAATAAATTTTGCCGTCCTTTTATAGAAATTTCAATATTGGATTTCAAAATTACATTCATATACACATTTTTTGTTTAAATTAGTTTTTTATTTTATATGAAATCCAAAAACCGTAACTGATACCGTACCGATATATAAATAGAGTAACTAATAAAAAACCTGAACCGATTAAAATCCGTTTGAAATGTCGTAACTGTTATTCGTTTCAGTTGCCATCCTTGATTTGTTGGTTATTTGTAAAAGTACCTGCTTGGACGATAGACAGATGATGTTCAAAGCTTTTTTAAATTATTAAGAGATGTTAACTAAAAAGACAAATTGTCGCATTAAGGACACGTCATACATCCGCTCGACATTTTTAGACCCAACTTTGCAGATATGTATATAAGCTAATGCATCATTTATAAATTTTTTAAAATTATTTTTGCCTTATAGCTCCCTCTAGTGGAAATATTAGCATAAGTAATCAGAGTTGCAGTTTTCATAGGATATGAATCCGTGACGGTTAAAGACATTTTAATATTTTAATTTTATGTATATTAAATGACAAATCTTGAAGCCACATTCACAATGATGGAGTACTCCAATCTGCAGAGTGGAGTGTACTAAAATAGAGATGGCATGATACAAAAAATTTGTAAGTGCGAAAAAGAAAGAAAAAAAATCCACTATGTAGAGTGGAGAGTCCAGCATTGTGAATCTGGCTTTATTCAAAAATATTAGAAATTTTTATTTTCTTGAGTTAACCGATTTTTAAATTGTTTTGTAAAAATATGGTGGTTTTTGAAAATATTTTAAAATTGTCATATGGCAACCCTGACATCATAATCTTTGTAAATGTAGTAGTACTTTAAAAAAACTGATTAAATTTTAGCATACTTTCGATTTTGTACATTTGGAAAATTAACATTCCGATCGGTCAGATTTTCATAAATTATATAGAATTGACGAACTAATTTTTACCACAGCAATAAAGTTTCGTATTTTCTCATCAATATATCAGCCAAAGATAAAAAAGTTCAGTTCTTTTTTTATATAATTTTTGAAAAAAGTCCGATAAAAAAACCACAAAAGTTGAGTTTTGTAAACAAATATTTGGCCACTCTTCATAAAATGCATGTTTGTTGACAGTAGCCCAAAAACGATTTTGACCAAATTCTTTTCCGAATCAAATAACTTGCAAAAAATGCATTAATTTGTTGTTGCATATTTTTGCTTTAAATGCATATTTTATTATTTTTGGTTATTTTGCATAAATTAACAAAAGAAAGAATTTGTAAAACTTAGCACGGAACTAAAAGGAGAAACATCATGTTGTAATCTACTTGGACATTTATATTGTATTTAATTTTTAAGCAAACGCTCTCGCGTTATAAAAATGATTTTGAAAAATCAACAATTTTAAAGTCCATTATTTTTGGATTCAAGTAGTTGTTTGTTTTGTTTTTTATCGCATATTTTAGCGCATAGTTTGAATTTTTTGTGTATATTATAAGCGCATATTTTCGATTTTTATGTGCATAAAAGTCGCTGCCCTGGTAATGACTCTGTACCAAAACCGCAAACTTGGTTCATTCATTGGGCTGTCCCGATATTTCGAAAATTCGCGAATCGCGTTAACTATTAATACTGAAACTATGCTTTATTTTTAGTTGATTATGGGAAAAAATAAGACTATTTGAGGATTTAAATTTTCAAAACTTTTTAAAACAGAACCTGGAATCAAAAAAATTCATCAAATCGCCTTTGTGAGTTATGGGTATTTTTTAATCCCTGACTGAGGGGAAACTAACTTGTTGGTCAGTAGTGCGGCGAAATATTTCAAAATATTTTATATGGATTTCAATTCCACATAGAATTGCCTTTCGTGTGAGTATAATAATATCGGGAAATATTTAAAGAGTACTCTAAGGATCTCATAAGAAACTCGAAAATTGTCTTTTTTTGGAATTGTCCCTATAGCTCTATTTGAAAATAAAAAATTTGGACACTTTCTTTTTATATCCACACAGATTCAAAAATGTCAGAAGCATAAGTAAAAATTTTGATCCACATTTTTCAAATAAAATCAGCCCCACACTTCAGAAGATTGATTTGTCAGACCTTTTTGGAATTTATAGCCGGACACCCTATTATACATTGATTGCAGAGACAACTTTTTGACTACCTTTTGTCCTTATTTTGGTCTGAAATCCGATCATATGAATGATATAATATAATCGAAACATAAATCTAATAAGAAAATAACTAAAATGGCAACATTGCTAATAATTCAAAATATAAAAACAAATTTTTTTAAATTCATAAATCGCTACTTACATATCCGCTTCTTCTTCTAAACTGCCAATAAAGATGACATGCCCCTTGACCTTTGGTTCACCATTCATTAAAGCGTTAGCAAAATCTTTAGGATGTATACCATATCTCGATAAATTAGCATCACTTAATACGACAACAATGGAATTATCATAATCTTCTTCAACCAAAGAATTCACCGCCTCCTTCGCAGCCTTAACTGTGCTATCACCGGACCAGCAGAATTGTGAATGAGCATGCATCATACGTATAGTCTCAAAACGTTCTTTATCTGTGCGGGGCGGACTACCAGCATTGACAAAGGGTATTTCCCAACCCTCACCACTATGACCAACAATATCGTAGACAATTTTCTTTTCAAAACCCTCAAAGGCCTCCATGACCATAACTACGGCTTCCAATTCGCGATCTAAACGACCATCATAGCCATTAAAACGATACATAGAACCAGACACGTCAACCACCAGTTTTAAACGATTGGGTTTTTCTTGTATATGATCAGCCCAGGGATTAGCTTCAGATCTTCTGCGATAAATATTTTTCTCTCCAGTAATACCCTCAATGAGACGGGTATCATCTAATTCTCCATGAGTTTGATATTTTTGCCATTGTCGTTCTTTGGACTTTGTTTGCATGGCATCTAATACAGCCTTTAGTTGTTGCACCTGTTTGTGTATGGGTTCACTAAATTGCGCATAGAGTTTATGATCATGAGCAGACATTTTAATTTCTTTTAATTTCTCTTCAAAAGCCTTACGATTCATATCTCGTGCTGCCGTTTTAACTTCTTCGGGAATATCATCTTTTTCCTCATCGGAAAGTTGATGCACTTTATGACCGGCATCTAAACGGAAGGGACCACCTTTGCCTCCTAGACCAGCCGTATCGCGGCCACCACTACCACCAGCCCAGGTATTACCTCCTACGTGAGGTTCGTTTTTAGGATCTATTTTACCAAATTTAGGACCCGAAACACCTAAACCACTTTTGCGTTGTACAGTCAATTGAATTTCCTTTTTCTTGCGCAAAGCAAATAATTCATTACGGGCATAGGCCTCTATGGCTAAACCATGTTTAGCTAAGACACTCGTAACTTGTTCTAAGGCCTCAGGTTGATATTTATCGAAATCTAAAACATTGCCCACTAATTCGGACATATTTTCATGTGGATATTTTTCCAAATGTTTGACAATGTTCACCACTTCTCTAGTGGAATAAGGATAGTTAAGCAAACCCTCATCAGCCATTTGCCGTAGTTCACCAAACGCATTAACCAGAGTTGCTAAAGTTTTTTTAGGCACCGAAGGGCCATATTGCTGTAGTAAAAATATTTCAGAGTCTGGTGAAGGATTGTCAACAGCATGACAGCTGAAAACATCTCCCAGAGAAGCAAAGAAATCATTACCCAAAAATGGAAAGCCAGGACGATTAGCTAGGACTATAACACGGAAGTTTGGATGCGTTTCAATAATCTCCTGCGCAGGATTTTCTTCTAAAGCGGATTTACGATCGCCCGAAGCCACAATTTTACGACCGTCAGACAACATCATTTCACCACTTTCTACCAAGGTTCTCAAAATACAAGTATCATTGACAGGAGCTTTATCAGCTTCATCTATTACCAAAATATGACCCGTTTTTACGGCCTTAACTAAAGGACTGTCTTCATAGACTACATGACCGTCTCTTAAAGTAGATTGAACTGTCAAACTGTGCACGGTAGTATCACGATGTAGTTGCAAATATTCTCTAGGTTTATTCATCAACTGTAGTAATTTATCGATTAGTTTATTTTTACCCACTCCCTGATTACCCACCAACAGTAAATGGTCACCTATTAAGAAATCTTGTAGCAAACGTTCCAATAAAGCTACATGTTGTGGCATTTCATAGAAAAGCGTACTGGGGACTTTTGACTCTTCGGTAGCCTCTTCCAATTTCATTTCAGTTTTACCAATTCTCAATGTATTATTTTCAATCGAAATTTTTCTTTTTCCAGGCTCCCGGCTAGTCTCAGGTTCTATATAAGCCTCTTTCATGGCATTTTCTAATGCTGCTCTGGGTAAGGCCGGCATAAATTTGGTCAAGAAAGTATTTTGTATAATTTCATAAACATCTGTAGGATAGTTGGACATACGTCTGGCGATTTTCAATAACTGGCGGGTGGATAAAGTGCCTGAAAGATTTTGTAAAGTAGGATCTTTAGAATCTCTTAAGATATGTGACAAATCTATAACCTTGTGAATACTATCATCAATATTTCCATATAACTTTTTGATAATCTTGTACTCCTCAGACTGTTGTAAAGGTCTAACTTCCAAGTATAAGAATAAACTTAACATTTCAGGAGTTAACCAATTTTGTGCAGTACTATTAGGATTTGGTGGTTCGGTTAAGGCCACAATTCTGAAACTATCATGTATTTTTAAAATACCCTTTTCCGCCAATTGTAATTTAGTAAAACCTTGCTGCATTAAAGATTCATAACGTTCTTTACCCAACAGAGTGGTGCCATCACACAATTGGAGTTCACGATCATGTATTAATCTTTGTAAAACGGTAACCGTACTTTTGTGTAAACGATGTATACCATTTAATAAGGCAATTGATCCGGTTTTAGCTGCTCTCACTAAGGGAGAATCTCTCCATATGGTATCTCCCTCGGCGGTGGTAATACGTTGTTGTACCAAGTCCCGAGAAGTCATATCTTCATATAAAACTATAGGTTCCAGGGATTGCTGTAGCAACTGCATTAAATGTTGTGTTAAGGTATATTTTCCCACACCCTTTTGACCCATTAAACAAATATCGCCTACACTTATACTCTGGATCATTTGTGCTAAAATATTACGTTGATGATCTAAATCTACAAATTCTTTTTGTTTTTGTGTTACAGAAACATGATGACCACCGGGAATTTCTACTTTAACATCATCAATCTGAAATTCCACTACATGGTCCGTAGAATTTTTTTGACTAGAAATATTCTTAACCGGCTTCGTGGGTTGTGTTTCAATATTAAAAGATTGCAACAGGTTTTCTACTCGAGTTTGTTGTTCTTTTTTCAGGGTAGTCCGATAAGGATACAAACGTGTTAAGGCATCGTGTAGAGTTAAATTCGAATTAAAATTCTGGAAGGCAAAAAAAAATTAAAATTCAAGAATGTTTTGGTAGTTATTCAAAAAAAAACACTTACCATCATTTTAGCTACCAAATGTAAATTATCTAAGGGAAAATCTGGTAAATTAGCTGAAGAATCTGCAGATTGTACGGCTAATCCAAAGGAAAGTAGACTTTTTAAGTTTTCTACTGGAACATTAGGTGCTTGCGAACGTAAATCAATTAACATTTCCTGGAAAAGTAATAATAGTATTTGTATAAAATATGAATTTAAAAAATAAATAAAAATGATACGCTCATGGCTACCGAAAATTTAGCTCTAACTATGAAAAATTTAACTATATTTTGCTAATTTTAGCAACGAATGTCAACTGATTTAGTACGATACAATGAAATCAGTAGAAAAAAATAGTAACCGCTACTAAATTTTAGTAAAATTGTTGTAAACTGTGAATTAAAAATTATTTGCTAAAATTAGCTACAACTTTTACTAAATATTAGTATCACTCGAAAAAAACCTTCATATTATTTATAAAAAGCTTCATAAATTTGATGAAAAACAAAAATTAAACTTGAAAATATAAAGTTTTTTTAATGCAAAATGATGGCAGAAATGATAGTATATGTAAGGAGATTGTTTCTTAAAAGACAAGCATGTGTTTAATTTTAAATTCGTACGTTGGAGTTTTAGTTATTACAAAAAGGTAAAAATTCGTAAGATCCCTGTTTCATTTGGTAGAATATTTAAAAAATTCAGTTATTTATAAACTGAGAATAGCAAAAATGTTTACTGAGGTATATACATATTTTACTACATTCAACAACAAAAGTCTGTAATGGCTACTGAAAATGTTGCTGTTATTTTGGGAAATTTAACTGTTTTGAGCCCAGCAGTATTTTTTGCTAATTTCAGCAACACAAATCTGATTTGCAGTACAATAAAATTAGTAGAAAAAATTAGTAGCCACTACTAAATTTTAGCAAAATTGTTTTGAACTGCAATTCAAAATCGATTTGCTAAAATCAATTAAAAAATTTAATAAATATTAAATTAGTACAATGAACTTAGTATAAATAATTAGAAGAACCTAAATTTCAGTAAATTGTTGTAAACTGCTATTTAAAATCAATCTGCTGAAATTAGCAAAATCTAAAATAAAAAATCAAATTTATTAAAAAAAAAATTTTTTCTTTCGATTTTAAAAAATGTGTAATTAGTTCATCAAACTTGAAATTTGGTGTAAAAATTGCAAACGGTTCTCCAGTTACTACAATAAAACAATTTCCTGAGTTTTATTTCCAAACTAAGAATATATTAATAAAAACAAATATAAACTAAACAAGAATTCTAAAAAATCAACGAATTCTTGTAAATGAAATTTCCCTAATGTTAGCTGTATTTTGTCTCATGCCTATCAACGTTAAGTCTTTAAAGCAAATCTACGTTAAACCGATTGTAGTATAAAAAATTTTTAAACAGGTTATGTTTATAATTTTTCCGTTATAATCGAACGTACGTCAGCAAAAGTTCCTAGGACGTAACGCGAATAAGTTACGTTAGATGTGAGAATGTATAAACGTTGAGTTTTCAACGTTGATAATTATCCGTGTTGAAAGTTAACGTGCATACGAAAAGTAATGTGCTAGTTTTTGTCTTAAAAGCGTTTTTATGCTCTTTGAGGTTTTTTAAGAGTTAACGGATATAGTTAAGTAATTTTAGTACTCGGTTTTGAAATATTTGTAAAATGTTTTGTTGAAATCAGCAGCGAAAATTAATAAAAAAAAATCCGAAATTTATAATAAGAGAATAGCAAAAATTATTACTAAAAAAACATTGTACTAAAAATCAGTACAATGATAGTAAAGTGCGATTGAAAACGGTTTACAAATTTTTGTACTAACTTTTTTATCTGAGTGTAAGAATTAGTATAAAAAAAGCAAAGTGAAATTGAAAACAGTTTACAAATTTTTCTACTAACATTTTTTTCTGAGTGTAAATTAATTAAAACTTAAATGATTAATAACAGTGTTTGGAGCTAACTTACAAAAAATTAAAAAATAGCCGATTTGAAGTACTGGGTTGAAAAAGGAACAGTGTGCCCAAAGTGACCCTACGGGAAATTTTAACAAACTGTCACCGAACTGGCCCCTTTATATGAAATAGAGTGGTCACTTTTACATGGCGTTGTCATATGAGGGGGAAATTGACCCCTTATGACATGTCACAAGACAAATCCGAGGACAGGTCCCTGAACTTTGTTTTTTTATGAGAGTGCAGTAATCTGTCCTAGGATTTGTTTAAGATTGAGAAGAAGAATGTTATTTTACACAAAACATACATATATCTCCCAAAAAGTTTAGGCCTTCCTCCCAGGCATACTTCCCGAAACGAAAAGTCTTAAAAATCAATAATTTTAGGAAAATCTATGAAATTGTCCTCACAAAAAGAATATTTTCCAAATATAGAGTAATTTAATAAAAGTTTAAGAAATTCAGAAGCTCCAAATAAAGTTCACTTTATTTTAAAATTGAATTTAAATTTTTACTAAAAGCTCTGAAATTTTGTCTTGAATTTTTTGGAATTTTACTATTACATTATACTATAAACATGTTCTTAAATTTAAAATAAGCAAAAGAAATGTTTGTTTATATATTAGGGGTTTTCATATAAACTCGTAAATACCTTGTAAACCTTGTATAAATACAAACCATATTTTTTATGTATGGAGTTTGGCATTAAACTCATAAACATACCAGGTTTACACCGTTTACGAGTTTATATGAAAACTCCTATTAATTAGGTGTTAATTTGTAATGCTTTCAAAATTGATGTTTGAGATTTGGATATGTGATGGAGGAGAAAAACATAATTTATACGTATTTTTGTACCAGCCCAATCTCATATTTAGGGGTTAAAATAAAATTTAAGGTAAAAATAACGAGTGCAAAAAGAATGCACAAAAAGTTGTTCAATCGATTTTAGTCGTTAGTTTGTTTTTATGAATAGCGCTGCTAGTGTGGACTTTTGACAAAAGCACTTAAGTTGACTTGAGAAAAACTTACAATAAAAATTTAAATAATTTCTTTTTGTTAAAAGAACTTATTTCATTTGTAATATTACGCGTTTTTAATATAACGACAATCGCCTTCCTTGTTTATTTTAAATGTCATTGCAAACAAAAATTGCATTGGAGGGATAAATGTGCCCTAGTAATTAGCCAATCTGAGTTTATGAAACCTCAATTACATTACAAAAAAACTTACCTCAAATGAAAAATGTGAAACGTTACGTGATTGGAAGCGTGATCTTAAAGGAGGATCCAAAGGAGTACCCTTATATTTTTGAGTAGGACAACCTAAAGCTACAACACGAAAATCTTCGGAGACGCGTAAAAGACCCCAAGAATCTAGTTCTTCTTTAGAATAAGCCTGCAAATAATAAAAGAAAGTAAAAATACATTTTTCTTTTAATAAATATAAAAACAAACCCCTCAGTTCATAAACTCTTTGTAAAGTTATAGGAGGTTTACAAAACGAAATTTTCATACAAAATTTGTTCAATAAACCTCCTATACTTTTGCAAAGCGTTTATAAATTTAGGGGAAATCTATACCTCTAATAACTTATCATAACGTTCGGGAGCCATTAAAAATTTACCATTTTCCAAATGCATTTCGCGATTTTCCAAAAGATTATTTAAAATAGGTAACACATTACGTTCAGCATGTTCAACACCATCTAAAACTAAAATACGACCATTAATAGCAGCACGTACCGCACACTTTATAGGAAACAATAAAAAATTTTATTAATAAAATCTAAGTTTAAATGTGAAAAGTACAAAGTTCACACTTGACTTACTTGATCATAATAAATGGCAGCTTTATCTTTAATTTCACGTCGCTGTTTTAAATCACTTTCGGTAGTATCACGACTTAAAGCAATATATTCCAATTCACGTTGAGTCAATTCTAAAAATTGCATAGCCAAGTGCCTTCTCAAAGGACCAGGTTGTCCCAAAAGAAACATGTCTTGCTTTAAAATATCCTTTTGCAACATCCATCGTAAATGATGTAAGGCCGATTGTGTCAATTCCATAGAACCATCTTCAGCATATCGCACTGAAATGTGGAATGTCTTATTAAGAGTCTTAAATAGTATCCGCTCCATAACTTACCATATTTTTGTGGCATTAATTCCGGATTTTTTGGTAATTTTATATTTTTTGTTACATCACCAATGGTAATAGTATCTTTATCACTACTTTCGACTTTGGTTGAATAAAATTTCGTATAAACAGGTACAAAGTGTGATATTTTAATCATATTCCCATTATTTATTAATGTTTTAGTAGTACTATTTAACAATATTAAGGGTAAAATCATATTTTGTTTTATTTTTATTTCTAAAATTAAAAATTTCACTCAAAAAAACATAAAATGAAAACTCGAACTAATCAAAACACTACCAAAGTAAAAACACAAATGCTTCTTACTAACCCTCTATTAATGTGAGAGTAGAGCGTTACTAACAGCTGTTTAGGTCATAGATTACATAGTGATCTTTCTAGTCTTCTGCTTTTGTCAACAAACACATCTTCTCACACATTTTGCGGTATTTTTTGTATAGGTATAGGAAGTATGTGCAACACATTCTCATGAGTAACATCCACTAACAGCTAATTTCAAAGAGGAATAATTCTATGTAATCTATGGTTTAAGTAGCAGATGTTTAATAAGCACAGTTGTATTTTTTTCGT
Organism: Leucophora obtusa; assembly: GCA_949987735.1. NCBI lineage: Eukaryota > Metazoa > Arthropoda > Insecta > Diptera > Anthomyiidae > Leucophora > Leucophora obtusa. Next base: position 210,969,591 of record OX465297.1, read on the forward strand.
AACTTTAATACTTTTGTTATAAATACAAAAAAGTGCTTTTAGTACAAAATTTTGTTTTAATACATTTTTAACGGAAATCTAAAAAATAAAGAAAAAATGTTTAAAAGGTTTATCATCTCAGAAAAATAAATCTAAAAGTTTTCATTATAAATTGGCATATCAGAGTTCAAAAGTGCACAAAAATTTTATTAAGCAAGTACGAGTACATGCAAATATACATAATTCGAAATTTTTATATATTTTTTCAAATATATTTGAATCTACTCAGCAGAATTGCATGTTGGAAGTAAATTATGCTAACCCCCATTAACACAATGTCCTGTTAGCTACTAACTGGGACTTTAACTGACATATTTGTTGTTGTTTACCACATAAATTTTAAATTTAACTCTAGGTTAAAATTTAGCAGTACATTGTGTTAAGAGGTATAATTAATGCACACTGGAAAGGCAGAAAGTAAAGATGAAACAAAGAAAATACGTTTATCTTCTTCCTTTTTCAATATCCTTGCAGTGCCAGTTAAATATTCTTACACCCAGAAAACAGTCTCAGTTGTGGCCACCGAATTTGTTGCCAATCGAATTCGTGCGGTTACGACAACTATCATTATACTAAATTATATTTTTCGTCGTGAAAGCCAATATTCGGTTGTCTAATTCAATATTATGTTCCACAAAAATAATTATTATGTTCCACAAAATTTTATTGAAGTTAAAAAACTATTTTTGAATTTTCTGGTATTGAACCCGGCCATTCAGGTTAATTGTTCACACTCTTAACCACTGCACCACAACTACTTTTAATTTTCTTAGTCCTATTTACTGCTTATTTACATATGTATTTTACCGGAGTACTAGGCCAACTCCTTACCCACTACACCACAAACACTTATTAATTTTAATGACTAATTTTGAATTTATGTGTTTTATTTGGACAACAAATACGGTATAAAATTCATTTACCAATACCAATTAATAGTTGTGTGTGTTATCAATACAATCCACAATTCGGTTGGTTCTACAGAAACTCGAATTTAAGGTCATATTTGATTAGGATACCCGTATTTGTAGTTACCACTTTCGAATATTGAAATTTTTTTAATAAAGGTTATAGATGACACCAATTTTCTTGTATATTCACTAAATAAATGGCTGCTTCTACTGCATAGAATTACTAAACTGATACTAATTTTAAAATTGATTGTAGATACCAATAATTTGTTAAAAGGATTGTTTTTTAGTTAATTTTCCCTTTTTTTAATACCTAGTAAAATATTTTTGGTGTAGTTTTCAATTACTCCAAATAAAATAACGTCCTGGCAAAGTAATTTTAATGGTTTTGATCGAAACCAAACCAATCTTTTTCCTGTGTGTATTAAACACCTTCGACACACATAATTATGCTAAAAGAAGTAAAAAGTTAAAGTCGGTCATGCCGAATGTATGATAACCTACGCCGGTCTGGTTAAAAGTAATCATTTCTAATAATTCGATTCGAAATTTTAATGGGTTGAAAATTAAAGTTGTGTGAGAACTTAAAAAAATCAGTTAGAAATTTCGATTTGGGTGTATTTAAGAGAAATTCGGAAACATTGTTTATATCGGCGCTAGGTCCAAATGAAGACCGATTCCATCTAAAATCAAGTAATCTTTGTCCTTGGAACCTCTGAATCAGCATCCTAAATTTTATTAAAATATTTTTATATGTCTCATACTTGGGATTTTTGCATTGGCATTGAAATTTGATTAGCATTAGTTTATGAATTACTGAATTGTTAATATCAATTAATATTTTATTTCATTTTAGACCTATCACGGAACTGATAGTATCACTTAATATTAGGGTAGCGACTTTCATGCACTTAAAAAATGCAAAATATGCACTAAAAACCAAAATAATATGCACTAAAGATCCAAAAATAAACGCTTAAAACCAAAACAGGCAATTTAAATTCATCGACTTTTAAAAATCATATTTATTACTCGAGAGCGTTTGGTTAAAAATTTAATCCGATATAAATGTCAAAGCAGATGACAACTTGCGGTGGGTTTCATACTGTAGGTTTAACTTTAACTTAACTAAAAATAAAATAAAATTTTAAAAAAATTTACACAAAACAACAACAAATTTTTGGGTTAACTATTAACCTAAGTTTAAACCAGCAGTATGAGACCCACCGTAGATGTTTTCCTTCTAGTTAAGTACTGCGTTAAGGTTTGCAACTTCTTCCTTTTCTTTATTTTTCATTAAATCTTATTTTTAGTTTAAAAAACAAAAAATATGGAATTTAGTGAAAAATATGCAATAAAAATCATAAAATATGCAAAAAAATGTATATAAAAGCAAAATATGCAAAAATATGCAACAACAAATCGATACCATTTTGTTGCAAATTCTTTGATTCGGGAAAGTATTTGGTCAAAATATTTTTTTGAATTAATGACTACACTGATAGAATTTTCGTTCATAGCATTAATGAATCGATTTCATTAAAATGGATTCATTTATTTAATGAATAAATTCATTAACTGAATGAAAATTCATTGTTGTTATGAATTTTTCATTAGATTTTTTTATTTTTTCATAATTTCATAAAAAAAAATTCATTAAATTAATGAAAATTTCATAAAGAAAAATTTAACTTATAAAATTGATTTCAGGTACAATTTTATCGGAATTTTAAGGATAACGGTAGTCAGTTTTTTCGATTCATTCCGCAATTTTTTTTTTTTTTAAACAAACGAGATGAAAAACAGAACCTATTTACCAACTGAAATTATGAAAAATACTCAATAACCACGTGGAATTACCAAAAGCAGAAAATTAAAAATAACGGTATTTTAGGGTAACGGTACTTTATTTATTTCGGTAACGGTATTTTAAGGGTATCGATATTTCATTTATTTCGGTACCGGTATTTTAAGGATAACGGTATTTCAGTTATTTCGGTAACGGTATTTTAAGAATAACGGTATTTCAGTTATTTAGGTAACGGTATTTTAGGGGTAACGGTAGTCAGTTGAAAGGGTTTTGAATCGATAACGATATTTTAGTGGTATTGCCTGCCAACCCTGCATAGTTTGGATAAGTATTTAATTTTTCGACAGTATTTCATTAAAGTTGCAAATTTTAATAAATTTCTATGCCTATAATTCATAATATTAATGAAAATTTGTATTACACATTGTAAATAAAAAAAAAACAAACGAATGCAATAATTAAAAACAAATGCAAATTTTCAAAAACGTAATGTATTTTACAAATTTTCATTATTTTAATGAATTATTCTTATAATATCTATAAAACGCTTCATTAAAAATATGAACAATCATTATACTAATAATAACTTCATGTCTTATTGAAATAATTTCATTAAGGTCCGATTACTGAATGTCCAGTTAGCAAATAACTGGGACTTTAGCTGACAAATTTGTTGTTGTCTCCCATATAAAATTAAAATTTAACTGCCTGCTAAATTGTAACTGGACATTCAGTAATCGGGCCTAAATATATGCTAAAATGAAAAATATTAATGAAATTATTTCATAAAAGTAATGAATTTAATTCATTAAACACATGAAAATTTCATAATGTTTATCATAAAATTAATGGAAAAAAAAATCATATATTCTATGAAACTTTCATTAGATCAATGAATCCATTCATTAAAATTGATTTAATGAAACATGTTTCATTAATCCAATGAAACTGTTCTTTGGGGAATTTCCAATGAAAAATTCATTGTATTAATGAACAAATTCATTAATACTATGTACAAAATTCTATCAGTGTACATACATGCTTTTGCATGAAAGTCGCTGCCCTGCTTCTTATAAATTGCGTACAATTAATTGAAGGAAAATAATTTTTGCCCATTTTTTACCAAACATAGAATCTGCGGTCCGATTTTGCTGAAATTTAAAACATGTACTTATATCTTATTAAGACCTTCAAAACATTTTACAAAAGAAATAAAACAAATGTCTACACCTTTTGCAACTGTAATTCAGAAAATATCAATTAAAATTCAGAATTTCCATTTGAAATTCAGAAAATATCAATTGAAATTCAGAATTTCCATTTGAAATTCAGAAAACATCAATTGAAATTCAGAATTTCCATTTGAAATTCAGAAAACATCAATTGAAATTCAGATTTTCCATTTGAAATTCAGAAAATATCAATTGAAATTCAGAAAATATCATTTGAAATTCAGAAAATATCAATGGAAATTCAGAAAATATCATTTGAAATTTAGAAAATATCATTTGAAATTCAGAAAATATCAATTATTATTCAGAAAACATCAATTGAAATTTAGAAAACATCAATTGAAATTCAGAAAATATCAATTGAAATTCAGAAATCGTCATTTGAAATTCAGAAAATATCAATTGAAATTCAGAAACCGTCATTTGAAATTCAGAAAATATCAATTGAAATTCAGAAAATATCATTTGAAATTCAGAAAATGTCAATTGAAATTCAGAAAATATCATTTGAAATTACGAAAATATCTTTTTAAATTCAGAAAATGTCAATTGAATTTCAGAAAATATCAATTGATATTCAGAAAACATCAATTGAAATTCAGAAAATATCAATTGAAATTCTATTGATATTTTCTGAATTTCAAATGACGATTTCTGAATTTCAATTGATATTTTCTGAATTTCAATTGATGTTTTCTGAATTTCAATTGATATTTTCTGAATTTCAAATGATATTTTCTGAATTTTAAATGATATTTTCTGAATTTCAATTGACATTTTCTGAATTTCAAATGATATTTTCTGAATTTCAATTGATATTTTCTGAATTTCAAATGACGGTTTCTGAATTTCAATTTATATTTTCTGAATTTCAAATGACGATTTCTGAATTTCAATTGATATTTTCTGAATTTCAATTGATATTTTCTGAATTTCAATTGATGTTTTCTGAATAATAATTGATATTTTCTGAATTTCAAATGATATTTTCTGAATTTCAAATGATATTTTCTGAATTTCAATTGATATTTTCTGAATTTCAAATGATATTTTCTGAATTTCAATTGATATTTTCTGAATTTCAAATGGAAAATCTGAATTTCAATTGATGTTTTCTGAATTTCAAATGGAAATTCTGAATTTCAATTGATGTTTTCTGAATTTCAAATGGAAATTCTGAATTTCAATTGATATTTTCTGAACTTCAATTGATATTTTCTGAATTACAATTGCAAAAGGTGTAGTTTCGTTGGGATGTGCCGTTTCTTTAAAGCCACGATGGTAAAATGTGGTAACTTTTTTTTTTAAATCTTAAAAAATTAAAATTTAAAATAGCTGATTTTAAGAAAACTTTTTAAGCAGAATTATTTATTTATATTAGTCATAAAAGTAAAGAAAAATTATTTTTAAATAAAATACTCCAAATGTTCAAAAAGTTTTTAAAAATTTAGGAAAATATGATAGTTATTTGGAGGTCGGCCAACTTCTATATAGGGAAAAATTTATCCCTGGCGACGGATTCGGTCCATTATCGTACAAAAGTAGAGAATGACTTAGACACACATTCCTATCAAATTTCAGATTCCGGTTTTGATTTTGTTGTTAATTTTATGAGCAAACTGAGGATCGAAAACAGTTAAAAATCGGACAAAATATATCAATACATTGAAAATATATCAATTGATTGAACGTGGATATAATTTTATTCCAAATTACCTACTTACATATAATATTCTCATAGTAATAGATTTTACAAAAAAAATTAGTGAATGATTTACTTTCACAAAATATATTTTTTAAGCAATGATTTATACTATAATATAAAAAAAGCTCGACTGATTTGTTATATCGTGGTAAGTATATCATAAACATATTCACCTTAAAATTTCAGTGTTGTTAACTTTATTTTAAAATCGCTAAAAACAAAGAAAAATTTTTTCAACCTTAAGGCACTGTCATGCCCAGGAAAATTTTCTGTTCCAAAGAATTCGTTGCAGAAAGCTACTTTTCCTTTACAATCACCTCTAAACTCACAGAAATCAATCTGCAAATATAACAGAAAAACTAATTAAAAATTAGTTAAAAATGACGTTGCAAAAAAACTGCTGAAATTAGCAGAGTTTTTTGGTAAATACTACATAGTAAAAGAAGAACAACAAAACTATTAAATTTACAGAATTTTGGTTATATTTTTTAGTTAATTGAAAATGACAAATTGTACTGTTAACCCTGTAGAAAATTTTGCTAAATATTAGTCGACTAAAAATAGCAAAAACAAGCTGTTAAATCTACGAAGTTTTTGTTATTTTTAGCCAAATTTAGTTGAATACAAATAGCAGTATATCCTGCTAAAATCAACATAATTTTTGTTTGAAATTGTCCCAAAAGCAACCGCTTCTATAGTTTCAAAGTAGAACCGGTTGCTCTAGAATCAGTTCTGTAACTAGTTCTAGAACTGATTCTACGTCAGGCATACCTTCCAGGTTGATGGAATCGGTTACAGTGGAACGAATTGGTGTATTTGTTAACCGATTGTAAAAAATTTTCCTGGGTGGTAAATCTGGCGACCATAATACAAGATTTATAGGATTTCCAACAATATGCTAAATGTTACTAAGTAATTTTATAAACGGTCGATATCGCTAATTTTCCATTAAAAGCCACGCCCACCTTAAACAAGTGACAAAATAAGACACCAATTTTACATTAAAAATCTGTACCTAAACTAATAAAAAAGTCTGTAAAAAATTTAGTTAAAATAACAAAAAATTAGTTAAAAATTACCTTGAAGAAAATACTGCTTAAATTAGCAGATTATTTTTGCTACATATTAGTAAGACAGGAACAGCAAAAATAAAACTGTTAAATGTACAGAGTTAAATTTTTGTTAATAGAAAATAAAAATCTAACCTGCTACAATCAATAGTAGCCTAAAAAATTACAAAAATATTTAAAATTTTCTAAGTTTTTTTTCGTTTAATGAAAATAAAAATTGAGCCTTCCAAAATTAGCAATGTATTATTTTTTTTTATCAAATATTTCTGCTAATTGTATTGTCATTCAATTAAATTTAATTAAAAAAACAAAAATTTTGTAAATTTAACAGTTTGTTTTTGCTATTTTTAGTCTAATAATATTTTGCAAAATTTACTGCAAATTTTATAGAATAATTTGTCATTTTCAATTAACAAAAAGTTAACTTAAATATAGCTAAAGTACTGTTAATTTTACAGTTTCATTTTTGCATTTCTTATTTTACTATTATTAAGCAAAAAATCTGCTAATTTCAGCATTTTTTTCTGCAAGGTAATTTTTAACTAATTTTTAGTAGCTTCTTCTGCTATTTTTACAGATTTATTTCTATGAGTTTACAATAAGAAAAAACTCGAATTGATTCAATTGTATTGTCCGTCACATAACATTGCAGATACTCGGTTAGCTCATATATGAACGAGGGATTTTAATGTGCCTTTTTCATGAGTCCATTAAAATTTACACTCATAGAAAAAACTCCGTAAAACATTTAGTTAAAACTACTAAAAATTAGTTAAAAACGAGTAAAAAGGTTAAAGTCGGGCATGCCGACGATACAATACCCTACACCAGTCTGGTTAAAAGCCAACTAATGTTTGAATCCGAAATTCGAATGGGTTAAAATGGGACTTGTGTCAAAATGTTCTATAATGTGAGTCAGCGCACCAAATTTCATTAAAATATCTTAATATTTGCGACCTGCAGTTTGTAACCAAGCCAATTTTGGGGAACCCTTATATGGGCACTAGGTCTAAACATGGACCGGTGTTAACCAAAATCAATAGGCTTCGTCCTTAGGCTGCCATAGGTCGGTGTACCAAATTTCATCAAAATATCTTAATATTTGCGACCTGCAGCGTATAAACCATAAAATTTTAGTAGGACCCTTATATGGGCACTATGTCTAAACATGGACCGATGTTCACCAAAATCAATAGTCTTCGTCATTGGGCCGACATAAGTCGGTGTACCATATTTCATCAAAATATCTTAATATTTGCGACCTGCAGCGTATAAACAATATAATTTTGGTAGGACCCTTATATGGGCACTAGGTCTAAACATGGACCGATGTTTATCAAAATCAATAGGCATCGTCCTTGGGCCGACATAAGTCGGTGTACCAAGTTTCATCAAAATATCTTAATATTTGCGACCTGTAGAGTGCGCACAAGAATGCATGGACAGACAGACGGACGGACGGACGGACAGACGGACATCGTTAAATCGAAATAAAAAAAAAAATCTGAGCCGATCGGTATACTATAAGGTGGGTCTAGGACCAATATTTTTTGGTGTTACAAACATCAGCACAAGCTTATAATACCCTGACCACATAGTGGTGTAGGGTATAATGATGCTGCAGAAAAAAAATGCTAAATTATTTTAGTAATATAGGAACAGCAGAAATAAAACTGTTAAATATACAGAATTTTAATTATATTTGAGCTAATTTTTTGTTAATGGAAAATAGCAAATTACCTGCTAAAATCAGCAAAAAATTTTCATAAATAATTAGTAGCCTAAAAAATCACCAAAAAATTTAAAATTTTCGAAGTTTTTTTTCGATTTTTTAAATGCAAATAAAAATCGAGCCTTTTGAAAACAGTTTACAATTTTTTAGCAAATATTTCTGCTGATTTTAGCAAAATAGACTGCTATTTGCATTCAACTAAATTCAGCCTAAAAATAGCTAAAATTTTGTAGATATAATAGTTTATTTTTGCTATTTCCAGTCTACTTATATTTAGCAAAATTGTCTGTATATTTTACAGTTTTAATTTTGCTGTTCTTATTTTAATAGTATTCAGTAAAGAAATTTGCTAATTTTACCATTTTTCCTCCTATTTTTACAGATTTATTTCTATGAGTGTACAATTCTTTCAAATGCAATATTTTGATTAAAATATTAATATTTTTCGCCATACTGAGTATTGGATTTTATTATTTTTATTTATTATATGTAGTTTCGAATAAAACTAAGTAAAAATCACAACGAATTAGATAAAAACTAATTTTTGAAATTTTTTTTAACCAAACCTATTTTTTATCTAAAAGTTGTAAAACTTTTTTAAGGATAACGTACGAAAAATATTGATGTATGTTTTTTAAATGTAACGTACAGGAAAAAAATTGCCGTGTCTTAAATGGCAGTAGTCGCAGCCATCATCCGGTATGCATTTAGTTGATAAATTCCATAATAAATTGCTTGATCTCCTGCACTAGTAAGGTCATTGTGCGGCATCTCTAATCAGCACAAACTCATATAGCCTGTTAAACAGAATAGTACACTCATAAAAAAATTAGTACAAAAGTTCGTTAAGCGCGTTGTGATTCAAATGAACCAATTTTTTGTTATTTTGTTTTAAAATTTAGGATTGAATTAATTTTTCTTGTAAATCTTAGTATGTTTTTTAACTAACTTTTCATGCTAATTTTTAGTAATGTTCGTTTCTTAATTTTACACATTTTTCAGCTAATTTAAACCACAATTATTTCCAAATGATTATATTTTTGTGTCTCTACTCCCCATATCACACAGAGATGGCACTATACTTTCATATTTTTTATTGTATAATTACAAGACTAAGTGAGATAGAGCAAAATGGACAAAAATTCGTTACTCTGTACCTATAAGTTCCTTATAAACCACCAATACTCCCAGTAGTAACTATGGGCCTGTCTGGCGACAGGTGCGCAGAGTCCACCTAGCTTACCTAAATTTAGCAGGCGCAAATACAGATTCTATTTCTGGTTTTCTTAGCAGAATTTTGAACTATTATACACTCAAAATATTATTACAATAACTGACTGTAGTTTATTTAAAAAGTTATATCTATTTTCAAATGGTTTTAGAGTTAAAATATTTTTATTTAAAAAATAAATTATATATAAATGCGGATTTTCTGTTACATTTAGGCCCAATTACTGAATGTCGAGTTAATGTTTTCATTTAAAATGCTTTGTTAAAAAAAGAAACCCTTTTAGATTTGTAATTTTTAAGTCAGTTAAAAAAGCGAAATAAGCTAAATATCATTTATTCTTGCGGATTTTGTAAATTCGTTGATAATTAAAAAAACGAAATAAAAAAATCATTATTTTTTGGGATTTTGTAGTTAAATAGTTAACAGTTAAAGTTCTTTTGATTTCAATGAAAAGATAGTAGACCCGTTATCAAGTGATTATACCCTACACCACTAAGTGGTCAGGGTATTATAAGTTTGTGCTGATGTTTGTAACACCAAAAAATATTGGTCCTAGACCCACCTTATAGTATACCGATCGGCTTAGAATTTTTTTTTATTTCGATTTAATGATGTCCGTCCGTCCGTCTGTCTGTCTGTCCATGCATTCTTGTGCGCACTCTACAGGTCGCAACTATTAAGATATTTTGATGAAACTTGGTACACCGACTTATGTCGGCCCAAGGACGACGTCTATTGATTTTGGTGAACATCGGTCCATGTTTAGACATAGTGCCCATATAAAGGTCCTACCAAAATTATATTGTTTATACGCTGCAGGTCGCAAATATTAATATATTTTGATGAAATTTGGTACACAGACCTATTTTGGCCCAGGGACGAAGCCTATTGATTTTGGTGAACATCGTTCCATGTTTAGACCTAGTGCCCATATAAGGGCCCTACCAAAATTATACTGTTTATACGCTGCAGTTCTGCAGTTTTTTTTTATTTCGATTTAATGATGTCCGTCCGTCCGTCTGTCTGTCTGTCCATGCATTCTTGTGCGCACTCTACAGGTCGCAACTATTAAGATATTTTGATGAAACTTGGTACACCGACTTATGTCGGCCCAAGGACGACGTCTATTGATTTTGGTGAACATCGGTCCATGTTTAGACATAGTGCCCATATAAAGGTCCTACCAAAATTATATTGTTTATACGCTGCAGGTCGCAAATATTAATATATTTTGATGAAATTTGGTACACCGACTTATGTCGGCCCAAGGACGAAGCATATTGATTTTGGTGAACATCGGTCTATGTTTAGACCTAGTGCCCATATAAGGGTCCCCCCAAAATTATATTGTTTATACGCTGCAGGTCGCAAATATTAAGATATTTTGATGAAATTTGGTACACCGACCTATATCAGCCCAAGGACGAAGCCTATTGATTTTGGTGAACATCGGTCCATGTTTAGACCTAGTGCCCATATAAGGGTCCTACCAAAATTATATTGTTTATACGCTGCAGGTCGCAAATATTAGGATATTTTGATGAAATTTGGTACACCGACCTATGTCAGCCCAAGGATGAAGCCTATTGATTTTGCTTAACACCGGTCCATGTTTAGACCTAGTTCCCATATAAGGGTCCCCCCAAAATTATATTGTTTATACGCTGCAGGTCGCAAATATTAAGATATTTTGATGAAATTTGGTACACAGACCTATGTTGGCCCAAGGACGAAGCCTATTGATTTTGGTAAACATCGGTCCATATTAAGACCTAGTGCCCATATAAGGGTCCCCCCAAAATTGGCTTGGTTACAAACTGCAGGTCGCAAATATTAAGATATTTTAATGAAATTTGGTGCGCTGACTCACCTTATAGAAAATTTTGACACAAGCCCCATTTTAACCCATTCGAATTTCGGATCCAAACATTAGTTGGCTTTTACCCAGACTGGTGTAGGGTATTGTATAGTCGGCATGCCCGACTTTAACCTTTTTACTCGTTTTAAATTACATTTTCAGTTAAAATAAACTACAAACTCATTTCAGTGTACGGGCTTTTTATGGATGTAGTCTGAAGAGTGGTGTAAGGTATCAAAATGTTAAAGAAAATTAAGGATTTTTAAAGAGGTTTTTAATGCAATTTCCGAGTTTTGCAGACTATAATAGTCTATAAAAAATAGTATTATCCAGAAATAAAAGTGCAAGAAATACGGAAAATAATATTCAATTAATCTTATTGAAATAGAACGCATTTAATAATAATACGTATTAAAATTCTAAGAAGTTTTGTAGTAAAAACTTCTTTAAATGATACGATTAAATTATATTCATCAAGCAAAATGCCACAAATAAATAAAGTTTGATTAAAAATTTCTAATTTAAAGCATAATTTTTCTGTAAAATTCAAATCACAAAATATCGTGAGAAAATACGTGATACAGGAATTACAAGCGTTGAACAAAAGTTAATTAAAATAATAAATGAAACCTTATCATTTTCAAATATATGCGACAAAAAAAAATTATGTATTGCAAAATTTATTGAAATATATTTTAAATAATGTATACCGGCGCTGTTCTGAGTTCCGAATCCACATAAAAAAATTCTAAAGTGAAACATTAATATATAAAAATTTATTTTAAAATAGGTCTATAAATTTTAAAATTTATTTGAAACATCATATATCCGACATTTTTAATTCCGTGTGATTTTTCAAATCCATTCTAATTTAAAAGTTTCGGAGCTCAGAACAGGGGGTGCCTATCTTGCTAAAAATATACACTCAAAAAAATATAGAAGAAACGGCAAAAAAAGTTTTTTAAATTATAAATTAAATTATCTAAACCTTGCTATTGTTAGCTAAAATTTGGCTAAATTAATATAAGGTTTTAGTAAAATGAACAACATTTTTCGCTTTCAATGGGGATTTATAGAATAAAAGGATTAAATCCACATTTATTTTTGGAAATTATAGGGTTTTACAATGACTCCTTTTAAGGCATGCATTGTTTGAATTTGAAATACGATTTATACATTTTTTACAATCTTATATTTTTTCTAAGTGTATAATACATATACGAGTATTACTGATAAGCATAAATAATTTTTAATAAAAATAAATTCCCACAAAACCAAATATTTTGCTTATTACTTTTTATTTTGTGTACGCGCGCAAATCGTTTGTAATATCACAGCTCAGAACACAGAATGGAACAAGTTTTAATTAATATCCAAATCAGTATGTTTTCATATGTTGCTGATATTTTAGAGGTCAGATTTAGAAATGTTCGAATTGATAAGAAATGTTCTTTCGTCAAGTTAAACTGAATATTGCAACAATGTTTTTTTAGGCCGCCGGTTTTTTTGTTATTTTTAATTAAAATTCAATTCCCACGTTATTGAAGGATAGATATGAGAAATTAAAATAAAGTAATAATTATGTTTTTGATAACAATTTAAAATTTAAATAATCTTAAACAAACATTCGTATTAAATTGTGTTAATATTGTATTTTTAAACTCAGGAACTTAAGCATTAATCTTCAATTGCCATGTACTAAAATAAGGCCGATACATCAAGTCATACAAGATAAATGTTCGAGTATCTTATAGTAAAATTTGGGTTTTTACAATTCGAAATCCTTATCGTTCAAGAACAATATCGTCCAATTAAATATATATTTAAATTTTTTTTAAGTGTCAAATGTGACTTATTTTTAAAAAATTATGAAGATAAGCTTATTTAACACTAGGTCACATCAGTCATTTGGATAGTTGAAGACTTTGTATAAAAATAAAAAAAAATATATATATATATAATTCTTTAAACATTTTTCGGCCAAACTGAACCGCAACAGATCTTTTAGCGAATCTTTTTTTCCTATTAGAGATATATGGAACTGAAGCTAAAAAGTTAATGCACTCCAGAACGTGTTAAAAGTTTTTGAAAATTACTGTTTTGTATTTTTCTTAAAACTATGCCCAATCGAAAAATAATAACCGTCTCTGAATATATTTTAACTTCCAATTAAAATTAAGAAGCTAAAATCAAAAAGTATACCTTTCAAAAGAAAAAAAAATATGTTAAAATTTTCGTCGAAACTACTAAAAATGAGTTAAAAACAAGGTTGGTTACCGCTATCGTAATAATACCGTTATCGATAAAATACCGTTTCAAATTGAATACCGTTACCGTTACCAATACCTCTAAAAAGTTTCCAAATACCGTTATCGTTACCGACACCATTATTTTTATGAGTAGTTAGCGTTATTTTACCGGTATTTATTAATTTATACACTGAAAATATTATTACAGTAACTGACTGTAGTTTATTTAAAAAGTTATCCGTACATTTATTTTTAAACGATTATACAGTTCAAATACAAAGAAATATATTTTTTAACTGTTGTTGTTTTTTATTTAAAAAATATTTTACATATAAATACGGATTTTCTGTTATAGTTAATATTTTCATTTAAAATGGATTTTGTAGTTAATTTTTTGAAATTTAAAAAAACGAAATAAATGAAAAATCATTATTTTTTAAGGTTTTTGTAGTTAATTTATTAACATTTAAAAATAAATGAAAAGTTCTTTTGATTTAAATGAAAAGTCAGTAGACCGGTTTTCAAGTGATTTTTCATTTATTTTAAATAACATTTTCAGTTAATTTAAACTACAAACTATTTTGAGTGTATAAAAAATGCAAAACTTTAAAGTTTTTTATAATAATCTTGAGTTGTTTTTATAAAAAAAAAAATTATAGATAATAATTTCAATTATTGAAACTACCAGCATTGAATTTAAAGTTTATAATCTGGGATTTTAACGATTAAAATGAAAAATATGCTAAGTTTTTATTTGTTTTTGTATGTTTGTAACGATAAAGGTATACCGTTACCGAAACAGTCTTAAATACCGTTACATTTACGGTTACCTTAATAAACAAAATTCGATACCTTTACCGTTACCCTTACCGTTATTCGTTTCGGTAACCAACCTTGGTTAAAAATTATCTTGCAGAAAAAAAAACCGAAGAAATTACCAGATTATTTTTGCTTAATATTAGTAAGATAAGAACAGCAAAAGTAAAACTGTTGAATATACAGAATTTTAATTATATTTGCGTTAAATTTTTGTTAATAGAAAATAACAAATTAAACTGCTGAAATCAGCAAAAAGTTATCCTAAATAATTAGTAGCCTAAAAAAATCACAAAAAAATTTAAATTTCCAAGTGTTTTTCGATTTTTTTAATAACAAATAAAAATCGCGCCTTTTGAAAACAGCAGTTTACGATTTTTTTTAGCAAATATTTTCCTTAATTTAACAGCATAGACTGCTATTTGCATTCAACAAAATTTAGCTTAAAACTAACAAAAATGTTGTAAATATAACAGTTTGTTTTTGCTATTTTTAGTCTACTAATATTTAGCAAAATTTTCTGCAGATTTTACAGTACAATTTGTCATTTTCAATTAACTAAAACATAATTTCAAGATAACTGAAATTATGTAAATTTAACAGTTTTATTTTTGCTGTTCTTATTTAACTGGCATTTTTTTCTGCAACATCATTTTTAAATAATTTTTAGTTGCTTTTTCTGCTATCTTTACAGATTTATTTCTATGAGTGTAAGCATAGATCTATGATTCGTTACCTGTAACGATCTTTGAAGTACCGCTATTGTATTTCTTTTTGAGCTGTTGTTATAAACTTATACATACCTACACTCAAAAAAAAAAGTCAGTAAAGTCAGCAAAAAATGTTGCTGTGTCAGCAAATTTTTAGTCAGGAGCGTGCTTGCAAAAAAGTTGGTAATTTCAGCAAAAGGTTTGCTGAAAATCAGCGAGCTGATTTTTACCAAAAAAAAAGTAATCTTCAGCAAAAGTTTTGCTAACATTTAGTCGACTGCAAGTGAAAAAAATCCTTGCTAAAATCACTAAACTTTTTGCTGAATATTAGTAGACTGAAAAAAACTCAAAAAACTTGTAGCGAAATTTTAATTTAGTTAATTTATTTGCTGAAAATTTAAATATAGAATATGTGTAGAGTTTTTTTCTTTTTTTGTCATTTCCGTTTCCAGACAAGCTGCGACATCTACATCTTGTCTGTCTGGTTGTCGTCCACGCTATGCATGCGGTTATCAGCACAATTTTTGTAGCAAAATAATTTAGTAAAACATTAGTTCAAAATTAGTTTAGTGTTAAAAAATATAACTAAAATTTTTGCTGAAAACGGAATTTCAGCAAAAAAAATTGCTGAAAACTAGTACACTTGATATACAAGACGTTTTACTAACTTTTCTACTAACTTATTTTTTTGAGTGTAAGGTAACCTCAATCACAGATGACAATCTTGCATTACTAGTTTTTGCACAGCACCAATGTTTTCTGGCAGAACAACTGATTTTGGAGGACTTTCGAAATTGTCTAGGTAATTCACATCAAAAATCGTACTAAAGCTTGCCCGAAAATTTTCACGTGTTAATTCCATTTTTTTGCTGACATCTTTTTTCACTTTTTTGTAAACAACACAAATAATGCTCAAATGACAAAAAGTAACAAGCAAGGTTATGGTCAAATGTTAAAATATAAGTAGTGGTCATCGAGTATTTGTCTTTTATTGGGTTATCGCTACTTACTATTTTCAGAGTTGCATTTTGGGCGGAAAAAATATACCAAAATGTGACCCCGCAAAGCTTAAAAAGATATTTTTTTTTAATCAATTCGCATAAAATTGAATATTTTATAATAATTTTAAATCAATGATTTTATATTGAATAAAGTGAGATAATGATTTGGTCTAATTTATATTGATTCAGTTTTGATTCGACTGAATAATTTGTTTTAAGAGATAATTCGCGAAGTATAAATCAAATCAGAACTTTGAAGAATTGATTCAAAAAGAATTATTTTAATAAAAGCTGATTTATAAAGATAATTTTTACCGGCAAAACTGTTGAGTATATAGAAAAACGTTATATGAACAGATTAAAGGAATTGTAATTTTTAATTATACCCTACACCACTATGTGGTCAGGGTATTATAAGTTTGTGCTGATGTTTGTAACACCAAAAAATATTGGTCGTAGACCCGCCTTATAGTATACCGATCGGTTCAGAATTTTTTTTTATTTCGATTTAACGATGTCCGTCTGTCCGTCCGTCCGTCTGTCTGTCTGTCCATGCAATCTTGTGCGCACTCTACAGGTCGCAGCTATTAAGATATTTTGATGAAATTTGGTACGCAGACCTATGTTGGCCCAAGGACGAACAAGTTTGATTTTTTTGAACATCGGTCCATGTTTAGACCTAGTGCCCATATAAGGGTCCTACCAAAATTATATTGTTTATACGCTGCAGGTCGTAAATATTAAGATATTTTGACGAAATTTGGTACACAGACCTATGTTAGCCCAATAACGCAGCCTATTGATTTTGGTGAACATCGGTGCATGTTTAGACCTAGTGCCCATATAAGGGTCCTACCAAAATTATACTGTTTATACGCTGCAGGTCGTAAATATTAAGATATTTTGATGAAATTTGGTACACAGACCTATATTGGCCCAATAACGCAGCCTATTGATTTTGGTGAACATCGGTCCATGTTTAGACCTAGTGCCCATATAAGGGTCCTACCAAAATTATACTGTTTATACGCTGCAGGTCGTAAATATTAAGATATTTTGACGAAATTTGGTACACAGACCTACATTGGCCCAATAATGCAGCCTATTGATTTTGGTGAACATCGGTCTATGTTTAGACCTAGTGCCCATATAAGGGTTCTACCAAAATTATAATGTTTATACGCTGCAAGTCGCAAATATTAAGATATTTTGATGAAATTTGGTACACAGACCTATATTGGCCCAATAACGCAGCCTATTGATTTTGGTGAACATCGGTCTATGTTTAGACCTAGTGCCCATATAAGGGTCCTACCAAAATTATACTGTTTATACGCTGCAGGTATTAATATTAAGATATTTTGATGAAATTTGGTACATAGACCTATGTTGGCCCAAGGACGAAGCCTATTGATTTTGGCGAACATCGGTCCATGTTTAGAACTAGTGCCCATATAAGGGTCCCCCCAAAATTGGCTTGGTTACAAACTGCAGGTCGCAAATATAAAGATATTTTAATGAAATTTGGTGCGCTGACTCACATTATAGAAAATTTTGACACAAGCCCCATTTTAACCCATTCGAATTTCAGATCCAAACAATACACCAGAGTGGTGTAGGGTATTGTATAGTCGGCATGCCCGACTTTAACCTTTTTACTCGTTTTTTTTTTAAATTGTTTGAGCCATATCGTACTAGTGGTTCTCGAGTTATGTCAAAAAAAAGACCACCAAAGTTCAAATCGATATATCTCGATTCCTAGAGGTGACCCAGCGAAACGCCGGGACACGTATAACTTCTTTTTTATCGATATAACTTTCCCCGGTAGTTTGAACCCTTCCCGATCACTGACCCCTACCATTTGTCTCACAGTGTAATCGTATTTTAACTATAAATTAATTTTTCGATTTTATACTGGCAACACTATTGTTTATTTTCTCTATTCTCCCAAATAAGTCGTAAGTGATTTACAAATTTAGTAAACGATTGACTTGCTAATCGGAAGTGAAAATGAATTTCCTTAAATTAGAGAACTAATGATGTGCTAAGATAAATTTAAAAGCCATTAAAAAAAAATTTTTTTTTTATTTATAAAGCAAATCAATGGAAATGTGTGTAAAAAAGTAATCTTTTAGAACATATTATTCAAAGCATACAAAAGTAATCGAATTTCGAATAATGTTTTGACAGTCTGTTCATCACCATTGTTTTAATTTTCTTTTTAATTTTATTTTTACATTTTTTTTGGAAATTTTTTCGAAAATGGTTATTGGCTAAGCAATTGTTGTAGTTTTTTTCAGTTTGATGGATGCATGTTGTTGGAAGCCACACATTCTAGGGATGGGATGGCTTTTATAAATCATTTCATGCCTGAAAATGAAATAATTAACAATTAAATGGTGGCTTTCTCACTCCAAACTTTAGAAAAGATTTAAAGTTAGTGAGTACCAAGTATAAACCTTTATTATTTTCTTCATTATTAAGCAAATATGAATACTGTTTTTCACAAATTAGCTTAAAATCCTGCAATAAGACTGTTGTAAAAGCTTATGAATTAGACCAATAAAATATAATTTTGTATGATCTTTTTCAAAACTTTAAATTTTTTAAATATAGGATTTTAAACGAAACGCAAAACTAAAATAATTTACGCTTTGTAGGAACAAGCTTTAACCCAAAAATGCGAGGACCTAAAATGTTTTTCTTAAGTATGTATTTGGCATGTATCAAAACAATTTTGCGATAAAAGCAAAAATCTCGAAAATTTTGTAAAAACACAATCCATATGGCGTACTTTAAATTTTGCATGACAATATTGTATAACTGCCATAAGTTGTCAATATCGAATATACATACATATATTGTATTTGAAGTAGTGCTGCTAAATTCGGTTACTTTTCAATTCTCGATAATACTCGATGCTTTAAACGGCTTTTTAATTTGAATTTTTTTTTTTTTTAATTTTTAATAAAATTCTTCGAAAATGTTTACATTGCTTCAATATTAAAATTTATAAACACATTTTTAAACTTTTCCTACCAACTATTCATTATGTTTTTCATAGTTTTTTAACATATACTTTTAAATATTTTACTTTTGATTTTCTTCTTTTAGCAGAATTGTAGTTGTGTGATATTTTAGCGGGGTCACATTTTTATGGTACATATTTTAGCGCAGTCACATTTGTACATCTTTGTTCCGTCCAAAATGCAAATCTGAAAATATCGAGTAATAGTTTTAGGTATAGAGTACCCATAAAAAAGACAAATACTCGATACCCACAACTCATATTTTTACCACCACTAATTTGAGGCAGTAATAAAATTTACCGAAATGATTCCAAAATTGTGCATCTGCTAAAACGTACACACTGAGTTGAATGGTGATATTGTTTTTTTGGCGATGAAGCGCCTTTTCAAAATCTGAATGGGTTTTTTCAAATCCAAAACAGATATTGCAAAAAGTGCTCGATAGAAGATTTCCATTTCTATCGCAAAACTATTCTGAGATATTCCAAGTACATATGTTAATCCAGAAAAATATTTTGGGTACTCGAATATTTAGAGCTAAAACTTGCACAGCAAGAACATATTTAAAGTTCGAAAAAAGTACAAAATATCCTCTAACATATCTTGGATATAATACTTGCAAATTATACTGGTTCAAATTTGAAAAAAATGATTCCTTGTTCAAGTGAATCACACTGTATGTGGTACCGTTAGAAAATAAAAAGAGAAACTAAACCACTATGAAATTTAAAATTAATAAATTTGTTTGTTTTATCAAGAGGGACTTCGTAGTGTAATTATTATATTTTTTTTATTTAAAAATAACTTATATTAGCATTTCTTATAAGGATAGTCACCCAACTGTAGATTTCCGATTTGAATGTGTGGTACTAAATTAACCCTGAAATTCTCTAAATTATATGTACTCTGTTCCTTCACTATCATGCATGTAGTTGCACACAAAATTATAAGAAATTTTTAAGTTGAAAAGGAAATACTTTAAAACTAGTTTCAGTTACTAATTTCCTTGAATCAATTACTTTTTGAATTGATTTTGCATCTACCACGAGAAGAATAGCATTAATTATTTGAAATTGTTAAAGACAGTAATATATTAGACATTAGCGGACTTAGGCCGGTCTGGACCCTAGACTACTTTTTGCCCACCACAGAATTTAAAAAAAAATCTGGCTATAATTCTTGTTCTATGATTACTTTTTTTTAATATCAGTTAATTCTGTGGTTTTGATTGGGAAAATTTCTTATAGTGTTGTTAACTTTATTTTAAAATCTGTAAAAAAAAAAAATTTGGTCATGTTTAAGGCACTGTCATTTTAAGTCTGGCGACCATTTGTAGAAAAAAATAATGCAAGACTTAAGGAAATTTTATAGGAATTTCAAAAATATACAGTTTTTTTAGAATTGATCAGTACTCGCAAAATTTTACTATGTGTTTTGATAGAAAGTCGATATCGCTTATTTTTCATTAAAAGCCACGCCTACTTAAAACAAGTAACAAAATAAAAAAACACAGACGTCACGCTAAAATTCTTCATAATTTTCTGAACTATCTCCTCGCATTTTTGGGCGAATCTATCCACTATTTTGATCTTTAAAAATGAAGGCAACGAGAATATAATTACACTCAGAAAAAAGATTGAACTAAAGTGAACTAAACTGTAGTTCAAAATGAACTCCAGAAAAGTTCATTGAAATAAGTTAAATTTTACTTAAAGTAGCGAAAAAAAACTTAAAATTTGGAAAATTTACTAAATGTGAGTAAAAAAAAATAGTTCATAAACTCAGGAATAGTTCAAAATTTTACTCAAATTATTTAACCAAAAATTAGTAAAATTGTTATAATATTAAGTATATTGTACTCATTTGTAGAAAATAATTTTAGCTTCTGAATAGTTTATTCTGTTGAATTTAGTTTACTTTAATTTTCTGTGTTAAATTTTAGTTTAAGTTAAAGTTAATTGATTCAAGTTCATAAATTTACCAAAATACAGTACATAGCTTAACTTAAGTAGAGGAATTTAAACTCTTCCAAAAATAAAAAAAATCAATATTTTTCCAAGTTTGGTTTGGCATTCAGATTTAGTAAACATAAACTAAAATGTTTGTATAATTTTTTAAAAAATATTTAAAAAAAAATTTAAGAAAATTTTACTTAAAGCAATAAAAATTTTCTTAATAATAGTTTATTTTCCTACAAATTATTTAACTTGACAAAATTCTATTAACAAAGTTTATTATGAACTTTTCTATCATTCAAAATAAGTTTATATGAACTTCCAAAGCAAAAGTATGTATTGTTTGAGTAATCTGTTATTTTCAATAAAACTGGTTTTTATATATGTGTGGAAAATACTTTATAAAACAGCAACTACAAAAAGAATAAAGCATTAAACACATAGACGACTGCAGCTACACGACTACAGCCTGTCAAAAATAAAATACACACGTTTATATGAAAACGATTATTTTGACACCAACACAGCTACACGGCTACACGACTACTTTTGCCGCTGTAGTCAACTTAGGATAATTTCTATTTTTGTTGGCTACAAAACAAAAATAGTGTTGACAATATAACAAAATATGTAAAACAGGACAATTTTTCCCGCTAGAGGCGAAATAAAATCGCTAGTTCTGACTAGAAAATCACCGTTTTGGGAACACTGAAGAAACAGCTGTTTATATTTTACAATTGTTTGAAGGTTTCATTAATTTATATTTGGAAATAACTTTATTGTGATGTTTTGTAAAAAAAAATGGATCTTACAAAATTAACAAAATATTCCTCAGCCATTATTTTAGAAGCACAAACCAAAAAAGATTAACATTTATCAAAATGTCAAATATTTAGGATTATCTGTTTACATGTTGCTGTCGTTTTCAAAAAAATTAAGTAGCTGACTACACGACTACAATTGCAGCCAGCAGCATTTGTAGTCGTGTAGTCGTGTAGCTGCAGTCGTCTATGTGTTTAATGCTTAAAGTAGAAGTGAGTAACTAGAAAGAGAATAAATAAAATAAATCAGTATGCAAGTTCTCGTTGACCTATACACATCGTGCGGGGGTGTTTTTAATAATCATATAAAAATATTTAATTTGTTTAAAAATAATTTGATTTAAAAATATTTAAAAGTTAAATATTAAAATTTAATAAAGTGTGTGTTGTGTTGTAAAAATTGGTAAGTATTAAACAGATTAATTAATTAAAACAATGTAAAAAAAAAGTGAAGAAAAACATGTATTATTTGTGAATGTATGCGTAGCTTGGCGTCCTTTTTTCAGTTTATATATTTTCAATTTTAGTTTAGTGAACTGCATGTTAACTAAAATTAGTTAACATATTGTTCTAATTTAACTAAGAAGGAATAAACATTGAACTTAAAAAAGGAAGCCAAGCTACAAATACATGCACAATCATTTTTGTTTCTCACATGTTTTATAAGATTTCTCAATACTTAAATTTTAGTTCAGTTGAACTTAGTTACTGTCAAAAGTTAAAAGTACAATATGAATCTAATTACACATTTCTTTATACAGAATAAAAGTAAACTAACTTTTTCTTTTCATATAGTACTTTTAACTATTTATATTTTAAGTTTAACTTAATTATAGATCATGTATGAAAATTAGTTTAGTTGAACTTAAATATGTACCTTCATAAATAAATCGCTTTGGTTTTAGTTTAGTTTAAACAATGATCAATTTGTATTCCTAAGTTCAAAATGAACTAAAATTATTAGCAACTTATAGTATTGCAAAGGTTAGAAAATTAGTTTAGTTGAACTAAAAATTAGTTTAATTGAACTAAAAGTTAAGTAATATGACCTTTTATAAAAAAAAAACGCTCTAGTTATTTTTATTACATTGAAGTTTAAAATATGGCCAAATTACATTGTTTTAGTTTATTAAACTAAACTGTATTTAAAATACATAATATTATAAACTTCAAGTTCGAAATGAACTAAACTGAACTAAATTGTTAGCTACTCATATAAACTCAATAATAAATTTCCATACTTTTAATAAAACTGTACTTGTTACTTGTTACCAGTTACTTATAAAATAACACTTCAAGTTTAATTTAACTAGATTTTAGTTCAAAATATTAATATTATTGCAAAGTTCTAACTAGTTTAATTGAACTAAAAGTTAAGTTATATGAACTTTTATAAAGAAGTCGTTCTAGTTATTTTTATCATACTTGAATTGAAGTTTAAAATATGGTCTAATTATATTGTTTTAGTTCAAGCTAAACTAACCTGTACTAAAAATACATATTAAAACCATATATTTTTTTAGTAAAACTTGACAGTATTTTTAAAATTTATATTTGAAAAGTGTGTTTATAAAAACTACCTTTTTATTAAAAAAGTGCCTTACATAAAAATATTTTTTATAAAAAGTACCTTTTATAAAAAATACTTTTCCTAAAATGTAACTTTTATAAAAAGAACCTTTCGTACATCAAATTTCAAGTATTTTCTTTAAACCGAATGAATGTGTACAACTTTCGGAACAAGGTTGACTCTTTTACAAAAAGTACCTTTTACAAAATGTACCTTTTATAATAAGTATCATTTATAAAATATACATTTTATAAAAATACCTTTTATTAAAAAAGTAATTTATAAAAAAAATGTGTTTTCCTCTCTTGATATTATTTTCAGTTTATGGAGAGCCAAGTGAAGCTGACGATTTGTTGGAAGTGCTGGTTGCTCTAAAAGAGGAGCAGTTTATGCACATACATATTTCCCAGTAAGTTTCAGACTTTAATGGTATATCGTATTATATTAAATGATATTAGTTCCCAGCAAAATATTGGTAATGACACCTCATTACTATCAGCATTACCAAAAATAATATATCATTACCTTCTGCATTATTTTATAATATAAAATAATAATGACTAATAACGGCATATTGTATTCATTGTTTCTAAATATAAAATAATGACTTACTCGTAATATTTTAAATAAATACTTTTTACACAGTTAAATTTTATACATTTTTATTTATTATATGTAAATATGTTTTATGTTTAAATTTTTATGACGAGTCCTAAAATTACACATTAGAAAAAACTTAAATTTTCCTGAATGTATTTTCTTAAGCTAATAGTATTTGCTTAACTCCTTATTTTTAAGAATCAAGTAAGCAATCGGATAACCACTTATAATTCAACTTTTTGTAAGCATGTGTGTAACCACTTATTATTCAAAATCTCATAACTACTTATTTCTCATTTTTTCGTAAGCGAGCGGGTAAGCGTGACTACTTATAAAAACGACCACGCCAAACAAAAATAATGAGCTTAGACGCCAAAAAATAAGTTGTGCGGAGCTATGAATTTCTATTATATAACCACTTATTTGGTAATGAAAGATTTTGCTGGGTTATTTATCCATTTCGTTTCGGTTGCGATTATATAATATTATAATTATATGCATATGTGACCTTCTCCGAGAAAAGGGACCTAGTGTGTCAAAAAACGGGAACTTGGGAAAATCGATAAAAATGAGAAAAACATTAAAATTTGAAACTTTAAATGCGTTCTTCTCAAAATTCATTTTAACACACTAGGTCCCTTTTCTCGGAGAAGGTCACATATGTAGATTTTTAATTGGAATTTAAAATTTGTCTAAATAACATTGCGTGACGGCAAACAAATGACTTTATTATACCTTGTAAAAATTTTCGTGAATATTCGATTCCTATTCGATTTCAAAAAAATAAATATTTAAAATACTAATAATTCGATATTTTATTAGCAAATGTAAATGGTTTTCGAGTTTGCGCTTTAACGTAATAATGCTGTTTGTTGACAAGAATGTAAAATATGTAAAAAACGATGCAAACTCAGTATAATACTATATAAGTTTTTTTGGTTTAAGCTTTAAACGTATTTACAAAGATTTTGAAACATTACTTTCGCATAAATACTAAAAAACTTAAAAAAATTAAAATTTTACATATTTGCAGTCTCTTTTTTGCAACGATTTCCTTTAAGTGGTCAATTAGTGAAGCCTAAGGACCTCTAGTGTACCTTAGCCACAGAGCCGTGCGTCACGAAGAGCGTCCCTTCATCATAGTTCACTTTAGAAGAACTCTAATTGGCCATAAAAAGGTTCTGACTTTGTCACAGCTTATTATGTTTCAGGGTTTCCTGAAGTACATTTTGTAAATTGTTTACATTATTGCAAATAATATAATACTCAGTTTTTGAATACATGTATTCATATTAAATTTTAAATAATTATATTAATAATAAAACATGTTAATAATTCAGAACAATGAGGGTATTCACGATTTAATACTTTAATGGTATATCGTATTAAATTAAATGCTATTAGTTCTTTATCCATTTCGTTTCGGTTTCGATTATATAATATTGTAATTATATACATATGTAGATTTTTAATTGGAATTTAAAATTTGTCTAAATAACATTGCATGACTGCAAACAAATGATTTTATTATACCTTGTACAAATTTTCATGAATATTCGGTTTTTGTTCGATTTAAAAAAATAAATATTTAAAATACTAATAATTCGATATTTTATTAGCAAATGTAAATGGTTTTCGAGTTTGCGCTTTAATGTAATAATGCTGTTTGTTGACAGGAATGTTAAATATGTATAAAACGATGCAAACTCAGTATAATACAATATAAGTTTTTTTAGTTTAAGCTTCAAATGTACACTCATAATTTTGACCAGCACAATTTTGACCTATTTGTACGAACTTTTTTTATGAGTGTATTGACAAAGATTTTGAAACATTACTTTCGCATAATTACTAAAAAACTTAAACAATTTAGATTTTACATATTTGCAGTCTCGTTTTTGCAACGATTTCCTTTAAGTGGTCAATTAGTGAAGTCTAAGGACCTCTAGTGTGCCTTAGCCACAGAGCCGTGTATGACGAAGAGCGTCCCTTCATCGTAGTTCACTTTAGGAGAACTCTAATTGACCATAAAAAGGTTCTGACTATGTCACAGCTTATTATGTTTCAGGGTTTCCTGAAGTACATTTTGTAAATTGTTTACATTATTGCAAATAATATAATACTCAGTTTTTGAATACACGTATTCATATTAAATTTTAAATAATTATATTAATAATAAAACATGTTAATAATTCAGAACAATGAGGGTATTCACAATTTAATACTTTAATGATATATCGTATTAAATTAAATGATATTAGTTCTTTATCCATTTCGTTTCGGTTTCGATTATATATATAATATTGTAATTATATATGTAGATTTTTAATTGGAATTTAAAATTTGTCTAAATAACATTGCATGACTGCAAACAAATGATTTTATTATACCTTGTACAAATTTTCATGAATATTCGATTTTTGTTCGATTTAAAAAAATAAATATTTAAAATACTAATAATTCGATATTTTATTAGCAAATGTAAATGGTTTTCGAGTTTGCGCTTTAATGTAATAATGCTGTTTGTTGACAAGAATGTTAAATATGTATAATACGATGCAAACTTAGTATAATACAATATAAATTTTTTTAGTTTAAGCTTCAAATGTACACTCATAATTTTGACCAGCACAATTTTTACCTATTTGTACGGAATTTTTTTATGAGTGTATTGACAAAGATTTTGAAACATTACTTTCGCATAATTACTAAAAAACTTAAAAAATTTAAATTTTACACATTTGCAGTCTCGTTTTTGCAACGATTTCCTTTAAGTGGTCAATAAGTGAAGTCTAAGGACCTCTAGTGTGCCTTAGCCACAGAGCCGTGTGTCACGAAGAGCGTCCCTTCATCGTAGTTCACTTTAGGAGAACTCTAATTGACCATAAAAAGGTTCTGACTTTGTCACAGCTTATTATGTTTCAGGGTTTCCTGAAGTACATTTTGTAAATTGTTTACATTATTGCAAATAATATAATACTCAGTTTTTGAATACACGTATTCATATTAAATTTTAAATAATTATATTAATAATAAAACATGTTAATAATTCAGAACAATGAGGGTATTCACAATTTAATACTTTAAAGGTATATCGTATTAAATTAAATTATATTAGTTCTATATCCATTTCGTTTCGGTTTCGATTATATAAATAATATTGTAATTATATATGTAGATTTTTAATTGGAATTTAAAATTTGTCTAAATAACATTGCATGACTGCAAACAAATGATTTTATTATACCTTGTACAAATTTTTTTGAATATTCGATTTTTGTTCGATTTAAAAAAATAAATATTTAAAATACTAATAATTCGATATTTTATTAGCAAATGTAAATGGTTTTCGAGTTTGCGCTTAAATGTAATAATGCTGTTTGTTGACAAGAATGTTAAATATGTATAATACGATGCAAACTCAGTATAATACAATATAAGTTTTTTAGTTTAAGTTTAAAACGTATTTACAAAGATTTTGAAACATTACTTTTGCATAAATACTAAAAAACTTAAAAAAATTTAAATTTCACATATTTGCACTCTCTTTTTTGCAACGATTTCCTTTAGGTGGTCAATTAGTGAAGCCTAAGGACCTCTAGTGTGCCTTAGCCATAGAGCCGTGCGTCACGAAGAGCGTCCCTTCATCGTAGTTCACTTTAGGAGAACTCTAATTGACCATAAAAAGGTTCTGACTATGTCACAGCTTATTATGTTTCAGGGTTTCCTGAAGTACATTTTGTAAATTATTTACATTATTGCAAATAATATAATACGCAATTTTTAAATACACGTATTCATATTAAATTTTAAATAATTATATTAATAATAAAACATGTTAATAATTCAGAACAATGAGGGTATTCACAATTTAAGACTTTAATGGTATATCGTATTAAATTAAATGATATTAGTTCTTTATCCTTTTCTTGAATATTCGATTTTTGTTCGATTTAAAAAAAATAAATAATTAAAATTAAGTCATTATCAGTAACTCATTACTATATGTTTTGAAATAATGCAGAAGGTAAGTGGGTGTCATTACTTGTAGTCCAAAAAATAATGATATGTCATTACCGTTTCTACACTGGGAGGTTAAGTTGTTATTTTCTACTAACAAAAATTTAACTCAAATATTACTTACTATCTTATATTAAATTCAAATTTAGAAAAATAATGTTTTGTTCTAATTTGATTCTATTTTTCTTCTTCTCTTATTTATATGTTCTTAAACGTTGATATGGATCCCGAGTAATTATGTATTATCAAATTGCGGCAAGAATAGGTAAGATTTAATATCCCAGCAAAACCTTCACCGCAAAGGTAATAGGAGGTTTTGTTGGAATATTTCCTTTAAAATTAAATACTCTAATAAACCCAACATTTTATAGGGCTTAAACCAAGGTTGGTTACCGAAACGAATAACGGTAAGAGCAACGGTATCGAATTTCGGTTGTTTCGGTAACGGTATATTATAATATATTAATATAAATTAAGTTAAAAACATAAAAACATAAAAACATGTAAAAACTTTTCATACATTTAATATTAAGGGTGTACATACAGTTGCGAGCATAAAAAATGCAACTCTACGCTAAATCATGTAAATTTGTTTTGATTTCTTCTAATGGTTTTTTATTTGCGCTTATCTTTTGTTATTATATTCGTTGATATGTAGGTTCATATTTTAGGTCGTTTGATTTGCATTTATTTATGTGAATTAGTTTTTACCAACTGTGCGAGCAAAAAAAAATGCAACGAAAAAATAGTATGTATCAGGTAAGTATAAAAATTTAATTTATTCATGAAATTTGAACTGAATTAACCAAAATTAACTAAATCGTTTATTCTTTACAAAAAACAACTCTCAAATGATAGCCGTGCTGCTATTATTACAGCTCTTTGGGAAGGCAAACCTTTACTTGAAATCGGAACCATGTTTCTAGGAAACAAGTCCACTGTGTCAGGAATTGCAACTCGGCATTATGCTTGCGTTTATATTCATAGGAAAATAGGTAGTGGAAGACCCCGAAAAGCAATTAAAAGACAGGACAGAAATATGATTTCTATTGTTAAAGCGACCCCAATAAGACCGCCGTAGATTTTATGCACTATGCTTCTGAACATTTGGGCGCAACCGTCGGATTTCATACCGCACATAGACGCTTAAAGGAAACAAACGTCCAGCAAAGAAACCCTTCATAAGTCATGTGAATACAAAGAAGCGTCTCGATTTTGGAAAGCGTCATAAGCACTGGGCAAAAGAACAATGGGCAAAGGTTTTATTTAGTGACGAAACAAAATCAAATTTATTTGGATCCGATGGATTGAAGTTCATCCGTAGACCACCAAATAAATCGTACTCTCCTAGATACTGGAAACAACGCGTTCGACACGGCGGAGGATCCCTAATGCTGTGGGGTAAGAAATCGTTGTCTCAAATGTTACGCACTTGTTTAAATTTTTATTTTAAGGTGCATTATCCCGTGATGGTGTTGGACCAGAAGTCAAAATTGATGACAGAATAAACGCAGAGGGTCAAAGTGCTATTATTTTGCACACTCACAAAAGTTTGTCGGCAGAATCTACTGAAAGATATTTACCTTTAAAATAACTAAAACTTTTGTTATTTTTAACTGTTGAAAAATAATTAACTGATAAATTTTTACTACAAAAACTTCAAAACAACTGACAAAATCGGTAAAACCTACTGTTTTGTACAGTCAAATCTTTTTGTTTATAAAAGTATATTTTAATAAAAAAAAATAATTTTTTTCTCTCGATTACAAAATTATGTTATTACTTCAGCCTATTTAAAATTCGAAATAAAAATTCCAAACCGTTCTCCAGTTATTATGCTTTTATGCATTGGAGATACAATACAAGTATCTGAGTTTTCTTTGCAAACTAGAAATATATCAATAGTAACAAATATAAACTAAACAAGAATTTTTACAATTAAAAAAAATTCAACGAAATTTTCCATTTTTTAAATAAATAACAAAAACTACTGCTTACTGTAAAACTACTGTGTTGGTAGTTGTTTATTATGATATTAAAAATAACTGATTTAAACAACTGTTACGAAATTACAGTACTTTTCGTTAGTTGTTTTCTTAAATAACCGTCATAAAAGTTGTTTTGCTTTTTTCTATAGAAAAACAACTGTAAACTGTTAAAAACAATAACTACTGATTACTACACAAACAACTGTTATGTAGTAACTGTCAGACTTTTTTGAGTGCACATATTTTAATTTATTAACTAGAAATTTATTAATTTAGTTCAAGGCCAATTTCCTTATTATGAATTAATATAATAAGTACTGCAGAAGACTTCGAAAACTTATTTTATTGTTTGCTTCATTCGCATTCTGTTGATGTTCAGACTACACTTAATATGAGATTTTGATGCTTCAAATTGCATTGCACTACTGCCACCACTTTCTAAAGAAAACTGATAAAGGGGACCTGGAAAATCCCCGAAACGATCGTCTTTTCATTCCTGAAAGCAAAAACTCTGTGAAGTATTTGTCAGGAGAGTATCCTGATGAAGAAAATAGCAGTTTTTGGAAAAAAGTACTTATGTTAATTCATAATAAGGAAATTGGCCTCGAAGTAAATTAAAAAATTTCTAATTAATCAATTAAAAAGGTCGAAAAAACAATTTTTATTTTAAATAAAAATTAAAAACCAACAAACATTTTAATTTATTTTTTATTTGTTTCTTATTTTTTATACACATTGATTATTTTTATAGCTTACATAAAGCCATCAGTACCTGCCCAATATGATGTGCCTTCGTCCACCATCGAGGAATCGTATAGTGAAACGTATGCTTCATTCAAATAAAACTTAAAAAAAATCAAAAAGACTTTTTTCTATAGTCGATACCCTCATTTAGTGTTAAAAATACAGATTATAAGCTTTAAATTCAATGTTGGTACATAGTTTAAAAAAATAAAATTATTATCCATACATTTGTTTGTAAAAAAAATCTCAGGATTATTTAAAAAGTTTAAATAATTGCCATTCTTATTTTTTTTTTAATAAACACAGGTAAATACACACAAAAATAACGGTATCGGCAATGATAACGGTATTTGATTTTTTTTTGGTATTGGCAACGGTATTCAAAATGAAATGGTATTTAGCGATAAGGGTATTTAAACGATAACGGTAACCAACCTTAGTTTAAATCATTGATATTCATCCAACAGCATCAATTTTAATAATTTAATAATTTTAAAAATCTAAGTTAAAATTAAAATAAATTTTTTAGTTACCAGCTTTACTAACATATTTGTTTATTTTAGATCGTTGACGGGAGACGATTCCTATCTCGTGCAGAAACCGGAAGTGATTAAAACTTGTTTAGAAGACCAAATGGAATTTTGTATAAGTATTTATCATATCAAAAATGAAAAACAAGTAAATATGAAAATTAAAAAAATTAAAGTTTTTTGCAATATACATTTTTCTTAATTTCATTTCGAAATTTTTAAATTATTTTAAGTAAATCAAAGATAAATTCAGGTATTATTTAAAAAAATATTATGTTTTATGATTTAATTTAAACATTTAATTTAAAAATATCAAAACTTACTTGTTTCGAGACTCTTTATCATGAGTTTTCTATCAAAATTTTAGAAGAAAAAACTAAAAGGATTTTAAATTTTCAAAAATTTCATATAAAAACTCTGATAAAATTATTTGATCCACTATTATTAACAGGTGGTTAATACTTTTCAAAACCTGTTGGTCTAAATTTTCTGTTAGCATCTTCACTCACAAAAGTTTGTCGGTAGAATCTACTGAAAATGACAGTTAAAACAAAGGTATATGCAGTTAAAAAGGCGACAAAGGTATTTACCATTAAAATAACTAAAACTTTTTTTGTTGAAAAATAACTAAGAAATGTATTAAAAATAACTACCAATGTCGGAAAATGAACTGATAAATTTTTACTACAAAAATTTTATAACAACTGACAAAATCGATAAAAAACTACTGTTTTTTACAGTCAAATCTTTTTGTTTATAAAAGTATATTTTAATAAAATAAATATTGTTTTTCTTTCGATTACAAAAATATGTGTCATTACTTCAGCCTATTTAAAATTCGAAGTAAAAATGCCAAACCCTTCTCCAGTTATTATGCTTTTATGGATGTGAGATACAATACAAGTTTCTGATTTTTATTTGCAAACTAGAAATATGTCAATAATAACAAATATAAGCTAAACAAGAATTTTTGAAATTCAAAAAAATTCAAAAATTCAATTTTTTAAATAACTAACAAAAACTACTTATTACTGTAAAAATACTGTTTATGTAGTTGTTTATTATGATATTAAAAATAACTGATTTAAACAACTGTTACAAAATTGCAGCACTTTTCGTTAGTTGTTTTCTTAAATAACCGACATAAAAGTTGTTTTGCTTTTTTCTATAGAAAAACAACTGTAATTACTGTTAAAAACAACAACTACTTATTACTACACAAACAACTGTCATGTAGTAACTGTCAAACTTTTTTGAGTGTAGAAATTTTAAATTTTCGATTTTTAATTGGTATAACTCTTAACCAAATAGGAACACAATATTATAGTACACATACATATTTATATCTAAGTTTTTATTCATAATATTTAATATTTTGTATTAATTTTAGGTATATATATTAACTAAAATAAATCTATATTAATAAAATATAAACTTGTTTTAATAATAATTTTCTTTTACCATAGGGCACATTTACACAAAACGAAGAAATATATACTCAAATTAAGTACTTTAATTGTGTATAATATCTTATTTTGTGTTTACTTTGAATAAAAATGAACTTATTCATAGGACAATTTTATAAATTTTCTCTAAATTAGGAAATATTGTAACGTACTTCAAATAAATAAAATTTCATTACTTTAAGTTTATATTCCTAAAAATAAACTAAATTTTAGTAATTTTTCCTTATGTAGGATATTTTTCAGTAATTTTTGAACTTAATTCTTGTAATTTTAACTTAAATTTGATGAAAAAAAAAGAAACACATGGTAAACTAAAATTGAGTACAAATAACCCAATTTATAATAAAATTGGGTTTCACTTTAGTGTATATGTACTTAATTTAACGCAAATATTTCTCAAAATTTAGACCTTTTTTGGCAATGCATTAACTAAATTTCTGAATTTTTTTATTTTTTTAGTTCAATTTTATTCCCATATAATAAATTTTTGGACTAAATGCTTGTACTTTTAACTTGAATTTCATAAAAAATGAACGCATAGCAAACTAGAAATAAGTACATATTACCCAACTTCTAGTAAAATTAGGTTTAATTTTAGTTTATATATATTAATTTTATGCAATATTTCTTTAAACTTAGAACTAATTTGCCAATACATTAAACTAAATTTTTGGAATTTTTTAATTTTTTTAGTTCAATTTTATTCCCGTATAATTAATTTCTGTACTAAATGCTTATACTTTTAACTTGAATTTGATAAAAAAAAGGAGCGCATGGCAAACTAGAAATAAGTTCAAATAACCCAACTTTTAGTAAAATTAGTTTTTATTTTAGTTTATATAAACCTCATTTTATGCAATATTTCTTAAAACTTAGTACTAATTTGCCAATACATTAAACTAAATTTTTGGGATTTTTAAAACTATTTAGTTCAATTTTATTCCCGTATAATAAACTTTTAATTAGTTTTACTAAATGAATACCAATATCAAGTTTAATAAGATTCCTTTTAGTAAGTAAAATCATGAACTTGTTCGTAGTTAAAATGGCTTTAGCACTAAATCATTATCAGTTTTCCTCATTTTTAGTTCAAATTCGTCATTTTTAGTTCATCTTTTTTTTGAGTGTAGAAAAAAACTTGAATGACTCTATTTTATTGCACATCACTGTAAATTTAGTTGAATGGAAATAGCAGTCTATAATGTTAAATTATTAGAAATATTTACTAAAAAAATTTTAAAACTGGAAATGTAACAGGTTTATTTTTGCTGTTTTTATTTTATTTGTATTTAGCAAAAAAAACTGCTAATTTAACAGTTTCTTCCGCAGCATCATTCTTAACTAATTTTAAGTTACTTTTTCTGCTATTTTTATAGATTTATTTCTATGAGGGTACACTTTTGAGGATATTTCAATATATTGTAGAAGCAAAAATTCTACGAAGAAAATGTCAGTTTTTGATCACCTCGGTAATTTAAGTGGTTAAAATATGGGGTAAGAATAGGTTCGTCAGAGGTGGAAGAAAATATGAGACAGGTTGATCTTAGATTTCTTTTCTCCATCAAATATCAAAATTTTATACTAATCTGAGCGTATAACATTCCCTGCACGAGGTTTTCTTCAATCATTAAATGGATGCATTTTTCAGAGTTGTCTATAAAAACATTTGAAAATTTTGAAAATTTTATCAAAAGGTAGGGAGTTATTTTTAAAAGTCTTTTTTGTTTGAAAAAATTGCATGCATAAAGTCGAAAGTGTTTTTTAAGATTAAGGGCTGAGAATGGGCAAATAAACAGCCAAACCAAACATAAATGGGGTCCTTGCCCACCCCAGAAAAATGGTCTAGGTACGCCTATGCTGCAGCATCTTTTTTAACAAATTGTTAGTAGTTTTAACTAATTTATTTACAGACTTTTTTCTATTAGTGTACAGCTGTTTTACTGGTGGCAACACTGCTTCTATTACATCTCGCTGCGAAAGAAAAGTGTCAAGGCAAGGCAAGGCATCCTATACACAAAAAAAAAACAAATAAAAAAGGGTGAAAGATTACCAAGTGCATCAGCATTTAAATAATAACTTTTATAAGGAAGTTTGTCGATGCCCTTGGTAAAACGATTTGGAGAAATATACTATGACATTTAACTTTAAAAACTTGGTAAATTGTCCACTTTTATTTTATAACATTTTAGCAGATTGTCGTTTTGGAACGAATTCAATTTAGCAACCAAGGATATGCGAGATATTGTATGTTATGCTTATGCAAAAGGTACAATGTAATTCAGTATATTTTCAATGCTTTTTTCTCAAGTGCATTAAACCAATTTACCATCATTTTTATTTATTTTAAAAAATTAATAAATTAAAAATATTAAATGTAAACAAATGATTTCTAAATATTAAAAAATAGAAAAATATGTTGTTCCTGCCAGGATTTGAACCCATGATCATCTGTTTGGAAATAAATTGTATCCAAATCACAATTATAATTACATATATCAAATCATTTGTACATAATTACACTATGCGACAGTCAAAATCGGGATGGGATGAAACCAACGGGAAATGTTATATCGGTCAAAAACAAGTTATACGTGCCCCGGCATTTCGCTGGGTCACCCCTAGGAATCGAAATATATCTTTTTTTTTGACATAACTCGAGAACCACTAGTCCGATTTTGCTCAAACAATTTTAAAAAAATTAAAAATTACAATTCCTTTAATCTGTTCATATAACGTTTTTCTATATACTCAACAGTTTTGCCGGTAAAAATAAATGTTTGTTACCGCTACCATAAAAATGAATAACCTTTTGTTTTTTACTTTTTTTTAATATTTTAGGCAAAAAATATTTTTTTCTTCATACATTTATTTTTACCGGCAAAACTGTTGAGTATATAGAAAAACGTTATATGAACAGATTAAAGGAATTGTAATTTTTAATTTTTTTAAAATTGTTTGAGCAAAATCGGAGTTGTGGTTCTCGAGTTATGTCAAAAAAAAGACCACCAAAGGTCAAATCGATATATCTCGATTCCTAGAGGTGACCCAGCGAAACGCCGGGACACGTATAACTTCTTTTTTACCGATATAACTTTCTCCGGTAGTTTGAACCCTTCCCGATCACTGACCCCTACCATTTGTCTCACAGTGTGATTTATGTAACTACCCAGTCAGAAATCGCCAATGGTACAAAAAATCAAGCACTGGCATACCACTGGGTAACCACGGTATTAAAAATAAATGACTGGCAGAACACTCATTTGGCACGCTTTGCCAGCGTTTGCGAAAAGCGTTTTACCAGTATTTGTTTTACAAAAATTTCGGTGGTTTATAAAAGTGATTTGCCAAGGTTTGCAACCAGTGGTTATCCAGTGCTACCTAGCCAATGCTACCAGGCGTACAAAATCAATTCACTGGAAAACCAATGATTTTATAAAAATGCTGACGCTTCGTTAAAAAATGTTTGCAGTCGGAAGGTTCCGAGTTCAAATCCGGTTGCAAGCAAAAAATTTTTTTTGAATTTTTTTTTAAATTAAAATTTGTTTTATAGAATCAATTTTTTTGTTTGTGGGAAAGCTCCTTCAAGACCAACTTTTTTTTGCCCTC
Source organism: Leucophora obtusa (assembly GCA_949987735.1). Classification (NCBI taxonomy): domain Eukaryota; kingdom Metazoa; phylum Arthropoda; class Insecta; order Diptera; family Anthomyiidae; genus Leucophora; species Leucophora obtusa. Next base: position 211,006,284 of record OX465297.1, read on the forward strand.
CCAACAGTGGCATACTAGTTACAAAAAATTGTTTGCCAGTACTAGCATATTGGCACAGCCAGTAGTTGTCAAGCTATTATCACTCATTTATGTGTGTACCCGACTAAAAAAGTTGTTATATAATCATATATCACCATATATAAACCCATATATACATCCATATATAATTTGATCCGAATATTGGAATATATAATTATATCAAGCGAGATAAGCATGTTATCTCAGCTGATACAATTTGATCCGAAAAATGGGTCTATCTAACTGCATCAAATTATATATAAATACATATAATTTTATGAATATTTTCGAAGGAAATTTTAGTAAATATTATTGAGATCACTTATTTCATTCATATTAAATACTAATGCTAGATGTTTAGAACAATTTTTGCTAATATACTTGGAAATAGCTGACAAAATAAAACATTACAAAAATTTGTCGGAACAACTTTTTCTAGGTTAGAGTTTTGGTCTTTCTTATAAAATGTGTGTCTTTCTTATAAAATAAAAAATTAACTAATTAGAAATTTATTAATTCAGTTCGAGGCCAATTTTCTTATTATGAATTAATATAATAAGTACTTTTTTTCAAAAACTGCTATTTTTCTTCATCAGGATACTCTCCTGACAAATACTTCACAGTTTTTGCTTTCAAAAAACCTCTACACTTTCAGGAATGAAAAGACGATCGTTTCGGGGATTACGCCACCACTTTCTAAAGAAAACTGATGAAGGGGACCTGGAAAATCCCCGAAACGATCGTCTTTTCATTCCTGAATGTGTAGAGGTTTTTTGAAAGCAAAAGTATTTGTCAGGAGAGTATCCTGATGAAGAAAAAAAAACAGTTTTTGAAAAAAGTACTTATTATGTTAATTCATAATAAGGAAATAGGCCTCGAACTGAATTAATAAATTTTTAATTAATGAATTAAAAAGGTCGAAAAAAACAATTTTTATTTTTTAAAATAAAAATTAAAAACCAACATGATAAAAAATTAACTTTCACAATTAATTTTTTTTATGAACTTAAACCATATTTATTTCAACATATGTTTGTCTAATTTTTAAATTTAAAAGTAAAAATAATTATTTCGACCTTTAATTCCACAATAAAAAAAAAAATGTGTCCATTATTTATTTCTTAAAAATTTTTTTTAGTTTAATAAAGAGTATTTCGCCAACTATTTGAAAAATATATGTTTTATTCAATTATAAACATTTATTTATATATCAAAGTGCAAACTTCAAAACCAGATCCACAATTTCGGAGTTTTTTTTTTTAATTTTAATAGTGCAATTAAACTTTATAAAATTTTGTATAATTAGATATCATGTCAGATAAATTAATACATAAAATTAATACAATTTCATATTAACTTTGTTATATTTTTTGATATAAGATTGTTTAGAGAAGCTTATACGCCATTATATATAATTATATATAAACTATATTTGCAGATCTCTTAATATATAGCTGGAGACCAAATCGCATATGATTATATATAACGTCATATCAAACATATTTATAAAACCAAAGTGTTAATATAAATGTATATGGTCATATAAAGCCACACATATAAACAGTTAAAATTATATCAAATCATATAAGAATATATGAAAACTTTTTTAGTCGGGTAGCCATTAAATATTATATGTCTCGTTAGCTCAGTGGGTAGCAATCGTCTGCCAATCTGACGGCCTGGGTTCAAATCACGGCAGCACCAAAAAAAATACATATGAACTTTTTTTAAATTTTATTTTGGAAAATATATTTCCAGACCACCTATTTATTGGTTTTGCCAGCGTTTTGCCAACGTTTAAAAATTTTGTTCCTCCAGTGCTTTTCCGGTTCTTTTTGAACAGCCGGTCCTTTGTCTAATGATGTTATCATTTTGAGAATGGGAAAGCACTTTTTGCCAGTACTTGTACCACCTGTTAAAGTGCTTTGCCACCGCTTTCCCGTTTGTATTTTTCTGACTGGGTAGTATTTTAGTTGGGTTGTCACAAAGTTTGAGCGAATCACTTTTTCTGTGAATAATATATTTTATCTCACACTTCTCAAAAAAAAATTTGGATTTAAATGATTTCTAATTTTTTGCTGGGAATTATTATAATTATTCTTTAAATAGTAACCAATAAGTTAACAATTTCTCTATACTGCAATTAAATTTAAACATGACCCCAAAAATTACAAAAAAAAAAATACAATTTGAGCATTAAATCGATAATTTATGTTTTTCCTTCATATTTATTTTGAATTAAACTACCAACTTAAACTGGTAAATGAAGATGATAAAACAGCAGTAACAACGACAACAACAACAACATCAAACAAATGGAAAACAATACATACAACAAAAATATTAATTAACCGCAAAAGTCTGCATGAAAATGTCTATACTTTTACAAGTTTAAAAACATCAATACAAAGAGACGGGTAGAAAATTTAAGTAAACGTAAGACAAAAAGGATTTGAATTTTTAACAACTGAATTTTTTAATTGTCCCTTAGTTTGAGATTTTGCCTGTAAAAGAAATTATTTTGTAAGAAGTAATAAGGTAACTTATCATAAAAAAAACATATCAAATTGATGCAATTATCGAAGTAAATTTAATTTAAATTTAGGGGGCTATTTTGTAAATCAATACAAATTGTTTCTGTAACAATAACAATTTAAACACAAATCAACGCAACGCAATAACCTACTTAATAAAATTTTCAAATTGTATTAAAATGATTTAGTTCAGATTTTTCCTACTGGGTTTGAAATTCATTAAAATAGATCAAAAATAATAAGTAAATCCTTGAATTTGAGAAGGAAAATCACATTACAGTAATAGGTGCATAATTGCAAAAAAAAAATGAAAAATAATGTAAATGAAGTTAAAAACAATCCTTTTAAAAAAATATGAGAAAAAAGGTTATTAAAAATATGTAGTTATAATGACAATTACTACAACAAAACAACTCATAAACCTTAAAAACAGCAATATAAAAACTTTTAACAGCAAAAGAAAAACAATATTTTTTTAACTATAAAAAAAGCAAAAAAAAAAAAAAACAAGAAATCAGATAAAAATCTTTTAACTATGGTAAAAATAAAACACCATACACGCACGCCCCATTAACAATTTGGCTCCATCACAAGAAAAACAACACTATTAACAACAACACAACACACTTTTTTATCACACAATACAAAATCATGCATTCCACCTCATAGCGATTATGGCACAAGCAGTCAACCAATCACAGGAGTTTAAACTTGTACAAAAAAACAGAAACATACAAACAAACATGAAGTATTTGTATAAAATTGTTATTGTAATCGTTAACACGAGTCACCCCATTGGTTGTTAATTGTGATGAGTGTAAATGGAAAGATGAGGTTACTAGAGAGGGTACGCCTTTTATGAATTGAATTTTGAAATAAATATCAAATTTAAGAGAGTTTAATAATTCAACAGAGAAAAATTATAAACGAAAGTTATAGAGGCGAATCAACAAACTGATGAAATCCTCGATTTCGGTTTAAAATGTTTGAATGGGACACAGGTTTCATTATAACGCCTTTAGAAATTTCTAGCCGGGAACGCTTGAAAACTTTTGTGTTGATTATGACTGAATTACGATTAATGCGAGAAATACAGGGGGAGGGGGGCCGCCTGCATTAGACCCTTTTATTTTTTTTAGTTTTTATAAATCGTACTTAATTTTCAGAATAAAATTCCTAGTAACCTAGTGTCTTGACATTCAATAAAATGATATCAAGCAATTGTCAAAATGATTTCATCTCAAGTTTATTGCAATATCATGATATCGCTGACATCATGCGCGGTTCCAGCAATTAATATAAGGGGGAAAATCATACGCCTCAGTGGACAACTCAATGTATTTGTCTACTGTGGACAACTCAATGTATTTGTCTACTGTGGCGTATGATTTTACCCCTTATATTAATTGCTGGAACCGCGCATGGCTGACATGCAAGCGGCTTTTACGATGCTGCCTGCCATCAAATATCACTTTTAGCAATAAAAAAAACAATATAATTTTGGTAAAGAAGAACAGGGAAAAGTTTAATTATTTATTGAAGGAATTCACAGTTTAAGAGCTAACGTTAGCACGTTGTAAAATAGCAGATTTTTGAAGTTTAATCCATAGAAAGTTGTCAAATTTACGATAAATGCTAATTTACTACTTAAAATAGCATGAACTGTGAATATCCTCATTATTTGTAGAGACAAATTATTTTAAAATTTAGGGTTTTTCGAAAAAAAAAACTGCAATATTTCTTAGCCATGAAATGGTCAAGTGTTCTCCACTACAGTGCAATTTATATCGTTTTGACGTTTCTCTGCAATCGTTTTGACATTTTATGGGCGAATAACTTATTTCCAACATAACCAAGGTTAAAACTTAACCACAGATATTTCCATATAAATTTGACATTCATAACTATGGTTAAGCACTAAACTCAGTTTATGTTTAGATAAGTTAGCCGGCCTATATCATATAATTTATTGCATTTCAAACATACACTCAAAAAATTGTTAACCAAATATTAGGTAATTTGAACTAATTTTAAAGAAATTTGGGAATGATTGGCACCAAAGAAATTTTAACTTAAATCGAGTACATACTTTTCTCAAAAACAAGTTAAAACAATTAACTTAAATTAAGTACCTACATTTTTACTTAAAGTCTCTGTCTTAAATTTTTGGAAATTATGCTAAAATTTAGTATGCATTTTGCTTAAATTTAGTATAAATAAAAATATTCTAAAAACAACTAAACTTTTTTCAAATATTAAGACGATTTGAATACTCGTAGATAGATTATATATAGTCGTATTGTGTAAGTATATTCGAAATAAATAAGCAAACAATTTGTATGTATTATTTATTAATTTGTAATTCTCATTACGTGTAAATTTTCATATATGTGAGTATTTAAGTTTCGCAATTTTGCTAATCTTTTGCTAAACTTTGCTTTACAAAATTTAAAGCACAATTTTAATAAAAGCAAATACTTGACAACCAGAGATGGTACTTTTATGATAAAAATTAGTACCAACAATATTAGAGATGACAAATTTACCGCAAACTCTACAAGATTTCTATCCCGTGTAGATGTGCCTTTAAGGAATTAATTATTTTATCTTTACATTTTTATAGGGTTTGTGAAGGGTATTGTACCCATGCAAAAAAAGTATTTTGTGACTTATCGTATTATACACGATTTTATCCGAAAAATGAGAACATATTACTGTACAATCTAAAAAATGCATGTAAATTTACTGCTTTAAAGAAAGTAAATTTTCATTTAAAAATACATAGAATGCGTGAATATAAGCACAAAATATGTAATAAATATATTTAAGCATATTTGTCCATAATATTATATACAAAATCTGGTATATTGAATGTTAATTATATAATATAATAATTATATCTTATCTGATAAGTTCCCATATACAACCACATACAATTGGATCCGTAAAATGGGTCATCTACATGTGTCTAATTATATCAAGTTAGATATAATTTAGTACAATTTGATCCGAGATTTGTCCATATCCAGGATATCAAATTATATATACTTCCATATAAATATATCTGACTTTATATAATTAAACCAGATAGTAGGTAGGCTTTTTATGACTGGAAGTTATGCTTAACAGCTATTAAGTTGACAATTGAAATTTTAAACAATTTTAAAGGCCCAAATTTTAGAAAACATAACCCAATGTTTAAAAATATTCCTACAAAAATTGGTTGTGTTTTATAAAAATGCTTAGGAAACGTACTCATAATTTTTTTAATATGAAATTATATATAAAAAATAACTTAATTTGTTTATGGAGCCTTATATGGTTATATGTGAAGCCATGTTAATTTAAATCTTAATTTACAGATAACTAAATTTTATGTTGAACAATATATTAGTTTGTATAGGATTATATATAAAGTTATATAAAATTACAAAAAAATATTTTTAGTATGGCGTCACATACATTTTTATGTAACTTTGCATGGAACCGTATATAATCATATCGGTCACTACATATATTTTTATTAATTTCATATGGCTTATGTAGTTATATATGGAGTAAGATTTGGGGACATATACTGATATCAATTACCATATAAAAAATTCGTAAAAATATAATATCAGATGTAGTTGCATATAATGATATGTGTCTTAATGTGACTCCATTCATAGCCAAATATAGCAAAATCACATTATATATGACCATATATAACTATTTTTACTCGGGTACATAATTTTATTGTCGTTGCCTTTATTTTTAAAGAATAAAATAGTGGCTAAATTCGCCACGAAAAGCAAGGAGTTGGTTCAGAAAATTGTAAAGAATTTTAACATAACGTTTGTTTTTTCATTTTGTCACTTATTTTAAGTGGGCGTGGCTTTTAACGAAAAATTAGCGATAACAACCTTTTATCAAATCACATTGTAAAATTTAAGCAGTACTGATCAGTTCTGCACAAACTGTATATTTTTGGAAATCCCATAAAATTTCCTTAAGTCTTGCATTATTTTTATTTACAAATATTTGCCAGACTTTAAATTCCTGCACTTTGTACTTGTTCAAATTTTTCTTTGTTTTTAGCGATTTTTAATAAAGTTAACAGCACTGAAATTTTAAAGTGAATAGTTTTATGCTTTTCTTACCACAATATAACAAATCAGTCAAGATTTTTTTTACGTTACCAAGTGTCTTCAAATGCAATGAAATGTGCAAAGAAATTTGAAAATAACACACAAAACAACAACAACGAAAATAATTTTGTTGTTGCTTTGTGTGTTATTTTCAAATTTCTTTGCATATTTTATTGCATTTGAAGACACTAGGTTATAGTAAAAACCATTTCATGTTAAAATTTCAGTGTTGTTAACTTTCTTTTAAAATTGCTAAAAACGAAGAAAAATTGGCCATGTTTAAAGTGGTGCAATTTTAAGTCTGGTGACTATTTGTAGACAAAAATAATGCAGGACTTAAGGAAATTTTATAGGATTTTCAAAAATATACAGTTTGTTTTTAGTTTTTTCTGTGTATAGAACTGATAGCCAGATCTCTATTAATTTTTTTGTGTCATGCAGTGTAATCCCAATAAACTAAAATATATCGTCACGATATCACCGAGGTGATATTTATTATCATATATGATAATCACTCGTGATACGAAAACGATAGATGTTTTTTTCTAAAATGTACTACCTTTCATAACGATATCGTATTTCCCAGGAATTATGATACCGTTTTAATTTGTCCTGGGAAGCCCAGGAAAAATTTTTACAATCGGTAGCCAACCACAGCAATTCTGCAACTGGTTCCACTGCAATCGATTCCATTGAACTGCTTCCAGAACCAGTTCCAGGGATGTCATATGGAAGGTATGACGGACGTATAATGAGTTCTAGAACTAGTTACAGAACTGCTTCTAGGGCAACCAGTTCCACTTTGGAGCTATAGAAGTGGTTGCTTTTGGGACAATTTCAAACAAACTGAACAGAATACAAAGAGCTGCTGCTCTGGGTATTACGAGTGCTACGACTACCATACCTTAGAACGCTCTTGATGATATGTTGGGCATGGTATGGTACCATAGTGGCTATACCTTCATATACAGAGCTAGGTTATGAAATATCATTGAAGAATACAAAAGGATGGCACAAAGAGAGAATGTTAATGTATTGTGTTTCTACACTGTGAGAAATCAGTTTATCATTTTTAAATTTATATTTGTATATTAAGAACATGAATTAATGAAGAAATGTAATAATGAATGAATGCATGAATGAATTAAAGAAATAAAAAATAATAATTTATAGTAATTTAATTTTTTTAAATAATTCATAATAAATTGTATTATACACATTATTTAAAAAATATTTATTTTTTTTGTATATAAATTATTTATTCTTAAAAAAGTATTCCATTAGTTAGTAAATTTTAATGAACTAAAGATATAAAAATAATTCATAATAAATTTCCTGATCTTGTAAAATTTTAAGAGTGTAATACTTTTCTAAAATTTCCTAAGCAAAGCGACGTCAACCTACTTTGTTGAAAGCTACCATGCTACTGAATAAATTTTACGCTCTTAGTTGGGAGTTTTGTTGCCATTCGTGTTATGTACGTGTGAAAAGCCGATTATGATCGGCCACTGGTGGCTATGGATGCCGACCACTGATCTAATGCCTTCAACAAAAAAAAAGACACCATGTATTCGGTAGAAAGTATGGAGTAATCATTTCAAGTAGGAAGGACTGGATGAAGTCAACTGACCTGAACTTGTTGATTATTTTGACACTTTCTACACTGATGGATTTAGTACTTATAGCGGTACTAGATCGGGTGAGAATCTAGACGATAAGAGCAGATACTAATACGTCATGGGTAAAATGTCGACAGTTTTCCATACTAAGATTTTTGCTATTTTGATCGTAACAATTCGGGTAACCGATGATCTAACAGTTAGGTTGGCTCTTAGGCACTTGAATTTTCGATCGCTTCTGCCTTCTATGGGTTGTGGCTCATGATGGTATTCATGGAAATGATTCTTTGGCAATATTGAATTGGCTTCGATTTCCACGAATGCGACAAAAGGGTCTGGTCTGTCTTCTATGGGTTTCGGGTCATGATGGTAATAATTCGTTGGCAAACATTGGATCGGCTTCGATTTCCACAAATGCGTAACACAGCTAGGTATGAGTTTGTTATGAATATTACGTTTGATCGGCTTATGTATATATGAAAACTATTTTCATTGTGAGGTGGTCTAATGTAATTGTAGCTTCCCAATAAACCAAACGATATCGTCACGATATGGAACGATATCACCTAGGTGATATTTATTATCATATATGATAATCACTTATGACACGAAAATCATAGATTTTTTGTTCTAAAATATATCTTTCGTAACGATATCGTATTTCCAAGGAATTATGATACCGTTATCGCTATCGAAATTCCCTGGAATAACGATGGTAAAATCGCTCAAATCTAGTCCAGCATCGAAACACTATCGTTATTCCAGGCGATTTCGATATCGATAATGATATCATATATGATAGCAAAACCGAAATTCTTTTAAAATGAACTGAAATGAAGTCATAAAGAAAAATTGATAATGAAATCTTCATATTCAGAAGAAAAGTCGAACTCAACTAGATTTTGCAACTATAATTGTCCAATAAAAAGGAGTATAAATAGCCAAACGAAGTTTTTATAAATTTTATTTGTTTCTGAAAACTGTTTGAATTTTTGTAAATAATGAATAGTTTGAAGTATACTTTATCATTAAATCTTATTGAAAACGCTGTCATAATCTTATTGGAATATGATATCGTTTTCGGATATTTAAGGTGATAGCGATTTTGCTATCGTATCGTTCTTTGGTTTATTGGGTTACCTGCTTTAAATTTTTTAATGTTCAAATAAAAGTGCTTAAAAAGTTATTAAAACATATTTTTTCTTACCCAAACGCCCTTTTGATAAAAATTATATTTCTTAACATACATAATAAAATTTTTAAACAACTGTCACCTATTAATACTAAAAATTTGTTTAACAAAAATCACAAAGTTAGTTCTGACAAAAAGTTCCTTCATTTCCTGATTAACTCAATAAAAAAAAAATATTATGTGGCAGCACTGTTTTTGTTGAGCTTTATGTCACCATATTGCGAAGATGAATTAAACTTCCATTTGATCGGAGCCAGGAATTGCACAATTGCAGAACTGACGTAACGTTACTGATTGCAATATTTTTATTACCCAGCAAAACCACACATTATCAAATAATGTATAAAGTAATGTGTAGACATAGGGGCCGATGAATTACTTTACACCTTACTTCACTTATGAATTTTACAGGAGATGAGCCCCAAAGTAATGCATGGAGAGGAAGTTATAAGTAATTGGTTACTTATGTGGTTACAAGGAAGGGAAAAGTAATGTGTCTAAAAATAGATTTTCATAAAAAGAATTTATTTCAATTATTGTTTTTATTAATTAAATAAGCGTGGTTACGCTGGGATTCGTACCTGGGATCCCTGCATGTTAGCCGAGAACTCTACCACTGAGCTATCGACACATGTAACATATGTTTCCTTAGAAAGTAAACGAATTGTTATGTTTCGTATTTTCGTTCGTGATGTCGAAATATGATCGGTAAGTAATTACTTTTTGATTTGATATAATTCAGAAGGTAACGTGCTATCATTACAAGGTAATGCGTGAGTGAGTATATCGCACCCATTACCAAAGTTTTCCTAGGTATATATCTTATTAATAAAGTAAAATAATACAACAGGGCAATGAACAAAACAGTTTAAACAAGTTCGCCAACACTCCATCAGATGGCGTGCAATAACTGTTCTATAATTTAACATCTGGCGCAATTACGGTATTGCCACATTTAAAGCCCCTCATCTTTCACCACCTTTCTCATCACCTTCCTCCTCTATGCCCATTCCAAAGAAAGCAACACATTAGTTAATGGGAGGAATTTCCTAAGTATTGCTGCTTTTAAAAAGATATATTCAATTCTGGAATAATAATAATATTATCAATGATTACTATTATACGTGAATGTTTTAATATTGACAAATTTTTCAATTGAATCAATTACAAAATTAATTAACTATGGTTTTGTTATTCAACAATATTCTTTATCGGATGTATTGTACAAAATCAATTAAAATATATTTGATACTTAATCAATTTCGTAATTGAAACTCGTTTTTAATTTTTTGTGTGCGAAGTTGGGTATATTCAATGACCCATTGTGAGTTATGTCTGGTGGATGAGCACACAATAGAATATTTTGTATGTTACTGTCCAGCTTACCAAAACACAAACAGCATATTTTTGGCATTGACGACTTGTTTATGAACATGAACTACCCCTGCCTGATAACTTCAATATAATTTCTCCGTTTTTCTCTTCCCTTTGTTTTCCTATCTAGGATATGGTACAATGGGGAATTACAAGTCTGAGCAAGGAACATGGAAACCAGGAAGTACTAACTGATCATTCTCCGATATGTTCGCCAGGAAGAATTATTTCAAACGAATTCACCAGCGTTCGAAATAACTTCTTATAAAAACTATCTCGCAAACGCTTTGGAAAATTTAAATACAATGGGCCTTCGCGGCTCACGTGATCACAAAAACGGTCATTTTGTACTTCCTGGTGCCCATGTTTCTAGGTCGAAAAGCCATTTACTTGACTTTGTGCAAAACTACCTCAAATCAATAGAGTGTCTGATATCTTTCGACCTGAAGTATACAAGTGCAAGAAGTACTAATATGTACTGATCTGTGTTATCCACTATACTTCCGGAATCCCAATCAGAATCTCTCAGTTAGTCTATTTGATTTTAATGATTGAATGAGAATTCTTACTTTATCTCCAGAATTAACTTTACTTGCGCGCAAAGAGATTTATTATAGAAAGCATTTCTCTTTGCGACAGAAGTCAATTGTTTTTCTATTGGGTACTTAACAATTATTCAAATATAAACCCTTAAGAGTAACTAATGCGTTAACAGTAAGAGTTACTTCGAAATTACAAGAGAATAAGAGAAAAAACGTTAACAAAACACACGAATGGATTAAAATAAATTCTTATCGGCTAACTTTAGCTATTTTTGTATAAACAAATTTTAACACATATTGTGTGTTACTTTACTGCTGCCACTGCTGGTAATACATTTTTTATTGTTGCCTTTAAAGTAGTAGAGTGGAATTATTTTTATACATTTTTTTTTTTGCACTGAATCAACAAGAAATACCATACACGCAAGTTGGTTTTGTGTGTTTTTAGCACCACTGTGTGTGTTGAGTGTTCAGTTATATGGTTAAACCGATGCTGGTGGCCAGGTTAAGTGCCAGTAACACTTTGATAAGGCGCGCGTGAGCACTTGTTTGAACACGATAAAAGAATATTAATAAATAAATGGAACAAACAAAAGTTATTAAATAAATGTTAGTAAATTTATTAAAAATATTTTTAAAAAAAATGATATATAAAATTTTTAAGAAAAATGTTACACAAAATATTTTGACAAAGGTATTAAAAGAAACAAATTTATAAAAAAAATGTTCGCAAAAAAAGACGTTGTGTAAAAAAAAAATTTTCAATTTTACGCGGAAACAAACCGAAAATTTTTGTAAATATAGAGGAAGCCATAAAAACAACAAAAATTTTAAAATAATTTTTATAATTTCTTTTTGAAAAAGATCCAGGAAGTTCAAGTTATTTATGCAACAGCAAAAATTAACAACTTTTATTAAATAATTTATAAAACAAAAATTAACGTGTCAATTTCTTTTGTTGTTTCTGTGTTTAAAATTTTGATCATATTTAAAAACAAAGGAAATCCTGCTCTACAAGAAGGGAAGTGAATTGAAAAAAAAGCAAACGTTTTTAGTCTGATAAAAAAGTGTTATTAAAATAAAATTTATAATTCAATTAACATGTGTAAAACCGTTGCTCTTTCAAAAATCAATTAAATTAACAGTTTAGTCATTTAAATTAATAAGAATTTTATGGATATATCTTTAACAATTCACACATTCATTCAACAAATTTGAATCAATTTATAATCAGTGTTTATCGTTTTACTATTAGCATTTTTTTATATCAAAATAAAAAAATAAAAACAAATCATATTAAAACAAAACACATACAAAATAAAAATCAATATAAAATTGTTGACCTACAACAATGTGTATAAAGATTGGATTCTCCCGAAAATTGAACCGGTATCTGTGTTAAAATTGTATATTCACAAAAATTTCTGCGAAATCATTAAAAAATACTACGCGCTCCAACACACACTTTGTTAAAAATTCGTGTGTGATCTTCGCGCTCTTTTAAAAACAAAACAAGAAAACGTAAAGTTAACAACTCTTAAAAATAACAACAACAATAAAAATAATCATAATAAACTAAAACTGATTTTTAAACTAAAAGAAGTCAAACACTTAAATGAGTCACTAAATTATAAAATCCCAATAAAATTTAAACAAATTTATTAAAGAAACCTTTAGAAATATCAAAAAGTAAAGCAACAAGTGTTTCGACATAAAAATTACAAAAAAAAAAAAAATTTATAATTTTGGTAACTCAAAATCGTCAAAATAGCTCCTAAAAATTATACGAAACAGCGAATGCATTTGACTTCAAATTCTTCAACTCCTATACAATACTCTACATCTTCTTTGAATCTTCAATCCACATCCACAAATTCTTCAATATTAGGTGGTAGCATCATAGCTACTGGTGCTACCACCTCCTTACCAACCTTATCGTCATCAGCAACAACGTCGCCCTCTTCATCTTTAACAACAACTGCCTCCAATATGGTTATATCTTCATTATCTCCTGCCTCTGCTCACCATCATCATCATCATTTACATCAACATCCTCATACACATACACATCCGCATCATCATCATCCGCCTCAACACTGGAATACTGATGTTACTATGGCCTCGGAAATTATAGTCGCTAGTAGTTCAGCCAGTGTTGGTAGTAATTCACCAAATGGTGGTGCTAGCAATGGTACTGCTAATAGTAATAGTAGTACAAATAATAACAATAGTGGTAATTCCAATAGTAATAACAACAATAATAATGTTATACATCAGGATTTGGCGTGGTTAGAGCGTTCTGTAATACAAGCCCAGCAACAATTTCCAAGTGAATTAGGTAAGTTTAAATGTGGATTACAATACCGACGGTATATAAAAACCAGTAAAAAGTTTAAGGTCGGATATGCCGACTTAATGATGCCCTTCACCAGCCTTAATTTGCCTCAATTAATTTTTGGATCCGAAATTTAAATGCATTGTCTATAAAACGGTGAAAAATTTGGAAATCAGTAAGAAATTTTGATTCGGCCAAATGGGTGATAAGTCCAACTATGGACAGACTCTATTTAAAATCAATGGGCTCTGTCCTTGGGCCCAAATTTAATTTCTTCATATTTGCGATACGTAGTGTGCCAACTAGCTAGCTAGTTTTTGGGGAACTTTTAAACGGGCACTTGGTCTAAACATGGACCGCTTCCTACCAAACAGACTTCGTCTTTGTAACGATATAAGTCGGTGTACCAAATTTCATCAAAATGTTTATCTTAATATTTGAGTGCGCACAAAAATACATGGATAGACAGAAACACGGACGGAAAAACATCGCTAAATCGAATCAAAAACCGAATGTGTGTCGATCGGTATACTAAAAGGAGAGTCTAGTTCCAATATTTTCCATGGATGGTAACCGAAACGAATGCGGTTATCGTTAGGGTAACGATATTTTAGGTTATTTAGGTAACGGTATTTTAAGGGTAACGCTATTTTATTTATTTCGGTATCGGTATTTTAAGGATAACGGTAGTTGAGTTATTTCGGTAACGGTATTTTAAAGATAACGATATTTGGGTTATTTCGGTAACGGTATTTTAAGGTTAACGGTATTTCAATTATATCGGTAACGGTATTTTAAGGGTAACGGAAGTCAGTTATTTCGATGCATCCCATAATTTTTTTTTACAAAAAACAAACGAGATTAAAAACAACCAATTTATCGGCTTAATGTACAAAAAATACTCTATAACCACGTGCAATTACCAAAGGATAACAATATTTCATTTGTTTCGGTAACGGTATTGTAAGGGTATTGATATTTCATTTATTTCGGTATCGGTATTTTAAGGATAACATTTCAGTTATTTCGGTAACTGTATTTTAAGGATAACGGTATTCCGAGAATTTCGATAACGGTATTTTAGGGGTAACGGTAGTCAGTTGAAAGGGTTTTGAACCAATAACGGTATTTTAGCGGTATTGCCTGCCAACCCTGATATTTTCTGATGTTACAAACACTACAACAAACTCAGTATACCATGTCCACAGCCCAGTGTAGAAAATCACTACCAGATATGTGGTTATGTAACTACAATGAATTCGGTTAGTACTGCCATATTCAAATGTGATTTCTGAATAATTTGGGTGTTGCAACTAAAAATTAGTCGTAGTAAATTTTCGCATTTTTCCTAAAAAATATATTTTTTTCCGACGCTGTCATATTTTAAAATAAGATTTTTTACTTTTAATCAACACTCAGCGTATGCCCTTTCTGATGCAGTACATTGCGATGGTGAGTGGAAGTTAGGTTAAAGAATATAAACCTAGAAAACAAATTCGATGCTGACAACCGCATTTGCAAACAATCGAATGGTTCAGTTGTGGTAGCCGAGTTTTTCAATTATGGCAACATCAAACCAATTGAAACAGGACTAATTTGAGTGTGACAACGGAATTTCAGTTGTATCAAGAATAATTCGGTAATCGCAACCGAAAAATTTATTTGATGCAATCATTGCATTAGCAACAAATTGGGTATTCAGTACCGAATCTGTTTTCTGGATGTAGAACAGAGTGTCAGTGGATATTTGACTTAATTTAACTAAATTGTAGGTGACAGAAAAGGCCTCTGCGGAGAGTTTATACGACATACGGATAGTACGATTACAGAACGAATTTTCTCTGTACTGTGTTGTGTCAATGGACAACAGACGGATGTGATCTACTATATAGTCGAATATTTCGAATATTTCCCAACTCTTTTAACGGATGACCAAATATTTAAGGCTGACTTACCCAACCGTAAACGTATCTGTAACGAATCAGCTGTTTCGATACCACAAGAAGAAATGTATACGAATGGTTACTAACACGTAAATGTAAACGAACTTGCCGGATCATTCTGTTGAAATCAGAATTTTCTATCCGGCATCGAAACAGCTGACTGATTTTAGTCGGAAAAAATATGAAATGAATAAAGAAAAATGATTCAAACAAAAAATAAGGAATAAAAATGAACAAATAAATGGAAAAATTTAGAATAAAATATAAAACCACATGAAATAGATGCTAAATAGTAATGTCGTTTACGATAATCTATAAGTGTACTTTTTAGCTACGGCACGGTACAGTTACATCACATATACGTTTACGGTCCCATAATCCGCCCTTTACTAACCAGGCTAACCTTCTAGCTGAAATGTTTGCAAGAAATTCATACTTGCGGGAAAGCAATCAAATACTGCCTGAACTCGAAAGAGTGTCGTGTACTATGCCTAAGATATTTTTCCGAGCTCGTGCAGTTAAAAGCGTTCTTGCGGATCTCACTGGTGCTGAAACAGTGCTCTTCGACGCTAGCTCGTCCATTGGCTAACCTTTTTATCGCTTCGTACCGTGCGGAAGTCTTCCCCTCATGATGGAAGGTTGCCAATGTTCAGCCAATCCCTAAGAAGGGTGCAGCTAATAATCCTGAAAACTACAGCCCAATTGCATTTTTGCTCAGCGCTCTCGAAGGTGACGGAGCGCATGGTCTTGTCAACTATCTACTGTCCAGTTCGCTTTTAAGTGATTGACAGTATGGCTTTCGAAGAGGTCGGTCTACGGGAGACCTGTTAGCGTTCCTTTCGGAGCGTTGGAGTCAATGCATTCACCAGTTTGGTGAAAGTAAAGTGGCTGCTCTGCATATTTTCAAGGTGTTCGATCGTGTGTGGCACGGCGCACTGGTATCAAAGTATATTGCTTTTGGTGTCGGTAATGACTTCTCTCGATTTATTTCGAGCTTTCTCAGAGATCGCACTATCCGGGTTCACTTGTTATAGATGGTGTCTCATCCAATGAGTTTCATCTTAATTCAGGGGACCGCAAGGCTCGGTTCTTTCTCCCTCTCTTTTTCTCATCTTTATCAATGATCTTCTCGATCAAACTTTCAATGCTATCTACTTTTTCGCTGATGACATTGTTCGTTTGACTTTGGGGCAAACTTTGGGGTTGGGGCAAACCGCACATTATGAGTGACACACTCAATCCTGACCTTTCGACAATCTCGGAGTGGAGGCTTTCCAATAGGGTCGCTTTCAATGCACGTAAGACCCAATGTTGTATGTTGACCCATAGGTATGTGGGGTCGTCAGGGTCATCAGTTTATATGGGTGGTATCGATATTAAGGAATCGGAAACTCTTCATGTTCTGGGCATGCGAATTCAGTGTGATGTCCGTTGGAATAAACACGTATTTGAAGTGTCGAAAGAAACATTCAAGTATCTTGGTTTCTTGAAACGGTGTAGGAAATATTTCACTCCATCCGATCTCCTTACTATTTATACCACCTATATCCGACCGAAGATGGAATACAACTCCCATATATAAGAAGGAGCTTCAAAGTATATTTAGAGCTTCTGGACCGTATTCAAAGGAGAGTGTAGGCGCTCATCAATGACAGTAGAGTACCCAGCTCTATTAATTCATTGGAGCATCGTCGGAATGTGGGTTGTGAATCACTGTTGTACCGATATTACCATGTTCTATCGATATACCCAGGGTTTTTGTTCGGAATACTCGCTTTTCTAGTAAAGCACATCCGTTTGTAGTTGATTGTACCGTGGATCGCACAACGCATTACAGGAAGAATTCGTCACACAAGCGGTATGTGGAACAATCTCCCCGCGGAAGTCTTCCCAGTAACTTACAATATAGAGAAATTCAAGTCAAATGTCCACAAACACTACTCCCTCTTTATTCCCTCCGATAACGTATTTTCCTAATTCTAACAACAATGCACTTCTATCAATAGGGAGCATCCCCTGAGTGTAGTGTTCACTTACCTCGGACTAACAAATCCCATGGTAATGTCGATAGGACTGTATAAAAACAGAAAAAAAGATTAATTGTGACAACCTTTAGGTAAAAATGAAATCCGGATAGGGACATGCCTTTAGATGCATCCAATAAAAACCTTTCATTCCATACCCAATCTGTCAATATTTTTTTAAATTATAAGAAATAAAAAATACTTGTAGATACATATATTATTTTTTTCTCCTCTATCACATATTCGAATTTTATTAGGATCGGAGCCACTTTTTACTTATATATATTTTTTTAGTCAATCAGCGAAATGAAATTCGTCAACAAATTTTAAATTTCTGAATAGCTTACCCAATATGGAGACAAAGAAAAGCTAAACTGGAGCTAAACAAAATCAACTAGAGTTCAATGTGTCTATCTTTCGGATATCATCGTAAGCGCAAACCTGCGAAAATATTTAAGCCATCTTGAACTACATATGGAAAGTTTGAGCTATCTCTTCCAGACCGGCAATTTGTGTATATAGGGTGAATCTTGTAAAGTATTCGCAATACCTCTTACCGTTATTGCTAGTGTGGCTCTGGGGCTCTGGTAAGTTCTAAAATTCGCTTAGATCCCAAATTGACCCCAGAAATTATTGCTGATATTTACACTGGGCTTAAGTACCAGGTTTCATTTACGAATATTATATATCTTAAATGCACATACCTAAATTTCATAGAAATCTTTTAACTTTTTGCATTTTTTACTACGTTTTGCAGTACTACCACAATTTAAGTATTAAAAGCATTAAAAAGCTTTTTTATTGTTATATTTTTATAATAAACATCTTCAACATCTTAGTCTTCATTTCAATAAAACCAGTTTTTATGCACCATAAATCATTTTTTTTCTGAAATCTTATTTCTGGAATATTTATTTTAAAAGGTAATTGAAACTTTTTATATAAATACAAGATTTCTACATCAATATGATATTTTTTAAAACATATAAGCTCATATTGTAATTAAAAACCAACGCATGCCAAAATATATGAATCAATGTCAACTCCACACATAAGGTTTCTCAACAAAAATGAAGAAAAAAATCCTTTCACACGTTTCAAGTCTAGCATTGAAGTATATAATTATGATTATAATGATCAGCAAGAAGATAACTTTCAAAGTGTTATAACATTATTATTTTACATAAAATAATTAATCCACTAAAAGAACAAAAAGAGCAACACTTGATTCAAAGAATTATTAATGCATGTAAATCAAATGTTTCTTTAAATATTAAAATTAGGATTTTCTCATCCATAAATATAACATGTACTTGTAACTAAGGACATTAAATTTTTGTTTGAGTATTTATATTTAAAAAGCGAATTTTACTGATATTGTTGAGGTTAGTTTTCGCCTTTCTTGGAATTTTTTTTTTTATTATTTATTTCTCCTTCAAAAGTTCAAAGTAGTCCGAGATATACGAAATTTTCGTTAAGATATACATTAACCCTTTCAAGCCCGAATATTAATGGAGGTAAATTTGTCGAAACATACATATGTAGATTAGAGCGACTCACCTTATATGGGCAGAAAAAAAGGAAAAAAAAGTGCCGTCTCAAAATACACCTTGGTTTGTTTTATGATGATTCGCAATATATTTCGGGTCTAGCTATGAGATCGCATGAGCTGGACCGTTTTCAAAAAAGGGCTTTTTTTTTAGTTTTCGGAAGAATTTTGCATTTTAGCTGTAGACAACAGCGTGCACACTGGTTCTAAAAATTTAAAGTTGCAATATATTATTTTTTCTTCCAAAATCATAAAAACCGCGAATAGATCAAAAAGAGTTAACAATTTAATAAATTTTATTTTATATTGGTGAAGTATATAAAATTGTGATTCAGAATTTATGCACAAATCCTGAAGGACATTATTTCAACTTTCATCAAATTCGGTTAGAGCTTCAGTTATAAAGGTCAAAATGGTATTGAAATATCTGTGGTTAAAATTTAACACCGGTTAGATCAAAGAAAAGTTATTCGCACTTAAACTTGTTTTCTAATTTGTATGTAAACTTCCATTCAAAAAGTTAAAAGAACTTTCAGTTTTTAGGGAACTCTAAACGTCATTCAATTTCGCTGAAATATTTTACAGATGTTCCTGTAGTCTATCCACAACGATCCAGCCTTGATGAGACAAAATCGGACTACGTCCTAGTTTTCTATACGATTTTGAGGCAACTTACTCTATATCTTAACTGGACAATTATAAGCCCCAAAAAGCCTGAAAAAGCACTTTGCCTATGGTCGTCAATGGGTAAAGGGCAATTTACACGTCGACTACCCCTATCTATTATAACCCAGTATTTTGGATATGGATTGCAAAATCCCAATACTAGAAAATAGTATGGACAGTAGACCATACCACCTTACAGGCAAAAAAAAGTGCGCGGCACACCTTCGAGTAAAATGTATTTTTGCAAGGCAATTTCGAAAAAAAAAAATTTTTTTTGTCGAACGTTGGGGTCACCTTTTTTTAATTTTTCGTTATATCTTCGGCATTTACAGTTGGATCTTAAAGTGTAATATATAGACTTTTTTGCCCCGAAGAGACCAATATTTTGCTATAAAGGAAAAATCCAATGAAGAAAACTTTCAAAAGGCGACCCCTACGTTCGGCAATAAAAAAGTAAAAAAAAATTCTGCTGGAATTATCGAAAAACTTCTTTGGCAAAAGTTTAGTGACTTTTTGCGAGTTTTAATTCTCTGACATTAGGGTTGTACATTACGGTGGTAGAAACTGAGATCTGGTGGGTAAATACTCGAACGGGATACCTGAGGTCATAGGCCCTGAGAGCAAAACATTGGTTCCCTCGAAATAAAAACATCGATGTATCATACTTTAAGATCTGACTGCAAATGCCAAAGATATAACGAAAAATTTAAAAAGGCGACCTCCTTACGGCGAACTTTTTTTTGTGGTACGGTCTAATGGACAGGGACCGATAACGTGTGAATCAATATTGGGATTTTTCCCTTTTCCATACACACAGGAAAAAAAATTGGTTGCTACAACCAATAAATTCGGTTGGTGAAACCATATTGAAATGTGATTGCCAAATACTTTGGGTATTGCAATTAAAATTCAGTTGTATAAACCGAATTTTGTTGTGATAACCAATATTCAGTTGCACCAACCTATTTTAGTAGATATAACCGAATTTCAGTTGGAAAATGACATATTTTTTCTCTGTGTGTACTTTTTTTTTATCTGTTTTTTTTCTGGAATCTATTCTCTAGTTCAGAGTAATAGAGTATTGTAAATGGACCTTTACTTAAGCTTGATTTTTCAAGGATAACCTCCGATCAAGCTGATATTTCATACACACGCTGTTTTTATTGCCCCTTTTGTCGATCCCGATCTTACAGGCTGACCAGACTTGGGGTTTTGTCCCCAAATTTGGGGATTTTTTGTTGGTACTGGGGACAAAAATTTTCATTTGGGGCCAGGGGATTTAAAAAATGTTTTGGGGATATTTAATATCCTTCATAAATTTCGAAGATTATATTAACTTCCCAGTGTAGAAACGGTAATGACATCATTATTTTTTGGACTACCAGTAATGACACCCACTTACCTTCTGCATTATTTTAAAACGTATAGTAATGAGTTACTGATAATTAATTATTTTTATCATTATTTCAAATAGAAAATAATTTTCTAGATTTTTTTGAAAATTTTTTGAAATCTATTTTTAGACTCAATATATTTTAAACACTGGTAAGGATATATGTAACCACATATTTTTTGATTTTTTGTATGTTGGCGAGTAAGTTTACTTGTGTGCAGCAGATCAATTATGTTTTTATCCATAAAATATTACATGTCGATATAGCTCAGATGGTAGAGCTATTGACTGGCAATCTGTAGACCCAGGTTCGATTCCCGCACCAGCAAATTTTATTTAAAAAAAAAAATACAATAAAAAATATTTTTTTTATGTAATTTATTTTTTTGAAAATCTATTTTTAGACTCATGATTTTTGTCAGTTGTGCTAAGCATATAGGTAACGATATATTTTTTGATTTTTCGTATGCTGGTGTGTAACCATCACTCATTATTTTCCGCGACATCGCCATATAAAGGTAATAAGAAATGTAATATCAAAAGTAACTAGTTACCATTACCAAGTATGTACTTACATAACCATATATCTGGTAATGATTTTCTACACTGGGTTGGTATAGTTTTCAGAAAACATCAGTCAAGTTTGTTCGCATAATTTCAAAAAAAGTAACACAAATAAATCCTTTTTGCCTGAGATTTTATATGGTTAATGTCCCAGAATCTAAAATATTGTTTTACGAAAAACAACATATCGATAATGGATAAAAGTCTATTAAACAGACAAACTTGAAAAATTCAAGTCTAAAAATACTTTTAAAAAAATGCCTTAAATTCTTGAAAATTTCAAATTAAAATATGTTTAGGGTTCGATGGGCTTGCTTAAATAATTTAATAAAAATTGAACGTTTTCTTCGTAAAAGTCCCTAAATTCTGAGAATTTTTCTAGACATTTATGCAAAAGCAATACAAGAATTTTTAAAAACAGTTATTGTTAGTGCTATTTTGTATATTTATTTGTAGTTTTTATGCGGATAATGTTAATTTTAAGCAGATTAAATAAGATCTACTGCCATGTTAAATCTTTTCTCTAGTTGGGGATTTTTTGGGAATATTTTTAGATTTTTTTGGGACAACGAAAAAAAGTATCTGGCAAGCCTGCTTTCTTATCAAGAAGTATATAAAACTTGGATATACAATCGCTATCGGATCACACATCGAACCGGACAGAACATTAGGCGTTGTAAGATAATATTATGGCATTGTCTGACAAGTTCATAATGTTCTGTCCGGTCCGATGTGCGATCCTATAGCGATTGCATCTCCTAATTTTATATGTTTTTTGGTCTTATGTGCAGTGTTGCCATAAGTCATAAGTTTGAGTGAAAATATGTTAAATCGCCCAATTAAAAATGCTGCACTGTTCTGCAGTCTAAAATATGCCCCAAAAAATCTAAAACGTTATCAAGTCTTAAGAAATTATGCTAAACTTTCTTTTATAGTTTTATACATTGAAAGAATTATGGATAAAAACGATGAAGTTTTGTGTGAAATTAACAAATTAAACAATTCATTATTTTTTCATCATGTTTTTGTGAAAAGTTTAAATTCCTTTTATTTTTTGACAAATTTTTAAACAAATACCCTGAAAATTTCAAGAAAAACCTTTGAAAAAACTCAACACCGTTTAAATTTTCTGAAGTGGTTCTAAAAATTTAAAATTTTTCCTACAAAATTACCCAGATTCTGAGACTTTATTTCTATAGAAAATCTTTTGATATTGAAACTTTTTGTATGGGAAAAATTTCAGAAAACAACTTCTTTCCGATTTTAATGAATTTTAACTACAATTGTAGTTTTACTTAGGGCAACATTTTTTAATGTTTTTGCCAGTTATGTAAAAAAAACTACTACATTGTCACCCAGAAAATAGATTGTTGCCAATCGAATGGTTCGGCTGCATCAAATGTATTCTTAGGTTGCGAATTATTCTTGATGCAAATGAAATTTCGTTGTCACAGTCAAATTAGTATTGTCTCAATAAGTTTTCTACTGTCATAACTGAAAAACACGGCTACTAGAATAAGATAAAATGAGTTAGATTTCTGATAAAAATTTATTTACCCCATAAAAACGTACATATCAAAGTGATAATGCGTTATGAAACTTTAAATGCGTTCTTCTCAAAACTTCATTTTCACACACTAGGTCCCTTTTCTCGGAGAAGGTCACAACCAAAAATTAATGGTTAGTTTGCAAATAAAAAAATTCCAAAAAATATTTTCCAAAAAGGAAAATTTGTGCATCAATATATTCGTTTGCAGAATGTCAATCTGTGATTAGCTCTTTTAAGTAATTTTCTGCACCATAAAGCCCTTTTTCACATGCCGCTGTTATTGTGCAATTTTTTAAGTACGATTTCTTAAAATTTATAATCTAGGGACTATAATACCCAATTCATACAATAAAGAGAGTTTACTGGTTAGTTGCAAAAAAACTTTGCGAAAAAAATTTGCAAAACAGAAAATTTTGGCATCAGTATGTTCGTTTGCAGAATGTGAATCGCTAATTAAGACTTTTAATTCATTTTTTGAACCACAAAGCCTTTTTTCGAATTCTGCCATTATTTTGCAATTTTGTACGTGTGGTTTTTAAAATTCATAATCTAGGGCTATACCGTTCTTGATTATTATAACTAAATAAATTATTTTGGATGGCTCGCCCGAGCATTGTTTTCCATCCCTGGGGCCGAATTACGGCATTCGTGAACGAGCGATATGTAAATACGTAAAAACTAACAATGATAACACCATATTTTAACTTTATATCCAATCTTGGGCCGAATTGTAGAAACCCTGGCTCAAAAAACTTCATCCAAATGCTTAATTTTCCGAAATAAAAAATTAATTTCGAACGAAAAATTTCGATCACGGATGCCGTAATTCGACCCCTGGTTACAATTGAGTCACACAAAGAGAGCAAATAATGATATCTGATGTAAATATTTGGTTTTTATGAGTACATTAGTATTGGTTTGAGTATGTTTCTGTTTGAAGACATATTATAGAACAAAAGCTTTCTCAGTGATAGAGCGTCCCGCAATATATTTATAAAATATATACTCTTTGGAATTTACAAATATAAATAAGTGGATATTTCAAAAAAGTATTTCAAACAAACGTTTATACATATCTGAGCATATGACATTTATACTGAAAAGATAAAAAGTTAAATAGTAACGACCTTGAGCAAAATTGTCCATTATAATAACTTAATTCTACATTTTTCTTTGTTTCTTTATAGTACGTACTAGTAATCCTTATTTTTTATGCTCACAATTACCCAACCACTGGCGTTCAAATAAAACTCTGCCGATAGCATTTAAAGTGGTGGCACTGGTGGATGTGGGCGATGGTACAAATGTGTATATAAGAGCTGGTAATGATGAAAATCCCTGTGCTGAACTGCGTAATGAAAAGGCGACTATGAAAGATCAAGTGGCAAAATTTAATGATCTTAGATTTGTGGGACGTAGCGGTAGAGGTAAGTTTTTCATTCATCTATTTCCATTTTTTATAAAATTCTCTTCAATGAATCTTCTCATTCACGTTCCTCATAATATTCATTGATAATTTTATGTTTTTCTTTTAACGTTTTTTTTTGTGTGATCACTTCAGAAGTTCACTCACAGAAGTCGTCACATTAACCCTTGGTAACAAGGCCTTAGGTCAACATGCAATCATGCCATTCATTCTATGGCAATTCCGTTGTGTTTCAGTTCAACGCTTCCAAATTTTTTGGAAAAATTTACATAATCACCTTACACATTCATATCCCAATATTAATGTGTATAAATAACTTACCAACTGACATCTTTTTAGGCACTTTATGATATTTTCTGCTTTATTCGTGTGTACATGTCAAGTCATGAGTCGACTCACTTATTTCAAAAAATACTAATAAAGGACCTTTATAAAATTTTCGTTTTCTTGATGCCAAAGATCATGTTCAATATGCTTTTGATAATTTTTTTTTTAACAAAAACAAATTTAGCACGCAATAATATAAGTACTTGCTTCTATTTTACGAGTATAAGAATTTGTACAAATAATCGATTTTAAAATACTATCTACATTCATGTGGACGTATTTGAGTACATTGAGTTTGCTTGAGACATGCCAATACTTCGTTACGGAAAAGTGAATAGTTTTAGCAATTATAAATTAGGTAGATTTTTCCTTTCATTTGCGCCTTTTTTGAATTTTTGTAAAGAAGGGAATTTAAGATAGCAATTTTTTTTTTGTGTAACATGTGCCTAGTTTAGTTTTTGCCATTGCATGTTTTTTTACTGTATTACAACATGTGTTGCAAGTTGCAACATAACTGTCGGCCCAGAATAAAAGTGGGGAGGCTAGCGGCTGCCGCTGTGAAAAAATGCACTGAAATAAAAACCGACAGCAGCGGTGGCAAAAGTTATCATAGCAACAATGAAATCCGGATAGGGACATGCCTTCAACAGATTATTTTTCACAGATTGTTAAACAAGTTTTGGGATTTTAACATATGTAATTCCTTTAAAGCAATTAATGTTTATCCCGATAAAAATTAATCAATTTTATTTAAATTAGAATTTACAAATAAAATTTTTCAACAATAACGAAAGGCTAATAGCATGAGCAATATAAATACGCAATTATGAAAATAAAAAAATAATTGTAGACATCATGGGGCGTTTTGTTTTATATTTAATATTATTTTTTGTTGTTTATCAGATGGATAACAATTATTCACTCAAGTTAACCATTTGCAATTTTTTTTTATATACAGAGTAAACTGGGGCGCATTCGACACATTTTTTAAATCTTGTCGTTATCAAACCATATTTTTTTTGAAAAACTGTTTGCTATTGAAGGAATTACTATGGTATTCGCAAAGTAGGTTTTTATGGGGTAATCTGTTTATTAAACCAATAATATAAATATTTTTAGTGAATGGACAAATCAATGTCTTAAAAAGTTTTCGCCATTAGGACGAAACAAAAGATAGTTTACACAGTGCCGTGCGTGCGTGCGTGTGGACTGATAGTGAATAGAACTTTGATGTGGAGAAATTTCATGTAGTACACTCAAAAAAGTTTAACGGTTGTTTGTGTAGTAATCAGTAGTTGTTTTTATTTTTTTTAACTGTAATTATACGTATTTGTTTCTCTTAGGAATAACAGGAAACAGTTGCTAAGACAGTTAATTAAGAAAACAACTAACGAAAAGTACTGTAATTTTGTAATATTTTTAAATTAAAAAGTTTTTTTTGTTGGTTATTTCAAAAATAAAAAATTTCGCTAATTTTTTTTTTTTAATTTGTTTTGTTTTTATTTGTTATTATTAATATATTCTTACCCCTAAATTCATAAACGCTTTGTAAAATTATAGGAGGTTTATTGAACAAATTTTGTATGAAAATGACGTTTGGTAAACCTGCTATAACTTTACAAAGCATTTATGATTTGAGAGGCTAGTTTTCAAATAAAAATCAGAAAATTGTATTGCTTTTCTAATGCAAAAAAGGTAATAACTGGAGAACGATTTGGAATTTTTACCTCAAATTTCAAATCCGATGAAGTAATTACATACTACCTCTTTTCCGAAAAAAGGTTAACATTTCTATTGATTTTGTTGTTCCAAAATAAGGTTAACATTTTACTAAGCAAAGTGTGCCACTATTGTGGTAGAAAAAATAATATTGTATTGTAATAAAATTAATGAACAATATTTTGACGAGCTGTTGCTAATGTCTCTTCGCTGCATTTAATAGAAACCAGTAAAAGCCCTACGGGGAATGAGGGGTCAATTGCCCTGAAAGTACCTATCCTGTGAGTGGTTAAATCAAGACTTGTCACAGGATTGGTATAATTTACCATTGCTGTGGGTTAAGCAGTGACAATTATACTTAAAGGACTAGTCCCATTACTGGTGAAACGGTGGCATACCACTTAATCGTCCTCAAAGTACCTATCCCGTGACTGGTAAAAAGAGGACATACCACTAAATTGCCCTCAAAGTACGTATCCCATAACTGGTTAAAGAAGGACTTGCAGCAGGACTGGTATAATTTACTATTGCTGTGGGTTAAGCAGTGTCAATTATACTTAAAGGACTGGTCTCGTGACTGGTGAAATGATGACATACCACTGAATTGTCCTCAAAGTACCTATCCCGTGAGTGGTTAAAGACGGTCTTGTCGCAGGACTGGTATAATTTCTTATTTCTATGAGTTAAGCTCTGTCAATTATACTTAAAGGACTGGCCCCAAGACTGGTGCGAAGAGGACATATCACTTAACTGGATAAGTGTGTTATAAAAAAACTCACAAGACTTTTTTTTTTTTTAAAGAGAAGCAACACTCAGGAAATTCTTCCTATTCATTAACGTGTTGCTTCCTTTGGAAAGGGGATAGAGAAGAAGTGAAAGATGGTGAAAGATGAAGGGCTTCAAATATGGCAACACTGTAATTGCGCGAGATGTTGAATTTTAGAACAGTTGTTGCGCTCCATCTGATGGTGATTTGGCAAACTTTGTTGAAGCTTTTTAGTTCATAGCCCTGTTATATTATTTTACTTCGGTGGGGTTAAGTGCTATGGGAACACCGAAGGAGGACGCTGCGATATGTATGAGGGATAGAAAAACGCATACATATTTATATTTTTCATAAATTGATGTTGCCTTGGTTGGGGATCGGACCCGCAACCTCACGTGTAACAGTCCAACGCGCTAACCATTACACCACAGCGCCCATAATTGGTCGGTTTCCCAGTACACTGATAGAATTATCCGTAATGATGAACAATTTCATAGAATTTTTTTCGTAAGTTCAATGAAGAATTTCGTTAAATAAAATGATCAAAAAATCGTAATTTGTGAAAAATTACGATTTTTTTGATAATTTTAGTTCTAGTTCTAAGCACTTGGAGATTTCTTTAAATTTTAGCATCAAGAACCCTGAGCTTATTGCTAACAACTTCAGCTCCAATCTTTTGGAGGATTTTACAGGAATTTTAGAATCGGTAAAAGGTTTGACGCATGTATATATCTTATATCTTAAAAGAATATCTTAAAAAAGGATATGTATTTCATATTTTATTTCTTTGAAAAAACATACCAAAA
This sequence comes from Leucophora obtusa, assembly GCA_949987735.1. Lineage (NCBI taxonomy): Eukaryota > Metazoa > Arthropoda > Insecta > Diptera > Anthomyiidae > Leucophora > Leucophora obtusa. Next base: position 211,034,760 of record OX465297.1, read on the forward strand.
TTCTTCAAAAAAAAAACAAATTTTTATATTTTAATTTGTTGCCAAATGAAAATATTTGTGGTTGTTATTACATAACAATTTTGTCAAGGTTTTGCTGTGACAATTTTACTTATAATACCAAAACCATAACAATTTCCATTCACCTCAGTTTTGTCACTTTTGTAATGGGACTAGTTCTGTTTCAGTTCCTTTTAGGTTAGTTGGGTGACATGTCACAAAATATACAAAGTGTGACTCATTCTTTGACGGATCCTTTTGTGTTAGTTGGGTGACATGTCTCTTTAAGTCAGTTAGACGACATGTCCTTTGGGGCTAGACCTGCGACATGTCGAAAGGTGTCTAATCTGTGGCAATACGTCATTTTCAATGACAACGCCATGTTAAAGTGATATGTCTCTTTCAAAGAAAAAGACCGATCAACGACCTGTCTCTTCCCCCTTGGGACCTATCCTGCGTGTCATCTGGGACCGGTCCCTTTCCCTGTAGGGAGGCCATATCGGCGAAGACTTTCTATACCCATACGTCGAATATTGTAATTATTACCATCTTTGTTAAGCATTATAGATTTCATACATGTTTGTAATGTCAAAACTACATTTTCTAATTTATCTGAATGCTGTTAATTTTTTCACACAAAATCAATGAATTATTTAATATCTAATTTTCAATTTTTAAATCGAATTAAAAATAAAATAAAAAAAAATGGAAATCTATCTATAAATTCAGAATAACTGATAATATGTCCTAACAACTATCCAAAAAAATTGTTGTTTTCAAAAACCTCCATAATCCCACCAAAAATATAGAAATGTTAACCTCATTTCGGAACGGAGGTAGTATTTTTTTAAAATCAAAAAAATTAAAATTATCTTATTATTATCTACATTTTTAGTTGTTTTAAATTTTATAATCCTAAATGGTCACAAAATGTCTTACATTACCATAATATGATCACTAGGCAAGTATTAGGAAATTTAGGGATGTATTGTGATCATTAGAAACATATTATGATTATTTCGCATGGATTGTGAAATTGTATTTTTAACAATATTTTTCTACGCGCTAATATCATATGTTTCTATAACTTATTTTTATTTACATATTTATAAGTGATAACTAAAATTAATTAAAATTATTTAAATATGTAAATTAGTCATTGAAATACATACTCTAATTAAATTCTGTTGAAATTTACTCAACTTATAGTAGGAAACTGTACTCCTACTATAAATTGGGTAATTTTTCATGCTATGTGTGTAATTGAAAAAAAAAACACGCAGAACTAATAAATTAGAAATTTATTAATTCAGTTCGAGGCCAATTTCCTTATTATGAATTAATATAATAAGTACTTTTTTTCCAAAAACTGCTATTTTTCTTCATCAGGATACTCTCCTAACAAATACTTCACAGAGTTTTTGCTTTCAAAAACCTCTACACTTTCAGGAATGAAAAGACGATCGTTTAGGGGATTTTCCAGTTTTTGGTGGCAATAGTGCAATGCAATTTGAAGCATCAAAATCTCATATTAAATGTAATCTTCTACATCAACAAAATGATAATGGAGCAAACAATAAAATATGTTTTCGAAGTCTTTTGCAAAGACATAACCACAATAGAAATATTATGAAAGTTTTCTGTTTTTGTATTTCATACCCTCGGTATAAGTAAAATACAAATTTTATTCTTCCCTTACTTCTTTGTCACTACAAGAAGATGCAAATTAGTTATCTGAACTAATTTTCGTCGAATTTTTATTATTTTTGAGTTTTTATCAGAAATGAACTTAAAAATAAGATCCAGGATATATAGAAGGTTGACGTGTCCTTGCTTTGAGTTGAACAAAATTGGATATGCATAATCACTTTTAAAATTAATAAATGGTTCATAAAACAAATTTTTCATACAAAATTCATTTTATACTCGTAATCGTGTTATAAGGATTTAAATTTTTTTATGTTAGACCAACACTCAGGGGATGCCCCTACTTACTCAGTGCATTGTGTTGGTATTAAGAAAATAGGTTATGGGTAGGAGGAAAGAGGGAGTAGTGTTTGTGAATATTTGATTTGACTTTCTCTACATTGTAAGTAACAGCAAAGACTTCTGCGGGGAGTTTATTCCACATACGGCTGGTGCGGCTAATAAACGAATTCTCTCTTTAATGCGCTGTGCGATTCACTGGACAATCGACTACAAACGGATGTGCTCTACTTGATAAGCGAGTGTTACGAATAAACACTCGGGCTCTGGGAACAAGTTCACTTATTTCAGCAGAATACTTCCCGTGGTAATATCGATAGAACAGTGTCACACAACCCACATTCCGACGATGCTCCAATGAGTCAATAGAGCTGGATAAGCTACTGTCATTAATAAGCGCCGACTTCCTACTTTGCACACGGTCTAGAGGCTCCAAAATAGACTTCGAAGCTCCTGCCATATATGGGAGTTGTATTCCACCTTCGGTCGGATATAGGTGGTATAAATAGTGAGTTAAGTCGGATGGAGTGAAGTACTTATTGCACCGACGTAAACATCCAAGACGCTTGAATACTTCTTTCGACATATGAAAAACAAATACTGTCGGTCATTAAAAAGTGAGTTAGACTCTAGATAATTCACAAGATGGTAATTAACCATAATATCCATCGCTTTAGAGAGCGCAGAACATATTGCGATGGGGCGATAATTTACAGGGATGTTAGCCGCACCCGTTTTAGGGATTGGCTGGACATTGGCAACCTTCCATCACGAGGGGAAAGTTACCGCGTGGTAAAAAGTGCCAAATAGGTTAGCCAATGGATGATCCAGCGCCGAAGAGCACTGATTCAGCACCAGTGCGGGTTTACCATCTTGTTTACGTTGAGGTCAGCAAGAACCCTTTTAAGTGCTTGAGCTTGGAAGAATATCTTAGGCATAGTACTCAATACACTTTCAAGTTCGGGCAGTGGTTGATCGCTTTCCGGCAGGAATGAATTACCTGCAAAAATCTCCGCTGAACTAGCATTATCCTGCACTATTTTAACGAATGCCAAAACCTCTTGCTACTCCGAGGAGCAGAAAGAACTTTACTACGAAGACGTTGTTCGTAAAGAAACTTTTCACGACTAAGTACTTTGGAAAACTCGTATCGCGCCCGTTTGCGAAGCTGATCTGTATTGGCGTTTTTGTTATCTCGCCAACGCTAACACTCTTGACCTGACTGCGTTTCTGCAAGTCTGGTTAAATCAACATTTATCTTTTGGCTTAACCGAAATTTGTTTCGAGGGAATGAAAGAAAACAGAGTTTCAAATTAAAATTCCGGAAAGAATCGTTGAGCTCAGCCCAACGTGCTTATTCGTAAATAAAATTTGAACGCTTCGTAGCTGGTGCCGGAATGTTTCAAAGTTCGAAGAATGAAAGATACGGAAAAGGCACAATAATCCGAATTGCTGAGAGGTGCAAGTGTTCTTACTTCACACTTGTCGGGATGTGAAGTAAGGAAAAGGTCAAGAGTATTCTGGTGTTCACCTTCAACTCACGGAATGTGCGTTAGTTCATTCAATAATTGTGCCAGGTGGTTGTACGCGACAAACAGCTCAACATAAAGGCCCTCGGGAGTTGTATGGCTCAAATGGCGAAGCATAAGCACTTTAATATTTTTGCCGGTTTTGGTTTAATTTTAATTTCTGTGTTCCATTTCTCACTTCGATGATAATGACAGATATCCTTGCTGTATCCTTGCTGCGATTTTGAAAAAAAAAATTTTTTTCAATATATTAGTAGTAGAACAAAAGAAAAATACGACCTAAAAGCATATTAAAAATCATGGTTCTCGAATAACGAATAATTAAAATAATTTTTGGCGATTAATCGAATAAAACGAACAAATTAAAAATAAATTTTTTTAATAAGTAAAATCTTTGCAGGTTATGGATTATTCAATTATGGACCACAGAATATGATATGGTCTTTAAGGGCAGTATTTTTTCATAACAGCGAAAAAATTTCGCGCTTTTTTTGAAGCCCATAAACTGTAATAAAATTCACAATTATTTAGTCACTACACAGAGAAAACAGATTTATTGTGACAACCAAATTTTTTGCCAACCTAATGGTTAGGTTGTTTAATATAACAAAATTTCGGTTGAAACAATATATTTCAATTGTTCCAGTAATTGTGCCAGGAACACATTTAAATCTTTTTCCTCTGTGTATAAATCCGCAACCGTTACAAAGCCAAATGTCATCTTTTCGCTACATTTTCAAATCGTCTTATTCGTTCGATTAATCAAATAATCGAATAATTTTAAAAAATTAATCGCTTGATCGTTCGATCAAAATTTTGTTCATCGTTTAATCGATTAAAATAAAAACCCGAATAATATACAACTCTAGTTAGTAAATAGTATACAAGAGTGTAACACATTTCATTTATGTAAGAGAAATTTTTCTATTTTTGACCGCCTTTATATGAATTTACGACACTGTGGGAACCCTCATAGATCTTTCACCTCGATTTGGATGAAACTCGGATACTTGATGTTCACAACGATTTCGAATAAATTTGTAGTGGAGAAAAAATTTATTATGCATATCTTTTTAGGGAGTCTTTCCAAATCAATTTAGCGATGTCCGTCCGTCTGTCCATGTTAAATGAACGGCACTTGAAAACAAACTCGCAGCACTGTATAAAATTGGACGAAAATCGATGGCCCAAGAACGAACCATATTAAAAATGTTTTGACCTAGTAATTCAATACAATACCTAACTGATAGATTTTGGACGCCTGGCCTGGCTAGAAAGCCAAAAATTAGACTTCTAAAGTTACAAGCCGCCAAAAAATACCGACAAGCCACGCACATTTTTTTCGTTCGGATTTTGGATTTATCTCGGAAACTGTCAAATCTAACAGATAGAATATAGCCCAAAACTCCGATCCGTTTCAATATCGGAGAAATGGGGATATGAACTTTTTAAATGCATTTTAATGGAACTATACGCTACACTATGTGCTATAGGAGATACAAACTTTGTACTGATGTTAGTTACTACCAAAAATACTTGACCGAGACCCATTTTTATTACACCTAATTATAATTTAAACATATTTATTGTACCGATAAATGAAATTCCCCTTCCGGAATTTGATCCGCTTCCTGGAATATTACCCAAATTGTCCTGCGGAGTAGATGTCTGCATAGCAGTATATCCCCTCAAAAATCGACATGGGCGAGTACACCCCAGTCTACCTACATACTCTAAATCTCAAATTGTATGATTATTAGACGAATAACTATAGTGGCTACTGTTTTTGATAGCCGTGGACAATTTTAATAGGTTGTTGGAGAAAAATACGGCAACAATACGAGTATCAACAGCAATAAGAAATATGATGGAAAAAAGCATTAACATTATAATGGCCGCTTTGAAAAATTATAATAGAGGCTAAATGAAAACGAAAGAATTGCAAAAATATGATTGAAATGACACTTAATCAAGCATAACAGCAGTACCAACGTATGTACTATAATTTTAAAATTTTAATGAGATTTTATAACGAATGTTTATATTAGACAATGATTTAACAAACTAAGATAAAAATCATTAGATCGTAGATATTATTTTATACAAACTTTTGATGAAAATGATAATATTTAATATTTTGATGATATTTGTTTTACATGTTATTAATCATTAGAAATATTTTAAAAGAAATCTTAAAACATTCAACATTTTGAAAAACACATCATGACACGCGTCATCTCTAAGCGCCTTTTTTTTAAAACAACACTCATTAAATCAACCTTTTATTAACCCTTTTTTTCTCCAGCGTATTCTATTCTACTTATAACATAAACCCTTTATAACTTTAATCCATTCATATGTTTTGGTTATTAATTCATCCTTTAATGTTGAAAATGACCATACACTACTTTAGTATGCAGAGGTAAACGAAATATCGTAACATCCATTTCTAAATTTGTCTTCATAATTTGATTTATCTTTTTTATGTTGATGTTCATTGTCTAAAAAAATTTTGTGATCTTTTAACTTTGGTAATAATCCTATTGTTTTGTCTTCTGGTCTTATTTTTTGAAAAAAATAAAAAAAAACTTCTTACGTGTTTTAATTTTCTTTTTTGAAGATTACGACCCACAAATCTTGTAGTTTACAAAGCTTTTAAATGAAGTCATTACAAAATCATATTTTTCAAAATGCTAGTTAACAAAAGAAATTCTTCAGTACTGATTTTTCAACATTTGAAAACAAGTACAAATTGTTTTGCTCCAATTTTTGGAAATTTTTTTGATTGCTTTATTTTTTGTTTGTGAATGAATTGATTAAGATGTTTTTAGTTGATTTATTTCAATAGTAATTTTATCTCTTCTTTATTTTTCTATTCATTAGGCTTCTGGCAAATAATTATAGTTATATGTATGTATATGTATGTACATATGTCGTGTGTAATTTTTATACAAAAAGGTCATTGTTTTACAAAATCCTAAAAATTAATTAAAATAGTTTTTAACAAAGTCAAACCCCCTTTTATAACCCGTAGATTGGTCCTCTAAATAGGACCGCATATTTGTTTTGTCGACTTTACCAAATATCGTTCCATTTAAATATTATCGATTACTGAATGTTCAGTTAGCTACTAATTGGGACTTTGAACCAGGCTTGCCATTTTAGCATTTTAGGTGCTACATCTAGCACTTGGTTTGTGAGCTAGCACCCAAAATTTTTTTTAAAAACTAGTGCTGGGTGCTAGTTTAGCACTTTTTTAAATAATTTAATATGTATATAAAGATGAGTAAAAAAAGTTAAAGTCGGGCATGCCGACTATACACTACCCTACACCAGTCTAATTAAAAGCCAACTAATGTTTGGATCCGAAATTCGAATGGGTTAAAATGAGACTTGCGTCAGAATTTTCTACAAAATAATAAAAGAAGAAAAAATCGTAAATATAGCCCAATTGGGCGATAGGTCCAAACATTGACCGATCCTATCTAGAATCTATAGGCTTTGTACTTGGGACCATGTGAGTCAGCGAACTAAATTTCATTAAAATATTTGCGACCTGCAGTGTGTAGTGTGGGCACTAGGTCTAAACATGGACCGATTTTAACCAAAATCAATAGGCTTCGTTCTTGGGCCGACACAGGTCGGTGTACCAAATGTCATCAAAATAGCTTAATATTTGCGACCTGCAGCGTGTAAAAAATTCAATTTTGGGGGGACCCTTATATGGGCACTAGGGGTAAACATGGACCGATTTTAACCAAAATCAATTGGCTTCGTTCTTGGGCCGACACAGGTCGGTGTACCAAATTTCATAAAAATAGCTTAATATTTGCGACCTGCAGCGTGTAAGCAAGCCAATCTGGGGGGACCTTATATGGGCACTAGGTCTAAACGTGGACCGATTTTAACCAAAATCAATAGGAGTCGTCCTTGGTCCGACGTAGATCGGTGTACCAAATTTCATCAAAATATCTTAATATTTGCGACCTGTAGAGTGCGCACAAGAATGCATGGAGAGACAGACGGACGGACATCGGAATAAAACGTCGATCGGTATACTATAAGGTGGGTCTAGGTCCAATTTTTTTTGGTGTTACAAACATCAGCACAAACTTATTATACCCTGACCACGTAAAGGTGTAGGGTATAAATATCTTATATCCGAGAACAGTACAAAAATGCAAACAGGATTTAGAAATATTCAGCTTCTCTGAATAGTGGTAAGGGTGAATAGTGATAAATAGGGCAAGGCATTCCATGCAAATGCATGTTTTTTCTAGATAGTCCAAAACAAATAAATAAATAAACTAAACTAAAAAAAAAAAAAAAAAAAAAAAAAAAAAAAAAACTAAATATGTATCCGAATCATCAAATTCATAACAAAATGGCATCGATTTGTAGTTGCATATTTTTGCATATTTTGGCTTCAAAAACATATTTGATTTTTATTATTATTATATTTAATTTTTTTAATATAAATTGTATTTTTTAATGCATATTTGTGCATATTTTTCATTTTTGGTAGCATTTTTTAATTTGTTACAAAATTCAACTTTTATTTATAATTTTTATATTTTTATTCAAACAAAATATTATTATTTTTTTTTTTTTGTTATTTTGAAAATTTAACATTTTTAGAAATCTTGTTGACCAACTGAAAACTTTAGAATTCTGTGTCTACGAGGGCAGTTCGAAATGTTCTTAGCCTAACAATGAAAGAAAAGCAAAAGCTAGATTTTTAAAATTATTTTATTTTTCAATATTATCTCCTGAAACTTCAATACAATGAGTCAAACGTTTTTCTAGCAATTCTATCCCTTGATTAAAATAATTTTCTTGAAGTTCCTCAAAATAATCGTTTACAGCTGCCATTGCATATTCATTCGGGGTAAAACATTTGGCAGCAAGGATTTTTTTTTAGATTTGGGAACACATAGAAGTCAGAGGGAGCTTAATCAGAGAAATGATGAGAAATGAGAAATTTTCATTCGAATGCGTGTTAACAAATGCGGCACCCATCTTCTAGAAAGCCTTTTCATCTGTAATTCTTGATGCAAAATAAAATGTACTCGATCATTTGAGATGCCTATGGCATTCCCTATTTCACGCACTTTCATGGACTTTAGCTATGTTTTCTGGCGTTGTTGCAGTTTTTCGACGTCCACTTCGTGGTTTATCTTCAATGCTTGTGTGACGTTTAAATTCAGCATCCCAATTTTTTACTGTTGCATATGAATGAGCACTTTCACCTAACACATTCACCATATCATTATAAATTTCTTGTCCCGATAAACCTTTCTTATGTAAATATTTAATCACACCACGAATTTCTAATTTTTCTATATAGATAAATCACTGAAGCGCCTTTTTTTAACCCCTGTTACTATACGAATAAGCTGACATGAAATTTAACATGTGTTCATATGACGGATGGAAGTTTCCATTATACAAAGCTTTTTGCAGTTTATACCGCCATCTCTATGTCAGGCTAAGAACATTTCGGACTGCCCTCGTACATACATATTTGCAAAATAACTAACTTATTTTTCAATGTTTTTAAATGCCTTACTTTGCAGAAAAAAGTTGTTTAGTTGCATTTTATAGGCACATATTTTTGATTTTTAAGTACATGAAATTCATTGCCCTAGTGAAAAACATATTTACCCAGACAGTCAGGCCACTAAAACAATATTTATGAATTTCTAAAACAAAATAAGAAAAATTGGTTTGGCATTTCGGAATTAAGTACACATTGTTAATGGCAATCTAAAGGAACTTAAAAGTATTTGAATATGTCGATTAATACAGCACAGAAATCCCTGACGGAGATTGTTTGAAAGTTGTGTATTCTAGTGCTGGTAAATTCGGTTACTTTTCAATACTCGATACTACTCCAAATTTTTGATTTGGATACTTGATACTACTCGATACTTTTAACGGTTTTTAAATTTCAAATTTTTTTAAAATTTTTTTGTAAAATTCTTTGAAAATGTTTATGTTAATTCAATATTTAAATTTATAAACATATTTTTAAACTTTTTTAACAACTATTCATTGCGTTTTTCATAGTTTTTTAACATATACTTTTAAATATTTGACTTCTGATTTTTTCTTTTAGCAGAGTTGTAGTTTTGTGATAAATATTTTAGCGGAGTCACATTTTTATATATTTTGTCTGTCCAAAATGCAACTCTGAAAATATTGAGTAGTAGTTTTGAGTATCGAGTACCCAAAAAAAGACAAATACTCGATACCATCTACTCATATTTTTACCAGCACTAGTGTATTTGTGTATCACTTAATAAGTTATCCGTTTAGAAGTCCTTATCTTATTTTTTGCTGGGTAGTAATAAAATAGGATATCTTCTAGAACAGAGATGGCAAGACTTTTGCCAGAAACGGACAAATATTTTTTGTAAAAATTTCTCGCGTGCCCCCTTAATTTTAGTTGTCTTTTAAAATCCTTTTTTAAAAATTTTTAAAATTTAGAAAATTTCTCTTAAAAATATCATCGCAGATGTACATATTTATCAGCGCTACAGATATCCCCCATGAAATAACCCGCAAAGGGAAAAATTAAATAACATCCAACAAATGACGTAAAAATGTTTGACGGTTATTTAACGTTTGGTGGTTTATTTAATCTTTAAATATTGAGATTACTTCATTATAAAAAAATCGCTAATGAAATAAAATTAAAAAAGTTTAAACATTATTGCTTTTAATTTTTTGGTGGTTATTTCATATTGCTAAAAAAAAATTAAATTATTGGGCGCCATTAATTATTTAAGTACGTAAGAATCTAGTTGAAAAATGTGCTTCGGGCAAAAATTTGATTTTGTTAAAATAACTCGCGCGGTTTTTATCATCATAATAATGAATAAAACGTGAATATTATGAATTTGAACAGAGAAATTTCTATTTCAGATGAAATAGCTCTGCGAAACACGATCAAACCCCAATTTCAAATTCCAACAAAGGGGGTTATTTCATTATGAAACTTATTTTCAGCCTTTCTTTAATTGAGGGTTATTTCGTAACACATATTTTCCCTTTAAAAAAAACTTAATTTTTTAGATCCAATTTTATCCATTTCCATTTTTGTGCAATTTTCTGGTACTTTTTACTTCTCCGATTATGAAGCATTTTCTCATCGAAACATTTAAACTTCTTTCAATATAAAATTTTAAAGATTTTCCCAGTGTTTGCTGATAATCGAATAGGCGAGTTCTGAATTAACGATATTTCTTTAAACAAAAAATGGTGGCAATACTGCGTTTTATTCATTTTAAAAGACGATTTACAAGCTCTATGAAAAATTTCACCATTATGGAGTTAAATCACACATTTTTGTAGCGAAACTTAACATTTCGCTACAAAAATGTCGCGAGCCACCTAAAATCCACTCGCGTGCCACTACTGACACGCATGTCACAGTTTTGCCAGCCCTGTTCTAGGAGAAAGGATATCGAACAACGGATAAAAGATTGTATGGAAATATGGCTTTTTGGCTATTATCGTAACCATAGATTACATTGATATCTTACTCTTCTACTTCTTTTGTCAATAAACACATTTTTTCACACACATTCAAATAATTTTTGTATAGGTATAGGTCGTATGTAGGGAATGCATCCCGGGATTTCCCGTCCCGGGATTCCCGGGAAATTAAGCATATTTCCGTTCCCGCATTCCCGGGAATTTTGGTCGGGAATCCCGGGATTTCAAAAAATGCAATTTAAAATAATAAAGTTAATTATTTAAAATTTTCATATGCAAAATTTTTCCAACGTTTTGAAAATAGTAAAAATTTTACATTAGGTTTGTTCGTTTACTTACTACAATTTGCTACTTTTATCACTACTGAAAAATTCAAAAAGTAAACAAAACTTTCCAATTGTAGTAAAAGTAGTAAGATTTTCGAGTAAACGAAGACACTGATTAATTTGTGTACTTCCAACTTTCATATTTAAAAAAAAGACACTCAATTAAATAGAGTTTGTATTACAAAAATTTGAATCGCAATCATTCTGTACAAAATTAGGGACAAATTTTTCCATTGATTTTTAAAAGTTTTCAAGTAAATTAAAATTTGTTTCGAAAATTTTTAAAAAATTTTCCAATTTGATAAAATTGTTTTCTATACTAATTTTTGAATTTATTTTATTTTTCGACCGACAAGATTTTTGGTCTAAAAATTTGTTTTATTTTATTCAACTTTTAAAAATATATAATTAAGCTGATATATTTTCTAATATAAAATTAATTCTTTCCCACTGAAATTCCAAGAAATTCTAAGAGAAAACACTTTTTAATGATCCTGAAAATTTGAGGTATTTAAGACATTTTCTTTGTAAAATTTTTTTAATTATTATAAAATATTTTATAATTTACTTCCCTTGCGGGATCCATGGAATTCAAAATAAATTTCCCGTTTTCCCGGTAAATCAAAATGTGCGGAATTTTGCATTCCATAGTCGTATGTAAAACACATTCTCATGAGATATGTCCATTGAGTAAGACATCTATGTAATCTATGGTCGTAACTAAGAAGAATTTTACAAATTTCCTTAAAGGGTTCCCAAATATATTTTTTTTTTTGTGTCACCTTATGCTAAGTACTGGCTGTTGCGCTTTAATATAGATCGGCGTAATAAGAACTAAAACTAAAGTTATTTCGACACAAAATAATTGTAAAAATTTAATTTGTTCACACACAGAGAAAAAATATGCCATTTTCCAACTGACATTCAGTTACATCTACTAAAATAGGTTGGTACAACTGAATATTGGTTATCATAACAAAATTCGGTTTATACAACTGAATTTTAGTTGCACTATACAAAATATTTAGGAATCACATTCCAGTATGGTTTCACCAACCGAATTTATTGGTTGTAGCAACCAAAATAGGCTTAGCAACTCGGTTTTTTTTCCTGTGTTAACAACTTGCCATTTATCTAATTACCATTATTTGATAAAATTAAATTTTAATCATATATTTATCATATTTAGCATAAAAACAAATAAATTCCACTCAAAAACCATATTTGTGGTAAAAAAAAAGACAAAAATATGGTAACAAATGGTTATGGTTAAAGCTACTTTACCGGTTCATTAAAATTAAAATTTATGGAATTTTAAACGGTAAAAATAAGAGAAAAATAAAGCAACTGACCACCAACAAACAACAAATATAATGTCATACATATAAATAAAATTGCAGAGCATTGAAAATACGTTTGGGTAAAATAAAAACATAAATATTCATGTGCGGTGTTGCCAGACAAGTGTTAGCTCATGTCCCGGTTTTGCAAGTTGAAATTATAAAATATGAAAATATCTCTAATTTAGTTTTTAAATAATTTTACATACATTTTTTAAGAAAACCAAGTAACAAGTTATAATAGGTCTTGCCCAACCATGAGATACTCAAAATCACATTCAGTGTGTTCGTTTACTCGAAATTCTTACTACTTTTACTACAATTGGAAAGTTTGGTTTACTTTTTGTATTGAATTTTTCCAGATGTAGTAAAAGTAGTAACTTGTAGTAGGTAAACGAACACGCTTATTATGATGTAGGTCATGTTCCATAATGGAACAGATCCTTATTATATAGGCGGAAAAAGTAACAGCTCAATAAATATAGTTTATTATTATACACTCTACACGTAGCGGTGTAGGGTACAAGTATGTTACACACCTAACAAATTTTAAACCGCTCAGAGATTATGATTCATATTAGACTTTTAAATATAAGGCTTACCAAGGAGTTATTATTTAAGAGTAGAAAACGATTCAAATAAGGTTTCAAAATGATTATTTTTCAGAAAATGTCAATGATGAAAACACGATGTTTCCAAAAAAAAATTACACTATACAACAGCCTCATAAATCTCTTGTTGTAACTCATATTTTCTAATAAACGTTGGTGTGCTAATTCCAAATTTGGCAAAAAGAAATAATTTTTAATGCACCGTTTGTGTCAATTTATCACCAAAAATAATAAAATTTACTGTTAAATACTAATCAAATGATATTCTAGGTTGAACTATTCCCGACAAGACCAACATTCGGCCCGCATTAATATTAGGTGTAAAAACTTAATAGGGGCCAAGGGTTAACCTTATGTGAAGCATATCATGCTGGAATACAATTTAGTTAGTGGCATTAGTAAAACTTCACAGTTTTCGTTACAAATTCACAAATCAAAAATAAAAAGTGATAAAAAAAAAGTCGTACTGAGCAAGCCCATGCAAATCTAGATCTAAATTTTAATTAATATTTTGAAATAAATATTTTCGAATCTTCTCAGCAGATTTCAAAGTTTGAAGCCAATTTCTGTTCATAACTAGACACACAGTTAAAACAAATTTAGAGAGTGACACAATTGAACAACTTTTATATTTCTAAGGTTAAACTTAAGAAGAGGAAAATGTTCAGCCTCCTTGCAGTGTCAGTCAATTACACTCATAGAAATAAATCTGTAAAAATAGTAGAAAAACTACTAAAAATTAGTTAAAAATTACCTTGCAGAAAAAAACTGCTGAAATTAGCTAATTGTTTTGCTAAATACTAGTAAAATAAGAACACAGTCTGCAGTTAGAATTTGTTAGTTGTTTAAGTAGTATTTCAGTTTTGTTATTTTAAGTGAATATTAGATTCATTTGTAGAGGAAATTTAATTTTAAGTCATTAAAAATACAGACAACATAAAACACTGACAATTCGTAACCTTCATTTTATTCAGCCATTTTGTTAATAAAAATAAATAAAACAAATAAATGAATGTAAGTAATTTTTGTTAGTAGTTTTGACTAATTTTTGGTTCATTTTATTACCAATCGAAAACAAAAGAAAATGTAAGTTGAATCTGGCTCTATGCAAGTCGCTCATGTACTGTCACGCGCTGTCTTACTGGCTCTGTCTGACATTTCAAGAAGTTAAATTGCAGTTAAATTAGGTTTTAGTTGTTTACTATATTTTTTCATATTATGCATAGTTATTGAAACAATTTTTAATATTTATTGAAATTTAACCATAAAACTTAACCTATCACCTTCTAATAAAATATCTTGAAATGTTTGCCAGAGCAAGTTAACAGAGGTATAGATGCATGCATACTAGGCTGGGTCGATTTGTGGGGAGGCAAAAAAATCGCCCATGGCTCAGGGAAAATCGTATTCTAGGGATCAAAATAAGAAACTTTGCCGAAGGAACCATACCTCTAAAACGAATTCTACTACCCCTAACTGTTGACTTTTGTCCCGTAGGGTCAAGTTTTGAAAAATCCCACTTTGACCCATTTAGAGTGCCCCAATCGAGTCCAAATGTATGACCGATCCCCACTAACTTTGGAGGGCCGATCCACCCATGCCAGTGGTACACCCCCTGGAACCCCCCAGGGGAGTTCCAGGGGGTGTGCCACTGGCATGGGTGGATCGGCCCTCCAAAGTTAGTGGGGGTCGGTCATACATTTGGACTCGATTGGGGCACTCTAAATGGGTCAAAGTGGGATTTTTCAAAACTTGACCCTACGGGACAAAAGTCAACAGTTGGGGGTAGTAGAATTCGTTTTAGAGGTATGGTTCCTTCGGCAAAGTTTCTTATTTTGATCCCTAGAATACGATTTTCACTGAGCCATGGGCGATTATTAAATCGACCCGCCCTAATGCATACACTTGAGATTCTATGGTTTCGTATAACTGTTGGTCCCAAAATAAAAGGTTAACTTTATCTTAACTATTGCACAAAAGAAATTTATATACACTAAGAAAACAGATTCGGTGCTGACAACTGTATTTGTAGCCAATCGAATGGTTCGCTTGTCGTAGCCGAGTTTTTCAGTTGTAACAACAGAAAACCAATTGAGACAGTTGTATCAAGAACAATTCGTTACTCGCAACCCAAAAATTCATTTGTTTCAACTGAGGCATTCGATTGGCAATAAATTAGGTTGTTAGCACCAAATCTGGATTTACTAACACCCAGCAAAAAAAGAGATGCCGAAGCAGTAGAGAAAGCACTACAATTGATATATACCCAGTCAGAAATCGCCAGTGGTACAAAAAATCAAGCACTGGCATACCACTGGGTAACCACGGTATTAAAAATAAATGATTGGCAGAACACTCATTTGGGATGCTTTGCCAGCGTTTGCAAAAAGCGTTTTACCAGTATTTGTTTTACAAAAATTTCGGTGGTTTATAAAAAAAACCACTGGCAAAGAATTGGCTTAGAGTGATATGCCAAGGTTGCAACCAGTGGTTATCCAGTGCTACCTAGCCAATGCTACCAGGCGTACAAAAATCAATTCACTGGAAAACCAATGATTTTATAAAAATGCTGACACTTCGTTAAAAAATGTTTGTAGTCGGAAGGTTCCGAGTTCAAATCCGGTTGCAAGGAAAAATTTTTTTTGGATTTTTTTTAATTTAAAACTTTTTTTGTTTTATATAATCAATTTTTTTGTTTGTGGGAAAGCTCCTTCAAGACCAACTTTTTTTTTTGCCCTCCAAACACTGGCATACTAGTTACAAAAAATTGTTTGCCATTACTAGCATTTTGGCACAGCCAGTAGTTGTCCAGCTATTATCACTCATTTATGTGTTTAGCCATTAAATATTATATGCCTCGTTAGCTCAGTGGGTAGAGCAATCGTCTGCCGATCTGACGGCCTGGGTTCAAATCACGGCAGGACCAAAAAAAAATACATATGAACTTTTTTTTAATTTTATTTTGGAAAATATATTTCCAGACCACCTATTTATTGGTTTTGCCAGCGTTTTGCCAACGTTTAAAAATGTTGTTCCTCCAGTGCTTTTCCGGCGCTTTTTGAACAGCCGGTCCTTTTGTCTAATGATGTTATCATTTTGGGAATGGGAAAGCACTTTTTGCCAGTACTTGTACCACCTGTTAAAGTGCTTTGCCACCGCTTTCCCATTTGTATTTTTCTGACTGGGTATGTACTTCTTTTTTAACATAAGCACTAATGATTTTAACATTGAGTTGTCATATGAGAGGAGGACTCCCACTTTAACAGTTTTTCAGTACTTTTGGAACGAGTGTCACGGAAGCTCTTTTTCACCAATTAAAGTTTAAAAAAATTCTCCGCAAAAACATTATATATTTTTTTTGTTAAGACGATACAACCATACAACAAATAGAACACCCCTTGTGAACAACCTTATTAAATTTAAACAAATTAATTATAAATATTTAAAAAAAATAATAATAAAATAAAAAAAATTTAAAAAAATAATATTGGTCCCGACGAGAATCGAACCGGCGACCCTCTGTTTAGAAATACCAAATGATACCAAAATCACTTTTTAGGATCACTTTTAGAACAATTACTCTTTAGAAGCAATACTAAAGTGATGTTTTGGATGTTGTTCAGAAGTAATTCTAAAAAAGCTGTAAAATATACACTCAAAATAGTTTGTAGTTTAAATTAACTGAAAATGTAATTTAAAATAAATGAAAAATCACTTGAAAACCGGTCTACTAACTTTTCATTTAAATCAAAAGAACTTTTCATTTGTTTTTAAATGTTAATAAATAAACTACAAAATCCTTAAAAAAATAATGATTTTTCATTTATTTCCATTTTTAAATTTCAAAAAATTAACTACAGAATCCGTAAGAATAAATGATATTTAGTTTATTTCGTTTTTTTAACTGACCCAGAAATCGAAAAGGAATTCCTTTTTTTACAAAACATTTTAAATGAAAATATTAACTGTAACAGAAAATCCGTATTTATTTGTAGTTTATTTTTTAAATAAACGACAAAATCAGTTAAAAAATATATTTCTTTGTATTTTAACTGTATAATCATTTAAAAATAAATGTACGGATAACTTTTTAAATAAACTACAGTCAGTTACTGTAATAATATTTTCAGTGTACTAACGGATACTTTGGAAGCAATGCTAGAAATGATTTTTTGATTCTAAAAAGCAGTAAAAATACACTAACGGATACTTGTGAACCAGTGAAAGAAGTAGTTTGTAAAGCATTACTTCCAATTTTTTTTTCTGCTGGGTAGTTAACTCAAAAACATTCAGTACAATTTTTGAAAATTCAGTCAAAATTTGGAAAATATTTCAGGTTTTAGAAATGTGTAACCTACCCAATTTTTTTTTTATTAATTTATACTTTAAAACGTTTGTAATTTAGCAGAAATTACCAAATTTTTGCGTTTACTAATAGTTAACTCAATAACCTTCTGTACAATTTTTGGAAACTCAGTCAAAATTTGGAAAATATTTCAGATTTTAAAAATGTTTCAACTTTAAAAATGTTTCAGCTTACCCAATTTTTTTATTTTCTTTATTTTACACTTCAAAACGTCGGCTATTTGTTGCAATTATGTACTTCTGATTTTCGGCACAAAATAAAATCTGTAGAAATAAAATTTTTTTTATTTAAAAAATTACAATAAAATCTACAAAATTTAATTTAATTTCTTTATTTATTACCAGGGCAGCGACTTTCATGAACTTAAAAATCAAAAATATGCACTTAAATGGAAATATGCACCAAAAAGACCAAAAAAATATGCACTAAATATCCAAAAATAACGCTTTAACGAAAAAATGCACTTTAAGTTTATCGATTTTTAAAAATCATATTTAATACTCGAGACCGTTTGGTTAAAAATTAAATCCAATATAAATGTCTAAGTAGATGACAACTTGATGTTTTCCTTCTAGTTTAATACTGCGTTAAGGTTTGCAAATTCCTTCTTTTCTTTATTTTTCATTAAATATTATTTTTAGTTTTTAAAAAAATATGCACAACATATGCAATTTAATGAAAAATATGTAATAAAAACCACAAAATATGCAAAAAATTCGAACTTAATAACAAAATATGCAACAACAAATCGATGGCATTTTGATTCGGAAAAGTATCTGCTTAAAATCATTTTTGGATTAATGACTACAAACATGCATTTGCATGAAAGTCGCTGCTCTGTTTATTACAATAACCTAACCTAAAGGCCATAATGGGTTACAAATTTATACACTCATAAAAAAAGTTAGTACAAGAGTCTGTTAAACGCGTCCTGATTAAATTGAACTAATTTTTCTGTTATTTTGTCTAAAAAAGTCCATATAAATGGGTCAAAATTCTGCTAAAATAACAGGAAATAGTACATATATTTGCGCCAGCACAATTTTGACCTATTTGTACGGACTTTTTTTTTATAAGTGTACTATAAGTTAACAAAATAAGCAATAAAATTTTTATAAAATAAAAAAAAAAAAAACTGTACACAGAAAAAATTTACAAAATTCTAATTAAATTTTTAAATGTCTTTCTCATACTAACAATGTAAATCCAAAAAAATTTTTTTAGCTTCGAATTCTTATTTTTAAACAAGTTTTATATGAAAAATAACAATTTACAAACATTTCAAACAAAAAAATTGTTGGAAATAAAATTTCAATTAAAAAAACATGTATTGGTTTTTACAAATTTCATTGTTGGTGCCTACTTTTTTTCTGTGATAAGGTAATACATAATGTAAATATATATATAATTTTATCCAAAAAAAAAACTCAAAAAAAAGTAAAAGTTATAAGAAATTAGCGATAATAATTTTTTTATTCCCTAAATTCCAAACGGAAAAATAAATATGTTCAGGCTTTAATTTGAAAAATAATAACTGAAGAATTAAGTATTTTTTTAAATTACTTCAAAAAGTTTCTTCCTGTACGTATCAATAGACCAATTAACGGGCTTATTCCTACGAAAAGACTGTGACTCTTAATTATGACTGTATTGCCCATGTATTTGTCGTTGCAAAGTCACAATAAATTATATTTATTAAAATTTTTGTTTGAAAACTTCAACAAAATTAGGACCTGGTATCGACACAATAATAACATTGACAAATAAAATTTGAATTTTTCGAATTTTATTGTTGTTTTGTATGAAAAGTTATGACTCTCAGTCTTAAAAATAGCCTTATGACGGTCACAAGTCACAAGTAGGAATAGAATAAATGTCTTTAACTTAGAATTAGAACTTTAATTTAGAGTTAGAATTTCAATAACATTTTTTTGGGATTTCAAAATTTTTGGAACTATATGATTATTATGGATATTAAGAAATAATAAAAACAACGAAAAATATTGGTGAAATCCTTAATATTGCGCGAAATTCCCTTAATTTAAAATCCGTAATTTGGTGCGAAATTCTCTAAGTTGGCAACACTGTGCGTAAATGTCCCTACATACATATAACAAATAAACAAACGTAATATCCTGTTTAAAATTATATTGCCAATGTCACACATACAAACACACAAACACATACATACACACACAGACTTAGTGTTATCCTGGTAAAACATTTATGATTATTTTACATTTTTTATATATGTATGTAAATATTCGATGAGCTGCTCAAATAGCAACTCTCAAAGTGATTCAAAATAACACATTTATTCGCATAGGAAAAGAGTGGTTGGAGTAAACAGTATTTTTCTTGTTTATTCCGTTTTTTTTTTTTGTGGCTAAGGTTTCTGTGGTTAACTTGGTCGATATCATCTGTTCATATATACGAATTGTATAAATTTAGTACGCTTGCTCTCTCTCTATTTGAATTGGATTTTGTTTGATTTTTTTCATTTATTTCTTTGTTTTAGCCACAAATGAAGTGGGTGTAGTTTTTGCTTTTCAGCCAACAACTGTAATGTTACTTTTGTGTTTTGTTGGTTTTTTTTTATTTTTTGCGTTTTACCAACCATTTATAACTGGAATACAATAGAAGAAACTTAAATACACAAGAGGAAGCAACAAACCCAACCCACAAAAGCACAAGCACTTCAAATAAAAAATACATAAATAAAGTAAAAGAAGGAATACTAAAACAAAATGTCGCATTTTATTTCTTTTTTGGTCTACAAACAAAAGGGGTTTGGCAATACTTGTATCATTTCGTCACTGATTTAAGTTGTTGTTACTGCAAAGTAATTAAGTGAAATCTTGAAAATTTAAAATTAAGATAGGCATTCTTGAATAATGCAAATACTAAAATTTACAATACCTACCTAACCCTCTAATGCTCTTTCTGATTGATTGCTATTTAAACTATATATTTAGCATTGAAACCCTACAACGGAACAAATATTAAAATTTTAGCCCTAGTTTATGTATTACGAAAATCGTCTGAACGAAAGCAAAGTAACGAAAATTTGTTTTTGTTTCTCATGTATTTTTAACGAAAGTAAACAGGCCCTTAATTTATCGCTTTATTTAGGCGATATATCCCAATAAAAGTTGAAGATGAATCAGAAATCTAGTAGTCAAATAATTTCGGATTTACACTGAAAGAATTATCCTTCATGATATTAATTATATATATATTCTTTCCATTTTGACGAATAAATTTTACCTCTTTCGTTATACAGTCGAATACTGATATACGCCCCTCCCGATTTTCCGCCTACTAAAAATGGGTAGATTTTCGCTTAAATAATTATTAATTTTATTATATTTCCAATTAAAAAAAAGGAAAGAATAAGGCCATCTTTATCTGAGAATTATGTTCAAATTTTTAAAATTGCTGGAGGAAACACTTTTGAAGAACTTGTTTAATCTTTTTGTAGTGGTTGTTTCAATTTTAAGTTTCGGATTTCTAGCTTAAAGGGTTTGCTCAGGTCATTAAAGAGATCGCTTTTCCTTTTCTAAACCTCATTTATATTTACCACGTTTTTATCAAAAAACCAAGAAGCTTATTTTCAGTGAAATCGTCCTAAGTGGCTCCGCTGGGTGATTAAAGGGGTACTTTTCCACCTTTTTAAACTCATTGTTATTGAGTGCTTATTAGAAATTTTACCCTGTTCTTATTAGAAAGTTCCTATCTTCAGCGTTTTGGGCTGGGTGTTTAAGGAGGCATTTTTTTGTTTTTAACTTCATTCTTACCATGTTTTTGTTGGAAATTCCAGAAAGCATATCGTTGACCGGCCTGCAAAATGTCACATGTGTTTTTTAATAGATTTCCTGGAGAGCGAAAAAATTGTTACAAAATCTACTTTTAAGATATTTTATTGGCATCATATTGATTTTAAGGCATATGATGCTAATAAAATATCTTACAAGTAGATTTTGTAACAGTTTTTTCGCTCTCCAGGAAACTCCGATTAACACATATTTTCAATTTCAATTAAATTATAATAAACGAGTAAAAAGGTTAAAGTCGGGCACGCCGACTATACAATACCCTACACCAGTCTGGTGTATTGTTTGGATCCGAAATTCGAATGGGTTAAAATGGGGCTTGTGTCAAAATTTTCTATAATGTGAGTCAGCGCACCAAATTTCATTAAAATATCTTAATATTTGCGACCTGCAGTTTGTAACCAAGCCAATTTTGGGGGGACCCTTATATGGGCACTAGTTCTAAACATGGACCGATGTTCACCAAAATCAATAGGCTTCGTCCTTGGGCCAACATAGGTCTATGTACCAAATTTCATCAAAATATCTTAATATTTGCGACCTGCAGCGTATAAACAGTATAATTTTGGTAGGACCTTATATGGGCACTAGGTCAAAACATGGACCGATGTTCACCAAAATCAATAGGCTGCGTTATTGGGCCAATATAGGTCTGTGTACCAAATTTCATCAAAATATCTTAATATTTGCGACCTGCAGCGTATAAACAGTATAATTTTGGTAGGACCCTTATATGGGCACTAGGTCTAAACATGGGCCGATGTTCACCAAACTAAATAGGCTGCGTTATTGGGCCAATGTAGGTCTGTGTACCAAATTTCATCAAAATATCTTAATATTTACGACCTGCAGCGTATAAACAGTATAATTTTGGTAGGACCCTTATATGGGCACTAGGTCTAAACATGGACCGATGTTCACCAAAATCAATAGGCTGCGTTATTGGGCCAATATAGGTCTGTGTACCAAATTTCGTCAAAATATCTTAATATTTACGACCTGCAGCGTATAAACAGTATAACTTTGGTAGGACCCTTATATGGGCACTAGGTCTAAACATGGACCGATGTTCACCAAAATCAATAGGCTGCGTTATTGGGCCAATATAGGTCTGTGTACCAAATTTCATCAAAATATCTTAATATTTACGACCTGCAGCGTATAAACAGTATAATTTTGGTAGGACCCTTATATGGGCACTAGGTCTAAACATGGACCGATGTTCACAAAAATCAAACTTGTTCGTCCTTGGGCCAACATAGGTCTGCGTACCAAATTTCATCAAAATATCTTAATAGTTACGACCTGTAGAGTGCGCACAAGATTGCATGGACAGACAGACAGACGGACGGACGGACAGACGGACATCGTTAAATCGAAATAAAAAAAAATTCTGAACCGATCGGTATACTATAAGGTGGGTCTACGACCAATATTTTTTGGCGTTACAAACATCAGCACAAACTTATAATACCCTGACCACATAGTGGTGTAGAGTATAATAATGGATCAGCAAAAGTTTGTCGGTCGAATCTACTGAAAATGCTAGTTAAAACAAATGTAACCCAATCGAAATAATTTCAAAATTATCTGAAATTAAGTCAAGACTAAAATCGATCTCACCTTGATTGTGCATCTTTTTGCAATAAAATACGAGTATTAATATCGAAAAGCGCCAGAAAAGCACAAGATTTTCAATGTTTATTTTTAAAATAACTAAAAATGTAGTTATTTTTAACTGTAGGAAAATAACTAACAAATGCTTGAAAAATAAGTAACAATGTCGGAAAATTATCTGACAAATTTTTACTACAACATTTTTAAAACAACTAACATAATAGGTAAAAACTATGGTTTTTTACAGTTAATTTTTTTCCATATTATAAAACTATACTTTAGTAATAGAAAAAAACTATTTTTTTTCTTTCCATTACAAAAAAAAATATGTACCCTACTAAAAAAAATTATATGAGTTTTGCTATTATATATAATTACATCCGAAAAATGAGAACATATAATTGTATCAAATTAGATCGTATTATGGTCATATTAGATCTAATTGTGTAAAATTTTGATATGGTTTGATACAATTTTATCCGGATTTTGTCCTCATCCAAATGTATCAAATATAATATAATCATATCCAACTAGATGTAATGGTATATAATTCGATACAATTATACATAATTATATGAGGCATATGTAAATATATACAGGTCTATATATAATTGGATATTGTAATATATTGCGCTATATATTGTGCAATATATAACAAGATATAGTTATATATTTAGGATATAATTTCGTAAAATTGTATATAAGTATATCTTGTTATATATGTTCCAATATATAATTAATTATACAAAATTGTATATGATAATATATGACTATATCAAAACTTTTTTACTTGGGTAATTACTTGTACTCAAAATTTGAATTAAAAATTCCAAAGCGTTCTCCAGTTATTACGTTTTTATGCATTGAGATACAATACGATTTTTAGATTTTTATTGGCAAAGTAAAAATATATCAACAACAACAAATATAAACTAAACAAGAATTAAAAAAAGCAACGAAATGTTTTACTTTTTAAATAACTGAAAAAATAACTGATTACTGTAAAAATACTGATTTGTTAGTTGTTTATTATTATATTAAAAATAACTGCTCAATTGTTACGAAATTGCAGTACTCATTAGTTTTTTTCTTAAATAACTGTCATCACAGTTATTTTATATTTTTCCATAGAAAAACAGCTGTAATTATAGTTGAAAAAACAACTACTGATTACTAAACAAACAACTGTCATGCAGTAACTGTCAAACTGTGCATTAAAAATTTTAAATTCGCCAATATTTAACAACGTCTTCTTCGCCCACTTCTTGGAGAAATTGAAAAGCTTGTTCCATTTTGTATATAAGACAACAAATATTGTAAGTTTGATATTGATGCGATGTACTTCTTCTTCTAGCGGGCCAGTTGCTATGGCAAGCTTAATATGTGACGCGCAAAATAGAAAGGGATCTAAGGGTAAAAACCGGTTTTGTTCAGGAGAGCCATTTTAAAGATTTAAATACGTGTATCTTTGGTGTACCATCACTGAGCGTGTTGGTCTCATTTGAAAGCGACACATCTCATGACGTCAGGAACGTGTTGGTCAACCTTGAAAACGCGCGTAGGTCATCCCTACCTCTTGTTTTGTGTAGTTGGTTTTTACTGTTTTCTACCTAGCGCGCTGTTTCCATGAGTTTGATATCAATTTTGCTCGCGGTTTTTCGAATCCAGCTTTATTTTCTGAAATTATTAATTGTGAATTATAATAAATACTCATTTATAATTCTTTTAAATCGTGAATATCACTCTGTTAGTACGAAAATTTTTTCACATAACTTTAGAATCGTCGGCTTCACTTTCATAAAACGCGCATATCTCTGGGAGGGAACACTTTTGATTTTTTTACCCTTAGGTCCTTTTTCTATGCGCTGTCACATATATAGATTAATCATATTATTCCGAGGATAAGAATATAAGGATAGCGCCTTTTAGATCTTACCAGATCTCAAAATTGGGCACATATTTGAGATCTAATTAGATCTGAGTTTTCAGATCACTTTAGATTTGAACAGATTTGGCACTAGATCTGATCAGATCTTGCCATAAGGTATTATCACATATGCCATATCTGATCATATTTGATTAGATCTGGTACAGGATCTAATTATATTCAATCATATCTATTTAGATCCAAAAAGATCTGATCAGATCTAAACTTTTTTACACGGGCACCCCAAAAAACACAAAAACACGTCTATCTGCGACCACATATGATGTAAATTCGTCAAAGTCGATGCCAAGGAAAGGTAATTGAAAAATGCACAAAATATATTTGTTCCAATTTTTTATCTCCCATAACATCAGAGAAAAATGGGATTAGTGTATGTGCCCCACTGGCGAAGGATCCTCTACCCTATTCTGTACCTAAATATTTTAGTTGAAAAATGATTTTAGCCAAAAAATCCAAAGTTTTTCTTTCAACGGGATTAAAATTCGGTTTACAAATTTTTATGCTGACTTTTTTTCTAAAGTGTAGTATTGAAATTAGTTTATTTAAAACTGCTTATTTAAAATTGACCCATATCAATTGCACAAACATTTAACTATGTAAAATGTCAACATAATTTATAATTTTCTCATTAACCTAAAATGTCAAATACACAAAAAAGTAATAACTTTTTAACGCCTTCGAAAAAATTCTTAAAATTATAAAATCAAATTTGGAACATATTCACAACTACCGTCTTAACAAAACATAAAGAAGACCGCCAACTGTTAATGGCGCGTGTTATGATCACTTAAAATTAATCCGACTCCACATAAACAACAAAATCAAATTTTCCATAAGCATTTTAAAAGACATGGTCATATTTTCAATAATTTACAACCTTCTTCCTAACAACAGAAATTATGTATTAAAATCAATTTAAAATTTAATATTTTAACACTTCTGGTTTTTGTTCTTTCTCGGTTTTTTGCAGGTAAAAGTTTTACTTTAACCATCACTGTGGATACATTTCCTCGACAGGTGGCTACTTATGCCAAGGCAATTAAAGTAACAGTCGATGGACCTCGTGAACCGCGCTCAAAAACAAGTAAGTCGAAGTTGTTTATGCCCCAAAGTCGTACAATTAAGACAATGTTGCCAACCATTAAAACTACAACTACAACACAAAAATATACCAAAATTAAGGCTTTAAAATTAAAATCCTACTCACAACACTCGTTTAATTCTTTTAATGATATTGCTGCTATTAGTGATGGTGGAGATAGTAGTGGTGGCGTTGTGAACGGTGTTGCCTTGGCTGGTATTGAATCTGATATTATTCAAACAGAATATGAAAAAAAAATTTTAACTAACGCGAGTGCACACAGAGAAAAAATATGCCATTTTCCAACTGAAATTCGGTTACATCTACTAAAATAGGTTGGTACAACTGAATATGGGTTATCACAACAAAATTTGGTTTATACAACTGAATTTTAGTTGCAATAACCAAAATATTTACGAAGCACGTTCCAATATGGTTTCACCAACCGAATTTATTGATTGCAGCAACCAAAATTGGCATAGCAATTCGGTTGGCAATTTATTTTTCTGTGTGTGGTGATGAAGAGGAGTTTAAAAATTATCATTTAAATGGTGAGATTTTATTTCTTGGCCCAAAAAAGATTGATTTCAAATTTAAAGAGGTAGTAAAAAATATGTCATTATTGTCCATTAAAACAAACGATATCGTTGCGATATCACCTAGGTCAGGGGTGGCAAGACTTTTTTCGATGCGTGCCAAAAACTGAAAAATTTTTTTGTAAAAATTTTTCGCGTGCCACCTTAAGAATATTTTCTTTTTAAAAATGGAAACATTTTCGTTAACAACTTTTATCATTTTTTCCCCGCAATTGTTATCGAAACAAATTTTTCGCATTCGTAAATCTTGCAGGTATTGTAATAAAAAAATCGTCACTTAAATTCTACCTTTTCTATTTTTCTTTTATTTATAATTACACTGATAGAAATAAGTAGTTATAAATAGCAGAAAAATTAGTTGAAAATTAATTCAAAAGGAACCTACAGCAATATCTATTAAAATCATTATCAGAATATATTTGCTGAATATTAGTAACAGACACAGCGGGAAAAATCTTATAAACATTGATATTAGAAAATTAGATTGTTGATTACATTCAAAAAGAAATCCAAAAAAATTTAGAAATATAAAACTTTTTATGGTGGTTTAAAACTATTAATATTCAACAACGTTAAATAAATCTTCAGATACTAAATATATATTGATTCTCCTTATAAATCAATATTTCGATATTATTTGAATTTCATCCTCAGATTCTTCCAGTGAATGTTTACATAACCAAACTTTTAGCTATAGCTGTGTATGCATCGTCGTCTGTTACTGACCTAGAGCACAAATATCTGAAGTTTTATTAACAATTGGAAAGGTCGAATAAATAACTATTCAACAATATTTTTTATTTTAGCAGAGTAAATTGTCATTTGCAATTAACCAAGATACTTCCAAAATTATGTAAATTTAACAGATTTTTTCTTGGTGTTTTTATTTTACTAATATTTAGCAAACAGGTTTAATCGATTCGAGCATTTTTTCTTCAGGACCCTTGAAAACTTTTCTGTCACTTTTTAATTTCTCCAATTCTAGAGCCTATTCCCATCGAAATATTTAAAACACTATCAATCCATTCGTAGAACGCTAAGAAATTTTAATAACTTTTTTGGTTTATTAATGAATCTATAGCAGAGAAGTTTCGATTCTTTTGATCCGAAATACTTTCGAAAGAATGAATTTTTGAGTTATTAACCATAACTGTGTAAACAAAAAATAGTTTTAAGACGCTTTCTTAATCATTTTAAAAGAAAATTTTAACATATTTCGCTGCCACTACTGGCACGCGTGTCATAGTTTTGCCAGCCCTGACCTAGGTGATATTTATTATAATAGGTCTGTTCGAAGTCGTTACCGCGAGTGCCCGCGGGAACCCAATTTACCCGGAACAACAATTTACTCACAATTTTGACAAGAGAAACGCTTTCTGATAAGATTGGGTACCCACAATGTGATATTTAGCCGAAAATTATGAAAGGTATTATTCTGTAAATTTCCTAGTGAGTCGTTTTTGGCCAAAAGTATAAAAATTAACCCCATATGTTACATAAAATAATTATTTTTATCCAATTGAGATTTTTTTTTGTAAAT
Organism: Leucophora obtusa; assembly: GCA_949987735.1. Lineage (NCBI taxonomy): Eukaryota > Metazoa > Arthropoda > Insecta > Diptera > Anthomyiidae > Leucophora > Leucophora obtusa. The sequence goes on from OX465297.1 coordinate 211,063,030, forward strand.
TTAATGGCTTTACAATCTCGTACACACAAAAAAAACTAAAGGTAATATTGCCTAAAACTATTGGGTGATATCACCTATTTACAAAGGCAACATAGAGTTTGCTATGTTTTATGGCAATATTACCATAAAAAATATGCAATTTCAATTTGACTTTTAAGTTCGAAAAATCACCTATAATTTTTGGTTAATTAACTAATAAAAATTGGTTTATTACCATTTCTAACGTAGGTCAAAAAATTGGTTTATTAGCATTTTAACGTAGGTAAAATATTGGTAATTTTACGTTGATATTAGTTAATTTTTATTGCAAAAAAGATCCATAAATAATACTTTTTTTATTAAATCAATATTTCTTTATTAAAAAATATATAGAAATACATGTAAATTTTACGATTAATGTAATTACTTAAATAATATATATTATTTCTACAGTATATAATTTAAATTAGCGGATTTCTATCAAAAAATATTAGATATTTCTATAGAAAAACAAATAAAATATTAATATTTTTCTATAAGAACTTTTAATACAGAAAACATCTAAAGATCTGAGCGTTTTTCGATAAGAAAAAGGACTCAAGGTTTTTTTCTCTCAATTGAAATATTTAAACAGAATTTGCAGGTTTTTCTGAATACAAAAGTTCACAGAATCTTAGAATTTTTCTATTCAAAAAAGTATTTGGAATCTGAAGGTAGAAAGTCTTTTCTAAAGGAAAAAAAATCCTCAGAAGCTGAGATTTTTCTATAAGGAAAACAAAAAAAGTTCTTAGAATCTGAAGAGTTTTTACAAGAAAAGGTTCTCAGATTCTAAAGGGGTTTCTATAGGAAAAAATTCTAAGATTCTAAGAAAAAGTCCTTAGACACTAAAACAGATTCTAAGGATTTTTTCTGTAGGAAATGTTCTCAGAATCTGAAGATTTTTCTATGAGATGAAGTTAAAAAGTTTTCTTTAGAGGGATTAATGGACAGATTTTTTAGAGGGACTAATGGACAGATTTTGTAAAGGAAGAAGTTCTCTGAATTTGAGGGTTTTTCTATAGGAAAAAATACTAAGAATCTGAGTGTTTTGCGTATAGGAAACATAAATCAGAATCTAAGGGATTTTTCCTTAGGTAGATGTCCTTAGAATCCAATGGAGTTTTTTATAGAAATAGTATCCAATTTCTGAGGGATTTCTATAAAAAAATTTTTAAATCTAAATACTAAATCTATATGAAAAAGTCATAAGAGTCTAAGTATTTTTCTAAAGAAAAAGTGCTCAAATCTTAAATTCTCTGAAATGTTTCCTATAAAAATCTGTAGTTTTTCTTATAGAGAAACCTATGTAGTTTCTTGGAATTTTTCCTATGGAAGACTTTCAGGTTTTATAGACTTTTTTTCTACAGAAAATTTACCCGATTATGAGGAAATTTTCTGTAGAAAACTCCTCAGAATCTAAAAACTTTATCTAAGAGAAACCCATACGAATACGACGTTTTTTTTTCTTTAAAAAACCGTTAGATTCAGAAGACATTTTCTAGAAAGAAACATCCTTAGATTCAGAACAGGTTTCTATAGAAAAATTACAAATTGAGTAGATTTTGTTTCTATAAAATACCCTCAGAGTCTGGAGAAACTTTTCTATATAAAGAAACTTAGAACCTGATTATTTTAGAAAAACCCCCAGATTCTGAGATTTTTCCTACTGAAAAACTCTCGGATTCTAAGTTTTTCCACTAAATACACTTAAAATTAGAGGCTTAAGTAAAAAGTTTTGCATAGCAAGCAGCGACAATAACATTTAATGGTGATCCCAGCATGAATTTGAATTTTGAAACATCCAAGTTAGGTGATTTCAGCTTATTTAGTATGATGGTCAGATTTGCCATGGACAACTTTTCTGCGGGCAAAAAGAAATTTAAATTCCTTTTACTTTTAATACAGCTGCGAAATATGCCGAAACATTAGGTCTGTCCCTCATCGTTACCGCGGGCACCCGGAACCAAATTTACCCGAAGAAACAATAATTTACACAGAATTTTGAGAGGAGAAACGCATTTTGGTAAAATTACGTGTCCGCGATATTGTTAGCAGAACTGTTACCTTTAAAACATCCCCATCGATCAATGGTTCAATGGGAGAATTAACCATATGAATTTAAATCCAATTGCTTTCAAACACTTACATATCCTCGTCCTTTACATTAAAATAAACCAATACAATTACACGAATATTTATAACAATGAATGAATGTTTTTTATTTTTGTTACAATATTTTGTTATTTTCTGTAAAAATAATAAAAAATATTTTTAATTTTATTATTTCAGAATTTAAAGAAATTTTAAAACATCAAAATATATTTATATTTTGACATTTTAAATTTCGAAAAAGGTTCGAATGGTTACCTATTTTCACTAGCTGAATTTACATTGCCGATAGGTAGAAAAATTACATATTGGCATAGGTAATAAAACTATTTTTTAAAATTTCACTGTAAAAGAGGCTACCTATGCCAGCCAAGGCAATATACCCTCTAGTATTTTTTAGTGTGTAGTCATAATTAATACCAAGTTTCATGGGTCTTTTCTGACCCCAGGTCCCTAAGGATAAAGGATTTTTTAAACGAATGTAAAGATAATTATAGTCTAACCAAATTTAAGTGACATTTTTCTGAAAACTATGCAAAAAAGGTTATAGTGAACGAAATTTTTGTAAAACAAATACTGGCAATATGCATTTTGCAAACGCCTGGGAAAGCATCCCAATTAAGTGTTCTGCCAGGCATTTATTTTTAACACCGCGGTTACCCATTGGTATGCCAGTGTTTGAGTTTTTGAAACACTGGCAATTATAATGTATCCTGTACCACAGATTGGCGTACGGTATAATTAATCGATTCAATTAAACATTTAATTGAAACTAAATTTCATTTTAAACAAATCTCTAATAGGAAATGTTTGGAAAATAATTTTTTTTTATACGCAAAATCGACGTTTGCAAAGGTTTAAATAAAAAAAAACATTAAATTTTTGAAATATTTCAATCCATTTTTATCGAAAAAATTTTATTTACAAGAAAAAATATATGGTTTTCATATCAATGGTTTTGTGTTAATTAAACCACTAAAATTATCATACAGTATATATCGTATAAATGTCTAGCATTTTATCTTTGTGGTTTAAAATCAAAAACAAAATGATTAGATAAAAGAACATTTTGTAAATAAATCGTTTACATATGTATTTAAAATTTAAAAAAATAAAAAAAAAACATTCCTAATAGAATACTTTTACTAGACAAACCCGACTTAGGGAAATAGTCGTATTTTTGTAATCCCTAAAGTTAAGCCGATTAAAAAAATTATCAAAGAAAAACAAAAGGTCAGGTTTTTGTAAACATGGGATTATTAGAATTTGAAAGAAAAATATAATTGCAACATATGTAAGTACCTACTCTTGTATCACACCTACAAATAATGAATTACCAAAAGAAACTGGAAATAATAGAATTTTGAACATAATCTCCTGTTAAAAACATGTTATTGGTCTAAATATTATGATTATCACCGACACTTACAGAAAATAGTTTAACTATTTATTGTGGGACTTACAAGTGCTGCAGGCAGGCAGGCTGGCCAGACTTGGGGTTTTGTGCCCAAATTTGGGGATTTTTTATTGGTCTTGGGGAGAAAAGTTTGCATTTGGAGCAAGGATTTTTTTGGGGATTTCAAATATGTTTTGGGGATTTTTTGGTGATATTTCATAAATTTTGTAGATTATATTAATTGTGTATAGTTTTCATAAAAAATCAGTCAAATTTGTTCACATAATTTCAAATAAAGTTATAAATTTACCATTTTATGGATTTTATGTATTAATATTTACAAATCTTTTAACACACGTAATTCCCCAGTCAGAAAAATACAAACGGGAAAGCGGTGGCAAAGCACTTTAACAGGTGGTACAAGTACTGGCAAAAAGTGCTTTTCCATTCCCAAAATGATAACATCATTATACAAAAGGACCGGCTGTCCAAAAAGCGCCGGAAAAGCACTGGAGAAACAAAATTTTTAAACGTTGGCAAAACGCTGGCAAAACCAATAAATAGGTGGTCTGGAAATATATTTTCCAAAATAAAATTTAAAAAAAGTTCATATGTATTTTTTTTTTGGTCCTGCCGTGATTTGAACCCAGGCCTTCAGATTGGCAGACGATTGCTCTACCCACTGAGCTAACGAGACATATAATATTTAATGGCTAAACACATAACTGAGTGATAATAGCTGGACAACTACTGGCTGTGCCAAAATGTTAGTACTGGCAAACAATTTTTTGTAACTAGTATGCCAGTGTTGGGAGGGCAAAAAAAAGTTGGTCTTGAAGAAGCTTTCCCACAAACAAAAAAATTGATTTTATAAAACAAAAAAATTTTAAATTAAAAAAATCAAAAAAAATGTTTTGTTTGCAACCGGATTTGAACTCGGAACCTTCCGACTACAAACATTTTTTAAGGAAGCGTCAGCATTTTTATAAAATCATTGGTTTTCTAGTGAATTGATTTTTGTACGCCTGGTAGCATTGGCTAGGTAGCACTGGATAACCACTGGTTGCAAATATTGGCATATCACTCTAAGCCAATTCTTTGCCAGTGGTTTTTTTTTATAAACCACCGAAATTTTTTTAAAACAAATACTGGTAAAACGCTTTTCGCAAACGCTGGCAAAGCGCCCCAAATGCGTGTTCTGCCAGTCATTTATTTTTAATACCTTAATTACCCAGTGGTATGCCAGTGCTTGATTTTTTGTACCACTGGCGATTTCTGACTGGGTCCTTTCTGCCTGAGATCTTTATATGACTAAGTCACAGAATCTAAAATATTGCTTATAAAAAAAAATCGTCATATCGATTGTGGATAAAAGTCTACTGTAAAGGGTTCTTCAACAGGGACGCTACAAAAGTAGAAAGACAGGGACAGCAAACGACGCCATATTTCTTGCCGCTCTTTTGACATTTCTCTTCAGTAAGGTTTGCCATTTCATGATGGAAAGACATACGAGCCAACAACGAGTCGAAATTATTAAAATTTACTACCGAAATTCGGAGTCAGTGGCCTCAACGTTAAGAGCGCTACGTACAATTTATGGTCGTCATAATGAATGGCTTCGTCAATAAACAAAATATACGTTATTGGTCAGACAGCAATCCACACGTACTCCATGAGTCATCATTGCATACCGAAAAAATTACGGTTTGGTGCGGTTTATGGGCCGACGGCGTCATTGGGCCGTACTTCTTCCGTGATGATCAACACCGGCATGTTACTGTGAATGGGAATCGCTACCGTTCAATGATAACCGAATATTTTTGGCCCCAATTGGATGATATGGACTTGGAGGGCATGTGGTTCCAACAGGACGGCGCCACAATTCACACAGCGAATGTCACAATCAATTTATTGCAAACCAAGTTTGGAGAACGTGTTATCTCACGAAATGGTCCAGTCGATTGGCCGCCTCGGTCGTGCGATTTGACGCCGTTGGAATATTTCCTGTGGGGCTACGTCAAATCTATGGTCTATGCCAACAAGCCAGCGACGATTGAAGAACCCTTTATTAAACAGATAAACTTTAGAAATTCAAATCTAAACATTCTTTAAAAAATGCCTTAAATTCTTGAAAATTTCAAAATAAATAATATAATGGTTATACCGAGCCAGCAATTTGGGAGCGCTCATACACTGATAGAATTTTGTGCATAGTATTAATGAATTTGTTCATTAATCCAATGATTTTTTTCATTGAAAAGTCCCCAAAGAACGCGTTCATTAGATCAATGAAACATATTCATTGAATGAAAACCAATTGAAAAAAATATATTTTTTTGCGTTACTTTTCTTATTTATTTTTATTTTATTAATTTTTATTTGTACATATATTTCTTTTTCGTTTTTATAACGTTTTTGACATCTCCCTGAAGTCGACTTGAACCCGCAATCACCAGAATGTGATCGCGTTACCGATTGATCCAAATAGCCAAAACAAAATGATGTCATTATTTGGACTTTTATATTTAAATAATTTCAGTTTGCAACCCTAGCGTTCATTACTGGAACATATATCTATTTTAGTAATTAGCAAATTCAAAACTCTTATGAAAATTATAGCATATCTTACGGGTTAGTTGAAAATATATAATGAAAAAATTCATTAAATTAATGAATTTTTCATTAACTCAATGAAATTTTTTCATTAAATCAGTGAATTCAGATTAATGAAATCGATTCATTAATAGTATGAACGAAAATTCTATCAGTGTAAATAAGATTTTTAAATGGCTCATAGAAATGATTATTGTTTTTTTGAAAACACTCTTTTTTGGTAGAAAATATGAACCCTCAGAAAACAATCCAAAAAGTTGTCTCTACAATCTAAAAAGCTATCTCAAAACGAGGGTTCATTTTCCGGACTCAAAGAAGATTCCAAAATTATTTAAATTTATGAAGAAAATTTCGATTTTATACGTTCTTTTTTCGCAGTCATTTCTGAGTAACAGGGGGCTCTTTTGGACGGACCACTTTCATAGGAAAAAGTGGAAAAATGTTTATGTTTTTGGAGCTCACTTCTGAGTCATTAATGATCATCTTTTTTTGTTGGGTATTTAATTACACCCTGCTTGCTTGGAAGCAGGTTCGTCAGGGAAATATAGCGCTTGCATTATTGGTGACATAAGGCATGATTTTTCTTCGAGATAGCTCGCGTAAAAGCACTTGTTTTAATATCTAAATTCACATATCTAAATAATGGCATGAATTCATTGCGTTTACAAAAAAATTTTGTTATTCTGCTATTTTTCGTGCTTTACTGAGGCGATAAAGTATGGTACACAAAACTATTGATTCCTTCTAAAACACTACTGCAAACTATACATCGAAAGAAGCAGTGTAGGAAGCCGAAAAGAAGCATATTTGCCTCTTCCTAATTTCTGCAGGGTAGTTGTTAAGCGGATAATGTTAATTTTAAGCAAATTTAATAAACCCTATTACTTTTTTCAACATTTTTTCTGGTTGGGGATTTTTGGGGAGATTTTTAGATTTTTTTTTTGGGGATAATGAAAAAAAGTATCTGGCATGCCTGCATACAGGTAGTTTTCGATTTTCATTGATTGTTTCTTCGCAGAACTGTTTTAATTTTGAGTACTACACTCTAATTAATTTCTGTTAAAATTTAACCAACTTATAGTAGGAAACTGTACTCTTACTATAAATTGGATAAAGTAACTCTGTGAGTGTAAGCGATACACACAGTATGTTAAAGATAGTGCATGTGTAAATTTTTTATTTTATAATTTGAGGGTAGCTTGTTTTCATGGTAATTATGAGCATAAAATTCCTTAAAATGCATTTTAAATGCATTAAATACCTCCAAAAATGATGTATATTTACCATCGTAATGCTTAAATTTAAACGCCATATAAACATTTTTTAAAAATGATAAATTTATTTTCAATATGAGTTTTAAAAAACACAAAAGTAGTGACGTTTCCATGAATAAATTTAACATTAATGTTTCATAGGAAAGATCCGACACTGCTATAAATTTAAAATTTTTATACAGTATCGGATTTAAAAATCTCTAAAATCGACAAAAAAAAATCGCTTTATCTAAAAAAAATTGCCCATACTGAAAAAAATTGGAAAAAAATATAAGGACCAGGGATGGAAAATGAGATTTTCATTTCGATATCAAAAAAAATTTTGAATAGTACTTTTTCGACCCTCAGAACACTAAAAAAAAGTTATAGCTCTTTTTAATAAATAACAAAAATTATGTAAACGCTCGATTTACGCGTTTTTAGCGAAATTTCGATACAACGCGAATATTTATTACAAGGCAGCGACTTTCATGTCATTGCATTTTTTAGCCAGCAGCCCAAACACGATTTTTAAAAAATACTTTTTCGAATATAAGAATTTGCAACCCAAAGGCGGATTTTTGTTTAAAACGTATCAATATTTAAATTAGGTCGTTCTTATTATCAGTCCTATTAAACTGCTTAAATCGAAACTTTCATCTAAAAAATTAATTAATATCAATTGGTCAAAAGTAATGCAATATTCAAGGTTTTAAAATTGACTTTTTAATTTTTTTTTAAATCAGAAATTGGTTTTTTTTTTATTTCCTTTAATTTTTTAACAACAAATTGTTTAAAAAATTTTCTATTAATTAAAACTGATAAATACCTAAGTGCTTGTGCATATTAATTTGAAAACATAATAGGTTTATAAAATTAGTTTTGTGTGAAAAATTTGTTTTAAATATAAGTCATTATTAAATTTTAGAATTGATTATGCATAATTATGACCCCTAGAATATAATAAGAAAATCTAAAACATTGGGATAAACCGCTAAATTGTTCGAACTTTTCCAGATACTGTTTAAAATTTAGCGTAAAATAGAAAAACATCAAATTTTCTTAAAAGTTTAGCGATAAATCACTAGATTTTTCTAACATTTCAAGATTTACTTAAAAATTTAACATTGCTTAAAAATTTTGAGTTGAAACGTCCGGACGACTTGCAAAATTCGCTAGATTTCCCGATAATAGCAAATTATATTTAATACCGCTAAATGCGTTTGAAAGCCGCTAGATTTTATAAAATATTAGCAAAATTGGCAGTAGAGGAAAAATGTGAATATCAGTTGGGGTCTTCACTTGCAATAAAATGATAGCAAGCAAGTCAAAATGATATCATCTCAAGTGAAGGCACTTAATTTGTATGATATTGCAAAATCATGATATCTCTGACATGCAAGCGGGTCTTGCAATGATGTCTGAAATCAAATGTCGCTTTTAGTTTTCATTTTAATTTAGCAATCAAAAACCACAAAAACTTAAGCAACTAAAAAGGTGGAAAAATTAAATTATTTATTATTTTTAAAACACAAATAATTGTTGATAAAATTTTGTATTTTTCAAAGAAAATTCTATGATATTTCTTAGCAATGAAATGGGTAAGTAAGTGTTCTCCACTACAGTGCCATTGATATAATTTTGACGTTTCTCTGCAGTCGATTTGAATTTTACATAATACCATTTGGTGCATTTGAAAACACCAGCTCAATACAAAACCGGCCAAATGTGCAAGAGTATCAAATGCGATACGGGAGTACTATGGTACTTCTTTGAATGAAATAGTATCAAAAAAAAGTACGATCGTATCAACTTTCCCATCCCTGATTTGGACCATAAAATCGTACTGTTTCTTGAAAAATTAATATTCCATATAAATTTGCCTTTTATTTGAGTATAATCACGTCGGTAGGTATTCAAAGATATTTGACTGACACTGTAACTATAATGAAAATTTAGTTTTCTCAAGTTTATTCTTAGAAATATAACAGTTGCTAATCAATTTCGCAACTCTCTTAATGTGCATTAAATAGATACCGTAATAATAGGAATTGAAATTTGAAGTAAAAATTGAAATTTCCTTAAAATTTGAAGTAAAAATTCCAAACCGTTCTGCAGTTGTTACGTTTTTTTATTTTCGACCTAAGAATATATCAATAATACCCAATATAAACTAAACAAGAATTTTAAATAATCAACGAATTTTTTTATTTTTTAAATAACTAACCAAAAGACTCGTTACTGTATACTGCTAAAATACTCGTACTGTTTTGGTAGTTGTTTATTACGATATTAAAAATAACTGCTTTAAACAACAGTTGTTTTGTATTTTTCAATAGGAATATAACTGTAATTATAGTTACAAACAACAATTACTGCTCACTACAGAAATTGGGGAAATTGAAGCGAATAAAGAAGATCCATCTGTACACAAATGCCGACCTCAGTCACTCGCCACTGAAGTGGTTCAAAAAATATGGAAGTTGGAATTCGCGGTCTCAACAATTTTTTTTAGTGTGCAAAAAAGTAATATGAAATCAAAACTTTAAAAATTAAGTAATTTCTAAGTATTCCCTATACCTAAAAACGATGCCATCAAAAATTCAACTTGTTATACTTTTGCAATTTACTTATTACCCCATGGTAACCGAAACGATGCGGTTATCGGTGAGGGTAACGCAGTTTTAGATTATTTCGGTAACGGTATTTTAAGGGTAACGGTAGTCAGTTAATTCGATGTTTCCCGCAATTTTTTTTTACATAAAACAAACGAGATTAAAAACAGAACCAATTTAACAACTTAATGTATGGAAAATACTCAATACCACGTGCAATTACCAAAAGCAGCAAATTAGTTAATTACGGTAACGGTATTTTAGGGGTAACGGTATTTCATTTATTTCGGTAACGGTATTTTAAGGGTATCGATATTTCATTTGTTTCGGTATCGGTATTTTAAGGGTAACGTAGTCAGTTGAAAAGGTTTGAATCGATAACGGTATTTTAGCGGTATTACCAGGGCAGCGACTTTCATGCACATAAAAATCGAAAATATGCCCTTAAAATATACAGTAAAAAATTCAAAATATGCACTTAAATGGAAATATACACTAAGAACCAAAAAAATATGCACTAAAGATCCAAAAATAAACGCTTAAAACCAAAAAATGCAATTTAAATTTATGGATTTTTAAAAATCATTTTTGTTACTCGAGAGTGCTTGGTTAAAAATGAAATCGAATATATGGTAAATGCCTAAGTAGATTACAACTTGATGTTTTCCTTCTAGTTAAGTACTGCGTTAAGGTTTGTAAATTATTCCTTTTCTTTATTTTTCATTTAATCTTATTTTTAGTTTTTAAAAAATATGCAAAAATGTGCAATAAAAATCATAAAATATGCAAAAATATGCACTTAAAAGCAAAATATGCAAATATTTGCATTTATAACAAAATATGCAAAAATATGCAACAACTATCGATGCCATTTTGTTGCAAATTCTTTGATTTGGAAAAGTATTCGGTCAAAATCATTTTAGGATTAAAGACTACAAACATGCATTTGCATGAAAGTCGCTGCCCTGCTTATGACTTATGACTTTCATAATATGTGACATTGATTTTAATTTAAAAAAAATCTCCGAAGATTTAACATTTTTTGTTTTTTTTTATATTCAGCAAAATTTTTTGCTCAATATAGCAGAATAAGTTGTTATTTTCTTATTGACTAAAATTCAAACAAATATAACTGTTCAACTATAACTATATTTAACAATTGTTAACAACTATAACTATATTTAACAATTTTAATTTTGCTGTTCTTATCTTACTAATGTCTAACAAAAATAATCTTTGTATGAAAAATTAGGATTTTTTTAAAAATGAAATGATTTCTATAGTCTATTGGTAAAAAAAATTAATTTTACTTAAAAAAATAAGAAACGTTAAAAGAATTTGAAGTATATTTTTTTGAAGAGAATTCGACGGTCATTGATAATTTTGAATTATACTAAATCAATGTTTTTCTTGAAAAAAATTAAATATTATAGACCGAATGAAATATAAGTTTTCGTCATGGAAATTACTATTTCCATGACGTCAAACAATTTCAAAAAATCCCTAAAAAGTATTATTGGTACATTTTTAAGCAGGATCAGGGGGCTAATTATATATCTTTTGAACGACACACGATAGTGAAATAATACCTAAATAATTATCGTTGTGACAATGGAACTCACTTTACATATAAATCTCATGAATTGTAAATGCCATATCACACTGAAACAAATAAAATTTTATCATTCACATTGACTTACACTCAGATAAAAGAGTTAGTAAAAGAATTTGTAAACAGTTTCCAATCGAACTTTACTATTTTTATACTGATTTTTAGTACAATAATTTTTAGTACTAATTTAAAAAATTTTTGTTTTTATTTTTTAAAATTCTTGTTTATTTTATATTTGTTACTATTGATATATTCTTAGTTTGGAAATAACACTCAGAAAATTTTATTGTATCTCCAATGCATAAAAAGGTAATAACTGGAGAACCGTTTGCAATGTTGACTCCAAATTTCAAGTACGATGAAGTAATTATACGCTTGTTACAATCGAAAGAAAATTTTTTTTTTTATAAATTTTTTTTAGATTTCACAATTTTTTTTTATTACACTCTTTTGCTAATTTCAGCAGATTGATTTTAAATTACAGTTTACAACAATTTACTGAAATTTAGTAGCTGCAACTAATTTATTATACTAATTTCATTGTACTAAAATTATTGATATTTAGTAAGTTTTTTAACTGATTTTAGTAATTCGATTTAGAATTGCAGTTTACAACAATTTTGCTAAAATTTAGTAGAGACTACTAATTATGTTGTAGTACAGATCAGGAAGCATGTGTTTCTAAAATTAGCAAAAAATACAGCTGGGCTCAAAACAGTTAAACTTTCCGTAATAACAGCAAAATTTTCAGTAGCCATTACAGACTTTTTTGGTTGAGTGTAGATGTCATTTCACTATCCTGTGTCGTTAAAAAGATACGTAATTAGGGTCCAGTTTTCCACTCTACCGCAAATGACACTACTGACAGAAGCCAGTAATAAAGCACTAATTGTTGGGACACTTACATTTTTACATAAAAATGTAAAATTGTTATAAATAAAGTAATTTAAACGACTTTTTAAGTAAAGTCTTCCCTTCTTTCAAGAGTTTCTGGGTTGGCAGCACTGCATATAAATTTTTGTTTATGTAGTTGTAAACATTTTCTTATTGGTCGGTTGGTTGGTTGGATGGGTTAGTGTGTCAGCTGAAAGGATATTAACGGAAACAGTTCGTAAAAAGCAACAAAAACAAAGAGTCCATAATTATTTGGGTACATAAGGTTCTGCGTGTAAATTGGCATCGGTGATTTTGAAAACAAAACCCTATTGTATTTTTTGTTTTATTGTTGTTTTATAATAAGAGCGTCAAGTGTTTGAAAAGTAGAGTAAAAATGGTTGATTTTTAAAAGTCGTATTAACAAAAACAAAATAAAAAAATTACAAAACAAAAACAATACAACAACAAAAAACTGGCTTTATTGTTTATACTTTTAGAATGTCGTATATACTATAAAGTTGCTCGTATTTTAATGAAAAAAAAATGCCATTTTGCGGTTTTGCATAAAACAACAATTCCGAATTAACACAAACTGTTACTTGTAGTTGTTTGTATGTTTTATTATCCATTTTTTTTTTAATAATTTATGCAGCATTTTTAAGTCTTCATTTACACAAAATATTATGAAATATGTACTATAAAACATAAAATTAATTGAGAGGCTGTACTTTTTTTATAAAACCTTTTTAAACAAATTGTAATAAATTATATTTTCCGCGTATCTCCTTTACTTCTAGGTCCTCCCAATGGTCATCATTTTCGTGATTTTCGTTTAACACAACGTCCCTACCCAGATGCTACATTTACCAGTCATTTTAGTCAATTGGGTTCATTACATCGCGTTACACGTTCATCAGCCGCTGCGGCGGTTTCTATTGTTAATCCAGCGACTACACCTACATCAGCATCAAGTGCCAGCAGTAATTTGCCGCAATTAGGCGGTAGCAGTAATAATCACTCACCATCTAGTAGTACAATAAATTCAGATTGTCAGGGCTATAAACCGAATGCAGCACATATACAAGGTAAGTTTTAAAATTATATATTTTTAGGGTCATATGCATAATCAATTTTTAAATTTATAAGTGACTTATAAAACAAATTTTCCATACAAATTTCATTCTTTTATAAATGTGTTATAAGGTTTTCAAATTATTATTATGCATATGCACTTTAATATGTACGCGCTAGTGTACTTAACGATTACATTTGTATTTAGAATGGAGAAGACCATTAAAATTATAGTGATCAATTAATTTTAAAATAAATGTTATAATTATGCCGTTGATGTTACGTTAAATCTTAGTTTAAAGAAGTTGATATTACAATGAGTGTTATTTTTGTTCGGTTTTAGGATCAATCAAACATGACAAATTCCAAATAGAATTTACAATTTATTTTACAACAAATAGAGAAAAAAACTTATGAAAAAAAATTTCCTAGAACCAATGGTTGACAATTACCTAATGCATTTTCAAGTGTAACCAAATACTTTCATCAGATTGTGTTTAAGGGGTACTCTCTATGTTATAATGTAGATTTTAGTTTTTGTATATACATATGTTAACTTTCAAAGTGAAAAATGGATGGAGAAGTAAACTCAAACATTTTTACTTTTTTATTTCATATTACAACGAAAATCACATGTTGTTAGCAAAGCCATTATTTTTTTCAATGTTATAAATAGTTGTTACTTTGACTGAAGCTCCTTCTATAGCAAAGCAATGTATGTTGTGCTTTTTAACCTAACACTCATTGTACCAATCTTCAGATCAATTAAAATCTATTAATATAAATTGATATTTTCAAATTTAATTTTTGTAATTTTCAAATGCATTTTATTTATTAAATGGAAGTATTTGCACCACAAAAATAATAACAATTTAGTTAAAATAGTAGGAAATTTTACAGTTTATCAATACATTGGTCCAAGTTATCCCTGATGAAAATTTCTTATGTCACAAGGCCAATATTTTGCAAATCAAAAATTTCTGATGGATTTTGTGCTAATGTTTGTAAGTTCCTAAATTACTACATTTAGACTTGGTGGCACAAACGATTTCGATGAAATTTGGATATTGTATTTGGAACCCAGTGTAATAACTAGTTACTTTATCTATTATTTTGAAACTAAAAATAATGCGTTACCAATAATGACTAATTTTTATCATTATTTCAAATATAAAGCAATTTTCTAGATTTGTATGACTTGTGTAATGACTTATTTTATGATGGTTTGCATCGTTTCAATTATATTTTAAATATTCCATTTTAACTGTACAATTTTCTTGAGCTTAAGGTTTTGTTTTTTATATATAAAAAGTTTTTTATTTCAATATTTCGCTACTCCAATGTTTAGCATTGGAGTAGCGAAATATTAGAATTCAGGAAATAACAATTAGAATTAGAATTCAGGAAATAACAATTAAAATTGTTATTTCCTGAAGATGCTACACATAAAAGATGAAGATGCTATATAAAAAGTTTTTTATTTTAACAATTTTAATTGTTATTTCCTGAAGATGCTACACATTGGAGTAGCGAAACATTGAAATAAAAAACTTTTTATATATAAAAAACAAAACCTTAAGCTCAAGAAAATTGTACAGTTAAAATTGAAAAGAAGGTTAAATAAACTACAAGAATTTAAATATTCCATGATATGTTATTTAATTTTGTGAAATTAAAATGAAAAATGTATAATTGTTAAAGTACGCAGTCATAAATACAAAGAATCACAACAGAACACTTGGCAAAGATGGGCTTAGAGTGCTATGCCAAGGTTTGCAATCAGTGGTTATCCAGTGCTACCTAGTCAGAAATTGCCAGTGGTACAAAACTCAATTCAAAAATACTGACACTGCGTTAAAAAAGATTTGTAGTCAGAAGGTTCCGAATTCAAATTTGGTTGGAAGCAAAAAAATTGTTTTCCATTTTTTTTAATTTAAAAATTTTTTTGTTTTATAAAATCATTTTTTTGGTTTTTGGGAAAGCTCCTTTAAGACCAACTTTTTTTTTGCTTTCCCAACGCTGGCATATTAGTTCCAAAAAATTGTTTGCCAGTGCTAGCATTTTAGCACAGCTAGTAGTTGTCCAGCTGTTATCACTCATTTATGTGTTCAGCTACCAAGTATTATATGTCTCGTTAGCTTAGTTGGTAGAGCTGTCGTATGCCAATCTGACGGCATGGGTTCAAACCACGGTGGGACCAAAAAAAATACATATGAACTTTTTTTTAAATTTTTTTTTTGAAAATATATTTCCACACCACCTACTTACTGGTTTTGCCAGCGTTTTGCCAACGTTAAAAAATTTTGTTTCTCCAGTGCTTTTCCGACGCTTTTTGAACAGCCGGTCCTTTTGTCTAATGATGTTTTAGTTTTGGGAATGGGAAAGCATTTGTTGTCAGTACTTGTAGCCAGGGGTATGGCATCACCAAAAAAAAAAAATTATAAAAACATCGTTATCACTAGATGGGACTTTGTTCAAAAATTGACAATTTTCTTTTTTTTTAAATTTAAATAATAACAAACAACAAAGAAAGAAAAAACAAACGGATATATCAAACTTTATTATTTGAATATATTCCGTGCTTATTTCTTCGTTATTTCGAGCAGTTTTCAGCAGTTTTTGAGTTTTTAAATATAGGCTCAGCTGATACTAAACTGATACTAAATAGTTGCTCAGGTGATACTAAATTACAGCGCCCTCTACCGGTGAGTAGTGTAAGTTTTGATTTCCTATCTCTATAATTAATTGTCCCTGCTTGTAGCACCTGTTAAAGTACCTTGCCATCGTTTTCCGTTTGTATTTTTCTAACTGGGATAATATATGAAGGCCTGCAGTTAAGTACGCTTGCGCCCAGTATTCTGTAAGCAGATTTTAAAACAGATTCGTTGCGACAACCCGGACAAGTGAATCGTGTAATTACAGCAACAAAGTTATTGTATTTGGTTATCGTTATGAAATATTTTCATGGGGGAATTCAAACTTACATTCCCAGCCAAAATAAGGTTTCAAAAATCGAATTTCCCTTGAAAGGATAAATCGGTTAAATACAAATAAACTTGATTTTTCGCATGAATTACTCAAAAACTTAACAAAGCGTAGTAAATTTTTCTGCAAATCTTTGCATATTTTACTCAAATAATCTACTTAATTTCTAATTTTACCAATTTCCATCAATTTCTTGTAAATATGAGAAAATTCAATAAAAAAAAACGGTCGATAATGTTAAACTGCTCAGTAAGTATCCCGAAAATCCCGGGATTCGGGATTTCCCGTTTGGCATCCCCAGTTCTAAGAAAAGCATTAATATTAATCGGTCGTATTCTTTTCCCACTGCGTAGTTCAATCGCTCACAGTAATCAAACCACAGATCGCAATTCTGAAGACAATTGGACGAAATTTGGTACAAGAGTTTGCATTGTCTCAAGGATAAACCTTATTGAAAATGGCTGAAATCTGTATATGGTTTGACCTAGTAGCCTTGGAAAGATCCTATCTGAAATTTAATGTATCGATCTTATGTTAAATGGCATAGCCAAACCAAAGCGATTGTAAGCAATTACTTACAACTTGGGCCCAGTTCCTCCCGGTTCTATTAACTGAGTTTTGAAGAAAGAAAAACTACGAAAATATTATTGCTCATTCATGGTTTTTTCATTCTTTGGTATAAAATCGTTGAATAAACTCGTATCAACTCGTAAAGTAGACCTATCTGATAGACTAACTTTGGGCGCCTGACCCCGAAAAATTCATCATCGCTCTTTAGGATTGCTCTTGGAAACTAACTAGCCGGTACCAATTTGAAAACTACAATTCCGATATTAGATAAATAGGGATTTTAACTTCTTAACACACTTTTATAAAATTATACGCAAAGTATGTGATAAAGGGTATAATGACTTAAAAAGAGAGTCTGTTTATGGGTTCCTTCAGATTTAGCTGAAATTTGATTATCTGAGAAAGGGAGCACAACTAAAAAACTTTCGGTTTAAAACATATCAGCTCAAATTAATATTTAGACGGTAAAATTAGTTCCAAAGTTGTTCGAAACTTTATTGTTTGAAAACTTTTTAATAAAGGTGCGCATTAGACCGTACCCTCCAATATGAAATATTTTTGCAAGGCAATTTAAAAAAAAAAATTTTTTACCGAACTTAGGGATCGCCTTTTTAATTTTTCGCTATAGCTTCGGCATTTAAAGTCAGATTTTAAAGTGTGATATATAATTTTTGTTTGCCTCGAGGAGATCAGTGTTTTGCTATAAAGGTAAAATCCAATGAACAAAAATTTAAAAAGGCAACCTACGTTCGGCAACCAAAAAATTAAAAAAAAATCTATTGGGTTTATCGGAAAACGTCCTTAGTAAAAGTTTAATAATTTTTTCCTAGCTTTAATTTTCTGACATTAGGGTGGTACATTAGGGTTGTAGCAACTGAGATCTGGTGGGTAACTACTAGAACGGGATACTTGAGGTCAATGGCCCTTAGAGCAAAACACTGGTTTCCTCGAGAGAAAGACATCGATGTATCATACTTTAAGATCCGACTGTAAATGCCAAAGATATAACGAAAAATGTAAAATGGCGACCCCTACGTTCGGCAAAAAAATTTTTTTTTTTAAATTGCCTTGTATAAAATACTTCACATTGCACACTTTTTTTTTTTTGCCTGTAAGGTGGTACGATCTAGTGCGCATGCTTATTTTTTTTGTCTGCTCTATCACATATCAAAATTTTATTAAAATCTGCGTGAATCACTCTAACAGCCCTTCCTTGTTAGTGCTGATGTTTGTTACTAACACCCAGGAAAAAGATTATTTGGAATTTTCTAAAGTCGATTATTAAATCAAAAATATTGTATTTAGAATTAAAAATAGGGAAAACAAACTAAAAAACAATCTTATTAACAAATTATTGGTATTTGCAATCAATTTTAAAATTAGTATCAGTTTAGTAATTCTATACAGTAGAAGCACCAATTTATTTAGTAAATATACCAGAAAATTGGTGTTATCTATCACATTTATTAAAAAAATTTCAATATTCGAAAGTGGTAACTACAAATACGGGTATCTTAATGAAATATGACCTTAAAGTCAAGTTTTTGTAGAATCAACCGAATTGTGGATTGTATTGATAACACACACTACACAGAAGATCCAAACCTCGTAGAATTAAACAAGGAGTTTCTCAGGGTGGAGTTCTCTCCCCGATATTGTTTAATTTCTACGTTTCGAAACTCCCGGCACCACCAGAAGGGGTGGAATTGATTTCATATGCCGACGACTGTACGATACTGGCGACGGGTTACGACATTGATATGCGGTAGGTTGAACAGTTATCTTCATGATCTTACGAATTTCTTCACTGGAGGAATATGCAGCTCGCCCCTGCAAAATCCTCGGCGACTCTTTTTACCACTTGGACGAAGGAAGTAAGGCTGGAACTGAATGTAGTAGTCGATGGCATGCGAATTCCGACACTGAACCACCCCAAGATTCTTGGGGTTACATTCGACAGCCTGTTCATGTCCTCAGTGCACACCACTGCAATTTGCAAAAAGATGCAGAGTAGGAACAAGGTCCTCAAGTCTCTAGCCGGCAGCTCTTGGGGTACGGACAAAGAAACCTTGTTGGCAACCTACAAAACAATTGGCCGGTCAGTGGTTAATTATGCTGCGCCAGTGTGGTCGCCTAGAGTCAGCGATACCCAGTGGAGAAAGCTCCAAACCTGCCAAAATTCTGCCCTCAGGACAATTATTGGATGCCTGCAAATGTCCTCGGTTCAACATCTTCACGAGGAAACGAAGGTCCTAACAGTAAAGGAACACTGCCAAATGCTGTCGAAGCAGTTCCGGCTGGGATGTCATCGGAGGAACCACCCGAATCACCATCTTAGGGAGGTGGATCCCCCCCCCCCGAGGCATGTCAGAAAGGACCTTCGTATCTTTGAGGGCACGGTCCAGCGTTACATAAGAGATCCGGTGGACGAAGCATCCTATAGGGCATGTATAAACGATATTCGTCGGGACACGGTAAATGACGCCATCAATTCTTACCGGATGAATATCGTTCTTGGAGGTCGTCCCCCACTTATTGCGGAGAACGAGGAGAGGACTCTCCCACGATCTACAAGAGTTCTCCTCGCGCAATTGCGTTCGGGATGGTGTTCACGCCTTAATTCATATTGGTCTCGGATCGAACCCACCATCCCGAACACATGTCCCGCATGCCAGAGAGGTCCCCACGACGTAAACCACCTCTTTGGCTGCACGGCAAACCCGACTCACCTTGATCCCACGTCACTATGGACCCACCCGGTTGAGGCGGCCCGGTTCCTGGGTCTGGATCTAGCTGAGTCAGCAGAACAGGAAGAAGAAGAAGATTAATTATATTGATCGTATATGCTTACATATTTTATTGTAGGAGGCGTTGCTACAACAACAACTACTATTAATTGGTATTGATAAACGAATTTTATACCGTATTTGTTTTCCAAATAAAACGTATAAATTCAAAATTAGACATTAAGTTCGAATCCCAGAATAGACAAAAATTTAAATGTTTCTTTTAATTAAAAAAATATTCATATGTATAAGGAGCAAATATCACAAAGAAAATTAAAAGTAGTTGTGGTGCAGTGGGTAAGAAAGTGAACTTAACCTGAATGACCGGGTTCAATACCAGAAAATTAAAAAAAAAATTTTTTGATTTGAATAAAATTTCGTGAAACATAATAATATTTATGTGGAACATAATAAGCGTGTTCGTTTACCTACTACAAGTTACTACTTTTACTACAGCTGGAAAAAATCAATACAAAAAGTAAACAAAACTTTCCAATTGTAATAAAAGTAGTAAGAATTTCGAGTAAACTAACACTGAATATTGAATTAGACAACCGAATATTGGCTTTCACGACGAAAAAGATAATTTAATATACAGATAGTTGTCGTAACCGCACACAATTCGATTGGCAACAAATTCGATGGCCACAACTGAGACTGTTTTCTGGGTGAATATTTGTACCATATCGACTTTTTATAACCCTATTACTCGTAATATATAGTTCAATATATTTCTTGCAACATTAATTGAAATTGCATTCCCGCAATTTGATCCGCTTCCCGGAATATGACCCAAATCATATTGTAGTGTAAGGTTTCCTATAGTCGACATGACCGACTTTAATTTTTTTTACTTGTGTTTTGTAGAAATGGTTACAGGTTCTGGGACATTTTGGATATAAAAGAATTTTTAAATTTGCAGTATATATAGTCAGCAAAAATTATTTTATTCAATATTCGATCTAAACGAGATATTTCAGCTTGTACAATTAACGGAAGGAGATATACGCAGAGTAGGTATTTTATATTTAAAAGTTCAGATTTTTGCTGAACTGCTAAATTGGTTAAAATATTACTCGTCTAACGGTGGGTCTCATACTGAAGGTTTTAGAGTTAACTAATAGTTAACCCAAAAATTTGTTGTTGTTTTGCATACATTTTTTTTTGACATTTTGTTTTCTTTAATAGTTAAGTTAAAGTTAACCCTGCAGTATGAGATCCAACGTAAACTTTTTTCGACACACTGAGCGAATTTTATGAAAAATTTGATTTCACATAAAAAATTTTACATACTTATTCGTTGATTTTATAAAGAAAATTCTCGTTAACTTATTCAAAATTAAATTGGCTGAAACATTTTTGTTTGCAATTCGCACTTGTTGAAATTATATCTATATTCATGCTAATAATATTACAATACCGGATATTAAAAATTTAACACCTTCTTACAAAACAATTTGAATTATTTTTTTTTTTTATATTATTCTCGAACATCATACCATATTCTCGCCACTATTGGCCAAGATTAAAATGAAGAAAAAACCTCAAGTGTTCTCACAATTATTTATGAACATATTGGCAAAAAATATTTCCATCTGCCAAGCAAAACTTTCATAATGCCCTATTCATATGTATATTACATGAAAATGAGTACTTACACTCGAAAAAATATTTGCAAATTTACGCAAATTCGGTTTTGTGCACAATTCTAACAGATTCTGCAGTCAGAATTTGTTGGTTGTTTTGAATCAATTAATAGAATCAATTAAATATTTAAATTAATTAATTGTATACATCGTATACATTATGTTAATACCATTATTTCCGAGATAAGTGCAAAATCAATTAAAATATTTATTGATATTATCAATTTCATAATTGAAACTGGTTTTTAATTTTTTGTGTGTAGGTACTTAACCAAATGTATAGTACCTACTCACCACTCTTGTTTTCTAATTACAAAACCCATTACTATTTGGTAATATCAAGTTTTGCTGGGTGCACAACATTGATGATGATGATTATTTGTAACCAAACTCCTGGTAAATTACTATCACACCATAGTAATACAACTACAAACGTCCATTTGCATCAATGTATTGGTTAACTTTATTGTCTTGTTGTAAATTTGTATACACACGTGTAATAAAAGAAAGGAACGGAAGTTGAACTGCGGTTTTGCAAAATAATGTTAATAATGTTCTTCATTATCGATATAATGAAGATACAATATGATCATCATTACAATATTGGATTTAAGTTAAATTACGAAAAACTGTTAAAAATAAATTATCATTAGTCTTGTGATTTTGTTTTTTCTCTTTTTGGCAATTGTTTATTAAGCTACCAAATAACAACTTTTGAAATGCATTTCCGTTTAAAGAAAAACAGTGGCTTTCTTTTACAATAATGAATATTTTGAGGATGATGATTACACATAAAGTGTTGGAAAGAGCTGTCAATTATTTTATAAGATAATCTTCGCAAACACTTTTCTTTAACAACCAAAAATTTCTTTGAAAAATCCAGCGTATGTGCGTGTTGTATTTTTAAAGATTCTACTGTTTGCTAAGCAAAATCAAAATTTTTGTTTGTTTGATATTCTGCAGGCTAATAACATTGACATGTTAATGGTCTGGTGTTTAAAGCCAAACAAAATTATTGTTCAAGTGCATTTAATGGTTTTTGGAATCCTTAAATTTTTAAAGAAATTCGTATGGCAAAATTTTTGTTTATCTTTTTATTTTATACATTCAGACACTGACATTTTTTTTATAAAAACAAGTAAAAATAATCTGCCCTTTCAAACAGCTGCCCAACTTGAAACCACATTTCGATTGATTTGCGGCTTTTCCTACTGTTTTATAAATAATAATCATCCTTTTTTTAAGCTTTAAAATTGAAAATAATTTGAATCTCTTTCATTAAAAAATATACAAATTTAGCAAAATCATTTATAATTTTCTTTTTGCCATATTTAATTTTGACCTATTTAAACGTACATATGTTGTTTGTAAAATAAACACCGCAATTAAGCACATTTTTCATAATTTTGTATTAAAAACGATTTTTTATTTTATTCAGCAGAAATCATTCTAGGAAATTAAAAAAAAAAAAAAAAAAACTTCTTTTCGATTTCTAAAGGAATTTTCCGGTCTTTTTATAATCTGTTATACATAAATATATATTTATTTTGGTTTTAACTTCTTTTCGTTATTTTTTTTTTAACGCTAATTTTTTGTATTGTTGTGTTTTTTGTTTTGCCTCTTTTATTTCATTGATGTTTATTATTAATTTTGTGATCAATTAATTAACATATTTATTAAAAGTTTTATTTCTAAAATTAGCAGCGTATTATTTTTTATAAATTTTTGTTTATGTGATTCAGCATTTTAGGCGCCACTATAAAATATTTAGACTCAAAAAATTTTGACAGTTACTACATGACAGTTGTTTGTTGTTTTTAATTACAATTACAGTTGTTTTCTATGGAAAACTACAAAACAACTGTTATGATAGTTATTTAATAAAACAACTAACGAAAACTACTGTATTTCGTAAAAGTTGTTTAAAGCAGTTATTTTTAGTATCACAATAAACAACTGCCAAAACTGTATTTCTACAGTAAACAGTTATTTTGGTTTGTTATTTAAAAAATAGAAATTTCGTGAATTTTTTTGAAATTCTTTTTTAATATATATTTGTTATTATTGATACAATCTTAGTTTGCAAATAAAAATCAGAAATTTGTTTTGTATCTTCAAAGCATAAATATCTAATAACTTAAGAACGGTTTGGTATTTGTATTTTAAATTTCAAGTACGATTAAGTAATTACACATATACTTTTATAATATGAAAAATATTAATTGTAAAAAACAGCAGTTTTTACCTATTTGTCAGTTGTTTTAACATTAGCTCAAAGTGCATAAAAACGCGTGTAAGACAAAAACTAAACTTTTATTGCTTTTCGTATGCACTTTCTTTCTTTCAACGCGGATAATTATCGACGTTGAAAACTCAACGTTTATACATTTTCACATCTAATGTAACTTCTTCGCGTTGCTTCCCAAAAACTTTTTCTGACGTACATTCCATTGTATTGGATCTATTATAAACACAACCTATTTAAAAAAATTTTATATTACAATCCTTTTAAAGTAGATTTACGTTAAATACCAACCCCTAAATTCATAAATGCTTTGTAAAATTATAGGAGGTTTATTGAAGAAATTTTGTATGAAAATGACGTTTTGTAAACCTGCTATAACTTTACAAAGCATTTATGAATTGAGGGATAAATATTTTAATTATTTTTCAACAGTTAAAAATATCATTTTTAGTTATTTTATATGTAAATAATTTTGTCACCTTTTTAACTGTCATTTTCAAAATATTCTACCGACAAACTTTTTTGAGTGTACTTGTGATTCATTTTTTAACGATTTTATTTGAAACTAGTTCATCTAGTTTTTTTATTAAATTGTCACTATGATTTTGTTTAATTTATTTATTTCTCAAATGTTTTGGGTTTTTCAAATAATTTAAATTATTAAATTGATTACACAGCAAAACGTTTTAGGTCAAGTTTTTGCGATGTCAGTTAAACTTGGGTTTAAACCCAAAACGAATGATGTCTGCCATTTCCAAGCTTGTTAACAAAAATTTTCCGGAACAAATTTTTCTCATTCATAATTTATTTCTTTATTGAAATAAAGCAAAATTAACCAAATTCAAAAATCAGAATTCCAGTTGAAAACTGCGTTAAACATTGTTTAATGATAATCCGCTTTCTAAAAACTGCGCCTTAGAATACATCTGCAAACTTGTCTATTCTAAAATCGGTATTTTTCAGAATAGCTACTTGAACTTATTTGTAGAAACTTGTTAGAAACTGGTAACTAGTTGCTTTTCTTATTACATTCCTTATTACTTTTATAAGTATAGGGATCCCAGCCAGCAATTTCGGAGCGCTCATAAATGAGATTCTTAAATGGCTCATAGAAATGATTATTGTTTTTTTTTGCAAAAATATGAACCCTCAGAAAACAATCCAAAAAGTTGTCTCTATAATCTAAAAAGCTGTCTCAAAATGAGGTTTAATTTTTCGGACTCAAAGAAGATTCCAAAATTATTTAAATTTTTGAGGAAAATTTCGATTTTATACGTTCTTTTTTCTGAGTAATTTCTGAGTACACAGGGGGCTCTTTTAGACGGACCACTTTCATAGGAAAAAGTGAAAAAATGTTTATGTTTTTGGAGCTCATTTCTGAGTCATTAATAATCATCTTTGTTTGCTGGGATGTCTCGAAAAATAATGAGTTATGCTTACGCCACAGCATGCGAAAAATCAAAAAATACGTGGTTAGCTAAGTGCTTGCCAGTATGTATTGACAAAAATAATAAATCTAATAATAGATTTTCAAAAACACAAAATTTTATAAAGAAAATATTTGTTATTACTAATTTTTTTTTATAAAATATGCTCGTGGCGGAAATCGATCCTGGGTCTCCAGATTGCCAGTCGACAGTACTACCCTCTGAGCCGTCTCGACATGTTATATCTGATAGATAAAAACATAAATCACTTCTAAATCAAAAATATGTGGTTACCAGAGTTCAGCAAATACTGAGTCTAAAAATAGATTTTCAAAAAAAAATTACAAAGTATGAGGACTTGCCCTAATGATATCAATATGTAATTATTGGTAAGGGATTCTCTTTTGTTATGAAATAATGAAAAAGTAACTAGTTATTAAATGTTAACACAGAAATCCGTAAAAGAAAATTTGGATGGATTTGCCACATCCGTCGAAAACCTCCTGAAGAAATACTTAATAACGCCCTTGTTTACAACCCACAGGGAAGTAGAAAAAGAGGACGTCTTAAAACCACTTGGAGATTATCTACACTGCAAGAAATAAATTCCATATCTCAAAGCCTTGGTGAAACTTTCAACAACATCAGAGAGCTCAAAGACCTAGCCACACGTCGCGAAAGATAGAGACAACTTATCGACCGCCTATGCCTAGTATAGAGGTAGCTCGTAATCATTGGACGACAAGCAAGGCATTATATATATGTATTAGGGTGATCAATCGAGTAAAAATCGAGTAAGCCTTTTAAATATTTGAAATGTGGACTAATAGAAACATTTAAACTTTTGACAACATGGATAAGATAAAAAAACTACATATTAGAAAATTTTTACATTTGAAAATTGATTGACAACGTTAGAAGCAATTTATCTTTCACTCGGTTTACTCGATTTGAATCCTCTAATATATATGAGCAATTCCTAAAAACTTAATATTTGGGGTCAAAAAAAAAATGCGATTTTCATTTTGAGGGCACATTAATGGTGTTTTGTGTACACATAACCTGACATTTGAGCTGCTCAAATTCGTTCCCATAAATAATTTTATGCAGGGGTCGTCAAAGCTATGGCGGTTTAAAGTGGAAAATACAAAAAAAATTACCAAAAATGCATTTCTTAATCTTCTTAATTTTGAAAAACTATTTTACATGTGCCCTGTCCCAATTAATACCTATAAAAATTCGTTCAAACATATAATAAAACTGCTAAAGTTAAGAAGATATAGGACCTTAAAATTTTTTCTACTTTTCCCATGGAAAATATAATATAAAAAAAACAAAGTACACCAAATTTTTAAATTTTTTTTTAAAAATTCATTAACTAAAACTACTAATTTTAAAAGTTTTGCAATTTATTCGACGTTAATATCATGATTGGTTATAAATTACCGTTTCTACGCTGGGTTCATAAATATGGCAATTCTTCATAGATTTTCGTCCATTGTAACCATTTCATACACATGATGAAGCTTTTTTCCATGATGATGTTTTTTAATGATTTTTCAACTTTAAGCTTTAAATTAGGTTTGTTTCCCCGATGTTCGTACTTAAAAAAAAGTCATGACGAAACAAGTTTTAAAAAGCAAATAGAGCAATATTTCGGATCAATGTAAGTGCTGGCCCAGAATAAGACAGGAAGGTTTTTTCCACAGAATTTGATATTTAAAACCCTCTTTTTTTAAATTTTTTCTCAGAAAGACCAACAAGAAGTAGGGCGATTTAAATGATTTTTACCTTTAATTTAATCCCCTATCGGTACCCCGAACAATAAAAAAATTTTTTTTATTTATGTATTTGTGTCTCCTATTATCAATTTAATAATTTCTTATTTGGTACCATATTCCATCTGATCTTTTTTTATATGACAACTACTACTTCCTTATTAAACGTCATATTGTCATTCACATAAAAATTAAGAAACTTAAATTTTTTATAGATTTCCGTGATATGTAAGTATGGTTGTACTTTTTGCACTTGTGTAATTTTCCTATGACTATGGATTTGCACTGTTCTTAAATCAAAATGATCAAAATAAAGCTAGTGTTATAGGGCCTTAAGCAAGGAGAATTAAGAAATTCTAGACTAACAATCGAGGATTTTTACAGACACTTGAGAAACTCTTAATAAAAGTTGGATCAAAGTTTATAGTAGATTAATTAATTTAAAATCCTATATTTTCTAAATATTTCTATAAATTAAAACTAGGAAATGTCTCTTTCATATGAAAAAAAAAAACATTTAATTATTAAATCATATCAAGTACTATGTAGACATGTCATAAACATTATAAGCCATATTTCAACAAAATGTTTGTTAATTGAAAAATAATTTGACATAAGCGACCCTGTGTTGATATGAATAATAAAAAACAATATTAGAAAATATGTAATAATGAAGGAGTTGTTAAAATTGATGATAGGATAGCAACATATGTAAATGAATCCTGCTGAGTTAAAATATGTCAATATACAAAAATATGTAAACGGAAAATATTTCAAAGGGTTACCTAAGAACACAAGATTGTCTGGCCATACGTTACTTAAAGCTAAATAAACTTTCTTGAAATTAGTAATAAACAAAATCAAGGTAAAAAATACTTTGATTAATTAAGAAAACATAGCAGCTAGCTAAATAAACTTAAGTTTATTAATATTTCAAGAAAAATAATTAATTAAATTATGTTTTAATACGCGAAATAATTTTAAGACTTTATTAACTGAAAATTCTCTTCTGCTACCTTGAAACACAAATCAAATAATTGAAAATATTTATATTGTACAATCATCCCTTTTTGTGCTTCCTCTTCTACAAATTGGCTACATTTAAAGTAATTTCATACAATAATCACTGTTGAAACTAAAACTAGCATTTATCACATTTTAATGTTTCAATTAGTACTAAATTTCTGCCAACAGAACAGAATTATATACCGGCAATATCTGTAAGTAACCAAGGTTCGTTACCGTTATCGTTATAATACCGTTATCGCTTAAATACCGTTTCAAATTGAATACCGTTACCGTTACCAATACCTCTAAAAATGTTTACAAATACCGTTATCGTTACCGATACCGTTATTTTTATGGTTAGTTACCGGTATTTTACCGGAATTTATTAATTTATATAAAAATGCAAATTTTTCAACTTTTTTGTAATAATCTTCAGTTTTTTTTCTACAAAAAAAATTTATGGATAACAATTTTAGTTATTAAAACTCCCAGAATTGAATTTAAAGGTTATAATCTGTATTTTTAACACGCAAAATTGAATATATGTTAAGTTTTCACTTGTTTTTATATGTTTTTAACATAATTTATAATACTGGTACGTAACGGTATTGCTGTTTCGATAACGGTATACTGTTACCGAAACAGTATCAAATACCGTTACCTTTACCGTTACCGAAACAAGCGAAATTTGATACCGTTACCCTTACCGTTATTCGTTTCGGTAACCAACCTTGTAAGTAACTGCTAAAGATTTTAACCCCTTATTGTAGGATTGAAATTCCAAACAAAAATGTGGCAGTAAGTTGTTGTAGTGGACTTTACTGTAGACACACGTTTTAACATATTTTATTTGTTGTTTGCTGTACACCCATCATCATTCACGTCATCGTCGTCATCATCATTGTAATTTCCTAGTACACTTGAAGAAAAAGAAACAAATCCACATAAAATCGTTCCTTTTAATACAAAAAATTACGCGTTACTTTTGTTAAAAATCGCGTGATTTTATGTGGATTCGTTTTTGAAACTCCCCCTATATTCTAAAAATAAAAAACTCTTCCTACAAGAGAAGATTTTAATTCATTCGAACTATAGAAAACTCTTCCAAAATTCTTGGATTTTAAAATGAACCAACATCTGAAAGAAACTGCCAATAAAAATCTAACAAGGACGGTATCACGATGTGTTCTCTCCGATCTAAATGAGATTCGGATATGTTTAGGCGTCAAAAAGTGGGGTAAAAATTGTCCAATATGTAGTTTTTATTTATTTCTTATAATTTCAGAGAAAAAATAGACAAATTGTATATGGGCATTTCCACCGAAAGGTCCACCGAGACTGAAATATTAAAAGTTCTTGAAAACACTTTGTTTTATCATATTTTCATAGGGAAACAATCAAATTTAAATAACGTAAAAAGATTTCGCATTTATTCATAACCCATTTCGAGGTATTCGAATGCAAAGTCGCACAAGCGCATCTTTTCCTATTTGGATATTTCTATTGCACATTTTGTTTTGATAAAAGTTTTTAAACAGAGACGTTATGCATTGACTTTTTCTTTCTAAAATATTTCTAAAGGTACAAAGAGTCATAAAAGAATGCATAAGAAACAATGCGATTGAAAATAACTGTAAGTTTTTGATTAGCATATTGTCGCATATTTCGATGTCCCGTGCGACATTGAAAAACAACATTTGTTATCAGTGCGTCGAAAGTACACGCAGAAACCTCATCAAATATTGATTACAAACAGAGATTTTTTATACAATTAAAATAAAAAAAACCTACCTGAAAAATAAGAAGAATTGTGATCTTGGTACTTATACACAGTTGGTCACGTGCGACATCGTAAGTGTGAAATTTAAAAATTTTAAATTTTTTTTCTAATGTATATGACTTATTTATGTAATTACATACTTTAAAATTTTTTTCAAAATTGGCATGCACCATGGTCAAGAAGTAAAAGCAGCTAGGACTGCCTATTTTAACAAAAAAACTGTGTTTTATATTTTCATATAAATAAATACTTCCAAGCAAAAGTTTTTTGAACTGGTTGCCTCTAAATCTGTTCTACAACAGGTATTTTTACCACCGTTACGTGGAACAGGTTCTAGAACTGATTCCTGGGAATCAAAATGGAAGGTTTCACTGTCGCGGAACCAGTTCTATAACTGGTTCTAGAACCGGTTCCAAAGTAACCTGTTCTAGTTTGGAGGAAAAGAACCTGTTGCTTTTGGGACAAACTCAAACAAAAATCACCGATGATAGAACATAAATTAGAACAGGTTGCATACACGTACAAGTTGTTCTACAATGGGTTCTTTCCATCCGATAATTTTGCTGGATTAATACTTACTACATATTTCTTTTAAGTTTGTTTTTGGTTATTATATTCAAATAAATACTTTGAATACTTCTGTCGATTTAAAAACATTTTTACTAAGCTTGTTTATATATAATTTCGTAAAAAGAGCAACAGAAACAACATAAATCTCATGATGGAAAAAAATGTCCAGTGCGACATGTCACGTGCGACAGTGAATAAAATTAAATTAAAAAAATAATACGAATCGTTTTTGAGTAAAATTACAACCATTTTTAAAAGACATCAATGCACAACAGTGTAAAATTAGTCACATTGAAATATTGCTTCAGGTTTCGCTGAAATCGGCATTTTAATTGTTAGCCGCGAAAACCACTTCTGTTTTTGTCCCGTGCGAATGCCTTGGTTTTTTACAATTATCTTGAAAACGAAAAATTGCTAAAAATCAACCTCAGCACCAATTGTAGGGCTAATAAAAAGATATAAGTAAAGCCTATTGTCAAAATAAAAATCCGTTTAATTTTGACTTTTTTTCACTTTAAAGGTGTTCGACGGTCCCGTTCGACATGATGGAAATGCCCATATCAAATGAAAGCCTTTATGAAGACACATCTACCGCTATAAAAAATATGCTCGAGCATGTCCAACTTTTTTGCCATTCGATTATTATTTTTTCAAACTACAATATTATATGTGCAGAATTTGTTAATGCAGCACAGAATTAAGCTTAAATTTTTATTGAAAAAATCGGCTGAAAATTTTAAAAATTTAAATCCCGAATTGTGCAAAACCTAATATTGTCATATTTTGTAGAGCTGTGTAATTTATTAGCAAAATTATTTCGTGATTTTAGCAGATTAATTTGTTATTTTCTATTAACAAAAGTTTAACTCAAACATGACTACAATTCTGTATATTTAATGGTTTTATTTTTTCTGTTGCTATCTTACTAATATACAGAAAAATTTAATCTGCAAAGTTATCAGTTTTTTCGCTATATCATTTTTAACTAAATTTTAGTAGTTTTAACTACATTGTTACAGGCTTTTTTCTATTAGTGTACCTCACTAAAAGTCGGATTATCTGTTAATCAAAAAAATTAAACAGGGTTTAATCGACTTTACAGATAGAAATTGCCGACGTTACAACAAAAATTGTATTGGGAGAGCTTTGTTTTTACGAAATGCCGGTACTACTTAAAACGTGCTTTGGCAGTACTATTTTATGAAAATTAACGAGCTTCTTTTAATCTATTAAAATAACAATTTTATAAATTTTAGGTATTTTTACATATATTTATTACACAATTATTTATGTAAGAGAGACAGCATGTATAAAAATGTACTGGTATGTTATAAAATGTACTGGTATAATACCAAAAAATAAAATCCCAAGCCTGCGCCGACGTTGCGAAATAACTACGGCCAAGCGCTTATTGTAGTACTGGTAAATTCGGTTACTTTTCAATACTCGATGCTACTCGACATTTTTGATTTGGATACTCGATACTTTTAAAGGTTTTTAAATTTGAAATTTTTTAGTAAAATTCTTTGAAAATGTTTACGTTAATTCAATATTTAAATTTTTAAACTTTTTACTAACTATTCATTGCGTTTTTCATAGTTTTTTTAACATATACTTTTAAATATTTGGCTTCTGATTTTTTCTTTTAGCAGAGTTGTAGTTTTGTGATAAATATTTTAGCGGAGTCACATTTTTATATATTGTCTGTTCAAAATGCAACTCTGAAAATATCGAATAGTAGTTTTGAGTATCGAGTACCCAAAAAAAAGACAAATATTCGATACCCGATACCCACTACTCATATTTTTACCAACACTAGTTTATTGGTATTATCATTTGGACAACAGTCAGTACTACCGTCTCCAATACCGGGCCGACATTGTGCCGTTTGTATTTTTCTACCTGGGTTGTTTAGTGCTTGTTTAAGCAGTTAATCCGACTTTTGCGGGATTTACTTTTGTGTCTAAACTGGTATAAGACATATATGTCATACTTAATACCAGAATCCTTAAATATAAGATTTCTAATAGTTTATTTTATTCAACATTTTTTCCGAGTGTATTAGAGTCATTACAAAACATACATTTAGTATGTCTAAATAAATAATTATGTTGTATTACATTTGCTCCTGCTACTGCCTGCTTCCATAAACATGGAAAGTATGTCTGTCCGGTTTTCCCTTCACGATATTGGTATGCCTTTTATTGTAGTTGTTTCCTGACTAACTATTGAGGAGTGGGTTTTGTATGTAAGCGGCAACATATAATTTTGTATCATACTAATGCAATAATGAACCAACAGATTGCAGTATTCACTGTCAACGTTTTTTTCTTGCTTTTTTAAATTTTTTCCATTTTTTGCGTCAAAACCTTTACCGCTTAGATTATTTACAAAAGTGTGTGTTTTTTGTGTATTTAAAAATGTGTGTGTCCTTTTTCGTTCATAAAGTTGTTGCTTTTTTCCATTTTATATGTCATTAATTTAACCTTCAATTGACGTTTGATAATTGCAAAGGACTCCAGTACGGTGCTAGCAATTTTCCATAACAATATTGTATTTTCCACTGCTTTAATGATAATGTTGTCATTTTTTGTTGTTCTTTTCTATTGTTTTTACCAAATGGCTATTGTTTTTGATCGATGAAGGGGAACCTTTAATTAATTATAATTGTAATTAGTTTGATATCCTTTCAACAGTGTTCCCCTAAATATCCTGCTGTGTCGTTTGTTGTTTTTATAGATTGATTTTAGTAGAAAAGAACAGCAAAATAAAAAAGTGGTCAAGGATATAAAAAGTAAGAGTTACGTAAGCTTAGATAAAGATGAAAAATAAAATTCCTGTAAGAAAAAGGAGGACCGGTCTGAAAGGGCTTGTCCCGAGTACACAAGAACTTATGCAGTATGGCAACTCGGAAAAATTTTTCCTTAAAGCCTTCGAATGAAAGACATAGTTATGCACAACAGAGTGTAATCAAAATGATGTATTTGCACATTTCCATATAAACTCGAACAAATTTCATTGCAGCAGCAACAAATCTGTATCAATTTTCATCATTATTTAATTTCTCCCCCACTATGATCCCAATTATTCAATTTTTTCAAAAAATTCAATATATGAAAATTTCGGTCTTTAAATATAGTATTCTAGGTGCTCTTATATATATACACAATCCTTAGGGGAAAACATTTCTCTTTCTTAGTTTATTCTCCAAACTCTCCAACCCTAACTAATAAATTATTTTCTTTACTTCATTCCAGACAACAATTTAATGGGAGCTGCCGAATGGACTGGTTACTCAGCTTCAGCATCTGCCTATTCCACTCACTACAATGCTCATGCCTTGCCACCACCACCCCCACCGCCATCAGCTGCTGCAGCAACAAATTCGGCCTACACGGGCTATGATAGCTTATCAGCTGATCCCACCAATTTACAATTGCCAACAGTCCTCACCGATATGCAACCCGCATTCTGTCCAACAAGTGATTATCATCCAGGTGCCATTGTGCCGCATATACCACAACCGATTTGTAGCCCCAATTATACAGCAGCAACGAAAAATGAATATGATTCATATAATGCTGCTGCCGCGGGTTATTCAAATTATTATAATTGGCCAAATGGTTATAATAACTATCAATATGGTAGTTGTGCTGGACAACCCCAATACTCAGCTCATACAGCCCACACCATGGTGTTGTGTCCTCAACTAATATCGACATATAATCAAAATGAAATTCATCTTCATCTGCATGGCACCGATAAAATCGAACAGTATTTGGGAGGAGAGAATGCTTTAACAATTAGTTCTCTATCGGGTAATAGATCTAGTATAGAAATAGGTATTGGTACCTCAGATCATGAAGAACAAATGCAACATGCCAATGCCGCATCAGTATTGGGTCATGATCCCCATACACATGTGGTGGTAACAGATCCAAATTTAGATGCTGAACATAGGCAAACGCAATCCCACTTATCAGATCAAACAAATACCGATGTTAATGTTGTAGGAGGAGGAGGAGGTGGAGTTACTGCTGAGCAGCATACTCATACGACTAGAGATGGTGAAGAAGTATGGCGACCTTATGTACCAACTTCTTGGCCTCAGTGACAAAATTGTAAGACTTATGTACATATAGAATTAAATTAAGAGATAATATAGTATAAATAAAATAAATGGAAATAGTGTAAAAATGGAAAAGAAAAATTTATTACTCATATTTTTACTTGGAGAATAAGCGAAGCAATAGGTGATGGTTGGAATATACAACAATCTATAGTCGTAGATTCAACATCTATCCAAAACTTCAAGCCAAAGTAGTGACTGTTGGAGTCAAAGATGTGCGTGATGGCGGCTTATTTTTGTTGAGCCCCAAAAATTTGATCGGCGGCTGCTTGTACTGAAAAGGTGTCGAAATTAAATTTCATCCTCCGAAATATCCCAGCAAAAACAGACATTACCGAGTAATTAAGTGAGTAAGTAGCACACAAAGGGTTTCACTACTTACTCGCAACATTACTTTTGTTCGCGATGTCCAAAAATTCATGGGTTGTCATTAGCCTCTCGCTTACAAAAAAAAGTGCGAATAACGAGTTACACATAGTAAAAGAATAAGTAGTTACTCACAAATATAGAATAAGTGGTTACTCAGAAGTTAGGAAATAAGTGGTTACCCTACATTGTAAAATAGTTGGTCATATTGGCAAAAAAAAACTTTTTACCTTGGAAAATTTCCTATTTAGTTCAAAAGAATTTTATAAATTAAATACTAATATAAAAAAGACTTAATCAGTACTTATTTAATCAATTACCAGTAAGTGATTACTTTGCACGAATATATAAGTTCTTCTATAACTTATTATTGGTAAGCCATTATTTTGTATTTTAAGGTAATGCAAAAGGTAATGACCTATCATTACTTGGTAATCCGTATGGTAATGACCTGTCATTACCATATTTTTGCTGGGATGTTTAAAATTAGGTAAATTTGAGGAACAAAAAGTTGAACTGCCAACAGTTCAAAGAGTTCAAAGAGGTTGGTGGTTTGAAAAACAATTCATCTTAAACTTATTTTAAAGCACCGTCTGTTCTAAAAGAAGAGGAAAGAAAGGGCTACATATTGGTCTATGAGCATCCTGTTATAGAAAGTAACAAATTGGTCAATTCAGTTACTCTATCTTGGTAAGAAAAGGTTTTAGAAACCGTAATAAATAGAAGTTTTGACTCAAACCAGGAATAAGATTCAATATGTAACAGGTTAGAATTTTCTTTACCACTCTTAAGATATGCTCTTGAAAGATATCAGAGGATCAACTTTTCATACCACTATTTTAAACAACCTTTTAGTTTTTAAAAGACATTTAGCGAAAAATCTGTACCTTAGATCGAAAAATAAAGTACGCCATTGTAATCAGCAGGGCAAGAACTTTCATGCACTAAAAAATCAAAAATATGTGCTTAAAATATGCACTATAAAATAGAAAATATGCACTAAAATATGCATTTATAACGAAATATGCACTAAAAACCAAAAAATATGCAATTAAAAATAAATGTTTTTTTTTAAATTATATTTATTAAAAACTAAGATAAACGTAAAAATTCAGGAATCGGTTACAATAAGCTTGTTCGTTTACTT
Source organism: Leucophora obtusa (assembly GCA_949987735.1). Taxonomy (NCBI): domain Eukaryota; kingdom Metazoa; phylum Arthropoda; class Insecta; order Diptera; family Anthomyiidae; genus Leucophora; species Leucophora obtusa. Next base: position 211,099,030 of record OX465297.1, read on the forward strand.
ACTACAAGTTACTATATTTACTACAGCTGGAAAAATTCAATACAAAAAGTAAACGAAACTTTGCAATTGTAGTAAAAGTTGTAAGAAATTCGAGTAAACGAACACACTGAATATGTCTTCAAATACACATAGTTAAATATATTTTTAGAAAATTCAGTGAAAATAAAAAGAAATACAGTCGATTGTAAATATTAAGGGTGTGTGGCATTTTACCTGAAAAAAACTTTATTATAAAATAGAACTTAAATATGTGTACTATAAAATCGTACTCACTTTCGTAACTCAGAGAAAAAAGTTACAGAAATTAATGCTCGGGGACAAGTTTCCTTAAAATAATTTTTATAAAATTTTTCAACTTTCTGTTTGTGAGCAATAACACCCGAAAACGTTAATTTAAAATTACATCTATAAAAAATGTGTTAGTGGAAGACAACATATTGTATACTATGTGTTTCTCTTTCTAGTGTATTGTTGTATTACCAACAGAGCTTCCAAATAATTAATTTTTTAGAATTTTTTTTTTTTAGTTTTAAAGTATGAATTCTTAAATCGAATTTCATATTTAAAAATATTAAAAAAATATGCAGTAATGTGCAAAATATGCAAAAAAATGCAATAAAAATCATAAAATATGCAATAAAATATGCACTTAAAAGCAAAATATGCAAAAATATGCATTTATAACCAAATATGCAAATATATGCAACACCAAATCGATGCCATTTTTTTTTTTTTGCAAATTCTTTGATTCGGAAAAGTATTTGGTCAAAATCATTTTTGGGCCACTGACTACAAACATGCATTTGCATGAAAGTCCTTGCCCTGGTAATCAGTATGTCCAAAATATATAGAACTGATGGCCAGATCTCCTTTAAATTTTTGAGTGTCATGCAGTGTCAGAGCTTCGAAGAATTAATTCCCTAATTCCTTTTTTTTAACAGAATTGATATTTTGGGAATGAATTCCCTGACCAAACTTAAGGAATTGAATGATTCCTTTTTTTCCTTCGATTTATCTTAAAGGAATTCATTCATTTTTTTCTAATTCCTTCATAAAATTGAATGCATTAGTTTACCAAGGAATTCATTCAATTCTAGTTAATTCAACTTTTGGTCAAGGAATTCATTCCCTGGGAATTCACTCAATTCTAGTTAATTCAACTTTTAGTCAAGGAATTCATTCAATTGTGCACTTAATTCCCTGAAGGAATTAACTTTTACGTTTAATTCCCTAAAGAATTAAAATTTTCCTTTCATTCCCTAAGGAATTAACTTTTTCGTTTAATTCCCTAAGGAATCAAAATTTTCGTTTAATTCCTTAAGAAATTAAATTTTTCTTTTAATTCCCTAATGAATTAACTTTTTCGTTCAATTCCCTAAGAAATTAAATTTTTCTTTTAATTCCCTAAGGAATTAACTTTTTCGTTTAATTCCCTGAATTTAAGTTTTCAGACGGACGGAGGGACAGGCGGACATCGTTAAATCGAAATAAAAAAAAAATTCTAAGGTGGGTCTGGGACCAATATTTTTTGGTGTTACAAACATCAGCACAAACTTATAATACCCTGACCACATAGTGGTGTAGGGTATAAAAACCGCCGAGCGGTGAGGTGGTTATATATATATTGATTCCTTTCGTTCCTATAAGGAGCATAGGGCCTCGAGGTGGTTAAATATAATATATTTTAGTAGGTTTGAAGTTAAGAAGAAGAATAAACCTTTTTCTCTAAAAATTTTATAAATACATTAATTTTCAAATCAGACTAGATCTAGTTTCTGCCTTTTTCAATGGACAGACTTCATCAGTAATTTTTCTATTAAATTGTATTATTGTTCATATTTTATTGTCAGATTGTCTGTATATGATAATTTTTCAACAACCCGACGGCTGTAGGAATCGAACATGTATCTATTCCTACATTACAAACGTAAATATACTAAGGTGCGACTGCTTAGCCATCTCACCCAAGTAAGGCTTAGAATGCAATGTCACAAATTCATAGTTTTCTTTCCTATTCAGCTTTCTGTTGTTGTTTTTACTGAGAAGTGATCAACACCGACACATACAAACATTCTCTTTTTAGATTTTTGTTTATCTTCCAATCTCGTATTTTATATCTTAATATTTGCGACCTGTAGAGTGCGGACAAGAATGCATGGACAGACAGACAGACAGACGGACGGACGGACAGACGGACATCGTTAAATCGAAATAAAAAAAATTCTGAGTCGATCGGTCTACTATAAGGTGGGTTTGGGACCAATATTTTTTGGTGTTACAAACATCAGCACAAACTTATAATACCCTGACCACATAGTGGTGTAGGGTATAAAAACCGCCGAGCGGTGAGGTGGTTATAAATATATTGATTCCTTTCATTCCTATAAGGAGCATAGGGCCTCGAGGTGGTTAAATATAATCTATTTTAGTAGGTTTGAAGTTAAGAAGAAGAATAAACCTTTTTCTCTAAAAATTATAAATACATTAATTTTCAAATCAGACTAGATCTAGTTTCTGCCTTTTTCAATGGACAGACTTCATCAGTAATTTTTCTATTAAATTGTACTATTGTTCATATTTTATTGTCAGATTGTCTGTATATGATAATTTTTCAACAACCCGACGGCTGTAGGAATCGAAAATGTATCTATTCCTACATTACAAACGTAAATATACTAAGGTGCGACTGCTTAGCCATCTCACCCAAGTAAGGCTTAGAATGCAATGTCACAAATTCATAGTTTTCTTTCTTATTCAGCTTTCTGTTGTTGTTTTTACTGAGAAGTGATCAACACCGACACATACAAACATTCTATTTTTAGATTTTTGTTTATCTTCCAATCTCGTATTTTATTTCAATGACGGTTTTTCTTATTCTCTCATTTTTTGTTTCTCATTCTCTCATCAATGCTGTCAACCTTTTTACTATTTTTAATGGATTTTACTGCAAACATAATATCAAAAGGTGAAACTAACAAAGACTCCTCTTTATTTTAATACATAAAATTTATAAAATTATTACAAATTTGAATTTTTTTTTATTTAAATTAGATACTAAGTGCGTATAGAGCCTCAAAGTTTCAATTTGAATTTTGTTAAAAATTAATATGTAAATTTATAAATGCTTTTTTCGTACAAAATTTGTTTCATAAGCCTCCTATAACTTTATAAAACATTTATGAATTTGCACATAAGTTTTTATATTTTAAAAATACAAATTTCTGTAAAAAAAATGGTAAGAAATTTCAATTATTTCTTTTGCAATATTTTTAAGAACTTTTAAAAAAAAATTGTATTTTTAAACGTTTTTTAAAAATTGTTATTTGGCAACACTAATTGCTCAGATTTGTACGCTTCTTTGACAGTTGAGAGAAAATCGCGCATTTTTATTATAACAAATAAAAAACAGATTAATTTTCTTCATACTTACAATTTTACAAATACGAATAACCCTTGATAAGATTAGTCAATTTATTTTTTAAAGCGCGAACTGCACTCACAAGTGTTCTTTCCTTATATCCATCCTCCATTCATCGTTATATTTTTAAATATTTTTTGTGCTTTGAAAAAAGTTAAAAATAGGTTTTTTCAAATCATTATATGGCAACCCTGGATATCAAATTTTGTAATTTATTTAATATCCTTTATAGTCAAGGTCTCAAAATATCATATCGTTGGTGCGCCTAAAAAATTAGCTATTCGCCATTTTCCGATTTTTTTTTATTATTGCATTAAGATCGTATATTGGTCATGCGTTTTCATACCAAAGCGTTTTTCGATATCTCAATTGGTTCAGAAGTTAGCAAAAGTAGCTATTTGTTTCCCATATTAAAAATTTTCATTAAAAAAACCTATGTGCTCTTCTACATATGGCAAATTTAATTTCAAGCGTTTGCTTTGCTTTTTCTGTCAAAATGAAACTTGGAAAAGAATTTTTTTTAACTAAAATCATAACAGTTATAAATTTATTGGATAGCAAAGCAAATTTTACGAAAACCGGTGGAAAATTGCGTTTTATTAAAAAGTACTTCCGCTTAGATTTTAAATCCGTTGTGACCGAATTTTTTTGCCAACCGAATTGATTCGCTTGCCCCAACTCCCTAATTTGGTTGCCCCAAACGAATTCAGTTGTGACAACCAAATTGTCGCAAACGAATGTCATCCTAATTCGGTTGTGACGACAAATATTGTTGTCACAACGAAATTGTTCTGAGAGTGCACATATTACGTTGCATTTACAGCTTTAAAAATTGGGTCATTAAAGAGTTAACTAAAAATCCACTTCTTTTTATACTACATTTAACCCTCTAATGCCCAAGGCCGCCAAAAAGCGGTCTTCAGATTTTAAATAGTTTTTGGCTTGATAAAAAAAATTTTATTTAACCAGTAATATTGTAGCGATATAAAACATAATTAGATACTTTTCTGCATTCAGACTTTTTTGTACAAGAAATGATTTTAAAGCGAGAAGGATGTAGTTGAGTGAAATTTTTTTAAATTTGAAAAAAATAACTTATTAAAGCAGAAAAAAATATTTGAAAAGTTGCCAAAAATACATTTACGATTTGGCATATATTATCGGTAATCACGAAGCTAGTGTAGAGTCTCTACTTGTAAAATGAGTTTTGCTCCACGGCTCAAAGGATAACGTCAGGATACGTCTTATCAATATTTCTCTACCTCAAAAACTAGTTGACAGATTTTTCTGAATTTAATTATTATACGCTCAGAGTTAGTAGTAAGCAAAACTAATTTCATCAAAATTTATTGATGTTTATTGCTAAATTCGTCAAAAAATCAAAAATCGTCATAACTTCTGAAATAACAATAATAGATCAACAGTTTCCGGTATTTATTTTTATTTTACTAATTGACTATTGAATTTTTTTAATCTTCTTCACCTTTTTTGTGCTATATCGCCTAAATAATGCGATAAATTAAAATTTTAATAATTGTTCCATGGAAGGTTTTCAATGCCAAATATATAGTTGAAATATTATCGCAAATAGAAGAAAGATAGAGGGTTAATACATCACCACGATCTCTAACTATCAAATTTTTAGGCCAAAGGATAATATAAATAATTTGGGAAAAATATTTCAAACCGCTAAAAAGTATTATACACTAATAGAAAAAAGTTAGTAATAAATTTAGTTAAAACTACAAAAAATTAATTACAGAAAAAATTGCTGAAATTAGAAGATTATTTTTCTATATATTAGTAAGATAGGAACAGAAAAAATTAAACTGTTAAATATACAAAATTTTAGTTATATTTGAGTTAAATTTTTATTAATAGAAAATAACAAAATCAGAAAAAAATTGCTAAATAATTAGTAGGTCAAAAAATCACAAACAAGTGAAAAATCTTCAAATTTTTTTCCATTTTTTTTAATGCAAATAAAAATCGAGCCTTCTGAAATCACCAAATAATTCTGCTGATTTTACCAGGATATACTACTATTTGTATTCAACTAAATTTAACTTAAAAATAACAAAACTTTTGTAGATATAACGGTTTTTTTTGCTATTTTGAGTCTACTAATATTTAGCAAAATTTTATGCAGATTTTAAAGAATAATTAGTTATTTTCAATTAACTAAAAGTTAAAGTGTTTGCTGTTCTACTGGTATTTAGCAAAAAGATCTGCTAATTTCAGCAGTGTTTTCTGCAAGGTTATTTTTAACTAACTTTTGGTAGATTTTTCAGCCATTTTTACTGGTTTATTTCTATGAGTGTAGTGTTGCATATGACACCACAAGTAATATTAACAGAAGCATATCATCCAATTTTAATATAATTACTTTGTAAGAACTCAGATCCTTATAAACAAAAATAGCTATTTGTATAAAAAGCAAAATAAAGGTACCTACATCAAATGGCAATTTAAAAATAGCTATGTGTAGTTTTTGGGAAAAATCTTTAATAGCGCCTATGCGCCTTAAAAAGCTGGATTTTTTTTTTTGTGGTATAATTATGGGAAAGTGGTAAAGGAATAAATAAAAAATATAACAATTATTTTAATTTTTGCATTAAAAAATACAAAAATTGTTTTTTCGGACTTTCTATATTTTGAAACAACAAATAAAAATCTAATATGACAATATCATATTAGGATTTGGACTTGAGGTGAAAAAAATATAACGTTAAAAAAATATCGCGAAATTACAAAACTAAACAGTTTTTTTGCTCTCCTGTAAAGTTGGGAAAAAAACAAACAGCTATTTTCTTAGGCGCAACGACGATATGTTTTCTGCACCATTGTAATATCGCTTTCCCATCAAAAGTTACAGGCTCTTAAAGTCACATTGCTCAAATGAGTTAAAGGTCTGCTTGCCGTTAGCGCTGCCATATCAGCAGCCGCTAGCCTTTTCGCTGCCAATCTAGGCCAACACTAACTTATGAAATTATTTCCTTTTCTCAGATTTCCTATACTTTATAAATTTTTATTTGGTTTTGCACATGCGTTTCCTATATATTTTTGCCAATCTCTATGCCGTGATCGAATTTTTCTCTTCTGACAACATGAAAAACCGGTTGAGAACACATTAATTTGACTGCAATGACAGAAGTCTATTTGGCTTAATAAAAGTTCGGTAAACAAAGTTAAAAAAATCGTTTGCTGAAACCAAATCATTCGTTTGCAAGCACAGATTTTGTTTCATTCCAATTTTAAGAAAAAATGGAAGATCATAATACCCAATTAAAAAAGGACGTATTGTCCATGGACATTAAAAAACGAAATTGGAAAGAGTATAATGTCCATAATAATGGGGTTATAATCTCTCAATGCCAATTTTATATGAAAATGTCTGTGGTTATTTATAATATAAATTATCCTCCTTACTATGATTTTCCTAAATTAATTAGAAAATTGTTTTAGAAGCGATTTTATATACAATAACCAGTTTCAGAACTGGTTTTAAAATAACTGGTCCCAGTTTTAAGTAAAACAACAAATTACGTACTTTTTCCACGATTTTAATCAAAGATCATTGTTCATAAAAAGGATACTAGTTTCAGATTCTGTAGCAAAAGAAGGCGTTCTACAACCGGTTCTTTGAAACATGAACTTTTGCTGGGAAGTAGTACTAAAATCTCCTTTATTTCTTAAGATTTTAAAATTGTAAAATACACTCATTTCAATTATTTTATTTAAGTCTAATTTAAGTTAGTTATTAAATGTTTCTCTTAAGTGTAAAAATAATCAGTCAGTGATTTATATGATTAATATTTTTAAAAATATCATTACAAAGCAACATCATTATGTTATATACTCGTATAAATCATAACAAAGTAAAAAAAAATTAATCAGATTAACTGTATATTGCTATATTTTATTAAAAAAATAAAAATATAAACTTTCCTGCGGTTTTGTTACACGTACTTTTAAATGTAGTTATACATATTGTATGATTTCTAGCAATAATTATGTTTCTTTCTTTACATTTTCAATCTTAAAATGGACGGTTCTTTTCTAGATCTAGTTTATTTGTTTGTTATATTGTATGATTATAATTTTATTTTTTTTTTTAATATTACTTAAATTATAAATAAAATGAATTTAAAACGAAGTTTTTGTTTTCATTTAAAATGCATTATTTTTTTTTTTTTTTTTCTTATAAGTTAAATAGAGAAAGTTCAGTATGTTATCGTAGTTTGCGGTCCAGATATGCGATAAAAAGTTTTCAATAGGGGGACACAGATGTTATTTGAAAAAGTATTTTTCAATCGAAACTCATTGTACCCAATTTAATCATTGTACTCTGCAGAGTGGATTTTGTTCCGTTCTTTTTCGCACTTACATATTTTTTGTATCATGCCATCTCTATTTTAGTACACTCCACTCTGCAAAGTGGAGTAATCCATCATTGTGAATGTGGCTTTAACATTTAAAATAATAAAATTAATAAGAAACATTAAAAAATCGCAAATCTGGCGAAATTTGTAAAATTTCAGTGAGCGCTCTTTAATTACGAGAAAAATGCCAATTTCGAGCAAAATTAACAATCAGTAAGTCAATTGTGGTTACAGCTTTAATCCATTAAAAAGCAAGGACCATTAAGTTTTAACAACGACCACAGATTATACACAGATGTGACACAAGTGACACATGTCAAAAATTTTACATATAAGAAGTAAAGTCGAGATTGAAAAAGATATTTGTTATTTTCACTGAAAATCTCTTAAAACCAGTTCAGTTTTTTAGATGACAGCCGTAGATCTTATGAGCATTTATGAAATTTTTTGTAAATTTTCAAATCTCACGTAATTAGACAAAAAATTCTTCTTGCTTCTAAATGCCACCCCTATTTTTTTCAATCGAGTCATAATTTTGTATGATTAATTTAAAAGGCACGTGCAGAGTAACTAATCCGTGTGGAAATATTTCTTAATATACAGTTAAAGTTATTTCTTTTGGGTGAAACAAGTTCTATATTTTGAAAAAACATATTTATGCATATCAGTTTGCGGTCAAATATTGCAATACAAAAAAATATTGGTCCATTATTAGAATTGAACTTCAAGTAACAACATAAATGTAGGCTAAAACAAGACCGTGAGTAATTTAATTTAAGTAAAACTGGACAGAAAATTCAGAAGAATTTGCAATTTATGAAATAAACGTAACCTTGGAAACGGACAGAGCGGTCTGGGTGCCCGGTTTCCAGCGTGTTTTTCACATACGCAAATACACCTCTTTCTTTCAGGCGGAAAATTTTGACATTCATCAGCACGAAAACATTCTGGGGTGAACATAGGAAAAGACATTCTACTATAAAAACTTTCTTATCGAACGCCAAGTTCATGAGTGGGCCAATTGAAACCGAAAACAATAAGGTTTTAAGGACTTTTATAGGACACTTTCCTGGACATTGTGATCTTAGGTACCAGTACATACAAGCCGATACAAAATTAAGACAGCGGCGCCTTGGTCGGCTTTAGCCGCCAGATTTTTTGAGTTCGGCAGCTACTTGTACTAACCAATTTATTTAGGATTTAATAATTTACTTTAGGAAATAATTTGAAAAAAAAAATTATTTATTTTTTGTTCGTATATGTCAGAAGGCTCAGCTGCCAAACAATAGAATCAACATTGGCGGCTAGCATGTCTATCAGTGACACAAAAGTTGGGGTTATAGGTTATAGGTTTTATGAACTGAAATCCGAGACATCAGAACACATTCTCTGCAAATGTACTAGGCCTTCTATTATGTGCTAAGCTAACATTTCAATTTTGACAGCATGGAGAAGACAAAGAAAAAATGTCAAAATAAATAATACTTATTTTAAAAGGATAAAAACTTGGGTAGAAAGAAAATGATATTTATTTATAAGTTAAGAAAAGGGAGGAAAATCTAAAAAAGTAATTTTAAAGCCCAAATATCTTAAGGCAATTTTTAAGCTCAAAATTGGAATATCGAAAACTGGCCAAATAAACCAATATGAATAAAAATTGTAAATACGAGGGCGTATCAATAAGTCCGTGACTTTTGAATAAAACATAGTTTTTTAGCAAAAAAAATTGTATTTTTTAGCTCAATGCCCTAAGTCCAACGTTTCTACAACTTTTTTATTACTTCCAAAAAATATTATTTCTCGAGGTCCTCAAAATAGGGATTTGTTTGAGCAATAATATCATCGTTGTAGCTAAATCTCTTTCCATCGAGCCATTTCTTTAGGTTTGGAAATAGAAAATAGGCACTGGGGGCTAAATGGCGGATGGGGTACCAGTTCGCAGCCCAATTCACGCAATTTTACCATTGGGACTACACAACTGTGCACCCGTGCAGTGTCTTGATGAAAAAGCACTTTTTTCTTGGCCAAATGGGGTGTTTTTTTTTTTAAATGATCATTGAATCGGTGCAATAAGTTGGCATGATATTCGCCGTTTATTGTTTTTCCCTTTTGAAGTAATCGATGTGGATTATTCCGCGTGCAAACCAAAAAACAATGTCGCCATTACCTTGTTAGCCGACAAACCACCTTGGCCTTCTTCGGAGCCGGTTCACCCGGTGAAACCCATTGTTTAGACTGCTGCGTGTTGTAATGGATCCATGTTTCATCTACAGTTACAAAACGCTGCAAAAACTCAATCGAATTGCGATTAAATAACTTCAAACAATTCTTTGAAGTTGTCACGCGATTGCGTTTATGGTCAATTGAGAGAGCAAACGCGCCACCCATCTTGCTTTCTAAAACCCAACTGATCATTTAAAATCGAAACCACAGTGCCATATGAAATGCCTTTGGCATCAACAATCTCCCACAATTTCACTCTCCGATCGGCCAACACCATATCGTGAATTGGCCGTCTAGAATGTTCAGCGTCACTAGTGCTTGTGAGACTACAACGAAACTTAACCCTTAAATACATGATTTGAGCCATTTTTTATATATGATTTCTACATTTCAAGAAAAATACCAAAAAAAAATTTATTTTTAAAAAAAAGGTGATTTTTATTGAAAAATATGGTTTGCTGCCAAATAGCTAAATTGTGATTATTTTAACGTGTATGAAAAAACAAAAACAAAAAAAATCTATAAACTATAATTTATACATTTATTGTCGCCAAAATGAATTTTATTGCGAGAATACCACTTTAAATATTTAAACAAATATTTTTCAATATTACACTTTTAATTAGAAATTTATTAATTCAGTTCAAGGCCAATTTCCTTATTATGAGTTAACATAATAAGTACTTTTTTCAAAAACTGCTATTTTTCTTCATCAGGACTCTCCTGACAAATACTCCACAGAGTTTTTGCTTTCAAAAAACCTCTACACTCAGAAATGAAAAGACGATCGTTTCGGGGATTTTCCAGGTCCCCTTCATCAGTTTTTTTAGAAAGTGGTGGCGTAGTGCAATGCAAATTGAAGCATCAAAATCTCATATTAAATGTAGTCTGATACGTTTTAAACGCAAATTTAATGACGAAACTTGCTCAAAAATTGACAGTAGTCTATTAACAGATGGTACTTGACCGGATCAGTGTTGCATTTAATGTAACTACGAGGGAAGTTCGAAAACTCACGGACTTATTAATCCGCCATCGTAATAGCCCGTTCATACCTAATTCACACATAAATGATAATACCGTTTACTTTGGTTTTACTGCTTAATCGAACTTAAAACAAGTCGATCCCACAGATCCAACAAAGTTAATCCAACATTTAATGTGGCTACTATTTATACACGACTCGTATTCACACTACTAATTCTGTGTTTTGTTATAACGACGCTTTTCAACACTAAAAAATATACTCATCTTATGCCGGATCTCAATCGGTCCTTTCTGGGTATTTTAAATGACAATGTTATACTTTTAAATGTCAAGTTAAACTTTTAGTGAGGATTGGTAGACAATACAATTAAAATACTGTTATCAATTCATAACCCTTTCAACTGACTACCTTTACTGAGTTTCGTTGTGGTTGCAAAACCACTAGTGACGCTGAACGTTCTGGTGATGAGTTTTTCACTTTTCATAAGTTATATACATACATATGTCCTAAGAATGGTATCGTGGGTTGTCAAGAATATACAAAATATATACCCAATTTTTTCTTAATGCGCACATATTTTGTAGAAATTTTCGATTTCAAACTTTCTCTTTTCTCCCTTCTTTTAATTAATTCACACTTTTCTGTAATTCAGATTTTTTACTCGAGAAATCGAAATTTTAAAAATGGAGTATTTAAAGCTAACCAAAGCACCAAATATACTAATAACCCCTAAATTCATAGACGCTTTGTAAAATTATAGGAGGCTTATTGAACAAATTTTGTATGAAAATTTCGTTTTGTAAACCTCCTATAAATTTACAAAGTGCTTATGAATTAAGGGGTAAAATTTTAAATTCTCTTTTTTTTCTTGTTCTCTTTTTTTTCTTGTTCTCCTTTTTTAGTTTTTTATTTGGATTCGCGCCTGCCATAACTTTAAAGAGTACTAATGAAATTTCGATCCAATGGTAATTATTGCTTTCTGTAAACAAGGTTTGTAGCCTCGATTTTTTTTAAATCTTCTTGAAGTTGGGAACCTTCCAAAATGTTGAAAATATACCAACTCGTCATAAAAGATTAAAAAGATTCCTTAATGGATCATATAACCTAGGTATGTACAGCTGCGAAAAAAAAATAGCACCAATTAAAGTTTTTTCTAATTTTATCCCCTTTGCTTTTATTTTTAAAGATCAAAATAATGATTAAATTGTCCCCGAAGTACTGGAAGATATTCCAGAAAATTGTAGAAAATTTTAGTGTAACGTTTGTTTTTTAACTTTGCTACCCGTTCTAAGTAGGCGTGGCTTTTAATGAAAAATCATCGATATCGAGCTTTCATCAAATTATATAGTAAAATTTAGCGAGTACTGATCGGATCTGCACAAACTAAATATTGTTGAAAATTCTATAAAATTTCCTTAAATCTTGCATTATTTTTATTCACAAATGGCGGCCAGATTTAAAATGACACCGGTTTAAATATGAGTAAATTTTTCTTTGTTTTTAGCGATTTTAAAATAAAGTTAACAACAATGAAATTTTAAAGCGAATGTTATTATGATATGCTTACCACGATATAACAGATCAGTCAGACTTTTTTTTTACATTATAGTATAAAGCATTTCATATTAAAATATCAGTGTTGTTAACTTTATTTTAAAATCGCTAAAAACAAAGAAAAATTTACTCATATTTAAACCGGTGTCATTTTAAATCTGGCCGCCATTTGTGAATAAAAATAATGCAAGATTTAAAGAAAATTTTATAGAATTTTCAACAATATTTAGTTTGTGCAGATCCGATCAGTACTCGCTAAATTTTACTATATAATTTGATGAAAGCTCGATATCGATGATTTTTCATTAAAAGCCACGCCTACTTAGAACGGGTAGCAAAGTTAAAAAACAAACGTTACACTAAAATTTTCTACAATTTTCTGGAATATCTTCCAGTACTTCGGGGACAATTTAATCATTATTTTGATCTTTAAAAATAAAAGCAAAGGGGATAAAATTAGAAAAAACTTTAATTGGTGCTATTTTTTTTCGCAGCTGTACGTAGTGCTGGAGCTATATTTATATCCTATATATTGAGTTTCTGCTGATGTTTGTAACATCAAAAAATATTGGACCTAGACCAACCTTTTACGAGGGCAGTACGAAATGTTCTTAGCCTGACATAGAGATGGCGGTACAAACAGCAAAAAGCTTTGTATAATGGAAACTTCCCTCCGTCATATGAACACATGTTAAATTTCATTTCGATCTGTCAACTCATTCGTATATTAACAGCGGTTCAAAAAAGGCGCTTCAGTGATTTTTTTATAATGGAAAAATTAAAAATTCGTGGTGTGATTAAATATTAACATAAGAAAGGTTTATCGGGACAAGAAATTCATAATGATATGGTAAATGTGTTAGGTGAAAGTGCTCCTTCATATGGAACAGTAAAAAATTGAGTTGCTGAATTTATACATGGTCGTACAAGCATTGAAGATGAATCACGAAGTGGACGTCCAAAAACTGCAATAGCGCCAGAAATCATAGCTAAAGTCCACGATATGGTATTAGACGATCGACGAGTGAATGTGCGTGAAATATGTAATGCCATAGGCATCACAAATGATAGAGTACATTTTATTTTGTATCAAGAATTACAGATGAAAAAGCTTTCTGCAAGATGGGTGCCGCATTTGTTAAAAGTTGACCAAAAACGCATTCGAATGAAAATTTCAAAATTCAACGAATGGAAGTACGAATTGATTGACCACCCACCTTATTCTCCTTATTTAGCTCCCTCTGACTTCTGCCTGTTCCCAAATCTAAAAAAATCTTTGCTGGCATACGTTTTACCTCGAATAAAGTTGCAATGGCAGCTGTAAACGATTATTTTAAGGAGATTCAGAAAAATTATTTTAATCAAGGGATAGAATTGCTAGAAAAACGTTGGACTAAGTGCATTGAAGTTTCAGGAGATTATATTGCAAATTAAAATAATTTTAAAAATCTACCTCTTGGTTTTCATTGTTAGGCTAAGAACATTTCTAACTGACCTCGTAGCATACCTCAAAATCACTTTTTAATTCGATTTAATGATGTCTGTCCGTCCGTCCGTCTGTCTGTCCATGTATTCTTGTGCACGAACTGCATGTCGAAAATATGAAGATATTATGATGAGAATTGGTACATCCACTAAGACCCAAGGATGATTCTAGTTAAAATAGGTCCATGTTAAGAACAAGCATAAGGTTTGCTTTCATTCTATTATACTAAATCTCGGTTTTAACAATGTGAAACATATAATTTGTCAGACAATATCTGAAGTACTATTCTTCTCACCTTATGAAACTTTTATCAATACCAGTATGTAAAATCGTTAATCCACTCAAAAGCTATTGCGAATCATCACATTACGAATAATGAATGAGCATATTTAACTAAAACTGTAATTGCAAAATTCAAATGAAACCTTAGAAAATGTGTAATAATTACAATTACAAATAATATGGAAATTAAAGGAAAATTATAATAAAAAATTTTGCTTAAACACAATAGATAACAAACAACACCAACAATAGCAATAACAATGAGCAACCACAAATAAAATGTGGAAAAAGAGGCGGAGGATCATGTAAGTTTTTTGCGGTTTTAACTATGGCATTAATAAATATTTTTTTAAACACCCCAAATATATACACAGATATACAGAAAAACAAACACATACGCGAAAACATCGCATACATAAATATAAAATTAAAATATGTCCCAAATCTACACTATTTTTTCCCAAGTCGTTAACGCGAGTACCCGTGGGAACCCAATTTATCCGAAACAACAACAATTTACACATTATTCGGAGAATAGAAACGCTTTTATGTAAAATTGGGTACCCATGGTAACGTACATGGAACAGAGCTAATATGTGGCAAAAAACACATTAGACCGTACATCAAAAAAAAGTTTGTACACCGTCCAATCTAAATAGTTTTTGCAAGGAGGTTTCAAAAAAAAATTTAATTTTTTTTTTTGCCGAACGTAGGGGTTGCCATTTTACATTTTTCTTTATATCTTTGGCATTTACAGTAGGATCTTAAAATACGATACATCGATGTTTTTCTCCCGAGGGGACCAATGTTTTGCTCTAAGGACAATTGACCTCAAGTATCCCATTCTAGTATTTACCCACCATATCTCATGTCAGAAAATTAAAGTTCGCAAAAAACCATTAAACTTTTGCTAAGGAGAATTTTTTTTTATTTTTTGGTTGCCGAACGTAGAGGTCGCCTTTTAAAATTTTTTCATTTGATTTTTCCATTATAGCAAAACACTGGTCTCCTCGAGGCAAAAAAATTCATACATCACACTTTAAAATCCGACTTTAAATGCCGAAGCTATAACTAAAAACTTTTTTTTTGCAATTGCCTTGCAAAAATACTTTATATTTGAAGGTGAAAACGACTAATCCCAAATTACTAACAGAAAGGTATCCGAATGAGTTCTCTCCGATTTGAATGAAATTGGGATATGTGATAGAGGGTTAAAAAGTGACATTAAAAACTAGCCTATTTTTCTAAGGAAACATGTCAAAAATTTAAGGAATTTAGATTTATTTGTACACAGCGTTAAAGTACTTGATACGCATATTGCCTCTGTCTTGGACACAAGGTTGCCACTTATTTGAAGTATTTGTGAAATATGCACTTTGTGAAAAATCATCCCCATTCGTCCGAAAGATAACGAATGTCGAAAAAAGCTACGAAACCCCTTCCATTAAATTAAATAGTTTAAATTAAATTAAATAGTACCATTCGAAAATTGTATAACAAAAAAAAAATTTTTGAATAACAAAAAAAGTTAGACATGTTCAGACATATTTGTATACCAGCAGATGCGTCCCAAAATAGCTTTAGATTTTCTATTTTCCTTTGAAATTATAAAAAAAAAAAATTAACCAAAAATTGCGTAATTGTTGATCCCATTTTTTAACCTTAATACACACTGAAACAAAAACAGCTGTGAAATCAACTAAAATCCATGTTAAATTGATGAATGGGTGATCACTACACAACTAACAAAACCTGTCCATCAATTTAACGCATCGTTTAGTAGATTTATATGTTGACGTTTAACTATTTTATCGTCAAAATTTATTTAATTAATTAATTTTTTATCGATTTATTATTAATTTTTAGATTTATATTTCATTATTTTTTATATTTCACCAATTTCAAATTTTTTTAAGCAATATACATTCAATGTCTTTTTTTTATAATGAATTTGATAAAATATAAAAAATAATGTAATATAAAATTAAAACTACAATATAGCACATACTAAAAACTCTTTATTTAAAACATATGAACCATTTTATACACAAAAACATATAATTTAATTTATTTAAATTAATAATTCAAAGACATTTCATTATATAACTTTCATTAATAGTTTGCCTTAAACAAAATAACAAAAAGATTGAGAATATCAAAATTAATGACAGAAATTTAAATGTACGATTTAATTCAGAACGTTCAAAATTATATAAATTTATTTAAATTAAAATTAATACATCTTCAATTAGCAATTCACTTCAAGTCACTGAATTTGTTAGTTATCTATACTTTGAAAAACAAAAACACTTAATGCCAATTTATTGATATTTCCAACAATTACAAATACACATGCTAGCACGAGTAATGACGCGACAAAACTATCTTCACTAAACTTTTTCCACAGATTTAATACTTTTTTTTCAAATTGAAGAAAAATTATATCAAATTTACTTTACTGCCTTTTTACAAAATTTTGTTAAAAAATTGACAAAAAATTATCAAAACAACAATTGTTTTGTAGAGAATTATTGACGGAAATAAGAATGTTCATTTAAAAAAAAATAGTTGATTTAAAAAAACACACATTAATTTGAATAAAAAAAAAATATATTGTTTTAACAATTCGTTTCATCAAAAAGAAACAAAATTTTTATGTTGATTTCACTTACGACTTTTGGTACGGTGTATGAGATTGGGCCGCTAAAAAAAATCTTACTAAGATTTGAGAGAACTCAGCAGGATACCTTTTGTAGCCACTCTACTCTGTAGCCAGTGTACCTACATTTTTTATTCAATTAGTTTTTCTTTTGAAAATTTGTTAAATTTTTTTTGTCGTTTGATAAAACTTCTATTGTTTTGTAAAACTTTGAGCATATTAGCTGTTGCTGACACAATCGATCTTGATAAATTGGCAAATATTGCCGACAAAATTTGTGAGCAATTCACACCATCATATTCGGAATTGGCTTCAAAATAACAGCCTTAGAGTTCTACAGGATCTGGCGATTCTGATATATGCTCGAAACTTAACGTCTTTATACAATCTCATAAATGTGAAGATATGTATGTACACCTCACATAAACGGAAAATGCTCGCAATCTCGATCAAGAAACAATTTAGGTATTCGCTGGCGCTTTTTTGATAAAGCAAGTAAATGCGTTCAACCATGCCATTTTAATCAGCAAAAAAACTAGTTTCTCCTTCATCTGAAGTACCAGCCTCTGGAAATGATCCCCTTCTGATCGACTTTTTATTTCGGAGCGAAAAACAAAAACCAATTTTTTAATTCATTCGGGAGCTGACATCTCAGTTCTCCCTTGCAAAGCAAATAAAACGCCAGCTGGACTTGCTCTATACGCTGCAATCCCCACCTATGGTTATTGTCTTCTCGAGCTTCATTTAAGCCTTTGTAGAAGATTCTGCTGGAACTATGTATTGGCAAAAGTCTCTAAACCAATTATTGGGGCAGATTCTTGCGTTTCTATCATCTGCTTCCAGATCTTCGTAAAAAGGTTCTCGTTGATGGTGATACTTTATTGACTTCGCCACGTATTGCTACAAATAATACCGTAATAACAATTAAAGCCATATCAAGTGAAAGCACATATCGCCCCCTGATGAAAAAATATGCAGAGTAGGGTGGGCCGATTTGTAAGGACAAAAATGTGTCGATATTGTGCCATCGATTTTTCGATAGCTTTTGACATGAGAAAAAAAAGTTCCACTAAAACTCATCTGTAAACATTTTTTTTCTAATGATATCGCCATCGTTTTAAGCGTACAATTTTACCTTGGATAGGATATATTTAAAAAATTTTAAATCGAATTTTTATTTTTAACATACCTTAAAAATTAACGCGTAAAAAATATAGATTTTTTGACAAAAACTCGTCCAAAACCTCAAGAAAAACTTTTTTTTTTTTGGAAAAACTTCTATCACCATCGTTTTTAGCGTACAATTTAACCTTGGAAAGATAATATTTAAACAAAAATTACATCAGCCGATTTTTTTATTACCTACTAAAAAAAACCTTAAAAATAAAAGTTGAGAAAAAGTCAAAAAATTGAAATTTGGGCGCCTCGAAAATGATTTTTTTTTAATTCGTAGTGGAACTTTTTTTCCTCATGCCAAAAGCTATCGAAAAATCGATGGCACAATATCAATTGCTAAATCGAACCACCATAATGCAGAGCTTTATATATACATATATACAACAAACACTTTCTGTTGATTGCAAGCATGAAGTTGTACATCATATCAATACAAAAGGCCCACCAATAGAAACAAGACCCCGTAGGTTAGATCCACAAAAACTCGCCACTGCTCAAGCAGAATTTCAATACTTGCTGAATATGGGTATCATTAGGCCAAGCAATAGTTCTTGGGCTAATCAGACCATGCGGTGATTACAGCGTTCTAACTGTTCGCGACAGTTATCCCATTCCTTATCTTATGGAATTTACAATGGCCATGGCTGGATCTTAAATATTTTCAAAATTCAAATTGACTAAAGCATACTATCAAATTCCGGTAAATGAGGAAGACATCCCAAAGACCGCAGTTATTACAACATTTGGACTTTACGAGTTTCTTAGGATGCCATTTGGTTTATGTAATGCCGCGCAAACCTTCCAACGTTTTATGAATGAGGTTGTTCGAAGACTTTTGTTCGTTGGTGTATATTTTAACGATGTTCTAGTGTTTTCAAAATCAGTCGAGAAGCGTCTTAAACATCTGTGTTTACTTTTTGAACGATTCAAAACCTTTGGAATTTTGATTATGGCAAGTATATGTGGTGTATTAGAACTGGACTTTCTAGTACACCACATATCTTCTGATGGAATTGGTCCTATGCAGAAAAAAGTCGATGCTAATAAAAATTTTACGGTTCCCCCAACTATAAAGTCTACGGCAATTTCTTGCCTTAACAAATTTCTACCGTTCATTTTTAGGCTGAAACACTATGCTTCTGGGTTCAACAAAAAATTATAAAAGACCTGTGCCTTGGTCAGAGGAAAAGCTTGCTGCTAAAGAACGATGTAAAAATGAAATCGAGGAAACTACAATTCTTTCATATCCATTGCCTAATACGCCTCTAGCACTCAAAGTGGATGCCAGCAATTTCGGAATGCGTGCGTCATTGGAACAATTCCTTGATAATTCGTGGAAACCTATTAGATTTTTATCAAAAATATTCAATCACGCCCAGCTTAATTACAGTATATATGATCGTGAATTGTGTGCGATATATGCTGGTATTAAATACTTCAAATACTTCCTCGAAGGACGTCAATTCAAATTTTTCACGGACCATAAGCCATTAATTTATGCATTTCAACAAAATAAAGTGGGATGAACCGAACATAATGTTACGGTGCTCAAATTAACAAATGAGTTACCTAGACGTAAACGTAACGTTGAATTAATGAGTTAAATAAGAATAGAAGATGTGATTTGGTTTTTGTTTCATTCTTATGCATTCAACATATAGAAAACGTAAATACACAACAAAAACCTTTTTTGAATATAATTTTGTTGTGTATTTACGTTTTCTATATGTAGAATGCATAAGAATGAAACAAAAAGCACAACACATCTTCTATTCTTATTTAACTCAATAATTCAGCTACGCAGAGATACGTTACTTTTACATAGAAAGGGTAAAGCTAGAATTAGTTATACGTAACGTAACGTGACGAATCAGCTGATTCAATCTAAAATAATGAGTAAAAAAGAAATAAACTGTTAGCTATGCTCTTTTAACTCATCAGATTTTCCATAAGGAGATACGTCACGTTACGTCCACGTATGGCTAAATGAGCCTTTACTCAGGCTCAATCCTAGCACCTTTGAAATCAAAGCTGCACAATTTTGGACACAAGTTTTTGTCCATAAGCAAAACCACACACTTATGGGGCGATTCCGTAAATATGTGAAAAGTTGTATCGTTGAAATATGCAACTCAAATACATTTAGCACTGGGTGAGTCACGTAATATAAAAATTATATCTAGATAAACTTGATACTATATGGGTCTCCTTTTTGGAAATATGGAAGAGTTGCGTAATTCGACGTTACAACTCTTTGCGTTGTTACGGAACTGAAGTTATTTAAATAGTCAAAGAGGATTTCTGACAAACGCTGAAAATTGCACACATGTTAACAATATTCAATTATACTTTTGTATGGAGTAGAAAAAAAAGACATTAACTAACGTGCCTAAAATAACACGAATACTTTACAATCCAATGAACATACAGTACGTTGTAGGTGTATTTTGTGTGGAAAACTAAGAAAAATACACAAGAAAAAGATGGTGTTTAACAGTGTAGAGATTTTTCCAAACATGATAAGAGTTTATTTTGCGATTATAGAAAGATTTCCATACATTTTGTTTATTTTAAGATTTAGAGAAGCCTTACAACAACAAAAATTATTGGTAACTTTATGCCTTTTGAACAGAAAAGAAACACAGAAAACGTTGGCAACATTCTTGTTTATTATTTTATAATTTTATACTTTTAACAAAGTATGAATTAATAACTTGAATTCAGAACAGCAACTTGATGCCAAACGTACAGTAGGACACATGGACATCATTATAATATCGGTTGATCACAAGCTTAACTAAAGTATAAATTGTCAACATGTATGCAGTTACGAATATTATGAAGGAATGAACATAAAACACGATCGATCATCATTCATATCATCACTCATGTGTAAAATTGTAAAGACTTGAAAAGTCTCAACTTTACAACTGGTACACATATTGGTTGGCAACATTAACCCTTAGGAGTTTTTTGTTGCACCTTTTTTGTGTTGATTAAATTTTATTCTACATAGCACTATTCCTCAGGAGGTTTAAATTACAGCTAAACGCATAAGGACTATCAAGTAGATAATCAAGCCATTCGGTTTTGCAAAGACCACACCACTCGAAAGAAGCTGATATTCGGATTACTATTTAAATTGAATCTGAAAGATGGAGACAACAACCTAATTAATTATCCCAATTCACTGATAGGTTGTCCAGTATGTCGTTACTTTGGGTTCTATTGCCTGTAGTGTTGGACAATCGCAGACTAAATAACTATCTCCTTCTCACAACTGTAATACACCTGTCCATCACAAAATGTCTTTCCCACTCCTAATAAGTATTTAGTCCTTCTAAGACTGTATTTTGATCACGGAAGTCTCGCGGTCCCCTGAAATAGCCTAGGAAAAAATCACACATTACCCTAACAACACATTGCCATATAACCGCTTACATTACTGATTACCAAATTTCTTTACTGCATTACCAATTCCATTCCAATAAGACAATTAAAAATGGAAGAGGTATTTAAATCAATTTTTAATATAAAAAAAAAGGATGCGAATTACAAAGAATCGATTGCTTTTCAAACGCCTTGTTAAAAGAAAAAAGTTTGTAATCAAAATAGGAAGTAATTCTACCAAAAATACCTGATTCCCAACTCGATTCCCTGTTTTGAAAATTTTTTGCTGCGAGGTAATATACGAAAAATTTCAACTTTTATGGTTATTAACTGCGTTGCAACAGTCACCATAAAGGAAACATCCAAAAGAGAACCTGTTCTGGCAAACTTGTCTGTCCATACTATAGAAGTCACCGAAAGGATATGTAACACCAAATAATATGAATGCAAGATGTATGGGGTCTAATATCTACGCTGAATCACACTCGCAAGCTTCCTAGATCAGGATAATCTCCGTCAACAAAACATTAACATTCTTCAGTTCAGCCAGGCGGTATTTGTTGTTCCCTTTCGAAGATTGACATTTTGTATCGAAAAATGTTAGCGTTTGCAGACATGTGTAATTCATATTACGAAGATAGTGATTTAACAGAAGTTGGGTGAGTTGGTACCTCTTTTAATTATATGCTCGTTGGTTCAGCCTTCAGCCTGGAGGACACTTAAAATTTCACAATTTTTAATAAAATCAGTAATTTCACCAAAAACAAAAAAAAATATTCTGAATGAAGCCCTGTTCGCATTTAAATAAGTGATGCAGATTTGAATTTTTGGTGCCACAGTGCGATGCCAGGTTCGCCTAAAACTAATACTGGATATGTTGGTAGAAAACTCTTCGTAGTTCTGAAAACTACTTTCAGTGCAATCGTAGCTGATCATCTTTTCGAGAAAAGCCTGAAGTACGATCGATTATGTTATGTCATTAAGAAGGATGAGCAAAAGACAAGAAGAAATGCAGAAGAGCTGTGCCTAAATTTATCTGAAACTCGTCGGATAAGATCATATCCATAACAACACGATAAATAAAGCTCGAAATAAATTGAGATAAATTACTACCGACACTAAAAGCAATACGCTTTTGTAGAAGTGCGCATTGCCACATACGAACGATCGCCTTGGAAATATCTAAGGCTTTGCTCTAACCAAACCGGTGAGTACGAGGGCAGTACGAATTGTTCTTAGCCTGACATAGAGATGGCGGTATAAACAGCAAAAAGCTTTGTTAAATGAAACTTCCATCCGTCATATGAATACATGTTAAATTTCATTTCGATCTGTCAACTCATTCGTATAGTAACAGGGCTTCAAAAAAGGCGCTTCAGTGATTTTTTTATAATGGAAAAATTAGAAATTCGTGGTGTAATTAAATATTTACATAAGAAAGGTTTATCGGGACAAGAAATTTATAAGGATATGGAATGAATGTGTTAGGTGAAAGTGCTCCTTCATATGCAACAGTAAAAAATTGGGTTGCTGAGTTTAAACGTGGTCGTACAAGAATTGAAGATGAACCACGAAGTGGACGTTTAAAAACTGCAACAACGTCAGAAATCATAGCTAAAGTCCATGATATGGTATTAGACGATCGACGAATGAAAGTGCGTGAAATATGTAATGCCATAGGTATCTCAAATAATCGAGTACATTTTATTTTGCATCAAGAATTACAGATGAAAAAGCTTTCTGCAAGATGGGTGCCCCATTTGTTAACAGTTGACCAAAAACGCATTCGAATGAAAATTTCTCATCATTTCTTTGATTTAGCTCGCTCTGATTTCTACCTGTTCCCAAATCTAAAAAAATTCCTTGCTGGCAAACGTTTTACCTCGAATGAAGATGCATGGCAGCTGTAAACGATTATTTTGAGGAGCTTCAGGAAATTGAAGTTTCAGGAGATTGTATTGAAAACTAAAATAATTTTAAAAATCTAGCTCTTGTTTTTAATTGTTAGGTTAAGAACATTTCGTACTATTGATAGTCAAAAGTGAAATTGGTTCTAAATAATACACAAGATGGTAGTTAACCACGCCGTCCATCGCCTTCGAGGGCTCAGAGCATTATTGCAATTAGAAGGTAGTTTTGAGGGTTATTAGTAGGGTATTCAGTCGATTAATCGTTATTCGATTAATCGAACAATTTTGCTCAAAAATTTTTAGAATAATTTAAAATAGCCATATTTCGAATAACGAATAATTCGAATAATTTAATACGATTAATCGATTAATCGAAATTGGTAAAAAATTAATAAAATGTTTTAAAAATATATATTTTTTATTAAAGTAAATATGGGATTTTATTAAAACTTATTTAACAAATTGTAAAAAACATTTTAAATATCAAAGAAAAAACAAAAACATCAACAGTTTGATTTGTCATCTTCCAAAGTAGTGAGCACTCTGCATTCGTAATATCCTTTAGCATAGGATATTATCCCCAGCCATAGGATTCGAAAAAAATGGCAAATTAAAACATAAATAAACATATCCAGGTGTTTTTTATTTGAAAGGTAAAAGACAAAGAAATTTACAAATAAGTTTTTAACAAGATTATAGTCACAATTAGTATTTATGAGTTCTAAATAATGTTTAATGAGAACTAAATAACATTTTATACATATGAGCTTTTCAGAGCCCAATTCAGCTAACTCTGCTAGAAACAAATTTGTCAAAATTAATCACAAGTTTTTTTTTAAATTCCCTGCGAAATACTTGCTAAAATCAAATAAAGGGATGGAGGGACGTAAACGTGGAGTGAAAATCAATCCTCAACAGAATGTCTCTCTACAGTTTGGTTTTTTATGAGTTGAATGCATACGAAATAGGTACAAATTAATCTACGAGTTGTTCTATTCTTCTTGTCATTGAAGATATTATAGAGCGCTATGTATAATATATGAACGTCTGGCTAATTTTTATAAAATGCTAAATTTAAAGAAAGTTCAGCGGTGTGGTTCTCTCCGATTTGGATAAAAGTTGAATATATTACAGAGAGGACAGAAGTAATAAAAATTTTGATAAAATCTGATCTCAATTATAGCATTTTTGATTTTTATGAATTTTAGAAGAGTTTCCGAAACTCTTTTTGTTATTTGTTTTAAATAAAATTATTAAAAATATAACAAATGTATGTATATTATTTTACATAACATTTTTTCGATTAATCGATTAATTTTAAAATTTTATTCGATTAATCGGTTAAGAAAAAAACCCAAATAATTATTTGATCGATTAATCGATTAAATTAAAATGTCGATTAATTGAATACCCTAGTTATTAGCCACACTTTTGGCGACTAGCTGAATATTGGCAACCTTACGGCATAAGTGAGTCAATGGATAGGCTGGCATCGAAGAGCACTATTCCACCATCAGTGTTGGTACACCATCCGACCCCGGAGACTTATTTATATTGAGATCCACAAGCACCCTTTTAACTGCTTAAGCAGTCAAGAATATCGTAGACATAGTACACGATACTCTTTCGAGCTCGAGAAGTGGATAATTTCTTCAATTTCAAGAGTGAATTATTGCAAACATTTCAGCCAAAACGTTAGCCTTATCAACCGGTTTAGTAATTATTTGGTCAATGATAGCTGATCTAGAATTGGTCGTAAAGTAACTGTTCACGTCTAAGTACTCCTGAAGTTCAGTTCAGTATTAAAGTTTTGATTAACATGCAAATTACTGAACGATTCCTCTACGGAGCTAATTGCGTGTTTGCAAGTTTGATGAAACCAGCATTTAGCGTTTGGCTTTGCCAAAATACGCTTAGTAGGTGGGTGCAACTGATGTCACTCCATCATGTTCAACTATTTCCGCAACGGCATTGACATTGTTGTAATAACAGAACTGAGTTGTAAAACCCGAACTAACAGGTTTGTGTCAACCGACACAATTCAGTTGAAAAAAATTATTCGAATTGAGAGTGTATAGTTTTTTAGAAATATTAAGTGCACAGAAAATTGAAAACGAGTTTCAATTATGAAATTGATAATATCAATTATATTTTAATTTATTTTGCATATAAATATCAAGCAAATGATATTATTAATTATTATTAATTAAAATTGTTTACGATTAATTGAAACAATTAAAATATGAATGCTTCAATTGCCAAATCGATTAACTCCACTTTCAAAATATTCAAAACAAATTTCTCTGATAATAAATACTAATACACTCATAGAAATAAATCTCCCATGAGAAAATCGAAATATATATGAACATACATGATCATACATTGACTTGTATGTGATCATGCATGGGCATACATAGTCATATACGTACACGCATAGTTCATTGTATGATCATACATGATCTCATATTTTTCCATATACCTTTGGATCCGAAGATATATGGAAATATATGAAATCATGATCTCATATTTTTCCATATACCTTTGGATCCGAAGATATATGGAAATATATGAAATCATGTATGGTCATACATCGAAGTAGACATGGACGTATATGACTATGTATGCCCATGTATGATCATTTACAAGTCAATGTATGATCATGTGTGTTCATATATATTTCGATTTTCACATGGACTGTAAAAATAGCAGAAAAAGTTACTAAAAATTAGTTAAAATTGCTGCTGCACAAAAAACTGCTAAAATTCGCAGATTTTTTTACTAAATACTAGTGAAATGAGAACAGCAAAATTAAAACTGTTAAATTTACAGAATTTTAGTTAAATTTAGGCTAACTTTTAGTTAATTGAAAATAGCAAATTGTACTGTAAAATCTGCAGAAAATTTTGCTAAATATTTGTAGACTAAAAATAGCAAAAATAAACTGTTAACTACAAAATTTTTGCTATTTTTAAGCTAAATGTATTTGAATGCAAATAGCAGTTTATTCTGCTAAAATCAGCAGAAATATTTGCTAAAAAATTGTAAACTGCTGTTTTCAAAAGGCTCGATTTATATTTGCATTTAAAAAAAATTGAAAAAAAAAACTTCGAAAATTTTAATTTTTTTGGTGATTTTTTAGGCTACTAATTATTTAGCAAAATTTTTTCCTGATTTTAGCAGGTTAATTTGCGATTCTCCATTTACAAAAACTTAGCTCAAATATAACTAAAAGTCTGAATATTTAACAGTTTTATTTTTGCTGTTCCTATATTACTAATATATAGCAAAAACAATCTGCTAATTTAGCAGTTTTTTCTGCAGCATCAGTTTTAACTAATATTTAGTAGTTTTAAATAAATTTTTTACGGATTTTTTTCTATTAGTGTACTACACAATATTTATTATTTTCTCAATATTTACTATTTTCTCATTGAGACTCATTTATTTTTCTTTATGTAGTTAATCGACTTAATCGACGGCAAGTGAAGCATTCATATATTGTATAACTGAAATATAAATTTATAAATTTTATTTTAAACAAATCTTTAATTAGCTAATTTAGGCTAATAACTTGTTGGGTGTTCCCCATTCATACTGATCCCAAAACTTGTAGTTTTTGTTTTTTTTTTCAAGTTTTCGATTTCAAATTTGTATGGAATTTGGCATTTAGTTTTGGCTGCAGTATGAGGTATTACTTTTTTTATGTATAACAAAATTTACTTTTTTATTTTCTTCGATTTGTGTAGTTAAGGGTTAAACAATTCCTAACTTGATCCGATATAAGAAAAAAAAAGAAAAAGTTTATGTAACTAGAGAATATTTAGCCATGCATGCATACGCATGCAAAAAATAACTGAAAAATAATAAATAAAAGAAGGGCTTCTTCTTCTGCTGTATAAGAAACACATACAAGAAACACGCGCTCTGTGATAATACAAGCTAATAAAAGGGCAAACTAAAAAGGGGAACATTTTTCCATTCAGCCTGTAACTGATCCTACGCATCGTTGACAATCTTTGCTGTAACAACGACAGCAATGAGTTGTTTGTAATTCAAAGAAGTTTGAAAATGTCATTATGCGTACATTTGATCACCTTGCGGTAAATATGTAAATAAACTTTCTAACAATTTACTCTCCATCGTCATCGTCTGCGTTGTCGTTGTACCTACACATTCTCGTAATAAAGTTCTAACATGTAACATTAAACTCTAATAAACTCTTTGAAAGACATACTCCAGTAATTTCAAATCTATTCAATTAGCTTGCATTGAAGTAAGTGTTTGTAAAGCATCGGCAGGGTGGGCTTAATTGTTAAATTGTGATAGCTGAATGAACTTCTGTAATTCTATGATGGTGGTCTTAAAGATCATTTAAATAAAAATAAATATTTTTCAGTTATTATTAAAATAGTAAGTTAAGAGTTTAGTTATATGTATATGGAAAACTTAATGAAAATCTGTTGATTAAGGAATTGGGAGTTTGGTTTATGAAGTTCGGAAATATGTACCAGTCACCTTAGTTCTTGATATAACTAACAGAGTTAGAAAAAAATTGAATTTGGATCAAACCGAATCGATCATCTGTTGAAACCAAAAAATTCAGTTGTTAATAATCCTAATTAGTTAGTCCAAAACCTGCTTCGTAAAGCAAAGCAGAAACCGAAACTTCGGTTGTCACAATCCTAGTAGTTCCAGCAACAAAACGATTCGGTTGTAACCAAATATATTTCGAACATTGTTGCAACTTTCTAAATAATTATTCATCAACAGGACTGTTCATAAATTTGTTGCATAATTTTTCAATAATGACATTTTAATACAATTTTATGTAATATCACTTTTACAGAAATTTTCCTAAAGTCCCAGAGCTTTTTGAATATTGAAGTAAAATGAGTTTATCAGTGAAACATTTATTACAATCTTCCAGTTTAATGTTAATTAATTTTGCAAATTTTTTCAACACTAAACCCAATTTATAAGAAATTAAAAAGGGTTGGTTTATATTTCATTTGTGTTTATTTCATTTGTTTCCATTTAAAACGGCAATTCTGGATAAAAAAAAATACGAAATTAGGCATATCCTTTTATACACTCATAAAAAAAAAATTGTAAAAATAGCAGAAATAGCAACTAAAAATTAGTTAAAAATAATGTTGCAGAAAAAAACTGTTAAATTAGCAGATTTTTTTTTTTTGCAAAATACTAATAAAATAAGAACAGCAAAAATAAAAATGTTAAATTTACAGAATTTTAGTTATATTTAGGTTAACTTTTAGTTAATTGAAAAAGACAAATTGTACTGCAAAATCTGCAGAAAATTTTGCTAAATATTAGTAGACTAAAAATAGCAAAAACAATTATATCTACTACAAAATTTTTGTTATTTTTAAACTACATTTAGTTGAATGCAAGTAGCAGTCTATCCTGTTAAATTAACAGAAATATTTGCTAAAAAAAATATAAACTGCTGTTTTCAAAAGGCTCGATTTTTATTTTCATTTAAAAAAAAATCGAAAGAAAACCTTCGAAAATTTTAAATTTTTTCGTGATTTTTTAGACTACTTATTATTTAGCAAAATTTTTTGCTGTTTTGAGCAAGTTAGTTTGTTACTATTTTTGTTAATAGAAAAAATTTAACTCAAATATAACTAACATTCTGTATATTTAACAGTTTTATTTTTGTTGTTCCTATCTTACCAATATTAGCAAAAATAATCTGCTAATTTCGCAATTTTTTTCTGCAGCATCATTTTTAACAAATTTTTAGTAGTTTAAGCTAAATTTTTTACAAACTTTTTTCTATTAGTGTGGGTATCGGATGCTGCTCTAAGTACTTAGGGCCGATTACGAAATTTCCAATTCAAATTCACAGTTTAATTCAAATTGTATGAAACAACAAAAAATATGTCAGTTAAAGTCCCAGTTATTAGCTATCAGGACATTCAGTAATCGGGCCTTAGGGTTTTAAAAAGAAAAAGTTAGAGACATTCGTTTAAAAACCGAAATTAGGCCAATTACCTTATTGACAATAAAAAAAAATATATTAATATAAGTCACTTAAATGCAATTCATTATTGTTCACACCCCTTAAATAAAAAGAGTAACTTTCGGTAAATTTTTCACTTTGATCTCTTAATCCCACTCTTTAACCTAAACACCAATACTCAATTAGCAGAAAACTGTCATTTGAAACACAGTTCTCAGATATTTTATCCCTCGCCTAGCTCTTCAATCAATGCTCACCTAAATCGATACTCCAAAAAAAACTTAACAACGGGGATTTTTTCTGTTTTGCGTGGTGTCATTATATTCAAGTGATATAAAAACGGTTAGTGGGGTGAATCATGCAGGTAATAAAATGACGTAGCAAGACAACCAACGTAAATCTTGTACAATGTAGCTTCCGTACAATATTGTTTATTCAGACAGCTGTCTAGCCGGCTTTTTTAAATTTAGCAACAAAACACGAATTCAACAAAAGTTTAGTGTGTGAATTAGAATTTCCAAACTTTTTAAAGTCAAAAAGCTTATATGCAAATTACCTCACTATTGCTGTGTTGTTGTTATTGCAAAAATCTAGAACTAATTTAATATTTAAACAATGAGATTTATTTTGAAATGTAGTGACAAATCGCAACCTGTATATCGAAATTAATGTGACCAACTAGTTTTGGCACAAAAATGGGGATTTGAATAACAAAATATGGGAATAAAATAACTATTACAACTTTGCTACTAGTGTTGGTAAAAATATGAACTGTGGGTATCGAGTATTTTTCCTATTTTTGGGTACTCGATACTAAAAACTAATACTCGATATTTTCAGAGTTGCAATTTATAATATTTATCACAAAAATAAAATTCTGCTAAAAGAGAAAATCAAAATACTCCATTCTTTTTCCTTCTCTATTTCATTACTTTCTTGGTCAAAATTCAAATCCTCCACAATGCTTGGCCTATGATGGAAGGAATATGAATGTCATGTGTTGCTGTCATCTGCGAAAGAGTAGATAGGATTTGGCCCTTATCAATGATAGTAGGTATCCAGCTCTATTGGCTCATTGGAGCATCGTCTTAATGTGGGTTGTGTAACACTGTTCTATCGATATTACTATGGGAAGTGTTCTGCTGAGATAAGTAAATTTATCACGCGGTGTTTTTGTTAGAAACACACGCTTTTCCAGTATATATTTTCCATTTGTAGTTGATCGCACAACGCATTACAGGGAAAATTTGTACATTAGTGGAACCGCCCGTATGTGAAATAAACTCCACGCGGATGTTTTTCCAGATACTTACAATTTAGGGAAATTTAAATCAAAAGTACACAGATATTGCTATCTCTTTCCTCCTTCCCATAACCTATTTTCCTGATATCAACACAATGCACTGCATTAGCAGGGGGCATCCCCTGAGTGTTGGTCTATTGTTAAAAAAAACAAATTTAACAATATCTTTATAAATTTGAATTTTAAATCAACGTCAACATTTTCAGAGCATATTATTAAAAAATTTAAAAACCGTTAAAAGTATCGAGTATCCAAACTAAAGATATCGATTAGCATCGAGTATTGAAAAGTAACCGAATTTACTAGCACTATTTTTTTTTTTTTAATTAACGTGTTGCTTCCTTTGGAAAGGGAATAGAGAAGAAGTGAAAGGTGGTGAAAGATGAAGGGCTTCAAATATGGCAACACTGTAATTGCGCGGGATGTTGAATTTTAGAACAGTTGTTGCGCGCCATCTGATGGTGAGTTTGCGAACTTTGCTGAAGCTTTTTAGTTCATAGCCCTGTTATTTTATTTTACTTCGGTGGGGTTAAGTGCTATGGGAACACCGAAGGAGAACGCTGCGATATGTATGAGGGATAGAAAAAACTCATGCATATACTATTTTTCATAAATTGATGTTGCCTTGGTTGGGGCTCGAACCCGCAACCTCACGTGTAACAGTCCAACGCGCTAACCATTACACCACAGCGCCCACATTTGCAAATAATTCAGCAAATATGAGTTTAATTTCAGAATTTATTAATTCAAATTCAGATTTTGTTTTAGGAATTCCGATTTTCCATTTGAAAACTCTTTGGAAACTCTGAATTGAAATCTAGAAATTTTCATTAGAAATCCAGTTAATGTAAATGGAAATTCAGAATATATTATTAAAAATTCAGAGAACATCAATTAAAATTCAGAAAACTTCGTTTGAAATTTAGATAATATTAATATCAATTCAGGAAAAATCAATTAAAAATAAGAAAACGGTTAATTTAAATTCAGAAAATTTCATATGAAATGCAATTAGTGTTTTCTGAATTGTAAATTATACTTTATGAAAAGTAATTACTAACTTCTGAATATCAATTAATCGGCGCTGTTCTCAGTTCCGAATCCACATAAAGAAATTCTAAAGTGGAACATTCCGAACATTTTTGCTGTTTTGTGATTCACATTCACAAAAATTTTTGTGAAATATTCCGTGTATAAAAAGCTAGGTGGAAGTAAAAACGAATGCACTTTTTTCTGTGAAATATTTATTAAATTATTAAAAAAACATTTGTGAACAAAATTTTGAAATGTTTTCTTAGTATTTTCACTAAAATATTGAAATTTGTAGAACATTCAATACATAAAAAGGTTATTTTAAAAACTGTCTATAAATTTTAACATTTTCTTTCGGAATCAATAAAAAGAGGAAGAAGAAGAAAAAATGATTTAATCAATATTTCAAATCTATTTTCGCAATTGTTTTTTGTTTATATTTACATCAGCTGTGTTACCAAACGTTACCCGAAGAAAAAGTCGGGGTAAATTTTGGTAAAAAGAGAAACACTAATACACTCTCATTAGCGCTCTCATTTACCCAATTTTCGAGTACGGGAACGCTTTTGGGTAAATTTCGTTAACTTTGGGTACGTACGGGAATGCACTTAATATGTGAATACCAAAACAGCTAATTTCCGAATATTTTAATTTCATGTGCTTTTAGAAATCCATTCTAAATCAAAACCCTCTAAACTCAGAACAGCAGTGAATGTGTTTTTAATTTTAAACGGATTTTTTTTTAAGTTAGGATTTTTTAATTGTAATTCATGCTTTCCGAAATTCAAATGATGTTGACTGAATTTAAATTGATATAGGAAAATCTACGAAACCGTACGATTTCAGATTTTAAAAATTAAAACAAAAAAATTTTTATGGGGTTTTTATTAAATAAGCCAACGCTTTATATAATCAGGGGGATAGTCTTTTTTAAGACAAAATTTATTGCGAAAACGCAATTTTTATACCCTACACCACTACGTGGAGAGGGTATAATAAGTTTGTGCTGATGTTTGCAACAGAAAAAAATATTGGACCTAAACCGATCGGTTCAGAATCAATTTTTATTTCGATTTAACGTTGTCCGTCCATACGTCCGTCTGTCTGTTCATGCATTCTTGTGCGCACTCTACATGTCGCAAATATTAAGATATTTTGATGTTATTTGGTACACAGACCTATGTCGGTCCAAGGACGAAGCCTATTGATTTTGGTTAGGATCGGTTCATGTTTAGACCTAGTTCCCATATAAGGGTCCTTCCAAAATTAACTTTTTTACACGCTGCAGGTCGCAAATACGAAGATATTTCAATGAAATTTGGTACACAGATCTATGTCGGCCCAAGGACGAAGCCTATTGATTTTGGTTAAAATCGGTCCATGTTTAGTCCTAGTGCCCATATAAGGGTCCCACTAAAATTGGCTTGGTTACATCCTGCAGGTCGCTAATACGAAGATATTTCAATGAAATTTGGTTCGCAGACTCACATGGTCCCAAGGACAAAGCCTACTGATTCTAGATAGGATCGGTCCATATTTGGACCTATCGCCCATATGGGCTATATTTTCGATTTTCTCTTCTTTTATCATTTTATAGAAAATTTAGACACAAGTCTGTTTTAACCCATTCGAATTTCTGATCTAAACATTAGTTGGCTTTTAATCAGACTGTTGTAGGGTATTATGTAGTCGGCATGCCCGACTTTAACTTTTTTACTCGTTTAATAATACCGGTAGGTACCATTATTGATGTTACCAATACTAATACCAAAACAATGTGGATACTAGACTTGGGCATTCTAGTTCTTTTTGGTGGCCGCTCTTTCTAGTTCAATTTGTTGTAAAGAACTAGTTCGCTCTTTTAGTTCAATTGCTCTTTGACAATCTCGTTCAATCGTTCAGAAAACAATTTTTTCGATCGTTCGTTTAGCAATTTTGAATAGTAGCTAATTCACATAGCTCGTATTTTAGTTAACAAGGATATAAAATATCAGACAAATTAAGAATTTTAAGAAAAAAGAAAAATGTTTAGTGTAGCAAATATTTTTAATTAATAAAAAGAAATAAAATTATCTACGGCCAAAGGTAATAAAATGAACGATTGAACTAGAAGAGCGATTAGAAGTGAACTAGATCTTTCGATCAATTTAGTAACTAGTTCAATTGAACTAGTTCGTTCACGAACGACACAAGTCTAGTGGATACCTATTTTGTAACAATCCCGGCGTAAATGGATTAGTTGTTAATATTAATAATTTAGTGTGTAGTGTAGGTACAATAAAAATGTTAATTTTAACACGACCTGCTAAATTAAAGCGAATTTTTTATTTAATATATTTGTATTTTTAAATAGAATAAAGTAAGTTTTTTTTCTCTTAAAGTATCTGGATATGATTAAACGAAAAAAGTAGAGAATAAATAAAACTTAAACTTATCAGGTAAAAATATAAATTTCCACAACACTAGGAAATAAAAAAAACTGAGTGTGAGTAATTGGACAGCAAGCAGAAAAGGAAGATTTTTTTATTTTAAATTAAGCGTAAATAATGAATAATTTATACATTTTTAGAAAATAACAGGTCATTGATTTAAAAAAAAAAACTACAACAAACAAATCTGTTCCAAGTGCAGTGGAGCATTGAGCACTTATTGAGGTTTTGGCACACGCATTTCCAACCCAAAAATCAATGTCTAAAATCGCCAGTCGCTAATCAAACTGTCAGAACTTCAATCAATTTTATGAAATTCTTCTAAGAACCTGTAGAAAAGAAGTGTTGAATAAGTTTGGCAAATATATTTAAGTAAAAAAGTTTATAAGGCACCTGCCATTTTAACAAACAACACATCTGTTTGAAAAAATAAAATGAGTAAATAAGGAGTTAGTTAAACATATGCTAATTTTGCGGTATCGCACAAAATTTAAATTATTTCACATTTTTTATTAAAAATTTTATGGTAAATTTTTTTTTAAAAACATGTGAGGTCTATTTTAAAAAAATAGTTATACAAGGAAATTAATAATTATATTAAATAACGATTCGGATCAAAAAACTCTCATAACAACTTAACAGATATGTTATTGTACAAAATTATTTAAATTCTATCCATCGTAGAATCTGTCAAATTCTCTAATTGACAATGAAACTTCATCTGAATAAAAAAAGTCTAAAGGAGACAAGTTTCGAAAATATTTTCACTAAACTTCTTTCTACTTCGGGTTTGAGCTAGGACAATATTCGTCTTCTTCGCCGGTTTAGAAATTAACAATGCAATAGGTACCCAAGACCATATAACTAAAAGACTTCCCAACTCCCTCAGACTCTGTTAGCCTATGCAAAACATGTAATTGTATAGGCTAACATTTTTCGATACAAAATTTCAATATTCGAAAGACAGAGTTGAAATTGTATTTAATTGTATTTTCTCTAAAACAAACATAATTTAATAGTTAAAAACAAACAAATTACAAAAATTTTTGAAAATTTTTTTAAAGTAAGCTCAATTTATGTCACAGTTTCCGTTTAGATGGTAAATTACAGCCATCATTACCATCATCATCATCATCATCATCATCACCAATCAAGGCTAAAACTAAACTGCGTGATTAAATGTGTTTTTTTTCTGTTGTGCACGAGTATGTTGGCTCTATACATATGTTTGCTGATTTGACTACCGACTGACTGCAATTTACACCATGTTTTGTAATGTTGCGGCCAAACATGACCTGTGAACTTGATTAGCGGTTATTTTGGCTAAAGTTTTTGACATGTTTATATATTTTCTTTTTTTATTTTTTTATTAGTTTACGCGTATTTATTTGTTTACGTTTAGTGTTGAAATTAGTTGTTGTAATTGAAAATCGTTAAAGAGAAAACAAATCGTTATCGTCGTCGAGAAAGTTTTAAGGGACAAAATTAGAGAAAATCATCCCCACCCCCGCCCCCCCCCACCCAGTACCGGTGTTCTGTAACTATGAGAAGTTACTCACATAAAAATTGCAACTCTACGATGTGTCTACGATATTTAAAACAGGGTGAGTCACAAAATTTTCAAAATAAGTAAATTTTTTTTTACATACCTCTGGCTAAATTTGACATTATGATACTCACTCTGTTTTAAATATGGCAGAGTTGCAATTTCTATGTGAGAAACTTCTCACACAGTTACAGAACTCCGGTACTGATATGTGGTTATGTAAAATTGAAAAAATTTAAATCAGAAACTAGAAGTTTCTAAAACCTACTAGTTTTTGGTTGTAAATTGCGCTTTAGTAATATTTATCAAAAATAATGTTAATACCCGCCGTTTTTTGTCATTTCTAACTAATTTTTAATAGTTGTAAATAAAATATTTACAAATTTTATTTCATTGGTGTACTCAATAGAAAAATTTATAGTAAAATATCTTTTCTATAGTAAAATATCTTAGATCCGCTAATTTGTACTATTAATTTTTCAATGCATTGCCTTTAGGTAAATATAAAAAAAACATAAACACCAATTGTTGAAACCTTACCAAAATTACGATAACCGTTTCCAAAATAATAAGGTTTTTCACAAGGGGTGTGCTATTTGTTGTATCGTTGTATCGTCCTAACAAAAAACAGAGTTGTTAAAAATTAAATTGAAAAAAATACAACATTTGAGAATAGAACGATACAACATTTGTACCTATGTTTAGTGTCCTATGTTTGAGTGTGCTAACAGATAGAAAGTCGGATAGAAAATCTCTGTTAAACTCAAATAAAAGTTTTAACAACTCTGTTTTATGTTAGGACGATACAACGATACAACAGATAGCACACCCCCTTATGAACAACCTAAATGTGTTTATAAACAAATGACTACCCAGTGTAGAAACGGTAATGACATATCATTATTTTTTGGACTACCAGTAATGACACCCACTTACCTTCTGCATTATTTTAAAACACATAATAATGAGTTACTGATAATGACTTATTTTTATCATTATTTCAAATAGAAAATAATTTTATAGATTTTTTTTTTAATTTTTTTAATCTATTTTTAGACTCAATATTTTTAAACACTGGTAAGGATATATGTAACCACATATTTTTGATTTTTTGTATGTTGGCGAGTAAGCTTACTTGTGTGCAGCAGGTCAATTATGTTTTTTATCTATTAAATATTATATGTCGATATAGCTCAGATGGTAGAGCTATTGACTGGCAATCTGTAGACCCAGGTTCGATTCCCGCACCAGCAATTTTATTAAAAAAAAAAATACAATAAAATATATTTTTTTTTTTATATAATTTATTTTTTTGAAAATCTATTTTTAGACTCATTATTTTTGTCAGTACTGGTAAGCACATAGGTAACGATATATTTTTTTGATTTTTCGTATGCTGGTGTGTAACCATAGGTCATTATTTTTCGCGACATCGCCATATAAAGGTAATAAGAAATGTAATAACAAAAGTAACTAGTTACCATTACCAAGTATGTAGTTACATAACCACATATCTGGTAATGATTTTCTACACTGGGTATATATTAGAAAGTTCAAATAGATTTTTACTTTGAAAATTTAACCGCTTATTAAATATTGAAGAAACATCTACATA
Organism: Leucophora obtusa; assembly: GCA_949987735.1. NCBI lineage: Eukaryota > Metazoa > Arthropoda > Insecta > Diptera > Anthomyiidae > Leucophora > Leucophora obtusa. The sequence continues at coordinate 211,136,412 of OX465297.1, forward strand.
AGTACATAACAACAAAAATTATATAAAATCAATAGCTATACATAGTGATGTAGAACTCGATTACTATTCAAAAAAACTCGAGATTTATTTAATTCTAAAAACATCCTAGAAATTTAATATAAAAAAATTTAACTAATCCCAAACTAGGGGAATATTGGTATAGTTTGTTGAAGAATGAGTTAACTCCTTATTATTTTTGTTTGAGAATGCAATTCTTCTAAAAGCATTTTCCAAATTATTTTTGATTTAGTTAAATTTAACATTTCAATTCTCAGGAATGAATTCTTAGAATTGGTTCTACAAAAAATTGCACTAGAATTGTTCACACAAGAACGTTTTTTTTATTTTTCAAATTTAAATTCGAAATTTACATTTCGTTTATAACATGGATGATAACCGAAACGATGGGTTTATCGGTAAGGGTAACGCTATTACAGTTATTTAGTATCGGTATTTTAAAGATGACCTAATTTCAGTTATTTCGGTACCGGTATTTTAAGAATAACAGTCTTTCGGTTAGATTAGATATAACGCACTACGCACCGCGACTAATATACATCTTTTATGCTGTATAGAGTTCCCTAGAGATTCAGGCTACCAATAAAGCCAATAATCCTGTTAGGCGAATTTTCCCAAACGTCCGAAGATGACACGAAACGGTCACCCAGAAATCTGAGTTTCCTGTCGCACAGTCCTCGGCTATTCGCAGAGAATATGTTCCGATGTCTCACTTTCAAGCTCACAAAACCTGCAAACACCAGTGGCCGAACGACCCTGTTTGTGAAGCTGGTACCTAAGCCCACAGTGCCCAGTTAAGTATCCCCCAGGGATCGAGTGCCAATAGTCGTCTTGATACTCCGCCGGACAAGGAAATAAATCTTTTGGCCTGTCTTTGGCCAGAAGAAGTTTCCAATGCCTGGCTAACTCAGTCTCTCTTCACAGCCTGAGTTTATCCCTAGCGAGGGGTACTTGCCCATTGGTTGAGCAAGTTGGAAACCTTGTTCCAAAGACACCTCCCCCGTGTCAGCATTAGCCCTGTTTGGAGCCATCAGTGAACCATATCTGAGGCCCATCTTCGGGCTTCCAGGATTGGCTGGTCCACAAATCCCTGTCAAATGACATAATGTCAAAATGATTGACGAAAATCTGCTCCGGGATCATTTTGTCCGCGACCCTTAACATTGGGTCGTCCATAAAGGATCCTGGCGATCCTTATGTGACCCTTTAGGTCCCCCGCTCCTCATGTCCCCGACCTCCCGGAGACGAAGGAAGCCTATGCTTGCAGCCTCCTACATTGAAATATGCAATGGTGGAATACCCAACATGGCCCCAATGGCATTCGTTGGGCACGTTCTCCCGGCCCCCGTAATGCCTGTACACACAAGCCGATACAACTTATTTAGAGTAATCCCTGCCGTTGACTGCTCATCCTTTGGCCACCATGCTAAGGCAGCATACGTGATCATAGGTTTTACAATGGGTGTCGAATCACCAGTGGACCATGTGTGGTCTTAGACCCCATGTTCCACCCAAACAGCATCTGACAGGCATAATATGCCCTGGTGACCTTCTTGGTCACGGAGTCGAGATGATCATTTCAGGTAAGGGATTTCTTTAGAGTCACCCCTAAATATTTCCGAGAAGCTGTCGTTTTTTCTCTAACAACAGGTTCGGTCAGGTTGACACTTCTTCTCTTTGTGGGCGGTATCAGGATGTCCTCGCCCTGAGGACATCCTCTAATCGCATTCACGGTCCTACTAGTAGACCCTACACCGAACTTGATTTCCCTAGAGTTGAGCATCTCCAATGTCCGATTTATAATCATTGGAGAAATGCCCTTTCTCAACATAGACAGCCCGATCGCATCGTAGGATGTGTTGTTAAAAGCGCCCTGTATATCTATAAAAGCACAGAGGGCAATGTTCCTTGCCTCCAGTACCTTATCTATCAACGTGACAACATGATGGACAGAACTTTCGGTAGACTTACCCCGTTGATACGCAAACTGAAGCTCGTGTATCGGCTTACGCCTGAGGTACGTGTCCCTACTTGGTCCAAAACTTTTCCCATTGTCTTAAGAAGAAAAGAGCTAAGGCTAATTGGTCTATACGATTTAGGCAGCTGTTTGGATTCCCCCCCCCCCCCCGCCTTTGGAATAAAGACCACTTTAACCCCCCTCCAATTGGTCGGTATATGATCCCGAAAAAGACTGGATCTAAATATCCTAACCAATTGTGGGGCTATTATATCCACCCCCTTCTGCATCAGACACGAATAGATCCCGGCGGGGACCGGCGACTTAAAGGACGAAAATCCATTTATCGCCCATTTCACTCTGTCCTCTCGGAAGACGGCACCAGTTAGGCGTACATACCTCCCCGTCAGGTTTGGGATTCTTTGAATTGCAACAGACCTGCGGGAGGCTACGCAGCCTGGGAAGTGCGTGTCTAAGAATAGGTCACAGGTTTCCTCAGGAGATCCAGTGTAGGTTATTTTGATTATTTCGGTAATCGCATTTTAAGGTAAACACTAGGGTTTTTAACAGCGGTGTTACCTGCCATCCCTGGTTTATAATTAACCAATTATGATTAAAATTTTTTCTAGTCATAATTATTTACACTGGCTATTTTGATATTTTGGAAAATTATGATTATTTAAGCCCCGTTTAGATTATCACACAAGTGTGTTATACATGTCAGAAATGTGTTGTATAACGAAAATGTATAATAGTGTGAACACTGTTCGTTACACACATGTCAAAATGGGTGCACACATTTTAAAATACGGTCACACTTTTTTGACAAGATTTATTTTTTGAAATATTTCATAAAGTTACCACTTGTCTCAACACAAGTGTTGTGTTATTCACAAATAAATGTTAAACAAAGATTAAAAACAATTAGTGGTGAAAAAAGTAATAATAGAAGAAAAAATAACTGTTTTAATTTATTTTTTGTGTGTGTCGATAACAGTCTGAACACTGAAAAGATTTTCTTTTATACTTTTTTGAAAACCAGACAATTTCAGCATACTTTTTGTCATACTTGTGTGAAGAAAAGTATAAGCACTTGTGTGATAATGTGAACGGGGCTTTAGGAAGATCATTTTTCACAATTATACAACAATTCAGCGGTTTTTTTTTTTTGCTATAAAACGCCAAATTATGACAAATAGTAAATTCTTGCGAAATTCGCCATAAAATAATTTAAACAATAGTATGTCTTCATTACAAGCAGCTGGTGTGTATAGGACCTTACATCAACATATATACTCATTATAGTACTCGTTACACATTCACATCAGCGTTGCCACCAGTAAAACAAAAAATTACACAGCTGTAGGTCAAAAATTATCCAAAACCGTATGAAATTACACAAAAAATATATTTTTCATATTATTTTAAAATAAAATCTCCTGGGCACAATGGAGAAGAATACAAATATTTTGGGAAGAATTTCGCCATTTCTTACCGACTGATATGAAGTTTCACACTGTAAGTTTTGGATGGCCGAAACTTCGGGAGCTATGCCATTCGACTCCAAAGTTTTGCCATTTTTCTATTTACAAACCGATTTTAAAAGACGTATAATTTCTATCATCTACAAAGTGCAAAAGTTATTTGCATTTTAAAACTAAAATTTTTCATTTTTGCTATAACCTGCTCCGTGTTTTTGCCTGCTTCAAAAGCAAATCCAGGCCAATTTCTCAGAAAATATTATTACAAATGATTCTATTATTAACTAAAGGGAATTTCAATCCAATATATTTTTCAGGATTAAAATGGCGTGTTTTTAAATTTGAATATTAAAAAAAATGGTATTTTATCCATATTAAAGGCTACTTAATTCAGATGCATTGCGTGCAAAAATATTACTTACTTGCTAATTATTCTCTCCCATACTCCTCAAAATTTAACCGTTTATATTTAAATTAAACCAATTTTTCTCTGAGTACAAAGCTGGAATTTAAAAAAAAAACAGGAGTAGATCCTCCAAGGCATCCGTATTGTGATGGCATAAGCCCTGTTCAACCCTAGCTTTAAATGTCGGCAAGACAGGAAAAATTTCAAAAACACCGTATTTATAAAATTTTGCCTGTTTTCTTTAATTTTTATGTTAATGGTAGCAAGGCAAACCTTAACATGAAATTTCTTTGCAGTATGTGTATCAACAAATTTTCTTTTAAAAAATAAAAATATAACACTCCCATAGCATATTTAATTCCTTTAATATAATATTTTTTAAAAAAAAATTTCATATTATTCTGTTGAAATCTGAAATATGTTGGATTTACAGAATTCTAAAATATTCTGATTCTGCTCCACCTTGCTGCGTTAACAAAATTTTTGGCTGGTCAACAAAGCCCAGTATTATGATAACTACAGGAACAAAATTTTCAGACATTAGAAAGTCACAATCATAAAAAACTCAAACTTTACCACTCTTTCGCTGAATTTTTAAATGTTCTTGCAATCCAAGAGAAATAATTAAAAGGCGATGCTTTTAACAAAACAAAAAAATACATAGCACCATTTTTGATTTCTTCTAAATTGGGTTTAGTGTGGAAAAAATCTACAAAAGTAATTCACCAGAAAATGGAGATTTGTGGTAAATGTTTCACTGACAAACTCGTTTCGTCTAAATATCGACTAAATTTTATTAATTTATTAAAAAGCTCCGGGACTTCTGAAAAATTCACGGAAATTTCTATAAAAAGTGAAATTACACAAAAACTACACAAAAATGTCATTATTCAAAAATTATCCAACGAATGTTTAAACAGTCCAGTTTTTGAATAATTATTCAAAAAGTGGCAACACTGATTCACATGCACTCATTATAGTAACCATTACCTTTACATCACTATATTTTACATTTAAAGCATGTTAATTGAAAAATTAGATTTTTGTATATGGAAAATGAAAAAAGAGGATGTTAGTGGTTGTTTGTTAAAATAAACATTTAAAAAAAAAACTGAGGAAAATACTAATTTAATAAAATTAGCGACAACATCGTGGTTTTATTTAAACAAATTTCAATCAAATTAAAGTTAATAAGAGTTTATTTTTGCAGATTGATAAATTATAAAGAAATAAATTTAAATTGGTTTTTATGTGCATTTCTTTTTTACTGGAAATTCCAATAACTCTAAAAATAATGTTGGATTTTCCAAAACCTTTATGTTAGGATAAACGTAATATACAACATATTTTTTTTCTTTCTTTCTTAATCTAAACTGTTTAAAAATACAAACGTAAAGTCGTGCATATATTAATAAATTGTTGATATAACTTAAACATTAATGAATCATAAATACAAAAGTACTGTAATAATTGTTAATTCGTATACCAATATTCTTATATAGGGTTCTCCAACAACGACGGCGAGATTTTGACAACTCATGTTGTTTTATAGTTTGTTAATTCCCTTGTTAATTATTTTCAGACAATAAAGGGGAAAAAATAGTATGCAAATGGTAATATTTTATTATAAAAATGGGTGTTTTCTTGTCGCAAAGATGCGTGCGTTGCGCCCATTTTACGTGGGATTTGACCCCGTTTGAATGATGTCATATTCCACACATAATTTCATTGATGTCTTTCAAATAAAAGAAAAAATTCGTTGATATCTCACACGCGTCTTCTTCAATTTTAAAATCCGTCACCGCAGCCGCAGTCATTTAATTCGTTTTCTCTCATCGGAACGAAATCCACAGCCATAGCTGCAAGATTGTACCTCTACACTAAGTTAGAGTAGAGATACAACCTTGTGGCTGCAGCTGAGGATTTCGCTGCGGTGAGAGAAAACAAATTAAGTGTAGGCCCAGAATAAGAGCGCAGAGGCCAGCGATTTACGCTCTGAGAAAAATCAAGCCCGAAATAACGACGTACAGCGGCAGCGACATAATTGAGCATGTGTTATATATAACAATGAGACTTTATGCCACTCATATGTCTCTTAGTTTACTGCCAACGTAATATGCAATGCTAAACGATGAACTAACGAGCTACTAATAATGTTCAATATTTTCTCCAATTTATTTATTTATTTATTTAAATTTATTTAAAAAAAACTATATTTGTATTTCAGAATAGAGTTTTTTGAAATACATTTGGAATTTTCTCAAATACATTTGGAGAATTTTAAATTACAAATGGAATTATCTGAAATGCATTTGGACAATTTTGAAATACAGATTTAAAATTTTTAAATACAAATGAATAATTTTGAAATACATTTAGACAAATTTAAAATACAAATGGAATTTTCTTAAATACAAATAAAATATTTTAAAATATATTTGTAATATTTTAAAATATATTTGTATAATTTTAAAATACATTTTGAAAATTATAAAATACATTTTGGACAATTTTGAAATGCAATTGGACAAATATCAAAGGTTTTTAGACAATTTTAAACAATAGTGTGACAACATTTGTGAAAAAGGTGACAAAGAGGAGATAAGATAAACAAAAAATCTAAAGTAGAATGTTTGTATGTCTGTTTGATCACTTCTGAGAGTAAATTATCATATAGAGACAATCTGACAATAAAATATAAACAATAATACAATTTAATGGAAAATCACTGATGAAGCCTGTTCTTAAAAAAAAGGCAGAAACTAGATCTAGTTTGATTTGCAAATTAATAATGTGTCTACAACTTTGAAAATTAAGATTACAATACAAAAAAAAATAAAAAAAAAATAAAAAACTTTGAAAAAATGTTTATTCTTCTTCTTAACCTCAACCTACTTAATTAAAATTAATAAAAATGCATATTAATAACAATATTAATTGCATTTGGTCTATATTACGCGTTTGAAAAAATAACACTTTACTAGTAATATTTGGACAATTTTGAAAAATTTTTGGACAATTCTAAAACATTTTTGGACAGTTTTGAATGGTTTTTGGACAATTTTAAAACATTTTTGGAAATTTTTAAAACATTTTTGGATAATTTTGAAACATTTTAGACAATTTTGAAAAATTTTTAGACAATTTTAAAATATATTTGGACAATTTTAAAACATTTTTGGACAATTTTAAAACATTTTTGGATAATTTTAAAACATTTTTGGACAATTTTGAAATATATTTGGAATTTTTTGAAATAAAACTGAAAATGGTGTAATAATAGACATGAAAAACAATGATTTTGCAAAATAAAAGTTCAATTGTTTCAACTTTTCCATCTCTGAACATCATCAAATATCGGGATTACTTTTTGAAAATATGGCAACATTGTAGTGAGTGTGAAAATGAAAATATGCGAGTATGAGAGAAAACGTAGAGAAATTAAATTAAGTTTTAATTTAGAGAGAATCCGTAGCGCATTTTTAATTGTCAAAACTCCATATAAAAAAAATAAACGCAGAACAAGGCAAGCAAGGTTGTATCTCTCAGGAATGAAAAGACGACCGTTCCGGGGATTTTTATTTTTAAATAAAAATTAAAAACCAACACTTTAATTAATGACAATGAAATTTAAAACCGTTATTTATAAATTTAAAACCGTTATAAATAAAAATTAGTTTTGGGTAAAAAGTCTTGAAAAAACTTAAAGCTCAAACATCGTAAAAAGTTAAAGCTAAAAAAACGGGAAAGCCAAAAAAAAGCAAAAAGAAGCCAATGAGTAAAAAAAAAAATGTTGCCTTCTCTGGATATACTATAAAAGTACTATTCTGAAAGACTAGTAAAACGATAGCTAAATATCAATCATTTCGCCGATGTAGAATTGCTAGATTTAATCAAAATCGTTAAAACTTTTCAAAAGTTGTCTATGACATGGTAAATTGGTTATGAAATAACATCAAGATTTTGAAAATGTCAGTGTACTTTATAGTAAAGTTTCCCAATATGGCAACAGGAATATTGTACATAAATGCTTAAGAACTAATATAACTGATAAAATAAAACAACTGAAGATGTCTAGAGAAGAATTAAAATTATAAAAGATTCTGATATAAAAAAATTACAATTTCTATGGTGTATTACTATGAGACGATACAAAATGCACGTACACCAAAAACAATTCTAAAAAAACCGTTTATAAGATCGCATAGAGTACTGGATATGAATACTGGACTTTTTGGTATAATTAGTATTCAAAGCATATATGTACATTGTACATGAAATAAAATTGAAGCTTTTCAGTTTAGAGGCAATAAAAAGCTTAAGACTTTGCACAAAATAAGACAACTCATCACTCAACTGAACATATTAGCCTAGGTTAGAACCATATTTTTACAATTTTTGCAATTTAGGTTACAGATTTATGAACCACACATTAACAAAGTATATTCATTCATATCCTGCCGTTTTGATTGGATTCTTATTTGGGTTTAAAACCTACACACGTGATTTTTCTACTCCATATAGAAATATATGTATATATCATACATCAGCATTATTACAATATTTTCTCAAAAAATAAAAAAAACTATATAAACAAAGCCACAAAGTGCCAATCTGTCTGCTCTGAATGTGGTCACACTTATAACTTCCATTTCTACCTTAACATCACCACTACTACTTACCACGGCAATGACTCTAGTTTTTTTTTATTTTTATTGTATATCCCACACTGGTTATTTATAGTTACCCGTAGAATGTTATACATTCATCTTGGAATAAAGGAAATTCAAAAAAAGTGTGCCGCGGTATTTAGTCACATTGTAATATTTTAATGGGAACATTTCTTATTTTACTACGACGACACACCACAGACCATTTAAAGTCATCCAGCGATAATGTGAAAACCACATTATATAACTTTTAATTCGATTTAGGAGTGGTTGTTATTCAGTTTGTACAATATTCAATTAAAATTAGGTCCTTAATAATGAAACTTGATTGAAAACGTCACCAAGTTTGGTACTTATAAAGTCCGAAACTGGCCTGGCTGCCAAAATGTACACAGCTAAAAATATCACCAAATTTTAAGTGACAAAAATAATTGCTAAAATTCAATTTTCATTTCAACAACATTTTATGGAATCAATTAAATATTTTGTTGATATGACAAATTGCCAAGTTTTTTTGCCATTAAACTTGTTTCTTGAAACTCAACAAGGGTGTTTGTTAAAACTCAACAAGTTCTTTGCTGACTCAATAATTATCGTCAATTCGAGTAAGTGAAGTTTTTTTTTTTTGTGTTTGTTTCGAGCTGTAACTGAACAACGTGCCATGAACTGTTCCAAAAGACTGAATCGTTCAATTGAACTAGTTCGTTCATGAACGACACAACTCCATAATAAACATGCGTAAATAATTAAAAAAAAATCCTAAAGTGACCAAATTATACAAAAACTAGGAAAATGTTAAATAAAAGTATTTGGATGTTTAGATAAGAATATAATTTAAATACATTTTATTTTATTAAAATAAAATTTTCTATGATTGAAATTTTGAGGTACAGTAGACGCTCGCAAATTAGAACCGCTTTGTTTTTGAAGCAATTCTAATTTCTGAATTATTCTAATTTCTGGACGTTTTTTTTCGTTTCGTTTCCAATGATAAAGTGTTTTTTTACGTTTATTTAACATTTTAAATGATACACTTTCACTATTTAATAGAGACTGCCAAATACAGTACACGCGTATCAAATTTCACAAATAAACTAGCCAAAAATGTACATAAATGAGACAAATAAAAACAAATAGGGAAAAACATATATAATTTGGTGATTCCCCTTTTTAGTTTTACTTTATTCAAACAGAATAAAAATAAATTGGGGATTTCCTGTGTATTCAAATAACCAAAAAAAAAAAACGCTCAGAAATTAGAATTTTAAATTCGAATTTCAGAGCGTTTAATGTATTGCAAACATTGATTCTAATTTCTGGACGTTCGAATTACTGAAAGCTCTAATTTGCGAGCATCTACTGTACTAGTATTTTTTATTCAAGAAGTGTTTTTTAATTAAAAAATAAATGAAAACCAACAAATTCGATTGTTAAATATTGCTTTCAATATCAACATACTTGTTTGTTGATATGACAACATCGTTTTTAAAAATTTGTTTTGAATTTCAACAAATGTGTTTGTTGGCTATTTACTCGAAATAAATTCAACAATCAAGTAGCAAACATGTTGTTTGTATTTACAAAATTAATTGTAGGCTGAATTTTAATTAAAAGTTTAATTGTATTTACAAAAAGTTTATCATATTTACAAACTACATATTTTCATGTGCACTAACAAGAAGCGTCTGTCTGTTGGCAGGTTCCCTCAGATTACGATAGAACTTCGATTTATTAACAAAACTAATAAACTGCCGGTAATAAACATATTTTTATATTTAAGCATAATGAGTTGTTTAAGTTTCATGTGAAAAAAAATATTCAGCTCAATTAGAAAAATTATATTTCACCTGAAAATTTTATTATGTATTCACGCAAATTTATTGTAAAAGACTAATATTTTTGATTTTACATTTTTTGTTTTTGTGATTATGTCCTTGATATAAAAAAAATTTACATTTTTACAATTTAACTTACAATTTCAGGCCTTTAAAGTCCGAGTGAAATTTTTCCACTTGAAAAACAACTATGCTTTAGGGGGTTGTTATAGATGGGGTCTTATCTAATGAGTTTCAGTTGAATGCAGGAGTACCGCAAGGCTCTGTTCTTTCTCCTTCTCTATTTCTTATCTTTCTAAATGACTTCCTCTCTCAGACTTCCAATCCTATCTACTCTTTTGCAGCAACATTTGCCATTCATATTCCTTCGATCATAGGCCAAGCCTTGCAGAGATTGGGGGCAGGAGGCAATGACGTAAAACGTAAAACCCAATGTTGTTTGCTGACTCATAAGACCGCGGAGCCATTATTGTCATCTGTATACATGGGTGGTATCAATATTGAGGAATCAGAGGCTCTTGATGTTCTGGGCATGAGAATCCAGTGTGATGTCCGTTGGAAAGATCACGTCATTCAAGTGTCGAAATGGGCATTCAAGTGTCTTGGCTTTCTTAACCGGTGTAAGAACTACTTCACTTCTTCTGATCTCCTTACTATTTATACCACCTATATCCGGCCGAAGATGGAATACAACTCCCATATATGGGCAGGGGCTTCAAAGTCTATTTTGGAGCTTTTGGACCGTGTACAAAGGAGGGCGTCGGCGCTCATTAATGACAGTAGGGTATCCAGCTCTATTGACTCGTTGGAGCATCGTCGGAATGTGGGTTGTGTAACACTGTTCTATCGTTACTACCAGGAGGTGTTCTGCTGAGATAAGTGCACTTATCCCGAGGCCCCATGTTTTTGGCCGTAACACGCGCTTGTACAGTAGATCTCATCCGTTTGTGGTCGATTGTCCAGTTAGTCGCACAACGCATTATAGAGAGAATTCGTTCATTAGTCGAACCGCCCGTATGTGGAATAAACTCCCCGCAGATGTCTTTCCTGATACTTACAATTTAGAGAAATTCAAGTCCAACGTTCACAAACACTACTCCCTCTTTCCTCCTTCCCATAACCTATTTTCCTGATATCAACACAATGCATTGCATTAGTAGGGGGCATCCCCTGAGTGTTGGTCTATAGTAAAAAAAAAAAAAATGCTTTAGGGGGTAAAATTGGTCTCAAAACTGTTCGAATTTTTTGGTTTCAAAACTTTGTAATATTTTTATTGCCCTATTGCATCTATTTTTATACCCTACGCCACTCTGTAAAACAGGGAATACTGAGTCTGTGGTCATGTTTGATACCACCAAAATAACCCAGAAAAATTGTCGGATGCAAAGAACCGGTTGTAGAACAACTTGTACTTGCATGCAACCTGTTCCAATTTATGTTCTATCATCGGTAATTTTTGTTTGAGTTTGTCCCAAAAGCAACATGTTCTGTTCCTCCAAACTAGAACAGGTTGCTTTGGAATTAAGGAATTATGTTTCTAAAGGACTGGATAAAACAAAAAAAAAAAGTAATAGGATTTTTGTGCTTTTTAATTTGTACATTTAAGTGTAGCAAGACTTATCTAAAATTTTTATTTAACCAGGGGTTGCAACACTTTTTTGTAAAAATTTATCGCGTGCCACTTTAAGTATATATTCCTTTTAAAAACTTTTAAAATTTGGAAACATTTTTCTTTAACAACTTTTATCAACGCGGTCGGTGGAAGGTCAGATTGTTAGCCACATTCAAAAAGAAATTCAAAAAATGTTTGGCTTAAATCTACTAATATTTAACCACATTTAATACACCTTCAGATATTTGAACTCGAGGTCAGTGATTTTATCATAAATATTCTCCTTAGAAATCCATATTTCGATATTCTGTGAATATTGTCCTCAGAATTCTTCCAGTCAATGCTTACATAAAAAACAAACCTGAAGCTGTAGTTCTTTATGAATCGTCGTCTGTTACAGTCCTGTAATATTGGAAAGGTCGAATAAATACAACTTTTAATTTATTCAATAACATTTTTGTTTTATTTTAGCAGAGTAAATTGTCATTTGCAGTTATCTTAATACATCTAAAATTTTGTAAATTTATCAGATTTTTTTGGTGTTTTTATATTACTAATTTTTAGCAAACAAATTCCGTCGATTTGAGCATTTTTTTGCATGGTCCTTTGGAACTCATTTTTAGGAACTTTATAAAAACATGAACTTTTCTATCACTTTTTAATTACCCCGATTCTAGAGCCTTTTGCCATCGAAATATTGAAAAAATTATCGGTGTTAGAATAGACAGTAGGAGGGGTTGTAAAGAAAAAATAGCTATTCTACAAACGATTCTTGGAAACAGAAAATTTTCCTGGGAACTTTTAATAATTTTTTTAGCCACTTTGAATTTTTTTACATAGTCTGAATTTGGATGAGGATTTTAACAAATTGCCTAGCAGTGCCCAGGGGAATGCTTTGGTAGAATTAAAGCCTCACTTATTATTAAAACTAGTTCCAGAACTGATTCTACGTCAGTCATACCCTCCATATAAGAACCGTAGAACTTGTTTCGGAACTAGTACCATGGAATCGGTTGCAGTGGAACCAGTTACAGAATTAGTGTGGTTGGCAACTGATTGCAAGAAAAACTTTCCTGGGTTAATATGTACAATTATATTTTTATAATTTTCCCTTTTTAAAATTAATAGATACTTTCAATATTGTTTACCAAAGTGCATTCAAATTACTCAATTTAAAAAACATTAATTGAACATAATATTTTTTTGACGGGTTCACAAAAAAAATTGTTTTTATATACAATAGACCGACTCACCTTATATGGACTGAAAAAAATAAAAAAATAAACCTTGGTTTGTTTTATGATGATTCCCAAAATATTTCAGGTCTGGACCTGGACCGTTTTTTAAAAAGGTATTTTTTTTTTAATTTTTGGTAAAATTTTGGTATTTATCTAAAGACAATATCCACAATATTGGTATCATATGAAAGGTTTTTTTGAGGCACGTCCAGCGGTATATTTAACATGTTCAATTATTCCTAGAAATATCCTGTTTGCAATGATATTCTACAAAAAAAACAAGTTTTCGACTCCTTTGTATGAAGAATTCTGTGATTTAAATGTCAATCTTACATATCTTAATCTCTAGTCGATTTTTTGCTTACAAAAACTAAAAAGACCTTTTTTAAAAATGGTGCAGCTCGTGAGATCTCGTTGCTAGACCCGAAAAAATTTGGGAATCATCATAAAACAAACCAAGGTTTATTTTAAGGGGGGGGGGGGGGGGCACTTTTTTTACTTTTTTTCGTAAGTCGGTCTAATATACATATTATTATTGTCTGATATCTCAGCTTTACGGCAATACCCAATTTTTATCAGAAATCAAAAATTTGCAAAAACCATTTTTGATCAGGACAAAATAATATTTTCCACTGTGCAAAAGTGAAAATCATGATATCGAAATTTAAAAACATTGTAAGAAAAACAAATGAGATTGAAGGAATTTCCAGTTTAAGTGCTAAGTTTAATCTATAGAAAGTTGTCAAATTTACGTTAAATTGTAACTTACTACGAACTGTGAATTCCATCATTGTAAATACACTGTTAAGAATAACATTAAGATTACTTACCGATAGATTCACAAGATGTCAGTCAAAATACAATCTGAAAATGAGAAAAAAAAAATTCATAAAAGGAATTAACTTTTTTAATCTAGACGAAGATAAGACAAACATTTTTCTCAAGCAAAACAAAAATTGTCAAAATGCAACTTTCCAAAAAAAATACTGTATAAGAAAATCGATATAAAAACCAAACAGCGCGCTGCAGCGCTTCGAATATTTAATTCGTTAATTCAGTTCTTTGAATTCTGAATTGAAATTTAACGTATTAAATCCAAAACCAATCATTGAATGGAATCAAATCATATTTATCATTTAAGGAAGATTCGATCAAAAAAATTGTTCTTCAAAGCTCTTATACTAAGTTAATCCAATAATTATACCCAGCAGAAATTACTGCTTGCTTGGAAGCAGTTTTGTCAGGGAAAGTTGAGCAGTAAAGCTATTGCATTATTGATGATATCTTGCCTGATTTTTGTTCGAGATAGCTCGCGTGAAAGCACTTGTTTCGAGATCCGAAAAGGCATGAATTCCGAAAATCATGCCTTCTCAAAAGCACAATATTCCTGCATATTTTCCTGTGAAGCGAAAATGCCTCTTATTTTTAGTAAAATCTCTTATTTTCATTAAAATAAATTTTTTCCGCATTTTAAAAAATTTTGTTAAAGAACCGCAAAAATATTTAAGCAATCAAAATGTATTGCTCATTTCATGCCTTTTTGAAAAGCACAGCAAAAAGCGATGTAAACAATTAATCAAATTAGGCCTTTCATTAGGGCTGTTTATGAAGCTATACATTTTTAGAAGCGGTAAAAGTAGCAGTAAGGAAGCAGTAATCGTTTTTACTGCATCCACATTTTTGCTGGGTAAATAATCTAATAATAAATATAATAATATTACTCATACGTCCGGAGTTTTTCATTAATATGTTAAGTAATTACTAGATTCCATAATAACACTACAAAAGTCAATTTCAAGTCCAACAAATATTAGACGCACCAGCAAAGAAACCACTTTAGGGTAAAGTCTTACTTCGTAGCAAAATTTTGATGTGCGAAAGATGGGACAGCTCTGACATGCAAGCTTTAAGGCAAAAAAGTTTGGAGTTCTCCCATTCCTTATAAGTGCGCAGTAGTATTTTACATACAAAAGACTGAGAATACCCAATAATGCAGACAAAAAAAAAACAGTTTAACTCGTAAAAGAATCTAGCTACTAACGCTGATTACCTGTTATTTATTTGCTGATTTTGTCAACAAAATATATCAATTATATTTACAAATGACTTAGTGGTTATTGATTTATATAAAATGTTAATATTTTAAGTCAATATTTAATAACAGTAAACAAAAGTGTTAAATTTATATTGAAAATCAACTCATGAACAATATATGTACGTCATCTGTCTAACACAGTGATTTCTTACAATTGTCATAGCATGTGTTTGCAGCAAATTAAATTTAAACAAGTAAAAAATTAAAGTCGGTCATGCCAATTATATGAAACCCTAAACCACAGTATAATTTAGGTCATATCAAATTCCGGGAAGGGAGTTTTAAAGTAACCGTGCAATGAATATATGGATGTTTCACTTGCCAAATTGATTAACTCCATAAAACAGAAAGTTGAGAAAAATGAGAAAATAGTATATTTTGTTTTTTAAAATTCCTGTTAAATTATAAATTCAAACAAATGATGTAGACTGTCACTACGGGAAATTTTAACAAACTGTCACCGAACTGGCCCCTTTATATGACGTTATTATGATTTGTAACTGTATTGTGATATGTTATTTAATTGGTTATTTAGCCGTTTGCGCTTAATAAATAAATAATGGTTGATATATTAATTTATAAATTTTTAATTATATGATATTTAAAATTGCAAAATTGTTTTCGAGTAAAAAAAAAAATCATTGTAAAATATATTAAGAGCGGAAATAATGACCACAACTCCTTAATTTGTATGAATGGGATATAATAATTTGTATGAATGGGATATAATACTGTATAATTTCTATAAGAAAATTCGATTTCATAAAAAACAAATAAAAAATTACACTCGGTCATGCCGGCTATATGATCCCCTACAATACAGTACGATTTTGGCCATAAACTGACAACAATTTCATGTAAACTGACAAGAATTTAGAGGAAAAATAGGCAAAATTTAGAAAGTTATAAAAATAAGTTTGTCATAAAAATTAATTTGCTAAAAAGAGTAAAAGTTAAAATAAACAACTAAAAAAGTTAAAGTCGGTCATACCGATTATATCATACCCTACACCAGCCTGGTTGAAATTTAATTAATATTTGGATCTTAAATTTTAACGAGTTGGAATTGACTTGTATCAAAATATTTATATAAAATGGTTAACTATAAGAAAATCTGTTAGAAATTTTGATTTTGCATTAAGGAGAAAATCTGAAATATATTCCATATGGGCAATATGTTCAAATATAGGCCGATTCTTTCTAAAATCAACAGTCTTTGTCCATGTGAGTCAGTGTACCAAATTTCATTAAAATATCTTAATATACGAGTATGCGACCTATAGTGTGCGAACACGCATAAAAGTAATTTTTTGGGGAATCTTTATACGGGTGCTAAGTATAAACATGGACCGATTATAAACAAAATTAATAGGCTTTTTCCTTGGGCCAATGTGAATCGGTTTACTTTCATTAAGATATATTGATACTTACGACCTGAAACTAGCGAACAAGCATAAGAGTAGATTTTTGGAGAACCTCTATATGGACACTAGGTGTAAACATTGACCGATTTTAATCAAAGTTAATAGGCTTGGGGCAATATAATTCGGTATACCAAATTTCGTAAAAATATGTACCCAGCTAGCAATTTCGGAGCGCTAATAAATTAGATTCTTAATTTTTTTTTTTTTTGAAAACACTCTTTTTTTTGTAGAAAATATGAACCCTCAGAAAACAAACCAAAAAGTTGCCTCTACCCAGTCAGAAATCGCCAGTGGTACAAAAAATCAAGCACTGGCATACCACTGGGTAACCACGGTGTTAAAAATAAATGACTGGCAGAACACTCATTTGGGACGCTTTGCCAGCGTTTGAAATAAGCGTTTTACCAGTATTTGTTTTACAAAAATTTCGGTGGTTTATAAAAAAAACCACTGGCAAAGAATTGGCTTAGAGTGATATGCCAAGGTTTGCAACCAGTGGTTATCCAGTGCTACCTAGCCAATGCTACCAGGCGTACAAAAATCAATTCACTGGTGGACCAAAGATTTTATAAAAATGCTGACGCTTCGTTAAAAAATGTTTGTAGTCAGAAGGTTCCGAGTTCAAATCCGGTTGCAAGCAAAAATTTTTTTTTGGATTTTTTTTAATTTAAAACTTTTTTTGTTTTATAAAATCAATTTTTTTTGTTTGTGGGAAAGCTCCTTCAAGACCAACTTTTTTTTTTGCCCTCCCAACACTGGCATACTAGTTACAAAAAATTCTTTGCCAGTACTAGCATTTTGGCACAGCCAGTAGTTGTCCAGCTATTATCACTCATTTATGTGTTTAGCCATCAAATATTATATGTCTCGTTAGCTCAGTGGGTTGAGCAATCGTCTGCCAATCTGATGGCCTGGGTTCAAATCACGGCAGGACCAAAAAAAAATATGAACTTTTTTTAAATTTTATTTTGGAAAATATATTTCCAGACCACCTATTTATTGGTTTTGACAGCGTTTTGCCAACGTTTAAAAAGTTTGTTCCTCCAGTGCTTTTCCGGCGCTGGAAAAACAAATTGTCTAATGATGTTATCATTTTGGGAATGGAAAAGCACTCTTTGCCAGTACTTGTACCACCTGCTAAAGTTCTTTGCCACCGCTTTCCCGTTTATATTTTTCTGACTGGGTACAATCTAAAAAGCTGTCTCAAAATGAGGGTTAATTTTTCAGACTCAAAAAAGATTCCAAAATTATTTAAATTTATGAGGAAAATTTCGATTTTATACGTTCTTTTTTTTGAGTCATTTCTGAGTACATAGGGGGCTCTTTTAGACGGACCACTTTCATAGGAAAAAGTAGAAAAATGTTGATGTTTTTGGAGCTCATTTCTGAGTCATTATTAATCATCTTTGTTTGATGGGTATCTGAATATTTTCGAGCTGTAGCGTGTGCACGAGAAAACAATTAGAGACAGGCAAACAGAGCGACAGACAGACATCGCTTAGTCGAATCAAAAAGTGATTCTATGTCCAATATTTTTGATTTTATAAACAGGGCAGGGTTTTTAGAGTTCGTGGGTGCAATTGCCAGTCGCGATTAAATTTGGATTCAGTTGCTGCAAAACTTTATGCAGCGAGTATTTTTAAAAATTTCCGATTCAGTGTTTTCTTTATTTAACTGTCAGTGTATACCTCTAATAACGCACTCTATTCCTTAGGTGGAGAATAATACTCTTTCACCTTAGGAAAAATAAAAACTGAAAAGTGAATGTAAAAAACCACAAAATTCTTTTAACGACTTTCTATTTATTGAACGCATAACAAATGAGTGTGTAAACGCACTTGATTAGCTACACAAAGACACTGCATATTTACACTCATTAAAATAAGTCTTTAAAAATATTAGCAAAAAAAGTTACTAAAAAATAGTTTAAAAAAAACAAAAAACCATAAATAAATAAGTAGAATTTATTTACCAAATATTAGTAAAATTAAAACAGCAAAAAATTCTGTTAAATATACTAAATTCTAGTTTAATTTTAATAAATTTAAAAATAAAATCATACTTTTATTTCATGTATTTCACATTGTGGGTACTTACAATGTGGGTTACTTGTGCATAAAAAAAATGTTTAATGTTTGTCTCAATTACATGCTATTATACTTGTATGTATGCACTTTAAAGTGAGTCGATTAATTAAGTGAGTCGATTAATGACAAAATATAACGTTTTTGCGATAACTCTTTGTGAGCTGGCCCAATTTAAGAAATTACTTATGAAATTAAAATTTTTAAATTTAACAAAAAGTAACTAAATTGAACAAAAAACAACAACAAAAAATTTTATATTTTGTCGAGTCAAAATAACTAAATTTTTAATTAAAACCTCAAGTTTAACTAAAAACTAGTCAAAAACTTGCAAAGTTAGCTTACGATTTCACTAACTTTTCTACTAACTTTTTTCTATGAATGCAATCCTACATTTTCTTTTTTCCAAATGTGAACAAGTAACTAATAGACCTTAACAATGGACAAGTATGGTTTCGATATCAATGTACCTACTACAAAAAAGAACAAGGAGGAGTACTATATGTAAATGAAGGCAATTACACCTTACGCACAATTACCCAGAAATATGTAGTGCTCGTAGAAGTAACATTCGTATAGTAAAGATATTTTTAACGAAACGATAGAAAGAAAGTTTAGGACTGGATAAAAACAGTTTTATGACCAAAGTAGCTGGAGAAAAAAAGCATGTTGACAATTTAAGTTTGCATAGATAGTACTGTATAAAGTGACATTAGATTTTGTAACAAAACCTACAATTTGATTATCCTCATGTGAATAAAGTCATATGAATGTGAAACCATGTAAAAAGATTTGTTAGGGACTGGGTTAGATGGAAAAATGAATGTAAAAGTTTTACTGCCAGTGTCAAAGAATTAATTCATTAAAGTTTTTCTTGACTGTCTTCCAAAAAAAAGATTTATACCATTTTTTGTTTTTTTGATTCGTTGAAGCGACAACTCACTCCATATTAACATTAAGTTGGCAGCTTTTTAAAAAGTTTAGACCACTCTTCAGGAGCCCTGATTTAATAAGGGCTAAATTAATCGACCGAATGAAGAGTTCAATAAGCAAAAAGACTAAAGAAATTTGTTTGTCTCTTTTTTAGGCATTTAGAATAGATTTTCTCTGCATTTCTCCGTTCAAGACATTGAAAATTAACAAAACAACAATATGTTCACAATTTGCTTTGTCATCTTCCAATATACTACTCTATTGTTTTGACAGATCCAGCAATATTTTATTTAAAGTTAGTTTCAAATATTTTTAGATTTTTAATTAAATCATATCGACAATGTGGAGATCTGGGCTTTTTTATATTTTACAAGGACTTCTAAATACAATGAAAATTTTTTATTAGTAAAGTGTTGTTTTTCCAAACGCGTCGTATAGACCAAATACAATTAATATTGTAATTAATATGTATTTTTATTAATTCTAATTTAGTAGGTTTGAGGTTAAGAAGAAGAATAAACATTTTCCTCAAAAATTATAAACACATTAAATTTGCAAATCAGACTAGATCCAGTTTCTGCCTTTTTCTATGGACCACCCAGCAAAAAATTTTTAGTATTTCGGAAGCAGTAAAAATACGAAGCGCTTAAAAACGCGCTACAAATTCTGCTTTACAGAGTTGCGCCACTTTATGCGTATACAATACACAAAAAATTTTGCAATTTGATTGTATACCCTGCAAAACTGTTTTAAACGAAGCAAATCGTAAGCAAGTTATTTAAAAAATTATAGTGCTACGCTATTCCCTTACGACGAAGGAGGTTGTAAGGGAGTAAAATAAAATGTAAGTTATCCAAAGATTAATGCGCACGAAATCTGAGACATCTTAATCGTGTTTTACCCTTCTTTAGTAGAGTTTAATGTATAGACGCCACATAAACATGAGTCAGTCTGCGTTTTGAAGTCGGCAAATGAATGCATTTATTTTCATAAGAAGTCGCGTTTAAATGCGCTCAATAAAAATCATGAATTTACTGCATCTTTTCAGCAGCAAAAAAATCACTTTTTCCAAAAAAAGTGCATGAATTTATTTGCGGTTAAATGCACTTACGAAAGACATGAATTTACTGCAATTTTTCAGCAGCGAATAATGCGCTTTTTCTCACAAAACAACGTGCTTCCAAGCGGGCCCTTTGTATGGAAAAATCATGCCTTCCGTAAGCAGCTTTGTAAGGGATTAATTTTATTTATTCCCATACAAAGCTGCATCCAGCGAAGCAGGTTTTTTGCTGGGCAGCTTCATCAGTGATTTTCCATTAAATTGTATTATTGTTTATATTTTTATTGTCAGATTGTCTCTATATGAATACTTTCAGAAGTACCCAGCAAAAACAGACATTACCGAGTAATTAAGCGTGTAAGTAGCACACAAAGGGTTTCACTACTTACCAGGCTATTTACTCGCAACATTACTTTTGTTCGCGATGACCAAAAATCCATGGGTGGTCATTACACTCTCGCTTACAAAAAAGTGCGAATAACGAGTTATCCATAGTGAAAGAATAATTAATTACACACAAAGATAGAATAAGTGGTTACTCAGAAGTTAGGAAATAAGTGGTTACCCTACATTGTGAAATAGTTGGTTATATTGGAAAAAAAAGTTTTCCTATTTAGTTCAAAACAAATTTATAAATAAAATATTAATATAAAAAAGACTTAATCAGTACTTATTTAATCAATTACCAGTAATTTTATTACTTTGCACGAATATGTAAGTACTTCTATAACTTATTATCGGTAAGTCATTATTTTGAAATTGAAAGTATTGCAAAAGGTAATGACATATCATTACTTGGTAATCCGTATGGTAATGACCTGTCATTACTATGTTTTTGCTGGGTAATCAAACAGACATATACAAACATTCTATTTTAGATTTTTTTGTTTATCTTCTTATTTCCTTCTTTATCTTTCTTATTTTTATTTATTCTTGTTCGAGGCCAATTATTTCCTTATTATGAAATAACATAAGTACTTTTTTCGAAAACTCTGCCATTTTTCTTTATCAGGATATTCTCCTAACTAATTATTCACAGACTTTTTGCTTCCAAAACATTCTACACCTTCAGGAATGAAAAGACGATCGTTTCGGGGAATTTCCAGTTCCTCAGCTCTCTTTAGAAAGTGGGCATGAGACAACCGTATTTCTGGCCAATTATATGGTTTGGTTCCAGCAACCGAATTATTTAGTTGTAACAATGAAATGTGTTCCTGACACAACTCAGATGTATTATTTCAACCGAAATTTTGTTGTGTTAAATGAATTTCTATTGCAAAACAATAAATCAGTGGCTCCAACCAAAGCATTTTGTGGGCAAAAAATTCTGTTACTAATTCTAATTTCTAATTCGGGTACTAATAAGTACAAGGTGGCGCAAAAGTCATCACCCGATGTTCTTTGACTGTAATTTTTTTAATAAATGAAAAACTTTAGTTTGGCTTTTGGATTGTGTTTATTTGACATCTAATTTTTTTTTATTAAATATAAAAATGATATCGGCCAAGTGGCCGCCGCCAAAATTGATGATCATACGGGCCCGATTTTTGGCATTTTCCATCACTCTTGCCAGAACTTCCGCCGATAGGTTCCCGCATTCTTGACGGATATTCTCCTTCAGGACTTCAAGAGTCTGAGGCTTGTTGACATAGACTCGTGACTTTAAGAAACCCCACAAAAAGAAGTCTAGAACGGTTAAATCGGGCGATCTTGCCAGCCAGTGCAAATCACCAAAACAAGACATTAGACGACCCGGAAATACAGCCCTCAGAATTTCGATTGTAGATCGTGCAGTATGCGCCGTTGCTCCATCATGCTGAAACCACATGTTTTCCAGTCCCAATTTAGTAGAAAGTCGTTGTTCATGACTCTGTAGCGCTCACCGTTCACAGTAGTCATTTGTCCCGTGGCGTTTTCGGAAAAATAAGGTCCGATGACGCCTCCAGCGTAAAAACCACACCATACAGTAACTTTGAGGGGGTGGAATGGCTCTTCGTGTGTTATACTTCGGTATCCCAGTAGCGATAATTCTGCTTAATCACGTATCCGCAGAGATGGAAATGGACGTATGTAGTTGCTCATGATAATTTTCGATGAAAAGTTGTCTTCCTCGTGGTCAAGATTCAGGATGGCTTGAGCGAAGATTACACGCGCTTAACGGTCAACGGCCAGCAGCTGATGCATTTTGTAAAGAAAAATCTCCAAGTGTTTCACCAAAATTCTCTGTAAAGACCGCCGATTGATTCCCAATTGCGTGGCACATCATCTGGTCGATACTCCGGAGTCCTCTGCGACATCTTCAGCCACAGCCGCGATATTCTCAGCAGCACGGCTGCTCTGGGGCCATCCAGATCTGACAGCATCTCGTGTTGTGCCTTACTCTACAAGGCGAGCAGCTAAACGTCGTAGTGTTTGCCAAGTTGGTGTTAGACGACCGGGAAATCTACGTCTAAATTCACGCTGCGCCAACACCGTCGACGAATTATTACGCAAAAAATCGAAACAATTACTCCGTGTTCTGAAGGAGTATAGCGATTCATGTCTTATTGACGGGTATTTCGTATATGTTTACTTCACAAATGTCAAAGCAGAACTGATATCTACCGCCATTTGCAAAAATTATAACATCTTCCGATAAGGTGTTGACTTTTGCGCCACCTTTTATATGAGTAAGCCTTATTATTTAACAACGTGTAAGCACTTATTATTTAACTGCTTATCATCATATGAATAACTACTTATTTTGGTAACCACTTATTTTTAATATTTTTGTAATGCAGCGGGTAAGCAAGTGCATTCATTTTGTGCTTTTTTTCATGCAACGAATATGGACAACCACCCAGCAAAATATTGGTAATGACACCTCATTGCTGTCTGCATTACCAATAATGATATATCATTACCTTTTGCATTATTTTGTAATATAAAATAATGACTTCCTAATAACGGCCTATTGTAGTCATTGCTTTTAAATATAAAATAATGACTTACTCGCAATAGTTTAAATAAGAACTTTTTACAAAGTTAAATTTTATACATTTATATTTATTACATGTAAATATGTTTTGTGTTAAAATTTTTATGACGAGTTCTAAAATTACACTCTAGCAAAAGCTTTAATTTCTCTGAATCTATTTCCTGAAGCTAATATTATTTGTGTAACTCCTTATTTTTAAGAATCAAGTAAGCAGTCGGATAACCACTTATAATTCAACTTTTTGTAAGCATGTGTGTAACCACTTATTATTCAAAATCTCATAACTACTTATTTCTCATTTTTTCGTAAGCGAGCGGGTAAGCGTGACTACTTATAAAAACTACCACGCCAAACAAAAATAATGAGTTTAGATGCCAAAAAATAAGTTGTGTGGAGATATGAATTTCTATTATATAACCACTTATTTGGTAATCAAAGATTTTGCTGGGCACTTACAAAAACGACCTAGTCGAATAAAAATATAAGTTTTGACACAGAATTATATGCAGTAGACCTTAATTCTATTGCTTATTATTTAGATATTAGTAATGAGCACCCATTACTGAGATTTTACGGGGATGTTGTTAATATATTCCAAAAATGTATGTGCTTTTAATAAGTTCTTAATCCTAACATTTAAAATCAAACTTGTTGGTGCTTTTTTAGTATATCCTGAGATAGATCGTCCAATTTTGTTTAAAGTGTACAGGTTTACGTTTTTACATTAAAACCTTGTAATTTTATTTCATAAATAATGCCTCAGAGGATAAAAGCTTCTTCTAGGTGTTTTAATTCCTTTAAAATTATGTTTCTTATGGCCCTGTTGCTGTAAACACTCATAATGTATGTCTAATGTATTATTTTCCTTATTTTTAAAAGTGTTTGTGTATATGTTGGAATTTAAATGGTCAATTTCTCACACTAAATAATGACTAGGGCTCGGAAGTTCATTTATGTACGTAAAATATGTACAAATTAAAAATAAAATAAAATTATATTTCAAATTTAAAAATTGCACTTCAAATTGATTTTTATAATATTTTCGATATTGTCAATTTAATTTTAGCATTATTTGTTTTTAAAAGGTAAAGTAAGGAAAAATTATAAATATTTTAGATTTGAAAAATTATTTGTTTTTATAAAGGATATAAATTTTGTAAAAACATATGTTACAAGATTTGCAAAAAAAAAAATTGCATACATAAAAATATGCAAAATGAAATATTCCGTAATATACATTACAGTGATTTGTAATTGAAGGTTTGTAATTACAATTATAAATAAATGTAATTGAAATTTAAGAGAAAATCAATTACATTTACATGTAATTGTAATTAAAAATTTTCAACATTACAAGTAATTATAATTAATAGTAATTGCAATTAAAAATGTCAATTACATTTGGAATTAGAAAATGTATAAACGTTTTTCAAAAAAAAAATCGGTTGAGATAGGCGTGGCCAAGCATAAAAACGATACGTAATGTTGGGTTGATCTTTACCTCACACTTTTTGCCACAATTTCTTTTCCCCATAAAAAGTTATTACAAATCACTTACTTTTTTAAATTACAATTACATCGAATATATAATTGAAAAATTTCAAATTCAACCCTTATAGAAATAAATCAATAAAAATAAGGGAAAAAGCTACTAAAAATTAGTTAAAAATTACCTTGCATAAAAAACTGCTGAAATTAGCAGATTTTTTCCCAAATACTAGTAAAATAAGAACAGTGACAATAAAACTGTTAAATTTACAGAATTTTTGTTATATTTTAGTTAATTGAAAATGACAAATTTGTTTTTTTTTTTTTAATTATAAATACAAATATATATATAATTGTAATTGTGTTGTTTTCAATTATAATTACATGTAATTGTGTAATTGTATGTGTAATTAATTGCAAAATATAATAATTAATAATTAATGATAGCATTTAAAGCAAAAACTGCAACAATATGGATTAGCGATTCGATTAGCAAAGAAATTTGATTAAAGCTTTTATCTAGCTAATGATAACAAACATGAACTTCCGAGCCCTAATAATGACTAAAGCCATTCCACAATGTTGGAATTTGTAAATGTTTACACATGTTAGATTCAAAATGGTAAAACATATGCAGGCACACAAGGACAAGCCTACAATTTCAAGTACTAGGCTTTTGAATTTTTCAAGAGTTTTACAAATTCTATCAGAAGAGTTGTTCGAAAAATATGCGTAACCATAATTTTTCGTGAAAATGTGTAAATAATCTTTTATCCTTAGGGTGACAGGCCAAAAGACAGACATGCATACACAGTTGTACGCAGAGGGAGAGTAGGTGCTAAAGGAAATTTGTCGTATTCCTTGAACACATTTGCAACAGTTGTAACAAATGTTTAAGCAAATCATTTACATTTGTAATAGATGTTGCAATAAAAGAATCATCATACGAAAAATTGACTTGTTACACAAACGCATAATTTAACTTTTTTTCTACACATCTGCAACTTGCTACTGTTGCATTTTATGTAGATATTTCAAAAAAAAAGAGCTTGGTTCGAAAAGGAAATGTATTTTCATTTCATAGCGGAAGTTGTAGACAAATGAGACCTTTAGTTTTCCCCCACTCTTTTGAAATGAATTTCCTAGTTGTAGCCAAAAAGCCAAGCTAGCCGGTGTGTTTCAAAAGTCTATAATTCAAAAATAAAAAACAGTTTACATTTAGTTTAAGGATTGTGTATTTGTCACATGTGTATGTACTTATGTATGTATGTGTCTACGTTTGTATGCATTTCCGTTTAAAATGATTTACTACCAACCATTTAAGGACGCACCTACATTTTGTGTCTGTAAATGTTTATGCACAAGTGCGTTTACTCTCCTACGCACTTGTGTAATTATGCAGCAACAATTTGTATTTGCTAGTTATTTTTAAAACTTAGTTATATATTCCAATTATCTAAAATTGAAATTTCTTATCGAATTTACATAACATTTATTTGTTGAAAAATTATATTTTACTAAATAAACGGAAATTTATGTCTGTTACTTGTTAATTGATTTTAAATAAAATTTTAGTTTTAAAGTTTGTTGAGTTTTTAATTAAAGAAAATTAGCATGAATCAAAAGATAGCAGCAAATTATAGATGGAACTACACTGATAGAATTTTCGTTCATACTATTAATGAATCGATTTCATTAATCTGAATTCACTGATCTAATGAAAAAATTTCATTGAGTTAATGAAAAATTCATTAATTTAATGAATTTTTTCATTATATATTTTCAACTAACCCGTAAGATATGCTATAATTTTTATAAGGGTTTTGAATTTGCTAATTACTAAAATAGATATTTGTTCCAGTAATGAACGCTAGGGTTACAAACTGAAATTATTTAAATATAAAAGTCCAAATAATGACATCATTTTATTTTGGCTATTTAGATCAATCGGTAATGAGATAATGTTTACATTCTGGTGATTGCGGGTTCAAGTCGACTTCAGGGAGATGTCAAAAACGTTATATAAACGAATAAGAAATACAGTATTGTTCGAAACCTAAGCAACTTTTCCTAATAAAGTAATCAAAGTCCTACATATTCTTTTTAAATTGGTTTATACAAAATAACACTTTTAATTTTTATTATGTTATGTGCCTACATTCTAATAATAACAAGAAGAATTTAATTCCATTTCCTTGCCAGTAAAAAAAAAACAAAAATGAAATTGACTCCATATATTGCTGTTCGAAACTTAAGCAACTTTCAGTACTTCCTATGATACCCTTTCTTGCATATGACCTCCGCACATAGTTTTGCCATAGAATCTATTAGATTTGATAGTGTT
The DNA here is from genome assembly GCA_949987735.1 of Leucophora obtusa. Lineage (NCBI taxonomy): Eukaryota > Metazoa > Arthropoda > Insecta > Diptera > Anthomyiidae > Leucophora > Leucophora obtusa. The sequence goes on from OX465297.1 coordinate 211,164,034, forward strand.
ATGGTTGGTATTGATTCCCCCTCTGATTTTAAGCAATTAATCAGCTCCCGCTTATTACTAAAACGGCGAGTTCCGACCCTGCGCTTCAAAATGCCGAATAGGTTTTCTATGGGAGTCAAGTCTGAAGATTGAGCTGGCCAATCCAATAATTGAATTCCATTAACAGGTAACCATTCTTTGACCCACTTTGACGAGAGTTTGGGTCATTATTACGCTAAAACACCCATAGAAGTGGCATTTCCAATTCGGCATATTGAAGCATGTGTTTGGCTAAAATATCCAAATAAACAAAGCGATCGATTTTTATTTGTATTTCAACAAAAGGCCAACTCCACTAGTCGAAAAGCAGGTCCACACCATTACATTTCCGCCCCCATGCTTTATTGTTCCTTTACAATAACGCGGATGTAATCGTTTTCCCTTCGGTCTTCGAACGTGGCATACTTCATCTGAATTTAACAGGTTAAATTTAGACTTGTCGCTGAATAAAACTATATTCCATTTTCCCACAGTCCAATTTGAGTGAGCTTTTGCAAAATCCAACCTTAAATTTCATAAAACTAATGAAAATTAACGAATACGTTGCAAAATCATTTAGGCAAACCTCTTTTTTAAATGTTTCTTTGTCAGTATAGGTTTTTTAGACGGCATGAAGCTTCTCAAATTATTTTCCAATGATCGTTTTCTCACACTGCTCGAACTAATATTGAGATTAAGCTCACTCACAACATCTTTGGAAGAAATAAAGGGTTTTTTTCATAATTAATCGGACAATTTTCAATCTGTTCGATGTGAAGTTTTTCGAGGTTGCCCTCTAGTATTGACTTTCTCTACTATTCCAGTAGCTTTGTACTTTTTAATTAGTAGCAAACTATTGATTTGTTAATGCTTAATTTGTTAGCTATAGAGACTTGCGATTGGCCCTTATTAAATAGTTCAAAAATTTTGAGCTTAAAATCGATTCCGTAACGTGTACGCGCCATAGCTGCACTTCTAAGTAAATGATTCTAAATCTACAGAAACAAAAAAAAATTAAATTTTCTTTGTCAAACTAAACGGGAATTAAATAAAAGTTTCAAAATTTTTGTTTATTTGTTGCAAAAAAATACAACAACAAAATAGTTGCTTAAGTTTCGAACAGCAATATATGCACTCACAATATATTTTCCATAACCGATTGAGGTTTATTTGAAAAGTAATAGGTAAAGTTTGTTTTCAATTGAAGAATCAATTAAAATACATTGAAACATATTGTTTAACTTTTTATATTCGTCAATAAAAAACAAACTACAAGAAATATTTATCGTCTGTAGGAGTTGATATTTTCAGTCAAATAATCTATTTTTAGATTTCTATTTTTAGAAAAAATAATTTAAATAATTTCGTTGTTTTCTGTTTTAAAACAAAAAATTCAAATATTTTCGGTTTTCAGTTAAAAATTGACGATTGTTTTAACAGACTTTTCAATTATCCTTTCATTTTTTAATTGTCTTTTCAATTAATTTTATATGTATTTTAGGTGGTTTTTAACGATAAAATATTTTAAGTGTATACATAGTTATAGAAAAAATAAAAAAAAAAATTTTTTTGGGATGAGATTTGAACCACCACCCTAAAAAATTTAAATTTTGTCAATGCCTGACCTTCCAGACATCTACACCACAACCCTTTGAAAATTGTATAAATTAAATTTGAATTTAAAATATTTTGAAATATTTATTTATACAACAAAAAGAAATTTAAACAAACAAATGTACCCAACACACATTTTGAATTTATAAAAATAATTTGAATCTATCGCACGACTAGAAAAACTGAACTTCGTTTTATATCTAAATTCTTTTGTTTGTTTTAACTTGAAATAGTTAAATATTAAATAATATGAATTCAATCAGTGTTTACGATAACGAAATTATCAAGATTGATTGCCAAATTTATTTGAATTGTTAGTAAAAATGTTTAAATTGATTTGATAATCACGGGGTTGCCGGGTTGTAAAAATGTGAAGAAATCTCGATGATGTCAGCTGCTAGCAATAGGGTCGGCATATACGACTAAAATATTTACCATACAAATCGTTTTAAATGTTCACCATACAAATCGTTATAAAAACTAAAAATATAAAATACTAAAATAAAATTTAAAAACAAGCTTTTTTATAATGCCCTTTGAGGGGAATTTTTTTACAGAGTTTTTATTTTTAATTTTGTGTGGAAGTAAAAACGAAAGATTTTATATTTTATGAATTTTTTTTTTATTCTCAAAAAGTTTTATGCGTGTCAGAAATTAAATAAATACAGGGTTATAAATTTTATTCAAATGAAAATTTAAAGTTCTTCTTAATTAAAATTAAATTTTATAACTGCAGTTAAACACAAAATTCTGGGGACTTTGATTTATGTAAATTGGTATTTCTAGTCAGTCGACTAATCTTATTCTCATCTAATTCAGAGAGTATTGTCACCTTTAAGATAATTGTCGTCAAACAGGATGATTTTAAAATCTTAAATAATTTTATGATAAAAATATTTTTGTGCAATTTTGCTCCAAAGTTTAATATCGATGGCTTAATAAAGAAAGACGCTACACAGAGAGAATTTTGCTGGACGAGTTTTAGTGAAATTTTTCAGTAAACTGTTGAAGTTTTCTTCACAATATAAATGAAAAATTTGTGAAATTCGACGAAAAAGCTTCGTATATTTTATGAATATAGTTTTAGTGAAACTTTTTCATGGAGCGTATGAAACTTTAAGCAAATAAAATGAAATTTTTGATAATATTTTATGAAAAATTCCATTAATTCAATGAAAAGTATCAATGGACGAGTTCCCGTGAAACTTTATCGATTTTATGCAAAAATTCATTAATATCATGCAGATAATTCATTCAGTGTATCTTTATTCTTAATTTCTATAGAGGGGAAGGCAATAAAAGTATAAAAGCGGTGGAAATATTGTTTCTCAGAATGAAACTTTATATTAATACAAAAACAATAAAATAAAAAGTATAATCTAAGTTTTTCAGATTTCCATTTCCTCTAGTGGAATATTAATTCCAGTTAGGGCCTTTCTGCATTAAGCATTAAATTTATATACCAAAAATTTGAAAAGAGCAGCATGTTCGTTGTTACATTTAGGGAATTTCTTTTAACTATTATATTTATGTGTGATGGGTAATTTTAAATTTAAAAAGATAGATTCAAATAAAATAAAAACAATTTGAATTATAAAAAAATGTTTATGAAACTATTTGTATCAATATAGATTGGCTCAATGGGTAAGGCGATGAACTTCTAAACCAAAGGTCGTTGGTTCGAATCGTGTCTGGTGTTGGAACAAAACAAAATTGCTTTGAATTTAAAACGAAAGAAAATTAAATTAAAGAGAAATTAAATAAACAAAGAACGTGTGTGTTATGTGTGTAGTGTTTTGAAAATTGAAACAAAAAAAAAATTTAGAATATGAAAAAACAAACCAAAAAATCGTTTTTTTTTTACGTTTTGTCAGTTAGAAATTGATGATTGTTTTAACAGACTTTTCAATTATTTTTATTTCTTTTATGGATTGTTTAAACAATGTTCGAAAATAAATAGCAAAATAGTTTGAATATAATGAAAAATCAGTAGTCCTTTTTTTAATTGTGTTTTCAATTAATTTGATATGCATTTTAGGTTGTTTTTAACGATAAAATATTGTGAGTGTGGAGTCAATTTCATTTTTGATTTTTTTTTTACTGGCAAGGAAATGGAATTAAATTTTTCTTGTTATTATTAGAATGTAGGCACATAACATAATAAAAATTAAAAGTGTTATTTTGTATAAACCAATTACAGGACTTTGATTACTTTATTAGGAAAAGTTGCTTAGGTTTCGAACAATACTGTATATGTACAAATAAAAATTAATAAAATAAAAATAAGTAAAAAAAGTAACGCAAAAAAATATATTTTTTTCAATTAGTTTTCATTTAATGAATACTTTTCATTGTTCTAATGAAAGCGTTCTTTGGGGACTTTTCAATGAAAAAAATCATTGGATTAATGAACAAATTCATTAATACGATGCACAAAATTCTATCAGTGTAGGACATTTGATTAGAATACTGTTCTAGATTCCAGAGTATACCTAACTCAAAACCGAAATTAGTTTTAAAAGAAATAATTTGGATTTCAAGAGAATACTATCGGAAATACACTCAGGGAAAAAGGCTTTATCATATTTAGAAAACAGTTGCATTGGACGAAATTAAAAAAATTAAATTTTCATAAATACAATGAAAGTTTTCTTAAAATTTTATGAATTATGTTTCATAGCTTCTTTAAATTTCCATCCGTTATTTTATTTGAAAATAATCCATAACTCGAAAATTGAGAACGATTGTTATATGCAAAAAAAATTGTTAGTCTAGTGGAGTACTAACATACTTCAGCAATAAAATTGAGCCAGGTCCGAGAGCAGTTGCGGACCAGATCATATCAACAATATTTTTAAGAATTAGTTTCATATATATTTATAAAAGATTTCATTGGACGAAAACCTATGAAATTTTTGTCATATTATGAAGATTTTCATAAATATGGTGATGCTTTTCCTTTGAGTGTAGGACGGAAAGTCGAACAAGTTCTAAAACAAACATGAACTACCAAAATCTACACTTCCCTATTGGGGAACGCTTTATAGACGAAGCTGTAAAATCCCTGTTTACAAAAATAGAATCTTGAAAATGGATTCTGGTAGAGACAAAAAAAATACACGTGTGTTAGTGTTTTGAAAGATCACATCGGAATTTCATTTTAGCGGGGTTAAAATTTCCGCCCTTTTCCAAATGTTTATTGGCATAGGAAAACATGCGAATCTTTATTTTCTAGGTATAGGATGTGTCCAGCGAACTTATGTAAAACACTACAAAGAACAGTTTTGTGACTCTTCAATTAAAGGGACTTTTTTGGACCCTTTTTAAAAAGCGGCATAAAAGACCCGTAAGTTGAAGAGTTGGAGTGTTAAAATGTTGCACAAAAATGTTCCTCGTAGTGTTTTACATAAGTTCGTTTAACACATCCTATACCTAAAATGGAAGATTCACATTATTTCCTCCTAAAATCCAGGTTTGTTGGACATTTGAGCGCCAATTCGAAATAAGTGCGAGATTAACCTTTACACATTTTAACTGACTCTTTTTATAAAAAGAATCACACGAATTCGTTAAAACATTGTTGTAAAAAACACAAACTTAGAAACTTTTATATAAAAATTTTTAGCTGCATTTGTTTTACATAGAAGTCCTAACAAATTTGTGTAAAAATTTTGAATCACAAACCCCTTTTTAGAAAGGGACAAAAAAGCCCCGCAAGGTGCTTAGATCTAGTTCTAACGGTACGGGATCCGGTTGATGTATGAACGGTAAGACCAAACTCGGATAATCTGGCTGCTCTTAAGGCACTTGAAGATCTCTGATAATGGAGTATGGAATTTGGTTTATATTATTTATATATAGTATTCCAGACAAAGAAATTGCGAACTTTTTTGACAAACATTGGCTCGAATTTTACTTCTACAATTACGGATCCACAGATTAGTATTTTAAAGAAATATATAGTCCTTTCGGCCGACTCCTGAGGGAGATTGTCAATTTAGTACACTCATAGAAATAAAACTGTAAAAATAGCAGAAAAAAACTAAAAATTAGTTAAAAATGATGCTGCAGAAAAAACTGTTAAATTAACAAATTTTTTTGCTAAATACTAGTAAAATAAGAACAAAAAAAATAAAACTGTGAAATGTACAGAATTTTAGTTATATTTAAGTTAACTTTTAGTTAATTGAAAATGACAAATTGTAGTTTAAAATCTGCAGAAACTTACATATTTAAATAAAAAGTTAGTTTTATTACAAAGTCTTTTCTATTTATTTAATGTTGTTTCTGCTTGACTTTAAGATTCTTTTCTGAGTGTATATTTCAATACTGAATTGCATAAAAAATCGCCTTCAATGGATAAAAAAGAAGATATTCCCTGCTGTTCTGAGTTTAGAGGGTTTTGACTTAAAATGGATTTCTAAAAGCACATGGAATTAAAATATTCGGAAATTTGCTGTTTTGGTATTCACATGTTAAGTGCGTTCCCGTACGTACCTAAAGTTATCGAAATTTACCCAAAGTTACCGAAATTTACCCAAAAGCGTTCCCGTACTCGAAAATTGGATAAATGATAGCGCTAATGAGATTGTATTAGTGTTTCTCTTTTTACCAAAATTTACCCAGACTTTTTCTTCGGGTAAACTTTGGTAAACAAAAAATAATTGTGAAAATAAATTTGAAATTTTGATTAAATCATTTTTTCTTCTCCTTCCTCTTTTTTTTTGATTCCGAAAGAAAATGTTAAAATTTATAGGCAGTTTTAAAATACAGTGAACTCGCGATAATATGAACTAATTAAAACCAAGCCTGTTCATATTTGCAGGATTGTTCATATTTGCGAATGGTATGAAAAGTTAGTAAAAAAAAGTCATATACTTGTCACATAAAGTTTCTTTCTATATAAATGAAAGTTTTATTTGTTTCAAAATTAATCTTTATTAAAAGGAACTTTTTTCATTCATATGTACGAACAAACAAATTAACAAGAATGAATGTAAACCAAAAATATAATGCACATATAAATTCATTTTCTGCCTCAATTTCGAGAAAAAGTTATAAGCGAAGAAATCGATTATCCTCTTTTGCTGTTTCTTTTGCTCAAGTACTCTTAAAATTGCCCTCTTCCGTAACTCCCTCAAAACATTTAAGGCCCGTTGTTCAACCTTTTTACTTTCAGCCCACTGCAATTCATTATTAAAGATGTCGACAGCTTCCCTGACTTTAAGTCTTTTTTGGTTCCTCCACACAATCATATTCGTCGGACATTTCTTATTCTATTTCATGATCGTTATATTCAATAGAATCCTCCTTTCGTTATTTAAAGTTCAAAGCTGTAGATTCAACCTATAGTGAAATACAGAATTACATACATACTCGTACATAAAGCTTTTTTAATGTAATTGTTGGCTTTATAAGCATTTTGGATTGACAGCCAAAGACATTTTAAATATGTAATAAATGCAAATTACTCGGGTATTCCCTAAATTACAATACTATGCGGTTGAAATTCGCACACATTTTTCAAAAGATGTTGTTCATATTTTAAAGCGTTTGCACAAAGTTCATATTTTAGAGTATTCAATGGTAGAGAAAAAGCGTTCATATTTTGGGATGTTCATATATTAGGATGTTCATATTATCGCGAGTGCACTGTAATCTTTTTATGTATTAAATGTTCTACAAATTTCAATATTTTAGTGAAAATACAAAGAAAAAGTTTCAAAATTTTGTTCACAAATGTTTTTTTAATAATTTAATAAATAGGAAAAAAGTGCATTCGTTCTTACGAATATTTCACAAAAATTTTTGTGGGTGTGAATCACAAAACAACAAAAATGTTCGGAATGTTCCACTTTAGAATTTCTTTATGTGGATTCGGAACTGAGAACAGCGCCGATTAGCAACGAGCATGAAATCCCAAGAGATTGTAGGATACTCAACCTCTGTTAACTAACCTCTTGCCGAGTCTGGCGATGCTTTGAAGAAATTTTACAATAGTTGAGTCTTATTATTGCGGTTAAATAATGTTATCAATAAATTTTTCAACAAGTGTATAAAAATATTGTAATTGGCAAAAGTGCAGTTTAGGGGTTTCGTCAAGGAAAAAATATGACCCCCTCTGGAATTAAAAAAAAAAACAGAAGTTAATTTTGGAAGGGACTCGGCCCCGGCAGTTATGAAATTTTCTTAATACGCAAACACATGTGCAAAAATTGTGATTTCCCACATTATCCCACTCCCTTAAATAGACTATATTTCCCTATACTTTCACCGTTTAACCTTGTAATCCGGACCCCGCTAATCCGATTTATTTGCAAATACACACAGTAATTTCAACTCATTGTAAACTCTTAACCCAGATTGATTTCAGATTTATATTAAAGTTAACAGTATTTCTAAAATAAGCATTTCTAAATCGTTTAAATGCCACACTATAAAATAATGATATTCGTAATCCATTGATCTTTTCAATTTTTAAAGTTCCAAATTTAACACAGCCACTTTGAGTTGTGGCCAAAAGTGACAAATCACTACATTTACTATAAAAACCAATTCCAACAAAACGTCAGCCACCAAAAAAGTGACCACGAACACATGTTTCTGGCTGAAGACAAAAACAACTACAAATTTATGAACATGTTTACAATCAGCCATCCAAAAAACCGAGTTGTATACAACAAATAGGACTCATGCAGCAAAAAGGATACTTTACTGATAGAATGTTTGTTGGCGTTGTAATCGTATAACTTTTTAAAATATTGTATGAATTTAATATAAATAAAATGCAACACAACCGACGACCTTCAACACTATGGTATATGCAGAGATTCAAAAAGAATCAGCAACTGCATAATTTAGTTTCCCATACAAAATAATATAGTCAGGACATAAAACACCAACCAACCAAACCAACAAATAGCAAACAAACACTACTGGACCAATTCACACAGAGAGTCCATGTTAGGGTATTCAAACGGTTAAACGTTACTCGAATGAATGTCTTTTAAATAGAGTCGTTAGCAGAGAAACAACCCAGCCGCCGTGAGCCGTTTAAGCCGCCGCCGCCGCCGATTTTTTTCGGCTCATTTCGGCTGGGAGTATCAATTTTCCAAAATAAAAAAATTAAAAACAAATGTCATTTTAAAACAAGTTTTCTACTTCATCATTTCCTGAACCATCAAGAGTAAAAAAGAAATAAAAGAACCAGTTTTGTAGTCAGAGCTAAGAACGATTTTTGTCAAAAATATTTCTTAAGTTGGAAATTTTGTTTAAAAATTTCTATTTTAGGTAAAATTTAAAAAAAAAATTCGTTCTTCGTTCTAACTATAAACCTGCAGACCCTAAATTTTTATAAATACAATTTTTTTAAGACAATCCTGTTAAAGGCTTATAAAAAGAGCTAATTTTGAAATTTGGTGTTCACATTCGTGATATTCATCCTAAAATCTTTCAGTATTGATATGTCGCATGCCCCATGCTTTTTTAGTGTTGTACTGTGTAATATATAGGGCGCTTATTATTTTCTTCGTTTTATTTCGTGTATAAAAAGCTTTGTGAAAGTAAAATGAATATATCGGCGCTGTTCTCAGTTCCGAATCCACATAACGAAATTCTAAAGTGGAACATTCCGAACATTTTTGCTGTTTTGTGATTCACATCCACAAAAATTTTTGTGAAATATTCCGTGTATAAAAAGCTGGGTGGAAGTAAAAACGAATGCACTTTTTTTCTATGAAATATTTATTAAATTATTAAAAAAAAATTGTGAACAATATTTTGAAATGTTTTCTTTGTTTTCACTAAAATATTAAAATTTGTAGAACATTTAATACATAAAAACATTATTTTAATATACCTGTCTATAAATTTTAACATCTTCTTTCGGAAGAAAAAAAAAAGAGGAAAAAGAAGAAAAAATGATTTAATCAAAATTTCAAATTTATTTTCACAATTGTTTTTTGTTTATATTTACATCAGCTGTGTTACCAAAGTTTGCCCGAAGAAAACGTCTGGGTAAATTTTTGTAAAAAGAGAAACTTATTCACTCTCATTAGCGCTCTCATTTACCCAATTTTCGAGTACGGGAACGCTTTTGGGTAAATTTAGGTAACTTTGGGTAAATTTCGTTAACTTTGGGTACGTAGGGAAACGCACTTAATATGTGAATACCAAACTCAGAACAGCAGTGTATATTTTTTTGCAACAATATGTAAATATTTTAAAATTTGTAAATAAATGCTAAAAGTTTAAAAAAGTTAACAAAAATGAAACACATGTTCTGACGAATGTTTCTTCGTGTGTAGGCAGCATTAAATTTTATATAAACCCAGTGAAGAAACGGTAATGACATATCATTATTTTTTGGACTACCAGTAATGACACCCGCTGACCTTCTGTATTATTTTAAAACATATAATAATGAGTTACTGATAACTACTTATTTTTATCATTATTTCAAATAGAAAATAATTTTTTAGATTTTTTTGAAAATTTTTTGAAATCTATTTTTAGACTCAATATTTTTTAAACTCTGGTAAGGATATATGTAACCACATATTTTTTGATTTTTGTATGTTGGCGAGTAAGCTTACTTGTGTGCAGCAGGTCAATTGTGTTTTCATCTATTAAATATTACATGTCGATATAGCTCAGATGGTAGAGTTGTTGACTGGCAATCTGTAGACCCAGGTTCGATTCCCGCACCAGCAAATTTTATTAAAAAAAAAATACAATAAAAAATATTTTTTTTATATATTTTATTTTTTAGAAAATCTATTTTTAGACTCATTATTTTTGTCAGTACTGGTAAGCACATAGGTAACGATATATTTTTTGATTTTTCGTATGCTGGTGTGTAACGACAACTCATTATTTTTCGCGACATCGCCATATAAAGGTAATAAGAAATTTAATAACAAAAGTAACTAGTTACCATTACCAAGTATGTAGTTACATAACCACATATCTGGTAATGATTTTCTACACTGGGAATGGATGATATGTATAAACATTCGTTTTTTTTTAACTTCTATTTACGAAATCATTTGAATTGTAATTTTTTGTGTTTTCAATATATATGTACAAGGTGGCGCAAAAGTAATGTCATAATGTGAAATAAAAAAAAATGAGTTTTGTTTTCACGAAAAGTTTATTTCAAGATGTAAAATTTATTAAGGCCCGTTAACTTATCTCAATTTATACCCTGGTTAAGACCTCTACTAGCCTTAACCATTGGTAAACATCTTTTTTGAATAACTTATCAAAATTTTAACCAAGCATTTCTTCTAACCAATGCTAAAATTTAACCATAAAAATTTCTGTGGTTAAGAAACTTAACCAAGGCTATTTTAGAACAATTCACCCTACATAAGATATTTTAATACATTAGACTTGTAATGATGATTATTAAAAAAATTTAAAGCGCAGCTCTAGCCAAACTTTGACTAAGAATCGTTTATGACACATGTAAGTATTTTTGATGTGCATTTCCCCCACTTTACCAAAACTTATAAAAATTGCATCAGTACTTAAAATCGTGCACAGATTTTTGCTATTTAGGATTTAGGTTTCTGTGATAGCTTACAGAAATTGGCCTCATATTTTATGCGCGAATCTTTCCGCTGTTGTCTCGATTAGCACGAAATACTTATTAATAGTTCCAATAATCCACTTTTATTTTATAGACTTACCAAATGGATTTAATTAAATCACCTCTCGTAGTATGCAAAAAGCCACAATCATTTTATAGCATTTAGCGACCGCGAATCTTAAAAAAAACGACGTGGTCAAGTGTATTATTTTTTTTACGACCAGAAACACACAAAAAACCGCGAGAAAAACTTTTAATTTTCCCGTATTGAAAAAAAAATTTTTTGTTATTATTTTTTGTTTTTCTTTTTGTTTTTATTCTGACATTTCATACTAAGGTTAACTACCCAGAGTTAAAATATTGATAAGTTATTATGGTTAAATTTTCATAGGGATAAATATTTAGTATTGGTTAGTTACCCATGGTTAAGGTAAAGTTAACTTCTCGAGAAAAGTTAATGGGCCTAAATCAAGTAATAAGGGCCAATCACTTTTTCACTGCAAATGTTACACCAAACAGAGATGCAATGCCTCTTCTTGCATTTCATGTGGGTTCTCTGTGCCCCAGAAATGCATATTTTGTTTGTTAACATAACCACTTAAATGGAAATGGGCATCGTCACTCATTATGATTATGGCCACGAAATCATCCTCTTCTTGCACCAAGTTTAACAAGTTTAAGTTCTAGGTCGAACATGCAATACGAGGCCGTCCACTTCTTGCGACATCTCTAGTAGACCCAGTTTGCACTGGGCGCTCAGCCAAATATTTAATTGTTCGGGCAAATGGTACACAACGACAAGGAAAACGACGACGAAATTCACGCTGCGTTAAAACAACAAACCGAAACTTGGTCAAATAAGCAGTAACAATAATTCCACGTTTTTCAAGTGTGTATTAAAGACGTGCACTTGTATATCTTAAAGTATTTCCAAAACAAATATACCATATACATAACTGTTACTATTGGTATAAATAAGAGAAGAAGTGTTACTGATATTGTTATGTTTTGTTTCGACGCACTCACTTTATTCATAAACACAATACATGTTATTTCTTGTTTGTATTGAGTGAATCATTTATTTGTTTCTTGTTCTCAAATACTTATTGTACCACAAATATTTTCAAGTAATTGTTGTGGAAACAAATAATCAAGTGACTAAAGATTAAATTTGTTGTGAAATTTGTATTTAAAAATTAATAAAATTCAATTAAAACAAAAAATTGTATTTAATTTAAATAAAATTAGTGAAAAAGAGGTCGAAGGAAGACATGGGGTTGATTTGGTCGAAATTTTCACAATATATTTATTGGCAGCGTACAATAAGTATCTATTGTACAATCTTCATTATCTGTTTTATTTGTTTGAGCATACTATAGTAAAACAAATATATTACGATCATTCTCTCTTTATTCATTTACACACAATCAACTAGAAAGAATAACAATATCAACTATACCACAAACACTAAACTAAATCAGTAGACATACCGAAACTTGAACAAGCAGTTCTATCTGTGAACGTGTTTAGTGTGTATCGCTGCATTGCTTGTTGTCAAATAATTCTCCATCTGTCTACAACATAGATGTCAAAGCACAATGACATTTGACGCCATTTGCAAAAATTAAAGCACATTCACATTATAACATTACTTTTGCGCCACCTTGTACATATGAAACCTACAAAAAATGTGTAATTTTTAAGAAAAAGTAATGAAATAAAATTATTGAAATTATTCGAGTTAGCGAGTAAGTTCAAACTCTTAAAATCGAGTTACTCGGTTACTCAAACAAAGCCAAAACCGAGTAATTTGAATACCCTAATCCATGTCATACTTTGTGTATATTGCCATCCCAATGATGTTGGTGATACTTTTTGCAATGATGATGTTGTTTTTACTATTCTGCCCTTAACGTTTTTAACATGCGGCCGGAAATGCATTATAACGTTCATTTTTTGCTGTAGTTATTTGTTTTTTCTATATGTTAACTACAAAAGTGCATGTAGCAACATGATTGTCATGTACAAGTAGTAAAGTGTAAATGGAAATCTAAAAAAAATATATCAGGAATATGTGCCGAAAATTTGGGAGTGAGAAGGAAAAAAGAATTTCGTCTGCCAACCAACACGTCACGCCTGTACTTGACATATTTACTCGTTATGGCGCAATTTGTAAATTGTCTCTTGATTATGGCAGGGTTTGTTTTATGATGGTAGTAAATGAATTTAAACTAAAGGGAAATACTATAGGTTTCCGGTTTGACCGAATGGCATATTTTATATTATAAAACACAAGTTGCAATTTAACTTTAAAAATACTGTAAATATATAAAAGTAAACTGTGAAAAATACCCAAAACGTGGTGATAGGTAAAATTTTTATCTCTAATTCACACACACAAAGTAAGAATATGTATTTTTGTTAAAACAATTTTAAAAAGTTTTAAGAAATCGAAAATTTTGGTCGCAGGGCGCCAAATGTTAAGTTATCAGATTTCTTCAATTTCGCACCACATAAATTTTAGATCTAGTGCTATAATAATCCGAACAATAAATGGAGATTTTAAGGAAACACGTTTTCTTTATACAAACAAATTCCGCTCTACAGCACATAGAAAAATAATGTTAAGTACAATTTCATAATATATTCCCAATGATCATAATATTTTCCCAATTATAATATTATTTTTATTTATTTAGTGCAAATAAAACTTAAAGTCTCTTAAAACACATCAACAATAGTACATTAACATAATTAAATAGAATTAAATTAATAATTTAACACAATTGCAATTGTTATAATAACTTAAATATACAGTGCACAAAGAAAAAAGTTGGACACATTATATATTAAAATGAAACGAGCTGTAATCAATATAAAAGACAAAAAACGAAAAAAGGTATTGAAAAGCATAAAATTACTGTTAATATTACCCAGGGGTATATATATATATAATCCTTTAATTCCCAGTAGAACATAGGGCCGCAACAAATGTTCTCCATTGTATTCTATTGGTAGACATCATTTTCATCTCACTCCAGGACACACCATGCTCTCGCAACTCGTTCTCTATTTGGCGTCTCCAAGTGTTCGCATGTCTGCCAGGTCTCCTGGATCCTTGGGGGTTATATTCAACGGACTGTCGAGTTAAATCATCCGCTGGCTTTCTCATTGTGTGCCCTAGCCAACGAAATTTACGCAATCGGATATTCATACTTAAAGGAATTTGATTGGTTAAGTTCCACAAATCCCGATTTGATATCGTGTCAGGCCAGAATATCCCAGCAAAATATTGGTAATGACACCTCATTACTATCTGCATTACCAAAAATGATATATCATTACCTTTTGCATTATTTTATAATATAAAATAATGACTTCCTAATAACGACCTATTGTATTCACTGTTTCTAAATATAAAATAATGACTTACTCGTAATAGTTTAAATAAGTTCTTTTTACACCGTTAAATTTTATATATTTTTATTTATTATATGTAAATATGTTTTATGTTTAAATTTTTATGACGAGTCCTAAAATTACACACTAGAGAAAACTTACATTTTTCTGAATGTATTTCCTTAAGCTAATAGTATTTGCTTAACTCCTTATTTTTAAGAATCAAGTAAGCAATCGGATAACCACTTGTTAATTAAAATCTCATAACTACTTATTTCTATTTTTTCGTAAGCGAGCGGGTAAGCGTGACTACTTATAAAAACGACCACGCCAAACAAAAATAATGAGTTTAGACGCCAAAAAATAAGTTGTGCGGAGCTATGAATTTCTATTATATAACCACTTATTTGGTAATGAAAGATTTTGCTGGGATCCTATGTATATGCCTGAGGCAGCGGTTTACAAAAGCTTGCATACAACTCATTTCACGACTCGAAATATTCCAGGTTTCACAGCCATACAGAAGCACAGATTTCACGTTGCTATTAAAAACCTTGATTTTGGTGTGATTTGAGATATTTTGCGATCTCCAGAATTTATTAAGCATGCCGTATGCTTGCTTTGCCTTGCACAGTCTATTCTGTATATCTTCTTTGCTGCCCCCTCTTTTAGAAATTATACTCCCCAGATAACAGTAGATTCAACATCATCAATGGGTTGTCCCGAAAGCTGGAAGTTCGTGTCGCATGAAGAATTCATGCGCATTGATTTAGTTTTGTTGATGTTAATTTGTAAGCCCGCTTTGGCCGCATGTGTAGCAAAGGCTTGAATCTTGGATTGCATGCTAGAGAAGCGGTGGGATAGAAGACAGACGTCATCTGCATAGTCAATATCATCTAACCCATCATGAAGGCCCCACGAAAAACCATGATGCATATCCATACAGTGGTTCATATCTACGTCAAGTACTATATTAAACAGTAGTGGAGACAAAACACAGCCTTGACGAACACCTACGTTTACTCTGATGGGTTTGCTTGCTGAACCCTCATGGAGTATGGAACAAAATACCCAGGGGTATGGCATCACAAAAAAAAAATAAGTTATAAAAATATCGTTTTCACTAGATGGCACTTTTTTAAAGAAACTGACAATTTTCTTTTTTATTTAACTTTAAATAAAAACAAACAACAAAGCAAAGAGACAAACGGATATCTCAAATTTTATTATTTGAATGTGTTCCACGTTGTTTTTTCCTTATTTTGAACAGTTTTTAGCAGTTTTTGAGATTTTAAATATAGGCTCAACTGATACTAATTATAGCGCCCTCTACCGGTGAGTAGTGTAAGTTTTGATTTTCTATCTCTATAATTAATAGTCTCTGATTTTACGTACAATGTGCTACAACATATTAAAAAGAAATTCAAATAACATTGTTGTTATTTGAATTTCACTTTAAAAATTCAAAGTGTCCAACTTTTTTCTTTGTACACTGTATATATAAATCGGCTTCAAATAACATGGTCAACGAACTAAAATTCGAATTAGTTTCCCAATGAGCAAATTGTAGTCATGTAGAAAATGTTGTGATTATTTAGGATCAAATTATGATCAATGGGAACATGTTATAATCATTTCGTGCCACAGAAATATAGTGAATCCTTAATATCTACATACAAAAGATAGAAATAATTAAGGTTTAAAGATAAGTATTATCAATTATATTTTAATTGATTTTGCGCACTAATTACTGAACTAATTAAACAATTTATATATGTAACTGATTCAGTTAATCGTTTTTCAATACAACGCATAGGAAAAAACATGATAAAGCATATTTCTGGTTGCCCTGGTCAACACAAACAAGAAATTTATCCTCGGGGATAAAGTAACATTCAATCGGATCTAAAAAGTGCTAAGCAGGATCTAGCGGTACCAATCCGGACCATATATCAAATTTAACTTGGTATATGGTTGGTTTGAAGAAAATTTTGAAGGCAGGTCAAAATTTTTCTGGTCCATAAAATGAAAAAAGTTATATTTTCTTCGTTGTTAGTTGCGTTTGGTTGAAATCAATATCATTACTCATGATCTCATTTTTGTTAACAAAATAATTCCCCTATACTTAATAATATTCCTATACTTAATTCCATGGGTGTTGTTCAAAGCCCGCGTTTGAAGTTGGCCATGCTGAGCATATTATGAGGAAAATATTTAAAAATTTCCGCATTTTATAATATAGTGACTATTACACATGTTTCCAAAAAAAAATTTATTTGTTTCAAACTTAATTGTACTGCAGTGGGCCAAGATTACTTTATGGGAATTTTATAAATATTTTTTCCATAATATGTTCAGTACTATCACACTTTTGGGCCCTATTTGGCTTAGAAAAGTATAGTACAAAGGCCAACTATAAACGTAAAAAAATCAGATATTCGGGACAGACTACTTTTTTTAATGTCTTATTCGATGGCGTATTATAAAAGTTTTATTACTCCTTTTCTTAAACAAATGAGACTCATCGTACATACAGACATATAAAATGCCAACCAAATTGATAAGTCTATTTTGGTTGATACAACCAATAAATTCTGTTAAACAATATTTAAAGGTAACTCCAGAATATTATTTTTTTCTCTCTCTCTTTTATGTTAGACTAACTCTCAGGGAATGCCCTACTAACGCAGTGCATTGTATTGGTATTAGGAAAATAGGTTATGGGGAGGAGGAAAGAGGGAGTAGTGTTTCAAGAGATTATTTTTCATGTTTTTTTGGATTTTAGCACATTTAATTCATTTAATGCAATTATTGTTTATCCCGATAAAAATAAATTGAAATGCTTGTGCAAATTTAAACGTAACTGCCAATTATAGAAAACATACAATTTTCATTTATTGGTTATACATAAATATATGTCACTACAATGCTAGATCTGTCAAAACAACAGAGTAGTATTTTGGAAGATGACAAAGCAAATTGTCGTAAAATTTTGTTGTTGTTTTTGTTTTTTCTTTGATATTTTAAATGACGAGAACAAGAAATTCTCATTGAGTTTGTGATTTAAACTAATAAATATTTCTATAAATTCTAAAACATCGTCCCCTGACGATTTCCTAAGGCAATAATGAAATCCGGATATGGGCATGCCTTCAACAGATTATTTTTCACAATTTGCCAAATAAGTTTATGGATTTTAGCACATTTAATTCATTTAATGCAATTATTGTTTATCCCGATAAAAATAAATTTAAAATTTGATTTAAATTTCTCTACATTGTAGGTAACAGGGAAGACTTCAGCGGAGAATTTATTCCATATACGGCTGTTGCGAATGATAAACGAATTCTCTCTGTAATGCGCTGTGCGATCTACTGGACAATCGACTACAAATGGATATGCTCTACTTGATAAAAAACACAGGCTCTGGGGACAAGTTCTCTTACCTCAGCACAACACTTCCCGTGGTAATATAGATAGAACAGAGCCATACAACCCACATTCCGAAGATACTCCAATGAGTCAATAGAGCTGGATGCCCTACTGTCATTGATAAGCGCCGATGCCCTCCTTCGACTTCGACTTCGAAGCTCCTGCCCATACATTGGAGTTGTATTCCATCTTCGGTCGGATATATATAAATGATAAATGGTATAAATAGTGAGTAAATCGGATGGAGTGAAGTACTTCTTGCACCGATGTAGATAACCTAGACACTTGAATGCTTCTTTCGACACCTGAAAGACATGCTTATTTCAACGGACATCACTCTGGATTTTCATGCCCAGAACGTGAAGAGTATCCGATTCCTCAATATCGATATCACACACATGTGCAGATGGCAGTGTTGACCCCACAGATCTATGAATTAATATTTTGTCTCGCGTGCATTAAAGTCGACCTTATTCGCTCGACCCGACTCAGGGATTGTAGAAAGGTTACGATTTAGTGTGTCATTCATAATTTGCTTTTTGCCTCCAATCTCTTCAAGGCTTGGAATAAGATTTAAGGAAAATTAATGACAAATGTTGCTGTCATCTGCGAAAGAGTAGATACCCAGTCAGAAATCGCCAGTGGTACAAAAAATCAAGCACTGGCATACCACTGGGTAATTACGGTATTAAAAATAAATGACTGGCAGAACACGCATTTGGGACGCTTTGCCAGCGTTTGCGAAAAGCGTTTTACCAGTATTTGTTTTACAAAAATTTCGGTGGTTTATAAAAAAAACCACTGGCATAGAATTGGCTTAGAGTGATATGCCAAGGTTTGCAACCAGTGGTTATCCAGTGCTACCTAGCCAATGCTACCAGGCGTACAAAAATCAATTCACTGGAAAACCAATGATTTTATAAAAATGCTGACGCTTCGTTAAAAAATGTTTGTAGTCGGAAGGTTCCGAGTTCAAATCCGGTTGCAAACAAAACATTTTTTTTGGATTTTTTTTAATTTAAAATTTTTTTTGTTTTAAAAAATCAATTTTTTTGTTTGTGGGAAAGCTCCTTCAAGACCAACTTTTTTTTTGCCCTCCCAACACTGGCATACTAGTTACAAAAAATTCTTTGCCAGTACTAGCATTTTGGCACAGCCAGTAGTTGTCCAGCTATTATCACTCATTTATGTGTTTAGCCATTAAATATTATATGTCTCGTTAGCTCAGTGGGTAGAGCAATCGTCTGCCAATCTGACGGCCTGGGTTCAAATCACGGCAGGACCAAAAAAAATACATATGAACTTTTTTTAAATTTTATTTTGGAAAATATATTTCCAGACCACCTATTTATTGGTTTTACCAGCGTTTTGCCAACGTTTAAAAATTTTGTTCCTCCAGTGCTTTTCCGGCGCTTTTTGAACAGCCGGTCCTTTCGTCTAATGATGTTATCATTTTGGGAATGGAAAAGCACTTTTTGCCAGTACTTGTACCACCTGTTAAAGTGCTTTGCCACCGCTTTCCCGTTTGTATTTTTCTGACTGGGTAGGGTTGAAAGTTTAACCAAGAAGATCATTGAAAAATATAAGAAGTAGGGAAGGAGAAAGAAATCTGCGGTACAGCTGAAACTGGTCGGATGAAACTCCATATATAACAACACAGATAGTGCGAGCTCTGAGAAACCTCGAAATAAAACGAGCGAAGTCATTACCCACACCAAAAGCAATAAGCTTTGATACAAGTGCCCCGTGCCATACACGATCAAAGGCCTTTGAAATATCCAGAGCAACCACTTTGCTCTCTTCAAAAGGGTGAATGGAACGACTCCAACGTTTCGAGAGGAACGCTAACAGGTCTCCCGTTGAACGATTTCTACGGAAGTCATACTGTCGGTCATTAAGAAGTGAATTACACTCTAGATAATTCACAAGATAGTAGTTAGCCATACTATCCATCGCCTTATATAGCGCAGATAGCCGCACCCTTTTTAGGGATTAGCCGGGCAATCTTCCAGCATGAAGGGAAAACTCCCGCATGGTAAGAAGCATCAAAAAGGTTAGCCAGTGAACGAGCTAGTATCGAAGAGCATTGTTTCAGCACCAGTGCTGGTATACCATCCGGCCTCGATGACTAATTTACATAGAGGTCAGCAAGAACTCTTTTAACTGCTCGAGCTCGAAAGAATATCTTAGGCACAGTACACGATACTCTTTCTAGTTCGGGCACTAGTTGATCGCTTTTTGGTAGGAATGAATTACCTGCAAATATCTCAGCCAAAAGTGCGGCCATATGCTTCTTGCAGGAGTAAAAGGAACAAATATATATATCTCAGCCAATAGGATAGCCTTATCAATTGGTTCAGTGAATATTTGGTCATCCTTTATAAGAGTTGGGATAGCTGAACTAGCATTATCCTTTACTCTTTTAACCAATGACTAGAAACTCTTATTACCCCGAGGAGCAGTAAGAACTTTAGTACAACAACGTTGTTCGTAAAGAAACTTTTCGTTTTACCTTGGATACTCGTATCCGCCCGTTTGCGAATCATATCAGTATTGGCGTTTTTGTTATCACGCCAGTTATTGAACGCTAACTGTGTGGATCTGACTGCGTTTCTGCAAGTCAGGTTAAACCAACATTTATCTACTGGTTTAGCCGAAGTTTTCTTCGAAGGAATGAAAGATTTCAGTTCGAGCAATACAACATGTTCAACCAATTTCTCGTTTCTCCTAGTAGTTGAAGGTTGACCTCATTACTGGTACATCGAATTGTTCATGGCGTGTTTGATGGCATTTTTTAATAGTTGTTGTCACAGGTTCCCTGCCATGGATTCGTATATATACTGGTCTCAGGAATATTTCTTTGCCAATGGATAGGTTCAACGCAATACTTAATGATTTTCTTCAATACTAATAGTCTTCAGAAAGCATGTTAGGTCAATACTTTCTCTTTTTACTCTCAGATTTCGCAAATTCAAAATTGTATTTCCTTACCTTCATCTTTCCCTTAACATTGAGGGCGCTGTGGTGTAATGGTTAGCGCGTTGGACTGTTACACGTGAGGTTGCGGGTTCGAGCCCCATCCAAGGTAACATCAATTTATGAAAAATAGTAATATGTATGAGTTTTTTCTATACATATCGCAGCGTCCGCCTTCGGTGTTCCCATAGCACTTAACCCCACCGAAGTAAAATAATATAACAGGGCTGAATGAACTAAAAAGCTTCAACAAAGTTCGCCAACTCACCATCAGATGGCGCGCAACAACTGTTCTAAAAAATTCAACATCTCGCGCAATTACAGTGTTGCCATATTTGAAGCCCTTCATCTTTCACCACCTTTCACTTCTTCTCTATCGCCTTTCCAAAGGAAGCAACACGTTAATTAATAGGAAGAATTTCCTCAGAGTTGCATCTCTTTAAAAAAAAAAAAAAAAAAAGTCTCTGCAAGATCTTAAGGTTCCTTCAATACAATCTCCGACATTGCACTGCCATAACAACTCTGCTGTGACAAAAGATTTTTTCGCAACAGAATTACGAGGTTATGGCAACCGTATCAATTCGGTTAGAAAAAATTTCGGTTGTCAAAACGAAAGTGTTATGAGCGTGTAGCTCGTCTCTTCTCTAACTTTTCTTCATACCGTATGGAAGTTAGCTTAAGACTGGAAGGTTCCCAATGTTAAACTAAAGCCGTAAAAGATGGCGGCTAATAACCTTGATAATTATCGCTCTATTACAATATCATACGCGCTATCGTGTGATATTCTACAGTAGAACTGTTATCGTTAATTTTGGAATGCTGAAGTCAGCCCTTTTATCCAATAGGGAAAAAAGCTGCATAGAGAGAGCTTTCTGGATAAAATTTCAATAAATTCCCTTTACGCAATAATTCATTAACATTATGCGGATAATTCATTAAAATCATGCAGATAACTCACTCAATGTGTCACAGCAGACCCCTATGTACACCTAAGGGGCCTAGAGACGATTCTTTGGATGGCCAGTTCCCTACTTGGGTCATCGATGATCTATCTACCCTACCGGTCCGCTAGTCCGGTAATCCTGCGGAAAGACAAAACAGGGGAAAAGAGCCCTAAAATGTCAAATTTACCGGTTCCTCCATCCATCGCAACACACCGCTAACAAAATGAAAAAAGAAACTACACAAAATTTAACAACAGAAAACTAAAATCGAAAAAAACCCTCCACCCGTGTAATAACATAGCCGTGTAGGCACTTGGGCAATTCCTGAAGCGCTTTCGTCCTGCTGATGAGTCCCTTTGGCAGGGGACCGTGGAACCCCTGTGAGACGCATATATAATATGCTCCCGAACATAACAAACCAAATCCTAAATCCGTCAAAAAAATCGCTCAAGTGACAAGGAAAATCGTATTCTAGGGATCAAAATAAGAAACTTTGCCCCAGGAACCATACCTCTAAAACGAATTCTGAAGTGGGGTCGTACAAATAGTGCTGATTTGAAGCTTTGTTTGATATTATCACTTATTTAATTGAGCACATCCGTTTGTAGTCGACTGTCCAATGAATAAGAAAGATACCATCTTAAAAGAGCTTTTGATACCACGAGTTCCAATCCTCCAATCTATAATGTACGATTTTAAGGGAAATAATGTATAGAGCTTAGAGTAAATAAGTAATTTAATTATAATTTAAAATGTAACTTAATATCTTTATTGTAAACTAAACATTATAGTAATTTGTTTAGAAATAAGGTTTAGCCGTTTTACAACGTGTTGTTGAGTTTTTTTTTTTTACTGGACAATTAACTTCAGCTGGCCACAGCTACTGTATTATTCACTTTTAACTGACCATTAACGTACAATTTGTTTTATTTAGTTTTTTCTGTTCGGTCGAAAAGAAGACTATGTTGTTGCTTCTCTTTGGCTTTGTATGGGGATAGAAAAATTGTGTCGCCTCAACTTGGTGGCAACATATTGTAAACATTTTTTGACATTTAATTGTTCATAAATTCTTATTGGAAAGCTATGAAAGTCAATGTTATTGCATGTAAACATCTTGTGTTGTAAATTAAAAAAATTTAATATCTCTGTAACTAAATATTTACACAAGTTCGAGCAAAAATTGTTAACAACAATTTTTAAGAATTTATGTAGAATTATGTTTGATTATGTATTAAGTGATAAATTTGACATACATACAATATGCATAAAGATTTTCAGACATGGATTAAAAAGTTCGTCGCCTCACATACAAATGGCGGGTTTAGTATCAAGATTGTTTGACTTTTCAATAGGGCCAACCTTAACTACCATTCAGTAAAAATGTTATGACACTTCGATTAATAGAAAAAAAGATTATCGTTAAGAAACAACAAATACTCCTGATAGACAAAATATCCCCCTGAATGACGCTAGGAATATCCTGTTAATTGTAAGAGACTTGTTTTTTCTTTAAGTCATTGATGCATAACAGGGCATCAAATCCCGCTGTTTTACCCACCTACCCCAAATCTTTCAAGAAGAAAACCCTAAAACTGAAATCACCGAAGTCTACCATAGTAGTAAAATAGTGTTATGTAGTCTGTTATACAAGAGCAGCTAGTTACACCTTCTGGTCACGCACATCTTACCACTGAATTTCGTTTGACAAAAGCTTATTTAAATACAAATTATAACGGTATTTTTTGCTGTATCGGAATTATATCAATTTACCTGTGCAAGAAACTTCAAATTAAAAATAAATACGGAATATTGTAAAAAAACAATCTCTATATATAAAAGAATAACGTGACTGACTGACTGACTGACTCAACATCGCCCAGCCCAAACCGCTGAAGCTAGGAAGTTGAAATTTGGTATGTAGGTTCCTCTTTCGGGGTAGACGTCCACTAAGACGGGATTTTTGGAAATTCCTACCGGAACGGGCAAAAAGGGGGAAAGTGTCCCCCTTGACGGCCTGCCAAAACCCCTTTGGCTAGAAAGCTGAAATTTAAGATATGTGTTCCTTGGAGTAGGGGCTAACTTTTCTGGAAAGTACTTTCTAGAATTTTGGACAGGGACGTTGTAAAAATGGGGGTTAAAAAGGGGAAAAAGGCCCCCCTTGACGGCCTGCCCAAACCGCTGGAGGTAGGAAGTTGAAATTTGGTATAAAGGGTCCTCCACTATCGTAGACATCCACCAAGACGGGAGTTTTGGAAATTTTTACAGGGACGGGCAAAACGGGGAAAAAGTCTCCCCCTTGACGGCCTGCTCAAACTGCTGGAGCTATGAAGTTGAAATTTGGTATGTAGGTTCCTCGACCGGTGTAGACGTCCGTTGAGACGGCATTTTTGGAAATTCTTATCGGGAGGGGCAAAAAGGGGACAAAAAAAGTACCTTTTTCCAAAAAAGTACCTTTTCCCAAAAAAAGTACCTTTTCCCAAAAAAAGTACCTTTTTCCAAAAAAAGTACCTTTTTCCAAAAAAAGTACCTTTTTCCAAAAAAAGTACCTTTTTCCGAAAAAAGTACCTTTTTTCAAAAAAAGTACCTTTTTCCAAAAAAGTACCTTTTTTCCAAAAAAGTACCTTTTTTCAAAAAAAGTACCTTTTTCCAAAAAATTCCTTTTTCCAAAAAAAGTACCTTTTTCCAAAAAAGTACCTTTTTCCAAAAAAAGTACCTTTTTCCAAAAAAAGTACCTTTTTCCAAAAAAAGTACCTTTTTCCAAAAAAAGTACCTTTTTCCAAAAAAAGTACCCTTTTCCAAAAAAAAGTACCTTTTTCCAAAAAAAGTACCTTTTTCCAAAAAAAAGTAACTTTTTCCAAAAAAAGTACCTTTTTCCAAAAAAAGTACCTTTTCCAAAAAAGTACCTTTTTTCAAAAGAAGTACCTTTCTCCAAAAAAAGTACCTTTTTCCAAAAAAAAGTACCTTTTCCCGAAAAAAGTACCTTTTTCCAAAAAGTACCTTTTTCCAAAAAAAGTACCTTTTTCCAAAAAAAATTCCTTTTTCCAAAAAAAGTACCTTTTTCCAAAAAAAGTACCTTTTTTAAAAAAAGTACCTTTTTCCAAAAAATGTACCTTTTTCTAAAAAAATGTACCTTTTCCAAAAAAAAAAGTACCTTTTCCCAAAAAACATACATTTTTCCAAAAAAATAACTTATTCAAAAAAAGTACCTTTTCCAAAAAAAAGTACCTTTTCCCAAAAAAAGTACCTTTTTCTAAAAAAATGTTCCTTTTCCCAAAAAAACATACATTTTTTCAAAAAAATACCTTTTTCAAAAAAAGTACCTTTTCCAAAAAAAAGTACCTTTTCCCAAAAAAAATTACCTTTTTCTAAAAAAATTTTCCTTTTCCAAAAGAAGTACCTTTTCCAAAAAAAGTACCTTTTTCCAAAAAAAAAAACAACTTTTTAAAAAAAAATACCTTTTGCAAAAAAAGTACAAATAAAGTACTTTGTAAAAACAAAGTATCTTTTTCCAAAAAATTTCGTTTTTCCAAAAATTACCATTTAAAATAATATATAATTTCAAAAAAACTACTTTTTTTCCTCCACGGATATCTCCACTAAAACAAGGTTTCTTGATATTCGGCATAGACGTGCGCTAAGACGGGATTTTTGGAAATTCCTACCGGAACGGGCAGAAAGGGGCATAAACAGTCTCACAAATTGGAAAAGTGCCTGCCCAAACCACTGGAGGTAAGAAGTTGAAATTTGGTATAAAGGTTCCTCCACTGTAGTAGACATCGACTAAGTTTGTATTTTTGGAATTCCCTACAGGATATCCCAAAAGGAAACTCGGTATGTGAGTTCCTCCTTCTGTGTAGGCGTCCGCTTAGACGGAATTTTTGAAATTCCTATCGGGAGGGGAAATAAGGTAAAAGTCTCCTCCTGACGGCTTGCCCGTCTCCTCCCTTTTGGCCAACCTAAAATTTTAAATATGTATTCCTTGGAGTAGGACTAACTCACCGGCAACGTAATTTTTCTATTTTGGAACAGGAACATAGTAAAAATGGTGGTTGAAAGGGAAAAATGTCCCCACTAACGGCCTGCCCAAACCGCTTAGGCAATGCAGTTGAAATTTGGTATGAATGTTCCTCATCCATCGCAGATAGCCGCGAAGATGGAATTTTTGTAAATTCCTAAAGGGAGGGGCAAAAAGAAGAAAAGCCTCACCTTGGGTGCCGGTAAAAACCCCTTCGGCTAGAAACCTGAAGCTTAAAATATGGGTCCCTGGAGTGAGGGCTAACGTATTAGAAAGATACTTTTTGAATTTTGGACAGGGTCGTTATAAAATGGGAGCTCAAAAAGGGAAAGTTGCCCCTTAACGACCTGTCCAAACTGCTGGAACTAGGAAGCTGAAATTCGGTACTTAAGTTCCTCTCAGCCTGCTCAAACTGCTGGAACTAGGAAGCTGGAATTCCCTGTCGATGGATTTTCGGAAATTCCTACCGAGAGGGGCACAAATAGTAAAAGTTGGCTAGAAACCTGAAATGTAAAACATATGTTACTTGGAGTATCTGATCACTTACCGAGACGGTGCTTTTTGGACAGGGACATTGCAAAAACGGGATTAATGAAGCGAAAAGTGCCGCTTAAAGGCCTGCCCAAACCGCTGGAGGTAGGAAGGTGAAATTTGGTATTAAAGTTCCTCCTCTATTGTAGACATCCGCTAAGATGAGATTTTTGGAAATTTCTACAGGTAGGGTCAAAAACAGGAAAAGTCTCCCCCTTAACGGCCTGGCCAAACTGCTGGAACAAGGGATCTTAAATTGGGTTCCATCTCCAACGTTGACGTCCCCTAAGATGGTATTTTTGGAAATTCATACCGGGAGGGGTAAAAAGTAAAAAAACTTCCCCCTTGATGGCCTGGCCAAACTGCTGGATATAGAGACCTAAAATTATGTATGTAGTAGGTTCCTCCTCCAACGCAGACGTCCTCTAAGACGGAATTTTTGGAAATTCCTACCGGGAGGGGTAAAAACGGAATAATTCTCCACCTTGATGGCCTAACCGAACCCTTCGGCTAGAAACCTGTAATATATAATATGTTTTCCTTGGAGTATGGGCTAACTTATCGACAAGGCATTTCTAGGACTTTGGACAGGAACGTGGTAAAAATGGTGGTTCAAAAGGGGAAAATTGCCCCCCCCCTTAACGTCTGCGTCTTTAGCTAGAAACCTAAAACTTAAAGAAGAAGTGTATATGAAACACTAAAATTAAGAAACTAAATAGGAAACGAGTGGGATTGAAACACTACACAAGTGGAATGAAATGGATATAAACGTTGAACGAGTGGAATTGAAATTATAGACAATGCAAATGGATTGGAAGAGGGAATTACCTGTTCAAACACTATCAACGGAATATAAAACTTATGTAGCATTGAAACATACTCTCGAAAAAGTTAAACAAATTTTCTAAAAGAGAAAAAACCTTAGAAAAGGAATGGAACTTATATATTCCGATATTTAAACTTCATGTAACGAAGCACCGGTGGAAGAAACCGACGCAGTAAATTTTCCAACTGAATTTGTGAATTTACTTGAATTGCCAGGTCTACCTTTACATAAACTGGAATTAAAAAAAAAACTTTAAGACCCACTAAGAACGCAGCAGGCTTTGCCCGCTATTTTTAATATTATAAAATGTTTTCCAACCCTGCTTTACGTTATTTATTTTCATTCAAAACACAAATGAACAAAACTACTTACGGGTCTATCTACCTAAGTTCGCACTTTACCAAATTATCTTAACATACACACGTATATTGCAATTTATTATGGATTCATTACTAACAATCCACTTTCATGAGAAAAAGTGATCAAATATTTATTTATTTTAAACCCATTGTTGTGCAGAATTATTTATTGGTGGTGGCTGGGTGAAGGCTTTAAATAAAAAAACTTTAAATAAAAAAACGAATTTAATAAAAATTGTGGGGGGCGCAGCCCCCCCCCTTAACCTTTAAGGCACGCTAACAACGTAGCGGGCTGCGCCCGCTAGTCATTTATAAATCAGTAGTGGCATATCAAACAGATAGACCTCAAAAATTAGTCCAAAATATAAGCGGTTGACTCGAGACCAAAAGGTCATTATTTTTACATTGGAGGAAGAAGGAGTAACTTGTCGCGAAATTGCAGAAGACCAGAAAAAACCCCTCTTGACACAAAAAATTTGACCTAACGGTTGGAGTGGGCAAAAATGCACCGCAATTGGACTCTCGACCAATGGCGAAACGTTATAGGGTCTGATGAGAGCAAGTTTAACTTGCACTGTGCCGACAATCTTCCGTACGTGGGACGTTTTCCAGGTGAAAGATTTAAGGACACGTAGAACAGTCAAGCATCCTCAGAGTCAAATGATCTGGGGATGTTTTTCTTATTATGTACGGACTCCTTTGTTGTTTGTGGATGGAATTATGAACGGAGAAAAATATCGCGAAGTCATAACAGGACTTGTCGTGCCTATTGTGGAGGAGCAATACGGGCATTCTAGTGAGGCTATCTTTCAGGATGACTCCGCACCATGTCACCGTGCAAAATCCTAAGTTTTGATTATAAATATGTAGTATCATTATATTCGCATGTTTGTAGCTAAAAACTATGAAATAATCTTTTAAATAGTCGACATCTTATTAAACTTAAGATTATAATAATATTTTATTTTTAACTTCACAATTTTAATTTATCTAATATTCTAAATTTTATCTAATATTCAAGTAAACAACCCGCATTTTTTATATTGTTTAATATTGAAAATATTTTGAAAACCGGGATAAATATGTATATGAAAATAAAAATTATCCTTTTATGTATTTTGTATGGAAAAAAATACACTTTCGAAATCAATGAAATTTTGTTAAAAACCGTATTTTTACTTATAAAATCAAGTTGAAAATTTTTTAAAATACTGCGAAAAATGAAGTGGTAAGATGTTTGTGACCGCTGGTGTTATTAGTCTAGAATATTCATAGATTCTGGCCCTCTAAGACCCGTAGCAGAAATCGAAGCCGAACTGCTGGCAGAATACGCCATTTCGTGGAAATCAATCGGTAGTATGAATGATAACATAGCAGTCATGTCAGTCTCCGAGTAACTGACGCAATGCCCGACCTCAATCAAACAAATTCCTGCAGGTGTAGAGCAACCTTCTACATCCGCTTTTTAGTTTCCATAAATTTCAGGGTAGAGCGTGTTCGCAAAGGGCTAAATTTTATTTTTGTAGAGCAAACTTAGAGTTCGTGTTTCCCGAATTCACTCCTAGACTACAGCTTGTTACCTACACCCAGAAAACAGATTCAGTTCTGATAACCCCATTTTTAGTTAATCGCATGGTTAGAATGTGGTAGCCGAATTTTTTAGTTGTGGCAACAGAAAACTAATTGAGACAAGACTAATTTGACTATGACAACGGAATTTCAGTTGTATCAAGAATAATTCGGTAGCCGCAAACGAAAAATTCGATTGGCAACAAATGGGGTTGTCAGCACCGAATCTGTTTTCTGGGTGTATTTATACCAGTTCTGTGAACAGTTTTGACAAATCGCGGGGCAGATACTTTCAGATCTATTAAATCATTATTTCTCATAGGATTTTTGTATCGCAAAGTAAGAGTTCGTATTTCCGGAATTCAATCTTAGACTACAGCTTGTTGCCTGTGAATAGTTTCCACCAACCGAATAGTTTTCACCAACAGATACTTTCAGATCTATTAACTCATGTTTTATTGCAAAGCACCGGAAACAAACAATACGAGTACAATAAATTACAAATAAAATAAATTTACAACATAGACTTCTTCACAATTTTACATTCCCTAAGATACATATATTTTGAGTCTCAAACTATAAAATAAATATGATGGCGACCATTTATGGTTACTTCATATTATTTTAAATTCACTTAAAATGAATATTATATGATGATATGCACACAGGAATTTACATGTGTTAAGCATATGACTCTATATCTTTCAGAAATATGAAGATATTGACCAAATAACTTATGGAAGATTATAATACACACTAATCTGCATCGAAGATGATTTAACTTCATGTTAACACATCCTTTTTAAATTGATTTTCTTTCTTTACTTTTCGAGAACCATGAATATGACTTATGAACATGACTGAACTTTGTATGCTTTATGTTCTTATATTTTTTTATATTGATTTTTGTTTTTATTAAATTTTTGATGGTCGTTTGTGTGCGCAGGCGTATACATTTTTAACCAAAGTGTGAAACCGCAGAAAAACATCGGTAGCAAAACAAAAATTTCATGATATTGGCGCAACAAATTTATACATACATACAACAAGAACTAAGCAAAATATATAAATTGTCTACTTTAGATGATCTTTGCAACTGGTTTTTTTCCTCAATACTATTCATCCATGCAACACAATTTCATTCACTAATATTTTCGAGTACTGATTCTTCGTCTTCTTCATTTTGTTCTATTACGTTTTTCCTTAAAAAAAACTGTTCATCAAACATAATCGATTTCATAAGATATTTGAAGTGAATAAAAAAAATCAATTTTGTTCAACAAATTGAAATGGATCAATTTTATGGTAATCAATGGATCGGAATTGTAAATCAAACAATGCTATATTATAGTCTTCTTGATCTTATCTTTATAATGATGATTATTTTGCAAGTTCATTTTAGTTCATTGCCGCCTGTAATAAATATTCTTAATAATAAGATCATGATCTTCTGTTGATTCGTGAAATTCCTTTCAATTTTATACAATTGTAGGTAAACATGTAGAGTTACCACAAAATCACTTGTTGCAAGTTCAGAAGTCTTGAACCATTAAATGAAGAAGATTGAGAAAATTTCTCTCTTTGCTTTTATTATTCTTTTAGATGCTAGCGCTGGCGTTGTATTGCCAGATTAAAATATTTTTTGCACCAGAAATTTGAATTTAAAGGTTCGAACACTCTTGATTTAATTTAACTTTTTTTTGACAAGCGTAAACAGCTAGTATTGACCATAAATCTTTGGATTTTTGACAAAAAATCTGAAACCCACTTAAGTTGTTTTGCAAAAAAAAAAAAAACCTGAGACTTTTTTGGCTAGAACTGACACTTTTTGTAAGAGATCGTAGAAGTTTACAACATCAACTTCCTTGATATTCTAAAAAAAAATGCAGACAATATGTTTGAATTCTAACAAAAACCGTATCTTGAAAAAAGTTCTAATTTATTTTGTACCCTTGATGACCAAACTTGAACCGCTGTAGATTTTCTAACGAAACTTTTTGAGGATATGGACCTATGGACGAGAATTATTTTTATGCTATTTTTGGCGCTCCGTATCGGAGAAATATGGAACTAAAGATATAACGTTAATGGACTATCGCTCCTGAATGGGTTAACATTTAAAAAAAAAAATTATTTTCTATTTTTCTCCAAAAATAACAAATAATTCTGTGAGTATTTCAAATTTTTTAATATTAAAAAAACTAAAAATAAAAATCTAAAAAATAATCTTAAAAAACAAAAATTTTCTTTTTCAAATTCGAACTGACCTTGTACTGCTCTGGGGCTATCAGGCTACAAGTTATGTATATCCTTACAAAGCTACATCTTTCTAGTTTAAATCGTTTTACAAGATTTCATACAGTAGCAGAAAGTAAAAATGGGACATATATCGACCATTGGTAACGGTATAATAAACAGCCTCAAAAACATATAAAAACAAATAAAAAATTAGCATCCCATGTGAAAATCGAAATATATATGAACACACATGATCATACATTGACTTGTATATGATCATGCATGGGCATACATTGTCATATACGTACATGCATAGTTCAATGTATGACCATACATGATCTCATATATTTCCATATATCTTTGGATCCGAAATTTGAGGGTATATGACTGTACATGTTCATATATGACCATATATGCTCACATATGATTCATGTATGCTCATATATGATCATATATGGCCATATACCTCCATATACCCTCAAATTTCGGATCCAAAGGTATATGGAAATATATGAGATCATGTATGGTCATACATTGAACTATGCATGTTAGTATATGACTATGTATGCCCATGCATGATCACATACGAGCCAATGTATGATCATGTATGTTCATATATATTTTGATTTTCACATGGGATATTTTGCATTTTAAGTGTTAAAAATACAGATTATAAGCTTTAAATTCAATGCTGGTAGTTTCAATAACTAAAATTATTATCTATAATTTTTTTTGTAAAGAAAACTCAAGATTATTGTTATAAAGTTAAAAAATTGGCATTTTTATAAAAATTAATAAATACCGGTAAAATACCGGTAACTACAAATAAAAATCATGATATCGATAACGATAACTAGTATTGTACCACTTGGTTGCTATCTGAATTATGTATATAGATAAAAAAAAACAAATGTTTTTCCTTTGATAAAATGAAGTTTAGACCGATAGTTTCTTTTTCTTACTGAGATAATTATATCCATTTACCAAATGAAATTTAAAATATTTTGTGTTTATGATTTCTAATGACAATAAAACATTTTAGTGTCTATTTTTACATCCCAGTGGCAAAAAATACTGGTTGAGAACCAGTTATGTACTAGTTTATTTGAACCAGTACAAATGGTTCAAATTTATTGTTTTAGGAAGAAAAACAGAAAGCTTTATTGGTACTTTTGAGAAATTTATCGAACTAGTTCTGAAGTGACTCTTTGGCACCAGTACTGTACCAGTTGATTTGCACCTAAATTCAATTCACAATTAAATATTTATCTATATATTTCCAAACTCTGATTTTTTTATTAAAAACAAATAAGAATTTCAAATCTCGTATTTTAATTTATGTAATTTTTTAAAAAGGTCCTAAATAGATCGGGGTTAACTAGTACACAACTGATTCAAAATGATTATTTTGAAAACTAGTTTCGTAATACTAGTCAAAAAACTAATACTTTTTAGAATTAGTTCGAACATTTGCTTCTGGGATATTACAAACAAAGGTAACCATAATTAGAATTTCAAAATTCGTATTTAAATTCAATCTTTTGAAACATTATATGTACAATTTGAAATTAGTGGTGGTAAAAGTATGAGTAGTGGGTATCGAGTATTTGTCTTTTTTTTGGGTACTCGATACTCAAAACTACTACTCGATATTTTCAGAGTTGCATTTTGGACAAACTAAATATATAAAAATGTGAATCCGCTAAAATATTTACCACAAAAATGCGACTCTGCTTAAATATTTGTCACAAAACTACAACTCTGCTAAAAGAAAAAATAAGAAGTAAAATATTTAAAATTATATGTTAAAAAACTATGAAAAACGCAATGAATAATTGATGAAAAAAGTTTAAAAACTTGTTTATAAATTTAAATATTGAATTACCATAAACATTTTCAAAGAATTTTACTAAAAAATTTCAAATTTAAAAACTGTTAAAAGTATCGAATATCCAAATCAAAAATATCGAGTAGTATCGAGTATTGAAAAGTAACCGAATTTACCAGCACTATTTGAAATCTCATGTTTTAAATCAGGTAGTTTTTTTAAACAGTCTCTACATAGATTGTATATAACTAATACACAACTGGTTCAAAATGATTATTTTGAGAACTAGTTATGTTATTACTAGTCAGAAAACTAGTACGTTTTAGAAGTTGACCAGTAAGTAGAAGTTTCATTTATTTTAAATGGTATTTTCTATTATTTTATCGTAACTTGTAGCGCATTTAGAGTGACTATAAGTTCCGAAAAACTAAGTTTTTGTACAAAACTATCTAGTTTTGTACAAAAACTAGGTAGTTTTTGATCAGTCTAAATACAGTATAAATTCAGTATTACAAACTATTTTAAGTGTACTATTAGTTGTTATTCTGAGATATTAAAAATTCTTCACTTTCCAAAAGTCGTAGTAACATTCTTCATATCTGGCAACTTTATACAAATTAACTGCTATACAGTTGATTTGGTTTGTTGTTTTTTTTTTGTGTGTGTTCGCGTTTCATGCTCGTATTGTTTATGGTACGTGAGCGTTCATTTATATCACTCCTGTGTATATTTGATTATGATTTTGATTATATTGTTTACCACTGTGGCCCGATCACTTATCATATGGCCTGTCATTCATTTTTTTTTTTTTCTTTATAAAGTATAAAATGATGAACTCCTTATTTTTTCGGAAGTTAATTATGCAAAAAATTCAAATTGCGGGATAATTTAAAATGAGTTTGAGCCTCCAATTTAAATTTATATAATTTGTACTTGTTTATTCTCGCTATTTATACAATATTTATTAGTTTTTAAAAATTATGTTGTCGTAGTGAACGGCTTGAAGGACAGAAGCTGTTAAAGTTTAAAATAAATTTAAAGTTTTACTCTGAACAAAATTACTAAAAAATTATTGAAAAGTCTGTTTTCTGGCTTATAATAAAATTAGTTAGTCTTAACTGGACAATGATTAAAAAAATAAACAGACTGAAATTAACTAATTTAATAAAAAAGCTTTTTGAAACCACCCTGTGGGAAAAGCAACCTGTCACCGGACACGTCACGTGACTGCTCCTTGGGGACATATAAAAGTTATTTTTACATGGGCTTGTCCTACGAGGGCAAAGAACGAGACACAGGATTAACCCGAGAAACCTGTGACAGAACTGATGCAACTGATGATGCTTACAGTGGTGAAAAATATAATAGAAACGATTCAAGTTTTTTTAATTTTATTCTCGTTGCCTTTATTTTTAAATATCGAAATAGTCGCCAAATTCCCCCCAAAAGGCGAGGAGATGGTTCAGAAAATTGTGCAGAATTTGAACGTAACGTTTGTTTTTTTATTTTGTCACTTGTTTAAAGTGGCGTTATTGACCTTTTATCAAATTACATAGTAAAATTTAGAGAATACTGATCGGTTCTGTACAAACTGTCTATAAAATTTCCTTAAGTCTTGCATTATTTTTATCTACAAATAGTCGCCAGACTTAAAATGTCTGTACCTTAAACATGACCAAATTTTTTGGTTACTTTTGTAAACAAAAAATATTTGCGACCTAACCAAAAATTTTAAAAATATTATTTTCTATAAAGAAAATGTCAAAACATGTACACAAAACAACAAATTTTTATGGTTAACTATTAACTAAAGTTTAAACCTGCAGTATGAGACGCACCGTAAACCTTTTCGAACAGGGATGAGTAGTTTAAAGATGAAACTTTTGATTTTTTGGTCGGAGGAAGACCGCAACTATAGAAGATCTGTTTGTATACAATTTGTTGCCCGGAAGGATAATGCAGCTACATTTAACTCAACTGTCAGTAAAATATATAATTAATTTCATTTAAAAGCACAAATTGTTCTGTTATTGTTGATTTTTATTAAACATTAAAATTTATTTTTTTCTATTTGTTTTGTTTACATTTCTTATGTTATAGAGTTATAAAAGTATTAAGTATTTGGATACTGAGTACTCAGTACCGTGTGCTTTTGTCCGAGTACTTAATGTCGAAACGAAACTCTTCAGTACATTCATAGTTGTAAATTTCCAAATATATGCATAATTTTGCCATAATAATACAACTATATCGTCCGCTTGCCTGCAAGTAGTGCTATATGTTTTTTATCAAGTTTTCAGGAGAGCAAAAAACTGATTTATATTATCCATTTAAGATATTTTATTGACATCATATGCCTTAATTATTCACGACCTCATTTACTAAAATACTGCATTAAATGAAATCGGGATTTAATCTCCGTTACAGAGCGGTGCTTGGTTTTTAAGAAAAACTACACATAACACCTCTTGAAGGAGCCATTTTTCAAAATATCTTCATACCACTTTGTACACATAACAACTTTTGTTCATAGAAAACAAATTTAATAACTTAAAAATGCGGAATTTTTTGCAAATTTCGAGCATTTATTATGAAACATTGCTATGACCTTTTCCCATCTTTCTGACAACATATGGATTCCGCGCCAAAAGAACTGATATATTTTTGAGGCCAAGAACGAATCAAGCGAAATTCGGATACCCTGTTCTGAAGTGAAGCGAATTCTAATGAGAGAGTTCTGTATCGATCGAAACAAATGGTGGTCCGACGGGGCAAGGTCTGGACTATAAGACGGGTGAGGCAAAACTTCCAAATCACTATTTTCTAAATAGTTTTTAACCGGCCTTGCAACATCATCATTGTCATCATGGAATATTATGGCTTCATGTTTTCATTTTTCATCGCCAGTAATGATTCGATGCAAAGATTACTTCTGTTTATGGCGTTCAAGCAGTAATTCGGACATGTGGTATCCAATTTCCTTTTTTTTGGATGAATCCTGTTGGTCGCAAAGTTTTGAAATTGCTGCTTGAGTGACTTCTATGTTATTTACACTATTTCGTTGAATGACTAAGTAAGAATAAATAACAGATGTGTACCCTCCAAAATGCTATATAAGTTATTAAAGACACAAACCATGTGTAAAAGATACGCCAACTATTGCACTGTATGCACCACAATACGGTAAACCCAAGTAACATTAATGGCACAATACGAGTATGTAAACTGAAACTGATTAATATTTTATTTCAAATATAAAATCCACAAAAAAAATTTAACAAACAAAAATCAAACAAATACATTTTTAGTGGCAAAGATTGCCCCACTTTAAAATGCGGGATTCACAACAGATAGCGCATGTTTTACACATGGTTTGTGTCTTTAATAACTTATACGGCATTTTGGAGGATAAACATCTGTCATTTATTCTCACTAAGTTATACGCCAAATATTTTAGCCAAACATGAACCGAATTAGATTTCGTCACCTTAACAGATTTCTTAGAAGGGCCGACTTGCTGTTTTTTAGGAATTATACATCTTTTAAAAACATTACGGTCTGATTAAAATGACACTATAAACAAAAATTGTTTACAAACAGGTAATTTTTTACCACTATCATCTGGAAAATAGCATTCGTAACGATATTCCGTTTTTTTTTAATATTTTGTGGGTGGTCGTCGACGGCGACCATTTTTTTTTTAATAACCAAAAAAAAAATTAATTGTAAGTATAAATGATTTTTTTGTTTGCTTAAAATTTAGAATTGTTATGTTTTGGCGGTGTTTGCTCAAATTAAGACACGGTAACAGATTTTAAGTGAACAAAGTGAACAAAGCTTCTAAACCCATTAAGATATCGCAAAACCGCTTGGTACATACTATATACTATATGACCAATAGAGCTTCTCAATGGTACAATAAAAAAATATCAAAATAACACATGATACTACTTGCAGACTAGCCGACGATATGTAAATACCAAGATTGGCAACCGATACCTTTATAATACCGTTATCCGTTTCAAAAGCCTTTCAAATTGATAACCGATACCGAAACTCTTAATTTAAAAAATACCGGTATCCAAAAACCTTTTCCCTTAATACCGGTATCGTACCGGTTTTGAATCGGTTTCTAATAAAATAATTTTTTTTTTTAAGTTTTTCACAAAAGAAGTATAAATAAAAATTTAAATAAAATTTTATACAAAATATGCAAAATTTCAAATTAATTGAATTCTATCTGTGTTTTTCATAAAAAATTGTATTCCTAGCAGCCGTTTTGCTATTCCCCCTGATTATGTAAGGCGTATTTAGTAAAAACGCCTCCATACAAATCGAATTTTTTAAAATCGAAATTAACAAAAGGTAAAATTTTCCTGGCGAATCTAATAAAATTTTAGTAAAATATAAGTCTTACTTGACTACTTATTAAATATTGAAAAAATGTTTGTTATAACGACATTACTGTAAAAACGCCCAAAAACGTCTACGCCTTACATAATCAGGGGGATTATTTTTTTAATTTGGTTTAGCAACGTTGTGTTTTTTACAACAACACATAATTTATTGTGAAAACACAATTCTTCAATAATACCGGTACGTACCGGTATTGATGTTTCGGTATCGGCACCGATACCGACACAAATGAAATACCAATACCGATACCAATACCGTTATTCGTTTCGGTTGCCAACCCTGGTAAATACAACTCATTTAGAAAATAAATATGAAAAACGGAGTATAGACTAGTATCGAGTACTCAGCTAAACAAGTATTAAGTACTATTGACTACTCAAAAAGCCCATCTCAAACCCTCAGTTTTAAGAGATAATTGACGGGATTTATAAATTATCTTGTCAAATTGAAGTGATTATTAATACAAAATTTGTATGGAGAATCTCGAGATAACACAAGAGATAATGCAAAAATCTTCAAGATAACTGAAACCTCGTTCATGTGAATGGGGTATTATATGCGAAAAGTTTACGACAGTGAATTTAACAAGACGAATAACAAGATACTTAACAAGATCTACGGTTACTCGTTACATAACAGCTGTCTTTCTGTAAATAAAAAACAGCTGTCAAGCACGTGGTGCTCAGAAATGTAAAAAAAAGCACGTGGTATTTGAAAATTTAACAAAGTAACTTAAAAATATCTGTATTTACAAATAAAATTGTAATAAAATCACAAAAACATTTTTTATTTTGTAAAAAACAAGAAAATATGTATATAAAATCCATACCATTTTCTACTGGCTAAAATAACCCAACAAGATTTTTTTCAAAAATATATAAAAAAAAACCAATGTTGCCAAGCCTAACCATGCCCTGGAATCCAAAAAATGGACAATTATAAACCTCAAAAAAATGTTGTCATGCCCCAAATAAATCCAGGGTAGCTACCATAACCCAACAAGATTTGGCTTATTAAGGTTGGCATTAAAATTTTTTTTTTTTGAAAAAATAAATTTTTTGAAAAATTCTATACAAAAACTGGAGTCTTGTAATAGCTCGAACATTGCAGAATTTGAAAGAGGATAAATTAACAAACAAGATTTGGCTTATAAGGGTTGGCATATAAAAAAAATTTTTTTTTGAAAAAATAAATTTTTTTGAAAAATTCTCTACAAAACCTGGAGTTTTGTAATAGCTCGAAGATTGCAGAATTAAATGGGGATACAATTAGACATTTTTCCGTATATCACATGTATGCCGGTTCGCCCCACGGTGGGCACTATAACCCAACAAGATTTGGCTTATTAAGGTTGGCATATACATTTTTTTTAAATACATTCTTTTTAAATTCTCTACAAAAACTGGAGTCTTGTAATAACTGGGAGATTGCAGAATCTAAAAGAGGACACAATTAAAAAATGTTCTGTGTATCACATGTACCCCGAT
Source organism: Leucophora obtusa (assembly GCA_949987735.1). NCBI lineage: Eukaryota > Metazoa > Arthropoda > Insecta > Diptera > Anthomyiidae > Leucophora > Leucophora obtusa. Next base: position 211,203,278 of record OX465297.1, read on the forward strand.
CAGCCCCACAATGGGCAGTATAACCCAACAAGATTTGGCTTATTAAGGTTGGTATATAAAATTTTTTTTTTTCGAAAAATAAATTTTTTTGAAAAATTCTCTACAAAAACTGGAGTCTTGTAATAGCTCGGGGATTGCAGAATCTAAAAGAGGATACAGTTAGAAAATTTCCTGTATATCACATGTACCCCGATGTTATTGTAGAGAATTTTTCAAAAAAATTATTTTTTCAAAAAAAAAAAATTGTATACCAACCTTAATAAGCCAAACCTTATTTGGTTATAGTGCCCATTGTGGGGCGGATCGGGGTACATGCGATACACAGAAAACTTTTTAATTGTATCCTCTTTTAGATTCTGCAATCTCCCAGCTATTACAAGACTCCAGTTTTTGTAGAGAATTTAAAAAGAATCGGGGTATATGTGATAATCTAATAATATAATCATCGGAGTCTGGATGAAATAATAGAACTTTTAGTAACTATAATTTTTAATATTTCTTCAGTAATTTTTAAAACTTTCAAAACATTGGGAAATAAATATGTTGTTCGAGTAAAGTTGGCCATACACTATGCAATAATCTTGTGCAACTTTTGGTATTGTGGAAAAAATTGCCAGTGTGCATGTCATATTGGAAAGTTGAACTATATATTGGAAAAAATCAAAACGGATTTGATTCCTATTGCACAAACATGAAAAGTGAAAAATATTTTGTAATGCGTGGGACATATTGTTGCACTTTTACATAGAAGAAAACAGTTGTGCTATATCGTCTGCAAGAGTTTTGTACATCTTATTGAAAGGTGTAGAATACCGAAAATAATATTGGCAATAATATATATTTCCAATGATATTGCGAGGTGTATGGCTACCTTAAGACTTGAAACATAATGCTATCCTTTTGTACTCACATCAAATGAAAAAATCAATTAAAAGATTTATTTTGTTACATTACTATTGTTGCTAACTTTTTCTCAAGAAAATTTTAAAATTGTTAAGGAACAAAGCTGTATAATTACTTAAAAATATTTACTTAACCGTACGATGCATACCCAACTTTTTCTACCTTTCTGTCCTTTTTTGTCTATATCTCTTGAACAAGATTGAATATTTGCATGAAAGAAAAACTAAAACATTTGTAAAATATTAATATAGGCATTTAAAAAAAAGATAATGAAATTGGACCATTTAAACATTAGAAAAAGCCAAAATAAGCTAGTAGGTACAAACGTATCACGGGTGTGTGTTTGAAAGGTGTCGACTTTGGAAGCTCGTAGTTCCTGAACCACTGATCCGAATTGGATCCTAATTGGATCAAAGATTAGTAATTATTTATATTTCCTAGAACCGAAAACTCTAGGCTCTAAGTTAAGCCGTTCCTGAGTTCCACACTGCAAAGTTGTAAGTGGATACATTTGTATCCGGGTGTGTGTTCTAGGGTTAAATTAACAATTTGAAATATTTTTCGTAATTATATTTGAAAGTTCAAGTATAAGTATTTTATTACTTAAAAAGGTTTTTAAGAAAGTAAACAAATATTTATATTTGAGTTTGGAAATATTAATAGTCTATTATTTATTTCAAATAATTTGGAGTAAGTAAATAAATATTAATATTTCAAAGCTGAAATATAAATATTTTGAAATAAATGAAATATGTAGTTAAGTAAAATTCTTAGCTACATTTTTTAAATATTTCAAATATTTGAAATATTTGGAATGTTTGAAATATTTGAAATACACTAAACATTTTATAAATGCCACCTACAGGAATCATTTTTTTTTTTTTAAGAAAACACATATAAAATATATGGGCACTTCTGAAACTTCGGAATAGCTATATTTGGCCTTAGATTTTGGTACAGATTCACAAAAAAATAATTAAAATTTTGGGTTTAATATTCTAATTATGGCTCTGAGCCATAATTTCGACTAACTTTCTTAAAATACAAATAACGTAAATTAGAAAAAAAAAATTCGCGATTTTTTGTTTTACAAACTAAGCACCAAACTATTGGGATATTAATTTAAAAATCCAGACTTAAAATTTGCAAAATAATGGCGGAACGCGAAAAAAAGGCTTTATGATACAAAAAATTAATTAAAAGCCTTAATCAGCGATTTTTATTCTGCAAACAAATATACTGATGCAAAAACTTTCCTTTTTGAAACTTTTATTTGTCACGATTTTTTTTTTTTTTTTTAACTAAGCACCAAACTTTGTTGTATGAATTTTGTATTATACTCCATAGTTTATGAATTTAAAAAAACCACGCTTAGAAAATTGAAAAATAACACTGTGAGACAAATGGTAGGGGTCAGTGATCGGGAAGGGTTCAAACTACCGGGGAAAGTTATATCGGTAAAAAAGAAGTTATACGTGTCCCGGCGTTTCGCTGGGTCAACCCTAGGAATCGAGATATATCGATCTTTTTTTTAACATAACTCGAGAAGCACTAGTCCGATTTTGCTTAAACAATTTTTAAAAAATTAAAAATTACAATTCCTTTAATCTGTTCATATAACGTTTTTCTATATACTCAACAGTTTTGCCGGTAAAAATAAATTTATAAAGAAAAAAATATTTTTTGCCTAAAATATTAAAAAAAAGTAATAAACAAAAGGTTATTGATTTTTATGGTAGCGGTAACAAACATTTATTTTTACCGGCAAAACTGTTGAGTATATAGAAAAACGTTATATGAACAGATTAAAGGAATTGTAATTTTTAATTTTTTTAAAATTGTTTGAGCAAAATCGGACTAGTGGTTCTCGAGTTATGTCAAAAAAAAAGATATATCTCGATTCCTAGGGGTGACCCAGCGAAACGCCGGGACACGTATAACTTGTTTTTGACCGATATAACATTTCCCGTTGGTTTCATCCCATCCCGATTTTGACTGTCGCATAGTGTAATCGCGGAACATTTTATGGTAGAAAAAACTAATTAAAACACACAATCAGCGATTGACATTCTGCAATCGAATATAATGATGCAAAAATTCTTTATCGCATTTTTTATTTTTTTTTGCCAACTAAGCACCAAACTTTGTTGTATGAAATTGGTATTATAGCCTCTAGATTATGAATTTAAAAAACCACACTTAAAAAACTGCAAAATAATCGCGAAATGCGAAAAATTGCGAAAAACAAAATTTGCAAAAACGAAAATTTTTGAATCAATATATTTGTTTGCAGAATGTAAAACGCTGATTAAGTTTTTTAATTAATTTTTTGTACCATAAAGGCTTTTTTCGCGTTTCGCGATTATTTTGAAGTTTTTTAAGTGTGGATTTTTTTAAATTCATAATCAAGGAACTATAACATAGTACCAATTTCACACACCAAAGATTGGTGCTTAGTTTGGAAAAAAATCGAGATAAGGAATTTTTGCATCATTATATCGTTTGCAGAATTCCATTCGCTGATTGTGTGTTTCAATTAATTTTTTCTACCATAGCGTTTTTTCGCGTTCCGCGATTATTTTGCAATTTTTTAAGTGTGGTTTTTTTAAATTCATAATCTATGGACTATAATATTTCATACAACAAAGTTTGGTGCTTAGTTAAAAAAAAAAAAGAAAAAAAAATCGCGACAAATAAAATTTCCAAAAAGGAAAGTTTTTGGATCCGTATATTTGTTTGCAGAATATAAATCGCTGATTAAGTCTTCTAATTAATTTTTTGTATCATAAAGCCTTTTTTAGCGTTCCGCCATTATTTTGCAATTTTTAAGTCTGGTTTTTTAAATTTATATTCCCCAAAGTTGGTGCTTAGTTTGTAAAAGAAAAAATCGCGAAAATTTTTTTTTTTCTAATTTATGTTATTTGTATTTTAAAAAAGCTAGTCAAAATTATGGCTCAGAGCCAGAATTAAAAAATTAAACCCAAAATTTTAATTATTTTTTTGTGATTCTCTACCAAAATCTAAGGTCAAATATATCTATTCCGACATTTTAGAAGTGCCCATATATTTTATGTGTTTTCTTAAAAAAAATGATTCCTGTAGGTGGCATTTATAGACTGTTCAGTGTATTTCAAATATTTCAAATATTTCAAATATTCCAAATATTTCAAATATTCCAAATATTTATTTCAAATATGTCAAATATTTGAAATATTTCAAAAATGTAGCTAAGTATTTTATTTAACTACATATTTCATTTATTTCAAAATAGTTATATTTCAGCTTTGAAATATTAATATTAACAAAATATTTATATTTGAGCTTTGAAATATTAATATTTATTTACTTACTTCAAATTATTTGAAATAAATAAAAATTATTATTACTTACTTAAAATTTTTTGAAGTAAATGAAATATTATTAATATTTCAAAGCTGAAATATTAATATTTTCTTACTTATGTGCGTATTTTAACAAATAAAACAATACTGCTATTTGAAATTTACAAATATTAATAAGTGGTTATTTCAAAAATATATTTTAAATAAACTTTTATACTGGTCTGTTAAGGAATATCAACATGGGATAGAAACTACGTGGAGCTAGTGCCAAATTTGTCATCTATATTATATTGTAGACAACAATTTATTTTTTAAAGTACCGTTTCTAGTTGTCAAGATTTTTTTGTATTTTAAACAATACCCTCTTTTTCTAATCACTTGGATTTAATAAATCCAAAAAGTAGTTCTAAAAGCGCTCAACAGATGGGTTACATTCTCCCTATTTTCAGAAGAATTTTCTGTCCGACACTTGTTTCACCCTAATTTTTAAGACCGAATTCGATGATGAAGAATTTTACTTTAACTTTTAATTTTTAATTATATTTTATATAAAACAGCGATAAACAGTCTGCCTTTTCAGTTTTATCGCTTCAATTTATATTTTTACACAATTGAAATATTCCACTGCAATATTTAATATTCACTAATTGGATTTAATTAAATTACTTACAGTAGAGTGAAAAATTATCATTTCTATTTCATATATTTCTCCATGTCCAAGATGAAAAATATGAATTTGGTGATGTGTAGTTTTTTTTCTAAACATATTTCATAAAAAATTCTAATAAAAACCTTTTATTTGTTAGTTTTTCTATTTTTTTTTTCTCTTTTAATTTTTATTCGTATGTTTTTCTGACATTAAATTAATAGGCTGTTTCAAATATTTGTGCTTTTATTGTTATATGTAAACCCAGACAAATAAATCCAGCTTTTTTTCGATTTAATAAATCCACTTTTTGTATGAAAAATGCAAAATCCATGTGATTTAAAAAAAAACGCTTTATAACTTGCAGTTCAAATATGACCATGAAAATTTAAAATTAATTTTTGGATTTTCCACAAACCTAATCTTAATCTCTTTAGTATTTACTTATGATCATTTTCTTTTAATCTACAGCTGCGCATTGAATAGGAAAAGTCCAAAGTGTGTTTATTACTGCTTAATTCCCTATGTTTTACTGGGAATTAAAGGATTAAATATATATGATAAAATTTATTAGTTCAGGTAACAAAACCCATATTCATTACTATTCGTTATTCGTGCGACTAGCAGATAGTTATCAGTTCTAGTTTAGTTTAATACTAGATTTATACTTGAGCAAAAACCAGGTAGTTTTTGCTCAGGTATAAATATGGTATAAGATTATTGTATTTAGTTTATAAGGTCTTTTATTTTCAGTAACTAAATCAGTATTGTACATTCACTCAAATAACCGAGTAGTCTCTATATCTATATACACTTGTTTTAAAAATACAAAAAATTTTATTAAATTGTTAAGTAAATTAACAAAAAGCTTTACAAACTTAAGCTATTTTGAAAACTAAAAATTCAAGTTCGACTTCGCCCTCTGGTAACAAAAAAAAAAACGTTTGCATTTTGTAAAAAAAAATAGCAGAAATATCAATTTTTGTAAATAATTTAAATACAATTGAAAAATGACTTCAGCCGCTAGACCCACATTTGATCCAGCACGTGGTGGTACTGGAAAAGGTGAAAAAGATTTAAGCGCTTTAAGTAAACAATACTCAAGCAGAGATTTGCCCGGGCATACAAGACAAAAGTACAGAGAAACTGGTCAAGGAACTTCTGATGAATTACGTACTCGTAATTTCCGTAAAGAATTAGATGAACGTGAACGTGAAATCAGACCCAATAAAAATCTCCCCTCCATAGTTCGCAAGGCCATAGAAGCTAACAATACTGTAGCCACTACACCTACTAGTAGCTCCAACAGCAAACGAGCTAAGCTTGATCGACCACAGGCTGCTGCCAATTTAGATGGTGTCAATGCTAGTTCCGATAGTGATTCTGAGTCGGAAGATGAAGATGACACTGCTGCCTTATTGGCAGAATTGAATAAAATTAAAGAAGAACGTTTGCAAGAGACATCACGAAAAGACCAAGAAAATAAACAGGAGGAAAAACGCATACGTATGGAAAATATCTTATCTGGCAATCCTTTAATTAACTATGTTGCTGGTACTGCTGCCACTGCAGCTAATACGAAAACTACTGCAGATTTAAAAGTCAAGCGTCGTTGGGATGACGACGTGGTATTTAAGAATTGTGCTCGCACTGCGCCTGAGAAAAAGTCGCTTTTTATCAACGATTCATTGCGCAGTGAATTCCATAAAAAATTTATGGAAAAGTATATTAAGAAGAGAGGATACCATGTTCTAGAATAATCCGATCTTTTTAATATTTTTAATTACCCTTTTTGTTTTAAGCAAATTACAATATCAAATAAAATTAAATTTAAGCGAGAGGATCATATATTGAATAAAGTAATTAGTTTATAACTGGAATTAATGTACATTCTTTTATTCTTATTTTCGTACTAATTACGCCCAGTTTTTTTGGATATAGGCTTGGTTTAAAACAATTTTAAGTAAAATACTATTTTAAGATTTGGTTTGTGTTAATAAACATTAAAATTCTAACGTAAAAAATTTTAGGGTAAATTTTGGTTAACAAACTTGGGTAAATGTTAGGGTATTTAAATTACTCGGTAACCGAGTAACTCGATTTTGAGGTTTCGAAATTACTCAATTAATCGTGTACGGTTTTAAAATTATTCGAGATAAGATTTAAAATTACTCGAGTAACATTATTTTTTCGTAAAAATCCCTCATTTTTTGTAGGTTTTATAGTTTATTACTCGTAGTAACAAAACACGACAAATTAACAAATAAAATGAATCCATTAGTAGAAATTAAAAAAAATGTTTAGATTATTCATTTATGGAAACTTTGAAATCTAAGAAATACTTGTTAAAAACTCGTTTAAAAATAATTTGTAGTGCAGTTTCCGAAAAAGGGTAATATTTTTGGATGGCTTAATTTAAAACGATCCTAACTCGATTTTTTATTTCTTTAGAGGAGAAGGAAAATCTTAATAAAATCTAAAACTGTGAATATATGTGAATGAAATTTTTTAATGATAAAAAATGAATTCAAATTAATGAAGTTTCGCTCGAATTGGTCTATTAAAACTTTTCATTGAACAGATGCAGTTTTATGAAAAATTTCTTATTATTTATTGAAACTTTCAACACCCAGTGAAGGAGTTTTATTAAAAAGAGCTCCATTAAAGTGATAAAGTTTTTTCGTAAAATTTAAGATCTTTTCGATTCACTTCGTGAAGAAAACTTCATTAGTTTAGTGAAAACTTTCATTGATATTTCATTGATTTCATTGCAGAGTAAATTGGTACAGTATTTACCGCTTATGTGCACGCCGGTTATAAGCAATTATCGTTTAAATGCACCCCAAATTATCCAACACCTCACTGACAATGCATATAACGAGTTTCTTTTAAAAGCATTTCCCGTTTATAAGCACTAAAAGTCGTGTAAATTTATAAGTGCATATAAGCAATAATTACTGTATTTTCAAATACAGCTAAAATTTTTTTATATCGATGGCTCAATGTAAAATGGCTCTTCTACTACATTTATACCTGAGCAAAAACTACCTGGTTTTTGGCTCTTGTAGTTTTTAACTTGGCAAAATAGTTTTGTAGAAAAACTAGGTGGTTTTTGCTCAAGTATAAATGTAGTATAAAACTGAAAATTGTATCTACAATGCAAAAAAAGGTAATAACTGAAAAACTGAAATTTTCAATTTTTCAATCGAATAAAGTAATTTACATACACATTTTTTGTAATGGAAAGAAAACAATTATTTTTTTTTATTAAAATTAATAAATAAAAATAAATAAAATAAGTGGGCGTAAAAGTGGACGTGGCCATTGAAAAGTATGTGGTGACCTCAACTAGGCTCAAATAGAGTAAACGTTTAGTTTCATGGTAGATATACAAACTACATAAAATTAACGACAAATTTGTCAAGACGTTTAGGTAAATTTTCTAATAGATACCCAGTTATGATTTTGACTGTCGCATAGTGTAATCACGGAACATTTTATGGTAGAAAAAACTAATTAAAACACACAATCAGCGATTGACATTCTGCAATCGAATATAATGATGCAAAAATTCTTTATCGCATTTTTTATTTTTTTTTGCCAACTAAGCACCAAACTTTGTTGTATGAAATTGGTATTATAGCCTCTAGATCAGAGAAACAATCCGACCAAAATAATCGGCGGCGGCGGCGCAAGCAAATAATCGGCGGCGGCGGCGGCTTGATCGGCTGGATAGAACGTTATACTTGTAATTTAAAGATTTTTAAGGTTTTTTTCCAAAACGTAGCAGTAGAAAATTGTACAAAAAGTTAGAATTACACTGTGGAACAAATTCAGGTTAGCAAAAGTTAGGTCGATTCTGAGAGTGAGGGGTGAAAATAGAGGCTAAATTAGAAGACCCGTATCGCGGCGTTTGCTTATATTAGTTCGAATTTTTTTCATATTGTTTATATGGTTTTTTGGCTATAACTCGTCGACTAATTGATATTTTTTAAATCTGTAAAAGCCAAATTATTGCTAGAGACCTGTGCAACAATTAAAATTTTTTCAAAACTTGATTTGATTGATTTTTTTTTTTTATGTCTCTAGCTATAATTTGAGATATATAAAATTTACAATTTTTAGTTTTTGAACAGACCTAGAAGGAGTGATAGTTGGGATTTCCAAATATATACACCTACAAAAAAAATTTGTAGTCCCAACCGAATTGTTCGGTTGTTTTAACCCTATTTCGGTTATCACAACACTATTTGGGTTGCAACAACCCTATTTCAGTTGGAACAACAGAAATAGGGCTGTGATAACCGATTTATCGGTTGCAGCAACCGAACGATTCGGTTGGAACCAAATTCGGTTGGGACAACAAAAATTTTTTATAGGTGTACATCAGAGAAACAAGCCAGCCGCCGTGAGCCGTTTAAGCCGCCGCCGCCGCCGATTTTTTTCGGCTCATTTCGGCTGGAAGTATCAATTTTCAAATATAAAAAATTTAAAAATAAATATATTTTTTAAAAAGAATTTACTAATTCATTAAACTTGAACAACCAGAGCTAAAAACAATTTTTTTATATGAAAAGAAAAAAGTTAAAATCTTCTAAATATTAACCCCTCAATTCATAAATGCTTTGTAAAGTTATAGCAGGTTTACAAAACGTCATTTTCATAGACAATTTGTTCAATAAACCTCCTATAATTTTACAAAGCGTTTATGAATTTAGGGGTAAATTTTTATAAATATACTTTTTTTAAGCTACAAAAGCTTATGTAAATTTATACTCTGAAAAAAATTAAAAAAAAAAGTTCTTAATGGGTTAATATAATACTTCAGAATGCAACTCTTTGCAGCTGTGTAAAAAATCAATTAATAAAAAAACATAGCTGCTTAACTTTGCATTTAAAACTCAATATATGTATTTGGTGTATGCATTTTTATCAAAAATTATGAAAAATCGTTACAGAGTTGAAGTCGTGTTAGCATAGATATACGAAAAAGTTTGTAAAATGTATTAATTTTTGTAAAAAGCGTTACTTCTCCTCTTCATATAAATTCTTACAGTTAGTGTTTAGCTTCATTGATTATTAAAATATAAGCTATTAAAGTTAAAAAACCTTATGAGTTACTGGTTACGGAGTTTACATTTGGCCTATAAAATTGGTTACGAATTTTATGTATTAAACAAAAATTGGTCAGATTGTTATAAATTTTGTAAAACAGGTGACAATGCGCTGATATATATCGAAATATATAACTCAAATGTAATCCATGCATTTGAAATTAGCTGGTTACATGTTTTTAATCACATTTTTTGATATCACCCATATATATTTTTTCAATTTTAAAATACATTTTTAAAAATGGTCCAGTTGAATATTTTGGATAAATTAAACATTTTGTAACAAATAAATGAAAAAGTAAAGATAAAAGATATTGTAAAATTCTATAATATTTAGAAAAGGACACTTTTACGGATAAAATGCTCAAACCAATGTTCGAATTGATCACATAATTTCATCATTTAAGGACATTATTGATTGGGCATCTAATTCAAATGGGTCCCTACAAGATATGTGCATCCTGCCCAAACTTTCTAACAAAGCCTCCATTCAAAAGTCTTCAAACAAGTTTAATTTCTTAAATCAATCGATATGTATTTTTTCTATGGTCTTTATTTATTCCTTAATTTGTTAAAATTAAAAAGAATAAATAAAAAAAAATTGATTCCCAGTATGCTTTAATTGTCTGAAAATTCTATAAGAGGCAAAAATTGTTTTGAGTTCCAAGGGGGTTATATTTTCCCAATGTTGGGATTACTTTGTAGCCCTAAAAGGGTATGTTTATAATTTATTAAATAAAACTTGTATGTTATATTAAATATTTAGGACCATTTGTTAGATATAGTCTTGACTAGCCATGGATCTGTGCGAACATGAAACAAATCACACGTGAACCAACAACAAATCTTATATAAATTGATTTTGTATATATTTTTTTGCGAGTGATTTTCTGAACGTGATAAAGTGCAGACGTTAATTGTGATCTCTTTTCTATAATTCTATTTAAAATTAAAAGCAATAAAATTTGTTATTGTTTTAAGAAAAAACTTTTTTTTTAATACATTGTATCAGTGTACCATTACGGCGATTTTCTCGTCAGATCTAGCGATTTTATTTCGCCCCTAGCGGGAAAAATTGTCCTGTAGCTATTACCCAAAAATCTAGCGATTTTTTTTATCAGCCGTAATAATTTTTAAAACTCGGTTTTATGTTGAAAAATATTATAAAACTCGCACATTGATAAGCCTTAAATATATAACACAACATCTTAAACGATTTTAGTAAAAAAAATCTCTAAAAATACACATTTCGATAAAATATGCGTATGCACTTTTTCATCGTACAACGCCCTTTATTGTGTATTCTCAATACTAAGATTAATTCAATGAAAATCAGGACTCATTATTTGAAGATTAATCGTAGAATTTTTCATTATTTAAAAGTTTATAACACTTCTTATTAACATATTAAAGAAATTTTTGAGTAAAAACTGCTTTAAGTACCATTTTTCAACAATCTAGCGATAAAATCGCTAAATATTTACACTGTTTATAATCTAGAGATTTTCTAGCGATTTTTGGGTCTGATCTAGCCATTTATTTTGAAAATTTGTTGGCAACACTGCATTTTATATTGAAATCAATAACAAATCATTACTTAATATTAAGTAGTAAACAAAGGGATTAATATTCTGCTATACTAATCCTCTGCTGTTACAGCAGAATGGATAGTAGCAGCGAGTCTACTGAAGAAAGCGATATTGTCTGGTAGACAGTCGCTGAAAACAAAACAATGAAACGACGACAAAATCGATCACCAGAATTAGTTAAGCATGCAATCAAAATAACAAAAATTACCAACAATGATGATTAGGGCAAGGAATTCCATGCAAATGCATGTTATTTCTCGATAGTCCAAAACTAATATGGACTAAACATTTATCCGACTCATCAAATTTAGAATAAACTGGCATCGATTTGTAGTTGCATATTTTGACATAAATGCATGTTTTTGCATATTTCGACTTTAAATGCATATTTGGTGGCTTTTTAATGCATATTTTGTGCTTTTTAATGCATATTTGTGCATATTTTTAGTAGCATTTTTTATTTTGTAAAAAAAATATAAAAAATTGATACGTTTTCATATTTTGATTCAATCAAAATTAACATTTTTAAAACTTTATTGACCTATAGGAAATCTTCGAGTTCTGTGTCTGTTTGCAAAATAACTAACTTAAATATATTTTTAAGTTTTAAAGTGCATTATTTTTGCAAAAATTATAGTTTTTAGTGAATATTTCTAATATTGTGAGTGCATATTTTTCTTTTTTAACCGCATATTTTTCATTTTTAAGTTCATGAAATTCCTTGCCCTAATGATGATATACCAAGTACCTACTAGCAACAACATGTTTGCTGCACTTGATGTAGACAATAATGATGATAATTATATTAACGATAATGCTAACAAAGAGCTTTCTGAAGAAAAACCACCTCCAATAATTATTCCAAATGTTTCAGATATAAGAGCGATGATGAATAACTTTTTAAAAATAGTAAACCTTGAAGATTATTCGTACAAATCTTTGAGAGATGGTCAGGTAAGAGTAACGGCAAAAAACGTAAAGGCATATAGAGTGATAGTAAAATAGCTATCTTTCGTAAAAAAACTTAAACGTTTTCAAGTCACATTACAAAATGTTGTTTTCAGCCGATCAAGCCGCCGCCGCCGCCGATTATTTGGTTGCGCCGCCGCCGCCGATTTTTATCCGGCTCAACCTCAATCGCCGCCGCCGCCGCCGATTTTTGGCTTGCGCCGCCGCCGCCGATTATTTTGGTCGGCTTGTTTCTCTGGTGAACATATGTTTATATGTTCAACAAAATTGTGTGAAAATATTTTCAAATAAACCTGATTTTCCTAATTTTTTAAAATTTTTTTTATTTCGACGGCTTTTAATTGCAACATTTTGTATAAAAAAATTAATATATATTTAGTTAGAATCAGACAGTTCATATACGAAAGTACAAAATTCTCATCCCGTTGGTTTTTTGTACCTTATGTAATGTCTCGGTTTGAGTAGGAAAGTTATCATTTTCTTAGCGGACAACTGAAGAGTAGAGTGATGTCTACGAAACAATTGTATTGTCTATCATGAAAATCACAAATTATACCAGATATGAATCAGCTGATTTGGGCAATATGGCCGACAGAAAATGAGCAAAACAAAACGCAAAAATTTAAGAAAAACACAAAAGATAAAGCACAATAATCTAAAAAGAGACAGATACATACAAAAAATGAGTAATACAAAATGTATGGAGATTTTTTATTGTTATCTCCCTCTTGACTCGACTTCCATGTAAACAAAACCATACGGTTCGAGAATACTTTTTTGACACCTGTCATTGGTTTCACATCTGGTATTAATCTGTGATGAAAATGATCAACCCTTTTTGAAACAACAAATAAAAATCTAATATGACAATATCATATTAGAATTTGGACTTGAGGTGGAAGAATATTCTAACTAAATATATGAAAATATAGAAAGTCCGAAAAAACAATTTTTGTATTTTTTAATGCAAAAATTAAAATAATTGTTAAAAAAATTAATTTTTATCTAATTCATTCTTAAACTGGGTTTAATTCAGAGTAAAATGAAGTTTTTTTATTTTAATGGCTTTAAAATTGCTAAAGTTATAAATTTTTTATAAACATGGAATATCTGCATTTATAAGAAAATTGATGTTAACCTTAATGAGTGTGGAAACAAGAACATCGAGTTGTCTTATAACAGCTGAAATTAATTGTATAGAAAAACTTACGATAACTTTCTCAGTTAATTTAAACAAAAGAATCTCATTTTACTAAGCACTAATCCATTTTCAGAATAAATTACAATAATAAAGAAATGTTTTTTTTTAAATACTGTAAAAAAAAGCCGTCAAAGTATACAAATTAAAAAAAAATGTTTTTTAATTTCAATATTTTTTTATTTTGGAAAATTGATATCCCAGCCGAAATGAGCCGAAAAAAATCGGCGGCGGCGGCTGAGGCAAAACTGACCGGCGGCGGCGGCTTAAACGGCTCACGGCGGCTGGCTTGTTTCTCTGCTCTAGATTATGAATTTAAAAAACCACACTTAAAAAACTGCAAAATAATTGCGAAATGCGAAAAAATTGCGAAAAACAAAATTTGCAAAAACGAAAATTTTTGAATCAATATATTTGTTTGCAGAATGTAAAACGCTGATTAAGTTTTTTAATTAATTTTTTGTACCATAAAGGCTTTTTTCGCGTTCCGCGATTATTTTGAAGTTTTTTAAGTGTGGATTTTTTTAAATTCATAATCTAGGAACTATAACATAGTACCAATTTCACACACCAAAGATTGGTGCTTAGTTTGGAAAAAAATCGAGATAAGGAATTTTTGCATCATTATATCGTTTGCAGAATTCCATTCGCTGATTGTGTGTTTCAATTAATTTTTTCTACCATAGCGTTTTTTCGCGTTCCGCGATTATTTTGCAATTTTTTTTGGACTATAATATTTCATACAACAAAGTTTGGTGCTTAGTTAAAAAAAAAAAGAAAAAAAAATCGCGACAACTAAAATTTCCAAAAAGGAAAGTTTTTGCATCCGTATATTTGTTTGAAGAATATAAATCGCTGATTAAGTCTTCTAATTAATTTTTTGTATCATAAAGCCTTTTTTAGCGTTCCTCCATTATTTTGCAATTTTTAAGTCTGGTTTTTTAAATTTATATTCCCCAAAGTTGCTGCTTAGTTTGTAAAAGAAAAAATCGCGAAAAATTTTTTTTTCTAATTTATGTTATTTGTATTTTAAAAAAGCTAGTCAAAATTATGGCTCAGAGCCAGAATTAAAAAATTAACCCCAAAATTTTAATTATTTTTTTTTGAATCTCTACCAAAATCTAAGGTCAAATATATCTACGAGGGCGACTGCAAAAGTAACTGGCCTAACATAAAAAGAACCGTTTTTTAATTATTATTATTTATTTTTCAACATAATCTCCTTCCAACTCAATACACTTCATTAAACGTTTTTCAAGTTTTTTAATTCCATCCGAAAAATAAGATTTTTCAAGACCTTCAAAATATGCCTCAGTTTCAGCAATAACCTCGCTATTGGACGAAAATTTTTTGCAACCGAGAAGCAAAGTCAACAAACGCGGAACCCATCTTGCAGATAGCTTTTTCATGTGGAGTTCATCATGTAAAATACTCCAAACTTGTTTTTCGTGTATTTTAACAATATCAGCAAGTTCTCTGAGCTTTATTCGTCTATCTTTAGTCACTTCATTAAATATTTTTCTAATGTTTTCAATAGTAGTAGTAGTTTTCGGTCTTCCAGAGCGTTGTTCATCTTCCGTACTTGAACGACCCATTTTAAATTGTTGAACCCAGGATTTCACGGTGGAGTATGATGGTGCATTATCACCATGAACAGAATCCAATTCATCTTTGATTAATTGTGGCGTATAACCTTTCATATAAAAGTGTTTAATTACCGCACGAAACTCTTTATTTTCCATTTTTCAAAAATTACAAAACTTGTTTACTTCAATCACCTGTAACAAAGAAAATAATCGTTAAATATTTCGGAAATTTTGACAGATGGCTTATAAAAGATTGCTTTAAAAAAAAAAAAAAAAAAGTTGCTAGTAAAACAGAAAATGTGCCAGGCCAGTTACTTTTGCGGTCGCCCTCGTATTCCGACATTTTAGAAGTGCCCATATATTTTATATGTGTTTTCTTAAAAAAAATGATTCCTGTAGGTGGCATTTATAGACTGTTCAGTGTATTTCAAATATTTCAAATATTCCAAATATTTATTTCAAATATATCAAATATTTGAAATATTTCAAAAATGTAGCTAAGTATTTTACTTAACTACATATTTCATTTATTTCAAAATATTTATATTTCAGCTTTGAAATATTAATATTAACAAAATATTTATATTTAAGCTTTGAAATATTAATATTTATTTACTTACTTCAAATTATTTGAAATAAATAAAAATTATTATTACTTATCTAAAATTTTTTGAAGTAAATAAAACATTATTAATATTTCAAAGCTGAAATATTAATATTTTCTTACTTATGTGCGTATTTTAACAAATAAAACAATACTGCTATTTGAAATTTACAAATATTAATAAGTGGTTATTTCAAAAATATATTTTAAATAAACTTTTATACTGGTCTGTTAACGAATATCAACATGGGATAGAAACTACGTGGAGCTAGTGCCAAATTTGTCATCTATATTATATTGTAGACAACAATTTATTTTTTAAAGTACCGTTTCTAGTTGTCAAGATTTTTTTGTATTTTAAACAATAGCCGCTTTTTCTAATCACTTGGATTTAATAAATCCAAAAAGTAGTTCTAAAAGCGCTCAACAGATGGGTTACATTCTCCCTATTTTCAGAAGAATTTTCTGTCCGACACTTGTTTCACCCTAATTTTTAAGACCGAATTGGATGATGAAGGATTTTACTTTAACTTTTAATTTTTAATTATATTTTATATAAAACAGCGATAAACAGTCTGCCTTTTCAGTTTTATCGCTTCAATTTATATTTTTACACAATTGAAATATTCCACTGCAATATTTAATATTCACTAATTGGATTTAATTAAATTACTTACAGTAGAGTGAAAAATTATCATTTCTATTTCATATATTTCTCCATGTCCAAGATGAAAAATATGAATTTGGTGATGTGTAGTATTTTTTCTAAACATATTTCATAAAAAAATTCTAATAAAAACCTTTTATTTGTTAGTTTTTCTATTTTTTTGTTTCTCTTTTAATTTTTATTCGTATGTTTTTCTGACATTAAACTAATAGGCTGTTTCATATATTTGTGCTTTTATTGTTATATGTAAACCCAGACAAATAAATCCAGCTTTTATTCGATTTAATAAATCCACTTTTTGTATGAAAAATGCTAAATCCATGTGATTTAAAAAAAAACGCTTTATAACTTGCAGTTCAAATATGACCATGAAAATTTAAGATTAATTTTTGGATTTTCCACAAACCTAATCTTAATCTCTTTAGTATTTACTTATGATCATTTTCTTTTAATCTACAGCTGCGCATTGAATAGGAAAAGTCCAAAGTGTGTTTATTACTGCTTAATTCCCTATGTTTTACTGGGAATTAAAGGATTAAATATATATGATAAAATTTATTAGTTCAGGTAACAAAACCCATATTCATTACTATTCGTTATTCGTGCGACTAGCAGATAGTTATTAGTTCTAGTTTAGTTTAATACTAGATTTATACTTGAGCAAAAACCAGGTAGTTTTTGCTCAGGTATAAATATGGTATAAGATTATTGTATTTAGTTTATAAGGTCTTTTATTTTCAGTAACTAAATCAGTATTGTACATTCACTCAAATAACCGAGTAGTCTCTTGTTTTAAAAATACAAAAAATTTTATTAAATTGTTAAGTAAATTAACAAAAAGCTTTACAAACTTAAGCTATTTTGAAAACTAAAAATTCAAGTTCGACTTCGCCCTCTGGTAACAAAAAAAAAAACGTTTGCATTTTGTAAAAAAAAATAGCAGAAATATCAATTTTTGTAAATAATTTAAATACAATTGAAAAATGACTTCAGCCGCTAGACCCACATTTGATCCAGCACGTGGTGGTACTGGAAAAGGTGAAAAAGATTTAAGCGCTTTAAGTAAACAATACTCAAGCAGAGATTTGCCCGGGCATACAAGACAAAAGTACAGAGAAACTGGTCAAGGAACTTCTGATGAATTACGTACTCGTAATTTCCGTAAAGAATTAGATGAACGTGAACGTGAAATCAGACCCAATAAAAATCTCCCCTCCATAGTTCGCAAGGCCATAGAAGCTAACAATACTGTAGCCACTACACCTACTAGTAGCTCCAACAGCAAACGAGCTAAGCTTGATCGACCACAGGCTGCTGCCAATTTAGATGGTGTCAATGCTAGTTCCGATAGTGATTCTGAGTCGGAAGATGAAGATGACACTGCTGCCTTATTGGCAGAATTGAATAAAATTAAAGAAGAACGTTTGCAAGAGACAGCACGAAAAGACCAAGAAAATAAACAGGAGGAAAAACGCATACGTATGGAAAATATCTTATCTGGCAATCCTTTAATTAACTATGTTGCTGGTACTGCTGCCACTGCAGCTAATACGAAAACTACTGCAGATTTAAAAGTCAAGCGTCGTTGGGATGACGACGTGGTATTTAAGAATTGTGCTCGCACTGCGCCTGAGAAAAAGTCGCTTTTTATCAACGATTCATTGCGCAGTGAATTCCATAAAAAATTTATGGAAAAGTATATTAAGTAGAGAGGATACCATGTTCTAGAATAATCCGATCTTTTTAATATTTTTAATTACCCTTTTTGTTTTAAGCAAATTACAATATCAAATAAAATTAAATTTAAGCGAGAGGATCATATATTGAATAAAGTAATTAGTTTATAACTGGAATTAATGTACATTCTTTTATTCTTATTTTCGTACTAATTACGCCCAGTTTTTTTGGATATAGGCTTGGTTTAAAACAATTTTAAGTAAAATACTATTTTAAGATATGGTTTGTGTTAATAAACATTAACCCCTCAATTCATAAATGCTTTGTAAAGTTATAACAGGTTTACAAAACGTCATTTTCATACAAAAATTTTTCAATAAACCTCCTATAATTTTACAAAGCGTTTATGAATTTGGGGGTAAAATTCTAACGGAAAAAATTTTAGGGTAAATTTTGGTTAACAAACTTGGGTAAATGTTAGGGTATTTAAATTACTCGGTAACCGAGTAACTCGATTTTGAGGTTTTGAACTTACTCAATTAATCGTGTACGGTTTTAAAATTATTCGAGATAAGATTTAAAATTACTCGAGTAACATTACGTTTTCGTAAAAATCCCTCATTTTTTGTAGGTTTTATAGTTTATTACTGGTAGTAACAAAACACGACAAATTAACAAATAAAATGAATCCATTAGTAGAAATTAAAAAAAATGTTTAGATTATTCATTTATGGAAACTTTGAAATCTAAGAAATACCTGTTAAAAACTCGTTTAAAAATAATTTGTAGTGCAGTTTCCGAAAAAGGGTAATATTTTTGGATGGCTTAATTTAAAACGATCCTAACTCGATTTTTTATTTCTTTAGAGGAGAAGGAAAATCTTAATAAAATCTAAAACTGTGAATATGTGTGAATGAAATTTTTTAATGATAAAAAATGAATTCAAATCAATGAAGTTTCGCTCGAATTGGTCCATTAAAACTTTTCATTGAACAGATGCAGTTTTATGAAAACTTTCTTATTATTTATTGAAACTTTCAACACCCAGTGAAGGAGTTTTATTAAAAAGAGCTCCATTAAAGTGATAAAGCTTTTTCGTAAAATTTAAGATCTTTTCTCATTCACTTTGTTAAGAAAACTTCATTAGTTTAGTGAAAACTTTCATTGATATTTCATTGATTTCATCGCAGAGTAAATTGGTACAGTATTTACCGCTTATATGCACGCCGGTTTGTCAAGACGTTTAGGTAAATTTTCTAATAGATACCCAGTCAGAAATCACCAGTGGTACAAAATCGCCAGTGGTACTGGCATACCACTGGACAACCAGGTGTTAAAAATAAATAAATGACTGGCAGAACACTCATTTGGGACGCTTTGCAGCGTTTGAAAAAAGCGTTTTGCCAGTATTTGTTTTACAAAAATTTCGGTGGTTTATAAAAAAACCACTAGCAAAGAATGGGCTTAGAGTGATATGCCGAGGTTTGCAACCAGTGGTTATCCAGTGCTGCCTAGTCAGAAATTGCCAGCGGTACAAAAATCAATTCATTGGTAGACCAATGATTTTATAAAAATGCTGACGCTTCGTTAAAAAAGGTTTGTAGTCCGAAGATTCCGAGTTCAAATCCGGTTAGAAGCAAAACCAAAAATTTTTTGTTTTTTTTTTTGTTTTATAAAATCAATTTTTTTCAAATAATATATGTGTTGTTAGCTCAGTGGGTAGAGCAATCGTCTGCCAATCTGACGGCCTAGGTTCAAATCACGACAGGACCAAAAAAAGTACATATGAACTTTTTTAAATTTTATTTTGGAAAATATATTTCCAGATCACCTATTTATTGGTTTTGCCAGCGTTTTGACAACGTTCAAAAATTTTGTTCCTCCAGTGATTTTTCGGCGCTTTTGAACAGCCGGCCCTTTTGTCTAATGACGTTATCATTTTGGGAATGGGAAAGCACTTTTTGCCAGTACTTGTACCACCTGGGGGGTTACCGCGTAACTCGATTCGATTTCGAATTCGTAAATTTAACACATTTTGTAAAAAGAAAAGCTTAAGCAAAAATCTTACTTTTTGAATTTTTATGTGTAGTGTACAAGGTTTAGGATAAAAATAAATTAAAAAGTAGAATTTTTATACAGAATTATATTTTTAACAATATTTGCAAGATTTACGAATTGAAAATTTTTGTTTTCGGATCGAGTTACGCGGTTACCCCCCTGTTAAAGTGCTTTGCCACCGCTTTCCCGTTTGTATTTTTCTGCGTATACCTACAGAGCTTTGAAGAATTAATTCGTTTTTGAATGAATTTACTACCAATCGAATTCTATTTTCTTTAGAATTGAAAGAATTTCTTTTCTTAAGTAATTCACTGAACTGATCGCGTTCAACAAAAAACAAATTCGAAGAAATAATTCAATTGCTATAGTTATTTTTATTAAATCAAGTGAATTAATTCCTTGCTGAATTAATTCACTACTGAAGTCGTTCAATTTCATTTTCGTTCAGTGAATTAAAAAAAAAATTACGTTCAGTGAATTAAAAAAAATTACATTCACTGAATTGAAAAATAAAAAATTACGTTCACTGAATTGAAAAACAAAAAATTACGTTCACTGAATTTAAAAAAAAAAAATTACGTTCACTAAATTTAAAATCTGATTTCTGCTGTTCAGTACTAGAGTTGTCAAGTATTCGACCTATTTGAAAACCGGTTTTCGAATACTTCTAAAAACCGCCTTTTTTAAAAACCGCTTTTCGGTTTTTTTAATTCAAAACCGGTTCGAATAACCGGTTTTTCCGGTTTTTGTGAATAATCATTTTGTATTGCTATATATACAAATTTTCTTATAAAACTTGCAAAGAATTGCTAAAAATCTTCAAACTTACTATTTCTTTCTTTTTTTCTTGAAAGCAATTCGCAGCGTAAATTATGCCATTAGCGCGAATTCGGACAGATCTAAAGCCCAGTATTTTGTTCGTAATTTTTGAGAAAAAACCTATTAACCTCCATAAAAAACTAGAATGATTTTTCACTTCCTCTGGAATTGTTACAAAATTGCGGTTGAAGTTTTTTCGTATTAGTTTTATAGACAGGACGATTTTGGCCTTATGAAGTGTGTAGTTTTCCAATTAATGTGAAACAATTTGTGACTTTTCAAATTTTTATTACAATTTTACTGTTTCAAATCGCAAAATGTTTTATCAATGGGGGAGAAATAAATCCTTTTCTTTATTGAGGAAATGGAAAAATTGAGCTTATATGCATTTTGGGACAAACTTTTAGATCTATCCTACTTAACTTATTGTCAAAAAATTTGAACGTTTTTAAGATAGAGAGAAAATGTAGAATTCTGCAAAAAAAACAGTCTCTTGAAAAAATTTCAACATTTTTGTTTCGAAAAAATAAATTATTTTGATAATAGTCCACTAATGTAGGTCAAGGTTGCCAATTTAGCCATTTTCCGGCTAGATCTAGCCATTTTAATTTCATCTAGCCATAAAAAAATGGCTAGATTGGATCTAGCCGGAAGATTTAGCCATTTTATTTTGCTCTAGCCATTTTTTCTTTTAATGTTTTACAGTTAATTTCATATAAAAGTGCTTGAATTTTTATGATTTTCAAAATTTTAGTACAAAATTTTCAATTTTTAAAACTTTTATTTGGGTTCACAGACACGTGTAAATTTTACATTCGATCTAAAATCATGTGTTTTGTAAAATTTAAATGAAAATATTTTAGAAATTCGAAAAACATTAAAATTTAAAGGCTACTTTCATGAAATTCGTGTTAGAACTCTTCATTATCACTGAATTATATTAAAATTATTGGGTTTTGCATTATTTTTCAATTTTAGCCATTTCTAGCCATTTTTTCTCCGTAATCTAGCCATTTTTTCAGTTCAAGTGTTGGCAACCTTGATGTAGGTACGTGATAGCAACGACAAAGAGAATAAGCACTATCTGAAGGAGGGAATTAAACATTAAGGGTCATATGTATAATCACTTTGAAAATGTTTAAGTGACTTATAAACCAAAGTAAAATATTTTGCATAATTATTGAACAAAATTTATTAGAAATTTTCGTCTTATAAATTATTCGACACGAAAAAACCGGTTTCTCGAATAATTCGAAAATCGCCCATTTTCAAAAACCGTTTTAAAAAACCCGGAAATATAGGAAAAAACCGGTTTATCGAATAATTCGGAAACCGGTTTTGACAACTCTAGTTCAGTACACATTGCAGTGTTTTAAAAAAATTTGGCTATAATTCAGCCATTTCTTATTTGTTACTATTCTTTATATAAAAATAGCAAAAAATTTGAGATAAGATGAAAAAAATTCCACAACTCCCGAAACACTGTGAAAATTTTCCAAAAAAGGGGTGTTTTACTCGAATTCGGAATGGTCTGGTGGAAGAAAAATTTACAAGTGGAGAATACCTTTTCCATTACGCCCATCTAAAAGAAGTATTCTTTCAGAAAAATATAAATACTATATGTGTTCTCAAAGAAACTTTTAATATGGAGGCAAAAGAGTCTTGCTATGGGCGTGTGAAGTTTCATCTCATACCGACTAGAGATGGGCACGTGAGTGAATTTTCACTCACACTCACTCACGCTCACGAGAAAAAATTCTAATCACGCACAATCACTCACGACAAAAAAATTACTACTCACACTCACTCACGCTCACGTGAGTAAATTGAACTTTCAGTCACACACACGCGTGATTCACGTGAATCACGCAAATTCTCGAAACAAAATAATATTCAAAAATTAAGAAAAATTTAACTTGAAAATGTACCCAGTATAGGGTACTTTCCCGAAAAAAGTTTTACGGGAATCCCCAAGAAAAAAAATTTTTCCAATCGGTTTCAAACCACACTAGTTCTGCAACTGGTTCCACTGCAAACGATTCCATGAAACTGGTTCCGGAACCATGACTGACGTAGAATCAGTTCTAGAACTAGTTCCAGAACGAATTCTATTGCAACCGGTTTCACTTTGGTGCTATAAAAATGGTTGCTTTGGGGACAATTTCAAACAAAAATCATCGGTATTAGAATTGAGAGTAGAACGGTCTATAAAGAAAAGGTAGCTACTCTATAACCGATTTTTTGGAACAGAAGCTTTAGTGGGCAAGTAATTACTAGGGCAAGGAATTTCATGCACTTTAAAATGGAAAATAAGCGCCTAAAATATGCGACTAAAAAATAAAAATATGCATTAAAAATATAAGAAATATGCACTAAAAACTATTATTTTTGCAAAAATAATAATATGTTTTCAACTTTAGCATAAGTAGATCATCATCAATGATCAACCCATCAAGGCAAACGACACTGATGATGGTTTTGTAGCGAAAGCCGAAAATACGTATTCTGTTTTGCTGGCCTTATTGAATTCTTTCAAAATTTTTTATTCTTTGTAATTTACTTGTGAAAATTTTATCATCTTTCTTTAATTTGAAAAATAACTTAAACAGAAAGTGATATTAATTTATGATCTAAAATCGATCTAAAAATATTCATTTACCAAATGAAAAGATCAAATATACATACCATTCATTCAAAAATAATGCACTTTAAAACTAAAAAATATATTTAAGTTAGTTATTTTGCAAACAGACACACAACTCGAAGATTTTCCATAGGTCAATAAGGTTTTTAAGAATGTTTATTTTGATTGAATCAAAATATGAAAATTTCAATTTCTTATATTTTTTTACAAAATAAAAAATGCTCCTAAAAATTAACCCCTAAATTCATAAACGCTTTGTAAAATTATAGGAGGTTTATTGAACAAATTCTGTATGAAAATGACGTTTTGCAAAACTGCTATAACTTTACAAAGCATTTATGAATTGAGAGGTAAAAATATGCACAAAATGCATTAAAAAGCACAAAATATGCATTAAAGACGCACCAAATATGCATTTAAAGTCAAAATATGCAAAAAGATGCATTTTTGACAAAATCGATGCCATTTTGTTCTAAATTTGATGATTCGGATAAATATTATTCGGATCCATATTAATTTTGGACTATCGAGAAAAAACATGCATTTGCATGGAATACCTTGCCCTAGTAATTACCAATATCATATAAATCCGTATTCTACTCGTAAACGGTGTAAACCTGTATTTTTAACTTGGCAAATTATATTTTTGCTTGAAAC
This sequence comes from Leucophora obtusa, assembly GCA_949987735.1. NCBI lineage: Eukaryota > Metazoa > Arthropoda > Insecta > Diptera > Anthomyiidae > Leucophora > Leucophora obtusa. Next base: position 211,227,750 of record OX465297.1, read on the forward strand.
TTGATAAGACCTAAATTAACTTGGCATAGATTTTTTTGACTTGATAAGAGAACTATTTAAATGTCTTACAATAAGTACACTGATAGAATTTTCGTTCATACTATTAATGAATCGATTTCATTAATCTGAATTCATTGATTTAATGAAAAATTTTCATTGAATTAATGAAAAATTCATTAATTTAATGAATTTTTTCATTATATATTTTCAACTAACCCGTAAGATATGCTATAATTTTTATAAGGGTTTTGAATTTGCTAATTACTAAAATAGATATATGTTCCAGTAATGAACGCTAGGGTTGCAAACTAAAATTATTTAAATATAAAAGTCCAAATAGTGACATCATTTTGTTTTGGCTATTTAGATCAATCGGTAACGCGGTAATGTTTACATTCTGGTGATTGCGGGTTCAAGTCGAGTTCAGGGAGATGTTAAAAAGGAAATATATGTACAAATAAAAATTAATAAAATAACATGAACAAATTCATTAATACTATGCACAAAATTCTATCAGTGTAGACATTTAAACCGAAATTCATTGATTTAATTATTTCCCTTCTTTCATCCTTAAAATTGACGTTCTACATAAAATACGACTTAAATGCTTTCTACAATATATTAATAGAACAAATCAAAATAAAAAAATGTTACCAAAAAACTGATACTTTTCGATTTTCATTCTCATCTCCCGGGAAACCCTAGTCCAGTAGGAAATTTTGCCATTTATTTTGTATTAAAAATACCCAAAAATATAAAGTCGCCTAAAACAATTACTTGAAAATATGAATAAAAAGCCCAAAAAAAAACAGCGTGAGTCGTTAAAATTCCAAATTCCAAAATCAATTTTCTCCAAATTTAGCTCACTTTAGTGGAATGTTTAGCTCACTTTAATGGAATGTTTCTCTTATGTATTTTAAATTTTAAATAATCAAGCCTTAGGCCTTTGTTGTTAATAAATTTTTTTTAAATTAATTTATTTCTCTTCTTTTTGTACGATATTTCGACACACCTTTCATTATCAAAATACTTTGTTAGTTTTTCTATAGGATAAAAAAATGGCCGGCTTCCATCATTTTCACATTCTAGAAGTGCTTTCCTTAGAGTTGAATGGTACAGCTGCCGTTACGTGAATGGGCGCGGCCCTCGAAATTTAAGCTCTAAGATAGTGCGAAATTTCATAGCATTCCAACCAGCTTGAATTGGCTGAATTATTTCGATTCTGCCCCACTACTTATATTTAGTCTAAAGGGCCACATACATATATTAATTTTTTGTTTTATAAAAATAACGATTATTTTATACCAAGGTTGGTTACCGAAACGAATAACGGTAAGGGTAACGGTATTCAATTTTATTTGTTTCGGTAACGATAAAGGTAACGGTATTTAAGACTGTTTCGGTAACGGTATACCGTTATCGAAACAGCAATACCGGTACGTACCGGTATTATAAATTATGTTAAAAACAAGTAAAAACTTAACATATAGTTAATTTTACTTGTTAAAAATACATATTATAAGCTTTAAATTCAATGCTGGTAGTTTAAATAACTTAAATTATTATCGATAAATTTTTTTGTAGAAAGAAAAACTGAAAATTATTACAAAAAGTCAAAAAACTTGCATTTTTATATAAACCCAGCAAAATATTGGTAATGACACCTCATTACTATCTGCATTACCAAAAATGATATATCATTACCTTTTCCATTATTTTATAATATAAAATAATGACTTCCTAATAACGACCTATTGTATTCATTGTTTCTAAATATAAAATAATGACTTACTCGTAATAGTTTAAATAAGTTCTTTTTACACAGTTAAATTTTATATATTTTTATTTATTATATGTAAATATGTTTTATGTTTAAATTTTTATGACGAGTCCTAAAATTACACACTAGAGAAAACTTAAATTTTTCTGAATGTATTTCCTTAAGCTAATAGTATTTGCTTAACTCCTTATTTTTAAGAATCAAGTAAGCAATCGGATAACCACTTATAATTCAACTTTTTGTGAGCATGTGTGTAACCACTTATTATTCAAAATCTCATAACTACTTATTTCTCATTTTTTCGTAAGCGAGCGGGTAAGCGTGACTACTTATAAAAACGACCACGCCAAACAAAAATAATGAGTTTAGACGCCAAAAAATAAGTTGTGCGGAGCTATGAATTTCTGTTATATAACCATTTATTTGGTAATGAAAGATTTTGCTGGGAATTAATAAATACCGGTAAAATACCGGTAACTACCATTAAAAATAACGGTATCGGTAACGATAACGGTATTTGAAAAAAAATTTAGTGGTATTGGTAACGGTATTCAATTTGAAACGGTATTTTAGCGATAACGGTATTATAACGATAACGGTAACCAACTTTGTTTTATACTAATAAAAAATATTAGGGGTTTTCATATAAACTCGTAAATTCCTTGTAAACTTTGTATAAATACAAACCATATTTTTTATGTAGTGAGTTTGAAATTAAACTCATAAAAATACCAGGTTTACACCGTTTACGAGTAGAATACGAGTTAATATAAAAACCCCTATTAATTTTTTGTGTAATTTCATATGGTTTTGGATAATTTGTGGCCTACAGCTGTGTATTTTTTTGTCTTACTGGTGGCAACACTGGGTTGATCTTAGATTTATTTTCTCCATCAAATATCACGATTTTATACAGTGTTGCCATTTCAGTGCTTTTCGGGTATTTTTTGGTGCTTTTTTCCTTCCCGTACCCGGTGATGTTTTACAAATACCCGTTTATAAAAAGCGGGTATTTGCAGTGCTTTTTCAGATTTCTGGCAGTGCTTTTAGTGCTTTTTGTACAGTTTATATTTTTGGTATTTGTTCTCCTTTTTTCAATTTTTCTTGAATTTTCTGTCAAAGTTGAAAAAATAATACGAAATATACAAAAAATACATTTTTTCACAATGTTTGTAGTACAATTTTAAATAGCAACTTCGTTATATTTAAACTTCAAAATTTTGAAATATTAGTTTGGTGCTTTTTACCCCTTTTTTTGGTTATTTTTTGAACGTCTTTTACGCGATTTTACAAAGGTAAAATGTGTTTTTAAAATCTTGACTTAAATTTTAAAAAAAATTATTATCGTGCTTTTTTACCCCATTTTTGGTAAATTTTTACCCTTTTTACCCGTTTTCAAAATGCTCACGGTGCTTTCCTGCCTTCAAGAGTTGGCAACACTGATTTTATACTTCATATTCTGAGCATATAACATTCCCTGCACGAGGTTTTCTTCAGAAAAAAGGATGCATTTTTCAGATTTTTCTATAAAAAACATTTGAAAATTTTATCAAAAGGGAGGGAGTTATTTTTAAGTATTTTTTTGTATGAAAAAATTGCAAGCATAATGTCGAAAGTGTTTTTTAAGATTAAGGGTCTGAGAATGGGCAAATGAATAGCCAAACATAAATGGGGCCTTGCCCACCCCAGAAACCTGGATCTTTGAAAATTAATGTATTACGATAAATAGAAACTTTTCTCATAAATTTTAATAATTTAGATATTTTATGAGTAGGACAAATTTTCAACCATTTCAATTTAGCTTTATTTAAAAACTTTTTGCATTATTTTTGTCGAGTTAAAAATATGCAGTAATTTTTAAGAGTCATTTAACATTCTGTTTATAAGCGGTCCAAAATTGGTGGTTTAGTTTACAAAAAATGTGTAAAATTAGCAAATCTTCTGTTAAAAATTAGTAACTAAAATTCAGCAAAATACTGTAAAGTTAGCAAATTTATTGTTAAAAATTAGTAACTAAATTCAGCAAAAAAAAATAGCAAAAAAGTTTGTAAGTTAGTAATGTGGAGGTAGCAAACAAATTAACTAAAAATTTAATTTTAACTAAAAATTAGTTAAAAGTTTGTTAAGTTGAAGTATTAACAGTTTTACTAACTTTTCTACAAACTTTTTTCTATGAGTGTATAAAAAGTTTTTCTTAGTGATTCTTAAAAACTTATCTGCGTTTGTAATAAAGTTTAAAAATTTAAATTTCGATATCTAAGTTATAAAACCTAATTTTTTTTAGTTTTTTGCCTAATTACTCGATGTCCTGATAAAACGTAATCAATTGTTGCATTCACATATTATATGGGCGACAACGACAAATGTGTCAGTCTCCTTAAAATTTAACAAACTGTTAAAATCCTATATAAAGGAAACATTAACAAAAATATATCAGTGAAAGTCCCAGTTGATAGCTAACGGTAATACTTTAGTGAATTTGCTCCCAAAGTTTAAGATAGATTTTTTTATCAGCTGGTAATTTAATTGAAAAATTAAATATATGTAGCTTTTATTACGTGAATGAGATGTAAAAAAAGTCTTTCAAAAAAAATTTTTTTTATTTCTAGAAAAAAATGGTAGATATTTTTTTTCAATAAAATATATAAAGGTATATTCCTAACAAAAAAAATAATAATATGAAAATCAATTAACATATTTCTTTTTCAATATATTGTCAAACTTTGGTAATTTTTAGGATTTTAACCAAAAATTTGGTATATTTAAAGATTTATTAATGAAATAGATAATAGTGGTATTCATCTAACTGCATCGTAAACTGTGTATTATGCCATCGTAAACTGTGTATTTTTGTAATCGGGTATATTTGTAGCTTTACCTGTTTATTTGAATGAACGCACCTTATAAAACTATTCACATTTTAATTTTGCATTTAGCCACTTTTTCAATTTTTTCATAAATTAAACACAGAATTTTTTTTAAATTTGTATCATTTAAAAAAAAATAAAACATAATACAAAATAATTTCATTTTTGACAATATTCAAATGTATGTATAAATACGAAAAAGTTTACACACAAAAATGTAAGCGTATATTTACGAGGGCTCGTAAACTAGTTTTGACATTAATCGAGTAAACTTACAACATATACACAGTATACGAGGCGTAAGTACTTTAAATGGATACCTTTAATGCATTTTTGTCAAAGTTTATACTTTTTTTTTTAATTATATTACCTTAATTTTTTGAAAAAAATTATTATACCATTTTATTAAAATCTAAGAAACTTTTTCGTAACCCATAAAAGATGAAATTACAAAAATACATTTTTTGACACTTGAAAAAACATTTTTTTTTTATTAAGATTAAATTAAGTTAAATTAAGAAATTGGTTCTTTTATTTATTTTTTTCTTATACAAAATTATAAGAGCATGACAAAAAAATTTAAAATCAATTACCATATTTTTTTAAGTTCCATTTAACGTTTGATATTTTTAGGCTACCAACAAAAATATTGTAAAAATTCAAAGATTAATTTGATATGTTAATAGCAGATTTTTTACAATTTTATTATCTTTTATTGATTCAAAAATATTCAAATATTAAAAAAAAAAAAAAATTTTTGTGGAGGAACAAAATTTTTCAATGTTTTGTACAAGAAGTCGATTTCTTATTTACATAAGAATTCTGGCAGAAGTAGAAAACACTAGTACCTGAACTGACTGGAATACACATTATTTGAAGGAGGGGAAGATCTCTGGAATTTTTCCAAAATTGTAAATTATCGCAATCTGGTTTAATATAATCACGCAAACTCACGCACGACTCACTCATGAACATTTTTTTAACTCACGCTCACGCACGACTCACGTGAATGCTATCAATTTAACTCAAAAATTTCGTGTCACGCGCCCATCTCTAATTAATAGTCTACAATTACAAGTTCGGCAGCAGAGGAATGAGGACAACGAAAAATATTAAAATATAAATAAAATGAATTAAAATTAAAATAAACAAACTAAAATAAAAATACAGAATTTGCAATTTTTCTTTTATTTATTTATAAAATAACCATGTTTTTTTTACTAAAAGAAAAAAGTAAATTTTCCTTTGCGTGTTGTTATATTAAATTTATTAATTTTACGTAGTTGTATATCTACCACGAAACTTTATAAACTTTTACTCTAGTTTTTGTAAATGTTACGCCTTTTTTTTCTGCGTGTAGATTCTATACAGACGATAGATGATTATCGCCATTTTTTCGAAGTTTAATTCCTACTATATAACATAAAAAATTTTAAAATATTGTAAGAAATTTGATAAAAGACAGCAATTCTGCATTATATACATAGGTATTTCAACATGTAACTATCTAATAAATCTTAGAAATTGAATTTTAACTCATTTTACTTCCCAAAAAATCCGCGACACTTTTTATTACATTTATTATGACGATTGCCCCAATAATCTTTAAAACTATACTCTAAAATAGTGTAAAATCTACCTTTACTGATTAGGTTTCTTTTTTATTAATAATACAATAAACAATTAACAGGAAATAGCGGTAAAAAAATCAACTGTCAGTTTTTTTCGTTTTCGTTTTTGCCTTCTCGATGTATTTTATTAACAGTACGTTGCCAGATTGACGTGATGTTGTTCAACTGTCAAAGTACCCACGCCGGGCATGTTGAACAACATCACGTCAATCAGGCAACACTGGCTGTCATTGGTACTTTTTGTACAACGGTATTTTTTATAAACGGAAATTTTAATAACCGGTACATTTATATAAATCCGCCTTTTTTGATTGATTTGCTTGATCGCGTGCTTGAATGTTAAATTTGTTTGGAAATTGAAATCTATGACAATCCCCAAAAAGCAAAAAAGCATTTTTAAAGGAAAAGTAAATTACTCAGCCAACAAATTTTTGCGCGCTCTGAAATAATGAATAACAGACCTGAAAATTGAAGGATTCTTGAATTCCTGCATTTTTCCACTCAGATCTGAGAATTATTGCGAATCAAAAAACCGCGATTTGGAAAAAACAATTTGCGGTTTTTTAAAAGTTTTTTTTAATAGATTTGTGAATTGGATGGTATTTATAATTAAAGAAAATATAGAAACCTTTGTTTATTTCTGTTTTCAGTTTTTAAATTAATATATGCAGATATGTACATCACTTTTTTACTTTGTATAAATATATTTGATTTTTTTTTTATTAAAAAGGCATAGTGCTTTTTTACGCTTTTTTAAGCGAAAAAACAAACGCTTTTTTGCAAAACATTTGCGCTTTTTACACTCCAAAAGTTGGCGACACTGTGGCCTAGGTGTTTTACCTAGTGTCTTCAAATGCAATGAAATGTGCAAAGAAATTTGAAAATAACACACAAAACAACAACGAAAATAATTTTGTTGTTGCTTTGTGTGTTATTATCAAATTTCTTTGCACATTTCATTGCATTTGAAGACACTAGGTTACCGGCGAACATGATCGCGAACACAACGATTTTTTATTGAAAAAACAGCGTTTATTTTGTTATCGTGGAAGCGGCAAGTTAAAACACCAACAATTATACTTGAATCATCCTGTATAAAGCTAATACCTCCGAACACTTCCATCTCCACTGTGACAGCTGTCAAAAATCCACAAAGTAGAGTTGGGCTTAATCGTTTTCTGGTGACTCGGTCATATCGTTCAATAAAATTCATTGAACTAGTTCGTTCAAATCGTTCTTTTTTGTTATCGTTGTTTTTTATAATAAGCTGTGTCTGAACAGTGATTCGTGAACGATGTCGTTCGTTCGACAATTTATTGGCGCACTACACGCAGACAAAAACACGGGGAATATTACCTAAGAGCTATGTAATTATACAACTACATAATTTTTAAGTTAGTTTTAGAAAGTTCTAGTAAAATATTAACTTTTTTTTGTAAAATATATACAATCCTTGCCAAATATATACATGTGTAGCGGAAAATATCCGAAAAATTACATATGTTTTGCTAGAAAATTGTAAAACTTACTTGGAACTTATGTAGTTGTATAATTACATAGCACTTACTCCCCATTTCCACGTGCAAGTTCGAAAAACTCAATACACTCACACTTTTTCACTAATACTATCACACTTATACGACTTGCGGCTCAACTTGTAAGTAAATTTTGAAGACAGTGGATTTTTGCCACTTGCGGCAAGTCAAATGACAGAATAAAGAAAACAGTGTTGCCTAGTATTGTTTTCTATTAATTTACTAGTATTTGGTAAAGTAAAATTTGTAATGCAACTGATTTTGTATTTATTTGTAAAAAAGAACACAACGACATATCTAATGGTAATTCAAATATTAATTTTATAAGTTTTGGAAAAAAAATTCTTAAGAACAAATTTTTTTCCAGCTTTGTTAGAATATTGAATATGGCAATACTGGAGTGCTATTTACTGACCATCTATTCCTTCGACGACATTTTAAAAATGAACTTGCAGCAAGTAGTGTGGACACATGTAAAATTTTCAAGTTTTTGCGGTAATTTTCGAAATTTTCGCTGATAATACGTATTCTCAACTTGCAACCTTTTACCTGCATGTGGAAACGGGGGGTTAGATAAAGTTTCACCTGTTTTTTACTGCGTGTACATGTTAAATGTTTATATATTAATTTTATTGTGCATAGACTAATAGTGTCAGAAAATTACAATTTTATTAAAAATTTTAAATTATTAAGAAAAAAATTTAATTCTGTAATAAAATTAATAAGGGATACAAAAATTTACGACTAAAAAAAGAACTAAATGAATGATTGAACGAAAAGAACGAATAATGGTGAACGATGTCATATCGTTCAAATAACTGAACCGTTCAAAAGAACTACTTCGTTCATGAACGACACAACTCTACCACAAAGTAACAACAGTAAAATATACATACGTCGTTTGCCATTTGTAAAAGAAAAATTCAGCAAAAATATCAATTTTCGTAAATATAACTAAAAAATGACTACAGCCGCTAGACCCACATTTGATCCAGCGCGTGGTGGTACTGGAAAAGGTGAAAAAGATTTAAGCGCTTTAAGTAAACAATATTCAAGCAGAGATTTGCCAGGGCATACAAGATTAAAATACAGGTAAGTAAATAAAGACGTATATATAGGAAAATTAATTTTATTTACTTTTTTCCTGCAGAGAAACTGGTCAAGGAACTTCTGATGAATTACGTACTCGTGATTTCCGTAAAGAATTAGACGAACGTGAGATCAGACCCAATAAAAATCTCCCCTCCATTGTTCGCAAGGCCATAGAAGCTAACAATACTGTAGCCACTACACCTACTAGTAGCTCCAACAGTAAACGAGCTAAGTTAGATCAACCACAGGCTGCTGCCAATTTAGATGCCGATGATCCTGTCGATAATGAAAGTTCCGATAGTGATTCTGAGTCGGAAGATGAAGATGACACTGCTGCATTATTGGCAGAATTAAATAAAATTAAGCAAGAACGTTTGCAAGAGACAGTACGAAAAGATCAAGAAAAAAAACAGGAGGAAGAACGCATACGTATGGAAAATATCTTATCTGGCAATCCTTTAATTAACTATGCTGCTGGTACTGCTGCCACTGCAGCTAATACGAAAACTACTGCAGATTTAAAAGTCAAGCGTCGTTGGGATGACGACGTGGTATTTAAGAATTGTGCTCGCACTGAGCCTGAGAAAAAGTCACATTTTATCAATGATTCATTGCGCAGTGAATTCCATAAGAAATTTATGGAAAAGTACATTAAGTAGAGAGAGGATACCTTGTTATAGAATAATCCAATGTTTTTAATACTTTTAATTACCATTTTTGTTTTAAGCAAATACAATATCAAATAAAGTTTGAAATTTAAGCGACAGGATCATATATTGAATAATTATGACGATTTTTTTTATATTTACAAAAACTCTAGTTTACATACGAGAAATTTGTTTCTGTTTTCTTGAAAATGATATTTTCTGAATTTCAATTGATATTTTCTGAATTTCAATTCATATTTTCTGAATTTCAAATGATTTCTGGCTTTCAATTGATATTTTCTGAATTTCAAATGACGATTTCTGAATTTCAATTGATATTTTCTGAATTTTAATTGATATTTTCTGTATTTCAATTGATATTTTCTGAATTTCAAATGATATTTTCTGCATTTCAATTGATATTTTCTGAATTTCAAATGATATTTTCTGAATTTCAAATGGAAATTCTGAATTTTAATTGATCTTTTCTGAATTTCAAATGGAAATTCTGAATTTCAATTGATATTTTCTGAATTTCAAATGGAAATTCTGAATTTCAATTGATATTTTCTGAATTACAGTTGCAAAAGGTGTAGAACTTTGTAAAACTAAGTTGAAAATTATGTAGTTGTATAATTACCAGAGAAGACAAAATTGCTGTTTTTGCTTTTTATGCTTTTTATTGCATGTTTCACTCATATTTGCTTCTTTCTGCTTTATTTGGATTTTCCGTTTTTTAGCTTTAAAATAGCTTTTTCTTAAGATTTTTGAGCTTCTAATTGCTTTTGTTAAGACTTTTTGCGCAAAAATTCTTTTTTGCTCACAAAAAAATATTTTTTCTCTTAACTTTGAATTAAAAAATAAAAAAATTGTTGTTATTCCAAATTGTTTTACTTTTGCTTTTTTCTTGCTTTTTTACAATATTTTTTTACTTTAAACACATCGGATTTTGCTTTTTTCTGTCTTCTCTGATAATTACATAGCAATTTTAAGTCTGGTGACTATTTGTAGATAAAAATAATGCAAGACTTAAGGAAATTTTATAGGATATCCAAAAATATACAGTTTGTACAGAACCGATCAGTACTGCCTAAATTTTACTATGTAATTTGATAAAAGGTTGATATCGCTAAATTTTCGTTAAAAGCCACGACCATTTAAAAAAAGTGACAAAATGAAAAACAAACATTACGTTAAAATTCTGTACAATTTTCTGAACCATCTCCTTGCCTTTCGTGGTCAATTTAGCCACTATTTTGATCTCTAAAAATAAAGGCAACAACAATAAAATTAGAAAAAAACTTGAATTGACTTAAGTTCTTGGCCACAACTGTAGGTATAAATTATATCTTAAATTAAAGCTGAGAGCCTTAACTACAATTAAATAATAGTTATTTTGTATTTTATATTAGTGAAATATTGAGATAATGGGCGTTTTTTCTAAAAAGTATGGATAAAATAGACTTTTACGATTTGACGCTTAATGGGTTAATGGATTCGGGAGTGTTATATCTCAAATTAAAGGTACTTCAATAGCCTTTTTAATAAATGGCGAAGATACAAAGAATTCAAATTCGAACTTTGGGGGTCCATAACTCGGGAACCGGGGGTCAACGACAAAAAAACATGCATCGTTGAACTCGGCAATGAAAGTTCTATCGTCCGTGAAAATTTTAAACAAATCCGAATATACCCGTAAACTAGAGTTTATACGAATTTAATTCTAATTGCAAAAGTATTTTCATTTCCATACAAAATAACGAAAACAAGCATTTGCACAAAAGTATTTCTGTATATTTCAACAAACGCTATATATATAACACAATTTATGTATATATAAAATTATTCCCAATTGGAATTCGCAAGTAATGAACTCAATATTGGGAAATTCTAATCTAATTCTAATTCCTTTATTTTAATTGATTTTTTTGCATCACAATGGGAACGCCATAGAAAATAAAAATATCCATATAACGTTATTCATAAGTTAAAATTAACGACTAACACCGGGAGCACAACTTCTTTACACACAAATTTCCAGAATTTAAAATTTGTGTAGTCGTTATTTATATTATTGTATAAATAAAACCGTATATAGGATTTTCTAATCAGGCTGTGTAAGGATTTCGAAGCTATCTTCTGTAATGAGAATAGTGTGTTCAAACTGAGCACTTCTAGCACCATCGACGCTAACAGCAGTCCATCCATCTTCTAGAATTTCTACGTCGGGGCCACCCAACGTCAAAATTGGTTCGATTGTGAAAGTCATTCCAGCTAGCATTACACCGGGAATATTATTTTTATAATGCAATATTTCTGGAGGTCCATGAAAATAACTACCAATGCCATGACCAATGAATGCCGGAATTGTATTCAAGTCGATTTCGCGACAAAAATTTGCTATAAAGTTTCCTAAGGAGTTGAAGTTTACATTAGGTTTGCACAAAGTGATACATTCGTTAAGACATTGTTCAGTTTTTTGCACTAAATAAAGTGCACGATCATCAACGTTTCCGACAATAAATGTTTTTGAACAATCACCATGATAGCCATTCAGATAGACAGTAATATCGACGTTAATAATGTCACCATCTTGTAGAGGACGATCGTCAGGTATGCCATGACATGCTACATTATTAACTGATGTACATACAGATTTGGGGAAGCCAGCATAACGAAGGGGAGATGGATATGCATTGGATGATATGATGCTGTTGTGCACAAAATGATCAATTTCATCTGTTGTAACACCAACCTTAATAATATCAGTACATGATTTAAGTATGTTGGCTGCCAACTTACAACTCGACCGCATTTTCCCGATTTGCCAATCTGATTTTATTTCAGGCTCACCCAAAGTGTTGCCCGGCCCCAGAAGGTGATTGTAGTAGTCTGGCGTTTTTATGTAATCTGGTATACTTCGCTCTGGCGTAATATTTCCAATAAGCACGGGATTGCATTTTCCAAAATTGTTTTTGCTATTGAAGAATCGTTGACTTATGTGCTGAATTGGAAAGTTTATTAAGAGTATTCTTATCTGTGGTACCCTCATTGTGTAAATACTATTAGTTTGTTTAACACAGTGTTACCAATTTGGATATTTTCTAGCAACATTTTAGGTTTGTTTTTTTAGAATTTTATATACATTTTCGATACAAATTTAAGCATTTATATAAATTTCTAGTAAGTATAAATTTAACTTACCTAAAAATTTGTTTTTGTTTTGTATAATATTTTTTAACATTTTATTTAACTGTCAAAAAGAGCGTATGTAAACGATAAAAAATAGTTGATTAACTTTATGAAGTTGATCAATTTTGCTATCTAAACGAGCTATAATTTGTTGTAAAATTACCAGGGATCGTTGGCAACTATTTCCCTATTCGTTGTAAAAAGTACAGCTTTTTTCTATGTGTAGGTATTTTTTAAAAAATCTACTGGCAACGCCACAGATTACAACATTGCCGTCACAGATTATACAATACCGGCAGTGTTGCCATAACGGCGATTTTCTCGTCAGATCTAGCTATTTTATTTCGCCCCTAGCGGGAAAAATCGTCCAGTAGTTATTAGCCAAAAATCTAGGAATTTTTTATAACCCGTAATATAATTTCTAAAAATCGGTTTTATGTTGAAAAATATTGTAAAATTCGCATATTGATGTTTTTTTTATAAAAAACAACTTCTTAAACGATTTTAGTAAAAAAAAACTTTCTAAAAAATGCACATTTCAATAAAATGTGGGTATGTACTTTTTTACCTCACAATGCCCTCTATTGAGTATTTTAAATACTAATATTAATTCAATGAAAATCGGGATTCATTATTTAAAGCTTAATCGTAAAATTTTTCATTATTTAAAAGTTTATAACACTTCTTATGAACATATTAAAGAAATTCTTAAGTAAAAAACTCCTTTAAGTACCATTTTTCAACAATCTAGCGATAAAATCGTTAAATTTTTGCACTGTTTAGTGATTTTCTAGCGATTTTTGGGTCTTATCTAGCAATTTATTTTGAAAATTTGTTGGCATCACTGAATGCAATTGTATATTTTTCATTAAGGGATTCACGATGGTACATGTGCATATTTGCAATTTGCAAATTTGCTATGCAAATTGTAACATATCGTGAGCGTCTTTTTTTAGATCAATTGCATATTTGTTTTATGAACTATTTTGTTCACTGCTGCTAATTTTTTTCCTAATAATATCGCTAAATCAAACTAAAAAATCACTAGAAATAGCTGAAAATGGTAAAATATCGCTAGATTTGACGAGAAAATAGCTAAATTGGCAACAGTGATTTTGTTTACGTCAAAAGTAAAAACAAATCGTATTTTTGAGAAAATTTGTGAATCATAAAAAAAATAATAAAATAATAAAAAAAAAAATTTTATGTTACTAAAAAATCACAAACAATTTTTATACCCTCCATCCCACTGTGCAGGAGGGTATATATCATTTTGTCATTCCGTTTGTAACTCATCGAAAAAAAAATCTGGGACATACAAAAAATACATATTCCTGATCGTTATCAATAGCGAAACCGATATAGCCGTGTCCGTCTGTCTGTCTGTCTGTCTGTTGAAATCACGATCACGCTCAAAATAGTTGTGCTAGGATGTTAATTTTTAGTCAAAATTTTGGTCCAATTTCTTAAGCAGTTTGCTATTGAAAATGGGCATATTTGGTCCAGACGTTTAAAAGTTATGAAAGAAAATGTAGAAGCACCTCTAGAATTTTCCATATTAACATGAAAAATATATTAACTGTGTGTTGTTGTTGTTACTGAATAAGAAAAAAATACAAACATACACACCCAGACCTTGAAAGAGTTAATTCTTTTTTTGAATTTATATGCATAATATTGGATTCATTTTATAAATTACTGAATAATTCATAATGCCTTTAAATCAATGATTGGACATTGAATAAAGTGAGATAAGATTTGTTCCTATTTGTGTTGATTTAATTTCGATTCTATTGAATAATTTGGACGTATGTTGGCTTTAGAGGCACCTCACCGATTGATTCTAAATTTTTATTACTGATATAACTCTCCTTTGGGGGCCCGAAGAAATTGTTTTTCAGCGAAAAGCCTGTATGGGGAGTTACTTCGGTTTAAAGTTTGTTCTTATCAGAATGTTATCAAGACGAAAAGCTTTTATTTGATATATAGATAGGCTTGACTTCTAATATCTTCGGTGTTTGAAGTGATAAAATTTGAACTACATCTTAAAAGTTTTTAATCTTGAGAATATATTAATAAGTAAAAAATTATGTGGTAGTATACGGTGGTTTTTATAAAAACGGTTTATTTTAAAAAATCTTAAAAATAAATCTAATTTGCCGGTAATGGGTAAGCAAACAAAAAAAAAATGTCGTCCATAAGATATTTTTACTATCTTTCAATGATATAATGACTTAGATATATGTAGCTAAGTCCATTTTCAAACTTTACACAGAAATAAACTCCCTACAGAGGTCTTTCCGCGGATTTTTTTTTTTTTTTAACAGCTTGAAAGTACTACATCGGGGTAAAAAAAAATTTAATGAGATCAACTTATTGCAAAATTGAGATTTAAGATACGAATAAAGGAATTATATTTTTAAAGGTCTGCATACATCTATATGAATAACATAAGCAGTGTTGCCACTTTATGGGTAGGGCATGGATGACAGCAATTATTAAATTGTTTAGTTTTTCACTTAAATTTCAATTCAAATGAATGAATTGAGAAAGTTATCAAATTATCAAAATATATTATACATAAAAAAAGAATTTAAATCATAAACTAGCCAATAGATAGTGGGTCTATGAATACAAATTAGCAATTACTCCAAAGCATTGTTGGTAGCAGAAACTGTGCGATTATCGGTGAGGGTAAGTAACGCTATCATAGATTATTTCGGTTACAGTATTTTAAGGATAATTGTATTTCGATAACGGTATTTTAAGGTTAACTGTATTGCAATTATTTCGATAATGATATTTTAACCCTCTAACCGGCAAGCCCGTCTCCAGGCGGGGTATATTAAATTGACCAGAAATTCGCCAAAGGGGTATTTTATAATAAGAAGTTATGCTTTTTCAACAGAAAACTAAATTTATAAAATTTTTTCTGAAGAATTTTTTTGTATACAATGCACGGTTTGGAAGCGAGAAAGTGTCAAAGATAAAATTTCGTAAAATTTCAAAAATTTAATATTTTAAAACAACCAAAAGTTTCAAAAATCTTAAAAACATATTTAAATTGACGAAAACAATTGATAGTGACCATGAAGTAAGATTGGAGCTTAAGCTATTCAAAAAGTTTCTTACTTTGGTCCAAGGACGCACAGGATTCCATAAGGATACCTTTAAAGACATCGCCTTAACTTCAAAACGAATGGACGGATTTTTTTGAAATTTGGTAAAAAGAATATATTTGGTATAGGTAGCAAATCTTATAAGTTTGAATAATATATATTGGAGTTTTGGTGCGTTTTCGCTCAATTTCGCATTTTTCGAAAAACGAAAATCGCTACATCCTCTTAAGTAACAGCACAAAAAATGTAATATTTTCATTGCAATTATTTCTTGCTAAAAGAAATAATTTGTGCCTAAACCTAGTAATTTTTATGCGCTAGTTTTCAAGATTCATCCTTAAACTATTTTGGCCCATATCGCCTAAAGTAGGCAACGAAAAAAAATTTTGTAGAAGAACTTATTGTTTATTTTTCGTGAGGAACACATGGTATAAATTTCATTGCAAAAAAACTTAGGCCGGTTAGAGGGTTAAGATAAGCGGTATTTCGGTGCATTCCGCAAATTTTTTTTTATGAAAAAACAAAGTAAAGTAAAATAAATTTATTAACTAAGTGTATGTAAAATTAATTACGACGTGGAATTACAAAAATTTTAAACTAAAAAATAATGGTGTTGTAAGGATAATGGGATAATGGTATTTGATTAATTTCGGTACTGGTATTTTAAATGTATCGATATTTGAATCTATAACAGTATTTTAGCGATAGAGCCTACCAACCCTGCCTCAATGTATGTAATTACTTTTGGCTTATGAATGACTTAACATCTAATTGTGAAGTTTGCATAAAAATTCCAATATCTATTTTTTATTCATACGAGTTAATAAATTGATTCACAGCGACTGATGATCCACGAATTAAACCGATACATCAGGAAAGTGTATTAATCTATACATGCTTTGAAATTCTTTCGTTATACAAATAAGCTATTAACGTACACAAAAAAATCGTTACCAAGTAATTAAGCAAAGTTCAACTAATAAAGTTTTATCGAATAATTTATTATATTGTGTATGCCACAAAAACACAATTTTATTTGAAGTGCTCCCAATTGCTTGCCAAAGATTTTTTTGTGTGTATTTAAATACGCAAATAAAACTTGATTTTTGAAAGACTCTAAAATAAGATTATTTTTAAATCGTTTACATGTGATCATAAATGACTCTTATTTACAAGCTTTTTAAGTGTTTTGTTCTAAAGTGAAATGGCCAAATCACTTTTTTTTAAGTTTACTGATGAGGTTATTACCTTTTTTCGGAGTTCAAATTGTAATAATATGTTAATTGAAGTCATTTATAATTTCATATTTTTGGGTAATTTTGTCTACACTTTTGGGAATTTTGAATCTTGCTTGTGGCAGCACTGAGATTAAACAAGATTAAACTGAAATATTTACTTGTAGTGGTGGAAAAAATCATACACATTTGTTGCACAGTGGATTGACCGAATACAAAATGGGTAATAATTCATACTTGTTTGTACTTAGTAGAATCCCCGAATAAAAACACCAGGATGGAGGGTATCTAAAGACTCGGCACAGCCGAATTTAATCTTTGGTTTGTATAAGTTCCCAGTCACCTGGGGACTTATACAAACCATCGAGCGGGCTTTATTCCGCTTGTTTTATTTAATATCTTATTTTATAAATCATAATATGGCGGCTGATATGTTAAAAACAGATGTTTTGTTTTATTTGCAACTTAGCTTATATGCAAAGTGATTTTTGCTAAAGGTTTTGTTATTGCAAATGAAGAAAAATAAAGCAAATTGCAAATACATATATTTTGTTGTTGTGTTGATGCAATCGTTGTTTTTTTTGCAATCATTTGCAACGTTTGCAATACCTATCGTGAGATCCCTTATTAATTTGATGTCACTCCAGACCAGAGCACAAAGTCGAGCCAATCAGAGTCGGCTAGAGGCCGCCAGCGGTATAATACTTAAATGCTTTCGACGTCGCCTAAAGCTGCCTACACACTAGGGAACATGGTTGAGGGAACAAAAAATATCAAAAAATTTTGTAAACACGAAATGCACGCTCTCAACACGCACACCCACACAAACGCACTCACACATTCACAAAAAATGCTCTCTTTTTTTAAGTATGTTCCCTAGTGTGTAGGCAGCTTAATAATCGGCAAAGCTGCATACAAACGAAGGAACATTCGTCAGAACATGTTTCATGTTGAAATTGTTCATTGTATTAAAAAATGTAAACAAAAATGAAACACATGTTTCAAAAAATGTTGCTTCATGTGTAGCGAGCATAAATTTAAAGCCAAAATTTTATATTTTATTAAGTTTTATTAACAAATTAATCAGAGTGTTCGTTTACTCAAAATTCTTACTACTTTTACTACAATTGGAAAGTTTTGTTTACTTTTTGTATTGAATTTTTCCAGCTGTACACGCTTAATTTAACCTTTCAAAAAGTTCGCAAACTCTCTTATCAGATGGCGCGCTATAACTGTTCTAAAATGTAACATTCCCACAATTACAGTCTTTCAATATTTGAAGCCCTCCTACCTACACCACCTTTCATCTCTCCTCTATCCCCTTTCCAACAAAGCAGCACATTAATAGGAAGAATTTCCTGAGCATTGCTTTTCTTACCCGGTGTCTATAAATGGATTAAATTATATGATCTGAAATGTCAAAACGATTGCACAGAAACGTCAAAATGATATCAATGATTAACTTTTGTGTATAAACGGGTTATTAAAAAAAAGAAAAATCTTGATTCCCCAATATTCGCGATATAAAAGAAAATTTATTAAAAAAATTTGAGGTAGAAGCTATTGCCATCATAGTTTATATTTTATAAAGAAACTACTCTCCATACAGCTCTCCCAATTATAAGTGAACTCTGGTAAAGGGAAAATATATTAGAAAACCTATTTACAAAAACCGCGACCAAATAAATATAGCGGTGAGGATTGAGTGAGACACAAATTTATAAGTGTCCATTTGTGCCATACGGACTTGAGCAGGGAAGACACGATACAACTAGTTGTACAACTTGTTGGTCGTAAGCACAATTTTCATCGTGTCTTGGGCTGTCGTATGGTCGTACGGACATGTCGAACAAAAATCAAAAATTTTTGATTTTTGTTGGTCCGCAGACATGTCCGCTGGTGTATTGATAAGTCCGTCAGACACAATAGTGTTGCCAATACAGCGATTTTTGTCTATCTGAAAAAGTGCACTATTTGTGTAAGCGGGTTATTAAGAAATATACAACATTTTTATAAATTGATAGTTATAAAAAAAATAAAACTGTTTAATAAATTTTTAAATTGCTACGTGATGAATGTTTACAAAAATTTAATTATTTAAAATTTGTACACAAAATTTTTTAAAATATTTTTTAAATTTGGTAACTTAAAATCAAAGTAAAGTTCGATTTTAAACATTTTGGTTGCCCGATGGCACAAATGGGTTAAAAAATATATTTAATTGCACAATTTCCATTTACTCCTTTTTAGCGATTTTATGTGGTCTGATTATTCATAACGTTTTTTAAAAGTTGACATCACGTTTTTTATTTTATTCCGCTCCAAAACACATGCGTCTCCTTCAAAATACTTTTTTAAATGGCATGTTGTAGAACTTGTCTAACCGTGTATTTCAAAATTATTTTTCGCTCCGACAACAAGTTGTACAACTAGTTGTATCGTGTCTTCCCTGCTTTATATATATATATTTGTTCCTTTTACTCCTGCAAAGATCATAGCGCCGCATACGGACTTAATTGGCATCATCCACTCAACAGACAACGGTGCCATAAACGAACAACTAGCTAAAATATACCTCCCCTTTTTTTTGTTATAAAGTGCTCAATCAATAATAAAATAAGGAATTCACAGTTTAAGTTCTAACGTTAGCTCGTAGTAAAATAAAATGGTTTTTGAACTTTGACTCATAGAAATTTATCATAAATGCTACTTTAGTACTTGAAATATTATGAACTGTGAACTCCATCAATGTTTCCTTTGTTTTTACTATTTATTATAGTAAATTAATTAAAAATTGCAATTTAAATTTTTTTAAAATGTCGACTTTTATCCGCCGCCGCCTGTTGTGATTTTCTCTGCCGCCGCCGACAATTTCTCATCGACTTCATTCTCTGCTCCAAAAATTTGTGTGCATTTTAAAAAAAATGTGGAAATTTTTATTATTACTATTTGTTATATCCCATTCCAGTAATGCTATTTTACAATCCGATGCCGATACTTTAGTTTTACTGGACAATTTAGCCACACGTGAAACACATTCCATGTTCTTCAAGTCTTTGCAAGGTTAGCTATCTGCTTCTACATAAATGACGTGTACAATTTTGAAGATATTTAACTTTCATTTTTCATAAAATTTTCCAGACCGCGGTTTTAAATTGACTTTTAAATTGGCTGATGATGCTGGTCTCTTGTTGTCTCGCTATGGTGAATATTTGTACAAAAATTTGATAATATTCGCTCCAAGTGTAGAAGAATTTGGTGGAGAATTGAGTGTTGAAAAACTGGCCCAATTTGTAGATGATGGTGGAAATGTTTTAGTTGCCGGCAGTGAACAATCGGGAGATGCTCTAAGAGAATTTGCGTCTGAATGTGGTTTTGAAATTGATGAGGAAGGTGCCTCCGTTATAGATCATTTACACTATGATGTATCCGATAAAGGTGACCATACCACTATTTTAACGGCTGCTCGTAATTTGATTAATTCCCCCACAATTGTTGGTGAAACTCGTAAAAATGGTGGAAAACCTTTAATATATCGTGGCACTGGTCTATTGGCCGACAAAGATAACACCTTGGTTTTGCAAATACTAACAGCTGAGAGCACAGCTTATAGCTATAATCCTGATCAACCTATTAAAGATTATCCTCATGCTGTTGGCAAGAATACTTTGCTAATAGCAGCACTCCAGGCCCGCAATAATGCTCGTGTGGTATTTTCTGGTTCTTTACATTTCTTTTCCGATGAGGCCTTTACAAATGCTGTAATGTATGCCCAAAGTGGCGAACAATTTGCTTCTTCTGGTAATCATGATGCTGCTTTGGCTATTAGTAAATGGGTTTTCGGTGAAACTGGTCGCCTACGTGTAGCTGATGTGAAACATCATTTGGAAGGTGAAACACAACCACCAGAGCAAGCATACACCATTGCAGAACCTGTTGTCTACTCCATTACTATTGAGGAACTCATTGATGATAAATGGCAACCTTTCAATGCAAACGACGTTCAATTGGAATTTGTACGCATCGATCCCTTTGTACGCACAACACTTAAACATGTTTCTGGGGGACGTTATCAAGCTAAATTTAAAATTCCCGATGTTTATGGTGTCTATCAATTTAAGGTTAACTATGATCGTATCGGTTACACTCAATTGTATAGTACAACCCAAGTTTCGGTGCGCCCATTGGAACATACTCAATATGAACGTTTTATTCCTAGCGCTTTTCCCTACTACAGCAGCGCCTTCTCTATGATGATAGGTGTATTTATATTCTCGTTAGTCTTTTTACATTTTAAGGAAGAGACAGCTGCAGTTGTTGCACCAAAGAAGGGGGATGGTAAGAAAACCCAATAAGCATATTTAAAAAAAATTATTTTCAAGTCGTAATTTCTTAATCATCCTTTGTATGTATGGCACAAACAAATACAAAAATTAAACATGCTCTTTAAAATCAAAAATTTTGTTTTATTAATTTTATAAATTTTACGATATATAGACTTATAATATGTGCGTTCCCGTACGTTACCGCGAGTACCCGCGCGAACCCAAAATAGCCCAAACAACAACAATTTACACGCAATTTTGAGTACGGGAACGCCTTTGTGCTGGTTTGGGTAACTGCGGTAAATTACGGAAACAGACATAATAATTTGTTTTCTCACCCATATTTTATACAAATTTTTCAATTTTAATCAACGAGGGAGAGATTATAGATGATTCAGGGCCCTCAAATCCTGTTAAACATTCTCTAAAAAATGTTATATGCCAACTGGTTTTAAGAAAAACAATTTTTAGTCGTTTTTAATGGGTATTTCTTAATATAAATACCAAATCAAGTGAATTCATTCAATTGAAAGCGTTCCGCTGCTGTAATGATTTAAGAATAAATTCAATTGTAACCAATTTCTTTCAAATCAAATGAATTTATTCACTGACGAACACGATTTTTTGAAAATCGAAAGGAAAAAAATGCAGTCAGTGATTTAAAATAGATTTTTACGATTTAGTGATATATAATCAAAATTTTGACGTTCAGTTAACAAAACAATCTTTAAAGTTCAGCAGTTTTAAGCCAGGATTAGCACCGATATAGCTAGACCATTTTTCTGGGGGACTATGCCTAGTGGAGTGGTCCAAAATAACATGGAATTCGCGATCTCCACAATGTAATTAAGTAACTTTTAAGTAGTTCGCGTTTTTTGTTTTTAATTATGCAAAAAAATACATAGTTTAGTTAAAGTGTCCAAATTTTCCGAAAAAATGTAAGTAAAAATCCAACGCAAATTTTTCAAATCTGATCTTTATGTTAACGAAGATTATGAATCCGAAATCGAAATTTAAAAAAAATTTGAGGTTTATAAATTAAAAAATTCAAGTTTTTTGAGGTATTTTCATAAAGGTCCTTTATTATATATGTATAACACTGATTTTAGTTTTAAGAAGGATAATAGATATCCTTGCAAATTTACTTAAAATTTGACTACCAATAATGCAAAAAAGAAATTTTCATAGTGGTAAATATAAGAAAACATCCTGATCAAAATTGAAAATTTTTTTATGAAATTTTCAAATTTCGCAAAATCCGCGACTCCGATTTTGATTTCATATTCGTTATGTCCACCTAAAAATATATTAGATTTGATATGTCGCGATAATAATATATTAAATTTTTCTCATTTTTACCATTATTTTTTATTAATTAAAAATATTAGAACAAGTACAACCTCGCAACTTCAATTGCGATGTGCAACCTCTAGACCATATTTATTTTCATAGTGGCATATTTGTAGGGTTGTGGGGCGCGAATATTCGAACTTTTGTTTTTGGACAAGTTTAATACCCAGTCTTAAATTTTTTTTTAATTTTATCGAGAAAAGTATCTAAAGTTTTACAGGTCGTTTAAATTTTGGTTGCTCTGTTTTGTTTACGATGTTATTTTTAGCTTCACCCAATAAGCACTACAAAAATTTAAGTGATATAAATTGAATTCTACATTCTTAAGTCAAGCCTTGCATTTCATTTGAACTGCATTTTAATTTTAAGACTTATGGGGGTTTCTACAAGACGTGCGTCGTTCACCGAATGAGTTACTACATGTATTTTGTTTTTGCATTGCTTGTATTTTTTATTGTATGTTCGTTCGTATGAATTAAAACGTCATCTAGAAACACCACCTTAATTCAGCAATATTAATACACTGATAGAAAAAATCTGTGCAAATGGCAGCAAAAGCTGCTGAAAATGAGTTAAAAAGGCGCTGCAAAAAAACTGCTGATAGTAGCAGAATCTAGCATATTTCAGTTAGATAAAAACAACAAAAACAAAACTTAAAACTACAAAACTGCAATTACATTTGGCTTATATTTCATTTTAGTTCGTTTTGAATGACAACTTACCCTTCTGAAATCAGCAAACAAAAATATCTCAATATTAGTAGACAAAACACAAAAAAAAAAAATATTTCTATAATTTTTTTATTGTATTTAAGTTATAGTGTTAAATGCACTACTGAAATTTTTGTTAAAAAATTATTGACTATTGATTTCAGAAGGAAAGATTTTACTTACAAGAAAAAAAATTTAAAAAATAACAATTTTTCAGAAATTTTAATGGACAAATTCTTGATTTTAACACACTTTGAATCTGAGATATACACCTCTGCTATTTTTTTTTTTGGATTACTTTACATAGAAAAAGCTGGCTGAAAGTTAATCGAATGCACTTTCATCTAATACATAGTATTAAGGAACGAAGAACATAATTTTTGTTCAAAAATAAATTTTTTAAATCATCTTAAAATTCTTTTGCAATTGTACTAAACGTATTTCTACCCTAAATAAGTCTTTTAATATTGAAAATATGTATTTATTTTTCAGCAACTATAACACAAAATTGTTTCCGAAGGTGTTAAAATTTATTTTCAACTCATTTTGGAAAAAAATTAAATACGTATGTGAATTGGGAAACCCAAAATTTCTTTCCTTTTGATTTCAGAATTTCGAACTGAATCGCAAATTTTTTTTTTGGAATATGAGTGATAGTTTTAAAATAATGTAATTTTGAGGCCTAACTTATGTGGGGATCCCCTACAACTTTTAAAAACAATTTAAAATTACTTAACATTTTTATTTTGTTGGCCAGCCCACCTAAGTCATTGAAATCCCGCCACTTTTTTTTTTTTTTTTTTGTCACGCTAATTTTACCTAAAAAAATAAAAAAAAAACCTTTTCCAACGATTTTTCATTTTAAAAATGTTCATGCTGGTTGTTCTTGGACCGATATATAGTTGGAAATAGTCAAACTGACTCCGAAAAAAATCTTAAGAATAAGTTTAAAAAAGCTAACAATAAAAAATGTAAAACGCGAAATCTAGCAGATGGAAATACATAAAGTAGTATTTTCAATGAAGGCAAGTCGCGAATGCAGGGGATCCTAAATAAAAATTTTCAATACAAAAATATAAAAAATCGAAAAAATATAGTTTAACCTCCATCCCCAAAACCTTTTCCTAAAACCATACACGCAGAAAAAACAGGTGGAACTTTATCTAAGTGCTATGTAATTATACAACCACATAAGTTCGAAGTTTTAGAATTTTCTAGCAAAATATATGTATTTTTTCGGATATTTTCAGCTACACATGTATGTATATATTTTGCAAGGATTGTATATATTTTACAAAAAAATGTGCATATTTTACTAGAACTTTGTAAAACTACCTTGAAAATTATGTAGTTGTATAATTACATCGCTCTTAGGTAATATTCCCCCTGTTTTTTTCTGGGTGCACCTGCCAAATGCGCACTCCTAAGGTCGGATTTGGATGAAATTTTAATATGTGGTTGAGACATTTAAAGTGTAAAAAATGGTCTTGAAGTTTTTTTATATTTAAATTTCAAAGAAATATATCCAAATTGAAGTGTAACTCCAGATGAAGTGTAACTCTAATGGATCACTAAACAAAAAGGTTATCATGAACTTTGAAAATCATTTGCAACTCTGAAATGTTCGGAGGTATTCTGAACAAACGTATCCGCAAAATATTATTTGGTTTTGTACAACGTCAAATATTTTTATATGAAAATGAGTAATTTTATGTGGATTCGTTTTTCAAGACACCCCCGATTACCGGGCCGATATATTAGATCTAAATGAATCTTGGATATGTTGCAGTGGAGAAGACAAAACTCTGATATGATGATCAAAATGAAAAAATCTAATTTTGTATTCTCTTTATGACAAAAACCAAAAATTTTTTCTAAAAAGCCTTCTCGTAAGACTATTTTTGTCGCTTATACCTTTTTGTGGTTATGGCTTGACATGTACAACAAAATCATTTCCACAGTTTTTCCATTTAGATACCAATCCAATTAATAGTTTTTCCAGTTATTTTTATTTGCGCACACAAATTGACGTCTCATATTTTTCTTTTTTTATATTAAATTAACAAAAACGGTATATGCATGTATTCTCTCATTCCTCTTATATAAAAAGCGAATTATGTATTAACTAAAAAAAAACATAAAATAAAGAAAACTTGTTATATAAATTATGCATGTATCTTAATTAATTTATGTACGTAGAGGGATAACGCGTTAAGTATAAATGACATATGTATGTTATTTTTTGTTTTTAAATTTATTATGTGCTAATGTAGGTTGTAGCCGTGGTTAAATTAGTTTTTTACGTTCATCTAAAATAGTTGGTTTCGGTTGTTGATTGGCAATTGCTGTTGTTTGATAATGATGATGTGTATATTGAAATCAGCAAAAGGTATATCGTTTAAAAATGTTTTTAGTATAAAATTTTGTTCGATTTGATCATTTGTATGTTTTAAGAACAACAATTTTTGTAGGCAGGAGGTTTTTCATTATTTCGACGATCAATAACAACACGCTCGGGATTTTCAGCCGACTCTCGACCAGCAGTTTTATCTAATATAGCCTCGGCAAGCTCACAAAAAGCACGTTCGATATTTATGTTTGATTTGGCTGATGTTTCCATAAAACGTATACCATGCTCACGGGCAATCTAAAGTATAAATAAATTTATTTTAAATCTCATTCAACATTAAGGAGGTTGTTAGTAAACTTACTGCTTCACCACGTTCTTTGCTAACAATGCGCTTATCTGACATATCGCATTTATTGCCCAGTATCATTTTTTCCACATCTTCATTAGCATGCTAAATGCGAAAAATTCCATTTGTTTATTTAATAAAAGTTTTTCTTTATATCGTCATATGAAATCAAAAAAGTCGTAAGTTACAAAAATTTCAAAATTGACTTTTTGATTGAATATGATGCACCGTATCAAAATACAACACATTCCTGCAAAATTTTACACTCCTACGACTAAAAACGACGATTTTATTAATAAAATTCTAAAAGCCTAACTTTCCCTTATGGGAAATATGTTTGTATAAAAAAAAGTTGTGCACTGAATGTTAGTCGTTAGTTTTAACTTATGAATACCGCTATAACTGTTTTTTTAATAAACAGTTACACATTACATGTAATTGTAATTGAACAATTGCATTTTATTGGGAAAATAATGACAAAGAGCGCGAGTTAGAGATCAACCCAACACGACTTATTCTTTTTATGCTTGACCACGCCTATCCCAGCCAATTTTTTTTTTGTAAAATTTTAACAACAAACATTTTCTAATTCTAAATGTAATTGAAATTTGTAATTGAAATCACTTTCAATTACATGTAATTGAGTTTTTTTTTTTTTTTAATTTCAACTACATTTGCTGAAAATTTGCCAGTAATTGTAATTGAATATGTACAAGTAATTGTAATGGTCTGGTTTACCTATTAATAAAAAAATATGAAAATATTTCCTAAAAAGTACCAAAACCATTTTTTTAATTTGACTAACGACCTTTTGGTTTCAGAAAAAATGAATCCTCGAAGGCGTAAGTTTCGTAGCTCTGTAAATAAGGCAAAAATTGTAAATTTTTCTGCAAATACTAATTCGATAAACGAAAATAAGCTTAACCTGAAAAAAATTTTCAAAAATTTTGGTTTATTTTTCATTTTTTTCAGTTTCTCCTGTAAAATTGTTTAAATGTAACTTACGGCTTTATTGATTTCATATGACGATATGTAGATTAGTACTCGTATTCAAAATGACAAAGTGTATGCTAATTAACTACTTGCTAACTTTTTGACACAAAAATTGCCATAATCGAAAGATGGCAGCTTTTTCATTTTTGAATACGAAGGTAGGTGTTTAACTTTTATATTTAAAAAAATTACACGGCACAGCGGTATGGGCGAGTCCAATTTCAAAAATACCACATTTTTAACGATTTCTTAAAATATTTTCAAAATATCCTCAATTAACTAAAAACATGCTTATACTCAATTTAAGGTATGGCCTAATTAAAATCGATACGCATATTTGGTTCAATTATATTTTAAGAAAGTCAGATATAATAATATAATACACCAAATTAAAGGAAATTTCTTATCATTTAACAAATACACAGAATGATATATCTTCGTAGTGATAAAAATGATTGGTATACTTCGAGGAGGTCACCAAAAAAATTTGCACACCTTTTTTTAATTTCGGTAAGAAATAAAATTAAAATGTAATTATACTGGCCAAAATTTCATAGATCTCGCTAAACTCACAGTTATCTTTAATGTAAAATTTATTTCTGTTTGATATAGCTTTTAATTTGAGTAAACTGTTAAAAATTGTTTTTTTGGTGTTTTTGAGTGTAGTTCTATAAATATATGTAAGTCTGATGTCAAAATATTTTTACTGATGGTCAAATTCATCGGCTAATTAAAATTTCAATGTGACTATATTAAAGCGCATTTAAAAATATGTATAGATTTTTTCCGCCGGTATAGATTTTCCCCACAAACTAACAATTTTCAAAAAAGAATTATTTTTAAAATACCTAAAACTTTAGTGCACAACTCCACAATCACCCAGGAAAATTTTCTGTTCCAAGGAATCGGTTGCACAATAGCTGCTTTTCCTCTACAACCCCTTCTACTGTCAATTCTAACACCGATTATTTTTGTTTGAAATTGTCCCAAAAGCAACCACTTCTATAGCTCCAAAATGGAACCGGTTGCCCTAGAATCAGTTCTGGAACTAGTTCTAGAATTCATTCTACGACCGTCATACCTTCCATATCAGATCCCTAGAACTGGTTCCGGAACCAATTCCATGGAATCGGTTGCAGTGGAACCAGTTGCAGAATTGGTCTGATTGGCAACCGATTGTAAAAAATTTTCCTGGGCAATAATATCCCAGGAAAATTTTCTGTTCCAAAGAATCGGTTGTAGAATAGCTACTTTTCATTCACAACCCCTTCCACTGTCGATTCTAACACCGATTCTTTTTGTTTAAAATTGTCCCAAAAGCAACCCCTTCTATAGCTCCAAAGTAGAACCGGTTGCTCTAGAATCAGTTCTGGAACTAGTTCTGGAACTGATTCTACGTCACACACACCTTCCATATAGGATCCCAGGAACTGGTTCCGGAACCAGTTCCATGGAATCGGTTGCAGTGGAACCAGTTGTAGAATGGGTGTGGTTGGCTACCGATTGTAAAAAATTTTCGTGGGATACTAAAATTTCAAATAACTACACTAATACCCCGGTTTGCGTCGCTTCAGTTTGCGTCGTTTCGAAGTTGCGTCTTTTAAAAATTTCTGTGATTTCGAAGTTGCGTCGTTTTTGTTTCAGTTTGCGTTGCATGGCTTCGAAGCTGCGTCGTCAGTGTTTCGATTTGCGTCAATGATATGAAAGCTTAACAGAAAAAGGGAATTTCCCGTTTAAGTGTAATACAAATGTGTATGTGAAGGTTGTCTGCTAGTTATTAGTTTCAAATTACATTTGGTGAAGTTAAGTTCAATCTAAATATTTCTCAACAATGAGTACAAAAAGAAAGCAAATAAACTTAGAACAAAAACTGGACATTTTGAAGCGTTTTAAATCAGGGGAAAAAGCTATTGATATTGCAGGAAACCTTGGACTAGCCCCTTCTACAATAAAATCCATTTGTACCAGAGACGCTGAAAAAATTTCAAAATCTGCTATAACCGCAACATCGTTACAACAAAAACAGGTTACAAAAATAAGAAGTCCTTTAATTGAAAAAATGGAGTCACTTCTTAGCATTTGGATAGAAAATCAAAATCAGCGAAGAATGCTATTAAGTCAAATGGTAATTCAAAAGAAAGCTTTAACTTTATTTGAAGATCTTAAAGACAGTTATCCATTATCAAGTGCCGAAAGTGCGGAAAAATTTGAAGCCAGCAGAGGATGGTTTGATCGTTTTAAAATCCGTGGCAATTTGCATAGCATTGCATTAAAAGGAGAATCTGCAAGTGCAGATACTTCAGCTGCAGAAAAGTTCAAACTAGAATTAAAAGCAATCATTGAAGAAGGTGGGTATTCTGCAAAACAAGTTTTAAACGCTGATGAAACGGGACTATTTTGGAAGCGTTTGCCAGGAAGAACGTACATTTCTAAATCCGAAAAATCTTCCCCTGGTTTTAAAGCTAGTAAAGATAGACTTACACTTCTTTTGGGAGGAAATGCAGCGGGTGATTTTAAGTTTAAGCCTTTTTTAATTTACCATTGTGAAAACCTGAGAGCTTTTAAAAGTGTTAAAAAAAGTGAGCTTCCTGTTCATTGGCGTGCAAATAAAAAAGCATGGATGACTGCGTCCTTATTTAGAGATTGGATAGAAAATTGTGCTGCTCCCGAGATAAAAGCTTATTGTTCTTCACAAAATATAGAGTTTAAAGTTATATTGTTACTTGACAATGCACCAGGTCATCCTGTTTTTTCAGACGATTATTCGGAAAATATTAAAGTAATTTTTATGCCCCCAAATACCACATTTGTGATGCAACCAATGGATCAAGGTGTCATATCCAACTTCAAGTCATACTATCTGCGACGAACTTTTTTTCAACTTCTAAAAGCAACTGATGGAGATAATTTGCCTTCCATGAAAGATTTTTGGAAGAATTATAATATCAAGATGGCTATTGAAAATATAAACCTATCTTGGAAAGAAGTAAAAGAGTCGTGCATGAACGGAACTTGGATGCAATTATGGCCCGAATGTGTTCTCAAGGATATAGAATTTAATGATGTGCCACACATATGTAAAGAACTTGCAGAATCAGCAAGAAATGAAAATTTTTATGGAATGGAAGAACAAGATATTAATGAACTCCTTTTATCCGTCGAAGAGCTTAATAACGAAAGTTTGATTGCAATTTAGAGTAACAATGCGCTGGACGATGAAACGCTTGCTCTTGAGGTCGAAGCAGAAGAAATAAAGCTTACTGCTGCTAAAATTTCTGAAGTAATGCAGTTGATATCGCAAGCAATGGAGATTTTTGAAAACAATGATCCTGACGAATCTCGTAGTTCAAAAGTGTCTAGAAATGTGACCCACGCTGTCAATTGTTATAAGGAAATTTATTTGGAAAAAAAAGCTGTTGCAATCCAACAAACTTTAGATAATTTCATACAAAAATCATCAAGACAAATCCAACCGTGGAAATGGTAATCGACTTAGATGACTCAAGCTCGGAATAAAATAAAATTACCACATCGATATAGACCTTTGCTTTTTTTTTCACTATGAATTCTCTATTTTAACTTTTAATCTTAATATTTTTGTTATAACTTTCTCATGAATTTTTATATTTTTATTTTAACAAAAACAAAAATAAATAAAAAGTATAGTATTTTTCATTAAAAAATCTATTTTTTAGTTAAAATTACGAATTTCGGAGCCAATTAAAAAAATCAATACAAATGTATTGAAAATCGTGCTTTGTTTTGCGTCGTTTCGGCTTGCGTCGAGTTTCTCCCGGCCCCATTAGCGACGCAAACCGGGGTATGGGTGTATTTTGTTTTCCATGTGGCATTAACCACTTGCATGCAAAAATACCGCATTTGTGCAACTTTTTTATTTTAATCTTTTGTTTATTTCTACATTTTTTATATCGAGAACCTAGATTCAAAAGCCTATATCTGCAAAAATAAAAATTTTGAAGAGAGCAAAAAAACTGATTCACTCGCTTATAAAATTTGTTTAAGTCAATTTATCTTCTAGAATATTATTTAAAATTGCAACTAATTCCTATGTAGATCAGGGATGATAAAGTTAGTACTATAGTACTTTTTATGGTACTATTAGAACCTAAAAAGTACTATGGTACTCCCATGACTCATTTAGTACAATTTACAAATTTTCATGTTTTTTTTTAATTTTCATACCATATATTGTATTTAAAATGAACAAATTAACTATCGGAGTTTAAAATACGTAAATAATTCAAACAAATTATTAAAATATGTACACAAAAATATTAAAAATAAGGTGAATTAAAATTTTTCGAAAATTTGGTATTTATGATTTAAAAAGGATCCTTAATAATCGTAAATTTAAATTGTTGTGATAACCAAGAAGTTGCGTTCATCAAGGGTTATGTTAATTGAGGTGGTACTAAATTTAATAGTTGAATAAATCAAATAAGCTGAATTGATTAAATCCCTTTAAAATAATTTTAATCTTCCAACGAAATTGAATACGACTTTCAGGGACTTCATTCATACAATATGCATTATCTGAATCAAATGTCAGCACAAAGTTATTATATTTCATACCAAATAATTCTATAGAAACGCATTTAACAAGTTCAAATATCGATTTTTCCGATTGTGGAAGGGATCGTATTTCCGGGCTTATGCTATTCTAGTTTCCGAGTTGTAAATATCGGCTCGACAGTTAGCGAGATAAAGCCAAAACTATTATCTTGATTTTTTTGGGTTTTTAATTTTTCGAACTTTTCCGAGCACAAAACGCTGTAAAAAAGAGCCGGGAGGAACTGAGCCAAATTTGGTCTTTGCCCGAAATGATAACAACCTCACTATCGAATAAAATTAAATAAGTCCGGTGAAAGAAATCAAAAATATCTTCTATTTTTCATTTGAATGAAAATAATCAAGTAGTACTTTGAAATTGTCTTCCTTTTATCATTTGGAATATATTTGGAAAAACCAAATCAAAAATTGTGTTTTTTGTCATAATTTTTTTATGATAATATTGCGGCAATATCACCTTTTTATCATCTGGAAGATAAACACAATTCGTTTAAAATTTTTGAAAATGTTGGAAAAAATAATAAAAAAAATTAGTACAAAACACAATTGTAAGAAATATGGCAAACAAATTCGTTGAAAAATGAGGATTTAGTGCGCGGAAAAAACCGGCTATGATGGCAACAAGATAATTAATGTTCTTATCAATGGATTATGTAAGCAGATATTCTTTTTCAGAGTTAAATTTAATAATGAAAATTAAAAATTGTTTAGCTTATTTCGAGGAGATAATTTAGCGATATCACCTTTTTATCTTCCAGGTGATAAATTAGAGATATCGCCGATTTTTCATTCAGAAGTATTGCTTTCGTATTGCTTGGGAGTATCGCTATAGAGAGAACATTTACTCCCGAAGGGGGGATCTTCCGCAATAAGAATATGATTATTGCCGCAATAAAGTTTTTCTTCCAGGCGATACGATTGCGAAACATTTTCGTATTGTAATGTTTGCAGGGTAAGCACCAACTCAATACACCCAAGGAGTGGTGTAGAAAACAAAAAATATTTTTTGGTACTATGGAGGTCGAAAAAGTACTATTTTTTAATCAAGTTGGTACTATTTTGAAAATCCCATTTATCATCCCTGATGTAGATATATTTCGAATTTATTTGCGTTATTTACCCGGTGTCTTCAAATGCAATAAATTATATGATATGAAATGTCAAAACCATTGCAGTGAAACGTCAAAATGATATCAATTGCAAAGTGGTGGAGAACACTTGACCATTTCATGGATAAGAAATATCATAGATTTTTCTTCGAGAACACCAAATTTTATGAAACATTAATGTTTACCGACAAATAATAAAAAACTAAAGACTTTTCCATTCTTTTTTACCAAATTTTTTGTTGTTTTTCTATTACAAAATTAAAATGAAAACTAAAAGTGACATTTGATCTCTGGTATCATTGCAAGAGCCGATGGTATGTTAGCGATATCATGATATTGCAATAAAATTGAAATTGAGTGTCTTCACTTGAGATGAGAGCATTTTGACAATTGCTTGCTATCATTTTATTGCATGTCAAGACACTAGGTTACGTCGCTAATGTAGATATAGAGTTTTAAAATATAATTTTAATATAAATTTATGATAATACTAGCAGGATATTTAGTTTTAATAAATACAAAAAATATGCATTATTGACAGTTTAATGTATTTTTTTTTTAAATTTTATGCAAGTTTCTTTATAAAATGACGAACATAAAAACTTACAAATTTAACCCATTCACGACCAATAGTGGATATGTGTCCTATTTATACTTTTTACGATATTGACAAAACATGCAGGATGATTTTAACTACTCTTGATTTGGCCGACAATAGAAAGTTGTTTTTTTGTTTACCTATAAATTGAGGTCTGATACACTCAAAGGTAATCGCAATCTCGGAATTTATTTTTTTTATAACTTTTTGACGTTTGTTTTTAGAATTTTTAATTTAAAAAATAATTTGGATTAGATACTGAAATTTTTAGTATTCTTTGCATTGGCATAGCTTACAAATTAATAAATAATTTGAACCCGTTCAGAAACGGTATCCCTCTTATTTCTTCAATGTGCAGTCTCAAAAATATTTCATTAAATATGCAGCGGTTCAAGATTGGTCGCGAAAGTTTTAATTATTAAAAGGCAAAATGAACTAGAAATGTAGTAGTGAAGATTTCAATGGAACTTGGTTTGATTCGAATGATCAAAAATTAGTCATACTGTTATGGTGATAAAGGCCTTAAATCTAGGAAATGTTTCCATTTACAATAGTTGTAGAAATGGGGAAGTTTTTCAATATATAGTGGCTTGGGTTCAGTATAAAAGGCGTATTCTTTAATACTGATAGATAAAAGTTTATATATTATAGTTTATATTGCAACTACTTACATAAAAATGTTGTCTTTCGGTAATAGAAATTCGATATTAGTGAAGAGCTTTCCTTTAAATCCACTTAAATTATTTCAATTCGTTGAATGAAATTAAGTTTTTTAAGCCATTATTTTCCTAAGAATGATTGATTTTTTTTTGTAAATTAAGTTTTCCGTCCGCTTTCGTGATTTTTTGATACTCCAAGAAGGTGTGAAAAACAATTACCCCTAAATTCATAAACGCTTTGTAAAATTATAGGAGGTTTATTGAACAAATTTTGTATGAAAATGACGTTTTATAAACCTGCTATAACTTTACAAAGCGTTTATGAATTTAGGGGTTAGTTTTTACTGTAGAATCAAAAATTAAAGTCAGGTTCGCAATATATACAAGTTGTTGCTCTCCATGAAGGTGTTAAAATAAAAATGTTGCCCTACATTTACGTATATGGTACTGATATTTTAGGGTATAAACTCATTCTTATAAATTTGCACAAGCCTCTTGTTTGCATAGTTACCAAAAATGTGCAAAAGTTTCCACTCATTCAAAAGATATGATCAAAAAACTTTTAAAGTTACCTTATGCAATTCAAATAATTTTAATTTATATGTTGATATAGACTTCTGAATTTGAAAATAATTTTGTTTTGTAGATATTGAAAAATGTAAAATGTTTATAAAAAAGGCAAAGAAAGGATATTTTGTTTCCAAATTGATATCATAAATGGATAATAATATCAACAATGACTTTGCTATCAAAAACTTGTTTTGACTAAAATTGACAATATAGAGTACTAGCACTTCGTAGTGCAAAATAGAAAAATAAAAAATCAGTTTCAAATTCATTTAAATCAGTGATAAATAGTTTTTATTGGAATGCAAACCAATGGTTTGCTAAAACGCGAACAGGCTGCATACAACTGTCCATATGAGAAAACTGGATACTCTAATTTCACTCCATTTTTTTTTTTTTTTTGAAGAGAAACAACACTCGGGAAATTCTTCCTATTAATTAACATGTTGCTTCCTTTGGAAAGGGGATAGAGAAGAAGTGAAAGGTGGTGAAAGATGAAGGGTCAAACCAATGAGACCTGTCAAACTATTATAATATTCCATTTATTTCTAATTTGCAACTTAAGCTTGCACATATTTCCCCATATACCTACATCATATACCAGGGGTGGCAAGATTTTTTGGCTGCGTGCCATAAACGGAAAATTTTTCTGTAAAAATTTCTCGCGGTCCACCTTAAATTTGGTTGTCTTTTAAGTCCTTTTATAAAAATTTTTAAAATTTCTCTTCAAAATATCATCGTAGATGTACATATTTATCAGCGCTACGGATAACCCCCATGAAATAACCCCCAAAGGGAAAAATTAAATAACATCCAAGAAATGACGTAAAAATGTATTTAATTTTTTGGGGTTTATTTAATTTTTCTTAATATGACCTTGCTTACCGCAAGAAAAACATTTGGGATTAAATTTCTTCTTTTGAACTTTGAACGCCATGTCAGCTTCTTTTTCACCACCAGATTTTCGTTTGAATTCCTGAAGCAACTTTTCCTTTACCAGATCCATTGTTAGATCTGCTTCAGAACGCATTTCCAATGACGACACCAATGAATTATATTCCTCTGGCAGGCTTCCAAGCAAAAAAGCAACGTTTTTGCTTGGAAAATTTCAATTTCCTCACCCAAATCATTTAATCGATCCACGATGTTTAAAAATTCAATGATGTGCTCTTCCATCGATTGACCACTATGCATTCTCTTTGTAGAAAGTTGACGAAGAAGACTAACTTTATTTGTGAGAATTGCTTGTTCATGATGTTTCTTTAAGCGTTCCAATAATCCTTTGCTGTCTTCAGTTTCTTGATGTGTATCTTTTGAGACTCTTATACAGAGATAATCCAATTGTAGCTCTTGCCTTTCCATCACGTATATACAATTTTTCGTCAGGAGCATCTGGTGTTTCTGCAATGATGATATCCCAAAGTTCTCTTTCCAACAATAGCAGCTCCATATTGAATTTCCAAATATGATAGTTCGTGTTTGAGAGCTTGGGAAATTGCACACTTGTACCACTCATTTTTATCGTCCGAACAAAATTTTACTATACGAAGTTACACCTTGATATATCCAATCACGTAAATCGATTTTAATACCAGAAATTAATAATTACGATTTAAACCACGTGAACGTAGGCCCATAACCTGTTATTAATATGAATTTTATTTAGATATAAAAAGATGATGCAATGCAATTATTAAGAAAAAGCGGTAGCTACAGAGTTGAAATTAAACAGTGATGACGACTTAAAGTTACGCATTACATAAGTAGCGTTTTCAAATTCAATTATATAAATATAATACTAACAGCTTATAATAACAACAGATCCATTTTTCTCTGTTCTACGTTTAAAATTGGTTGGGTTCACTTTATCATTTAAATCTTTAGTTTTATTGATATATTGTTTTTCTTTGGGTTTAATGATCCCGGGTAAAAAACTTAATATGGTGTCATACATAATTATATCTTTTTTGATAAATCCCCATATACAACGACATACAACTTGATCCGAAAAATGGGTCATCTAGATGTGTCTAATTATATCAAATTAGATATAATTTGTTAAAGTTTGATCCGAGATTTGTCCATATCCAGGACATCAAATTATATCTAATTCAATATAAAAATATCTGATTTTATAAAATTTTGTCTGATAGTAGGCATACTTTTTATGCATACCAGCTATTAAATTGAAATTGAAATGTCTATGGTTTTAACAATTTTGAAGACCCAAATTTTAAAACATTAAATAAAAATTTATATGAATACTTTTGTCTTCTAAATCGTACGCATCATTTTTTAATATGATTTTACATGCAAAAACATCACGTGAAAATTATTTGGCTAGGGAGTAATCAACTCTGAATTTGCAGATAACTAATTTTGATGTTATATTAAATTAAATTATATTTTTTGTACGACGACACATACAGTGTTATAAAACTTAGTATCAAATCATATATAATCATATCGATCACTACATATAATTTCATTAGTTTTATAAGGCTTATGTAGTTATATATGGAGTCAGATTTGGGGATATGTAATAATATCAATTACCTTACAAAAAATTCGTTGCAAAAATAATATCAGATGTAGTTGTATATAATGATATGTGTCTTAATGTTACTCCATTCATTGTCAGATATAGCCCAATCACATTATATGTGACAATATATAACTATTTTTACTCGGGATCAGTGGGTTTTGCTTATTTTTATCTGGCCGTGTTGTTTTCAAGTATTATTATTCTTTATTCAGTCTATGGAACATCATTTCCTTACAGACTATGATTAAACTATAAAATAATTATAAATAGTAATTATTATTATACATGTTTTAAGATATAGGCTTTTGAAAGAACGAGAACGGACGCACTTTTACATTAGTAGGCCAAAGGGAGGCTAGATTATCATATAATTCAGCGGAGATCCCAATTGTAAAAGAAACACTCCTCAATATGTTCTGCTCAATTTCCTTTTTAACCAATTTAAAACATTTTAGATGGGTTTTGGAAATATAAGCACATTTTGCAACATAACTCAGGATTTGTTCTGCTGTTACGCTGGGCTTTAATGAGGAAATATGCACCCACTTTTGATTAGCAATAACTTCTAAGTCTTTGGAATTATTATCTCCAAACACCACAGGCTTACGTTTCTTTTTTTGTAATTAACATTAGTCCATCCAGTATTGTTGACTGGGATATTACTTTCTGCTTGAGAGCATGCAATTGAAGCTGAGCTAACAGTATTGTCAGAGTTTTGAGAACAACAAATGCTAGCTCTTCGTTTAGAATTTAAAACGTCATTTGGCTCAGTAGCAGCAATAACATCATTTGGTTTAATAGTAGCAATAACATCATTATGAATATCATCATCATCATGTACAGAAAGACAAAGACTAGCTCTATGTATTCGCATATTATAATTTAAAACATTATTACTTGGTTCAGTAGTATCAACAACATCTTTACGAAAAGCGTAATTAGCAGAACTTGAAGAAAAGGAATCACTCAGAGTTGAACAACCTTTTCGTTGTAAATCATTATTTTTTGAATTTAAGCTTGACTCAGCATGTATGTTTTTATTTTTAATGGATACACTCTCAACTGCATTGTTGTTGTATATACATATTATACAGGCATTGAATAACTTTTTTAATTCTCTTACTTCATTTGACAAAATTGTTATTATAGCAATTAAATTATTAGATCCTTTAGCGCATTTATTGCAGTTATAAACAATATTATTTGATGAAATTAAAACATTAAAATCACGATCACTATTGACACCAGGGCACCCTTTATGAAATAGACCATACTACCAACAGCTCTAAAGCAACTAACACAAGCAGTATTAGACTGCATTAAGAAGAAAAAATAAAAATGAACTTGTTTAAACGACAATCACTACTGAACTCTTGAACTTTTGAATGCATCCGCAAATGATATCCTACTTGTTTTGACGTTTGTCTCTGTTATCGCTTTTTTTATTTCATTATACATCTTTTTAATTTTTTCTTCGATTGTATTACACATTTCTTTATTTTTGTTGTCATGTTCGTTTATATTTCCGTAAAGTTTTTTGATTTCTTTTATATTTGTATCACA
Source organism: Leucophora obtusa (assembly GCA_949987735.1). Classification (NCBI taxonomy): domain Eukaryota; kingdom Metazoa; phylum Arthropoda; class Insecta; order Diptera; family Anthomyiidae; genus Leucophora; species Leucophora obtusa. Next base: position 211,266,553 of record OX465297.1, read on the forward strand.
CGATTTTTGAGCTTCATGTAATTTTTTAAGCCTTTCTTCATATCTTTTTTCAGTTGCTTCAAGAAGTTGTTTAATTTCGTTTCCGTTTTGTTTTAATGCCTTTTTAATTTAAATTCGCCTTTGTATTCAGCCAAGTTTATTCTGTTTTTGTTTGTCTCCTAAAGCTAAATCCACATTATGTATATATTGGAGGCAGTCATCACACATAAAATGGATAAAATTGCTGGATTCTAGTATTTATTTATTTATTTTGATATGTCCTGTACAACAAGAGTAAATCTTATAATTAAAGTACAGGAAAGCAGTTTGTGGAAAACATATATTGCAAATTGTAAAAAAATAATAATAAAAATTAAACCGTATTCTAATACATAAGTAAAAAATTTTCTAATATCACAAAGAAGAAAAAATAAATATTAACAATAATTTAATTTAATATGTCTGTCAAAGAGTCAACATTGTAAGAAACAAAAATTTAATTAAAATTAGGCAAAAAAATTTAAAAGAAAATGTCTAAAGCTGTTTGCGTTGCTGTTGAGCTGCTGGTTTGCTGGAAGATCTCTCCAAAGACGTGAAGCATTTATGTAAAAATGCCATTCAGATACATGATATCGGTGCATAGGTATTATTGTCCTTCTTCCCCTTTGGGATATGGCAAACTGTATAAGGGCATAAAGATACGGAGGATTCTTTGTATAAATAATTTTATGATAAGCTAAAAGTACTCGTATATTAAGAAAGTTCTCGAAAGATACACCATAGAGTTTTGTGGCAAATAATGACACATGATCAGTCCTTTTCAAGCCATAAACATATCTGATGATATTGTTGTATAAAACGGTTAACTTGCGTTTACTAGTACTATCGCAATTCACAAAAAGTTCACAACCATATATTAAACCGGGGATTAGGTATGACTTTGCGAGCATTATTCTCACTTTCAAAGGAGTAAAAAACTGTGTTGACCAAAGAGGCCTTAACTTAGCGTAGGTTTGACCAACAAGAGAGTTATTATGATTTGTCCATGTTAAATGTTTGTTGAAAATGATACCAAGGTTTTTGGCCGCTTCTTCGATCTCAATTTTTCCTCCATTTATATGTATTTCATTTTCGATAATTGGCACAGTTCGTTGCTTGTGAATTACAACACATTTGGATTTCTGCGGATTGAGACAAAGCCCGTTTGCTGTAGCCCATATATATATTCTATTTAAATCAAAATTAATTTTCGTAATAGCTTCTTGAATTGAGTGTACAGGACTGCTTAAATACAATTGGACATCATCCGCATACATATGTAGTCTGCAGTATGAGAGCTGAATCGGCAAATCATTTGCATATATGGAAAAAAGCAGAGGCCCAAGAACAGACCCTTGGGGCACTCCCCTAGTAAGTGTCAGCAAATTAGACCATTTATTATTAACGTAGACAGATTGTGTGCAATTATTTAGATAAGAAAATAAAAGCTGTGTTGATGATGAAGAAAATTTAAAGAAATGTCTAAGTTTCATACATAACGTATAGTGGTCAACCGTGTCGAACGCCTTAGAGTGGTCAAGGAGTATCAAGAAATTAACCTTGCCATTATCGAGTTCACGTCATATATTTTCCGAGACATCAATCAGAGCTGTAACACAGCTATGATTAGAACGAAACCCAGATTGTTTATCAGACAGCAGACATTTATCCCTAATATACTCATTCATTTGACGGTGTAGAATCTTTTCCAGAACTTTTGAAAGGAAACACAAAATGGCAATTGGTCGAAACTCAGTATTTGTCTTCGGGAGTGGTACAATTTTGGCGTGCTTCCATTTTAACGGAAAAGTGCTTGTCGTAATGATTGTATTGAAAAGGTGAGTTAAATAGGGCAGAAGTAATGGCAACATTATCTTTAAAAATTTCGGATGTATATTATCGTAACCTACTGCTTCTGAATTTATTAATGAAAAAGTTGATATGATATCAAACTGGGTTATGCAAGAAAACTCAAATGTATTAATATCATCAAGAGTAGAGTTGTTATTACCTGATGGGAAGTTGTAAAAGTTGTCGTTAATTTGGACTATTGGTAGGTTTGTAAAAATACTGTTTAAGTCATTAGCATCAACATCGCAGTTCGTTTTATCTGCCCTGCCAATTCCGATTTCATGAATGGTTTTCCAAGTTTTCTTCGATTCGAGAGCAGAACCAAAGCGTTTAGAATAATATCCTCTTTTTGAAATTCTGATTTTATTATTAACCTCCCTCCTAGCAGTACGATATTCAACTTTCAACTCAGGAGTTTTAAATCTCTCCCAACTTGAATAAGCAACATCTCTCTTTCGAATTAATTGTTTAATAGCTAATGTAAACCATGGTTTTGATTTTCCCAAAATGTTCCTATATTTTAGTGGAACAGCATCATTATATAGTCGCTGAATATTATTTTCAAAAAACGATAATTGCTCATCCACGGAAGACATAAAATACATACTTTCCCAGTCAATTCTTAAAAATTCTTCATATAACAAATTATAATTTATACACTTGAAGTCCCGGTAGTAACAAATCTGATCTGCCGGTTGAATTTCAAAATTATACGTTAAAAATATCAAATCATGTTTTGAGAAACATAGCCGAAACCTGGTCGTAGAATAGTACATTTGATATTTTGGCAACAAAAAAAAGATCTATCCGTGAATTATTTGAGGTTGTATAGTGTGTTGGAACAGTTACATTAACGGGCATGAGTCCAAGTGATGACATTTCATCAGTAAAGTTTGATTCCGTTAGTATATTGGAATTGAAGTCACCAGATATTACAATATCGTCATAGGCAACGGTTAAATTTTCCAATTTTAACACAAAATCAGAAAAAGATATTCTCTTGTGTGGCCTGTAGACGCAGCCAATAAGTATTTTTCTACCAAAAGATACAAGTTCAACAAAAATAAACTCAACCTTTTCCTCTCTACGCGACTTAAAGCAAAACTTACAAGATATATTATCTTTTACGAAAATGGCAACTCCACCCGCATGACCATCTCTGTCAGTTCTAAAAACTTTGTAGCCATTTAGACAAATAAGACTGTCCGGCGTTTTATCCGAAAACCAGGTCTCGGAAACACAAACGATATCAACATTTGAGTTTTCGAAAACCAGTCTGAACTCATCGATCTTGTTGTTTAAACTTTGAGCGTTTATGTGAGCGATTGTAACACCATGTCTCTGTTTGGCAAAAATCCTTACCATATTCATTGTCATGTCTTTGGAGCTTCCAACTGGACCTCAATTATCTCCCATAAAAACAAAAATATCTTCCTTCAAAACAACCACCCCTAACAGCAACGCAATAAGTATTAGCAGTGTAATAGGTTCCTTCTTCAAAAGTTGTTAATAACAAATACAAATATAATATTTTAGATAAAAGAAGGTAGAACAAAATTATAATAAAATTAAAAATAGTGAAGATTATGCAAATTTTTAAATTAAAATATAAACAAAATAATATAATTATATGCCTTTGTAGAAATATCAAGTTTTTCCTTCGGCAGAAATTATATATTATGTAAAATATCGAAAAATTGCAATGTTTAAGTTGAAGGTCGAAAAAATTGTTTTAATTCATCAAGGAATTCTATTTTCAATGGCTCATCATCTGCATTTTGTTTAACATATACGATCCCGCGCTGTGTATAGGCAATTGCTAGAAGTTGGCCTTTCTTTAGACCAAGTGCACTTTTAAATATCTGATAATTGTGAGGAGTTAGATTTTCGTTTATGTAAAAGGGTTCATCACTATTAAAACCTGCATGATGCAATCTAAGCGATGTTTTACTTTTATTACGAAATGCCGATACAGCCTTTAGGAAAAAGTTCTTTTCATAAGGTGAGTTCAGTTTAACAACAATAGGAGGATTGTCCACATCACGAATATTTTTAAAATGTTTGACGCGAAAAATTGATTTAAAAAATGGTATAGAAATGTCTACTGAACGGCATATATTTTCAAAAATCCATTGTAAATCCTCATTATCATAACATGGTATGTTAGTTATGCGTAAATCAGATGCAACAATAGAATTATCTTGTTTATGCATTTTTGCAGTCAAATTTTTAACTTCAGCTTTTAGCTGAACAATTTCTTTGTTTACTGTTTCAACATGTTTTACTCTGTCATTTAGTTCACTAATTTCTTTCCTCACATCATTTATTATTTCTGTTTTTAAATCAGTGAATCTCTTTTCTATTTCAATAAAAATACTTGTTTTGGTTTCCTCTATCATTGTTTGTATAAGTATACCCCGCGAGTTTTGACATATTCCCGAACATTTTTTTGTACTATGGCATACTCCTGCATATTCCTTCACACATTAAAACAGCTTCACCACGTATTGCACTTTTACATTGGTGGCAATTACCCATCACTGTAATTTTTAATTTCTTATTTTGGGTTTTCTTGTTAAATATACGTTGTATGTTTTATAATATTTATACGACAAAATAGTTTATTTGTGGTTTTATAATAGTCCTGTCTATTTTTATAACCAATTAATATTTTAATTTTTAAATATTATCAGAGCTTTTAAATATTATTCGCGCAACTTCCCAGTGTAGAAAATCATTACCAGATATGTGGTTATGTAACTACATACTTGGTAATGGTAACTAGTTACTTTTATTACATTTCTTATTACCTTTATATGGCGATGTCGCGAAAAATAATGAGTTATGGTTACACACCAGCATACGAAAATTCAAAAAATATATCGTTACCTATGTGCTTACCAGTACTGACAAAAATAATGAGTCTAAAAATAGATTTTCAAAAAAATAAATTATATAAAAAAAATATTTTTTATTGTATTTTTTTTTTAATAAATTTGCTGGTGCGGGAATCGAACCTGGGTCTACAGATTGCCAGTCAATAGCTCTACCATCTGAGCTTTATCGACGAGTAATATTTAATAAATAAAAACATAATTGACCTGCTGCACACAAGTAAGATTACTCGCCAACATACAAAAAATCAAAAAATATGTGGTTACATATATCCTTACCAGTGTTTAAAAAATATTGAGTATAAAAATATATTTCAAAAAATTTAAAAAAAAAATCTAGAAAATTATTTTCTATTTGAAATAATGATAAAAATAAGTCATTATCAGTAACTCATTATTATATGTTTTAAAATAATGCAGAAGGTAAGTGGGTGTCATTACTGGTAGTCCAAAAAATAATGATGTCATTACCGTTTCTACACTGGGTTGCTCTGAATTCGCTTTAAGAATTAAAGTTGAAAGCAAAAATAGTAATAACAGAGGATAAAAATAGTAGTGTTAAAATTTAGTTGTTGTTTCCCAGCAAAAAAAGAGATGCCGAAGCAGTAGAAAAAGCACTACAATTGATGATTTAGATGTACTTCTTTTTTAACATAAACACTTCAACATTTTTTCAGTACTTTTTAAACGAATGCAAAGGAAACTATTTTTCACCAATTAAAAGTTTAAAAAAATTCTTCACAAAAAAAATTATATTTTGTCTATTAATTAAAATTAAAATAAAAAATGAAAAACCGACATATTTATTTTAATTTACAAAAGTTTTTTTTATTGCCTCTATCGGGAATCGAACTTGCGACCTCACGATTGCTAGTCTATCGCTCTACCGCTGAGATATTCTTTGATATGAAAGTTAACTGGCATAAAAACACCACTTTGTTACAGCGAGTTATTGTTCCTTATTCTCTTCAATAAAAGTACTTATTAAACAAATGTAAAAGGTGCACTCCAATTCAATATTGCTTTCAGTACTATTTTTACAGGTGCATTTTATATATAAATATTTTTAAAAATGTAAAAATTAAAAAAATATTAGGGGTTTTCATATAAACTTGTATTCCACTCGTAAACGGTATAAACCTGGTATTTTTATGAGTTTAATGTCAAACTCTATACAAAAAAATATGATTTGTATTTATACAAGGTTTACAAGGAATTTATGAGTTTATATGAAAACCTCTATTGAATTTAAACAAATTAATTATAAATATTAAAAAAAATTAATAGAAGAAAAAAAATATAAAAAAAAAATAAAAAATATTGGTCCCGCCGGGAATCGAATGTTTGAAATGCTAAATGATAGAAGCAATAATTAAATGATTTTTTGGATGTTGTTCAGAAGTAATTCTAAAGAAGCTGTAAAAATATACTAACGGATACTTTGGAAGCAATGAAAGAAGTGATTTTTTGAAGTTGTTCAGAATAACTTATGAAAAAGCAGTAAAAATACACTAACGGATACTTGTGAAGCATTAAAAGAAGTAGTTTGTAAAGCACTACTTGCAATTATTTTTGCTGGGTAGTTAATGGAGTTGTGTTTACGGGTGCTTATTTCTTTCGACTTTATCATAAATTATTAACCCACAAAGGCATGGATACTGAAGATGGGTCTGTAGCGGGACCCGAAAATACGTATTCTATTCTGCTGACCTTATCGAATTTTATCAATGTTTATTCTCTGTAGTTTACTTGTGTGATCTCTAATCTAACAAAAAAACATTTATTTTAAAAAGTAAATAAAATAAATTCAATTAAAAAATTTTCAAAAAGTTGTGTTTATAACGATTTCAGCAAATTCGACATACATTCGAATTCGACTACAACCGTAATAAGGCCGATTCTTTCAAGGCCTAGACTGCTATACCATGTAATTTTTTAATATTTGGAATGAATGCAAAAAGTTATATACTTTATATATAATACGTTCTTACCTCATCTATGTTCCTTAACCATTTGACAATATTTTCAAAACTTTTTTCATTCGTTATATCATACACCAGCATTATCCCCATCGCCCCACGATAGTATGAGGTTGTTATGGTGTGGAAACGCTCCTGGCCTGCAGTATCCCAGATCTGTAGTTTGATTTTTTTACCCCTGAGCTCAACAGTTTTGATTTTGAAATCGATTCCTAAAATAACAATATTTATTTGATTAATATTAATAGCGGTATTCATAAGTTAAAACTAACGACTAACATCCAGTGCACAACTTTTTATACACACAAATTCCCATAAGGGAAAGTTGTACATTCGTTGTGCAGTCGTTATTTTTAACTTATGAATACAGCCCTAAGTATTTAACACTAAGCTTATCATTTTTTCACCCAGTAAGAAGAAAATTAGATTGCGATTTAATAAAAATGATTATTACAATTCTCTTTATTTTGCAAAATTTTCTTTTATGTATGTAGGTTAAGGTATCCCTTTAATTACAAACTGTCGAATTTGCATACCAACACCCTCCAGTTTTGTTTTTATTTAGGACTAGTATTTGGATGCCAATCAAACTTAGTTTAATGGGCTGTTTAGTTAATCCCAAAAGAAAAGTAAACCAATTTTAACTGAGCGGTGATATTTTTCAGTTCTAGTTTAATTTAATTTGTGTCAAAATGATTTATAGCCAATTGGAATTGTCATAAAATGGTTGTAACATTCAGTATTTTATATGTCAATACGTTGCAATACGGCATCGCTTAAACAAATTATTGTCCAACAGCTGTGTTGGGTTGACAAATTTGTACTTAAGTTTAACTGGACAACGCTGCTGGATTAAGCCAAATTTTTTTTTATTCCTTTAATAAATATTTAACATTTGAAATTATATGTAAATTAAAAGTAAATTAAACATCTAAAAACAACATATTAAGATTAAACAATGTTGAACTAAAAAAACAAAGTTGAACTACAACCAAAAAAGTCGGCCTTAGTCTTAAATATATTAATTAGAAAAACAAAATAAAACAATCCACACTTGAAAATTGATAGCAATACTCTCCTGCGTAGAAATTTTACAATTCTAAATATACAAAAATAGTATATGTTAATTCAAAATAGTTTTTAAAACATTAAAAATAAGGATTCAAAAAAATTCTACACTCAATGACCCAACACATTGGCTGTCCAGCAATAATATTAAAAAGTCGGAATGGTCTGGGGGAAGTAAAATTGGCACTTGGATAATATTTTTTCCATTTGGCTCATCTAAAAGAAGTATGCTCTCAGAAATCTATAATTGCTTTATGTCAGGGATGGGCACGAATTTGTCACTGAGGGCCATATTGTGTTTTTCATAATTTATAAAGGATCGCACCATACATTTAAAAAAAGTAAAACTACCGTGCAGTAATAGATGACGGTATGCAACAACAATATTTTTAAGTTTTTTATTTTTATGTAAACAAATAATAGGTTTGTTCCACGTAATTCTGGGTAAAGTCTGGTAAAATGAGAGTAAACAAATAATTATCTCAAAAAATGGTAAAATTGCTCACAATACCGGGAACGCACAAAACCACATTTCAAGCCCAAAAATAAACGTCAAAGTTATTCATATAAACAAAAGCTATTTTGAACAATAAAATATCGAAGGGAATAAAGAGAAAGTGTTAGAATGTGGTATTTGTTAACGATATTAATTAATGTTTACAACTTTTGTTATTATTTTAATTATTTTTACAAATTTAAAACAGCTGATTTATAAACAACAAGTGATTTGACAGTTTTACCATTTTACCCGAAAAAAAAGTACGGGTAACTTCTGGTAAAATGAGAAACAAATTATTCTCTCATCAACGCTCTCATTTACCCAATTTTTAACAATAGAAACGCTTTTTGGTAAGATTGGGTTCCCGCGGGCACCCGCGGTAACGTACGTGGAACAGAGCTAATATTTTTTGGAAGATGACATCCGAAGAATATCGAAATATCGGATAACGAATTGATTTTTAGATTAAAACCTAACTAAAATAAATCGGACGAAACTAATACGAGTATCTTATTTTGTGAAAGAAAAAATTGGTACTCAATTCCATCTGGAATTGGAACTCAATTCCAACTGGACCACAAAAGCCGATTGCAAATTTTCTTTTGGTATTTTTAAATTACCAAAGTTGAATTAAACAAAGTGCTATCTGGGACAAAACAAAAAATTGGAGAATTCCACCTAAACTCAACTTGTTTCATTCTTTTAATTTCATTGGGTGCATTCGGCAGATACAATTTAATATTCAACAGTTCTACAACAGTTGTTGTTATTGTAACGGCTTCAAAATGATAATTTGTAGTTAATTCTCCTTTAAAACCGGAGTGGCAATCCTTGCTCGGATAAATCAGAAAATTCGAATACATCCGAATCGTTCTGAGTTATACCGGGTTATACCGCCCATACTTGGTCGTCAGAGCCTCGTCAGCGTTAACAGGGGACACCATGTCCAGGTGGACTGTGGGTGAGGTTGGCATTTGGAAGTAATTTCCCTTGACCACCAACAGTTGTACAACTATCTGCTGAACGACCTGATCACTAACCGCTCAGTCTGAGCGCTCGGGTCATAGATTACATAGAAATCTTACTCTTCTTCTTCTTAATCTATGGCTCAGGTATCACTGTCATATTTTCGTAGCGTAAAACTGTTTGCTACTTTTGATCAATAAGCATAGATTACATAGATCTTGATACATTTGTTGTTGTTCATTTACAATAAAAATTGTTTTGTAAGAATGACAAATAAAAACCTGCAGAAAAATGTGTTTAAAAACAAAACAAAGAAAACGTTGATCAGCAGAGTAAGTAATCACAGTCATAGTTATTAGTTTAAGGTTTCTTTGCCGAATGCTACCATTGTTATTTATATGGAAAGTTGGGACTTTCAGTCTCAAAAATAGTCCTATGACAATCACAAGTAGGAATAGGCACATCTCATTATTGCTGTGGCAGCGGTATCTTTTAAGTTTGACAATAGAGAACAACTTGGCAACTCTATAATCTAGAGTGGTTTTAATACATTTGTTATGCGTCACAACTTTTTTATGTAATTATTTAATTACGATTTATTTAATTTCAAAAATATCCAGTATCATTCAATGCTATTCACTCAATAAATAATAATAATGGATGATAAAAAAAGTAAATAAGACGACAATTAAATAATAGATGATATAGACAACAAAGAAAACATTTTATACACGCTTAAACGCATTATAGTAACCTTAACTAACAACACTCATTAGGCAGTTGCTGTTTCCTGATTCCAAAATGCAAACTCCAATTTACTTAACTATTACATTTATACCACGCCCTTGCCACAAAAAGGGGTGATGGATACATTTTGAATACCCCCTCTTCACTTTTATTGTGGAAAACGTCTTGTTAATTTGTTGTAGATACTCACCAATAGTAGATATAAAGGTGGATGTGAAAGCATCATCAGAAAAACGGAACAGTATACATGTTTTCCCAACACCTGAATCGCCGATTAGCAACAGTTTGAACAGAAGATCATACGTTTTCTTGGCCATTTTCGTTTAGTAGATGGGGAATTTTCAGTAGATTATATATTTCTTTACTTGTGAAACAATTTAAGATTTTTCCAAATTAGCGATTTAAGTTTCTATTTTTTTATCAATTTTCTTACTGCTGTTTTGTTTTTAGTATTTGGAAAGAAAATTTTAATTTTTTATGTATTTTCTCGTAGTAATTTTTTTTTGTAATATCCTATATTTTTCTTTGGTTTCTTATTTTCTTTTGCCAACCCTGTGCTACAGTGTTGTATCGAAAATTGTTTTATTTATTTGATACCGGACCCCAACCCCCGGTCTAGATTTGCAATAAATATCTTAGCAATAAGTTAAGTACGTCGGCAGATGTTAAGGGTATGAGAACACGTAATTATGTTAACTCATAATTTGCAATAATTCAACGAAGAAGGTTATGACACTTACTACTAAATACCCTTGTAAAAATCCAAAATCGATAAATTTTTTTGTTTTTTATTTATAATTAGTTGAATTATATTTAATTCTTCTTAATTTACTTAGTTTTTTTGTTTTTCTTGCTGTTTTTTCTTTTATTTTATTAGTGGCGTTCATTTTTATATATGTCAAACTAAAATGTCACCTGAGTTTGACATTTCATCTCAGCAATATGTCGGCAATAATTGTTAACGAAGATGCGTTAACAATTATTGCGACATATATTGCCAGCAATAAATATGTACGCAATTTGGGGGTCTACACTGAAGATAACATAATTTTGATATTTGCTGCAATATATGTCAACGTATTTATTGATAGTCTAGACTGGGGGCAAGTCTAGATTAGCAATAAATATCTTACCAATAAGTTAAGTACGTCGGCAGAATAACGGCATAAAATTGCTTATTGCCGAGCTTATAGCTGTATTTTGTCTCATGCCTATCAAAGTTAAGTATTTAAGGCGAATCTTTCCGTAATAATCGAACGTACGTCAGCAAAAGCTTTTAGGAAGTAACGCGAATAAGTTATGTTAGATGTGAAAATGTATAAACGTTGAGTTTTTAACGTTGATAATTATCCGTGTTGAAAGTTAACGTGCATACACGGAAAAAATAAAAAGCGTATAATTATCGAAGTACTTAGGTAAAATACAACTTCAAAAGTATATTTTGTAAGTTAGTAAAAAAATACATGTAGATTTATCAATTTTTGATTTTTGTCAACTTGCCTTAGTTTTTGACCCATTCCGTTTTCACGTACTTCAAAATATGTTAAGTAACCTAAGTTTTTTCTTTTATAAATTGTCTTAGAAAATATTATATTTTAATTAAAAAATTGTGTAACTTAGCAAAAAACTTTTGAAGTTGTATTTTACAGAAGTACTTCGGCAAATATCCACTTTTTATTTTTTGCGTGTACGAAAAGTAATGTGTTAGTTTTCGTCTTAAACGCGTTTTTTTGCACTTTGAGTTATTTTATGAGTTAACGTATAGTTAAGTCGAAAACACAGCTATAAGCTGTGTTAAGGGTATGAGAAAACGAAATTGAGTTAACTCATAATTTGCAATAATTCAACAAAGAAGGTTTGCGACGTTTACTTGTAAATACCCTTGTAAAAATCCAAAATCGATCAATTTGTTTGTGTTTTTATTTATAATTATTTGAATTGTATTTAATTCTTCTTAATTTAATTATTTTTTTTTGTTGTTCTGCTTTATTTTCGCTTATTTTATTAATTGCGTCAAACTAAACGTCATCTGAGTTTGACGTTTTATATAGGCAATAATTGCCAGAGAACTGCAACTGCTGACTGCAAAACCATCATACGTAGGCAACACCCGAATAAACATTCGTTTGAGTTCAAGCGCCGAATATACTCAAATACACATATTTGTTGCTGATTTTAAATCAATCAAACCAACTGATTTTTGTTGCATCTTTGATTTGAAATTGTTTTTGGAATGTTAGTACTAATTTATTAAACTTAAGCCATATTTAATTTATTATTTTTCGTTCAATTATTTAGCTCTTTACTTCTTCCTTATTAAAACAATTTGATTAATTTATTTAATTATTTTATAATTATAATTATAATCTTCATTTTTGATTTAATATATTAAATTTGGAAAACTATTTAATTGCAATATAAAAAATAATTTTTTAATTTGTTACCTTCCAAACAAAGCATTGTCAGCCTTTCCTATTTTAATACTAATTCCTTTTCCAGTCTCAATCGTTGGGCCATATAAATAACAGCCTTCAAGTCTAAAACTTGTTGATCACCCCTAGCTTGTGACTGCAACCATGAAAAATGACAATCAGCACATTCTGGATAATCAGCCAACCATTTCCAGATGGCATCAACTTGTTTGTTAAAAACTTAAACTGCAATGCAAATAAAAATAAAAGTTGTTAACTATTTTAATTTGATTATTAATAGTTTTACTAACCGAAAAGTTTTAGGTTAACCCATTGATGAAAATGTGGACGATGAATTTGTAAACGCACCGATAGTTGCGTCTTATGTGAATATAAAGCCATATCCGTTTGAGATTGTCCATTAGGCTTTCCCACCACAATTTCACATGACATTTAGCATAAAATTTTATATTATTTTACATTTTTCTAACTTTTTTCACTTTTGGCATTTACTTTTCGACATATTGTTTTATCTTCTTTATTTTTCTTTTAACAATTTGCAACTTCGGCAATTTTAATGCTATTTTTAGGAATTATACACATTTTACAAACATCTGGCAACAAATAAATGAATTTTAAAACTTTTTATAAAGGTTTTTGTAAATTTTTTCCTTCCGTTTAATAATAATGTACATAAATTTCATAAATTAAAAAAATATATTTATATATCTAAGTAGAAAAGGAACGAAGTTCCTAAACTCTTTGCTTCTAAGTCAAATGTAAATAATATAAATATTATAAGAAATAAATTGAAATTTTTGGTCACGTACATGAAAGTTTTTATCATTTTCCCATAATGTAACTAAATATTGACAATTTTTTAAATAGATAAAAAAAGAAAGTGGTTCAACATAAAGAAAGTGGTTTACATATTTTGGTAATTTATATAAAAATTGAAGGGTTTGAATTAAACTAAGCTAATGAAAACTATTATTTTCTATATGAAATCTTTTTTAACAAGAATGATTATATAATAGCTCTGTTTCTTTACTTTTTGGGTAAAGTTCGGTAAAATGAGAGTTAACAAGAAATACTCTCCCGAAATAACAAAAATGCACAAAAGTAAACGAACGCGAAAAACCACATTTGAAGCCCGAAAAACAAATGTCAATAGATTTGTGCATTATAGTTCGTTTTGGTGAGCGCTCTTTCTAGTTCTTGTTCAATTTGTTGTAAAAATCTAGATAGCTTTTCTAGTTAAACCCCTTTTTAAATCAAAATTTTAATAAAAATTTCCTTTTTAGGCATTTCTATTTACAAAAAGGAATACAAAGTTTATTAAATTTGGAAAAGATTTTAATATTAAACAAAAGCTTCGATTTATTTACATATTTATCTCTTTAACACATTTAAACAAGCGTCTTCAAAAAATTGTCGGTAATTTTATGGATTTGTAAAATCACCGATAGGCTTTTGCAACTATTATACTAATTTTTGTAAATGATAAACATATTTTCTGAATGAGTGAAATGAGCGATTGAACTAAAAGAGCTATTAGTTGTGAACTAGGTCTTTGTTTCAAATTAGTGAATAGCTCAATTGAATTAGTTGCACCCAACTGATGATATAACAGCTGATAAAAACAATTTACCCAAATTTACACGAAAAAAAAGTCTGGGCTTTTTTGTGCAAGAAGAACAAGAATATTACTCTCTCATGACAGCTCTCATTTACCCAATTGTGTAGTAAGAAAACGCTTTTTGGTAAAATGTTGAGTACCCGAACACAGCTAATATTACATACGCTAATTTTTTGCGTGTATTTGTGTTTTTTTAGCCGCATTTTTTAGGCGCATATTTTCTATTTTTAAGTGCATGAAATTCCTTGCCCTATTAATAACACCTGATTAGTTCAAAGCTTCCCCGTATATACATTATATACCCAGGGCTGCCAGATGATTTTGATGAAAAATCGGCACTTTTTCTCTAAAAAATCGGCATTTTCGGCACTTTGATCATTTATGTAATATTTAGGTTACTTTACATAAAAAAATATGTTAAAAATACATTTCGTGTAAAATATTATGTTTTAAGTTTAACAATTAAATAAAAATAAAGGCTTAAGAGATAAATGAAATGATAATAAAAAAATTTTAGTTGTAATTTTATGAATATTTTTATGATACATATTCAGATATTATCTCACCAATACTATGTACATAAATTAATTTTACAGATTTTAAAAATAGTTCTTCTCGGAACTTAAGGTACCTGTACACCTTGAAATATTATGCAAATATTGGATCTTTTTTAATCACTGGATTTATTTTATTTCGTTTAAGTATTCACATTTTGCTTTTTATCTTTCAAAATTTAATATATTTCTCAAAATCTAATACTTATTCGCTAATATAATGTGAAAGAAAATCATTAAATTTTGTAAAAATGTGAACAGCGGGATTGAATTAAACTAAATCCAAAATAGATTTATAAATAAAATAAATCCGTTTTGGATTTAGCTTAATTTAATTCCAGAAATTGCGTTTTCGAAAAATTAAAAATTTTCCTTTCACATTATCTTAGCGAATTAGTGTCGAATTTGGATAAAAATATTAAATTTTGAAAATTAAAAAACAAAATAAAATAAATCTAAAACTAAAACTAAATAGTGATTAAAAAAAGGCCTATTATTACTAGGGTTCGTATATTCATGCATTTATAATCGTGTTTTATGTACATAAGATGTATGTATGATTAAAATCGAAAAATATGCACTTAAAATTTTAAAAATATGCATTTAAAATTTTAAAAATATGCATTTATTATTGATTTTTCCAACGCTTTTGATATTATCAATTCAGTTTTAGTATTACATATTTGTCTTTAAAAGTAGTTTAAACATAGAAAATTGCCATTAATCATCGTCAGAAATTGATTTATGTTTGATATTTTTGTATTCGGGATCAAAAAAATTTTTAAAAATATTTAGAAATCAGAAGAGAATATTGTTCTATATATATATTTGTTCCTTTTACTCCTGCAAGGAGCATAGGGCCGCAACAAGATTATCCCAATACGTTCGATCTGATGCACGGTGTTTGATTTCATTCCAACGAAGGTGTAAGTTGGATATTTCGGTTTCAATTTGCCGTTTCCAGGTGTGTGCTGGTCTTCCTATACGTCGACTGCCTTGCGGGTTCCAGTCTATAGCCTGTTTTGCAATATCATTGGGTTGTTTACGTAATGTATGTCCAATCCAATTCCATTTGCGTTTGCGGATTTCAATTTGGATAGGTTGTTGGCCAGTTTCTGACCAGAGTCGGCAATTTGAAATTGTTCTAGGCCAGAATATGTGTAGAATCTTCCTTAAGCATTTATTCACAAAAACTTGTATGGAATGTAAGTCGCGAGGTGCTGCATTCCACGTCTCGCATCCATACAACAGTGTGGATTTTATATTGGAGTTGAATATCCTTAGCTTCGTCCTTCTTGATATATGTGAAGAGTTCCACACTGACTTGAGTTGGCCGAAAGCTTGCCGGGCTTTGTTTATACGGTTAGATATATCGGCTTTGGATCCGCCACTTTTGTCCAATATGCTTCCCAGGTAACAGAATGATTCTACTTCATCAAGCGATTGATTCTGAACGGTTAATGTTTGCTCGTTATTTACATTTACTCGCATTATTTTTGTTTTGCCGATATTTATTCTTAAGCCAACATGTGATGCAGTTTCCTGGACTAGTGATAACTTAGATTGCATGTCTGAAAAGGTGTGGGTAAGTAGACAAATGTCATCAGCATAGTCAAGGTCCTCCAGTCTGCCTTGGAGACCCCAAGTAATTCCTCTTCTATGGGATGTTGCCTTATTCATTACTACGTCAAGCACACAGTTAAAAAGCAATGGTGATAATACACACCCTTGACGTACACCGGAGTTAATGTTTATTTTGTTGCTTAGTTGTCCTTCGTGAAGAATTCGACAGGTAGCGTTTTCATATAGACCTTTAATAAGTCTTATTAGCTTGGTAGGTATACCTTTACATTCCAACGCGTCCCATATGGCTGCGTGATTTAGGGTGTCAAAAGCCTTCTCGAAGTCTATAAACGTTAGGTACAAAGGTGATCTCCATTCTACAGATTGCTCTATGATCACTCTTAAGCTGTTAATATGATCGACACAGGATTTATGAGCACGGAAACCGGCTTGTTCCTTTCTAAGCTCAGGAAGAAGAGAGCTTGACAGTCTTTTATTCAATATATGTGCGATAACCTTGTTGATCATACTCAAAAGAGTAATGCCTCTCCAATTTTTACGAGCTGTTAGGTCCCCTTTTTTTGGTAAATTTACAATAACACCTTCAGAAAGCTCCTCTGGGAGGAGCTCCGTACACCAGAACTGGTTAATAATAGGCGTGAGTAAATGGGCACTCGTTGTTGTTCTACCTAAAGTGCAAATCCTAACATGATTTGTAAATCACCAAAAATTAAAATTTCGTGTTTTTGAGTTTTAATCGGCATTTTTCGACCAAAAATCGGCAAATCGGCATTTTGCATATTTTTTAATAAAAAATGGGCAAAATGCCGAAAAATCGGCAATTCTGGCAGCCCTGTATATACCCTATAGTTGGCAGTCCATAACAGAGTTGCCATGCTATTCAAATATTCTGTACTGCTATTGTGCTGATACCTAATTCTGTAACTCTGTATATTATTCAATTAAAATGGCAGCCCTTGTCAGTAAGATTTTTTGTACCTCGCTAGTATGTGTGCCAGAGCAGTGAATTTGTGAAAAAAAGAGAAAAATAATTTAATACAATAATAAGAAAATTGAATTCAACCTGAATATCAAAATTAAGATATAAATAATTTTATATTTCCTTACATACAACATGATTATAACTTCATTTATTTGATACAATTAGAAAATAAGGAAAGGAGACTTGCAACAAATACCAATTTCAAGTGTGACATTACATTTTTTTCTTCCTTTTATAACCTTAGGTACTAATGTTTTGGAATAAGTAAAAATCCTAAAACAATATTAGCAAATAGTTAACAAACAATACGCCTTTCAATATTTTAAAGTTTAGTTTATATTAATGGAAAAATCAATTTAATTTCATCAAATTCCATTTAAAAGGAATAAAGAAAAAAGCGAAGGTGTTGATTTCGGCACAGCTTTAGGTTGTCAGCCGAGCTGTCGTCAGAGCAGCAAACGAAAAAGCTGCGCAGCGACAGAAATAATCGATCAATTGAACCCACCCTTACAAAAGTGCAATAACAAATATTTAACCACTGACTAAAATAGCAACAATATTTTTAAAACTACTGTTTTGAAATGCTTGCAAACATTATTGAAATATAAGACAAATCAATAAATTTCAATAATTTTTCTTTTAATATGTAAGTTATTCCTTTAAGCCATATATGATTTAGTTTTATTTAAAATTTTTATTCACATTTAATAAAGTTATAGCGTATGGCGTCGTTATAAGAGAAATAATAAAAATAAATAAAACGTCCAAATAAGGCCTTAATGTGTTATTGACAGTAATAAAAATCGTGTGCAAAGTGTCTCCCATATATTGTATCATATAACCCATAGACGTTAACGAGTATTTACTAGCCAAACCTAGTTCATTCATTATCCCAAAAACAACAAAACATAGTTTTTCGTTCGTGCTTTAAATTAAACAACATTCGTGTTTTTGTGTGTAATGTATGTATTTAAATTTTTTGTGATTGATTTTTCTTAACTTAAAATATAAAAAATATAGCTTATCATCTTCGTCATCTTCATAAAAAACACTAACAAGAACATTAAGAATATACCATAAAATGGATACTTCAAGTGCCGTTGGACGGCGTCGGGTTAATTCACGTGTTAATGCAGAAGATCAAGCATTGGATCAAATAGCTAAAGAGGTAATTTCAATCTACAATATATCGGAATTTTCAATATATGTGACCTTCTCCGAGAAAAGGGAGCTAGTGTGTAAAAAAACCTAGTGTGTCGAAAACTTGGGAAAATCGATAAAAATGAGAAAATATCGATTTTCCCAAGTTTTTGACACACTAGGTCCCTTTTCTCGGAGAAGGTCACATATGTATTTAAGATATAACAAAAATATAAATATCTTAAATAGAAAGTGATGCCTCCATTTATTATACAAATAATTATACCCAGTTGAGAAATTAGTCTGAAGGAAGTTTTTTAATCGGAATATAATATTCCAAATTAATACAACAAAACTTTCCCTAAAAATATTAAGGTTGTTCACAAGGGGTGTGCTATTTATTGTATCGTTGTATCGTCCTAACAAAAAACAGAGTTGTGAAAATTTAAATTGAAAAAATACAACATTTGAGAATAGCACGATACAACATTTTTATGTATGTTTAGTGTCCTATGTTTGAGTGTGCTAACAGATAGAAAACCGAATAGGAAATCGTTGTTAAACTCAAATAAAAATGTTGACAACTCTGTTTTTTGTTAGGACGATACAACGATACAACAGATAGCACACCCCTTGTGAACAACTTAATTGTAAAATCTATTTCAAATTTCGGCCTTAGGATCAAATTAGAAGCTTTTTAATGGGTGCGTTCGGCAGATACAATTTAATAGTCAACAGTACCTACAACAGTTGTACAACTCTATGCTGAACGACCTGATCACTAATCGCTCAGCCTGAGCATTCATTCAAGTTGCGCTGTCATATTTTCATGGCGTTAAAAATTTTTGCTAGTTTTGATCAACAAGTGATACATTTGTTGTTGTTTATTTACAATAAAAATTGTTTTGTAAAAATGACAAATAAAAACATACAAATATAATTCGAAAACAAAAATTTTAAAAAATCAAGGGAAACTATTGAAAAAGTTTATTTAAAAAAATCAAGGGAAACTATTGAAAAAGTTTATTTAAAAACAAAACAAAAAAAAAACAAGCGCTGCGAGTCACCGGTATCAGTTTAAGGTTTCTCTGCAGAATGCTGCCAATGTTCTATCCGTATAAAATTGAAATGTAAATAAATACAGTAAATCTCGCATTAAGACTAACTCCGGGGGACTAGACAAATTAGTTCGTTGTAAGCGAGGTTCGTATTAACCGGGGTAAAATTTATTTAAAATTTTCTATTTATCTACAAAATATTTAAATTTCATTGAAAAAAACATTAAATTTTTTCATTTGTTTTCCTAAATATGTTGTTTGCAATATATTTAAGAAAAAATAACTGTGTTCGGTTTAAAATTCAATATCATTTTTTTTGTGGTGAAATATAGGCACAGGACATGCAGTTATATTTAGGGTTAATATTAGGGTTTATGTCCCGGGAATTACCGGGACGGGATTCCCGGGAATCCCGCCCTTTTTCAATCCCGCAATCCCGGGAATTTTGTGCGGGATTTCCCGGGATTTTTTTTATTCTTTTACAGAAAGTTTTAGCTATTAAATATTGCAATTTTGGAAGCTAAATAAATTTAAATTTAAAGCATTGATTTCAAATTAATTTAAATAAGAAATATTTGATATTAAAAAATGAGATTTAAAATTTAATAAACTGAATTAGTATAAAAAAAGATATTATTTAGGCCAAATTGTGTATGGATGTAAGTTGAATTTGGTTAAGTTAAACCGAAAAGAAATACTCAAACTTCAGAAAAAAATATTTTCTTTAAAATGGTGATCTTTGTTCAAATAAAGTAATATATACAACACTTCAACACCCGTATCTCAGTTTCAAATACCTCCAAAAAACACCAGGTATTAAAAAGTTAGTAATATTTGCAATGGAGTATTTTGAGGTTTTTTCACTTCAAATAAGTTTATTTAAATTTCAACTGCTATTCCTTTATTTCAATTGTATTTTTTAAATATTATGCAGATGCTTTTTATTTTGGATTTCTTGAGATCAATTATTATCATATTTTCCTTTAAATTATTTTGAAATCAAAACAGAGATGAAAAAATTTTTACAAGTAAATTACATACATAGAAAAAAAATTTAAAAAATTCGATAGAATACGTATTTTCGGATCCTGCTACAAACCAATCCTCAATATTCTATGCCTTTATGGGTTAATAATTGATGATGAACTATTTATTGAATTGAAATAAATAAGCAAGTTGAAACAACTCAATTAGACTAACATCAACGAAATTCAATGTTATTTTTATCCAGCTGCTTCCATGGAATTCATTTCTGATCGACAACTTATGAAGCACAGATTTATGAACTACAACGAACCGTTAAGATGAGTAAAATATTATTTAATAATATTCTATGTAGTGTCGATTTTTATGAAAAATCTTTAAAGAATTTGTGTAATAATTTGTGTGAAGAATACTCACTTTTAAACTTTTTTATAAAATAATTCTATACGAATACTTCTGAAAATCTGCACTGAAAAAAATCTTTAGAAGTACAAATTTTTGGATTCCATATTTAAGACACACTTAAACAAAAAATATATTTTTGTTCTGGTCCGACACAAGTTTACACCCATTAACAATTCCAATATATCCTGAAAGAAGGGAAAAAATTAAAATACCCATGTCTTTCACTTTTTCTATATCAATTCGTTTATCCGCTCCAACCGCGAATTAATATTTAGTTAACATATTTCATTTTAAAATTAAGACCAGCTTCCATATAAATATATTACCTAAATAGTAATTCGCGATTTAAACTATTAAACGAATTGATCTAGAAAAAGTGGAAGTCATGCATACTTTATATTTAGCCCTCCTTTCAGAATATATTAAGTAGATTTTATCATGGGTACAACCAAAAGACGAACTTCGTCGGACGGTGTTTTAATAGAAATCGAGTTTTTCAAGTATGACATAAGTCAGATTTATTTATTTTGTAACGAGCGGGAATTCCCGGGATCCCGGGAAATTCAGAAAAAAATCCCGCTGTCCCGAAAATGAAAAAGTCCGGGAAAAGAAAAACCCTAGTTAATATCTTTTTAATAACTTAATAATAACTTTAATAACTTTTTATTTAAGACATAATTATAATTTTTTTTTTAAAAACAGTATACTAATGGAGAATATTTTTCATTTAATTGTGAACAATTATATCTCGCAAGTGGTGGCCATTTTCTGCTTCGCATACTCGTGCTCTTTCCAAAACATATTCCATAACCTTTTGCAAAACTTCAGGTGTTATGTTGTTGATTTCGTCACGTATATTGTTTTTTATTGCTGGATGGTTCTAGGCTTGGTAATATAGACTTTTCCTTTCAAATAACCCCAAAGGAAACAGTCTGGAGCGGTTAAATCCGGTGCTCATTGGTGGAATTATTTACCTTATGAATTGCGACTATTCTCTCATTCTAACAATGTTTTCAGACTAAAATTATTGAAATATTTTTCAAACACTATAACATATCCAGAGCCTATATTCAATACGCTCTATCGGAAGATTTTTCGAAAATGACGGCTACATCTCTGACAGCAACACCCCATCGCAACGGTTCCCAAATGGGGGCCCGTTGCAGAATTCCAGGGGGTCCGCGAAGAGATCCGACAAAAAACATAAAACAAGTTATTAAAAAAAAACAAATTTTTATAAAATTTTTATTCCTGCTTAAAAATGGCCATCATTTAAAATAAGCAGGTGCTGTTATTAATTTTGACCCATAATTTATAAAGTACCTCTCGCTCAACACTGGTTTGGGGGTCCGTGAGCTAGTAGAAATGTCTCAAGGGGTCCGTGAAGCAAAACATAGTGGGAACCGCTGCTCTATCGGATATAAGACTTAATTTTTTTGAATGCAATATGGTCTATCGGAACATTTTGGTAATCGACTTAATAAAAATATAATATAGAACTGTGCCTAATATATTAAGGTTGTTTAAATGTTTGTTTATTAGTGTGTCCCCTAAAACACGTTTTTGGAGTTTCCAAATTCGGTTTTCCATATAAAAATTTATAGAACGACGTGCTCACTACGGGGAAATATGTAAAGTAACAGATTAATTTTTGACCACCGCTGCGATTTAAGAAAAAATTATAGTATGTATTTTAATAAATGGTGCTTTTGGATATTGACTTCCCTATTTTTTTACAAAGGTCTTTGGTGTAATTATAACCTACACCACAAGGTGGAGAGGGTATAATAAGTTTGTAATGATGTTTATAACAACAAAAAATAATGGACCTAGACCCGCCTTATAGTATACCGATCGTCTCAGAATCACTTTTTATTTCGACTTAACGATGTCCGTCTGTCTGTCCATGCATTCTTGTGCGCACTCTACAGGTCACAAATATTAAGATATTTTGATGAAATTTGGTATATCGACTTACGTCGCCCAAAGGACGAAGCCTATTGATTTTGATTAAAATCAGTCCATGTTTAGACCTAGTGCCCATATAAAGGTCACAAATACAAAGATATTTCAATGAAATTTGGTTCGCTGACTCACATGGTCCCAGGGACAAAGCCTATTGATTCTAGGTAGGATCGGTCCATATTTGGGCCTATCGCCCATATGGTCTATATTTCCGATTTTCCCCTCTTATCATTTTATAAACAATTTTGACACAAGTCCATTTTAATCCATTCGAATTTCGGATCCAAACATTAGTTGGCTTTTAACCAGACTGGTGTAGGGTATTATATAGTCCGCATGCCCGACTTTATCTTTTTTACTCGTTTTAGTCTACCAGCCTGTTTTAGGATGTTTATTATGTACATGAAATGGTGGACTAAAATAACATGTTTGTCTAATTTAAGTAAATTAATTGCAAGGTTTTTTTTTAGAATTATACCAAAATATTATACAAATCTGCTCTCACTTAGACCTTTGTATCAGGGACGTCTATTAAATGCACCCCCTATTAAGTGCTCCTTCTAACGGCCTGCCAAAACCTTTTTAGCTAGAGACTTGAATTTAAAAAGCGGGGGAATAGGAACACTAAAATTGTGATACGAAATGGAATGGAACGGGAAACGATTGAATTGAAACACTATTCAGGCGGAACGAAATGGAATGGGTCAAGATTGTAATTGAAACCCTATACAATGGGAACGAAATGGAATGGAACGGCGAATGAGTGGAATTGAAACACCAAACGCAGGGAACGAAACGGAATGGAACGAGGCTGGGTTTTTTCTCTACTTTTACGTTTTTGCTTTAGAAAAATTCAAAACCCGTTTTTGATCAACGGTTGATTTAAGGATCAAATTAAATCCTTAAATCATTGTCGCTAAAATAAAAAAAATTATAACGAAAATACCATTAGGGTAAATATTTCATGTCCAGCTCTTTTTCAGTTGGACCAAATGCATATCGCACTTGATCAACAAGAGGGTATTAACTCAAAATTTTTAAAATTTCACTTTTTGCAAGAAATCAACTAACAACATCAATATCTATCTACTGTAAAAATTTCAACGTATTCCGATTACTCGTTCATCTCGAAAACCACATTTGAGACCATTTTCGTGATAGTGTAGTGGCTACCTTTATATCAACTAAAGGTTTAAAAGGCTTAATTCTTTAATTCACTTTATAAAAATTAATGAAATTTGGGTTAAATTGAATTAATGAATTAATTCTATTTCTATTGAATTCTAATTGAATGAAACCAAATTAACCTGAATTCATTTAGTTAAAAGGTAAATGAAAAATTATTTTTTTTCATTCACTTAGTCAAATGAAAAATTTTAATTTGCAATTATATGCTGAAATATTAGCATAATACAAATGAAAAACATTTAAAATTCATCTAACATAACTAACTAGTATTGTATGCTTTGTTATAGCTTGTCTGTTTTGGTTTTGATTATGTGTTAGTTTCAAGCTACAGCACTAAGTGAATGATAATAACATTTCTTCATTCAATTAGTAAAATGGTGAATGAACATGCGATTTGAATGATTCAAGTTGGGAATTCATTCAATACTTATTAAAGCTTTGGGAATGAAGCTTATGAATGAATTCTCTACGAATGGTTAAATTTAAGCTCAAATTGAATTAAGTTCTTCGAAGCTCTGATATCAACAAAAAGTATCAGAAAAATGGTATTAACTCAAAAAATAGATTTTTTTGCAATAATTGCAAAAATTTAAAAGAAAAACAATGAAAATATATTTTCAAATGGAATTAGATTTCTATGATGTATTAGGATTTTCAAATTCTATTGAAATGTAGCCACAAACAATATTTCACCTCTACTGAAAATTTTAAAGTTTTGAGTTAATACCCTCTTGTTGATCAAGTGCGATATATTGTTTAATTTTTAAATGAGCAGATTTTCCCATCAGCAGGTCCAGTTATTTATGACATCAATATTATTATGTAACAGTGGTAGAGGAGGATAGAAAAGATTCGGGGTTGACGAATATAAAAATCTCAGGGATGGAATGTATCAAATTAAATACGAGCTGTTTCCAAATTAAATAAAATTTGTTTTTTCTTTGTTTTTGAATTTTCCACTGGATGGAATGTTACCGTACTAAAGATTAATAGCATGATACGTACAAATTGAAAATAAGTTAGCCCCTGATTTAAAAAGACGGTACAAAGTAGAATTTCCGTCCTCCACATAAATTTTGTTTTTGTACACAACAACAAAACACAAGACCAAAATCCTACTTTGTGCCGTCTGTGTTAATCAGGTCATTATATTTTCATAACGATCATATCAATAATAATCTATAAAATCATTTTTAGCCATAAAAATCTTTAATTTATGCTGTAGAGATGATGGTAACTCTGTCTACTAAAATTTAGTAGCTACTTTTTACGATAAAGAGAGTTAGATCGTCAGTTGTCGACGCAATGAGTAAGCGCACACAAGTTAAAACAAATAACGGTCCGTAAATTGTTATAAAAATAAGAAAAATTCGAGTTTTGTGATTTACTTTATATGTATATATTTTTTAAATGTAAATAAAAGTCACCACATTGAGCTGTGATTACGTATTCAAAGACAAATAAAACTTAAAGCACTTAAAAAAGTTTTTAAACACGAAATCAAAACATAAGAAACGCAAAAAAATAAGTTAAAATGTCAGTAGAACAAAAATTAACTGATAAAAATATAGTAGCAAATTCGAATTCTACGAAAAGTAAAAAGAACCAAAATAATAAAAAACCTATTAGAAAAACATTGAAGTTGTCAAAAAGAAAGAAAAACACTAATAACAACGGCAATAATACTAATATCAATAGCAACAACAACAACGAAGTAGCTAACGATGAAATCATCGAGGAGTTGTTTGATTTTAGCGATACTGATTTAAAAGAACTCAGTACAAACGAAGACAACAACAATATCATTAATAATAAGGTGCTAACAAATGAAAATAAAGGCAATGATGAATCCAAGGTGCCTGAAGAGGAAGGTAGAGTGCAACTGCAAAATTTTGTTAATGATAACAAAGACCAACAACAACAACAACTGGGAGAACTACTAACTGATAACAATGATAAAAACGAAGAACGACACGAGCTAACAGAGACGACAATGACTTCAATTAACGGCGGAAATGAAGATAATAATGAAAATGTTAACAATCAACAACAACAACAAACAGATATAAATGTATCTACAAGTGAAGATTTAATTAATGATAATGTTACTCTGAAAAAAATCACCGATAATGGTAATACAAACATTCCAAATGCTGATACACCGGGATCTGATCAAAATGATAAACTATCTTCTTCAGATATACAGCAAACAAACTATGCAAATTCGCCTGTTACAACAAATAAAGAAAGTAATTACTATGAAGATAATGCTAATGATGACAATGGCATGGGTGATGAAAATGCTGAACCATACGATGAATTTTTAGTTCAATTCCTAGATGAAGCAAATCACATTGTAAGCTAATCAAAATACAACACACACGCAAAATTTAAACTTTCGTGAGAAACATTTCATGATTCATAAGCATTTTAACATACATATGTTACATACATAATTTGTAATTTACTGTTATGTGAATTGTAAGACAATTTCAACTATGAATGCATCGCGATTCATATAGATTCAATTTTCCATATATGTACATTAGAAAGGGCCTTATTTGTCATTTGTTGATTGAAAAAAGTATTTGTCGAT
This sequence comes from Leucophora obtusa, assembly GCA_949987735.1. Taxonomy (NCBI): domain Eukaryota; kingdom Metazoa; phylum Arthropoda; class Insecta; order Diptera; family Anthomyiidae; genus Leucophora; species Leucophora obtusa. The sequence continues at coordinate 211,293,081 of OX465297.1, forward strand.
TGACTTGGGAACTCTTTTATAATGACATACCCATATCACGGTATTTGTTAAGTACGAGTACACTCATAAAAAAAGCCCGTACAAATAGTTAAAAATTCTGCTAAAATAACAGGAAATAGTACCTGAATTTGCGCCAGCAGAAATTTCAATGATGTTGAGAATCATGGTCTGCTAAATTGGCAAGAAAATAAAAGTGATATTTAGTGCAAATAGTGTTTTTGGATTGTGTAATTTATTCGAAAATAAAATTAACAATATTTACATTAATTTGTTTTTATTCAATTAATAACAAAAAGTGATTGTAATTTTAGCAGCATGTTTTGCAGATTTCAACTGACCCACTTTCATTTCTATTAAACGAAAATTCTTCTAAATTTTTGAATGTTAACTAAATTTTTTACCTGTTTATAACCAACTAAAATTTGGCAGAAAACATGTGCTGATTTCAGCTGAGTAATTTTCATTTCCATTAAACAACATTTCTTATAAATTATTGTATTTGAACTAACTTTTTTACCTAAAATTTAGGTCACCTAAATTTAGCAGACCATGATTCTCAACATCATTGAAATTTCTGCTGGCGCAAATTCAGGTACTATTTCCTGTTATTTTAGCAGAATTTTTAACTATTTGTACGGGCTTTTTTTTTTATGAGTGTAGCTAAAAACATAATTGACCTGCTGCACACAAGTAAGCTTACTCGCCAACATACAAAAAATCAAAAAATATGTGGTTACATATATCTTTACCAGTGTTTAAAAAATATTGAGTCTAAAAATAGATTTCCAAAAATTTTCAAAAAAATTATTTTCTATTTGAAATAATGATAAAAATAAGTCATTTTCAGTTACTCATTATTATATGTTTTAAAATAATGCAGAAGGTAAGTGGGTGTCATTACTGGTAGTTCAAAAAATAATGATATGTCATTACCGTTTCTACACTGGGAAGTTTAAGATAAGCGATTGCCTCTGTTGTTGTCTTTGGTATAGTTCCTGTCGATGAAATTATTATGGGGATTATAACTATGTCCTCAAGATTGTTTGTTCTCTCTAAGAATTGAGATAGAGTTTGGTATTTTCTGATTTTGGTGTTTCTCGTATCCGTTATATTGTTATCAAGAGGGTTTGCAAAATCTATAATGATTGCGTTTCTATTGCATCTATTTATAATAATCATATCGGGTCTGTTTTGAATTGGTGCTCCGTCCACCGTTGTGTTCGTTAATACAGATCGGTCCCAGTATATCGTTATTTGTCAGTTTTCTAGCACAGACTGAGGTAGATACTTATAGTATGGTGGGGTTTCATTGATAAGACCGTATTGCTTTGCAATCTCTATATGCAATATCTTACAAATTAGGTCATGCCTCTGCTTATATTGTGTGGCCGCTATAGTCGTACATCCATTGATTATATGTGCGATGGTTTCCTGTGCATTTCCACACATTCTGCACAGATCATTGTTGGTGTTTTGATCTTTGACTATGTACTTCGCGTAGTTTCTAATGTAGATCACGCCGTCCTGTATAGCTATTATGTGACCCTCAGTTTCCGGAAAAAGTGTTCCGTTTGTTATCTATTTATGTGTGCTCTGGGTTTCGACATGTTGTTGTGCGACTTCATTTAGGTACCTTCCATGGATTGCCTTTGCTCTCCACGTATTTTCCAGGATTTCCATTGTCGTTGGTTGTTGTGGCGTAGTATTTTTTAGGTTTAGAGGCGTGAGGTTATCATCTGCTGCTTTAAGTGCATTGAATAGAGTGTAGGTTTGGGCTATATTATTAAAGTATCTTGTAAGGCTATTGATTTGCCTATCATGTAGTATTCATACATTTAATAATAATTATTATTATTATTATTCCGACAACAAAAATATGTATAAAAAATCATATCCTTCTGGATTAGAATTTTTATTTAATAACTTCGTAGCGCATAAAACAAAATTCCGCCCCTATGCTTGATTGCTTTTTGATGAATTAAAACGACGACTTTTTCACACAGTTCTAAATTTAAGCCAGAACTAAATACGAATTTAAATAAAACTTTACTTGTGTTAGAAATTTTCAAACAAAATTTCTTACCCAAGTAAGAAGTCTGTAATGGCTACTGAAAATGTTGATCTTATTACTGAAAATTTAACTATTTTGAGCCCTGCGGTATATTTTGCTAATTTTACCAATCATGTCTACAGATTTGTATTGTAGAACAATGCAATTAGTAGAAAGAAATAGTAACCGCTATTAAATTTTAGTAAAATTGTAAACTGTAATTTCAAAATTATTTGCCAAAATTAGGAACAAATTTTACTGAATGTTAGTATCACTCGAAGAAAAATCTCCATCATATTTATAAAAAGCTTCATAAATGTGATGAAAAACAAAAATAAAACTTGTCAAATGCGATAGTTTTTTTAAAGTGCAAAATTTCATTTTTGTTTTATATATTTATAAAATGATAGTTTCTCATGTATTTGTGATGAAAGTAATTATCAATGCCGACTGTTTTGTAAAAGAAGTTGAATTTATTTCTTTAAAGTTGATTTTATGGGAAGAATATATATTACATAGATGTCTTACTCTTTGACATTCGCTGTCAGGCACGTATCTCATGAGAATGTGTTGGACATACGTCCTATACCTTACAAAAAATATTTTAATGTGTGTGAAAAAATTTGTTTGTTGACAAAAGAAGAGGAAGAGTAAGATATCTATGTAATCATGCAGAAGAAGAAGAATAAAACATTTTTATTGAAACAAGAGAATCACCAGACTGCAGCAGTTTCGTCTCACCCAAAGACTCTAGTGGTTAGTTTATGTGCCAGTTGATCAAAGTATTTTTTAATTGTTAATTTGTCTCTATATGAAAAACTTGGTGTGTATTGCCATGACCCTCTACGTGTCTTTGGGTGAGACAAACTGTGATTCCCTTGTGTGGTTAAATTTTTCAATAAAAATATTTTATTCTTCTTCCTAATTCTAATATTAATAACGATTGTCCTATGCGACGGTTACAAACACTTAACTAGAAAGTTGCATTTATTTTGTAAAGAATTAAGGGTCAGTATTATAGTCAGAACTAAGATCGATTTTTGTCTTAAATACTTCTTAGGTAACAAATTTCTAACTGAACTGTCCCTAAGGGTAAGATCGATTGTTTCTTTAAATATCTCTTAAGTAAGAAATTTTCAAATCGATCTTAGTTCTGATTATAAAACTGGCCCTAATTTTTTATCTAAAAATTTTTGAAATAAAAAACTTAAAAAAATTGTGAAATAAAATGTTAAAAAAAATCTAAATTTAAATTTCAACAAGGGCCACACAAAAATCAGCAAAGGGCCGCATTTCCCCACCGTTGTTCTATAATCAAACCATGGCAAAAACTGGTCAACATTTTTATTCATATTTTTGAGTCAAACTAGTAAAAATGGCAAAAAATAAAATTTAATATCTGATTTCGTTTTTTACAGGCTGAAGCTAGATTAGCTGCCCGACGGCAGGCGAGAGCGGAAGCACGCGAAATACGAATGAGAGAACTGGAACGACAACAAAAGGAACAAGAATCAAATGCTGATCGAGTATTTGATATGCACACAACTGCAACTGGCATAACGCCTTTGTCACACATGCGACTGGGTATCAGTTCACCCACAGTTAGTGGTTTATTAAACTCTACACGAGGCAATTCGATGTCTTCACGGCGTAGTAGTGAGGATTCACTGGAAGAGGAAGGCCGCAGCTTAAGGGATATACGCCATGAATTAAAGGTTATTGCAAAGTTTATCTCTTTTATTAGCTCATATTTAATTGGAATATAATTTTAGGACGTAGAAGAACGGTTTCGTAAGGCCATGATTGCAAACGCCCAGTTGGATAACGATCGTGCCTCACAAACTTATCAAATTCAATTGCTTAAAGATAAGCTAGAAGATATGGAAGAATCTTATTCACAATTACAGCGTGAATGTAAGGAAAAAACACGTGATTGTAATGCGTTGAAACGTTCATTGGACAAATTAAGTGAAGAACTTAAATTGGTTCAGGGTCAGCTCAATGAGCGTGACACACTTATAGTAGAGCAGGGTTTAGTTATTGTGGCAGTTGAAAATGAGGATGGCACTGATGCCAAACGTGCTCTAGTCAGTGTTGAAAATGCACAATTATTGGGTTCGGTACAAGGATCATTAGGTAAGATTTTGTGAAAGGTCAAACGAAACTGAACTTTTTAGTACATTGTTTTAACTTTTTTCCTTTCAGATGTTCGACTTAAGAAATTTAGCGAAGAGAAACAGCAATTGCAAGCCGAAGTCCAACATTTGCAGGAACAATTCGAAACATATAAAAGTCAAGGCAGGGGACGAGGAAAAGGCAATTCTTCAAATGGTCCTTTAGGTTCAGACGATGATGATTATGAAGCTCAGAGTAAGTTTTTATTTTACTTTTATTTAAAGTCGATTAATGTTTATATTTAATTTTTGTTACTAAAGGAGAAGCTAACAAAATCATATCGGATTATAAATATAAATTACAAAAAGCTGAACAAGAAATTGCTAGTCTACAATCGAGTTTAGCACGTTCAGAGACCCAAGTTATACGGTATAAAAGTACAGCTGAGGCTGCCGAAAAAGCTGAATCTGAGCTTAAAATTGAAAGAAGGAAACTACAGAGAGAGGTAAGCAATTTTTTTGGAATATGAAATAATGTAGAAAGCATACATTTTTTAATTACACAGAAAAAAATTACCCACTTCAAACTATGGGTACGTTCGTAAATGCAGTAAATTTATGCAACACTGCGGCAGTTATGCCAAGTTTTGTTGCTGATGCGTAATCAGCTGTTGCTGATACTTTGCTACTGCTCAACAACTGCACAGAGTTTGCTTTTTAGAATGTTTTGCAAAAAATAGAAAACATGTTCGCAATAACATTAACAAATATTATTGAAAATCTTGATGGTAAAAATGACAATTTTTTGTTAAGTTATAATAAAAAGAGAATTAAAAGAAAGATGAAACGACTTTTGATTATTAAAAATCAATTAAAACGAGAAAGAATACTATTGCATCAGAAATCAAATTGATGCGATAGTTGCGAAAATTTGCGGCAGCACTGTCAATTGTTTGCATAAAAAAACGTTTGACGTAAATCTGTGCTGTCAAGTGATGCTTTTTTGAACGTTTTACTTATATTATGCCGCAGTGATGCGCAAGTACTGCATTTACGAACGTACCCTATATCAACCGAAAATGATGAGGCTACAACTTAGTTCAAATAGTGATTTTATTAATGTTGTCCCAGACACTAAGTTGTTCAACTTTAGTATTTTTAAGTTATTAAGACCTAGTTTTTGAGATGTCAGTTGAACTTGGTGTAGTTAATCCTAAAACGAGTTTTGTCGACCATTTTCAAGTTTATTAATAAAAATTTGCGGGAACAACTTTTTCTCGTTTAGAAGTTTAGTCTTTATTGAAATAAAACAAAATAAACTAAATTTCAAAAGTTGTATTATAGTTACAAACTGCGTTAAACTAAGCTTAAAGATAATCTGTATCCTAAAAAGGCGGCCTAAGAAAATATGTATATAATGTAAATAAAGTTTGGTAGTTTACGTATACATTTATATCACTTCTACAGAGTACATATTGATTGCATTTGGCAGAGTATAGGTAATAATTAGTGTTTACAAATATTTAGTGGATCATACAAAAAATAATTTAAATTGATTAACCGGTTATTCCGGGCATTTTTTATTGATATATGTAAATCAAGTTTGGTAACCGATATCTTTATAATACCGTTATCCGTTTCAAAACACTTTCAAATTAATAACCGATACCGATACCAATGACGAAACTACCCAGCAAAAAAAAAATTGCAAGTAATGCTTTACAAACTACTTCTTTCAATACTTCACAAGTATCCGTTAGTGTATTTTTACTGCTTTTTTTAGAAGTTATTCTGAACAACTTCAAAAAATCACTTCTTTCATTGCTTCCAAAGTATCCGTTAGTATATTTTTACAGCTTTTTTAGAATTACTTCTGAACAACTTCCAAAAAAAGAACTTAAGTATTGCTTCTAAAGAGTAATTGCTCTAAAAAAAAAAAAAAAAGTGATCGTAAAAAGTGATTTTGGTATCATTTGGCATTTCCAAACAGAGGGTCCCGGGCATAGTATACTATAGTAGTCCCTCTCATTAAAAAATTGAGAGCTTGCCCCTATCTCATGTATTTGTAGTGGTATTAAGAACTATATGTACAAGTAAAATTACAAACACTACTTTATTTTTTTAAATGACAGAAAATGAGTAAAGCTACTATATTATACTATGGTCCCGGGTTCGATTCCTCTCGGGACCAATATTTGTTTATTTTTTTAAATTTTTTTTTCTATTAATTTTTTTTTAATATTTTTAATTAATTTGTTTAAATTCAATATTTTTTTAATTTTAAAATTTTTAAAAATATGTACAGCTATGGACATAGAAATAGGACACTTCATACAAAATTATCTTCATGCATTTCTCTTAATAATTATAAAGCAATAATTTATTTTCTATTATAGTAAACTGTAATCAAGTAGTCTCAGATTATATATAAAACTTTGCAATATTTAAAACATGCAAATATTTACAACAAAATTACTTTACTTTGTTCATATTTGACTTGGACATAAAAATAGGACACTTGCAATAATTGTCAAAATTTTACTCGATGCACTTAGTAATAATTTTCTTTTCATAATTTGCGTTTGAAATAAGTAAATTATTTTCTAATTGTACCAATATAGGACGTAGAAAACATTGTAATCGAGAAAAACGAAGACTTATATCTCAATTCGAACTGAAATTGCTAAAATACTAAAGTGTTCGCGAAATATGGTATACAATGCTATTCGTCTATGTGCTGCCGACAAGAAATATCATACGCAAAATAAAGAACGTAAGCCAATCCGTCGTAAAACTACAACTTATATGGACAGGGCTATAGTACGCAAAAGCAAAGTCAACCCTTTTATGTCCTCCCGTCAAATAAATAATGAAATCAGGGAAAAATTCAACGTTAAAGTGTCAGACAAATTACTAAGAAGAATACTGAATGAAGCAAACTTATTTTTCACGAATGAGTAGAAAGAAGCCTATTCTTTCAAGAAAAAATATTAAGAAACGTATTGATTTTGCCAAAAGCCACAAAGGAAATGAGTTGTCCTTTTGGAAAAATGTGCTTTGGAGCGATGAAACGAAGGTAAATCGTGTCGGACTAAATGGTAGAACATTTGTACACCGCCCAAAAAGCAGGCTTTAAACATTAAGTACACTCAGAAGACCTTGAAACACGGTGCGGGTAATATGGTATGGGGGGCTTTTTCCTGGCGTGGTGTTGGGCCTATCGTAAAAGTATAGGACAAAATGGACAGGTTTCAATATTTGAGAATTCTTAAGCATGTTATGCCAGTTAAGTGGATCTTTATGCAAGACAATGATCCGAAGCATTCGTCGAACATAGTGAAGGATTGGTTTTTACAAGAATAAATTACGGTTTTGGACTAGCCAGCCCAAAGTCCGGACCTTAATCCAATAGAAAATCTATGGAATGATGTAAAAACAAAAGTTTCGCAAAACAATTACAAAAATTCCACCGAACTTTGGGCTGGTATTCAAGAAGCCTGGTATTTTATACCAAAAGAAAGATGCCAGAGATTAGCTGAGAGTATGCAAAGAAGATGCAAAGCGGTTATTGATAATAATGGATACAGCACAAAATATTAGTGTAATATTAGCGCTAAAAAATAATAATTGTTTTAAAAACCCAAAAAATTTGCGGTTTTTTGTAAAAATATAAAATGTGTCCATATTTACCAATATATATAAAATAGTTGAAGAATTTTTATTTAAGTAAAGAATGAATTACAATCATCAATAATAACACTTCCCGTATATGAAATAAAAAAATTTATTTTTGTTTTATTTTTCAAAATAAATAATTGTTTCTTTTTTTTTTTTTTTTGAGATTTAAAGTACAGTTAAATGTACCTTTAAATGGCGCTGTTACCAAACAGACATATTGCCAGGTTATAAACACGATGCGTATTGATACGCAATATAAAAAAACAATGTGATAAACAACACAGACGCACAGGAACAGCAACAACACATACACAACCATTGCCTTCACAATGGAGGTTACACGCAATTAAGTCATAATACGTCAGAATAAAACAGACGCACAGGAACCACAGCAACACATATACGACCATTGCCTTCACAATGGAAGCTAAGCGCGACGAAGCCCCAATACGCCCGGAAAGGTTTGCATGTGATTAGACTGCACAGTCTAACGGTATGCTGAGACACGCTTTAGAGTATCGCAAAACAAAAACAATTAACCGATGTTCCCTATTAAAAAATTTAATACAGGTCACGAGATAACCTTCTTCTTCGGCGACTCACGGCGAACTGAATTATGTTTCTTAACACATAAAAGTGTCATATTTCCATGTCCATAGCTGTATATATAAAAAAATGGTGAGAAATTGCTTGTTATGCACCTTCAAAAATAGTACTGAAAACAATATTGAATTGGAGTGCACCTTTTACACTTGTTTAATAAGTACTTTTATTGAAGATAATAAGGAACAATATCTCGCAGTAACAAAGTGGTGTTTTTATGCCAGTCAACTTTCATATCAAAGAATAGCTCAGCGGTAGAGCGCTAGACTAGCAATCGTGAGGTCGCAAGTTCGATACCCGGTGGCGGCAATAAAAAAATTAAAAATTCAAAACATTTATAGCCAAACTCGTAGACATTTTTTTGGTTCTTATAACAGTCTAATAAGAACAATTTGTTGTTTTGCATGTTAATTTGATTATAAGATTGTCATATTGTAAAAATCGACAAAATATCTATGCATTTGGCTATTATTATATAATGTTGCCAACAGTAATGTTTCTTTTACGTTTTCAACAAAAAAATGTAAATTTTTTTAAAACAAAATATACATTTTTTTAAAACAAAATATACATTTTTTTAAAACAAAATATCCAAAATTTTAAATTAATTGAACTTTATCGGTGTTTGTTACTAAAAAATCGTCTGCTAGTATTAGCTTACCAAAAAGCGTTTCTATTGTTAAAAATTGGGTAAATGAGAGCGTTGATGAGAGAATAATTTGTTTCTCTTTTTACCAGAAGTTACCCGTACTTTTTTGCGGGTAAAATGGTAAAACTGTCAAATCACTAGTTGTTTATAAATCAGCTGTTTTAAATTTGTAAAAATAATTTAAATATTAAAAAAACTTGTAAACAATAATTAATATCGGTAACAAATACCACGTTCCAACATTTTTTCTTTATTCCCTTCGATATTTTATTCTTAAAAATAGCTTTTGTTTATATGAATAACTTTGACGTTAATTTTTGGGCTTGAAATGTGGTTTTGTGCGTTCCAGGTATTGTGAGCAATTTTACAATTTTTTGAGATATTTATTTGTTTACTCTCATTTTACCAGACTTTACCCAGAATTACGTGGAACAAACCTATTATTGGGTTGGCACCATTGTGTTTTTTACAACAAAAAATAATTTATTGAAGGAATTCACAGTTTAAGTGCGAACGTGCTATCGTTGTAAAATAGCATTATTTTTGAAGTTTAACCCATAGAAAGTTGTCATATTTACGATAAATGCTCTTTTACTACTTAAAATAGCATGAACTGTATTCACAGTCAACAATACAGGTACGTACCGGTATTAGGTTCATTCGATTACTTTTCTCAGTCAAGTCTAGTAAGAATTACTCAGTACAAACTTACAGAGAGTAAGACAAGATTTACTCTCAAAATAAAATTTTCCCAAACATGTACGCGAACAGAAAATTTGCAATAATTTGCAAGTTTGTAGACACAGCTGATTACAACACCAAATATACAAATAAATTTTATCAGGTCGCTATGGAAGACGATATTTTTTGATGTTAAAAGCAGAAACTTTTTACAAGGTTTCTTATCTTTCCCATAATTTGTTTTGAAAGTTTCATTGCTTTGAATTTCCATAAATAACATAATTGTAAAATATTTTTTTTTTTTTGCTTTCAATAAACGAACATATGCTTTCAAAACATGTTTTTTTCTGCTTGCAAATTCTTACTGAGAAAAATTTATCCAGTAAAAATTTGCATAAAAAAGAAGAATACTTAGAAATTCTCATCATAGAACTATCACTTTATTCTCTCTGTTTACTGAGTATTTGTTTTAACGAACGCCATCCAGTAAAAATTTGTACAAATTATCCGGTAATCGAATGAACCTATTGATAAATCTGCAATGATAAAACCAACACCGAAACAAAAATTCGATACCAATACCGTTGTTGTTGTTGTAGCAACCATACATACGTATTGTGGGTTTGCTGAGTTGGCATTCCTTGGTCGTTGCTTGTTGGGCTCCGAGTCGTTCCGGTACGAAGAACCGAGTGCCGTGGGAACGACCAATACCGTTATTTGTTTCGGTTGCCAACCTTGATTTTTGTTCAAAATTCAAGGAACCGATTCTACTGCTCGAAAGCGGGGGAAATTATTTCCAAATGCCAACCTCACCCACAGTCCACCTTGGTCATGTTGTCCCCTGTTAACGCTGACGAGGCTCTGACGACCGACTATGGGTGGTATAACACGGTTCCCACGGCAATCGGACTATGTGCCGGAACGATTCGGATGTATTCGAATTTTCGAATTTATCCAAGCAAGGATTGCCACTCCGGCTTTAAATGAGAATTATTAACTAAAAATTTTCATTTTAAAGCCGTTAAAACAACTGCTCGAAAGCAGAAAAGGTATTCCAAGAACAACTTCAATTTTCATGGCATTGGCTCTAGTGGAACATGCTGCAGAATTGATGCGGTTGGAAATCGATTGTAAAAAAATTTCAAAATATAACAATAAAATAATATCTGTGGGCCTTTTGTGAATAGTCGACATAGGAAAATTTTTAAATGTTTTTGTAGTAAGTAAAACATTTTGAATACACTCTTTTCTGTCTAATCCTCACGTTTCTACACTTTTACTATACACTATAAGTGTATGCTTCTCAAATCAGCTTTTTCAAACATTTTATTTATTTTTCAGAATCGTGAGGCAATGGAAAAACTGGAAGAATTAGAAACATCAAATAATCATCTACTGAAACGATTGGATAAGTTAAAGAATGCTAAGAGCGCTTTGCTCAAGGATCTCTGACCATTATATGGATATCAGCAGCAGCGCATGTCTCAAAACAATACAACATCTAATAATGTTGACATTGAGGATTCGATGGCAACAAAACAAAATTCTACATCACCAACTCATAATCAAAAGCAGCAGCAGCAAACGCCATACAATAACTTCAATAATAAAACGACGACAACTGCTAAAGTCAATGCGGCCACAAATATAGCAACGACGACGACGAAGTATACAAGTAGTAGTAATGGGCATTGAAACATAAGGGGGAAATAGAATTTATTCTATAAATCAGGGCTCTCTACCAGTGGTACGCGAAACCTGTGCAATTTTAAACATTTTCATTCGACAAAATTTGTTAATGCAATTTTTCATAAAAATAGTGATCTAACCATTGATTTGCATGGTGAATTCCGTTTTTCAAAATATAAACTAATTTCAGAAACGCAAGATTTTAACTTTTTTCTCGGAAAAATAAAAATGAGACTTGTTGCAATATTTTCGTATAGTTCAATAGTTCAAAACTATCAAGTTTTTGCTAAAAAAAATTCACGTTATTTCTCTCTTCATTTTTGTTACTTATGTTACCGCGGAACCCAAACTTATCTTAAAATGTTTCCGTACTCAAAACTTCCTGAAATTTCATATAAAAAACGCAAAATATAGTTAAATTTTACATGAGCAACATATGGTTTAAAAAACTTTATATTTACATAAAATTGTAGTTGTTTTTAATACACCGGTCCCCCAACAGTGGCCTTTTTGATTCTAAAATATTTGGCTGTTAAGTACCGTAAGTTGTTTGAGTTTCATGCAAATTTAATATACAAGACTATTATTTTTCTTGTAAAAAAGTGACATTTTGTGTTTATTGCGATTGTGGATTTCTTATTACATAAAAAAAATTCATGTTCGTAATTTAAATTGCTATTTAAAGCACCGTAAAATGTTATTGGGTTTCACGTGAAAAAACTGTTAAACGACAATGGACTTCAAAATTGTGTGGACTTTGTTTTCACGCAAATTTAATATACAACACTATTATTTTTCTTCTGAAAAAGTGACAGTTTGTGTTTATTGTGATTGTGGCTTGCTAATTACATAAAAAACATTTTCATTTTCAGAATTTAAATTACTATCCCAGTGTCCCAGTGTAGAAACGGTAATGACATATCATTATTGACAGTAATGACACCAACTTACCTGCCGCATTATTTTAAAACATAATAATGAGTTACTGATAATGACTTATTTTTATCATTATTTCAAATAGAAAATAATTTTGTAGATTTTTTTGAAAATTTTTTGAAATCTTTTTTTAGACTCAATATTTTTTAAACACTGGTAACACTGGTGGATATATGTAACCACATATTATTTGATTTTTTGTATGCTGGCGAGTAAGCTTACTTGTCTGCAGCGGGTCAATTATGTTTTTATCTATTAAATATTACATGTCGATATAGCTCAGATGGTAGAGCTATTGACTGGCAATCTGTAGACCCAGGTTCGATTCCCGCACCAGCAAATTTTATTAAAAAAAAAAAAATACAATAAAAAATATTTTTTTTAATATAATTTATTTTTTTGAAAATCTATTTTTAGACTCATTATTTTTGTCAGTACTGGTAAGCACATAGGTAACGATATATTTTTTGATTTTTCGTATTCTGGTGTGTAACCATAACTCATTAAGGTTGTTCATAAGGGGTGTGCTATCTGTTGTATCGTTGTATCGTCCTAACAAAAAACAGAGTTGTTAAAATTTTTATTTGTGTTTAACAACGATTTTCTATTCAGTTTTCTATGTGTTAGCACACTCAAACATAGGACACTAAACATACGTAAAAATGTTGTATCGTGCTATTCTCAAATGTTGTATTTTTTCAATTTAATTTTTAACAACTCTGTTTTTTGTTAGGACGATACAACGATACAACCAATAGCACACCCCTTGTGAAAACCCTTATTATTTTTCGCGACATCGCCATATAAAGTTAATAAGAAATGTAATAATAATAAAAGTAACTAGTTACCATTACCAAGTATGTAGTTACATAACCACATATCTGGTAATAATTTTCTGTTTAAAAAATATTGAGTCTAAAAATAGATTTCAAAAAATTTTTAAAAAAATCTAAAAAATTATTTTCTATTTGAAATAATGATAAAAATAAGTCATTATCAGTAACTCATTACTATATGTTTTAAAATAATGCAGAAGGTAAGTGGGTATCATTACTGGTAGTCCAAAAAATAATGATATGTCATTACCGTTTCTACACTGGGTATTTAAGGCCTTTAAAGTTTGAGTGAAATTTGTCCACGTGAAAAACAACCTACGGTGCTTTAAGGAAAAAGCTACCCTATAAACAATTTCACTTGAATTCAAGTTGAAAACAAGTCCAATTCCAGCCCTGTTTTCCAGTTTCAAGGCTTGAATAAAACTTTAATTACATTTTATTTCAATAGCATACTCCAGCAAAAGGGAAACAAAAATTCAACTTTGAACTATTTTTTTTAAATATACAAATGCTAGAATTTGAAATTTACTTTACTTCAAGCAAAATTTAAAGCACTTAAATTTTTAAAACCTATGTGCTTATTGGGCTATAAAGCGAAATATTTTTTCCTACAAATATTTATATAAAACTATTTTTTTATTTCTGTTTAATCAAAAATTGATTCCACATGAATTTTATATTTATTTTTTCATCCATCTTCTGTGATACAAAACTTTTACAATACGAATGAAATTGTATATCCATGAAATTTAAGTTTAACGCACATAATTTTTATTATAAATCAATTTTTATTAGATTTTTTTTAAATATTTTCTATTATCGGAAAAAACGTTACTTTTAATAATTATAATTTGGAAAATATATCAGATTTTTTAAGGATATATTTTATTTTAAATATATTTTTAATTAAATAATTTATTGTTTTTCTTTTAAAACGGTCTTTTTGAAAACAGTAAAATAGTATTTGCGAAGGTCGTAAAGGCGATCCGCGAGAATCCGTTAAACGAGTTTTTTTCTTTTTGTTCCATAATTCAACAAAAGCTGTAATAGCGGTGTTTCGTGAATCGGGTGGCCTGTAAGCAGGGGATCTGTGTAATTTATTTTTTCATGGTATGCGAATGGTTGGTTCTAATTTAGTGGAACGCGTGCCAAAAAGGTTGGAGACCCCTACTATAAATGAAAGTTGAAATTAGTAAAAATTAGTAAAGCAACTTAACGAAAATGTTGCAATAATAACATCATGATACTTAAGCAAACATTCATGTCAGATTTTTTAGTACTAAAAACAAAAACATGCAAAAAAAAAACTTCCAAATCACTACAACATTTACACATACATAGTATATACAAATACACATTTAATTTATAAAACATAAAACAAAATTATATTAGTTGTATTTATCCAATAATTAATACAAAACAACTGAAAAACAAAAAATTCAATTATGCTCTGCACTGCTCTCTTTTTCCTACAATTAAGAGATTAATTACAATTGCAACGTCTTACCACCAATTTTTATAAACTTCTTAAAGAAAATTATCAAAATTGGCAGGCGATATAAGGATAATATTAAAACTAACACCCTTATTCTAAACTTTATAACAATGACAAAATTGTGACAACACCGACCATTCACCACAGAGTTGTCACAAGTTTGTCATTGTTATAAAGTTTAGAATAACACCCCAAGAAAAAACAAATTTATAAAACGACAAGGTCGCTAAAATTTGTACACATTTTTTGTAATTTTACCAAAGGTTAATAAATTTTTAAAATTTAGTATTCGTATTTGATCGTAGAGTTATATTCGTGTTAAATTCTTACGGTTTTTACACATAAATTTAAATAAAAAGTATTGCACCTTGTTGTTATACTTTATTTAAATTTTTTGTGGTTTGTCTTCTGTCGCGGTAATTGCAATTTATCTCTGAAATACTACTCTTTTAATAAGTAGTATTATTGTATACATTTTGTTTAATACACGTAAAATATTATTTTGTAGTTCAAACATTTTATAACTATACATTGTATTTTGTTTGTTGAAAATATTTTATTTAGCACTTTTTTAATTTTGAAGTATAACTGGAAATTAGCTGTTATTTTTTAATCATCATTGATTTTTATACAAAAATAATTAAAAAATAACGAATCTTTTATTATCTACTAACAAAAGTTTAACGTTATGATACGATTTCGTTTAATGATGATTTTATTTTTAAAAATTTTCTAAAATGGCCATAAATTAATTTTTTTTTTAATTTATAAGTTGTAGTAGATATTTTAGAAGAAAGAAAATATCACATATTTACATTGAAACAAAATTTGGCTACTGGTCTTTTATTATTTGCTTTTTTTCTTTTATTCTGGTTTAAAATCGTTAAGTACTTAAAGAAATTGTAATATATATATATCATCATTAAGATCGTCGATAGTATTGAGCCAAGTTATGTCTTCTTTTTTTATATTATAATCTTGCCAACAAGTTTAACGTTTATTGTGCTACTACAATTGTACAGGAATGGTATCAACTTAATATTTAAAAAATGTTTATGTTATTTAAAAGAAAAAGTATAATTGATATTATTAATAATGTCCTTTTACGAAGAAAACAAGCAACCAAAATCTTTCTATTGCTTCGCTCAATATTCTCAAAAAATCACGCAAATTAATTACGAGTAAAAATATTAATAAACGAAATTATCACAACACAAAAAACTTGAATAATTGCTTTACGTTTTTTAAAAGAATATTAATATTTTAAGAATTTTTGAAGGTCTGGTTTTATTACAATATTAAACTATCAAATAGCTTGGAAAGATGTAAAACAGCAGTGAAGTTGTCAACACATTGCATTTATCTCTAAATATAGTAAACCCGAGAAAGCTCTTGGTTGCAACCTGCACTCAGAAAAGTGCAGTTATTACTCGTACATGACAGGTATTTGTGTAGTGAGGTGTTTGTAGTTATTTCAATTTCAATTAATTGCAACTGTTTTACTTGGAAAAAAAAATCAACCCACAAAAACTACTCTTTTTTCGTTACAGTTACTTTATGCAGCTGTTTTGAATTTATTTTCAAGTGTGTGCGTGTTTTCCCTGGTTCAAATATTCTGAACACTCATAAAATATGGCGTTTAGAAATTTATAGTGAAGAAATATGAGAAGAACATTTTTTTCTTATGTATTTAGTCAAAAAAGACTCTGAATAAATTTTATTAAATAAAGAAAGTAATAAGGTTATTTATGTAAATATTTAAGTGCTTATGCATAATAATTTGAAAACCATATAACACTTTTATAAAATGAATTTTGTATGAAAAATTTCTTTTATAAGTCATTCATAAATTTAAAAAGTGATTATGCATATGACCCTTAATATTAATTTATTTATTGCATTATTAGAACAATAACGGTGTATCTCATACTGTAGGCTTAACTTTAACTTAACTATAAACAAAAGAAAATGTCACAAAAATGCACACAAAACAACAACAAATTTTTGGGTTAACTATTAACTAAAGTTTAAACCTGAAGAATGAGACCAACCGTAAGAATATAATTCTAAATATTAAAATGATTATGCATAATTATTTGAAAATCTTATAACACGTTTATCAAATAAATTTCGTATGAAAAATTTGTTTTATAAGTTATTTATAAATTTTAAAAATGATTATGCATATGACCCTAAGCCTTTTCATATAAACTCATATTCTTCCCGTAAACTGTGTATACCTGGTATGTTTATGAGTTTAATGTCAAACTCCATATATACAAAATAAGGCTTGTATTTTTTAGACAAAAGTTTACAAGGAATTCCCTACTTGTAAAGAAGGATTTCACAGTTTAATTGTAAAAAGATCATGATTTTTGAAGTTTAACTCATAGAAAGTTGTCAAATTTACGATACATGCTAATTTACTACTTAAAATTGTGAATACCCTCAATGAGTACGTACGTCTATTGTATATACTTTAGCTCTTTAGTATTTTTTCCCAATTCTACCTGAAGAAAAAGTAAGTCAAAAAGACAGCATTTCATCCCTCAGAGACAGACATCCAGATCAGTATATTAACCCTTTCACTCACGAATTTTAATGGCTGAGAATTTTTCGACTAACTTCGTGGGAATGTAGATCTATGCCAAGAAATATTTTTTATGGCTTTGCAGCACCCCCTAGCGGAAATATTTGGAATTAAAGTTCAAACAATAACATGCCGGTTCCGACGGGTTAAAATTTTTTTAAAATTTCAATTTTATAATTTTTAGTACTAAACTCTACATAAAATTGCTTATGCATAATAATTTGAAAACCTTACAACACGTTTATAAAATCCCGACTAAAAAGGTTTTCATATAATCTTATATGATTTGATATAAATGTTTGTATGCGTGGCTTTATATAACCATATACATTTATATTAACACTTTGGTTTTATAAATATGTTTGATATAACGTTATATATAATCATATGCGATTTGGTCTCCAGCCATATATGTATTAAGAGATCTGCAAATATAGTTCATACATAATTATATATAATTGCATATAAGCTTTTATAAACAATCTTATATCAAAATATATAACAAAGTTAATATAAAATTGTATTAATTTTATATATAATTATATCTGACATGATATCTAATTATACAAAATTTTATAAAGTTTAATTGCAATTTTTAAATTTGAAAATATGTTGAAAAATGAAATGTTGAAATAAATATGGTTTAGTTCAGTTATTTTTTCCGTGAAAAAAATTAATTCTGAAAGTTATTTTTTTATTTTATAAGACACACATTTTATAAGAAAGACCAAAACTCTAAACTAGAAAAAGTTGTTCCGACAAATTTTTGTAATGTTTTATTTTGTCAGCTATTTCCAAGTTTATTAGCAAAAATTTTTCTAAACATTTGATATGAATGAAAATAAGTGATCTCAAATAATGATCTATTTACTAAAATTTTATTTGAAAATCTTCATCAAATTATATGTATTAATATATAATTTGATGCAGTTAGATAGACCCATTTTTCGGATCAAATTGTATCAGGTAGATAACATGCTTATCTCGCTTGATATAATTATAGAGCAATTCCATATGAAAACGATCAAAATTGGCAAATTTTTGGACGACCCCTCTCCGATTTTAAAATAAATAGTCTCAATCGATTGCCCACCAAAAAATAATGTACCTACATATTTTTTTTTTTTTTTTATAGTGACTGGTTTAGTGGTGGTGTACACCACTGTCATGTGACAAAATTGAAGAATTCTTCATAAGGGACCTCATTGAAAGTTGTTTTAATTGTAAAATAATTTTTAAAATGTATTTTTAATAATAAAATAAAATAATGTTAAATAATTACAAATAATTCAATTATAAAAAATATAAAAACAATGAGAACAAGGTGGTCTCTTAAATGCTCCTCTCCTGTCCAAACAAGGAGTCGGGGCCCATTTTTTTATTGCTGATTCTTAAAGCAAAAATTATGAGGAATCCAAAAAAAAAAAAATTAGCCGGAAAATTTAGGAGCTTCTGTGGAAAATCGGAAAATTTAATTTTCATGGGAAAATTTAATTTTCATGGGAAAAAAGGTAAATTTCTGAGAAAAATTAGGAAAATTTTATTTTTCAATTAAAGCCTGATTCAATACCTTTCCAACGAGCTATCACTCGTTGCGATCGCTTTAGTAGTTTTTTTTTTTAAACAACTTTCAATGAGGTCCCTTATGAAGAATTCTTCAATTTTGTCACATGACAGTGGTGTACACCACCACTCAACCAGTCACTATAAAAAAAAAAAAAAAAATATGTAGGTACATTATTTTTTGCTGGGCAATCGATTGAGACTATTTATTTTAGAATCGGAGAGGGGTCGTCCAAAAGGTGATCGCTTTCATATGGAATTGCTCTATATATTCCAATATTCGGATCAAATTAGATATGGACGTATATATGGGTTTATATTTGGTGATATATGATTATATAATATCTTTTTTAGTCGGGATGTATTTTGTGTAAAGTTTTATATGCCATTTATAAATTAAAAAAATTGATTATGCATATGACCCAAAATCTTTAAGTTTTTGAATTTTTTTATCACACAATTTTTGAGAGTAATTAAAAACTTTAGCCCTTACATATTCACAAAAGGACCACAAAAAAATAGGTCGACTTGATCGAATAAAAAATTCTATAGAAAAGCACAAAACTTTTTACTAATGTTAAAGAAGAAAGTAATACTACAGTTATACCTGAGCAAAAACTACCTGGTTTTTGGCTCTTGTAGTTTTTAACTTGCCAAAACGCATACAAAAAAACAAACAAAAACTAAAATGATCCAAAACAATTTTTTCATATTATTTCCAAAGTAATTATAAAAAATTTTGTGTCAACCGAAAGGTATTTGAGAGGCCTATTTACAGATGTATAAAACATGCTCAAGCATGCTTATTTTTTATAGCTATCAAAAAACATCAAAATTTTAGGTGGTTTTGTATGGGGATGTAAACCAAAGCTTTGAAAAAATTATTCAATTTGAGCCTAAATCACGAAAAATTGAATTCAGATTTTAAAAATGTTCATGTACCATTTAATTAAACCATTCGTAAAGAATTCATTCAAAAGCTTCATTCCCAAAGCTTTAATAAGAATTGAATGAATTACTAACTTAATCATTCAAATCGCATATTCATTCAACATTTTACTAAATGAATGAAGAAATTTTATTATCATTCACTTTTTTTTAGTTATTAGTAGTTATTAGTTTGAAACTAATACTACATTTATACCTGAGCAAAAACTATCTGGTTTTTGGCTATTGTAACTTGTCAAAACGCATACAAAAAAACAAGCAAAAACTAAAATGAAAATAATTTTTTTCCTTCTGAATTTGCAGTTTAGGTTGCTACGGATAATTTTGTATTGAAAATAAAACATTTTGGTAAGTATCGAGTACGCTACAGGCTTTATAGTGGTACTTAAAACGTTAAAAGCTTCTCCAGAAAACGTAAAACGAAAAAATCGCTTTCATTCCACTTTAAAAAACCAAAGTGGAATTGATATTTAGAGCAGATTTAACTCATAAAATGTATTCAATATTACTTCGTATGTATTCCCTAAACTGTCTTTAACTATTTCACTTAACAAAATTTATATTTTTAACATTTTTTGGTGGCAAATTAAATAATTTCCTGATTGAATACCAAAACGTACTTTTTTTTTCTTCTTTAACTATAAATGGGAACTTATATCAAAATCTAGCAGTTGGAACACAAAATTACTAAAAAAAAAAGATTTTTTTAACATTTTATAATTTACGAAAACGCAAAAAACCTGAAGAAGCAAAACGTTACGAAATTTTACTTCTAAATCAATAATTTTTTGAAATGAAATTACAAAAAACAGCATTTTTAACTTATAATTAATTATGTTTATACATTATATTTGGTCTAAATATGCAAAAATACCATTTACTTCTGGAGAAGCAATTTGCGTTTTCAATTTTACTTTCAAGTTAAATTGGAGTCTGGGACATGCCTGAATATGGGGATTTTTAAGCTGCCCACACTAGGGAACATGGTTGACGGAACAAAAAATATCAAAAAATTTTGTAAACACGAATTGCACGATCTCACGCATTCACAAAAAATGCTCTCTTTTTTAAGAATGTTCCCTGGTAGAGTTGTGAAATTTCAACAATTATTTTAATTTTTGCATTAAAAATACAAAAATTGTTGTGAAATTTCGATACTTTTTGAGTACTCAATACTACTCAATAATTTTCAATTGAGTACTAGATACTACTCAATACTTTTAACGATTTTTTTGAATTTAAAAATAAAAATGTTATGAGTTCGTATTTATAAGGAAAAATAATAACAATTCACATACACGTGTTAAATAACTATTGTTACTTACATTTTAATAAATTTAAAACATTTTAAATTAATTAAATAATTTTTCCCAAAAATTCATTACAAATTTCTTTGCTTCACAGTTGTATTTCCAGAGTTGTATTTTTAGTACTATTTTTAGAGTTGTATTTTCATACGAAAAATACACATTTCTACGGAAAATTGCATCTTTAAAAGTATTGAGTAGTACCGTTTTAGTATTGAGTACTCAAAAAAACAGTCAGTATTGAGTACTCAGTACCGGAATACTTAATACTTTTACAACTCTATTCCCTGGTGTGTGGTAGAGTTGTAAAAGTATTGAGTATTCCGGTACTGAGTACTCAATACTGCCTGTTTTTTTGAGTACTCAATACTAAAACGGTACTACTCAATACTTTTAAAGATGCAATTTTCCGTAGAAATGTGTATTTTTCGTATGAAAATACAACTCTAAAAATACTACTTTAAAAATACAACTCTGGAAATACAACTCTATTTGTGAAGCAAAGAAATTTGAAATTAATTTTTGGGAAAAATTATATAATTAATTTATTTAAAATGTTTTAAATTTATTAAAATGTAAGTAACAATAGTTATTTAACACGTGTATGTGAATTGTTATTTTTTTTCCTTATAAATACGAACTCATAACATTTTTATTTTTAAATTCAAAAAAACAGTTAAAAGTATTGAGTAGTATCGAGTACTCAATTGAAAAGTATTGAGTAGTATTGAGTACTCAAAAAGTATCGAAATTTCACAACTCTAGTGTGTGGGCAGCTTTAGAAATGGAGAGTACGAAAGGCCGAACTATAATCTAGTACAAATCGTACTCATGTGAATTATTCATTTGAAATAGTTCGTTCTAGAGTTGTGAAATGTCGATACTTTTTTTTCTTAGAGTACTATTTTCGGAGTTGTATTTTCATTCGAAATAATCACAAATTCCTACGAAAAATTGCATGGAATTTTATTTGACATACGCAAATCAATATGGTGGAAGTACATATTTTTAACATTAAAGAATAATAATGCTGGATTTGCACAAGTTTTTATTTTATAGTATTATTAATGCAAACAAAAATTAAAATTATTAATACAAACAAAAACAAAAAATATTTTTTAGTGTAATTTTTCACTAAAAAAAATTTCATATTTGTATGGGATAAATTTTCCGGAAAATACAACCCTAAAAGTAATGAGTACCCTCAAAAAAGTCAGAATCGAGTACTTAATACTTTTACAGCCATAGTAATTTTTTATTTAATCATCTTATATGAAAAGCGTATCTTATAAATCTCATTTGTTTTTTAGGCAAATAGTTTGTATATATTCATACTATTATATTGAGTGGAAATGACGAATAGAGCAATGAAGGGTTGGTTGTGGACACCAAACAATATGTTCGGCAGAAGAAGAGTTAGGACAACTAAAAATATTAAACAAACAAATATAATGTCTGTTTGTTTACATGCTAGTTTTTACTATTTTTACTAGTTTTTTCCTAAAAATCGTTTTCAATAAAATCGTTGTTTCTATTTTTTACATCTTGTTTTATTTTCTTGCATTTCACATGCAAAGAAATAAATTTTTGCCAACTCTTTCGTACTTTCCAAGTTTACTATTTTTTACTGGAAATGTAAACAAACAGGTAAATAAAATAAAATTAAACAAAATAAATAAAAATAAAATTTGCAATTTTTCTTTTATTTATGAAATGTTTTTTATTAAAAGAAAAATGTTAATTTTTCTTTGCGTGTTGTAATTAGGGAATGCAAAATTCCGCACTTTTTGATTTCCCGGGAAAGCGGGAAATTTATCTTGAATTCTCGGGATCCCGCAAGGGACATAAATTAGAAAATATTTTATAGTAATTTAAAAATTTTTAATAATGAAATTTCTTAAAGACCTAAAATTTTTATGATTGTGAAAAAGCTCAGGTGGTTTTTCTTGGAATTTTCGTAGTAGGAAAGAATTAATTTTATATTAGAAATTATACAAGTCTAATTATATATGTATTTTTAAAAATTTAATAAACTAAAACTAATTTTTATACTAAATCATTTGTCCGTAAAAAAATAAATAGAAAAATTAATATAGAAAATAATTTTAGAAAATTGGAAAAAATTGATTTTTTTAAAATCAATGGGCAAATTTATCTTTAATTCTGTACAGAATAAGTGCGATTCAAAATTTTTCATACAAACACTATTTAGTTGAGTGGTTTTCTTAAAAAATATGTTTTTTAAGTTCCTTTTAGTGCCTGTTAAAAAAAAGGAACTTAGAAAGTTCGATAAGTACACAAATTAATCAGTGTGTTCGTTTACTCGAAAATCTTACTACTTTTACAACAATTTTGTAAGTAAATGAGCAAGCCTAATGTAAGATTTTTACTATTTTCAAAACGATAGAAAATTTTGCATAGGTAAATTTGAAATAATTAACTTTATTATTTTAAACTGCATATTTTGGATTCCCGGACCAAATTCCCGGGAATGCGGGAAATGAAAAATGCCAAATTTCCCGGGAATCCCGGTACGGGAAATCCCAGGATGCATTCCCTAGTTGTAATATTAAATAAAGGCTCCGGTTTATTTACATATATATCTCTTTGAAAACTTACTTAAGCGTCTTGACAAATTTTTTCGTTGATTTTATGGAGTTGTATATCGACCAGGAAACTTTGTAAACTTCTTTTATAATAATTTTTGTAAATGTTATATAATTTTTCTCTGCGTGTAATGAGTAGTACCGTTTACATATTGAGTACTAAAAAAATAGTCAGTATTTAGTACTCAGTACTAGAATACTTAATAGATTTACAACTCTACGAACGATACAATTCCATGAAAATACTTTTTGTTAGAATAAAAAATATAAACAAAATTGTGAATAATAAGTAAAAACAATACAAGAAGATTTTATCAACGAATTAACAGTAAAGGAAATACCTCTTATCACAAGAAAATACATTTTAACAAAGAAAAAGTCATCAGTTTATTTTTTGCGTAGCGAAAAGAGGAAATGGATTCTGAAGAAAATAAACCACCAGTTTTACATATACTGGTAGTGGGTTTTCATCACAAATTAGGTTGTCAGGTAGGAGAAATGAAGGTTTTCATTAATGATACAGCTTATTGATTTTGTATTTTCAATTGTGGTTATTTTAATAGGTTGAATTTTCTTACCCCCCTTTGGTGAAGGGGAGTAAAGGCAAAAATGAATGTCCGTCTGGCTGGAAGTACTTATCAACCTTAGCTTTGCCGGATGGTTCCCATAACTTTCTTGAAGATACAGTATTTTTTAATTTACCTAGTCTAACAGATCCTACAGAAAGTGTATATGGCGTCTCCTGTTTCCGTCAAATTCCTGTGGAAAGACTGAAAATACGCACAGCAGATGTTACCAGAAGTACTGTGCAAAAATCTGTATGCTGTTTGGCACGTTTACCCATTTATGGATATATAGAAGTGAAATTATCTCTTATAGCTGATGCCTTCTTTGAAACCGGTGATTTTTCGTCTACTGACCTTTTATTAAAGGCCTACGACCAATTAAATGCATGTTTAGTGGGTGATGAATCACCAAGTCGGCCACTGCGTCATTTCCATGTTGGCTTATCTCTAAGGGAAATTGTTTTGCAATGGCGTCACAAGACGCTACAATTGTTTAAATTGTTTTTACTACAAAGGCGGGTGGTATGCTTTGGATCACCCGTTCGTGGAATGTGTGTTTTGATTCTAGGTATTTCTTCACTGATACCTCGACTTTTGGAGAAAGGTTTTCAAGAGGTGGCTTGTGTACGTACCTCACGGCCACTTTCCCCAATGCCCGATTATACAGAGTCTTTAATTAAAGTGAATGTTGGTAAAGGTGACAATAATGAATTATCCATTAAGCAGGAAGAAGATAAACAGTTGGATGGGAAATTAAATACAATAAGCGATGTTGACTACAGTGCCGGTGATAGTGTTGATAATACTAGTAGTATTATATCGGTTCTTTCCGAAGGTAGTAAATCAATTGGGAGTGAAAGTAGTTCAACGCCTACTGGTAAAGAATTGGAGGCATCTGATGCGTCTTTAACAATTACAGCTGAAGGAGCTACAAGTAAACGTCTAGAACGCAGTAACTCATTTACCAGACAAGTCAGTGAGGATACTTCGTGTAAGTTTAAAAATTTAGTACTAGTTTTGTTCATGTAGGCCTGCCTAATGTTTGAAAAGCGGATTTACTTTAAAGGTAGTTTCAAACTGAACTGTTAAGAAAAGTGGATTGTTATACCAATAATAGTTATACCAAGAATGTCTCCGTTAAACCCCTCCCTTACCCCTCATTTCGCTTGACAAAAATATTTGCCATTTGACGACCCCGCCGTTCCGGACGAAGCGATTTTTATTATTTTATTTTCGTGATCTGCTACTAAATTATAGATATTTCAAAAAAAATTGGCCTCATAGACCCCTTACTTGCCCTTCATATCGCTTGTCGAAGTTTGTACTTTTTACCCCTCAAATGAAGAATTCTAGTTAACCAACTTCGGGGGCTCACGAGGGAAAAGTGGAACCAGTTGGGATTTACCGCCTACTACACTTTTGTTTCCTCAACCCTCCTATACAAATCACCTTTGGACATATTTACTCTATCTTTTGTCTGGACAATTATAAGTGCGAAAAACCCTTTGGCAAGCATGCTTGTCTGTGGTCGCCAAAGGCTTAATTCAATTAACCAAACGTTTAAGATGTTAGTTAAACTTTGTTCAGTTAAACAGAAATCTTAAATAAAGTTTAACGAAATCGCTCAGAAATTG
The DNA here is from genome assembly GCA_949987735.1 of Leucophora obtusa. Lineage (NCBI taxonomy): Eukaryota > Metazoa > Arthropoda > Insecta > Diptera > Anthomyiidae > Leucophora > Leucophora obtusa. The sequence goes on from OX465297.1 coordinate 211,319,026, forward strand.
ATAAAACAGTCCATCGACTAAAATACTCACGCTGAGTTAAATGGTTCAATTATTTTTTTTCGGTTTAGCTATTTTTTTTTAAAAAGTACTCATCTGTTTTGGACAAGGTTGGTTATTGTTATCATTATAAAACATTATCGCAAAAATACCGTTTCAAATTGAATACCGTTACCTATACCTATACCTCTAAAAAAAATTCCAGATTCCGCTATCGTTACCGATACTGTTATTTTTATGGGTAGTTACCGGTATTTTACCGATATTTATTAATTTATATAAAAATGCCAATTTTTTACCTCTTTATTTTATTATCTTTAGTTTTATTTTACAAAAAAAAATTATAGATAATAATTTTACTTATCAAAACTACAAGCATCGAATTTATAGCTTACGACCAGTTGTTGTTGTAACGTCTTTAAAATGAGAATTTGTAGTTAATAATTCTCGGATAAATTTGAAAATTCGATCATTGGAAAGCTTATACAATTTCCTTAACCCTGATAGAAATTATATAATATCCACAGATGGGAATTTGGAAATTTGGTTTAATAGCGTTTTACAAAAACGCTATTGAACAAAATTTCGACCGATTACAAGGTATGTATGTATCATTTATTTTATTCAATCTTCTACATTGGAAAATAAAAATGTAGGCGTGTAAAAATGGGACTTGCTCAGCGAAGCCTGTTTTAGATATACCTCAGAGGATAAAACCCATAAGCCCGGCCGGAGGCCGCTACACAGAAAGGGGTTGTTCAGTGAAGCCGGCTTTAAATATACCCCTGAGGAAAAAACTCTTAAGACCTGAAGGAAATTGCATATACCTTTTATCCAAAGCCGATGAGTACTTTTTAAGAAAATTGCAAAAAGCTTTTGCAACTTTAAAGCCCCGCCCACTGTTGAGTAGGCGTGACCGAAAAAAATTTACTTTAGATTTAGACTTTGTGGGGTCAAAGGGTCGTTAAATTTTTTTTTGTCCATTTCGGTAAACTTTATTTGTTCCAAACAGAAAACGAAATTTGGCAACCACTTATAAGTTTTTTCACATTTTCCAGTTGAAAACTTTGTTAAACTAAGTCTAAAGGTAACGTACATACCAAAAACTCGGCTTTAGATCCTTAATTAACTTTAAACGTAGATAGAAACTAGGTTATATAGTAAAAAAATATTTAAAACAATAATTTTTTTTATATTGCCAAAACTTGCATTCTAAAAGTTTTTGACATTCCCGGCATTTTGCTTAGATCTGTGAAAAAAAATCAAAACGGTGACCAAAGCTTCGAATAATGAATTGAATAAACAATTGTAGGAAATTCATTCCATGAAATTCATTTGATTGAATTCAAATATAAAAAATGAATGTCAATTCCAAATTACTCAATCTAACGAACTAGAAATCGATTGAATTCCCAAACTTTTAAATCGATTGAGCAAAAATCGATTGAATTTCTAACGATTGAACTCCTCGCAATTGAATTCAGTGATTGAACGGCGATGAAAAATGATTGAATTGAAGCCTTTAAAATTAAATCGAATGAGAAAAACTGACACTTCATTAGATGTGTAAAATTGTAGTTTTAGAATTCAATCATAACATAGTCAATCCGAATTGAAAATAGAATGAGGAATTGAAGCTCATAACGGTGACCAGCTGACAATCCTCAATGGATCGCGATTTTTTCAAAATTTTATTTTTAATTTATTCTCGTAACTCTAATCTACGTTAATGGTCAATATAAAAAAAATGCGCAATTTTAAGTACTTTTTTTTAATTTTAATTCTCATTTTATGTTTTTAAGATTTCAAAAGAAATACGGTATTGAGATATTCGAATCAGTATGTGGCAATTTTTGATAATTTTATTGATAATTAAAAAACTTTTATTTTTTTATTTTCGTAGCCAAAGTTGTATACCAACTTATGCTTTTTACTGCACTCTCATATTAGTAATCGATTTCAATATGTTCGTTATTGAAGAAGTGTCGTTTTTTTAATTTAATTTTTTTTCTTTTTTTTTTAGCCATTGCCACTCTTACCGCTCTAAGCATGGTCAATCCCGATGAGTATCGTTCACCTATCTCTATATTTGCCAGTGGTAATCTTTGTTTGCCTTATCTCTCGTTGCCATATATGGATTTACTTACCGATCCTTCGGTACTTAGTTATGTCATTGGTACATCAAATGTGTTGTTTCAACAAAAACATCATTTAGCTGATGTCCTGGTAGATATTGAAAACGGGAATTTAGATATACGTGATCCGGAGCTAAGGAAGCAATTAGTATTAACAACAGAAGATTTACGTTTTATGGACTTTCTATTAAAACATGTTCATGCGCCTAAAGAAGATGCTGAAGGTAGTGAACATTGGATTAGAAGTCAATTCCAGGGTTATACTTTAACATTGTTGCGTACAGCGGTGGCAACAGATGCCACTTCTAAAGATGTTGAACACTTTAATATAAACTTTATGAATGCATTTCAAAAAACACAATGTTTCCAAGAATGGTTTGATGTAAAACCAGATACAGAATTTTTCGAAGCACTACCGGCTGGACATCCATTTTCGGGTACACTATCGGTAGCTGATATGAAATTGAAATTGGCTCAGTAAGTAAAAAATTTAGTTTTTTTATAGACCCACGTTTTAGTAATCGATCGACACAGAATCACTATTTGATTCGATTTAACGATGTCCGTCCGTTCGTCTTTGGTACACTGACTTAGGCCCAAGGATGAAGCCTATTGATTCTGGTTAGAATCGGTCTAGATCTAGTGCCCATGTAAAGTTCCCCCAAAAAATTGGCTAATATGGTTGCTCGCACGCTATAGGTTGCAAATAGAATGATATTTTAATCAAGTTTTGTACACTGATTCATATGAGCCCAAGGATATAATAGTTCATACTTTGTCTAAAATACACCTAACATTAGGCAAAATCAAAATGTTTTACTGATTTCCTAATTTTTTACCAACTTTTAAGCAAATTTTGACACAAGACCATATTAACCCACTAGAATTTCAGATCCAAACAATAGCTGTCTTTCAACCACACTGGTGAAGGGTATCATATAGTCGGCATGCTCGACTTTAATCATTTCACTCATTTTTAAACTGCTAAGGATTTTTTCGTTTAATTTTCTTTTATTTATTTTCTTAGAACTATGCAAAATAGTGAAAGTGGCCGTAAAATTAATCAAGCTGTTAACAATACTAGTCGAGCTGTTGGTGGTGCCATTTCTCAGGCTAAGGGAGCTTTCTCCTATTGGTGGTCTTCTATAACTACCGCTCCAACAGCGGCAGCTGCCTCAAATTCGATCGATTCATCAAATGCAGAATCACAAAATCGTCCTCAAGAAATCTCAGTGACATTCCAAAATAATACAAATGAAGATAAAATCGAAATTGGTATTAGTGTACATACCGAGGAAGGTGTAATTTATAAAAAAATTATCGAAGAAGAATCCAATAGTAGTGGTACTCCATTGAAAATCAATAGTCCACAAGATGAAAAACTTGTTGATAGTGCCGAAGAACTAATGGAAGAAAATCAATTGGATGAATTGAAACAATCAGTGGCAATAGAAAATCAAAAATCTAATTTACCTATAGAACCAACAGCCAGACGAGGTATTGTAGAAATTGCCAAAGAAGCTGAAATTCTAGATAAAGAAGACAATAAACAAAATGTAGTAACAACCAATAACTGTATCACAGTTGAGTCCTCAGAGTCTGCAACTTGCACAAATGGCAATGGTGGCATATTTATTGTATAATAAGAGAAGGAGGAACCATTAAATCTTAATTGTTTGTAATATTTATGTCAGGACCTCATTCCCTCGCCCCAAAAATTATGCAAATAATTTGTGTTTTTGTTACATTATTATTTATACATACAATATATTTTTATTTGGTATCTCCCATCACAAAAATGTAACGGACCTAATGCGTTAGGAGTCTTCGTATATAAGATGGCAAGTTTGCCAATATAATGTGTATCGCTACTCCTAGAACTTTTGATAAGTCAATATAGTGATCCCTTCCCACTTCACACATGATTATAGAAATGCTATAACTTTGCATTCAAGCTGATATTTAAGTGTTTTAAAGAATAAATAACTTAACAGAACATGATTTGTATCGAATTTGTATTAAGTTTACTTGATTTATTAATAACAAAAATAATCTTTTTAAATAACTTGTGCAAAAAAAAGCAAGAAACCAAAGCATGAACAAAATAAATTTGACAAAATGTTTCTCTACACTTTAATTTTTATATAAAGAAATCGTTTAAAAGCAAGTAAAGATACATTAGAACTCTTAAAAATATGTCCATGGGCCCTATGCAGATCCTTAGTTGTAGAATAACTAAACAACATCAACTGTATCATTTCTGCTCACAGTAGAGCACCAACTTTACAAATCACCAACAAACCATCGTAGTACTGGAGCCAATAAAAAGATGTCTAGTAACAGAAGAAGCAACAATAAAAGTTGTAAAAGACCGCAAATTTACTATTGGAAACCCCATTAAGCTGCATTCAATGTAAGTATGGTATAATATAAACTAGACTTAAAGAAGTTTGTAGTTTGGGTTAACGGAACGCAACAATGGGCCGGATTGTGTTTGGCATTTCTATGTCGAAAAATATGTACGCCTGCATACAAAACGATAGTTTTTTTATTTGTAAATTTAAAAATAACTCTCCCTTCAAATTCATGGGAAATTAGAGGATATACATACAAGGTAAACTTGCTTGTAAAATTTTGCAAAAATTGTTTTTATAAAAACACCTAATAAAAATGTATGCATAGCTATTGACAAGTTTAAACAGGAATTTTATTACTAACTAAAATTCGAAGCTCAATTATCACAAATTCCAAATAGAATTTACCTGGTTGACAAATGCGTTAGTTGTCAACCATTGGTTTAGGGAAGTTTTGCGAGAAAAAAACTTTCCGTTTGTTGTAAAAATAATTCCAAATTCTATTTGGAATTTGCGATAATTTTTTTTTACTTAAAATTCAACTGATAATATATATTATTATAAAACAAATGGTAAAAGTTCGATAAAATTAGAACTATCACAAATATCGAAAAAAATCCCTGACAAAAAAGATCATCCACTTTTTATACCTTTACTTTTTTCTCTACATTCAAAATAAGAAAATGCAAACTTGACGCACAAGCATAGTTTTCTACTAAAAATTTTATTAAATTTTGAACGGTATCGGTTCTTTCATATTGGGTGTAGATAAAATAATCATGCTTTTTGCAGTACTCCTTAATTTTTTTGTACAATCTCCATAAAAAGTGGGTAATGTTAGTAATGCCGACGTTGACGCTCATATGACCCATTATGATTACTTTTAACTTGTTCTCCTTCCCGGTTCAAAAAGTAGCCAAACAACCGCTTAAGTCACAATAATTGAATGAATGTCCAGTTAGCAATTAACTGGAACTTTAACTGACACATTTGTTGTTGCTTAACATATAAGACTTGAATTGTATATCTGAAACGTCTTTACGACAGCGCAAAAAGTGAATGCTGTCCACGACAACTTCCAAGCATCATCTGGAAGTTTCTTATTTAGATTTGTTATTATTGATATATTCCTAGTTTGCAAATAAAAATCAGAAACTTATATCTCCAATGCATAAAAGTATAATAACTGGAGAACAGTTTGTAATTTTTACTTAAAATTTTAAGTAGGCTGAAGTAATTACATATATTTTTTTAATCGAAAGAAAAAAATGTTTTTTTTATTAAAATATACTTTTATAATACCAAAAGAATTAAATATAAAAAAACAGTAGTTTTTACCCATTTTGTCAGTTGTTTTAAAATTTTTGTACTAAAAATTTGTCAGTTAATTTTACGATATTGTTAGTTATTTTTAATACATTTGTTTATTCTTCAACAGTTAAAAATAACTATGTTTTTACTTATTTTAAAGGTAAATACCTTTCTCGCCTTTGTTTTAACTTTCATTTTCAGTGGATTCTACCGACAATTTTTTTTCAGTGTAGGAATTAAATACATATTTTTTGTCCTGGCAAAATCTGCTTAAAATAAACTTTAATTGCAAGTCGCTCACCTACACAGAAAGAATTTACAAAATTCTAATTAAATTTTTAAACACCTTATACCAAATTTGTAAATACAAAAAAAAAAAAACTTTAAAAAGGCACCAACAAAAAATTTGTAAATCCAAAAAAGTTTTTCTTTTTTTTTGTAACTTTGAATTTTTATTTTTAAACAATTTTTATATGAAAGATAACAATTTACAAACGAGCTACAAATATTTCAAACAAAAAAATTGTTGGGAATAAAATTTCAATTTAAAAGAAAATGTGATTATTTTTACAAATTCCATTGTTGGTGCCTATTATTTTTTCTGTGTACTGTTAAACTCTCACTGGTTCTGTCTGACATTTCAAGAAATTAAATTGCAACCAAGAGGTTCAGTTTTTTATTATATTTTTTCATATTTTATATATACTACATATTTATTTATATTTAACAATATCACTCTACCCTACTAAACCAAAACTAAACTTTACTATCATAACAAAACTTTTTTATATTATTTATATTAAATTACAGTCCATTGATTTTTTGCTTTTATATATTTTTCTTAATCTAAGTTTTTTTTATATTTTTATTAAATTGCATTTCTTTGTTATTCACTTAATACAAAACCAAATATGTTTAATTTTTAACAATTTCACCCCACTCTACTTAGCCAATACACTTAAGTCTTTTTTTATGCGGTAGATGCGTTCCAAATAAAACCGCATAAAATAAATCCGCATAAAAAAGACCTCTAGTTCCATACAAAAATGGGAGATGCGTTCCGAATATTTCAAAAACCGCATAACTTTAAAATAAATTGAGAAAATTTAACTAAAATCGCATAAAAAATCTATAGAATAAAAAATGAAAAAAAAATATTCATTTATTTTTACTTTTAACACAAAATAACACTTGTATTCATACAGTACATACCAAAAACTCAATAAAAAAAAAATAATACCCCGGCTAAAAATCTACATATATATATGGAATCATACAGATTTAATGTCTGTTCTCGCTTGATCATAAAATGAGTGCTTTTCCATACTTGGATACATACATCTCTATCAAAGGTTTAAAAGGCTTAATTCTTTCATTCACTTTTTAAAAATTAATGAAATTTGGGTTAAATTTCATTCCCTAATAGCATTCCTATGGAATAAATTCGAAAGCTTAATTCCCAATAGCTTTAAACTATATGAATTCATTCTATTTTGATTGAATTCTAACTGAATGAAACCCAATTCATTTAATAAAAAGGTGAATGAAAAATGAGTTGTTTTCATTCACTTAATCAAATGAAAAATTTAAATTTGCATGTAATTGCTGAAATATTAGCATAATACAAATGAAAAACGTTTAAAATTCATCTAACATAGATAAATATTATTGTATGGTTTGTTACAGCTTGTATGCTTTGGTTTTGATTATATGTTAGTTTCAAACTACACTGCACTAAGTGAATGGTAATAAAATTTCTTCATTCAATTAGTAAAATGGTGAATGAACATGCAATTTGAATGATTCAAGTTAATAATTCATTCAATTCATAATAAAGCATTGGGAATGAAGCTAATGAATGAATTCTTTACGAATGGTTTAAGGGAATGGTTAGTGTTTCCAATTATTCGACATAGGCGGTTAACCGGTTAATGCATTATTCGAAAAATCACTAAAATTAATTAACCGGTTATTCGGGTCGGTTAATCGAGAAAATTGGCGATAATCGGTTAATCGTTTAATTCAAAACTAATGTGTTTCCTTAATTTTTTATTAATAAAATATTAACGTGACATACTCGTATGAATAACTCCCTGTATTTAAGAAAGGGTTTCATATTCTAACCCAGGGAAATTTTCTGTTTAAAAGAATCGGTTTTAGAATAACTACTTTTCCTTTAAAAACCCTTCTACTATCAATTCTAATATCGATGATTTTAGTTTGAAATTGTCAGTTATACCTTATATATAAAATCTGTGGAACGGGTTCCGGAACCAGATACATGGAATCGGTTCTAGTAAAACCAGTTGCAGGTGGTTGGCAACCGATTATAAAAAACTTTACTGGAAAGGTTAAAGTTTCGGAATCTGAGATATTTGAAATTGAAACGTTTCTTATACTTACTAAAAGAGGTCTGTATGTTACAAATTTTGCTAAAGCAACTAAAAATCAGTTAAAAATGGTAGAAAAAATTGCTGAAACCAGCAGATTTATTTGCCTATTATTAACAAGTTAAGACCAGCAAACCCGAAACTCTTACATATCGATAATTTAATCTATATTTTTTACATCTTTAGAAAAAATTTTAAAAATCTGAAAAGCTTCATATACAAAATTTCTTTGAATGCAGTTTTTAATCAATACTGCCAACATTAAAATTATAATATTGCCCTGCAAGCATTTGGAAGATATCTTCCAAGAAGATATTAAAGCGATATCTTCTATTTTTCATTTGAATGAAAATAATCAAGTAGTATTTTAAAATTGTCTTCCTTTTATTATTTGGAAGATGATTTGGTGATATTTGGAAAAAAATAATTAAAAAATTGAATTTTTTGTCATAGGTTTTTATGATGATATTGCGGCAATATTACCTTCTTATCATCCGGAAGATAAAGAAAATTTGTTTGAAATTCTTTGTCATTTTGGAAAAAATTAAAACAAAATTTGTATAAAAACAATCAACAAACGCATAGGAAAGAAATTCCTTGAAAAAATCAAGATCTAATGCGAGGAAAAAATCGGCTTCGTTGAAATCAAGATAGTTAATATGTTGGTCAATGGATTATGTATGCAGATCTTCTTTTTCAGGCTTAAATTTAATAATTAAAAATTAAAACCTTTATATTGTACCGGGGAGTTTATTTGGCGATATCACCTTTTTATCTTCCAGATGATAACTTAGCGATATCGCCGATTTATCTTCCTGGGGTATTGCTTTCGTGTTGCCTGAAAGTATTGCTTTCGGGTAACAGTTATTCCCGACGGAAGAAACTTCCGCAATACGAAATTGATATTGCCGGCAATAAATGTTTTCTTCCTGGCAATATGATCGGGGAATCTTCTTCGTATTGCCATGCTTGCTGGGTGCATTTAAAATTGCTTTTTTTTACAAAACACGAACTTCGATATTTTAATTGCGATAATGTAAAAAATCCGTTTTTAGGGGTCTCTTAAAACTCATGACGTGTCTCCCTGGGGCAATGTCGACTTGCGTGGAGTTGCTCAAAAAATGGTATGTAAAGGTTTAAGGACCTCTTTCAATAGATTTCAAAAGAATCGTTTTTCAGTTAGTATTTGTTTTTTCTAAGCGTTTCTTGCATTTTTTTAGCCACGGTTAAGAAAATTATGAAGTTTTGGGAAAAAATATAGGAAAAATTATTAAAAATGTAACCGGTTAATCAACATATTTTAATCGATTATTCGGGTCGAATAATTATTTGAGTTTTAAATTATTTGTTTCGACATTAACCGAAATAGAGGCGATTAATCGAGGAATCGGTTAATCGATTAACCGAATTGGAAACACTAGAAATGGTACATGAATATTTTTAAAATCTGAATTTAATTTTTCATGATTTAAGCTTAAATTGAATTGTTTTTCGAAGCTCTGATCTCTATACATGCATCTACATATGTCCACACTTGTGCATTAATGAGAATATTTTACGATCGTATTCCCGAGAATTCGATGACAATGTTAAATCCAGTTATGAGCCAGAAATAACAGATTTTCTTGTTTTAGACTAATTCATTTTAATTGCACTTATTGAAGATTCTCCAAGTTTAAAATATTTTCCAATAGAGGCATATCTTTCACCATTTTCTATGCGATCTAAAATTACCATTTTTGTTTCTAACGAAATTACTGTCTTTTTTTCTTGGTTTTATCCATTTCCTTTAAAAAAATAAGACAATATTTTTTTTATTTTATCTTAAATTAAATGAAAAGTATTATAAAAGTTGTAAAAACTTAAGTCGATTTTAAAACCGCATAACTTCAAATCCGCATAAAAAGAGACTTAAGTGTATACAGCAAATACACTACCAACAATAAATCGAAAACCGCCAAAAATAACAAATACAACATAAAATGGGTACACTACCAGGCACTATCCACGGCTCTCATCTGAAAAACTGAGAGTTTTTTTTTAAGAGAGTTTTAATGTAAAATAACAAAAAACATGAAAAAGTGGTATTTTTAATTTATTATTTTTATTGTTTTTAAGCAATTTTAATTAAATTGTAAAGTGCATTTGTGTTGTTTGATATGTTCTCTGCATTAGTTTTGTATAATTAGCACAAAATTTTGCTTATTAATATTAAAAAATACGCGTTAAAAAAACACTAAAAACTGTTTCTCTTAAAACCAGTTTGCATATAAAATTAAAGAGGCTTTTTAACAACAGTTGAGGCTGGTGGTTTGTCTTTAGTCTATATAGTCGTTGGTTTATACAAACATCAAATTTATTAAAATTTAAAAAAAACATTAGTAAAATAAGGAATACAAATAATTTTGGATTTTTTAATAGAATTGTTAACTAAAAATCTAATAACGCATTTTAACATAAAATTTTTCAAAATTATTCCACAAACCTTTAAATTTCCAAACTATATAAAAATTTTAGAAACATTTTACTTAAATAATTGTTTCAAAATTATAACATGTTTATTTTACTAAAATAATTACATTTCAGCATTATAAAGATGTTTATTTGAGCCTAAATATACAAATTAAAACGTTTTTGGAGTAAACAATTACGGTTTGAAACTCAAATTTTATAAAGGTTGGCAAAAACGCCCTAAATTGACACTGATGGGGATTTTTACATACTTGCAGACTTACCTACTTGTTAGGAGGGTGTACGGCGAATTTTTTTTTTGCGGTACCGGCTACTGGGTATATAAATAACACTGTGAGACAAATGGTAGGGGTCAGTGATCGGGAAGGGTTCAAACTACCGGGGAAAGTTATATCGGTAAAAAAGAAGTTATACGTGTCCTGGCGTTTCGCTGGGTCACCCCTAGGAATCGAGATATATCGATTTGACCTTTGGTGGTATTTTTTTTTACATAACTCGAGAACCACTAGTCCGATTTTGCTCAAACAATTTTAAAAAAATTAAAAATTACAATTCCTTTAATCTGTTCATATAACGTTTTCTATATACTCAACAGTTTTGCCGGTAAAAATAAATGTATGAAGAAAAAAATATTTTTTGCCTAAAATATTAAAAAAAAAGTAATAAACAAAAGGTTATTGATTTTTATGGTAGCGGTAACAAACATTTATTTTTACGGGCAAAACTGTTGAGTATATAGAAAAACGTTATATGAACAGATTAAAGGAATTGTAATTTTTAATTTTTTTAAAATTGTTTGAGCAAAATCGGACTAGTGGTTCTCGAGTTATGTCAAAAAAAAGATATATCTCGATTCCTAGGGGTGACCCAGCGAAACGCCGGGACACGTATAACTTGTTTTTGACCGATATAATATTTCCCGTTGGTTTCATCCCATCCCGATTTTGACTGTCGCATAGTGTAATTATAATGATCATTAATTAACAGTATTGATATTAGATTAAGACAAAAAGTTTAAAATAAAAGAAAAAGAAATTAATAGAAAACTAAAGCTTGAATGTAGCAATAATATATAAAATTAAACGCCTAATAAAATGTACATCATCGAAAATTCATTAGTTGATGAGATATCGCATAATCCGCTAATTTATGCTTGAAAATTGCGGTAGACGAAGAGAAACTTTTCAACTCCCTAGGAAGACTGTTTCAAATTTTGGACAGCCTCGAATAATATGATTTTCTAAAAGAAGCAATAATTTTATAAAAAAATAGTAATAAACGTGTACAAATAAAGCTGTAAAAGGAACACCCAAGAAAGTTTTCAAGATGCTGGGATACATGTTCCCTTGCTCTTAACCCATATCTAACGATTCTATTAAAAATTACAGTATACCTCCTAAACGTGCATTTTGTAGTACCAGAAAATAACTCAGCACAATATAAAATATGTGGCATCAACAAAGCTTTAGCAATTATCTGTTTTATAGGAGGCAAATAAAAGTTTAGTGAATATAATCTCCTGAATAAAAACGATATTCTACTAGAAATATAGTCAATGCGTGAAGAAAATGTGAGGGAACTGTCAATAATTACGCCAAGGCACTTTAACTTATCCACAAATTGTAGTCTAACTCCGTCAAGAGAAACGACGTTATTTTCAGTTGAGGCCATAAATCCCATTAGCTTTGTCTTACTGTGATTTATACAAAATTTCAGAAGACCATTTTACTAAATGGAAAACCGCTAAACTTTAAAAGATTTTCGCTGAAAATCTGTACCTTAAATCGAAAAATAAGGCAATTCATTCCGTTTACGCACCGTTTTCGGTCCGTCATAAACGGAATCCAACTCCGTATACGTACCGTTTTCTGGATCCGTATACGGACCAGAAAACGGAACATAAGGAACATCGAAACTGATTCGAATCCGTTCAAAATCCGTCAATGTCGGACCGTTTACGAACCGTTATGTCGTGTTAAAAACGGACAAGTCTGTTAAAGTCCGTCAATGACGGACCGTTTACGGACCATTATATCATGTAAAAAACGGACTAGTCCGCTGAAAGTCCGTCAATGCCGGACCGTTTTCGGACCGTTATGTCGTGTGAAAAACTGAGTATTTCCTTGTCCGCATCCTACCGATTTTTTCCACAAAAATAGACCATATGTTTATTATTTAAAATACACAATATTTTTTTCCTTTTTCATAAATTCATTAATAATTATTATTTACAATTACTAAATATTAATACAATTACAATATTTAGCACATCTGGCTCGGTTTACCTATCTATCCAGCGCTTAGGGACCCAGAGTAAAATCCAACATCTATATGGAAAAGAGACAATAAATTAGTTATGGTTTAATTGACTGTGTACACGATGCAAATTCTCACATGTTATACACAAAACAATAAGTTTAATAAATCTTACCTTGTTACTTGATGTTGTTTGATTAATGGTGTGATGGAAAGAATTCCCTCTATTGCATATTCTCCATATATTCCCGTATAATAATATTTTCACCGACTTTTCAAAAATATAATTTTTTATTTTGTAAACAAACTGCAACCGATGAAATCCGTATTTAAAGGTACGGAAACGGATACACTAAAACGGAATTAAAACGTATTGTGTTCGAAAATCTATTTATACGGTCCGTTAATGTTCCGTATACGTACAAGCATTGACGGATACGTACAATACGGACAGTTAACGTGCCGTAAAAGCCGGATTCATGAATCCGTATGTGCCGGAGAGTCCGTAAAAGTGTTTCTTGGGTTATTTATAAAATTTCAAACATTACAAAAGAATTGGCAACTTAATTTAGTATTGAGTTACCAACTTTTTTTGTTGTTTTGAGATTAGAGAGTTTATTAACAGTGTTGCCATTTCAGTGCTTTTCGGGTATTTTTTGGTGCTTTTTTCCAAGGTTGGTTACCGAAACGAATAACGGTAAGGGTAACGGTAAAGGTATCGAATTTTGCTTATTAGGGTAACGGTAAAGGTAACGGTATTTAAGACTGTTTCGGTAACGGTATACCGTTATCGAAACAGCAATACCTATACGTACCGGTATTATAATTTGCGTTAAAAACATACAACAAAAAAATTAAAAACTTAGCATATTTTTGATTTCAAGCGTTAAAATCCCAGATTATAAGTTTTAAATTCACTGCTGGTTGTTTCAATAATTGAAATTATTATCTATAGATTTTTTTTATAAAAAGAACTCAAGATTATTACAAAAAAATTTAAAATTTTCCATTTTTTATATAAATTAATAAATACCGGTAAAATACCGGTAACCACCCATAAAAATAACGGTATCGGTAACGATACGGTATTTGGAAACTTTATTAGAGGTATTGGTAACGGTAACGGTATTCAATTTGAAACGGTATTTTAGCGACAACGGTATTATAACGATAACGGTAACCAACATTGCTTTTTTCCTTCCCGTACCCGGTGATTTTTTACAAATACCCGTTTATAAAAAGCGGGTATTTACAGTGCTTTTTCAGATTTCTGGCAGTGCTTTTTGTACAGTTTATATTTTTGGTATTTGTTCTCCTTTTTGCCATTTTTCTTGAATTTTCTGTCAAATTTGAAAAAATAATACGAAATATACAAAAAATACATTTTTTCACAATATTTGTAGTACAATTTTAAATAGCAACTTCGTTATATTTAAACTTCAAAATTTTGAAATATTAGTTTGGTGCTTTTTGGTAATTTTTTGAACCTTTTTTACACGATTTTACAAAGCTTAAATGTGTTTTTAAAATCTTGACTTAAATTTTTCAAAAAATTATCGTGCTTTTTTACCCCATTTTTGGTAAATTTTTACCCGTTTTCAAAATGCTCACGGTGCTTTCCTGCCTTCAAGAGTTGGCAACACTGTTTATTAAAGTGTTATTAAGAGTATAAGAGAATAATAAAACTTGCTTAATAACGTGGTCCAGGGATGATAAAGTTCGTACTATAGTACTTTTTATGATACTATTTTAACCTCAAAAGAACTGTGGTACTCCTTAGACTCATTTGGTACTATATTAAAATTTAAAAATAAAAAGTAAAAATTGAGAGAAACATAATTCAAAGAAAAGGTTTTATAAAATATTACAAAAAATAATAAAAATATGTGGAATTTAAGAAAAAAACCTATAAATTGTGATTTTTTACCATACTTATATCCACAGATTAATACCAGATGTGAAACCAATGACAGGTGTCAAAAAAGTATTCTCTAACCGTATGGTTTTGTTTACATGGAAGTCAATTAAAGAGGGAGATAACAATATAAAATCTCCATACATTTTGTATTGCGCATTTTTTGTATATATCTGTCTCTTTTTAGATTATTGTGATTTAATGAATGAATGTTCTTTTTAGTTTGACTCTAAACTCACTTTCTGTTTAAATTATTTTTAAATCATAGAAAGATGATACAATTTTTTACAAGTAAATTAAAAAGAACATTGATTTACTTAAAATAAGAGATCAACTAAATATTCCCCCATTCTTATTGTGATTTATTTTTTCTGTTTTTCTTATTTTGCCCAAATCAGCTGATTTATATCTGGTATAATTTGTGCTTATATCGAACTTAGCTCTTACTGAATTTAATTTGATTTTATTTATTTCAGTTGACTTCAGTTAATTTAAATTTCATAAAATAACTTTATTTTTAGTTTCAATAAACGTCAAATAAATTGTTTTATTGAAGCCAAGTGAGACTCACAAGGCTGTTTTCCCGATGGGATTCCCTCTGATGTGAATGAAATTCGGATATATGCCAGGTATATGTACCAGAGAACGGTTTGAGTGCCTTATTTTATGCTTTTGAATGCAATCACAAAAAATGTGCATATTGTTGTCAATACATATCATTTCAGAAAAGCAATACAGACACAATTGAAAAAAAAATGAGTATGACGAAAGCCATGCATTGCACTGCATGTCTTCTGTTAATCTTACCTAACACTCACAAAAGCAACGAATATAAAATGATTGGTATGAATACAAACCGATTGTTACGAATGGTCTCAATCTTGGTTGTATAAAAATTTAAAATTTTTTTCTGTCAAATATTTTAGTATATTTTTGGTGTTTATTTTTTTCACTTAAACATTAACAAAATGAGAAAATATATGCATATTTCATATTTAAATAAAAAAATGGAAATTTCTTCACACTGCATTTTTCAAAATACTGCAACAGGTCAACGAATACTAAATGAATGTTGTGATTGATTTTATTTTTTAATGCGTCATCTCTTCATTTCGTTGCTTGACATGTAGTGGCAATATAAAAATAGTGCGTAAAAACCACTCATTAAAAACAATGAATGTATATAATAGCAATAGCATTAGTTATTGTTGTTGCATGAATACATAGCAAAAGCAATGAATGGTATGACTGCACAATAAAAACGATTGTACTCAATACGTTCTCTGATATGTACGTGTTTTCTTAGCGGGCCAATCTCATCTTTACTGGTTAAAAAGTGGTGCCGAAAACTAACTAATTTTTGTATGAAACTTGTCTAAAATTTATGAAATTTAGATTTATTTGTACACATTGTTAAATCACTCGAGTAAAAATATGTCGTGGACCCAAGTTGCATCTTATTTGAAATATAGGTGGAAAATCTTAACGGAGAATCTAAACGGAAAAATCTAAGAACCCCCTCTATTTGGTTTAAATATGAACTCAAACCACTACAATTTCCTATTGGGGGGGGGGGGGGGGGGGGGGGGAAACAATAATAATAAAAATCCACTGTGCTCTGAAGATCAAAGTATTATATTACTTCTAAGGGACTAGCTGCTCGCTTCTTGTGACGTGGATTGTCTGTTTTTGACAAACCAACAAAAAAAGTTGGACAGGTACACTTAATAATACGTCAGTAGAAAAATCTGTCAACCCGGTTTCAAATCGATTTGAAAAATTTTTAAAAAATTTTTATTTGAAACACTGATTTAAGCAAAGATTTTAGTTATCTTCATTTAACACAATACTCAAAATCCTCAGTACTTTAACTAATTTTGAGTGTTAATTTTCAAAATTATTTAAAACTAACTAATAAATAATAAAACTAATGGGTTCTTAACCATTCGTTAAATTTCACAAAATTTATTTTTAAAATATAATATTTTCATGTTATTGTTATTACCCGGTAGATGGCGCCGCCAATGTATCCGAAGTTTTAAAGATGGCGCTATTTCTTTCCCTCCCGATTTTTTAAAATGGCCCATATCTCGAAAACTAAAAGATGTAGAGCAAACTTGATGAAAAATTCGACTACCCCTAACCGTATAATGGCCCAGCGAAAGGAGTTATCTCTTTACAAAAATTGACCTTGGCGGGGCCTTGGACCCTCGGAAATTTTTAATAAAAATTTTCCACTTCATAATATGGCACGTACATATCTCGAAAACTAAGCGAGATAGAGCAAAACGGACAAACGGAGTGCCCTTATATGCCCTCACATGATATGGGCTAGGTCCGGGGAGGGTCCCGAGACCCTAAATTTGAGTAAATTCTACGACTAAGTATAATTACAGATAAACTGTAGTTTTACAAATTTTTTACTTAAATTTAGATTTGTTAAATTTAACAAAAAAAGTGTTAAAATCAACAAATTTTATTTTAAGCCAAAAAACAGGAATAAATTTGTTAAAGTAACAAATTTTTCTGTTCAGCCTGTATACTTATTATTTTGAGTGTACGAACATGTTTTTCATTTTAATATCCTACCCGTCCAAGTTTTATTTTTTTAAATTAATTTAAAAAAGCTTAAAATTCGGTAACTTTTGACTCCGCTATTTAAGTATTAAATATTGAGCCCCAAAGAAATACTGTAAGATGCAGATTAGATGCAAGAAAAAAGAGACAGAAAAATACAGAAAAAAGTAAATGCGAAAAAGAGACGAATTTTGAATTTTGTTTAAATGTCTAAAAGAACTTTTATATCTGTACGTTTTTTTTTTTTGTCAATTTGTAATAAAAATATTTTGGTACTATGATGATCGAAAAAGTACTATTTGTTAAGGTGGTTGGTACTATTTTGAAAATCTCATTTATCATCCCTGACGTGTTCGCATCCTTTTTAAAAATTTTTTTTATTCGTTTTAAAAAGTACTTGTTTTATTTTGCCTTCAAGAATATTTTAAAAGCACAAATTTCCATCCCTGCTACACATCCCTGTTTTTTTTTGCATTTGCTATTAAATGCCATTTTTACAATTATTTTGTAAAAATGCCATTTTTAATGATCCTTGCTAAAAAAAACTATTTTGACGATTTTTTTTCGACTTTTCATTACAAAAATGCAATAAAATACAGTAAAACCCCAGCTTTTGTACATACATAATTTTTGGTGAAAATAAAAAAAAAAAATTTTTTTTTGGAAAAATATAAAATTCCGGAATTTTTTTACATCAACGAAAGTTTTAAACCTTAAAAATCATACTAATTTATCGCGATTGCAGTTTAGCTATTCAACTGTGAATTCCTTTATTATTGCTTTTTGTTAAAAATATTTCACAAAAACACTTAAATCAACTACTAGTATTTTTAAAAATTTTTGGAATAAGCATGCCATTATTCGTGCCATTTTTGCTGTTTCTTCGCGCCTTTTTTCCCGTAAATTTGAACTTTTTTGTTTCATTTTATACTTGCCCTGGTTATAAATAAATAAAAAGAACAATTTTAAGACTGCCAACCCTGCAACACCCTTAATTTGCTTTGTTTGCGTTTGTTGTTGTCTTCCGTAGCCTGTTTTGAATATGGTGTAGTGTTTTAATGGCAACTTTTTCTTTAGTGAGTGAATGTACTTCCTCTTTTTTCGTCAGACTCTATTAGTATATGAGAAGACTCGATTTGTCAGTTTGAAATTTCAAGTCAATGAAGTCTGTGGTAAACTTCAAGTTCGCGCTGTTACCGCGACTAAAGTTGTCTGGAAAAGATGTAAGTCTCATCCTGATGTTGTTGTTGTTAAATTAAACTGAATAATAATTTTAACAAAATGCCATAGTTTTTCTAGAAGATAAATGCTTTGTGTGTTTTAAAATAATTTTTTTAAAAATTGCATTCATAATTCTACAAAACAAAAAATACTGTTTTTATGTCGTTTTTACAAAAAACTACATTCTTTAGGAAATCTCTTCAGTTTGTTGCATAATTCATAACTTTAACATTTCATTAAACCAAAAAAATATATGGAATGAAGTACTTGAATAAAATAAAGTATTTAACAAAAGGCCTATCAACAAAATTAATGACGGATGAATTAAAAATATTAAATATTTTTAATTGTGAAATTCTCAGTACCTCTACATTTGCAAATGAAAAGAAAAAAAGAATATGTACATGGGCGTACTTGAAAAAACGTTTAGTATCATTTTTGCACATGGAGTTTATTCTTCCTGTTTATCCCATTCTGCTGTGTTTAGTGTGATGTGACGACAATGTATTCTACGTCTGCCACATTGTGGTAAAATCAATAATAACAAATTTCATATGATTTGATAAAACAAAATTCATGCATTAACTGAAGCTGAGAAAATCAGAAGACAAAATAATTGTGTGTTTGTTTTTATAAGAGAAATCTACCCATAAACACAGAGAGTAGGAATAGTGATTAATATTACGGTAATTAAGTGTTGCCGGATGATTTGAGAATCCTTGAGAATAGCGGTTCTATATTTTTTAAATTTTATTTAAAGGTATGTTTTGATAAAATCAATAATAAAAAATTTCATATGATTGGATAAAAAAAAGTTTTTGCATTTACTAAGGCAAAAAAGAGAAAATTCAAAAATATATGTTTTTATAAGAGAAATGTACATAAAAATACAGAGAGTAGGAATAGTGTGAGTACCATTGTTGGTAAAATTGGCACAATAACGGCATTTTTGGCACAATCGACTGTTCAGTGGCGGACTGGCACTTTCAGTACGATTTTGGCACTTTTTTTATAAGAGCACATCCAGCAATTTCGGAGCTCTCCTAAATAAGATTTGGAAATGAGTCATAAAACTGATTGTTGTTTTTTTGAACTTATTTTTTGTTACAAAATATGAACCCTCAGAAAAGAACCCAAAAGCTGTCTCTACAATCTAAAAAGCTGTCTCAAAATGTTAATTTTTCAGGCTCATAAAAGTTTCCAAAATTTTTCAAATTTGTTTGGAAAATTTCGATTTTATACGTTTTTTTTTCTGTGTCATTTCTGACTACACAGGAGGCTCTTTTGGACGGTTTCCTTTCATAGGAAAAAGTGAAAAAAATTATGTTTTTAGAGCTTATTCCAGAGTCATTAATGATCATCTTTATTTGTGCGAGTCTTAATTTTAAAAAATCGTTATCTTTAATGATTTTTCAAAATATTATTAAAGAGCAAAACTGTTAATGCAACCGAATTTATCATTGGATATATAGGTTTTGTTTGAAAATGTTTTTGGTAGGGAAATTAAAACTGAATAAAGAAAGGATTTTTACTTCAAAATCTTTTTTAATTCGCTGAAAATTTGTTATTAAATATAACCAAAAGTAAGATAATTTTTCTTCATCTTAAACATTTTAGATTTTTTGGGTAAAAGAGATATATCAGAATCAAAATTTTCTGTCATGGGAATAATTTCTAAAAGTTAGAAACATAACTTGAAAAAGATAATTCTTTTTTGCATCAATACGCATTAAAATTTACTCATTTTATCATGGATGGTAACCGAAACAAATGCGGTTATCGTAAGGGTAACGATAGTTTAGGTTATTTCGGTAACGGTATTTAAAGGGTAACGCTATTTCATTTATTTCGGTATGGGTATTTTAAGGATAACGGTATTTGAGTTATTTCGGTAACGGTATTTTAAAGATAACGATATATGGGTTATTTCGGTAACGGTAGTTGAGTTATATCGGTAACGGTATTTTAAGGGTCACGGTAGTCAGTTGTTTCAGTGCAAAGGAATTAATTCCTTAAAGCTCTGTGCCTATATGGGCTATATTTCCGATTTTCTCTTCTTTTATCATTTTATAAAAAATTTTGACACAAGTCCATTTTAACCCATTCGAATTTCGGATCGAAACATTAGTTGGCTTTAACGAGACTGGTGTAGGGTATTAAATCGTCGGCATGCCGGACTAACTTTTTTACTCGTTTTTTATTTATTTTTAGATATATCCTAAAAGTATGCTAATTGAAAAATAAAGTATTGTAAATTCATCATGTTTGGTAACCGAACCTATTCGTGTACATATTGGTTAAGGTAGCGTTATTTTAGATTAATTCTGTAACGGCATTTTGTTTTTTTCATTAATGATATTTTAAATTTAGTAGTATTTCAGTTATTTCGGAAACGTTATTTTAAAGATAATGGTAGTCAGTTAAAGGGTTTTCGATCGATAACAGACTTTTATTGATATTGCCTGCGATCCCTGTAAAATACTCTGTAAACACGTGCAATTACCAAAAGCAGAGTATTAAAAATAACGGCAACGGTATTTCGAGGATAACGTTATTTCTTTTATTTCGATAAATGTATCGATATTTCATTTATTTCGGTATCGGTATTTTAAGGATAGCGGTATTTTAGTTATTTTTATAACATTATATTAAGGATAACGGTATTTCGGTTATTTCATTAACGGTGTTTTAAGGGTAACTTGAAAGGCCTTTGAATCGATAGCTTTGTTTTAGAGGTACTGCCTGCCAATCCTGTAAACAACTTATATTTAAAATACAATTTAACCAAAGTTGGTGAAAAGCCAATAATAAAAAAAGAAGAATAATAAAAAAAAGAAGTTCGAAGTTTATATTGTGATCGAAGAATAAATGTTACCGCAACTAAATCCGTTTTCTGTAGTCAGCAGGAGTTATTAATCAAGTTTTTGATATTTTCATTAAAAATTGGCAATTTTTCGATTCCGAAAATGATCCACAATGGTTATTTTTGGTCCTTGGTTTTTTGCTGTATCTCTGTATGTGACTCAAGAACAATTTCCCTTGATACGCTTATTATTCTGAGTAATTTTTAAGTAAAAAAGAAGGCCATTTCGGTTGAAGTATTCATTCCACTCTGTGGAATGGATTTTGTTCCTTGTTTTTTTTTATAATCCTATCCGTTGATTTTTAATCCTATCCGCTGATTTTTAATCCAATTTGCAGCGTAAAGTACTCTCCAGCATTCTGAATGAACCTTTGGGTAACATTTTTTACTTCATTATAGATATTCAAAACTATCATATCACACAAAATTAATAAATGTATTACAAAAAATTTAAATATTTCAACAATATTGTAGAGTACTTAATTATTCGTTGTTAAACAAATAAATTTATTGTTTTCTTTTAAATTTAATTTTATCGATATTCTTCTTTAAATATACAAAACAAATGTGCAAGAAATGAAAGCACACTAGAAAAAAGTCTGGTTACTAAACGTACCTTTGCTCTTTAGTTTAATATTTTCAATGAAATAAAATGTGCTTCTAATCATTTTTATTATTTTGAGTGATATTAAAATTGCAAAAAAAAAAAAAAAAATTGGAAGATCATCATCGTAAAACCAAATGTAGGTATGAATGTGCTTGTACAACTAAATAAATATGCTGTTTTTTAATAAAGAAAATTTAAAAAAATAGCATAAAACAGAATTAAAATTGAACTAGACTTTACGGAGACAAACAAAATGATAATGATGATGTTGTTGATGTTGTTGTGAATTTGCATTTTGATCGATTGACTGGCTGCAAAATTTATTTTAACAACAACAATTAATTGGTTTAAAATAATTATAAATAACAAAAAACCACCAAAGTTGTAAATATTATAATTTGTTTAATGTTCTTGCCATTGACCTTGTGTTTTTTTTTTTATTTTAAAGTCAATTAAAGCACTGTTTTTGTTTATATCAAAGGAAGTGTTTAAAGATACTTCTAAAGGGGATTGAATGGTGCATATTTGACGCGACTTGTCGCACAACCTTCTGATTGAATTTTTGTTTAGATCGTTGGTTTGTTTTGACATTTAAAAGTTAATGTTAACATAAATTGTGTGACAAGTTATTTAATAATTATTAATTTATAATATCTTTAATTATACAAACAACATTGCAAATAACACTTTCTTTAAAGCATAATTTTTCATAAATTTTCTTTGAACTTAGCAACAAGTAGCCCAGATTTTAAGTTCTCACTATAATATTATACATTTTTTATACAGTGCCCGACAAAAGTATTGCAACAGCCCAGCAAAAAAAATTGCAAGTAGTGCTTTACAAACTACTTCTTTTAATGCTTTACAAGTATCCGTGAGTGCATTTTTATTGCTTTTTTGGAAGTTATTCTGAACAATTTCAAAAAGGCACTTCTTTCATTGCTTCCCAAGTATCCCTTATTACATTTTTACAGCTTTTTTAGAATTACTTCTGAACAACTTCAAAAAATCACTTCTTTCATTGCTTCCCAAGTATCCGTTATTACGCCATCTTTCTTTAATTTGAAAAATAATTAAAACAGAAAGTGATATTAATTAATGATCTAGAATCATACTAAAAAACATTCTAAACTATAGAACGAAATTTTCCTAAAAACTGAAAAAAGTCGTATTTTTCCCATATAAACACTTTTGAAATTTTCAATGGATTTTCTCCTCGACTTTTCTTTATTCGATTGCCCCCAAACTTCACATTAATTAGTTTTATATAGAAAGGAAACAAACTGGACCCCAACACTCTTTAAAATCGCATTTTCATTTTATTGGACGCCTCTAATGCACATATTAGTGAGATAGGAACAGCAAAAATATAAACAACTTTTAAAAACGTTATGTTTATAATTGTTTCGTTTTGAGTTTTCAACGTTGATAATTATCCGTGTTGAAAGTTAACGTGCATACGAAAAGTAATGTGTTAGTTTTCGTCTTAAACGCGTTTTTACGCACTTTCAATTTTTTTATGAGTTAACGCATATAGTTAAGCCGAAAACACGGCTACTATTAAATATACAGAATTTTAGTTATATTTGCGTTAAATACTTGTTATTAGAAAATAACAATTTAACCTGCTAAAATCAATCAAAATTATGCTTAGTTATTTGTAGGGTAAAAAATCACAAAAAATTTAAAATTTTCAAAGTTTTTTATTCATTTATAAAATCGAGTCTTCTGAAATAAGCAGTTTACTATTTTTTATAGCATATTTCTGCTGATTTCACCAGGATAGATATAAAAATAAATAAAAATTTATAAAATGGTTTTTAATTACTTGATGTGCCAATACTTTTGTCAAACACTGTATATTTTTGTAATGTGTATAAATCATATAAGCTTGTAGGATAGAACAACATATTATTTGAATTGATAACGTGCATTGGCGTAGTTTAAAGTAGAGATGGGCATGTGAGTGGATTTTCACTGATACTCACGCTCACAAGAGAAACATTTCAAATCACTCACGAATATTTTTTTTTTTGTACTCACACTCACTCAGGTTCACGTGAGTAAACTCCGATTTTACTCACACTCATGCGTGATTCACGCAAATTGATGAAATAAAATCGTTATCGATAAAAATAAAATGCGAAAATAAAAGTAAATTATGAATGTTGAACTTAAAATTGCTATAAATATGAAGTTTTGTATTGTAATTTATTTTATATAAAATCGGAAAAACATTGATGGAAATGTTTATTAAATGCCGAAAAACAAATTTGGTAAATTTCGACTCACGCACACTCAGATAAAAATTTTGCCCACGCACACTCAAATATATTTTTCAACTCACACTAAAATTTTGCAAATTTAACAGTTTTATTTTTGCTGCTCTTATTTTACTAGTATTTAGCAAAAAATCTGCTAATTTTATCAGTTTTTTTCTGCAACATTTTTTCTTACTAATTTCTAGTTGCTTTTTTGCTATTTTTACAGATTTATTTCTATGAGTGTATGTAACTCATGAATTGAAAAAGTTATTACATATCACTGGCGTAACTCCCCCTCATACCCTATATTTTTTTAATAAAAAAATTGTATCAAAGTCTAAGAGTCATTCTGTAAAAAAAAATTATTGAAATCTAAAGGTTTTTTGAAAAGAAAAAGTTCTTAAAATCTACGAAAATATGTTCATACATTCATGTTCATGTAAAATTTTTAGTAGAAAAAAAATCTATTTTTTCTCGAACTAAATTACATTTCATCTCAAATTGTTTGTAAAAAATGTGTAAAAATGTATTTTTATTTCGTTTTTTTTTCAGCATTAAATATTAAAACAAGCACCAGATTTACATAGTTTTGCTTTAGTGTTTTTTACATTTAATTTGATTTGGTTTCATCGCCATCATGAGAAGACGACAAATTAGTAAGCTTATTTATGATTTTTATTATTAAACACTTTTTTCATTTTTATGTTTTCACACATATTTTTTTTACACAAGCTCGTAGTATTGTATTTCATATCATATTTCATTTTTAAAATTAAGTATTTAATATATTTTTAATTTTTTCCTAATTACAATTTATTTATTAACTCCCGTATTCATAAAAACAAAAAGTATGCTACCCAGAACTTGAAAAAGAGAATTCTTTTTTAAATCAACTCTTATAAAAATTTATTCATTCTATAGACACATCTACACGAGAGAGAAAACTCCTAGAGATAGGGCAAAAACACCTCTAAATAGCTTAAATCATTCACAATGGAGACATTTAGAGGTGTTTTTTGCTCTATCTCTATCAGTTTTCTCTCGCGTGTGAATGTGCCTTATGAATCAGTGAATACCTAATTTAAAGGCACATCTACACGGGATAGAAATATCGTAGAGTTTGAGCTAAATTTGTCATCTTTAATTTTGTTGGTACAAATTTTTATCGCAGAAGTTCCATCTCTAAATTAACAATATCTGTTTTTGTAAATTTTTTTTTTATTCTAAAAATTATCCTTGTTTTGTTGCTCACACTTACCATTAATACGAAAAACCACAAAATATTTTTGTATACAATCTGAAAATTTTCCGTACATTATCGACGTTGAAAAAATTTAAAGAGTTAATACTTAACATGCCCAATGTCAAAATTTGTATGGGATTTCGTAACACGTATAGGAACAAAACCAGCCTAATGAAAAACACGCCTACATACAAAATGATATTTTTACTTTGAAATTTTCAAATAAATTTAACTCTAAAAAAGCTAATTTTTTCATAAAATAACGTCATTTCATTAATTTTTAAAAATTTTCATACAATTAGAATTTTATAATTAAAATTTAATTCTCAAATTGAATAGTTTTATGAAACCATAACGCCGAGTTTTAGTAATGTGCATTAATTTCCATACTGAGAGAATTATCTTTTATAATTTTTATTTTTTTTAAATTAATTTTTTATTATTAATATTGGACTACACTCAAAAAAATAAGTTAGTATAAAAATTATTAAAACGTCTTGTATATCAAGTGCACTAGATTTCAGAAATTTTTTTTGCTGAAATTCCGTTTTCAACAAAATTTTTAGTTATATTTTTTTAGCACTAAACTAATTTTGAATTAATGTTTTACTAATTTATTTTGCTACAAAAATTCTGCTGATAACCGCAATTATAGCGTGGACGACAACCAGGTAGACAAGATGTAGATGTCGCAGCTATTCTAGATGTAATAGTACAGACAACGGAAATGATAATTAAAAAAAAAACTATAAAATTTCTATATTTAAATTTTCAGCAAATAAATTAACTTAAGTAAAATTTCTCTACAAATTTTTTTAGTTTTTTTCAGTCTACTAATATTCAGTAAAAAGTTTAGTGATTGTAGCAAGGATTTTTTTCATTCGCAATCGACTAAGTGTTAGCAAAACTTTTGCTGAGATTACTATTTTTTAGTAAAGATCAGGTCGCTGATTTTCAGCAAAACCTTTTGCTGAAATTACCAACTTTTTTGCAAGCACGCTCCTGACTAAAAATTTGCTGACACAGCATCATTTTTTGCTGACTTTACTGACTTTTTTTTGAGTGTGCGAACTTTTTTTATAAATTATAGCTGTATTTTCGTTCATACCTATCAACGTTAAGTATTTATAGCAAATCTACGTTAAACTGATTGGAGTATCAAATTTTTGTAAATAGTGAGTATTTATGATAGTTCCGGTATAATCGAACGTACGTCAGCAAAACTTTTTAGGTAGTAACGCGAAGAAGTTACGCTAGGTGTGAAAATGTATAAACGCTGAGTTTTCAACGTTGATAATTATCAACGTTGTAAGTTAACGTGCATACGAAAAGTAATATGTTAGTTTTCGTCTAAAAAACGTTTTTATGCACTTTGTGCTTTTTTGAAAGTTAACGGATACCCAGGAAAATTTTCTGTTCCAAAGAATCGGTTGTACAATAGCTACTTTTCATTCACAACCCCTTCTACTGTCGATTATAACACCGATTCTTTTTGTTTGAGATTGTCCCAAAAGCAACCCCTTCTATGGCTCCAAAGTGGAACCGGTTGCTCTAGAATCAGTTCTGGAACTAGTTGTGGAACTGATTCTACGTCACCCACACCTTCCATATAGGCTCCCAGGAACTGGTTCCGGAAACAGTTCCATGGAATCGGTTGCAGTGGAATCAGTTGTAGAATGGGTGTGGTTGGCTACCGATTGTAAAAAATTTTCCTGGGTATAGTTAAGTCGAAAATACAGCTTATATTAATTTTTTCGAAATATTCATAAGGAATTTTATTAATAAAATTTTATAATAAGCTTCCCAGGAAAATTTTTTACAATCGGTAGCCAACCACACCCATTCTACAACTGGTTCCACTGCAACCAATTCCATGGAACTGGTTCCGGAACCAGTTCCTGGGATCCTATATGGAAGGTGTGGGTGACATAGAATCAGTTCCAGAACTAGTTCCAGAACTGATTCTAGAGCAACCGGTTCCACTTTGGAGCTATAGAAGGGGTTGCTTTTGGGACAATTTCAAACAAAAAGAATCGGTGTTAGAATCGACAGTAGAAGGGGTTGTGAATGAAAAGTAGCCATTCTACAACCGAATCTTTGGAACAGAAAATTTTCCTGGGTTATTATAAAATTTTATGAATGTTTTTTTTTTTGATTTGAGATCACATAAGTAAACTAGAGAGATGAAAAATTGAAAAAATTCGAAACTTTTTAATTTAATGAATTCCTTTATTACCCAGGAAAATTTTTTACAATCGGTAGCCAATCACACCCATTCTACAACTGGTTCCACTGCAACTGATTCGATGGAACTGATTCCGGAACCAGTTCCTGGGATCCTATATGGAAGGTGTGGGTGACGTAGAATCAGTTCCAGAACTAGTTCCAGCACCGATTCTAGAGCAACCGGTTACACTTTGGAGCCATAGAAGGGGTTGCTTTTGGGACAATTTCAAATAAAAAGAATCGGTGTTAGAATCCACAGTAGAAGGGGTTGTGAATGAAAAGTAGCTATTGCACAACCGATTCTTTGGAACAGAAAATTTTCCTGGGTAGATATATTTTATACATTCGTAAAATGTGCTACAATTTTATTACGCTTTTGCATTTGCTAAGTACTTTTTATTTATCCACTCCAGCTTAGCAACGACAACAACCTACTATAATAAATAAAATAAATGAAATTGCTTCATAGATTTTATGAAACTCTTCATAGGCTGAATGATTTATTCATTGGAGGAGTGCTCTATTAATTTTTATTTTTTTTTTATTAATAAATACAGCATTTATTTACTTCAAATTACATAACCAAAGCCCTGGGGCCATAAATGATTAATAAAATCTACTACAAAAAAAAAAAAATAATTTAAATAAAGACAATAAAAATAAATAATATTAAAAATTAATAATAATAAAAATAAATAATAATAAAAACAAGTAAAAAATACAGTAAAACTATCATATAAAAAATACTGAAAACAATATCTTGAATAATATAAATAGATATTTAAATAAAAATAATACAATTACCAGATTTTCCTAAGTGCAGCAATAATAAAACAAGAAAAAGTCAAGAGAGATAAAAATGGTAGCACAAACAAAAAGCTATAACTCATGAATAGCTACATAATCCTTAAGCTTTCGCCTAAAGACCTGGGGTGAAAAAGCAAAACCTCTCAGGTATAGAGGCAGATCGTTCCCTATTCTTGAAAGCCTAATCTGAAATGATCGCTCGAACATAGTAGTATGATGTGTTGGATAAACCAGTTGGGGGTTTCTTTCCGAGTTGGACAAAAGAAAGTTGTCAACTATATAGTCCGGAAACCCATTAACCATTGCTTTGTAAAAAAATATCAATAACCTCATACCTACATAATTAACAAAAGAGCACCCAAGAAATTGGATTACGTACGGAGTCACATGAGAGCGAAGTCTTAGGCCAAAAACATATCTAATAATTCTATTGAAAATCTTGGTAAACCTATAAAATTCACCGCCTGTGGTACCAGAAAATACCTCGACACAATATAATATATGAGGCATCAACAAGGCATATGCCACACGCATCCTAATTGAGAGAGGCTTATACAAGTCAAGAGAATACAACCTTCTCAACAAGAATGATATTTTCGAAGAAACGTTATTCATATGCGATGAGAAATTTAAATGATTGTCAATTAAAACTCCAAGACACTTAATCTTATCCACAAATTCAACTCTCATGCCATCGAGAGTAACCATTATAGTATCAGTATCGAAACCAAAACCCATTAACTTCGTCTTTCTTGGATTGAAAACAAAACCATTGCCAGAAGACCAAGAAATAACTTAATGTATGATGAAATTTACACCCTCTTCGGAGACATCTACAAATTGCGAATCGGCATAGCAAATAAACTGAACATCATCCGCATAAACGTAAGACTGACATGATAGACCATTCCCAAATGTAAGAAGATCATTCAAGTAAATCATGAACAGCAGTGGGCCAATAACAGACCCCTGAGGTACACCACTGGTTATTGGTTTCGTTAAAGAAAAAGAATCGCCAATCGAAACAAACTGACTTCTACAACTCAGATAAGAGGATATAAGTTTACAAGCTTGTGATGAAAAATCAAACAAATTAAACAGTTTGTCCACAAATTTCGAATGTATCACTCGGTCAAAAACTTTAGATAAATCCAGTGAAAGAAGAACTACATTTTTACTATTATCCAAAAATTTTGTAATCGAATCCGTTAGACCAAGAAGAAGGACACCAGTACTATACCCACGACGAAAGCCTGACTGAGATGAATGTATTAAAGAGTTACTATCAAGGTGTAGGATCATTTGATCCTTTACAATATGCTCAACCACCTTCGAGAGAACCGGAAGGACAGATATCGGACACAAATTATCCAAAGAGTTGGAAAGACCTTCCTTTTTTATAGGTATCATCCTAGCTTTCTTCCAATCGTTAGGAAAGACTGAAGTAGTAAAAATAGAATTAACCAACCGAAGAATATGGGAAGACACAAACGGAAAAACTAAATTAATAAATTTTAATGGTAAAAAATCATTACCTGGAGCATTAGATTTAATCTTCCCCAATGCTGCGCGCAATTCTCCCATATTCACACAACGAAACGAAAAACCACCACCAAAAGCCCCCTGAAAAATTCATTGAATTGGGATTATCATCTATCTGACATGAAACAAAATAATCATTTACCTCGTCAGCATTAGCAGAGATAAAGTGATTATCAGTCTCCAAACAACCATTTCCCCTTAAATAGCTCCACATTTATGAAGAGTTTTAATAATTTTATGAACTTATAATAAACATTGACTTTAATGAAACCTGTTTCATAGATTCTATGAAAACTTTCAATGGACGAGTTCCAGTGACAATTTTCATTGAAACTATGAAGAAATTCATTACTGAAGTGATGATAATTTTCTTAGTGTGTAAATGTGCCTTAAAGCCACAACTACACGGGATAGAAGAGTTTTAGCTACGAGTAAATTTGCCATCTCTAATATTGTTGGCACTTATTTTTTTATCGCAAAAGTACCTTCTTTAATTGTCAGGTATTTGTTTTTACTAAATTTCTATTTGTATTTCAAATAATATTTTTTTCTTCAAAAACTATTGTAATAAACTTTATAGTTTAATAATTTAACAAAATATTTCAAAAAATTTCACTATGTAAAGAAATTGTGTGTGGCAGAAACTGTCAATGATGTAGAGATTACATTTCGTAGTTTTTTACAGAGTTGTATTTTCGTAAAGTCTAGAGAGCTTTCTTTCGCATGTACATAAATGTGCCTTTAGAACAGTTATTGCGCGCTATCTGATGAAAAGTTGGCGAACTTTGTTGAAGCGTTTTAGTTCATAGTACTGTAATGTTAATTTACTTCTGTGGGGTTACGTGCCATGGGAACATCGAAGTAGGATGAAAACTCATACTTATTTATTATTTTTCTAAATTGATGTTGCCGTCTTTGGGGATCGAACCCGCAACCTTATATATAACAATCTAAAGCGTTAACCATTACACCACAACGCCCGCAAATTAAAAATTTTGAAATAAAAATTAATTTTAACAATTATTTTTGTCAAATTAATGTTTTTTTAGTTTGACTCTAGATCACAAATTAATATAACAAATTTAAGGCAAACTCTACGAGATTTCTATCCTCTAAGGCTCGACTTTAACTGACACATTTGTTGTTGATTCCCATATAAAATTTGAATTAAACTGTTGGCTAAATTTTAACTGGACATTCAGTAATCGGGCCTAAATAGCCCTATTGTGGATGATATAAGATATTTAGGGTTGCTTTTTACTTTACCTCTAGCAGTTTTCTCTCGCGTGTAGATATGCGATTATGAAGACAAAAGTATTAGAAGAATACAATTGCTAAATTTTAGATGATGATTAAAACTAAACCACTTACAAATACAATACAAATATAACTATAAATTTGTATCAACATATTGAAGTGTTTACTGTAGCTTTATGTAAAAACTCGTATAAATTATAATAATTATAAGATATTTGTAAATTAAATGCTACTTAATTATGAGGCATTTTTATAATTATTATTAGAATATTTTATTTAAAAAAATGCTATTGTTAAAACTATTTTTATAACACAATTTTATTTTTGTTAGTGTTTTTCGTGTTATTAATGAATGAAGAAGGTTAAGGTTTTAAACATGCAATGAACTTAACAAGAAGCACATTACATTGAGTATTTTAAAGTGTTTTATATACAAAGTTGTCTAGTTTTCATGAAAGGTATCTGCAGTTTAATCAAAATTGGGGCAATACTGATATTTTATTGAAACAAAAAGATGATGAAGGTTTAATGAAGGGTTTTCCAACAGGGAGATGGTACAATTCAATAAAACAAGTTGAATGTGAGATATCAACGAATTTGTTATTTTATTTGAAATGCCTATCAATGACATTTTGTGTGGAATATGACACAGTCGTTCGTGGCTTATGGCCTGTTCACTCGAATAGCTCGTACAGAATGCTGATGCCACAATATCAGCTGTGTCTCACGTAGCACTGAGAGTCTTAGGAATCTGAGTTCAAATCTCAGAAAAGACATTATAGTTTTTTTTA
Organism: Leucophora obtusa; assembly: GCA_949987735.1. Classification (NCBI taxonomy): domain Eukaryota; kingdom Metazoa; phylum Arthropoda; class Insecta; order Diptera; family Anthomyiidae; genus Leucophora; species Leucophora obtusa. Next base: position 211,351,254 of record OX465297.1, read on the forward strand.
AATTAATATTTGTGGATTGATTCAAAATTGAAGACACAAATGATTTTCTGTTGTTGTTAATTTTAAACAAAATATTCAAATTTCCAACCTGAAAAAATTAAAATTTGACTAGAAAATTTAAATCGAGTTTAGCCTAGAGCAAAAGCAATGGGCAGACAAACGTAAGGTCATCGGTTCTAACCCTGTTCGCGATATAAAAAATTGCATACATAACAACAACAAATTTTTGAGTTAATTTTTAGTTAACTGTAATAAAACCTTCAATAAAGCAATCAATTAACACAGTAAAAATTCAAAACTTGTAATTGAATTTCGGTAATTACAACAGTATTAAAAATGAATAGTACCTGGAACTACAAAAATTCGGTTGGAACTATGAATCTGTTTTCTTATTTTAATTAGGAAAAAAAAAATTATTTGAAAAAATTTATGTGAAAACTGGAAAATTCTTTAAAAAATTCTAAAATTTCTTAAAAAATCGCAAAATTTTTTGAACTTTTCCAGATGCTGTTGAAGAATAATTGAAAAATAGCAAACATTTTCGAATTTTCGTACAAATTTAACAATGAATCACAAAATTTTTCGAACATCTCAAGTTTTGCGACTTGCAAAAATCTCTAGAAAATTCCCGCTAACAAAAACCGCAAGATAAGCAGAACTCGGTTGTAAAATGTTACAAAAACTGTTTTTGTAATGACTTTCAAGTAAAAACGCCTTTATAGCATTAAGCCCGATTAATTGAAAACTGGCCAAATGTGCAATTTGACACGGAAATACTACGGTATTATTTTGCAAATGATGCAAAATAGTGGGCGAAGATCAACCTTATTCACCCTGAAAACAGATTCGGTGCTGACAACCCCATTTTTTAGTAGGTTTGAGGTTAAGAAGAAGAATAAACCTTTTTCTCTAAAAATTATAAACACATTAATTTTAAAATCAGACTAGATCTAGTTTCTGTCTTTTTGTATAGATAGGCTTCATCAGTGATTAATTGTCAAATTGTCTCTATATGATCATTTTTTCAACAACCCGTCGGCTGTAGGAATCGAACACATGCTCCTACATTACAAACGTAACTATACTAAAGTGCGACAGCTTAACCATCTCACCCAAGTAAGGCCTTGAATTCAATGTAACTAATTCGTTGTTTTCTTTCCTATTCAGCTTACTGTTATTGTTTTTACTCAGAAGTGATCAATACAAACACATACAAATATTCTATTTTTAGATTTTTGTTTATCTTCCAATCTCCTACGTGTCTCCTTTTTCGCAAATTGAATGGCTCAGTTGCACCAATTGAATTTTTCGGTTGCGACTTCCGAATTATTCTCGATACAACTGAAATTTCGTTGTAACAGTCAAATTAGTCCTGTCTCAGATGGTTTTCTGCTGCCACAATTGAAAAACTAGACCGCCACAACCAAACCATTCGATTGACTACAAATGCAGTTGTCAGCACCGAATCTGTTTTCTGGGAGTTAGTGTATAATATAATATGTTGATCTTAAACGGAACTTCCACACTGAAGGGATGTTAAGAAATTTCTTGCACGGAACCTATATATTTTTATTCGTTAATCAGGCAAAAAACCCGCAATAATTTTTACTTAAAATCTACTACATATGTATGCATATTAAAACAATTGAAAATCAGCTAAATTTGGACTACGTACTTTTCGTTTAAAACAATTGTATTTTCTCGTTTGTTTTTTATTGTCAATTAGTTAACTGACAAAATAAGTAAAAGCAATACATTTTTCGTTTATTTTAATACTCAATATACTATAAGAACTGTTTGTTTTTAAATGTTTACTAAATATTTGAACTTATACCGAAAGTCAGTATTTTATGTATTTTATTTATTGAATGACTGATAGAAAATTTTTATATTATTTAACCTTTCTTTCTTTGTAATTTTACTACTTATTTAATTAAAAACAACATTACTGATAAACTTTTTAAATATTTATTGAATCTATTGTGCCCCACAATTTGTGAGTGCCGGTCTAATCTTGGCTCAAATACAACAGCTCTTAAGGGTAAATTTTCTGAAATTAAATTAAGAATATTATTTCTAGGCCTAGAAAAATAATATCAGAAAGTTTCATCAATATTCGCTTAGGAATATCTGCTATATTAATATGTTCAAAAAAATTAAAATCTCCTAAAATTTGACCTCTAACCTTACACAGCGGCAATTTAGTGTATTTATATTTTGCCCTAATTTTCAGGATTGAAGTATTTAATCTTGTGTTGTTATATTTCGGCCTAAATTATTTGGAATTAAAAGAAGAAAAAAGAAAAATTTGCGTAAAAGCTAAATAAATGCCAAAAATCACTGTTTTCCCGAAATCCGCTAAAATTAAATCTCTACCCCAGCCAAATGAAAAAAGGAATTCCTACAATTTTTGTAGTTTTTAATCTTTAAAAAAATTTTAAAAATGTAAAATTTTAGATTTGAAAACAGTGTTTAAGAATTCTGACCTTTTTGGCACTAATTTAAAACGAGTTTGCTTTGCACATGATAAAAAATACTTTTCAATTGAGTACCTTGGAGTTAATAAAATAAGAAAATGTTTTTGCATTACATTATTTCTACAAATTTCAAAATTTGGGCTCGAACTTCTTGATTAAGCGTTCTGTGACACATATAATAACTTGGTTTTTTTAACCGATTTTAGTTTTTATTGCCTTATTAGAAAGCTAATTTACTGTTTATTACGATTTTTTAATCTTTTTAATTCAAGATTAATTTAAAATATTAAAAACTTTAACAAATTAAAAAAAGTCATATTTTTCCCATGTATACCGTTTTTCAAACTTCAGGGCCATTGAGGCACGTGTTCCTCTTATCCGATTGTCCTAATTTTTTGGGAGACGTGGTTTTACACCCAAATACATATTTTAAGGGGGGGGGGCACAATTAATAACTCACCCTACTGTACACTGTAGTGTACAAGGGTAGTGAAAGAGTCAAAATATATTCTTGTTATTTCATTTCAACTACCGAACCGATTAAAAACCGATGTGAAAATTTAGATGTTACTGACACTTTAGAAAACATATTATTTTCTATTGTTGATTATACATGAATGGATGTCACTACATTGCCAGATCTGTCAAAACGATAGAGTAGTATAAGGGTAATAATTGTGGTAAAACTTTTGCTGTTGTTTCTCTTTTTTCTTTGATATTTTAAATGTTTAATAATGCTCCTAGACGATAACAAGAAATTCTCATTGAATTTATAATTTAACTTAACAAATATTTCTAGAAATCCTAAAAACGTCGTACGCTGACGATTTCCTTCGGCAAGAATGAAATCCGGATAGGGACATGCCTGATTATGTTTCACAATTTGTTAAATAAGTTTTGGGATTTTAGCACATTTAATTCCTTTAATGCAATCTTTACAAGGTTTGTTTTTTATTTGATTGTCTTTATATTAAACCGTACACTTTTTATTTTGAAATTTTAATTTTTACAATTAGTGAGCAAAACGGCTGTAAACTAGTGTTTTCATATGATTTGTGAAGATATTTGATCCACTAGCAAAAGCTTAAATTTCATTTAACTGACAGCAAATGAAGCGTTTATTTGTTAATTTATTTTAAATAAATACATAAATAGTGTGTTTTAGAAGTCTTTAAAACCATTTGGTTTCTAATTTTACTAAGCTTCATAAAAGTTTTTCGATTACAACATATTTGTCTTCCAATATTTTTTTGTCAAAATTATAAAGTTTTGCTCATAAATCATCTCGATTACGGATTTCAAAGTGATCCGCTGTTATCACGTTTTTAAATACAACTAAATTTTTCAATTTGTTTAATACGGTTAATCGAGTTTGAACAGTCATATTTTTAGTACTTTAGTTTGAAATGAATTGAATACGTTTGTGCACCTCAAATGGGCTTAACACACTTTATGGAATAGAAATTCAAAATACGAAAAAAATATAAAATTAGAGAATACTCGTAATAGCAAAAGGTGTTTTCTGCTAAATAAATGGAGAATAACATAAAGAATTGACATCAAAAAAAGAAAACAAATAACTGAAAACAGAAAAAAATGTGTTTTAAAAATATTTCTGCACAAAACCAAATATCATTTAAACAAGTATTTGAGCATTAGTTGAAATTTTATTTAGTTGATTTCGGTCGGCGCCAGACGAAGTAATAAATAAAATGCAAGTGCAAATATAGATTAATACGAAATTATTTAAAAAACCAAATACAAAAAGAAAAAAGTAACAAAATAAAAAGGTTTTCCTATCAAAATTTCCTTCTGAGAAATTTGTACTCAAACGCCTTAAAAATGGATGCAATATTAAGATGTGAACATATATTTTTTGGCTCAAGAACCTCGAAAGGATATTCACCTTTACCCTCTAGCGAAGAAGGTAGGACAAAACAAATGTTAGAAACTTAAAGTACATTTTATTACCTGGCAGATTATCGCATAACTTTCATTGTTGTCAACAATAAGAAATTGAAAAACGTTAAATCTACCTTGACTTAGCGTTTTTTAAAACAACGTTATATTATTTTTAATAGTGTCAAATATAATTTCATGCAATTATAATCTTTATAGACGTTAAATTATACAGTGTAAACGATCAAGATTACAAAACGTTTAGATTAAAATCATAATATGTGAGATTATAAACTCAATGTTAAAACTCTCTAACGGATAAGAAAGTATAAGGGCCCCATTGATATAAATACTTGAGGACAGACATACATTAACCCCCGTTGACGTTATCACGTGAACGTGATATGAAATGTATTGTATTAAGAAAATCTAAACAAAACGGGTGCAAAGCTTTAATTTTTGAAGAATGTTATAAATTTTTGAAATGGTTGCAGAACACCTTATACTACATTAGCATAGGTTCTAATTTGTGTTCTATAACCGTTCTTCTTATATGGAGTTTGACCTAAAAGCAATAGGTTCTTTTCCTCCAAACTAGAACAGGTTGCTTTAAAACCGGTTATATAATAGGTTAAAGAACTGGTTCTGGCACCGTAAAACCTTACATTTTGACTTTTGGAATCAATTTTAGAACCGGTTTCATGGAACCAGTGATAAAAGCACCTGTTCTGGAATAAATTCTGCGGTAATGGGCTCTAAAAAATTTTGCTGGGTACCACTTGTTTCAAAACTATTTAGAAGAAAAACCTGCTGCTGTTTTTATTTATTTCTTGTATGAGTCGATAACAGTCTGAATACTCAAAAGATTTTCTTTTATACAATACTTTTTTGACAGAAAGTTTTAAAATCATTATATTTGTGTAAAGTATAAACACTTGTGTGGTAATGTAAAAGTGGCTGTAATAAGTAACAAGTCGTTTTTTGTGTAATTGCTTGTCGTTCGACCAATTACAAAAACAAATGCACAAACAAATGTGTGGCCCCTTTATATTGTAAAGAGTGCACCACTAAAAAATGTAATACAGAGAAGTTTTGCTCGTTTTTTGATATTAAAGTTCTTTTTAACATTTCTGTCCGGAACTTTCTGAACTTAAGATGTTTTATGCCTAACGTTAGCTTTAACTCTGCGCACAAAAGTTCCCGAACATTGCACGCAGCGTGGCCAGAAATGTTTGCAATTCCCATTAGTAGTTTATCCACTTCACCTTTTTGGCTTTGGTTTCGTTCCTTGGTCCTTTTGCTTGACCCGTTCTGGGCGTTCTTTCAATTATTAGATCCTTATTGAACTTTTTGATCACTCTTGAAACACATTGCCTGGTTACCCGTAGTTCAGTTGCAATTTTTTTATACATATGTAAGTCCACAATGGATTATTTGCATAGTTTCAATAATTTTTTGTGCACTTGTCTTTGATTCTCCATTGTAAACTAATAAACCACTCGAATTTGACAAACCGATGAATTTTGAATTCTGACGTATTTCTCAAAGATCATTTGATCAATAAAAACCATTTTAATAAAAGGTGGAGAAAGTTAGTAAGAAAAATGTGTGTTACACTTCTTAGCATTATTGTTACATTTCGAAGGTTGCCAATTTAATATATAAGGCGATTTTTTCTTTCTAGCCTTTGTTTTATTAAGATTTATATCCGAAATTTCAGTTTTAAAATTTTTTTTCGCATTAAAAATGTGACTTTTTTCATGAACAGACTTTTTTATTGCTGATCCAGTTTAATACTACATTTACACGCATGCATATTTAGTTTTTTTTTTTTTTTAACAATGATTACATTAATATTTTAAACGTTTAAACGCGTGTACGTTAAAAAAACTGTCAAAAATGTTTATCTAATACGAAAACTTAACAAAAACGCGGCTACACTCATAGAAATAAATCCGTAAAAATAGCAGAAAAAGTTACTAAAAATTAGTTAAAAATGATGCTGCAGAAAAAACTGCTAAAATTAGCAGATTTTTTTACTAAATACTAGTAAAATGAGAACAGCAAAATTAAAACTGCTAAATTTACAGAATTTTAGTTATATTTAGGCTAACTTTTAGTTAATTGAAAATAGCAAATTGTACTGTAAAATCTGCAGAAAATTTTGCTAAATATTTGTAGACTAAAAATAGCAAAAATAAACTGTTAAATCTACAAAATTTTTGCTATTTTTAAGCTAAATTTAGTTGAATGCAAATAGCAGTCTATTCTGCTAAAATCAGCAGAAATATTTGCTAAAAAATTGTAAACTGCTGTTTTCAAAAGGCTCGATTTTTATTTGCATTTAAAAAAAAATCGAAAAAAAAACTTCCAAAATTTTAAATTTTTTGGTGATTTTTTAGGCTACTAATTATTTAGCAAAATTTTTTGCTGATTTTAGCAGGTTAATTTGCTAATCTCCATTTACAAAAATTTATCTCATATATAACTAAAATTCTGTATATTTAACAGTTTTAGTTTTGCTGTTCCTATTTTACTAATATATAGCAAAAATAATCTGCTATTTTAGCAGTTTTTTTCTGCAGCATCATTTTTAACTAATTTTTAGTAGTTTTTACTAAATTTTTTACGGACTTTTTTCTATTAGTGTAGCAGAGTAAAAATTGCAATATTTTTTATGCAGCAGATTTTTAGCATACTTTTATATTTGGTAATTTAGCAGATTTTTAGCATAATGAATATTTCTCCAATTTTGTAATTTTTTGTTTGGCATACTTTTAGCATATTTTTCATTTTTCACAATTTAGCAGAATTTAGCTTATTTTTTTTGGTGATTTAGCATATTTGAAACGAAAGTTTCTGGCAACACTGCGTATGAGTGTCATTAACAGTACTCGTATAATCAAATATTAAGTATACGCAATAGGTGCGAAAACATCTAGAGTGAGCAGAACGTCACTGAATATTTGAATAATTTGGGGTATTTAGAGTTGTTTTTTTTCTCCTCTAACTCTAGCTGTTTCCCCAATCGTGCTTTTGTGCTGTTAGAATTGTACTTGAAGCGTTACAAAAACAAAAATACCACCATAAAATTTTAATTTGTTGGCAAAATTATACTAATAAAAAACTTTATATTTTGCGACTTATTTTCATACTACTTCATAAGAATTTCTTTTAAACAATATTAATTTTTATTGAACTTAAACGAAGTGAAACACGTGTTTGTGACAATTGCAAAAATTTCTTCGTATTATAATTAGAAATCCATATGACAATATATCTATAAATTACTCTTAATCACATGTTTATACAATTTTACAAATACAATGTACTCGTAAGTATTATTCACTCACGAATCATTTACATTGAAAAATAAAATTAGGCAATCGAATATTTCAGTAAATATTTACATATATTTCTATTTAAAAATTTCCTTGCCATATCGACAATACTACAAATTGAATACAACTCTACACAATGTTGCAATGTCTGTTTTCTGATTGGCGGGACGAATTTGACATCAAAGTAGATTTGATTAAAGGCCCAGTATCACTTTAAAGTATCTCGAGTAAAATTGTAAAAAGAAGGTAGAACCTTCAAAAAATATTTTATTTTCTATAATTAAGTATGTACCGCATTCTTTTGCATGACTAATTGTAATTTCTTTTAAACGCAAAATAAATTGTTGTTTATTTGATATTGATTATTATTTTCAGTTGTTTTTTTTTTCCAAAAGTTTTAAATAACAAAAAGGAAGTACATATTTTATTATTAGTAGAAATCTAAAAACAAAAGTAAGATAATCAATGTTGATAACAATGTAAATAATATTCCGCTTTTGTTATTTTGGTAATAAAATCCTCCATAGAAGTGAAACATTATATCTGTTATATTTACTATACCGTGGAAAAAAAACAAACGCGTTTCTATTGCACAAATTGTGTGTAAATTATTGTATTTTCGGTTATTTCGGAATGCCGCAGGCACCCCCGATAACGACGTGGAATAAACCTATTATTGGATTTTTTATTAGATTTTTATTGGATTTTTATAATCTCTTTGTTAATAAATACATAAAAAGCTGATAATGTGTAAAATCACACAATAACTAATAGCAAGATGAAAGAAATGTGATAATTGTTTATTAGAGTTTGCCAAAGTAGATAATATATACTACTATAAAATAAATATGTAGGTAAACTGTGATTGGTTAATAGAAAATTATCACACCTCAACAAGCCTTCTGCGGTTTGAGATTTGCTCGACCATTCACATTGCCTCCGATGCCCTGATTTTAAATCAGGCTTTTGAACGTTGAGAAATAGGTTTATTTAAGGATTATTTGATTCTGTTTAGTAAATAGTGCAGCTTTATTATGATTTTAAATATAAATAAATAAATATTAAAGTGCTTATGCATAAAAATTTTAAAATCTTATAAAATAAATTTTGTATAAAATTATTTTCGTTGTTATTGCTTTGTGTGTTATTTTAAAATTTCTTTGCACATTTCATTGCATTTGTAGACACTAGATTAGAAGCCATTTATAAATTTAAAAAGTGATAATGCATATGGCTCCAAGAATTTAATTTAATTTCGAAAATAGCGTATCCAGATAAATAAATTCAAAATTACACTCTCAGAACAATTCCGTTCTGGCAACGGAATTTTTTGCCAACCGAATTGATTCAGTTGCAGCAACCGAGCCAATTCGGTTGGAAAAAATTCGGTTGTCACAACGGAATAGTTCTGAGAGTGTAGACAACAATATTTGTGATGTAGTGCATAGCAAAGTAAGGGGTGGTCCAACCAAAACGCACGATGTTAATTGTAAATAAAATATGATAGAAGGATCTATGACAATTATGTGTGAAACAAAATATCGGCCAAATGATCTCCACGGCTTCGGTGGCATACCTCTATCCGATGGTCCATATTTTCAATGACTCTGAGACATAATTGAGGTTCAATGTCGTTAATGTGACGAATTATCTCATCCTTTAGCTCTTATATTGTTCTTGGCTTATTGACGTACACTTTTGCTTTTATCCCCAAAGAAAGAAGTCCAACGGTGTCAAATCACATGATCGTGGCGGCCAATTAATATCGCCACGACGTGAGATAACACGGCCCTTGAATTTCTCGCGCAAAAGAGCCAATGTTTCGTTGGCTGTGTGGCAAGTGGCACCATCCTGTTGCAAGCACATATCGTCCAGGTCCATATCCTCAATTTCTGGCCACAAGAAGTCCGTTATCATCTCGCGATAGCGAACACCGACGACGAGTCGAGATTGTCGGCTCTTCTGCCACACTATCGCAAACAACAGCAATGTTTTCTGCAGAATGAACTGGACGAGCATGCACAGGTGTTTTCACATGTCCTGCAGACCCGGTTTGCTGAAATTTGCGCACAATTCTCCCGATTTTAGACACATTTGGTTGATTATGCTGACCAGTGAAGTGCACGAATTGCATTTTGATTTGAACGCCCATTTTCGTAAAAGGCTTCAACAATCTTAACGCGCTGCTCAATTGTGTACCTCTCCATGGTTGAATTTGTCAAACACTGAAACAAAGAAATGTCAAATTAAGTTGGGCAAAAAACTTGACGTTAAGGTGTGACTCACAATTAATATCGTGCATTATGGTTGGACCACCCTTTAGCTTAGTACGCCGAATTTCCGAGTTCAAATCCCGAAATTACCAAAAATTTAAAAAAAGTTTATTTTTTAAATAAAATATTCATATAGTATAGCAAATATGGAAAAGAAAATTTAAAGTAGTTGATGGGTGTGTGAACTATGAATCTGAATGGCCTGGTTCAGTACCTACAAAATAAAAAAAAAGGTTTTTAATTTCAGTGAAATTTTGTGGAAAGTAATAATATTTATGTGGAATATAATATTGATTTTGACACGACTAAAAATAAAAATTGACAGTTACTTTCGCTAAAAATACATGGAAAACGAAAACAAATTTTCGTTACATTGCTTTCGTTTAGACGATTTTCGTAATACATAAACTACAGCTAAAATAAAAATAGTTGTCGTAACCACCAGAACTGATTTCTGGGTGTAATACTCATGTCCATCCATCACAATAATATATTTTTTTGAATAATACGGTTATTTTTTTAGAATTAGTTGTATTTTCGATCATACTTATCAACGTTAAGTATTTAACGCAAATCTAAGTTAAACCGGTTAGAGTATAAAATTTTTTTTCAACAGTTACGATGCATCTCATACTGAAGGTTTTAGAGTTAACTAATAGTTAACCCAAAAATTTGTTGTTGTTTTGTACACAATTTTTTGACATTTTATTTTGTTTAATATTTAAAGTTGACCCTACATTATCAGACCCACCAATAGTGTTTATAATACATATTTTTGGTATAATCGACGCCAAAAAGTTACGTTAGGTGAGAAAATGTATCAACATTGTTAACTATCCACGTTTAAAGTTAACGTATTTACATAAGAAAAGTAATGTGTTAGTTTTCGTCTTAAATACATTTTTATGTACTTGTATTTTTTTTTTTTTTCTGAGTAACGGATATAGTTAAGCCGAAAACACAGCTATGGTTGTTTTTATTGCTTTCTGAAATCTGTAAACTCCTTAATTAAAATTGATAAGAATGAAGTATACAGCGACCAGATATGCTGGGCTAAATATAAATATATAACTTACCATATTGATTTCTCGGTATTGAGCAGTTAACAAAATATTACTTAAAGTGTATACGGGTGTTTCTATATCAGTATTCCTAATCCAACTGTCCGCTTAATTTCTTGTCTTATCTAGGAATACCTACGTGCATGATTAAAAGTCACTTAAAACTAATAGAAAAATATTAGCAGGAATATGTTTAAATTTCCATAAGTACTTTCTATTACTGGGAATTGTATGAATAAATATTGTAGTTTTAAAAAAAGACTGAAGAAAACAAATAATATAAAATAAATATAAATAAAATAGCAATAAATAGTAATTTACGTCAGTCACCAAAACTTTTTGATTTTAGATATATTTCCCTCATTTGTTTTGATCACTAATTGAACTTCACATAAATGGCATCTAATTTATTTCATTGATAATATAACCTCCGTTTTTTTAATTTTAATTTTTGTTGTCAACAAATTGTAATCAGACAAAAATTATTGATAATATTGATGATAAACATGTACTTTTTAAATATTAATAGTACATGTGCTCAAGCGAGAATAAAATTAATCGTACTTGCGATTATGACCTTGCAGATTTTCCAATTGATAATATTGAAATTGATTAACTTTTATTATCTGCAGATAGTTGAGTCAACAAATATTTAAGAACGAGTATCGAAAATTGAATGTTTATGCGAGTGTGGGATAACTCTCTTTTATGTTGCATTTACATCTGCACCCAAATCCCGAGATTTCGACTAAATTTCAGTGAAAATCTCATGTGAAATCCCAAGATTCCCCATATAAAAGAAATCCCGTAAATTTGCGAGATTTCTAAGAAATCTCATGAAAATCTCACAAATGTGGAGACTTTTACAGAATACAATACTGCGTTTCGCTTAATTTGTAGAGTTTTTGCATGAAAAAGTGGCAACGATGGTCAACAGCAGACTAAAAAAATAACCTAAAAATAACACAATATAATGAAATAAAACAATTATTATAAATATAATAAATATAACTTTAGACGTAATGGAAATGTATTAATGATTATAAAAAGTGTTGCGTGGTTCTAATTTTTGCTTCCCGCGAAGCATAACTCTGAAGAAAGCATTGGGAAGTGCATGTCTTCCTTCCAGCAAAATAATGCAAATTGTACTCCGCCAATGAATAAAATGGTTTTTAGAAATATTTATTTTGAGGTTATTTTTTTATGGTACTTTGTTTACAAAAAAAAAAATGCAGTTGTCAAATCGAAAGCTCACTACTGTCACAAAGTGCAGATGTAAACGGTCAAGATTTCCGGTCGGGATTTGCATTGAAATCTCGGGATTTGAAAACAGATGTAAACGCAACTTTATTCAAGTTCAAGTTGTAATTAAATTAATTTTTTTTACTAAAAATCAAATCTAATGTGAAAATTATACATCACATTTATAAAAAATTATACAACATATATTTTCGAGAAGTGTTTCTGAATTTAACAATTTCAAGTTGTTTAATTTAGCAAACGCTTACGCTATATTAACGAAATGTTTAGCTAAACAAACAAACCAAGTTAAATAAATGCAAGTCAATGCACATGGATTTTCTCGCCAAAAAATACATATAAATTTAGCCTTCCTAGGGTATTTTTTTAAGCACGATAGAATTTACGAAAGGGTTAACTGTCAAACGAACTGTCATACTGACATTTGTGATCAGTATATTCTGGCAAATCATCATGAATAGATTCACGCTTGAACAATGCTACCAAATTATCCAGATTTACTTTGAAAATCAGTAATCAATTCGCTCAACTTATAGACGCAGTGTTGTTTTAAGCGATGAGGCTCATTTTTGGCTTAACGGGTTTGTTAATAAACAAATTTTCTGCATATTGAGTGAAACCAATCCACAACAGACCCTACAGACTCCATTACATCCAGAAGAATGAATGAACCCGGATCTCGCATTACGGTCAATGGAGATGGTTACCACACCATGATCAATGATTTTTTTTTTGAAATACGTGCCATACGGCGACCACAAACATCGACTTATTGAAATCAAAACTTGGCGATAAGTTGATTTCGAGAAATGGACCTGTTAATTGGCCTACAAGGCCGTGCGATTTGACACCTCTCGATTATTTACTGTGCGGCGAAGCGAATTCACTGGTTTATGCTGATAAAGCAGCAACAATGGACGCCTTGGAGGCCAACATTATTCGTGTTATTCGTGACATACGGCCAGCAATGCTCGAAAAAGTCGCCCAAAATTGGATGTCCAAAATGCGCTTCATCAAGAACAGCCACGGTGGCATATGCCCGAAATCATTTTCAAATGTTAATGCCATGTATTGATCTTTGGATTATAAAAATTTTTTGGTTAGTTAAAAATTACTTGCAATAAAAACTGCTGAAATTAGATTATTTTTGCTAAATATTAATAAGATAGGAATAGCAAAAATAAAACAGTTAAATATACAGAATATTATATTTGAATTAAATTTTAGTTAATACAAAATAACAACTTAGCCTGCTAAAATCAGCAAAAAAAATTTGCTAAATAATTAGCAGACTAAAAATTCGGAAATAAGTTTAAAATGTGTGATAAATATTTGATCTTTTAATTGGTAACTGAAAGATTTCTGTTTGATTTGAGATCATGTTAGTCTAATTGAGTTGTTAACATGTGTTTGTGTGCTTTAATTAAATATAAATAAATCATCATCAAATATTAACCCATAAAGGCATAGGATACTGAAGATGGGTCTATAGCGGGACTCGAAAATACGTATTCTATTCTTATGGAATTTTTTCAATTTTTCTCCTCTGTGGTTTACTAGTATGATCTCAAATCAAACAGAAAACATTCATTTAAAAGTTTAAAATTTAAAATTTTTTTTCGATTTTTTTTAATGCGAATAAAAATCTGGCCTTCTGAAATCAGCAGTTTACTATTTTTTGTATCAAATATTTTTGTTAATTTTAGCAGGATAGACTGCTATTTATATTCAACTGAATTTTACTCAAATAACAAAAATTGTATATATTTAACCGATTAGATATTTAGGGCTAAATGGGAACTAAACTAAACTAATTTTTCAAAAATACATTACCTGGTTTAAAAGTTTAGAAAATATATGTGCGGAAACCAATTTTGACATTCAATTTAGTTTTATAAAGATTTGCAAATTTATTTTATTTTCGCGCAAATTGATGTTGTTACAACAACAAATAAAAGAAATTATTTATACACAAATATTTAAAAAATATATTTATTGGATTGGAAACTGTTTACAAATTTTTTACTAACTTCTTTATCTGAGAGTACCTGTTGCACAAAACTTAAATGCATTTGACTATTTATTATTTGGCAATAATTATTTATTTTACTTTTTTTACATACATAAATTAAATACAACGTAACACGGAATATTACATTAATAATTTTAATTGTGCTTGCTGAAACAAAAATAAAATAAATCTTATGAATATGTATTGGAGCACCAATTGTGCAAATGTGTTTTTTTATCGCTCTTTGCACATAAAAAGTGTTTTTGGTTAATTCTTTTCCAACCATGATTCCTTTTTAAGTTTGTCGTAAATTATCAAAAACATTAATAAAACCCCATAAAAGTCAAGAAAAAGTTAGAAAAATGCTTTAAATACCGCTTTTCGTCTCAAAATTTTAAATACAATAAAAATTTTAATCTCTCATCAACCGAGAAAATTGTACTCTTTAGAAAAGTGCGTAAGAAGGCACAATGTTATCCACTTCGTGTAGGTGTGGCAGACTTATTGTTATAATTGGATATCTTGCCCGGACAGCCAAAATAGCTTACCCAACACTATTTTGGATTTCCGGTTTTTGATAAAAATATATAGCCCTTGATGAATTGTATCATCTCACAAAATTGTATCACTCTAGGAAGCACTGATACATACCCAGTGTATAAAATCATTACCAGATACCTACGTGATTATGTTACTACATATCTGGTAGTGGTAACTATAGTTACTTTTAAGTAAATGAATTTTCTTTTTAGTTTGACTCTACTTTTACTTTTCTTATTAAATTTCTTGTTAATTTGATATGGTGATGCCACGTAAAATAATGAGTTATGCTTACACAAGCATACGAAAAATCACAAAATATGGCGTTACCTTTATGCTTACAAGTATTGACAAAAATAATGAGTCTAAAAATAGATTTTCAAAAAACTGGGGGGCGTAACTCGATTCGAAAAAAAATTTTCGAATTCGTAAATTTTGTACCTTTCGTAAAAAGAAAAGTTTTAGCAAAAATCTTGCTTTTTGAATTTTTGTGTGTAGTGCACAAGTTTTAGGATAAAAATTAATTAAAAAGTTAAATTTTTATCCAGAATTATATTTTTAACAATATTTACAAGATTTACGAATTCGAAATTTTTTTTTCCAATCGAGTTACGCGGTTATCCCCCTGGTTTATAAAAATAAATATTTTCTTAATGAAAATGTTTTTAATTCTTGTTCGAGGCCAATTATTTCCTTATTATGAAATAACATAAGTACTTTTTTCAAATACCCTGACATTTTTCTTCATCAGGATATTATCCTAATAAAAACTTCACAGATTTTTCGCTTTCAAAATTTTCTACACCTTCAGGAATAAAAAGACGATCGTTTCGGGGACCGTTTTGTCATGGCAGGGTTAGTAAATTGATTAAAACTACCCGGTTTTAAATCTCCTTGTCAATTTATACTTAGTTTAGAATTTAAGGGAAAATTTATAGACAGAGCAAATAAAACTTTTGTCTTAAATATTATTTAAGTAAGAAATTTCGTTTGAAAATTTCTTACTTAAGTAAAATGTTTAAAAAAATATATGTAGCCACTTATCACAGACTAAAACAAACACAAAAACTATTTTGGAAATCCTGGAATTCCCGAGAAAAAAATCACTACTTTCAATTCCTACGAAGAAAAAGCTTGGCGAGCGATTAAAAACACATTTTCACATTGTAAAAATTTCATTAGTGCTCTTTATATGCATGTTCTTTATATGCTTACGTAAATTAATGTCAGTACCTGCATATCTACGGTCGATCAGTAGAGGATTTGTAGTTTCAGTTGATCGGTGAAGCTCATAAACAAAGGACTCTTCTTTTATTTAAACATAAACAAGGAAAATGTGCAAGGTTATCTTTTGTGTTCTAAAATACAAATAAACAATTTAGTAGACTGTGGATAACAAATATTATGGGGGATTTTTTTTTACAGTTTTTAGGAAACTTCATTCATAATATCAATTAAGCGGGGTTTACATTATCTGATATTTTTTATCTGATTGTACGTTTTTAAAAAACTTCAATATGTAACATATTTACACCATCAAGTGCAAACAGATGAAAATAGCTGGTACCATCGGATTCTCATAATTTTATGAAATATTTCAAAAACAATCTGACTGTCAATATTTCAGTCGGATTTTCTGTACATATCAGACATAATGTGTTTACACTACACTCAGATAAAAAAGTTGGTAAAAAAATTTGTAAACACCCAGTCAGAAAAATACAAACGGGAAAGCGGTGGCAAAGCACTTTAACAGGTGGTACAAGTACTGGCAAAAAGTGCTTTCCCATTCCCAAAATGATAACATCATTAGACAAAAGGACCGGCTGTTCAAAAAGCGCCGGAAAAGCACTGGAGGAACAAAATTTTTAAACGTTGGCAAAACGCTGGCAAAACCAATAAATAGGTGGTCTGGAAATATATTTTCCAAAATAAAATTAAAAAAAAGTTCATATGTATTTTTTTTTGGTCCTGCCGTGATTTGAACCCAGGCCGTCAGATCGGCAGACGATTGCTCTACCCACTGAGCTAACGAGACATATAATATTTAATGGCTAAACACATAAATGAGTGATAATAGCTGGACAACTACTGGCTGTGCCAAAATGCTAGTACTGGCAAACAATTTTTTGTAACTAGTATGCCAGTGTTTGGAGGGCAAAAAAAGTTGGGCTTGAAGGAGCTTTCCCACAAACATAAAAATTGATTTTATAAAACAAAAAAAATTTTAAATTAAAAAAAATCCAAAAAAAATTTTTCCTAGTGGTATGCCAGTGCTTGATTTTTTGTACCACTGGCGATTTCTGACTGGGCAGTTATCAATAGCACTTTACTATTTTTTTTACTGATTTTTAGTAAAAAAAATTTTTTAGTAATAATTTTTGCTATTCTCTTATTACAAATTATGGAGTTTTTTACTAATTTTCGTTGCTTACTTCAGCAAAACATTTTACTAATTTTTCAAAACCGAGTGCTAAACTTAGGAAAAAATATACTAATTTTACAACAAGTGGATATGTACTTTAAAGAAAATTTATTTACAAGAATTCGTTGATTTTTTAGAATTCTTGTTTAGTTTATATTTGTTATTATTGATATATTCTTAGTTTGGAAATAAACTCAGAAAATTTTATTGTTCTCCAATGCATAAAAAGGTAATAACTGGAGAACCGTTTTCAATTTTTACTCCAAATTTAAAGTATGTTGCAGTAATTATATATTTTTTACAATTGAATTTTGATTTTAATTTTTTTTTAGATTTTACAGTTTTTTTATTTTTTAGTACACTTTTTTGCTAATTTCAGCTAATTGATTTTAAATTGCAGTTTGCGACAATTTACTGAAATTTAGTAGCGTATACTAATTATTTATACTAATTTCATTATACTAAAATTATATTTATTTAAAATTATTTATTATTTAAACTGATTTTAGCAATTAGCCCTGTTTTATTAAGACATAAGAATACCACCTGATTCATCATAATATAAAGTTGAACAAATATTGTTTAAAAATTCAGCAAAATAATTATATTTTGAATGCAAAAAAAAACATGGGGTATTCTCATAAACACATGCCAATAATTTCGTTCAAAAATTTGTAAAGAGGTCAGTGGTCTCGTAGATAAATTTGATAAATGTAGAGAAAAAGTTTAATCAAAAATAACGTAGGGGATTTACACATTGTTTTCAATTTCCTTTCTTTTTATTCAATACGTGAAGATTTATTTTAAGAAATTTGTGGTATACCTATACCACTAATGATTTGTCACTTGCTAAAAAAATGAACTAGAAATAATTTCGCTGTCTATTGATTACAATAAATTACTGAAGTAAATTTCTAAAATTATACAACAATCGTATAACTTTCTGCGTAATTGATGACAATTACGTTATTTACCCACTAAGTTTTTAAATTCATTAGTTTTTAAATGTATTAGTTAGGAAAATTGCTCTTAACATTCAAGGACTGGGTATTTTGTTTTGCTTAAACCCTAGATCATATTAGGTTAATGGCATTCGCTTCACATAAGTCTTCATACGAATTGTCAATGCTATTGCAAAACAAAAACACTTAACGGGAAAACAAAACACTTATAAAAAATTATTTTCTTGCAGATTACGTGCATTAGGGCGGGTCGATTTAATAATCGCCCATGGCTCAGTGAAAATCGTATTCTAGGGATCAAAATAAGAAACTTTGCCGAAGGAACCATACCTCTAAAACGAATTCTACTACCCCCAACTGTTGACTTTTGTCCCGTAGGGTCAAGTTTTGAAAAATCCCACTTTGACCCATTTAGAGTGCCCCAATCGAGTCCAAATGTATGACCGACCCCCACTAACTTTGGAGGGCCGATCCACCCATGCCAGTGGCACACCCCCTGGAACTCCCCTGGGGGGTTCCCCATACAAACATTTTAAAAAATCACCATTTTTGGCACTTTATTTTATTATTTTTTATTTATTTTATTTATTTTTATTATTTTATTTATTTTTTCTCTTTAGAAATTTATTTAGTCAGAACATATGTAAATGAAAAAATTAATTTAACTTAGTAATAGAAAAGAAAATAAAAAAAATTACTGTTTGAAGTCTTTTTTGCTTTCAAGTCTGGGCATTTTTTCTTTTCTATTACTAAGTTAAATTAATTTTTTCATTTACATATGTTCTGACTAAATAAATTTCTAAGGAGAAAAAATAAATAAAATAATAAAAATAAATAAAATAAATAAAAAATAATAAAATAAAGTGCCAAAAATGGTGATTTTTTAAAATGTTTGTATTGGGAACCCCCCAGGGGAGTTCCAGGGGGTGTACCACTGGCATGGGTGGATCGGCCCTCCAAAGTTAGTGGGGGTCGGTCATACATTTGGACTCGATTGGGGCACTCTAAATGGGTCAAAGTGGGATTTTTCAAAACTTGACCCTACGGGACAAAAGTCAACAGTTAGGGGTAGTAGAATTCGTTTTAGAGGTATGGTTCCTTCGGCAAAGTTTCTTATTTTGATCCCTAGAATACGATTTTCCCTGAGCCATGGGCGATTTTTTTGCCTCCCCACAAATCGACCCAGCCTAACGTGCATAGTACTAGTACTTCAGAAGTATCAAATAATAAATCCCTAATTCCAGGGGAAAACAGACAAAATGTACAAGACGCCTATACTACTACACGTGAGCAACGGTAATTACACGGGCAACACATTTGGTGGAAAAACAGTTTGGAAAAAACTACTCAAACATTAGAACACTGGTAGTATTTTTACGCTCAAAAAGGTTTGTCGGTCATTGGCGGAGTTAGGCAGGTCTATCATAAACACAGGATTAACTAATATTTAAAAAATAATAATCAAAGAACAAGAACTATCGACTGCTTTTTGCCCACCCCAGAATTTAAAAAAAATCTGTCTATAATTCTTGTTCTTTGATTATTATTTTTTAAATATCAGTTAATCTTGTGTTTATGATTGGGAAAATGTTAACTAGTTTTCTAGGAGGATAATTTGTTTACAGCCAGCACTAATATCGATTGTCTTGAATATTTATTAAATAAGAAATTTGTTTAAAAATTCTGACTTAAGAAATATTTAAGAAACAAATCGATCTAAGTTCTGGCTATAAGAGAAAAATTTCTTGGATTTAATAGTTTTTAAATGAATAATTAGTTAATATTACACTCATAGATATAGATCTGTAAAAATAGCAGAAAATACAACAAAAAATTAGTTAAAAATTATGCTCCAGAAAAAACGGGGTTTATAATAACGGGGCTAATAATAAAATAAGAACAGCAAAAATAAAGCTGTTAAAATGCAGAATGCAGAAAATGAAAAATTATACAGTAAAATCTGCAGAAATTTTTGCTAAATATTACTATACTAAAAACAGCAAAAACAAACTGTCATATTTATAATTTTTTTTGTTATTTTTAAGCTAAATTTAGTTGAATTCAAATAGCAGTCTATAATGCTAAATTAGCAGAAAAAATGTAAAACTGTAAATTCAACAGCTTTATTTTTTGCTGTTCTTATTTTACTTGTATTTAGTAAAAAAAAAACTGCTAATTTAACAGTTTCTTCTGCAGCATAATTTTTAACTAATTTTAAGTTACTTTATCTGCTATTTTTACAGATTTATTTCTATAAGTGGACTACTTTGAGGATTTTTCAATATGTTGTAGAAGCAAAAATTATACGATGAACGTGTCAGTTCTTTATCACCTCGGTAATTTAAGTGGTCAAAATATGGGGTAAGAATGGGTTCGTCAGAGGTGCAAGAAAATATAAGACAGGTTGATCTTAGATTTCTTTTCTCTATTCCTTGCACGAGGTTTTCTTCAGAAAAAAGGATGCATTTTTCAGAATTTTCTATAAAAAACATTTGAAAATTTTATAAAAAGGGAGGGAGTTATTTTTAAAAGTCTTTTTTTTTTTGTATGAAAACATTGTAAACATAATGTCGAAAGAGTTTCTTAAGATTAAGGGTCTCAGAATGGGCAAATAAATAGCCCTTGCCCACCCCAGAAAAATGGTCTCGGTATGCCTATGTTGTCGGTAGAATCTACTGGAAATGCCAGTTCAAAAGGCGACAAATATATATTTTCTTTAAAATAACTAAATGTTATGAGAAAAATCGAAAAGATTAGCTGTTGGCAACATGCGACCAAAGTTTCCGGTTTTTGATTTTTTTTAATTCTCTGGCAAAAATATGTATATGGTATAACTAATTTTGCCATTCTGAACTAATTTTTTGGTTATGCACATAAAAAAACAACAAAACGAGCTAATGGTTAAATGATATTTTCGATGTGTTACTCACTTTTACTCGGCTTTTGATTTTCATCAGCTTTGTTTGTATAATTTAAGCACTAGGTCTAAAACTTATGTACTGTGAATTTGATTCAAATCTCAAAACTTAACCATTGGCGACCAAAGTTTCCCATTTGTGAACATTTTAATAAATTTCTAAATTTTTGAGACATTCTTTAACTACCCAGTGTAGAAAATCATTACCAGATATGTGGCTATGTAACTACATATCTGTTAATGGCAACTAGTTACTTTTATTATTACATTTCTTATTACCTTTATATGGCGATGTCGCGAAAAGTAACGAGTTACACAACACCATACGAAAAATAAAAAAATATGTCGTTACCTATGTGCTTACCAGTATTGACTACAATAATGATTCTAATAGTAGATTTTCCAAAAAATTAGTTTTATAAAAAAAAATATTTTTTTAATGTAAACATTTTTTAATAAAATTTTCTCATGCGGGAATTGAACCTGGGACTCCCGGTTGCCAGTCAATAGCTCTACCATCTGAACTATATCGACATGTAATGTTTGATAGATAAAAACATAATTGAGTTGCTGCGCACAAGTCAGCTTACTCGCCAACATACAAAAAATCAAAAAATATGTGGTTACATATTTCAAATAGATTTCAAAAAAGTTAAAAAAAAAACTAGAACATTATTTTATTTTTGAAATAATGATAAAAAATAAGTCATTATTGGTAATACATTATTTTTTATTTTGAAATAATGAAAAAGTAAGTATTTATTAGTAACTCATTATTATATATTTAAAAATAATGCAGAAGTAAGTACGTGTCATTACTGGTAGTCCAAAAAATAATGATATGTCATTACCGTTTCTAAACTGTAATATATTACAGTTTTATGGATAGTCGGATTTGATCACTTTAGATTTTCTTTTGTGGGGTTTCCTCAAGTCGCAGGTCTATGCCAATAAACCACAAACGACCGGTGCCCTCAAGTCAATATAACCCCTGCCATCGCTCATATTCAGCCTGATCTGTGCGTCAGAGTTGATATCTCACACACTACTTGTTTTATTAAATTTTACCGTCTGCCCGTCCCTTTTGGAAAACCATTTCGAGTATACTAGAATTTCTGAAAATTCAGTGAAAGTTTTTATACTTTAATTACTTAACTAACAAAAATTAACAGTTTACTGCAAAATTATTGTTTTGGTAGTTGTTTATTATATTAAAATAAGTGCTTTAAACAATAAATATAGTTCTTTTGGATAATTTTATTTTTTAATAACTGTGATAATAGTTGTTTTGTATTTTTCCGTAAAAAAAACAAATGTAATAACAGTTAAAAACAACACTCACTGATTACTACATACACAAACAACTGTCATGTAGTAATCTACAAAGTTTGTTGAGTGTAGTTATAAATTTATTAATAACAATATATTGATAAATTTATTTGATTGGAAATATACCCGGTGGTATAAGTTTTGTCATACATATTCCCAGTCAGAAAAATGTAAACGGGAAAGCTGTAGCAAGGCACTTTATCAGGTAGTACAAGTACTGCCAAATGTGCTTTCTCATTCCCAAATGATGGTATCATTAGACAAAAAGACCGATTGTTTAAAAAGTGCCGGAAAACCACTGGGGAAAAAAATTTTTAACTTTGGCAAAACCAATAAATAGGTGGTCTGGAAATAGATTTTGTAAAATTAAATTTAAAAACTTCATATCGTCGGCTTGCCTTCAAGTAGTGCTATGTGTTTTTAAACAGCTTTTCAGGAGAGCGATAAAACTGATTTATATTATCCTTGTAAGATACTTTATTAACATCATAATAAACCACTGAAATTTTTGTAAAACAAATACTGGCAAAATGCTCTTTCCAAGCGCCGGTAAAGCTTCCCAAATGAGTGTTCTGCCAGTCATTTATTTGTAACACCACGGTTACGTAGTGGTATGTCAGTGCTCGATTTTTTATACCACTGGTAATTTCTGACTGGGTATCTTCACGTAACAGTACATTTAGACAGTTTCCAACAGAAAAGTAAATATAGAAAAATATGATTAAGTGCATTGCACAAATCGATTACACCATTAAAATATGGTTTAATGGATTTGTTTGGTTAACAGTCAATGGCAGTTTAAAAAAAATTTTTTTTTTGTGCCGAACGTAGAGGTCGCCATTTTACATTTTTCGTTATATCTTTGGCATTTACCGTCGGATCGAGGGGACCAATGTTTTGCTCTAAAGGCCGTTGACCTCAAGTATCCCATTCTAGTATTTATCCACCAGATCTCCGTTGCTACCACCCTAATGTACAACCCTAATGTACAACCCTAATGTACTACCCTAATGTCAGAAAATTAAAGCTAGCAAAAAATCATTAAACTTTTGCTAAGGAAGTTTTTCGATAAACCCAGCAGAAATTTTTATTTTTTTGTTGCCGAACGTAGGGCAACATTGGATTTTTCCTTTATAGCAAAACACTGGTCTCCCGAGGCAAAAAAATCGATATATCACACTTTAAAATCCGATTTTAAAGGCCAAATATATAACGAAAAATTAAAAAAGGCGACCCCTACGTTGAAATCGCCTTCCAAAAATACTTCATATTGGAGGGTGTACGGCGAACTTTTTTTTGAGGTACGGTCTATTGTACATTAAAACAATTGAAAATGAGTTTAAACAAGGACTACCCGGTAAAAAACGTTCAATTTATATATTTGTTCATATATATATATGGATCCAAAAAATGAAGTAACACCTAATTATGTATATGTTCATATCTGGGGAGGGATAGTGCTCGATTTTTCGATTTCGATACGCTAGAACCCCTAATTTTGTGAGGTTAAAAAAAATGCATGAACCAAGAAATGGGGGTGGTCGGGTGGTGGTAAACGGCTCCTCATCGGAGTCAAATATGGTGGTGAAGGGTTAAAAATCAACAAAAAGCCCCACAACTGCCCCACTCCGTAAGAAGGCTCCCATAAAAGGTGACATTTTTATAAAAATTTTTCCCACCGCTGTAACTGTCCCAAGGGTGCCCCTAGAGGACCGACCAAATGTATGACCGACCCCCAATATTTTTCAACCCCAACATTTTCTGGGAACATATCCACCCTCTATCTCAGCTCTTAAGGGTGTCCCCATACAATTTTTTATATAAATATAAGACCGACCCGCATTAATTTTTCCCTTCGAAAACTTTTTCTCAATATACCTACCCCCTATTACCTATTAAGGGGGATCCCATACAAAAATTATATTTTTATAAAATTTGCTCCCACCACTCTAACTGTCCTAAGGGTGCCCCTAGAGGAGTTAAATGTATGGTCGACCCCCAATATTTTTTCAACCCCAACATTATCTCGGAACATAACTAGCTTCTATCTTCAACTATCTTTACTATTTCTATTATGTGCAACTCTGTGTGGTGTTATATCGCAACTTTTCAACAATAAAAAACACGACCACTTTTGGGAAAAATTGAAAAACTTGCTCCAATTTTTATTCACATCAAAGGACAATAAATGCTTTGACATTGATGAGACATATCTTTTTGTAGCTGGACAGTGGCCTTGGAAATGATATATACGTCCTTTATTTATTTAAATTACATAGTAAAAAAAGAGATTACACATAATACTTAAATAAAAAGTTCACGAAGAACATAGGGCGTAAATGATGAATATTAAAAAAGTAGTTTAACTTCAATCAATTAGATAAATTTCGTTTTTTAAACGGGCTATTAGTTTTGCTGTGTAAATGCGTCTTTAGACACAAAAGTGAATCTGCTTGAATTATAATTTAAGCTAATGGTTTAAACGTGTAAATGTGTATTAAATTACCTAAAGTTTTTAAATATAATACAATATATATACATCAATAAATATTCTTTAATATTTTTGAATTAATTAATAATCCTAAAACTGTCAAATTAACGGTGTAATAATATTTTAAACACAAGCAACAAAAACCAACTTAAATCTCTTCCCCTAGCACCTCTCTTTAATAACCGCTAAATTAGTAATATAAAAAAAAAACTATTTTTTATATAAAGATTTTTTGCATAATCATTCTTTTCAGCTTCAGAGCACAAGTTTTTATTTCGTTCCCCTCCTATAATATGGCAACAATTATAAATTAATATATTCTTAAAAAAGAATCGCTTCTTGTTTTTGGAGTACACTAGTCTACAGGTTTTAATATCGCAATAAAAATTTTGCTGTACGCTATGTTATTGTATTTTTTCCCATGAATAATTTTGGTCTTAAAGCACCGTAAGTTGTTTTTCACGTGGAAAAATTTTACTCAAACTTGAAAGGCCTTATATATTAATTTAAATTCTAAAAATTAAATTGTTTTGTGTAATTAGAAAGCCACAATCACAATAAACACAAATTGTCACTTTTTCACAGGAAAAATAATAGTCTTGTATATTAAATTTGCGTGAAAACAAAGTCTACACAATTTTCACGTGAAACTCATAGTCGTGAAAAATTATTTTTTTTTATATGGAGTATAACAGTTTTTTCACGTGAAATTCAAACAACTTACGGTGCTTAAGTAATTTTTGCAAAAACGGCTAGATGGAAGATTATGAGTTTTTTCGCAATATTGTTCTAAGTGTTTGTTGTTTTTAACTTTAATTACAATTTTTTATTTGGAAAAATACAAAACCACTATTATAACAGTTATTAAAAAAAAAAAGAAACAACTAACGAAAAGTACTTTATTTTGTAACTCTTGTATAAAGCAGTTATATTTGATATTTTAATAAATAACTACCAAAATAGTATTTTTGCAGTAAACCGTTACTTTTATTGGTTATTTAAAAAATAAAAAAATTCCTTTAGATTTTGTAAATTCTTGTTTCGTTTATATTTGCTAGTATTGATATATTCTTAGTTTGCAAATAAAAATCCGAAAATTTTATTTTATATCCAATGCATAAAAAGGTAATAACTGGAGAACCGTTTCGACTTCAAGTTTTAAAAAGGAGAACATTTTTTTCTTTCAAATACAAAAAAATGCGTAATTTCTCATTTTTTTGTATTTGAAAGAAAAAAATTTTTTGTTTTATTAAAATATATTTTTATATCAACAAAAAATTAACTGTAAACAACAGTAGCTTTTACCAATTTTGTCAGAGGTGTTTTAAAAGTTTTGTAGTAAAAATTTGTTAGTTAGACATTATTAGTTATTTTTAATATATTTGTTAGTTAAAAATAACAAAATTTTTTATTTTAAACTGCAATAAGTTTAGTTATAAATAATTTGTTTAATTCGAAAAGTCTGTAAAACCATTTTTTTTCAATAACTCTAGATTTTAAGGGTGATGTATTAAAACTTCTCAAAATTGTTATGTTATTTACTTAATCAGACCTACAACCTATACTAGGACAATTGTTAAGTATAAAATCACTGTAATAGTGCTTTTTGACTAATTGCCAACAAAATGTTATCCCTTAAGTTGCGTTTACATCTGTTTTGAAATTCCGTTTACATTTGCACTTTATGACAGTAGCGAGATTTCGATTTGACAACTGCATTTTTTTTTTTTGTAAACAAAGTAAGTACCATAAAAAAATAATCTCAGGTACAATTTACATTATTTTATGTAAAGATCTAAGCTAAATATGTTACCTAGACGCCAGATTTTGCAATATTTTTGTGGAAGGAAGACTTGCACTTCCCAATGCTTTTTTCTTAATTATGCTTCGCGGGAAGCAAAAATGAGAACCTCGCAACACTTCTTATAATTATTAGTACACTCTAATTAAATTCTGTTGAAATATACCCAACTTATAGTAGGAAACAGAACTCCTACTATAAATTGGGTAAATTTACTCTATGTGCGTAATTGAAAAAAAATACGCACATTGTGTTTAAGTTGGTGCACAAATAATTTGTAATTTTACATTGAAAGTGCGTAAAAATTAAATGAAATTTTGAAATTAGTGTGTTAATTTACTAAATTTGTGTGTAAAAAAGCACGTTTCACGTGTAAATGTACGCATAAAATGCGTAAAAATCCACAAAAAATACGCAAAAATCCACAGAAAGTGCGTAAATAAAGTGTTAAATAAAATAACAAATTAATTTTTGGTACGTATTTTATTAATAATAATATCCGAGTCATTCTCTCATAATCGTTTATGTCCAAATTAGTCGTTTTGGGATCTTAAGGCATTTGTATAAAATTCATATCAAAATTTGTTATAACTATTGAATGGGTGCGATGACTCCTGCTCAACAAAATGCCTTCTTTGAAAGGGGAGCCGTAACCGTCAACAATAATGGGAGAAAACGCCTTAAGAGAGATATGGCCTACGCAGGAACAAGTGAGTGCAATGACTCTTGGAGTCATTGCACTCAGTTGTTCCTGCGT
This sequence comes from Leucophora obtusa, assembly GCA_949987735.1. Classification (NCBI taxonomy): domain Eukaryota; kingdom Metazoa; phylum Arthropoda; class Insecta; order Diptera; family Anthomyiidae; genus Leucophora; species Leucophora obtusa. The sequence continues at coordinate 211,378,798 of OX465297.1, forward strand.
AGGCCATATCTCTCTTAAGGCGTTTTCTCCCAAGAGTCATTGCACTCACTTGTTCCTGCGTAGGCCATATCTCTCTTAAGGCGTTTTCTCCCATTATTGTTGACGGTTACGGCTCCCCTTTCAAAGAAGGCATTTTGTTGAGCAGGAGTCATCGCACCCAGTTGTTTTACCTAGGCCGTATCTCTCTTACGGCGTTTTCTCCCGTTTTTGTTGACGGTTCTTGGTTGACTGCCTCCCTTGCAAAGAAGGCATTTTGTTGAGCAGGAGTTATTGCACCCAGTAGTTCCTGCGTAGGCCGTGTCTCTCTTACTACCACATGCGTTAATAATAATTACCAAAAACTATTTCATGCTTATGTTGCTATTTCCAGACTCTAATGTGTTTGTGGAAATGTTGTAATTCACAAAAAATAATCCGTTTTCGCTTTTTCTTTTTATTATTTATAATTTTTTTTAAATTTTTTCCAATTTAAAATGTCAGAGTATTTATTACTATTATTGGATAGTATATTTACCAACTTTGTGCTTAAAAATTTTAGTTAACAAAACAATAGTAATTTTAGGCACAATGTGTTTATTTATAAGCAAATAATGTCTAAAAATACTTTGTGTGCGTATTATTGCGTATGAAAGTGTGTACAAAAAGAGTTTACGCATTTTTTGTTTATATTTACCGAATTTTCGTAAAATTAAACAAAATTTTACCCATTTTATAGTAGTAAATTTACAAACATTTTTTAGAGTGTACATTTCCATTGGGTCTAAAGTTATATTTATTATATTTATAATATTTTTTTTATTTCATTATTTTGTGTTATTTTTAGATTATTTTTTTAGTCAGCTGTTGCCAGTTTTTCATGCAAAAACTCTACAAATTAAGCTAAACGCAGTGTTGTATTCTGTAAAGAGAATTGTGAGATTTTCATGAGATTTCTTAGAAATCTCTAAAATTTACGGGATTTCTTTTGTATGGGAAATCTCTAGATTTCACATGAGATTTTCCCTGAAATCTCTATTTTATTCGAAATCTCGGAATTTGGGTGCAGATGTAAATGCAACATTATCGATAAACACCGGTTCACATATGCGTACGCGAGCTCAATGGTGTGCTCACAAACGTATGTTTAATAATATGTATAAGAGATTTGTTTGTTAATCCGACAGGTGAATATGATAATCGTTTATAAATGTGCATTCATTGATTATCATAATATTTTGTTTTTAATTTGTTAGAGCACATTTGTAAGTGTATTTTAAGCAATAATAAATTGAACTGAGTATCAGTATTGTCATTTGGGTGCTTTTTAGTTTGTTTTTTTTAACGAAAAATGTTTCCTTATTCACTTTTTTTTAGTTTGTTTTTTAACGAAAAATGCTTCCTTATTCACTTTTTTAACGAAAAAATACAAAAAAATTTCAACCAGACAAAAAAATTTGCGAACCCCACAGCGAATTGTTTGGAAAAAAGTTAATTTTTACCGCTTTGTTTGATTTTGGATTTTAAATTTGCTGTGTAGACCGCAAATATTTTTAGATTGAAATTTGGGTCTCGTTATTAAGAGCAAAATTGAAAAAAATTCAATTTCGAAGAAGAAATCACTTTGTAGAAAAATTTCAGATCTTCAAATGAAAAGCGCAAGTCGAAGATCAATTCCGATTTAGCAGAAACTTTTCTAAAAATAGTTTTACATGTATCTACAATTTGTCTACCCCTGCCCTAAGCAAAATTGCTCCACAGGCAGAATTCGATCCATGCTAATCTGTGTATGTTAGAATCAGATTTAAAGTGTTTGAAAAAAGATAAAATTGGTACTTAAAATTAGTACGAATCAATTTGCTATTGTAGTTTTTGTTGACACCCCAGATTAAATTGTTTCAATTAAAATCCTGGAAACATCTCAACTCATTAATAAGTGATTTTAAGTTTAGGTATAAAAATAAAAATTATAATAGTGGTATTCATCTAACTGGATTTATGTCCTCGTAAACCGTGTATTTTTGTAATCGCGTATATTTATAACTTTACCTGTTTTTTTGAATGAACGCACCTTTTAAAACTATTCACATCTCAATTATGCATTTAACCACTTTTTCGATATTTTTTTTTTCTTTTCATAAATTAAACACAGAATTTTTTAAATTTGTATTATTTCAAAACAAATAAAACAGAAAATAAAAAACAACTCACAAAAAAAAATCAAAATAATTTAATTTTTGACAATATTCAAATGTATGTACAAATACGAAAAAGTTTACACACAAAAATGTAAGCGTATATTTACCAGGGCTCGTAAACTAGTTTTGACATTAATCGAGTAAACTTACAAAATATACACAGTATACGAGGCGTAAATACTTTAAATGAATACCTTTAATGTTAGTTCTATAATATATATCTGTGATTTTTTGTGTTATTAAAATGAGTTTGAAAAAAAATACTCATAGTATAAATCATTTCAAATGTCGTAGCAACTTGATGATAGCGTCCGCCTTGTTCATTAGATTTAGTGGCCAATTGTCTGCTGAAGTAGTCCAGATGATGATGTATATAATCAATTTTCAAGCACATGTGGACGCCAATTTACAAAAACGATATTAACATCCTTGCGACAGAAACATCGTAGTTGTTAGAACGATGCATTCCTAAAAGCTTTCTATTACTTCATTGATTGCCCTGCAAGCATTCAATCAAAATATTGTTGAATGCGTAACTTTTAATTAGCCTTCGGATATCTGGACCATTTAGTACGTCTGATAGAAAAACTTAATTTGTTGCAATAGAAAAGCATGACAAATATGTTTCGAAAAGTTGGAATTTTCCACGAATTTCCAACGAGAAAATGAATATGTTATTTAACTACGTTCTTTAATTTTACTTTTGCTGAGTCTCGGGTAAATTACTTTCAAACACAAGAAAACATATGCGCCACATATTTTCAGCGTAGTTAACCATTTTTAAAATATTTTCTAGTGCATGATATGTTTCTTTCCTTTCTATTCTATACGCAATTGGAACCAAAGGTTTTTCAGTGGTCTTATGCAATAAAACCGCTTTCAAGCTGAGTATTGAACTGTCAATAAAAATCTCTAGTCATCTGCTTCATATTTTATTTCCATTGCGTCCATTAATTTTAAAACGAATAAACTTTAGAGTGTTTCCTGACTACTTCGATATGCTGTGACTTTTGTACCGGGTGCTAAAAGATTGTTTGATTTAAAAAACGAATCCAGCTCTTCTGAATTATGCTGTGTCAATTCCAATTTAGCAACAATTGAATCAAGTTGATTTTGATTTTTTGAAATAGGCTGATTGGATACAGATGGTTCAGGATTGTATGGGGGATCACCACTTGAATCATGTGTTAGTGCAAAAGTCGGAGCAATCATAGAATATAGAACATATGGGCTGGAAGGTATTGGTACAGGAATGTAGTCCGAATGAGGCAATGGTGTTTGGGCACTTGCAACACCAAAGTAATTATACGGTTTTCTTTCCGTTTTTCTCAATGCGGCTCCTTTATTCGCACATGTCTAGCAGTTCAATGGATTGTGGTCGTCGCCAGTATTATTCCAAGTCATTAGGATACCGAATGGCATAGATTCACGTTTTTATTTTTCCAATCCATTAGATGATTGTAGCAACTTTAACACATTAAGTTGGGCGCCCAATTTTTGTTTTGGTTGGAGTTTATCTCGTATGTTTGAAAAAAATCTGCACTAAAATTTCCTTTATTTTCATATTTTGGTACATATTTACCACAGCAATGGCAAAAGTTATTTACCCAGTTGGCTCAGTTGTCGTCAACGGAGTCGTAAGACGACAGTATTAACATGTTATCGTTCACCATTTCGTTAACATACTGGGTTATACAACAAATGCACTATAATGTCGCTGAACTTGTCACCAACAGAATGTTATTCACGATCAGTTAAAATTTTGTTCGTACAGCTTACCGTTAAAGACGATTTCCTTCCCATCGTCTTTAAAGACAATATCAGCGACAAATGTGGTTAGCGAAAAATTCTAAAATGTCTTAAAGAAATTGTTGAAGACAATTTCATCGTTGATGTTTGGCCAACTGGGTATATCTGGCTTGCACACTTACCCCTAAATTCATAAATGCTTTGTAAAGTTAAAGCAGGTTTGCAAAACGTCATTTTCATACAAAATTTGTTCAATAAACCTCCTATAAGTTTACAAAGCGTTTATGAATTTAGGGGTTACATTTTTCGCTTTAAATTGAATGTGTATGTCCATATAAAATGTGAAATACGTATAAACTACCCAGTGTAGAAACGGTAATGACTAGGGCAAGGAATTTCATGCAAATGCATGTTTTTTGTCGATAGTCCAAAACTAATATGGACTAAATATTTATCCGAATCATCAAATTTAGAACAAAATGGCATCGATTTGTAGTTGCATATTTTTGCATATTTTGTCATAAATGCATGTTTTTGCATATTTTGACTTCAAATACATATTTGGTGCCTTTTTAATGCATATTTTGTGCTTTTTAATGCATATTTGTGGATATTTTTAATTTTCAGGTTCATTTTTAGGAGCATTTTTTATTATGTAAAAAAATATAAAAATTCAAATTTTTATATTTTGATTCAATCAAAATAAACATTCTTAAAAACCTTATTGACCTATGGAAAATCTTCGAGTTCTGTGTCTGTTTGCAAAATAACTAACTTAATTATATTTTTAAGTTTTAAATTACATTATTTTTGCAAAAATAATAGTTTTTAGTGCATATTTCTTATATTTTTAATGCATATTTTTCTTTTTTAGCCGCATATTTTGGGCGCATATTTTCCATTTTTAAGTGCATGAAATTCCTTGCCCTAGTAATGACATATCATTATATTTTGGACTACCAGTAATGATACCCACTTACCTTCTGCATTATTTTAAAACATACAATAATGAGTTACTGATAATGACTTTATTTTATCATTATTTAAAATAGAAAATAATTTTCTAGATTTTTTTGAAAATTTTTTGAAATCTATTTTTAGACTCAATATTTTTTAAACACTGGTAAGGATATATGTAACCACATATTTTTATATTTTTTGTATGTTGGCGAGTAAGCTTACTTGTGTGCAGCAGGTCAATTATGTTTTTATCTATTAAATATTACATGTCGATATAGCTCAGATGGTAGAGCTATTGACTGGCAATCCGTAGACCCAGGTTCGATTCCCGCACCAGCAAATTTTATTTAAAAAAAAAAATACAATAAAAAATATTTTTTTTTTATATAATTTATTTTTTTTGAAAATCTATTTTTAGATGCATTATTTTTGTCAGTACTGGTAAGCACATAGGTAACGATATATTTTCTGATTTTTCGTATGCTGGTGTGTAACCATAACTCATTATTTTTCGCGACATCGCCATATAAAGGTAATAAGAAATGTAATAACAAAAGTAACTAGTTACCATTACCAAGTATGTAGTTACATAACCACATATCTGGTAATAATTTTCTACACTGGGTAAATAACACATGTAATAAAAAATATATGAAAATTTAAATACATACAAATAAAAAATATATTTACTTTATTATTTCATATGTATAATCGTTATTTGCATAACAAATCGCCATCACAAAAATATTACTTCAAAAAACATGTGTAGTATTGAATTTTTGCACTATCTGATTTTAAATGTAGAAAAAAAGTCATGCTTTAAAAAGTGGATGCTCCTTTTTTTTACAGGGAAGTCATATAAAAAGGTTATCGGCCAAAAATATGAAAACTGCGATTTCTGGAAAACTGGAAATTATGTATTGCAGTAGGAGATTTTTCAGGCTGTGTGTTATCTTTAGAATTGCGATATGTAGTTTGATTACAAGTGTCGCTCATTCTAGATGGACAGACGGATAGACGGACAGACATAGCTTAATCGACTCAGCAATTGATTCTAAGTCGATCGGTAGATTATAGTATGGTTCTACGCCAATTATTTATTTACAAACATCAGCATGAACTCAATGTACCCTATTCCATAGAGTGGTGTATAGTATAAAAATTAAAACGGAATCGGTGGTTGGTCGGAAATGGAAATGATAAGAGTCTGGTCAGGTTTTCAACAATTTTTGTTTTTTTTTTTAAAGAGAAGCAACACTCAGGAAATTTTTCCTATTATCGTGTTGGTTCCTTTGGAAAGGGGATAGCAAAGAGATGGAAGGTGGTGAAAGATGAAGGTCTTGAAATATAGCAACACTGTAATTACTCGAGATGTCGAATTTTATAACAGTTGTTGCGCGCCTTTTGATGCTAAGTTGGTGAACTTTGTTGAAGCTGTTTAGTTCATAGCCCTTTTATATTATTTTACTTTGGTGGGCTTAAGTGCTATGGGAACACAGAAGGTGGACGCTGCGATATGTTCAGCGATAGAAAAATCATACATATTTTTTTACAAATTGATGTTGCGGTCACTGGGGATCGAATACCACAGTGCCCATAATTTTAAATTTAAATTCAACATGCAGGCTTTTCTTGTTAGAGATATTAATAATTAAAGTTTCCTGAAAGATTTTTCACATTATCTTGAGAGTTGGAGTGCTTGTTAATACTAAAACGTCCTTAGAGCCTTATAAATTCTGAAGAATCTTCTATAAAAAAAAATATATGAATGATTTCTAATAGAAAAAAACATCCCAGCCAACAATATCGGAGCGCTCATAAATAAGATTTTTAAATGACCCCCTAAAAATGATTACTGATTTTTTAAAACAGAAAACAATTCAAAAAGTTTTCTCTACATTTTAAGAACTTGTCTCAAAATGAGTGTTATTAATGATAATTTTTGTTTGCTGGGATATCTTATATTATTAAAAAGTTTTTTTTGAAAAATTAAATTTTTGAACAATCATCCCGCATGCATAGTGTGGTGCCATAACTTCAGAATTTATATATATGATAGTGTGCAAAATTTTGTAGTATATTGAATTATATCTAAAACCGCTGAATTGGCATTATTGCCGCTCATTGTATTTAATATCATCACATCGGTTTTTATTTATTTTTTCTAGCTACTTAAATGTGAGTGCAGTGCAACCGTTGTGATCGCTAAAAGTGAGCTTGTCATATACAATTTTGTTGTATTTTATTTTATTGTTAGTTATTTCTCATTTTTTGTTAAATCTTATATTGATCGTGTGGCGTAAATGAAGTCGTCTTATCTTTGTTGGTTTCTCTTATAAGTGGGGTTTTTTTAATACTTTTTTATATTTTTTAGTTTAAAAGTTTGAAATATGGATTATGGTTACGTTTTTGTTATAATTTAGTAGGAGAGATACGTTATAATAACAGGTGTCGAACGTCTTCGTCCAGTCAGTACACGGTAAATCGGCGTAAAGTTAAGACTATCTGTCTGTAAGAATTTTTTCGGCTGGAAATAAAAATCGTTGACATTTCCTAAATTAGTTTGTTTTCTATTCTAAGAAAAAAATTAATAAGAACCGTGTTTCAAATTAAAAATATATAATTAAAAAAATAATTACCCTTAAATAATAAATATTCATTTATAAATAAAAAAAATATATATACATATATTTAAACGTTTTTGGAAAGTTTTTTTAGTTAAAACAAAAACCGTTTTATTTTATAATTTAAAAACGTCAAAACCAAAGTGATTAAACCAAAATATAAACGTTTTGAAATTAATTAAATATTTCAATACAAAATAATTAAATAATGTAAATGAATTAATGTAATTATATAAAACTATACAAAAAAAAAAAAATCAACTTGTAAGCATTTTATAACCAATTTTTTTAATCATTGAAGGAATTCATAAAACTGATTTTGAAGTTTAATCAATAGAAAAGTGTCTTTTTAAAATAGTACGAACTATGAATTCCATTATTATAATTTAAGTTGTTCCCAAGGGGTGTGCTAAGTGTTGTGTGTGTTGTATTGTCCTAACAAAAACAGAGTTGTTAATATTGTATTTTAAAATATACAACAATAGATCATACTTGGGAATTTTTCATTGGCATTGAAATTTATTTGGCATTATTTGATCTCAATGCCAATGCCAAAAAATTTCATTACCATTCAATCCCAGTGAAATTTTTTTTCAAGTGACATTAATTAAACCAATGGTAATGAAGTGTGCACCAAAGTCTCAAAGCAACCAATTAAATATAATTGGAGTAAAAGGAAATTAAGGCAAGAATGTAAAATTTCGGAGCTATAACCATTGTAAATATTTGCTATTTTATCAAGTTGTATCAAGTATACTCTTTCACTCTTGTTTTAACACTGGTTAGTCTACATGGATCAGCCTCTACACTCAGATAAAAAAGTTAGTAAAAAAATTTGTAAACAGTTTCCAATCACACTTTACTATTTTTATATTGATTTTTAGTACAATTTTTTTTAGTATTCATTTTTGCTATTCTCTTATTACAAATTACGGATTTTTTTTACTAATTTTCGCTGCTGATTTCAGCAAAACATTTTGCTAATTTTTCAAAACCGAGAGAAGAATATACTAATTTAAAGAATTTTATTTACAAGAATTCGTTGATTTTTTACAATTCTTGTTTAGTTTATATTTACACTCAGATAAAAAAGTTAGTAAAAAAATTTGTAAACAGTTTCCAATCGCACTGTACTATTTTTATACTGACTTTTAGTACAATTTTTATTAATCATTTTTGCTATTCTCTTATTACAAATTACGTATTTTTTTTTACTAATTTTCGCTGCTGATTTCAGCAAAACATTTTACTAATTTTTCAAAACAAAGTATTAAATTTAGCAGAAAAATATACTAATTTAAAAAATTTTATTTACAAGAATTCGTTGATTTTTTACAATTCTTGTTTACTTGTTTTACTTTTTGTTTACTTTTACTTTTGTTTACTCTTTTATTCTTGTAACTTAGTTTGGAATTAACACTCAGAAAATTTTATTGTATCTCCAATGCATAAAAAGCTAATAACTGGAGAACCGTTTGCAATTTTGACTCCAAATTTCAAGTACGATGAAGTAATTATACGCTTGTTACAATCGAAGGAGAAAAAACATTTTTTTTTTTAGATTTTACAGTTTGTTTATTTTTTAGTACACTTTTTGCTAATTTCAGCAGATTGATTTTAAATTACAGTTTACAACAATTTACTGAAATTTAGTTGCTGTAACTAATTATTTATACTAATTTCATTGTACTAAAATTATGATATTTAGTAAGTTTTTTAACTGATTTTAGCAAATCGATTTTGAATTTCAGTTTACATAAATTTTACTAAAATTTAGTAGCGGCTACTAATTTTTTCTACTAATTTCATTGTACTACAGATCAGCAGACATGTGTTGCTAAAATTAGAAAAAAATACCGCTGGGCTCAAAACAGTTAAATTTCCCGTAATAACAGCAAAATTTTCAGTAGCAATTACAGACTTTTTAGTAATGTAAACTTGAAGAAATAGCGAATATAAGATAATAAATACGCGAATTTTTAATTTATTTCTTAATTTGTTCTTTTATCAAAACATGAAAACAAATGCTTTTTCCATCAGTTATAATTGGGCATTTAGGCATTGATCAATTGTAATGCCAAAAAATTTCATTGGTATTGGTCAATTGTAATGCCAATGAACTCATCAATTAATTGGTCCATTCCATTAACTAGTCCCAAGTATGCACTATGTGTGGACGATATAACATTTCTTCCTATGTTTAGTATGCTCTGTTTAAATGTACGAACAAAGAATAACCCTAACAGAAGATCGGCGTCAAAGTGATAATAAAGTTTTAACAACTCTGTTTTTTATTGGGATAACAATAACTATTACACAGACAACACTTAGCATACCTTGTGAACTATATGTACTTTATTATTAAGAAAAGAGAATGCAATTAAATCTTGTTTTTTAGGTTTTATTTCTTAAATTTTTATTATTCAATATTTTTAATGTTTTATAATCAATGGCAAAAGTGTTAATAATTAATTTATTTTACCATATATCATAGGTACGATAACCTTAATAAGCCTTAATTTTTTATTGTTTTTTTTTCGTTTTTCTTTTGTATGGTTATTAATAAGTAATTTATTCGTTCTTTAAAATTTGTTCATGGCTATTGAGCCAATCAGGCAGCCAGCGTGCCAATCTTAATACATTATCGTTTGTACCTTCTTACCTATTATAGTTAAAAATAAAATATATTAATAATACATAGTATCATTCATTATTATTGTTTTTAAATACTATGGGCCAGTTTCATCGTCAGAACTAAGACAGATTTTTTCTTATATGTTTCTTAATACATTTCATTTCCAAATTTGGATTTTAATTCTGACCCTTAGAATAATTATTTATGTTTAACTTATATTTTTTAAATATTTATAAATTTGTGTCAATTACATAATGGGTCACAACTTTGAAATTTATCCATGTTTTTTTTTTAAATATACCTTTTTGTTTTTAAAAAAAAGATACACAGCAAAAATTTGGAAGCAGTAAAAATTATTACTGCTTCTTTTCTGTTTCTTCTTATAGTGCTTTTCAAGACTTACGCTTGCAGTAGTGTGATCAAAAAGTAAGAGAGCTTTGTACTATTCTCAATCGCTTTACAATATTTTCTTGTTAAAAACAATAAATTAATGCCATTATTAAGAACTATAAAAGAACCGCAATAATTAAATTGCTACACTGTTTACTTTTCTTTAGAAACTTGCTTCCAAGCAAGATTTTTTTTGCTGGGCACAAGCTCCACACCAAAAAAAAAACATAAATTTTTGGAAATTTCATATTTTTACCGTTTTTTAGCATTTTACAATTTTTAATTTTGTCTGCAAATTAATGTCTCGCTCGAATTAATGCCACGATCGCCGTTTTTTTTTTGGCTAAAAGTACAATTCAGGCAAAGGGAAAATATGTTTATCAAAGGAATTAAATATGCTAAAAATCCCAAACGTATTTAACAAATTGTGAAAAATAATCCGCTGCAGGCATGTCCCTATCCGGATTTCATTCCACCATAAGGAAATCGTCAGGGGACGACGTTTTTAGAATTTCTGAAAATATTTGTTAAGTTAAATTACAAACTCAATGAGAATTTTTTGTTCTCGTCTAGGAGCGTTATTAAACATTTAAAATATCAAAGAAAAAACAAAAACAACAACAGAAAATTTTCCACAATTTGATTTGTCATCTTCCAATATTGTTTATATATTGAAAATCTAGGATTGTTGAATATGTTGTGAGTGAAATATTTTATCATAGTGGTTACTCGTTGTTAGTTGGCGAGAGTTCAAAGACAAAGTTTTTTAATTTTGTGACATTTAACTGAAAAAGCACCTTCAGATCTCGCTGATTTCCAGCATTCCAGAGTTTTAGTTACAATTAAAAAAATAGCACTAAAAATTACCTTAAATGTAGGTTCTGGTTTTCTGACACAGAATAACCCCCTAAAGTCCAGGTTTGTGGGACATTTGAGTGCCAATTCTGAAGAAGTACGAAATTAACCCTTAAACACATTTTAATTTTTGACTTATTTCTGGCATTGAAGTTAAATTTTCAACTTTGATGTCTTCAAAAACTTATAGTAGAATTTCATGGCAAATATTTTTGCGGAACATTTTAACCCACTAACTCTTCAACTTATGGGTCTTTTTTGACACTTTTAAAAAAGGGAAAAAAATACCCTTTAACTGCAGAGTTAGAGGGTTAAAATGTTCCACACAAATGTCCCTCGTAGATTTTTATATAAGTTCGCTGAACATATCCTATACCTAAAGTGGAAGATTCACATGGTTTTCTATGCCGATTCACAATAAACATTTTCAAAAGAGGGGAAATTTTAACCCCCCAAAAACATAGGGCCAGACGAAAACTTTTAAAACGCTGATACAATTATATTTTTCTTTGGTCCCTCTGCGTGAATCAGTTGTCATCAGAAGCTTTCTTTTTGTACAGTGTAATTTATTTTCCAACACATAACAATTTTTAATTTATGGCCGCCATATTGGATCCGCCATGTTGAATTTTTAAAATTTGATTTCAGATTTGTAATCTGCTACCCAAAAACTTCCCCTGGTGGAAATTTGAAGTAAATCAGAAATTTAATGGAAAAATTGTTTGTCGCCATATTGGATCCGCCATTTTGAATTAGAAAATTCTAATTTCAGATTTTTAATCAGTGGATCCTAGACCTATATATTTGATTATTTTAAGTCCATTATATTAAAACCTAAAAATTAGTGGCCGCCATCTTGGATCCGCCATTTTGAATTTTATATTGTTTATTTCAGATTCGTGATCAGCAACAACCAAACCCGCTTTTGTGATATCTTTTAGTTTCATATACTCAATATTCTAGTTTTGGCCAAAATTCGTGCAGCAGACGAGAAAATTTCGAAAACTGTAAAAAATTTATATTTTTGATGATTTTTTTCTACAGTATAAACTTGCGATATCAAAACTTACTACCTAATTTCGTAAAACACTTGGGTGAAGTGAAGGGAACTTTCAATGTAAATTGTTTTTGTAACAAAAACAATTTCTATAGAAATAACGCAACACTTCACCGAAGTGTTTTAGAAAATTACCCCCTTAAGCTTATTCGTTATTTGGGCTTTAACGACAAATCGGCATATCACGAATTCAAATTAAAGGACACGAAAACAGAAAAATATTTACATTTATATAAAAGTAATGGTAATAAAAATGAAAATATATATCCAATTTTGTTAAGAAAATTAAAATTAATTTCATAACAATTTCTTGAATGTAATGGGAAATGGAAAAATATTTCATTAAAATATTTCATTGCAATTACGTATACATATGTAATGATAATGAAAATAAGAAATTTCCAACTTTTTGGAAGCACGTTCTGACATAGCAACATTTCTTGCTGACTTTAGTGACTTTTTTTTGAGTATAGGACGACTTTTTCTATAGCGCCTTTTTCAGCAATATCTCAAATTGGTGTCAAAAAAATTGTTTGCATTTACAAATTTCATTGTTTCATCGTACACCGTCGAATCTAAATTATTTTTGCAAGGAGGTTTCGAAAAAAATGTTTTTGCCGAACGTAGGGGTCGCCTAAGGGGTCGGATCTTAAACTATGATATATCGATTACCTCGAGGGGACCAATGTTTTGCTCTAAGGGCCATTGACCTCAAGTATCGCGTCTAGTATTTACTCACTAGATCTAAGTTCCTACGATCCTAATGTACAACCCTAATGTCAGAAAATTAAAGCCCGCAAAAAATTATTAAACTTTTGCTAAGGAAGTTTTTCTATAATTCCAGCAGAAGTTTTATTATTTTTTTTTTTTTGTTGCCTAACGTAGGGGTTGCTTTTTTAAATTTTTCTTCTTTGAATTTTTCTTTTTAACATTGGTCATCTAGAGACAAAAAAATCGATATATCACACTTTAAGATCGGACTTTAAATTTTTCGATATAACGAAAAATTGGAAAAGGCTTGTATTTATATAAGGTTTACAAGCAATTTACGAGTTATAATGTTTAATTTTCCTAAAAAATTGTACAGATAAAATTATCACCAAACCAAAAATAAAAACGTCAATCTGATAAATGTATGAAGAGACCAAGACAATGGAAATTTAAAAAAATTGTTGGCAACATATTCGCACATACAAAGCCAGTTCAACCAGTTAAATCCACGAAAAAAATTAGTTCTAAAATGAATTTAATCAAAGGCAATTAACGCCATCAATGCATATGAATGCTTCTGTAGCCAAATCGATTAACTCCACTTTCAGAATTTTATAAAACTTTAATTTCAAAACACTTTATTGACTCCAACTGTAAAATCATCGAAACAAATTTCCCTGATAATAAATATTAACACTACTAAATCAGAAAATTTATAATTTAACTAGAATTTGAAAAAAACAATATATACTATTTTCTCATTTTTTTCATTGAGGCTCATTAATTTTTCTTTATAGAGTTAATCGATTTGTCAAATGAAGCATTCATATAATACTGGTAGTATAATTAACTTTTCTTAGTTATTATATCAACTGCGTCGACTAACGGCAAATCATTTTTAATCACGTATGGTAACCGAAACGAAGCGGTTATCGTTTTTTTTACATTATTTCGGTAACGGTATTTTAGGGGTAACGGAAGTCAGTTGAAAGGGTTTTGAATCGATAACGGCATTTTAGCGCTATTGCCTGCCAACCCTGTTTTTAAAACATTATGCAGTCTGAGTATGACAGATAAAAATGTGTAACTTACAGTAAAATTAAAAAAAATATCAATGTATTTTTAATTCAGTGATTAATATTGTCATCATCTTTGTTGGAAATAGATACAAATTTGATTAAGCAAATGATATGATTTCTTTGTTATTGTTTATTATTATAATAATAATAATGCTAATAATAACAAATCAATAAATAACTATAATATTCAAATTAAATACTCGTATATACTTGATTACAACAACAAAAATGCGTCAACATTTTAGTTAAAATTTATTTGTCCAACATAAACAAATTTGATCGCTGTGAAAATTATAAAAATACACACTAGGGTAACATTTATTATTTATTTTAGATTTTTGAAAATCGCTGGGAGTAGTGTTAAAAAATTAGCCTGCCCCAAACATATTTTTGTTGATAACACAGTGATACAAAATCGAACTTTCCGAATCGGAATGGGATGAAACCAAAAGCTAATAAAAGTTGACATTTTCCATAACAACACCCTCAAGGGTTTTTTTTTTAGTTTAGTGCGAGATTTTTTTACACGCTTTTGAAGTTGGTGATTTTGGAACGCTGTCTAACAAGAAAAAATCATCAAAAACGCTCATTTTCGGATAGGTTGAGAGTAAAAAATAAGATATGTGCAAAAATTGGGTTTCTGCGATGTAAACCGGCCGTTTACATTTATGTCCTCAAAATTACCCCAAAAAAGGTTCATGGATTTATTCATCTATAACTCTTAAAGTAGAAGCTTCTGGTGATTAAGTTACATAGCTGTTGTTTACACAATGAAAAGGCAAAGATTTTCTTTATACAAACCTTTAAGCCTCTCATGACCGCTAGTGGGGTTTTATGGGGTAAACATCAAAATTTGTGTGAAAACTAAATTTTGAATGTCTCTCATTTATTTTTGGAGATCTGTAAATACGTATACTCTTCATAATATAATAGGAAATTTAGCGAAGATTAAAATCAAAATAAGTTTTTTTAATATTTCGTCCATTCCATGACAGAAAGCCCAAAAACTGATTCTGAGCTATAGATATTTTACATATGTGCACTAGGAAACCATGTGAATCTTCCGTTTTTGGTATAGGAAGTGTTCAGCGAACTTATGTAAAACACTACCATGTACATTTTTGTGGAACTATTGAACCCTCTAACTCTTCAATTAAAGGGACTTTTTTGGCTCCGTTTTTAAAAGGGACAAAAAGACCCGTAAACTGAAGAGTTAGAGGGTTAAAATGTTTCACAGGAATGATCCCCATTGTGTTTTACATGGAATGAAAGATTCACAGGGGGTCCTCCTAAAATCCAGGTTTGTGGGCATTTGAGCGCCAATTCTGTAAAAATACGAAATTAACCCTTACACACATTTTAGGTTTTGACTTATTTCTGGCATTAAACTTAAATTTTCAACTTTGATGTCTTCAGAGACTTATAATAGAATTTCATGACAAATATTTTTGTGGAACATTTTAACCCACTAACTCCTTAATTAAAGGGACTTTTTGTCCCTTTTCAAAACGCCCACAAACGACCCGTAAGTTGAAGAGTTAGAGGGTTAAAATTTTACGCAAAAATATTGGTCACAAAATTCTACTATAAGTCTCTGAAGACATCAAAGTTTAAAATTGAGGTTCAATGCCAGAAATTAGTCAGAACTTAAAAATGTTTAAGAGTTAATTTCGTGCTTATTCAGATTGGCGCTCAATAGAGCACCCATATGGGCAAAAGTGATATTTTTTCACCTCCCCACGCACTTTCTGGTAAATTTGGCATCAAAACTAATATCCCGGCGAAAATTGATCCTTTTGGATTAAAACAGGCCAGTCACCCGCGGCTTTTAGCCCTAAAAATTGACTAAAATTAGTTCAAAGTTCATTTGCGCATAACTCTTAAAGTAAAGGTTTTACGGAAAAATACTAAATAAGCATATCTACAGACAACCATCCCTGTTCTGGGTTCCGAAACTTTTTATTAGAGTGAATTTGTAAAATAACACGGAATTAAAAATTTCGGAAATTTGCTGTTTCGAACAAATTTTAGAATTTTTAAACAAATTTTTAGATAAATTTTTATACATTAATTGTTGCAAAAAATGTAGATATTCGTTTTACTTTCACAAAGCTTTTTCTACACGAAATAAAACGAAATAATAATTCGGATGTGGATCACAGAACAGCAAAAAATTCGGAATGTTTCACTTTAGAATTTTTTTATGTGGATTCGGAACTTAGAACAGCTCCGAATAATGTGGCTAGCATTTTTCTCATATAAATTTTTTATGTACAGATGACGCCTCATGTTGATTTATGCGGTTAAAATCAAAGTGATTTATATGGTTAAACACAAATTTTGTCTTAACCACTTAAATCCCCATGATGCGTCATCGATACGTCAAAAATGTGTATGAGAAAAATGTTTGTCACATTATTCTCTGTAGATATGCTTATATTATATTTTTCTGTAAAACCTTTACTTTAAGAGTTATAGCGCGAAGAAGCTTTGAATTAATTTTAGTCCATTTTTATGGCTAAAAGCCGTGGGTGACTGGCCTGTTTTAATACGAGAGTACCATTTTTTGCGGGGATATTATTTTTTACGCCCAATTTACTGAAACTTTTGCAATTGAACATGTTTTATATGCAAAATTCTTACAAAAACTTAAAAAATACCTTTTTTAAAAATGTTCCAGCTCGTGAGATCGCATTAAATGTGTTTGGGTACCCAAAAATTAGTACAAATTCGTACAAATTTGTACAAGTTTTTACTGGAAGGTGTTTGTTTACACAATTACTCAGTAAGGAGAGTAATTGTGTAATCATTTTTTGTAAAAATAAAAAAATATTTAAATATAAGCTTATTTACGATGGAAGGAGTAAGTGATCATTTTATTAGGTTTTATTTATTAATCCAATAATTTGAATAGGTTTATTTCGCAATCAGTTATATTAATAACTGTTGCCAATTTAGCTATTTTCTCGGCAAATCTAGCGATATTTCAACTCGTTTAGCGATATAAAATATAATTTAGCTATAAGCGGGAAAACTAGCGACTTTTCTTTTTAAGACAGTCTAGACATTTTCTTAGCATTTTTTTACATTTATTTTCTTGACAAAATTTTTGAATCATTATTATTTAGCGATTTATCGCTAAATTTTTATGGAAAACAAAAAAGTTCGAAAAGTTTGGCGATGTATCAATAATTTTTTAAGAAAGTTTTAAGAAGTTTAAAAAATATAGCTATTTTTGTGAAATTTTTCAACAGAACCTAAAAAGTTCGTGAAATTTAGGGATTTATCGCCTTTTTATTTTTTTTTTTATAATTTAGATATTTTCTAGTGATTTTTTAGTTTGATTTAGCGATATTTTAGGAAAGAAGTTGGCAGCAGTATTTTACTAATTCTTACAATTTTTCTATTTGCGTACATTTTTAGATATTTTTCTTTTTGAGAGTAAATTTTGCCTTACTCTCTGTAAATTTGTTACTGAGTAATTTTTACTGGACTTTACTGGAAAATATCCCAAACACACCTATTGCTAGACCCGAAATATTTTAAGAATCATCATAAAACCAACCAAGGTTTATTTTTAGGGGGGTACTTTTTTTCTGATCTGAGACCGTACCACCTTACAGGCAAAAAAAAAGTGCGCCGTACTCCCCCCAATATGAAGTATTTTTGCAAGGAGGTTTCAAAAAGGACGCCCAAGGACGACGCCTATTTTGGTTGAAATCGGTCCATATTTAGACCTAGTGCCCACATTAGGGTCCCACCAAAATTATATTGTTTATACGCTGCAGATCGCAAATATTAAGATATTTTGATGAAATTTGGTAATGTTGGCCCAAGGACGAAGCCTATTGATTTTGGTTAACATCGGTCCATGTTTAGACCTTGTGCCCATATAAGGGTCCCCCAAAATTGGCTTGGTTACACGCTGCAGGTCGCAAATATTAAGATATTTTAACGAAATTTGGTTTGCTGACTCACATGGTCCAGAGAAAAAAGCCGATACACTCAACCAAAAAAAGTCGGTAATGGCTTGGGCTATATTTACGATTTTCTCTTCTTTTATAATTTTATAGAAAATTATGACACAAGTCCCATTTTAACCCATTCGAATTTCGGATCCAAACATTAGTTGGCTCTTAACCAGACTGGTGTAGGGTATTGTATAGTCGGCATTCCCGACTTTAACCTTTTTACTCTTTTTATACTGATTTTTAGTACAAAATTTTTTTAGTAATCATTTTTGCTATTCTCTTATTACAATTTACGGATTTTTGTTACTAATTTTCGCTGCTACTTTCAGCAAAACATTTTACTAATTTTTCAAAACCGAGTGCGAAACTTAGTAGAAAAATATATTAATTTAACAAAATTTTATTTACTAGAATTCGTTGATTTTTACAATTCTTGTTTAGTTTATATTTGTTACTATTGATATATTCTTAGTTTGAAAATAACACTCATTTTATAATTTTATTATATCTCCAATGCATAAAAAGGTAATAACTGGAGAACGGTTTGCAATTTGACTCCAAATTTCAAATACGATGAAGTACCCAGCAAAAACAGACATTACCGAGTAATTAAGCGAGTAAGTAGCACACAAAGGGTTTCACTACTTACCAGGCTATTTACTCGCAACATTACTTTTGTTCGCGATGTCCAAAAATTCATGGGTGGTCATTACCCTCTCGCTTACAAAACAAGTGCGAATAACGAGTTACCCATAGTAAAAGAATAAGTAGTTACTCACAAAGATAGAATAAGTGGTTACTCAGAAGTTAGGAAATAAGTGGTTACCCTACATTGTAAAATAGTTGGTCATATTGGCAAAATAAAACTTTTTACCTTGGAAAATTTCCTATTTAGTTCAAAACAAATTTATAAATAAAATGTTAATATAAAAAAGACTTAATCAGTACAAATAAAGTATAATAAAATCAATTACCAGTAAGTGATTACTTTGCACGAATATATAAGTACTTCTATAACTTATTATCGACCTGTCATTACCAAGTTTTTGCTGGGTAATTGTACATTTTTTACAATCAAAAGAAAAAAAAATGTTTTATTAATTTTTTTTTTTAGATTTTACAGTTTGTTTACTTTTTTGTACATTTTTTTTTGCTAATTTCAGCAGACTGATTTTAAATTGCAGTTTACAACAATTCACTGAAATTTAGCGGCAACTAATTATTTATACAATTTCTTTGTACATACTAAAATGATTGATATTTAGTAAATTTTGTAGCTGATTTTAGCAAATCAATTTTGAATTGCAGTTTACAACAATTTTGCTAAAATTTAGTAGCGGCTACTAATTTTTTCTACTAATTTTGTTGTACTACAGATCAGCAGACATGTGTTGCTAAAATTGGCAAAAAATACCGCTGAACTCAAAACAGTTAAATTTTCCGTAATAACAGCAAAATTTTCAGTTGACATTACAGATTTTTTTGGTTGAGTGTAATATTAGAGGTAGTCGACGTGTGAATCACCCCTTACTCTTTGTCAGTCTTTTGAAAAAATTAAGTAGTGTGTGTTATTTTACATGGAGGTATGGTTTTAAAGCGGGCCATACATTTGCAATATTATGATACAACTTTCCAAGTGGTGCAAGTATATTGACCATGTATGTATTAAATTGAAGGTTGAGCAATATTATGTAGTGAATCAAAACACAATTTTTATTGGACAAATTGAAATATTGCATAATCTATAGGCAACACTGTGCAATTTTAATTTTGCGCTGTTTATGTTTGTGTACATTTTGAGGTTATGTTGAATTCATATATTGTATAAAATATTGAGGCGATCTTTTGTTACATATGTTGTATATGTTGCAATTTATTGTATGGTGTGTGGCAAAACGAGAAAAATACTGTGCCATTATATTGGACATAATATTGCAAATGTATGGGGGGCTTTAATACCACCATATCTACGCTCTCAGCCTTTTAATAGTCAAATTTTTGTAAATTATCTTGTGAAGATAACATTTCTTATACCCAATAGTGGGAAATAGTAGTTATTCAATTTGTTTAAAATGCTACCAAAAATTTGTTTATTTAAAAAAATAAACCGGTGCCGCCCTAATACACATAAACAATGTTTATGGTTAAAAATTCTTAACACGTTTGATTTTACGTCACTTAAATCAATTTTTTGGAATATTTGATTTTTTAATGTGAAGGTGGAAAATTTTTATTAGTCAAATTTTGCAAGAAAAAAAAAAATGTTTGAGGTATTTGAGTTTTTAAAAAAATTACTTAGGTGGTGTTTCTAGATGACGTTTTGCTCCACACGAACCAAAATACAATAACAAAATACATGCAATACAAAAACAAATTACATGTAGTCACTCATTCGTGTGACAACGAACGTCTTCTAGAAACCCCATCTTACTTACATTTTTTTTTTTTATCAATTTAGCAAAGTAAATAGATAGTTCAAAATAAATTGAAATAAATATTTAATCTAATTTTTTTTTGGAAAAAGCGGAAAGAACTAGAAAAAAGCGATTTGCTTAACCGGTGATTTAATCACCATGATTAAAAAATCACTGGTAACTGAAGTGATTATATATTTCAAATAGTAGTTACTCGAAATGCCGTTCTTTTAATATTTTTTCATCATTCTTGTATACTTCATTGTGTATAGTAATACATGATATTTTCAGTAACAATGACTTGATTTCACACTTTTCCATACAAATATATACCCAGAAAACAGTCCCAGTTGTGGCCACCGAATTTGTTGCCAATTTATGCGGTTACGAAAATTGTCTTTATATTCCCCCTTATTATGTAAGGCCCCAGGTAGAAAAATACAAACGGCACAATGTCGGCCCGGTATTGGAGACGGTAGTACATGTACTGGCAATGCTTCGGATTTTCAACTTTCACTGTACTGGCATGTTGTCGAAATGATAACACCAATAAACGCTTGGCCGTAGCTATTTCTCAACGTTGGCACATGCTTGGAATTTTATTTTTTTGGTATTATCCTAGTACATTTAATAACAAATTTAGTAGTTTGCTGGTACTTTACTGTCCTTTTAGTGTACATCACAGATTTTTAATGCATTCTGTCGAAACTTCACAAGAAAAGAATGGCTATGTCTCACTTACATAAATAATTTTGTAATAGGTGCAAAAACACATAAAACTTATAAAATTATTAATTTTAATAAATTAAAAAAAACTCGTTAATTTTCAGAAAACAGTACTGGCGAAGCACGTTTTAAGTAGTACCGGCATTTCGTAGAAAAAAGTGCTCTCCCAGTACAATTTTTGTTGCAACGTCGGCAATTTCTACCTGGGGCGTTGAATTTTTCAAAATCACTAACACTTATTAATTTTAATGTCGAATTTTGAATTTATGTTTTGTTAGCAAAATAAAAAAATTGTTTTCCAATACCAATCATTAGTTGTGTCTGTTATCAATACAATCCACAATTCGGTAGGTTCTAATTTAAGGCCATATTTGAATAGGATACCCGTATTTGTAGTAACCACTTTCGAATATTGATAACTTTTTAATAAATATAATAAATAGCACCAATTTTCTAGTATATCCGCTAAATACATGGTGGCATCCACTGTACACAATTACTAAACTAATTGTAATTTTAAAGTTTATTGGAAATACCAATAATTGGATAATAGGATTGTCTCTTCATTCATTTTCCCTATTTTTAATACCTAATGAAATATTTTTGATTTACTACTCAATTATAGGTAACTTTAAATAAAATAACGTGATAAAAAATAAAAATCACTTAATTTAAGTGAGTGCATCTTATATGTAATAGTGATATTTCACAAAGAAACAGTAACCTCGAAAAAATATCATTTGTTGGGTAATGCCCTTAATAATATTAAAAAGCCCGCAATAGGATTATGAAATTTCCATCATGGTTTTATCCAAAACGGTTCTGAATAATAAATAATTAATATATTGGTAATTTGTGTAAGACAGTACTACGAAATTCAATATTATATTGTTTTATTATGTACTTTTTCTGGTAAAGTTTTACAAAGCAAATTAAATATCGTTAAACTAAACAGTTTTTTTAATTTACTACATATTGTCTCGTTCAAAAGGGTAATAATTTAAAATAAAAATAGGGGATTTTTTTTAACAAAAATATTTACTTAAAATTCCCCAATTTGAACGCTATAAAACTTTAAAATTATTTTTTCCTTATAGAAAGTACCACATGTCTAGCTTACTACACTTATAAAAAAAAGTTAGTACAAAAGTCTGTTAAACGCGTTCTGGCGCATATGAACTGATTTTTTTTGTTATTTTGTATCGGGAAAGATCCGTAGAGCCCAAAATCCAAGACTGTAAGCGACATTTTAGCAGAAATTTTCAGTTAAATCAGGTAATATTTCTGTTGAATTTAGCTCAAATTTCTTAGCTAAGTTAACTAGAATTGTCTGTGTATTGAGCAGTGTGTAAAATTTAGCTTACCTAAATTTAGCAGACCATAATTCTCAACTTCATTGAAAATACTGCTGGCGCAAATACAGGTGATATTTCTGTAATTTTAGCAGAATTTTTAACTATTTCTACGGGTTTTTTTATGAGTGTATAAACAAAAATATAACAAACACGTACTTTATTTTATAACTTTTTTTTAAATTGAATTAATTTACCATTCAAATAATAATCCACGCCTCCAATTCAGATATGACATAATATTATTCTTAGTGATCGGTACTAAAAATGTAAATGTATTCGATACTGTGTCTTGCATAAAAAGTTTTTCTATATTTTTTGTCATTCATGTAAATAAATTTTATTTTTACTACAAAAAAAAAAAAAAAAAAAAACATTGCCATTAAATAGACAAATTGTTGACATTTTTATTTGAATTTATTATGTAATTAGAATATTTATGTATGTATATACCCCCGTGTAGAAATGGTGATGGGGTATAATTACTTTTTGGACTACCAGTAATGATATTACTTATTTTCTGCTTTAAAGGCAGCAAAACGTTTCAACTTACAGTGCCGGTCAAAAATCTATTTTTTAATAATCCCAGAGGATGATTTCCGATGCAATCAAAAATATCGGTCGAAAATTAAAAATAAAATATTGTGAAAATAAATTACAAAGTATGTATTTGGATTTTTAAAATTTATGACCTAAAGCCAAATAATCCTACAAATATAATAAAATTAAAACTTTACAATATTTAATTTAGCATTATCATAACTTTTAAATTCAAATTTGGTATCATATTGACTCTCAACCTCTCATCTTAAAATAGTATTGGAATTACAAATTTTTTTTCACGAACAGGGCCCAGTCAAAAATTGCCAGTGGTACAAAAAATCAAGCCTGGCATACCACTGGGTAATCACGGCGTGAAAACACTCAATTGGGACGCCTTGATAGTGTTTGCAAAAGGCGGTTTGCCAATATTTGTTTTACAAAAATTATGGACACATATGAATTTGTAAGACTTCGTATACCAGCATATGTGAGTTCACACACGTGTCCATAAATGGATACATATATGTATGTTGATTTTTAACCGGGCAGTCAATAATATTTAACTTCATCTACTACTAGGTAATACACTGATAGGAAAAAGTCTAAAAATTTTAGTTAAAACTACTAAAAATTAGTTAAAAATTACCTTGCAGAAAAAACAGCTTATATTAGCAGGTTATTTTTGCTAAATATTAGTAATGGAGGAACAGCAAAAATAAAGCTGTTAAATATATAGAATTTAAGTTATGTTTGAGTTAAATTAATTCTAAATGCAGCAAAAAAAAAATTGCAAAATAATTAGTACACTAAAAAATCACCAAAAAAATATTTTAATATTTTCAAAGAAGTTTCTATTAAACGAACATTTCTGTTAAACGAACATTCTTCTAAAATTTTTAATGTTAACTGAATATTTGACTTGTTTTTAACCAACTAAAATTTAGCAGAAAACATATGCTGATTTCAACTGAGTAATTTTCCTTTCCATTAAACAACATTTTTTCCAAATTATTTTATTTGAACTAACTTTTGAATTTAGCTCAGCTAAATTTAGCAGACCATGATTCTCAACATCATTGAAATTTCTGCTGGTGGAAATACATGTCTTATTTTCTGTTATTTTAGTAGAATTTCCAACTATTTGTACGGGCCTTTTTTATGAGTGTATTTACAATTAAAATTGTTTTAATTTTATATACTGCACTCAAAAAATAAGTTAGTAGAAAAGTTAGTAAAACGTCTTGTATATCAAGTGTACTTACTAGTTTTCAGCAATTTTTTTTGCTGAAATTCAGTTTTCAGCAAAAGTTTTAGTTATATTTTTTTAGCACTAAACTAATTTTGAACTAATGTTTTCCTAATTTATTTTGCTACAAAAATTGTGCTGATAACCGCATTTATAGCGTGGACGACAACCAGATAGACAAGATGTAGTACAGACAACGGAAATGATAAAAAAAACAACTCTACACAATTTCTATATTTAAATTTTCAGCAAATAAATTAACTAAAATCAAATTTCGCTACAAGTTTTTTGAGTTTTTTTCAGTCTACTAATATTCAACAAAAAGTTTAGTGATTTTAGCAAGGATTTTTTCACCAAGTGTTAGCAAAACTTTTGCTAAAGATTACTATTTTTTTGGTAAAAATCAGCTCGTTGATTTTCAGCAAATCTTTTGCTGAAATTACCGACTTTTTGCAAGCACGCTCCTTACTAAAAATTTGCTGACACAGCAACATTTTTTGATGACTTTACTGACTTTTTTTTGAGTGTGTTTAAAACAATGACGTTCATAAATGTTTCGTCATACATATATTTTTCAGGGGGCTTTAAATTAGTGTTTTATGGCTTTTTAAAGGTATTTCCTGATATTGATATTATAAAAAAACCATATGTCTGCCTTTGTTAATTATAGTTTATAGTTTATTTACTTTACGTAAATTTAAAATTGTAAATTTGTTTATAATCTTTAAAGATATTTAACAGACAACGCAAATTGTAACTCTTTTATTGACAATTTCATTACCATTTATTTCTATATATCATCCTTAGAAAATTGTTTTAATTTTTATCTAATCTAACGTATAAAAACTAAACAATTTATACTTTCTTAAGGCATTCGTAGGAATACTTCTGTAGATAATATCTTTTCGAAATCTTACATCCATGCTGTTTTTAGTGTCTAATGCTAATGACTCGTGCTTAATGGAATCTTACATATTGTATTGCATATGTCAGGGTTGGAAAAACAGTGGCACATGAGGCAGAATTAGTACTATTAGATTTGTTAATAAATAAATTAGAGAAATCTCAAAATTATGGCTTATATAGGATACGCGACATTTTGTAAATAAGTAGGTAGATGAAATCGTCTAAGCTTTCGTATAACATTTTAATATAAATTTAAATTTCTAAAGCTTACAAAAAAAATTTTTTTTTAATTGGAACTTGGGATCGAAAGAAGACTTACATTTTTCCGAACAGATTCTGCTGATATCTGCAAGTTTTTGTGCAGTGTTCTTTTTAGTTAATTTTACTAGTTTAATTTCTGTGAGTGTTATATATCGTACATTTTCTGGTGGAAAACGATATAACAAGAATGTTCAAAAAACACAGATGACTTTTCATGAAAAAACTAGTTGAACTTTGAAATTTTTCGTTATAATCTACAGAGATACGCAGAGAACGAAGCCGATAAGAAATTGTCGGCGGCGGCGGCTGACCAAAAAATTTTAAAAATTTAAAATAAGGTTTTTAATTTATGAAAAAGAGTAAAACAAAGAAAAATTCAGGCTTGTATTGCTTATAGCATTCCCTGCAAGCATTTGGAAGATATCTTCTATTTTTCATTTGAATGAAAGTAATCAAGTAGTATTTTGAAATTGTCTCCCTTTTATCATTTGGAAGATAATTCGGTGATATTTTGAAAAAATTATTCAAAAATTTAATTTTTTGTCATAATTTATAATTATAGTATTGCGACAATATTACCTTTTTACCATCCGGAAGATAAAGAAAATTTGTTCGAAATTTTTATGTCATTTTGGAAAAAATTAAAACAAAATTTGTACAAAACAACCAACAGATACATAGGAAACTAATTCCTCGAAAAAATCAAGATTTAATGAGTGTAAAAAATCGGTTGCGATGAAATCAAGATAATGGATTATGTATGCAGATATTTTTTTCAGGCTTAAATTTAACAATGAAAAAAATAAATCGTTTATTTTTTGCCGGGGAGTTTATTGGGCGATATCACCTTTTTATCTTCCAGGTGATAAATTAGCTATATCTCCGATTTATCTTCCTGGGGCATTGCTTTCGTATTGCCTGGAAGTATTGCTTTCGGGTAATAGTTGTTCTCGACGGAGGAAACTTCCGCAATACGAAATTGATATTGCCGTCAATATTTTCTTCGTGGCAATATGATCGCGTAATTTTCTTCGTATTGCCATACTTGCTGGGATTATAATAGAAATATGTATATATATGTATGTGGTGCGCATAGTTCGGAGACATGGCCAAAAATGTGCCCAAACTATGCTGTATATGAGTCACAAATGTCTTGATACTATGCGCTAGACCTAGGAAGAGTTTGGGGACAGTCCCCAAACTAACCAAATGTCTCCATAATAAACACTTGATCGAAAAACTGTCCCCGTAGCACGCGCTGTGCATACATATAACAATATATCATTATTATGAGGTCGATGAATTAGTTAGAATATTGAATTAGTTTGAATGAATTCTACGATGAATTAGTTTAGGTCGATAGTAACGGTTTTACTATGTTCCTGTTGTCGTGCACAAATAATTGTTTATGTAAAGCTCTAGGAGTCAGTCTACTTCTTTTCTCATTCAAACAGTTCCCTGCTGCAGAAAAAGCTTACTCCAAAACAAACATTGGCCAGTTGAGCTACATTTGTATTCTTTTTAATACTTTTTTATGCTTTTGCGACCAATCAATGGATTCAGTTTCGTTGACTTGAGTAGCAAAATATTCTTTTAATTTCTAATTCTAATTTTTTGTAAATAAAATCTTAAAAAAATATAAATGTGTTAAAATAATCGGCTAATCGACTCTATCCACTTAACATTTATAGCCGAAATCAGCCGATTACTTCGGCGGCGGCTGAAACACCAAAAAAAAAATCGGCGGCGGCTTCGCCGCTGCTTTGAGTCGCTCGACTTCGTTCTCTGGAGATACGTTTAAGTCTTACTAATTCAGGATTGTAGAGCACAGCTGGCAAAACTATGGCACTTGAGCGTGCCATAGTTTTGGCACTTAAGATGTTCGAACGTATTTAGGAACCTATATAGTATTGTTTTCAGTGAATTTTTGCAATTAAACACTGCAGATGTGCAACAAAAAAAAAAAAAAAAGAATGTCATGTTGACATTCTTTTTTTTTAGAATTTGAGATTGAAAAATCTTTTGTTGTGTCGATGGGAAAAAGTTTCAGATTTGAAAGAATAACAAAAATTTAAAGAAAATCGGACAAAAATGGGGACACAGAAAAAACTAAAATCGAGTTTCAATTAAAATATTTGTAAATACAATTAAAAATTTAATTGAATTCGGACCAATTAAGGAAATCATTATATCAATTTCAAAAAAATCGTCAATCAATCGTTATATCAATTTAAAAAAAAAATCGTCAAAATTTTCACTTAAAGTTTTATTTACATCAATTAAAATATTAACTGGATATAAATTCAGTTATGATGCCTTATTAAAATTCGTAATATTAAAAAAAATTATTAACATATATTTATTAATTTTCTTATTTTTCTGCGTGATTTTTGACACATTTTTGTAATTTTTACATCTGCAATAAAAGTCAAAATATGAATAACACAAAATATTATGATTTTACCCAAAGCAAATTAATCTTTTTTTAATATGTTGTCAATAGTACTTACAGTAAACTAAAAAATTTTTCGACACTATACTAATTTTCAATTAAAAATTTAATTGATATGATTAAACTTTTAATTGAAAATAAATTTTAAATCAAACAAAATTTTAATTGAAATTATATTGGAAATAATTTTTTCGGTTTAAGTTCTCCTTAAAATTTTATGAATGAACTTGATGTGGTCTGTTGTTGCAACGAATATAATCTTGCCACCCTGTATTAGTTTAAATACATGTAGAAAAAAGTAAAATTTAATGCAATTATTTAGTCTGGTTTTATTATATTTTTCAAAATAAAATCTAGTTTTGTCCCTTAAGCAAAAAAGTTTTGCTACCTCTGACATACGCGTCGTTGTCATCGTCTCCGTTGTCTCATACCAAATTACAACAATGTGCTCATGTTTACAAAATACAAAATTAAGACAACACGTGCATTTCAACAGTTTGTTCAATAATAAATTGGTCAAATTTTTCAATTGTAAAAATTCAATTAATAAAATATTTAATTAGAATGATCACTTCAATTCAATAACAACTTTTCATAATCAGACATTTGATAAGTATAAATAACCTTTTTATAATTTGTATTTCTGACGAATTTTGATAAAACACTTCCTTAGAAATTTATATATCGTTTATAAGTAAATACTTGTACCAAGGGAAACATAATTAAAAAGGTCTTTTTTCTCATTTTATATTAAAAAATCGTAAACTTAGACCCATTATCACAATGCCCCGTTAGATAATAACTGAAACTTTAGCTGACGCATTTGTTGTTGTTTCTCATAGAAATGTTGGTTAAGTTTTAGTGGGACATTCTGTTATTGGCCATTAAGTTGGCAAACTTCACGTCAAAAACTTATTTAAGAAACAAGAAACTAGAATAATACACTCATAGCAATAAATCTGTAAAACTAGCAGAAAAGCAACTAAAAATTAGTTAAAAATGATGTTGCAGAACAAAACTGAGGAAATTAGCAGATTTTTTTTCCAAAATACTTGTAAAATAAGAACAGCAAAAATAAAACTGTTACATTTTCAAAATTTTAGTTATATTTAAGTTAACTTTGAGTTAATTGAAAATGACAAATTGTACTGTAAAATCTGCAGAAAATTTTGCTAAATATTAGTAGACTAAAAATGGCAAAAATAAACTGTTATATCTACAAGTTTTTTGTTATTTTTAAGCTAAATTTAGTTGAATGCAAATAGAAG
Organism: Leucophora obtusa; assembly: GCA_949987735.1. Classification (NCBI taxonomy): domain Eukaryota; kingdom Metazoa; phylum Arthropoda; class Insecta; order Diptera; family Anthomyiidae; genus Leucophora; species Leucophora obtusa. The sequence continues at coordinate 211,408,171 of OX465297.1, forward strand.
TCTATCCTGCTAAAATCAGCAGAAATATTTGCTAACAAAATTGTAAGCTGCTGTTTTCAAAAGGCTAGATTTTTATTTGCATATAAAAAAATCGAAAAAAACGTCGAAAATTTAAAATTTTTTCGTAATTTTTTTAGGCTATTACTTATTTAGCAAAACTTTTTGTTGATTTTTGCAGGTTAATTTGTTATTTTCTATTAACAAAAATTTAACTCAAATATAATAAAATTCTGTATATTTAACAGTTTTATTTTTGCTGTTCCTATCTTGCTAATACATATATAGCAAAAATAATCTGCTAATTTTATGAGTTTTTTCTGCAGCATAATATTGAACTAATTTTTAGTAGTTTTAACTAAATTTTTTACAGACTATTTTTTTATTAGTGTAGTAAAAAGTAGTATGTCAACGAACCAGTTTAATATTTGTATTTTTAGAATTAAAACGAAAGCGGCCTAAACATATGCACTAACCAATTCAAACCTGAAATAAATGTAGGTATAAATTTCTCTAAATGTTGGAAAAGATGAATATAATCCCAGCAAAAAATAGACAAAATTAAAGCAGCACAGCTAAAAGAGAACTTTTTTAACAAAATTTTCTCTGTACTTTCGAAAAATTCACTCAAAGAGGACGGAGTGTGTGATGCTGTTGCATTTTTGTTATAATTTATGACATATGGTAAAGGGGGGATCCTTCGCCGCTTTTTTTCAAAGCACTGTCATTTCTTAGCCATTAATTATTTTTAAAAAATTACTTTCAAATTGAAGATCTACATACATATCTTAGCTTTGATTTTTATAATTCTTATTCCAATTATTTACATATCTTCTATTATTTTTTAATGATTTTCAAAGTAACCCAAATCGGCGAAACTGCCCCAAACGTGGTGGACATTCGCCAAAAGAGCTAGATATATTTTCAATGAAAAAAATTGTTAATTCAGAAAAATCAATATTTTAATGATTGAAATAAATAATTTAGAATAAGTTCTTTAAGATATGTGATTCTTTTTAATCAATACATCTCCACTATATTTAAAAAAAAAAATTTAAAACTGTAATAAAATGACTCTTCAAAATTACAAAAATCTTAAATATTCAGGCATGTCACAGGTTTTTTACGGAATTGATTTGATTTCGCAATTTCACTTCCGCAATTTTTTTTCTAAAGTGATCGAAAATAATTTTTTCTTCTGAATTTGCAGTTTAGGGTGCTACGGATAATTTTGTATAGAAAATGAAACGTTTTGGTAAATATCGAGTATGCTACAGGCTTAATAGTGGTACTTAAAACGTTAAAATTTTCTCCACAAAACGTAAAACGAAAAAAAAATCGTTTTCATTCCACTTTTAAATACCAAAGTGGAATTGATATTTAGAGCAGCTTAAACTCATAAAAGCTTTTCAATAGTGCTTGGTATGCAGTGTTGCCAAAACTTATTTAGGAAAAAATGCTAGATTTTTTGCATAAAAATGCTAAAAAATGCTAAAAACTAAAAAAATGTGCTAGAAAAAATATGCTAAAAAATTTTATAAAAAAATGTTTCAATTTGTTTAAAAAAAAATTATTTTAGTGACTTTTTACAATTAGACTGAAAATAAGTCATCTCTAATTATGAATTCAGTTAATTTTATTAACTAAAATTATATAAAAAAAAAAATAAATTAAAATGCTAACTCGAAAGTTAATTCTTGTAAAAAAAGTTCAAAAATCCTTTAAAATAAATTTATTATTATTTGATTTCCCAACTGCGTCACTGAAAATATGTTATCTCAAAAAGTTAAAGGCGGAGAAACAAAAGTATCCCAAAATGTTTTATTTCTAAAATAGGTGGTAATGTGGAATACTTTGGCGGGTAATATGAATTTCCCATTCTGCCTTAATTTAGCTACTCCAAATTAATTTAATGGTTTTTTATTGCACGCTCTGTTTACCGTTTTCAAATTTCTGCATCTTTGGGCTTACCTGCATGAAATCCTTTAAAAAAATAATTTTCGCGATCAGGGTTAATACTTTTGTGGTGTTGGTTTACGTTGTAAGATTTTTGTTATGATTAAATGAAAAAGTGTATAGGTGTTAGTTACAGTAAAAAATATTAAAATTTACTGAAATTCTTAAAAGATAGGAAAACGCTATCCACATTACCCTCTATGACCCAAACCTAAAAAAAAATCAATAAAAATTGCAAAGATTAAAAACGAACCTTATCAACATTTTGCAATTCTATTAATTCTATTTTAAACTATAAATTGTAGTATTTTTGTACAAAATCACTCCTTTACCATAACAAAAAAAAAAAAAGGAAAACGAGTAAAAAAGTTAAAGCCGGGCATGCCGATTTAAAATTTTAATATTAAAGTACCATAAAGCAATGTTTTTTTATACTTTTGGGATCATTTTTGAATTTCAATCAATCCAACTCTGTTAAATACAATTTTTCGCTATTTTTTCCTCCAGAAACATTTTTTTTCGCGATTTTTGTTTTTTTTTTTCGAAAGAAATTTATTTTCTTAACTGTATTAAATATTTTTCTAAACCCTATTGAATATACACAAAATAACATATAACATACTTTTTTTTGCAAGAAAAAATGTTTTGCGAAAAAAAATCCACAAAAAAAAATTTCGTGAAAAAAAATTACAGCCTCCTTAATGTTGTACATATTTAATCAAATTTGATAAATTTATAATTAAAAATTATCCCAGAAGTATAAAAATAAAATTTTTTTGGTACCCCGTGTAAAAAAGTTTAGACCTGACCAGATCTTTTTGGTTCTCAATAGATATGATTCAATCTAATTAGATCCTGTACCAGATCACATCAAATATGATCAAATATGGCATATGTGATAATACCTTATGGCAAGATCTGATAAGATCTAGTGCCAAATTTGTTCAAATCTAAAGTGATCTGGACAAATGCGCAAGATATGCCTAGATCTGATTAGATCTCAAATTTGTCCCCAATTTTGAGATCTAATTAGATCTGGTAAGATGTGCTGAGATCTGGCCAGATCTGATCTTTTTTACACGGGTACCCGTCAAAATTTTTAATTGCGAATATCGTGAATACGAGCGCTAACTTTGAAAAACTGCTATCACCACTGAATTCAGCGTACTCGAATTAGTATTACCAGTAGGGTTTCCAGCTTGTTGAAATTTTCGACTGCACAGTGTAATTAATGTGTACGTATAAAAATAGTTGCTGATACTTCTCTAAAAGTAAAAAAAAATTATCCTTTTCCATATTACATTTAAACTTAAATTGTAAAATAAGAGATAATTAAAATAAAAATAATTAATTAAAAGTACCACTTTTAACATGTTATTACAAAACTATAACAATCCCAGTTCAGTTGTTGAACGAGAACCGTGGAAAAACGTTGATTTAACACTGTTTGTTGCGTTTTTATATCGGAAACAACATCAATAATATTTTTATAGCAAAAATTCAAAATAATGTAGAATATTCTAAAAAAACAGAAAATATAACTGTAAAAAATTCTAAAAATATGCTAAATTTTGTTGGAAAAATGCTGAAAAAAATGCCATATGCTAGATTCATTTTTTTCATGCTAAATGAATCAAAAAAATGCTAAATCTAGCATTAAATATGCTAAATTGGCAACACTGTTGGTATGTATTCCCTTAAATGTCGTTAACTATTTCACTTAAAAAAATTTACATTTAAAATGCTTTTTGTTGGTAAATTCAATAATTTTCTTATTGATTAGCAAAACGTAATTTTTTCTAAAAAATTAACATTTTAAATTTTGATCGGCGATCTTCTCTTTTTCAACTACAAATGGCAACTTATACCAAATTTAGCAGTTGGAACACGAATTTACCAAGTCTTTTTTATTTAAGAGTGTTTAGAATTCAAGCCATGTGAACCTTCCATTTTAGGTATACATAGGTAGTGTTGAGCGGAATTTTATAATACACTACGAGGAACATTTTTGTGGAATTTTTTGGCCGCTTTTTCAAAAGGCACACAAAAGACCCGTAAGTTCTAGAGTTAGAAGGTTAAAATGTTCCAGAAAAATGTTCCTCGTAGTGTTTCACATAAGTTCGCTGAACACATCCTATACCTAAAATGGAAGATTCCCAGGTTTCTCTCTAAAATCCAGGTTTGTGGGACATTTGAGCACCAATTCTGAATAAGTACGAAATTAACCCTTAAACACATTTTAAGTTTTTACTTATTACTGGCACTTAAGTTAAATTTGCCGATGTCTTCAAAGACTTATAGTAGACTTTCATGACAAATATTTTTGCGGAACATTTTAACCCTCTAACTCTTCAACTTACGGGTCGTTTTTGTCCGTTTTAAAAAGGGGCCAAAAAAGTCCCTTTCATTGAAGAGTTAGAAGGTTAAAATGTTCCACAAAAATATTCCTCGTAGTGTTTTACATAAGTTCGCTAAACATACCCTATGCCTTAAATGGTGGATTTACATGGTTTCCTATTTTAATCCTTTTTAAAATCCATTTTTTTGTGAAAGGCATTTTCTTTTTATTAATAAATCGATTTTAGCCAAACTTGGCACAAATATGGCTTGACCTTTTATCAATTCACGTGCTAAATTTCATCGCAATCGGATAATTTTTGCATGTTTTATAAAGATTTTAAGGACTAAGAGTCCTTGCTTCGATTTTGATAAAAATTGACAAAACGTTTCCAGTTTTATGTGCATCTCAATGGATACTTTTTGTAATTTTATGTCCATTTATGTAGCTAATATAATATTTTTAAATTACAGGACCCATGGGAGGTGGGCGTGTCCTTGGCCCGATATTTCCAAAAATTTAATTTTTCTTAACTAAGGGGTTCTATATCAGTATACCAAATTTCAAATCTCTGTCTCCACTGCTGCTATTTTTGTCTAATCGTTATATGGGATCAAAGCAGTGTGCGTCGTATCGTCCTAACAAAAAACAGAGTTCATTTTTACTCAAAACCAGTTCGGAATAAAAGACTGAATGAAAATTGGTGTGGAAGTTGCTTTGAATACGTACCAATACACATCAAAAAGAGGGTCGGCCAAAAACTCAGTGATACAAGAACTTCACGCACCCTGCCTTCTTTAAATGCATTTTTTGATTGGAGCAAATAACAATTCATTGCTGCTAAAATCAAGTCTTTTTTTGCTGGGATATTAATTTTAGTATCTACATATGTACATACATACATATATAAGAAATAAGTTAAATATAGAAAAAATCCATAATAACAAAATTAAAAATTTGCATAAATAAAAAAAATTTTTTTTGGTAGCGTCACAATAAATATTTAATTTAGTTCAAACTACTTTGTTTATAGATTTTGCATATTTTAATTTAGAAATTAAAAAAATCAATTGTGTTTGGCATTGCAATTAATTAAAAAAGATTAGAATAAAATCAATTTGTAGATCAAATTAATCTCTTCGAATAAAAATATTTCAGGATAACAACACACTTAAGTAGTAAAAACAAACTCATACATACAGAGTAAATTTTGGAAGTTTATTTATTAGATAAATTTATTCATATTATTGAACATAATTAAGAGTAGTTTACATTATAGGATTGAGTGCTAGGATCTGTCAAAAAAACCACGTGCTTAATATATTTTTGGCAGTCATAAGATTTCTTATCGGATTTCTCATTTTTAGACTTTTTTTCAAAAAAATCATTCTCTCTCATAAGATTTGCACACACAAAGTCATCTCTGTTAAGATAGCCCTCTCACATTTAAAGTCTTTAAGATTTTAATTAGGATTATATTTCCAGTGTTATGATTTCTTTTACTTAAAATCATATGACTCAATCCTATAATGTAAACGGCTCTTTACTGATAACTAGGGCAAGGAATTTCATGCACTTAAAAAACGTTAATATGCGCCTAAAAAATGCAGCTAAAAAAGAAAAATATGCATTAAAGCCATGAAATATATGCACTTAAAGCACATGTTTTTGCAAATTTTAGTATTTTAAAACATAAAAAGTCAGTTAAATTTCCAATAGTCACAGAACTCAACGATTTTTCTTAGGTCAAAAAGATTTTTGAGAATATATATTTTTTTCGAAATAACAAAAAAATAAATATTTTTTTTTTTAATCAAAATATGAAAATAGTCTTTAATATTTTTAACAAATTAAAAAATTCTACTGGAAAATTAAAAATATGCATTAAAGTACACAAAATATTCATTAAAAAGTAACCAGATATGCATTTGAAGCCGAAATATGCTAAAACAGGAATTTTTGTTAAAATATGCAACTACAAATCGATGCCATTTTGTTTCAAAATTGATGATTCGAATAAATATTTAGTCCACATTAGTTTTGGACTATCGAGAAAAAACATGCATTTGCATGAAATTCCTTGCCCTAGTGATAACTTTTAAATTTTTCCATATATTATTTTAAAATATATGTACCTTGTCTTTTTTTTTCAAATATATATAATTGTCTTCTCATTGGTAGACTGGTTGTTTTTAAAAGAAATTTTAAAATTTTTTTGGGTATCAAAATTAAGATATCCAAAATTTGTTTTTAAATGTCGAAGAGACAGTTTTATAGTCAGAACTAAGAACGATTTTTGTCTTAAATATTATTTAAATTAGAAATTTGATTTAAAAATGTCTATCTTAAAAAAAATTTTAGAAAAAATTCGTTCTTAGTTTTGACTTTTAAACTGGCCCTAGGATTTTTTTTTTTTTTGGAAATATTTCTCCTTTAAAATTTGTTCAGAATTTTCTTTTAGTATGCACTGTATATTGCATAAATGACTTTCATAGAATATAATTGTTTATATTACTGATTTTTTTTCTAAATCTTACTTTTGTCTGTCATCTCGTCTTTCAATCGTTGTTGAAGCCAGACCATGGGAATACTCAGATGTCACAATAAAGGTTTAAATGTTTTACGTAGTTTTTTTTAAATATAAGCAAAACTTGTATAAATAATTTTTATAAAAATGCCGTAATTTACGAATTTTAAAAATCGGGTATGTAATCAAAATTCTTTAATCGTTTTAAAACAATCAAAAAATACTACTTCCCTATTTGTGTTTTCAAAATCATTTTATTGTTCACACACAAAACTATCAGATTAATGTTATTTAATTATTTAAATAATTTTTTTTTTTAAATATATTGGCGTTTTTTATATACCTACATACATACATACATCATATAAACAAGTCATTATTAGTTTTAAAGCCAGCGGCATTTTACATTTATTTATAAAATAAAACTTTAAAGTGAAAAAAAGAAACGTTTTAGATATAAATACATTAATGTATTTAAATTTTTTTTTTGTTTAATTTATCGTTAGCAACACTTTTTTTTGCTGGGATCACTTGAACCACAGTAGTCTATCCACATCAACATCATCTTTATAACCGGTCTAAATAAAAAAAAACAATTTAATGAATTTTTGTGTATTTATACTTTTATGCAAATGTAAAACATGTGTTCATTAGTAAATTTGATATAAATAACCCAGTAAACGAAAGCAAAATACTATTTCTTGATTGAACCAGATATTATTGTTTACCAACGTTTTAAACACAGTACGCTGGATAGTAGAATAACATGGTTGCATTGATCATGCACATGTATTAGTGACAGTTTAACTTCTGACGTTTACGGAATACATAACAAAACAGCAACAACACGATAGTATTTTCGCGCCGTTTCATTCTAACTAATGTCAAACAATAACAATGTAACAAAAAGAAACATTTGACCTCCATATTGGGAAAAATAACATACATAGTTAACGATACGATTCTATGTACATATGTTCTGTGGCTTAAAATATTGAATTGAAGCTTGCCGTTGTCGGTTAATTGTAACTAGACTTTTAAAAGTAAAAATAGTTCAGATCATTCTCTATCGATTCAGAAAGTTTAAGGATGTTACGTGGGTTAAATTTTCGGAAAATATTCGTTTAATATTTTACATCGCAAATATTTGGTAAAAATTAATGTTTATCTACACTCAAAAAAATAAGTTAGTAGACAAATTAGTAAAACGTCTTGTATATCAAGTATACAGGTTTTCAGCGTCTTTTTTTTGCTGAAATTGTGTTTTCAGCAAAAGTTTTAGTTATATTTTTTAGCACTAAACTTATTTTGAACTAACGTTTTACTAATTTATTTTGTTAGCAAAATTGTGCTGATAAACACAATAAATCCATTTTTAGACTCAATATATGTTCCACACTGGTAGAGTTATATGTCACCACATATTTTTTGATTTTTTGTATATTAGCGAGTAAGCTGACTTGTGTGCAGCAGGTCAATTATGTTTTTATCTATCAAGCATCACATGTCGATATACATAGCTCAATGGTTTTTCTATTAACTGGCATCCTGGAGTCCCAGTTTCGATTCCCGCCCTAGAAAATTTTATTAAAAAAAAATTTTAGATAAAAAAATATTTTTTTATAAAACTTATTTTTTGAAAATCAATTTTTAGACTCATTATTTTTGTCAGTACTGGTAAGCATATAGGAAATGACATATTTTTAGATTTTTCGTATGCTGTTGTGTAAGCATAACTCATTATTTTTGGCAACATCGCCGTACAAAGGTAATAAGAAAAGTAACTACCCAGTGTAGAAACGGTAATGACATATCATTATTTTTTGGACTACCAGTAATGACACCCACTTACCTTCTGTATTATTTTAAAACATATAATAATGAGTTACTGATAATTACTTATTTTTATCATTATTTCAAATAGAAAATAATTTTTTAGATTTTTTTGAAAATTTTTTGAAATCTATTTTTAGACTCAATATTTTTTAAACACTGGTAAGGATGTATGTAACCACATATTTTTTGATTTTTTGTATGTTGTCGAGTAAGCTTACTTGTGTGCGGCAGGTCAATTGTGTTTTTATCTATTAAATATTACATGTCGATATAGCTCAGATGGTAGAGCTGTTGACTGGCAATCTGTAGACCCAGGTTCGATTCCCGCACCAGCAAATTTTATTAAAAAAAAAAAAAATACATTAAAAAATTTTTTTTTTATAGAATTTATTTTTTAGAAAATCTATTTTTAGACTCATTATTTTTGTCAGTACTGGTAAGCACATAGGTAACGATATATTTTTTGATTTTTCGTATGCTGGTGTGTAACGACAACTCATTATTTTTCGCGACATCGCCATATAAAGGTAATAAGAAATGTAATAACAAAAGTAACTAGTTACCATTACCAAGTATGTAGTTACATAACCACATATCTGGTAATGATTTTCTACACTGGGTAGTTACCATTACCAGGTATATAGTTACATAACCACAAATCTGATAATGATTTTCTACACTGGGAAGGTAATGCGTGGGTATATGGTACCCATTGCCAAAGTTTTTCTGGGTAATCACCTATTTTTTTAAAAAAATAAGAACTTTAGTAATAAATGTAACCGATTACACTGTGAGACAAATGGTAGGGGTCAGTGATCGGGAAGGGTTCAAACTACCGGGGAAAGTTATATCGGTAAAAAAGAAGTTATACGTGTCCCGGCGTTTCGCTGGGTCACCCCTAGGAATCGAGATATATCGATTTGACCTTTGGTGGTCTTTTTTTTGACATAACTCGAGAACCACTAGTCCGATTTTGCTCAAAGAATTTTAAAAAAATTAAAAATTACAATTCCTTTAATCTGTTCATATAACGTTTTTCTATATACTCAACAGTTTTGCCGGTAAAAATAAATGTATGAAGAAAAAAATATTTTTTGCCTAAAATATTAAAAAAAAAGTAATAAACAAAAGGTTATTGATTTTTATGGTAGCGGTAACAAACATTTATTTTTACCGGCAAAACTGTTGAGTATATAGAAAAACGTTATATGAACAGATTAAAGGAATTGTAATTTTTAATTTTTTAAAATTGTTTGAGCAAAATCGGACTAGTGGTTCTCGAGTTATGTCTAAAAAAGATATATCTCGATTCCTAGGGGTGACCCAGCGAAACGCCGGGACACGTACAACTTGTTTTTAACCGATATAACATTTCCCGTTGGTTTCATCCCATCCCGATTTTGACTGTCGCATAGTGTTATCATCACCAGGTAAGGGGTTGTAAAACCCATTATTTGGTAATGTTTTTCCACACTGGGAGGTATTAAGTACATATAAATATCTTCCTTATTTGTGTTTGATAAATTCTGATTTATATTTCATTTGTTAATATTATAGAAACATTTAAATAAATCATAAAAAATTTTAATTCTACTTGAGCAATTTTTCACGGTGTTATTAAGACATTTATTAGTTTGTCATCATAAAATACTTCAGTCGCAATTCGTTAGGAGACCATATATTTTAATTCGTGACAAATTTGACAACAATCTTCTTTCTTTACAGTTTTAACAGTATGTTTATTGTCACTTTTATTGACAGATAAGAATTATTGCAGTACATTAACCGGGAAAAATACAAATGATTATTTCTTAAAATTACACTTAAAGGTTAGATAATAAATTTGTTTTTAAATTTAAAGGTATTTCTAGTAAATATTATTTTTCATATTTTGGTTTAGTTATTTACTTGGAAGTGCTTTAATAAATTTTAAATGTTTTTAACAAGAAACAAAACATTTAAATTTCTTTGAAAATTCTAAAGACATTGTACGATAACACAATTATTAGTTTCAAAAGCTCTTACCTTTGTATTACCACCTAGTTTGTTTATTGGGTTAATTTTTTGTATAATTTTTGGTATGTTTTAGTCGGTCGACCTACTACACTTGAAATATTTTGTTCCTCATTAAATTCAACCAAAATCGATTAAAATAATTAATGTAATACGGGTTAATGCCGTATTTAATCGGTATATTTAAATGAGCTATTAAAAGAAAATAAATTAAAAAAAATCAACTTTTAATTGATTAAACACGTTTGAATGCGAATTTTATTTAACACAAATACGAAAATTCTGTCTTAACCCATTTTACACTCCCGTTGCTTTGAAGTAACACTTTTAAAGCCTGATAACTGTAGATAGAAGATCGAGACAACAAATATAAATAATTTAAAAAATTATAAAAATTATTTTAGGAGGTTACAAAGCAAATTGTGGCAATTTTGTATTGTTGTTTTTTGTCTTTTCTTCGTTATGTGACATGTTGAATAACGCTCCTAGACTATAGCTTTTTTGAAAAATTACACAATGCAACAAAAAAAAAAAAAAACAAGTAAGCAAAATTTGGGCGCTATGTTCCACTGGGAATTAAATGATACACTCAGATAAAAATTTTGTAAAATTTGTAAACAGTTTTAAATCTCACTTCACTATTTTTATACTGATTTTTAGTACAATTTTTTTTAGTAATCATTTTTGCTATTCTATTATTACTGATTTTTTTTTTTACTAATTTTCGCTGCAGATGTCAGCAAAGCATTTTACTAATTTTTCAAAACCGATTGCTAAACTTAGCAAAAATATATTAATTTAAGAAAAATGGATAGGTACTTATATTATATATATATGTTCCCTCGGTTCCTATAAGGAGCATAGGGCCTTAACAAATTTTCGCCATTCTGATTTATCCGGTGCCAGGTTCTTGATTTCACCCCAACTACTTCTAGACATTGTGACTTCCTTCTTGACCTGTCTACTCCATGTATGCGCTGGACGCCCTCTTCTACGGCTACCTTGGGGATTCCATTCAATTGCAGTACGGGCTATATCATCAGGATCTTTATAGGATAGGTACTAAGGGAATTTTATTTACAAGAATTCGTTGATTTTTTATACATTTTTTACAATCGAAAGAAAAAAAATGTTTTTTTATTACTTTTTTTATATTTTACAATTTGTTTATTTTTTAGTACACTTTTTTGCTAATTTCAACAGATTGATTTCAAATTGCAGTTACAACAATTTACTGAAATTTAGTAGTTAAATTTCCCGTAATAAAAGCAAAATTTTCAGTAGCCATTACAGATTTTTGGTTTAGTGTACCCTACTAGACCATAGTACGATTTAGATTTCAATTAAAGGTGCATTAAATATAGTGAAATTAGGGAATGAAAAATTCCGCACTTTTTGATTTCCCGGGAAAACGGGAAATTTATCTTGAATTCCCGGGATCCCGCAAGAAAACTAAATTAGAAAATATTTTATAATTATTTAAAAATTTTTATAGATAAAATGTTTTAAAGACCTCAAATTTTCATGATCGTGAATAAGCTCAGGTGGCTTTTCTTCGAATTTTCGTAGTGGGAAAGAATTTATTTTATATTAGAAATTATATCAGTCTAATTATATATTTTTAAATATTGAATAAACTAAAACTAATTTTTAGAAAAAAAACTTGTCCGTTAAAAAATTAATATAGAAAATAATTTTAGAAAATTGGAAAAAATTTTAAAAATTATTGGAACAAATTTTAATTTACTGGCCTTATCGAATTCTTTCAAAAAATTTTTATTCTTTGTAATTTACTTGTGAAAATTGTATCATCTTTCTTTAATTTGAAAAATAATTTAAATAGAAAGTGATTTAAGTAATTTATGATCTAGCGTCAAATTAAAAAAAACGATCATTTACTTGAAAATTTTTAAAAATCAATGGACGAATTTTTCTTTATTCTGTACAGAATAAGTGCGTTTAAAAGAAACTTAAAAAATTCGATCAAGTACTATCAGTGCTAATCAGTGTGTTCGTTTACTCGGAAAACTTACTACTTTCACTCAATCGTTCACTTAAAATAATACGTCAGTAGAAAAATCTGTTAAACGGGTTTCAAATCTATTTGACTAATTTTTAACAATTTTTTATGTTGAAACACTGATTTAAACAAAGATTGTAGTTATCTTCATTTAACACTGTACTAAAAATCCTCAGTACCTACTTTAACTAGTTTTGAGTGTTAATTTTCAAAACTATTTATAACTAATTTTTAGGAACCCATTCGTTAAATTTTACAACATTTGTCGTTAAAATATAATATTTTCATGTTTCTGTTATTACCCGGTAGATGGCGCCACCAGTGTATCCGAAGTTTTAAAGATGGCGCTCTCCCGATTTTTTAAAATGCACTATATCTCGAAAACTAACAGAGATAGAGCAAAATTGACGAAAGGGTTTATCTCTATCCCAAAATGCACAATGGTGGGACCTTGGACCTTCGGAAATTTCTTACAAAAATTTTCCACTTCACAAAATGGCCCATATCTCGAAAACTACGCGAGATAGAGCAAAACGGACAAAATGTTTGTTCCTTTGGAGTGACCTTACATGCCCTTAGATTATATGGACTAGGAACGCGGAGGGTCCCGAGACCCTAAATTTTAACAAATTTTATGACTTAGTATAATTAAAAATAAAACTGCAGTTTTACAGATTTTTTACTTAAATTTAGATTTGTTAAATTTAACAAAAGAATTTGTTAAAATCAACAAATTTTATTTTAAGCCAAAAAACAGGAATAAATTTTGTTAAAGTAACAAATTTTTCTGTCCAGCCAACAGACGTATTATTTTGAGTGTTGTTTTGGTTACTTTTTGAATTTTTCCAGTTGTGGTAAAAGTAGCAAATTGTAGTAAGTAAACAAACAAGCCTAATGTAAAATGTTTACTATTTTCAAAAGGTTGGAAAATTTTTCATAAGAAACTTTGAAATAATTAACTTTATTATTTTAAACTTCATTGTTTGAAATCACGGGATTCCCGGTCCAAATTCCCGGTAATGCGAGAACTGAAAAATGCTTAATTTCCCGGGAATCCCAGGACGGGAAATCCCGGGATGCATTCCCTGAAATATATAATTAGGTATAATTAATAACACAACGTTATTATATCCTATACCATAATAATTCTTAAAAAACGCGTTTAGAGAGTTAACTCCCGATTTTTTTTTCTATATTTTAACGGATCGGGGTTCCGTGCTATATGTTGTTGGTTAAATATGATGCTGCAGAAAAAACTGCTAAAACTAGCAGATTTGTTTTTACTAAAAAGTAGTAAAATGAGAACTGCAAAATTAAAACTGTTAAATTTACAGAATTTTAGTTATATTTAGGCTAACTTTTAGTTAATTGAAAATAGCAAGTTATACTGTAAAATCCGCAGAAAATTTTGCTAAATATTTGTAGACTAAAAATAGCAAAAATAAACTGTTATATCTACAAAATTTTTGCTATTTTTGAACTAAATTTAGTTAAGTGCAAATAACAGTCTATTTTGCTAAAATCAGCAGAAATGTTTGCTAACAAATTGTAAACTGCTGTTTTCAAAATGCTCGCTTTTTATTTACATTTAAAAAAATCGAAAAAAAACTTCCGTGCTATATGCTGCCTTCTACACTCATAGAAATAAATCTGTAATAGCAGAAAAAGTTACTAAAAATTAGTTAAATATGATGCTGCAGAAAAAACAAACTGTTATATCTACAAAATTTTAAGCTAAATTTAGTTGAATGCAAATAGCAGTCTATTCTGCTAAAATTGTAAACTGCTGTTTTCATAAGGCTCGATTTTTATTTGCATTTAAAAAAAAATCAAAAAAAAAAACTTCGAAAATTTTAAATTTGTTGGTGATTTTTTAGGTTACTAATTATTTAGCAAAATTTTTTGCTCATTTTAGCAGGTTAATTTGCTATTCTCGATTTACGAAAATTTAGCTCAAATTTAACTAAAATTCTGTATATTTAACAGTTTTATTTTTGCTGTTCCTATATTACTAATATATAGCAAAAATCATCTGCTAATTTAGCAGTTTTCTCTGCAGCATCATTTTAAACTAATTTCTAGCAGTTTTAACTAAATTTTTTCTATTAGTGTAAGATGTATATATATATTTAATCCTTTAATTCCCAGTGGTGTAATGTAATGAAATTCAGAAAATATCAATTGAAATATAGAAATCATGAATTAAGATAGGTATTATGTTTTCTGAATTTTAATTGATATTTTGTGAATTTCAATTAATGATTTCTGAATTGCAAAAAGTGTAGTAAATGTTCCGCAGCCAGTTTTAAATGCAGTCATGTAGGCCTTTTTTAAATACTTAATGTTGATAGGAATGAGTGAAAATACAGCTAAAGTTGAATTAATTTACAATTTTTTAATATTTTGTTTTTAAAATTTATATTTTTTGCTAAAAACGTAAAAATACAGATTTTGTTAAAAACCGATTCCGGTATTTTTAAATTAACAATTTCAGTATCGATTAGCAATTTGAATGGATTTTGAAAGGGATAATGGTATTAGAAATGTATCGGTATGAAAAGCCTCATATAGTGTTTGTAAATCCTTATATATTTGTATTCAGGAAGAACTGTCGTTTTATGATACATTAAGAGAAATTTTGAAAAAAAAAATTTTTAATTAATGGTTTTAATAATTTTGAAAAAAAATTTTTTAATTGCATTTTCTTTTCGTTGTGTTCAAAATATTTTTCCTTGTGTATGAAGAGTTTAATTTTTTATTCCAACATTTCGACTTTTTTCTCTATTTTTTCATATATCTTTTTCTAGCCATCTCAACGGTCCGGTGACTAAAGCCCTCGAAATTGAAAAATTAATGTACCGAATTGAGTTCAAACCTTAATGAAAACAAACCCATGTACACTACGCTACACACTCACTACACAAAAAAAGAAACACACACGTTTTAGATTGTAATTAACATGTGAACAAAACGCTGATAAAGTATAAAAATTATTTTAAATTATAAATAATTAAAAAAAAAATAATAAATTAATAATAATCATTAATATAGTATCTACAATAATCTAGTAATTTAAAAAAAAATTGTGTGATATTTATTTATTATTTGTTTTTATTTATTTAATTGTATCTTATTAATTATTCAAACCAAATTCAAGTCAAAACCTAAAAGTTTACAAACAAAACACTCCAAAATTATAAATGTAAAAAACAATTTATATGTTGATACTCCTTAAATTTACTTAAAGTTTATATTAAAATTATTTATTTTTCGTAAAAAAAAACAAATTTGTTTTAAGTTAAATTGCAAATATTTTAAATTATTTTTTGTCTTAGTTAATTGAAATTAGTTAGTAGCTTTGAACTTTTTATTTATTACACCAATATTTTTTACCAAATGTAAAGTTTTAAATCTAAAGTATATCGGCTCTTGTCATGTATATAGTATTGAAACCGTAGTCCAGAGATGGTATAAATGTTTTAAGTTGTATTTCTGTTCGAAACTTAAAAGTATTATTATAAAAAAAGAAACAAAAACATTCCTACATATTTTTTATGTTTTTTGTAAAAACAACACATTATATTTTTTATTACAATTAATGGAAAAAACAAAAATAACAATGCAAATTTTCATAATTAATTTAAATTTTATTAAATAAATTATTCTAAATCACACATTATTGTATAAATTAATACAAATAAAATACTACTAAATAACTTACTAAAATTTAATAATAATAAAGAAAATCCAAAAAACAAAATCGCCATGTCGCTCAACGGCAAAGATGCTGAAAATGCAGCCCAACAGCATATACAGAATAACAATAATAATAACAATAATAATGACCTTAAAGATACCTCCTTTATACCAGCGGCGGTGTTAGTGGCCTCAAATTTTAATCCCAACACACATGCCACTAGTGTTTCTAATAGTTTTATACAATCTTACCATCCAACAAATAGTGAAAGTCTCAGTAATAGTAACAGCTTAAGTAGAAGATCATTATCAGATGTACACACTTTAGATATATATGAACCACAACAACAACAACATTTTCCCAGTAGTAATAGACAACAACAACCATCAACACCAACACCTTCTACAAATTCGAAATTAAACTCAACACCACATGAATACACCAGTCATAATGGTGTACCACAAGGACACTATCGTAATACTTTACCATCACAGGATGATAATTTTAAATTATTTACTATATATGGAAATGGTGAGTTTCGCGCCCAAATGTCCCTTTCTCTTCTTTTATATATCTTTCTTGCCTATATATTTTGAGTCTTTTTTTATAAATATTCTATTTTAATCTTATATACACCAACTGAGTAATAATCGAAAAAAAAAGTATTAAAGTTTTGTATAGAATTTTATAATATTTTGGATTTTTAAATTTATCTTATTCAAAATTCATTTATAATCTTTTAGCCATAAAGTTTTGTAAATTATTCACCGCCATTTTAAAAACTCCAGATATTAAATTTGGGACAGATTTTACTTTCAGTATTTAAGTTATTTTTTGAAATCATTACACAAAAAGAATTTACTAAATTCTAAATAAATTCCATAGTACACCACGAACAAAAATTACGGTGCTCTGATAATGGATTCTGGTAGAGGAGACAAAAAAAAAAAATATGGGTGTGTCGGCGTTTTAAAAGATCACATCCGAATAATTTTTTAGAGGGTTAAAATGTTCCATAAAAAGTTTCCTCGCTGAACACATCTTATACCTAAAATGTTTCCATTCCATTCACGTGGTACATAAGTACGAAATTAACCCTTAAACACATTTTAAATTTTTACTTATTTCTGGCATTGAAGTTAAATTGTCAACTTTGATGTATTCGGAGATTTACAGTAGAATTTCATGACAAATATAAGTCTCTGAAGACATCAAAGTTGACAATTTAACTCCAATGCCAGAAATAAGTCAAAACTTAAAATGGGTTTAAGGGTTAATCTCGTAGTTATTCCGAATTGGCGCCCAAATGTCCAACAAACCTGAATTTTAGGGGGAAACCATGTGAATCTTCCATTTCAGGTATAGGATCTATTCAGCGAACGTATAAAACACTACAAGAAACATTTTTGTGGAACATTTTAACCCTCTAAAGAAGACAACGGGATAAAATAATGCTTTAAAATATAGAAAATACCCAGCTTTTGTCGAAAATTTTTGGAAAACATTCGCAAAAAAATATTTTTTTAATGTTGGTAAAGACGAAATTCCGGGATTTTTTTAACAAACAGCAGCGGAAATTTTAAACTTTAATTTTATTCATACTAATTTACGCCATTACACTTTAGCAATTAAATTGTGAATTCTTTCATTAGGTTTGTTTTTTTCGAATTTTATATCTATATCTATAACGACTTGTAAAAAAATGACTGTCCAAACTTACCTGACTTTTCTTTTTTGTAAACAAATAAAATTTAAACATTTGGGGTGGCCTTTGTACAAAAGCTGTTTTCGCACAAAGACTTCGCCGGAACTCGAAATGGAGCAATTATATTGTGTGCCCTGCCCTTCCTTTACTAACAAACGCATAATTCATTTGTTATTCGTTGTTTTTAATATTTTATGAAATAAAAAATTCTAAAATTTTAAATATTTTTATGACAAATATTTTTGTTTACATTTAAAAGAGAAAAGCCAAGAGTTTTTAAGACTTGGTAGCATTTTTATAACTACTTAATTTTTAAGCAGCTAAATTTATATCTACTTAAAAGTTTTATAAATGCTTAAATTTGTATGGAAAATTTATACAAAATTCAAAAAAACAAATCTATTATTGTTTTTTCTTAGAAATATAAAATAAAGTATTTTTTTTAAATGTTTGGAATATGCATGTCATTTTTGCCTTTTTCATGCCAATTCTACTGGTTTTACGTGCCTTTTTGTATGTGTGCCAATTTCAACTTTTTTGTGCTATTTTAAACTTGCCGTGGTAATTAGTTTTTTTAATTGAATAAAAAATATTTAATTACCATTTAATAATATTTCATTAGTTTCTAATAATGGTTTTGAAATTTCAATGGTAATAAAAAATTCCCAAGTATGGGGCATAGACATTGAATCATTCCAATACATAATTAAAAATTTCACATTTAAAATTTTTATTAAAACTTAAGTGTTGACAGTAAAATCTAGCCTAAGCTACGCTAACCTAAGCTAAGATGTTGTTAAAAATTTCGTAATTTTTTTAATTTTAAATCATTTTCCTTTTATGAATATATTTTAGTTTAGCTGTAATCAGTTGTATTTTAACTAATTAAGTACAAGTCATAGATTCGCTGGACATTTGTAAGCAAACTGCAGATATATACAATAATGTTTTATAAAAAAAATTAACACCCGATGAATTATCTTTATTCAGTAAAAATTCAATCTCAAATGTACTGCACGGTGGGAGTTTTCTACATACTTCATTCCAGTGAAACTTCATTAGTTTTATGTAAAAATTAATTTATATTATGTAGATAATGCTCTCAGTTTACTTTTATATTATAATACCTGGGGGAGCAAATCTGAAATTATGATACAATGAAGTGATAGAAAATTTATCATTTTCACTTTACAGCAATTTATCACTTCACATTTCCAGCGCGTCTTGTTCTAACAGGAAAAAATTTTCGTCTCACTGCACTTTGTCCGGTAATTTTTACAAATACATAACAAGAAAGTAAAATTATAATTAAATTGTGTTTTATAAATTGTTTTTTCATTTTTACAAATAAGACACATTTACAAGCGAGAGGAAACTGCTAGACATAGAGCACAAACCACCTCTAAATAGCTCAATTGTGAACGATTTAAGCTATTTAGGGGTGTTTTTTGCCTATACCTTTCAGTTTTCTCTCGTGCTGGTACTTTTAATTTCATACACGCAGAAAAACAACAGGTGGAACTTTATCTAAGTGCTATGTAATTATACAACTACATAAGTTCGAAGTAAATTTTAACATTTTCTAGCAAAATATATGTAATTTTTCGGATATTTTCCACTACACATGTATATATTTTGCAAGGATCGTATATATTTTAGAAAAAAATATGCATATTTTACTAGAACTTTGTAAAACTAACTTGAAAATTATGTAGTTGTATAATTACATAGCTCTTAGATAATATTCCCCCTGTTTTTTTCTGTGTGTACTTCGGATAAATAATTAGTTCATATTAATTTTGGTCTATCGAGAAAAAACATATATTTGCATGGAATTCCTTGCCCTACTTATCATATAAAAACTCATAAAATATTTATGAGTAAATTCATAACTGCTTTACAAAGTTATGGGAGGCTTACAAAACAAATTTTTCATACAAAAATTTCTTTTATAAGCCTTCTATAACTTTATAAAGCATTTATGAATATGGGATATGACACAGATGGTGAAAGCAACGAGCATAGAAACTCAAGAGGATGCATGCGTCTCTTTCTCTGTTAACTGGCTCTGGCCGACATTTGAAGAAATTTTAATATGGGGCGATGGGTTAAGTTTTATTGTAAAAAATTTTAATAAATATGAAAAATTGTCTGAATAAAAATGCACAGTATTAAAAAATATAATAAAAAAACTAAACACATTAGCTGCAATTTAACTTCTTCAAATCTCAGCCAGAGCCAATGAGAGAGCGCATTACAGTACGTGAGCATCTTGCATAGAGCCTGGTGAAAGTGTGTATCGCTCTTTAAATATTTAACATCATATCTAAGGACTGAAATCGAAATGTGAATTTTTAAGAAAGTTTATATAAAAAACCATTCTGGAGGAGTTTTTTTTTTATAAAAATAATATCAAATTTTACAACATTTTTGAACGCAGTTTCTAAATCGATAATGAAAAATTTTCCAGCGGCAACGACATCTCCGATGAATATTTACTAGGAATCCAACTATTGAATGAAAATAAAGCGCATAATAATGTGATAATTGCTTATGAAAAGGAGATTACAATAAAGAGGAAAGATTCTAACTGAAAAATAAATTGCTCATGTATTAGTTAAATCTGGCGTTTCTGATTATAAAAACATACATTGTATAGGTAGTGATTGACAAAACTTCAATTAGCCACACTTATCACTGTGCCGAAAGTAGTATAACTCGTTAAGAGGTGATGCTATGAGTCATAGCCTGTGTAGAGGGTTGTCGATTCGATTCCTGGTCGTGGCATACGCAAAAAGTTTTTCATATGCAGACAATTTGGGAATTAAAAATATCAATTGATCAATTTCTTCTTCCTGCAAATGAGGTTTAGAAAAATGCTTTTAGTAATTAATTCTAATATTAATTACGATAGCCCTGTGCGACGGTACAATCACTATATTCACGAAAATTTTATATTTTAAATACTTTCAATAATATTTTCAACAATTCTTCATAAAGCATTGAAAGTTGTGTCGATTTCACGTGATATAAATGATTTTTCACGATAATGAGCTTCATGCGAAAATTGGTAAGACTTTGTTTTCACGCAAATTTAATATACAATACTATTATTTTTCTTGTGAAAAAGTGACATCTTATATCGTATTTACTGTGATTGTGTCTTTCTAATAAAAGAAAAAAAAAAAATAATTTTTAGAATTGAAATTATCTTTTGAGACCTTTTAAGTTCGAGTGAATATTTTCCACATGAAAAACAACTTATTGTGCTTAACATTGCATAAAGTTCAATTCTTAATAAAAAGTAGATATTGTCGTTATAAAAAGTAGATATTGTCATTAGTGCGTGTCTTATGCGTGTGATTAGAATTCATACATATATTTAATATTACTTAAAAATAGTACCTAATTACACATTTCTTTTAATAATTTCAAGTTTAAAATTTTATTATAAAAAAGTTTAAAATCAGCATGTTTGAATATTAAGCACATTTACATACATTTTGATGGTTATAAGTTGGTAACTGTCAACTGGACAAATAGCTAATGTCAATTAATTGAGCCAACTTATGACCATCACTATAATATTTTTCATATTATAAATTCTTGATAAATAATAATTGTTACTAACTCTTATTAAAACCAAAAAAACTAAATATACCATATATACAAAAAAAATAATGTTTAATATCTTTTTCCAAAAATTTTTTAATTTTTAATTTTTTTTTGTTTTTAGACACCGACAATGACAAATTGTCCGGTTTACCACATTCGACAACCGGTTCATTAAGCTCAATCATCACGACGTCCATAGCATCCTCAGAACCTGATCCAGGAGCGGGCAGCGGTGGCGGCAATGGAGGTGGTCATGATGCTTCACACAGTGCGGATGAAAAGATGGCCCTAAATAAGCCGGGTATTAAGCAAGAAAAATGGACAACCATCTTGTTACAAGTATCTATACCATTCTTTTTGGCTGGTATTGGTACAATCGGAGCTGGTATTATCTTAGGTAGAGTAGAGGTAAGTCAGTGACTTTAAAAAATTTTATTAAAACAATCATAACATTTTTTTATATCTTAAATTCCCATAATCTATTAATTAATTTTATCTTTTAAATAATAAAATTATTGTTTCTGGATGTTTTGAAAAAATGAACACAAAAACAAAAATAATTCAATGACAACGTACGAGTGTAAAAAGCATGACAAGCATGCAATTATTGATGAATACCTAAAATTTTTTTTTAATTTTGTCTCAGAATTGTAAATTTCAATGTACAGTATAATTTAGTTTGAAGTTATAAGAGTATTTTATTCATATTTGTTATTATTTGGAGAACTTCATCTACTTTTGAAAATAATAATATTGGAAGAGGTTAAATCAAATAGTCCTTTAAATAATTGTTTCCGCAAAACGAGGATATTTAAGGAGGGACATGACATTCGCGGCAGAGAAAACAGACCTTTTTTTAAAAATTCATAACTCAGTCAAAAACAAATATTTTTCCAACATTTTTATTATTGTAGAGAATTGAACAAATTACAAGAAAAAAAATTCAAAAAAATATATTTTTCATTCCAACATGGTTTTATAGAAACTGGCGGCAGAGAAAAAAAACGGGGCTTCGTGGTTGCAGCGCTGGGAGTCGCAAAAATTGTCCGCTCTGGAAAAAAATGACTTTTTTAAATCTTAACAAAATTGGTTATCGTATGATACGAGCTTTTTTTCAATTTTTGGTTATGTTCCAAATTTGAAAGAGTGTTTTTTCGAAAAAAATATTGACTTTAAAAATTCATAAAAAATCGAAAAAAAATTTAAAAAAAAGCTCGTGTCATACGATAGCGAATCAAGTTTAAAAAAATACAAAAAAATTAAAAAAACAAAAATTAAAAATCTTAAATGTTTTTAAAGGAATTAAATGTGCTAAAATCCCAAACGTTTTTAACAAATTGTGAAAAACAATCCGTTGTAGGCATGTCCCTATCCGGATTTCATTCTTGCCTAAGAATTTTTTCACTCACGGAATTTTTTGGTGAAGAAAATAAAAAAATGTTTGTTGGAGGAAGTCTAAATATCTGTATTTGCGAAATTAATAATGGGATAAGAACAATATATGTACATGTTGTTGAAAAGGTAATACAAATGTCTTTTAAATAAGGTATATATTAGAGATGAGCGATCCGGTGATTTTTGAATAACGCTGCTACCAGTGATCGTGATTTTCAAATCACCGTTCTTTTAAACAGTGACCGTGATCACGGGTTTGTAATAGAGATGGGCGATCTGGCGATTTTTCAGTAACATTGTTCTCAGTGAATGTGATTTGTAAATCGTTGTTCTTTTAAACTGTGATCGTGATTACGGTTTTTCTATGGAAAAGACTGCGATTTTCTGATAAATAAACGAAATAATATTTATGGCGAGTTTTTAAGATGTCAGTTAAACTTGGTTTAGTTAAATCGAAAACGAATTTTGTCAGCCATTTCAAAGTTTATTAACAAAAATTTGCTGGAAAATCTTTTTCTCGAGTATAATTTATTTCTTTATTGAAATATAAAACAAAATAAACCACATTTTTAAAGCAGTATTCCAGTTACAAACTGCGTCAAACTAAGTTTAAAGATAATCCACTTCCTAAAAACTGGGCCTTAAAAGAAGAATAGTTGCGACCGGTAACAAAGACATGATAGAAGGAGACATTTTATTCAGAAGAGTGTGAAAGCAATTCACTGTTATTAAAAAAAACATGTATTACTGTGCACAATGAAGTTTGCAAGAAAGAATAGTACAAAAATATTAAAAGAACGACATTCCGAATAACTGCGACTTGAAATATTTGATCACTGCCGTTACCAGTGATTTATCAATAACTGTGATTAAATCACCGGTATGAAAATATCGCTCATCACTAGTATATATGTATATATATATTGATTCCTTTCGTTCCTATAAGGAGCATAGGGCCTCAAATTAAATAAGGTATGACATGTATTAACTTATCAAAAATTAACTGCCTTCAAAATTTACTTTCAAGTTGAGCCGCAAATCGTATAAGTGTGATTGTATTAGTGAAAAAGTGTGAGTGTTTTCAGTTTTTCGAACTTGCACTTGCATGTGGAAACGGGGGGTTACAGACTCACTGCAGTTTTTGAGTATAACTAGAACTATTAATATTTCCCTTCCCCCCGTTTCCACATGCAAGTGCAAGTTCGAAAAACTCAATATAATCACACTTATACGACTTGCGGGTCAACTTGCAAGTAAATTTTGAAGGCAGTGAATTTTTGACACTTGCGGCAAGTGAAATGAAAAAGAAAAGAAAATAAAGAAAATAGTGTTGCCTAGCAATGTTTTCTATTAATTTATTAGTACTTGGTAAAGTAAGAGTTCTAATGCAACTGATTTTGTATTTATTTGTGAAAAAGAACACAACTACATACCTTAACGGTAATTTAAAATATCAATTTTATAAGTTTTTGAAAAAAAAATTGTTAATAACAAATTTTTTCCCAGCTTTGTTAGAATACTGAATACTTGGCAATACTGGAGTCCTATTTACATAGGGGTTACACGATCAATTTTTGCCTTTCAAGTTTCAATACACTCACCTTTTTTTACTAACACATTCACATTTGAACAGCAACTTGATATCAATTTTTGCTTTCAAGTTTTGAGAAAACTTGACGGTCAAGTTTTAAACAGCTGATCAATTTCTTGTAATTTTTTTTTACAAATATTGTACCGCAATAAAACACGATTGATAAAATACGGAATGTGAATATTTCGGTATATCGAAGAACTGATTTTAAAATAAAAATAAATAAAAAATCAATTTCTGCTGACATGAAAATGTCTGTGGAATATGTGAAGAAAAAAATAAAGTCTTTCCGAACAGCCTGCAGTGCGGAAACAGCCCACAGAGGCGAGCATTTTTAGTTCTTTCCTTGAAGACGGCATCTTGAAAGCAAAATTGACTATCAAGTTGCATGCAGCCTACGTCACAGCTTCAAGTTTAACTGAATTTGACAAGCAGTATGTGTTATCAACTTGAAAGCAAAATCTTGATCGTGTAACCTCACTGTGACTAACCTTTGACGACATTTTAAAAATGAACTTGCAGCAAGTAGTGTAGACACATGTAAAATATTCATGTTTTTTCGGTCATTTTCGAAATTTTCGCTGATAATACGTATTCTCAACTTGCAACAATTTACTTACATTTGGAAACGGGAGGTTAGATTTGATATTATAAGTTTACGCCCTTTCTTGATTCATTATTTTTCACGTATTTTTTGGAAGATCAAAATTAATTTTAATTTTGATAACAATTTTACGTTCCTGACAAATATTTTTTATTTAAGGTTTGTTTTTTTTTTTAATTTTATATAAATATTCCATACAAATTTAAGCATTTATAAAACTTTTAAGTAGGTATAAATTTAGCTTCTTACGGTGGGTTTAACTTTAAATTAACTATAAACAAAAGAAAATGTCAAAAAAATGTACACAAAACAACAACAAATTTTTGGGTTAACTATTAAATAAAGTTTAAACCTGCAGTATGAGACCCACCGTTAAAAATTAAGTAGTTTTAAAAATGCTACCAAGTCTTAAAAATTCTTGGCTTTTCTCTTTCAAATGTAAACAAAAATATTTGAAATTTTAGTATTTTTAATTTCATAAAATATGAAAAACAACCAAATCTAACAAATGAATTATGCGTTTGTTAGTAAATTTAGACCAGGGCACACAAGATATTTGCCTTATTTCGCAATCCGACAAAGTCCTTGTACGAGAACAGTTTTCGTACAAAGGCGTCCAAATTCTTAAATTTTATTTGTTTACAGAAAAAGAAAAGTCAAATAAGTACGGATAGTCGTTTTTTTACAAGTATTTATAAATATAATCATTGTAAGTTGTTTTTCACGTGTAATGGTGTAATGGTTAGCGCGTTGGACTGTTACATGTGAGGTTGCGGGTTCGAGCCCCAACCAAGGCAACATCTATTTATGAAAAATAGTAATATGTATGAGTTTTTTCTATCCCTCATACATATCGCAGCTTCCTCCTTCGGTGTATCCATAGCACTTAACTCCACCGAAGTAAAATAATATAACAGGGCTGTGAACTAATAAAAAGCTTCAACAAAGTTCGCCAACTCACCGTCAGATGGCACGCAACAACTGTTCTAAAATTCAACATCTCGCGCAATTACAGTGTTGCCATATTTGAAGCCCTTCATCTTTCACCACCTTTCACTTCTTCTCTTTCTCCTTTCCATAGGAAGCAAACGTTAAATAATAGGAAGAATTTCCTGAGTGTTGATTCTCTTCATAAAAAAATTGATCAATTTTTTTTTTCATAAAAAGTTGATCATAATAAACACAAAATGTCGCTTTTTCACAAGAAAAATAATAGTATTGTATATTAAATTTGCGCGAAAACAAAGTGTACACAATTTTCACGTGAAACTCATTGTCGTGAAAAATTGATAATTGCATAAGAAAAAATTTAATTTTCAGAATTTAAATTACTATTTAAGGCCTTTAAAGTTTGAGGGAAATTTTTCCACGTGAAAAACAACTTACGGTGCTTTAGTTTAAAATTTTTCATTGTGAAATATCAATGGTATCCTACTTTGAATTTTTCAAAAATAATTCGATACAGTCTTTATACACGCAACCAAATTAAATAAAAAACGTCTCAACGCTTAACTATACGGTTATCGGTAAGGGTAACGCTAGTTTAGATTATTTCGATAAAGGTATTTTGAGGGTAATTCTATTTCATTTATTTTGGTATTGGTATTTTAAGGTTAATGGTGTTATAGTTATTTCGGTAATGGTACTTTAAGGATAATGGTAGCCAGTAATGGTTAGCGCGTTGAACTGTTACAAGTGAGGTTGCGGGTTCGATCCCCAACCAAGGCAACATCAATTTATGAAAAATAATAATATGTATTAGTTTTCTCTATCCCTCATACATATCGCAGCGTCCTCCTTCGGTGTTCCCATAGCACTTAACCCCACCGAAGTAAAATAATATATACAATATAAACAGGGCTATGAACTAAATAGCTTCAACAAAGTTCGCCAACTCACCATCAGATGGCGCGTAACAATGGTACTAAAAATTCAACATCTCACGCAATTACAGTGTTTCCATATTTGAAGCCCTTCATCTTTCACCACCTTTCACTTCTTCTCTATCCCCTTTCCAAAGGAATCAACACGTTAATTAATAGGAAGAATTTCCTGAGTCTTGCTTCTCTTTTAAAAAAAAAGTAGAAAATTAGAAATAACGGTACACTGAGAGAATTATCCTTCATGATATTAATGATATAATTTCATAGAATTTTTTTCGTAGAACCAATGAAGAATTTCATTATGTATATAATATTTAATTAATATTATGAAATTTTTCATAACTTTTCTTTCATAAAATTTCATAATTTCATTAAAAAAATTTATTGAATTTCATAAATTAAATCTCCATAAATTGAATGAAAATGTTCTTTATATATATGAAATTGTTCAATAGTATTTACTTTTTTTAATTTTTTATAAAATATCGTCATTTCCTGAGAAAATAATCTTTTATAATTTTTATTTTTTTTAATTAATTTTTTATTATTAATTTTGGACTATGAAATTTTTTTATAAATCATATTAATTTTTTCGAAATTTTTATATAACCCTTTTTTATTTAATGAATTCTTTCTTTAGATATATTTTGTACATCCGTAAAATATGCTACGATTTTATTACGCCTTTTGCATTTGCTAAGTACTTTTTATTTATCCACTTCAGCTTAGCAACGACAACAACCAACTATAATAAATAATAGTAAATGAAATTGCTTCATAGATTTTATGAAGCTCTTCATTGGCTGAATGATTTATTCATTGGACGAGTGGCCTATTAATTTTATGAACAGTTTCATTAATCTTATGAACTTTTCATAAACATTGACTTTAATGAAACCTGTTTCATAGATTCTATGAAAAGTTTCAATGGACGAGTTCCAGTGACAATTTTCATTGAAACTATGAAGAAATTCATTACTGAAGTGATGATAATTCTCTTAGTGCAACGATATTTTAGGGATAACGATATTTCATTTATTTCGGTAACGATATTTTAAGTGTATCGGTATTTCATTTAATTCGGTAACGGTATTTTAAGAATAACGGTATTTCAGTTATTTCAGTAACGATATTTTGGTTTTTTTGGTAACAGTATTTTAGGGATAACGGTAGCCAGTTGAAATGGTTTTGAATCGATATCGGTATTTTAGCGGTACTGCCTGCCAACCCTGACTATTGGGCATACATTAGTAGTCTCCCCATAAGTAAAATTATATTATTATTTTTAACGTGGGTGCGAATAGCCTAAATTGAAACTAAACTAAATTATTCAGTAAAAAATTGGTAACGCAATTTAGGTTACATGTTTTTCAAAATAAATAAGCTGTGTTTGAAAAAGTGTATGAGCAAAAATTGGCAGGAGAACTAATTTAAACCTCTAAAATTTTTGGAAACTGTAAGTTTGATTGATAAATTAATTTAAATTAGTTTCAATTTAGCCGTTTCGCAAACGCTCTTAAAATTATGAGCTTTAAAAGAATTTGCATTTCAATATTTTTGACAACTTTTTAAGGGATGTTTTATACACATCTCAGCAGGTGACATTAAGTTTATTTATGCTAAAAAAAATACAAAATAATTGGAAAAATCTACTTTTTCAGTATTGAATGGACTCATACCACTTTTAAAATAAAAATTTTTTTAAAAATGTACTTTTATAAGTTTTATTGAAATTCTTTTATTCAGTAAATTGGATCCAATGCAACACTATCATTAACGGATTTTTTTTATTGACTCATACCCATAGATTACTCATACCACTTTCAAAATAAATACTCGTAGTTCATTTCATTTGTTATTTCAATCTTTTTTAAATAAATAAACATTTGCGTTTTTTGTCATCATTCTAGAAATGGCGAGTTTTCAAGGCTGTTACTGAATTATTTATTTTGGTACCCGCTCTTTTGGGTCTGAAAGGAAATTTGGACATGTGTCTGGCCTCACGTCTATCTACGCAGGCTAATTTAGGCAATATGTCGTCACGTAAAGAAGTTACACGTATGATTGTTGGCAACATAGCATTGGTGCAAGTGCAGGCCACGGTAGCATCATTTTTGGTTGCTATGTTTGCAGTAGCTGTTGGTGCTGCCATGGATGGTGATTTCTTTTTTGAACATATAATGTTGCTGACAGCATCTGCGATGTTTACAGCGACATCATCATGTTTTGTGTTAGGTAATTTCTAAAACAACGTTTACATTATCACACAAGCAAAAAAGAAAATGTGTAATAGTGTAAACACGAGTCAAAATGAATACATACACACAGAAAAAACAGGGGGAATATCCCTAAGAGCTATGTAATTATACAACTACAAAATTTTCAAGTTAGCTTTACAAAGTTCTAGTAAAATATGTATATTTTTTTTGTAAAATATACATATACAATCCTTACAAAATATATACATGTGTAGCGGAAAATATCCGAAAAATTACATATATTTTGCTAGAAATTTATAAAACTTACTTCGAACTTATGTAGTTGTATAATTACATAGCACTTAGATAATGTTCCACCTGTTTTTTTTCTGCGTGTATATTTTCAGAAATGTTAACACATTTTTGAAAAGCTTTATTTTTAAATATTTGATAAAGTTACCACTTGGTTCAACACAAGTTAAACAAAGCTTAAAATTAACTAATGCTATACAAAAATAATCATAAGAAAGGTGGTTTTAATTTATTTTTTGTGTATACTCTTGATTGAAATTTTTCATCATACTTGTGTAAACTAAAGTATTAACATTTATGTGGTAATGTTAACGGGGCAACTTTAATTTCAATGCTCCTAAGTTCAATCTTAGTTTATATTTTGCCTTATCTCTTTTAAGATTTCGTATTAGTGGCTGTGATATTATTATCTCAAAGGTATCGTTTGAATCCCGATAATTTAGCAACACCCTTAGCTGCCTCCATAGGTGATGTGGTTTCAATTAGTCTGCTATCCTTTATTGCTTCGTTACTATACGATCACATTAGTAAGTTTGAATATTTTCCCGAGAATTGCTTCGCAATAAATACAATACTAATCCCTTCCTATTTTAGAAACACATTTATGGGTTTGTTATGTTGTAGTCGCCTGTTATTTGTTCTTATTACCGATGTGGGTTACAATTGTTTTGAAAAATAAATATACTCGCCCTGTGCTCAAAAGTGGTTGGGTTCCTGTTTTGTCTGCGTTATGTATAAGTGGGTGAGTAAATAGATTTTGATATTAATATTGTGATCAACTAAAAATCACAGTATACGGTATACCCCGCGATTTTATTTAAATTAAATAAAAATTACAGTTATTTTAACGGTAAAAACCACTGACAAGTACAATAAAATTAACTTATTTTTTGGCTTGAAAGTTCATGCATTTATAATTGTGCATATAAAATATATATTTAGAACTAAAAATATGCATTTATAATTTATTTTTTGCAATGTTTTCAATATTAGAAAATCAACTTTAGTATTGTTTGTTTTTAAAAGTAGCTTAAACATTGAAAATTATCGGTTACCAAATTTTCTAATATTTTTGTCTTTGTGAGAAAAAATTTTTAATAA
Source organism: Leucophora obtusa (assembly GCA_949987735.1). Lineage (NCBI taxonomy): Eukaryota > Metazoa > Arthropoda > Insecta > Diptera > Anthomyiidae > Leucophora > Leucophora obtusa. The sequence continues at coordinate 211,438,959 of OX465297.1, forward strand.
TATTTATAAATTTGAAAAAAAAAAATATAAGCATATAATTTTATGAAAACACATTTTTTGTGTTTTTGACTCACGCTGACAAACGCTCACTAAGAAAAAACTAATCACGCTAATTGTAAAAATCACTCACGATCACGAAAAACAGTAAAAAAGTAGTGAAAATATATGATGAAAAAACGAAATTCACACATAAATCACGCACGTGTTATTTATTTTTATCTCCCTCAAGCACAAATCACGTGGGAATAATAATTACTTATGATCCCGCGTGAATCACGTGACTCGAAAACATTTCGTGTCACATGCCCATCTCCAATACCGATTTTACATTTTTTACAAATTATAAAAACGTTATTCTTTATAAAAATTGGAAAACTCTATTCCAATCGGTTCTCCAGTTATTACTTGTTTGTTTGCAAATTTCTAATATACGAGGGTAACTATTTAGTATATTGTGAGCCTACACTCATAGAAATAAATCTGTAAAAATAGCAGAAAAAGTAACTACAAATTTGTTAAAAATTATGCTCCAGAAAAACCTGCTAAAATTGGCAGATTTTTTTGTTAAATACTAGTAAAATAAGAACAACAAAATTAAAACTGTTAAATATACAGAATTTTAGTTATATTTAAGTTAACTTTTAGTTAATTGAAAATAAAAAATTGTACCATAAAATATGGTGAAAATTTTGCTAAATATTAGTAGACCAAAAACAGCAAAAATAAACTGTTATATCTACATAATTTTTGCTATTTTGTCGCTAAATTTAGTTCAATGCAAATAGCAGTCTGTTCTGCTAAAATCAGCAGAAATATTTGCTAAAAAAAATTGTAAACTGCTGTTTTCAAAAGGCGAAAAAAAATCGAAAAAAACTTCGAAAATTTTTAATTTTTTGATGATATTTTAGACTACTAATTAGTTATCAAAATTTTTTGCTGATTTTAGCAGGTTAAATTTCCTATTTTCCATTAACAAAAATCTAACTCAAATTAACTAAAATTCTGTATATTTAACAGTTTTATTTTTGCTGTTCCTATATTACTAATATATAGCAAAAATTATCTGCTAGTTTTAGCAGTTTTATCTGCAGCATCATTTATAACTAATTTTTAGTAACTTTTTCTACTATTTTTACAGATTTATTTCATAACAAAGCATTCCATGTAAATATATCCTTGGTATTATTTCATAGGAATTTTAAAGGATTGCACTCTAGTGTAATAAGCAGTTGCCATTTTTTGCTGTTGTATATTATCTTTTTGTGGGTTAATTTATTGAAGTAGTACACTCAAACAAGTTTGGCAGTTACTACATGACAGATGTATGTGTAATAATCAATAGTTGTTGTTTTTAACAGTAATTACAATTGTTTTTCTATAGGAAAATGCAAAATAAATGTTATGACGGTTATTTAAAAAAACAACCAAAGAAAAGTACTGATATTTCGTAACAGTTGTTTTAAGCAGTTATTTTGAATATCATAATAATCTACTACGAAAACAGTAATTTTACAGTAAACAGTTGTTTTTGTTAGTTATTTAAAAAATAAAAAGTTTCGTTGATTTTCTTTCAAGTTTAAAAATTCTTGTTTAGTTTATATTTGTTATAATTGATATATTCCTAGTTTGCAAATAAAAATCAGAAACTTGTGTTGTATCTCCAATGCATAAAAGCATAATAACTGGAGAACGGTTTGGAATTTTTACTTGGAATTTTAAGTAGGCTGAAGTAATAACACATATTTTTGTAATCGAGAGAAAAAAAATTATTTTTTTTAATAAAATACACTTTTATATCAAACTCGTAAATTCCTTGTAAACCTTGTATAAATACAAACTATATTTTTTATGTATGGAGTTTGACATTAAACTCCTAAACATACCAGGTTTACACCGTTTTCGAGTAGAATACGAGTTTATATGGAAACCCCTAATATCAAAAGAAATAACTGTAAAAAAAACTTTATTTTAATTGTCATTTTCAGTAGAAATTCTACCAACTTTTTTGAATGTACATTTTATCCGATACTAATATATCTGATCGAAAATTGGATGTAATTATACCTGATTTGTGTACATACGCTAGGGTTCTTCAAAATCGTATGGGGAAATTATACGTAGTCTGATTTTTGCTCCTCGAGGCCGGATCGTGGTGAATAGGTTACATATAAATTAAAAAAAAAATTAATTTTGTTATCACTTAAGATTATGTCCTTCCAGATTTCTTCTTAAATTTTGAATCACAATTTTATATTCCTTAGGAATATGAAATAAAATCTCTTAAATTATTATCCGTTTCCGAAATATTCGCGTTTTAATGATTTCGCGAAAAACACTACCAAATTAAAATTAATAAAAATACATATTATAGCGAATTTACATTGTTAAAATGTTCACTAGATTTCGTTTTGAAATCCAATTCGAAATCTATATCGTTTACATTAGAATATTTGACAGATGAATGGGATTTCGATCAGCCAACAACAAATTTTTTGCAAACAAACTAATCTTAAAAAATAACCAAAATTAAAAGATTTTCCAAAAACCATTTTATTTAATGGCGGAACACAAAAATCATTTATATTATGAAAGATACAATGTTATATTTGCTAAGAAATGTGTTTAAGTATAGGGATGATTAGTAGAAAGCTAAAATATTCAATGTTTCGTCAATGGTTTTGCCAGCGCCATCAAATGATTTTTTATAGTTTCTCTTCGTCGGATACAATAAAATAGCCGTTTTCAACTTTAAATATTTCTTTCAATCAAAAATAACAGACTTTATTATGTTATTCCTTAATTTTTTAAAGTTATTAAAATTTATTATTTATCAATTTTTTATGACATAAACAGCTGCTAAATGTTGCCACTTTTCTGCAAACTTCCCTACTTTTCTGCAAATATGGGACAAAAATTGGATTTCAATTTGGATTTCGATGAGATTTCGCTGAAATCCAAATTAAATTGGGATTTCATTTCGTATGGGAAATCTGTTTAAAGTCCCAAATTTTTATTGGCTTTCAGTCGAAATCTATCGAAATCTACTTTTAACTTGATTTCGATCATAATGTAAATTCGCTATTAATTACAATATTAATATATTAATTGTATTTGGTCTATACGACGAGTTTGGCTGTCCGTCTCCAATATACACAAATTGCCTGTACTTGTACGTAAAAACCATACGTCAGTGTGGCAACATTTGCGAAAAGGTGACACTGAGGAAATAAGAAGATAAACAGGAAATCTAAAGTGGAATGTTTGTATATGTCTGTTTGATCACTTCTGAAAGTATTTATATAGAGACAATCTGACAATAAAAATATAAATAATAATACAATTTAATGGAAAATCACTGATGAAGCTTGTCCATAAAAAAAGGCAGAACTTAATGTGTTTATAACTTTTGAAGAATATGTTTATTCTTCTTCTTAACCTCAAACCTACTAAACAAAATATTATAATTTTGAATTTTTTGAGCCAGTCTGCACGAAAAAAAAAAATAATTTTATATATAAATTATTCTTAAAGCTATAATTCGAAATTAATTAAAACACCATTGCAGGAAGTATAACGTTATCCTAACAATTTTTCATAAAATATTACTTTTTTACTTTTTTTTAATAACTTTTAAAAGAATGGTCAAATTTTTTAATTAAAAATTTTATGAAAAACTGGTGTTCATATAGATAACGGTTTTTGGGAGTATAAAATTTACCTAGGGAAATAGTTCCGTGATAATGGAAGCTAATAGCGAATTTACATTATGATTGAAATCGAGTTAAAAGTAGATTTCGATAGATTTCGACTGAAATCCAATAAAAATTTGGGATTTCAAACAGATTTCCCATAGGAAATGAAATCCCAATTTAATTTAGATTTCAGCGAAATCTCATCGAAATCCAAATTGAAATCCAATTTTGCTCCCATATTTGCAGAAAAGTAGGGAAGTTTGTAGAAAAAGTGGCAACATTTAGCAGCTGTTTATGTCATTAAAATTTATTAAATAATAAATTTTAATAACTTTAAAAAATTAAGGAATAACATAATAAAGTCTGTTATTTTCAATTGAAAGAAATATTTAAAGTTAAAAATGGCTATTTTATTGTGTCCGACGAAGAGAAACTATGAAAAATCAAATGATGGCGCCTGCAAGACCACTGACAAAACATTGAATATTTTAGATTTATACTAATCATCCCTATACTTAAACACATTTCTTAGCAAATATAACATTATTTCTTTCATAATATAAATGATTTTTGTGTTCCGTTATTAAATAAAATAGTTTTTAGAAAATCTTTTAATTTTAGTAATTTTTTAAGGTTAGTTTGTTTACAAAAAAATTGTTGTTGGCTGATCGAAATCCCAATCATCTGTCAAATATTCTAATGTAAACGATATAGATTTCGAATTGGATTTCAAAACGAAATCTACTGAACATTTTAACAATGTAAAAATAAAACTGTTAAATTTACAGAATTTTAGTTAACTTTTAGTCAATTGAAAATGACAAATTGTTCTGCAAAATCTGCAGAAAATTTTGCTAAATTTTAGTAGACTAAAAATAGCATAAACAAACTGTTATATCTACAAAATTTTTATTATTTTTTGAATGCAAATAGCAGTCTATCCTGCTAAAATCAGCAGAAATATGGCATATCAATTTGAGCGCATGTGAAAAGATTTATTTTATATAAAATAGACTAAATCTGTAGTTTCATTTATAAAATAATATTTTAAAAACAAAATGTAGTCGAAATATTGAATTTTCAAACGATTAGTTTAAAAAAGGCTTTGATAAAATTATATTTTATAAAAGCCGGTTATAAGACAAACCGGTTTCGAGCAATAGTAAAAATGTTTATTGGGATAGTTTAATTATAAAAGGGACATTTTTCACTTGCCACAGACTATTTTGACAAATTCGGCATAACTGATTTATGTTTACACTGAAATATTTTTATTTAAAAAATATCTAAGAATTTTGAATAAATATTTTGGTTTGTTATTTAATTGTAATTCAATTTATTAGTTAATACCTAATTATTTATGAAATGTTAATGGCATACAATGATCCTAACGCTGGGTCTCATACTGTAGGGTTAACTTTAACTATTAAATAAAAGAAAATGTCAAAAAATTGATCCACCGTAAGTAAATCAAGTTGTGTACTGAAGAACTAAAGTCGACCATGGTCAAGTTTCTAGATTTTGAAATGTTATTTTGGTTAAAGTAACGTCAAAAATAACAGTCCTTGATAATTGGTCTATGCAGTGAAGTACTACAAATATAAAAAAAATTCAAATAAAAAACTTTCGAACTATATTGAAACTTAATTTTACTTCCTAAATACATATCAACTTGACCGTCAAGTTAAGTACCGCAAGTATCATAATTTTGTCCTCTCTATCATATATGCAAATTTCATCGAAAGCTAACGAAACCCATAAACCTTTTTAGATGTTATACGTTGGAAAGCTCAGGTTTCGATAAATTTGTTCTTTAAAAAAAAAACTCTGAGAATATGTTTGTCATTGTTACCGTTTTTTAAAATGTGTTTTTCATTTATTTTTTAAAAAGTTTCATGTTTTGGTGGTTTTTTATGGTTTTCCTGGTCGGTTAGATAGTTTTTGCTCAGATAAAAAATAAACAAAACAAACAAAATTCTGAAACAATTTCAAATTAAATGATAAAACATTTCTTTTTCCCAAATCCTTAGGTAACATTTATTTTTAACTAAATATTCATTTGTTTTTACTGACTTTATGGTTGTTTAAACAACATTTAAAAATAAATAACAAAACATATTTAATTTAAATGAAAAGTAAGAAAACGTAGAAAAATAAATATTCTTTTGTTTTATCTTATAAACTATTTTAAGCGTATTTTGTTTTCCAAACTAAAATCTAGTTATTATAATAAATCTTTTCTTTTCATAATTTCTTTAGGCTTGGTGGTTTAGTACTTGATGCTGCTGTCGAAGTATTCAAAGGTTTTGTGGTATTCCAGCCTATTATCAACGGTATTGGTGGTAATTTGGTATCAGTACAAGCCAGTAAAATATCAACTATGCTGCATCAAAGTTCAATTATTGGTATTATACCACCACATACGAAAATATTTGAATGGCCCTGGAAAGCTCTATTCAGAGGAGGTAACATAAACTAAAATGTTGAACCAATGGATAAAATATTTTTTAATATATATATATTTTTTTTTTAAATTTTCTGTACAGTACCTTATGCTAAAACGGCACGTTTATTGATTGCTTTGTCAATTCCTGGTAATATTTTGTTCATATATGTAGCCGATTATATACACATGTCTCAATCGACAATAACCTGGGCATTTGCAATCTCATATTTGCTCGCAAGTTTAATACAGGTAAAATATACAATTAAAAGAAATTTAAATATACATATATACATTTTTTATTCAAAAAATGCTTTTTTTATATTCTAGTTAATGCTCCTATTATATATTGCCCATATAATTGTTCATGCCATGTGGAAATGGAAAATCGATCCCGACAATTCATCGATTCCCTATCTTACTGCTTTGGGTGATTTATTGGGCTCTAGTCTTTTGGCCTTAGCTTTCATTTTCTTGTTGTCTATTAACAAGGAATATGGAGTAGGTTTAGATACTCTTAATGCTTCAAATTAAGTATGTGTGATATATCCTGCCGAGGGTCCCTTTTTTTTATGGTGGAAATACTTAAAGAGAGGGAGGGAGTACTATTAATGCCATACCAATTAATACCAAAACAGGGGTTGTATAGTCAGTCACCTATGTAACTTTAGTTGGACACGTGTTAATTACATATATGTATGATTTAAAATGATATTGATAATAACTGGTTGAGACCAGTGTTTAGTTTAGTTTCATTCTCCAGTGTACCTTAATGGATTTAAATTTAGAAACATGTATTGTATGTAATTTTATTTATTTTAAATGAAATTAAGTAATTTACCTTAAAAAACCCACTATTAAGTAAAAAACCACTAAATAAATATGTGTTTATTTAAATAGAAAATTTAATTTGATAAAAAATAATAAAAATTATTTATGTGTAAATTAATTTAAAAGTTAATTGTAGTTTATAGGTGTTTGCTCAAACAATGAGGTATAGCTAAGAAACCCATGTGATGGAAAACGATCGATTTTAATTTCGATCGATTTGGTTAGCATAAAAATCAAAAATTAAATGATGAATAGAAAAGGCAAAGAAGTTTTAATTAAATTGTTCTTAACCGGATTCAGGATTGAAATTTCAAAAACGATCGTTTTTCATCATGTATTGTATCACATTTATTGTATTCAATATCTTTATTTAATTTTTTGGAGGAAAAACTAAAACCTGCGGTGTAATCGGCTCAGATTGATTTGTTGCGATAATTTTCGTAGTACATATACCAGGGGCCAGATTCCTGCAGTCGCAAGCATTCGAAATTGTTTAAAAATCACATTTTTAAAGTGCAAATAAAAGAACACGAATAACTATTGTTCTAACTTTAGCTGATATTTGTATTATAGGAAATGTCATTTTTAAAAAAAATTTTCTACTTCATCATAGAGTAAAAAAAATTTTTTTTTTATCTGAAAAGCAATTAAATCAGATCTAGGAAAAATTTTTACCATAAATATTTTTCTGCAAAATTTTCAAAATATTGATATCTTTTTTATTGAAAAAGTTCGCAAAAACTAAAATTTTCCATATTGTGGCTACAACGAAAAAATTTCTCTGTTACCAACAACTTAATTTTTAACTGAGTCTCAGTTGATAGATTAAATTGAATGTTACTAACTTTATTCCGATTATCTAATTTAACTTAGTGCACAATTATCGAGAACAGTGTGTTAGTTAAAATTAAATAGAATTTAAATTTAGTAGCTAATTACTAATAAAAAATCGTTCATAGTTCGTCCATTTTTATTTGGGTTGCTAATTTTTTAATTTTTTTAAAGAAAAAACATTGTTTTCCCGTTATTAAAGACAAAAATACCATCAATGCAGAATATAATATCAATTTTCATTCCCAATTAAATTTGAGTTCCAAGTATGTAACTCATTGTCTTATTGCTTGGAACACGGTTTACCATTAGAATTTTACGGTTCTCGTTCTAAAAAAGATATATGTACATATAATTAATAATGGTACTCATTTAAAGTATTTACGCCTCGTATACTGCGTATATATTGTAAGTTGACTCGATTAATGTCAAAACTAGTTTACGAGCCCTGATAAATATACGCTTACATTTTTGTATGTAAACTTTTTCGTATTTATACATACATTTGAATATTGCCAAAAATAAAATTATTTTGAATTTTTTTGTGCGTTGTTTTTTATTTAATATAAATTTAAAAAATTTTGTGTTTAATTTATGAAAAGATCGAAAAAGTAGCTAAATGCAAAATTGAAATGTGAATAGTTTTAAAATGTGCGTTCATTCAAATAAACAGGTAAAGTTATAAATATACGCGATTACAAAAATACACGGTTTACGAGGGCATAAATCCAGTTAGATGAATACCACTAATGTTTTACTCTAATAAGAAAGGTTTTTAATTTTTATTTAAAAATAAAAATTGTTTTTTTTCGACCTTTTTTAATTGAAAAAGTACTTATTATGTTAATTCATAATAAGGAAATTGGCCTCGAACTAAATTAATAAATTTCTAGGAAATTAATTTAACTTACCAAACTGGACCAAACTACACGCAAAAAAAACAGGTGGAACTTTATCTAAGTGCTATGTAATTATACAACTACATAAGTTCGAAGTAAGTTTTACAAATTTCTAGCAAAATATATGTAATTTTTCGGATATTTTCCACTACACATGTATATATTTCTGCAAGGATTGTATATATTTTACAAAAAAATGTGGAGATTTTACTAGAACTTTGTAAAACTAACTTGAAAATTATGTATTTGTATAATTACATAGCTCTTAGATAATATTCCCCCTGTTTTTTTCTGTGTGTATATGGATTGAAAATATTATATGAAAATATTTATTTTTATTTGGAAATTTTTTTAAGACTTGAGAATACAAATTGAAATGTATTACAGGGTAAAAATAAATTATTTTGTTGGTCTAAAATAATAGTTGATTTCGATTATATGTATCAGTTAGTTTAAATGTTTCTTCGATGTAATGGTTTTGTAGAATCTGATATGTTTTTTAGGGAAAAAGCCTCAAAATCTGAAAATCTTTCTATTGGAAAGTATTCTATTAAAACTAAAATACGTTACTAAGTTATATTTTTTTTTTATTTCTTGTACTGATTTCAAGCCAGAAATAAATGCACTCAAAAAAGTTTGACAGTTACTACATGACAGTTGTTTGTGTAGTAATCAGTAGTTGTTGTTTTTAACAGTAATTACAGTTGTTTTTCTAAAGAAAAAAGCAAAACAACTTTTATAACGGTTATTTAAGAAAACAACTAACGAAAAGTACTGCAATTTTGTAACAGTTGCTTAAATCAGTTATTTTTAATTCATAATAAACAACTACAAAAACAGTATTTTTACAGTAAACAGTAGTTTTTATATAAATAAAAAATTTCGTTGAATTTTAAAAATTCTTGTTTAGTTTATATTTGTTATTATTGATATATTTCTAGTTTGCAAATAAAAATCAGAAACTTGTATTGTATCTCCAATGCATAAAAACATAATAACTGGAGAACGGTTTGGAATTTTTACTTTGAATTTTAAGTAGGCTGAAGTAATAATACATATTTTTGTAATCGAGAGAAAAAAAAATGATTTTTTTTATTAAAATATACTTTTATAAACAAAAAAGAATTGACTGTAAAAAAACAGCAGTTTTTACCGAATTTATCAAAAGTTTCAGTTATTTTAAAGGTAAATACCTTTGTCGCCTTTTTAACTGCATATACCTTTGATTTAACTGTCATTTTCAGTCGATTCTACCGACAAACTTTTGTGAGTGCATATCATACAATTTCAGCTGTCACGTAATACGGAAAGATAATCAAATTTCAACAGGTTCGTCGGTTCTGACTCGTTTCGTTTACTTAGCATAAGCAGCGTTGCCAGAAAAGTTTGTGCTCATATCCCCATTTGACAAGTTGAAATCCCCACAAATCCCCAAAACAAATTTCGAAATCCCCAAATATTACCCCAATATTGTTTTTAATACGAATTTGAAATAAAAACCCATTTTTATTTAAAATGAAATTTTATTTGTTAATATTAGAGATAATGATTTTCAATCCTTTAGAAAAACATTACTAAAAAATATATATCGACCATTCCACGACAAAATATGACCTTTGATTTCTGTTTTAATTATATTTTTCACCCTGGAACTCTATGTACCCACTTAAAGACTGCCGTTTTTATTTTCTATAAATTCTAGGAAATTTATGGATAATAATTTCAGTTATTAAACCTACCAGCATTGAATTTAAATCTTATAATCTGTATTTTTAACACGTAAAATGAAATATATATGAAGTTTTAACTTGTTTTTAACATAATTTATAATACCGGCACGTACCGATATTGCTGTTTCGATAAGGGTGTACCGTTACTGAAACAGTCTTCAATACCGTTACCTTTGCGGTTACCGAAACAAACGAAATTCGATACCGTTACCCTTACCGTTATTCGTTTCGGTAACCAACCTTGCTAAAAAGCCACTTTTTTTGTAAGCTTTTTTCAATAAATCATAAAAAAATAGTTCAATCACGGGACAAAAAAAAATTAAAACTCCTTCGTTGAGAGTGTGGTAAACTTTGCATGCTTTGTACAAGGCACCATGCTTAGAGTGGTCTACAAACCATATTTTGGTTTACTTGACGCCTCCACGAGTCATAAAATTAATGTTAAAGCACAATTTAGAGAATGTGCAGACTAGTCTGTTTATTTCTTTAAAATTTCTATTATTGCCAACTTTAAAAAGTAGTTTAACAAAATAATGTACATCAGAAAAAACATATATTTTAAATTAAGATGAAATACACAATATACAAAACAGAAGACTAAAACAGAAATCCCCAAAAATACTTAAGAACATGGGTAAAATCCTCAAAATTTTGTGAAATCCCCAAATCCCTCCCCACGAAAATCTGACCAAAACCGAAGTTGAAATCCCCAATTTGGGGCGAAATCCCCTTATCTGACAACACTGGGCATAAGTGCTTCTGTGTATCTTCTATAGAATAGATTGAATCAGCTGATTCGTCACGTTACGTTTACGTATGACTAATTCTACCTTAAAGCCCGGTATTTTGTTCGTACTTTTGCGAAAAAAGCTGTCAAACTCCATATAAAAAAATGGACGGCATTTTAATGGTTTTATTATAGTTTTTGAGCTCTAAACATAGAGCGAAATTTTTTAGCTCTTTTGAACAAAATATTGGCCTTAAGAAAGCAAAATAAGTTAAAAATTTTTTTAGAACCAAAAATAAACTTTAAAATAAAATTCAAACTGATAATTAGAAAATTAAAAAAAGTATAAGCCGAAACTAGCCGCTCACTTCGGCGACGGCACGACTCCCAAAACAAAGTTGACGGCGGCGACGCATCGATTTTGCGTCACTCGACTTGTATCACTGAGTTAAACTCTAATTCCAAAATTGTCAAAACCGCCAAAAAAATTTTTGTTTGGTACGAGTGTTTAGTTTATTAAATTTTTTTTATCAATAATGCAAAGGCCAAGACGTACCTCTGAGTTCCAAGAGGATCCTACGGGCATACGCAGGCAATCTAGGTAATTGGCAAATAAGCTTGATTAAAAAAGAAATGAATATTAAATTGTAAACTTCAAATAGGACTCAGAAATCTACTATAGCGCCTTCGCCTTCTGCTGGAGCCGCAGGAGGAGGTGGTGGTACAGCAAAAAAATATTCAAATAGGTAAGTTTTGTGAATTTACAATGCACGTATTTTATAATAAAACTAGTATTCCCCACAAAATTCTAGACAAAGTCGCATAGCTGTCCCAAACCGACCCTCTTCCATTGAACGTGGTGGTACATCTTTAAATCCTTATCTAACTGTTCCTTCTTCTACTGCACAGCGGGGTGTTACACCACAAAAGACACCTTTATCAAAACCTACAGCAAATCGTGTTCTGTTTACAGCCGAAAAACAACGCACAGCCGGTGGCAATCCCGTTGCTTTGCATAATGACAAAAAATGGGTACAGGAACAAACACAGCGAATAACCGAACATTTGCTGACGCAAAGCACTCTTGGAGGAGGCATAAGTACTGAATTTCTAAATCGGGGCCTAAGACAAATGTCTATTAAACAATTTGTAGCCATCATAAACTATTTCCTCGGCTACATTTGGGGCAATCGATTTACCGTGGGTAATAATCATGTAGATGATATTATAAGTATATTACAAAAACTACATTATCCCCATCCGATTAACAAGTCTTGGCTTAAAACACCTAATACTCAACATTCTTTTGGAAATGTGATAGTTTTATTTGATTTTCTAATGGATTTTGTGCCTTCTTCCCCGGAGGAGTATAACGGCTATGGAGAAATCTTAGTTTTTGATTTAAAAGAACCAGAAACATCAAGTAATTCTCGTATAATTGATGATTTATTTGAAATACCGGATTTAGAATTTCAACAAGAATTACTAAAACACTCTGAGGAAGGTTTTATGCTGTGGGACAAACAAAAGGACGACGAATTGAATTGTCTACAACAACAGACTTGTAATCTTTTTATTCAAAAAATGTGTGGTGTACCCGATCTTGAAGCAATTGATATGGAAATAAAAAAATTGGAAGATATTTTAAGAACCATGGAAAGGGAAAGACCTCTTGAAGATAAGGATGCCATAAAAAAGAAATCGAAATTGTCACATGAATTAAAAAAGTGTCGTCGTGATATTAATTCACTGAACGAAGAGTGTGATAACAAAGAAATAGATTTAAAAGATATGAGTTCTCGTATAATGGCAATAGCCACTGAGGTAGAAAATGTAGAAACGGATATAAAATCCTTGCAGGCAATTTTAACACAGCAAAAGTGTACCGTAGAACAGCGGGATCGGTTAGTGGCTGAAATGGCACAGTCTAAACAAATGTTGGCTATAGCACAAAGAACCATACAAGATTTGGAAGAAAGAAATCATAATAATCAAATAAAATTTGCTAGAGCTTTAAAACAATTTACTGATCAAGTAGAATTATTTAACAAACGTATGCGAGAAATAAAATTTTCAGATTTAATAATATCGAAAAATATAAATAATGAAGATTTAGAATTATCTTTACGACCGACTGAAACTCAATTGGAAAATCTAGCTAGTATAATACCACTCCTTACACAAATTCGACAACAAACAGAAAAACGCATACAAGAAAATAAGGAAAATATATGCCTCAAGCAACAGCATTGCAAACACTTAACATATGACTTAAACTCAAAACTACATCCTAAATTAAATGAATTGCATTCATCTCTTACGGCAAATAATAACAATTTGCAAAAACTTGAACAACACCTAAAACAAGAAGAAACTAAACTGGCATCATCCTTACAACAAGTTGAAAATGAATTAATTCATGCTGATGGAATAATAGATGAATTTTATACACTCATTAAGCAAAAAAAATCCCAGATGAATGAACTGAAGCTTCGAAACGAACAGACTATCGAACAAGCTGAGGAAAAGCATAAAAAATGTGTGGAACAAAGAAAATCATTTCTACTGGCCTATGATGAAATCTTAGAGGAATGTATACAGAGTGATGAATTACAGCAATTAACACAACAAGTTGAGTTACAACAAAAACAATTGGAAGAATTAAAAAATGATTTAAAAAATGAAAAAAAGTAAAAAAAAAATGCGTGTTAATTTTAAAATAAATTTATTGATATTTGAATTTTGTTTTTACTAAATTATGCTGCGGTCATTGGTGGAAGATTTGCCGCCAACATCTCTTTGGCAATATGTCTTTTTCGAATATTTACAGCACATTTTCAGGGGAAATGGGCAATACAGAGATATGAAAGAGATACAAATCGACGCAAAATAGGCAACCTAAGCCGATGTATTTATAGCGGAGAATACACGAAGGAACACTCAGTAGGGAACAAAAAATATCAAAAAATTTTGTAAACACGAATTGCACGATGTCAATACGCACACACTCACAAACACACACACACACATCTACAAAAAATGGGCATATTTTTTACGAATGTTTATTTGTGTATGTTAATGTTCGTGTTGACATTCGTGCAATTCGTGTTATCAAAAATGTTTGTTCTCTACTCCTTCATGTATTCCCCGCTTTATAATAGTTTGAAAATGATTAGTTTAGTTTGCTTATAGCTCCAAAAATAAGCCCCCGATTATGTAAGGCGTTGGCGTATTTAGTAAAAACGCTTCCATACGAATCGAATTTTTTCAGAGACCCAAAATAACTGTTATATTTCTAAAAAAGTCACCACCCAAATTTATTTAATTATAATATTTCAATAATGCACTATATTTTATAAATCATATTGCACAAAAAAATCACAAAGTTTGGCAAAAATTTTAATTTTTTCAATTTTTATATTTTACTCTATAAATTTCTGTTGTTTTTTGATTTTTATTTTAAAACTTTTTATAAAAGTTACAGAATGATTTTTTTGAAAAAATTAAGCACTAACTTTTTTATTTGATAATAAAATAAAAATTAAAAATTGACCTAAATTGAATGCCGGAAGTTGCTGGAATATACATATTTACTCACTTTAAATCACTGTTCAATCTTTTATTAACACTAGTTGACATCATCAGGATATTATAATTGGTGAAGTCATTGGTTCCATGGCTTTTGATTTATATTCTTAATTGTTATTTTTTGATAAAGAAAAAAAATCACAAAATAACTTTTATTATTTTTGAAAAAATAAAAATCGTGTTTGGATTGTTTTTGTTTGAATTAAAAATATAAATCAAACAGAGCAAATAAATAGAAAATTAAAAATACTCAAACAGGAAATAATTGTAAAACAATCACTTTTTTGAATAAAAGTTATAACTGTTACGTCCCTGAATTTTTTAAAATCGAAATTAACAAAAGTGAAATTTTCTTGCGAATCTAATACAATTTTGATAAAATATAAGTCTTACTCCACTGTTAAATAAAAAATTTACACACCTTGCAAGGGTCTTTAAAATTCGCCTTTTTGGTTTTACGCTTAGAAGTTTCATATTTGCTAATTAATTTGACATTTTCAATTAATAAAACTTCATATCAAGCTTCAAATTTCGTTCAACAATTCCGAAAATATTTTAATATGGATCCAAATTTAAAACCAAATTAACATGCATGTCATTAACATGGGGAACATTAGCTGTGTTTGTGCAGCTATTATTAAAATTCAAAGGGCTTTATTTGCAAAAAATGACTAGAAAAATTTTTAACGGCGAAGCTTCAAAATAAAGGGTTAAAATTGAGTTTAGGGGCACAGCTCGGATCGGATGCAAATTTTTACTACAGGTACAACTTGTTATTGGGATTCCGAAACAATTTTTTTGTCGGTCGGATCTATACGGAGTTATTTTTGTTTAAAGTTGTACTTGCTTACAACTCGATGATTTAAGTGCTGATTTGGACAGTATGCGCACCATATGAAATTTATTTAGAATATCTTTCATATGACAAAGATTTTTATACCAATTTATCCCAGTTTCAAATTTTTAATTTTTAGTCTTTTTTTTTATAATTTTGTAATTTTATAAATAACATATACATATAACTCAAAAAAATTTATGTCAATGACCAAAAATAAGACCGATTAGTTAACCAAGAAAACCAGAATATATCAAGAGACGAATGACCAAAAATATAAATAAATAAAAAACAAATAAGGAAAAACATACATTCCCCATGATTCCCAATGGTTCACAACTAAAAAAACCCTCGCAAGTTGAAATTTGAATTCTAATTTCAGAGCGTCCAATATATTAAAAACACAGATTCTAGTTTATGGAAATTCGAATTACTCGGAGTTTAAATTTGTGAGCGGCTACTGCATCTCGAAAAGTTAGCGCGATATCGAAAAAATAACAAATTTTTTTTGCAAAATTCAACTGAAAACCATCCTCCAAGCATAACTGAAATTAATATTAAAATAAAAATTTATTATTTATTTATTATTTGAAGCTTGTTATAGTAAAGTACATATTTCGCTTACACTGAGGTTACACGATCAAGATTTTGCTTTTAAGCTGATAACACATACTGCTTGTCAAATTCAGTTGAACTTATAGCTGTGCATGCAACTTGATAGTCAATTTTGCTTTCAAGATGTCGTCGTCAAGGAAAGAACTAAAAATGCTCGCCTCTGTGGGCTGTTTCCGCACTGTAGGCTGTTCGAAAAGTCTTTATTTTTTTCTTCACATCCTCCACAGACATTTCCATGTCAGCAGAAATTGATTTTTTATTTATTTTTATTTTAAATCATTTCGTCGATATGCCGAAATATTCACATTCCATATTTTATCAATCGTGTTTTATTGCGGTACAATATTTGTGAAAAGAAAAACGAATTTACAAGAAATTTGATCAGCTGTTTAAAACTTGACCGTCAAGTTTTCTCAAAACTTGAAAGCAAAAATTGATATCAAGTTGCTGTTCAATTTTGAAAGGTTATAAGAAATCTTGATTCATAATTGTATTTTACCTATAAATTAATTTTTCAATTTGATACTGGCAACACTATTGTTTATTTTTCGAAAAAGGTCATTGGCTACGCAATTGTTGTAGCTTTTTTCAGTTTGGCTTTAATAAATCATTTCATGCTTGAAATTTAAGTAATTAACAATTAAATGGTGGCTTCCTCACTCCAAACTTTATAAAAGGTTTAAAGTTAATAAGTATCGACTATAAACCTATATTATTTTTTTCGTTATTAAGCAAATATGAATACTGTTTTTCACAAATTAGCTTCAAATCCTGCAATAATACTTTTGTAAAAGTTTATGAATTAGACCATTAACATTTACCATGGCGGCGGAAAGTTTCCCAAAAGAAGTCGGCGGCGGCGCATCGTCTTTGCACCACACAACTTTTATCTCTGATCAACAGCGATTTTTTTTGGTTTCAAGTTAGCAACACAGTAAAGTAACGGTATTTTATTGTCTATTCCTTCTTTTCCTTTGAATAAAACGGATGAAAAAGTGATATTTTGTCCATTCAAAGCTATAATTTTACAGTTTGAGAACGAAATTCCCAAAACTGAGAGAGTTTTTTAAGTGTTTTAATTTAAGGTAAGTAAAAATTATAAATAAATTCAATCGAATTTGATAAGTTTTTAAAAATCGCAAAATTGAAAAATTTTATGAGTTTATAACGGATAAATATCATCTATTCTTTTTGTTCGTCATTATAATAAATGTGATAGAAAAAGAGAGATGCCAAGACCTTGAAAAAATTTTGCCATTTTTATTTATTTTAACAAAAGTTTTCGTTTGGCGAACAATGTAAATATTTTGAAATTGTTCTTTTTCATTTTGTTCGCGTACAGTTGCGTTTGTAATCTAATCAAACATTTTAATTAATTTTCTCAATTCTGATTTTAAGATCTAATTGTTCTGTGTATCCTACCACCTCCACCCACGCTTACGTTTTGATTAATCGTGGACTAAAAAATGGAGCGTCAATTCACTTCAGGCAGCCGTCAGGCACCAGACCCCTTTGATCAGTTCCTGGAAGAACATCAATTCTATCGTAAACATACAGCTAGAGATGCTTCTTGTTTGTTTCGTGTCATTTCGGAACAAATGTATGATACCCAACTTCATCATTTGGCTATACGAGAAAAATGCGTGACTTACATGAGAAAACATCGCAAATTTTTCGATTATCTTGTCGATCGAAATTTTGATGAATATTTGGATGATATGTCAAAACCAAAAACTTATGGAACATTAGTAGAGCTGCAGGCAGCTGGTTATATGTTTGAGTAAGTATGAGATACAAAAAACTGAACAAAAACAGGTTAAAATTTAAAATCGGGGAAACTAGTGGTACCTCGGCGTTTTTTTTTCCAGATAGTAGGTACATTTGAGCTGATAAAAAAATTTTATTTTTCCCCGAAAAGAAGACCTCTGTCGGAATTTATCATTTATAGTTGGATTGGAATAATATGCACACTATTCGAAAAATAATACAAACAAGTTGACTTCAGGGGCACTTAACAATTTCTTTTTTCAAGATACTCTGCGGAAAAGCCTATGTCGACAGTTTTTTTTTTCAGTGCAAAGTTTGAAAATGGACTTTACTATATCTTCTATATTAATACTATGGGTTAATAAGAAATAAAAATTGTCTCTTAAAAAATATTTCTATTACCTTTTCAATGTTGTACATATTGGTCTTATCCGACCATAAATGATGGACGATACAGCTAAGTCCACTTTTGAACTTTAAATTGAACTAACTCCCGATATAGACTTCTCCGCGAAAACAAAAATATATCGTCGGACTCCCAAAGAAGGGTTTTATCAGTGGTCAATTAGTGAGGTGCCCTTAAACTCATTTTCAGCCTTAACCCGTTGTTTTTTTAAGGTTTTTTTTTATAAAAAAAGACTTGTGCAATCATATAAATTATTCTTATTTAACCCTTTCCTACCGGCTATCAGAGATAATAAGAACGTATTTTTGTACCCTACACCACTATGTGGTCAGGGTATTATAAGTTTGTGCTGATGTTTGTAACACCAAAAAATATTGGTCGTAGACCCACCTTATAGTATACCGATCGGTTCAGAATTTTTTTTTATTTCGATTTAACGATGTCCGTCTGTCCGTCCGTCTGTCTGTCTGTCCATGCAATCTTGTGCGCACACTACAGGTCGCAAATATAAAGATATTTTGATGAAATTTGGTACGCAGACCTATGTTGGCCCAAGGATGAACAAGTTTGATTTTAGTGAACATCGGTCCATGTTTAGACCTAGTGCCCATATAAGGGTCCTACCAAAATTATATTGTTTATACGCTGCAGGTCGTAAATATTAAGATATTTTGACGAAATTTGGACCTATGTTAGCCCAATAACGCAGCCTATTGATTTTGGTGAACATCGGTCCATGTTTAGACCTAGTGCCCATATAAGGGTCCTACCAAAATTATACTGTTTATACGCTGCAGGTCGTAAATATTAAGATATTTTGATGAAATTTGGTACAGAGACCTATATTGGCCCAATAACGCAGCCTATTGATTTTGGTGAACATCGGTCCATGTTAAGACCTAGTGCCCATATAAGGGTCCTACCAAAATTATACTGTTTATACGCTGCAGGTCGTAAATATTAAGATATTTTGATGAAATTTGGTACACAGACCTACATTGGCCCAATAACGCAGCCTATTGATTTTGGTGAACATCGGTCCATGTTTAGACCTAGTGCCCATATAAGGGTCCTACCAAAATTATACTGTTTATACGCTGCAGGTCGCAAATATTAAGATATTTTGATGAAATTTGGTACACAGACCTATATTGGCCCAATAACGCAGCCTATTGATTTTGGTAGACATCGGTCCATGTTTAGACCTAGTGCCCATATAAGGGTCCTACCAAAATTATAATGTTTATACGCTGCAGGTCGCAAATATTAAGATATTTTGATGAAATTTGGTACATAGGACGAAGCCTATTGATTTTGGTGAACATCGGTCCATGTTTAGAACTAGTGCCCATATAAGGGTCCCCCCAAAATTGGCTAGGTTACAAACTGCAGGTCGCAAATATTAAGATATTTTGATGAAATTTGGTACATAGACCTATGTTGGCCCAAGGACGAAGCCTATTGATTTTGGTGAACATCGGTCCATGTTTAGAACTAGTGCCCATATAAGGGTCCCCCCAAAATTGGCTTGGTTACAAACTGCAGGTCGCAAATATTAAGATATTTTAATGAAATTTGGTGCGCTGACTCACGTTATAGAAAATTTTGACACAAGCCCCATTTTAACCCATTCGAATTTCGGATCCAAACAATACACCACACTGGTGTAGGGTATTGTATAGTCGGCATGCCCGACTTTAACCTTTTTACTGGTTCTTTTTATATACAGGTGTGATAAAGGAAACAAAAAAATTTTTTTTCAGATTTCTATTTTACTCTTACGACATAGACTTGAAAGTTCAATTCAATTTCAATTTCAATTTATTTCTTATAATATTTATATTATTTACATTTGACTTAGAAGCAAAGAGTTTAGGAACTTCGTTCCTTTTCTACTTAGATATATAAATATATTTTTTTTAATTTATGAAATTTATGTACATTATTATTAAACGGAAGGAAAAAAATTTACAAAAACCTTTATGAAGCAGAGGTATAAGATAAAAATGAGAAAAAAATAAAGTAGATAAAATTATGATGAGATGAGTTCATTGATATGTACATGTTGTGAGAGTTGACATCTTCCATTAAAATTTAGAGTCAATCTTTCGATTTTATCCAGAACGAGTTCGAAGCCAGCGAGACTATGTAGGCGTCGGGTGGAATAGTGCCATGGTAGTTTAAATATCATTTTAAGTAGCTTATTTTGTGCTACTTGGAGTTTTTTTATATGACATTTTGCAGACGTGTACCAAACTGGAGCACAGTAAAACATTATGGGGTGGAATATAGATTTGATGATGAGTTTTTTATTGTCTATGTTCATTTCCGACTTCCTGTTTATAATTGGGTACATTATTCTAATAATTTTGTTAATTTTGTCCACTACATAGGGAATATGATTATTAAAATTAAGCTTTGTATCAAGCATAACGCCCAAGTATTTGACGTTGTTTTCCCATGGAATATCATGGTTCATGAAACGAGGTAAACTCTGGGGTATAAAACAAGACTTACGTTTTCTTGTATAATAAATAGCCTGCGTTTTTTCAGGGTTAACCAAAATCTTCCATTTATCAAAATAATTACTCAATCCAGTAAGAGCAGACTGCAAGTTTGCAATAATATCAGCTGAATAAACATCAGAACTAAGAATTGATGTATCATCTGCAAATATAGACGTAATGCAATTGGAAAATGTTGGAATGTCAGCAGTAAAGATGTTGTAAAGAACTGGCGACAGGCAAGAACCTTGTGGACATCCTGCAATGATATTAACTTGTTGTGAACAGGTTTTACCCAAGTGAACGCTGAACGATCTATTTTGAAGAAAGTTTTGAATAATTTTTATGAGTTCAATTGGAAAGTTGAATTTTTTCAATTTAAAAATAAGTCCATTATGCCAAACGGAGTCAAACGCAGCTTTTATGTCTAGCAATACCATTCCAGTTGATTTGCCGTTTTGAAAATTATTTTTAACTAATTTTCTGATTTTTAGTAGGGGTTGAGACGTATTATGTTCACTTCTGAACCCGAATTGTTGCGATGGAAGTATATTGTTTGCATCAATAAAATTAATAAGCTTTTCCTTAATAATTTTTTCCAAGATTTTACTTATAGAAGAGAGCAGACTTATTGGTCTATAAGAAAGTGGAGAATCAGGAGGTTTATTTGGCTTGAGTATTGGTATGGTTTTTGAGATTTTCCAATCACTGGGAAAGTAGCATAATTTAAGGCAAGCATTAAAGATGTTCGTTAGATAGTTGATACCTTTATTAGGTAAATTTTTTAAACATTTATTATTAATACCGTCTAAACCTGGAGTTTTTTTGTTTTTCAATTTTTTTATAATTACACCAACTTTTTCAGTACTAGTGAAGTAACAGTTTTGTAGGATTGGGTTAATATTACGAATAAGGTTTGCAACACCATTAACCTCAGTAATCGTAGTAGTATCACTTAAATTTGATGAAATACAGTGGTTCAAATTAAAGTTGTGAGCCAAAATTTCAGCCTTTTCTTGCCGGGTGAAACATACTACATTGTTGTGTTTTAAAATTGGAATATTGCTAGATTTCTTCTTTAACATTTTTGAAACTTTCCAAAAAGGGGAAGATGCTTTGTCCAAATTGGACAACATGTTATTCCAAGTTTGGTTTCTGAAGTGATTTATTTCATTCGTAATATTTTTATTTAAACGTGTCATAGCTCGACGATCATTAACATCTCTGTAACGCTTCCAGTTCCTTTTAAATACGTTCCTTAATTGTATCATAATTTTTATGTTGTTTGGTAAGGGTTTAGAAGTTGGTGCAATTCTACGTTTGGGCACACTTTCATCTATTCCCATTTTTACTACATTATTGAAAACATTTATCATGTTGTCAATTTGAGAGCTGTTGTTTATTTCATTAAAGCTAACCGCCACAGGAAGATTCCTGTTTATGAATTTCATAAACTGCGGCCAGTTTGCCTTGCTGAAAGCGTAGCATAAATTGTCTACCATTTCATAATTTAAATTAATTGTACTAATGATTGGTAGGTGGTCAGAACTCAAGTCATTTATAACTTTTACTGCGGACATATTTTGAGATATGTTAGTTAGAAAAAAATCTAGAGTTGACGGTTGTTTACTTGGATCAGCCGGAATATAAGTATATTCGTGGGGAAATACTATTTGTGTTTGGTTTAGTTGGAGTTTCTCATATAATATGTTACCCCAGCCATTACTTCTTTGACATCCCCAATAACTATGTCTGCAGTTAAAATCTCCTCCTAATATGTATTTATTTGAGCTCGTTAGTTTACGAATATCTGACGCAAATGTTTGTTTTCTTCTAGGGTCCCTGTTTGTTGACCCACCAGGATAATAGCAAGAATAAATATTTATAAAGTCATTACCAGATTTTACCTTAATACCTATGTTTTCAATCAGTTCTGTATTAATAGGAGGTATAAGTTGATGCTGAATGTGTTTTTTAATTAAAATAGCTACTCCACCTCCTCCACCACGTTGTCGATCGTATCTGTAGCAGTAGAAGTTCTGATGTTTTATTGTAATTTTTTTATTTAGCCAGGTTTCACAAAGTAAACAAATGTCAATATTGGTTTTTTCCAAGAAATGGAATAATTCGTCTTTTTTAGTGCGAATGCTACGAGCATTCCATTGTAATAACGTTATGTTGCTGTTCATTGGTACAAAAATTTGCATGCAAGGTTTGTAACAACCTCGAATTGCTCTTCACGAGACCTGCATTTCTTTAAATTTGAAATTAATTCAAAGGTAAGATTTTTTAATTCTTCAAAAGAGAACAAATTATTATTATCGTTATTTTGGGTGAATGGTTGGCTATAACCCGTTCTAGATGGATTTGGTGTTTCGCTCTGATTTAAAGCATTTGGAAAATTAACATTGTAATTTGATTGGTTGTTGAATTGTTGGCTTCTTTGTCTGGTACTCTTTGGTTGAGCACGTTGCCTTATTTGCTTATATGTTTCCCTATTAGGGCAGTCAGGGGACATAGCCTTATGGGGGCCTTTACAATTAGCACATTTTACAATGGTTGACTTGCATTCTTCAGTTTTGTGATTCCCGGCGCAATGGGCACAAAATGTTTTAACATTGCATCTGCTGGCACCGTGTCCATACATCTGACAATTATAACATTGGGTCAGTTTTGTTTTGTTGGGTTTTTGGTATTCCCACCTGACTTTTATGTAGTTGATGGCTGAGTAATTTTGCCTTAATTCTCTTAATGTGATTGACTTTTTTTCAAAGTAGACAATGAATATAATTTGTTCGTTGTTACTGTCCCTAGCTCCAGAATAGGCTCTAGTAACAATTTTAACGTCGATACATTTAAGGCCCATGTCTAAAAGTCTGGACTTAACAACTGATGGGTCTGTTTTATCTAGACCTAATAGTACAGCCTTATAAGGCTTTTCATTTTTAGCAGCATATGTGAAATATTCGAGCTGAAACTTCTTAGTGAGAGAGTCACAAACGGTAGTAAAATCTACGTTATTTGTGCAAAACAATTTTAGACCAATGGAAATTTTACGTATTGAGTAATCTTTGATTTTTAATATTCTACATATTTCATGAACTTGTTCAATTTTACATTTTAATATTGTTATTGGTGGTATGTTAACTTTAACAGCTGGTTCGATAATTGTTTCATCATTATCGTCATCATCGATAGTTTGCAGAGGTGCAAAATAATTTGAATTGCTAGCTCTCTGAGAGCTGTTTGTGAACATTTTTTTTCTATTCATGTTATACCCAGAGCAGGCATCAACATCTTCTTTACAATTGCGTTTAATTTTGTTTTTGTTTTTTTTTTTAATATTTAGATATTGTTAACAAACAATAACAACAAGAAATAAAGAAAAAAAATAAACCGTAAACTTTTATTACACTTTAAGGAAACAGAATAAACTATGACTTAACACATCAAATGATAATGCAAGACTGGCTTGAAAGTTCATTGGCAGTGATTTCGTACAAAAAAAAAAAATATAAAATAACTATATAATATAAAATTAGTGTAATTTAATATGAAAGATCTAATTATTATAAAAAAAATACATCACTGACCTTTTTTAATTTTAATTTTTAATTGCATTTTAAATAATGTACTTTTTTACTCACCACTGCACCAACAAACTTGTAACTTGAATATTCCACCGACTGACGAACCGTTATTGGAAAGCTTATTGGTATTAAAAAAGGTCTTCAGGCCGCCCAACAGCACCCGCACATTTATAGTCACTATATTTGGTGCCAAAAGTTGTGGTACTTACATGAAGAACGTCTTTTACTCTTACCAACAATTATACAAAAGAATTTAACCCATTGAAAATCAAGTTACATTTTTTCACAAATGAAAAATCAATACCGATAATAGGATTAAAAAGTTTTTTCAGGGATTTATCCTTCAGTACATTGTTGGAAAGTGTCACAAAGGTTGTTTCTCATGTGACATCTAAAAAAAATTATTTAATAAATTATTTAGCACTCTTTTGAAAGAAAAACGCTTTTTAAAAACGTTTTTTTAAATTTTAAATTCAATGGCAGGTCGTAATGGACTAAAAAAAATGTCATCTAAAATATATTTTTATTACCTTTCCAATGGTGTACAATTCGTTCCAATCCGATTATAATGAAGATACATCCAAGTCAGTTTTTGAATTTTAAACTAAAAATAAATTAATGAAATAAAATATGTAGATACCCGGCGAAAAAAACACTAATATTTTTTTCCATATATTGTAAAATAACATGTGATTTAATAGTAGTGCGAATTATATCGTCATATGAAATCAAAAAAGGCGTAAGTTACATTAAAAAAATTTTACAGGAGAAGCAAAAAACTTTTTAAAATTGTTTGCGCTTACACTTGGGGATGCTTAGAATTTTGTTAATAAATTCGTCTTGTTTAGTAGTAGCAGTGTAAAATTTAGCAGGAATATGTATTTTGATACGGTGCATCATAATCTATCAAAAAGTCGATTTTCAATTTTTTGTAACTTACGGCTTTTTTGATTTTTGTTTATTAATTATATGTATAATATTATGTCTGTTCCCCTACTTTACCGCGGTTACCCAAACTATCCCAAAGGCGTTGCCGTACTTAAAATTGTGTGTAAATTGTTGTTGTTTGGGCTGTTTTGGGTTCCCGAGGGTACCCGCGGTAAAGTGCGGGAACAGACATATTATGGATATTATTCTTGAAAACCCTATCGTAAATATCGAAGTTAAACTTTTCCTCAACAGTTTACTATGTCATTGAAAATAATAGAAAAACTATGGTAAGTACGTTTATTTTAAATTAGTAACCACTTGGTTTTTATTTGAACTACATGAAATTGTTGATCATAATAATAGATACACTTGACTTGTTTGTAATTTTTTTTTTTATTATTTTAGATTTAAATCTGATTCATTATTGTGTTCTACAATATAGGTCGGCTAACTTATCTAAAAGTACGCTTAATTCAAGACTATCCAGAGTCATTTTAATGCCAATTTTATTTGTGGTTAAGGTTAAAGACCAACTTCACTACCTTAACCAAGAGTAAAATTTTCATCAAAACAACTCTAAATAGTGTTAAAATAAGCATTTTCTAGATAAGTTAGCCGACCATAAAGGGAGAAGTATATTTAAATTGTAATAAAAACAAAATTGTGTATTAAAAGCGAACTTTAAAAAATATAAATAAAAACATTGTAGCATTGAAGAACGAAAAATAGTTCAAACGATGAGAAAACAATGAAAAAGATTGAGGGAATGCATTGACAAAAAAGAAAAAGATCATGGTAGACCTTTTAAAACAAGCCCGGAAACGGATCGACGTATTGTTGTGATAACAAAAAAGATCGTTTCATATCTTCAAAGGCAATTTCTGCAGATATTGGAAATGAAATCAATGCCCTAAGTGTTCGCCGTCTTTAGCATGCCAATTTACTCGGACAAATTGAAAAAAAAAGGTTCCTCTCATGCGTAAACAAAATATAACGATGAGAACAAATTTGGAAAATTTGGTCTGGATCTGAGGTTAACAAAAATTGGAGAAAAATATTATGTAGTAAGAAACTAAAAAGTAAATTGTTCGGAAATGACTGCCAAAGGAATGTCCGTCGGCATAAATATACCAAAAAAAAAAAAACGTTTAAGCATGGTTGCGGAAATATATTGGTTTGGGCATGCTTCTCCTGTTATGGAGTTGGTTCGATATATTATATTGTAGCAGGATACAGAGATATCTCACAAAATGTAATTGCTTTGTGTCTTTTACCAAGATAACAACTCGAAACACAAATCGAAATTAGTAAAAAAAAACTGCTTCATAGAGAATAAAGTTAAAGTTTTAAGTTGGCCAAGTCATTCATCTGACTTGAATCTAATCGAAAACTTGTGGAGTGAGTTGTACAAAGTCTGCCAAATCAAGTTTTCAAAATTAAGGACGATTTATGGGAAAAAGTACCTACTAAATTTGGTACCAGATTCCACAAGAAACCTGTCAGAAGATAGCCAGGTTGAAATTGCCCATGGTAGAAAAAAAATAGTACTGGGAGAGCACAGTTTTTTTGAATTATGCCAGTACTACTTACAAGGTGCTTTGCCACTACTGTTTTTTTTTTTTTTTTTTTTTTTTTTTGCAAATTTACGACCGTTTATTAAATTTGTTTAATAATTTTATTTACAATAACATATTAAATTATTTGTGTAAAAGATACCCAGTCAGAAAAATACAAACGGGAAAGCGGTGGCCAAGCACTTTAATAGGTGGTACATACAAGTACTGGTAAAAAGTCCTTTCCCATTCCCAAAATGATAACATCATTAGACAAAAGGACCGGCTGTTCAAAAAGCGCCGGAAAAGCACTGGAGGAACAAAATTTTTGAACGTTGGCAAAACCAATAAATAGGTGGTCTGGAAATATATTTTCCAAAATAAAATTTAAAAAAAGTTCATATGTATTTTCTTTGGTCCTGCCCTGATTTGAACCCAGGCCGTCAGATTGGCAGACGATTGCTCTACCCACTGAGCTAAAGAGACATATAATATTTGATGGCTAAACACATAAATGAGTGATAATAGCTGAACAATTACTGGCTGTGGCAAAATGCTAGAACTGTCAAACAATTTTTTGTAACTAGTGTGCCAGCGTTGGGAGGGCAAAAAAAAGTTGGTCTTGAAGAAGCTTTCCCCAAAATTTTAAATTAAAAAAAATCAAAAAAAATTTTTGCTTGCAACCGGATTTGAACTCGGAACCTTCTGACGGCAAACCTTTTTCAACGAAGCGTCAGCATTTTTATAAAATTATTACCCAGGTAGAAATAGCCAACGTTACAACAAAAGTTGTACTGGGAGAACACTGTTTTTTACGAAATGCCGGTACAACTTAAAGCTTTTTTTAATTTATTAAAATTAAAATTTTTGTAAATTTTTCGTATTTTTACATCTATTACACAATTATTTATGTAAGAGAGACATCGCCATTCTTTTCTTGTGAAGTTTCGAAAGAATACATTAAAAATCTTTGATGTACACTAAGAGGTCAGTAAAGTTCTAGCAAACTACTAAATTTGTTATTAAATGTACTGGGATAATACCAAAAAAATAAAATCCCAAGCCTGCGCCAACGTTGGGAACTAACTACGGCCAAGCGTTTATTGGTGTTATCATTTCGACAACATGCCAGTACAGTGAAAGTTAAAAATCCGACGCATTGCCAGTACATGTGCTACCGCCTCCAATACCGAGCCAACATTGTGCCGTTTGTATTTTTCTACCTGGGTAGTCTACCAGTGAATTGATTTTTGTACCCCTGGTAGCATTGGCTAGGTAGCACTGGATAACCACTGGTTGCAAACCTTGGCATATCACTCTAAGCCAATTCTTTGCCAGTGTTTTTTTTTTATAAACCACCGAAAACAAATACAGGAAAAACACTTTTTGCAAACGCTGGCAAAGCGTTCCAAATCATTTATTTTTAACACCGTGGTTACCCAGTGGTATGCAAGTGCTTGATTTTTAGTACCACTACGATTTCTGACTGGGTAGCTATGTACTATTTCGTTACAAAATTAAAAATGCTTTAAAAGATATTCTAAGGGCTATATAATAGAAATAGGGCTAAACATATAGGTATACTTTCAGGGACAATTCAGAGTTTCTTGTTATTAAATTTAAATATTTTTTGAAGCGAATCAAAAATGCAATTTTTGTTTAAATTTGTTGAAAGGGAAAGTTTTTGTTATAAATTTGTTGAAAGGGAAAGTTTTTGTTATAAATTTTGAAATACATATACTACATATAAATTTTATTGTAAGCTTAGAGTACAGAGAAGCTAAATGCTCTTTTATTAAAATTAATTTAAGCTCCCCGAGTAAAACGGGTCATACATTATTCTATATTTTTTTAATACAATTATGTCTCGTTACATATTGTTTTGTATGGCACTCTATATAATAAGACATAATTTTCGTCTTTCGAGCAAATTTTATATGACCCAATATCTGAATATATCTTTTTACATATGTTGTCATATTTAATCAGATCTCGCCCGTGAAATTTAAATTGTAAGACCAAATATAGCCCATTTTCATAATAAGACATAATTTTCGTTTTTCGAGCAAATTTTATTTGACCCAATATCTGAATATATCTTTTTACATATGTTGTCATATTTAATCAGATCTCGCCCGTAAAATTTAAATTGTAAGACCAAATATAGCCCATTTTCATGTTTGATTAAATTTAGTTTATTATCATCAATTGAAATCAATTACAATTAATTTTTAATAGGAAAATATTTTTTTACAAAAACAAATTTTGATCAAAAGTTCAAGTGATTTAAAAAATAATAACATGAAAACGAAAAACCGGCAAAATATATTTGTATAGAATCTGAGTGAGATTATCTGAAAGTTACCCATACATACATATGTATATACGCGGCCCTATGCTCCTTGCAGGAGTAAAAGGAACAAATATATATATACCCATACATTATCGACGTTGAAAATATTAGCTGTGTTCGGGTACTCAGCATTGGGATCCCAATTTTACCAAAAAGCGTTTTCTTACTTCACAATTGGGTAAATGAGAGCTGTCATGAGAGAGTAATATTCTTGTTCTTCTTGCACGAGAAAGCCCAGACTTTTTTTTCGTGTAAATTTGGGTAAATTGTTTTAATCAGCTGTTTTATCATCAGTTGGGTGCAACTAGTTCAATTGAACTCTTCACTGATTTGAACCAAAGACCTAGTTCACAACTAATAGCTCTTTTAGTTTAATCGATCATTTCATTCATTCAGAAAATATGTTTATCATTTACAAAAATTAGTATAATAGTTGCAAAAGCCTATCTGTGATTTTACAACTCCATAAAATTACCGACTATTTTGTGAAGACGCTTGTTCAAATGTGTTAAAGAGTTAAATATGTAAATAAATCGAAGCTTTTGTTTAATATTAAAATCTTAACCAAATTTAATAAAGTACGTATTCCTTTTTGTATATAAAAATGCCTGAGAAGACAATTTTTATTAAAATTTTTTATTTAAAAAGGGGTTTAACTACAAAATCTATCTAGATTTTTACAACAAATTGAACAAGAACTAGAAAGAGCGCTCACCAAAACGAACTATAATGCACAAATCTATTGACGTTTGTTTTTCGGGCTTCAAATATGGTTTTTCGCGTTCGTTTACTTTTGGGCATTTTTGTCACTTCGTGAGAATATTTCTTGTTAACTCTCATTTTACCGAACTTTACCCAAAAAGTAAAGAAACACACCTATTATGTTAAATAAAAGAGTTAATACTTAACATACGCAGTCAGACTTTGTGTGGTATTTCGTACCACATATGTATATCTAACAACTAGGGTTGACATTTCCTTTTTGAGAAAAAGAGGACGCCAACCTCAAAAAAGAGGACATTTGTCTTAAAAAAAGAGGACAATTTTTTTTTAATAAATTAATTTTACAAAAATCAAGAACGCGATAAAATACACAAATAAAAATTTATTTTATAAATAAAACAGTTTTTATTCCCACTAAAATTTACAAAACAAAAAATCATTCTATCAAAATATCAGAAATAGAACTAGAAATAGTTTCTGGATTCAGTTTTTTGTTTTCTGGCATCCACTGCGCCTTGATTACAAAAAACTTCACAAAAAAGATACAAAATCATTCTGAACTTAAAATTTGTAGTACCTGAATAAAAACAAAAAAAACTTGACAATTCACGTCAAAATTATATTTGACTAATAATATGAGAAATTGTCTCTGGATTAATTTTTTTTTATTAAAGAAAATATACGTTCTACGTTGGCATGATGTGCTGGAAAGAAAAAAATAGAACTCAACCAGTTTTCTCATTTCATAGCAAACATCATTTTTAATAAAAAAAATTCCATCAAAACTTGTTATAAGCGTGTTAATTGAATTTAAGGTTTTTACATAATTTTTGAGGATAAGGAATTCATTAAATACATTTTCATCATTAAAAGCAATGCTAATTTTTTTTTATTTCAACATTTGGTTCACTGCTAACTCAAATTTGGCAATCAAAGTAAGTGATGCCAATTCAATTGAAATAACAGCGGCAAAACAGCGATGCCAACAATTCAAAAGTTTAGAAGCAATAAAAAAAGTTATGGAGAAAAGTGCAAAAAGTAGGACATCCCCGGACACTTACTGAAAAAGAAGTAGGACTGCCCCGGACGCATTAAAAAAGAGGACGGTGTCCGGGGAAAAGAGGAAGGATGGCAACCCTACTAACAACAAAACAAGCCTATTGATTTAAAAAACAAACTTTTTCCCTATATAATCTATGGTATATTCTTGTTTCAAATGAACTCCTAATATCTTAGTAAATTTAAATTGAAATTCATATTCATTTAAAATGTTATAAATTTACAACAAAACAACAGATTCTTTTATTTTTAAATTGAATATTGGGTCATAATTATAAAAGTTAGCCAATTCTCCGAAGTAATTATTTTGGTTTAGGAATAACGTAGCACCAAATTTATCCATAGGCCTGAAGGATACCGTAAAATATAAATGAAAATATAAACAAAAATAATTGTCTACCCGTAAGCAGACTAAAATTGTGTAATAATAACTTAAAATCCTAATAAATAATTCCCCCTATTAGTGAAATCCAGTTTTTTATTCATACGATACATTATTTACAAATTTAAAACATTTTTTAACTATTATTTCATGACATTTAATTTTATTAAAAACTGTTTCATGTCAAATTTGTTATCATAATTTTAATGTATTTTTCTCGTTTTAAAATGAATAGCCCAAAAATTAAAGCTTCATTTGCAGTTTTCTCACTTTCAAATTGAAAATCTCACCTTTAGTGAAAAATCCAGTAATGATTTATGCAGAATTATTCGAAGTATTATTTTATTTAGAATTTTTTATTTTATGGATTATTCTTGAACTATACTATAGCTCGCATAAGTACTGATTAATGTGTAGATACTTTTTATGTATGCAGTTTCACATAAAGTTTCGCAAACTTACTAGATTTGCTTAGTTTACACGATACACGAAACCTTACGTCAATCCCCCATTGTTTTTCAGTACAATATTTAAAACAGAAATTGGAAAATTTTTACCAAATTGGACCTAATTGCATCAAATTTTAAATATTAAGATATTATTTAATACAATAATGTCTGGTCCAAATTCGGATTAAATTGTATATAATTTAAAGTAATTAAATCCAATTTGATCCACGTCGATACAATTGTATTCACCATTTTTCGGATTAAATTGTATCTGATTACTTATTGTATTATATCAAATTAGATATGTCACCATATTATCTTTTTTAATCGGGTAAGGCTCATCTAAAATTTGCACTCCGCGGACTTTTTTTTTTTTCGCGATTTTCGTAAATTTTTTTGTTTGTTTACTATTTTTGCAGTTTTTTTGTTCGAGTACTTTTGAATATTCCCAATAAGCACATAGGTTTTAAAAATTCAAGTGCTTTAAATTTTGCTTGAAGTAAAGTATATTTCAAATTCTAGCATTTGCATATTTAAAAAAAAAATATTTAAAACTTGAATTTTTGTTTCCCTTTTGCTGGAGTATGCTATTGAAATAAAATGTAATTAAAGTTGTATTCAAGCCTTGAAACTGGAAAACAGGGCTGGAATTGGACTTGTTTTCAACTTGAATTCCAGTGAAATTGTTTATAGGGTTTTGACAACTTTTTTAATATTTTTTCCAAGGTTGGCAACCGATACCGTTATAATACCGTTATCCGTTTTAAAACCCTTTCAAATTGACAACCGATACCGATACCAATACCGAAATTCTTGATTTCAAAAAATACCGGTATTCAAAAACCTTTTCCCTTAATACCGGTATCGTACCGGTATCGAATCGGTTTTAAAAAATTGTTTTTTTTCACGTTTTTAGCAAAAATACAAATTTTTTTAATATAAAATTGTTAAACAATTAAACTTTATTATCCATTGTTAATAGAAAATCGTGTTATAAATTCAAAGTGCGGTTATCAGCCTTTAGTTTGCATTGGCAACATTGTTTTTAATTTATTTAACTTCATAAATATTCTCTAACTTGTGACAAATTTAGTAAATATAATTTAATATATAAACTGGTTTCTTAAACCTTTAATTGAATTTACAGTTTCTTTTAGAGAATCCTTTTATTAATTTTATAAACTTATTTTTTTTTATTTTATTATATGATCTCAATACAAATATAAAATATTTGTAGTGAATCAACTTGTGTTCCGAAAATCAAAAACAAAAAAAAAAAACACTCTAATATAGGGCCTATATTCTGCAAAATAACCATTGGTACTTTTTTGTAACTTAAATGCCTTTATTCCCTTATTTTATTTAACGACGGTTATATATATATATCATGTTATACATCACTGGAAAGCTTATAAAAAAATGATCTAATGTGGAAATAAGTATAACATTTTATATATAAAAGACGGAGTATGTAAAAAACGCATGTTTATTAAACTTTTTGTATGGGAGCATATTTCAAATTAACGAAATTAAAAAAGAGTATATCACAGGATTAATATATCCATCAAAATATGAAGTTTGATGTACATATTTCCTATGTTTAGCACAGAAAGAGGCCTAAATTCTTTAAAAATGTACCAAAAAAGGTGTTTCGGGGAAAATTTTGGCAAATATGATGTAGTGCGAATATCGAAAAACGCAAAAACACGTTCCGCTTAAATTTAATAAGGAATAATATATATGAATTCAGCAGCCATAGCAATATAGTTCTCCATATAAAGTACCCAAATTTTTTGAAAATTTTAAAACAGCAAATTCGAAAGAGCAAAAAAGTACCAATAAAAGCTACCAGTGAAAAGCCCTCAAAAATTGCTTTCCAACAATACCACACTTGCACATGGTTCCTTTGGTCGAAATATCTTAAAAAGCATAAAAACCTAAAAAGGACCCATTTTTGAACCCCTTTTTGGACCCTTAAAATTCCGAGGTGGCCGATAAGCTGAGGCAGGTCGATCTTAGATTTTTTTCTCAATCACATATCCAAATTTCATCAAAATCGGAGTGTTTAGGCTGAAGTACTTCCGTTGTTAGAAATTTTTAATAACTTAAATACTTATCCTTTATAAAAATTTAATAAAATTGCGTTTTTTTATAATTAAGAACGTTTTTTTTATATTTTTGTAAATTTTTTCAATAATACCGGTATATACCGGTATTAATGTTTCGGTATCGGTTATACCGATACCGAAATGATTAAAATACCGTTACCGATACCGATACCGAAACAAATAAAAAATCGATACCAATAGCGATACCTATACCGTTATTTGTTTCGGTTGCCAACCTTGATTTTTTCTCTTTTACTAGTTTTACTAGAAATGTATTCATACAAATCTTATGATTAAAAAAGAGCGAATAAAAAAAAAAAATACAAAGATGATTCGAACGAATTATTTTTATATTTTTTCATTCGCGATTTGTATGACTGTATTTCAGTTCAAAACATTGATTTATTAGTAGAAAATTTAATTTTGTTTAACATTATTATTTATTTATGTTATAATTTCAAATTAAGCCCATAGGGCTAAATATGGCTCATATAACTCACTAGAAAATACTACCAAATAACGTATACATATATAATAAACAACAAATTAAAATTAATTAATTTATTGTACAAAAAATAAAAATAAAAAACATATTTATGCATTTAAAAATAAAAAAAAGTTACAAATGTGTATCGAATTCTTTCCCTTTATATTTATCATTAGTCCCTGTAGATTATTGCGTTCAAATATCTAAGAATAAACTAACAAATTCAACAATTTAAGCCCGATTACTGAATGTTCTGTTAGCTACTAACTGGGACTTTAACTGACATATTTTTTGTTGTTTCCCATATAAAATTTGAATTTAACTGTGGGCTAAATTTTAACTGGACATTCTAAACGTTAAATTAATTTAAAGATTGTTACGGTAGGCATATTCTTTTAGTTTGGCTTTAAATACATTGCCAGAAAAGTCAAAACTTCTAAATAATAAGGGTAAAGAATTCCAAATCAATCAATTCATTGAATACGAAAGTTTATTTCTTACAGAACATAGAAAATATCAATGCAGTGTGTAAAATATACTAAAACTTTGTAAAATATACCACCTCATATAATATAAGGGCCTGTTTATGTATTATGAAAATGCATTTTCCATGCATAGACCATGGCCTAAACTAATAGAAATTGACAATTACTTTCGTTAAAAATACATGGGAAACAAAAACAAATTTTCGTTATTTTGCTTTGGTTCAGAAGATTTTCGTAATACATAAACTAGAGCTAAGTTATTTTGTTTTTTTTTTTTAATGAATTAAGGTCACAAAACCAATATCGTTAGTGCCTAAGTCAAAGTATATGTAATTACTAGTGTCCGACCGAACTCACTTTTTTAAGGCCGAACCGAAGCCGAACTTTGGCCAAAATTACTAAGTTCGGCCGAAACCGAAGCCGAATACTTTTGTGTTTGAATAAAAATACAATTTCATGCAACTTTTTCAAATTCAAAAATGCGGAAACCAATTTCTAAATATTTCTAAATTGCAAAAACCTAAAAAAGTTGTCTTTTTCGCTCTTTAAGTAAAAATTAAGTTAAATATGTGCATATTTATAAGTTACTATACAAAATTAAAGAGCTAAATGTTGCAAAATATTGATTTATAGAAAATTTCGGTATTCGGCCAAAATTTAGCCGAACACCGAACTTGGCCGAACATCACTTTTTGGCCGAACTCCGAAGCCGAAGCCGAGTACTCGGTCGGACACTAGTAATTACTTTCATAATTATGCTAGTAAATTTTGTAAATAATAAACTTCTTACCGACATATTATTGACTAAAATTAATTCGCAAATCATAAAAAAAACATTTTAAATCCGGAATAAAAAGAAAAAATTGTAATTCGCGCGAATCAAAAAAAAAAAAACAACATTTAATTCACGAATCAAAAATAAGTTTTTTTATTCTTTTTTAGAAATTGAATTATTACTGATGATTGAATTATTTTTTAAAGGTCTGAACAAAATGAACCATTTTTAGTTGAAATGAAGTAATTTGTTTGATTCTATGAAAAAAATCAAATTAATTATTTGAATAAGATATTGATTGAATAAAGTAGGAAATAATTCAATCAATTAAAATGAGTTTTGAGAATCGATTCGTACAAAATTCAATCAGATTTATAAATCGAATTAAGGATTTATGTTTTTTAATGGTCGCATTTTACCACGTGTTATAAAGTGCCTTTTGTATTTTTTTACTGGGTTTCTTATATTTTATACTAAAGATTTTTTTTAGCTTTGGTAGCTAGTCAATGTGCCTTGCTAGGGCTTGCTTTTTTTTTTTTGGCTGGGTTTCGTTTATTTTATACTATCAAGTATCTTGGTTTGTGGTTGGACAATAATCCAGCAAAAAAATCCATTACAAAAAAGTTATATTAAAAGCACTCCGAATAGCATTAAATGATTGTGAAGTATTTACAATTTAGCTTTAACACTGATTTATTTTACACGTGATGTCCCATGTTGTCAGTAGTTCAATTTAACCCTCTAACCGGCAAGCCCGCCTCCAGGCGGGGTATATTAAATTGACCAGAAAAGCGCCAAAGGGGTATTTTATAATAAGAAATTATGCTTTTTCAATAGAAAACAAAATTTATAAAATTTTTTGTGAAGAATTTTTTTGTATACAATGCACGGTTTGGAAGCGAGAAAATGTCAAAGATAAAATTTCGTAAAATTTCAAAAATTAAATATTTTAAAACAACCAAAAGTTTCAAAAATCTTAAAAACATATTTAAATTGACTAAAACAATTGATAGTGACCATGAAGTAAGATTGGAGCTTAAGCTATTCAAAAAGTTCCTTACTTTGGTCCAAGGACGCACAGGATTCCATAAGCATACCTTTAAAGGACATCGCCTTAACTTCAAAACGAATGGACGGATTTTTCTGAAATTTGGTAAAAAGAATATATTTGGTATAGGTAGCAAAGCTTATAAGTTTGAATAATATATATTGAAGTTTTGGTGCGTTTTCTCTCAATTTCGCATTTTTCGAAAAACGAAATTCGCTACAACCTCTTAAGTAACAGCACAAAAAATGTAATTTTTTTATTGCAATTACATCTTGGTAAGAGAAATAATTTGTGCCTAAACCTAGTAATTGTTATGCGCTAGTTTTCGAAATTCACCCTTAAACTATTTTGGCCCATATCGCCTAAAGTAGGCAACAAAAAAAAATTTTGTAGAAGAACTTATTGTTTATTTTTCGTGAGGAACACATGGTATAAATTTGATTGCAAAAAAGCTTAGGCCGGTTAGAGGGTTAAGCATTTTGTTAGTAATTTAAAAGTGATTAAATGATGTTAATAAAAGTATGGTTTTTAGATACACATTTTCATCACATCAATACGAGTACATTTTGTTTGCATTTTTAGAGTGATTTAGAAGTACTCTTTATAATATATAATATAATACATTTTTCAAAGTGATTTAACTGTGCTTTTTATAATGTCTGAAATAGCATATTTTAGAGGCAATTTTAATGTTTAGCCTTTACAGAGCCATTTCTGAACCTATTGTGTAACAAAAGCTTCAATTTATTATTTAGCGTGTTTTTTAATCACCTGTACCCCGTTTCTGTATCTAATGCGAGAAGTTTTCGCATCGAGAAATGCATGATCACCCTGCATTATACAGGCTGATTAAAGACGTGATAAAATGGACTGCAGTTTTTGTTGTAATTCGTTCAGATAATGTAACTTTAAGAACTGTTGATACATGTTGTTTTGTAAAACACCTAATTTAATTAGAAATAACTTACTATGCAACGTATTACTAGCGGATTTGGTTTCATATATATTTTATTGTCTGCGACTCTCCCTATATAAAGCAGAGCAGGGTTGCATTTCACATGTTTTTTCCGCAAACTTTTTCGATGCGAGAAATACAGAAACGGGGTGCTGGATTTAGAATTTTACATACAAAAAATGGATTTATTAAATCCAAAAAAAAAGCTGGATTTAATTAATCCACAATAAAAGCACAAATATATGAAACAGCCTATTAATTTAATGTCAGAAAAAAATACGAAAAAAATTAAAAGAGAAACAAAAAAATTGAAAAACTAACAAATAAAAGGTTTTTATTAAATTTTTTTTATAAAATATGTTTAGAAAAAAAAACTACACCTCACCAAATACATATTTTTCATTTTGGACATGGAGAAATAGCTCAAATAGAAATGGCAATTTTTCACTCTACAGTAAGTAATTTAATTAAATCCAATTAGTGAATATTAAATATTGAATTGGAATTTTTCAATTGTGTAAAAATATAAATTGAAGTGATAAAACTGAAAAGGCAGACTGTTTATCGCTGTTTTATGTAAAATATAATTATAAATTAAAAGTTAAAGTAAAATCCTTCATCATCGAATTCGGTATTAAAAATTAGGGTGAAAGAAGTGTCGGACAGAAAATTTTTTTAAAATAGGAAGAATCTAACCCCATCTGTTGAGCACTTTTAGAAATACTTTTTGGATTTATTAAATCCAAGTGATTAGAAAAAACGGCTATTATTTTTAGGGCAATATTAAGGAAACACATATTTTGCATCTGAATCAATTCGATTAAGTTAAAATTAGACAAAACCAATTTTTTTTTAATTTTTGTTCAACAGTTTTTTAAATAAGTTTGTAACATGTTTACTTCAGTCGTTAAATTCGAAAAAGCTACGAATTTGAATTAAATAATATTAATACATTAAGACCGAATTTTTGGGATGTCAGTTAAACTTGGTTTAGTTAAACCGAAAACGAAAATAAAATAGATTTTAGAAGAAGTATTCCAGTTATAAACTGCGTTACACTAAGTTTAAAGATAATCTACATCCTAAAAGCTGGGTCTAAAAGTTATATGTAACCCTCTGATTGATTATTTTTTTTAAAAACATTACTCAAGGAATTTTCAGAGTATTAAAGCGTACTAGGAAACTATTTTTTGATTTTACAACTCTACAGTAATAAGGCCATCATTATAAATTTGCTGAATCCGCAGATCTATAATTGAAATTTTAGCTTTAAATTCATTAAAGAATCGGAGAACAGTTGGAGGACAGTTTTTCCCCAGACATATTTCGAAGGCGAATCATGTCATTTGAATTTTGCAAGTCAACCATCGTTAGCTTAAAATCAACTTTTCCTTTAAACGATGCATTAAGTTCCAACGCTATAATTTGCAGTCGTGATTAGTTAAATTCTTATGTTGAAGAATTTCATTTAGCAAAATTTTAACTTTAATTAAAATTTGGAACTTTAATGTACATTTTAAAGTTGAGGGCAGTTATTTTTTTAAATCTATTTTTAAGTTGAAGAAATAATATATTTTTTGTCACTATAGAATTATTTATTTAGCTTGATTTTACGACTTTTAAGGTGTAATAGCAATTAAAGCATATCGACATTTAAGTCAGGTGACATTTATAGAACTTTTAATGTATACGCAAAGCTAAGGGACCAACCTCTGTTAACGAACCTCTTGATTGGTATTTTTAAACGATAAAATATGTTAACATTGCATCAAATTTTATTAACATATTTCTTTGGTGCACGGTGCAAAAGCACGCGAGCGACTTCATAGAGCCTTAACAATACATTTTAATTGTTAACTTTTATATATTTGCATATAGTGAAAAGAAAAATTCATATTTGGGTCATAGTCCAGGAGGTTCAATGGGATCCAATTCTTTATTTCCTTCCCTTTTTCAATGGGAACTGTAATTGAAGTATTTTTTTTTAATATGTACGAATAATTAAAAAATATGTAAATAATCGTAAAATAATAAAGTACGTTAATAAAATTAACTATTTTGTTTTTTTAGAGATAAAACATGGAATCTCTAACAAATTCGTAATTTACAAACAAATGCGTTTACAAAGAAAAAAACAACATTATATATACATTTTTGAAAGTTGTTTTAAAGCACATACATTCGAAGCAGAAAAAGAGCACTTATCGCTCCATTGTAACCAATTTAAAAGTTGTTTGTTTTGATTGACTTACACATATTTTTGCTGGGAAGTTGAACTTCAATAAACATATTAGTTATGTCATTTCCAGAGTCAACTAGTCTTTGCGTAAGCTATATAATGTAAATTTAATTTTACCTATGGAAATCAATGTAAAATTAATTAATCATTGAAATGTGCCATGTGCCCGACTATTGGCACATGTGGCGAATGTGGCGCATTTAAAAAAAATTTCAAAAAAAGGTACCATTTATGAAAAAAGCACAATTTTTCAAAAAAAAGTAAAATTTTTGGGAAAAGGTGAAATTTTTTTCAAAAAAGTACAATTTTTGGAAAAAATTACATTTTTTCAAATAAATTACATTTTTGAAAAAAATTTAAATTTTTTCAAAAAATTAAAATTTAAAGAAAAAATTAAAATTTAAAGAAAAAATCTAAAAAAAATTATCATTTTCCCAAAAAGGTGGTGCAGTTTGTCAAAAAAAACAGTAAAATTTTAATTTTTCAAATTTTTTCAAGAACAGGACGCTTTTTCAGACGTTTCTTCTCACCTATGTCTCGAAAACTAAGCGAGATAGAGCAAAACTGTTAAAAATTTTCCCTTTGGGTGTTTATACACCCATAAAACCCCTTTAGTGAGAACAAATTTCACCTAACTCAGCTAGATTTTAAAAATGCAAATATCTCATAAACTACTAATACTAAAGAAAAGGACGTTTATTTGGGTAGATAGAGCAAAACGGATAAAATTTTTGCCTAAGGGTGTTAATACACCCATAAAACCCGCTATTTTTTTTTTTGAAAAATTATCCTTTTTTTTTCTGCAAAATTATAAATTTTTATTAAACATTTTTTTTTGATACTTTTTTTTGAAAATAAACAAACTAAAGACTTTTAGCTCTGGTAGCCAATATTTTTACAAGAAAGCAAAAAAAAAAAAAACCCCAATACAAAATAATAATACCCACTGTGGATTTATAAGTTAGAAAATTTAAGGTTTATAATTTTAATTACATATTTCGTTAATTATTCATTTCAGACGGAACGTTTTTTTATTCGAACCTTTTAATTTGGGAAATTTTTTTAATGATTATCGTTCATACTTTAAAGAAGTATTTCGTGTTTTTTATACCCCTGAAAGACATTTTGATTCAGTTTTTACATCGGATTATATACAGGAAGCCGCAATTTGTCAATGTAAGTAATCTAATACGGATTTTAATCTTTTTCCCACATTAAAAATTATTTAATATCAATGTGTTCTCTATTTACAAAATCGCTTTTCCCATTAAAATTCTCTTAAAATAAATGATTGATTTTTATTTCAGCAATATGTTATGAAATTCTTTATAAAGATCTATTTAAATTACCCGATGTTTCATTTGCCGTCGAACAAATGTTACATGGTCCTACTTTTGAAAGTATGGAATATCGTACCGAAACAAATGAGAATGGTTACTCTACTCGTTTGCATCTCAGTGATGGTCGCTCATTTGAATTGGATCTGCCACAAAATACCAATTGCATATTGGAAAACTATAAATTGTGTCATTTTCATTATATTAATTTTCCACAATTTTCCGATGATTTACAACGTGAACTTAAAATTGCTCATTGTGAGGAATATGATAAAAATTCTTTATTGATGCAACAACGTACTGCCGAATCGTTTTTGCCCAATAAGTACGTTTCATGTGTTAGGCAACTTTTGCAAGAAGGTATTACACCATTTCCTTATAAGGTAGCCAAAGCACTCGACCCCAATATGTATCGTAATATAGAATTTGATTCATGGAATGAAATACGCAAGGAACTTAAATTACAAAATTGGTATAATGGGGATGCAAATTTTAAGGTATGATTTAAATAATTACTTTTTTGTTATTGTTGTTGTTATAAATGTTTTATATCATATACAGACAGTGAAAGTGTAAGTAAAAGTTTTAAGATTTTATGTTATTGGCAACACAAAATTCTTCTAACAAATAAAAAACAAACTGAAGAAAAATAGATCGCCCGGTTAGAAATAATCCTAATTTAAAATCTAGAATTATGACGAACTTTAATATTCAGTACACAACTTGATTGATTCACTTAAGTTTAACGTTTCACATACA
Organism: Leucophora obtusa; assembly: GCA_949987735.1. NCBI lineage: Eukaryota > Metazoa > Arthropoda > Insecta > Diptera > Anthomyiidae > Leucophora > Leucophora obtusa. Next base: position 211,481,059 of record OX465297.1, read on the forward strand.
AGGTTTCCTATACAACTCGATATTAGCCTATAAACTTAACTACAATTTCTCGAAATAAACCATAATATTCAAAATTCTTGTAGGTCTTATTTTGAAAATTAAAAAAAAAGAACTTAACAATTTTGAATTATGTATTTTTAATTTGTGTTTCCATAAATTAGAATATTTTTTTTGTGGAAAAAATTTGAAAATTTTCCAAATTCTGGATGGCGAACTAAATTTAGTGTCAAGTTGGGATTCCGCACACTTCAGTTTACATTTTTGAAAGCTGTAAGTATGACAGAAATATTAGTTTAGTTTAGCTTCAATTTAGCCAGCCCACACGCAGCCTACATTACATTACAAATTGTTTTTTTTTTAATATTCCCGAATAAATCATGGTTTTGAATTATTTTAATGTTTTAATAAAAAAGCGGTATATTTTTAAAAATTTATTCATTTCCAAGTACTTGTTAAAAGAAAAAAAAAAACAGTTTTACCGGGTGAAAAAGAAATATGTTTTACTTTGGAAAAAAAAAAAATATTTTTTACTTTGGAACAAAAAAAATATTTTTTACTTTGGAACAAAAAAAATATTTTTTACTTTGGACCAAAGAAAAAAAGTCGAAAGGTATAATAGCACATGATCTATGTGGCCATTGCACTGGTCCAGTACGGTAAATTAACTTTTCACTGAATTGTTCTCGCAATAAAGACGTGATTCCACGGGCTGTGTGGTAAGTAGCGCCATCTTGTTGAATTCAAATGTCCGATATCATGGCGCGATAACCAAACCATTTTGTCTGTATGCAATGGCAGCTCTTGAACTTCTTCGAGTATCTTTTTAATCCAAATACGACAATTTGACTTATTGAACTGCGCTTCATAGCTGAAAAAGTAGAATTTTTATACAGAATTATATTTTTAACAATATTTGCAAGATTTACGAATTCGAAAATTTTTTTTCGAATCGAGTTACGCGGTTACCCCCTGGCAATATACTAAATTCCAGCGCTGTGCTAACGTTGGCAAATAACTAAGGCTAAGGTATATTGGTGTTATCATTTCGACATCGTACCAGTACTGTAAACGTACTACCGTTTCCAACACCGAGCCAATACTGTGCCGTTCGTATTTTTCTATCTGGGCCCAGTCAGAAATTGCCAACGGTACAAAAAATAAGGTACTGGCGGAACAACGTATTTCTGCTTTTACGGTTTTGTGAGGGTGTCGAAATTATAACAACGGGGGACGGTCAATTAACGTTATTTGCGGGTGTTGACAAAGCGTTGACTATACAACACATTTGGTATGTTCCCAGTACTTTTTTATGTTTTACGTTTACGTCCTATCCACCAAAAATGACATTCAAAAATCGATTTTTTAAACTTTTCATTCCCGTTTTACCCCTTAAATAGCCAAAAATCATTTGGTTGGTCTTCTTCTAGTCATAAAACGAAGCTATATGCCAAATTTCAATCAGCTACCTTCATTAGTTTAGGAGAAACACCAAAACCCCCGATTCTAGGAGATTATGATATATTAAAAAAATTGGACTTCACTAACAAATATGGCGACCATATAGCCATGTTGAACTGCTTATATATATAATGATTTTTATTTGAAGTCCAAGATCCTAATAAACTTATTTACAAAAGTATAAAGTTTTTTTTGCATTATCAAATTTTATATATTCTTTTAAAGATGTGTACACTGTAGTGAACAAGGGTAGTGAAAGAGTTAACTTCTCTATGTGTTTTTTTTATAATAAAATTAATTCAAATAAAAAATATCAGTTTTGGAATGAACTGGCAAAGCAGTATAAAAAAATCACCGATTTTGTTGTATTTAAAGTACTGGGAAGTCACTCAATTTCTAATTTTTATTCTGAAAATGAATGCAAAATTTAGCGTTTTTGATTATATTTCACCATGAAACCTTGATTATAAAGATTAATATTTTATTTAGCATTTTTGTTTCAATATTTCCCAATAATAATCAATAATATAATAAAACCGAAAAACAAAAATCCAAATGTTTTTGAATTTTTCCAATTTAATTGATAAACTTAAAGTGTAGGCTACAAATTTTCATTTCATTTGTAAAGAACTAACGGTGGATCTCAAACTTCAGGTTTAAACTTTAGTTAATAATTAACCCAAAAATTTGTTGTTGTTTTGTGTAAATTTTTTTGACATTTTCTTTTGTTTATATTTAAGTTAAAGTTAAACCTACAGTATGAGACCCACCGTAAAAATTTATAAATATTATTGAAAATCTATGGGGCACTTAAGGCAAGAATTCACGTTAAGCCGCATTCATACTGAACCCAAAACTAGAAGTGTTCGTTTTTTTAAGTTTTCGATTTAAAATTTGTATCGGATTTGACAATCGAAAAAAAAAAAAATAAATTTGAAAACTACTAGTTCTAAGTTCAGTATGAATGAGGTATTAAATATTATTTATCAAGCTTTCAAAAATTTATAAATACTTTGTTCTGATTGATTGATTGATTTCGAAAATATTGATCAATATTATTGTATTTGTATTCTTGCCTTTACATGCGGTTTGGGAAGCAAAATCTATCTAGAGCTAAAAACCTGGTAGTTTTCGTGTTGTTTAAATGTATCATTACTCGATTTAAATATTTACATATGGACTTTCACTGAACTGTAATTTTTTTTAAAAAATATGTTATATGTTGTTCTGTTGTAAATGTTATGTTTTCGTTTTTTGTTTGTCTCGTTTTTGTTTAATATTTATATCGAATGGTGGTTTGTATATTTGTCCCCTTGATGTTGAGAATGTCTCCTATAATCAGGTTATACGATATAGCACAAGAAGAGTTCGAAAAATATTTCAGGTTGGTGCTAAATGTCACGTTAAACTACGCAAGTCTGAGCAGGATCTCTATACTTGTCATATTCAGGAGATTGCAGTGGATAAGGGTCAATGTATTGTTTTTGTTGAGCAATTGGGTGAAAAACGTTTAGTACCATATGAGAATCTCACGCCACTACCACCAGATCAATTTAAGCCATGGACTGTGCCATATCGTTTTCAGCGTCATATGCAAAAATATAGTTCCATACGTTATACACGTCAATACAATTATCGTTTTAAATTTAATGCAACCACAGAACATCATCTTCATCATCATGGATTTGGTTGTGGATCGGGATTGGATAATGATAGTTGTTCCAATGAGTATATGGATGATGATCCAAAAAACCAACAACGTTTACATCATCAACAACAATGTTCAGCGGCAGCGGCTTCATATTATAAATTGAAACAGTATACTCATTTGGAAAATTTCCGTATGCGCACTGATGTAGAATATTGTACAATGCCTTTAACGGTAGAGCATTCAGGACGTGATGTAGATGCAACTAAATGTAATAATGGTCAACAAAGAGTGGGAGACTCGAGTGATAATTCTAGAGCTCCCTCAAGATCTTCAACCGCAGTGGCACTCAATCACAATAGTATGTTCGATAGTCAAGTAAAATCATCTTCAACAAGTGTTTGTAATGCTGGAGAAGATCACTTATCCACTCCAATAGCTATGACTGTTCCTCAAATGGAAGTTTATGACATAGATCAATATAATCCCAATGGTGCTGTATACTTGCAAGACTTACAAGGTTTTTATCCAATGTATCCATATACAACTGCATCTGGTATGCCAGAAGATTATTACGGTTATTGTGGATATGATATTGGTATGCCGCCGGGAACAGCTTTTATGCCTGCAGTAAATAGTGGTAATGGGTTTTATTATATATGTAATAATGCTATAGCACCACCCGGAAACTATATAAGCTCTGGAAATCCTTACGTGCCACCTCCACCACCGCCACCAGCAATTAGTTTGCCACAACCTTCTCCCATGCCACCGTCGGCAAATACCCCCAACTCAGTTGCTTTTGCTCATTCTACTTATGCTCCAGGTAGTGGTACAGTTGCCGGCACCCAACTTGCATCACATGCACCACTACCTAATATACAAAATCCTGTAAATAATACTCCATCCCGTTTAGCCAGTAGAGGCAACCAAAATATGTCAACAACAACTCCATTAAGCGGACGCATAAATTATGAGGCAAAAAAGTCTTTGAAAGCAAATGGTGTAGATTTACCACCTGATGTAGCCACTTTAAGATATTTCTACAATCTTGGCTTGGACTATTATCAAAAGCAGAAACAGAGTGATGCAGAAAGTAAGTATATAAAACATAACCCAAAAATATGACTTATTTTAAATTTAACATTTTGGGTGGTTTCAACTAGGCTTTGTCTTCACTCACAAAAGTTTACTGAAAATATTTAAAATATAGGTATATGCAGTTGAAAAGGCGATCAAAAATAACTACAACTTTTGTTGTTTTGAGCTGTTGAAATATAACTAACAAATGCATTAAAAATAACTACCAATGTCGTAAAATTAACTGACAAATTATTACTACAAAAATTTAAAAACAACTGACAACGGTTCTCCAGTTTTTATGCTTTTATGCATTGAAGATACAAAAAAAAAAAAAAAATTAGGTACTGGCGCAACACCGTATTTTCTGCTTTTACGGTACTGTGAGGGTGTCGAAATGATAACAACGGAGGACGGTCAATTGACGTTATTCGCGGCTGTTGACAAAGTGTTGACTATACAAGACATTTGGCATATTCCCAGTACTTTTTTATTTTTTACGTTTTTTTTTGTGTATTTAACTTTTTTTATACTGAAATTAATTTCAAATAAAAAAATTTTATTGTTGGAGTGAACTGGCAAAGGAGTATAAAAAATCAACGATTTTATTGTATTGAAAGCCACCCTTAGCCAACCATCCTCTGTTGTTATCATTTCGACGTCATACCACTATTGTATGACTTAAAAATTGGATGTTTTGCCAACACTGGTACTACCTTCGCCGACGCTTTACCAACACCTCGACGTTCGTATTTTTCTGACTGGGAAGTTTCTGATTTTTATTTGCAAACTACCCAGGTAGACAATTACAAGGGGGCCAGCCCTGGCAAAGCACCGAAATGGGTGTGAGTGCTTGTCAACAGTGCTTTCCTAATACGCCCAAATAACACCGTTCCACGGTGGTGCCAATACAAAGCCCTGGGAAAGCAACCAGAAATATAAAAATCAAATACTTTCTCAACGCCCATATAAAATAATTAAATTGCTTTCCTGGCAGCCAAATGACACCGATCTATTTAATGCCTTACTCAGTATTGAGATAGCATCAAGAAGCACAATAATCAAGTGTTTCCCTGCCACCAATTTATGAGCCCTCATCACTGAAGAATTTTAAATTACTCTAAAAATAGATGATCCTTAGAGTTATTACATTGTGGAGTCAAAAATTATTTAACAATCCACTCTTTTTTGGAGCTTTTTTCAAAAACTAAATAAAACAAGCGCTGGGAAGTCACTATTTTCAAGTGTTGGTAAATCGTCCAAATTTAATGCTTTTCTTTTTGTTAAACCGCGGTCTACTTGTGCTTTGCCAGTGCTTTTTTTAGTAACACCCATAATTTCTACCTGGGTAGGAATATATCAATAATAACAAATATAAACTAAACAAGAATTTTTAAAGTTCAAAGAAATTCAACAAATTTTTTATTTTTAAATAACTAACAAAACTGTTTACTGTAAAATTATTTATTATTAGTAGGTAGTTATTTATTATGATATTAAAAATAACTGCTTTAAACCACTGTCACGAAAATACAGTATTTTTCATTAGTTGTTTTCTTAAATAACCGTCATAACAGTTGTTTTGTATTTTTCTATAGAAAAGCAACTGTATTTACTGTTAAAAACAACTACTGATTACTACACAAACAACTGTAATATAGGAACTGTGAAGTGTGTTTTTGAGTGTTGGTTTGTTTTTTAAGTTTTGTGATTTAGGGGTATGGCCTCAGAAAAAATAAAAGTATCCAGTCAGAAAAATACAATTGGGAAAGCGATGGCAAGGCGCTTTAACAGGTGGTAGAAGTATTGGCAAAAAGTGCTTTCACATTCCCAATATGATAACATCATTACACTCAAAAAAAAGTTTGACAGTAACTGCAGTTGTTTTCTATGGAAAAATACAAAACAACTTTTATGACAGTTATTTAAAAAAATAAATAACGAAAAGTACTGTAATTTCGTAACAGTTGGTCAAATCAGTTATTTTTAATATCATAATAAACAACTAACAAAACAGTATTTTTACAGTAAACAGTTGCTTTTGTTAGTTATTTAAAAAATAAAAAAAAATTTTGAATTTTAAAAATTCTTGTCTAGTTTATATTTGTTATTCAGAAATTTATATTTTTTATTAAAATATAACTTTATAATACCAAAATATTAACTTAAAAAACAGTAGTTTTTACACATTTTGACAGTTGTTTTAAAAATTTTGCAGTAAAAATTTGTCAGTTAATTTCACGACATTGTTAGTTATTTTAAATGCATTTGTTAGTCATTTTTCAAGAGTTAAAAATAATATTTTAAGTTATTTTAAAGGTAAATATTTTTGTCGCCTTTTTAACTGCATATGCCTTTGTTTTAACTGTCATTTTCAGTAGATTCTACCGACAAACCTTTTTGAGTGTGGACAAACGGATCGACTGTTCAAAAAGCGCCGGAAAAGCACTGGGAAAATAAAATTTCCAACGTTGGCATGACTAGCAAAACCAAAAAAGGTTGTCTGGAAAAAGATTTTCCAAAATAAAATTAAAATTGATAATTTCTTGTGAAAAAGGAGAGAAAACAATAAGATTAAGAGAGGAAACATTCTAATTGAAAAATAATTTGCTCAAGTATTAGTTAATTCTGGCTCTTCTGATTACAAAACATACATTGTGTAGGCTGTGATTGAAAAAACTTCAATTAGTCACACTCAGCGCTATGCCGACCGTGGTGTATGATGCTACGAGTCATAGCCTGTGCAGAGGGCTGCCGGTTCAATCCCCGGTCACGGCAATACACAAACAGTTGTTCATATAGAGACAAATTAACAATTAAAAATTTCTTTGATCAGTTGACACATAAACTAACCACTGACGAGTCTTTGGGTGAGACGAAACTGCGGCAGTCTGGTAATTCCCTTGTGTCTGTTAAATTTTTCAATAAAAATGTTTTCTTCTTCTTCCTATAAATCAGCTCTAGAAAAAATTAAAAAAGTTCATTTGTATTTTTTTGGTCCTGCCGTGCTTTGAACTCAGATTAGAAAACGAGGACTGTACCCCTAAGCTAAAGAGACATAATATTTGGTAGAAAAATGTACATGAACGCCCAGGTAGAAACTACCGATAGTATAAAAAGCAAAGCACTTGGTTGAAAATACATAGTACCGAAAAATGCATTGCAAAATCACTTATTTGGTTTGATACTGGCAAACATTGGTTTACAGCGCTTTGCAAAAAAGGATTTTGTCAGTACTTGTTGCAAGAAATTTATTTGAAAAAATTAAAAATGCTGCTGACAAAACGTAGGTGTTTTAAACACTTGCCACCGTTTGATTAAAGTGCTTCACCAGTACTTGCTCTACTAAATTTACTCTATGAAAAAATTCCTGTGAAATTTTCAATTTTTCATATCAAATTAAACAAACTTCAAAATATAATTGGGATTTTCCACTGTAAATTGATTTTATTTATTTTTTAATTCATATTATGATTCTCAATTACCTGTTCATTACTTTTCTAATTTATATATTCTTATTGTAGATTTTAATAACATTCTCTATATTTAATTGAATTTTTTAAATTCCAAAGAAAAAAATCTTCAAATTCGATCAATTTTATTTGGAAATCATTTAATATTACAAAATAATACTAAAAACCCAGGGCCGAGTTCTTAGGATATTTAAACTTAGCTTAACGCAGTTTGTATCACTTTGAAATGTGATTATTTTATTTTAATAAAGACTAAACGAGAAAAAGTTGTCCGGCAGATTTTTGTTAATAAACTTCCCTATAAACAATTTCACTGGAATTCAAGTTGAAAACAAGTTCAATTCCAGCCCTGTTTTCCAGTTTCAAGGCTTGAATACAACTTTAATTACATTTTATTTCAATAGCATACTCCAGCAAAAGGGAAACAAAAATTCAAGTTTCAAATATTTTTGTTAAATATACAAATGTTAGAATTTGAAATGTACTTTACTTCAAGCAAAATTTAAAGCACTTGAATTTTTAAAACCTATGTGCTTATTGGGTTGGAATTGGCTGACAAAATTCGTTCTCGGTTTAACTGAACCAAGTTTAACCCTTTCAGCCCCAATGTTGCCTACAGGCAACATCCCAGGAAAATTTTCTGTTCCAAAGAATCGGTTAAAGAATACCCAATAAGCAATTTTGCTGGAATTCAAGTTTAAATCAAGCGTAATTCCAGTCCAATTTTTCCATTTCAAGCCTTGATTTATACTTGATTTACACTGTAATTCAATTAGGGTTTTTCTTTTCCCGGACTTTTTCATTTCCCGGGACAGCGGGATTTTTTTCTGAATTTCCCGGGATCCCGGGAATTCCCGCTCGTTAGAAAATGAATATATCCGGCGTATGTTTACTTGAAAAACTTGATATCTATTAAAAAAAAACTTACGACAAAGTTCATCTTTTGGTTGCAGTCATGAGAAAATCTACTAATATATTCTGAAATAAGGGCTTACTAAAATATCCATATCCTTCACTTTTTCGAGATCAATTCGTTTAACAGTTTAAATAGCGAACTAATATGCAGGTAATATATTTGTATGGAAGGCCGTCTTAATTTTAAAACAACTCTTAGAAATACATTAATTAAATATTAATTCGCGGTTTAAACGGTTAAACAAATTGAATTATAAATTCTTTCAGGATATAATGGAATTATTAATGGGTGCAAATTTGTATCGGACCAGCTTTAGAATCAGAACTAAGATCGATTTTTGGATTAAATATGGAATCCAAAAATTTCTATTTCTAGATATTTTGTTTCTATGCAGATTTTCAGAAGTATTCGTCTATTTTAATTAAAAAGTTTAAAAGTGAGTATTTTTCACACAAATTTTTAGGCTAACCGTCTAAATCTTTTTATAAAAATAGACACTAAAATATTATTAAATAGTTTTTTAACTTTAATTGGTATTTTTAGAATAGAACTTTTTTATGGCACAACTACTTAAAAAAATATTTAATTTTCATTGTTGCATTTTTTTTAAATTAACATCCAAAATATTTTGAAAAAGCATCTGATGCATTATTTTAAAAATAATAGTAAGCTTTAAGTGCAGCGAGAAGTTTTCAACTCAGTCCCGTTCAAAAATTTTTTAAAATATTTTATTTTTTAAATATCCCAGAGGATGATTTGCGATGCAAATCGAAATATCGGAAGAAAATTAAAAAATAAAATATTGAAAAATAAAATACAAAATATTTGGATTTTTATTTTTTAAAAATTTATGACCTAAAGCCAAACAATACTAAAAATATAACATCACCAAATGTCAACAATATTTAATCTAACAAAAACATAAATTTTGAACAATACAACTGATATAAAATAATAGCAATTGAAATTTAAATGAAATTATTTGAAGTAGGTAATAAAAATTTAAAACACTTACATCAATTGAAAATACGAAAATATAATTTTTTTAAAATTTTAATGCCGAGTTTATTTTGGAGGTATTTGGAGCTGAAATACTTTATTTGAACAAAGACCATCATTAAAAAATATAAAATTTCCGAGGTACGAGTATTTTTGTTGGTATTTAAACTTGATAATGTCTAATTTGTTTTCGGTTTAACTAAACCCAAAAAAATTCGGCCTAAATAATATTTTTTTATATTATATATTATATTACATATTAAATTTTAAATCGCATTTTTTAATTTTAAATATTTTTTATTTAAATTATTTTTAAAACAATCAATGTTTTTAATTGAAATAAAGCTTCCAAAATTTTAATATTCTAGCTAAAACTTCTGTAAAAGAATAAAAAAAATCCCGGGAAATCCCGCACTAAATTCCCGGGATTGCGGGATTGAAAAAAGGGCGGGATTGGATCCCGTTCCGGGAATTCCCGGGACATAAACCCTAAATTCAATAGCATATTCCAGCAAAAGGGACACTGGAATTCCAGTCGAACATATCAGTGTAAATATGCTTGAATTCAAGCCTTGAATCACAGTTCAATTAAAGTTCAAACAACATTATAATAACACTTGTTTTCAAGTCCTAACTTCAAGCTTAAACCAAGCCATAAAAACACGGTTTTCATTATTTTTAGTATAATTTATTAACATTTATATATTATTTTTAACATAAATACGGATTCATTTTGTTTTTAATGCTTGATTTTGCGCACGGAATAACACTTTCGTTGCATCAATTGTTTCCATTATTTGTTCCTATTTTCTCTAGAAGCGTAGAAGTTTGTAGGACTTTTCTAAAATATGAAAAAAGAGAATATAAGGACCGAATTTAGCTCGAAACAAATGGGACTTACCTTTTGAAGAAAATCCTTGGATGAAATTCAGACTTTGTTAAAATCTCTACAGGAAAATTGTGGATTTGGATTTTTCAATTTTATTTTTCAATACTGACAACAAACGAAAAACAAACAAATTATTTCACTTTATATTAACTTGATTCTGACTGAAAAAAAAAAATACTTAAAATAAAGCCAAATTCAAGCAATATTTAAAGCACTTGAATTTTTAATTTTTCAATGCTTATTGGGTAGCTACTTTTCATTCACAACCCCTTCTACTGTCGATTCTAACACCTATTCTTTTTGTTTGAAATTGTCCCAAAAGCAACCACTTCTACAGCTCCAAAGTGGAACCGATTGCTCTAGAACCAGTTCTGGAACTGATTCTTCGTCACCCACATCTTCCGTATAGGATCCCAGGAACTGGTTCCGGAACCAGTTTCATGGAATCGGTTGCAGTGGAACCAGTTGTAGAATGGGTGTGGTTGGCTACCGATTGTAAAAACTTTTCCTGGGATTGCTATTAAGTGCCCATAACTCCCATTATATTTATTTTTTTATAACGATTTTTATCACTCAGTAGCATTGCATCTCCACAATGCGTGTGTATAATTTCATAGTGCTCATTTGCGAACTGTTTTTCATAGTGTCCCCAAAACATAAATTTTCTCACATTAAAGTTTAAAGCTAAATAAAATTTTTGTTTCAATTAGTCTCAAAAATGATGTGATGAATGAAATTCAAAAACTCTAAAAATTTTATGTAGAGTTTAGTTATAGAAATAATATAAAAATAAAATTTAAAATAATCTTAACGCGCTCGGGACCCATTCCCTAAATTCTAAACAAAAATGACATATGTAAGCTTTAATTCGAGAAATAATGCCTGAAAAATTAAGCATTAAGTGAAATTACTTCAAAAAGTTTCTTCTTGAACGTATCAATCTACAAATTAAAAGTCTTTAAGTTAGGTGGTAATTTGTTGCATATTCGAGCAACCCTTACAAAAAAAGATCGGCCTAACAACGGTGTAAGCTTTGGAATAACTAATTGTCTATTCCTATTAGATCTACCAAATTCAAACATATCAACCAAGAACAACGGCATTTGCAATTTAAACACTTTATAGAAATGCATAATACTCCTAATTTGAACAAGGTTATCAAATGAACATCCTAAAAATTCCAAAACATACGACGAAATATGATGACGCAATCTAAAAGAGTATAAATATCTCATAACACGATTGAAATCCAACTTTATCTTCTTCATTACATAACCCAAAGCCCCCAAGCTTTAAAAGCAAGCAACCCAAAGCTTTAAAAATAATAAAAAATATTTCTTTGGCATATATATCTATATTTCCACGAAGTTTGGTCGGAAAATTCCCAGCCATTGAAATTCGGGCATGAAAGGGTTAACTGACATCCCAAAAACTCGGCCTAAGACAGCCACACTACCTTTTTCTGTTTAGGAACGGTGACAAATAACTGAATACTCTCCGGCAGAAATGCAAAAATTAAGGAATTTTATTTTGAAACACAAAAACCGATTGTAAATATTTTATTTTAAAGCCTTAAAAAGCGTTTGAATAACTTGATAAGTGTATTGAACATTTAAGTGGTGCATGCCGATCTTGTTGATAACAACTGACTGATTGTTAACATATAATAAGTACTACATTCAATTTTTTAAATGTTGGTTTGACGAAAAAAACTGTTTTTTTTTTTTAAATTAAATTTTTCAGAGGTCCAAAATGATCAAAAATGGGTATTTAAATGTCGGTTTCTGATTGGGTGGTAATTTTAATTAAAATTTAGATTTAAAGAGCGGCCGCTCCAAAATTGTTCGATCCGCTAATGGGAGTGTGCCATTATCGGCAGGTTTCTCTGTTTTTTTTTAGTAAAACCGATTGATTTTTCTTATAACATTGTTCAGCAATTTTTTATCTTTATTTTATCCATTTTTCCACAAATTAACTAATTTTTGATAACCAAGTGCTGACAACAAAACTTCGGACTCCCAGAAAAGTTCTATCAGTGGTAAAAATTTTTAATCAATTGGTGGGTTGTCCCTAAATTCAACTTAAGTCTTAAGTGTGCATTAGGGTTTGGGATTTCCCGGGAAATATTTTTAAACAAAATTGTTAATGAAAACCACATATATAAGTAATTTTTGTTAAAAAAAACACTATCTCAGTACAAATGCAGTCTGTGTAGTGAGAATTCAAAGTAAAAAATATCAGAATGTTGAACATTAGATTTCACATAATTTACTCGTAGCACTGCCAAATGAATTGCATGATTCCAGCAGAAAGCACCTACTACTGGACTGTCGGAAACAAACCGGTTCATCACACTTGGCCCATTAGATATGGTGGCCACAATGTTATTTTCCAAAGACAAATAAAACTCTTGTAGTCTTATTTCTACAATTCTTCTTATTTCATCAGCATTACATCTTCCTGATATATAAACCAACCCCAGGTTATAAAATGAATTATATAAGGTTATACATATGTTCAAATATCTCTTTTGTGATATTCTTGTCCATTCATCTAAGATTTCTTTTATCATGATATCTTTTACATGATTGTAGTAATTTAATATAATGTTCTTTACATCGGTTTCATTTTTTTGCAATGCCAGGTTTTTATTATAAAAACTTTCTCGAATAAACGAAGATCTAGTTATGGTGCGGATTGACTGCGGCTAATTTGGATACCATTTCAGGAAATGTTTACCCTACCATAAAACCTTTAATGCCTATTCAGCTTACACTGTTTTCTTCGGGTACTTTGCTAATTTTAGCTAAAACGTGATTCTTGTTGTTGTTTTCTTCAAGAGAAGTTGCATGACCATCAATTTTTTATTTTTTTTTTTGTGAACCAAATTTAGATGTCGGATAACCAATTTTAGATACCACCGTTAACCATTAGTCTTTTCTTTTCACATTTATTAATGAAAACGTTATTTATAAAATTATTGACCCTTAAAAGAAAGGAGTATTTTAAATTTAAAGTCGACTTTATTTTTAATCAAACGGTTTTGTTCATTTTGTGTATGAAAACCTTACAAAAATATTTATATTTTCAAATATTTTGATTGGTTGAAAACAAATTAACCAATCAGAATGCTCCAAAAATAAACCAAGTTAAGGTATACTGCCACCCAATATTTTAACTAAAGTCGACTTTACCTAAATTATACATTTGAAAAATTTAGATAGTAAGGGCGATTATTTGTAAGAAACAAAGCTTTTTTTTCATTTTTCTTTTAAACATTTTACCAAGTTTTTAGGTTTTACTACTTAAATTTTGAATAAGTTATAATAAATGTGTCAAATAAATGTATTCCCTTTTAAAAGATTTTAACAATGACATTTTTGTTTTGGTATTTAAAATGTTTTTTATGACTAAAATTAAAAAATCCTATTCGAAAAAAAAACAATTTAAAAAATTTAAATTTCATTGTAACAATCTTCAGATCAACTAAAAATCTACAATCAAAAATTTAATATTTTTAAAATTTCCCGTTTTCCCGGGAAAAATATATTATTTTCCCGGGATTTCCCGGGAATTCCCGCCCAGGAATTCCCGAACCCCAAACCCTAGTGTGCATGCATTTGCCCATAATTGTATGGTTTTGGTATATTTTCAGAACCAACAACTGAATTAAATGATGAATCAGAAAAATTGACTAATGAGTTCCAAACTATAAAACTAGATGAAAATGCTAATCAGATATCAAGTACAAAATCAGATGCCAACAATAATAATTTACATGCTACTCAATCGAACGATGGCTCCAATTCTAACGACAGCCATCAGTCCAACAAACACGAAAATACAGTTGCAAATGGTAATAGTAATAAAAATAATACACGTCGTTATAGTTCTCGTTATTTTAGAGGAAAAGATCCTCAAATGCCACAACGTTATAATTCTAATCATCACAATACAACAAACGGTGGTCAGCATCAACAAAGTCATCACAGTCAAGCTGTTCAACGTAATTTAGGCACTTTTAATAACACTAAGTATTCGACAAATAATCATAATTCATCAACAACACCGAATTCATCTCGTAATCCCTCACATTCCTATGGTCACTCATCATATCAACAGAATCATCATCATCAGCCACAACAACAACAGCAGCATTTAACTCATCCTACTATGATTGAACAATCCATACAAACTTCACCAATGTGTGGTTTCGTTGAAATAGTAAATTCCACAGATTCTCGTAATTGTCATGTAAGTGAATTTATTTTCTTTTTACTTGTTTGTGTTTGTAGTATTCTAACGTGTCTAGTTATACGTAAAGTGACGTATTAACTGATCCTATCTATTACCATGAGTAAAAAAGATAAAAAGGGAATAAGGAACAGTATCCCGCATTAATAAAGTGGTGTTTTTATGCCAGTCAACTTTCATATCAAAGAATAGCTCAGCGATAGAGCGCTAGACTAGCAATCGTGAGGTCGCAAGTTCGATACCAGGTGGCGGCAATAAAAAACTTTTGTAAAATAAAAAAAATATACTTTTTTTTGTAAAGATTTTTTTTTAACTTTTAATTGGTGAAAAAGAGCTTCCTTTGCACTCGTTCAAAAAGTATTGAAAAAATGTTGAAGTGGGCGTACTCCTCTCCTATGACAATTCAATGTTAAAAACATTAGTGTTTATGTTAAAAAAGAAGTACATCTAGATCATCAATTGTAGTGCTTTTTCTACTGCTTCGGCATCCCTTTTTTTGCTGGGAATCTTATAATTTTATATATTTTAGGTGGATTGTGTCACTACAGTCCGTATTTATTAATTATCTAGTAAGTTTTTTTAAATTTGCTTTACCTTTTTAAAAAAAATTAACTTATTTGGACACCTCACCTAAACAGCATCATTAAACTCTATTTTTTGGATTTAAATATTTTATGTTATTCAGTTTATCACATAATTTTAGTTATTTTTTTTTAATTTTTTGTGGATTCTGTAAAAGTTTCCAGTTTTGAAATCATTATGGCCATTATATCCGGATTATATGATATATCCCAGTCTGAAAACTACAAACGGGAAAGCGCTGGGAAAGCACTTTAACAGGTAGTACAAATGCTTTTTCAATCCCAAAATGATGATATTAAGAGTATTTATGCCAGAAATATAGGTCTTGTAAAATTGCGAAAGTGTAAAATTTTCCTCAAACAACAACAAACACGTCTGAATAATTGTCAACAAAGTGAAAAATTGAAACTAAGGCCGGCCCGTTAACTTATCTCAATTTATGCCCTGGTTAAGACCTCTACTAGCCTTAACCACTGGTAAACACATTTTTTGAATAACTTATCTAAATTTTAACCAAGTATTTCTTCTAAAATTGCTAAAATTTAACCATAGAAATTTCTATGGTTAAGAAACTTAACCAAGGCTATTTTAGAACAATTCACCCCGAACTTAACTTTAGGTACTTTTCTATTTTCATACGTGCATGCGTGGCTTCAGCAATTAATATAAAGGGAAAAATCATACGCTACCGTAGACAAAAAACAACAAACACATTGGCTTCGGCACGGTGGTGTATGAATTTTCCCCTTATATTAATTGCTGGAGCCGCGCATGCATACGTGTGTCTCTATTTGTTCAGATTGGGAGGGCGTGGCATCTCAATTTGTTTGTTACCCCAATTCAAATTTTTTGTGTATCGTAAGTGTTATTGTGCGTATGTTGTGCTATTAAAGCTATTTTTTGTTTTGTTGTTTAAAAAAAAATAATTTGTAGTAAGAAAAGTGTGTGTTGTATTGTTTAAAAGTGGTTTTGGGTTATTAAAAGTGAAGGTGGTGTAATTTGAATTGTGATGATGTACACTATATGTTCATTTACAGCTGTATTCATAATGAAATGTTAGTAGTAGCTCCTTATACATCGCGCACAACTAGCTGTTAACTAGAAAGTATTTTAGACCTAGCAGCTATTTATAATCGAGTTTATTGATAGCAACAATATTAGAATGAGTAACAACAGTATTAAGAATAAAACTCATGTTAACGCTACACTAAATTTTTCATTATGAATACGATTGTTAATTTTTTGAATTTTGCTTCAACTCTACCCCTAATTCACAGACGCCACCAGAAAATAATTTGAATTCCAATCAAATTGGAACATATGGCTCATATTCAGAACAAACAAATGATGGAATGAATAGTGGTGCTCCAATGGTTGTACCAATGCCAAATGTAAATAGTGGAGTTTATATACAAATGCCTTTGACATCGGGACCACCTCCTCCATATGGAATTTTTCCACCACATGCATCACATCAAGCAGCAGGTGGTATAGGCATGCATCCGAATTATATAACTGGTCCGCCGCCTCAATTTACTCCACATGTTATACAACCACCAACCGTACATGGTGCCACAAATTCTACTACAGGTTCAGATAGTGCTGAAAATGAGATGTCGTCTAATAATGGTCTCTTTGGCATGGGAACTGGTGGTTTGCATATACCATGTCCAAGTTTTCCCCCACCATTGCCATTTTATTATTCTGCTAGTGGTGTTGCTTCCTCTGGCGGTGGTGGTGCAGGTTTACCAGCGTCAGCTAACGGCGGTGTTCATTTAGTTCCTTCTCTACCTCATCACCAAGTTGCTCCTCCAACACCATCCAATCAAACAGCATTTTCGGTTCCACATCCTTCTATGGGTTCCCAGGTAATAAATATGTTGCATTGTCAGTATTAGTTTGCTTATGTAGGGAGATTCAAATTTAAATTTTTCAAGCTTCCGAAGAAGACAATCTTTTAGTAGCCTGTGTGACAATTCTATTCCTTTTACCTAGTGGGTATTAACTTTCGATAAATAGTCGAAAATTATTCATATTAAAAAATAATTGATATTTTTCGAGTTGCATTATGGACAGATAATAAATACAAAATCGACTTTCCTAAAAATTTTTCTTCCCCCAACAGAAAAATCATAAAAGTTTAAAGGAAAATTTTAAAAGTTATGAAAACTATGTATGTTGAGTTAGTGGAAAAAGTAAAATAGGATTTTAAAAATTCATAATTGATATTAAACTAACGTGCAAAATTTCGAAGAATTTTAAATGAAAAATTAAAAAAACAATTAAATATTTACTACTGGGGGGATAAGCAAGCGTGTAACATATTTCGAAAAAAAAATTCGAAATCGTAAATCCTGCAAATATTTTACCTTAGATTTTAGTTGATCTGAAGATTGTTCCAATAAGTGTTATTTTTGTTAGGTTTTAAGATCAAATATGACAAATTCCGAATAGAATTCACATTTTATTTAACAACAAATATTGTTGAAAAAATAATTCTGGATCTACTTCTCAATTTATTTTTATCCTACACTATATATAAAACTTGAAGATTTTCTTTTTACAGAAGGTACAAAATTTACGAATTGGAAAATTTTTTCGAATCGAGTTACTCCTTAACAATCCTGTTTTCCAACTAAAGGACAAAAATTTGTCGATATTGTGCTATCGATTTTTCGATAGCTTTTGGCATAAGTTTCACTGCGACATATCAAAAAAATCATTTTCGAGGCGCCGTTTTTTCGACAAAAACTCGTCTAAAAATCCAAAATAAAGATTTTTTTTTTTCGAAAAAATGATATCGCCATTGTTTTAAGTGTATAATTTTACCTTGGATAGGATATATTTAAAAAATTTGAATTCGGAGAATTTTTTTTTCAACATACTAAAAAACCTTAAAAATTAACGCGTAAAAAATATCGATTTTTCGACAAAAACTCGTACAATTTCACCTCGGAAAGGTAATATTAAAAAAACGAGTAAAAAGGTTAAAGTCGGGCATGCCGACTATACAATACTCTACACCAGCCTGGGTAAAAGCCAACTAATGTTTGGATCCGAAATTCGAATGGGTTAAAATGGGGCTTGTGTCAAAATTTTCTATAATGTGAGTTAGCGCACCAAATTTCATTAAAATATCTTAATATTTGCGATCTGCAGTTTGTAACCAAGCCAATTTTGGGGGACCCTTATATGGGCACTAGGTCTAAACATGGACCGGTGTTAACCAAAATCAATAGGCTTCGTCTTTGGGCTGATATAGGTCGGTGTACCAAATTTCATCAAAATATCTTAATATTTGCGACCTGCAGTTTGTAACCAAGCCAATTTTGGGGGTACCCTTATATGGGCACTAGGTCTAAACATGGACCGGTGTTAACCAAAATCAATAGGCTTCGTCCTTGTGCTGCCATAGGTCGGTGTACCAAATTTCATCAAAATATCTTAATATTTGCGACCTGCAGCGTATAAACAATATCATTTTGGGGGGACCCTTATATGGGCACTAGGTCTAAACATGGACAGATGTTCACCAAAGTCAATAGGCTTCGTCCTTGGGCCAACGTAGGTCTGTGTACCAAATTTCATCAAAATATCTTAATATTTTCGACCTGTAGAGCGCCCACAAGAATATATGGACAGACAGACAGACGGACGGACAGACGGACATCGTTAAATCGAAATAAAAAAAAATTCTGAGCCGATCGGTATACTATAAGGTGGGTCTAGGACCAATATTTTTTGGTGTTACAAACATCCGCACAAACTTATAATACCCTTACCACATAGTGGTGTAGGGTATAAAAATTAAATCAGCCGATTTTTTTTTATTACCTACTAAAAAACCATAAAAATAAAAGTTGAGAAAAAGTAAAAAAAATTAAATTTGGGCGCCTAGAAAATGATTTTTTTGTAGTGGAACTTTTTTTCCTCATGCCAAAAGCTATCGAAAAATCAATGGCACAACATCGATTGCTAAATCGACCCAGCCTAAAATATAAAAAAATTAATGGCTGCACTTCTGATAAGATTGTCAACACTTTGTGAGAACTGTAAAAACAGAAATTAGGCTCTCGGACGTGGTGTTAAGGCCGAAAAATGATCGGACATAACGCCCATGAAAAAAATCGAGTTAAAGACCGATTACAAAACGGTCACAACCCCCATGATGATTATGCTTCTTTTACAATGGGGATTATGACCATTTTTGTTAGGGAGATTTGTGACCGAAAAACATTTTGCCATAATTCCAATAGAAAACCACAGATTTGAATTTGGTTTTCCTTTTAAAATTTTAGACCCTCAATTCATAATATGCTTTATAAAGTTATAGCAGGTTTGCAAAACGTCATTTTCATATAAAATTTGTTCAATAAACCTCCTATAATTTCACAAAGCGTTTATAATTTTAGGGGTAGAAGTTTTGAAAAAATAAACAATAACCTCTTCTGCAAAATTGACAAAATGTAAAAGTTCGCGCGATTAAAAAGTACACTCAAAAAATTAAGAAATAAAAATTTGTTCTAAAAATCGCGCGATTTATAGAACAATTTTAGCCTGTTCTTTAAACTAAAAACAAATATAAAAAAGTATTTTTTCATTTATTTGGTTAGAATGTTGTTCTATCTCAAGTCCAAATTCTAATATCGTATTAGATTTTTATTTGTTGTTTCAAAAAGGTTGACGATTTTCATGATAGACAATACAATTGTTTCATAGGCATCACCCCAATCTTCAGTTATCTGCAATAAGATAATGATGGTTAGAAAACACAAGCCCAGACATTACATAACGTACAAAAATTCAACAGGACGAGAATTTTGTACTTTTGTATATGAACTGTCTGATTTGGTAAAACCAGTCATAAATCAACACTTTTTGAAAAGCAACATTTTACATAAAAGTACCCTTTGAGTACGAATATATGTATGTTTGTGTGTTCGTTGTCAATTACATTTGTAAAAACCTTTTTCAAATAACAAATAAAAATCTAATATGACAATATCATATTAGAATTTGGACCTGTGGTAGAACAATATTTTAACTTAATATATGAAAACATAGGAAGTCCGAAATTTTTTTTTTTGTATTTTTTAAAGCAAAAATTAAAATAAATTAATTTTCCATTAAAAATCGTACAACTTATAAAAAAAAATTGGACTGTGGCACTTTAAACTTCTGGGCGATTTACCCGCGACGTAGTCAAGTTCAGTATTTTCTGATACATATGTTAATTCTTCAAAAGTAGTTCCACAACTGAGCAGAAATTTGTTCTCAACAAACTTATTTTTAAAAAGAATTCAATTTTAAAACTGTAAAAATAACAGTTTTTACTAAAATGTATTAATTTTTAACGTGAAATATTAAAAATTTTCAAAAATTCGTTGTGAGACGGTCATGACCCCCATAATGGGATTTTACGTCAACAATTGCTATGGTCACAGTCCCCCCATTATTTCTGGAAATAATGTCCACTTTTTCTGGGTATTATGTCCGATAACTTTTCGGTCATAATCTCCACTACAATTATAGGGATTATGTCTGAAAACGTTTCGAACATATTCCCCAAAATTGAAATGGGCATTTAGAGCATTTAGAAATTACATGTATTTGTATAGATGGTAAATTTCAAAAGAATATTTTAGATTTTATTATGTTGCTTTGTGTTTCTTATCTAAACGCAAACGTAATTTAACACTAATCAGAGTTATTTTATTATTATTTTTTTGACTTTGTGAAGCTGGGGAGTAATTTCCATTCTGTGAACAAGTAAAATGATAAAAGTTTTCAACGCTTCACAGAAAATCCGATGCATGCTTTAATATTTTTGAAAACTATACATCAACATTTTATTATCATATGACACATTTTTTCCCAAAGCAGTAGTTGACTTAGGCCCAGTTTTTAGGATGTGGATTATCTTTAAACTTATTTTAACGCAGTTTGTAACTGAAATATTTTGTTATTAAACTTGGAAATGGCTAACAAAATTCGGTTTAACTAAACCAAGTAAACTAAACCAACTGACATCCCAGAAACTCTGCCTTAGTGTCAGTTGTTTTAGACTTTATGAGCTTCCTTGTCAATTTTGATTAAAAATTAATCCACCCAGCAAACAAAGATGATCATTAGTGACTCAAAAATTAGTGCCTATTTCCTATCTCCTTTCCAAAGGAAGCAACACGTTAATTAATAGGAAGAATTTCCTGAGTGTGGCTTCTCTTTTCAAAAAAAAAAAAAAAAAATAAAAAAATGAGCTCCAAAAACATGAAACATTTTTCCACTTTTTCCTATGAAAGTGGTCCGTTCAAAAGAGCTCCCTGTGTACTCAGAAATGACTCAGAAAAAAGAACGTATAAAATCGAAATTTTCCTCATAAATTTAAATAATTTTAGAATCTTCTTTTAGTCCGAAAAATTAACCCTCATTTTGAGAAAGCTTTTTAGATTGTAGAGACAACTTTTTGGATTGTTTTCTGAGAGTTTATATTTTCTACCAAAAAAAGAGTGCTTTCAAAAAAACAATAATCATTTCTATGAGCCCTTTAAGAAACTTATTTATTAGCGCTCCGAAATTGCTGGCTGGGCACTTATAAAGATTTCATATATTTTTAATATTTTTTAATTTAATGAAAAATTTGTTATTGCTTCTTTATATTAAAATAAATAAATATATTTTAACTATTTAATAAAAAAGTTGTCAATTTATAAAAATGCCGAATTTGCAAATTGATAAAATATAAAACAAAAAACATTTTTATGCACGCAGAAAAAAAAAACAACTAGGGGAACACTACCTTAGTACTGGATAACCCAGTGTAGAATATCATTACCAGCTATGTGGTTATGTGACTACATTTCTGGTAATGGTAACTGGTTACTTTTGTTATTACACTTATTATTTTTAGATTTTGAAAAAAAATTTACAAAAAATCGAGAACATTACTTTAATTTTGAAATAATGATAGAAATAAGTAATTTTTGCTAATGCAAATAATGGAAAAACTAACTAGGTATTAGTAACTCACTATGTGTTGTAAAATAATGTAAAAAGTAAGTCGGTCTCATTACTGGTAGTTGAAAAATTTATGCTATGACATTACCATTTCTATACTGGGATTTATACAACTGTAAAAGTTACAAATTAGTTTTGCAATTTTGTGATAAAATATATGTATATTTTACTAGACTTGTATAAAGTACTGGTCAAAATTATAGTGCACTTACTTACAGTATTTTGGTGCTTGAATACCTCACCAACGACTCAAGATAAATTATAATTTTTTGCTAGTTAAGTGTTGTTTTTTCAAACTCATCGTATAGACCAAATACAATTAATATATTAATTAATATGTATTTTTATTAATTCTAATTTAGTAGCTTTGAGGTTAAGAAGAAGAACAAACATTGCGTTTATAAACATAATTTATAATTTAATATGATTTAAAAATTCAAATATTTTCTTGTTTCCTTGACTTTGAAGAAAAATTTGGCAGTAAGGCTATCTAACTTCCAAATGAGTGGTTCAAAATTATGCCGCACTAACACAGAATATTAAAGCAAAAATATTAAATAAATACAAAAATTTAAATCTACATTACATAACCTAGAGTGAGCCACATAAAGAGAATTATATGATGGTACTTGGTAGTACTTGAAAATGCATTTATTGTCAACCATTCGTTTTTTTTTGCTATTTGTTATAGAACAAAATAACACTCGTTGTAACAATTTTCAGATCAACTAAGAATCTACAACCAAAGACTTTATTTCAAAACATTTAAATATTTTGATTTAAGTTTATTAGTAAGCTTGTTTTTAAGGGCGTTAGCTACTCTTTATCAAAATTTTCACAAGTTTGAGTTTAAATTTTTAGAAATTACCAAACTGTTCATAATCTCCTAATAGAAAAATTAACTTTTTTGCTAAATTAAATATTAAAAAAAATTTTTAAACTAATTTTTATAATATCAGATCGTCTTTCTTCACTGTTCGTGTACCAGATTTATTTTTATGATGTATCAGGCTTAAATATTGTCATATTTTATTAAAAATCATTATCTAAAGTAGTACAGAACCATTTGCACTCAAGGAAATAAATCTGTAATAATAGCAAAAAAAGCAACTAAAATTAGTGGAAAATGGCGTTACAGAAAAAACTGCTAAAATTATGGCGTTTTCTTTTCTGAAAAAAATTTTGCCTTTTTTCTGCCCTTTTTTTACAAAATGCCTTTTTGTGTATTGTAATAAAAGGTAAACATAGACAAATTTGGTATCAAATTAAAGGTATTTCAGATATCTAATCTAACCGTGTATAAAATATGTCTAATTATTCCCTAATTTTCGTGCAATTCAACAAAATGTCACATTTTTCTATATTTTGGTGTTTTGTTAAATAAGTTGAATATTGTTGGACATTTTTGAAGCATAGTTAAATAGGTCTTTAAAATACCTTTAATTTTATACCTAATATGCCTATATTTACTTATTATTTCTATGCACAAAAATACATTTTTTAAAAAAAGGGCAGAAAAAACGCAACACTTTTTTCAGAAAAGAAAACGTCATTAGATTTTTTTTTGCTAAATACTAATAAAATTAGAACATCAAAATAAAACTGTTAAATTTACAGAATTTTAGTTATATTTAAGTTAAATTAGTTAATTGAAAATGACAAATTGTACTGTAAAATCTGGAGAAAATTTTGCTTTCAAAAGAAAGGTTTAAACTCTCTTATGTCTTGTTCCTTCTTTGAGATATCTTAACCTAAATTTTGAAAAAAACCCGGTTTTTCGCTATATTCATGGTATTTTAGCTATGAATGCAAAAAATTAGATTTTTCGCTACATTTCGCACTTATTATTTATTTATTATCTTTTATTTAAACAAACGAAGCAAATTTTTTGTCGTGATTCTGTGTTCATCGTGAACCTGCCAGAAAAGATACATATGTCAGAGAATAGAAAAGATTTTTAAACAGTTCAAAAAGCTTTTCTATGAGAAAAGTATGACTACAAGTTTCTTATAAATTCCGTGTAAAATAAAATCGAATTTTTTGTATTCATAGCATGAATATTAGGGTGGGTAGATTTAGCAATCGTTATTGCGCCATCGATTTTTCGATAGCTTTTGGCATGAGGAAAAAAGTTCCACTACGACATATCAAACAAATCATCGAAAAATCGATGGCACAATATCGACAAATTTTTGCCCTTACAAATCGGCCCACCCTAATGAATATAGCGAAAACAGGATTTTTGTCAAATTTAGGTTAATATATCTCAAAGAAGGAACAAGATATAACAGATGTTAAACCTTTCTTTTGAAGGCAATTGGTAGGATTTTTAGACGACATAACAAATTTTATAAATTAAGGAGAATTCGCGCTGTAATAATGTATCGAAGATGGCGAAAAAGGGGATCTTCAAACTATAGGCTAAGATATCTCGAAAACCTGATGTGGTGGGCAAATTCTGAAATATATACACTCTGGTCTCAGGGTTAAAAATTTGTTGGCCTGTGTTATTGCATTTCATTTCGGTCAAAATGCTATTGTCTTGTAATTTTTTGTAATTTATTTTGTATTTGTTTCTTATTTTTTATACAAATTGATTACTTTTATGACGTTTCTTCGCCCACCTTTTGGGAATCGTCATTGGCTTTTCTTTAAAAACTGCGTGCAATTCATGCATCTTTGAATGTAGGTTTTTTTATTTTTGTTCTGCCGTATTATTATGCGATATAAGATCTCTCATAAAAACAATGAAATAAAAACGCACCCAAAATATGTTTTATACAAATTTAAAGCATAGAACATTATTTTCAGACTAAAACATATTTTACAAAAAAATATGTGGAAAATTTATTTCTTCGAAATTATCTGAGCATATGCTGAGTGTGCTCTACCCCAATAAAATATAAAAAAATCGAAAACAAAATATTTTCTATGGTCGATGGTAAAATTAATTTATAAACTCTGGTTAGTGCTGACTTTTAGATAAGTTCCCCGCTCTTAGCTTCAAATATTCGGTAATTGTCAAATAAAGTATTTATTTTTTGAATTAAGTTGTTAGTTAACTCAACGTTGGCTCTTCCGTATAAAATCCGGGGTTCAAAGTTTGCAGATTATATGAACGTTACAACCATTTACATATTATACAAAATTTATACATTATTTTATTCGTTCAATTTAGGGTTACTTTTGTTTACCACCACCACCCGCTCAACCAAATCAAATGCCTCCCCAACAGATGCCAATGCCGTCACAAATGTCCAATAATAAATCTCCTCTTTCAGGGGTAGTAGCAGTTGCTGTATCGCAAGATGTTAACAATAGTACACGTCCCGATATGGCGGTACCCAACAATGATTAAAAAAATTAAATTATAACATTTTATCACATCATATTTTACTTTTAACATTCTATATTATGGAATGCTCACAAATATTTCAATTTATAATGTATTTCTCGTGCATTCTTATATATATATTAATATATATATATATATATCGATTTTAACAGTTCATATTTTTCTGATAATAAGCACATTTTACATAATAGTATTTAAAATAAACAAAAAGTTTTTTCTTATTTAATTATTATTTTTGTTTAGCAAAGCTTAAAAATTCAGTTGTAGATTTTAAATTACCCAGTTTTTAGTGTTATTCATATTACTTATATATCATCTACTACTTTTTAAATGTATCCAAATCTTTTCATCTCCCAATATTTTATTTAAAATCTATTAAAAATATCAAAAAAAAAAACTTCAAATCTAACTTGTAAATTTCTTTGTTGCCAAAGAATGATGCAAAACGTGCCATTTAGAAAGGCTTAAACCAATAAAGCCTATATGACACTTGCTAGTTTCAGTATTAATATCCAAAATAGAAGAGAGCACGAATTTCCTTATTTGATAAATAATACTTGTGAAGAGAAGAACTATATCCAAAAAACCTTCATAATATGATTTGCATTGATGAATATAGAAACTAGCTAGTGTCATATAGTCTTAACTCACTTTTCCAAATGTTGATAGTATATTTTTTTAATTAGTTTATCGCCACTTTTTTTTGTTATTTGTCATAGTTATAATTATTTAAACAAATATTGAAAGAAAAAAAAAAGAATATTTTAATTGTTTTGAAACACTGTTTTTCTGTTGTTCTAGTTGAGAAAGATTGTGCAATGACATGCTCAAAAGGTGTAATTCATAATTTGAAATGTTAAGTTTAGATAAAAAAGGACTTGCCGGACTTATTTTTAGGAAAGTTAAAAAAATCAATTTCGTGCTTTCGAATGTTATCGAAGAATATGTTTTTGAATCAGGCTCTGTTCGAATTTTTATGATTGTGTTCCAGCACGTTATTTAATATGATGAATATTTATAAAAATGCACGCACATAAAAAAAAGTAGTTTCCAGCAATGGAATTTGTAAATTTTTTAAATTGAAATTCAACTTTCAACAATTTTTTTTTCTATAAAATGTTTGTAAATTGTTATTTTTCACATAAAAATTCTTTAAAAATAAAATTTAAAGTTACAAAAAATAACAAAAAAGTTGATTGTGTTTACAAATTTCAATGTTGGTGCATATTAAAAAAGGTTTTTGTGTGTATCTTCAAAAAATATATGTATGTAATTTAGTTCAGTGTATATTGGACTCATAAATCAGTTCATAAAAAATAACCATTAACATATCGTAAACAAAAATTTTGTAATTTATTTCTGTGTATAAAATTTTCGATAATTGAGAAAAACAAAATTGGCAATTTTTGGAAACATTTTGGCAGAGTGGTGCTCGACAAGTATTTTTTTTCAATTAGATTAAATATTATAAAACAGAAGGTTGGTACTAATTATTCCATAATTTTCTAACAAAAAACCTAAAATTTTCGAAAATCATATTCAGAACAATATTTAAATTTAATATAAATGTTTCTTAATAAAAGTATTTGTGTAAATAATTACAACTATGACTGTATTTATTTTAACTTAATTTTTCCCTTGCCTTCCCTTCTAAACTATCGTTTTTTTTTTCTTTTGATTTTATTCAATTAATTTATAATATAATAAATATTTCAAATATATTAAAAAATAAATTTAGATTTTAAGACTCAATTATCAAAATAAAATCTAAACAAATTTAATATTGATGATTATAACAAAACAAAAAACCAGGTATACAAAAAATATTAAAACTTTATATTTAAAAGTATTTAAAGATATTGTTAAGTAAGTTAAACTTTTTTTATTAATTATCTAAAAAATATTAAAACTAAAAAAAAAATTGTAAAAGTATAAAAAATAATAAAAAAAATATATAATAAATAACTTAAATAGCAAGTAAGTTTCAAAAAACTCAAAAAAAGTGTTTTTTTTTTAATTTATAACTCATCAGGAAGCTGTACCAAATTTTCGTTTACCAAATTGCAAAGTGTCTATAATACCCATAATTAATTCTATAAAGGTTTGAGTTTTGGGAACAGCTGCTTGTTGCTCAATATCTCTTTTAAAATGTTTAATTACATAATTGGTATCTTCTGTCCATACATGACTTTGAAATCGTAAAACACTAGCTTGTACACATAAAGGCTTAAAGATATAAAAACATAAGCATATTTTTAAAATTTTAATTCAATTTTAATTTACTTCTTCCTGTGCCCTTAGTAATATTAAACATGAAAATATTAAAACTGCATTTATTAACATTATTTATAATGTAATTGATAACTTGTAACTTTTAATATTACTGTTTTTGTAAATATTTATCGCTGGCTTCTTTAATATTGCTTTAGCTTTGATTTATGAATTTAAACTGTTTGTTTTTCTTGAAAAACATAAATTTTTATTATTGTTCATATTTTGATCATGATTTTGCGAGAAAATTTAACCTTTTTTTTATAACCAACGGAAATTGCTAACACGTCAACACATTTTACATTAACCTTTACGTTTGATTAAACATTATTGTCTAAATACAAATATTCACGAGCAATGAGCTTACAATGTTACTACATCAAAGTCATCTTTAGTAGTTATTTTGAGTTTTGAAAATTTGTAAATAAATCTGTTGTAAAATACGTTTGGGATTTTAGCATATTTAATTCCTTTAAATCTGTTGACTTTTGGCGATTGAAGTCGGCTACCGATTGCAAAAAATTTTCCTGGGACATTTTTTACAATCGGTAGCCAACCACACCTATTCTACAACTGGTTCCACTACAATCGATTCTAGAACTAGTTCCAGAACTGATTCTATGGCAACCGGTTCCACTTTGGGGCTATAGCAGTGTTTGCTTTTGGGACAATTTCAAACACAAGTAATCAATGTTACAATCGACAGTAGAAGGGATTGGAAAGGAAAAGTAGCTATTCTACAACCGATTCTTTGGCACAAAAAATTTTCCGGGGACGTACCGGTATTATTAAAGAATTGCATTTTGACAATTATGCATTAAATTATTAATTATGTAAAAACACGCAATATTGCTAAACCAAATTAAAAAAAATTATCTGCCTGATTACGAGTGTCGAATTTGTAGTCGAAATTTTCGACTCCATATAAAATGATTTTTTATATAATGGAAATTATAAAGAAATGAAACTCTGATGCTGGATTTTTTTAAATCTGTGTGCTACATATGGTAAATCCAATTGAAAAATTGTTCAAAAGTTGCATTTTTAGCGAATTTTCAGCAAATTCGACTTAGTCTCGACTACGACTACGACACTCGTAATAAGGCCGAATAGCAAATTGCCAGCTTGCAATACTATATTTTTTTTATTAAGATACACAGATAAAGTTCAATTAATTTATAATTTTGAATATTTTGTTTTAAAAAATTTATATTTTTTGATTAAAAACTTAAAAAAAATATAGTTTGTTAGAAACCGATTCAATACCGGTACGATACCGATATTAAGGGAAAAGATTTTGGAATACCGGTATTTCTTTAAACTGAGAGTTTAGGTATTGGGATCGATATCGGATATCAATTTGAAAGGGTTTTAATTTAAAACTTTTAAAATGGATAACGGTATTATAAAGGTATTGGTTGGCAATCTTGATATATTTTTTTGCATATTTTGACTTAAATGCATATTAAGTGCGTTTTTAATGCATATTTTATGCTTTTTAATGCATATTTTTCATTTTTAGTAGCATTTTTAAATTTGTAGAAATATGTTAAAAATTGATACGTTCTCATATTTTGATTCAATTGATTCAATCAAAATATTTATTTTTTAAATAAACATTCTTAAAATACTTATTGACTTATGGAAAAGCTTAGAGTTTTTATGTTTTAAATCGAGTGATTTTTGCATAAATAGTCGTTTTTAGTGTACATTTTTTATGTTTTAATGCAATTTTTTTAGCAGCATTTTTTTGGCGAATATTTTCAATTTTTAAGGGCATGGAATTTCCTGCCCTATTGATTAATATTGAAAACGAAAATGATCGGGTTTTCAGTGATTTAATATATTGCGTTTTATTATTTAAAAATTATTTTTCGTTGCCTAAATTAAAAGTTATAAGTAAAACAAAGCGATATTTAATAATTTGAAGCCAATTTTTTTCACGAAATCATTGTACATTGAAAAACTGTTAGTTTTCGTTCGTTTTTGATTTTCATGACACCCCTTTTGAACGGTTGAAGCTGTGTTATTCGTTGGTATTTCATTGTAAAGCTACTCTAAATCGCACTTTTACTGATATTCAAAAATTAATCCTTCCCGCTATATTTAAAAAAAATGTTTTTTATTTTACTGCCTGTTTTTATAAAAAGAATCAGAAGAATTCGTTAAAATATTTGTGTGAAAAACACATTCTTAAAAACGTTTTTCTGTAAAATTTTTTAGCTGTATATATTACAGCTATGGACATATAAATGGCACATTTTACCATGAATTCTTTCTTATGCTACTATATTGCAAATACTATTAACAACCAACAAGTTTTTGTTTTTTATTCCAAATGTTTATTATGCACATTTAATATTGCTATAAACTTTAATTGAAATTCATTAATGTAAATAAAATCTTATTATGAAAAAAAACCCATTGAAATGAGCTGGACACATAAATGGCACAATCTTAAAAAAAGAGAAGAAATGGTTTTAATATTGCATTTGTTAAATTTTTTGGTATGTACAAATATTTTTCCGTTAATATTTAGTGCTGTGGCCTTTGTTTCTGATGACAGCTTCGCACCTGCGACCCATACTTTCCACTAGTTTTTGGCATTTTGTTTTGGGGATGGCGTACCAAGCTTCTTGTGCGGCCGACCACAGTTCGTCCATATTTTTGTAATTTTTCTTGGCGATTTCAACCTTGACTTCATTCCACAGGTTCTCTATTGGATTTAAGTCAGGGCTCTGGGCTGGCCAATCCAAATCATCAATCTTCTCCGCACAAAACCATTTTTTTTACTAGTTTGGAGGAGTGTTTGGAATTTCCATTTTATTGGCGTGGAGTTAAAGGAATATGGCTCCATATGGTTTTTTAAAATATCTAAATACTGAAACTTGTTAATTTTTCCATTGATTTTTATAAGCGGACCTACGCCATGCCAACAAAATGCACCCCAAACCATAATACTGCCACCTCCATGTTTTACCGTCTTCTTAGTGAACCGATGATTAAACTCTTGGCCGTTAGGACGACGAACAAAGATTCTGCCATCTGGTCCTATCCTGTTGATTTTTGTTTCGTCACTCCATAACACGTTTTTCCAAAAACTAATGGGATTTTCCTTATGGGTTCTGGCGAAGGTTAGTCGTTTTGAAATATTTTTTTTTGAGAGCATGTGCTTTTTTCTGGAAATGCGCCCAAACAAATTTGCCTCGTTTAGTCTCCTTCTGACAAGTCTGCTTGATATTTCCATGTTAAAATTTTCATTAATATCCGATGCTTCTGCCTTGATGACTTGAATGGATCAATTTTCACCATTCGTACTATAGCTGCATCCGTACGCTCATCTGTTTTTCGTGGCCTTGGCTTCCGAATTTCACCCTTAGTCAATATATCGGGATCCTCAACACAAGAATTAATTGCATTGTAGACTTTTGTGCGAGAAATTTGCATTATCTCAGCAATTTCCGCTACTTATTTCCATCTTCATACATTTTCCATATGATCCGCCTTTCCTCACCTGTGGTATGTTTTCCTGATCCCATCTTAAAAAATTTTTTACTATTTATATATATTTTTGAACTACTAAAAATATTTATTGCTTTGAATTAAATCTACACGACTACTGCCTATTTTAAGTAAATTGTGCCATTTATATATCCACTTTAAATCAGCATTGTTAACGCAAAAATGATAACGGTAAATAATAAGCAAAACATAATGAAACATTCGAGCACTATTAAGACAAACATCTTTTTCAACAACAATCAGAAGATATAAAACTTGCATTTTTAAATACATTTAGTTGGAAAATACTTAAATTTATGCGCAATTTAAATTTGTGCCAATTATATGTCCATAGCTGTATATCAGGAGTGTGATGAAAGTCGAAAACGAAAACGAACAGTTTTTCGATCTAGAATAATTAGTTTCATGAAAATAAAATTGGCTTCAAATTATTATTTATTGGTTTATTGGACGTCTAAATTATCAAATAAAAAATAATTGGTATTGTACAGATCGTAAAATATTAACCATTTAAAATCAGATCGTTTTCGTTTTCGATATTCATCACATGCTTGATGGGCTCCTTGAAAAATGGCCCCAATGAAAAATGGCCCCAATGTGAAAATGGCCCCAATGTGAAAATGAAAAAAGGCCCCAAACTTTTCTATTGAAGACAACAACACGTAAATTTGGGGCAATTTTTCCAGTTTAATTGGGGTAATTTTTCATATTTGAATTTGGGGCAGTTTTTCATTTTAAAAATGACCCCAAATTCTTGTGCATTTTAGGGTTATTTTTCCTTTTTTGATTTGGGGTAATTTTGCATAAGGAAAAAAGGCCCCAAATTTCCGAACGAAATATTTGGATATCGGGACAACCGTGGGAGATGAACGAAATGCCATCAGTACTATTAAATACGCCTACAGGAATGCATGTGATAGGTAAAATTTAACAGTTTTAAATATATAATATACCTACGGGAAATTTTAACAAACTGTCACCGAACTGGCCCCTTTATATGGAATAGACTGGTCACTTTTACATGGCGTTGTCATAGGAGGTGGAAATTGACCCCTTGTGACATGTCACAAGACAAATCCCAGGACAGGTCCCTGAACTTTGTTTTTTATGAGAGTTCAGTAACCTGTCCTAGGATTTGTCTTTTGACATGTCACAAGGGGTCAATTTCCCCCTCCTATGACAACGCCATGTAAAAGTGACCAGTCTATTTCATATAAAGGGGCCAGTTCGGTGACAGTTTGTTAAAATTTCCCGTAGGGATTAAATATTTGCACTCCCAAAGATAAGAAAACGCTTTGCTTACTAAATAATTAAGACTTCTTATTAACTTGGGTAGAGAAATGTTTTACTTTCATCGTGAAAACTGCTAATATTTATTGTTATATATTTTATACTATATATTTAAAACAATTAAATATTACCTTCCACATGCATTCCTGAATGCGGTTCCAATTTAACTAATGACATTTATTAGTTCTCCTTTCAGGGTTGTGGCGATATAAAAATATTATAAACATAAGATAACTTAACAACTTAATATCAATTTTTTAAAATAAATTTGGAGTCTTTTTTCATAGTCGTTTGTGACAAAACGTTTTTTTTTTTTTAATTGGGGCCATTTTTCATTTTGGCAAATTATTCCAACTTTGGGGTCTTTTTTCTTTTTTATAAAAATTGCTTTAATTTTTTTGGGGCCTTTTTTCACTTTGGATTGGGGCCAAATTTCATATTTCATATTGGGGCAATATTTCATTATCAAAATGACCCCAAAATTGGGGCCATTTTTTGCATTGGGGCGATTTTTCATTGGTGTCATTTTTCAAGCAGTCGCCTGATGCCTGTATAACACTGTCCTAACAAACTTGTATAAAAATGTTGAAACAAAAGCGTTTTTAAATTAGTGTTTCTGATTCTTTTTATAAAAACACCCAGTTAATTTTTTAAAAAAACTATGTACTATGATGTTGCCAAATCCATATATGGTATTCTTACGGGTTCCTGAGTTAGTAATAAAAATGTAATAGTGTATTTAGACTGGGCAAAAACTAGTAGTTGTTGGCCATTTTTAGGTTTTGAGCCGAAAACTACAAAATTAATTTAGTACTTCCATACAATTTTCATACAAACTGAAAACCAGGTTCTACCTGGTTTTTGCCAAAAAAACCAAGTAAAAAATATCTGAAATATGCATTTTTGATACACTCGGTATCATTTATAATTAATTTTCGATACACCCTGTTACAACGAATATAGAAGTAAACCAAGTGTCAAAAAATATTTTGTAATTTTTTAAGAATATTTCCGTTTTAGTTTGAAATTGTGTGTTGTTTTTAATTGTTTAATTTAACAATAAAAAAATAAAGAAAAGTGTGTAATAAAAAAGTGATGTGACAAAGAAAAACTAAATAACCAGTGTAAATGACTTGGCTTTTGTAATTTAGTTTTGTACAAAAACCTGGTGGTTTTTGCTCAGTCTAAATACAGTATAAAAATGTGTTTTTGAAACAAATCAGGGTTTCAATTATAATTTTCTATCTTTTTCACATTTTTATTAATAACGAATTTGTACCGATATCATTTCGATGATAAGTTTGTTTGAGAATGATATTAACGATTCATAAATAATAGGTATTGTGAACAAAAATGCACATTTGTAAATATGTACTGATCGGATTTTGATTTATGATAAATTCAGTTGTAAAACTGTTGAAAAGATTTAACCATTGTACTTCGTAGCCAAAGTTAAAAAGATCTTTGTGTGTTGCGTAGACCAAAAACAAGAAGACGTCCTACGCAATGTGGGCAGCATAGAAAGATTTTAACAAAAAATTAGCAAAAGTAATAAATTTTTTGAATTAAATAATAATTTACTAATGTTTTTAACAATAGAGTTATACCGCATTTATTACTGAGCAAAAACTATCTGGTTTTTGTCTCTTGTAGTTTTTAACTTGTCAAAACGCATACAAAAAAAAAAAACAAGCAAAAACTAGTTTTCTACAAAGTATAAATGTAGTATTATTAACTTTGTAATTATATAAAGATAATTAGTTATGCTTTTTACTGCTTGTTTTACGCATATTTGCTTCTTTCAGCATTATTTGGATTTTCCGTTTTTAGCTTTAAAATAGATTTTTCTTAAGATTTTGAGCTTTGAATTGCTTTTTTTTAAGATTTTTTGCCCAAAAATACTGTTTTTGCTCACAAAAAATATTTTTTCTCTTAACTTTGAATTTTTTTTTAACTGTTGTTTTTCCAAGTTTTTTTACTTTTGCCTTTTTCTTGCTTTTTTACAATATTTTTTTTGCTTTAAACTTATCGGATTTTGCTTTTTTCTGTCTTCTCTGATAATTACTAACTGAAGTAGTCGATAACTTCTCATATTAAAAATTAAAAGCTTTTAGAAAAATAATTAACATAAAATCCATTATTTTGTGTGGTATTTCTCGAAACAAGGCACAACGCAGAAAAAAACTTCACATTTTGAGCACCAAAACCGAGTCTTCTTTCGAATATTTTTTTTTGGAGCATATACCACATTTTCATGCTGGATTTATTTGTTTTTTACTCGTCTTTGGTATATAATTTGGAAAGTGTTTTCCAACTTATATACACTCACAAAAGTTTGTCGGTAGAATCTACTGAAAATGACAGTTAAAACAAAGGTATATACAGTTAAAAAGGCGACAAAAGTATTTACCTTTAAATAACTAAAACTTTTGTTATTTTTAAATGTTGAAAAATAACTAACATATGTAATAAAAATAACTACCAATGTCGTAAAATTAAGTGATAAATTTTTACTACAAAAATTTCAAAACAACTGACAAAATCAAAACTACTGTTTTTACATTCAATTCTTTTTGTTTATAAAAGTATATTAAAAAAAAAAATATTTTTTTTTCTTTCGATTACAAAAATATGCGGTATTACTTCAGCCTATTTAAAAATTGAAGTAAAAATTCCAAACAGTTCTCCAGTTATTATGCTTTTATGCATTGGAGATACAATACAAGTTTCTGATTTTTATTTGCAACCCAGGTGAAAATGTTCATATATGGTCATATATGGCAACATATATGGGTTCGGATCCGAAATTTGAGGGTATATGGCCATATATGGAGATATATGAATGTTCATATAATTTTTTTTTTATTTTTTAATAAAAATATTGCTTTTTTTTTATTTAAATTAAATGTAAATATTACAATTCTTACTGATGAATTTGTACATTTGAATAAAATTGAGAAATTATGAAATTTTTAATGGACATAAACATTTTACTTGAAGTTTAGAAATCATTTTATGACTTTTTTTTGATTATTTAATGATTGTTTATACACTAATAGAAAAAAGTGTGTAGAAATGTTAGTTAAAGCTACTAAAAATTAGTTCAAAATTAAAAACTGCTGAATTAGCGGAGTATTTTTGCTAAATATAAATAAGATAGGAACAGCAAAAATAAAAGTGTTTAATATATTTACAAAATTTGAGTTATAATTGAGCTAAATATCAGTGATTAAGAAATAAAATTAGACAAAAAACATCACATAAAATTTTAAATTTTCAAAGTTCCTTTTTCGTTTTTGGTTTTTAATAAATAAATTTAGCAGTTTTA
Source organism: Leucophora obtusa (assembly GCA_949987735.1). Lineage (NCBI taxonomy): Eukaryota > Metazoa > Arthropoda > Insecta > Diptera > Anthomyiidae > Leucophora > Leucophora obtusa. The sequence continues at coordinate 211,517,138 of OX465297.1, forward strand.
TTTTTGCTGTTTTTATCTTACTGCAACATTTTCAATTGTATTTCAAAATTTATCATTATATTTCAGAAGTTATCAATTGTTTTTCAGATTTATCAATTGTATTTCAGAAATAATCAATTGAATTTCAGTTTCATCAATTGTATTGTAGAAGTTATGAATTGTTTTTCAGATTTACCAATTATATTTCAGAAATAATCAATTTATTTCCAGTTTTATAATTGCTTTTCAGAAATTATCAATTGATTTTCATATTTATTAATTGTATATCAGAAATTATGAATTGTATTTCAGAAACTGAAAATTGTATTTCAGAAATTTATTAATTGTATTTCAGAAATTCGCAATTGCATTTCAGAAATTATCAAATGTATTTTACAAATAATCAATTATATTTCAGAAACTGGCAATTGCATTTAAGAAATTATCAAATGTATTGTATTTTTTGAATCCGCTCACGTAATTACCCCCACGACTAAAAAACTTAATACATTACCCATATATGGAATAATATATGAATTCATATATGAAGATATATGGAATATATGAACCAATATATGGACCAATAAATGCAGTATATTATCATATATGGATTCATACATTTGAATGTATTTACCCATATATGCTTTCATACATAACATATATGTTCATATATGATCATACATTAAACCATATATGCTCATACATGAAACCATATATGACATATATGAACATTTTCACCTGGGAAACTAAAAATATATCAATACCCAGGTGAAAATGTTCCTATATGTTCATATATTGTCATATATGGTTTCATGTATGAGCATATATGGTTTAATGTATGATCATATATGAACATATATGTTATGTATGGAAGCATATATGGGTAAATACATTGAAATGTATGAATCCATATATGATAATATACTGCATTTATTGGTCCATATATTGGTTCATATATTCCATATATCTTTATATATGAACTCATATATTATTTCATATATGGGTAATGCTTTAAGTTTTTTTTGTCATGGGGGTAATTACGTGAGTGGATTAAAAAAATATTGAAATACAATACATTTGATAAATTCTTAAATACAATTGGCAATTTCTAAAATACAATTGCCAGTTTCTGAAATATAATTGATTATTTGTAAAATACATTTGAAAATTTCTGAAATGCAATTACGAATTTCTGAAATACAATTAATAAATTTCTGAAATACAATTTTCAGTTTCTGAAATACAATTCATAATTTCTGAAATAGTTTCTGATATACAATTGATAAATATGAAAATCAATTGATAATTTCTGAAAAGTAATTATAAAACTGGAAATAAATTGATTATTTCTGAAATATAATTGGTAAATCTGAAAAACAATTCATAACTTTTACAATACAATTGATGAAACTGAAATTCAATTGATTATTTCTGAAATACAATTGATAAATCTGAAAAACAATTGAGAACTTCTGAAATATAATGATAAATTTTGAAATACAATTGAAAATGTTGCAGTAAGATAAATACAGCAAAAATAAAACTGCTAAATTTATTTATTAAAAACAAAAAACGAAAAAGGAACTTTGAAAATTTTAAATTTTATGTGATGTTTTTTGTCTAATACTACAATTTAATTTTATTTCCTAAACACTGAAATTTAGCTCAATTATAACTCAAATTTTGTAAATATATTAAACACTTTTATTTTTACTGTTCCTCTCTTATTTATATTTAGCAAAAATACTCTGCTAATTCAGCAGTTTTTTATTTTCAACTAATTTTTAGTAGCTTTAACTAAATTTTGTACACAGTTTTTTCTATTAGTGTATAAACAATCATTAAATAATCAAAAAACAGTCATAAAATAATTTCTAAACTTGAAGTAAAATGTTTATGTCCATTAAAAATTTCATAATTTCTTAATTTCATTCAAATGTACAAATTCAGCAGTAAGAATTGTAATATTTACATTTAATTTAAATAAAAAAAGCAATATTTTTATTAAAAAATAAATAAAAAAAATTTATATGAACATTCATATATCTCCATATATGGCCATATACCCTCAAATTTCGGATCCGAACCCATATATGAACCCATATATGTTGCCATATATGGCCATATATGAACATTTTCACCTGGGTAATAACAAAAATTTAATACCCAAGTAAAAAAAAATGATATGGAGCCATATGAAGTTATATTTAATTATATATAATCTTTTATGTAATTAGATATAATTATATCCGAAAAATGAGAACGTCTTATTGTATCATATTGTATCGAATTGTATACAATTTGGTACAATTTGATACAATTTTATGCAATTCGATACAATTGTATCCGAATTTTGTCCTCATCCAATTACATCAAATTATATCTTTTTGTATAAAATTATATAAAATGTTATAAAAGTGGACATAGTTTGATACAATTATATCTAAATATTAACCATATACTTTTTATCATATCATATAGGACCATATCTAACAATATATGTACATACAAAAATTATTTTTTTAAATAAAAAAAAATTATCAATTACTTGTAATTGTAATTGTTCTTTTTTGAATTGCAATTACAAATAATATGTAATTATAGATGAGTTTTTTTTCAATTACAATTACATGTAATTGTGTAATTGCATGTGTAATTAATACAAAATGTAATTATTAACCCCAGGCCTGCTGGAGATCTTATAATTTCGATAAATCTTCCATTACTTTTATCCAGATGTATCATGACAGTGCAATAAACACGAAAAAAAATTTCTTTTAATTTAGTAATTGTAAAATAAAGTTAACAACACTGAAATTTTAAAGTTAATAGGATTATGATATACAACCAAGATATAAGAAATCAGTCAAGTGTACGTTATAGTATAGAGAATTTCGTATTAAAGATTCAGTGTTGTTAATGTTATGGGTGCGGTGCGTAAGCCATTTTTGACTCATGCTCAAAAAAAAAACCAAATTACTCACGCACGAGCATTTCGTTTCTTCCTCAGCACACATGAGTATATTAAAAACTTACAATCAGAAAATTCTCACGCAAAACAGTAAAAATTACTAAAAACATATGATGCAAAAAATAAACTCACACACGAATCATGCACGGGTTATTCTTACTCACGCTCACGCACGAATCACTTAAGTATAGTAATTATTACTCACGATCACGTGTGAATAACGTGACTCACGAACATTTCGTGTCACGCGCCAATCCCTAGTAATTACTAAATCTAAAACTAGTTCAAAATCATTGATAACATGGAACCAAATATAATAAAATACGGTTTTATATGGACCTTATATATTTTTATATAAAATCACTTTGACAAAATTGCCTATGTGGGATGATATATAATTATAGATGATTTTATAAAGAACGTTATAAGTTATATATGGGTTCATATTCGTCAATATATAATCATAACTAACACAAATTATAAAATATTTCTTATATGGATCCACATAGTTTTATATTATTATGTATAGTGTCATACTAAATTATATATAAACACACATGTAATTATATCTTTTATATGTTACTTTATGTACTTATATATAGCAAATAGATATATATTTAGGCCAATATGTAATAATATAAAATCACATATGTCTCCATATTAAAACCTTTGAGGAAAAAATATCTAACATATGACTATATAAAAGTATATCTGCTTGAATTTAAAAGCATATGTGGCCATATGTAACTATAAGTTACTATATGCAATTACATAAAATAATATATGATTATATCAAAACTTTTTTACTCGGGTAAACAAGAATTTTTAAAATTAAAAAAATTCAAAGAAATTTTTTATTTTTTAAATAACTAACAAAAACTACTGTTTACTGTAAAAAAACTGTTTTTGTAGTTATTTATTATGATATTAAAAATAACTGATTTAAACAACTGTTACGAAATTACAGTACTTTTCGTTAGTTGTTTTCTTAAATAACCGCCGTAAAAGTTGTTTTGCTTTTTTATATAGAACTGTTACTGTTAAAACAACAACTACTGATTACTACACAAACAACTGTCATGTAGTAACTGTCAAACTTTTTTAAGTGTACAAATTTGAACGAATATTTACGTCTTACGCAACAGAATAGGAATGAACGCAACTTCTAAAATAATCAATTTGATGTACCAATAAATACAATAAATATTTTTATAGTATATCTTACTATATAAAGGGTTGTTCAACAGGGACACTATAAAAGTAGAAAGACAGGGACAGCAAACGATGCCATATTTCTTGCCGCTCTTTTGACATTTCTCTTCAGTAAGGTTTGCCATTTCATGATGGAAAGATATACGAGCCAACAACGAGTCGAAAATAATAAAAATTACTATGTACCGAAATTCGGAGTCAGTGGCCTTAACATTAAGAGCGCTACGTCCAATTTATGGTCGTCATAATCGTCCTAGCAGATCAACAATTGAGCGTGGGGCTACGTCAAATCTATGGTCTATGCCAACAAGCCAGCGACGATTGATGAACTTCGTACGAATATCGAACGTGAAATTGCAGCAGTATCGGCCGATTTATGCAAGAAAACCGTCGAAAATTGGGTTCAGCGTCTGGACTTCTTCAAACGTGTCCGTGGTGGCCATGCAAAAGAGATCGATTTCCATACATAATGGCATCGAACGTACTTTAACAGGAATAAAGAATTTCATTGATATCCAAAACCGTTTTTGTTTTATTTAAACTTTTTTACTTTTGTAGCGCTCTTATTGAAAAACCCTTTACTATAAAAGCATCACTTACTATAAAAATATTTACGGTGGGTCTCATACTGTAGGTTTAACTTTAACTTAACTAAAAACAAAAGAAAATATCAAAAAAATGTACACAAAACAACAACAAATTTTTGGGTTAACTATTAACCTAAGTTTAAACCTGCAGTATGAGACCCACCGTTATTGTATTTAAGAAGAAAGATACCTACTACTCAAATTTTGGGAATTTTCGTTTAGTACTCGTATAATATTAGTTTTTCCTTAATCGCTATATTTTACACTCAAGGATACAAACTCAATTAAAAATGCTTGCTGCGACCTTTTGACATATTTCCCTATTTTTAAAAAAATATAAACATTAACGTTGGTCTGAAGAAGGTTAAGTGGTATTTTTTCATTTAATCTACACATTTATTAATAAAAATAAAATAGTTCTGAAATATTATCTTAATTAATTAACAACATATACGACTCGAAACTAACATTTTTTAAAGTTTTTGCAAATCTTTGACCCATTTTCGTAAATTACAGGTCCTTTTTTGGCATCAGTTTTAAAAGGAAATATAGTTTAAAATTTTGAACTTGTTCAAAATTTAAGTCAGAAGGAATTTTGAAAATTTAAAAAGCGGTTTGAAAAAGGCAGCTGTTTAAAAATAAATTGCCGTATGAAAAATCTAATGTAATTTTCTTGAATATGAGCAATTTTTATATATTTCCCATGGGTTTACCGTTTACCGTTCTTTCAGTAAATTGTTGTAAACTGCAATTTAAAATGAATCTGCTGATTTTAGCAAAAAAGTGTACTAAAAAATAAAGAAACTGTAAAATCTAAAAAAAAAAAAATTAAAATCAAATTTAATAAAAAAAAAAAAAATTTCTTTCTATTTTAAAAAACTGTATAATTACTTTTATCATATTTGAAATATGGAGTAAAAATTGCAAACGGTTCTCCAGTTATTACCTTTTTGTGCAGTGGAGATGCAATAAAATTTTCTGAGTTTTATTTCCTAACTAAGAATATATCAATAATAAATATAAACTAAACAAGAATTCTAAAAATCAATGAAAATTTTTGAAAAATTAGTAAAATGTTTTGCTGAAATCAGCAATGAAAATTAGTAGAAAAATCCGTAATTTATAATAAGAGAATAGCAAAAATTATTACTAAAAAAGTTTTTTTTACTAAAAATCAGTGCAAAAATAGTAAATTGCGATTGGAAACTGTTTATAAATTTTTTTTACAAACTTTTTATCTGAGTGTAAATTATTGCTACAAAAATATCGGCTGTGTTCTGCATTTTGAAGTGATTTCAAATCGCAGTGAAATTGAATTTTGAGTCCTTATTACACTGTGTTCTAAAATTTTATTTGATTGGATTTCAACTTTTTTCCATTGGATTTCGCCTTTTTAACTGCATACACCTTTGTTTTAACTGTCATTTCAGTAGATTCTACCCACAAACTTTTGTGAGTGGGCCCGTATATCTGAATATTTTATTATTTAACTTTCCGAAATCTATATCGAGCGATGATCGCAAAAATATCTTCAACGACACGATTTTTTCTAGAGCTAATTTATAGGAAGAAGAAAACATTTTATTTTTGTTTTTTTAATAAAAATCTATGGTTCTGGATCACCCAAAATTTTATAACTCGTATTGAAGCAAAGCTTAAAAATAACTTAAGTGCATATTCCCATGCACAAACTGTAGTTTGTTTCTATTTTTCGAGACTACAAATTGATGTTTGAAATAATTTTTTCATAACACTCAGATAAAAAAGTTAGTAAAAAAATTTGTAAACAGTTTCTAATCGAACTTTACTATTTTTATACTGTATTTTATTGTATCTCCAATGCAAAAAAAGGTAATAACTGGAGAACCGTTTGCAATGTTGACTCCAAATTTCAAGTACGATTAAGTAATTATACGCTTATTACAATCGAAAGAAAAAAAGTTTTTTTTTATATTTTTTTTTTTTAGATTTTACAGTTTTTTTTATTTTTTAGTACACGTTTTTGCTAATTTCAGCATTTGATAATTAGCAAATCGATTTTGAATTGCTGTTTACATAAATTTTACTAAAATTTACTAGCGGCTACTAATTTTTTCTACTAATTTTATTGTACTACAGATCAGCAGACATGTGTTGCTAAAATTAGCAAAAAAATACCGCTGGGCTCAAAACAGTTAAATTTCCCGTAATAATAGAAAAATTTTCAGCAGCCAGTATTAACGAAAACATTATTTTGGTCATTTTGCAAAAAAAAAAAAAAAAAATTCACCCACCAAACTCATTTTCTAAACAAATACAAAAAAAAAATTTTTTCAACAAGTTATTTAATTTTATATTATAAAGTTAATATATACATAATTAAGAAAAAAAAAACAATTATTATAGTATCCCATACTTTAATTTCCATTTCGACCTCAGTTTTGGTAAATATTTAAGGTACAAATAAATTTTCGCGTATGCCGAAATATTAAGGACTCAAATTTGGTGAAATCAATTTGCTATTGAAATTAAAGAAAACTATTTAAAAATGTTGGTGGTTTTTATTGTTAATTGCGAAAAATATATTTTTTATTTAAAATTTAAAACTTCATCGCTGTTGGTGGGTGAAAGCCAGAGAAAAAGTAAAAACGTATTTCTTCATTATTTTGTATGGTCTATTCAACTAGAGTTTGCTAAAAACCGAAAAATTTGAAAACCGCGGTTTCGGTTTTTAAAAATTATAAAAACCGCGGTTTCGGTTATTTTTCGGTTTTCTTGTGACATTAATAAATTTGTTTTAAAATAATTAAATATGTATAAAAATTAAATACGTGTTCTAACACGTTCAAGATATTTATTAAAATTTGATTGAATTTCTCACTCGAATAAAGGCAATAAGCCATTTCGAGACCTTTGTGGGATAAGAAAAAAAAAACGCGTAAGCTCGTTATAAATTAAATATTTTTATTCTTTTGTAGGCAACTAAAGCTGTATTTTTAAGAGTTTAAATTTAAATTTTAGCAATTTGGTTAAAACAACGTAAAACTAAAATTTTAAAAATTTCGCGGACTACGAAATAGGACTTTTTGAAAAACACGGAAAATCTGAACTGAATATATAAAACTCAACATCTCTTAAGCCACTTGACTTTTTGGTGTATTTTTTTTTCTAAAATTATAAGCCTCAATTTATGTTATCCGTAATAACAAAAAATTCTTTAAAGTCATATTTAATGGAGAAAATGTTCATTACAATTAAATAAGAAATTTTGTAAAATAGCAGCTGAGCCATTTTCGAAATTTAATAATATAACAGCTAACGTTTTTCTGAGAGCTCAGAAATTATGACTCGTAAAAGACCCTACTAAAATATGATAAATTTCAGGGTGCTCAAATTTTGGGTGTATTCAAAATTTTTAAAAAATGTTTTCATTGCTCATAAATGTCTCAAGAATTAATAATAAATGACTCACAATGGCTCAGAAAATTCTATATTCTCAATTTTCCAATAATGCTCATAATTCCGAGTCTTTTGTGAATCAAAAAAGTGCGTTCGGAAAGAGGCTTCATCGGTGAAGAAACACACCGTCAGCTATGATTTCATAAGTTTTTAGGGCTGTTATGAGTCTTCTCGGATTCTAATTGTACACTGGGATGCAATTTAAGTGGTTAAAGTATTTATTAAAACCCGATTTATTTTTGTCGCTTTTCGGTTTCGGTTATGTTCTGGGAAATGAGTTAATTTTTATTATAATTTTATTAAAAATCCGAATTGAAGAATTTAAGTAACTACAATTACAGTTAAAAATGAATTCTACCGTTGACTACCTGAATAACTGACATGTAGTTACTGTAAACGTTTTCGGCGTGTAGTTCTTGGTATGTTGTACTAACATTTTAGATTCATGGAATCGGCGGTAGTGGAACGAGTAAAGGAAGGAGTTAGAACCCATTTTTAAACAAAATTCTGGCAAACAAAATTTTTCATTGTAAAAATTTTATTTTAGATTTGCCTAGGTGAATTGGGACACCTAATCTTTAGAATCTTATGTCTGCTTCAGTTGATTCATTTCAATTATTTTAACAAAATTGACTACAAATGTTTAAAAATTGTAAAAAAACGTTTTATTATTAAAAACTACAAAATACATGGTACAAAATGAAAATTATTTCTCTAATGAGTACTACGCATTGCTAGGAATCTGTTTCCTACATACACACTATTGTAGAACGTTTAGTATGGTGGGCCATTGTAGGATGAGGGAGATGCTCCGGGATAGCCATATCCGGAAAGGTTAGCCAAAGCATCCACACCATGTTTGCTATGTAACAATTGATAACCAGCACTAGTAGCGGCGCTGTCTACACCAGAACTTGAAAAAGCGCCGGGACTTATACCGGAACCGCTATTAGATATTAACTCGGAACCGCTACCAGATATTAAACCGGAACCGCCGCCAGCAATTATACGGGAACCGTCACCAGATACTAAACCGGAACCATCACTAGATACTGAGGCTCCACCAGCAGCAGGTCCAAAACTAGCAGGATTTACATTAATCGGGCCAAAAGATTGGGCACCAGCAAATTGTTGTTGTTTTTCGTTTACGAAATATTTTTCTGCTGGGGGCTTAACAACATTAACGTACACAGGTTCAACCTTGACGGGACGTGGGTGATGCTTGATAAAGACCTTGCGCACAACAACTGCTGGGGGTTTGTGTAAAACAACTGGGGCTGGTTTGACAACTAGTGGAGGATGATTGACAACAACTTTTGTGGGTGGGCGTTTTACAATGATGGCAGCTGGGCGATGGATAAGGATTTCACCTTTGTTGTTGGGGTAAGAGATGGAAGAGGATATACTGTTACCTCTAGTATTCACTGTTTGATAGGGAATATTTTGATTGCTGCCGAAGGTGGAGGGTGCAGCACCTGCAAAACCACCTGCATTATCAGCAGCATTTGCTGCAGCAGCAGCACTGGCAGAATTGCTGGAATCAATATTTTGCCCAGCACCTTGTATCTGGAAATGACCAGAACCAGTTTCAGCTCCAATCGAGTTGTAACTGTTTCCCGCTGAATAACCATGAGCCGATGCCTAAATTGAAAAGATAAATATAAATAAAATCTTAGTCCCAATATATTCTATTCGATAAAATGGTCATCAGCATCAACAAATACATACAATTAATGCAACGCTAACTGCAATAAAGAAGCGATTCATCTTTGTTGTTTGTCGTCGTCGTCGTCTTTTTTTTGTTTCAAATATCCAATTCTATTTGAAGCTGCGCTCTTGTGTTGCACTTGGATCTCAAGGTAACAACTATTGTTGACTGATGCTTCTGTTAACGAGCATCATGTATTTAAATATGATTTCATAGACATGTTCGCTAAAAGTTTTCAATATTTTCTACAACGATTTTACTTCCAAATACGTGACATTTAGATCATTATTGGTTGCAGTATTTGTAATGTTCTCATCGGTTATATTTTTGGTGTTTTTATTAGATATCATTTTAATAATTTTGTCTTTTTGATTATAACCAAGATTGTGTATAATTATATTTCTTGAATTTGTATAATATTTCATATTTAATTTTTATCTATAGTTTTATTTACACTTTTCTTCATTATTTTTTTTTAATATATTTGTTATTTGCAATAAATGTTTCTGAGATTTTCTTTAACAAATATGTTATCAAATGAAATCAAATATTCAACCTTATGCATCTTTTTTAATTATAACAAATAATATGTCAAGTATTTTGGACTTATATTCCGAAAATATAAAAAAGTTACATTTTGATAGCTTAAGGAGGGATGAGACATGTAGTAAGCTAGGAGATATAACTTTTCTTTATTCACAAGTTTTTGAAATTTTGCTGTTTCCTTACACTCAACTAAAAAAGTCTGTAATGGCTACTGAAAATTTTGCTGTTATTACGAGAAGTTTAACTAATTTGAGCCCAGCGGTATTTTTTTTTGCTAATTTTAGCAATACATTTCTGCTGATCTGTAGTACAACAAAATTAGTAGAAAAATTCAGTAGCCGCTACTAAATTTTAGCAAAATTGTTGTAAACTGCAATTCAAAATCGATTTGCTAAAATCAGTTAAAAAATTTACTAAATATCAATAATTTTAGTACTAAATTTCAGTAAATTGTTGTGAACTGAAATTTAAAATCAATCTGCTGAAATTAGCAAAAAAATGTACTAAAAAATAAAAAACTGTAAAATCTAATTTTTTTTCTTTCGATTGTAACAAGCGTATAATTACTTCATCGTACTTGAAATTTGGAGTCAAAAATGCAAACGGTTCTCCAGTTATTGCCGTTTTATGCATTAGAGATGCAATAAAATTTTCTGGGTGTTATTTCTAAACTAAGAATATATCAATAGTAACAATTATAAACTAAACAAGAATTGTAAAAAATCAACGAATTCTTGTAAATAAAATTTTTTAAATTAGTATATTTTTCTGCTAAATTTAGCACTCGGTTTTGAAAAATTAATAAAATGTTTTGCTGAAATCAGCAGCGAAAATTAGTAAAAAAATCCGCAATTTATAATAAGAGAATAGCAAAAATGATTACTAATAAAAATTGTACTAAATGTCAGTATAAAAATAGTAAAGTGCGATTGGAAACTGTTTACAAATTTTTTTACTATCTTTTTTTAAGCTTAAAATTAACTTTAGACTTCAAACGCGTTTTTCTCACACCCATGACTTCAAAATCGGCTTCCACTGTACAGCCAAGGTGGGTTAACCCATTTCGATCCGGCTTTTTCTCTTATAGTCATCAAAAAACTTTAGTTCTTATCGTGGCCCTTTTTTTGAATTCCAGTCAAATAAATTTTCTATTTCCAAGTAAAATTGTTTTTTCTTGCCTTTTTTGGAGTTTTTAAGTTTGTGTGGCAACTTTGTTAAAAAAAATATTTTTAAATAAAAATCGGGCCACGATAAGGACTAGAGAATTTATCTGGTGTTAACAATCACTTTACGACATTTTTATTTTCCAATAATTAATGAAGGCTTTGCCTTTTTTAAAAAAGGCCGATAATGAAGTGACAACTCTGGCGATTTTAGTTGGCGAAATTTAAAATAGATATTGTTGGAAAATACTACAATAACCCAGCAAAAACAGACATTACCGAGCAATTAAGCGAGTAAGTAGCACACAAAGGGTTTCACTACTTACCAGGCTATTTACTTGCAACATTACTTTTGTTCGCGATGTCCAAAAATTCATGGCTGGTCATTACCCTCTTGCTTAAATAAAAAAGTGCGAATAACGAGTTACCCAAAGTGAAAGAATAAGTAGTTACTCACAAAGATAGAATAAGTGATTGCTCAGAAGTTAGGAAATAAGTGGTTACCCTACATTGTAAAATAGTTGGTCATATTGGCAAGAAAAAACTTTTTACCTTGGAAAATTTCCTATTTAGTTCAAAACAAATTTATAAATAAATAAAATATTAATATAAAAAAAGACTTAATCTGTACTTATTTAATCAATTACCAGTAAGTGAATACTTTGCACGAATATATAAGTACTTCTATAACTTATTATCGGTAAGTCATTATTTTGTATTTTAAAGTAATGCAAAAGGTAATGACACCTATCATTACTTGGTAATCCGTATGGTAATGACCTGTCATTACCATGTTTTTGCTGGGAACATGTACTTCAACAGGCCTGTCAGGCCTGTTTGTTTACTTTCCGGGAAAACACTTTTTGCCATTACTTATACCAACTGTTAAAGTGCTTTGCCATCGCTGTCCCGTTTGAATTTTTTTGACTGGGTAGTTTTGAGTATCCATAATTATTAAATTTTTTTTTGGGTTGGAACCATTATAGTAGAAATTATCACAACAGATAGCACAGTGGATAGAGCGGCAGTAGGACACGCAGGAAACTCCACAGTTAGAAATTGTTGCCGTTTCAAAAAAAAAAAAAAAAAAAAAATTTACTGGGAGATCACGGTTTTTGTCGAAATGCCGGTACTACGCGAAACGTGCTTTGGCAGTACTGTTTTTTATAAATTAATGACCAGTTATTTATGTAAGAGAGACTATCCATTGTTTTTTTACGAAATTCCGAAAGAATTTAAAAATCTGTCATGTGCACTAAAAGTACAGTAAAGTCAGGGGTACAGCCAGACACATATAACATAGAGATGCAACATCGATCATTTTTTAAACAAACTGTAGATGTGGGAAATTTTGTCAAAGGAGGATTTTATTTTGGGAAATTTTGTCAAGGGAGGATTTTATTTTGTCAAATGAGGTTTTAACAGAGTTGTCATGTAAGGGGAATTGGGCCTAAATTAGGGATTGACTTCTGTTTGGGGACAGATTAAAAAATTGTAAATTTAAAAAGATTCAGTTTTAGGCCGAAAATAAGAAGAATTTTCGTATAAATTATATGCGTATTATTTTAAAGTCGATCAAATTAGGTCTGTTAAAGTATTTCAGAATTTCTACAAAATATTTGAATTATTGAAGAAATGTTCTCTAAATATTTATAAATGTTGAAATAACGAAAAGCAAACTCAATAATTAATCAAACAATTTTTTATTTTCAAAATAATAAAATTGTTACATGCAAAAGACTCAGAAAAATAAATTTTGTGTAGGTTCAAAAAGTACCAGTGGTTTTCATATAACCTCTTATGTATCTTCTGAATCGTGTAAACTCGACTTATGCAAACTTAATTTCAAAAGAGTTTACAAACCCTAGAACTTACACCTACTAGATTTACACTTAATTTACACTTAGCCAAAAACTATCAGTTTTTGAAACTACTCGTATCTACTTGTCAAATTCCATACAAATTTTAGAAAAATTATCTATATCTGTAAAGTTTTTATTTTTAATAGTAAAAGTCTTTATTTTTGAATCATGTAGTTTGATAAACAGCATCCGGTTTTAATTTGTTTATTTTTACTAGCACACGCTGTAAAATTGCTTATTTAAAAATTTTATTTGTACATTATTGTTTTCTTCTACTGAACGGCAGAAAACAGGCTTTGAATTCAGTGGACTTATTTTATTTTTTTTCAATTCAGTGAACTTATTTTATTTTTTTTTAATTCAGTGAACTTATTTTATTTTTTTTCAATTCAGTGAACTTATTATTTTTTTTTAATTCACTGAACGTAATTTTATATTTTTTTAATTCACTGAACGAAAATGAAATTGAACGAATTCAGTAGTGAATTAATTCAGTAAGGAATTAATTCACTTTTTTCCGTTCGATTTATAAAATTGAACGCGTTCACCAATGAATTAATTCATTTGATTTAATAAAAAGAACTATTTCAATTGAATTAATTCGTAACAAAATAAATGGAACGAAAGCAAATATGAATTAATTCCATTCGAATTTTTAATTCAGAATTGAAAAATTGAATTAAGGAATTAATTCTTCAAAGCTCTGTGCTACTGAACGGAATATTTTTATTTGTTATTCTCTTAGTTGAGAGTTTTGTTGTCATTCGTGTTGTGTACATGTGAAAGGCCGATTATGATCGGCCACTGGTTGCTATGGGTGCCGACCACTGGTATAGCAGAACCAACAAAATAAGTTTTTGATAAGTTATAACAAAATCGTTATCACTAGATGGCACTTTGTTAAAAAAAATTTACAATTTTCTTTTTTTATTTAAATTTAAATAATAATAACAAACAACAAAGCAAAAAAAAAAAAACAAACGGATATCTTAAATTTTATTATTTGAATATATTCCGCGCTTGTTTTTCATTATTTTGAGCAGTTTTCAGCAGTTTTTAAGTTTTTAAATATAGGCTCAGCTGATACTAAAGTGATAATAAATGGTTGCTCAGGTAATGCTAGAGTTCAGCGCCCTCTATCGGTAAGTAGTGTAAGTTTTGATTTCATATTTCTATAATTAATAGTCTCTGAGTAAAGTCCTACACTCAAAAAAAAAGTCAGTAAAGTCAGCAAAAAAAATGTTGCTGTGTCAGCAAATTTTTAATCAGGAGCGTGCTTGCAAAAAAGTTGGTAATTTCAGCAAAAGGTTTGCTGAAAATCAGCAAGCTGATTTTTACCAAAAAAATAGTAATCTTCAGCAAAAGTTTTGCTAACACTTAGTCGAAAAAATGAAATGAAAAAAATCCTTGCTAAAATCACTAAACTTTTTGCTGAATATTAGTAGACTGAAAAAAAACTCAAAAAACCTGTAGCGAAATTTTACTTTAGAAAATTTATTTGCTGAAAATTTGTGAAAAAAAATTTGAAATTCTGTAGAGTTGTTTTTCTTTTTTATCATTTCCGTTGTCTGTACTACATCCAGACAAGCTGCGACATCTACACCTTGTCTATCTGGTTGTCGTCCACGCTATAAATGCGGTTATCAGCACAATTTTTGTAGCAAAATAAATTAGTAAAACATTAGTTCAAAATTAGTTTAGTGCTAAAAAATATAACTAAAACTTTTGCTGAAAACGGAATTTCAGCAAAAAAGTTGCTGAAAACTAGTACACTTGATATACAGACGTTTGACTAGTTTTTCTACTAACTTATTTTTTTGAGTGTAGAAACCATCAAATTTTTTATTAAATGCAGGTACTGGAATATACCAAAAATCAAAACCCCAAGGTAAATAACTTCGGCCAAGCGTTTATTGGTGTTATTATTTCGTCATGCCAGTAAAGTTAAAGCTGAAAATCCGATGCATTGTGCCAGTACATGTACTACCGTCTCCAATATAGGACCGACATTATGTCGTTTGTATTTTTAGATTATTTTGCTCCACATTGTATTATTTTTAAGGTGTGTGGAAGGCATTCATGGTATACATATATTGGCTTTTTAGTAAACGAGAAGGAAGGAAATTACACCTTCCCATGACCTTCTTAGTAACGTAAGAGGATTAGACGAATATCGAAAACGAATAGCGAAATGCGTTTTCAAGCTTAAGCATCGTAAGTTGTTTTTCACGTGGAAAAATTTCACTCGAACTTTAAATGCCTCAAATTGCAATTTATTTAAACAAATGAACAATTTTTTGATTTTATAACAAAGATACAATCAAAATAAACACAAAATGTCACTTTTTCCCTAGAAAAATAATAGTCTTGTACATTAAATTTGCGTGAAAACAAACTCTACACAATTGTCACGTGAAACTGATTGTCGTGAAAAATCATTTTTTTTATAGGGAGTATAACAGTTTTTTCACGTGAAACTGGAACAACATACGGTGCTTTAAGCCTAAACCAGATAAACTCAGTGTCGACCGCAGTGCGACGTTTTGTCGATAAAGCAGTTTTGTATTTTCTTTATTTTTCACTGCCGAGAAATTAGAAAAGTTTCTAAATAAACAAGAGCTATTTCTAAACAAAACGCAATAAGAAATTTTAAAAAATTTTAAATCGTTTTCGCGAAATTCAAGAACAAAATTTTGACAGCACTGCCACTGTCCATTCGCAATTTCACTATGTGGTTTGGGCTTCATATTTTAGGTTCTGTATTATAAAAATATTTTTGATTGCCTAACTTAAAAGTTCCGAGTAATACAAAGCAAATCAGAATACTCTAGATTGCAAAACTGTTTGTTTTCGATTTTCACTACATCCCTGTGTGCGAAAAGTAATACAACACTATTAGTTTCCTCCACGTGTAAATATAATGGGATAGAATTCCAGTCAGGAAAGTCTACCATGTGTATGTTTTGCTTTGTTTTATAACACTTATACATTCCTTAGCCCAAACCACATAGTGAAAGTGCCAGTGGACAGTGACAGTGCTGTCATACTTTGTTCTTGAATTTCGCGAAAACGATTTAATATATTTAAGAATTTCTTATGGCGTTTTGTTTAATAGTGTATTTAGACTTGGCAAAAACTAGTAGTTTTTCGCCATTTTTAGTTTTTGAGCCGAAAACTGCAAAATTAATTTAGTTTTTCCATACAATTTTCATACAAACTGAAAACCAGATGCTACCTGGTTTTTGCCAAAAACCAAGTAAAAATTGTTTAAATGTTCACTTTTGATATACCCGGTATCATTTATAGTTAATTTTCGGTACACCCTGTTACAATGAATATAGGAGTAAAGCAAGTGTCAAAAAATATCTTTTAATTTTTTAAGAATATTTTTAGTTTAAATTGAAATTCTGTGTTGTTATTCTTTTTTAAATATATCAATAATTTCTTTACATTAATTTAAAAATAAAACAAGGAAGAAAAGTGTGTAATAAAAAAGTGTTATGACAAAGAAAATCTAAATAACCAGTGTAAATGACTTGGGTTTTGCAATTTAGTTTTGTACAAAAACCAGCTGGTTTTAGTTTAGTCTAAATTCAGTATAAAAACATTTCTTGTTTATTTAGAAACTTTTATAATTTCTCGGCAGTGACAAATAAAGAAAATAAAAAACTGCTTTATCGACAAAACGTCGCACTGTGATCGACACTGCGTTTATGTGGTTTAAGCCTATGTGACACTTGCTAGTTTCTAGATTCTAGTTTTTTGCACCATCAATGCAAATCATATGAAGGGTACTGCATTACCAACATCAATTTGACAGTTTGATAGTTTTTCGATATAGTTGTTCGCTTCACACACATTATTTCTCACATAAGTAAATTCGTGCTCTCTTCTATTTTGGATTATTAATACTGAAACTAGCAAGTGTCACTCGGGCTTTAGGCTCTTTAAGCCTATATGACAGTTGATAGTTTCACTATTAATAATCCAATAAAGAAGAGAGCACGAAATAATGTGTGTAAAGAGAACTACTATATCGAAAAACAATCAAATTGTCAAATGGATGTCGTTAATGCAGTACCCTTCATATGATTTGCATTGATGGTGCAAAAAACTAGAATCTAGCAAGTGTCATACCCTTTAGAGCAGCGGTTCACACTAAGTTTTGCTTCACAGACCCCTTGAGACATATTTACCTATAAAACAAGTGTTGAGCGAGAGGTACTTTATAAATTATGGGGCAAAATTAATAAAAGCACCTGCTCATTTTAACCCTTAAAGCATGGTGTAGCCGTGTAGACAACATACCAGTTTTTTAATAAAAAAAAAACCCACTTGATGCACAAAACTGCATTTTTGGGCATTAGGGGCCCCTTCTGTACATAGTGTTCCTATAGTTTAGCCAGAATTTTTAAACAGTTAGAGTAAAAATCTTGGTTTTGCTCTGTATATTTGTGAAAAATCTAAAACACGCACCCAGAAAACAGATTCAGTTCTGAAAACCGCATTTGTAGCCAATCGCATGGTTTGGTTGTGGTAGCCGAATTTTTCAGTTGTGGCAACATAAAACCAATTGAGGCACGACTAATTTGACTGTGACAACGGAATTCCAGTTGTATCAAGAATAATTCGGTAGCCACATCTGAAAAATTCCGTTCATGCAACTGAACCATTCGATTGGCAACAAATGGGGTTGTCAGCACCGAATCTGTTTTCTGGGTGCGCGTTTTTTTTACAAAAAGTGTAATATTCAAAAATATTTGTTTATATATTTAAAGTGATATTCTCGCAATAAAATTCATTTTGGCGACAATAAATGTATTATAGTTTATAGATTTTTTTTCATACACGTTAAAATAATCACAATTTAGCTATTTGGCAAAAAACCATATTTTTCAATAAAAATCACCTTTTTTTTAAATAAATTTTTTTTGGTATTTTTCTTGAAATGTACACGCCTTTAGAAATCATATATAAAAAAAATGATTAAAATCGAAGAGATCATGCGTTTAAGGGTTAAATGATGGCCAATTTTAAGCAGGAATAAGGAAAAAATATTTTGTTAGATAATTTAAAAATTATAAAAAAATTTTTTTTTTTTTAATAACTTGTTTATATGGATTTCTTGTTTACTGGAATTCTGCTACGGACCCCTATTTGGGATCCGTGAATTTAGGGCAAGGCTTTTGCTGGGTAGTTGCTAATAGGATACATATTAGGTGTGTTTCTTTACTTTTTGGGTAAAGTTCGGTAAAATGAGAGTAAGTCCAAAATCCTCTCACAAAATGACAAAATTACCCAATAGTACGGGAACGCAAAAAACCATTTTTCTAGCAAAAAAACTTATTTCAAATAATAATGTGAAACAGTGATGGGACTTGAAAATGTTTCTTTTGTGCCAAGTGTGTGACTAAAATGTGCCAAATGGGCCTTTATTGTGCCAAAACTCAATTTTCACTCAGAACCCGTGTTTTCAACTTTCATTTTGTAAAAGCATTCTTATGGAATTAATTCTATTTTGAATGAATTAAAATTTTCTTAAAGATTTGGGAATGCAGCCAATGAATGAATAGATTGTCCCAAAAATCTCATCACTGATGTGAAAATACGTATAATTTCAGTTTGCAAATTGGCACAAATACACATATTTATTCGCATTTAAAAGTTGTTTTTGATTTTATTCAATTAATTCTTATTTCTTTATTTAATTAAAATTTTTAATTTATTTTTACAATTGCTTTTTGTTTATATTTGCATCAGCTGTTTTACCAAAGTTTACCCGAAGAAAAAGGCTGCCCAGCCAGCAATTTCGGCTGGCTGGGCAGCCTTTAAATGGCAGCAATTAAATGGCTCATAGAAATGATTGTTTTTTTGAAAACACACTTTTTTTTGGTAGAAAATATGAACCCTCAGAAAAGAATCCAAAAAGTTGTCTCTACAATCTAAAAAGCTGTCTCAAAACGAGGGTTCATTTTTCGGACTCAAAGAAGATTCCAAAATTATTTAAATTTATGAAGAAAATTTCGATCTTTTTTCTGACTCATTTCTGAGTTCACAGGGGGCTCTTTTGGACGGACCACTTTCATAGGAAAAAGGGAAAAATGTTCATGTTTTTGGAGCTCATTTCTGAGTCATTAATGATCATCTTTGTTTGCTGGGTGGGTAAATTTTGGTAAAAAGAGAAATACTAATACACTCGCATTAGCGCTCTCATTTACCCAATTTTCGAGTACGGGAACGCTTTTGGGTAAATTTCGGTAACTTTGGGTAAATTTCGGTAACATTGGGTACGTACGGGAACGCACTTATTGTGAAAATGAGACAAAATATTTTGAAATTTTTTATATAAAAAAACTTTATTGAGTACAAAATCTTCACGTATACTAATTACATTACAAATTAAGGTCAACACTTAGTTTAAACTAAAAACTATGATTTTTGACCAATTTAATATGTTGGTTGACTGCCATAGGCTGGTTGAGCAGCATAAGCTGATTGGGCACCATATGATGCCCGATTTTCATAGACAGGACCATTGTCATATTGAGGAACACTAGCATATTGAGGAGCACTGGCATATTGAGGACCACCATAAACACCTTCATTGGCAGCAGATGAAGCAGCAGAACCAGCAGAACTGGCACCATAAGCATTGCCAGCTTGACCATAAATGGGAGCAACAGGGGCATCGACTTGTTTACCTGGTTTGTATACTTTAACGTATACAGGGTTTAGACTGAGGGGAGCGGGTACTTTGTTGACGACTTCTTGTTGATAGATGATTGAAGGCTTGAGTTTGTAGATGACGGGAGCGGCTCTGACAACAGCTGCGGGACCACTGCTGATTTGTGCAGTTGGGGAACCAGGTTGATTCACAACAATGGGTTGTAGGGGTTGGGTGGCAATAACTTGATGGCTGTTCAAGCCTCTGGGCACCAACAACGAACGGAAGGCTGCTTGGTCGACAACATTGGGAGCCACAATATTAATGTTACCTTGACGAATGTTGGAAGCCAAATTATTTTCAGCTAAAGTTTCGGCAATTGCATCGGAGTTCTTAAGGTTTTGATAGGTGGGATTGGCATTCAAAGATTGGAGTTGAGCGTTAGCTTGGGCCAAACCAGCTTGAGCAGCTGCTGAGGAACCAACATCTGCGGTGGCTGTAAGTGAAGCAGCGCCGCCTTGTTGGTTGCCAGTGGCAGCATTTATAATCTCTTCAACACCATTACCGGAACCCTGTTGCAAATATGAGCCTTGAGATTGACCATATTGAGCTGCTGAACCATAGCCAGCTGCAAACTAAACATAAAATTTGGAAATATATTAGTGTCTTCAATTTCATAAATTCCATTCAAAAATAACCTACCGGTAATGCAATGGCAACAATTACGAATACAAAATGAGGATTCATGTTTTACGATTTTTCGTGTGTGAGTGGAGGGGTTGGCTCTCTTAGTAACCCACAAGTTTGACTGCTTATGCCAAATGATGAACTTCTAGCTTTTATATATTAAAATATTGAGAATATATGTTTAGTACGTGAGTTTTGGCAGAAAATATATTTGAAATTGTAGTTGTTTTATTTTATCATTTAGTTTTTAATATGATGTTGATTATTATAATTATTATTATTGTTTTTGTTATTCAATTAAAGGTCAGATACATCTGTCTATGTAATTTATACACACAACTTTATATCTTTCGTTACATTTTCAAATTTAAATATTTAAACTTATGTTTGATTAAACATACACTGCCGCTCACTTCATTAGGTTCACACTTTTTCTTACATTCAAATTAATTTTTTCCCAGGAAGTAATAGGGGAAGTGCAACACACTTGATCCTTTGTTCCCCCCTTACTATCTCGGAAAGTACATAACATAGAAAAAAATTTTCTTATATCGATTGTTCCAAATATTTCGCTCATCACTTTAGACTAATTTTTATTTTATTTTTTTTTAAGGTTTCTTTAATTTCTGGGCACTTACTTATTTTGTGGTCTTTTTTAAACTTAGATAAAAAAGTTAGTAAAAAACTTTGTAAACAGTTTCCAATCGCACTTTACTATTTTTATACTGATTTTTAGTAAATTTTTTTAGTAATCACTTTTTCTATTCTCTTATTACAAAACACGTAGTTTTTTTACTAATTTTCGCTGCTGATTTCAGCAAATCATTTTACTAATTTTTCAAAACCGAGTGCTAAATTTAGCAGAAAAATATAGTAATTTAAAAAATTTTATTTACAATAATTCGTTGATTTTTTACAATTCTTGTTTAGTTTATATTTGTTACTATTGATATATTCTTAGTTTGGAAATAACACTCAGAAAAGTTTATTGTGTCTCCAATGCATAAAAAGCTAATAACTGCAGAACTGTTTACAATTTTAATTCGAAATTTCAAGTACGATGAAGTAATTATACGCTTGTCATAATCAAAAGAAAAAAAAATTTTTTATTAATTTTTTGGATTTTACAGTTTTTTTATTTTTTAGTACACTTTTTTGTTAATTTCAGCAGATTGATTTTAAATTGCAGTTTACAAGAATTTACTGATATTTAGTAGCTGCAACTAATTATTTATACTAATTTCATTGTACTAAAATTATTGATATTTAGTAAGTTAAAGTTTGTAAAAAAATTTGTAAACAGTTTCCAATCGCACTATACTATTTTTATACTGATTTTTAGTACAATTTTTATTTTTAGTAATCATTTTTGCTATTCTCTTATTACAAATTACGGATTTTTTTTTACTCATTTTCGCTGCTGATTTCATCAAAATATTTTACTAATTTTTTTAAAACCGAGTGCTAAATTTAGCAGAAAAATATTCTAATTTAAAAATTTATTTTTTTTGATTTTTTACAATTCTTGTTTAGTTTATATTTGTTACTATTGATATATTCGTAGTTTGGAAATAACACTCAGAAAATTGTATTGTATCTCCAATGCATAAAAAGGTAATAACTGGAGAACTGTTTGCAATTTTGACTCCAAATTTCAAGTACGATGAAATAATTACATATATGCTTGTTACAATCGAAAGAAAAAAAAAATTTTTTTTAAATTTATTTTATTTTAGATTTTACAGTTTTTTTTTTTATTTTTTAGAACACTTTCTTGCTAATTTCAGCAGATTGATTTAAAATTACAGTTTACAACAATTTACTGAAATTTAGTAGCTGCAACTAATTATTTATACTAATTTCATTGTACTAAAATTATGATATTTAGTAAGTTTTTTAACTTATTTAAGCAAATCGATTTTGAATTGCATTTTACATAAATTTTACTAAAAATAGAGCGGCTACTAATTTTTTTTACTAATTTTATTGTACTACAGATCAGCAGACATGTGTTGCTAAAATTAGCAAAAAATACCGCTGGCCTCAAAACAGTTAAATTTCCCGTAATAACAGCAAAATTTTCAGTAGCCATTACAGACTTTTTTGGTTGAGTGTACATTTAATAATAACAATAATAGTAGTTTTCTAGTACTTCACTGGCCTTTTAGTGTACATCACAGATTTTTAATGTATTCTTTCGAAACTTCACAAGAAAAGAATAGCTATGTCTCTCTCTGGCGCCCTATGCTCCAGTGGGAGTTAGAGGAATATATATATATGTCTCTCTTACACTCATAAAAAAAGTCGGTACAAATAGGTTAAAATTGTGCTGGCGCAAATACATGTACTATTTCCTGTTATTTTAGCAGAATTTTTACCTATTTGTACGGACTTTTTTAGAGAAAATAACAGAAAAATTAGTTCAATTTAATCAGAACACGTTTAACACACTTTTGTACTAACTTTTTTTTATAAGTGTACTTAAATAATTGTGTAATAGATGTAAAAATACATAAAATTTATAAATTGTTAATTTTAATAAATTAAAAAAAAAGCTCGTTGATTTTCAGAAAACAGTACTGGCAAAGCACGTTTAAATTAGTACCGGCATATTCTACCTGGGTTTTTTAACTGATTTTAGCAAATCGATTTTGAATTGCAGTTTACAACAATTTTGCTAAAATTTAGTAGCGACTACTAATTTTGTTGTACTACCGATCAGCAGACATGTGTTGCTAATATTAGCAAAAAATACCGCTGGGCTCAAAACAGTTAAATTTCCCGTAATAACAGCAAAATTTTCAGTAGCCATTACAGACTTTTTTGGTTGAGTGTTGTTAACTCTCATTTTACCGAACTTTACCCAAAAAGTAAAGAAACACACCTATTATATTTGAAAAGTAAACAAATCAAGTCGATTGAATTCACAAATAAATTAAATTTGGCATAAACTAATTTAATGATTGAATGAATCAAATGAGCTAAATTGACTACAAATTATTTTCGATTTAAAATGAAAGTTCTTGCTTGTTATTTTATAAAAAAAAATGTAAGTTTTGGTACTATAGGGATAGAAAATGTACTATTCTTAACCTGGTTGGTACTATTCTGAAAATCAAATTTATCATTCCTTAATAGCACGTTACATATTTTGAGTAACTTAGCAAAAATACCACGTTACGACTCCTTCTCGTTACATTTACGATCTAGTAACGATACCTTAAGGGTTTTTCATACGTACCTAATCTTTTCAGTCTTTGACCAATTTTATTTTCGAAAACATGTAACCAAACAGTTCATGAATCGCAACAATATCATACGACGTTTTTAAGCAATTAGATTTCAAAATACGATACTGTCCATTAGAGCGTACCACCTTACAGGCAAAAAAAAGTGCGCCGGACACCCTCCAATATGAAGCATTTTTGCAAGGAGGTTTCAAAAAAAATTTTGGTTTTTGCCGAACGTAGGGGTCGCCATTTTACATTTTTCGTTATATCTTTGGCATTTACAGTCGGATCTTAAAGCATGATACATCGATGTTTTTCTCTCGAGGAGACCAGTGTTTTTTCTTTAAGAAAAAAACTATAAATGAATACGATTATGCAAATTTTACCTAATCAATTAATTTTAATTCAGACAAGCCTCGTGGTGCATATAACCAAAAATCCTTAGCTTGTTCTCTCCTACACTGAGAGAGATTTAAGTTTTTATGAAAATTGTTACTCAACTAAAGAAGTTTTTTCTTAAAGTGGAGGAAAAATTTCTTAAATTATACACTCAAAATAATATATCAGTTGGCGAACAGAAAAATTTGTTACTTTCAGGGACCGTAACGGTTGTGACTTTTTTATCATAAAAGTCAGAATAAAAAAGTTATTTTTTGACTTTTATTTTTTTGAGCAAATATAAAAATTATTTTTTGACTTTTATTTTTTTGAGCAAAAATAAAAGATGTTTTTTTTACTTTTATTTTTCGAGCAAAATAAAAGTTATTTTCTGACTTTTATTTTTGTAAGCAGAAATAAAAGTTTTTTTTTGACTTTTATTTTTTCCAGCAAAAAATAACAGCTTTTTGACTTTTATTTTTTTGTGCATATTTGCTTTTTTGTTTAAAAATTTAAAAATAACTGTCATTTTCGGTCCCTGGTTACTTTAACAAAATTTATTTCTGTTTCTTGGCTTAAAATAAAATTTGTTGATTTTAAAACATTTTTTCTTAAATTTAACAAATCTATATTTAAGTAAAAATTAGTAAAACTACAGTTGTACTGAGTTGGTCAAATTTAGGGTCTCGGGGCTCTCTCCGGGCCTAGTCCATAACGTCTACGGGCATGTAAGGACACTCCTAAGGAGCAAATATTTTGTCAGTTTTGCTCTTTCTCGCTTAGTTTTCGAGATAAGGGCCATTTTAAGAAGTGGATAATTTTAATAAAAAATTTTCGAGGGCCCAAGACCCCACCAAGTTCCATTTTTGAATAGACATAACCTTTTTATTGGGGTATTATATGGTTAGGGGTTGTCAAAATTTTCATCAAATGTTCTCTATCTCTCTTAGTTTTAGAGATATGGACCATTTTAAAAAATCGGGAAGAAAAGAAATAGCGCCATTTTTAAAACTTCGGATATATCGATGGCGCCATTTGCCGGGTAATAACAGAAACATGAAAATATTATATTTTAACAATAAATTACGTAAAATTAACGAATAATTTCTTAAAAATTAGTTAAAAATCATTTTAAAAATGAACACCCAAAATTAGTTAAAATACTTAGGATTTTTAGTATTGTGTTAAATGAAGATAACTAAAATCTTTGTTCATCTAAAAATTTCAACTAAAAATTTGTTAAAAATTAGCCAAATCGATTGAAACCTTTTTGACAGATTTTTTTACTGACGTATTATTTTAAGTATATGAAAATCTTCATAATTTCTATGAACCGCTTTTTAATGAAACTTTTTTGTTAGCTGTATGAAATTTTTAATAAATATTTTGAAACTGCTGTTAAAACTATGAAAAACTGCATAAAATCAATGAAAAGTTTCAATGGACCAATTCCAGCGAAATTTCATTGATTCAATGTGGCAATTCATAGAGGAATTTTATATAAAAAAAATGTATTTTAAGAATCAGGAGGATTTCTTATACGGTAACGTTGCCATAATTAAACGAGTTCTTTAAAATAAATATCCAGGAAGTCTAAGTGGTTTTCTACGGAAGAGTCCTCACAATTCGAGTAATATTTCTATAAAAGAGTCTTTCGAATGTTAGGGATGAATTTCTTAAAATCTAAAAGCTATCGTAATAAATTGCTGTTAGAATCTTAAAATTTTTTAAAGAAATTGTTAGAGATTTTATTATGAAATACACTCAAAAAAGTCTGACAGTTACTATATGGCAGTTGTTTGCAAGGTTGGTTACCGTTATCGTTATAATACCGTTATCGCTAAAATACCGTTTCAAATTGAATACCGTTACCGTTATCGATACCTCTAAAAAATTTCTAAATACCGTTATCGTTACCGTTATTTTTATGGGTAGTTACCGATATTTTACCGGTATTTATTATTTTATATAAAAATTACAATTTTTTTATTTTATAATCTTGAGTGTTTTTTTTTTTTTACAAAAAATTTATAAATAATAATTTTACTTATTAAAACTACCAGTATTGAATTTATAGCTAAAAATCTGTATTTTCAGTACTTAAAATTAAAAATATGCCATGTTTGTACTTGTTTTTATATGTTTTTAACATAATTTTTAATACCGGTACGTACCGGTATTAAATACCGTGACCTTTACCTTTGCCTAAACAAACGAAATCTGATACCGTTACCGTTGCCCTTACCGTTATTCGTTTCGGTAACCAACCTTGGTTGTTTGTGTAGTAATCAGTAGTTGTTGTTTTTAACAGTAATTACAGTTGTTTTTCTATAGAAAAAAGCAAAACAACTGACGGTTGTTTAAGAAAACAACTAACGAAAAGTACTGTAATTTCGTAACAGTTGTTTAAATCAGTTATTTTTAATATCATAATAAATAACTACCAAAACAGTATTTTTACAGTAAACAGTAGTTTTTGTTAGTTATTTAAAAAATAAAAAATTTCGTTGAATTTTTTTTAATTGTAAAAATTCTTTTTTATATTTGTTACTATTGATATATTACTAGTTTGCAAATAAAAATCAGAAACTTTTATTGAATCTCCAATGCATAAAAGCATAATAACTGCAGAACGATTTGGAATTTTTACTTCGAATTTTAAATAGGCTGAAGTAATAACACATATTTTTGTAATCTAGAGAAAAAAATTATTTTTTTTTATTAAAATATACTTTCATAAACAAAAGGAATTGACTGTAAAGAACAGTAGTTTTTAGCGATTTTGTCAGTTGTTTTGAAATTTTTGTAGTAAAAATTTATCAGTTAATTTAACGACATTGGTAGTTATTTTTAATGCATTTGTTAGTTATTTTTCAACAGTTGAAAATAACAAAAGTTTTAGTTATTTTAAAGGTAAAATACCTTTGTCGCCTTTTTAACTGCATATACCTTTGTTTTAACTGTCATTTTCAGTAGATTCTACCGACAAACTTTTGTGAGTGTAGTCCTCAGAATCCGAAATATTTTTCATAAAAGTAAATCCCTATAATCCTAAAATTACACATATTGTAAGATACAATTCGGTAGATATTTTCAAAATATATATATTGAGATAAATACACAAAGGAAATTTTGCTGGACGAGTTCCTATGGAATTTTTCAGTAAACAAATGAAGTTTTCTTCACAAAGTAAATGAAAAATTTCTTAAATTTGATGAAAAAGTTTTATATATTTTATGAATCCCGATTTAATAAAACTTTTTCATTGAAACTTTTATTGTATATAAAATGAAATTTTTCACAACATTTTTGAAATATTCTTTAATGCACTCAAAAGTTTGAATGGAAGAGTTCAAGTGCAACATCATTAGTTTTATGCAAAAATTCATTAATATCATGCATATAATACTTTTAGTGTAGTGCTGAAAGTTCAGAATAAATTTTAGGTTTTTCTTTGGATATGTTTACTTTTGCATTTTTTACTTTTTAAAAAGAAGCAAAACTCAAGAAATTCGTCATATTAATTAATTTGCTACTTTCTTTCACACGAAGATGGAGGACAGATAAAAGGTGGTGAGAGATGAAGAGCTTCCAATATATACTATATTAAAATAAAAGTATAATTTAAGTTTTTTAAATCCATCCAATAAAACGAATATTTTGATAATCAGAACTAAAGACGACTTTTATGTTAAATATAACTTAGGTATGTAAGAAATTTTGTTTGAAAATTTTTTACTTAAGTGAAATTTTAGAACAAATTAATTTTTAGTTCTGGCACATAATCGTTTGTTTAAAAAAGTACAAAAGGTTTTCGTTACTTCCGTAAAATTACTCAATTTCTGTCTAAGCCGAATTTTTCACACTAATATGAATTTTTTCACACAAAGGTAATCAATACGAAGGTGGTCACAATATTCTCAGTGGAACAATAAGTGGGCAAAAATGGGTTGACAAGTGGTTAATTAAAAATTTTTCGGCTGATATAGCAACCCTATTGATTAAACGTGACGTATGAGTAATAAACAAAATTAAATTAACCGATCAATTTTTAATCCAAAAATTTCAAAACGATTGACAAAATTGTTTTTTACAGTCAATTCTTTTTGTTTATAAAAGTATATTTTAATTAAAAAAGAATAATTTTTTTTCTTTCGATTACAAAAATATGTGTTATTACTTCAGCCTATTTAAAATTCGAAATAAAAATTTCAAACCGTTATTATGCTTTTATGAATTGGAGATACAATACAAGTTTCTGATTTTTATTTGCAAACTAGAAATATATCAATAATAACAAATATAAACTAAACAAGAATTTTTAAAATTCAAAAACATTTTTTATTTTTTAAATAACTACAAAAAATAACTGTTTACTGTAAAATTACTGTTTAGGTAGTTGTTTATTATATTAAAAATAACTGCTTTAAACGCCAGTTATGAAATTACAGTACTTTTCGTTTGTTGTTTTATTAAATAACCGTCATAAAAGTTGTTTTGAATTTTTCTATAGAAAAACAACTGTAATTACTGTTAAAACAACAACTACTGATTACTACACAACTTTTTTTGAGTGTACTTATTTCAGAAAGCTTTCAAAAACCAAATTTAAACAAAAAAATATTGAATAGTTTAGAATTAGGCTTCACCTTTCTCCTGATTAAGTGTGTCGCACTTACCCTATAGAAAATAATTTTGTAACTTTTTTAGATTGTAAAGTATTTAATTTTAAAGAAAAAAAATTGCAGCAATAATAAATAACAAATTTTTAATATTTTATTTTTCTAAAACATATGTTTTGACTGTATGTAATTGTTTTTGGTTCATTTGAATTAGGTTCAAGATTAGGTTTGTTTTATTTTCGAATTTTATATAAATATTCCATACCAATTTAAGTTTTTATAATACTTTTAAGTAGGTATAAATTTAGCTGCTTAAAAATTAAGTAGTTATAGAAATACTACCAAGTCGTAGCAATTACCCAGCAAAAATAAATGGAATAACTTCTAAATGAATCACTTCCTTCATTACATCACAAAGAATTACTCCCTTAGGAATGGGTTTTAAGCAACATCTAATGGTGCAATAAATATATGCTAGTCAGAAGTTCTTTTTCATGGGTGATAAGAAGTAACTATTTTGTATGGGGGTTGCATAGGAACCTGCTGGCACAGAAATCAGAGGGTTGCGGGTTCGAATCCCACCAGGTGGAAAAAATTTTTCGAACTTTTTTTACACAATAACTTTTTGTAGTTTTCACTGTAAAATTTTTATTTATTTTTATTTTTATACACTCAATTAATTTTTGAAACGATTTAAAAATTTCTTTTTTTAATTTTCTATTAATTTTTAATGGAATTTTATGGAAATATAAAAATTCTAAATAAAAATGTAATTCTTCAAATATTTTTTGTTAAAATACCAAAAAGGTAAATATTACAATTTTGTTTGTATTTAAAAAATTGTAATTTAAAAAAATCCATTTTGATAAAATTTTTACTAAATGTATTTATTATTACACTAACAGAAAAAAATCCTATAAACATTTTAGTTAAAACTACTAAAAATAAGTTAAAAATTACCTTGCAGAAAAAACTATTTTTTGTCTACTAATTTGCTGCAAAATTTTTTGCGGATTTTATCACGTTAATTTGTTATTTTTAATTAACTAAAAGTTAACTTAAATGTAACTAAAATTTTGTAAATTTAACAGTTTTATTTTTCCTATTCTTATCTTATTAGTATTTAGCAAAAAAAAATGTGCAGTTTTTCTGCAATATCATTTTTAATTAATTTTTAGTAGATTCTTCTCATATTTTTACTGTATTTAGAAAACGACAAACTTTATTTTGAGTTAAGACAGTAACTTGAAATATCTTCATTATTTTTAAAAAAAATTTGTTCAAAATTTTTTCAAAAATTTACTTTTGTCGATCCAAGGTACACGCACCCAATTTTAGGGCCTCCTATAAACTTATCTGTAACTTTGACTAGTTTAAAATGATCATTAGGCAAAATAAAAAACTTCATAGAAGAAGACTCTACAGTAAAACAACAAATAGGTGAAAAATGCAAAGTTCCAAGGTACACGCGATCCAAGGTACACGACATTACCCTACTTTACTGTATTTTATGACAGTTTTTTAATGTATTCTTTTAGAATTGCTTAAAAAACAATGGATATGTCGTCTCTCTTACACAAAGAATTGTGTAATAAGTATATATAAAATTAATAAAATTGTTAATTTTTATTTTATTAAAAAGATGGTCGTTAATTTATAGAAAACAGTGTTGACAAAGTACAATTCGAATAGTGCCGGCATTTCAACAAAAACCGTGCTCTCCCAGTACAATTTTTTTTGTAACGTCGGCAATTTCTACCTTGGTATATTCCATTCATTACATGTCCAAATTACTTGTACATTTACTTATTTCCTCATGGTCGATTTATTTAATAAATAATCTTAAAATCTAATTTTTAAACAAAATAATCGATTTTATAGTAAATATTCGAGAATAAGCCTTAATTATATTAATTTTGTTTTTACATCGCCACTTAATGGTGGTTTTACAAAAGAATTAAACTTCATTTGTGGCAATGACATCATGGGAGGTAGAAGATTACTTTGATAGGTATAATGAGGAAGAGCCTGCCGTTGGTGGGCAAATTCGTATGTATGGTATTTGTTGTGATGTGATGGTGTTTCAAGTGTATTATGTAAATGTGTAGCGTATTGGTGTGTGTGACGTTGTTTTGTGGGTAAATTTGTAATATGTCCATGATGTATCTCAGGATAGGCATCAGATTTTTGATGATATATTATCGGTGGTATTTGAACCACTATCGGTATACCCTCTTCATTGATTTCATATTCGTTTTTTTTTGTATCTAATAGATTAACAATAATCGGAGCTTGTATGGCTTTCACTGGAATTGTGGGAAATTTTTTAAGTTTTCTGTATTTATTGTGGGGAAGTATTTTCTTGTGTTCTAATTTGTTGTCATGTTGTGTAGTAGGAGTAGTTTTGTGTAAATGTTCAGACATTGTTTGTGTTGTTGGTGTGGTAGATTTGCCATTAAATATTTCCGGTTCCTCTGTTGGATAATTATTGTCATATTGATGTGTTGCGGAGGAATCCACTGGTATGTATTCAATATCTTCTTTATCATCAACTATTTGTCGAACAAAACGTGCCCGTTTTGGTTCTTCATCACTTATTTTATTGGTATATATTGTAGGAGCCTGGTGTTTTTCTTCTTTATGAACAGGTCTGATATTATCATCATCCACGTGTAAATGTACAGCATGACGAAACTCTTCTCCTAAGTATTTTAACCAAAATTTATCATCTACATTACCAGTTGTAATGATGCGCATAGTATGACCTCTACTTCTGCCATGTTGACCATTGTTGTGTTGTTGCTTTGCTACATCTATAACATCATATTTTGGGGATGCTATATTTTTATGTGAAGATGTTGATATCTAAATTCAATGTAATAAATTGGTTTAAATATATATTTTTCATTTATAATTTTACTTTACTTACATTTGGTATTGCCGTTGTTAGCCATATTAAGAGTAAAATATTAAATTTCGAATGTGTACCATATTGCGGCATTTTTGTGCTTTAATCTTTGTTTCATCATTCTAACTGAACTAATTGACTTATCTTAAATCTCTTAAATATCACAATAATCGTTTCTCCACAGAATAATGTGCTGATTTTGCATTTATGGTGCAAATACGTGATATATATTTTAAATTGTTATTTAATGGCTTCAAACGTTTTGAAATTTTAAAAATATATTGCTTTAGATTATATTATTAAAAATTCCGTGAATTCTTTACTGAATTAAAAAAAAATCATAAAAAAGCATAAAAATTACATATAAATTTACAAAATGTAATCTTGAGAACCCGGTTGTAAATTGAATTAATTACCTTTAAAAAACATTTAAAACGTAATCCATCCATTTCGTATACTTCACATTGCAACTTTGTTCCGCGTACGTTACCTAGTGTCTTGACATGCAATAAAATGATAGCAAGCAATTGTCAAAATGATCTCATCTCAAGTGAAGACACTCAATTTCAATTTTATTGCAACATCATGATATCGCTGACATGCAAGCAGCTCTTGCAATGATGCTTGCCATCAAATGTCACTTTTCGTTTTAATTTTTATGTTGTAATAAAAAAATAACAGAAAGTTTGGTAAAAAAGAATAGGAATGATTTCAATAATTGTTATTTGTAGATAAAGATTAATTTTTGATAAAATTTTGTGTTTTTCGAAGAAAAATCTATGATATTTCTTAGCCATGAAATGGTTCTCCACCACTTTGCAATTGATATCATTTTGACGTTTCATTTGAAGACACCGGGTTACCGCGGGTATGTCAACATTTTGTGTGGATTGTTATTGCGTCAGGTATATTAAAGTTCGCGCCAGTACCTGTGGTTACGACGTGGATAGATGTTGTGTGTAACTACGATATGGGATACTTTCCAGAAAAATCTTGGTAATGGGTGCTCATTACTAATACGAGGATTAATCAATAAGTCCGTGACTTTTTGAATGAAACACAGTTTTTTTAGCAAAAAAGTTTTTAATTTTCAACATAGTCCCCTTTTAGCTCAATACTATTTTATTCCTTCCAAAAAATAGGATTTCTCGAGGTCCTCTTAAAATAGGCATTTGTTTGAGCAATAATTTCATCGTTGGAGCTAAATGTCTTTCCACCGAGACATTTCTTTAGGTTTGGAAATAGGAAATAGTCACTGAGTCCGTTAATACGCATTGTGGATGACCAACGCCAAATACTTCTTGGAAGTTGTCACATGATTGCGCCCATCTTGCGGATGGTTTTCTATAACCCAAGTGATAAATTAAAATTGAAACCACATAAAGAAAGTGTTTATTAAAAAAGTGATGTGACAAAGAAAAACTAAATAACCAGTGTAAATGATTTGGCTTTTGTAATTTTGTTTTGTACAAAAAACCAGCTGGTTTTTGCTCAGTCTAATCAGTAGGGCAAGGAATTTCATGCACTTAAAAATGGAAAATATGCGCCTAAAATATGCGGCTAAAAAAGAAAAATATGCATTAAAAATATAAGAAATATGCACTAATAACTATTATTTTTGCAAAAATAATGCAATTTAAAACTTAAAAATATATTTAAGTTAGTTATTTTGCAAACAGACACGGAACTCGAAGATTTTCCATAGGTCAATAAGGTTTTTAAGATTGTTTATTTTGATTGAATCAAAATATAAAAATTTGAATTTTTTATATTTTTTTACAAAATAAAAAATGCTCCTAAAAATTAAAAATATGCACAAATATGCATTAAAAAGCACAAAATATGAATTAAAAAGGCACCAAATATGCATTTAAAGTCAAAATATGCAAAAACATGCATTTATGACAAAATATGCAAAAATATGCCATTTTGTTCTAAATTTGATTATTCGGATAAATATTTAGTCCATATTAGTTTTGGACTATCGACAAAAAACATGAATTTGCATGAAATTCCTTGCCCTACTAATCAGTATTATATATAGAGCAGGTTGGCCGATTTTTCACAAATTGACAAACCGGTTTTCAAAAAAGTCGATTTTTGAAAACACTGTTTATTCTCCTGAATTAACCTTCTAACCGGCCTAAGCTTTTTTGTAATGAAATTTATACCATGTGTTCCTCACGAAAAATAAACAATATGTTCTTTTACAAAATTTTTTTTCGTTGCCTACTTTAGGCGATATGGGCCAAAATAGTTTAAAGGTGAATCTCGATAACTAGCAAATAAAAATTACTAGATTTAGGCACAAATTACTCCTCTTACCAAGATGTAGTTGCAATAAAAAAATTACATTTTTTGTGCTGTTACTTAAGAGGATGTAGCGATTTTCGTTTTTCGAAAAACGCGAAATTGAGCGAAAATGCACCAAAACTTCTATATATATTATTCAAACTTTTAAACTTTGCTACCTATACCAAATATTATCTTTTTACCAAATTTCAGAAAAATCCGTCCATTCGTTTTGAAGTTAAGGCGATGTCCTTTAAAGGTATCCTTATGGAATCCTGTGCGTCCTTGGACCAAAGTAAGGAACTTTTTGCATAGACTAAGCTCCAATCTTACTTCATGGTCACTATCAATTGTTTAAGTCAATTTAAATATCTTTTTAAGATTTTTGAAAATCTTTGCTGTTTTAAAATATTTAATTTTTGAAATTTTACGAAATTTTATCTTTGACACTTTCTCGCTTCCAAACCGTGCATTGTATACAAAAAAAATCTTCATTAAAATTTAATAAATTTTGTTTTCTGTTGAAAAAGGATAATTTCTTATTGTTAAATACTCCTTTGGCGAATTTCTGGTCAATTTAATATACCCCGCCTGGAGGCGGGCTTGCCGGTTAGAGGGTTAAGAAATCGTGCGAATTTTTCAAGGAAAATTTGCCAAAGACCTGTACCCAAATAAGATTTTAGTGCCTTTTTTATTATCGCACAGTGCCCTTTAGTGGAGATATTTACAACCAAAGTCGAAAAGTTAACCCGCTGAAATTCTTCAATGTATCCAGATTTTTCAAAATTATAAAAATTAATTTTAATTTTTTTTCCAATTTTTGTTTTGTGAGATTTTGAAATCAATGAAAGCAAAAACTCTGTGAAGTATTTATCAGGAGAATATCCTGATCAAGAAAAATAGCAGTTTTTGGAAAAAAGTACTTATTATGTTAATTCCTAATAAGAAAATTGGCCTCGAACAAGAATTAATAGATTTTTACTAGAGCTGATTTATAGGAAGAAGAAAACATTTTTATTGAAAAATTTAACAGACACAAAATTATTTTTTCGACCTATCAATTAAAAAGGTCGAAAAAATAATTTTTATTTTTAAATAAAAACTAAAAACCAACAACATAGAAAATTTTAAATTTTTTAGTAATTTTTTTAGCATGCTAATTATTTAGGAAAAAAATTTTCTGATTTTAGCAGATTAAGTTGTTATTTTCTCTTAACAAAAAATTTAACTCAAAAACAACTAAAATTCTTTTTATTAGTAAAGTCCCTACGGGGAAAGGGACCGGTCCCAGATGACACGCACGATAGGTCCCAAGGGGGCGTAGACCGGTCGTTGATCGGTCTTTTTGTTTGAAAGAGACATATCACTTTAACATGGTGTTGTCATTGGACATTAAGGTGGTGTGTCTAAAAATAGATTTTCAAATAAACTAATAAAAAATTAAGAATTAAAAATTATCTACTTGGCGTCGAAGTAGGGCTCGATAACACAACCTCCTGCTTGTAAGGCAAACGCTCTACCGTCTGAGCTAATGTTGCTTATGCGCTTAACTTTACCATATATTTTTCGTTTCTGTTCAAATAAAAAAGAAAAAGAAAAACAAACACTACAAGCAAATAAAAAAATGCAAAAGAAAAAAATAGAAAAGAAAACAACACTAACACACACACAGATATAGTGGAAGTGCCTTCATTATGCCCCCGATTCACCGGTCACGGGGTAGGTCCTTCAATGGCAGTTGACTCGTTTTTTGCGTTGGCCATAATTAAATTAAAAAAATCAATTAAAAATTAGAAAATTACCTCAAAAACTCTGATAATATAAATAAGAATTTAAAAAATTGTCCTTAAGTTAAAAAGAAAATTAAATGAAATACCAATTGCTAAAACTAAAACAGCTTTAACATTAAAAACGTTGAAAATACAAAACTTAAAATTTTTTAGCAAAAAATAATAAAAAATTTAAAATAAGAGCTAAAATAAGCAAATCGTAAAAAAATAAAGTTCAAAATAAATAAAAGAGTAAAATAAATAAAAAAATATTTTGAAAAATATTCCGCGAATTTTGTTTTTTATTTCGGTATCGGTCAAGTTTTTTTAAAGCAACAGTGAAAGTAACGAATCAGAAAATACTTAGAAAATTAATTCATTCTCTTTGGTTCATATTTGTACTAATTTAGTAATATGCCTTCGGTTGACCGGTCACGGGATAGGTCCTTGGAGGGCAATTGACTCCTCATTCCCCGTAGGGGTGTTTTTTTCAATATTAATTGCATTTGGTCTATAGACCAACGAATAAATTACGTTAGATGTGAAAATGTATAATTGTTGAGTTTTCAACGTTGATAGTTATCCGTGTTGAAAGTTAACGTGCATACGAAAAGTAATGTGTCAGTTTTCGTCTTAAACGTGTTTTTATGCACTTTGAGTTTTTTTATGAGTTAACGGATATAGTTAATTCGAAAACACAGCTATTGTAATTAATATGCATTTTTATTAATTTTAAGTAGGTTTGAGGTTAAGAAGAAGAATAAACATTATTTTAAAGTTATAAACACATTATTAATTTGCAAACTAGAAACTAGATCTAGTTTCTGCCTTTTTTTATGGTCAGGCTTCATCAGTGATTTTCCATTTAATTGTATTATTGTATATATTTTATTGACAGATTGTCTCTATATGATAGTTTTACCAACAACCTGTCGGCTGTAGGAATCGAACCCATGCACTCCTACATTACAAACGTAACTATACTAGAGTTCGACAGCTTAGCCATCTCACCCACGTAAGGCCTTGCCCATAGTGTGGCTAATTAATAGTTTTCTTTCCTATTCAACTTTCTGTCATTGTTTTTACTCTCAGAAGGGATCAAACATACACACAAACATTCTACTTTAGATTTTTTGTTTATCTTCTTATCTCCTCCTTGTCACCTTTTTTTTATTTAACAGTTTTATATTTGCTGTTCCTATGTTACTAATATGTAGCAAAAATAATCTATTTCAGTAGTTTTTTCTGCAAGCTAATTTTTAATTAATTTTTAGTATATTAAGGGAATTATGTAGGCAGAATCAACTGCAAATGACAGTTAAAATGACTTTATTTGCAGTTAAAAAGGTGTGGACTACATTTGCATTTAAATTAACTACAATGTGAAGTTATTTTTAACTGTTAAAAATCAACTGACAAATGTAGTAAAAACAACTACAAATGCAATTAAAACATCATACATGGAAATTATTGTAAAATTATACAAACAACTGCAAATGTAGTTAAAATAACATAAATAAAAAAATAATTAATTTAATAAAAACAAATTAATGTAAATACTCTTGGTTTTATTCTCGAATATAGTAGTATACAAACCGTATTTGGCCCACAGGGCTTGGTTTATAAAAATATTTTGAAATAAAAAAGTCTCGAAAGCAGAAAATCAAAATTTACACTTAATATTACTTTTATTTACTTGTTAAGATATTGTTCTAGATGTCCGTCTGTGAGGGATGAAATATTGTTTTGCTTCCTTTTTTTCTCCAGGTAGTAGGGGATGAAAATATAATATAACTAAAAGAAAATAAATAAAATATTTTTTAATATTCCCGTAAATAAATTTATACTTCATATTATTAAACTTACCTTATTATTTTAATTATTAAATAAAATATATAAAATTTTCCGTATTACGCGCCTTCACTCTTTAGCGTTGTTTTACGACTAAGACAATCCTACGAGGAATGAGGAGTCAATTGCCCTCCAAGGACCTATCCCGTGACCGGTCAACCGAAGGCATATTACTAAATTAGTACAAATATGAACCAAAGAGAATGAATTAATTTTCTAAGTATTTTCTGATTCGTTACTTTCTCTGTTGCTTTTAAAAACTTGACCGATACCGAAATAGAAAACAAAATTCGCGGCATATTTTTAAAAATATTTTTTTTATTTATTTTACTCTTATTTTAAATTTCTATAATTTTTTTTTAAGACATTTTAAGATTTGTATTTTCAACGTTTTTTAATGTTAAAGCTGTTTTAGTTTTAACAATTGTTATTTCATTTAATTTTCTTTTTAACTGAAGGGGAATTTTTAAAAATTTTATTTATATTATCAGAGTTTTTGATATAATTTTTAAATCTTTAATTGATTTTTTCATTTAATTATGGCCAATGAAAAAAACGAGTCAACTGCTATTAAAGGACCTATCCCATGACCGGTCAATCGGGGACATAATCAAGCACTTCCACTATATTTGTGTGTGTGTTAATGTCGTTATCTTTTCTATTTTTTTCTTTTGCATTTTTTTTTTTATTTGTTTGTGTTTTCTCTTTTCTTTTTTATTTAAACAGAAACGAAAAATATATAACTTTACCATCAGCGAGGAATCATGCACAAGCAACATTAGCTCAGACGGTAGAGCGTTTGTCTTACGAGCAGAAGGTTGTGTTATCGAGCCCTACTTCGACGCCAAGTAAATTATTTTTAATTCTTAATTTTTTATTAATTTATTTGAAAATATATTTTTAGACACACCACCTTACGTGTCACAAGGTGTCTAAATTGTGGCAATTGGTCATTTCCAATGACAACGACATGTTAAAGTGACGCGTCTCTTTCAAACAAGGAGAGGTCTCTGCCCCCTTGGGACATATCCTGCGTGTCACTTTGGACCGGTCCCTTTCCCAGTAGGGAAGAGAAAGCATGTTCTTCTCATATTCTTTCGCTAGAAATTTATAATCAAGCTCTTCGTACACATGCTCTTATTTCTTCGTACACATACAATTGAAGTATTTATAACAAAATTCAAAACAACTGCATAAAATAAATGTTACTACAATGTAGTAGTTTTTGTAGTTTTTTTTTTAAATAACTGTCAAAAACATTGAAATATTTTGCTCTAAGTAAATTAACTGCAATTGTAGTTAAAATTACTACAACCGCATTGCTACACAAATAACTGTCATGTAGGAATTGCAGAACTTTTCTGAGTGTACTTTTAACTAAATTATTTACAGATTTTTCTCTACTAGTTGCTAGATATATTGTAAAACTCCTTGTGTACTATTCTTTTGAAAAATCTCATTTTATTGTACCTAATCATCCGCTATTTCGATTATATTAATTTTTATTAATTTAAATTTTTTAAAAAGTTTTTTGAATTTAAATAATTCGATAGAGTATGGAACAATATTAAAATTCACGTTTTATAGTTTGAAAACTGTATTTATTATAAAAAAAAATGAAAATTGATAATTTAGAAAAACATTTTAGAAATACTATAATTATGGAACAGACATGACGGCAAACATGCATGTGTAAGGCCATCCAATTTTACACATATTCGTGATAAAATTAACGCATTTTATTGTTCAGTAACCATCATAACTAAAAATAAAAAAAAAACGTAAAATGTTGTAGTAATTTATATAAAAAATAATTTGATTTTATTAACAACTAATTATTTACACAATATAACTAATTTATTTATGGCTATGAATTCTTAAAACTAATTTTAATCCTAAATTTTAATCCTAAATTCAATATGGAGGAGGAGGTGCAAATGCCGGAGCAGGGGCAGCAGTACGATAATTTGGTACATATGAATATGAACTATCTGTTGGTTCCTCAGCAAACAATTTTTGAAAATGACCATCAATTAGAGTTTTTAAAAGTGATTTAGTTTGATAAACTTGCTCTTTGCTAGGATCTACAAGAGCACCACCCTGGTGCGTGGAAGCTTCTATAAAATCTGGATGTCTA
This sequence comes from Leucophora obtusa, assembly GCA_949987735.1. Classification (NCBI taxonomy): domain Eukaryota; kingdom Metazoa; phylum Arthropoda; class Insecta; order Diptera; family Anthomyiidae; genus Leucophora; species Leucophora obtusa. Next base: position 211,557,142 of record OX465297.1, read on the forward strand.
TTTACTATATCGGCAATAATTTGATCTAACTGGGCATATGATGCTTGTTGTGGAACATAGGGATTGTAGGTTGAACCTACTATGGGAGAACTAATTAAAGTTGGAGGTGCTGCAACATAACTATAAGGAGCACCTACATATTGTTGAGGAGCTGGATCAACATCAAATCGACTGCTAATGCTAGAAAATGGCCTGGGTAAAGCATCATAATTAGGATTAACTAGTGGTGGAGCATATGATTCAAAAGTATAACCAATAGGTGGGGTTGGGCTGGCCAGTTGATGATTCAATATTAAACCACAATCATAATTAGCGGCACTACGTTTGGTATGAGTTGAACAAATGGTGTTATCACTCTCCTTCAAAGCATCATCATTGGATGTTTCATCATTATTTACATTTTCTAAAGTTTCTCTAGTATTTTCTTTAGTCATATTGGTAGTATAGTCCCTTTCTGAAATTTGCTCTTGCTCCTCTGGTTGTTGACAACGATGACTGAATTGACATTGACCTCTCTTAAAGTTAGGATCTAGAGTCTCTGGCATAAATTGTATAATTTCCGGTAGAGTCAAGTCCATTTGTTCACGTTCTTTTTCAATTAAATCATATTCACCCTTTATATCACGTTTATTTCTCAAATGCGGTGGTATCAAAAATTTTCTTAAATTCTCCAAGGGTCGTCGACTTACAGGAGTAGTTGGTTTCGGTGTTTTAGGTGTTTCTCCAAAAAATTTAAAATTTTCTGTTCGCGACTTTAAACTTTTGTTATATTGTTTTACCAAACGTTCTGAACGTTTTGCGTTATAATTTTTACGTGGACGTAAAAAAATATTCGATATATCGCGTTTATTGCGAGATTTATTTACAATAGATTTTGGTTGATCTAAAGGTTGAAAAAATATGGCCAAAACTTTTGATGTTGATGGCATATTTTTTCTTATACTATTTGAGTGTTGATAACTTGGTGCATTTCGTATAGCACGATTTTCTGGTGATACATACCTATCTTCGTAATTTCGCGAAGCTATACAACGATTACAACCGCAGATTTTGGATGATGGCCCAGAAGAGGCAATGCAATCTAAAAAAAAGAAAATATAATTTAAATCAATACAAAGGGAAAACTGAAATCGAGTTTCAATTAAAATATTTGTTTATTCAATTAAAATTTTTTTTGAGTTTGCAGCGATAAAGAAATTTGCAATATCAACTAAACTTTTTGGAAAAAATTTAATTTAAATTTTTTGAACTAAACTTTTTATTATATGAATCTTAAAGAATTTCAATTAAAATTTTTTAAATATAATTATAATCGCAAAAAAATGTTTCCAAACTCTTTGAAATCAGTTCAGATTTATAATTAAATTTTAAGTATGTACGCTATGGTGTAATGGTTAGCGCATAAGGTAGCGGGTTCGATACCCAGCGACCGCAACATCATACATATCGCAGCGTCCTCCTTCGGTGTTCCCATAGCCCTTACTTAATTAGGAAATAGAAAATTTCTGAAGGAAGGAAAATGTAAGTCAAAGATGCTACTAAGTGCTGACTGTAGTTGCGGTCCTAAATTTGTTCAAATGTGAATTGTAGGGGAGGGTTGGGGCAACAAAATTGAAGTGTGCGGTAGGCCCCTATGGTCCAAATTGCCCATTTGGATTATTCGAAGTTGGTGAAAAAGAATTCCTTTTCTCGACTATACTTGTCAGCGAATGGGGGTTTAGGAAGTACATTTTTTGTGATAGGGTAGAGGGGGGATCCTTCGCCACTTTTTTTAAAGCCCTGTCATTTCTTAACCCCTAATTATTTTTCAAAATTATTTTAAAATTGAAGATCTACATATCTTGGCTTTAATTTCTATGATTTTTATTCTAATTATTTGCATATTTTCTATTACTTTTTTAATGATTTTCAAAGTAACCCAAATCGGCGTAACTGTCCCAAACTTAGGGGAGATACAAGTTAATCAAAAAAATTTGTTAATACGGCAAAGTCAATTTTTTAATGACTGAAATAAATAATTTGGAATAAATTCTTTAAGATATGTGATTCTTTTTAATCAATAAATCTCCACTATATTAAAAAAATAATAATTTAAAACTATAATATGATTCTTCAAAATTACAAAAAACTGAATAATTAATATAAATTTAAGAATGAACACGATTGTTCTAATTTACTACTAAACATATTTTATACATAGTATATAAAAGTCTTATAGATAATTTTAGGCAGGAATGCACCAACTCTTTGTAGCTCCAGACGCCTTCTGGTGATTGTGCCCCAGAGACAGGCACTAACATAAAATTAATATTTTTTTCACAATTTTTAAGCATTTATTAAAATCAAATTATTATTTGAAAGCTTAGGATCATAGGTCTAACATAATGAAAAATTATTTTTGTTATCACACGATTTGAGGAAGTTATTGCAAAATGTTGCTTTCAATTACTTTTTGAAGCACCCCAAAAAACGCAAAAACACGTTTGTGTGCGACCACCTGTGATGTAAAGTCGTCAAAGTGAATGTCAAGGAAAGATAATTGAAAAATGCACAAAATATATTTTTTCCATTTTTTTGTTATCTCCCTTAACATCGGAGAAAAATGGGATTAGTGTATGTGCCCCACTGGCAAAGGATCCTCCCCCCCCCCCCTCTACCCTATACCTACAATACTATTCGGTAGAAGATCACGAATATAAAAGTTGCTTCAGCCGAAAATGTTTGGTCGGCAAAGAGTTAAAGCAATATTTTTATTTTGATAAATTCAGCCTAAATTCGATTAAATATTTGTTTTTATAGAAACACTTCTTTTGTTCAAAATCGTTTTTACAGAATAATAACCTCTTTAACAAATCTAGATGTTTGAATACATAAGGATATTTTGTTTGAAGAAAAATTCTCTGTTTTGCAAACTTTTGAACATTTCCTTCTACAGAGATTCCTAGATTCCAGAGCTTCGAAGATTTAATTCATTCATCAAGTTTTTTAATTCTGAATTGAAATTTAATGAACTAAATTCGAAACGAACAATCATCTCATTTGACCCCGTTCAATTATTATTTGAAATAATTAATTCAATTGTAACAGTTCGTTTTATTAAATCAAATGAATTAATATATTTCCCGCAACCGTTCAGTGATTTAAAAGAAACACATATTTTTCGTTCAGTACCCAGCGAAATTGTCGGATGCAAAGAACCGGTTTCAGAACAACTTGGACTTGCATGCAACCTGTTTTCCAATACTTTATGTTCTATCATCGTTGATTTTTATTTGAGTTTGTCCCAAAAGCAACATGTTCTTTCCCTCTAAACTAGAACAGGTTGCTTTGGAACCGGTTCTAGAATCAGTTATAGAACTGGTTCTGCGATAGTTAAGCCCAGGAATAAGTTCTAGAACCTGTTCCATAGAACCGGTGGCAAAAAGACCTGTTCTAGAACAGATTCAGAGGTAACCAGTTCAAAAAAAATTTTGCAGGGGTAATTTAAAAATATTTTTTCCTTCAATGATTTAAAATCAATTTACCGTTGAGTTTATAAGAAACAAGAAAAGCTCACGTTCAACAGTGTTAATCCTAAATTGGCCAGATGCAATACAATGAGCTAAATGAGTGTATAAAATGTTGTAGTTATTTTTTGGTTCTCTTTTATGAATTATTTGTAATATGTATACAATATTTGTGATATGTCTAGCTAATTCAGGCTTTAATCTGTTCACACAAAAAGTTAATAACCTAAAATGTCTAATTAAAAAATTGTTTAAATTAAATTTGTTTTTAATAAAATTTGTTTTTAAACAAATATTTAATTGGATCATTGAAATATTTGAATTGTTTGAATTAATGTTATACAATTTTTAGTAATTAATGCTATCATTAATGCTTGTCTGAACGGCTGACAAATTGAAGGAATTCGTTTGTCCGTTCTATTTATGAAGGCTGATTGCGGTCGCCATTGACTTAATTTTTTTTTAATTTGTTAAAAAGAATTGTTACAATTGAATTTACACATCTTTAAATCATCATTGCAGGTAAAGCCTTTTAATTGAATGAATTGACTTGGTTACAAATGAAGTGAATTCATTCGGTCACTTTAGAACCGATTTTTGGCGATTTCATAAAAAAATTCTTCAAGTTTCTGCTATATTCTAAATAATATATCCTTCAGAAAGAATTTCAAATTCAAAAATTTTTCGAACAAAATTTTCAGATTTTGTACATTTTTTTCTATAAACCTTTTTGAGTTGCCACACATTTTCCGCAAGCTAAATTTAAAAATTGTGGAGATTTTTTTCCAAATCTTTCTATTTAAAACTATTATGGGTCAGATTATGACCCATAATTTTTAGAAAAAATTTCCCGATTACGAAATATTTTTTTTATAAATTCGCAGACTCTTGTTCGTATTGTTCGATCTTGAATAATAAATTTCAAAACTATTGGAAAACAATGTTGTACAGGAATTTTTATATATTCACGCTTTGACGACCACAGACAAATATGCTTGTACAAGTGTTTTAAAGTAAATACGTATGACGAAAGTAAATATTTATATAAAGTAAATATTTATATAAAGTAAATATTTATATAAAGTAAATATTTATATCTAAATGTGATATAAAATGTAGTGGGCGTTCAGTCGATATCTGAGCGTACTTGCCCCTTTATTTAAGGGGCATAATTATAGTCCTTATTTGACAAAAAGTAGGGCTATGAAGCCAATTTTTTTGGTATTACGTATCATTAAATTGGAAAAAGGAGAGATATATTTGCCAAGCAAAATGGAGTGCAAAAATTTGTTTTTGTTTTTTTCGACATTTTCTTTTGTTCAATAGTTAAGTTAACCCTGCAGTATAGCCCCGGCGTTAGAATCTTAAATTTCTATCTGTGAAGAAATTTAAAGTTTCTATAGAAAATTTTTTTAAATTATTTTTAATAGATGTTGAAACACAAGAAATATTAGAACGCCCCTATTTCGTAAAACACTTGTTGGTGACGTGAACAGAATTAATGTTTTACAAAATAACCGCCTAAGTATTTATTCTATAGATACATTTTGAGACATTTTTGTCTTAAAATCGATTTAGCTAATTTATATTAGTAAAATAATTTAATGATTTATCCTTAAAAATTTTGCAACAAATACTAACCTTTTTTGTGAGCTGTAATACGATCTACTTTAGCATAAAGATTCAATTTCTCTTGTTCAGCAGGTGGTGGTATTTTTGGCTCTTGTACGGTGAAATCAAAACTATAAGTTACTTTGGCTTTTGCCTGCACGGGCACATCCAATTTGTAACCATATTCACTGGTTTGGTAGTCATTAGGCCTAGGTGGTGGTGGAATGTTGACTAAATAATTTAAATTTCTTGGACAATCACAACTGTCTCCCGTATAAACTATTTCGATGGGTATAGCATGTGTAAAGCCTATCTAAATTATTTAGATACAGTTAATCGCAATTTTCTTTTTATCTGAACGATTTTAATTCCAAACTTACCATCCCCATTACTCCTACTATAGAGGAGAATAATAATATCTTTACTACCATACTTAAATCGATTTTAACTATTTAATTTTTCTGTTTAAACTAATCAGATTTTATCTTAATTTTACATTTTATATAAATTTTTAATTTAAAAGTTATAAGATTCTTGTGAATTTTTCTTTTTATTATGGTTTTAGAACGTGGCTTTGAACTTGAATATTTGCATGTACTTTGAACTTTAGTTCTTTAAGAAATTGTAAGCTTAAGATTTTTTTGCCCAGCGAAACTTTATGTAAAGAAGTTCCGCTATTTTGCTAACCCTTTTACGACCGCACACAAGTATGTTTGGCAACAAGTATGTCCAAAGGTGATTTGTAGAGAAGCATTGGGCCAACGCAGAGACTTACACTACTCACCGGTAGAGGGCTCTCAAATTTAGTATTACCTGAGCAACTATTTGGTATCAGTTTAGTATCAGCTGAGCCTATATTTTAAAACTCAAAAACTGCTCGAAATAAGGAAAAAAAAGCGCGGAATATATTCAAATAATAAAATTTGAGATATCCGTTTGTTTTTTTTTTTTGCTTGTTGGTTTGTTGTGATAACAATATTTTTATAACTTATTTTTTTGGTGATGCCATACCCCTGGGCCAACAGAAATTTAGAAATGAGCGACAATTCTATTTGGCCCCCCTTGCCAATAGAAGAAGTCCTTTAACTTAGTCAAAAATATTATTTTTTCAAGGACACAAAAAACTGTGCTTTAGGGGCAAGGAGGGAGACTATGCCCAGTGTAGAAACGTTAATGACATATCATTATTTTTAGGACTACCAGTAATGACACCCACATACCTTCTGCATTGTTATAAAACATATAATAATGAGTTACTGATAATGCCTTATTTTTATCATTATTTCAAATGGAAAGTAATTTTCTAGATTTTTTGCAAATTTTTTAAAATCAATATTTTTTGATTTTTTGTATGATGGCGAGTAAGCTGACTTGTGTGCAGCAGGTCAATTATGTTTTTATCTATCAAACATTACAGTCGATATAGCTCAGATGGTAGAGCTATTGACTGGCAACCTGGAGTAGCAGGTTCGATTCCCGCACTAGAAAATTTGGCAAAACTGCAGTTTATGGGGTTTGGTCAAAAAAAATGACCCCCTCTGGAATTATAAAACAAAAAAACCGAAATTAATTTTGGGAGGGGCTGGGGCCCGGGAGGCCCGTGGGGGGCAAAAATGGGGGGAACATAGTAACATGTAAGTGTGAGTACTCAAATTAAAAAAAATCGCGTGATTTTTCCAAAAAAATTTTTTTTGTTTTTTAATGTTAGCTATATCCAAACTTTTGTCGATATGAAAATGAAACTTTTTGATAAAAAATACAATTGTAGAAGTGCTGTAGTTTTATTGCGCCGCAGGGAAATTTTTTTTTGTAAAATTCGCGCGATTTTTCCAAAATTTGTTTATTTTTTTTAATGTCTAAATTTCTAATGCGTTTATAGATTATTTGAACTCGTGGGAACACTTTCTGTCATTTGAGTACTATTTTACGATACAAGAAAGTTTCATCATTTTTAGTCCCCCTCTTAAGCGACTAAAATGGCTCTAGTTAGGGCTACGTTTTATGGATAAAAAAGAATAACATTTTTGGAATTGTGAGACAATTTCCTTTAATTTGAGTATCCACACTTAGATGTTACTATGTTCCCCCGTTTTTTGCCCCCACGGGGCTCCCAGGCCCGATCCCCTTCCAAAATTAATTTCGGTTTTTTTCTTTTTTAATTCTAGAGGGGATCATATTCTTGATTTATTTTTTGACAAAACCCCACAAACCCGAAAATTTTATTAAAAACAATTTTACAATAAAAAAATATTTTTTTTTTAAAACTTATTTTTTTGCAAATCTATTTTTAGACTCATTCTTTTTGTCAGTACTGGTAAGCATATAGGTAATGATATACATACTTTTAGGTTTTTCGTATGCTGGTGTTTAAGCATAACTCATTATTTTTCGCGTCATCGCCATACAAAGGAAATAAGAAATGTAATAAGAAAGGTAACTAGTTACCATTACCAGGTATATAGTTACATAACCACATATTTGGTAATGATTTTCTACACTGGGTACTAATGAAGAAGTTTCCTGGTATTTTTTAAGTTTCTTTCCGAAATATGATACAAATGCTTAAGCACGCAAGTTTCGTAAAGCAAGACTATGAAATATTGAAATTTGTTTTGATTTTAATTTTGAATTTACACTCAAAACAAAAATTCAAAATTTTAAAACTCCACATCTTGAAAACTATGAGATTTTCCGAAAAGAAATTAATTTTATGTAACTCACTGCTCAAATTGTAGCTCACTGCTCAAATTGCTAGTGGTAGAAAATAATGGTTATGTAATTCTCTTACCCTATGTTAAAACCCTGTGACAGCCAGCAAACAGGAAATGGGCTAAAGAAAACCAAAGATGAATTGATAAATTGCTTATAAAGGGTGTTTTTTTAAGACCGATAGAGCTTTAAGTTGTAAAAAATAACACAAAAAATTAAATTTTAATCCAAACATTTTTTTTTCCAAAGATCAATAAATACATGGCATTTCGGGCATATGGCCACCGCAGCTGTTCTTGACGAAGCACATTCCGGACGTTCCAAATAACATGAACAATGTCGGCCTCCAAGGCGTATATTGTTGCTAATTAACAGCATAAACCAGTGACTTCACGAGGCCCCTTAGGAAATAATCGAGAGGTGTCAAATCGCACGCCCTTGAAGGCCAATTGACAGGTCCATTTTTCGAAATCAACTTATCGCCAAATTTTGTTTTCAATAAGTCGATGTTTGTTGTCGCCGTATGGCACGTAGCGCCATTCTGTTGAAACCACATCTCGCCCGTATCAATGTTATTCATATTTTCAAACAAAAAAATATCATTAATCTCCATTGACCGTATCGTGAGCTCCGGCTTCGTGAGCTAAGGCCCAATGATGCGACCAGCGTGTAAACCGCACCAAACGCTGCATTTTTCTGTATATAATGGAGTCTGTAGGGTCTGTTGTGGATTGGTTTCACTCCATATGCTGCAATTTTGTTTATTAACGAACCAGTTAACCAAAAATGAGCCTCACCGCTGAACACATATTTGCGCCTTTAAGTTGCGCGAATTGATGACTGATTTTCAAAGTGAATCTGGATAATTTGGTAACGTTGTCCAAGCGTCAATCTATTCACGATGATTTGCCATAGTATACTGATCATTTAACCCTTTCGTAAATTCTATCGGGCTTAGAAAACACCCTTTATTATATTTACTATAATACATATGACGATATCTATCAGTCAAAACATTAAAAACTATCATTTTATTATTTAAATGGCACGAACAAATTTTTGTTTCCTATTTACAGCCACATTTTTTATATTTTTTCTCACTAACTGAGAGCATTGTATACTCTTTATTGTCTAAACTCTTTGTAGAAAACTGGTTCTGATCAGCTATTTTGAATTTGTTCGCAAGAGGTTCAACATTTTAAAAGAAACTGCAATAATTATACTCAAATTTAAAAGCAACGTGTTTTGCAATTAGAGATAAGGTGTATGGCGAGTCCATAGTGCAGGGTGGCAAGAATTTCGCGTTTCACTTTAAGTCCTCTCATTTTCAAAATCTCGTGTCATTGAATAGTTTTAAATTTTGGAAAACTTTTCCTTTTAAAATGTCATCACGATTTACGTAGTTTTCTCTTAAAAACTCTCGGTTTTTTAAATTAAATTTTATCACAGATTAGTTTCCACTCCAATTCTGAGCCTTTTTTCATCGAAACGTTTAACTTCTGTCAATCTAAAATTCAATATTATTGATCAATGTTTTTAAAATCAACCGCTCAAAATAAACCCCTCAATTCATAAATGCTTTGTAAAGTTATAGCAGGTTTACAAAACGTCATTTTCATACAAAATTCGTTCAATAAACATCCTATAATTTTACAAAGCATTTATGAATTTAGGGGAAAGTATTTAAAGCTGAGCACACACGGTCAATATAATTTACTTAAATTTTATTGATCTTTGCACACGCACTTTCAATGTTATTAGAGAAATATAAATGAAATTAAAATTGATCAATATTTTTCATCCCAGAAAAAATTGCAAAAATTAACGGATTTTAAAATGAAACTACGTTTATAGTGATTATTTGTTTGTTTTGCAATAATTTATAAGGTTGTTCACAAGGGGTGTGCTATTTGTTGTATCGTTCTAACAAAAAACAGAGATGTTAAAATTTTAATTGAAAAAATACAATATTTGAGAATAGCACGACACAACATTTTTACGTATGTTTAGTGTCCTATGTTTGAGTGTGCTAACAGATAGAAAACCCAAAAGAAAATCGTTGTTAAAGCCAAATGAAAATTTTAAAAACTCTGTTTTTTGTGAGGACGATACAACGATACAACAGATAGCACACCCCTTGTGAATAACCTATATATGTTTTGTTAATTTTATTTATTTTTTATCAACAAAAAAACAAATTTAAAAAACCAATATCAATATTGGCCACATACTTCTCAATAATATGAAATTGAAAAACAAAAATCCAAAACATTTTCAATTTTTCAATTTAATTGATAAAGTTTCAATATAGGGTACAGACCTTCAATTAATTTTTAAACAATCAAAAATTGATCAATAATATGGTTGAAAAAATTTGTTTGATTTTTGAAAACTTGATCAATAATATTGAACGTGTATTCATGCCTTAAGAAATTTTTACAAAACAGTTTTATTTTTTATATTTCAGTTTTTAAAAGCTTTTAGTTTTTGATTTAAAATTTGACAGGTAAATACAAGTACAATAGTTTTCAAAAACCACTAGTTTTTGGTTAAGTGTAAATGTAGCATAATTGTAAAGCCCAAAACAGATGTTAATCACACTGGGTCGACAGCGACAGTTGTAAAGGAGACAAAATGCCAACATATCTTCTGGCGATTTGTCGTCGTAATAAAATTATTAGGTTTGTCTTTCAGAAAAGAGTTGCAAAGCTTCGCATAAGAGATTCATACATACTTTGTTTTCTCTATTTCTCACCGTCAAGGAATAAGATAATTTTTTCAAACAAAATTCAATAAGAAATTCTAAAAAATATTGAATTATTTTCGCGAAATTTAAAAACGAAGTTTTAGGGAAAAACGATGAAAACGATACTACGAAATATTTTCGCACAGTTTTTTTTTTTTTTTTTTTTTTATTATTAATAATTCTTTATTCATAAAAATAAGTATTACAAATATAGAGTGCCTCAGCGTCACTTGGACATTATTGAGGCGAGTTGGCAAAAATCTTACAGACTTAACGAAGTATAAAATTTAATTTGAAAATAAAACAGGATTAAAAAAAAAAAAAAAAAGATATAAAAAAAATGAGATTAGCATTTCATTATTTTCACAATAGAAGCATTTCTAAGTTATTTATCAAATATGCTTTAATATTCTTTTTAAAAATGGAAATTCTTTCAATATTTTTTAGATTTTGTGGAAGATTATTATATTCCAAACTACCCATGTGCTCTACTTTCTGTTTAGTTGTTTCTAATCGACATCTTGAAGTTCTTAAATTCATATTATTCCTTGTATTAAATACAGTTTGATTCCTTGAAAAATAAATAGTATGGTGACCAATATTGTTTAAGGATTTGAAAACATAAAGCAAAAGTTGCATTTTATATAATCCATGAATAGGAAGAACTGTTATAGATACATCTTTATATAGAGACAATGTTGAGAAGTTAAGTGGAAGATTATAAACAGTTTTTAACGCCTTGTTTTGAGATCTCTGCAACGATTTTAACGCAGTACTCTTCTTGCACCCATAAACAATAGGCAGATAATTTAGGTGACTATGTATCAGCGATTGGTAAATAATTAGTTTAGTTCTTGTATTAAATTTATTTTTAAACTTGTAAAGTAAAACATTAGCATATACAATTTTAGACTTCAAATGTAGTATATGCTTATCCCACGAGAGGTTACTTTGTAAATGTATACCAAGATATTTCGTTGAATGAGTTTCATTTACTTCCTTTCCATCAACAAAAATACTAAAACTCTGATTGTGGACTAAATATGGCCTAAACCTTAATAGTTTGGTTTTTTCGGCATTTAAACTCAATTTACTTATTCTGACAAACTCTGTGATCATTGCTGCATCGTATTCCATATGAGCTTTTAATGCAGTTTCATGCTTATACGGATAAAAAATACTAATATCATCGGTAAACATAATCAATTTACCAAACAATTGTAGATTTTGTATATCATTAATGTATATAGTAAATAGCAATGGACCCAACACACTTCCTTGTGGAACACCATATTCAACATCACCCATATAACTCTTATGACCATTCACTTCAACATATTGCTTCCTGTTTGTTAAGTAGCTTTTCAACAAAGCTACTGCACTAGCTTCAACACCATAATAACTCAGCTTCTGAATCATTATTTCATGATCTACAAGATCAAACGCCTTTGAGAAATCGTAAAAAATACCAGCTACCCCACTAAATCCTCCATCCAATCCTTGACATATATTATTAATTACATTAACAACAGCTTCTTCCGTACCACATCCCTTTTTAAATCCATATTGACAATCATATAATAGACTATTTTGATCTAAATATGATGACAGCTGTTTGTAAAGAATTTTCTCGAAGACTTTATCAATCAACGGAAGTAGGGCTATTGGCCTAAACTTTTCTATCAGTGAAGCATTATTTTCTTTGGGTATTGGCACAATTTTGGCTATTTTCAAATCATCGGGATATATTGAAGTATCAATTATATTATTAAAAATCCTTGAAAGAAAAGTAGAAATTATATTCATTCAGTTAACATTCAAAACTTGATAGCGAATTTTTGGGTTATAAATAGGGTTTTTCTTTTCCCGGACTTTTTCATTTCCCGGGACAGCGGGATTTTTTTTATAATTTCCCGGGATCCCGGGAATTCCCGCTCGTTAGAAAATAAATATATCCGGCGTATGTTGTACCTGAAAAACTCGATTTCTATTAAAACAACTTACGACAAAGTTCGTCTTTTGGTTGTAGTCATGAGAAAATCTGCTTAATATATTCTGAAATAAGGGCTTATTATAAAATATCCATGTCTTCTACTTTTCGTCTAAATACTTTTTATAAAAATAGACACTAAAATATTATTAAATAGTTTTTTTAATTTAGTTGCTATTTTTTTGGACAGAAATTTTTTATGCCACAACTACTTAAAAAAATTATTTAATTTTCATTGTTGTATTTTAAATTAATGTTAAAGCGTCGACGCCCTTTAAAATACGTATGCTCCTGGCAAAAACATATATAATACCTGTTTTGCTGTATGGATATAAAATATTTGCAAATTGTGACACCACTGATTACGATCGACTTCGAGTCACATATAATAATATAGCCAGATATGTATTTAATCGCAGTAGAAGGCATAATATATCATCGTTCACATATCAGTTGCATAATATTTGTTTTAAAGACTTACTAAAGTATAAAAGCCTTTTGATGATGCATAAGCTGATCTATTCAAAGGAACCTGAATATCTCTATAGAAGAATAAATTTTGCCAAATCTCCACGTGGAAGAGGCCTGATCTCACAAAAATATAAATACGTTTTATCTACAAGACAATTTTTAATTACACAATCGGTCTTTGGAATAACTTACCATCAAATATTCAATTGGTTAGCAACACAATACGCTTTAAAATGGACCTACTAAATTTGTTTAAAATGTATTAAATGTTTTTCAATTTTATAATAAGGGTTTTCACAAGGGGTATGCTATTTGTTGTATCGTTGTATCGTCCTAACAAAAAACAGAGTTGTTAAAAATTAAATTGAAAAAATACAATATTTGAGAATAGCACGATACAACATTTTTACGTATGTTTAATGTCTTATGTTTGAGTGTGCTAACAAATAGAAAACTGAATAGAAAATCTTTGTTAAACACAAATAAAAATGTTAACAACTCTGTTTTTTGTTAGGACGATACAACCATACAACAGATAGCACACCCCTTATGAACAACCTAAATGTTTATTTTAATTTATATGTATGTTTGTGCAATTTAAATTTCACTATGTTATTTTTAAGTTTTTAATTTATAATTAATATCAATTTATAACTTGTATTTGAATTTGACAAAACATTTACTTGAAAGTTTTACGTGCTATCACTGTAATTTATAAGATTGATTCTTGTTGTGATAGTTTGGATCAATAAACTAAACTAATATATAAAAATCCAAAGTAATTTGAAAAAGCATCTGATGCATTATTTCAAAAATAATAGTAAGCTTTAAGAGCAGCGAGAAGTTTTCAGCTCAGTGACGCTCAAAAATATATTTTTCAAATATCCCAGAGGATGATTTGCGATGGAAATCGAAATATCGGAAGAAAATAAAAAATAAAATATTGAAAAATAAAATTCAAAATATTTTGATTTTTTTTTTTTTTAATTTATGACCTAAAGCCAAACAATACTACAAATATAACAACACCAAAGGTCAACAATATTTAATCTAACAAATAAATAAAATTTAAAAAATACAACTGAAATAAAGGAATAGCAATTGAAATTTAAATGAAATTATTTGAAGTAATTAAAACTCAAAACACATTAATTGAAACTACTAAAATATCAGTATTTTTTTTTTTTTTTTTAATTTTAATGTCGAGTTTTTTTGGAGGTATTTGGAACTGAAATACTGATGTTGAAATGTTGTATATATTGCTTTATTTGAACAAACATCATCATTAAAAAAAAAGAAAATTTCCGAGGTACGAGTATTTTTGTTGGTATTTAAACTTGATAATGACTAATAAAATTTGTTTTCTGTTTAACTAAACCAAAATCAACTGACATCTCAAAAAACTGGGCCTAAATAATTTTTTTTATACCTACTAATTCATTTTATTAAATTTTAAATCGCATCTTTTAATTTTAAATATATTTTATTTAAATTATTTTTAAGACAATCAATGTTTTTAATTTAAATAAAGCTTCCAAAATTTTAATATACTTGCTAAAACTTCTGTAAAATAATAAAAAAAAATCCCGGGAAATCCCGCACAAAATTCCCGGGATTGCGGGATTGAAAAAAGGGCGGGATTCCCGGGGACATAAACCCTAGTTATAAACCATTATCATGTTAAATTATAGTTAAAAACTATAGTTTAAGAAAATTGTTTAATTGTTTTACAATAAAATCGATTTACAATCGTTATGAAAAATTCCACCAAAATAACACGAAAGTTATTTTTGTAGCGAAAACAAATATTTAAACTTCTGATAATTTTTCAACGGAAATTTTCGCAGGTCTAAAAATAAATCTATAATTTTTTAAAAATATTCAAGAAAATTTCGCGGTGCCATAATTTTGCCACCTCTGTCATAGAACATTCGAACAGAACCAAATTCTTGGTCTTCTTCTTTAATCGAAAATTTTCATATTAAAGCACCGTAAGTTGTTTCGATTTCACGTGAAAAAACTGTTATACTCCATATAAAAAAATTATTTTTCACGATAGTGAGTTTTACGTGAAATGTGTGTAGACTTTGTTTTTACGCAAATTTAATGTAGAAGACTATTATTTTTCTTGTGAAAAAGTGACATTTTGAATTTATTGTGATTGGATCTTTCTAATAAAATAAAAAAATTATTAATTTTTTAAATTTAAAGTAACTTTTTAAGCACCGTAAGTTGCTTTTCACGTGAAAAATTTCACTCGGACTTTAATTGCCTCAAATTGCAATTTAATTTAAACAAATGAAACATTTTTTAATTTTATAACTAAGACACAATCACAATAAACACAAAATGTTACTTTTTCCCAAGAAAAATAATGGTCTTGTACATTAAATTTGTGTGAAAACAAACTCTACAATCAATTTTCACGTGAAACTGATTGTCGTAAAAAATCATTTTTTTTATATGGAGTATAACAGTTTTATCACGTGAAACTCAAACAACTTACGGTGCTTTAGGCATTTTAAGTTCGAGTGAAAATTTTCCACGTGAAAAACAACTTACGGTGCTTAAGGACGTGTGCGGTGTCGCTAAATTCGAAATAAACTAATTTGCCAAAAGTTCATACCTGGTTAAAAAGTTAAGAAAAAATGTGTTCGGAAACCAATTGCGTGATTCTACACAGAGAGAATTTAGCTGGACGAGTTTTAATGAAATTTTTCAGTAAACTAATGAAGTTTTCTTTACAAAGTAAATGAAAAATTTCTTAAATTTGATGAAAAAGCTTCACATATTTTATTAATTTAGTTTTAATGAAACTTTTTCATTAATGAAATTTTTACAACTTTTTATGAAAAATTTCATCATTGCTGTTATGCTAAAATGCATTAATATCATGCAGATAATTCTCTCAATGTATTTAGTTAAAAAAAAGATATTGCAAATTTCTTTTATTTGCGGTCAACTTTAATTTATTAAATCAGCAAATATTCAAAACAAAGTTATTTTTACACAAATATTTAAAAAAATATATTTATTTTGTTTTCACTTTGACAGAACATTTAAGGCTGAGTTACCCAACCGTAAACGTATCTGTAACGAATCAGCTGTTCCGATACCACAAGAAGAAATGTATACGAATGGTTACCAACACGTAAATGTAAACGAACTTGCCGGATCATTCTGTTGAAATCAGAATTTTCTATCCGGCATCGAAACAGCTGAATGATTTTAGTCGGAAAAAATATGAAATGAATAAAGAAAATTGATTCAAACAAAAAATAAGGAATAAAAATTAACAAATAAATGGAAAAATTTTGAATAAAATATAAAACCACATGAAATAGTTGCTAAATAGTAATGTCGTCTACGATAATCTATAAGTGCACTTTTTAGCTACGGCACGGTACAGTTACATCACATTTACGTTTACGGTCCCATAATCCGCCCTTTAGAATATGCTTTCAAATAATTTAGTTCAAAAAGCAGGTAATCTAAACTGCGTTACCAACTCAAAAATATTTTAGTTTAGTTTCAATTTAGCCTGCTTGCACACGCCCTAAAGGCGCAAATGGCATATAATAGAGTATTTTAGGCACTCAATACCGACCTTTTTTCGAGTACTCAATACTTAAAAGCACCTACTCAATATTATCAGAGTTATATTTTTGGGTATATAAGCGTAATTTTGCCATAAAAAAGCTATGAAAATGATAATCTGTTTTTTTTTTGTATGAAAATACAACCCTGTTTTTGTATGAATATAAAAAGTATTGAGTAGTATCGAGTCAATACTTGAAAAGTATTGATTAGTACATATTGGGTCATATGAATAAAAGTTAGCAATTACTTCGAAGTAATTACTTTTGGATTAGGAATGACTTTTAAGACCAAATTTATCCATAGGCTTGTAGAACGGCAGGAAATATAAACAAAAATCGAAAAATTTTTAGTCTACTCGCAAGTAGACTTAAATAGTGAAGTAATTTCTTAAAAAACCCAATATTTCCCCCTATTAGTAATATCTATTTTTTATTCATACGGGCCATTGACTACTCAAAAGAATCGAAATTTTACAACTCTGGCATATATTCGAAATTTCAACAAAATCTGACCCCCTATTCTTTGTTTTGTAAAAAATTGGTTAATTTATCATCTTCAACAATAAGAATACCCATTATATTTGCTGGGCTATATTATGCTTTGTTTTTCTGATTCTATTTTAACGCCAAAGATGTTGTCGACAAAATTTTGCTGATAAATCAAAATAATGTTGCAAATGTTGCAAAAAAATATCATAAAGAAATGAGTACAAAAAACCGCATACAAAAAATATATACAGGGCAACGATCGCTTAAAATGTGTCTATTAAAAATACCGGAAGAAGAAATTCAAACATGTCAAGTTTCATTCAAACATCTTCGTTGTAAAAATGTAGATATACAAATAATTATACACTTCGTTGTTATCAAATATTTATCTTATATAAGTTCAGATTACGATATTTTAATTCAAAAAAATTTTTTTAACACTTGCAGTTTTTTTAAGTAATGTTTTATACATTTATCAATAAATTTGCATTCAAAAACAAGTCTCATAAAAATTACGACGCTTTTCATAAATATTAAAAAATGTTTTGTTAATTTTGTGAAGAAAATGTTTTTTAATTTATTTATGTATGTATATCCATTGTATTCTACAGTATTATACTTAATGCAGAGGTGGCAAGACTTTTTTCGCTACGTGCCAGAAACGGACAAATTGTTTTTGTAAAAATTTCTCGCGTGCCACCTTAATTTTAGTTGTCATTTAAAAGTAATTTTTTAAAAATTTTTAAAATTTGGAAAATTTCTCTTAAAAATATCGCAGATGTACATATTTAACAGCGCTATGGATAACCCCAGGAAATAACCCCCAAAGGGAAAAATTAAATAACATCCAAGAAATGACGTAAAAATTTTTGATGGTTATTTAATTTTTGAGGGTTTATTTAATCTTTAAATATTGAGATTATTTCATTATGAAAAAATCCTCAATTAAATAAAATTAAAACAGTTTGAATATTATTGCATTTTTTAGGGGGTTATTCCATTTTTGGTGGTTATTTCATTTTGTTAAAAAAAAGTTAAATTATTGGGCGCCTTCAATTATTTAAGTACGTAAGAAAAATAGTTGAAAAATGTACCTCGGGCAAAAATTTGATTTTGTTAAAATAAATCGCGCGATTTTTATAATCATAATAATGAATAAAAAGCGAATATTATGGATTTGAACAGAGAACTTTCTATTTCAGATGAGCCAATTCATCGAAACATGATCAAAACACAATTTCAAAATCCAACAAAGGGGGTAATTTCATTATGAAACTTATGTTCAGTATTTCATTGAGGGTTATTTCGTAGCACCTATTTTATCCTTAAAAAAAACTTAATTTTTTAGATCCACTTTTAATGCAAATTGTTTTTCATTTTTGTGCAATTTTCTGGTACCTACTTTTTATTTCTCCAATTATGAGGCATTTTCTCATCGAAACATTTAACCCTTAAATGCATGATCTCTTCGATTTTGACCATTTTTTTATATATGATTTCTAAAGGCGTGTACATTTCAAAAAAATACTAAAAAAAATTTATTTAAAAAAAAAGGTGATTTTTATTGAAAAATATGGTTTTTTGCCAAATAGCTAAACTGTGATTATTTGAACGTGTATGAAAAAAATCTATAAACTATAATTTATACATTTATTGTCGCCGAAATGATTTTTATTGCGAGAATATCACTTTAAATATTTAAACAAATATTTTTTAGTATTACACTTTTTGTAAAAAAAACGCGTGTTTTAAACTTTTCACAAATATACAGAGCAAAACCAAGATTTTTACTCTAACCCAGTGTAGAAAATCATTACCAGATATGTGGTTATGTAACTACATACTTGGTAATGGTAACTAGTTACTTTTGTTATTACATTTCTTATTACCTTTATATGGCGATGTCGCGAAAAATAATGAGTTGTCGTTACACACCAGCATACGAAAAATCAAAAAATATATCGTTACCTATGTGCTTACCAGTACTGACAAAAATAATGAGTCTAAAAATAGATTTTCAAAAAAATAAATTATATAAAAAAAAATATTTTTTATTGTATTTTTTTTTTTTTTAATAAAATTTGCTGGTGCGGGAATCGAACCTGGGTCTACAGATTGCCAGTCAACAGCTCTACCATCTGTGCTATATCGACATGTAATATTTAATAGATAAAAACATAATTGACCTGCTGCACACAAGTAAGCTTACTCGACAACATACAAAAAATCAAAAAATATGTGGTTACATATATCCTTACCAGTGTTTAAAAAATATTGAGTCTAAAAATAGATTTCAAAAAATTTTCAAAAAAATCGAAAAACTTATTTTCTATTTGAAATAATGATAAAAATAAGTCATTATCAGTAACTCATTATTATATGTTTTAAAATAATGCAGAAGGTAAGTGGGTGTCATAACTGGTACTCCAAAAAATAATGATATGTCATTATCGTTTCTACACTGGGAACTGTTTAAAAATTCTGCGCTAAACTATAGGAACACTATGTACAGAAGGGGACCCTAATGCCCAAAAATGCAGTTTTGTGCATCAAGTGGGTTTTTTTTATTAAAAAACCGGTATGTTGCCAAATGGCTACACCATGCATTTAAACACCATGGTTAAACTTCTTTTAATCTAGAATTTTAGAAATTTTCCCAGAATTTTATGATATTAAAATCTATGAAAAATTTCACCATTATGGAGTTAAATCACACATTTTTGTAACGAAATTTAACATTTAACTGAATTTTTTGCTGGTCTTCCAATAGTTTAAATTTTTTGAAAATATCCAACAAAACGTCGCGTGTCACCTAAAATCCACTCGCGTGCCACTACTGACACGCGTGTCATAGTTTTGCCAGCCCTGACTTAATGGAACCACTCAAACCAGTTTGTCAGCACAATCTACTGAAAATTACAGTTAAAACAAAGGTATATGCAGTTAAAAAGATGACAAAGATATTTACCTTTAAAATAACTAAAAGTGTATTTATTTTTAACGGCACTACGAAATTAGCCCCAATGAAATAACCCCCAAAACGTAAAATGAAAAAAACCCCAAAAAAGGACAAACATTGAGTTTGGAGATTGCTTCATTTATTTTGGGAAGTCTTTCGTTAATAATTTTGGAGTTTTTTCACTATGAAATAAGCCCCAAATGAAAGAATTCCCAAACATGTTAATTTGGGGGTTTTTGCATTTACTTACTTTTTTGGCAGAATTTCATTTTTTGGGAGGTTATTTTATTTTTCTAATTTATTAAATTTTGAAAAGCTTTTTTTTCAAACGGGTTTTATCGAACATTTCTAGAATTTAAACCATTACGTTGAGTCTCATACTGCTGGTTTGGAGTTACCTATTAGTTAACTCAATAATTTTTTGTTGTTTTGTATACAATATTTTGAAATTTTCTTTTGTTTAATAGTTAAGTTAACCCTGCATTTTGAGACCCTACGTTAGAATTTACAAATATTGCTACCTGTAATCATAACTTTATTTACAAATTGGTAAAAAACACTATTGTTTTTACAGCTAATTTTTTTTTTATTATAAAAATCAAAATTGACAACCGATACCTATATGATTCCATTTCAAAAACCCTTTAAAATTGACAACCAATACCAATACCGAAACTATTGATTGAAAAAATACCGGTATTCCAAAATATAGGATTGTTCGTGCAGCATATCGGTATATGAATTTATGTGTTCTTTACATCTGAGGTCTGGGGTATGTTCAGCAACTTTCTGGAAAATATTAACATAAATATTTTTGTGGAATATATTAACCTCCTAGCTTCCCCACATAATGGTAATTTTTGGCTCTATTCTAACAAATTGTGGGCGCTGTGGTGTGCTGTGGTGGTTAGCGCGTTGGACTGTTACACGTGAGGTTGCGGTTCGAGCCCCTTACCAAGGCAACATCAATTTATGAAATAAAAAGCTTTAAAAAAAGTTCGCAAACTCACCATCAGATGGCGCGCAACAACTGTTCTAAAATTCAACATCTCGCGCAATTACAGTGTTGCCATATTTGAAGCCCTTCATCTTTCACCACCTTTCCCATCTTCTCTATCTCCTTTTTAAAGGAAGCAACACGTCAATTAATAGGAAGAATTTCTATTTGCTTATCTTAAAAAAAAAAAAATTGTAAAAAACACCACTCAAAAGGGGGAGGGCGGGGATATAATGTTCTACAAAAAGGTTGGTCATACAATTTAAATTTACAGTGGTGGAAAATATAATAGGAACAATTCAAGTTTTTCCTAAATTTTATTCTCGTTGCCTTTATTTTTAAAGATCCAAATAGTGGCTAAATCCGCCCCGAAAGGCGAGGAGATGGTCCAGAAAATAGTTCAGAATTTTAGCGTAACATGTGTTTTTTTATTTTGTCACTTGTTTTTAGTGCGCATGGCTTTTAATGAAAAATTGGCGATATCGACCTTTTATCAAATTACATAGTAAAATTTAGCGAGTACTGATGGTATCTTTACAAACTGTATATTGTTGGAATCCTATAAAATTTCCTCAAATCCTGCTTTTTTTATCCACGAATGGTCTCCAGACTTACCATGGCAGTGCTTTAGACATGAACAAATTTTTCTTTGTTTTAAGCGATTTTAAAATAAAATTACCAACACACGGTTTTACAAACTGATCAGAAAATATTGAATAAATTTTAAAAATGCTGCGAAAATTATTCGATTCTATTTTTTAATTTTATTTTTATTTTATATTACAATTTTACTTGATTTTAACCAAACTAAGTGAAACACGATATTTATTTTTAATTCGTAAAAACTGTTTAGTGCTTTTTTACCCCTTTTAAATATAAATTTACGCCCTTTTACCAGGGTTGGCAGGCAATACCGGTATCGATTCAAAACCCTTTCAACTGACTACCATTACCCCTAAAATACCGTTACCGAAATACCCAAAATACTGTTATCCTTAAAATATCGATACCGAAATAAATGAAATATCAATACCCTTAAAATACCGTTACCGTTATTTTTAATTTTCTGCTTTTGGTAATTTCACGTGGTTATTGAGTATTTTTTGTACATTAACGGTGGGTCTCATACTGTAGGTTTAACTTTAACTTAACTAAAAACAAAATAAAATGTCAAAAAAATGTACACAAAACAACAACAAATTTTTGGGTTAACTATTAACCTAAGTTTAAACCTGCAGAGTGAGACCCATTGTGAGTTGATAAAGTGGTTTAGTTTTTAATCTCGTTTGTTTTTTGTAAAAAAAAATTGCGGGATGCATCGAAATAACTGACTAACGTTACCCTTAAAATACCGTTACCCAAATAACCCAAATATCGTTATCTTTAAAATACCGTTACCGAAATAACTCAAATATCGTTATCCTTAAAATACCGATACCGAAATAAATGAAAAAGCTTTACCCTTAAAATACCGTCACAGAAATAACCTAAAATAAAAAAGTGCATTAGTTTCGGTTACCATCCCTGGTTTTTACCCTTTTTTGTATCTTTTTTGTGCTTTTTGCTGTGATAAATTTGGCATCTCTGCCGGTATTCTATAACTATGTATGTGAGAAGTTTAAAAAAATATTTTTTTAGCTTATTTGTTAAAGCTTAAATAAATTGTTCAGTACAAGAGTGAGTCTCTGTTCCGATAAACAAAAAAAATGACGGCCCAAGACGATTAGCTGCCGCAATCTACACATAACTCTGGTCGAAAATATTAAATAGATGAAATATTATTGAGATGAAATGAGACAAATGAGTCCAAGTGCGAAACAGACATACATACATACCTCCAATAAAAAGGTGATATATTAAATGGTATTTAGACACAAAAAACGTAGATATATATAGAACCATAAATCATGCCTCCCAATTTAAAGAAAATCGGAACACATAAAATTATTCGGCATTTTCATTAAGATCAGATCCCTTCCGGGAATTCCGACCTCTTTCTGGAATATGGCCCAAATTGTACTATGCTGTAGGGTATCTCATGGTCGGGCTTGACCGACTATGTTTTTTTACTTGTTTAGGATAGTTAAGTGAACTAACTGCCTTAGGTTAGTTTTTGACATCTCACAAGGGGTCAGTTTCCTCCTCAAATAAATCAACATGTTAAAGGACCTGTACTGTGGCAGTTTGTACAAAGTTCTTGTAAGATTTGTTCTCCTTAAGGTAGAAAGAAACACATGACTAAAAGCGTAATATTTATTAAAAAATAGTTTAAAAACTAATTTTTTCGTAGTGAGCTTAATAAATCTAGTTAGGCCTAGTTTTTGGGATGTCAGTTAACTTCGTTTAGTTAAACCAATTAAATTAATATAAAAAAGTGGAAAAATCATACGCCGCCGTAGACAAAAAACAACAAACACATTCACTAGGGCACTGTGGCGTATGATTTTTCCTCTTATATTAATTGCTGGACCCGCGCATGAGTTAAACTGGACAGGAATTTTGGTTTTTATTAAAACTTAAAAAAAAACTAAATAAACCACATTTCAAAAGCAGTATTCCAGTTAAAACTTGCGTTTAACTAAGTTTAAAGATAGTTTAAATCCTAAAAAATTGGCCTTAATCTTCGGTACTAATTAAAACTATATTAAAGTTTCTCGTAACAACAAATCGCTATAAAAAAATTGTTAATGTATAAAACTACATTTTTATTATAATACTGAATTTAGACTGAGCAAAAACTTGCTAACGTTGATATAAAGTGCAATTTACACTATAACCAAAAACTATTAGTTTTTAAAAATTTTTAGTTTTGGATTCAAGGAATTTGATTGCAAGGAATTTGACAAGTAAATACGAACGAAAATACAATAACAAAATACGTGCAATGCTAAAACAAAATACATATAAAGCGCATTTTTTAATCACCGGGATTTAGATTTTTTCATACAAAAAGTGGATTTATTAAATCCAAAAAAAAAGTTGGATTTATTTATCTGGGTTTACACATAACAATAAAAACACAAATATATGAAATATTCTGTTAATTTAATGTCAGAAAAAATACGAATGAAAGTTAAAAGAGAAACAAAAAAATTGAAAAAATAGCAAACAAAAGCTTTTTAATTAAAAATTTATTAATTCAGTTCGAGGCCAATTTCCTTATTATGAATTAACATAATAAGTACTTTTTTCAAAAACTGCTATTTTTCTTCATCAGGATATTCTCCTGACAAATACTTCACAGAGTTTTTGCTTTCAAAAACCTCTACATTTTCAGGAATGAAAAGACCATCGTTTCGGGGATTTTCCAGGTCCCCTTCATCAGTTTTCTTTAGTAAGTGGTGGCAGTAGTGCAATGCAATTTAAAGCAACAAAATCTCATATTAAATGTAGTCTGCTACATTAACAAAATGGGAATGGAGCAAACAATAGAATATGTTTTCGAAGTCTTCTGCAAAGCATAGCCAACAATAGAAATATTATGAAATTTTTTTGTTTTTGTATTTCATACCATCGTTATAAATAAATACAAATTTTATTTTTAGCCTTCTTCTTTGGCAAAAACATTTTTTCTCCGTAATATGAGTGTTTTCAAAAGCTTTTTCTTTAAATTTTTTGTGCTAAATGTGAAATAGAAATTGTAATTTTTCACGCTACGGTAAGTAATTTAATTAAATCCAATTCGTGAATATTAAACATTGCAGTGGAATATTTTAATTATGTAGAAATACAAATTCAAGTGATGAAATCAAAAGAAAGGCTATTTATTGCTGTTTTATATAAAATATAATAAAGAATTTCAAGTTACAATAAAAGCCTGCATCATTGTATTTATTATTAAAAATTAGGGTGAATGAAGGTCGGATAGAAAAATTCGGTCAAAATAGGTGGAAAGTAACTCCATCTATTGAGCACTTTAAGAGCTAATTTTTGGATTTATTAAATCAAAGTGATTAAAAAAGCTAATAGTCTCTCATTCGATTAACGATGAATATTTTGTATTTATAACCCCCCATTAGTTTTAAGAAAAATTAGTAACGCATTTACCAATTAATTAAAAAAAGTTTTTTTACACTTGCTTTAGTTTTATGATCTTTGTTACAGGGTGTATCGAAAATGAATTATAAACGACACCGGGTGTTTCGAAAATGCACATTTTATATTATACATTTTATATTATTACTTTGTTTTGGGCAATCGGTAGAACCTGGTTAGTTTGAAAATCGTATTGAAACACTAAATTAATTTTGTCGTTTTCGTTTTGAAAATGACTAAAAATACTAGTTTTTGTCCAGTCTAAATATAGTATAACTCTCTTTTGTTAGCCTTATTGTTTTTTTTTTTTTTTGTATTTTTAAATCAATTATATGAATCAGCATAATTTTTAGTTCTTCCATATTTTGAAATACGTCCAGGTTTATAACCACAATCGTCAGCAACTTTACCTTGAACTGCATAGGGTTGTGAATAGCCGGTAGATGATGCATACGTGTAGGAAGATCCTATCTCTCGGAATTGCGGATTCTGATATTGTTCAGCTGCATAACCTAATTGTCTATAGGTTAAACGTGGTGGTTCTTCTTCCTCATAAGCACCGCCATGAGTTTCTTCGTCTTCTGCGTCAGGATAATCTTCTACTGGTTTTTGTGGTTTTTCTGGTTTTTTCAGGGTGATTACATCACTTTTTAAAGCATATAATTTTTCTTCGTTTACAGAAGATATATAGACCTTGGGCATACCATCAATAGGGTTTTGTACAAAACCATATGCTAGTTTAGCTTCGGGAACTTCAATAGCTTTACCAGATTGTATGGCTAAACTAACACTGACGGGATCTGCGGGTAATGAATCGTCTTTGGGAACTGTAGAAACATAATTCGCTCTAAAAAGTTAAGGTTAACTTTTAATGATTTTTAGCATATTTTTTTATTAAAAACTTACTGTGGCACTATGTAGGAACCGGACGATGACGATGAAGAAAATATTGAGCTTAGAGGATCGTAAGAGGGCGGAGGCGATGAAGAAGAATATGATCCAGATCCTTTACAGCTGCATGGTGCTGGTGGTGGTTTATTCTAGAAGAAAAAATTTACAGAGTAATTCCTAATAGCTTTAAATTAACATATTTAAAAATATTTTGCTAAAACTAAATTACGACCAATAAATCGGTGTGTTTCAAATTAATTGTTGCAAACATGAATGGTAACCGAATCGATGCGGTTATCGGAAAGGTAAAGCTATTTTAGATTATTTTGGTAACGATATTTTAAGGGCAACGCTATTTCAATATTGGTATTTTCACTCTTTCACTACACTACAGTGTTCACATCTTTAAAAGAATGTATAAAATTTAATAGTGCAAAAAAACGTTATACTATTTGTAAATAAGTTTACCAAGCTCTTGGCCTTCAAAAAAAAAATGATTGCATGTATAAGCAGTTCAACATGGCAATATAGTCGCGATATTTGTTATTGAAGTCTAATTTTTTGAACATATCATAATATCTGCGGAAAGGGAAGATAGATAATTTGAAATTTAGCATATAGTTTTAATGCGAGAAGAAAACCAACCATTTCGGCTATTCGAATTTTTAAGGGGTAAAAAGGGGATGATAATTTTCAATAAATCAATTTTCGAACGCCATTTTTGGCGGATAGGAGGGGGAGGGGGCAAACATGTTACATATTTTTTTCTAATTTGAGGACTCTTAACAAGAATCTGAAGTCAAATTAACAATACATCCGCAAACAAAAAGTCGGTAGTGAAAGAGTTAAGGATAAGAGTGTTTCAGTTATTTCGGTAACGTTATTTTAAGGTATCGATATTTAATTTTTTCGGTTACGGTATTTTAAGGTTAACGATAGTCAGTTGAAAGGGTTTTTAATCGATAACGATATTTTAGCGGATTCAAGTTTGAGACAAAATTTAATTAAATAAATAATCGCTTGGAAATCTTTATTGTGAGTGGTTTATTCATCATCGCTTACCTGAGAATAATAATCACCTTAAAAATCGTCAACCTTTGTAGACCGAAGGCCTAAAAAGGTAACTAAACTATTTTTCCCTAAAGTCAAATGGAGTTACAACTTTATTTATATATTTTTTTTTACAGAGCGCAGTGTAATATCCGGCAAAAGTGGCCATCTTCATGGATATTACAGATAGATTGCTTTTCAAATCGAATGATATATTCAGTGAGAATTTTTGCATAACAATTTTGGCCTACGGTCCACCACCATTTCGCAGGTGACTTTTTTCTCAGATAAGCAGTTACGTCCATAGAAATAAACCTATAAAAATAGCAGAAAAAGCTCCTAAAATGAGTTGACCATACAGGAAAAACTGCTGAAATTAGAATATTTTTTTGCTAAATACACTCAAAAAAATAAGTTAGTACAAAAGTTAGTAAAACGTCTTGTATATCAAGTGTATGAAATTCCATTTTCAGCAAAAGTTTTAGTTATATTTTTTTAGCACTAAACTAATTTTGAACTAATGTTTTACTAATTTATTTTGCTACAAAATTTGTGCTGATAACCGCATTTATAGCGTGGCCGACACCCATATAGCCAAGATGTAGATGTCGCAGCTTGTCTGGATGTAGAACAGACAACGGAAATGAAAAAAAAAAAAGAAAAACAACTCTACACAATTTCTATATTTAAATTTTCAGCAAATAAAATAACTAAAGTAAAATTTCGCTACAAGTTTTTTAAGTTTTTTTCAGTCTACTAATATTTAGCAAAAAGTTTAGTGATTTTAGCAAGGATTGTTTTCATTTGCAATCGACTAACTGTTAGCAAAGCTTTTGCTAAAAATTAAAATTTTTTTGGTAAAAATCAGCTCGCTGATTTTCAGTAAACCTTTTGCTGAAATTACCAACTTTTTTGCAAGCACGCTCCTGACTAAAAATTTGCTGACACAGCAACATTTTTTGCTGACTTTACTGACTTTTTTTTTGAGTGTACTAGTAAGATAGGAACATCAAAAATAAAACTGTTTTAATAATTGTCAAGCCTAATTTTTCAAAACAATTAAAATCTTTTAAATCTATTAGATTACTATTTTTTGGCAGATATTTCTGCTGATTTTAGCAGGATAAACAGCTATTCGCATTCAACTAAATTTAACTTAAAAATAACAGAAATTTTGTAGATGTAACACAGTTTGTTTTTTGTTATTTTTAGTCTACTAATATTAAGCAAATTTTTCTGCAGATTTTACAGTATAATTTGTCAGTTTCAGTTAACTAAAAATTATAGCTAAAATTCTATAAATTTAACAGTTTTATTTTTGCTGTTCTTAAATTAAAAGTTGAGCAAAAAAAAGTCTTTTAATTTCAGCAGTTTTTTCTGCAAGGTAATTTTTAATTAATTTTTAGTAGCTTTTTCTGCCATTTTTGCAGATTAATTTCTATAAGTGTGTTAAATGTATTTTTTAGCTGTCCTAAATTAGGTTACACTCAAAAAAATAAGTTAGTAGAAAAATTAGTAAAACGTCTTGTATATCAAGTGTACTAGTTTTCAGCAATTTTTTTGCTGAAATTCCGTTTTCAGCAAAAATTTTAGTTATATTTTTTTAACACTAAACTAATTTTAAACTAATGTTTTACTAATTTATTTTGCTACAAAAATTGTGCTGATAACCGCATGCATAGCGTGGACGACAATCAGATAGACAAGATATAGATGTCGCAGCTTGTGTGGAAACGGAAATGACAAGAAAAGAAAAACAACTCTACACATATTCTATATTTAAATTTTCAGCAAATAAATTTACTAAAGTAAAATTTCGCTACAAGTTTTTTGAGTTTTTTTTCAGTCTACTAATATTCAGCAAAAAGTTTAGTGATTTTAGCAAGCATTTTTTTCATTTGCAGTCGACTAAATGTCAGCAAAACTTTTGCTGAAGATTACTATTTTTTTGGTAAAAATCAGCTCGCTGATTTTCAGCAAACCTTTTGCTGAAATTACCAACTTTTTTGCAAGCACGCTCCTGACTAAAAATTTGCTGACACAGCAACATTTTTTGCTGACTTTACTGACTTTTTTTTTTGAGTGTAGCACAAATCAATAAAATTGTTTGGGAAACGAAATCTTGAATGGTTTCTCAAGGGTCGTGAATTAATTCAGTAACCTAAGAGACCTGATGTGATTTTTCGTGATCACGTTAGGTACACTCGTAGAAATAAATCTGTAAAAATAGCAGAAAAAGCAACTAAAAATTAATTAAAAATGGTGCTGAAGAAAAAATAGTTAAATAAGCAGATTTTGTTTTTGCTAAATACTAGCAAAATGAGAACAAAACAAATAAAATTGTTGAATTTACCGAATTTTAGTTATATTTAAGTTAACTTTTAGTTAATTAAAATGACAAATTGCACTGTAAAATCTGCAGAAAATTTTGCTAAATATTAGAAGACTATTTGATTTTGGTTAAAAAACTAACTGTTATATCTACAAAATTTTTGTTATTTATACACTACAACACTACACTCAAAAAAAAAAGTCAGTGAAGTCAGCAAAAAATGTTGCTGTGTCAGCAAATTTTTAGTCAGGAGGGTGCTTGCAAAAAAGTTGGTAATTTCAGCAAAAGGTTTGCTGAAAATCAGCGAGCTGATTTTTACCAAAAAAAATAGTAATCTTCAGCAAAAGTTTTGCTAACACTTAGTCGACTGCAAATGAAAAAAATCCTTGTTAAAATCACTAAACTTTTTGCTGAATATTAGTAGACTGAAAAAAACTCAAAAAACTTGTAGCGAAATTTTACTTTAGTTAATTTATTTGCTGAAAATTTAAATATAGAATATGTGTAGAGTTGTTTTCCTTTTTTTTGTCATTTCCGTTTCCAGACAAGCTGCGACATCTACATCTAGTCTATCTGGTTGTCGTCCACACTATGAATGCTGTTATCAGCACAATTTTTGTAGCAAAATAAATTAGTAAAACATTAGTTCAAAATTAGTTTAGTGCTAAAAAAATATAACTAAAATTTTTGCTGAAAACGGAATTTTAGCAAAAAAAATTGCTGAAAACTAGTACACTTGATATACAAGACGTTTTACTAATTTTTCTACTAACTTATTTTTTTGAGTGTACGTGTACAGGGTATAATAAGTTTGTGCTGATGTTTGTAACACAAAAAAATATTGGAACTAGACCCATATTTTAGTACACCGATCGACTCTGAATCACTTTTTGTTTCGATTTATCGATGTCCGTCTGTCTGTCTGCCCATGCATTCTTATGCGTACTCTACAGGTTGCAAATATTAAGATATTTTGATGAAATTTGGTACACCGACCTATGTCGGCCCAAGGACGAAGCCTATTGATTTTGATTAAAATCGGTCTATGTTTAAACCTAGTGCCCATATAAGTGCCCCCCCCCCCCCAAAATTGGCTTGGTTACATGCTCAGATTTATCGATGTCCGTCCGTCTGTCTGTCCATGCATTCTTGTGCGCACTTTACAGGCAGTTTTTTCTGTAGCATAATTTTTCATTAATTTTTAGTAGTTTTAACTAAATATTTTACAGACTTTTTTCTATAAGTGTATCCTTTTAAAATGAGCTTAAATTTTCAGAGAATGTTCTTTTACAACCCTTTTTTTAATTAATTTTACAAATTCTGATATGGGTATCAAATGAAAGAGGGGAATCTACATTTTAATAAAAGCTTTTGTTTTTTTTTTCTACCAAGATCAAATTATGTGATAAATGCCCATTGAATTTGTATACTTTGAAACAAAAATTGTACCATTTCCAAGATATTGAAAATTTTCCAAAAAAAATTTTTCATCATCTTTTTTGTAAAAATTTACGTTATCATTGCACTGTGAGGTTTTTCCCTCTTATTTGATACCCATTTTATATACAAGTGATAACAAATTTTTCAGTCCTTTAAAAAAGAAAATTTGACGTAATGAAAATAAACTGAGTTGGGTACACAGTTTTTCTATACATAGCCTCTACTTTCAGGTGCATAGCGATTCTTCCAAGGGTGAGAGCCAGGGTATGGTATCGCCAAAAACATAAGTTATAAAAATATCGTTATCACTAGATGACACTTTGTTAAAAAAATTGACAATTTTCTATTTTTATTTAACAAACAACAAAGCAAAAAACCAACGGATATCTCAAATTTTATTATTTGAATATATTCCGCGCTTGTTTTTTTTTCTTATTTTAAGCAGTTTACAGCAGTTTTTGAGTTTTTAAATATAGGCTCAGCTGATACTGAATAGTTGCTCAGGTAATACTAAATTTCACCGCCCTCTACCGGTGAGTAGTGTAAGTTTTGATTTCCTATCTCTATAATTAATAGTCTCTGGTGAGAGCAAAGGTTAAAAATCGTAGCAGTGTTATGAACTTTGAAATGTTTTACGAGTATTGGATTTTTTGCTTAAAAACTTGGAATCAGATGCATTTTGAATTATTTCTTTTTCGAATATTTGTGCTTATTAATAATTACTTACTTTAGAACATGGCTTTGGTAGTAAAGCAGGTTGAATCATCATTTTACTGCACCAACAACTGTCCCCAACAGGTGGTAAATTGATTTCTCCAGGATATTTCGGTTTCGGTTTTACAACAAGGCGTCCTGAACAACCTGCACAATAATCTGAACCCTTTTCATTACAAACACAAGCGGCGTGGATCTGAAAAATTAATTAAAGAAAATATGTTACTACATATGTAATATGTTAACGTAGGCATAACTTCTAAGGGCAACTTTAGAGACTAATTTTATAATGCCTAAGGATGCATGCAACTTAATGGTTGATTTGTTCTTATAAATCAGCCCATGTTTGTTAATTTGTAATTGTTTCAGCTTCAAACTGGCAACCTAGCACAAAATAGGCATGATTTTAGCAGCAGTGTAGAGCTATAACCGCTTATTTTCCCTTGCCCTTCCAAAAAATCCACTAAAAGAAAGCAAAATTGTTTTAATTTATTGCATCTCAGTCGTGCATGGCGAACAAAAATTTTACCAATTAAAGGCAATAAATTAAAAAAAAAAAAAAATACATCACTGCAGTGGTGCTGAAATCATGTCTATTTTTGGCAAGGAGTTTTTGTTGCTAGCCAAATTAATTCAAAGCAACAACTTTCAAACCAACTCTTAGGATAAGGCAATTTATTATGCTCTTTCAGTCATCTTTTTTTTTGTTTTCAGATGATACTTAACAAGTACTTTTGACTAGTGCAATCCAATTTCGCTCTATATTTAGTTGCTTCCATACACACTTATAGTCTCTGCATCCTTTTTCACATTTACCTGTGTTGATACATAAATTAATACTGTAAAATATATAAAACACTTATAGGATAGCATTGTCTTTTTATGAGTATTCGCGACCAGTAATTCGTTTTAAGTGTTGCCACGTCTTGTTCGATTTTAATAATGAACCTGTAAAATTAAAAGCTAATACTTCTTTACCAAAAATCGCCATAACACCTGTGCTTTTTTAAAAAATATCTTAAAAAGAAGAAAACAAGAGTTCATATATTCGTGCAAAACGTCATTTATTTGATGATTGTTATATTTGATAAATGCCAGTACCAATGAATACTAAGTATTGAAATCGAAGAGTTTATTTCATACAATAGTCATCGTCATAACAGTGATATTAAGTATTTGAAGAATTTCATAAGAAAGTTGTTTTTATGAACTTTATAAATGTGATTGCTAATAACGTGATGCTAAAAAGTATCTCAGCTGAAAATTGAATTCATTCTTTAAATAATCGTTGGTTAAAAAAAATTTAGATTTGCTTTTACAGAACATGTTTTTCTCAATTTTATCAAAGTTTCAAAACAAAAAGAAAAAGAAAAACGATAAGGGTCTGTTTATCGTATGCAGAGACTATTGTCAATTTTTTGAACAAAGTGCCATCCAGGGGTATGGCATCACCAAAAAAATAAATTATAACAAAATCGTTACCACTAGATGGCACTTTGTTAAAACAATTGACAATTTTCATTTCTTGAATATTTTCCGCGTTTGTTTTTTGTTATTTCGAGCAGTTTTCAGCAGTTGTTGAGTTTTTAAATATAGGCTTAGCTCCCAGCAGAAATTCGGAAGCGGTAAAATTGAGTAAAAATGATTAGTGCTTCTTTTCTGCTTCGTTTACTGCTTCTGAGAATTTATAGCTTGCAGTAGTGTGTTAAAAAAGGCAATAGAGTTTTGTTTACCACACTTTATCGCTCTAACAAAGCACGAAAGAATGACAATGATAACCGAATTTACTAGCTAAAAGCTGTGATTTCATGCCATTATTTGGAGCTATGATAGAAGCGCATATCGGATATCGAAACAAGTGCTTTCACGCGAGCTATCTCGAACAAAAATCATGCCTTATATCAGCACTAATGCAATCGCTACACTATTTTCTTTCCCTGACGAATCTGCTTCCAAGCAAGCACTATTTTTTGCTGGGCTGATACTAAACTGGAACTAAATAGTTGCTCAGGTAATACTAAATTTCAGCGCCCTCTACCGGTGAGTAGTGTAAGTTTTGATTTCCTATCTCTATAATGCCATCTAGTGACAATGATATTTTTATAACTTATTTTTTTGGTGATGCCATACCCCTGATCGTATGTATTACGAAAATAGTCTAAACGAAAGAAATTGACAATTACTTTCGTCAAAAATATATGGGAAACAAAAACAAATTTTCGTTACTTTGCTATCGTTTAGAGCATGTTCGAGTGTTATTGGATAGCAATTATTTGGCCTTTTTTTTAATCACCGGATATATTTTTGGATTTATTTTATTTTGTTAAAAAATCCACACTTTCTTTTTAAATTTAAAAAATTCTATATTTTTATACAAATCTTACACTTATTCGCTAATATAATGCGAAAGAAAAAATTAAAATTTTGCAAAAATACAATTTCTAGAATTAAATTAACCTAAATCCAAAACGGATTTATTTATTTTATAAATCCATTTTGGATTTAGCTATAATTAATTCATGTATTTACATTTTTGCAAAATTTAATGATTTTTTTTACATTTTATTATCGAATAAGTGTTAGATTTTGACAAAAATATTCAATTCAGAAAATTAAAAACCAAAATGTGGATTTTTTAACAAAATAAAATAAATCCAAAAATAAATTCAGTGATTAAAAAAAACGGCCAATATAATTTTGGGGGGACCCTAATAGGGACACTAGGTCTAAACATGGACCGATTTCAACCAAAATCAATAGGCACATACGTCGGTGTACCAAATTTCATCAAAATATCTTAATATTTGCGACCTGTAGAGTGAGCACGAGAATGCATGGACAGACAGACAGACAGACAGACAGACAGACGGACGGACGGACAGACGGGCATCGTTAAATCGAAATAAAAAAAATTCTGAGCCGATCGGTATACTATAAGGTGGGTCTACGACCATTATTTTTTGGTGTTACAAACATCAGCACAAATTTATAATACCTATATAGGGTATAAAAATAAAAGAAAATTATAACATCCCAGCAAAAAAAAATTGAACGTAGTGCTTTACAAACTACTTCTTTTAATGCTTCACAAGTATCCGTTAGTGTATTTTTACTGCTTTTGTAGAAGTTATTCTGAACAACTTCAAAAAATCATTTCTTTTATTGCCTCCCAAGTATCCGTTATTACATTTTAACAGCTTTTTTAGAAGTACTTCTGAACAACTTCAAAAAATCACTTCTTTCATTGCTTCCCAAGTATCCGTTATTACATTTTTACAGGTTTTTTTAGAATTACTTCTGAACCACATCCAAAAAATCACTTAAGTATTGCTTCTAAAGAGTAATTGCTCTAAAAGTGATCGTGAAAAGTGGCATTTTCAAACAGAGGGTCCCGGTTCGATTCCCGGCGGGACCAATATTTTTTTATTTTTTAATTTTTTAATTTTTTTTATTCTTTTAATTTTTTTTTATTCTTTTAATTTTTTTTTAATATTTATAATTAATTTGTTTAAATTCAAAATTTTTAAAAATATGTATATATAAAAAAATGGTGAGAAATTGATTTTTATGTACCTGTAAAAATAGTACTGAAACCAATATTGAATTGGAGTGCACCTTTTACACTTTACTTATTAGTACTTTTATTGAAGAGAATAAGGAACAATATCTCGAATTGATAAAGTGGTGTTTTTATGCTAGTCAACTTTCATATCAAAGAATAGCTCAGCGGTAGAGCTCAGCGACTAGCAATCGTGAGGTCGCAAGTTCGATAGCCGGTGGCGGCAATAAATAAACTTTTGTAAAGTAAAAAAAATATAATTTTTTTTTGTGAAGAATTTTTTTTTAACTTTTAATTGGTGAAAAAGAGCTTCCTTTGCACTCGTTCAAAAAGTACTGAAAAAATGTTAAAGTCGGAGTACTCCTCTCCTATGAAAAATCAATGTTAAAATCATTAGTGTTTATGTTAAAAAAGAAGTACATCTAGATCATCAACTGTAGTGCTTTTTCTACTGCTTCGGCATCTCTTTTTTCGCTGGGATAAATAAAAAACATTAACAAAATTCCCAAATCTTACGAAAATTTTAAAATTTCTGCAAGTCAGATTTGGGTGTTCTTTAATTTGGAAAAAATAAACTAAATTTCGAAATATTTAAACTTCTTTCAATCTAGAATTTTAGAAATTTTTGCAGAATTTTTTTACAAAAAATTTCGGCTTATTTCAATTTGGCAATACACTAATAGTATAAAAATTTTCTGATGAACGAATTTGCGAGTTCTGTATTAACCATATTTTTGCAAACAAAAAATCGTTTCAATACAGAGTTTTTTATGATGATGATATTCGGGATTGTTACAAAATTTCCTCGGAAGAGGCGAAAAGGGGAAAGTTTGTTTTTCCCTTAAAGGTTTTCCGAACTCTTTTCACTAGAAACCTGAAATTTAAAATATGTGTTCTCTGGAGTAGGACATAATTTATTGATTGATAAGTTACGATACTTTATAAAATTTTCGCCAGGAACTTGGCAAAATGGGGGTTAAAAAAGGGAAAAAACCTTTCCTTTCCTTGAAGTATGAACTAATTTACTGGTAATATAATTTTTGAATTTTTCGCCAGGAATGTAGAAAAAATAGGGGGAAACATCTCTCCGTTAAGAGCCTGTCCAAACCGCTTTGGCTAGAAATCTAAAGTTAAGTTGAAAAGGGTGAAGGTGCTTCATAATCAGCCAGCCAAAACCACCAGAGCTAGGAACTTAAATTTTGACATAATGGTTGCTCTTATGTCGTAAAAACATCAAATAAACGGAAATTTTGAAAAATTTTATGAGGAGCAAAACGTTCATTAATTTATCAACCAAAATTTGTCGAAACAACTTTTTCCAGGATTAAAACATTTTAGGGCTAATGTTATAGTCAGAACTAAAATCGATTTTTTTGTCTTAAATATTTCTTAAATAAGAAATTTTCAAACAATATTTCTTACTTGGGAAATATTTAATAAAAAATCAATCTTAGTTCTGACTATAAGATTGGCCCTTAGACCGTACCTAAAAAAAAAAATCGCCGTACACCGTCCAATCTAAATTATTTTTGCAAGGTTTCAAAAAAAAATTTTTTTTGCCGAACGTAGGGGTCGCCATTTTACATTTTTCGTTATATCTTTGGCATTTACAGTCGGATCTTAAAGTATGATACACCAATGTTTTGCTCCAAGGACCATTGACCTCAAGTATCCCTTTCTAGTATTTACCGACCAGATCTCAGTTGCTCCAACCCTAATGTACCACCCTTATGTCAGAAAATTAAAGCTCGCGAAAAATCATTAAACTTTTACTAAGGAAGTTTTTCGATAAACCCATCAGAAATTTTTTTAATTTTTTGGTTGCCGAACGTAGGGGTCGCCTTTTTAAATTTTTTTTTATTGGATTTTTCTTTTATAGCAAAACACTGATCTACTCGAGGCAAAAAAATCGATATATCACACTTTAAAATCCGACTTTAAATGCCGAAGCTATAACGAAAAATGTGAAATGGCGACCCCTACGTTCGGCAAAAAAAAATTTTTTTTTTCAATCTGCCTTTGCAAAAATACTTCATATTAGAGGGTGTACAGCGCACTTTTTTTTTGCCTGTAAGGTGGTACGATCTACTGGCCCTAAAACTTTTTTTTTGCTAATTGTGTATATTTTATTCCTTCGGCCTTATTCTGACGGCCTTATTCGATAGTTAGGCGTTTTTATTAGAAAGTCGTTATAAAACAGGTTTTTGCAAATTTCTTAATTGTCTTCTAAATTGCAATGATTTACTAGAATTGAATTTTTTGTAATTTTCAATATAAAAATTTTTTTGAGGAATTCTTTGTCAACGCCAACCAAGATAAGGCTGATTATTAAATATTGAAAAATCAATTTGCAATTTTTATAAATTTGTAATGGAAGCATATTTAATTTGATGTTGCTTTTACTAAAGTTGTTATCAAACTAATTCTTGTAAAAATGCTATAAAATTTTATGCTAGATGTTCAAATATTTTTTTATTTTAGTACAACTTAACTTAAATAATTTTTAACAGTGACCCACAAATTTTCAACCCACATATGTAGGTTTAAAAATTTCCAATTTGTTTCATTATCAGCAAATTTTATTTAGCAAGCAATGGTAATTATTTAACCCTTTGGAGAGTGATTTTAAATATGGATACATTTTTATGTATGAACAAAGAAACATAATAAGTTAACCATTTAGACCTGCTAACTTACCTATAAATCACCTGAGTTTAGTGCTTAACCATAGTTATAAATGTCAAATTAATATGGAAATATCTGTGGTTAACGTTTAACGTTGGAAATAAGTTACTCGTCCTTAATTAAATTATTTAAAATTTATAATATATTAAATTTGTTTAATTTCAATCGACGTTTATTAAAAATGTAAACCTAAAATTTCGAAACAATTTTCCTAATGAATTTTACCAAAGTTTAATTGCTATTGAGGTTTATACCATAGAGAGCAGCAATATTTTTCCTCAGTTCTTTGCTTTACTCAAACGGAAATAAAATATAAAATGGGATCTTGATTACTTAAAGGGTTAATTCAAATTGTTTATTGTTAAAACAAATTTGGGTCACTTGCGGTTTTTGTTTATTAAAACGATCC
Organism: Leucophora obtusa; assembly: GCA_949987735.1. NCBI lineage: Eukaryota > Metazoa > Arthropoda > Insecta > Diptera > Anthomyiidae > Leucophora > Leucophora obtusa. The sequence goes on from OX465297.1 coordinate 211,595,334, forward strand.
CATTTATTTTTTGCAATATTAGTGTTAAAATTTCTTCAGTGACAAACAGAATTTTAAAATCGTAATTCCTTAATTAATTTTGTAAACTATGATTTAAAATAAATTTAGCTAAAAATAAATTCAAAACTCGAGCTTTGTAAAAAAGGTATTACTAAGGCTGCGTTCACACCTAATTCTTAAACACGTGTTTAGCTAAAGCACGTATTTTAGCTCTTTATTCTACTACAACAGTTCTTTATTCTTTTACACTCGTTTTGGTTAAACACATATTTAGGATTTAGGTGTGAATGCCTTTTAAGAGAGAGATGAGTACTGGAGCGAGCGAGTTCTAGTAAACTAGTTTCCTAATTTTTTTCGGTGTTTTTCCTTCATACGAAAAATTATCTTTTGTATTTCATTTATAAAATAGAACTAAAACAAAACTAATTGCAAAACTAAAAAATATAATTATAATTTTAGCGAATACATATTTTTAATTTTATAATTTAGGTTTCTTGTTTAAATAATTGTTACGAATATGTATATTTCAAATATTTTGTCGAAGAAAAGAAATAAAATATGTAACTACAAATATTTTTTTTAATCATATTTGAAACTAATTCTTTTTGAATTAATTCTTTAAAGATCTGATGCCAAATGATTGAAAATATTTTTAATTGTCTTTCACTTCTACAATAACAATTTGTATTGTAAAATTCTCAACAGTTTCAATTTTATGTAGGTTTATGTGTAAATTTAAAACAAAAACAAATTTGTTAAACCAAACTTAGTTATTGAAATCAGATCAGCAATTTAAGTAGAACGCTTTGAGTTGGAATCCATTTTGTATGCACTACTACAAAACTTTAGTAGGTTGTTTTAGAGATATTAAAAAATATTAGGTGTCATGACTTTTAAGTGTGACTATGAAAAATATTGGTATACAATTTTTCATTGACACAAAAAAATAAGAACAAGAACATGAAAAAATAAAAACATGAAAGCGGACTTGATGGTTGTTAATGGCTGCGTTTACCAGACTGAACTGCTACTAATCTGCTACTCAATAAACTGGTGAATGATTTGATTATCTACCCCTAAGTCAACATGTAGAGTAGACCGTACCACCTTACAGGCCAAAAAGAAAAAAGTGTGCGGCACACCTTCAAATACAAAGTATTTTTGCAAGGCAATTCCAAAAAAAATTTATTTTTTTGCCGAACGTAGGGGTTGCCTTTTTTAATTTTTGTTATAGCTTCGGCATTTAAAGTTGCATTTTCAAGTGTGATATATCAATTTTTTTGCCTAGAGGAGACCAGTGTTTTGCTATAAAGGAAAAATCCAATGAAAAAAAAAATTAAAAGCTACGTTCGTCAACGAATAAAATAAAAAAAAATTTCTACTGGTTTTATCGAATTTCCTTACAAAAGTTTAATGATTTTTTACGAGCTTTAATTTTCTGACATTAGGGTAGTACATTAGGGTGGTAGCAATTGAGATCTGGTGGATAACTACTAGAACTGGATACTTGAGGTCAATGGCCCTTAGAACAAAACACTGGTCTCCTCGAGAGAAAAACATCGATATATCATACTTTAAGATCCGACAGTAAATGCCAAAGATATAACGAAAAATGTAAAATGGCGACCCCTACGTTCGGCAAAAGAAAAAATTGGAGGTTGTATGGCACACTTTTTTTTGCTGTAAGGTGGTACGCTCTAATCCATACCTCTAAAAGGTAGTAACATTGATGGGGCCTTGAGGAGCTGGAAAATTCGAATTTCTTGCAATTTGAAGCACACCACTGCACAAATTTACCATTTTAACTTTGGCAGAAAATTGAAAAAACAAAATGGGTATTTCACATTAACAGCATTTCCTCAATAAAATAAATAAATACATTTTTTAAACGTATTTTAAGGCGGTATCGACTCTAGGAAAAAATTTGTTTTCGAATTTTTTTTTATATTTTATTTGGATAGAGCATTCTCTTCAGTATATGTTCAGAAAATATCAATAAAAAATTCGAAAAAATAAAATTTCCACATGTTTTTTTGAAAAATTTTAGTCCAAAAGTAATATTCTATGCATTAAATTTGTACACAAAAATTTTTGGGAGCATTTTCAGCTTATTAATTTAATGTCAGAAAAAAATACGAATGAAAATTAAAAGAGAAACAAAAAAATTGAAAAACTAACAAATAAAAGGTTTTTATTAAATTTTTTTTTATGAAATACTATAGCCGTTTTTTCTAATCACTTGGATTTAATTAATCCAAAAAGTATTTCTAAAAGTGCTCAACAGATGGGGTTAGATTCTCCCTATTTTAAAAAGAATTTTCTGTCCGACACTTCTTTCACCCTAATTTTTAATACCGAATTCGATGATGAAGGATTTTACTTTTACTTTGACTTTTAATTTTTAATTATATTTTCTATAAAACAGCGAAAAAATTGTCTGCCTTTTCAGTTTTATGACTTCAATTTATATTTTTACACAATTGAAAAACTCCATTGCAACTCCATCTTGGACATGGAGAAATACCTCAAATAGAAATGGCAATTTTTCACTCTACTGTAAGTAATTTAATTAAATCCAATTAGTGAATATTAAATATTGCAATGGAATTTTTCAATTGTGTAAAAATATAAATTGAAGTGATAAAACTGAAAAGGCAGACTGTCTATCGCTGTTTTATATAAAATATAATTAAAACTTAAAAGTTAAAGTAAAATCCTTCATCATCGAATTCGGTATTAAAAATTAGGTTGCAAGAAGTGTCGAACAGAAAATTCTTTTTAAAATAGGGAGAATCTAACCCCATCTGTTGAGCACTTTTAGAACTACTTTTTGGATTTATTAAATCCAAGTGATTAGATTATACGGCTATTGTCTTTATTATAAATCTTATTTCGCATAATACAGCAGAACAAAAAGAAAAAAACTCAGGGTTGGCAGGTAATACCGCTAAAATACCGTTATCGATTCAAAACCCTTTCAACTGACTACCGTTAAAATACCGTTACCGAAATACCTTTATCGTTAAAATACCGTTACCGAAATAACTGAATTACCGTTATCCTTAAAATACCGATACCGAAATAAATGAAATAGCGATACCCTTAAAATACCGTTACCAATATAAATTAAATACCGTTACCCCTAAAATACCGTTACCGTTATTTTTAATTTTCTGTTTTTGGTAATTGCACGTGGTTTAGTATTTTGCGTACACTAAGACTGTAAATGTGAAACCGCATAGAGAAAGGGACCTAAGGGTAAAAAAATCAATTTTTTTTTTGATGTGGACAACATCTGAGCATCGAATGAGACCGATCCCATGCCCTCCTGAGAAAGGGACCTAAGGGGACCTTAGGTCCCTTTCTATTTTGCGCGGCACAAATAGGTTCTGTTTTTAATCTCGTTTATTTTTTGTAAAGAAAAAATTGCGGGATGCATCGAAATAACTGACTACCGTTATCCTTAAAATACCGTTACCGAAATAAGTGAAATACCGTTAACCTTAAAATACCGTTACCGAAATAATCAAAAAACCGTTATCGTTGAAATACCGTTACCGAAATAACTAAAAAACCGTTATCCTTAAAATACCGATACCGAAATAAGTGAAATAGCGTTACCCTTAAAATACCGTTACCGAAATAATCTAAAATAGCGTTACCCTTACCGATAACCGTATCGTTTCGGTTACCATCCCAGAAAAAACTACATCCAAAGATGCAAGAATTGCACGCAGTCTTTAAAGAAAAGCCAATGACGATTCCTCGATTGTGGGCGAATGCAAGTTATACGAGGCAGGTACTGATGGCTTTTAATAAGCCATAAAAAGTAATCAATCACTGTGTTCGTTTACACGAAATTCTTACTACTTTTACTACAATTGGAGAGTTTTTACTTTTTGTATTGAATTTTTCCAGCTGTAGTAAAAGTAGTAACTTGTAGTAACTAAACGAACAAGCTTAATGTATATAAAAAATAAAGCACAAATACAAAACAAATTAAAAAATGTACGAAATAGAAGATTTTGACCGAAATGAAATGTCTAATAAATTCTCTACCATCGTTTTTAAGAATATTTGTGTTAATACATATATAAAATAGGCTTTATCCGATTCTTCCCAAATTTGGTGCACATGTAGAAAACTGCGAGGTATAAATTTTGTTCATACACAGTTTTTTGAAATTTTGATGTTTTTTTAGCGTAAAATTAATTTTAAACTTTAAACGCGTTTTCCCACAACCCTGAGTTCAAAATCGGCTGCTACTCTACAGCCAAGGCGGGTTAATCGATTTTGTTCCGGTAATTAAATTCTCTAGTCCTTATCGTGGCCCTTTTTTTTGAATTTTGGTCAAATAAATTTTATATCCCCGAGCAAATGTGTTTTTTCTTGCCTTTTTTGAAATTTTTAAGTTTGTTTGGCAACTTTGTTAAAAAAAAATTTTTTTAATAAAAATCGGTCCACGATAAGGACTAGAGAATTTACCTGGGATTAAGAATCACTTTACACTTTTATTTTCCGATAATTAATGAAGGCTGCACAGTGGCAGCCGATTTTGCCTTTTTTAAAAAAGGCCAGTAATGAAGTGGCAATTCTGGCGATTTTGGCTGGGGAAATATAAAACTGATATTTTTTGAAAATACTACAATAACATGATTTTTAAATAAAAGAATAAAATATTAAAAATATTGTTAATTGAATTTTTGACAACCGTTCAAATATGCCCTTTAAAATGCTGTTGTTACAGTATTTAAACCTATAAAGGCTTTATGATTTTTTCACAAGCACCTACTTTTGAGTTGTTTTTAATTTATCTTTAATATTATTTTAGTAAGCCAAATGAATTTAAGGCATAATTAAAGATCTCTGGTTTTCAATTTAATTGTAAAAAGTCACTTAAGTATTTTTTTAACAAAATCTACCATTATTTTATAAAAAAAAATTAGCATATTTTTTCTAGCATATTTTTTTACTTTTTAGCATTTTTTTCAAAAAAAATCTAGCATTTTTCCTTAAATAAGTTTTGGCAACACTGATCAGCATACCAAATTCCATTAAAATATCTTCGTTTTTGTAACCTATATCGTGAAAAAATTCAATTTTGGGGGGCCTTTTGTGAGGACACTTTTTTGCCTATTTTTGTTACGTCATATTTAGGAATTGTTATTGCTTTTTCGTAGTTTTTTTACTCTTTGATAAATTAATGAATCATAAAAAAAAGTTAGTACAAAGGTCTGTTAAACGCGTTCTGATTAAATTGAACTAATTTTTCTGTTATTTTCTCCTAAAAAGCCCGTACAAATAGGTAAAAATTCTGCTAAAATAACAGAACATGTATTTGCGCCAGCACAATTTTGACCTATTTTTACGAGATTTTTTTTTTTTTAGTGTACCAATTGAGAAATCAGATCTCGATACTTAATTGAAGGCCTAACCTTTGGACGCTGGACCTGGATAAAAAGCCAAAATTTTTACGGGTAAAGTTTCAAGAGGCTTAAAAAAACGAAAACCCCGAAAACTTTACAATCGGCATTTTGGATTTTTCTCGGAAACTGCGGAGCCAATTTTTACGCAACCTACAAATTTAGAAATAAGAATATCTATCCTAACAGAAATTATAGAAATCGGGATTTGAACTTGTTAAAGGAGTTTTTATAGACTTGTGCTTATCACTATGTGGTATATAATATCGTAACTTTGTGCTGATGTTTGTTACTACCAAAACCTCTTAACCGAGACCTACTTTTTATTGCACCTAATTATATATTTCATTATCTTTATTAAACCGTTAATTGAAATTCCCTTTATGGAATTTGTATATAGTCGGTATGTCCGACTTTAATTTTTGTATTTATTGTAGAATGAATTTGTACTATGGTTCCTAAAAAGTAACTTCAATGAATACTATTGAATAAAAAGATCTTTTTTTCGGTTTGTTCATTATTTTCATCTTGCTCAATTGTCTGAGCAATTGCCATAAGCAGTTTATTTATTAAAGTATAATCATTATCAACGTCTTCATATAAATCGTGATTTTGTATACCGTCATCCTTATAAACATTGCCAAAGTCCAAAATTTCCAATAATACATAAATATTATCAATTGTCGTTAAATTCAGCCACTGATAATATTTATACAGTACTACTCATAAAACAAAGGTGTCGTAGTAGTCGACATCGTGGCCGGAAATGAAAGAAATTTCCTCCAAAATATTGATAAGCTTAAGAGTAGTTTGTAAAGGCTCAACACGGGGTAACTTCAAAATCTTCCTATCGCCAACCAAATTGTCCAAATCGATTATATTGTTATTGCAATCGTATACTGGTTTATGGGAATGCAAAATACCAGGGCCATAGTTCATTACAATAACGCCATTATTAGCTTCTTCAGCTGCTACGGAACGGAAGTACATGTCACGAGCCTTTTTACTAGAGCAAAGCAGTGAGCTATACACGAATGGGTGAACTAGTAGACTGGAATTAATGTTGATCATGAGTTTTGGAATGTCAAGAAGTTTTTCGCAACGTATAAATTCTTGATTGAGTGCCAGGGGAGCGTATAAGTTCTGATGAATATATCTAGTCCATGATTCTGTATCCTGGGGTTCCATTAGCAAATGTGTGGCTGCATTGCCCTCGTTGTGTATTATAAATGCCAGCTCAAACTGCTTATTGCCATGATTTGCATGGCTGAGTACAGTGGAAAGTAAATTGTGAAATAAATTGTAGTCTGCGTGCTGCCAGTCGTTGTTTTCAATGTTACAACAAACGACCTGGATATTTTTATTCAGAAATTCAATTTCTTTGCGAATTTCTTGTAAATTTTCCTCATCACCATCGATGAGCATAGCCACGGATCCCGCCTTAAAGCGGCGACACGTTTCAACTGCCAATTGTTTGCCCAAGGGATTTGAAATACCACTTAGGACAAAAAAGCACATTTTATTCAAGTCCATTCTTTTTGAAGCCATTGTTCAATCAATTTTTATTTCGTTTATTTGATCTTATATTTTTTACTTTAATTTAACTTAATATTTTAATATAAAATTTAAAAATTTTTTTGTTTATATAAAATTTTAAATAATTTTTTCAATTTCCACAAAAATTAGAAACTTTTTTTTTACTTTTAAGATGTGTTATTTCACTATAGACTACACTACTGTACTGATTTTCTTTAAGCTCGTGTTGTACACAAGTAAACTTTTGCAGTAGAAGATTTGTGATGTATATAAAGTAATTCCAAAATTTGTTGTCATGAGGGATATAAAAAAAAAAAAAACAAAACGTAAATCTAAAGAGATAAGAAGTCTTAATCATACTTAGTCTAATGCGGTTCAAATTAGTTGACTTCTATCACTATGAAAACAGTGTGTAGCATTTGGCAGCAATTTTCAAATATTTTTTTTTTGCAACTGCATGTAACATTCAAATTTAACTACACTCGTAGTTAAAAATAACTGCAGTTGTAGTTAATTCAAATGCAATTGCAGTGTACACTTTCTTATTAATTGCAGTTAATTTTGCTGTTATAATTCTCTGACTGTAAACAAAATCTCCGCTTAAATATAAAATTTCAATATTTTGCATCACAAATTTAGTCTAAAGCAACGTAAGTTGTTTTTCACAGAAAAAAAATCTCACTTGAACTTTAAAGGATTCAAATCGTTATTTTTCGTGCCGTACACTCAAAAAAGTTTGACAGTTACTACATGACAGTGGTTTGTGTAGTAATCAGTAGTTATTGTTTTTAACAGAAATTACAGTTGTTTTGCTATAGAAAAATGCAAAACAACTTTTATGACGGTTTTAAGAAAATAACTAACGAAAAGTACTGTAATTTTGTAACAGTTGTTTAAAGCAGTTATTTTTAATATAATAAACAACTACCAAAGCAGTAATTTTACAGTAAACAGTTAGTTTTGTTAGTTATTAAAAAATAAAAAATTTCGTTGAATTTTTTTGCATTTTAAAAATTTTTGTTTAGTTTATATTTGTTATTATTGATATATTTCTGGTTTGCAAATAAAAATCAGAAACTTGTATTGTATCTGCAATGCATAAAAGCATAATAACTGCAGAACGGTTTGGAATTTTTACTTCGAATTTTAAATAGGCTGAAATAATGACACATATTTTTGTAGTCGAAAGGAAAAAAAATATTTTTTTTTTATTAAAATACACTTTTATAAACGAAAATAATTGACTCTAAAAAACAGTAGTTTTTACCGATTTTGTCAGTTGGTATTAAATTTTTGTAGTAAAAATTTATCAGTTAATTGTACGACATTGGTAGTTATTTTTAATGCATTTGTTAGTTATTTTTCAACAGTTAAAAATAGCAAAAGTTTTAGTTATTTTAAAGGTAAATTTTTTGTCGCCTTTTTAACTGCATATACCTTTAACTGTCAGTAGATTCTACCGACAAACTTTTGTGAGTTTAGGTTTATGTAACCCTCACGCTTGGGTTAAGGATATTTGTTATTTATACTGTAAATTCTGGCGCTCACCTCAAGCAAACCTTGTAAAGACTTTAATCCTTCATTCTATTTTCAATTCTGATTGACTCTGGAATGAGTGAATTCTCAAACTACAATTTGACATATCGAATTAATTTCTAATTAATCTCATTCGATTTAATTTTAAAAGATTCCTTAGGTATTCAATAGATATGCTCTATTGATTTACAAGATGCTCTATTGATTTACAAGTTTGGGAATTCAATCGATTTTAGTTCATTCGATTGAGTAATTTGGGAATGACATTAGATTTAAAAATTTTTAAGCAACTACGATATTACACCGATAAAATATCTCAGTTACTTAGTTAAAGAATTCCTCAGTTAAAATGGGGAAAAATTAACTGAAATAATCCCTATCAACTAATATTTCTGTTATATAAAATTAATTTGCTGTTATCATGTAAGTACAAATAAACAAATTTAAAATTGTCAAGAACTTTTAAAATAATAGTGGTATTCATCTAACTGGATTTATACCTTCGTAAACCGTGTATTTTTGTAATCGCGTATATTTATAACTTTACCTGTTTATTTGAATGAACGCACCTTTTAAAAATATCCACATTTCAATTTTGCATTTAGCCACTTTTTCGATCTTTTCATAAATTAAACACAAAATTTTTTAAATTTGTATTAAAAAAAAAAACAACACACAAAAAAATTTTAAATAATTTTATTTTTAACAATATTCAAATGTATGTTTAAATACGAAAAAGTTTACACACAAAAATGTAAGCGTATATTTACGAGGGCTCGTAAACTAGTTTTGACATTAATCGAGTAAACTTACAACATATACACAGATACGAGGCGTAAATACTTTAAATGAATACCTTTAATATTTTTAAATTTAAAGAATAGACAAAATATATATAAGTATATTTACATTTTTAGTTTATTTATTTTGTATAGTCCAAGGTAAATCAATTTGTTAAAGATTTTCTGAAATGTAGTAAAACGTATTCACTATTGTTTAGATCGAGAATGTGGTCCCTAAATTCTTGCATGTGGGACTATCTGGAGATTTTTATGAAGTATTTAATAATAATGATAGTAAATATGTGTGATAGAAGAATCCAATTAATCAAAACAATAAATTAAAATTGTATTTTGTTTCAAATGTGTAAATAAATTATAAAATTAAAGTTTAAAAAAGTATTGCAAAAAAAAAAGAAAATTTAGATGAAGGTATGACTTTGGATTTCTATTAAAATTTCAAGTCGGTTATTGTTAACTAAATTCAATGGATATTTTAAAATAATTAACACGTTCGTTGGTTTTAACTGAGCTATTATTTTTATTTATTTGAAAAAATATTAGTTATTTTCAATTAATTTTAATAACTGAGCTTAAGGTATTTCACCTGAGGCTCAGTTGAAAATTTGTAGTCAGTAACTGAGAAATTTTTTCGGTGTAGTTTAATTAAAGGGAAATTTCACATTTTTTACAACACAAGACAACTAAAATAAATATCGGAATTACTAGTTAAATGATAAAAAAAACAGATGAAAATGTTCCCATACCGTGAAATGTTCCCATACGGGAATAATAAATAGTATTTTAACATTTCAATTTTAAACGAGTAAAAAAGTTAAAGTCAGGCATGCCGACTATATAATATCCTACACCATCTGGTTAAAAGCTAACTAATGTATGGATCCGAAATTCGAATAGGTTAAAATGGACTTGTGTCAAAATTTTCTATAAAATTATAAAAGAAGAGAAAATCGGAAATATAGCCCATATGGGCGATAGGTCCAAATATGGACCGATCCTATCTAGAATCAATAAACTTTGTCCCTGGGTCAGCGAACCAAATTTCATTGAAATATCTTCGTATTTGCGGCTTGCAGAGTGTAAACAAGCCATTTTTGGGGGACCCTTATATAGGCACTAGGTCTAAACATTGAACAATTCTAACCAAAATCAATAGGCTTCGTCCTTGCGCCCACATAGGTCGGTGTACCAAATTCCATCAAAATATATTAATATTTGTAACCTGTAGAGTGCGCACAAGAATGCATGGACAGATGGACGGACGGACATCGATAAATCGAAACAAAAAGTGATTCTGAGTTGATCGGTATACCAAAAAGTTGGGCCTTCGACAATAATTTATGGATTTGAACTATTTTAAGTAATCAGCATTTTGCATAAGTTCCGAAATTTCAGCTTTTCGCGTAACTTTAGGAATTGTTTAAACTAAAATATCATACAAATTTATAATTTAACTGTGAATACAATAATAATTATACCCTACACCACTATGTGGTCATTATACCCTACACCACTATGTGGTCAGGGTATTATAAGTTTGTGCTGATGTTTGTAACACCAAAAAATATTGGTCCTAGACACACCTTATAGTATACCGATCGGCTTAGAATTTTTTTTTATTTCGATTTAACGATGTCCGTCCGTCCGTCTGTCTGTCTGTCCATGCATTCTTGTGCGCACTCTAAAGGTCGCAAATATTAAGATATTTTGATGAAATTTGGTTCGCTGACCCAGGGACAAAGTTTATTGATTCTAGATAGGATCGGTCCATATTTGGACCTATCGCCCATATGGGCTATATTTCCAGTTTTCTCTTCTTTTATAATTTTATAGAAAATTTTGACACAAGTCCATTTTAACCTATTCGAATTTCGGATCCATACATTAGTTAGCTTTTAACCAGACTGGTGTAGGATATTATATAGTCGGCATGCCTGACTTTAACTTTTTTACTCGTTTAAAATTGAAATGTTAAAATACTATTTATTATTCCCGTATGGGAACATTTCACGGTATGGGAACATTTTCGTCTGTTTTTTTTATCATTTAATTTATGTCGGCCCAAGGACGACGCCTATTGATTTTGGTGAACATCGGTCCATGTTTAGACCTAGTGCCTATATAAGGGTCCTACCAAAATTATATTGTTTATACGCTGCAGGTCGCAAATATTAAGATATTTTGATGAAATTTGGTACACCGACTTATGTCGGCCCAAGGACGAAGCCTATTGATTTTGGTGAACATCGGTCCATGGTTAGACCTAGTGCCCATATAAGGGTCCTACTAAAATTATATGGTTTATACTCTGCAGGTCGCAAATATTAAGATATTTTGATGAAATTTGGTACACAGACCTATTTTGGCCCAAGGACGAAGCCTATTGATTTTGGTGAACATCGGTCCATGTTTAGACCTAGTACCCATATAAGGGTCCCCCCAAAATTGGCTTGGTTACAAACTGCAGATCGCAAATATTAAGATATATTAATGAAATTTGCTGCGCTGACTCACATTATAGAAAATTTTGACACAAGCCCCATTTTAACCCATTCGAATTTCGGGTTAGTTGGCTTTTACCCAGACTGGTGTAGCGTATTCTATAGTCGGCATGCCCGACTTTAACCTTTTTACTCGTTTTTTTTTGTTTTCTTCTTGTACTTGAAAGAAATCGTTAATTTTAATGAAATAACATAATTGTTTATTTTAGAAAATTTTTAAATTGAATGAAAAAAATCTTATGTCATTCCCAAATTGTTCAATCAAGTGATAACACAATCGCATGAATGATTGAATTCCCAAATTGTCAATCGAATGAGTAAGAAATCGATTGAATTCCCAATGATTGAATTCATTGATTGATAAAATTGAATGAGATAAATTGATTGAATTCCTCATATTTGAATTCGATAGATTAAAATTCAAGGAATGAAATCTCTGCGATTGTTTAAATATGAATTCATTCGATTTAACAGGAATAGCATTTTTAGGGAATTCATTCAAAATATAATTCATGCTTTAAAGCTCTGAACTCAAGGCACTATATCATGACAAATCTTATTACAAAGTTTTATAATCTACATTTTCTTGGAAGAGAGTTACAAATTTTAACATTATTTTAACATTAAACTAAATTAACTGAAACATTTTAAATTAAATGTTGCTAGATCTGTCAAAACAAGTAACAAGTAAGAGTAGTATATCGGAAGATGACAAAGCAAATTGTGGAAAAAAATTTGGTGTTGTTTTTGTTTTTTCTTTGATATTTTAAATGTTTAATAACGCTCCTAAATAGACGAAATCTAGAAATTTTAAAAACGTCGTCCCCTGACGATTTCCTTAGGCAAGAATGAAATCCGGATAGGGACATACCTTCAACAAATTATTTTTCACAATTTGTTAAATAAGTTTTGGGGTTTTAGTACATTTAATTCCTTTAATGCAATTAATGTATATCCCGATAAAAATAAATTTAAAAAAAAGATGAAAGAATTTACTTAATTTAACTCAAGTCGGAATACTGTGCTTACGATTAGATTTGTGCATAAACAGTTCTTTGAATTTTATAACTAGCATAAGCGGGATAATTGCTGTTGCTTAATATTTGGCTATACTTGGACATTTTTCATTGGCAAAGAATTTTAATTGGCATTACTTTATGTCAGTATCAGTGCCAAAAAATTTCATTACAATTCAATGCCAATGACATTTTTTTCCATTGGCATTGATTAAACCAATGGTAATAAAATGTACTCCGATGCCTTGAATCAACCAATTATAATGAAGAAGAGAGCATTGTAAATAAAAAAAAAATTGTTTTGAAAAAAAGGGAAATTAATTTTATTTATTCGCTACTTTATAATATTTTATCAAGTCTAGCTCATCAGCCTCTAGTAATGTAAACTTGACGAAATAGCCTATATTTAGAGAAGAAGTACGCGAATTTTTCTTTATTTTATAATTTGTTCTTTCATTGACATTGATGCATTCAATTAACTAGTCCCAAGTATGTATTTGGCGGCGAAATTATGTATTATTATTATTTATATATATATTATAGTATAGTAAATACTAGGATGTACTGCTTTTGCTTTCTCAGAAAAATGCTTTTTTTGAACCAAAAGTGTGTTCTACCCATGGATGGTAACCGAAACGATGCGGTAACGCTATTTCGTTTATTTCGGTATCGGTATTTTAAGTATAACGGTTTTTTAGTTATTTCGGCAACGGTATTTTAAGGATAACGATTTTTAGATTATTTCGGTAACGGTGTTTTAAGGTTAGCGGTATTTCGGTAACGGTATTTTAAGGATATCGGTAGTCAGTTTTTTCGATGCATCCCTCATTTTTTTTTACCAAAAACAAACGAGATCAAAAACAGAACCAATTTACCAATGTACGAAAAATACTCAATAATCCAGTGCAATTGCCAAAAACAGAAAATTAAAAATATCGGTAACGGTATTTTAGGGGTAAAGGTATTTCACTTATATCGGTAAGGGTATTTTAAGGGTATCGATATTTAATTTATTTCGGTATCGGTATTTTAAGGGTAACGGTATTTCAGTTATTTCGGTAACGGAATTTTAAAGATAGCGATATATCGGTTATTTCGGTAACGGTATTTTATGCGTAACGGTAGTCAGTTGAAATGGTTTTGAATCGATAACTGTATTTTAGCGGTATTGCCTGCCAACCCTGGTTCTACCCAGTAACATTTTTAAAAAGTCTTTCTAATTTTTTTTTTAAGTTTTAAAACGAGTCCAATTCTTGGCTTTTCAGGAAGTTTATTTTTAAAGTGATTGGCTTTGTCAAGTAAATACCCAACCTTTTTGATAGCCCGATTTCTGAATACATCCAAAACCCGCCTTTTTTAGAAAGAAAACCTTTTTTAAACCCGACTCAAATATCCAGTTTTCTTGTTTTTTTTAAATAATAATTTTGTATCGCTGATATATGAAAATTTTCTTCGTAAAACTTACAAAAATTGCTAAAAATCTTGACTTACGGTTTTATACCCTACATGGACAGTAAGATTAATTTTTTTTTTGTATGAAGAAATAGTTTTGTCTTTAAATCTTCATTTATTGTACGGATAATTCTAGCACTAGGTGTAAAATATATGTGGTGTGAATTTGAAAAAAAAAAATTTAATAAATTAAGCCTTGGCGCTCTGTAACCAAAATATGCGATTTCTGAAATTTTTTTTAAATTTTCTTTAACCCTCTAATGCTCTTTCTTCTGATAACGATAATATTTAAACCATATATCTGGCTTTGAAAATCTACTATGGAACAAATATTAAAATTTTAATTTATCGCTTTATTTAGGCGATATAGCACAACAAAGGTTGAAAACGTATCTAGAAACCCAGTAGTCAAATAATTTCGGTTTTTGCTATCAATAACACTATCAGTAAAATAAAATTACGTAACGAAAATTGTTGATCAATTGTTGTTATTTCAAAAGTAATGGCGATTTTCGCTTTTTGAAAATTACGAACTTTGGCTAATTATGCACTAAACATCAATAAATTTCGACGAAATTAGTTCTGCTTACTACTACCTCTAAGTATATAATCTGTGTTTAATTTCAAGAAAATCTGTTGGCTAGTTTTTGAGTTAGAGAGATATTTGTAAAACGTATCCTGGCGTTATCCTGTGAGTCCTGGAGAAAAATGTTTAACTGATTTTACAATTAGAGACTCTAAACTAGCTTTGTTACTACCGATAATGTACACCAGATCGTAAATGTATTTTTGGCAATTTTTCAAATATTTTATTCTGTTTTAAAAAGTTAATTGCTTCAAATTTACTAAATTTTCAATTTACATGCTTGCTTCTCGCTTGAAAACCGTTCCTTATACAAAAAAAGTTTGAAGGCAGAAAAGGGGATAGTTAAGTTTTCTATAGATATAATGCAACTTGTTGAATAAAATATTGTTATAAAGCCAAGAACTATTTAAAATCTGAAGACCGCCAAAAGGCGGCCTTGGGCATTAGAGGGTTAACCGATTCCTCGATTAATCGCCTCTATTTCGGTTAATGTCGAAACAAATAATCTAAAACTCGAATAATTATTCGATCCGAATAATCGATTAAAACAGTTCGATTAACCGGTTACAATTTTAATATAGAATTTTTCCCTTATTTTTTTTCCCAAAACTTCATAATTTTCTTAACTTTGGCTAAAAAATTACAAGAAAAGCTTAGAATAAACATAAAATTACTAAAATACCATCAAATTCTTTTAAAATTGAGTGAAGAAGGTCGTTAAGCCTTTAGATAGCTTTTTTAATCAAAATAAAGGTGTTTCTAAAAGTACCCAAAATACACGAAGTGTCTGGCTGGATCAGCGTCGAAGTGCTATATAGGCTATAATCAATACAGTAGGCGATTTTTGATTCTGTTCTTTTAAAAATTAAAACTAATGTAAATTATATTTCCATGTCCTTCAAGGCAAGGTGCATTTTTTTTCAAATATGTGTCCCACAACTGTCAACTGGCATCTTAATTCTGTAGAAACTCTACCTTTTCTCACATCTCCAAAGAAAGTGTGTATAATCGATTCAAAACCACATCAATTCTACAACATGTCCAACTACACCATTTTCAGTTTTATTTCAAAATTGTTTAGAAATTTTTTAAAATTATCCAAATATATTTTAAAATTGTCTTAAAAGGTTTCAAAATTGTCTAAAATGTTTCAAAATTATCCAGAAATTTTTTAAATTCTTCCAAAAATGTTTTTAAATTGTCCAAAAATCACTCAAAATTGTGCAAAAATGTTTTAGAATTACCCAAAAATCTTCCAAAATTGTCCAAATATTGTTTAAAATTGTCTAAAAAACTTTGATATTTGTCCAACATTTCAAAATTGCCCAAATGTATTTTAAAATTTTCAAAATATATTTCAAAATTATACAAATATGTATATTTAAAAATATTACAAATATATTTTAAATTCTTTTTGTATTTTAAAATTGTTCAAATACATTTCAAAATTATTCACTTGCACTTAAAAATTTTAACCCCTAAATTCATAAACGCTTTGTAAAATTAAGGAGGTTTATTGATCAAATTTTGTATGAAAATGACGTTTTGTAAACATGCTATAACTTTACAAAGCTTTTATGAATTGAGGGGTAAATCTGTATATCATAATTGTAAAATTGCATTCAAAATAATTCCATTCGTATTTCAAAATTCTCCAAATGTATTTCAGAAATTTCCAAATGTATTTAAAAAGACTCTATTTGTATTCCAAAATTTTCCAAATATATTTAATAATATTCCAATTGCATTTCAAAATTTTCCAAATGTATTTCAGAAATTTCTACTTTTATTTTAAAAGCATTTTTACAAACATACATATCTTCTCTTTCATAATGAAAATTTTATAATAATTATAAGACTTAAGAGAAAGAGAAAGCATGTATGTTTGAAAAAATGCTTTTAAAATAAAAATAGAAATTTCTGAAATACATTTGGAAAAATTTGAAATTCAATTAGAATTTCAGTAAATATATAAATACACAAGGGAATGTTAACTCAAACTTTGGATAATTTTGTTTATTGTCAATGGCCCTTAAAAACGGAAAAAATAATGAGAATTTTAACAATTGTTTATGATATTCTTTAGTCTACTAACTCTATTTAGAAATTATTTTTGGAAATTTTTGTAGAGTAAATTGGTATTTTGATTTAACTAATATTTTACTAAAATGGAATTAATTTTTTTTATTTCTTCAGCGGAGGAGGAAAAACTTTGGATAATAATTTTTTTAAATGCAATATTATATTTCGTTAGCTGAAATGCAAAACCACGTAACTAACAAAAAATACAAAATCGGTTTTTTGATCGATTATGATGCATATCAACGAGGTCCACGTCTTCTCCAATTTTTACTGTCATATAATAAAAATTAGACATATTATTAGCGAAAATCGAAAGCACGTAACTACATACTTGTTGCTTGAAAATTGTAAAAAATTGTTTCTCCTGTAAAATAGTAAAAATGTTAGTTACGTGGTTTTGCATTTCAGCTAACGATTTATTGTAGTATTGATTAAATTTGCATTCAAAGAAATTTTGTATCCAAAGTTTTACTTACTAATATTTAGAAAAAAATCTCCTAGTTGCAGCAGTTTTTCTTTTGCCATTTTTAACTAATTTTTAATAGCTTCAGCTATATTTTACATAAATTTTTCTATTAGTATAAGAAATGTTTCAATTTAGATAATCTCAGATTCCGAAACTTTTCTACCTTAAGGTACATTTACACGCGAGAGAAAACTGCTAGAAATGGACCAAAAACACTCCAAAACAGCTAAACTCATTCAAAATAGAGCTAATTAGAGGTGATTTTTGTTTTATCTCTAGCATTTTCTCTCTAGTGCACACAGAAAACAGTCCCAGTTGTGGCCACCGAATTTGTTGCCAATCGAATTCGTGCGGTTACGACAACTATCTTTATATTAAATTATATTTTTCGTCGTGAAAGCCAATATTCGGTTGTCTAATTCAATATTATGTTGCACATAAATATTATTATGTTCTACAAAATTTTATTGAAATTAAAAAACTTTTTTTGAATTTTCTGGTATTGAACCCGGGCCTCCAGGTTAATAGTTCACACTTTTACCCACTGCACCACAACTACTTTTAAATTTCTTAGCCATATTTACTGTTTATACATATGAATATTTTATTTTAATTAAAAAAAACATCCAAATTTTTGTCTTTTCCGGGATTCGAACCCGGAAATCCGGCGTGCTAGGCCAACTCCTCACCCACTACACCACAAACACTTAATAATTTTAATGACTAATTTTGAATTTATGTGTTTTATTAATACAGTATAAAATTCGTTTATCAATACCAATTAATAGTTGTGTGTGTTATCAATACAATCCACAATTCGGTTGGTTCTACAGAAACTTGAATTTAAGGTCATAGTTGATTAGGATACCCGTATTTGTAGTTACCACTTTCGAATATTGAAATTTTTTTAAAAAAGGTTATAGATAACACAAATTTTCTTGTATATTCACTTAATAAATGGCTGCTTCTACTGAATAGAATTACTAAACTGATACTAATTTTAAAATTGATTGGAGATACCAATAATTTGTGAAAAGGATTGTTATTTAGTTCATTTTCCCTATTTTTAATACCTAGTAAAATATTTTTGATGTAGTATTCAATTATAGGTAATTCCAAATAAAATAAAGTTCTGGCAAATTCATTTTAATGGTTTTGATCGAAAGCCAACCAATCTTTTTCCTGTGTGTGTAGATGTGCTTTTTTAATTTGAATTTTTTTAAATACATCGTGTTCATGTCTCATGTTGATATTTAACAAAAACAGGAAGCTGTTAGTGTTTTTGTTGATAAAAAGTTAAGGAAATACATTAATTTTGTTTTAAACGATTAATCGCCAATTTTCTCGAATAACCGACCCGAATAACCGGTTAATCAGTTTTAGCGATTTTTCGAATAATGCAATAACCGGTTAACTGCCTATGTCGAATAATTGGAAACAGTAGTTTTTATACAAAAAGTGTAGTATTGAAAAATATTTGTTTAAATATTTAAAGAGGTATTCTCGCAATAAAATTCATTTTGGCGACAATAAATTATAGTTTATAGATTTTTTTTGTATTTTTTTCATACACGTTAAAATATTCACAATTTCGCTATTTGGCAAAAAAACATATTTTTCAATAAAAATCACCTTTTTTTTAAATAAATTTTTTTGGTATTTTTCTTGAACTGTACACGCCTTTAGAAATCATATATAAAAAAATGGTTAAAATCGAAGAGATCATGCATTTAAGAGTTAAAGTAACAAAAATGCAAATTTTAACTAAATTCGTAAAAATTAAAAAAAAAACAGCATAAAATACTGAGAATTCGTTACATTCATTTTATTTAGTCATTTTGTTTTTATAAAAAAATAAACTAAAAAAATGTATGTAATCCGTACGTTACCGCGGGTACCCGCGGGAATCCAAAACAGCCCAAACAACAACAATTTACACGCAATTTTGAGTACGGGAACGCCTTTGGGCTAGTTTGTGTAACTTCGGTAAAGTACGGGAACAGACATTATACCTGAGCAAAAAAAACCTGGTTTTTGGCTTCTTGTAGTTTTTAACTTGTCAAAACGCATACAAAAAAACAAGCAAAAACTTGTTTTGTATCACTTTTTGATTGAATTTAACAAATCAGTCCATGTTTAGACAAAGCGCCCATATATAGGTCACCTAAAAATTGGCTTGCTTGCTTGCACGCTACAGATCGCATATATAAATTATATTTTCATGAAATTTGGTATGTTACCTCACATCAGTGATGTTAGACGTACCAATTTGTTGGTACACATACCATTTTTCAGGCTCTTGTACCATGTACCAACTGAAAATTGTGTTGGTACGCAATAATACCAACTTCTATAACTTACGATTTCAATTTTGTTTTCTATTAAAAGTGTAAAGGAAGAAACGAAAACAGCTGTTTTACTGACATTTTAACCGCCACAAAACTTGAAATAACATTCACAAGTGTGGCGACAAGCTACAATCTAATTTTTTATACATTTTGTTAAAAAAAAAACAAAATATTTTTATATCATGCAAAATACAACATAATTGTAGTTGTAGCGTATCGACTTAACTATAAGTGCGTTCCCGTACGTTCCCAATGTTACCGAAATTTACCCAAAGTTACCGAAATTTACCCAAAACCGTTCCCGTACTCGAAAATTGGGTAAATGAGAGCGCTAATGAGAGTGTATTAGTGTGTCTCTGTTTACCAGAATTTACCCAGACTTTTTCGTCGGGTAAACTTTGGTAAAACAGCTGATGTAAATATAAACAAAAAACAATTGTGAAAATAGATTTAACATTTTAATTAAATAAAGAAATAATAAAAAGAAACTTGCTTTTTTATAAGAATTAATTGAATAAAATCAAAAACAACTTTCAAATACGAATAAATGTGGGTATTTGTGCCAATTTGCAAACTGAAATTATACGCATTTTCACATTAGTGATGGTATTTGTGACACAATCTAAGATTGATTGGTACTATTTTGGCACATTTTCGTTATCTACAAAATTTAATAGAAAATGGATTAAAAAAATAACGATTCTTTAAAAATTCTTTAATTTTTAGTTTCTGAGCATTTATTCGTATTAAAATACCTTTTCAAACAGCAAAACTAAAAAATGTCATCGAAGATATTACCAAATAACCCATAGAATTTTAAAAATTTAAATGATTTAAATTTAGCTCAGAGTTTCGAAAGAATTAGTTTAAGTTTAATTCATGAAAAATTTAATTCAGTTTTAGAAAATGTTTCTATGTACACCATTACGAGTAACCATTTCTAAAGAATTCATTCATTGGCTACATTCCCAAATTTTTAATAAGAATCGAATGAATTTCATTTATCATTTTAATTGAATGAATTCAATAAAATTTTAATTCATTAGGTTAGAATTCATTCAAAATAGAACTAATTCTATAAGAATGCGATTACGAAATGAAACTAAAGTTGAAAACACGGGTACTGAGTGAAAATTGAGTTTTGGCACAATGAAGGCCCATTTGGCACATTTTAGTCACACACTTGGCACAAAACAAAATTTTTCAAGTCCGATCACTGTTTCACATTATTCTTTGAAATAAGATTTTGCGCTAGAAAAGTGCTTTTTTGTGTTCCCGTACTATTGGGTAATTTAGTCATTTTGTGAGAGGATTTTGTGCTTACTCTCATTTTACCGAACTTTATCCAAAAAGTAAAGAAACACACCTTATGACTTATATCCCATTTTTTGTCGTTTATGAGAACAGCTGTTCTTTGAATCTAGATTTTTTACTTTTGTGAGGAAATTTTTGTTAAAAGGACGCTCACTACTGTTATTGCACATTATCATGTCATCAACAGATGAAGAAAATGACGATTCTGATGGCCCTTCAACGCCTAAAAAAAATTCGTGTCGGTAGTTAGTGGTGATACTCTAAGTGAAAAACAAAAACACCGGAGCAAAGCTATCGCTCTGAATGGGAGCAAGATCCCCTTTGTTCTCCTTGGTATAAAGGCACATCTACATGGGATAGAAAACTCGTTAGACTTTATGCAAATGCAGCACTGCATAAGTCTACACTCAAAAAAATAAGTTAGTAGAAAAATTAGTAAAACGTCTTGTATATCAAGTGTACTAGTTTTCAGCAATTTTTTTTGCAAAAAATTCCGTTTTCAGCAAAAATTTTAGTTATATTTTTTTTTTTAGCACTAAACTAGTTTTGAACTAATGTTTTACTAATTTATTTTGCTACAAAAATTGTGCTGATAACCGCATTCATAGCGTGGACGACAACCAGATAGACAAGATGTAGATGTCGCAGCTTGTCTGGAAACGGAAATGACAAAAAAAGAAAAACAACTCTACACATATTCTATATTTAAATTTTCAGCAAATAAATTAACTAAAATAAAATTTCGCTACAAGTTTTTTTCAGTCTACTAATATTCAGCAAAAAGTTTAGTGATTTTAGCAAGGATTTTTTTCATTTGCAATCGACTAAGTGTTAGCAAAACTTTTGCTGAAGATTACTATTTTTTTGGTAAAAATCAGCTTGCTGATTTTCAGCAAACCTTTTGCTGAAATTACCAACTTTTTTGCAAGCACGCTCCTGACTAAAAATTTGCTGACACAGCAACATTTTTTTGCTGACTTTACTGACTTTTTTTTTTTTTTTGAGTGTACGAAATGTAATCTCTAAGCCATTGACAATTGCTGTCAAAAGTAATTTCTTTAATTAGTAACAATTTTTAGGATGTCTTGTAGTATTACTGAACATTTCAGTTTATTAAATGCATCTTTTGATATTTGGAGAAAAAATTATTCTTTAAAATACAACAATTTTAATAAAAACAAATACTAGACAACTAGAGATGATACTCTTACGATAAAAATTAGTGCCAACTATATTAGAGATTACAAATTTAGCGCAAACTCTACGAGATTTCTATCCCGCGTAGATGTGCCTTAATATCATATTAAACATACTATGTTGTGAGTATACCAATTTTTTGTTTCAAATAAGTACCAGCTTTTAGCGACATCTATACCAGTTTTTTTTTGGCGACTATCTAACATCAGTGCCTTACATGCGCCTAGTGACAAAGGCTATTAATTTTAGATAGAATTGGTCCATATTTGTAGCTATCGCCCATATGGAATATATTTCCGATTTTCTTTTAAATAATCGTAACACTAGGTAAAATGGAAATTTCTTTCCGATTTTCCAATTTTACACCAAGTATAACCCGAATAATCGGTTACAATAGGGTCGATTAACCCGTTAAATTTTTATTAGGGATTTTTTTTCGATTATTTTTACCCAAAACTTCCCAGTTTTCTTAGCTTTGGCCAAAAAATGGCAAGATAAGCTTAGAAAAAAACAAAAACTAACTGGAATCCTTTAAGCCTTTAGATAACTTTTTCTAAGCAACTCAAAGCAAGAGATATGGAGGCTTTAGGAAATACGATAGACAATTCTTAAATTCCGTTTTAATTCTTTTAAAATTAAATTTAGTGTAAATTGTTATATTTCCATGTCCTTCAAGACAATGTGGGAATTCTTTCAAAACGATGTTACACAACTGTCAATAATTGTGAATTACATAGGCCAACATTTTCTAGACTCTAAGATGACTTCAGAATTGTTATAGCACATCAGGTTATTGAAAAGACCCAACCTAAAAAAGAAAAAAAAAAATATGTTTTTTTCTTATATTCGGTACTTAATCGGTACTTAACTTTAATGCGAATATGCTTTATTGCTTTTTTAGGCATCGAAAAATTTGTTTGTATTTTTTCACGATATCTTATATCTTGGACTAATCGTCCATTGAAACTAACCCTCTGTTTTTATAAAGCGAGCGGAGTAATTCCGCTTGAGGAATGCGTGTGTTTCGTTATTGTAACAAAAAGGAGGAATATTTCCTTTCGCTTTATAAAAACAGGGGGTAAGTGTTACGAAATTTTTGGTAACAGCTTATGAAAAATGGGACAATACGAGTATGGCAGCGAGAGTAACGTAATTGTACAGGGTGCGGCTAAAATAACTGTATGATATAAAAAATTGTAACTTCTTTGCTTGTGAATATTTCATATTTATTTTTTCTATTTCAGAAATGGAACGGTATACAATTGCGCAAAGAACTAAGATTGTTTTTCTGTTCCTTGAAAATAATCGTTCGATAGTTAATACTTAACGTGCATACAGAAGATTTTATGGTGTGAAAACAAATCGTATAGTTACTTTAGCCGCACCCTGTATTTTATATTTTTCTGTTTTGGGAAGCTGTATTCGAAATCATTGTTGGTTTAACCCATAGTGTCGCCCCAACCTTAAAAAAGGACGACAATTTTTAAATTCGCTTTTTTGCCTAATTAAACAGATCCCATTGATATTACAAACGAGTAAAAAGGTTAAAGTCG
Organism: Leucophora obtusa; assembly: GCA_949987735.1. Taxonomy (NCBI): domain Eukaryota; kingdom Metazoa; phylum Arthropoda; class Insecta; order Diptera; family Anthomyiidae; genus Leucophora; species Leucophora obtusa. The sequence continues at coordinate 211,619,144 of OX465297.1, forward strand.
GGCATGCCGACTATACAATACCCTACACCAGTCTGGTTAAAGCCAACTAATGTTTGGATCCGAAATTCGAATGGGTTAAAATGGGACTTGTGTCAAAATTTTCTATAATGTGAGTCAGCGAACCAAATTTCATTAAAATATCTTAATATTTGCGACCTGCAGTTTGTAACCAAGCCAATTTTGGGGGGACCCTTATATGGGCACTAGGTCTAAACATGGACCGGTGTTAACCAAAATCAATAGGATTCGTCCTTGGGCTGATATAGGTCGGTGTACCAAATTTCATCAAAATATCTTAATATTTGCGACCTGCAGCGTATAAACAATATAATTTTGGGGGGACCCTTATATGGGCACTAGGTCTAAACATGGACCGCTGTTAACCAAAATCAATAGGCTTCGTCCTTGGGCTGACATAGGTCGGTGTACCAAGTTTCATAAAATATCTTAATATTTGCGACCTGTAGAGTGCGCACAAGAATGCATGGACAGACAGACGGACGGACGGACAGACGGACGGACGGACAGACGGACATCGTTAAATCGAAATAAAAAAAAATTCTGAACCGATCGGTATACTATAAGGTGGGTCTACGACCAATATTTTTTGGTGTTACAAACATCAGCACAAATTTATAATACCCTGACCACGTAGTGGTGTAGGGTATAAAAAACATGACCCGATAGTAGTGTTGGTAAATTCGGTTACTTTTCAATACTTGATACTACACGATATTTTTAATTTGGATACTCGATACTTTAAACGTTTTTAAATTTAAAATTTTTTAATAAAAAAAAATGTTTACATTAATTCTTTGAAAATGTTTACATTAATTCAATACTTAAATTTATAAAAATATTTTTAAACTTTTCTACCAACTATTCATTGCGTTTTTCATAGTTTTTTTTAACATACTTTTAAATATTTTCAAAGATATATAATAAATAAAGATAGAGCATTCAGTGGCGTCACTCTAGTTGCAGAATCGTGCAATTGATGGCGCTGAAAAAATCGAATTTGATTTCGAAATCTCAAGATGGCGACAGTGTACACCCACTGGAATTTGAAATTTCCAAAATGTCCAAAAGCTCTGCAATATTAAAACAGTGCTGCCACATTAAAATTTTATTATTTTATTTTAGGAATTTGAATAAAGGAACATTCATGTCAAAAACAACTTTGTGCTTTTTGTTAAACGAATTATTAGTGTTAACGTTGTTTAAAATTTTTATTGTGTATAATAAGAAATTTAATTTTTGTTAAAAGGACTTTTGCGTAAAGAAAAATATGTTCTAATGACTTTTTAGTACTTTTATTTGCATATTATAAAATCTTAAAAGCCCTAATCACAATTACATTTTCTTAAAAAAAAAGTGAAATCATGTTAAAATGGCACATTTTTGTTTAAAAAAAAAAACTGTTGTTGAAAATGCATACTGTCAGAAAGCAAATTCGGTGACAAAAGAAACAATTTCAGTAATACCACACTCTTCTTTTGAGCCATTACTTTACTCCTAAATTTATTGAATGAAAAATTCGAGTGAAATCTAACATCTACAGCTACGTTCTATATTTCATTTTTGGGTGAAAATGAAAATATTCACCTATTTTATGTTCCCAATTTCACAAAAATGGTTTTAAAACGATTTCATTTCGATTCAAACGATTTCACTTTGTTCCCAACGAAATTGAGGTGAAATTCTGTGTCATGCAAATCGAGGTTTGTGTTGTTTTGTGCGATTTCAAATCACTGTCAGTTAGCTGTGTGAAATTCATGTGAATTTTGCTATAAGTGTCTATAACAGAGAAAAAAGCTACAGTAAGCGGTAAATTCCAATAATTTTCATTAAAAATAAATTTTAAAAATAAAAAAAAATGTAAGTAAAATATTTAAATTAAAAAAACTTAATTTGAGAAAAATAATATCTCTTGATAAAATTTTATAGGGGTAAACACAAAAATGCAGCCCAAGAAACTGCAATCGTAAACTTTATGGAGGCGCACAACGATTTAGCAAAAGGATTTTTTAAAGGTGATCGTGTTTTAGCTGAGTCTAAAGTAACTTATAAAACTGATAGTTTATGATCTTATTAGCAGTTTGAATACATAAAAGAATTTATATGCTTGTACATACGCTTGTTCAGATAACTCCAATGGGTTTGAGCAATCCCGAAGACGTCTTCTGTTTAACTTTTCTTCTTTCATTTTTTCTTTTTCCAAAAAAATTACCGAAACCACAAAAGCAAAACTCATATTTTTAGAAATTCTTAGAATAAACGGTTAAAATTTTCGCCTGCTTTGCTTTTGAATTTTTGTTTAAAAGTGACAATATCAGTGAAAGAAGAGAAGAATAAAACAAAACAGCTGTTTATTGAAACAAAGCTAAAATTAAATCGATGAGAAATGAAATCGATTATCATTTCATTCGATTTTTGTGACACAGTGAAAGAGTAATATCGATTTCATTTTCACTATCGATTTGAAACCACTACGAAATACAGAACGTCGCTGCTAAACTCGAGATTAGAAAATTTTAATTATGGCGATTTTTGCCGCTCCAATGTGTAATTGCATTTTTCAGTTCTGGCAACACAAGAGTAAGTAAAAAGAGCTTTTTCGAATATGCCTTGAAATGAGATAAAAGCTGTGCCTTTATCGAATTTATCTATTTTATTCTGCGCGAACAGCGCCATCTTCTCAAAATGGGTGAAGCTCATTTGGTGGGGGTTTGGAAAATATCGAGTAATAGTTTTAATTACCGAGTACCCAAAAAAAGACAAATCGACAACTCGATACTCACTACTCATAGCACTACCCGATAGTTTTAAATCGACAATGAATTGTGATTAATGTCCATAAAACATACACTCAAAAAAGTTTGATAATTAATTCATGACAGTTGTTTGTGTAGTAATCAGTAGTTGTTATTTTTACCAGTAATTACAATTGTTTTTCTACAGAAAAATGCAAAACAACTGTTATGACGGTTATTTAAGAAAACAACTAACGAAAAAGTACTGTAATTTGGTATCAGTCGTTAAAAGCAATTATTTTTAATATCATAATAAACAACTACCAAAACAGTAATTTTACAGTAAACAGTTATTTTTGTTAGTTATTTAAAAATAAAAAATTTCGTTGAATTTCTCTGAATTTTAAAAATTCTTGTTTAGTTGATATTTGTTTTTATTGATATATTTCTACTCCTAAATTCATAAACGCTTTGTAAAATTATAGGAGGTTTATTGAACAAATTTTGTATGAAAATGACGTTTTGTAAACCTGCTATGACTTTACATAGCATTTACGAATTGAGGAGCTAGTTTGCAAATAAAAATCAGAAACTTGTATTGTATCTTCAATGTATAAAACCATAATAATTATTACAGTTAAAAAAAGAACTAATCCTAAAATCGTCATATGGGAAGTGTTGGATGAAAAATCGTCAAATCTGGCAGCTTCGACTACAGCTGCCAGATTTCTTTTTCTGTGGCAACACTAGTGTGCAGTGAAAGGTTTTTTTTTCATTCAATAGATTCAACAAGTGATTAGGATTATTACTATAAAAAATGGTGCTCGATTTAAACAAAAAAACATATTTCCTTATTTCTGGAGCTTCTCGTGGCATAGGCAAAACTATGGCCATAGAGGTGGCAAACAAACTTAAAGCCGGTTCTGTGATTGTCTTAATTGCCCGTAGTGAAGATGGTTTAAAGAAAACGAAAGGTTCCATTGAATCGTCTCGTACAGATCTCAAAGTTTTAACATATGTCATTGATTTGTCTTCCGCCAAGGCTGAACACTTTCAAAAGTTGTTAACCGACTCGTTGATAGCTGCTAAAGAGAAAATTAATAACTTTGAACGGGCCTTTATCATACACAATGCTGGCACTGTGGGTGATGTCTCAAAAAAAGCTATTGATGTTTCCGATACAGATGTTTGGAGTAAATACTATTATACTAATTTATTCTCCACTATTTCCTTGAATGTAGAATTCTTTAAGGTATTTGCTTTTACACCGAAAGTAGTTGTGAATTTAAGTTCCAAGTGCGGTATTGAACCATTTGCCTCAATGAGCTTTTATTGTTCCGGTAAAGCAGCACGTGATATGTATTTTAAAGTTTTAGCTGTTGAAGAAAAAGATTCAGGTACTGTGGTACTTAATTATGCTCCTGGTGCCATTGATACCGATATGACGGTATATGTTCAAGATACCACTATAAGCAAGGATTTGCACAATATATTTAAATCCCAACGTGACACAAAAACTATGTTAACTACAGAAAAAACCACTAAAAAATTTCTGCAAATTTTGGAAGAGCAAAAATTTCAATCTGGAGATCATGTAGATTATTGGGACTAAAAAAGTTCAATTGCCTAATGTCGAATCATAGAAAACTTGCCTTCGGTTAAGATTTTTATCACAAGAAGAAAACCTTCGAAGTATATTTAATCTCAGTAAAACTGGTGCTTTAACTTGATATATTTGTTATGCTCAAGGAAATATTCCAATACACATACTCAAAAATTTAATAAATATTTTGGTGCTGGATACTCAACTATATCATTTCACTTGTCATATATTCAAGGTAATTTTTTAAAAAACACACATCTTACAGGAGAGCTAAAAACATCTTTTTAGTTGCATTAAACTGTTTGAAAAAATGTTTTAACAAATTTTAAAAGGTTGTTTATAAAATAATAATCCAACCAGCAAAATTTGGATACTTTTTTAATCTATTTTATTCTATAATCCGAAAATTGCTTAAATAAAACACATTTTCGAAATGTTTTATTAAAAATTGCTAATTTTTTAACGAAAATATTGTCTAAAAATAGATTTATTTTTGTCCAATAAATTATTTTTAAATCTCTGAGTAATTTTCGAATCAGCAGAGAGAGAGACTTTGGAAGAACCACTTTAATACAAAAATTTTAACACATTGAATGAAAATGAAATTGAATGAATTCAGTGGTGAATTAATTCAGTAAGGAATTAATTCACTTTTTTCTGTTCGATTTATAAAATTGAACGCGTTCACCAGTGAATTAATTCATTTGATTTAATAAAGAGAACTATTGCAATGGAATTAATTCTTTGAATTTATTGTTTGATGAACGCGTTCAGTTGAACGAATTCAGTGAATTACTTAAGAAAAGGAATTCATTCAATTCTAAAGAAAATTGAATTCGATTGGTAGTGAATTCATTCAAAAAAGAATTAATTCTTCAAAGCTCTGGTGTATATGTAGCGTGTATATTCAAAAGGTACTAGGTGCTAGTGTCAAAAGTCCATAGATATTATTCATAATCAATTGTTATGCTCAATAAAAGAAAATACGGAAATTTTGCCTAAGGCTCATATTTTGAAGTATTTTTAAAATCATAAAAAACGTTCGTCGTACCACATATTTCTGAGTACTCAGAATTATGACTTAAGCCCAAACCACATAGTGAAAGTGCCAGTGGACAGTGCTGTCAAACTTTGTTCGTGAATTTCGCGAAAACGATTTAATATTTTTAAAAATTTCTTATTGCGTTTTGTTTAAAAACAGTTCTTGTTTATTTAGAAACTTTTATAATTTCTCGGCAGTGACAAACAGAGAATATATAAAGACTGTTTTACCGACAAAACGTCGCACTGCGGTTATGTGGTTTAGGCTTTTTAAGCCCAAACCACATAGTGAAAGTGGCAGTGCTGTCAAACTTTTTTCTTGAATTTCGCGAAAACTATGTAATATTAAAAAAAAAAAATCTTATTGCGTTTTGTTTAAAAACAGCTCTTGTTTATTTAGAAACTTTTAATTTAAGCCTAAACCAGATAAACGCAGTGTCGACCGCAGTACGACGTTTTGTCGATAAAGCAGTTTTTATATTTTCTTTATTTGTCTCTCCCGAGAAATTAGAAAAGTTTCTAAATAAACAAGAGCTATTTCTAAACAAAACGCAATAAGAAATTTGTAAAAATTTTCAATCGTCTTCGCGAAATTCAAGAACAAAGCTTGACAGTATTGCCACAGTCCATTGGCACTTTCACTATGTGGTTTGGGCATACTATGGTTTGGTCTTTGAGACTAAAAAATTAGTTTTTATAGTACCTTATTTTTAAAATTTTTTTTTTTTTTTAAATTTTTAAGTCATAAAAGAGCTGTCGTCGAAAAAACCTAAATTTGTGATTTCAGAAGGTTTAGCACTGGAAAATTACTTATATTTTTCAGTAACGATGGTTTACAGATTTTCAATATCATTGTAATTTTATTGGTATTGTTGTAAAATTATGTAGTAATTTCATAGATCTTTTTATTGACAGCCAGATTTAAGTAACCACTATTTACGGTGTAAGTTTAACACCCGTATTATTTAAAAATCTTACACAACAAGTATACGAGTATATTTTTATTATACAATTTCGGCTTCAAAAATTCCAAAGTTTATTGTTTAAAATACATAGAGATACTAAAAAAAATCGGCAGCCCTTAATCGTTTTGTCGGTATCTGTAATAAATCATCTGTTAAGGTACCCGATTTAGCATTCATAAGATTAGGTGTTTTTGGTTTAACAGCAGGTGAAAATGTTGTAGAAGTAATTTTTTTAGTTGTTGATGAAACTGGCCTTATGGGTCCAGCTTTCTTCTTACTTTTATGTGATGGAGTTCTTATTGGCGAGGGTGTCATTATTGAGGGAGTGGTTCGGAGACCCAGTTTAATGGTAGCCAATTGTCTAGCAGCTGGTGACATTGACGCTAATCTTTCCATATTGGAGCGAATAAAAGGTGAGGAAACATTACGTCGTGCGGTATCCATAGCTTTTTGTTTTTGAGCTCTCATTTTTTCTCCTACCTTTTCCGCCAATGCTAAACCTATAGTTTCTCTACGTGAAGATTCATTTATTTTAAATGATGGCCCTGTATTAGATCGCACTGGTGTATCAGAACCATCTAAACGGAAGGGTGTACCCTCAATTTCACCCCAAGTCATGAGGGGTGAAAAAGCTTCTCCTGGCCGGGGAGAAGGTGTTTTAACTAAATCAAAACGTTTTAATTGTGAAGCTAAATTAGTTTGACCTAATGTGTTGCCATCGGCATCTACTCTGTCTTTGGTGATTGTGGTCAGTGATTCAGGATTTTCTGTTCCGGTTTTCTGACGTTTTAACTCTTCGAAGGGATTACTGTGTAAACGGGTAGCATTGTGTTGTATAACTTGCTTACGATTAGCCATATCGATTTTTTCAGCTTCTGTTAGTTCCACACCTTCGGGCGTATACATTATAGAATTTTTATTTTGATAAGACCAAGTTTCAATTTTTCGCAAAGGATCAGGTTCCTCAAATTGTTGCTCTATAGAAGGCAGAGTTAAGGCTCTTTGTAATTTTTCGGCTGATATTTTTTCTTCATTGTACAAAACAGAAAACTTTTGCCTTAACTTTTCATCGGCAGTATCTACAATTTGTTGAAAACTAGCATTATCCTCACTAGTGTAAGCTTGCAGAAAAGAATCCAAGGAATGTCTATCGCTTACAGATTTACCACTACTACCAATGGTATTTGTGGATAATATGTCCGACTGAGCGCCACTAGAACCACAAGTTTCAGAGGTTGCATTACTTCGAGGTGTTCTTTCCCCAAAACTGGATGGAGTTTCAAATGTATCTGGTGTCATACCTGAAATATTTAATTTTTATTAAAATTTTAGTTTTCCTTAGAACTCATCTTACAGTACTTACTTCGATTTCTTTCTGTTGGCCGTCTACCGCTATACTTGGCTCTAATCGATTCCATGCGTGCAAAGTCTTTTTGTTCCATAGCTTCCAGATATTCATTTTGCGCTTTTAGTTTTTCTAAATCTGGATAAAAATCTCGCTGTATAATCTTTGCTATTTCTTCTATATATTTTTCTTCTGTGAGTATTTTTGGTTTAACTTTCTTTTTCACTATTCCCAAGTTATGGGGTTTCTTAAACGTTTCCAAAGCATGATTTCGTGTTTTAAAATTCACTAATGCTCTACTGCCTGGAGTAGAGGGAGTGGCAGGAGTATCACTGGAGTCGCGCATTTTAATTTAATGTTAACAAGTTAAATTAGAAAAACAAAGATTTTACAGCAAAAAATATACGTTTGACAAGTTAAAAAATTGTTATCGATTACAAACATACAAGTAGACACAAAATAAATAATCGGCGGTGGTGGCTAATCAAAAAATTATCGGCGGCGGGTCAGAGTCGGCTGAATCCGATGTATTTAATAAATTACACAGTAGAACAATATAAGAAAAATTTGATGCATCGAGATTGCAGCACATCATTAATAGACTTTGGGACGCAGATCACGGATATGGTCTTAGAATTTAAAAGTTAGCTATACCTTACCCCCCGTTTCCTCATACAAGTAAATGGTTGCAAGTTGAGAATACGTATTATCCAGAGCTTTGAAGAATTAATTCCTTAATTCAATTTTTCAATTCTGAATTAAAAATTCGATGAATTAATTCACTAAGCACCATATATTGAATGGAATTAATTCATATTTGCTTTCGTTCGATTTATTTTGTTACGAATTAATTCAATTGCAATAGTTCTTTTTATTAAATCAAATGAATTAATTCACCGGTGAACGCGTTCAATTTTATAAATCGAACGGAAAAAAAAGTGAATTAATTCCTTACTGAATTAATTCACCACTGAATTCATTCAATTTCATTTTCATTCAGTGAATTAAAAAAAAGATAAAATTACATTCAGTGAATTAAAAAAAAAAATAATAAGTTCACTGAATTGAAAAAAAATAAGTTCACTGAATTAAAAAAAAATAAAATAAGTTCACTGAATTCAAAGCCTGTTTTCTGCCGTTCAGTAGAAGAAAACAATAATGTACAAATAAAAGTTTTAAATAAGCAATTTTACAGCGTGTGCTAGTATTGTTTTCTTCTACTGAACGGTAGAAAACAGGCTTTGAATTCAGTGAACTTATTTTATTTTTTTTAATTCAGTGAACTTATTTTATTTTTTTTCAATTCAGTGAACTTATTATTTTTTTTTTAATTCACTGAATGTAATTTTATTTTTTTTTTAATTCACTGAATGAAAATGAAATTGAATGAACTCAGTGGTGAATTAATTCAGTAAGGAATTAATTCAGTAAGGAATTAATTCACTTTTTTCCGTTCGATTTATAAAATTGAACGCGTTCACCGGTGAATTAATTAATTTGATTTAATAAAAAGAACTATTGCAATTGAATTAATTCTTTGAATTTGTTGTTTGATGAACGCATTCAGTTGAATGAATTCAGTGATTTACTTAAGAAAAGGAATTCATTCAATTCTAGAGAAAATTGAATTCGATTGGTAGTGAATTCATTCAAAAAGGAATTAATTCTTCAAAGCTCTGGTATTATCAGCGAAAATTACCGAAAAAACATGAAAATTTTACATGTGTCCGCACTACTTGCTGCAAGTTCATTTTTAAAATGTATTCGAAGGCATAGGTTAGGGGTGGCAAGACTTTTTCGCTACGTGCCAGAAACGGACAACTTTTTTTTGAAAAATTTCTAGCGTGCTACCTTAATTTTAGTTGTCTTTTAAAAGTCCTTTTTAAAAAATTTTTAAAATTTCTCTTAAAAACATTATCACAGATGTACATATTTATCAGCGCTACGGATAACCCCCGTGAAATAACCCCCAAAGGGAAAAATTAAATAACATCCAAGAAATTACGTAAAAATGTTTGACGGTTTTTTGGGGGTTTATTTAATCTTTACATATTGAGATTATTTCATTATGAAAAAATCCCCAATGAAATAAAATTAAAACAGTTTGAACATTAATGCCTTTTCATTTTTCTGGGGGATTACCTATTCCAATTTTGGTGGTTATTTCATATTGTTAAAAAAAAAATAAATTATTGTTAATTAAATATCGCCATCAAATATTTAATTTGATCATCAGAAAGGCACATCTACACGGGATAGAAAACTCGCGAGATTTTATGAAAATGCAGCTCTGTATAAGTCCACTAATTATAATCTCTAAACCAGGGTTGGCAGGCAATACCGCTAAAATACCGTTATCGATTCAAACCCCTTTCAACTGACTACCGATACCACTAAAATACGGTTACCGAAATAACCGGAATACCGTTATCCTTAAAATATCATTACCGGAATAACTGAAATGCCGTTATCCTTAAAATACCGATACCGAAATAAATAAAATATCGATAACCTTAAAATACCGTTACCGAAATACATGAAATAGCGTTATCTCTAAAATACCGTTACCGTTATATTTAATGCTCTGCTCTTGGTCATTGCACGTGGTTATTTAGTATTTTACATGAATTAAGTCAATTCGTTTTGGTTTCACTTTAGTTTGGTTTTTGCAAAAAAAAAAGATGTATGTACCGAAATAACTGACTAGCGTTAGCCTTAAAATACCGTTACCGAAATAAGCCAAATGCCGTTATCTTTAAAATACCGTTACCGAAAGAACTCAAATACCGTTAACCCTAAAATACCGATACCGAAATAAATGAAATAGCGTTACCCTTAAAATACCGTTACCGAAATAACCTGAAATATCGTTACCCTAACGATAACCGCATTCGTTTCGCTTACCATCCATGCTCAAAACCATTGATACTTGCTGTCATACACAATTTTTTGAATTAGTAACAATTTTGAAAATGTTTTGTTACATTATTGAACATTTCAGTTGATTAAATGCACTTTTTGGTATTTGGAGAAAAAATTATTCTTTGAAATACAACAATTTTTAATAAAAACAAATACTCGACAACTAGAGATGATACTTTTACGATAAAAATTAGTGCCAACTATATTAGAGATGACAAATTGAGCGCAAAATCTACGAGATTTCTATCCCATGTAGATGTGCCTAAAGGTTCAATTAGACGTGCCATATCGCCATAGCCGTAACCATAACGCCATAGCAGAAAACCAAAATTCAATTGGTATCTACGGTTACGGTTATGGCGTTATGGCATGTCACCAATAACCGAATACATTGTAGCCCATAAGATTGGTTTGAACAGCTGTTTTATGTGGTTATGGTTATGGCACGTCTAATTGAGCCTTAACCCGGTGTCTTCAAATGCAATAAATTATATGATATGAAATGTCAAAACCATGGCAGCGAAACGTCAAAATGATATCAATTGCAGAGTGGTGGAGAACACTTGACCATTTCATGGATAAGAAATATCACAGATTTTTCTTCGAAAAACACTAAATTTTATGAAACATTAATGTTTACCGACAAATAATAAAAAACTAAACACTTTTCCATTCCTTTTTACCAAATTTTTTGTTGTTTTTCTATTACAAAATTAAAATGAAAACTAAAAATGAGATTTGATCTCTGGCATCATTGCAAGATCCGATGGCATGTCAGCGATATCATGACAAAATGATAGCAAGCAATTGTCAAAATGCTCTAATCTCAAGTGAAGACACTCAATTTCAATTTTATTGCAATATCATGATATCGCTGACATGCCATCGGATCTTGCAATGATGCCAGAGATCAAATGTCACTTTTAGTTTTCATTTTAATTTTGTAATAGAAAAACAACAAAAAATTTGGTAAAAAGGAATGGAAAAGTGTTTACTTTTTTATTATTTGTCGGTAAACATTAATGTTTCATAAAATTTGGTGTTTTTCGAAGAAAAATCTATGATATTTCTTATCCATGAAATGGTCAAGTGTTCTCCTCCACTCTGCAATTGATATCATTTTGACGTTTCGCTGTAATGGTTTTGAAATTTCATATCATATAATTTATTGCATTTGAAGACACCGGGTTAGGCACATCTACATGGGATAGAAATCTCGTAGATTTTGCGCTCAATTTGTCATCTCTAATATAGTTGGCACTATATTAGAGATGACAAATTTGTTTCTACCAATTTTTGTTTTCAAAAACTTTTAAAATTGATATTTTAAATTACTATTAAGATATGCCGTTGTGTTCTTTTATACTTTTTTTTTACAAATAAATACAAAATCAGTTGCATTACAACTTTTAATTTACCAAATACTAGTAAATTAATAGAAAACATTACTAGGCAACACTGTTTTCTTTATTCTGTCATTTCACTTGCCGCAAGCATAAAAAATTTATACGTTTTCTTATTTTGATTCAATCAAACTATTCATATTTTTCTCATTATTTTTAAAAATAAACATTCTTAAAAATCTTATTGACCTATGGAAAAGCTTCGAGTTCAGTGTCTGTTTGCAAAATAGCTAACTTAAATATAGTCTTAAGTTTTCAAGCGCATTATTTTTGCAAAAATAATAGTTTTTAGTTCATATTTTTTTATATTTTTAATACATATTTGTCTTTTTTAGACGCTTTTTTTAGGCGCATATTTTCTATTTTTAAGTGCATGAAATTCCTCGTCCTAATAATTACATATTAAAATATTATTAATCCCAAGTTGCAGAAAATTGGTTAATTTTTTTTAAGATCTTTAAAGAAAATATTTACATGTAAATAAAATTGAGTTAAAAAAAAATGTTTTTGTTCCCGGGCTGGGATTCGATATCAGGTTATATGTGACTATATATAATTATATATTAAACATTGATGTGGAACCATATATAATCATATCTCAAATTACATATATATGTATATTGTTAATCTTCCACCATATATGGAATCATATAAAATTATATCTTATAGCATTTAATATAATATATAATCATATATAAAAATATCTTACATCATACAACCAACAAATATATATTATTATATCTCAAAAATATATGACTTATATGTCACCATATGTGATCATCAGGGCAAGTTTAAAATGGCACAAAAAGTTGAAATTTGGCAGGCAAATTGGCACGAAAAAAAGTAAAATTGGCACAAAAAAACGCGTTACCGAAATACCCGAAATACCGTTATCCTTAAAATACCGTACCGAAATAACTGAAATACCGTTATCCTTAAAATACCGATACCGAAATAAATGAAATATCGATAACCTTAAAATACCGTTACCGAAATACATAAAATAGCGTTATCCGTAAAATACCGTTACCGTAATTTTTAATTCTCTAATCTTGGTCATTGCACGTGGTTATTGACGGTGGGTCTCATACTGTAGGTTTAACTTAACTATAAACAAAATAAAATGTCAAAAAAGTGTACACAAAACAACAACAAATTTTTGGGTTAACTATTAACCTCAGTTTAAACCTGCAGTATGAGACCCACCGTGAGTATTTCACATAAATTAATTCAATTAATTCGTTTTGTTTTGACTTTAGTGTAGTTTTTGCAAAAAAAAAAGCGATATGTACCTACCGAAATAACTGACTACCGTTATCCTTAAAATACCGTTACCGATATAACTGAAATACCGTTTACCCTAAAATACCGTTACCGAAATAATCCAAATATCGTTATCCTTAAAATACCGTTACCGAAATAACTCAAATACCATTATGCTTAAAATACCGATACCGAAATAAATGAAATCCTAAAATATCGTTACCCTAACGATAACCGCATTCGTTTCGGTTACCATCTATGTTTTTAACAAAAATACAATAATAAAGGAATTTACCGTTGAACTTCTAAAGTGCATTCGCCGTACACTCAAAAAAATAAGTTAGTAGAAAAATTATAAAACGTCTTGTATATCAAGTGTACTAGTTTTCAGCAATTTTTTTTTGCTGAAATTCCGTTTTCAGTTATTTATTTAGCACTAAACTTATTTTGAACTAATATTTTACTAATATATTTTGCTACATAAATTGTGCTGATAACCGCATTTACAGCGTTGACGAAAACCAGATAGACAAGATGTAGATGTCTCAGCTTGTCTGGATGTAGTACAGACAACGGAAATGATAATTAAAAAAAACAACTCTACACCATTTATATATTTAAATTTTCAGCAAATATATTAACTAAAGTAAAATTTCGCTACAATTTTTTTGAGTTTTTTTCAGTATACTAATAGGTTTGTTCCACGTAATTCTGGGTAAAGTCTGGTGAAATGAGAGTAAACAAATAATTATCTCAAAAAATGGTAAAATTGCTCACAATACCGGGAACGCACAAAACCAAATTTCAAGCCCAAAAATAAACGTCAAAGTTATTCATATAAACAAAAGCTATGTTTAACAATAAAATATCGAAGGGAATAAAGAGAAAGTGTTAGAACGTAGTATTTGTTAACGATATTAATTAATGTTTACAACTTTTGTCAATATTTTAATTATTTTTACAAATTTAATACAGCTGATTTATAAACAACAAGTGATTTGACAGTTTTACCATTTTACCCGAAAAAAAAGTGGGGGTAACTTCTGGTAAAATGAGAAACAAATTATTCTCTCATCAACGCTCTCATTTACCCAATTTTTAACAATAGAAACCAGTGTTGCCAACTCCTGAAGGCAGGAAAGCACCGTGAGCATTATGAAAACGGGTAAAAAGGGTAAAAATTTACCAAAAAGGGGGTAAAAAAGCACAATATTAATTTTTTGAACAATTTAAATCAAGAATTTAAAAACACATTTTAGCTTTGTAAAATTGTGTAAAAAGGGTTCAAAAAATAACCAAAAAGGGGTTAAAAAGCACCAAATTAATATTTCAAAATTTTCAAATTTAAATATAAGGAAGTTGCTATTTAAAATTGTACTACAAATATTGTGCAAAAATGTAGTTCTTGTATAGTTCGTATTATTTTTTAAATGTTGACAGAAAATTCAAGAAAAACGTAAAAAAAAACAAGAGCAAATACCAAAAATATAAACTGTAAAAAAGCACTAAAAGCACTGCCAAAAATCTGAAAAAGCACCGTAAATACCCGCTATTTTTAAACGGGTATTTGTAAAAAATCACCGGGTACAGGAAGGAAAAAAGCACCAAAAAATACCCGAAAAGCACTGAAATGGCAACACTGATAGAAACGCTTTTTGGTAAGATTGGATTCTCGCGGGCACCCGCGGTAAAGTACGTGGAACAGAGCTAATATATGAGTGTATGATTAAAAAAAAAAAAAATAAGGAATTTTATTAAAAATTAAAAAAAAATATCGTTTTTTTTTGTAAATTTTATACAAAAATTATTTACAAAGATTGCTGAATTTATAGCATTTTTTTTACTGAATTTTATAGCATTTTTTTTTTAATGAAAAGTCTAAAAACTAGACAAGGATTTGTATAAGGATTTTTGGCAAGGATTTGTATAAATGGCATTTTTACAAAATACGTGAAAAAATGGCAAAAATGGCATTTAATGGCAAATGCAAAAAAAAACTTTCCCTGGTGATCATATATTATGTTATATATGATTACTTATATTTATATATGACAATAGTTCTGTCACATCTCATTATGTACAGTAGTGGACTAAAGTGGATACATATTTGAATATTTTTAAATCTGTATTAATAACTTTTGTTCAATTTGTGATATTCAAGTATAGTTTTTCCAGTTTTTGAAGTGGCCAGGTCAGAGCCCCGATTTGAATCCCATTGAGAATTGGTGGGCATTGTCGGGCTAACCATTAAAATTTCTTTTAAAATATTAAAAAAAAAAAGAATTCCATATTTGAAAAACAAATTTCGAAGTCTAAAGAATTCAACAATA
Organism: Leucophora obtusa; assembly: GCA_949987735.1. Classification (NCBI taxonomy): domain Eukaryota; kingdom Metazoa; phylum Arthropoda; class Insecta; order Diptera; family Anthomyiidae; genus Leucophora; species Leucophora obtusa. Next base: position 211,634,769 of record OX465297.1, read on the forward strand.
ACGAATTTATAAATACATTAACGTCTTTAATATTTTCTCATTATCAAATGTAGCCTGTGGCTCAGTGGTAATGTGTACGACGTGAAATCCGAACATCGTATGTTCAGTCCCTACTGCCCTCCAATACAATTTTTTTTATGATTTAAATGTAATCATATTGTATTGTATTAACTTTTATCTAATTTGATCGCGACAAAATTAGGATATAAGTGCATTATTTGGTATAACTTTGTATACTTCTAAATACAATTATATCCAATTTGATATAATTTAATATGACAATTTTTCATATATAATATTACATAAACTTTTAGTGGGGTAATTTTATTTATCAATATATTTTAGCACATATATTTACACTCACAAAAGTTTGTCGGTAGAATCTACTGAAAATGACAATTAAAACAAATGTATATGCAGTTAAAAAGGCGACAAATATATTTACTTTTAAAATAACCAAAACTTTTGTTTAAAGGAATTAAATATGCTAAAATCCCAACAACTTATTTTTAACTGTTGAAAAATAACTAACAAATGCATTAAAAATAACTACCAATGTCGTAAAATTAACTGATAAATTTTTACTACAAAAATTTCAAAACAACTGATAAAGTCGGTAAAAACTACTGTTTTTTACAGTCAATTCTTTTTGTTTATAAAAGTATATATTTTAATAAAAAAAAATTTTTTTCTTTCGATTACAAAAATATGTTATTACTTCTGCCTATTAAAAATTTTAAGTAAAAATTTCAAACGGTTATCCAGTTATTATGCTTTTATGCATTGTAGATACAATACAAGTTTCTGATTTTTTTTTTCAAATAACTAACAAAAACTACTGTTTACTGTAAAAATACTGTTTTGATAGTTGTTTATTATGATATTAAAAATAACTGATTTGTTACGAAATTACAGTACTTTTCGTTAGTTGTTTTCTTAAATAACCGTCATAAAAGTTGTTTTGCTTTTTTCTTTAGAAAAACAATTGTAATTACTGTTAAAAACAACAACTACTGATTACTACACAAACAACTGTCATGTAGTAACTGTGAAACTTTTTTGAGTGTATGTATATTTATTGTGATGCTATAGATATATGTATAATTATACCCAGTCAAAAGGGAAAATCTAAAATGTTTTAACTGTCATTTTCAGTAGACTTTTTTTAATGGATATAATTTCCTTCTAACTGGATTTCGAGAGTATTTACATATGTAAATGCAACCTAATCAGTTACATATTTTATTTCAAAATAAAATATTAATATAAACCAAAATATAATTCTGAATTTAATATTGAATGAACCTAAGGATATATCACACGTACATAATTATGTTACAAATATTTTCTGAATACTGCTCGTATTCAGTTATGTTCTATTCTGTTCTTCAATTAACACTTTCTAGTCATTAATACAAAGCAATAAATACTTTGTTCCAACATAATGTGATGAACAACGAAAACGACAACGTCCACATATCATGTCAATGTATTTTAATAAAAAGGAAAAACAGCCAGACAATTTTGAATCTTGATTCATTGGAAATTATAAGCATAATTACGTTTTGAATACGAAAGCAATTTTTCTCTTAAATAACAAAAAGAAAAAACTAACAAAATTAGTTGGCATATGCCTCCTATACAGTACATACATGGGACTAATTAATTGAGAGTACTAATTGACGATTTCATTAGCATTTCATTGATATTAATCATAGTAAAATCCTTTCCATTTATTGAGTTAATCAAAACATTGTGCTATTATAAAACCTAGCAAACGGGCACCTAATTCCGGGTAAACCTAATTCGAGTAAACCTAATTCGAGTAAACCTAATTCGAGTAAACCTAATTTGAGTAAACCTAATTCGAGTACCAGTGGTGCCAACCGTTTTCAAGGTCAGTGTATTATATTTAAGATGTCCTGTTAGCTACTAACTGGGACTTTAACTGATACATTTGTTGTTGTTTACCACATAAATTTTAAATTTAACTTTAAGTTAAATTTTAACTGGACACTGTGTTATCCGGCCTAATATCGATAAATTGTATGGAAGCTTACTTACGATGTTATATATTTTCGGAAAGCTTATTGGAAACTACATTAGCTGATGCGGAAAAACATGGCATATTGCATAAAACCAAAAAAAGATATTTGGGAAAACTCCATTTTTCATACTTTTTTGTTTTGCGAAATGTCTGAAATTTACGAAACTTAAAATTATTTTTACATAACAGGAATGTATTCTCAAAAAAAAAAAAAAAATTTATACTCATATTGCATATGTTAAGTAGTCGTAGGTTCACAAATCTTTAAAAATATAGACCTTCAGGAAAATTCGTCTGAAACGCAAAGTAGGTCGAATATCGAAAAAAAGCCGCAACACCCCCTCACTTAAATATTATAAGGATTAATATATGTGAATTTGGTTTTAACCCTGTATACCAGACACTATTAATTATAGAGATAGGAAATGAAAAGTTATACTACTCACCGGTAGAGGGCGCTGAAATTTAGTATTACCTGAGCAACTATTTAGTATCAGTTTAGTATCAGCTGAGCCTATATTTGAAAACTCAAAAACTGCTCAATATAAGGAAAAAACAAACGCGGAATATATTCAAATAAAATTTGGGATATCCGTTTGTTTTTTTGCTTTGTTGTTTGTTATTATTTAAATTTAAATAAAAAGAAGAAAATTGTCAATTTTTTAACAAAGTGCCATCTAGTGATAACGATTTTGTTATAACTAATTTTTTTTGGTGATGCCATACCCCTGCTGTATACAATGTAAAAAAACTACCTAACAATTTGATGTTGCGTGTTATGCCGTAAACAATTAAGCACATTTTATACACCGGTAAAAAGGCCTCTCAAATTCCTTTCGTATGACATCCTAGTTACTTTGGAACAAATATGAAATTATCCGAAAAACGAAAAACAAAAAATTAGGCAATTTTTTTGCTCCACTTTTTAATCCTTTAATATGAGATTGGGCAGCTAAAAAAATACGTGTCCTTTTAATTTTGCTCCTCTACAACATATCCAAAGCTCATTAAAATCTACTGGTTCACATTGGGAGTCTTTCCTTGGTGATAATAGTTCGAATTGTGGCTTCGATCAATATTAAAAACCCAAATTACAAATTAAAAACCGTACGTGAAGTTAGCAATACAATTTTCAATAACAAAAAACGAAGTCAAATTAGTTCACAATTTTGGATATTTGTTTGCAGTTAAGAAGATCTATGGCCCTTACTATAAAAGAGTATCTTAAATTTTTTGTTCATTTTGTGTATGAAAACCCTATAAAAATATGTATATTTTCTAACGTTTTGATTGGTTGAAAATAAATTAACCAATCAGAATGTTCCAAAAATAAACCAAGTCAAGGCATACTGCCACCCAATATTTTAACTAAAGTCGACTTTAACTAAAATATAAATTTGAAAAATTTAGATAGTAAGGGAATATTTTTTTTTTTGTTAAAAACATAAAATAACGGATTTTCTTAAAACCCGATTCCAAACCGATACAATACCGGTATTAAGGAAAAAGGTTTTGGAATAGCGCTGTTTTTTAAATTAAGAGTTTCGGTGTTGCCACCGGTAACGGTTATCAATTTGTAACGGTTTTGGAACGGAGAACGGTATTATAAAGTATACTGCAAATGCTTTTAAAATTAACTGATATTGCAGTTATTTTAACTGCAATTGCATTTAAATTATCTACAATTTTATTTATTTTTAATTGCAATTTCAGTGTACACTTTTTTTTAGCTGCAATTGTAGACATATTTAATTCTCTTAGTTTTGGCCAGGGAATTTATAATACGTAATATTGTCATTCATGCCATCGATAAATATCGATTCTATTTAAGATCACGTAAATTGTGAAGAAAAAGAAATGCAGTAGAATGCAAAAGTGTAACGGAGTGTAGATCTTGTTCAGATACATTTTTAACTATTGTACAATTGCAGATGTTTTCATTTATCAGAATTTTTTGAAAACAAATGCATTTTTTATCAATTACACTATGCGACAGTCAAAATCGGGATGGGATGAAACCAACGGGAAATGTTATATCGGTCAAAAACAAGTTATACGTGTCCCGGCGTTTCGCTGGGTCACCCCTAGGAATCGAGATATATCTTTTTTTGACATAACTTGAGAACCACTAGTCCGATTTTGCTCAAACAATTTTAAAAAAATTAAAAATTACAATTCCTTTAATCTGTTCATATAACGTTTTTCTATATACTCAACAGTTTTGTCGGTAATAAAAATAAAAAATCAATAACATTTTGTTTATTACTTTTTTTTAATATTTTAGGCAAAAAATATTTTTTTCTTCATACATTTATTTTTACCGGCAAAACTGTTGAGTATATAAAAAAACGTTATATGAACAGATTAAAGAAATTGTAATTTTTTTAAAATTGTTTGAGCAAAATCGGACTAGTGGTTCTCGAGTTATGTCAAAAAAAAGACCACCAAAGGTCAAATCGATATATCTCGATTCCTAGCGGTGACCCAGCGAAACGCCGGGACACGTATAACTTCTTTTTTACCGATATAACTTTTCCCGGTAGTTTGAACCCTTCCCGATCACTGACCAGTACCATTTGTCTCACAGTGTTATAATCAGATTTTTTTATGCACTAGTGCGTTTTCATTACCATTGGTAGTGCTTTTTCTAATTTTAAATATTTCATCACCACCCACTGTAGAAACGGTAATGACATATCATTATTTTTTGGTCTACCAATAATGACACCCACTTACCTTCTGCATTATTTTAAAACATATAATAATGAGTTAGTGATAATGACTTATTTTTATCATTATTTCAAATAGAAAATAATTTTCTAGATTTTTTTTTTAATTTTTTGAAATCTATTTTTAGACTCAATATTTTTTAAACACTGATAAGGATATATGTAACCACATATTTTTTGATTTTTTGTATGTTGGCGAGTAAGCTTACTTGTGTGCAGCAGGTCAATTATGTTTTTATCTATTAAATATAACATGTCGATATAGCTCAGATGGTAGAGCTATTGACTGGCAATCTGTAGACCCAGGTTCGATTCCCGCACCAGAAAACTTTATTTAAAAAAAAAATACAATAAAAAATATTTTTTTTATATAATTTATTTTTTTGAAAATCTATTTTTGGACTCACTATTTTTGTCAGTACTGGTAAGCACATAGGTAACGATATATTTTTTGATTTTTCGTATGCTGGTGTGTAACAATAACTCATTATTTTTCGCGACATCGCCATATAAAGGTAATAAGAAATGTAATAACAAAAGTAACTAGTTACCATTACCAAGTATGTAGTTACATAACCACATATCTGGTAATGATTTTCTACACTGGCCATTAAATGGTAATGATATTTTTTCCTTCGCAATTGCTTCAACTAATGGGTATTAAATTTTAATGGTTACAAAGAATTCCCATGTATGTTACAGTAGGAAGTATTTGTATTTTTGTAATAAGTCTACAGTGCATTTGAAAAATCTTTAAATAAAGCAAGTGCAACAAAGGAAGTTTATAAAAATGTAATATTATTAGAGTTTTATTGAACAAGTTTTAATGATATTTTTGACTAAAGAAATACAGTTTTCTTTATAAGGCGAATAAAAAATTTATTAAATGTAAAGAAAAACTTAATAATTTTTATGAAACTGGTTTTTAATGAAACTTCTTTATCAAGTGTATAAAACTTTTAATAAATAAAATAAAACTTTTCATAAAATTTTACTAAAAACTGCATTCGTGTAGTGAAAATTTTCTAAGGACGAGTTCCAGCGAAACTTTATTGATTTGTACAAGCAAATCATTAACATCATGTAGATAATTCTCTCAGTGTATTCACATTTTAGTTTAATATGTTGTCCTTGTTAAATACTGTTGAATTTCATATTTAATTTGTAAATATATTTATAAATTAAGCCTCATTCATACTGAACCCAAAACTAGAAGTTTTCGTTTTTTTTTTTTTTAGTTATCGATATGAAATTTGTATGGGATTTGACAATCGAAAACACAATAAATTTGAAAACTACTAGTTTTGGGTTCAATATGAATGAGGCGTTAGTGCTTATTTATATGACGCACTGTATACATTTGCTTAAGCACTTTAAATGTGATGAAATATGTGTGAATATTAATGTGTTCGATGACAAGGTTGCATACTCATTGCATTTCCAATACTCTAGAGATTCTGCATGCAACATGCCACTGTAATTCTCCTCCCAGTTTTAGGGAGTTGTGTCCCCTGTTTTGTTGTTTTCGTTTTTGTATGCTACTATTTATTTTGACATTTATTTATATTCACTGTATATAAATATAATTTGTTAAATTGTTGGTTTATCTTTTATGAAATTTTTTAAAATAGAAAATATGTATTTTAAATTTTATAATATTATATAATTTTTACTATTTCATTTAAATGTTAATTTTATTCTCATACCTCTTAAAGTGGTTCTACTCTCATCAGTTTTAAATGTTATTTAAATATCACTGCCATACAGTAGTGCCATATAGCCCGTTTTAACAGTTTTCTCCAGTTTTTTTTTTTAATGCTAAACAGTTTTCCAGTTTTTACACGAAAAATACAGTTTTTCTTAATTTCATAAAGTTTTTCACATTTTTCGTATTAAATTAGCATATTTGTTCCATTTAATGTTACTAAATTTTAAGATTTACACCAAAAATTACAACAAAACTTTCCAAATGTGTTCCTGCGTTGCCATAAAATAATTTAAAACATATATTTTCTACTCATATATTTAGTTAGAATATTGTTCTACCCCAGTTTAAATTCTTATATGATATTTTCATATTAGATTTTTATTATATGTTCTTAAACTGATCCGTGCACTCAAAATAAATCGTCTGTTGGCTGGACAGAAAAATTTGATACTTTAACTAAATTTATTGATGTTTTTTGGCTTAAAATTAAATTTGTTGATTTTAACAAATTCTTTTAAAGTCGACCTTATCAATTTAATCATACGGTTTTGTTCATTTTGTGTATGAAAACCCTATAAAAATGTGAATATTTTCAAACCTTTTGATTGGTTGAAAATAAATTAACCAATCAGAATGCTCCAAAAATAAACAAAGTCAAAATTTAACAAATCTAAATTTAAGTAAAAAATTTGTAAAACTACATTTTTATATGTAATTATAATGAGTCGTAGAATTTATCCAAATTTAGGGTCTCGGGACCCTCCCCGGGCCTTGTCCATATCATGTGAGGGCATATAAGGGCACTCCAGGGGAGCAAATATTTTGTCCGTTTTCTTCACGACATCATTTAGTAAAATCATCATTAAGCCTTTGACGACCATACATTTTCTGCCGAAGCGATTTTGAAAATTTTGCGATTTTCATAATCTCTGACCTAATAATAGTTATGCCAAGAAAAATTGGCTCCGTAGAACCCCTCCTTACCCCTCATTTCGCTTGCCAAAAATATTTTCCATTTGACGACCCTGCCGTTCCGGACGAACCGATTTTTATTATTATTTTATTTTCGTGCTCTAGAACTAAATTATGGATATGTTACAAAAAATTTACCTCATAGACCCCTTGCTTGCCCTTCATTTCGCTTGTCAAAGTTTGTGCTTTTTATCCCTTAAATGAAGAATTCTAAATAACCAACTTCGTGGGCTCGCAAGGGGAAAGCGGGACTAGGTAGGGATTTGCTGCCTACTACATTTTTGTTCCGCCATTTCTCCTTTACAAATCACTTTTGGAAATATTTACTCTATCTTTTGTCGGGGCAATTATAAATGCGGAAAACCCTTGGGCAAGCATACTTGCCTATGGTCGTCAAAGGGTTAAGGCATATGATGCCAATAAAATATCTTAAAAGTAGATTTTGTAACTCTCATGAAAATCTATTAAAAAGCACATGTGACATTTTGCAGGCCGGTCGACGATTTATTAGGTTAAATCACAAACTCAATGAGAGTTTCTTGTTCTCATCTAGGAGCGTCATTTAACATATAAGATATCAAAGAAAAAACAACAAAAAATTTGAACAGAATTTGCTTTGTCATCTTCCAAAATACAAAAATTAGGCATTTTTTGCTCAGCCTAAATTCAGTATTAGAAACCTTTACTTTACTTTTGCTTTCTTTTTTAACATTAGCAAAAAGTTTTGTGCTTTATATAGAATTTTTCATCCGATCAAGTTGATCGATTTTTTTTTGTAGTAAATTTTGTGAATATATAAGAGCTAAAGTTTGAATTAGTCTCAAAAATTGTGTGATGAATAAAATTCAAAAACTCCAAAGATTTTGTGTAGAGTTTAGTAATAGAAAATATAAACATTTCCTCGATTTCGACGAGGCGTGGAGCAGATAAGACATATATATATTCTTCAATTAAAAGGCGATGGATGGAATATACATATTTTGGACAAACACAATTTTTCAAAAGTCATCCGGCATACTCAAAAAATCTTCAACTCGCAGCCTGCGAATGAATACATAAGCCAGTTCATCTGGTTCATCGTAATAACAAGTCTTATTGATTCTATTTTCTTAACTGAGTTTAAATAAAATATTTCAAATAGTAATATTTTAAATTAATATTTTTGTCAATAATTTTTCTAGTTGGCAATTAAAAATTAAATACCCAGCCGGCAAAATGTGGATACTTGTTGAGGGTTCTATTCTATGAGTCAAAACTTACTCAATTAAAAAACAGTTTTTTGAAATTTTAAAATTTTTTGTCAAAAATTGCTCATATTTTGGACGAAAATATGAGCCTTCTAAAATGAATCATAAAAGACACAAAAATTTTAGCCAAATTATTAAATCCAAATGCTGGTTCAGAAATGACTCAGAGATGTAAACAAATTTGAATATTTAAATTTTTAATCAAAAAAGAAGGCTCTTTTGGATGAACCACTTTCATACAAAAATTTTAATTTTAATAATATTTTTTGAGCTTTTTTTTTTGATTCATTTTTAGGCTTGTTTGCTGGGGATACGCATTTTTAGTGGTTTTAATCTTACAATGAACATTTTAGAGTACGCCATGTAATAGTATTTTTCCCGAGAAATAATTAGTATCCGACCGAACAGTTCAGGCAAAAAGTGACATTTGGTCGATTTTCTGTTATTTGAAAGCATAAGGGAGAAACTTTCATACTGCTAAAATATTTGTTGACCCAATCTAATTCGATTTTCAGTGTCAGATTTAAAGAAACATCGGTAGTTTAGCCGTAAAGTTAACTGGGGGGGTTATTATGTAGTTCGATTCGAAACGGAAACGCTTTCGAACAGAATACGTTTCCAATATTTTACCCCATCAAAAACTGTTTTTTGGTACTTTATTTTCAATGTGAAAATTCTGTTCGAAAGCATTTCCGTTTCGAATCGAATTTAATAATAACCCCCTTGTTCGGCCGCCGAACTTTTTTCAATTTAGTCGAACTTTCGGCGGCCGAACAGTGAATTTGTTGCTTAACCTCAGATTTTTCCTAAAATTTTACACTCAAAATGCAATCTAATCGGCCTAACAAACATTTTTCCATAAGCAAAATGTATTCCTAATGCTTCAACGTACTAAATAACAACCAAATACATTTTCTGGCAGAACTGTTCGGTCGGACACTAGAAATAATTATGGTCTGAATTGTTTTTTCATAACTCGGCGGATAGTTTTCGAATAACTCCAAAAATTTTAACTTTTGAAAATTCGAAAGATTTTTTTTCCAAAAACGGCTTGATCGGAGATTATAATTTTTTTTGAGACATCCCAAATTCATAATCAAGAAAAACTTTTCTATTGATCAGACCTTTCAGTTGAAGTTGATTCCAACGAGGTGTAATTTAATTTTTACCAGAATCCTAGAGATTAAAAATATATAAACTCACCTCAATTTTTTTTTTAATTGATTTTCGTTAAGTAATATACGAGCAGTAATTTTTACGTGATATTAAAATCACTCAATAGCCCCGTTTGTAAAAAATGTCGTTTGAAAACTTAAAAGGAAAAAATATTTCTAAAGAAAATAAAAACTGATAAATTAACTTTTAGTGTAAACATATTTGTTTATTTATCATAAATCATTTGACATACTGAAATAATATTCCAAATCGATATCTTTAATACTTATATGAATTCATATGTAGATTAGATAAAATGCCAGTATCGCCTAACAAATATAGTAGATGCACTTAGATGTCCCGTTGAGTAAATGCCAAAACATTATATTATTTCGCAGCCACTGTCAGGATATGAATGAAAGGCAATTGTAATATAAGGTGGAACAAAATTAATATTTCAGTGCGGTAGGTTCAATGTTACTGCATCGTATCTGTCTCTGCATTTGTATTTACAAGAAAGAAATGAATCTAAACAAAAAAAACACAAACCGAAAAGTGTCAAATTTCAAGGCAACAAACAACAAATTCAAAATTTGTGTTTAGTTAAGCCCAAACGTTAGTGTGATGGCGTTTAATTTACAAAAAAGAAAAAAAAACACTTGAGATTTTGATATTAAATATCTATGATGGATATAACAATAACCAAATCTGAGAACCAAGGAATGAATTCTTTAAAGACAAATAATTTACATTTAAAATGTTTAATTTTCTGAAATTTTTTCCATCTCATTATTAGAAATTCCATGCAGTTTTGTTGTTCCTATTGTAACATATCAAAATATTAGTTGGGCAGTACACAGAAAAAAGTAGGGCACCAACAATGGAATTTTTAAAAACCATTCACATTTTTTTTTTTTTGAAATTTTATTTCCAACAATTTTTTTGTTTGAAATGTTAAAAATTAAAAATTTAAAGTTCCAAAAAAAAAAAAAAAAAAACAAATTGTTTTTGGATTCCATTGTTGGTGCCTTTTTAAAAAGTTTTTTTTTGTAGTATTTACAAAAACGGTGTGAAAAAAATGTTTAAAAATTTAATTAGAATTTTGTAAATTCTTTCTGTGTATATATTTTGGGTCCTTATGAAATTTAAGACGATCTAGCATTGGCCGCATTTTTTGTAGTTCTTAGTCTTATCTTTCCTCGGCTGTCCCTGAAAACCTGACTCTAGCTAGATTTTTTAAAGTCTACTCTATTTTTGGATATTTCCGCACCCATTCGACAGAAATTGGTTAATAATCTAATCATTTTACAAACGTTCAATTGTAATTAATCAATCCCATTCAATACTATTAAACATTTTATCGTAAATAGACAGTTTGCGATTTTTAACTGGACTTAGTTCGTTTTCTTTTTTAGAGTTTCGCCCCTTTACAACCACTGCATAGCAACAAGTAGGAACGCAAAAATGTCTGCAACCCAACAAAACCTTGGTAATGGGTTTGACCTTTTTCACGCATTGCCTGACATACCCCTTTACCCTTGGTTTTACCCACAAACCTAAAGTAATACGTTACTAATATTGTGAAAAAATACTTATATGGGAAGTATGAAATAATGAGTTAGCGATATGGAGATATATCACTACTTATTTGGAGCCTTTAAAATAATATATTACAGATATTGTGTTTATAATAACTTATTAATAAGGGTAAAAATAATAAGTTATTGGTATTGCAAAAGCAACCACTGCTATAGCTCCAAAGTGGAACCGGTTGCCCTAGAATCAGTTCTGGAACTAGTTCTAGAACTGATTCTACGTCAGTCATACCTTCCATATAGGATCCCAGGAACTAGTTCCGGAACCAGTTCCATGGAATCGGTTGCAGCGGAACCAGTTGTAGAATAGGTGTGGTTGGCTACCGATTGTAAAAAATTTTCCTTGGTACTTTTCATTCACAACCCCTTCTACTCTCGATTCTAACACCGATTTTTTTTGTTTGAAATTGTCCCAAAAGCAACCCCTTCTATAGCTCCAAAGTGGAACCGGTTGCTCTAGAATCAGTTCTGGAACTGATTCTACGTCAACCACACCTTCCATATAGGATCCAAGAAACTGGTTCCGGAACCAGTTCCATGGAATCGGTTGCAGTGGAACCAGTTGTAGAATGGGTGTGGTTGGCTACCTGGGAGTAGTTGAATTAAAAAAAAAAATTAACAGTGCTTTTAATGATGAAAATTTATTTAATGAATTCCTTATCCTGAAAAATTATGTAAAAAACTTAAATTCAATTATGAATGATAAGAAGTTTTGGTACGATTTTTTTTTTATTAAAAATGATGTTTGCTATGAAATGAAAAAACTTCTTAGGTTTTATTTTTTCTTGTTATTGTTGTTTTGCCAAGTTTTTGAAACTTTTAGGTTTAATTTTTTAGCTTATAAGGCCTAAAGGTTAATCATGTAATTAAAAATGCATTTAATACAATTTGTCCCGACGTTTCGTCGGTTATTTGTCGACTTCTTCTGGGGATTTTTTCTATTTAATGATAAAAAAATATATGGCATAAGTACAAAAATATTTCACCAAAACATTAGAACTTACATTATGAAAATTAATTTTTCTTACCAGCACATAATTCCAACGCAGTGGACGCAAAAAGAAATAAATTGAATCCAGAAACTATTTCTAATATTATTAGAGTCAAATATAATTTTGATATGAATTGTCAAGAATTTTATGAATATTTGAAGAAATGCGACAGTAATATATTGATTCCAATTGGAAGCGTTGAAAAATATTCATGAAACTCTTGATAATTCATATCAAAATTATATTTGACTCTAATAATATCAGAAATAGTTTCTGGATTCAATTTTTCTTTTTGGCGTCCAATGCTTTTTTTTTTTGTTTATTCATGTACTACTAAATTTAATTTTAAATGATTTTTTTATCTTTTTTGTGAAGTTTTTTTTAATCAAGGCGTAGTGGACGTCAGAAAAAAAATTGAATCCAGAAACTATTTCTAGTTCTATTTCTGATATTATTAGAGTCAAATATAATTTTGATATGAATTTTCAAGAGTTTTATGAATATTTGAATAAATGCGGCATTACTATACTAATTCAAATTGGAAGCATTGAAAAACATTCATGAAAACCTTTACAAATCGTATCAAGAAATTATAGTAATATACATTCCTGAAAGTGTATGCAATGAATTAGTTACCCAGCAAAATATTGGTAATGACACCTCATTGCTGTCTGCATTACCAATAATGATATATCATTACCTTTTGCATTATTTTGTAATATAAAATAATGACTTCCTAATAACGGCCTATTGAAGTCATTGCTTTTAAATATAAAATAATGACTTACTCGCAATAGTTTAAATAAGAACTTTTTACAAAGTTAAATTTTATACATTTATATTTATTACATGTAAATATGTTTTGTGTTAAAATTTTTATGACGAGTTCTAAAATTACACTCTAGCAAAAACTTTAATTTCTCTGATTGTATTTACTGAAGCTAATAGTATTTGTGTAACTCCTTATTTTTACGAATCAAGTAAGGAGTCGGATAACCACTTATAATTCAACTTTTTGTAAGCATGTTTGTAACCACTTATTATTCAGAATCTCATAACTACTTACTTCTCATTTTTTCGTAAGCGAGGAGGTAAGCGTGACTACTTATAAAAACGACCACGCCAAACAAAAATAATGAGTTTAGATGCCAAAAAATAAGTTGTGCGGAGCTATGAATTTCTATTATATAACCACTTATTTGGTAATCAAAGATTTTGCTGGGTATGTACCACGAACCCTTAAATGCATGATCTCTTCAATTTTAACCATTTTTTATATATGATTTCAAAAGGCGTGTACATTTGAAGAAAAATATCAAAAAAAAATTATATTAAAGAAAAGGTGATTTTTATTGAAAAATATGGTTTTTGGCCAAATAGCTAAATTGTGATTATTTTTAACGTTTATGAAAAAAAATCTATAAACTATGAATTATACATTTATTGTCGCCAAAATTAATTTTATTGCGAGAATACAACTTTAAATATTTAAACAAGCATTTTTGAATATTACAATTTTTGTAAAAAATCGCGTGTTTTAGATTTTTCACAAACAAATGAAGCAAAACCAAGTTTTCCTATAACTGTTTAAAAAATCTGAGCTAAACTATAAGGACACTTTATACAGAAGGGCCCCCAATGCCCAAAAATGCAGTTTTGAGCATCAAGTGGGTTTTATTATTAAAAACCTGTTGTTGCCATGCATTTAAAGGTTAAAGTTCAGAATGATTTTTTATTTTTTGTGAATTCTTTTTAGTGGGAATAAAAATTGTTTTATTTATAAAATAAATTTTTATTTGTATATTTTATCGCGTTGTTGATTTTTGTAAAATTAATTTATTAAAAAAAATTGTCCTCTTTTTTAAGACAAATGTACTCCTTTTTTAAAGTTGACGTCCTCTTTTTCTCAAAAAGGAAATGGTAACCCTATGTGCTCCATTAAAAAACGTATGTATTACAAAATTAAATAAAAGATGACTGGACTAAGTTGCAATTACGCTTATGGAAAAATGTCTGTAAAAAAATTTAGTTAAAACTACTAAAAAATTATGCTGCAGAAAAAAACTGCTAAATTAGAAGATTATTTTTGCTATATATTCCCAGCAAAATATTGGTAATGACACCTCATTACTATTTGCATTACCAAAAATGATATATCATTACCTTTTGCATTATTTTATAATATAAAATAATGACTTCCTAATAACGGCCTATTGTATTCATTGTTTCTATATATAAAATAATGACCTACTCATATTAGTTTAAATAAGTACTTTTTACAAAGTTAAATTTTTTTATTATATGTAAATATGTTTTATGTTTAAATTTTTATGACGAGTCCTAAAATTACACACTAGAGAAAACTTAAATTTTTCTGAATGTATTTCCTTTGGCTAATAGTGTTGCCTAATTCCTTATTTTTAAGAATCAAGTAAGTAATCGGATAACCACTTATAATTAAATTTTTTGTAAGCATGTGTGTAACCACTTATTATTCACAATCTCATAACTATTAATTTCTCATTTTTTCGTAAGCGAGCGGGTAAGCGTGACTACTTATAAAAACGACCACGCCAAACAAAAATAATGAGTTTAGACGCCAAAAAATAAGTTGTGCGGAGCTATGAATTTCTATTATATAACCACTTATTTGGTAATGAAAGATTTTGCTGGGTTATTGTATTAAGATAGGAACAGCAAAAATAAAACTGTTAAATACAGGGACGTAACAGTTATAACTTTTATTCAAAAAAGTGATTGTTTTAGAATTATTTCTTGTTTGAATATTTTTAATTTTCTGTTTATTTGCTATGCTTGATTTTTATTTTTAATTCAAACAAAAACAATCCAAACACGATTTTTATTTTTTCAAAAATAATAAAAGTTATTTTGTGATTTTTTTTTCTTTATCAAAAAATAACAATTAAGAATATAAATCAAAAGCCATAGAATCAATGGTAGCATTCAGCAGAGAAACCTTAAACTGATACCGGTGACTTGTAGCGCTTTGTGATTAGTAACTCTGCTGAACGACGTTTTCTTTGTTTCGTTTTTAAATACAATTTTTATACATTTTCCTTTAGTTTCTTTAAATTTCTGTTTTTGAATTATATTTGTATGTTTTTATTTGTCATTCTTACAAAAAAAATTGTTTTAAAATCAACAACAACAAATGTATCAATAATTGATTAAAAGTAGCAAACATCTTTTACGCTACTAAAATATGACAGCGCTACCTGAGCGCTCAGACTGAGCGATTAGTGATCAGGTCGTTCAGCAGATAGTTGTAGAACTGTTGACTATTAAAGTGTATCTGCCGAACGCACCCAATGACTTCAACAATTATAATATCCTGATGATGTCAACTAGTGTTAATGAAAGATTGAACAGTGATTTAAAGTGAGTAAATATGTATATTCCATCACCTTCCGGCATTCAATTTAGGTCAATTTTTAATTTTTATTTTATTATCAAATAAAAAAGTTAGTGCTTAATTTTTTCAAAAAAATCATTCTGTAACTTTTATAAAAAGTTTTAAAATAAAAATCAAAAAACAACAGAAATTTATAGAGTAAAATATAAAAATTGAAAAAATTTAAATCTTTGCCAAACTTTGTGATTTTTTTGTGCAATATGATTTATAAAATATAGTGCATTATTGAAATATTATAAATAAATAAATTTGGTTGGTGACTTTTTAAGAAATATAACAGTTATTTTGGGTCTCTGGTTAAATATACAGAATTTAAGTTATATTTGAGTTAAATTTTTGTTAATAGAAAATAACAAATTAACCTGCTAAAATCAGCAAAACATTTTGCTAAATAATTAATAGCCTAAAAAATCACGAAAAAATTTTAAATTTTCTAAGTTTTTTCGATTTTTTTTAAATGCAAATAAAAATTGAGCTTTTTAAAAACCGCAGTTCACAATTTTTTTAGCAAATATTTCTGTTAATTTAATAGGATAGACTGCTATTTGCATTCAACTAAATTTAGCTTAATAATAGCAAAAATTTTGTAAATATAAAAATTTGTTTTTGCTATTTTTAGTCTACTAATATTTAGCAAAATTTTCTGCAGATTTTACAGCACAATTTGTCATTTTCAATTAACTAAAATAAAAGTTAACTTAAATATAACTAAAATTCTGTAAATTTAACAGTTTTATTTTTGCTGTTCTTATTTTACTAGTATTTAGCAAAAAAAATCTGCTAATTTAACAGTTTTTTCTGAAACATCATTTTCATTATTGCAATAAATATGAAAATAATAAAAAGAAAAGATTGAATATATCATTCAAAGTGATATTTTTCCGAAAATTATGAAAGGTGTTATTCTGTAAATTTCCTAGTGGAGCGTTTTTGGCCAAAAGTATAAAAATTAACGCTCATATGGATCATGTTACATAAAATAATTATTTTTATCCAGTTGAGATTTGTTGTAATCAATTTAATGGCTTTAAAATGTCGTAGAAATAATTAATATTAAGTTTCATTGGTCTTTTCTGACCGCAGGCGACTAAGGGTTAAAGATTTTTTAAACAAATGTAAAGATAATTGTAGCCTTACCAAATTTAAGTGATGTTTTTCCGAAAACTGTGTAAAATTTGATAAAAACATTAAAATTTTGTTTAATTTTTGACAAAATGAGGAATTTTTGTAAAATGTCCTGGAAAGCAGTCGCTCCAAACACAAACTCGAATTATCATTTTTCCAATTTATTTTTTTTTTTTAATATCAACTATTATGTGGTACAAATAGCAATCGACATCTCCAAATTAGTCATTTTAAAAGATCTTTAAAATTAATTTTAAAAAACACGTTTTTGCATTTTTATCAAATTCGCGGGTCATTTTGGATTCCAGGCTAAAGTGGGTTAATGATATCCCATTAAGTCAAAATTCCATGTCTGAATCATTTTGACTATATTAAATGAATAAATAAAATAAAAAATTGTTTTTTTTTTATCGAAATTTCGAATTTTGAGAATTTTTAATAGTAATACACTTTTTTCCAAAATGGGAAATTTTCGTCGAACTTTCGGCACGGGTTAATGTTTTCCAAAAAAAAAATCCATTTCTACCATTTGGGACCATTTCCAATAAAACTGGGTGTTTAATGACAAATCTATTTTTAAGGGACACTAATAAAAAAATAAAACCCGTTAACTGCAATTTAACTTCTTGATATCTTTGCTGGAGCCAGTGAGAGAGCTCGTAACAGTACGTGAGCGACTTGCATAGAGCCTGGTTGTACCAACGAGCATATAACCTCAAAAGTATGCATGCTTCTTATTCTCTGTTAACCATACAAGGAAAAATTCTGAATTTTATTTAAAAATCCATAAATATTTGAAATTTTATTTTTGTTTAAAATAAAATTCCCAAAAAAAAAAAAAATTTCAAAATTTAGAGAATTTTATTTTTAACAAATGTTTGAATAATTCTTTGAATAGTTATTTGAAAAATTTAAAATGAAAAAATAAAAACCCAAACACCTGCAATAAAAATATTAAATACACAAAACTTGAAATCAAACCAGCAATTTCGCATTATATGAAAATTTTACAAAATAGCTCTTTGAATAATCGTTTGATGGATAAACTGAATAAGAAATAAAGTACAATAAAAAACTAACTCCTAAATTCATAAACACTTTGTAAAATTATAGGAGGTTTATTGAACAAATTTTGTATGAAAATGGCGTTTTGTAAACCTGCTAAAACTTTACAAAGCATTTATGAATTGAGGGGTAAATATACAAACTATATAACTAAATCCGCTATTTCGAGTTCTTTAGTTTTTATGGTGTTCGCAGATTTGATCGATAAATTAATACCTTATATTCAAAACGCGCAATTGTGGAAAATTGTATATGCTACAAAAAATTAATTAAAAGACTTAATCAACGATTTATATTCCGCTAACGAATATATTGATGCAAAAATTTTCCTTTTTGCAAAATATTTTTTTTTGCGAATTATTTTTGCAAACTAACCAATAAACTTTTTTATAAAAAATGGGTATTATTATTCCTAGATTATATGTATATATATTCCTCTAACTCCCATTGGCGCATAGGGCGCCTAGATTATGACTTTAAAATAACCGGACTTAAAAAATTGCAAAATAATAGCGGAACGCGAAAAAAGTCTTTATGGTACAAAATATTTGGTTAAAGGCTTATTCAGTGATTTACATTCTGCAAACGAATATATTGATACAAACATTTTCCTTTTTGCAAAAATTTTTTTGCGAACTAACCACCAAGTTTTTTGATAAGAAATGAGTATTAAAGTTAATAGATTATGAATTAAAAAACCGCACTTAAAAAATTTCAACATAATGGCGGAACGCGAAAAAAGCCTTTATGGTACAAAATATTCATTAACAAGCTTACATTCTGCAAACGAATATATTGATGCAAACATTTTCCTTTTTGCGAAATATTTTTTCGCGAATTTTTTATTTTAAACGAACTTTCAAACTTTGGTATAAGAAATTGGTCCCTAGATTATAAATTAAAAAAAAAACCGCACTTAAGAAATTGGAAAATTATAGCGGAACGCGAAAAAAGACTTTAAGGAACAAGAGATTAATTTAATAACTTAATCAGCGATTAACATTCTGCAAACGAATGTATTGATGTATTTTTCTTTTTTCAAGGTTTTTTTCGCGAATTTTTATCAAACTTTGGTATAATGTATTATGGTCTCTTGATTATAAATTTTAAATAACCTCACTTAAAAAATTCCATCATAGTGGCGAAATGCGAAAAAGCATGTCGTGATATTATTGTATGAAGGGAACAAAATGTTCAGAACTACTCTTAATATAAAATTTTGTTAACTAAATGCTAATATTTATCACAAATTTAAATTTTTACCAATTTTAAATACATTTATGTATATTTTTTATAGGAAAATAAAACTCCATAAAATTCAAAATACTATTCAATAGAGAATTTTTCCTTTAAAACTCTTTACTGAATTTAAAAAAATATCATAAAGAATTTTATTTAAAAGTTATGAAGTATTTTTTTCAAAAAAATACTTGAAGAATTTTATCACTAAAGAATTTAAAATTTTAAGCTTTACTGTTGTCTGCTGTTAACTAGCTCTGGCTGATATTTCAAGAATTTTTGATAGAAGGTGATAGGTTTGGTTTTATGGGAAAATTCTAATAAATATTAAAAATTGTTTCAATAAAATATGAACAAATATATTGATAAAAAAAATTAACCCCATTAACTGCGATTTAATTTCTAGAAATGGCAAACAGAGCTAGTGAGAGAGCGGTTAACAGTAGTAGAGTGAATTGCATAGAGTCTGGTTATACGACTAAAATTAATTTTTTTTAACAATTATTTTAATTTTTGCATTAAAAAATACAAAAATTGTTTTTTTTTTGGACTTTTCGACGAATTTCAGCTGAATTCAGGCGTACCGCAGGGTTCTGTTCTTTCTCCTTCCCTATTTCTTATCTTTCTCAATGATCTTCTTGGTCGAACTTTCAACCCTATCTACTCTTTCGCAGATGACAGCAACATTTGTCATTCACTTTCCTTCGATCGTAGGCCAAGCCCTGAGGAGATTGGGGGCAAAAGGCAGATTATGAATGACACACTGAATCGTGACCTTTCTACAATCTCTGAGTGGGGTCGTGCGAATAAGGTCGACTTTAATGCACGCAAGACCCAATGTTGTATGTTGACCCATAGGGCTGTGAGGTCGGCACTGTCATCTGTACATATGGGTGATATTGATATTGAGGAATCGGATACTCTTGATGTTCTGGGCATGAAAATTCAGTGTGATGTCCGTTGGAATAAACATGTTTTTAAGTGTCGAAGGAAGCATTCAAGTGTCTAGATTTTTTACGTCGGTGCAAGAAGTACTTCACTCCATCCGATTTACTCACTATTTATACCACCTATATCCGACCGAAGATAGAATACAACTCCCATATATGGGCAGGAGCTTCGAATTCTATTTTGGAGCTTCTGGACCGTGTGCCAAGGAGGGCGTCGGCGCTTATCAATGACAATAGGGTATCCAGCTCTATTGACTCATTGGAGCATCGTCGGAATGTGGGTTGTGTGACCCTGTTCTATCGAGGAGGTGCTCAGCTGAGATAAGTGAACTTGTCCCCAAAGCCCAAGTTTTTATTCGTAATACTCGCTTATCAGGTAGAGCGCATCCGTTTGTAGTCGATTGTCCAGTGGATCGCACGACGCATTATAGAGAGAATTCGTTTATCAGTCGCACTAGCCGTATGTGGAATAAACTCCCCGCAGAGGTCTTCCCTGTTACTTACAATGTTGAGAAATTTAAATCAAATATTCACAAACACTACTCCCTCTTTCCTCCTCCTCATAACCTATTTTCCTAATACCAACACAACGCACTGCGTTAATAGGGGGCATCCCCTGAGTGTTGGTCCATCAAAAAAAAAAAAAAAAAAAAAAAAACCAGCTATAAATCAACTAATTTATAAATCAAAAATTAATTTTTTTTTGAATGTTGTTTGTTTGTGTATTACTTAAGCCCCGTTCACAGTATCACATCACAGTATCACATAAGTGTTTATACTTTTTTTCACACAAGTGTGACGAAAAGTACACTGAAAAAAAAGTCAGTAAAGTCAGCAAAAAATGTTGCTATGTCAGCAAATTTTTAGTCAGGAGCGTGCTTGCAAAAAAGTTGGTAATTTCAGCAAAAGGTTTGCTGAAAATCAGCAAGCTGATTTTTACCAAAAAAATAGTAATCTTCAGCAAAAGTTTTGCTAACACTTAGTCGACTGCAAATGAAAAAAATCCTTGCTAAAATCACTAAACATTTTGCTGAATATTAGTAGACTGAAAAAAACTCAAAAAACTTGTAGCGAAATTTTACTTTAGTTAATTTATTTGCTGAAAATTTAAATATAGAATATGTGTAGAGTTGTTTTTCTTTTTTTGTCATTTCCGTTTCTAGACAAGCTGCGACATCTACATCTTGTCTATCTGGTTGTCGTCCACGCTATTAATGCGGTTATCAGCACAATTTTTGTAGCAAAATAAATTAGTAAAACATTAGTTCAAAATTAGTTCAGTGCTAAAAAAATATAACTAAAATTTTTTCTGAAAACGGAATTTCAGCAAAAAAATTGCTGAAAACTAATACACTTGATATACAAGACGTTTTACTAATTTTTCTACTAACTTATTTTTTTGAGTGTATGCTGAAATTGTCTGGCTGCCAAAAAAGTATAAAAGAAAATCTTTTCAGATTTTTCTTCTAATCATCGATCCTTTTCACCCCTAGATGTTTTTAATCTTTATTTACATTTATTTGTGAATATTACAACACTTGTGTTGATACAAGTAGTAACTTTATGAAATATTTCATAAAATAAAGCTTGTGAAAAATTTTTTTTTTAATGTATGCACCCATTTTGACATGTGTGTAACGAATTGTGTCCACACTATTGTACATTTTCTTTATACACAACACATTTCAGACATTTATACTAACATACTTGTGTGATAATCTAAACGGAGCTTTAGTGAGGTATATGTTTAGAAGTACTATGGTGAAGGCATCCCTTCAGTGTGGATTCAACACAAAAAAGGCAAAAACGAATGTTTTTATATATTTAAAACTCTGAAGCATATTCTGATATTGTTAGTGTTGCTAATGCTGTCAATGTTTCTTCTGTTGCATATGAGCCTGTGAATGTAATCACTTTTGAATTTGAGAAATGTTATTTGTATACACAATTAGGTACAATTCATATTCATCCATATCCCATCTGAAATGTTGTGTATAGAAGATTGCGCCGTAGTATCTGAAACACATTCTTGACACTTTCACTTAACTTGTTTGTTATATGTATGCAACGCGGACAGACGATCAAACAGACGGACGGAGTCTGCTCTATGTTGCTCGTGTTATGTTGCATTTATTGTTTGTGTTTCATATTCAAGTGGTTGAGCGATCTTTGATGTTAGCAAGTCAAGCATACACCCCTTCCATGCAATAAGTATTCGTATACTTTTTTATTTGTATGTTTCGGTTTAAATCCAAATCCACAAAATTACACCGTATGTACCTCTTAGTTATTATAATTGAATATAGTATTTTGAGTTTTTTTTTTGATTTTTTGTCCCGCCCCTTGTTTCATACTTTGTATTTAGTATTTTGATGGTTTTGAAATATGGCACGTGATATTAATTGTTTACAAGGTATGGAAAAACTTGCGTTTTTATCCCACTTTATTTTTTTTTTTAAATTCAAAAAAAAATTTTAAAGTTGTGACTTTTGTAGAGCCATATTTTCTGAAGTGTATTGACTATTTTAAAAAATAAATAACTGTTTACTATTTTTAACACTCAGTTACAAAAGTCGTATATATAAGTTTTTTCGGAACTCTATCATATACCGGAACTCTATTATAGGTGAAAACTTTGCTTTTTCTACGCAACAAGCGCGGTTTTACTTACTATATTTTATCAAGGTTGGCAACCGATACCGTTATAATACCGTTATCCGTTTCAAAACCCTTACAAATTGACAACCGATACCGATACCAATACCGAAATTCTTGATTTAAAAAAATACCGGTATTCAAAAACCTTTTCCCTTAATACCGGTGTCGTACCGGTATGGAATCGGTTTTAAAAAAATAGTTTTTTTTTCACGTTTTTATCAAAAATACTAATTTTTTAATATAAAATTTCCAAAATTGTTAAACAATTAAACTTTTTTATTCATTGTTAATAGAAAATCGTGTTACAAATTCAAAGTGCGGTTATCAGCCTTTAATTTGCATTGGCAACATTGTATTTAATTTATTTAACTTCATAAATATTCTCTAACTTGTGACAAATTTATATATACATATATATTATGTCCTATGGTTCCATTAGGAACCAAGGGCCACAAATTTACAAATTTGTAAATAAAATTTAATATATAAACTGGTTTCTTAAACCTTTAATTGAATTTACAGTTTCTTTTAGAGAATCCTTTTATTAATTTTATAAACTTATTTTTTTTATTTTATTATATGATCTCAATACAAATATAAAATATTTGTAGTGAATCAACTTGTGTTCCTAATAGATTTAAAAAAATGTTTGTGTTTAAAAAATAAAACACCTACGGTGGGCTCATACTGTAGTTTTAACTTTAACTTAACTATAAACAAAAGAAAATGTCAAAAAAATGTACACAAAACAACAACAAATTTTTGGGTTAACTATTAACTAAAGTTTAAACCTGGAGTATGAGACCCACCGTTAGAAATTTTTAATAACTTATTGTTTTTTGTTCATATTATAAAAACATTTCCATAAACTATAGTTATCCTTTATAAAAATTTAATAAAATTGAGTTTTTTTTAATTAAGAACGTTTTTTTATATTTTTGTAAATTTTTTCAATAATACCGATATATACCGGTATTAATGTTTCGGTATTGGTTATACCGATACCGATATGATTAAAATACCGTTACCGATACCGAAACAAATAAAAAATCGACACCAATACCGATACCTATACCGTTATTCGTTTCGGTTGCCAACCTTGTATTTTATACTAAAAAATATCCTTTAAAATTAAAGATTTTCAGTTAAAAATAAGTCTGTCTACAAAATTTAAGTAAAATTTTGTTTACAAATTTTTATTTAAAAACTTTAATTAAAAATTATTTTATTCCGTAAATCGAAACTAATTTCTGTTAAGTTGTAGTCTTTGTTTTTTTTTAGTGCTCATATCAGTTTTTTGTTTTTTACAAATAGAAAAATTTTGAAAATTTCCGTAACTAATGAATATTTCCATGAAAAATGTGTAGCTAATGACTTTATTGTTTTCCATGTTTGACATTTTGTTTCACTTTCAGTTATGTATATGTCAATGTGTCAGAATAGAAAATAATTTGATCTGCTATTTGACATTAGAACTATCAATATCATTTGATTTAAGAGAATATTTTGACAGTTTGTAGTCGATTAATGAAGTCAAGGTCACGGGGTGTGTTACAAGTTCTTTAATAATAAATGCTAATTATGGTTTTCGTAACATTAATACTCTATACATATGGCACACACTCA
The DNA here is from genome assembly GCA_949987735.1 of Leucophora obtusa. Classification (NCBI taxonomy): domain Eukaryota; kingdom Metazoa; phylum Arthropoda; class Insecta; order Diptera; family Anthomyiidae; genus Leucophora; species Leucophora obtusa. The sequence continues at coordinate 211,659,310 of OX465297.1, forward strand.
TAAAAAAAGTTAGTTCAAAAGTCTGTTAAACGCGTTCTGATTAAACTGAACTAATTTTTCAGTTATTTTCTCTAAAAAAGCCCGTAAAAATAGGTAAAAATTCTGCTAAAATAACAGGAAATAGTACATGTATTTGCGCCAGCACAATTTTGACCTATTTGTACGGGATTTTTTTTATTAGTATACCTACGTACAGTTGTTCCAAAAAATTAATACTCACTTTTTGATTATTTCTTGAAAAAAGTTTGTAAATGGCCCATAACAAAATGCAGATATGTACATATGTATATGGGTTTAAAATGTTCTACAAAAAAATCTCATAAAATTTTATTGCAGACATCCGAATACTAAACGAAGCTCAGAAGAATTGTAAGGCAGTTTTTTGTCTTATTTCATACAGTAAAAGCCAAAAAATTAAAAATTTAAATGCTCATATATGTAACTTGACTGTACCCACACAGCGCCAAACCCTTACGGGGTTCTACTATACCAGGTATGGGGACATAAATGGCTTGAAGGGCCAAATTTAAGATTCACAAACTTACGGATGGCCGCACCAATTAATACATTACTCGACAAAAATTAATTTTTTTGTACAGCTATCTGCTGAAACCTTTTTTTTTGAGTATTTTGGTTTCCTAACCCCCGGATCTAAAGTCAAACAAGTCCATTGAACATCCTTCGCGTGTGTGTCGTTCTTTTTTAACCCCTCACCCAGGGAAATACTTTATGAGTCAATATTGCGGAGAAGTACATCAAAATCTTTTATATTTTTATGATTTTGTTATATTTTTTATCAAATATGTTTAAAAATATAGGCACAGACTCAATAAATGTTTTTAAAATATTTTGCCCTCTTTAATACGAATCTGAAATCAAAAAATTTGGTTTAAGGGTTTCAGCAATTTTTTAAATATTTTTAAATTTACTTATTGGATTTTGTGGCCTTCTTTTATTTATTGACATTTTAATAGAAAATCTCAATGTAAATGAAATTTAAAACTCATAGGTCTACAACATTTTCGTATATAAAGTTTATAACAAATATCAAACTCTCAGGCTCTGATTGCATTAAATCATACATGGGAATTTTTCATTACCATTGAATTTTCATTACCATTAGTTCATACTAATGACAATGAAAAAATTTCATTACCATTTAATGGTAATGAAATATTTTTCATTAGAAAAATCATTACTAATGGTAATGAAATTACACTAATGTATAAAAAAACTAATTACAATTGACTAAAAACCATTTGTTTACAAAAAAATTCAGACAAATGAAAACCAACAACTGGTTTGGCCAGGGAAGTTATAAAACATAATTTATTAAGGAGGATCCATTTAATTCCGTTGAACTTTACCTGGATACAAATAACAGTGGAATGGAAAGTAATATTTAATTTCAAATGAGCATGAGCCTGAATGAGCATATTCCATCTTCGATTTCAGCGCGTTTTACTCCATTTTTACGTTTTTCTGTCAATGGAAATTATTTTTTAATTTATTCATTATCAATGGTAATGAAATTTAAAATCATTGTCATTAATCAATGAAATTAAATTTTAGAATCATTACCATTAATTAAAAAAATGGTAATGAAAATAATTTCATTACAATTGATATCAATGCAATGGTAATGAAATCATCAATTAATTAGTCCACCTAATTAATTAGTCCCATGTATGCATTAAATTAATTCTTTAATTTAAAAATTCAATCACAAGACTGATAACCCAGCCAGAAAATTCGAAGTATTTTATGAGGGTTCTTATTCTGTAAGTCAAAAATTATTCAAACAAAGTACATATTTTTTTAATTTTGAAACTTATTTGTCAAAAATTGAGTATTTTTTGACGAAAATATTAGTCTTATGGCGTTTTCTTTTCTGGAAAAAAATGTTGCCTTGTTAAAAGGCAACATTTTAAAAATGTTGCCCTCACCCCATTAAAATGTTACATTTTTCCAATCAGAATAGAACACAATAAAATCACTGTTGTATTTTTCTAAACATATGTTTGTGTATTGTATACTCGTATGCAATATTGTTTACGCAAACTATTACTAATTGTAGCCTAGTGGTTGTGATGCCTGCCTTTGACATGGGCTGGACGGGTTCAAATTCCAGACAAAGTAAAAAATAATTTTTTTTATGTATTTTCTTTTTTCAATTAAATTTTTTTTTTCATATTTAAAGCAAATTGTATAATTTTTTATTTATATTTAGCCTAAAAAATTGTTAAATACTAAATAACAGCAAAACTATAAAAATCTAATTAAAATTTTATAAAAACAAAAAAAAAAACTAAAAAAATATTGTGCTCCAACCGGGCTTTGAACCTGCGACCTACTGCATCAGAAGCCATGATAGTACCCATAGGCAACCAAGTTGCGAGTTAGCTGGAAAAAAACATTACAGTATATACACATGGCGTTGACATAAAGAAAAAAACAGGGCAACATTCTACCCCGTAAATTTTTTGAGGGCGAAAAATGTTGCACTTTTGCCCTTTATTTAGGCAACATTTTTAGAAAAGAACACCTAGCCCTCTTAGAATGTTACCCTTAATTTAGAAAAGAACACAAAAAAGGCAATTCAAAAGCAAAATGCAAAAAAAGGGTAACATTTTTTTCAGAAAAGAAAACGCCATTAGTGAAAGAATCATAAAAGGCAGAAACATTTGAGGCAATTTTTTAAATCCAAAGATGATTCAGCAATGTGATTAAATTTGAGTATTTATATGTTTAAATCCCCAATGTTATACCCAATTCATTTCAATTTAAACAAAAAATCTAAAAAGGAGCTAAGTTAGCATCGCTCTTAAGTTCGGAAAATTACTAAGAAATATGTGAGCAAATTAAATACAATTGAAAATCTTACGAAGAAATATTTACATTTTCAGTCGAACTTTACAGGCCTCAAATCTTGGTTAGAATTGTGAAAGTAAAAAAATTTTATTATACGAAAGACAAATCACAATTAAGCTGAAATGTCACCGTTTCAAAATAAAAGTCCTATATTAAATTTTCTAGAGAAAAAATTCTACATAATTTTAACACGAACTTCATTATGGTGAAGTCTTTTTTTCTAAAATTTGTAAATCTAGTAAGGTGTAAGTTCTAGCGCTCGTAAACTCTTTTGAACATTAAGTTTGCATAAGTCGGGTTTACACAATTCAGAAGGTACATAAGAGGTTATATGAAAACCCCTGGTACTTTTTGCGCCTACACAAAATTTATTTTTTCTGAGTCCTTTGCATGTACCAATTTCAGTATTTGGAAAATAAAAAATTTTTTGATTAACTATTGAGCTTGGTTGCTTTTCGTTATTTCAAGATTTATAAATATTTGGAGAACATTTCTTCAATAATTCAAATATTTTGTAGAAATTTTGAAATTTTTTAACAGACCTAATTTGATCGACTTTAATTTGAAATAATACGCATATAATTTATACGAAAATTCTTCTTATTTTGGGCCTAAAACTAAATCTTCTAAAATTTACAAATTTTTTAATTTGTCCCCAAAACGAAGTCGAAATCCCTAATTTGGGACCAAATTCCCTTACCTAACAACTCTGTAAAATCTCATTTGACATAAAAAAATCCTCCCTTGAGAAAATTTCCCAAAATAAAATCCTCCTTTGACAAAATTTCCCACATGCTAGCGACATCTACAGTTTGTTTACAAAATTATCGATGTTGCATCTCTATATTATATGTCTCTGAGTTTACTAATATATTTTGAGAACTTTTCTGATTAATTTTTGGGCCAGCAAGAACTCTAGAAAAAATAAATTATGAAAACTTTATTCAAAAGTTGATATAATACGTAGTAAGTATACATATGTTTAGATGTTTTGATCTCACTGGAGATTAAGACCTATGTCATTATTATTATGAATTAATTTGCTTATTATTGTAAAATAGCTTGCAAATAAACATATGAAATGAAAAAAAAAAAAAAAATATTAATATAATATAAAAAAAATGGCATATGGCGGAATTGTGATAAAAGCGTGATACAAATTCAAGGTGGCACAAGCCTTTAAAAGTGGTATGATCCCGTCAAAAGCGGGATTGTTGGTCAGGTTAAGTACACTAATAGAGAAAAAGTCTGTAAAAAGTTTTGCTAAAGCTGCTAAACATTAGTTAAAAATTACCTTGCATAAAAAACTGCTGAAATAATTGAAACAAAATTTGACTCTGCTAGAATCAACAGCAGATTTTGCTAAATATTTGTAGAATAATAAACAAATAAAATATTTTAAATTGTTTTAAAAGAACAAAAATCTATTTTTGTGAAATCAGCAGTCTACTATTTTTCATAATGTATTTCTGTTGATTTTAGCAGGATAACTATTATTATATTTAACAGTTTATTTTTGCTCTTCTTATCTTACACTCAAAAAAATAAGTTAGTATAAAAATTAGTAAAACGTCTTGTATATCAAATGTACTAAGGAGTGAGATCATAAAAATGTTAACACACATTTTTGCCTATAACTTTGGTTTAAAGCTTCTCATATTTTTTTTTCGGCAGTTTACATTTTAAAAATATGTCAGTTCCCAGTGTAGAAACGGTAATGACATATCATTATTTTTTGGACTACCAGTAATGACACCCACTTACCTTCTGCATTATTTTAAAACATATAATAATGAATTACTGATAATGACTTACTTTTATCATTATTCCAAATAGAAAATAATTTTCTAGATTTTTTTGAAAATTTTTTGAAATCTATTTTTAGACTCAATATTTTTTAAACACTGGTAAGGATATATGTAACCACATATTTTTTGATTTTTTGTATGTTGGAGAGTAAGCTTACTTGTGTGCAGCAGGTCAATTATGTTTTTATCTATTAAATATTACATGTCGATATAGCTCAGATGGTAGAGCTGTTGACTGGCAATCTTTAGACCCAGGTTCGATTCCCGCACCAGAAAATTTTATTAAAAAAAAAATACAATAAAAAATATTTTTTTTTTTATAATTTATTTTTTTGAAAATCTTTTTTTAGACTCATTATTTTTGTCAATACTGGTAAGCACATAGGTAACGATATATTTTTTGATTTTTCGTATGCTGGTGTGTAACGACAGCTCATTATTTTTCGCGACTTCGCCATATAAAGGTAATAAGAAATGTAATAACAAAAGTAACTAGTTACCATTACCAAGTATGTAGTTACATAACAACATATCTGGTAATGATTTTCTACACTGGGTTAATAAATTAATTTACATCATGAGTTTTAATTAGCAATTTTTTACAGAATGGACGATGACAGAAAACTGCGTTCAAAAATAATTAAATATTTTTAACAAAACCAAGTATACATCGCCAAAGAAACTAATGTATGCCGCCAAACAGTTTCAAAAGTGGTAAAAAGGTATCTAGAACACCTAACGATTGAAAGGAAGCAGGGAACAGGAACAACGACTGGTTATCGTAACATTGGCATATAAAGTTAAAAGCATCCTTAAGACAGCTCCTAACACATCTGGCAGAAAAACAGCTCGGTTAGCCCAATGCTCGGACTTTTTTGTACGTAAATGAAACGTAAGGCAGGACTAAAGTCCTACAAAGTTCAAAAAGATCCCGATAGAAAAGCTTTTAAAAATTTGGAGGCCAAAATCAGAGCTCGAAAATTGAAATCAAATTTTATACAAAAATACAACTGTTGTGTAATGGACGACGAAACTTATGTCCTGGCTGATTTTTCGCAGCTCCGTGGTCAAGAATTTTATGTTTCCGATGTTCGAGGAAATGTTGCGGAAAAATTTAGGTCGAAAAAGCAAACGAAAAACGAAAAATTCCTAGTATGCAAGCCATATGTAGCTGCGGCCAAAGAAGCCAGTCATTTGTGACATCTGGCTCTATAAACAGCGAAATTTATATCAAGGAGTGTTGGCAGAGAGACTTCTTCCATTTTTGAGTCTGCACAATGTATCCACTTACTTTTGGCCCGATTTAGCATCTTATCACTACAGCAAGAAAGCGTTGGAGTGGTATAATGATAATAATGTGGTTTTTGTACCACGAGAGGCAAATCCACCAAACTGCCCACAGCTCAGGCCAGTGGAGAGATATTGGGCTCTTGTTAAAAGAGAATTAAAGGGCACAAAAAAGGTCTCCCAGGACATGCAATATTTCAAACGTAGATGGAGCACCTGCTCTAAAAAGGTGACAGAAACTACCATAAAAGTTTTAATGGGAGGGTTTCCGGAAAAAGTGGATAACTTTATTCGTAGTGGTTAGAATTCCATGCGGTTTTTTTTGTTTGATTTTGTATTAAATTTCATTTAATAAAAATTTAGTTTGAAGTCTTAAAATTCAGTGGTTTGTTTTTATTTAACTTTATGTGTGTTAACATTTTTATGATCTCACTCCTTAGTTTTCAGCAATTTTTTGGCTGAAATTCCGTTTTCAGGAAAAGTTTTAGTTATATTTTTTTAGCGCTAAACTAATTATACCCTACACCACTATGTGAAGAGGGTATTATAAGTTTGTGCTGATGTTTGTAACACCAAAAAATATTGGTGCTAGACCCACCTTATAGTATACCGATCGGCTCAGGATTTTTTTTATTTCGATTTAACGATGTGCGTCTGTCCGTCCGTCTGCCTGTCTGTCCATGCATCCTTATGAACACTCTACAGGTCGCAAATATTAAGATATTTTGATAAAATGTAGACCGACTTATTTCGGCCCAAGGACGACGCCTATTGATTTTGGTTGAAATCGGTCCATGTTAAGACCTAGTGCCAATATAAGGGTACCCCCCAAATTTTTTTTTACACGCTGCAGGTCGCAAATACGAAGATATTTTAATGAAATTTGGTACACAGACCTATGTCGGCCCAAGACCGGAACCTATTAATTTTGGTTGCAATCGGTCCATGTTTAGACCTAGTGCCCATATAAGGATACCACCCAAAATTGGCTTGTTTACACGCTGCAGGTCGCAAATACGAAGATATTTCAATGAAATTTGGTTCGTTGACTCACATGGTCCCAAGGAAAAAGCCTATTGATTCTAGATAGGATCAGTCCATATTTGGACCTATCGCCCATATGGGCTATATTTTTGATTTTCTCTTCTTTCATGATTTTATAGAACATTTTGACACAAGTCTGTTTTAACCCATTCAAATTTCGGATCCAAACATCAGTTCCCAGTGTAGAAACGGTAATGACATATCATTAGTTTTTGGACTATCAGTAATGACACCGACTTACTTGCTGCATTATTTTAAAATATATAATATTGAGCTACTAATAACTAGTTACTTTTTCCACAAGTTCAAAATAAAAAATAATGCATTATCAATAATGACTGATTTTTTATCATTATTGCAAACATAAAGTAATGTTCTAGAATTTTTTGTAAATTTTTTTGAAATCTATTTTTAGACTCAATATTTTTTCAACAATGGTAAGGGTATATGTAACCACATATTTTTTGATTTTTTGTATGTTGGCGAGTAAGCTGACTTGTGCGCGGCAGGTCAATTATGTTTTTATCTATCAAATATAACATGTCGAGATAGCTCAGATGGTAGAGTTACAGACTGGCAATCTGGAGTCCCAGGTTCGAGTCCCGCACGATAAAATTTTATTTTAAAAAATTTTTACAATAAAAAAATTTTTTTATAGAACTTATTTTTTGCAAAATCTATTTTTAGAATCATTATTTTTGTCAATACTGGTAAGCACATAGGTAACGATATATTTTTTGATTTTTCGTATGCTGGTGTGTAACCATAACTCATTATTTTTCGCGACATTAGCATATAAAGGTACTAAGAAATGTAATAATAAAAGTAACTAGTTACCATTACCAGGTATGTAGTTACATAACCACATATCTAATAATGATAACCGCATTTATAGCGTGCAAGACAACCAGATAGACAAGATGTAGATGTCGCAGCTTGCCTGGATGAAGTACAGACAACGGAAATGTAAAAAAGAAAAATAACTACACATTTTCTATAAATTTTTTGAGTTTTTTCCAGTCTACTAATATTCAGCAAAAAGTTTAGTGATTTTAGTAAGGATTTTTTTCATTTGCTATCGACTAAGTGTTAGCAAAACTTTTGCTGAAGATTACTATTTTTTTTTTTTTGGTAAAAATCAGCTCGCTGATTTTCTGCAAACCTTTTGCTGAAATTACCAACTTTTTGGCAAGCACACTCCTGACTAAAAATTTGCTGACACAGCAACATTTTTTGCTGACTTTGCTGACTTACTTTTTTTTAGTGTAGAAAAATCTTGGTTTTGCTTTGTATATTTGTCAAAAATCTAAAACACGCGTTTTTTTACGAAAAGTGTAAAATTCAAAAATATTTGTTGAAATATTTAAAGTGGTATTTTCGCAATAAAATTGTTTCATACACTTTAAAATAATCACAATGTAGCTATTTGGCAAAAAAAACATATTTTTTCAATAAAAAACACCTCTTTTTAAAAAAAAAATTTTATTTTGTAAATATTTTTAATGAAATGTACAAGCCTATAGAAATCATATACAAAAAAAAATTGTTAAAAATGAAGAGATCATGCATTTAAGTGTTAAATATAGGCTCAGCTGCTAGCTACTACTCCTCTAAAACGCAGAATAGCCGTTTTTAAACTTCTTAGTTTTATTATTTAAATAAAAATGCAAATCAGAGTTGTTTTACTTAAAATTTAACAATATGATTTTTTTTATTTACAATTTTATTATGTTATTAAAAATTGACTAAAGAAAGTACAAAAATAACGTACGATTAATTAATTGTTAAGGAAACGTATATAATACTTGAAAAATTCAAAAATAACATCTTTCAATAATACGCTTGAAAAATGTTTACGATTTTTTAATACTATAATCTTTGGTGTTGTTTTTCATGTAGACATGAACAAATTTTCGATATTTATCTGGGTACCAAATCGATGTAACCACCAGGTCGCATCATTTGATGATGAGGAGAACCATAAAACGATTGATAACTGCTCATGCTGTAGGAGTTGGGAGAGTGAGATACGGCATTGCCGGTGCTGGAGGAGGCAGTTGAATTTGAAATACTGTGACTTTGACGCATGTGACCAGTTGCCTTAATCTTTTCATATGGTCCAGCATAAGTATGACCATGATAGTGAGGACTATGATGATAGATAGGACCATAACTGCTATTATCTGTTGCATATGGTTGACCAATGGATGAGTAAATATTTGCTGAACCCATCACTGACTGAGCATGATTGTGATGTGCATGTGGCGAAGTTTGTTGTTGTATTACTTGGGAGTTGAGATTTAAATTAAGATGTGTATGATGATGGGCTGATGACATAGAGACATTGGACGGTATCCCTAAATTTGAGGCGGTATGTTGACTATGACTGCCATATGGTGAACTGGCGCTGTGATGAGGGCGATCTGTTTTTGGTGATATACAATTGGTGTTTATAATATTACTACCAGTTAAACCATTAGAAGACTGATAATTGACTAGATCTGGTGATGTTCCTGTTGTGGATGGTGTTGATGATGATGTTGTATTCATATGATTTGGTGGTGATGTTGTTGTTGCTACATGTGATATCAATGAGTTATGATGATTTTCCATTTCTGCTAATGAATTAACATCTTTTGCAAGACTCTTTAACTGTTGTTGTTGTTGCTGCTGGAGTTGTTGCTGCTGATGATGCTGCTGATGTTGTTGGGCAATGTTGTGTTGCTTCATTCTGGCATGACTTTCATGACTCATTTGATTTATTCCCATACTGCCTGATGCTCTACAATGGCAAAAACAAAAGAAAAAAAGAAATTCAAACACACATACATATCTCTTTATTTTTATTTCTTTTGCATATTGATTTTAACAAAAATTTTCTTTATAAACAAATAATTGCCCCCACAATATGTTTATTAAAAAAAAGTAATTCGGTTAGTTATTTTCGTTATTCTTTCAAAAAAGTTCTTAAATTATTGTAAATTTCACAAAGTGTTTTTTTTTTTTTTTTAGCTTCCAAAAGCCCTTTTTTAATAATATTTATTCGAAATTGTTTATTTTTTGCCCCCAAAAGTAATTTATAATTTTTTTTTTATTTTAATTTAGAATGCAGACAGACTAATATTTTTAAGTTATAGCTTCGTCAAAGCAGAAAGTGGGCGCATATCGTTAACACGCGGTCATAATTCATAGAATTTTTTTCAATATAATTTTTATTTTTTCTTCTTCAGGAATTTGTATATTGTTTAATGATTTGTTTAATTTGAAATTTCCAAGTGATATGATTTCTTTTATATACACAAATTTGTAAAACCATAATGCGGCGTACCATTTATGAATTTTTATGGATAATTGTTTTTTTTTTTTTTTAATATTAGCAGAATATGTATCTTTTAAAGTTAAAAAGGAAAGAATAGGATAAAAAAAGGGTGATAGTTTTTTATTTTACCATCGATTTCAGTTTCATGCAATCATATAATATAATATATATAATAATATATATGCAATCATAACAAAATAGTATGTCTGTAATTTAACAGAAATGCTTCTTATTTTCGATCTAAAATTAAATTTGTTGATATTAATAAGGCTTTTATTCACAAAAATGTTTTGAATTTTATTACAGTTTAATAAAACAAATAACATGCAGAATAACAACAAAAATTCATCAATTACACTAATAGAAAAAAGTCTGTAAAAAATTTAGTTAAAACTACTAAAAATTAGTTAAAAATGATGCTGCAGAAAAAAAACTGCTTAGCAGATTATTTTTGCTATATACATATTAGTAAGATAAGAACAACAAAAATAAAACTGTTAAATATACAGGATTTTAGTAATATTTTTGTTAATAGAAAATAACAAATCAACCTGCTAAAATCAGCAAAAAATTTTGCTAAATAAGTAATAGCCTAAAAAGTAAAAAAGAATATTTTTAATTTTAGAAGTTTTTTTGATTTTTTTGAAATTTAAATAAAAGTCGAGCCTTTTGAAAACAGCAGCATACAATTTTTTTAGCAAATATTTCTGTTAATTTAACAGGATAGACTGCTATTTGCATTCAACCAAATTTAGCTTAAAAATATCAAAACAGTTTGTTTTTGCAAGTTTAACAGTTTTATTTTTGTTGTTCCTATTTTACTAGTATTTAGCAAAAAAAAAAAAAACTCCCAAATTTAACAGTTTTTCTGCAACATCATTTTTAACTAATTTTTAGTTGCTTTTTCTGTTATTTTTACAGATTTATTTCTATGAGTGTGCCCTTAAAAAGACAACGAGTTTTTTGTCAATAAGCAAGTCTTCAGTTAAAAGTGATTAAATCTACAAAAAATTTTAACATAATTAGTTAGTTCTCAAAGTGCTCAATAGATGGAGTTAGTTTCCACCTATTTTAACAGAATTTTTCTATCCGACCTTCTTTCACCCTAGGTTTTAATAATAAATACAATGATGCAGGATTTTATTGTAACTTGAAATTCTTTATTATATTTGATATAAAACAGTCAGAAATAGCTTTTATTTTGAGTTTCATCACTTCAGTTTATATTTCTACACAATTAAAATATTCCACTGCAATGTTTAATATTCACCAATTGGATTTAATTAAATTACTTATCTTAGCGTGAAAAATTGCACTTTCTATTTCAGCTATTTCTCCATGTCCAAGATGGAAAATAAGTATTTACAGAAGTACAGTTTTTTTCTAAACGTATTTAATAGAAAAAATTTAAAGAATTTGCTTTTGTTTTCTAGTTTAACAATTTATTTGTTTCTCTTTTAACTTTTATTCGTATTTTTTTCTGACGTTATTTCATATATTTGTGTGTTTGCTTTTATGTGTAAACCCAGATAAATAAACTTTTTTTTGGATTTAATAAATCCACTTTTTGTATGAAAAAATCTAAATCCAAATGATTAAAAAATTAGCTTAATATGTTATAAATCTTCAAAAGTCTGAGAATCCACTTTCCCTTTTTGAGCCCCTATTTTATAACGACCCTGTCCAAAATTCAAAATACTATCTTTCTAATAAGATAGCTCTTACTCCAGGGATCCACATTTTAAATTTCAGGTTTCTAGCCGAAGGGGTTTTTACAGGTCACCAAGGGGAGACTTTCTTCTTTTTGCCCCTACCTTTAGGAATTTACAAAAATTCGATCTTCGCGGCTGTCTGCGATGGATGAGGAACATCCATACCAAATTTCAACTTCATTGCCTCAGTGGTTTGGGCAGGCCATTATTGGGGACATTTTCCCCTTTCAACCCACATTTTTACTATGTTTCTGTTCCAAAATAGAAAAATTACGTTGCCGGTGAGTTAGTCCTACTCCAGGGAATACATATTTAAAATTTTAGGTTGGCCAGAAGGGATTGGGCAGGCCGTCAAGGAGAATACTTTTCCCCTTATATCCCTCCCGATAGGAATTTCAAAAATTCCGTCTAAGCGGACGCCTACACAGAAGGAGGAACTCACATACCGAATTTCGGCTACATATTTTCAGCAGTTTGGGCAGGCCGTCAAGGGGGAAACATCCCCCTTTTGGAATATCCTGTAGGGAATTCCAAAATAACAAACTTAGTCGATGTCTACTATAGTGGAGGAATCTTTATGCCAAATTTCAACCTCTTATCTCGAGTAGTTTCGGCAGGCAGTTAATGGGGACACTTTTCCAATTTGTGAGACCGTCTATGGGGACGTCTATGCCGAATATCAAGAAACCTTGTTTTAGTGGAGATATCCGTGGGGGAAGGAAAAATAGTACTTTTTGTGAAATTATATTTTTTTAAATGGAATTTTTTGGAAAAAGCGAAATTTTTTGGAGAAAGATACTTTATTTTTGCAAAGTACTTTATGGAAGAAGGTACTTTTTTTGAAAAAGTTATTTTTAGGAAAAATTTATTTTTTTTGGAAATAGGTCCTTTTTTTGGGAAAGGGTCCTTTTTTCGAAAAAGGTACTTTTTTTGGAAAAAGGTACTTTTTTTGGAAAAAGGTACTTTTTGTGGTACTTTTTTCTACAAAAAGTACCTTTTTCCACAAAAAGTACCTTTTTCGAAAAAAGTACCTTTTTACAAAAAAAGTATCTTTTTCCAAAAAAAAGTTCCTTTTTCCAAAAAAGTACCTTTTTCAAAAAAGTACATTTTTCCAAAAAAAAGTACCTTTTTCTACAAAAAGTACCTTTTTCCACAAAAAGTACCTTTTTCCAAAAAAAGTACCTTTTTCCAAAAAAAGTACCTTTTTCGAAAAAAGGACCCTTTCCCAAAAAAAGGACCTATTTCCAAAAAAAATAAATTTTTCCTAAAAATAACTTTTTCAAAAAAAGTACCTTCTTCCATAAAGTACTTTGCAAAAATAAAGTATCTTTCTCCAAAAAATTTCGCTTTTTCCAAAAAATTCCATTTAAAAAAATATAATTTCACAAAAAGTACTATTTTTCCTTCCCCCACGGATATCTCCACTAAAACAAGGTTTCTTGATATTCGGCATAGACGTCCCCATAGACGGTCTCACAAATTGGAAAAGTGTCCCCATTAACTGCCTGCCGAAACTACTGGAGATAAGAGGTTGAAATTTGGCATAAAGATTCCTCCACTATAGTAGACATCGACTAAGTTTGTTATTTTGGAATTCCCTACAGGATATTCCAAAAGGGGGATGTTTCCCCCTTGACGGCCTGCCCAAACTGCTGAAAATATGTAGCCGAAATTCGGTATGTGAGTTCCTCCTTCTGTGTAGGCGTCCGCTTAGACGGAATTTTTGAAATTCCTATCGGGAGGGATATAAGGGGAAAAGTATTCTCCTTGACGGCCTGCCCAATCCCTTCTGGCCAACCTAAAATTTTAAATATGTATTCCCTGGAGTAGGACTAACTCACCGGCAACGTAATTTTTCTATTTTGGAACAGAAACATAGTAAAAATGTGGGTTGAAAGGGGAAAATGTCCCCAATAATGGCCTGCCCAAACCACTGAGGCAATGAAGTTGAAATTTGGTATGGATGTTCCTCATCCATCGCAGACAGCCGCGAAGATCGAATTTTTGTAAATTCCTAAAGGTAGGGGCAAAAAGAAGAAAGTCTCCCCTTGGTGACCTGTAAAAACCCCTTCGGCTAGAAACCTGAAATTTAAAATGTGGATCCCTGGAGTAAGAGCTATCTTATTAGAAAGATAGTATTTTGAATTTTGGACAGGGTCGTTATAAAATAGGGGCTCAAAAAGGGAAAGTGGATTCTCAGACTTTTGAAGATTTATAACATATTAAGCTAATTTTTTAATCATTTGGATTTAGATTTTTTCATACAAAAAGTGGATTTATTAAATCCAAAAAAAAGTTTATTTATCTGGGTTTACACATAAAAGCAAACACACAAATATATGAAATAACGTCAGAAAAAAATACGAATAAAAGTTAAAAGAGAAACAAATAAATTGTTAAACTAGAAAACAAAAGCAAATTCTTTAAATTTTTTCTATTAAATACGTTTAGAAAAAAACTGTACTTCTGTAAATACTTATTTTCCATCTTGGACATGGAGAAATAGCTGAAATAGAAAGTGCAATTTTTCACGCTAAGATAAGTAATTTAATTAAATCCAATTGGTGAATATTAAACATTGCAGTGGAATATTTTAATTGTGTAGAAATATAAACTGAAGTGATGAAACTCAAAATAAAAGCTATTTCTGACTGTTTTATATCAAATATAATAAAGAATTTCAAGTTACAATAAAATCCTGCATCATTGTATTTATTATTAAAACCTAGGGTGAAAGAAGGTCGGATAGAAAAATTCTGTTAAAATAGGTGGAAACTAACTCCATCTATTGAGCACTTTGAGAACTAACTAATTCTGTTAAAATTTTTTGTAGATTTAATCACTTTTAACTGAAGACTTGCTTATTGACAAAAAACTCGTTGTCTTTTTAAGGGCACACTCATAGAAATAAATCTGTAAAAATAACAGAAAAAGCAACTAAAAATTAGTTAAAAATGATGTTGCAGAAAAACTGTTAAATTTAGGAGTTTTTTTTTTTTTGCTAAATACTAGTAAAATAGGAACAACAAAAATAAAACTGTTAAACTTGCAAAAACAAACTGTTTTGATATTTTTAAGCTAAATTTGGTTGAATGCAAATAGCAGTCTATCCTGTTAAATTAACAGAAATATTTGCTAAAAAAATTGTATGCTGCTGTTTTCAAAAGGCTCGACTTTTATTTAAATTTCAAAAAAATCAAAAAAACTTCTAAAATTAAAAATATTCTTTTTTACTTTTTAGGCTATTACTTATTTAGCAAAATTTTTTGCTGATTTTAGCAGGTTGATTTGTTATTTTCTATTAACAAAAATATTACTAAAATCCTGTATATTTAACAGTTTTATTTTTGTTGTTCTTATCTTACTAATATGTATATAGCAAAAATAATCTGCTAAGCAGTTTTTTTTCTGCAGCATCATTTTTAACTAATTTTTAGTAGTTTTAACTAAATTTTTTACAGACTTTTTTCTATTAGTGTAATTGATGAATTTTTGTTGTTATTCTGCATGTTATTTGTTTTATTAAACTGTAATAAAATTCAAAACATTTTTGTGAATAAAAGCCTTATTAATATCAACAAATTTAATTTTAGATCGAAAATAAGAAGCATTTCTGTTAAATTACAGACATACTATTTTGTTATGATTGCATATATATTATTATATATATTATATTATATGATTGCATGAAACTGAAATCGATGGTAAAATAAAAAACTATCACCCTTTTTTTATCCTATTCTTTCCTTTTTAACTTTAAAAGATACATATTCTGCTAATATTAAAAAAAAAAAAAACAATTATCCATAAAAATTCATAAATGGTACGCCGCATTATGGTTTTACAAATTTGTGTATATAAAAGAAATCATATCAAAAAGTACTTTTTTCGGAAAAAGGTACTTTTTTGGAAAAAGGTACTTTTTTGGAAAAAGGTACTGTTTTTGGAAAAAGGTACTTTTTTTGGAAAAAGGTACTTTTTTGGAAAAAGGTACTTTTTTTGGAAAAAGGTATTTTTTTTGTCCCCTTTTTGCCCCTCCCGATAAGAATTTCCAAAAATTCCGCCTCAACGAACGTCTACACCGGTCGAGGAACCTACATACCAAATTTCAACTTCATAGCTCCAGCAGTTTGAGCAGGCCGTCAAGGGGGAGACTTTTTCCCCTTTTTGCCCCTCCCTGTAAAAATTTCAAAAAAATCCCGTCTTGGTAGATGTCTACGATAGTGGAGGAACCTTTATACCAAATTTCAACTTCCTACCTCCAGCGGTTCGGGCAGGCCGTCAAGGAGGGGCTCTTTTCCCCTTTTTAACCCCCATTTTTACAACGTCCCTGTCCAAAATTCTTGAAAGTACTTTCTAGAAAAGTTAGCCCCTACTCCAAGGAACACATATCTAAAATTTCAGCTTTCTAGCCAAAGGGGTTTTGGCAGGCCGTCAAGGGGGAGACTTCCCCCTTTTTGCCCGTTCCGGTAGGAATTTCCAAAAATCCCGTCTTAGCGGACGTCTACGCCGAAAGAGGAACCTACATACCAAATTTCAACTTCCTAGCTTCAGCGGTTTGGGCTGGCCGATGTTGAATCAATCAGTCACGTTATTCTTTTATATATAGAAGAATAATAATATGTATGAGTTTTTTCTATCCCTCATACATATCGCAGCGTCCTCCTTCGGTGTTCCCATAGCACTTAACCCCACCGAAGTAAAATAATATAACAGGGCTATAAACTAAAAAAGCTTCAACAAAGTTCGCCAACTCACCATCAGATGGCGCGCAACAACTGTTCTAAAATTCAACTTCGCGCGCAATTGCAGTGTTGCCATATTTGAAGCCCTTCATCTTTCACCACCTTTCACTTAAATAACAAATTTTTTAAATCGAATGAAGAAAATTGATTATCATTCCCAAATTCCTCAATCAAATGATACAAAATCGAATGGTTGAATTCCCAAATTGCTCAATGATTGATAAAATCGAAGAGATAAATCTCTGCGAATGATTAAAAATCAATTCAATCGATTTAGAAAGAAATCGAATGGTATTTTTAGGGACTTAATTCAAAATAGAATTCATTCTTTGAAGCTCTGTTCGTACATTTGCTTTAAATACTTAACTTTGATAGGTATGAGCGAAAATACAGCTAATAATATATTAGATTTTGTACTTGAGGTAAAACAATCATAGAGGAAGAATATATAGAGATACGCTAACGCTCACGGCCCCAAAAAAATTTTATGCAGATTGCAAAGTTTCGGTAACGGGCTCCCCAATGAGAGAATTTCCCTCTTTTTGAGAAAATATCCCTGATTTCAAAGCAAATTTGTCTGCGAACAGAGAGGATTTCTTTCATTTCAAAGGAAATTGCTAAGATTTAAAAACAAATTTTCCATACCGAACCTTTGTAATCTGAAACAAACCTTTGTAATCTGCACATATAAAAACCAAGGGTATGGTTTTTGCAGCGTGAGCGGTTACTTATAAATTTGTTGGTATTTAATATGAAGATGTTTCTTATCAAGTTTCAGGTTGAACGCGCTGAAGAAATACCCTGTCTAAATTAAATTTTACTCTAGTAAGACATTTTCATACAAAGTTTGACTTAATAAAATTTAGTCAAAAATCCAACTAAGTGCTGACCATAATAATTCATCTTAATACGAGTACTTTAGTTTTAAGATGAACATAGTTTTAAAATGAAATGTATGCATAAATTTGTTATTGTAGTAACGGCTTTTTGGTTTCAGAAAAAAAGATTGCACGAAGCCGTAACTAACCCAGCAAAATATTGGTAATGACACCTCATTACTATCTGCATTACTAAATTTTGCATTATTTTATAATATAAAATAATGACTTCCTAATAACGACCTATTGTATTCATTGTTTCTAATAAAATAATGACTTACTCGTAATAGTTTAAATAAGTACTTTTTACACAGTTAAATTTTATACATTTTTATTTATTATATGTAAATATGTTTTATGTTTAAATTTTTATGACGAGTCCTAAATTTACGCACTAGAAAAACTTAAATTTTTGTGAATGTATTTCTTTAAACCAATAGTATTTGTGTAACTCCTTACTTTTAAGAATCAAGTAAGCAGATAACCACTTATAATTCAACTTTTAGTAAGCAGGTGTGTAACCACTTATTATTCAAAATCTCATAACTACTTATTTCTCATTTTTTCGTAAGCGAGCGGGTAAGCGTGACTACTTATAAAAACGACCACGCTAAACAAAAATAATGAGTTTAGACGCCAAAAAATAAGTTGTGCGGAGCTATGAATTTCTATTATATAACCACTTATTTGGTAATGAAAGATTTTGCTGGGAACATTACTAAAAACTACTATTGTTCCATAATTTGTTTCCGTTCAGAAAAATTGATTTTTTCTTATCTTATGATTTATGAACGGGATGTGCTATAAATTTTTAAAAAGGTTTTAAGTCAAGATACGACTTTTGTTAATTTATCGTACAACCAAAATCAGTGCGTCGGCGTTAGATGAAATTCAATAAAACCTGCCATGAAATTGGAAAATTACACACAAAGCAACAACAGAATTATTTACGTTGTTGTTTTGTGTTTAATTTTCAAATGACAGTATATTTTGAGCTTCAAGAAGATACTTCTTTTTTGAATCAATTCGTATAAAATTAGATTCAAATTAGAATCAGTGAATAATTTATAATCACTTTAAATCACCGATTTCAAATTCAAACAACAAAAATCAAATTAATTCTTTGAATAATATATTGATTGAATAAACTAGCAAATAATTTAATCCATGAAATGAGTTTTGCGTATCGATTCAGCTAAAAGGCCTTTAAAAAGCAAAACACCTCTACTATGCATTATTTTTAAAATATCATAATACCTATATTATGATATAGCAGATCTCTCTAATTTTAAATAAATGAAATACAAAACCTCGAAATCCGTGGCTAAATGTAAAAAGACCATAACTGTATTTCTTATTTTTTTAGTAGAATAAAATCTGAATAACTTTGTTTGAAAAAATTTTTTAAAAGAAAAAAAAATCGAGTAGGGTAGTTTCGAAGAAAAAGTAAGGAATTAAAATTTGTTTGAGTTACTCGAGTTATTTTAAAATCTTACTCGATTAATGTAATTAGTACAAAATCCTAAAATCGGGTTACATGAACAAAGCCAATCCCGAGTCATTTGAGTGCCCTAATGAATAACATGTGAAACAAAAACAATTTTGTGCGTTGACTACGAACTTCTTTGGGTTAGACAAGTTTGATTCACACGCTTACCATCCCAGCCTACCCAAACTATTTTTCTATATTGTGGATATGATGTTTCATTTCCAAAAGTAAATTGGAAAAATTTGACAATTCGTATCACCAATACTGGGGTTAGATGTGGGGAGTCAACGTGTGAATTGCTCTTTAATCAAAATAATCGGAAACAACTAGTTGCATTCCATTCGCATTAAAAAGGTGTTCAAACTTTAATAGCGTTTTTATTTTGCACCAGAATTTGCTAAAATATGCATAAAAACATTGGATGAATATGCAAAAATATGTATAATTAATGGCAGAATAGGCATTAGTATGCACTAGTGAACCGATGCCATTTTTTTTGTAAATTTATTGATCCGCGTAAAGACATTTAGTTTATTTTGTTCCAGGCGAAACGTCAAAAAACATGAATTTACATAAACTTCCCAAGCACAGTTACATATCTGTATGTAATTTAGTTAAGTTTTAATTTGATTAAAATAATATCGAGTGGATAAGTTTTGAATTAATTAAGAATAGCGTTTAATTTGAATTGAAAAAATTCCAAATAAAATTTTACTTACGCATCACCTGTGCCGTCATCCCGAAAGCCTTTAGCAAATGGATTGCTGACAATTTTCAATTGTGTAACCTGAAATTTAAAAAAATTCCACGAATTATAAAAACAATATCCTAAAAACTAAATTTTAAACTAATTAACTCAAAAAGATTCATAAAACACTACGCTCAAAAAAGTTTAACAGTCACTAGATGACAGTGGTTGGTGTAGTAATCAGCATTTATCGTTTTAAAATGTAATTACAGTTATTTTCTATGGAAAAATATATATAAATTTTGACTTCAAGTCTTAAGTAGGGTAAAGTAATTACACATCATCGAAAAAATAGTTTTTTTTTAATTAAAATATATTTTTATAATTTTTATATTAAAAAAGAAATTAACTGTAAAAAATGTAGTTTTTACCAATTTTTTTCAGTTGTTTGTAGTAAAAATTTGTCAGTTATTTTTTACGACATTGTTAGTTATGTATTTTTAATGGATTTTTAGTTATTTTTCAACAGTTTAAAATAACTACATTTTTAGTTATTTTAAATGTAAATACCTTTGTCGCTACATATATTTTAACTGTAATTTTCAGGAGATTCTACCGACAAACTTTTTTGAGTGGAGCACCTAGTTCCTTCTTAATCACTCAACTGCATAAGAAGAGTGTAGTACATACATGTAAAGTACACAAAACTTAATTTGTGAGAAATGGATTTTTTTAATTTAACTTCTTGCTTAAATGGTTCATTACTGACATTAGATCCCACGGAACTAAAGCGTGGTTCTTCATAATGGGTCACAAACAGCAAAGCACGAAGTAGCACAGTGGAATTACAATTTGTCTTATGTGCTTAGATTAGATAAAATTCCCCCAAAATATTAGGCTTATAATAGTTTTTGAAAATTTGTTGCATTTACTTGTCAATTTCTATACAAATTTTGAATTAAAATTTAGAAGTTTGTAAAAACTACTAGCAAAAGTACACTGCTGTTATATTTAAATTTGCTACAATTGAAGTTATTTTTAAATGCAATTGTAGTTAAAATAACTGCAATATCAGTTAAATTTAAATGCAATTGCAGTGTATGCCTTTTATTATTTATTTATTCTACAGTGCTCCGTATTATGAATATCGATTAATAAATAAAATACTTGTAACTTACACGTTGATTCTGATATGCGGTCACCGCAGTAAATGATGTCTCCGGAAAAATAAATGTACGGAAGTTACTTGTGTGTTCGCTTTCATCCATCGATGTAGTTTTTGGTGGCAAATATACAATATGAAAACGGGGCTGATAACGATGCATAGAATTTAAGATAATCTGTTAAGTAAAAACAAAAAATGCAACAAAAAACAAATTG
Organism: Leucophora obtusa; assembly: GCA_949987735.1. Lineage (NCBI taxonomy): Eukaryota > Metazoa > Arthropoda > Insecta > Diptera > Anthomyiidae > Leucophora > Leucophora obtusa. Next base: position 211,680,531 of record OX465297.1, read on the forward strand.
AAAATTACTATTGAATAAATTCTATTCTCTAATAAATTATGGTACGCTGATTCCGAATCTGGAAGAACGGGCCATTTTCGAAAAAACGCTATTATAAAATTTGTGTTAGATATGCTATTTTTCTAACAAAGTTTTCAAATCGGGACCATAAAATTGTATAAATTTTTGATCTACACTAATAAAAAAGCCCGCACAAGTAGTTGAAAAATCTGCTGAAATAACTGAAAATAGTACCTATATTTTCTCGAGTAGAATTTTCAATGATGTTGAAAATCATGGGCTGCTAAATTTAGGTAAGCTAAATTTTACATACTGTTAAATATACAGACAATTTTAGTTAAATTGGCTAGGAAATTTGAGCTGAATTCAGTAGAAATTTTATCCGATTTAACTGCAAATTTCTTTTAAAATGTCGCTTAAAATTTCGACTCCCCGGATCTGACCCTGGACAGGCCCATATTTATTATTGGGAGTATAGGTGCTTTATAGAGATTAACTCAGGGACCAAAAATAACCATTATTTTTGAATTTTCCAATTCAACAATTAATTTCAGTGTTGGTAACTTTATTTTAAAATCGCTAAAAACAAAGAAAAATTTGTTCATGTCTAAGGCACTGTCATGGTAAGTCTGGAGACCCTTTGTGGATAAAAATAACGCAAGATTTTAGGAAATTTTATAGGATTTCCAAAAATATACAGTTTGTTTAGATCCGATCAATGCTCGCGAAATTTTACTGTGTAATTTGATATCGGTTATTTTTCAGTAAAAGCCACGCCCACTTAAAACAAGTGATAAAATAAAAAACAGATGTTACATTAAAATTCTGCACAATTTTCTGAACTGGTCTTTAAAAATAAAGGCATTGAGAATAAAATTAGTATATGATAAATATAAACTAAACAAGAATTTTAAAAAATCAACGAAATATTTTATTTCTTAAGTAACGAAGAAAAATAACTGTTTACTGTAAAAATACTTTTTTGGTAGTCATTTATTATGCTATTAAAAATAACTGTTTTAAGCAACTGTTACGAAATTACAGTACTTTTCATTAGTTTTCTTAAATAACTGTCATATTAGTTGTTTTGTATTTTTTCACAGAAAAACAACTGTAATTACGGTTAATAACAACTACTTATTACTACACAAACAACTGTCGTGTAGTAACTGTGAAACTTTTTTGAATGCAGTTCACTATTCCTGAGTTTTAAAAGTCCTTTAGTGTCTTCCCTATCTGGGCCTCCAAATAGAATCCTGGAAGTCTCACATACTCTCGCGGCGTCCCATAGTGTTCAGTGAGCAATAACAGTTCATTCTCTTAGTTCAGCTCTAAAAGCCTGCAATGATTTCGCGTTCTACAAGTTGACTGCGCTCAGAGTTGAATATTCCCTTCTTTTCTTTAGTTTAATAGTTAAGTTAAAGTTAGATCTTTAGTATGAAAGAAAGTTTATTTTTGATATATTAATTATGTTTTTCATACTAACATGTCCATTTTCGTCCAGTTGATTGTTGGTTAATTTAAGTTTGTCAAAGGAAATTATTTGTTTCATCCAATTCGTTCCTGCTGCTGGTGAATCTGGATGAACGTGAATACGTGGTGGTGAAATAGGGTCTGCCTTACCAGCTACAACCCAACTGGAACTGTTATAGAAAAATAAATCATTAGTCCTTATCGAAAACTAAAAAAACATCTATATAATTCAAAACTTAAATGAAAACTTACTTATGAAAAGCATAGCGATATCGTTTATCATCAACTGGCACAAAATCCATCATCATTATATAGGTGGCTTGGGGATCCAGTCCACCAATACGCACTTGAAATGTAGGAAACATACGACGACCAGATTTTGTAACAATCATTTCTGTGCCTTGTTCATGAAACTTGTCCCACAGAGATTTGGTTTCTAACACCACTAGGGCTTGGGCCAATGCAGGATGTACAGGTTCTTCTGTTTTATTGCTTATCATTGATTCTTTTGTTTTGTTATTTCTATTTGACTTTTTATTGTTATTGTTGTCACTATTGTAATTTGTTGTATTGTTGGTGTTGACAGATTCGTCTTTTCCGCTACACGTACTATTTGTTTCAACTTCCGTAATTTTTGGTTCTGTACGCTCAAGTGGTTTATATGTGGTACGATCTTTTCCGGCTGTTTGTATGCAGGCTAAAATTTATTATAAATTTAAAAGTAGAACGTTAAAAGGATAAAACATAAAAATACAATAAATACAAATCTGTGCAAAAGACTTTTCGGTAGAATAAATTTTTTTCATACATATTAGGGGTTTTCATATAAACTCGTAAATGCCTTGTATCGTAAACCTTGTATAAATGAGTGCGTTCGGCAGATACAATTTAAAAGTAAACAGTTGTACAACTATCTGCTGAACGACCTGATCACTAACCGCTCAGGTAGCGCTGTCATATTTTGGTTTGCTGCTTTTGATCAATAAGTGATACATTTGTTGTTGTTCATTCACAATAAAAATTGCTTTGTAAGAATGATAAATAAAAACATACAAATATAATTCGAAAACAAAAATTTGAAAAATAAAAGGAAAGAAAAATTGTATTTAAAAACAAAACAAAGAAAACATCGTTCAGCAGAGTAAGTAATCACAAAGCGCTACAAGTCACCGGTATCAGTTTAAGCTTTACCTGTCGAATGCTACCAATATAAAACATTAGCGGTATTCATAAGTTAAAACTAACGACTAACATCCAGTGCACAACTTTTTATACACACAAATTCCCATAAGGGAAAGTTGTGCATTCGTTGTGCAGTCGTTATTTTTAACTTATGACTACAGCCCCATATTTTTTATGTATGGATTTTGACATTAAACTCATAAAGATACCAGGTTTACACTGTTTACGAGTAGAATACGAGTTTATATGAAAACCCCTATTTTAATATAGAAAATCCATACTCGTAAACAAGTTTGTATGAATATTTTTATGAAATGTGTCATAGAAAATATATTTTATTATTTTAATTCTATCCTTATTATTTTTCTTAAATTGTCTACAAAGGAGGAGAGAATTAAAATATTGGAAAAGCATGTCATATGGTCATATGTAGAAAAGAGTTAACTTTCACATGGCAACAATGATTTTTTGAAATATGCGATTTCGGACATTGAATTTCTGCCTCAAATTGCAATTTCGTTGGTTGAATTAAGCTTAATTTCGTCTCGAAATTCCACACCTTTTCACCACACATGTTTTAATGATTTTTTTTTTTTAATGATATGGAATTATAAAGATTTAAACAATAATGAAAAATTTATTTATTCTTGTTCGAGGCCAATTATTTCCTTAAACTGCCATTTTTCCAAAAACAAATACTCCTAACAAATACTTCACAGAGTTTTTTGCTTTCAAAATATTCTACGCCTTCATTAATGAAAAGACGATCGTTTCGGTGATTTTCCAATTCAAAATTGGTAATAACTACTGTTTTTTTACAGTTAATTTTTTTGATATTATAAAAGTTTATTTTAAGAAAACAAAACATTTTTTTCTTTCGATTACAAAAAAATGTGTTACTACCCTACGGGAAATTTTAGCAAACTGTCACCGAACTGGCCCCTTTACTTGAAATAGACTGGTCACTTTTACATGACGCCATATAAAAGTAGACTGGTCACTTCAAGTAAAGGGGCCAGTTCGGTGACAGTTTGTTAAAATTTCCCGTTGGGTACTTCAGCCTAGTTGAAATTTGAAGTTTTTGGGCTCGCTCATTTTTTTTAAATGAGTAAGAGCCGCAGCCAGCGAGCTAATTCCAAAACGGTTCTCTAGTTCGACCAAAACTACTCGAGTTATTCGTCACTCGAAATTGGCCTTTAGAAATTACGAATGTTGGTTACTGTTATCGCTAAAATACTGTTTCAAATTGAATACCGTTACCAATACCTCTAAAAAAAATTTACAAATACCGTTATTATTACCGATATTTTTATTGGTAGTTACGGGTATTTATTAATTTATATAAAAATGCAAATTTTTTAAATTTTCTGATCTTCAGTTTTTTTTTTCTACAAAAAAATTTATGGATAATAATTTTAGTTATTAAAACTACCAGCATTGATTTTAAAGCTTATAATCTGCATTGCTAAAACGTAAAATGAAATATATGTTAAGTTTTTACTTGCTTTTAACATAATTAATAATACCGGTACATACCGGTATTGCTGTTTAGACAACGGTATACCGTTACCGAAACAGTCTTAAATACCGTTACCCTTACCGTTACCGAAACTAACGAAATTCGTTACCGTTATCGTTACCCTTACCCTTACCGTTATTCGTTTCGGTAACCAACCTTGGAAATTACTCGAACAAGTTTTTGAATATTTAGATCATTTTAAAATAATTATTTTAAAAAGTATTTTGTTGGCAAAATACTGTAATAAAAAAATGTTTTTTAAACACTCCGTTTCATAACTATAGCCGCACTTATAAAATAGCTGATATGTGACATTATAAATAATTTAGACATATAAAAGACCTTATAACTGAAAGTTACATCTAAAAACATATATTTCCACAAAAAAAAATTTTTAACGTAGATTAATTTAAATTGCCATTTTTATTATACCCTACACCACTATGTGGTCAGGGTATTATAAGTTTGTGCTGATGTTTGTAACACCAAAAAATATTGGTCGTAGACCGATCGGCTCAGAATTTTTTTTATTTCGATTTAACGATGTCCGTCCGTCCGTCTGTCTGTCGATGCAATCTTGTGCGCACTCTACAGGTCGCAAATATTAAGATATTTTGATGAAATTTGGTACGCAGACCTATGTTGGCCCAAGGACGAACAAGTTTGATTTTGGTGAACATCGGTCCATGTTTAGACCTAGTGCCCATATAAGTGTCCTACCAAAATTATACTGTTTATACGCTGCAGGTCGTAAATATTAAGATATTTTGATGAAATTTGGTACACAGACCTATATTGGACCAATAACGCAGCCTATTGATTTTTGTGAACATCGGTCCATGTTTAGACCTAGTGCCCATATAAGGGTCCTACCAAAATTATACTGTTTATACGCTGCAGGTCGCAAATATTAAGATATTTTGATGAAATTTGGTACACAGACCTATATTGGCCCAATAACGCAGCCTATTGATTTTGGTGAACATCGGTCCATGTTTAGACCTAGTGCCCATATAAGGGTCCCACCAAAATTATATTGTTTATACGCTGCAGGTCGCAAATATTAAGATATTTTGATGAAATTTGGTACATAGACCTATGTTGGCCCAAGGACGAAGCCTATTGATTTTGGTGAACATCGGTCCATGTTTAGAACTAGAACTAGTCCCCCCAAAATTGGCTTGGTTACAAACTGCAGGTCGCAAATATTAAGATATTTTAATGAAATTTGGTGCGCTGACTCACATTATAGAAAATTTTGACACAAGCCCCATTTTAACCCATTCGAATTTCAGATCCAAACAATACACCAGACTGGTGTAGGGTATTGTATAGTCGGCATGCCCGACTTTAACATTTTTACTCGTTTTTACTAGTGTTGCATAACTATATACGCACTTTCACAAAAATGGTTTTGGAAGTTAAAAACATTTGAGTAAACAATTAAATAAAATAATTTAATGTTAGGTAAAGTCTACCTGATTTTGATTAATACCAAAAATCCCATTTGGCATCCACCATTGTCCACTGTCTACCAATTTTGTTCATTCATTGGCCTTCAAGCACGTGTTTCTGCTCTTTTAAGATCAAAAGCTGTTTGATACTATCGATTTTCTGGAAAAAAATTACATAACAAAATTCCGTAGGTATTCTAAATTCGGCTATTATCCCGAAAATATATGGGTCATTCCACAGCTTTAGTATTTTCAGTTTGAAAGAATCCCTGAGTAGGTGGATTTTTAAGGCCTGATGCGTTGCCAGGTTGAAAAATCAGTTATTATGAACATTTTTTCTTGTAACTTTTATAGATGTAACTTTTAGTTTTAAGGTTTTTTATATGTCTAAATTATTCAGAACCTCACATATATCAGCTGTTTTATAAGTGCGGCTATAGTTATGAAACGGAGTGTAATAATAATAATTTTCCCAAATATTAACTTATTTTCGCCAAATTTTACCATCTACGCTTTTTGAACGTATTCGCACATTATACGAAAATTTTGGGACGCTGGCTACCACTCGAAAAAGTTTGTCGGTAGAATCTACCGAAAATGGCAGATAAAACAAAGGTAGGGTAGAGGGGGGATCCTTCGCCAGTGGGGCACATACACTAATCCCATTTTTCTCTGATGTTAAGGGAGATAAAAATTTGTAAAAAATATATTTTGTGCATTTTTCAATTGCCTTTCCTTGACATCCACTTTGACGAATTTATATCACATGTGGTCGCAGATAGACGTGTTTTTGTGTTTTTTGGGGTGCCAAAAAAATAATTGAAAGCCACTACATTTTGCAATAACTTCCTCAAATCGTGTGATAAAAAAATACTTTTTCATTATGTGAGACCTATGATCCTAAGCTTTCAGAAAATAATAATTTGATTTTAATAAATGCTTAAAAAGTGTGAAAAAATATTAATTTTATGTTAGTGCCTGCGTCTGGGGCACAATCACCAGATGGCCCCTGGAGCTACGAACAGTTGGTGCTTCCCTGCCTAAAATGCTCTGTAAGACTTTTCTATATGTTTAAAATATGTTCAATAGTAAATTAGTACAATCGCGTTTATTCTTAAATTTATATTAATTACTCAGTTTTTTGTAATTTTGAAGAATCATTATAGTATAGTTTTAAATTATTTTTTTTAATGTAGTGGAGATTTATTGATTAAAAAGAATAATATACCTTAAAGAACTTATTCTAAATTATTTATTTCAGTCATTAAAACATTGAATTTGCCGTATTAACAATATTTTTTTGTTGAAATTGTATATAGCTCTTTTGGCGAATATCCCCCAGGTTTGGGGCAGTTACGCCGATTTGGGTTACTTTGGAAATCATAAAAAAAGTAATAGAAAATATGCAAATAATTAGAATAAAAATCATTGAAATTAAAGCCAAGATATGTAGATCTTCAATTTGAAAGTAATTTTTGATAAATAATTAGGGGTTAGCAAATCACAGTGCTTTGAAAAAAAAGTGGCGAAGGATCCCCCCTCTACCCTATATGTAGTTAAAAATGCGACCTTTAATGTAACTAAAAATGTTGTTATTTTTAACTGTTGAAAAATAACTAACAAATGCATTAAAAATAACTAACAAATGCATAAAATTAACTCACAAATTTTTAATACAAAAAAGGCACGATTTAATACGATTAAAGGCACGTGCCTTAACGATTAAAGGCACGTTTACAATGCTAGAGTGACTCTACTCCAGTGTTGCCAGCAGTAAAATAAAAAATTACAAAGCTGAAGGAAAAAAATTATCCAAAACCATATGAAATTACACAAAAAATTATAATTTTTTAATATTACTTCAAAATAAAGAAGTAACCATAATTGAGTTAAGCTGAAATCACAATTAAGTTTGCTCAAAATTTGCCTGAATTTTTACTCAAATGAAAGAGCGCCTATATTTGGCCTACCGAAATTTTTAAATTTTCACTAGTTGTGATGTCATTTTATGGTTTTTTGTGTATTTTATTTTTTCATTTATTTTGTTTGTTTAAAATGTTTTTAAATCGATTAAGTTGGGTACGATGAGTTTCGATAGAAAATTAACCAAATCCATAGAGATGGAACTGTTCTAAAATTAACTTAAGCTAAATATGGGTGCTTTAGTGTATTTTCATGTTATCGATCTTTCCCTTAATTCAACTTTTTAAATATATTTGGACATTAATGATTATTTAACAGGTATATACAAATATTAAGTCCTTTGGTCATTTCTTACCACCTGGTTGGATTACTATGACATTTCAGTCTGTCGGAGCTAAAGTGATTTCGAACATAATTTCTAACGGTCGAGTCCACCGATTCGCTGGGAACTGTGGCGTTCGACTATAAAGCAGGACTCTGGCATGTAGAAATTTTAAAAACTTGCCATTTTTTATTTATGAACCGATTTCAAAAATATAAAATTGTTTTAATTAGGAATTAAGGTTTTTTTAATCATATCTGGTTGGATTACTATGACATTTCAGTCTGTCGGAGCTAAAGTGATTTCGAACATAATTTCTAACCGTCGAGTCCACAGATTCGCTGGGAACTGTGGCGTTTGACTCTTAAGCAGGACTCTGGCATGTAGAAATTTTAAAAACTTGCCATTTTTTATTTATGAACCGATTTCAAAAATATAAAATTGTTGTAATTAGGAATTAAGGTTTTTTTTAATCATATGTAAATGTTTTTGAATTTATAAATTAATAATGATAAGACAAGATATATTAAAATTAACTACAATATAATGCACTGAACTATAGCTTAAATGTCTGAGTTGCTGAATTATCTCAATATATTTTCATTCTGCCACACTGTTTTATATTTAAAAAATCTTTGTCTACTATTATTACTAGGTTCTATTTAGTCATTAAAAAGTCACAATCATAACAAACCCAAATTTCAATCTTATACTGAATTTAGACTGAGCAAAAACTACCTAGTTTTTGTACAAAACTAGTTTTTGTTTGTTTTTTATGTATGCGTTTTGACAAGAACTAGCAACGGCCAAAAACTAGGTAGTTTTTTCTCAGTCTAAATGCAGTATTACGCTACATTTGCAAATGATATTGTAAATGTTTCACAGACAAACTCATTTAGTCTACTTTAAATATCAACTGATTTTTATGAAATTTACGAAAATTTCTCTAAAAAATGGAATTACACAAAAACTACACAAAAATGTCATTATTCAAAAATTATCCAAGGAATGTGTAAACAGTCCCGTTTTTGAATAATTATTCAAAAAGTGGCAACACTGCTCTACTCTGTAGCACAGATTGAAATGTTAACTGTTCAAAATACAGAGTAGAGTTACTTCAAAAATTTATGACACTTCAATACTTACATTATATTTTCGCATAGTTTATGCCACCACCGCAATTTATTTTCGTATTTAATTTTTTTAATACTTTTTATATAGTTTATTAAAAAAATTTCGTTTTATTTTGTTTATTTTAAAAGAGTTGCTTTTAATTTGTTGACAATTAGAGATGTGAACAAATTAGTGATGGGTTTTTTTTAGGTATATTTGTCATGTTAAACACTTAACAGAACAATGTTAGCTCTAGAGTGGAGCAAATCTGTACTCCAGAGTCAAACAAGTTTTACTCTGGAGTGGAATAAAAACCCTACGGGAAATTTTAACAAACTGTCACCGAACTGGCCCCGTTATATGAAATAGACTGGTCACTTTTACATGGCGTTGTCATAGGAGGTGGAAATTGACCCCTTGTGACATGTCACAAGACAAATCCTAGGACAGGTTACTGAACTCTCAATTTCAGGGACCTGTCCTGGGATTTGTCTTGTGACATGTCACAAGGGGTCAATTTCCACCTCCTATGACAACGCCATGTAAAAGTGACCAGTCTATTTCATATAAAGGGGCCAGTTCGGTGACAGTTTGTTAAAATTTCCCGTAGGGAAGAGATAGTAAAATACAAAAATGTGTTAATATGAAAGAGAAAAAAACTAAATTTGCTACAGATTGGAGTACTCCATTATTATAAACGTACCTTTAAAGATACATATATATTTGTTTATTTCGATATCGGTAATGATATCATATTTTCATGGGATAGTGATAAAATAACGAAAAAATTTTTGAATATGACGAAAATATTATCGCGCTGCCTGATATTTTCGATATCATAACGATATCGTTATTTCATGGAAAAGCGAATGTGCATTTTTCTTTACAGTACCTATCGTTAATGATATCATTCTCGGACAAACTTACCATCGAAATGATATCGCTACGAATTCTTTTATTTCCTTTTGAAATCCCCTTATATTGCAATAAAGATTCTAGAGAAAACAAATTTTGATTTTTTATTTTACATCGCGTGAACATTTTTCAATAAAAATCTGCCAAATGGTATTCTAATTGTTTAAAGAAAAGCGATGAAAACAAGTATTCTTCTGAAATGTTAAAAATCAGTACAAATTTTTAAAAATCAGTACCTATTTTTTCATCACTACACGTGACTGAAAATAAGTACATGTACTGATCAATTAGTTATTTTTAATATTACAATAAACAACTACCAAAACAACATTTTTGCAGTAAACTGTTATTTTTTTAGTTATTTAAAAAATAAATTGGTTAACTTTTGAAAATTTTAAATAAGTTTTTATTTGTTATTATTGATATATTATTTTTTTTAATCGAAAGAAATGTTTTTGGTTTTATTAAAATATATTTTTACAGTACCAATAAAATTAACAGTAAAAAACAGTAGTTCGTAACAACTTTGTCAGTTGTTTTAAAATTTTTATAAAAAATATAGGTCAATTATTTTTACCATATTATTAGTTTATTCTAATACAATTAATAGTTTTTTTTTAACAGTTAGAAGTTGAAATACTGTCAACGAAATCTTGTTTAAAAAGTGTCCGGCGAAGCTATCTCATGTCTTTAATGAGTTAACCAAGAATGCCAAATTTTAATACTACCTTTACAAAATTTCCTTAAAATTTTTCGAAAATTCTTGAATATCTTATTTTTTTAAATAATTTTTATTTAATATATCATTTATACACACTTGCTGAAATGTATCTTCCTATTCCTATATGTGCATTTAAATAATTCAAGTTCTATTTATTCCTATTAAACTAATTTGTTGGGGATTTTTGTCAAGCTTGACAGAAAAACAATTATTTGTGCCAAATACTAATTGATTTTCGAATTCATTAATTACAAAAACAACAAAGTGTGCAGCATACACTACATATATTATCTTTCGAAGATCCCCCCAAAATGAAAATTTATATCATGTAGCACAGATATAATTTTTTATTTTTAATTTGGCGAAGACAATAAAATTCCGTTTCTATTCTTGGCATTCTCTCGATGGGACAACAAAACATGTCATGGGTCATAAACAATGACATTGACATGCTAAAGTGATAATATCTGCTGCACACAATAAGAATTCCAAATTTTTATTGGAATTTTTTCTTTGGAAATAAATTTAAAAATTTTTAAAACAAGTGTTTATAAACAAAATTTATACAACTTTGCATTTTTATACCCTTTTCATCATGTCAGCCAAGTGATATAATTTATTATTCGATTAATTACGTGCAACAAAACAGTTTCGAAAAATTGCAACATTGGGAGATTTTATAATATTTTAACCGTTGATGGGGTGACGCAAAAGAAAACAGTTAACATTACATTTTTATAGTATCGAAAGCGACTCCAAGGGTTTAAGACGTGCTGCAAAAACAAGAAGACTATAAATTTAGGTGGCTTGGTTAGAAGGGGGAACTTTTGCCAGTGGAGCACCTGCACCACCGCTTATTGTATCTGAGTTTAAGAGAGTTACGCTGTTAAGTAATAGTTGAAACATATCCAGTCCTGTACTATTTTCAAGGATATTCTATAAAAAAAACAATTTTTTTACTCTTTTATACGGAGAAGTTTGTGATTTAAATGTCAATATTATACCTCATTCATACTGAACCCAAAACTAGTAGTTTTCAAATTTATATCGTTTTCGATTGTCAAATCCCATACAAATTTCAAACTTAAAATAAATGAAAAATTCTAGTTTTGGGTTCAGTATGAATGAGGCTTTACATATCCTAATCCATAGTCGATTTATGTAAGTGAACATGTGTTTCAGATTTTTTTGAAATTCGCGATTTTTCGCGTTTTATCAGAAATTCAATGTGGTGGAAATAATACGTTCTAAATAGGGCAATATTAGTATCTATCATCTATCTATTATTAGTATATATGCTTTTCTTTGTTATTTTTAAGCTAAATAGTTTAATGCAAATAGCAGTCTATCCTGTTAAATTAACAAAAATGTTTGCTAAAAAAAATTGTAAACTGCTGTTTTCAAAAGGCTCGATTATTATTTGCATTAAATAATCGAAAAAAAACTTTAAAAATTTTAAATTTTTTCGTGATTTTTTAGGCTACTAATTATTTAGCAACATTTTTCCTGTTTCAGCAGATTAATTTGTTATTTTCTATTAACAAGAATTTAACTCAAATATAACATAAAATCTTGTATATTTAACAGTTTTCTTTTTGGTCTTATCTTACTAATATGTAGCAAAAATAATCTGCTAATTTAGCAGTTTTTTTGTACAGCATCATTTTTAAATAATTTTTAGTAGTTTTAACTAAATTTTTTACAGACTTAGGTGTTATATTCATAACCGATTTTTTCCGCGCCGTAAATGTTGAATTTTCCGTGAATTTTATCCCATCCATCTTTTCATTGTTTTTTGTACAAATTTTGTTTTAATTTTTTCCAAAATGATACAACAATTTCAAACAAATTGTCTCTATCTTCCAGATGATAAAAAGGTACCTCAATATTCTCATAAAAAATGAAGACAAAAAATACAATTTTTAAATTATTTTTTTTCCAAATATCGCCGAATTATCTTCCAATTGATAAAAGGAAGACAATTTCAAAATACTACTTGATTATTTTTATTCAAATGAAAAAAAAGATTATATCACTTGTATTTGCTTGGAAGATATCTTCCAAATGCTTGCATGATTAATGAAAAAATAATGAGGGCCAGTTTTATAAAGTCAGAACTACGAGTAAGAACGATTTTTTTTTTACATTTTATCAGAATTTTTTTAATAAAGTGTTTAACTTAAGAATTATTTAAGACAAAAATCGGTATTAGTCCTGACTATAAAACTGGCCCTGAGACTTAAAAAAGGCAAATTCTTAGCTTCATATATTCCATAAATTATTATATTTTTTTAATTTTTCTTATTGCTAAATTTTTTAAATTGTTTTTTGAAATTTTTGTCCAAGGTTTTGTTCGATCCGAAAAGGATTTCACATCCTAAGTTTGTAGTTCTATAGCAATATATGTATGTCAATTATTAATGTTATAAATTCATTATAATTTCTTAATTGTCTTTCTTGTGACTAAAATTTTAGTATACACCGAACACTATTTGTGATCATTTAATGAGTTTTTGTAGTTTACTTAAAAAAAACTGATTAAATTTTGTTTCATGTCTCGTTTTTAACAACGTTCTTCACAATTTGGTATATATGTATATTATATTTAATAATGTAGGGCTTCATTTCTTTCATTTAAACAAGTTCTTCTGTGGCAATGCTATTTCTAAATTTAGAATGAATGCAACTTGTTATTCCTATCCAAAGAACTTATTTACATGTGGCGTCGGTAGAAAAGTGTCACTCAACACTTACACATCATATTACTATAAATATTACTATAAATTGCTAATTAAGTGCTTCAAAATAAATTAAATTTTTTATGCTGATATATTTATGTTTTAACCCATATAGAACCTGTAGGAAAGCTTTTAAGAATATATATTTTTTTAAATAATTCCTTATCACTTCTTTACCTTTTAAAATTTTACACATGACCCAATTATATAATCAACGAAATTTATACTAAATTCTTTTTGTTTTCAAATTTTTCTTTTGCATTTATAAAATTTCAACCTTTCTTCAAAATGGAAGTCATTTATATGATGTAAAAAATTTTTTAATACATTTTTGTGTTTAATTAAAAAATATAACTCAAAATTTGTTGTGTTTATTTTTGCAAACATTTTTTTGCAATAATGTGTTTATAACTTTAGAAAAATGTTTATACTTCTTCTTAACCTCAAACCTACTAAATTAAAATTAATAAAAAAAAATGCATATTAATTACAATATTAATTGCAGTTGGTCTATATGACGCGTTTGAAAAAACAACACTTTACTAAAAAAAAAAACAAAGCGCTGCTGGCAGCAGGTCTCCGATATACACAAATTGCCTGCACTTGAACGTAAAAACCATACGTCAGTGTGGCAACATTTGCGAAAAAGGTGACAAGGAGGAAATAAGAAGATAAACAAAAAATATAGTAGAATGTTTGTGTGTCTGTTTGATCACTTCTGAGAGTAAAAACAATAACAGAAAGCTGAATAGGAAAGAAATCTATGAATTAGCCACACTATAAGCAAGGCCTTACCGTGGGTGAGATGGCTAAGCTGTCGAACTCTAGTATAGTTACGTATAGAACTCTAGCATAGTAATGTAGCAGTGCATGGGTTCGATTGCTACAGCCGACAGGTTGTTCAAAAAATTATCATATAGTGACAATCTGACAATAAAATATAAACAATAATACAATTTAATGGAAAATCACTGATGAAGCCTGTCCATAAAAAGGCAGAAACTAGATCTAGTCTGATTTGCAAATTAATAATGTGTTTATAACTTTTGAAAAATGCTTATACTTCTTCTTACCCTCCAACCTACTTTTTTGATAACTTTTTAACAACCCAGCCGATCTGTTGAAATTAATACAGATACTAACGCAAGTCATGAACAACACAACTGCTCATTTGGAATTGTGTAAGATTATATACCCGAGTAAAAAAGTGTATATAAAATTATATGTGAATGGATATATTTGCAATATGTCCCTGGATATAATTTCATCCGAAAAATGGTTATATTAAATTGTATCATATTGGATATAATTGTATTTACAAGGATACAAAGTGATATCAAATGATAAACTTATATCGGAATTTTGTCCCGATCAAATTGGATATAAGTTAATCCAATACGATATGATTAAATTTAAATGATAAAAAAAAAACTTTGAATTGGAGGGCAGCAGGATTTCGGGTCCTACACACTCAGGGGTGTGATGAAAATCGAAAACGAACAGTTTTTCAATCTAGAATAATTTGTTTCGCGAAAATCAAATTGGCTTCAAATTATTATTTATCGTTTTTTTTTTTGACGCCGGACATCTAAATTAGGAAATAAAATATAAATTAGTATTGTACAGATCCTAAAATATTTACCATTGAAAATCAGATCGTTTTCGTTTTCGATATTCATCACATGCCTGACTGTCAGCCGAGGGCTACTGTTGATAATGAGTAACTATTAAAGACGTTAATGTATAAATCTGTTATTCTTTAAAAACTAGATAATTTTTTATCAAATATGGGAATTTTCTATGGACTTTGAGTGGAGAAATACCATTCAAAACTTATCGGACCAGAACAAAATATATATATCGTTGGGGAGGTACTTGAAATACCTTTCCAATGATATGCAACATGCCTAGACTTATTAACCCATTACGAGCCGGGCCATGATTTTAAATGTTAATTTTTTTAAATTGGATTTTTTAAATTAAAAAAAAAACTTTTAGAAGTAAGAGAGCTCAGAAAATATTAATTTAATAAAAAAATTTAGTAAAGCATATAAAAAATTGTTTTTGATCAAATATGACATTAATCTCGAATATATTAGTTAATCTCGAACATTGGTCTGATATTAACTAATATATCGTCGGCTTGCCTGCAAGAAGTGCTATGTTTTTGGTTTTAACAGGTTTACAGGAGAGCGAAAAAACTGATTTATATTATCATTTTAAGATATTTTATTGACATCATATGCCTTAATGATTCACGAACTTATTTATTACAATCATTATTAAGGCATATGATGTCAATGAAATATATTAAAAGGATAATATAAACCAGTTTTTTCGCACTCCTGAAAACCTGTTAAAGAACACATAACATTACTTGCAGGCAAGCCGACAATATTGTTATATACAAAATAAAATTAAAAATATTTTTCGTATATATTTATATATAAAATTTTGAACGTTTTTATCAATAATATATTCCTATATATACAATTTGCAATAAAGCAAATACTGATATATGATTTTATATGATTACATATGAGAAAATTTCTAAAAAAATTTCTAATATATCACCATATAAAAACATATAAGGTCGCACACAATATTTTATATTATCATATATTTTAATATTAAAAAATATATGTTATATATACTCTTTTTTACTCGGGTATACACGAAAATAAAAAATGTCGAAGTACTTAGGTAAAAAACAAAAAATGCGGCTAAAACAAACGAATATGCATTGAAAACATAAAGAATATACACAAAAACGACTATTTTCGCAAAAATAACGCACTTGAAAACATAAAAATATATGCAAGTTAGTTATTTTGCAAATACATAGATACAGAACTTCAAGCTTTTCCATTGGCCAATTAGGTTTTTAAGAATGTTTATTTTTTAAAATAACAAAAAAAAATATTTTGATGGAATCAATATGAAAACGTATCAATTTTTTATATTTTTTTACAAATTAAAAAATGTTACTAAAAATTAAAAATATGCACAAATTTGCATTTAAAATTTGCATTTAAAAGAAAAAATTGTTACTTTAACAAAATTTATTCCTGTTTTTTGGCTTAAAATCAAATTTGTTGATTTTAAAATACTTCTTGTTAAATTTAACAAATCTAAATTTAAGTAAAAAATCGGTAAAACTACATTTTATGAAGTGGAAAATTTTTATTAAAAATTTCCGAGGGTCCAAGGCCCCACCAAGGTCCATTTTTTGGATAAAGATAACTTTTTCACGGGAGTACTACATGGTTAGGGGTAGTCGACATTTTCGTTAATTTTGCTCTATCTCTCTTAGTTTTCGAGATGCGGACAATTTAAAAAAAAATCTTCAGGAAACAAATAGCGCCATCTTGTTAAAAATATGTCAAATCGATTTTAAACCCGTTTGACAGCTTTTTCAACTGACGTATTATTTTAAGTGCACTCAAAATAGTACGTCTGTTGGCTGAAAAGAAAAATTTGTTACTTCAACAAAATTTATTCCTGTTTTTTGGCTTAAAATAAAATTTGTCGATTTTAACAAATTCTTTTGTTAAATTTAACAAATCTAAATTTAAGTAAAAAGTTTGTAAAACTACAGTTTTATCTGTAATAATACTGAGTCGTAGAATTTATTAAAATTTAAAGTCTCAGGACCCTACTCGTGCCTAGTCCATATCATGTTAGGGCATACAAGGGCACTCCGTTTTGCTCTATCTCACTTAGTTTTCGAGATATGGTCCATTTTATGAAGTTGAAAATTTTTATTAAAAATTTCCGAGGGTCCAAGGCCCCGCCAAGGTTCATTTTTGGATAGAGATTCGCTGGGGTATTATAGGGTTAGGGGTCGTCGAAATTTTCATCAATTTTGCTCTATCTCTCTTACCTAGTGTCTTGACATGAAATAAAATGATAGCAAGCAATTGTCAAAATTGCAATTGTCGGCTCTTGCAATGATGCCTGCCATGAAATGTCACTTTTCGTTTTAATTTTAACTTTGTAATAAAAAAACAACAGAAAATTTGGTAAAAAAAAGGAAGGGAAAGTGTTTAATTTTTTATTATTTGTAGATAAAAATTAATGTTTGATAAAATTTTGTGTTTTTCGAAGAAAAATCTATGATATTTCTTATCTATGAAATGGTCAAGGGTTTTCCACCACTTTGCAATTAATATCATGGTTTTGACATTTCATATATAATTTATTGCATTTGAAGACACCGGGTTAGTTTTCGAGATCTGGGCCATTTTAAAAAATCGGGAGGGAAGAAATAGCGCCATCTTTAAAACTTCGGATACATTGGTGGCGCCATCTACCGGGTAATAGCAGCAACATGAAAATATTCAGCCTTACTATCAATATTTTTCAAACGTATATTTTAGTTAAAGTCGACTTTAGTTAAAATGTTGGTTGGCAGCATGCCTTGACTTGGTTTATTTTTGGAGCATTCTGATTGGTTAATTTATTTTCAACCAATCAAAATGTTTGAAAATATAAATATTTTTGTAGGGTTTTCATACTCAAAATGAACAAAACCGTATGATTAACGATTTAACGAATGGGTTCTTAAAAATTTGTTTTAAATAATTTTGAAAATTAACACTCAAAATTAGTTAATGTACTTTTTTTAGTATTGTGTTAAATGAAGATAACTAAAATCTATGCTTAAATCAGTGTTTCAACTAAAAATTTGTTAAAAATTAGTCAAATCGATTTGAAACCGGTTTGACAGATTTTTCTTCTGACGTATTATTTTAAGTGTACTCTGTACTAACAATTTTAACCCTCTAACGCTCTTGCGCTGTTTTGCAATGACAAATTTTATTTCGTTGTCTACTTTAGGCGATATGGGCCAAAATAGGTTAGAGTAAATCTTGAAAACTAATACATAAATATTAATATGATAAAAGTTAGATTACTCCTTGCACCAAGATATAACTTCAATCCAAAAATTATATTTTTTTTATGCTTTTTGTTTAATTTAAAAGTAAGAGGGCTAAAATGTTCCACAAAAATATTTGTCATGAAATTCTACTATAAATCTCGGAAAACATAAATAAGTCAAAACTTAAAATGTGTTTAAAGATTAATCTCATACTTAATCATAATTGGCGCTCAAATGACCAACAAACCTGGATTTTAGGGGGAAACCATGTGAATCTTACATTTTAAGTATAAGATGTGTTCAGCGAACACTAAAACAGCTGTAATTGTTCACTAATGCACGAATTGTCATTAAATTTTGACAGATATCATCTGAAGGATGGTAGTTCCAAAAAATCATATGGATTTTTCATTAGTGGCGCCACCTATGTGTCATCCTACGGACTTTTCAGCCGATGTGTTAAAGAAACCGCTAAAAATGTGATATTTTAGATTATGGCCTCAATGCCGAATGGTTTTTCTTCAAAATGATCCAACAAAACAATTTTTGTTACCAGTACAGTATCCAAAAATTTCATACCGAGGCCGTAATTTCAAATATAATTGTATTTGGCTCTCCTGGTAAATTTGATTTTGAGACTCGCGCGGTTATTCCAGAACACCGCAGAAATAAGAATTAAGCTAAATATCAAAATTCAGTTAATGCATCCAAGGCTTCTTCTACTGACGAAAATCGTTGTCCACGTAGTTTATCTTTGATGTGCGGGAACAAGAAAAAGTATTTTGGCTGCCAAGTCGGGGATGTACGGCGGATAACCATTAATTCGATATTTTGAGTGCCCAAAAAGTCACTTGTTTGAGTCGATGTGTGAGTCCTCGCGTTGTGATGGTGAAGAATTATCCATTTCTGGGGGTTGGTTTTCTAATTTCACCTAGGGTTGCCATCCGTCCTCTTTTCCCCGGAGACCGTCCTCTTTTTTAGGGCGTCTGCGGTAGTCCTCCTTCGTTTTCATTAATTGTCCGGGGTTGTCCTACGTTTTGTACTTTTCTCCATAATTTTTTTTATTGCTTCTAAACTTTTGAATTGTTGACATCGCTGTTTTGTCGCTGTTATTTCAATTGGCTTGGCATCACTTATTTTGATTGCCAAAATGTGAAGTTTATCAGCAGTGAGCCATCTGTTGAATTTTTAAAAAAATTTAACATTGCTTTTAATGATAAAAATGTAGTTAATGAATTTCTTGTCCTGAAAAATTATGTAAAAAACTTAAATTCAATTAACACGCAATTGCGTTTTTTTTTATTAAAAATAATACTTGCTATGAAATGAAAAAACTTGTTGAGTTTTATTTTTGCACGTAAGGCCAACGTACAACGAATATTTTCTTTAATCAAGGCGCAGTGGAAGCCAAAAAGAAATAAATTGAATCCAGATACTATTTCTGATATTATTAGAGTCAAATATAATTTTGATATGAATTGTCAAGAGCTTTCTGAATATTTGAAGAAATGCGACAGTAATATCCCAGAAAAAAATACTGCTTGCTTGGAAGCAGGTTCGTCAGGGAAAGTAAATAATGCAGCGCTTCCATTATTGGTAATATAAGGCATGATGTTTGTTCGAGCTAGCTCGTGTGAAAGCACTTGTTTCGATATCCGATATGCGCCTCTGTCATAGCTCCAAATAATATGGCATGAAACCACAGCTTTATGCAAGTAAATTCGGTTATCATTGTCATTCTTCCGTGCTTTCTTAGAGCGATAAAGTGTCGTAAACAAAACTCTATAGCCGTTTTTAACGCACTACTGTAAGCAGGTTCGTCAGGGAAAGTAAATAATGCAGCGCTTCCATTATTGGTAATATAAGGAATGATGTTTGTTCGAGCTAGCTCGCGTGAAAGCACTTGTTTCGATATCCGATATGCGCCTCTGTCATAGCTCCAAATAATATGGCATGAAACCACAGCTTTAAGCGAGTAAATTCGGTTATCATTGTCATTCTTTCGTGCTTTCTAAGAGCGATAAAGTGTCGTAAACAAAACTCTATAGCCGTTTTCAACACACTTTGGAAACAGTAGAGTTAGCCGAAAATTAGCACTAATCATTTCTGCCGCCTCCAAGTTTCTGCTGGGATATTGATTGAAATTGGAAGCACTGAAAAATTTTCGTGAAATTTTTGACAATTCGTATCAAAAAATTATAGAAATTTACATTACCGAAAATGTGTGCAAAAAATTTGTTAATCGTTTATTTTTTTTTTTTTGTTTATTCAGGTACTAGTAATTTCTGAACTTAGAATGATTTTTTATCTTTTTTGTGGTCATTATACCCTACACCACTATGTGGTCATTATACCCTACACCACTATGTGGTCAGGGTATTATAAGTTTGTGCTGATGTTTGTAACACCAAAAATATTGGTCCTAGACCCACCTCATAGTATACCGATCGGCTCAGAATTTTTTTTATTTCGACAATATCCGTCTGTCCGTCCGTCTGTCTGTCTGTCCATGCATTCTTGTGTGCACTCTACAGGTCGCAAATATTAAGATATTTTGATGAAACTTGGTACACCGACTTATGTCGGCCCAAGGACGAAGCCTATTGAAAATCGGTCCATGTTTAGACCTAGTGCCCATATAAGGGTCCTCCCAAAATTATATTGTTTATACGCTGCAGGTCGCAAATATTAAGATATTTTGATGAAATTTGGTACACAGACCTACATATATTGGCCCAAGGATTATATTGTGTATACGCTGCAGGTCGCAAATATTAAGATATTTTGATGAAATTTGGTACACAGACCTATATTGGCCCAAGGACGAAGCCTATTGATTTTGTTGAACATCGGTCCATGTTTAGACCTAGTGCCCATATAAGGGTCCTACCAAAATTATACTGTTTATACGCTGCAGGTCGCAAATATTAAGATATTTTGATGATGTCCTTGGGCCGACATAAGTCGGTATACCAAGTTTCATCAAAATATCTTAATATTTGCGACCTGTAGAGTGCGCATGGACAGACAGACGGACAGACGGACATCGTTAAATCGATATAAAAAAAAATTCTGAGCCGATCGGTATACTATAAGGTGGGTCTAGGATCAATATTTTTTGGTGTTACAAACATCAGCACAAACTTATAATACCCTGACCACATAGTGGTGTAGGGTATAATGACCACATAGTGGTGTAGGGTATAATTAAACAATCAATTATCTACTATAATGTTTTATGACTGCCATTTTAAAAACAAACACACGGGGATCGAATGTAAGATTTTGAGGTAAACTATTCCAAAGATTTATAGCACTGACAAAAAACATTTTAGAGGAGGAGAGATATGTATAATCAGGTGGAATTATATTGCACGTGCGTGCAGAATTTCCAATTGTCAATTTGTTGTATAAATAGTCTGGTTGTCGTGTGTAAAATATTTTGTAAAAAAATAACGTTTCGAATATTTAAGTATGATGTTAAACTCCAAAAATCGATCTTAGTTCTTAATATAAAACTGACCCCTTGATTCCAACAAAGAGACATTCTCTTAACCAAAAACACAGGCCTAATTGATATTTTTTTTAATTCTGGGGTGGGCAAAAAGCAGTATAAGTCCGCCAATGTGTACCACTAATTTTAAGTTCAAAGTGATTTTTTGATTTTTGAGTTTTTTTTTAGCGGATATTTCATCGCGTTGTTGATTTAAAAAAAATTTATTTATTAAAAAAAAATTTCCTCTTGTTTAAGACAAATTTCCTTCTTTTTTGAGGTTTTGGCAAAGGCCTTGCAACTCTCTCAATATTTTTTATTTGAAAAAATATTAGGCGGCTTGGAACAGGAACGAACTCCGACTGGTTAATCAGGGATGGAAAAGGCTCACTTAATCGGGCTCTTATACCAAAAAATGTTCGATCGCTCTTACATATTTAAAAATGTAAGTAACTAAAAAATAGCTTTCTCTTTGGCTCGTTAAAAAACATAAAAATTAAATATTTAGATATTAGCAAATATAAGCACAAATTGGGAAAAAAAAAACATTTGCAAAAAGCGAAATTTTTGAAACAATATATTCGCTTGCAGAATGTCGATCGCTGATTACCTCTTTTAATTCATTTTCTGTACCATAAAGCCTTTTTCGAATTCCGCCGTTATTTTGCAATTTTTAAGTGCAGTTTTTTTAAATATATAACCTAGGGATTAAATTTTTGTACCATAAAGTCTTTTTTCAAATTCCGCTATTATTTTACAATTCTTTACGTGCGTTTTTTTTAATTTATAATCTAGGGGCTATAATACACATTTCAGACAACAAAGTTTGGTGGCTAGTTGCAAAAAAAATCGCGAAAAATAAAATTTGCAAAAAGGAAAATTTTTCCATAAATATATTTGTTTGTAGAATCTAAATCGCTGATTACGTTTCCTAATTAATTTTTTGTACCACAAAGTCTTTTTTCGCGTTCCGCTTTTATTTTGCAATTTTTTAAGTACGTTTCTGTTTAATTTATAATCTAGGGACTATAATACACATTTCATACAACAAAGTTTGGTGGCTAGTTGCAAAAAATATCGCGAAAAATAAAATTTGCAAAAAGGATAAATTTTTTTATTAATATATTTGTTTGCAGAATGTAAATCGCTGATTAAGTTTTTTAATTAATTTTTTGTACCATTTTCACTTTCCGTGATTATTTTGCAATTTTTTAAGTATGATTTTTTTAAATTTATAATCTAGGGTCTATAGTACCAATTTTATATACAAAAGTTTGGTGCTTAGTTTGCAAAAAAAAAAAAAAATAAATCGCGAAAAAAATATTTGCAAAAAGGAAAATTTTTGCGTCATTGTATTCATTTGCAGACTGTTGATCGCTGATTGGGTTTTTTAATTATTTTTTTCTACCACAAAGTCTTTTTTCGCGTTCCTTTATTATTTTGCAATTTTTTAAGTGCGGTTGTTTAAATTTATAATCTACGGAGTATAATGCCCATTTCATGAAACAAAGTTTGGTGGTTAGTTGCAAAAAAAGAAAATTTTGGCATCGTTTGCAGAATGTTAATCTTTTAATTAATTTTTTGAACCCCAAAGCCTTTTTTCGCATTCCGATATTATTTTGCAATTTCTTACGTATGGTTTTTTAAAATTCATAATCTAAGGCTATAATACTGTTGGAATAGTATAATTCCATTCTTGATTTTTATAACTAAATTATTATTTTCCATCCCTGGTTACAATCGATGTTTGAGTCATACAAAGAGCGCACATAATGACCCTGCAAACATTTCAAAGATACCTTCCAAGAAGATTGTCATTTGAATGAAAATAATCATGTAGTATTTACTTTAAAATTGTCTTCCTTTTATCACTTGCAAGATAATTCGACGATATTTGGAAAAAAGTAATTCAAAAATTTTATCTTTTATCATAACTTTTTATGACAATATTTCGGCAATATCATCTTTGTATCATTTGGAAGATAAAGCAAATTTGTTTGAAATCTTTTATCAATTTGGAAAAAATTAAAACTAAATTTGTACAAAAACAATCAAAAGATATATAGGAAATAATCTCGTGAAAAGTTAAGATTAATTGCGCGGGAAAAATCGGCTAAGATGAAATCAAAATAATTTATAAGTTGGTCAATGGATTATGTATGCAGATATTGTTTTTCAGGCTTAAATTTAATAATGAAATAATTAAATTGTTTTTTTATTATACTGGGAGTTTATTTAGCGATATCCCTTTTATCTTCCATATGAGTTATTGCTTTTATATTGCCTGAAAGTAGTGTTTTATTGTAACAGTTGTTTCCAACGGAGGAAACTTCCGGAATACGAAATTGATATTGCCGGCAATAAATGTTTTCTTCCTGGCGATATGTTCGGAGAATCTTCTTCGTATTGCCATGTTTGCTGGGTGATATTGGTTTGAGTATGTTCCTGTTCCAAGGCACATAATAGAACAAATGCTTTCTCAGTGATAGAGAGTCCCCCAATCTCTTTATTATGTATACTCTTTGGTTTTGGTGATTGTTTCGTTTAAGTTAAATGCTAATTTTATTCTAGGTTATGTACCTTCAATTTGTTTCATTGGACTTAAACTACCCATATAGGG
The DNA here is from genome assembly GCA_949987735.1 of Leucophora obtusa. NCBI lineage: Eukaryota > Metazoa > Arthropoda > Insecta > Diptera > Anthomyiidae > Leucophora > Leucophora obtusa. Next base: position 211,704,886 of record OX465297.1, read on the forward strand.
TGTAGACCATGGATCTGTGGTATAACAACCATAATCCGTTAGATTTGCAGCTAATCCATTGTTATCAATAAATGACATCGATGACACTATGGCACTGGTACATTCCGTTGGACCCATAATATTTGATGATGGTCTCATATAAACAGCCTGATGCATAACACTATTTAGTTAATCACTTGCTGATATGTTAATTCAATGTAAATATTTTTTTATTTAATTCAAATTACTTATAATTTAATTTCCTCTTTCACTAAGCTAATATTAGTGTCAGATATTTGCATTTTAATTGCTTGTTTTTTAAAATTTATTTTAATTTAATTATTTATTTATAGTGAACTTAAGTTATCAATCAATTAGACAACACCTGATGTACAATTGTACTTGCTTTTTGTTTTTACGGTTTGTTTAAAATTGTTCTGAAAAATCATCACTATTATTCGATTAGCTATTTTTTGACACTTTTCACTTTTTTCACACAACGAATCGAATCAAATTAATTAAACTTTCAACAACATGACCGTTAGATAGGCGCACATTGATATCAACTCATCACTGAAATTCTGTTTTTATTGTTGTAGTACGAACGACAGCGCGCGGCGGATGTGATGTGATTGCTCTATGTTGTGATTCGTTGTTGATCCGTTAAATTGACACTCTATTTGCATATATTTTTAAATTTTCTTGTTTTCACTATTTCGCGAGTTAAGTGTGAAGTGATCCGTAAGCGTGGCACCGATCAGTGAATATTATCTTTTTAATGACATTAAGCGTGAAAAATGTTTGTACTTTATACGTACAAATGGAAAATAATCAAAGAAAGAAAATTTATTCTAATAAAGATCGTTCTCCCCGGATGCTCTAAATGTGCACATATGCTGTCTTTATAACGGGTTAGACTAAAATAAACAGAAAACTTCTTCAGAATTATATCTACATATCTGTTGATTACATTAAGTATATTTTTGTTGTTGTATATGCTCAAAACTGATCTGTTTTTAGACCAATAGCACATCAAACATTCATTGCTTTAAGTAATTAATGTGGAGAGCAACCCAGGATGCTTCTCTTCTTCCAAATGGTCTTTTGTGTTATAGACTCTTGTAGTAGTGTATTTGTTTACATTTATTTTCTTTATTCGTTTGAGTGGCTACATTGTTTATTTAAATACTGAATCTGATTGGTTGTTACTATCAAGCCAATTACCATATCATTTCTGAGTTGAAGATGCCAGATTTGTTTTTAGTTTTTTAAATGTTGTTTATCTTTGAGTCGCAGACAAATTTTCTATTTAGATGTTATTTAAATCTGTTCTGTATATCGCAAGATTATTTTCGGTAAAATTATATTTTAAAAACCGCTGCAAATATTGTATTTAAAAGTGATTTTAATATACTTACGGTGGGTCTCATACTGCAGGTTTAAACTTTAGTTAACAGTTAACCCAAAAATTTGTTGTTGTTTTGTGTACAATTTTTTGACATTTTCTTTTGTTTATAGTTAAGTTAAACCTTCAAGTATGAGACCCACCGTTAAGGAAATATGCAGAGTTATGCTGACAATTGAAAAATTTTGATTTTTCAGCCGAACCTTTCGATTAACAAATTTGGTTGTTAGCATATAACTATTTTCTGGGTATATTCCACATATTCTTAATCAGTTGTCTTTTTCTAAAATTTTTACTAGAAATTTTACACTTGATTTAGATTTTCAGTTTCGATAATTGATTTAATTCCGATTTACTTTTGTCAAAAAAAAAATTAAAACTAGACTGATAAAAAACAGCGGTGAAATCAACTAATATCTATTAGGTTTTTCACAAGGGGTGTGCTATCTGTTGTATCGTTGTATCGTCCTAACAAAAAACAGAGTTGTTAAAATTTTTATTTGAGTTTGACAACGATTTTCTATTCCATTTTTTATCTGTTAGCACACTCAAACATAGGACACTAAACATACGTAAAAATGATGTATCGTGCTATTCTCAAATGTCGTATTTTTTCAATTTAATTTTTAACAACTCTGTTTTTTGTTAGGACGATACAACAAATAGCACACCCCTTGTGAAAAACCTTTATATTAAAATGATGAATTAAAGTTCAAACATTAACATGCTGCCGACCCCGAGCGGGTTATACATTTTTTAAAACTTTAATTTTATATTTCTCCACAAAACGCACTCTACTGATCTTATGTTGTTTTGAAATTTCGCAGCCTGCACAAAATTTTAATAAGAACAAAATAACGAACCGATAATAGTAAATGAATAGCGCTTTGGTTAAAATTCAAATCAGTGACGAGTTAGTGAAGTTGACGTACATTATAATGTACGCCACTCGCCAAAGGGTTAAATCAAAATATGCACTAAAAATAAAAAAATAAACATTAGAAATAGGGTTTGGGATTTCCCGGACTTTTTTATTTCCCGGGAAACGGGAATGAAAAAATTAATTTCCCGGGATTCCCGGGAATCCCGGGAAATGTTTTTGAACAAAATTGTTAATGAAAACCACCTATATAAATAATTTTTGTTAAAAAAAACACTATTTCAGTACAAATGCAGTCTGTGTAGTGAGATTTCAAAGTAAAAAATATCAGAATGTTGAACATTTGATTTCACATAAATTAATCGCAGCACTGCCAAATGAATTGCATGATTCCAGCAGAAAGCACCTACTACTGGACTGTCGGAAACAAACCGTTTCATCAAACTTGGCCCATTAGATATGGTGGCCACAATGTTATTTTCCAAAGACAATTAAAACTCTTCTAGTCTTATTTCTACAATTTTTCTTATTTCATCAGCATTACATCTTCCTGATATATAAACCAACCCCAGGTTATAAAATGAATTATTTACGTTTATACTTATGTTCAAATATCTCTTTTGTGATATTCTTGTCCATTCATCTAAGATTATAGTAAATCTCCTATTGTTAGAAATATTGCTCAATATTTCTTTTATCATGATATCTTTTACATGATTGTAGTAATTTAATATAATGTTCTTTACATCGGTTTCTTTTTTTGCAATATATATTTAATCCTTTAATTCCCAGTGGAACATAGGGCCGCTTTTTTTGCAATGCCAGGTTTTTATTATAAAAACTTTCTCGAATAAACGAAGATCTAGTTATGGTGCGGATTGACTGCGGCTAATTTGGATACCATTTTAGGAAATGTTTGCCCTACCATAAAACCTTTAATGCCTATTCAGCTTACACTTTTTTCTTCGGGTACTTTGCTAATTTTAGCTTGTTGTTGTTTTCTTCAAGAGAAGTTGCATGACCATCAATTTTTTTTTTTTTTTGTGAACCAAATTTAGATGTCGGATAACCAAATTTAGATACCACCGGTAACCATTAGTCTTTTCTTTTCACATTTATTAATGAAAACGTTGCTTATAAAATTATTGACCCTTAATATAAAGGAGTATTTTAAATTTAAAGTCGACTTTGTTTTTAATCAAATTTTAACTAAAGTCGACTTTACCTAAATTATACATTTGAAAAATTTAGATAGTAAGAGCGATTATTTGTAAAAAACAAAGCTTTTTTTCATATTTCTTTTAAACATTTTACAAAGTTTTTAGGCTTTACTACTTAAATTTTGAATAAGTTATGCGAAAAATCTTTATTAGTTGAAATGCTCCTAATTACTTGGCAAAGATTTTATTTGTATATCAAATAAATGTATTCCCTTTTAAAAGATTTTAACAATGAAATTTTTGTTTTGGTATTTGAAATGTTTTTTATGACTAAAATTAAAAAATCCTATTCGAAACAAAAACAATTTAAAAAATTTAATATTTTTAAAAATTCCCGTTTTCCCGGGAAAAATATATTATTTTCCCGGGAATTCCCGGCAAACTTATCCCGGGATTTCCCGGGAATTCCCGCCCGGGAATTCCCGAACCCCAAACCCTAATTAGAAACCAAAAATATACATTTTAAATTTGTCGATTTATTTCTCAAGAAATATATATGTATGTCTAACAAGGAAGGTTTGCCAATGGGTTCTATTAGTTCTTAATGAGTTTCGGATATGTGATAGAGGAAAAAAATAATTTACGTGTACTTTTTAGTGGCCCAAGCTCTCGTTTAGGGGTTAAAATGTGAGGTCAAAAATTAGCCAATTTTTTTTTTATTTGTGTCCTATAATTTAGAAAGAAAATTGACAAAATGGGTATTAAATCAATCAATCAATTTTTTGGTGACGCATCTGCGGTATACAAAACATGTCTGAACATGTCCACCTTTTTTGTTATTCAATTATTATTTTTTCGAATAGCAAATTTGTATGGATAATTGTATTTGGTTTTTCCTCAAATTCACATATAATAATGCCCATTTAATTTAATTGAGGGCTAGTCTGAGATTTTTACGATGTTCGTATGACTTTTCCCGTATCGCTTTTTTTTAACCAACATTTTAAATAAGTGGCCTTGCTGTGTCCACGACTTGCAGTGTGGGTATCAAAAAAAAAAATTTTTTTTTCCTGTACTTTAACGCAGTGTACAAATAAATCTATATTGTGTCAATTTCAGATATTTTAATGTAGAAAAATTTATTAGTTTTTGATCTCACTTTTTAACCCTTAAACGTGAGATTGAACCTCTGAAAATATTCGTGTCTCTTTTTTGTTCTCCTACATCTCATATCCAAATTTCATTAATACTTAATTTCATGTCACTGTCATCACTTCCTTGAAAGTAGATGACAACATGATGTTTCTCCTTTTAGGTTAGTGCTGTATTTAGCTTCTTTTAATAACACAATTAAAAGCAAAATATGCTAAAAATATGGTGCATTTTTTTTTTAATTATACAATGAAATGCAAAATATGCAAAAAAAAAAAAATGGTTTCTGGGCTACTAACTACAAATATGGCAGATCTGCAAATATTGGAGACGATAAATTGAGAACGAGTTGCAAGAGCATGGCATATCGAGGAGTGAGATAAAACTTCGATCTACTGATAAATTTCATTGGAAAACATTTGTTCCCTATGTTCCACCAGGAATTAAAGGACTAAATATGTATAGTACAATATGTATAACTGCAAACGAACACACAAACATACATATAATAGTACCCAAAGGGTACTTTTATCTAAAATATTGCTTTTCAAAAAGTGTTGATTAATGACTGGTTTTACCAAATGAAATCTAATATCACACTGTTATGTCAGAATTTGGACTTCAGGTAGAACACTATTCTAACAAAATTTATTCAAAAATTAAAAATTATAAGAAAAAACGAAATAAAACTTCAAGGCGGGACAACTTTAAAAAACGGGATGGTCAGATTAAGTACAGTAATAGAAAAAAGTCTATAAAATGTTTTTTAAGCTGCTAAAAATTAGTCAAAAATAACTTTGCAGAAATGTCTCTGATAATAAATATTAACACTACTAAGGCTGAGTTTTTGGGATGTCAGTTAAACTTTGTTTAGTTAAACCGAAAACGAATTTTGTCTGCCATTTCCCAGTTTCTTACCAAAAATTTGTCGAAAGAACTTTTTCTAATTTAGAATTTTTAATTTTTTTTAAATAAAAGAAAATAAATCACACTTCAATAGCAGAAATTCAGTTACAAACTGCGTTAAACTAAGTTTAAAAATAATCTACATCCTAAAAACTGGGCCTAAATGACAAAATTTATAATTTAACAGGAATTCTAAAAAACAATATCATATTGGAGGCATTCAGTTTAAGTGCTAATGTGCTTTAGTTGTAAAATAGCATGACTTTTGAAGTTTAACCCATAGAAAGTTGTCAAATTTACAGTAAAAAAATCTAATTTACTAGGGATGCCAATCCCGAAATCCCGGGATTATTCAATAAAAATGAGTCCCGAATCCCGGGATTCTTAAGCTCGAATCCCGGGATTTTTGAAATTGCAAAAATATGTGGTAATTTTTCCAAAATTGTAACCCTGTTGATATTTTTAAACTGTTTTTGTTAAATATAATTTTATACAAATCTATACTGTGCAGTATTTCTTATTATATTTCGGAAATCATCGATTAAAATTCAGAATAAAAAGTTGTATTTCAGAATTTTTCATTTGAATTTCTGCACTATATGTATGTGGAAAACTATTAAAAAATTCTGAAACTAATTAAAAATTATAAAATTCAATTGACAATTTTAAATTAAAATGATATAAGAATAGTGAATATGAAATTATTATAAACAAAATTAGCACACAACATATCGACGGAGTTAAATTCTTAATTCTTGAGTTTTTTCAATTCTTTCGTTCTTTAGATATAAACAGGAGTATGTAAAAAACGTATAAAACAGTTATATTTTACAGTGCTCATGCATAATAATTTGAAAACCTTATAACATGTTTACAAAATTAAATTTGTATGAAAAATTCGTTTTATAAATCACTTATAAATTTTAAAAGTGTTTATGCATATTCTTTTACATAAATTTGAAGTTTTTACACATTTTTTTAACACATAGGGGCAGAGGCTTCTAGCAAGGGAACTCGCTTTAGTGAGAATTCCCATTTCGCTGAAATTCTGAACAGACCCGTATTTTTTTCTATTTGGTCCAACCTAATGTCCTGGGGGTAATAAGAGCGAGGAAAAATAAGGGAGTGAACAAGTTTTTTTTTTTAAAGAATTTTCATATTTATTTCAAATAAACGTGTGTAAATTGGGTAGTATATGAAAAGTATAATGAAGAGATATCTCGGAGTATACAAAACATGCATCCTTATGCTCAGATGTTTTAGCTATTTTTAAATTTTATTTTTAACTAAAGCTTAAACCTGAAGTATTGACCCCCACCGTTTAGACTTAAGAAATAATTTTTTTATGAAATATTTCAAAAAAAAAATGATTTCTTATCTGTTTCTATATTTTAAACCTTCTCAAGCGCCCTATCGATTACGGCGATAGGGTCGGCATCGGCTGCGGATAACAAAAAAAGATTTCGGCGGCGGCTAAGCGAAAACTAACAGGCGGCTTGTATGTCTGGCGGCGACTCTGGATATCTGGTAAACAGGTTTTTTTACCTGGTCGGTCTTCGGAATGTGGCTCTGTCCGGTCTCGCGGATATTTTTAGGCAATCTGAATAGTTTTAGGTTTTTTCGGCCCAACTTTTCGTAGAATTGGTTACCTGTGAAACTATTCTAAAACAGGTTCTCTTACCATGTTTCAAGGCACAGGTTCTCGAACTGATTCCCGGGAGACAAAATTGAAGGTTTTACTATACCTGACCCAGTTCTATAACTGGTTCTAAAACCGATGCTAAAGCAAACTGTTCTAGTTTGGAGTAAATGAATCTCTTGCTAATACGTCAACCTCAATACAAACATAAATTGGAGCCTATGCTAATGCATAGGAAACATTCTTCAGAAAATGCCAATTTCTGACGAATGTTCCTTCGTGTGAATCAATGTATCGTGTTATCAAAATTTTTTCATATTTTGTGTTTCCAAACTCAATGTTCTATCGTGTGTATCGATGTTAACTGTTTTTGCTGTGTTAGTTCATTGAGAGCAGTCGTACTGTGACGTGCCCTTGTAATTGCGCATTAAGGAAAATAAAAGAGACGAAAATGGCGACAATTAAAAATAATGAAAACTGGATTAATTTTATAAATGAATATGTATAAAAATTTGCGACAATTATGGGACGTAAAATGTGATAGCTAGAAAATAAAAATAAAAAACAGCAGCATATGAAAAATTAACAATTAATAAAATCAAGTTTGATTTTTTTCCGCGCATATTTGATGTGATCAGTTTGACAAACAAACAGAAATGATGTTTCGTTTGAGGTTTTTTTTGTATGTGGCATCGTCTGTATTAAAAAATGTTAACAAAAAAAATTAAACACATGTTCTTTTACGAATGTTCCTTCGTATGTAGGCAGCATAAAGAGTTCCTAAAAAACCGTCAAGGTTTTTAGATTTTCTTTTTTATTTTTACGGTGGGTCTCATACTGTAGGTTTAACTTAACTAAAAACAAAATAAAATGTGAAAAAAATGTACACAAAACAACAACAAATTTTTGGGTTAACTATCAACCTAAGTTTAAACCTGCAGTATGAGACCCACAGTTAGAATTTTTTAAAGAGTTAAGCACATTGCCCTGCCGAGTTTTAGTAACAAATCATTCCACAATGTAACCACTTCTTCCACTATGCGTTACCATGCTGGTAACTCATTATTCTCACTTTTTGAGAGACCAATGAATTGTGAGAAATCCCGAAAACAACTAATTAAACAAGTAAATAAATTGGTAACTAGTAAAACATTTGTGTGTTGCCTACTCGCTTAATTACTATTATAAGAATTTTGACTTTAACTTTTGTTTAAAATTTATAATTTGCATTTCATCAAAAAAAAAAACAACTTTCAAAAATTTTGTCCGACATTTTGCTTTGCATCCAAATCAGTTTTTCTTTTATCTGTTACGACGCAGAAAATTAAATTCTTAAACAATGAAAAATCTGATTTTTTTTAATTAGAATTAAGATCTTTTTAAATTCATCCACAATAGAACATTGAGTATAGAAAACATTAAAAACTAAATTCTCACTCAAAACTCAAAGAACCATTTAAAACAACACCCACTTATGATATCTTCAAAGCAATCAGAATATAGAGCAGCCATACTAAATACAAATTTATTCCCTAATTATTCCAACAAGAGAACCAACATATACTCAATTGTTTAATACAAACACGATCAATTGATCGTGTTTTTTACATGGTTGGCAACCGTTTCATAAAGTTAGTGATAAGTGATAACATTTTTTCAACAGTATTTCGTTAGGTTATTTTAAGGTTATCGGTATTTTAAGTTATATCGTTAAGTTATTTTAGGGTTAACGGTATTTTAAGTTATTTCGTTAGGGTATTTTAAGGTTAACGTTATTTTAAATAATTTCGTTAGGGTATTTTAAGGTTATCGGTATTTTACGTTATTTCGTAGTATATTTTAAAGCAGAGACCCAAAATAACTGTTATATTTGTAAAAAATTCACCACCCAAATTTTTTTAATTATAATATTTCAATAATGCACTATATTTTATAAATCATATTGCACAAAAAAATCACAAAGTTTGGCAAAGATTTAAATTTTTTCAATTTTTATATTTTACTCTATAAATTTCTGTTGTTTTTTGATTTTTATTTTAAAACTTTTTATAAAAGTTACAGAATGATTTTTTTTTTTTTTAATTAAGCAGTAACTTTTTTATTTGATTATAAAATAAAAATTAAAAATTGACCTAAATTGAATGCCGGAAGGTGATGGAATATAAATATTTACTCACTTTAAATCACTGTTCAATCTTTTATTAACACTAGTTGACATCATCAAGATATTATAATTGTTGAAGTCATTGGTTCTATGGCTTTTGATTTGTATTCTTAATTGTTATTTTTTGATAAAGAAAAAAAATCACAAAATAATTTTTATTTTTGAAAAAATAAAAATCGTGTTTGGATTGTTTTTGTCAGAGACTATTAATTATAGAGATAGGAAATCAAAACTTAAACTACTCTCCGATAGAGGGCGCTGATATTAAGTATTACCTGAGCAACTATTTAGTATCAGTTTAGTATCAGCTGTGCCTATATTTAAAAACTCAAAAACTGCTCAAAATAAAGAAAAAACAAACGCGGATTATATTCAAATAATAAAATTTGAAATATCTGTTTGTATTTTTTCCTTTGTTGTTTGTTTAGCATTAAACACATAGACGACTGCAGCTACACGACTACAGCCTGTCAAAAATAAAATACACACGTTTATATGAAAACGATTATTTTGACACCAACACAGCTACACGGCTACACGACTACTTTTGCCGCTGTAGTCAACTTAGAATAATTTCTATTTTTGTTGGCTACAAAACAAAAATAGTGTTGACAATATAACAAAATATGTAAAACAGGACAATTTTTCCCGCTAGAGGCGAAATAAAATCGCTAGTTCTGACTAGAAAATCACCGTTTTGGGAACACTGAAGAAACAGGTGTTTATATTTTACAATTGTTTGAAGGTTTCATTAATTTATATTTGGAAATAACTTTATTGTGATGTTTTGTAAAAAAAGAATGGATCTTACAAAATTAACAAAATATTACTCAGCCATTATTTTAGAAGCACAAACCAAAAAAGATTAATATTTATCAAAATGTCAAATATTTAGGATTATCTGTTTACATGTTGCTGTCGTTTTCAAAAAAATTAAGTAGCTGACTACACGACTACAATTGCAGCCAGCAGCATTTGTAGTCGTGTAGTCGTGTAGCTGCAGTCGTCTATGTGTTTAATGCATTATTATTTATATTTAAATAAAAAAAGAAAATTGTCAATTTTTTTTTACAAAGTGCCATCTAGTGATGTCGATTTTTTTATAACTTATTTTTTTGGTGATGCCATAACCATAGTAGCCATAACCAGGGGTATGGCATCACCAAAAACAAAAGTTATAACGATATCGTTATCACTAGATGGCACTTTGTTCAAAAAATTGACAATTTTCTTTTTTTATTTAAATTGAAATAATAACAAACAAAAACGCAAATAAAAAAAGGAATTTTCAAATTGAATTATTTGAACAAATTTTTTCCGCTTGATTTTTTCTTATTTTGCGCAGTTTTCAGCAATTTTTGAGTTTTTAAATATAGGCTCAGATGATACTAAATAGTTGCTCAGGTGATACTAAATTTCAGAGCCCCCTACCGGTGAGTAGTGTAAGTTTTGATTTCCTATCTCTATAATTAATTGTCTCTGGCCATAACCCTGGTTTTTGTTTGAATTAAAAACAAAAATCAAACAGAGCAAATAAACAGAAAATTAAAAATACTCAAACAAGAAATAATTGTAAAACAATCACTTTTTTGAATAAAAGTTATAACTGTTACGTCCCTGTTTTAAAGATATTAGATTATTATTTTTACCCTTATTAATAAGTTATTATATAACACAATATCAGTAATATCTCTACATCGGTAACTAATAATTTCATACCTTCCACATAAGTTTTGATGTATCACAATATTAGTAACGTATTACTTCAGGTTTCTAACTAAAACCAAGGTAAAGGGGTACGTACGCATTGCCAGGCAATGCGTGAAAAAGGTCTAACCCATTACCAAGGTTTTGCTGGGTGGTTTTGTGCGTTCCCGGTATTATGAGCATTTTTACTTTACCCAAAATTACGTCAAACAAACTTAAGCCCAAAACACATAGTGAAAGTGCCAGTGAACAGTGGCAGTGCTGTCAAAATTTTGTTCTTGAATTTCGCGAAAACGATTTAAAATTTTTTAAAATTTCTTATTGCGTTTTGTTTAGAAATAGCTCTTGTTTATTTAGAAACGTTTCTAATTTCTTGGCAATGACAAATATAGAAAATACAAAAAACTGCTTTATCGACAAAACGTCGCACTGCGGTCGACACTGCGTTTATGTGGTTTAGGCTTTAATATTACGACCGTACGTATAGTTAACAATACCATTAATAATTAATCAAAACAAACTCATACAAACTTATTTTTTTTTTAAATTAATTTTCATGTTTTTTAGAAAAAAACCTAACGTAATTCTATTTCGTTAGGGTATTTTAGGGTTAACGGTATTTTAAGTTATATCATTAGGTTATGTTAAGGTAATCGATATTTTAATTTATTTCGTTAGGGTATTTTAAGGCTAACGTTATTTTAAGTTATTTCGTTAAAAAGGGTTAAAAATAGTTCGTTGAAAGGGTTTTGAATCGTTAACGGTATTTTACGGTTAGTGTTTGCCAACCATGGTTTTTTATGAGCAATCTGTTTCTTAAATCATCCATTCTATCTATCTACATACGTATTTTAAATATTTGTGTGTTAAGAAAAATTGTTTTCATTTTAATTTTATTTTCGTTCATTGCATTTTAATGAGATTTTTATATAGAAAATTTAAAAAATCATAAATATTAACGGGGCAAAAACGTAGTGAAAAATAAAAATGATAGCACGAGCCATAGGGTGTAGTCGATTGTTTACCATATTATTAATGAATAAACAAAATGGAGTCTATTTTCTTCAATTTTAATTGTTTATTCGTAGTTTTATTTAGTATTTTGTTCTTTTTAAAATGCGGCATAATGTCTGCTGGTAATCTTCAATGCAATCAATTTTAATATTTCGTTTGTTTTAAAATCGAATCTGGTTTTTATCATTTGCACATTAATATTTAGTTTTACCTGTTTCTATTCTAATATATTTACCTGTGCACTACATTGTTTCTATTTTCGTTAAATTATTTTGTTTAATTAAAAAAAAAACAAAATATCAATGTTTTACTTACCGATTCTGGGGGCGTTTAAATAAAAGAATACCCAGCAACCATTTTTGTTTCAAAGCATTGGAAGTATTATAATACTCTGCCACATATACTACCTACTTTATGTTGATATACCCATGATTTTTTTGTGAAGTAATTTTAGAACCAGTGGTGGAACTATTATTTATCGTTATACCTTAGTGTCAAGGAACCTATTGCATTGAACTTGATAAGAAAAACGAGTAAAAAGGTTAAAGTCGGACATGCCGACTATATAATACCCTACACCAGTCTGACTGAAAGCCAACTAATGTTTGGATCCGAAATTTGAATGAGTTAAAACTAGGGTTGCCAGACGGGCTTGATTTGGCTTGATTGTCAAGCTTTTTCTATGCGTGTCAAGAAAAAAGAAAAAATGTCATTTCTAAAGCTAAAACAGAATTTTAGAAATTTTTCATCAAATTGATAAGAAAAATTAACCATTAGCAAAAAAAAACTAATTGTTTTTAAATGTACCATGCCCGACTAAAAAAGATATTATATAATCATATATCACCATATATATACCCATATATACGTCCATATCTAATTTGATCCGAATATTGGAATATATAATTATATCAAGCGAGATAAGCATGTTATCTAACCTGATAGAATTTGATCCGAAAAATGGGTCTATCTAACTTCATCAAATTATATATTAATACATATAATTTGATGAAGATTTTCAAATAAAATTTTAGTAAATATTGTTGAGATCACTTATTTTCATTCATATTAAATACTAATGCTTAATGTTTAGAAAATTTTTTTTTAATAAACTTGGAAATAGCTGACAAAATAAAACATTACAAAAATTTGTCGGAACAACTGTCTTATAAAATAAAAAAATAACTTTCAGAATTAATTTTTTTTCACGGAAAAAATAACTGAACTTAAACCATATTTATTTCAACATATGTTTTTCTAATTTTTATTTTTAATTTAAAATTCCAATTAAACTTTATAAAATTTTGTATAATTAGATATCATGTCAGATATAATTATATATAAAATTAATACAATTTTCTATTAACTTTGTTACATATTTTGATATTATATGGTTTATAAAAGCTTATATGCCATTATATATAATTATGTATGAACTATATTTGCAGATCTCTTAATATATGGCTGAAGACCAAATCGCATATGATTATATATAACGTTATATCAAACATATTTATAAAACCAAAGTGTTAATATAAATGTATATGGTTATGTAAAGCCACGCATATAAACATTTAAATTTATATCAAATCATATAAGATTATATGAAAACTTTTTTAGTCGGGTGACTAATTTTTATGGATAAATGACTGTTTCCATGGTAGTAAAGCATAAAAAGTCTTTTTTTGAATGAAAAGAAAACGTTTGAGTTAGAAGCCAATTTTTAACCAATTTTTACAAAATGCTGTAAAATACTTAGAAAAAAGATATGATTTTGGAGAAAAATAATTTTTTTTTAGCAAATTGCTGTTTTAAATATAAACGAGTAAAAAGGTTAAAGTCGGGCATGCCGACTATACAATACCCTACACCAGTCTGGTTAAAAGCCAACTAATGTTTGGATCCGAAATTCGAATGGGTTAAATTGGGGCTTGTGTCAAAATTTTCTATAATGTGAGTCAGCGCACCAAATTTCATTAAAATATCTTAATATTTGCGACCTGCAGTTTGTAACCAAGCCAATTTTGGGGGGACCCTTATATGGGCACTAGGTCTAAACATGGACCGATGTTCACCAAAATCAATAGGCTTCGTCCTTGGGCCAACATAGGTCTGTGTACCAAAATTCATCAAAATATCTTAATATTTGCGACCTGCAGCGTATAAAAAATATAATTTTGGGGGGACCCTTATATGGGCACTAGGTCTAAACATGGACCGGTGTTAAATAAAATCAATAGGCTTCATCATTGGGCTGACATAGGTCGGTGTACCAAATTTCATCAAAATATCTTAATATTTGCGACCTGCAGCGTATAAATAGTATAATTTTGGTAGGACCCTTATATGGGCACTAGGTCTAAACATGGACCGATGTTCACCAAAATCAATAGGCTGCGTTATTGGGGCAATATAGGTCTGTGCACCAAATTTCATCAAAATATCTTAATATTTGCGACGCAGCGTATAAACCATATAATTTTAGTAGGACCCTTATATGGGCACTAGGTCTAAACATGGACCGATGTTCACCAAAATCAATAGGCTTCGTCGTTGGGCCGACATAAGTCGGTGTACCAAATTTCATCAAAATATCTTAATATTTGCGATCTGCAGCGTATAAACCATATAATTTTAGTAGGACCCTTGTATGGGCACTAGGTCTAAACATGGACCGATGTTCACCAAAATCAATAGGCTTCGTCCTTGGGCCGACATAAGTCGGTGTACCAAATTTCATCAAAATATCTTAATATTTGCGACCTGCAGCGTAAAAACAATATAATTTTGGTAGGACCCTTATAGGCACTAGGTCTAAACATGGAGCGATGTTTACCAAAATCAATAGGCGTCGTCCTTGGGCCGACATAAGTCGGTGTACCAAGTTTCATCAAAATATCTTAATATTTGCGACCTGTAGAGTGCGCACAAGAATGCATGGACAGACAGACAGACAGACGGACGGACGGACAGACGGACATCGTTAAATCGAAATAAAAAAAAATTCTGAGCCGATCGGTATACTATAAGGTGGATCTAGGACCAATATTTTTTGGTGTTACAAACATCAGCACAAACTTATAATACCCTGACCACATAGTGGTGTAGGGTATAAAAACTCGTTGTTGTCAAGGAATAATCAAGCAGAGCTGATATTTATTTTAAAAATATCAAATTCAATTAATACTGATATGTTATATGCAGTTTACTGCTGCCTTCGGGAAGTTTTTGAAGAATTGCCAAAAGACATATCCATTGACAACATATGTGCCCATTTCTTTAAAAAATGTGGTACAAAGAATGTAGAAAATCTGTATAAATTAATATCATTTAAATTTTCAAGTCAATTTTGCAATTTTTTGCTAATTTAACTGAATTTTAAATTGTCAAGAAAAATCAAGACTTTTTTTTTGAATGTCAAGAAAAATCAAGCTTTTTCCTCTGAATGTCAAGCTTTTTGACAATTTCGATCTGGCAAGCCTAGTTAAAGCGGACTTGTGTCAAAATTTTCTATAAAATCATAAAAGAAGAGAAAATCGAAAATATAGCCCATATGGGCGATAGGTCCAAATATGGACCGATCCTATCTAAAATCAATAGGCTTTTTCCTTGGGACCATGTAAGTCAGCGAACCAAATTTCATTGAAATATCTTCGTATTTGCGACCTGCAGCGTGTGAAAAAGACAATTTGGGGAATTACCCTTATATGGGCACTAGGGCTAAACATGGACCGATTTTAACCAAAATCAATAGGCTCCGTTCTTGGGCCGACATAGGTCTGTGTACGAAATTTCATTGAAATATCTTCGTATTTGCGACCTGCATCGTGCAACCAAACCAATTTTGGGGGGACCCTTATATGAGCACTAGGTCTAAACATGGACCGATTTCAACCTAAATCAATAGGCGTCGTCCTTGGGCCGACGTAAGTCGGTGTACCAAATTTCGTCAAATTATCTTAATATTTGCGACCTGTAGAGTGCGCACAAGAATGCATGGACAGACAGACAGACGGACGGAGGGACAGACGGGCGGACATACGGACATCGTTAAATCGAAATAAAAGAAAATTCTGTGCCGATCGGTGGGTCTAGGACCAATATTTTTTGGTGTTACAAACATCAGCACAAACTTATAATACCCTCTCCACGTAGTGGTGTATGGTATAATGAGAAGAAAAAACATCTCTCTTCAATAGCTAATGTTAAGAATAAATAAAAAAATTTTTGCTGGGTATATGAACCATATAGTGAATTGTACATAATTTGTTTGAATTTTCTCTTTGCCTACTACATTTTTGTAAAAATAATATTTAAAGTAAGAAAACAAATTATATATGTAAATAATGAGTATATTTAAAATTCAAAATTGTTCACCATTTTTGTTTTTATTTAAACGAATCAATTAAGAAATGAAAACGTTTTTATATTGTTTAACAATTTTAGAAACATCCACTGGTTTCTGAATAGGTTTATGCATATAAAAATAATTGCTGAAATAATTTATTACTTACTTTTGATTACAATTTTCTACTTAAAAATAAGAAATTATAATCGGTAACGATCGACCCTACAAATAAAAAATTTTCACACTTACTACAAGTCTACACGAAAAAAAGTATAATTATCTAAGTACCTACTTAAGCCCAAATTAGTTTGGTAGTAAAGTGAGGTGAAATGAGGTATTGTAAAGTAGAAATCTATTTTCAATAGATTTCTTACGTCATATCTACTTCCAAACTACGTAGTTGTGTATACTATCACTAGTTGAAAATAAACAGCTGACACGATACTTTACGATAGTACCAGACTAATTGAGCCTTTAGGTAGTCACACTTCGAATTGTTAGAAACATTTGTTGTACTTTACCCTTTCACGACCGAATTCAAACCGCTGGAAATTTTGAATTTTTTTGCGGAATTGCATTTAAAGACCCTTCATTTGTAACAAAAAAATTTAAATTCGACTTTTTTCACCAACATAGTCTCCTTCAAGACCCGAATAAAAATAGTTATATATTGTTATATATAGTGTGATTGGGTTATATCTGATGGTGAATGGAGTCACATTAACACACATATCATTATTTACAACTACATCTGATATTATTTTTTCAATGAATTTTTTGTACGGTAATTGATGTTATTACATATCCCCAAATCTGACACCATATATAACTACATAAGCCATATAAAACTAATCAAAATATATGTAGTCACCGATATGATTATATATGGTTCAATACTAAGTTATATAACAATGTATGTATCGTCATACTTAAAATATATTCTTGTAATTTTATATAACTTTCTATATGATCTCATACAAATTAATATAAATTAAGAGTTAATTTCTCCACAGCCATATAATTTTCACGTGATTTTTTTGCATATAAAATTATATTAAAAAATGATGCGTACGATTTAGAAGACAAAAGCATTAAAATTTTTATTTTATGTTATAAAATTTGGGCCTTGAAAATTGTTCAAACTATGCAAATTTCAATGTCAATTTAATAGGTGGTATGCATAAAAAGTATACCTACTATCAGACAAAATTATATGAAATCAGATATTTTTATATCGAATTAGATATAATATGATGTCCTGGATATGGACAAATCTCGGATCAAACTGTATCAAATTATATCCAATTTAATATAATTAGACACATGTAGATGACCCATTTTTGGGATCAAGCTGCATGTGGTTGTATTTGGGGATTTATCAAATAAGATATAATTATATATGACACCATATTTACATTTTTACCCGGGGAGGGATACAATCACTCAAACTCATTAAAATTAATTTAAAAAAAAAACACGTTTTTGCATTTTTATCAAATTTGTGGGTCATTTTGGATTCTAGGCTAAAGTGGGTTAATGATATCCGATGAAGTCAAAATTCCGTGTCTGAATCATTTTCACTATATTAAATGAATAAATGGAATATAAAAATTTTTTTTTCGAAATTTCGAATTTTGGGAATTTTTAATATTAATACACTTTTTTTCCAAAATGGGCCATTTTCGTCCAACTTTCGGCACGGGTTAACGTTTTCCAAAAAAAAATCCATTTCTTCAATTTGGGACCATTTCCAATAAAACTGGGGGTGTAATGACAAACCTATTTTTAAGGGACACTCTAATCTACATGTATGAACATACATGAAGATGCATGAACATGTATGACCATACATGCAGATATTACCTCAAATTTCGTTAATGCACAAGTATGTTATATGAATGGAGATTTATGCATCCATGTATCGAAGAGCATGCATGTTTATGAGAATGAACATTAAACCTGTATAGATCCATATATGTCGATTTTTACCTGGGTTAGTTAATTTATTTGCTGAAAATTAAAATATAGAAATTGTGTAGAGTTGTTTTTTTAAATTATCATTTCCGTTGTCTGTACTACATCCAGACAAGCTGCGACATCCACATCTTGCCTATCTGGTTGTCGCCCACGCTATAAATGCGGTTATCAGCACTATTTTTGTAGCAAAATAAATTAGTAAAACATCAGACTAAAATTAGTTCAGTGCTAAAAAAATATAATTAAAACTTTTGCTGAAAACGGAATTTCAGCAAAAAAAATTGCTGAAAACTAGTACACTTGATATACAATTTTTCTACTAACTTATTTCTTTGAGTGCATGTAAAAATTACATGTATGTCTGTAAACATAAATAAAATTTCCAAAAATTAAAAATTTTTTAAGTTTTTTAAAATTATAAAAATTCAAGCAATTTTGAAATTAGCTGCAAAACATTAAAAGAAAAAAATTGCTAGGAAAAATGGCTAAATCTTCCGGCTAGATACAATTCTGTCATTGTTTTATGGCTAGATGAAATTAAAATGCCTAGATCTAGCCGGAAAATGTCTAAATTGACAACTTTGCCCCTGATCGAAATGCAAATTTAGTACTAAGGCCCTGTGCGAGGTGGCTAAATTTGTTCTAAACTAAATATGAATTGACAAAAGGGTTTAAAATTTCTTTGAAAATTGTTTTAAGGAAGTTTTTAATTTCAAAGAAACTTGGAAACCTGAGTTTAGTTTAGAATTAGTTTAGCCAGTTCGCACCCACCCTAAATAATACAATGTACATAAGTATCGGTTCTGTGTTTTTAAAATAGTCTACTTTTTTAAAACAGAAACAAATTTACTATTGTAGAAATATGCGCATATAATAAGCGTTTGAATTATAATTATAGTCATGCTGCACACTACAATACTAGCTAGAAAAAGTATTCCATATTTCTGCATAAAATTTGTGACATCCTAGACAAAATTTCACATATAGAAAATAATTAAAGTTTGAGTTTTAGATATGTTTATTTAGGAAAATTTAATTCTTAGAAAAACAATAAAAAAAAATCTTTTATTTATTACTTTGACATATTGAAACAATATACAATAGTGAATAAATTTATTCGGTTAGGTTTATCTTATATATAATTGTTGTTCCTTTAACTTCCAATAAGAATTCAATTAAAAAAACTGAAAACTATAGTGTTGAAACATTTACGCATAACATTTGGTTGTGTCAGTTTTTGTTTCCTACAGAAGCACACTACTCTACGGTGTTCAATGTGCGTACGAACATTTATGTTTAAAAACACACTGATGAGCAAAAGTGAATATTTATAGAAAGTAACATTTTCATTTCAAGTCTTTTCTACACACAGTGATGAAATTTCTCCACTACACTTTTGATTATATCCACAAGAAAATCCAATATATGTATGTACATATTTTGATATAAGGACTTAAAATACCCGTGTCATCCAGTTTTTCTATATAATTTTTTTGAGCCGTTTAAATCGCGAATCAATATTTTATAAACATATGTATTTGTATGGGATATACATGGGACTAATTAATTGAATAGGCATTTACTGATTTTACGAGCATAGCATTAATTGCAATGGTAATGAATTTGTTAGTTGTTCAAGTAGTATTCCAGTTTTGTTGTTTCAAATGACGTTAAAACAACACTGTACTAAAATATATTATAAAATTTGCCCTGCGGCAATCCTTCTCAATATATACGCAAGCTGCCTGCTCTTGAAGGTAAAAACCATACGTCAATTTGGCAATATTTGCGAAAAAGGAGACACAGAGTAGATTGGAAGATAAACATCTAAAAATGCTTGTATGTTTCTGTTTTGATCACTTTTGAGTAAATAAAAAAAAACAATAACAAAAACTGAATAGGAAAGAAAACAACGAATTAGTTACATTGCATTCAAGGCCTTTGGTGAGATGGTTAATCGGTCGCACCTAAGTATAGTTACCTTTGCAATGTAGGAATAGGCACATGTGTTCGAATCCTATAGCCGGCGGGTTGCTGAAAAAATGATCATACAGAGACAGTCTGACAATAACATAAACATATAAACAATTAATACAATTTAATGGAAAATCACTGATGAAGTCTGTCCATATAAAACGGCAGAAACTATATCTAGTCTGATCTGAAAATGAATGTGTTATATTTTTAGAGAAAAGGTTAATTTTTCTTCTTAACCTCAAACCTACACTTAAAATAATACATCAGTAGAAAAATCTGTGAAACGTGTTTCAAACCGATTTGACTATTTTTTAACAAATTTTTAGTTGAAACACTGATTAAAACCAAGATCTTAGTTATCTTCATTTAACACAATACTAAAATCCTCAGTACTTTAACTAATTGTGAATGTTAATTTTCAAAATTGTTTATAATTAATTTTTAAATATCCACTCGTTAAACTTTACACAATTTTTGTTATAATATAATATTTTCATGTTTCTGTTATTACCCGGTAGATAGCGCCACCAGTGTCTGAAGTTTTTAAGATGGTGCTATTTCTTTCCCTCCCGATTTTTTTAAACGGCACATATCATGAAAACTAAGAGATATAGCAAAATTGACGAACATTTTGACTACCCAAACCATGTAATACCCTCGTGAAAAGGTTATCTCTATTAAAAAATGGACCTTGGTGGGGCCTTAAACCCTCCGAAATTTTTAATAAAAATTTTTCACTTCATAAAATGGCCCATATCGCAAAAACTAAGCGAGATGGTGCAAAACGGACAAAATGTTTGATCCTTCTGAGTGCCCTCAGATACCCTCAGATGATATAGACTAGGCCCGGGGAGGGTCCCGAGACCGTAAATTTGAACAAATTTTACTACTCAGTATAATTACAAATAAAACTAGTTTTACTAATTGTTTACTTAGATTTGTTAAATTTAACAAAAACTGTTTTTGTGTATAAATTTTGTTAAAGAAACAAAATATGTTTAGCCAACAGACTTATTATTTAGGGTGTACTAAATGAAAATAACATTCATTTGTAGAAGAACTGTAAATTTTAAATATATTTGTAAGTCATTAAAAATAAGAAATATTATGGAAAAAAACTTGTTTTTCGGTAAAAGATGAATTTGTTAATATTTCAAAAACTGGACCTAATTTAAAACTTGGGGTCTACATTAGTGACCTACGGCCGAAAGTGTATTAGTTTTTATAGGTCGCATGTCCGATACATTTTGAGTGTTGTACTTTATAATCATGAATTTAGACCCTTAAAATCATTACCATTAATTTGAAAAAAAAAATAAAATAGTGCACTAAAAATATTTTGTTTGTAAAGTCCTCTGCAAATTTATTTAAAAACAAACGTAATTTCACTTGAAAACAGGACATTTTATTAAATTCAACTTCCATCATTAAATTCAACTTCCATTAGTCAAAACAACTAACAAAATTACTTAAATTTTTTATTTTTTTTTTTTTTAACAAAATGACTGAATAAACGAATTTTTAGATTTTTTTTTTCTAAAATACAGTTTTCTTGTCATCTTCCGCACATAATCATAAATTTAAATCCAAATTTGCAACAAAAAAATTTAAATATTATTGTAATATTATCCAATCTTGTATACATGTTTCAATTTTGCCGACCACTGTATATTAGGAGACATAACTGCAAGAGAAAACATTTCTTCATTTAAGAAGACTTTATGAAAATATTTAAGAAAATAAAGAGACCTCATCTACAATTTTATTAAAACTTCATATTTTTCCTTAAAATATAAATACAAAATATATTTTCTTTGCACTTCATAAAATTTTATATTGCTTTTAAAAAGACAGCCTGAAATGATATGTGGAAATGATGTAAAGAAAATGTGCATAAAACCCACTTCCGGTTAAACATGAAGGGGCTCTCTTCTCTTTTTGTAGCATGTTTTTAATGTTCTTAGTTTTGAAATTTATTTTTCCGATATAAAATTTAAATTGTATTATTTCAATTTGTCAATAAAGTGCACACTTAAAAATTTTGCACTAAAAGAAACGTGAAGATAAAACACCAACCATCACCAGCAGCAATGAAGCACCAACGCCCACGGCTGAATCACGAGCTAATGGTACATAAGTTGAATTTGCTTCAATGAAATTACAACCATTTCCCTCACAGGTATAACAATTTGTAGTATCTTTGCAAATACCATTAGCTTGGGCTGATGAAAGACAGCCACGTTGGAAGGAATTGGTTTGATTGCGACCATCATTGCGAATGTAACATTGATCGCCTAATTTATAGATAGGACATACTACAGGCTTAGCATAGATTTCAGTAGCGCAGGTTCCATTGTTATTTCCTGAACATTGCAAACAGGAGGCACGATGTGTTGGGAATACTTGACGATTGCAACCTTCTGTAAAGGTACAAATCAAGCATTCCATTTCATTGTTACAGTTCGAGGCTGTTGAGTTATCCAGATCAAGAGCACAGCCGCGTATGGTGTTGCCATCTGAAGAAAAATTTTAAATTAATATTGAATTTTGAATAACATAATTATATTTACTTAAGACTCGTGTATAACATTTCGAAGTAGAATTGCTACATTCTTTGGCTAAGAAAGAGTCTGGATTCGAAGCACATTTGGGATCTGTCGCTGAGTTGCATTGGACGCAGGCATCTGTAAAAATAAGGAAAATATTAGTTTTATGTATTTTACTAATACACTCAGGGAATTATATTGCTTAAAGCAACTGCAAATCACAAAAAAAATAACTGCATTTTCAGTTTAAAAGACGTAGACTACATTTTTATTTAAATCGGCTGTAACACTGTGCAACGGTCATTCCCACCCACGAAAAAATCGGTACACACGTGAAAAAAAGAGTTTATTTATGTATATTAAAACTGCGTACTCATTTTTCATGATCACGTCAGATATTCTTTTAAAAGGACGGCCTTGTGGCAAAACATAGCCTTTTGGCAACCCTTTAGTAATTTTAAACATTCTATCACGCTGAAAAAAAAACGGCCTGTCCCAAAAATATTTTTGCTGGTAATATATATATACATATATATATTTGGAGAAATTGTTAAACATATTCGCCGTGTTTTTACTAGAAACAATATATATTTGCATGCAAATATATTATGTTTGCAAGCAAATATATTATGTTTGCCTGTAAATATATAATGTTTGAATGAAATGAAATGATGTTATCGACAAATATTATATGTTTGGCAGCAAATATATAATATGTGTGTCATAAATAAATTATGTTTCCATGCAAATACTATATATAAATAATATATTTAGTTATAAAGCAATTATTAATATATGCCAAACAATAGGCGTATTTATTCTACACTCCAAATTTCTCTATATTTTAATGGAAAAACATAAAAAGTAAAATTAATACATCTACTGTTTGGCGATTATTTAATAACTAAATATATTATAAATAACATTGAATTTTAAATCTAATACAAGTCTTTCATTGAAAAACAATCTGGCATGTCATGAATATCGATCGGTTTCAAATCGATCGTTTTTGAAATTTCAATCCTGAATATTTCGCATTATTTTTAATTTAAAAGCAATAAAAAGATGTAAATCGATATACCTGATACAACTAAAGCGGTTAAAAACAATTTCAAACCTCTTTGCCTTTTCTATTCATCATTTAATTTTTGATTTTTAACCAAATCGATCGAAATCAAAATCGATCATTTTCCATCACATGCCAGTATAACTACAATCTCTTCATTTATTTTTTATTTATTTTTATTAACAAATATTAATTAAAAACTCTTATAATAAGTTAATACTTTAATATACACAACTAAATATTTTTTTTTTCTTTTTAACACAATTTTATGTTTTATTTATACTAATTTATTTTGATTTTTCACATTTTTCACAATAAAATTAATAAATAAATAAAGGAAAATATCACTAAATTTTCTGACTAGATGCAGTCTAGCTAAACTAAACGATTATTACCAACTACAAAAGTTATAATGGCTACATACAACTTTATATGTTTTAAGAATGGAAATTCGCCGTTTTTCCAAATATATGTTAATTGTATCCCACAAATATAATTATTACCGGGAAATATATGTATAGTAACTATAAAAACAATATAATTGGAAGCGTACTGCAAATACATATATGGTAGTTTGTAAACATACATTGATTACCTTCAAACATATACAAAAACGTCTTTTTCCTCCGTGATGATGATGATATGGGTATCAAATGAAAGAGGATAATATCCACATTTTAATAGTATCCAGTTATATTAACTCATTGGAGCATCGTCGGAATGTGGGTTGTGTGAATCTGTTCTATAGATATTACTGTGGGAAGTGTTCTACTCAGATAAGTGAACTTCTTCTCTTCAGACCCCGAGTTTTTATGCGTAATACTTATCAAATTAGATTAGTAGATTTGTCAATTTAATGGCTTTACAATTAGTCATAATTAATATTAAGTTTCGTGGGTGTTTTCTAACCCCAGGCCACTAAGGGTTAAAGATTTTTTAAACAAACGTAAAGATAATTATAGTCTAACCAAATTTTAGTGTTGTTTTTCCTGTGTAAAATTTGATGAAAACATTCAAATTTTGTTTAATTTTAGACATAATGAGCAATTTTTGTAAAATGTCCTGGAAAGCAGTCACTCCAAACACAAACTCGATTTATCATTTGTCCAATTTATTTTTTTTCTTTAATATCAACAATGGTACAATACAATGGTACAAATAGCAATCGACATCTCCAAATTAGGAATTTTAAAAAATCTAAAATTAATTTAAAAAAAAAACACGTTTTTGCATTTTTATCAAATTCTTGGATCATTTTGGATTCCAGGCTAAAGTGGGTTAATGATATCCGATGAAGTCAAAATTCCATGTCTGAATCAATTTGACTATATTAAATGAATAAATGGAATAAAAAATAATTTTTTCAAAGTTTCGAATTTTGGGAATTTTTAATAGTAATACACTTTTTTCCAAAATGGGCCATTTTCGTCCAACTTTCGGCAGGGGTTAACGTTTTCCAAAGGGGTTAACGATTTCTTCCATTTGGGACCATTTCCAATAAAACTGGGAGGTGTTATGAACGAAAATCGACAAATCACTATTTTAAGGGACAGTCTAACATACACTCAACCAAAAAAGTCTTTAATGGCTACTGAAAATTTTGCTGTTATTACGGGAAATTTAACTGTTTTGAGCCCAGCGGGGATTTTTGCTAATTTTAGCAACACATGTCTGCTGATCTGTAGTACAACAAAATTTGTAGAAAAAATAAGTAGTCGCTACTAAATTTTAGCAAAATTTTTGTAAACTGGAATTCAAAATCGATTTGCTAAAATCAGTTAAAAAACTTACTCAATATCAATAATTTTAGTACAATGAAATTAGTATAAATAATTAGTTGCACCTACTAAATTTCAGTAAATTGTTGTAAACTGTAATTTAAAATCAATCTGCTGAAATTAGCAAAAAGTGTACTAAAAAAAACTGTAAAATCTAAAAAAAAAAACTTTTTCTTTCGATTGTAACAAGCGTATAATGACTTCATCGTACATGAAATTTGAAGTCAAAATTGCAAACGGTTCTCCAGTTATTACGTTTTTATGCATTGGAGATGCAATAAAATTTTCTGAGTGTTATTTCCAAACTAAGAATATATCAATAGTAACAAATAAATACAAACTAAACAAGAATTGTAAAAAATCAAAAAAAAAAATTTAATTAGTATATTTTTCTGCTAAATTTAGCTCTCGGTTTTGAAAAATTAGTATAATGTTTTGCTGAAATCAGCAGCGAAAATTAGTAAAAAAAGTCCGTAATCTGTAATAAGAGAATAGCAAAAGTGATTACTAAAAAAATTGTACTAAAAATCAGTATAAAACTAGTAAAGTGCGATTGATAACTGTTTACATTTTTTTTACTAACTTTTTTATCTGAGTGTACTGATTATTACAGGAATAATTTGCAAAACTTCTCTGAGTGTTAAAAATATATAGAGTTATCCCAAAGCTGCACCCATTTAATCATATTGGTAAAATCAACCAAAAATTACTGTTAAAATAATTGCAACAAACTAGTATTGGTATTTTTAACTGTTTACCCCTTAAATGAATGATCTCTTCAAAACCAATTTTTGTATATGTGACAGCGCATAGAGAAAGGGACCTAAGGGTAAAAAAATATTTTTTTTTTTTTGTGGACAACATCTGAGCATCGAATGAGACCGATCCCATGCTCTTCTGACCTTAGGTCCCTTTCTATCCTTATGGTTTTTTGCCAAATAGCTAAATTGTGATTATTTATTTTAAAAATATATAAAATATGAACTATTAATTTATTGTCGCCAAATTGAATTTCTTGCGAGAATACACTTTAAATATAACATTTGTGAATATTACACTTTTTGTAAAAAAAACACGTGTTTTATATTTTTCACAAATATACGAAGCAAAACCAAGATTTTTCATATAACTGTTTAAAAAATCTGTGTCAGACTATAAGAACACTGTGTACGGAAGGGGCCCCAATGCCCAAAAATGCAGTGCATCAAGTGAGTTTTTTTATTAGAAAACTGGTATGTTGCCATATGGTTACACCATGCATTTAAGGATTAACTAACAAGTACAGTGAAAACTACTTTGAAATTTTGTTAAGTTTTCAGTTTGGTAAATTTTTCTAAAATAAAACTGACAAGTTGAAATAACAAAACGGTTGACAAATTCATTGCAATATTACACAAAAAATAGGTGAACTAAAATCGAGTTCACACTTAACTAAAATAAGGACGGTCAACACTTAAGCCCAAACCCGATAGTGAAAGTGCCAGTGAACAGTGCAGTGCTGCCAAACTTTGTTCTTGATTTTCGCGAAAACTATTCAATATTTTAAAAAATTTCTTATTGAATTTCTTTCGAAACCAGCTCCTGTTTATTTAGAAAATTTTCTAATTTCTCGGCAGTGACAAATAAATAAGCCTAAACCACATAAACGCAGTGTCGACAGCAGTGCGACGTTTTTTCGATAAAGCAGTTTTTTGCATCTTCTCTATTTGCCACTGCCGAGAAATTAGAAAAGTTTCTAAATAAACAAGAGCTGTTTTTAAACAAAACGCAATAAGAATTTTTTAAAAATATTAAATCGTTTTCGCGAAATTCAAGAACAAAGTTTGACGGCACTGCCACTGTCCACTAGCACGATTACTATGTGGTTTGGGCTACAAAATTTGAAACCCTGCTTTATCGACCAATCGTCGCACTGCTGTCAAATACTGTCAACACTGCGTGTATCTGGTTTAAGCTTTAGTAGGGATTTTTTGCTTAAATTTTGCTAAAGAAATTTTCAAGCCAAATGTCTTACTTAAGGAAAATTTAAATGCACATATCTATTAAACGCTGACTATAACAATTGTTCTAAGGTCCAGTTTATATTTAGTAGAAACATTAGTAAAACGTCTTGTATATAAAGTGTACTAGTTTTCAGCAATTTTTTTTTTTTGCTGAAATTCCGTTTTCAGCTAAAGTTTTAGTTATATTTTTCTAGCATTAAACTCATTTTGAACTAATGTTTAACTTATTTCTTTTGCTACAAAAATTGTTTTGATAACCGCATTTATAGCGTTGACGAAAACCAGATAGACAAGATGTAGTTGTCGCAAGAGCGAAAAAATTCCACCGCAATTTCGCAACAATTGCACTCAAGTGAAAAACCATTTTTTTATATGAAATTTGACAGCTTTTTTCGTAAAAATTAGGGATGCCAATCCCGAAATTCCGAGTCCCGAAATCCCGGGATTTTTCAATAAAAATGAGTCCCGAATCCCGGGATTCTTAAGCTCGAATCCCGGGATTTTTACAATTGCAAAAACTTGTGGTAATTTTTCCAAAATTGTAACCCTGCTGGTATTTTTAAACCATTTGTGTTAAATATAATTTTATATAAATCTATATTGTGCTGTATTTCTTATTATATTTCGGAAATCATCGATTAAAATTCAGAATAAAAAGATGTATTTCAGTTGTATGGAAAACAATTAAAAAATTCTGAAACTAATTGAAAATTCTAAAATTTAATTGAGAATTTTAAATTACAATGATATAAGGATAGTGAATATAAAATTATTATAAACAAAAATAGCACACAACATATCGACAGAGTTAAAATCTTAATTCTTGAGTTTTTTCAATTCTTTCGTTCTTTAGAAATAAACAGGAGTACCCAGTGTAGAAACGGTAATGACATATCATTATTTGTTGGACTACCAGTAATGACACCCACTTACCTTCTGTATTATTTTAAAACATATAATAATGAGTTACTGATAATGACTTATTTTTATCATTATTTCAAATAGAAAATAATTTTTTAGATTTTTTTGAAAATTTTTTGAAATCTATTTTTAGACTCAATATTTTTTAAACACTGGTAAGGATATATGTAACCACATATTTTTTGATTTTTTGTATGTTGGCGAGTAAGCTTACTTGTGTGCAGCAAGTCAATTGTGTTTTTATCTATTAAATATAAATAAATCGATATAGCTCAGATGGTAGAGCTGTTGGTAACTAGTTACTTTTGTTATTACATTTCTTATTACCTTTATATGGCGATGTCGCGAAAAATAATGAGTCGTCGTTACACACCAGCATACGAAAAATCAAAAAATATATCGTTACCTATGTGCTTACCAGTACTGACAAAAATAATGAGTCTAAAAATAGATTTTCTAAAAAATAAATTATATAAAAAAAAATATTTTTTATTGTATTTTTTTTTTAATTTGCTGGTGCGGGAATCGAACCTGGGTCTACAGATTGCCAGTCAACAGCTCTACCATCTGAGCTATATCGACATGTAATATTTAATAGATAAACACACAATTGACCTGCTGCACACAAGTAAGCTTACTCGCCAACACACAAAAAATCAAAAAATATGTGGTTACATATATCCTTACCAGTGTTTAAAAAATATTGAGTCTTAAAATAGATTTCAAAAAATTTTCAAAAAAATCTAAAAAATTATTTTTTATTTGAAATAATGACAAAAATAAGTAATTATCAGTAACTCATTATTATATGTTTTAAAATAATACAGAAGGTAAGTGGGTGTCATTACTGGTAGTCCAAAAAATAATGATATGTCATTACCGTTTCTACACTGGGAAGTATGTAGTTTCATAACCACATATATGGTAATGATTTTCTACACTGGGTATGTAAATGTAAAAAAACGTATAAAACAGTTATATTTTACAATGCTCATGTATAATAATGTGAAAACCTTATAACATATTTATAAAATGAAATTTGTATGAAAAATTTGTTTTATAAGTCACTTATAAATTTAAAGTGTTTATGCATATGACCCTATATTTTTTTACATAAATTTGAAGTTTTTACACATTTTTTTAAATAAAAAAATTTGCAAAATGGCAAAAAAACACGAAATCCCGAAAAAATTCGGGATCCCGAAAAATCCCTATCCGTCCCGGGATCCCGTTTTTTTTTAATTTTAAAATCCCGAATCCCGGGATTTTAAAAAACCAATCCCGATTGGCATCCCTGGTAAAAATATGAACAAAATACCGGCCTTACTCTCTTAAGGACCTAAAATTAAAAGAAAAATGTGAAAATACAGTCCGAGATATTCGTTTGCACGCACAAAGAAATAGTTTAAAAATACTGTTGTATTTTCTTCCTTAATCAAAATAATAACTTTGGTTTACTTATCTTAAAATAAACTGAGTTTAGTGCTTAACCATAGTTATGAATGTCAAATTTATATGAAAATATCTGTGGTTAACGTTTAACCTTAGTTATGTTGGAAATAAGTTACTCGCCCTGCGTAGACTTAACAAACAAAAACAAATGTAAGGGTATCGCAATTTTTGCAGAAAATTTTGGTACATTTTGTTAAATTATCGAAACGAAACAATTGATTTCTTATGCATAATAGATAATTGAAATACGTGTTTGGTATCTATTTTTTTTTTAAGGGAAGCAACACTCAGGAAATTTTTCCTATTTATTAACGTGTTGCTTTCTTTGGAAAGGCGATAGTGAAGAGATGAAAGCTGGTGAAAGATGAAGGGCTTCAAATATGACAACACTGTAATTGCGCGAGATGTTGAATATTAGAACAGTTGTTGCCATATTATGGTGAGTTGTCGAACTTTGTTGAAGCTATTTAGTTCATAGGCCTGTTATATAATTTTACTTCGCTGGGGTTACGTGCTATGGGAACACCGAAGGTAGACGCTGCGATATATATGAGGGATAGCAAAATCATACATATTATTTTTCCAAATTGATGTTGGGGACGCTGTGGATCGAACCCGCAAGCTTATGTGTAACAGTCCAACGCGCTTACCATTACACCATAGCGCCCACATTGTTTAAAGCAAATTGTTTTTTAGTTAGTACAGCCATACTAAGGATTCTAAGTCAAATTTTTTTAACCTTTCTAAAGATACCCATTAAGAAAGTCTATAAAATCAAATATAAATGAATTCCTTTAAATCGTTGCATAAATATAAAGATTAAAATAAACAAATTATGTTCTCGTTAAGTCTTATTAAATATTCAATACGAATTATAATTATAAATAAATTACAAAATTGTGAGTAAAGCATGGGATTACCTGTAGATCAGATACAATTATCTCTATTACGGTTTTGACGATTTTGATCAGGGCTATGGCATCACCAAAAAAAATATAAGTTATAACGACATCGTTATGGTGGCACTTTGTTCAGTAAACTGTCACATTACTTTTTTATTGAAAATTTAAATAAAAACAAACAAAAAAGTTTAAAAAAGTAAAGCAAATAAAGTTTTGTTAACTAAACATACTTAGCGAGTGTTTCCTTTTAATTTTGCGCTGTTTTTAACAATTTTTGCATTCTTAAATATAAGCTCAGATGATACTAAACGGGTACTTAAACATTTGCTCAGGTAATATTAAGTTTTAGCCCCCACTACCACTAAGTTTTGATTTCCTATCTCTATAATTAAGTCTCTGATTTTGATATCAAATAAAAAGAAATTTGTAATATTAAGAACTGCATATTGAAGTAAGCACTACCGAATAGTTCTTGAATTTTTTGGCAAAACTAAGCAATAAAATTTATAAAATTTTGAATTAAAGTAGGTTTAACACTCTGATGCCCAAAGCCGCTAAAAAGTGGTCTTTCAGATCTTAAATAGTTTTTGCCTAAATAACAATTTTATATTAAACAAGTTATATTATATCCATAGAAAACATAATTACCTACATTTTGGCCTTCAAATTTTTTTTTGTATAAGGAACGATTTTCAAGCGAAAAGGATGCAAAAATACATTTACGACCTAGCATATATTATCGATTATAGCAAAGCTAGATTAGAGTCTCTAGTTGTAAAATGAGTTACAATTTTTGGTGCAGGGCTCACAGGATAACGCCAGGATTCGTCTTACGAATATCTCTCTAACTCAAAAACTAGCTCACAGATTTTTTTGAAATTAAACATATATTATATACTCAGAGCTGGTAGTAAGAAAAACTGATTTCGTCAAAATTTATTGATTTTTAGTGCCAAATTCTCCAAATTTCGTATTTTTCAAAAAGCGATTTTCGGTATGTGATATTATTTTACTAATTATGTTATTTATAACAATAATAGAAATTTTTGACTATGGGATTTCTTGATTCGTCTTCAACCCGCATTCTGCTATATAGCCAAAATAAAGCGATAAAATAAAATTTTAATATTTGTTCCATAGTAGATTTTCAATGTCAAATATATAATTCAAATATTATCGCAATCAGAAGAAAGTGCATTAGAGGGTTAACCAAAGTAGGATTAACTTTTGGGCCAGGCAAAAAACTCGTAGCGTAGTCTCACAAATAAAAGAAGGTTTACATTTTTTATTTTGAGGCCTTATTTTGTAATAAATATACTTAAATTAGGAGATTTTCAACTGTTCCTGGAACTTCATGATCTTGAGCATCACGTATGTTATATTTTAGATAGAGTCATGAAATTGTTACGGGAATTCTCAGGCGATGGGAAGCGTTGAGCTTCGTTTTTGATTTATATATCATAATAGTAAATGAATGCTTTTTTGTGGTAAGAACTGAAAGGAATACATATGTTTCGTTTTCCTAGCTACAGAAATTTTTGGGATTAGTTAAATTTTTTTTCAAATGTACTAAAAGTTATTTTTTAAACAAAAAAATCTTTGTTTTTTTATAAATATTACAAAATTCACACATTGTCCGCATTCAGTCCTGGTTACAACCACCTTAAATAGTTAATAGAAAGCATTATTGGTTTAATTTATTAACATAATGAGGGTATTCACAGTTCATGCTATTTTAAGTAGTAAATTAGCATATATCGTAAATTTGGGTTAAACTTTAAAAATCATGCTAATTTACAACGTGCTAACTTTAGCCTTAAACTGTGAATTCCTTCAATATTAAATTGTAATTCTAAATATAGCTTAAATCTGCTTTCCAGATTTTAGTATTTTATAGCTTCAGAAGAAAATAAAATCAATTTTTTTGCATATTTTTGTAAAATTCAAATCCTCCTAAAAACAAACATGTCAAAAAGAAAACTATTTTTTTATAAATAAATTGTCATTTTTTATTATTTAAACAAAGTTTAATTTTAATTGTTATTTTACTAGTTAGCTATGAAGTAAACAAATAATTGTATAAAAATTAAATAATTTCAAGCTTTTTGTTTCTTAAGAAAATAAGAAAGCCCATAGGGCGTGTAAACGAATGTCTCGGATTGTAATCACACTTTATTTTGAAAAGTTGCAAAAATACAGATGTTTATTTGCATTTTAAATTAGTTTTCGATTTTGGTCAATCAAAAGAATTTTACCAAGTTAAGAACATTTGTTGCCAACCGAAAGAAAAAGTTTCGGGTAAAAGAGCTTTCGGTTAAATAAAAAGTTATTTCCAATTTTACTCGAAAAATTTCTTTCAGTTAAAAGTAGTAACGTTTTTTTTAAGTTCAACAATTGATGAAATTGAATGCATTTTTATGCGAATCGCTATTAAATTAACTGTAGAGACCTAATGAGTCAATGGTAAAGTTGCTTTTTTCAATTTAAATCGATGAGTCAATCATTAACTAGTTACGAATTGTTAGTCCATAATCAAAAATTAAATAAAATTTAATCATATCTTAAAGATAATGATAAACTCTTTAATGTCGCGCAAAAACAAATACAAATGTTGTATCATATAAAGTCACTTATTGTTTTGAAATGTCTTTGCCAACTTTTGGATAGTAACGAATTTTTTAACAAAAAATTAAATATTTGTTTGCTTTAAACGCCCTTGTCCTACCTTTTTATTTTGCTTTATTTATTATATGTAGTTTGGTCAAATTTCAATAATTACAATTCTTATTTATATTTTAATGGTGTGTATCATACTGCAGGTTTAAGCGTTAACTAATAATTAACCCCAAAATTTGTTGTTTTGTATACAAATTTTTGACATTTTCTTTTGTTTAATAGTTAAGGTAAAGTTAAACCTACAGTATGAGACCCACCGTAAAAGTCGAGCTATATATGAAAAGAGGTTATAGAATAAGTATTGATAACGTTGTTTAACTTGATAACTGATAACCAGTGTTGCCACTTTTTGAATAATTATACTGTGCTAGTTGAAAATATCAACAAGCTAGACGCAAGGCTTATAACCCGTATTCAAGTATGCTCGTTTTCGCGAAATGTGCGATTTAAGATTTTAGGCAGAAGCGCTTTTTTTAATAAAATTTTTATAATTTAAGTTATTGCATTTAGATCATTACATTGAATGAAAATACAATGTAATGTTGTGTAATTTATCTAAAAGTACGCTTAATTTAAGACTATTCAGAGCCATTTTAATTGTTTTCTTCGTGGTTAAGGTAAAAGACCAACTTCACTACCTTAACCAAGACCAAAATTTTGATCAAAACAACTCTAAATACTGTTATTTTTTTGCACTATCTCTAACAGTTTACTCTCGCATGTAAATGTGCCCTTGTAAGTTAATTGTTAAGCATAGTAAATTGTTTTTTGCGAATAAAATTTTCACTCGCACTTTAAAGGCCTTAAATCGTTGGGGAAGTAATTTTTTATTTTTATTTTGGAAGAAAAACACGATCACACTAAATCCAAAATATTACTTTTTCACCAGAAAAATAATAGAACATTAAATTTGCGTAAAAATAAATTCCTTCTTAATTTCCATGTGTTTTCTACTTTCACTTTCGAAGATTGAAATTTTGTATCGAAAATAGCCCATGCGAACATGTGTAATTCATATGCTAAAATTTTTCTATACAAAAAAATAAGAGGGTGATTATTTAACAAAGTTTGGGAGAGTTGGGAAGTCTTTTAATTATATGGTCTTTGATAGAAGCCAATGAATACTATGGAATCCCATCACTAACTCAATTTTTTTTGTAAATGGGCTCATACCCCTTTCAAAATAAGAGGGTTCGTATAGGAATTAACTTTTAGTATGACTTTTTTTGTAATTTTAAGTTATTTCGGATAATTTTCGGCTGCCGAAACTTTTTTTAAATTATATAAACTATAAGAATAAGAGTTAAAAATACCACTACTACTTCTGTAGATTTGAAGTACATGTGTTTATTACGGGTGATGTCAACAGTTTAATCAAAAATTTAGATCAATATTTTATTGATAAGATTACAATTTTTATATGCTATAACTTTATAAAAATCAAATATTTTTATAACCCAAATTTTCTAGATAAAGTACAGCATTTGGTTCGTAAATTTGGGAAAAAAAGCTGTTAACTCCATATAAAATTTTATTTTTCACTTGCGTACAATTGTTGCGAAATTGGGGTGGATTTTTTTTGGTATCAACTGAATAGACAGAACCGTTTGAAAATGTATGAAAACAGTAACATTTGGCTTTGTTATTATTGTTGCCTCCTAATGACTGTAAAAAATATTTGAATTTTAAAGTTTTTATTACGGCTTTGTCCCTATTGCGGACAAAATACTGGTGTTAAGACTATAAAGTCACACAAAAATAGCAAAAGGTGGTATGCACACTTATTTTAAGCACTTTTGTTAGTTAAATAATTTTTATATATACTTTTACATATTTTACTAAATTTAATTATTACCCGAATCCACATACGCCAAATACACAACGAACACAATACCCAATGATATGAAAAAACGCATTTTCTTTAATAATTTGTACTTTTAAATTGAAATTAATTTTCAAACACTTTTAACTCCTCGTAATAGTACTTGTAGACTAAACTCTTTAATGCATTTTTACACTTTTCTACCTTCTATCGAAGTGAAAAATTTAATCTTATCTATGTTTTGTTGATAGGTGTTATATTTTTAAGCTGTCCCTTTAAATTAACGAAATGTTTAATAATTTTCATATACATATGTATCTTACTATATATAAATATACATTTGTATATATCTTGTAAATTTGAGATTGTGCAAAATTTTTCATAAACACAAAAACAAATATATGGAAACAATTTTCCACAAATATAATAACTCACAGTACTACTAAAATTTGGGTCTAGTAAATTTGTAATTTTTAATCATGTAGGTCATTTTGTGTTGCAAAAATTTTACTTATCATACATGATGGGCAATACTACATATATTAAAAATAAAACCCGTTTTTCGGGTCACTGGAAGAAAACTGATTGATAAATTAACAAACTTTTCAGTAATATGTTGTCCAAAAATTGTGTAAAAAATCGAAAAATTGCACTACGAAGGCCAGTTTTAATATCGATAGGGGACTATAAGTAACCACCCCGAAATTTTTATTTTTTTTTTTGTCATTTTCTTATCAATATAATAATACGCATCGTTTGAGTGGTTTCGCAAATCTTCGATATTCGGGACAGTCTAATGTAAATATTGTATTTAATAAAGGTTTTGTGAGCACATATCCACAAATATTGCAGTTAACATGCTAATACTCATAATACGATCGAATAATTGTAATAATTAAAATTGGAATCTTATCGCTGAAAGTTATTAATGTGTCATTTCATTTTACAACAAAAATGTATGATAAATACACACGATATCCATCGCTGTCCTTTCATATATATTGCCCAGTATAGCACCGTAATTTGTTTCGATTTCACGTGAAAAAACTGTTATAACTCATTCATTCATATTGGATGAGCTTTCATTTCTGTGTTTTCCATTGGCGACCTTAGGCCGGTCTGGGGTGGGCAAAGAAAAATTATTAGAATCACAGAGTTATTTCAATAAGCATCTGAAGGCAGTTTACATGAAAATGGAAAAGGATTTTTAATAGGAAAATATCCCAGAATCTTTTTTGGTGGGATAAATATCTTAGATTTAATAGTTTTTTTAAAGAAATAATTAGTTAATAACAAGGAAGTTACTTCAAACTAAACACTACTATTTTGCTGAAATTTCAATATGTTGTAGAAGCAAAAATTCTAAGATGAACATCTCACAGTTTTTTGCCACCTTGGTAAATATTGTTATCAAAATATGGGGTTAGAATAGGTTCGTCCAAAGAGGACGAAAAAATGAGACAGGTTGATCTTAGATTTTTTCTTCTATCAAATATCCAAATTTTATACTATTCTGAGAGTATAGCTGGGAATACATTCCTTGTACGAAGTTTTATTCAGAAAAATAGATGAAATTTTCAAAGTTTTCTGTAAAACCATGGAGATTTCGATAAAATAAGCTATCAGGATTATTGAATTTTGAAAATTATGAAAATTTTATCAGAAGGGAGGGAGTCATTTTTAAAAGTTTTTTTTCTTTTGTATGAAAAAATTGTTAGCATAAAGTCGAAAGTGTTTTTTTAATACTGAGAATGGGCAATATAAATGGGTCTCTTGCCCACCCCAGAAAAATGGTCTAGGTACGCCTATAGTGCATCAATATTTAACGATATTTAATTATAATAAGTACAAGGCAGAATAGAAGGAAGAAGAGGCATTGTAAGGAAACAAATGTCTTGGTTAAGAAATATAAGAAACTGGACTGGTTTCAGAACTATTGGTGAACTTATAAAAAATAATATTTTGCAAAAAGGATAATTTTTGCATCAATATATTCGTTAGCGGAATATAAATCGTTGATTAAGTCTTTTAATTAATTTTTTGTAGCATATACAATTTTCCACAATTGCGCGTTTTGAATATAAGGTATTAATTTATCGATCAAATCTGCGAACACCATAAAAACTAAAGAACTCGAAATAGCGGATTTAGTTATATAGTTTGTATATTTAGTTTTTTATTGTACTTTATTTATTATTCAGTTTATCCACCAAACATTTATTCAAAGAGCTATTTTGCGAAATTTGCATATAAGACGCCATATAAAAATATTAATTTATTGATACAATTTGCAAACACCAAAAAAATTATAAAAAATGCGAAATTGCTGGTTTGATTTCAAGTTTTGTGTATAGAATATGTTTTATTGTAGGTGTTTGGGTTTTTAATTTTCATTTTGAATTTTTCAAATAACTATTTAAAGAATTATTCAAACATTTGTTAAAAATAAAATTCTCTAAATTTTGATATTTTTATTTTCCAAATTTAAAATTCATACATTTTTGGGAATTTTATTTTAAACAAAAATAAAATTTCAAATATTTATGGATTTTTAAATAAAATTCA
The DNA here is from genome assembly GCA_949987735.1 of Leucophora obtusa. Classification (NCBI taxonomy): domain Eukaryota; kingdom Metazoa; phylum Arthropoda; class Insecta; order Diptera; family Anthomyiidae; genus Leucophora; species Leucophora obtusa. The sequence goes on from OX465297.1 coordinate 211,742,925, forward strand.
GAATTTTTCCTTGTCTGATTTATGCACACATTTGAATATTGTCAAATATAAAATTATTTTGTATTGTTTTGTTTGTTGATTTTTATTTTCTGTCTTATTTGTTTTTAAATGCTACAAATTTAAAAAATTCTGTGTTTAATTTATGAAAAAATCAAAAAAGTGGCTAAATGGAAAATTGAAATGTGAATAGTTTTAAAAGGTGCGTTCATTCAAATAAACATGTAAAGTTACAAATATACGCGATTATAAAAATACACGGTTTATGAGGGCATAAATGCAGTTAGATGAATACCACTAATATGTTTTCGACGAAAACACATTCCAAAACGTTTGAAGTTTTAAGTACTACACTTTTTTACAACTCTGATTCATATGAATGAGGGAGAATGGAATAACGTCAAAATCAAAACTTAATTGTTTTAAATTATTTAACACAATTTGTAGAAAAAAGTTTCTATGGTTTTATTGGAAAAGTACCCAGCAAAAATAGTTCTGCCAAAGAAGCAATAAAAGCATCATTACTGTTGCAAAGTCAAGACTTCTTTTTCTGATGGTTTCATCGATGAATTTAACGTTGACGATTCATAGGACGAAAGCATTCAAATATGGTTACTAACCATTACTTATGATTTTTATTCTAAAGAAGCAATTAAGGTGCTATGTTTAAATATTCTCTAGTATGCGAGAAAAATACACAGCAAAAATAGTTTTACCAGAGAAGCAATAGAAGCATCACTACACTCAAAAAAAAAGTCAGTAAAGTCAGCAAAAAATGTTGCTGTGTCAGCAAATTTTTATTTAGGAGCGTGCTTGCAAAAAAGTTGGTAATTTCAGCAGAAGGTTTGTTGAAAATCAGCGAGCTGATTTTTACCAAAAAAATAGTAATCTTCAGCAAAAGTTTTGCTAACACTTAGTCCACTGCAAATGAAAAATATCCTTGCTAAAATCACTAAACTTTTTGCTGAATATTAGTAGACTGAAAAAAAACTCAAAAAACTTGTAGCGAAATTTTACTTTAGTTAATTTATTTGCTGAAAATTTAAATATAGGATATGTGTAGAGTTGTTTTTTTTGTCATTTCCGTTTCCAGACAAGCTGCGACATCTACATCTTGTCTATCTGGTTGTCGTCCATGCTATGAATGCGGTTATCAGCACAATTTTTGTAGCAAAATAAATTAGTAAAACATTAGTTCAAAATTAGTTTAGTGCTAAAAAAATATAACGAAAAATTTTGCTGAAAACGGAATTTCAGCAAAAAAATTGCTGAAAACTAGTACACTTGATATACAAGACGTTTTACTAATTTTTCTACTAACTTATTTTTTTTTGAGTGTACTGTTGCAAAGTCATCACTTCTTTTTCAGATGGTTTCATCGATGAATTTAATATTGTGTAAAATATTCATATATTTTTGTTGTTTCTAAATTGCGAAGAAAAGTTACATTCATTAAAATAAGTTTTTAAGCTATAATTTCAGCCGCATTCAAATTTGAATACAATAACATTTTCTGATTTTTATTTGCAAACTAACGGTGGGTTTAAACTTTAGTTAAAAGTTAACTCAAAAATTTGTTGATGTTTTGTGTGCAGTTTTTGACATTTTCCAGTAAAACTCGCTTAAGACGAACTCCGGGGGACTAGATTAATTAGTTCGTTGTAAGGGAGGTTCGTATTAACCGGGGTAAAATTTATTAATTAGAAATTTATAAATTTTAAATTTATTTAAAATGTTCTAATTATCCACAAAATATTTAAATTTCCTTGAAACAACTTTAAAAATTTACAATTTTTTCATTTGGTTTCCTAAATATATTGTTTGCAATATATTTAAGAAAAAATGTCTGCGTGTTCGGTTTAAAATTTGTCAGAAAACAAAAAAATATAGAAAAAATTGTCGAATTTTGTAAAGTTCGTATTAAAAGTGGAAAATTATATAGAAATTTGTTTGTGTGACCATCACAAACAGTTCGTTTTAACAGAGTGTTCGTCTTAGGCGAGTTCGTATTAACCGATATTTTTTATATTGAAATTGTTGCCAAAACTTCGGGACTTCTAAATTAGTTCGTATTAACCGAGAATTCGTCTTATCCGAGTTCGTATTAAGCGAGTAATACTGTATTTTGTTTATAGCAGAGATTATTATAAAGTGGTTTATAGTTAAGTTAAAATTAAACCTACAGTATGAGACCCACCGTATGAATACATCAATAATAACTAAGGTTGGTTACCAAAACGAATAACATTAAGGGTAGTGGTACCGAATTTTATTTGTTTCGGTAACGGTATTTTATACTGTTTCGGTAACGGTATACCGTTATCGAAACAGCAATACCGATACGTACCGGTATTAAAAATTACGTTAAAAGCATATAAAATCAAGTGAAAACAAATCATATTTTTAATTATAAGTGTTAAAAATACAGACTATGAGCCATAAATTGAATGCTGGTAATTTTGATAAGTAAAATTATGATCTATAAATTCTTTTGTAAGATAAAAAACTTAAAAAATTGGCATTTCTTTATAAATTATTTAATACCGGTAAAATACCGGTAACTACCTATAAAAATAACGGTATCAGTAACGATAACCGAATTTGTAATTTTTTATAGAGGTAATGGTAACGGTATTCAGTTTGAAAAGGTATTTTAGCGAAAACGGTATTATAACGATAATGGTAACTAACCTTGATAATAACAAATATAAGCTGAACAAAAATTTTTCAATAACGCAACGAATTTTTTTATTTTTTGAATAACCAACAATACTAACTCTTGTGGTTATTAAGAAAACGTATTTATATAATTCAGTGAACGTATTTTTTTTTTAATTCACTGAAAGTAATTTTATTTTTTTTTAATTCACTGAACGAAAATGAAATTGAACGAATTCAGTAGTGAATTAATTCAGTAAGAAATTAATTCACTTTTTTCCGTTCGATTTATAAAATTGAACGCGTTCACCAGTGAATTAATTCATTTGATTAAATAAAAAGATCTATTGCAATTGAATTAATTCTTTGAATTTGTTGTTTGATGAACGCGTTCAGTTGAACGAATTCAGTGAATTTCTTAAGAAAATGAATCATTCAATTCTAGAGAAAATTGAATTCGATTGGTAGTGAATTCATTTAAAAAGGAATCAATTCTTCAAAGCTCTGACCATGATACAACCATACTAGGTAGATGCATTAGGGAGAGTTTGACAGTTCAGGGTTTTATTATGACAATTCAGGGATTTTATCGTATGCTTTTGCTATATATCAAGAGTAGCCGATTACATTTTTTGTTGTTGTTTGTTGTGTTTGCTGTTCTAATGCATCTACCTAGTATAGTTGTATCATGGCTCTGACTAGGTAACCCGGTGTCTTCAAATGCAATGAAATGTGCAAAGAAATTTGAAAATAACACACAAAGCAACAACAAAATTATTTTCGTTGTTGTTGTTTTGTGTGTTATTTTCAAATTTCTTTGCACATTTCATTGCATTTGAAGGCACTAGGTAAGGCACATCTACACGGTATATAAATCTCGTAGAGTTTGCGTTAAATTTGTCTTCTCTAATATTGTAGTCACTAATTTTTATATTAAAAGTACCATATCTAGTTTTCCAAGAATTTGTCTTTATTAAAATTTTTGTATTTCTAAGCATAATTTTTTCTCCAAATACCACAAAGTGCATTTAATTAACTGAACTGAATTAACTGAATGTTCAATACTGTTGCAAGACATTTTAAAATTTTTTACTAAAGCCCGGTATTTTGCGAAAAAAGCTGTCAAACTCCATATAAAAAATGATTTTTCACTTGCGTGGAATTGTTGCGAAATTGCGGTGGAATTTTTTCGCATCAATTTAATAGACAGGACCATTTAAAAATGTAGCGAAAAAGTGACATTTGGGTTAATTATGGTTGTAACTTTTTATAGAAAATAATTTTGTTGTTGCTTTGTGTGTTATTTTCAAATTTCTTTGCAGATGTCATTGCATTTGACGACACTAGGTAAGCTCCAAACATAAAGCGAAAATTTTTTGCTCTTTTGAACAAAATACTGGACTTAATTAAAAAAAACTTGTGTATGACAGCAATTGTCAATGGTCTAGAGCAGCGGTTCCCACTAAGTTTTGCTTCACAGACCCCTTGAGACATTTCTACTAGCTCACGGACCCCCTAAACCAGTGTTGAGCGAAGGTACTTTATAAATTATGGAGCAAAATTAATAAAAGCACCTGCTTATTTTAAATGATGGCCAATTTTAAGCAGGAATAAGGAAAAAACATTTTTCAAATCAATATTTTGTTAATTTCAAAATTATAAAAAAAAAATTGTTTTTTTTTTTTAATAACTTGTTTTATGTTTTTTGTCTGATCTCTTCGCGGACCCCCTGGAATTCTGCTACGGACCCTTGGGGGTCCGCGGACCCCCATTTGGGAACCGTTGGTCTAGAGATTACATTTCGTTGACTAATACAGAGCTGTATTTTCATAAAATCTATTGTTAAACATAATTTAGTTCAAGTAGTTTCCAATAACATTCAAAACGAAATTACTCTACGCTCACTATTTATGCACAAGTAAATACCCTACAGTATGCATCTACTACAAAGGTAAAATGGATTAAAAGTGTAACAAAGACCGACCGGGAAAATTCAACAATATATCCCAACAAACCAAACGATATCGTTTCGAATTCGTAACGATATCATTTCGATGATAAGTTTGTCCGAGAAAGATATCATTAACGATTCATAAGTAATAGGTACTGTGAAGAAAATTACACATTCGTTAATGATACCATTTTTTCATGAAATAACGATATCGTTATGATATCGAAAATTTCAAGCAGCGCGATATTTTCGTCATATTCCAAAATTTTTGGCGTTATTTTGTCACTATTCCATAAAAATACAATATGATATCATTAACGATATCGAAATAAACAAATATATATGATATCTTTAACGATTAAATTAGAAGAAAAAAATATGATTTTTTTAGAAACTTTATCGTTATTTTGAATAATTATGATATCATTACGAGTTCATATTTTTGTATCATAAACGATTGCAAATATGATACTTAATATGATATCGTTAACGATACTGTATCGTTTTATGGTTTATTGGGATCCAACAAAACCTGGTTTCAAATATTTCCAGCAATAAATTTGGTCATTTTTCTCTTGGAGAGACTTGAAAATTATTAAAAATAACGCTTTTTTTAACGGGATTATAAGAAAGTGGCAAACTCATACTAAAAGTGCCAGCGATTGTAACAAAAATGGCACTATTGTACAACTTTTACCAACAATTTCTCGAATTTCCTTCCACCAGTTATCGATAAATACTCGTGTTTTGTATTGTTGACAATCGGAAACCCTACAAAAAAGCAAGTGCAAAAATTTTATCTGTAAAAATATATTATTAATTTAAAATGCAATAAAAGTAAATAAAAATGACATTAATTATCTGCATTAGTGACTATTGGCATCACCAAATATACTACAAATTGCAATCACATCGAGACAATCTTCAAAACAACTTGATATGCGATTTCGAAGTTTTGCAAAGTTTAAAAAGTTTCAACAAAACTCAAAATGCCAGTGAGCCGATGCTCTCTGGTGTAGTGCAACGGTTAAAATTAAATATTGATGGTATCCGTTTCTTTTATTTAAATAAGGAACTGATCAAGTTTACGGAATACAGAAAAGTGCTGTGCACTCATCCGGCACTAAAGGATGTTCAGTTGTTTTGGCTACAAATTGTACCACCAGCAAGAGATATAATTGATTGGAAATGGTGAGGAAATTGCAACTGACGATATCGCACTGTGACTGTTACACTTCACGCTACAGATATTGCTTAAGATTCCAAATTTTTCCATTATACTTATCTTTATTGCTAATTATTTTTCTTGTAGGAATCGTATGTTGGCAGTCAAATTATGGGAAAAAATTGAAACAGATTACTTAATGTCATGGTTGTCTACACTAGGTGGTGGATTTTCTGCATTAGGCGAACAGTTCTCCAAATGCGTAGGTTACCAACATAGTCGATATTTTTATATTCAGAATTAAATTAAACATGTTTTTCTAGGCTGAAATGGCTGGAAAAATATCGAAGAAACAACTTTTAATTGGCATTCAGTTGAGCGATCCTTTCCTACAATCTAGATGTAAACTTTTCTACAGTATATCCCTAATACAAACTGGTCAGTTAAGAAAGGCCAAATATATTATAAGACAGCAATATGCATTTGCTCGTTGCCACGAAGAAGTCGATGCACGTTTGGTTAAAATGTGTAAAGGCATTTGGTTAAGATTACAGTATGAATATGGCCTAAGACTTACTGGCCGGAAAACAAAACAAAAAATATTAAAATAAAATCAAGCAGTGATAACAGAACTTGGTCTAATCAAGAAACTTATGGCTGATTTCATTTTGAGTTCCTTTAATCTACTGCAAAATTCAGGATTTAAAATGAATTTAAAAGATATTTGATATCGAAATTTTTATAACACTTTCGGTCCATATATCATTGTTTTAACTTTGTTTAACTACTGTACAATATGTAAATTATAGAAATGATATAAAAAAATAATCATTTGAAAATCTGCTATATTAAGTGACTAAACACATCAAATGAAGCTGCTGCCAGCAGCAAAATCATTTTTCCCATATATTTTATATGAAGAGCAAACTACTGTGAAGCTGCAGGCTATTTCATTTTTCAGTGCTAGCAGCAATAATTTTAGCTGCCAGAACTTTGAAGAATTAATTCGTTTTTGAATGAATTCACTAACAATCGAATTCAATTTTCCTTAGAATTGAATGAATTCCTTTTCTTAAGTAATTCACTGAATTCGTTCAACTGAACGCGTTCAACAAAAAACAAATTCAAAGAGTTAATTCAATTCCTATAGTTTTTTTTTATTAAATCGAGTGAATGAATTCCTTACTGTTTTCACGCAAATTTAATGTAGAAGACTATTATTTTTCTGGGGAAAAAGTGACATTTTGTGTTTATTGTAATTGCGTTATAAAATTATAATTTTTATAAATTAAATTGCAATTTGAGTCCTTTAAAGTCAGAGTGAAATTTTTCCACGTGAAAAACAACTTACGTTGCTTAATATTTAATCTTCGAAGTTGACAACTACCAAATATTTAAAACCGCTGAATCTGCCGAGACATCGTTTTTTAAAGCAAAAACCTCGGTACGTTCGTAAATGCAGTAAATTTGTGCAATACTGCGGCAGTTATACCAAGTTTTGTTGCTGATGCGTGATCGACTGTTGCAGATGCTTTGCAAAAATTTGCGGCAGCACTGGCAATTGTTTGCATAAAAAAAAACGTTTCATGTAAATCAGTGCTGTCAAGTGATGCTTTTTTTACGTTTTACTTTTATTATGCCGCAGTGATGCCTAACTACTGCATTTACGAACGTACCCCTCTCTATTATTTTCAGTAGTGACTAGGGTTTGGGATTTCCCGGACTTTTTTATTTCCCGGGAAACGGGAATGAAAAAATTAATTTCCCGGGATTCCCGGGAATCCCGGGAAATGTTTTTGAACAAAATTGTTAATGAAAACCACCTATATAAATAATTTTTGTTAAAAAAAAACACTATTTCAGTACAAATGCAGTCTGTGTAGTGAGATTTCAAAGTAAAAAATATCAGAATGTTGAACATTTGATTTCACATAAATTAATCGCAGCACTGTCAAATGAATTGCATGATTCCAGCAGAAAGCACCTACTACTGGACTGTCGGAAACAAACCGTTTTATCACACTTGGCCCATTAGATATGGTGGCCACAATGTTATTTTCCAAAGACAATTAAAACTCTTCTAGTCTTATTTCTACAATTTTTCTTATTTCATCAGCATTACATCTTCCTGATATATAAACCAACCCCAGGTTATAAACTGAATTATTTACGTTTATACTTATGTTCAAATATCTCTTTTGTGATATTCTTGTCCATTCATCTAAGATTATAGTAAATCTCCTATTGTTAGAAATATTGCTAAATATTTCTTTTATCATGATATCTTTTACATGATTGTAGAAATTTAATATAATGTTCTTTACATCGGTTTCTTTTTTTGCAATGCCAGGTTTTTATTATAAAAACTTTCTCGAATAAACGAAGATCTAGTTATGGTGCGGATTGACTGCGGCTAATTTGGATACCATTTTAGGAAATGTTAGCCCTACCATAAAACCTTTAATGCCTATTCAGGTTACACTTTTTTTCTTCGGGTACTTTGCTAATTTTAGCTTGTTGTTGTTTTCTTCAAGAGAAGTTGCATGACCATCAATTTTTTTTTTTTTTTGTGAACCAAATTTAGATGTCGGATAACCAAATTTAGATACCACCGGTAACCATTAGTCTTTTCTTTTCACATTTATTAATGAAAACGTTACTTATAAAATTATTCACCCTTAATATAAAGGAGTATTTTAAATTTAAAGTCGACTTTGTTTTTAATCAAATTTTAACTAAAGTCGACTTTACCTAAATTATACATTTGAAAAATTTAGATAGTAAGAGCGATTACACAGTACAACAGCCAATCTGGGGGGTGAGAAATTCCAAGTCAGGGTGATGGTACTAGGTCAGTATAGTAAAACCCTCAAAATTTTTTTTTTTAAATTCATAAAAAATTTTAATTTTTAGGCAAAAAAATATTTTTTTTCTCCACAAATTTATTTTTACCGGGAAAACTGTTGATTATAAAGAAAAATGTTATATGAACGGATTAAAGAAATTGTAATTCTAAATTTTTCTAAATTTGTTTCATCAAAATCGGACAAGTGGTTCTCGAGTTACAACTAAGCGAAAAAACATCAAGATAAGGAAAAAATATAAAAGGTCATAAAAAAAATGACACATACGAACGGCAAACCCTTTGAGGGTTTTACTATACTGACCTAGTACCATCACCCTGACTTGGAATTTCTCACCCCCCAGACAATAATCCCAAAAATGTTCCATAGTGTTATTTGTAAAAAACAAAGCTTTTTTTTCATATTTCTTTTAAACATTTTACCAAGTTTTTTGGCTTTAATCTTTATTCGTTGAAATGCTCCTAATTACTTGGCAAAGATTTTATTTGTGTGTCAAATAAATGTATTCCCTTTTAAAAGATTTTAACAATGAAATTTTTGTTTTGGTATTTGAAATGTTTTTTATGACTAAAATTAAAAAATCCTATTCGAAACAAAAACAATTTAAAAAATTTAATATTTTTAAAATTTCCCGTTTTCCCGGGAAAAATATATTATTTTCCCGGGAATTCCCGGCCAACTTTTCCCGGGATTTCCCGGGAATTCCCGCCCGGGAATTCCCGAACCCCAAACCCTAGTAGTGACCCATGGCCAGACCTTTCGGTTTTAAAATCTTAAACCTAAAAACTTCGTATTATTTTTTATTTAAATATATAAAGGAATGTAAATCCATACACTTAATTCAACTAAAGCGATAAGAAATAATTGCAACCCACTTTTTATTTCATTATTTAAATTTTGATTTTTAATCTAATCGATGGATTTCCATTACATTTTAAACAGAGCCTTTAAGAATGGGTATAATTTTTATGACTTCCCTAAAAATCAGATTCGATTTCTATTTAAATCGAATGAATTCATTTTTAAATAGTAGCAGGGAATTCATTCTTCGGATTTCCTTCGATCAAATACAAATCTAAGGAATTTAATCAATTTATCATTTGATTTTATTAATCATTGAAATCATTCATTACGGATTCATTCGATTGACAATTTGGGAATTCAATCGATCATTTAATTTTGTATCATTCGATGTACATGTTATTTTATTACAATGAAATTGCAAATGTCTTTTTAAAAGTACAAGAAAGCTAAAAAAAATTGAATTTACAGTTAAATTATAAATTTGTATGATTTTTTGTGATTACTGAAAACTTAAAATAATTCGAACTATGAATGCCATCAATTAATTGTTTTGAAAATGGTGAAATACTAATTATTCTGTTTTGTGTATTCTCTTGCTTTACCACGGTATAGAAACGTTTTATTAGGCTATTTTTATGGCTTAAGCAATTTTTTGCCAATAAATTTTCAAAAAAAAAATGGCTAGATCGTTTTTGCCAAAAGGCATTTTTTGGTACCGCGAGTGTCGTTTTTATCGGTGAAAACACCAAAAACTGTCGTATAAATTTTTGTGCACGACAGCCTCAAAAAACTTTTAAAAAAAGTATTAAAATAAGTGAAATTAAACATAAAATCACTTTAATATATTAACAAGTTAAATTAAAGAAGACATTTTTTTATTTAAATAATAATTTTTTTTAAAGAAAAATTAAAAAAATTTAACGCACTGGGTATTTTACAACTTGTGGAAAAACACACTATCCTTAAAATGAAAAGTTTCACTTTCTCAACGCCTGCTGTCGTAATACGACAACGACAACCGCAATAAGGCTGAATAAATTACCAAAAATATGTATCAATAAACATTATGCAGAGTGTAAAAAATCCGGCAAACAAGCGATGTGACAACCTACTTCATTGAAATCTTGTATGCGACTGATTATTTTTTTGTTCTATGTGTGAGCTTATGTAGGTGTGAGAGAGCGCCCATAGGCATAGGTGTTGCCGACCTCTGCTTTAAACTTTCAGAATTACATTTACACTTAACCAAAAACTAGAAGTTCTTGGAAACCACTTGTATTGACTCAAATTTAATAAAAAATTTTGGTTGTAATGTAAATTGGGCTTTATCCAGTTCACACCCATCCTTAGTTCATATTTAGCCGAAAACCCAAAAGTGAAAATTCAAACCCTTCTCTGATACATTCAATACAGCCAAATAAAGTGTAGTGCTTATGCATAATAATTTGAAAACCTTATGACATGTTTAGCCTATATGACACTTGCTAGTTTCTAGATGCTAGTTTTTTGCACCATCAATTTTTTCAAGTTTTTCGATATAGTCGTTCTCTTCACACACATTATTTCCCACATAAGGAAATTCGTGCTCTCTTCTATTTTGGATTATTAATACTGAAACTAGCCAGTGTCATATAGGCTTTATAAAGTGAATTTTGTATGAAAAATTTGTTCTTTAAGTCACTTATAAATTTTAAAATTGATTATGCATATGACCCTAATTATATTGTGCTCACGGAATGTTTCATACTGAGGGGTTAACTGTTACTTAACTACGCTCAGGGAACTTCTGCAGCCAGAATATGTTGTAGTATTTCCGTTTTGTGATTTAAACTGAAAATAACATTTATTTGAAAATAAGATTTAAGCCTAAACCAGATAAACGCAGTGTCGACCGCAGTGCGGCGTTTTGTCGGTAAAGCAGTTTTTTGTATCTTCCCTTTTTGTCACTGCCGAGAAATTATAAAAGTTTCTAAACAAAACGTAATAAGAAATTTTAAAAAATATTAAACCGTTTTCGCGAAATTCAGGAACAAAGTTTGACAGCACTGTTACTGACCACTGGGGGTCAAGGGAAATTATTTCCAAATGCCAACCTCACCCACAGTCCACCTTGTACATGGTGTCCCCTGTTAACGCTGACGAGGCTCTGACGACCGAGTATGGGCGGTATAACCCGGTTCCCACGGCAATCGGACTATGTGCCGGAACGATTCGGATGTATTCGAATCTTCGAATTTATCCGAGCAAGGATTGCCACTCCGGCTTTAAATGAGAATTATTAACTACAAATTCTCATTTTAAAGCCGTTACAACAACAACAACAACAACCACTGGAACTTTAGCCCAAACCACATAGCGAAAGTGCTAGTGGACAGTGGCAGTGCTGTCAAATTTTGTTCTTGAATTTCGCGAAAACGATTTAATATTTTTAAAAAATTCTTATTGCGTTTTGTTTCACAAGAGCTCTTGTTTATTTAGAAACTTTTCTAATTTCTCGGCAGTCACAAATAGAGAAGATACAAAAACTGCTTTATCGACAAAACGTGGCACTGCGGTCGACACTGTGTTTTTTTTTTGTCTTTTAAAATAAAAAATATGCAACACGTTTGCTATTTTGCTATCGCACATTTTCAATGATTTTGACGATACCGTTTGGATGATTTTGTGCTTATGAAAACTAAGCTGTAAAAAAACGATTTCGAAAAAACCATTACAAAAATTTCCGCTATTTGAAGCAACACAATCGTCAAAACGATATTTTCAGACGTTGTTTTTTGTTGTCAAATGCATACTTTTGTTTAATTAGTCTAGGCACGGTTAAACTTAATTTAAAAATTTAAGGGCTGTTTATCTATTACGAAAATAGTCTTAAAGAAAGATATTGACAATCAAAAATACATGAAAAAAAAAAATACAAATTTTCGTTACTTTGCTTTCGTTTACAGTATTTTCGTAATACAGAAACCAGGTGGTAACCGCGTAACTCGATTCGAAAAAAAAAATTTCGAATTCGAAAATCTTGCAAATATTGTTAAAAATATAATTCTGTTTAAAAGTTCTACTTTTTAAATTATTTTTATCCTAAACCTTGTACACTACACATAAAAATTCAAAAAGTAAGATTTTTGCTAAAAATTTTCTTTTTACGAAAGGTACAAAATTTACGAATCCCAAGTGGACTCTATGCTTTGTTCTATAATAACCATTTAATACAGAAAATACATTCATTATTATTTTCCAATTTCAAATCAAATATGTATGTTTCTATAAGATAATAAATATAAGAGTTAATAATTGTACATTGTAATACGTATAAGTATGTATTTTATATATGTAAAAAAAAAAAACTATACGGCTTTGTATAAATGTTTGCATATTTCTTTAGGAATCGGAAAACAGATTGCTTTTAAAATGGAAAATTCAATTAAAAACACAAAGTCGTAAAAGCATATTAATTGCATAGCTGCACAGATGTTTGTATTGTTAATATTATCCACGTTGCAAGAAGAAATATACTATATATTGAAACCTAGAAATGCTTATTCGGCTAAAGTTCCCATAGGATCCCAGGCGGGTAAAATTATGGGTTCTTGATCGAATACACGTAAAATGTCAACAGGCACGTATTTTTTATCTACAACCACCTCGAAACCAAATTCTTTGAACCAATCAGCCGACATAACCAAGTAACCCTTCTCACCACGATCTTCACCCCAGGAGTTTTCAACGCGTAACTTCTTTGGTTCACCATTTTCCTAAGATATAAAAACAATATTAAGAGAATGATTATATAAATATTCGTAAAAGATTTAAACTAACATCTAATGAAATCGCTGTAAAGACCATGGCATGAGTCATAGCAGATTCACCAAAGATCAAGCGATCAGCTTTGGTTAAAGTATTTTGTATATCAATATCGAATACCAGCTTAAAGTCATGACTAAAAATTATTAGAAAATATGATTACAATTAGAAATTCATTGCATTTGAGTGTTAAACTTACACATTCAAATCTTCTATGCCTTGTTTGGCGGCAAAACGTTTACTAACTTCACAACCAAACCAAACAGGTTCACCAGCTTTTAAGCTGGCTGCTACCATTTGCAACAAGATTTCAACGGGCTGATTATTATACAACACTGGACGACCATCGACAACATTACCCAAACAATCGACCGTATAAGCTTGATTATATTTACTAGAAGGACGGGGATCAGTAACTAAGCAAACCTAAAAAATAAATATCATGTAAGACAATCGCAACTTTTTAACAGGAACCTTACCTTATCCTCAACATTGAACTGTGGTTTAACCAAGGTATTATAAAATTCAACTGGTGTTAATGGACCCACCGAATGGTAAGCTTTGGTTTTATCATAATACTCCCAAGTGAATTCCTTCGATGGTATACCCAAACAAATGCCCACAACTTTATAGATTTCACCCATCATTTCATCAACTTTAGCATTAACTTCTTCGTCAGTTGGATTTGCATCCATCAGGTCACGTAGTACTTTGGAATATTCACGCAACTAAATATTAGAAAATCTTAAAATAAATTTCAACTCATTTGTAGATATAGTGCTGGCAAAGACAAACCTTGCTTTTTAAAATGCCATTCATGCGTAAGCTAGCTTCACAACTATAACTTTCAGGGTAACATTTCTTTGGCATGAGTCCATGTTTGGTAATCAAATTAACTAACATATCCCACTGGCCACCATCGGAAGTTGGATCCTGGATTTTAAAAATATACCTTAGTCAATATATTTAATACTTCTCTTAACAATATTATAATTTACATTTAATAAAAATGATACCAATCTACCATCAACTTTTTCGCCGCGTTTAGAAGTTTTTACAATATTATTTAGAAAGTAATTGCAACGTTCAATCTTATCCCAATAGAAGAGATAAGCCTGAGAAAACTCGAATTCATCTAGATTGTGTTCTTTCATAAATGGCAAACGTAAGCAATTTAAAGCTGCAAATAACCAACATCTTCCCGAACTCTTTTGGTTTGTTACTGGTTTTCCCTCAATTTCCACCTAAACGCAATGAAAGATGCAGCATAAGATTAGACTTAAAATAATAATAAAAAAAAATACTGTCCCACCTTGTAAGTGAACACATGATTGGTGTTCTCCAAACATTTACGTGACAAACACACATCGAATGGATCGAAACGGGAACACACATTTTGGGCCAAAATATTTTTGGGTTCACTGTAAAATTCTTGATGCCATTTGTCCAATTTATCCTGTGTTATTACCGAGGTAGAGGCTAAAAGAAAATTTGAGCCACTTGAGTATTTTGTGGTACTTGAACTTTGCTCAAATATATTTATCAAAATTCGTCGTGATGCTAGTAGTAATGGACGCCTACTGGTAGACTTACAAATATTAATCACTGAAACGGTGCAGCAGAAAAAAGATTGGACAAACATTATTTCAACCCACCCAAAAGAAAAGTCCTTGAACTATTGTAGGACGTATAAAAAAACAAGGAATGTATGGAATATTTGATTCGGATGATATTATTTGTAAATATAACATTTTTTAAAAATATATATTTTATAGATCCTTAAATAACTTTAGGACCAATATTATAGTTCAAACTAAAGTTTTACTAAGGGACCGTTTAAGTGAACTTTTTAAATCTTTTTCAGTAAATATCACAATCATGCTTTAAGCGGGGTTTACATTATACCATAAGTCATAGGATCTGACAAAAAAATCAGTTAGATAGCGAAAATCCAATAGTGTAAACATATTTTGTTTGATACTTACAGAAAATCCGATTGAAGTTTTGACAGTCAGATTGATTTTGAAATATTTCATAAAATTATGTGAATCCGATGGTAGCAGCTGTTTTCATCTGATTGCATTTGATGGTGTAAACAAATATACAAGATTTTTTTGACAATCGCGTCGTTTCGTAGGATTTTTTATTTGATTTGTCAGACGTAGGGATGCCGAACGAGACTGGTTTTTACAAATCCCGGGATTCGGGATTTTGAAAATTGAAATCCCGGGATCCCGGGATTTTTCGGGATCCCGGGATTTATCGGGATCCCGGGATTTTTCGGGATTTCGGGATTTTTCGGGGTTTCGGGATTTTCCTGTTTCATTATATTTTTAATTTTAAAAATAAATAGCTGAAATAAACCCTACAAATTAAAATAATTCATTACAAATCTACTTATTTATTTCTTGTAGTATAAAAAAATAAACAAATTAATCCGGATTCACTATGCTGGAGTGTTCAACGCCGCAGAGTGGAGTAGACAAAAGTACATTTAACATGATACAAAAAATATAGATGTGGGAAAAAGAAAGAAACAAAATCAGCTCAGAGTGGAGTACTACAGCATTGTGAATCAGGCTTTAAACGAAAGTACACCCATAGAAATAAGTGCGTAAAAATAGCAGAAAAAGTTACTAGTAATTAGCAAAAAAGTTTCGCCATAAAAACTACCGAAATCAGCAGAACGTGTTTGCTAAATAATTGTTAAATTTCCGAAATATAAGTAATATACTTATAAGGTTAATTCAATTAATTACAAATTACAATTTATCTCTGAAACTTCTGAGAAAAAACTTTTTAATTAAAAGTAGCAAAAAACACTGCTATGTCTACAAATTTTTAGTTATATTTGTCTAAAATTAATTGATTGGCCATACAAACCTCTCTGCTGAAATCATCAAAAATATTAAGTGATATATTGCATTCTTTAAGTGTACTAATATAAAATATTGAGCACATATCTCTGCTGATTTCAGAAAGGTAGATGGTTAGGTTTTACTAAATACTTTAACAAAAATGTTCTGTTTTTGGTACACTAATATTTGGTAAAATTATTTTGCATGAAGTTAAGATTTCAGTAAATCATCAATAAAATAAATAAAAACATGTCCGTTAAAAGATTGAATAAATCCGAATTACGGTTTTTAATAGTTTTAAAGCTGAATAAAATTTTTTAAATTATTTAGGTTTATATTCAGATCTATTTAATGTGTGACAAGGTTTTCTAGCCAAGAATCGGACTATACTTTCCCAAAGGTTTTAGACATGCTGAATCCGATTATGATCAAAATAAATTTCTGGAAGTTATAGGACCTCAAATGTACCCAAAAACGTGTTTTTGCACTTCTAGGTCAGATTCGGATTCAGCACGTCTAAAACCGTCGGAAAAGTAAGTCTGATTCTTGGTTAGAAAATTTCATCAAATTTTGTCGGCCTGTGTTATTTACGAATAGTAGAATTAGTTTTTTTTTAATAAAATTTAATAAGATATTAGATTTTTAAGTGATTTAGGTCGAATATAGCAATAAAAATAAATACAAAAACTGATAAAATATGCCAAATAATGAATTCGGAAATCCCGGGATTTTTTCAAGAACAATCCCGGGATTTCGGGATTCGTAAATCCCGAAAATCCCGGGATTTTCGGGATCGGGATTTCGGGATCGGTATCCCTAGTCAGACGTAAAATCAGATACAAAATCAGATAATGTAAACCCCGCTTTACGCATATAAGCTCTTCACGGGTCTAAATCTATGGGAAAATAATCCAGGGGTATGGCATCACCAAAAAAATAAGTTTTAAAAAAATCGTTATCACTAGAGGGCACTTTGTAAAAAAATTTACAATTTTCTTTTTTTATTTAAATTTAAATAATATTTTTTATTATTATTATCAACAAAGGAAAAAATACAAACAAATATTTCAAATTTTATTATTTGAATATATTCCGCGTTTGTTTTTTCCTTATTTTGAGCACTTTTCAGCAGTTTTCGAGTTTTTAAACATAGGCTCAGCTGATACTAAACTGATATTAAATAGTTGCTCAGGTAATACTAACTTTCAGCGCCCTCTATCGGTGAGTAGTGTAAGTTTTGATTTCCTATCTCTATAATTAGTAGTCTCTGAAATAATCACTTAGGCCGAATTATTAGATGTCAGTTAAACTTAGTTAATTCAACCGAAAATGAATTTTGTCATCCATTTCCAAGTTTGTTAACAAAACTTTGACAAAAAAAAGTTTTTTTCGTTTCTACTCTATTTCTTTATTGAAATGAAACAATAAACATTTTAAAAGCAGTATTCCAGTTACAAACTGCGTTAAACTAAGTTTAAAAATAATCCACATCTTATAAACTGGGCCTTAGTGTTAAACTTTACTTAAGTAGTCACTATTCCAACCTAAAGGTGATAATTTTTTGCAACAAAAACAATTTGTATAAATAGAAGATAACACCTCAAAAACTCTCAACCACATCACTTACCTTAAAAAGCATAATTTATACTACATTTATTTAGACTGAGGAAAAACCGCTTAGTTTTTGGGTCTCGCTATGTTTTAATTGTCAAAACGCATATTCTGCGCTTTTCTTTCATTCGCGTGTGTTTCTTTACTTTTTGGGTTAATTTCGGTAAAATGAGAGTAAGCACAAAATGCTCTCACTAAATGAAAAAATTACCCTATAGTACTTGAACGCAAGAAAAAAATACTTCTAGCCCAAAGAATAATGTGAAAATAATTATAATTTCAGTTTTCAAAATTGCACATATTTAATAGCATTTAAAAGTTCTTTTTGAATTTATTCAATTAATTCTAATTAAAAAATAAGCCCTGGTTTATGTATTACGAAAATACTCTAAACGAAAGCAAAGTAACAAAAATTTGTTTTTGTTTCCCATGTATTTTTGACGAAAGTAATTGTCAATTTCTTTCGTTTAGACTATTTTCGTAATAGATAAACAGGCCCTAAGTTTTTTTGACGTAGAAAAAATCTGGGTAAGTTTTGGTAAAAAGAGAAACACAAATACATTTTCATGAGCGTTCTCATTTACACGATTTTCGAGTACAGGAACGCTTTTGGGTAAATTTCGGTAACTTTGGGTACGTACAGGAACGCACTTCAATAAAGGGTATAATTTAGACTGTAATTTATTGCTGGCATTCATAGCTCGAACTATATCAAGCAATCAGCATTATGCATACCTTAAGAAGTTTTAGGTTTTTGCATAACAACAGGAATTGTTTAAACTTAAAAATAATACAAATTTATAATTTAACTGTGAATTCAGTAATTTTTTTTTTTTTTGTACTAGTAAGAAATCTTTAATTTTACTGTAATAAAATAACTGAAGTGCTAATTTAAAAATTTTTTTTAAATAGGATGAAGAAAATCTAATGTCATTCCCAAATTGTTCAATCAAGTGATACAATGATCGATTGAATTGAATTCCCAACTTGTCTAGTGAATTCCTAATGATTGCATTCAAGGATTGATAAAATCAAATGAGATAAATTGATTGAATTCCTTATATTTGAATTCGATCAAATGAATTCCTAGCAATAAATTTCTGTAATTGTTTTAATTCGATTTAAAAACAAATCGAATCGCATTTTTAGGGAACTCATTTAAAATAAAATCCAATCTTCAAAACTTTGTATTAACCCAATGCTGTTTTGGAAAATAATAAATAACCTTCATAAAAGTGAATGGTTGCATTTTTGGTGTCCTTGGAACTATAATTTTCAAATTTAAATATCTTTTGTGCATGGGAAAACAACGTCAAATCCTTGGGCGTAATGCTTGATACAAAGCTTAATTTTAATAATCATATTCTCTATATAGTGGACAAAATTATTAGAATAATGTACCCAGTTATAAACAGAAAGTCGGAAATGAATATAGACAATAAAAAACTCATCATCAAATCTATATTCCACCCTATAATGTTTTACTGTGCTCCAGTTTGGTACACGTCTGCAAAATGTCATATAAAAAAACTTCAAGTAGCACAAAATAAGCTACCTAAAATGATATTTAAACTACCATGGCACTATTCCAAGCGACGCCTACATAGTCTCGCTGGCTTCGAACTCGTTCTGGATAAAATCGAAAGATTGACTCTAAATTTTAATGGAAGATGCCAACTCTCACAACACGTACATATCTATGAACTGATCTCATCATAATTTTATCTACTTTAATTTATCTCATTATACCCTACACCACTACGTGGTCAGGGTATTATAAATTTGTGGTGATGTTTGTAATA
Organism: Leucophora obtusa; assembly: GCA_949987735.1. NCBI lineage: Eukaryota > Metazoa > Arthropoda > Insecta > Diptera > Anthomyiidae > Leucophora > Leucophora obtusa. The sequence continues at coordinate 211,762,439 of OX465297.1, forward strand.
CCAAAAAATATTGGTCCTAGACCCACCTTATAATCTACCGATCGGCTCAGAATTTTTTTTATTTCGATTTAACGATGTCCGTCCGTCCGTCTGTCTGTCTGTCCATGCAATCTTGTGCGCACTCTAAAGCCCCCACCCCCGCCTTAAGACCAAAAAAAAATTTTTTTTTTCCAAATAATGCTGTAAGGGACAACACGATAAATTTTGAGATTTTGTGTAGATTCTTGGAATAAAGAAAGAATTGGTTTTGTTTAGGAAACATGACAGATTCTACATTTTTTCAAGAGATAATTCTCAAAATTTTTTTATAATGAGCTTGTTTTTTTAGAATTATTATAAAATTATTAACAATTTTATTCAATTCAACAAATTTTTTGATGCATTTTACTAAAAAACGAGTAAAAAGGTTAAAGTCGGATATGCCGACTATATAATACCCTACACCAGTCTGACTTAAAGCCAACTAATGTTTGCATCCGAAATTTGAATGGGTTAAAACGGACTTGTGTCAAAATTTTCTATAAAATCATAAAAGAGAAAATCGAAAATATAGCCCATATGGGCCTTAGTTCCAAATATGGACCGATCCTGTCTAGAATCAATAAGCTTTTTCCTTGGGACTATCTAAGTCAGAGAACCAAATTTCATTGAAATATATTCAATGCAGTGTGTAACAAAGCCATTTTTAGGGGGACCCTTATATGAGCACTAGGTCTAAACATGGACCGATTTTAACCAAAATCAATAGGCCGTTCTTGGGCCGACATAAGTCGGTGTACCAAATTTCATAAAAATATCTTAATATTTGCGACCTGCAGCGTATAAACAATATAATTTTGGGGGTACCCTTATATGGGCACTAAGTCTAAACAAGGACCGATTTCAACCAAAATCAATAGGCGTCGTCCTTGGGCCGATGTAAGTCGGTGTACCAAATTTCGTCAAAATATCTTAATATGTGCGACCTGTAGAGTGAGCACAAGAATGCATGGATAGACAGACGGACGGACGGACAGACGGACTCGTTACTTTGCAGGAATTTTTCCATTAAGTATGGCACACATACATTTTTATATACATAAGGTCATAAAATGTATAGTATTGTCAGTAAAAACTAAACAAATTAGACAAAGAAATGTAAATGAGGCAAGCAATTTATTTGTATCCAAGTTGATTAAAACCAACAACAAAGAGGCGAGATAACAATAGAGTTGGGGAAACTAGGAGAAAGTAATATAAAAAATACAGATCTAACCAAATCGTTGAAGCCACTCTGCTGCTATATTTTTTTGGTTAGAGGTATTGCAATATTAATTATTTACAAAAAGTAAAAAGCACCACAGCAAATAGAACCACACTTAATTTTTTATAAAAAAAATCCACACACAGCTGTACCTAATTTCCAGTTTATAACAAATTATTTTTTGTTAAATTACAGTTTTTACTTTCATTTTATAACTTGTTATTGTTGTGGGTGCATTTGTCTTTAAATTTTTACCATAATTTCTTTTGTTTACTTACACATTTTATTGTAAAAAATTTACGAAAAACTAAGTTTTGTTAAAATATAGAATAACTTTATCTAATTGTAATTTATGATTTTATAACTTCTTTGATACGCGTTTCGTAGGAAAACTATTTTCGTTCTGCAAATTCTGCAAAGGCGACAATGACAATGTAAGAGTAGAAACACAATAAAAGATACTGGCCATTGGCGATTAATCAATTAAGCCAGGCACATATTTTCAATAAAATTGATTTCCATTTTATTGATTTCTCAATACACGCAGAAAAAAACTGGGGGAATATTATCTAAGTGCTATGTAATTATACAACTACATAATTTTCAAGTTAGTTTTACAAAGTTCTTGTAAAGTAGGCACATTTTTTTGTAAAATATATACAATCCTTGCAAAATATATACATGTGTAGTGGAAAATATCCGAAAAAATGCATATATTTTGCTGGAAAATTGTAAAACTTACTTCGAACTTATGTAGTTGTATAATTACATAGCACTTAGATAAAGTTCCCCCTGTTTTTTTTCTGTGTGTACATACAATCAATGTATTCTGGAATATTTTAATCAATTTATAATTGGTCAATATTCTCTTTTCTTCTCTTTTCATGCATGCTAAAAAATTTCACTTTTATATGTATTCCAGCATCAATTCGCATTAAAAGCCAAATGTACACGCGAGAGAAAATTGCTAGAGATAGAGAAAAAACACCTCTGAATTGCTCTATTGTGAATGATTTAAGCTATTTAGGGTTTCTTTGTGCTCTATCTGTAGCAGTTTTCTCTCGCGTGTACATGTGCATTAATAATAGTTGTTTTTTTAATTTAGAAATTATTTTTATGCTTTTTATGATGGTATTCACCACAAATTATACCAGATATGAATCAGCTGATTTGGACAATATGGCCGACAGAAAATGAACAAAACAAAATACAAAAATTTAAGAAAAACAAAAGATAAAGGAAAATAATCTAAAAAGAAACAGATATTTACAAAAAATGCGCAATACAAAATGTATGGAGATTTTATATTGTTATCTCCCTCTTGACTTCACTTCCATGTAAACAAAACCATACGTTTCGAGAATACTTTTTTGACACCTGTCATTGGTTTCACAACTGGTATTAATATGTGGTATTCACGATTGCGATTTTCACACTATGCACTTGCATTTTCTCAGCCTTGAGTAGTTATGACGGGCAAACTGTGCTTTTTTGCATTGTGCGCAATATAACATCGTAAGTACTCTATAAATTTTTTACAAATAACAAACTTCAAAAAAGTAACATTTTCAATATTAAAAAACAAAAATCCAAATTAATTTGAATTTTTCAATTGATTAACTTTCAATCACAGATTATACACAGATAGGAAACAGTACCCAACAAACAATTCGTTCCGTTTAGGCACCGTTTTCGGTCCGTCATAAACGGAATCCAACTCCGTATACGTACCGTTTTCTGGATCCATATACGGACCAGAAAACGGAACATAAGGAACATCGAAACTGATTCGAATCCGTTGAAAATCCGTCAATGACGGACCGTTTACGGACCGGTATGTCGTGTTAAAAACGGACAAGTCCGTTTAAAGTCCGTCAATGACGGACCGTTTACGGACCGTTATGTCATGTAAAAAACGGACTAATCCGCTGAAAGTCCGTCAATGCCGGACCGTTTCAGGACCGATATGTCGTGTAATAACGGAGTATTTCCTTGTCCATATCCTACCGATTTTTTCAAAAAAAATAGACCATATGTTTATTATTTTCAATACAAAGTACTTTTTTTCTTTTTTATAAATTCATTAATAATTATTATTTATAATTACAATATTTAGCACATCTAGCTCGGTTTACCTATCTATCCAGCGCTTAGGTACTCGGAGTAAAATCCAACATATATATGGAAAAGAGACAATAAATTAGTTATGGTTTAATTGACTGTGTACACGATGCAAATTCTCACATATTATACACAAAACATTGTGAAACATTAAGTTTCATAAATCTTACCTTGTTACTTGATGTTGTTTGATTAATGGTGTGATAGAAAGAATTCCCTCTATTGCATATTCTCCATATATTCCCATTATAATAATATTTGCACCGACTTTACAAAAACTTTTTATTTTGTAAACAAATCCGTATTTAAAGGTACGGAAACGGATACCCAATACGGAGTTAAAACGTATTGTGTTCGAAAATCCATTTATACGGTCCGTTAATGTTCCGTATACGTACAAGCATTGACGGATACGTACCTTACGGACAGTTAACGTGCCGTAAAAGCCGGATTCATAAATCCGTACGTGCCGGAGAGTCCGTTAAAATGTTTCTTGGGTAGATTTCGGCAATATGGCCGATAGAAAAGGAGCAAAATAAAATGCAAAAATTTAAGAAAAACACAAAAAAGAAAACACAAAAGTCTAAAAAGATACAAATATATACAAAAAATGCGCAATACAAAATGTAAGGAGATTATATATGGCTATCTCCCTCTTGACATTCCTACCATGCAAACGAAACCATACGATTTGAGAATACTTTTTTGGCTCTGTCATTGTTAGATGTGCTAATCTGTGCTTTCAATAGAGAGAACGTAATATGAATTAATTTGTAAAGCTAGCCATTATATTCTTTGTAAAAACCAATGATGCCACCTTGATGTCGAACTGTGAATAAAGTCCGTATGACACTAGCTTTATTTTGAATTGAATTTATATTGACAGCAATGTAAATCAAATGGGAGCACTGCATTACCGATATTCATTCAACAGATACTTTTTTAATGAAGTACCCGTCATATGATTTGCAATGATCGTGCAAAAAACTATAATCTATAAACTTGCAAGTTTTATATATGAGACTGCGGATGCATTTCTTTTTTTATATGGAGATTTTACTTTATACTGAAAAAGCTTATTTTCAATACTTGGTGGTCTATATATATTTTTTTGTACAAATATTGCGCAATTATCGCTTCTTTATCATCTTGAAAATTTCGAAAATTACCGAAAAAACATGAAAATTTTACATGTGTCCACACTACTTGCTGCAAGTTCATTTTTAAAATGTCGTCGAAGGCATAGGTTGTCACTAAATATCACTCCAGTATTGCCAAGTATTCAATATTCTAACAAAGCTGGGAAAAAATTTGTTCTTAACAATTTTTTTTTCAAAAACTTTTAAAATTGATATTTTAAATTACCATTAAGATATGCTGTGTTGTGTTCTTTTTTACTTTTTTTTACAAATAAACACAAAATCAGTTGCATTACAACTTTTACTTTACCAAATACTAGTAAATTAATATAAAACAATACTAGGCAACACTGTTTTCTTTATTCTGTAATTTCACTTGCCGCAAGTATCAAAAATCCACTGTCTTCAAAATTTACTTGCAAGTTGAGCCGCAAGTCGTATAAGTGTGATAGTATTAGTGAAAAAGTGTGAGTGTATTGAGTTTTTCGAACTTGCACTTGCATGTGGAAACGGGGGGTTACCAAATACTAGTAAATCAATAGAAAACATTACTAGGCAACACTGTTTTCTTTATTCTGTCATTTCACTTGCCACAAGTGGCAAAAATCCACTGTCTTCAAAATTTACTTGCAAGTTGAGCCGCAAGTCGTATAAGTGTGATAGTATTAGTGAAAAAGTGTGAGTGTATTGAGTTTTTCGAACTTGCACTTGCATGTGGAAACGGGGGCTTAGTAAAAAAACCCGTCACCGCAGTCACTTAATTTTTCTCACTGCAGCGGAGTCTGTAGCCGCAAGGTTGTATTCCCTCTAACAACTCTGTAATTGCGTGTAACAACTCTGTTTTTTAAAACAGAGTCGATCTTCGAAGAAATGGGTGGCAATACTTCATTTTTCGCGGAACGACCAGATATACAAGTCGACGCAAAATAGACAGTGGTAGCTAAGAAAAAATGAGCACCTGCGGCCTAAAGACACATCTACACGGGATAGAAAACTCGCGAGATTTTATGAAAATACAGCTCTATATAAGTCTACGAAATGTTATCCTAAATCATTGACAATTGCTGTCATACACAATTTTTTAATTAGTAACAATTTTCAAAATGTTTTGTAACATTATTGAACATTTCAGTTCTTAAATGCACTTTTTGGTATTAGGAGAAAAAATTATTCTTTGAAATACAAAAATTTTAATAAAAAATTCTTGACAACTATAGATGGTACTTTTACGATAAAAATTGATGCCAGCAATATTAGAGATGATAAATGTAACGCAAACTTTACGAGATTTCTATCCCGTGTAGATGTGCCTTAAGGATTTCGGCTTGAAAGATTTTCTGGCGTTCATGTTAAGAAAGCAAAATATGTTAAAATTTTTTTAGAAACAAAAAGTTTTAAAATTCTAAAGCAGAGAATACACGAAGGAACATTGAGTATGGAACAAAAAATATCAACAAATTTTGTAAACACGAATTGCACGATGTCAACACACATTCACAAAAAAAATGGGAATTTTTTTACGAATGTTCCCTCGTGTATTCTCCGCTTAAGCGATATGTGGAAAATTAAAAAAAGTATCTTTCGAGTTAGCTGCAACTACAATCTTACCTAGTGTCTTCAAATGCAATGAAATGTGCAAAGAAATTTGAAAATAACACACAAAGCAACAATAAAATTATTTTCGTTGTTGTTGTTTTGTGTGTTATTTTCAAATATCTTTGCACATTTCATTGCATTTGAAGCACTGTTGCCAATTTAGCTATTTTCTCGTCAAATCTAGTGATATTTCAACTCGTTTAGCGGGATAAAATATATTTAGCTATTAGTGGGAAAACTAGCGATTTTTTTAAAGACAGTTTTGGTGTTTTCCTAGCTTTTTTTACAATTTATTTCCTTGACAGTATTTTTGAATCATTATTATTTAGCGATTTATCGCTAAATTTTTATGAAATACTTAAAAGTTGGAAAAATTTAGCGATGTATCGACAATTATTTTAGAAAGTTTTAAAAAGTTCGAAAAATATAGCTAATTTTGGGAAATTTTTCGACAGAACCCGAAAAGTTCGTGAAATTTAGCGATTTATCGATTTATAATTTAGCTATATTCTAGTGATTTTTTAGTTTGATTTAGCGATATTTTTAGGAAAAAAGTTGGTAACAGTGATTTGAAGACACTAGGTTACCCGGTGTCTTCAAATGCAATAAATTATATGATATGAAATGTCAAAACCATTGCAGCGAAACGTCAAAATGATATCAATTGCAGAGTGGTGGAGAACACTTGACCATTTCATGGATAAGAAATATCATAGATTTTTCTTCGAAAAACACATTTTATGAAACATTAATGTTTACCGACAAATAGTAAAAAACTAAACACTTTTCCATTCCTTTTTACCAAATTTTTTGTTGTTTTTCTATTACTTACAGTCTCGAATAGCCATGGATTTGTGCGAATATGAAACAAATCACACGTGAAACAACAAAAAATTTTATTTGTTGTTTTTGTTTTGCATGTAATTCATTTCATGTTCGCACAAATCTATGGCTAGTCAAGACTATAAGTTACAAAATTAAAATGAAAACCAAAAGTGACATTTGATCTCTGGCATCATTGCAAGATCCGATGGCATGTCAGCGATATTATGATATTGCAATAAAATTGAAATTGAGTGTCTTCACTTGAGATGAGAGCATTTTGACAATTGCTTGCTATCATTTTATTGCATGTCAAGACACTAGCTGAATCAGCTGATTTGGACAATGTGGCCAACAGAAAATGAGAAAAACGCAAAAATTTAAGAAAAAACAAAAGAAAGCACAATAATCTAAAAAGAGACAGATATATACAAAAAATGCGCAATACAAAAAGTATGATGATTTTATATTATCTCCCTCTTGACTTGACTTCCATGTAAACAAAACCATACGGTTCGAAAAAATTATTTGACACCTGTCATTGGTTTCACATCTGGTATTAATCTGTGTTACAAATATAAGCCGAAACTAGCAGTTTAACACTTGACTTGTATCTCTGGATATATGACATAAATAATGTTGGATTGTGTTATTGAAATACGTCAGCATTTATGCTGTGCGAATGTGTTTTTAAAATTTAAACAAACTTTAAAAAATATAGAATCACTAAAAATAAATGTGGACGAACAGAAATTGGACCTACAAAATGCACACTGTCGTACCGAGATACTCGTAAGCAAATACTTCACAATTTTAGTAGGAACCTTTAGCAATCTTATAGTTGATGTGGAAAATGCTTCCTTTCGTATAGGTATTAAAGATATCAAAATACCAGATATTGTTGGAGATTGCAGGGATTGCGTGAAAATGAATTTGAGCGAGAATGAAGAGTCATCATTAATATGTAGACACTGTGACTCAGCATTGTCTGCGGCACAAAAGTATAGAAAAATTAGAGAATTTCCCTCAGGAGCCATAGATGTTAGTGAATTCTTTTGCCATCATGGCCCTAGCTTCAAAGACGTTTTAGTACCCACTGCTCAGGATCTGTTCTATGGATTTGAATTTATTGTTATAAATAGAGAAGGCATTGAAATGAATACTCGTGAAAAGGAAGGACATATATATTGTAAAAGATGTTTAAAATATCTGGGAGAATCAATGTTCCATGGAAAGGCTGCGAAATTATGGAGTGATTCTATAACATTTAGTTTAAATAATCATCAAGTGGACATATTTAACTTAAAAGGCATATCTACAGTGCAACAGCTTTTATTAAAAGCTATACATGAAACCTCATTACCTTCTCCGGAACCACTTCTAAGGAATATGCATTTCACCAAAGTTTTGCTGGAAGCCTGTTTTCCCAATAGGCAACATCAATATTTACTCGTTCATATACTGGAAAAAAATTTACCCGTTTTAAGAAATTTGGAAGATTCCGAAAAATTTGAGACAATTTCAGATAATCAAAATTTTCATCTGGAATTAAGTCAAGCTTTTAAAATACTTTATCGTCTAATTGCTAGAGAAAATGATGACTTGAATGAGACACCTCTACCTTCGCCTCCATTGTTGGAGTATTGGCAACAAGATATTAACACATTAAAGATGAAAATTTCGCCTTTTCTATTTAGTGCCCTGAATAAAGAATTAAATACTAATATTTTACTGCTGCCGGAAATTTATCGTAACAATACGGATGATTTTTTACTAAGTTATATTTTTTACTAACGCTATCTAAATCAATAATTCTGTTTATATTAATTTTGTACTTAATAAATGCATATTTTAAGATAGATATCGTCGGCTTGCCTGCTAGTAGAACTGTTTTTTTTAACAGGTTTACAAGAGAACGAAAAAAATTTAACTGAAAACCTCCTAAAAAAACATAGCACTACTTGCAGGCAAGAAAAGAGTAAAATTAAGTTTATTCCTACTCTGTAAGATCTGTAAATTTCAATTTAATTTCTGCATTTGGAATTTAATTAAATAAGATGCAGTCGATTAAAAATAATCTCTCAATCATAAAAAGTGTCTTCTAAATTATAGTTAAGAAGAACCTCATTGTACTTAAACACCCTACCTTTCATTTAAAGTCAGTTTTAAATATAAAAAATTTGTTAAGTTTTATACGTTCATGTTATACATATATTATTAAATAATAATTATTACGAGGACAACATAATAAAAAGAATATGTTACAATCGATAAATTCTTAATAGAGTATTAACTCTTTAAGGTACTCACTATCCTGGTGTTTTGGTTTGCAAATTTTGTAATAGCTCTTGCTTAAGAATGTAGTTAAAGTCAAAAAATCTTCACTAAACAAAGGTTGGCGCTTATAACTGCATAACTGCCTTAAGTTATTAGATGTGATTTTTTAAATAGATTTAACAGAATTGACTTGCTATGTTTTCTAGGTTTGAAATTAGTATTTGTTTTTAATTGAAAACAAGTGACAAATTATACAAACACTTGTTTAAATTAGTTATTGAAGAAAAATATTTTTTTGATAAATTTTTTATTTGGCTAATTTACGCAATTGTTTAGTTTGCTCGGACATTGCTATTTCAGCCTGATCGGCTTTATTAATCATTCTATCCAGAGCATCAAGATGAGAAGTCATTTTCTTATTTATATCCAATTTAGCTTGACGAATTTTTTCAGTTGGAATAACCGGTTGAACCTCTTCTTGTTGCATGTCATCCAGAGCATCGAGTGCTTCATTAATATCGGTCGATGTATGAGCTGTGGTATTACGACGCGATGATGTATTTGGTGTGCCATCATTTGGGTGTGTTGAACTTGCGTCCACTGAACCGATACGGCTAAATATATTTGTTAGACTACCACTAGCATTCTGTTTAAAACGATTAATTTTTTGTTGTGTAGACGACAATATGCCGGTAAGTTCATCAAATCTACTGCCCGTATTTTTTAACGATTCATCTTGTTCCTCTAAAATCTATTTTCAATAATATTATTATTGTGACTTTTCTGTAAAGTTTTTTCTTGTTACCTGGGCCTCTGCTGCATCACGTTCATCTTGTTCTTGCTGCAATCTTTCAGCTCTGGCCTTTTCATATTCTTCTTGATCAGGTTTTTCAATGCCCAACAATTCCGCCCTCATACATTCGTATTCATAGGTTCCCTCAGCCATTTTTTCTATTACAATTTATATTTGTTACAAACAGATATTAAATCGATTTTTTCACTTTCACAGATTAGAAATTTAAATAGGACAAAAAAACCCGGTGGTAATAAGCCTAATTGCTATTTAACAATGGTTACTGTTGTTTTTCATTCTAGCGCATGAGCAATAAATAGCGTTTTGTTTTTATACAGGAAGCAATATATTACACAGTTTCCTAGATGTACATTAAAAAGGTATTGCACTATAGTTAATTACCTCCGCGAACGTAAAAATTGACACCAAAGTAGTTAATTAAAAAATTAAATTTTTTAAACTACGACCTGATTACTGAATGTCCAGTTAGCTATTAATTGGGACTTTAACCGACGCATTTGTTGTTCTTTTACATATAACATAAAATGTACAAAATTTTTACCAAAAAATTTGAGTTTTTTTAGGCGTGTTCGTTTACTTACTACTTTTACTATAGCTGGAAAAATTCAATACAAAAAGTAAACAAAACTTTCCAATTGTAGTAAAAGTAGTAAGAATTTCGAGTAAACGAACACGCTGTTTATAAATATACAGTGTGTTCGTTTACTTACTACAAGTTACTACTTTTACTACAGCTGGAAAAATTCAATACAAAAAGTAAACAAAACTTTCCAATAAGAAATTCGAGTAAACGAACACACTGATAATGTTAACTTTATAATATTTTAATCATTTACTTAATTTCTTTTCGATTTCCTTTATTTTAATTTTTTTGTCTCCTTTCACAGCGAGTATTAAAACATGATTTATTTTATTTGGAATAAAAATTAATTGCTGCGTTTTATTTTATTGGGGAGTTTGCATTTAATTTTTTTGTGGTACATTTTTATTTAACTCTAATATTATACATAAATAATATTTCATTTTCACCACAAATCACAAAACTCCAAAATCTAAATAATATTATGATTGTAGTTTAGGCATACCTTTAAAAATGATTTATTGCTGTCATTGGCATTATATTAATCATTACTTCTCTCATATATTTGTATATAGGACTCGGTTAGTGTTATCATTTGTGGCAATATTTCGGTAACATGTAAATCTTGCATTTCATACCACTGACCATTGGCCTTATGTAAAATATGTACCCTAAAAGTACCTTTATTAGGTTCACCATCATGGACTATATTAGCCACTAAATTGTATTTACTATCAGGTAATTTTTCACGATTTGGTATTGATAAAATATCGCCAAAATCTACATTTCTGTAAGAAAATTAATATATTAAATTAAAATTATAAAATTAATTTCATTTTAAAGTACTTACTTTATAGGAAAATTAACAATTGTTGGATTCTTTTCTAAGAAAAATGTATTTTTGGTAAATCGTTTTATGTACAATATTATAAACTGTGGCAGTCGAGTAATTTCAAATCTTTTAAGAAAGTTATCTTTATAGGTTTTATATTCCTTTTCAGTGGTACCATTAAATTTAGCCAACAACTGATAGAGATTAACTTGAGGTATAATATTCTCCCGAAATTCATCAGTAAATAGAGGTGGTGGAGGTAAGTCACATGTAAGATATAAAAAATTAGAATCCTCACTTTTTTCTTGATATTCTTCAGTAGCCAATAGCAATGTTTTTTGAGTGTCATCCAGTTCAACGGGAGGAATTTTCCGTGTAAAAATTTTCATTTCACCCAAAAAGATTTTATTAATAATGGAAGAGTCAGCTCGTTTGTTGCCTTTTAAAGCTCGGTGCAGAGTATGTAAAAACCAGGAAAGAAATTCAATGGGATCTCCTTGCTCGGTAATTTGAAACTTTTTATTTGACCATAAAACCACAGACTGTAACATTTCATGGGGCGATACATGAGCCTTAAAATTTCTTGGATTCCACATTTTACGCATAAGTTCACCAAATCTTTGCACCAAATTAAATATAGAATCTCCAGGAGGACGTTTAATTTTAGCATAATGTTGTTCACGTAGAAAATAGTCTCTTAAGGGTCCAACATGCGAGAGGGCATGTAATACTACATTACAATAATCATTATTTTTAATATTGTTTAAACCAACCACACCAGGCAGATATAAAGTACCGTCTACGGTTCGTGAATATTTTGGGTCAGATTTATCCAAATTACTTATATCCTGTTGCAAAAATGTGGGATTAAGAACATATTTTATGTCGTCCAGTGAGGAATCAATAATTTCATAATTATCAGGAAGACAGTAGAATCTTAATGTTTGTAAATTTAAGAAAACATGATGTGCTTCCGCTACAGAATGGGTGTAGGCATGTGTATTTGTTCCTCTGCCCTGAAAGTACTTACCACATACCAAGCAGGCGTACACGTTTATACGTGTCAGCGATATGGAACACAATTTTTCAAAATCAAAATCTAATAAAGGACGATTGATGGTGTCCAGGTAAGGACATACTCGATACTTGGGATTAAATGCAGAAGGTGTTTCTAATTCTATATTAAAAGTTTTAAATTATTTTCTTTAATCATTTTTGTTGACTCTTGGCAACTTACCATCTTCATTTGTGTTTGCCGAATCAATTTTGGCCTTTTTTCCTACGGGTTCTTGAAAATTATAAAATAAATGTTAAATAATGTTTATACAGATGTTACTTATATTTTAATTACCTTGGGAAGGCATTTTTATTAAAATGTTAACACAAAAATTTCATTTTTCTCGAAAAACTACAAATATTTGTTTACTGCACAGACCGTGTTTTATATTAGAGATGGTATAATTTCAATAGTAAGGTTAAAGCAGGCATTTATGTTTATCGATATTTATTGGGTTCAAGCCAGAGATGATAAATGGGATTTTCGAAATAGTACCAACTAGAGTTGTGAAATTTCGATACTTTTTGAGTACTCAATACTTTTCAATTGAGTACTCGATACTACTCAATACTTTTAACGGTTTTTTTAATTTAAAAATAAAAATGTTGTGAATTCGTATTTATTACGAAAAATAATAACAATTTATATACAAATGTTAAATAACTATTGTTACTTACATTTTAATTAATTTAAAACGTTTTAAATAAATTAATGAAATAATTTTTCCAAAAATCCGTTACAAATTTCTTTGTTTCACAAATAGAGTTGTATTTTCAGAGTTGTATTTTTAGAGTACTATTTTTAGAGTTGTATTTTCATACGAAAAATACTCATTTCTACGGGAAATTGCATCTTTAAAAGTATTGAGTAGTTCCGTTTTAGTATTGAGTACTCAAAAAAACAGTCAGTATGGAGTACTCAGTACCGGAATACTCAATACTTTTACAACTCTAGTACCAACCTCTTTAAAAAAAATAGTACCCTCACCAAAATAACAAAATTTTTATTTTTTATTATAAATTAAGAAAAAACGTACATATATAAAAGTTCTTTTGTAGAATTAAATAAAATTCAAAATATAATATAGATGTTAAAGCTGGATTCACAATGCTGGAGTATTCCAGTCTGCAACTTGCAAAGTACATTTCGTACCTTCTTCGAATTTATATTTTTGTTATTGCATCTAATTTGCAGCGTTGAATATTATTTTAGCGGCCCAATCTCATTTTTAAAGCCGGATTTACAATTCTCTATTCTGCAGAGTGGAGTGTACTAAAATGAAGATGGCGTGATACACAAAATATGTAAGTGTAAGCGAAAAAGAAATAAACAAAATCCACTCAGCAGAGCGGAGTACTGCAGCACTATGAATTCAGCTTAAGGTTAAAAGCGGGGCAAAAATTGTCTAATTTCAAGCTTTTTGAAATGTATGCTTTTATAGTTACAAAAAACAGGGCATTCCAAATTCAAATTTTTTGTTTTATTTCCCATTTTGCTTTATTGTTGTAATTACAAAGGAAAATGTTCCAAGATATCATTGGCCTATTGGTGTTGTAAAAACGAAATATTTTGTAAATAAAACTCGCTAGACTTTATAAAAATGCAGCACTGTATAAGTCTACAAAATGTAATCTCTAGACCATTGAAAATTGCTGTCAAAAATAATTTCTGTAGTTAGCAACTATTTTTAAGATGTCTAATAACATTATTGAACATTTCAGTTTATTAAATGCACCTTTTGGTATTTGAAGAAAAAATTATTCTTTAAAATACAACAATTTAGAAAAACAAATACTTGAAAACTAGTGATGGCACTTTTACGATATAAATTAGCGCCAACTATATTAGAGATGACAAATTTAGCGCAAATTCTACTAGATTTCTATCCGTGTAGATGTGCCTTTAACTCATATACCATGGGCCACATGCGGCCTTTGCTGAATTTTGTGCGGCCCTTGAAATTGAATTTTTTATCAAAAAACTTTTTCCTTAATATTTTATTTTGCAATTTTTTTAAGTTTTTTATTTCGAAAATTTTTAGATAAAAATTAGGGCCAATTTTATAGTCGGGACTAAGATCGCTTTGAAAATTGCTTACTTAAAAGATATTTAAAGGAACACTCGATCTTACCCTTATGGCTATTTTAGTTAGAAAATTGTTATTTTAGTAACAATTTTCTAATTAAAATTCAGAAGTATTTAAGATAAAAGTCGATCTTAGTTCGGACTATAAAACTGGCGTTTAATTCTTTACAGAATAAATTCAACTTCTTTTACGAAACAAATCGACATTCAGAAATACATGACAAACTATGATTTCATAAATATAAAAAACATGATATTTTGCATTAAAAAAAAACTTTATCACGTTTGTCAAGTTTTATTTTTGTTTTTCATCATATTTGTGAAGCTTTTTATAAATATGATGGAGGTTTTTCTTCCAGTGTTCGAAATGTTCTTAGCCTAACCCCCCGTTTCCACATGCAAGTAAATGGTTGCAAGTTGAGAATACGTATTATCAGCGAAAATTTCGAAAATTACCGAAAAAGCATGAAAATTTTACATGTGTCCACACTACTTGCTGCAAGTTCATTTTTAAAATGTCGTCGAAGGCATAGGTTGTCACTAAATAGCACTCCAGTATTGCCAAGTATTCAATATTCTAACAAAGCTGGGAAAAAATTTGTTCTTAACAATTTTTTTTTTCAAAAACTTTTAAAATTGATATTTTAAATTACCATTAAGATATGCCGTTGTGTTCTTTTTTACTTTTTTTTTTACAAATAAATACAAAATCAGTTGCATTACAACTTTTACTTTACCAAATACTAGTAAATTAATAGAAAACAATACTAGGCAACACTGTTTTCTTTATTCTGTCATTTCACTTGCCGCAAGTATCAAAAATCCACTGTCTTCAAAATTTACTTCAAGTTGAGCCGCAAGTCGTATAAGTGTGATAGTATTAGTGAAAAAGTGTGAGAGTATTGATTTTTACGAACTTGCACTTGCATGTGGAAACGGGGGGTAACAATGAAAAACAAGAGCTAGATTTTTAAAATTATTTTACTTTTCAATATAATCTCCTGAAACTTCAATACATTTAGTCCAACGATTTGCCAGCAATTCTATCCCTTGATTAAAATAATTTTCCTGAAGCTCTTCAAAATGATCGTTTACAGCTGCCATTGCATTTTCATAACACGTTTGCCAGTAAGGAATTTTTTATTAGATTTGGGAACAGGTAGAAGTCAGGGGGAGCTAAATCAGGAAAATAAGGTGGGTGATCAAGCAATTCGTACTTCAATTCGTTGAATTTTGCATTGTCAAGACACTCTTGTGTGATGGTGCAAATGTAAATTTGATAATAATGCGGCACCCATCTTGCAGAAAGGTTTTTCATATGTAATTCTTGATGCAAAATAAAATGTACTCGATCATTTGAGATGTCTAACGAAATGAAATTTAACATGTGTTCATACGACGGATGGAAGTTTCCATTATACAAAGCCTTTTGCTGTTTATACAATCTATGGTTTATACCGCCATCTCTATGTCAGCCTAAGAACATTTCGTACTGCCCCCCGTATTCAGTAAAATTTGTAGCTAATTTTAGCAAATGGTTTTTAAATTACAGTTTACAACAATTAGGCAATTCACAAGGGGTGTACTATATTTTGTATCGTCCTAACAAAAAACGGAGTTGTTAAAATTTTTATTTGACTTTAACAACGATTTTCTATTGGGTTTTCCAACTGTTAGCACACTCAAACATAGGACACTAAACATACGTAAAAATGTTGTAACGTGCTATTCTCAAATATTGTATTTTTTGAATTTAAATTCTAACAACTCTGTTTTCTGTTAGGACGATACAACAAATAGTACACCCCTTGTAAAAAATCTTAATTTTATTAAAATTTAGGACCGGTTAATAATTTTTTTCTACTAATTTCATTATACTGTAAATCAGTAGACTTGAGTTGCTAAAATTAGCAAAATATATCGAAGGGGGCAAAATAGTCAAATTTCCAATAATAATATGATAATATTCATTAGCCATTACAGACCCTGCCTTTCGGTATGGATTTGAATTAGCGGCAAGTAAAAATTACTCGTATAAAGGAAACATTTTTTCCATAACTTTTTATTTTGATTTTTTTGTTGAAATTTTTATATGAAAAGTTTGTTTTAATTATTTTGAATACGATTTTTTAAAATATTTTTTTTTTTTATTTTTAATAAAAAAGAAATTTAATACTAAATTATAAGCATATTTTCAAATTAATAACCAACCACAAATAAATGTTTATAAAGGGTGCTCCAACCATAATGCACGATGTTAATTGTGAGTCACACCTTAACGTCAAGTTTTTTGCCCAACATAATTTGACATTTCTTTGTTTCAGTGTTTGACAAATTCAACCACGGAGAGGTTCACAATTAAGCAGCGCCTTAAGATTGTTGAAGCCTTTTACGAAAATGGGCGTTCAAATCAAAATGCATTTTGTGCATTTCTTTGGTCAGCATAATCGACCAAATGTGTCCACGATCGGGAAAATTGTGCGCAAATTTCAACAAACAAGGTCTGTAGGAAATGTGAAAACACCTGTGCATGCTCGCCCAGTTCGTTCTGCGGAAAACATTCTAGTTGTTCGCGTTAGTGTGTCAGAAGAGCCGTCAACCTCGACTTGTCATCGGTGTTCGCTATCGCGAGATGATAAGGGACTTCTTGTGGCCAGAAATTGAGGATATGGACCTAGACGATATGTGGTTCCAACAGGATGGTGCCATTTGCCACACAGCCAACGAAACAATGGCTCTTTTGCGCCAGAAATTTAATGGCCTTGTTATCTCACGTTGTGGCGATGTTAATTGGCCGCCACGATCATGTGATTTGACACCGTTGGACTTCTTTCTTTGGGGATATTTAAAAGAAAAAGTGTAGGTACGGCAATAAGCCAAGAACAATTTAAGAGCTAAAGGATGAGATAATTCGGCACAATAACGACAGTGAACCTCAATTATGTCTCAGAGTCATTGAAAATATTCAACATCGGATAGAGGTATGCCACCGAAGCCGTGGCGAGCAGTTGGCCGATATTTTGTTTCACGCATAATTATCATAGATCCTTCTATCATAATAAAAAATATTAAGATAATTCTGTGAAAACTTTTTGTTTTATTTACAATTAACATCATGCGTTTTGGTTGGACCACCCTTTATATTAATTATTTTACAATACATTTTTGTTAATAAAGCACACGGACAAATCAAATAAAAATATAACGGATAATGACTTTATAACATTAATTGAATAATACATTAGTATAATTTGTGTTTAAATTTTTAAAAATTTTGAAAAATTAAATTTATTGTAACTATTTTTAAGTAAACACTAGAAAATATATACATTTTACTACAGTGGGAGAATTATCTGCATGACATTAATGAAATTTGCATTAAAATAACGAAGTTGCACTGGAACTCGTTCATTGAAACTTTTCATTGAATTAATGGAATTTTTCATAAAATGTAAAAAATTTCATTTCATTTATTAAAACCTTCATGTACTCAATGAAAAATTTTCATTAAAACTGGATTCATTAAATATATATTTATGAAATTTTTCATTTACTTTGTGAAGAAAACTTCATTAGTTTACTGAAAATTTTCATTAAAACTCGTCCAGCAAAATTCTCTCTGTGTACTATTCCAATTCTATAAAAATAAGTTAACTTTATTTTTTTCCTCGATAAGATAAATTAGAATTTGTGGAGTTCCTTTGCAAATATTTTTGCATTCTGCATTTGTTGAATCCATTTAAATTTATTTTTAAAATTTTTATAGTAAAACAAAATTTTAAACTTTTTATTTAATATTCATTCGTTTGTCCATTTGTGCCATAGATAAGTAGTTAAAATTTTAAAATAAATGTGAAGTTTATTTTTAGAAAATAACTTTTTTAATAACAAGTTAAAATAAAAACAAATTTGAATAATATATAAAAACATTTACAACACTTTTCATGTGATTGTGTTTTTTCACAGTTAAAGTAGAATGAAGGGAAGGGGAGGGAAAATTATATAAATTCATATATTAAATCATGTTTAAAATTTAAAAATTCTAATATGGATTAACAGCTGCTAGACCCACTCTGCCGGCTGAACGAGAAAATACCGGTTCGGCATAACTATGTCTATAACCCTTAGGCATATTTGAAATGCCTTTACCCTGAACTACAGGAGCACCAATACCACTGCCACCACTGCTGGGTGAGGATCCTTTAGAAAGTGCAGAGGGCGGAGGATATTGATCATCGACAGTTCTGTGACGTTCCATAGAACGTTCTGATCGATGATGATGAGTTCTTTCTGAACCAGAACGAATGTCGGGTGAATAGTCTCGTCTGTTATATTCACGAGAACGATCACGTATGCGTTGTTCCTCGGGACGGTGGTGTTCAAGCGGCGGACGATATCTTGGTTGATCGCGATAATCGTTATTATCAATTCTGCTTCTAGTTTCGGTTCGTTTACCAGAAGTTTCACGTGATCGATTACTGTGTCCATGTAAATCAGATTTTGTAGCAGCTACTGCTTTGTTTGATCTCACACCATGTTCAACCCACTGATCACGAGATCTGGAACGTGATCTAAATTCTGGTGGTGGATCGTCATATAAATGTTCTTCATCACTCCAATTATTATAACCTCTTGGTTTTTGCGGCTCTGGAGTTTGTATTCCTGATCGTTGACGTGATTTATATTCTGGACCATCTTTTTCATCATTTAAATCATGACGACTTCCCGAATGTTCCATAGCCCGACATTTATCTTTTGTCTCTTTAAAACGCTCTTTATTGGATGAACCTGTATAATCTGATCGTCCCTGTTTCGGATAATTGTAATTATATTCACGATCTTCTTCAGGGTGTGAATTGGGTTTGCTACGTTGGCTCAGTTTACTATGTAATGGTTCTTTTGATCTTGGTAGATTTACATCAGCATTACTATCATATGATTTATAACGCATGGCAGTAGATTTCATCATTTTCTCCATACTTTCAATGTAAGGAATACTTTCCGGTTCCCGATAGGGATTACGATCTTTGCTATGAGAAAGTTGTTCCCTATCGCGTTCGCGTTCTCGGGAATGATGTCTAATAGCTTTAACATCTCGTACGTCTCTTATATCTCGTGCATCCTGAACATCTCTAGATCTTGCTCCTGATCTTTCAGCAGTACGATGACTTAGTTCTGATTGATCAGGTGAATGATTTTCACGATGATAGGGGGTATACTTGTTGGAACCTAATTTTTGTTGTTCAAACGGTAAATCAGCTGGATCCACATAACGATGTTTTCCTCCATATCTTTGTACTTCATCGGTAGCATAACTTTTTGGATGTGGTAGTGGCTTGGATTTTGTGGAGTATTCCATAAATTTTTGTTTGTCTGTTAAATTTTCCTTTCTATAACTCGAGTGAGACGGTCCGTGTGCAGGAGCATGGCTAGTGGGGTGATTATCATCAAATACATCTAAACTGTTATTTGATTTGTACTTATAACGTTGATCGACCTCATCCTTCAACAACATATTCTTCTTCATCATAACAGCAATATCATTTGATTTATCCGTGTCCTCTATTTTAGATCTTTCTCTAGCCTTTTCTTCCAATTTATGATGATTATAGGCATATTGTTCACTTTGCAAGACACGATTGATTTTGGAATCATAATTTGAGGGACGAACTATAATTGGCTTAATTTCATCTTCCCGAGTCCAAGATGAAGATGAGGGAGTTTTGGATCTAGTATCTCGTTCGGCAGACGGCAGTTTGTCACGTGGTGTATATGGCTTTGCGGGCAAATCACGTAAATAACTATCGTCTCGAGGGTGTACGGCATTTTTGCGCGACAAATTCATATGAAGTTGATTAATAGGTGCTTGACGTTCCAAAGATATCTGTGAAGGCTTTAAAGCTATAACTGAGTTATCGGCCTCATTGCTCCAATGCTCATCATCTGTAAAAAGTTATTCGGATTTAGTAAAAAAATGTACTCTACTTTCAACTTATTTAACTAATCTTACCACTTGAAGTATTTAGATCCTGTCGTTCTGGACTAGGGGCCAAATCAGATCCTATGCCCGAGGACCCTCTTGATGACACTTGCTTGTTACTGTTGTTGGGTAAGTTTTGTGTTACTTCAGTTTTTGAGCCAGGTCTATTATTACCCACAATAAGTTGATTACGACAGCGTCTTAGCTCAATAGCTGTTAAGTTTCCTTTTGATCTGTGAACGGTATCATAATCACGAGGAGGTAATAGCAAAGGTGGCCCATTACCATTTAACTTAGCTCTTAACTCTGCTGCCAACGAATCGAAGAGTTCATTGTTTGGCAGCGGTTGTTGTGGAATCGGCAAAGGCTTCAGAGCGGATGGTGACCTAGATATGGGAGAATTACCACTGATTTCTTCGCTACATTCAGATTCCCGTGTACTATTTCCCGTGTCACTTCCCATTGATGCAACAAATCGTTTCGATGACGATTCTACATTTTGGTGTCTTAATTTTGAATGTTTTTGATGATGATCATCGTAATGTTGTGGATCTTTCTTATTATTAATTTCTTCGTTGTGTATCGATGTTTGTTTAGCAGATGTGGATGGCATTCCAGGTATAATTCCTAATCTGTTGGATGTCACAAACAATGAATATTTTTTTTATTATAAACCATAGGTCAAACAAGTTATTCGGCGTAGTTTTAAAAAACAATACGGAATTCCTTCAATTTGCGAAATCGCAAAATCAATTACGATATACAAAATAATTTAAGATATCAAGTCTTAATTAACGATACATAATTCCTATATAATCTCGTCTGGTATTATAAAGTCCTGAGACTGCCATGTCCAGTTCTCTCTAAAAAGTACTTGTTTTATTAAAGGCAGAATTACTTATACGTTACGTGACAAATCATCTGATAACATTTGCCTTAATGAATAAAAAAGAGACAAACAATTTTCTAAACTCTTTTACTTCGTTCTATTCTCTATAATGAGATACTATACGTTACGTATAAGTAATTCTACTTTAACTCTTAGTTCGCCTAATGCGGCGTTCACATATAAGTGTTTAACTCGATTTGACATGTTTAAGCGTTAAACATGTTTAAATGAGATGTTTTACAGTACATTTTTTCTACCCTTAAACACGCTCAATTATCGTGTTTAATTTTTAAACACATTGTTAAACACGATAAGTTTGATATCAATTGGTGTTGAATGACAAGTTTGAAGCAGACGAAGACACAACAAGAAAAATAAAAAAATTAAAATTGAATAAAATAAACTAAATTTAAATAAAAACCAGTTAAAAAGTGTTTTTTTCTTATTAAAGTGATAGATGAAGAAAACAATTAATTAGACTTTGCTTCCGGTGAACGAAAAATCCAAAAACAGCCTTAACTAAAAATTGAAAAATCTTGTTTCCGACTGGGGCGGATAATGTTATTTCACTTTTTATAGCAATTAATTTTTTCGAGATGTTTAACTTAAACACTTTATTTTTAAGTGTGAAGTGATATGTTTAACTTTTACATAAACATGTTTAACAATCGTACTGTGAACGTAGTATAATTGTTTAAAACAAAACACATTTTTTTGTTTGTAGCCATTAATCTAAAAATAATTTTGACCAAATACTTTTCCGAATCAATGAATTTACAACAACATATTTTATGATTTTTATTGCATATTTTTGCATACTTTTCATTAAATTGCATATTTTCTTTAGATTTCTAAAAAAA
This sequence comes from Leucophora obtusa, assembly GCA_949987735.1. Classification (NCBI taxonomy): domain Eukaryota; kingdom Metazoa; phylum Arthropoda; class Insecta; order Diptera; family Anthomyiidae; genus Leucophora; species Leucophora obtusa. The sequence continues at coordinate 211,784,734 of OX465297.1, forward strand.
ATTAAAAGTAAGATTTAATGAAAAATAATAATTTGCAAAACTTAACGCAGCACATAACTACACTGATAGAATTTTCGTTCATACTATTAATGAATTGATTTCATTAATCTGAATCCACTGATTTAATGAAAAAATTTCATTGAGTTAATGAAAAATTCATTAATATTATGAATTTTTTTATTATACTGAAACGCTAGGGTTGCAAAGTGAAATTATTTAAATATAAAAGTCCAAATAATGACATCATTTTGTTTTGGCTATTTAGATCAATCGGTAACGCGATAATGTTTACATTCTGGTGATTGCGTTTTCAAGTCGACTTCAGGGAGATGTCAAAAACGTTATAAAAACGAAAAAGAAATATATGTACAAATAAAAATTAATAAAATAAAAATAAATAAAAAAAGTAACGCAAAACAAATATATTTTTTTCAATTAGTTTTCATTTAATGAATAAGTTTCATTGATCTAATGAACGCGTTCTTTGGGGACTTTTCAATGAAAAAAATCATTGGATTAATGAACAAATTCATTAATACTATGCACAAAATTCTATCAGTGTAGAAGGAAAACATCAAGTTGTCATCTAGGTACTTAGACATTTATATTGGATTTAATATTTAACCAAACGCTCCCGAGTAATAAATATGACTTTTAAAAATCGATAAATTTAAAGTGCATTTTTTGATTTGAAGCGTTTATTTTTGGATTATTAGTGCATATTTATGGGGTTTTAGTTCTTATTTCCATTCAAGTGCATATTTTCTTTTTTAACAGCATATTTTAAGTGCATATATTCGATTTTTTAGTGCATGAAAGTCGCTGCCCAGTTAATGGTCTAAGTACCATTACCAATAATAACCCTACAGTACCCTCAGTTAACAATTAAAATTTAAAAATTTAAATTTATATGGAAAGTTAGTAGAAAAATTAGTAAAACGTCTTGTATATCAAGTTTACTAGTTTTCAGCAATTATTTAGCTGAAATTCCGTTTTCAACAGAAGTTTTAGTTATATTTTTTTAGCACTAAACTAATTTTGAACTAATGTTTTACTAATTTATTTTGCTACAAAAATTGTGCTGATAACCGCAATTATAGCGTAGACGACAACCAGATAAACAAATGTAGATGTCGCAGCTTTCAGCAAACCTTTTGCCGAAATTACCAACTTTTTTGCAAGCACGCTCCTGACTAAAAATTTGCTGGCACAGCAACATTTTTGCTGACTTTACTGACTTTTTTTTTTGAGTGTAGCTCAAACTTTAGGTTATTTTGTTTATTGATAATGGACCTAAGACCAAATTACGAATGTCCAGTTAAAATTTAGCCAACAGTTAAATTAAAATTTTATATCGGAAATACAACAAATGTGTCAGCTGAAGAGCCATATGAAGTCCCAATCAGTTGTTATTTAAGAGCTAGACCGACATCGTATTTAATACAAGGACTTACAGGGGAACTCCCCCTAATAAGAATTCCGATTTCGCTTTAAGTTTGGAAGCATTAAAAAAGTTGTCTCCCTATTCGAAAATGGGAGTTTACTACACAGAGAAAAAAATCATATTTGAATTAATAGGCCCCTTTGTAATCACTGGATTTATTTTGTTTTGTTAAAAAATCCATATTTCGTTTTTTAATTTTCAAAATTTATAATTTTTATCAAAATCTAATACTTATTCGCCGATATAATGTGCAAGAAAATCATTAAATTTTGAAAAATGTTAACACAGGAATTGAAATATGCTAAATCTAAAATGAATTTAAAAAATTAATAAATCCGTTTTGGATTTAGCTTAATTTTATTCCAAAAATTTTCGCAAAATTTTAATTTTTTCATTCCACATTATGTTAGGGAATAAGTGTTAAATTTGGATAAAAATATAAAATTTTGAAAATTAAAAAACAAAATGTGGATTTTTTGACAAAATAAAATAAATCCAGTGATGAAAAAAAGGCCTAATATCTCATTTGTTTATGAAAAAATTGGAATTCAATAGGCGTGTTCGTTTACTTACTACAAGTTACTACTTTTACTACAGCTGGAAAAATTCAATACAAAAAGTAAACAAAACTTTCCAATTGTAGTAAAAGTAGTAAGACTTTCGAGTAAACGAACACACTGAATATGAATCTTATTAAAGTGAATATCATTCTAATTAAAAAATTTTCGTACACTCATAAAAAAGCCCATACAAACAGTTGAAAACTCTACTGAAATAATTGAAAATTTTACCTATATTTGCGTCAGCAGAATTTTCAATGAAGTTGAAAATCATGGACTGCTAAATTTAGGTAAGCTAAAATTTTGACTTCCCGGATCTGACGCTAGACAGGCCCATATTTATTATTGGAGGTATAGGTGGTTTATAAGGATAAACTTGTAGGTACAGAGTGACGAATTTTTGTCCATTTTGCTCTATCTCGCTGAGTTTCCGAGATACATGCTGTTTTACGATTAGATCATAAGAAACTTAAAATATAGCGCAATCTATATGTGATATTGATATCAGAGACACAAAAATATAATAATTAGGAAATAATTGTGGTTTAAATTAGCTGAAAATTTGAAAAGTTAAGAAACACAAATTACTGAAAATAAGGATGGAAAGTTAGTTCAAATACGGATGAAAGTAGTTGTAATGCTAAATTGGATATACAAAAAATATTAGTTTAATCCTAAATTTTTAGACAAAATAACAGAAAAATTAGTTCAATTGAATCAGAACGCGTTTAATAGACTCTTGTACTAACTTCTTTTATGAGTATATTTAAGTGGTTTTTTTCAACATTTAGATTTTGTTTTCGCATTTTAAAAATAACTAGAAACATATTAAAATTAAAAAGAAAACAATCTTAGTTTGAATTCAAAGCTGTTTCTATCTAATTTAATGTTGTTTCTGCTTGATTCTAGTATTTTTTCGACTTTTAATTTCAGTCGAATAAAATTTAAAAATTATTCTATAATCGCATAAAAGTTTATTTAAAAAAAAAAAGGAAGAAAAATAATTTCAGTAACTCTTCCCAAATTCAGAAAAATAAAAATATAATAATTACATATTTAAATTTTCTTCAAATTAGAGAGAACCACACCTGACCTTTCTGGTAAAGTCTGCATTTTATAAAGTTAAGCCTAAATTAGACAGTTGTTTGTGTAGTAATGCGGTTGTAGTTATTTTAACTACAATTGCAGTTAATTAACTTAGAGCAAAATTTTTTAATGTTTTTGACAGCAATTTTTTTAAACAAACTTTAAAAACTACTACATTGTAGTAACATATATTTTATGCAGTTATTTTGAATTTTGTTACAAATACTTCAATTTTCAAGTGTGTATGTGTACGAAGTAAAGAAGAATGTGCGTACGAAGCATTTATTTAGAAATTTCTAGTGAAAGAATATGCAAAGAACATGTTTTCTCTTGTCTTAGTCATAAAACAACGCTAAAGAGTGAAGATGCATAATACGGAAAAGGTTATATATTTTATTGAATTATTAAAATAATAAGGTAAGTTTTTTAATATAAAATATAAATTTATTTACGGGAATATTAAAATATATTGTATTTATTTTCTTTCAGTTCTTTTATATTTTTATCCCTTTCTACTTGGAGAAAAAAAGGAAGTCAAACAATATTTTATCCCTCACAGACGGACATCAAGAACAATAAAAGTGATAAGTGTAATTTTTGATTTCTGAATTTTAAATTTATTACGGAATAAAATTAAGTTAAGAGTATTTACATAGATTTGTTTTTAATTAAATTAATAATTTTTAAAATAATTTCTATTTATGTTATTTTAACTACATTTGCAGTTATTTGTACAGTTTTACAATAATTCGCATGCACGTTGTTTTAATTGCATTTGTAATTGTTTTTACTACAATTGTCAGTTGATTTTTAACAGTTAAAAATAACTTCACATTGCAGTTGATTTAAATGAAAATGTAGTCTACACCTTTTTAACTGCAAATGTAGTTATTTTAACTGTCATTTGCAGTTGATTTTATCTACATAATTCCCTGAGTGTAGGACAACTCGTACATTAATTTACATCTCTTTTGTATGCATTAAACACATAAAAAATGTAAATATATGTAGAAAGAAATTCTGTTGAGAATTGATTTTCCCTCTACGTATACGTCACTCCATCAATTTATTTCATTTGCTAAAGGATTGAATGCATTACTACCTTGAGGATTAGTTATAATTAATAATTATAATAATTATTAATGCATTCCTTTAATATCAACATATAACAAATCGTAATTATTAATTACCACTACATTGCTACATCTGTCAAAACAATAGAGTAGTATTTTGGAAGATTACAAAGCAAACTGTGATAATTTTTTGTTTTTCCTTGCTATTTCAGATGTTTATTAATGCTCCTAGACAAAAACAATACATTCTCATTGAATTTAAGTTAACAAATATATCTAGAAATTCTAAAAAGTCGCAGCCTGATGATAACCTTTTGCCAGATTGAAATCCGGTTAGGTACAAGCCTGCAGCAAATTATTTTTCACAATTTGCTAAATAATTTTTGGGATTTTAGCATATTTGCTTTGATAAAAAATATATATTTTTTAAACGTTTTTGTAACTTTTTACCAATTTTGATTAATCGTATTAAATTATTCGAATTATCCGTTATTTGTGAGCAAAATTGCTCGATTAATCGTTATTTGAATAACCTAATATCTATTGAAGACAGAAAATTTAAAAAAGTTTCTTTCTTTAAAATAATAAGGAAACCATTAAGAATTTCCAATCACAGATTCAAATAAGTATTTAATTAATTCAATTACTGTGATACATCATTATATTTTGGATATTACATACCTCGATTCTAAGTCTTCAAAACGTTTTTGATTTTCAGGACGATTTATTAAAATCTGCAATTGTTGATTTAAAGCCTCTGCAGTAGTCTCCGAATCGCAGCGATATGCATGAACATGTAAAGGACATTTTGTAATTGGATTATAGAGAAGTAAAACGCAAGCTACAATATCATCCGTTTGAACGGAACTAGTTATGGCACTGTGTGGTATAAAATGTTTAGAAGAGCCCTAAAAAACAAGAATTTGTAACAGATTAGTACTTAGCAAAGCTCTATATGTATACAAATTTGTCATTCCAAGCTCTAGTTAGCGCCTTAAAAAACTTACCTGTATTATTTTAATTCCCTTATGTGAAACTTGTAATGTTACTTTAATTGGCTCCTGTGTACGTGATCTATCTATGAGATAGGGTAACACGGAATTTATGACTCGATGTCCACGTAAACCTTTGGCTTCTTCGGCTCCCAAAAACCAAACATAATAGGAGGCTTTTTGGACATCACGCCTTAAACGCAACGCCATTTTTGTTGAGCGGTTAATATAATCGTGGTTGTATTATTTAAAATGCGGTATACAATTCCACTTAAACTGAAAAAGAGAAAGAACATAAAATTAGATTTAAATCTTCAATATAGAAAATATCTTTAAAGCATTTTTAAGGTGTTTTTATGGTTGTAAGATTTTGCTTGTCAGATTATTTTTTTCTTTATATCAATAGCCAGCCATCAATGTTTTGTTTGAGATTAAATAAATGAAGAAAAAAAAAGATTTCTTCTTTTTTTTCCTTAATTTTCAATAAAAAAAAACTAGAAGAATTTTTAAAGACAATAAAATTTTAATTAAGGTTTTACAGTTAATTTTTATTTATAAAGTAACAAGTACTATGTATGTTAGCGAACAACATTTTTAAAGTAGGTATGTAAATTATTTGTAAATGCTTTTGAGCACTTCACATACTACGAGTATTCAAACATATATTAACTTCGTACAAGAGTTTAACTTTAAAGTTTCCAAGATTAAACTCAATTAATTGCCTTAAGTGAAGTTCCAACCTACTATTAAAATATCACCCATATGTGAATGTATAATAAAAATCAGTCATTGAAACACATAAAAATATTTAAAATATATTTAAGATCTGTTTGAAATCTTTTTTTAGGAATAACCAGAGGAAAATGTTATTCGCTGGAACAGTAGTACTAAGTAGATATTTTCAAAAAAAAAATATATATGTACATATACATACGAATATATACATATATGGTAACCCCAATTAATATAATGGGAATTTTATATATCTTTTATTTAAGATGTATGTGCATTATTTGCATAAGATTTTCTTTAATTTAATTACTGCACATTTAATGCAAGAACACAGTAACTACCTACAGAATTCCGCTTATTTTCAGAGAATTCCAACATACACCCCAAACAATGTTATATGGAAAAATTTTATAAAACAACACTCATAATAGAAAAATGTATCATATTTATAAAAAATCTTCATAAATTTCTGTCGTTACAATAATTTAATGAATCGGTTTTTCAAAAATTTTTCTAGTATGATGTGCAAACATTTTGGTCTTAATTATAAACAAAGAAACCCGAAGTCCAGGCTTTTCGATCGAGGAACAGTGGGGGATTTTGGGAAAATTTTGGAAATAAATCTTCCATTTCTTATCTACTGGACCGATTTTAATGACATTTGGTGTGAGGTGTTTTTGAGCTTAAGTTTTAGCTATGGACCTTATGAACCTCTTGGGAATAGCCCCATGAGGTTCATGCGCGGCTCCAGATATTTCCAGAAAAAGGAGAGAAAAATAAGAGAAAAATAAGAGAAAAAGAAGAGAAAAAAGGTTAAAGTGAAAAAATAAAAATTTGTTATCCATAATTAGATGAAATATAAACATTTTTCTTTATTTTCATTTAACCAGTCGTCATTTAAAACACTTCAATGCACATTTTAACTGATAATTTTGATTATAAAACAATTAAAGTTTGTGAAGAAATGTAGTTAAAAGATCTAAATTTTAAATTAGATTTTTATAGAACAATTTCATTTGAAATGTTTCTAATTTCAAATGACAAAAATAAATTTAATTTTTCGCATTTTCTAATAAAAAATTCCGATTTTATTTTTAAATAAAAATAAACGCCCTTCCTATTTAAATTTTCCAAATGTATATTTTTGTTAAATTCGACTTTAGTTAAAAATTTGGGTGGCAGTATGCTTTGACCTAGTTTATTTTTGGAGCATTCTGATTGGTTAATTTATTTTCAACCAAACAAAATGTTTGAAAATGTAAATATTTCTTTAGGATTTTCATGTATATCATATGCTTGAAATAATTTTCAAATGTTAATGCCATGTATTGATCTTTGGAATAAAAAAATGTTTGGATTAAAATTTATTTAGGCCAAAAATAGAACTAAGTTTAGACAATAAAACTGGCCCTTAATGATTGTTTCTAATAAAAATCTTTTTATTGTAAAAGGCTTTTTTATTAGAGGTCCAGTTTTATGGTAAACACTTCTATTTAGTCCTATTTAGAGCGCGTACGGAAACTTTTAAAACGTTTTTAAATTTTTAAACCTTAGGCTCGAACTGAATATTCAGTTAGCTACTAACTGGGACTTTAACTGACATATTTGTTTTTTTAACTTAACTGCACATTCAGTAATCGGTCCTTAATGGTCTAAGAATGAATAAATGGTCGGTAATAAAAACAAAAAACAACCCTTAAATGCATGATCTCTTCGATTTTAACCATTTTTTATATATGATTTCTAAAGGCGTGTACATTTCAAATACAAAAAAAAATTATTTTAAAATAAAAGGTGATTTTTATTGAAAAATATGGTTTTTTGCCAAGTAGCTAAATTGTTTATGAAACAAATTTTGTATTGAAAATTTGTTTTGTAAACCTCCTATAACTTTATAAAACATTTATAAATTTAACCATTAAAATCTAGGAATAAATTTTACTTACAAATTAAAAAAAAATTTTCTATCTTCATTTATTTATTTTATTACCCTATCCTAATTAGAAATCAAGAACACCATTTAAACTATTTTAATTAATGAAGAATGTGACGACATTTTTCTATTTTATGGCAATTGCTACACTTTTCCACCCGATTAATTACACTGTGAGACAAATGGTAGGGGTCAGTGATCGGGAAGGGTTCAAACTACCGGGGAAAGTTATATCGGTAAAAAAGAAGTTATACGTGTCCAGGCGTTTCGCTGGGTCACCCCTAGGAATCGAGATATATCGATTTGACCTTTGGTGGTCTTTTTTAGACATACATAACTCGAGAACCACTAGTGCGATTTTGCTCAAACAATTTTAAAAAAATTAAAAATTACAATTCCTTTAATCTGTTCATATAACGTTTTTCTATATACTCAACAGTTTTGCCGGTAAAAATAAATGTATGAAGAAAAAAATATTTTTTGCCTAAAATATTAAAAAAAAAGTAATAAACAAAAGGTTATTGATTTTTATGGTAGCGGTAACAAACATTTATTTTTACCGGCAAAACTGTTGAGTATATAGAAAAACGTTATATGAACAGATTAAAGGAATTGTAATTTTTAATTTTTTTAAAATTGTTTGAGCAAAATCGGACTAGTGGTTCTCGAGTTATATAAAAAAAAAAGATATATCTCGATTCCTAGGGGTGACCCGGCGAAACGCCGGGACACGTATAACTTGTTTTTGACCGATATAACATTTCCCGTTGGTTTCATCCCATCCCGATTTTGACTGTCGCATAGTGTTATTGATAATTTTCTTGAGAATTTTTTAATATTAACTTAAAAAATCATATAATTTTTACTGTTTTTGTATGTATTTGGGAAAATATTAAATTTATCTGTTCAAAAATTGGGTATCAAGTAATATATCTCAATCTTTCAGGTAGTAAGCCCTATTTGGGGGCTGGCTATATTTATCATGCTAAAAATTTTCTTAAATCCAAAAGTATTAAAAATAGTTTATGTCGGCCAATAGCATGGACTATTTATCATTGACAATTGTTTTAATTTGATTTTCTAATAAATAAAATTTTTTGATGACTACTGAATTTGTGGATTTGAGCACAATTCTACACTTTTGGCAAAAAATGTATTAAATTTCTACGATAGCTATTAAAATCGATTCTTAAATTTTGTGGCATGTATTTTTCTTTGATGTACTATAAATTTTAAACATCAGATAAAACCCATTTTTACTCTGCAGCTCCATATCCTGAAGTATATAGCAACAAGTTTCTATATTTGAAGCCCTCTTTTTTGGGGAAACGTCTTAAGATCGATAATCGGATTAAAGCACATTATTTTTATGTACATATATTATCTAAAAACACGTTCATATCACTTATTTAATAATGCAAAAGAGTATACATAATAAAGAGATTGGGGGACTCTCTATCACTGAGACAGCATTTGTTCTATTATGTGCCTTGGAACAGGAACATACTCAAACCAATATCACCCAGCAAACATGGCAATACGAAGAAGATTCTCCGATCATATCGCCAGGAAGAAAACATTTATTGCCGGCAATATCAATTTCGTATTCCGGAAGTGTTCTCCGCCGGAAACAACTGTTACCCTAAAACAATACTTCCAGGCAATACTAAATCAATAACTCATATAGAAGGGTGATATCGCCAAAGAGTATACACAATAAAGAGATTGGGGGACTCTCTATCACTGAGAAAGCATTTGTTCTATTATGTGCCTTGGAACAGGAACATACTCAAACCAATATCAATTTTTTTGCAACTAACCACCAAACTTTTTTGTATGAAATGTGAATTATAGTTCCTAGATTATAAATTAAAAAAAAAAAACGCACGTAAAGAATTGCAAAATAATAGTGGAATGGGAAGAAAGACTTTGTGGTACAAAAATTTAGTTAAAAGACTTAATCTGCGATTTACATTCGGTAAAAAAGTACATTGATGCTAAAAATTCCCTTTTTGGAATTTTTTCGCGTTTTTTTGCAAACGAATATATTATTGCAAAAATTTCCCTTTTTGCAAATGTTTTTTTTTCGCATTTTTTGCTAATATCTAAATATTTAATTTTAAGATTTGATAGAAGTCATAGTAATTTATGATCTACAGTCAAACCAAAAAACATTAATTTATTTAATTTTAATTTTTTTAACGAGCCAAAAAGGAAGCTATTTTTTAGCTACTAACAATTTTGCATATGTAAGAGCGAGCTAACATTTTTTGGTATAAGAGCCCGATTGAGTGAGCCTTTTTCATCCCTGATTAACCAGTAGGCGTTCGTTCCTCTTCGAAGCCGCATAGTATATTTTCCCATAAAAAATATTGAGAGAGTTGCAAGGCCACTGATAATGCTAATAACACTGCCCCATAAAGGGAGCCCAAACCATGAAAACTGTTGATATTTGTATTACAATTTTGGGCGGCCTAGTAAAAATTGGTTTCACATTGTTTCAAATTAACGGTATATTGAAGAAAAATTAATGCCTTTGAATTAAAGGACAGAATTTACTGGCCAAATTCGCATATTCAATGGCCTTCAAAAACATATTGTTTAATAGAGAAATATATTCAATCAAACCATTTTTGAATGCCAAATGGTCGGTTCTATCGTCCTATTAAATACTCTTGGATTTTCTAAGAAATTCTGGTTGACTAATATTGCCAGTTACCAAGAAGGGTTTACGATCTGAACAATAGGGAAACATTTTTTGAAACCTAATTTTTGATGATATAAGTGCAATATTTTACAACAACTCACCCAAGTATATAGAAAAACTGCAAAAATTTTACAATTGGTTTGATTTTTTCGAATTTTGTATAAATATTAGCTGTGTTTGTGCTACATACTATCAATGTTGGCTTATGTCATTCCCATATAAATTTGACATTAGGCAACGTTTAGTGTTAACTCTCAAAGTTTATAATGCCAAATTTGTATGGGAATGACATAAGCCAACATTGATAGCTTGCCGCACAAACACAGCTATTCTATACAAATTTAAGCATTTATAAATTTATTTTTCAAATGTAAACAAATATATTTGTCATAAAAATATTAGAAACTATTGTATTTTTTATTTAACAAAATATTAAAAACAACAAAAGCTAACAACTGAATTATGCGTCTGTTAATAAAGGTAGAGCAGGCCACACAGGATAATTGATCCATTTCGCATTCCGGCGAAGTCTTCGTACAAAAACAGATTTTGTTCAAAGGCGACCCCAAATGTTTAAATTTTATTTGTTTACAAAAAATAAAAGAAAATCAAGTAAGTACGGATAGTCGTTTTTTTTACAAGTAGTTATAGATATAAAATTGGAAAAAAACAAACCTAATGTTTAAAACAGATTTAAAACAAATCTTTAGCCGCCGCCAGTCAACAGATTGGACCGGCGTGTATTTCTGGGCTGATACTATAGAGCTGACTTTAACCTACCTATTGAACAAAATAAAGTGTCAAACAGTTGTATACAAAACAACAACAACTTTTTGGGTTGACTAATAGTTAACTCTTGAAACTTCAGTATGAAACTCAGCGTTAATATTAAAACATTAAGTTTAAAAAACTTTCAAATAAATTATAAAATAAAAGGTTTTTTTATGATAATTATAGGAAAACAGGGAATTTTATTTGCAATAAACTTTTAAGAACAAAGTATTCGTGACCTTGTGATCATGAGTAATAAGTATTCGATTACTTTGCGTGAGCGTGTCTGAATGTGATTTAACTACCGCGCCCAAATCTAGTAAGATCTAATAATAAAATAACCGTTTTTTTGCCAAAACAAAACGTCGTTTTAACGTTTACTTCCTATTTGAGTTGTATGCCAAAATTAAAATATACATATATAACAAGCCAAATTATAGCGTTCTTTGATTGGTAACTGCATAAAAAATAAAATAATGTTAACATTAACAAAAAATATTAGTTTTAAGCGTGTTTGAGAGACATATATATAACAACAATTTGTTATATATACCATAGATTACATAGATCTCTTACTCTATGACATTTGCTGTCAGTGCACGTAACTCATGAGAATGTGTTGGACCTACGTTCTATCCCTGCAAACATTAAAATACGAAAATGTTTCGCAATCGTATCGCCTGGAAGAAAAACTTTATTGTGGCAATAATCATATTCTTATTGCGGAAGATCCCCATTTCGGGAGTAAATGTACTCTCTATAGCGATACTCCTAAGCAATACGAAAGCGATTCTTCTGAATGATAAATCGGCGATATCGCTACCCAGTGTAGAAACGGTAATGACATATCATTATTTTTTGGACTACCAGTAATAACACCCACCTACCTTCTGCATTATTTTAAAACATATAATAATGAGTTACTGATAATGACTTATTTTTATCATTATTTTAAATAGAAAGTAATTTTATAGATTTTTTTTGGAAATTTTTTGAAATCTATTTTGAGACTCAATATTTTTTCAACACTGGTAAGGATATATGTAACCACATATTTTTTGATTTTTTGACTATTGGCGCGTAAGCTGACTTGTGTGAAAGGTCAATTACGTTTTCATTTATCAAACATTACGTGTCGATATAGCTCAGATGGTAGAGCTATTGACTGGCAACCTGGAGTCGCAGGTTCGATTCCCGCACTAGAAAATTTTATTAAAAAAAATTTTACAATAAAAAAATATTTTTGAATGAGGGGAATGTTTAGTTGATCTCTTATTTTGTTAAATGAATGTTCTTTTAGTTTGACCTAGATCATAAATTAATATCACTTTCTGTTCAAATTATTTTCAAATTAAAGAAATGTGATACAATTTTCACAAATAAATTACAAAGAATAAAATTTTTTGTAAGAATTTGATAAGGCCAGCTACAAAGCCATCATCAGTGTCATTTGCCTTGAATGGGTTAATAATTGATAATTGTCTACTTATGTCACAGTTGAATTCTTTAATTTGAAAATAATTTAAACAGAAAGTGATATTAATTTATGATCTAGAGCCAAACTAAAAGAACATTCATTTAACAAAATATTTTTTTTATAAAACTTATTTTTTTGAAAATCTATTTTTAGACTCATTCTTTTTGTCCATATCTAAAAATATGTAATAACATATTTTTAGATTTTTCGTATGCTGGTGTGTAATCATAACTTATTATTTTTCGCGACATCGCCATACAAAGGTAATACGAAAAGTAACTAGTTACCATTACCAAGTATGTAGTTATATAACCACATATCTGATAATGATTTTCTATACTGGGTAATTTATCACTACAATACACCTTTTTAACTACGCCTTTTTATTTACCTTTACCTTTGTATAAACTATCATTTTCAGAAGATTCTATCGAAAAACTTTTTGAGGGCAGACTTTCTTTGTAAGGTAAGGGTAACGGTATCAAAATTTGTTTGTTTCGCTAAGGGTAAAGGTAACGGTATTTAAGACCGTATGGTTGGTCTCAGATTTTTTGAATTTATTAGACATGTAAATTCAGAATATATTTGTCTATAAAAAACTTTAGATTCTGGGTACTTTTTCCTATAGGCAACCCGTCAATTGTGAAAACTTTTTCCTAAGGCAAAAAAACCCTCAGGTTTAAAGAACTTTTTCCTACAGCAAATTTTCCATATTCAGTGAAATATTTCTATAGAAAAATATTTCGATTCAGAATACACACTTTTTTCTATAGAAAAGCATTAAATTCTGCGGATTTTTTCTGGTAGAAAACTCCTCAGATTGTGTGAATTTTTCCCATAGAAAAAGCCTGCAGATTTTGAGAATTGTTTTCTGTAGAAAATCTCTAGATTAAGAGGGCTTTTTCTTATAGATAACACTACAGATTCAGAGAATTTTTACGTATAGATAGATCTTTTATGTAATGAAAAACTCGCAAATTTTTTTAAGTTTTTATACACATAAGTTCAGAGTACTTTTTCTTGTAGAAAAACCTTAGATTTTGTGGACTTTTTCTTGTAGATAACTCCTCGGATTTTAAAAACCTTTTACTAAAGAAAACCCCTCAGATTCTAAGAAATTTTACCTATAGAAAATTTCTCAGATTCTGCCTTTAAGACTTTAAATTCTGAGAACTAGTTCATATAGAACTTCTTTTATATATGAAATCTTAAGATTAACCATTTGACGACCATACATTTTCTGCCGAAGCGATTTTGAATTTTCATGATCTCTGACCTAATAATAGTTATGCCAAGAAAAATTTACTCCGTTGAACCCCTCCTTACCTCTCATTTCGCTTGCCAAAAATATTTGCCATTTGAAGATCCCGCCGTTCTGGACGAAGCGATTTTTAATATTATTCTATTTTTGTGATCTGCAACTAAATTATAGGTACTTCACTAAAAATTGGCCTCATAGACCCCTTGCTTGCCCTTCATTTCGCTTGTCAAAATTTGTGCTTTTTACCCCCAAAATGAAGAATACTAGTTAACTAACTTCGAGGGCTCGCAAGGGGAAAGTGGCACCAGGTAGGGGTTTACCGCCTACTACACTTTTGTTGCCTCAACCCTCCTAAACAAATCACCTTTAGACATATTTACTCTATCTTTTGCCTATTGTCGTCATTTTTTCTTATAAATAACACTACAGATTCAGAGAACTTTTTTTAAATTTTTTAGACCATTAAATTTAGAATACTTTTTTCTGTAGAAAACATATGTTCTGTGGTAGAAAACCTTTAGATTATGGAGATTTTTTTCTTTAAGTAACCCCTCAGGTTGTGAACACCTTTTCCCTTAGATTCTGAGAACTTTTTCCTATAGAAGAGCGACTCACCTTACATGGATAGAAAAAAAGTGCCCCCTCAAAATAAACCTTGGTTTGTTTTATGATAATTCCAAAAATATTTCGGGTCTAGGTCTAGTCTAGTTTTGGTTTTTGTAATAAATTTGCATCTTAGCTGAAGGAAACATACTCAATATGGGTATCATATGAAAGGCTTTTTAGGGGCGCGTCCAGCGGTATATATAACATGTTCAAGCATATCCTGACATGTCCTATTTTCAAGAATATTCTATAAAAAAACAAATTTTCGACTCTTATATACAGAGATACAGTGGTGGAAAATATAATAGAAACGATTCAAGTTTTTTCTAGTTCTATTCTCGTTGCCTTTATTTTTAAAGATTTTAGTGCCTAAATTTGCCCCGAAAGGCGAGGAGATGGTTCAGAAAATTGTACAGAAAAAATTATGTATCGTCTGTAGGAGTTGTTATTTTCAGTCAAATATTCTATTTTTAGATTTCTATTTTTGAAAAAACAATTTAAATAGTTTCGTAATTCTAATATTTTCGGTTTTCTTTTTTGTTAAAATTATTTCAATTCAAATTACAAGAAATTCTTTACTCATTTTACTTTACTTTACACACAAACATAGCCAATAAAAATATGAACGTGTGTGTTGTTGTGTATGGTGTAGTGTTTTGAAAATTAAACAAAAAAAAAAAAACTTTCAGATATGAAAACACAAACCATACACAAACCACAAAATCGTTTTTTTTACGTTTTGTCAGTTAAAAATTAATGATTGTTTTAATAGACTTTTTAATTATTTTTATGTCTTTTGTGGATTGCTTAAACAATATTTTAAAATAAATAGCAAATTTTACCTGACGCTGTTGGTTTCTGATATCAATCCATTGTCAAATTATTACCTCTTCTTAATACCAAAGAAATAAGAAATTTTAGAATCACATTCCTTTTCCATGGTAAACTTAATATCAGGACTAAATTCATTTAATGCTATTAACATATTTTCAATTGCATTTTCAGAAATGACACAAAATAGATCATCCACATATTTAGTCATTATCTTCGGCTTAACATCAAGTTTTCCAATACAAGTGTCTAATAATTCCTCCATAACTATATCAGCCACAATGGGAGAAGCAGGGGATCCCATTAGGAGTCCTTTCTGATATAAATACCCTACGGCAAATTTTAACAAACTGTCACCGAACTGGCCCCTTTATATGAAATAGAGTGGTCACTTTTACATGGCGTTGTCATAGGAGGGGGGAATTGACCCCTTGTGACATGTCACAAGACAAATCCCAGGACAGGTCCCTGAACTTTGTTTTTTATGAGAGTTCAGTAAAACTAATTAAAGTATTGAGGGTTTTTAGTATAGTGTTAAATGAAGATAACTAAAATCCTTGTTTAAATCAGTGTTTTAACTAAAAATTTGTTAAAAATTAGTCAAATCGATTTGAAACCCGTTTGACAGATTTTTCTACTGACGTATTTTTTTAAGGAGGGACATGACATTCGCGGCAGAGAAAACAGACCTTTTTTTTAAAATTCATAACTCAGTCAAAAACAAACATTTATCCAAATATTTTTATTATTGTAGAGAATTGAACAAATTACAAGAAAAAAAATTCAAAAAAATATATTTTTCACTCCAACATGGTTTTATAGAGCTCCAAACTGGCGGCAGAGAAAAAAACGGGGCCTCGTGGTTGCAGCGCTGGGAGTCGCAAAAATTGTCCGATCTGGAAAAAAAATGACTTTTTTAAATCTTAACAAAATTGGTTATCGTATGACACGAGCTTTTTTTTCAATTTTTGGTGATGTTCCAAATTTGAAAGTGTGTTTTTTCGAAAAAAATATTGACTTTAAAAATTCATAAAAAATCGAAAAAAAAATTAAAAAAAAGGTCGTGTCATACGATAGCGAATCAAGTTTAAAAAAATACAAAAAAAAAAAAAATTTCGTCAAAAAATGAACCCGCTAGTTCCGCAACCAGTACGAAAAATATGGTTTCGAGATAAACGCGTTCAAAGTTTGTGTATATACCAGCTGCCGTACGTAAAATTAAAAATGCGCTCTCACTAATCCGGCTGTAACTTTTGAACCTGTTGGAATTTTTACATGAAATTTTTTTTCTTAGAATCTTAAGAATATTTACTAAAATACAAAATTATAAAAAAAAGTCGATTTCAAAAAACGGGCAATGTCATGTCCCCCCTTAAGTGTGGGTGAGAACTGGCTGTACTGACGGTCAGTCTTTTTTGAGACTTAAGTATACTCTTCGATTAATAAAGACCTAAGGTTTATAAACTTTCATGAAATTCAAAAATTTTCCTTTCTATTAATTTATATTCAGTTTAAAACAAAATTAGGTACAGAGCAGCCATTTAAATAAAACCTAAATAAATCATGTTGAAGGAAGAATCCTTGGTTGTTATTGAATTTACCTAAAAAAATCTATCATTAATATTGGGTAACCCTTTAATAAATACGAAAGTTGCTCTCAAAAATATTGAGTAGAAAAAGAAACCTTTTCCAAATAAATGTAATATCAAAGGTTTTTTTTTTTAATATGATAAGATAAGAAATATTATTAGAGCGAAAATATGAAAGACACAAAATTAAACGACAACACAAATCTGCTAATAAATGCTAGTAACTTTTATACATTTGAACGGAAAACAACAAAATAATGGACGAAACTGATCTATCTTTTTTCAAAAGTGGTAAAAATAACAAACAAAAACATGACAAAGCGGATGCCACATGCACTACCAACACCTCCAAGAACCTTCAAAATGCATTTGACGAACAAATTCCGCATCACCCGGCAACCGAGAAAAAAGTCATCTATTCTCGACCCACCGAGGAAGATGAATACAACTGTGATAATCCTAAGGCGGGCATAGCATTAATATTTAACCACAAAGACGTTAAGGGACAAAAACAAAGGGCGGGTACAGAACAGGATCGAGATGCCATGGAGCGTACACTTTTAAATTACGGTTACGATGTAAGAGTATTTAATGATCTTACTTTCGCAGAGTTAAGCGAAACAATGAAATCAAGTAAGTACCTAAATTACAATAAAATATGATTTCCCATACAAAATATTTTGCATGCAATATCGATAGTAAATTGTAATTACTGTGTAGTGATATTCAAAAATGAAAAACACCTCACTAGAAGGTTGTGTTATCTAGCTACGTATATTATAAATACAAAACCGATAAACTATAAATTACAGTGAATGACAAAAATTTTGCCGGTAAAATATAAAGTGTCAGAATTCAAGACAAATCTTTGACGTGTATATTTTGGGACTAAAGCTGCCTACACATCAAGGAACATTCGTCACAAAATGCCCATTTTTTTGACGAATGTTCATTCGTGTCATCAATGTATCGTGTTGACATTCGTGTTATCAAATTTTTCTGATATTTTTTGTTTCCAAACTCAAAGTTTCATCGTGTATGTAAATGTTACTATTTTTGCTGTGTTAGTTCATTTCGGTGTTAACTTTATTTTAAAATCGCTAAACACAAAGAAAAATTTTTTTATGTTTAAGGCACAGGCATTTCAAGTCTGGTGACCATTTCTAGATGAGAATAATTCAAGAATTAAGGAAATTTTGTGGGATTTACAAAAACATGCAGTTTGTATAAATCCGATCAGTACTTGCTAAATTTTATTATGCAATTTGATAAAAGGTCGACATCTCAAATTTTTTATTGAAAGCCACGCCCACTTAAAACAAGTGACAAAATAAAAAAAAACAGAAATTACGTTAAAATTCTGCACAATATTCTTTCGGGGCGAATTTAGCCACTATTTTGATCTTTAAAAATAAAGGCAACGAGAATAAAATTAGTAAAAACTTGAATCGTTCCTATTAAATTTGCCACCACTGTATATTTACAAGAACTTCCGACCCCTTATTATTATAAAATTAGATTCCACCAACAAAGTTTTTTTTTGTATATTGATTAAAAATAATTTTATTTTAGTTGCCCAAGAAGATCATAGCCACAATGATTGTCTAATGGTGGTAGTAATGTCCCATGGAATGGAGGGTAAAGTATATGCACGTGATATGGCATATCCGGTAGAACGTTTATGGAATCCATTTTTGGGAGAAAATTGTAAAAGTCTAATAAATAAGCCGAAATTATTTTTCATACAGGTAAGTAAACAATTAAACAATGGGGGATTCATTTAATGTCTTATAGTGTAAACATTGAGGGTATTCACAGTTTAAAAGCTAATGTGCTACCGTTGTGAAATAGCAAGATTTTTGAAGTTTAACCTATAGAAAATTGTCAAATTTACGACAAATGCTAATTTAGTATTTAATATAGTACGAACTGTGAATTATATTGTATTTTAATAAACTTAATTTAAATTTGTTTGAAAATCGTAGTTCTGACTATGAAACTGGCCCTATGTTTCAAACAGAGCTTTGAAGAATTAATTCCTTAATTAAATTTTTCAATTCTGAATTAAAAATTCGATGAATTAATTCACTAAGCACCATATATTGAATGGAATTAATTCATATTTGCTTTCGTTCGATATATTTTGTTACGAATTAATTCAATTGCAATAGTTCTTTTTATTAAATCAAATGAATTAATTCACCGGTGAACGCGTTCAATTTTATAAATCGAACGAAAAAAAAGTGAATTAATTCCTTACTGAATTAATTCACCACTGAATTCATTCAATTTCATTTTCATTCAGTGAATTAAAAAAAAATAAAATTACATTCAGTGAATTAAAAAAAAATAAGTTCACTGAATTGAAAAAAAATAAAATAAGTTCACTTGAAAAAAAAAAATAAAATAAGTTCACTGAACTCAAAGCCTGTTTTCTGCCGTTCAGTAGAAGAAAACAATAATGTACAAATAAAAGTTTTAAATAAGCAATTTTACAGCGTGTGCTAGTAACAAATTAGAAACCGGATGCTGTTTATCAACCTACATGATTCAAAAATAAAGCCTTTTACTATTAAAAATAAAAACTTTACAGATATAGATAAATTTTGAAAAAAATATAACTATTAATTTTTCAAACTAGTTATTTAAAACTTTTATTTGTACATTATTGTTTTCTTCTACTGAACGGCAGAAAACAGGCTTTGAATTCAGTGAACTTATTTAATTTTTTTTTAATTCAGTGAACTTATTTTATTTTTTTTCAATTCAGTGAACTTATTATCTTTTTTTAATTCACTGAATGTAATTTTATTTTTTTTAATTCACTGAATGAAAATAAAATTGAATGAATTCAGTGGTGAATTAATTCAGTGGTGAATTAATTCAGTAAGGAATTAATTCAGTAAGGAATTAATTCAGTAAGGAATTAATTCACTTTTTTTCCCGTTCGATTTATAAAATTGAACGCGTTCACCGGTGAATTAATTCATTTGATTTAATAAAAAGAACTATTGCAATTGAATTAATTCTTTGAATTTGTTGTTTGATGAACGCATTCAGTTGAATGAATTCAGTGAATTACTTAAGAAAAGGAATTCATTCAATTCTAGAGAAAATTGAATTCGATTGGTAGTGAATTCATTCAAAAAGGAATTAATTCTTCAAAGCTCTGGTTTCAAACAATCGCAAATATAAGAAAATAGTAATATTGATTGTTTATCGTGAAATATTATTCTATTTAAGAAAAAAAAACTAATGTACATATTTTGGAAGATATCATCTCAGTATTTAAGAGGAAACGGAAGATAATATTCAACATATGGCAACATTTCTTAAGGAACATCTCTACAAATATTGTGTATTTATACACACTATACCAGTCGATTCATGAATCCCTCAGTATTTCACTTTAAAACTACATAAGATAACCCCACCCGCCATTTTAAAAATTTAATGTGGCCGTAAAGATATCGCGTAAATTAAATGCAATACAATTTTGTCCAAATTGTCTTTTTTGTGTTCTTTTTGTAAATCCGCTTTAAATCCAGTTTTTTTTTAATAAATTGAAGTCGCATTATATCAAAATTGCGTTAAATAGGATCGCGTAAATGGATTACTACCTATAAAGGTGCATGTACACGTGAGAGAAAACTGCTAGAGATAGAGCAAAAAACACCTCTAAATAGCTCTATTGTGAATGATTTAAGCTATTTAGGGTTGCTTTTTGCTGTATTCTAACAGTATTCTCTCGCGTGTACATGTGCCTTAATAATAAAACTGAAAAAACATTCCATTATTTTTGATTTTCGTTCACAGGCTTGTCGTGGTGAAAATCTAGAAAAGGCAGTAACATTCACGGAATTCGCTCCTATGACACGTCAAATCAATGCAAACTCAGAGCCAGAGCAGCCACCCACAATCACGTATGCAATACCAAATACAGCCGACATGTTGGTTATGTATTCCACATTTGAAAGTAGGTTAAATGTATTAAAGTGTAACTGAACTTATGTACATACTCGTACTACTAATCATTTTGAACTAACTATTAAGTGTGTCTTTTGTTTTGTTCTTTTTTTATAATTTGTCTGTTTCTGTTCTTTTTTATTTTGTAGAATACTATTCTTTTCGAAATGTTGAAAATGGTTCTTGGTTTATACAAAGTTTATGTGATGTCTTAAATGAAGCCTCTACTGGAACTGCTCGATCTCATCCCGGTGCTGAGCTGTTGCGTCTGCTAACAGGTGTTAATCGTAAGGTAGCCTATGAATTTCAATCGAATGCCAAATATGAAGCCCTTAATCAAATGAAAGAAATGCCAAATTTTCTATCTACATTAACCAAAACATTTTATTTGCGGGTTAAACGTAACGACAGCTAATTTCTTATTTCATTATTGTTGTTGTTTGTAAGTGAATCATTTTCTTCATAATTAGACAAGAAACTAAATAAAAAAGTAAAAAGAAAACATAAAAAAATATTAATTTCCATTAACTCGCCTCCAAAAAACAAAGAAATTCGTACATCAACATATAAAATTGTTATTTTTGTCTAATTTGACACACGCCTAACGCCGTAGTACTGATTTTGGTCGTACGCTTTATGTTTTGTATTTATTTTGTTTTTAATACACTGATAGAAATAAACCTGTAAAAATATTACAAAAAGCTATTAAAAGTTAGGTTAAAATGACCTAGCAGAAAACACTGCTGAAATTAGCAATTTCTTTGCTAAATACTAGTAAAATAAGAACAGCAAAAATAAAACTGTTAAATTTAAAGAATTTTAGTTATATTTGCGTTAACTTTTTCTTAATTTAAAATGACAAAAATATACTGTAGAATCTGCAGAAAATTTTTCTAAATATTAGTAGACTAAAAATAGCAAAAACTAATTTTTATATCTACACAAGTTTTGTTATGTTTAAGTTAGCAGTCCATCCTGCTAAAATAAACAGAAATATTTGCCAAAAAATAGTAAACTGCTGATTTTAGAAGACTAAGGGTCTGTTCATCTATTACGAAAATTCTCTAAACGATAGCAATTGACAATTACTTTCGTCAAAAATATATGGGAAACAAAAACAAATTTTCGTTACTTTGCTTTCGTTTAGACCATTTTCGTAATACATAAACCGGGGCTAAATTTTTATTTGCATTAAAAAAGATCGAAAAAACTTTAAACATTTTAAAGTTTTTTTTTTAAATTTTTTAGTCTAACAATAAATTTTTTGTTGATTTTACCACGTTTTGTTATTTTATTTTCTATTAAATAAAATTTAACTCAAATATAACTAAAATTCTGTATATTTAACAGTTTTGCTGTTACTTACCTACTTACGAATATTTAGCAATTTGCTAAACCCGCGTAAAAAAGTTTAGAGTAAAGTTTTTGGACTGAATTTAATTAGATTCTGTACCAGATCTCATCAAATATGATCAGATATGGCATATGTGATAATACCTTATGGCAAGATCTGATCAGATCTAGTGCCAAATCTGTTCAAATCTAAAGTGATCGGGACAATTGTGACAGATATGCCTAAATCTGATCAGATCTAATTAAATCTCAGATTTGTCCCCAATTTTGAGATCTAATTAGATCTGGTAAGGTCTGGCCCCAATTTTGAGATCTAATTAGATCTGGTAAGATCTACTGAGATCTGGCCAGATCTGATCTTTTTTACACGGGATAACAGTTTTTTCTGCAATCCCAAGTAAAAAAGTTTTGATATAGTCATATATAATCATATAAAATTTTGTATAATTATATATTGGAACATATATAACAAGATATAATAATATAAAATTTTACGAAATTATATCCTAAATATATAACTATATCTTGTTATATATTGCACGATATATAGCGCAACATAATACAATATCCAATTATATATAGACCTATATATAGTTACATATGCCTCATATAATTATGTATAATTGTATCGAATTATATACCATTACATCTAGTTGGATATGATTATATTATATTTGATACATTTGGATGAGGACAAAATCCGGATAAAATTGTTTCAAACCATATCCTATTCCATCAAATTAGATCTAATTGTGTCAAATTAGATCTAATATGACCAAAATACGATCTAATTTGATACAATTAGATGTTCTCATTTTTCGGATATAATTAGATATAATATCAAAAGTCATATAATTTTTTTAGAGCGTGCTTGCAAAAAATTGGTAATTTCAGCAAAAGTAGTTTGCTGAACATCAGCGAGCTGATTTTTACCAAAAAAAAAAAAAACAGTAATAATATTAATAAACATTTTGTTTATACATTCACTTTTTATCTTTATCTTTACTAAATTTAAATATTTTATTTTGTCTATAATTTAAATCATATTTTATCTTATTGTGTTATATTCTTAGGTATATGTAATCTTTTGGCGTCCTTTTGTTTTATGTATGAAACACAGATACAAAAATCTTCCACGGTTGTATTTTAATATGTCTTAAAATAGTTGCGTTTTTAGTATAATTTTCTTTGTCCGTCTTGGTTGTTGGTCGCACTATTAATGTGTCAAGAGATTTATGTATTTTTTTTATTGCTTAATAGTCCAGATATAAAAAAAATTTAAAGGCCGTTCGCACCTTCGTATGTTTCTTCAGAATTTTGAAAATATTTCGAAATTTTTTTTCATTAATCTTAATAAAATTTGAGGGTGGCCTGTTAAAAAAAATATATATCTAAATAAGAAATAGGCTATTACACAAATAACTCTGTAATATAATTTACCACAAATGCACATTTAAGTAGGGACTACTGTATATATATATTATTTTTTTATAACTTTCGCTTGTAACAAATATAACGACCAATTCAAACCAAGTCGCATAATTGACATAATGTTAAAAGAAATGTTTTAAAACGAACTTGTTTAAAGAATTTTACAAGTACAAACCACTATTTATAAAAATACACCTTGCTTGAATTAATTAAGAAAAGCCCTAAGCAAAATTTTTTAATATTGGTGTGATGGATTTCTGTTGTTTTACCTAATTTTTTTGCAATAACAACAAAAACAATAACAACAAAAACAAACTAAATCAGTCGAATTTGAGACCGTTCAATTAACAAATTTTATTTCTCAGTTTTGATCTAACCTAGTGTACAATTGGAGTCCGAAAGGATTCATAAGAGCCATTAGATCAGCTATATGAGGGTGATTTTTGGTGTCCGACCGAACTCATTTTTTTAGGGCGAACCCTTTAATATTTGAATATAAAGCAAGATTTTGATTGTTTTCAATAACAAAATAATATAAAAATTAAAAATTATTGGTTAGTAACAGATAGAAACAAAAAGATTACAATTTCAAGCAAAGGTTCAAAATCCAAATATTTTTTGCTCGTAAAACAAAAATTAAGTTAAAATTGTGAATTTTCATATCCCAGTGTAGAAACGGTAATGACCAGAGAAGAAAAAATTGCCGTTTTTGCTTTTTATTGCTTGTTTTACTCATATTTGTTTCTTTTTGCTTTTTTTGGATTTTCCGTTTTTTAGCTTTAAAATAGCTTTTTCTTAAGATTTTTGAGCTTTTAATTGCTTTTTTTAAGACTTTTTGCTCAAAAATAATTTTTTGCTCACAAAAAAATATTTGTTCTCTTAACTTTGAATTAAAAACTAAAAAAAAACTGTTGTTTTTTCAGTTTTACTTTTTTCTTGCTTTTTTACAATATTTTTTTGTTTTACACAACGTCTGTCTTCTCTGGTAATAACATATCATTATTTTTTGGACCACTAGTAATGAATCCGATTTACTTTCTACATTCTTTTAAAACATGTGATTCATTAACTAATAACTATTTACTTTTTCCATTATATCAAAATAAAAAAGAATACGTTAACAATAATTTTCATCATTATTTTAAACATAAAGCAATGTTCTTGATTTTTTTGTAAATTTTCTTTAAATCTATATTTTGTCAACATCACATATTTTTTGATTTTTTGTATGTTGGCGAGTAAGCCGACTTGTGCGCAGCGGGTCAATTATGTTTTTATTTATCAAATATACATGTCCAGATAGCTCAGATGGTAGAGCTACCGATTGGTAATCTGGAGTTCCAGGTTCAATACCAGCACGAACAAATTTTATTAAAAAAAAAATTTACAATAAAAAAATATTTTTTTGTTAAAACTTATTTTATTTTAAACCTATTTGTAGACTCATTGGTTTTGTCAATACTGGTAAGCACATAGGTAACGACATATTTTTTGATTTTTCGTATGTTTTTGTGTAACCATAACTTATTATTTTGCTCGGCATTCGCCATACAATAATAAATGTAATAAAACTAGTTATCGTTATTTAACTACATACCTGGTAATGATTTTCTACACTGGGATGTTACTATGAAAAATTTAAGAGCTAAATATTAGTTTATATAACATCACCGAACATCACTTTTTGGCCGAACTCCGAAGCCGAATACTCGGTCGGACACTATTGATTTTCTTTATAGCTTGATTTTCTGAGCGCATTTAATTCATAAAATACTCCAAGTATGAGCATTATTTAAAAATTTTGATTTTTCTAATCCATTTGTGAGTTATTTATGATTTCAAATTGAGTCATTTATGAGTATTGAAAAATTTTTCAAAATGTAATATATATGGCTCTAAAATTTGAGCACTTATGAATATGATTATACTTCAGTCTTTTATGAGCCATAATTTCTGAGCGTTGAGAAATAAATTGGCTGGGAACCATTAAAAGCAAAAATTGTTACTTAAGACTTTTTCAAATTAAGGTTCAGAATTATGGCAAAAGTACTAAAGACAAGTCGTCAGTATTTTATAATAATACCAAAAACAATTAAATAAATAAAAAACCAACAAGTTTTCCTTGAACTGTTATACTAAGGGTAATCACAATATATATTTTAAATACCACTATCACTGTTATTAAAAAGAAGTTAATAAAAAAACATGTAGGTAAAAATGTTTACAATGTTATATAAGTGTGTAAGTGTGTATGCAGAACATTGGGATTGTTTTAAGCCAACATAATCGAATATTGATTGAAAATACATTTGAACACAGATATCTCTAGCAGATGGAGTGTTAACAAACAATCGACACATATTTTATATTCGCAATAAAGAAAAACTAAGAGATAGACAAGTTGAAGCGATGATAGAAAAAAATACCAACAATAATCTTACATAAATAGATTTGTGGTCCATTCATCATTCATCACAAATAAAGTGAAAAAAACAACAGCCAATTGGCTAAAACATCAGATAAAAATAAGTCGTTAACTTTGTTCGTTGGTTAGTTTTGGGTTTGGTGTTAATTAATTTGATTTTAAGAGTTTGAACGTTGCAGTAAGTATTAAGTTATTTTTGGTCACAGCCTTCGATAAAAAGTGTGAAATGCCATTGAGGTTTTCTACTGCTGCAGATTTGGTGTGGAGTTTGAATTGTTTTTTCTTCTTTTAGCTTGATTTTGATAAACATATGAACATGAATTTATTTAACTTTCACTATTCGAAAATGTATAGCGACAAAGAAGATTAAGTTGAATCGCCGCGGCGCACTTTTGCATCGAGATCTCAACTGTTTGTTAGCTATTTACTTGTTCCCAAGAGTCAGTCATCGATGTGTGAGTACGAACGAATATGTAAAGCTTATGAGGCAGGGAGTCTTAAACAGTATATTAGCAAGATGGTGTAAGGTGGCAAGCAAACTCCGAAGTCTTTTGGAGTTAAAATTGTCCCTTAAAATGTTTACTAAATGCACTCTCATAACAATTCCGTTGTGACAACCGATTTTTTTTTCAACCTAATTAACTTGACGAACCTACTACACTTTTACGAGGTTGTGGCACTCTGATGAAAATTGTAAATAAGCTTACAAGCAGAGCTTTGACGAATTAATTCGTTTTTAAATGACTTCACTACCAATTGAATTCAATTTTCTTTAGACTTGAATGAATTCCTTTTTTGAGCAATTCACTGAATGAGTTCAAATGAACACGTTTAATAAAAAACAAATTCAAAGAATTAATTCACTCGTGAACACGCTCAAATTTATAATTAGAATGGATAAAAAATGAATTAATTCCTTACTGAATTAATTCAGTACTGAATTCATTCAATTTTATTTCCCTTTAGTGAATTAAAAAAAAAAAAACAAAAAAATATCACGATCAGTGAATAAAAAAAAAGTACTTTCACTAAACTGAAAAACAACAATTACATTCACTCAATTCAAAAGCTGGTTTTTGCCACTCAACACTCACAGTGGCGATTACGGCTTTCGATTTGTGGGGGGGGGGGTGGAATTTCAAAATTTTGTTTATTACTCACACGTCGCATATACCATAACCTAGAGGGTTACTATATCAATGGAAACTTTTCTAATTAACCACCTGTTAACCCATTTAAGCTCACTTGTGACTACCTTTGTATTGTGGAAATATACATGTTACATTTTCCAAAAATAAAAAAAAAAATTGAATGAATTCGATACGTGATGGAGGGAATAAAAAATTGGTGTAGAAAATTACACCGTTTCTCGATTGTTCTGAAGAAATAGGTCCCAATTGGGTTTCAAATTTAAGGTATTTCAAAGATCTATCTAATAAAGAATATTTAACAGTTTTTAAACAAAGAAATTTCAAACAACTTTTACTGCCAAAATATCACCTTAGGCCAATATATTTAATACCGAGTTTTTTTTTAGTTTTGTCCTCTCTTTCACATATCTAAATTTAATCGAAATCTGGGGGAACCCACAAACAGACTAGCCTTGCGAAATTTTTATTAATGTGAAACAAATTAATTTCCAATAAATTAAAATCATTTATAATGGTAATGGTCACTATAGTAAACATTTCCTCAACAGAGCCACAATTTGTACGTTATTTAAAAATAAAAGTTTAGGAAACCCTGTCAGCAATCGCTCTTTCGCTTTCTACTTATAGTAAATATAAAATAGTCATCAGACAAGTAAGTACAAGTACAACAAGTTGTATTGCTGCTGCTGATATATTGTTGCTGTTGATGTTGTTGCTGTTGAAGTTAATAGCAAGAAGGTAAGCAAGGGGCGGTTTACAATCATACAACCAGCAACAAGTGGAATTGTTCAATATTGCTACAGGTGTGTACAGTTAGGCTGGTTGTGGTATTCATGAAAAATAAATAAAAAAAAAAAAATTATTGTAGAAAAGCGATCATCTCAAGTTTTTGTACCAAATTAGCGAAAGTCAAATATGTATGCACTAACAAAAAAATTAATAAAATACTTCAACAAAAAATTGAATACTCATCCAAAAAATAACATTTTCGAAATTGTTTTTTAAAGGTGAAGATTTTTTATATTTTGAAAGACTTCATCTTACTTTACTTGAGCAAAATTGTAAATTGTATGGGTAAATTAATAGCAAACAATATAGAAATAATAATAGACATATGTAGGTATGATATGAGTAAGTACTACTTCAAATATGAGCTTGGTATGTGGGTTGATTGCCCCATTAACCGATTCAAATTTGTTACTGTTATTTGTCATTTATTCAAAAATTTAGACATTTTACTTGTTTATGTATGAATACATAATAATACCGTTAATAATTTTGGATTCCAATGAACTAAATTCAAACATTTGATAAAGTTTTAGAAATAAAATCAAACGAATGCGGAACTTAAATTAAAGTTTAAAGATTTTTAGTGAATTTTTTTTTAAAAATTATTTTTATTATTTATATTGAAATGGTTGATACTAGAAAAAAACTGTTTCCTAATCCTGAGACATAGGATAATATATAAGATTTTAGGATACTGTTGATTGGATGATACCAATTTATTTTTGAAAAAATTCGATCTGCTATTTTTTCTTTTTTTTCATAAAACATTTTATTTTTAGGTTTCTGTTTGTCTAGATTTATATAAATAATATAGGAGTAAAATTAGTTTTTAATAGTGTTTACCACCACAGAGAAAATACTAATAAAAGAATCTTTTTTTAAATTTATCTATGGTAGGGGTAAGTCTGGACAGTCGGCATAAAGTTCTTTCTTACGAGTACAAGAACAGATAATGTACACGCAGAAGAAAAATATAATTGCAATATGATCACGGCTACAAAACTATGTTCCCTACTGCCATACATGTTTGTGACAATAAAATTATTAATGTATTATACTTTATAAATTATTTGGTTAAAAACTTTTTTTCGGTTGTCATATTATTCTCTCGTCTACAATTATATATTATCTGGACAATCATATTCCTCTCTTCGAATTACAATCATATTAAGTGTGTTTGTTTACATGACTAGCTTTACCATTTTTACTAGTTTTACTCAAAAATCCGTTCGAGTACAAAAAAAAAAAAAAACGAGTAAAAAGGTTAAAGTCGGGCATGCCGACTATACAATACCCTACACCAGTCTGGTGTATTGTTTGGATCCGAAATTCGAATGGGTTAAAATGGGGCTTATGTCAAAATTTTCTATAATGTGAGTCAGCGCACCAAATTTCATTAAAATATCTTAATATTTGCGACCTGCAGTTTGTAACCAAGCCAATTTTGGGGGGACCCTTACATGGGCACTAGTTCTAAACATGGACCGATGTTCACCAAAATCAATAGGCTTCGTCCTTGGGCCAACATAGGTCTATGTACCAAATTTCATCAAAATATCTTAATATTTGCGACCTGCAGCGTATAAAAAATATAATTTTGGGGGGACCCTTATATGGACACTAGTTCTAAACATGGACCGATGTTCGCCAAAATCAATACGCTTCGTCCTTGGGCCAACATAGGTCTATGTACCAAATTTCATCAAAATATCTTAATATTTGCGACCTGCAGCGTATAAACAGTATAATTTTGGTAGGACCCTTATATGGGCACTAGGTCTAAACATAGACCGATGTTCACCAAAATCAATAGGCTGCGTTATTGGGCCAATATAGGTCTGTGTACCAAATTTCATCAAAATATCTTAATATTTGCGACCTGCAGCGTATAAACATTATAATTTTGGTGGGACCCTTATATGGGCACTAGGTCTAAACATGGACCGATGTTCACCAAAATCAATAGGCTGCGTTATTGGGCCAATGTAGGTCTGTGTACCAAATTTCATCAAATATCTTAATATTTACGACCTGCAGCGTATAAACAGTATAATTTTGGTAGGACCCTTATATGGGCACTAGGTCTAAACATGGACCGATGTTCACCAAAATCAATAGGCTGCGTTACTGGGCCAATATAGGTCTGTGTACCAAATTTCATCAAAATATCTTAATATTTACGACCTGCAGCGTATAAACAGTATAATTTTGGTAGGACCCTTATATGGGCACTAGGTCTAAACATGGACCGATGTTCACCAAAATCAATAGGCTGCGTTATTGGGCTAACATAGGTCTGTGTACCAAATTTCGTCAAAATATCTTAATATTTACGACCTGCAGCGTATAAACAGTATAATTTTGGTAGGACCCTTATATGGGCACTAGGTCTAAACATGGACCGATGTTCACCAAAATCAAACTTGTTCGTCCTTGGGCCAACATAGGTCTGCGTACCAAATTTCATCAAAATATCTTAATAGTTGCGACCTGTAGAGTGCGCACAAGATTGCATGGACAGACAGACAGACGGACGGACGGACAGACGGACATCGTTAAATCGAAATAAAAAAATTCTGAACCGATCGGTATACTATAAGGTGTGTCTACGACCAATATTTTTTGGTGTTACAAACATCAGCACAAACTTATAATACCCTGACCACATAGTGGTGTAGGGTATAAATAGTAAGAACTAGTAAAAAATTTAAAGGGGAAATTTGACTAGTTTTTAGCTGAAAAATTTCTTCCAGCAAAAACTAGTAATATGTTTTTTTGTTTAGCAAACGATAAAATTGAACACATTTTTATGTGAATCTTTATTAAATTAATTAAATCTTATGATTCGTATTAAAGTTTGCACTCCGCTGACGTTTTTATGCGATTTTCGTAAATATTTTTTGTTAGTTTACTATTCTTACAATTTTTTTTGTAGGATTACTTTTGAATATTTTGACAACTTTTTCAATAATTTTTCTCTTTTACTACTTTTACTACAAATGTAATCGTACAAACATATTAGCTCAGTTTCTTTACTTTTTGGGTAAAGTTCGGTAAAATGAGAGTTAACAAGAAATACTCTCCCGAAATAACAAAAATGCACAAAAGTAAACGAACGCGATAAACCACATTTGAAGCCCGAAAAACAAATGTCAATAGATTTGTGCATTATAGTTCGTTTTGGTGAGCGCTCTTTCTAGTTCTTGTTCAATTTGTTGTAAAAATATAGATAGCTTTTCTAGTTAAACCCCTTTTTAAATCAAAAATTTAATAAAAATTTCCTTTTTAGGCATTTCTATTTACAAAAAGAAATACATAGTTTATTAAATTTGGAAAAGATTTTAATATTAAACAAAAGCTTCGATTTATTTACATATTTAGCTCTTTAACACAAAATTGTCGGTAATTTTATGGAGTTGTAAAATCACCGATAGGCTTTTGCAACTATTATACTAATTTTTGTAAATGATAAACATATTTTCTGAATGAATGAAATGATCGATTGAACAAAAAGTGCTATTAGTTGGAACTAGGTCTTTGGTTCAAATCAGTGAAGAGTTCAATTGAACTAGTTGCACCCAACTGATGATATAACAGCTGATTAAAACAATTTACCCAAATTAACACGAAAAAAAAGTCTGGGCTTCCTCGTGCAAGAAGAACAAGAATATTACTCTCTCAAGACAGCTCTCATTTACCCAATTGTGTAGTAAGAAAACGCTTTTTGTGACCGTCTTAAGACTATTTTTAAGACTGAGAGTTATAACTTTTCATACAAAACAACAATAAAATTCAAAAAATTCAAATATTATTTGTAAATGTTATGATTTTATAGATACCAGGTCTTAATTGTTTTGAAGTTTTCAAACAAAATTTTTAATAAATATAATTTATTATGACTTTGCAACAACAAATACATGGGGAATACATTTATAACTAAGAGTCACAGACTTTTCGTAGGAATAGGCACCCAAATCTGTTTTATTACTTATAATTCCGAGTCAGTACTAATTATTTTTGTTAGACCAAGTCGTTGTTGTAGGCAGTCTAGCTTACGCGCGACTATTTATTTAATTATAAAAATAATGTAATATTGTTAACTAAATATTTTTTAATCACTAATCAATATAAGTATGAGTAAGCCTAATTATTTAAAAACTTGTAACCACTTATTTTTTAACTGCTTATCAGCATACGAATAACTGCTTATTTTGGTAACTACTTATTTTTATATTTATACCCTACACCACTACGTGGTCAGGATATTATAAGTTTGTGCTGATGTTTGTAACACCAAAAAATATTGGTCCTAGGCCCACCTTATAGTATACCGATCGGCTCAGAATTTTTATTTCGATTTAATGATGTCCGTCCGTCTGTCTGTCTGTCTGTCTGTCTGTCTGTCCATGCATTCTTGTGAACACTCTACAGGTCGCAAATATTAAGACATTTTGATGAAATTTGGTACACCGACTTATGTCGGCCCAAGGACGACGCCTATTCATTTTTGTTGAAATCGGTCCATGTTTAGACCTAGTGCCCATATAAGGGTCCCCCCAAAAATTGGCTTGGTTACACGCTGCATGTCGCAAATATGAAGATATTTCAATGACATTTGGTTCGTTGACTCACATGGTCCCAAGGAAAAGCCTATTGATTCTAAATAGGATCGGTCCATATTTGTATATGGGCTATATTTTCGATTTTATGGGCTATATTTTCGATTTTCTCTTCTTTCATGATTTTATAGAAAATTTTGACACAAGTCTGTTTTAACCCATTCAAATTTCGGATCCAAACATTAGTTGGCTTTAAAACAGACTGGTGTAGGGTATTATATAGTCGGCATGCCCCACTTTAACTTTTTTACTCGTTTTATAATGCAGACAACTACTTACAGAAGCGACCTTGTCGAATAAAAATAATGATATCGCGCCCATCTCTAATGGCAATATAGAGACATTTTAACAATTAAAAATACTTTGATTAATTGACACATAAACTAACTACTAACGAGTCTTTAGGTGAGACGGAACTGCGGCGGTCTGGTGATTCCATTGTGTTTGTTAAATTTTTCAATTAAAATGTTTTCTTCTTCTCCCTCCTGTAAATCGGATAAAAAAAAGTTTTTTATGTTTTTGAATAAAGATTTGTCCACAAAAAAAAAACAATTAAAATTTTTAAAATACTCTCATCATTTACCGTCTAGGATTCATATCGTATTTTATCAAATTTTCATCTCTGTTTACCAATATTTTCACTAGAGGGTGCTAAAAGGCAAAAACAATTACAAAAATTTCTTAACAAAGCATTGGCAACCGCTCAATAGCATATGCTCTGCGCTCTAGGTGATGGAGATTATGGTTAATGGCAATCTTAATGTTAATTATCTAAAGACTTACTAATTTCTAGGTGATCGTTGTAGAACTCATTCTACGGGAGACTTGTTTATCTGCAAAGTTTGGTTGAAAAATGCTCAGCGGATTTATGACGTGTCCTTAATGAGTTAAATAGCTGCCAAACACGAACTTAATGACGATCATCCTCATAATTAGGCACAAGTCAATTAACAGATAGTAGATGACCGTACGGACATAGTTAATTTTCAGTCCAAAAAGTGATAACAAAATAATAAGCTTTAATACATGTTGGCTGTCACATACACGAACTTTTTGAAAAAATCAGGATCGGACACTTTACTTTTCCCAAAACCCGTTTTCCAAACTTTCCAGATCAACACGTCTGCCGTAGAATGAGTTCTACAACGATCACTAAGAAATTAGTAAGTCTTTAGATAATTAACAAAAAAATTTCATTTAACCATAATCTCCATCACCTTGTAGAGCGCAGAGCATATTGCTATTCAGCGGTTGCCCTTTAAAACGAACCTTCCAGCATCTAAAATAATGTTAGCTAATGGACGAGCTATATTGCAGTTATTTTAATTCCAATTCCAGTTCAAAATTACTGCAATTGAGCTGAATAGGCAGCCTTACCAACCGCTAATAAATAACATAAATATGAATTTAATATTTTATATAATTATCGCATTAAGAACCTACTTAGGACCAATACCTATTCTGCATTGTAAGCATAGAATTCTAAGCAGCTTACCAAATATTTGTGTTATCAAGTGGCGCCAATATACAAGGAATTAAGTTACGTAGTAGTCTTTAAAATAATTGTAATAAAAGTATTTGCAGGAGCTGAATAGTTTAAAATTAATTTAATAAACAATAAACTGTTATTCGTTTAACAAGTATATAAAATATTTGTTATCCACTTACACTTTCTAATCACAGATAAAAACTAATCAAAAAATTAAAAATTTTTTAAAAACGGGATTTAATAAAAACTGTCTGGGATATGGTGAAATTTTCAATTTAATACCATTAATAACTACTAAATAAATATTAATTTCATTGCAATTTTAACAAATACAAAAATAAACACCAAAATTTATGTGATACACCTAATATATGGAGTAGTATGCATATTAACTTATGACATTGTATTCCATAAACCAGTTTAGATTAAAGCGCCAGCCATGGTTTTTTGTTTAACTGTAAACTCCATAAAATAAGTCAAACTTTTTCTAATGTCTACTGTGGACATTAACATTAGTTAGGTAAATGTTATTAAATTGTATACTAACTTGGTTATTTTAATTAAAATATTTGTCTGTCTGTACTTTGCACAGCAATTCCAAATGAAAGTGACTTTTTATTTATTTCAATTTTGTGTGATTTTTTTTTGGCGTGTGTGTATTTTGACAATTGCCAACAAATAAAATAAAACAACTTAATATAAAACTAGATTACTTTCATTCAATGAATTAAAATTAAGAAAAAAAAAACCAACAACCAACACAATTTCACACATAATTATTCAATTTGCATTTAGTTTCTTCTTTGGAGTCAGATTTTTACTCCGCACCAAGGAGACATGTTGATCTACTTTTACCACATAAAAAACTCGTTAGAAATAGATAAAATTAACATCTTAAAAGTAGTATTGAATTTAAGAAGAGGGAATTTAAATAAAAGTGATTTTAAAATACATAATTAATTTGGCAGTTGAATGTTATTTGGACGAAATTAATTGAGGTGATTAAAACTATGATCATTTCAATTAATGTTCTCTAAACAATAAGTTAATTATGGTTCTTAAAAACGAAAGCTTTTCAGACACTTTTAATAAGCAGAGGGTTGCTTATTAACTACTTTTGTTGTCTGAAAGTTCAAATATAACACAGTTTTAATATTATTCATTCTTGTGTAACAGAGTTTGTTTTACATACTTTAAGGGCAATTAACACGTTGAAAAATCGCCATACGTATCTAACTCTTAAGGAAATAATTGCCAAGAAAAAATAAAATAACTCCCAAAAATCACCATACAAATTGGCAGTTACTTTATAGTGAAATAACTCCCAAATCGTGGGGAATTTTTTCATTTTTTTTTTTTTTAATATTTAATTATTTCATTTATGGGTTATTTCATTAAAATACTTAAAGGGCAACTCACATGTTGATCACCCATATCTACGGCGCAGTGAAAAGCTCCTAATGAAATAAATTTAAAAAAAAAAAAAATTATTTTGCTTTTTTTGGAAATTATTTAATTTTTCGAGTACCCAATTTCATCAGAAATTTTTCAAATTTGATGAAAAAGCTTCAATTATTTAATGAATTTAGTTTTAATGAAAGTTTTTTATTGAGTGTATGAAAATTTTAATCAATTAAAAAAATTTTTTTACAAAATTTTATGAAAAATTCCATCAGTTCAATGAAAATATTCAATGAACGAGTTCCAGTGAAAGTATTGGTTTTATTCAAAAATTCCTTAATACCCCAGTGTAAAAAATCTTTACCAGATTTGTAGTTATATAACTACATACCTGGTAATGGTAACTAGTTACTTTTATTATTACATTTCTTATAACTTTGTTATGGCGATGTTGCGCAAAATAATGAGTTATGGTTACACACCAGTATACGAAAAATCAAAAAATATGTCATTACCTATGTGCTTACCAGTATTGACAAAAATAATGAGCCTAAAAATAGGTTTTCAAAAAAATAATATTTATAAAAAAAATATTTTTTTATTGTAAAATTTTCTTTAATAAAATTTGCTCTTGCCGGGAATCGACCTGGGACTCCAGATTGCCAGTCGATAGCTCTACCATGTGAGCTATCTAGACATTTTATATTTGGCAGATAAAAATATAATTGACCTGCAGCGTACAAGTACAAGCTTACTCGCCAACATACAAAAAATCAAAAAATATGTGGTTAGATATATCCTTACCAGAGTTGAAAAAATATTGAGTCTAAAAACAGATTTAAAAAAATTTTACAAAAAAATCTAAAACATTACTTTATGTTTGAAATAATAATAAAAATAAGTCATTATTGGTAACGCATTATATTTTATTTTGAAATAATGGAAAAAGGAACTAGTTATTAGTAATTCATTATTATATGTTTTAAAATAAGACAGTAAATAAGTCGGTGTCATTACTGGTAGTCGAAAAAATAATGATATGTCATTACCGTTATCATATAGATAAATTCTATACGTGCACAATAGACCGTACCACCTTACAGGAAAAAAAAGTGCGCCATACACCTTCAAATATAAAGTATTTTTGGAAGGCAATTCCAAGAAAAAAATTATTCTTTTTTGCCGAACGTAGGGGTTGCCTTTTTTTAATTTTTCGTTATAGCTTCGGCATTTGAAGTCGGATTTTAAAGTGTGATATATCGATTTTTTTGCCTCGAGGAGACCAGTGTTTTGCTATAAAGGAAAAATCCATTGAAAACAAATTTAAAAAGGCGACTCCTACGTTCGGCAACCAATAAAATAAAAAAATTTCTGCTGGGTTTATGGAAAACCCTCCTTAGCAAAAGTTTAATGCTTTTATGCGAGCTTTAATCCTCTGACATTAGGGTGGTAGCACTGAGATCTGGTGGGTACTACCAGAACGGGATACTTGAGGTCAATGGCCCTTAGAGCAAATTGGTCTCCTCGAGAGAAAAACATCGATATATCATATTTTAAGATCCGACTGTAAATGCCAAAGATATAACGAAAACTGTAAAGTGACAACCCCTACGTTCGGCAAAAAAAAAATTCTTTTTGAAACCTTCTTACAAAAATAATTAAGATTGGACGGTGTACGGCGAAATTTTTTTTGAGGTATGGTCTAGTGTATAATCAAGAACCGTACATCGGACAAAACAAGTGCATAAATAATGGTATGATTAGGGTGACCATTTTTTTCTGACTTCAAATCAGTACAAATTTTAAAAAATATCATCAAAAAAAAAAAAAAATCATTATGCAGCCAACCTAATTTGTTGTCAACCGAATGGTTTGGTTGAGGCAACAAAATTTTACGGTTAACCATCATACCATTCTAAAAAACCTTACACATTTCTCCCTATTCAGACCCCAAGACAAAAATTTTTTTTGCATGAAAAAATCCAGTGTTTTAAGTACAGGAAACGGACCCATTATTTAGAAATTTCAATGATCTGTTACTATTCCTTTTCTAATTTTTGTTGTAACAGATTGATGAAATATAGCCATGCTGTGAATGGAGTTAAATATGACCCCAGGATAGTATGAACGTTAATTCTGAATTTCTGTTGACATGAGCAAATTGCATTGTCTAAACTAATTTTCTGTAGATATAAACTAACCAATCGATTGGCTAAAAATTTAGCTGGCAGAACATAGAAAAACTTCACATTTTGGCTACATTTTTCTACAAAAACATGTAATGTTTTTAAAAATGAAAATTTTAAGGTTTTGTGAACTCTTTTGTATTGAAAATCCCACAGATTCGAAAATTTTTCATGGAAATACCCACATATATTTCTTCAGATTTTAAGGATTTTTGTACGGAAAAATCTTCAGCTTTTAATGTCGTTTCCTAAAACAGAGTCATTCTCACAACCGTATAATTAAAATATTTTTACCACACCCGGTGAAAAATGTTCATATACGCTCAAACATGTTCATATATGGTTTATGTATGGACACATATGAACAAATATGGATTTTTTATGAACATATATGGATATTATATGAACATAAATGGAAGGATATGTGATTCCATATATGGAAAAAATTTCATATACAGACATATATGGAAGCATCTGTTATTTCATATATGGAAATGGCACTCATATATAGACAAATATGAAAGTATATGTTATTCAATTTATGCAAAAGGGACTTGTATATGAACATATTTCGAAGAATACATTTTTCCATATATGTAAAAGGAACTCATATTTGGATAAATATGGAATTATATTTGATGCCATGAATAAAAAAAGGAACATATTGAATGTCATACATAAATTTATATCTATCGTACAACCTTATAATAAAGGACAGCAACGTTCGCATGTATTCGCATATATTTAATAAATGTATATGTTCATATATGTCCATATATGAACATATACTTAGGTGTTACCTCATTTTTCGGATCCATACATATATGGTTGAACCATAAATATTCATATATGGACATTTTTCACCGGGCAGTCAAATAACTGTTGTATCAACTGATTTTCTATTATCGCAATGGAACCATTTGATAAATTCGGTAGTCACCACGAATCTTCTTTGTGTAGAAAGCTACATATTAGATTAAGAAATTTACATGTAGAAAAATTATTTTGACTGCTTTCTGGTAGAGAAAACCTCTCACATTCACAAAAATTTATCCTACACCCAGAAAACAGATTCAGTTCTGACAACCACATTTGTAGCCAATCGCATGGTTCGGTTGTGGTAGCCGAATTTTTCAGTTGTGGCAACAGAAAACCAATTGAGACAATACTAATTTGACTGTGGCATCGGAATTTCAGTTGTATCAAGAATAATTCGGTAGCCGCAACTGAAAAATTCATTTGATGCAACTGAACTATTCGATTGGCAACAAATGGGGTTGTCAACAACGAATCTGTTTTCTGGGTGTATAAAAGAAAAACTACATTGTACTTGCATTTTGGCTTTTTTTACTAAAAAAAATGTAATATTTTTTTAAATGCCAAAAATCAGTACAATCAGTACAAATTTTAAAAAATCAGTACAAATCAGTACACGAGTTTTTCATCAGTGCACGTGACTAAAAATCAGTACATGTACTGATCAAATCAGTACGAATGGTCACCCTAGGTGTGATGCCATGTTGGCACAAACAAATATAAGGAAGTTTTCGCCATAGTATACTATAGTAGCCCCACTCATTAAAAAGTTGAGAGCTTATCCCTATCTCATGTAGTTTTAGTGGTATTACGAACCAAATCTACAAGTAAAATTACAAACACTACTTCATTTTTTCAAATGACAGAAAAGGAGTAAAGCTACTAGATTGTACTATGGTTTTCGCTTAAAAAAAATAAAAATTAATCTGAAAATTATGATAAAAAAGGGAAAATATTGACAATTATTAAAGTGCAATAATTTATGAAATATACGAAATGTAAAATTTTTAAGAATGAAATTTATGAAACCATTAGTTTTTGCTTATTTTTTATTGTCGATATTTTAATTTTTTTTTATTATCTTTTTTCTTCTAATATTTTCTTTTAATTTCACAGTACAACACTAAATGCATCGGGCATGCGACATATCAATTCTGATAGATTTTTTGATTAATATCACGAATGTGAACACCAAATTTCAAAATTAGCTCTACTTTTTTAAATATTCCTAAATTTAACTTTTAGCAAAAATCCAATTTTTTCTTAAAAATTTCTTATTTATTCATATACCTGACTAAAACACGGATCATTTTTAATGTGGCTTAAAAGTATAGATTTTGTGCTTTTAGAAACATATCAACTTATTTTGATAAGGTAAAGGATCTTGGATATAATTGCAATTAAAGTGAAAACTTCACTTATTTTCTCAATTTGCAAATCTAGTAACATCCCTTAATCGGATTTACAAAATATTAACACATGACGTAAACTGATATTCCACTAAATTCATTTTACCAAAAGAATCACAACTTCTGCATCAAAATTTGCAGAAAATTCAATCTGAAATACAAATTTTATATCTTTTTTATATCAAATTAATTTTAAATGTATTTACTATGGCAATAGAATATAAAATATATTTTTGATCATGCGTATTTTAAAATCATTATTTTTTTAGTAATTTGAACTTCAGTTATTTGAAACTTCGTTAAAATAGATTAAAAAATA
Source organism: Leucophora obtusa (assembly GCA_949987735.1). Lineage (NCBI taxonomy): Eukaryota > Metazoa > Arthropoda > Insecta > Diptera > Anthomyiidae > Leucophora > Leucophora obtusa. The sequence continues at coordinate 211,825,150 of OX465297.1, forward strand.
TATGTTTTACATTTAAGAATGGTTTTATCTGGGTTTTATAATTTAAGATTTGTCACAGTCTCCTTAATTTTTAGGTATTAAAAAAGTCAATCCTTTTCAGTTTTAGTAAATTTTAACTTAAAATCAAAACAGAAAATGCGGATTTTTTTTGATAAATTAAGTAACATGAGATGTTTACTGAAGGTACAAATTCAAATGTTGGATATTCCTTTCATCACAGATTATTTATTAAGAGCCGTTTACATTATAGGATTGAGACATATGATTTTAAGCAGAGACCCAAAATAACTGTTATATTTCTAAAAAAGTCACCACCCAAATTTATTTAATTATAATATTTCAATAATGCACTATATTTTATAAATCATATTGCACAAAAAAATCACAAAGTTTGGCAAAGATTTTAATTTTTTCAAATTTTATATTTTACTCTATAAATTTCTGTTGTTTTTTGATTTTTATTTTAAAACTTTTTATAAAAGTTACAGAATGATTTTTTTGAAAAAATTAAGCAGTAACTTTTTTATTTGATAATAAAATAAAAATTAAAAATTGACCTAAATTGAATGCCGGAAGGTGATGGAATATACATATTCACTCACTTTAAATCACTGTTCAATCTTTTATTAACACTAGTTGACATCATCAGGATATTATAATTGTTGAAGTCATTGGTTCTATGGCTTTTGATTTGTATTCTTAATTGTTATTTTTTGATAAAGAAAAAAAATCACAAAATAACTTTTATTATTTTTGAAAAAATAAAAATCGTGTTTGGATTGTTTTTGTTTGAATTTAAAATAAAAATCAAACAGAGCAAATAAACAGAAAATTAAAAATACTCAAACAAGAAATAATTGTAAAACAATCACTTTTTTGAATAAAAGTTATAACTGTTACGTCCCTGATTTTAAGTAAAAGAAATCATAACACTGGGAATATAATCCTAATTAAAATCTTAAAGACTTGAAATGTGAGAGAGCTAACTCAACAGAGATGACTTTGTGTGTGCAAATCTTATGAGAGAGAATGATTTTTTGAAAAAAGTCTAAAAATGAGAAATCCGATAAGAAATCTTATGACTGCCAAACTAATCGTATGACTGCCAAAAAAAATCTTAAGTACATGGTTTTTTTGACAGATTCTAGCACTCAATCCTATAATGTAAACTACTCTTTAACGAAATCGTGAAAAAACAGAACTTTCAAATTTAAATACGCGTATAGGGCATATTATCGCAGCTGTCAAAACGTGAATTATATCAAATTAAAGGGCATATTTCATTATTTTAAAATGTTGTAAAAAATAGCGTTATTACTTTCAATTTTATATTTTTTTGCAAAAAGTTTATTAAAAATTTAATTTTCCTACGTTTTTGCAAATATTTCTTAAACTATAGCTAACTTTAAAATTCTAGGGCCTTATTCGTGATCTATGTACGTCCCAAAGTCTATTAGAAATGATGTGTCGCAATCCCGATGCATCAAATTTTTTGCACTGTATTTTTATTGTAAGTTTTAGTTTCTCACAGTTTACTTCCACTTTTTGCTCATTTTTCGGTCGACTGTATGACAACGGCATAATTTTCGATGTCCGCTCAGATAGGGATTGGGACTCCCACACTAAGAGAATTATATTAATAAAATTAACTGTATATGCAGTTAAAAAAGTGTACACTGCAAGTGCATTTAAAATTAACTGATTTTGCAGTTATTTTAATTAAAAATTAACTGCAGTTATTTTTAACTTATACCCTTCTTGGTACAATTTGTTAGCAGCGTCTGGGGAATACAATACCATATGTCATATTTTATCACCAGATGCCTAAAGGTGAATAATATTTTATATCCACAGTATTTAATTTGGTTAATTTAAAATAATATAAATTTTACAGATTTTTTACTGAGCTCTTTTTTTAGTGTGGGGTTATTTTATAGTTTTCTAAAACATGCTGAAAATTTTTAAATATAATTTTTTACTATTACTAAATATTTATTGTACAATGGCTAACAAAAATTAATCGACTGCAATTCAATTCATTGTCAGACGGGCAAAATGTTGGCCAATATTAATTTGATTTACTTTTTGTTGTTACTTCTTATTGTTTTGCTATTGTTGTTATTATAAATCCATCTCGAATATTTCTTTGATTATTTATTTGTTTGCAAAAGTTATGATGTAATAATATACTATACCCCATGCTACTTATAATTACAATATGAATCTAAGTGTTGTAGCAGCTCTTCAGCCTGTAGTTTTCAAATTCACCTGGTAATTACAAGTGAGTTTTTTTGTTTAAGCCATGATTTGTATTTTATGAACAAAGGTTTGAAACTTAATGTGTTGGTGCAAATGTATGTATGTGTTTTATAGCGTGTTTAGTTTTAACTTTTATAGTGCTTTTCCATTTTTTTTTTCAAATACATAAAATAAAAGACATTGTATTGAATTAATTAATACCAAGATCATACGTCAAGTTTTTAAAGGTTTATTTCTTTCTGTTTGAGTTTAAGCAGCGAGTTGCTCATAAACAATATGGGCTTATATAAAAATTTATTAATTTTTTTTTTGTTTATGCTATGACAATAGAAATATTTGTGTATTTCTCCACCAAAAAAGGTGTATGAAAATTTACAAAAAATTTATATACCTGTAACTCTGGCCATATAAGTAGAGTTACATATACTTATACAGGAGAAAGTGTTAAGCCAAGTGTACTAGATAAACCAAAAAATATTGGGAAAAAAACGAAAAAAAATATTTTTTTAAATCGTTATATCGTCAAAAATTATTAATTTTTTTATGATTGAAAGTAGGAAATCGATTAAAATTATGTATTTCTGGGTATTAAGTTATTAAATATTATTTCCCAGCAAACTCTTGGCAATGGTTGGGAATAATTTTATGTGTCTCCAGTTCTCTATACTTTCAACAATATTTTGCATTATGACACACAATTTTAAAATCAAGCAAAAACAACATTAAATTAAATAGAAAAAACTTTGAAATAAAAGTAAGTTTGCTTTCTTTTTAATTTAAATATGTTTATATTTATTTTTAAAATGTGAAAATAACATTTAAAACGTTGAAATATTAATCTAAATACAAAAAAACATATTTTAACGACAATTAAAGTAAATCAGATTCTTAATTAAAAACTGTTCGTAAAAATAACAGAAAAGATTTTGCTGGATTTTGTTCTTAAATTGAAAAATGGGCTCAAGATCCCAATTTTACACTATGACAAATTTCAACGTCCCAAATTTTTTTATAAAACTATAATATGGATAAAAATTTAATCTTTTAGAGGGTTCTGAAGAATTCTGATTTCAAATCTAAAATCAGAGCTTAAGAAATTAAAATCACGAATCTAATATAGTGTCCATGAATTAAATTTTTTTTTTAATTTTCTTATATTTTAAATTTATTAGTCGGTTTTATATTGCATGTGGTGGTCGCTCATTATGATTTTAAAATAAAATGTTTAAAATTCAAAATGACGAATACAACAGGCGACATTAGTGTGAGTAGACTTTTTAGTTTTTTTTTATCAATGCACCAATAGAAAAACTCTGTGAAAATTTCAATTAAAACTACTAAAAGCCAACCTTTCAGAAAAAACTACTGAAATTATCAGATTATTTTTGCTAAATATTAGTAAATAAACAAAATTTTAGTTAAGTTTTAGTTAATAGAAAATAAATTAACTGCTAAAATCAGCAACACATTTTTCTGAATACTTAGGAGACCAAAAATCACAAAATAATTAAAACATTTGTAAAAAAAAAATTTCAAAGTTTAATTTCGAATTTTTTAATGCGAATGAAAATATAATAGATTGTTTTTGGTATTTTTTGACTATTTATATTTAGCAAAATTTGCTGTAGTTTTCATAGTATATATAACGGTTTTAATTTTGTTGTTCTTATCTTACCAGTATTTACCAAAAAAACTCAGCTAATTTTAGCAGTTTTTTCTGCAAGGTAATTTTTAAAAAATTTTTAGCAGCTTTTTCTTCTATTTCTACAGATCTATTTCTATGAGTGTATAAAACCTATTTATACACTCATAAATCAAGAATTTAAAATTTAAAATGACGCATTCAATATGACGGCTTTTAACTCTTTTTAAATTTGATTTTAAATAATTACAGACTTACTTCTCTTTTGATTTCAGAATTGTATTTGATTTGTGAAAATTTTGATCAAATTGAAATATAAGGAGTGAGATCATAAAAATGTTAACACACATTTTTGCCTATACCTTTGGTTTACAGCTTCTCATATTTTTTTTCCGCAATTTACATTTTAGAAATTTGTCAGTTAATAAATTAATTTACATCATGAGTTTTAATTTGCAATTTTTTACACAATGGACGATGAAAGAAAAGTGCGTTCAAAAATAATTAAATATTTTCAACAAAAGAGACTAATGTATGCCGTCAAACAGTTTCAAAAGTGGTAAAAAGGTATCTGGAACACCAAACAATTGAAAGGAAGCCTGGAACAGGAACAACGACTGGTTATCGTAACATTGGTAAGGCATATAAAGTTAAAAGCATCCTTAAGAGAGCTTCTAACACATCTGGCAGAAAAACAGCTCGGTTAGCCCAATGCTCGGATTTTTTTGGACGTAAAATGAAACGTAAGGCAGGACTAAAGTCCTACAAAGTTCAAAAAGTTCCCGATAGATACGCTTTTAAAAATTTGGAAGCCAAAACCAGAGCTCGAAAATTGAAATCAAATTTTATACAAAAATACAACTGTTGTGTAATGGACGACGAAACTTATGTCCTGGTTGATTTTTCGCAGCTCCCTGGTCAAGAATTTTATGTTTCCGATGTTCGAGGAAATGTTTCGGAAAAATTTAGGTCGAAAAAGCAAAAAAATTCCTAGTATGGCAAGCCATATGTAGCTGCAGCCAAAGAAGCCAGTCATTTGTGACATCTGGCTCTATAAACAGCGAAATTTTTATCAAGGAGTGTTTGCAGAAGAGACTTCTTCCATTTTTGAGTCAGCACAATGTATCTACTTACTTTTGGCCCGATTTAGCATTTTGTCACTACAGCAAGAAAGCGCTGGAGTGGTATAATGATAATAATGTGGTTTTTGTACCACGAGATGCAAATCCACCAAACTGCCCGGAGCTCAGGCCAGTGGAGAGATATTGGGCTCTTGTTAAAAGGGCACAAAAAAGGTCTCCCAGGACATGCAAGATTTCAAATGTAGATGGACCACCTGCTCTAAAAAGCTGACAGCAACTACCATAAAAGCCTTAATGGGAGGGTTTCCGGAAAAAGTGGATAACTTTGTTCGTAGTGGTTAGAATTCCATGAATTTTTTGTGTGATTTCATATTAAATTTCATTTAATAAAAATTTGGTTTGAAGTCTTAAAATTCAGTGGTTAGTTTTTTATTTAACTTTATGTGTGCTAACATTTTTATGATCTCACTCCTTATATTATGAAAAAATGTTTTTCGCCCTATTGGATTCGCCATTTTGAATTACAAATTGCTGATTTCAGTGATTCTTAATCCTTTATAAACCATTAATTAAAATCTAAAATAATTATATTTTAAAATTTATGTCCGCCATCTTGGATCCGTCTTTTTGAATTTTTGATTTCAGATTCCTGATTTTTTTATATTTCATTTAAATCAGACAACACAAAAAAATTAAAAGGCCATATTGGATAGGTACATCATTTTTAATTTCAAAATTCTCATTCTAGATTTGTGGCCAGCAACTGTCAGAACTACTTGTACCTTAACCTAGTGTCTTCAAATGCAATAAAAAATGCCACAAAATTTAAGAATTTGTAAATTTCTTTGCACATTTCATTGCATTTGTAGACACTAGGTAAAGATGCCCATTATACTTTTATGCTTCATATTCATACTTAACCAAATTATGGAATAGCAAGTTTTGCTGGGTTATTTTTTATTAACATTTTCCTCAATAATTTGTTGACATTTTTCTTTAAACACTTATTCACACTTATTTCGGTATTTTATGTTTTTCTGTATTGTAAAGTGAAATCAATACGCGTATAGTATTTTATTGAACTTATTGTTAGTTAATATGCAAATACATGCTTATTAAGAAATAGTGTTGAAAAAATAAAAAAAAAAAAAAAGAAACCAAATATTTTTTTAAATGCTAATTTGTTGAAGACATACACATCAATTTTTGTAGGTTGGTTTTCAATCATTAAATACAAAATTTAAAAAGTCATAAAACCTAAACGAAAACATACAAATAATTTGTTAAAAGCTACACCTCAATTTTTAAAATTTTTTACTTTGCCACATAAAAATTTATAAATTTAAATAACATTTGCTGACATTTTTCAAATTGTGTTCTTCGCTATTTTGTTTATTTACCAATTGTGATTTCGTTATTGTTTAATATACAACATTAAAGTTTAAACATGTTTTTTGTTTATTTTTTTATAGTTTTTTTTTTTTTTTTGTTTAGGAAAAAGACAAAAATCTAACATTAACGGAAGATATCATGAACTTTAGAAATAGAAAAAACTTAAACGTCCAAAATAAATTCAATATGCTTCAAATGTTTGTATGTGTGTGTTTTGGAGATAAAATACTTAACAATACACGATTTTGTCAAAAAAAAAAAAATTATTGGAAAAATATATTAGGTGTATAGGTTAATTTTTGAACTTTTCACATTTTATCTTGACTGCAGCATCTTCTTTTATTTTAAAATGTCATTTAAACGTTGTAATAACAACTGATGTCACTATATAACCTTAAAACAAATTGTATACAGTGGGTGACAATAAAATTGAAACTTTTAAAAATGTTAATTTTTTCAATTTTATTTGTCAGTAGTAAAATTTTGGGTGTAAAGATGGTAAAATTTTTACTAATCTGATAATTTGTATATTTTGTTTATTGATATGAAATAAAATATTTGAACAAAATAGCTAAACTTCAGAAAAAAGTTGAAAGAATTGATAGTCTTCATTTTTATGATCTTGACAAAATATTGGAAACTTTTACCGTAACAAAGTTGAAAACAAAGCAATATTAGGGTTCAGTATTTTGTTGGATATTTATTTAGTGTATTTATGAAAAAACTTACTCTTGCAAAAATGCGAAATTAGAAAATTGCACCCTCCCTGGCGTGAGCGCGCCTTTTAAGATTTTAATGAGGCAAAATTTCCACAAACACTATATTCTACGATTGAAACTACACTGTACTACGTGAATCAAGTTTAGTTTTTATTTATTTAAATTTTTAATTATAAGTTTTCTGGAGTATAAAATAAAAATCGCTTTTATAAATTATTTTTTTTTTACTTCCAAGAACAACACATGCAAAAAAGTGCTGCCAAATTCAATATTTATACAGTGCTGCTAATTTTAGCACTTTTTACATACATGCGTACGTATTATATAAAATTTGTATGCCTTTTAAATTTTGGTATATAATGGCAACACTATTAAAAGTTGCGATTTCCACTTTTCCAAGACTAAAATTTTACACTTGATAGTGGGTACAGCGAAATTGTCAGATTTATGGAAAATTATTCACATGTGCTTGTGGTTGTGTTTGAGGAAAATTTTACACTTTCGCAATTTTACAAGACCTAAATTTCTGATATTAATATACTTATTATTTTTCAGCACTACTTTTTAAAACAATGATATTGAGTCAATAAAATTGTAGACAATATCCATATAAACTTTTTGTCACTGAAAATAATTAGTATATATGAGATGTGGAAGGTTCGATTTATTTCTTGTCCATAATTGACGAAATCCTGAGATTAAATAGGCCATTTCAAACCATCATTTTATTAGATTCTATTCACTTTTTTACAGCTTTAAAGTTGTGTTTTTGGTCATTGTCCCACGTCAGAGGCTTGATTTCCTTCAAATAAGATTTACGCCCGAAATAACTATTGTTAGACTTTTGTCGTTCGTAAACGAACTAGTTGAACTAGTCACTCATTTGATCGAAAGAACTAGTTCACTTCTAATCGCTGTTTCAGTTCAATCGTTCATTTTATTACCTTTTGTCGGGTATATTTTAATTAAAAAACATTTTTAACATAAAACATTTTTCTTTTTTTCTTAAAATTCTTAATTTGTTTCATATTTTATATAGTTTTTTACAACAAATTGAACTAGAAAGAGCGGTAACCAAGACGAACTAGAATGCCCAAGTCTAAATAGTGTATACATTTTCAATTGTAACTTATTACTTATGTAAACAAAAATATTTTTTTAATCACGTTAATTGAAAAATATAATGAAAATTTTTTTACAAATATTAACGATACTGCATAATTTATTTTCCCTTAAAATGGGTAGTCATTAGTGTTTCCAATTCGGTTAATCGATTAACCGATTCCTCGATAAATCGCCTCTGTTTCGGTTAATGTCGAAACAAATAATAAAAAAACTAACAAATGCATTAAAAATAACTACCAATGTGGTAAAATTAACTGATCAATTTTTACTACAAAAATCTCAAAACAACTGACAAAATCGGTAAAAACTACTGTTTTTTACAGTCAATTCTTTTTGTTTATAAAAGTATACTTTAATAATAAAAAAATTATTTTTTTTCCTTCGATTACAAAAATATGTGTTATTACTTCGGCCTATTTAAAATCCGAAGTAAAAATTCCAAACCGTTCTCCTGTTATTATTTGGAGATACAATACAAGTTTCTGATTTTTATTTGCAAACTAGAAATATATCAATAATAATAAATATAAACTAAACAAGTATTTTTAAAATTCAAAAAAAATTTAACGACATTTTTTCGTTTTTAAATAACTACCAAAAATAACTGTTTACTGTAAAATTACTGTTTTGGTAGTTGTTTATTATGATATTAAAAATAACTGCTTTAAACAACTGTTACGAAATTACAGTACTTTTCGTTAGTAGGTTGTTTTGCATTTTTCTATAGAAAAACAACTGTAATTTCTGTTAAAAACAACAACTACTGATTACTACACAAACAACTGTCAAACTTTGTTTAATATGTTTATCCCATTTCCGATGCGATTTCCTTTGTTATATAAATTTCACCCATTCCTTGACCCCTATCCCATTTTTCCTTAAAAAGGAGAAGACGAAATTACACTTTAAAAGTTTAGGTATGTGTATGAGTAGCGCCATCTATACCCATGCAAATGATTGGTTGAAATTCAAACAAAATCAATAAAATAATTTGCGAAAAACTTTTAAAAGCAAAACTCAACTCAACTAAACTAAATTAATAAATTTCTAATTAATCAAAACTCAACTTCAAAGTTATAGTGAATTTTGTTATTAAAGCACCGTAAGTTGTTTTTCACGTGGAAAAATTTCACTCTAACTTTAAATGCCTCAAATTGCAATTTAATTTAAACAAATTAAATTTTTTTTAATTATTTAACAAAAAAACAATCAAAATAAACACAAAATGTCACTTTTTCCCAAGAAAAATAATAGTCCTGTACATTAAATTTGTGTGAAAACAAACTCTACACAATTTTCACGTGAAACTGATTGTCGTAAAAAATAATTTTTTTTATATGGAGTATAACAGTTTTTTCACGTGAAACTCAAACAACTTACGGTGCTTAAAAATAAAAAAAAAAATAATTTTTAAACATTAGTGAAACTAAAAATAAAGTTTCAATATTTCTAATTAAAAGAAAAAAAAATTAAAATTTAAATAATTGCATTTAAAAATGACATCACACTTTTGTAATAAAATGACAAAACAAAAAATGTCGCTTTTGTTGGACTTAATGCGTGTAATTAATTATTATGATGTTAAAAAAATAACTACAAAAAATGCTTTTGTAACAGTTTCGTGAGGAAACGCCAAACAATTATAGTTTTGGAAAACGACACGATTTCTTATGCCACATAAGAATTAAAACGATAACGTGATTAGATTAAATTAAAAGCTGGCTTAAAAGCAGTGCCAGATAGTAGTGCACAATATTTTGATAATTTTTTAAATTAAATTTATGCATTAAAAGTTCTATTTTGAAACACCTTAAATATTAAAATAGTAAGCAAAGATTATACAAAGAAAAGACATTAGAGCTTATAACAATCAAAACAAAGTTGTTTTAAATTCACAGATTAAATTCATATTTTTAAAAAAATCATCATTTCTTAGTGCAAAGTTGTATTTTACACAATTTATATGTGTATAGTACATAATATAACTTATGTAAATTATGTTTAGCTCTATCGTAATATTCACCCTGACTGATCGTAATTTAAACATATTAGTGGTGGGGTTTACAAGTATCAGGTGGTGGTTGCTGTCTTTTTTTTTAATTAAAAATCTATAATGTTTGTTCAAGTATCATTTGCTTTTTGTAGGTATTGAAGGAAGTATGTTAGTCAATATTATTATTTCGTTTTAGCGGTTCATATTGAGTACAAAATCAAAAAGATCCCATACTAGTGTCGTTTTACAACTTTGCAAAAAACAATAAAAACTTACTTAAATGCAAGTAAGTATTAATTCAAATAAATGTGCAACTACCATACATATCGATAGTCATAAGTTGATGCCAAATAACTAACAATTAAATTAGTAGATGCCAAATGACTTCTGCATTATACTGAAGGCATTTAGCATCATTATCTAAAATTGTAATTAAATCATCAATTAGGAGTTGTCAACTAATGACCATCGATATGTACATTGCATATTTTTATATGCACCAAAACTACATACATAAGTGCAATGATGTGAAACTGGTATGTTTTATTATTGATGATGATCATCATCATTTTCATCATATTACCGAGGAGAAATAAACAATATCCATAGTAGCATGAACAGAAGTTCAAAAGAATTCCTTAATTTCTTTTGAATTCCAGCTGAATTGAATTTTTCTAAAAGGTTTTCTTAATTCATTAAAATTTTAGTTTGAAAAATTAGTTAAAAATTTTCAATTTGTGGAGAATGTCTTTGCGTAAACGTAAATTTTTACAATTCATGACATTTTTCACTAAACTAATGAAGTTTTCTTCAAAAAGTGAATGAAAATTTCTTAAATTTTATGAAAAAACTTCACGGATTTTATGAAACTATTTAAAATGAAACTTTTTTATTGGGTGTATGAAATTTTTAAAAATATGAAAATTTTTATAAAATTGTATGAAAAACTGCATTAAATTAATGAAAAGTTTCAATGGAAGAATTTCAGGGAAACTTCAATGAATTAATGTAAAAATTCATTAATATCATGCAGATAATTCTTTCAGTGTACACTTACTTTCAACATTTAAAGATATACTTCGGGTAAAACTATTTAAGAACTTTCATGCAAATTTACAAAAGAATTTGAAGAAGTTTTTCAAAATTGATTTTTTAATTTTATTATAAAAAAGTGCATTCGATTTGTGGTACCCTAATTTTGGAACAAAATTAACAAAATGGAACAGCAAAAAATTCGTCGATTTTCACAACGAATTTTTTTATTTGAAAGTGAATTCTGTGACGGGGGTGATAAATTATAATTTAAGAATTAATTTTTTTTTAAATTTAATTTATTCATTAGTTTTACATTAGACTAAACTCAAAGATATATAATTCTATAAGATCATAAATGGTTATATAAAAAATATTTTTACACGGGATATCTTAATTAAAGATAGCTATTTTTTTTTAATTTACGAAAGATGTACAGATGTTTTTATTTTAAACATTTCAAGGCACAATAAACTCCCCTACTATGCCTAAATTTACATTCGTTGTTTAGCTCTCCTAATAACAAACAATTGATAACGGAAAATTTTATTCAAATAAAAGATATTTTAATAGATCCACTAATGTATAGAGAAGTATTGTTGATTATTAAATAATAATAAACAAGTTATATGCTAATTTAGCATTTTAGTAACTAGCAACAATAATAATGTCATCATTGTTCGTGATTTTTAATAAATTTTTGTCTTTAACAGTTTTTTTTTATCGATTTCGATATTATTCAAATTATATTTATTAAAAATCTTGTATGAGGACTTTTTAAATTTCACATTGATTTTTTAACGTTTTCAGTATTATCAATTATATTTTAGTAAGTTTTGTCTTAAAAATTCAAAATTACAGTTAATCACATTCAAAGAGTGGGTTATTGTATTTTTTTTGTTATTTTCTGCAGTTGGGATGCAAAAAATCAAAAAGATATTTAAAAATTTTCAAAAAAATATTTTATATTCATAAATTATACAGTTTTTACTAAAATATAAAAAATAAGCTTAAAAACATGAATTTTAGCAATGAATATGCTTTTATAGCATTTATTTAAATAATATGCATTAAAAATTGAGGATTGCACCATTAAAAAGTGTAACATAAAAAGCTCAATAAAAGATGATTGAAATAACTCAAATTAAAAGAACAATTATTTGCTATTGTATCTTTTTTTGTAGATTTATATTCTGTATCATTCTGCATAATATTTTAATCTCATGATATAGATTATTAAAATTTTATTAAATATGCCCCCCATAAGCAATATTACAGTGCCTTCGGTGGCTTTTTGGAACCAGGTGTCCACCTATATCTAAAGCGAGTAATAGTTTTAGACACTGATGTGGTCTTCTTTAGTTATCTTTTGACCAGAGCCCAGTATCTTTCAACTGGCCGCAGTTCTTGGCAGTTTGGCGAATTGGCCTCTTTTGGTACAAAAATAACTTTGTTAAGGCAAGATGCCAAAACTGGCCCGGAAAATGTAGATACGTTGTGTTGTCTTAGAAATGGAAGTAATCTCTTTTGAAGATACTCCTTCATATAAATATCTGAGTTCATTGAGCCTAAAGTAACAAAAGATTGCCTTATTTTACCTCAGCGGCTTGCCATACTAGGAACTAGGAACAGATTAAAATATCACCAAGTTTTATGTGAAAAAAATAATTTTTAAAATTCACTTTCCAATTCAACAACATTTTTAATTGAATTAATTAAATAGTTTGTTGAAATGACAAACTTCCAAGTATTTTTATACCCTACACCACTATGTGGTCAGGGTATTATAAGTTTGTGCTGATCTTTGTAACATTAAAAAATATTGGTCGTAGACCCACCTTATAGTATACCGATCGGTTCAGAATTTTTTTTTATTTCGATTTAACGATGTCCGTCTGTCCGTCCGTCCGTCCGTCTGTCTGTCTGTCTGTCCATGCAATTTTGTGCGCACTCTACAGGTCGCAAATATTAAGATATTTTGATGAAATTTAATACGCAGACCTATGTTGGCCCAAGGACGAACAAGTTTGATTTTGGTGAATATCGGTCCAATTTTAGACCTAGTGCCCATATATGGGTCCTACCAAAATTATACTGTTTATACGCTGCAGGTCGTAAATATTAAGAAATTTGGTACACAGACCTACATTGGCCCAATAACACAGCCTATTGATTTTGGTGAACATCGGTCCATGTTTAGACCTAGTGCCCATATAAGGGTCCTACCAAAATTATACTATTTATACGCTGCAGGTCGCAAATATTAAGATATTTTGATGAAATTTGGTACACAGACCTATGTTGGCCCAAGGACGAAGCCTATTGATTTTGGTGAACATCGGTCCATGTTTAGAACTAGTGCCCATATAAGGGTCCCCCCAAAATTGGCTTGGTTACAAACTGAAGGTCGCAAATATTAAGATATTTTAATGAAATTTGGTGCGCTGACTCACATTATACAAAATTTTGACACGAGCCCCATTTTAACCCATTCGAATTTCGGATCCAAACATTAGTTGGCTTTTACCCAGACTGGTGTAGGGTATTGTATAGTCGGCATGCCCGACTTTAACCTTTTTACTAGTTTTTTTTTTTGCAATTAAACTGTTGGAACTCAATAAGTTTTTTGCTCACTCGACCATTATCGTTAATTTAAGTCAGTAGTTCTTTCAAATCGGTCTTTTTTGTTGTGAGCTGTGATTTGTTCATTTGACACCTTTTAGATTTTTTTCAGTGTAGTTGTCTACAAGTTTAAGACATTTGATAATCTCAAACTGTATTGAAAATAAAAAATGTTTTTCGTGAAAAGTTTTTTTCCTTTTTATGACGTTTGACTGTTATTTTTTCTCAATTTCGTAGAAAAATGTTACCATTGAAAAGAGATACAAACAATAAATCCATCGAACGAACCGTTATCTCACGGAATAAGAAAACCGAATAATGATGAACTAGTTCATATCATTCAAAAAAGTGAATAGTTGAATTGAACTAGTTCGTTCATGAAAGACACTACTCTACCTCTCTGTGCAGGAAGCTGCGAAAAGTCTGCTAAAACGTATGTTTCGTCGCCCAATATTCAACATTCAAAGTTTGTTTTTTTTTTTGAGAAGATTTATGTCACCGGAACTTTTTGAACTATCAATATTATAAACAAAACGTTAACTTTAACTCTGAGTAAAAAAGTTACCGAACCGCCTCGTGACAGAAATGTTTAGAAACGCCCTTAATAGCTTCTTCAACTTTTTGGCTTTGGTTTCGTTTCTGGCTTCTTTTGCTTTCCCCGTTCCAGGCTTTCTTTAAATTATTAGGTCCTTGTTTAACTCTTTGATAACTTTGGAAACACATCGCCTGGTCACGCGTGCTTCTGCTGCAATTTTTTTTACAAGTCCACAGTGGATTATTTTGAATAGTTTCAATAAGTTTTTTTTTCACATTGATTCTCCATTGCCAATTTGACAAACTGATGCATTTTAAAATCTGACATATTTCTCAAAGATATTTTGATCAAAACTTACTTTAATTAAAGGTAGGAAAAGTTATTAATAAAAATGTGTGTCAGACTTTTTAATGGCGCACTTCTTATAATGTTTATCACTAGGGCAAGGAATTCCATGCAAATGCATATTTTTTCTCGATAGTCCAAAACTAATATGGACTAAATATTTATCCGAATCATCAAATTAAGAACAAAATGGCATCGATTTATAGTTGCATATTTTGTCAAAAATGCATGTTTTTGCATATTTTGACTTTAAATGCATATTTGGTGCCTTTTTAATGCATATTTTGTGCTTTTTAATGCATATTTGTGCATATTTTTAATTTTTAGGAGAATTTGTTATTTTGTAAAAAAATATAAAAAATGTTCATATTTTGATTCAATAATAAACATTTTTAAAAACCTTATTGACCTATGGAAAATCTTCGAGTTCTGTGTCTGCTTGCGAAATAAATAACTTAAATTAATTTTTAAGTTTTAAAGTGCATTATGTTTGCAAAAATAACAGTTTTTAGTGCTTATTTCTTATATTATTATTTTAATGCATATTTTTCTTTTTTAGCTGCATATTTTAGGCGCATATTTTCCATTTTTAACTGCATGAAATTCCTTGCCCTATTTATCACACATTCGGTGTTTTTTGTCATCATTTTGATTTTTTGACATTGTTTTATTTCAGTTTTTATTAGTATTTCAGATTGATATATCCTAGGCTATATTTATAATCTTAAATTACATATATTAACTTACGAAATGGTTAAAATACCATTTAAAAGATATGCAAATTTAAATTTTTTAAACCTATAAAAACGCAAAGTGTAATTTGCATTGTGCGACTTTATAATTACTGTGGAATGTCAATCAAATGTCCAAAATACTATCACATATTTTATTTATAAATCGCAAACTGTGGTACATATTTAATTTTACAAGTGCACACTAGGTAATTCTTTTGATTTCAAAGTAAAATTTTGCAAAGTCACAAGGCCTTTAGCTACGTGATGTGAATTAATTTAATGCTTGTATTATCAAATTTTAATAAAACTGAAGGGTCCTCAAAATAATAAAACATATTGCAAAACTTTTGCAAAATGTTATTGTAACATTTTTCACTAAATTTTTTAATCAATATTTTTCTTGTTTTTCTTTTAAAACAAAATGCATATTTTTTTGCAATATATGAAGAATATGAAGAAAATGAAAAGTTAAAATGATCCATGTTTGGCCTGAATACATACATATTGATATGTCGATATTGTATCTACAAACACATTTGCCTTAAATAGTGTTAATAACATTTTATCTATTTTTCTTTTAACTTCCTCTTCTTTAACTTCTTTTTTATTAGCCAATCATTATTTTATTTTTGTTTTGTTGTTGTTAATTTTATGCATAATTTGTTTTATGCCATTTTCAAGTTAATAACAGAGACTTGAAAGAATTAGTTAATACATTAAAGAATGCCATCACCTTTATGAATTACTGCCTAAATATAAAAGATCATAAAAATTTATTTATTAGTATTTCACTAAAAACCTGTTGAAACTTTGTAAATTCCCATGTGAAAATTCAAATCCACTCAAAATCGCAATTATTGTCGCAGTCGAATTCGGAAGTAAGTCAAATTTACTGAAAAGTCGGTAGGTAAAAACACAAAATTTTAACTGTTTTACAGATGAATTCATCATAAATAACAATCCATTTGTATGAACTACATAATTGAGGCTGTTTTACATTATACGATTTTCGGTAAGATTTTACTTTAGTACACATGCAAAATATATAGTAAAGGTTGCAAAATCTTTACGATTTTCGCTTGAGTTTCGCAATTTTTATCTGCGAAACTCAACAGGTTTTTCTGCGGGCCCCTTTTAATTAATATTTTGTACGTTTGCTGCTAATTGTGTAGGTTTATTTCTATTAGTGTTCTGTTAAATTAGGTTAAAATAGTTAATTACTTTGTCTATATCTAAAAGTATATGTTGGTTAGATGTAATTGTCCTTCTTTATTGTTTTATTTATAAACTTTTTCATAAGAGAGAGCATTAATAAAAAATGTTCTTACATATCTTGGTTTCTTTATTAACAAAAACATTCACCAGTTTTGTACTAAGCAAGGTCGTATAAAATTCTCACATTCGTTTTTTCATACCTATTAGTTTCATTATTTATTATTAATTTTTTTATTTTAATTTGTTTCTTAAATTTTTTTTGGGGGGATTTTGTTTGTGGTTTAAAACTTGTTTTATTTTTTAAATTTCAGATGCCATTTGCCTGAGTTCATTTATAATTTTTTAAAATAATAATTTTTTGTTCATATTCTTAACAACTTTTTAACATTGATTATCTTTTGCATGAATTCGTACAAAAAAAAAATTACACAAGTTGATGAGCGGTTTTTTATATTTTATTTATCAATATATCATCATCAAAAAACATTTATCTCCAAGTACAAATCTGTTAAAACAACAGAAAAGCAACACACCTATTTTAATTTCACGATATACACCACTGTATGATGGGTAGTTAACGAATAAGTTGGAATTTTTTGTTTGTAAAATTTGAAGGAGATTTAATTAAGTATGGGAAGAAATCCAAAACGGACCTTTTAACCCCATTACCCAAAAAATATGAATATCCGTATAATATTTTCATCTCATAATTATAATGGAATCATAGTCAATTACATATGTAATTGATGAATTTTTCAAAATAATGCGTATATTTATTAGATCTACACTCACAATGTTTACTCTTAAATTCTATTGAATATGCACATCATAATAATTGAAAATCAGTTAGAGAGATGACTGCTAAATTTTTGTTAAAAAAAAATTGTATTTCGTCGTTTACTTTTAATTCTTAATTAATTAACTGACAAAATAAGTATGTAATAACAATAGTTTTTCGGGACCTGAAAATACGTATTCTTGCTGGCCTTATCGAATGTTTTCAATTTTTCTTCTCTGTAGTTTATTTGTATGATCTCAAATCTACACTGAGAGAATTATCCTTCATGATATTAATGATATAATTTCATAGAATTTTTTTCGTAGAACCAACGAAGAATTTCATGTACCCAGCAAAAAAAATTGCAAGTAATGCTTAACAAACTACTTCTTTCAATGCTTCACAAGTATCCATTAGTGTATTTTTACTGTTTTTTTAGAAGTTATTCTGAACAACTCCAAAAAATCACTTCTTTCATTGCTTCCAAAGTATCCACTATTACATTTTTAAAGCTTTTTTGGAATTACTTCGGAATTACATCCAAAAAATCACTTAAGTATTGCTTCTAAAGACTAATTGCTCTAAAAGTGATCGTAAAAAGTTATTTTGGTATTATTTGGCATTTCCAAACAGAGGGTCCCTCGTTCAATTCACGGCGGGACCAATATTTTTTTTAATTTTTTTTTTTAAATTTTTTTTATTCTATTAATTTTTTTTTAATATTTATAATTAATTTGTTCAAATTCAATATTTTTTAATTTTTAAAAATATGTATATATAAAAAAATGGTGAGTAATTGCTTTTTATGCACCTGTAAAAATAGTACTGAAATTATTGCCCGGTGGCGGCAATAAAAAAACTTTTGTAAAATAAAAAAAATATAATTTTTTTTTGTAAAGAGTTTTTTTTAACTTTTAATTGGTGAAAAAGAGCTTCGTTTGCACTTATTCAAAAAGTACTGAAAAAATTTTGAAGTTGGATTCCTCCTCTTCTAAGACAACTCAATGTTAAAATCATTAGTGTTTATGTTAAGAAAGAAGTACATCTAGATCATCAATTGTAGTGCTTTTTCCACTGCTTCGGAATCTCTTTTTTTGCTGGATATATAATATTTAATTAATATTATGAAATTTTTCATAACTTTTCTTTTATAAAATTTCATAATTTCATTAAAAAAAATGCATTGTATTTCATAAATTAGATCTCCATAAATTTAATGAAAATGTTCTTTATATAATGAAATTGTTCAATAGTATTTACTTTTTTTTAATTTTTTTATAAAATATCGTAATTTCCTGAGAGAATAATCTTTTATAATTTTTATTTTTTTTAAATTAATTTTTTATTATTAATTTTGGACTATGAAATTTTTTCATATCTATATTCGTTCATTTTACTCCTGCAAGGAGCATAGGGCCGCATTGAAATTTTTTCATAAATCATATTAATTTTTTCGAAATTTTTTTTTATTACACTTTTTAATTTAATGAATTATTTCTTTAGATATATTTTGTACATCCGTAGAATATACTGCGATTTTATTACGCCTTTTGCATTTGCTAAGTACTTTTTATTTATCCACTCCAGCTTAGCAACGACAACAACCAACTATAATAAATAATAGTAAATGAAATTGCTTCATAGATTTTATGAAGCTCTTCATTGGCCGTGTGATTTTTTCATTGGGCGAGTGGCCTATTAATTTTATGAAGAGTTTCATTAATTTTATGAATTTTTCATAAACATTGACTTTAATGAAACCTGTTTCATAGATTCTATGAAAAGTTTCAATGGACGAGTTCCAGTGACAATTTTCATTGAAACTATGAAGAAATGCATTACTGAAGTGATGAAAATTCTCTCAGTGTAACAAAGAACATTAATTTTTTCGTTTGTTTTAATATTCATTCTATTTTAAGAACTGTTTGTTATTAAAAGAAAATTTTAACTGAATATTTTAATTAGTGACACAAGTTCATATTTTGGTGTATTTTGTTTATTGATAATTTTTAAAAATATATTACTTTGTAAGTTAACTGTTTATTCAATTGAAACAACTTCACTGATTTAGTTTTTAAATAACTACTTATTGAAAGTTTTATATTTGCAAAAATTAAGCAAATTTATCCATACATGTATCAATATATCGGAGGCTTAACTGCAAGTAGCGCTATGTGATTTTTAACAGGTTTTTAGGAGTTTTCGCTCTCCTAATTTAAATTATGCTTTTAAGATATTTTATTGACACCATATGCGTTAGTGAAGTTTTTAGTAAATGTGGTCGTGAAAAGTTTTTTCTCTAGTTGTTGTAAAATCAATTGTGAATTCTATCTGGAATTTGTCATATTTTAAATTTAAACCGAACAAAAATAACACTCATTGTAACAATCTTCAGATCAACTAAAAATCTACTGTAAAATAGTTCACAGACGAGGTAAAGTCCAAACTGTTAAGTATTATTCCTTAATTGCAACACGTTAGGCATTAATATGGCATGACGGGTTAGTGTGCAATACAAAAATAACAAAAATTAGTAAACCCACAAATAATTTCTGTTAAATTACTACTTATTTTCATCAAAATTTATTTTAAGCCAAAAATTAGAAATAGTTTTGTAAAATAACAAACATATTATTTTGAGTGTATTGAACTTCTTCGATTTTTATTAACTTTCTAATGGATTTTGAATGTAAAAAATAATAATATTTCAGGGTTTTTCTTAATTCCCTGGAACTATTTATTAGCGAAATCCTCGAGAATCGGAAAGTGAAAAATGGATAAAATTCCCGGAAATTTTACTCCGAGAATTCCCGGGTTAAAACCCCTATTTGTAATTTAAATTAATTGCAAATTTTGAAACCGTTCAGTTCCTTATTTCACTAATAGAGAAAAGTCGATAATTTCCAGTAAGAAATGAACAGCAAAAATAAAAGTTTAAATATACAAAATTTTTGTTATATTTGAGTCTAAACTTACTTGAATAAAAAGAACAATTTTATTTCTAAAATCATCAAAAAATGCTGCTGAATATTAGTAGACGAGTTTTTTTTAACATTCTATTTTTTAGCAAATATTTTTGTTGATTTTAGCAGCATTTACATTTGCAATTAACTAAATGTAACTAAAATATTGCTAACTAAAAAATATAGATATATCCCTTTTTTTACTGTTTTTTGTTTACTAATATTCAGCAACATTTTTTGCTTATTTTAGTAGCATTAACTAAAATTTAACTCAAATATAACATTTTGTATATTTAACAGTTTTATATTTGCTGCTCTTTTCTTGCTAATATTTAGCAAACAAATCTGCTAATTTTAGCAGTTTTTTCTAAAAAGTAATTTTTAGTAGCTCTTTCTTTGCTATTTTTACAGATTTATTTCTATTTGGAGAATTTCAGCCCAGCCTACATATTTCAGAGCTCATGACTCACAAGTAGGGAATGCATCCCGGGATTTCCCATCCCGGTATTCCCGGGAAATTAAGCATTTTTCAGTTCCCGCATTCCCGGGAATTTGGACCGGTAATCCCGGGATTTAAAAACTTGCAATTTAAAGTCAATTATTTAAAATTTCTTATGCAAAATTTTCCAACCTTTTAATAATAGTGAAAATTTTACATTAGGCTTGTTCGCTCACTTACTACAATTTGCTACCTTTACCACAACTGGAAAAATTCACAAAGTAACCAAAACAGCGATTGAGTAATAGTAGTAAGATTTTCGAGTAAAACATACTGATTAATTTGTGTACTTGATCGAACATTTTAAGTTTCTTTTAGTGCCTCTTAAAACCGCTCAAATGGCGTTTGTATAAAAAATTTTGAATCGCATTTATTTTGTACAGAATTAAAGAAAATTTGTCAATTAATATTTAAAAATTTGCAAGTTAATTAAAATTCGTTCTCATAATTTTAAACATTTTTTCCAATTTTCTAAAAATATTTTCTGTTTTAATTTTTTTTATTTATTTTTTTTTCTGCGGACAAGTTTTTTAGTCTAAACATTAGTTTTAGTTTATTAAATTTTTAAAAATATATAATTAGACTTATATAATTTATAATATAAAATTAATTTTTTCCCACTGCGAAAATTAAAAGAAAAACCACTTGAGCTTTTTCGCGATCATGAAAATTTGAGGTCTTTAAGACATTTTATTTATAAAAATTTTAAAATTATTATAAAATATTTTCTAATTTATTTCCCATGCGGGATCCCGGGATCCCGGGAATTCAAGATAAATTTCCCGGGAAATAAAAAAGTGTGGATTTTGCATTCCCTACTCACTACTTTTGCGGCCCTATGCTCCTTGCAGGAGTAAAAGGAACAAATATATATACTCACAAGAGACTCCAAAGTATGATAAGTTTTATAGTACTCAAATTTTAGAGTCATAAATTAAACATAACAGACTTATTTATGAGCAAATTCGAAAAATTTTTATGACTCGAAAATGAATAATGGATAACTCACAAATGGCTCAGAAAGTTAAAAATTTTCTAATAATGCTCATAATTCGGAGTCTTTTATGAGTCATAAAAATGCGCTCAGAAAGAGGCGAAGTCGGTAAAGATAAACACCCTCATATAGCTATGACTTCAGAAGCTCTAAAGGTTATTTCAGTTGTACACTGGGATAATAAACCGATCACTTACATATCTTCGGAAGATTGACTCATCTTTCCATGAGCTTTTGATTGATATAGCACAAATAATTGCTATTGCGTGATGGTGAATTTTTGAATGATAAGAAAGATGATCCTGTATTCCAAACACATTTAATATGAAATCGGTTTAGTACTTTAAGACCAAATTCAGAAAAACCGAGGACCATGAGAACTAGGAAGTACAACTGCATACTTCTTGTAAAAACTATTCCGCGAATGCTACGGAAAAAATTCATCACAATGAAAGAGGCGTTCGCGATCCTCGTGATCACGTGAGTCAGACTATACAACAGAATTTCGGTTAGGACATAACCTTTCACGATAGGTCCCATACTGCAGGTTTAACTTTAACTGTTTAACCGTTAAACGAAAGAAAATGTCAAAAACTTAACTCATAAATTTTCAGTATGAAATCCAGCATCCTTTGATGATGAAAACTAAATAATTCGGCTGCTCGTTAGAGACTGAAATCTTTTGATTAGGATGAAGCCCTCAATTCTGGGGACCTTCAATAGGAAAAGTTCCTTTGGTTTTAAAAATTTAAATAAATAAATAAACAACAAAACTGAAATACTACTTAAACAACTAACAAATTCTGACTGCAGAAGTTCCTCGAGTGTATAAATAAAATTATAGTAAATATATTATTTGTGAAATGTTTACTTTATTTTTCTATTAACCCTTCCACTACCCTTGTACACTACATACATGTATATGAGAATGCAAGATAATTCAAAACTATTCATGAGGACAATATATGTGCGATGTTTATTAACTAAGTCCATGGCTTCATTTAATGATCGGAACAAAACCGAGCAAAGGATTTTTGGCTATTAAAATGTTTAAACAGAGGCTGAAGTTTCGAAAATCCGATTTACAAACGTAGAATTTTGTAGGAAGGGGGACAAGTGGCAAAAGTGGTATAAGTTTTTATTCTACTTTAAGGGTCCTTAACAAGAATATGAGCTCAAAACAGTAATACATCCACAAACAATAAGTCGGTAGTGAAAGGGTTAACAAATAAATGTCTGATCGTCGGATAAGATAAAAAAAAATAATCTGAGTGACACACTATCTTATAGTTAATTTCATTTACCATCAAAATTACAACTATCACTTGTCATACATTATACAACAAGTACGTTTATGAGTACCGTAAGGTATAATTTAGTTGGTTTTGACCTACCATAATTTTCTAACTGGTTTTATATTAGTTATTTTACAACATGTAAGTAGTTTCTTGGTTAGTACGTTTGAACTTTTTTTTTATTATTTGTTTCGTTTGCCAAAAACAATTCATGAATAACTTACCCGCCAAAGGAAAATCCAAACTATGTAAGTAAGTATCCACAAGATTAGTTTTGTTGTTGCTGCTGAATTTTCACAAATTTCAAAATAGTCTGAGAAAAATATAAGGCTACGAATATTTTTCTTATTGTTCAACTTTAAGTCAAAACAATGTTGGTTGTACGTTAGAGGCCGTTTGATGTTGGTTGCTTGTTGATAGTTTGGTATGTGGTTAAAAGTATAGAAGACAAAGACTGTAGTGTTTGGCAGTTGGTGGTGTTGTATACTTTAACAAAAATATTTGCAGTCTGTGTATTTAACGATTTCTACAACAACTATTAACCGCCGTTGCTTTTGGTTGCACTTTGCGTTTATAAAAGACTAAAGAATATAACAATAATATAATAAATATAAGAAAGATGAAGAAAATGTGAAACAGTGATGACAATTTAAATAGCAGGGTGTTTATGAAAATCAATCCTGTGTCGTATAATCGAAGATATTAATATCTATCAAATTACACGAGAAGGACATCGACTAGAGTTTCTAATAGCATAAATAATTTCGAGAATTCTCGTTAAAAAGAAAAAATATTTTGCGGGGAATTTCACTGCAGAATCCTAATTACTATTATTACAATTTGTCTAAATTTTATTTATTTTTTGAGTAAAATCTTAGCTGTGTTTCATTAAATTTTTAGCGATTTTATGAAAAAATTTTGTGTAAAACATTTGCAAATGAAACTTAAGGCATTTGAAATTTTCCAAAAATTGTGTCTAACTTACATGCCACTAAATTTGTGTTTACTTATGGAGTATATTGGCTTGTGTGACCGTGCAATGCGGCTATACCCTGGGTAAAGTAAGCCAGCTTGTGTGTATGCTTTGAAAGTACTCAGGGATACTTGTGTGTATTTACTAGTATCCCCGAGTACTTTGAAACCCTGCAAACAAGCTGGCTTCCTTTACCCAGGGTATGGCCGCAGTGTAAGGGCCCATAAGCCAATATACATCACACACAAGTATAATGGCATGTAAGTTAGACAAAATTTTTGGAAAATTTCAAATGTTTTAAGTTTCATATGCAATTGTTATACGCAAGTATTTCATATCATAAGTACACACAATGTGAAGTACACGAAATCGGTTACATTGTGTGGACTTAAAAGTTTTTCTAAATGGATATTATAGAGCTTAGCCCTTAGTTTATTAATATTTTAAGTAAAATTTCCAAAAATTCCCGGAAATGTACAATTTATATTCTTGTATTCTAATTATTGTTTTAAAAATTGAGAACAATTTTCAGCTAAGTCGAGGGTTACTAATAGTACAAAATGACTTGAAGTCGAATCGAAAAATAATAATTTTCTTTTAAAATTTTATCGATATCGCGTTCGATATAATTCCGAGAACGAATGAAAGAAACTGTGGAATATATTTAGTGTCGATATTGATTATTTTTTGAGAAGAATGATGAAGAATGATGAGAAAAATGCAATAAAAAGCCGCCTAGGAACCTTGCAGACTGGGAAGCGAATCGTCTTATTTTAATGTCAAGAATCTTCCTTTCTGTTATATGTAATGTTTATAAAAATACCTTCGAGTCATTGAGTCACAAAGAGATTTGGATTATTTGAAACAAGATCATCCTCTTAGTAATAGCGAAGGACACTTTAATAAGATTTTCCTACAGGAAAATAATTCAAATCATCTAAAATATATGGAATTTAAGTATGGTTGTAAAGTTTAAAAGGAGAATGGATTCTATAGTTCCCAGCGTATATAGAACGAGCCCCTGCCATACTTAATTAGAGAAAATCTGTTAAAAATTAATCAGATTAAACCAAACCTTATAGTCACTATAATTCGTGCATAATACGGATTCATTACCTTTTAGCAGAGTCAGAACGAAGAAGATAATTAAAATTATCTTTCCTTTCTTTAGAAAAGATTTATCTGATAGAGCCGGACCTCGCGATTAATTAATCAGATTAAACCAAACCTTATAGTCACTATAATTCGTGCATAATACGGATTCATTACCTTTTAGCAGAGTCAGAACGAAGAAGATAATTAAAATTATCTTTCCTTTCTTTAGAAAAGATTTATCTGGTAGAGCCGGACCTCGCGATAGTAAATAGCTGACAGCAAATTGTTACTACAAACATTTTTACAAAAACTGACAAAATTGTTAAAAAAAACTACTGCTTTTTACAGTTAATTAGTTTTTTATTATAAAAACACATTTCAATAAAAAAAAAACAATTTTAACTTTCGATTACAAATAAAATGTTTAATTTCTTCATCCTACTTAAAATTTCAAGTCGAAATTATACATAATTCTGCAGTTATTACTTTTGGAGATACAATACAATTTTCTGATTTTGATTTGCCAACTAAGAATATATCAATAACAACAATTATAAACTAAACAGGCATTTTCAAAAATTCAACAAATGTTTTTATTTTTTAACTATCACAAATAACTGTTTAACGCCCAACTATTATTTTGGTAGTTGTTTTGTTGTAATATTAAAAATAACTGCTTTAAACAACAGTTACGAAATAGAGAATTTTTTTACAGTTGTTTTTATAATAACTATTATAATAGTTGTTTTATATTTTTCAGAATGAGCCCAAAAGGCAAACGGGAGTTGTATTCAGTAAATAATAATTTATAAATTGCGTTTGGTGTCGCCAAGTAGCGGTAGGACGTTACAAAATTGGTTGCAATTTAAAAACTGCATTAAAAAAAATCAGGATCAGTATATCTCCAGTTACGTGAACTGGAGTGTATAAATTCGTCTTTCAGTGATAGATAAAACAAACTAATTGAATTGAAAATTTGGTTAACCCTTAGAGGACCACAGGCAAGTATGCTTGCTCAAGGGTTTTTGGTACTAATAAAAAAGACAGTTGTCCATTCACTTTGAGATTCAAAAATAAATTCACTTGTAACCATATAGTCAGCATGCCCGACTTTAAATTTTTTCGCGTTTTATTTGTCAAAGGTAGTAAGGAAAATGTCAAAAAGATTCGGATTTAGATTCAGAGCGTCAAATTTATGTATATATGGTTCATTCCATCTCAAATCGACCAATTTCGATTTGGATGAATTTTGGTCATAACTTTTCTTTCATCATATAAAGAAGTTTTGCCAAAGGAAAAAATTACAAATTTTTTTTTCAAAAGTTATGCAATATGCAATATTTAAAATTACCTTATTTGTTTTTCAAACTATTACCAAAAAATAAAAGCGTAATTTCAATTTAAAAATTTTTCTGTGCTTCTAAAGCCTTCAATTTGTTTTTTATTGCTCAAAATTTCAAAATTGGCTATTTGTTTAATTTTATTGTATTAAGATTTAACTTAAAAAAAGAGAAAAAAAAATTAAAAAATTCCAAAAAAAATTTTCCATTTTTTTATTTTTCAATTTTTTTTTTAATACGGCTAAATATCCTCTTTAAAACGAGCTAAGAACCATAGCTATTAAGGCACATCTACACGGGATAGAAATCTCGTAATTTGTCACCTCTAATATTGTTGGCACTAATTTTTATCGTGAAAGTACCATATCTAGTTGTCAAGAATTTATTTTTATTAAAATTTTTGTATTTCAAAGAATAATTTTTTCTTCAAACAGCAAAAAGTGCATTTAATCAACTGAAATGTTCAATAATGTTACAAAACATTTTCAAAATTGTTACTAATTAAAAAAATTGTGTATGACAGCAGTTGTGAATGGTTTAGAGATTGCATTTCGTAGACTTATACAGAGCTGCATTTTCATAAAATCTCGCGAGTTTTCTATCCCGTGTAGATGTGCCTTTATAGTTTTCGAGATATTCAAAAAATGACTTTGTAAAAAAGCAAAAAATTAAAAAAATTATGACATTTTTTGAAATTTTAAATATTGCATAACTTTGGAAAAAAATATTTGTAATGTTTTTCCTTTGGCAAAACTTTGTTATATGATGAAAGAAAAGTTCTGACCAAAATTCATCCAAATTGAAAGGGGTCGATTCCAACCATTGGTCGATTTGAGATGGAATGACCCATATGTATTTGTTAATGTATACTCTGGTCTCAGGGTTTTATTAATTTTTCCAAAGTTACTATTTAAATGATCGCCACTGTAAAACTTCATAAGTCTAAGCTGTTGGTTAGATTGTTGGTTCAAATGAAAAATTTCACAGAAATCTCAAATAATGTTGTAATTACGTTAGTTGATGATAATGATAAGTAATAATGATGATGGTGGTGACGGTGATATTGAAGAAGTAGAAGTAGGAAAAAGGAAAATGAAATAAAAAAATAATCAAATCAACTAAATTAAACTAAACTAAGATAGACACGAGATGTAACACGTTAAGTTAGCGGAACTAGCTTGAGTTAAATAGATGGCTTGTTTAATTTGTCGAATCGAAGGCCACAATATTGGTTGGTTATGTTGTATTGTATTGTTAAAGTATAGTGCTGTGCGACAGCGCAGACAATAACATAAAGAAACCAAAAGAATGTGGTTTATTTTTTTTAGAAACGAACCGTTCTACAACTAAAAATTAAACGAACCAACAAACGAAAGATCGAATGAATTGACAAAAAAAAAAGATACATTTTAGAAAAAATAATAATAAAAGAACCAAACTATTATTAGTTGGAGATTAATTAAAGCTTTAACGTTTTTTTATGTTTTTAATATTTTGTGTTTTTGTTAGAACGTCACTGGGTTGTGAAAGAAGTTAGTTAGTTATTTTTCCCGTTTGTGTCATTAAATATTTTGAAAAAATATGATGATCTGATGTTTTTGATATAGGTAATGATGATGATGATAATGCTCATAGCGTTAAATCTTGTTTGCGATCAAAACTATTTTTCAAAGGAAATAACAAAAGAATATACCAAAAATTTCTATGAATATCAATTAATTGTTATGCTAAAGTTCTGTGTGGTTTTGCGTTATTTTAGTATGTATCCACTATATTTTAATAATATTATTAAGATGTTTAATTTTCAGCACACATACATATTTTCTTATCTGTTGTTTTTTTATAAATCTTTTCACATTTGTTTAATATTTGAAACTCTCTCATATGTACAAAAATTCAATAGTCTCAACTATAGAGAAGTAGACTTTCGTTTCTTGAACACAAAGTTTATAATAAAATAAGTTTTTTGTTCACTCTTAATCACTTTGTTAAACTCGGTTTAAAGTTGTTTTCCATGCGCTTTATATCTCGTACACAACCGCTCTCGTTAACCAACGCGTAGCAACTGAATTCATTAAACGAAAGACTTTGAACACAAACTTCGAAATGCTTATTGGCTTCTCCTTGTCTTATAGCCAAAGCACAATTATGTCGACAAACCACAAACCTTTACAGACAAATTTTAAGTAAATACGTAATTGTATTAAACATGTTGATATCGATGGTTGTAAGTTGACATCTCGTAACTTACGATAAAATATAGTGTTGTTTGGCGAACTTAACTCAATTTGGAATATAACTGTCATTTGTTACAAGGTGTCAACTTCATTAGTTTGCTGATAAAATTATTATCACTCGCACAATAAAATTCTCTCCGTATACTAAATTAAATGTATAAAGAATTTTGTTTATTGTTGTAAACTTGGTTGTAATTATTCTCGTAGTCGTCGTCGCTGTAGTTGTGTTCGCTTTCTACCACCTTTACCACTCTTTACTCACTAAATCACTTGTTGAAACAAGTTGTTACTTTTTTTTAGTCTTCTTTAGTTCGTTTTTTTCTTGTACATTTTTGCGAATTTGTTATGTTTGGTATTAGATAGTCAAGTATTTTTATATATTTCTTTTTTACTTAATTTTTGTTTTTATTTTTTCTTTCTTGGATCTTCTTAAACCATCATCTAACCAATACTACTTTAATGAGAATGGCATGTGCGCTAACGTTAAAGTAAATATATCGAACAAGTGGTGAAAAGGGTGTTTTTTTTTATCAGTTTTGGAAAAGAATGTAGTCTTATTTTAATATTTTCTGCAGATTTTACAGTACAATTTGCTATTTTCAATTAACTAAAAGTTAGCCTAAATATAACTAAAATTCTGTAAATTTAACAGTTTTAATTTTGCTGTTCTCATTTTACTAGTATTTAGTAAAATAATCTGCTAATTTTAGCAGATAAACCTCATTTATGTAAAATACTCAATGACCACGAGCAATTACCAAAAGCAGAGAATTAAAAATAACGGTAACGGTATTTTAAACTTAGTGGTATTTCATTTATTTATTTCGGTAATGGCATTTTAAGGGTATCGATGTTTCGTTTATTTCGGTATCGGACTTTTTAGGATAACGGTATTTCAGTTATTGCGTTAATGGTATTTTATGGTCAACGGTATTTCGTTTATTTTGGTAACGGTATTTTGAGGTTAGCTGTAGTCCGTTGAAAGGGTTTTGAATCGACAACGGTATTTTAGAGGTATTGACTGTCATCCTTGGATGGAACTGAACTGGCTAGCTCATGGATAAAACTCCATAGCCTATATGCAAGGTCTAGAGTTACACAAATAGAAAAAAGTCTATAAAATTTTTAGTTAAAGCTACTAAAATTTTTTTAAAAATGACATTGCAGAAAAAACTACTGAAATTAGCAGATAAAATTAAATCAATATCAAAATTACTTCAAATATGGATGAAATTAATTGTTATGCTAAATGGGATTTATAAAAAATTTCAGTTCAATCCTAAATATTAAGACAAAATAACAGACAAATTAGTTCGATTGAATCAGAACGCGTTTAATAGACTTTTGTACTAACTTTTTTGTTTATAAGTGTACGAGAAGTCTTAGTTTGCAAATAAATATAAAGTCCGAAGAACTGTTTGGAATTTTGACTTTAAATTTTAAGTAGGATGAAGTACTTGTAATACAAACACATATTTTGTTTTTCTTCTATTAAAATATATTTTTATAATAAAAATAATTAAGCATAAAAACATTAGTTTTTTTTTTACCAATTTCGGCAGTTGTTTTACAAATTTTTTTGTGGTGAAAATTTGTCGGTTATTTTTACTACATTATTTGTAATTTTTACTGCATTTTTGTTTATTTTGCAACAGTTCGATTCTACCGACAAACTTTTTTGAGTTTATGAAAGGTATATCAAAAATTTTTGTACCAGTATTCTCAGCAGGGAATACATTTTCATTGTGTGTAATAAAAAAGTAACTTTTTTGAAATTTTTGAAAAAAGTTGATTTTTGGACCACTCTAATGACTATCTGCTGTATTCAGAAAACGCAAAAAAAATGTTTTATATTAATTTTTTCTGCCGAATCGAATGGTAAAGTCAGATTTCCCAGAAATGCAGCCGTTTTTGCTCTGCAGAAAATGGGTCTCCAAATCAGCGTTTTTGGCCGACTTGCGCCAGTGGAAGGAGTTGAAATAAAAAAGAAAAAAAAAAACGCCATTCTTTTTTTCTATGCAAAAACTTTAAAAAAAGTGATGATATCCGAAAATCAAAGAAATTTTATTTTTTTTGACGAACCCTAATAATTATATCAAGTTATATCGAGTAAATGTGATTACATATGTATAATTTTTTTCGTCGGGCTGTTAGAGTTTCTGCACATAACTTGAAATTAGTAACTAACTAATATTGTAAAATTTATCTTACGGATTATGTTTTTATTTGTAATAAACAGGGCAAGTTTTTTTTTGGCATTTGCCATTAAATGCCATTTTTTCACTTATTTTGTGAAAATGCCATTTTTACAAATCCTTGCCAAAAAAAGCCATTTTGTCAATTTTTTTTATGATATAAAATTCAGTAAAAACTCAATCTTTGTAAATAATTTTTGGAAAAAATTAAAAAAAAAACGATATTTTTTAGAGTTGATTTATAGGAAGAAGCCAAAGAAAACATTTTTATTGAAAAATTTAACAGACACAAGGGAATCATATTTCATATTTAATAAAATTCCAGATTTTTTTTTTTAAATCATACTAATATAATAGCAGTTCAACGGTAAATTCCTTCTTTATTGTATTTTTGTTAAAATCATTCAGAAAGACACTTAAACTAACTACAGGGTGGCGCAAAAATAACCTTCCGATGTTTTTTGGCTGTAATTTAAAAAAAAAAATGAAAAACTTTGATTCTTTGAACTTTGATATGATGTCATGTAAATGGCCGCCGCCACAGTTGATTGTCATTTGAGCCATTTTTATGGCATTTTCGAAGAAAAAAGGTTCGATGTCTCCTCCAGCGAAAACAGCACACCATACAGTGACTTTGAGCGGGTGTAATGGCTCTTCGTGGGTTACACGCGGATTTTCAGTGCCCCAGAAGCGTAAATTTTGCTTTACGTACCCGCTAAGATGGAAATGGGCCTCATCACTCATGATTGGTGATGAATGAAAAAATGGGCTCAAATGACAATCAACTGTGGCGGCGGCCATTTACATGACATCATATTCTCGACTTGATGTAAAAAAAATTAAAAGACCAAATAAAAATAATCCACAAGAAGAATCAAAGTTTTTCATTTTTTTTTTTAAATTACAGCCAAAAAACATCGGAGGGTTATTTTTGCGCCACCCTGTATTATACTTTAAAATTTTTGGAATAAGCGTGCCATTTTTGCATTTTTTGTGTCAATTTTACTATTTTTTCGTGCCTTTTTGCCTGCCAATTTCAAATTTTTTTGTGCCATTTTAAACTTGCCCTGGTAATAAATAATTTACAGCAAATGGGGATAAAAATATCAATTGTCGCATTTATTTTTTGACGTTGTCTTTTTTGTCTTCGCGATACTTTTTACAAACGGTACTTTACAAGACATGTTTAGCAATATCACAGCAATCTGGCTACAATGTCTGTTATTGGTACTTTTTATATACATCTGCTACTCTTTATACAAACTGTACTCAAAAGAACCAAACCATACATAAGATAGCCAAGACAAAACCCATGCGAATAACATTAATTTGCCGTATATGACGAATTTAGAACAAATACAACAACCGGAAACTATTAACTAATAACTACGGCACATGGTTGTATTTTAGAGTGTTGCCAATTATACTATTTCTAGCACTTGTTACCAGTGTTGCCAGGAAAGTTGTAGCTCATCTCCCCATTTTGGAAGTTGAAATCCCCAAATATTCCTGAATCTCTAAATTGGTCCCAAATTTAGTATTTGATCTACAATAATTTAACCAAAAAAGCATTTTTTAAGAAAAAGTAAATTACCCAGCCACCAAATATTTCAGCGCTCTGAAATAATGAATCATAACAGACTTTAAAATTGAATGATTTAGTGGGTTCTTATTGAGTTCTTGCTAAATCGGGATACCAACCGAAACTTTGTATTAACATTGACAACAGGCGCCCAATAGTACTTTATATACAAAATATGTATAAAAAGTACCAGATTTCGAAGCATTTTGCATGACCTGCTGCTGAAAATTGCTTGAAACCAGCTCCGATAATGTTCAAGGCACGAATTTTTTTGTAAATTTAGGTAACAATTTCAAATCAATTAGCTTTTTTATATCGTCACCTAAAATGCAAAAGGGCGTAACAATAATTTTTATTTTTTTACACTAGAACCAAAAAAAAAAACGTTGTAGAGTTAAAGATATTCTATATTTTCTTCTCCTTTTTAAAACCCGACTATTGACTTATTTCGACATATAAGTTTAAATTTTTGCAGGGTAATGTAATTTAGTCTAGTGCATCATAATCAATCAGAAAATCGGCTTAAATTTTTTTGTTGTTACGCCCTTTTGCATTTTAGGTGACGATATATACAAACTGATGAAAAAGCGCGCAAACTTAAAAATCGAGCATGTTCGTGGCCAATACCGTAGAGTTGTGAAATTTCGGTATTTTTTGAGTACTCAATACTACTCAATACTTTTCAATTGAGTACTCGATACTACTCAATACTTTTAACGGTTTTTTTAATTTAAAAATAAAAATGTTATGAATTCGTATTTATTAGGAAAAATTATCACAATTCACATACACGTGTTAAATAACTATTGTTATTTACATTTTAATTAATTTAAAACATTTTAAATAAATTAATTAAATAATTTTTCCCAAAAATTCGTTACAAATTTCTTTGCTTCACAAATAGAGTTGTATTTTCAGAGCTGTATTTTTAGAGTACTATTTTTAGAGTTGTATTTTTATAAGAAAAATACACATTTCTACGGAAAATTGCATCTTTAAAAGTATTGAGTAGTACCGTTTTAGTATTGAGTACTCAAAAAAACAGTCAGTATTGAGTACTCAGTACCGGAATACTCAATACTTTTACAACTCTACAGTACCGGTGCTGTGTAACTATGTGAGAAGTTACTCACATAAAAATTGCAACTCTACGATGTGTCTACGATATTTAAAACAGCGTGAGTCACAAAATTTCAAACTGAATATAAGTATATTTTTTTTACATACCTCTGGCTAAATTTGTCATTATGATACTCACTCTGTTTTAAAGATGGCAGAGTTGCAATTTTTATGTGAGAAATTTCTCACATAGTTACAGAACACCGGTACAGTTGTTTTAATGGCCGAACATGTTCGCGAACACGACGATTTTTTATTGAAAAAACGGCGTTTATTTTGTTATCGGGGAAAACGAAAAGTTAGCAAACTCTTAAAGAAGCTCGAAAAAACAGTACAATAATCAGTTAAAATTCAAAAATAAGCTTTTAATTTCATTATTTCTTCATTTAAATTTTTATAAAAATTAAATTTTGTGTTTAACACTGTGACATTCCTTCAAGGATCAGACAAGGTTGTGACATTTGTACTAATTACAATTCAGGTTGGAGAAATCAAAAAGTTTATTTTAACAAAATATATTAATACAATGCATTACTTTGTAATGTATACTCTTAACCTTCAGAATTATTTAGAACCACAGAAGAATGAGTTACCGATAGTTGATTACATAATGCATTACTTAGTAATTACAGTTGTTTTTCTATTCAATAATACAAAATATGATATGACAGTTATTTAAGAAAACAACTAACTAAAGTTACTGTAATTCCATAACAATAGTTTAAATCAGTTATTTTTAATATAATAATAAACAACTACCGAAACAGTATTTTTACAGTAAACAGATGTTTTTGCTAGTTATTAAAAAGATAAAAAATCGTTGAATTTCCTTGAATTTTAAAAGTTCTCCTTTAGTTTATATTTGCTATAATTGATATATTTATAGTTTGCAAATAAAAATTACAAATTTATATCGTATCTCTAATTGAAATTTTTTCTTTACATTTTACATACACTCAGGGAATTACGTAAGTAAAATCAACTGCAATATTAAGTCATTTTTAACTGTTAAAAATCAACTGACAAATGTAGTAAAAACAACTACAAATACAATTAAAACAACATACATGCAAATTATTGTAAAACTGTACAAACAACTGCAAATTTAGTTAAAATAACATTAATAAAAATATTTTAAAAATTATTAATTTAATAAAAACAAATTTATGTAAACACTTATAACTTAATTTTATTCTATAATAAATTTAAAATTGAGAAATCAAAATTTACACTTAATGTCACTTTTATTTTTCACTATTAAGATATTGTTGTAGATTTCCGTCTGTGAGGGATGAAATATGGTGTTGTTTGGCTTCCTTTTTCTCCAGGTAGAAAGGGATGAAAATATAAAAGAACTGAAAGAAAATAAATACAATATTTTTTTAACATTCCCTTTAAATAAATTTATATTTTATATTATAAAACTTACCTTATTATTTTAATAATTTAATAAAAAATATATAACATTTTCAGTATTACGCGCCTTCACTCGTTGGCGTTGTTTTATAACTAAGACAAGAGAAAACATGTTCTCATATTATTTCACTCGAAATTTCTAAACAAGCGCTTCGTACACATGCTCCTGTTTGCTTCGTGTGCGTGCACACGCACTTGAAAATTTATATATTTGTAAAAAAAATCAAAATAACTGCATAAAATAAATGTTACTACAATGTAGTAGTTTTTGTAGTTTGTTTAAAAAAATAACTGTCAAAAACATTGAAAAATTTTGCTCTAAGTAAATTAACTACAATTGCTAAAATTTTTTAAATACGTTTGGAATTTTATCATATTTAATTCCTTTAATGCAATTAATGTATATCCCGATAAAAATAAAATCAAAAACTAATATGCAAGTGGTTGTGCAAATTTAAATGATACTGACACTTTAGAAAACATTGTTTTCCATTTTTGTTTAGACATGAATGGATGTCACTACATTGCTAGATCTGTCAAAACAACAGAGTTGACAAAGCAAATTGTGGAAATTTTTTTGTTTTTGTTGTTGTTTTTGTTTTTTCTTTGATATTTTAAATGTTTAATAACGCTCCTAGACGAGAACAGGAAATTCTCATTGAGTTTGTAATTTAAATGAATGTTATTTTAGTTTGACTCAAGATCATAAATTAATATCACTTTCTGTTTAAATTATTTTTCAAATCAAAGAAAGATGATACAATTTTTACAAGTAAATTACAAAGAATAAAAATTATTGAAAAAATTCGATAAGACCAGCAAGGCAGAATGCCCATTTTCGGCTTTCGCTACAAAGCCATCATCAGTGCCTTTCGCCTTTGAGTGGGTTAATATTCGATAGTCGTCTACCTATATGACTGTTGAAAGCAAATCGAGTTTGTTATCAACAACTCAACTTAGACTAACATCAACGAAATTTAACAATGCTATTTTTATCCTTTTGTTATTATTACTCTTTTTCTTTTTGCTTTGAACCTTAATTCTTTAGATATCTCAGCTAATTCTATTCAACTCTGTGTATGATAAACACAGATGTTTGAATTACAACGAACCGTTAAATTTAAATTTAAATGTATGTTATTAAATTATATTTTTTTTGCACCGTGTCAATGTGTTTAAGATGAATGGGGGAAATGTTTTTAGTTGATCTGTTATTTAAAGTAAATGAATGTTATTTTAGTTTGACTCAAGATCATAAATTAATATCACTTTCTGTTTAAATTATTTTTACAAGTAAATTACAAAGAATAAAGCCGAAAATGCGCATTCTGCCTTGCTGGTCTTATCGAATTTTTTCAATAATTTTTATTCTTTGTAATTTACTTGTAAAAATTGTATCATCTTTCTTTGATTTGAAAAATAATTTAAACAGAAAGTGATATTAATTTATGATCTTGAGTCAAACTAAAATAACATTCATTTACTTTAAATAACAGATCAACTAAAAACATTTCCCCCATTCACTTGTAATTTAACTTAACAAATATTTCCAGAAATTCTAAAAACGTCGTCCCCTGACGATTTCCTTAGGCAAGAATGAAATCCGGATAGTGATATGCCTGCAACGGATTATTTTTCACGATTTGTTAAATACATTTGGCACTTTAGCATATTTAATTCCTTTAAATATTTTTTTATTAAAATATACCAGGGACGTAACAGTTATAACTTTTATTCAAAAAAGTGATTGTTTTACAATTATTTCCTGTTTGAGTATTTTTAATTTTCTGTTTATTTGCTCTGTTTGATTTATATTTTTAATTCAAACAAAAACAATCCAAACACGATTTTTATTTTTTCAAAAATAATAAAAGTTATTTTGTGATTTTTTTTCTTTATCAAAAAATATTAATTAAGAATATAAATCAAAAGCCATGGAACCAATGACTTCACCAATTATAATATCCTGATGATGTCAACTAGTGTTAATAAAAGATTGAACAGTGATTTAAAGTGAGTAAATATGTATATTCCAGCAACTTCCGGCATTCAATTTAGGTCAATTTTTAATTTTTATTTTATTATCAAATAAAAAAGTTAGTGCTTAATTTTTTCAAAAAAATCATTCTGTAACTTTTATAAAAAGTTTTAAAATAAAAATCAAAAAACAACAGAAATTTATAGAGTAAAATATAAAAATTGAAAAAATTAAAATCTTTGCCAAACTTTGTGATTTTTTTGTGCAATATGATTTATAAAATATAGTGCATTATTGAAATATTATAATTAAATAAATTTGGGTGGTGACTTTTTTAGAAATATAACAGTTATTTTGGGTCTCTGAAATATACTTTTGTAATTTTTTTATTAAAATATACCAAGGTTGGTTACCGTTATCGTTATAATACCGTTTCAAATTGAATACCGTTATCGTTATCGATACCTCTAAAAAAATTTTTAAATACCGTTATCGTTACCGTTACCGTTACCGTTATTTTTATGGGTAGTTACCGGTATTTTACCGGTATTTATTATTTTATATAAAAATTACAATTTTTTTATTTTTTATTATTTTATAATCTTGAGTTTTTTTTTTACAAAAAATTTATAGATAATAATTTTACTTATTAAAACTACCAGTATTGAATTTATAGCTTAAAATCTGTATTATCAGTACTTAAAATTAAAAATATGCCATGTTTTTACTTGTTTTTATATGTTTTTAACATAATTTTTAATACCGGTACCTACCGGTATTGCTGTTTCGATAACGGTATACCGTTACCGAAACAGTCTTAAATACCGTTACCTTTACCGTTACCTAAACAAACGAAATCTGATACCGTTACCGTTACCCTTACCGTTATTCGTTTCGGTAACCAACCTTGAAATATACTTTTATAATACCAAAAATATTAACTGTTGTCAGTTGTTTTAACATTTTTGTAATAAAAATTTATCAGTTAATTTTACGACATTGTTAGTTATTTTCAATGAGTTTGTTAGTTATATTTCAACAGTTCAAAATAACAAAATTTAAAGGCAAATAACTGTCATTTTCACTATATTCTACCGAAAAACTTTTTTTGAGTATACAATTACATGTAATTGTGTAATTGCATGTGCACTTAATTACAAATGTAATGATTAAAACCAGTTCTGGTGTCTACACTATCCATAGATTTGTGCGAATAGAAAACAAAGCTCACAAAGGCAACAAAATTTACTTGTTTCTACAATCAAAAAGGTTTGTCGGTAGAATCTACTGAAAATGGCAGTTAATCCATATTATCCTGAATAAAAAAATCGTTTGAGTTTTTTAACGCAAATTGGTATGGTCAAAGATCTGTACCAAAATAAATACGTTTTTCTGCATTTTTTACTATCGCACCACGCCTTCTAGCAAAGATAATTGCAACCAAAGTCGAAACGTTGACCTGCTGATATTCTTCAACTTAGGGTTCTATAAGTCGACTTTCGACTAATCGATTAATCGACTTTTTGCGAAAATTTTCGACTTTTTGAAAGTCGACTTTTTTGTGATGCAAAAGTCGAAAAGTCGACTTTTGCTTTCGACTTTTCGACTTTTTTACTTATTACCATATGGCTAAGAAGTAAATTTAATGATAACACAATAGAAAAAATTAAGCAAGTGTTGTTAGTCTATTGGAAAAAAAAACAGTGAAATATGACATAAAAAACTCTAAAATGTCTACGACACACAGTGGTTTTAAACTGAGAGAAGTGGTAATACATACACAACTTCTAAACTAATCGTCCGATTTGGACAAAGTTTATAGAATATTGTAGAGTAGGAATAAGGCTTTTGGTCAACCTGTTTTATTAATAGGGCATTTATTTAGCACCAGCGTACAAAGTAGACCACCTCGAGTGATAACAAGCTTTCGGAACCCTTGGCTTCTTAAATTGTCGGTCGATTTCAATGAATTTAGACTTTTTGAATTATACTTAGGGCAAGTAACTTTTTTCCAATGTAACCATGGTTAACCCTTTCGACCCCAAAGTTGCCTACAAGCAACTTCGTTGTTTTGTGCCTATAACTCCCGTTATATTTATTTTTTTTTCTAACAAATTTTTTTACTCAGTAGCATTGAAGTTCTAGAATACCTGTGTATAATTTCATATAGCAGTCTTTAATAGTGTTCATTTGCGAGCTATTTTTTATAGTGTCAACACACATTTTTTCTCACAGCAAAATTTAAGGAAAAATAAAATTTTTGTTTAAATTAGTCTCAAAAATTGTGTGATGAATAAAATTAAAAAAATCAAAAATTTTTATGTAGAGTTTAGTAATAGAAAAAATATAAAATTAAAATTTAAAAAAAATCTTAACCCGTTCGGGACCGGCAGCATATTAATTTTTGAACTTTAACTCCAAATATCTCCGCTAGGGGGTGCTGCAAAGCCATAAAAGTAATAAAAAAATATTTCTTTGGCATAGATCTACATTTACAAGAAGTTTGGTCGGAAAATTCCCAGCCATTTAAAGTTGGGGTCGAAAGGGTTAAAGGTTAACCCCAGATATTTTCATATAAATTTGAGTTTTAAAACTATGGTTAAGCACTTAACTCAGTTTATTTTGGGATAAGTTAGCAGGTCTTAATTAACAATTTTTCAACAAAACTTTTCGTTAATTTCAGCAGGATATAATATTATTGGCATTTAACTAAGTTTAACTTTTAACAAAAAATTTATAGAAATAACAGTTTTTTCATTGTGTTTTGTCTACTATTGAGATAATTGTTTTGCTAATATGAGAAGGGTAGTTTTATCTAACTAGAATTTACTAAACAGATTCGGCAGTTTTTTTCTGCAGGGCCATTTTTATCCATATTATCTGCTATTTGCACAGATTTATTTCTATCAGTGTATTAGTATTACTGGAGTAAGTAAGTCAAGTCAAGTAAGACTTGACTTTGATTTCACTTAAATTTTTGTAGCGCTTATTGGGTAAAGCTTAAAGCATAACTTGTCAGAATAGGTATCTGCCGATAGCACTGATGATCATAATGAAAACAGAGGAACCAAAAATTTAAAAGGCTATAGCCCCCCTAGAAAACCTACGCCGGTGTATGCAATCTACGCTCAGCATTTGTTGAAAGCGAGAAAATTTTTGAACTTAATTTTAAGTTTTCACAGGTGCGTAAAATATAGCTCCCCAATTTTTTTAGACAGAGAAATTATTGTAAATACTTGATTACAATTAATCCAACCTTTTAACCTACATCGTTTAAACATGCTTTTTTTGTCAGTTAAAATATTAATTGGACAGTTAAAAGCTTAACTCTGCCAGTTTAAATTACCAAGGTGATGCTCAAAAAACTAAAAGAACACTGTTTATAGAAGGGGCTCCAAAGTCCAAAAATGCAGTTTTGTGCATCAAGTGGGGTTTTTTATTAAAAAAACTGGTATATTGCCATATGGCTACACCATGCATTTAAATGTATAAGAATAAGGGGGTAATTTTCTAAAACACTTCGGTTAAGTGTTGCGTTATTTCTATAGAAATTGTTTTTGTTACAAAAACAATTTACATTGAAAGTTCCCTTCACCTCACCCAAGTGTTTTACGAAATTAGGTAGTTAAATAAGCCTTAATGTATATAAGTTTTGTGCTACATTTTATGTTTAA
The DNA here is from genome assembly GCA_949987735.1 of Leucophora obtusa. NCBI lineage: Eukaryota > Metazoa > Arthropoda > Insecta > Diptera > Anthomyiidae > Leucophora > Leucophora obtusa. Next base: position 211,865,983 of record OX465297.1, read on the forward strand.
AACCACTGTGCGATAATAAAAAACAAGGAAAAATTGTATGCTCATTATCAACAAGGTGCAATTCTAAGTTTCGAATCTAGTTAACTGACCCCCAAATAAGCTAAAAAAATATGATTTTTTGCTATTTAGAAATTTTCATATAAAAAGTCGACTTTTCAAAATTTGAAAAAGTGAAAAAGTCGATTAATCGACTTTTACCTATAAAAAGTCGGAAAGTCGAAAAGTCGACTTTTCAAAATTTGAAAAAAGTCAAAAAGTCGAAAAGTCGACTTTTTGTTGCAACTATATAACCCTACTTCAACGGATCCAGATTTTTTTTAAATTATATTTTTAATTTATATATATTTGTTCCTTTTACTCCTGCAAGGAGCATATTTTTAATTTGTTCTGTGATAAAGATTTTAGAAAAAAATTAATACGTAATTTTAGGAACTTTTTTTACAGCGCTGTTGTATCAAATACAAATTGTTAAAAAAAATTGAAAATTTCGTTATTTTTAACTGTTGGCAAATAACTAATGGGTGATATCAAAAAATGTGATAAAAACCGTGTAACCACCTAATTTCCAATGCATGGATTACATTTGAGTTATAATATTTCGATATATACAACGCATTGTCACCTGTTTTACAAAATTTATAACAATCTGACCAATTTTTGGTTAATACATAAAATTTGTGACCAATTTTATAGGCCAAATGTAAACTCCGTAACAAGTAACTCATAAGGTTTTTTAACTTTAATAGCTTATATTTTAATAACTAATAAAGCTAAACACTAACTGTAAGAATTTTTATGAAGAGGAAAAGTGCCGTTTTTAATAAAAATTAATACATTTTACAAACTTTTTCGTATATCTTAGCTATCACGACTTCAACTCTGTAACGATTTTTCGTCATAATTTTTGATAAAAATGCATATACCAGAATTTTGGAGTTATCTATTATTTATATTGCGAAAAGTATAATGTTATTTATACTCAAATGATCGTTGGACTGTACGTAATCATCCAGTATAACAGACTTGAAACTTTTCTGCAGCATGTAATATTCTCGAGATGAAAAAGGTTGTCTTTAATAAGATTTAAAAAAATGTTGTAAACTCCGTTCCTAATTTTTACAGCAATTAACGAGTAAAAAAAACAATGGCATATTTGGATTCACCTTGTAGGCATCATGCGATTTTGTTTCGGAAAAAAAATTCTGACAAAGCGTTTCTGAAAGAAAACGAATAAAGTAACCAAATGTAAACTCCGTAACTGTAAACTCCGTAACCACAATAGTTTGCATCAGATTTCATTCAAATAAATGTAGATAAATGTTTAAAATATTTTAAAATAACCATAAACAGAGGTGATTCAACTAATATTTATGCGTCAAAAGACGATTCAACTAATAATTTTGCGTCAAATCAAAAAAAAGTTATCAGTTTTTTACCCTAAGCTGCTGGAGCGAAAAACGATTGATTTTGCATTTCATTAGTTTTGAATCGATATTTCGAGTCATTTCTGACATTAGTTTGACAAATTAAATTTGTTTCACACAATTTAAGAATTTTTTGATCGCGAAATGTTATGTTTTTAATATATTATTTTGTAACTGCGCTACCGCTGTTTGGATTTTAAAAAATTTTATATTTTTGAAAAGCATTTAAAAGGACCAAAAATACAAAATTAAAAAAAAATAAAAATTTTTTTCGCGGAATGAATTGTATTTTTATTCGCGAAACCGCCAATTTGATAAACACAAATTATATATCATTGGAAAGCATGTTGTTGTCTTTTGCTTGCAGAAATGTAAACTCCGTTACAACAAAAAAATTAAAATTGTGCAAAAAAAGTTATTGCGACAACTTGTAGAAGAGATTTTTTGCAATTAGGTTTATAATGACTAAACTTACTGATTCCATTAAGAAAAAACCGAAATATTAACACTTTTTGCTTCTCACAAATTTGGCCCAAAAATTTATCACATTTTTTGATTTCACCCTAATAAATGCATTAAAAGTAACTACACTAATAGAAAAAAGTCTTTGAAAAATTTAGTTAAAACTACTAAAAATTAGTTAAAAATGATGCTGTAGAAAAAACTGCTAAATTAGCAAATTATTTTTGCTATATATTAGTAAGATAGAGAGCAAAAATAAGACTGTTAAATATACAGAATTTGAGTTATATTTGAGTTAAATTTTTGTTCATAGAAAATAACAAATTATCCTGCTAAAATCAGCAAAAAGTTTTGTTAAATAATTAGTAGCCTAAAAAATCACAAAAAATTTAAAATTTTCATAGATTTTTTTCGATTTTTTTTTAAATGCAAATAAAAATCGAGCCTTTTGAAAACAGCAGTTTACAATTTTTTTAGCAAATACACTCAAAAAAATAAGTTAGTAGAAAAATTAGTAAAACATTTTGTATATCAAGTGTATTTTTTTTGCTGAAATTCTGTTTTCAGCAAAATTTTTAGTTATTATTTTTTTAGCACTAAACTAATTTTGAACTAATGTTTTACTAATTTATTTTGCTACAAAAATTATAGCGTGGACGACAACCAGGTAGACAAGATGTAGATGTCGCAGCTTGTCTGGATGTAGTGCAGACAACGAAAATGATAATTAAAAAAAACATTTTCAGCAAATAAATTAACTGAAGTAAAATTTTCCTTACAAATTTCAAATATTCAGCAAAAAATTTAGTGATTTTAGAAATGATTTTTTTCATTTGCAATCGACTAAGTGTTAGCAAAATTTTTGCTGAGGTTACTATTTTTTGGTAAAAATCAGATCGCTGATTTTCAGCAAACACCTTTTGCTAAAATTATCAACTTTTTTGCAAGCACGACTAAAAATTTGCTGACACAGCAACATTTTTTGCTGACTTTACCGACTTTTTTTTTAGTGTATTTCTGTTAATTTAACAGGACAGTATTTCTATCAATTAACTAAAAGTTAACTTAAATATAACTAAAATTCTGTAAATTTAACATTTTTATTTTTGCTGTTCTTATTTTACTCATATTTAGAAAAAGAAATCTGCTAATTTAACAGTTTTTTCTGCAGCATCATTTTTAACTAATTTTTAGTTGCTTTTTCTGCTATTTTTACAGATTTATTTATATGCTTTATTTTATTAAAGTGCCTTGCTATCGCTTTTCCGTGTGTAGTTTTCTGATGGGGATGTTATGATCTTTATAAGGAACCTTCGGTTGCTCTGGATCTGGTTTGCTATCGCAACACAGCTATTTCACAGCTAGGACAGCACAACTAGTCCCAAATTTTGATTTGCTTTAATTTTTTTTAACTTTTACAATACATATATGTATTTCTTTATTTTTGTTTTTACTTTTACAACCACACATTCTTTTTGTTGCACTTTGACCTGGCCATCTCTTAGCTGCTAACACTCCTGTCTCTTTCTCTCGCTTCAAAGCTTTTCGGATCTAAATCGATCAGTTAGATAGATATCACATCGTGGGGGTGACCCGCCCCAAACCATTGTCGGATGAATATCAAACTCCTTCGTCCTGGTTGGAAAATCGGGAGTGTCGAATTATTCGACACAAAAGAATTTGATCCTCGAATAATTCTAATTTCATAAATTGATTCTATTCGGTAGAATAAAAAAAACGGTTTATCGAAAACCGGTTTCAACAACTCCAATTAATACCTATAAGAGTATGAAAACTTTTTGCACTTATATCGCGTTAATTGTAGCTAGACACAAAGGTCCTTGTTCTTCTGTATCTGTTTCATTATGAGAACTGAAAGGGTGAATTTAAAGGCGTTAACGCAACAATATGATCAGTACAAGTGGTCAAAAAAAAAAAAAATTAATGGACTAAAAAAAATAAAGAAACAGACCAAAACTATAAGAATAACTATATATGAACAAGGTGTGCCAAAAGTATCAAACAATTTTTGAAAAGTTTGTTTCAGCACATAAAGGAAATACAGGTGAATTCTAAGAAAAGATTCTCAAAACTTTACTGTGAAGTGGTGAGACAACTTTAGTTTCCTCTTGTATAAGTTTAAAAGTCAAACTTAAAGTGATGTAGGCAACAGCAACAACAATAAAACAAGTTTCCAAACAGTATTTATAAAGATTGAGAGATGAGGACGATAATGATGATTCCCAAGCGTCAACAATGTTCTAAGGCTGGGTTGCAGAAGTCAAGTGGGTGGTTACCACCAAGCACACCCACACACAAATGTAAGAAGAAATTTAGAGGTAAACACCCTTAAAGAAGTACGAAAAATTATCAGCAAAAGTTTTCAAAATTGTTTGAGATGAAACAAATGTTTCACACAGATTTTTTGTTTGTTTGGCAAAAAAAAAAAAAAAATCTTGATCACTTTTTACTATAAATGAGTATGTGAACAAAAAACCTACTCAATGGATTGAAAAAAAAGAAACAAAATTTACAAGAAATATTAACTGAAAAATAACAAAACGAAACTGAATGAAATTAAATTATGTGTAGAGTATTATTTTCATTATTATTTTATGCATAATATTATGACAGACGATTTTTCAACTAAAAATGTTCTTATTCTTCATCCATATTCTTCTTTACCTTTAGCAATAAAATATCTTCTAGGGTCAGAGGTTCTTAAACGGTGGTATAAGAAAATTTTTATGAAAATATAATAAAACATTTTTTTAGAAAAGTTTTTGAGAGTAAAGAAAAGTGAATTTCTTAAGAGTAGTAGACTTTGGAATTTCCTAAACACTTTTAACAGGCCTTGATTTCGTCTTATCTGATTCGATTTTTAAATTTCTTATACGTCATCAAAGATTATGGTGGCACTAAGACCATTGGTTTTCACAAAAATGAAGTTGGCCATTAGACCGTACCACCTTACAGGGGGAGGGGGGAAAGTGCAATTCCAAAAAAAAATTTTTCCCGAACTTTGGGGTCACCTTTTTCAATTTTTCGTTATAGCTTCGGCATTTAAAGTCGGATTTTAAAGTGTGATATATCGACTTTTTTGCCTCGAGGAGACCAGTGTTTTGCTATAAAGGAAAAATCCAATGAAAAAAAATTTAAAAAGGTGACCCCTACGTTCGGTAAGCGAAAAAATAAAAAAATTCTGCTGGGTTTATCGAAAAACTTCCTTAGCAAAAGTTTAATGATTTTTTGCGAGCTTTAATTTTCTAACATTAGGGTGGTACATTAGGGTGGTAGCAACTGAGATATGGTGGCTAAATACTAGAACGAGATACTTGAGGTCCTTAGAGCAAAACATTGTTCCCCTCGAGAGAAAAACATCGATGTATCACACTTTAAGATACGACTGTAAATGCCAAAGATATAACGAAAAATGTAAAATGGCGACCCCTACGTTCGACAAAAAATAAATTTTTTTTTTTGAAACCTCCTTGCAAAAATAATTTAGATTGAACGGTGTCCGGGGAACTTTTTTTTTTGAGGTACGATCTATTGGACATGTTTATATCAAGGAGTCCATATAGACTGTCATCAATATCGTTTTTTCCCTGTTGCCTATCAAACACAAAAAATGTGGTGGGCCTTATAGTTTTAAATATTAGATAATTGTTACAAAAGTTAAGAGCCATTGAAAAATAAGAAGTGACATTTACCGCCAATATATCGGCTAATTTGTCTTACTGACAAAAAACAATTTTACAAATTAAAAACAAATTACCCGTAAATTGAAGGAAATCCTTCATCGCAAATGTAGTGGCTTTAAGCATATATAACACTTGCTAGTTTCTAGAACCTTGTTTTTTGGGCCATCCATGCAATAAGAAGTTGTCGAACACTTTAAAAAAATTGGAATTAAAAAAATTCCATTTTTTCTCTTTATTTTTACAAGTTTCGAGCTTACCAACCGGATATAATAACCAGAGAAGACAGAAAAAAGCAAAATCCGACGTGTTTAAAGCAAAAAAATGTTGTGAAAAATCCAAGAAAAAAAGCAAAAGTAAAAAAAACTTGGAGAAGCAACAGTTTTTTTAAAAAAAATTTAAAAGTTAAGAGAAAAAATATGTTTTTGTGGGCAAAAATTGTCTTTTTGGGCAAAAAGTCTTCAAAAAAGTACAGGGTCCGCCATCTAACGTTTTTTTTTTCAACTAGTGCTTATTTCGTGAATGGTAACACTTAGCTCATGTCTGATTTGACAGATAATTAGTTTTATCCTTCCGCTGAACGAATATGGTTGTGTGTGGTTGGTCCAGAGGCATAATTGGGCCATTTTCCTTCGAAAATGAGCAAGGAGTGGCCGTTACAGTCAATGGCGATCGTTATCGGGCCATGTTGAACGAATTTTTGTTCACAAAAATTGAAGAGGAGGATATTGGCAACATTTGGTTTCAACAGGACGGCGCTACGTGCCATACAGCCGAAGCTACACTCGATGTTTTGCGCCCTGTTTTTGAAGATCGCATTATCAGCCGCAGAGCTGATGTCGTTTGGCCACCTCGGAGCTGCGATTTGACACCGTTGGACTATTATTTGTGGGGTGCCGTCAAAGATAAGTGTTACGTCGACAAGCCAGAGACAATTGACGCTTTAAAGGACAATATTCGTGAAGCCATTGGTGAAATACAGCTGCACACAATCGATAATGTGCTTAAAAATTGGGCCGATCGTGTAGGCTACTACATGGCCAGCCGAGGCAGCCATATGAATGAAATTATTTTCCATTATTAACCGGAAGGATTGTACTTTCAAATAAAATTTGAGAAAATATTCAGTAGTTTTTTTTTTATAGCATTTTCAAAAAAAAAAGTTATTTGGCGGACCCTTTAATTCAAAGTTCAAAAATCTTAGGAAAAAGCTATTTTAAAGCTAAAAAACGGAAAATTCAAAAAAAGCAAAAAGAAGCAAATATGAGTAAAACAAGCAACAAAAAGCATAAAAAGCAAAAACAGCAATTTTGTCTTCTCTGGTAACCAGAAGACAAAATTGCTGTTTTTGCTTTTTTAATCATATTTGCTTCTTTTTCCTTTTTTTGATTTCCCGTTTTTTAGCTTTAAATAAGGTTTTTGAGCTTTAAATTGCTTTTTTAAGACTTTTGGCCAAAAATGCATTTTTTGCTTACAAAAAAATATATTTTCTCTTAAATTAAAATAAAAAAATGTTGTTTTCCAAGATTTTTTACTTTTGCTTTATACTTGTTAACTCTTTTAAGACCGAACTTTAAATGCTGAAGAAATTAGCATTTTCTTGTGCGGACTCGTGCTTATCGACCTAACTTTTCTGAAGAATAGTGATGTTAAAAATATTTTCTTTAACTTATTTGCAAATATTAAACATTGGGAACTTATGTTCTAGTCAATTTGAATGAAATTTGAGAAGAACAAGAAAAATAAGTTTAAAATGATAAAGAAACAAAAATATGAACGAAAAAAAGGAGAAAAAATAACGCCGGAAGTCTTTTAATAATACAACATATGACTTATTAAAAAAATGTACCATTCAAATATAAAACGCAGCAGGGAATACCAACCAACCAGCCAGCCAGCTAGCTAAACCAACCAATATTTGATAGTCCGGAGCAATTGGAATAGCAGCAGCAAAGACAAACTTTTATTTTTTTTTTTTGTTTGGTACAACATTTATTGTATTGTATGTATGAGCGCCAAACGAACTTTTGACAGCTTTGCGAATAAATCTTGAAATGTTTTAATTTGTTCTTGAATCGATTTGCAACAGTCTTGTAGAAAGAAGTCCATAAACAGGCTGCTTTCAACTATAGACCATAGTATTATTGTAGACTGACTTGTGAGGTTAAAATATGGACAAGTCAAGTTGTATATAATTTTTTTTTGCAATTCTGCATCAGAATGCAGTACTGGATATGTACACACATAAATTTTCTAACTTAACTTTTTGAAAGTTTTTTTTTTTGTTTTTCAGTTTAAAAGATGAATCTTATGTAAAAGGTAACTTTTTTGCATAAAATATTTCTTCTGTCTTTACCAAAAAGGTAAATACCATCCATCCATTCATATTTGTATGTATGACTGTATGTTCAAACATTTGTCTGTCCTTCTGCCTGCTTATTCCTATTTGTATTTCTTATTATTTCGACATTTTGCAAATAATTTGGAAATGGTAATATAGTATTTAGATTAAAAAATCTTGAAACAAAATTAGGTAAACCGGAAATTGTACACATACATACATTCAGAAAAGAATTTAAGATAAAAAAGTAAAAGTTTTTTGGTTTTGGAAAAAATAATGGCAATGAATCTCCTTTTATTGATTTGAACAGGCATTAAAATTTTTTTTTAAAGTTTTTTTGAACAAAAATTCAGCAGTCAACGCCGCTCTCCGATTAATTTCTGTTGAAATTTACAGTACTCACAGTAGAATACTGTATTCTTACTATGAATTAGGTAAATTTACTCTGTGTTTAAACGAAAAAAAAAACATACATTACGTGTAAATTGGTGGACACATAATGTATAAATTTACATTAAATGAAATTTTTAAATTAAATTTGAAAATTCACTAAATTTATGTACTAAAAGTATTTTAGTAAATAAAATGGCTAACCCCCTGTTTTTATAAAACGAGCAGAATAATTTCGCCTATTACAATAACAAAATACACACATTCCTCTGCAAGAATATTTCCTTTCGCTTTATAGAAAACAGGGGGTTAGTCTCCAAAAATTAGTATATTTACCAAAACAATGTTTAGAGTTAAACAGCATAAAACATTTTTTTCCTGAAACAATAAATTTATTTCTTTAAATATACCCCTAAATTCATAAATGCTTCGTAAAATTATAGGAGGTTTATTGAACAAATTTTGTATGAAAATGACGTTTTGTTAACCTGCCATAACTTTACAAAGCATTTATGAATTGAGGGGTTATTCTTTATAAAAATTTTTAAAAATTGTTAAAATCGAAAACATACATATCCGAAGAAAGATATCTTCTGTTATCGATAATATTTAACAAACTTTGCATTGAAAACTTACCCTACACCACTACGAGGGCAGGATGCAAGTTTGTGCTGACGTTAGTAACACCAAAAAATATTGGTCCTCGACCCAACTTTTAGTAGACTAAAAATCACTTTTTGTTTCGATTCAACGATCTCTGTCTATCTATCCGTCCGTCTGTCTGTCTGTCTGTCTGTCTGTCTGTCTGTCAATGTATTCTTTTGCGCACATTACAGGGCGCAAATGTTAAGATATTTTAATTAAATTTGGTACACCGACTTACATCGGCCCAAGAAAGAAGCGTATTGATTTTGGTTTAAATCGATCCACGTTTGGACCTAGTGCCCATATAAAGGTCCCGCAAGGACAAAACCTATGCCCAAGGACAATGCCTATTGATTTTATTTAGAATTGGTCTATGTTTAGACCCAGTGCCCCCACAAAGGTCCCCAAAAATGTATATTTTCGTACACTACAGGTCACAAATATTACGATATTTTAATGAGATTTGGTTCACCGATTTATATTGGCCCAAGGATGAATCCAAAATAATATTAAGCATATTGACTTTGGTATAAATCGGGCCATGTTCGGGCCTGGTGCCCATATAAATACGAAGATATTTTAATAAAATTTGTTACCCGGACTCACATGTGCCCAAGGACAAAAAGCCTATTGATTCTGGATTGAATAGGACCATATTTACACCTATCGCCCATATGGATTATATTTCCGATGTTTTCTTACATACCCCTAACAGTAGGTAAAATCAAAATTTCTTACCTTTTTATCATTTTGCAGACAAATTTTGACACAAATCCATTTCAACCCATTCCAAAAATTAGTTGGCTTTTCAACCAGACTGGTGTGGGGATCATATGGTCGGTATACCCGACTTTAACTTTTTTACTCTTTACTTAAACTCAAAATTTCTTTCCGCTTTGCTGACTTTTTATATGCAAACATTATTTAGCTTTCAACCATATTGGTGTAGGGTATCATATTGTCGGCATGCCTGACTTTAACTTTTTTAGTCGTTTTAATTCTATTGTCTTATTTTTGGATTTCTAAAATTTTTTTTCCATTTTGCGATTTATTAAATTTTAGCAAGATTGGTTACCGTTATCGTTATAATACCGTTATCGCTAAAATACCGTTTCAAATTGAATACCGTTACCGTTATCGATACCTCTAAAAAAATTTCTAAATACCGTTATCGTTACCGATAACGTTATTTTTATGGGTAGTTACCGGTATTTTACCGGTATTTATTATTTTATATAAAAACTACAATTTTTTTATTTTATAATCTTGAGTGTTTTTTTTTACAAAAAATTTATAGATAATTATTTTACTTATTAAAACTACCAGTATTGAATTTATAGCTTAAAATCTGTATTTTCAGTACTTAAAATTAAAAATATGCCATGTTTTTACTTGTTTTTATATATTTGTAACATAATTTTTAATACCGGTACGTACCGGTATTGCTGTTTCGATAACGGTATACCGTTACCGAAACAGTCTTAAATACCGTTACCTTTACCGTTACCTAAACAAACGAAATCTGATACCGTTACCGTTACCCTTACCGTTATTCGTTTCGGTAACCAACCTTGAATTTTAGTGATGTTTTTCAAATTTTTATTATTTTCTTTTTTTTTTAGTAATTTTTTTCAATTTCGGCGATTTTAACAAACCAGCGATTTTTTTATAGTTTTAGTGATTTTTTCGTTTTTAAGTATTTTGCAAATTTTAATGATTTTTATAATTTTAGAAATATTTACTAATTTTAACTACCCACGATAAAATTGACATACATATATGGATCCATTTTAATATATATTCGTGCATGCTCACAAACATGCATGCATATTCGATTTAAAAATCGCCCAAGTGACAAGGAAAATCGTATTCTAGGGATCAAAATAAGAAACTTTGCCCGAGGAGCCATACCTCTAAAACGAATTCTGAAAAATTTTTGAAAAATTTCAAAAAAAAAAAATTTATTTTTTTATGCCGAACGTAGGGATCGCCATTTTACATTTTTCGTTATATCTTTGGTATTTACAGTCGGATCTTAAAGTATGATACATCGATGTTTTTCTCTCGAGGAGACCAGTGTTTTGCTCTAAGAACATTTTGACCTCAAGTATCCCGTTCTAGTACCCAGGTAGAAAATTACAAAGGGGCCAGCACTGGCAAAGCACTGAAATGGGTGGTATGAGTGCTTGTTAACAGCGCTTTCCCAACGCCCAAATGATAACACCGTTCTACGGTGGTGCCAATGCTTTACCAAGCCCTGGGAAAGCACCCATAAACATAAAAATCAAATGCTTTGCCAACGCTCAAATAAAAAAATTAAAGTGCTTTCCTGACTCGCAAATAATAACAACGATATATTTAATGCTTTGCAAAGTATTGAGATATCACCAAGAAACATAAAAATCAAGTGGTTTCCCTGCCACCAAATTATGAGCCCTCATCACTGAAGAATTTTAAATTACTCTAAAAATAGACGATTTTTGGAGTTATTGTATTGTGGAGTCAAAAATTATTTAAATATTCACTCTTTTGGAGTTTCTTTTTCAAAAACAAAATAATGTTATAGGAAAACAAGTGCTGGGAATTCACCCTTTTAAAGCGTTGGGAAGGCGTCCAAATTTAGTGCTTTGCCAGTATTTCTTTTTGTAAGACCACGGTCTACTTGCGCTTTGCCAGTGCTTCTTTTTTGTTACCACACATAATTTCCATCTGGGTAGTTACCCACCAGATCTCAGTTGCTACAACCCTAATGTAACACCCTAATTTCAGAAAATTAAAGCGCGCAAAAAAATTATTAAACTTTTGCTAAGGAAGTTTTTCGCTAAACCCAGTAGAAATTTTTTTATATATTGGTTGCCGAACGTAGGGGTCGCCTTTTAAATTTTTTTTAATTGGATTTTTACTATATAGCAAAACACTGGTCTCCTCGAGGCAAAAAAATCCATATATCACACTTTAAAATCCGATTTTAAATGCCAAAGCTATAACAAAAAATTAAAAAAGGCGACCCCTACGGTCGGCAAAAAAAAAAACATAACAATGTACATCTACCTTAAATTTCGTTACATTAAGTAATGGTAATGACTTTCGCCCACCTCTGAGTTTATTTTATTATATCATACTCGTACATATATGATCGATTTGTTCTGATCGTCTTAAAAATAATTTGACACAATTTGATTGCATGTATTTGAAAATTGCATTTCCATTCCTTATGGACGCATAAAAAATATTTTTTTTATGTTCCTTGAAAGTAGTAAAGTGTTGTTTTATTTAAATTAATTCAATGCAAAACTAATCTCATAATAATCAGCTTCACTACAGTTAAGAAATTCATCTGTTTTTTTTTGATACTTTCCAAGTAATAAACTATCATTGATAATTTTAATATTTACCTGAAACCATATTTTCGAAATCACATCCATATGGAGATTATTATAATAACATTTAAGAAAAACAGATTTTCATTTAAATAAATCTAAGCTTTAGAAATCAGATGTTTTATATGACGAGTACCTTATCCCACCTCATTCTTAAGACAAAAAAATGTAAAAGTATAATTTCCATTGACTTTGTTACACTGGTAAAAAGTTAATATAATTTATAATTGATTTTATACTTTATATTTGAGATGTAACTTTTGAAAATCATATAAATTTTCTTATATAAAAAAGAGAAAAATTTTATTTTAATATTAGCTATATTTTAACCTCAACTACAGCTGTTGAAATTTAATTACTAACGCTCTTATTTTAGTTGGTGATTGATGTAGTGCTGGTAAGTTCGGTTACTTTTCAATACTCGATACTACTCGATATTTTTGATTTGGATACTCGATAAAATTCTTTGAAAATGTTTATGGTAATTCAATACTTAAATTTATAAACATATTTTTAAACTTTTTCATCAACTATTCATTGTGTTTTTCAAAGTTTTTTAACATATAATTTTAAATGTTTTACTTCTGATTTTTTTTCTTTTAGCAGACTTGTAGTTTTGTGACAAATATTTTAGCAGTCACATTTTTGTGGTAAATATTTTAGCGGAGTCACATTTTTATATATTTTATTTGTCAAAAATGCAACTCTGAGAATATCGAGTAGTAGTTTGAGTATCGAGTACCCAAAAAAAAAAAGACAAATACTCGATACCCACTACTCATATATTTACCAGCACTAGATTGATGAGAATTATTCCAAAATTTGCAAATTTACCGTTATGTGTTTATTTTTTTAAACGCTTGTATTCTATTTATTAAAATTCTGCAATTACTACATGACAGTTATTTGTGTAGTAATGCTGTTGTAGTTATTTTAACTGCGGTTGCTATTATTTTACATGGGGAATAAATTTTCAATGTTTTGCAGTTGTTTTTTTACAAACACATTTATTTTTAAGTGTGTGTGTGTTTGCCCTTAGTACAAATATTCCACATACATATACAAAAATATGCCATTTTGAAATTTGTAGGGAAAGAATATGTGAAGGATATTTTTGTCTTGTGTCTTTAGTCAAAGAAAGGACGCCGAAGAAAGTAAACTGAATTTTTCGCAGAAGAAATTTTATTAAATAAAGAAAATAAGGTGAGTTATATAATAAAAAATTATATTTATTTACGTAAATATTATAACATACTACCTCCGTTCCGAAATGAGGTTAACATTTCTATATATTTGTTGGGATTATGGAGGTTTTTAAAAAAAGCTATTTTTTTTGGATAGTTGTTAGGACATATTCTGATTCTGAATTTATAGATAGCTTTCCAATTTTTTTTTTAAATTTATTATTAATTCGATATCAAAGTTGAAAATTAGAATTAAAATAATAATAATAATAATTCTTTGATTTTGTGTGAAAAAATTAACAGCATTCAGATAAATTAGAAAACGTATTTTTACTAGAGATGAGCGATATTTTCATACCGGTAATTTAATCACAGTTATTTATAAATCACTGGTAACGGCAGTGATCAAATATTTCAGTTACTCGGAATGTCGTTCTTTTAATATTTTTGTACTATTATTTCTTGCAAACTTCATTGTGCACAGTAATACATGGTTTTTTTCAATAACAGTGACTTGCTTTCACACTCTTCTGAACAAAATGTCATCTTCTATCATGTCTTTGTTACCGGTCGCAACTATTCTTCTTTAAAGGCCCAGTTTTTAGGAAGTGGATTATCTTTAAACTTACTTTAACGCAGTTTGTAACTGGAATACTGCTTTTAAAATGTGGTTTATTTTGTTTTATTTCAATAAAGAAATAAATTATACTCGAGAAAAAGTTTTTCCAGCAAATTTTTGTTAATAAACTTTGAAATGACTGACAAAATTTGTTTTCGGTTCAACTAAACCAAGTTTAACTGACATGTTAAAAACTCGCCATAAATATTATTTCGTTTATTTATCAGAAAATCGCAGTCTTTTTCATAGAAAAACCGTGATCACGATCACAGTTTAAAAGAACAACGATTTGCAAATCACATTCATTGAGAATAATGTTACTGAAAAATCGCCGGATCGCCCATCTCTATTACAAACCCGTGATCACGGTCACTGTTTAAAAGAACGGTGATTTGAAAATCACGATCACTGGTAGCAGCGTTATTCAAAAATCACCGGATCGCTCATCTCTAATTTTTACTACTTTTACTGGTTTCTATTAAATGCAGCGAAGAGACGTTAGCAACAGCTCGTCAAAATATTGTTCATTAATTTTATTACAATACAATATTATTTTGTCTACCACAATAGTGGCACATGAACTGTTATTTTAACTTATTTTCTTTTATTTGAACACTTTGCTTAGTAAAACGTTAACATTATTCGGCGGCCCTTTTAAACAAATTTGTAGTCGCTTTTACGGAAATATTTACAGACTTTTATCTATGAGTTTGGCGAAGATCAATAACTGTTGTAACTCAAATTTTGTCCAAGTGTATCAAGAAAATGATCGCTTTGCAAATTCTCTACTAAATTTTTTATATTTTTTTTATTTTAACGCAAAATACTTCAGTGACGAATTGGTTTCATATATGAATCAACAATAACGGCTTAAGTTTTAACACACATCATGTTTCAATGACTAATAAGGGAATCATGCGAACTCATAAACTCTGATTTTTATGAAATTCAGATACAACAACAAAAAACTATTTGCCTAAATTAGCCAATGAAAGATTTGTTTAAAATAAAATTTTTTTTTAAACAAATCTTTTTTTGAATCAGTTAAATATTTTAATTGTTTCAAAATACAGTCAGAAGAAAATGTTAGTAAAATTTTTTGTAAGCGGTATTTAATTTCAATTTATAATTTTTTTTCCCAATTGTTAGTAAAAATGCATATATAATTTGGTAAATATTTTTGCTATTCTCATTTTACAAATTACTGAATATTCAATTTTCGTTGCTGATTTCAAAGGAATATAAAGAATTTTTGAAAACCGTGTTGTTAAAATAAGCTAAATATTTAAAAATATTAGACGTATGATTTTATTTTGCTATTTCCTATTATATATTATTTAGTGTTACCAATCCGGTTAATCGATTAACCGATTCTTCAATTATATATATATTCATTCCCGTCATTCCAAGTTGGAGCAATTAATTAATCGCCTCTATTTCGGTTAATGTCGAAACAAATAATTTAAAAAATTATTCAATTATTCTACCCGAATAATCGGTTAAAATAGGTGGATTAATCGGTTAGATTTTTAATATGAATTTTTCCTTTATTTTTTCCCTAAACTCCAAAAAAAAAAAAAAAAATCAAAAAAAATGCAAGAAAAGCATAGAAAAAAACAAAAACTAACTAAAATACAATAAAATTCTTTTAAAATCGAGTGAAAGACATCCTGAAGCCTTTTTTGGCCAAGGCCAAAATAAAGATGTTTTTTTAAAACTTTTCAAAAGACATGACGTACATATCTGGCTGGTGAGAGAAAAATAATAACTTTGTAAAAAACACGTAATTTTCGTTGTAATACATAAATAACTACTAAAAATATTTGAATTTATTTCCCATCCCGTTATTTACTAGGGAGTTTACGTAAATAAAAAAGCTAAAATCTACATTATAACCGAGAACCTCATAAAGACAATCTGGAATTTGACCTTATATAATTAAATAATTTCATATTATTTATTAAAAATTTCACACACCCAATGAAAAAGGTTTTTAAAAAGAGCTTCATAAAAATTATAAAGCTTTTCCATAAAATTTAAGGAAAGTGACTTTTTTACTATGTTCACGAGAGTGTGCGTGGCTTTTATCACAATGGGGATTATATCCTTTTAAAAGTTAATAATCTACTTGGAAAAACACCCAGATAGAAAATTACGAAACGGTCAGCACTGGCAAAGCACCGAAATGGATGGTATGAGTGCTTGTTAACAACGCTTTCCCAACGCCCAAATGATAACACAATTCCACGGTGGTGCCAATGCTTTACAAAGCCCTCAAGCTCAAATAAAAAAAATTAAAGTGCTTTTGTGACACCCAAATGATAACACCGATCTATTTAATGCTTTGAAAAGTATTGAGATAGCACCAAGAAACACAAAAATCAATTGTTTTCACTGCCAACAAATTATGAGCCCTCATCACTGAATAATTTTAAATTATTCCAAAAATAGATGATTCCTGGAGTTATTGAATTTTGGAGTCAAAAATTATTTAAATATCCACTCTTTTTTGGAGCTTATTTTTCAAAAAAAAAAAATAATTAGGTTATCCACAAGGGGTGTGCTATCTGTTGTATCGTTGTATCGTCCTAACAAAAAACAGAGTTGTTAAAATTTTTATAGGGCTTTAACAACGATTTTCTTTTGGGTTTTCTATCTGTTAGCACACTCAAACATAGGACACTAAACATACGTAAAAATGTTGTATCGTGCTATTCTCAAATTTTGTATTTTTTAAGTTAAATTCTAACAACTCTGTTTTTTGTTAGGACGATACGACGATACAACAAATAGCACACCCCTTGTGAACAACCTTAATGTTTTAGGAAAACAAGTGCAGGGAAATCACCCTTTTCAAGCGTTAATAAAGCCTCCTAATTTAGTGGTTTGCCAGTACTTCTTTTTATAACACCGCGGTCTACTTGTGCTCTGCCTGGGCTGTTTTAATGCCCATAAGGAATATTTCAATTTTCAACTGCGGATTATGACCGAAATCCCTTAATATCATTTGGGATTATCTGCGAACAATTTTTGGTTATAATCCCCAAACTGAAAATGGCGAAAATGCGGATGGGGATTAATACATGCTCCCTTAAGCTAAAAGATTTTTATTTCAGAATAATCGGTGTTTAAGTGTGGGGATACATTCCTCTTCAGATCTTTTTATATTTTTACGTTTGTTCCACTAACTGCTAACTACTACTACCGCGTACTATAACGGTGTCGACGGACGACAATGAGCCGATGTCAGTCAATCTATTCTTGTGGGAAACAATAAAACCGCATGTGTGGTAATGCTGTATAAATCACTGGACACACCTCCCTGTTGCGTTACGATGCTGTTAAGTGCTCTATTAAATCCTTTCGAAAATAAAACCAGCTGTTTGAAATTGTAGATTGGCTGCAACATACATATATTTGCATTGAAATTTTTCGTCATGCACATACAAACACTTACACAATATTTTTTTGGTTGTGAAAATGGGTTTAATACGAGGTGTGCGGAGGTGAATAAGATACTAGATCACTAAATGGATTTAGTAGGTTACTTATGGTTACAAATCGTATTAAGCTACGAAGATTAACTCACCCAGATTTAGAGATACACAAACTACTTTATGGTATTTCCGTTTGTTATTAAATTTCTGTCAAAAAAACATATCGTGTGTGTTAAACTATTGTACGTATGTATTCAGGTAGTTTTGTTTTAATATGGGTCCTTTTTGTCAGAATCATCGGCGTGATTTGTAGGTGTTAAAAATCTACTCATTATTTTATAGAGCGGCGGCATTCAATATATTTTGTGATTTTGGTAGCTAGCATACAATTGACATATTTTTTTATAAAATGGTTGAATGAATTTAACGTAATATAGACATATAACTACAGATTAATAATTGCAATTTTATACAGTGTTTCAAATTACATTCACACCCCATCCCTGTACCATCCATATGTGGGACCTAGAGACTTTTTTGTTTTAATATTTGTTATTTTTATTAAATTGTCATTGTATTAAATTATACTATTTATACATATATGTATGTCAATATGTTTTTATGTAAAAAAATATAACATTTAAATTGATGTGTCAACTTTAAACCGGAATTAGTTGTCATTTAAAAAACAAAACGAAAAAAACCGAATATGACATTGACAAACCAAAATTCTTGTTGCAGTTTTGACGGTTGTCAATTTACCTAAGCACATTTCAATATTACTTTAGTTTTAATTATTTTCTAGTTTTTGTCAAATAGTTATCTAATTTATTACGGGTAAATATTTCAACATAGGGTTTTTAGGGTTGTCTAAATGCGACATAAATGGGCATGTGCCCCAAACAATGATACTCTCAGTTGCTGTTAAAATTTTTTTACAATAAAGGCGCGTTTACAATGATAGAGTGACTCTACTCTGTAGCACAGATTAAAATGTTAACTGTTCAAAATACAGAGTAGAGTTACTTCAAAAATTTATGACACTTCAATACTTACATTATATTTTCGCATAGTATATGCCACCACCGCAATTTATTTTCGTAATTAATTTTTTTGAATACCTTTTATATAGTTTATTAAAAAAATTTCGTTTTATTTTGTTTATTTAAAAAAATAGTTTTTAATTTGTTGACAATTAGAGTTGTGAACAAATTAGTGATGTGTTTTATTAGGTATATTTGTCATGTTAAATACTTAACAGAGTAATGTTAGCTCTAGAGTGCAGCAAATCTGTACTCCAGAGTCAAACAAGTTTTACTCTGGAGTGGAATAAAAAGAGATAGTAAAATACAAAAACGTGTTAATATGAAAGAGAAAAAAACTAAATTTGCTACAGCTTGGAGTACTCCATCATTGTAAACCCACCTTAAAGGTAAGCACCTTTAGATTGTAGAGTGACTCTACTCTGCAGCACAGATTGAAATGTTAACTGTTCAAAATGCAGAGTAGAGTTACTTCAAAAAATATTTGACACTTCAATACTTACATTTCCTTTCGCGAATGTCTAGGCTTTATATCCATTTCCTTTATTTTAAAATATTTTTTTATTTTATTATAAAATGCCCAACACAATTATTTCGTGTTTGTTTTATGATTTTCAATATATTTTTTTTTAATTTGTTGACAATTAGAGATGTGAACAAATTAGTGATGTGTTTTTTAAGGTATATTTGTCATGTTAAATAGTTAACAGAGCAATGTTAACTCTAGAGTGCAACAAATCCGTACTCCAGAGTCAAAGTTGTTTGAATAAAAAAAAAAAATAGCAAAATACAAAAATGTATTAGTAAGAAAGAGAAAAGAACTAAATTTGCTACAGATTGGAGTACTCCATCATTGTAAACGCACCTTAAGATATTGAATTTTAAATTGAAATTTTTTTGCAGATATTATTCCAAATGACAAATTAGGAAAAAATAATACATGCACTGAAAATAATATTACAGTAACAGACTGTATTTTATTTAAAAATTATCCGCATAGTATAATATACACTCAAAATAATAAAAATTTGTTACTTTCACAAAATTTATTCCCTTTTTTTAGCTTAAAATAAAATTTGTTGATTTAAAAAATTTTTTTTGTTAAATTTAACAAATCTAAATTTAAGTAAGTAATTAGTAAAACTACATTTTTATTTGTGATTATTAGGGCAAGAAATACCATGAAAATGCATGTTTTTTCTCGATAGTCCAAAATTAATATGGACTAAATATTTATCCGAATCATCAAATTTAGAACGAAATGGCATCGATTTGTAGTTGCATGTTTTGTCAAAAATGCATAGTTTTGCATATTTTGTCTTTAAATGCATATTTAGTGCCTTTTTAATGCATATTTGTGCATATTCTTTATTTTTAGGAGCATTTTTATTTTGTAAAAAAATATAAAAAATTGTTACGTTTTCATATTTTGATTCAATCAAAATAAATATTCTTAAAAACCTTATTGACCTATGGGAAATCTTCGAGTTCTGTGTCTCTTTGCAAAATAACTAACTTAAATATATTTCTAAGTTTTAGAGTGGATTATTTTTGCAAAAATAATAGTTTTTAGTGCATATTTCTTATATTTTTAATGCATATTTTTCTTTTTTAGCCGCATATTTTAGGCGCATATTTTCCATTTTTAAGTGCATGAAATTCCTTGCCTTAGTGATTATACTGAGTCGTAAATTTTGTTCAAATTAAGATTTCGGGACCCTCCCCGGGTCTAGTCCTTACCATTTAAAGTCATTTAAGGACACTCTAAAGGAGCAAACATTTTATCCGTTTTGCTCTATCTCGCTCAGTTTTCGAGATATGGGTCATTTTATGAAGTGGAAAAATGGACCCACCATGGTCCATTTTTGGATAGAGATACCCCCTTTCGTTGGGGTATTATAAAGTTAGGGGTAGTCGGAATTTTCACAATTTTGTTCTATTTCTCTTAGTTTTCGAGATATGGGCCATTTAAAAAAAAATCGGGAGGGAAAAAAATAGCGCCATCTTTAAAACTTCGGATACACTGATGGCGCCATCTACCGGGTAATAACAGAAACATGAAAATATTATATTTTAACAATAAATTTTGTAAAATTTAACAAATGGGTTCTTAAAAATTAGTTATGAATAGTTTGGTAAATTAACACTCAAAATTAGTTAAAGTACGGAGGATTTTTAGTGTAGTGTTAAATAGAGATAACTAAAATCTTTGTTTAAATCAGTGTTTCAACTAAAAATTTATTAAAAATTAGTCAAATCGATTTGAAACCCGCTTGACAGATTTTTTTTTACTGACGTATTATTTTTAAGTGTAGAATTGACGAAATAATTTTTAGCAAAGTTTCGTTTTTTTCTCTTTTTATGCTTTTAAGGCCCATTAACTTTTCTCGAGTTAATGGCCCATGGGTAACTAACCAATACTAAATATTTATCCCTATGAAAATTTAACCATAATAACTTATCAATATTTTAACTCTGGGTAGTTAACCTTAGTATGAAATGTCAGAATAAAAACAAAAAGAAAAACAAAAATTAATAACAAAAAATTTTTTTTTCAATACGGGAAAATTAAAAGTTTTTCTCGCGCTTTTTTGTGCGTTTCTGGTCATAAAAAAAATAATACACTTGACCACGTCGTTTTTTTTAAGATTCGCGGTCGCTAAATGCTATAAAATGATTGTGTCTTTTTGCATACTACGAGAGGTGATTTAATTAAATCCATTTGGTAAGTCTATAAAATAAAAGTGGATTATTGGAACTATTAATAAGTATTTCGTGCTAATCGAGACAACTGCGGAAAGATTCCACTATTAAAAAAAATAGTGGAAATTTTGTGATAGATTATTAAATTAAGGCAATTTATGTGATCAGCACATCAAAGTGAGTAGAAAAATAATCGATGTGCATGATTTTGTATCTTTTTGTAATTGCGAGTCAAAACTGTGGGTTGTCCAGTATGTCCTCACATACTTTTAAAATATTTAAAACATGATTCGTTCACATTTCATAAATTCGAGAGTGATTTCTATGCGCTTTTTTATATTTAAGAATTAAATTCAGTAGTCTTGTACTTCATTCAGTAGTCTTGAGCTTTGATACATGATTCATTTTGAATTTGATACGCTGATTCCAAATTCTTAAATGTAAGTTACCCAAAATTGATGGAACTATTGTTTTTCTGAGAGTGGTTTTCAAAAGAATTTTTTCCTATAACGGTACACAAATTAAGAATATGTTGTCCTATGTATTTTAGAGAACAAAATTCATTCTTTACTACCATCGTAACAAAAAGTCTTAAGCTATTTAAATGCGTTTTGTGTAGTATTTTAAAATTCGTAGAAAGCTATTTTTCGCGTTTTTAATCACGATTTTCTCAAAATTGAGAGGTGATAGAGAATTCGGAATATAGATTTGGAATCAGCAAGTAAAATACTCAAAGTATGTATCAAGCTTCTACCAACAGCGACTTTTCATTTTGTAAAGGTGTATAATTCGTGTCAAATTGTTGTAATATGGGTCACCATTTTTGGTTTTAATTATTCAAGACAGATTTTGGCTCCCTGAACCAATAAAAAAATAAATTTTTCCTATTTCCTTATATGAGGCCAATTTCTGTAAGCTATCACAGAAACCTAAACCCTAAATGGCAAAAATTTGTGCACGATTTTAAGTACTGATGCAATTTTTATAAGTTTTGGTAAAGTGGGGTAATGCACATCGAAAATACTTACATGTGTCATAAACATGCGCGGTTCCAGCAATTAATATAAGGGGAAAAATCATACGCCACAGTAGACAAATACATTGAGTTGTCCACTGAGGCGTATGATTTTTCCCCTTATATTAATTGCTGAAACCGCGCATGGTCATAAACGATTCTTAGTCAAAGTTTGGTTAAAGCTGCGCTTTAAATTTTTTTAATAATCATCATTACAAGTCTAATGTATTAAAATATCTTATGTAGGGTGAATTGTTCTAAAATAGCCTTGGTTAAGTTTCTTAACCACAGAAATTTCTATGGTTAAATTTTAGCATTGGTTAGAAGAAATGCTTGGTTAAAATTTAGATAAGTTATTCAAAAAATATGTTTACCAGTGGTTAAGGCTAGTAGAGGTCTTAACCAGGGTATAAATTGAGATAAGTTAACGGGCCTAAATATTTTTTGAAAAAATTCCATTAAAAAAGTTAAAAATTGATTTTTTTAAATAAATATTTAGAAACTCTGGTTACAATTTTTGTACCATTTTTTTAATTGAATAAATAGCTAAATTATATATTTTAAAAATTTTACTACCTGACAATAAAAAAAAGACGAACATTGCAATATTTAAAGAAAAGCTTTTTTTTAACAAACAGTTTTAAACAGTGTATAATTATTAAAATAAACGAAAAATTTATTGCATTCGCCAAGTTTTGTCAGTTAATTTATTAACAATTTAAAATAAATAACAAAATGCAGTTGTTTCATATGAAAAGTACGTAGTCCCATTTTAATTGATTTTTTTTGTTTTAACGGGCGAGTGTATCCAAATGTTTAAGCAGTTTTATAAATGTTTAGTTTGATTTGAAAACACTGTACTGATGATGTTATGAATTTCAATTACTAGAATCTCTAAATATTCGTTATTGTTTTTTGAATATATGCTAAACTTTTTTTTTAAATAAATTGTATTTCCTTAGTTTTCATATAAATATTATTAGCGGCCTTGTTGTTGTTGGTATTGTCGCTATTGTTTCCTGTCTGTTTTGTCGAGTTTAGTTGACGGCTTGTTGGCAACATTTTGTAGTCAATAATTTTCTATTTTAATTTAAATATTTTATTAAATTGACGTCTGCGGTGAAAATTATTTTAATTTTCAATAAAAATGCAAATATTTCATATTTTTTTTAAATACAATGTTTATAAATAGGACATTTATATATCTGTATTATTAAGCATGTGTGTAAGCAATAGGGTGGGTTGAAAATCGAAAATAATCGATTTATGTAAACACACAATTTTGAAATCGAAATCCCAATGTTTAAACTGCTTGATTTATGTTGAAAGCTTAAAAAAAGATTGACCTATTATATATTATTATATCTAAATGTCAATAAATTGATCTCTTGTGTAACTAAGAGAACAATCTTAGACACTGTAGTTTTTGTCTAAATACCTTAAGTGTATTCGTTGGCTCCGACAAGTTATGACACTTGTATTTGATTCCAAATATGAAAATCTTCAAACTCTGAGGAAGTTTGAGACTTTTTTCTTACAAAAAGTTAGAAAAAATATTTATGACGTATTTTTGAGGAAACAAAATTTACAAGTGGAAAAAGTCTTCAGCATTAAAGAATTTTAGTTCCTAATACGATATCTTTTCAAAATTTTAAGTTATCAAAACCAAATTGATATTGGTAGTTAAAGTTTAAAAAAAATCTTTAGAATTAAATAATTTTTCAAAAAAGCTTCTCTATAATTAAATACTTATAAACGTAAAATTTTTTTTTTTATATTTTAAAAATATTTACGATTGCTCGAAATTCTTACTACTTTTACTACAATTGGAAAGTTTTGTTTACTTTTTATATTGAATTTTTCCAGCTGTAGTAAATGTAGTAACTTGTAGTAAGTAAACGAACACGCTTATTATTTTTATTCGACCATTTTCATTTTTATTTTCCAATCAAATATTCGAGCTCGAAGTCCAAATTTTGTTTAAATGTTTATTTAAATAATTTCAATATTTCGTCATTTACTTGAGGAAAGTAAATTGAACACAAAATTCTTAAAGTTAATGTAGTGTTATTACTGCTGTCTAATATTGCACTAGTGCAATATTTGCTTTCCTGATGATGCCATTCAAATAAATGGCGAAATATTGAAAATATTTAAACAAAATTTGGACCTCGAGCTCGAATATTTGATTGGAAAATAAATATTTAAGAATTTTTAATAGGTATTAGCCCCATCCTAGTATACATATGTATATGTTTTGTGTATATAATAATACATGTGTTATTATTTTTTTTTTTGTTTGGATTTGTGTGCTTTGAAAGTGTTTGTGAATGTATAACATCCGATGTCAATGTCAATTTGATATATGCGGTAAAATCGAATCTCACACTATTTTTTTTTGTTCAACCAACTGGTTGCAATCTATCGATGTTTAACATTTAAAAGATGCTAAATAATATGTCAAATAGGAATAATAAATATTAAAATGACCTCACATTATAAAGTTTTTAAATTCTAAAGACTTGTGCATTTAAAAAAATTTCCTAACGAAAAATTAAATTTTTCTAAAAGATATTATTGTTACACTAATAGAAAAAAGTCTGTAAAAAATTTAGTTAAAAGTACTAAAATTACTTAAAAATTATTTTGTAGAAATAACTGGAATAATAAAATAAGAACAGCAAATATAAAACTGATAAATATACAAAATTTTAGTTATATTTTAGTTAAATTTTTGTTCATAGAAAATAGCAACTTAACCTGCTAAAATCAGCAAAAAAATGTTGTTAAATAGTTAGTAGACTTAAAA
Source organism: Leucophora obtusa (assembly GCA_949987735.1). Lineage (NCBI taxonomy): Eukaryota > Metazoa > Arthropoda > Insecta > Diptera > Anthomyiidae > Leucophora > Leucophora obtusa. The sequence goes on from OX465297.1 coordinate 211,891,136, forward strand.
AGATTACAAAAAGATATTTCATTTTCAAAGCTTTTTTTGAAATCAGCAGCTTTCTGAAATCAACAGTTTACTATTTTTCAGCAAATTTTTATTTCTGCTGATTTTAGCAGGATAGACTGCTACTTGGCTTCAGCTAAATATACATAGCTCCAAAATAACAAAAAATTTGTAGATATAACGTTTGGTTTTTACTATTTTTAGTCAACTAATATTAAGCAATATTTACTGCAGATTTTACAGCACAATTTCGAGTTTTCAATTAACTAAAAGTTAACTAAATTTCTGTAAATTTAACAGTTTTATTTTTGCTGTTCTTATTTTACTAGTATTTAGCAAATCTGCTAATTTAACAGTTTTTCCTGCAGCATCATTTTTAACTAATTTTTAGTAGCTTTTTCTGCTATTTTTACAGATTTATTTCTATGAGTGTAGCTTTAGCAAAAAAAATTACAGACTTGTTTTTATTAGTGTAGTTCGCAGTAAAGAATAATAAAAAAAAATGAAACCCGACTAAAAAGTTTTCATATAATCTTATATGATTTGATATAAATTTAAATGTTTATATGCGTGGCTCTATATAACCATTAGGGTGGCCCTTCGTTATATGGGCAAAAAAAAAGTGTTCCAATTTTAGGTCTCACCCCCCAGAAATATACGAATGGCCAAAAAAGTGATAAATACGAAGTTTTGGGCCAATCGAAAAATGTTTAGAGGTCGCTTAAAGCGATTGAAAATTGCAAATGCGTTTATATGGGGAAAAAATTACTTTTTTCGAGACTTATGTAAATTTTTCAATTATGGGAAAAAAATTTATTCTACATGTTAAATTATTTGATATAAAGAGATAATTATCTATTCAAAAAGGTATAAAAATTCAAATTCGGTTAAGAACCAGCCCAGTAATAAATAATGCCCCAGACCAAAAAAGGTTAAATTATTACTTCATTGAGAAATTCGACCACACGTCATAAATATTTTTGAAATCGATTACTAAGTTATAATTTTTTTACTTAAAAGACTCAAGGCTATGAGATATGGAACAAGATTTTTTTATTGGATGTCGTAAACCTGTCGTAAGATGACGTCATACGCGGACACTTAATAATACAAACATTTATTTTTTTGGAAATATAATATTCTATTTTTAATATTTTATTAAACTAATGTGCCTTGTCATGACAAAAAACAACATTTTCCTCGAAATCCGCAAAAATCGAATCGACAAGATAAGGGTTAACGTTAATTATTTCGTCCAAAAATTTTACCATAGTAACTTCAAACATTAATTTTTTATATTTCAAATCACATTTCCTAAAATTAATTGGTAGTAAGCAAAAAATTGACTTCTTTTGTAAATTAAAAAAAAAAAAAAAATCTGGGGTCATTTTGGGCACAAGGTCCACATGGGTTAATGATGTCCAAAATTTTTTTTTTTCAACCTTGGGTAGCGATGATAAAAACAAACAACTAACATTACAGAAGTAGCTAATTTTTAATTCTAAATATTTTATGACAGCAAATAAGCCGTGTTATCACCAAAAAATGCAATTTCATCGAAATCCGCAAAAATCAAATCGTTGCCCTACCCAAGTGTGCCAGTGGATATTTTTAAAATTTTTTACTTTCATTCTCTAAGGTGTTCTAAACAAGCTACTGGACTCCAAACCTCAATTTTTTCGGTTTCGTTGAAGAAAAAATTTTGAAATTTGAAATTAGAGATTTTAAAAACGTCCCAAAAATTTTGTCCGCGTTTGACGTCATCTTACGACAGGTTTACGACATCCAATAAAAAAATCTTGTTCCATATCTCATAGCCTTGAGTCTTTTAAGTAAAAAAATTATAACTTAGTAATCGATTTCAAAAATATTTATGACGTGTGGTCGAATTTCTGCATGAAGTAATAATTTAACCTTTTTTGGTCTGGGGCATTATTTATTACTGGGCTGGTTCTTAACCGAATTTGAATTTTTATACCTTTTTGAATAGATAATTATCTCTTTATATCAAATAATTTAACATGTAGAATAAAATTTTTTCCCATAATTGAAAAATTTACATAAGTCTCGAAAAAAGTCATTTTTTCCCAATATAAACGCATTTGCAATTTTCAATCGCTTTGAGCGACCTCTAAACATTTTTCGATTGGCCCAAAACGTCGTATTTATCACTTTTTTGGCCATTCGCATATTTCTGGGGGGTGAGACCTTAAGATTTAACACTTTTTTTTAAGGGCCACCCTAATAACCATATACATTTATATTAACACTTTGGTTTTATAAATATGTTTGATATAACGTTATATATAATCATATGCGATTTGGTCTCCAGCCATATATTAAGAGATCTGCAAATATAGTTCATACATAATTATATATAATGGCATATAAGCTTTTATAAACCATATTATATCAAAATATATAACAAAGTTAATAGAAAATTGTATTAATTTTATATATAATTATATCTGACATGATATCTAATTATACAAAATTTTATAAAGTTTAATTGCAATTTTTGAATTTAAAAATAAAAATTAGAAAAACATATGTTGAAATAAATATGGTTTAAGTTCAGTTATTTTTTCCGTGAAAAAAAATTAATTCTGAAAGTTATTTTTTTATTTTATAAGACAGTTGTCAGCTATTTCTATTTATTAACAAAAATTTTTCTAAATTTTAAGCATTAGTATTTAATATGAATGAAAATAAGTGATCTCAACAATATTTACTAAAATTTTATTTGAAAATCTTCATCAAATTATATGTATTAATATATAATTTGATGAAGTTAGATAGACCCATTTTTCGGATCAAATTGTATCAGGTTAGATAACATGCTTATCGCGCTTGATATAATTATATATTCCAATATTCGGATCAAATTAGATATGGACGTATATATGGGTTTATATATGGTGATATATGATTATATAATATCTTTTTTAGTCGGGAATAATTAATAAAATAAATGTTTATTACATGTATTGAAAAATATTAATTATAAAATATGTTTACATTTACTTTAACTATTTTGACGTTGACTATATACACAAACGAGCGCACGCACATATTATCATAAACATTAATGAAAAATATTGAATTCGTTGTTGGCAAATATTGGATTGTTTGGTCCTGTTGTTGTTTTAAAAAATTCAAATATTTACACAATAATTTCCAGAGTGCAACATCAGCAAAGCAAAGCCAATGATCATACAGACAAACTGTTAAAAATATTTTTACTATATTCTATTGAATAGAGCTCGCCGTACAAAATTTATTTTGAAATATTCTAGCGTTATTTTAGGATTAAGAAAAATTTTGTGACCTAAAGACAAATCTTAGTGATTTGGTAATTGAATACGATACAATCGTATGAAGCTGAAGTTTTCACTCAAACTAATATATCTACAAGCACACATGTCGATTTGCGGGATTAAATAAAATCGGTTAAAATTATAACTTTTGCATTTGATATTATCAAAAAATTGTAAACGAAATTTCAATAATTTACAATTTTAAAAATTTAAAAAAAATTTTCGATTTTTTCATTTTGCCCAATTGAAAATTTAAACAGATTGTACTTGACAACAGATTCTTTTAAGTAAAAATTTTACTAAAACTTGTATAGTTTGAGCTTTGAACTCAAGATTTTCAGTATTAAATAGACGAACTTTGTTGAAAATCATATTTAATGAGAGTTTAGAGATCAAATATCTTGTCCATTTCCAGTCACATAAAAACAAAATATTTACTAGACTTTTTTTTTCAAAGTTGAGATAAAATTCTAACTGGTAACCCTTAACATTTAATAGTAGTACGTTTTTTTTATTTTAGTTTCGTTAAAACTGTAGCAATCGTCGTAGTGATAGAATGTGTTTCGTGTCATTGTTGCAATATTAACACAGAACAAATAAAAAAAAAAAAAAAATCACAAACTCCTGCACTTTAGTTTAAACTTGCAACGATTCACTTTTAATTTAAACAAAAAAGCATAAAAATAAGTTGTACAACAATCATTAAATTTTATTTAACTATTTTAATCGATGCTACTTATTTAAATATCAACGGTCTCCTAGGAAAACAAATAATTTTTTTTTTTTAATTTTGAATTGCTTGTTATTGATCTAAAGCGGGCCATACATTTGCAATATTATGGCACAACTTTCCAAGTGGTGGAAGCATATAGACCGTGTATGTATTAAATTGAAGGTTGAGCAATATTATGTAGTGAAACATTGTCAACATTTGTGAAAAAGGTGACAAGAGGAGATAAGAAGATAAACAAAAAATTTAAAGTAGAATGTTTGTATGTCTGTTTGGTTACTTCTGAGAGTAAATTATCATATAGAGACAATCTGACAATAAAATATAAGCAATAATACAATTTAATGGAAAATCACTGATGAAGCCTGTCCATAAAAAAAGGCAGAAACTAGATCTAGTCTGATTTGCATATTAATAATGTGTCTATAACTTTGAAAATAGTTTATTCTTCTTCTTAACCTCAAACCTACTTAATTAAAATTAATAAAAATGCATATTAATTACAATATTAATTGCATTTGGTCTATATGACGCGTTTGAAAAAACAACACTTTACTAGTAAAACACTTTTAATTTTTATTGGACAACTTCAAATATTGCATAATCTATTGGCAACACTGTGCCATTTTAATTTTGCGCTGTTTATGTTTCTGTGCATTTTGTGGTTATGTTAAAATCATATATTACATAAAATATTGTGGCGATCTTTTGTTACATATATGTTGCATATATGTTGCAAATACTATGCCATTATATTGCACATAATATTGCAAATGTATGGGGGGCTTATTTCCATGATAAATCAGAGACAGATATAAGGTATTTTTCATCAAGATATTATAAAAGAAAAGTTTTATAACTGTTGTTTACAGAGTTGAATCCGATTTTTCTAAAATTAAAGTTTTTGTAAATATGGTGAAGATGCTACAAAAAGGTAAGCTTTTGAATGGTGAGTGTATTTAAGTTTAGGGAATCTAAATTTCAATAAAATTTACTCTATCTCTCTGAGTTTTCGAGATATGTATCACTGTTGGTAAAAGTGGCACAAAAGTGCCATTTGTGGCACTATTGAATGTTCAATGGCACCATGGCACTCTTCATAGAATTTTGGCACTTTTTAAGAAAATTTTTATATAATTTGATAAAAGGTCGATATCGCTGGTTTTTCATTAAAAGCCACGCCTACTTAGAACGGGTAGCAAAATTAAAAAACAAAAGCTACACTAAAAATTTCTACAATTTTCTGGACCAGCTTCCAGTTCTTCGGGGACAATTTAATCATTATTTTGATCTTTAAAAATTAAAGCAATGGGGATAAAATAAGAACAACTTTATTGATTCTATTGTATTGTCCGTCATTGGAATTTTTCAAAAATTTGTTATGGTATTCTAGTTTTTTTTGACAAGCAAAAGTTTTAAAAATTTCACCTTACAATGGTGAAAGCTTTTTCTGCCAAAAATAAAATAATCAAAAAATTGTATTTGTGAAAAATTACGATTTTTTCGATAATATTATGAAATCTTAAGTGATATGAAAACTTAAAAAATGTCCAGGAACCGCAGAACAAGAGAGAACTAGTTCTAAGCACTTGGAGTTTCCTTTAAATTTTAGCATCAAGCACCCTGAGCTTATTCCTAACAACTTTAGCCCCAAAAATCCCATGTTAATACGTAATCTTTTGGAGGAATTCGCAGGAATGTCAGAATCGGTAAAAGCTTCGATGCATCTTAAATTAATATCTCAAAATATGAATGAGGTATTTCATATTTTATTTCTGTGAAGAAAAATTTTGAAATTCTTCAAAAGAAAATAAAATTTTTATATTTTAAATTGTTGACAATTAAAAATATTTGTTTGTTATGTGCTTTTTATTATATGACAATTTTGTCAAGGTTTTGCTGTGACAATTTTGCTGAGAATGCCAAAATTATAATAATTTCCATTCACACCAGTTTTGTGACAATTTTGTTATTGTTATAAAGTTTAGAATAAGGGTGTAAATGTATAAATATTTGAAATAAAAGCTGAACATATTTTTTGAAACATTTGTACGTTGCTTAATTTTTTTTTTGGCACTTTTAAAGCTTTTTTGGCACTTTTTTGGCATAATTTAGGCACCAAACGAAAATTCTCAAATACCATCACTGATATGTATAGGGTGGCCATTAGAAATGTTCAGCAACATATGGAGAACTATCAAAATAAATTTTAAATTTCGACTGGACTAATGTTTTTTGTTTGCATAAAAAAATTATTTTAATTTGTGCATTAATTAATTTTCATATATTTAGTTAGAATAGTGTTCTACCTCAAGTCCAAATTCTAATATGATATTGTCATATTCGATTTTATTTGTTGTTTCAAAAAGGTTGACAATTTTCATTGTTTCGTGGGCATCACCGCAACTTATCAGTTGTCCCCAATAATAAAATGATGTTTGAAAGACACAAACTGAGACATTATATAAGGTACAAAAATTCAACGGGACGAGAATTTTATACTTTTGTATATGAACTATCTGATTTGGTAAGACCAGTCATAAATCAACACTTTTTGAAAAGCATAATTTTACATAAATGTACCTTTTGGTTACCACTAATGCCTCAAAGCTACTTAACTGTGAAATTCAAGAAATACATTTTTTTGAGAAATCTTCTAATACTAAATTTTTATTCTTTTGACCCAAGAAACGTATACTCTAGGATAACCATAACCCTAGGTACATATGTATGTCTAAAACATTTTCCAAACTCCATTTCTAGTTTTTTAAAAATTTTGTTAGACAAATATTTAAGTGTATAATAATTTTAAAACCTTATAACACGTTTATAAAACGGATTTTGTATGGAAAATTTATTTTATAAGATATTTATAAATTTAAAAAGTGATTATGCATATGACCCTTAAAATTTGGGTTAAATTACAAATGCATAATAATTTGAAAACCTTATAATACGTTTATAAAATGAATTTTGTATGAAAAATTTGTTTTAGTTATATATAAGCTATTTATAAATTTTAAAAGTAATGCATGTGACCTTAAATATATACCTCTTTTAATTGAAGAAATTATAAATATAAAAAATTTTATTTTTTATCAAAATTTGCTCCAAAGGGTAAAAGTTGTTTGCAATTATTGAATTCCAAAAATCAAAATTCAGAATATTTGGACTCAAATCATAAAGCTGGCCATACACTTACAATATAACACGCCATTCACACCTAAATCCTAAATATGTGTTTAGTCAAAACGAATGCAAAAGAATAAAGAACTGTTGTAATAGAATAAAAAGCTAAAATACGTGTTTTAGCTAAACACGTGTTTAAGAATTAGGTGTGAACGCAGCCTTATTGTCCAACTTATCGTTTTAGTTCTGTATTCGATTACCATGTGTGGTAGTAGATTAAAGACTTAAAACGAGAAGTTGTACAATAATATTGTAAGTGTATGTCCAGCTTAAGGGTTATAATCGGAAAATTAAAAAAAAGCAAATTAAGTAATTTTTTGGTCAAAAAAGTATTAAGACTCTTTTGCCTCCAGATTCAAAGTTTCTTTAAGAACACATATAGTATTTATATTTTTCTGAAAGCATAATTCTTTTAGATGAACCTAATGGAGAAAATATTCTACACTTGTTACATTTTCTTCCCCCAACCATTCCGAAATTCACCATTTTTTTTATTAAATTTTCAACTTTAACAAATTTTTTTCTCAGTGTTCCATCGGAATTTAAAAACTAAAAGCGGGCGAAGATACTCTAACCTTTGATTGTGTACAAGACAGCAAGAACAGTAAATAATCCCAGTTTTTTTTTTAACTTTTTCTTTTAGTGTTTTTGGGAGTTGTGGAATTTTTTCATAAGGGGGGTAAATACTGTAACAACAGCATTTTAAAGGGCATATTTGAATGGTTGTCAAAAATTCAATTAACAATATTTTTAATATTTTATTTTCTTATTTGAAAATCATGTTACTGTAGTATTTTTAAAAATATCAGTTTTATATTTTCCCAGCCAAAATCGCCAGAGTTGCCACTTCATTACTGTCCTTTTTTAAAAAAAGGCAACATCGGCTGCCACTGTGCAGCCTTCATTAATTATCGGAAAATAAAAATGTAAAGTGATTCTTAATTTCGAATAAACTCTCTAGCCCTTATCGTGGCCCAATTTTTATTTTTAAAATTTTTTTTAAACAAAGTTGCCACACAAACTTAAAAATTCCAAAAAAGGCAAGAAAAAACACATTTTCTCGGATATACAAAATCTATTTGTCAGAAATTAAAAAAAAGGGCCACGATAGGGACTAGAGTTTTTTCCTGCCTACGAAAGAAAAAAACCCGGATCGAAATCGGTTAATCCGCCTTGGCTGTACAGTGGCAGCCGATTTTGAACTCAGGGTTGTGGGAAAACGCGTTTAAAGTTTAAAATTAATTTTACACTAAAAAAAGCAAAATTTTAAAAAACCGTGTGTGAACAAAATTTATATCTCGCAGTTTTCTACATGTGCACCAAATTTGGGAAGAATCGGATAAAGAGTATTTTTTATATTAACCCAAATATTCTTAAAAACAATGGTAGAGAATTTATTAGACATTTCATTTCGGTCAAAATCTTTTATTTCGTACATTTTTTTATTTGTTTTGTATTTGTTTTCTATTTTTTATATACATTGATTACTTTTATGGCTTATAAAAAGCCATCAGTACCTGTCTTATATAACGTGCCTTCGCCCACCATCGAGGAATCATCATTGGCTTTTCTTTAAAGACTGCGTGCAATTCTTGCATCTTTGGATGTAGTTTTTTTTCTTTTTGTTCTGCTGTATTATGCGAAATAAGATTTATTGTAATAAAGGCAATGATAACAAAAAGTTTTGTGTAAAAATTTAATGCATTGAATATTACTTCGTGGCTAAAATATATTTTACAAAAAAACATTTGGAAATTTTAAAAATTTGAAGAGTATGCTCTATCCAAATAAAATATAAAAAAAAAAATTGGAAAAAAAAATTTCCTAGAATCGATACACAATTTAAATTTATATTATTCAAACTTATAAGCTTTGCTACTTATACCAAATATATTCTTTTTACTAAATTTCAGAAAAATCCGTTTATTCGTTTTCAAGTTAAGGCGATGTCCTCTAAAGGTATCCTTATGGAATCCTGTGTGTCCTTGGACCAAAGTAAGGAATTTCTTAAACAGCTTAAGCTTCAGCCTTTCTTTGTGGCCATTTTCAATTGTTTTAGTCAATTTAAATATGTTTTTTAGATTTTTAAAAATTTAGTTTGTTTTAAAATATTTATTTTTCGAAATTTTACGAAAATTTTATTTTTGAAACTTTCTCGCTTCAAAACCGTGCACTGTATACAAAAAAAATTCTTCACAAAAAATTGATAAAAATTTCTATTGAAGAAGCTGATTATAAAATACTCATATGACGCATTTGGGGCCAATTTAATATACCCCGTCTGGAGGCGGGCTTGCCGGTTAGAGGGTTAAGCGTAAGTTTAGGAGCTTTTTATAATTGTAAAAACAACAGCCTCATAAAATATAATATTTTGTAATTGGCCAAAAGTACGATTGTACACTAATAGAAAAATTCTAAAAGTATAACTAAATATAGAGTAAAGGGGGGATCCTTCGCCAGTGGGGCACATACACTAATCCCATTTTTCTCCGATGTTAAGGGAGATAAAAAATTGGAAAAAATATATTTTGTGCATTTTTCAATTACCTTTCCTTGACATCCACTTTGACGAATTTATATCTCATGTAGTCGCAGACAGACGTGTTTTTGTGTTTTTTGGGGTACCAAAAAAATAATTGAAAGCAACTACATTTTGCAATAACTTCCTCAAATCGTGCGAAAAAAAAATAATTTTTCATTATGTTAGACCTATGATCCTAAGCTTTCAGAACATAATAATTTGATTTTAATAAAGCTTAAAAAGTGTGAAAAAATATTAATTTTATGTTAGTGCCTGTTTTTGGGGCACAATCACCAGATGGCCTCTGGAGATACGAAGAGTTGGCGCATCCCTGCCTAGAATGCTCTATAAGACTTTTCTATATGTTTAAAATATGTTTAGTAGTAAATTATTACAATCGTGTTCATTCTTAAATTTATATTAATTATTCAGTTTTTTGTAATTTCGAAGAATCATTATATTATAGTTTTAAATTATTTTAAATTAGTGGAGATTTATTGATTAAAAAGAATCAGATACCTTAAAGAACTTATTCTAAATTATTTATTTCAGTCATTACAACATTGACTTTGCCGTATTAACAATATTTTTTTGTTGAAATTGTAATTAGCTCTTTTGGCGAATATCCCCCAGGTTTGGGGTAGTTACGCCGATTTGGGTTACTTTGAAAGTCATTAAAAAAGTAATAGAAAATATGCAAATAATTAGAAAAAAAATCATTGAAATTAAAGCCAAGATATGTAGATCTTCAATTTGAAAGTCATTTTTGAAAAGTAATTAGGGGTTAAGAAATCACAGTGCTTTGAAAAAAAGTGGCGAAGGATCCCCCCGCCACTAACTATGTGGCGGGGGGATACCCTAACTATTTTTTTATTTTTGCTGTTTATATCAGGTTTGGCAGGCAATACCCATAAAATACCGTTATCGATTCAAAACCCTTTCAACTGACTACCGTTTCCCCTAAAATACCGTTACCGAAATACCCGGAATATCGTTATCCTTAAAATACCGTTACCGAAATAACTGAAATACCGTTATCCTTAAAATACCGATACCGAAATAAATGAAATATCGATAACCTTAAAATACCGTTACCAAAATACATGAAATAGCGTTAACCTTAAAATACCGTTACCGTTATTTTTAATTCTCTGCTCTTGGTCATTGCACGTGGTTATTTAGTATTTCACATATAAAGTAAAGTAAAGGGAAGTGGCCAAGGTACAATAACCACATAAATTAAGTCAATTAATTCGTTTTGTTATTACTTTAGTTTGGTTTTTGCAAAAAAAAAGCGATATGCACCGAAATAATTGACTGCCGTTACCCTTAAAATACCGTTACCCATATAACTGAAATACCATTAACCTTAAAATATCGATACCGAAATAACGCAAATATTGTTATCTTTAAAATACCGTTACCGAAATAACTTAAATACCGTTATCCCTAAAATACCGATACCGAAATAAATAAAATAGCGTTACCCTTAAAATACCGTTACCGAAATAACCTAAAATATCGTTACCCTAACGATAACCGCATTCGTTTCGGTTACCATCCATGGTTTATATCTTACTGTTTATATCTTACTAGCATAAATTAAATAGCCAAGAACCTAATTTTGCCAACATCTGATCTCTTTCAGAATAAAAAAAACCTAAAGTTGCAAAAAACTGTTTGAAATCAGAATTATATTCACATATAAGATTTTGTAATAGGAAACTATTAGTCGCCTTGAAAATTAGAATTTTTTAAAGCTTAAATTTAGAGCTTGTTAAATTTAAAATAAAATATTTGGAATTTTTATATTCCATGCTTGAAAAGGTTAATAAAATCTAGCAGCATCTTTACAAACTCAATCTACATGGTATATTAACACAAACAATTATTCTGCTGGCATTGTTAAAAAAGGAAAAAAAAAAAACATTATACAGTGGAAACAAATGATTACGAACTTGAAGAAAAGGGCATTTAAGTTTCATGTAATTTGCAAGAAAAACTGTTAAAGGACCCAAAATATGTGTTCGTTACAAGAATAGTTTATAAAACCCGTATTCATTATAGACGTGTTACACTGTATTTTATATTTTACACTTTTTCTTTAGCTTTTCTACCTTCTAAGTGCTGCTATTTGTTATTTCAGTGCATGTTATTTTTCCTGTTCTTCTGTAAGTTCTCCGACAAGTAAATTATTTCAACATACATACCTAGAAAAGAAAAAAAAAAGAAAGGGAGAAAATTGTATGATTAAAATACATGAAACAGAGTTGTTTAGTATTGTTTACATGAGTTAAAAATACAACTAAACAAATATTAAAGATACAACAAATATTAAAGATACAATTTGGTTAGGGAGAAACATGCTAAATATTATTAAATCATATGTATTGAATTGACTACTAATTGGTGGATCTAAATAAGAAATTTTGTAAAATTTCGATCTTCAATGAAACATATACAATTGCCGTTAGATGCATATATAAACTATGTATTGTAAATAATTCGCATATTGGTCCGATCTGCTGCAAAAAATATCTCTTACCATTTCAAAATGATTTCCTGTGTTTATGTCTGCCCCTTTTATAAAATAACTCGACTCGAATAACGACTTAGGGTGCGTACATAGTGGCCGCTGGTTGCCGAGCCGAGCCGACTGACGCTTATTGCGAGAACTTGTTCATGCAAGAAACAAGTTTGGGTGTGCATAGTGGATGCGAGAATCAGCGCTGATATTTTATCCATTATTTGTATTTTATGTATGTTTGTATGCATTTGGGTTTGTTGTTCATTCGTGTTTGTGAAATTGAAGTGAAAAGATTGAGTCTAAAATTTTACTTATTAATGCATTTCTTCAATTATTCTTTAAATTTTTCTTACATTTTTTTTTTAATTTTGTTTATAAGTTTTTTTTTAATTTTTTTATAATTGTTATAATTTTATTTAATTTTTATTATTTATTTGAATTTTTATTTTTTTGTTTAATTTTTATTTTATACACATAACATAAACAATGTTTTCGGGGCTGAAATACGCTTTGGAACTGTTTTCTCGCATTTAATCAGCTTTGCGCTCTGACCAGCTCGGCGCCCACTATGACCTGTTCGCACTTATTTGTACTAATTTGTATAGTACCAGTTTTCTTGCATTGTTTCTCGCAATAAGCGTCAGTCGGCTCTGCTCGGCAACAAGCGGCCACTCTGTACGCACCCTTACATATTGTTATTGTAAAAAGTTAAAAAAATAACGCAATTTTTGGTAGCAACTTTTGTTTGTTAACTTATTTTTATTCAAGCAGTAGAAAAAGCACTACAATTGATGATCTAGATGTACTTCTTTTTTAACATAAACACTAATGATTTTAACATTGAGTTGTCTTAGGAGAGGAGTACTCCCATTTCAACATTTTTTCAGTACTTTTTGAACGAGTGGAAAGGAAGCTATTTTTCACCAATTAAAAGTTTAAAAAAAATTCTTTACAAAAAAAATTATATTTTTTTTATTTTACAAAAGTTTTTTATTGCCACCACCGGGTATCGAACTTGCGACATCACGATTGCTAGTCTAGCGCTCTACCGCTGATCTATTCTTTGATATGAAAGTTGACTGGCATGAAAACACCACTTTGTTAATGCGAGATATTGTTCCTTATTCTCTTCAATAAAAGTACTGATTAAACAAGTGTAAAAGGTGCACTCCAATTCAATATTGTTTTCAGTACTATTTTTACAGGTGCATAAAAAGCAATTTCTCACCAATTTTTTTATATATGCATATTTTTAAAAATTTTAAAATTAAAAAATATTGAATTTAAACAAATTAATTATAAATATTAAAAAAAAAAATTAATAGAATAAAAAAATAAAAAAAATATTGGTCCTGCCGGGAATCGAACCCGGGACCCTCAGTTTGGAAATACCAAGTAATACCAAAATCACTTTTTACGATCCCTAGGAATTGAAAACTTAATTCAGGGAAATAAACGAAAAAAATTTAATTGCTTAGGGAATTAAACGAAATAAATTTAATTCCTTAAAAAGTTGAATTAACTAGAATTGAATGAATTCCTTGACCAAAAGTTGAATTAACTAGAATTGAATGAATTCCTTGACCAAAAGTTGAATTAACTAGAATTGAATGAATTCCTTGACCAAAAGTTGAATTAACTAGAATTGAATGAATTCCTTGACCAAAAGTTGAATTAACTCGAATTAAATGAATTCCTTGACCAAAAGTTGAATTAACTAGAATTGAATGAATTCCTTGTTGAATGAATTCATAAAATTTTATGAAGGCATTAGAAAAAAATGAATGAAAAAAAAGGAATCGAATGAAAAAAAAGGAATTCATTCAATTCATTAAGTTTGGCCAGGGAATTCATTCCCAAAATATAAATTCAGTTCAAAAAAAGGGAATTAGGGAATTAATTCTTCGAAGCTCTGTATGAAATAAAATTAAATATCACATATTTTGTAAAATATTTTTTGATAAATTTTAGAATCTCTTTTATTTCTGATGGCGTACAATGATTTATGGTCACTGTATATAATTTTTGTCGTTAATCAGATATCTCGATCCGGGTAAAAAAACCTGGGTATAATTTTGCAGCGTTTTTAAGGCCGAAAAAAGCGAAAAATTACGAAATTTTTATTGCTTTTTCGTGGCATTTTTTATTCTCTGGTATACAATTTTTGAATGAATCGCACTAAGAGAAATATGTCGGTAAAATTAACTGCAACTGCAGTTAAATATTAACTGATATTTTAGTTATTTTAACTACAATTGCAATTAAAAATAACTGCAATTGTAGTTAATCCAAATGCAATTGCAGAGTAAACTCTTCTAACTACAACTACAATTAGAATACATAATATAGCTCGGTACCCTGAGAATATTCGAGAAATCAGGTCTTGCATGCAGTTGACCCAGTATCACTTTCACTCATAGAAAATAATCCGTAAAAATAGCAGAAAAAGCAACTAAAAATTATTTTAAAATGATGCTGCAGAAAAAACTGTTAAATTAGCAGATTTTTTTTTGATAAATACTAGTAAAATAAGAACAGCAAAAATAAAGCTGTTAAATTTACAGAATTTTAGTTACATTTAAGTTTAGCTATTAGCTAATAGAAAATAACAAAATGTACTGTAAAATCTGCAAAAAATTTTGCTAAATATTAGTAGATTAAAAATAGCAAATACAAACTGTTATATCTACAAATTTTTTTGTTAGTTTGTTAAATTAACAGAAAAATTTCCTAAAAAAATTGAAAACCGCTGTTTCGACATTTATTTGCGTTTAAAAAAGCATCGAAACATATTTTGAAAATTTTAAATTTTTTCTTGATTTTATAGGCTGCACTCAAAATAGTTTGTAGTTTAAATTAACTGAAAATGTAATTTAAAATAAATGAAAAATCACTTGAAAACCGGTCTACTAACTTTTCATTTAAACCAAAAGAACTTTTCATTTATTTTTAAATGTTAATAAATTAACTACAAAATCCTTAAAAAAGTAAAGATTTTTCATTTATTTCGTTTTTATAACTTTCAAAAAATTAACTACAAAATCCATAAGAATAAATGATATTTAGTTTATTTCGTTTTTTTTAACTGACCTAGAAATCGAAAAGGAATTCATTTTTTAACAAAACATTTTAAATTGAAAATATTAACTGTAACCGAAAATCCGTATTTATATGTAATTTATTTTTAAATAAACGACAAAAACAGTTAAAAAATTTATTTCTTTCCAATTTATTCAGTTAAATCAATTAAAAATAAATGTAGGGATAACTTTTTAAATAAACTACAGTCAGTTACTCTAATAATTTTATCAGTGTAAATTTTTTTTTAGTTTTTTTCGGTCTACTAATATTCAGCAAAAAGTTTTATTGAGTTTTTCATTTGCAATCGTCTAATTGTTAGCAAAACTTGACTATTTTTTTGGTAAAAATCAGCATTTTCAGCAAACCCCTTTTGCTGAAATTACCAACTTTTTGCAAGCACGCTATTAAATTTGCTGACACAGCAACATCTTTTGCATACTTTTTTTTTAGTGTAGTGTCATACGGGCTTCAACTAAGTTAACTAAAATTATCTGTGTATTTAGCAGTGTGTAAAATTTAGTTTAACTAAATTTAGCAGACGATAATTCTCAACTTCATCGAAAATTTTGCTGGCGCAAATACAGGTACTATTTATTTCTTGCTATTTTAGCAGAATTTTGAACTACTTTTTTTCTACACTAAAAATAGCAAAAACAAGCTGTTATATATACAAAATTATTATTATATTTAAGTTAACTTTAGCTGAATGCAAATCAAAAAATTTCCTGATATTATTTCCATTAAAAAAAATTTTAAAGAAAATTTTACATTTCTTTGTGATTTTATCATCAACTACAATAATTATTTAGCAAATTTTTTTGTTGATTTTAGTTGGTTAAGTTGTTATTTTCTACTCACTAAAAAAGTTAATTTTTAACAAATTTTTACTAGTTTTAACTCAAATTTTTCCACACTCTTTTCTATTATTAGTCTGACCAAGTGTAAAAAATAAAATTTAATGTAAAATTTAAATTTTTTTTTATTTTTGGTGTATTTTTGAGAAAATTGTATCAAAACATTAACCGATATTAATTATAATCAATAAGGGTTATCCTTGGCCTAGTATGAGACAGTGTACTACTACATTTGATTTGTATTTGCGATCTGTAAACAAAAAAAAAAAACATTTTAGGCGGCATATGTCCAAACATGAACCGATTCGCCCAATATGATTCCTTTTTGGGCTAATACGAATCATTGAACCAAAAATTTCTTTTGTATTTGCTATCTCCAGAGAGTCAACAGGAATATGTGAACAGATGGATGGATTAGCAGCGCTAAATCACTTTAGGATTGATTCTGAGTCGGTTGGTTTACTAAAAGATGAGTCTAGTTATGTCCGATATTTTTGTTGTTTACGAACATCAGCACATACTTATTATATCCTGACAATGTAGCGTTGTCGGGTAAAAATAATAGATTGTCAGAAAAATTTCTGAAATTCTTCAGAATTTTTCTGTATAGAAATAGTATTTAATAGATTCGTGGCTATATTTTCCACAAAAAATATGAAATCCAAAGCTATATTTTGCTGTAAAAAAACACTTTACTAAACTTTTTTAATAGAAAAAACTCTGAAAGCTTTTTTCGTACAGAAAATTTTAACAGTTTGATTTGTTTTTAGAAAAAGTTTTGGATTCATAAATGGTTGGATGATTTTCTTGATTAAAATTTCGAGATTTAAAAAAAAATAATTAATATAAAAAACTCGGATATTTTTAGAATTATTTTCTGTAGAAAAATAAAGAAAGACTCGATTTTAATTTTGTAGTTGTGCACTTGTTTTTAAATCATTTCGGGCTGCCAATCTTTTGAAATTTCTCTTTGTGTACGTCTCTGATTCGGACGTTTGTCAGAGCACTTTGTATTTAGATGTCCGCTTATGGATGTTTTTACTGCATTTTCATTATGATAAATTATTACTAAAATATAAGCATTTCAATTTATTCTCAGCTTCCTGCCAGCCTTCTTTCTAATTGTAAGAAGATACAAACAACAACCATAACATCAGCAATTTTGAACCGATTCAGTAGTGGATGCAATGATTTTGTTTTATTATTTTTTATGCCTACAATAATGTTTTAACTTTGGCTGTTGCGTCTGCTGCTTATTTGAAAATCTGCACTGTATACTTAGATGCAATCTCATGCCAATTGCGTCCATCCCGAAAAAACATTAGCCAGGCAGCACTCAGCAATAGCAGCAAACTTTTAAACAGATGTTTAAAAGAGTGTATTCCATTTGAAATAAATACAGTCTCACATGTTGAAGGAATAAGATATGACAAAAAAAAAAGAATAATTTTTTAAAAATTATTTTTATGAATTAATTGCATTAGCTTAATTTAAATTTTTTAAAGCGCGATTACTTAATGTGCAGTTAAAATTTAGCCGATAGTTAAATTAAAATTTATTATAAGATACAACAAATATCAGTTAAATGAAAAGTCAGTAATTGGGCCTAAGTGAACTTAAATGTCCTGAGTTAGTTTTGTAATATGTTCTATGACAACCCAGCAAAAATGTGGAAGCAGTGAAAACGTTTACTGCTTCCTTACTGCTACTTTTACCGCTAATAAAAATATATAGCTTCGTAAACAGCACAAATGAAAGGCCTAAGTTGATTAATTGTTTACATCGCTTTTTGCTGCGCTTTTTAAAAAGGCATAAAATGAGCAATACATTTTGATTGCTTAAATATTTTTGCGGTTATTTTATCAAAATTTTTTAAAAGAAAAAAGGTATTTTAATGAAAATAAGAGGTTTTACTAAAAATAAGAGGCATTTTTTCTTCACGGAAAAATATGCAGGAATATTGTGCTTTTGAGAAGGCATGATTTTGAATAGTTGAAATGCTTTATAATATGCACTTCCGAGAAGGCATGAATTATCGACATTTTAAAAGAAAAACAGCAGCTTTAATTAATCAGGCAGGATATCATCAATAATGCAATCGCTTCACTGCTCAACTTTCCCTGACAAAACTGCTTCCGAGCAAGCAGTAATTTCTGCTGGGAAGCAACTGAACTTTGTTTCTTGTGAAAGTTTATTAACCTATCCTACGTTGGTTTTGGGACCGATTTTCTTCCTAATTTTTCAGATAGAATAGTGGCAGATCTCTTTCATATGAAAGGACTGATTCTGCTTTACTTAGTTCTTATAAATATTTCGCAGGGGAATTATTATTATAAGCCTTAAATCCGAAAACAGATACTTATTGTACCGACGTTTTTTCGATAAAGCAAGCTTTTTTTATTTTCTTTATTTATTTTCCGGACTTGTTACAGTTCACTCACACTATATCTGTTTTGCGCTTAACCCTTTGAGACCCAGCATACACGATTGTGAGATGTGATGTTTTCTCTTAAAGTTGCAAATATTTTTAATACTAATAAGTTAAGAAATTTATTAATTATACATTTAAACCAATAGGTTTACTTAGATAAAAAAAACTGCAATTATAATTCTACCTAAATTATATTTCAAAAAAAATGTGAATTGACATCAGGAAATTTTAATAGTTTTAATACCATTTAACCTTAAAGTTACAAAATCAATAAATTTTCGAAGCTGGTTGGGTCTGAGAGGGTTAAGAATTATATTTTTTTGCAATTTAAGTAACGATTAATTGACGACGTTGGAGCTAGACGGATCTAAGCGAAATTTTTATCAAAAATTATATTAGCCGTGTTTTCGACTTAACTATATCCGTTAACTCATAAAAAAAACTGAAAGTACATAAAAACGCGTTTAAGACGAAAACTAACACATTACTTTTCGTATGCACGTTAACTTTCAACACGGATAATCATCAACGTTGAAAACTCAACGTTTATACATTTTCACATCTACCGTAACTCATTCGCGTTACTTCCTAAAAAGTTTTGCTGACGCGCGTTGGATTACAACGAAACAATTATAAACATAACCTGTTTAAAATTTTTTTATACTACGACCGGTTTAACATATATTTGCTTTAAATACTTAACGTTGATAGGCATGAGACAAAATACAGCTATTATTTCACAATTACATAGAAAACTTATAATTCTTCCAAAGCTCTTCAGCGCTTTCCTTTTTGAGAAATCGCAACATTTCACTATAGAATTAGTGCGGTCTGCAAAGTAAAGGCATACCATTCTAATCTAATCTTAATTTTCTCAGAAACTTACTTTTGTGCCGTAGATCAGTCTGGCTCCAACGTCGTCAATTATGTAAATTTAATTCAAATCAAGAAAGTGAATTAATTCCTTTCAAAATCTGTTTACTGTACGTGCTTCTACGATGACTACTACGTACGGACGTACATATTGTTGTTATATTACTTAAGTATTTATCATTCATTCATCCATCCATCTGCTTTTACCTGTCCATCATTTTAAAGATTTTGGTTGGTCGTTTGGTAGTCAGTCATTTACTTAGTCATGCACCCAACCCTTACAATTTATTTACATCTTTACTCCTTTCAAAAATAAATAATAATAAAAAGAAAAATTCGAAAGATGAACATAAAATCTAAACCTGCTGAAATGTTTATGTCCGACCGATATTCGATTTAACGGCTGTGATTTATTATTTGTACATTTGTTGTTAGATCTTGTTTATGGGAATGTAGCTGTAAAAATGTTTGTGATCTCTTTTGTGTCTGTTGCCCAAGAAGAAGATGATGATCGCAAGGTATTTGTACTGTTTTCAAATCTAAAAAGGAATTTTCTACGATAATTGATAATTTATCGTAAAGCGTTTGTATTTTCTATTTTCTCACATTTTTTAATATTATCTGACAAAAATATAATTCTACAAATTTTAGCAAATAACGCTGAGTATTTATAATTAAATCATATATTGGTGACTGACTGGACTTTATTAATGTAAGATAATTTTTTAAATTGTTTCTTAACCTCATTTCTTTGAAATAACTGTTTCTCCGAACAAAAATATTGGATAAATACGTTTAACTTCAACCTTCCTATTATTATACTAAAACACTATAAAGCGAATACAGACTCACGGACATAAAAAAATCGCTATGATTGGAAGTTTTAAACTGTGTTGGCTGATCGTTGGGCGTCATTTTTTATACAAATCTTCAATCCCCAATTTAGCATAACAATTAATTTCATACATATTTAAACTACCTTTGAATGCTAATTTATACTAATTTGTGTTTCTTAATTTTACAAATTTTTCAGCTAAGTTGAACTACAATTATTTACAAATGATTATATTTTTGTGTCTCTGCTATCAATATCACACAGAGATGGTGCATTGTAAGTAACAGGGAAGACTTCTGCGGGGAGTTTATTCCACATACGGCTGGTGTGACTGATAAACGAATTCTCTCTGTAATGCGTTGTGTGATCCACTGGACAATCGACTACAAACGGATGTGCTCTACTTGATAGGCGAGTATTACGAATAAAAAATAAAATAAATAAATAAAACTCGGGCTCTGGGGATAAGTTCACTTATCTCAGCAGAACACTTCCCATGGTAATATCAATAGAACAGAGTCACACATCCCACATTCCGACGATGCTCCAATGAATCAATAGAGCTATATACTCTACTGTCATTGATAAGCGCCAACGCTCTCCACGGTCCAGAAGCTCCAAAATAGACTTCGAAGCTCCTGCCTATATATGGGAGTTGTATTCCATCTTCGGTCGGATATAGGTGGTATAAGTATGGAGTAAATCGGATGGAGTGAAGTACTTCTTGCACCGACGTAGAAAACCTAGACACTTGAATGCTTCTTTCGACACTTGGAAAACATGCTTATTCCAAAGGACATCACACTGGATTTTCATGCCCAGAACATCAAATGTATTCGATTCCTCAATATCGATATTTACAGATGGCAGTGTTGACCCCACATCCCTATGGATCAACATACAACATTAAAGTTGACCTTATTGGCACGACCCCACTCTGAGATTGTAGAAAGGTCACGATTCATAATTTGCCTTTTGCCCCCAATCTCCTCAAGGCTTGGCCTACTAAGTATTGAATGAAAATGAATGACAAATATTGCTGTCATCTGCAAAAGAGTAGATAGGGTTTAAAGTTTGACCAAGAATGCCATTGAGAAAGATAAGAAATAGGGTAGTAGAAAGAACAGAACCCTGCGGTACCCCTGAATTCAGCTGAAACTCATCGAATGAGATCCCATCTATAACAACACGAATAGTGTGATCTCTGAGAAAGCTCGAAATAAAACGAGCGAAGTCATTACCCACACCAAAAGCAATAAGCTTTGATACAAGCGCCCCGTGCCATACATGATCAAAGGCCTTTGAAATATCCAGAGCAACCACTTTACTCTCACCAAAACGGTGGATGGACCGGCTCCAACGCTCCGAGAGGAACGCTAACAGGTGAAACATTGGCAATCTTCCGGCATGACTGGATAACAACCACACAATATTGAAAGCTGTAACCCAATTTAAAGATTTGAATATGAAAAATGAAATTTAGGAAACTTTATAGAACTAGTATTTGTATTATTATCGTGTAGGTGAACGGGTAAGGCGATGAACTACCAAAAAAAACGCTTCGTGTTTGAATCTTAGTGAGTGAATAGAAGAAAATTAACTACAAGGAAAAAAAAAGGAAAAAGTATTAGAAGCAGTGATGACTACTGTCTGACCCATGTTGGAAATACCAGTAATGACTTTCTAAAGATATGTCTTCAATTATTCATCACATTTATCTCCTCCTTTTACACTTGTTTGAAAATTTCAGCAGGTTGTTATTGGTATTTTGTATATGAGGGTATCAGCAAAAACGTCTTGGTGATATTTTTAACTGAGAAGGCACTAGATGGGCCAGTGTTGGAGAGCAGCTCTTAATCAGCAGTGCTGGTATAATATACGGTCTCGAAGACTTATTTCCATTGATATCTGCAAGAACATTTTAAAGTGCTCTGGCGCGGATATATATCCTATATGACAGTTCTCCATGTTCGGGAACGTGTTTATTACAAACCTTTCAGTCATAAGGTTAGTCTTATCAACCGGTTCTCTAAATATTTATTTACCCTTAAAATGAGTTGGTAAAGATGAACTAGCATTGTCCTTTACTTTCTTTTATCGAATAGCCAGAAGCTATTATTTCCCGAAGACTCTGCTCGTTAAACATTTTTTTACGTTCACTATCTGAAATTTAGATTGGGCGGATAAGAAATATATAGGGTTATTGGTTATGTCTTCTCAATAATATATCCACATTTTAGCATAAGCGGCATTCTCACTTCAGAGAGTTCTCTTGTTAGATCGATCTCCTTTTATTAGGTTTTCTGAACTCATCAACATACACAGAAAAATAATTTCGACATTGAAACTCACCAATTTTTTGGGTTATAAGACATAAGAACGAAAACATACCGTAGGAAGATACATATTACGATCATTGGACCGCTACTGACTTATTTAATGGAAGGAGGTGAAAAAAATTCCTACATTTCCAATCTCGTGAATGTGTATGTGGAAGTGATGTTCGACATCATTGCATTGGAAATATTTTTCAGAAGTACGATAGGACGTAGATTGAGATGTGCAAACCTCCGGGGACCAAAGTGCCATACTACACAATGACTAGCTTAGCTAATCTGATTCAAGCGGGTGGGAAAGTGACAATACCCTGGGACAACAGTACCATATTGCATCAGGTAGGCGGTATGCAACTCGGTCGAGGTAAGGACTAAATTTCATTCTGCGGGCTTTTTGGGTTAAATAATAGCGCCTAGAGAAAACTAGGGTGGAAACTCCATTATTTAGGTTAACGAAATCTCAGTTTTCACGGACGGTTTGAAGATGGATATAGTAATAGACTTGGGAATATATTCAAAATGGTCTGAATTAACGGATATCTATGGGACTTTGGAAAGTGAAACTAACTATCTAATTAAGTGGATGAACCAATAATAATGTGAAAGGTTTTGGATTCCTCTGGTATCTTCGTGGACAATTTTCCTAACTTGAAAGACATGGAATTCAATATAATATGATGGAAGTGTATTAGGAATCCGTTGGTCAGGCTAACATCGGTTACGGGATGCAATTCGATCACGCGGAACGAGTTGGCTGATAAATGTGCAAGGAACACTCGTAGTTGGTGGAGAACTCGAAATATTTCTTTAATTTGCTTTAGCAAAGTTGTTTATTAAGATTTAGGACTGAACCTAGGTAAGGAAAATGATATGTGAATCAATAGAAGGAGACTATATCATATCTAACCGAACTTTTCTGAGTAAACGATTAAACGAGAAGATCCTTTTTAAACCTAGACAGCCTTTGAAAGGGAATCTGTATGGATTTTGGCTTCAACTTTATATGACTAAAGGAAAATTTAAACGAAACTTAAATGAACCATATGACTTTTAGCGGTGCTCGAATTCTCGCAGGATTTCAAAGAATTAGGGAAGCTTTGTCTAGATTATATAGAATATTAACTGGTTTAGGATTTAACAAACATATTTTGCAATTTTAAAATATTTAAACATTATTCTCTCAACATTTTAAAAATGATGGCACATACGAAAAGATGAACACAAAAAAAAAAAAACAAAAAACATCCAATAAGACAACCGTATCGTTTCATTTGACTATAACTATCTACGTGCAATAATCTATTTTGGAAACCATCAGGTAAAAAACAATAGTTTCTACATTACAACACATCTCCACTACAATGTGTCAATTGTGTCCACCTACATACAACACCCCCTTCTCTCGCTAGTATACATATATTTGTTTGCTATCTATTTAGTTACGACGGAAACGTATGTACAATGTGTATGCTGTGCACGAATTGAGTGGCATGGCACGTACAACAAAACTAAGAAGAAGCAGCAGCAGATTCAACCATTTCATAAACATGATGCAATCAATGATAGCTTACAAACAAAAATCTTACTTAGTTTGGTATTCTTAAAACGTCGCCCCTCTTTTACTGGACCATCCTACCAACCAAATAACTAACACCAAAAAAAATAAAAAATAACTCGGGAGAAAAAAAATCTGAAACCACAAACACCATATGAAAAGCATTCACTGATTTACGCGACGATATGTACACAAACTAACTACAAAAAGAAGATTGTAAATGTTGAGTGAGCATGTTTGTATATGAGTAGATTCATTTAGCTTACCCAATACACAAATTTATGCAGAAGAAGTTGGGATCCTTAGAAAATTTAAAGACAAATTAATGGTCTCATGAATCTACATGGATAAGCTCGCAAAACAAGGAACATACAAAACAAAACTTTAATTAGCCACACTCATCGCTGTGCCGACCGTCGTGTATCTCGTTAAGAGGTGATGTCACGAGCCATAGCCTGTGTAGAGGGTTGCTGGTTCGATTCCTGGTCATGGCATACACAAAAAGTTTTTCATATAGAGACATTGAACACTTAAATATACTTTGATCAATTGACACCTAAATTAACCACTGACGAGTCCTTGGTTAAGAAGAAACTGCTGGTGATTCCCTTGTGCCTGTTAAAATGTTCAATAAAATTTTTTCTTCTTCCTGTAAATAACCTGTAGTAACATTCTTTGTATTAAACAGTTTTATTTTTGCTTTTCCTATCTTACTAAAATTTTGTAAATATAATCTACTACTTTCAGCTGTTTTTCTGCAAGCTCATTTTTAACTAATTTTTAGTAGTTTTAACTAAGATTTTTACAGAATTTTTGCTATTAGCGCATTAGCGCTAATAATGTCCAAAATTACAATCATGGTGGTTAAGAATCTATGAAGAATTTTAGTTCTAAACGTAGAAAATGATCTACTGTGAGCCAAATCCAACAGTCCATACCACCAGATGATCGTCGACTGTTCAGTTAGGGGCGGCACACACCATCGTATGTTTACCAGAAGTTGACAAAAAAAATTAGAAAAATCAAAGAACAACGAAGGATTATTCTTCATCAATATATCATTAAATTCCGAGCCCTTATACATTGACCTATACTCGCAGAGAACAAGTGTGGTTGGAATATGATTAAAAACTAAAAATGGTTGTTGCAATCAAATTATCAATATATTAATCATATTTTACAAATAATATGGTCGCCTAAACTCATTTTATAGTTCAAACTTCTCTTTTTTCGATTATCATATTATTCTCGTCTACAACCATATATTATCTGGACAATTATATTCCTCTTTTCGGATTACAATCATATTATCTGAATTGAAAGAGATCATGTTCACAATCATTCGTATAGTATCGACGACTATAAGATGGTCAGTAAATTTTTTTATGCGTCATCGATCAGTTAGCGTTATTCTTTTTTAGATTTTGTGAAAAGAAGTTATAAGAGAGAAGTTATAAGAGATATTTATTAAACAAAAATACATAAAAAATAGAAAAACAAGTTATTGATAGTTGTTTTAATAGTAGCTGTAATTTGTCTTATGCCTATCAAAGTTAAGTATTTAAAGCAAATTTACGTTAAACCGAATGTCGTATAAAAAAATTTTAAAAAGGTTATGTTTATAATTTTTCGGTTATAATCGCACGTAGTTCAGCAAAAGTTTTTAGGAAGTAACGCGAATGAGTTATGTTAGATGAGTTTTCAACATTGAAAATTATCCGTGTTGAAAGTTAACGTGCATAAGAAAAGTAATGTGTTAGTTTTCGTCTTAAATGCGTTTTTATGCACTTTGAGCTTTTTTGTGAGTTAACGGATATAGTTAAGTCGACATTATTTGTGGAAGAAAGAATTCGTTTAACCCAAAGAAGTCTGAAAAAGCAGCCTTCAAATAAAATTATTTTTAATTTTGCATTAAAGTGTTTACTGTTATAAATTAAGTAAAAGCGATTTATTTCTTTAATTCTTTTTACTCACGTAGTAAATTTTTGTTCACGTAGAAAAATTTTTGTAAAAAGTGTACGAAATGATCATAATAATATCCTAGATGATCACAACATTTTCTACATTACCATAATGTGATCACTGGAAAAATATTATGATCTTTAGGAAATATTTGGATTATTAGAAAAAATATTATGATCATTTCAGATGCGTTGACAATATTTTCTAAGCGCAAATATCACATGTTTCCATAATTTATTTTAATTTATATATAAGTTATAACTAGGGCAATTAATTAATTGCATTTAAAATGCAAAAATAAGGCCTTAAACTTCATAATTTCTTCATTAAAATCCTCATCAAAATTAAATTTTTTTTTAGATTTTATTTGTTGAATTTGGACTTGAGGTAGAACAATATTTTAACTAAATATATGAAAATATAGAAAGTCCGAAAAAACAATTTATGTATTTTTTAATGCAAAAATTAAAATAATTATTAAATTTTTTATTTAATACAATGCTAATTTTCTTGGGTTTTCAGGAGTCAGACAAAGTTGTGACATTCTTAAATTTATTTTCATAGGGAAATACATTAATTGCATTAAAGGAATGAAATGTTCTAAAATCCCAAAACTTATTTAACAAATTGTGAAAAATAATCTGTTGAAGGCATGACCCTATCCGGATTTCATTCTTGCCCAAAGAAATCTTCATTGTCATGTTTGTACTATTACAATTCAGGGGCCAGATTTCCGCAGTCGTAAGCGTTCGAAATTGTTAAAAAAAATCACGTTTTTAAAGTGCAAATAAATAAAGACGAATAACTACCGTTACAACTTTGACGCACATTTGTAAAAAAGCAACGAAATGCTTCTCCTCTAACTTAGTTTTACCCCCAGTTTTTATAAAGCGAACGGAATTATTCCTCAAGAGGAATGTGTGTATTTTGTTTTTGTTACAATAAACAGGTGTAAAAGGTGCACTACAATTGAGTATTGTTTTCAGTACTATTTTCATAAGCGCATAAAAAGCATTTTTCATCATTTTTATTTTATATGTTTTTAAAAATTGAAAAATTTTGAATTCAAACAAATTAATTATACACTCATAAAAAAAGTTAGTACAAAAGTCTGTTTAACGCGTTCTGATTAAATTGAACTAATTTTTCTGTTATTTGCTCTAAAAACGTCCGTACAAACAGTTCAAAACGTCCGTACAACAGTTCAAAGTCTACTAAAATAACAGGAAATAGTACATGTATTTGCGCCAGCACAATTTTGACCTATTTGTACGGACTTTTTTTATGAGTGTAAATATTAAAAAAATAAAAAATTAAAAAAAAAAATAAAAAAATTTTAAATAAATATATTGGTCCCTCGAGGAAACGAAATTTATTTCAAAAAGTTACATCAACATATTTCATTACTTTGCAACAGGGTGCAAAAATACCATAGGTAAACTCTTTTCGATTATTTTTGGTTTGCTGGGTTAACTATTATTGTTATTGAGGTTACAACAACATACACATACCAACAACATATATCACATGTTTACAACTTTGTTGTTGTATATCTTCACTGACAGCGATGTCAATTTATAAGGAATGACTCCCACGACATATAACTCGATTTTTTTTTTTTTTGGTTTTGGTTACATTTTGGAGGATGATGTCAAGAGAGCAAAAAACTTTTACCAAAATATTTGTTAGTAAAAACCATAAATGTTGGGTATAAAGTTGTCTTTTGTCTTCAAAAGGTGTGTCAAAAACATTTTTGTAATACTGTTGTTGTACAATGTAATAATGTACGTACATTACATTTATAGATCATGTAACTGCTACGTGTGAGGTATTTAATGTGTACGAGTATGAATGTTTGGTTTACCAAACCAATTCAACATTAAAAACTCTTGTCTCTGGGGATAAGCTGTAGTAAGTATGATTTTTTTTTTTTTTGGTGAAGTGATAGAGTTGATCATTTTCCGTTACAATTAGATTTGTTGGATTAGAAAATAGTCTTATTGCAGTATTTTTATATTTTTTGGTTGCATTACGCTTTTGTGTAATAAGTTTGGAATTTTATTTTGTAATTTTTGAAGATGTTTAAAACTACGTATATTGTGATTAGTACTGTCAGTAAAGTTCCAGAAACTCAGTTTTAGATGTCGCTAGTAGTTTAAGGTGCAACTCTAGCAGTGTCAAATTGTTGAATTTTATATACAGTAGTGGACTAAAGTGGATACATATTTGATTTTTTTAAAACTGTATTAATAACTTTTGTTCATCTTGTGATATCAAAGTGTAGTTTTTCCAGTTTTTGAAGTGGCCAGCTCAAAGCCCCAATTTGAATGCCATCGAGAATTTATGGGCAATTGTCAAAAGAAGTCTATCCCAGTACGAACGAGCACCGACCAACTTAGATGATCTTTGGTCAAGAGTTTCAACGGAATGGACTAATATTCCACCTCAAACTATTAAAAATCTCGCGGAAAGCATGCCTTCTCGCATAAAATCTGTTTTAAAGCACAAAGGACATTGGACAAAATATTAAAGAAAGAACTTGCCGAAAATTTCTAATATGAAAATACTGGATAAAAGCGGTCACAATTTGCAATTTTTATTTTTTTTTTATTAACTTCTTAATGATATAGTCACTGTATTTAGGTTTTTATTGAAGAATATTTTAGTTTTATGCTTTAAAAAAAATCATTTAAGTTTCTATAATAAAACAAAAATTATAACAAATTTCGAAAAATCTTGAATTAATGTATCCACTTTAGTCCACTACTGTAGCTTTCCCATATGAAGTTGCCTAGTATTACTTCATTGGTTAAGAGATTATGCATTATTATTGATATATCTCCGTTAAGGCACATTTACACAAGAGAAAAAACTACTAGAGATGGAGCAAAAACACCCCCAAATAGCTTTATTGTAAATGAATTAAACTATTCAGGGTTAGTTTTTATCTGAGTGTACAGTTTATAACAATTTACTGAAATTTAGTAGCTGCAACTAATTATTTATACTAATTTCATTCTACTAAAATAATTGATATTTAGTAAGTTTTTTTAACTGATTTTAGCAAATCGATTTTGAATTGCAGTTTACAACAATTTTGCTAAAATTTATTAGCGGCTACTAATTTTTTCTATTAATTTTGTTGTACTACAAATCAGCAGACATGTGTTGCTAAAATTAGCAAAAAAATACCGCTGGGCTCAAAACAGTTAAATTTCCCCGCATCGAGTATTTGCTTTTTCTTTGGGTACTCGATACTTAAAACGATTTCAGAGTTGCATTTTGGGCGGAAAAAAGATTTAAAAATGTGATTCCGCTAAAATATTAACCACAGAAATATGACTCTGCTAAATATTTATCACAAAACTACAACTCTGCTAAAAGAAAAAACAAAAGTAAAATATTTAAAATTTTATATTAAAAAACTATGAAAAACCTAATGAATAGTTGGAGCAAAAGTTTAAAAATATATTTATAAATTTAAATAATGAATCGACTAAAAATTTTCAAAGAATTTTATTAAAAAATTTAAAAATATTTAAAATTTAAAAAACCGTTAAAAGTATCGAGTAGTATCGAGTGTCCAAATTAAAAATATCGAGTAGTATCGAGTATTGAAAAGTGACCGAATTTACCAGCACTAGTATATACTATTTTATTTTTTCATAAAATTTGGTCATTTAATTAATTTTCATAAATTTTCATACAATTTAAACTTTATAGTAAATATTTAATTCTCAAATAGTTTGAAGTAACCCTATGTCCGAGTTTTAGTGATGTGCATTAATTTTCATTAAAGGGTTTTATAATTTCAAGGTTGGTTACCGAAACGAATAACGGTAAGGGTAACGGTATCGAATTTCGTTTGTTTAGGTAACGGTAACGGTATTTAAGACTGTTTCGGTAACGGTATACCGTTATCGAAACATCAATACCGGTACGTACCGGTATTAAAAATTATGTTAAAAACATATAGAAACAGGTAAAAACATGGCACATTTTTAATTTTGAGTACTGAAAATACAGATTTTAAGCTATAAATTCAATACTGGTAGTTTTAATAAGTAATATTATTATGTATAAATTTTTTTTGTAAAAAAAAAACTCAAGATTATAAAATTAAAAATAAAAAAATTTGTAATTTTTATATAAAATAATAAATACCGGTAAAATACTGGTAACTACCCATAAAAATAACGGTATCGGTAACGATAACGGTATTTGGAATTTTTTTTAGAGGTATCGATAACGGTAACGGTATTCAATTTGAAACGGTATTTTAGCGATTACAGTATTATAACGATAACGGTAACCAACCTTGATAATTATTATTGTCTTTCTTTCTTTCTTTCTTTCTTAATTTTGGACTTCTATAAAATTTTTTTATAAATTATACTCGTATGTAGCGCTCCATTTTCTGAATTCTAATGAATTTTTTCAAAACATTAATGAGAAGTTTAATTAAATATTTTTTGTATATCCGTAAAATATGCTACCACTTTATTAAGCTTTTTGCATTTGCTAAATACTTTTAATTTATCCACTTTTTACTCCAGCTTAACAGTGACAACAATCAACTGTAATAAATAGTAATAAATGAAATTGCATAAGTTATACGAAGCGCTTCATTATACCGTACACCACTACGTGGAGAGGGTATTATAAGATTGTGCTGATATTTGTAACACCAAAAAATATTGGTCCTAGACCCACCTTATAGTATACCGATCGGCCTCAGAATTTTTTTTTATTTCGATTTAACGATGTCCGTCTGTCCGTCCGTCCATGCATTCTTGTGCGCACTCTACAGGTCGCCAATATTAAGATATTTTGATATTCGTTCTAGGCCGACTTATGACGGCCCTAGAACGAAGCCTATTAATTTTGGTTAAAATCGGTCCATGTTTAGACCTAGTGCTCATATAAGGGTCCCCCTAAAATTGGCTTGGTTACACGCTGCAGGTCGCAAATACAAAGATATTTCAATGAAATTTGGTTCTCTGACTTACATAGTCCCAGGAAAAAAGCCTATTGATTCTATATAGGATCGGTCCATATTTGGACCTATCGCCCATATGGGCTATATTTTCGATTTTCTCTTCTTTTATGATTTTATAGAAAATTTTGACACAAGTCCGGTTTACCCCATTCAAATTTCGGATCCAAATATTAGTTGGCTTTAAGTCAGACTGGTGTAGGGTATTATATAGTTACTCGTTTTTTGAATGATTCCTTCACTGGCCGAATCATCTATACATTTTATGATGAGTTTCATTTATTTTATGAACTTTTCGTAGACATCGAATTTTATGAAACCTGTTTCATAGATTCTATGAAAAGTTTCAATGGACGAGTTCTAGTGACAATTTTCATTGAAACTGTGAAGAAATTCATTAGTGAAGTGTATTCATCTCTCGGTGTATAACTGATATTATTTGCTTCAAAAATCTCTGACTCTTATTACAAAAAAATGTTTAAAAGTTTGGGTTTCCACAAAAGAAAAAAAATTTGAATGTTGACAAGCAAACAACCGATTTAATTTTTTCCAGATTTCTATTAAGCGTAATTAAATATATTCGACTGATGTATTGCAAAGAGATATATTTAAAAAATGAGAACTTATTAAAAATTGGAGTCTGTGAGCTAGAATTCAGATAAACCACATTTCAAAACAACATCTGCGCAATTAAGTTAAATTCTGAAATATTTTATTATTAAATAATACTAATAGAAAAACCGTATAAAAATTTTAGTTAAAAGTACTAAAAACTAGTAAAAAAATAACCTTTTAGAAAAACTGCTGAAATTAGCTGATTATTTTTTGCCAAAATTTTAGTTATTCGGTACATTTAAGATAAAACCGATAAATATAAAGAATTTTAATAATATTTGGGTCAAATTTTAGTTAATAGAAAGTAACCTGCTAAAATCAACAAAAACATTTGCGAAATAATTAGTAGACTAAAAAATTCACAAAAAAAAAAATAAAATAATATTTCAAAGTTTTTTTCGGCTTTTTTCAGGGTTGGCAGGCAATGCCGCTAAAATACCGTTATCGATTCAAAACCCTTTCAACTGACTACCGTTACCCTTAAAATACCGTTACCGAAATAGCCGGAATACCGTTATCCTTAAAATATCGTTACCGAAATAACTGAAATACCGTTATCCTTAAAATACCGATACCGAAATAAATGAAATATCAATACCCTTAAAATACCGTTACCGAAACAAATGAAATATTTTTATCCCTAAAATACCGTTACCGTTGTTTTTAATTTTCTGCTTTTGCTAATTTCACGTGGTTATTGAGTATTTTTTGTACATTAAGTTGATAAATTGGTTCTGTTTCTAGTCTTGTTTGTTTTTTGTAAAAAAATTGCGGGATGCATCGAAATAACTGACTACCGTTACTGTTAAAATTCCGTTACCGATATAACTGAAATACCGTTAACCTTAAAATACCGTTACCGAAATAACCCAAATATCGTTATCTTTAACATACCGTTACCGAAATAACTCAAATACCATTATCCTTAAAATTCCGATACCGAAATAAATGAAATAGCGTTACCCTTAAAATACCGTTACCGAAATAACATAAAATATCGTTACCCTAACGATAACCGCTTTCGTTTCGGTTACCATCCATGCTTTTTTTTAATGCAAATAAAAATCGAGCTTCTGAATTCAGCAGGTTTTAACTTTTTTAGCAAATATTTCTGTTGATTTAAGCTATTTGCATACGGCTTGTTCTTGCTATTTTTAGTCTACTAATATTTAGCAAAATTTTTGTCAAATTCTACAGTGTAATTTCTCATTTCCAATTAACTAAAAGTTAACTCAAATATAACTAACATTCTTTAAATTTAACAATTTTATTTTTGTTATTCTTATCTTACTTGTATTTATAAAAAAAAATCCGATAATTTAAGCAGTTTTTTCTGCAAGGTAATTTTTAACTAATTTTTAGTAGCCTTTTCTTCTATTTTTACAGATTTATTTCTATGAGTGTAATATTGATTTGTGGAAATAACTGTCTATATTTTTCGATTTTATTGTCTCAATATCTTGAAATAAGATTTTAATTTTTTTCCTATAACATCAAAGGACTTCCAGTTCATATATGTACAAATATTTTCCCTATACCTTTTAAGTTAATTATTTTTATTTATTTTAAACTAAAATCGAATAATTCGAAAAAAATTTCGTGCTTTTAAAGTCGTAGCAAATATAACAAACGGAAGCTCTTTAGTTGTTTTTCGTTTATTTTTTTTTTGTCTTCATCTTTTTCAAATACCTACATACACGTAGTAAGTACACTGAACCAAAAATTACTAAAGCAACAATATTCTTTTCTGTTGTTGTTAGTACGAGTAGAATAAAAAATAAGTTGAAGGAATATCATAGAGATTATAAAACCGTCATACACTTATACAACATATAGACAAACACACATACTTATATAAAGATTACATAATAGGGAGGGTAAAATTTATATAAAAGTACAGGATTTGGGTACAATTTTATCATTAAAAAGGTTATGGTATTTCAACGATTAACAGGGACACTAACGGGGGGCTAGCCTCCGCCTACAAAATTTGTTAACATTTTTTTTAAATTTCTTTTTTACACTTAAAATAGAATTTTCTACAAATTTCTGTTTTAACAGGGGCATTAAAGAAATAAATATTTGTTAACGTTTTCCTTTGAAAGTGGACCGTCAGTAATGCTCAGGGAAAGAAATTCATGTATATAAAATATATATTGAAAACCGGAAAATTTGCAATAAAATTTTAAAAACATGCATTTATTATTTATTTGAGCGTTTTCAATATTATTTTAATTAAGTAGGATCCCGAGTAAAAATAGTTACATGGCTCGATGTAATTGTATCAATTATTTATCAGTTTTTATCTAATTGTATCCGATTTTTGACCTGATACAATTTTATCGTTTAATATCTAATGGTATCTGTTTGTATCGCAATTGGTACAATTTTATATAAATACATTATACAATTGTATCAAATGCTGGATTCTGATATAATTGTATGAGGTCAAAATTTAAACAAAACTATGTACCTAAGTGTGTGCACAATTCTATCTATTTGGATCTAAACTGATACCATTAGATATAAACAGATAAAATTTTATCAGGTCAAAAATCGCATACAATTTAATCTGATTAACATATAATTTAATCAGTTAAGATCTAAACTGATACAATTAAGCAATTTTTCGGATGAAATGGTATATGAATCAGTCCTAGTTTATAGGGTAATATCATCTTGAATAGACCGCCTAAAGAAAGGTCTTAAAAAAATCTTTATGGAAGAAGATTTATCGTGGTTTTTATATACCATTGTTTAGTTCATGTCACTAGAAAACTTTTCAGGTTAACAGATCTTTGATTTGTTGTTTGGTAAAAAAATTCTGTATTACCGCCGAACTTTTCCCAATTTGGCTGAACAGTGATTTCTTTGCTTAACTTAGAACTTTTCCTTAAATTTTACACCCGGCCCAACAAACATTTTCCCATAAGCAAAACTTTTCCATAATGCTTGAACATACCGAATATCGTGCAAATACATTATGTGGCAGAACTGTTCGGTCGGACTCTAGAAATTTGTGTGTTGATTTACTAAACTTGTGCATAAAAAGCATGTTTTACGTATAAATATACGAATAAAATGCGTAAAAATCCACAAAATTCACCAAAAAATGCTTAAAAGTCCTCCAAAAATGTGAATATTTAAAGTTAAACCACCCAAAATATATTGTTTTTAATTAAACGAAAAATTAATTTTTAGTACCTATTTTATTAAGACGTATAATTAGTTACATACAAAGATAAATAAATTAATATATAAAAATATACATATATCTTTTTTT
This sequence comes from Leucophora obtusa, assembly GCA_949987735.1. NCBI lineage: Eukaryota > Metazoa > Arthropoda > Insecta > Diptera > Anthomyiidae > Leucophora > Leucophora obtusa. The sequence continues at coordinate 211,926,238 of OX465297.1, forward strand.
TCATCTGGAATATATTTCTCTTTATTATGGTGGAGCGATATTTAGGCAAAGTCTTCTTTATTTCTTCCAAATGGTGATTTGGAGGTAATAAATGACATAAAATTGTCCTGGATTTACCTTCTCGGCGATAGTTTGGCGATAATAAATGTCGCTGATTTATATTCCTGGCGAAACTATGGAGATAAAAATGTCGCGGATTTGTTTTTGAGACGAATTGCTTTCATACTACCTGAAGGTGTTGCTTTCGGGTAACAGTTGTTCCCGAATGAAGAAATTTCCGCAATAGAAAATTATTATTGCCGGCAATAAATGTTTTCTTCCAGGCGAAATGATCGGGGAATTTTTTTCGTATTGCCATGCTTGCTGGGTTACGTTGATATTTCCAGATGAAAATGTGTTTGTATAAATGTCTCACAAAAAATAATTAAAAAAAATTTTAAAATTATTTTCTAATTTAGAAATGTCAGAATATTTATTACTATTATAAGTTAGTATATTTAACAACTTTGTACCTAAGTTAAAATTTTATTTAACAAAAGAATAGTAATTTTAGGCATAATGTGTTTATTTGTAAACACATTAATGTTTATTTATAAACACATAATGCGTATGGAATTTTTTTTATTTATATTTTTACCAAATTATCGTAAAATTGAACAAAGCTTACCCATTTATAGTAGTAAATAGTAGTAATAAGTAATTTTTACTTAATTAATAACGTTTAAAAACTAAAATCGACTTTTCCAAAAAGTCCGACCCTTTGATTTCTTCAAAAAAATTTTGAAAAATTCTACTATATATTACGTAATTTTCAAGCCATAGTTCGAGATGTGATCCTAATTTTTTCTATTTTACTAGACTGTGCCTTCATTGTATGTGCGACTTTAAAACCCCGTTGTTTATGCGACTGAAAATTGCTTTGAATACGAGCAAAAAATTTGGTGATTTGGCATGGAATGCCCCATATATAACGGTGTTATTTTTGCTGTTCCTATCTTAACTAATATATTGCAAAAATAATCTGCTAATTTTAGCAGTTTTTCTGCAAGGCCATTTCGAACTAATTTTTAGTAGTTTTAATTAAAACTTTTTCAGACTTTATTCTGTTAGTATAGCATACTTTTACCCTGCAGGAATTTGGAAGATATTTTCCAAGAAGATATTAAAGCGATATATTCTGTTCTTCATTTGAATGAAAATAATCAAGTAGTATTTTGAAATTATCTTCCTTTCATCAAAAATTGAATTTTTTGTCATAAATTTTTATGATAATATTGCGGCAATATTACCTTTTTATCATCTGGAAGTTAAAGAATATTTGTTTGAAATTTTTTGCCATTTTGGAAAAAATTAAAACAAAATTTGTACTGAAACAATCAACAGATATGTAGGAAACAAACTCGTCGAAAAATCACGATTGAATGAGCAGAAAAAATTGGCTATGATGAAATCAAAATAACTAATATGTTGGTCAATGGATTATGTATACAGATATTCTTTTTCAGGTTTAAATTTAATAATAAAAAAAAAAAAAAAAATAAATGGTTTATTTTGTACCAGGAAGTTTATTTAGCGATGTCATCTTTAAAAGAACTTAACAAAAAAAATTTAATCGACAGTAATAGTTCAAATTAAAAAAAAAGAATAAAACAATTATTTTTCATTCGAGAATTATATGTTGAATTTTTTGATTTGCTCGAATTATACATACATAGTACATATATATATTTTTTTTTTGATTCGGTATTTAAAATTGTTCTAATTGGTGAATTAATTTCAGTTAATTATAATTTTTTAAGAAATAAACTTTCTTTGAATACAGTAGTAATAATATAATAATAATTTTGAATACGAAATTAATTTTTCTGGTAATAAAACAATGTTTTACAGTCCTAGAGAGTAATTAAAAAATTGACAACAATTCGCGAATAAAAAAATATAAAAATTATTCGCGCGGATTATCTTTATATCTTTTTGATTCGCGAATTTATAAATCAGGTTTAATGAAAATCTTTTTGAATTAATTCTTCAAAGTTCTGATTTGATTTTTACTTCGCGAATTATCTCTTAAATCAAATTATTCAATCGAATCAAAATTGTATCAATATAAATTAGACCTAATCATTATCGCACTTTATTTAATATTATTATTGATTTAAAATTATAATTTATAATAATTCATAAAATGAATACATTTTTATGCGAATTGATTCAAAAATGAATTTGCTTTTTCAAACTCTGTAGTGGGATTCTCTAACTTTTTAACTACAAAAATCGGTAGTTAAATTGACAAGTTTTAATAGTAAACTGACAACCTAACTACCGAATTTTGTCGGTAAAGTTAGAGAATACCACTACTGAGTGATAGAAAGTACTCTTTTTAAAAAGCCAGAAATTATTAAATTCCAAAATATATTTCTCATCCCCGTCATGGAGTATATAAATATGTTTATGTATATGTCAACGAGAACAAATAAAGAAAAAAGCTTGAGCATAAAATACAACAAAAGTTGAAAAAAAAAATTATTAAAAAAAAAAAAAAACACTTCACAGCTTAACACCCTGATGTGCAATATTTTGTATGTCAAAAACGTTAAGGGAATGAGAATCATTGTAAAAATAACTGAAAAAAAGCAGACAAGAGACAAATACTAACTGACAAAACTGAAGGAGACCAACAAGTACATACACACACCCGCTAATATTAACATTCAAACTGACTAACAGACAAAACAGCTGGCTAAAGAAGAAATAAATACAAGGCTTGAGCAACCATTTTTAACAGCAACCTAACCTAATAATACAACCACCCACTCATCACCCCCACCTTTGTGGCATATGTATGTGTGTGTGTGTGTCTACTATAGCAGAATAGAATAAAGAAACTTGAAGTACCTCGTACGTATATACTTACATACAACAACAGCAATTGATATGGCTTTTCTTTTAGGAACGAAAAAAAAAATACTCATTTTTAAAAATATCTATGTATTCATACAGTTGGACTCGTATCCTTCACATGTTTGAATATTTTCAATGTTTTTTGTTGTTGTTGTCCATATTTAAGGCTTGATCTTTGGCTTATTACCGTGTCATGTAGAGCACGAACTATGGAAACTGACAAAAACACCCACCTCTCTTTTAGCCAGAAATAGGAGAAGAAGAAAAAGCAACACACAACCTGAATCATTTGTTATAAAACATTTCGCGTAAACTGCCGAAGGGGCGGATTTTTTTCTTTACTTGTCAACAAGAGTAAGAGAGAAGTAGAGAAGATTGCATAGGGGAGATGCCATAATCACTTATTAAAATAGAATTCTTAGATTTGATAGGGAATTTTGAAACAAGTTTTTAGGAGAGTATAGATAATATAATAATATATAAAATCATTTTAGTAATAAGTGTATTGTACACTCATAAAAGTTCGACAGTTACTACATGACCGTTGTTTGTGCAGTAATAAGTAGCTGTTGTTTTTAACATTTATTATAGTTATTTTTCTATGGAAAACTACAAAGCAACTATTATGGCAGGGGTTGCCACATTACAAAAGTCAAAAATATGTCATTCTAGCAAAAATAGCTTGATTAAAAAAAAATAACTTAACAACCGAAAACATAAGGAGTGAGATCGAAAAAAAACACGACACACATTTTCGCCACTAACTTTGTTTTCATCGCATTCAATAATTTTTTAATTTATGTTACCTTCCAAAAATATAACAAATATTAAATTAAATTTTAATTTCCATTTGTTAATTTAAACACAATGGATACCCAAAAAAAGTACGTCCTTAAATAAGCAAAATCCATTTTGGCCTTATTGTAAAATAGCAAAACAGCATGATACTGTTTCCAATTCTATTCAACGTTACGAAGAGGACTTAACCATTGATAGAAGACCTAGATCGGGAAGCAAAAAAGGTACGCATTATTTCTTAAGTCTAGAGAAGTTGAGAAGCTCCTTGGAAGAGCACCGAATACATCTAGAGGAAAAGCTACCCGATTAGCCCAATTTTCCAATTTGTTTGTAGGAAAAGCGAAAGCCAATGTAGGTATGAAAATGTTTAAAGTTCAAAAAGTTTAAGATAGGAATGCAACAAAGAACTCTGGAGCAAAAAGTTAAAAACAAGGTCTCCACATACTTTTGGCCTCATGCCACTATATAAAGTAAAACTGTTCTCGAGAAAGAGTTTGCTGGTCAGTTTTAATCGAAACCGAATATTGAAATCTGTGACTGACCTCTCAAAAATAACTTTAAAACTGTCCAAAACTCGGGAAACATACGAATGTTAAAGACATAAAAGCAGTTTGATACTCTGTAGAATATTTTAGAAATCGTTAAAAATTTGATGTTTTCCAAAGTTTTTCTCCACAATGAGCCAGCAAAAATATTTTCATTATAAATACAGCATTGCCCATATCGTGGGGTCATACAATTTTTTCGCCCCAAACAGTTATATCCATAATATGTAGTTTTTCAGTCAAAAATCTTTTATCACAGTCAAGTGAATAATAATAGGAAAGGATGTGAAACCATTAGAAACTGTCCACAAGTATGTGATTGTATGGAGTCGGTTGAAGAAATCCATCCGTACTTCATAAGACTGACAAAATTCCAAACCCATATTGTGTCATGGAAAGTAAGTTGGCTGATGTCTGTTTAAGTAATGGGATTGCGTCGGTCAGAAGCTCGATTCTAACGGATTTGAATGTGCGAGGAATAGCGTTAAGTCAATCAGAGGTCAATATAAACGAATATATTTGTTTCCTCGTTGAGTTGTTTATTAGGATTGTTAAAATACGGGATTGATAATATAAAGTTTCTCTAAACATCTGGTCCTTTTTTGTTCAAAGCAATGTTAATGCCGCGGCGAAAATGGTTGAACATATTATATTGCTTGAAATGAAATCTTTTAAAAACCAAATGATAAATGTAGGTTTAACCAGACTTGCAGAAACGCAGTCCGATCGAGAGAGTTAGGTCTCAATAATTGGCGGGATAACAAAACCGCCAATACCGATCTGCTTCGTCAACGAGCGAGATATGAGTGTGCCAAAGTACTTAGTCGTGAAAAGTTTCTCTACGACCAACGTCTTCGTACTTACTGCTCCTCGGGGTAGTGAGATCTCATGCTCATTTCTTAAAAGATTAAAGGATACTGCTAGTTCACTTATACCAACTCTTATAAAGGAAGTTCAAATATTCACTGAACCGATAATTGATAAGGCTAACCTCTTAGCTGAAATTCATTCCTGCCGAAAAGCGATCAACCACTGCCCGAGCTTTAAAGAGTATCGTGTACTATGCCTAAGATATTCTTTCGAGCCCGTGTAGTTAAAAGGATTCTTGCTAATCTCAACTTAAATAAGTCATCGGAGCCGGATGGTATACCATAAGCCCAACCTTTTAGCGCTTCTTATCATACGGAAGGTTTCCGCTCATGCGGGAAGGTTGCCAATGTTCAGCCTATCAATAAAAAGGGTGCGGCCAACAACAGTGAACATTACCGCACGATCGTAATATGCTCTGCGCTCTCTAAGTTGATGGAGAGTATGGTCAATTACCATCTTGTAAATTATCTAGAGTCCAGCTCACTCTACGGGTGGCCTGTAAGCGCTCCTCTCTATGCACTTATCTGATGATAGCAACGTGGTTGTTCTAGATATTTCAAAGGCGTTCGATCGTGTATGGCACGGGGCGCTTATATAAAAGCTTATTGCTTTTGACGTTGGTAATAACTTCGCTCGTTTTATTTCGAACTTTCTCAGAGATCGTACTATTTGTGTTGTTATAGATGGGATTGCATTCGACGAGTTTGAGCTGAATTCAGAGGTACCGCGAGGGTCTGTTCTCTTTCCTTCCCTATTTCTTATCTTTCTTAATGATCTTCGTGGTCAAACTTCCGACCCTATCTACTTTTTCGCAGATGACAGGAACATTTGCCATTCATTTTTCTTCGATCGTAGGCCAAGCCTTGCAAAGATTGGAGGCGAAAGGCAGATTATGAATGCCACACACAATTGAGAGCTTTCTACAATCTCTGAGTGGGGTCGTGTAAATATAGTCGATTTCAATGCACGCAAGACCCAATGTTGTAACATATCGGCTGAAAAGTCCATAGCATGACACATAGGTGGCGCCACTAATGAATAATCCATATAATGTTTTGGAACTACCAACCTTCGGATGATACCTGTCGCAATTTAATGACAATTCGTTCATTAGTGAACAAGTTACAGCTGTTTTAGTGACGCTACTTTTGCGATTTTGGAAACAATGGATTCAATGCAATTTCGTATGTTGATTTATCATTGCTTATTAATGGGGAAAAACACCGTTCAAGCCAAAGCTTGGCTTGATAAGAGTTATTCGGACTCTGCTGCATAGAGACAAATGGTAGACAAATGGTTTGCTGACTTTAAACGTGGTCATACAAACACTTGGTCGCCCAAAAGAGGTGCTGATACGGGAAAACATCAAAAAAGTTCACAATATCGTTCTGGCAGACCGTAAAGTAAAGTTGCAGGAGATTGCTGACACCTTAAAGAAATGGGTGCCGCGTTTGCTCACAGTGCACGAAAAACAACAAGTGTCGATGATTCTGAGAGCTGTTTTGGCGAGATAAAAAGAACTTTCTGCGTCGATATGTAACAATGAAAGTTGGATCTACCACTTCACTCCAGGTTTTAATCGGCAGTCAGCTGAGTATGCAGCAACTGGCGAGCATCGCCCGAAGGAGTCAAATTCGCAACAGCAGCTGGTAAAGTTATGGCATCAGTATTTTGGGATGCGGATGGTATTTGTACATTGATTACCTTGAAAAATGCCAGACCATCAATAGCGATCGCTACATGGCCCAACAAGTCGTTGGCTAATCAATCAATCAATTGCTTCCGCATCCAGATTAGTCTCCCAGCGATTTTTACCTGATTTTAGATTTCAAAAAAATGTTCGCTAGAAAGACATTTAGTTCGAATGAAGAGGTGATTGCCGAAACAGAGGCCTATTTTGAGGCCAAAGATAAATCATTCTATAAAAAAGGTATCGAAATGTTAGAAAGTCGTTGGAGTGATAGTATCGCTCTTAAAGGAGACAATGTTGATGAATAAAGAATATTCCAAAAAATAAATTGTTTTATTGGTTATCCTACGGACTTTTCAGCCGATGTGTTATGTTAACCCATAGGGCTGTGAGGTCAGAACTGTCATCTCTCCATATGGGTAATAACGATATTGAGGTATCGGATACACTTGATGTTCTTGGCATGGAAATTCAGTGTGATGTCTAATGGAATAAGCGCGCTTTTTAGGTGTCGAAGGAAGCATTCAAGTGTTTAGGTTCTCTTAAACAGTGTAGAAGTACTTCACTCCATCCGATTTACTTACTATTTATACCACCTACATCCGGCCGAAGATGGAATACAATACCCATATATGGGCAGGAGTTTCGAAGTCTATTTTGCAAAGGAGGGCGCCAGCGCTCATCAATGAGAGTAGGATATAGTGAGTATAGATATATATATAGTGACTCATTGGAGCTTCGCCGGAATATCGGTTGTCTGTTCTATCAATATTACCATGGGAGGTGTTCTGCCAAGATAAGTAAACTTGTCGCCAGAGCCCTAGTTTTATTTGCAATACTCGTTGATAAGCGAGTAGAGCAAATCCGTTCAAGTAGATCACATCCGTTTGTAATCTGTTGTAATGTGTATATTTCCGTCCAGACTCGCCGATTTTTTAATGGAATTTATATTGGGAAATTAAATAAAGAGAATTGCAATGTATCATATTACCTTTAAGTGGTTTCGCCATCTCACTGGCTCTCATTCAATCTAATCTACAAAATTACCAAAATTTCGAATCAACTCCCTTTAAATTATTAAATTCCCATAAATATGGCAGTCATAGGCATTGACTGGATGACTGACAATGTTTTTAGCCCTAACAAAACTAACAACAGCAAAAAAAACCCATCAACACTTAAAGTTAAAGCCAAAGCAAAACTTCATGTTTTGCACTTGAACCAACACAAATGACAGACAACAGAAAGTATTTGACATTTTACCTTGGAAAAATGCACAAACATACGAACTTTTATACCAAACCAACTATGCACAAACATCCATCCATCCAGCAAACAAATAAACAAACAACAATAAACCGAATTCATGACAAAAACACATACAGATAAAAAAAATTATACTCTGAACGAAAAAAACAACAAAACATAGCAGCATATTAACTCCATACTTTAACATAACGACAACGACGAGCAAAATGTCACTTTTTTTGAAATGCCATTGGTTCCTACCCCAAAAACACAGAAAAAATATAACAACAAAAATAAAAAATACCTCACCATCTTACAAAAACCCCTACATCCTTTTTGACATTTGCTTATTATAAAAAAAATCGAGAGAGAACATTCAATAAATAGAGCACACATAGAGCCTACAGGTGGCAAAAAAAATGAATGAAAAACATAAATAAAAAACTGTGGAAAAGCAAGTTGCCAGAGTTGCTTAGCAACGCCCTTTAACCACAAAAATGATATCTCCGTCTTAAGCAGATGTGCACAAAAAACGTAAAACATATGAGACAAGTCAGCTTTTTGAATTGAAAATGTCATCAACAGACTCCATTGCTATTTTAGAGAGCACCTAAAAAGAGAGTAAGCACCACACAAATACACACTATAGTTGTATTTCTTCAACATTAAGAAAGAAACAAAGAGAAATAAAAATTTACTTATACTCTGAGAGTAATTTCATAGGGGAAATTAAGGCTAACTCTTTCTTACTTAAAATTTTAAGGGAAAATTAGAAAGAGACGGCAGATGAGTGTTACAAACAGAGAGAGGTTGTGCTTGACTGTAGTGTTGTTGTTGTCGTACTACACACAAACCGGTTATGTTATACCTGCTGCTGCTGCTATTATAATACTACTACAATACCACTACAACTACGATGCTATGGATGATTTTTTTAGTTTTTAGTGTTGTGTAGCTTAAGGCATCCATCCCATTAACCGTAGAGATACAATAACGTCGCGTGTTTTAGTTTTTGTTTAACGTTCGTTGAGAGGGTACGGTTTACACGTAGCGCATGATACGTAATCGAATACACAAAAAAATACGCGTTACGCAAAAATTTTAACGATTAAAATTAAATTTATGAAAATTTTATTAAAAAACGGAATTTTTAGTGAATTGTTTAACAAAAGAATTGGATTTTTGACTAACTCAGGCTTAACAACAACCCCCTAAATTTGGATTAACGAAAAAACCCGCTGGAGTTTTAAAGTCATAAATCAATATCCTAATAATACATCATATGGTTAACACCTCAATGTCCTTAAGGGATTTGGTTACAAAATATACGAAACTAAAAGAAAGTGCAAGTGTAAATGTTCTCCTTCCTCTATAAACGGAATAACAACCACAACAATAACAAAAATAATAGCCGTAGGTAAATTGTAAATTTTAAAGTGAAAGGCCGGTGTTTTTAGCCTTTTAATCGCCGCAAAAATTAAGTCATTAATCCTTTACTAAAGCCGGAAGACGACAACTACGACGACCCTCTTCAACCTCCTCTAATCATACTCTAAAATTATTTCAATTACTCTCAAATATTAAATACGCATACACCCAAAACACTCCCACACACACCAAAAAAAAAAGAAAAACCTATTTTCCTCGTTACCAACTTGTACATACATACGTTTAAACACTAAGAACGTTTTTTGCGCGCGCTAATTAACGTCAACAAAATATAAAAAAAAGTTTTGAAAATATCCTCGTGGTTGTTTAGAAAAAAAAAATATAAATAAAAAACAGCCGCCGTCTAACTTGTTCCTTTCAAACAAAACATAAAAAATAATAAAACCTGTTGAAAATTTTGATTAGAAATTAAATTTATATAAAAAAAAATTAATAATAAACAAAATTTAAATGCGTTTGCGCAACCCGGTATAATAAAACCATAAAAATATATTAAAAATGTCAAATAATTAAAAGAAATTCGAAAAAAGTGTATAAAATAAATTCTCAGTGCTAAAGTTTTTCAAAGATACCTTTAAGAAATACATATTTCAACCCAAAGCCGCTATAATTGTTTAACAAAATTCTTACCGAAGTAACTAAAGCGCCCCTTAGGGCTGTCGCGTTGGCGTCATTTTTGGGCGACGGTTTCGCCGCCCTCGGTTCTAGAGCACCGCCGGTTAAGGATCTAATGGCGTTTGGTTCAGTTTTACACAACAATCAACACAACATAGGTAAGTCAGTTAAAACTGTCAAATGTTAAAAAGAGTAAAAAACTTTTCAAAAACTTTTTGTTTTGCTTTTCAAAACTTTTGTTTTCAAATGTTTTGTTCAACTTTTGAACTTGATTTCGAAAGTTTGTTTATATTCATGTTTTTCTTTTCTCTATGAGCAAAGGGTTTTCTAATAACTTTTTTGTTGCTATTGGTTAAGTGTGAAGACATGTGGGTGTATTTACATTAACATTAGTTTATTTTTATAAAAAAAAAAAACAAAATAATAAATAAATAAAAAGTTACGACAATTAGTTGAAATAAAGTGTCAAAAACTATTTTAGTTACACTATTTAATTGTAATAAGTTTAGACTTGCTAACTTATCTTAAACTGAGTTAAGTTCATAACCATAGTTATGAATTTCAAATTTATATGGAAATATCTGTGGTTAACGTTTAATCTTGATTATGTTGGAAATAAGTTACTCGCCCTTAAAGTCAAGAATATATTTTGATTTGGGATACCGTCGCTTTGACAAATTCCGCTAGGCCGTCGCTATTGTGATGCACAGAGAGAATTTTGCTGGACGAGTTTTAATGAAATTTTTCAGTAAACTAATGAAGTTTTCTTCACAAAATAAATGACAACCCAATCAGAAATCGCTAGTGGTACAAAAAATCAAGCACTGGCATACCACTGGCTAACCACGGTGTTGAAAATAAATGGGAGAACGCTCATTTAGGACGCTTTGCCAGCGGTTGCAAAAAGCGTGTTTCCAGTATTTCTTTTACAAAAATTTCGGTCGTTTATAAAAAATACCACTGGCAAAGAATGGTCTTAGAGTCATATGCCAAGGTTTACAACCAGTGGTTATCCAGTGCTACCTAGCCAATGCTACAAGTGGTACAAAAACCAATTTACTGGTAGACCAATGATTTTATAAAAATGCTGACGCTTCGTTAAAAAAGGTTTGTCGTCAGAAGGTTCCGAATTCAAATCCGGTTGCAAGCAAACAATTTTTTTTTATTTTTTTTAATTTAAAAATTTTTTTTGTTCTATTAAATAAATTTTTTTGTTTGAACAGCCGGTCCTTTTGTCTAATGATGTTATCATTTTGGGAATTGGAAAGCACTTTTTGGCAGTACTTGTACCACCTGTTAAAGTGTTTTGCCATCGCTTTCCAGTTTGTATTTTTCTGACTGGGAAATTTCTTAAATTTGATGAAAAAGCTCCATGTATTTTATGAATCTAGTTTTAATGAAACTTTTTTATTGAGTGTAAGTATGAAACTTTTAGTAAATAAAATGAAATTTTTTACAAGTTTCAATGGACGAGTTTCAGTGAATTTTCAATCGTTTTCTGCAAAAACTCATTCTAATTGAAATACACAACTTCCCAGCCAGAAAATGCCAGTGGTACAGAAAAACAAAAGACAGTCATTGAAACGCTTTGCAAGCGTTTTGCCAGTATTTGTTTTACAAAAATTTTAGTGCCAACGGTACAAAATCTAGGCAATTATAGAGCAATGGTTTTATAAAATGATGAAGCTTCGTTAAAATAGATTTGTAGTCAGTAGGTTCCGATATGAAATTTTTTGATTTAATTTTTTTAAATTAAAAAAATTTTTTTGTTTCGCAAAATTGCTGTTTTTGTTTATGGGAAAGCTTTGCAAGACCAAATGATGTTTTCTCAACGTTGGCATATTATGCCAACAAACTTTTTGCCAGTGCTAGCATATTTGCGCAACCAGTAGTAATCCCGCCATTATCATTCATTTATATTTTTAGCCACCAAGTATTATATGCCTCGTTAACTCAGTGGGTCCAGCTCTTATCTGCCAGTCTGACGACCTGAGTTCAAATTACGGCAGAACAAAAAAAAAAAAAAAAAAAAATACTTATGGACTTTTTTTATTGGTAGCGTAAAAACTAGTAAATACTAAATAAAATAGAGCAAATTATTAAAAAACTAAATAAAATTTTATAAAAAAAAGTATAAAAAAATAAAATTTTATAAAAAAAAAATAAAATTTTAAATAAAAAAAAAAATAAAATTAAAAAAAAATGTTGTGGTCCAACCGGGGTTTGAACCTGCGACCTTCTGCATCAGAAGCCAGCATAGTACCCCCTAGGCCACCAAGTTGCGAGTTTGCTGGCAAACAACATTGCAGTATATACACATAACTTTGATGAAAAGAAAAAAAAAACAGGGCAACGCTCTACCCCGTAAATATTTTGAGGGCGGAAAATGTTGCACTTTTGCACTTTATTAGACAACATTTTTAGAAAAGAACACGATGCCCTCTCAGATTATTACCCTTAATTTAGAAAAGAACACAAAAAGGCAATTCAAAAGCAAAGTGCAAAAAAATGCAACATTTTTGTCAGAAAAGAAAACACCATTATATACACCTGCGGTCACGCACATCTTACCACTGAACTTTGTTTGACAAACGCTTGTTTAAATACAAATTATAACGGTATTTTTTGCTTTATCGCAATTATATCAATTTATCTGTGCAATAAACTTCAAAATAAAAGTCAATAAATACGGAATATTTTGAAAAAAATCATTTATAAATCAGTAGTGGCATATTAAACAGATAGACCTCAAAAATGAGTCCAAAATATCGAGACCAGAAGGTAATTATTTTTACATTGGAGGAAGAAGGAGCGCCTTGCAGCGAAATTGCAAGACGGAAAGGCTGTAGTCATCCAACCGTAATAAATTTGCTAAAAAAAAAAGAACCAGGACGACCGTTTAGAGAGCAGCAGCAGGAAAAGAACTAGAAGAAAGACATCTGACCGAACAAATACCGTTATACACGGAATGACCCTGAAGAGTCGTTTTAAAAGTGCCGTCGAAATAAGTATAGATCTCCACTAAGACCACCAAGTTAGCATAAGTGTGGAAACGGTTCACAGACGACTCCGGGAATTCGGACTTTGTGGCAGTAGACCAGCAAAAAAAAACTCCTCCTGACACAAAAAATTAGAGTTAAAGGGTTAAGGTGGGCCAAAATGCACCGCAATTGGACTACGACGAATGGCGAAACGTTATATGGTCTGGTAAGAGCAAGTTTAACTTCCACTGTGCCGACAATCTTCCGTACGTGCGCCGTTTTCCACGAGAAAGATTTAAGGACACGTGTATACTTAGAACGGTCAAGCATCCTCAGAGTCTGGGGATTATTTTTCTTATTATGTACGGAGTCCTTTGTTGTTTGTGGCACGCGATGAAACGTAAAGTGGCTCAGCATAAGCCACAGAGTAAACTTGAACTAAAAAGAATTTTGAAAATGTCTGGGAAGAATTTTACAAATGGTTTGCCATAACTTATATGGCATTTTGGAGGGTCAACATCTGTCATTTATTCTCATTTAGTCATTGAACGAAATAGTGTAAACAACATAGTTTTCTTTTGCTTTGAAATTGTCGAATTTTGTGCCAACAAAGCATCATTTGTGTGAAGTTTTGCTTTACTTTTTCTATTTGAAAAAAAGTGCAGCTGAAGCATACGATTGCTCACCGAAGTTTATTCTGAATATGTTCTATCGATTTGACAATGAGCGAGAAATGGTTTGTGCGTTTCAGAAGTGGTGATTTTGACATGGAAGACAAAGACCGCCCAGGTCAGCCAAAAAAGTTTGAAAATTATGAATTGGAGGCATTACTCGATGAAGATTGTTGTCAAACTCACGAAGAACTTGCAAAATCGTTGTGAGGCAGCAATTTCTAAACGTTTGTAAGCAACATGAATCATCCAAAAGCAAGGAAATTGGGTACCACACGAGTTGAAGCTGAGAGTCGTTGAAAGACGATTTTGCATGTCAGAAATGCTGCTTCAACGTCATAAAAAGAAGTAATTTTTGCATCGAATCATTACTGCACTCATAGAAATAAATCCGTAAAAATAGCAGAAAAAGTTACTAAAAATTAGTTAAAAACGAGTAAAAAGGTTAAAGTCGGGCATGCCGACTATAGAATACCCTACACCAGTCTGGGTAAAAGCCAACTAATGTCACCAAAATCAATAGGCTGCGTTATTGGGCCAATATAGGTCTGTGTACCAAATTTCATCAAAATATCTTAATATTTGCGACCTGCAGCGTATAAACAGTATAATTTTGGTAGGACCCTTATATGGGCACTAGGTCTAAACATGGACCGATGTTCATCAAAATCAATAGGCTTCGTCCGTGGGCCAAAATAGGTCTGTGTACCAAATTTCGTCAAAATATCTTAATATTTACGACGTGCATCGTATAAACAATATAATTTTGGGGGGACCCTTATATGGGCACTAGGTCTAAACATAGACCGATGTTCACCAAAATCAATAGGCTTCGTCCTTCGGCTGCCATAAGTCGGTGTACCAAATTTCATCAAAATATCTTAATATTTGCGACCTGCAGCGTATAAACAATATAATTTTGGTAGGACCCTTATATGGGCACTAGGTCTAAACATGGACCGATGTTCACCAAAATCAATAGGCTTTGTCCTTGGGCCAACGTAGGTCTGTGTACCAAATTTTATCAAAATATCTTAATATTTGCGACCTGCAGCGTATAAACCATATAATTTTAGTAGGACCCTTATATGGGCACTAGGTCTAAACATGGACCGATGTTCACCAAAATCAATAGGCTGCGTTACTGGGCCAATGTAGGTCTGTATACCAAATTTTATCAAAATATCTTAATATTTACGACCTGCAGCGTATAAACAGTATAATTTTGGTAGGACCCTTATATGGGCACTAGGTCTAAACATGGACCGATGTTCACCAAAATTAATAGGCTGCGTTATTGGGCCAATATAGGTCTGTGTACCAAATTTCCTCAAAATATCTTAATATTTACGACCTGCAGCGTATAAACAGTATAATATTGGTAGGACCCTTATATGGGCACTAGGTCTAAACATGGACCGATGTTCACCAAAATCAATAGGCTGCGTTATTGGGCCAATATAGGTCTGTGTACCAAATTTCATCAAAATATCTTAATATTTACGACCTGCAGCGTATAAACAATATAATTTTGGTAGGACCCTTATATGGGCACTAGGTCTAAACATGGACCGATGTTCAAAAAAATCAAACTTGTTCGTCCTTGGGCCAACATAGGTCTATGTACCAAATTTCATCGAAATATCTTAATAGGTGCGACCTGTAGAGTGCAGTGCGTACAAGATTGCATGGACAGACAGACAGACGGACGGACGGACGGACGGACGGACGGACGGACGGACAGACGGACATCGTTAAATCGAAATAAAAAAAAATTCTGAACCGATCGGTATACTATAAGGTGGGTCTACGACCAATATTTTTTGGTGTTACAAACATCAGCACAAACTTATAATACCCTGACCACATAGTGGTGTAGGGTATAATGATGCTGCAGAAAAAACTGCTAAAATTAGCAGATTTTTTTTACTAAATACTAGTAAAATGAGAACAGCAAAATTAAAACTGCTAAATTTACAGAATTTTAGTTATATTTAGGCTAACTTTTAGTTAATTGAACATAGCAAATTGTACTGTAAAATCTGCAGAAAATTTTGCTAAATATTTGTAGACTAAAAATAGCAAAAATAAACTGTTAAATCTACAAAATTTTTGCTATTTTTAAGCTAAATTTAGTTGAATGCAAATAGCAGTCTATTCTGCTAAAATCAGCAGAAATATTTGCTAAAAAATTGTAAACTGCTGTTTTCAAAAGGCTCGATTTTTATTTGCATTTAAAAAAAAAATCGAAAAAAAAACTTCGAAAATTTAAAATTTTTTGGTGATTTTTTAGGTTACTAATTATTTATCAAAATTTTTTGCTGATTTTAGCAGGTTAATTTGCTAATCTCCATTTACAAAAATTTAGCTCATATATAACTAAAATTCTGTATATTTCACAGTTTTAGTTTTGCTGTTCCTATATTACTAATATATAGCAAAAATAATCTGCTAATTTAGCAGTTTTTTTCTGCAGCATCATTTTTAACTAATTTTTAGTAGTTTTTACTAAATTTTCTACGGACTTTTTTCTATTAGTGTGGCAATGAAAAATGGATCCATTACGACCACCCGAAGAGCAATTAATCGTATGTGAAGCCTGGGCAACCACTAAATCCATTCACCTAGGTAATGCTCTACCATGAGCTGCTGAAATCAGACCAGGTGATCACAGCAGACCTGTACCGAACACATTTGATTTGTTTGAAGCGAGCAACCCATAATATTCCATCATAACAACGCTCGGCCACATGTTGCAAGATCAGGTTAAAAACTAGTTAGTAAATACTGGTTGTGAAATTTTGCCTCACCCACCTTATAATTTGTTTCGATCGATGTAGACCACTCTCACTGGAATACCTTTCACTTCAGAACAGGGCATCCGAAATTGGCTTGACTCGTTCTTGGCATCGAAAATTGAGCAGTTCTTTTGGAGCGGAATCCATATGTTGCCAGAAAGAAAAGGGAAAAAGTCATGGGAAAAGGTCATAGCTAACGATCCCAGCAAAACCTTGGTAATATATGGGTACTACTATGCATATTACCGGTAATATATCAAACCGCCTACCCTTGCATTACTCGATGGACATGCCCTTGTTAAAATAATAGCTTTGGTAATAGAAAAGTAAGAGGTTACCTACCCTTATTTCTTCTTACCAAAGTCATTACCTGGTAATAGAAGGTTTTGCTGGGATGGCCAATACTTTGAATAAATTTATATTGTACAAATGTTTCACAATATATGTCCAAAATTTATCGCATTTTTAAGTTATACCCCCAATATTTAATAAAATTTAATACACTTTAGTACCCATGGACAAAGCCTATGGAATTTTTTAGATTTGGTCTATGTTTAGACCTAGCAAATATTAAGATATTTTGATGAAATATGGATTATGATTAAAATCGGTCCATGGATAGACCCAGTGCCCATATAAAGGACACACAAAAATTGACTTGGTCTAGATAGGATCGGTCCATATTTGGACTTATCGTCCATATGTACAATATTTCCGATTTTCTCTTAAATACACCTAACATTAGGTAAAATCAAAATTTTTAGCAGTTTTTCTACTTTTTTATCATTTTAATATAGGGTACACTCATAGAAATAAATCGTTAAAAATAGCAGAAAAAGTAACTAAAAATTAGTTAAAAATGATGTTGCAGATAAAACTATTAAATAAGATTGGTTTTTGCTAAATACTAAGGTTGGTTACCGAAACGAATAACGGTAAGGGTAACGGTAAATGTATCGAATTTTGTTTGTTTCGATAACGGTAAAGGTATTTCAGACTATTTCGGTAACGATATACCGTTACCGAAACAGCAGTACCGGTACACACCGGTATTAAAAATTACGTGAAAAACATACAGAAACAGGTAATAAATACAGCATATTCTTAATTTTAAGAATTTACCGGTGTTTATGTATTTATATAAATAAATACCGGTAAAATACCGGTAACTACCCATAAAAATAACGATATCGGTAACTATATCGGTATTTGTAATTTTTTTTAGAGGTATTAGTAACGATAACGGTATTCAATTTGAAACGGTATTTTAGTGATAAGGGTATTGTAACGATAACGGTAACCAACCTTGCTAAATACTAGTAAAATAAGAACAGCAAATATAAAACTGTTAAATTTACAGAATTTTAGTTACATTTAAGTTAACTTTTAGTTAATTGAAAATGATAAATTTTACTGTAAAATCTGCAGAAAATTTTGCTAAATATTAGTAGACTAAAAATAGCAAAAACAAACTGTTATGTTTTGTTACTTTTAAGCTTAATTTAGTTGAATGAAAATAGCAGTCTATCCTGTTAGAATAACAGAAACATCTGCTAAAAAAATTGTAAACTGCTGCTTTCAGAAGGCTCAATTTTTACTTGGATTTAAAAAAAATCGAAAAAACTTCGAAAATTTTAAATTTTTCGTGATTTTTTTATTTACCAAAATTTGCTGATTTTACCAGGTTAATTTGTTATTTTCTATTAACAAAAATTTAACTCAAATATAACTAAAATTCTGCGTATTTAACAGTTTTATTTTTGCTGTTCCTATCTTACTAATATGAAGCAAAAATATTCTGCTAATTTAGGAGTTTTTTCTGCAGTATCATTTTTAACTAGTTTTCAGTAGTTTTTACTAAATTTTTGACGGATTTTTTTCTATTAGTGTATGGTTTTATATAGTCGGCATGTATGACTTTTATTTTTTTTTACTTGTTTATAATGAAATTATTAAAAATACGAGGGAACTTTCAAATTAGTTCTTATCTGGAATTTTTTAATTTATCTTAACGAGTAAAAAAGTTAAAGTCGGGCACGCCGACTACATAATACCCTACACTACTCTGATTTCAAGCCAGCTAATGTTTGGATCCGAAATTTGAATGGGTTAAAACAGACTTGTGTCAAAATTTTCTATAAAATCATAAAAGAAGAGAAAATCGAAAATATAGCCTATATGGGCGATAGGTCCAAATATGGACCGATCCTATCTAAAATCAATAGGCTTTTTACGGACAGACGGACATCATTAAATCGAAATAAATAAATAAATTCTGAGCCAATCGGTATACTATAAGGTGGGTCTAGGACCAGTATTTTTTGGTGTTACAAAAATCCGCATAAACTTATAATACCCTCTCCACGTAGTGGTGTAGGGTATAAATACTTATAAGAGTTCGAAATTGGTTCAAAGTATGGCTTTTACTGTTCTGTAAAACCTATTGAAAATTATTATAGCGGTGTTTTCGACTTTACTACATCCTTTAACTCATAAAAAAATTTAAAGTGCGTTAAAACGCGTTTAAGACGAAAACTAACATATGAATTTTCGTATGCACGTTAACTTTCAACACGGATAATTATCAACGTTGAAAACTCAACGTTTATACATTTTTGCTGACGTACGTTCGATTATAACGGAACAATTATAAACATAACGTTTTTAAAATTTTTTTCTACTACAATCGGTTTAACGTAGATTTGCTTTAATACTTAACGTTGATAGGCATGAGACAAAATACAGCTTATATAAATTATTATATTAAGCATAAAACCAGGGGTCTACCATAGTCCTGATGAATGGCAACACAGGTTTTTAATGCAACAGATTGCGCTGACTGCTGTTTTGTTTTTTCTGGCAATACTGTTTCATTTTATTGGGGATCAATGTTGCCCAAAAAGTTTTAGCTTATTCCCATTTTAAATGTATAAATCCCCAATGTTATACCCAATTCATTTTACTTTAAACAAAAACTCAATAAAAAGGAGCTAAGTTAGCATCGCTCTTAAGTTCAGAAAATTATTAAGAAATTAGTGAGCAATTAAATAAAATTGAATATTTTACGAAGGCCTCAAATCTGTGTTAAAATTGTGAAACTAAAATAATTATATTATACGAAAGACAAATCACAATTAAGCTGAAATGTCACCGTTTCAAAATAAAAGTCGTATATTAAATTTTCGAGAGAAAAAATTCTACACAATTTTCGCACGAACTTCATTATGGTGAAAAGTCTTTTTTTTCTAAAATATGTAAATCTAGTAAGGTGTAAGTTCTAGGGCTCGTAAACTCTTTTGAACATTAAGTTTGAATAAGTCGAGTTTACACGATTCAGAAGATACGTAAAAGGTTATATGAAAACACCTGTTACTTTTTGAGCCTACACAAAATTTATTTTTTCTGAGTCCTTTGATGTAACAATTTCAGTATTTGGAAAATAGAAAATTGTTTGATTAATTATTGAGCTTGGTTGCTTTTCGTTATTTCAAGATTTATAAATATTTGGAGAACATTTCTTCAATAATTCAAATATTTTGTAGAAATTTTGAAATTCTTTAACATACCTAATTTGATCGACTTTAATTTGAAATAATACGCATATAATTTATACCAAAGTTCTTCTTATTTTGGGCCTAAAACTAAATTTTTTAATCTGTCCCCAAAACGAAGTCGAAATCCCTAAATTGGGCCCAAATCCGCTTACCTAACAACTCTGTAAAACCTCATTTGACATAAAAAAAATCCTCCCTTGAGAAAATTTCCCAAAATAAAATCCTCCTTTGACAAAATTTCTCACATGCTAGCGACATCTACAGTTTGTTTACAAAATTATCGATGTTGCATCTCTATATTATATGTCTCTGCATAAAACTACTTTGCCGACGCTTTACTTCGGCTTGAATATTTATAATAATGGCTTCCAAATTTCAATTACACCCTTCCTTCGTACAACGCTCTTTCATATAACGCTATTTTATTGGCACTTACAGTTTTAAACAAAATATGGCGTAATGCGGTTTTCGTACAACGCGTTATGTTTTTTGGAACAAATTTATCACTAGGGAAGGGTGTATACATTTTTGTTTTAAAACCTTCACATACAGTAGTTACAATATCTATAGTTATTTTAACATAACAAAGAAATTGCAATTGCTGAGACTATTATCCTACAAATCTCTGGCAGACTTGGGTGTATGGTGAAATATACCATAACAACGGTCAATACAAAAACCGTACTTAAAACTAGAAAATAAATTTTTATATGTAAATTTTAGAATTTTTTTTTATTGTTAACAAAAAACAAAAAGTTGAATGCAGCAGCAGGAATCTTTTTATGTACTTATGTTAACAATGCTACTTACTTATTGCTGCTAACAGAACATGAACAACTCGGCTTAATACCATTTACCAATTTTATTTTACAACAACGTTTAACAAGAGTAAAACGAAACAGAGCTTAGGGGTTTTCGGTTTAAACACGCGCGGACATTATATTAATAAATCCTTTTAAAAAGGAAACAAAACAACTGCAAATGTTAACACATTAAGCCTTCCAGCTTCTTCTAGTCAGTCGTACCTCATCGAGATGAAATAAGATGATGTGCACATTTTTACAATCATCACCTTTTTTGTATTTTTAAACAAAAATATATGATGAAGAAATTTAATAGCAACAAAAAAGCCAATGAAGCATACAATACTTGTTTATGGCAACAACATTTTTATAGGTTTTCAGTAACAAAAAAAGCTAGAAAATTTATTATTTTTTTGTTAAAAATCATATATGGGGGATAAGAATATAGAGAAATAGTAGTAGTAGAAGTTAGTATTTTACTACTTAACATTACAACGCCTTCTGTTTGTGTTGTTAAAGTAATAAAAATCAAAATAGTAAAATGATAGATTCTTTTATGGAGTCCCTAGAGTCAATATGAGTAAACACCACCTGGAATGGAAAGGTTAAGAATCATAAATTTATATGTCTGCAAAAATATTGATAAGTATTTTAGATATTGGGGCATAATGCTAGGTAATATAAAAAACGGTAAATATATGAAAAATATTCTGTTTTAAAATTTTAAATTACACTAATTTTATCATTTTCACTACTTTAAATGCTGCCGAGTAAAGAGCCAAGAATAACCAAGGGAGAAGTATAATTTTGAGAGTAGTTCAACTTTTAAATAATAAAAAATAAAAACTGGATATAGTACGAATAAATTTTCTTTTTCAAATAGCTTATAAGTTACTGCTGTAATTGAAAAAGTAGGGTCAAACAATTTACAAACTGAGATTAATAGAACGCGGGCTATTTATCTCGGTTTGTAATATTTTTGTCACTACCCAATCAGAAATCGCCAGTGGTACAAAAAATCAAGCACTGGCATACCACTGGGTAATCACGGCGTTAAAAATAAATGACTGGCAGAACACCCATTTGGGACGCTTTGCCAGCGTTTTGCCAGTATTTGTTTTACAAAAATTTCGGTGGTTTATAAAAAAACCACTGGCAAAGAATTGGCTTAGAGTGATATGCCAGGGTTTGCAACCAGTGGTTATCCAGTGCTACCTAGCCAATGCTACCAGGGGTACAAAAATCAATTCACTGGTAGACCAATGATTTTATAAAAATGCTGACGTTTCGTTAAAAAAAAGTTTGTAGTCAGAAGGTTCCGAGTTCAAATCCGGTTGCAAGGAAAAATTTTTTTTTGGATTTTTTTAAATTTAAAATTTTTTTGTTTTATAAAATCAATTTTTTTGTTTGTGGGAAAGCTCCTTCAAGATCACCTTTTTTTTTGCTCTCCCAACGCTGGCATATTAGTTCCAAAAAACTGTTTGCCAGTGCTAGCATTTTAGCACAGCCAGTAGTTGTCCAGCGATTATCACTCATTTATGTGTTTAGCCATCAAATATTATATGTGTATTTAGCTCAGTGGGTAGAGCAATCGTCTGCCAATCTGACGGCCTGGGTTCAAATCACGGCAGGATCAAAAAAATACATATGAACTTTTTTTAAATTTTATTTTGGAAAATATATTTCCAGACCACCTATTTATTGGTTTTGCCAGCGTTTTGCCAACGTTCAAAAATGTTGTTCCTCCAGTGCTTTTCCGGCGCTTTTTGAACAGCCGGTCCTTTTGTCTAATGATGTTATCATTTTGGGAATGGGAAAGCACTTTTTACCAGTACTAGTACCACCTGTTAAAGTGCTTTGCCACCGCTTTCCCGTTTGTATTTTTCTGACTGGGTATTTTTTGAATTGCATATTTTCATCATAATAGTGTCCGCATATGGGCAAAGTTTTACTTCATTTATCGAACTATTCGTCACTTGTAATTGTCCTTAAAATTACTTTAAGTTTAAAAATTAAATTCATTCAAAATAAATGGCGCCAAACGTGGGTGTATGCGGTTTAAAAGTTATGTACGTTGGCTTTGATATTCTGACTTTGAATTAATTTTCAAAATCTTTCCAACACATTGCAATTTAAAAAAATTGCACTTGAAAATGCGCAAAGCGTTTTTTTTTAACTTTTTTAAAGCTAAAAGGACAATAACCCCATTTCCTTTGACGACCTTAGATTTTAATTTTCTTGATCTTTAAAAGTCTCAGTTGAATATAGTTCGCTAGGCCCCTTGAATAAAGAATAATTTTTGACCAACTTTAAGTATTAATATGGGCTATAATAAGGTTGCCATTATTGCCTACTACACTTTTGTTGCTCCAATTTCAAAAAATTGACTCTATCTTTTACTTGGACAATTATAGATACTATCAATCTTTGGCCAAGCGTATTTGCTTGTGGTCTACAAAGGGTTATTTCTGGAAGAAAATAAAAATACTATCGCGTGCAACTAGTCAAACAAAATACAAATGATTTAAAAAAATGATAACAGTTTTTCGGAACTTTAAAATTGCGCGACATTGAAAGTTAGTTTTTTATAATATGTTCCATTCGCAATATCGCATTTCAAGTTTCTAGAATCCTTGAAATTCGACCCACTGCGTACAATCATAAAAAAACTTTGTACAAAAGTCTGTTAAACTTCACACTTCAATTTGGCGACATTTGTGAAAAAGGTGACACGGAAGAGATTGGGAGATAAACAAAATCGAAAAATAGAAATGATTATATGTATCTGCGTTAATCACTTCTTAATAAACACAAGAAATCTAAGTAGGAAAAGAAAACTTCGAATTAGTTACATTGCATTCAAGGCCTTGCTTGGCTGATTTCGGAAGTATTTTGAATTATTTTTTTCTAACTTGAGCAAAAAGCTTTATAGACTTTTTTCTATTAGTGTATAATTGTGGGCGCTGTGGTTAGGGCGTTGGACTATTACACATAAGGTTGTGGGTTCGATCCCCAGCCAAGGCAACATGAATTTATGAAAAATAATAATATGTATGAGTTTTTTCTATCTCTCATATATATCGCAGCGTTCTCCTTCAGTAGCTGTGTTTGTGCGGCACGCTATCAACGTTTGCTTATGTCATTCCCATACAAATTTGACATTAGTAACTTTAAGAGTTAACACTAAACGTTGGCTTATGTCAAATTTATATGAGAATGACATAAACCAACGTTGATAACTTGCCGCACAAACACAGCTAGTATTCCCATAGCATTTAATCCCACCGAATTAAAATAATATAACAGAGCTATTAACTACAAAGCTTCAACAAAGTTAGCCAACTCTTCATCCGATAGCGCACAACAACTCTAAGATTCAACATCTCGCGCAATTACAGTGTTGCCACATTTGAAGGCCTTCATCTTTCACCACCTTTCACTTCTTCTGTATCCTTCTCCCAAAAAAGTTAATTAATAGGAAAAATTTCCTGAGTGTTGCTCTCTTAAAAAAAACGGGTTTTCATCACATTTCGTTTAACGTGAAAATTGTGTAGACTTCGTTTTGACGCAAATTTAATATAACACTATTATTTTTCTGGTGAAAAGTGGCATTTTGTATTTATTGTACACTCATAAAAAAAGCCCGAACAAATAGTTAAAAATTCTGCTAAAATAACAGGAAATAGTACCTGTATTTGCGCCAGCAGAATTTTCAATGAAGTTGAGAATTAACTTCTTTCATTTGAAGAAAACGGCTGCTGAAAGTTATCGATTGTTGGTAGGAGCTTACAGTCAACATGCATCAACTCAAAAAACTTCTGAACGACGGTTTGCGCGGTTCAAAAGTGGTGATTTCGACACAGAACACAAGGAGAGGCCTGGTCAGCCGAAACATTTTAAAGATGAGGAATTGGAAGCATTACTCCACGAAGATTGTTGTAAAACGCAAGAAGAACTTGCATTATCATTGGGATTGCATTCCCTATGTTTAAAAGCATTGGGATTCATTCAAAAGCAAGGAAATTGGGTCCCATATGAATTGAAGCCGAGAGACGTTGAAAGGTGATTTTGTATGTCAGAAATGCTGCTTGAACGCTACAAAAACAAGTCATTTTTGCATCGCATTGTTACTGGTGATGAAAAATGGATACATTACGATAACCCCAAGCGCAAAAAGTCAGATGTAAAGCCCGGCCAACCAGCCAAATCAACGCCGAAGCCGAATATCCATGGCGCTAAGGTAATGCTCTGTATTTGGTGGGATCAGAAGGCTGTTTTGTATTATGAGCTGTTGAAATCGGGTCAGACGATCATAGGGGACCTGTACCGAACACAATTGATTCGTTTGAAGAGAACAATCAACGAAAAACGATCAGAATATGCGACCAAACATGAGTCAATGATCTTCCATCATGACAACGCTCAGCCACATGTTGCAAGACCGGTCAAAACCTATTTGGAAAACAGTGGATGGGAAGTTTTGGCTCACCCACCAAGACCTTGCCCCTTCTGACTACCATTTGTTTCGATCGATGCAGAACGCCCTTACTGGAATATGCTTCACTTCAAAACAGGGTATCAGAAATTGGCTTGATTCTTTCTTTACCTCAAAACCGGAGCAGTTCTTTTGGCGCGGAATCCACATCCTACCAGAAAGATGGGAAAAAGTATTGGCTAATGATGGACAATACTTTGAATAATGTATCAATTCATTTTTTTATTATAATAAATGCATTTTACAAGCAAAAAAATCTACATTTTTAACTTGTATACTAGACCGTACCTCAAAAAAAAAGTTCGCCGTACACCCTCTAATATGAAGTATTTTTGGAAGGCGATTTCAAAAAAGAAAAATTATTTTTTTTTGCCGAAGGTAGGGGTCGCGTTTTTTAATTTTTTGTTAAAGCTTTGGCATTTAAAATCGGATTTTAAAGTGTGATATATCGATTTTTTTGCCTCGGGGAGACCAGTGTTTTGCTATATAGTAAAAATCCAATTAAAAAAAAATTAAAAATGCGACCCCTACGTTCGGCAACCAATATATGAAAAAAATTTCTACTGGGTTTAGCGAAAAACTTCCTTAGCAAAAGTTTATTGATTTTTTGCGAGCTTTAATTTTCTGACATTAGGGTGGTACATTAGGGTGGTAGCAACTGAGATCTGGTGGGTAACTACTAGAACGGCATACTTGAGCTCAAAATGCCCTTAGAGCAAAACACTGGTCTCCTCGAGAGAAAAACATCGATGTATCATAATTTAAGATCCGACTGTAAATGCCAAAGATATAACGAAAAATGTAAAATGGCGACCCCTACGTTCGGCAAAAAAAATAAAAAATTTTTTTTTGAAACCTCCTTGCAAAAATACTTCATATTGGAGGGTGTACGGCGCACTTTTTTTTTTTTTTTTGCCTTTAAGGTGGTACGCTCTATTGTATACCCAATACAAAGTATTCGACTTTTGTTAAAGTACTTGATGAAATAACAATTTTAATGCAATTTGAAAAGATAAGTCAGTTAAAACACCTTGTTACTTTCATTTGTTTCAATAACATCTTTTCAATAACCTCTTTATAAGCATCTCACAAAACTATGCAACACATTCAGCGCCATTTGTAACTTTATTGATGGATATTTTGAACTGGATGATCCTGATCTCTGCTATGTAAAACTCAAATAAAATTTTCTTAAAGTAATATTTTAAATAGTTTAAAACGAAATTTCAATATTATAGAAAAACCACCACATTGAGTTTAAACAGGTTATATTTAATAAAATTCTCAAATAAAATCGTATGCTTGATGAACTGTTTACACATGTCAAGAGAATCATATAGAAATTTTGTTTTCCTGAAAAACTACAGAAAAATATGGCACAAAAAACGCACTACTACACTACAACACTTCACTCACATACTTGATACGGTCGTTCCAACGTTCAACATACATACCAACAATTCTACAAAACAAAAAAAAAAAAAACACAGATGACCGCAACTAAATGCAATTCGTTACGTATACTCGACAATGAACAATGAAATATTCATACGTTCCAACATTCACAATTATAAATCGCGTCAAGGCACAGCAGTAGTTCTCGCGTTAAATTCAACAACAACAAAAAAGAAAGAAGAAGATGTTCATATGGTTGTATTTTTTGTTGTTGTTAAGGCTTGAACTCTATACTCGATGTAGCCAATATGTTGGTAACACACAACAAAAACAATAACAAACTACAGAATAGAGAAACCGATAACCATTGTATAAAAATATAATTTGTCGTTAAGACGGCATTGAACATCATTATCAGAAATAATCAACGTGTACGGTTATATAATGATCATTTATTATAAATATGTAGGGAACAAACAAACGGACAGACACCGAATTAATTCTCATCATAATCATCAATTGTATGATGACCGATACGATGCGCTTTTGGACGCCGTTAATACATTACGTACATACATACGTTTTTTTTTGTTGTTGTGTGTTGTCAATATAATGATGCGTGTAATATTCTCTAAGAAAGAAGAAGCGCAAACCAGCAGAACACGAAAAAGCACAAGTAGAAATCTACCTTTCTTTTGAGCCATTTTCAAACAGCGGCGGCATGTTAAACAAAACAAATTTTGTTTTTGTTGTTGTTGCTGCATTTGATATCCTTAACTCGATCAAAACACATGTTATATTGCAGGCGCATGGTTTAAGTTCATTGTAGCTCCCATTAAGAGTTCTCATAGTCATTAATTATGAGTTTTATTGAAAGACAATTTTTAATTTTATTATTATCACTGTCATATGTATACAGATTTTAGAATCCCAATGTTATGTTATAGAGGGGGACCACTGGGTTATAATTCCTCTATCATCTTATTTGTGGTTGTTGAAATCTATAACTGTGTTGTTAAAAGTCGTCGTGTGTCATCTTTAGGTTGTCGTTGTGTTTGAGTTTTAAAGAATATGGGGAACCTGCTTACTTTGGCGTTTTTTTAAACGTTTTAATAGATTTGTTTTTAGGGGGCACAACTTTAACAACAACAACAAACAGAACAAAAATTAATAATAATATTGTTTAAAAGGCGGCATTTTTGTTATTGTTGTTGTGAGTGTTTTTTTTTTAAATATAAAACTGTGTGTTATTTAAAAAAGTTGTTACTGTTAGTTGTCTGCTTAAAAGCCTGGTTGGCTGGTTATACCGCATGGTTCATATGATGTTTTGCTTTTTTGTCGCCGTATTGTAGTATTTTGAGCGTCATTCAACAAGTTGTAAAAATATCAATTAAGTAATTTTATGATTTGGCATTAATTGCGTGTCACTTGTGGCTGTTTTTTTTTCTTCCACATCTTGGCGGTAGTTTTACTTAACCTCTCTACTACGTAATAAGTATATATACGTCCTGGTAATATAAGTGCTACGGTTGTATTTTTTATATGGCTTAGAAGAGTTGTGTTTTTAGTATTAGTTTCTTTGTCCGCACTACATCTAGACAATCTGAAACATCTACATCTCGTCTGTATGTTTGTTATCCGCGCTTCAAATACGGTTATCAGCACAATTTCGACGCAACAAGCGAAGTTTTTTAAACTTGACTACGCAGTTAAGTGGTTAACATTGCACTAGGTAGCGTGAATAAAAAAATATTTGTTTTTTGGTTAACTATTTTAAATATTTTTTATGTTAATTTATTCTTCTGAAGTTTATTATTACCCGACTAAAAAAGATGTTATATAATCATATATCACCATATATAAACCCATATATATGTTCATATCTAATATGATCCGAATATTGGAATATATAATTATATCAAACGAGATAAGCATGTTATCTAACCTGATACAATTTGATCCGAAAAATGGGTCTATCTAATTGCATTAAATTATATATAATTACATATAATTTTATAAAAATTTTCAAATGAAATTTTAGTAAATATTGTTGAGATCACTTATTTTCATTCATATTAAATACTAATGGCCGACAGAACAGTTTGGCTAACAAAGTGGGTATTGGTCGATCTTTGGTATTGATGGAAATGAGGATTGACTGCGATTTAGGACGTTTTTAGGACGCAAATTGTCCTTAAACTTAGAATAACGCAGTTTGTAACTGAATTTCAATAAAAAGCAAAATTCAAAACGAGAAAAAGTTGTTAAGAAAAATTTATGCTAATAAACTTGGAAATAGCTGGCATAGTAAATTTTCGGTTTAAATCAACTTTCCAAAAATTTGTCGGAACAACTTTTTCTAGTTTAGAGTTTTGGTTTTCTTATAAAATGTGTCTTTCTTATAAAATAAAAAAAAACTCTTTCTAAGTTTGTGTTCTTCATTTTTATAGTGCAATTAAACTTTATAAAATTTTGTATAATTAGATATCATGTCATGTTATATATTTTGATATAAGATTGTTTATAGAAGCTTATACGCCATTATATATAATTATATATAAAATATATCGCAGATCTCTTAATATACGGATGGAGACCAAATCGCGTATGATTATATATAACGTCATATCAAACATATTTATAAAACCAAAGTGTTAATATAAATGTATATATGGTTATATAAAGCCACGCATATAAACATTTATAATAATATCAAATCATATAAGATTATATGAAAACTTTTTTAGTCGGGTAGAAAATATTTACAAGTCCAAGATTTTGATTAGTTTGGATTTAAAATCATGGGAACAAGCGATAGAGCTTCAGTATCACATTCCTTATTGTTGAAGAGATTCAATACAGTATACTTTTAATGTCCTGGCTCTTTTATATTTTTGCTCTGTCCATAGTTGGGCGCCATTTATTTAACAAATTTATTGTTTGAATTAAAATATTTGTAAATACAATTAATAAACTCGTTCTATCAATTAAATTTTTTTGTAGAAATTAAAATTAATTATTAAGCGTGTTTTGTTTTAATATTCTGAAAATAGTACGGTACTTATAGTAAACTAAAGATTTTTTCGACACCATATTCATTTTAAATTAAAAATTTAATTGATATCCCAGTGTAGAAAATCATTACCAGATATTTGGTTAAGTAACTACATACTTGGTAATGGTAACTAGTTACTTTTGTTATTACATTTCTTATTACCTTTATATGGCGATGTCGCGAAAAATAATGAGTTGTCGTTACACACCAGCATACGAAAAATCAAAAAATATATCGTTACCTATGTGCTTACCAGTACTGACAAAAATAATGAGTCTAAAAATAGATTTTCTAAAAAATAAATTATATAAAAAAAAAATATTTTTTATTGTATTTATTTTTTAAATAAAATTTGCTGGTGCGGGAATCTAACCTGGGTCTACAGATTGCCAGTCAACAGCTCTACCATCTAAGCTATATCGACATATAATATTTAATAGATAAAAACACAATTGACCTGCTGCACACAAGTAAGCTTACTCGCCAACATACAAAAAATCAAAAATATTGAGTCTAAAAATAGATTTCAAAAAATTTTCAAATAAATCTAAAAAATTATTTTCTATTTGAAATAATGATAAAAATAAGTCATTATCAGTAACTCATTATTATATGTTTTAAAATAATGCAGAAGATAAGTGGGTGTCATTGCTGGTAGTCCAAAAAATAATGATATGTCATTACCGTTTCTACACTGGGATGATTAAACTTTTAATTGAGAATGAATCTGAAATCAAACGAAATTTTAAAAGACATTTTATTGACAATAATTTTTTCTCTGAAGGCTTTAAAGCCTTTTTTTAATCCATATTTTTGACAACAAATTTGTTAGCTAATTCCATACTCAGAAAAAATATTAGAAGAAAAATTTACAAATAGTTTTCTAATATTTATACTAATTGTTAGTAAAAATATTTACTTGAGTAAATATTTTTGCTATTCCCATTTTAAAAATTGCTGAATTTCTAACTAATTTTCGTTGCTAATTTTGAAAACCATTTTACAAATTTTTAAAAACCGCGTTAGTAAAATTACCAAATTATTTTACTAATTTAAAAAACGGGTATTAAAGGCTTCTACTTACACACTTAAATAATTTTGAAAATTAACACTCAAAATTAGTTAAAGTACTGAGGATTTTTAGTATTGTGTTAAATGAAGATAACTAAAATCTTTGCCTAAATCAGTGTTTCAACTAAAAATTTGTTAAAAATTAGTCAAATCGATTTGAAACCGGTTTGACAGATGTTTCTACTGACGTATTATTTTAAGTGTATCAAAATGAAGTCGGAGCAACCGAATTGGGCTTACAAAACAATTTGATTGACATGAAATTCGTTTGGGACAACAAATCTATTTTTTGGGTGTAGGCTTCTTAAAGTGGTGCAAAATATACTTCACTTTATCGTACGCTACTATTATTCCTGCCGAAAATTGAATACAACTGCCATGTATAAATAGGAGTTAAAAAAGTGTACACTGCAAAGTGTGTAACTGATATTGCAGTTATTTTACAATACAATTGCAATTAAAACTAACTGCACTTTTTTAACTGGAAATGCTGTTAATTTTACCGATATAATTCGCTGAGTGTAAGACTTCTTCGAATATTTTCTATCGTTTAAGGCGAAAATCAAGTATCTAGTTAGGTTAGGTTGAATGGGTGCCCGCCAGAACGGCGAGTTCACTCGGAGGCTATAAGGTCTATTGCGATTCCCTCAGTCTTCCCCATATCTGCATGGAAAGAAAAATCACGATCCGAGAAAAAATCTTAAACCATCCAGATCTTCTCAAAAATTGTGCGAGACCAGACAGAGGAACATTGTGTAGACTGTCTAAGTCGTCAAAGGACCTGCTTCCCAGATATATTAGTCGCCGCTCCTTCAGTCCCGGTCACATAGCAGATTCTGCACTATCTCCTCCTCCTCCTCATCCCCACAGAGGACCTACTTCCCAGATATCTTAGTAGCCGCTCCTTCAGTCCTGGGCGATCACATAGCAGATTCTGCACTATCTCCTCCTCCTCATCCCCACAGCCCCTACAGTAGTCCACACATGAGTAACCCCAGCGCTTAGCCATTAGGCCTATCGCTCAGTGTCCTGTAAGGACTCCTAGAAGTATACCAATCGTCCGCTTGCCAAAACCAAGAAGAAGTATCCAGTTAGGTTATATTGAAAAAGAGGAATCGGAACAAAGATAATCTTTACAACCGACGCATTCAAAAAAAAAATTCAAGTCAGCTTATATCGCCGTGATACTCGATACTCCTCTATCTATTCTAGGAAGTCCGCACTATTTACGATATTCCTCAGTCTCCTCCAGCCAATTCACCTAGGGTCACCCAAAGTAGTAATATTGTTACCAGATATGTAAGTGTTGAACTCTAATCCTGACAATTGGCGGACAGCCAGAAAGACACACACAAGAAATAATTAGCCTCAATTATGTAATTAAATTTGTTTAAAGTAAAATTTGTTTTTAAACAAATATTTAATTGTTTAAAGTAAAATTTGTTTTTAAACAAATATTTAATTCAGTCAGCTAAATACTTAAATCGTTTTAAATAATTGTACACAATTTTTTTATTTTTTTTTTGTGTGTAGTGTTCTAAGATATCGCCACCATCCCCTCAGGCTCTATACGTTAGTGGGTTCGCAAATTCCGAATAGGTGTGCCCGCAGCGTGAATGTTCGCTGAGAATACTTAATCTCTTACCAAGTTCCCTTTTACTGAGTTGAAAAAGTCTGTCTGCAATGATTTCAAGTTCTCTAAGTTGAATGTACTCAGTGAAGAACCTTCCCAGGATAATTCGTCGGCCACAACGTTCGCTGCGATGTTACAATGCCCCGGAAACAATATAATTTCAATACTGCCCGGTTGAGAAGTTATTGATTTTCTCTTTGCACCCAAAGACAGTGGCTGATATCAAAGAGTTAGAAAATATTTATTTCCGGTGATCCTTTCAATTTTAATAGACCTAATTAATGCATTTTGTGATTGCTCTTATCTCCGCCTGAAAGACGCTATTATGATTTTGGAGGTGAAAGCGTTTTGCAACAGATATAGACAATCTAGCAACTATGGTTGCTAAAAAAAGGTATGTTCCAATCAGGATTCACTGCTCGGGAATTATGTACTGCACCAAGCAGGTTTTGAATGCTTGTAATTCAGTAATGTGATATAGTTACCCGTCTAATTCGTCTAAGATATTCTGGTGGTTGGTGACTATGACCATGACCTACCGATATTTTACGGAAAGTGTTCGAAAGAGAAAAGCCCAAGTGATTGCGATTTATAATACTCTCACCATTTTATAATTCGACTTACATTGGGCGCCATTTAGATGTGTTATAGGATAGATTTACTATTTATTTCTTTATGGTAAAAAAAATAATTCCATTATTTAAGAATTTTGTGACCATTGCCAACGAGAATTTTATTGGGTTAAAACAACATATATTAATATGACTTCAATAATTTTGTATTGATTTCAAAAAAGTCTTCTTCTAACATTTTAATTTAATTTTTAATTTATTCACCATTTTTTAATTTGAAAGCCTAGTGGCCAATTAATAAATTACAATATTCCACTCACTTAAGATAATCTTAATTTAGAATTTATAAAACCTTGATAAGAAAATATATTTATTTGCTACTCTAAAAAATATTATAATTATTATTTTTGATATCCCAATTTAAACGAGAAAGAAATAACTATTGGCATTATGAACTATGTTGTAATAAAAATTATCAGAAAGATAAGAAGATTGTAGTTATTGAAAATTATTCAAAAGCCTCCCTTTATAAGTATGATCAGTACAATTGAAACGCCTTAAGGACGCTGGCAGTGCATTAAACAACAAGACCACACGCCTTTGAAAAGATCGACTTACCCAAGGAGTATTGAATGGTACAATTAGACGATTAGACCTAGTGGATCTGGTAAATCTAAAGAAATTAAATATAAACAACGGGCAATTTGTACTAATAACACGATAAAAATATAGCAGGAGACGTATTTTAATAAAGTCATTAAATGACGTTCCAAGAAAACGATTAACGTGTTGTGTAATATGTTCACGAATTCGCACTGAATATATATATCTTATCACTCTGTTAAAGAGCAACTGAATATCCCTAATGTTATAACCCCAAGTACCAGAAAATACCTCCACACAATAGACAAGAAAAGAAAGAAAATCCCTTAACATTGCTCATTCACATTACAATTCAAAACTATAAAAAATATTACTTTTTTATGGTCAAAATATAAAAATTTATGAAGATTTTGTGTATCATAATGTTTATCTAATGTGAAATCAAATAGTTTTGGTACACCGGAATAGAAAAAAGTTCCCATCCCTCAGAGCATCATAAAAAATGATATTATTGTGAATTTCTTTTTTTATTTTTAAGCCGTATTATCAGATGTTGCATAAAGCGCGTAAATCTCTGTTCTAATGGCCTCGTTTCACAATTTTTTTTTCGCTTCTTTCCTTTAACGTTAGTGTCATGAAAAAATATTATCTCAGACGGAGCATACAGTAGAAAAATAAACTGAAATCGTAAAACTTGAAAATCACAAACACCCTTTACACACAACACAGTCACTCAATTGTGAGCTCGTGGATTTAACCTAACTAACGGCATCTTTTTGTTGTAGTTAAATAAAAACTCCCCTCCGTACACAAATACCAAACTGTATATGGAAAATGTTCCCAACAACAAAAAAAAAGGAAAACATCGAGCTAAACGACCACCAAAAATGTTGCAGTTGTGTGCAAAAGTCAACTTTCTTATCAGTGACATTAAATCTCTTTAACTACTACTGCGGCTGCTGCTGCGGCTGTTGTTGGCTGGATGGTTTGCCTGCCATTGTCGTTTTCAGTTTTTTTTTTTGGAAATCCAACACCAGTTCAAAGCGGCAAAAAAATAAAATAAAACTTAACATGTAGAGAAATTGTAATACCAGCTACAGTTTGTGGCTGCTGGTGTTACGCGTTTAGGTTTTTTTTTCGTTGTATTTTATTCTGAAAACA
Source organism: Leucophora obtusa (assembly GCA_949987735.1). NCBI lineage: Eukaryota > Metazoa > Arthropoda > Insecta > Diptera > Anthomyiidae > Leucophora > Leucophora obtusa. Next base: position 211,961,146 of record OX465297.1, read on the forward strand.
ATGGTGACATTAAATTCATTGTAAAGATAAAAGAAGGTGGCCTTCTTTGATGGTGTTGATGTGATGTTTTTGATAAAAAAAAAATATATGAAATCAAATACTTTATGGAAATATTATTTGTAAATGTTTAAATATTTATGGGAATATTTTTTTTGGGTTAAAAAATTAAAATATTTATAGCGATAATCAACTCCTAGTAGATCACATTTTTACTCACACTTTTATCAGAATAGCTATCGGTCGATCGCATAGATGATCTCGTAAACAAAAACAGAGCAACAAACTTTTAATAATTCTTTTCGATTAAATTTCCAAAATAAAACAAAAATTTTATTAATATTATTTTGAGCTATCAAAAATTTTATACCCAACAATGCGAAAACCATGAAAGCATTCTGGTACAATCATTTTTTGTAACTTTTTTGTCTTCAATACACTGTAAACACAGGAAAAACTGAACAAAAGTTAAAAATTTCTTAAAAGTAGGTAATGAAAAACTGTATACTATAGTTAATGAAAGTTTCTTTATGAAACTTCCTCATTGAGTATATTTTTCATAAAATCTTATGAACATTTATATTAATGTAATGAAACGAGTTCCAGTGCATTTACATTTCTCTTATCAAAAAACTCATTAATATCAGGACGACAAATCTCAAATCTGGACGTCTTCTGGTTCTAAACAATGTGAATTCATTTTGGAACATATTGATTGCCAGCAATTAAAAACGAAAAATTTTTCAATTTTTTTTCTATTTATTTCAATGTTTTAATTTTCAAATCAAAGTCTCTGTCTGTTAAGTTAAATTTAATATTCCCGTAGTCCTAGAGGTTGAAAAAGATAACTATTTTGAAATTCGAAAAAATTTCCCTAATCATCGGAGATGGCACATAAAACCACCGGCTAATGCTCAGATTTTTATTCTCTATCACATATCCGAGTTTTACTTAAATATTACTTAAAAAGTAATTTTTGTTTGAAAATTTTTTAGGTAAAATTTTAGTCAAATCTTCTACTAAATTCTGACTATTAACTGGCCACAAATAACTTAATTTTATTAAAAAATTATTAAATTTATTGTATGTATTTAAATCTGTAAGATTTATTTATTTTGGAAATGTATTCTTTAATTTGTTGAAATGTTGTATTTTACACACGCTGTAAGGAGTATTAAAAGCAGCATTATAATGCGATTATAACGTTAATGTACAGACAAATGTTATATACAGTAAATGTCAAATTATTGAAAACATGTTCGAAATGTATATATTTTTTTTAAGGTAAAGAAAACAATTTTATGGAAAATATAAGTTTACATCTGTTGGGAAATACTGTAATGCCAAACCCTGCACATATTAGCTCCTGTGTTGGGCGCTATATATAATTTAAAAAAATTTAAAAACTCCAAATTTGGAACTAATGACTACCGATTGCTACCGACTTAATAATGAGACAGTTAAAGGTTAATGTATTTTAACCAATATTTTACCTAAAATATATTTGGATTTCCTAAAGTTAACAGGCCATGATTCTGAACTACCAATTTTTAGTTTGTTTTTAAAAATTGGGATATTTAAAAAATATTGAATTTAAACAATTTAATTATAAATATTAAAAAAAAAAATTAAAACGAAAATAATGACTAATGTGTAAATTCATTAATGCTTAATAAAGTTATAGCAGGCTTATAAAACAAATTTTGTATGGAAAATTTCTTTTGTAACTTTATAAAGCAATTATGAATGTACACATATATATATCCGCCAGGAATCGAACCCGTGATCATCTATTTGGAAATAAACTGTATCAAAATCTCATTTTATGGCCCCTTTTAGAGCAATAATGCTTTAGAAGCCATACTTAAATCATTTTTAGGATGTTGTTCAGAATTGCTTCTAAAAAAGCTGTAAAAATATATTTACGGATAAGTTGAAAGCAAGGAAAGAAGTGTTTTTTTAAGTTCTTCAGAATTATCTCTAAAAACCAATAAAAATACACTTTTGAAGAAATGAAAGAAGTGGTTTGTAAAGCATGACTACTATTTTTTTTTGCTGGGTTTATAAATTCAGTAAAAAGATAATATTTTATACTCACAGAGAAAAATTATTGTTCGAGAGCTCTGACAGATTTCAGTTTGGTATGAAAGTACACTTGGAAAGAGCACAAAAATGTATAAAGTGCACAGAAAAAATTAAAATCAAGTTTTAATTAAAGTATTTGTAAATACAATCAAAAATTTAATTGAATTCGGACCAATTAACAAAATCATTATATAAATTAAATTTTTTTGTAAAGTTTTAATTGAAAAATTTTCAATTAACGTTTTAATCATATCAATTAAAAATTTAATCAATAATCGTCAATTAAGTTATGGCGCTTTTATTAAAATGTGTGGTTTTAAAAATATAATTAATAAATATTTAATAATTTTCTTATGTTTTTGACTGATTTGAGACACACTTTTGTAATTTTTATATCTGTAATAGAAGAAAAAATATTAATAATACAAAATAATATCAATTTACGCAACGCATATTAAGACCCGATTACTGAATGTCCTGTTACAATTTATCCGGCAGTTAAAGTCCTAGTTAGTAGCTAACTCAATAGTCAATAGTACTTATGATAAACTAAACATTTTTTCGACACCATACTCATTTTCAATAAAAAATTTTAGTTGATATGATTAAACTTTTAATTGAAAATTAATTTGAAATCAAAGAAAATTTTAATTGAAATTTTATTGGCAATAATTTTTCTGTGTGAACGAAATGATCATAATATTTTCGTAATGGTCATAATAGGATCCTAAATGATCACAACATTTTCCATGTTACCATAATATTCACTGGGAAAATATTACGATCAATTCTTCTGCATTGTGAAATTGCATTTTCAATAATATTTTTCTACGCGTTGATATCACATGTTTCCATGATTTATTTTTATTTATATATAAGTGATAACTAGAATTAATTTTGATTATTTAAATGTGTAAATTAATAACTGAATAAATATATTGTTACGAAATTGGATTTGTCTAGTATAGAAAATTCTGGAATTGTAGAAGAAAGATATCCCGAGAAACACCATAGCATCTGCTATTATTTTAAGTGTCATAAATTAAATAAGTGCTATAATTATAGTATTCTGGAATCGTCTAGTATGTTCTACAACCACGGCCGCTAAACTATATAATGCTGAACTTGACGAAAAAAGTGGAAATCGTGCATTAGGATTTGTGGAGTTCAGTTGTTATTTAGCGTTTGTGTAGTTAATTGCGTATTAACCTTGTATAGTGAGTTGCGCAATAGAGTTTGCATAGTTGTGTGTGCTATACTGTTGTATGTAAAGCAATAAAGTGTTAAATAAATAAGCGCAATATCAAACAAAAGAGTGTGTGGTTATTTTGATTGCAATAGAAAAGAACCCGGTATATTTAACTGAAATAAACCAAAGTTTTTAAAAAGTAAAAGCGTAACAATATGTATGAACTTACTATTTTGAATAAAACAAAACATGCGTAGCTTCGAATATTTCCAGCTTCACGAGAATACTAGGAAAATAAAAGAGTGCTCCATAGTATGATCTGTAGGACTATAATATAATAATATAATAATATTGGGATCATTTTGTAATCATAATGTGACTATTTAAAGATCACGTGATGATAAAAAAAATATATTTTATAAATGATTGTAGCAATCGTAAAATCAAAAAATATATGATGCTCTTCGAATATGGTCATCCCAACAATTCTTTTTCATTGCTTGCATGGATGAACCTTACTAAAAATGTTTGAAATCGATCCTTGTTTTGACCTACACTGAGAGAATTTTTCATAAAATTTTAAGAAATTTCAAATTACAAATTTTTATTCTTTGTGATTTACTTGTGCAAATTGTATCATCTTTCTTTAATTTGAAAAATAATTTAAACAGAAAAGTGATATTAATTTATGATCTAGAGTCAAACTAATAAAAACATTAATTTACCAGAATAAAAGATCAACTAAAAATTCCCTCATTCATCTTAAAAAAACACATTGACACGGTGCAAAATATAACTTAAATAACATACATTTACATTTAAATTTAACGGTTCGTTGTAATTCAAAAATCTGTGGTTATCATACACAGAGTTGAATAGAACCAGCTGAGATACATTAAGAATTAAGGTTCAAAGCAAACAAGAGTAGTAACAACAAAGGATAAAAATATCATTGTTAGATTTCGTTGATGTTAGTCTAACATATTCGATTTGCTTTCAACTGTCACATAAGTAGACGATCATCAATTATTAACCCATTCAAGGCAAACGACACTGATGATCGAAAGCCGAAAATACGTATTCTGTCTTGCTGGCCTTATCGAATTCTTTCAAATTTTTATTCTTTGTAATTTACTTGTGGAAATTTTATCATCTTTCTTTAATTTGAAAAATTATTTAAACAGAAAAGGGATATTAATTTATGATCTAGAGTCAAACTAAAAAAACATTCATTTACCAGAATAAAAGATCAACTAAAAATTCCCTCATTCATTTTAAGAAAAACTTAATTTTATTTATTAAAAGTTTCATACACTGTATCAAAAAATTCCACTAAACTTGGATTCATAAAATATATGATGCTTTTCATCAAATTTAAGACATTTTTTATTTACTTTGTGAAGAAAACAACATTAATTTACTGAAAAATTTCATTAAAATTCGTGCTGCAAAAGTCACTCTGTGTAGTCGCCATAGAAAGGTGATATTTATCGCTTCTTTAATGTATTGAGATATTGTTTAATTGCATTAACAAACCTAAACGATTTTAAACAATTTTTTGCACGGTACTTACATAATTTTATTCATGAATCAAATAGTGCTTTTTCGCGGAAAAAATTAATCAAGGCGTTACTGATACAACAACTTTTGGGCACCAGGGCCGAAAAACAAGAATATTCAATCTAAGAAATAGCATACAGTACGGAATCCCGATCCGTTACGATGTCTGAGAAATCGGCATTTGAAGTTTTTAAGCGTTTTTATAGAAATATACCATACACTATGTGGAATATCGCTATATTTGTTGCACCGTTAATTGAAATTCCCTTTCCGAAATATGACGCAAATCGTACTCTGCTGTATGGAATATTGCAAAAAAAATGCATTTAAAATAAAAGTTTTCAAAAAATTTGCATTTTTAACAAATAATTGAAAACACTATCTCTATATGATTGACCCGAAACTGTTTATATTCACTTCACTTGTTTAATAATAATTTTAACTATTTGAAAATATACACAAAATATGCCAACAAAATAATGTATAAAAACAAATATATATACACTGAGAGAATTTTATGGGAAGAAGTTTAACGAAAATTTTCAAAAAAGTAATCAAGATTTTTTTACAAAGTGAATGAAAAATTTCTTAAATTAAATGAAAAAGTTTCGTTACTTTTATGAAACCAGCATTTAATGAAACATCTGTACTGAGTCTATGAAACTTTTAATAAGTAAGATTAAATTTATCATAAAATTTTATGAAAAACTGAATGAAATCCAGTGAAATTTTGTTGATTATTTTTTTTTTATTTGTTCCTTTTACTCCTGCAAGGAGCATAGGGCCGGAAATTTTGTTGATGTTGTACATAAATTCTTTAATATCATTTAAGAAATTCTTTGAGTGTATGAATTGAATGCATGTGTTATTATAATACAAACAAAACACCATCATCATCAATAAATATGCATAATACAAAAATTTAAATAATATGAAATTTAAACAATATTATTGATATAAAATTTGCATAAATTTCATAAAAACGATATAACAAATACAAACGTTGACTTTTTATGATATGATATCGAGAAATTTATTAGATTTAATAAATTCTCCTTTTACAGTTGATTATTTATGCAATCAAATGTGTCAAAATATCTTTGAATTATATTTGAAAAATATGACTAAATAATTGTAGAATATAATAAATTTATGCATAGAAATTAATCGATAAAATTATGACGGGGCTGTAGAAAGTTCTCTAACTATTTGATCATAATTAATACGAAAAAGGGTGGAATATATTTCATAAATCCTTTAAGGTAAGAGTTTCTTGTTCAAAACTTATAAATAATGGGGTGATGATAACTATCTAAAGGGCGTGATTGACCTTTAATCGTTATGTGGCTTTGATTATCTTTAATATTATAATAATAAGTGTATTTACTTAATTAGTGTAAAAGAAATTTATATAAACAAACATTTTTGTCACAAAATAAACGACAAATTTCTGATCATTAATGAAAAGCTTCATCACTTTAATGAAACTTGTTTTTAAGGATGCCTTTTCATAGAATGAATGAAACTTTTCACTTGTACACCAAACAAAATATTTGTAGGTTTGCTTTCAATTAAAATTTAATTGTATTAACAAACAAATTAATTGTGTGTTAACTAACAAGTGTGTGGTGTTTAAACTTTAAATGAAATTGAACCTACAATACAAATACACTGAGACCGTAATGAGTTTGTGCATAAATTCAAAGACAAAAGTTTCAATATAAAATTTATTCATAAAAATAACTAAGCTTTTCATTAATTATAAAAAATTTTTTTTAATGAAAAAATTCTTTAATTCTCGTTTAACAAGTATAAAATGATATTTAGGAATGCCGACTATAAGATATCCTACACCACAGTACGATTTGCTTCATATTTAGAAAAGAAATTTCAGTTAATGTTACAGTAAATATAGTGAAATATATAGAAAACTGGCGTAATAAAAAGTGGGTCTCGGTCAAGTATTATTGCTAGCAACAAACATCAGAATAGAGTCGTTATACCCTATATTGCATAGCGTAGACTATAATTCCACAAAATCGTTTTGAAAGTTTAAATTCACACACTCAGGGAACTTCTGCGGTCAGAATTTGTTAGTTATTCAAGTAGTATTTCAGTGAAGTTATTTAAATGAAAATAACATTTATTTGTAGAAGAAATGTAAATTTTAACTAACAACATAAAATACTGAAAACTCGTAGCATTCATTTTATGCAGTCGTTTTGTTTTTTTTAAATATAAACCAAATAAAATGTATGTAAGTTAATTTTGTTAGTTGTTTTGACTAATTTGTGGTTCATTTTATTAACAGTCAAAAAAAAAAAAAAGAAAATGTAAGTTGAATTCAATGAAATGTTAGTAGTCCTGTTTTCAAGTGAAATTCCATCTGTTTTAAATTACATTTGCAGCGGTCTTTACGAACAAAATATTTTAGGTGTATGGAGAGAATTTTACTGGTGAAGTTTCGAAATTTTTCATTAAGCTAATGAAATTTTCTTCACAGAGTTAATGAAAAATATCTTAAATTTGATAAAAATAAATCTTCATATATTTTATGAATCTAGTTTAAATAAAACTTTTTGAAACTTTTAGGCCCGATTACTGAATATCCAGTTATCAGCTAACTGGGACTTTAACTGACACATTTGTTGTTGTTTCCCATATAAAATTTAAATTTAACTGCCGGCTAAATTTTAACTGGACATTCAGTACTCGGGCCTTAATGAATAAAAAGAAATTTCTCACAATATTTTATGAAAAATTCCATTAATGCAACGAAAACTTCCAATGTACGAATTCCACTGAAACTTAATTGTGGTTTTATGCAAAAATTCATTAATATCATGAAGATAATTCTCTCAGTGCAGCTTTTTAATTGCCTGTTAAGGCACTTATTCAAGTTTTCGAATTGGTACGTTGCGTAAATGGTATCTTCCAAAAGTTGGAAAACAGATCACCAGTAAGTTGAACCCGTGTTTTTTTTTGCTCGAAATAAGGGCTAACAGAATCATAAATAAAATTAAACAATTCCCATGCAAAAAATAGCTTAATTTCAATACATTTTAGCTGATATGTGGTCTTTTTAATGGCGACTAGGCAGACCAAAACATGGACCGATTTTCACTATACCATTATTTTTGGTAGCTACAAATATCAACACAGATTCAATATACCCTGTTCTACACAATATTGTAGGGCATAATAAAATTCTTTCTTTATGTTTTTCTTTTGTACAAGTCTAAGCGAGAATACCCATAATATAATTTCGCTTTATATGAGCATACATCAAAGCAATGTTTTTTGTAATTAAGCTATTAATATGCGAACATTTTTAAAATAACATTTACGATATAAATTTGTTTATATATTTACCGTGGACGGAAAGAAGTGTTTCAACAACATGGTAATAACATGTCATTCTTTATGGTATTAATGTACCTCTTGTTAACACTAATGGCATTGCAAAGACTTAAATGAACATATATTTTTAAAACAAAATATCATTCTTTAAAAATGTAGCGGTAAATTTAGTAACAATTCAAAATTTGAATTGAAAACGTTAAGTGGAATTTGTTCGCTTTTAAATATTAGTTTTCTATATTCGGTTCGAAGGACCATATTTTATTTACTGTATGCAATTTGGCAAACAATAAAGATATACAAAAGTATATGTAGTTCTTCACAATCATATGAAAAAAAGGACGTAGTCCGATTTTGTCTCCTCAAGGCTGGATCTTTGTGTATAGACTACGGCAACCATTGTACCAAATTTCAATTAGTCTTTTAGAGCTTCTTAACAATTACAGTTTTTTTACTTTTGTATCGTAAATTAAAAAAAAACATGTTAAAATAGAATTTCATGATTTCTGCAAGAATTCTGATTCATATTTTTATATACTTTACGAATATGAAATAAAATTTATTAAATACACTATCAAAGTTAGTAAAAAAATTTGTAAACAGTCTAAAAAAATTAAATGTTAAATTTAGCACTCGGTTTTGAAAAATTAGTAAAATGTATTGCTAAAATCAGCAGCGAAAATTATTTAAAAAAAACAGTAATTTGTAATAAGATAATAGCAAAAACGATTACTAAAAAAAATTTGTACTAAAAATCAGTATTAAAATAGTAAAGTGCGATTGGAAACTGTTTACAAATTTTTTTGCTAACTTTTTTATCTGAGTGTACGCTTGTTACAATCGAAAGAAAATTTTTTTTTATTAAATTTGATTTTAATTTTTTTTAGATTTTACACTTTTTTATTTTTTATTACACTTTTTGCTAATTTCAGCAGATTGATTTTAAATTGCAGTTTACAACAATTTTGCTGAAATTTAGTAGCGGCTACTTAATTTTTGTACTACTTTTGTTGTACGACAGATCAGCAGACATGTGTTGCTAAAATTAGCAAAAAATACCGCTGGGCTCAAAACAGTTAAACTTCCCGTAATAACAGCAAAATTTTCAGTAGCCATTACAATTTTTTTGGTTGAAAAAATCCGTAATTTGTAATAAGAGAATAGCAAAAATGATTACTAAAAAAATTTTACTAAAAATCAGTATAAAAATAGTAAAGTGCGATTGGAAACTATTTACAAATTTTTTTACTAACTTTTTTATCTGAGTGTTTATAAAAATATATAAATTGTGACTGGGTCTGAGTTAGTTCGGTGACATGTCACAAATGTGATATATCATGTGACTCATTCTGGGTTAGTTCGGTAGCATGTTCTTTAGGTCATTAAGGTGACCTGTCATTTTAAGCCAGTCTTGTGACAATTGATCCCTTCCAATGACAACGCAACGTTAAAAAGCCAGATCATGGACCGCTTAAAGCCCACTTTCGTTCCAACCCGGGGTTTACATGTGCCCGAACAGTTATCCCGTGGGAAAGTTTTACTACAGGGTCCGCCATCTAACGTTTTTTTTTCAACTAGTGCTTATTTCGTGAATGGTAACACTTAGCTCATGTCTGATTTGACAGATAATTAGTTTTATCCTTCCGCTGAACGAATATGGTTGTGTGTGGTTGGTCCAGAGGCATAATTGGGCCATTTTTCTTCGAAAATGAGCAAGGAGTGGCCGTTACAGTCAATGGCGATCGTTATCGGGCCATGTTGAACGAATTTTTGTTCACAAAAATTGAAGAGGAGGATATTGGCAACATTTGGTTTCAACAGGACGGCGCTACGTGCCACACAGCCGAAGCTACACTCGATGTTTTGCGCCCTGTTTTTGAAGATCGCATTATCAGCCGCAGAGCTGATGTCATTTGGCCACCTCGGAGCTGCGATTTGACACCGTTGGACTATTATTTGTGGGGTGCCGTCAAAGATAAGTGTTACGCCGACAAGCCAGAGACAATTGACGCTTTAAAGGACAATATTCGTGAAGCCATTGGTGAAATACAGCTGCACACAATCGATAATGTGCTTAAAAATTGGGCCGATCGTGTAGGCTACTGCATGGCCAGCCGAGGCAGCCATATGAATGAAATTATTTTCCATTATTAACCGGAAGGATTGTACTTTCAAATAAAAAAAGAAATTTGAGAAAATATTCAGTAGTTTTTTTTTATAGCATTTTCAAAAAAAAAAGTTATTTGGCGGACCCTGTAGCTCTACTTATGCATGTCTTTCTTTCAGTACATTAAAGAGATAAAATTTAAATGTAACTGAAATATCAATCTTCTATTAAGGTATACATATATATTTTTAAGGTATGTACTTAATTTTTACCCCTTTCGTTATTTTAACAGAAAATTAAACATTAAAAAAAATTGTAAAAACATTTTCAACTTGACAATAACAAAAGCATAAGGACGATAACGACGACGACAATTCAACAACGTTAAATTTATTGATTTTTGATGGTGTTGATGACTGGCTGCTACATACAATATTGGCAAGATGAAAACAAAAAGATTTGCACAACTTTCGAGCATTTTCCTCCACACTTTAAATACCAATATCGAAGACAGGGGAAAAAATTAACTAAAATTTTACAAAAAAAAAAAAAAATCTAATGTTGTAACGATTTCGTTAAAAGATACAAAATTTCTTTTTAAACATACAACATAAACTGTACAGGTGAATGTGAATGTGATGATGATGATGATGATAACAATTTGAGTATGACTTTGAATAAGGCTTTAAGTTTAATTCACATCTTTCTTGTTTATATGTGGCAAAAGAAAAGTTTATATAAAATAAGTGCAAAACAAAAAATCTTATAAAAATGTTTGTGAGTTTATGATGATGGTTGTTATTTTGCTTGTGGCTCATGTTGATAATGGCAGGCAAACAATAGCAAGGCAAAACTATTAAAGTTCCAGCCCCAGTCAGCTGTAAGTACCAGGCTACAGCTATAACAGCAGCAATCAAATCAGCCAGCCAGAGCCACTCACTAACTGCTGTTGCTGCTGAGGTTGTTGTTACTGCTTGTCTTGTGTATGTGATAGCAGACGTAGATGAACAATAAAGAAAATGTTTTGTATCAAATGGCAGCAGCAACAACAACAACAATTGCAGCAACAACATGTAATATTGGGTGGTACGTGTTCAATGTTGCTTGTCCATGGTTTTGCATTCAATTTGTATGGTTGATCCTCAACCAAAGCCAAAACAGTAACAACAGCAACAACAACATTTAGTCGGCATTGGTTTTACATCAGCAACAAATGGATTGTTTCCCCCTTTTTATCGTTTTATGTATAAAAACATGTTTGGTGCTTGTACACAAATACTTATTGTATGTTATATGCAGTAGACATACTCGTAGATACAATGAAATTCATTCATTTTTCATTTTTTTCTTTTATTTTTTTTTTAAATCCAAAACACCTTAATTTTAAAATTGTTTAGAAGAAAAGTTTATATCTATTAAGAATTGAATTGAAAATACACTGAAAGAAAATCGATTTATATTATAAATTAAATGGTTCATTCATTCAATCAATTAGTTACATAGAAAACTGTTGTATATGCTCTTTAAAAGGAAAACAAAAAGAAACATCTGTAAATTGTTTGATCCTAGAACAATTTACAGCTAATAAAATTTAGCAGTGTATTAACCCAACAATGCTTCAATATTCAATGGGTTTTTTGTAAAAAATTAAATAGACTAATTTTAAAAATTATTATTCCAACTTTATTTCTAACTAAATTTTTTTAATTATAAACTTTAAAGCCCTATGGTTCCACATTGGGCGCCAAAAACGAAACAACTTGTATATTCGCTTCTTTTATAGATACATAAATATATGAAAAATGTACTTAGAAAATTAAAATTCATTAAATAGTCATCAAAACTTGATACACTTTGACTTAACAGGGTTAACTTTTAAATGTTTTTGATACACGTTTTCTTCATTTTCCTGTATGATATAAAAGTATCACAATAAAGAATTGTGTTTAAACAGTGACTAAACGAGTACTTAACACAAATAAATGTTGTTGAAAATATATATAAATTTTTTTGCACAAAGTACATACGTATTCCCTTTATTTTCTATTCAAGAAAATGCATGTTCTTTATAAGATAAGAATAAAGAAAAATAAACATTAAGATACTAGATATTGGGAAGCGTGTGTTGCCTACAAAAAACATACGAGGATATGTAACGAAATATATACCCAAGTAAAAAGTTTAGATATTATCATTTACGTTATTATAAAAAAAAAAAATCTATAACACTATGCAACAAATTGAAGTGTTTGATTCCTGTGCCAGATGAATGTAATATATTAGTATAGCAAAACCCCAAAGAAACCCCAAAATGTTAACTCTTTAACAGAAAAATTTTGACATAAGTCTCTTTCAATACATTTAAATTTTGGAGCCAAAAATTAGTACACTTCAAACCAGATGGTATCATGTAGCCGGCATGACCGACTTGTTTTGCTAATAAAATTATATGGAATAGGCAGGGTTATATAATTTTATTTTTACTTGGGTATTCATACTACGTTGTTATTGTATGCATATGCATACGACGATGCGATAAGAATTATCACAACTGTTGTATGTAGGAATAACAGAACTTGAAAGGTATTAATTTCTAAAATCAGTAAACAAATAAAACGGACACGCCGACTCTGCGAAACACTTTGAACGCGGTTAAAAACGTGAAATTCCGATTTCTTCGATATCTGAATGGATTGAGGTTCCGGAATATGAGTACATACACACAGGAAAAAAAATTGCCGACCGAATTGCTAAACCTATTTTGGTTACTACAACCAACAAATTCGGTTGGTAAAACCATCTCGGAATATGATTCCTAAATATTTTTGGTATTGCAACTAAAATTCAGTTGTATAAACCGAATTTTGTTGTGACAACCAATATTCAGTTGTACCAACCTATTTTAGTAAATGCAACCGAATTTCAGTTGGAAAATGGCATATTTTTTCTCTGTGTGTAACTCTAAAATGGCAATTGTGAATTTTTTGGGGGTTTTCGGCTTTTGTTTGGGGCCTAGAAAGCAAGACGTTAGTCTATCAGTTGGCCTTGAGTTTTGTTTTCGAAATTGTTACGATTTATTCAACAATTTTACATCAAAGAATGAAAACCCAGGAATAGTAATGCGTTTTTCGTAATTTTTCTAATCTTTCGGCCTTCAAGAAGCTGGAACTGGGAAAAATTCAGTCAAAGTTGGACGCGGGGCTTTTTGCCCGAGATGAGGACTATGTGATTAATGTATAAAATTGTATAAGTCTAGTGCAAGCAATAGCTTAAAATCGCATTGGTATGGTAGTTTAGGCTAAATATATTCAAGCGACCCTTCTGTGGCGACTATTTATGTTCAGAAATAGACCGATTTTAACCGTTTTCGATAGCGCTTGTCTTTGGGGTAATACAAACTTTTGTATCTATAAATCACTGAAAGTAATATGCCGATAATTTAGCAGAACTCTTTCCAATTTTTTGTTTAAAATAAAATTTTTCTAAATTTATTTTTATCGGGATATACATTATTTCATTAAAGGAATTAAATATGCTCAAATCCCAAACGTATTTAACAAATTGTGAAAAATAATCTGTTGAAGCATGTCCCTATCCGGATTTCATTCTTGCCTAAGAAAATCGTCAGGGGACGACGTTTTTAAATTCAGGGGACGACGCACAGTACTTTGTCCCATAGGTAAAATTAAAAAAACCTATATGCGGAACGTTAGTGACTTATGCATTTTTGAAGAGGTGACATAATACCATAAATAAATATGAAAGAGGAATTCAGTATCTCCTCTTTTTGTTAACAACAGAGGGCGCTAAAGTCAAAAAAAAAAATTTTGAGCTAAAATAGTTAAACGAAAATTTAATTTTAAATGCTTTACAAAAAAAATTTGCAAAAATTAATTTTTAAAGATAATTCTTTGAAACACGGTGGTTTTGTTACTCACTATATTCGCAATAAGCAGAAATTATTTTAAGTGAAATTTTTTTTTATAGAATAGTATTTGGTGGCATCGAAAACTTTAGACATTTTTTGACTGGAAATCCCAAAGTTGCTTAAGTTTGGTAGAGTAAAAAAAAATATATGGAAGAACGTTTTTTTTTTATTTATGATTTTAGGATATCTTGAAGCTCTTTAACAGAATTTGAAAAAAAAATTGTTTTTTTTAATCGCAAATTTAAAAATTTTATACATTTTCCAAACCCTTTTACCTGAGTTTTAACAAAGTTGGAAAGAGATAAATTTTAAGGTACCACCAAAAATTAAAATAATAACGTTTAAAAAAAAAATAACTTGAAAATTAAAACACAAGCTTTGTTTTTATGTAGTGTAAAAATAAAAAAAAAATCAAGAAACTTAAAAAAAATTTTAAGTAATAACACTTTTTTTGTGCCGTAAACCTAAAATTTTATAAAGTTTAGAGAAATTTAAAAAAGATATAAAAAACGTCTATTTTTTTACGATTTAGATAGTCCATTAGGATGTATAATTTTCTGTAAAAAAAAAATTAAAATTTTGAACCGCAAATTTTAAATTTTTAACTGCAGTAGCTGATGTAGAAAGACATGGCATATCGTATAACAACCAAAAAAGTTATTTGGAAAAAACTCCATTTTTCATACTTTTTTTTTACGGGGACATGTCTGAAATTTATGAAATATTAAATTATTTTTAAATATCAGGAATGAACTCCCAAAAAGAAAAAGTTTGATACCCATATTGCATATATTAAGTAGTCAGTGGTTCCCAAATATTTAAAAATATAGACCTTCGGGAAAGTTCGTCTCAAACCCGAAGTAGACCGAATATCGAAAAAAGCCGAAACACCGCCTCACTTAAATTTTATAAGGATTAGTATATGTGAATTTGGCCCTTAACCCTGTATGCGTCCCCATACAAAACCACCTAAAATTTTTATGCTATGCCATAAACAAATAAGCATGCTTGAGCATGTTTTATACATACACTCATAGAAAAAAGTTAGTAGAAAATTTAGTAAAACTGTTAGTACTTCAACTTAACGAATTTTTAACTAATTTTTAGTTAAAATTTAATATTTAGTTAATTTTTTTGCTACCTCCACATTACTAACTTACAAATTTTTTTGCTATTTTTTTTTGCTGAATTTAGTTACTAATTTTTAACAATAAATTTGCTAACTTTACAGTATTTTGCTAAATTTTAGTTACTAATTTTTAACAGAAGATTTGCTAATTTTACAAATTTTTTGTAAACTAAACCACCAATTTTGGAGCGCTTATAAACAGAATGTTAAATGACTCATGAAAATTACTGCATATTTTTAACTCGCCAAAAATAATGCAAAAAGTTTTTAAATAAAGCTAAATTGAAATGGTTGAAAATTTGTCCTACTCATAAAATATCTAAATTATTAAAATTTATGAGAAAAGTTTCTATTTATCGTAATACATTCATTTTCAAAGATCAAGGTTTATTTTGGACGAACCAATTTAATATGAAAATTGTGATTAAAAGTATCTCTGGGGAGCAAGTGGAGTTTACGGGGATGACCCTAATTTGTTTCCCCCAATATTGTAGTTTTTAAGCTTATTTAAAGAAAACGATATTTTTAATCGGCCACACCTTCTTTCCTGTGGGTGAAGCTTTAGAGGTGAAAATGGAAACTCAAATAAATTCGGAAGTACATATCCGATCAGCAAACAATAAAAATCAAAAGAAGGGTCTCTGAAATACATTTTGTTATAGTTACCATATTATTGTCTATAAATATTACCACTTTTACAAAAAATCATTCTTGGGAAATTTTCATTGGCATTGAAATATAATTGGCATTACTTTATCTCAATGTCAATGCCAACAAATTTCATCACCATTCAATGCCAATTGAAAAATTTCAATTAATATAATTGGAATTACTTTATCTCAATGTCAATGCCAACAAATTTCATCACCATTCAATGCCAATGAATTTTTTTTCAATTTGCATTAATGAAAACAATGGTAATGAAATGTACACATAATTGAAGAAAAAGCATTGTAATTTAAAAAAAATATAAAAATACGCGAATTTTTAATTTTTTTTCTTAATTTATTCTTTTATTAAAACGTGAAAACAAATACTTCTTTCATCAATTATAAATGGGCATTTAGGCATTGAACAATGCCAATTGAAAAATTTCAATTAATTGACACATTCAATAAACTGGTCCCAAGTATGTTTTTAAATACACATTTATTTTTTATTTATTAATTTTCATTTCATTTGCTCCTTTTTTACCTCTTTCCAGTCCACTAGTAATCTGCAAAAGTTTTGTTGATTTCAGAAAATTTTAGCAAAAATTTTGTAGATTTAACAGTTTTTTTTTGCTATTTTCATTCTGATATTATTTAGCAATTTTTTTTTGCTGATTACCGGCAAAACTGTTGAGTATATAGAAAAACGTTATATGAACAGATTAAAGGAATTGTAATTTTTAATTTTTTTAAAATTGTTTGAGCAAAATCGGACTAGTGGTTCTCGAGTTATGTCAAAAAAAAGACCACCAAAGGTCAAATCGATATATCTCGATTCCTAGAGTTGACCCAGCGAAACGCCGGGACACGTATAACTTCTTTTTTACCGATATAACTTTCCCCGGTAGTTTGAACCCTTCCCGATCACTGACACCTACCATTTGTCTCACAGTGTATTTAGCAAACTGATTCTGCTAATATTAGCAATTTTTTCTGCAGCATCATTTTTAACTAATTTTTAGTAACTTTTTCTGCTATTTTTGCGGACTTATTTGTATGAGTGTAGGTAAATAGGCCTCTGAAATACCTTTCATACGATACCAAAATTTCCTATAGTTACTTTGAAACAAATATGAAATAAACCGAAAAAACGAAAAATTTGGCCTTTTTACCCCATTTTTTAACCCTTAAATATGAGATTGGGCAGCTAAAAAAAAAAGTACGTGTCGTTTAAATTTTTCTCCTCTACAACATATCCGAAGCTTATTAAGATCTGCCGGTCCGCATTGGGAGTCTTTCCTTGTAAGATATTAACACAAGTTTGGAAATTGAACAGGTTTAAAAATTTTTAACAAAAAAATGTTAAAAATTATAAATGTTTCTGTAAAACTTTTTTTGAGTGTATTTACTTATGTACTTATGGTTCGTTCATTTCACATGGACCGATGAGGAAGTAGTTATTTATCTCAGCGGTAATCGGTATACCATAAGGTGGGTCTACACCCATTATTTTTAGTAGTTACACACATCAGCACAAACTCAATGTACCCTGTTCCTCCAAGTGGTATAGAGTAGCCCCCAAACATTGCAGACATTTTTTTCTGAGAATGAAAAAATGTTCAAGGTAAAAAATGAAGATTCTGAAAGTCAAAGTTAAATAGTTTTAAAAATATAAGAGCTACTATGGTAGCTGAAGCATATTTTTTCTTTATCCTAGATTACAAATAGTCTAAAAATCGCAAAATCGGTTCACATTTGTAAAATTTGTACGACCAAAAAGCTTTGTATACCCGTGATGGTCAATTTTGATACCATGTGCTAAAACATGGTGGCTAAAAGACTAATTTTCTAAAAGCCTAGATCTTTCTGTTCAGTTCTTATAAAGATTTTTTTCAGATTGGAATATCCATAATTATTATCAATTTTTTTTGACCTTTGAACCTTATCCCTTTATAAGAAAAAAAAAATTAGGATTTGTTAGTTCTGTCTTCTGTGTCCAAATTTCAGAGTACATAATTACCATTTTCACTTGTGAGTTTCTTTGTAAACCCAAACACGAAGACTTGCAGTGTTCAAAGAATTTCACGGCAGAACGTCAGTTTGTCGATAAAGCATGTTTTCTTTAACGTTATTTGTGACTGTCGCGTAATTAGAAAAGAGCTGCTTTCAAACAAATTTCAATAAAAAATTTGTAAAAATAGCGAATAGTTTTCATGAAATTTATTAAACAAATTTTACTGAGCGACTGAAGTTTACTGGCGTTGTGAGTATCTGAATTGCGCTTAAAATTTTATAAAATTTCTATATTGAAAATCCGTATGTGTGTATCAATACGAAAATACCAAAGAAACCTGACTTTCTTGCTTCAGAAAAACTAGCTACTGTTTAACTTTTCTACTTTTGGCACTAAAGCCTTAAAGAGGTAGTGAATGTGCCAGTGAACAGTGGCAGTTTTGTCAAATTTTGTTCTTGAATTCGCCGAAAACAATCCAATTATTTTAAGAATTTCTTTTTTAAATAAAGAAAAAAAACAAAACGCTTTATCGACAAACTATATTCACTGCATTTATCTTGTTTGGGCTTAAAAGATTTTTTGAAAGTAAATTCCGACCAGATAAATGCGGTGTACACTGTGTTTTATCGTAATCGGAAAGTTTGTCAATAAAGTAGGTTTTTTATTTTCTTTATTTGTCCGTGTCTAGAAAATATTGATATAAAATATCAAGATTTGGCATCCGAAACCAATATAGAATACAGTTTTTGTACCGGTATAATTTTGTTGGGGTTAAAGTTTAAATAATGGTTACAGTATTTCGATCGGTTGCGATTTTAAAGTTTTGGTGACTACTATATAAATTCTTGATTTTGGGGAATTCGTTCCTAATAGTTCTGGCATATACTAACATTTACTTATATACATATATGTAGTACATATACAAACATGGTTTTATGTAGATAAAAATATTTTTACTCTTTATACTGATATAAAAACATAGGGAAGGCGTTTTTTTTTCTTAGACATACATTGCGTTGAACAAACAAATGGCGGTTGAAAGCGAAGGCAAAGGCACGCAATATGCAATATATTTTTTTTTGTCTTTTCTTATAAAAAAATACCATATACGATTTTTACGTTTGAATTTTATAGAACATAGGTTGTTTGACAGTTTCGAAGACATACACCCAGAAAACAGATTCAGTTCTGATAACCGCATTTGTAGCCAATCGCATGGTTCGGTTGTGGTAGCCGAATTTTTTAGTTGTGGCAACAGAAAACCAATTGAGACAGGACTAATTTGACTGTGGCAACGGAATTTCAGTTGTATCAAGAATAATTCGGTAGCCATAATCGGAAAATTCTATTGATGCAATTGAACCATTCGATTGGCAACAAATGGGGTTGTCAGGACCGCATCTGTTTTCTGGGTGAATAATTACCAAATTGTTGCTCAAAATTCAAGAATGTTCACTCTAGTGCTGGTAAATTCGGATTTTTTTCAATATTCGATACTACTCGATATTTTTAATTTGAATTCTCCATACTAAGTACTCGATATTTTTAACAGTTTTTAAATTAACTACCGAATTTTTTACAACACTTGGGTGAAGTGAAGGGAACATTCAATGCAGATTGGTTTTGTGACAAAAACAATTTCTTTAGAAATAACGTAACACCAAAGTTTTTTAGAAAATCTCAATTTTGAACGCACTATAGAAAATAATCTATGATTTTTGTATATTTATCATGTTTGGAGTATCAAGCCTTACAAATGGCGCATAAAATGGAGTCTGATTTTGTGCTCTATGTTAATAGAAATGCCTGCTATTTTACAAGACTTAATCAGTTTCGAATCTGCGTGATCAATTCTATATTTGACTGTGTTACAACAAATGGCGCCCAACGATAGGTCATGTTAAAAGAACGCCAAAAGAAAATGTATTTCATATAATTCAGATCTATTCAAATCTAATTTTATTTGATCCAACACATCTGTTTAACAGAACAAAAAGGCACAATTAAATCAATTATTGTACCTTTTTAAATTAATTCTGAATATTATTTGCAAACCTTTTGCTGAAATTACCAACTTTTTTGCAAGGACGCTCCTGACTAAAAAAATTGCTGACACAACAACAGTTTTGCTGACTTTACTGACTTTTTTTTTGAGTGTAGAACAATAATATGATAATGTTTGGATCATTTTGGAATCATAATATGATAATTTAAGACTATATGATGATAAAAAAGACAAGAGTATGATTGCAATAATTTTTTAATAATATCGGTACGAAATTGGATTAGCCTAGCATAGAAAACTCTAGAAACTCTAGAAGAAAAATATCCCAGGAAATGAGGTTTACAAAACACGTCAATCTGGTAATACTAAATTTAAGTATATAAATAAATAGAATAAGTTCTATAATTATAGTAATCTGGAATCATCTAGTATGTTCTACTACCACGGCCGTTAAACTATATAAGGCTCAACTTGACGAAGGATCATCAATTCGCGCATTGCTATTTGTGGAGTTCAGTTGCGCTTTACAGCTTGTATAGTCAGTTGTGTACTAGAGTTTGTTAATTGCGTATTAGCATAGTATAGTGAGTTGCACACTAGCTTTTGATAGTTGTGTGTGTTGTATGTGAAGTAATAAATAAGTGTATAAGCTCTAAATCAAACAAAAGAGCGTGTTTCATTTTAATTGCAAAGAGCACCAACCTGGTATATCTAATGAAAATAAATGTACGTTTTTGAAGGTAAAACGTGATAATTGGTGTCAGCAGTAGAATTGGTTATTTTGATGGCAATAGAAGAGAACCCGGTTCATTTAAAGGAAATAAACCTACGTTCTTAAAAGTTGAAAACGTAACAATATGATTGTCGGAATCATAAACCCAAAAATATATATTTTGTAATCAGAAGAGCCATACTGATCGAATACATGAGCAAATTTATTCACCTTCAATAGATCGATACCAAGTGTAGCTTTAAGAAGTGATTGCCACGAGGTAAAGTTTACGTTGAACTCATTTAATATTTTTAAATGAAATAAATTTCCTATTGAAGATTTTCGATACGTGTGCCTTTAACACACTATTATTCCCTAAACATCCTTTTTGTAAGTAGGCCTAATATTTCTCAAATACCCCTTGTTTATTTCAACACATACGTGCATGCATGTTGTTATATGCTTCTCGTATACCCTTTAAGAAATATTGTGGCAGCTTTAACCAAAACAAAACGTTGTATTAAAAGTTTCTTGTACGCGATAAGCTGGCTGAAAAATAAACATTTTCAACAAAGACACACACTTACACCATTTTGCTTCCTTTCTTGGTTTTACTTCTTATTTAAATTGTGGCTGACTGCCTGGCTGCCTTGCCTTTCTGCCATTTGGAGCAACTTGGTTTACGGTTCAAAAGAAATTATTTTACAAACAGACAGACTTAATAAAAACCACAAAAGCTAAAATGTCGACAATTGTAGTTTGGAATATTGCAAAATAAATATATTTGTACACTCGTGTATTGTATTTAAATTCTTTTGAAGGTTTTTCTTGGCACATACAAAGAATAATAAAAAATACAGCCGCCATGTTTCCTTTTTTGGAAAAAAAGAAGAAAATTTTGCAACTTGTTTCTTCAGCTCTTAAACTATTTAAGATTGTAATGTATGCAAATAATTATTACTTAAGAAATTTGTATTGACATTTTTGCACATCTTAAGGGGAAATAATAAAAAATGTTCTTTTCTTTTCTACTTTAATCTGAACATTTTTTTATAACTTTAATAAAAAAAATTGTCTTTATCAACCTCTTTAGTCAATATCTGGAATTGGAATCGGATTAACAGCATTATTCTAGACAGTTTTTGTTTTAAAAGAAAGCTCCAAAAGTTCTTACTTAAAAATCTTCATGGAACTTTATCCAACGAAACGTTCCCTAAATATGTTACAACTCTCTATTAGCGAAGGACTGAAATATTTATTTAACGTTTTATTTGATGAAAACTGATAAAGCTTTAAGACCTTACTATGATTTTAAATATTTTAAAAAACAAAAAACGCTTGTAGTTTCAATTGTGTTTACCATTTACCGATTTCCAATATATTTTAATATACCGTAACTCCCGATGTTAAGAATCGATTAGGTTTGCCATTCTTTAACAACATTTGACCATAATGATGTAGTTAATATCCAGTAAGTACTAGAGATGCATTGACCAAGTACTTGGTGTCTATATGTACTTGATAAACGTCGTCATTGCTGATGTTGCAGTAGTCATAGTAGTTTGTGGTATCAAATCTTTTAATAGTGACGGCTACTGACAATCACCATAAAGTAGTAAAATATATTGTACTTGGACAGTAATAAAAAAAATATAAACAACGTAGAAGAATCTTTAAAACTGGTTGTAGTCAGTCAGTCATTCAGTCAGTCAGTCATCATTCAACATCTAAAACAACTTAAAACAGCAAATAAAGATGAATATGACTAAAATGTTAACATTTTGATGTGTACTTATCGCTGGTAGATAATGAGAATTTGTTTTTTTTCTTTATTTTTATGTCATGATTGGTAATGCTAAAGTTTTCAAAACAACTGAAAAAAAGCAACAGAAATAAAGTATTAAAATCCAAACAAAAGTCGTTGTACAACTAAACTAAAGGAGTTCGAAAAGAAGTAGTTCGAAGACGACAAGGAGGAGGTGGAGAAAAATGGGGAGTGTTTTCTATATAAAGGAGCCTAAGAAACGGTTGCTATTGTGAATGACGATACTACTGCTGTTGTAGTTACTATTGCTGATTGTAAATGTGATGCTATTACTGTTGCTGTTGTAGATTCGTTCGTTCGTACGTTATTGTCTGGTGAAAATTCTGGCTTTTACATTTTAGTCACGTTTCACTGAAGTCCAATACAAAATGTAATGTTTTTCTGCTGATATACTATATATTTTTGTTCGTATTTTTTTTTTCTCTTTAGCACTCAAAAACCCATCATCCATTCAAATACAGAAAACAACAATGGTCGTCGTTGTCGCTGTTAACCCTCTAAAAGATTAGGCTGTCGGAATATCGATGTTGTTTTGAAGAAAAAAATGTTTTCTCAATGAAAATTCTTATATTAGTAACTTGTTTTTCAACAATTTTTAAATTTAACAACAAGGACACAATCAGAATAAAAATAAAATAAATTTTTACGTGAAAAGAAAGTCTACATGATTTTCACGTGAAATTCATTGCTGTTTTATTTGGAGTTTAAGCACCGTAAGTTGTTTGAGTTTCACGTGAAAAAATTGTTATACTCCATATAAAAAAAATCATTTTTCACGACAATGAGTTTCACGTGAAAACTGTGTAGACATTCTTTTCACATAAATGTTATGTACAAATTTTGACTGGTTTCACCAAATCAGAAAGTTTATATACAAAAGTACAAAATTCTCGTCCCGTTGAATTTTTGTACCTTATGTAATGTCTCGGTTTGTGTATTCCAAATATCATTTTATTATTGCGGACAACTGATGAGTTATGGTGATGGCCACGAAACAATTGTATTGTATGTCATGAAAATGGTCAACTTTTTTGAACAGCAAATATAATCTAATATGACAATATCATATTAGAATTTGGGCCCGAGCTAGAAAAATATTCTAACTAAATAGAGGGTGTTTGTTAAGCCCGATAGAACTTTAAAGTTTAAAAAATAACACAAAAACTTAAATTTTAATTCAAAATTTTTTTTTCTTACAAAGATCAATACCTGGCATTAATATTTGAAAATAATTTCGGGTATATGGCCACTGCGGTTATTCCTGATGAAACACATTCTGGATGTCCAATTTTGGTCCACTTTTTTGAGCATACACGAACAGTGTTGGACTCCCAGGCGTCAATTGTTGCTGGTTTATCAGTATAAACCTGTGACTTTACGTGGCCCCACAGGAAATAGTCGAGAGGTGTCAAATCGCACGTGATTGGAGGTAAATTGACAGATCCTTTTGTCGAAATCAACTTATCGCCAAATTTTGATTTCAATAAGTCGCCGTATGGCCCTAACGTCATTCTGTTGAAACCACATCTCGCCCGCATCAATGTCATCCATATTTTCAAACAAAAAATCATTGATCATGCTGTGGAAACGACCTTCACTGACCGTAACGCGAGCTGCGGCTTCATTTTTGAAGAAATGAGGTCCAATGATGCCACCAGCGTGCACGCAGAAAAAAGACATTGTCGGATATATTTTCAGGCAATTATATATATGTTTATAAACTACTATACTTATGTTTGAGGTGTTCCAATTATTTTATTTTTATATGTATGTCTCCAGGCAAACACTGTAACGTTTGAATGTTAGTCATATTTTCCTACTTAAACAAAAATATATTTGCATTTTTATCATTATTATGTTTGTGGAGTGCAAATATAATAATGATAAATATATATCTGTTTGCCTGCAAACATTTATATATTTGCGAGTAGATGTATTTCATATGATTCAAAAATACATATTTTTACAGGCAAAAATATTATATTTGCTAGCAAACATATTATATTAAAAACACGGCAAATATATTTTGACAGTTCTTCCAAACATATATATATCACCAGCAAATATGTTTCCTGCAGGGCGATTTTTGTCAGCGTGTGTAAACCGCACCAAACGGTGCATTTTTCTGGATGTAATGGAGTTTATAGGATCTGCTGTGGATTGGTTTAATTCCATATTCGGCAATTTGGTTTATTAACAAACCCATTAATCTAAAAAACGGACCTCATCGCTGAGCACAATTTTGGGTCTATAAATTGTGCGAAGTGTTTTTCAAGCGTCAATCTATTCATGATAATTTGCCAGAGTATACTGATCATAAAAGTCAAAAAGTGAGTGCAGCTTGACAACTCGTTTGATAGTTAACCTTTTCGTAAGTTCTTTCGGGCTTAAAAAGCACCCTTTATATGAAAATATAAAAAGTCCAGAAAAACAATTTTCGAATTTTTTATGTTAATGCAAAACTCAAAATAATTAGGGGTTTTTATATAAACAACACTATTATTTTTCTTGTGAAAAGTTGATATTTTGTGTTTTTTGTGTTTGTGTCTTTCTAATAAAACAAAAAATTTGTACATTTTTAAAACGCAAATTAACTTTGGAGACTTTTTAAGTATGAATAAATGAATAACCTACGATGCTTAAACCAGAAAACTAATGTCAAAATTTAGGCGGTTATTGTGAAATATTGGTACAATATAAATTTATTCAAAATATTAGCCATCGTTAGCTGTGACTTTTTCCCATCTTTCTGGCAAAATATGGATTTCGCGCCAAAAGAACTGCTCATTTTTTGAGGCCAAGAACGAATCAAGCCAATTTCCAAACAAATAGTAGATGGGGCAAGGTCTGACTATAAAGCGGGTGAAGAAGAACTTTCCAACCACTATTTTCTAAATAGTTTTTAACCGGTCTTGCAACGTGTCGCGAGTGTTGTCATAATGGAATATTACGGCTTAATGTCTGGTCGCGTATTGCGGGCGCTTTTCGGCCAATGCTCACTTTAAACGAATCAGTTGCATTCGGTACAGGTCCCCTGTGATCGTCTGGACCGATTTCAGTAGCTCTTAATTGATGGGACCCTTCTAGTCCCACCAAATACAGAGCATTACCTTGGGGCTATGGATATTCGGCTTTGACGTTGATTTGGCTGGTTGGAAGTTCTTTTTGCACTTCGGGTTGTCGTAATGGATCCACTTTTAATTATTCGATGCAGAAAAACTTCTTTTTATGGCGTTCAAGCAGCATTTCGGAAATGCAAAATCGTTTTTCAACGCCTCTCGGCTTGTGTGGCACCCAACTTACTTGCTTTTGGATATATCCTGCTACTTGCCAACGAAATTGCCGCTTGAGTGACTCCCAATGATTTTGCAAGTTCTTCTTGAATCTGATGATAATCTTCATTAAGTAATGCCTCCAATTTTTCTGTTTTTTTTTAAGAGAAGCAACACTCAGGAAATTCTTCCTATTAATTAACGTGTTGCTTCCTTTGGAAAGGGATAGAGAAGAAGTGAAAGGTGGTGAAAGATGAAGTGCGTCAAATATGGCAACACTGTAATTGCGCGAGATGTTGAATTTTAGAACAGTTGTTGCGCGCCATCTGATGGTGAGTTGGCGAACTTTGTTGAAGCTTTTTAGTTCATAGCCCTGTTATATTATTTTACTTCGGTGGCGTTAAGTGCTATGGGAACACCGAAGGAGGACGCTGCGATATGTATGAGGGATAGAAAAAATTCATACATATTACTATTTTTCATAAATTGATGTTGCCTTGGTTGGGGCTCGAACCCGCAACCTCACGTGTAACAGTCCAACGTGCTAACCATTACACCACAGCGCCCACAACTTCATCATCTTCGAAGTTTTTTTGGCTGAGCTGGGCGGTCTTTGTCTTCCGTTTCAAAATCACAACTTCTGAACCGCACAAACCATTTCTCGCACGTTGAAATCGGTGGAGCATATTCAGGATAAGCTTTGCTGAGCAATCGATGAACTTCTGCTGCACTTTTTTTCAAATTGAAAAACTAAAGAAAAACTGATACTTTGTTGGCACAAAACTCGAAATTTTCGAAAAAGAAAAAACCTTTGTTGTTTACATTATTTTGTTCAAGGATTAAGTGAGAATAAATGACAAATGTTTACCCTCCAAAATGCCATCTAAGTTAATAAAGACACTAACCATGTATTATAGATATGAATCCCGCTTTTTTAAGTGTTACATCCAATACAAAGGAGAAAGAAACAAAATCTACTCCAAATCTATACTCATGCATTGTGAATCGACCTTCATAGATAATAGATTGAAGTACTAAAGATTCTTAG
This sequence comes from Leucophora obtusa, assembly GCA_949987735.1. Lineage (NCBI taxonomy): Eukaryota > Metazoa > Arthropoda > Insecta > Diptera > Anthomyiidae > Leucophora > Leucophora obtusa. Next base: position 211,988,027 of record OX465297.1, read on the forward strand.
TACTTCATCAAATAATTATAACTATAATTTCTGTTTACATCAGTTTTTCAACTAAAAATTTGTTAAAAATAAGTCAAATCGATTTGAAACCCGTTCGACAGATTTTTTACTGACTTGTTATTTTAAGTATACCAAATTCTGAAAGCATAACTTGGGATCTAACTGACAGGCCAATCTTTAGGCGAAGGAAGATGACAAAGCAATTTGTGGTACAGGTTTTTTAATGTTTTTGTTTTTTCAAGAGAACAAGAAATTCTGACTGTGTTTGTAATTTAACCCCACAAATATTTCAAGAAATTATAAAATTTTCGTCCCCCGACAATTTCCTTAGGCAAGAATGAAATCCCGATAGCGACAGTTTATTTTTCACAATTTGTTAAATAAGTTTGAGGATTTTAGCACATTTAATTTTTTTTAATGCAATTACTGTTTATAGTGATAAAAATAGATTTGAAATTATATTGTTTTTTATGTAATATGCTTCAGAAATGATCTGGCAACTTTTCTTCCATCTAAATCTTACATTTACTTGAGATGAGCGGAAAGAAAAATAGGTTTATTTATTGGTGTTTAAGACAGTAATGGTAAAATTTATTCAATATATTTGCAAATAATATCGCTTAAAATTGCCATTTTTAAAGAGCTAACCCAAGCTCGACTAAAGAAGAACATTTTGTTTTTAATGGCGCCCAAGCAGGGATGCAACTTACAAGTAAAAGTTTTTAGAAGCTGTTTCAAACCTTTTATATTTTAAAACAAGTTCTTTTGTAACCACTAAAACAACAGGTTTCCTGACTTATTCTTTGCAACTAAACTATAAGGTTTGATATAACCTGAATAAGTTCTTAAACTGGTGTTTAAATAACTAGAAGTTTAGTGTAAAATAATCGGTTAATTTTTGAGCCATTTTAAACGAAAAACTAATCGCTGATAGAACAGGGAAGGAGCTAGCTACAAAAGTTGCTTCACAATCGTTTTTTCTTAGGAAATTTTTGTTTTGCTAGGTTGATATATGAAGACCTCCATTATGTCTTATCTGAATGCAACTAACACAAATAGGTCTGAGAATAACAGGTATTTTAAATGTGAAAATCGTGCATTAGCAGAAGACAAGTCTTTAATAATGGCGCCCAAATAGGAACAAAACTTAATCCTTGAAAACTTGGTTTGATTACGGAAAAAACTTGAGCAGAGAAATACTCTGAAACAAATGGCGCTCAAAAAAAAGTACAACTTATTCGATGAGAAATTTCTATTCGTTAAAGAAAGCAAAACTTTTTAGAAATGGTGCCCAAACAAGAACTTAGCATAATCTATAAAAGCTGAGCTAATTTCATTGTTTTTAAGGCATTATAGGGTTAATATAATACAAGTATATATAATGTATGAATATGAAAGAAAAAGGGGGCCACTGGGCAGAAAGAAGATACAGAATAAATTTTAGCATAAAAATAAAACAAGATGAAGAAGAACACAAGGAGTTGTATTGTAGAAAAAAATAAAATAAAAATGGGTGGATTACATTACTTTTTTGTTCAAAGTTGTTGTATAAACGAAAACAACAGCAACAACAGCAATAACAATTTTCAAGATATGATATGAAAACGTAAAGAAGCTGCTTCTGAAGCTGGCTGCCGTACATTTTGTGAATAACTGAATAAAAACCAAAGCAAACCAAACCAAACCAAACAAAAAATCTCAAGTACAATCAACAACATATAGCAATGACCATCATTTTCATCATCATCTCCAAAGTACATGACCAAAACCATGTAATGTATGAACAAAATACAACAAAACGGGGCTCCATGACAAAATATGGCCGCAATAACACAAACAACAGTATTCAACATTTAACTTTGCAAAAAAAAACTTAAAGAGAATAACAAAATATGAAAAAAATTATACTTGGTACGTGTTCTGGTCAAGGGGCGAAGACTTAAGCTTCATCATCGCTATGAGAAATATTATTGCTGGCTCCATACGAGCCAACAATAGCATTGAAACAGAAGCATAGCCGCCTGTATAAAAGGAGGAGTTTTTATATGTATGGGGCACTTGTGGTATAGCAGATGAAGAAGAATAAGTTTGAACACGAAGATCATGAACTTGAGATTTTCTTTTTATATGCCAAACAATAAATGCATCTTTTGTTGTGCATTGTTGTGCTGTGCTTCAAAACCTGAGAGACTTTGTTGTAAATTATGACTATTTTTTGCTTCTTCGACCGAAGATGATAATGTTGAGATTTCACACGAATGTGAATGCAGCGTATGGAAACAACAACATGCAACCTCAACACTCAAAATGCTAAAAAAAAAAGTATGAAACTAATGTCGTTTTACAGCAACACTCACTTACAAACTAGTAGCTTCTAAACATTAATTACATAATTTTTTCTTTTCGTTAAACATTTCGTTTTTAGTTGTTTTAGTTAAAAAAAAAATAATTTTCTTATACAAATTCCTTTCAACAGTACAGAAGTGCATAAAAAAATTATGGGTTTGAGCAAAAAAAATAAAAAAAATCCCACTGCCTTTACAAAAGTTACAAGGAATTAAGCAACTAAGACATGTGTTGACAGCTAAAAATACCAAAGTACAAGACAACTTAAATGTTAGAGACGAATTACAGTTGGGTGGTAAGGCTGTAACCACATACATATATTTGGTATATGTTATGAATAGGTGGCATGCGACATTTTTCTTTATTGAATTCTCAGGAAGGTTTTGGAAGTGATTTTAGAATATTTTAATTTTCTTGAACTCATTGCCGGGAATTAGAATCTTATTATTAACCACTGAACATTCAAACAAAGCATTTCTTGCATGCAATGGTAATATTTTCAAAGCAGTTGGAGCAGTTATATATTGTATTTAACAGCTTGAATAAGGTCAGTTGCATACAGTGCATTGCAGACGTTCATAATACAGATTCTGTAGTTTCAAATGCCCCTGATTGGGCGCCATTTGTGACAGCCTTAAAAACTGTTTTCTTTTCAATTTTTAATATAACTAATATCTCTTACTTTAGGCTTAGCACGTTTTGGCTAAAATTTTTGTTTAAAATAGCCACATAATTAATTATTTTTATTAATGGCTTAAAATAACTTCCAGAACTAATTCTCAGGAATTAACTCAGTTGATGAACATTTAAATAAAACATTTTGAAAAATGGTTATTTATTATTTCAAAAGATTTAATAATAAGAAATATTATCCTAGATTAATTTATATTTCATGCTTTGTGATATATGTAACTGAGTTTTTATTTAATACCCATCGAAAGGTCCTACCTGAGCTAAATTTGTTTTTTAAATACAATGTTTTCATGTTTCTCATATTACCCGATAGATGGCGTTTCCAGTGTATTTAAAGTTTTAAAAATGGCTCTATTTCTTCCCTACTAATTTTTAAAATTATTTTTAAAATTAAGAAATAAGAGCAAAATGGACGAAAATCTTGACTACCCGTTATTATATAATACCGCCGTGAAAAGTTTATCTCTATCCAAAAGTGGATCTCGGAAAGCTTTTGGATAGAGATAATATATTTAATAAAAAAATTAAATGTATGAAGGTATGAAGGTATATATAGTTGATCTTTTAATTGGTAAATTAATGTTTTTGTTAGATTTGAGATCATACAAGTAAACTACAGAGAATAAAAATTGAAAAAATTCGATAAGGCCAGCAAAAAAATTAAAATTCATAAAAAATTAAATTTCATAAAATGGCCTAAACCTCGAAAACTAAGCGAGTTAGAGCCAAACGGACAAAATGTTTGCTCCTATGGAATATCCTTACATGTCCTTAAGGGATATGGACCAGGTATGGGGAGGGTCCGATACCCTATAATTTGAACAAATATCACGTCTCAGTATAATTAAAAATAAAACTATAGTTTTAATAATTTCTTACTTAAATTTAGATTTGTTAAATTTAACAAAAAATGTGTTTAAATCAAAAAATCATCCGGCATAGAGCTGCCGGTTCGATCCCCGGTCATGGCAATACACAAAAAATTTTTCATGTAGAGACAAATAAACAATTAAAAATTACTTTGATCAATTGACACATAAACTAACCACTGCCGAGTCTTTGGGTGAGACGAAACTGCGGCAGTCTGGTGATTCCCTTGTGTCTGTTAAAATTTTCAATAAAAATGTTTTCTTCTTCTTCCTATAAATCAGCTTTAGAAAAAATTCTTTAGTAATTAATTCTTGTATTAATTACGATTTGTTATATACGACGGTTACAAACACTTAACTAAAAATAATAAATTTTAAAAAATTTGCAGCAGCAACAACTTCTCCGGCCAACACTTGGTATCCAACTATTGAATGTAAATAAAGCGCATCATATTGTGAAAATTACTTGTGAAAAAGGGGGAAAAAAACAACAGGATTAAGAGCGGAAACATTAAAGTTGAAAAAAATGCATTGTATAGGCTGTGATTGAAAAAACTTCAATTAGCCACGAACAATTCTCTTTTATCACGTGGAGAGTCCAAACCCAGTTCGCCTTCCTTTACCTGCTAAAGCAAGCCCGAAATTACGTACTCATCCTTCGTGACTAGACGTGTAACGAACCCTGGGCACGCTGAGTTATGCTCCAGAGTTATGCTTGAGCGGAAACGTGTCGTTACATGTGTGCCCTGTTCCGATATTTCTAATGCCTTTAGGTAACATGAATCGAAGTGAATAGATATCAGGGATCCAATTCTGTAGATACTACTTATGGATAAATCATCTTCAATAGGGAGGACTAGGCAGTCTAACTGAACTCTTAGTTGTGGATTATTCTGATACTTTGCATACTTTGCAAAATGCCACCAGTTTCTTAGGCTGAGATTGGCTGACACGGAAGGTGTCCCAATTGGTTCTCTTCGGTTTTAATGAAATTCGGATATATGTTAGGGTTAAAAAGTGGGATCAAAAACTAATAAAATTTTCTATGGAAACATATCTGAAATTTGCAAAATTGTGATATTTGACCTAGGATTGCCAGTTAATAAAACTATTTGAAATAAGGAATGATTTTTCAAAAGGATTTATTTCCACATACGACCTTGAATAAATCTACGAATACCATCTCCGTTGTCATGCTAAAATGTATCCTCTAGTTCACAATCCATTGAAAAGAAGATATATTTCCAAGGGAAACTCGTGATTAAAAATCGAAGTTTCTTACAAAATGACACATTTCTACCTAATTTTTGTGCCATGTTAAAGGTTTTGTCTCATTACTGAAATTTTGTCTAACATGGAAATAAGCCCCTTTGAAAAATCGCTCCTCAAATATTGGTGAAAAAGGCGCTACCGGAGAAGTTGTCCTAAAGCCGAACAGTAACGTATATCGACAAAATCCCAGACACCCCCTCGATTAAACAAAATGGGCATTATATATTATGTATAAATTTAAACTAAAACCAACAATAATTTCCCATACAAATGTGCTATTCGAAAAAATAATAATTGAATAAAAATAAGTTGGACATGTTCAGACATGTTTTATAGATGCGTCTTCAAATAAGTTTTCATTTGATACCCAATTTGTGGATTTTGCTTTAAACAAGTTAAAAAAATGAAAGATTGGGTATTTTTTACTTCCCTTTTTAACCCCTAAGTGTTGGGCCGCTAAAAAATACGTGTACATTATTTTTCGTTAATTTTTGCATTAGTTTCTTCGTTTAGATTGGAGAGAACCCATTGAGTTACCTTCTTCGTGAGATGTGGCGAATTGGATAATCGATATTAGATGGAAAGGCAGCAGTATTAGTATCTGTAGTGAGAGTCAGGCTGGGCTTAAGGCATTTGAATCTATGATCACTTTTTTAAGATTGTTAAACGTGGTTTCTATGTGATACAAAGTCTGAAGCGCAGCTGGGTATCAGCTTGTCGTGGATAGTATGTTGGATGGGCTCATATGTATATAGGAACTGCTTTCAATGAGAGGGTGTCAGAAAAGACTACCCATTCTGATGCATTTTGTAAGTGTTTGTGCCAATGACCTTTAGTATTTAATATGTCTGGAGGATGAGAACACTGTCACCTAGACAATATTAATCCACTGTTTTTATAAAGCGAGCGGAATAATTCCTTCAGAGGAATGTGTGTATTTTGTTGTTGTAACAAAAACAAAATACACACTCTTCCTCTGAAGAAATTATTCCTTTTGCTTTATAAAAGCAAGGGGTCAGCTTGAAAAATGGGCGTAATTGCTTTAAGAGTATCTAAGTTAGGGTGGAGCGTTTTACCAACATCCAGCTGAAAATGTCGCCAATCTTTGCCAATTTCTTCACACAACATTTAGTAAAGTTTATTTAAATTTATTTAAAATTATAAAATTCGCAGTTTATACATTCATGTCCAATTTCATGAGAAATTTTTAGCCAAAATTTCATAAATAATTTCTTAAGTAACTAAAGATCTCAAGTACTGACAAGAAAGTAAATAACGAGATGAATATAAAGTTTCTTGGCACATCAGATTGCAAAATAAAGAAGTAATTGTTACTTTTTATGTGCTTTGTCATTAATTATCAATTAATCCACGTACCATATGTCATCATTCAAGGCCTTTTAATGGTATAAAGACCCAAAAAAATTCGTAGAAATTTTTCTAAATGCCGCATCTCCAAGTATAAAAAAAAGACAACAAAACGTCAAATAAAAAATTATTGATCTTAGCTCATGCTTTGACAACATCAAACGTAGTTTAAAAACGGTAGCAGTAAAAATATGCAAATTTTTATTATTAATAATTATGATCATATTGAATATGCAAAGTGTAAAAAGACAAGTTTTATGGCTGCACATTTACACATGCAGCCGCTTGCATATTTAATCAATACTTTATAATACGCACATGGTGGTTTCAAAACTGTCAAAATTTATAACAACATGTTGAGTAACTGCATCTTTCTATATACTACAGAGACTTTCATGCTGCATATTAGGAACTATCAAATTTAACCTTGATTTTATTATGATTTTTTTTTTTTTGTGTTTCATACCACCGTCTGTTGCAGCAGACAAGGATTTGCCAAACATTTTGATTGATGACATCCGTCAATTTTGACATTTTTAGCAACAAAAAAAAATTAGTATTTCTTGCTCCTTCATTTTCTTTGCTTTATTCCTCTTTTTCTTGGTATTAAGGCCTCTCAAAAAATCACCAAAAAACACACGATATTGTTAAAAATCATTCATTGAGTGTTTAATCACTCACCAGTAAATGCTTGATTATAATCATTATCATCATCAACTGTTGTTTGAGGAATATACAAAAAGAAAAGAAAATATTAACGAAAATTTCAAGCATGAAATATATGTAGGTAAACAGTGTGTAACAGAAATGATCAGAATAAAATTTTAAATATATTAAATTGAAAAAAAGTTCGATTCGAAAGACTTGTGCAAAATGGCGCCCAACGATCGGCTGATACAACTGTAACTGAAATTATTTAACATGATAATTTTTCTCAGGAAATGTTTCCTATTAGTTAACGTGTTGCTTTCTTTGGAAAGAGGATAGAGTAGAGATGAAAGGTGGTGAAAGATGAGGGGCTTGAAATATGGCAAAACTGGAATTGTTCGAGATCTTGAATTTTAGTACAGTTGTTACACACCATCTGTATAAGCGTATAAAAAGAAATCCTAGAAGTTTTAAGACATCAGGAATTAATGAGTTATAAATTTTAAGACAAACCCCTAATAAATTAGTTTTAAAAAAAATTTTGATTTTATTTTTGTTATCAACTGTATATTTTATATTATGAGTGTATATCGATTTGTTTTCATGTCAGTCAAGTTAGTGAAACGGACAGGTCAGAGTCAGTTGGGATTTCTCATGGTGTTATAAATAATTTAAGCATTTATGTGTATTGTGTAGTCGTCGTAGTCGAAGTAGTGGTATTAGTTAGTAGAAGATTGGCTCTAATTACTTTGCCTTTAGTCTCGCATCATCACTTTACCGTCATTGAGGTTTTTTGTCTTGTCTCAACTTTATTAGGTCACCGCCTTTATGCATATTTACTTAACTTTATTGTATACAGTGTGTATTAGAGAACAGCTCCTTTTTATAAAATTTTTGGAAGCTGAAAAAGAAGAAACAACAACGATGAACCATGAAAACTTAAACTTAAAAAGTTTTTAAATGAAAATAAATTTTAAAACCACAAAACAAAAAAAAAAACTGAAAACTCCGGATATCAGAGGACATACATACATTTTAGGGTGGATCGATTTTAAAGTTTAGGTTAAGTTGACAAACGAGGGTTTCGCAAAAGTTGTGCACATTTATGGATTTTATTATTTGCAAATATCAGCTAACAAGGAAGGTATCCAATGAATTCTCTCCGATCTTAACCCTTATTATCGATATTTTTAAAACTGCATTTGAGATAACAGCGCAGTAAAAAGCATAAGATAATATAAAAGTTTGACTATGATCACAAATAACAAAATTTTAGATTATCTTTATAAGGTTGCCACATATAGATTTTAAAACTTTAATTACGGATTTATTTTTTTTGGAAGAGCTTAATAAAATTGCAAAAGAAAAATAAAATAAAAGTTCCTAAAATTGACGTATTATGATTTTCAAAAATTTGTAAAATATTTTTTGAAATCAGCAACGAAAATTGGATGAAAATTCATTAGTTTGTACAATGAGGATATCAGAAATGTTTACTGAAGTATATATTTTTACTGACAATTAGTAGAAAAATAGTTAAGTGAAATTGAAAACCGTTTAAAAATGTTTCTACTTACCTTTTTTTCTGATTGTACAAATCGTAAAATGGGCGCAAAGCGTGCACCTTTGCCACAAGATAACACCCATTTTGACAATAAAGCACCATAAGTTGTTTCGATTTCTCGTGAAAAAACTGTTATACTCCATATAAAAAAATTATTTTTCACGATAATGTGTTTCATTCACCCGAAAATTGTGTAGAGTTTGTTTTCACGCAAATTTAATGTACAAGACTATTATTTTTCTTGGGAAAAAGTGACATTTTTAATTATTGTGATTGTGTCTTTGTTATAAAATTAAAAAATTGTTGATTTTTATAAATTACATTGCAATTTGAGGCCTTTAAAGTTCGAGTGAAAATTTTCCACGTAAAAAACAACTTACGGTGCTTAAAGTTTTGAAATTTTCACGGGTTGCTGTATGACGTTGCAACTTGCCATAGTGATTGCCTTTATTTATTATTACCGGAAAATTATCAAAAGATAAAACAATATATACGAGTACTTTCCCTGAAACGTCAAAATCTACCAGCCCCTATTGGAAAAATAACTTAGCCAATAGTTTTGCTGATTTCAGTAGGGTAAATTTTTATTTGCAATAATTAAATTATAGCTAAAACTTGTAAATTTAATAGATTTTTCCTTTCTGTATATATCTTACTAATGTTTAGCAAACAGATTCTGCTGATTCCATCGGTTTTATTATACAGCCCATTTGAATTAATTTTTTGTAACTTTAGGCGAAACTTTTACAGAATTTTTTTCTATTATGTGAATAGAAATAAATTCCGAGTCGTATAACTTCATTTTCTTAATTTACTTTTTCATTCTCTCCACAACTACTGCAAAACCTTGCTATCGAAATTTGTTCGCAACCGGATACTGATCCACCCTAAGACATGCAAAAAGAAATATGTCTATGTTATAAAGATAAAAGATGATTTGCACTACAAAGTCTTAAAAATAAGTTTCTAAATATTTTTAGGGACTTTTAGACTACAATAAATAAATGTATGTATGCATATTTTATTTGAAAATTATATACCAGAGTATAATACTGTGTGTAAAATGTAGCAGGGACGTTGTTGAATTTCTCTTTTTCATCATAATCATTAACAACCCTCAGGCAAAATTGTCGTTTCTCAAAAAGTTTATTTTAAACTCCTTATTTTCTTATTTTGTTTATGCAACTTAAGTTTTCATATATACATTTCAATCTTGAGAAACAATACTTATAATCAAAACAAGTTTTAAAAAAAGTTGTATTTGACACTATATCATTATACGGTTGCAGTTTTGGGAGTGTGTTTAGGCAAATGTATAGTTCCACCTACCATCATCCCTAAAAACAACTGTTGGTTTAACAACATACAGCACACAACACCCTCATAAATAGCTTGGGGTTTTTTTACTCTTTGTTTAAGTAGTGTATGATGATGAGCATCATCATTGTTTGGACTATTTTAAATGCATCCTTTTTTTCAACCAAGGAAAGCTCTTCTTTCTCTACTTTATTATGGCTTTAGAATTTTCAACATACATGCATATGAATTTAAGTAGTTTGTTGTTTTCCCCAAAAACACAAACAAAAAAAGAAAGAAAAATGTGTAAAAATTTAGAGCTAAGGTGTTGGCATTTAAAATGATTTTATAAGCATGAACTAAAACTCTAAATGTGAAGTGTCTGTCCATGCGTCTGTCCGTCCGTCCATTACAGTCAAAAATTTATTTTTGCTCTTATGTTGGTTGGTTTTAGTTTTGGATACGTTTTTTTGTTGGTTGGTTTTTTTGGTCGCTTCCAGCTATGGCATAAATTAAACGTTTTTGTTTTTGAGGTAATTGCAGCTTTGGTTACATGATGTTAAAATGGCACAAAGTTTAAATTTGCGTAACATTTAACAGCTTCTGTTTATTCTTCCGATAATGATTAGGGGATCCTAATTAAAGAGTCATTTAAGTATTTTTGTTGAAAAGAAAATTTAATGTTTTAAAATAAAATATGCACATCCCAGTGTAGAAAATCATTACCAGATATGTGGTTATGTAACTACATACTTGGTAATGCTAACTAGTTACTTTTGTTATTACATTTCTTATTACCTTTATATGGCGATGTCGCGAAAACTAATGAGTTATGGTTACACACCAGCATACGAAAAATCAAAAAATATATCGTTACCTGTACTGCCAAAAATAATGAGTCTAAAAATAGATTTTCAAAAAAATAAATTATATAAAAAAAAATATTTTTTATTGTATTTTTTTTTTTTAATAAAATTTGCTGGTGCGGGAATCGAACCTGGGTCTGCAGATTGCCAGTCAATAGCTCTACCATCTGAGCTATATCGACATGTAATATTTAATAGATAAAAACATAATTGACCTGCTGCACGCAAGTAAGCTTACTCGCCAACATACAAAAAAGCTAAAAATATGTGGTTACCGGTGTTTAAAAAATATTGAGTCTAAAAATAGATTTCAAAAAATTTTCAAAAAAACCTAGAAAATTATTTTCTATTTGAAATAATGATAAAAATAAGTCATTATCAGTAACTCATTATTATATGTTTTAAAATAATGCAGAAGGTAAGTGGGTGTCATTACTGGTAGTCCAAAAAATAATGATATGTCATTACCGTTTCTACACTGGGATGTTACTCATAGTATTTAAGATTTTGAAGGAAATTAGTCAGGTTGAGTGATTTAATATAATGACAGGTATTTAGTTTAACTGTTGCTGTTGTTAAATGTTGTCGTTGCTTAGTTTTTATTGAACAATATTTTTTCAGCTGAATTGATTATAAACAAGGTTGCTATAAAAATATCAGCAGAATTGTAAAAATCTGTAACTTAAATATTATTCATGTAGAATTAGATGTTTTTACTCAATAGTTAAATAAGTTTTTAATGACATTGGTCCTTCGCACTAAATTCTTAGTATTTATATCTGGTAAGTTGGCGGAAAAAATTTAAAATTTAAACGTGCAAAAGTAAAATTCTAAAGGCAGTCATACACGCTGAATATTATTGATCAATGTTTTTAAAATCAACCAATCAGAACAAAGTATTTTAAAAACAAGTGTTCTGATTTGAAAACTTGATCAATAATATTGAACGTGTATTGCTGCCTTAACAAAATTAAATTTAAATATATGTTTTGAGAATTGATCCTTCGAAACAGTATGTCAATTTAATTTGGTTTTGATAACATTATGGTATATTTACAATATTTGAGTACCTCTTCTGCGTTCTTGATTAGATTCCGTTGCTTTTTGCCTAACACTTATTCGTACACACGCGCTTAAAAATTTAAGTATATGTAACAAAATTCAAAACAACTGCATAAAATATATATTACTACAATGTAGTAGTTTTTGTAGTTTCTTTAAAAAACAACTGTCAAAAACATTGAAAGGGATTACTTCAAGTAAAATAAACGCAATTGTAGTTAAAATAATTACTACACAAATAACAGTCATGTAGTAACTGCAGAACTTTTCTCAGTGTACGTTGCCGATGAATTAATTGATTCTAAATATATTTATTTATTCGGCGACAAAATATTTTACAAGTGCTATTCTTCATATTGTAGATCACGTATTATAATTTTACCTAACCAAACTTGTGTAAAAAGTAAAAAGTGAAGGAACCCACAGTACACTCAAAAAAATAAGTTAGTAGAAAAGTTAGTAAAACGTCTTGTATATCAAGTGTACTAGTTTTCAGCAATTTTTTTTTCCTGAAATTTCGTTTTCAGCAAAAGTTTTAGTTATATTTTTTTTAGCACTAAACTAATTTTAAACTAATAATACTTTACTAATTTATTTTGCTACAAACATTGTGCTGATAACCGCATTTATAGCGTGGACGACAACCAGATAGACAAGATGATGTAGATGTCGCATCTTGTCTGGATGTAGCACAGACAACGGAAATGATAAAAAAGAAAAACAACTCTACGCAATTTCTATATTTAAATTTTCAGCAAATAAATTAATTAAAATAAAATTTCGCTACAAGTTTTTTGCGTTTTTTTCAGTCTACTAATATTCAGCAAAAAGTTTATTGATTTTAGCAAGGATTTTTTTCATTTGCAATCGACTAAGTGTTAGCAAAACTTTTGCTGAAATTACCAATTTTTTTGCAAGCACGCTCCTGACTAAAAATTTGCCTACACAGCAACATTTTTTGCTGACTTTACTGACTTTTTTTGAGTGTACTTCTTAGTGAACTAATCCTTCAAGCGGAATTCGAAAAGTTTTAAAGAAATGTTTGAGAAAGATAAGTGATTAAGTAATGTCTAATTAACTTATTGGAAATGCTGGCACCTACAGTGTCGGAATGAGCGACGTAGTGCTGCAGGGTCTTCGAGCCGGACTTTGGCATTTTCTTCTCTGAGGTATTTCAAATGCCGGCTTAGCTAAAAAACGCTATTCTGTGCTTATCAAAACAATGAGTAAATAAAACATGATATATTATATCAGACTGGTTGAAAGCCAACTAATTTTTGATTCCGAAATTTCCATAGCTAGCAATGGACTTGTGTCAAAATCTGTCCATAAAATGATAAAGAATTAGAAAAACGATAAGAAATTTTGATTGTACCTAATATTAGGTATATTTAAGAGAAAGTCGGAAATATAGTCCATATGGGGACAAGTACAAATATGGACTGATCCTATCTAGAATCAATAGACTTTATTTTTGGGTCCATGTGAGTCAGCGTACCAAATTTCATTAAAATATCTTCGTATTTGTGACCTGTAGCGTGCGAACAAGTAAATTTTGGGTGGACTTTTATATGTGTATTTGGGACCTGTAGCGTTCGAACAAGCCAGTTTTGGGGACCTTTATATGGGCACTAGGTCTAAGCATGAACCGATTTTTAATATTTTCTACCTGTAGCGTGCGCACAAGAATACATGGACAGACAGAAGAACTTCGTTAACTCGAACCAAAAAGTGATTCTTCGTCGATCGGTATACTAGAATGATAATATCAGCGTTTGGCAATTCTGGAGGTGATGCGGGTCCTCCGAACCTGGACAGATCAGTCACTGGTTCATTACGTTAGTTTACAGACATAACGGCAATGGTCGGTAAGTGAATCGAGTTTGTACCAACGATGTGGTACTGAGTAGAACGATAATAGCATTGAGACGAATTAATTGAAATTATCTCGCGAACGCTCCAGAAAAAAAAAAATTAACACAATGAAAGATTCGGTCGTGACGATCACTAGTATTTACAAGAAGCTTTCGTGTATGCTGGCGAACGCGTATGTTCTCAGGGAACTGATAATTTTCAGTTTCTTCTTCCTGGTTTCCTTGTTTCCTGGTAATACGAGGGGTACTATTTACATTTCGGGAATAGCAAATAATAACAAACATTTCTAAATAAAAATGGCTTTATTGTTTTTCAAAATGTTCCCCTTGATGATCATTATACTTTTGCATTCGTTCAAACCATTTGTCATAACAGTTTTTCCATTCCTCTTGAGACACCTCCAAAACATGGTTTCTGAACGCTTTAACTGCTTCTTCGGCGCTCGTAAATCGTTGACCACGCAGTTTACCTTTGATATTCGGAAACAAGAAGAAGTCATTGGGTGCCAAGTCAGGATTGTACGGAGGATGATTCATCAATTCGATGTTTTGACTGCTCAAAAATTGACCTGTTTGACGAGATGTGTGAAAGCACGCATTGTCATGATGGAGAATCTTTCGTCTTTGGGGATTAATTTTACGAATTTCTCCGAAGACTTCCGGCAAACAATTGGTCGTGTACCACTCAGAATTGACCGTCATACGTTGCGACCGTCAAACAGGCGCCCATTTGCTTCGCTGTGCTTCTTCCACGAACAACTTTTGTTGGATTTCGCTCGTCTTGGAATACCCACACGGTCGATTGCTGTTTTGTTTCCGGCTCATAAGAATATATCCATGATTCGTCACCTGTCACGATTTTATACACGTCTTTTGAAGCACCACCGTCGAACTTTTTAATCATTCCCTTACACAAATCGACACGAGCCTTTTTTTGAGCGATTGATAAATTATGGGATATCCAAAGAGAGCAAATTTTTTTTACAACTAAGTGTTCATGCAAAATCGAATTTATTGAAGTGGAACTAATGTGCAAGGACGCCTCTATCCCACGATATGTCACATGACGATCTTGCATTATCAGTTCACGCGCTGCATCGTTGTTTTGTTGCACAACAACCGATTTTGGACGACCTTCACGGAATTCGTCGGCGTCCGAACTACGACCAGGATTGAATTGACTATACCAGCGATATACTGTCGTTTTTGATGCTGCTTTATCGCCATATAAATAACTGAGTTCATGGACACATTCTTGTTGAGATAATCCACGTCGAAAGTTGTGAAAAATAATCCAACGAAAACCTTCTCTTGAAATTTACATTTTTGGCCAAATTGAATTTCTTAACTCACTGTAAACAAAACAAATAGCACTTGTACATCAAAACATTGTGAGTACGTTTATGCTAAAAAATGTAAAATTTTATTGTGGTGTTGCCATATTTTAGCTATTGACATTAGTATTGCCAGTTCCCGAAATATAAATAGTACCCCTCGTACCAATAATAATACACTCATAGAAATAAATATGTAAAAATAGAAGAAAAACCACATAAAAATTAGTTAAAAATTGTGTTACAGAAAAAACTGCTGAAATTTGCAAACGTTTTTTGCTAAATACTAGTAAAATAACAACAGCAAAAATAGAACTGTTTAATTTACAGAATTTTAGTAAGTTAACTTTTAGTTATTTAAAAATAACAAATTGTGCTGTAAAATCTGCAGAAAATTTTGCTAAATATAAGTGGACTAAAAATAGCAAAAAAATGAGCTCTTATATCTACAACATGTTTGTTTTTTTAAAACTAAATTTAGTCGAATGCAAATAGCAGTCGATCCTGTTAAATTAACAAATATATTCGCTAAAAAAATTGTAAACTGCTGTTTTCAAAAGGCTCGATTTTTATTTGCATCTAAAAAAATAAATCGAAAAAAACTGCGAAAATATTAAATGTTTGCTGTGATTTGTTAGGCTGATAATTATTTAGCAAAATTTTTTGCTGATTTTAGCAGCATAATTTGTTATTTTCTATTAACAAAAATTTAACTCAAATGTAACTAAAATTCTGTATATCTAACAGTTTTATTTTTGCTGTTCCTGTATTACTAATATATAGCAAAAATAATCTGCTAATATCAGCAGTTTTTTTGCATTATAATTTTTAATTAATTTTTAGTAGTTTTAACTAAGTTTTTTACAGACTTTTTTTACTAGTGTAGATTTCCATGTCCCTTGGCCTTAGTAGTCAGTCTAAGTAACTCGCAAAAACAATCAGCATATGGGTCCGATTAAGTTGTGAAATTGAGAAAAAGATTTTCAATGCGATCAGTAAATTATTTCTAAGAACTCACAATTTTTATTATACCCTACACCACTATGTGGTCAGGGTATTATAAGTTTGTGCTGATGTTTGTAACACCAAAAAATATTGGTCGTAGACCCACCTTACAATATACCGATCGGTTCAGAATTTTTTTTTATTTCGATTTAACGATGTCCGTCTGTCCGTCCGTCCGGCCGTCTGTCTGTCTGTCCATGCAATCTTGTCCGCACTCTACAGGTCGCAACTATTAAGATATTTTGATGAAATTTGGTACGCAGACCTATGTTGGGCCAAGGACGAACAAGTTTGATTTTTTTGAATATCGGTCCATGTTTAGACCTAGTGCCCATATAAGGGTCCTACCAAAATTATACTGTTTATATGCTGCAGGTCGTAAATATTAAGATATTTTGATGAAATTTGGTACACAGAGCTATATTGGCCCAATAATGCAGCCTATTGATTTTGGTGAACATCGGTCTATGTTTAGACCTAGTGCCCATATAAGGGTCCTACCAAAATTATACTGTTTATACGCTGCAGGTCGTAAATATTAAGATATTTTGACGAAATTTGGAACACAGACCTATATTGGCCCAATAACGCAGCCTATTGATTTTGGTGAACATCGGTCTATGTTTAGACCTAGTGCCCATATAAGGGTCCTACCAAAATTATACTGTTTATACGCTGCAGGTCGCAAATATTAAGATATTTTGATGAAATTTGGTACATAGGCCTATGTTGGCCCAAGGACGAAGCCTATTGATTTTGGTGAACATCGGTCCATGTTTAGAACTAGTGCCATATAAGGGTCCCCCCAAAATTGGCTTGGTTACAAACTGCAGGTCGCAAATATTAAGATATTTTAATGAAATTTGGTGCGCTGACTCACATTATAGAAAATTTTGACATAAGCCCCATTTTAACCCATTCGAATTTCGGATCCAAACAATACACCAGACTGGTGTAGGGTATTGTATAGTCGGCATGCCCGACTTTAACCTTTTTACTCGTTTTTGTATTGTATACGTGAAGGGGGGAATATAAGTGGAATAATTTAAAATTTTATATAATTTTGAAAAAACAAAATTCCATCACAAGTTAATTACTAAAATTCTTTATTCACTTTTAAGTATTAAAATAGAAAAACAAATTTTTAAAAATATGTCAAATAAGTAAAACAACATGAAACGTCAAATTGACATGTATGATCACATTTGGATACGTTTGATGTTAGTCACATCAATATTTCTTATTTAATTAAAAAAAAATTTTGTGTAATTTTGGTCATTATTTTTTAAATAAATTTATTATTTTTTTCTATTTTCTAGGACGTAGTGAACCGCCGGTCGGTGTTGGCGATCCGTGTGCTGGCTGTAATAAACCTATATTAGATAAATTTTTATTAAATGTTTTAGAACGTGGATGGCATGCGTCATGTGTGCGATGCTGTGAATGCCTTCAACCTTTAACGGATAAATGCTTTAGTAGAGAATCAAAATTATATTGCAGGAATGATTTTTTCAGGTGAGTAAAAATAAATTAATATAGCTAGGAAAGCTATAATTTTACCAAAGAAAAAAAATATTATAATATTGTTAAGAGTAATTGAAACTAAACTGGATAACTTTATTTGTATTTTTTTTTTATTAATTTTCAATTAAATTGTAATTGTATTAACAAAAAAGAATTGAATTGATTACCTATTAATTTTTAACAAAAACACCGGTATCTAGTATTATTTTAATAAAAAACCTTTGAGATTTTTAAAATTTACATTTTATTAATTTATTTGAAAAATTTTGTATTTAGCACGGAAAAAATCGCTGAAGTAAAAACTGACTAATTTTGCAAATGAAATAAGTTATTTTGTCAAAAAGAAATTAATTAAATCTTTTAATGTATAAGGTATAGAAATGTGAAGGCCTAGTTACCCAACCGTAAACGTATCTGTAACGAATCAGCTGTTTCGAAACCACAAGAAGAAATGTATACGAATGGCTACTAACACGTAAATGTAAACGTACTTGCCGGATCATTCTGTTGAAATCAGAATTTTCCAGAGACTATTAATTGTAGAGATAGGAAATCAAAACTTATACTACTCACCGGTAGGGGGCGCTGAAATTTAATATCACTTGAGCAACTATTTAGTATCACTTTAGTATCAGCTCAGCCTATATTTAAAAACTCAAAAATTGCTGAAAACTGCACAAAATAAGAAAAAATCGAGCGCAAAATATGTACAAATAATAAAATTTAAAAATTCTTTTTTTTTTATTTGCTTTTTTGTTTGTTATTATCCCGAGTAAAAAAGTTTTGATATAATCATATATTATTTTATGTAATTAAATATAGTAACTTATAGTTAGATATGGCCACATATGCTTTTAAATTGAAGCATATAGACTTTTATATAGTCATATATTAAATATTTTTTCCTCAAAGGTTTTAATATTGAGACATATGTGATTTTATATTATTACATACTGGCCTACATATAAGTGTATGTGCTATATATAAGTACACAAAGTAATATATAAAAGATATAATTACATATACGTTTATATATAACTTAGTATGACACTATACATAATAATATAAAACTATATATGGAGCCATTTAAGAAATATTATATAATAGGTGTTATATAGTATTATATATTGACGCATATGAACCCATATATAACTTAGTATGGTTTCATATCTACAATATTTCATGATTTCTTTTATATATAACGATATAACGTTCTTTATAAAATCATCTATAATTATATATCATCCCACATTAGCAATTTTTTCAAAGTGATTTTATATAAAAATATATGTTAAGGTCATTTTAAAACCGTATTGTATTAAATGTGGTTCCATATTAAAAATGATTTTGAACTAGTTTTAGATTTTGTAATTACTAGGGATTGGCGCATGACACGATCGTGAGTGAAGTTATTCACAAGTGATCGTGAGTAATAATTACTATAACACAGTAATTCGCCCGTGAGCGTGAGAATATATAATTCGTACGTGAGTGTGAGTAAGAATATATAACCCGTGCATGATTCGTGTGTGAGTTTATTTTTTGCATCATTTGTTTTTAGTAATTTTTACTGTTTTGCGTGAGAATTTTCTGATTGTGAGTAAGTTTTTAATATACTCATGTCTGCGTGAGTAAGACACGAAATGTTCGTGCGTGAGTAATTTGTTTTTGTTTAGGAGCGTGATTCAAAATGGCTAACCCGCCCATAAAATTAACAATACTGAAGCTTTAATATGGAATTCTCTATTCTATAACGCACACTTGACTGATCTCGTTATATCTTGGTTGTATATCACAATCCTATTAAGTTAAAAATTTCAGTGTTGTTAATCTTATTTTAAAATAACTAAAAACAAATAAAAATTTGTTCATGTTTAATGCACTGTCATGGTAAATCTGGATAAAAGTAATGGAAGATTTATCGAAATTATAGGATATCCAGTAGACCTGGGGGTTAATCATTACATTTTGTAATTAATTACACATTCATTTACACAATTACATGTAATTGTAATTGAAAAAAACTCAATTACAATTACAAATTATTTGTAATTGTAATTCAAAAAAGAACAATTACAAGTAATTTGTAATTTGAAAAATGTCAATTACATTTTTTGGGAAAATAAATAATGACAAAAAGTACAAGTTAGGGGTAATCCCAACATGACGTATTCTTTTTATACGCATCCATGCCTATGCAACCTATCCCAGTCAGATTTTTCTACAAAATTTTAACAAAAAACACTTTTTAATTCTAAATGTAATTGAAATTTGTAATTGAAATCACTTTCAATTACAATTACTAGTAATTTGTAATTGAAAATTTTCAATTACAATTACTTGTAACTTCAATTACAAATTTCAAGTAATTGTAATTGAAATCCCTCAGGTCTAGGGTTTTTCTTTTCCCGGACTTTTTCATTTCCCGGGACAGCGGGATTTTTTCCAGAATTTCCCGGGATCCCGGGAATTCCCGCTCGTTAGGAAATAAATAAATCCGACATATGTTCTACTTGAAAAACTCGATTTCTATTAAAACACCGTCCGACAAAATTCATTTTTTGGTTGTACCAATGAAAAAATCTACTTAATATATTCTGATAGGAATTCTAACATGATATTGTCATATTAGATTTTATTTGTTGTTTCAAAAAGGTTGATGATTTTCATGATAGATAATACAATTGTTTCGTGGGAATCACCCCAACTCATCAGTTGTCCGCAATAAGAAAACTATGACTGGAACATAAAAACTGAGACATTACATAAGGTACAAAAATTCAACGTGACGAGAAACAACAAATAAAACCTAAATGACAACATCATATTCAAATTTGGACTTGAGGTAGAAGAATATTCTAACTAAATATATAAAAATATAGAAAGTCCGGAAAAACATTTTTTGTATTTTTTAATGAAAAATTAAAATAATTGTATTCTTAGAAATATATTAACTAAATATTAATTTGCGGTTTAAACGGTTAAACGAATTGATATAGATATATTGGAATTGTTAAGTGGTACAAACTGGTGTCGGACCAGTTTTATAATCAGAACTAATATCGATTTTATTGATTAAATATTTCTTAAATATGGAATTTAAAAATTTCTATTTCTAGATATTTTGTTTCTATGCAGATTTTCAGAAGTATTCGTCTAGAATTATTTTCATTAAAAAATGTAAAAGTGAGTATTTTTCACACCAATATTTAGGTAAATTCGCCTAAATACTTTTATAAAAATATTCACCAAATTAATATTAGATAGTTTTTTAACTTAAATTGGTATTTTTTGAATAGAAATTTTTTATGCCACAACTACTTAAAAAGAAATTATTTAATTTTCATAGTTGCATTTTAAATTAACATATAAAAAATCAAAAATAATTTGAAAAAGCATCTGAATTGAAATAAAGCAAAAGCAATTGAAATTTAAATGAAATTATTTGAAGTAAAAAACTAAAAATCAGTTCAAAATACGAAAATTTTACTAATTTTTTTAGTTTTAATGCACAGGTATTTGTAGGTATTTGGAACTGAAATACTGATGTTGATATGTTGTATATATTGCTTTATATGAACAAATATCATCATTTTAAAGAAAAAAAAATTTCGAAGCACGAGTAGGTACTTTTGTTGGTAAATAAAATTTGTATTGGGTTTAACTGATAAAATTTGTATTCGGTTTAACTAAACAAAATCAACTGACATCCAAAAACAATTTGGCCAAAATAATATTTTTTATACTAATTCAGTTTCTTAAATTTTAAATCCTATCTTTATTATAAATATTTTTTATTTAAATTAATTTCAAAAAAATCAATGCTTTAAATTTAAATAAAGCTTCAAAAATTGCATTATATTCTAGCTAAATCTTCTATAAAAGAATCCCGGGAAATCCCGCACAAAATTCCCGGGATTGCGGGATCGAAAAAAGGGCGGTATTCCTACCGGTAACCCTATTCAGGTCTGATCTCCAGATATTGTATATCTTGTTTTATTTAAAAATATAATTTTGTATATTGTCATATATATTATGGTAAAAATATAGGGTTAATATTTAGGTATAATTGTATCAAACTATGTCCACTTTTATAACATTTTATATAATTTTATACAAAAAGATATAATTTTATGTAATTGGATGAGGACAAAATTCGGATACAATTGTATCATATTGTATCGAATTGTATCAAATTGTACCAAATTGTATACAATTGTATACAATTCGATACAATATGATACAATAAGACGTTCTCATTTTTCGGATATAAATATATCTAATTACATAGAGGATTATATATAATTAAATATAACTTTATATGGCTCCATATCATTTTTTTTACTTGGGATGTCAATTTAAATAAAAAAGGAAAATTTTCAATTTTTTGAACAAAGTGCCATCTAGTGAATATGATATTTTTATAACATATTTTTTTGGTGATATCATACCCCTGGAATTTTCTATCCGGCATCGAAACAGCTGAATGATTTTAGTCGGAAAAAATATGAAATGAATAAAGAAAATTGATTCAAACAACAAATAAGGAATAAGAATTGATAAATAAATCGAAAAATTTAGAATAAAATATAAAGCCACATGAAATAGATGCTAAATAGTAATGTCGTTTACGATAATCTATAAGTGTACTTTTTAGCTACGGCACGGTACAGTTACATCACATTTACGTTTACGGTCCCATAATCCGCCCTTGAGGATCGGGCATAAATATGCGTAAAGTTTTTGTGACTACACAACTTTTAGCAAATTTTCTTAAATTGACTTAAGTGCTTTTGTTATAAGTCCACAGAGTTAAATTTTCGCTTTTTTTATCACTCACTGTACTCTACATTGCTACATATGTAAAGATATTTGCTTATATGATGATAAAGTGACAAGTAGCTGGCTGGTATTGTGATTTATTTTCCTATTTAATTGTAAAACTCGTGTAGAAAAAACAAGAAAATCAATTAACTTTCTAACAATAAAAAAAAAATGTGAAATAACAAAAAAAAAAAAATAATGTCCGTCCTTCCGTTCAATGCCACCAAACAACACCAGTCGTTGAGGTGGCATAGAATAGAAAAAAAGGGATAAACATCAGTTCCACTAAAACATCAAGTCATCAGACATTACATAAAAAACAACAATTGTTGTAAGAACTCAGATGGAAAAATATTCAAGAAAAAAAAAGAAAACACCTGTAGTAAATTGATTTTATTTTTTATACAATTTTACCACTAACAATTCATTGTGATTTTAATGTAGATTCTTTTAAAGCTATTTGATTGGAAATGCCATTTGCATGTTGTTGTCGTTTAAGGAAGACTGCTAAACAAATGCGTTTATGTGCCCTGCAATTAAATGTGCAGAAAGGTGTATTTCAGTTTATCGTTGCGTTTGTAACTCACATTAACAAGAATCGGTCGACAGGTTTAAAAGTTATGAGTGGAAATTTAGGTCTGGCATCCCATAAAGTTTTATTGATTTCACTGTACAATTTTGAACTTTTTCCAAAATGACAGGGCTTTGGGTGTTAAAATGTTCCTCAAAAATATTTGTCATGAAATTCTACGATAAGTCTCTGAAGACATAAAAGTTGAAAATTTAACTTCAGTGCCATAAATAAGTCAAAACTTAATATGTGTTTAAGGGGTAATCTCGCACTTATTCAAAATCGGCGCTCAAATGTCCAACAAACCTGGATTTTAGGGTGAAACCATGTGAATCTTCCATTTTAGGTATAGGATGCGTTCAGCGAACTTATGTAGAACATTACGGGGAACATTTTTGTAGGACATTTTAACCCTATAGCTCTTCAAATTAAGGGTATTTTTTTGTCCCTTTTTAAAATGAGGCCAAAAAGTCCCTTTAATTGAAGAGTTAGAGGGTTAAAATGTTCAACAGAAATATTCCTTGTAATGTTTGACATAAGTTCGAATTTTCAACTTTTATGTCTTCAGAGACTTATAATAGAATTCCATGACAAATATTTTTGCGCAACATTTTAACATTTTTAATATCTGCAAATTTTAAAGTAGAATTTGCCATTTTCAATTAACTAAAGGTTGCTGCTCTTATTTTGCTAATATTTATCAAAAAATCTGCCGATTTCAGCAGTTTTTTCTGCAAGGTAATTTTTAACTAAGTTTTAGTACACTCTGAGAATTATGCCGGTAAAATTAACTGCATTTGCAGTTACAAAATGTCCAGTGTAATTGCATTTGAATTAACTACAATTGCAGTTATTTTTAATTGTAGTTAAAATAACTTCAATATTAGTTAATTTTAAATGCAATTGCAGTGTACATTTTTTTAACTTCAGTTAAAACCGACAGTATAGCTTTTTCTGCAATTTTTACAGGATTATTTCTATGAGTGTAGTTACTTTTTCCATTATTTCAATAGTAGATATAGTTCAGATGGTAGAAATGTCGACTTAAAAGATTCTGTTAAACACTCACTACACTTTTTGCAATTGAGAAATCTTTAATTTAAATTCAGAGAATATCAGTTGAAATATAGAAATTATGAATTAAGGTGGATATCATGTTTTCTGAATTTTAATTGATATTTTCTGAATTTCAGTTGATGATTTCTCAATTGCAAAAGTTTCACAGCCTCGTTTAAATGCATTCATGCAGGCCTTTTGTTCATATTTTTAATTCAAAAATATCAAAAAATAGGAAATTATGAAAAAATCATAAAAATGCTCACACCAACAATGCGGCTAATTCAATTTTTCATTGATTTAAATGAATCCATTTTAATGAAATCGACTCATTAATATTATGAACGAAAATTGTATCAGTGTAAAGATATCTTCCATAATGCATTCTATTTATATCCAATTAAATCATAAATTTGCATCTTTTGTGTCTATATTTTGGATCTAAATTTATCTAAACTCTTTTACAGGAGTTATTTTGTTTTCTTTATAACATTATATACGGTTTAAACGAATTAGATAACACTTTTACTTGTTCATTATTAATTTTAAATAAGTTTTCTTTTTGATTTTCTAGACGCTATGGTACCAAGTGCAGTGGTTGTGGCCAAGGTATTGCTCCCTCCGATCTCGTTAGAAAACCTCGTGATAAGGTGTTTCACCTCAATTGTTTTACATGTTGTATCTGCCATAAACAGCTCAGTACAGGAGAACAACTCTATGTGCTGGACGACAATAAATATATCTGCAAAGATGATTATTTACTGGGTAAAGCACCATCGATATGTGGCCATAATTCATTAAGTGGTAAGTTTGTAAATTTACATTATCTACACATATTCCAATACAAAGTGTTCAAGTTTTAATGTTTGATATTATAAAAACATCTCAAGGTAATTAGTTGTAAGCAAGATTTAATAGAAATTGTTTGCTTATATAAATATTTATGCATAACTAAATGCAAGGGCTTAGACTGTTTAAAATCGTTTACATAACAGAACTCTAAATAAGAAATTCTTTCAAAAAACCTGGCTACTTTATATTTTAAAAATAAGCACTGGTCCTGTGGACTAGATATAATGATAATTTTAAGCATTTGAAAAGGTAAATACGAACTAAAGCTACACTTCAGAAAGTTGTCAGTAGAATCTACTGAAAATTACAGTTAAAATAAAGGTATTTACAGTTAAAAAGGTTACAAAGGTATTTGCCTTTAAAATAACTAAAAGTGTATTTATTGTTAACTGTAAAAAAAAAATAATTAACAAATGCTTTAAAAATAACTAACAATACAGTAAAATTAACTGACAACTTTTTACTAAAAAATTTAAAAACAATTGACAAAATATGTACAATAGACCGTACACTCAAAAAAAAGTCGGTAAAATCAGCAAAAAATGTTGCTGTGGTAGCAAATTTTGAGTCAGGAGCGTGCTTGCAAAAAAGTTGGTAATTTCAGCAAAAGGTTTGCTGAAAATCAGCGTGCTGATTTTTACCTAAAAAATAGTAATCTTCAGCAAAAGTTTTGCTAACACTTAGTCGACTGCAAATGAAAAAATCCTTGCTAAAATCACTAAACTTTTTGCTGAATATTAGTAGACTGAAAAAAACTCAAAAAACTTGTAGCGAAATTTTACTTTAGTTAATTTATTTGCTGAAAATTTAAATATAGAATATGTGTAGAGTTGTTTTCCTTTTTTTGTCATTTCCGCTTCCAGACAAGCTGCGACATCTACATCTTGTCTATCTGGTTGTCGTCCTATGAATGCTGTTATCAGCACAATTTTTGTAGCAAAATAAATTAATAAAACATTAGTTCAAAATTAGTTTAGTGCTAAAAAATATAACTAAAATTTTTGCTGAAAACGGAATTTCAGGAAAAAAAATTGCTGAAAACTAGTACACTTGATATACAAGACGTTTTACTAATTTTTCTACTAACTTATTTTTTTGAGTGTATCTCAAAAAAAAATCGCCGTACACCCTCCCATAGGAAGTATTTTTGCAAGGCAATTTCAAAAATAATTATTTTTTTTGCCGAACGTAGGGGTCGCTTTTTTAAATTTTTCGTTATAGCTTCGGTATTTAAATTCGGATTTAAATTTTGCTATAAAGGAAAAAATCCAATGAAATAAAAAATTAAAAAGGCGACCCTACGTTCGGCAACCAAAATATAATAAAAATTTCTACAGAGTTTATCGAAAAACTTCCTTAGCAAAAGTTAATGATTTTTTGCGAGCTTTCATTTTCTGACATTAGGGTGGTAGTAACTGAGATCTGGTGGGTAACTGCTAGAATGGCATACTTGAGGCCAATGTACCTTAGAGCAAAACATTGGTCTCCTCGAGAGAAAAACATGGATGTATCATACTTTCAGATCCGACTATAAATGCTAAATATATAACGAAAAATGTAAAATGGCGACCCCTACGTTCGGCAAAAAAAATTTGTTTTGAAACCTCCTTGCAAAAATATTTCATATTGGAGGGTGTACGTCGCACTTTTTTTTTGCCTGTAACGTACAACTACTGTTTTACAGTTAAGTTTTTCTTTCGATGTGTAATTACTTAATCTTACTTGAAATTTAAAACAAAAATTCTATACCTTTCTCGCATTAAAGGAATTAAATATGCTAAAATCCCAAAATTTACTTAATAAATTTTTAAAAATAATCTGTTGAAGGCATGGGCCTATCCGGATTTAGTTATTGCCTATCCGGATTTAATTCTTTCTCCAGCTATTACATTTTTATGCATTGGGATACAATTCAATTTTCTAATTTTGGATTTTGAAACTATAAATATAATCTAGACAATAATTAAAAAAAAAAAAAATTAACCAAATTTTTTATTCTTTTAATTTACTAAAAAAAAATAACTGTTTACTTTAAAACATACTGTTTTGTTAGTTGTTTATTATGATGTTAAACAAAACTGCTTTAAACAACTCTTATGAAATACACTACTTTTCGTTAGCTGTTTTTTCAAATAACTCTCATAAAAATTATTTTGCATTTTTCCATATAAAAACAACTGTAATTACAGTTAAAAACAACAACTACTGATTAGTACACAAACAACTATTATGTAGTAACCGTCAAACTTTTTTGAGTATACAAATTCAATTAAGGTATACAGAGAAAACAGATTTGCGCTGACTATCAAATTTGGTTTTAACAACAGAAAACCAATTGAGACAGAGTATTTCACTGTGACAACATAACTTCAATTGCCTGAATAGCAATTTGGTAGTCACATCCAAAAACTCGATTTCTACGGCTGAATGATTCGACTGGCAACAAATTCGTTTGTTAACAAGAATCTGTTTTCTGGCTATACATATGCTTGTTGTTGGGAATATGGTGACCAATTTTCAATTTGAAAAATATTGTCTTTCGACTCGGATATTTAAAATTTGTTAGCATCCCAGCAAAACCTTCTATTACCAGGTAAAGGGAAATGTAATAAGAAATCGAAAATTGTAACTACTTACACTTTGGTCGCATAACACATTATTTTAACATGGGGGTGTCATTGGGGGTAAATGGTTGCCTAAATCGTACCAGTATAGGATAAAATAAGTGATTACGAAGGAAGTACTGAAATAAGTTGTTACTTGTAATATTAAATTCACTATTTAGCTAAAATAAGTACATACTTTTATAGAGTGAAGTAAGCCATTACACATTAGTACATATTTCATTGGTTACATATAGGGAACAAAATAAGACTTTGTTTAAAAGTACACCGATCCGAGCAATGTAATTAGATTCTAAATTTTTATTAAATCGTACTTTCGCATAATAAGTAGTTATATTATGCAATACCAATAACTTATTATTTTTCCCCTTAATAATAAGTTATTATAAAACACAATATCGGTAATATACTATTTTAAAGGCCCCATATAAGCAGTGACATATCTCCATATCGGTAACTCATTATTTCATACCTCCCACATAAGTATTGATGTATCACAATATTAGTAACGTATTACCTTAGGTTTCTAAGTAAAACCAAGGGTAAATACCCATTGCCAGGCAATGCGTGAAAAAGGTCAAACCCATTACCAAGGTTTTGCTGGGATATTTGATTACATCTTCAGTATCCATAAATTTTGTTGAAATATATCTTATTTTTTTCACTAAAATGCAAATTCCATATTAGAAACTATTTTCACGAAAGAATTCTCTTTGCACCGAATTTTTCGATACTTTGAAAATTGTTCTATATCTCTTAAAGAACAAATTCTTTAGAATATCTGGCCACCAAAGGTAACAAATCTTAAAGCTATTTTACAACATGCACTATCAAGTAAACAATTAAAATGGTAAAATGTTTTACATTAACAAATATTTTACAATCCAAAGTGTTGGCATAATTTCCATGCCACCATTGTTTTCAATTGTTGCCACTCAAAATATTGTCTATCGTCTGTATGAAGTTCTAAACATGTTTATAACAACCACAACCATTGAATCCATCTAAAACTATGACTAAACCATCCAATATTCCATCCAATTCATATGAGTTTGTGCCAGAGTAGATTTATAGAAAATTTTGGGTATTTTGAATTTTATACTAATAATTTCAATCTAGTGTTTAGCTATTGTTTTATATTAAATACAACACCAAAAGTATAAACATAAATACATATGTACAAAAGGGTGGATCGATTAAAGTTTTTAATGCAATCTGAAAAAAAGGCCTAGTAAAAACTTGTGGGTCAATCGAAATTAATTTTCAGGTTCCGATTTAAAAATTCTGAAATTTTTCGTAATCACATTTTTATGGGAGAATAATTCTGTATGTTCACTATGATCTGATTCTGATTTCAAAGCTTAGACTCTTCCATAGAAAGTTTACTTACTATCCCAGTGTAGAAAATCATTACCAGATATGTGATTATGTAACTACATACTTGGTAATGGTAACTAGTTACTTTTGTTATTACATTTCTTATTACCTTTATATGGCGATGTCGCGAAAAATAATGAGTTGTCGTTACACACCAGCATACGAAAAATCAAAAAATATATCGTTACCTATGTGCTTACCAGTACTGACAAAAATAATGAGTCTAAAACTAGATTTTCAAAAAAATAAATTATATTAAAAAAAATATTTTTTATTGTATTTTTTTTTTAAATAAAATTTCATGGTGCGGGAATCGAACCAGGGTCTACAGATTGCCAGTCAATAGCTCTACCATCTGAGCTATATCGACATGTAATATTTAATAGATAAAAACATAATTGACCTGCTGCACACAAGTAAGCTTACTCGTCAACATACAAAAAATCAAAAAATATGTGGTTACATATATCCTTACTAGTGTTTAAAATATATTGAGTTTAAAAATAAATTTAAAAAAAAATCTAGAAAATTATTTGCTATTTGAAATAATGATAAAAATAACACATTATCAGTAACTCATTATTATATGGTTTAAAATAATGCAGAAGGTAAGTGGGTGTCATTACTGGTAGTCCAAAAAATAATGATATATCATTACCGTTTCTGCACTGGGATACTGAGCATAAGGATTTTATAAATTTGATATTGCATTATTAAATCATCAAAATTGTGGTTCGGGACCTTAAGAAATAGTTCCAGTGAAACTTCATTGGTTTTATGCAAAAATTCATCAATATTATGCAGATGTGACTCTCAGTACAGCCAGTTCATCCGACGTGGTTTAAATATCAGGAAGAAAGTTTTTGAGATAACTCCAAAATGAGAATAGTTAATTTTTTTTGGATTTTTCGTTTTTTTTTCTTTTTTGGTCTTGAATATTTTTACTTTAGCTTTCTAGACGGATCAGGTGCCCAAAACTTGGTATATTATCGTAGTTAGGCCTAGAGTTTTACTTTTCGAATTCGTATTATTAAGAACTGGAGGAACTGAGCCAACGTTTATCTCGCTCCTTATCGAATAAAATATTACAAGTGTCGTGAAAGAAATCGCTTTGGTTTAGTAATACCATTCAGGCCCAACACATTTAAGGTCAGGTGGGACCCTTCTATGGCGACACAGGATCAAAACAAGGACCGATTGTAACCATTTTTATTACACTGTGAGAATTAGCTATATGATATTAATGAATTTCTACATTAATTCAATGCAGTTTTGCTGCATTGCGTCGATTGAAATTTTTCATTAAATTAATGCTGTTTTTGATCGTAGAGTTTTAGTTGATCTGAATATTGTTGCAATGAGTGTTATTTTGTTAGTTTTTTAAGGTCAGTTATAATTAATGTATAATTAGTTTTACAATTTTATGAAAAATTTCATAAAAATAGTGGAAAAGTTTCATTAAAAATAGTTCAATGCAAAATTTCAATAAAACTCGTTCAAGAAAATTCTCTCTTTGTAGGGTTCGTCCTTGAGACACTCCAATCTTATGTACCAAATTTCATCCAATTATTTGCAGTATTGCGGCATTTAGTTTGATTAGAAGTGTAAATGGAAAGACGTAGGGACGAGTATCGCCAGATCGACACAAAAAGGGGTCGGGCCAACACCCATTATTTTTTGGTGGTTACAAACATCAATACAAACTCAGTATACAAGAGTGGTGAAGGGTATAATAATATTATTTCGAAAATCCAGCTAATCTGCTTAATCAATCCCACCTAACATATGTAGTATTACTTACACGGAACATTTATTGTTTAAATTTCAAAATACGAGTAAATAAGTGTTTGCCAGTGTATGTGATTTTGTCACGATAAATATTAACAATAACAGAACCTTTAATGGCAAATTGTACAAATTAGAGATGACCGCGTGACATGCAATTTGTGTAATTCACGCATAAGATATTAATCACACAAATCGTGTGGGAGCATAAGCTATTGGAAGATGACAAGATGAAAAATTTTGGTAAATTTTTTGTTGTTGTTTCTATTTTTTCTTTGATATTTTAAATGTTTAATAGCGCTTGTAGACGAGAACAAGAAATTCTCATTGAGTTTGTAATTTAACTTAACAAATATTTCCAGCAATTCTAAAAACGTCATCCCCTGACGATTTCCGGATAGGGACATGCATACAACGGATTATTTTTAACAATTTGTTAAATACGTTTGGGATTTTAGCATATTTAATTCCTTCAATGCAATTAATGTATATCCCGATAAAATAAATCAAAAAAAAAAAAAAATATTAACATTTTTTTTAGCACGGTTAGTGCGGATTCCGCAGTTTTTCTATAAGAAATCCCACCTCCCAAAAAGCCTTCGATGTCGTAGTTTTTTTTTTCCTGTGCAAAAGCCCTCAGGTTTCCATAGAACATTTTGTGAGCATAAGAACTACGTGAGCAGGAGTGTAGTTTAAATTAATCCCGTGAGTCCTGCGTGAGCGGAAGTAGTTCTTGATTATATTGTAATTGCTTGATCTTAAGCGTGAGTGGCTAAAATCACATATGTGACCATCTCTAGTACAAATATCTATTGTACGTAGTCATTTCAATGGCTTTTTCGTATACATATGTATGTGTATAGGAGTGTGTTAGCGTGCGTGTATGTATTAGTTTTATGTATTTTGAGTTTATTTGTTTAGCTTTAGTTTATGATAAAATGCATTTAGTTGAGGCTAAATCGCATTTAAGCAATTTTACTAAATAACACTTGGGGAATATTTATCAACAACAATAACATGAACAAATTACACTTTTCTAATTATACAAATACTATACACATGCACACATATACATATACACAGATTTACTCATACATAAACATATAAATATATGCACATAGATAAGTAGTTAATTATGATGATTTTTGATGAACGATTTTAAATACACTTTGAAAAATTAAAAAAAAAAAAAATTAAATTTTATAATAGTCATGGTGAAAGCATCAACTATTAACATGCCAGGAAAATTTTGTTTTAAGGAATCTCTTGTAAATTTGTAACCTCGTTTACTTTCAATTCTAAAAACGATGATTTTTGTTTAAAATTCTCCCAAAAGCAACCGCTTCTATAGTTTTAAAGTGGAACCAATTGCCCTAGAATCAGTTCTGGAACTAGTTATGAAACTGATTCTCCGTCAGTTATATACTCAAAAAATTTTGATAGTTACTACATGACAGTTGTTTGTATAGTAATCAGTATTTGTTATTTTTAACAAAACAGCTGTTGTGACAGTTGAAGAAAATCACTAATGAAAAATACTGAAATTTCGTAATAGTTGTTTGAGTCAGTTATTCTTAATATTATAATAAACAACTACCATAACAGTATTTTTACAGTAAACAGTTATTTTTGTTAGTTATTTAAAAAATAAAAAGTTGATTTTTTAAAATTCTTGTTTAGTTTATATTTGTTAACGTTGATTTATTCTTAGTTTGCAAATAAAAGTCAGAAAATTGCATTATATCTCCAATTCATTAAAACGTAATAACTGGAGAACGGTTTGGAATTTTTACTATAAATTTCAAGTACGATAAAAGTATTACAAATTTTTTTATAATCCAAATAACAAAATGTTTTTTTTTTTTAGAATACTTTTATAATATGAAAAAATTAACTGTAAAAAAGTTTATTTTTACCTATTTTGTCAGTTGTTTTAAAATTTTTGTAGTAAAAATGTGTTAGTTAATTTTAAGACAACGTCTGTTATTTTTAATGCATTTGTTAGTTATTTTTCAACAGTTAAAAATAACAGCATTTTTAGTTATTTTAAAGGTAAATACCTTTATCGCCTTTTTAACTGCATATACCTTGGTTTTAACTGTTACTTCCAGTAGATTCTACCGAAAAACTTTTTGGGTGTACCTGAACTAGTTCCACGCAATCGGTTCTAGTGAAGACAGTTTCATTATTGGTGTGGTTGGCAACCAACGATAAAACAATTTATCTGGGATTGGTCCTTCAAACCTCATTCCATTCATAGTTCTGTTAATTAATTTTTACTTCTTTTCAAAATTTGTATTGTAGATTTTCCAAAATTTAGTTTTCTTTAAATTATTTATTTTTTTTTTATATTTAATAATTTTTTTTATATATTTTATCACAATGTTTAAATTTTTTTTGTTAGTGTATTATTTGTATTTTGACTTTAAAATTTTCTGTCATGCTTTGGGAATAATTATGAATATTTTATCATTAGCAATCGATTGCGATAAACATCACGACTAAAAAAAAAATTATTTATGATTAATAATTAATTGCGATCAATATCCTTGAGAATGTTCTAAACAAATAATTTAATTGAGTTAAATATGCTAAATTTAAAATATCATAGACAAAAAAATGATTTTCAAATATTTCTGTGATCTCCCATCTACCATCAACTGACAGCAAATTAATTACACAGTACAACACACAAAAAAATTACGGAGATAATGCATTCTTATAGAGGAGACAAAAAAAATATACCTGTGTCGACGTTTTGAATGATTACATCGGAATTATATTTTAGGGGGTGTTAAAATTTCCACCCTTTATCAAATGTTTATTGTGAATCAGCATAGAAAAACATGTGAATCTTCCATTTTAGGTATAGGATGTGTTCAGTAAACTTATGTAAAACACTACAAGAAATATTTCTGTAGAACATTTTAACCCTCTAACTCTTCAATTAAAGGGACTTTTTTGGCCCCTTTTTAAAAAGGTACAAAAAAGACCCATAAGTTGAAGAGTTAGAGGGTTAAAATGTTCCACAAAAATCTTCCTCGTAGTGTTTTCCATAAGTTTTCTGAACACATCCTATACCTGAAATAGATGATTCACGTGGTTTCCCCCTAAAATCCAGGTTTGTTGGACATTTGAGCTCCAATTCTGAATAAGTAGGAGATTAACCCTTAAACACATTTTAAGTTTTGACTCACTTCTTCAATAACTTCAATAAATTTTAAACTTTGATATCTTCACAGACTCTTAGCAGAAGTTAATGACAAATATTTTTGTGGAAATTTTAACCCTCTTACTCTTTAATTAAAGGGACCTTTTTGACCCCTTTTTAGAAAGAGACTAAAAAGCCCATTAATTGTTCAGAATTACGTCTAAAAAAGCAGTAAAAATATACTAGCAGATATTTTGGAAGCAATCAAAGAAGTGGTTTGTAAAGCATGACTTAATTTTTTTTTGCTGGAGATGTACTAAATTTCATCGAATTATTTTCAGTATTCCGAACTGTAGTCTGATTAGAACGGTCGCTCATTTCACGTACACAGATGGACGGACGAACGGAAATCGCTAAATGGACACAGCAAGTAATTTTGAATTGATCGGTGTACTATTAGGTGTATTTACTTGAATTATTTTTGGTAGTCACACACTTCAGCACAAACTCAATATACCTTGTTGGGTATAAAAATTACGATAACTAATTTACATATGAGTATGTTTTTATTTACGATTTCCAAGATTTCTTTGGTCACAACTTTGCCATTTATCCATGGAGGTTTTTAAAATATGCCCTGTTTTTTTTTTTTGTAAAGTTGCAGGTTTTACGAAAACTAAAATTTTTCTTTGTGTTAATTTCTCCGCAATGTTAGGCTTGATCGACAAAAATTAAACACTAATTTTGTTGCAAATTTCATACAAAGTTCGTAGAACTTTCAAACCTTTCCTCATTTTTCAATTAATTAAAATGTTCTAATATTTCTGTATCATATTCTTCAAATATGGATGTTTTATTTTCATAAATTAAAAATTGTTTTGTATACTTTTGGCAATTGTTCAACTACTTATTTAGATGTCAATATGTATTAACAACAAAATCTAAATGGTTTTATTCTTTTTGTTATTATCTTTAGCCTAAAGGTTAAGACTAAATTTTATGATAAAAATTAATATATCCTTAGGTAATAATATTTTCTAATATTTTTTGACTTCAAAAAATTTAAAATTTGTGTATTCGTATATCATTTCCGCTTTAATAAAATCACAAACATACCAATAGACACACACACATAAACACATACATAAGTGAGTGGTTATACACAGTATGTATGTATGCATACCTATTTATGCATTTCCGTTCCTTTAGATTTGAATATAAACAGGAATTTGCTATACATCCTTAATGTTTGTTTACCAACACATACATAAACACATGCACTAATACGCACACACACAAACACACTCATGGGCTCTTAATTTAAACTGTTGAAAAGCATTTACCTTAAATATAAGAGCTCTGGTAAATATTTAGCTTCTTAGAAGGGTTCTGAATGTCCATCTTGGCTTTAATATTGGCATTTAACATATAGATTTTAGATTTGCCATTTTATTCTTTTTTTTGTTTTCATAAAATGTCGGCTCTAAGGTAAAGAACATTTTATCTTTGTTTGATATTTAGTAGAAGAGTATGTATGAAGGTAAATTTGTATAAATATTTATGTTTATGACCATGCATGTGCAGGATGCATGCATGCATAAAAAAAAAAACAAACTTTCAGTTTATTACCTTAATAGCCGGTATATTTTATTAAAATGGTATAATAATAATAAGAATGAAAACTCTTAAGAAACAAATACATGCATAAATAATAAATAGATTTTTAACATTTTATAAAATAGTTATAACTTCCAAGAACAGAGAAATACTAACGAGGAAACTATTCCGAAGGGTTCTCCCCGATCATATGAAATACATTTGTGATTTTTACCAGTTTTACAGCTACCAGCAGTGACACAATCAATTTTTCTTGGCCTAAAATGTGAACATTTTGCTCTAGCTGCCAAAACCTAAAAAAAAAACTCTAACAAGGAAATTATTTTAAAATAAACTCTTCGATTTATATGAAATTTAGGTGGGTGATTTGGAAAAAAAATAGAGGTACACCCTTTCTTATATATAAAACGAGTAAAAAGGTTAAAGTCGGGCATGCCGACTATACAATACCCTACACCAGTCTGGTTAAAAGCCAACTAATGTTTGGATCCGAAATTCGAATGGGTTAAAATGAGGCTTGTGTCAAAATTTTTTATAATGTGAGTCAGCGCACCAAATTTCATTAAAATATCTTAATATTTGCGACCTGCAGTTTGTAACCAAGCCAATTTTGGGGGGACCCTTATATGGGCACTAGTTCTAGACATGGACCGATGTTCACCAAAATCAATAGGCTTCGTCCTTGGGCCAATATAGGTCTGTGTACCAAATTTCATCAAAATATCTTAATATTTGCGACCTGCAGCGTATAAACAGTATAATTTTGGTAGGACCCTTATATGGGCACTAGGTCTAAACATGGACCGATGTTCACCAAAATCAATAGGCTGCGTTATTGGGCCAATGTAGGTCTGTGTACCAAATTCCATCAAAATATCTTAATATTTACGACCTGCAGCGTATAAACAGTATAATTTTGGTAGGACCCTTATATGGGCACTAGGTCTAAACATGGACCGATGTTCACCAAAATCAATAGGCTGCGTTATTGGGCCAATATAGATCTGTGTACCAAATTTCATTAAAATATCTTAATATTTACGACCTGCAGCGTATAAAGAGTATAATTTTGGTAGGACCCTTATATGGGCACTAGGTCTAAACATGGACCGATGTTCACCAAAATCAATAGGCTGCGTTATTGGGCCAATATAGATCTGTGTACCAAATTTCATTAAAATATCTTAATATTTACGACCTGCAGCGTATAAACAGTATAATTTTGGTAGGACCCTTATATGGGCACTAGGTCTAAACATGGACCGATGTTCACCAAAATTAATAGGCTGCGTTATTGGGCCAATGTAGGTCTGTGTACCAAATTTCATCAAAATATCTTAATATTTACGACCTGCAGCGTATAAACAGTATAATTTTGGTAGGACCCTTATATGGGCACTAGGTTTAAACATGGACCGATGTTCACCAAAATCAATAGGCTGCGTTATTGGGCCAATATAGGTCTGTGTACCAAATTTCATTAAAATATCTTAATATTTACGACCTGCAGCGTATAAACAGTATAATTTTGGTTGGACCCTTATATGGGCACTAGGTCTAAACATGGACCGATGTTCACCAAAATCAATAGGCTGCGTTATTGGGCTAACATAGGTCTGTGTACCAAATTTCGTCAAAATATCTTAATATTTACGACCTGCAGCGTAAAAACAATATAATTTTGGTAGGACCCTTATATGGGCACTAGGTCTAAACATGGACCGATGTTCACCAAAATCAAACTTGTTCGTCCTTGGGCCAACAGAGGTCTGCGTACCAAATTTCATCAAAATATCTTAATATTTGCGACCTGTACAGTGCGCACAAGATTGCATGGACAGACAGACGGACGGACATCGTTAAATCGAAATAAAAAAAAATTCTGAACCGATCGGTATACTATAAGGTGGGTCTACGACCAATATTTTTTGTTGTTACAAACATCAGCACAAACTTATAATACCCTGACCACATAGTGGTGTAGGGTATAATTAAATCGGAATAAATATATTTCGTATCTATTCGTATATACATTTTGAAATGGATTTATCAATTATATAGTATTCCTATCCTCTTTCAGTTGATACACTCAAAATAACACGTCTGTTGGCTGGACAGAAAAATTTGTTACTTTAACAAAATTTATTTCTGTTTTTTGGCTTAAAATAAAATTTGTTGATTTTAACAAATTCTTTTGTTAAATTTAACAAATCTAAATTTAAATAAAAAATTTGTAAAACCAGTTTTGTCTGTAATTATACTGAGTCGTAGTTTTCATCAAAATTTAGGGTCTCGGGATCCTCCCCTGGCCTAGTCCATATAATGTGAGGGCATATAAGGGCACTCTTGTGGAGCAAACACTTTGTCTGTTTTGCTCTATCTCGCTTAGTTTTCGAGATATGGGCCATTTTATGAAGTTGAAAATTTTTATTAAAAATTTCTAAGATCCATTTTTGGATAGAGATATCCCCTTTCGCTGGAGTATTCTTGGAGATATGGGCCATTTGAAAAAACCGGGAGGGAAATAGCGCCATCTTTAAAATTTCGGATACACTAGCGGCGGCATCTGCCGGGTAATAACAGAAACATGAAAATATTATATTTTTACAATAAATTGTGTAAAATTTAAAGAATGGGTGTTTAAAAAATAGTTATAAATAGTTTTGAGAATTAACAATCAAACTAGTTAAAATACTGAGGATTTTTAGTATTGTGTTAAGTCAAAAATTAGTCAAATCGATTTGAAACCGTTTTGACAAATTTTCCTACTGACGTATTATTTTAAGTGTAGACTAAAAATAGCAAAAATAAACTGTACTATTGGGTGTACAACTTAAAAATGAGGGATTCACAACAGATGACATATCTTTTACACATGGTTTGTGTCTTTAATAACTTTTACGGCATTTTAGTGGGGTAAACATCTGCTATTTATTCTCACTTAGTCATTGATCGAAATAGTGTAAAGACAAGGTCTTTTTTTTGCTTCGAAAATATCGAATTTTGCGCCAACAAAGCATCATTTGTGGGAAATTTTTCTTTACTTCTTCAACTTGAAAAAAAAGTGCAGCTGAAATACATCGATTGCTCACCGAAGCTTATCCTGAATATGTTCCATCGATTTCAACGTGTGAGAGATGGTTTGTGCGGTTTAGGACAGCCAAAAAACTTCTAAGATGATGAAATGGCGGCATTATTCGATGAAACTTGTTGTCAAACTCAAGAAGAACTTGCTAAATCATTGGGAGTTACTCTAGCAGCAATTCCAAAACGTTTGCAAGCAGCAGAATTCATCCAAAAACAAGGACGATTTTGAATGTCCGAAATGCTGCTTGAAGGCCATAAAAAGAAGTCGTTTTTGCATCGAAGTATTGACTGGCGATAAAAAATGGATTCATTACGACAACCCCGAGCAAAAGAAAT
This sequence comes from Leucophora obtusa, assembly GCA_949987735.1. Taxonomy (NCBI): domain Eukaryota; kingdom Metazoa; phylum Arthropoda; class Insecta; order Diptera; family Anthomyiidae; genus Leucophora; species Leucophora obtusa. The sequence continues at coordinate 212,027,028 of OX465297.1, forward strand.
CGTATGTGAAGCCCGGCCAACCAGCCAAAGCTATGATAAAGCCAAATATCCATGGCGCCCAGGTAATGCTCTGTATTTGGTGGGACCGGAGCACAGTGCTTCGTCCCCATATAACGATTGGACAAAAATAGAAGGAGTGGAGACAGAGTTTGGAAATTTGGTACTCTGACATAGAAAAATTTTAATATTTGGAAATATCGGGCCAAGGGCACGCCCACGTCCCATAGGTCCTGAAATTTAAAAATAATATATTAGCTACATAAATGGACGTAAAATTACAAAAAGTATCCATTGAGATGCACATAAAACCGGAAAAGTTTGTGTCAGTTTTTATCAAAATCGAAGCAAGGACTCTTAGTCCTGCCATATATCCTTTATATTAAATTATCCGATAGCGATGAAATTTAGCACGTGAATTGATATAAGGTCAAGCCATATTCGGCCAAATTTGAGTAAATCGATTTATTAATAAAAAAAAATGCTTAAAATGATTTCTTAGAAAAAAAATAATTTAAATAGGATTAATATAGGAAACCATGTGAATCCTCCATTTTAGGCATACGGTATGTTCAGTGAACTTATGTAAAACACTACGAGGAATATTTTTGTGGAACATTTTAACCTTCTATCTCTTCAATTAAAGGGACTTTTTTGGCCCCTTTTTAAAAAGGGCCAGAAACGACCCGTAAGTTGAAGAGTTAGAGGGTTAAAATGTTCCGCAAAAATATTTGTCATGAAATTCTACTATAAGTCTCTGAAGACATCAGCATTGAATATTTAACTTAAAGGCCAGTAATAAGTAAAAACTGAAAATGTGTTTAAGGGTTAATTTCGTACTTATTCAGAATTGGCGCTCAAATGCCTGGATAAACCTGGATTTTAGGGAGAAACCATGGGAATCTTCCATTTTAGGTATAGGATGTGTTCAGCGAACTTATGTAAAACACTACGACAAACATTTTTGTGGAACATTTTAACCCTCTAACTCTTCAACTTACGGGTCTTTTTTGTCCCTTTTTAAAAAGGGCCCAAAAAAATTCCCTTTCATTGAACAAAAATGTTTCTCGTAGTGTTTTACAAAAGTCCGCTCAACACATCCTTCCACATATACCTAAAATGGAAGGTTCACATAGTTTGAATACTAAACACTCTTAAATGCTTGAAATTTGTCTAAAAATCATTTTTTCATTTCAAAAAATCTACTTTTTTTAATTTGTGGTAAAAAATAGTAACTAATTTTTTAATGATCTATTATATAACAGTATAAACTTACAAAAAAAAATAAAAAAAAATTTAATTTTATATAAATTTTTTTATACTCCATCAAACTTAAGTAATTTTTGGATTTTAAACAAAAAAAATGTGTTTTTCGGAGCAATAAAAAATAATTGTTTTGTAAACATATACTAAAATCCATATTTTAATTTAACTACAAATATATTGAAGTATTTAAAAAAAAATCTTCGAACAAGTTTTTAAAAAAATGTATTTTTGGGAATTATTTTCGTGAAACAATTAAAACCCATTTTTCTGTTAAGTCATATTTGCATAAAATTCTCTGAGCGGCAAAAGCAATCACACCAAATATTTTTTTCACATTTGTTTAATTTACTTTATGTTTAAAAAAATCCTTCTTTAATTACAATTTGAGACAAAAAATTTTTTTTTGATTTTTGTCCATGGGACGAAGCATAGTGCGTAGGGTCCCATCTATTATGAGCTGCTGAAATCGGCCCAGACGATCAAAGGGGACCTGTACCGAACACAATTTATTCGTTTGAAGCGAGTTTTGGCTCACCAGACCTTGGGAAAAGGTTTTAGCAAAAAATGGCCAATATTTTGAATAAATTTATATTGTACCAATGTTTCAAAAAAATTACCAAAATTTGCCAAAAATCCTGCATTTTTAAGTTATACACCCAATATCTACAAAAGTTTTGTTATTTTTGAGCAAAATCTAGTTGAATGCAAATAACAGTCTATTCTGTTAAAATCAGAAGAAATATTTGTTAAAAAATAGGAAACTACTGATTTCAGAAAGCTACACTTAAAATATGTTTTTCGTAAAGACCGCTGGAAACTACTAACATTTCATTAAATTCAATTAACATCCCAATAAGCACGTAGGTTTTAAAAATTCAAGTGCTTTAAATTTTGCTTGAAGTAAAGTATGTTTCAAATTCTAGCACTTGTTTTTTTAACAAAAATATTTCAAACTTGAATTTTTGTTTCCCTTTTGCTGGAGTATGCTATTGAAATAAAATGTAATAAAAGTTGAATTCAAGCCTTGAAACTGGAAAACAGGGCTGGAATTGAACTTGATTTCAACTTGAATTCCAGTGAAAATGTTTATAGGGATTTTCTTTTGTTTTTGACTGTTAATAAAATGAACCACAAATTAGTCAAAACAACTAACAAAATTTACTTACATATATTTTATTTGGATTATTTAAAAACAAAAACAAAACGACTGACTAAAATGAATGTTACGAATTTTCATATTTTATGTTGTTTGCTTTTTTAATAAATTGCGAATGTAGTTATTTTAATTTTTCTACAAATGAATGTTATTTTCATTTAAAATAACTTCACTGAAATACTACTTGAATAACTTACAAATTCTGACTGCAAAAGTTCCCTGAGTGTAGATTTTTTTTGTGTTAAAAAGAAATTGCAAAAAAACTTTGAAAATTTTAAATAGTTTCGTGATTTTTTAATCTACTAATTACTTAGCAAAATTTTTTGTCTTTTAACTAAAGATTTAACTCAAATATAACTAAAATTCTGTATATTAAACAGTTTCATTTTTATTATTCCTTTCTTGCAATTATTTTTTAGGCGAGGTAATTTTTAATTAATTTGTAATAATTTTAACTCAAATTTTAACAGACTTTTTCGTATTGGTGTATAGAATGTGCAAAATTACTTAAAAAAAGGGTTGCCAAAGGGCCATCTTTTGGAAATTTAAAGTCCTTTTAGAAAAACCTATGGCGTGTCAGTTTTACTGTAAACGGTTACTTCGTTAACGTGTATATCGAGTTTTCAGTGGGAGAGAATGGCCGTTACACTGTGTCATTTCAATACTTCATTAATTTCCTTTTAGCACTTCATACATATTTCATTTTATGATGTTACTTTTTATATTTAAACATTTCTATCATATTGTCGAAATTATCATTAATTTAAGCAGATAATGATTAACACGTGCTTTATACATATAGAGACTGTTCCAGCCTTAAATTAAATGACATTTTGCCCCAAAACATAAAGATCAATAAAGGTTTTTTTGTTGTTGTTGTGTATATAATATTTTTTTTTCTTTATTATCTAGTAAACAATACAAAGGCTATTTATTTTAAATCCTTTAACAACTTTAAAAAACTTAAAGTAGAGGAAAAAACCCTTTTAAATTCAATGCTTTAAGTCTATTAAAGGTTAAGCATAATAATATTAATTTTTTCCCTATAAACCAATGGATGCTGCTCTCCAAAATTGTGAAACGCATGCTCCAAAATAATAAAAGGAGTATGCGCCTTCTAAAGAATAAAGACTCTTAGAGATGAGACACCATTTTTGTGTGCTCCCATAAATATGCTACGATTTTTAACAACTTTGGCTTTAGACAAAATGGCTGTCTTTTTTAAAAAATATAAATACATTTAAAAACCCAAACTCTCTCTCGGAAAAAGAAATTCGATTGCTTGAAGGGCGTAGTGAGGACGAGTTTTTTGTGCAAAAAACTCTCTTTGTTTCTTCTTTAAAGTCCTTTGCTTTTTGCATAAAAGACTTTCTCTATTCTATATGGGTGTAGTAGTGGCAGTGATAAATGTATGTATGTAGTTTTTGTTGTAGTAGTAGTAGTGGAATATAAAATATTTAACAAGTTTATAAATGAATAAAATGTGAGAGTGTATAAAATAATTGTCTGTCTATATATGTATGAATGTATGGGTAACAATGCATACATATATGTATGTTTGTATGAATATATGTGTTATTTAAGTACATGTATGTATGTATGTATGTATGTTTGTATATAGGTCTTTCCAGTAAAATTGTTATGCGTTCCTCCACATATGTTTGTATGTATGTTTTCCTAGAGTAGAGTAAGTATGATTGTGTGTATATTTACAATTAACATAATTAGTCGAGAAGGTGTTCATTTCTGTTCTTTTTTTTTGTTTTTGTTGTTGCTGTATATGTGTGTACTCTATAAGGTCATTAATGTTTTGATTTTAATTGCGTTAATTACATTGTACGGACTATATTTATAAAAAAAAAACGTACCAGTTTCAATTCACCATCTGCATCCAAAAAGATTTCTTTTCTATTAAGAAAAACTAACAAAAAGTTTAACTACATGTTGCAAATCTTAAAGTGTTTGAAAAGAGGATTCAATCAAAAGTCAATACGTGACAAAATGAAAAGTGAAAAATCAATAATGCTTAAAAAACTATATATCAATTTCTAGGTATATGGCCATTGAAAAGTATTTTTTGTTATACAAAGCCGTCGGAAAAAAGTAAATAGCGTGCGCATAAAATTTTAAACGGAAAAAATGTCTACATTTAAAGGTATACTTATATCAGACGACAGTGTAAGTGTGATGATATTAAACTTTAATACAATTTAAACAGAAATTTATGTTTATTTATACCTTTCATTAAGCATATAAAAATACAAAATTGAGAGGATTGACAACAAATCAATTTTTTTTTTTTATAGAATTTAATTTTCATGAATTTACTGACGCAAGTGTGATTGAACAATGCGTCGGTATAATTGTTCGAAACTTTTAAATAGTGAAAGAAAAAAATCAGTAAAATTTTTAAGTTTCTCATGTTGAAAATATGGTTTAAGAAAAACGTTTTTTAAATTCTACCGTAAAGAACTGAATAAGTATTTTTATGCTGTATTCTAAATTTTATGAAAAGAGATTTGTGCTATCTACTGAATTAATTACCAATCAGATGGTTCGGTTGTTGTAACTAAAATTTTCACTTGTGACTACCTAAATTAAAATATCCACTGTGGACCGTATTTAAATTACACTCAAATCCTAAAGTACTTCCTCAGCAGAGCTTGTTTCCAAGTATAACAGTTTCGTTCAAATGGCACCCAACACAGAACAATACATTTTGATGTATTATGTTTCCGTCGGAAGGTTATGTTTATTCAATATTGCTTCTTAGAGTAGATCCAAAACTTCTATTTAAACACAAACTAAGTAGTTTGGAATATTAGAAAACAGCGAATGTGATATCAAATCATGAATTGCAAAACAATAGTGCACAATAAAAAGCATCACAAATAAAGCAATATTTTTTTTCTGTCTCGAATTAAAAAGTAACTTAACGCAATTTTCACAAAAAAAAAAATTAATTTTTCAATAGAAAAATTCAATTGTTTCAATTAAATTGGAGTAAAGGTGTAGGAAATATGGCAGTTCAAAGTTTTTTTTTATATCACTTAATGAACCCTTAATCATAATTAAACTGTGGTATCTTCTTAATTTTTACTTCATTGTTTTTGAAAAAAAAAAAAAAATATTTTATAGTGCAACGAAAAATTTAAAACAGTCTTATTTCTTTAATAATCGCTAATTCATGTTAATATCGCGGTATTAAAGGAACTTCGAAATGGGACATATTCTGAACCCTTACTCCGATTTTATTGAAATAAAACTTCTTTTATAGTGAAAATAGAGTAATTCACAAATTTTCAACGTACTTACAGAATAAAATTAATATAAAGAATATAAAATTAATATAAAGAGTTTTTGAAAATTATTTTATTTGAAAGTGGGATTAAGAAGCTTTAAAATCCTATATTTATTTTTACGAAGGACAGGCTAACTGAAGTTAATTAAATTAAGTTAACAATAAGTTAACAGATTCTTTATCTGACTTGTTAAGTGTTAAACTAAATTTAGACTTTCCTAAACTCTTTTTGAATAACGAGTTATTATAAGTATTATTAAGAGATGGCGCACAATGCCATATTGCATAATAATAATTTGTTATCATTCTGGCGGAAAGTCATATTTATTACTCTTCTGCTCATATCTAACATCGTGATTCAGTTATAACTTATCCAAATATAAAAAACCGATGTTGGACGTCAGTTGTTATGCTAACAAGAAAGGTTTGCCCTGGGGGGTAGCTTAGATTTTAATGAAATTTTCATTTGGAGATTAAAAATATCGGTTTATTTTCTTCAGTTTTTATTTACAAAAATTATGTAATCCCTCTTGTTTACCCCTTCAATATAAATTTGGGCCACAAATTCATTAACCCTTTAATGCTCTAATTTTTGTTTAACATATTTGTCTCACAACCCAATGTGTTGCCAATTGAATGGTTGGGTTGTGGTAAACCGATTTTTCGGCTGTGTCGACAGATCATTTGAGACAACAGAAATTTGTCTGCGGTCTTTTCAACAAAAATTCTGTAGTTACAAGTAAAGCATTAGAAGGCTGTAACTGAGCCATTCAATTGGCAATAAATTCAGGTAAATCTATGGAGTTCAAACTATTTATTTGCAACTAAGAATTAACATCACAGAATTAAAATTCATATGTGATAGGGTAGAGGGGGGATCCTTCGCCAGTGGGGCACATACACTAATCCCATTTTTTTCCGATGTTAAGGGAGATAAAAAATTGGGAAAAAATATATTTTGTGTATTTTTCAATTACCTTTCCTTGACATCCACTTTGACGACTTAAGATCACATGTGGTCGCAGACAGACGTGTTTTTGTGTTTTTTTGGGGTGCCAAAAAAATAATTGAAAGCAACTACATTTTGGAATAACTTCCTCAAATCATGTGATAAAAAAATAATTTATCATTATGTTAGACCTATGATCATACGCCTTCAAATAATAATAATTTGATTTTAATAAATGCTTAAAAAGTGTGAAAAATATTAATTTTATGTTAGTGCCTGTCTCTGGGGCACAATCACCAGATGGCCCCTGGAGCTTCGAAGAGTTGGTGCATCCCTGCCTTAAATGCTCTATTAGATTTTTCTATATGTTTAAAATATGTTAAGTAGTAAATTAGAACAATCGTGTTCCTTCTTAAATTTATATTAATTATTAAGTTTTTTATAATTTTGAAGAATCATTATATTATACTTTTAAATTATTTTTATCTTAATGTAGTGAAGATTTATTGATTAAAAAGAACCACATATCTTAAAGAACTAATCCTAAGTTATTTATTTCAGTCATTAAAAGATTGGCTTTGTCGTATTAACAATTTTTTTTTGTTGAAATTGTATCTAGCTCTTTTGGCGAATAACCCCCAAGTTTGGGGCAGTTACGCCGATTTGGGTTACTTTGAAAATCATTAAAAAAGTAATAGAAAATGAGCACACAATTATAATAAAAATCATAGAAATTAAAGCCAAGATATGTAGATCTTCAATTTGAAAGTAATTTTTAAAAAATAATTAGGCGTTAAGAAATGACAGTGCGTTGAAAAAAAAGTGGCGAAGGATCCCCCCTCTACCCTACACTTTATGGTCTGATATCTGAAACAATATGTAATTTTCGTAATCTCTTTGTGTAGATTTGGTACCAGATTTTAGCCATTTGAGCAGGTTTCAATGATATCAAAATGAAAATGGCTAAAGACATTTGTTTTAAAGGAACTACTTGTACCACGTAAAAAAAAAAAACAATTTTATAGGTACTCGTGTATAAATGATTAGATATGATCAGATCTGGTTAGATCTAATTGAATCTAATTCGATCTGGTGCCAAGATACACTTTATTGCTAAAACTGATCAGATCTTCTGCGAGATCAGTTCTTATGCGTAGGGATCTGGAAAATTTGATGATTTTTTTGAGCGACATGAGCAGATCTGGTCATACAGCATTACATTTGGTTTCAGGTCTGTTCATATCTGAAAGCACATGCCAAATTTCGTAATCTCTGTGTCTACATTTGGTACCAGATCTATACCCGCTGAAAAAATGATTTTATAGCCACCTATGTTAAAATATCAGACATAATCAGATCTCAGTAGGTCTGATTAAATCTAGAAATTGGGGTAAATTGGCGCAGATTCAATTTCATCTGAACTTGCTATATCTTATCGATAAAACAAAAACTTTAAACTTAATTTTAAAAAATTATATCTCCGCACCCAGAAAACAGATTCAGTTCTGATAACCGCATTTGTAGCCAATCGCATGGTTCGGTTGTGGTAGCCGAATTTTTCAGTTGTGGCAACAGAAAATGAATTGAGACAGCACTAATTTGACTGACGCAACGGAATTTCAGTTGTACCAAGAATAATTCGGTAGCCGCAACCGAAAAATTAAATTTGCTGCAACTGAACCATTCGATTGGCAACAAATGGGGTTGTCAGCACCGAATCGGTTTTCTGGGTGCGCCAATTTTAGAAAATAATTTTTAAATTACAGTTTACAACAAATACATTGTACTACCAATCAGCGTTGCTAAAATTAGCAAAATATACCGCAGACCTTAAAATAGTTAAACTTCCCATAATAGCAGCAAAATTTTCGGTGGCCTTACAGACTTTTTTGGTTGTGTATATAATATAGTCTTTTTACCTAGTAATTCGTTTACCAAAATTTGTATATACATTTATTTACGTGGTTTTGAAAATGCCTCAAATGAATCTAATACCAAATCTCGACAAATAAATTACGAAATTTAGCATATTTTTTGAGATACGATAACAAGTTCTGCTTATATTTTGCCTTAAATATCACATAGTTTTCCAGATTCCGTTAGATATGAACAGACCTGGCACTAGATCTAGATTTAGATTAAGCCATAAAAAGTAGCATATATGATATATCTTATCATATATTAGATTTAATCGTACCCAATTGGACCTTAACAGAACTATGATTAAGTAGATATAATATTTTTTACACGGGCTCCTATGAGTTTTTTAATTATAGTCTAAAGTTTTTGTTTTATAATAGACTATTGTGAAAATTTCTAATACTGCAAATAAAATAAGTTCTTTTGTCAAACGGAAATTAATAAAATTTCGAAAAAAGCTGATTTTTAGAGGTTTTACATATTTTAGTGTATAAAATGTAGAAAATATGAGGAATATACAGAAATATGCGAATTCAAAAGTTATATTGTCAACAAAAATCTTGGAAAATGTTTTTAGATACGAAATGAGACAAAAAATTTGTCTACTGTTTGATGTAATATAAAATTATATCCAAAAGGCGACTGACAAATTTTCTAGTGTGACCCTGAATGGGGTATTTATAATTCTACACTGAGAGAATTATCATCACTTCAGTAATGAACTTCTTCATAGTTACAATGAAAATTGTCACTGGAACTCGTCCATTGAAACTTTTCCTAGAATCTATGAAACAGGTTTCATTAAAGTCAATGTTTATGAAAAGTTAATAAAATTAATGAAACTCTTCATAAAATTAATAGGCCACTCGTCCAATGAATAAATCATTCAGCCAATGAAGAGCTTCATAAAATCTATGAAGCAATTTCATTTACTATTATTTATTATAGTTGGTTGTTGTCGTTGCTAAGCTGAAGTGGATAAATAAAAAGTACTTAGCAAATGCAAAAGGCGTAATGAAATCGTAGCATATTTTACGGATGTACAAAATATATCTAAAGAAAGAATTCATTAAATTAAAAAGTTTCATAAAAAAAAGTTTCGAAAAAATTAATATGATTTATAGAAAAATTTCATAGTCCAAAATTAATAATAAAAAATTAATTTAAAAAAAAAAATAAAAATTGTAAAAGATTATTCTCTCAGGAAATGACGATATTTTATAAAAAAAATTTAAAAAGTAAATACTATTAAACAATTTCATATATATAAAGAACATTTTCATTAAATTTATGGAGATCTAATTTATGAAATTCAATGAATTTTTTAATGAAATTATGAAATTTTATGAAAGAAAAGTTATGAAAAATTTCATAACATTAATTAAATATTATATATATAATGAAATTCTTCATTGGTTCTACGAAAAAAATTCTATGAAATTATATCATTAATATCATAAAGGATAATTATCTCGGTGTATCCAAAACGAAATCGTGTTTTTTTTTGAAAAATTATATCATATAAAAACATATATCATTTTGGATTATGTACTAAATAGGTATATATAACGTCATATAAAATTGGATTATCTGTATCTAATTGTAAATGCAATATACAATTACATACATATATGTATGTATAACTAAATATGACATCATAACATCCCAGTCAGAAAAATACAAACGGGAAAGCGGTGGCAAAGCACTTTAACAGGTGGTACAAGTATTGGCAAAAAGTGCTTTCCCATTCCCAAAATGATAACATCATTAGACAAAAGGACCGGCTGTTCAAAAAGCGCCGGAAAAGCACTGGGGGAACAAAATTTTTAAACGTTGGCAAAACGCTGGCAAAACCAATAAATAGGTGGTCTGGAAATATATTTTCCAAAATAAAATTAAAAAAAAGTTCATATGTATTTTTTTGACCCTGCCGTGATTTGATCCCAGGCCGTCAGATTGGCAGACGATTGCTCTACCCACTGAGCTAACGAGACACATAATATTTAATGGCTAAACACATAAATGAGTGATAATAGCTGGACAACTACTGGCTCTGCCAAAATGCTAGTACTGGCAAACAATTTTTAGTAACTAGTATGCCAGTGTTTGGAGGGCAAAAAAAAAAGTTGGTCTTGAAGGAGCTTTCCCACAAACAAAAAAATTGAATTTATAAAACAAAACAAATTTTAAATTAAAAAAAATCCCAAAAAATTTTTTTGCTTGCAACCGGATTTGAACTCGGAACCTTCCGACTACAAACATTTTTTAACGAAGCGTCAGCATTTTTATAAAATCATTGGTTGTCCAGTGAATTGATTTTTGTACGCCTGGTAGCATTGACTAGGTAGCACTGGATAACCACTGGTTGCAAACCTTGGCATATCACTCTAAGCCAATTCTTTGCCAGTGGTTTTTTTTATAAACCACCGAAATTTTTGTAAAAAAAATACTGGTAAAACGCTTTTCGCAAACGCTGGCAAAGCGTCCCAAATGAGTGTTCTGCCAGTCATTTATTTTTAATACCATGGTTACCCAGTGGTATGCCAGTGCTTGATTTTTTGTACCACTGGCGATTTCTGACTGGGATATTACAACTTTTTGAGAAAGAAAATATTATATATGGATACATATAATTATGACCGGTTATATACACTGGTGTACAAAAACATGTATATATATATAAAATTATATATTCGCAGTGAAAAATGCTTATATTCGCTCAAATATGTTCGTATATGGTTTATGTATGGACACATATGAACAAATATGGATTTTTTATGAACATATATGGATTTTATGGACATATATGGAAGTATATGTGATTCCATATATGGAAAAAGATTTCATACACAGACATATATGGAGGCATCTGCTATTTCATATATGGAAAAGGCACTCATATATGGACAAATATGGAAGTATATGTTATTCAAATTATTCAAAAGTGACTTGTATATGAACATATTTGGAAGAATACATTTTTCCATATGTGTAAGAGGAACCCATATTTGGATAAATTTGAAATTATATTTTATGTCATGAATAAAAAAAGGAACATATGTAGCGCCTAATTTGAATGTCATACATAAATTTATATCTATAGTACAACCTTATAATAAAGGACAGCAACGTTCGCAAGTATGCGCATATATTTAATAAATGTATATGTTCATATATGTCCATATACTTAGGTGTTACCTCATTTTTCGGATCCATACATATATAAATGTTTATATATGGACATTTTTCACCGGCTTATTATATACAAAAGTTTTTACTCGGGTAATTAATTGTTCAGCAAAATTGTTTAGCTGATTTTAATAGCCCATGTGAAAATCGAAATATAAATGAACATACATGATCCTACCTAGAATTGTATATGATCATGCATGGGCATACGTGATCATATACGTCCATGCATAATTCAATGTATGACCATACATGCTCTCATATATAAAACATATATGAGCATATATGATCATATATGAAAGTGCCGTCATATACCCTCAGATTTCGGATCTGCAGATATGTGGATCATGTATGGTCATGCATTGAGCTATACATGGATGTATATTAGGGTTATGATTTTTTGATTTTTTTTGCAAATATCAAATTTTACGTGCCATAGCCAAAAAGGCCGTACAAAAATATTAAGAAACGCAATCTTACTTTTTGCTGCTGTCAAAAAAGTTCTTGCACCAAAAGGGTTGAAATTTGGTCTATATGGTTTTAGTTTAATTAAAATATTTCTCCGAAGTTTTAAACAAATGAGACTCAAACGATGCTTATTAAAAGCTTTTTACGGTAAAATTTAGGAAACCTTTTAGGATACATTTTTTGTCGTTTACAATGATTTTTGTAATAATTCATTATATTAATTAAACAAATTCCGCGAGCAAAAATTATTTTTAGAAATTGCATTTGGTGACCCGCAAACACGATTTTTATTATTAATTTAGTATTGCCTATCACGTGGCGATAGGTAAAATTTTTGTTAAAAATGAGTCATACCAAATGAGTCATGAGGGCAACCAAAAAAAAGCTCTAAAAGCAATGTTTTAAGCTCTTAAAAAAAGCTCGAAAAAACAGTAAAATAAGCAGTTAAAATGCAAAAATAAGCCCTTAAACTTCATCACTCCTTCATTAAAATCCTCATAAAATTTAAATTTTTTATTTAATACAATGCTACATTCCTTGGAACTTCAGGAATCAGACAAAGTTGTGACATTCTTAAATTTATTTTCATCGGGAAATGCATTAAAGAATTAAATGTGCTAAAATCATTCTTGCCTAAGGAAATCGTCATTGTCATATTTTTACTATTAGAATTCAGGTTGGAAAAATAAAAAGTTTATTTTAACAAGAGATTTTTTAATTTAAAATAAATTAAAAAAAACAAATTTTAAATAAAAAAATTTATGTCGACTTAAAATAATTTTAAAAACGAGTAAAAAGGTTAAAGTCGGGCATGCCGACTATACAATACCCTACACCAGTCTGGGTTAAAGCCAACTAATGTTTGGATCCGAAATTCAAATGGGTTAAAATGGGGCTTGTGTCAAAATTTTCTATAATGTGAGTCAGCGCACCAAATTTCATTAAAATATCTTAATATTTGCGACTTGCAGTTTGTAACCAAACCAATTTTGGGGGGACTCTTATATGGGTACTAGGTCTAAACATGGACCGATGTTCACCAAAATCAACAAGCTTCGTCCTTGGGCTGATATAGGTCGGTGTACCAAATTTCATCAAAATATTTTAATATTTGCGACCTGCAACGTATAAACAATATAATTTTGGGGGGACCCTTATATGGGCACTAGGTCTAAACATGGACCGACGTTCAACCAATATCAATAGGCTTCGTCCTTGGGCCGACATAAGTCGGTGTACCAAGTTTCATCAAAATATCTTAATATTTGCGACCTGAAGAGTGCGCACAAGAATGCATGGACAGACAGACGGACGGACGGACAGACAGACGGACATCGTTAAATCGAAATAAAAAAATTCTGAGCCGATCGGTATACTATAAGGTGGGTCTAGGACCAATATTTTTTGGTGTTACAAACATCAGCACAAACTTATAATACCCTGACCACATAGTGGTGTAGGGTATAATAAGCAAAAAAAAGCTCTAACAAATATAGCTTAAAATTCTTATATTTTTAAGATCAGAACTTGTATTTAATCTAAACTGTTCTATCTCTTCAAATAAAAAAGATGGCCTGGTTTCTTTTTGGTTGGCCTAGTCATAACCCTTATGTACATATATAACCATGTGTGACCAGGCATGATCATATACAAGTCTATGTATGATAATGTATGCTCATATATGCTTCCTTCACATGGAAGGGTAGGTAAATTGTTAATTTCTATTAACTAACGTGTACACTGCAATTTCGTTTAAAATTAACTGATATTTTAGTTATTTTAACTAATTGCAGTTATCTTGCTAACCTCAAAAATAATAAAGAAATCAAGAAACGGTTTGGTGGGATTTCGAATGCTGCAAAAACAAAAATATTAAAAATCTACTCATGTCTAACATAATTTACGTATTTCACTCAATCTTTATTGGACATTTATGTTAAAATAATGTTGCTAACTTGTAAACATATCACAAAAATTTCCAAACTATATATTTGTTGCGAGTAAAGAAGTAAATTACCATTGTAATCAAATTTTTATTGACTTGACCAAACCACCAAACAAACAAAAACAAAAACTTCATTATTCATGTTTAAATTGTTCTTTGTTTGTTTTTATTATTATAGTTTAGTGTTAAATTTATGGGTGATCTCTTAAAAATAGAAACATAAATGTGAATGAATGTTACAATTAACTAAAAGAGTAGAAACAAACAAAAACAAAACATTAAAAATACTTAAAACATAAAAATTAAAAAGCCACTAACAATAAATGTTTAGACGGTTGGTACTCGTAATGCAATCAATGAAATAAATTTAAACTCAGATATTAACACTGTTGCCGCAGTGTTAATGTTCTGGTTCAGGCAAACCATACATAAATCACATTTGAATACTACATATAGATTTTTAAAATTAGAAGAAAAACTTTTAGTCATAAATACACCTGATCTAGAAAAAAAAACACAGAGAAATAAAAGTAAAATTAAACTTAAATTACTTTTTGGAGCAAGTTATCGTATTAAAGCATCTTTGTTTTAAAGTCGTACGACTTTAATTTCAAACAAAAAAATTTTAAGTGATGTTAGCCGCGCGACTCACACTTGGCCACCATACTCAACCAAAAACATAACCTTTTTTTAAGTACTTAAACGCAATAATGTAGATTATGGAAGAAGAAGTTGAGAGTAGAAAAAAGTAACATTTATTATACGTTCAAATATAAGTTTGTTGGTTAGGTCGACAACAAAAAAAAAAAAAATCCACAAAAAGAAGAAAAAAAATATCAGATTACAACAGAAAAATAGCTTAAAATTTATGACCTCCAGCATGAAAAATCCAGAAAAGTTGTTAATAAAAAAAAAGAAAGTATATGTAGTATATATAAAAGAGAAGAATATTTAATATGAGTATATACTATAAAACATACCAACAATGTAAAAAAAAAAGAATTAAACTTACAAAAAAGTGTGAGTGCTATAATATAAAAATGCATATGTATATCAGTATAAAACTGTTTGGACGAAAGTTGTTACAAATGTCCATAAAAAGCAATACTTGAACAAATGTCAAATCAAGTTTATTATGTGGCAGAACAGACCAAAATACTCGTATAACATGATCCCACAGACTTTGAACGACCGACCCTTTTACGTGTGGAATATGTAAAAAGTTCTGACCTAACCAAAAATCCACAACAGTGCGTTTGTGTTGTACTCGTATGTTGTTTAAATGGACGGACGGACGGACGAACGGACGGATAGATGATAGTGATGGTTGCTGTTACTGTGTTGAAGACGACATATGGTAAATGTGTCCCTAACAACAATAGCCCATTTTTGCAAATAGGCGATATAGGCCATAAAGTTATCCTGAAATTATAGATTGTTTGATAAAGATTAGATTTTAGAAACAAAATAAAATTGACAGTTTAGTTGGTTTGAGGTTAAGAAGAAGTTTAAACCTTTTTCTCTAAAAAAATATAAACACATTAATTTTCAAATCAGACTAGGTCTAGTTTCTGACTTTCTATGGACAGGCCTCATCAGTGATTTTCCATTAAATTGTATTATTGTTTATATTTTATTGTCAGTTAGTTTTTATGTGATCATTTTTTAATTGCCCGTCGGCTGCAGGAATCGAACATGTACCTATTCCTAGATTACAAACGTAAATATACCAAAGTGCGACCGCTTAGCCATCTCACCCAGGTAAGGCCTTGAATGTAATGTATTTAATTAATAGTTTCTTTTCATCAAAACATATGGAGGTTTTTATTCAAAAATCGTGAATCGTCATTTGTAAAATTTTGACTAAAAAAATCACGCAAAATCGTCACATCTGGCACCATTGGTTTGCTATTGTAACCCGTTATTTACTCGTTTTTTAGTGTTCATTAGGGATGCCAAACGGGAAATCCCAAATCCCGAATCCCGAAATACCGGGATTTTCGGGATTGGCAAAATCCCGAATCCCGAGATTATTTCTCAATTCTTATTTATTACTATTAATATGAACGCAAATAAACAAAGAGAGCAATTTTAGTTTACCGACGTTTTTCCTTGAATTTTCTCATATTTACAAGAAATTGATGCCAAGATATTGGTAAAATTAGAAATTAAGTAGATTATTGGAGTAAAATATGCAAAGACTTTGCAAAATAATTTTATAATTTGGTAAAAATTATTAAGTTTTTGAGTAGTTCATGCGAAAAATCAATTTTGTTTGTTATTTTACCAGTTTATTCTTCCAAACGAAATTCGACTTCTGAAACCTAATTTTGACTGGGACTGTAAGTTTGAGTTATTCCTTGAAAATATTTGATAACGATAACCAAATAACTTTGTTGCTGTAATTACACGATGCAGTGGGCAAGGTTGTCGCAACAATCTGTTTTAAAATCTGCTTACAAAATACAGTGCGCAATTGTACTTAAGTGCAGGCCTTCAGAAAAATACGACGGGGAAAGCGATGGTAAGGTACTTTAACAGGTGGTACAAGTACTGGCAAAAATTGCTTTTCCATTCCCAAAATGATAACGTCATTAGACAAAAAGACCGGCTGTTTAAAAAGCGCCGGAAAAGTACTGGAGAAACAAAATTTTTAACTTTTGCAAAACGCTGGCAAAACCAATAAATACACCGAAAAAATTGTTTCCCAAATATTAGGTCATTTGAACTAAATTTAAAGAAATTTGGGAATGATTTGGCTCCAAGGAAATTTTAACTTAAATCGAGTATACAATTTTCTTAAAAAAAAGTTAAAACAATTAACTTAAATTAAGTACATTTTTTCTGAGATTTAGTAAATACTGTTTTAATTTTTCTGAAAATTTTATTAAAATTTAGTATGTATTTTACTTAAATTTAGTATAAACTTGTTCTTAAATTTAGTATACATGTCTTAAAATCAAGTCAATTGTTCTTAAATTTAAAGATGCTTTGAACTTGTGCTAATGCAGAATAAACTTATTTTTAGTTCATATGTTATGCTCGTATTAAGAATATCCAAAAAAACCATGCAAAAAATTGCAGGTATTATTTATTAATTTTTAATTCTCATTAGGTATAAATATTCAAATATATAAGTATTTTAGTTTCACTACCAAAAATCTAAGTAATCAATTTCATATATTTTTTTTACGAAAGTATTGACGAAAATAATTTTAATATTTTTTTCGTTAATATAAATTTGTGTGAAATTTATTACTTAAATTTTCTTCACAACACTAAAATACTTATATGTATAATACAAACTACAAACCAAATAAGAATTCCATAGGTTATAAAATATTTTCAGGAATAAGAAAGAAAATCTTTACTAGAATTTAAGAAGTTTATACTTGGTTTAAAGAAGTTAAAATGTTTAAACTAAATTTAAGGAAGTTCATTATTTGAATTTAGTTTTTCATACAATTTTAAATTTCATAATTTTTAGTTCAACCAAATTCTTAACATTTAAGATTTTTAACTAAAAATAAATAATTTTTTTCAAATACCGGGATCCCGAAAAAGCCCGTAGTCCCGAAAATCCCGGGATCGGAATTGTCAAAATCCCGAATCCCGGGATTTTCAAATATCACTCCCGATTGGCATCCCTAGTGTTCATATCTTAATGTATTGTTGTCATCCTTATTTACTTTTCGTTAGAGATTAATCAGAACTGGGTCGACAACGACAACGAGAATTGCTTTTTCATATATTTTGTATGGGAAGCAAAATATCGCCATGTCGTCCGGCGATTTGTCGTCGTAATATAATCTATTCTATTTTCATGCCGACACACTAACACGCACTCAAAATATTTGTCAAATTGTTACCATATTTTTAACTTATTAATGGTTGCCATTAGAACACAGTTGTAGAAATTCGTATTAGAGTTTCAAAAATTCATACTTTGGTTACAAAAAGTTTATTTTTTTGACAGCAGAAATATAATTGAAAATAAAAATACATAATTTAGCCCAAAAAAGCAAAATTAAGGTGCCTATTTCTACTTGTGACTCATTGTGACCGTCTTAAGCCTATTTTTAAGACTGAGAGTCACAACTTTTCATACAAAACAACAATAAAATTCAAAAAATTCAAATTTTATTTGTCAATGTTATGATTGTATCGATAACAGGCCTTAATTTTTTTGAAGTTTTCAAACAAAAATTTTAATAAATATAATTTATTAAGACTTTGCAACAACAAATACATGGGGAATACAGTCATAACTAAGAGTCACAGACTTTTCGTAGGAATAGGCACCTAAATATAATAAAATGTAAAACAATAAGAATTAATGCAAAACCAATTGAATTTATTAAGAATTGTGGTTAAACAAATACAACCATATTTTTGTTTTGCTTTCCTGTTTTTTTAAACGTCAAAAAATGTCGACGGTCGATTGTCGCTGAATTTAAATTAATCGCGACGACTTTGCTCTCGTCGGTCGACAATCGACAAAGTTGTGATTACTCTCTTAGTTATGTTATCTCTTTGTTTGTTATTGTTATTGCAAAAAGCAAACGACCTGAAGTAACTGTTAGGCCATCATGTTGTCTTGAACGTCGATTAAAACTTCTTGTGCTACCCTCTAGTAAACATCATATTAAGCCTGAGAATACATAACATATGTGAACTTCTCCGAGAAAAGGGACCTAGTGTGTGAAAATGAAGTTTTGAGAAGAACGCATTTAAAGTTAAATTAAAAATAAAATTTTAATGATTTTCTCATTTTTATCGAAACCAGTTTTTTGGCACACTAGGTCCCTTTTCTCGGAGAAGGTCACATATATCAAATTTCATGAAATTTGAAATACCTTTATCTGAACGTTTTTAAAATGTCTCTTTGAGAATTATGTAATAAAAAAATCTTACTCAGTTTTCACTAAAAAATGGCCCCTAAATCTGCAAATTAAAAAAAAATTAAAAACCCATGAGTCTAGTAATTGGAAACACTTCCCTGACCATAAAACTCACCTAGAGACGAAATATTGTTGTTGTTGATGCCCAAAATAAAAAAAGAATATGTATGTTAGTCCATAGGACGTTTCAAACATACACTCAAAAAAATAAGTTAGTAGAAAAATTAGTAAAACGTCTTGTATATCATGTGTACTAGTTTTCAGCAATTTTTTTTGTTGAAATTCCGTTTTCAGCAAAAAATTTAGTTATATTTTTTTAGCACTAAACTAATTTTGAACTAATGTTTTACTAATTTATTCTGCTGGACGACAACAAGATAGACAACATGTAGATGTCGCAGCTTGTCTGGAAACGGAAATGACAAAAAAAGAAAAACAACTCTACACTCATACAATAAAGTCCGTAAAAATAACAGAAAAAGTTACTAAAAATTAGTTAAAAGTGATGCTGCAAAAAAACTGCTAATATTAGCAGAATCAGTTTGCTAAATATTAATAAAATGAAAACAGCAAAAAAACTGTTAAATTTACAGAATTTTAGTAATATTTGAGCTAAATTTTTGTTAATTGCAAATAACAATTTAACTTGCTGAAATCAGCAAAAAAAAAAAATTGCTAAATAATAGTAAAATGAAAATAGCAAAAAAAACTGTTAAATCTACAAAATTTTTGCTAAAATTTTCTGAAATCAACAAAACTTTTTCCGATTACTAGTGGACTGGAAAAAGGTAAAAAATGAGCAAATGAAATGAAAATTAATAAATAAAAAATTAATTTGTATTTAAAAACATACTTGGGACCAGTTTATTGAATGTGTCAATTAATTGAAATTTTTTCAATTGGCAATATTCAATGCCTAAATGCCCATTTATAATTGATGAAAGAAGTATTTGTTTTCGTGTTTTAATAAAAAAATAAATTAAGAAAAAAATTAAAAATTCGCGTATTTCTTATATTTTTTTTATATTACAATGCTTTTTCTTCAATTATGTGTACATTTCATTGCCATTGTTTTCATCAATGCAAATTGAAAGAATTTCATTGGCGTTGAATGGTGATGAAATTTGTTGGCATTGACATTGAGATAAAGTAATGTCAATTATATTTCAATGCCAATGAAAATTTCCCAAAAATGAGTGGTAATATTTATAGACAATAATATGTTAACCATAACTACCCAGTCAGAAATCGCCAGTGGTACAAAAAATCAAGCACTGGCATACCACTGGGTAACCACGGTGTTAAAAATAAATGACTGGCAGAACACTCATTTGGGACGCTTTGCCAGCGTTTGCAAAAAGCGTTTTGCCAGTATTTGTTTTACAAAAATTTCGGGGGTTTATAAAAAAAAACCACTGGCATAGAATTGGCTTAAAGTGATATGCCAGGGTTTGCAACCAGTGGTTATCCAGTGCTACCTAGCCAATGCTACCAGTGGTATAAAAATCAATTCACTGGTAGACCAACGCTTTTATACAAATGCTGACGCTTTGTTAAAAAAAGGTTTGTAGTCAGAAGGTTTCGAGTTCAAATCCGGTTGCAAGGAAAAATTTTTTTTTGATTTTTTTTAATTTAAAATTTTTTTTGTTTTATAAAATCAATTTTTTGTTTGTGGGAAAGCTCTTTCAAGACCAACTTTTCTTTTGCCCTCCCAACGTTGGCATATTAGTACTGGGAAAGCACTTTTTGGCAGTACTTGTACCACCGCTTTCCCGTTTGTATTTTTCTGATTGGGAAAATGTATTTCAGATACCCCTCTTTTGATTTTCATTGTTTGCTGATCGGATATGTACTTCCATTTCAATTTAGCTTTTTGCATTATTTTTGGCGAGTTAAAAATATGCAGTAATTTTTATGAGTCATTTAACATTCTGTTTATAAGCGCTCCAAAATTGGTGGTTTAGGTTACAAAAATTTCAGCAAAATACTGTAAAGTTAGCAAATTTATTGTTAAAAATTAGTAACTAAATTCAGCGGAAAAAAAAATAGCAAAAAAATTTGTAAGTTAGTAATGTGGAGGTAGCAAAAAAATTAACTAAAAATTAAATTTTAACTAAAAATTAGTTAAAAATTTGTTAAGTTGAAGTACTAACAGTTTTACTAACTTTTCTACAAACTTTTTTCTATGAGTGTACACATATTCTGTATTTAAATTTTCAGTAAATAAATTAACTAAAGTAAAATTTCGCTACAAGGTGTTTGAGTTTTTTTCAGTCTACTAATATTCAGCAAAAAGTTTAGTGATTTTAGCAAGGTTTTTTTTTTCATTTGCAATCGAATAAATGTTAGCAAAACTTTTGCTGAAGATTACTATTTTTTTGGTAAAAATCAGCTCGCTGATTTTCAGCAAACTTTTTTGCAAGCACGCTCCTGACTAAAAATTTGCTGACACAGCAACATTTTTTGCTGACTTTACTGACTTTTTTTTGAGTGTATTTCAGTATCTACGTGTATACTCTTACGTATGAGGTTTTCCACACCAACTGTCTATCTAAAAAAGAAGTATACTGAACCAAAAATTGCGGTGAAATCAAATAAAATTCATAACATAAAAGTACCCATTGGTTTCTATTTATATGTATGTACGTTTGTGTATTCGTTGTCAATAACATTTGTAAAAACAACGGGATTTATCCCAAACAAAAAAAAATATCTTCCATGAGACTTAGCCGTGGTATGCTTCTGTTCAACTAGAATTTTAATTTTTGCATTAAAAAATACAAAAATTGTTAGAATTTCAGTTATATTTGAGATAATTTTTAGTTAATAGAAAATAACAACTTAACCTGCTAAAATCAGCAACAAATTTTGCTAAATAATTAGTAGACTAAAAAACCACAAAGAAATTTAAAAGTTTTTTTTTGATTTTATTTTAATGCAAATAAAAATTTAGCCTTCTAAAATCAGCAGTTTACTATTTTTTTTACCAAGTATTTCTGTTGATTTTAGCTGAATAGACTGCTACTTGCATTCCACTAAATTTAACTTAAAAATAACAAAAATTTTATAGATATAACAGTTTGATTTTGCTATTTTCAATCTACTAATATTTAGCAAAATTTTCTGCAATATAATTTGTCATTTTCAGTTAACTCAAATATAACTAAAATTCTGTAAATTCAACAGTTCTTTTAAATTCTGTAAATTTAACAGTTTTTATCGGAATATATATTAATTGCATTAAAGGAATTAAATATGCTAAAATCCCAAACGTATTTTACAAATTGTGAAAAATAATCTATTGGAGGCATGTCCCTATCCGGATTTGATTCTTGCCTAAGGAAATCGTCAGGGGACTATCTTTTTAGAATTTCTCGAAATATTTGTTAAGTTAAATTACAAACTCAATGAGAATTTCTTGTTCTCGTCTAGGAGCGTTATTAAACACTCCAAATATCAAAGAAAAAACAAAAACAACAACAAAGAATTTAACATAATTTGCTTTGTCATGTTCTTATTTCACTAGTATTTAGTAACAAAATCTGCAAATTTTAGCAGGTTTTTCCACAATATAATTTTTAACTTATTTTTAGTAGCTTTTTCTGCTACTTTTACAGTTTAATTTCTTTTAGTGTAGGGAAAGCCTCATTTGTAAACATTATAAAATGTTTGTATTATATATGTTGTTGTGGTTGTTTCATAAAATATAAAATGATGTCAGGACAGGCATCATTTTGAAAATTTCCACACTTGCTTTAAAAAAGCAAAAAAAAAAAGAATAATGAATCCAGAGAATCAGAGAAAATGACCTCAGCTGTTGTTGTCCATTACTCTACATAATGTTGCTGCTGCTGTTGTGGATGTTGATATTGTTGTTGTTACCTAACTTGCTGTTGTTGTTGTTGTTGCTATTGTTGTGGTCATTTATGGTGCGGGTGAGCTTTAAAACCAAACACTGCACAACCAAAGACCCATTGAAACACATCACTATAAAACATTCAACATTTACACATACATAAAACCGTATACTTTTACTGTGTTTGTAATATGTTTACAGCAGCCGCATCGACAACAATAAATGCCAAAAGCAACAACATATTGTTTTAGTAGTAAATCGTAAACATTTGCAACGACAATACAACAACAACAAATAAAAATTGCCGCCTCTTTAACCAAAAAATAAAGTTAGTTGCCAAACAAAAAAATATTACAAAACTTAAATTTCAACAACAACAACAACAATACAAAACTTTAAAATATTTAGATTTAGGCCCGAGTATTGTATGTGCAGTTATAATTTAACCAACAGTTACATGCAAATTTCGTATGGCAAACAACAACAAATGTATCAGTTAAAATCCCAGTAATTAACTAACGGTGCACTGTGAAACTGAGGCTTAAACGTTAAAGCAACCATAGAATTATTTTTTGGTTTAAAATCGTAAATTTTATAGATTTTTGTTTAAAGATTGACTTAAATAACGCATAAATTTTTAAGTAAAAACAAACCACAAATATTTCTGCATAAACTTCAACTGGGTTTTTCTTCCCGATACCAACATACATATATTGTTTATTTTTGTTTTGTGTTGTTGCACATTTGCAACTGTGCAACATTTTTGACAGTTGAGTTGAAAAATGGCGCATATGTCAAATTGATACAATGGCCGTAAACATGTCTAACTGACAAAACAGCATACAACAACACAAACTTTAACAACACGAGTCGAAAGGATGAGTAGTAGTAGTAGTCGTGGTACAACATTCATATTGTGCATAACAACTGTCATAAAATATGACAATAAAGTAGCGCTTTTTTGTTGTTTGTTTCGCTGTTGTTGTTGAAAATTGACAGCATATTTTGGTGTGGAGCTCCATGAATGATTTTAATTTTTTTGTTTTGTGCCGTCGCACAGTGCTTTGATCCCATATAACGATTGGACAAAAATAGAAGGAGTGGAGACAGAGTCTTGAAATTTGGAACACTGACATAGACCCCTTTAGTTAAGAAAAATTTTAATTTTTGGAAATATCGGGCCAAGACACGCCCACCTCCCATGGCTCGTTAAATTTAAAAATATTATATTAGTTACATAAATGGACGTAAAATTACACATAAAACTGGAAACGTTTGTGTCAATTTTTATCAAAATCAAAGCAAGGACTCTTAGTCCTGCCATATATCCTTTATCTTAAAATCTTTATAAAACCTGCAAAAACTATCCGATTGCCATGAAATTAAGCACGTGAATAAATATAAGGTCAAGCCAAATTTGGGTCAAATCGCTTCATAAAAATGCCTCTCATAAAAAATGCGTTTTAAACGCTTAAAATGATTTTTTTAAAACAAAAAAAATTAAATAGGATTAAAATAGGATACCATGTGAATCCTCCATTTTAGGTATAGGGTATGTTCAGCGAACTTATGTAAAACACTACGAAGAATATTTTTGTGAAACATTTTAACCTTCTATCTCCTTAATTAAAGAGACTTTTTTGGCCCCCTTTTAAAAACGGACAAAAACGACCCGTAAGTTGAAGAGTTAGAGGGTTAAAATATTCCGCAAAAATATTTGTCATGAAATTCTACTATAGGTCTTTTAAGACATCACTATTGAAAATTTAACTTCAGTGCCAGTAATAGGTAAAAACTTAAAATGTGTTTAAGGGTTAATTTCGTACTTATTCAGAATTGGCGCTCAAATGTCCCACAAACCTAGAGTTTAGGGAGAAACTATGGGAATCTTCCATTTTAGGTATAGGATGTGTGCAGCGAACTTATGTAAAACACTACGAGGAACATTTTTGTGGAACATTTTAACCCTCTAACTCTTCAACTTACGGGTCGTTTTTGTCCCTTTTTAAAAAGGGGCCAACAAATTCCATTTCATTGAAGAGCTAGAGGGTTACAATGTTCCACAAAAATGTTCCTGGTAGTGTTTTTAGCGGTTCAAAATTTAAAAATAGATTTTGTGTTTTTTTATCAGCTGGTAATTTAATTAGAAAATGAAATATATGTAGCTTGTATTACGTGAATAAGATATAAAAAAGAGTCTTCAAAAAAAACATTTTTTTGTTATTTCTGTAAAAAAATTGGTAGATATATCTTTATAATATAATAAGTAAAGGTCTATTTCTAACAAAAAAAAATAATAATATGAAAATCAATTAATATAATTTTTTTTTTAATATATTATCAAACCAAAAATTAGGTATATTTAAGGATTTATTAATGAAATAGATGATGTGTTTTTGCCAAATTTTATACTTTTTTTAAAAAAATAATATCACCTAAATTTTTTGGAAAAAAATTATAACATTTTATTAAAATCTAAGAAAGTTGGAAACTTTTTCGTAACCCATAAAAGATGATATTACAAAAATACATTTTTTGAAACTTGGAAAATTTTTTTTTTTTTTTATAGTTAGTTTAAGAAAATGGTTCTTTTCTTTATTTTTTCTTATATAAAATTATAAGAACATAACAAAAAATTTAAATATTTTAAAATCAATTAACATAATTTTTTTTAAAATTCCATTTAACTTTTGATATTTTTAGGCTCCCAGCAAAAATTTTGTAAAAATTCAAAGATTAATTTGATATGTTAATTGTAGATTTTTTTACAATTTTATTATTTTTTATTGATTCAGGTTTATTCAAATATTTAAAAAAAAATTTTTTTTAAGATACCTCTAAAAATGAAAAATTACAAAGATACCGCTAAAAATGAATTTATACAAATTTTTTTTTTTAAATCCAAAAAAATTCATTGTTTTTCATTAAATTCTATGTTAAAAATTTAGCGACTTTAGCGACCTCTAGTGTAGACAGAATGAGTTATACCAGAAAGGATAATATTTACAATATTAAGTAATTTTAGTATATATACAAAGAAAAATATGTTCGTCGAAATCGGAGACACAATTTTTGTTTTATTTTTGTCTATGGGACAAAGCACTGTGCGTCGGTTGGTTTTTAGATAGTGTAGGTATTTTTGGCATATGTGTAGATTTTTAAGGTGTTATTGTCGTTGTTATAGTTCTTTCTGTTCTCATGGCTATTTGGTCATTTATGTTTGTAATAAGGCAGTGATAAATTATTAATTCGTTCTGGATTCATAAATTTCAAGAACTTAAGATAAAACTAAAATTGAAACAAAATTTTACAATTGGACTAACTTTGCTATAAATACTTTGAAAAAGGAAAGTATTTTCTGTTAACGTGTGAGTGATATTAATAAATAAAGTAAAAATATTACTCATACGAGCTACAACTAAAACAAAATACAGTCTGTAGCGTAGTCTTGAAAAATTAAATTTTCGAACAATTTTTGCAATGGACTACTCCAGTTAAACAAGAACTTTGTGCGTTTTGCTCAAAGAGATTCCGTTTGAAGGTTCCCTCAGATTTCAATGAACAAAATTTAAAAACTTTTCGTTCGAATCTTATCGGCCGAAATTAATATTGCGGGCATAAAAATAAGTTTAAACGAATAAAAAGGTTAAAGTCCGGCATGCCGACTATACAATACCCTACACCAGTCTGGGTAAAAGCCAACTAATGTTTGGATCCGAAATTCTAATGGGTTAAAATGGGGCTTGTGTCAAAATATTCTATAATGTGAGTCAGCGCACAAAATTTCATTAAAATATCTTAATATTTGCGATCTGCAGTTTGTAACCAAGCCAATTTTGGGGGACTATGGGCACTAGGTCTAAACATGGACCGACAGACGGACGGACAGACGGACAACTTTAAATCGAAATAAAAAAAAATTCTGAGCCGATCGGTATACTATAAGGTGGGTCTAGGACCAATATTTTTTGGTGTTACAAACATCAGCACAAACTTATAATACCCTGACCACATAGTGGTGTAGGGTATAATAAATAGATGTTACTATATTGCTAGATCTTTCAAAACAACAGAGTAGTATTTCGAAAAGCGAATTGTGGTAATTTTTTATTGTTGTTTTTGCTTAGATATCAAGCATGTTGAATGAAATCAAGAAATTCTCATTGAGATTGTAATTTAACCTAATACTTCATTGAGACTGAGCAAAAGCTATCTAGTTTAAGAAAATTATTTTTAAACAACTATTTGACAACTGTGGCTAAAATTGTTCCAGTGTCCTCGAAATTTCTGTTAATTTTTTTTAAACTTAAAGCTGCTTCAAACGAAACGTGCAACTGTAAAGCTTAGTGTAAAGCGATATTGATTTTTTTTGTCAATTTCAGTAATTTCTTTAGCTCAACGCATTTTGACCAACTTTGAGGACTTCTAAGGGACGATTAGAACCAGATAGATACCTATCGCCACATTACATTATTGTTGCCCCAATTTTCCACTTCAAATCACCTTTGGACATAAATAGTTGTCGGTGCATATGGGCAAGCATATTTGTCGGTGGTTGTCAAACGGTTAAAAGTGAACTTAAATTGTTTTAAATTGATTATTTTGCTTTCAATCAATGAAAAACAAAACGAACTTTATTCACATCTGCCCTTACCAATTAAATTGTTTTATTTTTCATAAGAAATGTAAGAAAATGTAAAATGTTTTCTATTTTTGGACTAATACCTTAAAAACTTTAGCACATTGTGAACACCGCTACTGTTAAAAGTAACTATATAATCGATTTGTATTTAGTTTTTTTTATAACTAGTTTTATCAAAAAAAAAAAACTGTAATTTCTCTATTTTTATATAAACATAACTTTTTCTCGAGAACTTTTCATTTACAAGGTTTCCTTTGTCTGATTGTAACTTTGTTAATGTCTTTAGGGAGCTTTTCGTGGTTTGTTTTTTATAAAAAAAATAAAAAAAAAAAAAAATATTTCTTTTGTTTCACAATTCCGTTGTTTTGTATATTTAACCTTATTTCGCATTTATTGGCTTTATATGCCATATTCAACTGGATTGTAAAAACTAAAACAAAAAAAAAACCAAAGTAAAAAACATTGACTCCTTTCTCTGATAAATTTACGTGTTTTCTTCACTGAACCAACCACCCACACTTTTTTGGGGCTTTTTATTCCATACCATTTTTGTTTTCCAACAAAAAGCCCCAAGGTATCATAGAGACAGAGGTTTTTTTCTACAAGTATAAATGTATTTTCTACCTTTAACTTCGACAGTTGGATTTAGTTTTTTGGTTTCTTCTTGCAACGAAATAGCAACAGCATCCATTTTCACGTTCATATAAGGATTTACTTATTCCCCCCGCCATACAACACTACCCCCAAAAGCGATTTTCATTTTTTGTTTGCCATGATGTGCTTTTTTGTTGTTATTATAAAGCCTTATACGCTTGGAGTAAATGTGTGAGTATCACCAGCCCCAGTTGTATATCCGTTAAAAATTGTGGTGGGTATAGAACAAAAAAAATATATAGAAATCATCTATATCCTTCTGCACAAATACTTGTTATATACATTTGTTGTATGTATATATAAACTTATGTTTGTTTGTAGAATTTTTTTTATACAAAAGATGTGTTTTTTTCTTCTTCTTGGATTCAAAAAAGGATCTATGCTGTACTGGATTTATACTTTTGTTTTTTTTTTATTTCAAAATGGATGCTTTGTTGGGGATTTTAACTTTTCTACTGTTTTTGAAATATGACACGATTGCAGATTTTGTTTAGCATTTCTTATTGCTTCTTTTAGCTTAGCATTAGAAACAAATATGTTAAAAAAAAAACTATGTGGAAAAACTTAAAGATTTAAATTTTAGTATTATAAAGAAGAAATATAAATGACATTGTAGAAAAAATATCTGTTATAATGAAAATTATAAAAAAAAAAATATCGAAATCTTGCATTTGCAATATCTGTATGTAGAGAAAGATTTAATCAGAGCTATAGCATATATGCAAAACCAAAAAATCCTTCTCACAGCTTAACAGAAAGAGTAAAATTTGTTTGCGTATAAGTATTATGAATTTCAAAATATTAATCATACGTACAGTGTGTCACTCATAGTAAAAACGGACCCTTTAAGGCTAACTAGGTCTAAATAGCTGACGTGATATAACCTCAACGGGCATTATCCCAATTTTCGGACATAGTCCTTTAGACTGGAAATAAACCTTTAAAAATACCAGCAAAATTTAATAAAAATCTTCCGTGCAAAAAAACTGCTCAAATTAGCATATCGTCGGCTGAACTAAAACACTGTCATTATTCAAAATATTGGCTTTTCTAACCAATATTGAAAAAATATTAACTTCTACATTACCTTCAGTACCAACAACCACCAATTTATCGAAGATTTAGTCATTTGAATAAAATATCGGCAGAAAAAATCTAGTATCAGTTGTGTTTCAATAAAATCGATCGCTCTATCCAAAGTAATAGTTTTTCCAATCAATTAAAAACATTTTTTTTTTTTTTTTTTTATAAAGAGCTAGCAACACTCAGGAAATACTTCCTATTAATTAACGTGGTGCTTCCTTTGGAAAGGGGATAGAGAAGAAGTGAAAGGTGGTGAAAGATGAAGGGCTTCAAATATGGCAACATTGTAATTGCGCGAGATGTTGAATTTTTTCAGAACAGTTGTTGTGCGCCATCTGACGGTAAGTTGGCGAACTTTGTTTAAGCTTTTTAATTCATAGCCCTGTTATATTATTTTACTTCGGTGGGGTTAAGTGCTATGGGAACACCGAAGGAGGACGCTGCGATATGTATGAGGGATAGAAAAAACTCATACATATTACTATTTTTCATAAATTGATGTTGCCTTGGTTGGGGCTCAAACCCACAACCTCACGTGTAACAGTCCAACGCGCTAACCATTAAACCACAGCGCGTTAGTAGCTTTAACCATTAATTTAATTTAATTTTAATTTCTTTATTTATTACAATAACCTAGCCTATAGGCCATAATCGGTTACAAATTTCTACTAAAAGTAACAAAACAAGCAATAAAATTTGCTTAAAATAATAAAAAAAATTAAGGTATAAAATATAATATTAGATGTATAATTAAATAACAATGTAAAAATAAAATTAATAAATGCAAAAAATTTAACGTAAAAGTTATAAAAAATTAAAAAAATTAGCGATAATAGTTTCTAAATTCCCTAAATTCTATAAAAAAAAAAAAATGAATAGTGTATGTAAGCTTTAATTTTTAAAAACAATGCCTGCAAAATTAAGCATTAAGTGAAAATTCTTCAAAAAGTTTCTTCCTGAACGTATCAATAGACAAATTAAAAGTCTTTAAGTCAAAAGTGGCAATTTGTTGTATTTTCGAGCAACCCTTACAAAAAAAGATCGGCCTAACAACGGTGTAAGCTTTGGAATAACTAATTGTCTATTCCTATTAGATCTACCAAATTCAAATATATCAACCAAGAACAACGGCATTTGCAATTTAAACACTTTATAAAAGTGCATAATATTTCTAATTTGAACAAGGTTATCAAATGAACATCCTAAAAATTTTAAAACATAAGACGAAATGTGCTGAGACAATCTAAGAGAGTATAAATATCTCATAACACGATTGACAGCTAACTTTACCTTCTTCATTACATAACCCAAAGCCCCAGAATAGACATCCAAGCCATACAAAAAAATTGGCATAATTAACGCATGGACAATCATAAGCTTAACATTAAATGGCAGCATAACGTCTAAGCTGTATAATTTCCTCAAAGTAAAATTTACCTTAGAAACAACATTATTAACATGGTGCTCAAAACTAAGCTTGGTATCCAGAACCACACCAAGACATTTAACTTTATCTACAAATTCAACAACATTACCATTTAAATTAATAGAAAAGTTATTAATACAACTATTACCAAACAACAATGCCTTAGATTTATCAGAATTAATATGTAGATAATTGGAACACATCCAATTACCTAATAAACCTACAGTAAAATCTATCATACTCTGCATAACATCAGGAAAGTCCTTATCCCCTTTAAATAAAATCTGAACATCATCTGCAAACCCAAATGGAAGACACATATTATTTGACAAATTTTCATTATTTTGGTAATTATAATAATATATTGTGACTAGGAACAGAAATTTTTGAATGTATCATATTTTCTCGTTTCATACATATGCATATTTAAATTCAAAGTTAGACGACAACTAACTGTAAGTATCTGTGGCGCAGGGGGTAGAGCCACAGCCTTATAGCCTTAGAGATCTGAGTTCAAATCTCAACCAAGGCATTATATATATTTTTTTTTTTATAATTTTTTGTTGATTCAAATTAAAAGACACAATTGATTTTCTGTTGTTAATATAATTTTATTCAAAAACAAAATATTCAAATTTTCAGCCTGAAGAAATTCAAATTTAAAATTTAACAAAAAAAAATTTATATCGAGTTTAGCCTAGAGGAAAAGCAATGGGCTGGGTCGCCGGTTCTATCCCAGTTAGCGATATAAAAAAATTTAATTTTTAAATAAATTTTGTGGAACGTGTTATTCTATTTATAGAATTTATAATCCACAAACCTTAAAGTAATCTACCCAGCAAAACTTTTTTTGAACTGGTTGCCTTTGAATCTGTTCTAGAATAGGTGTTTTTACCAACGGTTCCGTGGAACAGGTTCTAGAACTGATTGCTGGAAGCCAAAATTGAAGGCTTCACTGTCGCAGAACCGGTTCTATAACTGGTTATAGAACCGATTCCAAAGCAACCTGTTCTAGTTTGGAGGAACAGAACCTGTTGCTTTTGGGACAAACTCAAACAAAAACGAGTAAAAAGGTTAAAGTCGGGCATGCCGACTATACAATACCCTACACCAGTCTGGTTAAAAGCCAACTAATGTTTGGATCCGAAATTCGAATGGGTTAAAATAGGGCTTGTGTCAAAATTTTCTATAATGTGAGTCAGCGCACCAAATTTCATTAAAATATCTTAATATTTGCGACCTGCAATTTGTAACCAAGCCAATTTTGGGGGGAGCCTTATATGGGCACTAGGTCTAAACATGGACCGATGTTTACCAAAATCAATAGGCTGCGTTATTGGGCTAACATAGGTCTGTGTGTCAAATTTCATCAAAATATCTTAATATTTACGACCTGCAGCGTATAAACAATATAATTTTGGTAGGACCCTTATATGAACACTAGGTCTAAACATGGACCGATTTTAACCAAAATCAATAGGCGTCGTCCATGGGACGACATAAGTCAGTGTACCAAGTTTCATCAAAATATCTTAATATTTGCGACCTGTAGAGTGCGCACAAGAATGCATGGACAGACAGACAGACGGACGGACGGACAGACGGACATCGTTAAATCGAAATAAAAAAAAATTCTGAGCCGATCGGTATACTATAAGGTGGGTCTAGGACCAATATTTTTTGGTGTTACAAACATCAGCACAAACTTATAATACCCTGACCACATAGTGGTGTAGGGTATAATGACCACATAGTGGTGTAGGGTATAATCACCGATGATAGAACATAAATTAGAACAGGTTGCATGCAAGTACAAGTTGTTCTACAACCGGTTCTTTGCATCCGACAATTTTGCTGGGTACTAACACAACAAAAATTCAAAAACTGTAAAAAAAATTTTCTTAATTACAACGGTATTAAAAATAAGTAGAAGTGATTGTACCTGGAACAACAAAAATTCGGTTGGCTAAAAATACGGTTGGAACTGCTAATCTGTTTTCTGTGTGTACTAGTTTTCTTCCCATTAACTATAAAATTGTTAAATTTACAGAATTTAACTCATATTTGAGTTAACTTTTAGTTAATCAAAAATGACAAGTTATAGAGTAAAATGTATAGAAAATTTTGCTAAATATGTAGGTATATTGGGTGTATGACTTAAAAATTCGGTATTTTTTTTTGTTGCAAATTTTGGGCGTTTATTGTGAAACATTGGTACAATATAAATTCCCGTCTTCCTGGCAACATATAGATTCCGCGCCAAAAGAACTGAATTAAGCCTATTTCGGATACCCTGCTCTGAAGTGAAGTGTATTCCAGTGAGAGCGTTCTGCATCGATCGAAGCAAATGGTAGTCGGAAGGGGCAAGGTCTGCACTATAAAGCGGGTGAGGCAAAATTTGCCAACCACTAGTTCCTAAATAGTTTCTAACCGGTCTTGCCAGATGTGGCCGAGCGTTGTCGTGATAGAATCTTACGGCTTCATGTCTAGTTGAATATTCCGGGAGTTTCTCGGCCAATACTCACTTCAAACGAATCAATTGTGTTCGGTACAGGTCACCTGTGATCGTCTGTCCCAATTTTAGCAGCTCATAATAGATGGGATTATCTTGGTGCCATAAATATTCGGCTTTGGCGTTGATTTGGCTGGTTGGCCGGGTTTCACATACGATTTTTTGCGCTTTGGGTTGTCGTAATGGATCCATTTTTCATCGCTAGTAATGATACGATGCAAACATTACTCATTTTTTGGAGTTCAAGCAGCATTTCGTACATGCAAAATCGTCTTTCAACGTCTTTCGACTTCAACTCGTGTTGTACCCAATTTCCTTGTTTTTGGATTAATCCTGTTGCTTCCAATTCATCATCTTAAAACTTTTTTAGCTGACCTGGGCGGTCTTTGTCTTCCGTGTCAAAATCACCACTTCTCAATCGCATACACCATCTCTCGCACTTTGAAATTGATGGAACATATTCGGAATAAGCTTCGGTGAGCAATCGATGTGCTTCAACTGCAGTTTTTTTTTCAAATTGCATAAGTAAAGCAAAACTTCCCGCAAATAATGCTTTGTTGGCACAGAATTTGATATTTTCGAAAGAAAAATAAAACTTTGTTAATTACACTATTTCGTTCAATGATTAAGTGAGACCATAAATGAGAGATGTTTACCCTCCAAAATGCCACAAAAGTTATTAAAGACACAAACCATGGTTAAAAGATACGCTATCTGTTATACACCCAATATTAATATTTTTATTGTATCATCTCTATTTTTTGTTTTATTATTATTTTTGCCACCAATTTGAATACTTTTATACAAACTTTTTACTTCCCAAATGCAATTACTCTTTAAATTTCTCAAAAGCATGTCGTTTGGAAAAGTTTTCTGATAATGTAAAAAATAATTAAGAGTTGTCAGTTTTATTAACATGGAATTTTGAAAACTACAAAAAAAGTTTAAGATATTACCGATCGATCATTATAGGCAACTTAGCTCCCATTTTAATCAAATTTGTAAATTGTAAAAAATCACATTTTTATACCCTACAACACTACGTGAACAGGGTATAATAAGTTTGTGCTGATGTTTGTAACATCAAAAAATATAGGGCCTAGACCCCCCTCTTAGTATACCGATCGACTCAGAATCTCTTTTTGTTTCGATTTAGCGATGTCCGTCTGTCTGTCCATGCATTCTTCTGCGCACTCTACAGGTCGCAAATATTAAGATATTTTCATGAAATTTAGTAGAGCGAACTATGTCGGCCCATGGACGAAGCCTATTGATTTTGGTTAAAATCGGTCCATGTTTAGACCTAGTGCCATATAAGGGTCCTCCTCCAAAATTGGCTTGTTTACACGCTTCAGGTCGCAAATACGAAGATATTACAATGAAATTTGGTTCGCTGACTCATATGGTCCCAAGAACAAAGCCTATTGATTCTAGATAGGAACGGTCCATATTTGGACCTATCGCCCATATGGACTATATTTCCGATTTTCTCTAATTTTTATCATTTTAAAGAAAATTTTGACACAAGTCGATTTTAACCCATTCAAATTTCATAAGTTGGCTTTTAACCAGACTGGTGTAGAGTACTATATAGACGGCATGCCCGACTTTAACTTATTTACTCGTTTTTTCAGTATTTTGTTCGTATATTTACTAACAATAACTGTCAAACTCCATGTGAAAATATAAGTTTTCAGTCGTGTGGAATTACCAGTGTTAGGCTATAAGTACCATTAACAAATGTAACGAAAAAGTGGCATTTCTTGTGAATTTTACGATTATTATTACAAATGCGAAATTTTTTCCTTTCCTAGAAGTAAAATTTTTGGTACTATTTGCTTTAAATTTGTTTAAAGGTTTTATTCAAAGTGTTTTTTTTTACTATATTCGTGTTGTTTGATTAATCTTTAGAAATTATTCGAATTCAACTATTTCGGTTTATTGGGTATAATAATTTTATTCACTGATGTGAATAAATCTTAGTGCGAGTACGTTATGTGTAGGTGTTATCAACAAAAGCTCATCATTTTTGTTTTAGATACAATAAATTGTAAATTCAAAAGTAAAAGAGTCAAAAAAAATCTGCATAAATAATAAAATGTATAAAAATATAAATAAGCTAAACAAAAAGTGAACTATCCAACAAAATGGGGAGTAAAAAGGACAGATCGATACAAAAATACTACTATAGAGTAAAATCAGAAAATAAGCTAAAATAGCAAACAACAGAAAAATAAAGAAAACATATTTTAGCATTCATAAATTTTGAAAAAAGTAAAATCATATCCACAAATGACAGAAATATATTTCAATACGACTATAAAGGGGTCGTAACATTAAGAAGGGCATGGGCGTGTATTGTAGAACTAGTGTACAAGGGTATAACTCATAACGAAATATAAAGCATTATAACAACAAATATCGACTGGATATTTTTCATTTTTTTAATATTTTTTTACATTATTATTTATTGAGTTTGTTTTCAGAAATTGTGTGTGCTTTGTAACAGCCAACAATCTTGGTACAAAACAATATTGAAAGAGAATATATTGGAAAAAAACTGTTTAAGACAATATATAAAATGTTGGAAAAGTATTTTTTTTTTCTACATAAAAAATATGAAAATCCTTTTGGATTTTTCTATACAAATCATATACGTTATTCTATGACTGCAGACATAAAACATTGCAAAGGAAGAAAACACTAAAAAAGAAAAAAAAATATTGCTGAAACCCACACAAACTGATACAGTTTTCAGAACAGAACTTTATATACAAACACATAAATTTTGAATATGTAGATATAGCAGGAAGGATATGAAAATATGTGTATTATAAATGCACAAGAAAAGAAAACAAAGCAACAAAAAAATGAATAAAATTTACACTCGAGAAAAGAAATTTGTTGAAGAAGGTACTTATGCGTTTGGTAAACAAGTAACAAAAAAAGTGTATACAGCAATTGCTTTTAAAATTAAATGATATTGGTGTTATTTTTTAGGAGAATTTACTCTTAGGAAATCCTTCACATTAATTAATTTGCTGCTTTCTTTGGAAAAGGGACACAGATGAAAATGTTCTGTACAATTTTTAACTGCAATTACAGTGAATTTTACCGACAAAATTCTCTGACTATACAGTGTTAACACGAATATCCGCGTATTATTTCAGTTTTCGCTGTATTTTTCAACTTTTGTTTAATGTTTCATCCCGTTTCGCAAATGATCAAAACATTTGTTTTGCATGAGTAAAAATACTATATCGAAACAATTATTTCTTGTCAAAACGCTGGAAGAAATAAAAGGAAGTGCGGTTCATAGAACAAACAAAAAGTGTACTAAAAATTCATATGACAGTATAGCGAAAAGAGATGAGATAAGAGTTAATATTTGTCAAAGTTTGTTAACAAAAACTTGCATTATAATGAGTGTCCACCAAATTTTCTCATTTTATTTTATAAAAATCAGGATATCGAAACAATATCACCTATGTGATATTTATTATCTTATGTGATAATCACTTGTGATACGAAAACAATATATTTTTTCTTTTAAAATATAACTTTCCTAATGATTTTTTCCAAAGAAATACTATGATACCGTTTTCGCTATCAAAATTCCCTAGAATAACGATAGTAAAATCGCTAAAATCTGGTCCATCATCGAAACACTATCATTATTCTAGGCGTATTTGATACGAAAATGATGTCATATATGAGATAGCAAAATTGGAATCATTCTAAAATGAGCTGATATGCAGTCAGTAATGAAAAATTGATAATGAAATCGTTATCTTAAGAAGAAAAGTCGAACTCATATAGATTTTCTAACCATTGCATGTAGAACTTAAAAATGTGTAATTTTTGGCAAATTTTGGGCGTTCATTGTAAAATATTGGCACAATATACATATGCCCCGTCCGACTACCATTTATTTCGATCGATGCAGAACGCTCTAACTGGAATACGCTTCACTTCAGAGCAGGGTATCCGAAATTGGCTTGATTCGTTCTTGGCCTCAAAAACTCTTGGTTCGGAATCCATATATTGCCAGATCTAGATTCTGTCTTTTTTGTATGGACAGGCTTCGTCAGTGATTTTCCATTAAATTGTTAATTGTTTATATGTTTATTGTCAGATTGCCTCTATATGATAACTTTTTAATAACCCGTCGGCTGTGGGATTCGAAAACATATCCCCACGTTACAGACGTAATTATACTGAAGTGCGACGACAGCTTAGCCATCTCACTCAAGTAAGGCCTTGAATGCAATGTAAGTAATTCATTGTTTTCTTTCCTATTCAGCTTTCTGTTATTATCTTTTACTCAGAAGTGATCAAACACAGACACATACAAACATTATATTTTTAGATTTTTTTTTATCTTCCAATCTCCTCCGTGTCTCCTTTTTCGCAAATGTCTGGTCGCATATTCCAGGCGTTCTTTGGCCAATGTTTGCTTCAAACTAATCAACTGTATTCGGTACAGGTCCCCTCTGATCGTCTGGCCTGATTTTAGCAGCTCATAATAGATGGGATCCTTTTGTCCCACCAAATATAGAGCATTACCTTGTCGGCATGGATATTCAGCTTTGGCGTTGTTTTTGCTGGTTGGCCGATAATGAATTGAAATAATGCAAAAATTAATTCTTTTTATGATATTGCTGCTTGAGAGACTTCCAATGATTTTGCAAGTTCTTCTTGAGTTTGACAACAATCTTCATCGAGTAATGCCTCCAATTTATTTATTTATTTATTTATTTATTTTATTTTCCATTTCCTGTACAACAAGATTTAATCTTATATTTAAAGTACAGGAATGCAATATCCAAAAAATTACATTAAAATTAACATATTTATATTAGAACAATTATTCAAGAACATAAATTATATTTAACCAAAAAACTTAAATAAAAACTGTTCAAAACTATTCGCGTTGCTATTAAGTTGTTGGGTATGTGGAAGAATATTCCAAAGACGTGAAGCATGCAGGTAAAACTGCCATTCAGATACAAGGCAACGGTGTGGAGGGATAATGATCTTTTTCCCTCTTTGCGATCTGGCAAAGCGAAGTTTTTCGAAAAGATAATGTGGGGTTTGTGTGTAGATAATTTTATGAAGATAGAGAAGTACACGTATCTTAAGAAAATTATCGAACGAAACGCCATAAAGATTTTTGGAAAAATTAGAGACTTCCGCATCCCTTCTTAATCCATAGACATATCTAACAATATTGTTAAATAAAACGTTAAGCCTTCTTTTGCTAATAGAGTCGCAGCTTGCGAAAATTTCACACCCATAAATTATTCCGGGAATTAGATATGTCTTAGCAAGAAGAATTCTTATTCTTAAAGGGGTGAAGTATTGTGACGACCAGAGGGACCTTAACTTATTGTAAGTCTGACCAACGAGTAGGTTTACATGATTTGTCCATGTTAAATTTTTGTTAAAAATCAAATTCATCATCTTCAAACTTTTTTAGGTGACCTGGGCGGTCTTTGTCTTCCGTGTCAAAATCACCACTTCTTAACCGCATAAACCATAGTATAATATAGTACCTTTACTCATTTTCTGTCATTTGAAAAAATTAAGTAGTGTTTATAATTTGACTTGTACATATGGTTCTTAATACCACTACAACTACATGAGATAGGGACGGGCTCTCAATTTTTTAATGAGTGGGGCTACTATAGTATACTATGGCATAAACCATCTCTCGCACTTTGAAATTGATGGGACATATTCAGAATAAGCTTCGGTGAGCAATCGATGTGCTTCAGCTGCACTTTTTTTCAAATTGAAGAAGTAAAAAAAAACTTCCCACAATTGATGCTTTGTTGGCACAAAATTCGACATTTTCGAAGCCAAAAAACAAACTTTGTTGTTTACACTATTTCGTTCAATAACTAAGTGGGAATAAATGACAGATGTTGACTACACTAAAATGCCATATAAGTTATTAAAGACACAAACCCTGTTGAAAAGATACGCCATCTGTTGTGAATCCCGCATTTTTAAATTAACACCCAATAAAACAAGAAAACATTGTAAGTCTTTATAAAATTTAATTGTTTTCGAGAACTGTTTGAAGTTTTGTATATAATGAATATTTTAAAGTATACTTTATCATTAAATCATGGATGGTAACCGAAACGATGCGGTTATCGGTAAGGGTAAAGTTATTTTAGATTATTTCGATAACGGTGTTTTAAGGGAAACGCTATTTCATTTATTTCGTTATCGGTATTTTAAGGTTAACGGTATTTAAGTTACTTCGGTAATGGTATTTTAATGATAACGGTAGTTTGATTATTTCGGTAACGGTATTTTAAGGTTAATGTTATTTCAGTTATTTCGGTAATGGTATTTTAAAGTTAACGGTAGTCAGTTATTTCGACGCATAGTGCAAATTTCTTTACAAAAAATAAACGAAAATGAAAACAATACAATTTTATCAAGTGTAATTAGCTAAAACAGAGAATTAAAAATAACCATAACGTTATTTTAAGCATAGCGGCACTTCGTTTATTTCGGTAACTGCATTTTAGGGATAACGATATTTCGATTATTTCGGTAATGGTATTTTAGAGATAACGGTAGTGAGTTGAAAGGGTTTTGAGTCGATAACGGTATTTTTGCGGTATTGCCTGCCAACCCTGCATTAAACCTTATCGAAAACGATATTAGAATCTTAGTGGAATATGATATCTTTTCAGATATTTAAGATGATTATTGGGATAAAGAAAAATCTAAAAATGGAACACTTGCATGTGTCTGTTTTGATCATTTCTTAGTAAAAAAAAAACAATAACAGAGAGTTGAATAGGAAAGACAACTACGAATAAGTTGCATTGCACTCAATGCCTTACTTGGGTGATACCTTTGTATAGTTACGTTTATAATGCAGGAATAACCACATATAAACAACCCAGAAAATTTTTTTTACAATTGGTAGCCAACCACCACTGCAGCCGATTCCATGGAATTGGTTCCACGGATCTAATATGGAAGATATGACTGACGCAGAATCAGTTCTAGAACTAGTTCCAGAACTGATTCTAGTTCAAACAAAAATCATCGGTGTTAGAATTGATGGTACCTACATAGTAGGGGTTGTATGGGAAAAGTATCTAGCTATTATACTACCGATTCTTTGGAACAGAAAATTTTACTGGGCATTATTTTAGTAAGTTACAAACACAATTTTACTTCATACATTTTTTTTTAGTGTACCCTTAGAGCAGCAAATTGTCAAAAAACTGTAATTTTAAACATTTGGAAATAAAATTATTCTGTTAATTCCATATTACTCATACGTTTTTTTTTTTTATTCATTCTATACTTAATAACTAAATAATATTTTGAGTGTACTCTACATACACACACAAATATCATACTCGTACTTAAAAGTACCACAGCTTTTACACTTAGGCATACACATACACAAACTAACACCACAGCAAAAAATTTTATACATTTATATTCTTCATTCGTTGGTTCAGTCGTTTCGTTTCATTCAAAAAAAAAAAAAAAAAAAAAAACGGTTTGTTATGAATTGCCATTGAAGTCAACAACAACAGCAGCTACAACAACAAAAACTACAGCAACAATATCAGAACAACAACAAACAACCAATGGCAAAGATCTCATGCTGAGATAAAAGAAATCGTATATACTCAAACCGCCACCACAGCACACCATCATTATCATCGTCATAACCATAATCACAAAAACGAAAAAAAAGAAGGAAAAACGACAACAGCAACAACAACGTTTCCACATGGAATACACTTACAACACACAGTTAAACATACACTTTGGGTTCTCCCCTTTCAAATACAAGAAATATTTTAAGCAAAAGAAAAAAAATTCTAGCAAAAAAAAAAAACAAACTTATATAAAGTTAAAGTAAGGCAAAAAGAAGTACCTACATTTAAACTTACATACAACATCTAGCTGATTGTTGCTTTTGCCCTTTAAAATAAAAACAACAACAAAAAAGTATGATATTAAAACTACGGGTTGGTTCCACGGGAGACCAACTTAAATGACATCAAGTTAAAATATTTAGAAACAAAAAAAGTTCCTTTTTGTAGTAGACCAGCACCATTGGAGTGTTGTTAATGTTGTTATTGTCAATGAGTTGTTGTAATAGTTGCTAAAGCAATATCATCACCAACAGCATTAACTATCATCATCATCATCATCATTCGTTACAGATATCTTCTAGATGCTATTTTATGTTTTTGAATTTTTTATTTTTTATTTTTAAAATCCTTATCTACATAAATATTTCTGTTATAGACAGTTTTTTGTCACTTGTTTCATGTTTTCGAACGCCATATTTGTTGGATGTTTTCTACGCATATTCTACATTCAATATAGACATATTTAATCCAGAGACATTACACAAACACACATACACACACACACACACACACACACACATTTTGAAACGTGTTCAAATAAGACTAACAAGTGTACGAATTTATTGTATGTATTGAATTTGTGTTACTGTTGGCCATTGTCAGTCACATAAATAAATAATGAAAGTCCTTGTTGTGTGTGTTGCAGAACATGTACTCAGTTTGAGGTGATAAAATATCAAATAACCCAAATTTCAAATATATTTAATTTTAAAAATTTCAAACAATTATTGAACTTTAAAAGAACAATAATAAGATAAATGGGGGAAATGTTTTTAGTTGATCTGTTATTTTAAGTAAATGAATGTTATTTTAGTTTGACCCAAGATCATAAATTAATATCACTTTCCGTTTAAATTATCTTCAAATCAAAGAAAGATGATACAATTTTTACAAGTAAATTACAAAGAATAAAAATTATTGAAAAAATTCGATGAGACCAGCAAGGCAGTTGAGTTGTTGATAACAAACCCGATTTGCTTTCAACAGCCACATAAGTAGACGATTATCAAAATATTAACCCACTGAAAGGCGAAAGGCACTGATGATGGCTTTGTAGCGAAAGCCGAAAATGCGCATTCTGCCTTGCTGGTCTTATCGAATTTTTTCAATAATTTTTATTCTTTGTAATTTACTTGTAAAAATTGTAGCATCTTTCTTTGATTTGAAGATAACTTAAACAGAAAGTGATATTAATTTATGATCTTGGGTCAAACTAAAATAACATTCATTTACTTAATAATAAGATAAACTATTAAAGAAAACAATGGGGTTCAGTTGTTCGTTTTATCTAGGGGAAAATGTTTTGCCCTCGATATAAGAAACAGCTCTGATATGTAATGCATTTAACTGATACTTTTCGATATTTAGCAACATTGTTGTCGAGTCAAGTCTAAAAAATAAACTATAGGGCGTTTCACTAAAAACATTTATTTCGATTTTTGCAACTCTTAAAGTGGAATACGAATGCTTACGTCTCAAAAGATTTTTGAGAATTTTTTCAGATTTTTGGAAGGCGGATATTAGGTTATGAAACATAAAATAATTAATTTTTTTCTCTTGTGCATTGTTTCCACAAAAGTAGATAAATCTCTATTCAAGGGTTCAAGCCTACTAAAAAAATTTAAACGTGTACAATAGACCGTACCGCGAAAAATTTCCCGTACACCCTCCAATACGAAGTATTTCTGCAAGGCAATTTCAAAAACGAGTAAAAAGGTTAAAGTCGGGCATGCCGACTATACAATACCCTACACCAGTCTGGTATATTGTTTGGATCCGAAATTCGAATGGGTTAAAATGGGGCTTGTGTCAAAATTTTCTATAATGTGAGTCAGCGCACCAAATTTCATTAAAATATCTTAATATTTGCGACCTGCAGTTTGTAACCAAGCCAATTTTGGGGGGACCCTTATATGGGCACTAGTTCTAAACATGGACCGATGTTCACCAAAATCAATAAGCTTCGTCCTTGGGCCAACATAGGTCTATGTACCAAATTTCATCAAAATATCTTAATATTTGCGACCTGCAGCGTATAAATAATATAATTTTGGTGGGACCCTTATATGGGCACTAGGTCTAAACATAAACCGATGTTCACCAAAATCAATAGGTTGCGTTATTGGGCCAACATAGGTCTGTGTACCAAATTTCATCAAAATATCTTAATATT
This sequence comes from Leucophora obtusa, assembly GCA_949987735.1. Taxonomy (NCBI): domain Eukaryota; kingdom Metazoa; phylum Arthropoda; class Insecta; order Diptera; family Anthomyiidae; genus Leucophora; species Leucophora obtusa. The sequence continues at coordinate 212,070,391 of OX465297.1, forward strand.
TGCGACCTGCAGCGTATAAACAGTATAATTTTGGTAGGACCCTTATATGGGCACTAGGTCTAAACATGGACCGATGTCCACCAAAATCAATAGGCTGCGTTATTGGGCAAATATAGGTCTGTGTACCAAATTTCATCAAAATATCTTAATATTTGCGACCTGCAGCGTATAAACAGTATAATTTTGGTAGGACCCTTATATGGGCACTAGGTCTAAACATGGACCGATATTCACCAAAATCAATGGGCTACGTTATTGGGCTAACATAGGTCTGCGTACCAAATTTCGTAAAAATATCTTAATATTTACGACCTGCAGCGTATAAAAAATATAATTTTGGTAGGACCCTTATATGGGCACTAGGTCTAAACATGGACCGATGTTCACCAAAATCAAACTTGTTCGTCCTTGGGCCAACATAGGTCTGCGTACCAAATTTCATCAAAATACCTGTAGAGTGCGCACAAGATTGCATGGACAGACAGACGGACGGACGGACAGACGGACATCGTTAAATCGAAATAAAAGAAAATTCTGAGCCGATCGGTATACTATAAGGTGGGTCTACGAACAATATTTTTTGGTGTTACAAACATCAGCACAAACTTATAATACCCTGACCACATAGTGGTGTAGGGTATAAAAATCATTTTTTCCCGAACCTAGGGGTCGCCTTTTTTAATTTTTCGCTATATCTTCGGCATTTAAATTCAGATTTTATAGTGTGATATATCAATTTTTTTACCAGTGTTTTGCTATAAAGGTAAAATACAATTAGAAAAAATTTAAAAAGGTGAACCCTATGTTCGGTAACCAAAAAAAAATAAAAAATTCTATTGGGTTTATCGAAAAACTTCTTAGCAAAAGTTTAATGATTTTTTGCGAACTTTAATTTTCTGACATTAGGGTGGTACATTAGGGTTGTAGGAACTTGAGTTCAATGGCCCTAAGAGCAAAACACTGGTCTCCTCGAGAGAAAAACATCGATGTATCATACTTTAAGATCCGCCTGTAAATGCCAAAGATATAACGAAAAATGTAAAATGGCGACCCCTACGTTCAGGAAATTTTTTTTAAATTGCCTTCCAAAAATACTTCATATTGGAGGGTGTACGGTGCACTTTTTTTTTTTTTGCCTGTAAGGTGGCACGGTCTAGTGTACAAATTCTTAGTTTAAGGGTGATAACCTCAAAAATAAAAATCCGAGATCCACATGGATTATCATGCAATTTCCATACATTTGACTAAATTTCATGTGAAATTGAAGAAAAAAATAATTTTGGTTTTTTGTGGATACTTTTCCCAAGGTGGCAAGATAAAGATTATAATCATATGAAAGGTATTTTTAGGACCTATCTTAAAAATTTAATTTCACTTTCATGCAATATTTCGGAAGTTATTGAGGTTTGAAATCGAAAAGTTCTAAATTTTTACTTTTAAGGTCATCAAAGTGACCCTAAGATTAAAAATTTAAATTTTTTTTTGGTAGAATAAAATCTGTTAATATCCGGTTTTGTAAACGCACAAAAGACAAAAAATTTTTTTAAATTTCATATTTCAGAACCACATTTTTTATAAAAAAATACATTTCCTAGTACCTCTTTAAAAAATGATAAAAATCCCCAAAATCTTTTGTCCATAAGTATTCATATTCCTCTTTAAGAGTTACAAAAATCCGAAACCAAAAATACGTAATTTGGAATTAAAAATATTAATCATGCGCACGCTTAAGATCCAAAAAGATAATTTATGAAAATCCTTGACAATTTCTGATAGCGAAAATATTTTTTAAAGATTTTTGGTTCTCTATCGCTTGATAACAGTTTTTATGTCAAAAAGCGATTTTATTTGGATTTTACTAATAGTACGTATTGGTGTATGATTAATATTTTTGTTCACTAATGTCATATTATTCATACGTAAAATAAATTTCTATATTTGTTCAGAATTGCGGTGCAATGTTTTGCATACTAACCAATTTCTGATTAGTTTTTCTACATTAAATTTTTCGGCAAAACTGTAGTTTTTGGGGTTTCGACAAAAAAAAAATATGACCCCCTCTGGAATTAAAAAAAAAACCTAAATTAATTTTGGGAGGTGCTCGACCCCGGAAGGCCCGTGGGATGCAAAAAACGGGGGGACATAGTAACATGTAAGTGTTGGTACACAAATTAAAGTAAATTGTCTCACGATTCCAAAAATGTTATTTTTTTTATATCCACAAAACGTAGCCCTAAGTAGATACAGCCATTTTTTTGACCAATAGGGGTGTCGAAAAAATAAAATATTAATATGAACGAAAATGGTAGGAAATTTTCTCACGATTTTAAAAATGAGTTTTTTTTTACTAATCCGTTGGACGTGAATCGAATTAGAGGAATTTTGTTAAATTTTAGATCTTCGAAAAATTAAAAACGTCTAAAATCACATTATTTTAGTTTTGGTAAAACCCTGTAAATGTAAATTTTTTGTTGTTTATTTTGAAAATTTGGAATACAAAAGGCAGTTGGAAGTGGAAATGACAAAAGGAGTTAAGTTTTTGTTGATGAGAAATGCAATTTCAGAACTGATATAGTTGAATTGCGCCGCAGGCAAATTTATTTTCTTTTTTTAATGTTAGGTATACCCAAACTTTTTACATGATATAAAAATGAAACTTTTTGATGCAAAATGTAATTTCAGAAGTGATATACTGTTATTGTGACGCAGGGAAAATTTTTTTTATGTAAATGTCTAGATTTTGAATGCGTTTATCGATTATTGAAAAAAAAAAAAAAATAGTTTTTGAAGTCGTGGGGGACATTTCCTATCATTTGAGTACCATTTTACCATACAAAAAAATTTCATCATTTTCAGTCCCCCCTCTTAAGGGGCTAAAATGGCTTTAGTTAGGGCTACGTTTTATGGATTATGGAGTACCCACACTTACATGTTACTATGTTCCCCCCACGGGCCTCCCGGGGCCGAGCCCCTCCCAAAATTAATTTCGGTGTTTTTCTTTTTAAATCCAGAGGGGGTATATTTTTTATATTTTTTTTGACGAAACCCCATAAACTGCAGTTTAGGCCATTTTTCAGCCAACAAACGTTATTTAACATAAAAAAGGGTTTAATTTGACACCATGCTCTCAAATAGGTTAATTTTGATTTTTTTCTAGAAAATGCCTAACTAAAGGTTTTATATCGATTTTCATGTCAAATGGCACTTTTTACATTTTAAAAATTTTGGGTCATTTTGACCCCATGTGCCTATAGGGGTTAATTAAATTTTTTTTTATTGCTATATATAAAATTTGGTGTTAACAGAGTTATTTGGACAATTTTCACCAAATTCCGCAAGCAACAACACAATGTTTTAATATACTTTCAGGAAAAATCAAAAATTTTCAAATATTTCACCTTTTACCTTGGTAAAGAAAGGGTTAACATTGTCAAAGTTTTACAAAAACAATCTCTTATCTGAGTTAAAAAAAATCTGAAGTGATTTTGTTACAGCTAGCGAAAAAAAAACAAAAATTAATACTGTTATCTAAATTATTGGCCAAATCACAGTTTTCTCTAAAATTTTCAAATTTGAAATGCCGTCACTACTAAGTTTAAATAGCGATATGTGTAAATTTCAGTAGCATTATTCTGTGAGGTGTATTTAAAAGAAAATGTATGCGTTGACCACTTTTTGTTTATGTTTTGTTGAACAAAATTAGCGTTTTGCAAATATATAATAAAAAATCTCATCTTTGGCCATACCTGGGACTAGGTTAGCATAATCCAAGAGAGACAAAAATTTATATCTAAATATTAATAGATCTTGAAAATGAAACTAGAGTATAACCTTGTAAGTTTTTGAAAAAAATATTTAATTTTTTTACGATTTTCCTAATTTATCTCATTTTAACCCTACAATGGTCTGGGTGGATTGCAATTATTTAAATATTTTAGAACAGATTTTGGATTTTTATGCATTTCTAGAATGGTAGCTCAGTCTAGATTGTGATTCTATAGACATTTTCCAGAAATACAGATATTTAAGAGCCAGTATTTTCAAAAAAAATCCAAAAATCCAAGATGCGGCACGTGTTTGCGTTATCTGATCATCTTAATTTTTAAGGTCACCCTATTAGATATACATAATTAAAAATAAAAAAAGAAATTCAAAACCTTTCTTGGATATTCTTTTATTTAAAAAAAAAAAGTTTCCCGATTTTTGTTATCTCAACATGTTGTTTTCCACCAAATCTATGCAGTTTTTTAAAATACCTCAAACTGAAATCTTTGTCTCTCGGCGGGAGCTAGGTTTTAATTTTAGACCCCTAGTTTCTTAGGGTAATTTTCTTAGAATTTTGCGTAAATTTCGTTTTTGCTATACGCGTTTCGCTTTTTTCGCACCGGAATAATTTGACCCAACCTAGAGTACATATTTTGGATCGGTTCGTAACGAAATAATATCCCAGTGTAGAAAATCATTACCAGATATGTGGTTATGTAACTACATACTTGGTAATGGTAACTAGTTACTTTTGTTATTACATTTCTTATTACCTTTATATGGCGATGTCGCGAAAAATACTGAGTTGTCGATACACACCAGCTTACGAAAAATCAAAAAATATATCGTTACCTATGTGCTTACCAGTACTGACAAAAATAAAGAGTCTAAAAATAGATTTTCAAAAAAATAAATTATATAAAAAAAAATATTTTTATTGTATTTTTTTTAAATAAAATTTGCTGGTGCGGGAATCGAACCTGGGTCTACAGATTGCCAGTCAATAGCTCTACCATCTGAGCTATATCGACATGTAATATTTAATAGATAAAATCATAATTGACCTGCTGCACACAAGTAAGCTTACTCGCCAACATACAAAAAATCAAAAAATATGTGGTTACATATATCCTTACCAGTGTTTAAAATCTATTGAGTCTAATAATAGATTTCAAAAAATTTAAAAAAAAAATATAGAAAATTATTTTCTATTTGAAATAATGATAAAAATTACACATTATCAGTAACTCATTATTATATGGTTTAAAATAATGCAGAAGATAAGTGGGTGTCATTACTGGTAGTCCAAAAAATAATGATATGTCATTACCGTTTCTACACTGGGATTGTAAGTGTACCAAAAAATGTGTAGTGCAGAAAAATTTATTAAAAAAAATAAAATAAATAAAAAATTGCCAATAATGAAAAAATCTAAAAAATTATCAAAATTTTAAAAAATCGCCCAAATTTAAATATCGCTATAATTAAAAAAACGGTAAAATTGAAAATATTTCCAATGTTAAAAAAAAAAATCTTTTAACCGGAAAAAAATTTGCCAAAATTAAAAACAACCGCCAGTATTGAAAAAATTTCCAAAATCTAACAAACGAATATATATATTTATTTTAAAAAAAATTTCTGAAATTAGAAAAAATCACCAAATTTTAAATTACGCTAGATTTAAAACAAAATCGATTAAAATTAAAAAGATGTTAAAATGAAAAACAAAAAAAACGCCAAAGTTGAAAATTTTTAGACCAAATTGAGAAAAAATCGCTAAATTGGAAGAAAATCGCCGAAACTTAAAAATCGCTTTAAATCAAAAATTTCTGCATCATTTCAAAGATTGAAAAAATATAAAAATCGCTTAAATTAGAAAAATATTAGCAAAATTTGAAAGCATCGCTATCAAATGGTCGGCATGCCTAACCTTATTTTTTAATTGTTGAAGGCCCGATTACTGAATGTCCAGCTAAAATTTAACCGGCAGTTAAATTCAAATTTTATATGGAAAATAACAAAAAATGTGTCAGTTAAAGTCCCAGTTAACTGCTAACTGGACATTCAGTAATCGGACCTTAAAGTCTAAAATGTGCCGTTTAAAATTATATTTAAATTTCCCATGAAACGATCAAAGGTTAGTTTTGAGTCTTGAGTACAAAAGTTCGTATAACGAAAGAAATATTTGCTGAAGATGCTACACATTGGAGAAGCGAAATATTGAAAATAAAAAACTTTTTATATATATAAAAAAAAAAAACAAACCTTAAGCTCAAGAAAATAGTGCAGTTAGAAATGTTTTCTTTTAAATTCTTAAAGAAATTAAATATGAAGATCAGAGGCTATTTTTTGGGGGTCTTGTTTTTAAAAGTCTATATCTCGGAAAATATATTCCTTCTTAAATTTCTTACAAAAATTATATTTCTACATTTGTGGCAATTTTAACGTAGACCTCCAGGAGAGAATTAAGAAGTCATGAAATTTGTTTGTGTCTGTATAATGTTTATTGGATAATCGAAGTTTATTTTTTTCTCTGTACCTATTTATCTGCTCATCTAGTTATATACCTATGCATGCATATTATTTGATTTTACAGTATTTTATTTCATTTATCTCTGTTATTTTTTTAGTAAAAATTCAACCTGGTCAACCTGCAATGATTTGAATACCCACTCGTGTATATTTTTCTAAATATTTTTACATAGATTTGTTTTTAATGATAACAAATATGAATAATCCACATGTTTGTATATATAAAATATATACAAACAAATACACACACACATGAGAAATTCTCTGCACACATACATATGTATAGTATATTTTTTTATATTTTGTATAATAATACATACAGATTTAAGACTTTATCTCTAAATATAAAAACATGCCATGAAAAAAATACACACACATATAAAAATTTGCTAAACATAAAAAAAAAAAATATTATTTCATAGAATCAGAGAAAATCCTGTTAAATTTTATAATTTTAACATTTGGGGAAAACACACAACAAAAACAAAAATATCTAAAAAGAGCAGACATTAGAATTTATGTATGTTTATTTGTTTGTGTTGGTAATATTATTTTTGGTATTTTCTATGTTAATTTTTAAAAAGGACATACACACTCACACATCACATTTATAAAAATGTCACAGTGTGTGTATGTGTGTGTATAGTTAAATAAATTTAACACCAAAATATCGTTGTGTATGTGTTTAAGAATCATAAATATTTTATGACAATTCATTTTAAACTTCAAATTCAAGTCTTTAAATTTTTAAACATTTAACGGAAACAAATGTCTACTGATACTATTAACGAAGTTAAGTGTGTGTGTGTGTGTAAGTATATATATAAGTACGTGTGTATGTATGAGTTCTTGTGTAGGTAAATATGTTTTTATCTTGATGTTCGTTGGTTTTATAACTAAAATAAATGTTTTTTGTTCACTTTAAGATTTTATATCTCTTTTTCCCCTCATTTCCTTTATAGAGCAGTTTCCAAATGATTCATTTTCCTGTACTCCCAACACGCACAGATTTAAAATTCTAAAATCTTCATTGGCTTTATTTAAAGCTTTAAGCTGAATTATTTGTTTATACTAATATAAAATTTATCTACACGTTCGTATTTTATTGACGTTTTGGTTAAAGTAATAAAAAAATTACTGTTTTGAGAGTAATAATTTTTGGAAAATTTTATTTTTAAGTACACACTTAACCTGATTGATGTTATTTTCTTTCTGATTGTAAATGTTAACAAAAACAATAAAATTCAATGATTTGTGTGAATTTTTCGATGAGTGTGTATGGTTGAAAAGAGATGTCAGACTTTAAAAATATTTAATTTCAAAACTTTCGGTTAAAAAAATACGACACGTGGATTGTTAATTCTAGGTTGTAAAATTTAATACCTTGTTTTGACAAATATATTAAAATTTTTAAAGCTTGGATATTTTTTTTCATTTATATTTAATGGATTTAAATGAAAACTTTAAATGATTTATAAACATTTTAAATCCCTTTCACTGAATGCCCAGTTAAAATTTAGCAAACAGTTTAATTTAAATTTTATATGGGGAAACAGCAACGAATGTGTTAATTTAAGTCACAGTTAGCAGCTAACGGGGCATTGTTGAACCGAGGAAAGAAATAAGACGAAATGTTTGACATTGAAATCTAACTATGGTAAAACCAGGATTGGCAAGCAATACTGCTAAAATACCGTTATCGATTCAAAACCTTTTCAACTGACTACCGTTACCCCTAAAATACCGTTACCGAATTACACGGAATACCGCTATCCTTAAAATACCGTTACCTAAATTACTGAAATACCGCTATTGTTAAAATACCGATACCGAAATAAATAAATATCGATAACCTTAAAATACCGTTACCGAAATACCGTTACTGTTATTTTTAATTCTCTGCACTGATAGAATTATCCTTCATGATCCCAGTGTAGAAAATCATTACCAGATATGTGGTTATATAACTACATACTTGGTAATGGTAACTAGTTACTTTTGTTATTACATTTCTTATTACCTTTATATGGCGATGTCGCGAAAAATAATGAGTTATGGTTACACACCAGCATACAAAAAATCAAAAAATATAGCGTTACCTATGTGCTTAACAGTACTGACAAAAATAATGAGTCTAAAAATAGATTTTCAAAAAAATAAATTATATAAAAAAAAAATAAATTTTTTATTGTATTTTGTTTTAAATAAAATTTCCTGGTGCGGGAATCGAACCTGGGTCTACAGATTGCCAGTCAATAGCTCTACCATCTGAGCTATATCGACATGTAATATTTAATAGATAAAAACATAATTGACCTGCTGCACACAAGTAAGCTTACTCGCCAACATACAAAAAATCGAAAAATATGTGGTTACATATATCCTTACCAGTGTTTAAAATATATTGAGTCTAAAAATAGATTTCAAAAAATTAAAAAAAAATCTAGAAAATTATTTTCTCTTTGAAATAATGATAAAAATAAGTCATTATCAGTAACTCATTATTATATGTTTTAAAATAATGCAGAAGGTAAGTGGGTATCATTACTGGTGGTCCAAAAAATAATGATATGTCATTACAGTTTCTACACTGGGATATTAATGATATAATTTCATAGAATTTTTTTCCTATGACCAATGAAAAATTTCATTATGTATATAATATTTAATTAATATTATGAAATTTTTCATAACTATTTTTTCATAAAATTTCATAATTTCATTAAAAAAAATTCATTGAATTTCATAAATTAAATCTCCATAAATTTAATGAAAATGTTCTTTATACATATATGTATATGAAATTGTACAATAGTATTTACTTTTTTTTAATTTTTTATAAAATATCGTCATTTCCTGAGAGAATATATCTTTTATAATTTTTATTTTTTTTAAATTAATTTTTTATTATTAATTTTGGCCTATGAAATTTTTTATAAATCATATTAATTTTTTCGAAACTTTTTTTTTTAATGAAACTTTTTAATTTAATGAATTCTTTCTTTAGATATATTTTGTACATCCGTAAAATAAGTATGCTACGATTTTATTATGCCTTTTGGATTTGCTAAGTACTTTTTATTTATCCACTCCAGCTTAGCAACGACAACAACCAACTATAATAAATAATAGTAAATGAAATTGCTTCATAGATTTTATGAAGCACTTCATTGGCTGAATGATTTATTCATTGGACGAGTGGCCTATTAATTTTATGAAGAGTTTCATTAATTTTATTAACTTTTCATAAACATTGACTTTAATGAAACCTGTTTCATAGATTCTATGAAAAGTTTCAATGGACAAGTTCAAGTGACAATTTTCATTGAAACTATGAAGAAATTCATTACTGAAGTGATGAAAATTCTCTCAGTGTGCTCTTGTTCATCGCACGTGGTTATTGAGTATTTCACATAAATTAAGACAATTCGTTTTGTTTTTACTTTAATTTGGTTTTTGCAAAAAAAAAAGCGGTATGCAGCGAAATAACTCAAATATCGTTATCTTTAAAATACCGATACCGAAATAAATGAAATAGCGTTACCCTTAAAATACCGTTATCGAAATATCCTAAAATATCGTTACCCTAACGATAACCGCATTCGTTTCGATTACCATCCATGGGCAAAACTATTAACCCTTAAGTGATATAGAACAATAAAAATCAGTTTTTATGCTTTACATTATCGGACAATCATAACATGTTCACCTACAACATGCGCGGTTCCAGCAATTAATATAAGGGGAAAAATCATACGCCTCAGTGGCCAACTCAATGATTTGTCTACTGTGGCGTATGATTTTTCCCCTTATATTAATTGCTGGAACCGCGCCTGACCTACAAGCACCAAACATTTAGGGGTTTTAAGTCACTGCATTTGGCGTTGAAATTATCCACCCTCCAAAATTGTTTTGCACAGTATAATTTAAAGGAAATTTTTTTTTACTTTTTTCATGTGTGTATACAGCATTTAAAAATCTGAGCTAGACTTTTCTAATCTGTAGAGGAATTAACAAAAAGTCAAAATTGGCGGCTTTTATCTTCAATACCACCCCCGCTAGAAAAAGGCCGGCATTAGAGTATGCAAAAAACCGGTCTTTTCAAAAAACAAGTTTCGGTTTTGGCAGAGAAAAATTGCGGTGAACCTATTGTTGTTTATACATGAATGGATGTCATTACATTGCTAGATCTGTCAAAACAACAGAGTAGTACATTGGAAGATGACAAAGCAAATTGTGGAAAATTTTTTGTTGTTGTTTTTGTTTTTTCTTTGATATTTTAAATGTTTAATAACTCTCCTAGACGAGAACAAGAAATTCTCATTGAGTTTGTAATTTAACTTAACAAATATTTCCAGAAATTCTAAAAATGTCGTCTCCTGACGATTTCCTTAGGCAAGAATGAAATCCGGATAGGGACATGCCTACAACGGATTATTTTTCACAATTTGTTAAATACGTTTGGGATTTTAGCATATTTAATTCCTTTAATGCAATTAATGTATATCCCGATAAAATAAAATAAAAAAACCGGTTTTCTTATTTTTTAAAAAACCGTTCATTTTCGCATTTTTGTCTAAATTCGAATAAACCAAAAACCGGTCTTTGTCTCGATTAACTGAATTTTTATTGTAATATTTATTTTTTAATTTGGCCAAATTTTTTTTTTTTCAATTTCCTAGCCAGGTGCCAAAAAGAATATTAAATATTACAATTTTATTTTATGGCCTTTTGTGGTCAATAAAATTTTGGCGGCAAAATCTACTGAAAATGTTTATGAATTCTATTTGTAATTTCCCAGGAAAATTTTTTACAATCGGTAGCCAACCACACCCATTCTACAACTGGTTCCACTGCAACCGATTCCATGGAACTGGTTCCGGAACCAGTTCCTGGGATCCTATATGGAAGGTGTGGTTGAGGTAGAATCAGTTCCAGAACTGATTCTAGAGCAAACGGTTTCACTTTGGAGCTATAGAAGGGGTTGCTTTTGGGACAATTTCAAACGAAAAGAATCGGTGTTAGAATCGACATTATAAGGGGTTGTGAATGAAACGTAGCTATTCTACAATCGATTCTTTGGAACAGAAAATTTTCATGGGTTGTTATATTTTATCTTAAAATCGAAGAAAAATAACACTCATTGTAAAAATCTTCAGATCAACTAAAAATCTATGGTAAAAAATTTCACAGACGAGGTACAGTCCAAATTGTTAATATAGCATGATAGGTTATCCTCCTAACCCATCATGTAATACAAAAATAACAAGTAATTGATGTAAAAAGTCCTTTGCTTTCGTTCTAATGACTATAAATAGAATTAAAAGCTTGGATGTTAATAATAATGATACATAAATAACTAGTAAAAATGTTTGAATTTATTTCTCAAATCGATATTTACTTGGGAGTTTACGTATATGTGACGCTCAAAATAGAAAGGAACCTAAGGGTAAAAAAAGGGTTTTGTTCAGGAGAGCCATTTTAAAGATTTAAATACTTGTATCTTTGGTGTACCAAAAAAAAATTGATTTTTTTACCCTTAGGTCCCTTTCTCTATGCGCTGTCACATATATACAAAAACTCAAATCTACATTATAACCTAGAGAGAATCCCATAAAGAGAATCTGGTGATAGTGCTTGGTAGTATTTGAAAATGCATTAATTGTCAACTATTGGTTCTAGGAAAGTTGTTTTCATAAGTTTTTTTTCTCTATTTTGTTGTAAAATAAGCTGTATATTTTATTTGGAATTTGTCATATTTGATCTTAAGACCGAACAAAAATAACACTCATTGTAACAATGTTTAAAATATTTAGAATAATACAAAATGTAGTTACTTTTACTCTTCAAAATATATCTAAATAATGCAGTAAAAATTATTGATAATGGCGTAAAAATAATTGATAAATTATTAATACGAAAATTTTGCAACCAGCGGAAATAATTTTTATAGTTAATTTTTGCTATTTTTACAGTTCATTTTCTAAAACTATGTATATATTTTTTTAATATACAAAAAACGCAATATTTTATTTCGGTTGCAAATAAATAAGTAATTTCTTTATCCTACTGGAAATGGTAAGACCAAGTTCCAGACGGTACTCCAGTTATAACATTTTATGCATTGGAGTTAAAATTATATTTTCCAGTATTTATTTACAAACTTGAAATATATCAACAATAAGAAATAAGCTAATTTTTTTTAAGTAGTCAAGAAAAGTAACCATTTACTGCAAAAATACTATTTTGGTTGTTGTTTATTATAAAATTCAAAATAACTGCTTTAAACAACTGTTGCGAAATACAGTAATTTTCTTTCGTTGTATTTTCAAATTACTGTCAGAATAGTTGATTTGTATTTTCAAATCGAAAAACAGCTACAATTACAGCTAAAATCAACAACTACTGAAAACTTCAAAAACAATTATATTACAGTTAAATCAATAATTACTGATAGATAGACAAACAACTGCCAACATTTTTTGAATGGTTTCCTTAATATTTTCAAATCAATTTGGTTTTGGTTTTCAGTTCTGCTAAGATTTATAAATTTAAGTTTTAAGTTTATTTCAAAATGAAAATCATTTAAAACAAATAGAAATACATTTATTAACTTTTTCTGTCAGTCATTTAAAAACAAACTATAAAAAATACTTTAAGTAAGAGGTGATATTTTGAAATAAATTCTTGATATACCTACAAACAAAGAAAATAAAAATATGTATCTATATGTTGTGTTTTTTAATTATAAATTAAAAGCAATTTTAAATTTGGAAAACGCAATCACAAAAATTATATTTTTCTAACTTTTTGTCAGTTAAATATTTTTTTACTACTTTTATCGATTATTTAAACAACATTTATAAGGATAAAACGAAGAAAAGAAAATTTTCAATATGCTTCTATCTCTAAACTTAAAAACTTTGTTAAAAACTGCAAAAAAAGAGACAAATTTTGAAACAGTACATTGCACAGGGAGTTATTCAAAAATATCAAATTTGTTAAATAGCGTAATTGACAAAATATCGCAATACAAATTTTTCACGTTCTTATACATTAGAGGGTTAAATTTTATTATTTTTAGTTTTAAAACCGAAACTAACAAATTACAACAAAAACAACCTTAACATTTTTTTTTTATATTAAATTAGTAAATAATAGTGTATAAAAACAAATAACAACTAAAAAGAGTAATAAAGTTTTGCCATAAAACATCACTCCATCACTTTAAATACTATAAACATGAAACAACATGCAGTTGATTATTTCATGCACCAGAAACAACTATTTAAAGTGTTTGTTTTTATTTAGTTTAATTTTTAGTACTTTTTTATTTTCAGGAATTGTTTATTTTTTTATTATTTATTTGAAATGTATTTTAGTACGTTAAGAATAATGATACTGAAATGTTAGATTTATGATTTTTCAATACAAATGAATAATAAAATTTGTTTTGACAATAAAATATATTAACAAGGAAGGCCTCTCAATGCGGATCCGCAAATCTTAATGAATTTTGGAAATGTTGTGGAGGAGAAAATTCTACAAGTATTCAATATTAGGTTTTTGTTAGACAAACTCACCATATTTTTGTTATTCTAGGTGATTTTGCTATTCGAAAAAATGTGTATCGAATGACTGAACACTAATAGAAAAAATTCTGTAAAAAATTTAGTTAAACTACTAAAAATTAGTTAAAAATTATGCTGCAGAAAAAAAACTGCTAAATTAGCAGATTATTTTTGCTATGTATTAGTAAGATAGGAATAGTAAAAGTAAACAGAGTTTTAGTTATATTTGAGTTAAATTTTTCTTAATAGAAAATTACAAATTAACCCATTAAATCAGGAACGATTTTGCTAAACAATTAGTAGGCTACACACAGTTCCAATCGAATTTTTGCCAACCGAATTTTTTTAGTTTCAGGTAAAATTACTTTTACTTATTTACAATACCGTTGTAATTACCTAAATTTATTTACAATTTTTGTATTATTGTTGTATTAATAGATCGCTTTAATGTTTATGGATTGTAAATTCTATAAATAAAAAAAAACTTTCCACAAAATTTATTCAAAAACTAAAAATGTTTAATGCCGAGAACTGGGATAGAACCGGCGACCGCTTGTCAGCCTATTGCTTTTCCTCTAGGTTAAGCCGGCTATAAATCTATTTTTGTCAAATTTTAAATTAAAATTTCTTCAGGTTGGAAATTTGAATATTTTTATTTTTGAATAAAATTATAATAACAACAGAAAATCAACTGAGTCTTTTAATTTGAATCAATAGTAAAATTATTAAAAAAAAAAAAATATATATATATATATATATATATATATATATATATATATATATATATATATATATATATATATATATATATATATATATATATAATATCTTGGCTGAGGTTTGAACTCAGATCGCTAGGGCTATCAGGCTGCACCCCCTGCACAACAGATACCCAATCACCAGACCACCACCCTTAATCAAGCACTGATTAAGGGTCGTTATTAAGGCTAAGTAATCGAGCCTTAACAACGCTCCTACACGAAAACATTGAGTTTGAAGTTTAACCTAACAAATATTTCAAAATATTATAAAAAGTCGTCCCCTAATGATTTACGCAGGCAAGAATGAAATCTGGATAAGTACAAGTCTACAGAAAATTATTTTTCATAATTTTTTAAATAAGTTTTGGGAGTTTAGAACATTTAAAACTTCCAGCTTTCAAAAATGAAAAGTTCGAATAATAAAATAAATATATTTTTCTAAAATTTTTTACCAATTTCGATTAACTGTATTAAATTATTCCACTTATTCGCTATTCGAATTTTGGTTATTTTAAATTATTCGAACAATTTTTGTGCAAAATTTTTCGATTAATCAAACAAAAATTAATCGATTGAATACGAGTACCCTAGTATAATGAATTTGTGTTGATTTTTGTTACTACCAAAAACATTTGACCCCAAGCATAGAAAAGATTTGATCTAATCACCATTTATGTTCGGACGCAACATAAATATCAATTTATGTTGCGAACGGTTATCCCAGCGAGGTTTCCGGCTAGAGGTCATGAGACATCTCAGTAGGTCCCAACCCTCTCACTGGGGGCGAACGCACACAAAAAAAAACTTGCTATTTCAACTCAAAAACAAACACAACCTACACTATAACAAAACATACCACACGATGATTTGGAGACGGATGTTAGTCCCCGTTCAGCCCTCCCAACCATGGTCATATCGCAGTCCCGCGTCAGTTTTATATGACCCCAAATTCCGCTTTTCTTTTACCCTCGTCAACTTACCATTACTACTGTTATCATAAAAAGTTAATATTTTTTATCTAGATGGTTATGAATGAACCCTACACAAAAAATATTTTATCAGTAATTAATTCCATATAAACTATTTCTTTATTTTGTTCTAATATTGGTCACTTTTCGGTAAGGTTTAAAACTTTAAGGCAAAAATTCTAAAAGAAGATCGCAACCGATTTTAAAAAAAAGTACTACGGTGTAATTAAATTGTTGGGGCATTTGATTTGTTGATTTGTCTTCAACCTATTTTTAAGCAATTACTAAAATTTTTAATATATTCCTAATAATTCTATTTAATAGTAATAAAGAAACATTTGAGAACAATTTAATTTGTAAAAATTATAAATCATATAATTTAATTTTTAAAATGTCAAATGCAAAAAATAACTCACCCGACCAACACATTTTTGCTGCATTACTCGTATAATCCTACAAAAAAAAGAAGAATAAAAAAGATCATTTTGGTTTAGTTTCAGGTATATTTAAATTCATACAATCTTTTGTAAAACAATTTGTTAATCCTAAATAAATCCCAACATAAGACCTCACACATGTACGGATGTAAAAGTACTCACTCGTACTTACATATGGATGGATGCCTTAAAGGTTGATAGTTTTACAACTCTAAACTCTACAATTCTTGTCACCAAAAAAAAAAAAAAAAAATTAAATTATACGCTTTGTTGACTTTATTGTTAAATAAACAATGCCAGAGTATTAGTAGAACACAAAAAAAGATCAATCAATAAATCGGAAGAAATATTTCATAACTCACAATAAATATAAAGAAGAAATATCAGTTAAAGCCGGTTTTTGATCTTTCATATGCCAGCCATACAAAATATAATGCATATGGTTTAAATTTTGAAAAAAAACACAAAAATATTAACATTATTATCATTACAACAACCCACACTTTTTATGGCAATGGAAAATCATTCGGGTGTAGCAGCCAGCACCACATATTAACTAACTGACTGGCTGGCTGACAACAAAATCATCAAACATTTACAAGAAAAGAGGCCTGAAAATTTATGTTTTTTTTTTGCAAGCTGAAAATAAAGTCAATCAGACAAGAAAATAGTTTTAAGAGTTTAACCTTATCATCATAACATTTATTAAAGTGTAAATGAAATGACAGATAGACAGACAGACTTACTGAACAGACACACATTGAGTCAGTCTGCATGACATTTAGGCCGACAATATGATGCGTAAAGATATCGACTACGAAGAAAAGTTTTTTTGTGCAAAAATATGATATGTACGACTGCATGTGAATGACGTCTGCATGTGTGTAATGTACGTATGATGATATCACACATGTTATCGTTCTCATGTGCATTACAGTCAAGACAACTATTCATTCATTTATTGCATGAGTGTTTCCATACATAAGCTTTTAGATAAAAATATGAGATCTAAGTATTAGGAAAGCTTTTCAGTTACCACATGTTGGTATTATTAGGAGTATTCATTATATTACTACGAAATCCAATTTTGTGGTTATTTTAAATTATTGAATTTAAATCGAATTAAATAAATGTTTCTTTTACCTGCTTTGATTGCGATAAAATGTCATGTTATATAGAGAACACATTGGATTTATTATTACCGACTATTTATATGATACCCTACAACAGTCCGTTTAAAAGCCAACTAATGTTTAAAAAACTTGTGTTAAAATTTGTCTATAAAATGATAAAACGGTAAGAAATTTGGATTTTACCTAATGTTAGGGGTATTTAAGAGAAAACCGGCGTAGGGTACAAAAGACTCAATTACATTTACATCTATTTTTAGACCACCCTTTTTGGTTTTGCCAAAAAGCTTTCCCATTTATATTTTTCCGACATTTGTACGTACCCTACGGGGAATGAAGAGTCAATTGCCCTCCAAGGACATATCCCGTGACCGGTCAACCGAAGGCATATTACTAAATTAGTACAAATATGAACAAAAGAAAATGAATTAATTTTCTAAGTATTTTCTGATCCGTTATTTTCACTGTTGCTTTAAAAAAAACTTGACCGATACCGAAATAAAAACAAAATTCGCGGCATATTTTTAAAAATATTTTTTATTTATTTTACTCTTTTATTTATTTTTAACTTTATTTTTTCGCGATTTGCTTATTTTAGCTCTTATTTTAAATTTCTATAATGTTTTGCTAATAAATTTTAAGTTATGTATTTTCAACGTTTTTTTTAATGTTAAAGCTGTTTTAGTTTTAACAATTGGTATTTCATTTAACTTTTCTTTGTAAATTAAGGGGAATTTTTAAAATTTTTATTTATATTATCAGAGGTTTTGAGGTAGTTTTCTAATTTTTAATTGATTTTTTAATTTAATTATGGCAAACGCAAAAAACAAGTCAACTGCCATTAAGGGACCTATCCCATGACCGGTCAATCGGGGGCATATTCAAGGCACTTCCACCATATTAGTATGTGTGTTAATGTTGTTTTCTTTTCTATTTTTTCTTTGCCATGTTTTTTTTATTTGCTGTGTGTGTGTTTGTTTTTTCTTTCTCTTTTTTATTTGAACAGAAACGAAAAACATAACTTAACCATCAGCCAGCCATCTCGCATAAGCAACGTTAGCTCAGACGGTAGAGCGTTTGCCTTACAAGCAGAAGGTTGTGTTATCGAGCCCTACTTCGACGCCAAGTAGATTATTTTTAATTCTTAATTTTTTATTAGTTTATTTGAAAAGCTATTTTTAGACACACCACCTTACTGCCACAATGTGTCTAAACTGTGGCAATTGGTCATTTCCAATGACAACGCCATGTTAAAGTGATATGTCTCTTTCAAACAAAAAGACCGATCAGCGACCGGTCTCCGCCCCCTTTGGACCTATCCTGCGTGTCATCTGGGACCGGTCCCTTTCCCCGTAGGGTACCTACACAGCGAGAATTTTTCTGGACAAGTTTTAATGAAATTTTTCAGTAAACTAATGAAGTTTTCTTCACAAAGTAATTGAAAAATTTCTTAAAATTGATTGATGAAATTTTTCACAAAAATTAATTTTATGAATTTTAGTTTTAATGAAATTTTTTCTTTTAGTGTATGAGACTTTTAATAAATAAAATGAATTTTCGACAACATTTTATGGAAAATTCCATTAATTCAATGAAAAATTTCAATGGACGAAGATCCAGTAAAACTTCATTGGTTTTATGCAACAATTCATTAATATCATGCAGATAATTCTCTCAGTGTACTATACCTCGAAAGATGGGAAGCACTTCAATGAACCTATTACAAAATTTCATTTCACACAAGTACTTATTTCATTTGTCGCATAAAAATCAATCAATTCTTAATTTTTTAATGCTTTCATAAGGCAATTTACAACCACCGTGCAATAGGCAAGTAAAAAGGTAAAATCTTTAGCACTTGTTGCAGAACAGCTTCTACTGTATTGGCATAGGTTCTAATTTATGTTCTACAGCCGGTTCTTTGTGAATGGAATTTGACCTATTATCAATACCTGCTTTTCCTCCGAACTAGGGGGACAGGTTTCTTTAGAACCATTATAGAGCTGGATCTGGTACAGTGAATTCTTAAATTTTTACTTTCAGAAACCAGTTTCATGTAACCGGCGGTAAAAGAACCTCTTCTTGGACAAATTCAGAGGTAACCGCTTCTAAAAAAAATTGCTGGGAGTGTTATGAAAGCACTACTTTAGTGCTGGCCCCTTCGTTTCTTTTGCTACTTCGGTAGTCTTTCATCAAAATTATATGGTTAAAATTTCATTGCTGAGAACGAGCATTAGAAGATCAATTTGGATGCATTTAATTTATGCTCAGATGGTTCAGACAAATACATATATCGTCTAATATCGTAATTTTCAAACAAAGAAAAATCATCGTACATATATTCCAAAGAAACAATGTTAGATCCATATTTTTTTTTTTTTTGTGTGTTACACACAAACAAAACTAAACAAGTGTTTATAACTTTATTGTTCCCCCATTCGTAATAACATTTGGAAATATTTCACCATCAAATTCATCACGCTTCAAAGGTAATAAAGTTGTAGCAATGGCCAACTAATAAAATGGACAAGTGAAGAGGAAACTACAAAAGTGCCACACGCAACTGGCAAAGTATTTATACAAGAGAGTCAGTCAGTACCAGTTCTTTTAAACAAATTACGCCCATGCAAAAATAAAACAGCTAGTCATACTGAACGAAATGAAACATCTATACTACTACTAGTCGAATAATGAATGTTCCTATAAATCGCTCAAACAAAAACCCCAATATTTATTTTGTATGAATGCGTTACGTTTTGATGCGATTTGCAACGCATCACATTAACATTGAACTATAGGGCACATGGGCTCTCCTTTAGTTCTTTTCTTCGACTGCCACACAATTCCTTAACGAACAAGTCAGCTAAAATGTTAAGGGGGAGAAATTTTTAAACACTAGTCGTATAATACAGTTACAAGTTAAGTGTATGTTTTAGTTCACACTTGATTAAACAATAAAAAGGGAATTACAATTGAAATATTTTACAAAGTTTTTTTTTTGAAAGACACAATGAACAAACAGAAAATGTTTTATAAATTAACTTGTAGTTATTCGCATAATAAACTGTGAATGATTTTGATTTTTGAAGAATTTACTCATTTGAGCTGAAGTAGCTCAAATTTAAAAAATATAACATATTTTGAAACCATTCACCCCACTGTATAACAAGGATACATAGCAGTTCACGATGAAGCCGAAAACTAAAACTTTTCTCCTTAGCATAATCAGCACTATCGGTAAAAATATGCAGCCATTTGTAAAATTTTCCATATTGTAAAATATGCCCATTATTAATAAAATCGAAATGGCTATAATGTCTATGAGAGCAATGTCTGGGCACCTTTTCAATAATATAAACACTTAAGCATAACTGTACATGCTTTGTATACCGCTGGACGCCCGACTTTAAAAATACCTTTCGTTTGATACCCAATTAGAAAATTAGAATTTATCTGAAAAACCTCTTAAATTCTTAATAAAAAAAAACACCGCACTTTCTACCCCGCCCTTTTAGCTCCTAAATATAATATTTGGGACTAAAAAATACGTCTTCATTAATTAAGGGTTAATCTGGTACTTATTCAGAATTGGCGCCTAAATGTCTAAGAAACCCAGATTTTAGGGAGAAACCATGTAAATCTTCCATTTTAGGTATAGGATATGTTCAGTGAACTTATGTAGAATACTACGGGGAACATTTTTGTGATACATTTTAACCCTTTTTAACAGAATAATTATACCCTACACCACTACGTGGAGAGGGTATTATAAGTTTGTACTGATGTTTGTAACACCAAAAAATAATGGTCGTAGACCCACCTTATAGTATACCGATCGGCTCAGAATTTTTTTTTAATTCGATTTAACGATGTCCGTCTGTCCGTCCGTCTGTCTGTCTGTCTGTCTGTCTGTCCATGCATTATTGTGCGCACTCTACAGGTCGCAATTATTAACATATTTTGATGAAATTTGGTACACCGACTTATGTCTGCCCAAGGACGACGCCTATTGATTTTGGTTGAAATCGGTCCATGTTTAGACCTAGTGCCCATATAAGGGTCCCCCCAAAATTATATTGTTTATACACTGCAGGTCGCAAATATTAAGATATTTTGATAAAATTTGATACACAGACCTATGTTGGCCCAAGGACGAAGCCTATTGATTTTGGTTAACATCGGTCCATGTTTAGACCTAGTGCCCATATAAGGGTCCCCCCAAAATTGGCTTGTTTACACGCTGCAGGTCGCAAATATTAAGATATTTTAATGAAATTTGGTTTGCTGACTCACATGGTCCCGAGAACAAAGCCAATAGATTCAAGTTAGAATCGGTCCATATTTGGACCTATCGCCCATATGGGCTATATTTACGATTTTCTCTTCTTTTATAATTTTATAGAAAATTTTGACACAAGTCCCATTTTAACCCATTCTAATTTCGGATCCAAACATGGCTCTTTACCAGACTCGTGTAGGGTCTTATATAGTCGGCATGCCCGAATTTAACCTTTTTACTCGTTTTTTATTGGAAATTATCGCGAAATTATTAAGAAGAAGACCATTAGAAATTGTTTATACCTCATTCATACTGAACCCAAAACTAGTAGTTTTCAAATTTACTTTATTTTCGATTGTCAAACCCCATACAAATTTCAAATCGAAAACTTAAAAAAAAACGAAAACTTCTAGTTTTGGGTTCAGTATGAATGAGGCTTTAGATCAAACTTAATTTTACATATGAGAACAGTTAACCCATTTTGGTCTCCTTTTTATGCAATAAGTAAATATATTTCAGTGATCTAAAGGGATATAAACGCGAGATAGAGCTAAATTTGTCATCTCTTGTATTTTAGGCACAAATTTCTATCGCAAAAGTACCATCTCAAGCTGTCAAGAGTTTGCTTTCATTTAAAGCATCTCCCATAATAAAATTAAAAAGCCTGACCTTCTGCCGCAAAAAAATCTGCGTTAGTACATTTTGTAAGAAAGCTCCCAACTGTTGTGGAGTAATTGCTAGCGCATTGGACTGTTACACATATGGCTGCGGGTTCGATTCCCAGCAACGGAAACATCAATTTAGAAAACTAATGTAACACACTAAAAAATGTAACACAGAAAAGTTTTGCTTATTTTTAGGCATCAACGTTCTTCTTAGCATTTCTGTCCCGAACTTTCTGAACTTTAAATGTTTTAAGCTAAACGTTAGCTTTAACTCTGCTCACCACTTCGCGGCCAGAAATGTTTGAAATCGCCCTCAATAGCGTCTCCATCTCTTTGGTGTTGGTTTCGTTTCTGGTTGCTTGCTTTATGCTTAAAAGGCTCTCTTTCAATTATTAGGTGTTTGTTGAACTTTTAAACTACACTCAAAATAATAAGTCTATTGGCTGAGCAGAAAAATTTGTTACTTTAACAGAATTTATTGCTGGTTTTTTTTTGCTTAAAATAAAATCTGTTGATTTTAAAATATTTTTTGTTAAATTTAAAAAATAGCAAGTCTACAGTTTTATTTGTAATTTTTATAACTTAAATTGCAATTTGGGGCATTTAAAGTTCGGTTGAAATTTTTCCATGTGAAAAAAACTTACGGTGCTTTAGTTGTAAAAATTTTTGAAACCAATTAATAAACGAATTAAAACAGAAAAAACATTAAGTCGGTAGTTATTGAAACAATTAACAGTAAGTAATTATTTAAATAGAAAATATAAGTACTTCTAAAACTTATTTAAACCCTCTAATGCCCAAGGCCGCCTTTTGGCGGTCTTCAGATTTTAAATAGTTTTTGGCTAAATAGCAATATTTTATTAAACAAGTTGTATTATATCCATAGAAAACTTAACTGCCTACTTTTTTTGCATTCAAACTTTTTTTGTATAAAGAACGGTTTTCAAGCCAGAAGCATGTAAAATGAAAATTTAGAAAATTTGAAAAAATTAACTTTTTAAAATAGAAAAAAATATTTGAAAAATTGCCAAAAATACATTTACGATCTGGCGTACATTACCGATAATAACAAAGCTAGTTTGGAGTCTCTAATTGTAAAATCAGTTAAAATTTTTTCCCCAGGACTCACAGGATAATGCCAGGATACGTTTTACAAATATCTCTCTAACTTAAAAACTAACCAACATATTTTCTTGAAATTAAACACAGATTATATACTCAGAGGTAGTAGTAAGCAGAATTAGTTTAGTGCCAAATTCGCCAAATTTCGTAATTTTCAAAAAGCGAAAATCGCCATAACTTTTGAAATAACAACAATGGATCAACAATTTTCGGTACGTAATTTTATTTTATTGATAGTTTTATTTACAGCAAAAACTAAAATTATTTGAATACTGGGTTTGAAGATACGTCTTCAACCTTTGTTGTGCTATATCGCCTAAATAAAGCGATAAATTAAAATTTTAATATTTGTTCCATAGTAGATTTTCAATGCCAAATATATAGATTAAATATTATCGTAATCAGAAGAAAGAGCATTAGAGGGTTAAGTAAGTCATTATTTTGTATTTTAATGTAACGACCTATCATTACTTGTTATATATACGGTAATGACCTGTCATTACCATGTTTTTGCGGGCAGTATTCTTAAATTTATAGTGTAAATGAAAAAATCAATAAAATGGAAATCCATGCCCGGCTTAAATATTTATTATAATAAACTTGGCTTTGGTAGGAATTAAACCCTTGACCATCACACATAGAGGCTTTGTAACATCAACTAATCCTTATGTACAAATTTAAATTTTGAACTTAAAAAATCAACCATATTTCAAAACTTTAAATATTTAAAAATATCATTGTCAGAAAGAGGTGTCATTGTGGCGTTAACATGAAAGAAAAACGGTTCCAAATAAAAACAACGACTGACACTGACACTAACTGTTTCAAATACATATACATACACACTAACACATAGGCATTTGAAAAGTATCTATGTAAAAAATTGTTCCAAATGACAGCCCCTTTTTAAACCTACATAAACAAAAAATAAATACAAAACGGTCTCTTATATGCACGAATAAATAGATAAAGTGGCAAAAAAAAAGTGTCTGCTCTAAGTATACGAGGTACATTACAAACCAAACATGCGATGGATGGTTTTGATTGGCATTAAGTAACAATTCTGTTTTGTTTTTATTCTTTTGACGGGAAAGTTTTTCTTGTTATTGTTGTGTTATGATAACGCAAGGCTTATACAACAACAACAAAAAACAACAAATCATTAAACCCATCGGTGAATTTGCTTTTTCTCCAAATACAATCAAATATAGAGTACTTTTTGATTAACCCTTTAAGGTAACAATAGTTATTGTGGGTCAAATTTAACAACACAGCAAAAAAACACAGGTAGGTACTTTAAAATGAATTACTATTTTGTATACGTCCAACAAAAAAAATAAAAAAAAATAAAACTAAAGTAAATCAAAAATAAACAAAACAACTGCAACACCATATAGACATTGAACGCACACGCATATTTTTCTGCTGAAAATTTGTTGAATTTAAAATGGAATCGGATCTTTCCTATGACACGAAATATACACTACTTTTTTATGAAATACGTTTTTCTGGAACTGTTTAGGTATAGTTAAAAAATTTGCATTTCCATCAATGAATTTAACATGTTCGTGTTGAAAAAAAGATCCAATACTATTAAAAATGTAAAAAATTTTCAGCAGAAAACTATACACTAAAAGAAAAAAGTCTGTAAAAAATTTAGTTAAATCTACTCGAAATTTGTTTTAAAATTACCTTTCCGAAAAAACTGCTGAAATTAGCAGATTATTTTGGGAATTATTAGTAAGATAGGCATAGCAAATATAAAATTGTTAAATATACAGAATTTAAGTTAAGTTATGTATATTTGAATTAAATTTTTGTTAATAAAATCAGCAAAAAAAATTTTCTAATTAATTAATTAGTAGGCTAAAAAATCACAAAGAAATATAAAATGTTCAAAGTTCTTGTGTTACTAAAATTTGCTAATTTCAGCAGTTTTTTCTGCAAGTTTATTTTGAACTGATTTTTAGTTGCTTTTTCTGCTATTTTCAGTGGTTTATTTCTATGAGTGTACTTGTGCATTAAATGTTTATATGTGCGTTAAATGTGTATATGTTGTACATTCATAGAAATAAATCTGTTAAACTAGCAGAAAAAGCAACTAAAAATTAGTTAAAAATTATGTTGCAGAAAGAATTGTTAAATTAGCTGATTTTTTTCCTAAATACTAGTAAAATAAGAACAGCAGAAAAAAAACTGTTAAATTTATAGAATTTTAGTTATATTTAAGTTAACTTTTAGTTAATTGAAAATGACAAATTGTACTCTATAATCTGCAGAAAATTTTGCTAAATATTAGTAGACCAAAAATAGCTAAATCAAACTGTTATATCTACAAAATTTTTGTTGTTTTTAAGCTAAATCAATTAACTAAAAGTTAACTGAAATATAACTAAAATTTCGTAAATTCACCAGATTTAGTTTTTCTGTTCTTATTGAGCAAACAAAAACACAGCTAATTTAACAGTTTTTTCTGCAACATCATTTTTAATTTTTTTTTTGTTTTTTTATAGATTTATTTCTATGAGTGTGCTAGTGCGTATTTTATAAACATTTTTCCGAAACAACTTTGTAGTCTTGATCAGAAACCTGCGATGCCAACTTAGTGCTTTTTGCGCTATTTTCTTTTAACGCTTTTTATAAAAAAGATGATAGGATGCCGTTGTTGGGTTTTTTATTTAGCGCTTTTAGTGCCTTTTCGGGAAGATGATTATTTTGATAAAATTTTAACTAATTTGAACGCAAAAATATACAAATTTTACATGAATTTTTTTTTCCAAATTTACATCAAAGATGTTCTAAAATTGTTCTTAAAAATAATTTTGATTTTAAATTTGTTTTAAAAATGAACAACATCTTTTTCAATCTGAACATTTTCAAAGCAATAAAAACGTCTGATAAAGTTTTATTTCTTCAGAATAGTGCTTTTTAGCAATTTTTGACTGTTTCGTCGCACAGAGGAGTAATTGACCCGAAAAGCTGGCCAAAAAGGCAAAAATGATCTTAAAGAAATCTAAAAAAACAAAGTACGCAGCTAAATAGGCAACTAAATTCTGCATTATATTGCAAATTTTCAAGATATTAAGTTGAGATTTGTTGTTTCGGGACACTGTTAAAGTCAGGAAAGTTAAAAAAAGTTCATCCGTTTTTATTGATTTTTTTCAGTTTTAAGAGGTGTATATGATATTTTAAATGGAAATTTTAGATTGATTTTTCTTTTTTCAATGAAGGACTTCATTAATGCTATTTTCAGCAATTTTTAAAAAAATTTATTTTAAATACCCGAGTAAAAAAAATTGATCTCGCACAATATCTAATCATATCCAATTTGATATTGTTTAAGATCTGCTGTAATATCTAGCTGATCCAATTAGATCTCAAAATTGGGTGTATCCAATCATATCGTATTAGATCCCATTATATATATGGGGATAAACTAAGATCAAGTTATATCTCAAAATTGGGAGGTCCAATAATATCTTTGGGGATAAACCTAGATCTATTTTGATCCGAAAATTGGCGGTACCAGCTATATATTTGGGGATATTTTTAGATCTAATTTGATCCGAAAAATGGCGGATCCTATTAGATCCAGCAATATATTTGTGGATTAACTTAGATCTAAATTTATCCGAAAAATGGCAGATCCAATTAGATCCAGCAATATATCTGGGGATAAACTTGGATCTAAATTTATCAGAAAAATGGCAGATCGTATTAGATCCAGCAATATATATGGGGATAAACTTGGATCTAAATTTAACCGGAAAATGGCAGATCGAATTAGATCCAGCAATATATTTGGGGATAAACTTGGATCTAAATTTATACGAAAAAGTAGATCTAGGTATATGTGACCTTCTCCGAGAAAAGGGACCTAGTGTGTCAAAAAACGGGTTTGGACTTAAGAGTGGATTCTGGTGGGTGTAGTATAAGATGAAATGAGTTGAGGCACCCAATCATAACTAACCATACCAAATCGCATCTCCCAACTGAAGGTGTGTTCAAAGTGATAATGCGTTATGAAACTTTAAATGCGTTCTTCTCAAAACTTAATTTTCACACACTAGGTCCCTTTTCTCGGAGAAGGTCACATACATATATATTTTAGGATTAAGTTGTATCTAACTTTATCTGGAAAACGGCAGATCGAATTAGATCGAGGATTATATTTGGGGATTATGTAAGATCTAAATTTATGAAAAAAATAACAGATGAAATTAGATCTAGTAATATATTTCGGGATTGCGTAAGATCTTAACTTTTTCAATAAGTTGCAGAGCGAATTGAATCCAGTGATATATTTAGTGATTTGGTAAGATCTTAATTTTTCCCATAAATTGCAGATCGAAATAGATCCAGCAATTTATTTAGGTATTAAAATGGCAGATAGAATTAGAAAAAGCAATATATTTGGGGATTGCCATCTAAAACTATCCATAAAAATGACAGATAAAATTAGATGCCGCATTATATTTGGGTACTACGTAAGATCTCCATTTATTTGGGATTAAATAAGATCCAAGATGCCAACTGTTCAAAAAATAATACACTGGCAGAGCACTGATTTTATAAAAATTACAATATTTTGTTAAAATAAGGTTTAAACTCAGAATGTCTTGAGTTCGATATGCATTTTTTTTACAAAATGAATTTCTTTTTATAAAATTAAAATTTTTTTTTCTATAAATTTTTTTATAAAATTATATGTTTATTTTTTTATTAAATTGAAATCTTTCAATAAAATAATTTTATTTACATCTTTTTAACGCTCTACACCATTTCCAATTGTATTAATTGTTTTTAAGATTCATTAATTGTATTTCAGAAATAATTAATCGAATTTCAGTTTTATCAATTGTATTTCAGAACTTATCAATTATTTTTCAGATTTATGAATTGTATTTCAGAACTAGTCAATTGAAGTTCAGTTTTATCAATTGTGTTTCAGAAATTATTAATTGTATTTCCGAAATTCACAACTGTATTTCAGAAATTATCAAACTGTATTTCAGAAATTATCAATTGTATTTCAGAAATTATGAAATGTAATTTAGAAATTTTTCTCTATTAACTATGATAAACAATCAACAAGTTTTGAAATAGATTTGATTATTTCTGAAATACAATTAATAATTTCTGAAATACATTCCATAATTTCTGAAATACATTTAAAATTTCTGAAATGCAATTAATAGCTTCTGAAATACAGTTAATATTGTAGTTGAGTTACCATATATGAGCATATATTGTTGAAATGGCACCATATATGATAATATATGGTTTAAATGGCACCATATATAGTAATATATTACTTAAATAACACCATATATAAATATATATGGCACTATATATAGTATCATATATTATCATATCTGGAACTGTATTAAAAATTTTGATCATGAGGTACCATATATGGCCATATATTGTTTAAATGGCACCATATATAATAATATATGGTTTAAATGGTACCATATATGATAATATATGGTTTGAATGGCACCATATATGATAATATATTGCTTAAATAGCACCATATATAAATATATATCGCATATATATAGTACCATATATTATCATATCTGGAACTGAATTAAAGATTTTGTTAATGAGGTACCATATATGACCATATATTGTTTAAATGGCACCATATATGATAATATCTAGTTTAACTGTCACCACATATAATTATATATTGTTTAAATGATACCATGTATAATTATATATTGCTAAAATGCCACCATATATATTAAGATATAGTCCTATATATAACTATATATGCAATAAGATCAACCATGTTATGTAATATATAATTATATATGCCATATCCAATATTATGAAGGCCGATATCTAATTAGATGAAATTATATATGGCATAATATAAGGAAAAATTTTGTGAAAAAACGTCATATATAATTATATATGGATATACATAACGACATGTATAATTATATATTGTAATATATGCCACATATGATTATATATAATTTTTTTTACTCGGGTATTTATGTTGGAACACTTCATTAAAAAATTAAAAAAAAAACATTTTTTACACACTTTTTTTGCAAAAAAAAAAGAAGAAGATTTTTAAAAGCCAAGGTAGTGAGTGTAGTAAAAACGTTATATACCAAAATAAAATTGGAAATCTCTTATTTTAAATAAAAGAAAAAAGTTTACGCAAGTTTGCGCCATGATTTTTGGTGATTTTTTGAAAATTTCATCTCTTTTCAATTTTTGCTCATCAGGCACTTTTTCTCATATTTTTTTGTGAGCCATAAACATAATGATGCGGCCAAATTAATAATGGATATAACGAGATCTCCTAGAAAAGCAATAATTTGCAAGGAATTTTTAACAACTTATGAGGTCAACCCGGTACGAAAAACCAATATGAAATTTTATTGCTAAAAAATGCTAAAAAAAAATTTGTTATCCTACTGAAGACCTGAAACTGAAACCTTATCGGAAATAAAGCTTCACTCTCTTCTCGACCGATTATATAAACACTTTGATAAGATTTTACTGCAGTTGGACTATGAAGAACCTCATTTTCTAGAACTTATAAGTAAATATGGTTGTGATGGTTCGCACCAATCATCTTATATGCAAAAATTTGAAAATAAAAAGAACAGTGACGCTAGTATATTCCAAAGCTCTTGTGTGCCTTCAATTAATCACAAATGCTAATGGAAAAACAAAGACGGTACACTCAAAAAGTTTGGCGGTAGAATCTACTAAAAAAGACAGTTAAAATAAAGGCATATGCAGTTAAAAAGGTGACAAAGGTATTTACTTTTAAAATAACTAAAAATGTTGTTATTTTTTGAAATATAACTAACAAATGCGTTAAAAAATAACTAACGATGCCGTAAAATTAAGTGAAAATGTTGTACTACAAAAATTTTAAAACGACTAACAAAATGGGTAAAATCTACTGTTTTTTTAATTATAATTATTTTGGTATTATAAACGCATATTTCAATAAAAAAAAACAATTTTTTCTTTCGATTACAAAAATAATCGTAATCACTTCAGCCTACTAAAAATTTTAAGTAAAAATACCAAACGGTTCTCCAATTATTATGCTTTGGAGATACAATACAAGTTTTTGATTTTTATTTGCAAACTAGGAATATATCAATAATAACAAATATAAACTAAACAAGAATTTTTAATGAAATTTTTTATTTTTTAAATAACTAACAAAAAGAAGTGTTTACTGTTAAAGTACTGTTTTGGTACTTGTTTATTATGATATTAAAAATAACTGCTTTAAACAACAGTTACGAAACTAAAGTACTTTTAGTTAGTCGTTTCCTTAAATAACTGTCATAACATTTCCTTTCCATTTTTCCATAGAAAAACAACAGTAATTACAGTTAAAAGCAACAATTATTGATTACTATACAAACAACTGTGATGTAGTAACTGTCAAACTTTTTTGAGTGTATGGCAAAATCCAATACCATCCTCAACTAGGTTGTGTAGACCAAACAGCATTCCGCATTTTAGATTAGGAAAAATCTTCACTAGTTACGAAGATACAGCATGTCAAAATTTGAATTTTAGTTACAAATATTTCCACTAGGGGGCGTTGCAAAAGCACAAAATAATCTAAAATACTTTCCTTATATATACCTTCAAACTTTGGTCGATAAAGGATTAAAATACAAAATAATAAAAAAAAAATGGAAACTCTCATTCTTCTGCGAAGTACGAGAGAGAAGGGGGGTCAAAATCAATACGAACCCTCCAAAAATCCGCCACTGGATTCTTTTTCGCAAACTAAACCTAAAAATATCAAAATCCCAGAAGTTTTAGTTTAAAAAAACACGTTTAATAATTTTGGCCAGCTTTTTGGGTCAAATACTCCTCTGTGCGTCGCTTAATTTAGTTGAAAAAGTAAATATTTTTATTAAATTTGTCATATAGCGCTTATTTGAGGGCCTGCCTGCGCGTTTCGCATCAAAAACGTTGGCATCACTGTCAGCAACATAGGCATTATTAATATCAAACTTAAATTTTTGCCGAATAAAATCGTATCATGCTACTTTTATTTCGAATTTCGTAAGTTTTCGACATGCTTCAAAATAAAAAAGTACCAAAAAATTTAGATATTTTTTCCTGCACCCAGAAAACAGATTCGGTGCTGACAACACCATTTGTTGCCAATCGAATGGTTCAGTTGCATCAAATGAATTTATCGTTTACGGCTACCGAATTATTCTTAATACAACTGAAATTCTGTTGTCACAGCCAAATTAGTCTTGGCTCAATTGGTTTTCTGTTGCCACAACTGAAAAATTCGGCTACCACAACCGAACCATGCGATTGACTACAAATTGGGTTATCATAACTGAATCTGTTTTCTGGGTGTGTGATTTAACTCTTAAATTTCCGAAGTGGCCCAAAAATCGATGTAGATTGATCTTAGATTTGGCTTCTCTATCACAGTTTAATACTGCCAAATAAGGTAACCAAAAAACGATTTGCTGGAGCAAACCTTTTTAAATATGCCAACCCGGGAAAAATAGTTATATATTGTTATATATAATGTGATTGGGTTATATGTGACGGTGAATGGATTCACATTAAGACACATATCATTATATACAAAAACATCTGATATTATTTTTTCAATTAATTTGTTGTACGATAATTGATGTTATTACATATCCCCAAATCTGACTCCATATATAACTATATAAGCCATATAAAACTAATCAAAATATATGTAGTGAGCGATATGATTATATGGTTCGATACTAAGTTATATAACACTGTATGTATCGTCATACTAAAAATATATTTCTTGTAATTTTATATAACTTTCTATATGATCTCGTACAAATTAATATAAATTAAGAGTTAATTTATCCACAGCCAAATAATTTTCACGTGATTTTTTTGCATATTAAATTAAAAATGATGCAAACGATTTAGATTAGATTTTTATTTTATGTTATAAAATTTGGGCCTTTAAAATTGTTTAAGCTATAGAAATTTCAATATTAATTTAAAGCCGGTATGCATAAAAATTGTACCTACTATTAGACAAAATTATATAAAATCAGATATTTTTATATCGAATTAGATGTAATTTGATGTCCTGGATATGGACAAATCTCGGATCAAATAATATCTATTTTGATATAACTAGACACAAGTAGATGACCCATTTTTCGGATCAAGTTGTATGTCGTTGTATATGGAGACTTATCAAATAAGATATAATTATATATGACACCGTATTAAGATTTTTTACCCGGGAAGTTTAAAACCATGGATGGTAACCGAAACGAATGCGGTTATCGTTAGGGTAACGATATTTTAGGTTATTTCAGTAACGGTATTTTAAGGGTAACGCTATTTCATTTATTTCGGTAACGGTATTTTAAGGATAACGGTATTTGAGTTATTTCGGTAACGGTATTTTAAAGATAACGATATTTGGGTTATTTCGGTAGCGGTATTTTAAGGTTAACGGTAGTTCAGTTATATCGGTAACGGTATTTTAAGGGTAACGGTACAAAAAATACTCAATAACCACGTGAAATTACCAAAAGCAGAAAATTAAAAATAACGGTAACGGTATTTTAGGGATAATGCTATTTCATTTATTTCGGTAACGGTATTTTAAGGGTATCGATATTTCACTTATTTCGGTATCGGTATTTTAAGGATAACGGTATTTCAGTTATTTCGGTAACGGTATTTTAAGGATAACGGTATTCCGGGTATTTCGGTAACGGTATTTTAGGGGTAACGGTAGTCAGTTGAAAGGGTTTTGAATCGATAACGGTATTTTAGCGGTATTGCCTGCCAACCCTGTTTAAAACAGGCAAAAATTGCTATGAATAAAATTATCAATAAAGAATTTATTTAACATGTTTAATAATTCAAATTCGAAAAAAGTTTTAAATACTTAAGGCCCGCTGACAATAATGGAGTAATCTGTGCTGCAGAGTGGATTTTCTTCTCTTCTCCTTCGCCCTTATGTGTTTTTTGTGTAATGTCATCTCTATTTCAGTACATTCCCCCTGAAGTACTACTGCACACTCTGTCGTTACGACGGACTTCTAAAATTTTCTTTCAAAAATAATGATAATGATAATAAAATTAAAAAAAAACTAACAGTTGTAAATTTTGTAAAAACCGTACTGGCAAAGTACTATTTTGATTAGAACTGGCAGAACACTGGTTTTACAAAAAATGCATGCTTTGCCATTACTGTATTTTCGGAACAGTCGTCAATTTCTGGCTGTGTAGTTTTGTCTGCCTGGTACTTTAAAGGGTTAATGTACCTATTATTTTTATCCTGTTTTGAAAATACGAAGAAACAAAAATAAAAATGTAACTGTCTTAAATATTTTACGAAAAAACAAATGTTTTAAAGCCTGAGGTTGTATAAACAATATCATCGTACCAACAGAAATCCTCTGCCACAAAACAGGGAGCAGGAGATGTAAAAATATACAAACAACAGAAAATACACACTCTCACTGCTGGCAATCACAATCATTCGCAGTTAATACCTCTATTTGAACGCGTTCGTCAGGAAACTAAAAGGATTTTGTAGAGGATTACCTGAAATTGATATTCAAGTTGATTTTTTTTTCAATGGTTCGTTGGTTGATATGAAATGAATGCTACATGAACGGCTACATAAATATTTATAAATATGTATGAGAGTTTTATGTATTATATTTTTGAAAAAGGTCTTGTTTTGTGAAATATATACTTTCTGCTGCTACTACTACATACTACTACTACACTACTCCTTTATTTGTTTCATAATGATTGTTTTTTTATAAAACTGTTTGTGTTTTTCTTTCATTTCAACGCGTTTGTATAAAAATATTATTTTTTGCGATCTATATTTTTTCAATATTATTTTAAAGACGAGAAAAATGTGTGCGAGTGTTTAAAAGAAAATGCATTGTGAAAATATATTTTGTTACCATTTTTTAAGATTTAGGGGAAATAATTGATTAGCAGTTGCAAATAACTTTATTTAGAATCATATTTTGTTTGGAAATGAAATTCCCCAAAAAAATTTAAAATACTAAATGAACCATAGTATAATCAAAGAGTATATATTATAGAGAGATATTATGCTACTCTTAAATCTCTCGCAAAAAAACGGCGAATTCGGTCAAACTCGATAAACAACATTTTTCTCTTAAAAATGAGTTGATTTGAAACATTTTGTCAATTTTGTTACAACATGTGTTATCATCACATAAATTTGCCGGTTTTTGCTGAAATAATTGCCGTTTTGGATTAAATTATGATCATTTCCCTGTTTTACGCACACTTTTTATATAAATTTGGGGACTGCTTGCGAACAAAAATAAAGAGTACCAGTTGAGCACGCAAGAGTAGCATGGAATGACTCTGGTACAGCCCTTTACTATACACTCATCACTATTGTATCGTTTCGAACATCGTTTCGAACACAAATTATACCAGATATGAATCAGCTGATTTGGACAATATGGCCGACAGAAAATGAGAAAAACAAAACGCAAAAATTTAAGAAAAACATAAAAGATAAAGCACAATAATCTAAAAAGAGGCAGATATATACAAAAAATGGCAATACAAAATGTATGGAGATTTTATATTGTTATCTTCCTCTTGACTTGACTTCCATGTAAACTTTTTTGACACCGGTCATTAGTTAACACATCTGGTATTAATCTGTGGTTTCGAAGATGATAGTTAAACAGCTGATGTACACTGTTGCCAACTTTTCCCTAAAAAAAATTGCTAAATCAAACTAAAAAATCGCTAGAAAATTGTTAAATTACAAAAACTCTAAAAATTTTATTTAATAATAGTGACTCAAAAATTTTGAAATAGAAATAAATGCAAAAAAAAATTGCTAACAAAGCGTCAAGGCTGACTTTAAAAAATCGCTAGTTTTGCCGCTAATAGCAAAATCTTGTTTTACTCCGCTAAATGCGTTGAAATATCGCTAGACTTGACGAGAAATTTTGTCATCAATTCTGCAAAAAGGTGTGCAAAAAATATGTGAATTGAATTATATGATTTTTAAAATACTTTTTTATATGAAATTATAACTTTAATGATCAAGAGTGGAAATAAAGCAGAAAATAAAAAGTTTTTTTGTGTTTTAAGAAAGAAAATATGCAAAACAACTGCTATCATGCATTTTTGACCATATCGTTTGGATGATTTTGTGCTTATGGAAACCAAATTAGCTGTCAAAATAACAATTTCGAAAAAACTATTACAAAAATTTCCGCTATGTGAAGCAACATCTTCGTCAAAACACAGGTAACATTATTGTTATATTTAGCTTAAATTTCTTAGTTAATATATTTAGTTAGAATATTGTTGTACCTCAAGTCCAAATTCTAATATGATATTCTCATATTAGATTTTATTGTTGTAGGTTGATGTCTATCATGAAAATTATCAACCTTTTTTGAAACAACAAATAAGACCGAATATGACAATATCATATTAGAATTTGGACTTGAGGTAGAACAATAGTCTAACTAAATATATGAAAATATACAAAGTCCGAAAAAACAATTTTTGTATTTTTTAATGCAAACATTAAAAATAATTTAGTAGGTTTGAGGTTAAGAAGAAGAATAAACCTTCCTCAAAAGTTATAAACACATTAAATTTGCAAATCAGACTAGATCTAGTTTCTGCCTTTTTATGGACAGGCTTCATCAGTGATCTTCCATTAAATTGTATTATTGTTTATATTTTTATTGTCAGATTGTTTCTTAGTTAATTTTACTAAAAATATCTATGTATCTCGCAGCTTGTTAAAATCAGGAGAATCATGCTAAAATTTGGCAGACCATGATTCAAATACAGCCACTATTTTATGTTATCTTAGCAGCATTTTCAACTATATTTAAGGGCTTTCTTTTATAAGTGTAATTTAAAAGTTATATGCCATCTTGTAAACTAAGTTAAACTACTAAAAAAATTTTTTCATTGGATTTTTGCTTTATAGCAAAACACTGGTCTCCTCGAGGCAAAAAATCGATACATCACACTTTAAAAACCGACTTTAAATGTCGAAGCTATAACGAAAAATTGAATAAAGCAACCCCTACGTTCTGCAAAAAAAAATTTTTTTTTGGAATTGCCATGCCAAAATACTTTATATTTGAGGGTGTACCGCTTACTTTTTTTTGCCTGTAAGGTGGTACGGTCTACTATTTATATTTTACAAATTCATTAAGACTTTCTAATTTGTTGCTAACTAAATTATTTAGTAGAAGCAATTGAACTTTGGAATTAAGGCTACCGAATGTTTATTGTCACTGCTAAATTTGTCTCTACTGGCAATAAATTCAGTTGAATTTAAGAGAATAATTTTTTACTATCATAAACTTCTAGAAAGAGTTCGCGTGTTTTTTAACAAACAAACTTAGTGTTTTCTAAACAGAAACTCCAATTTCTTCAACATGTCTATCACTAATAGTTTTTTTTGTGGTAATTCGTGGAAAAATATATTTAAAGTAAAAAAAAAAACATGCTCAATTAACCGGCAAATAGACTGACAGTTAAAGACAACTGTCAATCTGGCCAAACACACAACCTCCCAACCCCTCTCAAATATTGTAGGGTATTTAATGATCGTCCTTGACCGAGTACATTAGTTCGTTTGTTTTAACAAGAAAATCTTGAAAAAGTTACTGTTTTTTTATCAAAACTTTGGAAAAAACCCTATTCCCCCAGTGCATGTTACAAAGTTTTTTTTCCTGTTCGTTTCCTTTTGGACGATTACTATAGAATAGTTGGTTGCTGCATTAAACTTCCAAGAAATCAACCAAGTGCAACCAACAAACACTGTAGTATACTAGAAGTACTTTAATGTTTTACAAACTTTTTTTACAACTTTGGTTTTGTGTTTGACAGTTGAACCATTGATTTTTATTGGAAAAATTGGGGGGGGGGGGGGGGAAATAAATAGTAGAAAATGTTGTATGTCAAATATTGGCTACAGTGATTTCTTAGGAATTCACTTTTTATTTGCCATAAAGAAATGTAAACCTCGACCTGCCAACTCATCTTAAACTAACCAAAGTTAAGCATATAAATATTTATTTACCTTTAAAAGAATCACAAATGTAATTATTTTAACTGTTATAAATAACTGAATAACAATATCGTGCAAATAACTGACAAATTTATACTACAAACTGATAAATAGTTGTTTAACATAAAATTTAAAATAACTGCCTTAAACAACTATTACAATATATTACTTTTCGTTAGTTGTTTTTTTTTAATATCTGTGATCATAGTTGTTTTGTATTTTTCCTTCGAAAAACAGCTATAATTACAGTTTAAAAAAATTACTGATTGCTACACAAACAAATCCCACGTAATAATGGACAACATTTTTGGAGAGTAGGTTAGGGTGGGTCGATTTAGCAATCGATATTGTGTTATCGATTTTTCGATAGCTTTTGGCATGAGGAAAACAAAATTCCACTACGACATATCAAAAAAATCATTTTCGAGGCGCCCAAATTTCAGTTCTTTGTAATTTTCTAATAAATGCTAGATTAGCACCATCTTGCGGTGGCTTTTTGAAACAACTAATGAAGTTGTAAACAAAATAACATTACAACATTTCCAGAAAGGTATTACTTATGAAAATCGGATAAAAAATGTGGCAACTAGAGGTAAAAGTATTAAAGTAAAATTATTTTCTGCTTGATGATGAAATGATGATAATGATGATGAAATGATGATGATGATGTTGATGAAAACAAGCAGAAAATAATTTTACTTATATACTTTTACCTCTAGTTGCAACATTTTTTATCCGATTTTCATAAGTAATACCTTTCTGGAAAGGTTGTAATGTTATATTGTTTACAACTTCTTAGTTGTTACAAAAAGCAACCGCAAGATGGCGCTAATCTAGCATTTATTAGAAAATTACAAAAAATTTAAATTTGGGCGCCTCGTAAATGATTTTTTTGATATGTCGTAGTGGAATTTTTTTTACTCATGCCAAAAGCTATCGAAAAATTGATGGCACAATATCAAAAAAATTTATATTGAAATGTCTATGGTTAACATTTAACTCTGGTTATTTTTAGACAAGTTATCTGAATTTAATAAAGTAAACTTATTTTAGCTTAAGTATATCACAAAAGACTAGGGGTCATATGCATAATTACTTTTTAAATTTATAAATGGCTTACAAAACAAATTTTTCCTACAAAATTCACTTTATAAATGTATTATAAAGTTGTTAAATTATTATGCATAAGCACTTACAAATACAGGGTTACATGGAATAGTTTCCCAAGAAAAAACAGAAAAAAGTTTTAAATTATTAGGTTTGAGGTTAAAAAGAAGAGTAAACCTTTTTCTCTAAAAATTATAAACACATTAATTTGCAAATCAGACTAGATCTAGTTTCTGCCTTTTTCTATGGACAGGCTTTATCAGTGATTTTCCATTTAATTGTATTATTGTTTATACTTTATTATTAGATTGTCTCTGTATGATAATTTTTCAACAACCCGTCGGCTGTAGGAGTCGAACCTACATTACAAACGTAATTATACAACGGTGCTACAACTTAGCCATCTCGCCCAAGTAAGGCCTTGAATGCAATGTAACTAATTCATAGTTTTCTTTCCTATTCAGCTTTCTGTTATTGTTTGTACTCAGAAGTGATGAAACACAGATACATAAAAACATTTTAGTTTTTGTTTATCTTCCAATCTCCTCCGTGTCTCCTATTTCGCAAATGTTGCCAAACTGACGTATGGTTTTTACGTTCATGATCAATAAATTTAAAAATGTATTTTAGTACAGTGTTGTTTTTATGTCATATAGACAGCTACAATTAATATTGTAATATGCATTTGGTCAATTTTAATTTAGTAGGTTTGAGGTTAAGAAGAAGAATAAAACTTTTTCTCCAAAAATTATAAACACGTCAATTTGCAAATCAGACTGGATTTAGTTTCTGCATTTTTCTATGGACGGATTTCCATTAAATTATATTATTGTTTATATTTCATTGTCAATCTGACAAAAGGGAAAGGAAAAAATTTTTACCATTATCAAGTTAAATTACACATTTTTGTAGTAAAATTCAACATTTAACAGAATTTTTTGGTGGTTTTCTAATAAAAATAATAATAATAATAAAAATAATAATAATAATAATAATAAAAATAAAATGTTTTGAAAATATTGAACAAAATGTCGCGTGCCAGCTAAAATCCGTTCGCGTGCCATTACTAGAACGCTTGCCATAGTTTTGCCAGACCAGCCCTAGATCATAACTCTCATTTTGCTGCATCATATAATTTTACCAGTTTTCTGTTACTTAATTGATATTGAAATTCTACTGAAGATTTCTTGGCAGAGCGTGAAATCATGATAGAGAGAAACACCAATATCTATAGCTTTTAACAAATTAAATTTTCTTTTATTTCCTCTTCCAAAGGTTAATCTTTAATTATACCCTACACCACTACGTGCAGAGGGTATAATAAGTTTGTGCTGATGTTTGTAATACGAAAAATATTGGACCTAGACCAACCTTATAGTATATCGATCGACTCAGAATCACTTTTTACATCGATTTAACGATGTCCGTCTGTCTGTCTGTCCATGCATTCTTCTGCGCACTCTACAGGTCGCAAATATTAAGACATTTTGATGAAATTTGGTACATAGACCAACATCGGCCCAAGCACGAAGCCTATTGATTTTGGTTAAAATCGGTCCATGTTTAGACCTAGTGCTCATATAAGGGCTCCCCCCCAAATCTGGCTTGCTTAAACGCTGCAGGTCGCAAATACGAAGATATTTCAATGAAGATTTCTTGGACCTATGTCGGCCCAAGGACGAAGCCTTGATTAAAATAGGTCCATGTTTAGACCTAGTGCCCATATAATGGTCCCCCCCAAAATTGGTTTTTTACACGCTGCAGGTCACAAATACGAAGATATTTCAATGAAATTTAGTTCGCTGAAAGGACAAAGCTTATTGATTCTAGATATGAGCGGTCCATATTTGGACCTATCGCCCATATGGGCTATATTGTCGATTTTCTCTTTTTTATCATTTTATATAAAATTTTGACACAAGTCCATCGGCATGCCCCACTTTAACTTTTTTACTCGTTTTAGTTAAAGATTAACTCTCGAATTTCTTGCCTAATTATTTACTATGAAAACTGACCTTAAACCTCAATAACTTAACTACAACTTAATCCACAAATTTACAATAACGGCCAATATTGAAATAATTCTATTTATACAATATTCTCTTTTTTATCATTTTATAGAAAATTTTGACACAAGTCCATTTTAACCCATTCGAATTTCGGATCCAAACATTAGTTGGCTTTTAACCAGACCGGTGTAGGGTATTATATAGTCGGCATTCCCGACTTTAACTTTTTTACTCGTTTTAGTTAAAGATTAACTCTCGAATTTCTTGCCTAATTATTTACTACGAAAACTGACCTTAAACCTCAAAAACTTAACTACAACTTAATCCACAAATTTACAATAACGGCCAATATTGAAATGATTCTATTTACCACACCTTAAAATATGCTAAAATAGTAGAACTTATTTTGTAATAGAAAAACTCATCAATATTTTTTCCACATAAGCGAAAATACTTTTCAAATCTAAGAAAACAAACCCCAGCATGAGTTTAAATTATTATACTTACATATGTAAATGTCACAATATATATTTTTGACATAAAAACAAAGTTCTGTAATATTCAACACTCCCCAGTTCTTAGCAAGACAAAAGCAAAGTTTTAAAGAAATTTTATTAAAAAAAAAAAAGAAAGAAATACCGGCGGCATGGCAGCAGAAACAACAAAGGAAGGAATTGCGCCCCGCAAGATTTGTTCGATTTCTTTAATGTTTAACAAAAAGTTTATTTTTTTTTGTTGTTTTTTTCGAAAACAGTGAAAACCTACAAAAACACTGTTTTTGACATTTCCAACACAAAAAGAAAATAATGTCATTTATTCATTGAACATGAATGGAACAACTAGAACAACCTTATCACATACTCATTCATTTTGCCACTCCACTAACCATATGCCACCCTCGCCATACTATACACATCATCCTCTTGACACTACTATGGCAAAGAAGCATAAAACAAGTAGAACAAACAGACTTTTATTGAGGTTTTTGCATTTATTTATAAAAAAAAAAGTTGTTGGTAGTGTTCAATTTGAATCTTGTTTTAATAAAAACAACATTTTTCTTAAAATGCAGAATAAAACTATTTTTAAAATAGACTTAACCCTTCAATGCTTAGAACAGCCTTTTAGGCTATACTATTTCAAATTTATAGGCTCTAATGCATATAAATTTGAATGCAATTGCTAAATTATTCTTTTTCCTTATTAAACGTTTATTAAAAAATGTCATGCATAATCGTTAAATAACAGTTTGTTAATTTCTCGTTTAATTCTGGCAACACCCTTATTTAATGTGTCTCCACTTTCAAATAAATTGTTAGTTATTCATAAACTTAGTAAATGATTGACTCGTTAATCATAGATGAATAAGAGACCGTAACTCAAGAAAAAAGTTCGCCGTACACCCTCCAATATGAAGTATTTTTGCAAGGCAATTTCAAAAAAAAACTTTTATTTTTTTTGCCGAACGTAGGGGTCGCCTTTTTAAATTTTCGTTATAGCTTCGGCATTTAAAGTTGGATTTTAAAGTGTGATATATCGATTTTTTTGCCTCGAGGAGACCAGTGTTTTGCTATTAAGGAAAACTCCAATGAAAAAA
The DNA here is from genome assembly GCA_949987735.1 of Leucophora obtusa. Taxonomy (NCBI): domain Eukaryota; kingdom Metazoa; phylum Arthropoda; class Insecta; order Diptera; family Anthomyiidae; genus Leucophora; species Leucophora obtusa. Next base: position 212,112,429 of record OX465297.1, read on the forward strand.
ATTTAAAAAGGCGACCCCTACGTTCGGCAAACAATGTATAAATAAAAATTCTACTGGGTTTATCGAAAAACTTCATTAGCAAAAGTTTAATGATTTTTTGCGGGCTTTAATTTTCTGGCATTAGGGTAGTACATTAGGGTGGTAGCAATTGAGTTCTGGTGGCTAACTACTAGAAATTGATACTTGAGGTCAATGGCCCTGGGGAGAAAAATACTGGTCTCCTAAAAAGAAAAATATCGATGTATAATACTTTAAGATCCGACTATAAATGCCAAAGATATAACGAAAAATGTAAAATGGCGAGCCCTACGTTCGGCAAAAAAAAACCTTTTGAAACCTTGCAAAAATAATTCATATTGGAGGCTGTACGGCGAACTTTTTTTTTTGCCTGTAAGGTTGTTTGCTCTAATGAATAATGTTGTTTTGAAGATTGTACCAAATAATTTTTAGTAAATCAAAACTTGATAAAAACCAATTTTTATACATATCTTGGTTATATAATAGTGTAATATAATATTTTAAAGACAGTTGAATACAACTAATACTGAAAGTATTCGAATGACGAATATGTTTTGATTATATCAACACCACTGTTTTGTTTAATTTATTTTTTTATTTTACTTGTACACCAATTTGACCAAATTTAATGAAAAAAGGTGCAGTTTTTCCAGGTTTTTTTAATTTGTTGGCTAAAAATTTTATATTCTACATATTCTTTGAAAAAGCCCTTTAAATAAATGAAAACTGAATATGAATATTTTTGGTTTCAACAGAGATTCTTGTTCTCCAAACTTTATGAAACGCTTATTTTAGGCATGACCCTACTTTAACAGATTATTAAATTGTTCGTTATTAAACGAATTATGCATACTGTTTTTGCCAAATTAGCTTAAAAACGTTTAATTAAACTGTTTAGGAACTTTATGCATTCGGCTGATAATATTTAGTTCCAGTTCAATAGAAATAATAATTTATCACATTTTTGTGTGAGTCAAAATCGAAATGTTCTACAATTTTAAAATACGAATTATTTAATAATGAAAAAAAATTTTAAGATTAACAGGACTCACAGTATACCCGCAAGATACACTTAAAGGACACACCATTAACTCGAAAATCCATAAACGAATACGCTTACTAGTTTTTGAAAGAGTACAACCAGAAAACAGATTCGGTGCTGACAGCTCCATTTTTTGCCAATCGAATTATTCATGATACAACTGAAATTTCATTGTCACAAATTAGTCCTGTCTCAATTGGTTTTCTGTTGTCACAATTGAAAAACTGACAATCGAACCATTCGATTGGCTACAAATACGGTTGTTAAATTTTTGACAAAATAAGCAATTTTTGTAAAATGTCCCGGAAAGCAGTCGCTCCAAACACAAACTCGAATTATGATTTTTCCAATTTATTTTTTTTTCTATAATATCCACTATTATGTGATACAAATAGTAATCGACATGTTCAAATTAGGCATTAAAAAAAATTTTCAAATTAATTTAAAAAAAAAACACGTTTTTGCATTTTTATCAAATTCGTGTGTCATTTTGGATTCCAGGCTAAAGTGGGTTAATGATAGCCGATGAAGTCAAAATTTGATATCTGAACCCTTTTGACTATATTAAATGAATAAATGAAATAAAAAATATTTTTTTTTTCGAAATTTCGAATTTTGGGTATTTTTTAATAATAATACACTCTTTTCCAAAATGGGCAATTTTCGTTCAACTTTCGGCACGGATTAATGTTTTCCAAAAAAAATCGTTTTTTTCCATTTGGAACCATTTCCAATAAAACTGGGGGTGTAATGATAAATTTATTTTTAAGAGACACCCTAATGATTAATATCCCTACGGGAAATTTTAACAAACTGTCACCGAACTGGCCCTTTTACATGAAATAGACTGGTCACTTTTACATGGCGTTGTCATAGGAGGGGGAAATTGACCCCTTGTGACATGTCACAAGACAAATCCTAGGACAGGTTACTGAACTCTCATAAAAAACAAAGTTCAGGGACCTGTCCTGGGATTTGTGATGTGACATGTCACAAGGGGTCAATTTCCCCCTCCTATGACAACGCCATGTAAAAGTGACCAGTCTATTTCATGTAAAGGGGCCAGTTCGGTGACAGTTTGTTAAAATTTCCCGTAGGGATATCAATAATTGAATACAACAACCATATATGGCAGTAGCGAACATAGTTTTGTAGCCGTGATCATATTATTTCTTTTCTCTGCGTGTTATTGTTAAAAAGTCTATAAAAAGTTTTAGATTTATAAAAAAAAAAAATTTAATTTACAAAAAAAAACTTAATTTCCCACAATGATTATCACAAAACGGAAATCTTTGCATATCCTTGAAATAAGCTAAATATTTCCTAAATTCATGTTCAATTGTTGGAGGATAATTTTTTTTAACAAAAGCAGCCCTTTTATGCTATACTCTCTCCCTTAAATCATTATAGACCAAATAACCCACATTTTGTTATAAGGATTCATATAGAGTTTAATATTTTTTGAACACATGTTCTTCTAACTCCACTCCACAATTGAGCACTTGTTTAAGCATCACTTAAATTAACTTCAATAACCATTCAGCAACACTTTATTTTATTGCTACAAGTTCAACAACAATAAAAACAACAACAACACGATAAATAACAACATGAACATTATAAAAAAAGAAAATTTGTTGAAAAACATAATTTCATGTTAAATATCCCAGCAAAATTAGATTCCAATTGTTTAACAATTGTATTTAGATCAGAACTGCACTCCGATACTGTATCTAATCCGAGATACTTGCACCAACGAGCATATAATTAAAAGAGGTACCAACTCACCCTACCTCTGTTAAATCACTCTCTTCATAATTTGTATCGAAAAATGTTACCATATGAATTACACATGTCTGTAAAGGCTAACATTTTTCGATACAAAATGTTAATGTTCGAAAGAGGCAATGAAAACCGCCTGCTTGCACATCGATAATCGCATGGTCACCCTGCTTTATACGAATGAGTTATGAGATGATAAAGTTGACTAGAATTTAGTGGTTAATCTTTTAGATTTTGTCAATTTTATAACTGTGGATGCATTATGTTTTGTAAAATACGTAATTAGATTGAGAAGTACATTGCATGCAGTGCATTATTGGTTTCTGATCCCTTGAAACTTAAAATGTTTGCTGGGTTGTATATATGCGTGTTGTGTTAGTGTATGCGTTATACTTCAAGTTTATATTGTTTGTGTAAAATAGCAATTATTCCATACAAAAGAAATTGTTTAGTTCATACCAACAACCAGCGGGAGGGTTGTAAACAAAAATATAACAACAACCGAAAAAAACATAAACCGCCACCCGTTTTTGGCATGAATAGAGTCGAACAAACAAGTATTTCAAAAATCATATAAAATACAACAAACACTCGGGGAAATATTTCCCATTTTTTTTGTTGTTGATATTTTTATTGTTTACTTAACAAATACACTTGAATATGGAACTTTACTACAAAGATGATAGAAAGGACGACTACGATGTTGATGATTATTGTTTGATGAGTTTACAATTGGAAGACGAACAAGTGCAAAAATATTCAATGTGTTAGTTGACGCAGCAGCAGCAGCCAAACAAATAACTTGAACATTCATTCAGCCATCCATCCATTCATCTATCCCGTCAACCATCCAGCCAGCCATCCACGCAAAAGTAAGTTTTGGCCAACGATCCTTTATTGTAGTTTTTTTATTGTTGTTGTTATATCGCCGCTGTTATTTATTATTATCCTTGTATGTTTGCCTTATAAGTGAGATGGATAAACATTAAATATACGTGTGAGAGTACGTTACTACATTGGAAGCCAACAATATTTCCTGAAGTACTTGTTCAACATACAAAACTTGTTTATTGTACTTGATACACTTGAAAAATAATGCACTCATACAAAAGAGATTTTGTAAGCGCAAAGTTTGTTTTGGCTGAAACAAGTGTTGGCTGGGTTTTTGGTGTTCTATAAGCGCCAGCCAGTGTGTTTGGTAAACACTTGAAAAATGCTAAAAGAAGCACCCTTACAAATAGTGTTCCGCAAAGGTGGATCTGCGAAAACGAAATGGAGTAATCGATAAAGGAAAGCCATTAAGTCAAATCAATATAAATTAACTTGAATTTCGGTAATTCAGATAAGAAATTTAGAATTTAGAGAAGAATATTGTTATATGTCGTCATAGAAATTTACACACAAAATGCTTAAAAAATATTTTCCTCAGTTTGTGTTAAAAAAAGGTTTAGTTATTCATTATTTATATGTTTTTAATCATATTTCTTTGAAAATTACACACTAATCCATTATTTGGATGTGGATTAATTTTAAACAAATTTTAATGTAGTTTTAAACAGGAATACTGCTTATAAAATGTGGTTGATTTTGTTTAATGTCATTAAACAGAATCAACCACAATTCAGATCAATATTCAAAACAAGAAAAAGTTGTTGCGATCATTTTTTGAAATTAACTTGGCAATGGCAGATAAAATGGTTTTGGTATTAACCAAGTTTAACTGACTATCACAAAAAATCGGTCCGAAAGTTTACATTAAACAATTTAATTAATTCATTTCCATTATTCTATTAAACCTTAAGACTAAACCACAATTTTTTTTATTTTTTTCGTAATTCCTGTTCATTTATATTTTTACTTAGACACAAACAATTTCCACACCATAATGAATGTGTAAAACTACATCATTTTTTTACGTTTATGTAAGATTTTCCAAAGATAATGAATGTGTGTTTTTTACAGTTATGTAAGATCTTCTCCCACTTTATGGCGTACATTACTTTTAATTTCTAAACAACACAATTTTTTAACAAGACCTAATTATTTTCTTCATGAATTTTGATTTTAAAGAGCTACACAGAAAATGTGTAATATTACATATGTATGTGGTTCTTATTAATTAAATAAGACAAAGAACTACAAATATTCTAAAAAAAATTTGTAGATTTAGAATTACACAAAAAATGTGTAAAAAAGTAAGTCATGCATGAGAACTATATGATTCATAACACCAGTCTGGCTGAAAATCAACTAATGTTTGGAACCGAAATTTGCAGCAGCCCATACGGGTACTAGGTCTAAATATGGACTGATTCTCTCTGAAATCAATAGGTTTTGTCCTTGGGCCCAAATGAGTTAGTTAGTGTATCATATTTTATTAAAACATGTTTATATACCAAGCAAAACAAATTTGAAGTAATGCTTTACAAACTATTTCTTTCACTGCTTCACAAGTATGCGTTACTGTATTTTTAATGCTTTTTTAGAAGTAAATCTGAACAACTTCAAAAATTAATTTCTTACATTGCTTCCAAAGAATCCATTAGAAGATTTTGATAGCTTTTTTAGAATTACTTCCAAATAACATCCAAAAAATCACTTAAGTATTACTTCTAAATCATAATTGCTCTAAAAGTAATCCTAAAAAGTTATTTTGGTATCATTTGGTATTTCTAGACAGATTATCGCGGGTTCGATTTCTGGATTTTTTAATTTTGTTTTTATTTTATTGACTTTTTTTAATATTTATAATTTATTTGTTTAAATTCAATATCTTCTTAATTTTTAAAAAATATGTTTAATAATATGTTTAATAAGTACTTTTATTGAAGACAATAAGGAACAATATCTCGCAGAAAGAAAGTGGTGTTTTTATGCCAGTCAACTTTGATATCAAATAATAGCTTAGCGGTAGAGCGCTAGACTAGAAATCGTGAGGTCGCAAGTTCAATACCCGGTGGCGGCAATAAAACAACTTTTGTAAAATAAAAATATAATTCTTTTTTGGGAAGAATTTTATTTTTAAATTTTAATTGGTGAAAAAGAGCTTTGCACTCGTTCAAAAAATACTGAAAAAATGTTGAAGTACTCCTCTCTTATGACAACTCAATGTTAAAATCATTAGCGTTTATGTTAAAAAAGAAGTACATCTCTTTTTTTTGCTGGGATACAATAGTAAAGTTCTCCGAAATTCAGTAAAATTCTCGAAAATTTAGTAAAATTCTCTCTAATTCAGTAAAATTGATTTAAATTTAATCGGAATTTCTTGATAGTTTTTAAATTTTGTAGAAGTCTAATAAAGTCTTTTCAGCACATTTGCTTTTAATAAAGTTTACTAAAGTGTAGAAAGAATTCTTTGAAAAAAATAGTTTTGAATCATGGAAAAACTAAAAAAAAAATTATGCAAAATTTTTTAAAATTCATTTTAATTTGTTTTAATTTAGAAAAAGTTGTTGCAAGTTAGCATAAATTTGCAAATAGCTAAATAAAATGCGGAAAAATATAATAAAGAGTAAGTAGTAATTTTAATCAAAATTTGTTGAAATTTAATTAAAATTGTTAAACTTTAGCAAACTATACATTAAACGAATTAAATATGCTAAAATCACAAAACTTATTTAACACATTGTGAAAAATAATCTGCTGAAGGCACGTCCCTATCCGGATTTCATTCTTGCCTAAGGAAATCATCAGGGGGGACATTTTTAGAAATTCCAAAAATATTTGTTAGCTTAAATTACACACTTAAAGAGAATTTCTTGTTCTCGTCTACCGGCGTCTTTGGACATTTAAAACATCAAAAAAAAAAAAAAACACAAATAACAACAAAATATTTAACACAATTTGCTTTGTCATCTTACATATATTGAATAATTTGTAAAACTTCAGTCGTGAGTCAATTATAGTATTTCCTTAACCCAAAAAAAACCGATTAATCGTTACAAAAAACGAAACCTGAGTGCATTAAACGATTTAGCAATGATACTGTTATTGTTGGCCATCGTCCCTAACGCTTGTTGTTTGCGGTAAATGATCAATATAATTCACCCCTATAGAATAAAATCTTGTAAACTCACCCTGAGTGTTGTTGTTGTTGGGTTGTTGTCTTTATTTCTATTTGAGTACTCACGACACTCACATTAATTTCGAATTAGTTTTGCATCATGTGGTCCATGATGCAGAAAAATCATGTCGAAACTAGTGAAATAGCATCTACACACACACACACACTCACACATACATAAGTAAACAAATACCCAGTCAATCGTACAGAAGTAGAGGTACTCTTGGAGCATACCAAATTTATACAAAGCTATTAAACACGTTGTGGATATTTGTCAGGTTCTTTCATTCTATATGGACTAATATTATGTGGAATAGTACAAGTATTTGGCATCGTGTATATGTGTGTTTTGTGATATCGAAGTAAGTGGATGTGTGGATATGGTTATTTGAATGTTTAAAGCCAAAAAGAACACTAAAGAAATATAAAAGTTAAGGTGAATGCGTATCACACGCTACGTCAAACTTCATTTTATGGGAATCCATTAAATGCACAATACTAAAATTTACTCTACTTAAATGTTGTGAGTAGAAATTCCATAAGTAAACTAATAATAAAATTTTACATAACCGTAACAACAAATCGTCTTGCCATTGCCATTTAAAACAACAAAAACAACTACTATAACAACAGTAAATGTCACTACGTAAACTTGTAATGTTTGTCTGATTTCAAAACCAAACAAAAATTGTGACTATGGAGACGTAAACGGTACTGGTGGTGGTGGCTGTTCTTCTCAATGATTTTGTTACTTGATGATGCTACAGATCAACGGATTTTCCACGTGAATAAATTTTGACTTTTTATCAAAAATTTCTGTTCACATTGTTATTGCTACTTTTGTATTCCCCCCACAGTTTCCCTACTACTACATCATCTGCATTCCACCTTCTTTCTCGTGTCTTGTACACATGATGGTTAAGGTGTTGTAAAAAATTAGGTTAATTCCTAGCATGAAAATATGAATACGATTTCCTTTCAACATTCATCTCGTCGCACGTAAATGAAGCCTGTCTAAAGATTTATGTAAAAAGTAAGACAAAAAAGTATGTGGAAAACAACACCAAAAAAAAAGTTGATTTGCTTGTCATTTGACTGACGTATGCAACATTTTGTAACCATGCGTTTGCGTTGCAAGGTGATTTTCACATACGGTTAAATCATGTGTTAGTATTGGGGGTATAGATAATTTTTGGCGGCTTCTGAAGAACAAACCTATTTTGGATGAGTTCTGACCGGAATGGCAAATTTGTTCGATTATAAAATTATTATGAATTTATTTCAAGACAAATTATGTGTAAGTGTAAGTGCACTAAATTTGTGTAAAATTACATTTACATTTTGTCCCTATTACAAAAACAAATGTATTCCTAGTTTGAAGAAATTAATTAATTTTACCCGAGTAAAAATACTTATATATTGTTATATATAATGTGATTGGGTTATATCTGACGGTGAATGGAGTCACATTAAGACACATATCATTATATACAACTACATCTGATATTATTTTTTCAATGAATTTTTTGTACGTTAATTGATGTTATTACAATGCAAAGACATGTACCGACGGTACGAAATATAAAAACAGAAAACTTTCATAATATTTCTATTGTTGGTTGTCTTTGCAGATACTTCGAAAACATATTTTATTGTTTGCTTCATTCGCATTTCGTTGATGTAGTAGACTACGTTTAATATGAAATTTTGATGTTTCAATTTGCATTGCACTTTTGCCACAGCTTTCTAAAGAAAACTGAAGAAGGGGACCTGGAAAATCCCCGAAACGATCGTCTTTTCATTCCTGAAAGTGTAGAGGTTTTTGAAAGCAAAAACTCTGTGAAGTATTTGTTAGTAGAATATCCTGATGAAGAAAAATAACAGTTTCTGAAAAAAGTACTTATTATGTTAATTCATAATAAGGAAATTGGCCTCGAACTGAATTAATAAATTTCTAATTAAGTTTTATTTTACGTTATAAAATTTGGGCCTTTAAAAGTGTTAAAGCTATAGAAGTTTCAATATCAATTTAATAGCCGGTATGCATAAAAAGTATACTTACTATTAGACAATGTTATATAAAATCAGATATTTTTATATCGAATTAGATGTAATTTGATGTCCTGGATATGGACAAATCTCGGATCAAACAGTATCAAATTATATCTAATTTGATATAATTAGACACAAGTAGACGACCCATTTTTCGGATCAAGTTGTATGTCGTTGTATATGGGGACTTGTCAAATAAGATATAATTATATATGACACCATATTAAGATTTTTACCCGGGTAGTTAATTAATAAAATATATTAAGAAACTTTTATTGATTTTTTATACATAATTGTTGCATTAAGATTTGAGTATTTTTACACATTTATTGTATTATGTTTTCAAATGTCAACACGATTCACAAGCATTTCCTAAGATCTAACTCTTGGGCCAATGAATAAACTTTTGTTTCAATTACAAAAAACTACCTACACAGAAAATGTGTAAAATTAAGTCTTTCATACCACTAAAACAAATTTAAAATTTGGAATAATCAAAGATAGAATCATTCTGTTATCTCGAAAGAAAAGACTGGAACCCGCAAGGCAGTCGACGTATAGGAAGACCATCGCACACCTGGAAACGGCAAATTGAAACCGAAATGTCCAACTTACACCTGTGTTGGAATGAAATTAAATATCGTGCATCAGATCGAATGTATTGGAATAATCTTGTTGCGGCCCCATGCTCCTTACAGGAGTAAAATTAACGAATATATATAAAGATATTAAAAACATTACTACATGCTTTTAGAATTTTTATTAATAATTTCTACACAGAAAATGTGTAAAATTCGTTTTTGATTATTTAAGTACCTACCTATAAAGCTTTTTTTAACAAACCTACCCAGCAAGCATGGCAATACGAAGAAGATTCCCCGATCATATTGTCAGGAAGAAAACATTTATTGCCGGCAATATCAATTTCGTATTGCGGAAGTTTCTTCCGTCGGGAATAACTGTTACCCGAAAGCAATACTTCCAGGTAACACGAAAGCAATACCCCAGGAAGATAAATTGGCGATATCGCTAAGTTATCATCTGGAAGATAAAAATGTGATATCGCCAAAGAAACTCCCCGGTACAATATAAAGGTTTTATTTTTTCATTATTAAATTTAAGCCTGAAAAAGAACATCTGCATACATAATCCATTGACCAACACATTAATTATCTTGATTTCATCGTAGCCGATTTTTTTCGAGCATTAAATCTTGATTTTTTCGACGAATTTCTTTCCTATGTGTTTGTTGTTCGTTTTTATACAAATTTTGTTTTAATTATTTCCAAAATGACAAAGAATTTCAAACGAATTTTCTTTATCTTCCGGATGATAAGAAGGTAATATTACCGCAATATTATCATAAAAAATTATGACAAAAAATTCAATTTTTTAATTATTTTTTTTTTCAAAATATCACCGAATTATCTTCCAAGTAATAAAAGGAAGACAATTTTAAAATACTACTTGATTATTTTCATTCAAATGAAAAATAGAAGATATCGCTTTAATAGCCGTTTTTTCTAATCACTTGGATTTAATAAATCCAAAAAGTATTTCTAAAAGTGCTCAACAGATGGGGTTAGATTCTCTCTATTTTAAAAAGAATTTTCTGTCCGACACTTCTTTCACCCTAATTTTTAATACCGAATTCGATGATGAAGGATTTTACTTTAACTTTTAATTTTTAATTATATTTTATATAAAACAGCTTTTCAGTTTTATCACTTCAATTTATATTTTTACACAATTGAAAAATTCCATAGCAATATTTAATATTCACTAATTGGATTTAATTAAATTACTTACTGTAAAGTGAAAAATTGCCATTTCTATTTCAGGTATTTTTCCATGTCCAAGATTAAAAATATGTATTTGGTGAGGTGTAGTTTGTTTTTCTAACCATATTTCATAAAAACAAATTTAATAAAAACCTTTTATTTGTTAGTTTTTCAATTTGTTTGTTTCTCTTTTAATTTTTATTCGTATTTTTTTCTGACATTAAATTAACAGGCTGTTTCTATATTTGTGCTTTTATTATGGATTTATTAAATCCAGCTTTTTTTTGGATTTATGAATCCACTTTTTGTATGAAAAATTCTAAATCCAGGTGACTAAAAAAACGCTAAATATCTTCTTGGAAGATATCTTCCAAATGCTTGCAGGGTACGTGTACATTAGAGCGTACCAGCTTACAGGCAAAAAAAAAAAAAGTGCGCCGTACACCCTCCAATATGAAGTATTTTTGTAAGGAGGTTTCAAAAAATTTTTTTTATTTTTTTATGCCGAACGTAGGGGTCGCCATTTTACATTTTTCGTTATATCTTTGGTATTTACAGTCGGATCTTAAAGTATGATACATCGATATTTTTCTCTCGAGGAGACCAGTGTTTTGCTCTAAGGACATTTTGACCTCAAGTATCCCGTTCTAGTAGTTACCCACCAGATCTCAGTTGCTACCACCCTAATGTACTACCCTAATGTCAGAAAATTAAAACTCGCAAAAAATCATTAAACTTTTGCTAAGGAAGTTTTTCGCTAAACCCAGTAGAATTTTTTTTTATATATTGGTTGCCGAACGTAGGGGTCGCTGTTGATTTTATTTAAAAACTTTTAACCATTTTTGAAAATTCTTATGAATTTTAAACATTAAATTAATGCTCAAAAATTTTTTATGGATTACTTATACTCATAGGTTTAAACGAATTCATTAAAAAAAAAAAATACACAAAGATTGTGTAAAATCACAAAGTTGGCTCTTATCAACAAAATAATATTTCTACTATATAAATAATAAACTACTACAATTTTTTCAGGATATTTATCAATTTTAAACATTTAATTAATGCATAAACAATTATAAAACTAATAATTGATGAACAAATGTGTAAAATTGATTGAGTTCCACTTTATACAATTTTTTAAATCAATATTGTATGAAAAGAATAATATTTAAATCAGTCATACATAAAATGTTTAAAATTATATAACACACTAAAGTTAATAAAAAAAAGTTTTAATGGTGAGAATAATTCGTATATTTTCAGCAAAATTTTTTAGAACAGCTTCTTTTATCACTTGTTTTTTTTTTTGAACAGGTTCTTTTCTCACCAGTTCCATGGAACTGGTTTTATAACTGATTACTGAAAGCCCAAATGTAAAGTTTCACTGTCCCAAAATCAGTTCAATAGCTAGTTCTAGAAACTGTTCTAATGCAACCTATTGCCAATATTTCTAAACTCCATACAAAAAGAACCGATTGTAGAATATTAAATAGAACCTTTGCTAATGCAGAATAAGGTGTTCTGCAATCAGTTCACATTAAACACTGCATAGTGAAAAATGTATAAATTTTACTAAAACAAAAATGGAATGCTGAGTTTGAGGAAATTTTACACATTAAAAAACTTTTATTGATTTTTTAATATAATTTTTAAACTAAGATTCATTTATGGCATTATGTCTATAAATGGCAATACGATTCACGAGAATTCTCTTCGAATTTATTCTAAGGCCAATAAATCGACTTGTATTTCAATTAAAAATACATGTTTTAAAGATATTACACAGATTATGTGTAAAATTACATTGTTTGTATAACTAAAAGAAATGCAAAATTTTAAATAATTAAGGATTTAATAATATTTTTAAAACTTTAGGGAATTGTTATTAATAACTGTTTTACATAAAATATGTTAAACAACATGTTGAATATTTAGTAACTACAAAAACAATTTTTTATAACAAACCAATGCTGCCTTACGTAGTACACCGAATTACACAAAAAATGTGTAATTCACTTAATTGAGAACTTTACTGTACAAAATTTTACAAAATTACAATAACACAATGTTGGAACTGTAAATATACGAATATATTAGTCAACGTTTTTAAAATATTTATTAATTTTAAACACTATCACCCCAACTAAAAAAGGTTGACAATGTATATTTTTGTTAAAGTCGACTTCAGCTAAAATTTTGCGTCGTAGTTTGCTTTGAATTGTTTTTTTAAGAATTTTGATTGGTCAATTCGTTTTGAGTCAAAAAAATATTGAAAATACAATATATTAATTAGTATGTTTTTTAATCAACTGGATTTAGAATTTTTAATACAAAAAGTGGATTTATTAAATCCAAAAAAAAGCTGGATTTAATAAATCCATAATAAAAGCACAAATATATGAAACAGCCTATTAATTTAATGTCAGAAAAAGATACGAATAAAAATTAAAAGAAAAACAAAAAAATTGAAAAACTAACAAATAAAAGGTTTTTATTAAATTTTTTTTATGAAATATTTTTAGAATACATATTTTTAATTAACCAAATACATATTTTTAATCTTGGACATGGAGGAATAGCTGAAAAAGAAATGGCAATTTTTCACTCTACAGGAAGTAATTTAATTAAATCCAATTAGTGAATATTAAATATTGCAATGGAATTTTTCAATTGTGTAAAAATATAAATTGAAGTGATAAAACTGAAAATGCAGACTGTTTATCGCTGTTTTATATAAAATATAATTAAAAATTAAAAGTTAAAGTAAAATCCTTCATCATCGAATTCGGTATTAAAAACTAGGGTGAAAGAAGTGTCGGACAGAAAATTCTTTTTAAAACAGGGAGAATCTAACTTTTAGAAATACTTTTGGGATTTATTAAATCCAAGTGATTAGAAAAAACGGCTAATATTTTGGTATGATTTTCATATTACTAAATGAACAAATCTGAATTTATACTGAGCAAAAACTACCTAGTTTTTGTGCAAAACTAGTTTTTGTTTGTTTTTTATGTATGCGTTTTGACAAGTAAAACTAGCAGCAGACAAAAACTAGGTAGTTTTTGCTGAGTCTAAATGCAGTATGAAGTCGACTTAAATTTGAAATGTTGTTTTAGAATTAGGGCAATTGCACAAGAATCATTAAATATAATAATATGCTTGGGTTTTTAAAAACAAAAAAAGGCAAAATTACACATTCGGAGCAATTTCTTATTTTTCGCATTTTTATCTTCGGGAACATTTTCATGAAGAACGCTGACCCATCATGCCTCATGCCGTATAAATGACTAACATGTTGCAATTTTTGAAAAAAATATAAAAAAATATATTTAAATTACACAATTGGTGTTCCAACAAATTTTACAAAACATATTAGAAAAATCAAAAATACATATTAAAAATTACACACAAAATGTGTAAAATTACATTATACCCCCTATTACTAAAACAAGCCAAATTTATAAAGCAATGAAAAAATAAGCTAAATTTTAATAAACTTTTACTAAAACAATTACCCAACAAAAGTGTAAAACTATCTGATTCACTAAAAAAAACTTTAAAATATCTCTAGAAAATATATCAAATAATTTAGTAGGTTTGAGGTTAAGAAGAAGAATAAACCTTCCTCAAGAGTTATAAACACATTAAATTTGCAAATCGGACTAGATCTAGTTTCTACCTTTTTATGGACAGGCTTCATCAGTGATCTTCCATTAAATTGTATTATTGTTTATATTTTTATTGTCAGATTGTCTCTATATGAATAATTTCAGAAGTGATCAAACAGACATATACAAACATTCTACTTCAGATTTTCTCTGTTTATCTTCTTATTTCCTCCGTGTCACCTTTTCACAAATATTGCCACATTGACGTATGGTTTGTACGCACAAGTGCAGGCAATTTGTGTATATTGGAGACGGACAGCCAACAGGGCATTGTTTATTTTTTATAGTAAAGTGTTGTTTTCTCAAACGCGGCGTATAGACCAAATACAATTAATATTGTCATTAATATGTATTTTTATTAATTCTAATTTAGTAGGTTTGAGGTTAAGAAGAAATAATGATTTTTTGGTAAGCAAAACAATTCTCGTAAAGTAAAAAATAAAAAATTTAGACTAAAGAGCACCCAAATTTTTTAATTAATCTAATATTTTGTTAATAAACAAAAAAATAAATAAATAATGAGCATTAAAATTGGAATATATTAAACTTAAGCTAAACAGATCATACAGCCTGGAAACAAGGAAAAAGAATCTGCTTGGCATAAAATTTAACATCTGTAGCAACACAACAACAGTAATTCAAAGTTCCCAGTAGACGGTGAACACACAAAATCTCAGGTTTTTTTTTATATACACCAGGGACTCTTCAATATGAAAAGCAGTTAACCTTATGGGCTTTAAAGAAAACCAGAATGAGCTTTAAAACAAAAAAAAATTGCTAACAAATCGTTATCTGCAACATACCAAAATATTTATATGTGAACAGTTGGCGAATTTAGCAAATAATACAACAAAGCAAAGGAACAAAACGAAACACTTGTTTTCAAAAACTTCCTAAAAACCAATAAATTACAAGTTTATGATACATAATCTAATCCACAACAGATGAGACTCAGTCACTGAGAAGTAGTGGGTAGAAAAACACCCTTATTTTTTTCTTTTTGATAGGATATTTGGCAAAAGCATACGTTTAAATACAACAATTATTTATATTTGTTGGTATCAAAATGGGGCATTTGATACTGAAACAAACGTATGTACAAAATTATGGTTAAACTTCTAACAAACATGATATGATGGATGATGAAAACAGAAAAAAAATCCCCTTTTCTTTGTAAAGTTTTTCATCAAATGACAATTATAATGACATTTTCAAAAAAGAATGTAATGCAGAAAAAACACATTTTCAAATATAACTCAATAAAAATAGAGAAATGCTATACAAAAACAAAATTCCCCAAAGAGCTATGAACGATGACAGAGTTTGGCCAAACAGTTACTCTTATGCACTAACAAAATAGGATTGAACCAAACAAAAATCACATCTATGATTTGATTTCCCCAAAGGATTTTCAAGTTTATATTTCAGGAATTGTAGATGTTTTGCATGGTATGAACACAAGGTCAGTTTGATAATTAACTGAAAGCATAAACCATAAATTTTAAGTGACTTTATATTTGCATCTAAAATTTCCAACCTGCCCTCGTTACATTGAATGGCATGAATAGTATGCCCTCAAACAAATTTAAATACAATTTTTTAATGTAATTTAAAACTCTTTTTTATTTCCGTTTCCTTTACAGCAATTTAAATGTTTTGGTGCTCCGTAAACATGGACATTAAAGTGTGGAAAACTAGCTAACGTGTGCCGACGGTTTTTTTTTTGCATGCAATACATTTTATAAGCAAATAATAAATGTAAATTGATAACGTGTGTCAATGAAAGACAACATACAAATCAAATTATATAACGATTACAAACTGAATGAATGAGATGAATGGGTATGGGATGTGATTGGATTGTAATGGAATGAGTGAACGAGCGAACGAACGTAAGAACAAACGCGTGTTAAATGTCATGCATTAGGCAGACAAATAGATAGGCAGGCAAGTCAGTTACTTATACTGTATTTGAAGTTTACTTAACAAATCTACAGTCTACAGAAATGTTGTTTTTTAGGATTTTGAAGCTGCCTTGAACTGGTGTGGTGACACGTGCATATGAATTCTTTACTTTCCAAAATATACACTCACTCACTTACTTAGTCACCCATTATCCATTTGTTTAACATTAGAATGCCAGCCATCCATATACTAATGCTGGTAGTTTTGGAAAATATATAAAGAATAAAATATGAAAACTGTTAAGATAAAAACTGACAGGCGTTCCAGATTAGCTAAACATAATATTTTCTATGTATGTACACATAAGCGTGACATTTAATTTTAGTGTGCAAAACTGTTAAAAGTTATAATTTCTCTAAAAATATTTTTGAATATTTTTTTAAATATCCCTGCAAAAAAAATTGGAAGTAATGATTTACAAAATACTTCTTTCACTGCTTTACAAGTATCCGTTAGTGTATTTTTACTGCTTTTTAGAAGTTATTCTGAAGAACTTCAAAAAATCACTTCTTTCATTGCTTCCAAAGTATCCGTTATTTTTACAGCTTTTTTAAAATTACTTCTGAACAACATCCAAAAAATCACTTAAGTATTGCTTCTAAAGAGTAATTGCTCTAAAAGTGATCCTAAAAAGTGATTTTGGTATCATTTGGCATTTCCAAACAGAGCGTCGCTGGTTTAATTCCCGGCGGGAACAATATTTTTTTATTTTTGTTTTTAATATTTTTTTAAGATTTATAATTAATTTGTTTAAATTCAATATTTTTCTAATTTTAAAATTTTTAAAAATATTTATATATAAAATAAAACGAGCAAGAAAGCTAAAGTCGGGCATGCCGACTATACAATACCCTACACCAGTATGGTTAAAAGCCAACTAATGTTTGGATCCGAAATTCGAATGGGTTAAAGTGGGACTTGTGTCAAAATTTTCTACAAAATCCCATATCCAATCAAATAGCCCATATGGGCGATATGTCCAAATATGGACCGATTCTAACTAGAATCTACAGGCTTTTTTCATGGGACCATGTGAGTCAGCGAACCAAATTTCATTGAAATATCTTCGTATTTGCAATCTGTAGCGTGTCAAAAAGCCAATTTTGGGTGGATTCTTACATGGGCACTAGAGCGTACCACCTTACAGGCAAAAAAAAAAGTGCGCCGTAAACCCTCCAATATGAGGTATTTTTGCAAAGAGGTTTCAAAAAAAAAAATTTTTTTTTTTTTTTTTTTGAAAATGGCGACCCCTACCGCCATTTTACATTTTTCATTATATCTTTGGTATTTACAGTCGGATCTTAAAGTATGATACATCGATGTTTTTCTCTCGAGGAGACCAGTGCTTTGCTCTAAGGACATTTTGACCTTAAGTATTCCGTTCTAGTAGTTACCCACCAGATCTCAGTTGCTACCACCCTAATGTACGACCCTAATGTCAGAAAATGAAAGCTCGCAAAAAATCAGTAAACTTTTGCCAGGGAAGTTTTTCACTAAACCCAGTAGAATTTTTTTATATATTGGTTGCCGAACGTAGGGGTCGCCTTTTTAATTTTTTTAATAGGATTTTTACTATATAGCAAAACACTGGTCTCCTCGAGGCAAAAAAATCGATATATCGCACTTTAAAATCCGATTTTAAATGCCAAAGCTATAACAAAAAATTAAAAAAGGCGACCCCTACGGTCAGCAAAAAAAAATTTTTTTTTGAAATCGCCTTCCAAAAATACATCATATTGGAGGGTGTACGGCGAACTTTTTTTTTGAGGTACGGTCTAATGGGCACTAGGACTAAACATGGACCGATTTTAACCAAAATCAATAGACTTTGTGCTTGGGCCGACATAGGTCGGTATACCAAATTTCATCAAAATATCTTAATATATGCGACCTGCAGCGTGTAAATAAGTCAATTTTGGGACGGACCCTTATATGGGCACTACGTCTAAACATGGACCGATTTTAACCAAAATCAATTTGCTTCGTCCTTGGGTGGACATAGATCGGTGTACAAAATTTCATCAAAATATCTTAATATTTGCGACCTGCAGCGTGTAACCAAACCAATTTTGGGGGGACCCTTATATGGGCACTAGGTCCAAACAAGTACCGATTTTAACCAAAGTCAATAGGCATCGTCCTTGGGCCGACGTAAGTCGGCGTGCCCAATTTCATCCAAATATCTTAATATTTGCGACCTGTAGAGCGGGCACAAAAATGAATGGACAGACAGACGGACGGACACACGGACATCGTTAAATCGAAATAAAACGTGATTCTGAGTCGATCGGTATACTATAAGGTGGGTCTAGGTCCAATATTTTTTGGTGTTACAAACATCAACACAAACTTATTATACCCTGAACACGTAGTGGTGTAGGGTATACCTAAAAATGATGAAAAATTGCTTTTTATGCACCTGTAGAAATAGTACTGAAAACAATATTGATTTGGAGTGCACGTTTTACACTTATTTAATAAATACTTTTACTGAAGAGAATAAGGAACAATATCTCAAGAAAGTGGTTTTTTTATGCCAGTCAACTTTTATATCAAAGAATAGCTCAGAGATAGAGCGCTAGACTAGCAATCATGAGGTCGCAAGTTCGATACCCGGTGGCGGCAATAAAAAATTTTGTTAAATAAAATAAAATAAATAATTAAAAAAATAATATGCAAGTGCTTGTGGAAATTTAAATGTTACTGACACTTTAAAAAACATTGTTTTCTATTGTTGTATCTACATGAATGGATGTCACTACATTGCTAGATCTGTCAAAACAACAGAGTAGTGCATTGGAAGATGACAAAGCAAATTGTGGAAAATTGTCTGTTGTTGCTTTTGTTTTTTCTTTTATATTTTAAATGTTTAATAACGCTCATTGAGTTTGTAATTTAACTTAACAAATATTTCCAGAAATTCTAAAAACATCGTCCCCTGACGATTTCCTTGGGCAAGAATGAAATCCGGATAGGGACATGCCTACAATGGATTATTTTTCACAATTTGGGATTTTAGCATATTTAATTTCTTTAATGAACATAAAATATAATTTTTTTGCAAAGATTTTTTTTTTTTTTACTTTTAATTGGTGAAAAAGAGCTTCCTTTGCACTCGTTCAAAAAGTACTGAAAAAATGTTAAAATGGGAGTACTCCTCTCCTATGACATCTCAATGTTAAAATCAGTAGTGTTTATGTTAAAAAATAAGTACATCTAGATCATCAATTGCTTCGGCATCTCTTTTTTTTGCTGGTATCTTAATAGAAACAAAAAAGTACCAAAAAAGGTGATGGTGATAGGTCCATGAAAATCTCCATCCAAAAATATAACATTTATATATAGTTCATTTGAAAGAAATGAAAAATTAAAAAAAACAGAAAAAGGGACAATTTTTTAACTCACTTTTAAATCATTAAATCCCCAAGATGTCCAATAATCTCAGACACCACAGCCTTTGAAATCTTTTCTCTACCATATCCGATTTTCATCAAAGATAATTATCAGAACATAACCATCCTCGTTAATTTTTTTCGAAATTTTTTAAATTAAATGTGAATCTTATTAAAGCAAACTCATAAAAAAATTATTACAAAAATCTGTTAAACGCGTTCTGGTTCATGTAAACAAATTTTTCTTATTATTATATCTCACCAATTAAGCGATATATTTCCTAAGAATACCATCACTCAAATAAGTTTTACCCTAATATAAAATTCTTAGTTAAAGTACAATAAAATATAAAGATGCTGTCGCAAAGAAATTTGTTGTCCGTTTGTTGAAATCATAAGCTTGTTAAGCAATTAGGTTTAGAAATAAAAAAAAGAATACATTTTTCCCATGATCAAACACTAAAGTAGATAAATTTCAATTTCATTTCATATATTTATATTTTTGTCTTGCTTCTTTTCAGGTTCTCTAATGGGTTCAGCGAGTGAAGATGAAGACGATGATGATGATCCGCCACATTTACGTGGACCCCCTCTGGGGCTGGGTATGTTGGGACCAAATGGTCCAGACTCAGCAGGTGGACCATTGGGAGCATCAGATATTTCAGTACAAAGCATGAGCACCGACAGCAAAAACACGCATGACGATTCAGATCAGGTATGCTTTTGTACAACACACACACACTTGAAAACACAACAAACCCATTAAATGATCATCATCACATGATCATCATTTCTATACATATGATTAATGATATTGCCAAACAATTACCAAACAAATTTGATTTTTATTTATCATCAATACTTCGTATTCATGTATCACATGTGTTTTTTTTAAATGTTTCTTTTTGTCTTGTTGTTGTTTTCTATACTTTTATGTTGTTGCCTTTCGGTACCTTTCGGCTGACTGTCCGTTTGTGTGTTTGGTGTGTGTATGTGCTGAATGACAGGGTTCCTTAGATGGTGATCCTGATGCGAGGGGAGATTCTCAATCGGAAAACAAAAGTCCTGACGATGCCAACGGTTCAAAAAGAAGGGGACCCCGCACAACGATCAAAGCGAAACAATTAGAAGTACTGAAAACAGCATTTAACCAAACACCAAAACCGACACGGCATATTAGAGAACAGCTGGCTAAAGAAACGGGGTTACCAATGAGAGTTATACAGGTGAGTTGTGTAAAGAATTTTTATTAATACTTGAAACTGTTAACTTGTAAACAAATATTTTGCGATTGAAATTTGGGCAGAAAGATAAATTGTAGGAATAATTTAATATTCCAAAAACTTTTTTCAGAAAAAAAAATTTTTTTTTTTTTTTTTAAATGAGAAATCTTTAAATTAATACAACGCTAAATAATAATCTATCAGATTAATATTGGATCCAATTTTTTGAAATGTTATAGCATGTGTGCACTATATGTGACCTTCTCCGAGAAAAGGGACCTAGTGTGTCAAAAAACCTAGTGTGTCAAAAACTTGGGAAAATCGATAAAAATGAGAAAATATAGAAGGTCACATATGCAGTATAAGGTGTTCTCCAACCAATTCTTTGGATTTTACCTATTTGCTGGTTATTTACCATTAAAATAACTAAAAATTTTTTTATTTTTAACTATTGAAAAATAACCAACAAATGCCATAAAAATAATTAACAATGTGGTAAAATTAACTGACAAATTTTTATTATAAAAAGTTTAAATAAACTAATAAAATCCCAGCAAAATCTCAGGAATGGGTGCTCATTACTAATATCTAAATAATAAACAGTTAATTAGGGTCTACTGCTTATAATTCGGTGTCAAAACTAATTATTTTTGTTCGACAAGGTCGTTTTTGTAAGTACCATATTCGCTGCATGAAAAAACGCACAAAATTTGTTCACCCCCTTACCCGCTGCATTACAAAAGTATATAAAATAAGTAGTTATTCGTGTGCTTATACGCAGTTAAAAAATAAGTGGTTACAAGTTGTTAAATAATACGACTTACTTACTTACTAGTGGTTAAAAAATAAGTAGTTACCAAATTCACAATATCTTTATAAATAAATAAGTAGTCGCGCGTATGCTAACTAAAAATAACTAAAGGGTTCTTCAGCAAACGGCGCCATATTTCTTGCCGCTCTTTTGACATTTCTAAGGTTTGCCATTTCATGATGGAAAGATATACGAGCCAACAACGAGTCGAAATTATTAAAATTTACGACCGAAATTCAGAGTCAGTGGCCTCAACGTTAAGAGCGCTACGTCCAATTTATGGTCGTCATAATGAATGGCTTCGTCAATAAACAAAATATGCATTATTGGTCAGACAGCAATCCACACGTACTCCATGAGTCATCATTGCATCCCGAAAAAATTACGGTTTGGTGCGGTTTATGGGCCGGCGGCGTCATTGGGCCGTACTTCTTCCGTGATGATCAAGACCGGCACGTTACTGTGAATGGGAATCGCTACCGTTCAATGATAACTTTTGGCCCCAATTGGATGATATGGACTTGGAGGACATGTGGTTCCAACAGGACGGCGCCACAAGCCACACAGCGAATGTCACAATCCCTTTATTGCAAACCAAGTTTGGAGAACGTGTTACTTCACGAAATGGTCAAGTCGATTGGCCGCCTCGGTCGTGCGATTTGACGCCGTTGGACTATTTCCTGTGGGGCTACGTCAAATCTATGGTCTATGACAACTAGCCAGCGACGATTGATGAACTTCGTACGAATATCGGCTGATTTATGCTTGAAAACCGTCGAAAATTGGGTTCAGCGTTTGGACTTCTGCAAGCGTGCCCGTGGTGGCCATGCAAAAGAGATCGATTTCCATACATAATGGCATCGAACGTACTTTCACAGGAATAAAGAATTTTATTGATATTGTAACGAACCTTCCATCTGGGGTCTACCTCTTCCAGGGCAGGGCTACCTATAGAGCCGGCCGTGCTCAGGGCTGGGGTGTGTTCTTGCCCCTTTGGAGGTAGATTAAGGAACGTTTACAAAATATTTAATCAGGTAGCAAAACAATACAAAGACGTAATAAAAAAAATCGTGAAAACGGGCAGAGAAGAGATGTTGATGATGGAGAGGATAGCATAGGGTGTTGTCGCTATCCCTGTCTTTACCCGCCCTACCATGCCGACTATAGGGTAAATTTTAGTCGGCCCAAAGAAATTTACCTTATCATCAAAACAAGTAATAAGATATAAATATTTCAATTTGAAATATTAATTTAATATTTATTCTAATCTTGCTAAATTAGCCTAATTTAAATAATGTTAAAAAAATTTAAAAAAAATTAACGAGGATTACTAATTATTATAATAATATTAAATTAGTGTAATTTAAATAATGACATGGGATTATATTATGAATGAAATTTAAAAGATATTAATTTTAAATTTTTTTTTTTTTAAGAATTAAATTCACTTATATGGCAACCCTAATGCCACAAAATATATATGAGTAATATTGAAGAGAATATTGGAAATGAGTATATAAAAATACTCATCTTTAATTTAATGCAAATATGTGCCAGTGTATTATAAACATAAGCAAAATTAAAAAAAACTTACATGTATATCCCACTCATCAAGACGGCCGACTGTTGACTGGAGATTTTGCTATTAAAAGGAATATTTATAATTGTTTGATTGTGTATGTGTAGAGATATTTGTTTCTTAGTATGACTAAATTATGTTGAGTGTATTATGTGAACTGTATGAAGTGTTTTGAGTGAAATCGAATATTTTTGTAAGAGAGAATGTATTGAATTAGTTAATTTTATATACAAATAGAGTATCCATATAAAATTATTATAATAGTTAAATTTAAGTAAGTAAAGCAAAAATTATGTTTTAAAATTAATTATATAAAAAAATTGATTTGAATTTAATAGAATTACTAAATAATGAAGTTTAATGGAAGGATATATATATATATATATATTTTTTTTTTTTTATATAGCTATTTTTAGTATTTTAACAACGAGAAGTTCTTGGGTCACCCTAAGGGTTGGCCATGTAGAGTGAGTTAATAAAATTCACTCAATCTTTTGGCAAATAAAAAGATAGTAAGGTGATAATGATCACGAAGAATTTTCTTTTGTTGGATAAGTGTAAAAGTATTATGCAAAGGTAGAGTTTATCTGCGTTTCGTTCCCTCTTCAATTTATACTGAATGTAACAGAGCCTTAAACAATTTAATTTCAGATGAAGATTAGGTTGATGATTTATTAGCATCCTCCTTTCTAAACACGACGTACTCGATGCTTTAATTCTCGTTCGAAGGAAAGAATATCTCCGCCTGCTAATTATCAATGCGCTACGTTTACGTTTCCAAAGGTATATCACCATCCTGGAACTTCGCCGAAATTAAACCACATTTACTATAATATATATTCCGCTGTTAAATTTTAACATAGATAAATAATTTCAAATAATTTCCTTACCACAATATTTCTAAAGCTTCCAACAAATCAAATGCGCCAAACAACATAAAAAATTTTCTTATACAAAACTATCTCCGTCAGCCCTTTACACAAAAATTAAAATTTTCACAAATGACATTTTCAATTTTGAAATTATTCAAATGAGTATAAATCAAGCGATAACTTGATATAAAAAAACTAATGAAACAAAATTTAAAAAGAAAAACCGAAACACTATTACACCCAAAGAAAAATATCAGTGAAATCTTAAATTATAAGCACACAGAAAAATGTAAGTAATAAAAACTAAAACATTCGATTCTTTACACTCAAAAATTTCAACTGGAAATCGTCCTCACAAAACAGTTGCAGCTGTAAAGTACCAGTACTGCAACACTGAAACTGGAAAAGACGATTTTCAATAAAAAAAAACAATATATATATTACGGAACTTACCCTATTTTTTTTTTTTTTTTTTTTTTTTTTTTTTTTTTTTTAACTAACCTAACGCGAATTATATTTTGATTAAAACCACCTAATTAAATATCAACAATTTTCCAAGAACCTATCAAAACTTTTAAACAAAATAATTACAAAAGCTATAAATTATGTATAAAACCTATAAATATTAATCCTAATACTATTCGACCAAAATTAAAATCCCTTAAATTTACCCGAGGCTTTTAATGAAACCCTTAAATTTAAATAATATAAAAGAGATTTCAGTTTAATTAATTAGTAATTAATTAAACGCAAAAAAAACCATAAGAATTTTCCAGAGAATAATATATAACGTAATGACAAGTAAATCAGTGCTATATTAAAAGAACGTGTAAAAAAAATTTAACGTGTAAAAATAATAAACAAATATAAGAAACGACATAAAGTAAAAATAAAAAAGAATTTTTAGAAGAATTTGGTATAGAAGAGGTATAGAAAATTAAAAAAATTTTCGAAAGGAAATAAAATTAAAAATTCTGTGAAATAAACGAAAAAAAAAATCCATCATCAACAACAGAAAGATAAAAATTATAAATACACAAATGACAGGAAAGAAGGAGAAATAGATTTTTCCAGCTCTGGTGTAGATCCATATGAATCCCGCTACCAAGCTAAACCAGAAACCGGAAGCCCACAACTGGTGTAGATTCCTCTGAAAAGATCAGACTGAATCCCGTCACCAGACTAAACCAGATATGGGAGGGATAGGAAAAGACTATTCGGCAATCGATTATGTAGCATGGACCCGATAGCAACCAAGCTCCAAGAATCATCATAACCGAAGACCGAACGAAGAAATAGAATGATAGGAAAGAAAGAAGGAAAAAGGAGAATGCGTCGTGTAGGCTGATTCCAATAATCACCAGAATCTTATCGCAACTCGACCCTAAACCCTGATAGATTAACAATTGAGACAATTAGTGTCGGAAAGGCAGTGGAACGAAAATATCCATTAACCACGATCCTAACCGACGGCTAAAAGCTCAAAAGTTACGGAAATGAAAAGTAGAAATAAATAAAATAAAAGATAAAGAAAAACAAAAATAAAAACAAACAAAAAAAACCGTTTTCACCACACACACAAAAATGATAATCCTGGTTCTATGGGCATCAGTCCCTAGATAACAACACGGTAGGATTTTACAAAACACGCGAACTGATGCCCCACGTTGGGCGCCAAATATTCTGTAACGAACCTTCCATCTGGGGTCTACCTCTTCCAGGGCAGGGCTACCTATAGAGCCGGCCGTGCTCAGGGCTGGGGTGTGTTCTTGCCCCTTTGGAGGTAGATTAAGGAACGTTTACAAAATATTTAATCAGGTAGCAAAACAATACAAAGACGTAATAAAAAAAATCGTGAAAACGGGCAGAGAAGAGATGTTGATGATGGAGAGGATAGCATAGGGTGTTGTCGCTATCCCTGTCTTTACCCGCCCTACCATGCCGACTATAGGGTAAATTTTAGTCGGCCCAAAGAAATTTACCTTATCATCAAAACAAGTAATAAGATATAAATATTTCAATTTGAAATATTAATTTAATATTTATTCTAATCTTGCTAAATTAGCCTAATTTAAATAATGTTAAAAAAATTTAAAAAAAATTAACGAGGATTACTAATTATTATAATAATATTAAATTAGTGTAATTTAAATAATGACATGGGATTATATTATGAATGAAATTTAAAAGATATTAATTTTAAAATTTTTTTTTTTTTAAGAATTAAATTCACTTATATGGCAACCCTAATGCCACAAAATATATATGAGTAATATTGAAGAGAATATTGGAAATGAGTATATAAAAATACTCATCTTTAATTTAATGCAAATATGTGCCAGTGTATTATAAACATAAGCAAAATTAAAAAAAACTTACATGTATATCCCACTCATCAAGACGGCCGACTGTTGACTGGAGATTTTGCTATTAAAAGGAATATTTATAATTGTTTGATTGTGTATGTGTAGAGATATTTGTTTCTTAGTATGACTAAATTATGTTGAGTGTATTATGTGAACTGTATGAAGTGTTTTGAGTGAAATCGAATATTTTTGTAAGAGAGAATGTATTGAATTAGTTAATTTTATATACAAATAGAGTATCCATATAAAATTATTATAATAGTTAAATTTAAGTAAGTAAAGCAAAAATTATGTTTTAAAATTAATTATATAAAAAAATTGATTTGAATTTAATAGAATTACTAAATAATGAAGTTTAATGGAAGGATATATATATATATATATATTTTTTTTTTTTTATATAGCTATTTTTAGTATTTTAACAACGAGAAGTTCTTGGGTCACCCTAAGGGTTGGCCATGTAGAGTGAGTTAATAAAATTCACTCAATCTTTTGGCAAATAAAAAGATAGTAAGGTGATAATGATCACGAAGAATTTTCTTTTGTTGGATAAGTGTAAAAGTATTATGCAAAGGTAGAGTTTATCTGCGTTTCGTTCCCTCTTCAATTTATACTGAATGTAACAGAGCCTTAAACAATTTAATTTCAGATGAAGATTAGGTTGATGATTTATTAGCATCCTCCTTTCTAAACACGACGTACTCGATGCTTTAATTCTCGTTCGAAGGAAAGAATATCTCCGCCTGCTAATTATCAATGCGCTACGTTTACGTTTCCAAAGGTATATCACCATCCTGGAACTTCGCCGAAATTAAACCACATTTACTATAATATATATTCCGCTGTTAAATTTTAACATAGATAAATAATTTCAAATAATTTCCTTACCACAATATTTCTAAAGCTTCCAACAAATCAAATGCGCCAAACAACATAAAAAATTTTCTTATACAAAACTATCTCCGTCAGCCCTTTACACAAAAATTAAAATTTTCACAAATGACATTTTCAATTTTGAAATTATTCAAATGAGTATAAATCAAGCGATAACTTGATATAAAAAAACTAATGAAACAAAATTTAAAAAGAAAAACCGAAACACTATTACACCCAAAGAAAAATATCAGTGAAATCTTAAATTATAAGCACACAGAAAAATGTAAGTAATAAAAACTAAAACATTCGATTCTTTACACTCAAAAATTTCAACTGGAAATCGTCCTCACAATATCCAAAACCGTTTTTGTTTTATTTAAATAAACTTTTGTAGCGCTCTTATTGAAGAACCCTTTAGTACTGACGCCGAATTATAAGTAGTAAAACATTTTAGTTTCATTATATAACCACTTATTTGGTAATGAAAGATTTTGCTGGGATAGGAAAAATCACCTCCTGTTTTTACAGTAAATTTTGTTGATATTATAAAAATATAATCAAGTAATAATAAAAAAAAAAACAATTTTATTCTTTCGATTATAAAAAAATATATACTTGAAATTTTAAGTATAATTTCCAAACCGCTTTTCAGTTATTACTCTTTATTTATTAAAGATACAACACAAATCTCTGATTTTTATTTGAAAACTTAGAATATATCAATAAAAACAAATATAAACTAAACAAGAATTTTAAAAATTCCACGAAATTTAAAATTTTTTAGGAACTAACAAAAATAACTGTTTACTGTAAAAATGCTGTTTATTATAATATTTAAAATAACTGCTTCAAACGACTGTAACAAAATTACACTACTTTTTGTTAGGTGTTTTCTTAAGTAACTGTCTTAGTTGTTTTGTATTTTTCCATAAAAAAACAATACTAATTACAGTTAAAAACAACAACTACTGATTACTACACAAACAACTGTCATGTAGTAACTATCCAACTTTTTTGAGTGTGTTAAATTATTTACATGGTAAATACTAAGAGTCGCTGAATGCGAATCTTGAATCATACGATAGTTTTTAACCTAAAAAGGGAGGATGATTTTTGTTTTTTTAATTATATATTTAGGTGCCCTACGGGGAAAGGGACCGGTCCCAGATGACACGCAGGATAGGTCCCAAGGGGGCGGAGACCGGTCGCTGATCGGTCTTTTTGTTTGAAACAGACATATCACTTTAACATGGCGTTGTCATTGGAAATGACCAATTGCCACATTTTAGACACATTGTGGCAGTAAGGTGGTATGTCTAAAAATAGCTTTTCAAATAAACTAATAAAAAATTAAGAATTAAAAATAATCTACTTGGCGTTGAAGTAGGGCTCGATAACACAACCTTCTGCTTGTAAGGCAAACGCTCTACCGTCTGAGCTAACTTTGCTTATGCGAGATGGCTGGCTGATGGTTAAGTTATGTTTTTCGTTTCTGTTCAAATAAAAAAGAGAAAGAAAAAGCAAACACACACACAGCAAATAAAAAAAACATGGCAAAGAAAAAAATAGAAAAGAAAACAACATTAACACACACACAAATATGGTGGAAGTGCCTTGAATATGCCCCCGATTGACCGGTCATGGGATAGGTCCCTTAATGGCAGTTGACTTGTTTTTTGAGTTGGCCATAATTAAATTAAAAAATCAAATAAAAATTAGAAAATTACCTCAAAACCTGTGATAATATAAATAAAAATTTAAAAAATTCCCCTTAAGTTAAAAAGAAAAGTTAAATGAAATACCAATTGTTAAAACTAAAACAGCTTTAACATTAAAAAAACGTTGAAAATACAAAACTTAAAATTTCTTAGCAAAACATTATAGAAATTTAAAATAAGAGCTAAAATAAGCAAATCGTGAAAAAACAAAGTTAAAAATAAATAAAAGAGTAAAATAAATAAAATATATTTTTAAAAATATGCCGCGAATGTTGTTTTTTATTTCGGTATCGGTCAAGTTTTTTTAAAAGCAACAGTGAAAATAACGGATCAGAAAATACTTAGAAAATTAATTCATTTTCTTTTGTTCATATTTGTACTAATTTAGTAATATGCCTTCGGTTGACCGGTCACGGGATAGGTCCTTGGAGGGCAATTGACTCCTCATTCCCCGTAGGGTGTATTCAAAAGTCACTTTTTAAGAATCTCACATAAATTTTCAATGACACAGTTAAATATTATTGTAAAAAAGTTATATGCCATTTTGAAAATTGTATTTGAAAATCGTACTGAGCTCCACTTAATTGTTTCGGATAAATTATTTTTAAAGAAATCGATCGCTTTTTAAAAAAACGATCCGCCAAATTGGATCCGCCATTTAAGGTTTAAAAATTACTTGGTAAATAACTTCAAGAAAATCCGATCTATTGTTTAAAAATCATCTGCCATATTGGATCTGTCATTTTGAAATTCACAAACCATCATTTCAGACATCAAATTAAACAACCTCCAAAATATCCCAATCTATAATTTATAAGGAAACCGATCACTTTTCTTAACAAATTATACTCCATATTGGATACGCCATTTTAAATTCAATCATTTTAAAATTCTGATATCGGATTACTGTTTAGTGAGCTCTTGAACTTTACGATGAAATATAGGGTGTTTTTTTAAGCCCGATATAACTTTATATTGTAAACGAGGAAAAAAGTTAAAGTCGGGCATGCTGACTATATAATACCCTACACCAGTTTGGTTAAAAGCCAACTATTGTTAGGATCCGAAATTCAAATGGGTTGAAATGGAACTGGTGTCAAAAATTCTATAAAATGATAAAAGAAGGGAAAATCGGAAATATAGCCCATATGGGCGATAGGTCCAAATATGGACCTATCCTATCTAGAATCAACAGGCTTTGTCCTTGGGACCATGTGAGTCAACGAACCAAATTTCATTGAAATATTTAGTATTTTCGACCTGCAGCGTGTATCCAAGCCAATTTTGCGGGGGGAGGGGAACCCTTATATAGGCACTAGGTCTAAACATGGACCGATTTTAACCAAAATCAATAGGCTTCGTCCTTGGGCCGACATAGGTCTAGGTGGGTCTAAGTCCATTATTTTTTGGTATTACAAACATTAGCACAAACTTATTATACCCCCTCCACGTAGTCTTGTAGGGTATAAAAATAACACAAAAAATTAAATTTTAATCCAAAAATTTTTTTTAGTCCAAAGATCAATACATGTCATTAACATTTGAAAATTATTTCGGGCATATTGCCAGCGCGGCTGTTCTCGACGAAGCGCATTCTGGACGTCCAATTTCAGGCCACCTTTTCGAGCATTTCTGCGCGTATGTTACGAATAACACCAACAATGTTGGCCTCCAAGGCATCAGCTGTTGTTGGTTTATCAGCATAAACTACCCAGGAAAATTTTCTGTTACAAAGAATCGGTTGTAGAATAGCTACTTTTCATTCACAACCCCTTCTACTGTCGATTGTAACACCGATTCTTTTTGTTTGAAATTGTGGAACCGGTTGCTCTAGAATCAGTTCTGAAACTAGTTCTGGAACTGATTCTACGTCACCCACACCTTCCATATAGGATCCCAGGGACTGGTTCCGGAACCAGTTCCATGGAATCGGTTGCAGTGGAACCAGTTGTAGAATGGGTGTGGTTGGCTACCGATTGTCAAAAATTCTTCTTGGTAATTACTTCACGTGACATCACAGGACCTCAAATCGCTTGATCTTGGAGGCCAATTGATAGGTCCATTTCTCGAAATCAACTTATCTCCAAATTTTGATTTCAATAAGTCGATGTTTGCGGTCTCCGTATGGCACGTAGCGCCATCCTGTTGAAAGCACATTACGCACGGATCAATCAATGAAGAAATAAGGTACAATGGTGCCACCTGCGTGTAAACCATACAAATTGTGAATTTTTCTGGATATAATTGAGTCTGTAGGGTCTGTTGTGGATTTGTTTCACTCCATATGCGGCAATTTTGTTTATTAACAAACCCACACGCTGAACACAATTTTGCGTCTATAAGTTGCGCGAATTGATGACTGATTTTCAAAGTAAATCTGGATAATTTGGTAGCGTTTAGAGTCCGATCGAACAGTTCGGCCACAAAATGTATTTGCACGGTATTCGGTATGTTCAAGCATAATGGACAATTTCAACAAATTCAATCCGTTTTGGGTGTAAAATTTAAGGAAAAGTCCGACGTTAAGCCGAAAGTTCGGCCAAATTGGAAAAAGTTCGGCGGTCGAACAGTTAACTTTACAGCTAAACTACGGAGTTTTCCTTAAATTTGACATTCAAAATCGCATTAAGTCGGCTCAATAAACATCTTCCTAGTACCAAAATTTCTCAGAAATGCCTCTAAATATCGAAAAATCGCCCAAATATCGCTTTTTGGCCGAACTGTTCGGTCGGACACTAGTAGCGTTATTCAAGAGTCAATCCATTCATTATGATTTGCCAGAGTATACTGATCACTAGGGCAACCAAAAAAAAGCCCTAAAAGCAATGTTTTAAACTCTTAAAAAAAGCTGTAAAAAACAGTAAAATAAGCAGTTGAAATGTAAAAATAAGCCCTTAAACTTCATTATTTCTTTATTAAAATCCTCATCATATTTAAATTTTTTATTCAATACAGTATTACATTCCTTGGAACTTCAGGAATCAAACAAAGTTGTGACATTCTTAAATTTATTTTCATCGGGAAATACATTAATTTCATTAAAGAATTAAATGTGCTAAAATCCCAAAACTTTAACAAATTGTGAAAAATAATCTGTTGAAGGCATGGCCCTATCCGGATTTCATTCTTGCCTAAGAAATCTTCATTGTCATATTTGTACTATTAGAATTCAAGTTGAAAAAATACAAAGTTTATTTTAACAATTTTTTAATTTTAAATTTAATTTTTTAATTTAAAATAAATTTTAAAAAACTAATTTAAAAAAAATTTATGTCGACTTAATGTTAAAAATTACTGATTTTATGAAAAAAAAAAAAGCTAAAATATGCTCTATTTTCGCATAAAAAAGCTAAAATAAGCTTAGTTATTAAATAGCAAAAATAAGCCAATATTTACAAAATAAGCAAAAACAAGCAAAATTAGATAAAATAAGCAAAAAAAAAAGGTCTAACAAATATAGCTTAAAATTCTTATATTTTTAGATCAGAACTTGTATTTAATCGAAATTGTTCTATCTTTTCAAATAAAAAACATGCTCTGGCTTCTTTTTGGTTGGCCTACTGATCACAAATGTCAAAAAGTGAGTGCAGTATGACAGTTCGTTTGACAGATAACCCTTTCTTAAGATCTATTGCGCTTGAAAAATACCATATATGTATAAAATTTCTATTTTGATTTCGGCATAGCATTGTTTTTTTCAAAACAGAATTCATAATCAGTATTAAATTGACATTCACTACATTCCTTTTTGACGCGATATGTGATAATTAGTTTATGTGGCGACCAATGTCTGTTTACAAAAATTATTCAGTTTTGGACTAAAAATCCCTCCCTGAGATTACACGAAATGTGTTAAAATCTTTACAAATAAATAAAATTTAATGCAGGACTTATCCATTGATCGGACCTCAAATATAAGGACGTGAGAGTTTGTATTTAGGTAAGAGTGTATTTCAAAATGTCAAAATCGATCAAGAAGTTCAAAACTATTAAACCATTTTAATTATATATAACAATAATGGCGCCAATCATCAAAGACTTTAGAGCTTTCCATGGGAAATGTAAAACATTTTTATAGATTTTTCTTGTAGTAATAAAATCTTCCCGTAGTGAAGGTTGAAGTTCCCAAATATTGTTTCTCCAACCAGTTTTTATTATGTACACCAATTCGTTATCATGGTTGCCGATATATTTCAAATGAAAAAAGCAGTGCTACATCGATCATCTAATATAAATATTTCAAAATTATTGAAAATATATTTGCTACTTGTTAATTGGTTTCAACAAGCCCATAGGGGTCAATTGTATGCATTAATTCATCTCAGTTCATTCACAAATTTGTGCTTCTAAAAGAAGACAGACACAAGAAATTTATTGACGTTCACACTTCAAACGAAAACTAACACCTTCACTGCAGCAACAACAGCAACAACAACGATGCATAAATGCCTTCGATGCATGCAACTACAACAATCGGTGGCAATAGTATTAAGAGTGAATAAAAGCCGACGGCATAATTTGACACCAACTATAATCGTAATCATGGTGTATGTGTATATAATATACAAAATCGTACATGTCTACATCAGGCAATTCAATGTAAAACATCTCAAAACATAAAAGTTTAATAACTTTGAAAGGCTGAACTTTTTTAGCTAACCACTATTGAAGATTTTTACAGTTTAAATACTTATTATGAAAGCAACAAGCTAAAACATCTTTTTTTTATAGACATAACTGCAAAACATTTTATTTGATGCACTTTTGTATAACATTTTTATGATCCATTGTCACGTTCCGGCGTTCACTTGTTTCAAAATGAAAATTATAAAGTGTTTATCAAAATTGTTTAACCATGTTCAATTCAGTTTTTACTATAAAGAACATGTAAAAGTCAGCGCTTATGGTTCAATTATACAACATATTTTTTATACTCTCTTTTTTAAAATGTTAGACGAAGCATTTTGCGGTTAGTTAACATAGTGGTTGCCTCTAAAAGCCCAATTTTCATTTCGTCGGTTATTATAATGTTTTATTATTATTCTTTTGTATAGTAAACTGGTTTTGAAAAAAAAACACGTATCATTTTATGTAGTTTTATCGAATTATATAAGTAGTTAATGCTCGTAGATAGATTATACTGGCAACTGAACAGGTGATTGGACAATCATTTTCGTAAGCTATACATTTCACAACTGGAAGATGTTTACGATTGATTTGAGATAAATCGTATTGTAATTAGATAAATTATTTTTAAAAAAATGTATAATCGAGTGGGCTTGATTCAAGGAATTCCTAAAGTTTACTACCTTCATTAAATTCTCAAGAGGACCTATCCAATGCACAGGCCTGAAGTAAGAGGATTTGTAAATTTATATATAGCATACTGTTGGTATTAAAAACTAACTTTATCGGTCGTGCGGTACAAAATTTACGAGCCGTTGTGGAAACGTATAATAAATGGCGCCCAACATTGCAGAAGTTATTGCTTCTAATCAAGTATAACAACAGATATTAACATAAAACCGTGAACGATAAAAACCCGATTAAAATTTAAAATCGTAACGCTTTGAAAGATCGTAACCGTTATTGTTCAAAAACCATAATTGTAACTGAAACCGTTGCTCTCTATAGTTTGTACAAAAGTAACCGTAACTGATACAAAACTTTAACATATTTAACACCGTTCAAAATTCAAAGTCGAAACCGTTTTAGATACTGTAACCACAATTTTCAAAACCCCTACAAGTAACTGATATACCAATTATAATTCGTCGATAACACATACAGTTAATGAAATCTTCCAATAACGGACAATTCTGGTGCCACGTAGCCATATATCAAAGTTTTAGAGTAAAACTACCTTCTTATCTTACCTTAATCCGGCGCGGGCACCAAATATATACAATTTTAAACATTTCAGACTTTTATTATTGACGGAAAAATCTAAACTTTTTGTGAAAAATTTTACAAAAAAAAAATTTCTCTTCTAACTACTGCTTTTTTTTTATTAATTGTCAATAACCATCAATGTATTTTCATAAAAAATATAGAAAGTCCGATAAAACAAATTTTTATATTTTTTAATGCAAAAATTAAAATAATTGTTGAACAAAGCATACCACGGATAATTCCCAAGCAAAATAATTATTTTGTTTGGGATAATCTCGTTGTTTTTACAAATGTTATTGACAACGAACATACATACTAGAGCGTACTACCTTACAGGCAAAAAAAAAAAAAAAGTTCGCCGTACACCCTCCAATATGAAGTATTTTTGTAAGGAGGTTTCAAAAGAATTTTTTTTATTTTTTTTGCCGAACGTTGGGGTTGCCATTTTACATTTTTCGTTATATCTTGGGCATTTACAGTCGGATCTTAAAGTATGATACATCGATGGTTTTCTCTCGAGGGTCTTTGACCTCAAGTATCCCGTTCTAGTAGTTAGCCACCACATCTCAGTTGCTACTACCCTAATGTACAACCCTAATGTCAGAAAATTAAAGATCGCAAAAAATCTTTAAACTTTTGCTAATGAAGTTTTTCGATAAACCCAGTAGAATGTTTCTTTATATATTGGTTGCCGAGTGTAGGGGTCGTCTTTTTAAATTTTTTTTCATTGGATTTTTCCTTTATAGCAAAACACTGGTCTCCTCGTGGCAAAAAAATCGATATATCACACTTTAAAATCCGATTTTAACTGCCGAAGCTATAATGCAGGACTTAAAAAAATTGAAAAAGGCGACCCCTACGTTCGGCCAAAAAAAAATTTTTTTTTGAAAATGCCTAGCAAAAATACTTCATATTGGAGGGTGTGCGGCGAACTTTTTTTTTGAGGTACGGTCTAACACATACAATAATACCCAAAGGGTACTTTTATACAAAATGTTGTTTTTCAAAAAGTGTTGATTTATGACTGGATTTTCGGAAAATTTTCACAGTGTTTTTTGAGTTGTGGCATTTTTTTCATCTTATCTAAAATTTTTTTCTATTTTTTAAAAACTATTTATATATTATTTATTTATTATATTTATTATTTGAATAATTTCCAAAATATTTTGAAAATACTCCACTGTGTACTGAAGAGCAGAAAACAGCTTTTGAAAAATTATGACATAATTTTTTGTTTTTTAATTCAGTGAGCGCAATTTGTTTTTAATTCACTGAACGAAAATAAAATTCAACGAATTCAGTGGTGAATTAATTCACAGTAAGGAATTAATTCACTTGATTTTATAAAAAAAAACTATAGCAATTGAATTAATTCTTTGAATTTGTTGAACGCGGTCAATTGAACGAATTCAGTGAATTACTTAAGTGGGATATATAATACAAGAGATTCAGCCATTGAGTTGATACTGTGGTAGCCATATTCTAAAATACCAGAAAATCAACCCTTTGTGCAGACTAGTGTGGACTGTGGTAAAACCTTATGTGTGTGTGTGTAAACAGCAGCATTAAATGTCCATGAAAATCTAAAAGACAATATTTCATTATGTTTTTTTCAGAAAAAGGAATACAAATGTAAAATTATTGCGTTAGGATATTTTAAGGTTAACGGTATTTTAAATAATTTCGTTAGGGTATTTTATGGTTAATGGGATTTTAAGGTATATCGTTAGTCGTTTTCTAAGGTTAACGGTAGTCATTTATCGTTATTGGTATTTTAGGGTAAGTGTTTGCCAACCATGGTTTCAATGCTACTTAGAAATGGCGCCCAATATCGGGAAAAGTGTTAACATTATGCTTACCAACTAACTCTTTCCTTTCAATTTAAATTCAAAATTTGATATTCAAATTTTATATCAGTAGCACTTTTTCATCGTTTTTCAAATCTAAAAAACTTGCCCTTTACATTGTATCAGTATTTTATTCATATTCATCACCGTAAAGGAATTTCAATAGAGATTTTATATCTTTTGCAGTAATTTTATCAGATGTAAATCTGACATTTAGCCCTTAAAAGAGGTTATTATCAAGAGACAAAATAACAGACATTGGCGGCATGTTGGAGGTAAATCCCCACTAGTCAGTAAAACAAAAAGTATTAAAAGTCTTAAAACAAGAAAATCTTAAAACAGGAATTTTATTATATTTTCAACCACATGACATTAGTGAGAAGGTGACATTTGTTATTGTGTATTTTTTTAGTTCCAAAAGTGTCAACAATCTGTCATTATCCCGTTGATGATGTCTCTGTTGTTTTTATGTTAACCGCCAAGTTTCTTCTTCTTCATCTTTTTACTTAAAAAAAAAGGTGTTGAGAGTGTTGTCAATGTTATACAGATGTTGTTGTTGTTGCACTATCCTATAAATGTTTGTTATTTTATGAATGTTTTGTTGCTTCTGTCTAAAATTTGTTTCATGATTCACATACTTAATACAAGTGTATCGAATTGCTATACACTAAAATACTCTACTTATGATTTTCTTTGAAGAAAAAAAAATACCGCCTTCTCCTACAGTAAAGCAGAGAGAGAGTATGTGTCTAATTCCAAATATCTTAAAGTAGTTTGTTTCATTTCATCGGATTCAGGGAATTTTGTTGATAAGTAATGATGTGGGTGAGTAATTTCTTTCACTCTAAATGATATGATACACGATATTGGGTTTGGGCGATATACATATGTATATCTGAACATGGCACTTGACACTTAGACTACAATTTTGTTTTTATTTTTGTTTTTTTTTTTTTAATGTTGCTCATGTAGAAAATTCATCCATTTGCATACAATCCGCTTAAATTTATTTTTTTTTATCTTTTACGTATTTTTTTCTGTAGATTTGTATGAACGAATGAACATTCATGTTGGTTTCGCATTTTGTGGTTAACCGTAACTATTTTGTTGAGGTTTTATTTTGCAGTTTTTTATGTGTAATACTTTTGTCTGATATTGACGGCTGATGGTTTATTTATTTTTTTCAGATTTTTTGTTTTACTACTTTACAACCTTTATTTTGTACTCTACTGCAGGAGTGAAAGCCCTTTTAGTTTTTGACAGGGGTTTGAGATATCGTACCTGGCATTGATGTAGGCAGGAAATTTACAAAACTTATCTAACACAGGTAACAAAATTCTCCTAAATTGTGTCAAATCACCGAACTCTATAGAACCCAGATGACATAGCGCAAGGAGTCAATTTCCCCATACTAAGACAATACAATAATTTCAATCTAATTTAATGATCCAGAAAAGAGATTTGGTGTCGACAACCGAATTTGTTGCCCATCGCATAATTTATGTAAACTGAATTTTGTGGTTGTGACTACTGATTGGTTGCAAATTCGGTTGCTAACACGAATCTGTTTTATTCGTATACTAAAATGGGCATTTAACACATCTAGTACTAGCCAAGGTACTTAGAAGAGAAACAATTCTACAAGAGCGTTGGCTTCGATTCATTCGCCGATTTTGTGAAATTAAAGTGCAATATATATCTTCAATCCCTCTAATCTGACGTGGGAGGACGTACGTGTATAAAAAAGCCTTGCCTTTAGTATTTGTAAGGATTTTGTACTGAAAATAAACAAAACAGGTAGGGTGTAAAAATCATGTGATGCACCGTCTGATACTTTGTTTGTTATTTTAGGATATAAAATAACTTCTCTCGAATTATATCTAGCTGCACTGGTTGGAAAGAAACAGTGGAACAATATCGAATATCAGCTTAGCAACCGTTAACCCTATTTGCGGTTACCATCTGGTACTATGTTGCTTTGCTTTGAATTCAGAGCCAAACTTATTTGAGAGAAACAGTTTTATAAACTCAAATAAAAATGACGGGCGGAAATGACATCAGTTATGGTCGCTGTAGGTCACATTTTTAAAGAAGAATTTGCAGGAACATTGACTTATTGAACGACACCCAGGCGGCTCTCATGTCTTTGGACTCTTCTATTGATAACATCTATCTTTGGGAATGAACGGGCAGACGGTCTGGAATGCAGATACATCAATGTCTATACTGGATATCTCAACGATATGATACGAGATATTGAGAAATGGTTTTCGGGAGCAGAAAGAGGTTATTTACATTATATATAATCCAGTCCTAATTTGATTTTTTTAAAAAATGGTCAGTAGGTAATACCAATAATAGGCTGACGAATTGCTGCACCACTGAAAATTATTAAACGAGAAATATCCGTGGACTATCCTGCGAAAGCAAGGGGTAGGTGAAACTGCAAAAGTATCTAACCCACCGCAGAAGGGGCATTTAGAGACTGATTTCTGTGATGAAAGATCATTGGAAGATTGGTTTGTATGCGGATAGGCTCGCACCACTGTGTATTACACAGATTTGCATTTGAAGAACACATAAGACAGTATATCACTACCTTTGTGGATTTGCGGATCTTATCATCGCTAGACGCAGCGCTTTGGAAAAGCATATACATATGTTACTTAGGTTCCGCGGTTTAAACTTCGGTACTTTATTACAGAACTTGGACTCCAGCATTCAGAATCTGTTTTTCGAATTTTTGCATTACCTCACAATTTTGAAATATTCGCGGTTTATACAAAAATATTATATCATCTTAATAGAAGAGTTTCTCTGATTTTTGCGGTGACTGAAAATTTTTAAAACAGATTTGGAATCAGTAAGCCAATGCCTATTAAGGGCCAAACTGCAGGAATTTCTTTTTCGTTTTGTAAAGGGGTGTTATCTGAGATATCAGGAATTCGGCTGGGTGGCCTCATAAGATATCTCAATACTTTGGATTGGATCTAGCACTCTCGTTTTTCAAAATAAAGTCATCAAATCCATGGCTTTTGGTATGAAACCCAACTTAAGCTAACCTGATTACAACGAGCAGTTGTTATGGCTTTTACTGGTGTATTTGTATTAGTACTTTACTCCCTATGGTCTTATCGTTGAGAATCTTTCTAAACTCTCTCCGAATTTGGGGAAAGTTTAGAGTGATCACGCCAAGATGAATCCAGTATCTCTAACTGTACTGGATCCGGCTGATATTTGGAAAGTGGGAACAGATACTATCACAGGCAGTTTGAGATATTTGCTATTTGTATTGTAGACTTAGATATTTGCTAATTGTGATGTGGAAAATTGGATAATCGATGGAAGGGCAGAAGTATCAGTATATAGTGTGACAGTTAGACTGAGGTTAAGAAACTTGAATCCCCGATTGCTGCATCGAACATTATTTATGAGTGAAGGAACACGCACAATGTGTGTTATCTATCAGGAATGGAGTCAACAGTCTTCATTCAGGAAATGGATTTTCTTATTGGATCGGTTTCTTCACCTACGAATTCGGAACCGCAAAGGTTTTTTAACAGACCAAGTAAGCAAGGGGCAAGATATCCTACCACAGTCCACCGTTAGTCTTGAAACAGAGTTGCCTTTGCATTTCTATATATTGCTACCACGGTGGGATGGCAAATGCATGACATTCAGCAAATACATGAAATTCAGCCATTGAGTTGATAATCTGTTTGCAGACTAGTGTGGACTGCGATTTACTATTCTGATTCCGTAACATGACGCTTGTTTTCGTCATATGGCGAGAATGGGTATCGCCACTGACTCTATGTGTACATCATATCACGCGGATAAGGACACAACTGTTACTGTTCAGTTTTCCGTAGCACTAAACAACGCATTTTATGTGGTGACATTCTGTTTATGGACTCTATCAATGTAGACAGAGATTCCTTCCTTCTTTCATACCTTTTGCAAATTTAGTTCCAATCTAATTCCCTTATATTATCATCTAAATTTTTCTTTTCTACACGGACAAAACAGATTCATTTAGCCACCGATATACTTGTCTATGGCAACAGAAATTCGATTAATACAACAAAATTTCGGTTAAAGCAATATATTTGAATTGTGTCAGGAACACATTTGATAACGAGAATCAAATAATTCGGTTGCTGCAACCAACCCATTCAGTTGGCAAGGGGTTGTCGCAATGAATCTGTATTCTCTGTGTGGGATACATTGCAAAGGACAATTTATAGTCTAAGCTTCATGGATTTGCTTTTGTGCTTGTCAAACCCACATCCAACTGAAGCGTAAATATAATTTTTGAGTGTAGGGTGCTTTAAATTCGTTTCTGCTAAATCAAATAGAATAATAGTTACATATTTTAAGTGCAACCAAAACCATTGTATAGTTTTTGCAATCACTAAATAAGTCTAAAATAAAAAAAAAAAAATCAACCGCCATAAGAAATTATGTGTAAAACTGAAAAAGAAAACTATAAAGGGAAAACTAAACGAATATCAGCAAGCGACACTCTTACCAAAACCATTGAACAATTTCACAGACCCAATGGATTTCTTACAAAACCCAAAACCCATATGTATGGCACACCAACCCAAAAACAGTCAGCAGGCGAACCTTCAAGTCAGTGCTTGTGGTCAACCGTAACTGACAAATGTGGCTGAAGTTGTCAGTTACAGTCAAAGAATAATTTTCTACTCCTAAACCAAAAAAGAAACCAAAACAAAAATAAAAACAAAAAAACACAGACAGACAGAAATGTTGTGTAAGTTGGAGTTTGTGGACTGAAGTTAGTTCTCTTCTTCTTCATGTTCTTTAACCATTTATCAGCATAAAA
Source organism: Leucophora obtusa (assembly GCA_949987735.1). Classification (NCBI taxonomy): domain Eukaryota; kingdom Metazoa; phylum Arthropoda; class Insecta; order Diptera; family Anthomyiidae; genus Leucophora; species Leucophora obtusa. Next base: position 212,154,228 of record OX465297.1, read on the forward strand.
AGCGCATAAATCGTTTAACAACAAATTTAAAACATTAAAGTTGCTATTTGGTTGTTGCTTTCCTCTTAGCTTTCATCAATATTCATATATGTATGCATTATGAGGATGGGTTAAATTTTAGATGCACAGACTTAAGGTAGTCTGTGTTTTTTTTTTATTTTTTTGTGATTTCTGAAATGCTTGAATGGATTTTAAAAACCTTTTTTTAAGCGGTTGTTGTCGTTGTTCCAAACGGAAGTTGTTTCAACTTTAAACAGCCACAGTAACATTCACAACAATAGTTTAAAACTTTGTTTTTGCATATTGATGAAATTAAAGCAAAACAGATAAAAAGATATTAAATTAAGAAACGCCTACTCTAGACGTTAGAAATACATTAAATATAAAAAAAGAATATTTCACTTTTTAAAAAATAAAAAAAAATAAAAAATGATAATAAATTAAAATCTTTATATGAATTCAACGAATTATTAATTCAAAAAAGTGTGTGAACAAATTTTACGCATTTTTAATAAAAGTGTTTTAAACAACATTCAAGCGAAAATGCGCTTGGTAAGACTTTTTTCGACATAAATTTGTTGCAACTAGATATTGCAACAAATATTATAATAGAAATTCGGTTAAGCCATAAAAAATTCTCTTTCCTCAATTACTTAAAATCTAATATACCCAACAAAAAAGATTATTTGCTACAAATGACGCCAAAACAAATACGCCTATCGCAGCGAATCTGTTTCCTGTTTGTTGTAGTACTTAGTAGAGTATTCAAATTATTAGAGTTTTGGCTTTGTTCGAGTAACCCATCGAGTAACTAACTCGATTAATAGTGTATGGTTTTAAAATTTCAATTTACTCCAATAACAATTTTATTTCATTATGTTTATTGGTAACAAAACAACAAATTAACAATTAAAGTGAATCCATAAGTAGAAGTTTTTAGAAAATTCTACTTATGGATTCACCAGTCCCAACGCTGACACCAATTGTTACGTTTTTACCTTATAAAACGTTCGTTGATCACCCTTAGATAAACCGTCCAGGTGCTGTCACAGCGTTAATAGCCCAATTATAATAACCAAAACATGGACACACTTAAGTTTGAAATAGCTTAGACACTCGTATTTATTTACACACTATTACTTATTTACAAACTCTCTCTATTATGACCATTACTATAGCGCTACTAACTTTAACACGATACTAACTCGCGGTCTTAACAGCACAAATGTTAATAATCAACTTTTTTTCACTAATGTTAACACGCGCCTTATATGGTAACAGCCATAACTCTACAACATACTGGATAATTCTAGAATGCTATACTTAACTCTACATACGCTTAAATACTATACACACAACCAAACTGTTATAATAAACCTACATTACGCTTAAAGACTATACATACACACAAACTCTTATAGTCAAACAACTATACAATTCTAATGCGTAATTAATCATAGCATATACTTAGGTGTACAATTAAATATAGTACTACGTTGCCAGATTGATGTATTGTGTCCATCCCGTCTCTTGGGCTATTTTCTTCTAGAAAAGTCCAGAGTTTTCTATACTAGGCCAAGCCATTTTCGTAACAATATAAATGTTTAAATCTAACAGAGGTCTGTTAAATATTCGTTTAAAAATAATTTGTAGTGCAAAAAATTTTTGGATTTTTTAATTTCAAACGATCCTAACTCGATTTTTTATTTATTTAGAGGAGAAGGAAAAGCTTAACCCTCTAATGCCCAATGCCGCTAAAAAGTGGTGTTCGATCTTAAATAGTTTTTGGGTAATTATACAACTTTTGATTAAAGGAGTTATATAATACCAATAGAAAACATACACTGAAAGAATTATCTGCATGATAGTAATAAATTATTGCATTAATTCAACGAAGTTTCACTGGAACTCGTTCATTAAAACATTTCTTAAATGAATGCAGTTTTTTTTAATAAAATTATATGTAAAATTTCATTTTATTTATTAAAAATTTCATGCGCTCAATGAAAAGGTTTCATTAAAAACTATTTTCATAAAAATTATGGAGCTTTTTCCTTCAAATGAGTTAATTTTTCATTCACTTTGTGAAGAAAACTTCATTAGTTTGCTAAAAAAAAATTTATTAAAACACGTCCAAGAAAATTCTCTCTGTGTAGTTACCTACTTTTTTACCTTCAAACTTTTTTGTTTAAGGAACGATTTTCAAGCAAGAAAGCTGTAAAGTGCAAATTTCATAAATTTGAAAAAATTACCTTTTTAAAATAAAAAAATATTTGAAAAATCGTCAAAAATACATTAATTCATTATCGATAAACACAAAACTAGTTTAGAGTCTCTACTTGTAAAATGAGTTGCAATTGCTCCAACAGGACTCACAGGATAACGTCAGGATAAGTCTTACGAATATCTCTCTAACTATCAAAACTAGCCGACGGATTTTTTGAAATTGAACACCGATTATATACTCAGAGGTAGTACACACAAATTATTTTGAAGTTAAATTTAACTAAAAATACAATTTAAAACGAATAAAATTCAGTTAAAAACCGGTCAACTCACATTTTTATTTAATTGAAGAATTTTTTTATTTGTTTTTGACCATCCATAATTGACTATTAGAAACTGTAAAATCAACTTAAAGTTAATTTATTTTTACTATAAAAATAAAAAGCAAAATGGTGCGAAGAACTAAATTTATATTTGATTTTACTAAAAAATTAAAAAAAAACAAACAACTTTTAAAAATACCTTTTTTTGGTTCATTTTTTTAGTTTTATTTTAAAACAATAAAAATTGACTAGAAAATTTGACTGTTACAAAAGATCCGTGTTTTGATTTAGTTAAATTTTAAAATAACTTGTGAAAAAAGTTAAAAATTATTTTTCTTCTACGAACAACTGTTATTATTTTTAAAAACAACTCAACGGAAAAACTTCAGAAACAACTAACAAAAAGTGACTGTATTTATTTTGTGAGTGTAGTAAACAAAATTAATTTCATCAAAATTTATTAATGTTTAGTGACAAATTCGCCAAATTTCGTAATTTTCAAAAAGCGAATATCGCCATAACTTCTGAAATAACAACACTAGCACAAACATTTTCGGTATGTACTGTTATTTTTTTTAATTTTTTTACTGATAGTGTTGTTTATAGCAAAAGCCGAAATTTTTTGACTATTGGATTTCTGATTCGTCTTCAACCTCTATTGTGTTATATCGCCCAAATAAAGCGATAAATTAAAATTTGAATATTTGTTCTATAGTAGATTTCGAATGCCAGATATATAGTATAAATATTATTACAATCAGAATAAAGAGTATTAGAGGGTTAATAGAATCTAAAAACTGTGAATATGTCTGAATGAAATTTTTAATGATAAAAAATGCATCCAAATAAGTTTAAGATTCAAAGTTAATGTAGAAATACAACCTTGCGGTTTGTTCTGCGTTTATTTTTTTTATATGGAGTTTTGACAATTAAAAACGCACTGCGGATTCTCTCTAAATTAAAACTTAATTTAATTTCTCTGCGTTATCTTTCATACTCGCATATTTTCATCCTCACTCTCACTACAATGTTCCCATATTTTCAAAAAATAATCCTGGGGCCAGATTCCCGCAGTCGTAAGCTTTCGAAATTGTTAAAAAATCACGTTTTTAAAGTGCAAATAAAAGAACGCGAATAACTATTGTTGCAATTTTAACTCACATTTGTAAAAAAGGAACGAAATGCTTCTCCTCTAACTTAGTTTCAATATTTGTAATGTTTTAAGTATCCAGCCAGCAAATTCGGAGCGCTCATAAATAAAATTTTTAAATGGCTCATAGAAATGATTATTGTTTTTTTGAAAACACTCTTTTTTTGGTAGAAAATATGAACCCTCAGAAAACAATCCAAAAAGTTGTCTCTACAATCTAAAAAGCTGTCTCAAAACGAGGCTTAATTTTTTGGACTCAAAGAAGATTCCAAAATTATAGAAGATTTTTATTTTATACGTTCTTATTTCTGAGTCATTTCTGAGTGCACAGGGAGCTCTTTTGGACGGACCACTTTCATAGGAAAAAGTGGAAAAATGTTTATGTTTTTGGAGCTCATTTCTGAGTCATTAATGATCATCTTTGTTTGCTGGGTAACAATAACTGCTATCGAATAAAACTCGATTACGAGTGCGGAAATTTGCCCCCTGATATTTGATGATGTTCAGAGATGGAAAAGTTGAAACGACGAAAAATTGTAAAAAAGCGGAAAAATAAAGAGCTTAATTAAAAAAAAACACTAAAATACAAAAATGTCTTAATTAAAAAAATCGCCAAAACTGAACAAAAAACTTCGAAATCAAAAAAAACCCATTTTTTGAAAAAAATCGTCAAAATTAAAAAAAAAAAACCCCAATATTAGAAAAAAAAATTAATTAATTTAAAAAAAGAAATTAAAAAAAAAAGTCATTAATAGTTGAATTCGCAACGTTTAGTGCAGTAGAAAATCGATAAATACCAGCAGTAGAAAATCGATAAATTAAAAAAAAAAACGCTAAGATTGAAAAAAATTTACAGTAAAACGCGTCATTACTCAAAAAAAAAGCGAAATGTGAAAAAGAAAAATCACCAAAATTAGAAAAACGGCTATTTTTATTAAAAAAAACACCAAAATTTTAAAAAATCGAATAACCTGAAAAACGAAGAAATTTAAAAAATAAACAAAATTGGACAAATTGCAATAGGAGTGTTTGGGTACTTTTCCAGTAAAGTCCAATAAAAATTACTCAGTAACAAATTTACAGAGAGTAAGGCAAAATTTACTCTCAAAAAGAAAAATATCTAAAAATGTACGCAAACAGAAATTAGTAAAATACTGCTGCCAACTTCTTCCCTAAAAATATCGCTAAATCAAACTTAAAAATCACTAGAAAATATCTAAATTATAAAAAAAATTAAATAGCGATAAACTTAGCACGAACTTTTTAGGTTCTGTTGAAAAATTTCACAAAAATAGCTATATTTTTCAAACTTCTTAAAACTTTCTTAAAAAATTATTGATACATCGCCAAATTTTTCGAACTCTTTTGTTTTCCATAAAAATTTACCGATAAATCGCTGAATAATAATGATTCAAAAATTCTGCCAAGGAAATAAATGTAAAAAAATGCTAAGAAAATATGAAGACTGTCTTAAAAAGAAAAATCGCTAATAGCTAAATTATATTTTATCCCGCTAAAAGAGTTGAAGTATCGCAAGATTTGCCGAGAAAATAGCTAAATTGGCAACAGTTATTAAAATAGCTGATTGCGAAATAAACCTATTCAAATTATTGGATTAATAAATAAAAGCTAATGAAATGATCACTTACTTACTCCATCTATCGTAAATAAGCTTATATTTAAATATTTTTTATTTTTACAAAAAATTATTTCAAAATTATTTAGACAAATGTTTTGGTTCTTCAATCATATGTTTTAAATCACATGTTTTTTTCTTACAAATTCTTACTAGCAAAAATTCATCCAGTAAAAACTTGTAAGTACTCTGGTATTGAACTTTACCCTCTATTTTTCCTCTCTACTTACTGAGTAATTGTGTAAACAAACACCTTCCAGTAAAAACTTGTACAAATTTGTACAAATTTTCGGGTACGCAAACACACTTAATAATTGAAAGAAATCTGGAAAAGAGAAAACATCTCAAAACTTGACAAAAAATAATCAAATAAAAGCCAGTGTTGCCAACTCTTGAAGGCAGGAAAGCACCGTGAGCATTGTGAAAACGGGTAAAAAGGGTAAAAATTTACCAAAAATGGGGTAAAAAAGCACGATAATAATTTTTTGAAAAATTTAAGTCAAGATTTTAAAAACACATTTTACCTTTGTAAAATCGTGTAAAAGAGGTTCAAAAAATAACCAAAAAAGGGGTAAAAAAGCACCAAACTAATATTTAAAAATTTTTAAGTTTAAATATAACGAAGTTGCTATTTAAAATTGTACTACAAACATTGTGAAAAAATGTATTTTTTGTATATTTCGTATTATTTTTTCAACTTTGACAGAAAATTCAAGAAAAATTGAAAAAAGGAGAACAAATAACAAAAATATAAACTGTACGAAAAGCACTAAAAGCACTGCTAGAAATCTGAAAAAGCACTGTAAATATCCGCTTTTTATAAACGGGTATTTGTAAAAAATCACCGGGTACGGGAAGGAAAAAAGCACCAAAAAATACCCGAAAAGCACTGAAATGGCAACACTGATAAAAGCCCTTTTCTTTATAGGATGCTGTCGAGTACAGGAGCTGTGGAGTTAGGCTTTGACAAATAGTTTTTCTTTAGCTCTTTTAGTTTTCGAGAACTGGATTGCAATTTTTTAAAGTGATGTTTGTATATATTTTTTACAGATTCAGAATCAGATGCATTATGAGCTCCTTACGAAAACCCCGTTGTACTTTTGCATTTATCTAAGAAGTATTTCTCACAGCAGAAATCTTTCTTGATATTAATAAATTAGAAAAATTCAAGACAAATATATATATTTTTAAAATCCAGTGCAGAAGTGTTTAATTATCACAAGCGGAAAGTCTATATTACAGAGACTCCTTGAGTCCTTCATCAAAATGGTCCACTCAAATAATTTTTTCTGCAAAAATTGCGCCACTTGTAATAGTTCAAAATATTTTCATTAAAACTATTTCAAATACAAAACAGGTGATTTTAAGTTTAAAGCATCTCCCTCTCCAAAAAAATCATTAACATATGATGACAATAAAAAAATGCTTAAATTCATAACAAATCATTCGAATCTTTTAGATATTAATCAAAAAACTTGAATTTTACTTGTTATTGCTTTTATTCTGGTTATTTTCAATTTCGACCATGACTAATTTCCTTTTTTCTAACGAAATAAACAAAAAAAATTACCATAAGTCAAATGAAAAAAGTCAAACATTATCTTAAACGAGAATATGTTGTTGAGTTTTGAATACATTTGTTTCGGTATTTCATTGCTCCATTTATGGCACTTAATATTCAAAGCTTTAATGGTACGTTGAAATATTGCTCAGCTTGGCGCCATCATGCACTCGTAAATAGCGCCCGCGGTTTCCCTTTCCTTTTGTCATTAACCAAAAAAAAAAATAAAATAAAATTAAAACCAAAATCAAGTATATAAATATAAAGACATCGTATTAATACCAAAATAATATTAAAAAGATATAAATTTATGTATTATACATAATGTTTGCTGTTGTTGTAGTTGTCTTTGAGATGTCGCCAACTTTTTTGTGAAGTTGCTTTTCAGCCTGTGTTTTTTTTGTTATTGTCACCATTCACTTGGTTATTACAAAAAAATTCTTTAAGCCAGCTTATCTTTTGCTAGTCAAGATAGTTACAAAAAAAAATAAAAAAGTTAAGCTTAAACAAAAAATCAGTTCAAAAAAGTTTTAAACAGGCGTTGTCAATTTTGTTGTTGTTATTATATTGTTTTATTGTATGTTATTTAACATACAATTTTTTGGCGCTTAAGAAACTACAGATATTTAGTAGAAGATTATAGATTATTTGTGTTTTTTTGTTGGTTTTCTTTATCATTTTAAAAGCTTACACGTCGCCAGACATGTTGAGCAGAGCATCCGTTATGATATAGTTGTTCCAGAGAAGTTACGCATTGATTGATGTTGTAAAACGACACTATAAAACAAATCTGTTTATACCTATTTATTGTGATTGATATACTATAGAGCAGGGGTGGCAAGAGAATTTTCTGGCGTGCCAAAAATAATCAAATTTTTTTAAAAAATTTCTTTTCTACATGTAGTTTTTCATGGGAAACTCAGGTTTTATGTCATGCTAAAATTATTTGAAAAACAACTGCAAACGAATGAATTTATTAGTACCCTTTCAAGTTCTTTTTTACAAGAGATTTTTTATATAGGGGTCCTTTAAAAGAGGGCGTGATGCGCCCATTTGCCGATACCTACTGTTTAGTACACCTCATTATACGATATTTTAACTATCGGGCGTGTTCTGAAAATTCGTTCGAATTCACATAAAAGTATTTGATTTTATATAAAATTGAAAATTTCTTCTTAGAATTTGATCTGATTCCCGGAATATAAAGTAAATCGTGCTGTGTTAGTCAATCAGCTTGACCGGCTCTAATTTTTTTTATTAGTTTTTATTGATCTTGTTGACCATTATACCCATTATAGGGTGTAATGAGATAAACTTTAGATTTTTATTTTTTATAAGATATCTAAATTTTACCCAAATTGGCATATAAGCGTTAGCTGATTGTTCTTGTAAGGTACAATAGAGTAGAGTGTTTCTTATTAAGTTCTCATATTCATTATATCCTACACTTAACAAAAAAGTCTGTAATGGCAATTGAAAATTATGCTGTTACGGGAAGTTTAACTATTTACAGCTCTCCCGTATATATTGCTAATTTTAGCAAGACATGTCTACTCTGGAAAAAGACAACATCATAACAGCGAAACAATAAAAAAAGGCTTAAGGGGGTTATCGACTCTAGGAAAAATTTTGTTTTCGATTTTTTTTACATTTTATTTGGATAGAGCATACTCTTCAGTATATGCTCAGAAAATATCAATAAAAAATTCGAAGAAATAAAATTTCCACATGTTTTTTTGTAAAATATATTTTAGTCACAAAGTAGGTAATATTCTATGGATTAAATTTGTACACAAAATTTTTTGGGAGAGTTTTTATCATTGTCTTTATTAGAAATCTTATTTCGCATAATACAGCAGAACAAAAAGTAAAAACTACATCCAAAGATGCAAGAATTCCACGCAGTCTTTAAAGAAAAGGCAATGACGATTCCTCGATGGTGGGCGAAGGCACGTTATATGAGGCACGTACTGATGGCTTTTTATAAGCCATAAAAGTTATCAATGTATATAAAAAATAAAAAGCAAATACAAAACTAATTAATAAATGTACAAAATAAAAGATTTTGACCGAAATGAAATGTCTGGTAAATTCTCTACCACGAATTTTAAGAATATTTGGGTTAATATATAAAATACCCTTCATCCGATTCTTCCCATGGTACACATATAGAAAACTGCGAGATGTAAATTTTGTTCATACACGGTTTTTTGAAATTTTGCTCTTTTCTTAGCGTAAAATTAATTTTAAACTTTAAACGCGTTTTCCCACAACCCTGAGTTCAAAATCGGCTGCCACTGTGCAGCCAAAGCGGGATAACCGATTTCGATACGGGGTTTTTTCTTTCGTAGGCAACAACTCTAGTCCTTATCGTGGCCCTTTTTATGAATTTTGGTCAAATAAATTTTATATCCCCGAGCAAATGTGTGTTTTTTTTTTGTCTTTTTGGAATTTTTAAGTTTGTGTGGCAACTTTGTTTAAAAAAAATTTTAAAACAAAAAATCGGGCCACGATAAGGACTAGAGAATTTATGTGGGATTAAGAATCACTTTACCTTTTTATTTTCCGACAATTAATGAAGGCTGCACAGTGGCAGCTGATTTTGCCTTTTTTCAAAAAGGCCTGTAATGTAGTGCCAACTCTGGCGATTTTGGACGGGGACATATAAAACTGATATTTTTTAAAAATACTAAAATGGTTTTTAAATAAAAAAAAATAAGTATTTACCCCCCTTAAGAAACTTAGGTAATCATTTTTAAGCCAATGGAAAATTTTCTGAGTAATTTTTGAGTCAAAAAGGAAGGCTCCTTGCATGAACCACCTTTACAGAAAAACTTTAATTCTAAAGTAGATTTACAGGAAGAAAAATTGAAAAATTTAACAGACACAAGGGAATCATCAGCAATTTCGTCTCACCCAAAGACACGTCAGTGGTTAGTTTATGTGTCAATTTATCAAAGAATTTTGATTGTTGATTTGTCTCTATATAGAAAACTTTTTTATGTATGCCATGACTGGGGATCGAACCGGCAGCCCTCTACACAGGCTATGACTCATAGCATCATCTCTTAACGAGATACATCACCGTCGGCACTCGTTTAATTTTTAGAATTTTTTTGACTATTGCTGGGCACATACAGAGTTAACAAAATTTTAAACTTACTGCTAAATATTGCTAATTTTTTTAACAGTTAATTTTGTAAGTCTACAGTTTATACATATTATATCCGAAAAAATTAACACTTAAAAAAATCGAAACGGACAAAGCACATAAAACCGGTTACAACCAGTTTTTAGAAACCGACTCAATAGCCTTAGATATGACCCTAATATTTATGCTTTTAGTATTTGGTACTACTTTCATTCTTTCTAACAATTAGATTCTTAAATTTAATATATAACATTAAAATAATTGTTCAATTAGTAGATTTTCTTCTTCTTCCCACTCGATAGTCAATTAGTCTACGAGTATAACAAACATCAGGCAGTGAAAAAGTCAAAAACAAACAAAAAACTGATCAATAAATGTAGATACATATACCAATTTAACCAGTTAGATAAAATAACAACTGATATAAAATTTAACGATATAATCGCTAGTATTATTACACAATTGCAAAGAAAGACTCTTAAACTATTGCAAGATATTCCAGACAATGATGATCTTCCGAAATGATTTAATATCAATGTACATCTGAAAAAGTCATAAATTCATAAATAGTCCAATATATTGCTAAATATCCAAACAACAACTTTTAACAAGAGAAAACATACATACGCTTTTATGTTCTTAAACCATAAGTCAGTCGTACGAATAAGTTTTCTTAAGTTTTAGTTGATTTTTTTTTTTGTTTAATGATTATCGGTCTTTATGTTCTTTTCAGTTCCGCCTATTACATGTATGAAATATTTTATATATTGTATATTGTATTGGCGATTATATATTGATGATGTTTAATAAGGTTGAGAAGTTGTAGTAAACTTCAATATACAGTGAATATATTTTTTGAATTAGTCAATTTTACGAATAATGGATACTGGTAGCATTTACAAACAAATATTGTTAAGTTTCGTAAAAATGTTCTACACTGTTTTCTTTTGAATAACGCGTTTAGACTAACTATTAAATTTTTACATTTTGCTTAAGTTCGTCAAAATTTAAATATAAAGTTGGTATTAAATCACTAAGTATTTTAAAGGTTCGAAGGACCAATGTTATGGCTATGGCATTAATTCAATCACAATAGAATAAATTCTCTAATTTGGAAATCTCATTTCGTATTCTCCCATTAAATCTCCTAGATTTCTGTGGTCATATCGTCAGATAATTATTGGTTTGGCCCATATGCCAAAAAGTGGTTCTCGAGAAAAACGATAAAGAATGTTTATATTTTGTCATTTTTGTATGCAAAATTTGCGATAATGGATATCTCAGATATGAAACGAGATAACGAGAAACGAATTTCGGAATCAGAAAGATTTTTTCAAAAATGGTCAATAGATCAAACAAATAATAAGCTAACTATATCATTTCCAGTTCATTTTGAAGTATAATCTAAATGCAATCAAAAACACTTTCCTGCTTAAAAGATTTTAAGTTGTTTCCTTTTTATAATATGCTTGAAATCATTATTGAGTTGTGTTTTTTTCTGTGTTTTTATCCTAAACGTGACACATATTTTCAACAACAATTCAATTCAATACCATTATTCAGTTTTATTAGCGTTCTTCTGAAAAACATTTATCATAATACACACATAAACTGCAAATTATAGGTTATAGTTATTTTAAAGGTTGCCTCTAATCAACACAAAAACATAAAGTCACATAAACGCCCCGAAAAGTACTGCATAACTAAAGGTTTTTGGGATTCATCATATGGCTGCAAATGTGTGTCGTCATTTAAAATAATTTGCCATAATTTGAGCCACCAAATTGAACTGATTCCAATGATCTCTAAGGAGAACAAAAAAAAAAAAAAAAAAAAAAAAAAAAAAAAAAAAAAAAAAAACGCCAAATCGCCTTAAGAAAGGACCCTAATTATAAGCAAATGTTTTTGAGTGTAGGCATAACCATAACAGCGCCACAATTATATTGTTTTTGTTTGGCAACAAGTCCTTTTTTATCATATTCTTTTGGGGCGGAATATCTAACCTATAATTTTGATAACCGCTCAACATTAAACAAAATAAAAAAAACATACATCATTTCCACAAATGTTTATGAAAATTGATATGCAACAAACTAACATTCAAACAAGACACTTGGAAATTAACCTTAAATAGTATTGAAACGAAGTGATCCTTATTTCAGAGTTATTTAAAATCAAATTTAATTTAAATGCTATACATTTTGTAACATGTCACTAAACGTACCTTAAAGGAACAGGCACAGAACCAGCCATATTTTATACACCTTGTGATATGTCACAGACATAAGAAAAGAACCTTCAAAACAACATAATACTCAATTAATGAAAAGGGACTCATGTAGAACCATTAACATTTTGATACTTTGTGACATGTCACCAAACTAACCTAAAAGAACTTATCATTTAGTTGACAAGAAATTTGCCTGAAATCACCAATCTCTATTCTCTCTACAATATTCAATAAAAATTCAAAATTTTAAATTGATGTATGCACTCAAAATGTAGACTGTACCACAAAAAAAAAAAAGTTCGCCGTACACCGTCGAATCTAAATTACTTTTGGAAGGAGGTTTCAAAACTTTTTTAAATGTTTCGTTATATCTTCGGCATTTACAGTCTGATCTTAAAGTATGATACATCGATGTTTTTGTCTCGACCAATGTTTTGCTCTTAGGATCATTGAATTCAAGTATCCCGTTCTAGTATTTACCCACCAAATCTAAGTTCCTACCACCCTAATGTCAGAAAATTAAAGCTCGCAAAAAATCATTAAACTTTTGCTAAAGAAGTTTTTTGAAAATTCCAGCAGACAATTTTTTTATCTTTTTTTATTGCCGAACGTAGAGGTCCGTTTTTAAATTTTTTTTCATTGGATTTTTCTTTTATAGCAAAACGCACTTTAAAATCCGACTGTAAATGCCGAAGCTATAACAAAAAAATTAAAAAAGACGACCCCTAGTTCGCCAAAAAAAAATTTTTTTTTCCAAATTGCCTTGCAAAAATATTTTATATTCTAAGGTGTACCGCGAACTTTTTTTTGCCTGTAAGGTGGTACGGTCTACTCTACAGCTTTACTACAATTTACTAGCGAACGAAACTTTAATTTTTTTTTTATAAAATATTTTCAGCATGACTTTTGTTTAACTTCTATTTTTATCTACTACGTACGAGGAGTAAAACAAATAATCGTCATAGATAGTCAAATTGTATAGCAAACAATTTTTACAAAACTAATTAACTTTAATCGAAAATTTTTTTATTTTTTTTTTTCAGTAAAAATATTAAGATGGATATAAAAAAATAGACAGAAAACTGAAATGTAATGAATTTGCGGTTTACCTGAAATAATCAAACAAATTATTTGTTTATGTGAAGAAAATTTCAGTAGAATGACTTGTAATTTGTCTTTGTTTTTCTTCTTCTATAATTTTATGCTTATATCTATTTCATAGTCTATTTTAAAAGTCACGCCTTTTGCGGGCGGTTGGTCGTTTATATGTAGCTTTGTTTCTATGTGGCTTCTGATGAATGATGTTGAAACAGCACATTGAGGCGCCTTTAATACAACTATGCGTTTTTATAACTGATGTTTTCGACTCTTGTTTTTTTTTTTTGGTAGCTAAAAGAAGTAGTTATTTTAATATCAGCACTTAATAGTTCATTGATGAGTTGTTGAAATTTTCAGTTTTTTTCATTATTTTTCAAAAAGATGCCGAAAAACAAGAGTAACTAATACATGGCGCTTAGCTTGAGGTTAAACCAAGCTAAACAATAAAATGTGTTAAAATTAACCTTCTTTTGTTAGATTGCGGTAGATGAATATTTATAGAAGATCATCATGCTGACGATGATGATGATATTGCGAATGATATTGATAATAATGAAAGATAATGGTTTGTTTTTATTACAAATAATAAGTACTTGTAGTAGGTACAATTATTTGTGGTCAAAATATAAAAATATTTTTAAAAAGTTTTAAAAAAATAAACAAACTATAATAAAAAGAAGAACTGGCATATTTAAATTTCTAAGAGCCAGTAACTTATTTTCAACATAACATAATTGAAGAAATAGTCAATAGACTTTCCAAAGAAAATGTTGAAATTCGAGTGATTTTAGCGAATTCGATATACCAAACAATACCGATTTCGATAGCATATATTTTTTTTTTCTTTACTATTATAATATTTTGTCTTCTTCTTGTGAGAGCAATTGAAAAAAGTATGACTATAAGTCCATTCTTATGTTCGCAAATTCTTTACAAAATTTTTATTTTAAGGGTGCAAATATTAATAAAAAGGGTGCATTTTTACTCAGCTAGAAATTTTGAGAATGCATAAACTTAAATTAACCCAGCAAAAAATTTATTATTAATAGCGATTTCTCAATACCAATTCCGTACAGACTAGGGTTTAAAAGTTATAATTTTTGGCGCCCAATGTGGGGCATAAAAGTAGAAAACGAGAGTCAAGGTAGAGAAATATAATAAATTGGAATGGACTGTGGTTGAGTCTTATGCCTTAATATTAAAATATGTTAAGTTTCTCCTTAAAACAGAGAAAATCTCTTTAAATCAGTTAATTGAAATTTGAACTCATAAATTGTATAGTGGCTTACAACTGACAAAATTAAGAAACATTAAATTTAAATTATGACGAAGTTTCTTTTTACTACTTCTAATTGTCATTGTAGATAACTGCTTGCAACTAAATATTACAGTTATTACTAAAATCAATATGCAATTTAAATATTTTTGTGACCAATCCCGCCACAACATTGACATTAACTTTATACGAGAAAACAAAATACAATATATATTATTAACAAAACAAATATTTAAATAGCAATAATATTTAAAATTATAATGCAATATATACACCACGTACGTATAGATAATTACAGTTTAATTTTAAAATCATACATAGTATTCAAATACATATCCATACAAACCCATTTAAAATTTTATACCTCACAATATTTGTTTTTCATTCGAACATTTGATAAAACAAAACGAAAATAATAATAAAAGAAACTCTTTCATATAAATGAAAACAAAAAAACAATATAGATTTAAATAAAAATTGAAATTTTTTTGCAGAGAGACAAATGAAAAACTATATGTTGGCCAAAGGCTACATTGCAAACTATACACATATAGAAATGGGGGAATAAAGAAAAACACTCATAAGAAAAATTTGGTAAGAAGTTAAAAACAAACACTATATTACGGCAGAATCCATATACAATTAAGACATAAAAAAGAAACAATCTCCGATTTTAATTGTCACTATAAATAAAAACATACATTTTCCGACATAATGAAAATTGGGAAAAACGTTGAAATTTGACAAAGGTGTTCTAACAGAACGCCTTTGTCAAATCTAACAGAACACCTTTTCCAGAGAAAAGGTTGTCCACATCCTTTAATTGTGGAGCACAAAGAGAAAAAAAAAATGAAAAAAAAACTACCTAAACTTTTGAACTAGTACAAGAAACAAAGAATAATCCTTGATAGACGAAAAGTAATTTTTTAGGATCTTAAGTTTTGTAGTCCATAAATCGGAAAGTATTTATTTAATACTTCTGAAAAATAATATGTATGAATTAGTAAGGCATATTTTACATTCATTGAAAGTCTCAAATTAAAGTCTTATGAATCTTTTGGCATTGCCCCAGTGTGTATGTCATATTGGAAGGTTGTACAATAGACTGTACCACATTATAAGCAAAAAAAGAAGTGCGCGGTACACCTTCAAATATAAAGTATTTTTGCAAGGCAATTTCAAAAAACAATTTTTTTGCCGAACGTAGGGGTCGCCTTTTTTAATTTTTCGTTATAGCTTCGGCATTTACAGTCGGATTTTAAAGTATGATATATCGATTTTTTGCCTCGAGGAGACCAGTTCTTTGCTATAAAGAAAAATTCCAATGAAAAGAAAATTAAAAAGGCGACATCTACGTTCGGCAACAAAAAGTTCTATTGGATTTATCGAAAAACTTCCTTAGCAAAAGTTTAATGATTTTTGCGAGCTTTAATGTTCTGACATTAGGGTTGTAGCAACTGAGATTTGGTGGGTAAATACTAGAATGGCCTTTAGAGCAAAACATTGGTTCCCTCGAGAGAAAAACATCGATGTATCATACTTTAAGATACGACTGTAAATGCCTAAGATATAACGAAAAATTTAAAAAGGCGACCCCTACGTTCGGAAAAAAAATAAAAAAAAAATATTTTTTTTTTTAAACCTTGCAAAAATAATTTAGATACGACGGTGTAAAGCGAACTTTTTTTTTTGAGGTATGGCCTATTGTACAATATATTTTGGATAAAATCGAAACGGATTTGATTCGTATTGAGCAATATACTAGTCAATACTTTATAAGTATTGAATCGATATTACTCAGTGCCTTTTATATTTCTACAAAAACAGGATTGCATTTCCAAAAAGTGTAATAAAAAAATTCCCAATTTTTTACAGTCATTAGAAAGCTCCAACCATAACATTTTTGTGGTAAATAGTCACATTTTTATATCTTTTGTATGTCCAAAATGCAACTCTGAAAATATCCAGTAGAATACCCACAAAAAAAGACAAATACTCGATACTTGATACTCACTACTCATATTTTTACCAGCACTAAAACAAAGTTTTTAATTTTTTTTAGTCAACGGATATTCAGCAAAAAGTTTTATTGATTTTAGCAAGAATTTTTATCATTTGCAATATACTGAGTGTTAGCAAAACTTTTATTGAGTTTACTAGTTTTTTTTTGTAGAATTTCTGAAATTGCCAACCTTTTTGCCAGTATGCTCCTGACTAAAAATTTGCTAACACCGCAACATTTTTTGCTGACTTTACGGACTTTTTTTCAGTGTACTGATAAAAAGTTAAAGAACTACTTATATAGATTTTATCCAAATAATCACTTACTAGGCATTGATTAAATAAGTACCGATTTAGTATTTGTTTTTTTTTTTGATCCTACACACATAGAAATAAATCTGTAAAAATAGAAGAAAAAGTTACTAAAAATTAGTTAAAATGATGCTGCAAAAAACTGCTAAAATTAGCAGATCATTTTTGATATATATTAGTAATGTAGGAACAGCAAAAATAAAACTGTTAAATATACAGAATTTTAGTTATATTTGAGCTAAATTTTTGTTAATGGAAAATAGCAAATTAACCTGCTAAACTCAGCAAACAATTTTGCTAAATAATTAATAGCCTAAAAAAATTTTGAATTTTCGAAGTTTTTTTTCGATTTTTTTTTAAATGCAAATAAAAATCGAGTGTTTTGATAACATTAATTTACAATTTTTTTTTGCAAATATTTCTGCTGACATTAGCAGAATAGACTGTTATTTGCATTCAACTAAATTTAGCTTAAAAATACCAAAAATTTTGTAGATATGGGTGAAATCAAAAAATGTGATAAATATTTGGGCCAAATTTGTGAGAAGAAAAAAGTGTTAATATTTCGGTTTTTTCTTAATGGAATCAGTAAGTTTAGTCATTATAAACCTAATTGCAAAAAATCTCTTCTACGTCGCAATAACTTTTTTTGCACAATTTTAAAATTTTTTGTTGTAACGGAGTTTTCATTTCTGCAAGCAAAAGATATAACAAAAAAAATTGCGTACGAATTTTCTTCAATTTATTAGTTTTTCGTATTTGGGTTTTCAACTTGCTTTCCAATGATATATAATTTGTGTTTATCAAATTGGCGGTTTCGCAAATAAAAATACAATTCATTCCGCGAAAAAAAAAAAATTTTTTAATTTTGTATTTTTGGTCCTTTTAAATGCTTTTCAAAAATATAAAATTTTTTAAAATCCAAACAGCGGTTGCGCAGTTACAAAATAATATATTAAAAACATAACATTTCGCGATCAAAAAATCCTTAAATTGTGTGAAACAAATTTAATTTGTCAAACTAATGTCAGTAATGACTCCAAATATCGATTCAAAACCAATGAAATGCAAAATCAATCGTTTTTCGCTCCAGCAGCTTAGGGTAAAAAACTGATAACTTTTTTTGATTTGACACAAAATTATTAGTTGAATCGTCTTTTGACGCATAAATATTAGTTGAATCACCTCTGTTTATGGTTATTTTAAAATATTTTAAACATTTATCTACATTTATTTGAATGAAATCTGATGCAAACAATTGTGGTTACGGAGTTTACAGTTACGGAGTTTACATTTGGTTACTTTTTTCGTTTTCTTTCAGAAACGCTTTGTCAGAATTTTTTTTCCGAAACGAAATCGCATGATGCCTACAAGGTGAATCCAAATATGACATTGCTTTTCTTACTCGTTAAATAGTTTGGTGGAAAAATTAGGAACGGAGTTTACAACATTTTTTCAAATCTTATTAAAGACATCCTTTTTCATCTCGATAATGTTACATGCTGCAGAAAAGCTTCAAGTCTGTTATACTGGATGATTACTTACAGTCCAACGATCATTTGAGTATAAATAACATTATACTTTTCGGAATATAAATAATAGATAACTCCAAAATTCTGGTATATTCATTTTTATCAAAAATTATGACGAAAAATCGTTACAGAGTTGAAGTCGTGATAGCTAAGATATACGAAAAAGTTTGTAAAATGTATTAATTTTTATTAAAAACGGCACTTTTCCTCTTCATAAAAATTGTTACAGTTAGTGTTTAGCTTTATTGGTTATTAAAATATAAGCTATTAAAGTTAAAAAACCTTATGAGTTACTTCTTACGGAGTTTACATTTGGCCTATAAAATTGGTCACAAATTTTATGTATTAACCAAAAATTGGTCAGATTGTTATAAATTTTGTAAAACACGTGACAATGCGCTGATATATATCGAAATATGTAACTCAAATGTAATCCATGCGTTAGAAATTAGGTGGTTACACGGTTTTTATCACATTTTTTGATATCACCCATATAATAGTTTATTTTAGCTATTTATACCCTACACCACTATGTGGTCAGGGTATTATAAGTTTGTGCTGATGTTTGTAACACCAAAAAATATTGGTCGTAGACCCACCTTATAGTATACCGATCGGTTCAGATTTTTTTTTTTATTTCGATTTAACGATGTCCGTCTGTCCGTCCGTCCGTCCGTCTGTCTGTCTGTCCATGCAATCTTGTGCGCACTCTACAGGTCGCAACTATTAAGATATTTTGATGAAATTTGGTACGCAGACCTATGTTGGCCCAAGGACGAACAAGTTTGATTTTTTTGAACATCGGTCCATGTTTAGACCTAGTGCCCATATAAGGGTCCTAACAAAATTATATTGTTTATACGCTGCAGGTCGTAAATATTAAGATATTTTGATGGAATTTGGTACACAGCCCTACATTGGCCCAATAACGCAGCCTATTGATTTTGGTGAACATCGGTCCATGTTTAGACCTAGTGCCCATATAAGGGTCCTACCAAAATTATACTGTTTATACGCTGCAGGTATTAATATTAAGATATTTTGATGAAATTTGGTACATAGACCTATGTTGGCCCAAGGACGAAGCCTATTGATTTTGGCGAACATTGGTCCATGTTTAGAACTAGTGCCCATATAAGGGTCCCCCCAAAATTATATTGTTTATGCGCTGCAGGTCGCAAATATTAAGATATTTTGATGAAATTTGGTACATAGACCTATGTTGGCCCAAGGACGAAGCCTATTGATTTTGGTGAACATCGGTCCATGTTTAGAACTAGTGCCCATATAAGGGTCCCCCCAAAATTGGCTTGGTTACAAACTGCAGGTCGCAAATATTAAGATATTTTAATGAAATTTGGTGCGCTGACTCACATTATAGAAAATTTTGACATAAGCCCCATTTTAACCCATTCGAATTTCGGATCCAAACAATACACCAGACTGGTGTAGGGTATTGTATAGTCGGCATGCCCGACTTTAACCTTTTTACTCGTTTTAGTCTACTAATATTAATAAGAAATTTCTGCTGATTTTATAGTACAATTTTTCACTTTCAATTAACTAAAAGTTAACTTAAATATAACAAAAATTCTGTAAATTTAACAGTTTTCATTTTGCTGTTTTTATTTTACTAGTATTTAGCAAAAAAATCTGCTAATTTTAGCAGTTTTTTCTGCAGCATAATTTTTAGTAACGTTTTCTGCTATTTTCACAGATTTATTTCTATAAGTGTATATTTATTAATTCCATATATTTTGTTAGAATATAGTTCTATCCAGAAGGGTATAAGAATAGGAGATGCAATCGCTATTGGCTCGCACAACGGACAAAACAAGTGCGTAAATGACGGTATGATGAAATGATGCCACACACGAATATAAAGGAATTTTCGCAGAAAAAAATAAAAAATGTGAATCGACCTCTGAGTTATGAGAAAAAAATAAGAAAAATATTTATACCTAATATCTGAAATTAAAAAAGTGCAATAATTTATGAAATATGTGAAATTTAAAATTTTTGAAAATAAAATCCGGTCCGATGTGCGATCCGATTGCTATTGCATCTCCTAGTCTTATAGGGTTGAGGTAGAACTACGTCAAGTCCAAAATCTAATATGATGGTGTCTTAGTAGATTTTATTTGTTCCATCAAAAAGTATGATAATTTTTTAGACAGACAATACAATTGTTTCCAGGTCATCGCCCCTTTCATCAGTTGTCTGCAGTAAGAAAATAATGATTAAGTAACACACACATTGCATACTGTAAATAAAACGAGAATTGTGTACTTTTTATATATGAACTGTGTGATTTGGTAAAACTCCAAAGTAGACAAAGTATCTCAATTTAAATTTGTGTATCCCATTTATAACAAACATATTTCTTTGAGAGTAAAAATATAAATGTAGAATGGTATTAAAATATGAAAACTGTGAAGATGAGAAAAAAATAAACGCAAAAAATATTAATAAAAACAAGAATATTTGAGAAGAAAAAAAAAATAGAATTCAATAGTAATAGTAAATGGCCCCAGCATCCATAAACACAAACTGTACATGTTTGTTGATTGGACGGTCGGACTGGTCGGAATGGTCGGTTTGGTAAATATTATGGGGTTAGCTACTAGGTTACAATAGAATAAACGAAAACAACGAGATGTAGAAAAAAATGAGCACTCATAAACGGACATTGTTGGATAGTCTAGTATAGAACCAGAAAATAAAAAATAAAATTAAAATTATTTTTTCACCATACATATTTGTATGTTTTGAGTATTTCAACATACCAAACAATTCATCATCTCGTCATTGTTTAACACTTTTTTTTTTATAAAATATTTAGTTGTTTTTTATCTTGTTAACATTGTTTCTGAATGTTGTTATAATGCCACTACAATTGTAGTTACCACTACTGTGTGTGTCTATATGGAATATGGCCACCTAACCAACCAACCAACCCACCAAGCATCCAAACAAATGTCTATCCCACCAGTTATTCATCCAACAAAGTCAGTCATCAGTGAACCAAAAACTCAACATTAACACAAAAAGAAAAAAAAACACTCATACGTATGTTTGTATGTATTTTACAGTGAATGAATGGATGCTGTTGCTGTTGCTGACTGGTTTGTATTTATCGGACACCAGCGGCTTAAATAAAAAACTTTTATAAAAAAAATTATAGTTGCAAAACAAATGCGAAAATAAAAGTTTTTTCATTTTAATTTTTCTTTTTTCTTTTTTTTTTGCAGAATGTTAATTTTTTTAAAATATTTTTGTAAAATCATAAATATACAAGTGCAATATTTATGACTCTCTAAAGAGCTGGGGACAAAATAACAACAACGAAACAAATAATAAAATAACTACAGTATGATATTTTTTTTATTACTTGTAAATTGCAATACTAAGGTACATTTATCATTGACAAAACAAACCCAACACCAAAGGCTAAAAAAAAAAAAAAATGAAATGAAATGAATAGTGAAAATATACAGAAAAAACCATGCTAGCTCCATAATTTTAATAGCAAACTATGTATGTTTGCAAAAAAAAACTATATAAATATAGCATAATTTTATAATTTTTTATATTTAAATAAGTTAAACAAAAAATAACTACAACAAACAGTTCAACAACAAACACAAAACTTCATTTGAAAACTCATAAAATTTGTTATTAACCCACTTCACACAGTAGGATTCTGTTAACTGCCAGACATAAAAAATATATATTTTATTAACTATATTCTTGAGAACTATAGCAAAATTCACGAGTGAGTGCATTATTAATAAAAACTAATCATCATCATTATCGTCATCAACTGGAGACGGCGTTAAACAAAACAACAGCAGGTTATCGCCGGCCATTTGAATTTCAGAAAAACCATAAATACTGTATGAAAATCAGGAGACATGACGATAAAAAAATATATTTTGCTTTTTGTAGAAAATAAATATGAAAATCAATTGAACTAAACCGCTTACAGCAGTGGTTCCTAAAGTTTTTTGCACAACTTCAAAGTTTTTATAATTTCCATGTCCCTCTATCATAAGTAGGGCTCGGAAGTTCATGTTTGTTGTCATTAGCTGAAGAAAAGCGTTAATCAAATATCTTTGCAAATCAACAAATTTCCAACGAAATCGATTTGTTAATGCATATTTTGCTAGAAATTCATATTTTTACATATTTTGCTATAAGTTCATATTTTAATCCATATTTCGGAATATTTTCTTGAATATTTAGCTTTAAATGCATATATTTTATGCATATTTTGCTAAAAATACTTGTTTTTAAGCATACTTTTAGATATTTCACAAAAAACTGTATTTTTGCATAGTTTTTATATCTTTTATAAAAATAAATAATCATGTTGCTAAATCAGACAGTTCATATATAAGTACATAATTCTCGTTCCGTTGATTTAATTGACTATATGTAACGTCTCGGTTTGTCAACCAGTCATCATTTTTATTGCAGACAAGTGATAATGTCCAGAAAACAATTCTATTGTCTACCATGAAAATTGTAAATTTTTTTTGAAGCAACAAATAAAATCCAATATTATCATATTAGATATTGGACTTAAGGTAGAACAGTATTCTAACTAAATATATAAAAGTACATAATGTTTCTAATTTATACAATTTTCAGATTTTTTTAAATATAAACACTTTGACGACGATTAACGGCAATTTTCCGTATTTAGGCTACCTTTAAAGACAAATAATACAAAATTTTAACTAATATTATTGAAAATGTTAAAAAAAAATCAGTAATAAATTCATATTTTTGAAATTTAAATGCATATTTTTCGATTTAATATGTATAAAATGTTTGTACATAAAACACGATTTTAAATGCAGTAACCGAGACCTAATCATAAGGTGCTCCCTTGTAACTGACAATTTATAAAATCACTGAGATTGGAGCGAGCTGAAAGCAAAACAAGGCGGAATACTACAAAATGCATGACTATTTTATCTGCATCCAATGGTAGAATATGCCAAAATAAAACGATACAACAACAGCAACATATAGACAATTCAGCAAACTCAAAATAATACATCTATAATTTAACAAAATTAGTTCAAGTTTTTAGCCTAAAACAAAATTTGCTGAAATTAACAACATTTTGTATTAAAAATTAGTAAAGCTACACTCGTACAAATAAACTTGTAAAAATAGCAGAAAAAAACTACAAAAAATTAAAAACGACCTTGCAGAAAAAACTAAATACTAGTAAGATAAAAACAGCAAAAATAAAACTTAAATTTACAGAATTTTAGTTATATTTGAGTTAACTTTTAGTTAACTGAAAATTAATGAATATCTGCAGAAAATTTTGCTAAATATTACAAAACTCTTATATCTACAAAATTTTCGTTATTTTTCTGTTAAATTTAGTTGAATACAAATAGTAGTCTATCCTGCTAAAATCAACAGAAATATTTACTAAAAAAATAATAAACTGCTGACTTCAGAAGGCTAGGTTTGAATATGCATTAAAGAAAAATCGAAAAAAACTTTGAAAATTTTATTTTTGCTGATTTTTTAGTCGACTAATTATTTAGCAAAATTTTTTGCTGATTTTAGCAGCTTCAGTTGTTAGTTTCTGTTTACTAAAATTTAACTGAAATTTAAATCAAATTTGACTAAAATTCTGTATATTTAACAGTTTAATTTTTTCTGTTCCTTTATAATCTGCTAATTTCAGCAGTTTTTATCAAATTTTTAGTACCCAGTGTAGAAAATCATTACCAGATATGTGATTATGTAACTACATACTTGGTAATGGTAACTAGTTACTTTTGTTATTACATTTCTTATTACCTTTATATGGCGATGTCGCAAAAAATAATGAGTTATGGTTACACACCAGCATACGAAAAATCAAAAAATTTATCGTTACCTATGTGCTTACCAGTACTGACAAAAATAATGAGTCTAAAAATAGATTTTCAAAAAAATAAATTATATTAAAAAAAATATTTTTTATTGTATTTTTTTTTAATAAAAGTCAATAGCTCTACCATCTGACTTGTAATATTTAATAGATAAAAACATAATTGACCTGCTGCACACAAGTAAGCTTACTCGCCAACATACAAAAAATCAAAAAGCATGTGGTTACATAAATCCTTACCAGTGTTTAAAAAATATTGAGTCTAAAAATAGATTTCAAAAAATTTTCAAAAAAATCTGGAAAATTATTTTCTATTTGAAATAATGATAAAAATAAGTCATTATCAGTAACTCATTATTATATGTTTTAAAATAATGCAGAAGGTAAGTGGGTGTCATTACTGGTAGTCCAAAAAATAATGATATGTCATTACCGTTTCTACACTGGGTAGTTTCAACTAAAATTTTTAAAGACTTTTTTCAATAGGAAAAAGTAATCAGAATTGAAGAGGTTTTCTGTGAAAAAAAGTACTCAGAAATGAAGGCGTTTTCTGTCGGAAAAAGTCCTCAAAATCTGAGTGTTTTTCTGTAGAAAAAAGACTTCAGAGACAAACGGATATTCTGTGGAAAAGATCCCTGGGATCTAATGTTTTTTCTATGGGAAAAGAATCGGAGGAATTTTACAGAAAAACGTCATCAGAATCTTAAGATTTTTCTTTACAATGAGTTATACACTGAAAATATTATTACAGTAACTGACTGTAGTTTATTTTAAAAGTTATCCGTACATTTATTTTTAAATGATTATGCAGTTGAAAAGAAATATATTTTTCAACTTTTTTTGTCATTTATTTAAAAAATAAACTACATATAAATACGGATTTTCTGTTACTGTTTTAATTCAAAATGTTTTATTAAAAAAAGAGACCTTTTTATATTTCTAGGTCAGTTCAAAAATTTAAATAAAAAAAAATATCATTTATTCTTACGGATTTTGTAGTTAATTTTCTGAAAGTTAAAAAAAAACGAAATAAATGAAAAATCATTATTTTTTAAGGATTTTGTAGTTAAATTATTAACATTTAAAAATAAATGAAAAGTTCTTTTGATTTAAATGAAAAGTCAGTAGACCGGGTTTCAAGTGATTTTTCATTTATTTTAAATAACATTTTCAGTTAATTTAAACTACAAACTATTTTGAGTGTATTTTTGTTCGGTTTTAGGATTAAATATGACAAATTCCAAATAGAATTCACAATTTATTTTACAACAAATAGAGAAAAAGAACTTATGAAAAAAACTTTACTGGAACCAATGGTTTACATTAATGCAATTTTAAGTACTACCAAGCACTATCATCAGATTGTTCTCTCTACACTCATAGAAATATATCTGTAAAAATGCAGAAAAAGTTACTAAAAATTAGTTAAAAATTATGCTGCAGAAAAAACTGCTAAAATTAGCAGATTTTTTTTACTAAATACTAGTAAAATGAGAACAGCAAAATTAAAACTGCTAAATTTACAGAATTTTAGTTATATTTAGGCTAACTTCTAGTTAATTGAAAATAGCAAATTGTACGGTAAAATCTGCAGAAAATTTTGCTAAATATTTGTAGACTAAAAATAGCAAAAATAAACTGTTAAATCTACAAAATTTTTGCTATTTTTAAGCTAAATTTAGTTGAATGCAAGTAGCAGTCTATTCTGCTAAAATTAGCAAAAATATTTGCTAAAAAATTGTAAACTGCTGTTTTCAAAAGGCTCAATTTTTATTTGCATTTAAAAAAAATTTAAAAAAATTTCGAAATTTTAAATTTTTTAGTGATTTTTTAGGCTACTAGTTATTTAGCAAAATTTTTTCCTGAGTTTAGCAGATTAATTTGCTATTCTCCATTTACATAAATTTAGCTCAAATATAACTAAAATCCTGTATATTTAACAGTTTCATTTTTGCTGTTCCTATATTACTAATATCTAGCAAAAATAATCTGCTAATTTGTTTTTGAGCCAATGGACGTTTTTAGCACCAAAAGAATATTAGGACATTTCGATACCATGCTCTCAAACGGGTTAATTTTTATTTTTTTCTAGAAAATTCAAAATGCTAAAGGTTTTTATGTCGATTTTTACGTCAAATGGCACTTTTTTACATTTTAAAATTGTGTGATCATTTTGACCCCATGTTTCTATAAGGATTATTTTCATATTTATTTATTACTATATATAAAATTTGGTGTTAACAAAGTTATTTGAATAACCTTAAGAAACAACACAATATTTTGTGATATACTTTCAAGAAAAATCGAAAATTTTCAAAAATTTCAACTTTGACCTTGGTAAAGAAAGGGTTAACGTTGTCGAAGTTCTACAAAACCGATCTCTTTTATCTAAGTTAAAAAATCTGAAGTGATTTCGTTACAGCTAGCTAACAAAAACAAAAATTAATACTGTTATCTAAATTATTGGCCAAAATTTTTACATTTTGTTGAACAAAATTTTAAAAAACTCAAACAAAAAATCCCATCTTTGGCCATACCTGGGACTAGGTTAGCATAATCTAAGAGAAATGAAAGTAGAGTATAACATTAAAAATGTTTGAAAAAAATATTTAATTTTTTTACGATTTTCATAATTTCTCCCATTTTAACCCTACAATAGTCTGGGCGAATTGCATTTATTTAAATATTTTTCAACCGATTTTGTATTTTTAAGCCTCACTGGAAAGGTAATTCAGTCTAGATTGCGATTCGATTATCATTTGGCAGAAATGCAGTTATTTAAGAGCAAGTATTTTGAAAAAAGCCCCTTGTAATGTTTTCATTTGTTAATCGTATTTAAAATTTCAGGGCCGTTGCGGCACGTGTTCCCGCTATTTTTATATCCAAACGAACATTTCCAAGAGTGGGACGGCCTTAAATTTGCAAGTTGAAAAATAAGGTTCACCCTAGTGTAAAGCCATAGTTTTGTTTGGATTTGATTGATCAGTGAAATCGCAAAAAATGTATCAAAAAGATAGTCTAATCTTTAAAATGCACTTTTAAATTCAAGCAGTGTTTGAACACTTATAAAAAAAAAAAAATTAAATTTTTCAGTTGAAAAACAGTATTAAAAAATTCAAAGTAAAAAATACCGAAAATTACATATAAATCAAAATTCATTGAGCCCAAATGTCAAAATTTTGTATATTTTGGTAAATTAAGAAGAAAAAGATATAAATGCTAAAACCCTAAAGTAGTATTTATAATAATATTTTGGCGCATATGCTTAAATAAAAGACAACAAAAAAATAACAACCGTTTTTAAATACTAATTTAGCATAAATTCTAGACATTGACTGGCCACAATACCGGCCGGCCACTGTCATTACCTGGTCAAATATTAACACAATGAGATGAGAGAGATTTTATGCAAAAACAAAAAAAAAACAACATTTTGTTTTTTTCTGTAGTTTTGAGTGTGAGACCATTTAAAGCGGCATAAAGATCAGGATCATAAAATTTTTTTTATAATCTTACGAGCGTTGATGATGTGGATCATCATAAAAATTGTATTATGGCCATTCAAACATTTATGTGTATTTCTCTCTGAACTGTATCCAAATACAAGTTTTTATTATGTGGCAGTAAAGCAAAAAAATATAAAGTTCATAAAATTTATATTTTTTTTAGTTTTGCTATAGAGTACTAAAGGTTTTGTAATGGAATGAAAAATCTCATGACGATTTTGTTTAGATAAATATTCAAATCTGTCTTGATTATTTAGCGGATTCTTGAAAGTGGATATTTGTTCAGCTGATTTAGTGGAATTTTTATTAGAAACAATAGAATTGATTCGAATTCCATAACTTATTCCATGGAACTGAAATATACGGTATAAATGATCATGAACTAGTTCAAGAAACATTCTAAAAGAACTAGTTATAGTTTAAAGTAAAATAACCGGTTGCTTATAGAGCAATTTAGAACCGATAGAGAAAAGTTGCTGAAGCAAAAGAGCTCGTTCTACAGCCAGTTCTTAAAACCCCATTTAGACACAAAAGTTAATCCCGTAAAAGTCGGATTAACTGCCTAATCAAGCTCTAAAAAATTCGAATAAACTCTATTTTAATCTCTTTGATTAACAGTTAATCCAACTTTTAATGTTACTACACCTTTTGCAACTGTAATTCAGAAAATATCAATTGAAATTCAGAATTTCCATTTGAAATTCAGAAAATATCAATTGAAATTCAGAATTTCCATTTGAAATTCAGAAAACATCAATTGAAATTCAGAATTTCCATTTGAAATTCAGAAAACATCAATTGAAATTCAGATTTTCCATTTGAAATTCAGAAAATATCAATTGAAATTCAGAAAATATCATTTGAAATTCAGAAAATATCAATTGAAATTCAGAAAATATCATTTTAAATTCAGAAAATATCATTTGAAATTCAGAAAATATCAATTATTATTCAGAAAACATCAATTGAAATTCATAAAATAACAATTGAAATTCAGAAAATATCAATTGAAATTCAGAAATCGTCATTTGAAATTCAGAAAATATCAATTGAAATTCAGAAACAGTCATTTGAAATTCAGAAAATATCAATTGAAATTCAGAAAATATCATTTGAAATTCAGAAAATGTCAATTGAAATTCAGAAAATATCATTTGAAATTCAGAAAATATCATTTGAAATTCAGAAAATGTCATTTAAAATTCAGAAAATATCAATTGATATTCAGAAAACATCAATTGAAATTCAGAAAATATCAATTGAAATTCTATTGATATTTTCTGAATTTCAAAAGACGATTTCTGAAATTAAATTGATATTTTCTGAATTTCAATTGATGTTTTCTGAATTTCAATTGATATTTTCTGAATTTCAAATGATATTTTCTGAATTTCAAATGATATTTTCTGAATTTCAATTGACATTTTCTGAATTTCAAATGATATTTTCTGAATTTCAATTGATATTTTCTGAATTTCAAATGACTGTTTCTGAATTTCAATTGATATTTTCTGAATTTCAAATGACGATTTCTGAATTTCAATTGATATTTTCTGAATTTCAATTGATATTTTCTGAATTTCAATTGATGTTTTCTGAATAATAATTGATATTTTCTGAATTTCAAATGGTATTTTCTGAATTTCAAATGATATTTTCTGAATTTCAATTGATATTTTCTGAATTTCAAATGATATTTTCTGAATTTCAATTGATATTTTCTGAATTTCAAATGGAAAATCTGAATTTCAATTGATGTTTTCTGAATTTCAAATGGAAATTCTGAATTTCAATTGATGTTTTCTGAATTTCAAATGGAAATTCTGAATTTCAATTGATATTTTCTGAATTTCAATTGATATTTTCTGAATTACAATTGCAAAAGGTGTAGTATTTATAAGCGACTCTGTGTTCATACTACTAATTGTATGCAACGCTGTTTTTTGTTATAATTACCATTGGCAACACTCGAAAACACACACCCAAGTCAGATAAAAATTAACGTAAAGACGCTGCCGCAAAAATATTTCGCCACTGTCGGCAAACATTTTCCATGTTCGTCATGTGCCGGTTCGCTATCAGCGCCACCTTGGTATTTTAAACTGA
The DNA here is from genome assembly GCA_949987735.1 of Leucophora obtusa. Taxonomy (NCBI): domain Eukaryota; kingdom Metazoa; phylum Arthropoda; class Insecta; order Diptera; family Anthomyiidae; genus Leucophora; species Leucophora obtusa. Next base: position 212,184,241 of record OX465297.1, read on the forward strand.
CAGAGTTAAACTTTTAACTATCAGAAAATGCATGTGCAAATGATGATGATTAAAAAGTTGGATTAACTTCAATCAAGTATATGAATTTCTCTGTCTAAACGCACTATTAGGAACAAATATATTACTGGGCGGTCTAGGTTTAACACTCAATATTGGTATTAGGTATTTGTATTTATATTTATTTTATTAATTTTTTGTTTTTTTATTTTAGGTGTGGTTTCAAAATAAACGTTCAAAAGAAAGGCGTATGAAACAAATTACTAGCATGGGTCGAGCTCCTTTCTTTGGTGGTGCACGTAAAATGAGAGGTTTTCCTATGAATCTATCACCGGGTGGTCTAGACGATGGTCCTGGTTTTCCATATTTTGCAGCCGAAGGCAAATTTGAATTTGGCTATGGACCTCATTTTCATCCTCATGATGGACCCTTTTTCCCCGGTCATCCCGGTGGACCAATGCCTTTTAATGCTCCCGGTTAGTTGAAATAATTCTCACTTATTTGCTAGCTAACGCATATTTACTAATTGCAGTATTTGATTATTATTTTTAGGTGGACCAATGGATCATACGGGTCCAATTCCTATGGTTAATGAATTTGGTTTAACGCCAGAATCGCAATTTCTTAGTCAGACTGGAGGTCCTCCCATGAATATACAATCGGCGGTAGGACCTCAACCACCTCCCGAACATTTGCTGGCGGCTCAACAACAACAGCAGGCGCAACAGCAACAACAACAGTCACAATCACAACAACAAAATGGCCCGCGTTCTGCATCACCTGAATTTATGTCAGCTGGTAATTTCAGTGAACCTCAAAATATGCAAAATGAAACACTTGTTTGGTAATATTCAAAAGAGTTGGCAACACGGTTGCTGCTACTAAAAACCCTCGCCGAATATCATCAACAGGATGTGGTTTAATCTAAAAGGAAAAGAAAACAGTATGAAAAACACCGTAACAACTTTAAGGTCTTGTTGATACGGAGGGGCTGGTCCTGCAAATTCAAAAATGTGTTTTTAAGAAATCAATTGAAAAACTTGAAACTTAAGAAAAATCTACAAACAAAAATATGGCTGCTTAATTTGATATTATTGCTGAAGCAAATAAAAACAAAAAATATTGAAACAATTGTAAATTGAATTTATCTATTTATTTAACTATTTATGTATGAATGTATGTGAGAAAAATTTTGTTTGCTTTTCAGATGAAAACGAGCAAATAATAATAGTGACTTTAAAACTCCAAAATTTTACAACTAAATTAAAATCAACCAATCCAAAATACATCATAAAAAAATAAACAAAAAAGCAAATTGTACTCTAACATTTTTATTAAAATATTCAAGTGACCAAAAATATATTTTCAGCGCGACTTATTTGAAACAACAGATTTTTTTTGCAAAAAATTTTTTTTTTTAATTTTTATTATGGATACAATCTTAAAAACTTTTTCTTATATAAGTGTAATTAATGTAAATATGATTTCAAAATATTTTTTGAAAAGACTTGGCATAATTCGATATAAACCTGTATTTGCCTTATGTGTTGTTCCCTATAAAACTAACCAAAATCATCCAAATTTTTACCTCAGTCTCTTAAAATTTAATAAAAGTCCTTATGCTGGCTACTACTTATATATTTAGACCAGATATACAATAACAATTTTTAGATTTTTGAGCTCAGAGATTCTTAAAATATAGTTGCTTAAAAGTGGAAAAAAATTACAGATATTTTACTAAACTGGTCTTACACAATTGTGTAAAACCTTTTGAACCGTTGTGGTATCATTTAAAAGGTAAAAAGGTGAAAAAAATTTCCCATATATTTTGTATGAAGCGCAAAGATTCGTAGGGCTACTGACTAAATTCCTCCAGAATAGAATATATTCTATATTCATGACGAAAATTTCACAGCTCTCATTTTCTCTCATTATTCGTTTTTAGGGTTGCAACATTTCAAAAAAAAAAACCTGTTTTAAAATACAGATGATGTTTTTTTTTAATGGCAGGTATCGCGTTGATATAACAATTTTCGTCAGTATCTTTTAACTTATTTATAATTAATCGCCAATTGCCAGTATCTTTTATTGTGTTTCCGCTGTTACGCTAACAGCGTAAAAAGTTTTTTAATCTAAAACGTACCGCAGCATTCCGCCGAATAATTTCATAATGTATCTGCTAATTTATAGAATCTTAGAAAGTTTGTGCAAACAAATTCTGTAAAATTGGTTCAAAGTTTTTGGTCTTCCGAAACTTTGAATTTTTTAGTGGAAACAAATTCGGGTATACCGAATTGTTTTATACCAACCCTAGTGTCTTTGTTGTAAATAAGATAAAAAAATTAAAAACATAAGCGGTGTGTGTGACTGCCTATCAGTGTTATCTAGAACGATTTTGACAGTTTTTTAACTTATTCCAGCTTTCTATTGTCAAAATTGTTCCAGATAGCATTGATAGACATGCTACACAAACACAGCTATTATGTTATATAGATGTGAAAATCTTTTTTGGGTGAAAAAAAGTTGTGGAAAAAAAATTTGTGGTGAAAACAAATTTTTAGTTGAAAAAATAATGAGGTGAATATAAAATTATTCACCTCTGGGCGTCTGGTGAAAAAGTTTGGCAAAATATTCTATTCACCAGACGCTACTATGAAATTGTACTAAAATACTCCAATTTGAAGGGAAAATTTAAAGGTACCTTCACATTTTTGCTCACAACTTTTTAGCCGATAGACCGATTTTTATAATTTTCAATGACAAACTGCTTGGCAGGATGCCATTATTCTAGAATCTTCCAAATTTTTATATTATCCACTATCAAAAATTTCATAAAAACTAAGAAAAGGAAATATATGAGGCTATACAAGCTAAAAAAGACTATCCAGCTAATAAAAAAGTATATCGTATTAATGTCAAACTTACAGTATTTATTGTTCTACACTCAACCAAAAAAGTCTGTAATGGCTACTGAAAATTTTGCTGTTATTACGGGAAATTAAACTGTTTTGAGCCCAGCGGTATTTTCTGCTAATTTTAGCAACACATGTCTGCTGATAAATATGTAGTACAACAAAATTAGTAGAAAAAATTAGTAGCCGCTTTTAAATTTTAGTAAAATTGTTGCAAACCAGGCTTGCCATATACTTTTTTTCGTTGTCCCCGAATAAATCTAAAAATGTCCCCAAAAAATCTTCAACTAGAAAAAATGTTGAAAAAGGTAGTAGAGTTTATGTAATTTGCTTAAAATTAATATTATTCGCATAAAAACTGCAATTAAATATAAAAATAGCATTAACAATAACTGTTTTAAAAATGATTGGAATGCTTTTGTATAAATGTCTAGAAAAATTCCCAGAATTTAGGGACTTTTACGAAGAAAACGTTTAATTTTTATTAAATTATTTTAAAAACCTATCGAACCCTAAACATATTTTATTTTGAAATTTTCAAGAGTTTAAGAAATTTTTTAAAGAATTTTCAGATTTGAATTTTTCAAGTTTGTCTGTTGAATACAATAGACCTTTAGCCATAATCGATATGATGTTTTTTGTATAAACAATATTTTAGATTCTGGGACATTAATCATACAAAACTATCAGGCAAATAGGATTTATCTGTGTTAAAAACTTTAAATTAATACTTTTTTTTTAAATTATGCGAACAAACTTGACTGATGTTTTCTGAAAACAATAAAAAGTTAATATAATCTTCAAAATTTTAAATATCCCAGCAAAAACTTGGTAATGACTGGTCATTACTACATGCATTACTTAGATCTCATATCTCCTTACCCTTTGAATTACTTTTAAACTGAATGTAATGAGTTACCCATAATTATACCCCACACATTACTAAATCACAATAGCTGAAAAAAATAATATATGTTATAAATCATCAAAAACCATAACTATGGTGTAGCCTTACATACCTAAGATTCGCTGATCAATTCGAGTCTGCTTCCATTGTTTTGTTTTTTTTTTTTTGTAATTTATATTAAACATCTATTTATAGAAATGTTGATGTTCATTAAGCAGTATTTAATAACAACAAGTTTTGTGAAAAATAGACATACATTAAGCATTAAAAATCATAGCGATTTCGTAGTGTAATGGTTAGAGTGTTTGCCTGACAACCGTGAGGTACGCTGATCAACTCGTGTCAGCTCCTATTAGTTTTTAAATTTTTAAACTTTTTAAATTTATATTCAACATCTATTTATAGAACAGTTGATAAACTACTTACAGGTAACATCAGTGTAATGACTTTCCTCCAATGACATCACCATGTTAATATAAATAGTTCAGTAATTAAAATGTAACTAGTGAACACTTAAGATTTCAATACCTAAAACTCATTACATGGTAATGAAAGTTTTTGCTGGGATCCCCAAAAAATCCCCTGTCCCCAATTAAAAATTTTCGTCCCCAAGACCAACAAAAAATCCCCAAATTTGGGAACAAAACCCCAAGTCTGGCCAGCCTGTTGCAAACTGCAATTCAAAATCTATTTGCTAAAATTAGTTAAAAAATTTACTAAATATCAATCATTTTATTTTAGTACAATGATTAATCGTAAACTGCAATTCAAAACCAATCTGCTGAAATTAGTAAAAAAGTGTACTAAAAAATAAACAAAACAGTAAAATCTAAAAAAAAATTATTAAAAAAAAATTTTTTTTCTTTCGATTGTATTCATCGTACTTGAAATTCTCCAGTTATTACCTTTTTATGCATTGGAGATACAATAAAATTTTCTGAGTATTATTTCCAAACTAAAAATATATCAATAGTAACAAATATAAACTAAACAAGAATTGTAAAATATCAACGAATTCTTGTAAATAAAATTTTTTAAATTAGTGTATTTTTCTGCTAAATTTAGCACTCGGTTTTGAAAAATTAGTAAAATGTTTTGATGAAATCAGCAGCGAGAATTAGTAAAAAAATCCGTAATTTGTAATAAGAGAATAGCAAAAATGATTACTAAAAATAAAGATTGTACTAAAAATCAGTATAACAATAGTATAGTGCGATTGGAACCTGTTTACAAATTTTTTTTACTAACTTTTTTATCTGAGTGTACATATACGATACGCATAAAATATGGAACGTCGAAAAATTGTACCATTTTACTTTCCGAATTGATAGGATTCGGTCAAAAATTTAATACCGAAGAAAGATACAGCCAGGAAAAAACAATAATTTTTTACCCAATATCTAATCAGGGGGTATCCATTAAGGTGTTTTAAGATTTCTAAAAAACTTCACACACGAATGAGAAGAAAAACACAAAGAATTTGAAGAAATTTAACAGCGAACGAGAGAAAATGAAGGACGTCGCGATAACAATAAATTTAATAAAAACGGGTTTACAAGCAAAAAACACCATTAAAAACAATAAAAAAAAAATAATTAAAATTTATTATTTATTTCACTCTTAAAGTTGTTTTTGTTACCGCTTTAATCAATAATCATAAGAAACAATAAAAACAGTGCCCTGTTTTTTCACTTTTCCGGTTTTCCTTTTGTTTCTCTTATTCTTCACGGGAATTAACAGGCACCCAATCCATATAAATTTTAAGGGAACCAAAGAGTACACTTTTTTCTTATGGGAACTCTTTAGCTATATCCTCGTTGATATAATTCATGATCAAATTGTATAGGTCTCGTGCACGAAATCGCTTAAAATCGCTTGGGTTTGGTATCGGTAGTGGCAAACATCATCACAACTCAATATACCCTGTTCCACACAGATGGTATATGGTATAAAAACGAAAAATTTGCTGATTTTTGGGACATTTGAATCTGATTGGTATAAAGTCAATTTTACACCAGATCCATCTAGCTCTGAAAGATAAAAACCGATTATGTTGTTGTTTAATGCCTTTTGATTAATTAATTGTATCTTCATTGGCACAGTAGTAGTTGTGCCCCATTAATTTTTGATTGCAAGAATTTAAGAAACTTAATTTTGAAACATTTTTAATTTATCAAATTGTTTACATTAATTACCTTAAATTACAAGTGAAATTGCAGTAAAACTATCACTGTAAAGTAAATGACATACAAATTTGATAAACAAAAGCTATTATTGTCATGTATTAGAAAAAATTAGATTGGTATCCCTAATATCTTATTGAAAGATATTATTAAAATAGCAGTAAATACTTTCACTAAATGGTTGTTCTAATTAATATTATTCACACTCTCAACAATTATTTTTACTCAGTATGCGAAATGTTTTAAAGGTTAATCTTAACTTAAAGATACTTTATCTAAATTCATGTCAGTCTTTATGTCTTCTTCTAACTGTCTCATTGTATTGTATTTTGTATATAAGGTTGTCAAACAACGTCCTTTTTCCTTTTTTTTTAGCTTTTATATTATTGTTGTAGTATTTATAAATATTTTCTTAACTTTGTCAAACAAAAATTTTCCTTTTTTTATCGTTTACTATTTATTTTCTCTTCCTTTGAAATTTTGTATTTACATTTCTTAACTTTTGCCTAAATCTTATTTCCATCAATCATTATAATGATTATGATCATCATCTATCCATCCTTCTTTATAGTCATTTACATCCAACCAGAGTTAAAAAGGAATTAATTCACTTCATATACATATAAAACAGTTTAGAAAACAATTTTGGAATGTTTTCTAAAACTTCTTAGGAAAATTGAAATGAACTGCAAAATATGTTATCATAACATAATTTAATGCTGTACATCAAAAAATCATATGGTATAATAAATTTGAATTTAAAGATTTGGTTCCTTAAAATTGGTTACAAAGTTTAAGAATTCAAATTTAATTCGTTTAGCCGAAGTAAATTATAAAATTGAATTAAAAGATTTGGCTCCTTAAAATTGGTTACAAAGTTAAGAATTCAAATTTAATTCGTTTAGCCGAAGTAAATTAATTCCTTTATAGTTCTGCCTTCGTCAGTACGGAGTATTTGCAATTTTTTTAAGGTTTATGTAATTTATTATTGTATAAAATGTTTTTTTTTTTTTTTTGGGTATGATGCAAAAAAATATATATAGGGTACTATCAGCTAAAATTAAAAAAAAAATCATCAAACTATGAATTGTATGTATTAAATATAAAAAAGGTAACACAACCCACAAGTATAGAAAATTAATTTAAAAGAACATGATATAAATTTAATAAAATCTATGTATAACTAAATATTAAATAAATCAATTAAACTATTTAAAATCCAATGTGTATAAAGTTAAAAAATAAAACTTTAGTGTTAGACTAGTCTGTAAGTCATTATTATTAAATATTATTATAATTATAACAAACATTTATCATTATATATAAATATATATATAAAAAAAAAACAACAAAACAAATCAAAGAAAAAAATTAAAAACAAATAAAGAAATTGTTATCGAAAATCATAAATAACAGTTTTTATAACAAATCCATAAACAAAAACTTTTTTAATTGAATCTTAATAAGGAAATAGGTAGTTGGTGAATTGGTTATTTGAAAAATTAACGGGCGATTACAATTGAACCATATTTTTCTGAATTAAGAAATCGTAGGAATTTTCAACGAAGATTGTAATGGCAAAAGACTTTTACCCGAATAAAATTTTTCTGAAATTTTTATTATCCTACCACGCCCTCTAGCGGAATATTTATTTGCAATGTTGTCAGTAATTAAAAAAATTACTGATATAATTTTGTTTCATTTTTGAAAGTAATTGATTTAAAATACATCAAAATTTGTGTATTATTAAAAAAAATTTGGTTCTAATTTTCGATTAATTTTAAAATTTACACGATTCATCGATAAAAAAAAAATTCAAATAATTATTTGCTCAATAAATAGATTAAAATAAAAAGTCAATTAATTGAATACCCAAGATATGTCACATTTCGTATAACCCGTGAGTTGTCAAATTTCCTCGAATCCTTGAGTTATCCGAATTGCTCAGAATACTTAAAATTTTAAAGAAATCAAACTACATAAATTTACGGTAGCATTAATTTTATGCAGTCATTTGGTTATTTATAAAAAAATTAACAAAATAAATGTAAGTTATTTTTGGTAGTTGTTTTGACTAATTTGTGGTTTAGCATTCAAAAACAAATGAAATTGTAATTTGAATTTAATGAAATGTTAGTGGTCTTGTTCTAAGTGGAAATTAAATATTTTAAAATATATTTGCAGCATTCTTTACACATGTACATAATATTTTTAATGTAGAAACAAAATTATATCTAACGGTCTCACCATATGGTTAAATAGAAAATTATTATATTTTATTTGATACACTAACAACCAAGATTCTAAAATAGTTTATTCTTCAAGACGAGTAAGTCAGGCATGATGACTATATAATACCCCTACGGGAAATTTTAACAAACTTTCACCGAACTGGCCCCTTTATATGAAATAGACTGGTCACTTTTACATGGCGTTGTCATAAGAGGGGGCAATTGACCCATTGTGACATGTCACAAGACAAATCCCAGGACAGGTCCTTGAACTTTGTTTTTTATGAGAGTTCAGTAACCTGTCCTAGGATTTGTCTTGTGACATGTCACAAGGGGTCAATTTCCCCCTCCTACGGCAGCGCCATGTAAAAGTGACCAGTCTATTTCATATAAAGGGGCCAGTTCGGTGACAGTTTGTTAAAATTTCCCGTAGGGACCCTACACCATTTTGGTTGAAAGGTAACTAACGTTAGGATTCGAAATTTGAATGACTTGAAATGATGATAAAAAATTAGAAAATCAGTAAAAAAAAATTTGAACGTCCCTAATTTTAGGTGTATTTAAAATAAAATCGGAAATATAGTCCATATGGGCGCTAGCTCTAAGTATGGACCGATTCTATCAAAAATCAATAGATTTTACCCTTTGATCCATGTGAGTTAACGTATTAAATTTCAATAAAATAACTTTATATTTGCGAACTAAAGCATGCCAACAAGCATAAAAGACAATTTTTGAGGGACCTATATAAGAGCACTAGGTCTAAACATGGCCCAATTCAATATATTTTGTGCCCAATTCATTATATTTGAGAGCTGTAACGCACGAACTAGCTTATGGGCCAATTTTAATGCGGCCTTTATATGGGCGTTAGGTCTAAAAAAGAAGTGAGCCAGTCAGAAAAATACAAACTGGAAAGCGATTGAAAAGTACTTTAACAGGTGGTACAAGTACTGGCAAAAAGTGCTTTCCCATTCCCAAAATGATAACATCATTAGACAAAAAGTGACGGAAAAGCACTGGAGAAACAAAATGTTTGTTTGAATATATTATCCAAAATAAAATTTTAAAAAAGTTCATATGTATTTTTTTTTGTCCTGCCATGATTTGAACCCAGGCCGTCAGATTGGCAGACGATTGCTCTACCCACTGAGCTAACGAGACATATAATATTTGATAGCTAAACACATAAATGAGTGATAATCGCTGGACAACTACTGGCTGTGCAAAAAAGCTAGCACTGGCAAACTGGGTTTTGGAACTAATATTCCAGCGTTGGGAGAGCAAAAAAAACGTTGGTCTTATAGGAGCTTTTCCACAAACAAAAAAATTGATTTTATAGAACAAAAAAAATTTTAAATTTAAAAAAATCCAAAAAATATTTTTGCTTGCAACCGGATTTGAACTCGGAACCTCTTGACTACGAACCTTTTTTAACGAAGCGTCAGCATTTTTATAAAATCATTGCTCTACCAGTGAATTGGTTTTTGCACCACTGGTAGCATTGTCTAGGTAGCACTGGATAACCACTGGTGGCAAACCTTGGCATATCACTCTTAGACCATTCTTTGCCAGTGGTTTGTTTTGTAAACCACCGAAATTTTTGTAAATCAAATGCTGGAATACCGCGTTTCGCAAACGCTGGCAAAGTGTCCCAAATGAGTGTTCTGCCAGTCATTTATTTTTAATACCGTGGTTACCCAGTGGTATGCCAGTACTTGATTTTTTGTACCACTGTCGATTTCTGATTGGGGATCTTAACCAAAATCAATGGGCTTCGTCATTGTTCAATGTTCTAAATTTCCGAGAAATATCTTAATATCTGCTACTTGTAGCGTCCGCACAAGAATACATGGAGAGACAGGCAGATATCAAAAGTGATTCTGAGTACATCGGTGTTACAAACATCAGCACAAACTTATTATACCCTGTCCACTAAGTGATGTAGGGTATAATGATGCTCCAATATGCGTGTTTAACAACAACTTTACCAACTAGGCCATATGTGTATTCCCACCTAAAGATAATAATAGTTGAACAAGCATAGAAATATAAAGGTGAAAATGAAAAGAATTGACCATCTTATGGATTTTATTGTCTGAAATGACATAAACACCAATCGGTCATCATGCACACGAAGCTAAAATAATAACTCTTATGGTGTTTGCCTGCTTACAGGTCTCAACTGCAAGCATTTCGAACGAAAACACAACCCATAAAAGACTTGCCAAATACTCGTAAATCACCTTCTATACGTACTATTGTATTCTACCGTATAAAAGTAGTGGTGGTGGTCATCAACAGCTAAACCAAGTGAGCTAGCCATCCAGCCAGCCAGGCAGGCTACGCAAAACAACAAATCAACAACATGTTAACATGAATAGTATTTGACGATTATGATAAGATGACTATGGAAACAGATCGGACTCTATGTGTGCAGAGCAGAGTGTTTAGAAGTGGTAAATGTTGGATTTGGTTGGATGTTAGTTTTCATCAGCAACAGCCTTTTCAATAGCTTCGTACAGTCACAGTGTGAGATATAAACACATGATAAAATCACACATTAAATGCCAAAATTTCAAAACTATAGAATACAATAGACACCACTAAATGTTCGTTTTACGTTTGCAATGAGGGCTGCAATAACGGTGAGGATTTCTATCAATCATAATCGAACATTTGTTTAATGCCCTTTGGTCGATTAATTGTAATTACAAAATCAACGAAATGTTATTTGGTATTTTCCGCTTTAAAAGTATCATATTTATAGTTTTAAAGAAACTTTTTTTATTGTTAGGGACGATACACAGTGGAAAATTCGGAGTAGAAAATGATACTGAGTATGATCAAATATACAAGGCAAAACTTGAAGGCCGTCACCTAATCTCACATATTGGATTTATACGGAAGTTTCTAGGCCAATTTTATTCTGTGGAGTACTTTTTTGGTGGGATGCATTGAAAAGGAGAGTGTACTGCAAGCGTATGGAGAATGAGCAGAAATTGAAATTGTTCAATAGTATTTTCTTTTTTACAATATTTCGTCATTTCATTAATTTTCATGCATTTTCAACTTTACATTAAAGGTTTAATTCTCAAATAGTTTTAAGTAACCATAAGGCTGAGCTGTAGTAATGTGTAGGGCTTGGAACTTCATGTATACATGTTTGTTGTTGTTAGCTGAGAAGAACGTGAACCAAATATTTTTTCGAATCAACAAATTAGCAATTGTTGTTAATGTATATTTTGCCGTAAATGCATATTTTTGCATATTTTGTTTGTTGTTTAAAACGTTTTTTTTTTTTAATTATTTTTGAAATTTATAAATATTAATTTTTTTTTTATTATGAAGACAAAAATATCAGAAAAATTCAAATGACACTACTACATGGATATTAAATTGATATTAAAATTTTCTTATTTTGTAATTACAGGTAAATTCAGAATTGATTTCTGCAATATATGGAGACTTAAGCCTAAACCACATAAACGCAGTGTCGACCGCAGTGCGACGTTTTGTCAATAAAACAGTTCTTTGTAGATTCTCTATTTGTCACCGCCGAGAAATTAGAAAAGTTTCTAAATAAACAAGAGCTGTTTTTAAACAAGATGCAATAAAAAATTTATAAAAATATTAAATCGTTTTCGCGAAATTCAAGAACAAAGTTTGACAGCACTGCCACTGTCCACTGGCACTTTCACTATGTGGTTTGGGCTTTAGGGCGAGTTTTGTTATTTCTCTGTATATGCTCACATTCGTTTCTATCGACCGGATGTTTTAGCCTTATGTGAGACCCAGGTGAATGAGGAAGCTGATCTACAGAATTTTTATATACCTGGATCGCTTTTTGTCTTTCATACAGGCCTTGCTGTGTACGTTTTCAATAATGTTGTGTATAAAGGTTAATTTCAGGGTCAGGGCACACCTCTTGCATTTCGGATTTCTTTACAGAAGCCCAAACATGGAAACGAGCAAGACATGCAATTGTTTTGATTCACTTTCTGCATCCATTTCGGGAATCTTGGAGAGTTGTCCGAATAGTGAAATCGAGGTTGCTGGTGATTTCAATATTCACAACTCTTAATGGCTCTGCCATTCGAGCGTGATGACTTCCATTGGCAATTGACTTCGGCGCACATAATTACCTGGGTCAATTAGTGAATGAGCCAACAACACATATTTCGTGTGTTGAAAGGCAATTTCAGAACACTCTAGACTTTTTCTCGCTTCGCACCCTTAAAATACCAAGTGAGATCGTCTGCAACTCTCGGTAACTCAGATCACTGTACCATTTCCGCATCCTTTTCATACCCCTGGCTTCCCAGCGTTTCACAGTCAGCCAAGAAGCGCTCTGTTTGAATATATGAAAAAGTTCGTTGGGTCGAACTTTACGATTTTTATCTGCAATTCAACTGGAAACTATGTTTCTTGGATGACAGCGTTGATGCCGCTACGAAAATGGTTGAGCGCGTAATTTTGCTTGCAATGAAATTTTTTATTCCTTCAAGGTACATTCCGGCTAATTCCAAACATAGGTGTTGGTTTATCCAGACGTGCAGAAATGCAGTCAGATCCAGAGAGGAAGCATTCAGAAATTGGCTTAAAAATAGTAACGTCACTACTGCCATGCTGCGCAAACAGGCCAGAACTGCTAAGACGTGGAAAGCTTCTACACGAACAGCATCTACGTGCTAAAGTTCTTGCTGCTCCTCGGGTCAGTAAGATCTTTTGGTAATTTGTTAAAAGAGTAAAGGATAATGCTAGTTCCTCTATCCCAACTCTTGTACTGAAACAGTGCTCCTCGGCGCTATCGCGTCCATTACCAACCCTCTTTAGCACGTCTTACTGTACGTGTACCTTTCCATCGCTTTGGAAGGTTGCTAATGTCCAGCCAATCCCCAAAAAGGGTGCAGCTATCAACCCTGACAATTACCGCCCAATTGCAATCTGCTCTGCGCTCTCGAAGATTATGGAGAGCATGGTTAACTACCATCTTGTTAATTATCTCGAGTCCAACTCACTTTTCAACGACCGACAGTATGGTTTTCATAGAAGCCGTTATACGGGAGACCTGACGGCGCTTCTTTCCGAGCGTTGGAGTCGGTCCATTCATAGATTTGGTGAAAGTAAAGTAGTTGCTTTGGATATTTGAAAGGCGTTCGATCGTGTGTGGCATAAAGCACTCGTGTCAAAGCTTATTGCTTTTGGTGTTGATAATGACTTCTCTCGATACATATCGAGCTTTCTCTGGGATCGCAAACTTCAAAGCCTATATACTCTTTCGCAGACGACAAAAGTGCGTGCAAAAGGAAGATTATGAACAACACACTCAATGCACGCAAGACCCAATGTTGTTTGTTGACCCATAGGCCGTGAGAATTTGATGTCCATTGGAAGGACCACATTATTCTAGTTTCGAAAGAGGCATTCAAGTGTCTTGGATTTCTTAACCGGTGTAAGAATTACTTCACTTCTTCTGATCTCCTAAATATTTATACCACCTACATCCGGCCGAAGATGGAGTACAACTCCCATATATTGGCAGGGGCTTCAAAGTCAATTTTGGACCGTGTACGAAGGAGGGCGTCGGCGCTCATTAATGACAGTGGCGTATCCAGCTATATTGACTCGTTGGAGCATCGTCGGAATGTGGGTTGAGTAACGCTGTTCTATCCCCAGCAAAAATGTGGAAGCACTAAAAACGATTATTGCTTCCTTACTGCTACTTTTACCGCTTCTAAAAATGTATAGTTTCGTAAACAGCACTAATGAAAGGCCTAAGTCGATTAATTGTTTACATCGCTTTTTGCTGTGCTTTTCAGGAAGGCATGAAATGAGCAATAGTTGAAATCAATAATGCAATCGCTTCACTGCTCAACTTTCCCTGACAAAACTGCTTCCAAGCAAGCAGTAATTACTGATGGGTCGTTACTACCTTGGGAAGTATTCTGCTGAGAAAAGTAATCTTATCCGTAGGCCCCGTGTTTTTGTTTGTAACACATGCTTGTCTAGCAGATCTAATCCGTTTGTAGTCGATTGCCCCGTTAGTAGCACAACACATTACAATGAAAATTAGTTCATTAGTGGAATTCAAAAGTTCAAGTCAAAAGTTATTGAAAACTACTGCATATTTCCTCCTTCTCATAACCTATTTTCCCGATATCAACACAATACATTGCATTATAATCGGGCATCCCCTAAGTGTTGGTCTATAGGGAAAAAATAAGTAAATAAAAATAAAAAAAATTTGTTCTTCTTCCTGTAAAAAAGCTTTAGGTCATTTTTAGAATTTAAGCTTTTTCTAACGACAAATATACTAAAATTTATTGGCAATATTAAAAACTTTGAAACAAATTAATAACAAATGCACATTTTTAATATTTCAAATGCATATTTTTCAATTTTAAATGCATAATTTATATACTTAAATAAAACACGATTATAAATGCATGAACTTCCGAGCCCTAGTGATGTGCACTAATTTCCATGGACTTCTATGATATTGATTTTTAAATTATATGTAACGCATTATTGGCTGAATTCCAATTAATTTTTTCAAAACATTAATAAGGAGTTTCAAATTCAATGAAGCTTATTATAGAATTTTATGAAACTTTAATTTAATGAATTACTTCATTAGACATTTTTTGTATATCCGTAAATTATGCTACAACTTTATTAGGCTTTTTGCATTTGTTAAATACTTTTTATTTATCCACTTTTCACTCCAGCTTATCAGCAACTACTAATAAATTAAATAGGCTCATAGATTTTTATGAAGCTCTTCATTGGCTAAATGATTCACTTGTTGGCGAAATGACCTATTCACTTTAGGATGAGTTTCTTTAATACAACATGTGATATTTTGTTCTCTTTAAGATCAATTATCACAAATTCTAAATAGGATTTACAATTACTTTTATGAAGAGCTCCATTAATTCTATGAACTTTTCATAAAGATTGACTTTAATGAAACCTATTTCATAGAGTCTATGAAAAGTTTTAATGAATGAGTTCCATCGACAATTTTCATTAAAACTATGAGGAAATTAATTTCTGAAGTGAAAATAATTCTTTCTGTGAACACTAGACCGTACCTCAAAAAAAAAGTTCGCCGTACACCCACCAATATGATGTATTTTTGGAAGGCGATTTCAAAAAAAAAAAAAAATTTTTTTGCCGACCGTAGGGGTCGCCTTTTTTAATTTTTTGTTATAGCTTTGGCATTTAAAATCAGATTTTAAAGTGTGATATATCGATTTTTTTTGCCTCGAAGAGACCGGTGTTTTGCTATATAGTAAAAATCCAATTAAAAAAATTTAAAAAGGCGACCCCTACGCTCGGCAACCAATATATAAAAAAAAATTTCTACTGGGTTTAGCGAAAAACTTCCTTAGCAAAAGTTTAATGATTTTTTGCGAGCTTTAATTTTCTGACATTAGGGAGGTACATTACGGTGGTAGCAACCGAGATCTGGTGGATAACAACTAGAACGGGATACTTGAGGTCAAAATGTCCTGAGAGCAAAACACTGGTCTCCTCGAGAGAAAAACATCGATGTATCATACTTTAAGATCCAACTGTAAATGCCAAAGATATAACGAAAAATGTAAAATGGCGACCCCTACGTTCGGCAAAAAAAATAAAAAAAAAATTTTTTAAACCTCCTTGCAAAAATACTTCATATTGGAGGGTGTACGGCGCACTTTTTTTTTTGCCTGTAAGGTGGTACGCTCTAGTGTACACACAGATAAGAAAGTTAATAAAAAAAATTTGTTAATAGTTTTCAATCGCACGTTGCTATTTTTGTACTGATTTATAGTACAATTTTTTTAGTAATCATTATTGCTATTCTCTTATTACAAATTACTGATTTTTTACTTTTTTTTATTTCAGCAAAATATTTTACTAATTTTTTAAAATCATTAAAGTCCCAGTTAGTAGCTAACTGGAAATTGTCAAGAATTGTAATTACAAAAAAACTTTAAAATCGTACATTATAAATCTATCACATCAAGTACTTATCATTACATGTCTGAAAAACTTGTTATATTGATGTCGATAAACTAATGAAACTATTAAACTGGAATAAATATTAGTTATCGTTTCAATCCAACCACCTACGCAATCTACCAAAAAAAAATGTTGTAGATTGTCAGTCATGTTAAATTAAATAAAATATACACATTTTAGAATGTAATATCGACTAATGTTTATGCTGCAATAAAAAATATTTGAAATAAAATTAAAATCTTAAGTTCTATAACTCAAATAGTGGTTTTGTTTAAAAGAAATACCTTTATTTGCAATTTTTGTTTCAAGATTCTCATCAATATTCCAAGCAAAGTTTTAATTTTAGGAAGCTTTTTAACTTTTGTATGGTTTTATGTTTAAAACTAAGGTCTGCCTTGTAAAACGAATCTAACAAAATTTGTTACAGTGCTTGCTTGCTGGTGCTACTCAAATATTTTATAATGGTTAAAAACGATGATTTTGGCTTGATGATAAATTTGATGTTCTTGCGCTTCATTACACAATAATTTTGTTATTTTCTTTGAAAGACATGATTTTTTTCACATTTAAATAGTCAGACATTAAACCAAGCCATTTATACACAGAGATACTAAATAAAGAGATACTACTTGATCATAAACAATTTTTATTTGAAATCTTGTTGAGCCAGAGACGGAATGAATTAATCATTAGCATTTATATGTATGTATTTAGATTTCGGATTTCAAAATGTTTATTTATTGTATGTATCTTTGTTTGTTTGATTAAATTTGGTCAATTTTAATTTAATGAAATTACTACTGATAGTTCAAGAATCTCAACATTTTTAACTACAATATCCTCTGCCCATCGTTGGGCGCCATTTTATTGGCTCACAATAAAGTAGTGAACCAAAAGTTGTTAAATCGTGCCAAAAATAGTCGCCGAGATACCAGAATTGGTGTTATTACGCACACTTCTGAAAATTTTTAATTAAAAGAGGGGAGAATGTCCATAATACAGTGATAATGTATATTTTGGAAAAAAAACAAGTACGAAGAAAAAATTTTTTAATTTTGAATACCCTTTAAATAGTACAAATTTTGTTTCAATATATGTGACAGCGCATAGACCTAAGGGTAAAAAAATCAATTTTTTTTTTTTTTTTTTGTGGACAACATCTGAGCATCGAATGAGACCGATGCCATGCTCTCCTGACCTTAGGTCCCTTTCTATCCTTAGGTCCCTTTCTATTTTTCGCGTCACATATATAAAAATTCAGTGGATGTGTTTTATAATTTTGTCTTGGTAGAAAAAAAAAACAAAAGCTTAGAATGTGTAAAATTAGTATAAAACAAAGGGTCGTCAAAAGGCCATCCTTTGAAAATTTAAAGTCATTTTAAAAGGCCATTTATAACTGTCATACTTACGAAGTTTTCATAAATATGATGAAAATTTTATGAATCATGTTTCATCAATTCATCTTCATCATTTCGCAGAAAAATGTAACAATTTTTTTTTTTTATTGGCTCATATCTCGAAAATTAAGAGAGATAGATCTAAATGGACAAGTTTTTAACCCAGTGGATGAAATTGGGAAAGGGGCAAACGAAATTGGGAAAGGAAAAGCGTTATATTGGACGAAAAAGGACGAAGTTTTCATCATATTGGGTGTATATGCGGAATTTTTTTTGGCAAATTTTGGGCGTTTGTTGTGAAATATTCATACACTCATAAAAAAAGTTAGTACAAAAGTCTGTTAAACGCGTTCTGATTAAATTGAACAAATTTTTATTTCTCTAAAAATGTTATTTTCTCTAAAAAAGCCCGTACAAATAGGTAAAAATTCTGCTAAAATAACTGGAAATAGTACATGTATTTGCGCCAGCACAATTTTGACCTATTTGTACGGGAAGAACAAATCAAGCCAATTTCGAATACCCTGTTTTGAAGTGAAGTGTATTCGAGTGAGAGCGTTCTGCAGCGATCGAATCAAATGGTAGTCGAACGGCGCAAGTTGTAGACATTGAGGCGGCTGAGGCAAAACTTCCCAATCGCTATTTTCTAAATAACTTTTAACCGGTCTTGCAACATATAGCCGAGCGTTGTTATGAAGGAGTATTACGGCTTCATGTCTGGTCGCATATTCCGGACGTTTTTCGGCCAATTCTCGCTTCAATCGAATCAATTGTGTTCGGTACATGTCTCCTATGATCGTCTGATCGTGTCCTGTGATCGGCTGGTTTGCCGGGCTTCACATTTTTTCGCTTCGGGTTGTCGCAATGGATCCATTTTTCATCGCCAGTAATGATTTGATGCAACAATTAATTCGTTTCATGGCGTTAAAGCAGCATTTCGGAAATGCAAAATCGTTTTTTAACGTCTCTCGGCTTAAACTCGTGTGGTACTCAATTCCCTTGCTTTTGTATAAATCCTGCTAATTGCTGCTTGAGTGACTCCCAATCGTTTTGCAAGTTTTTCTTGAGCTTGACAACAATCTTCATTGAGTAATTCCTCCCATTCATCATCTTCGAACTTTTTTGGCTGATCTGAGCGATCTTTGTCGTCCGTGTCAAAATCACCAATTCTGAACTGCACAAACCATCCCTCGCAAGTTTAAATCGATGGAACATATTCAGGATAAGCTTCGGTGAGCAATCGATGTGTTTCAGCTGTACTTTTCTTCAAATTGAAGAAGTAAAGCAAAACTTTCCTCAAATGATGCTTTGCTAGCACAAAATTCGACATTTTCCACGCAAAAAAAACTTGGTTGTTTACACTATTGCGTTCAATGACTAAGTGAGAAGAAATGACAGATGTTTACCCTCCAAAATGCCATATAAGTTATTAAAGACACAAACCATGTGTAAAAGATACTTCATCTCTTGTGAATCCCGCATTTTTAAGTTATACACCCAATATTTATGAAGGATTTTTTAACTGTGATGAAGCTTTTCACTTCAAATAGCAGTTTACTTCGAGCTTTTTCGGAGATCGCACAATACGTGTTGTTCATGATTGCCACGATTTTCGTTAATTTCTCTTTTTCTCACTATTTTATTAATTATATTCTTGATTAAACATTCTACCCCTGCGAATCTTGCAAAATTTTAAGGTTTTTTCGCTTTATTTTGGGCCAAGCCTTCTGATGGTATAGGCAAAAGGCAGATTATGGATTTTAAACTCAATTAGGACTTTTCCACAATCTCCGAGTGGGGTCTTGTGAATAGGGTCGATTTCAAAGCATGTATTTAAGATCCAATATAGTTGTTGACCATAAATATGTTGCCTTGATATCTTGGTTTCCCAAACCGATGCAATAAATATTTTACTTCCTTGTTACTATTCATACTACCTATATCCGACCGAAAATGAAATACAGCTCTCATATTTGGTTGCCGACCGTTTACAATGAGGTCGCTAGCACTTGTCAATGACAAGAAGATTATAGGCATATTTTTTATCTCCAGGAACATGGTTTGTAAATCCATTAAAGGCTGGTATGCAATGAGATGCTGTGATGGAGTATCAATCAGTGATAAAGATTACTAGATCGTTAGCAAGGCCATATGTCTCGAATCCTCTACCAATTAGTTCCTCAATCAGTTCTTCTATGGCCAGAGTCCAAAGGGACGAGACAATAGAGCGCCAACCTCTATGAAATGTTTCTTTCCAGAGTGTATTTTTTTAACTCTCCCTTGGATGGAGTCTAGCAGAAAGCTGGTTCATGCTGTTATTTCAGACATGAGCTTTTTCATAATGTATCAGCGGCTGCACCACAAAAACGTCTATAAACTAAGGGTACACTCATAAAAAAAGTCCGTACAAATTGGTCAAAACTGTGCTGGCGCAAATACATGTACTATTTCCTGCTATTTAAGCAAAATTTTTACCTGTTTGTACGGACTTTTTTAGAGAAAATAACAGAAAAATTAGTTCAATTTAATCAAATCAGAACGCGTTTAACAGACTTTTGTACTAACTTTTTTTTTACCAACTTTTACTATATTCTGCTAAAATAACAGAAAATAGTATATATGTATATTAGGGCGGGTCGATTTAATAATCGCCCATGCCTCAGTGAAAATCGTATTCTAGGGATCAAAATAAGAAACTTTGCCGAAGGAACCATACCTCTAAAACGAATTCTACTACCCCCAACTGTTGACTTTTGTCCCGTAGGGTCAAGTTTTGAAAAATCCCACTTTGACCCATTTAGAGTGCCCCAATCGAGTCCAAATGTATGACCGACCCCCACTAACTTTGGAGGGCCGATCCACCCATGCCAGTGGTACACCCCCTGGAACTCCCCTGGGGGGTTCCCCATACAAACATTTTAAAAAATCACCATTTTTGTAACTTTATTTTATTATTTTTTATTTATTTTATTTATTTTTATTATTTTATTTATTTTTTCTCTTTAGAAATTTATTTAGTCAGAACATATGTAAATGAAAAAATTAATTTAACTTAGTAATAGAAAAGAAAAAATGCCCAGACTTGAAAGCAAAAAAGACTTCAAACAGTAATTTTTTTTATTTTCTTTTCTATTACTAAGTTAAATTAATTTTTTCATTTACATATGTTCTGACTAAATAAATTTCTAAAGAGAAAAAATAAATAAAATAATAAAAATAAATAAAATAAATAAAAAATAATAAAATAAAGTGCCAAAAATGGTGATTTTTTAAAATGTTTGTATGGGGAACCCCCCAGGGGAGTTCCAGGGCGTGTACCACTGGCATGGGTGGATCGGCCCTCCAAAGTTAGTGGGGGTCGGTCATACATTTGGACTCGATTGGGGCACTCTAAATGGGTCAAAGTGGGATTTTTCAAAACTTGACCCTACGGGACAAAAGTCAACAGTTGGGGGTAGTAGAATTCGTTTTAGAGGTATGGTTCCTTCGGCAAAGTTTCTTATTTTGATCCCTAGAATACGATTTTCACTGAGGCATGGGCGATTTTTTTGCCTCCCCACAAATCGACCCAGCCTAATGTATATATGGGCCAGCTTAGTTTTGACCTATATGTACGGACTTTTTTATGAGTGTAAGAGAAGTAACACTCAGGAAATTCTTCCTATTAATTAAGGTGTTACTTTTTTGGAAAGGGGATGGAGAAGAAGTGAAAGGTGGTGACAACTCGCGCAACACTGTAATTGCGCGAATTGTCGAATCTTAGAACAGTTGCTGCGCAACATCTGATGAAGAGTTGGCGAGCTTTGTTGAAGCTTTTTAGTTCATAGCCCTGTTATATTATTTGACTTCGGCGGGTTTAAGAGCTATGGGAACACCGAAGGAGGACGCTGCGATATATATGAGGGATTATTATTTTTCAATTAAATTGATGTTCGCTTGGCTGGGGATCGAACCGGCAACCTTGTATGTAACAGTCCAACGCGCTAACCATTACACCACAGCGCCCACAGTAACAACTCTTGACATTTGACAGCAACTTTTGGCTGATGCACCATTTTGAACATTTTGATATGATCAAATATTAAAGTGACGCTATTTTAAAGTCCCATCTCTGTATACATACTAATATTTTCTTATACAAACGGTGGTCTTTCTTCAGAAAAAGTACTGTATTTACCCAAATACATGATGAACATGAACTTAAACATGCACATGCATATTCGTACATGTTTTTCTTTTCTCTTTATATGGAGCTTGATGTACAGTAGTTGTCGTCGTTCGATACGAGTAAAGTAGTACCTTTTTAGTGGCAAAATAACTAAAAAAATGTTTACATGCATGAAACATTAAAATTTGCAGTTGGAAAATCTCTTCTCTTTTACTTATTTTCTTTTTTTAATCTTCTTGTGATATTGTAATTTTGTTTATTGTGGTAATTTGTATTGCATCAGATTACTGGATGCATGCACGAATCCATCCATCCGTCCAAAAGACAGCCAGTCAGTCATTCACTCGGATTCAGAGTATTTGTTGTCTGCCATTACAGGGTTTATTCAGTTTATTTTGGATATTCTGTACTAAACTTTCTTATCGTTTAAATATTCGTTTTGCTACATGAACTTTTGTCTTATTTAATGCAAATGATCCATTGATGATTATGCTACCACTACTGCAACTGGAATTATAACTGCAACTACCACTACTACGGCAATACTGATGATGATGATGATGACAACGACAAAGGAATACTACGAGTACTACGACTAGCAACTGCAGTCACAATAGTTGGATATTTTATGATGATGATAAAATGAAACAGAAGTATAAAAAACTTGTGGAAGCATGTATTTCCCTTTTTCAGTTCTTTTTATTTAGGAAACTACTTCTATAGGCATTGTACTATGTATATTAGCCACCCAGCAAACTTTTTTTGAATAGAACAAATTTGGTTTGGAATAGAACAAATTCCTGAAAGTCAAAATGTAAGGCTTTGCTGTCCCACATCCAGTTATACGAGTTCGTTGACCGGTTCTAAAGCAACCTGTTCTAGTTTGGAGGGGAAGATCCTATTGCTAACACGTCAAATTCCATACAAAAATAACCTGTTATAGACATAAATTAGAACATAAATGCAAGATGATTCGAAAAAATTTTGATGTGATTTGATTATTTTGGTAGCAGCAACCTACGCATAGGTGGGACCCGAGCTAGGTTAGAGTCCTAAAACTTATTCGAAAGCATATATTCAAATCTATGTTGGTCCAACCGGAATTTGCGGTTGTGGCAGGGACCAATATTCGCTAGGTACTGTCGAACTTGTTATCTAGGTGTATAGAAATACTTAACTCATCATTAATTTTTTTACTGGGTTTTTCTTAGATATTGACAATCTCATCTTTATAATTCATATTTTCAGTTTTTGTATGTGTGGTACAGTTGATTACAGTCATATTTGCATGTATACGAGTATTTCATTTCGTATGCTTAAGTATGTGCTTTGGTTTGTTGAGTTCAATTTACGTTTTAATACGAATGAATAAGGATTGTGCCATTGGGGCGCCAGTGTTATAATTTCTGAGGTGTTTGAGTTGAATGCTGTTGACGCGTGTTCTTTCATTAGGCGACATCACCAAGATGATTATGCGTGCATATGAGCATGTAAAATTTACAAATTGCAAAAAAATTGCAGCAGTATGAAAAATACCTAAGGTAGTAAGTAGTAATATAAGATGAATAATGCGATTGAAAGTATGAAGTTGTTAGGATGTTGTTCATTCGGAATAAGGTAACTTTAAATATGAAATTAGTTTATTTATGAGGCAAAGTATCTAAAATAAGAGAAAAGTTTCGGAAGGTTTTGACTGTTAAACTTTTTAATAAGCACTCTTAAGGGGAATTAGTATATAGCTGTGTTTGTGCGGCAAGGAATTACATTAACATTCACTATAAACTGATAGCACCCATGTAAAAAAAGTTGATAATAGCGGCAATAACTCTACGCGTTAACCCTTAATGTGAACTAATGTAAATTTTATATGAAATTTTATATTTTTCTATCAAAATTTACCGCACAAACATATTTGATGTCTTAGAAAATACAATATCAATGAACTTGTGCCTTTTTTGCCAGTAAAATCCCAACTAAAAATTGTAGAAAAAAAAATAACTTAAAATTTTTTTCGCTTTTAAATATTTCCTTAAACTACTATGAATAAAGTACACTAAAAAAAAAAAGTCAGTAAAGTCAGCAAAAAATGTTGCTGTGTCAGCAAATTTTTAGTCAGGAGCGTGCTTGCAAAAAAGTTGTTAATTTCAGCAAAAGGTTTGCAGAAAATCAGCGAGCTGATTTTTACCAAAAAAATAGTAATCTTCAGCGAAAGTTTTGCTAACACTTAGTCGACTGCAAATGAAAAAAATCCTTGCTAAACTTTTTGCGGAATATTAGTAGACTGAAAAAAACTCAAAAAATTTGTAGCCAAATTTTACTTTAGTTAATTTATTTGCTGAAAATTTAAATAAAGAATATGTGTGGAGTTGTTTTTGTCATTTCCGTTTCCAGACAAGCTGCGACATCTACATCTTGTCTATCTGGTTGTCGTCCACGCTATGAATGCGGTTATCAGCACAATTTTTGTAGCAAAATAAAGTAGTAAAACATTAGTTCAAAATTAGTTTAGTGCTAAAAAATATAACTAAAACTTTTGCTGAAAACGGAATTTCAGCAAAAAAATTGCTGAAAACTAGTACACTTGATATACAAGACGTTTTACTAATTTTTCTACTAACTTATTTTTTTGAGTGTAGAAAACCCCAAATTGTTATTAGGGTTTTCTAAGCATTCAATTTTGAAAGTTTCTTTTTACTTTTGAAACACTGAGAAATAGTAAACATCCCACACTACAACAACACACAGAATAATCCCACAAAATTTGGCTCCATAGACACCTCTTATCCCTCGTTTCGCTTAGTAAGTACACTAATAGAAAAAAATCCGTGAAAAATTTAGTTAAAACTACAAAAAATTAGTTAAAAATGATGCTGCAGAAAAAAACTGCTAAATTAGCAGATTATTTTTGCTATATGTATATTAGTAATATAGGAACAGCAAAAATAAAACTGTTAAATATACAGAATTTTAGTTATATTTGAGCTAAATTTTTGTAAATGGAGAATAACAAATTAACCTGCTAAAATCAGCAAAAAATTTTGCTAAATAATTAGTAGCCCAAAAAATCACCAAAAAATTTTAAATTTTCGAAGTTTTTTTTTCGATTTTTTTTAAATGCAAATAAAAATTGAGCCTTTTGAAAACAGCAGTTTACAATTTTTTAGCAAATATTTCTGGTAATTTTAGAATAATAGACTGCTATTTGCATTTAACTAAATTTAGCCTAAAAATAGCAAAAAAATTTGTAGATTTAACAGTTTATTTTTGCTATGTTTAGTCTACAAATATTTAGCAAAATCTTCTGCAGATTTTACAGTACAATTTGCTATTTTCAATTAACTAAAGTTAGCCTAAATATAACTAAAATTCTGTAAATTTAACAGTTTTAATTTTGCTGTTCTCATTTTACTAGTATTTAGTAAAAAAATCTGCTAATTTTATCAGTTTTTTCTGCAGCATCATTTTTAACTAATTTTTAGTAACTTTTTCTGCTATTTTTACAAATTTATTTTTATGAGTGTATAATTACACTGTGAGACAAATGGTAGGGGTCGGTGATCGGGAAGGGTTCAAACTACCGGGGAAAGTTATATCGGTAAAAAAGAAGTTATACGTGTCCCGGCGTTTCGCTGGGTCACCCCTAGGAATCGAGATATATCGATTTGACCTTTGGTGTTCTTTTTTTTGACATAACTCGAGAACCACTAGTCCGATTTTGCTCAAACAATTTTAAAAAAATTAAAAATTACAATTCCTTTAATCTGTTCATATAACGTTTTTCTATATACTCAACAGTTTTGCCGGTAAAAATAAATGTATGAAGAAAAAAATATGTTTTGCCTAAAATATTAAAAAAAAGTAATAAACAAAAGGTTATTGATTTTTATGGTAGCGGTAACAAACATTTATTTTTACCGGCAAAACTGTTGAGTATATAGAAAAACGTTATATGAACAGATTAAAGGAATTCTAGGGATGCCAAACGGGAAATCCCGGGATTATTTCTCAAAAATCCCGGGATTTTCTTATTTTTTAATATTAATATAAACGCAAATAAACAAAGTGAGCAATTTTAGATTACCTAAGTTTTTTCTTGAATTTTTTCATATTGACAAGAAATTGATGCCAAGATATTGGTAAAATTATAAATTAAGTAGATTATTCGAGTAAACTATGCAAAGACTTTGTCACTTTGTTTGTCACGTTTGTTTGTTATTTTACCGATTTATTCTTCCAAGCGAAATTCGATTTTTGAAACCTAATTTTGGCTGGGACTGTAAGTTTGAATTCTTCCATGAAAACATTTGATAACGATAACCAAATAACTTTGTTGCTGTAATTACACAATTTAGTGGGCAAGATTATCGCAACGAATCTGTTTTAAAATCTGCTTACATAATACTGGGCGCAAGTGTACTTAATGACAGGAATTCATATATTATCCCAGCCAGAAAAATACAACCGGGAAAGTGATGGCAAGGTATTTTAACAGATGGTACAAGTACTGACAAAAATTGCTTTCCCATTTCCAATATGATAACGTCAATAGACAAAAGAACCGGCACATCAAAAAGCGCCGCAAAAGTACTGGAGAAACAAAATTATTAACTTTGGCAAAACGCTGCCAAAACCAATAAATAGGTGGTTTGGAATTATATTCTCCAAAATAAAATTTAAAAAAAGTTCATATGTATTTTTTTTTTTGGCCCTGCTGTGATGTTTTGTAAAACAAATACTGGCAAAACGATTTTTGCAAACTCTGGCAAAGCGTCCCAAATGAGTGTTCTGCCAGTCATTTATTTTTAACATCGCGGTTACCCAGTGGTATGCAGGTACTTGATTTTTTGTACCACTGTCAATTTCTGACTGAGATATTTCAATATTCATAAAACGTACCACATTATTAATTAACAACTATTAAATACCCTACGGGAAATTTCAACAAACTGTCACCGAACTGGCCCCTTTATATGAAATAGACTGGTCACTTTTAAATGGCGTTTTATTTACTAAACATATCAATCTGGTAGCCCTACATTTAAGTATGATGTAGGGATGCCAATCGGGATTGATATTTGAAAATCCCAGGATTCGGGATTTTGTATGAACGAACTGGCCCCTTTATATGAAATAGACTGGTCACTTTTACATGGCGTTGTCATAGGAGGGGGAAATTGACCCCTTGTGACATGTCACAAGACAAATCCCAGGACAGGTCCCTGAACTTTGTTTTTTATGAGAGTTCAGTAACCTGTCCTAGGATTTGTCTTGTGACATGTCACAAGGGGTCAATTTCCCCCTCCTATGACAACGCCATGTAAAAGTGACCAGTCTATTTCATATAAAGGGGCCAGTTCGTTCATACAAAATCCCGAATCCTGGGATTTTCAAATATCAATCCCGATTGGCATCCCTACATCATACTTAAATGTAGGGCTACCAGATTGATATGTTTAGTAAATCTCGTTTCCGGGGATATTTTTCTTCTAAATTTGCAGAATTGTCTATACTAGACTAATTCAATTTCATAATAGCATTTTAACTTTTCAGAGGAGATCTCCAAGGATGAACGAAGAATCCAAATATTTTTTATACGTCGTTTTATGCCAATGAGCGTTTTTCAAAATTTTTTCGCAGTCATATTATTTACAATTTTTTCAATGAAATTAACTGTCTGTTTCTATAAAAAGAATTGGACGAATTAGTTAAAACAATTGGGTGAAAATCACAAACTTAAAGCCATTTTTCTTTTAAATTTTTTTGACGCATCTGTTCTACATAGATGTCCTAACAAATTTGTGCAAAAAGTTTTAAACAAAAACGTTTTCAAATTAGTGTTTTTCATGCTAATTTTTTAACGAATTCGTCTGATTCTTTTAATAAAAACACCCAGTTAATGTAAAAAATTATTTCTGAATTACCATATTTTGTCATATTTTGTCAAATTATTATATTATAATTTAGTAGGTTTAAGGTTAAGAAGAAGAATAAACCTTTTTCTCTAAAAATTATAAACACATTGGGTGCGTTCGGCAGATACAATTTGACAGTCAACAGTTCTACAACAGTTGTGCAACTATCTGCTGAACGACCTGATCACTAAGCGCTCAGTCTGAGCGCTCAGGTAGCGCTGTCATATTTTGGTAGCGTAAAAAATGTTTGCTACTTTGGATCAAATAGTGATACATTTGTTGTTGTTGTTTTTAAAAACTTTTTGTTTTGTATGATTGACAAATAAAAACATACAAATATAATTCAAAAACAAAAAATTTAAAAAATCAAAGGAAAATGTAGAAAAAATGTATTTAAAAACAAAACAAAGAAAACATCGTTCAGCAGAGTAAGTAATCACAAAGTGCTACAAGTCACCGGTATCAGTTTAAGGTTTCTCTGCCGAATGCTACCATTAATTTTCAAATCAGACTAGATCTTAAAACCCTATTGAAAACTCATAACATCTGTTTACTTCTTTTATCTTTATACTGGATGTATTTCGTGCTTTCATCTTTAATAACTCAATTTAATGCAATACCAAACAATTATACTAATGAGCCCATTGATTACTTTAATGTGCAACAAAATATAAAATTATTTTTAAAATGTTAGTAACAATCAACAACACACATTGTATTTACTGCAAAGATTTGAAATGTCATCTTAGGTTTTTAGAGTCGTGAAGAAAATTGAAACAAATTCATAGTATTTATCGACACGCAACATTGGTAACGCATGAGACTAGGAGTCGCCAGTGTTGGCTCATTTGTAAGAAATTGTAATTGTAATAACGACGCGTGACTTTGAATAAAAACATGAGTTAAAAAAAAATTGGATAAAAATCCAAAGAGTTCCCCACTGATATTGAGTTCCTAAACACTATCGGGTGTCAAGTTGAGAATAAGTTTCAAACTGCAAAAAATACTATCCTAGATATTTTCTGGAAATGGGTTTATTGTACTACTTGTTATTGTTATAACCAGTATTCCTCTCCGAAGTGACCAGTTATCAATACCTGGAAACGATTTACAGTTTTAAACAATACATGACCGATACTTTAACACCCCACTGTGTCTGCAAAGTTTATTTTTTCCATTTTGATTACATATTAACCCAACTTTTATTGAGTTTTACATGAAGTAGCCCATAAAACTATGTTTATAATATGGACATTAATGCGTTTCACAACCTGTCAAATTGGACCACATTTATTGTTAAGCACGCACAGTTAGTGATTTTTGACGCCAATTGTTCCCGTTTAAATGAACAATATAATGATTTACAAACATCTGTGGATAACACGTGTTTACGTCCTACTTGCGCTTCAAAACGGAAGCGCCAACAATGACTACTTACTGGATTTTGAATGTTACGTGTAAATATCATGCTTCATACATGCTACATATGGTTTATTCAATATATTGTTGGTATCAGAAAGTACAAAGAAAAACCTCATGGATTTATTGTTTGTTACCAATATAAAATTTAACAGATAGTTTGACATTAAGAAATATGTAGAGAATAAATAAAACAGTTAGTCGAGAAAGTTTTCGTAAAATTTTAATATATCCACCTTATAAGGAGCTTTGATATCTAGATAAATTCATTCATATGGTTCGAAGGACCAATAAATAAATATCTTTAATTAAGTATAAAAACAAACAAAATGTTTAAAAAATATGTTTGTTATAGTTTATTGAGACTGTAATTATTTGAATAATTTTAATCTCAATGAAATACTTGGTGTATTCAATGACAATGGCGTCTTGCACCGAAAGACCAATAAAATGTTTCTTTAAACGAATCTTTTAAAAATACGAATATTTCCATCGCAAATTAAACTATGATTTAAAGCTTTTAAAGGTAAATATAGCCGTAAAACTTCTCGTTTTGTGTAGTAACAATTAGAAATTGATGATTTTTCATTAGGATCGAAAGACCATAAACTATTTTCATATATCAACGCTGCACAAGAGAGAAAAGTAATTTGTTTCTGAGAGGTTTGTAATTTTTCGTTTTTCAAAAACGCTTAATTTACAGAGGCTCGAGCTATTCACAAGATGACCACCGATTGGGCTGAGATTTCACACCTATGATTTTGATATCAAAATCAAAAACTTAACATCTCGTTTACATTCGCTGTGGACGAAACAGCTTAATCTAAGGCAATTTTTAGGCCATACATTTGATTAAAATTTGTTGTTTTTTGTATTTGTTATTAAAATAGTACAAATCTATCCCAAAACTTTTTCGTTTAACTGTAATTTTTACCTTCAGACAGATAAAACAAAAAACAAACTTACAGACAGTCAGTCAGTCATGCACCTAGGTAGTCGTTTAAACATACAGTAGGACATTTATATAGACTTGAATGTTCGCTCCTTGTACATAAATTAGAAATTTCATGTGGAACACTTTAATGTTTGCGTGTTTCATGCAATATTGTTTTGTTTTCAAGTGTCCTTCATAAATAAATTTGTATTGATGCTTTTCTTTGTTTGTTTGTTTGCTGCCCAGCAAAACCTTGGTAATGGGTTTGACCTTTTTCACGCATTGCCTGGCAATCGATACCTCTTTACCTTTGGTTTTACTTAGAAACCTAAAGTAATACGTTACTAATATTGTGATACATCAATACTTATGTGGGAGGTATGAAATAATGAGTTACCGATATGGAGATATATCACTACTTATTTGGAGCCTTTAAAATAATATATTACCGATATTGTGTATTATAATAACTTATTAATAAGAGTAAAAATAACAAGTTATTGGTATTGCATAATATAACTACTTATTATGCGAAAGTACGATTTAATAAAACTTTAGAATCTACCCAGCAAAAAACCTGCTTCGCTGGATGCAGCTTTGTAAGGGAATAAATAAAATTAATCCCTTACAAAGCTGCTTACGGAAGGCATGATTTTTCCATACAAAGGGCCCGCTTGGAAGCAGGTTGTTTTATGAGAAAAAGCGCATTATTCGCTGCTGAAAAATTGCAGTAAATTCATGTTTTTCGTAAGTGCATTTAACAGCAAATCAATTCATGCAATTTTTTTGGAAAAAGTGCTTTTTTGCTGCTGAAAAGATGTAGTAAATTCATGATTTTCATTGAGCGCATTTAAACGCGACTTCTTGTGAAAATAAATGCATTCATTTGCCGACTTCAAAATGCAGACTAACTCATGGAGTCTATACATTAAACTCTACTAAAGAAGGGTAAAACACGATTGAGATGATTCAGATTTCGTGCGTATTAATCTTTGGATAACTTACATTTTCTTTTACTCCCTTACAACCTGCTTCGTCGTAAGGGAATAGCGTAGCACTATAATTTTTTAAATAACTTGCTTACGATTTGCTTCGTTTAAGGCAGTTTTGCAGGGTATACAATCAAATTGCAAAATTTTTTTTGTATTGTATACGCATAAAGTTTTGCAACTCTGTAAAGCAGAATTTGTAGCGCGTTTTTAAGCGCTTCGTATTTTTACTGCTTCCAAAATACTAAAAATTTTTTGCTGGGTAATTACATTGCTCGAATCGATGTACTTTTAAACAAAGTCATTACTGGTAACGTCTTATTTTATTCCCTACATGTAACCAAAGAAATATGTACTAATGTCTAATGACTTACTTCACTCTATAAAAGTATGTACTTATTTTAGCCAACTAGGGAATTTAATATTACAAGTAACAACTTATTTCAGTACTTCCTTCGTAATCACTTATTTTAGCATATACCGGTACCATTTACCCCCAATGACACCCCCATGTTAAAATAATGTGTTATGCGACCAAAGTGTAAGTAGTTACAATTTTTGGTTTCTTATTCCATTTCCCTTTACCTGGTAATAGCAGGTTTTGCTGGGTGGCTGGTTGAATGGTGGGTTCTGGCTTGTGTGTGAATTGATATTATGTTTAATGTTGTAATAATTTTCCATACAACTACTGGTTAATATTAGTTGTTTAGTGCAAGAAACGTGTAAATGTGTAATGGAACCAAAACTATAACTGTTTGGCACTTTGACACCTTAAAAACAGATCGATGAACAATTTAAAAAAGAATGAGAGATAAACTAACGAACACTCATGAAAAATAGAAAGAGTGAAAGTTTTTAGAAATGGTTAGCTACAGAATTAATAACATCGAAATTAATGTAAAAAAGATATAAGGCTATGCTCAACCTATACTCTTAAAAAAAGTTAAAAAGTTTTGAAAAATATTCAATAAAGATAAGAAAAAAAATTTCTTTGGAAAAAAATCGGGAAAAAAATTTTATACGCGAAAAAATTAATTTTATTTAACAGAGTTGGATTGATTTAAATTCAAAAATGATCCCAAAAGTATAAAACCTATCGTTTTATAGTACTTTAGTATTGAAATTTTAAATCGCGAATACTAGCGCTAACTTCGAAAAACGACTAGTACCATTGACACTGTTGCCAACTTTTTTCCTAAAAATATCGCTAAATCAAACTAAAAAATCACTAGAAAACAGCTAAATTATAAAAAACTTAAAAAATTTAGCGATAAATCGCTAAATTTCACGAACTTTTCGGGTTCTGTTGAAAAATGTTCGAAAAATAGCTATATTTTTCGAACTTTTTAAAACTTTTTAAAATAAGTGTCGATACATCGCTAAATTTTTCCAACTTTTAATTATTCCATAAAAATTTAGCGATAAATCGCTAAATAATAATGATTCAAAAATTAGTGTCCGACCGAACTCACTTTTTTAAGGCCGAACCGAAGCCGAAGCCGAACTTCGGCCAAAATTACTAAGTTCGGCCGAAACCGAAGCCGAATACTTTTATGTTTGAATAAAAATACAATTTTATGCAACTTTTTCAAATTCAAAAATGCGGAAACCAATTTTTAAATATTTCTAAATTGCAAAAACCTAAAAAAGTTATATTTTTCGCTCTTTAAGTAAAAATTAAGTTAAATATGTGCATATTTATAAGTTACTATGCAAAATTAAAGAGCTAAATGTTGCAAAATATTGATTTATAGAAAAGTTCGGTATTCGGCCAAAATTTAGCCGAACACCGAACTTGGCCGAACATCACTTTTTGGCCGAACTCCGAAGCCGAAGCCGAATACTCGGTCGGACACTATCAAAAATACTGTCAGGGAAATAAATGTAAAAAAAAGCTAAGAAAACACCAAACCTGTCTTTAGAAAAAATCGCTAGTTTTCCCGCTAATAGCTAAATCATATTTTATCCCGCTAAACGAGTTGAAATATCGCTAGATTTGACGAGAAAATAGCTAAATTGGCAACAGTGACCATTGAATTCAGCGTACTCAAATTTGCTTTACCATTACAAAAATAACAAATACAAACTATTATTTCTACAGGATTTTTGTTATTTTTAAACTAAATTTAGTTGAATGCAAATAACAGTCAATCCTGTTAAATTAACAGAAATATTCGCAAAAAACACGTAAACTGCTGTTTGTTTTTTAAATGCTCGATTTTTATTTGCATTTAAAAACAATCGAAAAAAACTTCGAAAACTTTAAATTTTTTAACAATTTTTATTTTTTCGTGATTTTTAGGCTACTAATTATTTAACAAAATTTTTTGCTGATTTAACAGGTTAATTTATTACTTTCTATTAAGAAAAAGTTGAATCAGATATATGTAACTAAAATTCTGTATATTTAACAGTTTTATTTTTGCTGTTCCTATATTACTAATATACATATAGCAAAAATAATCTGCTAATTTAGCAGTTTTTTTCTGCAGCATCATTTTTAACTAATTTTCAGTAGTTTTAACTAAATTTTTTACAGACTTTTTCTATTAGTGTACAATGAATTAGTAAAAATCATTATATTTATTAGAGTTCGTCAAAAAAATTTGATTTTCGGAAAAGCGGATTTTCGAACCACTCTAATGGCTATCTGGTGTATTTTGAAAATGCAAAAAAAAAAGTTTTGTCTATTAAATTTTTTTATAGAATCGAATGATAAAATCAGATTTCCGTTTCGGCGTTTTCGGCCGACTT
Organism: Leucophora obtusa; assembly: GCA_949987735.1. NCBI lineage: Eukaryota > Metazoa > Arthropoda > Insecta > Diptera > Anthomyiidae > Leucophora > Leucophora obtusa. Next base: position 212,218,057 of record OX465297.1, read on the forward strand.
ACGCCAGTGGAAGGAGTTGAAATAAAAAAAAAAAAAACGCCATTCTTTTTTTCTATGCAAAAACTTTAAAAAAAAGTGATGATATCCGAAAATCAAAGAAATTTTTTTATTGACGAACCCTAATATTTACATATCGAGACCCTATATTCAATACTCAATATCTGCAATTTTGGCCAAAATGAGTTTTTGATGGCAAAATCATTGATATCAATTTGGAAGCAAAATATCCATTCTTTGCCACTTTTTGATCATTTTACATTTTCCCATATCTACAAACAAATTTATTTTCAAATACAGAAGTCTATATCTGCATATAAATTTAAATTATTTGAATTCTATAAGGTATACATAAAAGTTTTTTGAGAATATCTTTTTTCGCAAAGCAACTAACCACCAAACTTTATTTTAGGAGATGTGCATTATAGTCCCTAGATTATAAATTTAAAAAAACCGCACTTAAAAAATTGCAAAATAATAGCGGAACGCTAAAAAAGCCTCTATGGTAGAAAAAAATAATTTAAAAACTCAATCGGCGATTAACATTCTGCAAACGAATATAATGATGCAAAAATTTTCCTTTTTGCAAAATATTTTCGCGATTTTTTTTGCAAAGTAAGAACCAAACTTTGATGTGGAAATTGGTATTATATTCCCAAGATTATAAATTTTAAAAAACCACACTTAAAAAATTTGCAAAATAATCGCGGAAAAGGGCGAAAAAAGGCTTTATGGTACAAAAAATAAATTACAAAAATTAATCATCGATTTACATTTTGCAAAAAAATATATTGATGCAAAAATTTTGCATCATGGAGATGTCATAGGGATGGGGACAATTGTCACCAAACTCCCACTTTGGTACTAGTTTTAGAACTAGTTTGGAAATTACAATTTAAGGACGAAAAATAGGGAGAAAAACTGGTACTAATCTGACACTCGCGGAACCAGTTCCGAAGTGACTCTTTGGAAATAGTACTGTACCAGTTGGTAAAGACCTAAATTATATATATTAAAAACAAAGGCTTTTTCTTTGATGAAACGTAGATGAGACCGATAGTTTCCTTACTGAGATAATTAGGTCCATTTACCAAATGAAATCTAAAATATTTTGTGTTTATGATTTCTAATCACAATAAAATATTTTAGTTTTTATTCGCAAACTCAGACTTTATTATTAAAAACAAATGTAAACAAAATTAGAATTTTAAAACTCTTAATTTAATCTTTCGAAATAGTCTCGCGTTGTTTCAATGAAATTAATAGGTACACAAATGGTTCCAAATTATTGTTTTAAGAATAAAAACAGGGAGCTGTACTGGTACTTATGAGAAATTTACCGAACTACTTCCGGAGTGACTCTTTGGTACCAGAACTGTACCAGTTGATTTGCACTTCAAGTCAATTCAAAGTAAAAAAAAATTTAAGTTTTTATTTGCAAACTCTGATGTTTTACATATACAAATGTAAACAAAATGAGAATTTCAAATCTCGCATTTTAATTTAGTTAATTTGTTTTACAGTCCCTACATAAATCGTATTAAACTAGTTCACAACTGGTTCAAAATGGTTATTTTGAGAACTAGTTTTATAGTTACTAGTCAAAAAAAACCAGTACTTTTTAGAACTAGTGCGACCATTTGCTACTGGGTAGATTATAAATTTGTAAAAAGTGCACTTAAAGATTTACAAAATAATAGCGGAACGCGAAAAAAGACTTTATGGTACAAGAATTCAATTTAAAAACTTAGCGATTTACATTCTGTTAAGAAATACATATATTATTGCAAAAAATTTCCTTTTTGCAATTTTTTTCCTCGATTTTTTTTTTGCTATCAACCACCAAACGTTATTATGTGAAATGTGTATTATAGTCCCTAGATTATAAATTTTAAAAAATCGCACTTAAAAAATTGCTAAATAACGGCGGAATCCAAAAAAGGGCAGAAAATGACTTAGAAGAGCTAATCAACTATTGACATTCTGCAAACGAATATAATGGTGTAAAATTTTCCTTTTCGCAAAATTTTTTTCGCATTTTTTTTTTTTTTTTGCAAACTAACCACCAAACTTATGGCAAGATATAAGTGTACTAGTCTTGTATTATGGATTAAAATACACCGTATTGAAAAACTTCCAAATAATGGCGGAGTGTGAATAAAAGGATTTGTGCCGCAGAAAATGAATTAAGAAACTTAATCAGCGATTAACATTCTGCAAGCGATTAACATTCTGGAAACTTTTTCGGTTTTGGTAAAATATTTTTTTTCCAAATTAATCATTAATTTTTGGAATAAGATATCGATATAATAGTTCTTGGTTTATTAATTTCAATAAACCGAACGAGGGAGCCTTTTCCATCCCTGATTAACAATTCTGTGTTCGTTGATGTTTGAAGGCACATAATATTGTTTTCCACAAAAAGTATAGAGAGATTTACATGGTCATTTGTTCCTAATAATACATATTTTTATAGTAATATTTATCAAAACTACATATCTGCTAGTATTATCATAAAATTGTAAAAAAATTTTATTTCAGAACTCTATATCTGCATTAGTGACGTAAATAACGCAAATCATTTCAAAATAAGTATATATAGGAATAAGTTGCCATTTTTAAATAATATTCTAGAAGACAGATTGATTCAAAAAAATCTTATAAGTAAGTGAATTAGTTTTATTGCTCTCCTGAACAATTGTATTTTTGCAGATATAGAGTATTGAATCTATGGTATCGTAATACTTTTTTTTTAATTTAAAACGCAGTGTGACATTTTTCTTTTAACCTGTCATTCATATTCATTGATGAATACAAACTTTTAAATTTCAGATAATTTCTCATTCTTTTAATTTCTACATCTACCTTCAAAAAATGATGTATCTACCTCCAATTTGAAATTAACTTTTAAAAAGATAAATACAGTATATTTTCTTAAAGTCTCATTTCACAGCAATTTAAAGAAAATGTTTTGCCTGAAGCAACAAAAATTCATAGAAAACAAACTGAAGAACGAAGGAAAATTGAGAAGACAGTTTGTTGATATTAAAGGTGGTTTTTAAGCTTTATCTTTTATAATGTCTTGTCATTTAACTTTGAATTACTAGAATAAATTTGCAATAAAATTTGAAATCTACTGTATATTTAAATATGCAGATGAAATCGAAAAATGTTGTGTACACAGAGAAAAATTACCAATCGAATTGTGAAGGTCGCTAATGCAACCATTAATTACATTGCCAATGTTGTTCCAACTGAAATTTATATAAATCAAGCAATATTCCTTTGTAGCAACCAGTTCGGTGACCAAAACTGATTTTTAGTTGGCATGTAGCTAATATTTTATTTTTTCTGTGCATTTACTTGTTTTATCTATGTGTAGCAGCATTCGATTGCACGGAAGTTAATTTGTATTTTCTATAATAAAATTTGTATACAAAATATAGAATTTGCACAAATATTTTTGATAGAAAAATATATTTATATGACAGTTGGTATATTTGTAATGTTGTTAATTTACTTGTATGCTATTTACTTCCTATTTCCGTTTTTATACTTAAATGGTTTTGTATTTGTTTTTATTTTATTTTTTTTTGTGTGTGCAACATTTGAGAGACAAATCAAATCGTCAGATAATCATGTTATAAAAGGCAAGTGTGTGTCTAAAATTAAAGACAAGAGCTATCAAAACAGCATGAATATCAACAGCAACATCGACCAGTAAAGCTATTGACAAGCAACCCCAAATCCAATCACATACCCACATACATTTACATTCAACCATCCATGTATACCTACATACCAACAGACACCCTTGAAAGTAGGCACAATGGGTTAGAGGTTTATTTCTTTTTAAATGCTGCTTTATCTTGACTAAGGACAATACCCAGGGGAAGCCCCTAACTAATGACTTATAGAAAGAATGTATGGTAGAGTGGTTCAAAAACACACGAAAATAGAAATTTTATATCTCCATAACGTCGAACTTCTTTATAAAAAGAATCAGACGAATTCGCTAAAACATTTTTGTGAAAAGCACAAACTTGAAATCATTTATCTTTAAAAATTTTTAGTCGCACTTGTTCTACATAGAAGTCTTAACAAAATTGTGCAAAAATATTGAAACAAAATCGTTTTTAAATTAGTGTTTTTCACACTAATTACTAATATTAGGTTACACATAATTTCTCAAATAGTTTTACGCACTTTCAATGTAAATTTACAAATTTTATGTGTAAATAACTTAAGCATCATGTGTGTAATTTTTTTTCATTTACGTACTTGGAGTAAATTTACCATATTTATGTTAACATGGGGTTTCTAGAAGACGTTCGTTCTCACACGAATGAGTGACTACATGTATTTTGTTTTTGTGTTGCATGTATTTTGTTATTGAATTTTCGTTCGTGTGAAGAAACACCACCCAAGAGTTCAGTTATAGTTATAATTGACAGTTGGGTAAATTTAAACAAAAATTGATTAAAGTGTCCAAATGAACTCAGTTGTTAATACCAAAAAGTATCAACAGCCAAACTTTAATTATTTCCGACACCGATTTAGTCAATAAGCACGAAATATGGAAACCAGGAAGTACAAACTGATCTTTCTCCAACATGTTCGCCGGGACGAATTATTTCAAACATGTTCGCCAGGGCTTGCGAACGCTTCTTGTAAAAACTATATCGCTCTGGAAAAAATCTAAACACAAAGAAAGAGGCGTTTGCGACCCTAGTGATCACTTGAGTCGCGAAAACCAATTTTATAGTGTACCAATTTTTTCCGGTACACACTTTCTTACAAAAAGGTCAGTTTCTACTTCCTGGTTTCCACGTTGGCAATAAGCATCAGTTAGTATTCGCAAGAGTTTTTGTGGATAATATGTAACCATAATAATGGGATTTCTGGACCATTATCATTGGTTGAGTAGTGATTTTATATGCAAGTGTGTGTGTGTAGTACGTATTTTGGCAAACATAAAATTCCCGCTGGGGTCACAGGCAAAACGTAAACTAACAATATGTTTACATATCTCCGCCATACAAAAAAGTAAATCGTATATATTTGTACGTGTATTTCAGCCGGAGTAACTGGATGAATGTTTGTTTATTGTGTTTGGTTTTACAGGTATGGGTGGTTGTTGGTTGACTGGTTGAATGTTTCTTCTACGTCTGTTCTGTTTAAAGTTCAAAAGAAGAAGAGACATGTGCACTACTCCAGGGTATAAACTCGTACATTTATTCAGATATTTTAACATCTCCTGCTTCCACGTATTGCTGTTTCGATAAAAAAAAACTCTTTGTCTACATACATACAAAAGAAGGGATTTTTTGTCGCTGTTTGTTTGATTGGAATTGTAACTGTTTTAAGGACACAGGAACGACAACGACGACAACAAACCCTTGTCTCGTGTTATATTTATGGTTTTATTTGTGTATTTATATTGCATTACTAAGCAAATTGCGGAAAAATTAGCGGCTGATTTTGGGATCATCTAATTATGCCGATTCGTATATGTATATTGTATATTTATGAGTAGTTTTTAGTATTTTGAAGAAGGGCGACAGTCGATAAATATTTAGTTTCAAATTATTTTATTGACTACAAAACAAAATTAAATGATTTTTGGTAGATATCTTATTACTGGCATGAGGATTAGTTTTGTTGGCATTTCATTTTGTAGAGATTTGTGATTAGTCTTTAATTTAATTTATTGATTTGACCGCATAGGCTTTTGAAATAATCAATATGAAACATTCAAAATTAATCAAGGTCAATTTATTACCCTTTCGATAGATTAAGTTTTGTGTCACAAATGAACTAGTAATTGCTAATTAAATTCACAAAGAAGATCAGTGTTTGGAAAACGTGAATTGGGCCGAAGAATTCGATATTGCACATAGCAAAAAGATATTGTTTAATATATTTACAGGCAAATATATATGTGTTTAAAAACTATTATATATATATATGTATGAAGTATGCTTCCAATTATTTTATTTTGATCGTCATATATATATTTCCAGGTAAAGACTGTAATGTTTGCATATGAGTCATATTTTCCCACCTAAACAAATATAGATTTGCAATTTTATTTTATCATTATTATGTTTGTGGAACGCAAAAATAATAACAATAGTAATAAATATATATCCTAAATCTGAATTTACGGAGCTAGCATACCGATATACGCCATCGTCAAAGGGGCCATAAATCAGGCCTTAACTATAATTTTTATTAAACATTTTTACTTGATAGATTTCTATTAGTTAAATCTTTTCAATAAATTCAGAGAAGTGAGGAACTGGTCCACCGTCTCCTATTCCAGTTGGGAGCGCTGCTCGAAATATTGGGTTCCCCAAGTTGAACCTTTCGCAGTATCCTCAATGATGTTGTGAGACCGGCTAACCTCAGTTAAGATAAACATTTTTAAGGAAAACATTGGTAGGGTAGCACTAAGGGTCTTCTTAAGTATGAAGTATGATAATCTTCATATTTTCACAAATAAGATGATGAGTAGTGGATTCTGAATTAACATACGCAAGAAATTTATTGGGAGCAATAAAATAAAACAACCCAGCAAAAAAAAATCAAGTAATGCTTTACAAACTACTTCTTTCAATGCTTCACAAGTATCTGTTAGTGTATTTTTACCGCTTTTTCAGAAGTTATACTGAACAACTTCAAAAAATCACTTCTTTCATTGCTTCCAAACTATCCGTTATTACATTTTTACAGCTTTTTTAGAATTACTTCTGAACCACATCCAAAAAATCGCTGAAGTATTGCTTATAAAGAGTAATTGCTGTAAAAGTGATCGGAAAAAGTGATTTTGGTATCACTTGGCATTTCCAAACAGAGGGTCCCGGGTTCGATTCCCGGCGGGACAATTATTTTTTTTATTTTTTTTTAATTTTTTTTATTCTATTAATTTTTTTTTTTAATATTTATAATTAATTTGCTTAAATTCAATATTTTTTTAACTTTTAAATTTTTTAAAATATGTATATATAAAAAAAAAATGGTGAGAAATTGCTTTTTATGTACCTGTAAAAATAGTACTGAAAACAATATTGAATTGGAGTGCACCTTTTACACTTGTTTAAGAAGTAATTTTATTGATGAGAATAAGGAACAATATCTCGCATTAACAAAGTGGTGTTTTTATGCCAGTCAACTTTCATATCAAAGAATAGCTCAGTGGTAGAGCGCTAGACTAACAATCGCGAGGTCGCAAGTTCGATACCCGGTGGCGGCTAAAAAAACTTTAGTAAAATAAAAAAAAAAGAATTTTTTTTTGTAAAGAATTTTTTTAAACTTTTAATTGGTGAAAAAGAGCTGCCTTTACACTTCTTCAAAAAGTACTGAAAAAATGTTTAAGTGGGAGTACTTCTCTCCTATGACAACTCAATGTTAAAATCATTTGTTGTAGTAGCTTTTATTAATCATATATGGCCCCCAGGGCTTTGGTTATGTAATTTGAAGTAAATAAATGCTGTATTTATTATAAAAAAAAAGTCATTAGTGTTTATGTTAAAAAAGAAGTACATCTAGATCATCAATTGTAGTGCTTTTTCTACTGCTTCGGCACCTCTTTTCTTGCTGGGGAGTTGACCATTTCCATTATTTAAAGGTGATGCAAAGCGAAGATGGTTAAACTCAAAAAGATGTGAATGCTAGTATATCAGCAATCGCAAAACTATATTTCTCCCTGATCAAAAATTGTTTCTCAAGAATAGAAGTCATAACGAAAACCAAGCTAGCTGTATACAATTAAACATGTCCCAACACCAACATATGGACGCAATTCATGGGCGTTAACAACGAATAGAAAAAGTAAAGTGCAAGCAGTCGAGATAAAATATCATAGTCGGAAATGATACAATCCGAGATAGCCTGACTACTGAATCCCTAGCAGACAGAATTGATCGTAGCAAGATGAGATGGTATGGTCACACTTGCAGGATGTCCATTAACCGCATACTAAGACAAATATTTAAAGCAAGACCAGTAGACTCACGTACCAGGGGTCGAAGACGAACTACATGGTAAGACACAATTACAACTATTTTGGAGAAAAGAAACCTCTAACACTATGGCGCAATACCAAGCCAGCTGGCGAAACCTCTTCACTGAAAGGAAAAGAAGTCTGGAATAAGTAAGATTACAGGAATAAATAACAAGTCTCTTCTCTGTAGCATATCCAAATTTCATTGTAATCGTTACTCTATTCCGTTCCATTCTTTTCTGAAAGCAGCCAGGATCAGAGTCACTATTATGTAGAAAATTAAATTTCATTCAAATAAAAGAATTTATTCCTGTGCCTGCGGAAAACATTAATGCCTTCGAAATATGCATATACAAGAGATTTTAACCATTTCACCTACATGCTATTTAACCACATTACAATATTTCCTTTTTTTTTAATACATCAAATAAACGAATACACTCTCCATTTTAACCAAAAAGTGTATGTGTAGTACATTGTGTACATTGACTTTATGCGAATTGTTAGTTACAATACAAATAGTATTTACAACGCGATAGAGACATGTCTGTCTGTATGATACCCATGACGTTAACAGTAATGATGATGATGAGACGTACGTGCTGCACACATACATACATATATACATATAGCCCCATTACAATGAGGCTATTTTCTGCAATGACATTCTGATGATTTTACGTCTAAAAACAAAGTATGTTGAGAATGATGGAGATATAAATCGAAATGAAAATGACAGCCCAGAGACACATTCTCTAGCAAATACAAAAATAACAGCAACAACAAAATAGATAAAACAAAATGTCAGACACGGATAAAACACATACATACTACAGTTAGTGGAAATAGTAAAACAAGTAGTCGAAGTAGTAGTTTACACAATAAACATTCACATAACACCAACAGCAAAACAAAAAATTACACTTGATAGCATCCATTGAACAGTGGAGCATTTTTGAATATAGTTATAAAGAAATTATTTTGAAATATTATAGAACGAAAATAATTTTGAAATTAGGAAAGTTTTAAAGAGAGAAACTCTATTTCAGTTGGAACAATAAAAATAGTTTTGGGACAGCCGAGTTATTGTTTGCAGCAACCAAGCAATTGGGTTGGAAGCAAATTTGGTTGAGACGACAAACTTCAACTCGAGGGAGTTTAATTTTAGCCTGACTGACAAGTATTGCTGCCACATGTCCCTGATTGTCGAGTTATTTTAGGTATTGTCAAGTTTCAAGCTAAAATATAATTTGTGGTGACATGTCATAACACCCACGGACATTATCTCAATTTTCATTTTGAGGATTATTACCGAAACTTTTTCGGACATTGCAATTAAAGAAACATTCATAATCGCAATGGTGGTTATGCGCGATATTGTGGGGATTATGACAAAAAAAATGTATCAGCTAAGCCGCCTCTGGGCATACGAGTAACACAGAGTAGATAAATCCCTTATTCCGGCAGGCCAACTACGCAAAAAAAAAAACTTTACACAACGAAGCCGGCTTTAGACATACAATGGAATAAGGCGATTTTATAATCAATAGCGTATTTGCACTGACTTTATAATCTCACGGATTAAGATTTTAATCTTTTACATAATATTTATCATTTACACCGTCTATTTTGACGTTTATAAGGATTATAATAATTTGAAAAGATAATATTTGATACTAATGAAAACGAGTTTTCATAGTTGACAATATTGAAAAAATGGTAGCCAACAAGATTATCGAAAAATAAGAGCGGCTATACATTCTGCAGGACAATCGACTATTATAGTCCCCTTAACAGTTACAAAGCGTTTAGCTGCATGTTGGGTTCTTAATTAAACATTTTTTAGCACAGCTGCCCATCTCATCTTAAGCCTTCACAATGTAATTTTCACAATGTCCCATTAGCGACTAACTGGGACCTTCACTGACACATTTGCTGTTTGTTTTCCATTTAAAATTTGAATTAAACTGTTGCTTAAATTTTAACACAACATTCGGTAGTTGGTTTCTAGAGTCCGACCGAATAGTTCGGCCACAAAATGTATTTGCACGATATTTGGTATGTTGAAGCATTATGTACAAATTTTGCTTATGGAAAAATGTTTGTTGGGCCGATTCGAATCCATTTTGGCAGTAATATTTGGGAAAAAGTCCGAAGTGAAGCAATGTATTTACTGTTAAATTTACTATTCGGCCGCCAAAAGTTCGGCCAAAAGTTCAAAATCGCATTAAATCGGCTCAATAAACATTTTCCCAGTATCAGAATTTCTCAAGAATGCCTCTAAATACCGAAAAACCGAACAAATGTGGCTTTTTGGCAGAACTGTTTCGTCGGACACTATTGATTTCTAATTGCCTAACTATTTGTTAACATCATTTTTATTATTCACAACTGATCCGAAAACAAAATAAACAAAAATATTAGTGACAGGTCATAACCTCCAAAACAATACCATCGCATGCAGTTTGGTTATTTTGACTGAAAACTTTCAGACTTAATCCTCAAACATCCTCAGTATACTTTGAGGAAAAGTTTTATAATGAATTTAGACTGGACAAAAAATATTAGTTTTTTAGCGTTTTGATTCACTGAAGTCTTTTGTTGAGGTGCATGGATTGCAGCCAATTTTAGTGATTTACTTTATGTTATCTAAATGATTGTTGACCGCTGAAAGTTAGTATGATGTTCTTAAAGGGTCGACTCACTTCTGGTGGAGCTTCAAGCTTAAGGTAAGTACAGGATCTCAGATTTCCAGTGCTGTAGTGTATTATTCTTCAAATGTTCACAGAGGTTTAATATTAAGGGGTAACGCTAGACAGAAAATTGATGTGAACAAAACTTGTTGAACTGGAGTTATCTCAGAGTCTACGGATTTTTTGGGTGTATCGGAGGGGTTTTGGGTAGAAATGGGGTTTGAAGCCTGCAGATGTATACTGCATATATCTTGTAGGTATTACGATGGATATATCTTGTAGCCTGGTGGCCTAGAACGATGGTGAATACTACTCGATCTATGCTGAACAGATTGTAAAGCGCTACAGCTCTGGATATTACCGGTGAGTACGATGCAGGCTCCAAAGGAATGTAATATGGTAAGGCGATTACAACACAGGGCGTGATCTAAACATTAAAAAACTTTACGAAGCTTATGTCTTCAGATGACATGACACCCTGTATCGGTAGATATTGCATGGCATTGCATTAACTACGATGGAAATATATAATGCAATATAATTTTTTTATATTATATTTTTTATATTGAGATTTTCGCTATTTTGGAAATCAGAAATTTGATAATCGACACACCCAGAACCATCGCATGGTTCAGTTGTGGTAGCCAAATTTTTCAGTTGTGGTAACAGAAAACCATTTAAGACAAAAATAATTTGACTGTGACAACGGAATTTCAGTTGTATTAAGAATAATTCGGTAGCCGCAAACGAAAAATTCATTTGATGCAACTAAAGCATTCGATTGGCAACAAATGGGGCGTCAGAACTGAACCTGTTTTCTGGGTGCAGGGGATAGAGAGGAAGGATTATGGATATCTGTAGTGCCAGTCGGGCTGCACTTGAGTTTCCAATCGCTTTATCCAAGAGTAGAGGCACAGACTCTACAAGGTCTCTATGGAAAACATTTTATGTCTTTTGTAGGATCCGGGGCATATAAGTATTTCGGGCATATGGTTACGTCATGTCTGGTAGATGAAGACACGACAGATAATTTTCTCTGTTATTGTCCAGAATTCTCTAAGGCTGTACAGCGCATTTTGGGTAGTGATATTCTGTTTATGGTTTCTGTCTGATTTTCCAAGGTTCATTAAAACACTTAGAAATTCATAATATTCAATCTAACTTTTCTTTCTCTTTTCTGATTCTTTAGTTTTCCTCTCTACGGTATGTTATAACAGACAATTTATACTGTAAGCGACATGGGTTTACCTTTGTGCTTATCCAATCCACCAACGACCCAACTCAAAAAACTCAACTCAATCCGCAAAGAGGATAAAGGATACCATTTCAAAAATGTTCATTTCCAACAGAGAATACTGACCAAAATTATCTTGCTCTTAGTCAATTTTTGTGTTTGTGGATTAAGGTAGAAAATTTGCGAAAATGGGGATTATGTCTGTGGGTGTAATAACATACCACCACAATTATTCTCTTTCTCCAAAATGAAATTCGTAATATTCTCTAATCAATCCAGTAGTGAATAAACTTCCTTAAAGAATTTATCGATATCCTTAACTAACGACCATAGATCTAACGACAATTGAGTTGAGTAACCGAAAAAGCTATTCAGTAATTTTTTTAATATTTGACAAGAGATATCGACAAAAGTAGTTAATTTGATTTTTGTTTGCTTTGAAAATGAACGGTGTAACGACAAAAGTCGTTAACTTGAACTTTAAAAAAATTTCTGTAGATAAGTTAACGATTTTTTAACGATAAGTATCGATAGAAAAAGTTAGATTGTTTTCTATTGTTGTTTCTACATGAATGGATGTCACTACATTGCTAGATCTGTCAAAACAACAGAGTAGTACATTGGTAGATGACAAAGCAAATTGTGGAAAATTTTCTGTTGTTGTTTTTGTTTTTTCTTTGATATTTTAAATGTTTAATAACGCTCCTAGACGAGAACAGGAAATTCTCATTGAGTTTGTAAGTTAACTTAACAAATATTTCCAGAAATTCTAAAAACGTCGTCCCCTGACGATTTCCTTAGGCAAGAATGAAATCCGCATAGGGACATGCCTACAACGGATTATTTTTCACAATTTGTTAAATACGTTTGGGATTTTAGCATATTTAATTCCTTTAATGCAATTAATGTATATCCCGATAAAATAAAATTAAAAAGTTAGAGAATAACTTTTAATGAATTTTGTTGTTAATTATCAAATTTTGACAATGAAACTACCGAATTTTTTCGTTAAAATGTTAGAGAATTGCTTCTCTGTGGTGCGATTCCGTAAAATTCGGTAGTAAGCTTTCATACTAAATTGATAACTTAACTACCGAATTTCGTCGTTAAAAAGTTAGAGGGTCGCACCAGATAGTGTCATTTTACGAATATTGGTTCTGTTTATTTACATTTCTAGTAAAAAAAAGTAAAATTGGAATGTACGAAAGCATTACTAATAATTAATTGCTTTTAATGTGGAATGCAAGAAAATTATGTCAAAAGTAGTAAATAGAAACAACTGTGTTAAAAAATTAGCAAATTTTTGCTTGAAAACGAATTCAAGAGAAAAAAACTAGTTAAAATAGTAAAAAAATTAGCATCTAGATAAACAAACAGACATACTGACTCCATCAAATTTGTCTTTAGCACATTTATTGTTCTTTTTGCCACTAAGAGAAATCAAATTATAATCCAATTTCATATCAATATCTGAACCCTACTGAAAAATTAATTCTATTAAAAAATTCTTCGCTGTCTTAAAGATGATATTCATAAGATCGATCCACTGATTAGCTGAGGAATAAATTAGGTGTTTCCCAAACCGCTTGCTCATCTTTTGTACAAAATTGGAAGTTTATATGGTTTCTGTTTGTTTCTTCTAGGATATTTTCTTTCCCATTATTCTTCATATTCTTCACTGTGCTCCAAGTTTGTACGTGTGATTGGGGGTAACATTATACATACAAACAAAAATATTTTTATAGAGCAAGGAAGGCTTTATGCTAAGGTTGCTTTTTTTTTGTCGAGCAAAACATAAAAATATACATAGAAGGTCGTAAAAGGGGAGGTTTTTAAATTGAAGAGTTTTACTTTTATCCATAATAATCATAAGCTATGGCTGGAATAAATATACCTTCATACTTCGTATCTACTACATTTTATTTTGGGTCATTTATAATCCTCACTCCACAAGTGAATTGTTGTTATTTGTTGGAGGGGATTTGCCATTCAAGCGCATAGTTAATACACCCGCATACATACAAACACATACACTTGCTTCAAGCTTTGATGTGCTGATACTATGTGATGTTACCAGCCACATCTACCGCACCACTTTTATTCACGTAGCTAAATCGTGAATGGCTCTGTTACATATAACAAGGTACATTTAAACATTGAAACATTTGAACATTTTTGAATTTTTATCCGTCCATACAAACAAATAAACATTGAGTGAGCAACAAACAAATGAATGTTCCATGTTGAATTATAATCTGGCATTAGGTTACTGATCCATGTCAAATCTGTGGCTTGGGTTTTTACATTCTTGCCACTTTTTGTTACTTCTACTGCTTCGACTGCTGATATAATGTTGTCATTATAGCCAAATGACAAACAGAATAAGTTTGCATTTATTTTCTTTTATTATATATTTTACCATATTCGTAGCTGTAGAAAAAGCGGGACAATTTGATGTCGCGTCACACCGAGGTTGGAAAACATATTCAGGAAAATTGGTTGCAATTTTGTCAATTTAATAAAAGGTTCATTTGAGGAGGTATTTCCTCGATTACAAGCACACTCACAAAATAAATACAGTCACTTTTGGTTAGTTGTTTCTAAAGTTTTTCCGTTGAGTTGTTTTTAAAAATAATAACGTAGTTCGTAGAAGAAAAATAATTTTTAACTTTTTCACAAGTTATTTAAAAATTTAACTAAATAAAAATACGGATGTTTTATAATAATCAAATTTTCTAGTCAATTTTTATTGTTTTAAAATAAAACTAAGAAAATGAACCAAAAAAAGGTATTTTGTAGTAAAAGTTGTTTGAAATAAAAAAACAATAATACAGTTATCCAATTTGTTTTTAATTTTTTAGTAAAATCAAATATAAATTTAGCTCTTCGTACCATTTTGCTTGTTATTTTTATAGTAAAAATAAATTAACTTTAAGTTGATTTTACAGTATGTGATAGTGAATTATTGATGGTCAAAAACAAATAAAAAAAATTGTTAAATGAAAATGCGAAAACAGAATTTTATTCGTTAAAGGAATTAAAAATGCTAAAATCCCAAACGTATTTTACAAATTGTGAAAAACAATCTGTTGGAGGCATGTCCCTATCCGGATTTCATTCTTGCCCAAGGAACTCGTCAGGGGACGATGTTTTTAGAACTTCTGGAAATATTTGTTAAGTTAAATTACAAACTCAATGAGAATTTCTTGTTCTCGTCTAGGAGCGTTATTAAACATTCAAAATATCAAAGAAAAAACAAAAACTACAACAAAGAATTTGCCACAATTTGCTTTGTCATCTTCCAATATACTACTCTGTTGTTTTGACAGATCTAGCAATGTACATAGTTTTAAATTGTATTCTTAGTTATAATTTGTGTGCAGTTTTCTTATACCGTTTAAATGTGATCCAAGTGATTTCTAGAATTTGAAGCTGATACGAAAATGGTTGTATAAAAGTTAAACACATTTTAATATTGTTCTGTAGGTAGCTATTAAGAACTTTATTTTGAAATTTGTCGATCTTAATTCCTACAAATAAGTGTCTTGCTAATACAGAATGACTGACTGTCTTCTAATCTGCCCCTCTATTTTTAGTATACTTGCCCAATTCTGATTTCTTCAGTAACATTTTTTTGTTTGATTGATACGATTTGAATGATACAGCGCAAACAGTGGAAGTAAAAGGAAGATATGAATTCATTCATAATAAGTAACATTAAATAAGAAAAATATCAGTAAGGACGCATGGTTGAATTTATGAACTACACCAGATGGAAGCATTATACGTAAGAGAAACTCGTACTCCTGTCAACTTAAATGAATTTATATGTGGATGAGTTTAGGGAATATATTTTTCACAAAAAAAGAAAACGGTTAAAATATTTTACAACTTCAAAAAATTTTAACTTGCAATATCAGCCAAAAAAAATGTTTGTTAGTGAAAAGATTAAAAATTTTTTTTTGTTAATCTGAAGTAAACACCAATATCGATCGAGCTGTATTAAATTCATTCAATATATTTGATACAAAAAATATTATTGTGCCAACAGCATTTCGTTGTGCTGACAAATTCCTTTAGTCTCATCGGGGTGTTAAATCGTAATGACATTATATGCCAGAGTCAGTGAACGATCCTAACTACAGCTTCATATAGGAGTATCACCAGCAGCAACAGAAGTTATATGTATTATGATTTGGGTTTATTGAGCACACTCAGAAAATGTTGTCACTTTTTGATTTGATGATGAATTTTTTTTTTGCTAATAATGCTGTAATGGTTAACATAATTAATTTTGTAAACAGACATTATTTTACATTAAACAAACATATTTAATTTTGTGATTTTGTGTAGATTCTTGGTTTGAAGAATTTCTTTTGTTCAGGAAACCTGACAGATTTTACTTTTTCAAAAGATAAAGCTACATTCACAATGATGGAGTACTCCACTCTACAGAGTGGATTTTGTTCCTTTCTTTTTCGTACTTACATATTTTTTGTATCATGCCATCTCTATCTTAGTACACTCCACTCTGCAGAGTGGTGTACTCCATCACTGTGAATGTAGCTTAATGCTCAAAATTTTATTATAATGAGCTTTTTGTTACAGAATTAATATGAAACCATTAACAATTTCTTGCGATTAAACAAATGTTTTGAGGTATTTTACTGAAAAATTAATATTTAGGGCCAGTTTCCTTGTCAGAACTTAGATCGATTTAAGAAATCATCTTAAGTGAACTTCTTAAATGATTTTTTAAATTTAATTGTCTTAGGATCTCAACCGTAAGTAACCCGGTGTCTTCAAATGCAATAAATTATATGATATGAAATGTCAAAACCATTTCAGTGAAACGTCAAATTGATATTAAGTGCAAAGTGGTACAAAACACTTGATCATTTCATAGATAAAAAATATCATAGATTTTTCTTCGAAAAACACAAAATTTTATCAAACATTAATTTTTATCTACAAATAATAAAAAATTAAACACTTTCCCTTTCTTTTTTTCCCAAATTTTCTGTTGTTTTTTTATTATAAAGTTAAAATTATATTAAATTGACATTTCATGGAAGGCATCATTAGAAGAGCCGCTTGCATGTCAGCGATATCATGATATTGCAATAAAATTGAAATTGAGTGTCTTTACTTGAGATGAAATCATTTTGACAATTGCTTGATATCATTTTATGCATGTGAAGACACTAGGTTATGCTCAGTAACACCTTGATCTAGGAATGTCACTTAAGTATTTTTTTTTATTTAAGTGTGTTCTATAATATTGGCCATCAGATTTTTTTTTTAAATGATAATTTTAAAATTCTAAAACTTTTCCGAAGAAACTCCTTACTACCGTAGAAAAATTTTGCATTAAAAAAATGCTAATTCTAAGACATTAAAAAATATCAGATTTGCAGTAATTTTTCATAAAAAAAATCATACATAGTATAAGCAAAAATTAACCCATATAAATTATTTTTAGTGTTTTTTCGCATTATTTCAAAGGAATTGTAGACAGATTGAATATCATTGCATATTTTATAGTGCACTGATAGAATTTTGTGCATAGTATTAATGAATTTGTTCATTAATCCAATGATTTTTTTCATTGAAAAGTCCCCAAAGAACGCGTTCATTAGATCAATGAAACGTATTCATTAAATGAAAACTAATTGAAAAAAAAAATATATTTTTTTGCGTTACTTTTTTTATTTATTTTTATTTTATTAATTTTTATTTGTACATATATTTCTTTTTCGTTTTTATAACGTTTTTGACATCTCCCTGAAGTCGACTTGAATCCGCAATCACCAGAATGTAAACATTATCGCGTTACCGATTGATCTGAATAGCCAAAACAAAATGATGTCATTATTTGGACTTTTATATTTAAATAATTTCAGTTTGCAACCCTAGCGTTCATTACTGGAACATATATCTATTTTAGTAATTAGCAAATTCAAAACCCTTATAAAAATTATAGCATATCTTACGGGTTATATGAAAATATATAATGAAAAAATTCATTAAATTAATGAATTTTTCATTAACTCAATGAAAATTTTTCATTAAATCAGTGAATTCAGATTAATGAAATCGATTCATTAATAGTATGAACGAAAATTCTATCAGTGTGTTTTAAATTTTTTTATTTGGAAATAACTGGCGTTTATAAAAACTTTTAGTTTTTGATTTCAAATTTATATTTAATTTTATAGTATATTAAGACTGGGCAAAAACTAGTAGTTTTTGGCCATTTTTAGTTTTTGAGCCGAAAACTACAAAATTACTTTAGTTTTCCCATACAATTTTCATACAAACTGAAAACCTCATTCTACCTGGTTTTTGCCAAAAACCAAGTAAAAATATCTGAAATGTGCATTTTTGATACACCCGGTATCATTTATAGTTAACTTTTGATGCACCCTGTTACAACGAATATAGAAGTAAAGCAAGTGTCAAAAAAATATTTTTTAGTTTTTTAAGAATATTTCTATTTTATTTTGAAATTGTGTGTTGTTATTAATAGGGAATTTAGACAGAGCAAAAACCAGGTGATTTTTGTACAAAACTAAATAAAAAAAGCCAATTCATTTACACTGAATTTTTAGTTTTTGTTTGTCACATCACTTTTTTATTTAACACTTTTCTTTATGTTTTTATGGTGAAATTAAATTGAAAAATTTATTAACACATTTCAAACTGTATAACAACACACAATTTTAAACTAAAACTGAAATATTTAAAAAAAAATAAAAAATATATTTTTGACACTTGCTTTAATTCTGTATTCGTTGTAACAGGGTGTATCGAAAATTAGTTATGTAAGAAATCGGGTGTATCAAAAATACAAATTTCAGATATTTTTACGTGGTTTTTGGCAAAAACCATGTAGAATCTGGTTTTCAGTTTGTATGAAAATTGTATGGAAAAACTAAATTAATTTTATAGTTTTCGGCTCTAAACCTAAAAATTACCAAAAACTACTAGTTTTTGCTCAGTCTAAATATACTATAATTTTTAAATGCATTAATAATTTTTTTTCATTAGTTTAACAATAAAAACAGAAAGAAAAATGTGTAATAAAAAAGTGGTGTGACAAAGAAAAACTAAATAACCAGTGTAAATGACTTGGTTTTTGTAATTTAGTTTTGTACAAAAACCAGCTGGTTTTTGCTTAGTCTAAATTCAGTATTACAATTAAATACAAGTAGTTTTCAGAAACTATTAGTTTTTGATTAAGTGGAAATGTAGAATTAAAAATATGTTAATTTTAATTTAATACACAATGATGGAATTCACAGTATAAATGCTCTATAGAATGATTTTGTCAAATATAGAAAATTGTCAAATTTACGCAAAATGATAAATTACTACATTAAAGAAATTAAATATGCTAAAATCCCAAAACGTATTTAAAAAATTGTGAAAAATAATCTGCTAAAGGCATGCCCCTATCCGGATTTCATTTTTGCCTAAGGAAATCGTCAGGGGACGACGTTTTCAGAATTTCTAGAAATATTAGTTAAGTTAAATTACAAACTCAATGAGAATTTCTTGTTCTCGTCTAGGAGCGTTATTAAACATTTAAAATATCAAAGAAAAACAAGAACAACAACAAAAAATTTTGCACAATTTGCTTTGTCATCTTCCAGTAAATCTGCATGATATTAAAGATGTTTTTTTTTTTTTAATTTTTTTTTTTTTTTTTTTTTTTTTTTTTGTATACAACCAATAAAGTTTCACTGGAACTCGGTCATTGAAACTCTTCATTGAATTATTGGAATTTTTCAATGAAAAAGTTTCATAAAATATTTGAAGCCTTTTCATCAATTTATTCATTTATTTTGATAAGAAAACTTCATTAGTTTAATGAAAAATTTCATTAAAATGATGTTTTGAGTGTTTTGTACGGAGTTACCTCGGTCGACTTCTACGTTTTGTAATAGAAAAGTCTACCTACCTTAACTTCTTCCTTCAAAACTCATTACCGGATAATAATAGAAGCTTTTATTGAGATTTGGATATATGGCGACTTTCGCCGCAGAGCTCTATCACATATCCGAATGTTATTAAGATCGGAAGGAACCTAACGGGATAATTTCCTCGTTAGTTTCTTATTATTTTTTTTTTTTAATTTCACGGTTTTGTTTTCAAAATTTTCGTAATGGAAATCTTTAAAATTTTAAGACATTCCTCTTTGCATTTATTTTTGACACTGGAAAATTTTTTATATTCTAACGGTGGGTCTCATACTTCAGGTTTAAACTTTAGTTAATAGTTAACCCAAAAATTTGTTGTTGTTTTCTGTACTGAAAATTGTAGGAATTGGAGTAATTTTTCTTATAAAAGAATTATATTCTGAGAATTTTTCTAATATCAAAATCTCCATTGTCTTTCCTGTGAAAACACTATTTTATTTTTAAATGATTTTTACACGTATTAATTTTGCGAATTTAGAGATATTTTCTTTTAAAAAGAATTCGGATTCTGTACTGCGATTTCTTAACTTATTTATGACAAAATTCAATAGTTAACGAAAAAATTCAATATAGAAAAATATATCGTTAACTCCCCCCCCCCCCCCCCCAACCTTGAGCAAATCCTGGATCCGCGCCTGATCAATACTTATGTGGGAGGTATGAAATAATGAGTTACCGAAATAGAGATATATCACTACTTCTTTGGAGGCTTTAGACTAATATATTACTGATATTGTGTTATATAATATCTTATTAATATGGGTAAAAATAATAACTTATTGGTAGTGCATTATATAACTACTTATTATGCGAAAATACGACTTAATAAAAATGTATAATCTAATTACATTGCTCTGATCGGTGTGCTTTTAAACAAAGTCATTACTGGTAACGTCATATTTTATTCCCTTTATGTAACCAATAAAATATGTACTAACATGTAACGTCTTATTTCACTCCATACAATTATGTACTTATTTTAGCTAACTAGTGAATTTAATATTACCAGTAACAACTTATTTCATTACTTCCTTCGTAATGACTTATTTTAGCCTATACCGATACGAGTTAGGCAACCATTTACCATTGTTATGCGATCAAAGTGTAAGTAGTTAAAATTTTTGGTATCTTATTCCATTTCCCTTTACCTGGTAATAGAAAGTTTGGCTGGGTAGTTCTAAAATTGGAGTAAGAAATATCTGCTCTTACTTAATAAGATCGTTAAGTTGACCGAAATTATAAAATTTTGACATTTAAACTTAACATTGCTCCTAATCTGACATAATAGAAAATTTCTGGGACCAAATTAATTTCATGCGTGCTAATATCGATATAATCCATCTCTTTTCATTTCTGTAACTAAAATACATATGAAGATTAAACTAGAACCCCACAATAGCCGGGACTGTATATGTTATTTATTCATATTTCGCCCCTGTTTATGTATTACGAAAATGTTCTAAACGGAAGCAAAGTAACGAAAATTTGTTTTTGTTTCCCATATATTTTTGGCGAAAGTAATTGTCAATTGCTATCGTTTTGAGTATTTTCGTAATAGATAAACACATAGTTCATTTGATATTTCGTAGGACATTCCCAATATCTTCAGGGGTTGACAAATAAATGTTTAAATTTACCAACAATTTATGCAAAACTTTTTTGAGTGTACAAGTATTTTTAGCAAGAATTAGCATTCAACTCAAACATTTGTGTTGTACTATACCAGTCTTTTTTTTTGCTGGTGGAGTAGTTAAGTTACACAAGATTTGTCATATGTGAAATTCGGCAGCACAACGGACAACAGACTATTTATTATTTTAAAGTCAGTTTTATAGTCACAACTAAGATCGATTTTGTTCTTAAATATTTCTTAATTAACTTAAGATATAGTTAAGAAAAAATCGATTTTATTTCTGACTATAAAACTGGCATTAGACTGACAAGAACTATGGGTTGGTGGGTTTCTTCCTATTGGGATGAAATGTTAATGTTATAGAGGAGAAAAAATAAGCGGCTCGTATTTTTGGATTTCATATTTAGGATTTCAAATATGGGGTTAAGAATGACCTACACTCAGAGAATTATGTCAATAAAATTAACTGAAATTGCAGTTAAAAAAGTTTACACTGCATTTGTAGTTGAATTAACTAAAATTTCAGTTATTTTTGACTGTAAATGTAGTTAACATAACTGAAATATCAGTTAAATTTAAATGCAAATGCAGTGTACACTTTTTTAACTACAATTGTAGTTAATTTTACCGATATAATTAGTTTCATTTTTTAGTCAAAACTCAAAAAAAGTGTGAAAAATTTTTTTGGTTACATCCACGATATATGCAAGATGTTTATATTGTTCTCAGTGTTGCCACTTTTTGGATAATTATTCAAAAACGGGACTGTTTACACATTCGTTGGATAATTTTTGAATAATGACATTTTTGTGTAGTTTTTGTGTAATTTCACTTTTTACAGAGATTTCCGCAAATTTTTAAAAGTTCGGTAAATTTTTGAAAGTTAATAAAAATTAGTCGATATAGATGAAACGAGATTGTCTGTGAACCATTTACCACAAATCTCCAGTTACTGGTGAATGATTTTATAAATTTTTTCAACGCTAAACTGAGTTTAGAAGAAATCAAAAATGGTGCTATGTATTTTTTTTTTTTTTTGTTTTGTTTAAATCTCCGTCTTTTGTGATTGTTGCTTTCTAATCTCTTAAAATTTTTTGGCTGTAGTTAACATGACACTGGGCTTTGACCAGACGAAAATTTTGTGAACGTAGCAGAGCAGAATCAAATGTTTTAGAATTCGGTAAATCCAACATGTTCCAGATTTCAACAGAATCGTATAAAATTTTTGAAAAAAATATCGGTTATTTTTTGTGAAATTGTGATATTTTTGTATTTATGGTTAAAATTTGAAGTGCAAGAGTGGAGAATAATTATATATTTATATTTTTGCATTCAACGCATCTGAATGAAGTACCCTTTCTGAAAAAACATAAATACTTTTTTCTGGAAGAAGCTTTTAATATGGATAAAATACCATTTTATTAATATTCAAATTTAAAAGCACGCCATTTTAAGCCTGAAAAAGATATTGCATTGAAATTCCCTTTAGTTAATAAAATAATTTGTTATATTTTTCGGCGAAATTGGCCTGGATTTCCTTTTGCAGAAGGCAAAAACTCAGACCAGGTTATTACAAAAATGCAAAATTTTAGTTTTAAAATGCAATTAACTTTTGCACATTGCAGATGAAAAAATGCTAAGTCTTTAAAAATCGGTTTATAAAAAAAAATTTTAACAAAATATTTTAAATTCTTCCCCACTGTGCTCATGAGAGTTTATTTTGAAAAAATGTTTGTATAATTTCATACGATTTTGGATAATTTAGACCTACAGCTGTGTAATTTTTCCTTTTACTGGTGGCAACCTGATTGTTCTATGTATTTCTTAAAGGTGAAGAAATTTCCTTTAATTTGATGTATTATATTATTCTGTCTGATTTATTTTAATTAATTGAAACATTTATGCGCATGGATTTTAAATCGGTCGTTCTTTATTATCGTCCAAAAAATTAGCATTTTTTTACAAACGTTTCAAAATTTCAAAAATGTATTTTTTATTTGAGTCATTTTCGACACATACAATAGGCGTGTTCGTTTACTTACTACAAGTTACTACTTTTACTACAGCTGGAAAAATGCTATACAAAAAGTAAACAAAACTTTCGAAATTCTTACTACTTTTACTACAATTGGAAAGTTTTGTTTACTTTTTGTATTGATTTTTTCCAGCTGTAGTAAAAGTAGTAACTTGTAGTAAGTAAACGAACACGCTTGTAGACTCAAAATGTATCAAAAATTTGGGCTAAGAATTAGGGATGTGCGATTAATCGATTAATCAAACAGTATTATTAATCAGAACTATGACAATCAGTTAATTAATTAATTTAAAATTTGATTAATCAGAATTATGATTAATCGAATAATTTCAATTTTGATTAATCAGAACTTGAATAATTTTAATTAATATTGAAAAAATCCTTAAAAATAAAAAATTACAGCAATTTTGTCTTTGTTGTGTGGCGATGCTATACTTATCTCCAAATAAAGAAAATCGGACAGACTATTCGCTCACTGGTCACACTTGACCAATGACCATTCTTAAGTTTCATGTATCTGTATTGTACTGGAGTTAAAAGGCGACTTCAACGGAGCAAAACAAGATATTATTAAATTATTTACAAATTTGATTAATCAAAATCATATTTAATCAATTAATCATTATTTTGAATAATCGAAATAACTGATTAATCGATTAATCATATTTTTGATTAATCAAAATTGTTGAATAATCGATTAATTGATTAATCAGAATTTTGTTTAATCAGGAAGTGTGATTAATCGATTAATCGCACATCCCTACTAAGAATACAAAGGCTACACTATACCGATTCGCTTACAAAACCTATTACTGGTAAATAACGGCCATTTAAAAATATTACCCCCAATTACATCATATTAAATTAAGGTGTTATTAACATGATGCCATTAAAGTTAAAATCTGCGGCATTTACCAGGGATTCAAGGGGGTCAAGGGAAATTATTTCCAAATGCCAACCTCACCCACAGTCCACCTTGGACATGGTGTCCCCTGTTAACGCTGACGAGGCTCTGACGACCGAGTATGGGCGGTATAACCCGGTTCCCACGGCAATCGGACTATGTGCCGGAACGATTCTGATGTATTCGAATCTTCGAATTTATCCGAGCAAGGATTACCACTCCGGCTTTAAATGAGAATTATTAACTACAAATTCTCATTTTAAAGCCGTTACAACAACAACAACCAGGGATTGGTTTTGAAAGCGAATGGTTATAGGGTACTCTTTAGTTAATATTTAGGTAATATAAGGCGGAGGTCATTACTGATAATATATGAACTGGTAATATCCTATTACCAAGGTTTTCCTGGGAATGATTTAAAATTTAGTTTGCTTGGTATTAGATTAGAAAAGAAGGCACTACGCACCGAGACCAATATATATCTTTTGTTCTGCATAGAGTTCCCTAAAGATTCACGCTACCAATAAAGCCAATAATCCTATTAGGAAAATTTTCCTAAATGTCAGAAGATGACAAGAAACAGTTACGCAGAAACCTGAGTTTCCTGCCATACAGCCTCGGACTCCCTTACACATACAACAATGATAAATATCTCCGCCTGATGAAGGGATATTTTCCCATTGGCAGAGCACGTTGGAAGCCGGGACCAAAGACACCTGCCCCGTGTCCCCATTTCCTGTTTTGAGCCATCAGTGAACCATATCTGAGCCCCCTCCTCCACATGCCCCTGTCAAATAACATAATCTCAAAATGCTTGACGAAAATCTGGTCCGGGATCATCCTATCCGCTACTCTTAAGATAAAGATGCCGGCGATCCTTCTGTGACAGCCTCCATGACGGAAATATACAGTGTTGGAATGCCCAACATGGCCCCAATGGTATCCGTCAGGCACATACACACAAGCCGATAGAGCCTCTTCAGATTGCTCAACCTTTGGCTACCAACCTTTGGCCAACATTCTAGACTGTAAGTGGTCTTAGACCACATGTTTTCCCAAAGAGCCTCTGACAGGCATAATGTGCCCTGGTGGCCTTCTTGGACACATAGTCGAGATGATTATTCCAGGTAAATGATTTATCAAGAGTCTCCCCCAGGTACTTCACATTGTCCGAAAAGCCTATCGTTTCACCTCCAACAACAGACCCGGACAGGTTAACCCTCCTCCTCCTGGTGAACGGTATCAGGATCGCCTTCGTCGGGTTGATAGTCAACCCTTTTTCCCGACACCATGGGTGAGTAAACTTTAGAGCCTCCGGCATATGATCAGAGATGGTCCTGTCATCCCAGCCAATAAAGGAGATTACTAGATCATCGGCATAGCCATAGGTCGTGAAGCCCAAGTCGTTCAGACCTTCAAGCAACTCATTAATGACCAATATCCATAGCAATGACGACAGCACATCGCCCTAAGCACATACTCTGGTCGCATTTACGGTCTTACAAGTAGCCCCTATGCCGAATGTGATTTTCCTAGAATTGAGCATCTCCAAGGTCCAATTGATTATCATTGGAGAGATGCCCTTTCTTACCATAGATAACATAATCGCAACGTAGGACGTATTGTCAAAAGCGCCCTGTATATAAATAAAAGCACAAAGGGCAGTGTTATTGCATCCAGTGCCTTCTCTATCAACGTGACAACATGATGGTAATCTCGGTAGACTTACTCCGTTGATGCGCAAACTGAAGCTCGTGTATCGGTCTGAGGTAAGTGTCCCTAATATAGTGGTCCAAGACTTTCTCCATTGTCTTAGGGAGAAACGAGCTGAGGCTAGGTGGCTTGTACGATCTAGTCAGCTGTTCGGATTTCCCCTGCTTTTCGAATAAAGACCAATTTAACCCCTCTTCAGGGTGTCGGTACATGACCCAACAAAAGACTGGATTGCTTGGTATATGTGAATAATAAATAATCATACGCCTTGGTGGATTTCCCTTTTTTGAAATGTAGTATATTGTTTAACGCAATTTCTTTAAAACAGACCTTGTTTTCTAACTAAAAATAGTGCAGTTGCTACAGGGTCTTTAAATAATCACCTTAAATTCGAGGTACACAAATATAGGTACATTTTAAAGATTTTTATCTTAAAGCTTAAATTTTTCCTACAAAAAAGTGTATTTCAAATAATTCCTTAAAGTATATGTGGAAAACGTGTACAAAACATACACACATATAAATAAATATCATCATAGTTAATCGTGTTACGAAATTATATGGTGACAGTAATTTAAGTTTACGTATGAATGGGCAATTTTGGCTAAAACATTCACACACACATAGGCAGGTAGACAGGCAGACATTCATATAATCACCTCGCAAAGAAAGTTCAATTTGTACGTGTGTAATATTATAACGAAGGTGTAAAATATCCTTAAGATACAAGCAAGTACTACTTCTAACTTGTTAAGAGGAAAATGACATCAATATCATATTGTAACTAAATACGTAAAGAGAAAATAAGAAAACATCAAAAAAATAATCCCAGCAATTATTTTGATAACAAAGAAGTGCTTTATAAGCTAGTTTTTACAAATGGAAATAATTAAATTTTTTTAATCCAAAGTTTAAGTTATTTCTACAGAACCTAATATTAAAGCTTTAAATTCTAGTTTCCAATGATGAAAAGCGTAGCTTTTTTTAATTTTCCAAAATTTTTTTCAAAAAACGTTTTTGGGTTATATTATAATTTAAAGGAAAAACTGAACATAAATTGGAATGAAAAACTATTGTTTACTTTAAGAGATTTATTTACGCCTTCTTCAAAAAGGCGTAATATGAAAGAAGAACACAATAAAAATAACACAAAAAGAAACAAACGCCCTAATTTATTTCTTTTTTTATATAACTACATATTTTATTATTAACCATCTCATAATGGCGCTTAAATTCACTTCCTTTCTACAAAGAATAAAAATGGAATAGTGGGATACGACACGTTAACTAAACAAACATCTGTGAAGAAAAAAAATTCATACAGATACAGGTTGCTCAACCAAATAAAAGGAGGAATGAACAGAACAAAAAAAAAACTGTGGCAAACGAACAACAGTAATTATAATAATAATCATTTCATAATCATTTCATATTTTTTTTTTTGCAATGAACAGAACAAATAACACTACTACGTCAGCACCCCTCCTTCCCTGCTGTCTGCTTACCATCCCACTAGTTAAGTTTACCTTAAATTTTTGTCACACAGAAGAAGGGTAGATGCTAAAAAGTCTCCACAGGCGAGTTAGCAGCAGTCAAATTGTATATTCGAAAAGAAATAAACTGGTGTTGTTTGTGTTTGTTAACAAGCAAAATTTCTATGTTGGCTACAAATGTATCATCATCATACATTGTCAGCACACATATGCCCACATACAAAAAAAATCTAAACACTTAGAGAAAACACTAGGTCAAATTTCTGAAACTGAGCATATATTGTATGGCTTGTATTCAAAAAAATGTTTTGAATTTTATTACAGTTTAATAAAACAAATTAACATGCAAAACAACAACAAAAATCGTTCAATTAGCCTCTAATAAGACAAAAACTTTTTCTATGAATAACCATGTATATAGAAAAACTTATAGATTAAAGTATTCATAAACGCATTATAAATTCAAAGAAGTTTACAAAACGAAAATTTTTCATATAAAATTTGTTCAATAAACTTCCTATAACAATAGGCGATTAACCGGTCAAATCTGTTATAATAAGTATTATTGCATCATGAAAAGATCGGCAATTTACAACTGTACTCAAGGATTTACCAATAGGCTCTAAAAAAGCTCGACAAATAAACCTTCAAATTGATAAAAATTAAACAAAACCACACACCCTGAAACCTGAGTATATTCCACTAAAAGCCTTTGGCGCATGAACCAAAATCTGATTTTAGAATTAAGTGTAGGCCCACAATAAGAGCGCAGAGGCTAGCGATTTACGCTCTGAGAAAAAATACACCCGAAATAACGACGTACAACGACAGCGACATAATTGATCATGTGTTATATATAACAAGGAGACTTTATGCCACTCATATGTCTCTTAGTTTACTGCAAACATAATATACAATGCTAAACGATGAACTAACGAGCTACTAATAATGTTCAATATCTCAGTTGAATAAAGAAAACAAAATTTTAATAATTAAAAAAAAATTATTTTTTTTTGCAAAAAAAATAGAAAAAGAATCAGAAGAGCAATTGATTGCCTTTGTTAGTTATACTCTTGATATTACAAAATGTAGTGAAAACCAGCAAAAATAACAATAGAGTTGACAACATTGGTGAGCAGTGTTGCCATTTCAGTGCTTTTCGGGTATTTTTTGGTGCTTTTTTCATTCTTGTACCCGGTGATTTTTTACAAATATCCGTTTAAAAAAAGCGGGTATTTACAGTGCTTTTTCAGGTTTCCGGCAGTGCTTTTAGTGCTTTTTGTACAGTTCATATTTTTGGTATTTGTTCTCGTTTTTTAATATTTTTCTTCAATTTGGTGTCAAAGTTACAAAAATAATACGAACTAAATAAAAAATAAATTTTTTCATAATGTTTGTAGTACAATTTTAAGTAGCAACTTCGATATATTTAAACTTCAAAATTTTTAGATATTAGTTTGGTGCTTTTTTACCCCTTTTTCGGTTATTTTTGAACTTTTTTTACACGATTTTACAAAGCTAAAATGTGTTTTTAAATTCTTGACTTAAATTTTTCAAAAAATTTATATCGGGCTTTATTACCCCATTTTTGGTAAATTTTTACCCTTTTTACCCGTTTTCACAATGCTCACGGCGCTTTTCTGCCTTCAAAAGTTGGCAACACTGTTGGTGAGAGTATGAGAGAGAAAAAATGAGAGAATAACAAAAAGCGGCATTAAAATAAAATAGATTCTATCTCACAACAGCTACGCCCAGCGATTTTTAAATGTCAAATTGTATGGAAAAAATCGCTGCTCTCATGTTCTGGGCCTACACTAATCCCTCATATCAAGCAGCTACACTCAATAAAAGTCAGTAAAGTCAGCAAAAAATGTTGCTGTGTCAACAAATTTTTAGTCAGGAGCGTGCTTCCAAAAAAGTTGGTAGTTTCAGCAAAAGGTAGTTTTACCAAAAAAATAGTAATCTCAGAAAAAGTTTTGCTAACACTTAGTCGATTGCAAATGAAAAAAATCCTTGCTAAAATCACTAAACTTTTTGCTGAATATTAGTAGACTGAAAAAAAATCAAGAAATTTGTAGAGAAATTTTACTTTAGTTAATTTATTTGCTGAAAATTTAAATATAGAAATTGTGTAGAATTGTATTTTTTTAATTATCATTTCCATTGTCTGTGCTACATCCAGACAAGCTGCGACATCTACATATTGTCCAACTGGTTGTCGTCCACGCTATAAGTACGATTATCAGCCAATTTTTGTAGCAAAATAAATTAGTTAAACATTAGCTCAAAATTAGTTAAGTGCTAAAAAAATATAACTAAAGCTTTTGCTGAAACGGAATTTCAGAAAAAAAAATGCTGAAAACTAGTACACTTGATATACAAGATGTTTTACTAATTTTTCTACTAACTTATTCTTTTGAGTGTATTAAAGTACTACACTAAGAGAAATAAATCTGTAAAAATATCAGAAAAAACTACTAAAAAATAGTTAGTTCTTGTCCATTAGTCCCCCACTTCGCCTGGCAAGTATACATACAAAAAACTTTAACACACTCACAAAATAAATACAGTCACTTTTTGTTAGCTGTTTCTGAAGTTTTTCCGTCGAGTTGTTTTTAAAAATAATAACAGTTGTTCGTAGAAGAAAAATAATTTTTAACTTTTTTCACAAGTTATTTAAAAATTTAACTAAAAGAAAATACGGATATTTCGTAACAGTCAAACTTTCTGGTCAATTTTTATTGTTTTAAAGTAAAACTAAAAAAATGAACCAAAAAAAGGTATTTTGTATTTTTTGAAATAAAAAAACAACAATACAATTATTTGAAATATTTTTATTTTAAATTTTTTAGTAAAATCAAATATAAATTTAGTTCTTCGCACCATTTTGCTTGTTATTTTTATAGTAAAAATAAATTAACTTTAAGTTGATTTTACAATCTCTGATAGCCGATTATTAATGGTCAAAGACAAATAAAAAAATTGTTGAATTAAATGAAAATGCCAGTAGACCGGTTTTTAACTGAATTTTATTAATTTTAAATTGTATTTTTAGTTAATTTTACCTTCAAAATAATTTGTGTGCAGTTATTATATGAAAATTGTTTGTGAAGTAATAAGTACTTAATGTTATGACAGTTATTTAAGAAAACAACAAATGAAAAGTACTGTAATTTCGTAACAGTTGTTTACAGCAGTTAATTTTAATATCATAATAACCAACTACCAAAACAGTTATTTAATAGTAAACAGTTATATTGCTAGTTATTTGTAAAATAAAAACTTTCACTGATTTTTTTAAAATTTTCGTTTAGTTTATTTTTTTGTATATTGAATGATATATTCGTAGTTTTCAAATAAAAATAAGAAAATTGTATTGTATCTCCAATGCATAAAAAAGTAATAACTGGAGAACGGTTTGGAATTTTTACTCCAAATTTCAAGAACGATGAAGTAGTTTCACTTTTTTCTGTAATCAAAAGGAAAAATAGATTCTTTTTATTAAAAAAACATTTAAAAAAATTAACTGTGATAAAGTAGTAGTTTTTACCCATTGTGTCAGTTGTTTTATAATTATTCAATTAAAAATTTGTCCGTGAGTTTTATGACATTGTTAGTTATTTTAAATGTAATTGGTTACTATTTTCAACAGTTAAAAATAACTACATTTTTAGTTATTTTAAAGGTAAAAGGTATCACCTTTTCAATGCATATACTTTTTTCAACTATCATTTTCAGTTGATTCTACCGACAAAATTTTTCTAGTGTATAATAAAAGTTAACACGGATTCTTCATCATTAATGGCGCCATTTCTGGGAGAGAATGAGAGAGGCGATAATATTTTTTTTTTAAATAATACATACTAATATTTTGCAAAAATATAGAAGACAGAAGATTTCTTAGATAATACTAGAGGGTCCAAAGCTGTAAGCGAAAACCGGTTAACCAGGTTTTTAATTTCACAAAACCGACCGGTTACGAATACTTTATAAATTCAAATAAACCGAAAACCGGTTAATATTTGTCGGTTAATCGGCTTTTTAAAACATGGTTTTAATAAACTTTTTGTAAACTTATCTTTTGAAAATTCAATATTTCAATAAAATGTTTGTTCTTATATAATTATATCAAAAGATATTTAATTATATAAAATCATATTAAACAGATGCACGATTTCCCGGATCAAATCATATATGGGTTCATATAATTATGTCTAAAAATATATTATTAGATCAGAAAAATTATGGATCTGGTTAATATGATTTTATATAACTAAATATATTTTGATATAATCATACACAATTATACTTGGTGTTATATATGACAATACTCAATGATATATAAATCTATAAAATCATAAATGGTTATATAAAATATATTTTTACTCCGGACGTTAAATCATAGATAAGATTCTAGCGTCTTTTACCGGTAAAAAGAGAAAATTGTGGTGATGCTATACCCCTGATCAAAAAAGTGGTGTGGTATATAAGAATCTCATATAATACAGTTTATCAACATATTTTTGTAAGTGTACCTTCACCAATCATAGAGCACAAAAGTACAAGAAAATATTTATCAAAGACCAGCATAGTTTGCTCTTCTTGCTGTGTACCATTCATATTTTTTTAACAGTTGCGAAAAAATTTGGTTTACTTTTATATAAAAACAAACATCTAGAATGTATCTTTTTGTTTTGTTCGTCGTTTTTTTTGTTTGACAGACACGACAGATGTGTTTCCCATTCAACTTTTAATATGTGGCCAATCTAACAGTAATTGGTTTGTTATTGCATTGCCGCGGTCTAGTAAACATATCTACAATTCTAACTCATCCAGCCAACCATCTAACCAAACAAACAGCCAACAATCCATATTCATTCAAGACTTGAAGACCCAAAAATATGATGTTGAAGGGCAAAAAGTTATTTGTAGCGTTCAGTCTCTTTGGTGTGCTCTGTGAAAACTCAACCCCTGCTGAACAATGAATGCAAAAAGCCTCAGGAGACGTTTTCTTGTTTACTAGGAATGAAAAATAAAACATGCTGCATATACAAATATAATGAACCCTTAACTTTGCCAAGTTTATATAAATTTTTATTTTATATTTTTAATGTTATTACATTTACTCCTTCCTGCCTTAAGTTCTTACTATCAAACATAAGCCTGTTTTTGGCCGCCCTCCTGCTGAGGTAACAACATCGATTAGGGTTTTCTTTATGGGTACTTGTATTATTGTTGGTAAATTTATGAAAAATGTTGTTCACACTTTCTAAAAACATTTTTTATTTTTTTCATTCACAATTGGTTTTGGTTGGTATGACACAAAAACTGACTACAATACGAGTATAAGTACTGTTATAAACTTCCCCTTTTGTATCTGTGGGACGTAGAATAAATATTATAATTGTGTTATATGCCAGGATGCTTTCGATATCCAACAAGTTATTATAATAAATATGTAAATGAATAAGTGAGTTTTGTTTCAATTCGTTTCGCTTAATATTGGATACATAGTATCCACATATTTTATACAAATCGGGGATCAGTTAAGGGCAGATTTAGTGTGGAATATCTGTCACCTTGCTAAAAGGTGATTCTCAAAATATATCTATTACAAAAATTGTATTTTTAATTGAGATAAGTATTCTTTGGAAATACGATAAATTCATTGTATGAACGAAGTTAATATATCCTTCCTTCAGGACCGTATTTCTTGGTAACAATCTTTCACTTGATGATTATAATATGATTGATAAAGTAACTAACGAAAAGCACCTTACTTCACCTAAAATAATACGTCAGTAAAAAACCTGGACGAAAATGGCCCATTTTGGAAAAAAGTGTATTATTTTTAAAAATTACCAAAATTCGAAATTTCGAAAAAAAAACTATTTTTTATTCCATTTATTCATTTAATATAGTCAAAATGATTCAGACATGGAAATTTGACATCATCGGATATCATTAACCCACTTTAGCCTGGAGTCCAAAATGACCCACGAATTTGATAAAAATGCAAAAACGTGTTTTTTTAAATTAATTTTAAAGATTTTTTAAAATGCCTAATTTGGAGATGTCGATTGCTATTTGTACCACATAATAGTTGATATTAAAGAAAAAAAATAAATTGGAAAAATGATAATTATAGTTTGTATTTGGAGCGACTGCTTTCCAGGACATTTTACAAAAATTGCTTATTTTGTCAAAAATTTAACAAAATTTTAAAGTTTTCATCAAATTTTACACAGTTTTCGGAGAATATCACTTAAATTTGGTTAGACTATAATTATCTTTACATTTGTTTAAAAAATATTTAACCCTTAATGGCCTGGGGTCAGAAAAGACCCATGAAACTTAATTAATAAAAAAAATCTCAACTGGATAAAAATAATTATTTTATGTTACGTGATCCATATGGGGTTAATTTTTGTACTTTTGGCCAAACTAGGAAATTTACAGAATAATATTTTTCAGATTTTTATTAAATTGGATATGCGATAAAAAAATGTCCACTTGATAAAAATAATTATTTTATGTAACATGATCCATATAGGGTTAATTTTTACACTTTTGCCAAAAACGAGCCACTAGGAAATTTACAGAATAACATCTTTCATAACACTGCATGACACTCAAAAAATTAATGGAGATCTGACCATCAGTTCTATATATTTCGGACATGCGGATTACAATGGCGTACTTTATTATTCGATCAATGGTACAGATTTTTCGCTAAATGTCTTTAAAGATACTAAAGTGTCTTTAGTACGATACTAACCTTAGTAGAAAATGTATTTATTGCCATAACTTTTGCAAATGGAAACTATTTTCTTGAAATTTTGCAACATCAGTTTTTAGAGGTGACCCCATATTATACTAAAAGTTGGACTTTGAGAACATCTTGCCATATAAAATTTTTTAAAAGTCGCGATTTTAACGTATAGGCCGCTATAGACGAATACATTTTTTTGTTGAAATATTTTCCTTTTAATTGCTTCTTTACTAAGCCGATTTTGCTTTCAGCGCTTCAATTGGCTAAAACCTTAAAAAACCGTAAAATTCCATCTAAAACGCGGACAGTGGTTTTAATATCAAGTTTTATGCATCAAATTTTAAGCCTAAATATGAATACAGGTCCTGTGACTATATTTCACCACAAAAAATTTATTTTGATTGCATTTCAAAATTTTTGTATATAAAAACTAAATGGAAAATCGCCAAACTTTAAAGACATTTAGCGAAAAATCTGTACCATTGTTCGAAAAATAAAGTACGCCATTGTAATCAGTAGGGCAAGGAATTTCATGCAAATGCATATTTTTTCTCGATAGTCCGAAACTAATATGGACTAAATATTTATCCGAATCATCAAATTTAGAACAAAATGGCATTGATTTGTAGTTGCATATTTTTGCATATTTTGTCATAAGTGCATGTTTTTGCATATTTTGCCTTTAAATGCATATTTGGTGCCTTTTTAATGCATATTTTGTGCTTTTAAATGCATATTTGTGCATATTTTTCATTTTCATCAGGAGCACTTTTTATTTTGTAAAAAATATAAAAAATTGATACATTTTCATATTTTGATTCAATTAAAATAAACATTCTTAAAACCTTATTGACCTATAGAAAATCTTCGAGTTCTGTCTGTTTGCAAAATAACTAACTTAAATACATTTATAAATTTTAGAGTGCATTATTTTTGCAAAAGTAATAGTTTTTAGTGCATATTTCTTATATTTTTAATGAATATTTTTCTTTTTTAACCGCATATTTTAGGAGCATAATTTCTATTTTTAAGTGCATGAAATTCCTTGCCCTAGTAATCGGCATGTCCGAAATATATAGAATTGATGGTCAGAGCCAAAATTTTGTCATACAGTGTAATTTTCGGAAAAGTATCACTTCAAATGGATCAAAAAATCTTTTTTCCACTTGATAAAAATTATTATTTTGTGTAACTTGATTCATATAGGGTTAATGTTTGCACTTTTCGGCAAAAACGCCCACTTGGAAATTTTCAGAATAACGTCTTTTCAAATAAAAAGCAATAAATGCATAATAAACATGGGCTTTTAATTCGAATCTAATACGATTACAAAACTAAAATTACTATTAACATACGGACACTTTTGGCCCCACATTTTTAACCCTTAAAAATAAGATGGGGGCTATAGAGTATTGCGCTTGTTCGTTAGTTTTGTATCCTCTATCGCATATCCCAATTTAATACAAACCTGAAAAATGTTATTCTGTAAATTTCCTATTGGGTCTTTTTTTTGTGAAAAGTGAGAACATTAACCCTTTATGGATCAAGTTACTCATAATAATAATTGTTATCAAGTGGAAAAAAAATTTTTTTATTCATTCAAAGTGATATTTTTTCGAAAATTATAAAAGGTGTTATTCTGTAAATTTCCTAGTGAGGCGCTTTTGGCCAAAAGTATAAAAATTAACCCCACATGGATCACGTTACATAAAATAATTATTTTTATCCAGTTGAGATTTTTTTATCAATTTAATGGCTTTGCAATCTCGTAATCATAATTAATATTAAGTTTCATGGGCCTTTTCTGACCTCAGGCAATTAAAGGTTAAAGATTTTTTAAGCAAATGGGAAGATAATTATAGTCTAACCAAATTTAAGTGATGTTTTACCGAAAACTGTGTAAAATTTGATGAAAACATTCAAATTTTGTTAAATTTTTGACAAAATTAACAATTTTTGTAAAATGTCCTGGAAAGCAGTCGCTTCAAACACAAACCCGAATTATCATTTTTCTAATTTTTTTTTTTTTTTTCTTTAATATCAGCTTTTATGTGGTACAAATTGCTATTTGTCCAAATTAGGCATTTTAAAAAATCTTTAAAATTAATTTTATAAAAACACGTTTTTGCATTTTTATCAAATTCGTGGGTCATTTTGGATTCTAGGCTAAAGTGGGTTAATGATATTCGATGAAGTCAAAATTCCATGTCTGAATCATTTTGACTATATTAAATGAATAAATGAAATAAAAAATAATTTTTTTCTAAATTTCGAATTTAGGGAATTTTTAAAAATAATACATTTTTTCCAAAATGGGCCATTTTCATCCAATTTTCGGCACGGATTAACGTTTTCCAAAAAAAAAAATCGATTTCTTCAATTTGAGACCATTTCCAATAAAACTGGGGGGTGTAATGACAAATATATTTTTAAGGGACACCTTAATAAGGAGTTTCCTCACTGGCTATTTTTGGATAATAATTGGATTTATTTGAAAATAAAATAAATCCAAATTGATATTAATAAATATATTCGCTTGTTTTGTTGGTTTTTAATTTAAAAAATAAAAATAGTTTTTTCGACCTTTTTAATTGATTAATTAGAAATTTATTAATTCAGTTCGAGGCCAATTTCCTTATTATGAATTAACATAATAAGTGCTTTTTTCAAAAACTGCTATTTTTCTTCATCAGGATATTCTCCTGACAAATACTTCACAGAGTTTTTGCTTTTTAAAACCTCTACACTTTCAGGAATGAAAAGACGATCGTTTCGGGGATTTTCCAGGTCCCCTTCATCAGTTTTCTTTAGAAAGTGGTGGCAATGCAGTTTGAAGCATCAAAATCTCATATTAAATGTAGTCTGCTACATTAACAAAGTGGGAATGGAGCAAACAATAAAATATGTTTTCGAAGTCTTCTGCAAAGCATAGCCAACAATAGAAATATTATGAAAGTTTTTTGTTTTTGTATTTCATACCATCGGTATAAATTAAATACAAATTTTATTTTTTAACCTTCTTCTTTGTTAATACAAGAAGAGGCAAAAACATTTTTTCCGTACTGTGAGTGTTGTCAAAGTGTTGGTTTTTAATTTTTATTTAAAAAATAAATTAGAAATTTATTAATTCAGTTCGAGGCCAATTTCATTATTATGAATTAACATAATAAGTACTTTTTTCAAAAACTGCTATTTTCCTTCATCAGGATATTCTCCTGACAAATACTTTACAGAGTTTTTGCTTTCAAAAACCTCTACACTTTCAGGAATGATTGTTTTATTCAAACTTTTTCAGAAGCGAAAATTTGTTTAAAATAATATTTTGTCAAAAATTTTATTTTGTATAATTTGTTTCTAATTAAAAAACTGGAAACCACGAAAATTTGTTTAAAATAATATTTTGTCAAAAATTTTATTTTGTATAATTTGTTTCTAATTAAAAAACTGGAAACACAGAATCTTAAATAAATAAATAATTACCCAGAAAATCACAGGTTGATTTTAGTTATAATATCACAGAACTTTAATGTTCAAATCTATTTGACTAATTTTTAGCAAATTTTTGGTTGAAACGCTGATTTAAACAAAGATTTTAGTTATCTTCATTTAACACAATACTAAAAATCTTCAGCACTTTAATTAATTTTGAGTGTTAATTTTCAAAATTATTTATAATTTTTTTAAATTCTATACAATAAATTGTTACATGTGTATTCACAAAAAAACTTTTTGTCTTATTAAAGGCTAATTGAAGGATTCTTGTTGTTGTTTTGCATGTTAATTTGTTTTATTAAACTGTAATAAAATTCAAAACATTTTTGTGAATACAATCCTTAAAATATAACATCCCGGTGAAAAATGTCCATATATGAACATTTATGGTTCAACCATATATGTATGGATCCGAAAAATGAGGTAACACCTAAGTATATGTTCATATATGGACATATATGAACATATACATTTATTAAATATATGCGAATACATGCGAACGTTGCTGTCCTTTATTATAAGGTTATACGATAGATATAAATTTATGTATGACATTCAAATTAGGCCCTACATATGTTCCTTTTTTATTCATGGCATTAAATATTATTCCATATTTATCCAAATATGAGTTCCTTTTACATATATGGAAAAATGTATTCTTTGAAATATGTTCATATACAAGTACCTTTTGCATAAATTGAATAACATATACTTTCATATTTGTCCATATATGAGTGCCATTTCCATATATGAAATAACAGATGCTTCCATATATGTCTGTATATGAAATTTTTTCAATATATGGAATCATATAAAATCCATATATGTTCATAAAAAATCCATATTTGTTCATATGTGTCCATACATAAACCATATATGAACATGTTTGAGCGTATATGAACATTTTTCACCGGGATTCTAATGTTTCTGCTATTAACCGGTAGATGGCGCCACTAGTGTATTCCAAGTTTATCTTAAAAACTAGGAGAGACAAATCAATATGGACGAAAATTTTCCCTAAAATATGTAAAATACATTTTTCTTAATAACTAATATTAATTGAAATAGTAATAATTTTTCTTGATCAAAATATCTGTCAGAGTTTGTCAAATTCGAGTGGTTTATGAGTTCACAATTAGAGTTTGCATTTCAGTTTTAACCGTAACCGAAACCGCGGTTAACCGCGCTAAGTTATTAAATATCGCTCCAAACATTTCGGTATGTACAATGGCAGTGGTTTGTGAATGTAGATTCTTGTTTTAGATGAGAGAAAGCCAAGTAGTCGTGTGGATTTTGCGATGCTGGGATCTGGAACTACAAATTACAATGCTTCCTGTCCTTAAAAATTGTACTTCTAAAAACAACTTAAAAAAATCACCAAAAAAATAGCATGGCAATACTGTCTTACACTTTACGATTTAACTAATTTTTATTCAACTAATAATCTTTATACTCCCTAAAAACTTTAACACAACAACAGTTATAATATTTTATGGATGCTAAAACATCTTTTTTTGTA
This sequence comes from Leucophora obtusa, assembly GCA_949987735.1. Classification (NCBI taxonomy): domain Eukaryota; kingdom Metazoa; phylum Arthropoda; class Insecta; order Diptera; family Anthomyiidae; genus Leucophora; species Leucophora obtusa. Next base: position 212,257,529 of record OX465297.1, read on the forward strand.
GAATTTCCATTTAAATTTTTTAAAACGAAAATAATAAAAAAATGACTTTATGTAAAATTGTAAACCATGTCTAACAAGTTCAAGCTATAAAAAATGTAAATAGTACTCGTAAGCTTCTTCTATTTTCGAAACTACAAGGGTTGTTTATTCGTACAAGTACTTATCACAAACTGGTACTTTGGGAATTTTTCAATGTCACCAGCAAAAATACAAAACGAAAAAGAAATAAAACTGCGTTAGTCAAAATGGTAATCAGGACAAAGGTACAAGTACCACGACGACTACGACTATGGTGATGACGATGATGAGTGTGGAAATGATAAATTGCACATTTGGGCGTATTTTTAGGGCTATTTTAGGGGTGGGTCGTTATAGTCTTCCACATATTGAATAGCAAAGCATAGTCATAAAGTATAAACTAAACGATGTTGTGTAACTACTCTCATAGTTAAATGACTCCTATAAAGAAATAAAGGACAGGACAGGGAAATTTGTAAAGTTTTTTCTATTCTGCATATATTTTTGGATTTTTACGGTGGAAAAGGGTTCAATAGTGTAAGAAGTATTATTTTACAAACCCAAAAGTATGACACGATTGATGTCTATCGTCACGCATGCCATACAGTAAGTAGAAGCACACAGCTCATATATAATCGCATTTTTTTATTGTTACAATTAAACGTGTTGTCAAACACGATATACTATTTGGAAAGTATTGTAAAATGTTGATGTTCAAGAGTGATATATAATACTTTCTTAACTAGATTTGCACCCTACAGATCGGTATTAGAGTCATAAGCATTTAGCTTTCATATATTGTAAAAAAAAAAACTCCTAACTGCCTAACAGTTACAATTACCAGTTACAATTACTTTAATATACAAAAAGAATAAATTCAGCATCAGACTTATCCGTATTGAATAAAGTACTGGTTTATCCTTGAGTTGGTAATGATAGGTTACATAGATAGCTTTGTTCTTAAAGTCGCGCAAAACTCATTCTGATATTATCTTTTACCGAAATCTTTACTACACTCAAAAATGTAAGTTAGTAGAAAAATTATTAAAACGTCTTATAAACTACTGCAGATTTATTGTGCTTCCTCTTATCTAAATTTCTTCCAAATCGGAGTAAACCATATCGTGACCTTTTTCGTGAGTTAAAAATCCGTTGTTTTTTGTTTAAATAAATATTTTCAACCTTAAAATACAAAACTTTTAAAGAATTGAACTGGGGTAATTGTCTGCATATATATATTTGTTCCTTTTACTCCTGCAAGGAGCATAGGGCCGCATGATATTAATGAATTTTTGCATAAACCAACGAAGTTTCACTGGAACTCGTCCATTGAAAAATTGCATTATATTTATTAAAAGTTTCATACACTAAATGAAAAAGTTTCATTAAAACAAAATTCATAAAATATATGAAGCTTTTTTTTTTTATCAAATTTAAGAAATTTTTAAAATTTAAGAAAAACAAAATTATTGTCAATTAACTTGAATTGCTCACAAAAAGGAGATAAAAAAGTACAAAATAATATCTATGCAATACCGAAATCGGTATCCTGCTGAAATCGGTATTTCGACAAACTCGGTATTATCGAAATCGGTATTTTAAACCACACATCCTAAAAGAGCCCCTTATTGTTTAATGTCCAGTATAAGTGGTTTCTTATAGAGATGGGCGCGTGAGTGATTTTTGGCTCTTGCACGCTCACAAAGAAAACACGGGACGTGTATAATTTCATTCATGACTCAGATTGTGCTCATTTCGTGAAAAAAAATCTGGGTCAAACTCTGGCTCAGTTCTTTCCCCATTTTTTACTGCTCTTTAATGATTTTTCATTATTCGTAAAATTGTTGAACGAATCGTATCAATTCGTAAGGTGTAACTCGAGGCTTAACTGATAAATAAATTATTAGATGCCTAACTATCGATCGCCATTTTTATTTATCTCGGAAACTGTCTAGCCGATATTTACAAAACGTACCTGGAAACAAGATTATTTGACACAACGGGCAATATATAGCCCGAAACCCAGTATTGTTTCAATATTGTAGAAATCGGGATGTAAAGTTTTTAAACTCGTTTTTATAAAATTATTATCTACACTATTTGGTATAGGATATACTGTGTACTACCCCCCTTCCGGAATTTAATCTAAATCGCACTGTGGTGTAGAGCTTTCTATAGTCGGCATGTTCGACCTGAAGTTTTTACTTGTTTGTATTTGTACAGGCGAAACTTTTCGGGACAAAGGCAATTTTAGCCGAATTGGTTCAGATATGATTTCGTTAAGTTATAATTCCTGAGGTTATTCCCTTTCGCCACATTAATACTGAAACAAAACTTCTTTATTTCTATTATCATTTCAATAGAAAGTTTAGGGTCATTAAACTACTTTATCATCTCAAAAAGGGATGTTTTTTATATTAGGAACGTTGATCCCAGACATCTAACCATTGAAGTAGAAGTTAACCGATGTTGTGAATTAAATTTTGCATCCCTACCAGTACATCGTTTTTTATAGAGTGAGTATAGAGTGTCATTGTAATTCGTTCTTTATCCTTCATAGTGTTCTACTAGTTTTCACTTTTTTTTATGATTTGATGTTAGTAAACTTCAGTTTCATTCAACATCGATAAGCATCATTTATACTGCAAGGGATGATTTTTGTCACTTTTGTTATTACTCAAAGGCTTTGAAAAGTTTTTGTCAAGGAAATGTCAAACAACAATCTATTTTTCTGCATATTTTATTTAGGAAATGGTGTCATATGTTTTTATCACTTTCGTAGATTTGCGGTTAATTTTTACTGAATCGGTTTAACAAGATTTACCCTAAATATCAAATCCCGAATGACAACATTACAAAAACAAAACGTAAAAATGGTGTTATATAAAACATAACAAATGTAATGTGAGACATAGGTATACGATAAGTATATGATTTCAAACTAATTCGTAAAATTATGATAAAGAAGAGTTGATGCGTCCGCATCATAAAAATTTCACATGTAATTAACAAAATATGGGGCAAAAGACAAATGATTTGTATGTACTTATAATCATACATAATTATAAATAAAACAAAAGATAAGAGACAAGTAATGTTCCTCGAAACAAAAGGATGCCAAATGGCCAATTCCTTCGTCCTTTTTTTTTAAGAGAAGCAACACTCAGTAAATTCTTCCTATTAATTAACGTGTTGCTTCTAGAGATGAGCGATCCGGTGATTTTTGAATAACGCTGCTACCAGTGATCGTGATTTTCAAATCACCGTTCTTTTAAACAGTGACCGTGATCACGGGTTTGTAATTGAGATGGGCGATCCGGCGATTTTTCAGTAACATTGTTCTCAGTGAATGTGATTTGCAAATCGTTGTTCTTTTAAACTGTGATCGTGATCACGGGTTTTCTATGGAAAAGACTGCGATTTTCTGATAAATAAACGAAATAATATTTATGGCGAGTTTTTAAGATGTCAGTTAAACTTGGTTTAGTTAAACCGAAAACGAATTTTGTCAGCCATTTCAAAGTTTATTAACAAAAATTTGCCAGAAAAACTTTTTTTCGAGTATAATTTATTTCTTTATTGAAATAAAACAAAATAAACCACATTTTAAAAGCAGTATTCAGTTACAAGCTGCGTTAAACTAAGTTTGAAGATAATCCACTTCCTAAAAACTGGGCCTTAAAAGAAGAATAGTTGCGACCGGTAACAAAGACATGATAGAAGGAGACATTTTATTCAGAAGAGTGTGAAAGCAAGTCACTGTTATTGAAAAAAAACATGTATTACTGTGCACAATGAAGTTTGCAAGAAAGAATAGTACAAAAATATTAAAAGAACGACATTCCGTGTAACTGCGACTTGAAATATTTGATCACTGCCATTACCAGTGATTTATCAATAACTGTGATTAAATCACCGGTATGAAAATATCGCTCATCTCTAATTTAAATATGTTTTAATTTTTGAAAATTTTGTTTACTTTAAAATATTTATTTTTCGAAATTTTACGAAATTTTATTTTTGACACTTTCTCGCTTCCAAACCTTGCAGTGTAAAGGGTATGGCATCATCAAAAAAATAAGTTATAAAAATATTTTTATCACTAGATGGCACTTTGTTCAAAAATTTGACAATTTTCTTTTTTTATTTAAATTTAAATAATAACAAACAACAAAGCAAAAGAAAAACAAACGAATATCTCAAATTTTATTATTTGAATATATCCCGCGTTGTTTTTTCCTTATTTTAAGCAGTTTTCAGCAGTTTTTAGGTTTTGAAATATAGGCTCAGCTGATACTAAATGGATACTAAATAGTTGCTCAAGTAATACTAAATTTCAGCGCCCTCTATCGGTGAGTAGTGTTAGTTTTGATTTCCTATCTCTATAATTAATAGTCTCTGGCTGTGTATAAAAAAAATCTTCACAAAAATTTTTATAAATTTTGTTTTCTATTGAAAAATCTTAATTTCTTAATATAAAACACTCATTTGGCGTATTTATGATTAATATAATCCGCCTAGAGGCGGGCTTGCCGGTTAGAGGGTTAAATCCCAGCTGCAATTGCAGTCAAAAAAGTTACACCACTAGCTCTTGTTAGTTTTTAACTGTCAAAACGCATATACATACATATAACAAAATAAGCAAAAACTAGTTTTGTACAAAAAGTAGGTAGTTTTGCTGAGTCTAAATTCAGCATAAGAAATATTTAAGACAAAACTCGTTCTAAGTTCTGACTATTAAACTGGCCCTAAGTTTCGATCAATAAGGGGTCTTGCAAGGTTATTAATTTCATCTGTATTCAAAATTTTAAAACTCTCATAAAACTTAATCCCAAATTAGCTACAATTTAACCGTTATTATTAGTTTATGTTGAAATTAGCTCTAACATGCACATAAATGTGCAAACGACTAAAACATCAAAAAAATTCCCACAGCTGGTGACACCCACTTGTCAAACGCAGAAGTGTGACCACACGTTGCAGTGCACAACAAATGTATGAATTAAGAGCATTGTTGCTGTGACAGCATCAAAATTAAAAGTTGAACAAAATAGCAGTCCGTCCTCTGCCTAAATCATCCTTTTTTACAGTTATCGCCTACTGGCAACATCAAGATAACAAGTGATACTATGCAATCATTGTTTGAGAACTAGCACAACTGTGCTGAATCATGTTAAATAACAACAGCATACTTAACTTACAATACCCCTCAAGGCAAAGGACATTTATGAAATCTCAGCTTAGGTTGTTTTCTATGCCAATGAAAATTTATCTTAAAATGACACGTGCCGACACGTGACATTCGGTTTTGCACGTGCGAATTGCTACGTTTGTCATCCATGTCTGTCTCTGGCAAGATAACGAAAAGAAGTCTCAATCATTTGATATCAAATATTTCAGTTTTTCTTCTGGAGATTTTCAACGTATGTATGTTCCTTCTTATGTCCTTGCTATTTTTTTAAACGGAAAACACGAAATTTCCATTGCAATTGTGGGCGTGTATTTCCTCCCAACTCTTTTGTTCATACATTTTGATAAGTGTTATTCTATCTAATCATATTAGATGACTCTATTATTATTATTTTTGTGTTTAAGTGACAGTTGGGCGTAGAGATTTCTTTCTATTTCTAAATGTTTATTTACAAACAGATTTTAAATTCTTTGAATATCTTATGTTACCTTATCTTTAACCTAAATGAATAAATAACATACATTATCCACGGTAAAAACAATGTTTTTCTATAAATTTCATTTGACGCTTTTAAGTAAAAACGTCTTACATTTTTATTTAATACTTAAGGGCACGTTAGAGAAATCCGCTAAACTCAAAAAAATAAGTAGAATACTTGGCAAACATCTTGTATATCAAGTATACTAGTTTTCAGCAATTTTTAGCTATATTTTTCACCACTACACTAATTTTGAACTGATGTTTTACTAATTTATTTTTCTACAAAAATTGTGCTGATAAAATCATTTATAGCGTGGGCAATAACCAGATAAACAAGATGTAGATGTCGCAGCTTGTCTGGATGTAGTACAGACAACGGAAACGATAATTTTAAAAAATAACTCCACATATTTACTAGATTTAAATTTTCAGCAAATAAATTAACTAAAGTATACAAATTCAGTAAAAAGTTTTATTGATTTTAGCATGGAATTTTTTCATTTGCAATCGATTTAGTGTTTGCAAAACTTCTGCAAAATTAACCGGCCTAAGCTTTTTTGCAATGAAATTTATACCATGTGTTCCTCACGCAAAATAAACAATAAGTTCTTCTACATTTTTTTCGTTGCCTACTTTAGGCGATATGGGCCAAAATAGGTTAAGAGTGAATCTCGAAAACTAATTCGTAGAAATTTCTAGGTTTAAGCAACGAGCATAGAAACTCAAGAGGATGCATGTGTCTCTTTCAATGTTAACTGGCTCTGGCCGACATTTGAAGAAATTTTATTAAGGCACATCTACACGAGATATAAAACTTCTAGAGATATAGCAAAAAACACCTCTAATTAGCTCTATTGTGAATGATTTAAGCTATTTAGAGGTGTTTTTTGCTCTATCTCTAGCAATTTTATCTCTCGTGTAGATGTGCCTTTAGAAGGTGATAGATTAAGTTTTATTGTCAAATTTTAATAAATATTAAAAATTGTTTCAATAAATATGCATAACATGAAAAAATGTAATAAAAAAACTAAACCCGTTAGCTGCAATTTAACTTCTAGAAATCTCAGCCAGAGCCAGTGAGAGAGCGGTTAACAGTACGTGAGCATCTTGCATAGAGCCTGGTTTAAGCTTAAATAGTTCCTCTTATCAAAATGTAATTAAAATAAAAAAAAATTCATTTTTTGTGTTCTTACTCAAAAAGATGTACCGATTTTCGTTTTTCGAAAAATGCGAAATGGAGCAAAAACACACCACAACTTCAATATACACAAAAAAACAGTAGGCACCAACAATGGGAATTTGTAAAAGCAATCACATTTTCTTTTAAATTGAAATTTTATTCCCAACAAATTTTTTGTTTGAAATATTTGTAACACGTTTGTAAATTGTTATCTTTCGTATAAAAATTGTTTAAAAATAAAAATTCAAAGTTACAAAAAAAAAACGAAAATTTTTTTTGGATTTACAAATTTCTTTGTAGGTGCCTTTTTAAAAAGCTTTTATTTGTATTCACAAATTTGATATGAGAAAGGTGTTTAAAAATTTAATTAGAATTTTGTAAATTCTTTCTGTGTATATTATTCAAACTTATAAACTGCTACTTATACCAAATATATTCTATTTACCAACTTTCAGAAAAATCCGTCCATTCGTTTTCAAGTTACGACGATTTCCTTTAAAAGTATCCTTATGGAACCCTGTGTGTCCTTGGACCAAAGTAAGGAATTTTTTGAATAACTTAAGCTCCAATCTTAAATATGTTTCTAAGATTTTTGAAAATTTTGTTTGTTTTAAAATACACTCAGAAAGTTCTGCAGTTACTACATGACAGTAGTAGTAATTTACTTAGAGCAAAATTTTTCAATGTTTTTGGCAGTTATTTTTTTAAACAAAATACAAAAACTACTACATTGCAGTAACATTTATTTTATGCAGTTATTTTGAATTTTTTTTACAAATACTTCAATTTTCAAGTGTTCGTGCACACACACGAAGCAAACAGGAGCATGTGTATGAAGCGCTTGTTTAGAAATTTCTAGTGAAAGAATATGAGAAGAACATGTTTTCTCTTGTCTTAGTCATAAAACAACGCCAAAGAGTGAGGACCCGTAATACGGAAAACGTTACATAAGTATTTTTTATTAAATTATTAAAATAATAGGGTAAGTTTTATAATATAAAATATAAATTTATTTACGGGAATGTTAAAAAAGTATTGTATTTATTTTCTTTCAGTTCTTTTATATTCTCATCCCTTTCTATCTGGAGAAAAAAGGAAGCCAAACAACACCATATTTCAACCCTCACAGACGGACATCTACAACAATATCTTAATAGTGAAAAATAAAAGTGACATTAAGTGTAAATTTTGATTTCTCAATTTTAAATTTATTATAGAATAAAATTAAGTTAAGAGTGTTTACATAAATTTGTTTTTTATTAAAATAATAATTTTTAAAATAATTTTTATTAATGTTTTTTAACTACATTTGCAGTTGTTTGTACAGTTTTACAATAATTTGCATGTATGTTGTTTCAATTGCATTTGTAGTTATTTTCACTACATTTGTCAGTTGATTTTTAACAGTTAAAAATAACGATGAATGGGGGAGTATAAAATAACTTCATATTGCAGTTAATTTAACTGCAAATGTAGTCTACACCTTTTTAAATGCAAATGCAGTTATTTTAACTGTCATTTGCAGTTGATTTTACCTACATAATTCCCTGAGTGTATAATATCCTACACCAGTCTGGTGAAAAGCCAACTAATGTTTGGATCCGAAATTCGAATGGGCTAAAATGGGACTTGTGTCAAAATTTTTTATAAAATGATAAAAGAAGAGAAAATCGGAAACATAGCCCATATGGGCGATAGCTCCAAATATGGACCGGTCCTATCTAGAATCAATAGACTTTCTCCTTGGGACCATGTGAGTCATTGAAATTTCTTCGTATTTGCGACCTGCAGCGTGTAAACAAGCCAATTTTGGGGGGACCCTTATATGGGCAGTAGGTCTAAACATAAAACGATTTTAACCCAAATCAATAGGCTTCGTCCTTGGGCCTACACCAAGTCCGTGTACCAAATGTCATCAACACATCATTTTTTTGGTGTTACAAACATCAGCACAATCTTATTATACCCTCTCCACGTAGTGGTGTAGGGTATAAAAAAGTTAAAAAATTTAAATTTTTTATATAAATTAATAAATACCGGTAAAATACCGGTAAAATACCGGTAAATACCGGTAAATACCATAGAAATAACGGTATCGGTAACGATAACGGTATTTGGAAAAAAATGTATAGGTATTGGTAACGGTATTCAATTTAGCGATAACGGTAACCAACCTTGAATTCCTTGGTAATTCCTTCAACCAATTGAAAGAAGAAGTTAATTAAGTGCACAATAGGATGAGGTCACCGTACCACCCTTACAGGCAAAAAAAAGTGCGCCGTACACCCTCCAATATGAAGTATTTTTGCAAGGCAATTAAAAATTTTTTTTTTTTTGCCGAACGTAGGGGTGGCCATTTTACATTTTTCGTTATATCTTTGGCATTTACAGTCGTATCTTGAAGTATCTCTCGAGGAGACCAGAGTTTTGCTCTAAGGGCCATTGACCTCAAGTATCCCGTTCTAGTAGTTACTAGGGACGCCAATCGGGATTGATATTTAAAAATCCCGGGATCGCGGGATTTTCGGTACTACGGGATTTTACGGGATTTCGGGATTCCGGGTTTTAAATTTTCCTTTATTTATAAAAATTTTATGTTATGTAACTATTTTTTTTTATAGAATAAAGCGTTTTACAATTATTTAATAGTAGTTAATTAATAATGTGGTACATTTTATGAATATTGAAACATCCCAGTCAGAAATTGCCAGTGGTACAAAAAATCAAGTACCTGCATACTAAATGCAACTAAGTGCTAAAAATAAATGACTCATTTGGGACGCTTTGTCAGCGTTTGCAAAAAGCGTTTTGCCACTATTTGTTTTACAAAAATTTCGGTGGTTTATAAAAAAAAACACTGGCAATGAATGGGCTTAGAGTGCTACTACCTAGTCAAAAATTGCGGGGTATAAAAATAAATTCATTGGTAGAGCAATGATTTTATAAAAATGACGCTTCGTTAAAAAAAGTTTGTAGTGAGAAGGTTCCGAGTTCAATCTGGTTGCAAGCAAAAAATAATTTTTTTTTTTAATTTAAATTTTTTTCCTAAAAACTTTTTGCGAGTGCTAGCATTTTAGTACAGCCAGTAGTTGTCCGGCTGTTATCATTCATTTACGTTTTTAGCCACCAAATATAATATGTCTAGTTAGCTCAGTAGGTAGAGCTGTCGTCTGCCAATATGACGGCCTGGGTTCCTATCTCGGCAGGATCAAAAAAGGTACATATGAACTTTTTTTAAATTTTATTTTGGAAAATATAATTCCCGACCACCTATTTATTGGTTTTGCCAACGTTAAAAATTTTGTTTCCCCAGTACTTTTCCGGCTCTTTATCATTTTGGAAATGGGAAAGCAATTTTTGCCAGAACTTGTACCACCTGTTAAAGTACCTTGCCATCGCTTTCCCGTTTGTATTTTTCTGACTGAGAAAATATATGAAGGTCTGCACTTAAGTACACTTGCACCCAGTATTTTGTAAGTAGATTTTTAAACAGATTCGTTGCGACAACTATCGTTATCAAATGTGTATATGAAATAATTCAAACTTACAATCCCAGCCAAAATTAGGTTTCAGGAGTCGAATTTCGCTTGGAAGAATAAACCGGTAAAATAACAAACAAACTTAATTTTTCGCATGAATTACTCAAAAACTTAATAATGTTTACCAACTTTTCAAATTTTTCGGCAGAGTCTTTGCATAGTTTACTCGAATAATCTACTTAATTTCTATTTTTACCAATATCTTGGTATCAATTTCTTGTAAATATGAAAAAATTCAAGAAAAACGTGGGTAATCTAAAATTGCTCACTTTGTTTATTTGCGTTCATATTAATATTAATAAATAAGAAAATCCCGGGATTTTTGAGAAATAATCACGGGATTTCGGGATTCGGGATTTCCCGTTTGGCATCCCTATTGTTAACTAAATTCAATGGGTATTTCAAAATAATTAACATGTTCATTGTTTTTAACTGAGCTATTCTTTTTAATTATTTGAAAAAAAAGTATTAGTTATTTTCAATTAATTTGCAAATAAAAATCAGAAACTTGTATTGTATCTCCAATGCATAAAAGCATAATAACTGGAGAACGGTTTGGAATTTTTACTTCAAATTTTAAATAGGCTGAAGAAATACCTTTTTAACTGCATATACCTTCGTTTTAACTGTCATTTTCAGTAGATTCAACCGACAAATTTTTGTTAGTGTATAATATGGGGTCACCTTTAAAAACCTAAAAAACCACCTCTAACTTTTGCAAATGGAAACTTTTTTGCTTGAAATTTTGCAAGAACAGTTTTTAGAGGTAACCCCATATTATACTAAAAGTTGGACTTTGGGGACATCTTGGAAAGCTATGCTGACATACAAAATTTTTGAAAAATCGCGATTTTAACGTACAGGCCTCTATAGATGAATACATTTTTTTTATTGAAATATTTTCCTTTTAATTGCTTCCTTACTATAATGCCTTATTGAGGTCGGTTGTACATTCCGTGACTAAAGTCGCTGAAACAGCAAAAAACCATAAAAACCTATCTATATAAAACGCTAAGTAATGGTTTAAATATCAAGATTAGCACATCGCATTTATATCGAAAATATGGCCACAGGTCCTGTGCTTACATTTTAACATAGAAAATTCATATTAATTGAATTTGAAAAATTTTTTATATAAAAAACTGAATGGACAACCACCAAACTTTAAAGACATTTAGCGAAAAATCTGTACCATTGATCGAAAAATAAAGTACTCCATTGTAATCAGCATGTCCGAAATATATAGAATTGATGGTCAGAGCTCTATTAATTTTTAAAAGTCAAGATTTTGTCATGCAGTGTTATTTTTATATATTATTAGATTTTTAGTCAAATCATGCCGACGATTTGGAAATCTGGAGATTTTTATATTCTAGGAAGTTTTCTAAATCATTTTTAAAGAATCGAAAACACACTATTTTTAGATTTAAATGTTCAGCATATAAATTATTGAAGAACAATTTCTCTACAAATTTTTAAAATTTTTTTTCTGTTTGAAATCCCAAATTTTTATTGGATTTCCGTCGAAATCTATCGAAATCTATTTTTAACTCGATTTCGATCATAATTTAAATTCACTATTACTGACTTTTTTAGTGTGAATACAGATGGCAAACGTTTGTATTGCATTTAATTATTCAGCACAAATTGTTTCTTATTTCCGGCTTAATAAAAATATGTTAAAGTTTACATATTTTCAGTAAAAAGTTAAAATATGCAAATTTTTTACAGATCTTTAATAAAAAAAATTATGAAAATTTAAAAATGTAAGAAATTGTATTACAACAAATATTAGAAAGATACCTAAAAATGGCGTAAAAATCCGCAATATTAATTGAAATCCACAAATCCCTATCCCAAAAATTCTGTCCCAAACGGAAATTGAAATTCAAAAGTTCCTTATCTGGCAACACTGGGGACAATGGTGTTAGGTTGGCGATTTATGACGCTGCTGGCGATTTCACAAACAAAAAAATCGTTGCCTAATAGCGTATTTACATTTTTATAATCTCACAGATTATGTATTCGTCTGCTTTTATAATCTTTATCGTTTACCAAGGTTGGTTACCGTTATCGTTATAATACCGTTATCGCTAAAATACCGTTTCAAATTGAATACCGTTACCGTTACCAATTCCTCTTAAAAAAGTTTCTAAATACCGTTATCGTAACCGACACCGTTATTTTTATGGGTAGTTACCGGTATTTTACCGGTATTTATTAATTTATATAAAAAAATCAAAATTTTCAATTTTTTTATAATAATCTTGGGTTCTTTTTATTAAAAAATTTATAGATAATAATTTTAGTTATTGAACTGAAAAGCATTGAATTTAAAGCTTATAATCTGGGATTTTAACGCTTAAAATAAAAAATATGCTAATTTTTAAATTGTTTTTATATGTTTTTAACGCAATTTGTAATACCGGTACGTACCGAAACAATCTTAAATACCGTTACCTTTACCGGTACAGTAATAAACAAAATTCGATACCTTTACCGTTACCTTTACCGTTATTCGTTTCGGTAACGTAATTCGTTTATACTACCTATTTTGACATTTATGAAGAATACAACTATTTGAAAACATTATATTTGACACTAATGAAAACAATTTAGCGATTTTATTTCTTTAAAAACATTATTGACATAATCAGAAATAATCTGCCAGCAAAAAAGTGAGAAAAAATACAACTGTTAAATAGGAAGTTGTCCTACTTTGGGTTTTTCATTGATGAATTGAACATTCCCAAGAAACATTTTTACGGACTCTCCGGCACGTATGGATTCATGAATCCGACTTTTACGGCACGTTAACTGTCCGTAATGTATGTATCCGTCAATGCTTGTACGTATACGGAACATTAACGGACCGTATAAATGGATTTTCGAACACAACACGTTTTAACTCCGTTTTGGTGTATCCGTTTCCGTACCTTTAAATACGGATTTCATCGGTTGCAGTTTGTTTACGAAATAAAAAATTATAGAGGGAATTCTTTCCATCACACCATTAATCAAACAACATCAAGTAACAAGGTAAGATTTATGAAACTTATTGTTTTGTGTATAACATGTGAGAATTTGCATCGTGTACACAGTCAATTAAACCATAACTAATTTATTGTCTCTTTTCCATATAGTTGTTGGATTTTACTCTGGGTCCCTAAGCGCTGGATAGATAGGTAAACCGAGTCGGATGTGATAAATACTGTTATTGTATTAATTAGAAATTTATTAATAGTAATTGTAAATAATAATTATTAATGAATTTATAAAAAAGGAAAAAAGTATTGTGTATTTTCAATAATAAACATATGGTCTATTTTTGTGGAAAAAAATCGGTAGGATACGGACAAGGAAATACTCAGTTTTTCACACGACATAACGGTCTGAAAACGGTCCGGCATTGACGGACTTTCAGCGGACTAGTCCGTTTTTACATGACATAACGGTCCGTACACGGTCCGTCATTGACGGACTTTAAACGGACTTGTCCGTTTTTAACACGATATAACGGTCCGCAAACGGTCCGTCATTGTCGTTTTCTGGTCCGTATACGGATCGAGAAAACGGTACGTATACGGAATTGGATTCCGTTTATGACGGACCGAAAACGGTGCCTAAACGGAACGAATTGTTTGTTGGGTTGGCTTGTCATGGAAAATAAGTTGTTCTTTACGATGATGTAAATTTGATCCGATGGTAATAAAGTTATTTTTTACTAGTTTTTATTTTAATATAATTATAAAAAAAAATCAAAATGCCGCGTGTGAACACTTTTTGGAATTTTAAGCCGATACTATACTTCCTGTTCTATCGCTTGCGATACATGATAGCTGACTTTTAGCAGTCTTGTTCAAAAGCATTACTTATTTCTTTTATATTTTATTTGCAAAAATGCGAGTATAAAATATATTGGTAAAATTTATAAAAAAAAAATTAAATAAGGTTATTTTTAATTTATATCAAAACGTGATTATATGATCAAAATTAAAAAATATGTATATAAAGGCACATATACACGGTATAGAAATCTCGTAGAGTTTGCGCTAAATTTGTCATCTCTAATATTGTTGGCACTAATTTGTATCGTAAAAATACCATCTCTAGTTATCAAGTATTTGATTTTATGAAAATTGTTGCATTTCAAGGAATAATTTTTTCTCAAAATACCAAAAGGTGAATTTAATAAACTGAAATGTTTAATAATATTACAAGACATTTTAAAAATTATTACTAATTAAAGAAATTGCATATGACAGCAATTGTCAATGGTCTAGAGATTACAATTCATAAACTTATACAGAGCTGAATTTTCATAAAGTCTCGCGAGTTTTCTATCCCGTGTAGATGTGCCTTAAAGGCACATCTACACGGGATAGAAAACTCGCGAGACTTTATGAAAATGCAGCTCTGTGTAAGTCTACTAATTATAATCTCTAAACCATTGACAATTGCTGTCATACACAATATTTTTAATTAGTAACAATTTTGAAAATGTTTTGTTACATTATTGAACATTTCAGTTGATTAAATGCACTTTTTGGTATTTGGAGAAAAAATTATTCTTTGGAATACAACAATTTTAATAACAACAAATACTTGACAACTAGAGATGATACTTTTACGATAAAAATTAGTGCCAACTATATTAAAGAGGACAAATTGAGCGCAAAATCTACGAGATTTCTATCCCGTGTAGATGTGCCTTAAAAGCGTTACAACAAAAAGTAAATAATTTATAAAACTATTAAAAAAATTTTTTCGCTCTTCCAGGATTTGAATCCGCAACCCTCTTCCTTGCAACAGCCATAAAAAATATGAAATCCTCATCACTCGTAAAAAATAACTTCTGTTTAGCATATATGTATTACAGATTTGGATGTTGTTAAGAAAACTTTGTTAAGAAGGACTTCTTGGTTTTGTAATTTAGAAGTAGTTCCATTTATTTTTGCTTCGCTTCTTTAAATAAGTTTATGTCTGCAATGTAAATATCATATAGAACGGGATATATAAATCAACTAATCATGACTTTGCGTATTAGTTATTCAAAAACTTGTTACATTTGACCAAGTTATCGATTTATTTTACTAAAATTTACAGCATGCTGGACGGCTGTATGAATTTGACCATGTAATGTCTAATTTGACGGGTTTTCAAGCATGTTGAACGAAAAACAAAATTTTTTGATTTTTCTGCAAGTTTGTCAAACACGCTTTACCGTCTAATGAAAAAAATCAACAAACATTGCAGAATTTTACATTTTTAATAAGTTATTTTGTGACAAGAAAGGTATAGTGTTAATAAATAAACTAAAAAATGCAAAAACATAAATTTAAAAATGAAATTCCAAGAAAAAAATTAATAAAAATAATTTTATCATTATCATCCGCTGTGTTGATTTTGGGGTTTTGAAGTCAAATATTATAGCATGCTTGGCCGTGTATTCAAAAAACCATTTTTTGTTTGTCAAACAAACTGGACAGCATGCTTGCTCGTATGTAGGCCGCTTAACGATTTCGTTATTGTATTTGATGCCATATAGATGACATGATACTAAAAATGCGTTATGCGGCAAATAGACCATGCAAGTCATTTGCACAATAACGAGTTTGTTCAAGTCACCTTACTCGACACACACAATTCAAGTAAACTGTGCAATATTCATTTTAATTTACACACAGCAGCAGAAACATGTAGCGGATTGTTATTGCTATGAGAAAATATTAGTCTTTAAAAGCTTTATTTTACACTTTGCGCAGGCCAAAATTCCTGAAATCCGTTGGCGATGTTACTAAATTTATATTAACATTTTTTACTTTACGTTTATTCATACTTTTAATTTTTTTATCCGTATTTATGATGTTCACTCTTCAAAAATTACTGCTGAACTGTGCTAATTTCAGCATACACTGCGCAAATGACTTGCACAAGTTCTAAAATATTGCGTAAAAATCAAAATCGTTTTGATTTTTACTCAAGTCTAAAAATATACTTGTACAAGTACACAAACCAGGCCACACACTATTCAACTGAACTGCACAAACTCATTATTGTGCAAGTAACTTGAGTAGTCTATAGGCCGCATTAGTTTTTTTTCGCATAAATTGTTCAAAATATAAGTAGAAAAAACTAAAAACTTGGGAAAATGATTCCAGTTTTCGCATATATATGCAAAAAAACTTTATTAGTTGAAATTCTCCTATTTACCAGCCGAAGATTATTTGTGTGCATTTTGGCTGATTCACTACACCGAAAAAATTTCTCAGTTACTAGCTACTAATTTTTCAACTGAGGTTCAGGTGAAATACCCCTTACTGAGACTCAGTTGTTCGATTTAGCTGAAGGTAACTAAGTTTTTAGCAAATCGATTTTAACTGAGATTTCCGTTGCTGAAAACAATATTTCCGTTAAAATGAAATTACATTTGGAATTAGTAACTAATAACCAATTAAGGCCCAATTCCTAAATGTCATTAAAATTTATCCGAAAGCTAAATTCGGATTTATTAGCAAACTGAATATTTTCTAATCGGTTCTTAATCGCTCGAAATATTTTTTTAATTATATATTTATTTGTTAACACAGAAACAGTGGATTTTGTATTAATTACACTTATTATTCCAAATATTTAAAATACAAGGACATACTATATACCGCTAACTTATTTTTTCAATTAGTGTTTTTAATTGTCCTCCAATACATAGCAAGATACAATGCAAGGTCCAAATGATCTGGAAAAATAAATGGTTTTAATTTAAGTTACACAATATGATATAATTTATTGTATACACTCTCCTTAGTATAAAGTTGTTAATATTTTCCTTGTGCTTTGGGGATATTAAATTCAAAATTTTTAAATCATACCGTTTTTGTCTGCATGAGCCATAAAATTTGCAATTAATTTTTACTGTTTTTCAATTAAATTTTGTAAATTTCATATTTGTTGTTTTCTTTTGAACTTGTAAAAAAATAAATGACAATTTAATTTTTGTTAACTTACAGGGCAACAGAAAAAACTTAACTGAAACATAAGTTGATAAAAGGTATTTCAGTTAGTTTGAATTCGTTGGGTTTTAACTGAGACTTTCTTTGACTGAGCAACTGAGAAATTTTTTCGGTGTAGGAACAAAATAAAATCGCTAGATCTGACGATAAAATTGTAAATGGCATCATTGTTAAAAATTTTGACATTTCCTTTTATTTTTCTTTCTAAACAAAGTAACACTGCCAAGAGTGAAAAGTAAAATAAAAAATTTTTATCTGGCAACTTGTTTACTTAAGCATTTTCCAGCAATTTGCATTTTTGCGATGTTTTAAAAAAATAAATCTTATTTGATAATTTAGTAATACACCATAAACATTTGAAAAAACTAAACTTCAATGGAAACTACCAATAATAAGCAAACTTATGAGGAAATCGATGAAGCTGAGGCAAGTATCATACACGCTAAGGAGAAAGTAAAATTTATTCACAATGCATGTTTTTAGGAGGAAGCACTTTTAAAGTCTGATGATGAATGTGATGTGGCTAAAACAAATGTTTCCATAAATCTATTACAGCCACCTACAGTGGTCACGGAGATAATGGATGATAATTCTTCGTTAAGTGATAACGTTCTTAAGGAAAAAACTATACACCAGGAACAGATTGAGGAGGATGAGGAAGATGAAGTGATGGAAATTGAAGATGTTAATGATGATAGCGATGAAGATGAAGAACTTAAAAATCTTAAAGAATTTCAACTAATATTAACTGAGTTGGAAAGCAATCAATATGCCTACGATAAATATGTGCGTTTGTGCGAATTGTCACAGTAAGTTTTCTGGGAATGTTTTACGTTGGAAGAATATTAATATGTTGGTTTTATCTTTAGTGCCACCGGTGACTTGGACAATATACGTAAGGCTTATTTAAGTTTTTCAAAAGTTTATCCATTGACTTCCGAACTTTGGCAACGTTATATCGATGTGGAATTGGTTGTGGCACAATCTCCCAGTGAAATTGATCAAGTAAAAGAATTGTTTCGTAAAGCATTGCAGGATTATTATTGTAAGTTTTGCAATTTAACTACTAATAAGGAGACTTTTAGAAAATGTATTGATTTGGAAAACTTGTTTTGGGTTATTTTTTAAAATACTTCGGTGACGTGTTGAGTTGTTTCTGTACAAATTGTTTTTGCAACAAAAACAATTTTCATACAAAGTTCCCTCTGTTTTAAGAAATTAGAATAGGGAAAATTCTATAGAAAAACTCGAATTCTAATAAGACTTTTTCTTAAATAAAAATTTATATTTTCCTATAGCAAAATCATCATTTCTTCATCTAATAAAAACCTCATATCTAATTTTTCTATAAATAACACTTTTTTTCTATAAAAAATATGTAATTCTGAGAATTATTCCTTTTTAAAAACTATTCGGTTCTCATAATTTTTTTTTATAGAAAAATCACATTCTGACTAATTTTCCTTTTGAAATATATATTCTGAAGACTTTTCTGCACAAAAAATTTTAGATATCTTTTACTGAAAACGTCTAAAATTCTCAGAAAAATCTCTAGAAAACCTTTGGATCTTAGTTAATTTTTTTGATAGAAAGTATTTCTGAAAGTGTTTTTTAATCATATTTATTCTAAAGAGTTTTTAAAAGATTTTTACAAATCTCTGATTCTTGTTTGTTTTTAACAGAACAAAGACTGTTGTCTAAAATTTAAAAGGACAAGTTTATCTTTAGCAAAGTTTGTTATCTCTGATTTTCCTTTTTACAGCATGTGATTTAGCACTAAAATTTGCAAATTTTGCCATAAAATGTCAAGATGCTGAATTAGTATGGCAAGAAATCTTAGGTACCTATGGTCTTCATTGCTTTAAAGGTAGGGATTTCTTTAAACTTTATCGTCAACAGCGTGCTGATGATTTGTCGTCGGAAGAGCAAAGAAATAACTACATACACAGTTTTTTACGTGAATTACGTTATCCACTGCATGGAATGGAAGAATCTTATATAGAATTTAAAGTATATTATGAAAGAAATAAAGATATATTAACAGCACAAATCCTAGAATGGCCAGAAATTGATCAAAGATATTTTAAGGCTAAGGAACATTTAAAGAAAATTATTACATACGAAGAAAAGCTTGAAGCATTAGACGGTCAAGCCTATCGTGAAAGAGCTGAAGTATACTTTGAATATATTAGGGACACCGATAACTTTTTAGATGAAAACGTTTTACAAACCATATATGAGCGAATGATAGCAGATTGTTGCCTAAATGCTGAATGTTGGATTAAGTATATAGATTTTGTCGATTATCGTGACGCCTTTGGACGTCCTGATGATTTGCTATCTCTGCCCATGTTCGAACAAACTCCCGATGACATATGCAAAAGATCTTTAAGAAATTGTACTTGGTCTTCGGAATTGTATATAAAACGTATGCAAATATTAGAAAAAATGGATAAACCAAAAACTGATGTACAAGAAGTATTGGAAAGTGCGGCTGCAGCAGGTTTTCAAACACCCGAACCTTCGGTTTCAATATGGATGGAGTATTTAACTTATTTGCGACGTCATACGGATTGGGAAAATCAAGATGAATGTGATATTTTACGTAAAAATTTTAATTTATGTTGGACTATATTGGGTCAACAATGGGGTGTCTTGGCTGATTGTAATTGTGAGATTTTACAATTTTGGGGGCGTTTAGAATATGGACCACTACAAGATCCTAAAAGAGGAAAAGAGTTATGGACAACTGTGATGGGTAAGAAAATCAATAATAAATTTGAAGCATAATTTAACCCTGTATTGCATGTATTTTAACTGCATGCAGTGCCTAATATAAGTAACCGCGATACGTACTTTTTTATTAAATTCGATAAAACCACATCCTCGGGGTAAAAAGTTTTTAATAAAAACGCGTAAATTTCTGTTTAAATAGTGGGTAAAAAAGCACTACACAGTTTTTTTTATGACATTTAAAAAAATTTTATTGCGTTTCGCATATAACTTTTGCAATATTCTTAAATTTTATTCAATATAGTCTGATTACACTGTGAAACAAATGGCAGGGGTCAGTGACCGGGAAGGGTTCAAACTACCGGGGAAAGTTATATCGGTAAAAAAGAAGTTATACGTGTCCCGGCGTTTCGCTGGGTCACCACTAGGAATCGAGATATATCGATTTGACCTTTGGTGGTCTTGGTCAACAGTTTTGCCGGTAAAAATAAATGTATGAAATAGAAGATAAATTAAATTATTCGATTTTTTTTTAAATTTTAAATGTTTGCTTAAAATAGGTTTTTGTTAAATTTGTATAAAAAGTTTTGCCATTCCTATTTCTCATAATCAATAAGCGTGTTCGTTTTCATACTACAAATTACTACTTTTACTACAGCTGGAAAATTTGAGACCGCGTTTTGGCGGCCTCGGGCATTAGAGGGTTAAAGAAACACTTCTTTTGAATCTAAATCTATTCGATTAAGTCAAAATCAGAAAAAACCAAAATTTTCCTTAATGTTTGTTAGTTTTTGTTAAATAAGTTTATAACATCCCAGCAAAAAATACCTGAACAAGGAGAACGTGTTTATGCTACTTTGAGTCATAAGTACATACTTGGGAATTTTTCATTGGCATTTTTTAGTAAAGTGTTGTTTTTTCAAAGGCGTCGTATAGACCAAATACAATTAATATTGTAATTAATATGTATTTTTATTAATTCTAATTTATAGTGTCCGACCGAACTCACTTTTTTTAGGCCGAACCGAAGCCGAAGCCGAACTTCGGCCAAAATTACGAACTTCGGCCGAAACCGAAGCCGAATACTTTTGTGTTTGAATAAAAATACAATTTCATGCAACTTTTTCAAATTCAAAAATGCGGAAACCAATTTTTAAATATTTCTAAATTGCAAAAACCTAAACAAGTTGTATTTTTCGCTCTTAAAGTAAAAATTAAGTTAAATATGTTCCTTTTTTTAAGTTACTATACAAAATTAAAGAGCTAAATTGTTGCAAAATATTGAATTATAGAAAAGTTCGGTATTCGGCCAAAATTTAGCCGAACACCGAACTTGGCCGAACATCACTTTTTGGCCGAAATCCGAAGCCGAAGCCGAATACTCGGTCGGACACTACTAATTTAGTAGGTTTGAGGTTAAGAAGAAGAATAAACATTTTCTTCAAAAGTTATAAACACATTAAATTTTCAAATCAGACTAGATCCAGTTTCTGCCTTTTTCTATGGACAGGCTTCATCAGTGATTTTCCATTAAATTGTATTATTGTTTATATTTTTATTGTCAGATTGTCTCTATATGAATAATTTCAGAAGTGATCAAACAGACATATACAAACATTCTACTTTAGATTTTTTTTGTTTATCTTCTTATTTCCTCCGTGTCACCTTTTCGCAAATTTTGCCACATTGACGTATGGTTTTTACGTACAAGTGCAGGCAATTTGTGTATATTGGAGACGGACTGCCAACAGTGCATTTTTGTTTTCTTTAGTAAAGTGTTGTTTTTACAAACGCGTTATGTAGACCAAATACAATTAATATTTTAATTAATATGTATTTTTATTAATTCTAATTTAGTAGGTTTGAGGTTAATTAATTGAAATTTAATTAACATTACTTGATCTCAATGCCAATGCCAAAAAATTTGATTACAATTCAATGTCTATGAAAGTTTTTTTAATTGGCATTGATTAAAACAATGGAAGAAAAAAGCATTGTATAAAAAAAATATTTTATAAAAAGAAAATTAGGACAAGAATGTAAAATTTTAGAGCTATAAACATTATAAATATTTGCTATTTTATGAAGTTGTATTAAGTATGCTGATATTTACTCTTCATTTAACACTGGTTATTCTAGATGCACCAGCCTCTAGTAATGTTAACTTGACGAAGTAAAAAATTGCATTGGCATTGATCAATTGTAATGCCAAAAAATTTTATTGGCATTCAATTAACTAGTCCCAAGTCTGCTTTGCGCTTCATAATCAATTAAAAACTTCACAGCTTTACCCAGCAAAAAACAAACTGACCAAAAGCGTAAAAGCATCATAAGTGTTCCCCAGGAATGGGTTCAAATTGAGGTGAAAAACGTATTTATTTAATTGTCATAGGAAAGAAAGTGTTTATACTGCTTTAAATCTTTTGCTTGTTAAATATTTATATATTTCAAAAAAAAATCTTGATATTTTTTCTCAAATTGTTTCACGGGCCTTCCCATATGTTGTTGTTTGGGTTGTTTAGGGTTAATTACGGGTACCCGCGGTAATGTACGGGAACGCACATATTATGACAATGTTAGTTTCCATAACAATAAATATTATCTTATTGCATTTATATATTTTACACAAATACAAACCATATTTATCATGTTGTTAAAATTTGTAGAAAGTTCGGATAATTCTTTTAAATCTGGATTATGGATAGAGTTTGCTTCATTAGAAATGAGACGAGATATGGAGGCTACCCGCAAGTATGTCTATAAATTAAAAATAAAATTATTCCAATAACTATATTTTCTCCGCATTTACTACAAATTCTAGACTCTTTAGTAAAGCCTTAAACTCTCCCAGTGTTGACAATCCTTCCGTAATAGCATCAGCCTGGGAAAGATTTGAAAGATGCAATGGCTCTATCAAAACCCTTAATACTTGTTTAGGAGAATGTCGTTACTTTAGACAAACACATAAAGATACAACTCCCTTTAATAAAACTACAAAATCATCCACTTCAAGCAAAACGTCCACTACAAAAGCCACCACTAAAAGAAAACTATCACAAAATGATAACGATTATCCCAAAAAACAGCCAAAATTGGAAAAAGATCACAAACAAAATCATCAAAGAAATGCTTCCAAAGAGTCATCGTTTAAGGAGCATGAAAATCAGGAAATTGATCTTACCAAAGATCATCTACGTATCTTTTTATCAAACTTGGATTATAATTTAACAGAAGATGAAATTGTTCAAAGTTTAACGGAAATTAAAATATTAAAACTAGAACTAATACGTTCGGCTAATGGTAAAAGTCGAGGTTTTGGTTATGCTGAATTAGAAACTAAGGTAAATTATTGCCACGCACTTTTTAAAACAAAACTCAGGGAAACTTTTAAAATTTATACAAAAACTACTGAGATCCTTAAAATATTAAAATTTTTCCAAATAAGTTTGAAACGTTTCTTTTCGAATGGCCTTTTAAAATGTGGATACATAATCATTATTTAATATTTTCTATTATTTTCTAATAATTAACTAAAATACTTTTTCAGGCGGATGTGGAAAAAGCTTTAACTTTAGATCGTAAAAGTATAAATGGTCGTCCCTTATATATATCCAGTGTTTTACGTGATAAGGAACAACGTCAGAAATTTAAATATACAGCTAATAAGGAACTACATAAACTTTTTATTAAAAGTTTACCACAGGATTGTACACAAGCAGAATTAGAAGAGATATTTGGAGCTTATGGAAAATTGAAAGATGTTCGATTAGTTTATCACAAGTAAGTTTAAATTCCCAGCAAAATCTTTCACTACCATATAATAAGTTTTGAGTATAGAAGTCAATACCTTTTATTACTAAACCTACATTGTCATTACACTCATAAAAATAAATCTGTAGAAATAGCAGAAAAAGTTACTAAAAATTAGTTAAAAATGATGCTGCAGGAAAAATGATGTTCTTACTAGTAAAATAAGGACAACAAAATTAAAGCTGTTAAATTTACAGAATTTTAGTTATATTCAAGTTAATTGAAAATTACAAATTGTATTGTAAAATCTGCAGAAAATTTTGCTAAATATTATTAGACTAAAAATAGGAAAAATAAATTGGTATATCTACAAAATTTTTGCTATTTTTAAGTTAAATTCAGTTGAATGCAAATAGCAGTATATTCTGCTAAAATCAGCAGAAATATTTGCTAAAAAAAACTTGTAAACTGCTGTTTTCAAAAGACTCGATTTTTATTTACATTAAAAAAAAAAATCGAAGAAAAAAATTTTAAATTTTTTTTTGATTTTTTAGGCCACTAATTATTTAGCAATTTTTTTTTTGATTTTAGCAGGTAAATTTGCAATTTTCCATTAACAAAAATTTAACTAAAATACTGTATGAATGGGGGAAATGTTTTTAGTTGATCTGTTATTTTTAAGTAAATAAATGTTATTTTTAGTTTGACTCAAGATCATAAATTAATATCACTTTCTGTTTAAATTATTTTCAAATCAAAGAAAGATGATACAATTTTTACAAGTAAATTACAAAGAATAAAAATTATTGAAAAAAATCGATAGACCAGCAAGGCAGAATGCGCATTTTCGGCTTTCGCTACAAAGCCATCATCAGTGCCTTTCGCCTTTGAGTGGGTTAATATTTTGATAATCGTCTACTTATGTGGCTGTTGAAAGCAAATTTGCTTTCGATAATTCTTATCGAATTTTTTCAATAATTTTTATTCTTTGTAATTTACTTGTAAATTTATGATCTTGAGTCAAACTAAAAATAACATTCATTTAGTTAAAATACTGTATATTTAGCAGTTTTATATTTGCTGTTCCTATATTACTAATATATAACAAAAATAATCTGCTAATTTTAGCAGTTTTTCTGCAACATGATTTTTAACTAATTTTTAGTAACTTTTTGTGCTATTTTTACGGATTTACCAAACTCACTTTAAAATTGTGATGTCACTGCAGGTAATGAGATGTCATTACTAGCTATTAATAAGTTTTTACTGGGTAACTAACATAACCTACTGGGTTACAATGCTTTTAAGTTATTCATCTAATTCTATCCATAATTAAGAGCAATATTACTGACAATATTTTTTGTTTTTGTTTAAATAATGAGTTTATTTTTATGAATTTTGATGTGCTTTATTGATTTGAAGGAAAATCGAAAAATTCGTGTTAAAAATTTGTCAGTTAAAGTGTTTAAGAGCACTTTTAAATATTCCAAAAATAATGTAGTTCACAGTCCATCAATATTAATGACAATACCTATTGTATTTATTTGATCAATTTCCCAAGCAGAAAATATGTTTTTTTAAATTTTCTTCCCTTGTTTTTTTTTTAAGAAAATGTGACAATAGGTCCGTTCCTTTATGTTACCGCGGGAACCCGCGGGATCCCAATCTTATCCAAAAAGCGTTCCCGTACTCGAAAATTGGATAAATGAGTGCAGAGCGTTCAAGAGAATGAATTTGTGTTTCTCTTTTTACCAAAATGATAAGCAAAAACAATTGTGAAAATAAATTGAAAAATTAAATGAAACAAACCATACGCATAAGAAATGTGATATTTATAATCAGTGTGTTCGTTTACTCGAATTTTTTACTACTTTTACTACAATTGGAAAGTTTTGTTTACTTTTTGTATTGAATTTTTCCAGCTGTAGTAAAAGTAGTAACTTGTAGTAAGTAAACGAACACGCCTAATATCTAATTGAACAAAATCAATAAGAACTTTTAAATGCAAATAAATATGTGTGTTTATTCAATTTTTCAAACTAAAGTTATACACATTTTCACATTTTTCTTTGAAATGCATTTTTGGGCGTTCCTTAACTTTTGGGTAATTTTGTCATTTTATGAGAGATTTTTTGCTTACTCTCATTTTACCGAAGTAAAGTAAAGGAACGCACTTAAACTAAAGGGACGCACTTAATAAGTGAGTTTGCGTACCCGATAATTTGTACAAATTCGTACAAATTTGTACAAGTTTTTACTGGAAGGTGTTTCGTTTAGCGGGATAAAATATAATTTAACTATTAGCGGGAAAACTAGCGATTTTTCTTTTTAAGACAGTCTTCACATTATCTTAGCATTTTTTTACATTTATTTCCTTGACAGAATTTTGGAATCATTATTATTCAGCGATTTATCGGTAAATTTTTATGGAAAACAAAAAAGTTCGAAAAATTTGGCGATGTATCAATAATTTTTTAAGAAAGTTTTAAGAAGTTTGAAAAATATAGCTATTTGTGAAATTTTTCAACAGAACCTAAAAAGTTCGTGCAATTTAGGGATTTATCGCTATTTAATTTTTTTTATAATTTAGATATTTTCTAGTGATTTTTTAGTTTGATTTAGCGATATTTTTAGGGAAGAAGTTGGCAGCAGTATTTTACTAATTCTTACAATTTTTCTGTTTGCGTACATTTTTAGATATTTTTCTTTTTGAGAGTAATTTTTGCCTTACTCTCTGTAAATTTGTTACTGAGTAATTTTTAATGGACTTTACTGGAAAAGTACCCAAACACACCTAATATGTGGCATAAAATGGCTTATGCTAAGTTTTTGCGATTTCAGTTAAACTTGGTTTAGTTAAAGCGAGAACAATTTGTGTCAGCCGTTTCTCGTTTAGAATTTTACACCCGTATTCAAAATGAAAAGTTAGTAGCTTCTTATACATCGCACACAACGAGCTGTTAACTAGAATGTTTTTTGGGCCTAGCAGCTTGTTAGAATAGAGTTTATTCAAAATGATATCTTGTGAATGGAA
Source organism: Leucophora obtusa (assembly GCA_949987735.1). Lineage (NCBI taxonomy): Eukaryota > Metazoa > Arthropoda > Insecta > Diptera > Anthomyiidae > Leucophora > Leucophora obtusa. The sequence goes on from OX465297.1 coordinate 212,284,464, forward strand.
TTTTTTGTTTTTTGGCGTTTGATAACAGAATTTAGCAACAATACTAGAATGAGTTTAACAACAGTATTATGAATAAAACTCATGTTAACTCTATGCTAAATTTTCATTTTGAATACCGTTAGTCTTTATTAAAATAAAACAAACATTTTAATGTCAGTATTCCAGTTACAAACTGCGTTAAACTAAGTTTAAAGATAATCTACATCTTAAAAACTTAACCTTAGAGACAACTTATCTCAAAATAAACAAAGGATTATTGTGAAATTTATATTGAAATATCTGCGGTTAACGTTTAAATATGGTTAAATTTAAGAAAAGCTAGGAGGACAAAGATTCTTCTTGGATTTGGCAAGCGGACGGTCGGGATGCTTGTAGGAGTTCTAACGGACTACTGCAGGGGCTGTGGGGACGAGGAGGAGGAGGAGACAGTGCATCATCCGCTTTGAGAATGTCCGGGACTGAAGGAACGGCGACTCAGATATCTGGGGTGCAGGTTCTTCGACGACCTGGACAGTCTACGCGATGTTTCTCTGTATGGTCTTGCGAACTTTTTAAGGGGATCGGGATGGTTCTAGATTTCTCGGGTCGTGGTATTTCTTTCCATGTGGGGGAAACTAAGGGAATCACAATGGCGGGCTCCCCTTCAACCTAACCTAAGATAAGCTATCCGAAGCTACAATTTTTAATTATTTTGTTCTGACTAATTAATTTTAAAAAATGTTATCAATAACATTGATAGATTGTGGGGCCATTTTTATATTATTTTTAAATAAATTTTTGCAATTTCTTCTTTTAGATCTGGTAAATTTAAACAAATTGCTTATGTTGAATTCGAACAAGAATCTTCCGCTAGTAGAGCTGTTTTGGGCACCGATAATATGTCTCTAAGAGATCATACAGTAAGTTTTTGTTAAATATTTAATAACTTTAACATTTAAATATTTCTTTTACAGATATCCGTTTCTATTTCGGCACCACCACCCAAACCCACATCTACAGCACCAGTCAATCCTATAAAACTATTAGGTCTTGCGCCGAAACGTAAAGCAAATGAACAAAAGCCAAGAATGTCGTTAATACCAAATGTGGTGCGTAAAAATCTAACCACTAACAAACCAGCCGCTAAAACTGCAGCTTCGCCCTCCATAGCAGGACCACCCAAAAGTAATGATGATTTTCGTAAACTTTTAACTAAATAGATTTTAAAAACTTACAAGTAAACTTGTACAAATCACACTATTTATTACAACAAAAATGTGGAAATGCAATAAATGTGAATATTTTATGATCCAAATAAAAAAAAACTTGTAGCATATGTGGACTGGGGTTTTAATAGAAACAAACTTACGCTGGGTCTAACACTGAAGCGTAAATCTTAAATATTAAGCTCCACTAACTTATCTAAAAGAATGCTTATTTTGACACTATTTAGAGTTATGTTGATAACAATTTTAGTCTTGGTTAAGGTAAGTACAGTTGGCCTTTAACCTTAACCACGTATAAAATTTGCATTAAAATGACTGTGGATAGTCTTAAATTGAGCGTACTTTTATATAAGTTAGCCGACCTTAACAGAACAAATTTTGAAAAACTTATATAACTGATAATTTTTAAGATATACTTCTGATGCATTATTATTGAAGAATTTAACTAGGGTTAAGCTTAGAATGAAGAGGACTGAATGTTAATATTAAAGACGTTTTAAATACAAATTAAGCTAGGGTTAAAGAATTAACCGAAACACGATGAAAGTTAAGTATGAGAACTTAGCTTAAATCGATTTTTAGACTTTTTTAACACTATGGCCGAGTTTTTCGGATGTCAGTTAAACTTAGTTTTGTTAAACCGAAAACGAATTTCGTCAGTCATTTCCAAGTTTACAAACAAAAAATTTCCGGAACAACTTAGAATTTTGCTCTTTACTAAAATAAAACAAAATAAACCACATTCCAATAGCAGTACTCCAGTTACAAACTGCGTTAAATTAATTTTAAAGAAAATCTACATCCTAAAAACTCGGCTTAAGCAGTGATTGATAACTTATAAAGCACGATTGAAACTAAGATTTAATACATTCTTTAACCATGGTTAAACATTAATATATTTTATTGAGGCACAATTACAGCTAAGAACTTTAGAGCACTCAGTCTAAAATTTAAACATGATTTTACCACGGTTAGGGACAGCTGTACACGTAGCTAGCTACAGACCACGAGGCTCTGACGACTGGTATAGACGGTATAACTCAGTTCTCACGGCAATCGAATTATGTGCCACGCAAGGATTGCCACTCCGGCTTAAACAAGAATTATTAACAATAAATTCTCTTTTTAAAGCCGTTAGAACAACAATAACTGAAATGAGGGCTATTTATGAATGATTTAAGCTAAGACTGATGACAACATCTTAAAACAAATTCATGCTTTCACTTGGCGTTGATTTAGTTCATGATATAAGATCAATAGAGCACTTTAAAGATGGTATCACAATTATGGAGTACTCGACTCTGCAGAGTGGATTTTATTCCTTACAGCTGGATTCACAATGCTGGAGTACTCCACTCTGCAGAGTGGTGTTTGTTCCTTTTTTTCTCGCACTTTAGTGACATCTCTATTTTAGTAAACTACATTCTGCATCGTGGAGTAATCCAGCATTGTGAATCCAGTTTACATCTTCGCATTGATAAATTTTGTGTATCATGACAACTTTATTTCAGTATAGTCCTCTTTGCAGAGTATAGAACTCCATAATTATGAATCTAGCTTAAATATCTGTTCTACTGAAGCTTCAATATAACAACTTGATGTAAAAAATTTTAAAACTAAAAAAACAACAAATATTGAAATAAAAATCTGACTTTCCTATTAACAAATACAAAATTCTAACATGTCCACACCGCCAAAAACATCTCAAGAAAATCGTGGAATTACACCAGCAGCATCCATTCAAAATCCCCTGCCCGGTAGTAGTACTCCAAAAGTTCAAGAATCATTAGTTAAAACTGTAACTACCAAAGAAGAATTTGAAAATATTATAAAATTAGCTGGCGATAAACATTTATTTGTTGAATTCCATGCATCCTGGTGTGGACCATGTAAACTATTAACCTTCAAATTACAAGAATTAGCTCAACAATGCAAAGAAAAAGTAATTGTAGTTAAGATCGATGTAGACGAACTGGAAGAGTTATCTATAGAATATGATGTGACCACTATGCCGGCCTTTATAATTATGAAAAATGGTCAAAAAATAGAACAATTCTTTGGCAATAAGGCGGAACAATTGGATGAGGCAGTAGAGAAGTATTTGGGAAAACCACTATAAACAAAAGGAAAGAAATATTGGAAATTTAGGAATTTGTCAATTATTTTACATATTTCAAAAATAAAAATTGTCAATTTGAAATTTATCTAAAAAGTTACATACATACATATATAAATTTTTGTTTTTCGTTGTTTTTTAAGATTTTAAAAATATTCAGCAAAATGTCTACTACTTCTAATGGTATAAAAAGACAATCGAAATCGTCAGAAAAATCGAAGAAAGAAGAATCGGAAAACTCTCCACCAGCTTCATCCGCTCCAGATTCATACATACCTTCTACAACAAATTTATTGCTGCTGGATGATAAAAATAGTTTCGATGACATCGTGAAAGGAGCAAATGATAGATTACTTCTAATAGAGTTTTTTGCCAATTGGTGTGGACCCTGTAAAATGTTGGTTAACAAATTAGAAGGATTGGCCAACTTCTATAAAGACAAAATTTTAATAATCAAAATTGATGTAGATGATTTCGAAGATATAGCTTTAGAACACAACGTTTCAGCCATGCCCACATTTATGATTATGAAAAATCAAAAGAAGTTGGAACAATTTTCAAGTGGCAGTTTTGAAATTTTAGAAAAAGCATTGCAAAAATATGTAGACGCAACTCAGAAAAACGGAAAAGATAAAAGGGTAGCTGTGGAAACTGAAAAAGAACAATTGAAAAAGTCTGGAAAGAAGACGAAGTAAATAAAATGCAACTGTTAATAAAAACTCTTAACACTGAAAAAAAGACAAAATTTGGAATCACTTATAAATTTTTAATTAAACATTGAAGGGATTCAAAGTAGGTACTATTTTAAGTAGTAAATTCTGAGTTTGCAAATAAACACTGAAATGTTTTTTTATAGTCATTAGAAATCATAAACACAAAATATTTTAAATTTCATTTGGTAAATGGATAGTAGTTGCCTAGTTCACATAAACTAGTACGTAACTAATTCTGAGCTAGTATTTTTTGCTACTGGGTTTGTCGCGTTTTTAACTACATAAATCATTGTTTTGTCATTTCCTGTAGATTCTATGGACAAACTTTTTTGGGTGCAGAAAGCAGTTCTACAAAACGGTAATTAATATTTTTTAGTTCCCCTGAAAAATGTATGTTTTCAAATAAGTGCTTTTGTCAAAAGTACAAAATTGCAATAACGAATGAAATTTTTAAAACTCTGAAAATAATAAAATTGAATAAATATTGGAAAAAAAAGAAAACTGAAAAATAGTTGTCTCAAATATTCCCGCACACATGAAAATTTTGGTACAAGCCTAAATTATAAAATATAAATTAAATATTTTTAAAATTCGCGATTTTACCATGATTTATGACATTCAAAATAAGGAAGATCTAGATCAAGAAATTGAAGATGCCTGTAGTAAATTAGTGGTCATTGATGTCTATGCCAATTGGTGTGGTCCGTGTAAAATTAGCAAACCCAGACTGGATGTATTATCCACACAATATGCTGGCAAAGCAAAAATTCTTAAAGTCAAGAAGAAGAAATTAATATGGAATATAATATGTCTGTTCCCGTACTTTACCGCGGTTACCCAAACTAGCCCAAAGGCGTTCCCGTACTCAAAATTGCGTGTATATTGTTGTTTGGGCTGTTTTGGGTTCCCGCGGTAACGCACGGGAACGCACATGTTACCAGTATTTTCATTTTGTGCATGAAAACCCTACAAAAATATTTATATTTGCAAACATTTTGATCGGGCGAAAATAAATTAACCAATCAGAACCCAATAAGCTTTAAATTTTGCTTGAAATACATTTCAAAATCTAGAATTTGTATATTTAACAAAAATATTTCAAACTTGAACTCTTGTTTCCCTTTTGTTGGAGTATGCTATTGAAATAAAATGTAATAAAAGTTGAATTCAAGCCTTGAAACTGGAAAACCGGGCTGGAATTGAACTTGATTTCAACTTGAATTCCAGTGAAATTGTTTATTGGGAATGTTACCAGTATGCCAACATTTGTCAAATTCTAGAAGTTTTAATGGAAGTGTTGAAAATTTATCGAAAAATATTTGTGGAATAAAGCAAAAAAGTGTTTGAAACGTCTCAAGGACAGTGATGATGAATATATAAAAGATGATGGAGTGGAAAATATATAATTTCTATTGATATATTCGGTAATCAAATATTAAATTCAATTTTAGAAATTAGGATTTCTTAATAAGTTTTGATGAATTAGAAAAAAATTGTTTGGTTCGTACAAACATCGCTTTGAAAGAAAGATTCCAATATTGACTTTGAATAAAACAATTTTTGTATGTTTAAATTAGAGGCGTCATTTCTGTTTAAATTAAACCATTTTGAATTTATTTCGAAAAATATTTTTTCAAATTATTTAACAAAATGTCCTAGTTACATAAGTAAAATTATATTCCTATTTAAAGTGGCAATAAACAAACTCCATCTGCCACTACAAAGAGAAGTGAAAAAAGTATTCAATATGAATTTGTTAAATTTATTTTTTGGCGAAAGTGATTTTCATAGCATGTGAAGGTGTTATCTTAAATCCTTGCAAAGCTTCCTTAGCAGCATTACTCTGAAGTTCAGTGGCGAATTCCACAAAAGCAATATCATGACGATTGGGTACCAAACGTACTTCTTTAAAGCCAGGGAATTGATTAAACAACATAGACAACATCATTTCATTTGTTTCCTCCGGTAGATTCGTAAGGAAAAGAATTTGATTCGGAGGCTGCTCAGTTTGGGCATTTGGATTAGAATTCTCCGCATTGGATGCCTTTTTCTTTTTGTCCCTATAATGGAAAATGTAAATATAAATAATTGCCTTTACTTCTCTTTATTTAAAACTTACTTTTTATCTTCCACAGGTGCCACTGGCTTTGGTGGTTTCAATTTCTTAGGTCTTTCCTTAAAGGTACCCTTTATTTTAGCCACCATATCTGAATCTGTTTTAGAATATGCTATACGCATTGGTTTATCGTAGAATGGAAATCCCTGCATAGTCCTTAACGCATTTGAAGCACTGGCTATTTCTTTGAAGATAACAAATGCCTGACCACGCATTTTGAGTGTTTTCAATGCCACAATATCCAAGATTTGGCCGAATTGTGAAAAAATGGCGTACAGCGACTTCTTCAATTCTTCTTTTTTGATTTTCTCATTGAGATTATTTATGTAAATGGTTTGATTAGGACGAACATCCATTTTGTTTATATAATTGGAATACTTAAATAATAAAAATTTAATTAAAATACTTCAATTTTTCAAAAATTATTAAAAAACGCGACTTCCACCGAATTGGAAAACACCGCACAAACACCGTGTGTGTATTAAATGCTTGTTTTCAGTGCTACCAACTTTGACGATTTGTTTTCATTTTGACGATTTTTGATGAAAAATATGATAAAATGATGGACGATTTTGCAAAATTTTATGTATGAAAAATGACGATTTTTTAAAAATAAAATAATTTTTATAGTTTATTGCTAAAAATACAATTTTATTAAAAACTAAGATGATTTAAATTAATTTTTTGTAGAGAATACCAGACTTCGAAACTATTACACTCGTTGATAGTTTTGAATTCTACTAAGGGTGGGTGCGAACTGGCTAAATAAAATCTAAACTAAATTTAGGTTTTCAAATTTCTATTAAATTTGAAAAAGTATTCAAAAAATTTTATTGTTTGAATATAATCCGCGCTTGTTTTTTCGTTACTTTGAGCAGTTTTCAGCAGTTTTTGAGTTTTTAAATATAGGCTCAGCTGATACTAAACTGATACTAAATAGTTGCTCAGGTAATACTAAATTACAGCGCCCTCTACCGGTGAGTAGTGTAAGTTTTAAATAACACACAAAACAACAACGAAAATAATTTTGTTGTTGCTTTGTGTGTATTTTCAAATTTTCTTGCACATCTCATTGCATTTGAAGACACTAGGTTACAGCAAAGGAATCGTCAAAGTTGCAAAAAAAAATCCGTAACAAATGTTTCGCGGACAAACTCGTTTCGTCTAAATATCAACTAATTTTTATTAATTTATTAAAAAGCTCCGGGACTTTTAAAAATATACGGAAATTTCTATTAAAAGTGAAATTATACAAAAATGTTATTATTCAAAAATTATTCATCGAATGTGTAAACAGTCCCGTTTTTGAATAATAGCTGTGTTCGGGTACTCAACACGCGGGATCCCAATTTTACAAAAAAGCGTTTTCTTCACAAATTATACCAGATTCTTTATGATATTATTTTTACAACAAATTTTTGTACTTTTTTATAATAATTTTCATAATTTTGTAATTAGTTATTAAGTTACTTATCATTATTATTCTATAATTTGATGTTTTTAAATTTGGCAAATATTCAGTTCCATACTGCAAAATAAGACTTTTAGTCTTGTGTATGGAACTTCCAAATAAATAAATAAAATAAATAAATATGAATCAGCTGATTTGGGCAATATGGCCGACAGAAAATGAGCAAAACAAAACGCAAAAATTAAAGAAAAACACAAAAGATAAAGCACAATAATCTATAAAGAGACAGATATATACAAAAAATGAGCAATACAAAATGTATGGAGATTTTTTATTGTTATCTCCCTCTTGACTTGACTTCCATGTAAACAAAACCATACGGTTCGATAATACTTTTTTGACACATGTCATTGGTTTCACATCTGGTATTAATCTGTGGTTTTCTTACTACACAATTGGGTAAATGAGAGCTGTCATGAGAGAGTAATATTCTTGTTCTTCTTGCACGAGAAAGCCCAGACTTTTTTTTCGTGTAAATTTGGGTAAATTGTTTTAATCAGCTGTTATATCATCAGTTGGGTGCAACTAGTTCAATTAAACTCTTCACTGATTTGAACCAAAGACCTAGTTCACAACTAATAGCTCTGTTAGTTCAATCGATCATTTCATTCATTCAGAAAAAATGTTTATCATTTACAAAAACAGTGAATTTAGACTGAGCAAAAACTACCTAGTTTTTATACAAAACTAGTTTTTGCTTGTTTTTTATATATGCGTTTTGACAATTAAAAACTAACGAGAGGCAAAAGCTAGGCAGTTTTTCCTCACTCTAAATGCCGTATAATAGTTGCAAAAGACTATCGGTGATTTTACAACTCCATAAAATTACCGACAATTTTGTGAAGACGCTTGTTTAAATGTGTTAAAGAGTTAAATATGTAAATAAATCGAAGCTTTTGTTTAATGTTTAAATCTTTTCCAAATTTAATATACTATGTATTCCTTTTTGTAAATAGAAATGCCTAAAAATGAAATTTTTATTAAATTTTTGATTTAAAAAGGTGTTTAACTAGAAAATCTATCTAGATTTTTACAACAAATTGAACAAGAACTAGAAAGAGCGCTCACCAAAACGAACTATAATGCACAAATCTATTGACATTTGTTTTTCGGGCTTCAAATGTGGTGGTTTTTCGCGTTCGATTACATTTTTGTTATTTCGGGAGAGTATTTCTTGTTAACTCTCATTTTACCGAACTTTACCCAAAAAGTAAAGAAACAGAGCTAATTATTCAAAAAGTGGCAACACTGGAATTTTGCCTACTTTAAGTAATGCCAGATTTAGTGAATTAATTATAAATCTGGCATTACCAAATACCGATGGAAGAGAAATGTCGAAAAACGACGTTTTGTAGTTGTGTGTGTGTTCAGATTTTCTACATTTTTGTAAACTATTTTTTTTATAAAGATTTTTCCTTTTAATTTTTTTATTTAATTTATACAAAATAAACATTTTTGTAATAAAAAAACAATAAGAACATCAATAAGTGCCTCAAAAATATAAAAGAAATCTTAAATTAAAAATTGTTAATGATTTTTAAACAAAAAAACAAAGAAATAACACAAAAGTGAAAAAATTGTTGGAAAAAAATGTCGAAAAATAAATTTCATACATTACCAAATGCAGCAGAAACAAATATCGTTGAAGTGAAATCAAAGGTAAAACCGAATTATTGGGAAATGGGGAAAAATAGGAATTTATAGAAAACTAATTAATGCGTACTACCAACGATTACTACAGAACTATTAATTTTATAAACGCCTTTAATAAAAAATTCTTTTTTCGGGAGAATTGTGTTATTGTGAACATGCTTAATGATTCATTTGTAGGCAGAAACTGTTTTTCTTATTTATTACTCCTCAATTCACTTTTTTGCACATTTCATTGAGTTATTTTAATAATGGGTATGACCATGATGCATCATAATAAGGTTCAGTACATTTGATACATTCAACGATCATTACAACCGGCGCTTAATCTATTATAGTATCTACCTGTTCTACTAGCACTATTATTACTTATACGCGAACCTATATTTGTTTTTAAATAGGTGTATCTTAAATACTTTTGACTATTATGGCATAAAGTATTACTTTGTTTAGTTTTTGGTTTCAATAATTTTTACATAGACGCTGTTTGAATATACATATAATGAAATTGCATAAAATATGACTTACCTATTGTGTCAATAGTTACCGATATTGTGGAGAACTATATCCCTTTCATCAAAGAACTAAAATAGAAAGAAAACAATTGTTTAAATACCACAAATAAATTTTTTGTTATCCTCGGTAAATCACAATCTATGAATAATTAGGATTTTCAAACTGAGTTCAGGGTAGACATGGAATTTATTAAACTTCGTTTTCGTTCAATCAGAATTTGAATTTATTTGCAAAAATGATCGGAAGAACTGAGAAAATAAAAGTCATTTCTCCCAGTAAATTCAACAAAATTTTTATTTCCTTCCTGAAATAAGATGCATAATTTAATGAATTTTGGAGGAATTCATTCAGTATGAAATGAATGTACATTACCATGAATTAATTCCCGACATTTGCTTAAAAATTAATTCATTCCTTCAAAAACTATAATTCAATATTTAAGGAATTTATTCATTCATAAAAAAAAATTATAAATTAATAATGTTTTAATATCTGGTGGAGGGTACCGTATTTTTTTTAATGGTCATAAGCCTAAACGAGCGAGTCGAAAGAAAAATTGTTACCAGAAGATAAAAAACTGTGTTTTTTTTTTTGTAAAAAAAATCAGACAAATTCGTTAAAAAATTTGTTTGAAAAACACCAATTTTAAAAATTTTAAAGAAAAATGTTTTGAAGATTGTGTTTTTCACTCAAATGTTTTAACGAATTCATCTGATTCTTTTTATAAAAACAGTCAGTAAAAATAAAGAAGTTCCTAATAAGGTTGCCCCCTAGACCGTACCACATTATAGGCAAAAAAAAAGGAAAAAGTGCGCAGTGCACCTTTAAATATAAAGTATTTTTGCAAGCCAATTCCAAAAAAATTTTTTTCCGAACCTAGTGGTCGCCTTTTTTTATTTTTTTGTTATAGCTTCGGCATTTAAAGTCGGATTTTAAAGAATTTTTTTTTACCAATGAAAGATTTAAAAAGGCGACCCCTACGTTCGGCAAAAAAAAAAATTCTGCTGGATTTATCGAAAAATTTCCTAGCAAAATTTTAATGATTTTTTGCGAGATTTAATTTTCTAACATTAGGGTTGTAGCAACTGATATCTGGTGGGTAAATAATAGAACGGGATACTTGAAGTTAATGGCCCTTAGAGCAAAATATTGGTCCCCTTGAGAGAAAAACATCGATGTATCATACTTTAGGATCCGAATGGCAAAAAAAGTTTTTTTTTGAAACCTTGCAAAAATAGTTTAGATTAGACGGTGTACGGCGAACTTTTTTTTTGAGGTACGGTCTATTGCACCCCCTATTCAACAAAATTGAAATTTACACTTGGAAGATTTTTCTTGCTAGAGTATGGACAATTTTTTATCAAGTTTTTGACGGGATTCTTATAGTAAAACTTTTCATAACTAATAGGTTTTTATAGACATATGAAAATTGTAACTTATTTCCAACATAACCATTGTTAAACATTAACCAAATCTATTTCCATATAAATTTGACATTCATAACTATGGTTAAGCACTAAACTCAGTTTATTTTGAGATAAGTTAACAGGTCTATCAGCCGTAAATTGTTGGGTAAAATCACATGGAAAAATTTCCCTCAAACCTCAAATCGCAATTTTAATTCTGCAAATTATAATTCTTTATTTTTTTACAAAGACACAATCGTGATTCACATAAAATGTCACTTTTTCACAAGAATAATTGGCCTGATCACGATTATCGAATTTGCATTCGAAGTCTGCACTTTTCAGTTTGACTCATTGGTATTGAAACTTAATGTGCTTTAGTGTATACAAAATCAATTTAAACAGATCTTATAAGAATGCACTTTTCTACTTGGGAGGCGAAAACAAAATTTGAATCAAAAATTTAGTTGTATTTGACAAAATAACAAAAATGAATTGTTCAGTATTAGTTAAAATTTAAATTAAATCAATTAACACTTTAATACTTCTACCCTTTAATATCTAACTGATTTAGTTTGATGCAGAATATCGACGATTTGGATTAAAGCGTAATGGAGAACCACCCAGTTTTGAAAGTTTTAATGCTCTTGTCAAACAATTACATGGATTGTTTAATATACAATTCCTAATACGTTACATTGATCCCAGTGACCACACTCTACTGCCCATTAATAATGATAAGAACTTTGAACAGGCAATTAAAACAGCACACCCAATACTGCGTATTATTGTACAACGTGAAGAGGATATGGAATATGGTGTACCGAAACCACAACGTAACAACTTTATGTTTAAAGGCATGTTGGGACAAGCACCTGGAAAACATAAAGGACCACCCATCTCAATGCCAATTGATTTTCGTCAAGTATCGCAAATTATTGATGTAGATATTGTGCCGGAAACACATAGGCGGGTACGCCTTTTAAAACATGGTAGTGACAAGCCGTTAGGATTTTATATACGGGATGGTACATCAGTACGTGTTACCCAGAATGGTCTGGAAAAGCTGCCGGGTATATTTATATCACGTCTGGTACCGGGTGGTTTGGCTGAAAGTACAGGTTTATTGGCAGTCAATGATGAGGTCATTGAAGTGAATGGTATTGAAGTAGCAGGAAAAACATTAGATCAGGTAAGTTTTTGATTGAATTTATCAAAGTAATTAAGTATTTATAAATTCTGGTTGTTTTTCCCATTTAGGTTACCGATATGATGGTGGCCAATAGCTCAAATCTTATAATTACTTTTAAACCGGCCAATCAACGTACTTGTAAATCACCCCGTCGTGGTTCCTTTTCACGTACTAGTCAACTGTCTAGTGGTTCTCATCACACTAATCACACCAATACATCCGATGAACTCGAACAAGATGATCAAGATGAGGTAGTAGACTTAACCGGCATAACGCTAGATGACAATACTGGCAATGGTAGTGCCGCAGCCGGAGCGAGTACAGTTACTAGCACCATTCCACAACATTCTCATCATCACACACACCATTTAACGGCTGGTGGCGGTGGAGGTAATTCAACAATTGTTGTGTCCCGTGATGGTGTCTTAAACCTCTGAGTCACATTAATTTTATTGCTTAATTTTTTTATTTGACCTGGAAATCTGATATAGTTGACCTTGTACGTAAACAGTTGATTATTAATGTCCGTCCGTTATTTAAGTTTAAACAGACATCAAAATTAATTTATCATTATTTGCCTTTGAGTCGCCTCAATAAGTTGTTGACAATCGAATTGCATTATCGTTTTAAAATTCAAAATTTTAATAAACTATAAAACTAAACATATCTTTACATTGCTGCAAAAGCTTTTTGCTTTTGAATAAACTAAAAATTTACCATTAGAGTCATCAAGATTAAAAATTAACAATTACGTGAAATTGAGTGAATTTGAGAGTATGTATTTTTAAAGATTTTTATTTATTACTATGATTTTATTTTTATTACAAATTTGTGTATATATCGGAGATAATATAAGTCTTATTTACCTAAGATAAAGAATTAATAGTAGGTTACAATCAGGGGTTTTTGAATGGACATTTTAAAAGTTTAATTTGTGGATGTTTTACCAGTTTTTTTTGTGGGTGTTTAATTGTTGTCATTTTTTTGCGGAGTATTTTTGAAGATCTTCTGAAGCACATACGCAATAGGTTCGATCGAGAAATATAAATTGCTGAATAATGATATTGGTGATAAAGTTGTGTGGAATTAAAAAGATGCACTTTAAATTTTTAGCATTTAAGGCTTTTAATTAGGGCTTTTCTCGGACTTTCCGGGAAAGTGAGATTCATTTTAAAATTTCCCGGATACCGGGAATTCCCGCTTAATAATAAAATATGTAATACTTTCCCAAAACTTCGGATTCTGAAGGGTCCTTTTGTTGGATCGATAACATTCATTTTTTGTTAATCTATGAATAAACGAAATTTCTAGAGTTTACTAAAAACCGAAAAAATTTAAAAACCGCGGTTTCGGTTATTTTTATATTTATTTTATACACTCACAATTTAATTTCCATAACCGATTGAGGTTTATTTAAAAAGTAATAGGTAAAGTTTGTTTGCAATTGAAGAATCAATTAAAATACATTGAAACATATTGTTTAACTTTTTTTATCAATAAATAAAAAACAAACTAGAAAAAAATATGTATCGTCTGTAGGAGTTGTTATTTTCAGTCAAATATTCTATTTTTAGATTTCTATTTTTAGAAAAGTAATTTAAATAATTTCGTTGTTTTCTGTTTTAAAACAAAAAATTCAAATATTTTCGGTTTTCTTTTTTATTAAAAGAAGTTGTTTATATACAAAATTATTTCAATTCAAATTACAAGAAATTCTTTACTCATACACACAAGCATAGCCAATAAAAATATGAACGTGTGTGTTGTATATGGTGTAGTGTTTTGAAACTTCAAACAAAAAAAAAAAAAAAACTTTCAAATATGAAAAAACAAACCACAAAATCGTTTTTTTATACGTTTTGTCAGTTAAAAATTTATGATTGTTTTAATAGACTTTTCAATTATTTTTATTTCTTTTATGGATTGTTTAAACCAGGGGTATGGCATCACCAAAAAAATAAGTAATAAAAAATCGTTATCACAAGATGGCACTTTGTTCAAAAAATTGACAATTTTCTTTTTTTTTTTATTTAAATTCAAATAACAACAAACAACAAAGCAAAAAAATAAACGGATATATCAAATTTTATTATTTGAATATATTCCGCGCTTGTTTTTCCTTATTTTGAGCAGTTTTCAGCAGTTCAGCAGACTCAGCTGATACTAAACTGATACTAAATAGTTGCTCAGGTAATACTAAATTACAGCGCCCTCTACCGGTGAGTAGTTTAAGTTTTGATTTCCTATCTCTATAATTAATAGTCTCTGGTTTAAATAATGTTTGAAAATAAATAGCAAAATGGTTTTAATATAATGAAAAATCACTAGTCCTTTTTTTAATTGTGTTTTCAATTAATTTTATATGTATTTTAGGTTATTTTTAAGGATAAAATATTGTGAGTGTATGTATAAAAATCAGAGACCCAAAATAACTGTTATATTTATTAAAAAGTCACAACCCAAATTTGTTTAATTATAATATTTCAATAATGCACTATATTTTATAAATCATATTGCACAAACAAATCACAAAGTTTGTCAAAAATTTTAATTTTCTCAATTTTTATATTTTACTCTATAAATTTCTGTTGTTTTTTGATTTTTATTTTAAAACTTTTTATAAAAGTTACAGAATGATTTTTTTGAAAAAATGAAGCACTAAGTTTTTTATTTGATAATAAAATAAAAATTTACCTAAATTGAACGCCGGACGTTGCTGGAATATACATATTTACTCACTTAAAATCACTGTTCAATATTTTATTAACACCAGTTCACATCATCAGGATATTATAATTGTTGAAGTCATTGGTTCTAGGGCTTTTGATTTATATTCTTAATAGTTAATTTTTGATGAAGAAAAAAAAAAAAATCACAAAATAACTTATTATTTTTGAAAAAATAAAAATCGTCTTTGGATTGTTTTTGTTTGAATTAAAAAAAATCAAACAGAGCAAATAAACAGAAAATTTAAAATATTCAAACAAGAAATAATTGTAAAACAATCAGTTTTTTGAATAAAAGTTATAACTGTTACGTCCCTGATAAAAATTTTAATCTTATTTTAACTCGATCAAGATATTTATTAAACTTCAATTGAAATTCTCACTCGATTAAAGGCAATAACGCCATTTCAGACCTTTGTGGGAGAATAAAAAAAAAAAAAAAGACGCGGAAGCTAGTTATAAATTAAATTTTTTGTTCTTTTGTAGGCAACTACCCATAATTACTATTTCTCAATGCGAATTCCCAAATTATTAATTTCCTTTTGAAAATGACATTTCATATCTCCAACACTGGGAAATAGTAGATATGGATGGACAGGAATGTATAGTGTGTAAATCAATATAAACAGTATCTAACTATTTTTCGCGTTTTTTTTATTCTGTACATAACTTAATCCTCCTTTAAAATGCATATTTTAACCAAAAATCATTAAAGACTTCCCAACTCCCTCAAACTCTGCTAAATGCGTCTCTTCTTTCTTTACATGTGTTTTGCATACGCTAACATAATTCGAAATAAATTTGCAATCTTCGAAAAGGAGGGACAAAGACCGCCTGTTTTAACAACAGTAAGATGGAAGTTTGTTCCTTAAAATATGAACGAAAGGTACACTCAAAAAAGCTTGAAACTTACCACATGACAGTTGTTTATGTAGTAATCAGTATTTGTTGATTTTAATTGTAATTACAATTGTTTTTCTAATGAAAAATACAAAACAACTTTTATGACAGTATTTAACAGTTGTTTCAGGAAGTTATTTTTAATATAGTAAACAGCTAGCAAAACAGAAAGTAAAGTTATTTTGTTAGTTATTGGATCATAAAAAACTTCGTTGTTTTTCTAATAGTACTTGTTTGAATTTACCACATAAAATAACCACAGGTCAACTAAAAATAATAACTCTTAAGCCAGATTCACAATGCTGGAGTACTCCGCTCTGCAGAGTGGATTTTGTTCCTTTCTTTTTCGCACTTACATATTTTTTGTATCATGCCATCTCTATTTTAGTACACTCCACTCTGCAGAGTGGAGTACTCCATCATTGTGAATCTGGCTTTAAGCTGGATTCACAGTGCTGGAGTACTCTACTCTGCAGAGTGGATTTTGTTCCTTTCTCTTTTGCACTTACATATTTTTTGTATAATACGACCTCTATTTTAGCCACATTAACAATGAAAGAGTACTCCACTCTGTAGAGTGGATTTTGTTCCTTTCTTTTTCGCACTTACATATTTTTTGTATCATGCCGCCTCTATTTTAGTACACTCCACTCTGAAGAGTGGAGTACTCCATCATTGTGAATGTGGCTTTAGTTTTCATAAAAAAATCATATTGCATCTCCAATGCTTAAAATCGTAACAATTGGAGAACTGTTTGGAGTGTTGACTATAAATTTTAAGAAGAATAAAGTAAAAACAGCAGTTTTGATCAATTTTGTCAGTCGTTTTAAACATTTTTGTAGTAAAATTTTATCAGTTATTTTTATGAATGCATTTTTTTTTTAGTTATTTTTCAAAATTTAAAGATATCTATATTTTTAGTTACTTTAAAGGTAAATAAATACCTTTATCGCCTTTTTAACTGCATATACCTTTGTTTTAACTGCCATCCTACCGACAAATTGTTTTGAGTGTATTAAAACTTTAACACAAGCTTAGGCGAAATTGCATTTTTTTAATATCTAATCTAATGTTAATATAAAATGTAACAAATTTGAAAACACATATTAAAAAAATACATTAAGCTTCATTCAAAGTTATTAAACACTTTGACTTTGAACTCAGTAGACGTTCAAAAAGGCACAAAACAACATATTCAAGCTTTTAAATACTATTCCGAGAACACTGTTGCTCGTCAGATCCATTCCATTTTAAACTGAATGACAAATTTAAAGAAGTAACGCAGTATTTTTCACATACAACACATACAAAAGTGTGGTAAATTCCTTCAATATTGCTTAGTTAATTCTATTGTTTATTCTACTACTTAAAATTACTCCAATTCAAAAATTATAACTCTCAATTTCATAATTGTTAATTTTTAATACAAACTATTAAAATTTTATTTAAAATCATGTTCAATATTTTGTATCATTTTCTTGTTGTCTATTAAAAAAAATCACACACACAATCGGTATTTGTTGTATTTTAATTATACAAGTATTTTTAAAAAATATTATATGTTAGTAATAGTTTTTAACGCTTTTTTTAAAATAACTTTTGTTTCTTGGTTACTTAACTCTAAACCTTATGAACGCCCTTGTTGAACTGTACTCCCTCCAACAACTACAACTATAACACCTCTTTATTGTATTTTCATCTTGAATTTTATTGTTTAATTAAAACATTCCATTAAAACTACCTACAACAATTGTATACTTAAATAATAAAAAGACAATTATTCAAACTCAATGTGAGAAAAAATATAAAATTTTTTTTTAAATATAAAGGCTCAATATTATTCTTTATGTATGGCTATTGTACATAAGGAACAAACATATACTTTATTAAATTGTTTTAAAAACATAATATAAATTACTGCTAGAAAGCCTTTTTTGTAAACATAGTTCCAATAAAAAAAGTAACATTGAGATTTGATAGTAAAAACTAACACAAATTTGGAATTTTCAAAGTTTTTCAAACTTAAATTGTGTAAAAATTTCAATTACCAATTTACGTTTGAAAAAAAAACTACTAAAAAGCAACACACCACTAGGGAAGCCTTAAAATTTTGTATATTAAATTATAAGTATCATGAATAAAACAACAAAACTAGTAACTAACTCAAACTCATATAGTATACTTAACAATAATTATGCATATAAAATATGTTACAATTTTATTCTTAAATTTACACAAACTCGTTTCTTTTCTTTTGTTAAGTTAACATGTTTTAAACGTTTCTTTTTGTGTTTAAATGTTCTTTAAATCATTTTAAAAATATCATCAGTTACTGTTTGTATTTTTCTTCTTTTATCCTTTTTTGAAAATATTCATATTATATTTTATATTTTTTTTCTCATATTATATTTTTTTCTCATATTAGTGTATTATTAAATAATTATTTAAAACATTCCATAAAAAAATATTATATTAATAAAATCAAAATTTTTACCTTATGACTTTTTCAAAATTTTCGTTTGAACTCAAATCAGCTTCATAAAATCATTTGTTATCAAAAAATACATAAAGGGCATGAAAATTACATTAAAAAAATAAGCATGTGTCTTATAGTTCTATAAGAAAAAAAAAAATAAAACTATTAAAATTTTATTCTAAACTTTAAAATTTGTCTATTTAATTTATAGTAGCCGGTCAGCAAAAAATTTTTTTTTCTGAGAAAAATTTTAGTCAGGATTGTGCTAATGCCAGCAAAATAGTCAACGAGGTGATTTTTAGCAAAAAAAAAAAAAAAAAAAAAAAATTGTAAATTCAGCCATAGTAAATTCGATTGCAAATTAAAAAATATTTTTGTTAAAATTAATAAAACTTTTTCTTGACTTAAAAAAACTCAACAAATTTATGAAGAAATTATACTTGAGATAATTTATTTGCTGAAAATTTAAATTTAGAAATTGTGGTTTGGTGATTTTTTTGAAATTATTTAAAAAAACTTTGTGAAATATAAAAATTTACATAAATTTTAATTTAGAGAACTAATTAAAAATATAATTTTGAAAGTATCAAAATCCACTGAAAAATGTCAGCGGTTTAAAGTTTCGACTTTGGTTGGACTTCCATGTTGTCGACATGATTTAATAAAATATCTAACAATAAGGTCGTTCACACGTGGTGTGCTACATGGGTGGCGCGACTAATGAAAAATCCATATGATTTTTTGTTACTAAAAACCTTAAGATGATACATATCAAAATTTAATGACAATTCGTTAATTAGTGAACAAGTTACAGCTGTTTTAGTGACGCTACTTTTGCGATTTTGAAAACAATGTACCTATTCAAAGCAATTTTGTGTGTTGATTTATCATTCAAAGGGGTATGCTATTTGTTGTATCGTTCTAACAAAAAGCAGAGTTGTTAAAAATTAAAAAATACAACATTTGAGAATAGCACGATACAACATTTTTACATATGTTTAGTGTCCTAGGTTTGAGTGTGCTAACATATAGAAAACCCAATAGAAAATCGTTGTTAAAGTCAAATAAACATTTTAACAACTCTGAAAAGGTGACACGGAGGAAATTAGAAGACAAACAGAGAAAATCTGAAGTAGAATGTTTGTATTAGTCTGTTTAATCACTTCTGAAATTATTCATATATAGACAATCTGACAATAAAAATATAAACAATAATACAATTCAATGGAAGATCACTGATGAAGCCTGTCCATAAAAAGGCGGAAACTAGATCTAGTCTGATTTGCAAATTTAATGTGTTTATAACTTTTGAGGAGGGTTTATTCTTCTTCTTAACCTCAAACCTACTAACTCTGCTTTTTGTTAGGACGATACAACGATACAATAGATAGCATACCCCTTGCGAACAACCTAATTGCTTTTTAAAGGAAAAAACCAGCTGTTTCGGCGAGATAAAAGGGACTTTTTGCGTCGGTATGTTACAACGGACAAAACTTGGATCTGTCACTTCACTCCAGAGTCGAATCGGGAGTCAGCTGAGTGGACAGCAACTGGCGAACCTCGCTCTTAGAAGCCAAAGACGCAACAGTCAGCTGGTAAAGTTATGGCACCAGTATTTTGGAATGCGGCCGGAATTTTGTGCATTGATTACCTTGAAAAAGCCCAGACCATCAATAGCGATCGCACCCAACTGGTGCGTTTGAAGGAGGAAATCTTAAAAAACGGTCCCATATGAAGAATAAAAAAGTGCTCTTTCATCAAGACAATTGTCGCTACCATGGGCAAATTGCACGAATTACACTTTTAATTGCTTCCGCAACCACCGTATTCGCCAGATGGTTCCCAGCGATTTTTACCTGTTTTCAGACTTCAAAAAATTTAGACCTACAACTACAATAATCCACAAAATAAATATAAATCGGAAGAAAAAAGCTTTACTCCATACAAAAAAATGCCTAATACAGGGTGGCGCAAAATTACCGAAGGGTGTAATTGTCGCTGTTGAACTGCTCTTGGATTTTCCGTAGCCCATATCCTGCAGTTTTGCCTATTAACGAACCGATTTAATTGGAAATGGGCTTCGTCGCTCATAATTAAATTATGAATTAAATTATGATTTTCTTCTGCTTTTTGCCGGAAACGATTTGGTCACGTTGTTCAATTATGTACTGTTCCATTTTAAATTCCCCAAGACTTCTTTACAAAATATGTACTGAAAAAAAAAAAACATTATAGGGTGATATCAAAAAATGTGATAAAAACCGTGTAACCACCTAATTTCTAATGAATGGATTACATTTGAGTTACATATTTCGATATATATCAGCGCATTGTCACCTGTTTTACAAAATTTATAACAATCTGACCAATTTTTGGTTAATACATAAAATTTGTGACCAATTTTATAGGCCAAATGTAAACTCCGTAACAAGTAACTCATAAGGTTTTTTAACTTTAATAGCTTATATTTTAATAACCAATAAAGCTAAACACTAACTGTAAGAATTTTTATGAAGAGGAAAAGCGCCGTTTTTAATAAAAATTAATACATTTTACAAACTTTTTCGTATATCTTAGCTATCACGACTTCAACTCTGTAACGATTTTTCGTCATAATTTTTGATAAAAATGCATATACCAGAATTTTGGAGTTATCTATTATTTATATTCCGAAAAGTATAATGTTATTTATACTCAAATGATCGTTGGACTGTAAGTAATCATCCAGTTTAACAGACTTGAAGCTTTTCTGCAGCATGTAACATTCTCGAGATGAAAAAGGATGTATTTAATAAGATTTGAAAAAATGTTGTAAACTCCGTTCCAAATTTTTACACCAAACTATTTAACGAGTAAGAAAAACAATGTCATATTTGGATTCACCTTGTAGGCATCATGTGATTTTGTTTCGGAAAAAAAATTCTGACAAAGCGTTTCTGAAAGAAAACGAAAAAAGTAACCAAATGTAAACTCCGTAACTGTAAACTCCGTAACCACAATTGTTTGCATCAGGTTTCATTCAAATAAATGTAGATAAATGTTTAAAATATTTTAAAATAACCATAAACAGAGGTGATTCAACTAATATTTATGCGTCAAAAGACGATTCAACTAATAATTTTGTGTCAAATCAAAAAAAGTTATCAGTTTTTTTACCCTAAGCTGCTGGAGCGAAAAACGATTGATTTTGCATTTCATTGGTTTTGAATCGATATTTCGAGTCATTACTGACATTAGTTTGACAAATTAAATTTGTTTCACACAATTTAAGAATTTTTTGATCGTGAAATGTTGTTTTTAATATATTATTTTGTAACTGCGCAACCGCTGTTGGGATTTTAAAAAATTTAATTTTTTTGAAAAGCATTTAAAAGGACCAAAAAAACAAAATTAAAAAAAAAATAAAAATTTGTTTCGGGGAATGAATTGTATTTTTATTCGCGAAACCGCCAATTTGATCAACACAAATTATATATCATTGGAAAGCAAGTTGAAATCCCAAATACGAAAAACTAATAAATTGAAGAAAATTCGTACGCAATTTTTTTTGTTATATCTTTTGCTTGCAGAAATGTAAACTCCGTTACAACAAAAAAAAATTAAAATTGTGCAAAAAAAATTATTGCGACAACTTGTAGAAGAGATTTTTTTCAATTAGGTTTATAATGACTAAACTTACTGATTCCATTAAGAAAAAACCGAAATATTAACACTTTTTGCTTCTCACAAATTTGGCCCAAAAATTTATCACATTTTTTGATTTCACCCTATAATAAAAAAGTTATAAGGAATTCAAACCCCTTAGGTACTTTTGGGCCTCCCTGTATTAATATTATCATGTTACCATCTCTTGTAGCAACCGTCAATTGAAAGATAATTGATACATGTATTCAATTTGAATTAACTACACATATGTATGTACTATCGATGTTTATTTAATTTAATTGCTTTTCTAGTGCGTGAACTCCTATTTAAGATTGCTGACAACTTAAGGATTTCCCATAGTCTTTATTTATAATTGATAGAAACAGTTCAAACATTTTTAACAATGCCATCACAAGTTTTCTATAATGCTGCCGAAAAGACTTTAGAGGAATATTTTCAAAAATCTAGTCTAAATGGTTTTAAACTTTTATATTATATCAGAAGACGAAAGTATCAAAGGTAATTTTGACTCTTATGTAACTTTAAATTTTTGAATTGTTTCTAGACATTATATTGTGTTCAGACTGTTCTGGTTTATGTTCATTGTTATGGGTGTTACATTTGCCACATATGTTTGTATGTCGACGATTGTTGCATTTCTTTCGGAACCGACTGTAACTGCCTTGGATACTCAACAACATACCATATGGAATGTGCCATTTCCGACTATAGCTGTGTGTAGTTACAATAAATTAAGTCGTAATGCTATACGACAATTTGCACGAAATATGTAAGTATCTACATTTAGGGTACACTCAGAGAATTATGTCAGTAAAATTAACTCAATTTTATCATTTTATTATTTTACACAGTCATAAAGAATTCCAAAATTATTTACATTTATCAGGAAAATTTTGAAAAGCATGTTTTGAATTTTATTACAGTTTAATAAAACAAATTAACATGCAAAACAACAACAAAAATCGTTCAATTAGCCTCTAATAACACATAAAATTTTTTGTGAATAACCATGTTAATCTTTTTGTGATAGTTATTGAAACAATAAAATAAACTAATAAAAATTTGCCAGTTGTTTTTACGATATTTTTGGTTAGTTTTACTGTGTTTGTTAGTTGTTTTAGAAAAGTTATAAACACCTACTTTTTTAGTTAATTTAAAGACTGGTATTTATCTTAGCCTTTTTACCTTTTTAACTGAATATGAATTTATTTTATTTTTAGTTTTCATTTTCAGTAGATTCTACCGACAAATTTTTGAGCTTTAGTTTTTTCGGAGCCTATTTCTGAGTTGTAAACGATCGTCGTTGCTCATTAGAGTGGTACTTATTTTGTCATCTTGCAAATTTCGATCGGAGCGACCTAGACATATTCTTTTGTATATAAAAACTTGTTGAGGAGTTAAAGTTAGAAAAATGAATTATAAGGAAAAAAACTGCCTTTTTTCTCATTATTTATAAAAATTTTGATAATTATCATTATGTTTTAAGACATACAATAAACAAATACGTTGAAAAATGGCCAAATTATAACAAACCTCTCAGACCTGTAATGTTCAGCATCTTTGAGATTTCAGCGGATTTTGAATAAAATCTGAGCCAAAAGTTTAGTTTTAATGGAAAAATTTTTTACTTTTAGCCAATATCAGAAAGTGGCGACCAAATTATTTTTAACAAAATATGTTCTACTTTTATTCTGTTTGAAAAAAATTGGAAAAAATTTACTCGATTTTCTTTATGGTTAAAGGTCTAAAATGGGATAATTTTACATTTTATATTATTTCCCAAGGTTAAAAATAGTATTTTAGGGTGAGTGGCTAAATAAAATATAAACTAAATTCAGGTTTCCAAGTTTCTATGAAATTAAAAAAAAAAATTTCCATGAAATTTTAAACCTTTTTGTAAATTTGTTTTTAGTTTAGAATTTATTTAGCCACCTCGCACAGGGCCTTAGAAACATTTTTGAAAATGAACCCTTAAGTGCTCTTGTGGTCAAAATTACCGTATAAGAAAAACTAAAACATATTATTCTTTAATTAAAATTAGTGCTTAACCCTCTAACCGGCAAGCCCGCCTCCAGACGGGGTATATTAAATTGACCAGAAATGCGCCAAAGGGGTATTTTA
Source organism: Leucophora obtusa (assembly GCA_949987735.1). NCBI lineage: Eukaryota > Metazoa > Arthropoda > Insecta > Diptera > Anthomyiidae > Leucophora > Leucophora obtusa. The sequence continues at coordinate 212,308,738 of OX465297.1, forward strand.
TAATAAGAAATGATGCTTTTTCAACAGAAAACAAAATTTATAAAATTTTTTGTGAAGAATTTTTTTGTATACAATGCACGGTTTGGAAGCGAGAAAGTGTCAAAGATAAAATTTCGTAAAATTTCAAAAATTAAATATTTTAAATCAACCAAAAGTTTCAAAAATCTTAAAAACTTATTTAAATTGACTAAAACAATTGATAGTGACCATGAAGTAAGATTGGAGCTTAAGCTATTCAAAAAGTTCCTTACTTTGGTCCAAGGACGCACAGGATTCCATAAGGATACCTTTAAAGGACATCACCTTAACTTCAAAACGAATGGACGGATTTTTCTGAAATTTAGTGAAAAGAATATATTTGGTATAGGTAGCAAAGTTTATAAGTTTGAATAATATATATTGAAGTTTTGGTGCGTTTTCGCTCAATTTCGCATTTTTCGAAAAACGAAATTCGCTACAACCTCTTAAGTAACAGCACAAAAAATGTAATTTTTTTATTGCAATTACATCTTGGGAAGAGAAATAATTTGTGCCTAAACCTAGTAATTTTTATGCACTAGTTTTCGAGATTCACCCTTAAACTATTTTGGCCCATATCGCCTAAAGTAGGCCACGAAAAAAAATTTTATAGAAGAACTTATTGTTTATTTTTCGTGAGGAACACATGGTATAAATTTCATTGCAAAAAAGCTTAGGCCGGTTAGAGGGTTAAAGTTTTGAAAATTAGTGTTCTATGCCAGATTCACAATGCTGGAGTACTCCACGCTGCAGAATGGAGTGTTCTGAAATAGAGATGGCATAATACAAAAAATGTGTAAGTTGCGAAAAAGATAATTAAAATGTTCCCTAGTAAAAAACTAAAAAAAAAATACTTCTTCCTGAATTAAAATAAATATCTTTTCACAGGATCTACAAAATAGTAATTGCAAAAAAATATTTATTTTAATTCAGGAAGAATGAGTAGTTTTTTCAATTTCTCTTTAGGGGCAATTTTAACAGAAAGAGCACTCAGGGGTTCATTTTCGGAATATACAACCCTTATTTGGTATTCAATTTGAATGGGTTAACGATACGCTAAATTAATAAAGTTTTTACCTGAGTATTTACGAATTCAAAGAACACAAAACTAGTATTCTAATAAATGATTTTTAATTCGTTTAAAATCTGGTCCAAAAACTCTCCCAGGCCACTAATGTTCAGCAGACTTTTAGTGGTTTTAAATAATGTGGCTATTTTTCAACTTACGGTGATCGTTAAGTATTATATGAAAGCTAATTTAATGTTGTTTTAGATTTGTTTATCGAATAACTTAAAATGCAATGATAAATATCAAAAGTTTTATATAAAATAATTCATTTTTCTTTTCTAACTTTAGGGCAGATGCGCTCTCATCATAATTTTTTCCTCAACACATTTTCATATACAAAGGAATATTTTTAGGGGGAACGACGATCGAAATTCGCAAGTGGACAAAATAAGGAGCACTTTATTATTGATTGTAAATAAATGGCAGAGGAAGAGAGATAACATATTTTTTCATTTGTTTGTAAGCAGGAACAAACGTTGATATTGTATGGAAATTTACAGCAAAAATTATAATTCTAATGAAGTTTTGTAATTCCTTTATTGCTTATTTAAAACAGCACTGAAAATAGTTTGGACAATTATCCTTCCAAATATTGGGAGAAAAAACTGGAACTTCTAACGGGTCTGTTTAACACCGATTCAGTCGATTTCGATGATGCTTTAAAATTTGAAAATGACTTGGAAAATATCAATGGTAAACCTTTGAATACACGTGAATTATTAAAAAATCTGGCACCCAGTTGTCAAGATTTAATAGTACAATGCAATTGGGCCGGACAGGCCCAAAAATGTGAGGATCTATTTAAATTGATGCCATTTATTGATGGTTTTTGTTGTGTATTTAATTATCAATATGAAAGGTAAATTTAAAATTTTACATTTAATGATTTTTGCTTTGTTGATTGCTGTGAAATAGTTCTAGAAATAGTTCTGAAAGCTTGAAGAACTAGTTATTTTAGAATCCGTTTTGCTATGAATCTGAAAAAAATCACTTTTCTTTAGAACTAAGGAAACATTGTATTATCCTCAGTCAACCGGTCCTGGGATGGGATTGGCTCTGGTATTAAATGGTTCTACTAATGACTATTTCTATGCCGAAGATAGTTCAAATGGTTTTATAGTACAAATATTTGGTAAACAACGTATTCCTGATACTTCAACAGGCGAAGTGGTAGAATTTTATGTTTCTGCTGGACAAGATTTAGATGTTAAACTCAATCTGGTAACTCAGATTACAACAGAAAAGGCTCGGGTTCATAAGGTGCGTAATCGGGGCTGTTATTTTCCACAAGAACATAAGGAGGCAGGAAATGGTCTATCGGATTGTTTGTTAAAATGTAAATTGCGTAGCATAGGATCATTATGTGGTTGCATACCGTTTTATGCATTTGATAGTGGTTTGGAAGACAAAACAAATGGAATTCTGGAACAATGTACTTTGTCTCATTCCGAATGTTTGGAGCATTATAGAGGTGAGTGGAAAAAAACTGTCTTCAGTTGTCATTTCTAACAACTTTCAATACAATTCAAAAAACGATAATATGCGGTGCTGTTAGTCTAATTGAGTTGTGTTTACATTTGTTTATTAGTTTCGCAGTCAATATAAGTAGATCATTATCGATTATTTACCCATTAAGGCATGGGTACTGAGGATGGGTCTATAGCGGGACTCAAAAATACGTATTCTATCCTGCTGGCCTTATCGAATTTTTTCAATTTTTATTCTCTATAATTAACTTGTATGATCGCAAATCTAACAAAAAGCATACTTCAGGTCAATGGCCCTTAGAGCAAAACATTGGTCCCCTCGAGAGAAAAACATCGATATATCGAGAGAAAAACATCGATTTTTTTTTCGAAACTGCCTTGCAAATATAATTTAGATTCGAAGGTGTACGGCGAATTTTTTTTGTGGTACGGTCTAATTCATTTTTTTTGTGTTCGAAAGTTTATTTTTTATTCCCTTTTTTAAAGTTTCGACTTTTTTAGCCGCATTTTTTAGACCCATAATTTCATATTATAAGTGCATGAAATTCCTTGCCCTAGTCATTAAATATTAGTATCCGACCGAACAGTTCGGCCAAAAAGCGACATTTGGCCGATTTTCTGTTATTTGAAAGCACTCTGGAGAAATTTTCATACTGCAAAAATGTTTGTTCAGTCGATTTAATTCGATTTTGATTGTCAAATTCAAGGATAACTCCGCAGTTTGGTCATAAAACTAACTGTTCAATTTGGCCGAACTTTCGGCGGCCGAACAGTGAATTCACTGCTTAACTTCGGACTTTTCCTTAAATTTGACACTTAAAATGCATTCTAATCGGCCCAACAACCATTTTTCCATAAGCAAAATTTGTCCATAATGCTTCAACATACCAAATTCCGACCAAATATATTTTCTGGCCGAACTGTTCGGTCGGACACTATTAAATATATCGAAAAACTTTTGAATTGTAATGAAAGTTATCGTTATTGACTTCTTCATCATATTTATTTTAGTAACCTGGTTAACGTATCATCCTGAGCAAGTTGAGGTAATTCCTCGTCTTAAAGAAGAACTAGTGGATTCTCTATCATGTCCCGATTGCATGCCTTTATGTTCCATAAATCGTTATCACTATCGCAAAGTAGTGGGTAACTTAAGTAAAACTCTTTTCAGAATAGTAAATAAAAAATATTTGTAAGTAAAAAAATTTATGAGGCCATTGCCAAACATGCTAAACTCTACATATTTATCGCAAATTTTAATACAGTCGAACCCCGATTTACGTGCTCCGGCTTGCGAACTACAAAAAAAGTAACTCGATTTACGCTCGCTATTTAAAAACAATAAAAATTGTAAATGTAGTATTACATTTATACTTGGCAAAAACCACCTCGTTTTTGTACACAACTAGTTTTTACTTGTTTTTTGTATGCGTTTTGACAAGTTAAAAACTACAAGATGCAAAAACCAGGTACTTTTTGCTCAGGTATAAATGTAGTAAAGGCTAATATATTTTTGCTCCCGAAAATAATTATTTATTCGCGATAAATTTCTCCATAAACCAAAATACTTTCAGGAGAAAAAAGTTCGCCTAAGAAATTAATTTTCTAGCACGTAAAATTTTATAGTTTTTTGTATTTATAAACTCTTTTTGTTCTTGATCTTAAAAAAAAGTTCTATTAAAAAAACACAAATTTGCGAAATTTTATTTCGCGAGTTATTTTGAGTAAAACAAATTTTTGGAGCAAGCATTTTTTTGTTCAAAAATTAATTTTTTATACAAAAATGCCCTTTAAATAAAAAAACTGAAAAAAAATATCAAGAAAAAAACTGAATGATTTTTTTTGTTTGCAATAAAATAATTTTTCAGTTTGTATAAAACAAAATAACCAAAAAAAGAAATCATTAAAGAAAACCCGTGATCTCTAAATTCGTTTTACGCTATCCTTAAAAGGCGTGTAGTGTAATCGGGTTTCGATTGTAAATATTAACTATTTTACAGAAGTTCATTCTCTAAATTATCTCCCGACTTGAGTTTGGTTAAAATATATTTTCCCACGGAAACTGGAACTAAATACAAGAAAAATGTATTATTTAATTGGTATCAAATTTTGTGTAAGTTTAAAATGAGATATTGGGTAGGTTTACCAGACAAAACCGCTACCGCTACAATCTGGTGAACGATGCTACTTTCGTTTTAAAATAAAAATATTTTGAGAGTTTGCTTTGATTTTTTTTACATTGTATTTTGTTCTTTTATAAGTATATTTGAAAAAAAAAATCAAAAAAAACGACAGCTGATGTAAATATCAGTAACTGATCATACGTAGCATCAAATTCTTACGCTACCGAAATCTAAGGTAGCGCCTTAACATATTGACTTAACGGTAGGTAATCAAATCGTTCTCTAGATTAACTGTGTTTGTGCTATCAACGTTGGCTTATGTTATCCCCATACAAATTTGACATTAGTAACGTTGAGAGTTAAGAATAAATGTTGGCTAATATCAAATTTATATGGGAATTACACAAGTCAACGTTGATAACTTGCCGCACAAATACAGCTATTGTTGAGTAGTAGATTAGTTGCGTTGTGCGTCTGTTAAACGCAGCCTTATGACAAGTAAAAAATTATTTCTTTCCAAATTTCTTTACAGCCAGTATTGGTGGAGTGATTGGCATTTGTATGGGCTGTTCGATAATTAGCGGTTTTGAAATTATTTATTTTGGAAGTTTTCGTTTACTGCAAAATTATATGAATTTAAAAAGAAATGCAAGATAAATAACTCTGTAAATAATAAACTTTTTAAAAAACGTTGAAATTAGAAAATATATCATATTTTCCAACTTAGAAACTGTAACAACTTTTAAATATTCTATTTCAAAGAATGGGGTTGTTTAATAAACTTTTACCATGAAGATTAATAATTTTAAGTGTTTTATTCCAATTAGATCTGGCTATTTTAGAACCTGTATTGAAACTAGTTCTAGTGAATTGAAAACTTATCATCCTTTCAGCGGTCACTTGATCTACCTACATTCTCTTTTCATCCAAGATGAACTAAATTGAAAACCATTTTGTTATTAAATACATCTTAATATTTGTGTTAAACTTAACATATTAAAATTAAATCTGGCGGAGACAATTCAATAAAATTATATTTATATTGCAGGATAAAGGGAAATCATAATCGAAAACTGTTGTAAGATATCCTTGTAAATTGCCAAAGAGCGACAAAGGAAAAGAAGCTCCCCCACTTGATTTGATAAATCTAATTAGTGATTAAATAATACAGGGGTATGGTATCACCAAAAACAAAAGTTATAAAGACATCGTTATCACTAGATGGCACTTTGTTCAAAAAATTGACAATTTTCTTTTTTTATTTTAATTGAAATAATAACAAACAAAAAAGCAAATAAAAAAAGGAATTCTCAAATTTTATTATTTGAACATATTTTGCGCTTGATTTTTTCTTATTTTGCGCAGTTTTTTTTTAGCAATTTTTGAGTTTTTAAATATAGGCTCAGCTGATACTAAATAGTTGCTCAGGTGATACTAAATTTCAGCGCCCCCTCCGGTGAGTAGTGTAAGTTTTGATTTCCTATCTCTACACCCAAAAAATTACATGGTAGCATAGTTAACAAAATTCATAGTTAGTTTGAATTTTCTTTAAATCAACTATTATAATCAGTAACAACTATGGAAAAAGTTGAGAAATGATAATTTCTAGTTGCCCTGTAATATGAAATTGAAACAATTTGAAATTGTCAATGAAATTTTAAAAAGAAAGCTAAAAATATTAATAACATAAAAACTCAAATGTTTTTATATTTTCTTGAAGGTAAAATTGTTTTGTAATTTTATTGGTACATTTTTTAACAAAAATCCTACATTTTGCAGATTAAAAGTGAAATAAATGCAATAAGTTTGCAATAAAATTCCAGAAAGAAACATCAAACCCATAAAGAAAATCGCAAATATGAAGGGCATGCCGAAAATAATATAACACAACAAATTAAGAAAAATAAAAAATAATATAACACAACAAATTATAATGTATAAAACATGTATTCACATAAATAAAAGTTGTAAAATGTTGCAATTGTTAAAATCGAAACATATGGAAATATATAGCCATATTTGTAGTCCCTATCAACCAGATTTAAATTGCGCATAGAGGATATTTACTATATTTTAAATTTCCATAATTTCTACTACAAAATCGTTTTCAGTAACTTCTCACATAGTCGTTGTTTGTGTTTCTATTAAATAGGTTATTTCACCTATGCCATAGTGGAAAAAGTAGTGATCATCAACTACGTATTTTTATGAGTGTATAATTAATAGTGTCTGAAATAATAAACACTAATAATACATTTCACAACTGCTTTTAAAAAAATTTCAACGATTAAAAATTTTTCTTCATAAAAAATCATGGCAAATAATTAAAATTCAATGGCCTACCCATCCCAACCGACGTGCTTTCCGCGGAAAGGAAGTACCGTAAAATTGTCATAGCATCGGTTGCTCGCTTTCGATTTCATTTGCCGATATAACTATATCGGATGCAAAGAGGTGCGCGAGCTTTTTTAGCTGGCAGTTTATAGAGCACCCAGATAGAGACAAGGCGAAAAGGAGTCACGAACTCCGAGTAAGTGACGAACTAATAGCTTTTACGTCAACAGAGGTTGCCGAAGCCATCAAACGAGCCAAATCATCGAGAGCTCTAGGACCCGACGCAATTTCCATGCTGATGATCAAGCAAATGGATATGCCGGGAGTCGAGTACCTATCCTTATCCACTCTAATTGTGCCCGAGGTCTGAAAAATGGCACCGTTTTAAAGCCAGAAAAGGACGCGAACCAGGGAGCATCGTACAGACCCATCTTACTATTGTCACCGGTCACGAAGACACTTGAGGCATTACTCCTCCCCAGTCTTACACAGTATTTTTAGCTTGCTCAGCACCAGTATGGATTCCATAAGCAACATGATACAACAACATCTTTAACCTCCATTGACAGACAGATAACTAACGGTCTGAATCAGAGCCGCCCTTGCAAAAGGACGGTTCTAGTGCCGCTTGACCTATCGAAGGCATTGATGGCTTATGCGGTAGGTTGATAAGTTATCTTCAAGATATTACGAATTTCTTCACCGGAAGGAATATGCAGCTCCCCCCTGCAAGATCATCGGCGACTCTTTTTACCACTTGGATGAAAGAAGTAAGGCTGGAACTGAATGTAGTATTCTATGGTGTACAAATTTCGACGCTTATCCACCCCAAAATTCTTGGGGTCACATTCAACAGCCTAATTATGTCCTCAGCGCACGCCACTGCAATTTGCAATAATATGCATAGTCGGTAGCTCGTGGGGTATGGACAAAGAAATCTTGTTGGCAACCTACAAAACGATTGGCCGGGCAGTGGTCAATTATGCTGTGTAGAAAACTCCAAACTTGTCAAAACTCAGCCGTAAGGACTATTACAGGATGCATACAAATGTCCTCAGTACAACATCTCCATGAGGAAACGAAGGTGCTTACAGTAAAGGAACACTGCCAAATGCTTACGAAGCAGTTCCTGCTGGGATGCCATCGGTGGGGCCACCCGAAGCACCATCTCACGGAGGTAGAATAAAAAATAAGACAATATTTGTAAAATAAGCAAAAACACGCAAAAATTAAGCAAAATAAGCAACAAAAAGCTCTAACAAATATAGCTTAAAATTCTTATATTTTTAAGATCATTGCACTAAGAAAATTACGTAGGTAAAATTCACTATAATTAAAGATAAAAAATATATACTGCAATTGCATTTAAAATTAACTGATATTGCGGAATTGCAGTTAAAAATAACTGTAAATGTAGTTAATTCAAATGCAATTGTAGTGTACACGTTTTAATTGCAATTGCAGTTTATTTTACTGACATAATTCTCCGTGTGAGTGCGGTGCTATTCTGTAACTTTTTAACGACAAAATTTGGTAGTTAAGTTGTCAAATTTTCATAGTAAACTGAGTACCGATTCTGAATAGTTCGCAAGCGGTGAAGTGATAAAAACTGTCATTTGTTATCATTACTTTTAAATGAGTGAAAAATATTTTTCACCGCTTCACAGCTTCAAAAATCATTCGGAATCGGTGCTCTGAAACCTTAAATATCGAATTTTGTCAAATTATCATAGTAAAATTACAACTTAACAACAGAATTTTGTCGTTAAAAATTGTTGGATAATTGGCCCTCAGAATTTGTATTCAATCTAAATTCTCAGTAGCAAATGGTCGAACTATTTCTAAAAAGTACTAGTTTTTTGACTAGTATTACGAAACTAGTTCTCAAAATAATCATTTTGAACCAGTTGTGTACTAGTTAAATCCCATCTATGTGGGACCTGTTTAAAAAATTACACAAATTAAAATACGAGATTTGAAATTCTTATTTTATTTACATTTGTTTTTAATAAAAAAAATCAGAGTTTGGAAATACATACTTAAATTAAATTGTGAATTAAATTTAGGTGCAACTCAACTGGTACAGTACTGGTGCCAAAGAGTCACTCCAGAGCTAGATTGATAAATTTCTCATAAGTACCAATAAAGCTTTCTATTTTTCTTCCTAAAACAATAATTTTGAACCATTTGTGTACTTACTGTTTTTATTAAAAGTATGCAGATACTCTTTCAAAAGATTGAACTTAACCGTTTCGACCCCAACTTCGAATTTTTCGACCAAACTTCGTGTAAATGTAGATCTATACCAAATAAATATTTTTTATTAATTTTATGGCTTTGCAGCACCCGCTAACGGAGATATTTGGAATTAAAGTTCAAACATTAACATGCTACTGGACCCCAACGGATTAAGACATTTTTTAAATTTTAATTTTATATTCTTCTATTACTAAATTCCTTTCATTTTTTGAATTTAATTCATCACACAATTTTTGAGACTAATTTAAACAAAAAATTTATTTTTCCGTAAAATTTACTGTGAGAAAAAATGAACACTATGAAAAACAGCTCTCAAATGAACACTATCAAAGCCTGCTACATGAAATTTATACACAGGCATTGTGGAACTGCACTGCTACTGAGTAAAAAAATCATTATAAAAAAATATAACGGGAATTATAGGCACATAACAACGAAGTTGCTTGTAGGTAACTTTGGGGTCGAAAGGGTTAAATAAGAGTTTTGAAATTCTAGTTTTGTGTACATTTGTTTTTAATAATATAGTCTGAGTTTTCAAATAAACACTAACGGTGCGTCTCATACTTCAGGTTTAAACTTTAGTTAATAGTTAATCCAAAAATTTGTTGTTGTTTTGTGTACATTTTTTTGACATTTTTTTTGTTTATAGTTAAGTTAAAGTTAAACCTACAGTATGAGACCCACCTTAACATTTTTTACTGCGTTAGAAATCGTAAACATAAAATATTTTAAATTCCGTTAGGTAAATAGACCTAATTATCTCAGTAAGAGGAAAATATCGGTCTAATCTACGTTTCATCAAAGAAAAATCTTTGGTTTTTATCTACATAATTCAGGTCTTAATCAACTAGTTCAGTACTATTTGCAAAGAGTCACTTCAGAACTGGTTCCGCGAGTGTTACATTAGCACCAGTTTTGCTCCCTATTTTTCGTCCTTAAATTATAATTTTCAAACTAGTTTTACAACTAGTACCAAAGTGGGAGTTAGGCGACAATTGCCCCCATTCCTATGACATCTCCATGTTAAATTCTACAGTTGTTTGTATGGAGAGGCTGTAGAACTCGTATTAGTTGCCTGGTTCAAATAAACTAGTAAATAACTGGTTTTGAACTAGTATTTTTTGCTACTGGGTTGTTCCATCTTTTCATATGAAAAACAAGCTCTTGCTTCTTTTTGGTTGGCCTAAATATGACGATGAAAAAAAAACTATCTTCTAGGCAACATTTCCTTCAAATAATTTTATTTTGAGGGTGCTTTTGCGTTTAGTTTTTTAACGTCATACATTTTTAATTTTCAATATTCGGTTAAACTTTGGCTATAATCGTTTAGCGAATGCAACAACCAATTATCTAACTTTCAAACCCAAATTTTAACATTTAACTTTAAGACCCAATCTTCTTTAAGAAAACCAGTATGGAGAATGAGTGTGTTTAAACTAAACTCAAGAGAAGAATGGTAAAAAAATATATGGTTTTAGCAGTTTTAGTAACGCTAACTTCTTTTACTACCAACATATTTAGTTCACTACGGACTTGGCCAAAAGACACACGTTTTTAACGCTTGAAAAAATATTTAAACGGAACAAAAACGAAATAATAGCAAAAAAATTAAACCGCATAAATATACAACAAAAAAGTGGCAAAGTAATAACAATTGCTTTTTTTTTTTCTTATAGCCTTTCTAAAGAGAGCTTTACATAAAGCCAGGCTAAAACTGCAAACAAAGCTAGAGTGATTTCTTTTTGTTGTTGTTGATTTTATTTTAAAATCTTGAAGAGTTAGTGACGTTAGTAAAATTTGTTTTTGATTGAATGCATAAGTGCTGTTGACATTTGCTGGCCTGCACATTTGAACAGTTGTTGTTGTACGACGTATTTTGTGCAAAGCATGAAATTTTTAGTAGTGAATTAAATTTAAGTACAATTCAAGTCGAATGAGTAAAGTGTAATGTGAGAACCCAAATTGTGTTGACCATAAATACAATCTGAATTCGAGCGAGCGTCAGCAGGCAGGCAGGCAGGCAAGCAAGCAAGAAAGAATATTGTTGTTCATATGATTAAAAATAGAAAAGTGCAACTTGTAGTGAAATATATAATTAAAAAAAATGTATTAAGAATAGAAAAAAAAAGAAAACCAAAACCATTAATTTTCAACAACATCTTCGTTTTTATAAAACAGAAGCTTAAACAACACACGGGCGGACAGTAATCGTAAAGAGTGCAGTGCAGTTTATAATGCGTGCGTGCGTGTCGCGTTTAATACCTATAAGAAAGTAATGCGTCGTGTTTACGTGTTAGTGTATATGAGTGTTAAATGTTACTTCAAAGAATAAATTCTTGCATTGAATTTAAGTATATGTTAAAAAAAAAATTGAGTTCAATGATTCAATGATTTTTCATACCAAATCACACTGGGCTTTAAATTTCAAATTCAGCACAAATATTAGCTGCTGTGCTATGTTTATTCACGATATTTTTTTTTACTTCCTGTCCAATTTGCAGGATAAAAAATTATTCAGTTTATTTAAATAATTTTTGCAACATTAAATTTTTGTTTTCTGGTCCAGATTTTACTTAGTGACAGTGTTAGAGTTTTTAGGAGAGAATATAGTGAAATTCATAAGTTAATTTCCTCACAATTTTCTTCGAAAATAACCAAAAATACACGTGAATATTATTGAAAATACGCTAAAAATTTCTTGCCAATCGAATTCTGGTGATTACGACAACTATCTTCATATGAAATACCTTTAGTCGTGAAGCCAAATATTCAGTTGCCTAATTATACCCTACACCACTCTGTGGTGCAGGTTATATTTAGTTTGTGCTGATGATATCAAATCACGATTACTCAGATATGCTGTCTATTAGGTAGATATTCCACTTTATGAATTGGTACTTTGCGTAATAATGCGCACTACAGTTTCGGAAAGCAATAAAAATGGATATCGTGAATTTTTCAGGTGCTCAAAATATACTATCAGTTGGGTCTTAAGTACTACTTTCCAAAACTGGTACAAAAGGGCAGTATCATTTTCGTAATTTTTCGGCCTTTATAATGCTATCGAAAAAGAACCGGGAGAGTTTCAGCCAAAGTTGGAACCGGATTATTTTTCTGATTAGTGAATAATATTATATAGGTGCCGTGCAAAAAATTGCTTAAAATCATTTTGGTTTGGTAATATCATTTAAGCTCAATATATTCAAGCTCAGATAATGTAAAGTTTGACATATATTTATCAAACTGTTTCATATAAAGATTTTCCCAACATGATCGATTCTGGCCCAATTTCATTCTCCATTTTAGTACTGCCCTAAGATAAAAATGTTTCCCTTTTTCCCTACAACGGAATTGTTTAGAGAGTGTATCTCTTTTAATTTTCGGGATATGGGGGAATTTCCCCAAAACATAATTTTGATGATATTTTTATATGAAATAAAGAAGAATTTTTGATACATGTTTTATAAAATTTTATGAAAAATATCATCATATTTATGAAAACTCGATGAGAATTATTCTTAGATTTTTTAAGAACTTGCATTAACTTGATGAAAAGTTTCAATGAAAGGGTTCCTTCCAGTGCAACTTCATTGCTTTTATGTAAAATTTCATTAATATCATAGAGATAATTCTCTCAGTGTAGTATGTAAAAAGGGGGTGAAAAAATACTACTTGTTGGTACTTCTTTGTTTGGCAGCATGTCGAAATTTTTAGAAATTCTAAAAATAGGCATCAAGTTAATGTATTCGTCAAAAAAGTTTATATGCATACTTGGTAAAAGTTCAAGAGTAAAGTAAAAGCCCGAGAAATCCTCAATATCGGAAAAAGAAAACAACACATGTTCGATAAAATTTATTAAGGTATAGTATATCGTAATCGTGGTTCTTTGTTCAGTAAAGTGACAATTTCTAAGTTTTCAAATATAAGCTCAGCAATATTAAATTTTAGAGTCCACTACCGGTCAATAATGAAAGTTCTTATGTCTTATCTATATAATTAATAGTCTCTAACAGTTTAATATATTTTTTATAACAACAAACAATATATTACAAAACGAGTAAAAATGTTTAAGTCGGGCATGCCGACTATACGATACCCTACACCAGTCTGTAGTCCAGTGATTTTACCTAATATTAGGTGTATTAGAAAATCGAAGATATATGTATTCCATATGGGCGATAGGTCCAAATATGGACCGATCCTATCAAGCATAAATAGGCTTTGTCCTTGGACATATTTTAATGAACTTACCAAAGTTAATTAAAATATCTTCGTATTTGAGACCTGTAGCGTTCGAAAAGCTAATTTTGGAGGGAACTTTATATGGGCACTAGGCCTAAAAATGGACCGATTTTAACCAAAATCAATAGGCTTTGTCTTTGGGCGTAATGGTATACTAAAATCTGGGTCTAGTTCCAATATTTTTCGATGTTGCAAACATCAGCACAAACTTATTATACTATGTCCATGTAGTAATGTAGGGTATAACTACAGTCATAGAAATAAATCTGTAAAAAAGCAACTTAAAATTAGTTAAAAAATAAGTTGCAGAAAAACTGCTGAAATTAGCAGATTTTTTGTTAAATACTAGTAACATAATAATATTTAAGTTAAATTTTAGTTAATTGAAAATGAGAAATTGCAGACAATTTTGCTAAATATTAGTAGATTAAAAATAGCAAAAACAAACTGTTATATCTACAATATTTCTATTATTTTTATTAAGCTAAATTTAGTTGAATGCAAATAGCAGTCTATCCTGCTAAATTAGCAGATTTACTTGCTAAAAAAAATTATAAGCGGCTGTTTTCAAAAGGCTCAATTTTTATTTTCATTAAAAAAAATCAACAAAAATTAGAAAATTTTAAAGTTTTTTGTGGTTTTTTAGGCTACTAATTATTTAGTAAAATTTTTTGCTGATTTTAGCAGGTTAATTTGTTATTTTCTATTAATAACTCAAATATAACTACAATTCTGTAGTTTTAACAGTTTTATTTTTGCTGTTCCTATCTTACTAATATATGGCAAAAATAATCTGCTAATTTTTTCTACAACATAATTTTTAACTAATTTTTAGTAGCTTGAAATAGATTTGTTACAGACTTTTCTGTAGCAATATATGGCCTTTTAAAATCTCTTCCCACTAATACTAAATGAAAAATATTTTGTATGTAAAGACCGCTGCAATTGTATTTAAAAACAAATGAAATTTCACTTCAAAATAGTACCACTAATATTTCATAAAATTCAACTTTCACTTTCTTTTGTTTTTGACTGTTAATGGAATGAACCACAAATTAGTAAAAACAACTAACAAAATTTAATTACAATTTTTTGGTTTATTTTTTAAAAAACCAAAATGACTGAATAAAATGAATGTTACGAATTTTCAGTATTTTATGTTGATTGTTTTTTTAGGACTTTTTCCCCTGAGTGTTGGTTTATAGTAAAATACGAAAAAAATGAAAGGCTAATTTTTGTAAATTTATTAGCTTCCAATAAACTTTTTCTAAAAAATTAAGCAATATGGATACAGTTCACAGAGCTCAAAACTTAGCTGAAATTAAAAATAGCAAAGCAAGTTAAACGAATACATTCTTATAAAGGTCTGTCTTGTTTTAAACAAAAACAATATGTAGACGACAACAGCAGCAAACTAAAACACACAACAACTGAAAAAATAGTTTTCTTGTATTATTTTAGTTAGTTGCGCCACCAGTGAAGTAGAAAGTTGCCGTCTTAACGTATTTTCTTCCATTTACACTCCATACATACTACCGCTGAATGCATCATAAAATAAGGCGGAAATTTTTACGCGCGCACGTTACAATTTAAAATAAAAACGCACAAAAGAAAATTAATAATTAAAAAACTAAAATAAAAATTTAGCAAAGTGACAAAAATAAAAAACCAAAATACTTGTATTCAAAACTTAATCACTTTTATTTTTACTGTGTTTCAAACTGCAATTTAAATAATTATCAATTTTTATATACATTTTTTTTTAAGCAAGAAACAAATCCAGTTTGTTTCTTAACTTGACTATTTTTTTAATAAACCAAAAAGAATAAGAGAGAACAACAAGAAAAAATATACTAAACGATCTAATATTATATAAAACTCAACAGTTATTAGTTTGTTTCTTTAATGCTGATCTAACAAAAAACTAAATACAATATTTCACCAAACATGTCGGATATTTACTATTGCAGCAAGGTAAGTTTAGTTTAGTTTCATATTTTTAAACTTGATAAGAATTCTAGGCTTGTTAGCCTTGTTTGTTTGTTTTGTTGTTACACTTAAAAAAAACATATACATATATATGGTAAAGAGTTATTCAAAATAACAATCCGGGCTGATGATTTTAAAGGTTTTGCTTATTTCATCAAATCTGTTTGCTGAAATCAGCAACAATTTTTTTTTAAAGCAGCAACATTAAATATAAAAAGCTTTAAAGATACTTTAACTAGCTTTTTTGTTGAGTGCAGTAAAACATGTAATTTAAAAAGTTGTATAATTTGTTATAACAAAAGTGAGGGGAGAACTGTAAATAGGGGATAAATGTTTTCAATAGATTTTTTTTTTAAATTAAGAGGGATTATAGAGTGGTATTCAAAATAAACAAGCATCAAAATTAATCCTCCAATGCTCTTTCTTCGGATAGTGATTATATTTAAACCATATATATATTGGCATTGAAAACTAACTATGACACAAATACTAAAATTTTAATTTATCGCTTTATTTAGGCGATATAGCACAATAAAGGTTCGGGTCGAATCAAGAAATCCAATAATGAAATAATTCCGATCTTTGCCATAAATAGCACTATCAGTAAAATTAAATTATATACCGAAAATTGTTGATATAGTGTTGTAATTTTAGAAGTTATTTCCTTCGCTATTTCAAAATTGTAAAATTTGGACAAATTGACACTAAGGTGCCTATTCCTACTTCTGACTCAATGTGACCGTCATAAGACTATTTTTAAGACTGAGAGTCATAACTTTTCATACAAAAAAAAAAACAATAAAATTTAAAAAATTCAAATTTTATTTGTCAATGTTATGATTGTGTCGAGACCAGGTCTTAATTTTTTTAAGTTTTCAAACAAAAATTTGAATAAATATAATTTATTGAGACTTTGCAACAACAAATACATGGGGAATACATTCACAACTAAGATTCACAGACTTTTCGTAGGAATAGGCACGTAAACCTTATTAAATTTTGACGAAATTTGTTTTAATTACTACTAACTCTAATGTGCTAATTCATAAAAAAAATTTATTTGGTATTTGAAGCTTGCTATAGTTAAAGTAGATATTTCGCTTAATAAAGAGTTATTAGAAATCTTGATTCATAATCGTATTTTAACTATAAATGAATTTTTCGATTTGATACTGGCAACACTATTGTTTATTTTCTCTTTTCTCCCAAATAAGTCGTAAGTGATTTACAAATTTAGTAAACGATTGACTCGGTAATCGGAAGTCAAAATGTATTTCCTTAAATTAGAGAACTAATGATGTGCTAAGATAAATTTAAAATCCATTCAAAATATTTTTTTTTATTCATAAAGCAAATCAATGGAAATCTGTGTAAAAAAGTAATTTTTTAAAACATATTATTCAAAGCATACAAAAGTAATCGAATTTCGAATAATGTTTTGACAGTCTGTACATCACTATTGTTTTGTTTTTCTTTTTAATTTAATTTTTACATTTTTTTGGAAATTTTTTCGAAAATGGTCATTGGCTACGCAATTGTTGTAGTTTTTTTCAGTTTGATGGATGCAAGTTGTTGGAAGCCACACATTCTGGGGATGGGATGGCTTTAATAAATCATTTCATGCCTGAAAATGAAATAATTAACAAATAAATGGTGGCTTCCTTACTCCAAACTTTATAAATGGTTTAAAGTTAGTGAGTACCAACTATAAACCTTTATTATTTTCTTCATTATTAAGCAAATATGAATACTGTTTTTCACAAATTAGCTTAAAATCCTGCAATAAGACTGTTGTAAAAGTTTATGAATTAGACCATAAGTGTATAATCTGTGCTTAATTTCAAACCTCTGTCAGCTAGCTTTTGAGTTAGAGGGATATTCGTAAGACGTGTGCTGGCGATATCCTGTGAGACCTGGAGCAGAACAGAAAACTCATTTTACAAGTAGAGACTCTAAACTAGTTTCGTTATTATCAATAATGTATATATGTATAATAATGATTTTTCAAATATTTTTTTCTGTTTTAAAAATTTGATTTTTTTAAATTTACGAAAAGTTGCCTCCAATCGTTCGTTGAACAACAAAGGTTTGAAGGTAAAAGCAGTAGCAAATTGTGTTTTATATCGACATAATACAATTACTTTTATAAAAAATTGCTATTTAGCCAAAAACTACTTAAGATCTGAAGACCGCTTTTTAGCGACCTTGGGCATTAGAGGGTTAAAGCCGGGCATGCCAGCTATATTATACCCTACCATAGTACAAATTGGATCATATTCGGGGAAGCGGATTAAATTTTGTGAAGCTAACTTTAATTAACAATGGAAAATTATAGTGAAATTTGTAATGAGTAGGGCAAGGAATTTCATGCAAATGCATTTTTTTTCTCGATAGTCCAAAACTAATATGGACTAAATATTTATCCGAATCATCAAATTTAGAACAAAATGGCATCGATTTATAGTTGCATATTTTGTCAAAAATGCATGTTTTTGCATATTTTGACTATAAATGCATATTTGGTGCCTTTTTATTGCAATTTTATGCTTTTAATGCATATTTCTTGCACATTTTTCATTTTTAAGAGCATTTTTTATTTTGTAAAAAAATATAAAAAATTGATATCAATCAAAATTGATTCAATCAAAATAAACATTCTTAAAAACCTTATTGACATATGGAAAATCTTCGAGTTCTGTGTCTGTTTGCAAAATAACTAACTTAAATATATTTTTAAGTTTTAAAGTGCATTATTTTTGCAAAAATAATAGTTTTAAGTGCATATTTCTTATATTTTTAATGCATAGTTTTCTTTTTTCGCCGCATATTTTAGGGGCATATTTTCCATTTTTAAGTGCATGAAATTCCTTGCCCTAGGAATGAGTAATAGGTGCATAAAATGTGTATAGTTCAAATATTTTTGGTAGAACACTCAAAGAAATAAATCTATAAATATAGCAGAAAAGCTGCTAAAAATCAGTTAAAAATTACCTTGCAGAAAAAACTGCTGAAATTAGTAGAGTTTTTTTTCGAAATTCTATTCAGATAAGATAAGAACAGCAAAAATAAAACTGTTAAATTTATAGAAATTAACGGTTGGTCTCATACTGCAGGTTTAACTTTAACTTAACTCTAAACAAAAGAAAATGTCAAAAAAATGTACACAAAACAACAACAAAACAAGAAGTATGAGACCCACCGTAAGTTATATTTGAATTAACTTTTAGTCAGTTTAAAATGACAAATTATAGTGTAAAATCTGCAGAAAATTTTGTTAAATATTAGTAGACTAAAAATAGCAAAAAGAAATTGTTACATCTAAAAATTTTTTTCTATTTTTAAGTTTAAGTTAGTTGAATGCAAACAGCAGTACATCTTGCTAAAATCAACAAAAATATTTGCCAAAAAAAAAAAAAAGTGCTGATTTCGTAAGGCTAGATTGTTATTTGCATTAAAAAAATCGAAAAAAGTTGGAAAATTAAAAATATGTTGTGACTTTTTAGTCTACTAATTACTTGTCAAAAGTTTTTGCTAGTTTTAGCAGTTGTAAAGTGTTATTTTCTATTAATTAAAATTTAACTCAAATATAACTAAAATTCTGTATATTTAACAGTTTTATTTTTGCTTTTAATATCCTACCAATATTTACCAAAAATAATCAGATAATTTCAGCAGTTTTTTTTGCAAGGTAATTTTTAACTAAATTTTATTGGTTTTAACTAAAATTTTTACATACTTATTTCTATTAGTGTATCCAAACATCCAAAAAAAAAAAGTAATTCTACACTAATAGAAAAAAGTCTGTAAAAATTTTCGTTAAAACTACTAAAAATCATTTTAAAATTATCTTGCAGAAAAAACTACTGATATTTGCAGAATATTTTCCCTTAATTTTAGTAAGGTAGGAACAGTAAAAATAAAGCTATTTAATATACAGAATTTTAGTTATATTTTAGTTAAATTTTAGTAAATAGATGTTATGTTTATTTTTTTATAAAAAACAAAATGAATGCTACGATTTCTCAATATTTTGTTATTATTATTTTTAATTACTTACCAATGTAGTTAAAAATTTTATTGCTTCTACAAATGAATGTTATTTTCATTTTAGTAGATTTGAGGTTAAGAAGAAGAATAAACTTTTTTTCTAAAAGTTATAAACACATTATGGTTTTTACGTTCAAGAGCAGGCAATTTGTGTATATTGGAGACGGACTGCCAACAGGGCATTTTTATAATGTTTTTTAGTACAGTGTTGTTTTTCAAAACTGAAATACTACTTAACTACTTGGGCCATTGCAGTCAGCCTCAACGGTCCCAAAGCGAAATGAAAGTATTAAATAGGTAAAACAATATCTACCAGCGATTTTACAAAGCTAATTTTGATTTCTGTTTCATATAAATTGTTTGTTACTCGTATTCTTCTGAACAGTTTTGTGTTAAAAACTATCGAAATAGACCCAGTGGCTCAAAAAATCAGTGTGTTCCCGTACTTTCCCAATGTTACCGAAATTTACCCAAAGTTACCGAAGTTTACCCAAAAGCGTTCCCGTACTCGAGAATTGGGTAAATGAGAGCGCTAATGAGAGTGTATTAGTGCTTCTCTTTTTACCAAAATTTACCCAGACTTTTTCTTCGGGTAAACTTTGGTAAAACAGCTGATGCAAATATAAACAAAAAACAATTGTGAAATTAAATTAAAAATTGTAATTAAATAAAGAAATAAGCAAAAGAAACTTGGTTTTTTGTTAAAATTAATTGAATAAAATCAAAAACAACTTTTAAATGCGAATAAATATGTATATTTGTGCCGATTTGCAAACTGAAATTATACGTATTTTCACATCAGTGATGGGATTTTTGGCTCAATCTAAAATTGATTGGTACAATGGCACAACCGATACTATTTTGGCACATTTTGGTTATCTACAAAATTTAATATAAAATGAATTTAAAAAATAACAATTCTTTAATTTTTAGTTTCTAAGCATTTATTGGTATTAAAATACCTTTTCGAATAAAGCAAAACTAAAAAATGGCATCGAAGATATTACCGAATAAAGCAACGTAAGTTGTTTTTCACGTGAAAAAATTTCTCTGAGACTTTAAATGCTTTAAATTGCAATTTAAGTTAAAAAAATTAACAATATTTTAATTTTATAACAAAGCCACAATCACAATTAACACAAAATGTCACTTTTTCACCAAAAAAATAGTACATTAGTATATTAAATTTGCGTGAAAACTAAGTTTGCACAATTTTCACGTGAAACTCATTGTCGTGAAAAATATTTTTTTTTATATGGAGTATAACAGTTTTTTCACGTGAAAACTGAACAACTTACGGTGCTTAATCCATAGAATTTTAAAAATTCAAATGCTATAAATTTATCTCAGAGCTTCGAAAGAATTAATTTAAGTTTAATTCATAAAAAAATTAATTCAGATTTAGAAAATGTTTATATGTATACCATTCCGTGCAACCATTCCTAAAGAATTCATTCATTGGCTGCATTCCCAAATCTTTAATAAGTATCGGATGAATTTAATTTATCATTCACCTTTTAATTGAAAGAAAATTTTAATTCATTCAAATATAATTAATTCCATAAGAATTCAAAATAATTCCATAAGATTGCATTTACAAAATGAAAATTGAAAACACGGTTTCTAAGTGAAAATTGAGTTTTGGCACAATAAAGGCCCATTTGGCACATTTTAGTCACACACTTGGCACAAAACAAAATTGTTCAAGTCCCATCATTGTTTAACATTATTCTTTGAAATAAGTTTTTGGGCTAGAAAAGTGGTTTTTTGCGTTCCTGTACTATTGGGTAATTATGTCATTTTGTGAGAGGATTTTGTGCTTACTCTCATTTTACCGAACTTTACCCAAAAAGTAAAGAAACACAAATAAAAATCTGACGACATTTCGAAATTTTCCATATAAAATGGTACATTTTAGTTCTTTTCTACAATATATATCTCTCATGGAGTTTAGAGGTGATAGTTTCTAAAGGTTCAATTAGACGTGCCATAACCATATAAAACAGCTTTTCAACCCAATCTTATGGGCTACAATGTATTCGGTTATTTGTGACATGCCATAACGCCATAACCGTAACCGTAGATACCAATTGAATTTTGGTTTTCTGCTATGGCGTTATGGTTACGGCTATGGCGATATGGCACGTCTAATTGAACCTTAACACTTGACTGCTGTTGAGAACAAATAAATATTTCAAGAGACCATAAAATAAAAATCCGAGATAACTTTGAAAAACCATTTGGGTTTGATTTCATTTCGCTTTGGAAAATTTAAGGCTGAAGTTTCTTATTGGACTGTGTAGTAATTATCAGAATTATTTTTTATTATTATTTTATAAAGATTGAGGCCCTATGGGAATATATATATATATTTTATAAAGATGTGTAAAAATTTATAATTAAATAAATTTTCGTATTTACTAGTTTCATTGAAATAATAAATTTAAATAAATGATTCCTGTTGCTATTATTATGACTATAAAGTTTAGTCATCAAAATTGCATTAGGCTTTAAGTACATATTTATTAAATAACATATACGTGATGATTTTTTTATATTAATACGAATTAATTACTACATATAACACTGTACAGAATACTCGTACGGATGGTGAAAAATTGGATAATAGTAGTATTTGCGCTGTCTATAGTTATTCGATAATAAAAAGTAAGAATTCTATATATTCAGAGTTGCATTTTTGACAGATAATAAATGTTTTGTCCAAACACCAAAAAAAAACATTTAATAAAAATAAAAAATTTTAAACTTCTCTAATTTCAAATAACATCCAACCTGGTTTTTTGCACCTTTTTTGAAAACGCGTAAATCGGGAGTGAATAAACAAATAATTTCCTTCGCTTTTACTATTATAAATAATCAAATTTCTGATTTAAAGAATGGCTCACTCATATTCTGGAGGAAATCAAGCAGAAATAACAAAGCCCCTAATGTAAGTACGAAATCTATTTTCAAATATGTTACAGTAAAACTTGGTTAACACAAACTCCTGGGTAGCAAAGAAATTAGTTCGCCTTAAGCGAAGTTCGTATTAACCATAGTCAAGTTTGTTTAATACATTTTTTTATTCAAAAAATAATTTAGATTTTTAATACAATTCAAAATTTTAATAACAAATTGTTTAAGCCTTTCATTGCATTTGCTATGATATTATTTTTAATGCATTTCTAAGGAAAATGACTGTGTTAAAAACTTAAGATTTGCCACACAGAAAAATATTTACGAGGAATATTTCCAGTTTTTTAGAAGTTCGTATTAAACATGGGGAATGATATGAAATTTAGGTTATGGGACTGTCACAAACAGTTCGGTTAAACTCAGGGTTCGTCTTAAGGGTGTTCTTATTAACAGATGCTTTTTATGTGAAGAATTATGCCAAAACTTCGGGACTTTCAAATTAGTTCGTACTAACCGAGAATTCGTCTTAACCGAGTTCGTATTAAATGAGTTTTACTGTAAATACCTATTCAAAAACAATATCTAACTTTTCTCCAAAAAAATTTCATGTGATAGTGACTATTTTCATATTTACATACATTTTGAATGTTAAATATATTTTTAAAGTTTTTAAACGATTTGGTCATAATTTTTCTATTGATTAAATTTAAGCTTATTAAACTTACTAAATATCTCCATAAACACGTTAAACTTAATTTTAAAATTTATTGGACTGTTCATATTTGTGATTGTATGTAATTTAGAGTGGCCCGAATTTCATGAGTTAAATAAATTAAATTGCGCACAGCTTGTACACCAGAGTGCTCAAAAAAATATTTTATTGGCTTATTGGCCGGTCTACTCCCTAGAAATATTTAGTTGGGTGTAAAACTATGTTACCCAACAAATGAAGATAATCGACTACTTATCTGAATTGAAAAACGAATTATAAGGGGAAAATATGACTTTTTACATTTCCTCAAAAACATTGGGCAGGTTTACCAGAGAAACCCGCTACTGCTTTATGATTACCTTAATCTGGTGAACGATTCTACTTTTGTTTTTGTTTTAAAATAAAAATATTTGTAGATGTTTCATTGATTTTTTCGAAATTTTTTTATTCCTTTATAATTATATTTGTATATGTTTATTATTCTTTAAAAAAAATATACAAAAAAAAACAAACGACAGCTGATGTATCATTAACTGCTCACAAGTAGCGTAAAATTTTTACGCTACCAAAACAAGGTAGCGCTACCACAACATGTTGACTTAGCGGTAGCTAATCAAATCGTTCACCAGATTGTTGAGTAGCGGATTAGCAACAGTTGAGCGTCTGGTAAACGCACTCATTGATATTTTAAAACTAATTCGAATTAAAAATATTAAAGACTCAGATTCGGAGTAGTAGTAAAGCAATTAAAAATTAAATCGATTAAAAAGCAGCAAGAAATTCGTTCCAAGAAACTCAGATAAAAAATATTTTTTATAGTGTTTTGCTAACTCGTTTTAAATTAGTGCCAAAAAGGCCAGACTTTTTAAATTTTTTTAAAGAAATTTTAAGAAATAAACGATTGGGCTTTAAGGTTTTTTAAAGACTTTTTAAATTTTTTTAAAGAAATTTTAAAAAATAAACGATTGGGCTTTAAGGTTTTATTAGGAACATATTAGAGATTAAAACCTACAAAAATTGTAGGAATTCCTTTTTTCATTTAGCTAGGGCAGAGATTTTATTTTAGCGGATTTCGAGAAAAAAGCGATTTGTTTTAATTCCATGTGTTTTTGACTGGAATATTACAGCATAAGAATAAAAATTTCAATTCTCTAAATTAGGTAAAATGGAGATCCAATAAATAGCCCATGTTAAAAATCAAAAGTCAAATTTTATTTTTTTAACATATTAATATAACAGATATTCCTGAGGGGTTATTCATAAAACTTCTTGATATTATTTGTCTTGGTCTAAAAATAATATTCTTAATTTAAGATGAACGAGGGGTATGTATAGTTGATCTTTTATATGGCAAATGAATGTAATTTACTTGTGAAAATTGTATCATCTTTCTTTAATTTGAAAAATAATTTAAACATAAAGTGATATTAATTTATGATCTAGAGTCAAACTAAAAAACATTCATTCTTAATTTAATTTCAGAAAATTAACCCTTAAGTGCTGTTGGGGATATATTTTTCTGAATCTCGATTTTAGCGAAATTTTCACGATATATCGAACACTATTTAAGACGTAATTAAAAACAATTTTTTTTAATTCTTTCAAAATTCCGAAATATTGTGCATTGCTTAGAGTCAACCGATTTTGCTTTAGTTTTCACAATATTAGTTTTAGATCATGTGTAACAACATTTCGCCTGGACTTTTAGGAAAATCCAAAGTTAAATTTTGAATGTATGTACTAATATATGTATGTAGTAGGGTATTCAATTAATCGACTTTTTATTTTAATCGATTAATCGTGAAAATAATTATTCGTATTTTTTTCTTAACCGATTAATCGAATAAAATTTAAAAATTAATCGATTAATCAAAAAATTTTACGTAACAAGCATTAATATATGTGACAGCGCATAGAGAGGAACCTAAGGGTAAAAAAATCAATTTTTTTTTTTTTTTTGTGGACAACATCTGAGCATCGAATGAGACCGATCCCATGCTCTCCTGACCTTAGGTCCCTTTGTATCCTTAGGTCCCTTTCTATTTTTCGCGTCACATATTGAGAATTAATTATAATTAATAATTCTAATAGAGTAAAACTCGTTTAATACGAACTCGTATAAGACGAATTCTCGGTTAATACGAACTAATTTGAAAGTCCCGACTTTTGGGCAACAATTTCAATATAAAAAACATCGGTTAATACGAACTCGCTTAAGACGAACCCTCGATTACAACGAACTGTTTCTGATGGACTCACAAACAAATTTTCACATAAATTTCCATTTTTAATACGAACTTTTCAAAATTTGACAATTTTTTCTTTATTTTGAAAAATATTTAATCAAACAGACATTTTTTCTTAAATAAATTGCAAATAAGTTAATTCAGAATTTTTTTTGAAATTGTTTTTATTTGTTGTTTCCAAAAAACAATATCATATTAGAATTTGGACTTGAGGTAGAAGAATATTCTAACTAAATATATGAAAATATAGAAAGTTCGAAAAAACAATTTTTGTATTTTTTAATGCAAAAATTAAGATAATTGTTTTTAGGAATATTAAATATTTTGTAGATACCCAGCCAGCAATTTCGGAGCGCTCATAAATAAGATTCTTAAATGGCTCACAGAAATGATTATTGTTTTTTTGAAAACACTCTTTTTTTTTGGTAAAAAATATGAACCCTCAGAAAACAACCCAAAAAGTTGTCTCTACAATCAAAAAATCTGTCTCAAAATGAGGGTTAATTTTTCGGACTCAAAAAATATTACAAAATTATTTAAATTTATGAGGAAAATTTCGATTTTATACGTTCTTTTTCCTGAGTTATTTCTGAGTACACACGGGGCTCTTTTGGACGGACCACTTTCATAGGAAAAAGTGGAAAAATGTTTATGTTTTTGGAGCTCATTTGTGAGTCATTAATGATCATCTTTGTTTGCTGGGTAATTAAAAGAATTTCAATAAAATTTTTCCGCGGTTATTACGAACCTCGCTTACAAAGAACCAATTTTTCTGGTCCCCGGAGTTCGTCTTAAGCGAGTTTTACTGTAATTATTAATGTATTCGTTAAATATCAACATTTAAAAAATCGTAGAAAAATAATTTAAATTTGGTTATACGTAAATAGATACCACTACATCGTCGTTCCTAAATATACCCTTGGGCCAGACCTAAATCCAGATCCTACAGCAAATTATTTTTCACAATTTGTTAAATAATTTTTTGGATTTTAGCATATTTACTTTAAAAAACATATACATATATTTTTTAAATATTTTTGTAATTTTTTACCAATTTAGATTAATCGATTAATCGTATTAAATTATTCGAATTATTCGTTATTCGAAATTTGCACATTTTAAATTATTCGAACAATTTTTTAGCAAAATTACTCGATTAATCGAATAACGATTAATCGACTGAATACCCTAGTATGTACATTTCAAACGTTTAACTCTTATGCTTTGCAATATATATATATTTGTTCCTTTTACTCCTGCAAGGAGCATAGGGCCGCGAATTGCTTTGCAATTAAAGTTTCTAAATTTCCTTCAATTAATTTAAAACAATATTCAGAATATTTCTTCTTACATTGATGTCTCATAATGAGGGATTATTGTTGTTTTTTATATAAAAAGTAAAAGTTAACTCTTCAGTATGAAACCCATCCTCTAATGCACAAGTTTTGTACACTATCTCGGTCTGAAATTTTAAATTCGTCAAATTCGGCCCACTCTTATCTTCATATAACCACTTTTCCAACTGTGAGGACAACACTGTATTTTTTTTTCTCATGGTGAGACAGGGTTAATGTACACACATGTACTATAAACATGATTTTTTCTAAACACGTTTTTGCATCCAATTGGTTGACATTACTTTTAGTTTTTAAATTTTTTGTTCAAAACAAAAAAAACAACTTTATATTTATTTGCATTAAAATATATTCAATGCTTTCTAATAGTTAGACTGCCTCTTAAAAACCATGGAGCATTGTGTCGTAGTCACCACAGGCAGGCAACAGACAACATCAACACCAAAAAAAAAAAAAAAAACTTACAGATTCACTTTCACTCTTGTGGAGGAGCACGCGTTAAAGTTGAGTTTTTTTCATTTAGTGGTTATATTTCATTTCAAAATAAAAATGATGACGGTTAATGATACATGGAGATGATGATGATGATTTTTGGGTGAAATTTTATCCATAACATTTTTCATTGTTTTCATTGTTTTGATTTAATAGTAACGGTAATCTATTGATTATTAAAATTTGAATGCAATAACAACATTTTTGTTTTGTTTTGAAATTATTTCGAAATATTTTATTAAATAATGACGAATGCAAATTCCTATTACAACTTGTCCAACTAAGCCCCAAAGAAACATGTGAAACAAGTTGTTATTTACAAACAAGTATGAAATGTAATAAATATAAGTATCTAAATAAATTATCGCTGTGTTGTTTGGTCAATACCAATAACTTTGATACCCTAAGCAAGTGCATATTTAACTAATGAGTTACATTTAATACTATTTTGGGCTTTTAACTAACATTATTGTGTTTAGTTGAACATTAAAATAATAAAAAAAAAAACTGCTTAAAGATTATACTTTACAAGATAATTAATCAAATATTTTATGTTATATACATATATATTAATTTAACTATAACTTTCATTTATCAAATTTAAATGTTTGTTATAATTAACAACTTTGGTATATAGTATGTATTAAACTGTAGGGTGAATTAAAAAAAAATTATATAACTTTTGAAATGTATATCTTTTTTATATATAGTTTCCAATTTAAAATTTTGTGTAATATGCAAAATAGTCAAGGTACTATTTTGAGACTACATACATATTTATTTTAAACCACTACATCAAAATTGCTATTTTTAAAAATTTACTATTTCAGCTATTCTAGTAGTAACAGCCATGGTTGATAAGCACCCAGTGTAAAAAATCATTACCAGATATGTGGTTATGTAACTACATACTTGGTAATGGTAACTAGTTACTTTTGTTATTACATTTCTTATTACCTTTATATGGCGATGTCGCGAAAAATAATGAGTTGTCGTTACACACCAGCATACGAAAAATCAAAAAATATATCGTTACCTATGTGCTTACCAGTACTGACAAAAATAATGAGTCTAAAAATAGATTTTCAAAAAAATAAATTATATAAAAAAAATATTTTTTATTGTATTTTTTTTTAAATAAAATTCGCTGGTGCGGTAATCGAACCTGGGTCTACAGATTGCCAGTCAACAGCTCTACCATCTGAGCTATATCGACATGTAATATTTAATTGATAAAAATATAATTGACCTGCTGCACACAAGTAAGCTTACTCGCCAACATACAAAAAATCAAAAAATATGTGGTTACATATATCCTTACCAGTGTTTAAAAAATATTGAGTCTAAAAATAGATTTCAAAAAATTTTCAAAAAAATCTAGAAAAGTATTTTCTATTTGAAATAATTACATAATGAGTCATTATCAGTAACTCATTATTATATGTTTTAAAATAATGCAGAAGGTAAGTGGGTATCATTACTGGTAGTCCAAAAAATAATGATATGTCATTACCCTTTCTACACTGGGCACTAACACTAAAATACCATAACCTATCAAAGAACTATCTTTAACCTCGAAATACTCTAAAAAAATAACATATAAATACACAGAGAGAATTTTGCTCGACGAGTTTTAATAAAATTTTTCAGTAAATTTATAACGTTTTCTTCACAAAGAAAATTAAAAAAAAATTCTTTAATTTGACGAAAAATCTTTATATATTTTATGAATCTAGGTGTAATGAAACTTTTTTATTCAGTACACAGAAAAAAATTATTAACCTTAAATATCTAATTAAACATATGTTAAAAATAAAAAAAGTTTTTCAACAAATATTTATTTGAATCAATTAATATTTTAATTGACTTTTAAATATTTCAGTAAATATTTGTTATTCAATTATGTGTTACATAATTCCCATATATATATTTTTTTTTAAAACTTTATGCATAAATAAAAAATTTTTAGAATAACAACCAAACTTCAAATATGTAAACACACTTTTTTGCCAATATTATATTTTTTTCATTTTCAAATAATGTTTTAATTGCCCAGTGTAGAAAATCATTACCAGATATGTGGTTATGTAACTACATACTTGGTAATGGTAACTACTTACTTTTGTTATTACATTTCTTATTACCTTTATATGGCTATGTCGCGAAAAATAATGAGTTGTCGTTACACACCAGCATACGAAAAATCAAAAAATATATCGTTACCTATGTGCTTACCAGTACTGACAAAAATAATGAGTCTAAAAATAGATTTTCAAAAAAATTAATTATATAAAAAAAAATATTTTTTATTGTATTTTTTTTTAAATAAAATTTGCTGGTGCGGGAATCGAACCTGGGTCTACAGATTGCCAGTCAACAGCTCTACCATCTGAGCTATATCGACATGTAATATTTAATAGATAAAAACATAATTGACCTGCTGCACACAAGTAAGCTTACTCGCCAACATACAAAAAATATCCTTACCAGTGTTTAAAAAATATGGAGTCTAAAAATAGATTTCAAAAAATTTTCAAAAAAATCTATAAAATTATTTTCTATTTGAAATAATGATAAAAATAAGTCATTATCAGTAACTCATTATTATATGTTTTAAAATAATGAAGAAGGTAAGTGGGTGTCATTACTGGTAGTCCAAAAAATAATGATATGTCATTACCGTTTCTACACTGGGTGATATTATTACTACTTTAATCGAATTTTGTTGCAATTAATCGTATATAATTTTTAGTAATTAATGCTATCATTTGAGTGATAGGTGCAAAATCAATTAAAATTTTAATTAATAGAAACAATTTCGTAATTAAAATTTTGATTTTAGTTTTTTTTCTGTGTATATAAAACTTTTAAAAAATGAAATGAAATTTTGCACAATATTTAATGAAAAATTCCATTAGTTTAATGAAAAGTTTCAATGGACGATTGAAACTTCATTCGTTTTATGCAAAAATTCATTTATAGCATGCAGATAATTCTTTCATTATACCATTTACCTTTAAATATCCTAAAATATCCTAATAAAATAACTTTAAGGTCCATTAACTTTTCTCGAGCAGTTAACTTTAACTTAACCGTGGGTAACTAACACTTTTTCAGGGTATTATAAGTTTGTGCTGATGTTTGTAACACCTTATAGTATACCGATCGGCTCAGAATTATACCCTACACCACTATGTGGTCAGGGTATTATAAGTTTGTGCTGATGTTTGTAACACCACAAAATATTGGTCCTAGACCCACCTTATAGTATACCGATCGGCTCAGAATTTTTTTATTTCGATTTAACGATGTCCGTCTGTCCGTCCGTCCGTCTGTCTGTCCATGCTTTCTTGTGCGCATTCTACAGGTGGCAAATATTAAGATATACCGGTACACCGACTTATGTCGGCCCAAGGACGACGCCTATTGATTTTGGTTAAAATCGGTCCATGTTTAGACATAGTGCCCATATAAGGGTCCCCTCAAAATTATATTGTTTATACGCAGCAGGTCGCAAATATTAAGATATTTTGATGAAATTAGGTACACCGACCTATATCAGCCCAAAGACGAAGGCCTATACTATTATAGTGCCCATATAAGGTCCCCCCAAAATTGGCTTGGTTACAAACTGCAGGTCGCAAATATTAAGATATTTTAATGAAATTTGGTTCGCTGACTCACATTATAGAAAATTTTGACACAAGTCCCATTTTAACCCATTCGAATTTCGGATCCAAACCAGACTGGTGTAGGGTATTGTATAGTCGGCATGCCGGACTTTAACCTTTCTACTCGTTTTGAGTGCACTTGCATATTTTATTGTGAACTGAATTGAGGTGTAAACCAACTGGTACAACACTGGTGTGAAATAGTCACTCTAGAACTATCTTCCCTGCCCTACTTATAAGTATCAGAACGGCTATCTGATTTTCTTCCTAAAACAATAATTTTAACACATTTATGTACCTATTAGATTCATTGAAACTACACTGAGAGAATTATCTTTACTTCAGTAATGAATTTCTTCATAGTTTCAATGAAAATTGTCACTGGAACTCGTCCATTGAAACTTTTCATAGAATCTATGAAACAGGTTTCATTAAAGTCAATGTTTTGAAAAGTTCATAAAATTAATGAAACTCTTCATAAAATTGATGAAACTCTTCATAAAATTAATAGGCCACTCCTCCAATGAATAAATAATTCAGCCAATGAAGAGCTTCATTAAATCTATGAAGCTATTTCATTTACTATTATTTATTATAGTTGGTTGTTGTCGTTGCTAAGCTGGAGTGGATAAATAAAAAGTATTTAGCAAATGCAAAAAGCGCAATAAAATTGTAACATATTTTACGGATGTATAAAATATATCTAATGAATGAATTCATTAAATTAAAAAGTTTCATAAAATTTTATAATAAGCTTAATTCCATTAATGAAATTCCTTATTAATGTTTCGAAAAAATATGATTTACAAAAAAATTTCATAGTCCAAAATTAATAATAAAAAATTAATTAAAAAAAATAAAAATTTAAAAAAATAATACTCTTAGTATGGAAATTAATGCACATCATTGTATTTGAGAATTAAATGTTTAATATAAAATTCTTATTTTATTAAAATTTTTAAAAATTAATGAAATGACATTATTTAATAAAAAAATTAAGAAAAAGTAAATACTATTGAACAATTTCATATACATATATATAAAGAATATTTTCATTAAATTTATGAAGATCTAATTTATTAAATTCAATGAATTTTTTAACGAAATTATGAAATTTTATGAAGGAAAAGTTATGATTTATGAATTTAAATTAATATTATATACACAATGAAATTGTTCATTGATTCTACGAAAAAAATTCTATGCAATTATATCAGGTTTGTTTTTTTTCGAATTTTATACCTATATCTATAACGACTTGTAAAAAAACGACTATCCGTACCAGAGACAATTAATTATAGAGATAGGAAATCAAAACTTACACTACTTACCGGTAGGGGGCGCTGAAATTTAGTATCACCTGAGCAACTATTTAGTATCACTTAAGTATCAGCTGAGCCTATATTTTAAAACTCAAAAATTGCTGAAAACTGCGCAAAATAAGAAAAAATCAAGCGGAAAAAATTTGTTCAAATAATTCAATTTGAAAATTCCTTTTTTTATTTGCTTTTTTTTTTGTTATTATTTCAATTTAAATAAAAAAAGAAAATTGTAAATTTTTTGAACAAAGTGCCATCTAGTGATAACGATGTCGTTATGAATTTTGTTTTTGGTGATGCCATACCCCTGATCCGTACTTACCTGATTTTCTTTTATTTTTCGTAAACAAACAAAATTTAAGTGGGTTATTTTGTAAAACGCAACGCCTTGCGTTGCGTTGATTTGTGTGTAAATTGTTATTGTTACAAAAACAATTTCTATGAAAAACAACGCAACGCAAGGCGTTGCGTTTTACAAAATAACCCCTTAAATATTTGGGGTCGCCTTTGTACAAAAGCTGTTTTCGTACAAAGATTTCGCCGGAACTCAAAATGGAGCAATAATCTTGTTTGCCCTGCTGTACCTTTACCAACAAACGCATAATTCATTTGTTAGCTTTTGTTTCTAAAATTTAAAATATTTTTATGACAATTATTTTTTTTTACATTTGAAAGAGAAAAGCCAAGAATTTTTAAGACTTGGTAGCATTTTTATAACTACTTAATTTTTAAGAAGCTAAATTTATACCTACTTAAAAGTTTTATAAATGCTTAAATTTGTATGGAATATTTATACAAAATTCGAAAAAAACAAACCTAGTATTTATAAAAGTTCCGGTATAAGAAGTTACGTTAGATGTGAAAATGTATAAACGTTGAGTTTTCAGCGTTGATAATTATCCACGTTGAAAGTTAATCTGCATACAAAAAGTAATGTGTTAGCTCTCGTGTTAAACGCGTTTGGATTTTTTAAGAGTTAACGGATATAGTTAAGTTTAAAACACATCTATGTTTTGAGTTTGCAAATAAACACTTAAATTTGTTATTGTGATTAGAAATCATAAACACAAATTATTTTGAAATTCATTTAGTAATGGCCTTATTATCTCAGTAAGAGGAAACTATCGGCCTAATCAACGTTTTATCAAAGAAATAAACCTTGGTTTTTTTATCTCTATAATTAACTAACTGGCACAGTACTATTTACAAAGTGTCACTTCAAAATTGGGGCCGAGTGAGACATTAGTACCAATTTTGCTCCCTATTTTTCGGCCCTAAATTGTAATTTTCAAACTAGTTCTACTACTAACTCCAAAGTGGGAGTTTTGGGGCAATAGGCCCAATTCCTTTGAAATTTCTATGTTAAATTCTATATTTGTTTGTTTGGAGAGGCGATGCAAGTTGTCTGGTACAAAGAAACTAGTACATAACTGGTTCTGAACTAGTGTTTTTTGCTAGTGGGCAGTAATAAACATTTTTAGAGATGGAGCAGTATCACAAAAAACAAAAAAAGTTGTTCAGAGCCCTCCTGCTGGCTCAAGACAACTTTGAAGCCATAAAAATTCATCCTTTCTCGAGTAAATTCCAGTTTTTATATTGGTGCTTTGTTTAAAATTCAACAGATAGAAACTGTTAATTAATTTTGTATGATTTTATAGTTTCGTACTGCCCAAAAATCGGTTAAAGTACATATCAAGTGTATTTTTACTTAATAATAACGTTTAATTTAGGAAAAATTTAAATAATTATGGGAATTTAATTATGTATTTAAATATACCTTAATCTATGTCTATTGGCCACCAGCAAACTTAATTTCATGTATTGTCTTTTGTTTAAAATTAAATCTACAAAATGTTTTTTTTTTTAATCTTCTGAAATTATTTTTTTGGTATGTACAATTTACGCAATACCAATTTTTTTGTTTTTTTTTTTAGAAAAATTCCAGACAAATTACTTACAAGTACACTTTTTTGCAAAAATTCCCAATATTGTCTTAGGTTTTATTTTATTTTTGTTTTTTTCATTGAAATTTCTTTGATTTTTACACAATACCATGTTTAGAAAAAATATTTAAGTTACTGTAGTGCACTAAGTAAAGTAACCTGTTCTTTACAAGTTGGCATTAAGCCAAAACAATGAAGAAAAACAACTACGAAAAAGTCAATAGTTTCTTGTATATTTTTTAAACAGCAGCTTAAAGAAAAAAACGTTAGAAACTTATAAAATAAGGTGTAGTATGAGTACATACCATACTTCATTCATAGTTCAACGTAACATTATAGATTTGTACAATAAATATTTTATTTATACAATGTGATACCCAGCAAAAATAGAGGATAAGTCGTATGATGAATTGAATTACATTTTTATTACATATAATTTATAATGTGTCAACTCTTTTTAGGCAAGACGAGAACAAAGAAAGTAAGAATTTGAAGATAATCATATGCAAGGTTTAGAGGAGTTCAATACCGCCACTAAACATAGATTTGTTTTTACTGTTAATTATTTTTTATTTTAGTTTAAGTGATGGAAAACCCTTTTTTTAAATTACTTAAACCCCTTTGAGAGTTTGTATATACCCGGTGTAGAAACATCAATGTTGTATGATTATTTCTTTTATTACCAATAATGACATGTCCTTACCATTATTTTTTTTTATTTCCCAATATTTATAATACTTAATCACCAACAAGGAATTAATCTTACAGTTAGTTGGTGACAAATTATATTGTATCAATACCCAGTCAGAAAAATACAAACGGGAAAGCGATGGCAAAGCACTTTAACAGGTGATACAAGTACTTGCAAAAAGTGCTTTCCCATTCCCAAAATGATAACATCATTAGACAAAAGGACCGGCTGTTCAAAAAGCGCCGAAAAAGCACTGGAGAAACAAAATTTTTGAACGTTGGCAAAACGCTGGCAAAACCAATAAAAAGGTGGTCTGGAAATTTATTTTCCAAAATAAAATTTAAAAAAAGTTCATACACTAATAGAAAAAAGTCCGCAAATAATTTAGTTAAAACTATTAAAAATTAGTTAGAAATGATGCTGCAGAAAAAAACTGCTAAATTAGCAGATTATTTGTGCTATATATTAGTAATATAGGAACAGCAAAAATAAAAATGTTAACTATACAGAATTTTAGTTATATTTGAGCTAAATTTTTGTAAATGGAGAATGGCAAATTAATCTGCTAAAATCAGCAAAAAATTTTGCTAAATAATTAGTAGCCTAAAAAATCACCAAAAAATTTAAAATTTTCTAAGTTTTTTTTTTTGATTTTTTTTTAAATGCCAATAAAAATCGAGCCTTTTGAAAACACAGCAGTTTACAATTTTTTAGCAAATATTTCTGCCGATTTTAGCAGAATAAACTGCTATTTGCATTCAACTAAGTTTAGCTTAAAAATAGCAAAAATTTTCTAGATTTAACAGTTTATTTTTGCTATTTTTGGGTTACAAATATTTAGCAAAATTTTCTGCAGATGTTACAGTACAATTTGCTATTTTCAAATAACTAAAAGTTAGCCTAAGTATAACTAAAATTCTGTAAATTTAACAGTTTTAATTTTGCTGTTCTCATTTTACAAGTATTTAGTAAAAAAATCTGCTAATTGTAGCAGTTCTTTCTGCAGCATCAATTTTAACTAATTTTTAGTTACTTTTGCTGCTATTTTTAAAGATTTATTTCTATAAGTGTATGTACTTTTTTTTTTGGTCCTACCGTAATTTGAACCCAGGCCGTCAGATTGGCAGACGATTGCTCTACCCACTGAGCTAACGAGACATAAAATATTTGATGGCTAAACACATAAATGAGTGATAATAGCTGGACAACTCTTGGCTGTGCTAAAATGCTAGCACTGGAAAACAGTTTTTTTGGAACTAATATGCTAGCGTTGGGAGAGCAAACAAAAGTTGGTCTTAAAGAAGCTCTTCCACAAACAAAAAAATTGATTTTATAGAACAACAAAATTTTTCAATAAAAAAAAATACACAAACAATTTTTTGCTTCCAACCGGATTTGAACTCGGAACCACCTGACTACAAACCTTTTTTAAGGAAGCGTCAATATTTTTATCATTGCTCTACCATTTGCTAGGTAGCACTGGTTAATGGTTGCAAACCTTGGTATATCACTCTTAGACCATTCTTTGCCAGTGGTTTCTTTATAAACCACCGAAATTTTTGTAAAACAAATACTGGAAAATCGCTCTTTGCAAACGCTGGCACAGCGTCCCAAATGAGTGTTCTCAAAGTCATTTATTTTCAACACGTATTTAACAAAAAAAAAAAAAATATGCTAATTTAACGGTTATTTCTGCAGCATCATTTTTAACAAATTTTCAGTTGCTTTTTCTGCTATTTTTGCAGATTTATTTCTATGAGTGTAGCAAGAGCCAAATACTAGGTATTTTTTTCACATTCTAAATGCTGTATAAGACTCAGAAATACACAAAACCTCTTCTACTCATTAGGCCATGCGTAAAGTAGAGTTCATCATATCATTAATTTTGTATAAGCCTGTATCTTTCTGCTTTGATTGTGTTGCCCCTTTAAGTGTATTGTAATTGGTATTTACTTGGCAACAAACATTTTTTATTTAAAATAAATACTATTTATCAGATAATCATCATTTACAAAAATTAATTTCAACACCTCCACTTTGTTTCTGTGTATTTTAAGTGTTTTATTTTTGGTAAAATTACCGCCATTATTATTGCGTGTCTTTTTTTTATATTTGTTAAACGTCTTTTGTTGAAGACTTGAAATATGGCGAACAAATATTTTCTTATAGGTTTGTGGCTTTAGTAAGTTCTTTTTGTAAAACTACAAAAAAAAAAAAAAACTGTGTGTAAGTGAATATCAAATTGTTCAAAGAGAAAGCAACATCTGTTAATATTTTTGTTATTATCAAGACAAGCAGATTTCATACTATTATGCAGCAGTTTTTTTTTAATGATTACAATTTTGTTTTTATAATGTTTTTATGAAAAACGGAAATAATCTTTTATATTGTTTTGATTTTTATATATATAAAAAAAGAGAAATATTGATAAAATAATCAATTTTATAAACGAAAATATCATAAAAGAATTGACAATCCAAACAACTTAAGTTGTTGGGATGTGACAGTGTATGTATTTAAGTGTATTTGTGTATGTTAATGCATTGAAACAATAATGTGTGCAGAAAACAACAAAAACAAGTTTGTGTCTTAAATCTTTTGTTTTTTGATCTTAATTATTGCATAGAGATGATGAGTTTGTTTCTCAAGTCTTTTATTTTGTTTTTGTTTTCAATGTGATTGCAGTGACGATGTTTATTAAAAATTTTTGAAACAAGGTTTTGTTTATATATTATTTGTTTTTTAATTATTAAATTTTTGTTTAAAATTTTTCTTTTCTTCTTCTTCTTTTTATATTTAATATTTCTATTCTCATCTCATTGTATATTTTATAAATCTTTTTTTTTTTTTTGCTTTATAAAATATTTACTTTTCATAAAGTAAGTATATGAATAAAAGCGCATTTATATTATAACTAAAAAATATTTTCAATGAGAAAGTAGGCCATTTGTGAACACAAAAATAAAGTTATTAAAAACGTACATTAAATAAAGTATCAATGAAATTATTTGCCTTTACAATGGTTAAACTCCTAACATAATAAAAACAATAATGAAAATAACACATAAAAACTATTACAAAAATATCAAATAGTGACACATAATATTAAACTCATAGAATAATTAAAATCAAGGTTTTAAATCTTTGCATCTCTATGTAGGCTTTAAATATGATCATATAATTTTTTAAAAGAAAAAAAATCTAAAATTTTTTTATAATTTTAATCACGAAATTAGTATGTGAGAACCTTTTCTTAAGAAGTTAGTTATTTTTATTAATTTCTTTGGTCTTTCTTTTAACTTTCTCTTTTCATTAATATTTTTTTTTCAATTTCGTTGTTTTGTTTAAGACATGTTTTACATTTATAAAAATTTAAATTAACTTGAAGATACACCCTTTTTAATATTTGTTTATTTGTGTTTCACAATGTAGTGGTATGTAAATTTAGTTAACCCAGTTAAAAGTAAGTCATAGAATTTCATTGTGAGTACTATTTTTATTGAGTACTCGATAGTTGTAGTTTGTTTTTTTAGTGAACAGTAAACAATGTTTGGAATGTAGTTTTGAATTTATTTGCAAGCTAATTAGATATCAATAGGTTGCAGTAATTAAAAAACGAGTTGTTAGAAGTATTCCGGATTATCTAGTTTGTCGCTAAAAATATTCATTTTGATTTATAATTAGTTTTGTTATTTCGTTAGTTTAGTGTCCCAGTGTTGGAAAAATATTACCAATTAATGGGTTATATAACCCGTTATCAGGTAATGGTATATGGGGATGTCGTGTAAAATATTAAGTGGTTGTTAGTTCAAATCGTTCTTTCTTTCTTTTTGTGATTAAAAATAAAAAATTATTTTGGTAAAATTTTTGATATTTTTAAAATTGATGAAAATTTCAGCTACGCTTAACCATGTTACACCCCCGTGAAAAGGTTATCTCTATCAAAAAATCGACCTTGGTGGGGCCATGGACCCTCTGAAATTTTTAATAAAAATTTTCCACTTCATAAAATTACCATATCTGAAAAACTAGGCCAGATAGAACAAAATGGACAAAATGTTTGCTCCTTTGGGGTGCTCTTACATGCCCTTAGTTGATATGGACTATACCCGAGGGAGGGCCCGAGATCCTAAATTTGAAAAAATAACAAAAAATGTTTTAAAATCATCAAATTTTATTTTAAGCAAAACAAAAAAAAAAAACAACAGGAGTTAAATTTGTTAAAGTAAAAAATTTTTATGTTCACCCAATAGACTTATTATTTTGAGTGTGGGATTCAAGGTAGCTTTAAATTACCGTTCTTTAGATTAATCCTTATAGTCTTCATATTTGCCAAATATTGGGTGTATAACTTAAAAATCCGG
Source organism: Leucophora obtusa (assembly GCA_949987735.1). Taxonomy (NCBI): domain Eukaryota; kingdom Metazoa; phylum Arthropoda; class Insecta; order Diptera; family Anthomyiidae; genus Leucophora; species Leucophora obtusa. The sequence continues at coordinate 212,348,015 of OX465297.1, forward strand.
GATTCACAACAGATGGTGCATCTTTTACACATGGTTTGTGTCTTTAATAACTTATATTACATTTTGGAGCATCACAAAAAAATAAAAACAGTTATAACGACATCGTTATCAATAGGTTGACACCTCAGTAAACTGACACTTTTCATTTTTATTAAAAATGTGAATAAAAATAATAAAAAAGCTAATAAAAAGTAAAGCCTATCTTGAATTTTGTTAATGAAACATATTTAGAGCTTGTTTCCTTTGTATTTTGCGCTCTTTTTTTTTAAACATTTTTTGTGTTTTTAAATATATTGCTCAGCAAATATGATACTAAACAGTTAGTAATAGTAAATTTTAGCGCCCACTGCCGGTCAGTAGTGTAAGTTATGATTTCTTATCTCTATAATTAAAAGTCTCTGTTTTGGAGGTTAAACATCTGTCATTTATTCTCACTTAGTCATTGAACGAAATCATGCGCGGTTCCAGCAATTAATATAAGGGGAAAAATCATACGCCACAGTAGACAAATACATTGAGTTGCCCACTGAGGCGTATGATTTTTTCCCTTATATTAATTGCTGGAACCGCGCATGAACGAAATAGTATAAACAACAAAGTTATTTTAGTAGGTTTGAGGTTAAGAAAAAGAATAAACCTTTTTCCCTAAAAAATTATAAACACTTTAATTTTCAAATCAGTCTAGATCTAGTTTCTGCCATTTTTTTATGGGCAGGCTTCATCAGTGATTTTTAATTAAATTGTATTATTGTTTATATTTTATTGTCAGATTGTCTCTATATGATAATTTTTCAACAACCCCGTCGGCTGTAGTAATCGACCGTGTCCCACAAACGTAACTATACTAAGGTCCTTCTAGCTACCTAACCCAAGTAAGGCCTTGAATGCAATGTAACTAATTTATGGTTCTTGTCCTATTCAGCTTTTTGTTTTTTTCGAAGAAAAGTTGTTTTTTGCTTCGAAAATGTCGAATTTTTTTGACCGCTCTTTCTAGTTCAATTTTTTGTAAAGAACTAGTCCGCTCTTCTAGTTCAATAGCTCTTTGTCAATTTCGTTCAATCGTTCAGAAAACAATTTTTTCGATCGTTCGTTTGGCAATTTTGAATAGGTAGCTAATTCATATAGCTCGTCTTTTCGTTAAAAAGGATATAAAATATCAGACAAATGAAGAATTTTAAGAAAAAAAGAAAAATGTTTAGTGTAGAAAATATTTTTAATTAATAAAAAGAAATAAAATTATCGCCGGCCAAAGGTAATAAAATGAACGATTGAATTAGAAGAGCGTTTAGAAGTGAACTAGATCTTTCGATCAATTGAACTAGTTCGTTCACGAACTACACAAGTCTACAATGTGTGAGAGATGGTTTGTGTGGTTTAGAAGTGGTAATTTTGACACGGAAGACAAAAAGCGCCCATGTCAGCCAACAACGTTCGAAGATGATGAATTGAAGGCATTAGTCGATGAAGAACGCAATAAAAGAACTAATTTTTGCATCGAATCATTACCGGCGAGGAAAAGTTGATCCATTACGACAACCCGAAGCGCAAGAAATCGTATGTGAAGCCTGGCCAACCCGCCAAATCAACGCCAAAGCCGAATATCCATAGCTCCCAGGTAATGCTCTGTATTTGGCGGGACCACAAGGGCTGAAATCTAGCTAGACGATCACAGGGCACCTGTACAGAATACAATTGATTCGTTTGAAGCGAGCATTTGCCTAAAAACGACCGGAATATGCGACCAGATAAGAAGCTGTAATATTCCATCATGAAAACTTGCCCTGTCCGACTAAAAATTTGTTTCGATGCAGAACGCTCTCACTAAAATACGATTTACTTCAGAACAGGTTATCCGAAATTGGTTTGATTTGTTCTTGGCCTCAAAAAATTAGCAGCAGTTCTTTTGGCGCGGAATCCATATGTTGCCAGAAAGTGTTATATACACTTAAGTATGAAAAATAGGCCACGGAATTAAGCTTAAACTGGGTGAAGCGTTTTCTTTCCGAAGCTATAGTTACTAAATTATAAATTTTTAATTGAAAAAATCGGCTGAAAAATTAAAAAAAATTTAAATCGCGAATTGTGCAAAACCTAGAGCCAATTTGAACAAACTGGTTGCAGATTCGAAATCGGCACCCACTAATTATACTAAAACCACTGCAAAGTTGTGCAACTTATAAATATTGTCATATTTTGTAGAGCTGTGTTATCAATTGAATTTAAAATTTTTTATAATTTTTAATTTCACAATTTTCTTGATTTATTAATTTAATTGTTATTTCCTGAAGATGCTACACAATGGAGTAGCGAAATATCGAAAATAAAGAATTTTTTATATATAAAAAACAAACCTTACGCTCAAGAAAATTGTGAAATTAAAAATTGAAAAAGAAGGTTAAATGAACGACAAAAATTTTTTATAATTATTACCTGTTTGTAGAAGCTTTTAAAATATATATGTAACTGGAGGCGAATTATATGTATGCAAATAAATCATCTGGGTAATTTTATAAAACGCAACGCCTTACATTGCGTTCATTTCGGTGTAAATTGTTTTTGTTAAAAAAATTTCTTTTAGAAAATAACTTTTCATAAAATAACCCACTATATATTACACAATATCTGACGCTCCCAATATTAAAAATGATTAAATAGCATATGTGCGTAATTTGAAATCATAATTACTTTTTTATTTATTAACCCTCTAACGGGCAAGGATGCCTCAAGGCAGCTATCATAAAATTGCCTAACAATAATATATCAAATGTGTACGTATTTTATAATCATAAAAAAGAAATTCCGATACAAACATAATTTCCTAAATATTTTGATAAGAAATTTTTCGTATGCAGTGTATGGTTTAGAAGCAAGAAAGTGTATAAATTTAAATTTCGTAAAATTTCTAAAATTAATTATTTTAAAACGGACAGAATTTTCAAAAATCGAAAAACTATATTTAAGTTCACTAAAAACTTTTGATAATGAACTCAAATCAAGGTTGAAGCTTTAACTTTTATAACAGTTGTTACTTTGGTCCAAGAACACACAGTGTTATATCAGGATACCTTTAAAGGCTATCGTCTTAACTTGAAAACTATTGGACGGATGTTTATGAACTTTGGCAAAAAGAATATACTTAATATTGGTAACAAAGCAGTTTAATTTGAACAATATATACGAGTACAGAAGTTAAGGTACGTTTTCGATCAAAAAACGAAAATCGCTAATTCTTATTAAGTAGCAGCATGAAATATATAATTTTTGGATTGGTGCACTAAAAATTAGTTAAAAATGATGCTGCAGAAAAAACTGCTAAAATTAGCAGATTTTTTTTACTAAATACTAGTAAAATGAGAACAGCAAAATTAAAACCGTTAAATTTACAGAATTTTAGTTATATTTAGGCTTTCAATTTTCACTCTAACTTATTTTGGCCCATATCGCCTAAAGTAGACAACGAAATAAAATTTTGTGGAAGAAATTATAGTTTACTTTTTATACCCAACACATAGTATAAGTTTCATTGCAAAACAGCGCAAGAGCCTTAAAGGGTTAATCTGTAGAATGAAAACAAAAGTGAATACTTAATTACCACAAAAACAAAATTTCTGCTCTTTGGTGGAAAAAAATTCAGAAAAAGTAAAAGTTTCAACGCCCCATAAAAAAAACAGCCATAGTAAAGCTATCACCATTATCATCGACTACATAATCCACAATAAGCAACAATAACAATAACAAAAAACACAAACAATATACCTAAATATAATAACCTTAACTTACACCAAAAGATGGAAATTATAGTAAAGAAATGAGAGTAAAAAAGAAACCAAAGAAATAAATATGCAAACATATTTTTAAATAAACATTTTAATAATATGTATTTTTTGTTAAACAAGAAGTGTAAATACCGAGGAAAATTAATTTTGTAACAAAAAACCAACCACATTTACTAAGAAAACCTAGTAGAAATCAAAAGTTTTAAGACCTGATTGAGATGAAAGATTGCAGAATGATTTTTAAAGTTGAAAATATTAGCAGCAGCAGTCCAAAAAAAAAAAAAAAAAAATACCACGAACAGTAGCTATAAAGTTTTGAAATATAATGAAGATCATCATCTTTTGGTTTATTTAGAGGCAATTGTGGAAAGATATAAAATTTAGCCTAGATTTAGGTATGACATTTTTTTGGTTATTGTTTGTTCTTTATAATCCATTAACACTTTTTTGCTAATTTAATTAAAGAATCATGTTTGTCAAGTTTTGACTAGATTTTTTTTGTTTTGAACGAATTTAACTGTTTTAAACTCAAAATAAGCAAAATATTATTCTTAATAGTAAATATGTGTGTAGTTGCTTTATAGACTTTTAAGGCCCAATTACTGAATATTCAGTTAAAATTTAGCCAACATTTAAATTAACATTTAATATGAGAACAAACAACAAATGTGTAAGTTAAAGTCCAGTTAGTACTTAGCTAACTGAACATTCAGTAATCGAGCCTAAATTTACTAATTTAAATGCTACTTAAATTTGCTAACTAATTTTCGTGAACTTTTATATTATTTCGAATCTATATCCCAGTATAGAAACGGTAATGACATATCATTATTTTTTGGACTACCAGTAATGACACCCACTTATCTTCTGCATTATTTTAAAATATATCATAATGAGTTACTGATAATGACTTATTTTTATCATTATTTCAAATAGAAAATTTTTTTTAAAATTTTTTGAAATCTATTTTTCAGACAACAGAAAAGCTTAAAATTTAAAATTCTTTAGTGATAAAATTCTTCAAGTATTTTTTTGAAAAAAATACTTCATAACTTTTAAATAAAATTCTTTATCATATTTTTTTAAATTCAGTAAAGAGTTTTAAAGGAAAAATTCTCTATTGAATAGTATTTTGAATTTTATGGAGTTTTATTTTCCTATAAAAAAATATGCATAAATGTATTTGAAATTGGTAAAAATTTAAATTTGTGATAAAAATTAGCATGTAGTTAACAAAATTTAATATTAAGAGTAGTTCTGAACATTTTGTTCCCTTCATACAATAATATCACGACATGCTTTTTCGCATTTAGCCATTATTTTGGAATTTTTTAAGTGAGGTTATTTAAAATTTATAATCAAGAGATCATAATACCTTATACCAAAGTTTGGTAATTAGTTTGCAAAAAAATTCGCGAAAAAAAATATTAAAAAAGAAAAATGTTTGCATCAATAATATAGTAAATCGCTGATTAAGTTTTCAAATTAATCTCTTGTACCATAAAGCCTTTTTTCGCGTTCCGCTATAATTTTTCAATTTTTTAAGTGCAGTTTTTTTTTATTTATAATCTAGGGACTAAAATACCAATTTCTTATACAATAAAAAAATTCGCGAAAAAATATTTCATTGTAGATTTTTAGTTGATCTAAAGATGTTTTACAACGAGTGTTATTTTTGTTCGGTTTAAGATCAAATATTACAAATTCTAAATAGAATTTACAAATATTGAAGGAACTTCAATGAACATATATATACGAAAAACTAAAATCTACATTGTAGCCTAGAGAAGACCCCATAAAGACAATCTGATGATAGTGAGCGGTGTCACTTGAAAATGCATTAATTGTCAACCATTGGTTCTAGGAAAGTTTTTTTCATAAGTTTTTCTCTATTGGTTGTAAAATAAAAATTGTAAATTCTATTTAGAATTTGTAATATTTGATCTTAAACCGAACAAAAATAACACTCATTGGAAAAAATATTTCGCAAAAAGAAAATGTTTGCATTAATATATTCGTTTGCAGAATGTAAGCTTACAAAGCTTGTTAATGAATATTTTGTACCATAAAGGCTTTTTTCGCGTTCCGCCATTATTTTTAAATTTTTTAATTGCGGTTATTTAATTCATAATCTATTAACTTTAATACTCATTTCTTATCAAAAAACTTGGTGGTTAGTTTGCAAAAAAATTCGGAAAAAAATTTTTGCAAAAAGGAAAATGTTTGTATCAATATATTCGCTTGCAGAATATAAATCACTGAATAAGCTTTTTACCAAATATTTTGAACCATAAAGACTTTTTTCGCGTTCCGCTATTATTTTGCAATTTTTTAATTGCGGTTATTTTAAATTCATAATATAGGAACTATAATAATAATATTTTAATATATATTTTGCACCATAAAGACTATTTTCGCGTTCCGCCAATACTTTGCAATTTCTTGAGTGCGCTTTTTTTTAATTCATATTCTAGGAACTATAATAACAATTTCTTATAAAAAAGTTTGGTGATTAGTTTGCAAAAAAATTCGCAAAAAAATTTTGCAAGAAGGAAAATGTTTGTATCAATATATTCGTTTGCAGAATGTAAATCGCTGAATATGCCTTTTAGCAAATATTTTGCACCATAAAGGCTTTTTTCGCGTTCGCTATTATTTTGCAATTTTTTAAGTGCGTTTATTTTAAATTCATAATCTAGGCGCCCTATGCTCCAGTGGGAGTTATAGGAATTATATAATCTAGTAATAATAATACCCATTTTTTATAAAAAAGTTTAGTGGTTAGTTGCAAAAATAATTCGCAAAAAAAAATATTTTGCAAAAAGGAAAATTTTTGCATCAATATATTCGTTCGCGGAATATAAATCGTTGATTAAGTTTTTTAATTAATTTTTGTAGCATATACAATTTTCCACAATTGCGCGTTTTGAATATAAGGTATTAATTTATAGATCAAATCTGCGAACACCATAAAAACTAAAGAACTCGAAATAGCGGATTTAGTTATATAGTTTGTATATTTAGTTTTTAATTTTACTTTATTTCTTATTCAGTTTATCCACCAAACGATTATTCAAAGAGCTATTTTGCGAAATTTGCATATAAGACGCCATATAAAAATATTAATTTATTGATAAAATTTGCAAATACCGAAAAAATTAGAAAAAAATGCGAAATTGCTGGTTTGATTTCAACTTTTGTGTATTTAATATTTTTTATTGTAGGTGTTTGGGTTTTATTTTTTCATTTTGAATTTTTCAAATAACTATTCAAAGAATTATTCAAACATTTGTTAAAAATAAAATTCTCTAAATTTTGAGATTTTTATTTTCCAAATTTAAAATTCATACATTTTTGGGAATTTTATTTTAAACAAAAATAAAATTTCAAATATTTATGGATTTTTAAATAAAATTCAGAATTTTTCCTTGTCTGCTATTTTTAGACTCAATATTTTTTAAACACTGGTAAGGATATTTGTAACCACATATTTTTTGATTTTTTGTATGTTGGCGAGTAAGCTTACTTGTGTGCTTTTTCGTGTGCTGGTGTGTAAGCATAACTCATTATTTTTCGCGACATCCCCATATAAAGGTAATAAGAAATGTAATAACAAAAGTAACTAGTTACCATTACCAAGTATGTAGTTACATAACCACATATCTGGTAATGATTTTCTACACTGGGATGTTCAGTTTAGACAATATGGCTATATTAACAGCTTATGCCTGGACACAGGAAACGGGCTAGTTTTAAAGAAATCCAAAGATTAATTGATAAATTTTATGCTTAAATTATAATAAACATGACGAAATCTATCAGTAGGAACAATAAAAATATCATTTAAAATAAAAAATGCGCGAAAAAATTTAAATTTCCCATTTGCAGCCATTTTTTCTAACTGAAAGAATTACATACTAAAGGCCTGCATGAATGCATTTAAAATATTCTGTGAAACATTCACTACACTTTTTGCTATTCCGAAATCTTTAATTGAAATTCAGAAAATATCAATTGAAATATAAAAATCATAAATTAAGATTTCATTTTAATTGATATTTTCTGAATTTTAATTGATGATTTCTGAATTGCAAAAAGTGTAGTGAATGTTTCCTAGCCTGTTTTAAATGCATTCATGTAGGCCTTTACTGCATACACCTAATTTTACAAACTCTTTAATTCAAATATAACTTTATATCAACATACAAAATTCGGTAACGGTAAAATTCCCAGTCAAGTGATGGCAAGGCACTTTAACAGGTGGTACAAGTACTGCAGTACTGAAATGGCAAAAAGTGCTTTCCCATTCCCAAACAGATAATATCATTAGACCAAAAGACCGGCTGTTCAAAAACCCCGGAAAAGCACTAGAGAAACAAAATTTTCAACGTTGGCAAAATAAATAGGTGGTCTGAAAATATATTTCCCAAAATAAAATTTAAAAAAAGTTCATATATTAAGGCTCCAAAATGTTCCAAGAGATATTTGAAAAACTTAAATGCCAATGTGTTCCCTAAGATATCTTCTAACTAGGTTTTTGCGACCATTTGTGACCGTTCATAAGCTTTCGAGATTTTGCCTTTTAACTAAAAAGTAACTTCAGATCTTGCTGATTTCCAGCATTCCAGAGTTTTAGTAAAAACTAGAAAAATAGAACTAAAAATTACCTTAAATGAAGGTTCTGGTTTTCTCATACAGACTAACCCCCTAAAGTTCAGGTTTATGGGACATTTGAGCGCCAAATCTGAATAAGTACGAAATTAACCCTTAAACACATTTCAAGTGTTGACTTATTTCTGGCATTGAAGTTAAATTTTCAACTTTGATGTCTTTAGAGACTTTTATAGAAGAATTTCATGACAAATATTTTTGCGGAACATTTTAACCCTCTAATTCTTTAATTTACGAAATGACGCATTTTAAAAAGGGGCAAAAAAGACCCTTTAATTACAGAGTTAGATATTGCACAAAATTGTCCCTCGTATTATTTTACATAAGTTGGCTGAACAAATCCTTTACCCAAAATGGAAGATTCACATGGTTTCCTATGCCAATTCACAATAAATATTTTCAAAAGGGGGGAAATTTTAACCCCCCGAAAACATAGGGCCAGACGTAAACTTTTAAAACGCCAATACATGTATATTTTTCTTTGATAGCAAACGGTGGCATAGCACTCTAAGTCCATGCTTTGCCCGTGGTGTTTTTACAAACCACCAAAATTTTTGTAAAACAAACACTAGCAAAACGATTTTTGCAAACGCTGGTAAAGTGTCCCAAATAAGTGTTCTGCCAGTCATTTATTTTTAACATGACGATTACCCAGTGGTATGCCAGCACTAGTGCTTGATTTTTTGTACCACCGGCAATTTCTGACTGGGTAGCTTCAATAATAAAGAATATAGGAATGAAGAATAAAGAACATCAAAATAGTACACTAATAGAAAAAAGTCTGTAAAAAAGATTGTTTAAACTACTAATAATTAGTTAAAAATTATGTTGCAGAAACAACTGCTAAAATTAGGAGATTATTTTTACTATATAATAGTAAGATAGGAACAGCAAAAATAAAACAGTTGAATATACAGAATTTTAGTTATATTTGAACTAAATTTTTTGTTAATATAAAATAGCAACTTAACCTGCTAAAATCAGCAAAAAATTTTGCTAAATAATTAATAGTCTAAAGAATAAGAAAAAAAAATTTTAAATTTTCGAAGTTTTTTTTACAATTTTTTTTAATGCAACTAAAAATCGAGCCTTTTAAAAACAGCAGTTAACAATTTCTTTAGCAAATATTTCTGCTGACTTCAGCAAGATATACTGCTATTTGCATTCAACTAAATTTAGCTTAAAAATAACAAGAAATTTGTAGATATAACAATTTGTTTTTGCTGATTTTAGTCTTCTAATATTTAGCAAAATATTCTGCAGATTTTACAGCACAATTTGTCATTTTCAATTAACTAAAAGTTAACTTAAATATAATTACAATAAGTTCTGTAAATTTAAGTTTTATTTTTTTGGTTCTTATTTTACTAATATTTAGGGGAAAAAAATATGCTAATTTCAGAGGTTTTTTCTGAAACATCATTTTTAACTAATTTTTAGTTGCTTTTTCTGCTATTCTTACAGATTTATTTCTATGAGTGTAATTGCAAGTTTTAAGTCCAACCACATAGTGAAAGTGCCAGTGGACAGTGGCAGTGCTGTCAAATTTTGTTCTTGAATTACGCGAAAACGATTTAATATCTTAAAAAATTTCTTCTTGTGCTTTGTTTAAAAACAGCTCTTGTTTATTTAGAAACTTTTCTAATTTCTCGGCAGTGACAAATAAAGAAAATGTAATAAACTGCTTTATCGACGAAACCTCGCACTGCGGTCGACACTGCGTTTATCAAGAATAACAAGCAAAAATGAGCAACCTGTCTCGCGATGTGGTCACCATTAAAACAAATAGATATGTGAAGCCATTGAGGCTAAACCAACGAGCATATAATTAATAGAGGTACCAACTCACCCAACCTCTGTTAAATAACTCTTCTTAATTTGTATCGAATAATGTTACCATATGAATTACACATGTCTGCAAAGGCTAACATTTTTCGTTACAAAATGTCAATCTTCGAAAAAGAGCGACGAATAGGTACTGACTGGCTAAACCCTCTTGTTGCATTCTGTTATGTGACGAAAAAATCTTTGGGAATAATTTTGCATTTTTTATACGTCAGTCAGTTGTTTATTCTGATTTCAATAGCACTTTTTCATACAATTAAATTTTTTATAGAATATTGAAATTTTACTTAATAATTTTTTAGAATAGCTGCAAATGGTGTAACGCCACTTTCTCTGTTTATTTTAAATGTAACGGTTGATTTAATCTTATAATTTAAAATTTTATAAAGGGTTCTTCAATAAGAGCGCTACAAAAGTTTTTTTTAAATAAAACAAAAACGGTTTTGGATATCAATGAAATTCTTTATTCCTGTGAAAGTATGTACGTTCGATGCCATTATGTATGGAAATCGATCTCTTTTGCATGGCCACCACGGGCACGCTTGCAGAAGTCCAGACGCTGAACCCAATTGTCGACGGTTTTCAAGCATAAATCGGCCGATATTCGTACGAAGTTCAACAATCGTCGCTGGCTTGTTGGCATAGCCCATAGATTTGACGTAGCCCCACAGGAAATAGTCCAACGGCGTCAAATCGCACGACCGAGGCGGCCAATCGACTGGACCATTTCGTGAGATAACACGTTCTCCAAACTGCAATAAATTGATTGTGACATTCGCTGTGTGGCTTGTGGCGCCGTCCTGTTGGAACCACATGTCCTCCAAGTCCATATCATCCAATTGGGGCCAAAAATATTCGGTTATCATTGAACGGTAGCGATTCCCATCCACAGTAACGTGCCGGTCTTGATCATCACGGAAGAAGTACGGCCCAATGACGCCGCCGGCCCATAAATCGCACCAAACCGTAATTTTTTCGGGATGCAATGATGACTTATGGAATACGTGTGGATTGCTGTCTGACCAATAACGCATATTTTGTTTATTGACGAAGCCATTCATTATGACGATCATAAATTGGACGTAGCGCTCTTAACGTTGAGGCCACTGACTCCGAATTTCGGTAGTAAATTTTAATAATTTCGACTCGTTGTTGGCTCGTATATCTTTCCATCATGAAATGGCAAACCTTACTGAAGAGAAATGTCAAAAGAGCGGCAAGAAATATGGCGATGTTTGCTGTCCCTGTCTTTCTACTTTTGTAGCGTCCCTGTTGAAGAACCCTTTACCACCCTATAAGTACATATTTATACATCATATCAGTAAATATAAGTTTGTGAAAAGAGCTTTCAAAGAAAAGTGATAGTGTGCGCTAAATTTTTCAGCATTTTTCAATAAAATTGAAAATGTTTTAAAAGAGTAGCTACTTTTGTTTTCAAAAGATTTCACTATTAAGATACAATCGTGACTGATTTTTAACATTAAAGAAGATCCCAGCAAAATCTCAGTAATAAGCAGTAGAATTAAGATCTACTATGTTAGATCTACGGTGTTAGAGCTCAATATTTTTATTCGACAAGGCACCGTTTGTAAATAGTTGTAAATATTCGCTGTATAAAAAAAAACACAAAGTTTGTGCATTACAAAAATATAAAAAATAAGTAGTTACCAAAGTAAGTAGTTATTCCAATGCTGATGAGCAGTTAAAAAATAAGTTGTTACAAGTTTGCAATACTAAGGCTTACTTGCATACACACAAAAAAGTGTTTCGATAGAATCTACTGAAAATGACAATTAAATTTTTACTTCCTGAAAAATAACCAACAAATGCACTAAGAATAACTAACAATGTCGTAAAATTAACTGACAAATTTTTAAAACAACTGTCAAAATTGCTAAAAACTAGTGGTTTTTACAGTTAATTTATTTTTTTATTATAAAAGTCTATTTTTATATAAAAAAAAATGATTTTCTTCGATTACAAAACTTTGTGTAATTAATTCAGTCTACTTGAAATTTTAAGTAAAAATTCCAAACTGTTCTCCAGTTATTACGTTTTTATGCATTGAAGAATCAATACAATTTTCTGATTTTTATTTGCAAACTGAGAATATATCAATAATAACAAATATAAACTAAACAAGAATTTTCAAAATTGCAACGATTATTTTTTAAATAACTAACAAAATAAACTATTTACTGTAAAAATACTGTTTGGCAGTTTTTATTATAGAACTAAAAATAAACGCTCTCAGCAACTCTTACAAAATACAGTACTTTTCGTTAGTTGTTTCTTGAAATACGTGTCATAATAGTTGTTTTCTCCAAAATTAAAGTTAAAAACAACTACTGTTTATTATACAAACAACTGTCATGTAGTAAAGCGTAACTTTTTTGAGTGTACATACCATATTAGTAATTAAAAAATTAGTAATTAGCAATAACACATTATTTTTGTGATTAATTTAATAGGACCGACTGGTTATAAAAACGACTTCGTGTAACAAAAATAACTAGAACTAACGCCGAATTATAAGCTGTAAAAATTTTGGTTTCACTATGTAACTAACCCCTTATTTAGTAATGAAAGTCTTTGCTGGGATTTTATTGCAAAAATGTCAATATATTGTTAGTGAGTTTATCAGCAGAACCACATTACATAAATTGTAAGTTAAGGTTAAAAAACTATAGCAAATTTAAGCAAAAAATAAAAATACAAACCATATAACTACACAGTAGGGAAATAACTTTCTTTAAGGCCGAAAAATTACATGACAGCATCACAGCGGAAATCATATACTGGCCGCCTCTGGGCCAATTTCTAAAATAACACATTTTTAGCGATTTCTTGAAAATCAAATTGAAGGTTAGTTTATTTAGATATAAAAAAAATTCCAAACATCTTAGAACTTAATGATCCAATTTAAGCAAATTGATAAAAATCCGAATATTCAACAATAAGAAAGGCACTACAATTTAAAAATTATTCGATTGTGTCAAAAATATTTGTCGAGTTCGAATTCAGCATAACGATATTAATTCAAAATTATATAATTCAAGAAGAATTATTGCTGAAAATATTGTTACGAAATTGGATTAGCTTGGTATAGAAAATTTTGGAATTTTAGAAGAAAAATATCCCAAGAAACGGGATTTACAAAACACGCCAATCTGGTAAAACTACATTTAAGTATACACTACAGCATATGCTTAACAATGTGCTTTATAGCGAATTTACATTGTTAAAATGTTCACTAGGTTTCATTTTGAAATCCAATTCGAAATCTATATCGTTTACATGAGAATATTTGACAGATGAATGGGATTTCGATCAGCCAACAACAAATTTTTTGTGAACAAACTAACCTTAAAAAATAACCAAAATTAAAAGATTTTCTAAAAACCATTTTATTTAATGGCGGAACACAAAAATCATTTATATTATGAAAGATACAATGTTATATTTGCTAAGAAATGTGTTTAAGTAAAGGGATGATTAGTAGAAAGCTAAAATATTCAATGTTTCGTCAATGGTCTTGCCGGCGCCATCAAATTATTTTTCATAGTTTCTCTTCGTCGGATACAATAAAATAGTCGTTTTCAACTTTAAATATTTCATTCAATTAAAAATAACAGACTTTATTATGTTATTCCTTAATTTTTTAAAGTTATTAAAATTTATTAATTTTTTATGACATAAACAGCTGCTAAGTGTTGCCACTTTTCTGAAAATATGGGAGAAAAATTGGATTTCAATTTGGATTTCGATGAGATTTCGCTGAAATCCAAATTAAATTGGGATTTCATTTCGTATGGGAAATCTGTTTGAAATCCCAAATTTTTATTGGATTTCAGTCGAAATCTATCGAAATCTACTTTTAACTCGATTTCGATCATAATGTAAATTCGCTATTAAATAAAATATCTGTTGTAATTTTGGTATATATATGGGATTTTCCAGCATGTTCTACAACCACGGCCGTTACTATAAAAGTCCGAACTGAACAAAGGAAGGGGAAGTCGCGCACTAGCATTTGTGGACTAAATTTGCGTTAAGTTAGTTGAGTTCAGTTAGTAGCCCATTAGAGTTTGTATAATTAGTAGCGCTCTAGTAAATCATTTTATTGTTGTATTTAAAGTAATAAAGTGTTAAATAAATAAGTACATAAGCTCAATATCAAACAAAAGGATGTGTGTGTTATTTTTAATTGCAAAGAGCACAAACCCGGTTTATATAAAGGAGATAAACATACGTTTTTGAAGGTAAAATGTAACAATTGGTGTCAGCAGTGGAATTGGTTATTTTGATTGCAATAGAAAAGAACCCGGCTTATTTAAACAAATAAACCAACATTTTTAAAAGGTAGAAACTTAACAATATTTATATGAAATTGGATTGGCCTAGTATAGAAAGTTCTGGAATTTTAGAAGAAAAATAGCACAAGAGACGGGTTTTGCTAAATACGTCAATCTGACACACTACCTTTAAGTTTAAGCTGTTTCCTCCAACACAACGGAAGTAAAACTATATAAGGCTGCCATATGTCATTAAGTAGTTGATTATTGGCGATTGTGTAATTCAGTCGGGTTTTCATAAATCGTTGTGTTCAAATCACTAGAGTTTGTTAGTGTGTTATATCGTTGAATAATAAAATAATACAGAGTTTAATAAACAAGTGTAAAGCTAAATGAAATTAAAGAGTGTATAAATAATATATATATATATTAGGGTGGACCTTGTGTCGATATTTTGGTAGATGAGGGCTCTATTCCGTGCCTTTTTGAAAAAAAATGACAATGCCGAAAAAAAAAATTAAAAAAAAAAAAAAATAGGGGTTGCGCACGAGCCGAGAAAAAGGTCCACTTTGCCAAAATTAGGGGGGAAATTGCCATAGGTCATCAGGGGTCACCCGTAGGGGGGAAGAATGTATGGCCGACCCCCATTAACTTTTTACCGCCAACATTTTCCCCCAAGCCACCCACCCCCTAGCTCCTCCCCTTAGGGGGGTCACCATACAAAAATGGAGGTTGCTCAGTATTTTCGAAAAACACCATAGGTCATCAGGGGTCACCCCTAGGGGGGCAAAATATATGACCGACCCCCATTAACTTTTCATCCCCAACATCTTTTCCGAACAAACTTACCCTCTATCTCCACTCCTTGAGGGACTCCCCATACAAAAATACTGAAAATCTATGTATTTACAGTTGCACAATATCGAGATTTTTTTGATTTTTTTTGATTTTTTTACAGAAATTCCACCAATATTCCACCAAAGTTAAGATGACAACACAACTTAGATCGCGCGACGATATTTTTTTGATTGGTTATCCAAGCATGAATATTACGGGGAACAAATTACCGTCGAAGAAGCAAGTGCTAAGAATGCATTTCTTCAACATTCGCAAACGAAACATGTCGAAGAAAAATAGTGCGGTTATAGTCGCGGACGCAGTGATGATTTTTTGGCGCCAAGCAGCTATTCCGACGAAAGCCAGAGGAGATGTTACAAGAAAAATAGCTGCGCTGCACGATGAGTGGGATGCTTTAAGAAAGTCATCTCACAGAAAGACTGAGTCCACTAGAGAAAAAGAGAATAAGTTTTCTGATAGCTTGGATAATCTTTTCGACATCGCACACGCCAACGCCCTTGAGAAAATGACAAATACCGAAGACATTGAGTTTCTGCTAAAGCAAAGAGAAGATGGCCGGCCAGGAACTATGGGAGGTGTGGACGCTACTGATACTCGAACGAGGAAAAGAAAAGCTGAGCGCGAAGAACAAGAAGAGTTGCGACGCAAACGTGCAACGGAATCTAGTAGAGATCAGTTCGCTAAAGGCGGTAAGTTATTTCGCGCTTTGTGTGTTCGTCCAATGTTTATATTCAAATGAAATTCTTTCAATTGCAGTGGTTAAATTCTCAAGCAGTGATTCAAGCGATGATAATGGGAGACAGGACGAAAACTTCCCGGCAGAAGCTGGCCCATCAAATGTTGGTGACATAAGAGGTTACAAACAATGTTTTACTGAACGAGTCCTATCAGCTTTGGACAAGTGCAAAGTGACTGACCGAGACGCGGTCGGCATTATGATAGCGGCGGCAGAAGCATTTGGACGCGATCCTCAACAATACACAATAAACCGTACGTCGCTTCGGAGATGTCGGCGTTCAAATCGAGAGAACATGCTGAGTTATGTGAAAGACAATCCAGAAGTAAGATCGCATAGATTTATTTGCTCTCATTCAGAATTCTTATTCTTCAACGCGTTTCATTTATCTCCAGCTTGTCGCAGCTAAATCCTTCGTAGTCCATTGGGATGGCAAAATGCTTTTGGATTTTGTGGGTACAAAGAAGGTGGACCGTCTACCGGTAATTGTCTCGTACGGAGAAAAAGAACAACTTCTTGGAGTTCCCAAAGTAGAAGATGGGAAAGGAAAAGGCCGGAGAATAGCACATGCCGTTTATCAACTGTTGGCATCTTGGCATATGACACATCGAATACAAGGACTTTCTTTCGACACGACATCAACGAACAGTGGCCCATTCTCCGGAGCCGCAGTTGCTCTTGAGCGGCTGTTGGAGAGAGAAATCTTATATTTACCTTGCAGACACCACGTATACGAACTGGTGCTAAGGGAAGTTTTTGAGACAAAAATGGGAAAGACCAGTGCACCAGGCGTTCCTTGCTTTGACCGTTTCAAACAGGAATGGGACGCTGTAAAGGTTAAACCATTCCATTCTGGCTTGATAGACGATCAAGTCGTCAGAAAAATTCCTGTGGCAATGCAAGTCGGCATAAAGGAGTTTTGCTTAGATCAATTGAAGGAGAAACACCCTCGCGATGACTACAAAGAAATGCTACAATTAATTCTTTTGTTTCTGGGTGAAAAACTTGAGAATTACCATTTCCGAGCTCCAGGACCCGTTTCCCATGCTCGATGGATGGCAAAAGCCATTTACAGCCTCAAGATGTTTTTGTTTCGGAGAACTTTTCACTTATCTGTATGTGAATTGAATGGTATTCGACACGTTTGTATTTTTGTGGTGCGACTTTACGTCAAGGCATGGTTTGGTTCTTCTCGAGCAGCTGAGGCGCCGAATCAAGATTGGAAGTTTTTGAAGGACATCGTCGAGTACAAGTCCGTTGACCAGGATTTATCTCGGGTAATGATAAAGAAATTTATCGGTCACCTATGGTATCTCGCCGATGAGCACATAGCCCTTGCCTTTTTCGATGACAAGGTTTCAAATGAGTTGAAGGCCAAAATGGCCCAAGCATTGCTAGAAAAGGAGAATGACGAAGGTGAAGAAGATGAAGAAGACGAAGAAGACGAAGAAGGTGAAGAAGATGAAGAAGACGACCCGGTTCCCCCAGCTCCTCGCGTCGTAATCAAAAGCACCAGCGTTAAAAAAATCGAGGTGAAATTCAAAGATGTGAATGAGGAATTCTTGGCTAAAGACTTGAGCAACTTCGTCTCTCATAATACCAAAAATTTATTTGTACGATTTGGAATATCGCAAGATTTCATTCTAGCAAATCCAGCAACCTGGAAATCTCGCGCAGACTATCAAGAAGGTCGTAGAATTGTAAATAACTTGCGCGTTGTGAACGACACTGCCGAAAGAGGAGTAAAAATGATACAAGATTATAATAGAATACTGTGTCAAGGCGAAGAAGAGAAACAGTATTTACTACATGTTATCGATTCTTACCGCAAGAAATACCCATCAGCGAACAAAAATATGTTAATTTGACTATATTATATTAAAAGTGCTTAGTAGTACTACTCAATTACAGCTTCTTTTATTTTTGTATGGGGAGTCCCTCAAGGAGTGGAGATAGAGGGTAAGTTTGTTCGGAAAAGATGTTGGGGATGAAAAGTTAATGGGGGTCGGTCATATATTTTGCCCCCCTAGGGGTGACCCCTGATGACCTATGGTGTTTTTCGAAAATACTGAGCAACCTCCATTTTTGTATGGTGACCCCCCTAAGGGGAGGAGCTAGGGGGTGGGTGGCTTGGGGGAAAATGTTGGCGGTAAAAAGTTAATGGGGGTCGGCCATACATTCTTCCCCCCTACGGGTGACCCCTGATGACCTATGGCAATTTCCCCCCTAATTTTGGCAAAGTGGACCTTTTTCTCGGCTCGTGCGCAACCCCTAATTTTTTTTTTTTTTAATTTTTTTTTTCGGCATTGTCATTTTTTTTCAAAAAGGCACGGAATAGAGCCCTCATCTACCAAAATATCGCAAAAATTTCATTTCAAGGTCCACCTTAATATATATATTCCTCTAACTCCCACTGGAGCATAGGGAGTTATTTTACTTAATAAAGAGGATCAAACCGGTTTATCTAAAGGATATAAACGAACGTTTTTGTAATGAAAAACGTAACAATTGGTGTCAGCGTTGGGATTGGTTATTTTGATTGCAATATAAAAGAACCCGGTTTATTTAAAGGAAATAAACAAATTTTTTTTAAAGTTAAAAACGTAACAATATAAACTCTCCATGTGTAGGAGAGTTTTTTTACACGAGTTTTAAGGAAATTTTTCAGTAAACTAATGAAATTTTCTTTACACAGTAAATCAGATTTAAATGATTCAAAAAATATGAGTGTATAAAACTTACGGTAAAACATACTATAGGGATAACTTTAAAGTAACTATGAAACAAAAGAAAATATCAAAAAATTATATATACCACAACAACAAATATTTGGGTTATCTGTTAATTAACTCTTAAACCTTCAGTATGAGACCATTCTATGAAAAATTCCATAAATTCAATGAAAAGTTTTAATGGACAAGTTCCACTGAAACTTCAATAGTTTTATGCAAAAATTCAATAATATCAAGCATATAATTCTCTCAGTGTAAACAAAAATCTCTCTTCTAAACTTGCCGGAACTTTTTCAACGATACACACAGAGAACAGATTCGTTGTGGCAACCGAATTTGTTGCCAACCGAATTTGGGTAGTTACATGTACTATCACATTATTCGGTTGAGGCTGCCGATATTTGTAGTTATACCTACTATATTTTCAAACATGAAAATGTTGGTCCAACCAAATTTATTTGGTATTCGCTGGAATCAACTGCACCTAAAAAAGAGTTGCAAATAAAATGAAACACCATTTCCAATCATTTTTAACTTCTTTTATTAAAAAATTTAAGTTATTTCCCTAATAAAATAATAAATAACATATATAAGTAAATAAGTATTACAAAACTTATCATATTCTGAGGTAGTTTTCTGTAGAAAAGCCTTCAGATTCAGAGGACTTTTTGCTACAAAAAATCCTCAAATCCGAAGAATATTTCCGTAAAAACTAATCCTAGGATTCGGAAGCCTGTTTCCAAAATAAATTCCTCGGGAAAACTCCTCAGAAATCAGCACTTTCTCCTAAAGAAAACCCGACAGATTCTGAGGGAAAAAGTCCTCAGAATCTAGAAGTTTTTCTGTAGGATAAAGTTTTTATTTATAATCTGAGGTTTTTTCTGAAGAAAAAGTTCTATGGAAAAAATCCTCTGAACCGCAGGCTAGGACATGAGGTCGTTTCTCAAGTAAAAAGCAAAAATCTAGGTTTTTTTACGTTTTAGCTTTCAGGCAAGAATCCACTACAAAATCGATTTTCAGATAGCCTTCCTTTTGGAAATATAAATTTCCTGCTGGCATCAAAATTACTTTGAAATTTTTGGAAACCGATGTTACAATATTATTGCTTTATTTGTTTTTTAATTTGCTTTTTTATAATTTGACATCTTTTATTTTTTTACAGTAAACTGTTATATCCAAATAATAATTGGTTAGCACTGCCGAATTTTTTCGAAACAGTTAGTTGTAAATGACGAATTAAAAAAGTTTAGGAATTAATATTTGAATTTATTTTTTACTACTGAATTATAGTTGTAACATCCGAAATATTGGGACTTATATATATTTTGTTAATTTTAATATGGTTGTGATTATGGAATTGTTTCGAAAAAAATATATTTTCTCGTAATTGGTTATAAACACCGATTTAGATATTACAGAACATTTCAGTCAGTTGTGAATATAGAAAATGTTCTTTCAACACAAAATATTAATTATATCCATAAATTTTAGGTAATTGGAAATAATATTAGGTGTTTTTAATAGAATCTTGGTGGTTTTGATGGTTTCCTAACTGAATCGTTCTCTGTGTGTAGCGAAAAAGTAATATCATAATTTATTATATTTTTTCAAGGCCTATACTACTACGCCATGTAGATTTTAATATTTGAAAAGAAGTTATATCCCTACCGCACATTGCTAGTCTATTGATCTTCCCTAAAAAAAATATTGACAACCAATATATACGTACTATGCAATTTTTTGTATCCTCAAAAAAATAAAAACCCATCTTCTCACCAAAACAAAAATTGTAATGGTGAAAGTGTTGCACAGTATATTTGGAATATGTACTGCACATCATATCTGTTTGAAAATATCGTCATCGTTAGATTGAATGTTTAATTGAAATTGGAATCCGCACATAAGAAAAACATGATCATCATGCACTTTCTTTTTCATTCACTTTGGTTGGCAAAATTATATAAAATAAAATAAACGCGTTTGTTTGTTGCATCTGCATTTTAAAGAAGAAGAAAAAAAATTGTTGTATAGCTTGCAACATTTTGTTGCAAATGTCAAGGTCTCAAAAGCATTAGCCATGCCGCCATTAATACAAGTTTTTGTTCAGTTTTTAAATTTAACATGAAAGTTTGACTTTTTCTTTGTCACTGTTTTAAGGCAAATGTTATTTATGTATATTATTTTGAATTGTTTAAAATTTATTTTATAAAACCATCTTTTGTTGCACGAATGTGCATTAAGCGTAATTTATGTTAATAATATATATTTTTTCATTACCAGGGCAACCAAAAGTATGCTATATAGAGTGTTCAAAAAACCGGTTTCGGTTTCGTTTTTTGCTAAAAAAAAAACACGTTTTGGAGGGGTGCAAAAAATTTAATATGATTTATATTTAAAACTGGAGTTTTACCAAATCAGGCAGTTCAAACATAAGTACATAATGCTCGTCCGTTGATCTTATTGACTTATGTAATGTCTTGGTTTATCTTATCTTATCAAATCATCATTTTCTTATTGCAGAGAACTGATGAACGGCCCTACAAAAAGAGAACATCCACTTTTTAATGCGTGACTTTTTCTCTACATTCAAAATAAGATAATGCAAAAATAAAATAAAACAAATACAACAACACATAGCGACATGATAGTTTTCTACTGAAAACTTGTTAAATTTACAGCAGTATCGGATCTTTCCTATGACACGCACGTGTTAAATTCATTGATGGAAATGCCAAATTTTGAACTACTAACAGCTCCAGAAAAAACACAACTCAAAAATAAAAGTAGTTCAAATTTGGCATTTCCATCAATGAATTTAACACGTGCGTGTCATAGGAAAGATCCGATACTGCTGTAAATTTAAAAATTTTTCAGTAGAAAACTATGCTTGTGCGTCATGTCGCTATGTGTTGTTGTATTTGTTTTATTTTATTTTTGTATATTATTTTATTGGATGTAGATAAAATAGTCATTCTTTTTGAAGTACTCCTTAATATTTTTGCTGGGGGGGAGGGGGGGGGGGGGGAGGTGATGCCCAGAAAACAATAGTATTGTCTATTATGAAAATGGTCAACCTTTTGAATAAAATATAATATATCTAAAAAAGTTTGTCGATGGAATCTACTGAAAATGATAGTTAAAATAAAGGTATATGCAGTTAAAAAGGCTCTAAAGGCATTTACCTTTAAAATAACTAAAAACTTAGTTATTTTTAACTGTTGAAAAATAACTAACAAATGAATTAGAAATAACTAACAATGTCGCAAAATTAACTGTCAAGTTTTTACTGCAAAAATTTTAAAACAACTGACAAAATGGGTAAAAACGATTGTTTTTTACAGTTAATCCTTTCAGTATCAAAAAAGTATATTTTATATGTATGTAGTATGTGCAAAAATATGTATAAATACTTCAGCCTATTTAAAATTTGAAGTAAAAATTTTAAACGATTCTCCAGTTATTATGCTTTTATACAATGGAGATACAAGTTTCTGATTTTTATTTGCAAAATAGGAATATACAATAATAACAAATATAAACTAAACAAGAATTTTTACAATTGAAAAAAATTAAACCAGTTTTTTATTTTTTAAACAACTAACAAAAATAACTGTTTACTGCAAAATACTGTTGTTTATTATGATGTTACAAATAACTGCTTTAAACAACTGTTACGATACGTCTTAAATAACTGTCATAACAGTTGTTTGGCATTTTCCTAAAGAAAAACAAATGGTATTACAGTTAAAACAAAAAAACTACTGATTAATACACAAAACAACAGTCCTGAAGTAACTGTCCAACTTTTTTTAGTGTATGACAATATTATATTAGATTTTGGACTGGAGGTGGAGAGAAAAATATTCTAACTAACATAAGTAAAAGAAAATATAGAAATTCCGAAAAAACAAATTTTGTATTTTTTTAAGCAATAATTTGAATAATTTTGAATAAAACAAAAAAACTTTTTAAAATATTTGCAGTATTTTTGTAAAGTACGGATTCATATAAAATTGTATAAACTGATATATCGTATTTTAATCACATTAAAATATATCTTATTGCTCGCATCGAAAAATTTGACAATTTTCTCATCAGATCAGGTGATTTTAGTTTGCCTTCAAAGGAAAAAATTTTCGAATAACCTAAAACTAGCGATTTTTATCACACGAAATTTTATTTTTATAAAACAATTGTAAAATTCACAAATTTATAATATTTTTATTAAAAAAAAAAAATTGTTGCTTTGCAAAAGGTGTTGATTTATGACTGGTTTTACCTAATCAGACAGTTCATATACAAAAGTATAGAATTCTCGTCCTGTTGAATATTTGTCTCGGTTTGTATGTTCCAGTCATCATTTTTTTATTGCGGATAACTGAGGAGTTGGGGTGATGCCCACGAAACAGTTGTATTGTCTATCACGAAAATTATCAATCTTTTTGAAACAACAAATAAAATCTAATATGACAATATATCATATTAGAATTTGGACTAGAGGTAGAACAATATTCTAACTAAATATATGAAAATATTGAAAGTCCGTAAAAACAATTTTTGTATTTTTTAATGCAAAAATTAAAATCTCTGAAATGATTTTTTATAAAATCTTTCTAAAATATCGATATTTCGATAAGAAATGTGTGTGTACATTCATAGAAATAAATCCGTAAAACTAGCAGAAAAGGCAAAAAAACATAGTTAAAAAATCTCATTGCAGAAAAAACTGCTGAAATTGGCAGATTTTTTTGCTAATTTTTTTTCTTGTTTTTTGCTGGGATTGCTTACATCTTTATATTAGTTTATTAGAGAAATTGTTTATTTATTTTTCGGAATTACTAACACATTTTGCCATATTTCGTCTATTTTCAGAACAAAAAAACCATTAGCGATGGTAAAAATTCTAGCTCAGATAAATCACCAAAAATTGTACATAATAATAACAATAATAATAATAGCAGTAATATAAGAGACAGTAACAACATATGCGGTAAACACACATCGGCAAATGGAAAGAAGGTAAGTAAGAGTAACAGAAATTAAAAATAAAATAAAACAAAAAAACTGTAATATCGTTTGTTAATAACAAATAAGGCCAATGAACCGTACTTATTGTAAGATTGGACCTTTTTCAACTCCATCATGTAACAATTATGGTCTTACACACACTGTTTTGTCAGGAACTTTTTTTGAGCGCAAAAAAAGTATGTTAAAATTATTTATTTACTAAAACTTGTGTAAAGTTGATGGATTTTTTAATTTCTCTTCTGTATTTCTTCGAATGCGTAATACAAAACTAATAATAAATGTTCCAGTAACATTTGACCCCGGTATTCATAAAAGAAAACGATACATGCATTTAAACACTCAAAGAAAAATATAAGATGAAACCAAATATATTTAATTGCAAATTGTAATTTGAAAATTTATAATTTTAGTAAGTACTTTATATCATGGGTATCAAAAGTAACACTCATTTGCAATATAATAATTCAAAAATCGAGTAACTAATTTGAAAAGGATTTAATTTTTGTAAGACAAAATCAACAAGGGAGAAATTAATTTTTTTTTTATGTTTTAACAAACTTTACAAGTTTAAGGCTTATTTTTAGACTTACATACACTAAAGAAAAAATTAATTGAAAGAAAAATTTACAATCCTGGCACGATATTTGCATTAAGCTACTTATTAAGGCCGAGTTATCTGCCAACAAATCACATCTATTGAAAATGTCCATTCGATTTATACTTCACAAATTAAGTCGTAACGCAAATTATTTAATCGAATCAAAATTGAATCAATATAAATTAGACTTAATCATTATTAAAAGAGCATAATTTTCTGAGTGTAGGGGAGATGGTAAAGTACCATGATGCTTATAAATTTGTTCATCAAAATGAAGACATGAAAAAATTAAATTTCTTTCATAAAAATGTTTTACTCATACACATGAATTTCACCATACCAAGAAATGAAAAAAATAGCAAAACATAGATGTTTCTAAAGATGTTTTCCATTAAGTTTTTCATATATTGCACTTTACTGATATGCAAATCACAATTTTGGTTACGATATTGTATCATAATATGAAATTCGCAATTCTAACAAGGAATGTATCCCCATGCTAACCCACCGATTGCGCTGAAATTCAGATATGCGATAGAGGCAGACCTTGAAAAAAGATAATTCTTTCGCACAAAAATGTAATCATTTTATAAATCAGTCATTAATTTTTAATCACTTTAAACTAATGATTTGATATTGAGTAAAGTGAGATAAAGATTTATGGTCTAATTCATAAACTTTTACAACAGTCTTATTGCAGGATTTTAAGCTAATTTGTGAAAAACAGTATTCATATTTGCTTAATAATGAAGAAAATAATAAAGGTTTATAGTTGGTACTCACTAACTTTAAACCTTTTATAAAGTTTGGAGTGAGGAAGCCACCATTTAATTGTTAATAATTTCATTTTCAGGCATGAAATGATTTATTAAAGCCATCCCATCCCTAGAATGTGTGGCTTCCAACAACTTGCATCCATCACACTGAAAAAACTACAACAATTGCGTAGCTAATGACCATTTTCGAAAAAATTTCCAAAAAAAATGTAAAAATTAAATTAAAAAGAAAAACAAAACAATAGTGATGTACAGACTGTCAAAACATTATTCGAAATTCGATTACTTTTGTATGCTTTGAATAATATGTTCTAAAAAATTACTTTTTTACACACATTTGCATTGATTTGCTTTATAAATAAAAAAAAATATTTTAAATGGCTTTTAAATTTATCTTAGCACATCATTAGTTCTCTAATTTAAGGAAATACATTTTCACTTCCGATTACCGAGTCAATCGTTTACTAAATTTGTAAATCACTTACGACTTATTTGGCAGAAGAGAGAAAATAAACAATAGTGTTGCCAGTATCAAATCGAAAAATTAATTTATATGTAAAATACGATTATGAATCAAGATTTCTAATAACTCTTTATTAAGCGAAATATCTACTTTAACTATAGCAAGCTTCAAATACCAAATAAATTTTTTTTATGAATTAGCACATTAGTCTAATTTGTATTGATTCAATTTTGATTCGATTGAATTATTTGTGCTTTGACTTAATTCGCGAAGTATTATTCAAATGGACCGTTTTGAATATAAAAAAAAATCAAATTGATTCCTTGAATAAGATATTGATCCAATAAAATAGGAAATAATTCAATCAATAAAATCAGTTTTGCGAATCGATTCGTTGAAAATTTAATCAGATTTAAAGATCGAAATAAGTAATTACTTTTATAAAGCTCTGGATAAAGAAGGCAAAATAAACGAATATATCATTTTTAGCTGGACAATCTCACATTAAGGGGTTGAAAAGACCCAGTGTAGAAAATCATTCCCAGATATGTGGTTATGTAACTACATACCTGGTAATGGTAACTAGTTACTTTTCTTATTACATTTTTATTAATTTTGTATGGCGATGCCGCTCAAAATAATTAGTTATGGTTACACACCAACTTACGAAAAATCAAAAAATATGTCGTTACTTATGTGCTTACCACTATTGACAAAAATAATGAGCCTAAAAATAAATTTTCAAAAAAAAAACAAGTTTTATAAAAAAAACACTTTTATTTAAAAATTTTTTTAAATGAAATTTGCTCGTGTCGGGAATCGAACCTGGGGCTCCAGATTGCCAGTCGATGGCTCCACGCTCAGAGCTATCTCGTCATGTTATATTCGATAGATAAAAATATAATTGCCCTGCTGCACACAAGTCAGCTTACTGCCCAACATACAAAAAATTAAAAAAATATGTGGTTACTTATATCCTTACCAGTGTTGAAAATATATTGAGTCTAAAAATTGATTTAAAAAAATTTACAAAAAAATCTAGAAAATTACTTTGTATTTGAAATAATGATAAAAATATGTAGGTAATTATTGATAACGCATTACTTTTTAATTTGGAATAATGGAAAAAGTAACTAGTTATTAGTAACTCATTATTATATGTTTTAAAATGATGCAGAAAGTAAGCACTTACGGGACGGAAGAACCTGAAAAATTTGATTTTCTTTGAGTATTTACGTAACAGATGATATTGCATGATAAGTTTATTTAAAAAAATGGGAAAAACTTAATGAAAAAAGAATATAAAGTGATAAAAAATTGAAAATTCTGTAAATTTGATATTGAATAACCATGAAAATTAAAAACTTTTGCCAAAAATATATGATACTTTTTCGTTGATCTATAACTACCCAGTTTCTGTTCCATTCTGTTATGTAAGGGTGTGTTACGTCTACGTATGGCTAACGAGGCTTTCATTCGATTGTCAATTTAGGATTTCAATCGATTTAGGAATGACATTGGATTTTCTTCATTCGATTTAAAAAATTTGTAAAATTAACAATTATGTTATTTTATTACAGTAACCTTGCCAAGTATAGCCAACCTTGATCTTAACATATATAATAAGATCTAAATTTTTTTTACACGGTTGGTAAGGTTTTTTTATACATCCCAAATTTAATTATACATAAATTGGTTATCAAACGAAAAGTATTTAAAATACCAATCTAAAATGCATAAACTTGTTTAAAAAAACATGTTTAAATAAAAAAATTTAATTTTTGTATCCCATTTTAACCCCCTAGATTTGAGACTGGGCCGCCAAAAAAAATGTGCATGTGTGCTAGTTTTATCTCCTCTAGCACATATTAAAATTTCATCAAAATCGGTGGGCCGACCAAGTATACCCTGCTTGAAGATAAATTTTAAAATGCTGCTAAACTAAATAATAAACTAAATTTTAATCCATTTATAATTTTTAATAAAAAAAGGAATGAAAAAAATACCCAGCAAAACCTTCTATTGTATTACCAGGTAAAGGGAAATGGAAAAGGAAACCAAAAATTGTAAGTACTTACACTTTGGTCAAATAACACATTATTTTCACATGGGGATGTCATTGGAGGTAAGATAAATAAGTCATTACGAAGAAAGTACTGCAATAAAATGTTACTTGTTATATTAAATTCACTAGTTAGCACACGCAAAGAAAAAACATGGTTGGGATCAGAGCTTTGAAGAATTAATTCCTTAATTCAATTTTTCAATTCTGAATTAAAAATTCGATGAATTAATTCACAGAGCACCATATATTGAATGGAATTAATTCATATTTGTTTTCGTTCGATTTATTTTGTTACGAATTAATTCAATTGTTATAGTTCTTTTTATTAAATCAAATGAATTAATTCACTGGTAAACGCGTTCAATTCTATAAATCGAACGGAAAAAAGTGAATTAATTCCTTACTGAATTAATTCATTCTTTACTGAATTAATTCACCACTGAATTCGCCCAATTTCATTTACGTTCAGTGAATTAAAAAAAATAAAATTACGTTCAGTGAATTAAAAAAACAATACGTTCACTGAATTAAAAAACAAAAAAAAATTATTTCTTTAAATTTATTGTTTGATGAACGCGTTCAGTTGAACGAATTCAGTGAATTACTTAAGAAAAGGAATTCATCCAATTCCAGAGAAAATTAAATTCGATTGGTAGCGAATTCATTCAAAAAAGAATTAATTCTTCAAAACTCTGGTTGGGATGACCATATTCGAAGAGCATCATATATTTTTGGGTTTATGACTGCGACAATAATATTATGAAATACCTTTTTCTATCATAATATGATCCCTTAATTACTGAATCCAAACTGATCCCAATATTATCATATTATAGTCCTGTATATCATACTATGATCCCCATAGTTTTTTCTCAGCATTCTCTTGAAGGTGAGTGAAAAAGTTGTGCACGATTTGTTTATTCAAAATATTACATTTATTTATTCAAAGACTAATTTACAAACTTAAATAATTTAAATTAATTTTAGTTAACACTTATATATAACTCAAAATATATTATCGGAACATCTGATAACAGCGCGTAGAAAAATATTTTTAAAAATACAATTTTACAATGCATCCAAAATGATCATAACCTGTTCTCAGTGATCATATTATTTTCCTAATATTCATAAAATTTCCCTCATGGTCATATTATGGTAATGAAAAAATTTTTGTGATCATTTGGGATCATATTATGATCATGAAGAACATAATATGATCAGTACGAAAATATTATGATCATTTCGTCGTGCACTTACATTTTTTTTTAATTTTGCACTTTTTTTCAATTTTGTTTTCGTATAAAATTAAAATCTATCACACTTCTTATTATAGACGCTCTGAAACAATCTTTTTGCTACGTGAGTACAAAAAATTAAAAAAATTAATTACTTTTTTCACTTAATTTATAGCACTAAACACTTTATTGCATAATAAACAATAATTTTATTTGAGGATTGCTTGACCATCTATATCTCTCTAGACTTTTTGGGTAGAGCGAATTCTTTCTTCCAAAAACAATGTCGCTATTAAAATGAATACCAATAAGATATTTTTCTACTTTTTTTTAATACATATATATTGTATTATTTATTTTAGTGCTTCTTACAACTTCTTTGCACAAAATTTTGTCAAAACTGTACCAATGATTGTGAATACAATCCCTCTCAACTCAGATAATAATATGATTGCAATTCGAAGAGAGGAATATGATTGTCGAGATAATATATGATTGTAGACGAGAGACACAATATGATAACCGAAAAAAAGAGAGATTTTAACTATAAAATGATTATAGGCGACCATATCATTTGTAAAGTATGATTAATACATTAATAATTTGAACGCAACAACCATGTATGGCAGTAGTGACCATAGTTTGGTAGCTGTGATCATATAGCAACCATATCTTTTCAAAGTAAAGCAAAAAGTAAAGTGGTACCCATAGCCGGGCAATGCGCGAACAAGGTCAAACCCATAACCAAGGTTTTGCTGGGTATGCTTGCAAATAGAAAATTAAATTTTCTCGCCTTTAAATTTAAAAATTGATTTTTTTATTATTATTAACTATAGCATACATCGTACTTCTTCATTAGACATTTTCTTGTTGAGAATGTTCCAGCAGTTTATGACATTTCTAAGCTTAATTGTCATATTATAAAATATCTAAAGATGAGTAATCTTTTGACGTTAACATAAAGATTACGGCGGATATAACAACCATGTTGACATGTGTGTTTAAACCACAGATGGTAAAACGAATTCTATTATGTGTGGTTGTATTGCATAAATCTTCTTTAATAAAATTTTCATTTGAATTTTTCTTTATATCATTTTTTTTATACGAGTACATAGTTTTTTATTACATCTACAATAAAATATGTGTAATTGAAGCTGTAATCTTTAACTTTGTCGCTTGTGTTCTAAATGTTAATATATTTATGTACTTTTGCGTAATGTAAAAAATCTAGTTTTTGTATAACTGGTTCAGTATGAATCTAGTATGCATGTTCGATCATGCAATTTCTATACAAATATATTTATAAACATATAAATATGAATGTACAATGGTAACGATATGTATATAAGTAAATACGAATGCCGTATATCAAGTTTAATGAATTACTAATATACTGTAACTAACAATAATCACATCCCAGCAACATTTTAGTATTGATGTTTTATTATTAATTCTATTTTAATCCCATATGTAAAAGTGCTGAAGTATAAGTAGTTCACCTTTAACTTTGCATTATATCGCTTTCAGACCTGTGTAGTAAAACGGTTGTAGTCATTGCAAAATCATCAATATAAAATTTCTTTTTTGCAAAGTCTATCAAAATAAGCGTGTTCTAAATTTTTGTAAGGTCCTTCTTTTGAAAAAGGACATAGCACGATTGTGTGGGCTGAGTTATAAGCTGAAATATAATTTTGACGAATGAAAAACAAATTTTATTGCTTCATTGCGTTTATTTCGTTTTTTAGTAATTAAATAACAAATAAGTAATAAGAAAACAAAAACATATATCCCTATTCTTATTTAGGTACTTCGTTGCCTTTCAATACTAAGAAAATAATAAAATTATTGTTTGATACGTGAGAAAATAACACGATTTCATGACTGTTTGCAAACTAAAACTAAATTTATGTTTCATCTTCATTATTTTAAATGATAACCTTTGAAACAATCTTCATTTTTGAAAAAAGGCTGCTCAACATTTTGGGCATCGTCTTCTCTTGGAGCTTCGCCAGAGAACTCAGGCCAATGGTCATAGCGGTCATATCTGATATCAGACTGGTCTAGAATCGCCAATGCAGCTTCAATGTCATAGTTTTCTGACAAATTAAAGTGTTTTCCTAAAGAAAATAATGAGATCACAAAATCGTGAGCATAGAAAAAAACGTCAAGTTGTGCCTAAACAGCACAATTGTGATATCTGTTTTTTAATTTAATAAGATTCTCTAAAAATTTAAAATTTTGTAAGTTTTATTTTGTAAGGGGAACGGAATCACCAGAAATCACTAATTAAAGTTAAATTTATTGCTTAATAAAAACAATATCACTGACCACGTGGCCGCATGTCAACCCTTATCAGAAGACGATATTAAATTAATTTAATTTTATAACATATTTTTTTTTTTTAATTCTCTTTTGAGCATAGAAAACACAGGAGAACTCACAATTACTCTATACTTGTAAAAAAGCAAAAAAAAAAATTTTGATCTGTATTTTAAGCAATTTAAACCAGATGTCACAATCGGTATAGCCAGGTCTGAAAGGGATATAACGCATTATTTGATAATGAAATGTTTTGCTGGGTTATCGAACTACATTTGCATTAAAGTTAATAGCTTTTTTTTCAATGGACATAAACACAAATAAATTAAAATTTGCTGTAAAAATGCGTGAACATTTTTAGAAACCTTTTCTTCTTTCATCAATCGACAGCAAGGCTTTAATCTAAACTGGAAAATTACATTACCCTGAAAAATGTAAATGGGAATGCGATGACAAGGCACTTCAACAGATCTTACAAGTACTGGTAAAAAGTGATTTCCCATTCCCAAAATGCCAGCATCATCTGACAAAAGGACCGGCTTTTCAAAAAGCGCCGAAATAGCACTGGGGAAACTAAAATTTCAACGTTGGCTAAAAGCTGGCATAAACTAATAAATAGGTGGTCTGAAAACATATTTTCCAAAATAAAATTTAAAAAAGTTCATATGTATATTTTTTTGTCTTGCCGTGATTTGAACCTAGGCAGTCGACAGCTCTATCCACTGAGCTAAGGAGACATAAATAGTTCGTGGCTAAAAACATAAACAAATGATAACTATTCGCTGTGCTAAAATGCTAGCACTGACAAAATGTTTTTTGGAACTAATATTCCAGCGTTGAGAAAACAAAAAAACTGATAAATCAAAAAAAATTTTAAATTAAAAAAAATAAAAAAATTTTTCTGCTTGCAATCGGATTTGAACTTGCAACCTTCTGACTACAAACCTTTTTTTATCAGAGCGTCATCATTTCTAAAAAATCATTGCTCTACCAATGCACTGTGGGCCAGGATCGCCGTTTTTTTGGCCAAAAGTACAATTCAGGTAAAAGGGAAATAAGTTTATATATTCAAAATCTAGGATTCTTGACTATTTTGTGAGTGAAATATTGTATTATTATGGTTACTCGTTGTTAGTTGGCGAGATTTCAGAGTCAAAGTTTTATAATTTTGTGACATTTTTTTTTATTTTGTAACGATACAATAAAAAAATCATAAATAAAAAATGATTTGTTTCAAAAACAATTTCAAATTATAAAACTGAAACTTGTTATCAAAACAAAAAAAAAAAAGAGAAACCTGTTAAATATTTACGAAAAAAGTAACGAATTTGTTAATTTTACATCAAAAATATGGTTTTTTTGAAAATATGGTCTAAATTGTTCCAAAAAATATTTGAAAAACTTAAAACAAATATTTTTGCGGAACATTTTAACCCTCTAACTCTAAAACTTATGTGACTTTTTTGACACTTTTTAAAAAGGGCAAAAAAAGACCCTTTAATTGCAGAGTTAAATGGTTAAAATGTTCCACAAAAATGTCCCTCGTAGTGTTTTACATAAGTTCATTGAACATATCCTATACCTAAGATGGAAGATTCACATGTTTTCCTATGCCGATTAACAATAAACATTTTCAAAAGAGGGGAAATTTTAACCCACCAAAAACATAGGGCCAGACGAAAACTTTTAAAACGCCGATACACTTATATTTGTCTTTGGTCCCTCTGCCAGAATTAGTTGTCATCAGAAACTTTTTTTTTTTGTATAGTGTAATTTATTTTCCAACACATAACAATTTTAAACCATTGGCCGCCATATTGGATCCGCAATGTTGAATTTTTAAAATTTGGTTTCAGATTCGTAATCTGCTACCCAAAAACTTCCCGTGGTGGAAATTTGAAGTAAATCAAGCGACATAAGAAATTTAATGGAAAAATTGTTTGTCGCCATATTGGATCAGCCATTTTGAATTTCAAAATTTTAATTTCATATTTTTAATCAGCGGATCCTAGACCTATATAATTGATTATTTTAAGTCCAATATATTAAAAACTAAAAATTAATGGCCGCCATCTTGGATCCGCCATTTTGAATTTTATATTTTTTATTTCAGATTCATGATCAGCAACAACCAAACCCCCCTTTGTGCTATCTTTTAGTCTTATATACTCAATATTCTAGTTTTGCCCAAAAATCTATGATGCTGGCCCACTGTGCGCGGGCAAAGCATCCCAAATGAGTGCTCTTCCAGTCATTTATTTTTCACACTTCGGTTATCCAGTGGTGTGCCAGTGCTTAATTTTTTAAATTCTTTTAGATTTTTCCCGGGTTTTTTAATATTCGGTCTACACAAGTGACTTGGATTGTCAAGCTTTTTCAGGTCTGGCCAAGTCTTAAACTAAAGTGCAATTTGTCTAGCTAAAAATATGTTTGTAAATTTAAAATAAAAAATTCGATACTCTTGCTTATTATTTCCTTATGTATAATTTTAGTTAATTTAACTGAAAGTAGATATGATAATTCTTTTTTATTGAAATAATTTTAATATAGCAATGCCCCTACAAGTAGTAGAGAATCTGGGGCTTCCTCGTTGTTTTTGTTGTATCAGTTTTGTATAGGTGTGATTTCAGTACCTGGTCAAACTAATAAATACATGTTAAATTCTTTAATATTTTACCAGTGTGCTCTGTTTTGACAAATGTAGTTATTTTGTTGTTCCTAATTATCTATAACGAAATAAAAAAAAAAAATCACTTACTAGGTGCTCGCCAAAAAGATAAGGTCACTTACATTTTGTTCTGTGTCAGCAAAAATACAAAGATAAAAAAAAATTTAATGGTAACGGTACCTAAAAAACTTGTTGTTCAAAACTTGTTTATGTTGCATTTACATCTGCACCCAAATCCCGAGATTTCGACTAAAATTGAGATTTCAGTGAAAATCTCATGTGAAATCCTGAGATTCCCCATACAAAGGAAATCCCGTAAATTTGCGAGATTTCTAAGAAATCTCATGAAAATCTCACAAATCTGAAGACTTTTGCAGAATACAACACTGTGTTTCGCTTAATTTGTAGAGTTTTTGCATGAAAAAGTGGCAACTATGGTCAACAGCTGATTAAAAAAATAACCTAAAAATAACATAAAATAATGAAATAAAAAAATTATTATTAATTTAATAAATATGACTTTAGACCCAATGGAAATGTACTAATGATTATAAGAAGTGTTGCGTGGTTCTAATTTTTTCTTCCGGCGAAGCATAACTATGAAGAAAGCATTGGGAAGTGCATGTCTTCCTTTCGCCAAAATATTGCAAAATCTGGCTTCTAGCTTGTCGTCCTTATAAAAAAACAAATTTATTAACATATTTAGAGTTAGATCTTTACATAAAATAATGTAAATTGTACTCCGCCAATGAATAAAATGATTTTTAGAAATATTTTTATTTTGAGGTTATTTTTTTATGGTACTTTGTTTACAAAAAAAGTGCAGTTGTCAAATCAAAATCTCGCTACTGTCGTAAAGTGCAAATGTAAACGGTCAAGATTTCCGGTAGAGATTTCCATTGAAATCTCGGTGTTTGAAAACAGATGTAAACGCAACTTTATATATAAATTATTTGATTACATTTGTTTACCGTTAGTTCAATTTATAAATCAAAATATTAATAACCCAGTGTAGAAACGGTAATGACATATCATTATTTTTTGGACTACCAGTAGTGACACCTACTTACCTTCTGCATTATTTTAAAAGATATAGTAATGAGTTACTGATAATGACTTATTTTTATCATTATATCAAATAGAAAATAATTTTCTAGATTTTTTTTTAAATTTTTTGAAATCTATTTTTAGACTCAATATTTTGTAAACACTGGTAAGGATATTTGTAACCACATATTTTTTGATTTTTTGTATGTTGGCGAGTAAGCTTACTTGTGTGCAGCAGGTCAATTATGTTTTTATCTATCAAATATTATATGTCGATATAGCTCAGATGGTAGAGCTATTGACTGGCAATCTGTAGACCCAGGTTCGATTCCCGTACCAGGAAATTTTATTTAAAAAAAAATACAATAAAAAATATTTTTTTTTATATAATTTATTTTTTTGAAAATCTATTTTTAGACTCATTATTTTTGTCAGTACTGGTAAGCACATAGGTAACGCTATATTTTTTGATTTTTCGTATGCTGGTGTGTAACCATAACTCATTATTTTTCGCGACATCGCCATATAATGGTAATAAGAAATGTAATAACAAAAGTAACTAGTTACCATTACTAAGTAAGTAGTTACATAACTACATATCTGGTAATGATTTTCTACACTGGGAATGTGCATTTTGAAATGCGTCAAAATGACAAGGTTCAGTGCTAATAAATCTGCAGTCGTTAACGCATTGTCCTTTTTGTCAACTTTTTTGAGAAAAATGGGAAGAGGAAAAGCTTTGTCTGAACTTGAAAAGGGTCAGATTGAAGCATTTTTTGACCAGCAATTGGGGATGCGAGAAATTCCACGAAAATTGGGTCGTTTGCTTTGTGTAGTGCAAAATTATTTAAAAGATCGCGAAAATTACGGTAAAATAAAAGTTCTGGTCGACCAAAAGTCCTTCCAGTGCATGATATTCGTCAAGTTTCCAGAATGGCTTCAAACACTGCACGAAGCGCTAATATGATTAAAATGGAATTGGGCTTGAATGCGTCAACAAGTACGGTTTAGAGAGCCATTAAAGCACATTCCCACATTATCCGAGCTAAAATAAAGAAAGCTCCATGTTTGAATGCGAAATGTATAACAAAACGGTTCGAATTTACGAAAAAAACACATGTCAGATAACTGCCATCAGGTACGAATTTCAATAATTTTTTAACTAGCTGGCATTAGGTACCAATTTTACTAATTTTCTAATTTTTTTTTAAAGATTGTTTTTTCTAATGAAAAAAAGTTTATCTTGATGGTCCAGATGGTTTAAGAGACTATTGGCGAGATTTGAGAAAGGAACCCATGTATTTCTCAAAGAGTATTTCGGTGGCGGTTCCCTAATGGTTTGGGGTGCGTTTAGCTCACGTGGAACCCATTCTTTAGCGTTTCCTTCAATAAAAATGGATAATTTGGAGTACCAGTGAGTGGTCTCAAATTATTTGTTGCTATATCTGGCCGCATATCGCGAAAAAGAATTTATTTTCCAACAAGACAACACTACAATTCATGTTAGCAGATCAACTAAGCCCTGG
This sequence comes from Leucophora obtusa, assembly GCA_949987735.1. Classification (NCBI taxonomy): domain Eukaryota; kingdom Metazoa; phylum Arthropoda; class Insecta; order Diptera; family Anthomyiidae; genus Leucophora; species Leucophora obtusa. The sequence goes on from OX465297.1 coordinate 212,384,659, forward strand.
TTTGAGGAACATGGACTGTCGGTTATGGAAGGGCCGGTATCCAGCAAAACTAAATGGAATGACTTCTAAATGAATCACTTCCTTCATTACATAACAAAGAATTACTCCCTTAGGAATAGGTTTTAAACAACATCTAATGCTGCAATAAATATATGCTAGTCAGAAGTTCATTTTCATGGGTGGTAAGAAGTTAATATTTTGTATGGGGGTTGCATAGGAACGTGCTGGCTTAAAAATCGGAGGGTTGCGGTTTCAACTCCTACCAGGTGGAAAAAAATTAATAACTTTTTGTAGTTTTCACAGTGAAATTTTTATTTTTTTTATTTTTGCACACTTAATTAATTTTTGAAACGTTACCATTATCCTTAAAATACCGTTGACAAAATAACTGAAATACCGTTATCCTTAAAATACCGATACCGAAATAAATAAAATGTCGATACCCTTAATATACCGTTACCGAAATAATCTAAAATAGCGTTATCAGTAAAATACGGTTACCGTCATTTCTAATTCATTGCTTTTGGTAATTGAATATTTAGCGTTTTTTTAAGCACCTGGATTTAGAATTTTTCATACAAAAAGTGGATTTATTAAATCCAAAAAAAAAGCTGGATTTAATAAATCCATAATAAAAGCACAAATATATGAAACAGCCTATTAATTTAATGACAGAAAAAAATACGAACGAAAATTAAAAGAGAAACAAAAAAATTGAAAAACTAACAAATAAAAGGTTTTTATTAATTTTTTTTTATGAAATATGTTTAGAAAAAAAACTACACCGCACTAAATACATATTTTCGATCTTGGACATGGAGAAATAGCTCAAATAGAAATGGCAATTTTTCACTCTACAGTAAGTAATTTAATTAAATCCAATTAGTGAATATTAAATATTGCAATGGAATTTTTCAATTGTGTAAAAATATAAATTGAAGTGATAAAACTGAAAAGGCAGACTGTTTATCGCTGTTTTATATAAAATATAATTAAAAATTAAAAGTTAAAGTAAAATCCTTCATCATCGAATTCGTTATTAAAAATTAGGGTGAAAGAAGTGTCGGACAGAAAATTTTTTTAAAATAGGGAGAATCTAACCCCATCTGTTGAGCACTTTTAGAAATACTTTTTGGATTTATTAAATCCAAGTGATTAGAAAAAACGGCTATTTTATATGGTTATTGAATATTTTATATAAATTAAGTTGATACATTTGTTTTGTTTTCATTTTAGTTTGTTTTTCGAAAAAAAAAGTTGGTATGCACTGAAATAACTGACTATCATTACCCTTTAAACACCGTTGCCGAAATAACTGAAATACCGTTAACCTTAAAATACCTTTACCGAAATATTGTTATCTTTAAAGTACCGTTACAGAAATAACTGAAATACCGTTATCCCTAAAATACCGATGCCGAAATAAATGAAATTGCGATAACCTTAAAATATCGTTTCCAAAATAATAATCTAAAATAGCGTTGCCCTTACCGCATCGTTTCGGTTACCATCCATGCTTTTATCTTTAAAAAAAAAATTACATTTCAATTTGTCTATAATTATCACTAACTAGTATATGAAAATTATGTTTATGTGACTTTTATGGCACGATCTAAAAATAACATCAAATACGATTAAGCTTTCAATTTATTCTTTTTTCTTATCTTTATTAAGTTAGAATCATCAACACAACAAATTTCGTTTGTTGCTTTGTTGTTTATTAAATGATATTGAATATTTTTTTTAAATTCTTAATTATTTTTTCTGTTTGTGTTTGATAACGCTTTCATTCAGCTTTTGACAAAACGTATCCAAGCGCTCCAGTGGCGCAATTGGTTAGCGCACGGTACTTATAATCAGTAACTTGTGAGCAATGCCGGGGTTGTGAGTTCGAGCCTCACCTGGAGCAGTAATAAGTTTTTTGTGAATAGAAAAAATTTTATAATTAAAAAACAAATGAATTTTATAAATGAAAAGAGATTTATAAATACAGGAAATAAATTCATTGACCTCAACCCATTATTAAGAAAATTAATCTAAAATGGTATATAAAACAGGAGGGCTGTAGATTCACTGAATCGGGGAGAATTCTCCAGTAATTGTAAAAAATCAATTACTCTATATTCCGCCGTAATAGGGACACAATGCTGCTAAATGTCTATTCAGAGTTTGGTGAGGAATATGCTTATTTTATGCTTAGAATTTTAATTTTTTAAAACTAGTAACAATTAAAAATTCAAGTTGCATAAATTTAATAAATTATTCCTATAGAATACAAATTAATATTAGCGAAAATTGTTTTTTTTTTTTTTTTTTAATTTACAGTGGGCCCAAAGGCAATCGTTAGGAATATCACAATGAAAAGGGAATAAATAGGGCTTTTACATAGCATAAACATTTTTAGAACTTGTACTGAATTTAGTCAAGTAGAACAGCATTTTTGAAAAAATTGGGCACTGAAATTTTTATGAATATTCAGAAGAAAATTAGTTTTGATTGGCATTTTCGACCTAATTTTATACTACTTTGTTTTTATTTGAAAACTTTTAGGTTTTTTTTTAACCCCTTCGTAGTATTGTAAAAACATAATAGAAACTTCAATTTGGAAAGCAATATTTTATTTTAGCTGGTAATATTGAAGGGCTAAAAAGAATTTGAAGTGTTGAACAATTAAGACGTACACATATGCCGACATTATTAATAGCAACTGACAACATGATTGTTTATATGTATATTTACGTCGTATTTATACTACCCGCTTTCCCTGATTCGGTTTAATGAAATTTTAAGAGAAATATCTAAAAAAAAGAAACATATTTACTCTGACTATTCTTATCATTAGAACATCCAGCAAAATCTTTCATTACCAAATAAGTGCTTATATAGTGAAACTAAAATTTTTTACTGCTTATAATTCGGCGTCAGTACTAATTATTTCTGTTAGACGAAGATGTGTTTATAAGCAGTCTAGTTTACGCGCGACTACTTATTTAATTACAAAAATAATTTGATATTGGTAACACCTTATTTTTTAACCAATAATAAGTATATGAGTAGGCTTTATTTTTTACAACGTGTAACCACTTTTTTTTTAACTGCTTATTAGCAGCCTAAGAACTACATATTTTGGTAACTACTTATTTTATTATAAAAATATACTAACGGATACGGTGAAAGCAATGAAAGAAGTGATTTTCTTAAAGTTGTTCAGAATTACTTCCAAAAAAGCTGTAAAAATACACTCACAGGTACTTTTGAAGCAATGAAAGAAGTGGTTTGTAAAGCATAACTTCCAATTTTGTTTGCCGGGTATGTTGTATCGAGTCTACCCTGCTTTATATTTTTTTTAAACAAATTTTATTTTAAAAAGGGACCATATTTATAATCAGAACTAAGTTCGAATTTTTTCTCAAATATTTCTTAAATATAAAATTTTGCTTGAAAATTTCTTATTTAAGAAATATTTAAGAAACAAAATGATCTTAGTTCTGACTAAAAAATTGGCAATTGAAGTAAAAAATAAAAATTTTAAATGGACAAGTGCTAAAGATTCAAGCAATACTTTGAATTTTAAAACTTGATTGTTTATTGGGATGATAAAAGTGAACCGATTTCAGTATTATTCGTATATGAGGTTACTTAGAACTGGGTCGACAACGACCGCGACAATTTCCTTTTCATATATTTTGTATGATAAGCAAAATGGAGCCATGTCGTCCAGCGATTTGTCTTCTTAATAGAATCTATACTAATACACACTCAAAATAATTGTCAAATTGTTGCCATATTTTTACCTAAATAAGGTTTGCTTACACTTAAAACAATACGTCAGTAGAAAAATCTATCAAACGGGTTTCAAATCGATGTGACTAATTTTTAACAAATTTTTAGTTGAAACACTGATTTAAAAAAAGATTTTAGTTATCATCATTTAACACAATACTGAAAATCCTCAGTATTTTAACTAATTTTCAGTGTTAATTTTCAAAATTATTTATCACTAAAATTTAAGAACCCATTCATTAAATTCTACACAATTTAATGTTAAAATGTAATATTTCATGTTTCTGCTATAACTAGTATAACCAGTGAATCCGAAGTTTTAAAGATACAGATGTTTCTTTCCCTCCGGATTTTTTAAAATGGCCCATATCTCCTAAACTAAGAGAGATAGAGAAACAGATAGAAATTGAGGAAAATTTTGACTACCCCTAACCACGTAATACACACGTAAAAAGGTTATCTCTATCCAAAAATTTACCTTGGTGGAGCCTTGGACTTTCGGAAATTTTTAATAAAAATTTTCCATATCATAAAATGGCCCATATCTCGGAAACTAAGTTACATAGAGCAAAACGGACAAAATGTTTACTCTTTCGAAGTGCCCTTACATGCTCTTTGATGATATGGACAAGGCCCGGGGAGGGTCCCGGGACCTTACATATGAAGAAATTTTGCGGCTCAGTATAATTATAAATCAATCAATCAACAAATTTTATTTTAAGCCAAAAAAAAAAGGAATAAATTTTGTTAAAGTAACAAATAGAGTTGCAGAAATTTATATTAAAGTTACAAAAAATCGTAATTTGTTTAAAAAAGTTTTTTTTTTTGACGGAAGAAAGATAATTGAAAATAAAAATACGGAATTTTCCCCAAAAAACAAAATTAAATACAGTAAAATGAAAAACAACAAGAATTAATGCAAAACCAATGAAATTTCTGTTTCGCTTTCTTTTTTCTAAACGTCAAAAAAGGTCGATGATCCCGACGACTTTTGTTGGCGTTAGTCGACAGTCGACCAAGTTCTGATTAATGTCTAATTCTTATAATTCTTTTTACATATGCAACTCGTTGAAGTTAACTTATAGTTTACACGAGACATAAATTAGTTAACATGGCCACTAACATCATGTTAATGTTAAGTGTGGACCACTCATTTTAATGTTATGATTTACGTTTTTTCTGTGTTAACATAGTTGTTAAAGTAGATGTTAAGAAAACTATTTTATAACATCTCAGTCGATGCCATATTTTTTTACTGCTAAATGGCATCACCAACAAACAAAGCTTTTAAAAAAAACAAAGAAAATATATAAAAACAGTGTAATTGTGAAGTAATTTGCATTATTAGAACTTAAAATGTAATATTCTTTTTATTTATGAAAGAAAAAATATACAACCAATTAATTACTGTGAAATAAAAGACATTCATTTGCGACTGACTCCGGCAAGAAAAAATTAATAATGAAATTTCTTAACATTATGCATTAAACACATAGACGACTGCAGCTACACTACTACACGACTACAAATGCTGCTGGCTGCAATTGTAGTCGTGTAGTCAGCTACTTAATTTTTTTGAAAACGACAGCAACATAGTAAACAGATGATTCTAAATATTTGACGTTTTGATAAATATTAATCTTTTTTGGTTTGTGCTTCTAAAATAATGGCTGAGGAATATTTTGTTAATTTTGTATGATCCATTTTGTTTTACAAAACATCACAATAAAATTATTTCCAAATATAAATTAATGAAACCTTCAAACAATTGTAAAATATAAAGAGCTGTTTCTTCAGTGATCCCATATCGGTGATTTTCTAGTCAGAACTAGGGATTTTATTTCGGCTCTAGCGGGAAAAATTGTCCTGTTTTACATATTTTGTTATATTGTCAACACTATTTTTGTTTTGTAGCCAACAAAAATAGAAATTATCCTAAGTTGACTACAGCGGCAAAAGTAGTCGTGTAGCCGTGTAGCTGTGTTGGTGTCAAAATAATCGTTTTCATATAAACGTGTGTATTTTATTTTTGACAGGCTGTAGTCGTGTAGCTGCAGTCGTCTATGTGTTTAATGCTTTAATGTCCTCCACCACAAAAGTATTAGATTTTATGTGTGACTCTCATAACAGCTATCTTAACAGAATCTCATAGCTAATGGAGACTCAGAGTAACCGCTTCATAGAAAATTATGTTTTTAAAATCTATGAATCTTTATGACCAAGTTTAGCAAAAAACACGGCATAAAACTGACTAAGCAGACTTATTGTAAATCTTTTAGCAAAACTTGGACAAGCGCTCCAGTGGCGCAATTGGTTAGCGCACGGTACTTATAATCAGTAACTTGTGAGCAATGCCGGGGTTGTGAGTTCGAGCCTCACCTGGAGCAGCAGTTCGTTTTTTGTGGACAAAGTGATAAAAAAATTTTTAGATATGATGAATTGGGAAGTGGGAAGTTTTGTATTATCAATTTCTAATAAAAAATTGTTGTTGTAGACATGTTGTTGTTTTATATACAAACAACAAATAATATTAATTTGGTTATCATCAACCTTATTTACACCTTCATTAAAATAAAGCGCTAGAGATAAATATCAGATTATGCCCAATGGCGTTATAGATACAGTGTTTGTCTTGCATTCAGAAAGTTTTAAGTTCGAGCCCTGTTAGTATTTGATAATTTTTTTTTAACAAATGTTTTTTAAGTATTGTGTTTTCTATAAAAAAAAAAGTTGTATAAAAGAAAAAATTTCCGGGAACCTGTGGCTCGAACCCACGACCTCCTGTTTGTCAGGCAAACACTCTACCCATCTTGCCATTTAGTTTAGATCCAAAGTTGCTTTTACTTGGTGTTTTACTTTACAATATTGATGAATAATAAAACTTTATTTAAATTTATTAGCGTAGTTTATTTGTTGAGGTTTTTAATAAATACAAAAAAATACATACTAAATTTCTTTCACTTTACCAGAGTACATACCTACAACTAATTTTGTAATTATGGTAATCATATAATAAACTAAAAAAATAAAAAAGCTTTCTAATAACCACAAGTTGCTAAACACATTATTGATGTTATAAGTACAAAATTTTTGTCCATCATAAAATATAAAAAACATTCCATTGTATTAGCATTTCTTTTTGTTTTGTTATTGTGTTTTCGAAATTTTGTGTTGTGGTTTGTTATTCTAAAGTGCTGATTCACGTTTTATTTTTATCACAGTCGCATGTAGCTGTTGTTTTTTGTGCTTTCTTGTTGACTAAACATATTGCTTGTTTTCAAGTATGTCATTTGACAACCCCCCGCCAAGCGCTCCAGTGGCGCAATTGGTTAGCGCACGGTACTTATAATCAGTAACTTGTGAGCAATGCCGGGGTTGTGAGTTCGAGCCTCACCTGGAGCAGTAAATTTTTTATAAAATATTTTAATAATTTTCTTTTATTATTTGAAATTAATAATATTTTTGTTAGTTAAAAACATAGAGGAACACTTTTAATGTTAATTTATTTATGATAAATTTTAAATTTAATCAGTTAATAATTCTGAAATTTGTAAACTTTTAAGACCGAGTTCTTGGGATGTAGATTAACTTTAAAAATTAAAAAAATAACTTTAAACTTGGTTTCTCGCAATTTGTACCTAGCAAACTGCTTTTAAAATTTGGTTTATGTTGTTTTATTTCAATAAAGACCAAAATTCCAGATGAGAAAAAATTTTTCAGAAATTTTTTGGTTAATAACATGGATGGTAACCGAAACAAATGCGGTTATCGTTAGGGTAACGATATTTTATGTTATTTCGGTAACGGTATTTTAAGGATAACGCTATTTCATTTATTTCGGTATCGGTATTTTAAGGATAACGGTATTTGAGTTATTTCGGTAACGGTATTTTAAAGATAACGTTATTTGGGTTGTTTCGCTAACGGTGTTTTAAGGTTAACGGTATTTCAGTTATATCGGTAACGGGTTTTTAAAGGTAACGGTAGTCAGTTATTTCGATGCATCCCGCAATTTTTTTTTTACAAAAAACAAACGAGATTAAAAACAGAACCAATTTATCAACTTAATGTTCAAAAAATACTCAATAACCACGTGAAATTACCAAAAGCAGAAAATTAAAAATAACGGTAGCGGTATTTCATTTGTTTCGGTAACGTTATTTTAGGGGTATTGATATTTCACTTATTTCGGTTTCGGTATTTTAAGGATAATGGTATTTCAGTTATTTCGGTAACGGTATTTTAAGGATAACGGTATTCCGGGTATTTCGGTAACGGTATTTTAGGGGTAACGGTAGTCAGTTGAAAGGATTTTGAATCGATAATGGTATTTCAGTGGTATTGCCTGCCAACTCTGGTTAATAAACGTGGAAATAGCCGACAAAATTCGTTTTCGGTTTAACTAAACCAAGTTTAACTGACATCCCAAAAACTAGGCCTAATGATAATAATCGCTATGTTAAATTTGTCTAAAAATAGCTAGATACGTATTTTATTCTTTTTTTTTTTTAATCAAATTTCTTTCGAATAAGCATTAGTTAGGGTGGATCGAATTCAGATTTTAGAGGAATTACGCTTAAGGCAGGCGTAGATGGTAGTTGGGGGTACAATTGAATTAATATTCGACTTGCGTTTTTCGTCTGCAAAACTAAAATTTTCGAAAAAAGACAAACATTTTTTTCGAAATCAAGGTTTTTTGCCAAGAAAAATAATTTATTAACAAATAAAAGAAGGTATTTCGATTGGATAAAATTTGCGTTTTCCACGGCGAATTATTTAGAAAAATGTGTTTTTTTTACAAATTGAGAGATTTTGAATCCTAATTTCGCAGTGCATATCAGAGATGCAGGCCGGTTAGAGTCTTTTTTTGATAAAAGCAGCCGCCGCCTACACTATCGGCTTCTACCGGATGGTGTAGTGTTTCCAAAAGCACTTGTTTATGGCAAATAATATATTTTAAAAGTTCTTTTTTTATATTTTAGCTTACAAAATTCACCACCAATCTTTCGTAGCCGATTTTTGAATGTATTTTCTTAATACCTAAATTTTTTTTCTGAAAGTCACAATACCCAGCAAAAAAATTGGAAGTATTGCTTTACAAACTACTTCTTTCACTGCTTCAAAAGTATCCGTTAGTTGATTTTTACTGTTTTTTTAGAAGTAATTCTGAACAACTTCAAAAATCACTTCTTTCTTTGCTTCCAAAGCATCTGTTAGTAGCTTTTATGGAATTACTTCTGAACAACATCCAAAAAATCACTTAGGTTTTGCTTCTAAAGCATAATTGCTCTATAAGTGATACTAAAAAGTTATTTTCGTATCATTTGGTATTTCTAAACAGATGATCGCAGGTTCCATTCCTGGAGAGACCAATTTATTTTTAATTTGTTTATTTTTTTTAATATTTATAATTAATTTTTGTAAATTCAACGTTTTTTTAATTTTAAAAATATATAAAATAAAAATTATAAAAAATTGTTTTTTTTGTGCTTATACTGAATCGCAGTTCACCTTTTGCAATTGCTTAAAAAGTATGTACTTTTATTGAAGAGAATAAAGCAAAATATCTAGGAATGACAGAGTGGTGTTTTCATGCCGGTCAACCTTCATGTTAAAAAATAGATTAACGGTAGAGAGCTAGACCTAGCAATCATGGGGTCGCGAGTTCGATACCCGGTGATGGCAATTAAGAACTTTTGTAAAATAAAAAAAGACAACTTTTTTGCGAGTAATTTTTTTTTAAAATTTTAATTGGTGAAAAAGGGCTTCCTTTGCACTCGTTCAAAAAGTACTGAAAAAAATTTGAAATGGGAGTACTCCTCTCTTATGATAACTGAATGTTAAAATTATTAGTGTTTATGTTAAATAAAAGAAGTACCTACATCTACACCATTTTCAGTTTTATTTCAGAAAATTCCAAATATATTTCAAAATTATCTAAAAATGCTTTAAAATTATCCAAAAATGTTTTAAAATTGTCCAATAATGTTTTAAAATTGTCGAAATATATTTTAAAAATGTTTCAAAATTGTTTTAAATATTTCAAAATTATTCAAAAATTGTCCAAAAATCTTTCAAAATTGTACAAATATTATTTAAAATTTTCTAAAACTTTTTATATTTGTCCAACTGCATTTCAAAATTGTCCAAAATGTATTTTGAAATTTTCAAATTGTATTTCAAAATTATGCAAATACATTTTAAAATATTACAAATACATATATTTTAAAAAATTTTATTTGTATTAAAGAAAATTCCATTTATATTTTAAAATTGTCCAAATGTATTTCAAAATTATTCATTTGTATTTAAAAATTTTAAATCTGTATTTCAAAATTGTCCAAATGCATTTCAAATAATTCCATTTGTATTTCAAAATTTTCTAGTAAGATAAGTACAGAAAAAATAAAACTGTTACATATACAAAATTTTAGTTATATTTGAGTTACGTCCCAGCAAAAATTTGGAAGCAGTAAAACGATTACTGCTTCCTTACTGCTAGTTTTACCGCTTCTAAAAATGTATAGCTTCGTAAACAGCACTAATGAAAGGCCTAAGTTGATGAATTGTTTACATCGCTTTTTGCTGTGCTTTTCAAAAAGGCATGAAATGAGCAATACATTTTGATTGCTTAAATATTTTTGCGGCTCTTTTACCAACATTTTTTAAAATGCGGAAAAAAGTTATTTTAATGAAAATAAGAGGTTTTACTAAAAATAAGAGGCATTTTCTCTTTACGGAAAAATATGCAGGAATATTGTGGTTTTGAGAAGGCATGATTTTAAATAGTTGAAAAGCTTTATAATATGAACTTCCGAGAAGGCATGAATTATCGACATTTTAAAAGAAAAACAGGAAAAGTAGAGGGCAAAATGGACAGTAGGCCGTACCTCAAAAAAAAAGTTCGCCGTACACCCTCCAATATGAAGTATTTTTGCAAGACAATTTCAAAAAAAAAATTTTTTTTTTGGCCGAACGTAGGGGTCGCCTTTTTCAATTTTTCGTTATAGCTTCGGCATTTAAAATCGGATTTTAAAGTGTGATATATCGATTTTTTTGCCTCGAGGAGATCAGTGTTTTGCTATAAAGGAAAAATCCAATGCAAAAAAATTTAAAAAGGCGACCCCTACGTTCGGCAACCAATATATAAAAAAAAATTCTACTGGGTTTATCGAAAAACTTTATTAGCAAAAGTTTAATGATTTTTTACGTGCTTTAATTTTCTGATATTAGGGTGGTACATTAGGGTTGTAGCAACTGAGATCTGGTGGCTAACTACTAGACCGGGTTACTTGAGGTCAATGGCCCTCGAGAGAAAAACACTGGTCTCCTCGATACAAAAAGATCGATGTATCATACTTTAAGATCCGACTGTAAATTCCAAAGATATAACGAAAAATGTAAAATGGCGACCCCTACGTTCGGCAAAAAAAAAATAAAAATTTTTTTTGGAAACCTCCTTGCAAAAATACATCATATTGGAGGGTGTACGGCGAACTTTTTTTTTTTTTTGCCTGTAAGGAGGTACGCTCTAATGGACAGGTTTCAATATTTGAGCATTCTTAAGAATGTTATGGAGCCATTTACCTATGAAAATATGCGAACATAGTGAAGGATTGGTTTTTACAAGAACAAATTAAGGTTTTGGACTGGCCAGCCCAAAGTCCGGACCTTAATCAAATATAAAATCTATGGAATGATGTAAAAACAAAAGTTTCGCAAAACAATTACAAAAATTCCACCGAACTTTGGGCTGGTATTCAAGAAGGCTGGTATTCTATACCAAAAGAAAGATGCCAGAGAGTAGTTGAGAGTATGCAAAGAAGATGCGAAGCGGTTATTGATAATAATGGATACAGCACAAAATATTAGTGTAATATTAACACTAAAAAAATAATAATTGTTTTAAAAACCCAAAAAATTTACGGTTTTTTGTAAAAATATAAAATGTGTCCTATTTAGAAGTCCAGGTATTTTTATTAGTTTATACATATTTACCAATATACTCGTATATAAAATAGTTGAAGGATTTGTATTTAAATAAAGAATGAATTACAATCGTCAATAATAACACTTCCCGTATATGAAATAAAAAATTTTATTTTTGTTTTATTTTTCAAAATAAATAATTATGTTTCTTAACACATAAAAGTGTCCTATTTCCATGTCCATAGCAGTATGTTAAAATCGCGATTTTTCGAAAAAGTCCAACTTTTAGTATAATATGGGGTTTAGAGATGAGCGATCCGGTGATTTTTGAATAACGCTGCTACCAGTGATCGTGATTTTCAAATCACCGTTCTTTTAAACAGTGACCGTGATCACGGGTTTGTAATAGATATGGGCGATCCGGCGATTTTTCAGTAACATTGTTCTCACTTAATGTGATTTGCAAATCGCTGTTCTTTTAAACTGTGGTCGTGATCACGGTTTTTCTATGGAAGAGACTGCGATTTTCTGATAAATAAACGAAATAATATTTATGGCGAGTTTTTAAGATGTCAGTTAAACTTGGTTTAGTTAAACCGAAAACGAATTTTGTCAGCCATTTCAAAGTTTATTAACAAAAATTTGCCGGAAAAACTTTTTCTTGAGTATAATTTATTTCTTTATTGAAATAAAAACAAAATAAACCACGTTTTAAAAGCAGTATTCCAGTTGCAAACTGCGTTAAACTAAGTTTAAAAATAATCCACTTCCTAAAAACTGGGCCTTAAAAGAAGAATAGTGGCGACCGGTAACAAAGACATGATAGAAGGAGACATTTTATTCAGAAGAGTGTGAAAGCAAGTCACTGTTATTAAAAAAAAAACATGTATTACTGTGCACAATGAAGTTTGCAAGAAAGAATAGTACACAAATATTAAAAGAACGACATTCCGAGTAACTGCGACTTGAAATATTTGATCACTGCCGTTACCAGTGATTTATCAATAACTGTGATTAAATCACCGGTATGAAAATATCGTTCATCTCTAATGGGGTTACCTCGAAAAACTGTTCTTGAAAAATTTCAAACACAAAAGTTTCCATTTGCCAAAGTTATCGCAATAAATATACTTACTTGCTAAGGATAGTATCGTACTAAAGAAATAATATGTACTAACTTTAGTAAAAACTAAACAAAATTTGTAGTATATTTTTGGGATGAAATAATAAATATGGCTGAAATCAAAAAATGTGATAAATTTTTGGGCCAAATTTGTGAGAAGCAAAAAGTGTTAATATTTCGTTTTTCTTAATGGAATCAGTAAGTTTAGTCATTATAAACCGAATTGCAAAAAATTTATTCTACAAGTTGTCGCAACAATTTTAATTTTTTTTGTTGTAACGGAGTTTACATTTCTGCAAGCAAAAGATATAACAAAAAAAATTGCGTACGAATTTTCTTCAATTTATTAGTTTTTCGTATTTGGGATTTCAACTTGCTTTCCAATGATATATAATTTGTGTTTATCAAATTGGCGGTTTCGCGTATAAAAATACAATTCATTCCGCGAAATTTTTTTTTTTTTTTAATTTTGTATTTTTGGTCCTTTTAAATGCTTTTCAAAAATATAAAATTTTTTAAAATCCAAACAGCGGTTGCGCAGTTACAAAATAATATATTAAAAACATAACATTTCACGATCAAAAAATTCTTAAATTGTGTGAAACAAATTTAATTTGTCAAACTAATGTCAGTAATGACTCGAAATATCGATTCAAAACCAATGAAATGCAAAATCAATCGTTTTTCGCTCCAGCAGCTTAGGGTAAAAAACTGATAACTTTTTTTGATTTGACGCAAAATTATTAGTTGAATCGTCTTTTGACACATAAATATTAGTTGAATCACCTCTGTTTATGGTTATTTTAAAATATTTTAAACATTTATCTACATTTATTTGAATGAAACCTGATGCAAACAATTGTGGTTACGGAGTTTACAGTTACGGAGTTTACATTTGGTTACTTTTTTCGTTTTCTTTCAGAAACGCTTTGTCAGAATTTTTTTTCCGAAACAAAATCGCATGATGCCTACAAGGTGAATCCAAATATGACATTGTTTTTCTTACTCGTTAAATAGTTTGGTGTAAAAATTAGGAACGGAGTTTACAAAATTTTTTTCAAATCTTATTAAAGACATCCTTTTTCATCTCGAGAATGTTACATGCTGCAGAAAAGCTTCAAGTCTGTTATACTGGATGATTACTTACAGTCCAACGATCATTTGAGTATAAATAATATTATACTTTTCGCAATATAAATAATAGATAACTCCAAAATTCTGGTATATGCATTTTTATCAAAAATTATGACGAAAAATCGTTACAGAGTTGAAGTCGTGATAGCTAAGATATACGAAAAAGTTTGTAAAATGTATTAATTTTTATTAAAAACGGCTCTTTTCCTCTTCATAAAAATTCTTACAGTTAGTGTTTAGCTTTATTGGTTATTAAAATATAAGCTATTAAAGTTAAAAAACCTTATGAGTTACTTGTTACGGAGTTTACATTTGGCTTATAAAATTGGTCACAAATTTTATGTAGTAACCAAAAATTGGTCAGATTGTTATAAATTTTGTAAAACAGGTGACAATGCGCTGATATATATCGAAATATGTAACTCAAATGTAATCCATTCATTAGAAATTCGGTGGTTACACGGTTTTTATGACATTTTTTGATATCACCTTAAACCTTAAAGTATACTATACATTTTTTTTAGTTTTTACTAAAATTAGTATTTTAATTTCTTTAGTACGATACTATCCTTAGTAAATAAGTATATTTATTGCGATAACTTTGGCAAATGGAAACTTTTTTGTTTGAAATGTTATCGATGTGCGTTAATTTGAATTATAAAAAAATTATTCTAAAACCTCCTCTTGATACTGCATGGCATAATATTGAACAAAACAACTTTGATAAATGGGGATTAAGTCTCGTCGTGTTGACATTTGTTTAAGTGTTGTCAAATTTTTCTTTATCAATCAGAAATACAAGATCCCCAATATGTATTCTGATAGTCAGGACTGCATTGCTATTTATTTCATTTTGTTTTTATTTCAAACAATCATTATAATTTTAACACAGAACCAAGACTTTGCTCACTGCCCCCTAAAATATTGAAATTGCACCCCAGTGGGGCGAGCGCCCAATTTTGGGAACCACGGCTGTATATCTTAACATCGGGTAATGGGTGGTTTTAATTTTTAATTTACTACGGTTGCAATGATACCTTTTTGACATGTTTCAGCACAAAAGATAATTAATATAATAATAAAATGAAATAAAATAAAAATAATAAAAATAACAAATAATACGTGACTTAAGTTTACTCTACAACATTATTTTTATTTGGAAATTGTTAAAATTTTATTAATTCTTTATAGTATTGAAACATAATTTACATTTTTAAACCAAAGCCGATAGTAACTTGTAATCGTAAAGACCTAAATAACGTTTAAAAAATCGATATTCTTATCGAACATTTAAGTTATGTATAATTAATACTGACAACAATTGACAGCAAGATTATTTATTTATATGCCTGTTTACATCAGATATGGGCCAAAATCATTACCATTATTATTAAATTTTCAATACCATTACTTTATGTAATGGCCCTTAGAGCAAAACATTGGTCCCCTCGAGACATAAACATCAATGTATCATACTTTAACATTCGACTGTAAATGCCAAAGATATAACGAAAAATTTAAAAAAGCAACCCCTACGTTCGGCAAAAAAAATTTGGAGACCTTTTTGCAAAAATAATTTAGATTCGATGGTGTACGGCGAAATTTTTTTTTTGTGGTACGGACTACTGTGTACACCTACCAAATTATATTTAGATTGACAATTATTTGTCTCTTTGAAGGTTGTTATCATGTTATCTGTAAAATATAATTTTTACAAAAATTTTGTAAACAAAATTTTAGCATTTTTCTATTATAAAATTTGAATAGACAGACGTCTGCCGGCAGACACCCTTTTTCATAATCATAGCTGGTGTAGAAATTTATTAGCATAAAACTGAAAAAACTACTCATTTATGAAATGAAAACAACATATTATTACCCAGGTACCATCATCACCGCCGAACAATGAACAAACATAGGTTTTCGTCGTTAATACAAAGAAAAAGAGGGTTCATTCAAGTTTCTTTTCTGCATTGTTTGATAAATTTTGGGATTTTTCTTATTTTGTTTAAGACGAAAAGTATGAATGAGTTCCCACTTCAGGTGTTCACTCAATTACTTTGTAATTTATAAATAACATTTTATGCAAAAAAAATTTAAATTTCGTGTTTTTAAGTTATCCATCCATAGCGAATAGATGGATGGACGGATGGTGGGTCTATACAATATTTGCATGCCATCATTAATCGTTTAATAAACCTTTTAAATACATTATGACTTTAAAATAAACAAATTTAATATAAAAGTTTTGTAATATGCTCAAGACGGTTGAGGATAAAGTATAAAACATTTAAGATTTTACTTCAAAGTTATTAAAATTTCCCAGTTATTTTCACAATGTAATAATCACAATTATTTATTACTCTATTTAATTGTGTACTTTAAACCCTGACTTTGATATACCCAGAAAAAAGACATTGTTAAACATGTTTACAGGAAATAATATACATATATTTATTAACTCCCATATATCTACGTGTTTGAAGCAGAGCTTTGAACTACCAATCGAGTTCAATTTTCCTTAGAATTGAATGAATTCCTTTTCTTAACTAATTTACTGAATTTGTTCAACAGAACGCGTTCAACAAAATAAAAATTCAAAGAATTAATTCAATTGCTATAGTTGTTTTTATTAAATCAAATGAATCAAATCCTTACTGAAATAATTCACCATTGAATTTGTTCAATATCATTTTCGTACAGTGAATTAAAAAAAATACGTTCTTATAATTATTTTTATTCGACCTTTTCCTTTTCTTCCTCCAATCAAATATTCGAGCTCGAATATTTTGAAAACACTCCACTGTGCACTGAATTGCAGAAAAGAGCTTTTGAATTCATTGAACGTAATTTTTTGTTTTTCAATTCAGTGAATGTATTTTTTTATTTTTTTTATTTCACTGAACGAAAATTAAATTGAACGAATTCAGTAATAATTTAATTCAGCAAGGAATTTATTCACTTTTTATCTGTTCGATTTATAAAATTGAACGCGTTCACAAGTGAATTAATTCCTTTGATTTAATAAAAAGAACTATAGCAATTGAATTAATTCGTAACAAAAGAAATCGAAAAAAACAAATATGAATTAATTTAATTCAATATATAGTCTTTTGTGAATTAATTCATTGAATTTTTAATTCAGAATTTAAAAACTGAATTAAGGAATTAATTCTTCAAAGCTCTGGTTTGAAGTATGCTCTCAGTTATTTTATTTTTACCATATATATATATGTTTTCACAAAAGCCAAAGAAACAAACATACACTCATAGAAATAAAACTGTAAAATTAGCAGAAAAAGCAACTAAAAATTAGTTAAAAATGATGCTGCAGAAAAAAACTGTTGAATTAGCAGATCTTTTTGCTAAATGCTAGTAAAATAAAAACAGCAAAAATAAAACTGTTAAATTTACAGAATTTTAGATATATTTAAGTTAACTTTTAGTTAACTTAAAATGACAAATTGTACTGTAAAATCTGCAGAAAATTTGGCTAAATATTAGTATACTCAAAATAGCAAAAACAAACTGCTATATCTACAAAATTTTTGTTATTTTTAAGCTAAATTTAGTTGAATGCAAATAGCAGTCTATTCTACTAAATTAACAAAAATATTTGCAAAAAAAATTGGAAACTGCTGTTATTAAAAGATTTTTATTTGTATTAAAAAAAAAATACGAAAAAAACTACGAAAATTAAAAATTTTTTCTTTTTTTTAGGCTACTAACTAAAATTCTGTATATTTAGCAGTTTTATTTTATTGCTGATCCTATCTTACTAATATATAGCAAAACTAATCTGCTAATTTAGTAGTTTTTATCTGCAGCATTGATTTTAACTAATTTTTAGTAGTTTTACATTTACAGTCGGATCTAAAAGTATGATACATCGATGTTTTTCTCTCGAGGGGCCAATGTTTTGCTCTAAGGACCATTGACCTCAAGTATCCCGTTCTAGTATTTACCCACCAGATCTCAATTGCTACCCCCCTAATTTCAGAAAATTAAAGCTCGGAAAAAATCATTAAAGTTTTGCTAAGGAAAGCAAAAAAGCCGAACGTAGGGGTAACCTTTTTAATTTTTTTTCATTGGATTTTTCCTTTATAGCAAAACACTGGTCTCCTCGAGGCAAAAAATCGATATACCACATTTTAAAATCCGACTGTAAATGCCGAAGCTATAACAAAAATTAAAAAAAACGACCCCTACGTTCGGCAAGAAAAAATTTTTTTTGGAATTGTCTTGCAAAATTCCTTATTTTTGAAGGTGTACGGCGAACTTTTTTTTTTGCCTGTAAGGTCTAGTGTACACGTTATTGGTTGTTATTAGGGATGCCAAACGGTAAATCCCGAATCCCGAAATCCCGGGATTTTCGGGATTGGCAAAATCCCGAATCCCGGGATTATTTCTCAAAAATCCCGGGATTTTCTTATTTTTTAATATTAATATAAACGCAAATAAACTAAGTGAGCAATTTTAGATTACCTAAGTTTTTTCTTGAATTTTCTCATATTGACAAGAAATTGATGCCAAGATATTGGTAAAATTATAAATTGAGTAGATTATTCGGATAAACTATGCAAAGACTTTGCAGAAAAATTTGACATTTTGGTAAACAATATTAAGTTTTTGAGTAATACATGCGAAAAATCAAGTTTGTTTGTTATTTTACCGATTTATTCTTCCAAGCGAAATTCGATTTCTGAAACTGGGACTGTAAGTTTTGGCTGGGACTGTAAATTTGAATTCTTCCATGAAAACATTTGATAACGATAACCAAATAACTTTGTTGCAGTAATTACACGATTTAGTGGGCAAGGTTATCGCAACGAATCTGTTTTAAAATCTGCTTACAAAATACTTGGCGCAAGTGTACTTAATGACAGGCCTTCATATATTATCCCAGCCAGAAAAATACAAACGGGAAAGCGATGGCAAGGTATTTTAACAGGTGGTACAAGTACTGACAAAAATTGCTTTCCCATTTCCAATATGATAACGTCAATAGACGAAAGGACCGGCAGTTCAAAAAGCGCCGGAAAAGTACTGGAGAAACAAAATTTTTAACTTTGGCAAAACGCTGCCAAAACCAATAAATAGGTGGTTTCGAATTATATTTTCCAAAATAAAATTTAAAAAAAGTTCATATGTATCTTTTTTTTTGCCCTGCCGTGATTTTTGTAAAACAAATACTGGCAAAACGATTTTTGCAAATGCTGGCAAAGCGTCCCAAATGAGTTTTCTGCCAGTCATTTATTTTTAACATCGCGGTTACCCAGTGGTATGCAAGTACTTGATTTTTTGTACCACTGTCAATTTCTGACTGAGATGTTTCAATTTTCATAAAATGTACCACATTATTAATTAACAACTATTAAATAATTATAAAACGCTTTATTCTATAAAAAAATTAGTTACATAACATAAAAATTTTTACAAATAAAGGAAAATTTAAATCCCGAAATCCCGGGATACCGAAAAATTCCGTAGTCGCAAAAATCCCGGGATCCCGATCCCGATTTCATGCAAAATCCCGAATCCCGGGATTTTCGAATATCAATCCTGATTGGCATCCCTAGTTGTTATGCATAATTTGGTTTTATTAACATGACTTATTTATGTTTAAATATTTTTTAATTATTTGCCAAATTGTTAATAACATTTAAAATTATTAGTTTATTGACATAGTTATAACAATTTTTATTAACTTAATGGAACAATTGGTACAACTTAAAATTAACAATGACACGGTCTTCAATATTTCCAACGATGATTAAGCAAGTTGGTTTGGACAATGGAATAATAACGTTTTGGTTTTGATTAAAAATTTTACACCTGTATCGCACTTAGCCGACATACATAAATACACTTTTAATCAACTAAAATATATACCATGTTTATATTGCTGTTCGGATTACGATTCTGGAACTAACATAAAAATGTCTAGTACTAACCCCTGATTTTATAAAGCGAACGGAATTATTGGTCCAGAGGAATTATGTGTATTTTGTTTTTTTACAATAACAAAATACACACATTCCTCAGCGGAATTATTCCGCTCGCTTTATAAAAACAGGAGGCTAATTGATTATAAAACTAATTAGCTCTTATTCGACATTCTTACACCAATAGAAAAAGTCTGTAAAAAATTAGTTAAAACTACTAAAAATTAGTTAAAAATGATGGTGGAGAAAAAATTGCTAAATTAGCAGATTATTTTTGCTATATGTTTATTAGTAAGTTGGGAATAACAAAAATAAAATTGTTAAATATACAGAATTTTAGTTATATTTAGGTTAAATTTTTGTCAATAGAAAATAACAAATTAACATATTAAGGCCCGATTACTGAATGTCCAGTTAAAATTTAGCCGACAGTTAAATTTAAATTTTATATGAGAAACAACAACAAATGTGTCAGTTAAAGTTCCAGTTAGTAGCTAACTGAACATTCAGTAATCGGGCATAAATCAACAAAAAATTTTACTGAATAATTAGTAGCCTAAAAAATCAGAAAAACTTTTTTTAAATTTTCGAAGTTTTTTGATTTTTTTTTTTAAATTCAAATACAAATCGAACCATTCGGAAACATCAGTTTACAATTTTTTTAGGAAATATTTCTGCTAATTTAACAGGATAGTCTGCTATTTGCATTCAACTAAATTTAGCTTAAAAGTAACAAAAATTTTGTAGATAAAGGGTGGTCCAACCATAATGCACGATGTTAATTGTGAGTCACACCTTAACTTCAAGTTTTTTGGCCAACTTAATTCGACATTTCTTTGTTTCAGTGTTTGACAAATTCAACCATGGAGAGGTACACAATTGAGCAGCGCGTTAAAATTGTTGAAGCCTTTTACGGCAATGGGCGTTCAAATCAAAATGCATTTCATGCACTTCGTGATTTCTTCGGTGAGCATAATCGACCAAATGTGTCCACAATCGCAAATCAGAAATTGAAGATATGGACCTGGACAATATGTGGTTTCAAACTGATGGTGCCACTTGCCACACAGCCAACGAAACAATGGCTCTTTTGCGCGAGAAATTCAATGGCCGTGTTATCTCACGTCGTGGCGATGTTAATTGGCCGCCACGATCATGTGATTTGACACCGTTGGACTTCTTTCTTTGGGGATATTTAAAAGAAAATGTGTACGTCAATAAGCCAAGAACAATTTAAGAGCTAAAGGATGAGATAATTCATCACATTAACGACATTGAACCTCAATTATGTCTCAGAGTCATTGAAAATATGGACCATCGGATAGAGGCATGCCACCGAAGGCGTGACGCGCATTTGGCCGATATTTTGTTTCATAGATTCTTCTATCATAATAAAAAATATTAAGATAATTCTCTGAAAACTTTTTGTTCTATTTACAATTAACTTCGTGCGTTTATGTTTGGACCACCCTTTATAACAATTTGTTTTGCTATTTTTAGTCTACTGATATTTATTCTGCAGATTTTACATCACGATTTGTCATTTTCAATTAACTTAACTATAACTAAAATTCTGTAAATTTAATAGTTTTATTTTTGCTGTTCTTATTTTAATAATTTAACAGTTCTTTCTCCAACATCATTTTTAACTAATTTTTAGTTGCTTTTTGTGCTATTTTTACAGATTTATTTCTATGGGCGTACGTTCTATATTTATCCAATGGATTATGACTTTGATATGTAAATTGTTTATGATTTTTGAAAAGTCTGCCTTCACAAGGTAATATGCAAAGACATTTCCCAAACTGCTTCCTTCAAAGTATTAATTGATAGCATTAGCCTAGTATAATTTTCTCTTCCAAAGCACTGGTTGTAAATCAACTACCATGCTGTTTACTTTTAGTTAATGACAGTATACACAACTACTTAGTTTGGAAGTACAATTGAGGTAAGAAAATCTATTGAAAATAGATTTCTACCTCACGATACCTCCTTTTGCAGCACTTTACTTCCAAACCAATTTGGGATTTATTTGGTTCTAGTAAATATTGAAAAACTAACATTGTGATTAATTTTGTCAACATTTCTTCAAAGATAGTTAACTGAATTGGCTTCTGAAAAGCTGATATGTAAGAAAATTTATTTAGGTTTCATCAGGGATTATCTAGTTCTTATAAAATATTAATTTTGAGTAAATGAGAGGGTGTCTATCTATTCTGTCTCGCTCAACCCTCGCTCTACTTATTTGGCCGCATTTTTTATAAAAAAGGTTTCTTATGCATTTTGCTCTTAGCTAAAGTTTCGTACAAATTCGCTAATTGTCGACTGGAATGTGAGTGGCATAATTTTTCTATAAAGTGTATAGTCTTCGCTACAATTTTGTAAAAAACTTCGTAAATTTCTTGATTTTGCTTTTTTAACTATATTTTAAAAAAGTTCTGAAAATAAAGATAAAAAAATAATTTCCCAGCAAATTCTCAGTAACAAGCCGTAGAATTAGGGTCTACTGCATATAATTGGGGGTCAAAACTAATTATTTTTATTCGACAAGGTCGTTTTTGTAAGTCGTTGTCCATATTCGCTGCATGAAAAAAGCACAAAGTTTATGCACCCGCTTACCCGCTGTATTACAAAAATACATTTATAAAATGAGTAGTGTGCAGATACGCAGTTAAGTAATAAGTGTTTACAAGTTGTTAAATAATATGGCTTATTTATTAGTGGTTAAAAAATAAGTTTAACAAACTGTCACCGAACTGGCCCCTTTATATGAAATAGACTGGTTACTTTTACATGGCGTTGTCATAGGAGGGGGAAATTGACCCCTTGTGACATGTCACAAGACAAATCCCAGGACAGGTCCCTGAACTTTGTTTTTTATGAGAGTTCAGTAACCTGTCCTAGGATTTTTCAATTTCAATTTCACATAAAGGGGCCAGTTAGGTGACAGTTTGTTAAAATTTCCCGTAGGGTAAGTAGTCGCGCATAAGCTAGACTGCTTACAAAAACGACTTCGTCTAACAAAAGTAAATAGTACTGACGCCGAATTTTAAGTAGTAAAAAATTTAAGTTTCATTATAAAACCACTTATTTGGTAATGAAAGATTTTTCTGGGATATTTGTATCTTTAATCGCTCTTTATTAAGTAGAATGTTTTGGCTTTCGACAAAATCATTTGCAGAGTGCTCACCTAACAAGCCTTGTTACATTGAGCGTTAATAAAATATGATTAAATAACTTGTTAAGCCTTGAATTTTGTTCGCACTTTTGCGAAAAAAGCTGTCAAACTCCACATAAAAAGGATTTTTTTTACCAGTTTCGATTAATCGTATTAAATTATTCGAATAATTCAATATTCGAAAGTCCACATTTTAAATTAATCGAATAACGATTAATTGATTAAATACAATACATTGGGAGAATTCTCTGCATGCTATTAATGAATTTTTGCATAAAACCAATGAAGTTTCATAAAATGTTGTGAAAAATTTCACTTTATTTATTAAAAGTTTCATACACTTGGTGAAAGTGTTTTTTTAAAACTAAATTCATAAAGTTTCCAATTTTCAGATAATTTTGACGCCCAAATTATGGGTTTCCACAGATTTCTTCATTATAATTTGTTCGAAGTCAATGAGATGTCTCTCTATTTAAAAAAAAGACACTTATTTCAAACTCACTTTAAAATTCATGTCTACATCTTTAAAATATAAAATGTTCTCTTCATTCCAGGGTGTGTCAAGTAATACAAGTTCCCCACGAGATTCCACATCAAATGGTAATTCAACACAAACAACAGCTACGCCAAAAGTTTTTCACAATACACGTTGTACCCGACATCACAAAGCCCACAGTCATTCACCGAATAGAACGAGTAATGGTGGAGTAGTAGGTGATATAAATACACATCATTTAAATGGTGGACACAGTCACAGTCATATTCATCATTTACCCAGTGGGGGACATAGGAAAAAAACTGAATCAGTGCTATCGACAGATTCGGACATACGATTTACACGAAGAAAATTAGGGGATAGTCAGAAGTGTGGATGTGCTGTGATTGCAGGATTTCTAGTCGCTCTATTGGTGGCTGGAGTCTTTGTATATGTGGGTTGTAAGTACTCGGATTATTTTAAATAAAGCTGACACTCAATATGATTATTTTATATTTTAGATACATACTTTAAGCCAGAACCTTTATCGGATCGTATATTCCGTGGTAAATTTCAAGTCTTAAATGATAAATGGTCTATGGATTTGGCGAATCAAAATTCTCTGAGGTTTCAACAGAAATCTCGAGATTATCGTGAGCGTATTAATTTGCTGGTCAGACGTTCAGATCTAAAGGAGGCTTATGAGGGTAGTGAAATATTGGCATTGGATGGGTAAGTTACTCCAAGTTCCTGCAGCTAGCCATTATGATTATTAATGTAAGCTGTTCTTTTTAGATTTGAAGATACCAGTGACATATTAGTGCATTTCAATATGGTATTTGATCCATATGCAGGTCTAGTTTCCACTGCTGATTTACTGGCCTTATTTGGGGAGGAATTTAGTAGTGCCCAATCGCGTTATTTTGGCAACATAACTGTCAACCCTGGAAGTCTTACTATTAAAGAAGTAACTGGTCTCTTGGAGGAACCCATTATGTCGTCATCTCCTCTGGGTGGTGATGATGAAACGACAGAATATATAACGACTACTCCAAAGCAACCCAGACATTGTGAACCACTAAAATTGAATTATTGTCGTTCGATTGGTTACAATATCACCACATATCCCAATTTACTAGGCCATACGTCATTCGAAGAGGTTCAATCAGATGTTATTGCATTTCGTGAGCTTGTTGATGCGGAATGCTTCCGTGAAGCATTCGATTTCGTGTGCCGTCTAATGCAACCACCTTGTGAAAACCATGCTCATTTGGAACCTTCACCGGGTTCAATATGTCGTGAATATTGTGAACAGTTTATGAAAGGTTGTGGTAATCGCTTACCGAAAAAATTTCAGAAATATTTTGACTGCGAAAGATTCCCGGAAACGACGGGTATACAATCGTGTCGACAAAAACCTCGATGTGCCAATGATTTACAGACAAATGCTCAAAGTCCTCGCCTTTGTGATGGTTTTGCTGATTGTCCTGATCTATCCGATGAACGAACGTGTTCATTTTGTAATAGCAACTCACTATATTGCGGTCGGGGTCGTGCTTGTATACCACGCAAAGCTCGTTGTGATGGCAAAGCTGATTGCCCCGATGGCTCAGATGAAAAAGATTGTCGTAAGTATTCTTCTGCCTTATAACAGGCACTATCCACGGCTCTCATCTGAAAAACTGAACTGGTTTTAAGAGAGTTTCAGTGTAAAATAACAAAAAATGTGAAAAAGTGGTATTTTTAATTAATTATCTTTATTGTTTTTAAGCAATTTTAATTAAATTGTAAAGTGCACTTGTGTTGTTTGATATGTTCTCTGCATTAGTTTTGTATAATTAGCACAAAATTTTGCTTATTAATATTAAAAAATACGCGTTAAAAAAACACTAAAAACTGTTTCTCTTAAAACCAGTTTGCATATAAAATTAAAGAGACTTTTAAACAGCAGTTGAGGCTGGTGGTTTGTCTTTAGTCTATATAGTCGTTGCTTATAACCAGGTTGAATATACTAATGTTTTTATATAGTTTCGATAGCACCATTAGCTGCCGATTTAATTAATCCCGAACCATTAGTTCCTTATCTGCCAAGATTTCATTCCGAGGGATTTGCTGTATTTTCGGAAAAGGGTTCAGTAGGAAAACTATGTGCAGAAGGTTTGGAAGGTGATAGTAAACTAGTGGTGAGACAAACTGTAGCAGAATCTTTGTGCAAATCTCTAGGTTATGAGTAAGTTTTGAGTGCTGCAATGTGTCGTATCTAATTTACCATCTATTTGATGTATTTTTAGATCAGTAGAAATTTATGAAGTTCAAAGTGACTCGGAAAATGTTGATGATTATGTACGTGTACTGGATCCTCATGCACCAGAAATATCATTTGTACGCACTCATTGTCCTCGACGTCAAGTGCTTTATGTAGGCTGCGGTGAGCTTCAGTGTGGCATTCAATCTGTCCTCTCGGGTAAACAACATTTAACATTGCCAAAAATGTCGGCTTCGGGAGATTGGCCTTGGCTGGCAGCCTTATATCGAGAAGATGTTCATGTGTGTGATGGAACTTTGGTGAGTTCAAAATCAATTCTATTTACCACTTAAAACTAATTTATTGTATATCTTTATCAAGATTTCTCAAGACTGGGTTTTAACAACTGAATCATGTTTCCAAGGACAACCACGAGCAACTTGGATGGCGGTTTTTGGTTCTGTGCGCTTAGCTTCAAAGGCACCGTGGACTCAACGGCGAAGAATAATTGGTATGATCAAAAGTCCTGTAGAAGGCTCCACAGCAGCTCTTATACGTCTGGAAACTCCAGTCGTCTATTCTGATCATGTACGACCCATTTGCCTACCAGATGAATCACAAAGAAGACAAGATCAACAAATACAAAGGCGTTCATATGTGCCAAAAGCTGAGCGATTAGAAGGCAGAGAAGGTATTAGACGTTTAGAACATGAGACACAGCAGTATTTCGAATCACCTACATTCTATCAGGCTGAAGATCAGGACGATATCAATATCTCTTCTAGTTCTGAATATGAATCATCAGCTTACAAAATGCCACGAGCAGAAGCTTTAGTTCAAGAAATAGAAGAATTCGATTTAGATTCTTATCCTATACCCGAAAGTGCGCCCCAAGTTAATTACTATGGTAGACATGCCACTAATCAGACATCACCGACCACTATGACCGCTGCAGCTTCTGTTAGGACAGTGCCACCAACAACATCAAAAACTGAACAATTATGGTCTAATTGTAATACACTGGGTTGGTCACGTCAACGGGATCATTTACAACGTGTTCAGCTGAAAATTGGTGATATGGCTTCTTGTGAAAATGTTTCAATTGCCACGGTTAATAGTATGTGTACGGAGGCGACGTATCAAAAACATGATTGTACGGTAAGTGAAAATTGATGTTAAATAACAGGGCTATTATATACACATTTATATAAAAATTTAGTTCTTTTTATATTCTGAAGAATTTTTTCTATAAGAACTCGGATTCTTGGGCCACCTATGCTTTTTCTCTTTCTAAGTACTTTTTTAGCTTAAAGATAGAGAAAAATAAACCTCTTGACACCTCCGTGAGACATTTCTATAAAAAATAAATAAATAAAATATCTGTTCGTTTACAAGCTAGTTTTTACTATTTTTACTAGTTTTTTCTCATAAATTCGTTTTTGAAATGAAATTTAGAAACTTGTTAATGCTGAGGTTTCTATTTACTACTATTTACTACTATTGATACTATTTTCTTTCATTGCCTTTAAGAAGAAAATCACTTTTGGTAATTCCTCCGCACTTTCTAAATTTACTATTTTTTCCTAGAAATGTAAACAAACAGAGCTAAATATTCTAACCCTGATTTATAAAAATTGAGGGAATAAAATGAAAGAAAAACTTAAAAAGGCTAAGATTTTAAGCGCTTTTCTATAAAAAAACTTGTGAGAATTATTGATTTTTATATAGAAAATTTCATTCTACACCGTTTGCAATTGTAATTCAGAACACATCAATTGGAATCCAGAAAATTTCTACTGAAATTCAAAATTTCCATTTGAAATTGAGAAAACATCAATTGAAATTCAGATTTTCCACTTCTAATCCAATAAATATCATTTGAAATTAAGAATATATCATGTGAAGTTTATAATTATTAATGAAATTCAGAAAAAACATAAATTTTAATTGAGAAAATGTCATTTGAAATTAAGAAATCATCAATTAGAATTAAAAAAATATTAATTGAAATTCAGAAATTATGGATTGAAATTCAAATAAAGTAGCATAAAGAAATTCCAATAATAAAAATATTAACTGAAATTAGCAAAACATTAATTGAAATTCAACATATCAATTGTAATTCCGAAAGCATCAACTAAAATTAAGAATATGAAAAATTCCAAAAAACACCAATTGAGATTAATAGTATATTTAGACTGGGCAAAAACTAGTAGTTTTTTTTTGCCAAAACCCAAGTTAAAATATCTGAAATGTGAATTTTAGATACACCCGGTATCTTTTAAAATTAATTTCTTAAACACCCTGTTACAAGGAATATAGAAGTAAACTTTACTTTATGCTTTCTGAATTCGAATTGTTTATGTTGTTGCATTTTTTTTTATAGATTTATATTCTGTGTCATTTTACACAATATTTTAATCTCATAAAGTTTTTTATTTAATATGCCCCCATAAACAATTTTAAAGTGTCTTCGGTGACCAGCTGAACATTTGTATCTGAAATTAGTAATAGATTTAGGCACTGATGTGGTCTTCTTTAGTTTTCTTTTGACCAGAGTCCAGTATCTTTCAATTGGACACAGTTCTGGGCAGTTTGGTGGGTTAGCCTCTTTTGATATGAAAATAATATTATTTTTAGCGTGTTTTTTAATCAACTGGATTTAGAATTTTTCATACAAAAAATTGATTTATTAAATCCAAAAAAAAGCTGGATTTAATAAATCCATAATAAAAGCACAAATATATGAAACAGCCTATTAATGTAATGTCAGAAAAAAATAGGAATGAAAATTAAAAGAGAAACAAAAAAATTGAAAAACTAACAAATAAAAGGGTTTTCTTAAATTTTTTTTTTATAAAATATGTTTAGAAAAAAAAAAAAACTACACCTCACCAAATACATATTTTTCATCTTGGACATGGAGAAATAGCTCAAATAGAAATGGCAATTTTTCACTCTACAGTAAGTAATTTAATTAAATCCAATTAGTGAATATTAAATATTGCAATGGAATTTTTCAATTGTGTAAAAATATAAATTGAAGTGATAAAACTGAAAAGGCAGACTGTTTATCGCTGTTTTATGTCAAATATAATTATGAATTAAAAGTTAAAGTAGAATCCTTCATCATCGAATTCGGTATTAAAAATTAGGGTGAAAGAAGTGTCGGACAGAAAATTTTTTTAAAATAGGAAAAATCTAACCCCATCTGTTGATCACTTTTAGAAATACTTTTTGGATTTATTAAATCCAAGTGATTAGAAAAAACGGCTTTTGTTTGTATCATTCCATTGTGCTTTTACTGTAATGGAAAGATGCCAAATCCGACACTCTTTAATATAAATATCTGAGTTTATTGAGCTCAATGTAACAAAAGATTGACTCCTCTTTCCGCAGCTACAAATGGCTTGCTATACTATAAATTTTTTTAGGAAACTTCGCTTGTTTTTTCGTTCGACACTCTTCAGGAACATTGCCTCGACTATCCGCCACATAAAATTCCTGACCATGTTACATATTTTTTGTTCTAAATTGTTAACAAGAATCTGAAATCAATATAACGATACATCTGCAAACAAAAATCGGTAGTGAAAGGGTTACCTAGTGTCTTCCAATGCAATGAAATGTGCAAAGAAATTTGAAAATAACACACAAAACACCAACAACGAAAATAATTTTATTGTTGCTTCAGTCACTTGACAGAATTTTAGTTATATTCAAGTTAACTTTTAGTTAACTGAAAATGATAAAATTGATCTGTAAAATCTGCAGAAAATTTTGCTTAATATTAGTAGACTAAAAATAGTAAAAACAAACTGTTATATAAACAAAATTTTTGTTATTTCTAAGCTAAATTTAGTTGAATTCAAATAGCAGTCTGTCCTACTAAAATCAGCAGAAATATTTGCTAAAAAAAATTGTAAATTGCTGTATTCAAATTTAAATTTTTTTGTGAGTTTTTAGGGTACTAATTATTTAGCAAAAATTTTTGCTGATTTTAGCAGGCTAATTTGTTATTTTCTATTAACAAAAATATTTAACTCAAATATAACTAAAATTCTGTATATTTTACAGTTTAATTTTTGCTGTTCCTATTTTACTAATATATAGCAAAACTAACCTACTAATTATAGCAGTTTTTTCTGCAATTTAATTTTTAACTAATTTTTAGTAGTTTTAACTAAATTTTTTCTATATTTTTTTAACGATAGACTAACACTCAGGGGATGCCCCCTACTAATGCGAGTGCAATGTGTTAGAATTAGGAAAATAGGTTATGGGAGGGAGGAAAGAAGGAATAGTGTTTGTGGACATTTGACTTGAATGTCTCTATATTGTAAGTGACTGGGAAGACTTCCGCGGGGAGTTCATTCCACATACGGCTTGTACGACTGATAAACGAATTTTTCCTGTAATGCATTGTGCGATTCACGGGACAATCTACAACAAACGGATGTGCTCTACCATAGAATCGAGTGTTCCGAACAAAAACTCTGGGCCTAGGAACAAGTTCACTAATCTACTGTCATTGATGAGCGCCGACGCTCTCCTTTGAACACGGTCCAAAAGCTCCAAAATAGATTTTGAAGCTCCTGCTCATATATTTTCATTTCATTTCTTTATTTTTTTATAAAGTCTATGGATAACAATGATCTTTACAGACTACTGGGACTGGGAGTTGTATTCCATCTTCGGTCGGATAAAGGTGGTATAAATAGTAAAGAGGTCATATGGAGGGAAATATCTTTTACACAGTTTCAAAAAACCAACTGGTAGTGTAGCAACATTACCAGTTGCAAAAAATTCACAACAAAATCGTTCAAAACACTGGATCAAGTCAGCTTTAAAATGTATTGCAAGATGAGGTCTTTTTCACTAATTTATAGTCTAATCAACATAATAAAACTGCAAGTTGTCTTCTTAAAATGTCAGACAGAGCCTACGAGAGAACATTTAACAATGTTAATCGACTTCAGTGTTTTTTTTCGTCAGATCTGGCGATTTTATTTCGCCCATAGCGGTAAAAATTGTCCTGTAGCTATTAGCCAAAAATCTAGCGATAAAACTGATTTTTAAAAAAATTTTTTTTTTTTAAATCAGTTTTATGTTGAAAAATATTATAAAATTCGCATATTGATATGATTTTATTATAAAACACAACTTCTTAAACGATTTTAGTAAAAAAACTTTCTAAAAAATACACATTTCGATAAAATATGGGTATGTAGTTTTTCACCGTAGAATGCACTCTTTTAAATATTTTCAATAATAGTATTAATTCAATAAAAATCGGGATTCATTATTTGCAGCTTAATCGTAAAATCTTTTATTATTTAAAAGCTTATAACACTTCTAATGAACATATTAAAAAAAGTTTTGTGTAAAAAATTCCTTTAAGTGCCATTTTTCAACAATCTAGCGATAAAATCGCTAAATTCTTGCACTGTTTATAAATCTAGTGATTTTCTAGCGATTTTTGGGTCTGATCTAGCCATTTATTTTGAAAATTTGTTGGCAACACTGATCGACTTGCACAGAACTTGATTCTACCGACAAATTTTTTTGAGTGCCTATTTCTTTTTGACCATCGATAAATTCAAAAGATTTTCTTTGTATTTTTTGTATAATCAAATATATTTAAAATATATGTAGAGGAGTATAAAATTTGTTTATTATATAAATTTACTTATTCACTAAACTTAACACTTATATACATATCCATAGGATACTTCGTCAACTTATTTTATAAATTTTCTTAAATCTTATTGTTTGGTAATTCACTTAAATTCTCATAGAACGCTTTTGAACACTCTGCATGTCAATATTTTTTCTTTTAGGTGGACCTTGTTTCAGTAGTTTCATTCTTTTGGAAATTGCCCGTGTCATATACTGAGGTTGGTTGTGTGTATTTTGTGCTGATGTGTTGCTAGGATATTGACCCAAAAAACAATTTTGTCTACGTACTGGAACAGCTTCAAAATTTGTATTTATTACTTCTTCAATTTTAACTTTATTTAATTTTGATACACCAAAGAAAATACGACTATCTTCAATGATATGTCTATCGGTGGCGGCAAGATTTAAAAACTTGCTTACATCAAAGCGTATGAAGAAAATCTTTTTTGGATTCGGAAATAACAGAAGGAAATATTCAAATGTGTCCTTGTTGTATTTATGGCCATGCTCGTCATAAAATTCAATAGCTATTTTATAATTATTCGGAATGTTGAATTTCTCCACTATCGTATTTAAGATATCTCCATAGCCAAGTTTTGTATCACATATAATATTACGAGTAAGACCTTTATAGGAAATTTTCAAACAATTATTTGAAGCCATATCTGTGTTTAATTTTATTTTCACTTATGCGTTTATTTTTATTTTCACTTATTTGTACGTCGTTGTTCGATGTTGAATCTTTAATGTTTGAATTGTAACTGTGCGTTTAAATTGAAATGTATCTCTTATTTAAACACACTGCAATAATGCATAGCCGTACGAAAATAGTCTTTAGATAAAGAGAAAGATAGTGCAGGTAGTGTTGTATTCACTCTCTATATTATTCAGGATTAGGGTTTCATCAAAAACATTTGGTGAGGACTGCTCATTGCAGAGACTTCTGAGCTCTTTTTATTGCTTAGAATTAGTTTTCGAGAGAAACAACCCTATTTTATGATCAACATCCAATGCGGCAGGCATAAAATGTGTATATGTAGCTTGTGGCAAATAACGAATTTATATTTCAGTACATACATATGTATGTAGCCAATTCCATAATAGTTAAGCACCCTTACTTAAATTAAACTGGCTGTTATTTAATTACGGGCAAATTTAGGTTTTGGTTTGGTAACATACAGATGTTATATTTATAAGCATTAAATATTGTATTACTGTTAAAAAACTAAAAAAACGAATTAACTTTAGTCTAATGTCGTACACTGTAAATTGTATTATTTTTATCCACAAGCCAGAGAGTCGCTAATTTTTGTTGTTATACTTTATGTGAAAAAGGTATAATAAATCTAAACTGATGTTTGTAACTAGGAAAATTACTGGACATAACCAATAACAAACTATACACAGATGTGTTACCAATGACAGATGCAAAACAAGTATTCTTGATCCGTATGATTTTGTTTACATGGTAGTAATGTCAAGAGAGAGATAGCAATATAAAATCTCCATAAATTTTGTATTGAATTTTTTTGTCTCTTTTCAGATTTTTGTGATTTTCTTAAATTTTTGCATTTAATTTTACTCATTTTCTATCCATCATTTTGTCTAAATGAGCTATTTCACATCTGTATATAATCTGTGTAAGCCATCTTATAGTACATCAATCGATTCAGAATCACTTTCTGAGTTGATTTAGCGATGTCCTTCTGCTGCAAGTACATATATTGATATTTAAATGAAATTTGGTAAATGAGTTTCTCTTAGCCCAAGGACGAACCCTATTATAATTGGTTGCTTCCCATAGATTGGTGACATCTTAATTGGGATTAAATCGTATTTAGAAATACAAAACCATAGATATCTGTCCGTTATTGGGGTTTTGAAGGTAATATAAGTAGAACTGTAAACCATGACTCCCAATTTAAAGAAAATCACACCACATTTGCCCCTAGTCCTCATATAAAGTCACCGTTATTTTCTTAAATGATATATCTCGGCAATTTCATTCACATATTTCACTATATTTATTGCACCGTTTATTTTTGCGAGCATATAATAAGTCCATTTCCGTAAAATCATACCGTGGTGTAGGGTATATCCAGGTCGTGCTTGAGCGACTACAATTTTTTTACTTCTTTTTTTTATTTTAGCATGTGTATGTTTACTGCACGTATTAATAAATACAGTTGAGCATGTAACTTTGAGCAGTAGTAAACATAAACATTCATGCCACAACGTGTTTAGTCTTTGTTTTGTTACTTTATTCCAGCCGTTATGTTTGAACTGACGTACTTGTATGTGGCTCATTTTTTAATGAGTCACTTAAGTTAATTTCATTAGAGCACGTAAGATGTACAGTGAAAATTACCCAGGAAAAAATCACTCAAATAACGGTAAATTTTAAATTTACACAAATTAAAATATTTAACGTGTTTTTTAATCACCTGGATTTAGAATTTTTCATACAAAAAGTGGATTTATTAAATCCAAAAAAAAAAACTGGATTTCATAAATCCATAATAAAAGCACAAATATATGAAACAGCCTATTAATTTAATGTCAGAAAAAAATACGAATAAAAATTAAGAGAGAAACAAAAAAATTGAAAAACTAACAAATAAAAGGTTTTTATTAAATTTTTTTTTATGAAATATGTTTAGAAAAAAAACTACACCTCACCACATACATATTTGGAATCTTGGATATGGAGAAATAGCTGAAATTAGTGAATATTAAATATTGCAATGGAATTTTTCAATTGTGTAAAAATATAAATTGAAGTGATAAAACTGAAAAGGCAGACTGTTTATCGCTGTTTTATATACAATATAATTAAAAATTAAAAGTTAAAGTAAAATCCTTCATCATCGAATTCGGTATTATAAATTAGGGTGAAAGAAGTGTCGGACAGAAAATTCTTTTTAAAATAGCGAGAATCTAACGCCATCTGTTGAGCACTTTTAGAAATACTTTTTGGATTTATTAAATCCAAGTGATTAGAAAAAACGGCTATTGTTTTGTATTGTTTAGTTCAGTTTAACGTTTTAGAAACATTTTTCGAAATGGGTCGTCACAGCAAAATTGAAGTAAGAAATTTAGTTATTGACCATTATAAAGATGCAAAAAGTCAACGGCAGGTTTCAGAAATCGTAAAAATAGCTTGTGGAACAGTGAAAAATATTATTAGAAGATTTAAAGACCATAATCGAAAGGTTAATAAGCAAAATTCAGTTCGGAAAAAAATTTTCAGAGAGGAATGATCGTTGGATACTCCAAAAATCCAGAAATAATCCAAGATTAAGTGCCCCAAAACTACGAAACATAGTTGAGGAACATCATATGTTGCAATACAGAAACAGTACGAAGAGTCCTTAGAAGTGCCGGGTTGAATGGAAGAATTGCCCGAAAAAAACCCTTCGGATTGCAGTTCGCCCATAATTACGGGATGAAGGATTTTGTTTGGGAAAACGTTCTACATATTTGTGGATGAGTCTAAATTTGATATTTTTGTTTAGGGCGGTAGAGTTAATATATGGAGAAAGCCCAAAGAGCAGTTAGATCACAAGCACTTGCGCCCCGCAGTAAAACACGGTGGTGATCCTGTGATGGTATGGAGTGCGTGTTCATCGCCAGGTGTTGGAAATCTGCAATTTGTGGAGGGAATAATTGATAAGTTTAAATATTTATCAATTTTAAAAAATAATTTAAATAAAAGTGTATAAAAATTGGGTATATAGCACACTTTCCACTTTTACCAGCACAACGACCCCAAACATACCGCTGGAATAATAAGAGAAAGGTTATTGCAAAACTGTTTAATGGTCATCAAAACTCCACCGCAATCATAACAGTAATACAATATATCCGCAAACATCCGATTTCTTACGCAAACGACCTCAAAAAGGCTTTACAAGATGAATGGGAAAAAATGTCCCCTTATTTTTCAAAAAATTTAGTAGAATCGATCCCTGACTGACTAAAATCTGTCATTGCGCGAAAAGGATTCCCAACAAAGTACTAGGATATGAAAAAGACCGTTTTTTTAGACCTAAAATTTACTGGGCCACTTTCACTGTGAGCTAAAACTTGTGATCGATTTTTAAAAATATTAAAAATCAATGCTGTTTTTGTAAAACTTAAAAAATAATTTGTTTTTTGTATTAAACGTTAAATAAACTTTATTTGAAAAAACCTTTTTCAATTTTGTCTTTAATACTACATTTATAGCTGAGCAAAAACTACCCAGTTTTTGGCTCTTGTAGTTTTTACCTTGTCAAAACGCATACAAGAAGCAAAAACTGGTTTTGTACAAAAACTAGGTTATTTTTGCTCAAGTATAAATGTAGTATAAAAAAACAAATATTGGCAAAATTGGAAAATTTTTAAATGTCGGTCATTTACACTGTGAGTCACTGTATGTATGTGGCCCCCAGTTTTGTTCTAGTTGGTTCAAAATGGAAGAATACGATTTTTATTTTTTGGGAAAACGTTAACCCGTACCGAATCGCGGCTAATTTTTTAGAAACTATAACATTTATATTAAAAATTGCCAAAATTCTAAAGAATTATTTTTTTTATTTGTTTATGAAATATACTCGTCAGATATCACTAACCCACTTTAACCTGGAATCGAAAATGACACATACATTTAATAGAAATGCAAGATGTCTAAATTTTTAAAATGTTTAATTTGGAAATGTAAATAGCTAGTTTTGTAATATAGTAGTTATGATTAATGAAAAAAAATAAATAAATTGAAGAAATGAAGTCTTTTTTGTGTGTGGAGCATCTACTTTCCGGAATATTTTATGAAAAATTACTATTTTGTCATAAATTGTCCTGAATTTGCCTGTTTTCACCAAATTTTGCATAATTTTCAATTAAATATTATTAGATTATAATTTTCATTATTTCAAAAGTCGTTAACCCTAAGCGGCTTGGGTGCAAAAAAGGCCCATGAAGCTTAATTTAAATTGAGACTACATTTTTATAAAATTTTCATATAGCTCGAACTTTTCCCTTTTAGGCGAACTTTCAGATTTTAATTGAATTCAAGTATGTGATGGATCTAAACTAACAAACATACGGAGTTATTTATCGGCCCAATCATAATATTGAGGTTAAAAAGATGGGGTCAAAAACGGCCCCTGTTTTCTCTTTTGCGTTTTTTTTACTTTTGTTCTAAAGAACCTATACAAAAAAGGGTCTCAAATATAACCCTTTCAGACCCAACCAGCTGCAAAAATATATTGATTTTGAAACTTAAGGTAAAATGGTATTAATACTATTAAAATTTCCTGATGTCTATTCATATTTTATGAATTTAGGTAAAAGTATAATTGCAATTTTTTATCTAAGTAAACCTATTAGTAGTGAAAATATTTTCAACTTTAAGAGAAAACATCACATCTCACAATCGTGTACGCTGGGTCTGAAAGGGTAGTTTAGAGATTCGGCATGGGTTCATTTTTCCCAAAGAAAAAATCAAAAGAATCGATTTCTTCCATCTTGAACCACCTAGAAGAAAACTGGGGTTGTAATTAATAAAAATCGTATTTTAAGGGTCATCTTAATGGAGATATTTGGAATTCATTTTGCTTAGTTTATTTGGCCTTTATTAAAATCATTTGCACAGGTGCAAATCCAGGAAAAGGTTTTGGGGGAGGAAGTTGGAGTATTTTTAAATTATATTATTTTGGGAGTATAAATGTCCCAAAATAATAGTAAAATTGGGGTATCTG
Source organism: Leucophora obtusa (assembly GCA_949987735.1). Classification (NCBI taxonomy): domain Eukaryota; kingdom Metazoa; phylum Arthropoda; class Insecta; order Diptera; family Anthomyiidae; genus Leucophora; species Leucophora obtusa. The sequence continues at coordinate 212,421,891 of OX465297.1, forward strand.
TTTAAAACCATCCACACAGAAAATCATTTTTTAGCGAAGTCAAACACTGGCCGAAGGTCTGCTACACAGAAACACATTTTTTTAGCAAAGACGGCATGGCCAAGAAGAAACCGCCTAAGGCCGACTATATAAAAAGACTTTTTGTAACAAACTCAAACTGCTTTTTAATATTTTATTTCATGGATCGGCCAAAATCATTACCATTACTTTATGTAGTGCTAATTCTATAGTCGCGCCTTTAATTACAAATTAATAGGATTTCATATAAAATATTGTGGTTGAGAAACACTTATAAGGCATTTTAAAGCTTCAGAACACAAAATTTAAGCTTATTCGTTATTTGGGCTTTAAGCGACGAATCGTCATACGATGAATTCAAATTAGCGGACACGAAAATAGAATAATATTTACCATTGTGTAAAAGTAATGGCAATGAAAATTTATGTCCAACCTTATTATGAAAACTAAAATTAGTTTCATTACAATTTCATGAATGTAATGGAAATTAAAAAATATTTCATTACAATTATGTACACAACTTACGAAAAGTACTGCAAACAGTTGTCAAAGCAGTTATTTTCAATACAATATCATAATAAACAACTACCAAAACAGTATTTTTATCGCAAATATTTGTTTTTGTTAGCTATTTAAAAAATAAAAAATTTCGTTGAGTTTTAAAAATTCTTAGTACATGCATTTTATCAATTTTAATTCAGTAGGTTTGAGGTTAAGAAGATGAATAAACCTTTTTCTCTAAAATTATAAACACATTAATTTGCAAATCCGACTAGATCTAGTTTTTGCCTTTTTTTCTATGGAAAATTTTTGTTTAGTTTGTATTTGTTATTACTGATATATTCCTAGTTTGCAAATCTGAATCATGAATTTTATCTCCAATGCATAAAAGCATAAGAACTGGAGAACTATTAAAGTAATTACACATATTTTTGTAATCGACTATACTTATTCAAATATAGTCTTATAATACCAAAAGAAATTCTAGGGATTAATGTCCGTAATTTCAAGCAATAGATACCTACGAATTAATCTACTTGATTAAAGTTATGTTATCCAATTTTTTTGCCCGTAATTTCAAGCAATAGATACCTACTAGTTTTTGTTCGCTTACACGGTAGGTATCTAAGCACTGGTAGGTATCTATTGTTTGAAATTACGGGCAAAAAAATTGGATAACATAACTTTAATCAAGTGGATTAATTCCTCTGTCTAAACTAGGGATGCTAATCCCGAAATCCCGGGATTATTCAATAAAAATGAGTCCCGAATCCCGGGATTCTTAAGCTCAAATCCCGGGATTTTCACAATTGCAAAAGTATGTCGTAATTTTTCCAAAATAGCAACCCTACTCATGTTTTTGAACCGTTTTTGTTAAATTAAATTTATGCAAATCTATATTGTGGAGTATTTCTTATTATATTTCGGAAATCATCGATTAAAATTCAGAATAAAAAGTTGCATTTCAGAATTTTTCATTTGCATTTCTGCACTATATGTGGAAAACAATTAAAAAATTCAGCAACTAATTCAATTTTTAAATTAAAATGATAAAAGAATAGTGAATATAAAATTATTATAAACAAAAATACCACACAACATATCGACTGAGTTAAATTCTTACCCCTCAATTCATAAACGCTTTGTAAATTTATAAGAGGTTTATTCAACAAATTTTGTATGAAAATGACGTTTTGTAAACCTGCTATAACTTTACAAAGCATTTATAATTTGAGGGGTTAATTTTTGACCGTACGGTTTTGTTTACATGGTAGTAATGTCAAGAGGGAGATAGAATTATTCAATTCCCGAACTAAAATTCAAAAAATTCAGTTAACTGTTAAATTTCGTTACAAAAATGTGTGATTTAACTCCATAATAGTGAAATTTTTCATAGAGCTTGTAAATCTCCTTTTAAAAAGAATAAAACTCTGTATTGCCACCATATTTTGTTTAAAGGAATATGGTTAATAAAGAACTCGCAAATTCGATTATCAGAAAATTTTGGGAAAATTTCTAAATTTCTAGATTGAAAGAAGTTTAAATGTTTCGATGAGAAAATGCCTCATAATCGGAGAAATAAAAAGTAGCAGAAAATTGCACAAAAATGGAAAACAACTTGTAATAAAATTGGATCTAAAAAATTAAGTTTTTTTTAAAGGGAAAATAGGTGCTACGAAATAACCCTCAATGAAATAAAGGCTGAATATAAGTTTCATAATGAAATAACCCCCTTTGTTGGAATTCGAAATTGGGTTTTGATCGTGTTTCGCAGAGCCATTTCATCTGAAATAGAAATTTCTGTGTTCAAATATTTGCTTTTTATTCATTATTATTATGATAAAAACCGCGCGATTTTTTTAACAAAATCAAATTTTTGCCCGAAGCACATTTTTCAACTAGTTTCTTACGTACTTAAATAATGGATGGCGCCCAATAATTTAACTTTTTTTTAACAAAATGAAATAACCACCAAAAAAGAAATAACCCCCAAAAAAATGAAAAGGCAATAATGTTTAAATTGTTTTAATTTTATTTCATTGTGGATTTTTTTCATAATGACATAATTTCAATATTTAAATATTAAATAAACCCTCAAAAATTAAATTACCGTCAAACATTTTTACGTCATTTCTTGGATGTTGTTTAATTTTTCCCTTTGGGGTTATTTGCGATGATTTTTTAAGAGAAATTTTCCAAATTTAAAAAAAAAAATTTGTTTTCTTGACTTTTGGTCAAGAATTGTTTTTAATTGAATTAGTTAAATAACACCAGGTGGCACGTACTAATACTAATCATTCTTACCTATTTTCTGTGGCACGTTCGTTTTTGGTAACCTTTTTAAAATTATTTATATTTTTTGCATTATGTTTTATAACGATCTTATTTTATCTTTTCACTACAAAGATAAAGAGTTCCTAAATACAAATACATTTGGGCGATTCTCCAACCAACCCCTACATAAATAAATTCCATTATGCCAGTTATTGTTATTTGAATCCTTGTCTTGATGATTTATTTTTTTATGATTTATTTTGTCTACTTTCTCTCTATTGTTTTCATATATTGGCGGAATATACCCTTCACAAAGTTTCGTTTGCAAAGAGAAATATGTATTATATTTTATATGGAACACTGGCAAATAAGAAATAAAGATCTTTGAATAGAAGACATGAAATATTCACACATAAATACATATATATGGGGAAGAATTTCTAAATGGTCCACACTAACAATATAAAGTTAAAAACACCAGTTTTTAAATTCTTTAAAATAATACTTAAACTTTATAAATATAAAAATCGATTCTTGTAGTATTTTTCCAGCCTTTGCAATGGCGATATCAGTTATTTTAAAAGGATAATATTTGACCTTGAAATTCAAGGTTTATTTATTTATTTGTTTTATATTTGAGTTTGTTAGTAGAAGGAAAAGAGAATATTTTTCACAAAGTTTTTTTTATTTCAAACTAAAGGCTTCATTAGTCTAATCGTAAAGTAAAAAAACGTATCTGTAATCAATTCAATATGTTAAATAATTTTGTCGTTTTACTATGCATTGAAACTGTTGTCAAGTAAAATCGTAAAAAAGTTCTATTGAAAATAGAAATTTTCTATTTTAATACTTGACATTTAATTCTATGCACAAGAAAAAGATAAAAAACAATATTTTAATTTTTTATACTCTTTTTATTCATTATAAGAGTGTTACTTACGTTACTTTTTTTACGATACTTCCAAACTAATTTGGGCTTAAGCTCTTTTATATTCAAAATTAAAAATCAATAAAAACTTTGATACATGGTATGAATCTGTTCATATATTTGCTCAAATGCCAAATTGTGTGGTCTACTTTTACTACCTTATTCTAATTATGGCAAATCCTTTTTCTTTTATATTTAATTATTTTTTTCTTTTCATTTCTATTTATAGCCGGAATATTCAGACCTAATACTGAATTTAGACTGAGCAAAAACTACCTGGTTTTTGTACAAAACTAGTTTTTGCTTGTTTTTTTTATATATGCGTTTTGAAAATTAAAAACTAGCAAGAGCCAAAAACCAGGTAGTTTTCCCTCAGTTTAAATGTAGTATGAGACAGATAGTTGGAAATAAAATTCTTGTTAAATCGTTTTTGTCTTTTATATTAAATTTTGTTTTATTTTTTCTTCTATTTCTAGCAAGAAGAATATGCGGGAGCTCCGGTTCAATGTCTTATAGCTGGTACAAATCAATGGGCTTTGGTTGGTGTTTCATCATGGCGAATAGCTTGTGCAGCTTCTGGTGTAGAAAGACCTCGAATGTATGATAAAATAGCCTCTAATGCAGCCTGGATACGTGAAACTGTTAATGCATCATAGACCCTTCTGCGAGAACTGATGTAATACAATAGGTATTTGTATATAAAAAATGGACTTTCTGTTTTTTTTCTTTATTAAGCACTTTAAAAATTTCTGATTCTTAATAAAATAACTATCTGCCTCTTTCTGAAATCCCCAACGGATTTGAATTAGTAATGGGATTAAATTTAAACGGGCTTATAAATACTGATTAATCAGTTTTCAATAGGCATTTGCTTATTAGTTCTCCCAAACCTGATTAAAATTAAAACGAAGTTCGAACCAATGTGATTGAGGATTTCAGAAGGGGGCTTACCACTCTGCAATGTAGTTTTTAAAATATATTAATATTTATAATTTAAAGTTTGGTGACTCTTAAATTTATCTCTTAACGAAATTTGTAATTAAAAACTATTATTGTTTAATTTAAAATTCATATGTTCTAAAAATAATGTAAGTATAGGTTATTAAATCTGAAAGTTTTTGAATGAATGAGTATTTTTCAAAATTAAGATAAAATATGCAAAAAAAATATAAACAAATTTCGAATTTGTCACCAGCACAAAAAACTGGGAAATCGTGCTTTGCAAACCACTTCTTTTATTCCTTCCAAAGTATCTGTTAATGATTTTTTAGAAGTAATTCTAAACAACTTCAAAAAAATCACTTCCTTCATTGCTTTCACAGAATCCGTTAGTGTATTTTTACAGGTTTTTCAAAGTAATTCTGAATAACATCCAAAAAAATCACTTAAAAAAGTGATTCTAAGAAGTGATACGCATACAGTTTTTTCCAAACAGAAGATCGCGGATTTAAATCCCGGCAGAAGCAATATTTTTAAATTTTCTTTTATTTATTTATTATATATTTATTTTTTTTATTATATATACTTTATTTGTTTAAATTCAATATTTTTTTTAATTTTTAATAACAAACAAAATAAAAATTATAAAAAATTAATTTTTATGCACTTGTAAAAAAGTACTGAAAAGAAATATTGAATTGAAGTATACCTTTTGCACTCGTTCGAAAAGTGCTGCAAAATTGTTGAAGTGGGAGTACTGCCCACCTGTGACAACTCAATGTTAAAATCGTTAGTGTTTCTGTTAAAAAAGAAGTACATCTAGATTATTAATTGTAGTGCTTTTTCTGCTACTTTTGCATATCTTTTTTGCTGGGTCATTAAATTGTCGTAATTTTTTTTCGGAAAAATATAATGGTTTCGCAAAACTTTTTGTTGGAATTCTGAGGTTTTTCATTTAATTTCTTTTTAACCGAGCTATCGTTAGCGCAAAGTTCTTTCGCACTGCCTTACGAGAATTGACAAAATATGTTATTACTTTCCCGCTTACATTGATGTTATGTGCAGAAAAAAGTAAGCTTCAAATATGCTAAAGTGAAATATGTAAATTGTCTGTAGTAGCCATTTATTTAATCCGAAAAACCTCAGAATGTAATAGAGATTTTTAGGAAAATAACAAAATATTTAATTGATTAAACTTGTATTCGTATAATTATTCGCATGAATGTTTTTTTTTTTTATTATTATTTAAATCAAATGTTATTTAATTATTTTCATAATCAAATGTATGACTGAGTGTATGTTCAAAAAAATTTACAAAAGTTGATTTATTTTTAAGATATTCCAAAAAATAAATTACAATTTAACTTTTTGAATAACTGTATTGTGTATTTATTATGTAAAATGTTATTTAAAGCTAACAATATATTTAATTATTTTGTAATCATGTTTTTGGTTTTTAGTTTTAATAAAGGAACAATAATATGTTTTGTTAATGTTTAAATTTATATATATATGTATATATTTGGTATCATTTGGTATAATTATGGCCACATTTCAAAATCCATTACTTTTCTTCGCAGTTAGGCATCAACATGATAAATTTCCCATTCGTCTGTTGTAGGAGCCAATTGCTTATATTGGACTCGATCGGCAATTTTGTTGGGTTCTGACTTATAAAAGTCCCAACGTTTTGGTATAATTTTAAAAGCAGTGCTGCATTATATAGAAATATTGAATGAATAAATTGTTTAATTGATCAGATAAAAGATTGAAATCGAAAAAAAACTTCGTTCATGTGTATGGCATGTTATGCCCCATTCACATAAACAATGTTTATGTTTACTTTTCTCACTCAAGTCTAGTAAGATTTAATCAGTACAAACTTATAGAGAGTAATACAAGATTTACTCTCAAAATAAAATTTTCCCAAACATGTACACGACAGATTAATACCAGATGTGAAACTAATGACAGATGTCAAAAAAGTATTTTCGAACCGTATGGTTTTGTTTACATGGAAGTCAAGTCAAGAGGAAGATAACAATATAAAATCTCCATACATTTTGTATTGCGCATTTTTTGTATACATATATCTGTCTCTTTTTAGATTATTGTACTTTATCTTTTGTGTTTTTCTTAAATTTTTGCGTTTTGTTTTGCTCATTTTCTGTCGGCCATATTGCCCAAATCCACAGATTAATACTTAGATATGATTTTGGCAATATGTCCGACAGAAAATGAGCAAAATGATATGCAAAAATATAAGAAAATCACAAAAGAGAGAGCACAAAAGTCTAAAAAGAGACAGATATATACAAAAAATGCGCAATACAAAATGTATGGAGATGTTATTTTTTTATCTCCCTCTTGACATGACTGCCATGTAAACAAAACCATACGGTTCGAGAATACTTTTTTGGAAAAATCAGCTGATTCATATGTGCATATTAATCTGTGATGTACACGAACAGATAATTTGCAACAATTTTGAATCTCGCGGGATCCCAATTTTACCAAAAAGCGTTAGCGTATTACACAATTGGGTAAATGAGAGCTGTCATGAGAGAGTAATATTCTTCTTCTTCTTGCACGAAGAAGCCTGGACTTTTTTTCCTGTAAATTTGGGTAAATTGTTTTTATCAGCTGAAATTCAGAAAATATCAATTGAAATTCTATTGATATTTTCTGAATTTCAAATGACGATTTCTGAATTTCAATTGATATTTTCTGAATTTCAATTGATGTTTTCTTAACATCAATTGATATTTTCTGAATTTCAAATGATATTTTCTGAATTTCAAATGATATTTTCTGAATTTCAATTGACATTTTCTGAATTTCAAATGATATTTTCTGAATTTCAATTAATATTTTCTGAATTTCAAATGACGGTTTCTGAATTTCAATTGATATTTTCTGAATTTCAAATGGAAAATCTGAATTTCAAATGGAAAATCTGAATTTCAATTGATGTTTTCTGAATTTCAAATGGAAATTCTGAATTTCAATTGATGTTTTCTGAATTTCAAATTGGAAATTCTGTATTTCAATTGATATTTTCTGAATTTCAATTGATATTTTCTGAATTACAATTGCAAAAGGTGTAGAAGAGCTAACAAGATCTTTACAACAAATTGAACTAGTACTAGAAAGAGCGCTAGAGTTTAAGATTAATAAGGGGCTACGCTTGGGCTGTTTGTGGTCAATAAGTCTCTAAAAGATTTAAATAAAACAAATTATTTCCATCCTTTTTGCAATCCACAAGTCTACTGACGTTTTTTGAGTTTGAAATATAGTTTTTCGCGTTCGCGTACTTTTTTTTTTTTTTTTTTTTTTTTAAAGAGGAGCAACACTCAGGAAATTCTTCCTATTAATTAACGTGTTGCTTCCTTTGGAAAGGGGATAGAGAAGAAGTGATAGGTGGTGAAAGATGAAGGGCTTCAAATATGGCAACACTGTAATTGCGCGAGATGTTGAATTTTTAGAACAGTTGTTGCGCGCCATCTGATGGTGAGTTGGCGAACTTTGTTGAAGCTTTTTAGTTCATAGCCCTGTTATATTATTTTACTTCGGTGGGGTTAAGTACTATAGGAACACCGAAGGAGAACGCTGCGATATGTATGAGGGATAGAAAAAACTCATACATATTACTATTTTTCATAAATTGATGTTGCCTTGGTTGGGGCTCGAACCCGCAACCTCATGTGTAACCTCACGTCCAACGCGCTAACCATTACACTACAGCGCCATTGTCGCTTCGTGAGAGTATTTTTTGTTAACTTTTATTTAACCGAAAAAGTACGCAAAAACCGCAATTATCTCATGTATTATCTCGAGATTTTCCATTCAAATTTTGTGTTAATAATAACTTCACTTTTTATGAGATAATTTGTTAATCCCGTCAACTATCTCATAAGTCAGGTTTCGAAACTGTTTTTCTCGTGTTCAAAGTTTATTTTCCATACGGTGTAATGGCGAAAATGTAAACAAAAATATAAATAGTATTTTTGAGTTTAAGCATCGTAAGTTGTTTAAGTTTCACGTGAAAAAACTGTTATACTCCATATAAAAAAAAATTACTTTTCACGACAATGACTTGCACGTGAAAATTGTGTAGACTTTGTTTTCACGCAAATTTACGGAAAACTATTATTATTTTTTTTTTATTATAGACCAACACTCAGGGGATGCCCCTTACTAATGCAATGCATTGTGTTGATATCAGGAAATAGGTTATGGGGAGGAGGAAATAGGGAGTAGTGTTTCTGAACGTTAGACTTGAATTTTTCTAGATTGTAAGTATCAGAAAAGACATCTGCGTGGAGTTTATTCCACATACGGGCGGTTCGACTAATGAACGAATTCTCTCTGTAATGCGTTGTGCGACTAACTGGACAATCGACCACAAACGGATGAGACAAGCGAGTGTTACGGACAAAAACACGGGACCTCGGGATAAGAACACTTATCTCAGCAGAACACTTCCCATGGTAGTAACGATAGAACAGTGTTACACAACCCACATTCCGACGATGGTTCAATGAGTAAATAGAGCTGGATACCCTACTGTCATTAATGAGCGCCGACGCCCTCCTTTGTACACGGTCCAAAAGCTCCAAAATAGACTTTGCAGCCCCTGCCCATATGTGGGAGTTGTATTTCATCTTCGGCCGGATATAGGACGTATAAATAGTAAGGAGATCAGAAGAAGTGAAGTAGTTCTTACACCGGTTAAGAAAGCCAAGATACTTGAATGCCTCTTTCGACACTTGAATGACGTGATCCTTCCAACGGACATCACACTGTATTCTCATGCCCAGAACATCAAGAGCTTCAGATTCCTCAATATTGGTACCACCCATGATGACATTGATGGCTCAGCGGTCCTATGAGTCAGCAAACACCATTGGGTCTTGCGTGAATAAAATCGACCCTATTCGCGCGACTCCATTCAGAGATCGTAATTAGGTCCTGATTGAGTGTGTCATTCATAATCTGCCTCTTGCCCCCAATCTCTACAAGGCTTGGCCTATAATCAAAGGAATATGAATGGCAAATGTTGCTGTCATCTGCAAAAGAGTAGATAGGATTGGAAGTCTGACAAAGGAAGTCATTCAGAAAGATAAGAAAGAGAGAAGGAGAAAGAACAGAGCCTTGTGGTACCCCTGCATTCAACTGAAACTCATTAGATGAGACCCCATCTATAACAACTCTTATAGTGCGATCCCTGAGAAAACTCGATATGAATCGAGAGAAGTCGTCACCGACACCAAAAGCAATAAGCTTTGATACGAGTGACATTTAGTGTTTAATATAATTGTGGCTTTCTAATTATACAAAAAAAATCTCATTTTCAGAATTTAAATTATTATTTAAGGCCTTTAAAGTTTGAGTAAAAATTTTCTACGTGGAAAACAACTTACGGTGCTTTATGCATAAGTTTTATTATTAAACTATGTAACGTTATTATTAATATGGCCGTTAATATTCTCTATAAAAGACTGCCAAACTTCGCTGAATATAGCTTCTTATTATATTCTTAGCAAATTTAATGAATTTTCCATCCAAAAATCTCGGTTACTCTTTCGATTTCAATCTCTTTTATATATATTTTGTCTGTTCCCGTACGTTACCATGGGATCCCAAACTTACCTAAAAGCGTTCCCGTACTCAAAATTGTGTGCAAATTGTTGTTGTTTGGACTGTTTCGGTTTGTTTTGGGTTACCGCGGTAGAGTACGGGAACAGACATATTTTAACACCTACTATGATTTAGTTTGTTCTGGCTCTTTAAAATCCTGCTGATAACGTTCATATGCTTCATTATATTTCTTCTCAAGTTCTTTATAATCATTGGGTTTACCACATTCACAAATATGACTTCTAATTTTGGCAAATAACGGTTCTTCTAACCATAATTTTTCCAACATATGCTCGTCCAACTCCACTGCTTCCGCATCAATTAATCTTATTTGCCAAGTTTCTGACAATTCCTCATTTTCTATACAATTTTGTATAGAAAATAGCATAGTTAAGCTCAATTTCGGATTTTCCTTCAGATTTTGATATTTTCGTGAATTTCGTTCAGTAACAAAACATATATAGGAATCATCAATAAGCCCACGATAGATAACCGAACGATTAAGCGTACAAAATTCCCTAAGTTTTGAAAAATTATAATAACTTTGTATTTTGCTCAGGGAATCATTTTATGTCCACGTACTTATCTACAGTCGCCAAATTCATGGTTATAAAATTTTGATCTAATCTTCCAATTATAGATTTAAACATTTGTAATGGGTTTTGGGGCACATTACAAATTTTAGCCAATTGACAAGTTTGCTATAATAATTTTAAGATATTTTAAATAATTATAAAGTTATAAACATTTTTATAATAATTCGGTTGTAACAACCGATTTTGTGGCAACGGAATTAACTCGGTTGGAAGAATTCATATTGTCACAATGGAATTGCACAACATACTTGGGACTAATTAATTGAATGAACCAATTAGTTGATGAATTCCACGGCATTACAATTGGCCAATGCCAATGAAATTTTTTGGCATTACAATTGATCAACGCCAATGAAATTTTTTTCAATTGACATTGTTTAATGCCTAAATGCCCAATTATAATTGATGAAAAAAGCCTTTGTTTTCATGTTTTGATAAAAGAACAAATTAAGGAAAAAAATTCAAAATTCGCATACTTCTTATCTTATATTCGCTATTTCGTCAAGTTTACATTACTCTCAGAATATTTTTACAGTAACTACATGTAGGTTATTTGTGTAGTCAACGGTAATAGTTATTTTTAACCGTAACTGTAGTCGTTTTTCAATGCATAAATGTAAAATAACTACTTTTGATAGTTGTTTGAAAAATTAACTAACTAAAAATGTTGAAATCTAGTGCCAGTTATTTTGTTTTTTCAGCAAATTACTGTAAAAACTGATTACATAGCGGTATATTTACATAATTGTTGTTAGTTTACTACTTTTTCATAGTTGTAAAATCTGCGCAGATTATGCACAATAAAATTGCCCATTGTGAAAGTTTTTTTTGGATCAATTGTTAAATTTAGTCACTTTAAAAAAAAAAATTTTTTAAGTGTAACAGTTCTTTTTTTATTCAAATTTATTATTTAAACAAACAACAAAGCAAAAAACAAACGGATATCCCAAATTTTATTATTTGAATATATTCCGCGCTTGTTTTTTCCTTATTTTGAGAAGTTTTCAGCAGTTTTTGAGTTTTAAAATCTAGGCTCAGCTGATACTAAACTGATGTTAAATAGTTGCTCAGGTAATACTAGGTCCATTCGATTACTGGATAATTTGTACAAATTTGTACAAATTTTTACTGGGTGGCGTTCGTTAACACAAATACTCAGTAAACAGAAAGAAAATAGAGAGAATAAAGTGACAGTTCTATGATGAGAGTTTCTAAGTCTTCTTCTTTTTCTTGCAAATTTTTACTGGATAAATTTTTGCCAGTAAGAATTTGCAAGCAGTAAAAAACTTATGATTCGAAAACACATGTTCGTTTATTGAAAACAAAAAAAAAAAATTTTTACAATTATGTATGTTATTTTATGGAAATTCAAAGCAATGAAACTTTCAAAATAAATTATGGGAAATATAAGAAAACCTTCTAAAAAGTTTCTGCTTAAGATTTAACATCAGAAATTTACTTCTTCCCTAGCGACCAGTTAAGATTTATTTGTATATTTGGTATTGCAATCAGCTGTGTCTACAAACTTGCAAATTGTTGCAAATTTTCTGTTCGCGTACATGTTTGGGAAAATTTTATTTTGAGAGTAAATCTTATCTTACTCTCTGTAAGTTTGTACTGAGTAATTCTTACTGGACTTGACTGAGAAAAGTAATCGAATGGACCTACTAAATTTCAACTCCCTCTACAATGCTTTTTTCTTCAATTATAATTGTTTGCGTTGAGCCATTGTTGTCCATTTCATTACCATTGGTTTCATCAATGCCAATTGAAAACAATTTAATTGGCATAGAATGGTATTGAAATTTTTTAGCATCGGCATTGAGATCAAGTAATGTCAATTAAATTTCAATGCCAATGAAAAATTCCCAAGTATGGTGCACAATGACAATTTTCAGCCAAATTCAAACAATAAAAGTTTTCATAAAAATAATAAAATTAAAAAAAAACAAATATAACAATTTAATATATAAATACATACTTATATTGAATGGAAATAATTTATATTTGTTTTCGTTCGATTTATTTTCTTATGAATTAATTCCATTGCTATAGTTCTTTTTATTAAATCAAATGAATTAATTCACTGGTAAACGCGTTCAATTTTATCAATCGAATTGAAAAAAGTGAATCAATTCACTACAGAATTCGTTCAATTTCATTTTCGTTCACTGAATTGAAAAACAAAAATTTACGTTCAATGAATTCAAAAGCTGTTTTCTGCTGTTTGTGTTTTGAAAATATTTTGGAAATAATTTAGCCGTTATTGGTTGCTCGGCATGAGATGAAACTTGACATGCCCATATCAAGCCTCTTTTGCCTCTAGATAAAAAGTCTCTTTAAAGGCACATCTACACGGGAGAGAAAATTTCTAGAGATAGAGCAAAAAACACCTCTAAATAGCTTAAACCATTCACAATAAGGCTAATTAGAGGTGTTATTTGCTCTATGTCTAGCAGTTTTCTCTCTCGTTTAGATGTGCCTTAAGAAAATTTATAGTATTTATATTTTTTTGAAAGCATACTTCTTTTAGATGGGCCTAATGGAAAAACTATTCTCCAAGGTTGGTTACCGTTATCGTTATAATACCGTTATCGCTAAAATACCGTTTCAAATTGAATACCGTTACCGTTACCGATACCTCTAAAAAAAATTCCAAATACCGTTATCGTTACCGATACCGTTATTTTTATGGGTAGTTACCGGTATTTTACCGGTATTTATTATTTTATATAAAAATTACATTTTTTTATTTCTTATTTTATAATCTTGAGTGTTTTTTTACAAAAAAAAATTATACATAATAATATTACTTATTAAAACTACCAGTATTGAATTTATAGCTTAAAATCTGTATTTTCAGTACTTAAAATTAAAAATATGCCATGTTTTTACTTGTTTCTATATGTTTTTAACATCATTTTTAATATCGGTACGTACCGGTATTGCTGTTTCGGTAAATATCTTAAATACCGTTACCTTCACCGTTACCTAAACAAACGAAATCCGATACCGTTACCGTTCAGAGAAACAAGCCGACCAAAATAATCGGCGGCGGCGGCGCAAGCAAAAAATCGGCGGCGGCGGCGGCGATTGAGGTTGAGCCGGATAAAAATCGGCGGCGGCGGCGCAACAAAATAATCGGCGGCGGCGGCGGCTTGATCGGCTGAAAACAACATTTGTAATGTGATTTGAACACGTTTATGTTTTTTTACGAAAGATAGATATTTTACTATCTCTCTATATATGCCTTTACGTTTTTTGCCATTACTCTTACCTGACCATCTCTCAAAGATTTGTACGAATAATCTTCAAGGTTTACTATTTTTGAAAAGTTATTCATCATCGCTCTTATATCTGAAACATTTGGAATAATTATTGGAGGCGGTTTTTCTTCAGAAAACTCTTTGTTAGCATTATCGTTAATATAATTATCAACATCATTATTGTCTACATCAAGTGCAGCAAACATGTTGTTGCTAGTAGGTACTTGGTATATCATCATTAGGGCAAGGAACTTCATGCACTTAAAAATTAAAAATATGCGCCTAAAATATGCGGTTCAAAAAGAAAAATATGCACTAACAATATAAGAAATATGCACTAAAAACTACAATTTTTGCAAAAATAATGCACTTTAAAACTTAAAAATATATTTAAGTTAGTTATTTTGCAAACAGACACAGAACTCGAAGATTTCCCATAGGTCAATAAAGTTTTAAAAATGTTTATTTTGATTGAATCAAAATATGAAAACGTATCAATTTTTTATATTTTTTTACACAATAAAAAATGCTACTAAAAATGAAAAATATGCATTAAAAAGCCACCAAATATGCATTTAAAGTCGAAATGTGCAAAAACATGCATTTATGTCAAAATATGCAAAAAATATGCAACTACAAATCGATGCCAGTTTGTTATAAATTTGATGTGTGGTATAAATGTTTAGTCCATATTAGTTTTGGACTGTCGAGGAATAACATGCATTTGTATGGAATTCCTTGCCCTAATCATCATTGTTGGTAGTTTTTTTTATTTTGATTGCATGCTTAACTAATCCTGGTGATCGATTTTGTCGTCGTTTCGTTGTTTTGTTTTCAGCGACTGTCTACCAGACAATATCGCTTTCTTCAGTAGACTCGCTGCTACTATCCATTCTGCTGTAACAGCAGAGGATTAGTATTGCAGAATATTTAATCCCTTTGTTTACTACTTAATAATAATTACGAGGGCGACCGCAAAAGTAACTGGCCTGGCACATTTTCTGTTTTACTAGCAACTTTTTTTTTTTTTTTTTAACCAATCTTTTATAAGCCATCTGTCAAAATTTCCGAAATATTTAACGATTATTTTCTTTGTTACAGGTGATTGAAGTAAACAAGTTTTGTAATTTTTGAAAAATGGAAAATAAAGAGTTTCGTGCGGTAATTAAACACTTTTATATGAAAGGTTATACGCCACAATTAATCAAAGATGAATTGGATTCTGTTCATGGTGATAATGCACCATCATACTCCACCGTGAAATACTGGGTTCAACAATTTAAAATGGGTCGTTCAAGTACGGAAGATGAACAACGCTCTGGAAGAACGAAAACTGCTACTACTATTGAAAACATTAGAAAAATATTTAATGAAGTGACTAAAGATAGACGAATAAAGCTCAGAGAACTTGCTGATATTGTTAAAATACACGAAAAACAAGTTTGGAGTATTTTACATGATGAACTCCACATGAAAAAGCTATCTGCAAGATGGGTGCCGCGTTTGTTGACTTTGCCCCAAAAAATCGCATTTTTAACTCAACAAAAACTGGCCGAATTACGATTTGAAATTGCTCCGCATCCACCATATAGTCCAGATTTAGCTCCTTCTGATTATTTGTTGTTTCCAAATTTAAAAAAATTTCTCGGTGGCAAAAAATGTTCGTCCAATAGCGAGGTTATTGCTGAAACTGAGGCATATTTTGAAGGTCTTGAAAAATCTTATTTTTCGGATGGAATTAAAAAACTTTAAAAACGTTTGATGAAGTGTATTGAGTTGGAAGGAGATTATGTTGAAAAATAAATAATAATAATTCCAAAAAAACGGTTCTTTTTATGTTAGGCCAGTTACTTTTGCGGTCGCCCTCGTAATAATAATTTCAATATACAATGCATTAAAAAAAGTTTTTTCTTAAAACAATAAAAAATGTTTTTGCTTTTAATTTTAAATAGAATTATAGAAAAGAAATCACAATTAACGTCTGCACTTTATCACGGTCAGAAAATCACTCGCAAAAAAATATATATATATATATAAAATCAATTATACACTCTAAAAATTGCGTAGTTGATGAACACTATTTTTTCAATTATGTCATAGGTGAAATAACCCTCACTATGTCATAGTGGGTACAAAGTAGTGAACACTAACTAGGTTTATTTTAAATAAACAAATCAACTATGGAGAATGTTATTAGCAACGATTTTATAGTTGAAGTGGAATTAATTTTAAAAATAGTTGACTTATAGAATTTTCAGACAATTAAAGCATACTGGGAATCAATATTTTTTTATTTATTCTTTTTAATTTTAACAAATTAAGGAATAAATAAAGACCATAGAAAAAAATACATATTGATTGATTTAAGAAATTAAACTTGTTTGAAGACTTTTGAATGGAGGCTTTGTTAGAAAGTTTGGGCAGGATTCCCAATCAATAATGTAAATGATGAAATTATGTGATCAATTCGAACATTGGTTTGAGCATTTTATCCGTAAGTGTCCTTTTCTAAATATTATAGAATTTTACAATATCTTTTATCTTTACTTTTTCAGTTATTTGTTACAAAATGTTTAATTTATCCAAAATATTCAACTGGACAATTTTTAAAAATGTATTTTAGAATTGAAAAAATATATATGGGTGATATCAAAAAATGTGATAAAAACCATGTAACCAGCTAATTTCAAATGCATGGATTACATTTGAGTTATATATTTCGATATATATCAGCGCATTGTCACCTGTTTTACAAAATTTATAACAATCTGACCAATTTTTGGTTAGTACATAAAATTTGTAACCAATTATAGGCCAAATGTAAACTCCGTAACCGGTAACTCATAAGGTGTTTAACTTTAATAGCTTATATTTTAATAACCAATGAAGCTAAACACTAACTGTAAGAATTTATATGAATAGGAGAAGTAACGCTTTTAACAAAAATGAATACATTTTACAAACTTTTTCGTATATCTATGCTAACATGACTTCAACTCTGTAACGATTTTTCGTCATAATTTTTGATAAAAATGCATACACGAAATAAATATATTAAGTTTTAAATGCAAAGTTAAGCAGTTAAAATTTTTTATTAATTGATTTTTTACACATCTGCAAAGAGTTGCAATCTGAATTATTATATTAACCCATTAAGAACTTTTTTTTTAATTTTTTTCACAGTATAAATTTACATAAGCTTTTATAGCTTAAAAAAATTATATTTATAAAAATTAAATATTTAGAAGATTTTAACTTTTTTTCTTTTCATATAAAAAAATTGTTTTTAGCTCTGGTTGTTCAAGTTTAATGAATTAGTAAATTCTTTTTAAAAAATATATTTATTTTTAAATTTTTTATATTTGAAAATTGATACTTCCAGCCGAAATGAGCCGAAAAAAATCGGCGGCGGCGGCTGAGGCAAAAATGACCGGCGGCGGCGGCTTAAACGGCTCACGGCGGCTGGCTTGTTTCTCTGTTACCGTTACCCTTACCGTTATTCGTTTCGGTAACCAACCTTGCTATTCTCCACTTGTAAATTTGTAAAACGTCTTAACTGTGAGAAATATTTGTACCCGATCAGAGAGTTGTTCTTAAAGTCAATTTTCATCATTCATTCTTGTTTGGGTTTTACTTGAAAATACTGTTGAACTTCATATAAACAATTTTTTACGATAGTAAATTTTTCGTGAAAGTTGTGTACAATTTGTTTTCAAGCAAATTAATATATAAGACTATTAGTTTTCTAGTGAAAAATTTGAGTTTTGTGTTTATTGTGGTGTCTTTATCATAAAATAAAAAAAATATTTCACATTTACAATTTAAATTACGTCTTGAGACCTTTAAATATCTAGTGACATTTTTTGACGTGAAAAACACTACTATGCTTATAAAGACACACCTAAACGAGAAATAAAATTGCTAGAGATAGAGCAAAAAACAACCCTAAATAGCTTAAATCATTCACAATAGAGCTAATAAGAGGTGTATTTTGCTCTATCTCTAGCAGTTTTCTCTCGCGTGTAAATGTGCCTTAATTCAAATAAAATATCAAAAAAAAATTATATTAGGGGTTTTCGTATAAACTCGTATTCTACCCATAAACGGTGTAAACCTGGTATGTTTATGAGTTTAATGTCAAAGTCCATACATAAAAAATATGGTTTGTATTTATACAAGTTTTGCAAAGCATTTACGAGTTTATATTAAAACCCCTATTATCAATAATTACCATTATTTTACTCATTTGATAAGTTCCCTTAAGTTGGTTAATTTTTAGTATGATGGCAACTAGCTGCTTTGTAATAGTTGGCAACGAACGATAAACTGCCACAGATGTAGGAAGAAAAGAAATAAACAATAAAACAAAGATGATAAAAGAAAACAGATGTAATAAAAATAGATCACTCTTTTAAGTTAAAAAAGCTGCTGCAAAGACCGATTATAAAAAATCGTGTTTCTCGTTAATATAAAATGAGTTAAAATTAAAAAAGTAATAAAAAATTCACTTTGTAAATCAGTGTAATAAAAAACGCCAACATGAGCTCCATATTGGATATGAGAACAACTAATCCCACCGTATGGGAGGAGCTGAGCAATTTGTTTTTACCACTGAAGTATATTATAACCAGTGATAGATTTGATGCTTTTGTGGAAAATATAAATTTTAATTACCTGGTCAATGCTATGTTTTGGATTTTTCTACTCTTCAGTTTGGGTTTCGTGGGATTCCAAAAACTTTTTCAGGTAAAGTAGAAAAAATTCAATGATAGAAATATTAGATGCAGTGGTGTCGTGTTAGGTGTGACGAAAATAGATTCAGGGCAACAAGGTGATTCTGTAGAAAGTAAAACCAAAAAAAGTCATGGGAACAAAAATTAAACGCAAATGAATTTAATTATATTATAAATAATGGGACTTTCCTTGATTCACACAATTATACAATAACAAACCAGAGAATTAAGCCGATCGGCTAATAGCCGCGGTTAAGCCGTTGCCGACCGACTTGTGTGGCTAATATCGGATATTAAATATTAGCCGATTATATCAGCTAAGCCGTAAAAAATTTAATTTTTTACGGTGGGTCTCATACTGTAGGTTTAACTTTAACTTAACTAAAAATAAAATGTCAAAAAAATGTACACAAAACAACAAATTTTTGGGTTAACTATTATCCTAAGTTTAAACCTGCAGTATGAGACCCACTGTTAGTGTATTTTTTTTTAAACAAAATTAATTTTAGTAAAAAAATAAAAATTTGATTTTGTAAGATTCGGCTATATCCGGTTATAAATTCTTAACACTGTGGCAACGTAAAAAATTCTATAGCGTTTGCAAAAACGTCCCGTTGCATTTCAACAACTTTTTAAACGCCAACAGTAGTTGCCTTCATCCTGCTGTTAATAGTTTTTCATACATGAAAATAGCGGACAGTAAGTTGAATTTGCTAAGAATAAGCTAAGAATGCTTTTTAACAAATTTCCAATACAGTTTGTCAATCAGATTGCAAAAAACTGTAACCTCAGAATATAAATTCTCCACACGCAGAAAAAAAAACAGGTGGAACTTTATCTAACTGCTATGTAATTATACAACTACATTGGTTAGAAGTAAGTTTTACAATTTTCTAGCAAAATATATGTAATTTTTCGGATATTTTCCGCTACGCATGTATATATTTTGCAAGGATTGTATATATTTTACAATAAAATTTACATATTTTACTAGAACTTTGTAAAACTAACTTGAAAATTATGTAATTGTATAATTACATAGCTCTTAGGTAATATTCCTCCTGTTTCTTTCTGTGTGCATAATTTCCATTTTTCAGAAAATTATTTTTCATAGAGTTAAAAATTTTGCCTACAAATTCATTAACCGTTTGAGATACTGTGAAGCGGTGAAAAAATAATATGCTGATTTAAAAATAATGATAGCAAATGCTTTAGTTAAAATTCATTTACTTTTCGTTTATTCTATTTTTTCCAAATACTTCGTCTTTGACCTTTGGTCGCCGCCGAGTCTATTTTTAATTAGCCGCCGCCACCGAATATTTATTATGCCGTTATTCTTTGCAACAAACTTTTTTTTTGTGCCGAAAGTAATCAAAACAAACAAAAGAAAATAAATATTCCGGTAGTCTATTCACAATTTTTAACATTTTAAAGTAAACAATCACAATAGCTGTTCGATTAGAGTTGCCCACAACCTGAATTTATTTCCGTTAAAGGCCATGGCATTTCAGTAACGAATTTATTTCTTTGATTTTCTTTTAGATTTTCCTGAAAACTTCGAATATCAAATATTATAAACGTAAACAATTTTCTCGATCTATTTGGAATATCGCTTTCTATGCAGCTTGTACTCTTTTCCTTTACTTTTACAATGATTTGGTTATATTACCACAATTGTTGAAAAATCAAGGACGTTATTCCTTATTTTATTCATCAGAAAATTTAATATTTTATCGATCTCAACAATGCGAAAAATTTCAATTTTATTCATTATTTATAATAACATTTTATTTACATGGTGCTATGTTGGATTTTAAGGAAGCTGATTATTTGGAGGCTGCATCGAAAAGTTTATATCTAATGTCTTTGGTGGCCATTGATGTTTATAGGTAAGTATGGTTTATTATTTTGTACTTAGGTTTAAAACAAAAAGTATTTTTAACAAGTTAGGCTGCGTTTACATTAGCAATTCCGATATTTCGATATTCACCATTATTAAACAACAATGAAGAAAAGCTTATAGATGTAAAAAATAACTGATTTTAGTCTTTAAAAAGATCTGTGATATGTAGATATGAACGGAAATAATCAAGTAGTGTTTTTGAAATTATCTTTCTTTTATCACTTGGAAGATAATACGCCCATTTTTGGAAAAAATAATTAAAAAATTGAATTTTTGGCGTAATTGTTATGGTAATATTGCGGCAATATTACCTTTTTATCATCTGGAAGTAAAAGAAAATTTATTTGAAATTTTTTGTCATTTTGTAAAAATATAAAACACAATTTGTACAAAAATAATCAACAGATATGCAGGATACAAACTCGTCCAAAAATCAAGATTTAGTGCGCGGAAAACATGGACTATGATGAAATCAAGATAGCTAATATGTTTGTCAAAGATTATGTATGCAGATATTTTTTTTTCAGGCTTAAATTTAATAATGAAAGAAATCGTTTTTTTTGTACGGGGGAGTTTATTAATTGGCGATATCGCCGATTTATCTTCTTGGGGTTTTGTTTTAGTATTACCTGGAAGTATTCCTTTCGGGTAACAGTGGAATTGAAGAAATAAAAATAAACCTTTTAGATTTTCCTCTTATTACCTAGTGCCTTCAAATGCAATAAAATATGCCATAAAATTTACGAATTACACTCAAAGCAACAACATTATTTTCGTTGTTGTTGTTGCTTTGTGTGTTATTTTCAAATTTCTTTGCACCTTACGTATTATTTAAAACTTTTATCCGAATTGATGATAACAATAAAACAAATATTAGGTCCTCAGTCAAGGTCAGTATGAATTACTCAACACAAACTTATATAGAGAAAGACCAAATTTATTCTTGCAATAAAATGTTCACAAAAAGTACCGAAACAGAAAATTTTTAAAAATTTATAAGTTTTTCGAAAAGAGAATTCTTGATGTTAAATGTTAAGCAAAAACATTTTAATAGATTTTCTTATTTTTTCCATAATGAATTTTACAATATTTATTGCTTTGCATACAACAAAAAAATGTAAAATATTTATTTTTTTACTGGCAGAAAATTATCCAGTAAAAATGTTCAAGGAGAAGAAGAACTCTCATCATCGAACTGTCACATTTTTTTCTATTTTTTCTGTTTGTTTACTGAGTATATGTGTTAGCGAACGCCATCCAGTTAAAATTATCTAGTTGGCGAACGCAACTATTTATTGTGTAGATTTCGGCCTTTTTCTACACACAAAAACTTCTTTACTAAAGTAATTAGGGGCATATATTATGTGAAAATTAGAAACATTTTACCAAGTTTTTAGGTTTTTTCTTGAATAATTAGTACAAAAAAACTTTATTAGTTGAAATGCTCCTAATTACTCGTCAACGATGTTTTGTGAGTAATTTTTCTCGAGCATTTTTGGTTATCGGGCCTGTCTGACGATTCTGCTATTTTTTAGATGTAAATATTTTAAAATATGGTAACACTGTCTGCAAATCATTCACAATAGAGATATTGAGATATTTGTTATTTGCAACTCTGGCATTAGTATATGTATCCGTTTCCCGCCTAATTTTGTTATTTTGCCTGTTTGCAATTTTTTTTTTTGCCATATTAATAAAAGAAATTTTAATACTTATTAAACAAACTTACCTTTTCGCTAACTGCTTTATCATATTACTTTTGAAACAACATTTTTGTTACAACACACATTTGTGTTTGAAACTTTGCTATTATTTTGTAATAACATTAACACTCAACGCACAAATTGCTTACACAATACAGGCCATATTTTGTTGAATTGCTTTTTTATTGAACTTTTAATACACTTTTAATTGCACATATTTCTTTTTTTAACCTTTTAATATGATTTTTTGCATTTTACATTTTTTTAAATTAACTTAACACTTTTGCGCACCAACAACCAACAGCACGAAACAAAACGAACGATTTACAAAAGAACTAGCGACGTGACTTATCATTAACTAATGGCGAATGCGCTGCTAAAGCAAAACACAATAAAATAACACTTGTTTTAATATATATTTACACCATTTAATAAAAATAATAATTTTATTAACTGCATTTTCTGAACCACTAATATTTTAGATTACCGAAAACCGACCGCACTTGAGTTGTAAAAGTATTAAGTATTCTGGTACTGAATACTGAGTACCAGGCTCGCCAGACTTGTGGTTTTGTCCCCAAATTTGGGGATTTTTTGTTGGTCTTGGGGACAAAAATTTTTATTTGGGGACAGCGGCTTTTTGGGGATTTAAAAAATGTTTTGGGAATATTTTAGGGATATTTAAAATCCTTGAGGATTATTAACTTTTTACAGTTTTCAGAATACGTAGTCAAGTTTGTTCGCAAAATTTAAAAAAAAAGTAACAAATTCACCCTTTTATGGATTTTCTATATTAATTTAAAGCTTTTTAACGCCTGAGAGTTTTATATGATTAATGTCCCAGAATCTAGAATATTTTTTTTACAAAAAACCATCATCGATTGTGGATAAAAGTCTTAAGGGCGGATTATGGGATCGTAAACGTAAATGTGATGTAACTGTACCGTGCCGTAGCTAAAAAGTACACTTGAGCAATTCCATTTTATTTCAACGAACATTTTTTCGGTAGTGTCCGATTTTGATAAAACTTGGTGAATGTGTGTATGTATGTTCACAAAACGATTTTTAATTTTTTTGTTTTCGAAAACTGTGGCAACCCTGCAGCTTTGAAATACTGAAAATTGCAGGGTAGGCACTACACTTAAAATTTCATAACTTTTGTTGTGAGCAAGATATTGAAAAAATTCTTTTAAATTAAAAAAAAAAAAAAAATTTTAATTTATTTTTTGAAAAAAATCCATTTTTTAAAATTTTTATATTTTTTGCACAAAATGCCACATATGTGTTCTAAACATCCTAAAAATTTCAGAGTGGAATGCCTCCTACTTTTTGAGATATATTAAAAAATGTAAAAATGTAAACAAAAATATAATTCATTTTTTGGAAAAAAAAAAGTTTTTCTTATAAAAATAGCCACATGTACGTTCTAAATACCTTGAAAATGACGGAATCTTTTCGAGATATGAGAAAAAATATAAAAGTATTTATAAGTATTTTATTATCTTAATAGGTTTTGGAGTTTCAACTGAATTTGAAAAGGTTTTGTCAGCTATTTCTGTTCTTGAAATAGGTACGAATGAATGGCGTTTTTGTGTTCCTTTAATTGCAACAGATTTTTTAAATCTAGTGTTTAGTTTTATTTCCTCTTCTTCATATTCATTTTTTGTGCAGAATGTTACATTGATATTAGGCAAACCCTTAGCGTATTCAAATAAATCTGTAGCATTTACAATTTGATTTTCTATTGGACGCTGAAGACTGGCAAGAGCTGCTGCTCTTTTTAGTGAACCTCCAACTCCATCACAAGGGCCTTTCCCATGTGATGTCGCAAAAAAGTGCCATTCAGCATCACAATCAAAATCGGTTTTATGGTATAGTAAATTTACAAAATTTTTTCGATTTTTATACTGAGCTGCGCAACCGTCAGAAAAATATATTATTTTGTCAATGTTTTCATTAACATGTTCTTTTATAAATTGTACAAATTTCCTTTGAAATAAATGAACAGCGACTGTGTTGTGCTCCAAAATATCGGAAATGACAACAAAGATTATGTGATCTATTTTTCCATCTGCATTTCGGAAATATGTCACAAAGGGGTGTATAGTGGCTTGAGAATTTGTCCAATGATAGCTCTGTATACAATCTTGGATAACAAATGTGTAATTTTCGGCAAAATCACAGATAGTCAAAAATTCTCCAATTTTTAAATTGGATTTTACCTCATCAAGAAAGTTGTTCTGTTCTTTTGCCACAAAACTATGAAAAATTAATTTTATCATTTCTTCAGAAAGTTTGTCCACAAAGTCGTCAGATGGAGATGTTATGGTCAAAAGATTGGATTTGTCTACTTGAACCCATTGTTTGTATGTTATGTTTTCTGTGTTGTTAGTGGAATATGCGTTTTTAAGGGCATCTTTAAGGTAAGTATCCCCTGGACAAAGTGAACAATTTCCCATATAGCATTGTACAGTTGCTGGATTACAAATAGATTGAGCAATCCAATGCTTGTAAGTGGGAAAACCTATAACTTCCTCTTCAGCCAATTCCTTGATTTTCCCCCCAATAAACATAAGTTTGGAATTTTGGTGAATAGCACACATGCAAACTGTATGAGTGCCACTTCCCCCAATCAAAATACATTCTTGTGGTCTCAGCTCTGAAAATTTTGAAAATCCAATTTTTACTGTTGGATAAACTTCTTGAAAGGAATTATGCAATTCTTTCAGATTACAAAGCATCAATCTCTTCTGTGTTTTTTCTTTCTCCCCATTACAACTCTTAACAGACTTATAGTCTTTTTTCCCGGGCATAACGCGACTGTTTTTGTCGTTTCTATAAAAATCTTCAACTATAGATTTTGTCTCTGTCGAGAGGCCGGATCGTCTTTTTGGATGCGAAGAAAAATAATAATCGCCATTTTGAATTAGTTTTTTAGCTTTACGAGCCATATAGTTTGTAGTTGAAAAGGTTTTTTCTATTTTACCAACACTCCAAGAATGTGGCAAAGATGTTAATATTTTAATTTGTCTATCTTTATCATCTTCAGAAGTATTGTAAATCTCTTTTAAGTGGTTTAAAATATCTTCACCATCGCAGGATATATTTTCTAAACTAAAAAGGTTTTTCCTAAATATGGAATTTATATTGCCTAAAATTTCTTCCTGTTTATATTTAGAATAGTTATTTTTAAACTCAATGGGAGATTCATTTAGCGCTTCTAAGCACTTATTCAAATAAAAAAAAGCTGTGTTCTTCTTTTCATTGAAAGCCTCTTCGGTTGTTTCTTCCGAAAGTGAGCCAATATCACTTTCAGACAAAGTTTCATCAGCATTGGCAACTTTTAAAGCTGATGTAGAAGTTCCTGCAACCGTGTCAATTTCAAAATCTTCGAAATTGTTTTCGTTTTTCTTTTTCTTTATCAATGACTTAGCTTGATCTAATAGAGCCATTCTACATGAAGCACAGATATATTGACCATGCAAATATTGTGGAAAACGCTCCCTAAGACTTTGCGAAACTTTACGAACACATTTTATTTTGTTTGTTTTATGCTCGAGTTTTCGGAAAGGATTACAACAAACTTTTCCAAAAGGCATTTTAAGCAAATTAAAAATCTGTGAACAAATGTGTACTGCTTGAAATAAAATAGTTTTTGAAAATTATTATCAGAGAATAAAACTACTACGATGTTGACTTGTCAAAAATCTATAAAAAATTAAAAAGCTACTCAACAACGCAAAGACATTAAAGAAATCTAAATCGTTTTCATCGTTTTGTTTTTGAAATAACGGAACTTCTTAAGCATCAGCAAAAACAATCATTGAAAATTGATGCTTCCAATGAATTGCATACAAGGAAACTTAACTTATTAACTCAGTGGCACGTAGCAACTAGTAAAAGAGAGTATTTCTTATAAACATACCAGTACATTTTTTAATATATCTCAAAAAGTAGGAGGCATTCCACTCTGAAATTTTTAGGATGTTTAGAACACATATGTGGCACTTTGTGCAAAAAATATAAAAATTTTAAAAAATGGGTTTTTTTTCAAAAAATAAATTTTAATTTTTTTTTTTTTTTAAAAATTTTAAAAATTTAAAAAAAAAAAAATAATAATAAATTTCTTAAACCTAAAAACTTCACTAATCCCACGCAAAAAGAATTTTTTCAATATCTTGCTCACAACAAAAGTTATGAAATTTTAAGTGTAGTGCCTACCCTGCAATTTTCAGTATTTCAAAGCTGCAGGGTTGCCACAGTTTTCGAAAACAAAAAAATTAAAAATCGTTTTGTGAACATACATACACTACTACACACATTCACCAAGTTTTATCAAAATCGGACACTACCGAAAAAATGTTCGTTGAAATAAAATGGAATTGCTCACTTATAGATTATCGTAAACGACTAAAATCATTCAGCTGTTTCGATGCCGGATAGAAAATTCTGATTTCAACAGAATGATCCGGCAAGTTCGTTTACATTTACGTGTTAGTAACCATTCGTATACATTTCTTCTTGTGGTATCGGAACAGCTGATTCGTTACAGATACGTTTACGGTTGGGTAACTCAGCCTTTATTGTATTAAACAGACAATTCTGAAAATTTTTTAAAAAATGCCTTAAATTCTTGAAAATTCCAAAATAAAATATGTTTAGGGTTCGATTGGTTTGTTTAAACAATTTAATAAAAATTTAACCTTTTCTTCGTAAAAGTCCCTAAATTCTGAGAATTTTTCTAGACATTTATACAAAAGCAATCCAAGAATTTTTAAAAACAGTTATTGTTAGTGCTATTTGTTAAATTAAATTGTAATTTTGATGCGAATAATGCTCCTTTTAAGCAAATTAAATAAGCTCGACTACTTTTTTCAACATTTTTTCTAGTTGGGGATATTTTTAGATTTGTTTGGGGACAACGAAAAAAAGTATCTGGCAAGTCTGCTGAGTACTCAATGCTGAAATTATTAACCACAACTGGGATATTAATCTGAACTGGGTCGACAACGACAACGAGAATTGCTTTTTCATATATTTTGTATGGGAAGCAAAATGTCGTGCGGCGATTTGTCGTCGTAATAGAATCTATTCTATTTTCATGACGACACACAACACAAATTCAAAATATTTGTCAAATTATTGCCACATTTTTAAATAATTAAACTGCAAAGATTCGTACTTTGTTTACAAAAAATTTATTTTTTTGACAGAAGAAATATAATTGAAAATAAAAATACATAAGTTACCGTAAAAAATTAAATTAAATGCAATAAAATGTAAAACAATAAGAATTAATGCAAAACCAATTGAATTTGTAAGAATTATGGCGACACAAATGTAACCATATTCTTGTTTTACTTTTCTTTTTTTTTTCTAAACGTCAAAGAATGTCAACGGTTGATTGTTGCTGAATTTAAATTAATCGCGATGACTTTTGCTGCCGTCGGTCGACAATCGAACCAGTTGTGATTAATATCTGACTAGTTTTTTGACTACTCAGTACTAAAACGATACTACAGCCCCGTTTAGATTATCACACAAGTGTGTTATACATGTCAGAAATGTGTTGTATAAAGAAAATGTATAATAGTGTGAACACAGTTCGTTACACACATGTCAAAATGGGTGCACATATTTTAAAAAGCGGTCACACTTTTTTGATAAGATTTATTTTTTGAAATATTTCATAAATTTACCACTTGTCTCAACACATGTGTTGTGTTATTCACAAATAAATCTAAACAAAGATTAAAAACAACTATTAGTGAAAAAAGTAATAATAGAAGAAAAACTAACTGTTTTAATTTATTTGTTGTGTGTATCGATAACAGTCTGAACACTGAAAATATTTTCTTTTATACTTTTTTGACAACCAGACAATTTTAGCATACTTTTTGTCATACTTGTGTGAAGAAAAGTATACGCACTTGTGTAATAATGTGAACGGGTCTTACTCAATACTTTTAAAGATGCGATTTTTCATAGAAATACGTTTTTGTTAGTGTGGAAATACAACTCTGAAAATAGTAGGTACTCTAAAAATACAACTCTGGAAATACAACTAAATATATTTTTGAAGAACAAGTTTTGTAATGAATTTTCGGGAAAAATGATTGCTAAGCTGCACTTTCGTGTAAGGGCGTAGGGAAAACAAAATTCATGACCACCTCCGAAATAAAAAAAACCAAAACTAATAATTAGTGGCGGCGTGCCCCACAGGCCACTGGGTCCAAAAACCGGAAGGCGTATTTACATGCAAGTGTGGATACTCAAATGAAAGGAAATTTCCTCACGACTTCAGAAGTGACGTTTTTTCACATCCATAGAATGAGCTAGAGCCATTAAAAAAAAAAAAAACACTAAAATTACTTTATTTCATGCAATTTTTGCACCTAAATGAACTTAACAGTTCCAGTAGCAACTAAAATCACTTTATTTCATGTAATTTTTGTATTTTATTATTTTCTTTTAGATATGAAAACTACTTTGTTGGTGTGAATTTAATACTGGCAATCTACAATATAATCTCGGAAATATTGGGCCTATTTGCATTGCAAAATTCCAAAAGGAATTTACTTGTATATCAAATATTTTTGGGATTACGTATAGCATCATGGTAGGAACGCATAATACGAATCTTTAACCTAATATATTTAACATTTATTTCCCTTAACTATTCCCTAGGTCACATGTCTTCATAAGCCTTTTGCCCTTTAAATATTTGGTCCCAACTTTATTTGCAAAAAATTTTAAATTATTCTTAAATGTTGTCATATGGCTGTGGTATGGCATAAGCATATGGAATTCCCCAGTCTTACAATATTTCTATCATCAAATCTATCATAATTCACCGGTGGATTGTTCGGGGGAGGGATCAGCAGCTAAGTGTATACTGTTGAAAGATTCCAGTGAGCATCGGCACTTCAAGGCTTTAAAAAAAGCCTATTTAGAAATTAAATTGTCACAGGAAAAAATGAATTCAAGTAATTTCTGCGCCACGGGAACGGAAAGTTCATCTGCTAAAGCTTTTCAAGCTATTAAATGTAATTTGTAAATTGTACAAATAATTAAATATTTTCTAACAATCTTTATTATTTTTCTTTTCAGGCATTATGACCTTAAAGCGCAAATTGAAACGTATTCGTGAAGGTCGTGGTAGTGAAGCTGAAGATGATAATGACGAGGTTCTCTCTAATGAAAGCTAAATTGATTTTTGTAATAGTTTAGCAAAATCAATATTTAATTTTTAATCATCACAAACTTATATGACAATTTTAACTAGTAAATTTTTTAAGTTTATTTTATATTCTTATACTTATATTAATCACTTTAAAGACCTTAGTGTTTATGCATAATAATTTGAAAACCTTATAACATGTTTATAAAAAGAATTTTGTATGAAAAATTAGTTTTATAAGTCACTTATAAATTTTAAAAGTGATTATGCATAAAACTCCTTATTTATAACGAAAAAATAACAATTGCCTAATAGGCGCCTAACTTAACTTTATTGGATAAAGGTAACTTGCTTTGCAGTGGTCTTTAGTTTTTCGTTATGAGGTGGTTGCTTTTTAATACAATTGTTTAAAAATAGGAAAAAATCTTACTTCGTAAGCTAAAAGTGCGTTTGTTTCGTATGTGATCTTATATATTTTTAAAACACAATTGAAAACGTTGCACTTAAATGTATATCCTGATATTAATTATAAAATAATCTACATATAATAAAATAAATTCGAATTTTTGTTTGACTTCCAATGTGATGTTTTTTTAAACTATTAACTGTTAAGCACAGCAAGTTGTCTTTGGAATTATAAACTAGTATGCTTTGTAAATTTATAAACTAATATGCTTATTCGCATAAAATCATAGTTGGCAAATACTAAATATGAAGAACGACTTAAAACCCTTTCAAATGACTGTCTTAAAAATACTACTAACGAAATAACTTAACCCCTTGACGACCAAACTTGAACCGCTGGTGATTTTTAACGAAACTTTCTGAAGACATGGACTTTTGGCTGAGAATTATTACATATTTTTCTCTAAAGTATGGCCAATCCAAAAGAATTCAGTGTGTATTTCAAGTTGAATTCTTAAAATTGAAAAAACTAAAAATAAAAAACTAAAAAATAATTTTAAAATATTTCTTGCACGAAGAAGCCCAGATGTTTTTTGTATAAATTTGAGTAAATTGCTATTATTCGCTGTTATATCATTGGCTGGCTTCGACTAGTTCAATTGAACTATTCACTAATTTGAACCAAAGACCTGGTTTACAACTAATAGCTCTTTTAGTTCATTTATTAATTTCATTCATTCAGAAAAATATATCAAAATATTGCAAAAATTAGTGTAAAAGTTGCCAAAATTTCTCTGTAAAATTACCTAGAAATTTTTGAAGGCGCTTATTTAAATATGTAAAGAGATAAATATGTAAATAAATCGAAGCGTTTGTTTAATATTAAAATCTTTTCCAGTGTTAATAAACTATGTATTCCTTTTTGTAAATAAAAATGCTTAATTGAGAAGGACAATTTTATTAAAATTTTTAATTTCAAGAGGGTTTGAACTAGAAGCCCTAACTAGATCTTTACAACAAATTGAACTGGAACTAGAAAGAGCGCTCACCAAAAAGAATTGTAATGGACAAGTCTATTGACGTTTGTTTTTTGGTCTTGAAATATGGCTTTTCGCGTTCGCGTACTTTTGTAAATTTTCATCACTTTGTGAGAGTATTTTTTGTTAACTCTCATTTTATCGAACTGTACCCAAAAAGTACTCAAACACTAGAGTTGTGAAATTTCGATACTTTTTGAGTACTCAATACTACTCAATACTTTTTAATTGAGTACTCGATACTACTCAATACTTTTAACGGTTTTTTTGAATTTAAAAATAAAAATGTTACGATTAATATTTTTCTTTATTATTATAAAGAAAAATAACAATTCACATACACGTGTTAAATAACTATTGTTACTTACATTTTAATAAATTTAAAACATTTTAAATAAATTAATTAAATAATTTTTCCCAAAAATTCATTACAAATTTCTTTGCTTCACAAATAGAGTTGTATTTCCAGAGTTGTATTTTTAAAGTAGTATTTTTAGAGTTGTATTTTCCTACGAAAAATACTTATTTCTACGGAAAATTGCATCTTTAAAAGTATTGAGTAGTACCGTTTTAGTATTGAGTACTCAAAAAAACAGGCGGTATTGAGTACTCAGTACCGGAATACTCAATACTTTTACAACTCTATCAAACACAGCTATTGAGAGCTAATGATGTTGTTTACACCAGAGAGTCTGTGTTGCCAGGTTAATTGGGCACAAAATCGTCAAATATTTTTTAACAAATCGTCAGAAAATTAAAAAATCACCCTGTTTTCTAAGAAAAATTCTACAGAAATAACGCAACACTTCACCGAAGTGTTTTTGAAAATAATCCTTTAATAGGTCCGTTCGATTACTTTTCTCAGTCAAGTCCAGTAAGAATTACTCAGTACAAACTTACAGAGAGTAAGATAAGATTTACTCTCAAAATAAAATTTTTCCAAACATGTACGCGAACAGAAAATTTGCAACAATTAGCAAGTTTGTAGACACAGCTGATTGCAACACCAAATATACAAATAAATCTTAACTGGTCGCTATGGAAGAAGTAAATTTTTGATGTTAAACCTTAAGCAGACAATTTTTAGAAGGTTTTCTCATTTTTTCCATAATTTGTTTTGAAAGTTTTACTGCTTTGCGTTTCCATAAAATAACATAATTGGAAAATATTTGTTTTTTATTTACAATAAACAAACATATGTTTTCGAAACATATGTTTTTTTCTGCAAAAATTTGTCCAGTAAAAATTTGCAAGAAAAAGAACAAGACTTAGAAACTCTCAACATAGAACTGTCACTTTATTCTCTCTTTTTTTCTTTCTGTTTACTGAGTATTTGTGTTAACGAACGCCATCCAGTAAAAATTTGTACAAATTTGTACAAATTACCCAGTAATCGAATGGACCTAATACCTACTAGTATCTCCAAATTTCAAACAATTCTTTTTTTGTTCGAAAGAATAACTTTACTTTTAAAAACATTTTTCGTATCGAAAAAATTCTGGATTTTAAAGTACGTATAGAGATATTCCACAGGTAGGTACCTACTAAAGAATTTGCAAAAAAAAAGAATCCGATATGAGATATACATCCCTTCGAAAAACACGTTACATTCATTAGAGGCTTAGGGAAAACTCTTTTAAATAAAAAGAGTTATCAGATTCTGTGTTAGTTTTCCTACAAAAAACTTTCAGATTCTAAAATGACTACCTCAAATAAAAATTTTATTATAAATATTTATGAGTTACTTAAATAAATTTTCAGATTTATTGATTTAGATAATGGAAAAATAACGTATTTGAGAATAATTGTTGCTATATTTCCTATTGAAAAAACGTCATTTTGAAGAGGAAAATCTTCAAATCGTCATTTGGCTATTTTCGATAGTAAAAATCGTCAAAATGACGATAAATCGTCGAAACTGCCATCATTGCAGAGAGTACCAGTGATGGGACTTAAAGAGATTTTTTAAAAAAAATTAAAAAAAAAAATTAAAATTGTATATTTGAAAACAGTGTTTAAAAATGCTGACCTAATTTAAAACGAGTTAGCAAAACACAATATAAAAAATACATTTTATTTGAATTTCTTTGAACTAATAGAATAAAAAAATGTTTCTGTAATTGATTATTTCAATAAATTCTAAAATTTGGACCCGAATTTCATGATTAAATGGTCTGCGACATATCGGTTGCCGGGGGAAATTGTAAAAACTTGGCTGTTTTTTAATCGATTTAAGTTTTTGTTGTTTTTTTACAAAGACAATTCATTTCGAATACGATTCTTTAATGTTTTTAATTCGAATTAGTTTAAAAATATCAATGTTTTTGTGAAAATATACAAAATGTCATATTTCCCCATTGTTTTTGTTAGATTCGATAAGTACTTTGAAAAACCGCACACCAAAAGGAGTTGGCATTTTATGTGTTGCACTGTGTAATCCGTGTTCGAAATATCAGAGCAGATGCGGGACGTCTTCCCAATACCCGATTGTCTTAATTTTTTGGGGAATGTAGTTTTACACCCAAATAAGTATTTCCAGGGAATAGCCCGGTTAATAATTGAAAAAAACATTTTGGAGACCCTACTGTACATTAGACCGTACCGTAGGGGTCGGATACATCGATGTTTTTCTCTCGAGGAGGCCAGTGTTTTGTTCTAAGGGCGTTTGACCTCAAGTATCCTGTTTTAGTAGTTACCCACCAGATCTCAGTTGCTACTAAACTAATGTACACCCTAATGTCAGAAAATGAAAGATTGCAAAAAATCATTAAACTTTTGCTAAGGAAGTTTTTCGATAAACCCAGTAGAATTTTTTTTTAAATATTGGTTGCCGAACGTAGGGGTCGCCTTTTTAAATTTTTTTCATTGGATCTTTCTTTTATAGCAAAACACTGGTCTCCTCGAGGCAAAAAATCAATATATCACACTTTAAAATCCCCCGTGTAAAAAAGATCAGATCTGACCAGATCTCAGTAGATCTTACCAGATCTAATTATATCTCATAATTGGGGACAAATTTGAGATCTAATTAGATCTGATCAGATCTAGCCATATCTGACGGAATTGTCCAGATCACTTTAGATTTGAACAGATTTGGCACTAGATCTGATCAGATCTTGCCATAAGGTATTATCACATATGCCATATCTGATCATATTTGATGAGATCTGGTACAGGATCTAATTAGATTCAATCATATCTATTTAGATCCAAAAACATCTGATCAGATCTAAACTTTTTTACACGGGCCGACTTTAAATGCCGAAGCAAAAAAAAAAATTTTTTTTTGAAATTGCCTTGCAAAAATACTTCATATAGGAGGGTGTACGGCGAACTTTTTTTTTGAGGTGCGATCTACTGTATATACTTTTTATATAGTACTACATTTGAAATTTTAGTAAAAATAATCATCAGGCATAAATATATATTAGATTTATTAAATTTAACAAGAAATTTGTTAAGATCAACAAATTTTATTTTAAGCCAAAACAAAATTATTCTGTTGTATGTCTGTTGGCATACATTTTTTTTGAATATACTTCTCTTTCGAGAGTATTTGAATTAGTTAACTGTTTATGTGATTATGTTGTGGTCTATTTTCCACTACTTTTTCATGAGTTTTTCTTTAAATTGTTAAGCAGTATAAAAAAATTATTTGAAATTTTTTAAATTAAAGCCAAAGAGCTGTTAAAAGTCTTTAAACATTTCTGAAAAAATACAGCGTAATAGCTTTAATGAGCAAATAATAGCAATAGGTATTATGGTTGCAGTCTGCAGAAAAACCTGAGACTGATACAGATGACTTGTAGTACTGTGTGATTACTAATACTGCTGAACGATGTGCTCTTTGTTTTGTTTTTAAATACAAATTTTACTACAATTTTCATTAATGGAATTCACAGATCGTGCTATTTTAAGTAGTAAATTAGTATTTATCGTAAACTTGACAACAACAAAGAAAAAAAAAGAATATTTAAAATTTTGTTATTTAAACACATGTAGCGCTTTTTTTCTCTTATTTTCTGCAGTTTTCTGAGTTTTAAATATAGGCTCAGCTTATACTGAACTGATACTAAAAATCAGCTCAGATAATATTAAATTTTAGCACCCACTACCGGTCAGTAGTATAATTTCTGATGTCTCATCTCTATCATTAAAAGTCTCTGAGTATATTTGCTTATTTTTATTTGTCATCCTTAAAAAAAAAAATAATAAGAAATTTAACAACAAGAATTGTATCACTATTTCATCCCAATAAAACGGATTTTTATTTTGACAATAGGCTTTACTTATATCTTTTTATTAGCCCTACAATTGGTGCTGAGGTTGATTTTTTAGCAATTTTTCGTTTTCAAGATAATTGTAAAAAAACAAGGCAAAAACAGAAGTGGTTTTCGCGGCTAACAATTAAAATGCCGATTTCAGCGAAACCTGAAGCAATATTTCAATGTGACTAATTTTACACTGTTGTGCATTGATGTCCTTTAAAAATGGTTGTAATTTTACCCAAAAACGATTCATATTATTTTGTAATTTAATTTTATTCACTGTCGCACGTGACATGTCGCACGGGACATTTTTTTCCATCATGAGATTTATGTTGTTTCTGTTGCTCTTTTTACGAAATTATATATAAACAAGCTTAGTAAAAATGTTTTTAAATCGACAGAAGTATTCAAGGTATTATTATTTTAATTAGGGTTTTTCTTTTCCCGGACTTTTTAATTTCCCGGGACAGCGGGAATTTTTTCTGAATTTCCCGGGATCCCGGGATTTCCCGCTCGTTAGAAAATAAATAAATCCGACATATGCTGTACTTGAAAAATTCGATTTCTATTAAAACACAGTCCGACAAAGTTCATCTTTTGGTTGTACCCATGATAAAATCTATTTAAAATATTCTAAAAGTAGGGCTAAATACAAAATATGCATGACTTCCACTTTTCTATATCAATTCTTTTAACAATTTAAATCGCGAATTACTATTTAGGTAACAAATTTATATGAAAGGCCGTCTTAATTTTAAAATGAAATATATTAACTAAATATTAATTCGCGGTTGGAACGGTTAAACGAATTGATATAGAAAAATTGAAAGACACGGGTATTTTAATTTCTTCCCTTCTTTCAGGATATATTGGAATTGTTAATGGGATCAAACTTGTGTCGGACCAGTTTTATAGTCAGAACTAAGATACATTTTTTGCTTAAGTATTTCTTAAATATGGAATCCAAAAATTTGTATTTCTAAAGATTTTGTTTCTATGCAGACTTTAAGAAGTATTCGTATAGAAGTATTTTGTAAAAAAGTTTAAAAGTGAGTATTCTTCATACAAATTATTAGGCGAATTCTCTTAAAGATTTAAATAAAAATCGACACTAGAATATTATTAAATAATATTTTATTCATCTTAACACACTAGATATAGTGAAAAATATAATTTAATACGTATGCCTAATTGTTTACTATCAACATGAATTTATGTTGTAGGTTAAAAAATAATTAAAATATGCGTTTAAAATAAACGGTTCGTTGTCGTTCATAAATATGTGGTTCATAAGTTGTCGATCAGAGTTGAATTCCATAGGAAGCAGCTGGATAAAAATAACATTGTTAGAATTTTGTTGATGCTAGTCTAATTGAATTGTTTCAAATTGCTTATTTGTTTCAATTAAATATAAATAGATCATCATCAATTACTAACCCATAAAGGCATAGAATATTGAGGATGGGTTTGTAGCAGGACTCAAAGAAATCCAAAATAATTTAAAAAAGAATCGGTACAAAATTAAGAAAATACAATTGAAATAAAGGAATAGCAGTTGAAATTTAAATAAAATTATTTGAAGTGAAAAAACCTCAAAATACTCAATTGAAAATACGAAAATATTACAAATTTTTTAATGTCTAGTTGTTTTTCGGAGGTATTTGGAACTGAGATACGGATGTTGAAGTGTTGTAAATGTATGACCTAAATAATACTTTTTCTATAATAATTCAGTTTATTAAATTTTAAATCGCATTTTTAATTTTAAATATTTCTTATTTAAATTAATTTCAATCAATGCTTTAAATTTAAATTTATTTAGCTTCCAAAATTGCAATATATAATAGTTAAAACTTCTGTAAAAGAATAAAAAAAACCCGGGAAATCCCGCACAATATTCCCGGGATTGCGGGATTGAAAAAAGGGCGGGATTCCCGGGAATTCCCGGTACATAAACCCTAATTTTAATATAATAACTAAAAACAAACTTAAAAGAAATATGTAGTATGAATTAACCCAGCAAAATTGTGGGATGGAAAGAACCCATTGTAGAACAACTTGTACGTGCATGCAACCTGTTATAATTTATGTTCTATCATCGGTGATTTTTGTTTGAGTTTGTCCCAAAAGCAACAGGTTCTTTTCCTCCAAACTAGAACAGGTTACTTTGGAACCGGTTCTAGAACCAGTTATAGAACAGGTTCCGCGACAGTGAAACCTTCCATTGACTCCCAGGAATCAGTTCTAGAACCTATTCCACGTAACTGGTGGTAAAAACACCTGTTCTAGAACACATTCAGAGGAAACCAGTTCAAAAAACTTTTGCTGGGAAGTATTTATTTATAGGAAAATATAAAACACAGTTTTTTTTTGCTCTTACTTCTTGACCATGGTGCATGCCAATTTTAAAAAAATTTAAAAGTATGTATTTATATAAATAAATCATTTACATAAGAAAAAAAAATTTAAAATTTTTAAATTTCACCCTTACGATGTCGCACGTGACCAACTGTGTATAAGTACCAAGATCACAATTCTTCTTATTTTTCAGGTAGGTTTTTTTTATTTTGATTGTATAAAAAATCTCTGTTTGTAATCAATATTTGATGAGCTTTCTGCGTGTACTTTCGACGCACTGATAACAAATGTTGTTTTTCAATGTCGCACGGGACATCGAAATATGCGACAATGCAAATCAAAAACTTACAGTTATTTTCAATCGCATTGTTTATTATTATTATTTTTATGACTCTTTGTAGCTTTAGAAATATTTTAGAAAGCAAAAGTCAATGCATAACGTCTCTGTTTAAAAACTTTTATCAAAACAAAATGTGCAATAGAAATATCCAAATAAGAAAAGATGCGCTTGTGCGACTTTGCATTCGAATACCTCGAAATGGGTTATGAATAAATGCGAAATCTTTTTACGTTATTTAAATTTGATTGTTTCCCTATGAAAATGTGATAAAACAAAGTGTTTTCAAGAACTTTTAATATTTTAGTCTCGGTGGACCTTTCGGTGGAAATGCCCATATATTTTTTACGCTACCAAAATATAACAGCGCTACATGAGCGCTCAGATTCAGCAGATACTCGTAGTTTTAATTCTGCTGTAGTACTGTTGGCCATTAAACTGTATCTGCTAAACGCATCCAATGGCACTACATTTTGTGTTATAGCGAATTTACATTATGATCGAAATCGAGTTAAAAGTAGATTTCGATAGATATCGACTGAAATCCAATACAAATTTGGGATTTCAAACAGATTTCCCATACGAAATGAAATCCCAATTTAATTTGGATTTCAGCGAAATCTCATCGAAATCCAAATTGAAATCCAATTTTCTCCCATATTTGCAGAAAAGTTGGGAAGCTTGCAGAAAGATGGCAACATTTAGCAGCTGTTTATGTCATAAAAAAATTAATAAATTATAAATTTAATAACTTTAAAAAAATAAGGAATAACATAATAAAGTCTGTTATTTTTAATTGAAAGAAATATTTAAAGTTGAAAATCGCTATTTTATTGTATCCGACGAAAAGAAACTATGAAAAATCATTTGATGGCGCCGGTAAGACCATTGACGAAACATTGAATATTTTAGCTTTCTACTAATCATCCCTATACTTAAACACATTTCTTAGCAAATATAACATCGTATCTTTCATAATATAAATGATTTTTGTGTTCCGCCATTAAATAAAATGGTTTTTAGAAAATATTTTAATTTTGGTTATTTTTTAAGGTTAGTTTGTTTATAAAAAAATTGTTGTTGGCCGATCGAAATCCCATTCATCTGTCAAATATTCTAATGTAAACGATATAGATTTCGAATTGGATTTCAAAACCAAATCTAGTGAATGTAAATTCGCTATTAAATAAAAAACAAATTTTATTTTATTGTTGTTTTTATTTCAAATTATTTTTATTTACAATTTAAAGAATTTGTATTTCATTTTCATTGTATTTTTTTTTTCAGTTTGTAATCATCATAAATTACTTGTTTTTTTTTTTGTTGTTATTCGAGTTAAATTAAATTGTTTTATTTTTAAATTTACTATTAACTAGAATGTAAGTTAACTGTTTTAATGGTTTTGGTTTTTTTATATATTTTAATTTATTTAATTTTAATTTTTTTTGTTTAATATCGTTGTTATTTAGTCCCCAACCATGTTTAAGTATTTAATAATTATTTTGTTTTTACTTTTTTTTTTATAATTTTTGTAATATTTCACTAATTATTTTATATGTAGTTTTGTTTTTCATACTTATATTAAATTATATGTATGTATCTGTATGTCTTTTTGTGTGTTAAATGTATTTGACTTTGTTTTGTTGCAATTTTAGAGTGTGGCAAACAATTCTTATCATTTACAAAGTAATTTTTAAAATATTGTTAATTTTTGTTTTTTTTATTTATTTATTTACGTTGTTATTTTAATGTTTAAGTTGTTGTAGTATATGTTAACAATTTTATTATTTTTTTGTATTCAGAAAAATACTTATACTTTTTCTTTTAATAGTTTATACCTTCTGGCAAAATTCAGAAATATCAATCAAAGATTTACATCAGCTACAAAAATAAACCGACAGATTGGTACATTTTTATTTTGTGCTGCATTAAAAAATTACACCACTCTACAACGCTTTTGCACAGAATTCTACTTAAATATTTTTAAAGTTTTTATGTCTAATTAATCCAAATCTAAAGTTGAAAAGGTTCCTTTGGTTTTTTTTTAACCGCTGATCAGGGGAAAGTAATTGAGGATTTATATCTATTACGAAGAGTTGTGGGCCTTTCTTTTTTTAACTCCTGATCCAGGGAAAAGTGATTGAGGGTCATTGATACGAAGAAGTAATTATAAATATTTTATAATTATTATTTGAATTCTACTTTCATTTGAGTGTAATCATGTCGGAAAATTTTTAAAGCTGTTTTAAGTGTCCCATAAGGATGTCAAAAATTACCTTCTTTTGGAATATCCCTTACGCAGAGTAAACAGAATCATTGTAATAACCAAACTTTTTGCCAACCGAATACGAAAGAATTTCAGTTGAAACAAAGTACTTCAATTCTATCAGGCAATACATTTAATCACGACAACCAAATAATGCGGCTGCTGCAAACAAATTATTTAGTTAGCAAGATTTTTTTTTGATTTTTTGATTATATACATTTCGGAAGATTGATTCGACAGACCGTTTTTGATATCAGATCCATATGGATACATATTAAGGAGTCCAGAATACTTTTCAAAAGTTTTATCATAAGTCTGTTTAAAAACCTTGATTCTAGTGTAATACAATAATGAAAGCCAATAGATAGGAGTCCAAATTCCAAAAAAGTAAATTTTATGGGGTCCTCAAAATACCCTGTGGCATCACCATCCCACATACCTTATTTTATTACTTTCTATTCACTTATAATTTTTACTACTATATTTAACTTAACGTCTTGTTTTGTTACGTAAAAGTACAACCGTGAATTGAACATTTACATTTTTGATTTTATTTGTTAAATAAAGCAGTTCTTAAAAAACTATGAACAGAGGATACGCCATTAGAGCTTAATTACAACTGTGTCGATTGTCGACCGACGACAGCAAAAGTCGTCGCGAATAATTTAAATTCAGCGACAATCGTCGACATTTTTTGGTTGTATTTTTTCGCCACAATTGTTCACCAATTCAATTGGTTTTCCATTTATTCTTGTTGTTTTACATATTTTTGTATTTAATTTTGCTTTTTTGGGTTAATTTTGCATTTTTATTTTCAATTATATTTCTTCTGTCAAAAAAATAATTTTTTTGTAAACAAAGTACGAATTTTTGCAACTCTAATACGAATTTCTGCAACTCTGTTCCCTTAATTAGTTAAAAATATTCCAACTATTTGACAAATATTTTGAGTGTGTTTTAGTGTGTCGTCACGAAAATAGAATAGATTCTATTACGACGACAAATCGCCGGACGACATAGCGACATTTTGCTTCCCATACAAAATATATGAAAAAGCACATGTCGTTGTCGACCCAGTTCTGATTAATCTCTAACCCTTTAAAATTTATCGACATGATTATATTCACTGTATCAGCCTAAATTATTGAATTAAACATTTGTTTAGTTTTAAATAAATATTTAACTGAATCAGTTAAATATTTGAATTGTTTGTTTCGATTGATCGTACATAATTTTTAGTAATTAATACTATCATTCACATGATAGGTGCAAAGTCAATTAAAATAATAATTGATATTATAAATTTCATAATTAAAACTCGTTTTTAATAAAAAAAAACAAAAAATTTTGATGTACTTTTCTGCAAATTAGCCATGCGTTAATTTTCCCTCCGTCAGGGTTTAAATAAAGAAAAACCTAAAATTTTAAAAGTCGATTCTATAGAATTTTTTTTTTGTTCTTAGATTTGGTTTTAGGAACCATAATAAAAGTTTTAATAGGAGGATATGCAGAAGGTGTATTTTTGTTGAGAAGTGTTATGATTTTGAATACTCTACATCATATGGAAGAATGAATGTTTTAAATATAATAAAATTTTCAATTAATCCTCCATTTAGACCGAGCAAAAACTACGTAGTTTTTGTACAAAAATAAATTTTGCTTGTTTTTATATACGTGTTTTGACAATTAGTAGTAGTGCTGGTAAATTCGGTTACTTTTCAATACTCGATACTAGAGTTTGCATTTAACCGCAATTTTGCTTAACCGAGGTTACGGTTAAAATTGGTGCGGTTAATCGCGGTTAACGGTTAATGGCACTCATAATAAAACATTTGTTAACTTACTTGATTAACATAAAATTATTTAATTACTAAAATTATTAAAGGCAAAATTATTAAAATCCAAAGTTAAAACTTAAAAAATTAAAAAAGTTAAAGCCGGGCATGCCAACTTTATGATAACCTACACCACTCTGGTTGAAAGCCTATAACTAATGTTTTGATAAGAAAATGGAAATTTATTGAAATGGATTTGAGTAAAATTCGTCTGTAAAAAAATCCATTTTTGTTATACTGGCACTAAGTCTAAACATGGACCGATTCTAAACAAAATCAACAGGCTTTGTCCATGAGCCCTTGTGAATCAGTGCACCGAATTCCATTAAAGTATTTTCGTATTTGCGACAAGTCAATTTTGGGGAGACCTTTATATAGGCACGATGTCTAAACATAGACCGATTTTAACCAATCGTCTTTGGGTCCATATAAGCCGGTGCAATATATCAAAATATCTTAATATTTACGACCTGTAGCGCACAAGGCTACATGGACAGACAGACGTACGGACAGAAGGACATCGTAACATCGTTACCTCGAGCCAAAAAGTGATTCTAAGTCGACCCGTACACTGAAAGGTGGGCCCAATATATTTTGGTGTAACAAACATCAGATCCCGTTGCTAAAATAATATTAAATAAATAATTACGAATAAATAAGAAGTTTGTTTCTAATACTAAAATTCATATTTTTTCTACAAAACAAATTAAAAAAATTTAATTTTAGTTGTGAAATCAGTAGAAAAATAACTTTCGGTTCCAGATTAAACACAAAACAAAAAAAAAAAAAATGTATTAATTTTTAAAATTTTTTAGGTAGGTTTTTACATGCGGTTACGGTTATGGTTAATTAGTGCGGTTAACCGCGGTTTCGGTTACGGTTAAAACCGAAATGCAAACTCTACTCGATACTACTCGATATTTTTAATTTGGACACTCGATACTACTCAATACTTTTAACGGTTTTTAAATTTGAAATTTTTTAAAATTTTTTAGTAAAAACCTTTGAAAATCTTTATGTTAATTCAATATTTAAATTTACGAACATATTTTTAAACTTTTTCACCAACTATTCATTATGTTTTTCATAGTTGTTTAACATATACTCTTAAATACTTTACTTCTGATTTTTTTTCTTTTAGCAGAGTTGTAGTTTTGTAATATATATTTTAGCGTACCCGAGTAAAAAAGTGTATATAAAATTATATGTGGATATATTTGCAATATGTAACTGGATATAATTTCATCCGAAAAATGGTCATATTAAATTGTATCATATTGGATATAATTGTATTTACAAGGATACAAAGTTATATCAAATGATAAACTTATATCTGAATTTTGTCCCGATCAAATTGGATATAAGTTAATACAATACGATATGATTAAGGGGGTTATTTTGTAATACGCAACGCCTTGCGTTGCGTTGTTTTCTATACAAATTGTTTTTGTAACAATAACAATTTACACACAAATCAACGCAACGCAAGGCGTTGCGTTTTACAAAATAACCCACTAAATTTAAATGATAAAAAAACTTTGAATTGGAAGGCAGGAGGATTTCGGGTCCTACACACTCAGGGGTATGATGAAAATCGAAAACGAACAGTTTTTCAATTTAGAATAATTTGTTTCGCGAAAATCAAATTGGCTTCAAATTATTATTTATCGTTTTATTTGACGCCGGACATCTAAATTAGGAAATAAAAAATAATTGGTATTGTACAGATCCATCATCACATGCCTGACTGTCAGCCAAGGGCTATTGTTGATAATGAGTAACTATTAAAGACGTTAATGTATAAATCTGTTATTCTTTAAAAACTAGATAATTTTTTT
Source organism: Leucophora obtusa (assembly GCA_949987735.1). Taxonomy (NCBI): domain Eukaryota; kingdom Metazoa; phylum Arthropoda; class Insecta; order Diptera; family Anthomyiidae; genus Leucophora; species Leucophora obtusa. The sequence continues at coordinate 212,465,916 of OX465297.1, forward strand.
ATCAAATGTGGGAATTTTCTTTGGACTTAGAAATTTTTTTTTAAATATGTTAAGCTTTTTTTTATTTTAAATAAAATTTTAATGGTTAGCCCGGCAATGCACTTCTTTTTTGTTGGAGGCTCATAGTTCCCGATTTATGGAGCTGAAGATGATCTACAACAATATTCAATTTCTTATTTCTCCACTCAAAACTTATCGGACCAGAACAAAATATATATATCGTTGGAAAGGTACTTGAAATACCTTTCCAATGATATGCAACATGCCTAGACTCATTAACTCATTACGAGCCGGGCCATGATTTTAAATGTTAATTTTTTTAAATTGGATTTTTTAAATTAAAAAAAAAACTTTTAGAAGTAAAAAAGCTCAGAAAATATTAATTTAATGAAAAAATTGAGTAAAACATATAAAAAATAGTTTTTGATCAAATATTACATTAATCTCGAATATATTAGTTAATCTCGAACTTGGGTCTGATATTAACTAATATATCGTCGACTTGCCTGCAAGAAGTGCTATGTTTTTGGTTTTAATAGGTTTTCAGGAGAGCGAAAAAAACTGATTCATATTATCCTTTTAAGATATTTTATTGACATCATATGCCCTACTGATTCACGACTTTATTTATTACAATCATTATTAAAGCATATGATGTCAATGAAATATATTAAAAAAATATTAAAACCCGTTAAAGAACACATAACACTACTTGCAGGCAAGCTGACGATATTGGTATATAAAAAATAAAATTAAAAATATTTTTCGTATCTATTTATATATAAAATTTTTACGGTTTTATCAATAATATATTCCTATATATAAAATTTGCAATAAAGCAAATACTGATATATGATTTAATATGATTACATATGAGAAAATTTCTAAAAAAATTTCTAATATATCATCATATAAATATATATGACTTAATATGAATACATATGACAAAATTTCTAAAAAAATTTCTAATATATCATCATATAAAAACATATAAGGTCGCACACAATATTTTATATTATCATATATTTTAATATTAAAAAATATATGTTATATATACTCTTTTTTACTTGGGTAGTCACATTTTTGTGGTAAATATTTTAGCGGAGTCACATTTTTATATATTTTGTCTGTCCAAAATGCAACACTGAAAATATCGAGTAGTAGTTTTGAGTATCGAGTACCCAAAAAAAAGACAAATACTCGATACTCGATAACTACTACTCATATTTTTACCAGCACTAATTAGTAGGTAGTTTTCCCTCAGTCTAAATGCAGTATAAGATAAAATTTGAATTGCAGTTTAACTATAGTTCAAAATTTCCTGAAATTTGTAGAGCAATTCTATGGGATTTTAAATAGAGATAGAAAGAATTTACAAACTTTTAATTAAATTTTTAAATATCTTTCTTAAGACACATGTACATGCGAGACAAAACTGCTAGAGATAGAGCAAAAGGCAACCATAAATAGCTTAAATCATTAACAATAGAGTTTTTAGAGGTGCTTTTTGCTCTACCTCTAGCAGTTTTCTTTCGCGTGTAAAACCCAATCCCTATATTTACAGTGACAGTGAACTGCAGCAGTGCTGTCAAATTTTTTCTTGAATTTCGCGAAAACTATTAACTATTTTTACAAATTTGTTATTCAGTTTTGTTTGAAGGCAGTTCTTGTTTATTAAGAAAATTTTCTAATTTCTCGGCAGTGGCAAATAAAGAAAATACGAAAACTTGATTTATCGACAAAACGTCGCAATGCGGCAAAATACTGCCGACACTGCGTTTATCTGGTTTAGGCTTAAATGTGCCTTTATACCGTTTCTGTAAATGAAAAAAATATTTTTTTTTAAAACGACACCAACAATGAAATTTGTAAATCCAAAAAAAATTTTGTTGTTTTTTTTGTAACTTAGAGTTTTTATTATTAAACAACTTTAATATGAAAAATAAAAATTTACAAATATTTTATTTAAAAAAATTATTGGAAATAAAAATTAAATTAAAAAAAAAATGTGTTTGTTTTTATAAATTCCATTGTTGGTGCCTACTTTTTTTCTGTGTCCGTGGTCTTGGATTGGAAAGAGAATTGAAATCTGTAAAAGGGTTTTTAAAAATTGATGGAAATGGCATTACAATGACGTCATAAAACTTTTTAAATATTTATGTGTCAGAAAATTTACTAAATACATATAACAAGTAAATAACTCGAAAAATTAGCTCAACAAGCCGAGTACTGCATGAACGCATGTTAAGCAACCCGTTTTCTGTAACCACTGGGGTACGGCAGGGGTGTATTCTATCACCGCTGTTATATAACATTGTACTAGACTCAATTATGCAAAACTCAACTCTCATTGAAAGAGACATTACGTGGGATATGATTGGTCGACTGGAAGATCCTGACTAAGTCTATGATATTTGGATCAGATGCATCAGCTGGCCTCTGGTTTGGGTCTGCATATTGATAAAATTAAGGTTCTATGTACGTTAGAGCACCCATATGTGCAAAAGTGTTATTTTTCCCGCTAATTTTCGGATAAGTTGAGAGTAAAAAATAAGATCTGTAAAAAAATTCGGTTACTGCGATGTAAACCGGCAAGGCCGTTTACATTTATGTCCTCAAAATTACCCTAAAAAGGTTCATGAATTTATCCATCTATAACTCTTAAACTAGAAGCTTCTGGTGATTAAGTTACATAGCTGTTGTTTACACAATGTAAATGTAAACATTTTCTTTAAACAAAATTTTAACCCTCTTGTGACCGTTAGTGGTGTTTTAAGCGGTAAACATCAAAATTTGTATCTAAACTAAAGTTTGAATGTCTCTCATTTAATTTTGGATATTAGAAAATACGTAAACTCTTTCATATAATAAAAAATTAGGATAGATTAAAACCAAGATAAGTTTTTTTTAATATTTCGTCCATTCCACATATGTGCACTAGAAAACCAAGTGAATCTTCGATTTTGGGTATAGCATGTGTTCAGCGAACTTATGTAAAATACAACGAGGTACAGTTTTGTGGAACTAGTTAACCCTCTAACTCTTCAATTAAAGGGACTTTTTTGGCCCCGATGTAAAAAGAAACAAAAAGACCCGTAAGTTGAAGAGTTTGATGGTCAAAATGTTCCACAGAAATGTTCCTCATAGTGTTTTACATGCACACTCACATATTTTCCTCCTAAAATCCAGGTTTGTGGGACATTTGCGAGCCAATTTTGTAGAAGTATGAAATTAACCCTTAAACACATTTTAAGTTTTGACTTATTTCTGGCATTCAACTTCAGTTTGCAACTTTGATGTCTTCAGAGACTTATAGTAGAATTTCATGACAAATATTTTTTTGGAACATTTTAGCCCTCTAACTCTTCCTTAAAGGGACTTTTTGCCCCTTTTCAAAAAGGGTCACAAAAGACCCATTAGTTGAAGAGTTAGAGGGTTAAAATGTTCCGAAAAAATATTTGTCATGAAATTTTACTATAAGTCTCCGAAAACATCAAAGCTTTAAATTCAGGTTCGAAGCCAGAAATAAGTCAGAACTTAAAAAGTGTTAAGAGTTAATTTCGTGCTTTTTTTTTTTTTTTTTTTTTTTTTTAAGAGAAGCAACACTCAGGAAATTCTTCCTATTAATTAACGTGTTGCTTCCTTCGGAAAGGGGATAGAGTAGAAGTGAAAGGTGGCTTCAAATATAGCAACACTGTAATTGCGCGAGATGTTGAATTTTAGAACAGTTGTTGCGCGCCATCTGATGGTAAGTTGGCGAACTTTGTTGAAGCTTTTTAGTTCATAGCCCTGTTATATTATTTTACTTCGGTGGGGTTAAGTGCTATGGGAACACCGAAGGAGGACGCTGCGATATGTATGAGGGATAGAAAAAACTCATACATATTACTATTTTTCATAAATTAATGTTGCCTTGGTTGGGGCTCGAACCCGCAATCTCGCGTGTAACAGTCCAACGCGCTAACCATTACACCACAGCGCCCACAGATTGGCGCTCAAAGAGCACCCATATGTGCAAAAGTGTTATTTTTTTTAATCCCCACGCAATTTCCGATAGATTGGGCGTAAAAGAAAATACCGCCATGAAAATTCATCCTCTCGGATTAAAACAGGCCAGTAACCCACTGCTTTTAGCCATAAAAATGGACTAAAATTAGTTCAAAGTTTATTTGCGTTATAACTTTTGAAGTAAAGGTTGTACAGAGAAATACTAAATAAGCATATCTACAGACAATAATGTGACTAGCATTTTTCTCATACACATTTTTGACGTATGAATGACGCCTCATGTTTAAAATCAAAGTGATTTACATGGTTAAACACAAATTTTGACTTTAACCACTTAGATCACCATGACGCGTCATTGATACATTAAAACTGTGTACGAGAAAAATGCTCCATTTTTGAACCAAACAACTTTGCCCCTAATTTAAGTGAAAATAATTTCAAAGTGGAAATAAAAAATCGAAAAAAATGTTGTTGAGGCGCGTTCAAATGTGCTTTTGAGACTCTTGAACTTGAATCCTTCTTGTTAATACATGTGAATTTTAACTCAAGCCAAAAACTATTTCGTAGACAAATATAAAATATGAAAAAAGTATTACAATGAATAATATAAAAATGGACACGCTGTTCAATGTTTTGCATACCAAAATATGCGTCTTCAAAAAAACCTTTCAGTTGAATTATAAGAAATAATTTAATACTACATTTATACTGAGCAAAAACCACCTACTTTTTGTATAAAATTAGTTTTTGCTTGTTTTTTTGTATGCGTTTTGACGAGTTAAAAACTAGAAGAGCCAAAAAACAGGTAGTTTTTGCCCAGGTATAACTGTAGTATAAGGCTCATCTCATCTTATTTAAGTTGTAGAGTATTTTTAAAAATCATAATATTTTATAATTTTAATTTTGCTTTAGTTTCTTTAGCTATATTACAAAGGTATGTATTAAGTATTAATGAATTTGGAATGTTAATATCTTCAATATTTTATTTTGTTTCTGGGGGGAAGGCAGTGGACACAGTAATGTTCTTTTTTTGTGTATAAATTTTTAACTTGTGTTAAATTCTTTTCATTTTTGGTATTTTCCTATTAACAATTTTAAAGACTGACTTAGTTGTTAAATAACATTTCAATTATTAGAATATATAAATTTTATGTTGTTAAATTTATTCCTTGTTTTTGTTTTTTTTTTAACTAACTGTTTGATCCGTATGTATGAGTTTGTTTTTTTCCTTTGTCTTAAAATCTAGAGCTTTAGAACCAATTGCTTTAGTATGTTTTCTTTTTCTCAATATCTTTGTGACAAAGAACTATTGATTATGTACAAAAATTTGTTAGTTTTAGTCTTAAAAAAAGGAGTATGATAAAGATAAAAGGGAAAAGCAGGAGGTAAAAAATGAAACCAAAATATAAGAGGAGCAAATTGTTTTTTGTTTTATAAAGTTTCCTAGTTTTGTTTGAATATAAAATTTGCTGACAATATTAAATAGTTTATTTTAAAGATTTTTTTTAAACATTTTTTAATGACATTTTTATTTAACATACATACTTGTTTTGACAGTAAACAAATAGGCGTGTATGATAGGCGTATGAGTGATATTAATGCTAGCATTAATTCCATAACACTCATACGCCATGTTGTAAACATTTTATTTTAATCAAGGTTTTGTGTCTGACCTAGTGGCTTCAAATGCAATAAAAAATGTCATAAAATTCGCAAATTGCACACAAAGCAACAACAAAATTATTTCGTTGTTGTTGCTTTGTGTGTTATTTTCAAATATCTTTGTGCATTTTATTTCATTTGTGGACACTAGGTGTGAGATAAAATTCTCAAAAATCATTCAATTTAAAAATTAATCAAAACTGAAAATTTTTTAATACAAAAAATTTAATTCCTTTAAACTTTATTTATTTTCGAAAAAAATAAATATTTAATAAAATATTTTTGATTAATTTTTAAATTTGGATTTTATTTATATCGTCGATTAATATAAAAAATAGCCCGTAGAGAAATCTAAAATTTACAAAAAATATCTTTTAAGTTTTCAAGAAAGACTACACCAATTTTCTGCTTATAAAAGCTATCATTAAAAAATTGTAATTTCATATTATAAAAAAAATTATTATGTGTGAAAAGTTTAAGAGCTTTAAAAAAGATTTTATGCTAACATGAAAGTGCATGAGATTTTATTATTATGATATATAAATGTAACAAAGTCATTTAAAATTTAGTTTATTCCCAATTTTGTTCATTTTATTTTTTTTATAACAACATTTCTACACAAATTTCGAAATGTTATAAATTTCTTAAATATTAAGGTATTACTTAAAATAATTTTTGTTTGTTTATCCATTTGTTAATATATACGTACATAAATTTTGTTTATGAATTTATTCAATAAAAAAAAAACAATGTTATTCATTCTCATTTTTTCTATGATGTTGTATAATTTTTAAACATCTCACTAAATGTACAATCATTCATACAATTACAGTATATAAAAAATTCATTCTTACCTTTTTAATGTATTTTTTTGATGTTTTATATTTTTTTTCTTTGTTGTTGTTTTTTTTTTGTTTTAAATGGAGTAATAATAATAAAAAATATAAATGTATTTGTTTTTTTTTTTTTTTTAGTTTTAAACCTATAACGACGACTTATTTATTTTGTGCTCCATCTAATAATATTTTTTTTTTATTTTTATAATTTTCACCCACAAAGAAGGTTTTCTTAGGTAGGTTTAGTTAAGGATGTTTTTAAATCTTACAGTAAATTTGTCTTCATTATTTAAAATTTAAAAGAATTAAGTAAAAATTTAGCAAAATAAACGCTTCATGGAATTTAAAAATTGAAAAAGCTTCAACGAATCATTGGCCTTCCTTTTGGAGAATATATTAGTTTATTTGGTTTTATAGGTAGTTAGGCCAGCATTAAGTATACTAAATATCGTATTTATCATATTGATTATACGTTCTAATGTCCTAACTGCCCTACGGGGAAAGGTACCGGTCCAAAGTGACATGCAGGATAAGTCCCAAGGGGGCAGGGACCGATCCTTGATAGGCCTTTTAGTTTGAAACAGACAATTGGTCTAGTCATTGGAAATGACCAATTGCCACAGTTTAGACACGTAAGGTGGCGTGTCTAAAAATAGCTTTTCAAATAAACTAATAAAAAATTAAGAATTAATCTTTTCATTGAATTAATGGAATTTTTCATAAGTTATTGTCAAAAATTTCATTTTATATATTAAAAGTTTCACACACTTCATAAAAAAGTTTCATTAAAACTAGATTCATAAAATATATGAAGCTATTTCATCGAATTTAAGAAATTTTTCATTTAATTTGTGAAGAAAACTCCATTAGTTTACTGAAAAATTTCATTAAAACTCGTCCAGCTATATTCTCTCTGTGTAGTGCAAGTGGCTTGAATATTCCCCCAATTGACCGGTCATGGGTTGGCGTTGGCCATAATTAAATTAAGAAATCAATTAAAATTAGAAAATTACCTCAAAAACTCTGATAATATAAATAAAAATTATATCAAGTTAAAAGAAAAGTTGAATGAAATACCAATTGTTAAAACTAAAACAGCTTTAACATTAAAAAACGTTGATAATACAAAACTTAAAATTTCTTATCAAAAAAATTATAGAAATTTAAAATAAGAGCTAAAATAAGCAAATCGTAAAAAAAAATAAAGTTTTTGAAAAAGAGAAGCAAATTCTTCCTATTAATTAATGTGTTGCTTCCTTTGGAAAGGGGATAGAGAAGAAATGAAAGGTAGTGAAAGATGAAGGACACTGTAATTGCGCGAGATGTTAAATCTTAGAACAGCTGCTGCGCGCCATCTGACGAAGAGTTGGCGCACTTTGTTGAAGCTTTTTAGTTCATACTTAGCCCTGCTAAATTATTTTACTTCGGTGGGGCAAAGATATATAAATTAGAAGATATAGCAAAAAGTGAGGGGACATTAGTTGCAGAATCGTGCAATTGATGGCGCTGAAAAAATCGAATTTGATTTCGAAATCTCAAGATGGCGACAGTGTACACCCACTGGAATTTGAAATTTCCAAAATGTCCAAAAGCTCTGCAATATTAAAATAGTGCTGCCACATTAAAATTTTATTATTTTATTTTAGGAATTTGAATAAAGGAACTTCTTGTCAAAAACAACTTTGTGCTTTTTGTTAAACGAATTATTAGTGTTAACGTTGTTTAAAATTTTTATTGTGTATAATAAGAAATTTAATTTTTGTTAAAAGGACTTTTGCGTAAAGAAAAATATGTTCTAATGACTTTTTAGTACTTTTATTTGCATATTATAAAATCTTAAAAGCCCTAAACACAATTACATTTTCTTAAAAAAAAGTAAAATCCTGTTAAAATGGCACATTTTTGTTTAAAAAACATAGCTGTTGTTGAAAATGCATACTGTCAGAAAGCAAATTCGGTTACAAAAGAACAATTACTTTACTCCTAAATTTATTGAATGAAAATTCGAGTGAAATCTAACATCTAAACTCGAGATTATAAAATTTTAATTATGGCGATTTTTGCCGCTCCAATGTGTAATTGTATATTTCAGTTCTGGCAACACAAGAGTAAGTAACAAGAGCTTTTTCGAATATGCCTTGAAATGAGATAAAAGCTGTGCCTTGAAATGAGATAATTTTCTAATTTATCTATTTTATTCAGCGCGAACAGCGCCATCTTCTCAAAATGGGTGAAGCTCATTTGTTGGGGGTTTGGGTGGGGTTAAGTGCCATGGGAACACCGAAGGAGGACGCTGCGATATGTATAAAGGATAGAAAAAACTCATACATATTAGTATTTTTTCATAAAATGATGTTGCCTTGGTTGGGGATCGAACCCGCAACCTAACGCGTAACAGTCCAACGCGCTAACCATTACACCACAGCGTCCACAGCGCGAATTTTTTTTTTTATTTCGGTATCGGTCAAGTTTTTTAAAAGCAAAAGTGAAAGTAACGGATCAGAAAATACTTAGAAAATTAATTCATTCTCTTTGGTTTATATTGTTACTAATATTTAGTAATATACCTTCGGTTGAACAGTCATGGGATAGGTCCTTGGACTCCTGGGTAATCGACTCCTCATTCCCCGCAGGGTAATTATAGAGCAAATATTTGAATTTTAATTGAATATTTGAGGCAGACAAGCCAACTGAATAAAATTTCATTTGCATTGACCAATTGTAATGCCAATCAATAAATTAGTCCATAATATTATATTACACCCAGAAAACAAATTTGTTGTCCAAACCGAAATTGGTTCCAATCGAAAATTCGGTTGTTACTCGTAGAAGCCTAATTCGGTTGTCAGAATGCAATTTTGATTATCGTCACAGGAATAGAGCGATTCCGTTGGAACAACAACTTTTTCTAGGGTTAACGTCTGGTGAATAAATTTTTTGTTATAACATATTTTTCCACCGGACGCCTAGAGGTGCATACTAATTTATATTCACGTAAAAATTTTTTTTACTTTAATAATTTTTTTGACTTCAAAATTTAAATTTTCACCACAAAAATAATTTCCACATAAAACTTTTGCCACCACAAATATTTTTTTTCATATATCCAACAAAGTATTTCACCACAAAATTATTTTTTCAGCTCGGTAAAAATATATTTTCTTAACATCTCACACACAGTAAATGTTAGCGAAATTCGGTTGCTACAATTAAAGTTGGTTGGTACAACTATATAGTCTAGACCGACTCACCTTATGTGGACAGAAAAAAGCAAAAAAAGTGCCCCCTCAAAATAAACCTTGGTTTGTTTTAGGATGAATCCCAAAATATTTCGGGTCTAGGAATGAGATCTCACGAGCTGGACCGTTTTTAAAAAAGGTCTTTTTTTAAGTTTTTGGCACAATTTTGGTATTTAGCTAAAGACAATATACACAATATTGGTATCATATGAAAGGTTTCTTTGAGGCGCGTCCAGCAGTATATATATATATATATTAGGGTGGCCCTTCGTTATATGGGAAAAAAAGTATTCAAATTTTAGGTCTCACCCCCCAGAAATATGCGAATGGCCAAAAAAGTGATAAATACGAAGTTTCGGGCCAATCGAAAAATGTTTAGAGGTCGCTCAAAGCGATTGAAAATTGCAAATGCGTTTATATGGGGAAAAATGACTTTTTTTTCGAGACTTATGTAAATTTTTCAATTATGGGAAAAAATTTTATTCTACATGTTAAATTATTTGATATAAAGAGATAATTATCTATTCAAAAAGGTATAAAAATTCAAATTCGGTTAAGAACCAGCCCAGTAATAAATAATGCCCCAGACCAAAAAAGGTTAAATTATTACTTCATTGAGAAATTCGACCACACGTCATAAATATTTTTGAAATCGATTACTAAGTTATAATTTTTTTACTTAAAGACTCAAGGCTATGCGATATGGAACAAGATTTTTTTATTGGATGTCGTAAACCTGTCGTAAGATGATGTCATACGCGAACAAAATTTTTGGGACGTTTTTGAAATCTCTAATCTCTAATTTCAAATTTCAAAATTTTTTCTTCAACGAAACCGAAAAAATTGAGGTTTGGAGTCCAGTAGCTTGTTTAGAACACCTTAGAGAATGAAAGTAAAAAAATTTAAAAATATCCACTGGCACACTTGGGAAGGGCAACGATTTGATTTTTGCGGATTTCGAGGAAATTGCGTTTTTTGGTGATAACACGGCTTATTTGCTGTCATAAAATATTTAAAATTAAAAATTAGCTACTTCTGTAATGTAGTTGTTTTTTTTATCATCGCTACCCAAGGTTGACAAAAAAAATTTTTGGACATCATTAACCCATGTGGACCTGGTGCCCAAAATGACCCCAAATTTTTATTTTTTTAATTTACAAAAGAAGTCAATTTTTTGCTTACTACCAATTAATTTTAGGAAATGTAATTTGAAATATTATAACATAATGTTTGAAGTTACTATGGTAAAATTTTTGGACGAAATAATTAATTTCGGATTTCGAGGAAAATGTTGTTTTTGGTCATGACAAGGCTCATTAGTTTAACAAAATATTAAAAATATAATATTATATTTCCAAAAAAATAAATGTTTGTATTATTAAGTAAAAAAATAAAAATTAAGCGAATTACACTCACAAAAAAAAAAAACTGGTAGACAATTAAATAAAACGGCTAGTGTTTCAACGTTAAACTGAGATTTTTGTAAAAAAATATTTATTTTAACATGAAAATCTAAATGTTTACCTTTTTTATAATGATATTAAAAATATTATGCATTTTGGTTCGATTATTTTTTGCTATTTTACCATTTAGTTTTTTATAAACCAATAAACAGTTTTAGTTATTATTCCGTAAGTTTTTGGCCTTAATTTTAGGAGTGTAATAAGTGCTTTTGGTGTGCGCAAATAATAATTTAAAAAAGTAAGCAAAAAATTTAAAAAATATTTGTTTTAAAGAAGTCATTTTTTCCCCATATAAAGGCATTTGCAATTTTCAATCGCTTTGAGCGACCTCTAAACATTTTTCGATTGGCCCAAAACTTCGTATTTATCACGTTTTTGGCCATTCGCATATTTTTGGGGGTGAGACCTTAAGATTTAACACTTTTTTTTAAGGGCCACCCTAATATATATATATTAGGGCGGGTCAAATTGTATGGATAAAAATTTTTTGATATTGCGTACTCGATTTTTCGAAAGCTTTTAGCATGGGGAAGAAAAAGTTCCACTACGACATATCAAAAAAATCATTTTCGAGGCTCCCAAATTTAAATTTTTTGCAACTTTCTAATAAATCTAGATTAGCGCCATCTTGAGGTGGCTTTTTGAAACAACTAATAAAGTTGTAAACAATATAACATTACAACCTTTCCAGAAAGGTATTACTTATGAAAATCGGATAAAAAATGTGGCAACTAGAGGTAAAAGTATATAAGTAAAATTATTTTCTCCTTGTTGTCATCAACATCATTATCATCATTTCTCATCATTATCATCATTTCTCATCATTATCATCATTTCATCATCAAGCAGAAATATATAAAATAAGTAGTTACCAAAATAAGTAGTTATTCGTGTGCTTATATGCAGTTAAAAAATAAATGGTTACAAGTTGTTAAATAATACGACTTATTTATATACTTACTAGAGTTTAAAAAATAAGTAGTTACCAAATTCACATTATCTTTATAAACAAATAAGTAGTCGCGCGTAAGTTAGACTGCTTATAAAAATGGCTTCGCTTAACAAAAATAACTAGGCGAAGACTAGCCTGTACTGACGCCGAAGTATAAGTAGTAAAAAATTTTAGTTTCATTATATAACCACTTATTTGGTAATGAAAGATTTTGCTGGGTTAATCTTACATAACTTAATCTCTAGTCGATTTAAGTGAACACGTGTTTCAGGGTTTTTTGAAATTCGCAATTGTTCGCGTTTTATCAGAAATTCAATATGGTGGAGAAAATATGTTTAAAATATGGCGATATGGATATAAAAACTTTCCTTTTGATAAGTAAATTATCGCTAAGTGGATATAGTTTACAATTTTGCTAATTTAATACATTTTTGACGGAGCTCTGGACCAAATTTTGATAAAATTTGGAGTTACCCCACTTCAATAAAAAAAATTTATGAAATTTTTTGTAGGTTTATTATTAAATAAAATATTTTTTTTTTAAATACGCGTGTCCGTAATTTTTTTAAGAAAAATCTAATTATATGCTGATCATAAATAAAATTTTATAATAATTTTTTTCGCGAAAAAAGATATACCGCCAAAAAAAGCGCGTGTTGAGTTTTTTTCTGTTAAGTTGCATTTTTATCCTTACATCTACTAGAAACTGAATTAAAATTATTATTAAAATTTTATAAAAATGTTTTCGCGAAGAAAAGATATTCCACCAAAAAAAGCGCGTGCTGGATTTTTTTCTATTAAGTTGCATTTTTATCTTACATCATCTAGATACTGAATTCAAATGCAGATTGCAGTAACTCGAAAATTTTAACAAAATTTGGTCCACAGCATCACGCAAAATATATGAAATTTGCCAAATTCCGAGATATATCCACTTTGCGATGATTTACTTATCAAAAGAAAAGTTTTAGTATCCATATTGCCCTATTTAAAACACATTTTTTCCTCCACATTGAATTTCTGATAAAACGCGAAAAATCGCGAATTTTAAAAAAATCTGAAACACGTGTTCACTTAAATCGTCTATAGATTATGATATGTACGTTTGACATTTCAATCACAAATATCTTTGTACAAAAGAGTCAAAAATTTGTTTTTTTTCTAGAATATCCTTAAAAATAGGATATATCAGGATATGCTTGAACATGTTATATACACCGCTGGACGCGCCTCTAAAAAACCTTTCATATGATACCCATATTGAGTATGTTGTCTACAGCTAAAATGAAAATTTCTTACAAAAACTAAAAAAGACCTTTTTTAAAAATGGTCCAGCTCGTGAGATCTCGTTGCTAGACCCGAAATATTTTCGGAATCATCATAAAACAAACCAATGTTTATTTTGAGGGGGGCACTTTTTTTACTTTTTTTCGTGAGTCGATCTAATATAGTCAGATCTGTTCATACCTGAAAAGATATGCTGAATTTCGTAATGTCTTATTCGAAATCAAATCGAATAAAAATTATTTGATGACCAATCGGATATATATGTCCCATTAGAACGTACCACCTTACAGGCAAAAAGTAAAAAGTACGCCGTACACCCTCCAATATGAAGTATTCTTTCAAGGAGGTTTGAAAAAAAATTTGTTTTTATTTTTTTTTTTTGCCGAACGTAGGGATCGCTATTTTACATTTTTCGTTATATCTTTGGCATTTACAGTCGGATCTTAAAGTATGATACATCGATGTTTTTCTGTCGAGGAGACCAGTGTTTTGCTCTAAGGGCCATTGACCTCAAGTATCCCGTTATAGTAGTTACCCACCAGATCTCAGTTGCTGTGACCCTAATGTACAACCCTAATGTCAGAAAATTAAAGCTAGCTAAAATCATTAAACTTTTGCTAAGGAAGTTGTTCGATAAACCCAGTAGAAATTTTTTTTATATATTGGTTGCCGAACGTAGGGGTCGGTTTTTACAATTTTATTTTCATTGGATTTTTTCTTTATAGCAAAACACTGGTCTCCTCGAGGCAAAAAATCGATATATCACACTTTAAAATCCAACTTTAAATGCCGAAGCTATAACGAAAAATTAAAAAAGGCGACCCCTACGTTCGGGCAAAAAAAAAAATTTTTTTTTTTGAAATTGCCTTGCAAAAATACTTCATATGGGAGGGTGTACGGCAAACTTTTTTTTTTTGAGGTACGGTCTAATGTCCCATATTTTATCAGCGTACTGTAGGAAATGAATATATCAATAGTTACAAATATAAACAAAACAAGAATTTTTGAAATTCAACGAAATTTTTTATTTTTTAAATAACTAACAAAAATAACTGTTTACTGTAAAAATACTGTTTTTGTAATTGTTTATTGTCATATTAGCAATAACTCCTTTAAACAACTGTTACGAAATTACAGTACTTTTCGTTAGTTATTTTCTTAAATAACTGTTATTACAATTGCTTTGTATTTTCAAATAGAAAAACAACAGTAATTACAGTTAAAAACATTAACTACTGATTACTACACAAACAACTGTCATGCAGTAACTGTCAAACTTTTTTGAGTGTACTTCTTTTTATATTACTTGTAACAACAACACTGTGGAAAGTACAACAACATTCAGTAAAACCGAATTTAATGTTTTACTTGTTTGCTTATCTATTTGGCCATGTTTTTGTTTGTTTTTTCGGACAAACTTTTTTTAATTTTTAAGTTTTTTGTCTAACACCAGACAACAATCGGCATCTGTATAAGGCCATAAGGAACTTACTTTAAAAACATTAAAAAAAGAATAGCCAATATGTTCATAAATTCATAAATTCAACAAAGTATATTGCAAAAAAATCCAGGCACATATTTCCCTCTAATTAAGTTCCAAAATAAAATACACTAATATCCCTACGGGAAATTTTAACAAACTGTCACCGAACTGGCCCCTTTATATGAAATAGACTGGTTGTTACATGTCACAAGACAAATCCTAGGACAGGTTACTGAACTCTTATAAAAAAGAAGTTCAGGGACCTGTCCTAGGATTTATCTTGTGACATGTCACAAGTGGCCCTATGTTCCGTATAGGAACTACGGGAACTTATATATATATATATATGTCACAAGGGGCCAATTTCCCCCTCCTATGACAACGCCATGTAAAAGTGATAGGGGCCAGTTCATATAAAGGGGCCAGTTCGGTGACAGTTTGTTAAAATTTCCCGTAGGGATATTAGAAAAAGAGTTGATATTATTCATACACACATAATAATCCATGCATAAAATTACGAAAAAATGTCAAAATAACAAAAAATTTCGTAAAATATATGAAAAATGGTTTATATTACGAACGTTTTTGTTGTTTTGACATGAATTTCGTATTTTTATGCATGGATTATTATGTGTGTATGTACGTCCAATTAGAAATTAAACGTGTGAGTGTTACTAAATTTTATTTGAAATTTATTTCTCATAAGATTCTTTAAATCTTAACTTGGACAATACATTAAGTATACTCACAACCAGAATTTAAGTGGGGTGCAGCTGATCACTAAACCGACTTTTTATTTATTTTTAAATCTACCAATCAAAAAAGTGCAAAAATAAAGTTTTCTGATTAATTTTTAAGATTATTGCCAGTAATATTTATTGATCACCTGCAGCTACCTTAATACCCCTTTGGTATATATTTGCTATACACATCAACAAAATCTTACCTTCAATTTGTTTCATTTTCATCAGTACCATAAAAAAGTTGCAAATAACATTCTTAACTTAACCTTGGAAAACCTTCTTTGTTGGAATTTCTTAAAGTAAAGTACTTATAGTTTATTATATTTTCCAATTGGTTAAACTTTGTTTTATTTTTTGTTTATTTGTTTTTAACACTATTACTTATTTTTAAACATTTCTTTTTTATTTTTATCCCTTGTTATGAGTAGTAACGAAAGGTTTCACTTTGTTTTTTTTTTATTTTATTTTATTTGTTTTTATTATTTTATTTTTATTATTATTTACAACACAATTTTGGCAATGTTCGGTTTTGCTGTTGTTGATGCAATTTCTGATAATTTAACATCGATTGGTACGCGCGTATCGTACAATGTTGGTGCCTGTAATATGATACCGGCTGTCCCAACAACGACAGCAAATGTGAAAATCCATAAGAAAAGACGATCCAATACCATAGCCACATATTTCCAATCTTCTTTAACCTATATATTTTTTTTATTGAAAAAAAGAAAAAAAAAGCCAGAAAAGAAAAATGAAAATAAATAAAAGTGTTTGAGTAAGGAAAATCAATTGAAGAAAAAATAGTAAATTGTGCAGATTTTTATTCAAGGATAAAACTCTATTACAAGCTACATTACTACACATATTTCAGATTTTCATTTTGTTCTTTTTTTTTTTTTTTTAATACTCATATGGAGTTTACTCTATCCAATTGTCAGGAAGCTAACAAACTTTAGTTTATTTTAGTTTTTTTTTCATTCAAATGCTTTTTTTTAAATTTTGTGAATAAGTCTTTTAGTCAGTGATAGTAGTTTTAATTTGTTTTTTAAGCTTTTAATTCAAGTGAAATAAGTTATACTTTATTCCTATAAGTAATATTAATGCAAACACTTCATAAAATATCAATAATACGGTCCAAGTTTTGACCTAGTACTATTGAAAGGTCCTGTCTGGGCTTTAATGTGTTGAGCTTAACATCCGTTTATTGACGCTGGGTTTCATACTATAGAGGTAACTATTAGTTAACCCTTATTTGACATTTTCTTTTTTTTTCAATAGTTAAGTTAAATTTAACCCTGTAGTATTAAATTCAGTTGAAATGTAACCAAAAGTTAAATTAAAATTTTATATGGGAAACAACAGAAAATGTATTAGTTATAGTTCCCAGTTAGTAACTAAGTGGAATTTGCGAAAATGATCAAAGAGCGCTCATTCCGGGTAAAAAAAGACAAGAAAAATAGTGGCTCAGTTTTTCCCGGTGTTTTAAAGCGCCTTGAGGGTCGAAAAGTTAGAAAAATTAGGAATATTGTTTTCCACTTTCGTTTTTTTTTTCATTCCACTGTAAAACATTGTTAAATAAATCGTTCACTCAAAAAAGTTTCTCGGTAGAATTTACTGAAAATGACAGTTAAAACGTAACTGCATAAAGATATATGGTATTTACCTTTAAAATAAATAAAACTTTAGTTATTTTTAACTGTTGCAGAATAACTAACAATGTCGTCAAATTAACTAATAAATTTTTGACTACAAAAATTTTAAAACAACTGACAAAATAGATAAAAATGAACACACAAACATACATTAAAATAGTACCCAAAGGGTACTTTTATGTAATTGTTGCTTTCAAAAAGGAGTAGCTTTATAGCTGTTTTACCAAATCAGACAGTTCATATACGGAAGTACAAAATTCTCGTCTCGTTGATTTTTTGTACCTTATGTAATGTCTCGGTTTGAGTAATAAAGTTATCATTTTCTTATTGCGAATAACTAAAGAGTTAGCGTGATGGCTACGAAACAATTGTATTGTCTATCAGGAAAATTATCCACCTTTTTTGAGACAACAAATAAAATCGGATATGACAATTATTAGAATTTGGACTTGAGGTAGAAGCAGGCTGGCCAGACTTGGGGTTTTGTCCCCAAATTTGGGGATTTTTTGTTGGTCTTGAGGACAAAAATTTTCATTTGGGGACAGGGGATTTTTTGGGAATTTAAAAAATGGTTTGGGGATTTTTTGGGGATATATAAAATCCTTCATAAATTTTGAAGATTATATTAACTTTGTATAGTTTTCAGAAAACATCAGACAAGTTTGTTCGCATAATTTCATAGAAAGTAACAAAGTAAAAATTTACCATTTCATGGATTTTCTGTATTAATCAGGGTTGGCAGGCAATACCGCTAAAATACCGTTATCGATTCAAAACCCTTTCAACTGACTACCATTACCCATAAAATACCGTTACCGAAATAACCGAAATACCATTATCCTTAAAATACCGTTACCGAAATAACTGAAATACCGTCATCCTAAAAATACCGATAACGAAATAAATTAAACAAATAAATGAAATACCGTTACCCCTAAAATACCGTTACCGTTATTTTTAATTTTCTGCTTTTGGTAATTGCACGTGGATATTTAGAATTTTACGTACTTTAAGTTGGTAAATTGGTTTTGATTTTAATCTCATTTGTTTTTTGTAAAAAAAATTGCGAGATGCATCGAATAAAAAAAATACCGTTACCGAAATAACTAAAATATCGCTAACCTTAAAATACCGTTACCGAAATAATCAAAATACCGTTATCCTTAAAATACTGTTACCGACTTAACTAAAAAAACCGTTATCCTTAAAATACCGATACCGAAATAAATGAAATAGCGTTACCCTTAAAATACCGTTACCGAAATAATCTAAAATATCGTTACCCTTACCGATACCCGCATCGTTTCGGTTACCATCCATGGTATTAATTTAAAGCTTTTTAACACAAATAAATCCTTTTTGCCTGGGATTAATGTCCCAGAATCTAAAATATTGTTTATACAAAAAAACATCATATTGATCATATTGAATATCTATTGTATTAAACAGATAAACTTCAAAAATTCAAAACTAAAAATTCTTTAAAAATGCCTTTAATTCTTGAAAATTTCAAAATAAAATAGATTTAGGGTTCGATTGGTTTGTTTAAATATGGTAATAAAAATTTAAGGTTTTCTTCGTAAATGTCCCAAAGTTCTGAAATTTTTTCTACACATTTATACAAAAGCAGTCCAAGATCTTTTAAAAACAGTTATTTTTATTGCTATTTTTTATATTTAATCGTAGTTTTTATGCGGATAATGTTCATTTTAAGCAAATTAAATAAGTTCTAATACACTCAAAAAAAAAAAAAGTCAGTAAAGTCAGCAAAAAATGTTGCTGTGGCAGCAAATTTTTAGTCAGGAGCGTGCTTGCAAAAAAGTTGGTAATTTCAGCAAAAGGTTTGCTGAAATTCAGCGAGCTGATTTTTACCAAAAAAATGGTAATCTTCAGCAAAATTTTGCTAACACTTAGTCGACTGCAAATGAAAAAAATCCTTGCTAAAATCACTAAACTTTTTGCTGAATATTAGTAGACTGAAAAAAACTCAAAAAACTTGTAGCGAAATTTTACTTTAGTTAATTTATTTGCTGAAAATTTAAATATAGAATATGTGTAGAGTTGTTTTTCTTTTTTTGTCATTTCCGTTTCCAGACAAGCTGCGACATCTACATCTTGTCTATCTGGTTTTCGTCCACGCTATGAATGCGGTTATCAGCACAATTTTTGTAGCAAAATAAATTAGTAAAACATTAGTTTAAAATTAGTTTAGTGCTAAAAAAATATAACTAAAAATTTTGCTGAAAACGGAATTTCAGCAAAAATTTGCTGAAAACTAGTACACTTGATATACAAGACGTTTTACTAATTTTTCTACTAACTTATTTTTTTGATTGTACCTTTTCCAACATTTTTTCTAGTTGGGGATTTTTGGGGATATTTTAAGATTTGTTGGGGGACAACGAAAAAAGTATCTGGCAAGCCTGGGTAGAAGAATATTCTAACTAAATATATGAAAATATAGAAAGTCCGAAAAAACAATTTTTGTATTTTTAATGCAAAAATTAATTTAATTGTTTGAAAACTACTGTCTTATTACAGATAATATTTTTCATGTTATAAAAGTAGATTTTAATAAAAAAAAAATTTCTTTTCATTAAAAAAAAATGTGTTATTACATCATCGTACTTTAAATTAGAAGCAAAAATTCCAAACGGTTATCTACTTATTACAATCAAAATATTAAGTCTGTTGGCTGAACAGAAAAATTTATTAAATTTAAGTAAAAAATTAGTAAAACTACAGTTTTATTTGTTATTATATTGAGTCGTAAATTTGTTCAAATTTACGGTCTACGGACCCTCCCAATTTTGCTCTATCTCTCTTAGTTTTCGGGAGGGAAAGAAATCGCACCATCTTCAAAACTTCGGATACACTGGTACGGCTATTTACCGGGCAATAACAGAAACACGAAAACTCATGTGAATATCGAAATATATATGAACATACATGATAATACATTCACTTTTATATTATTATTCATGGGCACACGCGATCATCCACAAATATTCGGATATAAATTTTTGTCTCTCTTGGCTTATCCAGGTATGGCCAAAGATGGGATTTGTTTTTTTATAAAATTGCAAAACTCTAGTTTTGAGTTTTTTAAAATTTTGTTCAACAAAATATAAAAAAGTGGTCAATGCATAGGGGTTTATTAAATACACCTTACAGAATAATTCTGCAGAAAATTACACATATCCCGGATTTAACTTAACAGTGACGGAGTTTTAAATTTGAAAATTTTAGAGAAAAGTGTGATTTTGGCCAATTATTTAGATAATATTATTAATTTTGGTGTTTTTAGCTAGCTGTAACAAAATCACTTCCGAGTTCTTTTATTCTTGATACGAGAGATTGTTTTCCGAAAATTTTGTAAAATTCCGACAACGTTAACTCTTTCTTTACCAAGGTCAAAGGTGAAATTTTTAAAATTTTTCGATTTTTCCTGGAAGTATAACAAAACAAAGTGTTGTTTCTTGCGGAATTTGGTGAAAGTTATCCAAATAACTCGGTTAACACCAAATTATATACATAGTAATAAAAAATTAGAAATTAACCCTTATAGGCACATGGGGTCAAATGACCCCAAATTTTTAAAATATAAAAAAGTGCCATTTGGCATGAAAATCGATATTAAAACCCATTAATTAAGCATTTTCTGAAAAAAATAAATCCAAATTAACCTATTTCAGAGCATGGTGTCAAAATGACCAATTTTTTCATGATAAATAACGCTGGTTGGTCAGATAGCTAAGACCCAATAAGATTAGAGGCACAATCGCTAAATCCAAAGTACTTTGAAGGCTTCATCAGTAGGACGTCATGTTTGACTGTATCAAACGCTTTCGAAAAATCGATAAGAACAACGATCGTGATATAACCTAAATCAAACGACGGACGAATATCTTCCAAAACTTTAAGTAATGCTGTGCTACAGCTCATACCAGGTCGATAACCAGATTGGACCTCAGTAAGAAGGTTATTGGATACCAATTGTTCAACAATTTGGTTCGAGAGAAGACGTTCGAATGATTTAGATATTGCTGGAAGCTGAATGCTTATAGGTCTATAATCTTCCGGTGACTTAGGTTGGTTTTTCTTATATTAGCGATCTTCCAACAGTTAGGAAATCTGGATGTGGTAACAATATGATTAAAAATATGAGTTAGGTAGTAAGGTAGCAGTAAGGAAGCAGTAAAAGTTTTTACTGCTTCCACATTTTTGCTGGGATGCCACCCAAACATTGATTCTCTCAATTAAAATATTTCTCTATGTCTGTGCTGCAGCCATATTATTTAAATAAGTGCAATTTTATTGTAAGCCTCAATATTTGGAATAGCTTTTGGTTACTGTGGGTATAAAATTCATGTCAACATTCTATCTAAGTAACTTTTAAATACATTCGAAAAAAAAATATAATAAAAATACGAAAAACAGCTGAAAAAACACATTTGAACTATATGCCAACAAAATATCTAACAACATCACCACAAATAATCCCAATCGCCAACAACAACAACAACTATAACCACAACAACAATTGAAAATCTATAACAAGGCATTATCAACTTGTCGTGACTGACATTTAACATAAGGGATTTTTGTTTGATTTTAGAATTGTATGAACTAAAACATGTTGCTGATGCTGCTATTGTTGCCACTGACGCTGTTGTCGTTGTTGTTGCTGACGATAATGATACTGATTGCTGTCACCCTCCCTATTATTGCATACAAAAGCGAATATTTGTATTATGAGCCAAAAGTTTCAAAAATCAACGCCATATACTAAATAAAATTATAGTGTCAAAATTAACTACGCCAGATTATTATAATATGGCAAAAAAAGGTGAAATTAGTTTAAGGAATTTTAATTGTGATTATATAAATATTAACATTAAGGTGGTTAAATTAATTTTCTGAAATTCTTTTTTACAGTAAAAGTATATGAAAATTCCCTAGTGAAAAATTGGCGAATTTTAAATAGACCTAGCAGATATTTTATAATCGTTTCCAAATTACTTAAACTCTCCACCGGGTTCTACTAAAATTGATTTAATTGCAATAGTTGCAGAACATGGTTTACGGAACTTAAATGTAGGGTATGACCAGGCTGGCCAGACTTGGGGTTTTGTCCCCAAATTTGGGGATTTTTTGTTGGTTTTGGGGACGAAAATTTTCATTTGGGGACAGGGGTTTTTTTTGGGGACTTAAAAAATGTTTTTGGGGATATTTAAAATCCTTCATAAATTTTGAAGATTATATTAACTTTGTATAGTTTTCAGAAAACATCAGTGAAGTTTGTTCGCATAATTTTAAAAAAGGTAACAAATTCACCCTTTTATGGATTGTCTATAATAATTTAAAGATTTCTAACACAAATACATCGTTTTTGCCTGAGAGTTTAATATGATTAATGTCCCAGAATCTAAGATATTGTTTTACAAAAAAACAACATATCGATTATGGATAAAAGTCTATTGTATTAAATAGATAAACTTGAAAAAGTCAAGGCTAAAAGTTCTTTAAAAAATGCCTTAAATTCTTGAAAAATTCAGAATAAAATATGTTTAGGGTTCGATTGGTTTGTTTAAATAATTTAATAAAAATTTAACGTTTTCTTTGTAAAAGTCCCTAAATTCTGAGAATTTTTCTAGACGTGTATATAAAAGCAATCCCAGAATTTTTAAAAACAGTTATTGTTTGTGCTATTTTTTTTTTATTTTAGTTTTTATGAGGATAATGTTCATTTTAAAAATAATTAAATAAGCTTTTTCAACATTTTTTCTAGTTGGGGATTTTTTGGGGATATTTTTGGATTTGTTTGAGGACAACGAAAAAAAGTATCTGGCAAGCCTGGGTGTGACTAACGGTGTAGTTAAAAAACTCAATCCAGATCTAGTTCTAAAAGATTCTGTAGAGGGATTCCCTAACATTTTAACCACAAAATTTGATAATTAAGTTTTCAAATTTTTATAGTAACCTAAAAACGAGTAAAAAAGTTAAAGTCGGGCATGCCGACTATATAATACCCTACACCACTCTAATGAAAAGCCAACTAATATTTGGATCCGAAATTCAAATGGGTTAAAACGGAGTTGTGTCAAAATTTTCAATAAAATAATAAGAGCAAATCGAAAATATAGCCCATATGGGCGATAGGTTCAAATATGGACCGATCCTATCTAGAATCAATAAGCTTTGTGCTTGGTATTTGCGACCTGCAGCGTGTAACCAAGCCAATTTGGGGGGGGGACCCTTATATGAGCACTAGGTCTAAACATGGACCGATTTTAATCAAAATCAATAGGCTTTGTCTGTGTACCAAATTTCATTGAAATATCTTCGTATTTGCGACCTGCAGCGTGTAAAAAAGCTAATTTTGTGGGAACCCTTATATGGGCACAAAGTCTAAACATGGACCGATTTTAACCAAAATCAATAGGCATCGTCCGACGTAAGTCGGTGTACCAAATTTCATCAAAATAGCTTATTATTTGCGACCTGCAGAGTGCGCACAAGAATGCATGGACAGACAGACGGACGGACGGACGGGCACCGTTAAATTGAAACAAATGTGGTTCTGAGCCGATCAGTGGGTCTAGTTCCAATATTTTTTGGTGTTATAAACATCAGCACAAACTTATTATTATACCCTCTCCACGTAGTGGTGTAGGCAGTGTTGCCATAACGGCGATTTTCTCTTCAGATCTAGCGACTTTATTTAGCCCCTAGCGGTAAAAATTGTCCTGTAGCTATTAGCCAAAAATCTAGCGATTTTTTATCAGCCGTAATATAATTTTAAAAACTCGGTTTTATGTTGAAAAATATATCAAAATTCGCATATTGATATTATTTTATTATAAAAAAAACAACTTCTTAAAAAATACATATTTCGATAAAATATGGGTAGGTAGTTTTTCACTGTAGAATGCACTCTTTTGAATATTTGCAATACTAATATTAATTCAATGAAAATCGCGATTCATTATGTGCAGCTTAATCGTAATTTTTTTTTTATTATTTACATGTTTATAACACTTTTTATGAACATATTAAAGAAATTTTTGAGTAAAAAACTCCTTTGAGTACAATTTTTCAACAATCTAGCGATAAAATCGCTAAATTCTTGCACTATTTATAAATCTAGTGATTTTCTAGCGATTTTTGGGTCTGATCTAGCCATTTATTTTGCAAATTTGTTGACAACACTGGGTGTAGGGTATATTTATATTTAACTACACTAATAGAAAAAAAAACTCATTAGACTAAAGTTAATCCGTTTTTCAATTTTATGACAGTAATACAATATTTAATGCTTATAAATATAACACCTGCATGTTTCCAAACCAAAACCTAACTTTGCGCATAATTAAATAACAGGCAGCTTAATTTAAGTGAGGGTGCTTAACTGTAATGGGATTAGCTACCTAAGTAGGTACTGAAAGATCAATTTCTTATTTGCCATAAGCTACATACACACATTTTATGACTGCTGAAATGGATGTTGATCATAAAATAGGGTTGTTTTCCTAGAAAGCTAATTCTGAGCAATAAAAACTGCACAAACTGGATCAGTCCTCATAAAATGTTAATGATGACAAAATTAATCCTGAATATCCTACCTGTACTATCTATCTATGCATTATTGCAGTGTGTATAAATAAGAGATATTTCAATTTCAACACACAGTTACAATTCAAACATTAAAGATTCAACATCGAACAACAAGACATAAGTGAAAATAAAAATAAGCACAGAGATATGGCTTCAAATAATTGTTTAAAAATTTCCTATAGAGGTCTTACTCGTAATATTACATGTGATACAAAACTTGGCTATGAAGATATATTAAATACGATAGTGGAGCAATTCAACATTCCGAATAATTATAAAATAGCTATTGAATTTTATGACGAACATGGCCTTCAATACAACAAGGATACATTTGAATATTTTTTAAACCTGGCCACCACCGATAGATTTGTCAATGAAGATAATCGTATTTTCTTTGGTGTATCAAAATTACATAAAGTTAAAATTGAAGAAGTAAGAAATACAAATTTTGAAGCTGTTCCAGTATATAGACAAAATTGTTTTTTGGGTCAATATCCTAGCAACACATCAGCACAAAATACACACAACCAACCTCAGTATATGACACGGGAAATTTCCAAAAGTAGGAGATTACTGAAACGAGGTCACCAACAATAAAAATATTGCCATGCAGAGTGTTCAAAAACCTTCTATGAGAATTTAAGTTAATTACTAATTACCAAACAATAAGATTTAAGAAAATTTATAAGTTGACGAAGTATCCTATGGATATGTATATACCATAAGTGTGAAGTTTAGTGAATAAGTAAATTTATATAATAAACAAATTTTATACTCCCTACATATATCTTAAATATATTTTATTATAAAAAAAAACAAATCTTTAAGAAAATCTTTTGAATTTATCGTTGGTCAAAAAGAAATAGGCAATCAAAAATGTTTGTCGGTAGAATCAAGTTCTGTGAAAGGCGATTAACATTGTTAAATGTTCTCTCATAGGCTCTGTCTGACATTCCAAGAAGACAAATTGCAGTTAATGGTTTTAATATTTTGATTAGACTATAAAATAGCGAAAAGGACCTCATCTTGCAATACATTTTAAAGTTGACTTGATCCAGTGTTTAAAACGATTTTGTTGTGATTTTTTTTTGCAATTGGTAATGTTGCTACACTAATAGAAAAAAGTCTGTAAAAAATTTAGTTAAAACTACTAAAAATTAGTTAAAAACAAGCGGGCTAAAGCCCGCTCGATGGTTTGTATAAGTCCCCAGGTGACTGGGAACTGATACAAACCAAAGATTAAATTCGGCTGTGCCGAGTCTTTAGATACCCTCCATCCTGGTGTTTTTATTCGGGGATTCTACCATAGTATAATATAGTAGCTTAACTCATTTTCTGTCATTTGAAAAAATGAAGCAGTGTTCGTAATTTTACTTGTATATATGGTTCTTAATACCACTACAACTACGTGATATAGGGACTAGGGATACCGATCCCGAAATCCCGGGATTGGTCTTGAAAAAATCCCGGGATTTCTGATTTCATTATTTGGCATATTTTATATCCTTTTTGTATATGTTTTTATTGCTATATTCGACCTAAATCACTTAAATCTAATATCTTATTAAATGTTATTAAAGTACTAATTTTTCCCATTTATAAATAATAGATTAAAATAGATTACAGATTAAATAGATCTGAATAAAAACCTTAATAATTTGAAAACTTTTATTCAGCTTTGAAACTTTTAAAAATCGTAATTCAACTTTATTTAATCTTTTAACGGACTTGTTTTTATTTATTTTATTGATAATTTGCTGAAATCATAACTTCATGCAAAATAATTTTGTCGACCAAAAACAGCAAATTTTTGTTAAATTAGAAAAATCCAA
This sequence comes from Leucophora obtusa, assembly GCA_949987735.1. Classification (NCBI taxonomy): domain Eukaryota; kingdom Metazoa; phylum Arthropoda; class Insecta; order Diptera; family Anthomyiidae; genus Leucophora; species Leucophora obtusa. Next base: position 212,492,690 of record OX465297.1, read on the forward strand.
CAATCTGCCTTTCTGAAATCAGCAGAGGAATGTGCTTAATATTTTATGTTAGTTGATTAAAAAAAAACTATTAGTCACTAAATATTTCTGGTGATTTCAGCAGAGTAGTTTGTATTTGCATTCAATTAATTTTAGCCAAATATAACTAAAAATTTGTAGATATAGCAGTGTTTTAGCTACTTTTACTTAAAAAGTTTCTTCCGAGGTAAATTGTAATTTGCTTAAATTTAACTCATAAGTATATTTCTTATATTTCGGAAATTTAACAAGTTCTGCTGATTTCAGTAGTTTTAATCGCGGAACCTTTTTTGCTAATTTATGGTAGCTTTTTCTGCTATTTTTACATACTTATTTCTAAGAGTGTATTTTTTGTTTAAAGCCAGATTCACAATGCTGTAGCACTCTACTCTGAGTGGTTTTTGTTCCATTCTTTTTTGCGCTTACATATTTTTTGTATCATGCTATCTCTATTTTACACACTCCACTCTGCAGGGTGAAGTACTCCAGAATTGTGAATCCGGCTTAATTTGTTTATTTCTTCATACTACAAGAAATAATAAGTAGATTTATAATGAATTATTTTAATTTGTACACTCACAATATTTCATCCTTAAAATCAACCGAATATATACATTAAAACAATAGAAAATAAGTTAAAAAAAAAACAATTGTATTTTGTCGTTTATTTTTAATTGTTATTTAATTAACTGACAAAGTCGGTAAAAATAATAGATTTATCGTTTATTTTAAAATTAATTGTATTCTAACAACTGATTGTTTTTAACAGAAAATTTTTATTGAATATTTTAACTTCTACCGAAAGTCCGTATTTTGTGTATTTTATTTATTGAATGACTGATAGAAAAAGTTAAAAAATATATTTCTTTGGAATTTAAATACTTATTCAATTAAAACGACTTTACTGATTTACTTTTTAAACAACTGTTGAACTTTTACGGTAAAGTTATTGTGAGTGTAGGCTTTATTTCAGCTATTTATTTTTAAAATTAAAAATATGATGAAACAAGAAAATCCCGAAACCCCGAAAAATCCCGAAATCCCGAAATATCCCGGGATCCCAATAAATCCCGGGATCCCGAAAAATCCCGGGATCCCGGGATTCAAATTTTCAAAATCCCGAATCCCGGGATTTGTAAAAACCAGTCCCGTTCGGCATCCCTAATAGGGACACGCTCTCAATTTTTTAATGAGTGGGGCTACTATAGTATACTATGGATTCTACTAAGTACAAACAAGTATGAATTATTACCCATTTTGTATTCGGTCAATCCACTGTGCAACAAATGTGTATGATATTTGCCACCACTACAAGTAAATATTTCAGTTTAATCTTGTTTAATCTCAGTGCTGCCACAAGCAAGATTCAAAATTCCCAAAAGTGTAGACAAAATTCCCCAAAAATAATAAGATTATAATAAATTCAATTAATATATTATGTATTACAATTTGAACTCCGAAAAAAGGTAATAACCTCATCAGTAAACTTAAAAAAAAGTGATTTGGCAATTTAAATTGTCCCATTGTTCTGGGCGTTATATTATTACAAAGAAAAGTTCCTTAAATATGCAGCATTTATGATGAACTTTTGAGTCTTATATGAATCTTCATAAAATTTAGAGAAAAAATTAAGTTAGAATATTCTTCCACCTCAAGTCCAAATTCTAATATGATATTGTCATATTAGAATTTTATTTGTTGTTTCAAAAAAATATAGAAAGGAAGAATATTCTAACTAAATATATGAAAATATAGAAAGTCCGAAAAAACAATTTTTGTATTTTTTAATGCAAAAATTAAAATAATTGTAGAAAAAATTAACTTTAGAACAAAACACTTAAAAAGCTTGTAAATAAGAGTCAGTTATGATCACATGTGAACGATTTAAAAATAATCTTATTTCAGAGTCTTTCAAAAATCAAGTTTTATTTGCGTTTTTAAATACACACAAAAAAATCTTTGGCAAGCAATTGGGAGCACTTCAACTAAAATAATGTTTTTGTGGCATACACAATATAATAAATTATTCGATAAAACTTTATTAGTGGAAATTTGCTTAATTACTTGGTAACGATTTTTTTGTGTACGTTAATAGCTTATTTGTATAACGAAAGAATTTCAAAGCATGTATAGATTAATACACTTTCCTGATGTATCGGTTTAATTCGTGGATGATCAGTCCCTGTGAATCAATTCATTAACTCGTATGAATAAAAAATAGATATTGGAATTTTTATGCAAACTTAACAATTAGATGTTAAATCATTCATAAGCCAAAAGTAATTACATACATTGAGGCAGGGTTGGTAGGCTCTATCGCTAAAATACTGTTATAGATTCAAATATCGATACATTTAAAATACCAGTACCGAAATTAATGAAATACCATTATCGCATTATCCTTACAACACCATTATTTTTTAGTCTAAACTTTTTGTAATTCCACGTCGTAATTGTGAATTTTACATACACTTAGTTAATAAATTTATTTTACTTTACTTTGTTTTTTCATAAAAAAAAATTTGCGGAATGCACCGAAATAACTGAATACCGCTTATTTTAAAATACCATTATCGAAATAATTGCAATGCAGTTAACCTTAAAATACCGTTATCGAAATACAATTATCCTTAAAATACTGTAACCGAAATAATCTATGATAGCGTTACTTACCCTCACCGATAATCGCACCGTTTCTGCTACCAACAATGCTTTGAAGTAATTGCTAAGTTATATTCATAGACCCACTATCTATTGGCTAGTTTATGAATTAAATTCTTTTTTTATGTATAATATATATTTTTTATTTACAAATTTGATAACTTTCTCAATTCATTCATTTGAATTGAGAAAGTTATCAAATTTGCCCATAAAGTGGCAACACTGCTTATGTTATTCATATAGATGTGTGCAGACCTTTAAAAATATAATTCTTTAATTCGTATTTTAAATCTCAATTTTGCAATAAGTTGATCTCAGTGAATTTTTTTTTACCCCGATTGAAAAGTACTATTCAAGCTGTTAAAAAAAATCCGCGGAAAGACCTCTGTAGGGAATTTATTTCTGTGAAAAGTTTGGAAATGGACTTAGCTACATATATCTAAGTCATTTATAGTCAGATTGGAACAATATATATATATATATCATTGAAAGATAGTAAAAATATCTTATGGACGACATTTTTTTTTGTTTGTTTACCCATTACCGACGAATGAGATTTATTTTTAAGATTTTTTAAAATAAACCGTTTTTATAAAAACCACCGTATACTACCACATAATTTTTTACTTATTAATATATTCTCAAGATTAAAAACTTAAGATGTAGTTCAAATTTTATCACTTCAAACACCGAAGATATTAGAAGTCAAGCCTAATTTTTTTGCAGATGGTACAAAAGATACAATTTTGACTCTAACCAACAATTATACTGAATTAACTCATCGGGAATCGAACATATTTTGGGATAGGGTTGCCAGATATGAAATCGACGAAAATTATTCAATCGAATCAAAATTGAATCAACACAAATAGGAACAAATCTTATCTCACTTTATTCAATGTCCAATCATTGATTTAAAGGCATTATGAATTATTCAGTAATTTATAAAATGAATCCAATTTTATGCATATAAATTCAAAAAAAGAATTATCTCTTTCAAGGTCTGGGTGTGTATGTATGTATTTTTTCTTATTCAGTAAAAACAACAACACACAGTTAATATATTTTTTCATGTTAATATGGAAAATTCTAGAGGTGCTTTTACATTTTCATTCATAACTTTTAAACGTCTGGACCAAATATGCCCATTGCCAATACCAAACTGCTTAAGAAATTGGACAAAAATTTTGACTAAAAATTAACATCCTAGCACAACTATTTTGATCGTGATTTCAACAGACAGACAGACGGACACGGCTATTATATTTTCTTATATAGGTTTAAAAAAAACAAAAAAATTAAAATTCCTACGCCGAATCATAATGGGTCAACAAAAAAATTCTATCCTAAAGATATTTTTATTACCTTTCCAATGGTGTACATATTGTTCCAACCCTATCATAAATGAAGAAAATATAGTTAAGTTCATTTTTAAACTTTTAACCGAAGTAACTCCCCATACAGGCTTTTCGCTGAAAAAAAAATTTCTTCGGGCCCCCAAAAGAGAGTTATATCAGTAGTAAAAATTTAGAATCAATCGGTGAGGTGCCTCTAAAGCCAACATACGTCCAAATTATTCAGTAGAATCGAAATTGAATCAATACAAATAGCAACAAATCTTATCTCACTTTATTCAATGTCCAATCATTGATTTAAAGGCATTATGAATTATTCAGTAATTTATGAAATGAATCCAATGTTATGCATATAAATTCAAAAAAAGAATTAACTCTTTCAAGGTCTGGGTGTGTATGTTTGTATTTTTTTTTCTTATTCAGTAACAACAACAACACACAGTTAATATATTTTTCATGTTAATATGGAAAAATCTAGAGGTGCTTCTACATTTTCTTTCATAACTTTTAAACGTCTGGCCCAAATATGCCCATTTCCAATAGCAAACTGCTTAAGAAATTGGACCAAAATTTTGACTAAAAATTAAAATCCTAGCACAACTATTTTGAGCGTGATCGTGATTTCAACAGACAGACAGACAGACAGACGGACACGGCTATATCGGTTTCGCTATTGATAACGATCAGGAATATATATTTTTTTTATGTCCCAGATTTTTTTTTCGATGAGTTACAAACGGAATGACAAAATGATATATACCCTCCTGCACAGTGGGATGGAGGGTATAATAACCATGCAGAAGAAACTGCTGAAATTAGCAGAAATATTAGTAAGTTAAGAACAGCAAAAATAAAACTGTTAAATATATAGAATTTTAGTTACACTCGTATTTTAGCTAAATTTTAGTTAGTAGAAACTATCACAAAATTTTGCAGAATAATTAAAAGACTAAAAAATTATAAAATATGTTAAATTTTTAAAGTTTTTTTTTTGATTTTTTTAATGCAAATAAAAATTGAGCCTTCTGAAATCAGCAGTTTACTATTGCAAACATTTCTGTTGATTTTAGTAGGATTGACTGCTATTTGCATTCAACGACATTTAACTTAAAAATTATAACAATTTTGTGGATATAACAGTTGGTTTTTGCTATTTTTAGTATACTAATATCACTGTAAAACAATTACAAACTTTTTTCAAAATTAAGGAGTTCTGACAATGGATTCTGGTAGAGGAGAAAAAAAAATAAAGTAAAGTTTCCCCCCTTTTTCAAATGTTTATTGTGAATCGGCATAGGAAATCATGTGAATCTTCCATTTTAGGTATAGGATGTCTTCATTAAACTTATATTAAACATTACGAGGAATATTTTTGTGGAACATTTTAACCCTCTAACTCCTCAATTAAAAGGACTTATCGGGCCCCTTTTTAAAAAGGTACAAAAATGACCCGTAAGTTGAAGAGTTAGAGGGTTAAAATGTTGCACAAAAATGTTCCGCGTAGTGTTTTACATAACTTCGCTGAATACATCCTATACCTCAAATGGAAGATACATATGGTTTCCTCCTAAAATTCAGGCTTGTTGGACATTTGAGCGCCAATTCTGAATAAGTACGAGATTAGCCCTTAAACACATTTTAAGTTTTGACTTATTTCTGGTATTGAAGTTAAATTTTGAATATTTAGAAACTTATAGTTGAATTTCATGATTTGCGGAACATTTTAATCCTCTAACTCCTTAATGAAAGGGACTTGGCCCCTTTTAAAAAGGGACTAAAAGGCCCCGTAAGTTGAAGAGAATTCTACTATAAATCTCTGAAGATATCAAGGTTTAAAATTTAACAATTCCACAAATAAGTCAAAACTTAAAATGTGTTCAAGGGTTAATTTCGTACTTATTTATACTTTTTAAAAAGGGACAAAAAAATACCCGCAGGTTGAAGAGTCATAGGGTTAAAAAAAAAACAAAAACGTTCTTCATAGTAATCTACATAAGTTTGCTGAACCCTAGAGCGTACCACCTTACAGACAAAAAACAAAAAAAAAGTGCGCCGTACACCCTCCAATATGAAGTATTTTTGCAAGGAGGTTTCAAAAAAAAAATTTTTTTTTGCCGAATGCAGTTGTCGCCATTTTACATTTTCGTTATATCTTTGAACTTTACAGTCGGATCTTAAAGTATGATGCATCGATGTTTTTCCCTCGAGGAGACCAGTGTTTTACTCTAAGGCTTTTGCACCTCAAGTATCCCGTTCTAGTAGTTATATACCAGATCTCAGTTGCTACCACCCTAATGTCAGAAAATTAGAGCTCGCAAAAAATCATTAAACTTTTGCTAAGAAAGTTTTTCGATAAACCCAGTAGAAAACTTTTTTATATATTAGTTGCCGAACGTAGGGGTCGCCTTTAAAACACTGGTCTCGTCGAGGCAAAAAAATCGCTTTATCACACTTTAAAATCCGACTTTAAATGCCAAAGCTATAACGAAAAATTAAAAAAGGCGACGCCTACGTTCGGGGAAAAAAAATTATTTTTTTTTGAAATCGCCTACCAAAAATACTTCATATTGGAAGGTGTACGGCGAACTTTTTTTTTTGAGGTTTGAAAACATCCTATACCTATAACACATGGTTTCCCCCTAAAATCCTGGTTTGTTGGACATTTGTGTGCCAATTCTGAATAAGTACGAGATTATGAACACATTTTATGTTTTGACTTATTTCTGGCATTGAACTCAAGTTTTCAACTTTGATGGCTTTAAAGACTTATAGTAGAATTTCATGACAAATATTTTTACGGAACATTTTGAGAGGGTTAAAATGTTGCGCAACAATATTTGTCATGATAATATTTAACTCCCGCTGAAATAAAATTCCGAAGTGATTTTTTAAAACGCCGATAGACCTAATTTTTTTTCTGTCTCCTCTACCAGATTCTACAGTCAAAACACCGTATTTTTTTTCCTGTTGTACTGTGTATTTAGCAAAATTTTCTGCCTATTTTATTTTATGATTTTCGGTTAAGTAAAAGTTAATTAAAAGTTAATTCTGTGAATTTAAAAGTTTTATTGTTTCTGTTCTTATTTTACTGCTAATCAGAAGTTTTTTCTGCAAGGTCATTTTAAACTAATTTTTAGAAGCTTTTTTTTGCTGTTTATACAGGTGTATTTCTTTAAGTGTACATAAATAATATGGAAAATTTGTCTATAAAAATTGATATGGAAAATATTCCAAGATTATAATTTTAATTTTGGGCGATATCGTGGGACTTAGCGACTAACATTAAGAAATACAATTTCGACCACCCTATTAAATATTTGAAATTTGTGCAATAATTATGTAAAACATTTTTACATAATTATTGCATTTAATTTAATTTTTTTACTCACCCTTGTACTGTCTTCCTCTTTGCGCGTCTGATCCGCTATATATGTCACTCCATCCATGGCTTTATGCAATTCAGGACATTTATGCCAACGATGTCGCACATTATTTTTCGCTTCTCTACTCGTTGAACAACAATGTGAGCCACCCTCACGTTGGCATTCTGGTAAGACTGTTCCCTCTTCCCTGGCAGTTGAAGTAGTATTTGTAGTTTGCACACCGGTTTGTTGTGTTCGATTCGCTGCAGAATCACAGGACGCTCCAGTCCCGAAACCATGATGTATTTGTATGGCACCATTGACACTGCAACAGGAGCCGGCCAATGTTGAGGCCGTAGCTACCGAGTTGACGGTGGTTGTCGATTTTATCACATTTGAATTGGTATTACTTATCAGGTCACATGTTGTGGTCGACTGATGCTGTTGATGTGGATGTAGGGGTGCAGGCACAGGCGAGAAATTCGCCGAACATGTTGACTGTTGGCGATACAAATGATAGGGATGTGAGTGTTGTTGATGTAGTGTGGTGGTTGAAGAGGATTTAGCCGCATTAGCACCATGACTCATATGTTGATGTACATGCGGCTGTTGTTGTTGCTGCTGCTGTTGCTGCTGCATTGTCGTTGGATAATGTTGATGGTGTATTGTAGCATAACCACTATATTGTGATGTTGAGGATTCCATACCCATACCATTTGTTTGTACAGATGTTGAGGTTTTCTGTCTAAATTTCGTAGGTGTCAGCGGATGATCTAGAAGTGAACCACCAGTTTGTTGGTATTGACTATGATGCAAAGTATCCACCAGTGAGCTGGTTGTTGAAGTCTCTTGGTTCATAGTGGATGGGTACAAAATTGAACAGTTGCCCGTTATGGTCGATGCCCCAACACCGACCACACAACTACCGCCATAGGCCCCACTAACCTCATCTAACATATTGAGGCTTTGTACTCGATGTTGTAGGTGTGGCGAAGTGCTACGTGATGTTTTATGTGGACTGTGGTGTAGTCTACGAATACTTTGTTAAATTAATGAAATGCGTGTTTTGTGTATTAAAATATATACTTTTAATGTATTACAACTTACCGTGATAAGGCTACGGGTGGTGGCAGCGGTGGTATTTGATCCCTAAGTTCGAGTCCATTGCAGGTCCGTAACATAAGTTGACGCGATGTTTTACTGTAATTGATGGATATTGAAAGATTGTGTTTAAAATTAATATAATCCACTCAAAAAAATAAATCTGTTGACGGAACAGAAACATTTTTTGCTTTAACAAAGTTTATTCCTACACTCACAATATTTTTTCCTTAAAATCAACCGAATATGTATATTACAAAAATTAATTTTAATTAATTTATTAACTCGCAAAGTCGATGAAAATAATAGATTTTTCGTTTATTTTAAAATTAATCGTATTGTAACAACTGATTGTTTTTAACAGAAAATTTTGATTGAAATTTTAACTTCTACCGAAAGTCCGTATTTTGTGTATTTTGTTTATTGAATGACTGATAGAAAAAGTCAAAAAATATATTTCTCTGCAATTTATTCAATCGAAACAACTTTACTGATTTACTTTTTAAACAACTGTTGAACTTTTACGGTAAAGTTATTGTGAGTGTATTTTTTGGCCTAAAATAAACTTTATTGATTTTTATCAAATTTTTTGTTAAATTTAACAAATCTTAATTTAAGTAAGAAATTAGTAAAACTACACTCACAATATATTTTCCATAACCGAATGAGGTTTATTTGAAAAGTAATAGGTAAAGTTTGTTTTCAATTGAAGAATCAATTAAAATACATTGAAACATTTTGTTTAACTTTTTTTTATCAATCAATAAAAAACAAACCCCAAAAAATATGTATCGTCTGTAGGAGTTGATATATTCAGTCAAATGTTCTATTTTTAGTTTTCTATTTTTAGAAAAAATAATTTAAATAATTTCGTTATTTTCTGTTTTAAAACAAAAAATTCAAATATTTTAGGTTTTCTTTTTTGTTAAAATAGTTTGTTTATATACAAAATTATTTCAATTAAAATTACAAGAAATTCTTTACTCATACACACAAACATAGCCAATAAAAATATGAAAGTGTGTGTTGTGTTTTGAAAATCCACACAAAAAAAACAACTTTCAAATATGAAAAACCACAAAATCGTGATGATTGTTTTAATAGAATTTTCAATTATTTTTATTTCTTTTATGAATTGTTTAAACAATGTTTGAAAATAAATAGCAAAATGGTTTGAATATAATGAAAAATCAGTAGTCTTTTTTTTAATTGTGTTTTCAATTAATTTAATATGTAGTTTAGGTTGTTTTTAAGGATAAAATATTGTGAGTGTAATGATAAAAGTAAATAGTTACCATTACCAGGTATGTAGTTACATTACCACATATTTGGTAATGGTTTTCTACACTGGGTTTTAAAACATTTTTTGTTCAATTTAACAAATCTAAATTTAAGTAAGAAATTAGTAAAACTACAGTTTTATTAGTAATTATACTGAGTCACCATCTACCGGGTAATAACAGAAACATGAAAATATTATATTTTAACAATAAATTGATTCAAATTTAACGAATGGGTTTTGAAAATGGACACTCAAAATTAGTTAAAACTACTGAGCATTTTTAGTATTGCGTTAAATGAAGATGAGTAAAGTCTTTGTTTAAATCAGTGTTTCAACTAAAAATTTGTTAATAGTTAGTTAAATTGATTTGAAACCCACTTGACGATTTTTTACTGACGTATTATTTTAAGTGTTGAAAAAAAGTTGCAGAATTAAAGATATTTTACAATAGATTTAAAGAACATATTTCCTTCATATCGTAGGGACATGTAATTCGTCTAGTGCAACATAATCAGTCAAAAACCGATTTTGATTTTTTTATTGTTACGCCTTTTTGCATTTTAGGCAACGATCTGTCTAATGTGCCCAAACTAAAAGCTCTTTTTTTAAACTTTCAAATTGTTTATAATTTGTTAATTTAATTGTTATTTTCTGAAGATGCTACACAATGGAGTAGCGAAATATTGAAAATACAAAAACTTTTTAAATAAAAAAACAAACCTTAAGCTTAAGAAAATTAAGAAATTAAAAATAGAAAAAAGAAGGTTAAATAAACGACAAGAATTTAAAAGCTCTTACAATATTTTTCACTTTGCTTTAAAAAAAATTGGGACACAGTGCTTAAAATTTTCGGAGGACAAATTCTCCGATTTCACTCAAAATTCACCATAACATTTCCATATATTAAAAATATAGCGGAGCACATTTTAAAAATCGCTATTTCGCCATATAGCTAGCTGCCACCATAACTTTTCAGCATTTTCACCAGGGTTTTTATATAAAAAAGTTTTGAATTTACAAATACTTGTTTTTCAAAGAGTTCCATGGAAAGCTCCTGATAAAGTTACTTGAAACAGGCAAGTAGAAAGTAAGAAAGGTAGATACACCTTTTAATGACTTAAAAAATATAATACGTAGTTTTTGTTACCATCTCTATATCTCTCTCCTCTAAAAACATACCTAAAAGAACTAGCTTTAAAGAAGATGACTTTTCTGTTAAAATTTTCTTTCTTTTACTTTCAATCTTCTTAATGTGATTATGATTCAATTTATTTTAACGAGAACAGAAAAAAAATCATTCACTTTACTATATGTGTTGCTTGAATAAAATCAATTAAAAAATATAACAACAAAATATTGTATACTTACATCATTTCACCAATGGGATAAAGCGGTCGTCGCATAACCAGAAACCGTGGCAGTTGATTGATAAACACTGTACGCACCCACGGTGCCATAGTGTGTGTTTGCGGCGAACGAAAATGTATATTTAGTACTACCACCGTGACACATATACTGCGAGTGTATGGGTGTGTGTTGAAAGTGTAATTTTCAAAGTTTACAGGTTTTGCCCACGATGTCATTTGCCAGATGCAATCCAAGAAGAAAACCATTCAAAAGTTCCACCAGAGGAATTATAAAGGATAAGCATGATGAACAGCGCACGAAAACGTTTGGGGAAAATTACAGAAAGAAAAAACAAACAAAAAAAATTACAAAAAAAGTGAGAAGAAAATTTATTAAAAAAATGAAATATATAAATGAATTACTTTTTTTTTTTTTTGGTGCACTCAGGTTGCATTGTTGAATGGTGAGATTTTCATTTCAGACGTAAATTTGTTTTTTGTTTTATTTATTCGTATATTAGGGTGATATTTATTTGAAAATTTTTTCTTTAATTGCTTGTTTACATTTTGTAATATTTTTATTTGGCAGTAACATCGAAATCAACTTTAATATCCGAATTAGTTATATAATAAAAAAAAACGCATTTCCATTATTCATACCATTATGTGTAAGTCGATATCGACAAGAGGTCGATTAGAAAGAGCTACCATTTTTCAGTGAAAAGGCGATGAAACCTGTTGGGGACAAACACAAGATTTCGAAAAACCATTCGCAATACTTCAAAAATCTGCAATGCGCAGTCTGTTAATATATTAACCAAAACTTTTTTTATTTTACTTTCTTTCTTAAATATTTTAAATAATAAAATATTGCATATACATAAGTATAACTATTTTTAGAATATTCGAATCATTTCAATAAAATTTCTCTAATTTTTTCGTAACATATATTCGCGAATTAAATTTAAAATTTTTGGCTGTTTAATATTACAATAAAAATTTTTGAGTACGCAATATAATTGTATTTCTCCCGAGGAATAATTTTGAGATCAGTTTTTGTTTGTTCATATCTGGAATAATTTTCAAATAATTTCGAAAATTAAAATTTTCACAAATTCGAAAGAAATTTTTGCATAAACGGTTTCCTCGAAGGTTTTGATTTTTATTGCAAGGTCCAATTCGCGTGGCTCTAAGCCGGCTTAGAGCCGCCGCCGACTTTTGTTTCGAGTTCCAGCCGCCGCCGATGTGAGCGTAGTGGATAAATTATGATTTTAGATAAAAAATCGATAAAAAAAATATGTAAAAAATTATTCGGTTTTATTAATTATCTGGCAACACGTCATTTTAAAATTTACAAAACAAACACACATGGCAGCTCTTTATTCATGATAACATGAAGATGGGTGAGCCATATTTGGCATCAAAATAAACAAATCAAATTTTTTTATATTATTAATTTATTTTTATTTGTTACGAATTCCCTTTTCAAGTTTCTTTAAACTTTTTTTCAATAATAATTATAAAAAACAATTTCTTTTAAATTTAACAAATTATCGCCACCGGCGCAGCCTATAATTTCACAACGAATTGGATCTCTGGTTCTGACGCATCCCAAATTCATAATCAGGAAAACATTTCTGACGATTTCAGCTTTCAGGTAAAGTTCATTCCGACCAGACGTATTATATAATTTTATTAATGAATCAGAAAGTGCTAATGCCGAGTACAAATCCGATTCTAACTTTAGTTCAGTACCGCCCGATTTTTTTATAGGGTTCTAAAGCCAAAAAGTTCGAAAAAATTATGAAGATTTAACTCCTCTTTCCTAGTTTTTATTTTTCGTTATACAAGTGAATGAATCATACCAATTCCAAAAGTTGAAATCGAGGCATAACTGATGAGCTAACTTTTGAATGTGTGACTCGGCTAGAAAGCAAAAAGTTTGACATGTAAACCCCAAAAAATCTAAAAAGCCCAAAGCATTCACGCTCTAGCGATATTTTTTTAACGCAGCAATTCGGAAGCAAGAATATCTGATCTACCAGACAGCGTATAGGCGATCCCTTCCAGTATCGTGATTGGAACTTTTTAAACATACTTGACAACGACTCGCTTTTCATTACACTTAATAGTATATTTAAACTGGGCAAAAACTAGTAGTTTTTGGGCATTTTTAGGTTTTAAGCCGAAAACTACAAAATTAATTTAGTTTTTCCATACAATTTTCATATAAACTGAAAACCAGGTTCTACCTGGTTTTTGTCAAAATCCAAGTAAAAATATCTGAAATGTGCATTTTTAATACATCCGGTATCATTTATAATTAATTTTCGATACACCCAGTTACAACGAATATAGAAGTAAAGCAAGTGTCAAAAAAATATTTTTTTTTATTTTTTCAGAATATTATTGTTTTAGTTTGAAATTGTGTGTTGTTATTAATTGTTAAATGTATTAATAATTTTTTTACATTAATTTAACAATAAAAAAAATTAAGAAAAGTGTGTAATAAAAAAGTGATGTGACAAAGAAAAACTAAATAGCCAGTGTAAATGACTTGGCTTTTGTAATTTAGTTCTGTACAAAAACCAGGTGGTTTTTGCTCAGTCTAAATTCAGTATAATTATATATTTCACTATATTTATTGAACCGTTAATCGAAATTTGACCCACTTCCGGAAATGTGGCAAAAAATCGTACTGTGGTGTAGGATATCATATTGTTACGTTTTTACCTTTTACAACCGTTGGTTTATTTCCTTTAAATAAACCGGGTTCTTTTCTATTGCAATCAAACTAACCAATACCACCGCTGCCACAGTGCTTCGTCCCCATATAACGATTGGACAAAAATAGAAGGAGTGGAGACAGAGTTTTGAAATTTGTTATACTGACATAGAACCCCTTAGTTAAGAAAAATTTTAAATTTTAGAAATATCGGGCCAAGGACACGTCCACCTCCCATAGGTCCTGAAATTTAAAAATAATATATTAGCTATATAAATGGACGTAAAATTACAAAAAGTATCCATTGAGATGCACATAAAACTGGAAACGTTTGTGTCAATTTTTATCAAAATCGAATCAAGGACTCTTAGTCCTGCCATATATCCTTTATTTTAAAATCTTTAGAAAACCTGCAAACAATATCCAATTGCGATGAAATTTAGCACGTGAACTGATATATGGTCAAGTCATATTTGCGCCAATAAAAATTTGGATAAAATCGATCAATTAGTAAAAAAAATGCCTTTCATAAAAACTGGGTTTTAAACGCTTAAAATCATTTTTCTAAAAAAAAAAAATTAAGTAGGGTTAATATAGAAAACCATGTGAATCCTCCATTTTAGGCATACAGTATGTTCAGCGAACTTATGTAAAACACTATGAGGAATATTTTTGAGGAACATTTTAACCTTCTATCTCTTCAATTAAAGGGACTTTTTTGGCCCCTTTTTAAAAAGGGACAAAAACGACCCGTAATTTGAAGAGTTAGATGGTTAAAATGTTCCACAAAAATATTTGTCATGAAATTCTACTATAAGTGTCTGAAGACATCAGTATTGAAAATTTAACTTAAAGGCCAGTAATCAGTAAAAACTTAAAATTTGTTTAAGGGTTAATTTCGTACTTATTCAGAATTGGTGCTCAAATGACGCACCAACCTGTATTTTAGGGAGAAACCATGGGAATCTTTCATTTTAAGTATAGAATGTGTTTAGTGAACTTATGTAAAACACTACGAGGAACATTTATGTGGAACATTTTAACCCTCTAACTCTTCAACTTATGGGTCTGTTTTGTCCCTTTTTAAAAAGGGGCTAAAAAATTCCCTTTCATTGAAGAGTTAGAGGGTTAGAATGTTCCACAAAAATGTTTCTCGTAGTGTTTTACAAAAGTCCGCTCAACACATCCTATACCTAAAATGGAAGGTTCACATGGTGTGAATACTAAACACTCTTAAATGCGTGAAATTTGGGTAAAAATCATGAATTTAGGCATTTCAAAAAATCAATTTTTTTTTTAATTTGTGGTAAAAAATAGTAATTAATTTTTTAATAATGTATTATATAACAGTATAAACTTACAAAAAAAAGAGAAAAAAGGAAAGTTTATATAATTTTTTTTTATACTCCATCAAACTTAAGTAATTTTTGGGTTTTCAACAAAAAAATGTGTTTTTCGGAGCAATAAAAAATAATTGTTTTGTAAACATATACTAAAATCCATATTTTAGTTTAACTACAAATATGTATATTGAAGTAATTAAAAAAGAAAAGCTTCGAACACGTTTTTAAAAAAATGTATTTTTGAGAATTATTTTCGTGAAACAATTAAAACCCATTTATCTGTTAAGTCATTTTTGGATAAAATATTGAGTTTAAAAGTAGATTTTCAATAAAAAAATAAGTCTTATATTGTAAAAAAATATTTTTTTATTGTAAATTTATTTTTTAATAAAATTTGCTTGAACTTTACTTTATATTTGAAATAATGATAAAAATAAGTTATAATTATTAACTCATTATTTTTTGTTGTGAAATAATGGATAAAGTAACTAGTTATTACCAACTCATTATTATATGTTTGAAAAAATGCAGAAAGTATGTCGATGTCATTACTGGCAGTCCAAAAAGTATTGATATGTCATCACCGTTTCTAGACTGTAGGTACCAAAAATGAATTAGATAAAAAATTCCTTATAAGTTGCCCTTTTGACCTCTAGTTAGAATTTCTGAAGTTCCTAAGTTTTAAACTGATATCCTAGTTCGATAATTCCCCACTAGTTGAAGTACAAAAAAGTAGTTTAAAACAAGTAAAAAAATTAAGGGCAAATATGCCGACTACATTGTTACGAATTTAGATTAGTCTAATATAGAAAATTGTGGAATTTTGGAAAAAAAAATATCCCGAAAAACGGGATTTACTCAAATCGTCAATCTGGCAGTACTACACGTTGGTAAACTTGTGTATGTGTTATACAGTTGCAAAGTAATAAACTGTTAAATAAATAAGTGTATAAGCCGAATAACCGAACGTTTTTATAAGGTGAAACGTAACAATTGGTGACAGCGCACTATGTTTCGTCCCATGGACAAAAATCAAAAAAAAAATTTTGTCTCAAATTATGATTAAAGAAGTATTTTTTTAAACATAAGAAAGTAACTTAAACAAATGTGAAAAAAAAAATATTTGGTGTGATTGCTTTTGCCGCCAAGAGAGGGCGTGACATCGCATGTTTATAACTTTTAGAGAAAAAAGGTTTATACTTCTTCTTAATCTCAAACCTACTAAATTAGAATTGTCCATTTTTGACGATTTTGAAGGGACTTTTTTTCAAAAACTATTTGAAAAAAATATAAAAAAACACTAAACTTGTATATCTTTGACTAATATTTTGATGAAAAAAAACTAAACTATATTCTTGTTCTAAAAATTATTTCCCCAGCTGTTTATAATTTATAAAAATCTGACCGATCGGAACATGAATTTTCTAAATACAAAAATCGAAAGTGTGTAAAAATTTCTTCTGTTTTCAAAAAAAGTATTACTACTTTCATTTTATTAAAGTATTACTACTTTCAAATGTCAGGGTTGCCATACGGCAATTTTAAAAAGTTGTCAAATACCTATATAAATATTAAAAAAATAATAATAATTAAAAGTCGGTTAATTCAGCAAATAAAAATTTCTTATTTTTTTTTGAATAAAACTTTGTCGAGAAAAGCAAAATTAAAATTTTTAGAATATATTTAACCATCTAGGATTCATATACTATCAAAATTTTAATTTAGAGGGCGTTAAAACAATTGCAAAAACTTCCTAAAAGAAAAGTGCTAGAGATAGAGCAAATAGCAACCCTAAGTAGCTTAAATCATTCACAATAGAGCTATTTATAGAACTTTTTTGCTCTATCTCTAGCAGACTGAGAGAATTATCTGCATGATATGAATTATCTACATGAATTTTTGCATAAAACCAGTGAAGTTTCAGTAGAAATCGTCCATTGAAACTTTTCATTGAATTAATGTAATTTTTCATAAAATGTTGTGAAAAAATTCAACTATAACATAAAGAAAAATAATAGATTTGTTAAAAACGATGTGGTTTTCGTTAGTTATAATATGAAATGGATAAGTAAAAATGTTTGAGTTTACTTCTCAAAATGCTTTTCTTTGAAAGAACCCCATAAAGACAATCTAATGATAGTGAATTGCTATCATTATGCTATCAAAATGCATTAATTGTCAACCATTGGTTCTAGGAAAGTTTTTTTTCATAAATTTTTTTTCTCTATTTGTTGTAAAATAAATTGTAAATCCTATTTGGAATTTGTAATATTTGATCTTAAACCGAACAAAAATAATAATAATAAAAAATCATTCACTTCATTTTGTTTATTAAAAGTTTCATACAATCAATGAAAAAGTTTCATTAAAACAAGATTCATAAAATATTTGGAGCTCTTTAATCAAATTAAAAAAAATTTTCATTTACTTTGTGAAGAAAACTTCATTAGTTCAGTGTACACACTCGTGTATACACTGAGAGTTTGTCTTTATAATAAAGGATTTTTGAATAAAATCAATGGAGTTTTACTCGAACTTGCATACTGAAATTTTTTATTAAATTAATGCATGTTTTTATAAAAATTTCCCGAGAAAAAAATGCTTTTTATATAATAATTATTTATGATTGAGGGGAATATTTAGTTGATCTCTTATTTTGGTAAATGAATGTTTCTTAGTTTGACTATAGATCATAAATTAATATCACTTTCTGTTTAAATTCTTTTCAAATTAAAGCAAGATGATACAATTTTCACAAGAAAATTACAAAAAATAAAATTATTCAAAGAATTCGATAAGGCCAGCAAGACAGAATACGTATTTTCGGCTTTCGCTACAAAGCCATCATCAGTGTCGTTTGCCTTGAATGGGTTAATAATTGATCATCGTCTACTTATGTGAAAGATGAAAGCAAATCGAATTTTTTAACAACAATTCAACTTAGAGTAACATAAACGAAATCTAACAATGCTATTTTTATCCTTTGTTATTATTTTTGATTTTATACAAATGTATCACGTTAAGTATTGACATATGTCATACCAGGTACATGAACTTTTTTATATGATTATATCAAAATATATTTCATTATATATAATTATATTAACCAAGTGCACAATGCTTTGGATCAAATTATAACTTTTAATATAAAATTTCGATAACTTATATATAAGCATATAAATTTATCCGAAAAATTACAAAAATTAAAAATAAAATTAATATAACTTTATGTAGTCAAATATATTTTAAATTAATGATTGTGTATATAAATAATTTTTACTTGGGTTAAGAAAAATTTCATTTATTAAATATTTTATACACTCTATAAAGAACTTTCATTTAAAATCTAGTCTCATCAAAATTTTAAAGATTTTCAATAGTTTTTGAAAAATTTGTTCGTTCACTTTGTAAAATATCATAAATTTTTATCCAATAAAATTTTCTCTGTGTATTTATTTGCTTCTTCATGTGAGTGTGTGTTTTTTATATTATGCATATATGTATGTTCTAGTATGCATGTGTGTAGGTGACATATGTGACCAAAGTATAAACATACGAGTACATGCCTGTAGGGAGTCTCTTTTCATAGTGCAAGTAGTACTGAGTATGTGAGATTTTGTAAGTGTTGTTTTATTGTAAAAAATTCATACATATTTTCATAAATAAGTAAAAATGTATGTCTAACAATTAAATTATTTGTAGTTAAATCAATTCGAATTATTAATTGGAAATAAATATTTACACAGTGTGTTTAATTTGTTTGTATACATTTCATTTAGTAACAGTAAAGTGTTCTGCAAATGTAACAATATATTTTTATAATCATAATAAGGAAATTAGCCTTATCTATTCAATAAAAATGTTACTGGTTAAATGTAAATGAAACTACCCAGGTAGAAAAATACAAAGGGAACAATGTCGGCCCTATATTGGAGATGGAAGTACATCTACTGGCAATGCGTCGGATTTTCAGCTTGTACTATACTGGTATATTGTGAAAATGATAACACCAATAACACCGTAGTTATTTGCCACCGTTGGCACAGCCTTGGGATTTTTTTTGTATGTTCCAGTGCATTTAATAACTATTTTAGTAGTTTGCTAATACTTTACTGTACTTTTAGTGCTCATGGCAGATTTTTGATTTGTTCTTTCAGAATTTCATAAAAAACATAAGTAATTGTATAATATATGTAAAATTAAAAAACGGTTGTTAATTTATAGAAAACAGTGCTGCCAAAGCACGTTTCGAGTAGTACCGGCCTTTTCACAAAACCCGTGCCCAATACAATTTTTTTGAGACGTTGGCAATTTCTACCTGGGTACTTTATAAAAATTTTCGGTTAATGAACAGTTTCCCTATATTTTTCATATTACGGGAAATTCAACCATTGTGTGGGACATGCCAATGAATTATTTCTTTTAGGAGAGTTTCGAGACATGTTCTTGGTTATTTTTGCCATATACCACAAGGGGTCAGTTTTATTTTTTAACAGGTCTCCCTTATATATTTTAGTATTTCGTGTAATACTACATGGATTTGAAGATTGTGAACAACCTTTTAAATAATATTTTTTTATTGCTTATGTAGTAATGGATAGAGTTTGATTTTTGGTTTTAATCGAAACCGCGGACTTTTATGTCTCGAAATAAATAAATAATAATTAATTAAATTGCATGTTATTGAATCTTAAATTTCGAAAAGGCCTTAGCTTCTATTTTTTAAAAAGTACTATGAACATTTTCTCCATTAAATATTACTTAAAGAAAATTTTTATTTGTGGCTTTGTGATGTAATGGTCAGCGTATTGGACTGTTACACATAAGGTTGCGGGTTCGATATCCAGCGATGGCAACATCAGTTTATAAAAATAATATATATGAGTTTATTCTATGCCTTCTTCGGCGTTCCCACATCACTTAACCCCACCGAAGTAAAAAAATATAACACAGGGCTATGAACTAAAAGAAAGCTTCGACAAAGTTCGCCATTAAAGGAATTAACTTTTCTTCAGATGGCGCGCAACAACTGTTCCAAGATACAGCATCTCGCGGAATTACAGTGTTGCTATATTTGAAGCCACCTTTCATTTCTTTCAAAGAAATTAACACTTTATTAACAGGAAAAATTTCCTGAGTATTGCTTTTCCTATCAAAAAATCTAAGTCAAGCTTTTTTACGTTATAGTATAAAGCATTTGTATTAAAATTTCAGTGTTGTTGACTTTATTTTAAAATCGCTAAAAATAAAGAAAAATTTGTTTAGGTCTAAAGCACTGTAATGCGAAATGTGGCGACCATTGGTGGATAAAAATATTGCAAGATTTAAAAAATTTTATAGAATTTCCAACAATACTACAATTTTCTGGACCACCTTCCACTCTTTTGGGAACAGTTTAGTAATTATTTTGATATTTAAAAACAAAGGCTGCAATCAAAAAATTAGAAAAAAAGTTAACTGATTCTATTGTATTATCCGTCACTGTATATTTGTGGAAAATACAAAAAATTTTTAAAATCTTAAAACTTATTTTTTTTTGATTTTTAAGGTCTCAATGCTGGAGTACTCCACTCCACTTAGCGCAGTGGATTTGTTACTTTAGTTTTCGCATAAAGAGCTTTGGAATGATATAAAATCATTCCATCATAAATTATGAGGTCATTACAAAAACTTTTACGAAACCACTTTTTACATTTTTTTATATTTTATAAAATATATTTCATTATAATCTATACACTTTTATAATCATAAAAACCAGCTTCCAAGTATATTTTCTGCTCCAAACTTGGTATATTAGAAAAATGGGCAAAACTGCAGTTTATGGGGATTCGGCAAAAAAAAATATGAGCCCCTCTGGAATTAAAAAGAAAAAAAAAACAGAAATTAATTTTGGGAGGGGCTCAGCCCCGGAAGGCCCATGGGGGGCAAAAAACCCCCCATAGAAACATGCAATTAAAGGAAATTGTCTCACGATTCCAAAAATGTTATTTTTTTATATCCATAAAACGTAGCCCTAACTAGAGCCATTATTCGACCAATAGGGGGGGTCGAAAAATTTAAAATATTAATATGAACGAAAATGGTACTCAAAAGGAAATTTTCTCACGATTTCAAAAATCCGTTGGACGTGAATCGAATTAGAGGCATTTTGTTAAATTTTAAACCTTTGAAAAATTAAAAAAGTCTAAAACCACATTATTTTGGTTTTGGTAAAACCCTGTAAATGTCCATTTTTTGTTGTTTATTTTGAAAATTTGGAACACAAAACGCAGTTGGAAGTGGCAATGACAAAAGGACAACTTTTTATTATTGAGAAATGCAATTTCAGAACTGATATAGTTGAATTGCGCGGCAGGGAAAAATTTTTTTTTGTACAAATTGCGCGATTTTTCCAAAAAAAATTTTAATTTTTTTTAAAATGCGTTTATCGATTATTGAAAAAAAAATAGTTTTTGAAGTCGTGGGGGGACATTTTCTATCATTTGAGGACCATTTTACCATACTTTCAGTCCCCCCTCTTAACGGACTAAAATGGCTCTAGTTAGGGCTACGTTTTATGGATTAAAAAAAATAACATTTTTGAAATCGTGAGACAATTTCCTTTAATTTGAGTACCAACCCCACGGGCCTCCCGGCTCCGAGACCCTCCCAAAATTAATTTCGGTTTTTTTCTTTTTTAATTCTAGAGGGGATCATATTTTTTTTATATTTTTTTGGCGAAACCCCATAAACTGCAGTTTAGCCGAAAAATGTACATTCTGTACCAAATTTCTGAATTCCTTTAGGCATTTTAAATTGCCTTCCTCGTAATTTATTTTTAACAAAAAGGAACAGATATAAATCCAGGAGTGGGTTTTATGGAGTTATAATTTCAATATTTTCTTGGTGTAAATAATCAATTGTTAAAGCAGAGAAGACATAAAAAAAAGTAAAATCCGATGTATTTCAAGGAAAAAATATTGTAAAGAAGCATAAAAAAAATCTTGGAAAAACAACACTTTTGTAAAATAAGTTCGAAGTTACGAGAAAAAAAATATTTTTATGAGCGGAAAAAGCATTTTTGAGCAAAAAATCTTAAAAAAAAAAAATTAAATCTAAAAAGCTTGCAAAAGCTATTTAAAAGCTTAAAGACGGAAAATCAAAAAAGAAAAAAATGAAAAGAAGCAAATCTGAGTAAAAAGCAAAAACACAAAATTCGTCTTTTCTGCTTATGAGTACTTAAGGTAGATAAAATTTGACCTTAAGGAAAACCAATGGTGAATTTATAAATTTTTTGTTTAAATTATAATAAATATGACGTAAACTATCAGTATAAACAATAAAAACTATCAATTTATCAATTAAAATGTGCGAAAAAAATTAAAGTTTCCTATTTGCAGTTATAAAATTTTTCTCAGTAAATGGGAGATTTGCATTCTCTTTATTTTCTAACCTTTTTGGTCCCAGGCTAAAAACACATTGTTCTATGGCGCACAGTGCGTATGAGTGTTTTTTTTATTCATATTAAAATTAATAACACTCATACGTCACAGATAAGTATATCACAGTAGCAGTGTTGCCATAAGATGAATGCAAAAAGTGATAGATGGCGAAAAAAGTGTTGGAAAAACTGCTAGTTTTTTTTTGCACATGTCTCTATGAAGAAAGTCACAATTTTGATCTTTAAGGTTCGATTTCCGTATATTGAAAATATAAGATATTTTTTCAGCGGAGAAACTTCAAAATACAATGTACCCTACCTATAAAAGGCGATTTGCATTTTTCTTAGGGTATTCAATTAATCGGCTTTTTATTTCAATCAATTAATCGTGCAAATAATTACTCGGTTTTTTTTTCTTAACCAGTTAATCGAACAACATTTTAAAATTAATCGATTAATCGAAACAATATACATACACTTTTTGTATTTTTAATAATTTTATTTAAAAAAAGAAACAAAAATAAATTCAGTAACTCTTCTGAAATTCATAAAAATAAAATAAAAATAATAATTGAGATCATATTTCGTCAATATTTTTAGTTTTTCTATCCCCTCTTTCACATATTCAAATTTTATCCAAATCGGAGGAAACCACATCGCAATGAGTTAAAGGGTTAACGAAGAATATAAGAATATCTCTTTCGTATGCAATGAATACATAAAAAACGTAAATGTAGAGAAGAATTCTGTTGAGAATCGATTTTCCCTCTACGTTTCCGTACCTCCATTCCTTTATTTTATTTTATTAATTCAGAGTGTTCGCTAAACAAGCTTTATTATATTGAGCATTAATTATAATTAATAATTATAATAATCATTAATTACAATAATTATTAATGCTTTCGTTTAATATCAACGTTTAGAAAGTTGTAAAAACTAATTAAAAATTTATTATAGGTAAATAGATACCACTACTTTACTAGATAAGTCGCAACAACAGAGTAGTAATTTGGAAGATGACAAAGCAAACTGTGATAATTATACCCTACACCACTATGTGTTCAGGGTATTATAAGTTTGTGCTGATGTTTGTAACACCAAAAAATATTGGTCCTAGACCCACCTTATAGTATTCCGATCGGCTCAGATTTTTTTTATTTCGATTTAACGATGTCCGTCTGTTCGTCCGTCCGTCTGTCTGTCTGTCCATGCATTCTTGTGCGCACTGTACAGGTCGCAAATATTAAGATATTTTGATGAAATCTGGTATACCGACTTTTGTCGGCCCAAGGACGACGGCTATTGATTTTGGCTAAAATCGGTCCATGTTTAGACCTAGTGCCCATATAAGGGTCCTACCAAAATTATATTGTTTATACGCTGCAGGTCGCAAATATTAAGATATTTTAATGAAATTTGGTACGCAGACCTATGTTGGCCCAAGGACGAACAAGTTTGATTTTGGTGAACATCGGTCCATGTTTAGACCTAGTGCCCATATAAGGGTCCTACCAAAATTATATTGTTTATACGCTGCGCACAAGATTGCATGGACAGACAGACAGACGGACGGACGGACGGACGGACAGATGGAAATCGTTAAATCGAAATAAAAAAAAATTCTGAACCGATCGGTATACTATAAGGTGGGTCTATGACCAATATTTTTTGGTGTTACAAACATCAGCACAAACTTATAATACCCTGACCACATAGTGGTGTAGGGTATAAATATTAAAAATATTGTTAATTGAATTTTTGACAAACGTTCAAATATGCCCTTTAAAATGCTGTTGTTACAGTATTTACCTCCCTTAAACATTTTTCTAATTTTCTACCAATTTCAGTTAATCGATTAATCATATGAAATTATTCGAATTATTTGATTTTAAATTATTCGAACAATTTTTGAGCAAAATTGTTGGATTAATCGAATAACAATTAATCGATTGAATACCCTAATTTTTATAGAATAAAATTCTGTAGTTTTAAGTATAATAATGGTAGCATTCGGCAGAGTAACCTTAAACTGATACCGGTGACTGGTAGCACCATGTGATTACTTACTCTGCTGAACGATGTTTTCTTTGTTTTGTTTTTAAATATTT
Source organism: Leucophora obtusa (assembly GCA_949987735.1). Classification (NCBI taxonomy): domain Eukaryota; kingdom Metazoa; phylum Arthropoda; class Insecta; order Diptera; family Anthomyiidae; genus Leucophora; species Leucophora obtusa. The sequence continues at coordinate 212,517,411 of OX465297.1, forward strand.
TCTATAGTTTCCTTTCATTTTGTAAAATTTTTGTTTACGAATTATATTTGTATGCTTTTATATGTCATTCTTACAAAACAATTTTTATTGTAAATGAACAAAAACAAATGTACCACTTATGGATGAAAAGTAGCAAACATTTTTTACGCTACCAAAATATGACAGCGCTAACTCAGCGCTCAGACAGAGGGGTAAGTGATCAGGTCGTTCAGCAGATAGTTGTACAACTGTTGACTATTAAATTGTATCTGCCGAATTCAGCCAATGGCTTCAAATACTTACTGATATTTAAATGACCACCATATTTTCTTAACTGCATACTTTTAATCTTTAGATTTACTTATAATTTTGGTCACTATTGAACAAGATATTTTAAATTAATATTTCTAAAAAATTACGTTATACAGATAAAATCTTAAAGTGATGAAATTCTTTAGCGGATACAAAAGTATTAAAAAGAATAACAAACATGTTGAAAGTGTGATAAATAAATTTAAAACTTTAAACTATGAAAAAATATTGAACAATTTTTTGTTGTTGTGACAAAAAAGTTATAAAAATCCTCATAATTAAAAAACTTGTTTTCTACGATGTCGTGTACCATTTTTTTTTGTTATAAATTTTGGGTGTTAACTTACGAAAAAACAGCCCCTAAAGCCTGTATAGAAAAATTAAATTTAATTTACTCAAAATTATCTCTAAAGACGACCGACAATTATGCCTTGTATAGGTAATAAACACATACTACATATTTAATTTAAATGAATGGTTATATTTGCTCATTAAACAAATTTTATTATACTGTTTATTATACCTGTTTATTTTATCCATAACTATTACCACACAAATTAATAATAATGTATTTTTAAATTATATGTTAAATTAGCCTAATAATCAATTACTTAAAATGTCAACTATTTAAATAAATAAACAGTAATGAAAAAAGTTTAATTGATTTAACCTAAAATACTTGTATAAATAATTCAGCAGGGGAACAATTGCGGCTTTAAGTTTCAACGGAACACAAAAAAATCAAAATATTCAAACATTTTACGTGATTAAGCATGCACATCTTCATTAACTTATGCAGCTTAAATGGCTATTAAACGGTTGCCTAATATTGTTGCATGTTGAAACTTTGCAATAAAAAATTGAAGAAGGAGAAGGAATAGAAATAGGTTGTAGGTATGTATGTGTGATTGTGTATACAATGTAATATTTACGTATGTAAACTTTACATACATATGTAGGCATATTTAGAAAATTTGATATGCAAATATTAGCAGGGCACTTATTGCCCTACGATCTTAAATATTTTATATTTCATAACGCATTTCTTTATTTATTCATTTCGTCTAATTAATAGAAGGTTTTAATTAAACAGGTACTATGGATCATATTCATCTTTTGAACGATGGATCGATGGGTTATGAAAACTCCCAACTTGAAAAGTCCCCTTCTGCGAATTTAATCCACTCCTACAACCAATTCTAGGAATGCCTTTTCATCAACTAGTGCAAATTAATTAAAACCTTCTAGGGTAATTGAAAATCGCCGAAATACCCACACACCGAAATCGACTCAGATAAATAAAAATCCATTTGCCGAACTAACGGAGACTATCCGCTTCATCTAGGGCCGAATTTTCTTTTACCCTTCCGGGTCATTAGAAAAAACTACAATTATTATTACAATCATTGGCCGTTAAAGCTAAAGGCCCAACTATATTTAGCGAAGTTGAATTAAGGAAAAGAGCGATAGTATGCAAATTAATTGAAGCACCCATATCTAGCTTAATCGAAACTCATCATATCTAACTTAATCAAATTAAAATCATTTGAAACAAACAAAAGAAATTATAAAACATCAAATAAAAAAGAAGATCGCAAATTTGGGGAAAATTTTAAAATTCCTCTCTTTAATATGGAGAAAAATTAAGTCAAATTAAGCTTAAGATATAAAAAAGGAAAACAATTAATAAAAATAAAAAAAAACAAAACTGAAATTAATTTGAAAATATGGGGAAAATTTTCAAATTTAAGTGAATCGAATATGGGAGTTCTTTAATTTAAAGAAAAATTAAGCCAAATTTTGAACAAAATTAACATAAGCTAAGCCAATTTCGTTGTAAAATAAAAGTAACTCGTAAATGTTTGAGTTGATTCTCAGTGTGCAATTTACTAACGGTCGGTTTCATACTGTAGGTTTAACTTTAATTTAACTAAAAACAAAAGAAAATGTCAAAAAAATGTACACAAAACAACAACGAATTTTTGGGTTAACTATTAACTAAAGTTTAAACCAGAAGGAGTTGGTATAAATAAAAAAACTTAAATCTACATTATAACCTAGAGCAGGGCTGGCAAAACTATGACACGCGTGTCAGTAATGGTACGCGAGTGGATTTTAGGTGGCACGCGACGTTCTTTTTGTGAATATTTTCAAAAATTTAAACTATTAGAAGACCAGCAAAAAATTTAGTTAAGTGTTAAATTTCGCTACAAAAATGTGTGATTTAACTCTGTAATGGTGAAATTTTTCATAGAGCTTGTATTGCCACAATTTTTTGTTTAAAGAAATATGGTTAATACAGAACTCGCAAATTCGATTATCAGAAAATTCTGGGAAAATTTATAAAATTCCAGATTGAAAGAAGTTTAAATGTTTCGATGAGAAAATGCCTCATAATCGGAGAAATAAAAAGTATCAGAAAATTGCACAAAAATCGAAAAAAACTTGTAATAAAATTGGATCTAAAAAATTAAGTTTTTTTAAAGGGAAAATAGGTGCTACGAAATAACCCTCAACGAAATAAAGGCTAAAAATAAATTTCATAATGAAATAACACCCTTTGTTGGAATTTGAAATTGAGTTTTGATCGTGTTTCGCAGAGCCATTTCATCTGAATATTCGCTTTTTATTCATTATTATTATGATTAAAAACCAGCGATTTATTTTAACAAAATCGAATTTTTGGCCGAAGCACATTTTTCAACTAGTTTCTTGCGTACTTAAATTAAATTGGCGCCCAATAATTTAACTTTTTTTTAATATTAAGATTTTTTTTAATCACCTGGATTTAGAATGTTCATACAAAAAGGGAATTTATTAAATCCAAAAAAGCTGGATTTAATAAATCCACATAAAAGCACAAATATATGAAACAGCCTATTAATTTAATGTCAGAATAAAATACTAATGAATATTAAAAGAGAAACAAAAAAATTTAAAAACTAATAAATAAAATTTGGTTTTTATTAAATTTTTTTTTATGAAAAAAAAACTGCACCTCACCAAATACATATTTTCCATCTAGAATATGGAGGAAAATCTCAAATAGAAATGGCAATTTTTCACTGTACTGTAAGTAATTTAATTAAATTCAATTAGTGAATATTAAATATTGCAATGGAATTTTTCAATTGTGTAAAAATATAAATTGAAGTGATAAAACTAAAAAGGCAGAGTGTCTATCGCTGTTTTATATAAAATATAATTTAAACTTAAAAGTTAAAGTAAAATCCTTCATCTTCGAATTCGGTATTAAAAATTAGGGTGAAAGAAGTGTCGGACAGAAAATTCTTTTTAAAATAGAGAGAATCTAACCCCATCTATTGAGCACTTTTAGAACTACTTTTTGGATTTATTAAATCCAAGAATTAAAAAATACGGCTATTATTTCATTGGGGATTTTTTGATAATGAAATAATCTCAATATTTAAAGATTAAATAAACCCCCAAAAATAAAAAAAACTGTCAAATATTTTACGTCATTTCTTAGATGTTATTTAATTTTTCTCTTTGGGGTTCATTTCATGGGGGTTATCCGTAGCGCTGATAAATATGTACATCTGCAATGATATTTTTAAAAGAAATTTTCCAAATTTTTAAAATTTTTAAAAGAGGACTTTTAAAAGACAACTAAAATAAAGGTAATTATAATTGATCTTAAAACCGAAAAAATAACACTCATTGTAATTATAAATGAGAAAAAGCTAAAAAAATAAAAAATATTGGACTTGAGCCCGCGATCATCTGTTTATAAATAAACTATTTCAAACTCCTTCTTAGCATTACATTTAGAGCAATAATGCTTTAGAAACTATAATTAAGTGATTTTTTGGATGTTGTTCAGAATTACTTCTAAAAAAAGTTATTAAAATATACTAACGGCTACATTGGAAGCAATAAAAGAAGAGATTTTTTCAGAATTACATCTAATAAATATTCCAATAAATTTTTTAATTGAATCAACAAACTGATTATATCATTTTCCCAGCAAAATAAGAAAAGATGAAAAAGCAGTAGGAAAAAGCAATGCAATTTATGATCTATGTGTACTTTTTTAACAGTAATGATTTTGACATTGTGTTGTCATAGGATGGCAGTACTCCCAATTCAACATATTTTCAGTCCTTCTGGAACGATTCAGTCCTGGAACTTTTTTACAAAGTGCATAAAAACAATTTTGAATAATTTTTGTTTTATTTATATTTAAAAATTAAAAAATAATGAACTTATACTGTTACGAAAATGGATAGCCTAGTATAGAAAATTCGGGAATTTTAAAAATTATCCAAGAAACAGAATTTACAAACCACGTCAATCTGGTAACACTACATTATATACAGCACAGCATATGCTATAATGTTAAGTGCTATAAATAAAATAAAATACGTGTTAAAATCTTGGTATATGTATGGAATATTTCAGCATGGTCTACAACCACGTCCGTTGAAAAGACCGAACTGAACGAAGGAAGGGGGAGGTCGCGCACTAGCATTAAGTTGCCCTATGTTAGTTGAGTTCAATTAGTGGTGCATTAGAGTTTGTATAGTTAGTAAATTATTGTATTGTTCTATTTAAAGTAATAAAATAAGTGTATAAGTGCAATATCAAACAAAGGAGTGTATATGTGTGTTATTTTTAATTGCAAAGAGCACCAACCCGGTTTATCTAAAGGGGAAAAAACGAGCGTTTTTAAAAGGTATAATGGTGTCAGCAGTAGAATTGGTTATTTTGATTGCAATTGAAAAGAAAACTGTATATTTAAAGGAAATAATCCAACGTTTTTGAAGGTAAAAACGTAACAATAGAAATAAGTTATAAATATTAAAATAATCTTAAGCCGAGCACAGATGGTCAATGTCCAATGTTGATTTCCATTTTATTGATCTTTTACTATACGCTATCAATGTTATTAGAAAAATTTAAATCAAATTAAAATTTATCAATATTTTCCTTCCTATAAATAAATTACATAATTTACCAAATTTTAAAATAGAACTACGTTTAGGTGAAAATTCAATAAATTTTTTAATTGAATCTACAAAATTTTTAAATGGAAAAAATTAATTTTATCATTTTCTTAATATAGAGACCAGAGATAAGCAATGAGTAGTAAAAAAAGTGAGTAGAGTTGAATCATGATTCATGATTTATTGTACTTATACGCATTTATACGTATTGAAATGTTGTCGAACCTCATACTTACTCTTAAGTTTAATGTACTCATCGTACTCATACCTAACAACATTTATGACGTTGCTGATTTCGACCCTGCTTCACTTAATATGTATGCACGATGCAAAATAAGTATGACTTGAATACGTACATTAAAATACTATACTTGTATTTACTATATACATGTGTTTACTATACTATAGATGTGTTTATAGATGGATGAGTTGAATGAGCTGAATGAGTTAAGTCAATAGTGAGTATTATAAGTATTTTTCTAAAATTATGAATCTATATGAGTAGATTGATGAGTCAAACAGATTTTCGATGGTATGATGGATGATGTCGACGTGGGATTCATATTTATTGCAACTTAAAATTATAAATCAACTTCATTGTGAGTATGAGTACGTCAGAGTGGTTGAATTTCAATGATTTCTACTCACTTATATTTTAAATTTCATGAGTGAATATGAATAGCAAAAAATCGATTCATTGCTGATCTCTGATAGAGACCCTGGTCGCATCGGTTTCGGAAAAACTGATTTTGAAAAATTAAATGTTTTATCTTGTTGGGGTTAAACTTACCTAAAATTAAAATAAAAACGAGTAAAAAGGTTAAAGTCGGGCATGCCGACTATACAATACCCTACACCAGTTTGGTGTATTGTTTGGATCCGAAATTCGAATGGGTTAAAATGGGGCTTATGTCAAAATTTTCTATAATGTGAGTCAGCGCACCAAATTTCATTAAAGTATCTTAATATTTGCCACCTGCAGTTTGTAACTAAGCCAATTTTGGGGGGACCCTTATATGGGCACTAGTTCTAAACATGGACCGATGTTCACCAAAATCAATAGGCTTCGTCCTTGGGCCAACATAGGTCTATGTACCAAATTTCATCAAAATAGCTTAATATTTGCGACCTGCAGCGTATAAACAATATAATTTTGGGGGGACCCTTATATGGGCACTAGTTCTAAACATGGACCGATGTTCACCAAAATCAATAGGCTTCGTCCTTGGGCCAACATAGGTCTATGTACCAAATTTCATCAAAATATCATAATATTTGCGACCTGCAGCGTATAAACAGTATAATTTTGGTAGGACCCTTATATGGGCACTAGGTCTAAACATAGACCGATGTTCACCAAAATCAATAGGCTGCGTTATTGGGCCAATATAGGTCTGTGTATCAAATTTCATCAAAATATCTTAATATTTGCGACCTGCAGCGTATAAACATTATAATTTTGGTAGGACCCTTATATGGGCACTAGGTCTAAACATGGACCGATGTTTACCAAAATCAATAGGCTGCGTTATTGGCCCAATGTAGGTCTGTGTACCAAATTTCATCAAAATATCTTAATATTTACGACCTGCAGCGTATAAACAGTATAATTTTGATAGGACCCTTATATGGGCACTAGGTCTAAACATGGACCGATGTTTACCAAAATCAATAGGCTGCATTATTGGGCCAATATAGGTCTGTGTACCAAATTTCATCAAAATATCTTAATATTTACGACCTGCAGCATATAAACAGTATAATTTTGGTAGGACCCTTATATGGGCACTAGGTCTAAACATGGACCGATGTTCACCAAAATCAATAGGCTGCGTTATTGGGCCAATATAGGTCTGTGTACCAAATTTCATCAAAATATCTTAATATTTACGACCTGCAGCATATAAACAGTATAATTTTGGTAGGACCCTTATATGGGCACTAGGTCTAAACATGGACCGATGTTCAAAAAAATCAAACTTGTTCGTCCTTGGGCCAACATAGGTCTGCGTACCAAATTTCATCAAAATATCTTAATAGGTGCGACCTGTAGAGTGCGCACAAGATTGCATGGACAGACAGACAGACGGACGGACGGACGGACGGACAGACGGACATCGTTAAATCGAAATAAAAAAAAATTCTGAACCGATCGGTATACTATAAGGTGGGTCTACGACCAATATTTTTTGGTGTTACAAACATCAGCACAAACTTATAATACCCTGACCACATAGTGGTGTAGGGTATAAAAACTGGAAAAATAACTCTTAATTTGGGTCTTTCTCTTGAAGAACTTTCAATCGATAATTTTTTTTTCTAAATTTGCTATGAGTTCTTTCCGATTTGCTTAAAATTTCTTTTTTGAAATTTTAAGCTTTTTAAATGAACACCACCCTTGTATTTACTTTACATATGTATGCACATATATGACAAGATGAAGATACAATGTTAATAAACCAGAAGGCACAGTTTGTTCTGTCGTTCACTTTGTTTGTAGATGTGTCAAACATTAGTTTAATGGTCTGTGCATGTATCAAACAATTACGCTAACCACGAATACTAACGTGATTAAGTTCACCATTGTTTAAACAAAATTCAAACTCAAATAGGGGATGGTCTAAGAGCTGGATCTGACGATGTTTGTTGTTTAATGACATTATTATGATGGTCATGTACCGCAACTGAGATTTATTTTGTAAACAAACAAACCATTATTTTTATTGTTGTTTATGTTGTTGTTGTTGTTTGTCAACAAAACATTAAAAATTTAATTTCTCTTTAATGTTCTGTGTATATAAATATTTCGAAATGTTGTTACACTTTTATTTTTATTTAGTGCGCCATAAACACAACAAGTTGTTCGCAATAATGAAAATAATGTTTTATAAGTAAATGGGGTTAAACATGGGCAACAAACATCTTTCTTGCAGTCAACAATGCAAATCCGAGTTACAATCAATATTTATTTATTTATGTAAAAGACAGATAGTAACTAAGTAGTAGTTGTATATCTATAAAGTACATTATATATCTGGTTTATCTGTCTATGCATACTTATTAAAACTTACCTGAATGTGTCGAGTATCATTGTAAAAAGTACAAATTTCCCTAAAAGCGGCACAACTAACGATGTTGGCGGAATAATTTCCGCAAGCAGCAAGAAGAACACAGTCAACGACAGTAAAATGGATATGCTTAATGAGACCTAGAAAATAAACAAACAAACAAATAATACAAACAAAGAAATTTATATACTCAACAGTAGTCAAAAGAAAAACTTGCACTTAGATGAATAATTTCATCTAAATGCAAATCATCTTACAACAAATAGCAATCGTAATGATTCAAAAGAAAAGACTTGTTAAAAATAATAACAAAAAAATGTAAATTTATATTGAAATTGATTTCGAAGACCTATAGAAGTAAGAGAACTTTTACAGAATTAAAATAAAAAAAATTATCAGACAATTTTTTTAAACTCTAGAAAGGGAGCATAATAACAACTTTTGGTAATTTTTTTCCCATTTGTGACTTACTCTCTTACTTACTAGGTTTTTAAACTCTTTTAAAGGTCTTTACACAGACTAAACAGACGCGTTACCAGTGACAGATGCCAAAAAAAGTTTTTTTAAACCGCATTTTTTCATTTCCGTAATTAACTGGCTGTTTTTATAAAAAGAATCGGACAAATTCGTTAACAAATTTGTGTGAAAAACACTAATTAAAAACCTTTTTCTTTTAAAATTTTTGAACAAATTTGTTAGGACTTCTATGTAGAACAAATGCGGCTAAAAACTTATAAAGATAAATCTTTTCAAGTTTGTGTTTTTTACACAAATGTTTTAACGAATTCGTCTGATTCTTTTTATAAAAACAGGCAGTAAGTGTGAGATTGAGTAAGAAAGTTGGATTACTCGTTAGATTTGATGTGCACTGTTTTGTATTATATTCTAAAGCATAGTAAGTTGTTTCGTTTTCACGTGAAAAAACAATGTTATACTCAATATAAAAAAGTGATTTTTCATGAGAGTGAGTTTCACTTAAAAATTGTTTGGACTTTATTTTCATGCAAATTTAATATAACAGACTATTATATTTGCTTGAGAAAAAGTGTAATAAAAAATTTTTTCACTTTTAAGCACTGTAAGTTGTTTTTCACCTGGAAAAATTTCAGTTGAAGTTTGAAGGCCTCAAATCATGATTTAAAATCTGCAAATATATTTTAATTTATTGACAGAACTTGTTTAATTGCAACTACATTTCATAAAATGTTAAAAATTTATTTAGAAAACAACAAGTTTTTAGATTAATAGTTAAAGCCTTAGAGATTAATCACAACTGGGTCGATTGTCGACTGACGACAGCAAAAGTCGTCACGATAAATTTAAATTCAGCGACAATCGACATTTGTTGACGTTTAGAAAAAAGGAAAGCAAAACAAGAATATATTTGTTTTTGTTTCGCCTTAATTCTTCATTAATTCAATTGGTTTTGCATTAATTCTTGTTGTTTTACATTTTATTGTATTTAATTTTGCTTTACTGCGGTAAATTATGTATTTTTATTTTCAATTATATTTATTCTGTCAAAAAAATAAATTTTTTGTAAACAAAGTACGAATTTTTGCAACTTTAATGCGAATTTCTACAACTCTGTTCTAATGGCAACCAATAACTAGTTAAAAATATGGCAACAATTTGACAAATTTTTTGAGTATGTGTTAGTGTGTCGTAATGAAAATAAAATAGATTCTATTACGATGACAAATCGCCGGAAGACATGGCGACATTTTGCTGCCCATACAAAATATATGAAAAAGCACATGTCGTTGTCGACCCAGTTCTGATTAATCTGTTAAGCGTCAATATGAGACCCACGGTTAATGTTTTTAAGGCTTAACTTTTTCACTGAGTGTATGAAAATTTTCATAAATAAAATGAAATTTTTTCACAACATTTTATGAAGAATTCCATTAATTTAATGAAAAGTTTCAATGGACGAATTTCAGTGAAACTTCATTGGTTTTAATACAAAACTTCATGCAGATAATTATCGCAGTGTAGTCGGTTTTCAAACACACTCGTGTAGGTTGTCATATAGTCGGCATGACCGCCTTAATTTTTTTTTTCATTTTATCAGACTAATAAATATAAATCGAAAGATAAAAAAGCCGGATAATGTGGAATCATTCCTGCAAGATTTGACGATTTATTGTTATGTTGACGATTTTTCGTCAAAAAATTGGCAAATCACGATTTGACGATTTTAGGCCCTGAAATTATTATTTTTTTAATTAAAGGAAAAAATAAGCAAATTAGAGCAAAATTTTTTAATATTTTTGGCAGTTATTTTTTAGACAAACTCCAAAAACTATTACATTGTTGTAACATTTATTTAATGCAGTTGTTTTGAATTTTGTTACAAATACTTCAATTTTCAAGTAGTTGTGGTTACGTACGAAGCACAGAAAAATAATATGGTGCTTGTTTAGAAAATTCTAGTGAAAGAATATGAGAACAACATGTTTTTTCTTAAGTCTTTGGTCATAAAACTGTCATATACAGTTGATTTTACATAATTAATTAAGAAATTAAACTGATTTTTTTATCATTTGTGAACTGACTTGAAATATACTTAAGTTTATTTAAATAAATTCTCGTATTCATTGAATTATTAATTAAATTTAAGGTATAAAAAAAAATGGTTTTGCGAATTAAATGAAAACTTTTTACCGATACTGAGACTTAGTATTACCAGTACTTGGTGGAAAAATAGCGTCAAATTGATGATTTTTTTGAAAAAATCATCTGGCAGCCCTGTGTGGAATACATTTTGAAAAATACAACTCTGCCATATTTAAAACAGGGCGAGTGATATAAAGTCAAATTTACACAGAGTTATGTGAACAACAAATTTAATATTCTTTGACTCGCCCTGTGCTAAATATGATCGAATTGCAATTTTCGAAATGAGTACACCTCACACAGTTATAAAATATTAGTTAAAATTTAAGTGTTAGCTATCAACTAAATAAAATTATTTACTTACTTTTTCACCACTATCTGATGGTAAATAAAATACCAAAATTGTTAAAAAACTAATGCCCATACAGGGTATAATAAGATTAACCGTATAGAAAAGTGTTTTCCGGCGCATTGTAATATTAAATGTTATATCCAAATAGGGTTCATCGCAGCATGTATAAAATTTTTCGTTTCTGTAAAGAAAAGAAAGAAAATAACTCTGATATAATTTAATAAAAAAAAAAAAAAATTAAATTTAAATTAAATCTTATATCACATGTATAAAATTAATTTTGTATGAAAAATTTGTTTTATAAGTCATTTATAAATTTTAAAATTCATTATGCATATGACCCATAAAGTTTCAAATGGGAAAAAAGTATGCAACATATTCTCTAATTTATAATCGCCATTATGTTTACGAATTTATAATTATTTTTATAAAAAGTTATGTACTTATGTTGTGTTTTTCTGATACAAGTTCGTTACAACTAACCTACATTCTTATGTCAATATGATGAATAACAATGGATCAATGTGGCCAACTGATTAGACATTGCTCGTCATACAATCGAGGTCAAAATAATACATAAAAAAAACTGAAGAAAAAACCAACACAAGAATTGAATATAATGAAAAGCACTCTCCTTTTCTTTTAATTTTTTCTTTATACAATACACTTATGATGCTAAACATTAATCACTGCGATGAGCTCTTATAGTTTATGATTTATGGTTCTTGTATTCTTTGCGATTTCTTTGGATTTATGTTTCTTTTTTTTATTTTTTAAATACACAATACCGACTCAAACACAAACCAATACAATAAAAGTGTACAGAAAAAGGAAATGGATATAAAGATTTTTTTTTTCCGTCTTACAAGACTTTGAATATGGGTCAAAATGTTAAATTTTTTTCATCTGAAGAAGCAGCAGTAGCAGCAAAAAACTAAAGAAAAAGCCAAAGTATTTATAAGTACCCCAAGGGCTTCACCTACACCGACAACAAATATCGACTGACAACATATTGCCAATAAAACGCATTCAAACAAAATAAACCAATATACAATACAATCAAATAAATACTGTACACATACAAACATTCACAGGTGTCCTCAAGGGCCGGTACACAGAGAGAATTTTGCTGGATGAGTTTTAATGAAATTTTTCAGTAAACTAATGAAGTTTTCTTCACAGAGTAAATGAAAAATTTTACAAATTTTATGAAAAACCTTCATATATTTTATGAATTTTATTGAAACTTTTTCTTCAAATGTTTGAAACTTTTAATAAATGAATTGACACTAATTCCATTAATTCAATGAAAAGTTTCAATGGACGACTTCCAGTGAAATTTTTTCTGGATGCAAAAGTTCATTAATATCATGCAGATAATTCTCTCAGTGTAGATTCGACTAAAATATGGAAAATATTTATCATATAGTTGTCTTCATAGTTTTAGTATTCAGGAATGCGCGCGCGATTTTGGTTTGCGGCATAAATATCTCAATTTCCCGTATAAAATCAAGCAACCTAAAATTTATCTTTTCTTAGTTTTTAAAAAAATATTTGTCAATTCCTAGTGAACAATCAAAATCTGAAAAGACTCTTAAAAAAGATCTGAGACCTTCTGAAATAATAGCTATATGAGTGTTTTTTTTGCTTTACAGATGAAACTTCTTTCTGACTCACAAAAAACTCGTAATTATGAGCCTCGGAATAGGAAATTTCCCTCCTTTTATGGAACATTTTTTGAGTGATTTAATACTTATTTTCAGAGTCTTTTATGAACATTTTTTAATTCATCCCAGCAAAAAAAGAGATGCCGAAGCAGTAGAAAAAGCACTACAATTGATGATCTAGATGTACTTCTCTTTTAACATAAACACTAATGATTTTAACATTGAGTTGCCATAGGAGAGGAGTACTCGCACTTCAACATTTTTTTAGTACTTTTTGAACGAGTGCAAAGGAAGCTCTTTTTCACCAATTAAAAGTTAAAAAAAATTCTTCACAAAACAAAATTATATTTTTTTTATTTTACAAAAGTTTTTTATTGCCTCCACCGGGTATCGAACTTGCGACCTCACGATTGCTAGTCTACCGCTCTACCGCTGAGCTATTCTTTGATATGAAAGTTGACTGGCATAAAAACACCACGTGTTCACTTAAATCGTCTATAGATTATGATATGTAAGTTTGACATTTCAATCACAATTATCTCCGTACAAAAGAGTCAAAAATTTTTGTTTTTTTTATAGAATATCCTTCAAAATAGCACATATCAGGATATGCTTGAACATGTTATATACACCGCTGGACGCGTCTCTAAAAATGATATATGATACCCATATTGAGTATGTTTTCTACCGCTAAGATGCAAATTTCTTACAAAAACTAAAACAAAGACCTTTTTTAAAAATGGTCCAGCTCGTGAGCTCTCATTGCTAGACCCGAAATATTTTGGGAATCATCATAAAACAAACCAAGATTTATTTTGAGGGGTGCACTTTTTTATTACTTTTTTTCTGTCCATGTAAGGTGAGTCGCTCTAATATACATACATGTTTTAAAAAATTAAAAAATATTGAATTTAAACAAATTAATTATAAATATTAAAAAACAATTAATAGAATAAAAAAAATAAAAAAAAAATAATAAAAAAAATATTGGTCCCGCCTGGAATCGAACCCGGGACCCTATATTTGGAAATGCCAAATGATACCAAAAGCACTTTTTACGATCACTTTTAGAGCAATTGCTCTTTAGAAGCAATACTTAAGTGATTTTTTGGATGTGGTTCAGAAGTAATTCTAAAAAAGCTGTAAAATGTAATAACAGATACTTTGGAAGCAATGAAAGAAGTGACTTTTTGAAGTTGTTCAGAATAACTTCTAAAAAAGCAGTAAAAATACACTAACGGATACTTGTAAAGCATTATAAAGAAGTAGTTTGTAAAGCATTACTTGCAATTTTTTTTGCTGGAATATTAGAGTAATTTTTGACACAAGTTAGAATTATTTTTGCGGGGGGGGGGTGTGCCACTGGCATGGGTGGGTCGGCCCTCCAAAGTTAGTGGGGTCGGTCATACATTTGGACTCGATTGGGGTACTCTAAATGCGTCAAAGTGGGATTTTGCAAAATTTCAACCTACCGGTCAAAAGTCGGGGATTCAGAATTCGTTTTAGAGGCATGGTTCCTCGGGAAAAGTTTCTTATTTTGATCCCTAGAATACGGTTTTCCTTTTCAGTTGAGCGATTTTTTTGCCTCCCTACAAATCGACCCGCCCTAACAAACATATATGAACATTTCGATTCAACTAAATATTTTCAAATAATTCCCAGCTGTGTTTACATCTGTGATCTTTAAATATATGTATGTTTCTAATCCTAATCGTAATTCACATAGCATTTGGAAGATTGTTTTGTCAAAAATCACCTAAGAGAGTCTTCTTCGAATACTTTTGATAACCAAATACTGATTAATCACTTGCGCGCTTGAAAAAAGAATCGAAAATGATTCTCGCTTATGCTTAAAGAGATTTATTGAAAATTATATTGCGCATTTAAAAAATGCTTGTTATGTTGTTTTTGTTTAAAAAGTGATTTATTAAAAATACAATAACGAAACCTACAGCAATCACAAATTGATCATACAGGTGCTTGAAATGTGACTGTTTTCAATGTTATTTTAGAATGATATTTTGCGCAGCTGAAAAAGTGCTTATTGTGTTGTTGTTTTTGCTTTTTGGACAATATTTTACTTGTTTTGAAGCAGACGTCCAATATTTGAATATTGTAAATTTTTGTTTATTTATCTCAGTGGATTCGTTGTATAAAGTTGTGTAATTTTATAAAAGTAAATATAAGTAATTTAATGTTATAATATTTATATATTATAATTTTAGTGAAAAGTGATTTTTAAATTAAAAAAGATGATGTCAGCCAAACAATTAAAAAGCAAAAAAAAAAGAAGCCGAAAAATTAATAGAACCAAAAAATAAGTTCTCAAGAAATTTTCATTAATAAACATTTTTGCTATGTTATTATAATTTTGTTTATATTATTGTATAT
Source organism: Leucophora obtusa (assembly GCA_949987735.1). Classification (NCBI taxonomy): domain Eukaryota; kingdom Metazoa; phylum Arthropoda; class Insecta; order Diptera; family Anthomyiidae; genus Leucophora; species Leucophora obtusa. The sequence continues at coordinate 212,532,766 of OX465297.1, forward strand.
AATTAAAATAAACTTAATGAAATAACAATTTACATCAAATAAATATTTTGTTTTTTTAATGTAAACAAACGGCTAAAAAATGACACGAAAAAGACTCCCAAACGATCATAATCACGACCAAAAATGACTCGAAAAAGATTCGCAAATGATTAGAAAACGAATAAAAAATGACTCGAAGAAGACTTACAAATAATTATAAATACGAGTCAGAAATGAGTCGAAACTGATCAGAAAAGCGAGTCATAAAAGACTCATCAAGAAGAGTCGCGGGTAGGGTACCATTTTCTCCCGACAAAACAGTAATTTATGATCAGAAAATGAGCTCAAATATGATAATTTTAACGTCCAGAGGAGTCACAAATGACTCGAATGTGATCAAAAATTTCATAAAATGCTATGTGGGAAGTTTCATATAAAAGTTTAAATTCTAATATTAGAAATTTAGAATTAGTGTAAAACTAGTAGTGTTAAAGAAATCGACAAAAAAATAATACATATTTCATTCTGTATGTGTTCGAATATAATAAAGTAAAAAGGAATTAAAAAAACTACAAAAACCCACACACATGCAAAATAATAAATAAATCAAGAATGCATGAATATAGTAAGTAGTACATATGTATGTATGAGATAAAAAACTATAACGAAAATATTTAAGAAAAAAAAAATCTAAAAAAACCTTTGTCAAAACAAAAAGTGTCTAAAATATAAGTCAAGTCAATGCCAACAACGACAATTGGGGTCTATCTTTGAACTACATATTTAAAAGGAACGATGAATGAGAATACAAACGTTTATTTGAATGTGTGTTAGTGTGTTTGTGTGTGTGCTGAATGTAGCAGCGATTTCCAAAGTCAGAGCAGGGGCATATAATATTGCCAAAAGCCAAATGTTTGTAGTTTTTTTTTCTATTCTTTTTGAAATGAAAATTAAGCAAAAAAGCAAAATTACAATAAAAATGTGATACAAATAGACGATTAAAAGAAAATATATAAAATAATTTCATAGCTGAAAACCAGGGTTGGTAGGCGATACCGCTAAAATATCGTTATCGAGTCAAAACCTTTTCAACTGACTACTGTTACCGAAATAATTGAAATAACGTCAACCTTAAAATACCGTTACCAAAATAACTTAAAATACCGGTAGCGTTATTTTTCATTCCCTGAATTTGGTAATTGCATGTGGTTATTGAGTACTTTACAGAAATTAAGTTCATAAATTTCTTTTGTTTTTATCTTAGTTTGTCTTGTGTAAAAAAATTTGTGTATACACCGAAATAACTGACTACCGTTACCCCAAAATACCGTTACCGAAATAAACGAAATACCGCTAACCGAAATAAATGAAATACCGTTTATCCTTAAAATACCGTTATCGAAATGAATGAAATATCGATATCCTTACCGATAATCGCATCGTATCGGTTACCATCCATGCTGAAAACTAACTGTAGGGAATAAGAAATACAATTATGTGGAAAAATGACTAAAATGTTAAAGTGTTTAAGTTGTTTGATATTTTATTTAAGATTTCTATAGACTTTGAATTATAAAGTTCTAAAGATAATAGCCTAAAAAAAAGGCAAAGTGACAAAAGAATTATAATATTAATGACTCTGTTCCGGACAAAGATTTCTTTTGAGATGAAATTACAATTAGAATTAATATAAGTATTTTAAAAAATAAATAATTCATAATTATTGTGAATGAATTGCAATTAAGTATATTATGAAATGATTTTTCAGCATATGTAGCCATCAGTTAGTGCTTTTATCCTAAATATGCATATTGGCGAGAATAGAATTTAAATGTGGAGGAATTTCAAGTTGTAGATAGTTGTAAAAATATTTTTGGAAACATATATGTGTTATTTTATTTAAACATTTTTATTTTAATTTAAAAAATTAAAAAAAAATTTTGTTTTGTTTGTTGAAATACTGAAATAAAGATATATTAAAGACAAAACTTTCTTCGAGTTGAACAAAAAATTTTTTAGTTAATTAATTAATATGAATTTTTATTAATTTTAATTAAGTAGGTTTGAGGTTAAGAAGAAGAATAAACATTTTTTTAAAGTTATAGACACATTATTAATTTGCAAATCAGACTAGATCTAGTTTCCGCCTTTTGTGACAACATTTGTGAAAAAGGTGACAAGGAGGAGATAAGAAGATAAACAAAAAATCTAAAGTAGAATGTTTGTATGTCTGTTTGATCACTTCTGAGAGTAAATTATCACATAGAGACAATCTGACAATAAAAATATAAACAATAATACAATTTAATGGAAAATCACTGATGAAACCTGTCCATAGAAAAATGCAGAAACTGGATCTAGTCTGATTTGCAAATTTAATGTGCTTATAACTTTTGAAGAAAAGGTTTATTCTTCTTCTTAACCTCAAACCTACTAAATATAAAAAAAAAATTAATTTTGGAAAGTTTTAGCCAAATCAGTGCACATAATTCTTATACTTTTGATCTGAAATCCTAAAATATTTGAACAAAGTGAAATTTTCGTTTTCTATATCGAAATTTTTTTCACAAAAAATAATTATTCTTTCTTTTTTGAAGAAAACTGTGGTCTCCACAGGAAATTTTTTGAAAAGAAAAAAGTAGAATTTTACCACTTTGACTGAATCTTAAATACGCGACAAATTTTGACCAATCGATATTTATGTTTTCGTCGCATTTATGTACACTCAAAATAGTTTGTAGTTTAAATTAACTGAAATTGTAATTTAAAATAAATGAAAAACCACTTGAAAACCGGTCTACTAACTTTTCATTTAAATCAAAAGAACTTTTCATTTATTTTTAAATGTTAATAAATTAACTACAAAATCCGTAAAAAATAATGTTTTTTCATTTATTTCGTTTTTAACTTTCAAAAAATTAACTACAAAATCCGTATGAATAAATGATATTTAGTTTATTTCGTTTTTTGAACTGACCTGGAAATCTAAAAATGTTTCTTTTTTTTAACAAAACATTTTAATGAAAATATTAACCGTAACAGAAAATCCGTATTTATATGTAGTTTATTTTTTAAATAAATGACAAAAAAAGTTGAAAATTATATTTCTTTTCTTTTTAACTGTATAATCATTTAAAAATAAATGTACAGATAATTAGGTTGTTCACAAGGGGTGTGCTATCTGTTGTATCGTTGTATCGTTCTAACAAAAAACAGAGTTGTTAAAATTTTTATTTGGCATTCACAATGATTTTCTATTGGATTTTCTATCTGTTAGCACACTCAAAAATAGGACACAAAGCATACGTTAAAATGTTGTATCGTATTATTCTCAAATGTTGTATTTTTTCAATTTAAATTCTAACAACTCTGTTTTTTCTTAGGACGATACAACGATACAACAAATAGCACACCCCTTGTGAACAACCTTAATGTTTTAAATAAACTACAGTCAGTTACTGTAATAATATTTTCAGTGTATATGAGAAATATGAAGAAATATTTTTTAACCAAAAATATTTCGATTTGGAATCTTTTTCGCTTTTTTTTGAAAGTTTTAGATTTTGAGTTGTAAAGCACAAGTCGAAGATCAACTCCGATTTGCCTGAAAATTTTCAAAAATAGTTTGTGCATCTAAATTTCAAATGTTATTTATCTAACAAAATAGCAAAAAAAATCTACCAAATGGGTTTCAAAACGATTTGACTAATTTTTAACAAATTTTTAGTTCAAGCACTGATTTAAACAAATATTTTAGTTTTCTAAAAAATAACTAATTTTGAGTGTTAATTTCTTAAAATATTTATAACTATTTTTTTAGAACCCAATTGTTAAATTTGACACAATTATTTGTTAAAATATAACATTTTCATGTTTCTGCTATTACCTAGTAGATGGCGCCACCAGTGCATTCGAAGTTTTAAAGATGACGCTATTTCTTTTCCTCTCCATTTTTTAAAATTACCCATATTTCGAAAACTACTTAAGAGAGATAGAGCAACATTGACGAAAAATTCCTCTATCCCTGACCATATAACGCCCCTTTGGAAAGAGTTTTTCTATCCAAAAATGGACCTTGGTGGAGCCTTGGACCCTCGGTTATTTTTAATAAAAATTTTTCATTTCATAAACAGACCCTTATTTTGAAAACTGAGCGGTATAGAGCAAAACGGACAAAACTTTTGCTCCGACAAGGTGTTCTAACCCTAAGATGATATGAACCAGGTCCGGGGAGGGTTCCGAGACCCTATAATTTGAACAATTTTTACGATCAGAATATTCAGAAAAATTGTTTACCAAATATTAGGTCATTTGAACTAATTTTAAGGCAATTTGGGAATGATTTGCCTCCAAAGAAATTTTAACTTAAATCGAGTATACACCTTTTTTAAAAACAAGTTAATATAATTAACTTAAATTAAATGTATTTTGTCTTAAATTCAGTAAGTTTTGTCTTAAATTTTTTGGAATTATACTAAAATTTAAAGTGTGTATTTTACTTAAATTTAGTATAAACTTGTTCTTAAATTTAGTAAATATCTTAAAAAAGTAAATTTTTCTTAAGACGCTTTGAACTTGCGCTAATGCAGAATAAACTTATTTTTAGTTCATAGATTAAATTATTTAATTATACTCAAAATAATACGTCTGTTGGATGGACAGAAAAATTTGTTACCTTAACAAAATTTATTCCTGTTTTTTTGGCTTAAAATAAAATTTGTTGATTTTAACACTTTTTTTTTGTTAAATTTTACAAATCTAAATTTAAGTAAAAAATTTGTAAAACTACAGTTTTATCTGGAATTACACTGAGTCGTAGAATTTATCGAAATTTAGGGTCTCGGGACCATCCCCGAGCGTAGTCTATATCATGAAGTGGAAAATTTTTATTAAAAATTTCCGATGGTCCAAGGCCCCGCCAAGGAGTTTTCGAGATATGGGCCATTTTAAAAAATCGGGAGGGAATGCAATAGCGCCATCTTTAAAACTTCGGATACATTAGTGATGCCATCTACCGGGTAATAACAGTGACATGAAAATATTATATTTTAACAATAATTTTTCTAAAATTTATCGAATGCGTTTTAAATAATTTTGAAAATTAACACTCAAAATTAGTTAAAGTACTGAGGATTTATAGTATTGTGTTAAATTAATATAACTAAACTCTTTGCTTAAATCAGTGTTTCAATTTGTTAAAAATTATTCAAATCGATTTGAAGCCGGTTTGATAGATTTTTCTATTGGCGTACTATTTTAAGTCTATATTCAAAATAAACAAGCAAGAAATTTTTATGTATTATTTATTAATTTGTAATTCTCATTAGGTGAAAATGTTCATATACATAAGTATTTTTGTTTCGCTACCTAATATTTAAGTAATCAATTTCATACATATTTTTTTTAAATATTAACGAAAATAATTTTAATATTTGCTTCGTTAAAACAGATATTTTTAATCTGAAAATTATTACTTATGCATTAAACACACAGACGACTGCGGCTACTCGACCACACGACTACAAATGCTGCTGGCTGCAATTGTAGTCGTGTAGTCAGCTACTTAATTTTTTTGAAAACGACAGCAACATGTAAACAGATAATCCTAAATATTTGAAGTTTTGATAAATATTAATCTTTTTTGGTTTGTGCTTCTAAAATAATGGCTGAGGAATATTTTGTTAATTTTGTAAGATCCATTTTTTTTACAAAACATCACAATAAAATTATTTCCAAATATAAATTAATGAAACCTTCAAACAATTGTAAAATATAAACAGCTGTTTCTTCAGTGTTCCCAAAACGGTGATTTTCTAGTCAGAACTAGCGATTTTATTTCGCCTCTAGCGGAAAAAATTGTCCTGTTTTACATATTTTGTTATATTGTCAACTCTATTATAAAAAATAGAAATTATCCTAAGTTGACTACAGCGGCAAAAGTAGTCGTGTAGCCGTGTAGCTGTGTTGGTGTCAAAATAATCGTTTTCATATAAACGTGTGTATTTTATTTTTGACAGGCTGTAGTCGTGTAGCTGCAGTCTTCTATGTGTTTAATGCTTTAAATTTTACTTGACACGACTAAAATATTTCTATAATAAAAACTACAAACCAAATAAGAATTCCGTGGATTAAAAAATTTTAAATATTTTTAGGAATGTGAAAGAAAATATTTATTAGAATTTAAGAAGTTTAACACACTTACTTTAAAGAAACTTAAAATGTTAAAACTAAATTTAAGAAAAGTCCTCTACTTGGATTTTGGTTTAAATAAAATTTAAATTTCTTAATTTTATTTTTTCTTAAAAAAAAAAAAAAAAAACAAATACATTTTTCAACAATTTTAAGAAATGTTAACCTAATTCAAAAAAATAAAATTAAGGAAACAGTTTATTATATTTAAGTTGAATGTTGAATACACTAAAATCAAATAAAATTTGCATTATTTTAAAATAATTTTATTTATTTTTAGCATTGTTTTACTGAAGTATAAACTTATTTTCAGTGCATACATTTTTCTGAGTGTAGTTATTTATGACATGTTAAGGGCATATAACAGTGTTGCTAACTTCAAGCATTAAACACATAGACGACTGCAGCTACACGACTACAGCCTGTCAAAAATAAAATACACACGTTTATATGAAAACGATTATTTTGACACCAACACAGCTACACGGGTACACGACTACTTTTGCCGCTGTAGTCAACTTAGGATAATTTCTATTTTTGTTGGCTACAAAACAAAAATAGTGTTGACAATATAACAAAATATATAAAACAGGACAGTTTTTCCCGCTAGAGGCGAAATAAAATCGCTAGTTCTGACTAGAAAATCACCGTTTTGGGAACACTGAAGAAACAGCTGTTTATATTTTACAATTGTTTGAAGGTTTCATTAATTTATATTTGGAAATAACTTTATTGTGATGTTTTGTAAAAAAAAATGGATCTTACAAAATTAACAAAATATTCCTCAGCTATTATTTTAGAAGCACAAACCAAAAAAGATTAACATTTATCAAAATGTTAAATATTTAGGATTATCTGTTTACATGTTGCTGTCGTTTTCAAAAAAATTAAGTAGCTGACTACACGACTACAATTGCAGCCAGCAGCATTTGTAGTCGTGTAGCTGCAGTCGTCTATGTGTTTAATGCTTCAGAAGGCAGAAAAGCATCGAGAGCATTGCCAAAACGGGGAAAAAGGGTAATGGCTTCATTAGTCTAATCGTAAAGTAAAAAAACGTATCTGTAATCAATTCAGTGTGTTAAAATAATATAGAAATATATTTTTATCTTTTTTCTATGCATTGAAACTGTTGTCAAGTAAAATCGTAAAAAAGTTCTGTTGAAAATAGAAATTTTCTATTTTAGTACTTGACATTTAATTCTATGCACAAGAAAAAGATAAAAAATACAATATTTTAGCGTTATAAAAATGTGCAAAACGAGACTACAAAAATTTCCAAATTAATATTTCAAAATTTCACAGTTTATATACAACGGAGTTTCGACTGAAAATTGTATAAAAATATTGGGAGAAAAGGGCTGCATTAAAATTTATATTATTTTTTAAATTTATATTTTTTTAATTAAGAAAATTCCAATAACACGAGAACAAAAATCATAAATATAAGTTTTATAAAAAGCACTAAAAGCACTGCCTGGAAATGAAAAAAAGCACTACAAATACTCGTTTTTTAAAAACCCACCAAAAATACCCGGAAAGCACCAAAATGGCCTGGTATACAACGAGCCTAAGCACCCATGAAACAGATTCGGTGCTGACAACTCAATTTGTTGCCAATGGAATGGTTAAGTTTCATCTAATGAATTTTTCATTTGCGACTACTGAATTATTTTTAATACAACTGAAATTTCGTTGTCACACTTAAATTAGACCTGTCGCATTTGGTTTCTGTTGTCACAACTGAAAAATTCGGCTACAACAACCGAACCATTCGATTGGTTTCAAGTTCGATTGTCAGCACCGAATCCGTTTCCTGGGTGAGTGAATCAAGTTGTGTACTGAACATTGAAGTCGCCCATGGTCAGGTTTCTGGACTCTGGAATATTATTGTTGTAAGTACCCAGCAAAAAAAATTGCAAGTAGTGCTTTACAAACTACTTCTTTTAATGCTTCACAAGTATCCGTTAGTGTATTTTTACTGCTTTTTTAGAAGTTATTCTGAACAACTTCAAAAAATCACTTCTTTCATTGCTTCCCAAGTATCCGTTATTACATTTTTACAGCTTTTTTAGAATTACTTCTGAACCACATCCAAAAAATCACTTAATTTTTGCTTCTAAAGAGTAATTGCTCTAAAAGTGATCGTAAAAAGTGATTTTGGTATCATTTGGCATTTCCAAACAGAGGGTCCCGGGTTCGATTCCCGGCGGGACCAATAGTTTTTTATTTTATTTTTTTTTTATTCTATTAATTTTTTTTTTAATATTTATAATTAATTTGTTTAAATTCAATATTTTTTTAATTTTAAAATTTTTAAAAATATGTATGTATATATAAAAAAATGGTGAGAAATTGATTTTTATGTACCTGTAAAAATAGTACTGATACCAATATTGAATTGAAGTGCACCTTTTACACTTGTTTAATAAGTACTTTTAGTAAAGATAATAAGGAACAATATCTCGCATTAACAAAGTGGTGTTTTTATGCCAGTCAACTCTCATATCAAAGAATAGCTCAGCGGTAGAGCTCAGCGACTAGCAATCGTGAGGTCGCAAGTTCGATACCCGGTGGCGGCAATAAAAAACTTTTGTAAAATAAAAAAAATATAATTTTTTTTTTATGAAAAATTTTTTGTTAACTTTTAATTGGTGAAAAAGAGCTTCCTTTGCACTCGTTCAAAAAGTACTGAAAAAATGCTAAAGTCAGAGTACTCCTCTCCTATGACAACTCAATGTTAAAATCAGTAGTGTTTATGTTAAAAAAGAAGTACATCTAGATCATCAATTGTAGTGCTTTTTCTACTGCTTCGGCATCTCTTTTTTCGCTGGGTGACGTCACAAATAACAGTTCTTAGTAATTGTTCTATGGTTTATATACATATTTTCGTCACATTTATACTACCCGGGTACCCTGGTAGCTTGCATGCATTCAGATTTATTCTATTCTCGAATTATAATAAAATTATATCCATCAATGAATGATTTTAAAATTTTCAGTTATTGCTCAATCACTTTAATAACAAAATTTTTTGTTTCCCCCCCAAAATAATAAAAACAACCCATTGCTGCTTTATACACCACAGTTTAATGCCTTCGTTGTCCTCAAAGTCAACACTAGGCAAAATATAAAAACAATAATAAAAAAAATGGTCTACTATATCTATAAAAAAAAAACAAAACTCAGGAATAAACGGAAGTAAATACGAGCACAACGGAAGCTAGATTATCTCTAGCGTCAAGCATAAATGATGGCAACTACGTGACACATCAACTAATTGTCGTGGAAATAACAGCAACACCAATAACAGCGACAACATACAGCAAACTGACTTAACTACAACTGACTTGACTACAATTAAAATACGTGGCAGTTACAGATTTTTGCTGCCAATTTCAAAAGATGATCACCCCAAAAAATATTTATTTATATTTATATATAGAAAACAAAAAACAAAAAAAAAAAATGAAAACGGAATAAAGTGTAAAAAATATGTTTTATTTTATTTTATTTTTTTTTTTGGCAATTTCGACAACATTTTACTGGAAAGCATGAAACGGAATGAATTGCTTCAATGATTTCTTTAATTTGGTTTAGATTTTTTTTAAGGCAGCAACTAAACAGGAAATATAGAGTAATACAGAATGAAAGCGAAGAGTATTTTTCTGGCTAGTATATAATATTAGTTAACTAAGCTTTTATTCAGTTCGATTTTATTGCAATTTTTGTTACTTATTTTTTTTACTTACCTCACTGCAGGTACTTCTAGTATATCCCATTCTACAGATGTATAAAATTCTGATAAATCCACACCAACTTCAACAACATTTGTACCATTTAATTCATCAATGTGGCGTAAATCAACCTGGAATTGAAAGGAACAAGAAATGTAAACATAAAAAGGGAATTACCATTTGTTAACACATGAAAAGTTATTTATTTCAAATTTTTATAAAGGAAAAATAAAAACAGCATGAAAAATATCAACAAAGTTTTCCCTTAAGAAAGAGGAGTTGCATTAAAAAAAAAAAAAAAAAACAGAAATCGAAACAAACAAACCCATTTACAATTCGTCATCATTATTTCTATACATGGGAATAATTCATTGATTAATTAATGATCTCATTAGTATTAGGCCATGAAATTATTAGCGTTGCCATTGTTTGAATCAATTATAATGATTTGATTGATCAGTGATAACAGTGTATAATGCCATTGCAATTAATTACACTAGTTTACAGACATATTATACACTGAGTTAAAATATATTTATTTTTTGAAGTTTTTTTTGGGTTTTCCGCGAGTTTCGACGGGATTTTTAGGCTTCAAAGCATTTTGTACAAAAAATAGCGACCGATTAATAGTTTCTGCTATAGAACGAAGACTTTGGGCACTTTCTCTTAGTCTTGAAACAATTTTTCTCTCCTCCGGAGAATGACTTTTTCAACCCATCGCTGATTTTTCTACTATATATTTCGTTATGAATAAAGATAAACAACAGTAAAATAACTGGCCTTTCCAAAAAACTAGAGCAGACTGCGAAAATATTAAAGAATTCAGCAATGTATTTATTATATTGACCAATTACTGAAATCACACCTGTGCAAAACTAACATACAATGAAAACAACGGGGAAGCCCCAGTTTTGTTTTTACTTTTAAAGGCATTGCCATATTAAAGTTATTTAAATAAAAAAGAATTGCCATGTTTACTTTCCGTTTAAGTAACTAAAATTAAATTTAGAGAAAAAATAAGCAAGTGTACTTATTATTTTGACCACATGTGTAGATAGAAAAATTGGGTATCAAACAAAATCTTTTTTATAGACACATCTGCTGTTATACAAAACATTACCGAAACTGTCCAACTTTTTCTTTAGTCAATAATTATTTTTTTCGAATAGTACCCCAGTTTACAATTGGAGTGCTAAAACACTCATAAGAGGCTTTAGACCTTCTGAGCCTCTTCCTAAGCGTTCTTTTGTAACTCATAAAAGACTTCTAAATATGAACATTATTGAAAATTTCAGAATTTCTGAGCCAGTTACACAGAAAAAACTGTAGGTACCAACAATGGAATTTGTAAAAACAAACATATTTCTTTTAAATTAAAATTTTATTTCCAACCATGTTTTTATTTGACATGTTTGTAATATTTTTCATATAAAAATTGTTTAAAAATAAAATATCAGAGTTCCAAAAAAAAAAATATTTTTTTTTGATTTACAAATTCTATTGTTGGTGCTTTCTTAAAAAGATTTTTTTTGTATTTACAAAAACGGTATGAGAAAAATGTTTAAAAATTTATTTAGAATTTTATAAATTCTTTCTGTGTATGATTCAGTTTTGAGTCATTTATGAGTATTAAAATAACTGCAATATTTCTAAATAGCTCAGCCAACATTTTTGTGAGCGCTCAGAAATTATGACTCATAAAAGCTCACAAATAAGATATAATTGTCTCTTATTTATGAGTCTATTTTTGAAAATTTTTTTAATACTTACACCCAAAAAACAGATTCAGTTCTGATAACCGCATTTGTAGCCAATCGCATGGTTCGGTTTTGGTAGCCGAATTTTTCAGTTGTGGCAACAGAAAACCAATTGAGACAGGAATAATTTGACTATGGCAACAGAATTTCAGTTGTATTAAGAATAATTCTGTAGCCACAACCGAAAAATTCATTTGATGCAACTGAACCATTCGATTGGCAACAAATGGGGTTGTGAGCACCGAATCTGTTTTCTGGGTGTATAAATGACTGAAAACTGAATCATATATGACTTATAGAAGGCTCAGTAATTCTGAAATTTCCAATTATGTGAATGAGGGGTATGTATATTTGATCTTTTATTTTGGTAAATGAATGTTTTTTGTTCGATTCTAGGTCTTATATATTAATATCTCTTTCTGTTTAAATTATTTTTCAAATTAGTCTTTTCGCACTCCAATTGTACACTGGGAGGTTGATAAATAAGAGTCATTTATGTTTCATATTCAACTCTAAAATGTGAGCGCTCTGAAATTCATCCAATTTTAGAGTATTTTGTTAGTCAAAATTTCTGTGTGCTCAGAAAAATGTTTGCTGGGACATTTGTATGGGAAATTTTTGTAGGTTTAGTTCAAATTTTCACATAATAATGCCTCCCATATGAAAATCGAAATATATATGAACACACATGATCATATATTGGCTCGTATGTGATCAAGGATTGGCATACATAATCATATACGACCATGCATGGTTCAATCTCATTTATTTCCATATAACTTTGGATCCGAAATTTGAGGGTATATGGAAGTATATGCCCATATATGATCATATATGAGCATATATGAATCATATATGAGCATATATGGTCATATATGAACATGTACCGTCATATACCCCCAAATTTCGGATCCAAAGATATATTTAAATATATGAGATCATGTATGGTCATACATCGAAGTAGACATGGACGTATATGACTATGTATGTTCATGCATGATTATATACAAGTCAATGTATGATCATGTATGTTCATATATATTTCGATTTTCACATGGCCTACTTAAATAATTTAACCGGGTGGGTGTAATGAAATACTGTTACTGCGATCAATACTGCCACAAACAGAAAATCACTTATAATAAATACCGTTATTTTTTAAAGTAGCCAACTTCAAACAAAATTTTTTTTAACCTATTGTAATTAGTTTTACGTACTCGTATGCCTTAGCTTTATTTAATTACCATTTCTAATGAGTTTTCTAATGCAAAATATTTCATTATATTTGCATTAATTCTGCAATGGTAATGAAATTCCGCTGGTAAAGAAAAATTCCCAAGTATGATTATTTTCCATATTTTAACAAACATAAACTAAATACAAAAAATGATGAGATGTTGTTGATGCTACTGATAACGATGATGATATTTTAACAAACGGAAATTGTAACTGGAAAGGCATTGAAGGAAATTAGTTTAATAAACTATTTCCTAGGATACTCTATTTACTTTTTAGTTGTATATTTATTATACGAGTAAGTTGTAAACTAGACGTGTTATCCTTAGAGCATTTAATTGTAATAAGTACACCTGGGAATGCACTTACAGTAAATTTGATTTACGTATGTCTGTTAACTTATCTCAAAATAATGAGTCAAATTTAAATGAATGTCAAATATGTATGGAGTTAACGATGTGAAGTATTTAGCTCGAGTAGGTTTTTAGATAAGTTACCCATCCTTGATGTAAAATAAAATTTTAAATGGCTCTTTTAGACTAAAAACTTGTTTCGATCAAAGATAAATGGGAAGAATATTATTGTTGCCAAAAAAACAAGCATACTAATATCATCAAATTTATGTTGACATTGATATTTTATTTCATGGATGTTACAATAATGTTTAAAGTGTATAAAGAGTGGACAATGAATTTATATAGCACATTCGGAGCAAGTAAATTTCACCCATATGATCATATTTCCACTATATTTAAAACAGTTGAAGGAGCTTTCAGAAAATGGGTTTTAAGAGTGAACCTATTATAATACAACGTAAAATACAAAGTAACAATAGTAATCAACTTGGGATATTACAAAAAATATTTTGACAGCAAATTTTTTTCTCAATAACACAGTGCAACAAAATAAGAAAAATTTGATACATCCGGGTTGCGATACACCATTTTTAATAGATTTTAGGACGCAGATCACGAATATGGCATTGGAATTTCAAAGTTAGCTATAGTTTAAGAAATATTTGCAAAAGAGTTTTTATGGGAAAAATAAACATTTTGTTACTTTTTGCAAGGAAATGCATAAATGAAAATAAAAATTATGTATTATACAACATTTAAATAATACAAAATATTCCCTTAATATATTCCACGTTTTGACAGCTGCGATAATATTCCCTATGCGTGTATTTAAAGTTGAAATTTCTCTTTCTTCACGATTTCGTTATTTAAAAAACCTACGAATAATGGAATATACAATATTGCTATGAAATTTGGATTAGCCTAGTATGGAAAATTCTGCAATTTTGGAAGAAAAATATTATAAGAAACGGGATTTACAAAACACGTCAATCTGGTAACACAATATTTAAGTATACACCACAGCATATGCTATAATATTAAGTGCCATAAATAAAATAAGTGCTATACTTATAGTACTCCGGAATCGTCTAGTATGTTCTACAACCACGGCCGTTAAACTACATATATAAGGCTGAACTTGACGAAGGAAGGGGAAGTAGCGCATTTCGCATTGCCATCTGAGTTCAGCTGCGCTTTAGAGTTTGTGTAGTCAGTTGTGTACTAGAGTTAATTTTTTGCTTACGAGGGGTACTATTTATATTTCGGGAATATGAAATAATAACAAACATTTTTAAATGAAAATGGCTTTATTGCGCGAGCCTTTTTTTGAGCGATTGATAAATTATGGGGTATCCAACGAGAGCCAATTTTTTTACAACTAAGTGTTCATGTAAAATCGAATGTATTGAAGTGGAACTAATGTGCAAGGATACCCCTATCTCGCGATATATCACTTGACGATCTTGCATTATCAGTTCAAGCACTGCATCGATATTTTGTGGCACAACAACCGATTTTGGACGACCTTCACGGAATTCGTCGGCGTCCGAACTACGCCCACGATTGAATTCACTATACCAGTGATATACTGTGGTTTTTGATGGTGCTTTATAGCCATACAAAGAACTGAGTTCATTGACACATTCTTGTTGAGATAATCCTTGTCGAAAGTTGTGAAAAATAATCCAAAGGAAACCATCTCTTGAAATTTACATTTTTTGGCCAAATTGATTTTCTTAACTCACTGTAAACCAAACAAATAGCACTTTTACATCAAAACCTTGTGAGTACGTTTATGATAAAAAAAATGTCAAACTTTATTATGGTGTTGCCAAGTCCCGAAATATAAATAGTACCCCTCGTATGAGCATTGTATAGTGAGTTGTACACTAGCGTTTGTACAGTTGTGTGTATTGAATTGTTGTATGTAAAGTAATAAAGTATTAAATAAATAAGTATATAAGCTCAAAATCAAACAAAAGAGTGTTTATTATTTTAATTGCGAAGAGAATTAACCCGGTTTATCTGAAGGAGATAAACATATGCTTTTGAAGATAAAACGTAACAATTGGTGTCAGCAGTGTTGTTAATTTTATTTTAGAATCGCTAAAAACAAAGAAACTTTTTTTTTCATATTTAAGGCACTGTTATGACAAATCTGGCTACTATTGGATAATAAAAATGCAAAATTCGAGGGAATTTCATTATATGTGACGCGCAAAATAGAAAGGGACCTTAGGGACCCTTAGGGGCCTTTCTCAGGAGAGCCCAGGAGATGTTCAGGAGATGTTGTCCACATAAAAAAAAAAAAAAAAATTGATTTTTTTACCCTTAGGTCCCTTTCTCTATGCGCTGTCACATAACACTTGGTATAGATCCGATCAGAACTCGATAAATTTTACTACGTAATTTAATAAAACGTCGTTACAGCAGATTTTTCATTAAAAGCCGCGCCTACTTAAAACGGTTAACAAAATTGAAAACTATATTCTATATTAAAAATCTCTCGATTTTTCTGCACCACTTCAAGTTTTTCGAAGGCAATTTAACCATTATTTTGAAAACTAAAGACCGTAAGCATAAAATTAGAAAAAACCTTAACTGATTATATTGTATTGTGCGTCACTGTGTTGACAAAAATAATAAGTTTAAAAATAGGTCTAAAAAATATATGCCCAGGTGAAAATGGGAGCGTTTATGAACACATATGATCATATATTGGTTAGTATATGATCATGTATGGTTATAGTCGTATATGTTCATATGTGGTACAATATATGACCATATGAGTTCGGATTTGTAATTTAAGGGTATATGATCGTATATGATTAATATATGCTCATATACGAACATATATGATACAATACGTGGTCATATATGGAACAATATATTAACATATAATATCAGATATACCCATATATGAGATCAGATATGATCATATATGTTCATATACGATCCCATTTTCACTTGGGTTTTTAAAAAAATGTTTTTTTATCGGTAAATTTTTTTTTTAATAAAAATTGATTGTGCCGGGAATCGAACTTGGGACTCCAGATTGCCAGTCGACAGTTCTACGATCTGAGCTACATATCTTCACATTTTATATTTGATAGATAAAATATTATTGACGTGCTGCACAAAAGTACGCTTGTGCGCCAGCATACGAAAAATCAGAAAATGAAGTTGAAAAAATGGGTTCGGGTCGAAATCCTGTGTATAACAAAATCCTGTTTTCAAAATCCTGTTTTACAAAATACGTTATACAGTATTTTTCTTTTCCCGGACTTTTTCATTTCCCGGGACAGCGGGATTTTTTTCAGAATTTCCCGGGATCCCGGGTATTCCCGCTCGTTAGAAAATAAATAAATTCGACATATGTTGCACTTTAAAAACTCGATTATTACCGTCCGACAAAGTTCATCTTTTGGTTGTACCCATGAGAAAATGCACTTAATATATTCTGAAAGGATGGCTAAATATAAAATATCCATGTCTTCCACTTTTTCTGGATCAATTCGATTAATATTTAGGTAATATATTTATATGGAAGGCCGTCTTAATTTAAAAAAACTCTTAGAAATATATTAATTAAATATTAATTCGCGGTTTAAACGGTTAAACCAGTTGATATAGGAAAAGTGAAAGACACGGGTATTTTATCTTCATCCCTTTTTTCAAAATATATTGGAATTGTAAATGGCAAAATAATTAAATAATTGCAAAATTGTGTCGGACCAGTTTTATAGTCAGAAATAAGATCGATTTGTTGCTAAAATATTTCTTAAATATGAAATCCAAAAATTTCTATTACTAGATATTTTGTATCTTTCTATGCAAATTTTCAAAAGTATCCATATAGAATTATTTTTATAAAAAAGTTTAAAAGTATTTTTAACACAAATTTTTAGGCAAATTCGCCTAAATCGTTTTATAAAAAAAGACACTACAATATTATTAAATAGTTTCTTAACTCTAATTGGTTTTCTGGAATAGACATTTTTTATGCCACAGCTACTTAAAAATAAATTATTTAATTTTCGTATTTAGTGGCATTTTAAATTAACATATAAAAAAAAATCCAAAAATAATTTTAAAAAGCATCTGATGGATTATTTTGAAAACAAATAATATTTAAAAAATCCAATTGAAATAAAGGAATAACAATTGAACTTAAAATTAAATTATTTTAAATAAAAGAAACTCAAAATACTTGTCAATTGAAAATATGAAACCATTACAATTTTTTTTAATTTCAATGTCTAGGGTGCAAAATTAATTTTAATGTTTTTGGAGGTATTTGGAACAGAAATAATGATGCTGGAATGTTGAATAAAGCTGGTTTACACTATAAGATTTTCGGAACGATTTTACTTTAGTACACATGCAAAACATATAAGCAAGGTCGCAGAATTTTTCCGAAAATATAGCGTAAACCGCCTATACAAATATTGCTTTATTTGAACAAAGATCATTTTAAAGAAAAAAAATTTTTCCGAAGTATATTCAAGAATTTTTGTTGGTAAACTTGGTAATGGCTGATAAAGTTTTTTCGGTTCAACTAAACCAAATTCAACTGGCATCTAAAAGCAATTTGGCCTAATTTAGTTTATTAAATTTTAAATCGCATTTTTTTAATTTTAAATATTTTTTGATCAAATTAATTTCAAAAAAACAATGCTTTAAATTTAAATAAAGCTTCCAAAATTGCAATAATACTAGCTGAAACTTCTGTAAAAGAATAAAAAAAATCCCGGGAAATCCCGCACAAAATTTCCGGGATTGCGGGATCCGAAAAAGGGCGGGATTCCCGGGACATAAACCCTATGTATAACACAATACTGTTTTGCAAAATCCTGTTTTACTGGGCGGCGAAAAAATTTTGCTTTATTTTTACAAAAATTTTGATATGAAGATGAAGATTTGCTTAAACTGTGCAAGTGTTTTGGAAAAAAACTACGTCAAGGGCTTATATCACCCAAAGTATCCTGGAACCTTTTGGTCGGTTTACGATGATAGTAAGATTTTTTGTAAATTATTTTGAAAATCTTTTTTTAGACTCAATATTTTTTCAACAACAAGCGTACATCAATTATATTTTATCTATCAAATATAAAATCCCGAGTAAGAAAAATTGATCCCGCGCAATATCTAATCATATCCAATTTGATATTCTTTAAGATCTGCTGTATAATCAAAATTGGGTGTATCCATTTACATGAAAATGGTAGATCGAATTAGGTCCAGCAATATATTTGGGGAGAAACTGGGATCTAATTTGATCCGAAAAATGGCAGATCGAATTAGATCCAGCAATATATTTGGGGATATACTTGGACCTACATTGATCCGAAAAATGGCGGATCGAATTAGATCCAGCAATTTATTTCGGTATTAAAATGGCGATCGAATTAGAAATAGCAATATATTTGGATATTGACATCCACTATCCACAAAAATGATAGATAAAATTAGATCCCGCATTATATTTGGGTACTACGTAAGATCTCCATTTATTTGGGATTAAATAAGATCCCAGTCAGATATTGCCAACTGTTCAAAAAATAATACACTGGCGGAGCACTGATTTTATAAAAATTACAATATTTTGTTAAAATAAGGTTTAAACTCAAAAGGTACCGTTCACGGCTATGCATTTTTTTTTATAAAATGAATTTATTTTTATAAAATTATAATTTTAAACTCTATAAATGTTTTTATAAAATTATATTTTTTTATTGAATTGAATTTTTTTAATAATTTTATTTACATCTTTTTGACGCTCTACACCATTTCCAATTGTATCAATTGTTTTTAAGATTTATCAATTGTATTTCAGAAATAATCAATTGAATTTCAGTTTTATCAATTGTATTTCAGCACTTATCAATTATTTTTCAGATTTATGAATTGTATTTCAGAACTAGTCAATTGAATTTCAGATTTATCAATTGTATTTCAGAAATTATCAAACTCTATTTTAGAAATTATCAATTGTATTTCAGAAATTATGAAATCTATTTCAGAAATTTTTCTCTATTAACTATGCAATACAATCAACAGATTCTGAAATAGATTTGATTATTTCTGAAATACAATTAATAATTTCTAAAATACATTCGATAATTTCTGAAATACAATTAATAGCTTCTGAGATACAGTTAATATTGTAGTTGCTGATGAGTTACCATATACGACCATATATTATTTAAATGGCACCATATATGACAATATATTGTTTAAATGGCACCATAGACTCAGCAAATTCTTCCTATTAATTAACGTGTTGCTTCCTTTGGGAAGAGGATAGAGAAGAAGTGAAAGGTGGTGAAAGATGAAAGGTCTTAATGGTATCATACCATTTAAACAAAATATACGGTATAATATATGTAGCAGCAAATCCGGAACCAAATTAAAACTGTTGTTCATGAGGTACCATATATGAGCATATATTGTTGAAATGGCACCATATATAATAATATATGGTTTAAATGGCACCATATATGATAATATCTAGTTTAACTGGCACCATATATAGTTATATATTGTTTAAATGATACCATATATAACTATATATTTCTAAAATGCCACCATATATATTAAGATATATATAAGATCAGCCATGCTATGTAATATATAATCATATATACCATATCTAATATTATAAAGGCCGATATCTAATTTGATGAAATTATATATGGCATAATATAAAGAAAAATTTTGGAAAAAGACGTCATATCCAATTATATATGGATATACATAACGATATGTCTAATTATATATTGTAATATATGCCACATATGATTACATATAAATTTTTTACTCGGGTATTTCTTTTTGACCAA
The DNA here is from genome assembly GCA_949987735.1 of Leucophora obtusa. NCBI lineage: Eukaryota > Metazoa > Arthropoda > Insecta > Diptera > Anthomyiidae > Leucophora > Leucophora obtusa. Next base: position 212,552,859 of record OX465297.1, read on the forward strand.
CGATAAATTGAAAAGATTTTCTTTAACATTTGTTTTTTTTATAATGAAATATATTTAAAATATATGTAAAGGAGTATAAAATTTGTTTATTATATAAATTTACTTATTCACTAAACTTAACACTTATGGTGTATACCATAGGATACTTCGTCAACTTATAAATTTTCTTAAATCTTATTGTTTGGTAATTAACTTAAATTCTCATAGAACGTTTTTGAACACTCTGCATGGCAATATTTTTATTTTTGGTGGACCTTGTTTCAGTAGTCTCATACTTTTGGAAATTTCCCGTGTCATATACTGAGGTTGGTTGTGTGTATTTTGTGCTGATGTGTTGCTAGGAAATTGACCCAACAAACAATTTTGTCTATGTACTGAAACAGCTTCAAAATTTGTATTTATTACTTCTTCAATTTTAGCTTTATATAATTTTGATACACCATAGAAAATACAATTATCTTCAACGAAAAATCTATCGGTGGTGGCAAGATTTAAAAACTTGCTTACATCAAAGCGTATGCAGAAAATTTTCTTTGGATTCGGAAATAACAGAAGGAAATATTCAAATGTGTCCTTGTTGTATTTATGGCCATGTTCGTCATAAAATTCAATAGCTATTTTATAATTATTCGGAATGTTTAATTTCTCCATTATCGTATTTAATATATCTTCATAGCCAAGTTTTGTATCACATATAATATTATGAGTAAGACCTCTATAGGAAATTTTTAAACAATTATTTGAAGCCATATCTGCGTTTATTTTTATTTTCGGTTATGCGTCGTTGATCGAAGTTGAATCTTTAATGTTTGAATTGTAACTGTGTGTTGAAATTGAAATATCTCTTATTTATACACACTGCAATAATGCATAGATAGATAGTTCAGGTAGGATTATTCAGGATTAAGTTTTCATCATAAATATATTATGAGGACTGCTCCTTGTAGAACAGTTTGTGCTGTTTTTATTGCTCAGGATTAGTTTTCTAGAAAAACAACCCTATTTTATGATCAACATCGAATTTAGCAGTCATAAAATGTGTGTATGTAGCTTATGGCAAATAAGGAATTGATCTTTCAGTACTTAGGTAGCCACTCCCATAACAGAAAAACGGATTAACTTTAGTCTAATGACGTCCACTGTAAATTGTCTTATTTTTATCCAAATGTAAGAGAGTCGCTAATCCTTGTTTTTATACTTTATGTGAAAAATGTGTAATTACTCTAAGCTGATGTTTGTAAATACCAAAAAAGTATTCTTGATCCGTATGATTTTGTTTACATGGTAGTAATGTCAAGAGAGAGATAGCAATATAAAATTTCCATAAATTTTGTATTGAATTTTTTTATGTTGTATATATCTGTCTCTCTGCTAAATTGTATGTTGATCATAAAATAGGGTTGTTTTTCTAGAAAACTAATCCTGAGCAATAAAAATAGCACAAACTGTTCTACAAGGAGCAGTCCTCATAAAATTTTTATGATGAAAACTTAATCCCGAATAATCAATCCTACCTGTACTATCTATCTATGCATTATTGCAGTGTGTATAAATAAGAGATATTTCAATTTCAACACACAGTTACAATTCAAACATTAAAGATTCAACTTCGATCAACGACGCATAACTGAAAATAAAAATAAACGCAGATATGGCTTCAAATAATTGTTTAAAAATTTCCTATAGAGGTCTTACTCATAATATTATATGTGATACAAAACTTGGCTATGAAGATATATTAAATACGATAATGGAGAAATTAAACATTCCGAATAATTATAAAATAGCTATTGAATTTTATGACGAACATGGCCATAAATACAACAAGGACACATTTGAATATTTCCTTCTGTTATTTCCGAATCCAAAGAAAATTTTCTGCATACGCTTTGATGTAAGCAAGTTTTTAAATCTTGCCACCACCGATAGATTTTTCGTTGAAGATAATTGTATTTTCTATGGTGTATCAAAATTATATAAAGCTAAAATTGAAGAAGTAATAAATACAAATTTTGAAGCAGTTTCAGTACATAGACAAAATTGTTTGTTGGGTCAATTTCCTAGCAACACATCAGCACAAAATACACACAACCAACCTCAGTATATGACACGGGAAATTTCCAAAAGTATGAGACTACTGAAACAAGGTCCACCAAAAATAAAAATATTGCCATGCAGAGTGTTCAAAAACGTTCTATGAGAATTTAAGTTAATTACCAAACAATAAGATTTAAGAAAATTTATAAGTTGACGAAGTATCCTATGGATATGTATACACCATAAGTGTTAAGTTTAGTGAATAAGTAAATTTATATAATAAACAAATTTTATACTCCTTTACATATATTTTAAATATATTTCATTATAAAAAAAACAAATGTTAAAGAAAATCTTTTCAATTTATCGTTGGTCAAAAAGAAATACCCGAGTAAAAAATTTATATGTAATCATATGTGGCATATATTACAATATATAATTAGACATATCTTTATGTATATCCATATATAATTAGATATGACGTCTTTTTCCAAAATTTTTCTTTATATTATGCGATATATAATTTCATCAAATTAGATATCGGCCTTTATAATATTAGATATGGTATATATGATTATATATTACATAGTATGGCTGATCTTATATATATCTTAATATATATGGTGGCATTTTAGAAATATATAGTTATATATGGTATCATTTAAACAATATATAACTATATATGGTGCCAGTTAAACTAGATATTAATATATGGTGCCATTTAAACCATATATTATTATATATGGTGCCATTTCAACAATATATGCTCATATATGGTACCTCATGAACAACAGTTTTAATTTGGTTCCGGATTTGCTGCTACATATATTATACCGTATATTTTGTTTAAATGGTACGATACCATTAAGACCTTTCAACTTTCACCACCTTTCACTTCTTCTCTATCCACTTCCCAAAGGAAGCAACACGTTAATTAATAGGAAGAATTTTCTGAGTATTGCTCCTCTTTAAAAAAAATATATATGGTGCCATATAAACAATATATGGTCATTTAACTCATCAGCAATAATTAACTGTAACTGTATCAATATTAACTGTATCTCAGAAGCTATTAATTGTATTTCAAAAATTATCGAATGTATTTTAGAAATTATTAATTGTATTTCAGAAATAATCAAATCTATTTCAGAATCTGTTGATTGTATTTCATAGTTAATAGAGAAAAATTTCTGATATAGATTTCATAATTTCTGAAATACAATTGATAATTTCTGAAATACAGTTTGATAATTTCTGAAATACAATTGATAAAACTGAAATTCAATTGACTAGTTCTGAAATACAATTCATAAATCTGAAAAATAATTGATATGTGCTGAAATAGAATTGACAAAACTGAAATTCAATTGATTATTTCTGAAATACAATTGATAAATCTTAAAAACAATTGATACAATTGGAAATGGTGTAGAGCGTCAAAAAGATGTAAATAAAATTATTAAACAAATTCAATTCAATAAAAAAAATATAATTTTATAAAAACATTTATAGAGATTAAAATTATAATTTTATAAAAATAAATTCATTTTATAAAAAAAATGCATAGCCGTGAACGGTATCGAACTCGAGACCTTTTGAGTTTAAACCTTATTTTAACAAAATATTGTAATTTTTATAAAATCAGTGCTCCGCCAGTGTATTATTTTTTGAACAGTTGGCAATATCTGACTGGGATCTTATTTAATCCCAAATAAATGGAGATCTTACGTAGTACCCAAATATAATGCGGGATCTAATTTTATCTATCATTTTTGTGGATAGTTTCAGATGTCAATACCGAAATATATTGCTATTTCTAATTCAATCTGCCATTTTAATACCGAAATAAATTGCTGGATCTAAGTCCATAACTCAATAAGGCTTTTAAGAATATTTATTTTTAAAATTAATTAAAAAAATTTGTTTGAATCTATCCAGGTAGAAATTGCCGACGTTGCACAGTGTTTCCAAACCAAAAAAAAAAAAAAAAAATGGTAATAATTATGGATCTTATAAACTACTGATCCAATCGAAAAAATATGTTCACAAGAACTGAAGAGAAAGATCCAGGCTTTTAGAAAATTAGTACCGTAGCCACCCTGTTTTATCACAGGGTGTGCTACAAGGGTGTCAAAGTTGACCACCTCGGGTATACAAAAGATTTATTGTCGTGCAACTTTTACAAATGTGAACCGATTTGGCTGATTTTAGACTTTTTGATAAATAAAAAACATGCTTCAAGTAACATAGTATCTCTTATAGTTTAAAAAATATTTAACTTTGAATTTCAATATTTTCATTTTTTACCTTGACTTTTTTTGGTTTTTTCCCAATAAGTTTTTCATTATCAGAACAATATATTTGAATCATTGTTATGACCTTTCTAAATTTCAGAAAGAAAACTATTTTAAATTATCTCGAGCCGTTTAGCAGTGATAGTTTTTCAAAGTTAAAACTTTTAAGCGTGTCCCGAAAATGGTTTTTTTTTCAAAAAGGGGGGTTATTTCATTCACTTTTATATCCAAGTTTTTTATATTTTTGGACATTTTCTAAAAGAATGAGCTTCAGAAATGCTTAATAGTCCAATTCAGAAGATTTTTGAGCATGCACCCTACGCCCAGCATTGGTCGAAAATGACAAATTTTTGAACAAAACTTAATGTATCTGAATGTGGCAAAAAAAAGTCACGCCACTTAGATAAATTTTTTTAATTTTTTACCATAAGCAAACATATTCCAAAGGATTTGCCGCCCGCTCAAGAACATCGATAGGGGAGCAAATTTTGTGGAAAAGGTCATATTTTCAAAAGCACTTTTTTTATTTGTTAAAAAAATATATGAAAACGAGTAAGAAGGTTAAAGTCGGGCATGCCGATTATATAATACCCTACACCAGTCTGACCTAAAGCCAACTAATGTTTGGATACGAAATTTGAATGGGTTAAAACGGACTTGTGTCAAAATTTTCTATAAAATCCTAAAAGAAGAGAAAATCGAAAATATAGCCCATATCCCTTTCTAGAATCAATATGCCTTTGCCTTGGGACCATGTAAGTCAGCGAACCAAATTTCATTGAAATATCTTCGTATTTGCGACCGGCAGCGTGTAACCAAGCCAATTTTGGTGGGACCCTTATATGAGCACTAGGTCTAAACATGTACCGATTTTAACCAAAATCAATAGGCTTCGTCCTTGGGCCGACATAGCTCTGTGTACCAAATTTCATTGAAATATCTTCGTAGTTGCGACCTGCAGCGTGTAAAAAATACAATTTTGGGGGGTACCCTTATGGGTACTAGGTCTAAACATGGACCGATTTCAACCAAAATCAATATACTCCGTTCTTGGGCCGACATAGGTCTGTGTACCAAATTTCGTCAAAATATCTTAATATTTTCGATCTGTAGAGTGCGCACAAGAATATATGGACAGACAGACGAACGGACAGACAGACAGACGGACGGACAGACGGACGGACAGACGGACGGACAGACGGACTTCGTTAAATCGAAATAAAAAATTATTCCGAGCCGATCGTTATACTATAAGGTGGGTCTAGGACCAATATTTTTTGGTGTTACAAACATCAGCACAAACTTATAATACCCTCTTCAACCTAGCGGTGTAGGGTATAATTACTTAGTTTTGTAAAATTCGATTTTGTTTTTATTAAATGTCAATTCAATTGTCATACAGTAATTTTGACTTAGCTGCACAACCAACTTTTGCAAGAATTTTTGTGCAAACTAATGCACTCAAAAGAGACATCTCAGGTCTAAATTTATTATTCGATAATTTTTTCAAGCTTAGTAGACTGGTCCTTTTTTGTAACGTTGTTCCGAATCCCGCTCCTCGAGGCTTATTTTGTGAGGTATAAAAACTATTCCAGAAAAAATTTCAGCTGAATCGAAGAATTTTTAAGCTATCCCTGGCCCTTCAAAATTTTGAATGCGATTTACAAGGGGGAAAATAATAATAATTACACAGTACAACAGCCAATCTGGGGGGTGAGAAATTCCAAGTCAGGGTGATGGTACTAGGTCAGTATAGTAAAACCCTCAAAGGGTTTGGCGTTCGTATGTGTCATTTTTTTTTATGACCTTTTAAATTTTTTCTTTATCTTGATGTTTTTTCGCTTAATTGTAACTCGAGAACCACTTGTCCGATTTTGATGAAACAAATTTAGAAAAATTTAGAATTACAATTTCTTTAATCCGTTCATATAAAATTTTTCTTTATAATCAACAGTTTTGCCGGTAAAAATAAATTTGTGGAGAAAAAAGAATATTTTTTTGCCTAAAAATTAAAATTTTTTTTTTTAAATTCATAAAAAATTTTAATTTTTAGGCAAAAAAATATTTTTTTTTCTCCACAAATTTATTTTTACCGGCAAAACTGTTGATTATAAAGAAAAATGTTATATGAACGGATTAAAGAAATTGTAATTCTAAATTTTTCTAAATTTGTTTCATCAAAATCGGACAAGTGGTTCTCGAGTTACAACTAAGCGAAAAAACATCAAGATAAGGAAAAAATTTAAAAGGTCATAAAAAAAAATGACACATACGAACGCCAAACCCTTTGAGGGTTTTACTATACTGACCTAGTACCATCACCCTGACTTGGAATTTCTCACCCCCCAGACAATAATCCCAAAAATAATTATTAATAGTAAAAAATAACCAAAATATTGATAACGCCGAAATAACATACCAAATACCAAACGATACCAAAATCACGTTTTAGGATCACTTTTAGAGCAATTGTGCTTTAGAAGCAATACTTAAGTGATTTTTTGGAAGTTATTCAGAAGTAGTTCTAAAAACGCTGTGAAAATATACTAGCGGATACTTTGGAAGCAAAGAAAAACGTGACTTTTTAAAGTTGTTCAGAATTACTTCTAAACAATTAAAAAAAATTGTAGTCGTTCAAGCACGACCATGATATAAACTACACCACTGTGACGGTGACTAACGGTGACTTTATATGAGGACTAGGTCCAAATGTGGTCTGATGTTCTTTAAATTGGTTGTCATGGTTTACAGTTCTACTTATATTACCTTCAAAACCCCAATAACAGACAGATACACCTAGAAAACAAATTCGGTGCTGACAACCCCATTTTTTGCCAATCGAATGGTTCAGTTGCATCAAATGAATTTTTCGGTTGTGGCTACCGAATTATTCTTGATACAACTGAAATTCTGTTGCCATAGTCATTTGAATTAGTCCTGTCTCATTTGGTTTTCTGTTGCCACAACTGAAAAATTCGGCTACCACAACCGGACCATGCGATTGGCTACAAATGCGGTTATTAGAACTGAATCTATTTTCTGGGTGTATTTATGGTTTTGTATTTCTAAATACGATTTAAGCCCAATTCAGGTGAGACCAATCTATGGGAGGCAACCAATCACAATAGGGTTCGTCCTTGTGCCAAGAGAAACTCATTTACCAAATTTCATTTAAATATGTATTTGCAGCAGAAGGACATCGCTAAATCAACTCAGAAAGTGATTCTGAATCGATTGATGTACTATAAGATGGCGAACACAGATTATACACAGATGTGAAATAGCTCATTGAGATAAAATGGTGGATAGAAAATGAGTAAAATGAAATGCAAAATTATAAGAAAATCACAAAAGAAAAACCACAAAAGTCTAAAAAGAGACAGATATATACAACATAAAAAAAATTCAATACAAAATTTATGGAAATTTTATATTGCTATCTCTCTCTTGACATTACCACCATTTAAACAAAATCATACGGATCAAGAATACCTTTTTGTATCTGTCATTGGTAATTTTGGTATTTACAAACATCAGCTTAGACTAATTACACATTTTTCACATAAAGTATAACAAAAGGATTAGCGACTCTCTTACCTGTGGATAAAAATAAGACAATTTACAGTGGACGTCATTAGACTAAAGTTAATCCGTTTTTCTGTTATGGGAGTGGCTACCTAAGTACTGAAAGATCAATTCCTTATTTGCCATAAGCTACATACACACATTTTATGACTGCTAAATTCGATGTTGATCATAAAATAGGGTTGTTTTTCTAGAAAACTAATCCTGAGCAATAAAAACAGCACAAACTGTTCTACAAGGAGCAGTCCTCATAATATATTTATGATGAAAACTTATTCCTGAATAATCCTACCTGTACTATCTATCTATGCATTATTGCAGTGTGTATAAATAAGAGATATTTCAATTTCAACACACAGTTACAATTCAAACATTAAAGATTCAACTTCGATCAACGACGCATAACCGAAAATAAAAATAAACGCAGATATGGCTTCAAATAATTGTTTAAAAATTTCCTATAGAGGTCTTACTCATAATATTATATGTGATACAAAACTTGGCTATGAAGATATATTAAATACGATAATGGAGAAATTAAACATTCCGAATAATTATAAAATAGCTATTGAATTTTATGACGAACATGGCCATAAATACAACAAGGACACATTTGAATATTTCCTTCTGTTATTTCCGAATCCAAAGAAAATTTTCTGCATACGCTTTGATGTAAGCAAGTTTTTAAATCTTGCCACCACCGATAGATTTTTCGTTGAAGATAATTGTATTTTCTATGGTGTATCAAAATTATATAAAGCTAAAATTGAAGAAGTAATAAATACAAATTTTGAAGCAGTTTCAGTACATAGACAAAATTGTTTGTTGGGTCAATTTCCTAGCAACACATCAGCACAAAATACACACAACCAACCTCAGTATATGACACGGGAAATTTCTAAAAGTATGAGACTACTGAAACAAGGTCCACCAAAAATAAAAATATTGCCATGCAGATTGTTCAAAAACGTTCTATGAGAATTTAAGTTAATTACCAAACAATAAGATTTAAGAAAATTTATAAGTTGACGAAGTATCCTATGGTATACACCATAAGTGTTAAGTTTAGTGAATAAGTAAATTTATATAATAAACAAATTTTATACTCCTTTACATATATTTTAAATATATTTCATTATAAAAAAAACAAATGTTAAAGAAAATCTTTTCAATTTATCGTTGGTCAAAAAGAAATACCCGAGTAAAAAATTTATATGTAATCATATGTGGCATATATTACAATATATAATTAGACATATCGTTATGTATATCCATATATAATTAGATATGACGTCTTTTTCCAAAAATTTTCCTTATATTATGCCATATATAATTTCATCTAATTAGATATCGGCCTTTATAATATTAGATATGGTATATATGATTATATATTACATAGTATGGCTGATCTTATATATATCTTAATATATATGGTGGCATTTTAGAAATATATAGTTATATATGGTATCATTTAAACAATATATAACTATATATGGTGCCAGTTAAACTAGATATTATCATATATGGTGCCATTTAAAGCATATATTATTATATATGGTGCCATTTCAACAATATATGCTCATATATGGTACCTCATGAACAACATTTTTAATTTGGTTCCGGATTTGCTGCTACATATATTATACCGTATATTTTGTTTAAATGGTATGATACCATTAAGACCTTTCAACTTTCACCACCTTTCACTTCTTCTCTATCCCCTTCCCAAAGGAAGCAACACGTTAATTAATAGGAAGAATATACTGTCATATATGGTGCCATTTAAACAATATATGGTCATTTAACTCATCAGCAATAATTAACTGTAACTGTATCAATATTAACTGTATCTCAGAAGCTATTAATTGTATTTCAAAAATTATCGAATGTATTTTATAAATTATTAATTGTATTTCAGAAATAATCAAATCTATTTCAGAATCTGTTGATTGTATTTCATAGTTAATAGAGAAAAATTTCTAAAATATATTTCTAAAATATAATTGATCATTTCTGAAATACAGTTTAATAATTTCTGAAATACAATTGATAAAACTGAAATTCAATTCACTAGTTCTGAAATACAATTCATAAATCTGAAAAATAATTGATAAGTTCTGAAATACAATTGATAAAACTGAAATTCAATTGATTATTTCTGAAATACAATTGATAAATCTTAAAAAAAATTGATACAATTGGAAATGGTGTAGAGCGTCAAAAATATGTAAATAAAATTATTAGAAAAATTCAATTCAATAAAAAAAATATATTTTATAAAAACAACTATAGAAAAAAAATTATAATTTTCTAAACAGAAATACATTTTATAAAAAAAATTCATAGCCGTGAACGGTATCGAACTCAAGACCTTCTAAGTTTAAACCTATTGTAATCTTTATAAAATCAGTGCTCTGCCTGTGTATTATTTTTTGAACAGTTGGCAATATCTGACTGGGATCTAATCCCAAATAAATGGAGATTTACGTAGTACCAAAATATAATGCGGGATCTAATTCGATATACCATTTTTCGGATCAAATTAGATCCAAGTTTATCCCCAAATATATTGCTGGATCTAATTCGATCTGCCATTTTTCGGATAAATTTAGATCCAAGTTTATCTCCAAATATATTGCTGGATCTAATTCGATCTGCCATTTTTCGCATCAAATTGGATCCCCGTTTCTCCCCAAATATATTGCTGGACCTAATTCGATCTGCCATTTTCATGTCATTGGATACACCCAATTGGATCAGCTAGATATTACAGCAGATCTTAAAGAATATCAAATTGGATATGATTAGATATTGCTCGAGATCAATTTTTCTTACTCGGGATTTTATATTTGATAGATAAAATATAATTGATGTAAGCTTGTGCGCTAGCATACGAAAAATCAGAAAATGAAGTTGAAAAAATATTGAGTCTAAAAAAAGATTTTTAAAATAATTTACAAAAAAAAAGTCTAGAATATTACTTTATATTTAAAATAATGATAAAAATGAGAATTGATAACGCATAATTTTTTGTTTTGGAATAATCGCTCATTATTATGGCAAGGAATTCAGTGCATTTAAAAATAAAAAAATTGGCCAAAAACGAAAAATATGCATTAAAAACATAAAAAATAAAAATAAAAATATATGTAAGTTACTTATTTTGCAAATAGACACGGAACTCGAAGGTTTTCCATAACTCAATAATATAAGAATATTTATTTTTAAAATTTGTTTCAATCTACCCAGGTAGAAATTGCCGACGTTGCACAGTGGTTCGAAAAAAAAAAATGGTAATAATTATGGATCTTCTACTTCTAAACTACCCATTAGCAAAACATACTAGTTCAGAACCAGTTATGTACTAGTTTAGTTGAACCAGCCAACTACTACGAGTTCTACCGCCTCTCCATACAAACAACTGTAGAATTTAACATGGAGATGTAATAGGAATGGGGACAATTGTCGCCAAACTCCCACTTTGGTACTAGTTGTATAACTAGTTTGGAAATTACAATTTAAGGACGAAAAATAGGGAGAAAAACTGGTACCAATGTGACACCCGCGGAACCAGTTCCGAAGTGACTCTTTATAAATAGTACTGTACCATTTGGTAAAGACCTAAATGATATAGATAAAAAACAAAGGCTTTTCCTTTGATGAAACGTAGATGAGACCGATAGTTTCCTCATTGAGATAATTAGGTCCATTTCCCAAATTAAATCTAAAATATTTTGTGTTTATGATTTCTAATCACAATAAAAAATTTTAGTGTATATTCGCAAACTCAGACTATGTTATTAAAAACAAATGTAAACAAAACTAGAATTTTAAAATTCTTATTTAAATTTAATATTTCGAAATAGTCTCGCACTAATAGGTACACAAATGGTTCAAAATTATTGTTTTAAGAATAACGAGTGAAAAGGTTAAAGTCGGGCATGCCGACTATACAATACCCTACACCACTCTGGTGTATTGTTTGGATCCGAAATTCGAATGGGTTAAAATGAGGCTTATGTCAAAATTTTCTATAATGTGAGCCAGCGCACCAAATTTCATTAAAATATCTTAATATTTGCGACCTGCAGTTTGTAACCAAGCCAATTTTGGGGGGACCCTTATATGGGCACTAGTTCTAAACATGGACCGATGTCCACCAAAATCAATAGGCTTCGTCCTTGGGCCAACATAGGTCTATGTACCAAATTTCATCAAAATATCATAATATTTGCGACCTGCAGCGTATAAACAGTATAATTTTGGTAGGACCCTTACATGGGCACTAGGTCTAAACATAGACCGATGTTCACCAAAATCAATAGGCTGCGTTATTGGGCCTATATATAATATTTGCGACCTGCAGCGTATAAACATTATAATTTTGGTAGGACCCTTATATGGGCACTAGGTCTAAACATGGACCGATGTTTACCAAAATCAATAGGCTGCGTTATTGGCCCAATGTAGGTCTGTGTACCAAATTTCATCAAAATATCTTAATATTTACGACCTGCAGCGTATAAACAGTATAATTTTGATAGGACCCTTATATGGGCACTAGGTCTAAACATGGACCGATGTTCACCAAAATCAATAGGCTGCATTATTGGGCCAATATAGGTCTGTGTACCAAATTTCATCAAAATATCTTAATATTTACGACCTGCAGCATATAAACAGTATAATTTTGGTAGGACCCTTATATGGGCACTAGGTCTAAACATGGACCGATGTTCACCAAAATCAATAGGCTGCGTTATTGGGCCAATATAGGTCTGAGTACCGAATTTCGTCAAAATATCTTAATATTTACGACCTGCAGCGTATAAAAAGTATAATTTTGGTAGGACCCTTATATGGGCACTAGGTCTAAACATGGACCGATGTTCACCAAAATCAATAGGCTGCATTATTGGACCAATATAGGTCTGTGTACCAAATTTCATCAAAATATCTTAATATTTACGACCTGCAGCATATAAACAGTATAATTTTGGTAGGACCCTTATATGGGCACTAGGTCTAAACATGGACCGATGTTCAAAAAAATCAAACTTGTTCGTCCTTGGGCCAACATAGGTCTGCGTACCAAATTTCATCAAAATATCTTAATAGGTGCGACCTGTAGAGTGCGCACAAGATTGCATGGACAGACAGACAGACGGATGGACGGACGGACGGACAGACGGACATCGTTAAATCGAAATAAAAAAAAATTCTGAACCGATCGGTATACTATAAGGTGGGTCTACGACCAATATTTTTTGGTGTTACAAACATCAGCACAAACTTATAATACCCTGACCACATAGTGGTGTAGGGTATAAAAAGAGGGAGCTGTACTGGTACTTATGAGAAATTTACCAAACTAGTTCCGGAGTGACTCTTTGGTACCAGAACTGTACCAGTTGACTTGCACCTCAAGTCAATTCACAGTAAAAAAAATAAAAATTAAGTGTTTATTTGCAAACTCTGTTTTATACAAATGTAAACAAAATGAGAATTTCAAATCTCGCATTTTAATTTAGTTAATTTGTTTTACAGTCCCGACATAGATCGTATTAAACTAGTTCACAACTGGTTCAAAATGGGTATTTTGAGAACTAGTTTTATAGTTACTAGTCAAAAAACTGGTACTTTTTAGAACTAGTTCGACCATTTGCTACTGGGTACTGATCAAATCGAAAAAATATGTTCACAAGAACTAAAGAGAAAGATCCAGGCTTTTAGAAAATAAGTACCTTGACCACCCTGTTTTATAAGAGGGTGTGCTACCGGGTTTCAAAGTTGACCATCTTGGGTATACAAAATATTTATTGTCGTGCAACTTTTACAAATGTGAACCGATTTTGCTGATTTTAGACTTTTTGTAATCTAGGTTATAGGATAAATAAAAAACATGCTTCAAGTAACATAGTATCTCTTATAGTTTAAAAAATATTTAACTTTGAATTTCAAAATTTTAATTTTTTACCTTGACTTTTTTTGGTTTTTTCCCAATAAGTTTTTCATTATCAGAACAATATATTTGAATCATTATTATGACCTTTCTAAGGGGGTAATTTTCTAAAACACTTCGGTGAAACGTTGCGTTATTTCTTTCTATAGAAATTGTTTGTTACAAAAACCATTTACATTGAAATTTCCTTTCACTTCACCCAAGTGTTTTACGAAATTAGGTACTAAATTTCAGAATAAAAACTATTTTCAATTATCTCGAGCCGTTTAGCAGTGATAGTTTTTCAAAGTCAAAACTTTTAAACGTGTCCTGACAATGGCTTTTTTTCAAAAAGGGGGGTTACTTCATTCACTTTTATATCCAAGTTTTTGAAAGCTTTTTAATATTTTTGGACACTTTCTAAAAGAATCAGCTTCAGAAATGCTTAATAGTCCAATTCAGAACATTTTTGAGCATGCACCCAGCATTGGTCGAAAATGATGAATTTTTGAACAAAATTTAATGTTTCTGAATGTGGCAAAAAAAGTCACGCCACTTAGATCAATTTTTTTTTAATTTTGAACCATAAGCAAACATGTTCCAAAGGATTTGCCCCCAAATTTCCCGCCGCCCGCTCAAGAACATCGATAGGGGAGCAAATTTTGTGGAAAAGGTCATATTTTCAAAAGCACTTTTTTTATTTGTTAAAAAAATATATGAAAACGAGTAAGAAGGTTAAAGTCGGGCATGCCGATTATATAATACCCTACACCAGTCTGACTTAAAGCCAACTAATGTTTGGATCCGAAATTTGAATGGTTTAAAACGGACTTGTGTCAAAATTTTCTATCAAATCCTAAAAGAAGAGAAAATCGAAAATATAGCCCATATAGGCGATAGGTCCAAATATGGACCGATCCTATCTAGAATCAATAGGCTTTTGCCTTGGGACCATGTAAGTCAGCGAACCAAATTTCATTGAAATATCTTCGTATTTGCGACCGGCAGCGTGTAACCAAGCCAATTTTGGTGGGACCCTTATATGAGCACTATGTCTAAACATGGACAGATTTTAACCAAAATCAATAGGCTTCGTCCTTGGGCCGACATAGCTCTGTGTACCAAATTTCATTGAAATATCTTCGTATTTGCGACCTGCAGGTAAGCCAAAAACGCAGCTAAGTTAAATTTGTTACCTGGCAGGTATACCAATGCAGACTGAAAACAAACAAAACAAATGAAGCTAATGATGACAACTTTGTGCTTTGCACCAGATCTTGCCATTTTTATGGTTAAAAAACAACTAAAATAGGATATTTTTGTCACAAAAAAAGTTGACAACACATTCATTTTATGTGTGTTTTTTTCCTAGAATTGAAAAACCAAGCAAAACACAAGAGGCAGCTAACGGTGATCTTTTTTATGAAAATAATGTAAAACTACCAAAAATATGAGGCAGTTATCTTAAATGCGCAGGTACAAAAGTGCACTTAAACAAGACAATTGCGTACATAATTTTGTAAAATAGAAACGAAACTAAAATTTTGTGCAGTTATAGCAAATGTGCACTTAAGAAAACGGAAGGTTAAATCAAAACTACTGTATACTAAAAAAGTTATTTTTACATAGAAAGTTAAATTTCTATGTAATATTTTGAAATAAAATGGATTGTAATTTTGTTTTTGGTTTTTTACCGGGGTGTTTAATATTTGAAATAGTTTTTAATATTTTTTTTTATATATTAACAAATAAGACTTATTTATCTATTCAACGATATATAAAATGTTTATATAATTTATTCCATCGAGTCAAACTATTGCACTCAAAAGAGACATCTCAGGTCTAAATTTATTATTCGATAATTTTTGGCACGTTGTTCCGAATCCCGCTCCCCGAGGCTTATTTTGTGAAGTTACTAGAAAAACTATTCCAGAAAAAAATTCAGCTCAATCGAAGAATTTTTAGCTATCCTTGGCCCTTCAAAATTTTGAATGCGATTTACAAGGGGAAAAATAATAATAATTACAAACAAACAATAAATAAAAGAAAATTGGTCACTAAAAACAATAAAAACTCAACATAATAATTATTAATAGTAAAAAATAACCAAAATATTAATAACGCCGAAATAACATACCAAATACCAAACGATACCAAAATCACGTTTTTGGATCACTTTTAGAGCAATTGTGCTTTAGAAGCAATACTTAAGTGATTGTTTGGAAGTTGTTCAGAAGTAGTTCTAAAAACGCTGTGAAAATATACTAGCGGATACTTTGGAAGCAAAGAAAAACGTGACTTTTTAAAGTTGTTCAGAATTACTTCTAAACAAGTAAAAAAAATTGTAGTCGTTCAAGCACGACCATGATATACACTACACCACTGTATGATTTTACCGGAATGGACCTGATACTTATCATATGGTCGCAAAAATAAAGGATGCCATAAATATCTGAATGTCTGAATGAAATTGCCGAAAAATATCATTTAAGCAAATAACGGTGACTTTATATGAGGACTAGGTCCAAATGTGGTCTGATGTTCTTTAAATTGGTTGTCATGGTTTACAGTTCCACTTATATTACCTTCAAAACCCCAATAACAGACAGATACACATAGAAAACAAATTCGGTGCTGACAACCCCATTTGTTGCCAATCGAATGGTTCAGTTGCATCAAATGAATTTTTCGGTTGTGGCTACCGAATTATTCTTGATACAACTGAAATTCTGTTGCCATAGTCAAATTAGTCCTGTCTCAATTGGTTTTCTGTTGCCACAACTGAAAAATTCGGCTACCACAACCGGACCATGCGATTGGCTACAAATGCGGTTATTAGAACTGAATCTGTTTTCTGGGTGGATGTATGGTTTTGTATTTCTAAATACGATTTAAGCCCAATTCAGATGTGACCAATCTATATGAGGCAACCAATCACAATAGGGTTCGTCCTTGGGCCAAGAGAAACTCATTTACCAAATTTCATTTAAATATGTACTTGCAGCAGAAGGACATCGCTAAATCAACTCAGAAAGTGATTCTGAATCGATTGATGTACTATAAGATGGCGAACACAGATTATATACAGATGTGAAATAGCTCATTGAGATAAAATGGTGGATAGAAAATGAGTAACATGAAATGCAAAAATTTAAGAAAATCACAAAAGAAAAACCACAAAAGTCTAAAAAGAGACAGATATATACAATATAAAAAAATGCAATACAAAATTTATGGAAATTTTATATTGCTATCTCTCTCTTGACATTACTAGTGAAGCATAAAAATCTCTTATTTTAAAAGGCGTATTTTTATTTTGTTCAGTGTATCATATGTTACTTTAATTTTTGTTATCGTTTAAATCACTGACCTAATTCTTTTTGTTTCATATTGTTTAACTGTTCTTAAAGCTTTTTAATTTTTGTATAAATACTCTTAAATCTGAAGAAATTGTAACTATTTCTTTTTTTGCTTATAGTAGCTACACACATTAATAACTGTTTGTTTTAATAAAATTGTTCAATTTGTTATTTAACATAAACATCGTGTTTTTAATTCGAAAAATAAAATACAAAGACAATCAAATTAAATTAAATTAGTTTTCTAATCAAAATCAAAATTTTGCAAAATATACGTGTAAAGGGTTTATACGTCAACAACTACCATGTAAACAAAATCATACGGATCAAGAATACTTTTTTGTATCTGTCATTGGTAATTTTGGTATTTACAAACATCAGCTTAGACTAATTACACATTTTTCACATAAAGTATAACAACAAGGATTAGCGACTCTCTTACCTGTGGATAAAAATAAGACAATTTACAGTGGACGTCATTAGACTAAAGTTAATCCGTTTTTCTGTTATGGGAGTGGCTACCTAAGTACTGAAAGATCAATTCGTTATTTGCCATAAGCTACATACACACATTTTATGACTGCTAAATTCGATGTTGATCATAAAATAGGGTTGTTTTTCTAGAAAACTAATCCTGAGCAACAAAAATAGCACAAACTGTTCTACAAGAAGCAATCCTCATAAAATGTTTATGATGAAAACTTAATCCTGAATAATTCTACCTGTACATTATTATGCATTATTGCAGTGTGTTTAAATAAGAGATACATTTCAATTTAAACACACAGTTACAATTCAAACATTAAAGATTCAACTTCGATCAACGACGCATAACCGAAAATAAAAATAAACGCAGATATGGCTTCAAATAATTGTTTAAAAATTTCCTATAGAGGTCTTACTCATAATATTATATGTGATACAAAACTTGGCTATGAAGATATATTAAATACGATAATGGAGAAATTAAACATTCCGAATAATTATAAAATAGCTATTGAATTTTATGACGAACATGGCCATAAATACAACAAGGACACATTTGAATATTTCCTTCTGTTATTTCCGAATCCAAAGAAAATTTTCTGCATACGCTTTGATGTAAGCAAGTTTTTAAATCTTGCCACCACCGATAGATTTTTCGTTGAAGATAATTGTATTTTCTATGGTGTATCAAAATTATATAAAGCTAAAATTGAAGAAGTAATAAATACAAATTTTGAAGCTGTTTCAGTACATAGACAAAATTGTTTGTTGGGTCAATTTCCTAGCAACACATCAGCACAAAATACACACAACCAACCTCAGTATATGACACGGGAAATTTCCAAAAGTATGAGACTACTGAAACAAGGTCCACCAAAAATAAAAATATTGCCATGCAGAGTGTTCAAAAACGTTCTATGAGAATTTAAGTTAATTACCAAACAATAAGATTTAAGAAAATTTATAAGTTGACGAAGTATCCTATGGATATGTATACACCATAAGTGTTAAGTTTAGTGAATAAGTAAATTTATATAATAAACAAATTTTATACTCCTTTACATATATTTTAAATATATTTCATTATAAAAAAAACAAATGTTAAAGAAAATCTTTTCAATTTATCGTTGGTCAAAAAGAAATACCCGAGTAAAAAATTTATATGTAATCATATGTGGCATATATTACAATATATAATTAGACATATCGTTATGTATATCCATATATAATTAGATATGACGTCTTTTTCCAAAATTTTTCTTTATATTATGCCATATATAATTTCATCAAATTAGATATCGGCCTTTATAATATTAGATATGGTATATATTACATAGCATGGCTGATCTTATATATATCTTAATATATATGGTGGCATTTTAGAAATATATAGTTATATATGGTATCATTTAAACAATATATAACTATATATGGTGCCAGTTAAACTAGATATTATCATATATGGTGCCATTTAAAGCATATATTATTATATATGGTGCCATTTCAACAATATATGCTCATATATGGTACCTCATGAACAACATTTTTAATTTGGTTCCAGATTTGCTGCTATATATAGTACCATATATTTTGTTTAAATGGTACGTTACCATTAAGGCCTTTCATCTTTCACCACCTTTCACTTCTTCTCTATCCCCTTCCCAAAGGCAGCAACACGTTAATTAATAGGAAGAATTTCCTGAGTCTATAGTGCCATTTAAACAATATATTGTCATATATGGTGCCATTTAAATAATATATGGTCGTATATGGTAACTCATCAGCAACTACAATATTAACTGTATCTCAGAAGCTATTAATTGTATTTCAGAAATTATCGAATGTATTTTAGAAATTATTAATTGTATTTCAGAAATAATCAAATCTATTTCAGAATCTGTTGATTGTATTGCATAGTTAATAGAGAAAAATTTCTGAAATAGATTTCATAATTTCTGAAATACAATTGATAATTTCTAAAATAGAGTTTGATAATTTCTGAAATACAATTGATAAATCTGAAATTCAATTGACTAGTTCTGAAATACAATTCATAAATCTGAAAAATAATTGATAAGTGCTGAAATACAATTGATAAAACTGAAATTCAATTGATTATTTCTGAAATACAATTGATAAATCTTAAAAACAATTGATACAATTGGAAATGGTGTAGAGCGTCAAAAAGATGTAAATAAAATTATTAAAAAAATTCAATTCAATAAAAAAATATAATTTTATAAAAACATTTATAGAGTTTAAAATTATAATTTTATAAAAACAAATTCATTTTATAAAAAAAAATGCATAGCCGTGAACGGTATCGAACTCGAGACCTTTTGAGTTTAAACCTTATTTTAACAAAATATTGTAATTTTTATAAAATCAGTGCTCCGCCAGTGTATTATTTTTTGAACAGTTGGCAATATCTGACTGGGATCTTATTTAATCCCAAATAAATGGAGATCTTACGTAGTACCCAAATATAATGCGGGATCTAATTTTATCTATCATTTTTGTGGATAGTTTCAGATGTCAATACCGAAATATATTGCTATTTCTAATTCAATCTGCCATTTTAATACCGAAATAATACCGAAATAAATTGCTGGATCTAAGTCCATAACTCAATAAGGCTTTTAAGAATATTTATTTTTAAAATTAATTTAAAAAAATTTGTTTGAATCTACCCAGGTAGAAATTGCCGACGTTGCACAGTGGTTCCAAAAAAAAAAAATAAAAAATGGTAATAATTATGGATCTTATAAACTACTGATCCAATCGAAAAAATAAGTTCACAAGAACTGAAGAGAAAGATCCAGGCTTTTAGAAAATTAGTACCGTAGCCACCCTGTTTTATCACAGGGTGTGCTACAAGGGTGTCAAAGTTGACCACCTCGGGTATACAAAAGATTTATTGTCATGCAACTTTTACAAATGTGAACCGATTTGGCTGATTTTAGACTTTTTGATAAATAAAAAACATGCTTCAAGTAACATAGTATCTCTTATAGTTTAAAAAATATTTAACTTTGAATTTCAATATTTTCATTTTTGACCTTGACTTTTTTGGTTTTTTCCCAATAAGTTTTTCATTATCAGAACAATATATTTGAATCATTGTTATGACCTTTCTAAATTTCAGAAAGAAAACTATTTTCAATTATCTCGAGCCGTTTAGCAGTGATAGTTTTTCAAAGTTAAAACTTTTAAGCGTGTCCCGAAAATTGCTTTTTTTTCAAAAAGGGGGGTTACTTCATTCACTTTTATATCCAAGTTTTTTATATTTTTGGACATTTTCTAAAAGAATGAGCTTCAGAAATGCTTAATAGTCCAATTCAGAAGATTTTTGAGCATGCACCCTACGCCCAGCATTGGTCGAAAATGATAAATTTTTGAACAAAACTTAATGTTTCTGAATGTTTCACGCCACTTCATGCGCGGTTCCAGCAATTAATATAAGGGGAAAAAGCATACGCCTCAGTGGCCAACTCAATGTATTTGTCTACTGTGGCGTATGATTTTTCCCCTTATATTAATTGCTGGAACCGCGCATGCGCCACTTAGATCAATTTTTTTAATTTTGAACCATAAGCAAACATGTTCCAAAGGATTTGCCCCCAAATTTCCCGCCGCCCGCTCAAGAACATCAATAGGGGAGCAAATTTTGTGGAAAAGGTCATATTTTTATTAAAGGTCTAAACATGGACCGATTTCAACCAAAATCAATAGGCATCGTCCTTGGGCCGACATAAGTCGGTGTACCAAATTTCGTCAAAATATCTTAATATTTGCGATCTGTAGAGTGCGCACAAGAATACATGGACAGACAGACGGACTGAGGGACGGACGGACGGACAGATGGACTTCGTTAAAGCGAAATAAAAAATTATTCCGAGCCGACCGGTATACTATAAGGTGGGTCTAGGACCAATATTTTTTGGTGTTACAAACATCAGCACAAACTTACAATACCCTCTCCATCCTAGTGGTGTAGGGTATAATTACTTAGTTTTGTAAAATTCTATTTTTTTTTTGTTAAATGTCAATTCAATTGTCATACAGTAATTTAGACTTAGCTGCACAACCAACTTTTGCAAGAATTTTTGTGCAAACTAATGCACTCAAAAGAGACATCTCAGGTCTAAATTTATTATTCGATAATTTTTTCAAGCTTAGTAGACTGGCCCTTTTTTGTAACGTTGTTCCGAATCCCGCTCCCCGAGGCTTATTTTGTGAGGTTACTAGAAGAACTATTCCAGAAAAAAATTCAGCTCAATCGAAGAATTTTTAAGCTACCCCTGGCTTTTCAAAATTTTGAATGCGATTTACAAGGGGGAAAATAATAATAATTACAAACAAACAATAAATAAAAGAAAATTGGTCACTAAAAACAATAAAAACTCAACATAATAATTTTTAATAGTAAAAAATAACGAAAATATTGATAACGCCGAAATAACATACCAAATACCAAACGATACCAAAATCACGTTTTAGGATCACTTTTAGAGCAATTGTGCTTTAGAAGCAATACTTAAGTGATTGTTTGGAAGTTGTTCAGAAGTAGTTCTAAAAACGCTGTGAAAATATACTAGCGGATACTTTGGAAGCAATGAAAAACGTGACTTTTTAAAGTTGTTCAGAATTACTTCTCAACAAGTAAAAAAAAATTGTAGTCGTTCAAGCACGACCATGATATAAACTACACCACTATAAGATTTTACGGGAATGGACCTGATACTTATCATATGGTCGCAAAAATAAAGGATGCCATAAATATCTAAATGTCTGAATGAAATTGCCGAAATATATCATTTAAGCAAATATAGGAGACTTTATATGAGGACTAGGTCCAAATGTTGTCCGATTTTCTTTAAACTGGGGGTCATGGTTTACAGTTCTACTTACATATATTACCATAACAGACAGATACACCCAGAAAACAAATTCGGTGCTGACAACCCCATTTATTGCCAATCGAATGTTTCAGTTCCATCAAATGAATTTTTCGGTTGTGGCTACCGAATTATTCTTGATACAACTGAAATTCTGTTGCCATAGTCTAAGTAGTCCTGTCTCAATTGGTTTTCTGTTGCCACAACTGAAAAATTCGGCTACCACAACCGGACCATGCGATTGGCTACAAATGCGGTTATTAGAACTGAATCTATTTTCTGGGTGTATATATGGTTTTGTTTTTCTAAATACGATTTAAGCCCAATTCAGGTGAGACCAATCTATGGGAGGCAACCAATCACAATAGGGTTCGTCTTTGGGCCAAGGGAAACTCATTTACCAAATTTCATTTAAATATGTACTTGCAGCAGAAAGACATCGCTAAATCAATTCAGAAAGTGATTCTGAATCGATTGATGTACTATAACATACATGGGCAAATGCGGCCCGTCAGCCAATTTCGTGCGACCCTTCATTAATTTTAAAACAGTAAAAAAATTTTTTTTTTAATTAAAAAAAAAAAAAATTTAAATCAGAATTTAAATCAACAAATATCGACTTTTTTGCACAGACGTCCTATAAAACTTTTTAAAGTATTTTCGCCTCCAATATACGAATATTAAGTGGAAAATTCCTTCTTCTTTATTTAAACCCTAAGCCTGGGAAAAATACTTTATGGCTCAATATGAGGTAGAAATACTCTCTAATTTTTTATGAGTTTGAATTCAAAAAAATTACCTTTCATTTAAGGAAATGTTTAAGGCTGTTCTACATGCCTCGTAAGGATCTCTAAAATCTACTTGTGAGAATTGTCCTTCAAGCACTTAAATTTGGTAAAACACTTAGACACAATAAAATTTTATTTATACACTAACGGAAATAAACCTGGCAAAATAGCAAAACAATTAGTAGCTTTTTCTGCTATTTTTACAGGTTTATTATTTAAAAATAACTTTGCAGCAAAATTTTTGCAGGTTTTTGTTAAATGTTATAAGAGCAAAAATTAACTCTTATACTAATAGTCATCCTGTTAAAATCAATAGAAATATTGGTGAAAAATAGTAGACTGCTGATTTCACAAATAGATTTTTATTCTCTTAAAACAATTAAAAATGTTTGGAGTTTTTTGATTCTACTAATATTTAGCAAAATTGGTTGCTGATTCTAGCAGAGTAAATTTTTATTTCAATTAACTAAAATTTAGCTCAAATAAAACTAAAATTTCATATATTTAACAGCTTTAATTTTGCTATTCTTATCTTAGCAAAGAAAATCTGCTTATTTTAGCAGTTTTCTATTCAAGGTAATTTTTAACTAATTTTTACCAGCTTTAGCAAAACTTTTTACAGGCTTTTTTCTATTAGTGTACTTAACCTGAACAACCACTCCGCTTTTGACGGGATTATACCGCTTTTTAAAGGCTTGTGATGCCTCGAATTTTTATCTCGCTTTTAAAGCAAACAATTCCGCCTTACCCCAATTTTTTAATATGATATTGAACTTTTGAATAAAGTTTTTATAATTAATTTTTTCTAGAGCTCTCAGCCAACAAACGAGCCCAAAAATGAATCAGAAAAGTGCTAAAAATATGTTATTAAACTTTCACTTGTATTAAAGTGGTGCATCCAAAAGAGCCTTCTTTTTGATTCAAAAATGGCTCAGGGAAATATTTTAAAAAATTCCTTGGGCTAAAAAATTAATCTTTTTTGAGTCATTTTTGAATTGTTCACAAAATATTCAAATTTATTTACATTTCTGGGTCGTTTCTGAATCATCTTTGGATTTAAAAATTTGCCTCAAATTGTTGTGGCTTTCATGATTCATTTTACTAAGAGTAATATTTTCATCCAAAATACGCATAATTTTTGAGAAAGAAGTTTAAAATATAAAAAAAATATGTGCTTTTCTTAAATAATTTTCTTTTGACTTACTAAATAATATATCAATAATAATCAAGGGATCAAAATCCAATAAGTAAATTTAAAAATATTTGAAAAATTGGTAAAAACCTTAAACCAAATTTTTTGAAATAACGAAAACTATATTTTCGAAGATTAATTCGACAAAGTTTTTTGATTTCAGATTCGTATTATGGAGGGCAAAATATTTTAAAAACATTTATTGAGTCTGTCCCTTATATTTTTAAATATATTTGGATCAAAAATATAAAAAATTACAAAAATATAAAAGATTTTGATGTACTTCTCCGCAACATTGACTCATAAAGTATTTTCCCGGGTGAGGGGATAAAAAACAAAGACCCACAACTCGAAGGCTATTCAGTGGACCGTTTTTGACTTTAGATCCGGGCTTAGGAAACCAAAATACTCAAAAAAAGATTTTAGCAGAAGGCTGTACAAAAAATTCATTTTTTTCGAGTAATGTATTAATTGGTGCGGCCCTCGGTAAGTTTGTGAAATCCTAAATTTGGCCCGTCAAGCCATTTGTGTGCCCATACCTGTACTATAAGATGGCGAACACAGAATATATACAGATGTGAAATAGCTCATTTAGATAAAATGGTGGATAGAAAATGAATAAAATCAAATGCAAAAAATTAAGAAAATCACAAAAGAAGAACCACAAAAGTCTAAAAAGAGACAGATATATACAATATAAAAAAATTCAATACAAAATTTTTGGAAATTTTATATTGCTATCTCTCTCTTGACATTACCACCATGTAAACAAAATCATACGGATGAAGAATACCTTTTTGTATCTGTCATTGGTAATTTTGGTATTTACAAACATCAGCTTAGACTAATTACACATTTTTCACATAAAGTATAACAACAAGGATTAGCGACTCTCTTACCTGTGGATAAAAATAAGACAATTTACAGTGGACGTCATTAGACTAAAGTTAATCCGTTTTTCTGTTATGGGAGTGGCTACCTAAGTACTGAAAGATCAATTCGTTATTTGCCATAAGCTACATACACACATTTTATGACTGCTAAATTCGATGTTGATCATAAAATAGGGTTGTTTTTCTAGAAAACTAATCCTGAGCAATAAAAATAGCACAAACTGTTCTACAAAAGCAATCCTCATAAAATGTTTATGATGAAAACTTAATCCTGAATAATTCTACCTGTACATTATTATGCATTATTGCAGTGTGTTTAAATAAGAGATACATTTCAATTTAAACGCACAGTTACAATTCAAACATTAAAGATTCAACTTCGATCAACGACGCATAACTGAAAATAAAAATAAACGCAGATATGGCTTCAAATAATTTTTTAAAAATTTCCTATAGAGGTCTTACTCATAATATTATATGTGATACAAAACTTGGCTATGAAGATATATATCCTATGGATATGTATATACCATAACTGTTAAGTTTAGTGAATAAGTAAATTTATATAATAAACAAATTTTATACTCCTTTACATATATCTTAAATATACTTTATTATAAAAAAAACAAATTTTAAAGAAAATCTTTTGAATTTATCGTTGGTCAAAAAGAAATAGGCACTCAAAAAAGTTTGTCGGTAGAAAAAAGTTCTGTAAGAGTCGATTAACATTGTTAAATGTTCTCTCATAGGCTCTGTCTGACATTTCAAGAAGAGAAATTGCAGTTAATGGTTTTAATATATTGATTAGACTATAAAATAGCGAAAAAGACCCCATCTTGCAATACATTTTAAAGTTGACTTGATCCAGTGTTTTAAACGATTTTTTTGTGATTTTTTTATATTAGTAAGATAGGAACAGCAAAAATAAAACTGTTAAATATGCAGAATTTTAGTTATATTCGAGTTAAATTTTTGTTAATAGCAAATAACAAATTAACCTGCTAAAATCAGGTAACATTTTTGCTAAATATTTAGTAGACAAACAATCGAGCATTTTAAAAACAGCAATTTACAATATTTTTTAGCAAATATTTCTGCTGATTTTAGTAGGGTACACTGCTATTTGAATTCAACTTAATTTAGCTTAAAAATAACAAATATTTTGTAGATATAACAGTTTGCTTTTTCTATTTTTAGTCTACTAATATTTAGAATAATTTTCTTCACATTTTATGGTACAAGTTGTCATTTTCAATTAACTAAAGGTTAACCCAAATATAACTATTGTAAAATTCTGTAAGTTCAACAGATTTATTTTTGCTGTTCTTATTTTACTAGTATTTAGCAAAAAAAATCTGCTAGTTTCAGCAGTTTTATCTGCAACATTATTTTTAATTAATTTTTAGTTGCCTTTTCTGCTAGTTTTACGGATTTATTTTTATGAATGTACTGTTCTAGAGCAGTGGTTTCCGCTAACTTTTACAATACGGACTCCTTGAGACATTTTAATTGGCTCACAGATCCCCAATTTTTTTTTTTTAGTTTTTATTTAGAAAATACAAAAATAATTCACATCCGTTGATTTAGAGATAAAAAGCGGTGTTTGTTCCAGGAAAATCAACAGAACTTGAGGGACATACCAAAGAAAATATTTCAGGCAAATTTTGAGATGTTTCAATCAAAAGAACCCATTCTGAAATTTGTATATGTCAATTAAACTTTGAAAAAAAAATATAAAAAAATTCAGGATATGCATTTTGAGGTATTTGCAAATCAAGGACATTTTTAATTTCTTATTCTTTTTTTAAAGAGATTTATTTGATATAATGTTTTGGACACGATATATTTTACTAAAAAGTCCCAAATTTAAACTACCCATGTGAAAATCGAAATATATATGAACACACATGATCATACATTGACTTGTATATGATCATGCATGGGCATATATAGTCATATACGTCTATGTCTAGTTCGATGTATGACCATACATGATCTCATATATTTCCATATATCTTCGGATCCGTACATGTTCATATATGACCATATATGCTCATATATGATTAACATATGCATATACATCCTCCAAATTTCGGATCCAAAGGTATATGGAAATATATGAGATCATGTATGGTCATACATTCAACTATACATGGACGTATATGACTATGTATACCCATGTATGAACACATACGAGCCAATGTATGATCACTTATGTTCATATATATTTCGATTTTCACATGTGTACGACAAAACGCAAAGTACAACGAATTTGGGAAAAACTATAAATTAAAAACTTTATTAGATCCAAGAAAATGCATACACCATATTTTGTTAGAAGCTAATCCGAATAGAGGTGAATCCGAAAAGGCCATTTGTGTGTCTATGAATTTAATTTTCACCCTTCTGCAACTTTTGCAATTGTAATGCAGAATATATCAATTGGAATTCAGAACTCTCATAAAAAACAAAGTTCAGGGACCTGTCCTGGGATTTGTCTTGTGACATATCACAAGGGGTCAATTTCCCCCTCCAATGACAACGCCATGTAAATGGGACCAGTCTATTTCATATAAAGGGGCCAGTTCGGTGACAGTTTGTTAAAATTTCCCGTAGGGTCCTGACTACAAACCTTTTTTAACGAAGCGTCATCACTTTTAAAAAATCATTGCTCTATCAACGAACTGCATTTTGTACAGATGGAATTTCTTAGCAGGTAGCACTGGATAAACACTGGTTGCCAACGTTGGCGTAGCACTCTAAGCCCATTCCTTGCCAGTGGTTTTTTTTTTTATAAACCACCGAAATATGTGTAAAACAAATACTGGCAAAACGCTTTTTGCAAACGCTGGCAAAGCGTACCAAATGAGGTTTCTCCCAGTCATTTATCTTTAACACCGTGGTTACCCAATGGTATGCCAGTACTTGGTTTTTTGTACCACTGGCGATTTCTGACTGGGCAGTTATATTGCAATATAATTTATTTTTTACATTTTCTATCAGTCATTCAATAAACATATTACACAAAATGCGGACTTTCGGTAAAAGTTAATATGTATATTCAATCAAAATCTTCTGTTAAAAACAATCAGTTCTTTATTATATATACGAGTAAAAAAGTTAAAGTCGGGCATGCCGACTATACAATACCCTACACCAGTCTGGTTAGAAGCCAACTAATGTTTGAATCCGAAATTCGAATGGGTTAAAATGGGACTTGTGTCAAAATTTTTTATAAAATGATAAAAGAAGAGAAAATCGTGAATATAGCCAATATTATCGCTCAAATGGGTCCAAATATGGACCGGTTCTAGATAGAATCTATAGGCTTTGTTGTTGGGACCATGTGAGTCAGCGAAACAAATTTAATTGAAATATCTTCGTATTTGCGACCTGAAGCGGGTAAAAAAGCAAATTTTGGGGGATATTCTTACATGGACACTAGGTCTAAACATGGACCGATTTTAATCAACATCAATAGGCTTTGTCGTTGGGCTGACATAGGTCGGTGTACCAAATTTCATCAAAATATCTTAATATTTGCGACCTGCAGTGTGTAACCAAGCTAATTTTGGGGGGACCCTTATATGGGCACTAGGTCTAAACATAGACCGATTTCAACCAAAATCAATAGGCGTAGTCCTTGGACCGACGTAAGTCGGTATACAAAATTTCATCAAAATATCTTAATATTTTCGACATGTAGAGTGCGCACAAGAATGCATGGACAGACAGACGGACGGACAGATGGACATCGTTAAATCGAAATAAAACGTGATTCTGAGTCGATCGGTGTACTATAAGGTGGGTCTAGGTCAAAAATTTTGTGGTGTTACAAACATTAGCACAAACTTATTATACTCTGACCACGTAGTGGTGTAGGGTATAAATAGCAGTAAAAATACACTAACGGGTACTTGTTAAGTTGTGAAAGAAGTAGTTTTGAAAGCATTATTTCTAATTTTTTTTGCTGGGTATATATTTCAAAATAGTGCAGAAAGTAAGTTGGTGTCATTACTGTTAGTGCAATAAATAATGATATGTCATTACCGTTTCTACACTGGGATGCAATGACTTTAGCAAACTCCCAAATTGTTTTTCTCTTAAATACTGACCTGAAACCCATCATATGTCCAACTGCCAAATTTCATAACACACGTCTGTTCATCGAAAGGAAAATATTCAACATCAATTTCACATGAACTTTTATAAATAGCAGGTGGTCGCCATTCAACACGTCCTGTATAGTTGAGGGTAGCCTTAGTTGCTAAAGTTACTTCGAAATTGCCATCAGCACTAAAAAGAAGAAAGGGAGAGACAGACGAAAGGAAAAAAATAAACATTTGTATGTCAATATTATTTCTAACATACAAAAAGAGGAAATTAAAAATGGCACAAACAAAATGGTGGATTTGAAATGGAAAAAAATAAAAGGCCTGGTTAAAGTCTTAATTTGACGGATAAAATATCGAAAAAAAAAGAAAATGTTGGTGAAGACATTTTGAAAATGGAATTTTGAAAACTACACACAGAGAAAAAATTTGCCAGATTCGAGTGGAAATTCAATTATAACTACTTAAATTGTTTTTACAAACAAATTAGGTTACCATAACTGAATTTTAGTTGTAGTCATCACATTTTATTGTGGCTGTGCTGAGCCTATTTATTACATTAAGGTAATTATGTGGTTAAAATTAACTGCAATTAAAAAATGTACGCTGCAATTGCAGTTAAAAAAGAACTGATATTGCAGTTGTTTTAACTACAGTTGCAGTAAAAAATAACTGACCCTAAACCTATTTATTACACTAAGGGAATTATGTGGTTAAAATTAACTGCAATTTCAATTTAAAAAAGGTAAAACTGCAATTACAGTTAAAAATAACTGGTATGGTAGTTATTTTAACTACAATTGTAGTACAAAATAATTGACTGTAAACCTATTTATTACGCTAAGGTATGGTTAAAATTAACTGCAATTTCAATTTAAAAGAGTTAAAACTGCAATTACAGTTAAAAATAACTAGTATGTCAGTTATTTTAACTACAATTGCAGTTAAAAATCACTGCTACTAACCCTATTTATTACACTAAGGGAATTATGTGATTAAAATAAACTGCAATTGCAATTAAAAAAAGTTAAAACTGCAATTGCATTTAAAATTAACTGATATTGCACTTATTTTAACTACAATTGCAGTAAAAATAATTATAAATGCATTGAACATCATTTTACTGACACAATTCCCTGAGTTTAATTGTAGCAAATCGAAGTGCATTTTCTAATTCATTTGGCACTTTATTTTTCTGTGTGTAAAGATTTGAAAAGGGGTTTAAACTAACTATATGTTATATTGACATAATATGTCAAATAACATTTAGATTAAATTCTTTATACATATTTTGTTTTGTAACTTACTTATTATACAACACAATATCCGGTCGCCATATATGATCACTCGGTACATGCAACATTTCGACACCACCATATTCTTTTGGCTCCCATTGCAGCTTATAATCATACCAGGATTGTTCCACCCACAAGTTGGTTGTCATGATTTGATTTTTCAAATTGACATCAATCAATTGTGATAATTTTAATTTAATACGTACGGTTAGAGCATCTGTTACATTGACAACGGGTCGTACTAATTTGTTGTAGTTACTGAGAAGATCGTCGTATAGACGTTTAGCATCGGGATTCGATGTGCTGCCTGTAAAAAAAGAAGAAAGAAAAGAACAAACAGACATAAACATCATCATTATACAAAAAAAAAAAAAAAACAAAGAAAAGTTTATGACTATTATTATTACTGTTCACATGTAATAAAAGTTAGCTGATTTTTCCAGGATATAGGGTAGTTGTAATCAATTTACTAAGGCTGCCATGACATATTTTTGAAAAATTTCGTCAATGAAATCAGGGATATTTAAACGAAAATAAGAGAAATTTGTTTGAAATTTAAGCATAGTAACTTGTTAAGATTGCAGATGAAAAAATTTTATACTCCATCCCAGCAAAAAAAATCATCAAAAGAAGAGAAAAAGAAGCAGTGATTTGGATTCGATATTGTGAAAATTTTGATCGGAACCAATGAATTTTATTTACATAGGGTGGAAGTTTTCTTTTATTGTCCTTTTGATGTTCTTTTTAATTGGCGAAAATGAATTAATTTTTGTTCGTAAAAAATTTAAGCAAATCACTTGGACCTGACAACTTGTCTCAAAATAATTAAAGTTAAGTGCTTAACCATAGTTATAAATGTTAAATTTATATGGAAATATCTGTAGTTAGATAGATTTGGAAAGACTTAATTTCCTTCAAAATCACATTTTCGGAAGGTGTGAAAAAGAACTACTTTAGAAGCGGAAAATGAGAACTTAGTGATACTTTGGAATCAATGAAAAATTGATTCCTTAAGATCACTTCCACGTTTTTTGCTGGGATATAACAAAAAAAAAAAATTAAAAGTGGGTTTTTACGTGAAAATTGTGAAGACTTTGTTTTCAAGTTATTCAATACACCAGACTATTATTTTTCTTGCGAAAAACTGACAGTTTGCGTTTGTTGTGATTGTGGTTTTTAAATAAAATAAAAAAAGTTATTAATTTTTAGACTTTAAATTAGCTTTTAAGGCCTTTTAAGTTCGAGTGAAATTTTTCCTGGTGAAAAACAACTGATTAATATTGCACTACATTATTTTTGTCTAGAAATTTTTAAAATTTTTTGAGTATTGGAAGATATTACAGGAATTTAAAATCAAAAATTTTATTGCAACTGGTAATCTTTATGTAAACAGGGTTAAAAAAATCGATTTCTGCATTAAATATTTAAGTCGTGTATGCCGACCTTGTTGATACCATATGGGGAATGTGAGGTCAATTGCCCTTCAGGGACCTATCCCGTGACCGGTCAACCGAAGGCATATTACTAAATTAGTACAAATATGTACAAAAGGGCATGAATTAATTTTCTAAGTATTTTCCGATGGGTTACTTTCACTCTTGCTTTTAAAAAACGTGACCGATACCGAAATAAAAAATAAAATTTGCGGCATATTTTTTAAAATATTTTTTTATTTATTTTACTCTTTTATTTATTTTGAACTTTATTTTTTTACGATTTGCTTATTTTAGCTCTTATTTTAAATTTTTATAATTTTTTGCTAAAAAATTTTAAGTTTTGTATTTTTAACGTTTTTTAATATTAAAGCTGTATTAGTTTTAACAATTGGTATTTCATTTAATTTTCTTTTTAACTTAAGGGCAATTTTTTAAATCTTTATTTATATTATCAGAGTTTTTGGGGTAATTTTCTAATTTTTAATTGATTTTTTAATTTAATTATGGCCAACGCAAAAAACCAGTCAACTGCCATTAAAGGACCTATCCCGTGACCGGTCAATCGGGGGCATACTTAAGGCACTTCCACTATATAACTTTACCATCAGCCAGCCATCACGCATAAGCAACATTAGCTCAGACGGTAGAGCGTTTGCCTTACAAGCAGGGGGTTGTGTTATCGAGCCCTACTTCGACGTCAAGTAGATTATTTTTAATTCTTAATTTTTTATTAGTTTATTTGAAAAGCTATTTTTAGACACACCACATTACTGCCACAAGGTGTCTAAAATGTGGCAATTGGTCATTTCCAATGACAACGCCATGTTAAAGTGATATGTCTCTTTCAAAGAAAAAGACCGATCAACGACCGATCTCCGCCCCCTTGGGACCCTATCCTGCGTGTCATCTGGGACCGGTCCCTTTCCCCGTAGGGTAGCAACTGACACCAAAAAAGTTTTTATGTTTATGTCACAATAGTACAACCCTAGGAACCCTGGATTATTCTTGTTATTTTTTTGTCTCTATTTGTCTTTTATGTCTGTTTATTTGTTTTTATTTAGATTGTTTAATATCCATTTGATTATACTTATACGCATACATACGAGTACATGTAACTGTATGGGTGGATGAATGTTTCATAATTTAGTCATTATCAAAACGAATAAATGGTGTCATAAAAATGTTGTTATTCTGTGGTTGGTTATCTTTCCCTATGATTAAATTTAATTGCCGTAAAACACATGGTTGGTCATTATTTTGCAAAACAATTGTTGTTGTTGTTGTACTTTGGCATGTAATAACTATAAAATTCGGTATAAATGACATAAGGATGGTTATAGCAATATTATTGTAATAATAAAAAAACATATTTTATTTTGAGGGAGGTGATAGTAAGAACAGGAAAAGTTTTTGGTTTATTAATAAAAATAGACTGTAAAAATTACCTGTAAAAGTTAGTGCTGAAATTGAGTTATTTCGGGATAATTAATAAGAATCTAAATAATCGACCTTATTATGGTTGGCGTGGTCGAATTCGAGAATAAGAAATTAATCAAAACTGGGTCGATTGTCGACCGACGACAGCAAAAGTCGTCGCGATTTTTTTAAATTCAGCGATAGTCGACCCAGGACATTTTTTGACGTTTGGAAAAAAAGAAAAGCAAAACAATAATATGCTTGCATTTGTTTCGCCATAATTCTTCACCAATAATTGGTTTTGTATTAATTCTTGTTGTCTTACATTTTATTGTATTTAATTTTGCTTTTTTGCGGTAAATTATGTATTTTTATTTTCAATTATATTTCTTCTGTCAAAAAAATTTTTTTTTTTGTAAACAAGGTACGCATTTTTGCAGCTCTGATACGAATTTCTACAACTCTGTTCTAATGGCAATCCTTAATTAGTTAAAAATATGGCAACAATTTGAAAAATATTTTGAGTGTGTGTTAGTGTGTCATCATGAAAATAGAACAGATTCTATTACGTCGACAAATCGCTGGGCGACTTGTCGACATTTTGCTTCCCATAAAAAAAAATATATGAAAAAGCAATTCTCGTTGTCGTTGTCGATCTAGTTGTGATTAAAGCACCGTAAGTTGTTTTTCACGTGTAAAAATTTCACTTGAACTTTAAAGGCTTCAAATTGTAATTTAGTTTAAAAAAACGAACAATTTTTTAATTTTATAACAAAGACACAATCACAAACAAACATAACTAAAATTCTATATATTTAACAGTTTTATTTTTGCTGTTCCTACATTACTAATATATAGCAAACATAATCTGCAAATTTAGAAGCTTTTTTCTGCAGCATCAATTTTAACTAATTTTTCTTAGTTTCGTTTCGTAGTATTCCTGGGCAAATGCAACTATAATGCTGCAATTGAAATTCGGTTATTAAGGGTTTTTGTC
The DNA here is from genome assembly GCA_949987735.1 of Leucophora obtusa. Taxonomy (NCBI): domain Eukaryota; kingdom Metazoa; phylum Arthropoda; class Insecta; order Diptera; family Anthomyiidae; genus Leucophora; species Leucophora obtusa. The sequence goes on from OX465297.1 coordinate 212,587,588, forward strand.
ACCACAAACAAAAATATTTGGAGGCTCCAGCCGAACCATGCCTTTGGCGAAAAATTCGATTGCCACAATACAGTATACGCTTTCTGTGCATATTTTCCTTTCCCTTAGATACCAAAACGTAAACTTGTATACGAAATTCTTTAACTTTAACTTTGCTTACAAAAAGAAAAACTAAATATTCCATCAACAACACTGTGGTACAGCATTGGAAGGAACTTCATTCAAGGGTAAATATTGTTAGTTATAAATTTTTATAATGATTGTTGTTTGGCCTTTAATGATTGTTGTTGTTGTTTTTGTTGTTGGTTTTTGTTCTCTCTTTAGCAATGGTGTTACCAGGTGAAGGTTGTTTTGAAGTCATTTTCACTTCAACGTAGAAAAAAACTTTGTTTTAAAAACTTTCTCAATTTAATTTTATCACTTTAGTTAAGGTTGTTTTTGCTGTTGCCAGTTTTATTTACAATTTTTTTGTAGCATACATATATACATAAAAAAAAAATTTCGTGTTTGTTATTCATAACATTTAACATGACCAAAATCAATGTTGATTGTTTTTTTGTTTGCGTTATTTTGTGTATCAATTTACTGTGTACTGCAAAACAAAAACTGTGTACAACCAACACAAATAAATAAATATCTATATCCAGGAAATGATGACGGTGGTGTTGATTATGGCGATGTTGATGGCGATGATGATGTTGTTGTTGTTGGATAAAAGTAGATTTGCATATTATTTATCCTCTAGGTGTTTTGTATAGAGATACTATGTGTGTATACGCACCAGAAACAGCATCAGGCAATTGATCACACAGCATAACAAAAATTAAGGAATAACGGAAAATATAAAAACTAATGTATTTAAAATTCAGGCGTTAAGGCAAAAACAAAATGGCAATAATAAAAAAATTGTATATTTTAATAGTGTTGGAAAAATAAATAGCACTGGGATTATGTTTGCAAGAAAAATATTTTGTAAATTAATTGAATAATTTTTTTTTAAATTTAATTACAGAGTTGGTAAAAGTCACTAGAGGTTTTACTTTAATGAGCTGCGTACTAATGAGCTGAATACGAGAAATATAAGTAAACATTTGGAGGTGTTCTGGAAATCGAATCCACATAAAATTATTAGTTTTTGTATAAAATTGCTGTTGTTAAAAATCGCATAATTTTATAGGGATTCGATTTCTAAAATACCTGCAATTTTTTGGAGAGGGACGTATAGTTCCCTACCAGTGATTAAAGTTGACGATAGTAGTGTATTTTGGCAAACGAGTTTTGAGTTTTGAATTAATTTGTGGCAACCGAATTCGATTGAAATTCAGTTGTAACAATCAAACAATCTATTGCCAAAACAATTGGAAAAAATTCGGTTATCACAACGGAATTTTTGCAAAAAATAAATTATCTGAGCTAACAAACAGCATAGTGTACGGATCTCCGATCCATTCCGCGCCTGGAAAAATCCGGATTTCATATTTTTAAACGCATCTTTATAGAATTATACCCCACACTGTGTGGTATAGTGTATAATAGAACGTACCGCAGAAAAAAAAGTTCGCCGTTCACCCTCCAATAAGAAGTATTGTTGCAAGACAATTAAAAAAAATTTTTTTTTGCCGAACGTAGGGCGTCCCTTTCCAAAAACTTGCAGGTATTTTAAAAATTAAATCCCCATAAAATTATGAGATTTTTAACAACAGCAATTTTATATAAAAACTAATAATTTTATGTGGATTCGATTTCCAGAACACCTCCAAATGTTTACTTATCTTTTTCGTATTCAGCTCATTAGTACGCAGCTCATTAAAGTAAAACCTCAAGTGGCTTTTACCAACTCACTAATAAAATTTAAGCAAATTATTCAATTAATTTTCAAAATATGCAAACATAATCCCAGTGCTATTTATTTTTCCAACACTATTAAAATATACAATTTTTTTATTATTGCCATTTTGTTTTTGCCTTAACGCCTGAATTCTAAATACATTAGTTTTTATATTTTCCGTTATTCCTTAATTTTTGTGGTTTTCTATTGTTGTTTATACATGAATGGATGTCACTACATTGCTAGATCTGTCAAAACAACAGAGTAGTACATTGGAAGATGACAAAGCAAATTGTGGACATTATTTTGTTGTTGTTTTTGTTTTTTCTTTGATATTTTAAATGGTTAATAACGCTCCTAGACGAGAACAAGAAATTCTCATTGAGTTTGTAATTTAACTTAACAAATATTTCTAAAAATTCTAAAAACGTCGTCCCCTGACGATTTCCTTAGGCAAGAATGAAATCCGGATAGGGACATGCCTACAACGGATTATTTTTCACAATTTGTTAAATACGTTTGCGATTTTAGCATATTTATTTCCTTAATACATTTTCGTATAGTTATATATTGGAACTTAGTACCGTTATATACCGTTGGATATGATTATATTATATTTGATACATTTGGATGAGGACAAAATCCGGATAAAATTGTATCGAACCATATATTATTATTTCATCAAATCAAATTAGATCTATCTTGAAAAAATTTTATGTTCTCATTTTTCGGATATAATTATCCGAGTTTTTTTATTCGGGTATTGTTAATATTATATGAATACTTAAACACTGCTATTTTTATACTCTTTCCTGTTTATATATATATAAATATTTGAGTCTTTTAATACCAACTGTCCAGATACCAAAAAGTAGATCGGATCAATGTTAAACTAACAATATTTATTGTCCAATTTTTACAAAAAGTGTGCAAAAAACGCTCAGATAAAAAAGCTAGTAAACAAATATGTAAGCAGTTTTCAATCGTAATTTACTATTTTTGTACTGATTTTTTGTACAATTTTTTTCTTTAAGAACAATTTTTGTTATTCTCTTATTACAAATTACTGTTTTTTTTAAAATAATTTTTGTTGCAAAATATTTTAATAGTTTTTCAAAACCGAGTGCTAAATTTAGCAAAAAAATATATGAACTTAAAATTTCAACTTTGAAGTCTTCAGAGACTTACAGTAGAATTTCATGAGAAATATTTTTGCGGAACATTTTAACCCTCTAACTCTTCAACTTACGGGTCGTTTATGTCACTTTTTAAAAAGGGGTCAAAAAGTTCCTTTAATTGAAGAGTTAGAGAACTAAAATGTTGCGCAAAAATATTTTTCATAAAATTCTACTAGTTTCTGAAGACTTAAAAGTTGAAAATTTAAGTTTAAAGCCAGTAATAAGTCAAAACTTAAAATGTGTTTAAGAGTTAATTTCGTACTTATTCAGAATTGGCGCTCAAATGTCCCACAAACTTGTATTTTAGGAGGAAACCATGTGAAACGTACATTTTAGGTAAAGCATGTGTTCAGCGAACTTGTGTAAAACTCTACGAGGAAAATTTCTGTGGAATACTTTAACCCTCTAACTCTTTAACTTATGGGTATTTTTGTCCCTGTTTAAATAGGAGCCAAAAAAGTACCTTTAGTTGAAGAGTTAGAGTGTTAAAATTAGGGTTTGGGATTTCCCGGACTTTTATATTTCCCGGGAAACGGGAATAAAAAAATTTGATTCCCGGGATTCCCGGGAATCCCGGGAAATATTTTTGAACAAAATTGTTAATGAAAACCACCTATATAAATAATTTTTTTAAAAAAAACACTATTTCAGTACAAATGCAGTCTGTGTAGTGAGAATTCAAAGTAAAAAATATCAGAATGTTGAACATTTGATTTCACATAAATTAATCGCAGCACTGCCAAATGAATTGCATGATTCCAGCAGAAAGCACCTACTACTGCACTGTCGGAAACAAACCGTTTCATCACACTTGGCCCATTAGATATGGTAGTCACAATATTATTTTCCAAAGACAATTAAAACTCTTCTAGTCTTATTTCTACAATGCTTCTTATTTCATCAGCATTACATTTTCCTGATATATGTTTAAACCAACCCCAGGTTATAAAATGAATTTTTTACGTTTATACTTATGTTCAAATATCTCTTTTGTGATATTCTTGTCCATTCATCTAAGATTATAGTAAATCTCCTATTGTTAGAAATATTGCTCAATATTTCTTTTATCATGATATCTTTTACATGATTGTAGTAATTTAATATAATGTTCTTTACATCGGTTTCTTTTTTTGCAATGCCAGGTTTTTATTATAAAAACTTTCTCGAATAAACGAAGATCTAGTAATGGTGCGGATTGACTGCGGCTAATTTGGATACCATTTTAGGAAATGTTTGCCCTACCAAATTTAGATGTCGGATAACCAAATTTAGATACCACCGTTAACCATTAGTCTTTTCTTTTCACATTCATTAATGAAAACGTTACTTATAAAATTATTGACCCTTAATATAAAGGAGTATTTTAAATTTAAAGTCGAATTTATTTTTAATCAAATGGTTTTGTTAATTTTGTGTATGAAAACATTACAAAAATATTTATATTTTCAAATATTTTGATTGGTTAAAATAAATTAACCAATCAGAATGCTCCAAAAATAAACCAAGTCAAGGTACACTGCCACCCAATATTTTAAATAAAGTCGACTTTATCTAAATTATACATTTGAAAAATTTAGATAGTAAGGGCGATTATTTGTAAAAAACAAAGTTTTTTTTTCCATATTTCTTTTAAACATTTTACCAAGTTTTTAGGCTTTACTACTTAAATTTTGAATAAGTTGTGCGAAAAATCTTTATTAGTTGAAATGCTCCTAATTACTTGGCAAAGATTTTATTTGTGTGTCAAATAAATGTATTCCCTTTTAAAAGATTTTAACAATGAAATTTTTGTTTTGGTATTTAAAATGTTTTTTATGACTAAAAAAAAAAAATTTAAAAAATTTAATATTTTTAAAATTTCCCGTTTTCCCGGGAAAAATATATTATTTTCCCGGGAATTCCCGGCAAACTTTTTCCGGGATTTCCCGGGAATTCCCGCACGGGAATTCCCGAACCCCAAACCCTAGTTAAAATGTTCCACAAAAATGTTCCCCATAATGTTTAACATAAGTTCGCTGAACACATCCTATACCTAAAATTGAACACTCACATGGTTTCCTAGTACACATATGTAATAAATCTGTAACTCAGAATCAGTTTCTGGCCTTTCTGTCATGGAATGGACGAAATATTAAAAAAAGGCTTATTTTATTTTTAATCTACCCTAAATTTCCTATTATATGGGGAAGAGTAAATGTATTTACAGATCTCCAAAGTTAAATGAAAGACCCCATGTGAAAATCGAAATATATATGAACACACATGATCATACATTGACTTGTATATGATCATGCATGGGCATACATTGTCATATACGTACATGCATAGTTCAATGTATGACCATACATGATTCATATATTTCCATATATCTTTGGATCCGAAATTTGAGGGTATATGACCGTACATGTTCATATATGACCATATATGCTCACATATGATTCATGTATGCTCATATATTATCATATATGGCCATATACCTCCATATACCCTCAAATTTCGGATCCAAAGATATATGGAAATATATGAGATCATGTATGGTCATACATTGAACTATGCATGTACGTATATGACAATGTATGCCCATGCATGATCATATACGAGCCAATGTATGATCATGTATGCTCATATATATTTCGATTTTCACATGGGACATTAAAAATTTTGTTTTGACACAATTTTTGGTGTTTACCGCTTACGGTCACGAAAGGGTTAAAAGTTTGTATAAAGAAAAAGTTTGCCTTTTCATTATGTAATCACCAGAAGCTTCTAGTTTAAGAAAGTTATAGATGCATAAATCCACGAAGCTGTTATAGGGTAATTTTGAGGACATAAACGGCCTGGCAGGTTTCCACCGCAAAAACCTAATTTTTGCAGAGACCTTATTTTCTACTCTCACTCAACCTATCCAAAAATGCGGGAAGAGCTGCAAAAATAACACTTTTGCAAATATGGGTGCTCTAGTGTTTATTCATATTACTTTGTTAGCTCATCAAAGAAAGAGATCCATTGAACTAATCCCAATACAAAAATATAACATTCTTTCTACTAATAACTTTTGTATCATTTTTGATAAACATTTTTTTAAATAAAAAGTATTGAATAAATAAATAATATATTAAAAAGATATTAAATTGCTTAATATTAAACTGCGCCTTCTCCGACCATATTTTGGAAAAACTGGATAAGTTGTTAAATTTTTTATTTGTATCATATAGAACATTAAATACGCAATGTTTAGACATTTATACGATATACTCTTTCCTATACGGGTGCAGTTGCTATGAAAAGCCTCATACATGCAAATATTACCATCAACAATTCCTCCACCACCTTCAGTTACTATTAGTATTAATATTTATTTTCACTGGAATTTATTTGCCCTATAAACTTGCCTACACTGCATCAATGCCTGCAATAAATACTTTAATTTTTTTTTCAATCCTTGCAAAGCATAATGAAATAAAATAAAACCCAACAAAACTACAAAAATTGTACATTTTCAACAATTTACTTTGTGGTCGTTTTAATCCTTTGTAACATTTAAATTTAAATGCTGTGGTATTTTCCGTTTCAGCATTCAAATTGAAATGAATGTGAGTGAGATTGAATATAAAATTAAAAAAAAAAAAATATTTCAATTTTAACCCTATCAAAACCACACTACTGGGTGCAGACATAAATTGTACACGAAAAGAAAAAGCAGTGGTAGAAATTTATAGTAATTTAATGCCTTTTAAACAATTGGAATAAAACTGTAAGATATTTTAGAGATATTAAATAATAATAAATGGGCACATAAAGGCCTGCATGAATGCATTTAAAACATTCACTACACTTTTTGTGATTCAGGAAACATCACAGAAAGGATCGAATAAAATTCATACAACATAATATCTATCTTAATTTATGATTTCTATATTTCAATTAATATTCTCTAAATTTCAGTTAAAGATTTCTGAATTGCAAAACGTGTAGTGAATGTTTTAAATGCAATCATGTAGGCTGTTAATATGTACATCATCTGATAGTGAAATAATAGTGATTTAACTATTTTTTTGTTTTCCAATTGTAAGATTGCTTTTAATACAAATTGAAATAAATATGTATGGAATCATATTTTCTTTATAACTACATACTAGCAGAGAACATGATTGGGAATATGAAATTATTATATTATGCTTCTAATAATCATAAATATGCTTCTTACTGATCATATTATGATCACTGAGGACAATTTCATCATCATTTAGGACCACACTGTAATCCCAACGATAATATTATGATCATTACGTAGTTCTGTCCCAAAATTATATTCTTAACTTACCACGATGCTTTTTTCTAGGCAGGTATATATTTAACTAAAAATTATCTACAAAAATTCACAAACATAAATCTTTTTTAAACAAATTCTTACCCATTTCTTTTTGTTCAGTGTATTAAGTAACATTATATAGTATATAAATCTACATTGTGCTTTATAATAAAAACCATTCATAATTATTTTTTATGACACTTGAAGAATATGAGATTTTATCAAACCATAACACCACTAAAAATCTACGGTGGTTGACCTTTTTTCCAACTTATTTAAACTAAATCAAAAAAGAAAAATAAACTGGCCAAACCCACTTAAAAGCAAATTATATATGACAATCCTTAGGGATTTTTGTAAACATTAAATAACTTCAGACAAATGAGATATTATGAAGTAAATGTATAAAAAGTAAAAAAGGATATCAGTGCCAGTGTGTATTCCATCAGAACGAGAAAAAGTTTGTAGGGAGATTTAAACAACGAACATCTGTTTCTTTGTTCGTGTGCTGACAGAAAATTCTGGTCCTCAAAAATGCCCAAATGAGAAGACGTGAATAAAATCGCAGGTTTATGAAATTTCGAGAAACTAAAAATGGAATTCTCTAAATGGCTTCATAGAGCATATTGCAAAATTGGAAGAACCAAAGTAAAAATAGCTATTTTTTGGAGATATCTCAGAGAATGGTTTTATGGCAACCTTGGTTACAATATTAATGTAATTTTATAGAAATCTACCAAAATTTGTATTACAAGCAAAAACAACAATATTTATGTAAATTTAGCATTTTATACAGAAACAATTTTCATGAGCAGTTCAAATAGATTTTTTAGTAAAATAACAAATGAAAAAATGTATATCATATCAGTGTAAAATTTACAATATTTAACGTCGAATAAAAATTTAAACAAATATTTAAATTTTCACAAAAACTTGGTTAAATATTAAATAATTTAGCGACATTTATTAGTATATTATTTAAATTAATTTAATGGAATTTGGTAAATGTTACAAATTTAACTAAATCCTTTATATACAATTAATAAAAATATATATACCCGATCAAAAAAAAACATTATATCTAGCATATCTCATTTGTTATATATCGACATTTAATCTTATCCAAGTTCATCTCAAAATTGGGGTATCCAGTAATATCCAATCAGTAATATCCAATTTGTGACCAGCCGGATACGATTGGTATTTGTGCCCTCACCTCTGATATTACACATCTTAAATCAGATCTCTCAAATATATTACACGATTAAATTAGATCCAAATAGATATCAAAATTGGGAGATCCAATAATATCCAATAATATAAAATTGTGATCCTGATAGATCCCAAACTATCCTATGGGATTAATTTAGACCCAATTAGATACAAACGGATAAGCTAATTTTGGCAGAACGAATTTGATAATTCGAGATCAAAATTTATCCTATGATATATTTCGAGTTAAAAAAAAAACGCCGTCGGCAGGATTTGAACCAAGATTGCTGGTGTTGGAGTCGATCACTTAACTCACTCAGCCACACACTGCTATACAAAATGACTGACTATATGAGACAAAATTGTTCGTGTTACTGAGTTATATATAATTATATATATACCCATGTGAAAATCGAAATATATATGAACATACATGATCATACATTGACTATTATATGATCATGCATAGGCATACGTAATCATATACGTCAATGCATAGTTTAATTTATGACCATACATTATCTCATATATTTCCATATGTCTTCGGATCCGAAATTTGAGGGACCACCTTACAGGTAAAAAAAAGTTCATCGTACACCCAACAAAATGAAATATTTTTGCAAGGAGGTTTCAAAAAAAATTATTTTATTTTATTCCCGAACGTAGGGGTCGCCATTATACATTTTTCGTTATGTCTTTGGCATTTACAGTCGGATCTTAAAGTATGATACATCGATGTTTTTCTCTGGAGGAGCCCAGTGTTTTTCTCTCGAGGGCCATTGACCTAAAGTATCCCGTTCTAGTAGTTAGCTACCAGATCTCAGTTGCTACAACCCTAATGTACCACCCTAATGTCAGATAATTAAAGCTCGCAAAAAATCATTAAACTTTTGCTAATGAAGTTTTTCGATAAACCCAGCAGATTTTTTTTTTTATATATTGGTTGCCGAACGTACGGGTCGCCTTTTTAAATTTTTTTTCATTGGATTTTTCCTTTATAGCAAAACATTGGTCTCCTCGAGGCAAAAAAATCGATATATCACACTATAAAATCAAACTTTAAATGCCGAAGCTATAACGAAAAATTGAAAAAGGCGACCCCTACGTTCGGCAAAAAAGAAAAATTTTTTTTTTAAATTGCCTTGCAAAAATACTTCATATTGGAGGGTGTACGGCGAACTTTTTTTTTGAGGTACGGTCTAAGGTACACTCTTCATCATTTAATAGGAAATTTAGCTTAGATTTAAAGCAAAATAAGTTTTTTTTTAATATTTCGTCCATTCCATGAAAGAAAGCCCAACAACTGATTCTGAGTTATAGATTTATAACATATGTGCACTAGGAAATCATGTTAATCTTCATTTTAGGTATAGGATGTGTTTAGCGAATTTTTGTAAAACAGTACGCGGTACATTTTTGTGGAACTATTTAACCCTCTAACTCTTCAATTAAAGGGAATTTTTGGTCCTGTTTTAAAAAGGGGGAAAAAAGACCTGTAAGTTGTAGACTTAGAGAGTTAAAATGTTCCACAGAAATGTTCATCGTAGTATTTTACATAAGTTCGCTAAAAGTATCCTATACCTAAAATGGAAGATTCACATGGTTTCCTCCTCAAATCCAGGTTTGTGGGACATTTAAGCACTAATTCTGAATAAGTACGAAATTAGCCCTTAAACACATTTTAAGTTTTGACTTATTTCTGGCATTAAACTTAAATCTGCAACTTTGATGTATTCAGAGACTTGCAGTAGAATTTCATGACAAATATTTTTGTGGAAGATTTTAACCCTCTAACTCCTCAATTAAAGGGCTTTTTTGGCCACTTTTTAAAAAGGGAAATAAATGACCCGTAAGTTGTAGAGTTAGAGGGTTAAATGTTCCGTTTTCATGAAATACTACTATAAGTCTCTGAAGACATCAAAGTTTAAAATTTAGGTTCAATGCCAGAAATAAGTCGGAACTTAAAATGTGTTTAAGAGTTAATGTCGGGCTTATTCAGAATTGCCGCTCACTAGAGCACCCATATATGTGCAAAAGTGATATTTTTTCACCTCCCCCACGCACTTTAAGCTAGTCCAAACTAAAAAATAATATCGACACGAAAATTGGTCATCTCGTATTAAAACAGGCGGCTTTTAGCCTTCAAACTGACTACAATTAGTTCAAAGTTTCTAAATACTAAATGGGCATATCTAGAGGCAATAATGTGGCTAGCAGTTTTCTTATACACACTTTTGACGTATCAATAACGCGTCTGCTGATTTAAGTGGTTAAAATTAAAGTGATTTAGGTGGTTAAACACAAATTTTGACTTTGGTCCATGTGAGTCAGCGTACGAAATTTTAGCAAACATTGTTCTCTATTGTTGTTTCTACATGAATGGATGTCACTGCATTGCTAGATCTGTCAAAACAACAGAGTAGTACATTGGAAGATGACAAAGCAAATTGTGGAAAATTTTCTGTTATTGTTTTTTCTTTGATATTTTAAATGTTTAATAACGCTCCTAGACGAGAACAAAAAATTCTCATTGAGTTTGTAATTTAACTTAACAAATATTTCCAGAAATTCTAAAAACGTCGTCCCCTGACGATTTCCTTAGGCAAGAATGAAATCCGGATAGGGACATGCCTGTAGCGGATTACTTTTAACAATTTGTTAAATACGTTTGGGATTTTTAGCATATTTAATTCCTTTGATTTAATTAATGTATATCCCGATAAAATAAAATTAAAAAGTCTTTATATTTGCGCCTTAATCCAATATTTGGGTTCCTTTTTTACGGAAACTAGGTTCTAAACATGAACCGATTTTAACGAAACTCAACAGGCTATATCCTTGGGCCGATGTAAATCAGCGTTCAAAATTTTATTAAAACATCTGTAAATTTTTGGGGGGCCTTTGATGGAATTTTTAAAAAATTTAAAAAATCGAAAACTTTGGTTCTTCAAGGGTTAGGCTTTCTTATTTTCAGTTTTCCGCGAACTTATATTAAATTAAATTTGTAGTATGTGAGCATGTCAAAGTTTTAGAATATTTGAATTTGTTAAGAAAATTTCATGGATCATACGACCGAACGAATTAATCTTAAAAAAATAATTCAACAAAAAATTTAATTTTGTCGAACAGTGTATTATATGTTAAAAGCATGTATTTTATAAAAGTTTAATTTGAACATACATAAATTACAAATTTTGTTAGCCTAAAATTTTCCCATTTAAAATTTATTTAAAAAATCTTAAGTGTTGACTTTTGTAAGAAAACAGCTGGTGCCTGTGAAACAATAAAAGGCTAAAAGCTTAAGATTAAACTAAAATCTCAAAGTAACCATAGTATTTATGTAGCAGCAAAAGCTAAAACAATAAATAAAAGTTTTCCCTTCTTATTTCGAATCGTTGCTGTTGCTGTTGTTCTTTTATCTCGTGGCACATACGTATGAATATATTGATTTACTACTTTAGTTAACCAGGAGCATAAATGCAATACATGCTATAGCTGTTACTGCTAAAAGATCTTAAGACTTTGGTTGTTGTTTGTATGGCAACCACTTTGTTTTCATAGAATCTTATAGTAGTATGATTACTTATTCCCTTACACGCATAGTCCATTTTATGACTTGCCACCTTATTGCTATGAAAAATACTTTTAAACACGTTTTTGCTCTTTGTCTTTTTTGTTTTTGGTTTACTTAGATTCATGAGCTTATTGGGAACAAAGTTGGTTTTTTCTTATATTTTTTTTATTGGTTTATTTCTGATATTCAAGGTAAAGTTAGCCTGGCAGGCACAAAGTTAGGTGTTGTTATTTGACCAATAAATGGGGTTTTGACATTAAAAAAAACTTTTTTATACTCTGGTTTTTATATATAAAAAAATACATTTAGTTTTCTATTCACCACTAGAAAAGTTCTAAAGTAAAAAGTCTAAAAACTAAACAATAAGTTTTCAAACGATAAAATTGTATGAAAAAAAACTTCTTTAGGGTATGAAGTGTCATTTTTTTTTTAAGCAAATAAAAGTAAGTGATTATATTGAGTATACTTGTAAGCTTTTGTTGAATACAAAAACATTTGCCTACTTTTAGGCTTTGGAAATTAAAACATTTCAAAATATAATGTGCGTACAAGTATTTGTTCAGTTTTTATTTTTAAATTGATATTATTGAAAAAATATAATGGAACATAAATAAAAAGTTAAGCAAGTGGTGCAATTGAATTAATAGAAAGTAATAACAATAGAATTAGAATAATATAGATTTTACTGTTGACTAGATAAATGCTTAATAGTTATACACAACGAGGTGATAAAATGTTCATCGATTGAGATTTCTTTTGTGCCTTTAAATGCGACGTAATAAATTTAGGTAAAACTAATTTTACAAAGCGGGTTAATTCACCTTTTTAAATTTTTTTTTATCGGAAATCTTGCAACTTTATTAACTTAACTTTGTGTTAACGACTTTTCAACTATTATGTCTTCAGACACTTATAGTAGAATTTCATTAAAAATATTTTTCCGGAACATTTTAACCCTATTTCTCTAAAAAAATAGGAACTTTTTTGACCCCTTTTTAAACAGGGATATAAACGATATAAAAAATCGAAGAGTTAAAGGGTTAAAATGAAGAGTTGGAGGGTTAATATGTTCCACAAAAATGTTTCTGGTAGTGTTTTACATAAGTTCGCTGAACACATCCTATAACTGAAATGGAAGATTCACATGATTTCCTAAGCCCATTCACAATTAATATTTAAAAAAGCGGGAAACTTTAACCCCCCCCCCCCGCTAAAATAAAATTCCGATGTGATTTTTCAAAACACTGACACCGTATATTTTGTTTTGGTCTCCTTCACTAGAATCCATTGTCAGAACCCAGTAGTTTTGGAAAAAGTTCGAAATTGTTTTCCAGGGATATTAGTAAAATATAAACAATAAAAATAAAAATGTTAAATATACAAAATTTTACTTAAATATATTTGATTAATAGAATATACCAATTTATTCACAAAAAAAAAAATTCAAATTTTTTTTAATTCAAATAAAATTCTATCCTTCGAAAGCAGTAGTTTAATATTTTCATAGCAAGGATTTCTGTTGATTTTAGCAGCACTTAAGGGTTAATTTTCTGAAATTAAATTAAGAATATTATTTTTAGATCTAGAAAAATAATAATAAGAAATTCCATCAATATCCGCTCAGGAATATCTGTTATATTAATATGTTTAAAAAAAATTAAAATCTCCTCAAATTTGAATTCTAACCTTATACAGGGACAATTTAATTTATTTATATTTTGCCCTTATTTTCAGGATTGAAGTATTTAATCTTGTGTTGTTATATTCCGGCCAAATTCATGTGGAATTAAAAGAAGAAAAAAGAAAAACTTACCTAAAAGCTAAATAAATACCTAAAATCGCAGTTTTTTCGAAATCCGCTGAAAGAAAATGTCTGCCCCAGGCAAACAAAAAAAGGAGTTCCTACAATTTTTGTAGTTTTTAATCTCTAATATGTTCTTAATAAAACCTTAAAGTGCAATCGTTGATTTTTTAAAATTTCTTTAAAAAAATTTAAAAATTTAATACTGTAGATTTGAAAACAGTGTTTAAGAATTCTGACCTTTTTGGCACTAAGTTAAACAAGTTAGGAAAACACAATAGAAAACGAGTAAAAAGGTTAAAGTCGGGCATGCCGACTATACAATACCCTACACCAGTCTGGGTAAAAGCCAACTAATGGTTGGATCCGAAATTCGAATGGGTTAAAATGGGGCTTGTGTCAAAATTTTCTATAATGTGAGTCAGCGCACCAAATTTCATTAAAATATCTTAATATTTGCGATCTGCAGTTTGTAACCAAGCCAATTTTGGGGGACCCTTATATGGGCACTAGGTCTAAACATGGACCGATGTTCACCAAAATCAATAGGCTGCGTTATTGGGCCAAAATAGGTCTGTGTACCAAATTTCATCAAAATATATTAATATTTGCGACCTGCAGCGTATAAACAATATAATTTTGGGGGGACCCTTATATGGGCACTAGGTCTAAACATGGACCGCTGTTCACCAAACTCAACAGGCTTCGTCCTTGGGCCGAAATAAGTCGGTTTACCATATTTCATCAAAATATCTTTATATTTGCGACCTGCAGCGTATAAACCATATAATTTTAGTAGGACCCTTATATGGGCACTAGGTCTAAACATGGACCGATGTCCACCAAAATCAATAGGCGTCGTCCTTGGGCCGACATAAGTCGGTGTACCAAGTTTCATCAAAATATCTTAATATTTGCGACCCGTGGAGTGCGCACAAGAATGCATGGACAGACAGACAGACGGACGGACGGACAGACGGACATCGTTAAATCGAAATAAAAAAAAATTCTGAGCTTATCGGTATACTATAAGGTGGGTCTAGGACCAATATTTTTTGGTGTTACAAACATCAGCACAAACTTATAATACCCTGACCACATAGTGGTGTAGGGTATAAAAATAATTCTAATCTGAGTTCTTGGAACTTATAGAATAAAAAAATGTTTCTGTAGTAGATTATTTCAATAAATTTTAAAATTTGGACCCGAATTTCTTTATTAAGTGGTCTGCGACACATCAGTTGCCTGGGGAAATTGTAATAACTCGGCTGTTTTTTAATTGATTTAAGTTTTTATTGCTTTATTAGAAACAGAATTCACTCCAAATTACGATTATATAATGCTTTTAATTCGAATTGGTTTTAAAATATCAATGTTTTCGAGAAAATGCACAAAAAATCACATTTTCCCCTAGTAATCCGTGTTCCAAACTTCAGACCGATATCCGATTGTCCTAATTTTTTGGGTGACGCAGTTTTACACCCAAAGAAATATTTCCACGGGGTAGCCCGGTCAAAAACTCAAAATTTATTTTCCTTCATACAAGCTTGGAACACCCTAGTGACCACAATACAATATTCGAAAGGTTCTTTGTATTTGAATCTATTAAATTTTATAGAAATTTTACTCTCAAGGCGATCAATATTGTTACTCTGTACTTCGTGCTGTATTAAAACAGGCTGACTCTTAACACAATTATTTAAAATATCATCTGTTTCTCTACAATTGTTGTAAATTTCTCTGAAATCTAATCATATTTGTAAAAATAATCAGTTTCGCATATTTTTTACACATTTTGTCACTCTGTAATACATCCTAAATTAAAACAGGATGACTTCAGACGCAATACTTTTAAAAATAAAATTATTGCTTATAATCGCTGAAAACACTATGTTGCAATCGCTACAATAATTAAAAACGTAAATGATGTGTCATATGACCATTATTGGCATAAAAGTTATCCCATAAATGATAATCCAATTTTGCAAAATCTCTCCCCATAGCACACTCTTACATAATATTCAAAATATTTAATTTAATAAAAGCTTGAAAACTGAATTTAACAAAATTAAATTGGATTAAATGATGATTGGAAAAAAGTATAGTATCGTATTTTTTCAGTTTTAAAAAACTAATTTTAGGCAGACTTTAACGTTTTCTTGTTAAAATTACTTATGCTGCATAGATTAATACAGCAACACTCACACACATAAATACTAACTCACAGACTGTTGTAATTTCCTAACTAAAAAACCTAAACACAGCTGTCTCTTCATACTATAGACACGCGAGAGAGACATTAATATAAATGGACCCAAATGAACAATTTTACAATAACTACATACAATTCTTCTATACACCGATATATACTCATACATAAGTACGTACTAAAATATTATGTAAATATTCATATACGTATACGTGCGTGTATATGTCATTCATATTGTATAATACACCAACACACATACATATATCAATTGTTTAATTCTTGTAAATATTAGCTTATGTGTAGGTGGGCGAGTGTGTTGTTATAATCATAGTAAGACTAGGAATTATAGACAACAATAGACAGTTTGCTGTATTGTTCTTTTAGCTGGTCTATTCGAATGTATGTAAGTGGTATGAAATATTTTGCGAATGTAATTAATTAAAGTTATTGGCTTGACTGTGGTTAGAAGCGAATATTTATGGTAAAACTAGATATTGTGGGAGAGCGACTTATATCATTTCGAAAAGTTTTGGAATGGCTCGAGAGTAGAGTAGTATTTCAAAATATTATTAGCGCTACAGACATGTTTCAGAGATTTATTCTAATAAATAATACGATAAGCTCTCTTATTTTTATTAATTTTGCATACTAGACTCCTATAAAAGTATTATTAAATTAAGCGGACATTTAAACTCAAATTTTATATGGGAAACAACATTAAATGTGTTAGTGAAAGTCCCAGTTATTAGCTAACAGGACATTCAGTAATCGGGCCTTAAAACTAAAATAAACTAAAAATAAATAAGCTAAACACAATATCCAAAAAACACATCAAATCAAGAAACAAATCAAAATTTCTAATATAAAATAATAATTAATTTTAATTGTTTATGTAATACGTTTGTATATTAAAAAAAAAAAAACAAATAAAAAACCAATAAAAATTTACCGAAAAATTTCCTTTGAATATAAATTTTCCTTAAAAATTAATTTCCAAAAATACTATATTTGAACAACGCTGCGTATGATAAATATTAATATTTTTATATCACTCATACGCCACTGTGTCTGTAAAACAAAAAGGTAAAATCATTAAATTTAAAGCCGAATTTTTTTCTTTATACACAGAGTTTTTGTTACAAAAAATTAGTGCTGCCAGAACTGCGTTTTTTTTCAATGTTTGCTGAAAATTATATTTTGAGTATTTTTTAATAAGCAACTTTAAGGGCTTTAGCCGAAATCATGAAAGTTTAGTTATTTGTTTAAAGTATTTAAAAATTTCAATCGTATCAGTTTCGCGTGCCACAAAAATGGAATTTTTGAAAAAATTGCAAACATACTGCATGAAAAAATTTTATAATATGACAGCCTGAATTGGAATCTTAAAATAATTTATATTTTTCATAGATCAATAAAACTTCAACGCAAAAATATTATAGTCGTATCTGGAGGTATTTTTGACTGTTAGTGAAAATGTGAAGGTACTAGAGCTGGGAAAAGATAAAAAATTACAATTACTCACGAACATTTTTTTCTAAATTCAGATTTTACTCACACTCGCGATTAAATTAAATTAAAAATTGCATATACAAAATAAAAATAAATAAACACTCACTCACGAAGAAACAAAAAATAATCATACCCAGGAAATTTTTTTACAATCGGTAGCTAACCACACCAATTCTGCAACTGGTCCCACTGCAACCGATTCCATTGAACTGGTTCCGGAACCAGTTCCAGGGATCATATATGGAAGGTATGATTAACGTAGAATCAGTTCTAGAACTACTTCCAGAACTGATTCTAGGGCAACCGGTTCCACTTTGGAGTTATAGAAGTGGTTGCTTTTAGGATAATTTCGAACAAAAATAATCGGTATTAGAATTGACAGTAGAAGGGGTTGTGGAGGAAAAGTACCCAGGAAAATTTTTTACAATCGGTAGCCAATCAAACCCATTCTACAACTGGTTCCACTGCAACTGATTCCATGGAACTGGTTCCGGAACCAGTTCCTGGGATCCTATATGGAAGGTGTGGGTGACGTAGAATCAGTTCCAGAACTAGTTCCAGCACCGATTCTAGAGCAACCGGTTACACTTTGGAGCCATAGAAGGGGTTGCTTTTGGGACAATTTCAAACAAAAAGAATCGGTGTTAGAATCGACAGTAGAAGGGGTTGTGAATGAAAAGTAGCTATTGCACAACCGATTCTTTGGAACAGAAAATTTTCCTGGGTAGCAATTATACAACCGATTCTTTGGAACAGAAAATTTTGCTGGGATATTAAAAAAAAGACATATAAAAGAGAAAGACAACTTATTGGGGTATTTATTTTGATAGTGACATTCGTTTTGGAAGAAAAATTCAGTCTACCCAGGAAGTCTGGGTAAAATCTATATTGTCAAACAACTTTCTAACAAAATTATTGTCAAACAACCTTCAAACAAAACCATACATGAGTGTGGCAACATTTGTGAAAAAATGAGACACGGAGGAGATTGGAAGATAAACAAAAATCTAAAAGTAGAATGTTTGTATGTGTCTGTTTGATCACTGCTGAAAGTAAGAAAAGAATAACAGTAAGCTGAATAGCAAAGAAAACTATGAATTAGCTACACTGAATTCAAGGCCCTACTTGGGTCAGATGGCTAAGCTGTCGAGCTTTAGTATAGTTACGTTTGTAATGTAGGAATAGGCACAGGTTCGAATCCTACAGCCGACGCACAGTACTTTGTCCCATAGACAGAAATCAAAAAAAATTTGTGTCTTCGATTTCGACGAAAATATTTTTTTTGTATATGTATATACTAAAATTACTTAATATTGTAAATATTATCCTTTCAGGTATAACTCATTCTGTCTACACTAGATGTCGCTAAAATCGCTAAATTTTTAACATAGGATGTCATAAAAAAAGATAAATTTTTTGGATCTTACAAAAAAAAAATTGGAATTTTTTTTTTAAATATTTGAATATATTCGAATCAATAAAAATTAATAAAATTGTAAAAAAAATCTACAATTAACATATCAAATTAATCTTTGAATTTTTACAATATTTTTGCTGGGAGCCTAAAAATATCAAAAGTTAAATGGAACTTAAAAAAAAATATGTTAATTGATTTTAAAATTCTAAAATATTTTGTTATACTCTTATAATTTTACATAAGAAAAAATAAAGAAACAAACCAATTTCTTAATTTAACTATAAAAAAAATTTTTTTCCAAGTGTCAAAAAATGTATTTTTGTAATTTCATTTTTAATGGGTTACGAAAAAGTTTCCAACTTTCTTAGATTTTGATAAAATGTTATAATTTTTTTTTTTGGAAAAATTAAGGTAATATTTTTTTTTTTTTTAAAAATTGATAAAATTTGACAAAAACACATCATCTATTTCGTTAATAAATATTTAAATATACCTAAGTTTTGGTTAAAATCCTAAAAATTACCAAAGTTTGATAATATAATAAAAAAAATTATGTTAATTGATTTTCATATTATTATTTTTTTTTTGTTAGGAATGGACCTTTACTTATTATATTTAAAAGAAATATCTACCAATTTTTTTATAGAAATCAAAAAAATGTTTTTTTTTTTAAAGACTCTTTTTTATATCTCATTCACGTAATAAAAGCTACATATATTTTTTAATTAAATTACCAGCTGATAAAGAAAACAAAATCTATTTTAGAAGTTTGGGAGAAAATTCACTAAAGTATTACCGCTAAAAACACTACCAGGGACATTTTTGTGGAACATTCTAACCCACTAACTCTTCAATGAAAAGGAATTTGTTGGCCCCTTTTTAAAAAGGGACAAAAACGACCCGTAAGTTGAAGACCTAGAGGGTTAAAATGTTCCACAAAAATGTTCCCCGTAGTGCTTTACATAAGTTCGCTGAACACATCCTATACCTAAAATGGAAGATTCCCATGGTTTCTCCCTAAAATCCAGGTTTGTGGGACATTTGAGCGCCAATTCTGAATAAGTACGAAATTAACCCTTAAACACGTTTTAAGTTTTTACTTATTACTGGGTCTGAAGTTAAATTTTCAATACTGATGTCTTAAAAGACTTATAGTAGAATTTCATGACAAATATTTTTGTTGAACATTTTAACCCTCTAGCTCTCCAACTTACGGGTCGTTTTTGTCCGTTTTTAAAAGGGGGCCAAAAGAGTCCCGTTAATGGAAGATTTAGAAGATTAAAATGTTCCACAAAAATATTCTTCGTAGTGTTTTACATAAGCTAGCTGAACATACCCTATACCTAAAATAGAGGATTCATGTGGTTTCCTATTTGAATCCTATTTAATTTGTTTTTGTTTTAGAAAAATCATTTTAAGCTTTTAAAACGCATTTTTTATGAGAGGCATTTTTTATGAATCGATTTTAGCCAAATTTGGCATAAATATGGCTTGACCTTATATCAATTCACGTGCTAAATTTCATGGCAATGGGATCATTTTTGCAGGTTTTATAAAGATTTTAAGATAAAGGACTAAGAGTCTTTTGATAAAAATTGACACAAACGTTTCCAGTTTTATGGGTATCTCAATGGACACTTTTTGTAATCTTACGTCCATTTATGCAGCTAATATAATATTTTTAAATTTCAGGACCTATGGGAGGTGGGCGTGTCCTTGGCCCGATATTTTCAAAAATTCAAATTTTTCTTAACTAGGGGGTTCTATGTCGGTGTACCAACTTTCAAAACTCTGCCTCCACTCCTTCTATTTTTGTCCAATCGTTATATGGGATCACAGCACTGTGCGACGGGTTGTTGAAAAATTATCATATAGAGATAATCTGATATTAAAATAAAAACAATAATACAATTTAATGGAAAATCACTGATGATGCCTGTCCATAGAAAAAGCCAGAAATTAGATCTAGTCTGATTTGAAATTAATGTGTTTAAAATTTTTAGAGAAAAAGGTTTATCTTCTTCTTAACCTTAAACCTACTAAAATTATTGTTTATTGTGCATTAAAGTTCTTCGTGTTAAATAAAAAGTGATAAAAAAAAAGTTTTTTATTTTTTTAATTTTTTGTACTCAAGTATAAAAAAGTCTCTATGCATAATAATTTTATTTGTACACTCAAAATAATAAGTCTGTTGGCTGAACAGAAAAATTTGTTACATTAACAAAATTTATTCCTGTTTTTTGGCTTAAAATAAAATTTGTAATGTATATCCCGATAAAATAAAATTAAGAAAAAAATAAAATAAAATTGGTTGATTTTAACACTTTTTTTTGTTAAATTAAACAAATCTAAATTTAATTAAGAAATTTGTAAAACTAGTTTTATTTGTAATTATCAGGGCACTTTCATGCAAATACATTTTTGAAGTCAGTGGCCCAAAAGTGATTTTGACCAAATACTTTTCCGAATCAAAGAATTTGCAAAAAAATGGCATCGATTTGTTGTTGCATATTTTTGCACGTTTTGTTATAAATGCATATTTTCCATATTTTATTGCATATTTTATGATTTTTATTGCATATTTTTGTATATTTTGCACATTATTGCTTATTTTTTTTAATATTTTTAAATATGAAATTCGATTTAAGAATTCATACTTTAAAACTAAAAAAAAATTCTAAACAATTAATTATTTGGAAGCTCTGTTGGTAATACAACGCTACACTAGAAAGTGAAACCCATTTTATACAATATGTTGTCATCCACTAACACATTTTTTATAGATGTAATTTTAAATTAACATTTTAACATTTTCGGGTGTTATTGCTCACAAACAGAAAGTTGAAAATTTTTATTAAAATTATTTTAAGGAAACTTGTTCCCGAGCATTTATTTCTGCCACTTTTTTCTCTGAGTTACGAAAGTGAGTACGATTTTATAGTACACATATTTAAGTTCTATTTTATAATAAAGTTTTTTTCAGGTAAAATGCCACACATCCTTAGCATTTACAATCGACTATTTTCTTTTTATTTCCCTGAATTTTCTAAAAATATATTTAACTATGTGTATTTGCAGACATATTCAGTGTGTTCGTTTACTCGAATTTCTTACTACTTTTACTACAATTGCAAAGTTTTGTTTACTTTTTGTATTGAATTTTTCAAGCTGTAGTAAATATAGTAACTTGTAGTAAGTAAACGAACAAGCTTATTGTAACCCAGACCTGAATTTTTAAATTTATGTTAGTTTTTAATAAATATGATTAAAAAAACATTTATTTTTAATTGCATATTTTTTGGTTTTCAGTGCATATTTCGTTATAAATGCATATTTAAGTGCATATTTTCTATTTTATAGTGCATATTTTAAGCGCATATTTTCGATTTTTTAGTGCATGAAAGTCCTTGCCCTGGTAATTATACTGAGTCGTAGAATTTAGCATTTTGGGACCCTCCCCGGGCCTAGTCCACATCATGTGAGGGCATATAAGAGCACTTCAGGGGAACAAACATTTTGTCCGTTTTATTCTATCTCGCTTAGACATTTTATGAAGTGTAAAATTTTTATTAAAAATGCCCCTGCAAGATCCATTTTTTGTTAGAGATAACCACTTTCGCTGGGATAATATATGGCTAGGGGTAGTAGAAAATTTCATCAATTTTGCTCTATCTCTCTTAGTTTTCGAGATATGGGCCATTTTAAAAAATTGGGAGGGAAAGAAAAAGCGCCATCTTTAAAACTTTGGAAATATTGGTGGCACCAATACAGTAACATGAAAATATTATATTTTAACAATAAATTTAATAAAATTTAACGAATGGGTTGTTAAAAATTAGTTTTAAATAATTTTGAAAATTAGTATTTCCTTAAAAAATTGTTAAAAATTATTCAAATCGATTTGAAACCCGTTTGACAGATTTTTTCTACTCACGTATTATTTTAAGTGTATGAAAAACTTGTTTTGTAAGCCATTTATAAACTTAAAAAGTGATTACTCAAATGACTCTAAAAATATAACTCTTTTATTTGATTTTTAAATTTGGGGCCGAATTACGGCAACAGTAAACGAGTGCAATTGTTCGAAACCCGTTTTTTAAAGAATAACGTAGAAAATAACAATGATAATGCCATATTTTACTTTTATAATCAATCTAGAGCCGAACTACAAGATCCCTGGCCAAAAAATGTCATTCAATTTCTTCAATTTAACCAAAAGTGGATACCTTGATTTATAGTTCGCGAATCATAGTATAAAACAAATTAAAATTGATTTCAATTAAATTTGAATAAATCTCATTCTCACTTCATTCAATTTCAAATTATTAATTTAAAGCATGCGCTGTTCCAGCAATTAATATAAGGGGAAAAATCATACGCCATCGTAGACAAATACATTGAGTTGGACACTGAGGCGTATGATTTTTTCCCTTATATTAATTGTTGGAACCGCGCATGATTTAATCATTGCATCATTCACTAAATCATAAAATTAATCAATTTTAAAGGCCAGTTTATATAAAAAATAATTTCCTTTTTCAATATTTTAGATATAGTGAAAATTAATCCTATAAAAACCTTACACCCAGAAAACAGTCTCAGTTGTGGCCACCGAATTTGTTGCCAATCGAATTCATGCGGTTACGACAACTATCTTTATATTAAATTATATTTTTCGTCGCGAAAGCCAATATTCGGTTGTCTTATTCAATATTATGTTCCACATAAATATTATTATGTTCCACAAAATTTTATTGAAATTAAAAAACTTTTTGTTGAATTTTCTGGTATTGAACCCGGCCATTCAGGTAAATAGTTCACACTCTTATCCACTGCACCACAACTACTTTTAATTTTCTTAGCCATATTTACTGTTTATACATATGAATATTTTATTTTAATTTAAAAAAAAAACATATACATTTTTGTATTTTCCGGGATTTGAACTCGGAAATCCGGCGTACTAGGCCATCTCTCTACCGACTACACCACAAACACTTATTAATTTTGAAGTCTAATTTTGAATTTATATGTTTTGCTTGGAAAACAAATATAGTAAAAAATTCGTTTACCAATACCAATCAATAGTTGTGTGTGTTATCAATACAATCCACAATTCGGTTGGTTCTACAGAAACTCGACTTTATGGTCATATTTGATTAGGATACCCGTATTTGTAGTTACCACTTTCGAATATTGAAATTTTTTTAATAAAGGTTATAGGTACCACCAATTTTCTTGTACATACACTAAATAAATGGCTGCTTCTACTGCATAGAATTACTAAACTGATACTAATTTTAAAATTGATTGGAGATACCAATAATTTGTTAAAAGGATTGTTTTTAATTCATTTTCCCTATTTTTATTACCTAGTAAAATATTTTTGGTGTAGTATTCACTTATTTAATGGTTTTGATCGAATTCCAACCAATCTTTTTCCTGGGTGTACGAATAAAGGATTTATTCGTATAAAAAAGGCTTTGAATTGTTACTGAAAAAACACATAAAAGGGTAAATTTGTACCTTTCTTGAAATAATATGAAAACACCCAGTGTAGAAACGGTAATGACATATCATTATTTTTTGGACTACCTGTAATGACACCCACTTACCTTCTGCATTATTTTAAAACATATACTAATGAGTTACTGATAATGACTTATTTTTATCTTTATTTTAAATAAAAAGCAATTTTCTAGATTTTTTTGAAAATTTTTTTAAATCTGTTTTTAGACTCAATATTTTTTCAACACTGGTAAGGATATATGTAACCACATAATTTTTGATTTTTTGTATGTTGGCGAGTAAGGTGACTTGTGTGCAGCAGGTCAATTACGTTTTTATCTATCAAACATTACATGTCGATATAGCTCAGATGGTAGAGCTATTGACTGGCAACCTGGAGTCCCATTCCCGAACTAGAAAATTTTATTAAAAAAAATTTTACAATAAAAAAATATTTTTTTTTATAAAACGTATTTTTTTGAAAATCTATTTATAGACTCATTCTTTTTGTCAGTACTGGTAAGCATATAGATAATGCCATATTTTTAGATTTTTCGTATGCTGGTGTGTAAGCATAACTCATTATTTTTCGCGACATCGCCATACAAAGGTAATAAGAAATGTAATAAGAAAAGTAACTAGTTACCATTACCAGGTATGTACTTACATAACCACATATCTAATAATGATTTTCAACACTGGGAACTTTACTAATGTTTTCTGAAAACTATACAAAATTAATACAATCTTCAAAACTCACGAAATATTTTAAATATTCCCAAAACATTTTTTAAATCCACTGTCCGCAAATGAAATTTTTTTCCCCCAAGACCAACAAAAAATCCCCAAATTTGGGGATAAAACTCCAAGACTGGTCAGCTTGGCTGCAACCGAGGTATTTGATTGACAATATCATGCATTTGTTTAATGAGTGTTAAAACAAAAAAATTTCAAACTTCTTTTAATCATCTTTTTAACTCCTAAGCATCCCTACGTGAAATTTTAACAAACTGTCACCGAACTGGCCCCTTTATATGAAATAGACTGGTCACTTTTACATGGCGTTGTCATAGGAGGGGGAAATTGACCCCTTGTGACATGTTACAAGACAAATCCCAGGACAGGTCCCTGAACTTTGTTTTTTATGAGAGTTCAGTAACCTGTCCTAGTGACATGTCACAGTCACAAGGCAACGCCATGTAAAAGTGACCAGTCTATTTCATATAAAGGTGCCAGTTAGGTGACAGTTTGTTAAAATTTCCCGTAGGGATATGTTTTGGCCACTAAAACCATCCATGTTTGTAAGTTTTATCTGTCCTGTAACATATTAAAATCTCTCCTGGAGCTGCTTTCTCAGCAGTTGGTAGAAAATTTTAAAGTTATCGAAAAAAATTACTGCTTCCTAATTATTTTCATAAAAAATACATTAATGGCGCAACGTGCATTAACCAAAAAGCTATTTCATAATAATAACGTTATTATTTTTTGTGGTTCACTTTTTAAATAAGAGGTGATGAAAATATTTGACTTTTTAGCCTTATTTTCTAGCCAAATTATTAACCGCACTCAAATCCTTATAACCACAAAAATTTCATTTATGTTGGGCGTTACAATAAGCTGTATTATTATTACCTCTTTACATTTTTCTGGTTCGGCTTTATTTTTCTGTTCATATAGTGCTGGTTGGGTTTAGGGTTTGTGTGTGTTTAATATTTAATGCCATGTGTGCATGGATGTGTGTGCCTTTTTGCTGCTGTGTTTTGTATGAATGTATGTATTAAAGCAAAAAGAGTATGTTTAAAAAACATGGCCCTTTAATGCCCTGTTAGTGTTTTAAATTGAGCAATTGTCTATTTAGGGTAAACGTTTTATAAATTTCAAAGTCAGAGATCATAAGTAGCGTTATACTTATATTGGTTTTTTTTATTAAAATGTATTGATTTGAAGGTTTTAAGCATATTAAGGCTTCACTGAAATAATATAGTGTTAGTATACTTAGGGCCAGTTTTATAGTCAGAACTAGATTATTTTTTTTTCTTAAATATCTCTTAAATAAGAAATTTCAAACAAAATTTTCTAATTTAGAAATATTGTGTATAAAAAAAATCAATCTTAATTCTTACTATCTCACTGGCCCTTGAACTTTGGTTAACATTTTACGAAAACAAATTAGCTAGTTTCCCTAAGATAAGTGTATCCATTTATAACGATATGTTGAAAGTATCTTTAAAACCCACACATCCTTAAACTAACGTTTTCATTTGCAATTTTTTTCTTTTATTTCGTTTTTATTTCCGTAACAAATTAATATTTAAAAAGATACAATCTCATAGTCAATTTTATCGTGCATAGAATTATTTATACACAATATGTATTCTTTTCATTATTCACACTTTAATACCAGCAACATGAAGATGAAGACGACGACGATGAAGGAGAAGTGGTAGAAGAATGAAAAGTAAATAGTTTAACAATTTATTCATTGAAATAAAACAAAAAAAAAATTATTGTCGATCAAACCAGACTATGAGATGCCCTAAAACGTGTTAGTCGGCAGGGGACCAAATTTCGGGAAGGGATCTGATGGTTTTTTTTTTGTTTGTTTATTTAAACAAAAATTTCATTTAAGCAAGTACCTGTAAAGTGGGTTCATATAGGACCTAGGTCCAAATGTAATCCGATTCTTTCTAAACTTGAAGGTATGATTTAGGGCTCTATATAAGATTAATGTACCCAATAATAACCAGATATCTATGATTTTTTATGTCTACATACCATTTAAGCTTGATTGAGATTTAGGGAGGTAGGTATGAATATGACAGATTCTAATCAAGTTCTATAGTTTTCCTTCTTAGGTCAAGAAAAGCTTTATATGCCGAATTTCATCTAAATATCTTTATATTGGAGACCTGTAGTTTCATTACAATATTAACATAGACATAAATAGACGGATGAGTGGACAGCTAAATCAAATTAGAAAGTAATTCTGAGTTGTTTATTACACCATAAGGTGCTCTTCACAAAGTGGTGTAGGGTATAATAGGTTTATTTCTCCTTTCAATTGTAAATTTGTTAAAGAGGGGTTGGCGGATTGGCCTGTCATCTGCCACGTTATGCTTTAGCCTGCTTCCAGCTGTTCTGTGTACTTTAAGTCTGTGTCTGTGTGTGTGAAATTGTTATCCAAACAATAAAGTTAAACATGCTTAATGCATCGATAACATTTTTGGGCAACTGTTTCTTCTGTTTGTGATGCCTTAATTTCAAAACTTTTTTCCTTTCTTTTGTTTGGTTTATTACCTTTTTTTCTCACAATTTTACTAAGTGCTAAAAACTTTTTTTTCGTTCACTTTCCTTTTTATGGTTACTTATTAGTACCTTAATGACTAAGGTATTTGACCATTACATTAACACCCCTTTTTGTCTGTGTTTTCATTTCAAATTTTTATGATTTCTTCAGTGTATTCTTAAGGCTTTAGATATTTTCAAATAATTTCTTATTGTAAGTTTAACCCATTAATGCCCTTTCTTATGCTAGCAATAGCATATTTATCATACGTACTGATGTCCTAACTGATAATAGAACAAATATTTAAATTTTTATTGAATAATTTAGGTAGACAATATTGAAGGAATATTTTCATAAAAGAGAAGACAACCCCATGGGAAAAGATAGGGGTCAACGGACATACCGCGTGACCGATCCTTGGGGAGAGGGACGGCTCATTGGACCGGTTCCTTTATGTGAAAAGGGCACTTTTCTTTTACATGGGCTTGACCATGAGGGGATTATTTGCCCTTGTGACGTGTCACAAGACCGACGCAGAAAAAAATCTGTCACACGACTAACCACAAACTTTTGTAACGCAGAACTGTTTCAAAAGAACCAGTCACCTGTAAAAAAACAAAAGTAACGCTCAACAGAGAAAATGTAAGTGTTGAGCAAGTGTTTCTGTCGAACTCGACCACTGATAAAACAAATTGACAGCTTATAGTTGTAATTTTTATATCATGAGATAATTATGTCAAATGACATATACCAGAGAAGTCGTTTGTTAATATTACCAACTTTAATTACCAGTATTTATGTGTTTTTAAAAATTATTCCTTTGATTAATCGTATAATTTAAAATAATTAATCACATGATCGCTGGATAAAATTTTTTTTTGATTGTTAAATCGATCTAACTATAAACCGCGAGTAATTGACAACTCTAATATTTGTATCACTTAAATGACATTTTTTGTATGGAGAAACATTTCTTTTTTAACATGTCTATTTATTGTACGGGTTACTGTGGCACTAGTTCTAAAAGTTATGTGGAGCGAATTTGAAAAAAAAACAAATCGGATTACGTAGCCCTGCGATCAAAATCCTCAATTTCTGAAATTTTTTTCAAAATTGCTTTAACAAAATTATATCTTGTGACACATCACTTCTAATTAACTTCCCAGCAAAAAAAGGGATGCCGAGGCTGTAGAAGAAGCACTACAATTGATGATATAGATGTACTTATTTTTTAACATAAACACTATTGATTATACCCTACACCACTAAGTGGAGAGGGTATTATAAGTTTGTGCTGATGTTTGTAACACCAAAAAATATATGTCCTAGACCAGGGGTGGCAAGACTTTTTACGCTGCGTGCCAGAAGCGGACAATTTTTTTTGTAAAAGTTCTCGCGTGCCACCTTAATTTAAGTTGTCTTTTGAAAGTCCTTTTTTGAAAATTTTGAAAATTTGGAAAATTTCTTTTAAAAACGTCATCACAGATGTACATATTTCTCAGCGCTACGGATAACCCCATGAAATAACTCTCAAAGGGAAAAATTAAATAACATCCAAGAAATGACGTAACAATGTTTGAGGGTTATTTAATTTTTGGGAGTTTATTTAATCTTTAAATATTAAGATTATTTCATTATGAAAAAATCCCCAATGAAGTGAAATGAAAATAGTTTGGACATTATTGCCTTTTCTTTTTTTTTGGGTTATTCCATTTTTAGGTGGTTATTTCATTTTGTTAAAATTTAAATTTTTGGGCTCCATTTAGGTACGTAAGAAACCAGTTGAAAAAAGTGCCGCAGGCTAAAATTTTATTTGATTAAAATCATGCGCGGTTCCAGCAATTAATATAAGGGGAAAAATCATACGCCTCAGTGTCCAACTCAATGTATTTGTCTACGGTGGCGTATGATTTTTCCCCTTATGTTAATTGCTGGAACCGCGCATGATTAAAATAAATCGCGCGATTTTTATCTTCATATTAATATGAATAAAAAGGGAACATTATGAATTTGAACAGAGAAATTTTCATTTCAGATGAAATGGCTCTGCGAAACCCAATTTCAAATTCCAACAAATGGGATTACCATTTAAATAAATTATTAATTTTTTACTATTTTTTTTTTTTTAGTATTATTTCATTGCATTAATTTTTTAAATTTTTTCCTTTGGAGGTTATTTCATTATGAAACTTATTTTCAGCCTTCATTTCATTCCGGGTTATTTCGTAGCCTATTTTCCTCTGAAAATTTTATTACCACACTCAAAAAAATAAGTTAGTAGAAAAATTAGTAAAACGTCTTGTATATCAAGTGTACTAGTTTTCAGCAATTTTTTTGCTGAAATTCCGTTTTCAGCTAAAATTTTAGTTATATTTTTTTAGCACTAAACAAATTTTGAACTAATGTTTTTCTAATTTATTTTGCTACAAAAATTGTGCTGATAACATGCATAGCGTGGACGACAACCAGATAGACAAGATGTAGATGTCGCAGCTTGTCTGGAAAAGGAAATGACAAAAAAAGAAAAACAACTCTACACATATTCTATATTTAAATTTTCAGCAAATAAATTAACTAAAGTAAAATTTCGCTACAAGTTTTTTGAGTTTTTTTCAGTCTACTAATATTCAGCAAAAAGTTTAGTGATTTTTGCAAGGATTTTTTCATTTGCAGTCGACTAAATGTTAGCAAAACTTTTGCTGAAGATTACTATTTGTTTGGTAAAAATTAGCTCGCTGATTTTCAGCAAACCTTTTGCTGAAATTACCAACTTTTTTGCAAGCACGCTCCTGACTAAAAATTTGCTGACACAGCAACATTTTTTGCTGACTTTACTGACTTTTTTTTTGAGTGCAGTTGTTTTTCATTTTTGTACAATTTTCTGGTACTTTTATTTCTTAGATTATGAGGCATTTTCTCATTGAAACATTTAAACTTCTTTCAATCTAGAATTTTAGAAATTTTCCCAGAAATTTGTGATTATCGAATTTGCGAGTTCTGTTTTAACCATATTTCTGTAAACCAAAATGGTTTCAATACAGAGTTTTAATTTTAAAAGACGATTTACAATCTCCATGAAAAATTCCACCATTATGGAGTTAAATCACATTTTTTTTATAGCGAAATTTAACATTTAACTGAAATTTAAATTTTTTGAAATATTCAACAAAACGTCGCGTGCTACCTAAAATTCACTCACGTGCCACAACTGACATGCGCGTCATAGTTTTGCCACCCCTGTCCTAGAACTACCTTATAGTATACCGATCGGCTCAGAATTTTTATACCGTACACCACTATGTGGTCAGGGTATTATAAGTTTGTGCTGATGTTTGTAACACCAAAAAATATTGGTCGTAGACCCACCTTATAGTATACCGATCGGCTCAGAATTTTTTTTTATTTCGATTTAACGATGTCCGTCTGTCCGTCCGTCCGTCCGCCCGTCTGTCTGTCCATGCAATCTTGTGCGCACTCTACAGGTCGCAAATATTAAGATATTTTGATGAAATTTGGTACGCAGACCTATGTTGGCCCAAGGACGAACAAATTTGATTTCGGTGAATATCGGTCCATGTTTAGACCTAGTGCCCATATAAGGGTCCTACCAAAATTTTATTGTTTATACGCTGCAGGTCGCAAATATTAAGATATTTTGATGAAATTTGGTACATAGACCTATGTTGGCCCAAGGACGAAGCCTATTGATTTTGGTGAACATCGGTCCATGTTTAGAACTAGTGCCCATATAAGGGTCCCCCCAAAATTGGCTTGTTTACAAACTGCAGGTCGCAAATATTAAGATATTTTAATGAAATTTGGTGCGCTGACTCACATTATAGAAAATTTTGACACGAGCCCCATTTTAACCCATTCGAATTTCGGATCCAAACATTAGTTGGCTTTTAACCAGACTGGTGTAGGGTATTGTATAGTCGGCATGCCCGACTTTAACCTTTTTACTCGTTTTAAGTTAAATTTAGTTGAATGCAAATAGCAGTCTATTCTTCTAAAATCAACTGAAATATAATATTTGCTAAGAAAAATAGTAAACTGCTGATTTCAGAAGAAGAAAAGTCGAAAAAATAACTGTGAAATTTTTAAAATTTTTTTGTGATTTTTTTTAGTCTACTAATTATTTATCAAGATTTTTTACAGATTTTAGCATTTTTTTATTTTCTATTAACTAAAATTTAACCCAAATATAACTAAAATGCTGTATAATTAACAGTTTTATTTTTACTGCTCCTATCTTACTAATATTAAGCAAAAATAGTCTGCTAATTTCAGCAGTTTTTTTCTACAACATTATACATTAGAGGGTTAAATACCCAAAATGTAAGGGACAAAAGTATATTAGCTTTCATTTTCATTAATAAAAATTGCAAAATAATGAAAGGTTAATTACAATAATTGTTAAAGTGTTTTAAAGCAGCAAATGTTCTTTATTACCAATATAACTTTTGTTAGAAGTTTTGAAAATCAATATTGTTATTAACATTTAGCCTAAACTCATTATAACTTTATTTTTGTCAAATCATTTTTGTGAGCTTTGTTTTATGACTATAGTGAGTTCAAAAAGGCGTTAATTATATTCTAACCAAATGATTAAAAACACGGCATGACATCAAAAATATTAATAAGGTTCTGACTAAATATCAATTGATATTAAGTCAGAACGTATGAACATGCTGATTGCAATGGCGTACAGGCCGTATACTGGTTACAGCTAGCCGAATACTTTCAACACCTATATACGAGTACAACCTGGTCGCATTGTAGTGACACATAACAAAATATATTTACTTCGTTAATACACTTATTGAAAAAAGTCTGTAAAAAATTTAGTTAAAACTACTAAAAATTATTTAAAAATGATGCTGTAGAGAAAAATTGCTAAAATAGCAGATTATTTTTGCTATATATTACTAAGATAGGAACAACAAAAATAAAACTGTTAAATATACAGAATTTTAGTTATATTTGACTTAAATTTTTGTTAAGAGAAAATAACCAGTTAACCTGTTAAAATCGGCAACAAATTTTGTTAAATAATTAGTAGCCTAAAGAATCACGAAAAAATTTAAAATTTTCGAAGTTTCTTTTCGATTTTTTTTAAATGCAAATAAAAATCGAACCATTTACCATAAATACAGCAGTTTACAACTTTTTTTTAGCAAATATTTATATTAATTTAACTGGATAGACTACTAATTGCATTCAACTAAATTTAGCTTAAAAACGAGTAAAAAGGTTAAAGTCGGGCATGCCGACTATACAATACCCTACACCAGTCTGGGTAAAAGCCAACTAATGTTTGGATCCGAAATTCGAATGGGTTAAAATGGGGCTTGTGTCAAAATTTTCTATAATGTGAGTCAGCGCACCAAATTTCATTAAAATATCTTAATATTTACGACCTGCAGTTTGTAACCAAGCCAATTTTGGGGGGACCCTTATATGGGCACTAGTTCTGAACATGGACCGATGTTCACCAAAATTAATAGGCTTCGTCCTTGGGCCAACATAGGTCTGTGTACCAAATTTCATCAAAATATCTTAATATTTGCGACCTGCTGCGTATAAACAATATAATTTTGGGGGGACCCTTATATTGGCACTAGGTCTAAACATGGACCGATGTTCACCAAAATCAATAGGATTCGTCCTTGGGCCAACGTAGGTCTGTGTATCAAATTTCATCAAAATATCTTAATATTTGCGACCTGCTGCGTATAAACAATATAATTTTGGTAGGACCCTTATATGGGCACTAGGTCTAAACATGGACCGATGTTCACCAAAATCAAACTTGTTCGTCCTTGGGCCAACATAGGTTAACGTGTTGCTTCCTTTGGAAAGGTGATAGAGAAGAAGTTAAAGGTGTTGAAAGATGAAGGGCTTCAAATTTGGCAACACTGTAATTGCGCGAGATGTTGAATTTTAGAACAGTTGTTGCGCGCCATCTGATGGTGAGTTGGCGAACTTTGTTGAAGCTTTTTAGTTCATAGCCCTGGTATATTATTTTACTTAGGTGGGGTTAAGTGCTATGGGAACACCGAAGGAGGACGCTGCGATATGTATGAGGGATAGAAAAACTCATACATATTACTATTTTTCATAAATTTATGTTGCCTTGGTTGAGGCTCAAACCTGCAACCTCACGTGTAACAGTCCAACGCGCTAACCATTACACCATTACTTATTTATAGCAAAAATAATCTGCAAATTTCAGCCGTTTTTCCAGCAAGATAATTTTTAACTAATTTTAGTTAGTTTTGACAAAATTTTTCTACAGAATTTTTTTCTATTAGTGTACGTTAAAGTTGTTATTTAAGAAAACAAAGAAAATTTTACAAATCATTAACTTTTTACAACCTTTTCAAAATGTACAAAACATTCGTTTTAAAAATTTGACCCCAATTAAAAATGTTACCCATATTGTTATCATAATTTGCTCTAACCTCTAATTAAATTAATTTTTATTTTTTTTTTTCTTTATTAGCATTAGTTTATTATTTCAAAAGTTTTAAATGAGTATTAAAAAAGAGTGAATTTATACCTCACTGTACACCGTTAATTAAAAATTCTAACATATTTTAACTATTTGCTGAACGTACCTTGTCCGCAGCAATCGGTCTTTAACACTCTTGACTGCCAGCTGCTAACACTTTACAAAATCTGTTTAAAAAAACAACTTTTACCAAATTGAATTCCTTTATGCATAAACTCTCTGGGCTAGATGAATAAAAAAAAATCAGCATCATCGTGTGTTTAGTTTTTTTTTTTTTTTTACCAAAAAAAAGAGTATTTTCTAGTTAAACAAGCCTGCATAAGTTTCAAGAGATTTGTCCTTTGTGTGCAAATACATACACATAAAAATACCCATACATAGAAATGTGTACCTAAATGAATGAATGTATATATTGTACAATTGAGGGCGTGAAGATAAACAAATGGGATTTTAGACTAATATATAGGAAAACACAATATCGATTCGATTAACAAATTTGATTATCTTTATGAATCTGTTTTAAGTGTATTACAGTGACTTTATTCACATTTGCCAAAAAAATATATATATATTTTAAATTAGTTTTTTAAAATACGACTTCTTGCAAAAATCCAACATAATCACTTGTTTGCTTAATTATGCTATTTTTCTTAACCCAACTGTATAATTCGTATGTACTTAGTTGAATTAGTTAGCAAAAATAGATACAAAAAAATATCAAGAAGAAAAACCTTTGGATAGCATTATATCGATTTTCCATTACAATGCTAACAACAATTGTATCTAATCTCCGTTTATTATATTGTTGTTGTTGTTGCTACATATTGTTGTTTGGAATGCGGGTTATTTCATTGTTGTTGATTCTATTAGAATTTTTTTAAAAAATATATTCCATTGTATTTTTAAATTCAACTTAAAAAATTTAGCTTTTCTATGCTATATTTGCGACGACAAAACGTTTTAACATATTTTAATGAGAATAATATGGAAATTTAACAAAAAGAACATTTTTTTGTATGTATTTTGAGTTTAATAATAATAAGCACAATTTATTTTAAATGTACATATTATTAACTGGGTTTTAGCCATTAAAAATTTATTCCGTTATTTGCATTTCATTTGCTTTAAAGTCTTTAAAACACTCAACGCTAAAACAGGCAATGTTATCGACATTATAAGATTTAAACCGTCGACATAGTTGTACATTTTCTTTTGTAAATTATATAAATTGTATGTGTGTTGGTTGTTTGTGTTGAAGCGTTAACACGTATATTCAATTAAATCATTTGCGTCTTTCACTTATGTGCTATGGCTTAATATAAAATGACGGATTTATTGAATAATATTATTTTGTATTGATGTAAGTAGATTGGCAGCACAGCCGCCTTTCAATACATTGGTACAAAAATGTTCGTATGTTAAAATTAGGGTGGAACTAAAAGTTTTAATTTAGGATTTTAGGCGACATAGGGTGCGAATAATGAGATAGATGCAAGGTTTGAAATTAATTGAGTACCAAAATTAATGTTGAAAGTTAAATTTCATACATTCCAGGAAAGTTCATAAAAACTAGAGATGGGCCTCAATTATTATCATTAGCGTTACATTTTCACTAGTTTTTGGTAATGGCAATGAAAGTTTTATCTTCATTATCATTACCATTACATGTAATGTAACAAAAAAAAAATCATGACTTAACTAAAAGGACGTACGTTTGATTTTTTCTATAGTCGCGCCTTTATTGATAAAATTAAAAATTTTCATATAAAATATTGTGGTTTAGAAGAGCTTGTGGGACATTTTATAGATTTAGACCTCGAAAATTAAGCTTTCTCGTTAATTGGGGTTTAAGCGACGAATCGGCATGCCATGAATTAAAATTAAATTAAAGTCGGGCATGCCGACTATACAATACCCTACACCAGTCTGGTTAAAAGCCAACTAATGTTTGGATCCGAAATTCGAATTGGTTAAAATGGGGCTTGTGTCAAAATTTTCTATAATGTGAGTCAGCGCACCAAATTTCATTAAAATATCTTAATATTTGCGACCTGCAGTTTGTAACCAAGCCAATTTTGGGGGGACCCTTATATGGGCACCAGGTCTAAACATGGACCGATTTTAACCAAAATTCATAGGCGTCGTCGTTGGGCCAACATAAGTCGATGTACCAAATTTCATCAATATATCTTAATATTTGCGACCTGCAGCGTATAAACAGTATAATTTTGGTAGGACCCTTATATGGTCACTAGGTCTAAACATGGACCGATGTTCACAAAAATAAATAGGCTGCGTTATTGGGCCAACATAGGTTTGTGTACCAAATTTCGTCAAAATATCTTAATATTTGCGACCTGCAGCGTATAAACAATATAAGTTTGGTAGGACCCTTATATGGGCACTTGGTCTAAACATGGACCGAT
This sequence comes from Leucophora obtusa, assembly GCA_949987735.1. Taxonomy (NCBI): domain Eukaryota; kingdom Metazoa; phylum Arthropoda; class Insecta; order Diptera; family Anthomyiidae; genus Leucophora; species Leucophora obtusa. Next base: position 212,624,362 of record OX465297.1, read on the forward strand.
GTTCACCAAAATCAATAGTCTGCGTTATTGGGCTAACATAGGTCTGTGCACCAAATTTCGTCAAAATATCTTAATATTTACGACCTGCAGCGTATAAACAATATAAGTTTGGTAGGACCCTTATATGGGCACTAGGTCTAAACATGGACCGATGTTCACCAAAATCAAACTTGTTCGTCCTTGGGCCAACATAAGTCTGCGCACCGAATTTCATCAAAATATTTTTATATTTGCGACCTGTAGAGTGCGCACAAGATTGCATGGACAGACAGACGGATGGACGGACGGACGGACGGACAGACGGACATCGTTAAATCGAAATAAAAAAAAATTCTGAGCCGATCGGTATACTATAAGGTGGGTCTACGACCAATATTTTTTGGTGTTACAAACAGCAACACAAACTTATAATACCCTGACCACATAGTGGTGTAAGGTATAAAAACACGAGAAGAGAAAAATATTCACTTTTGTATAAAAGTAACGGTATTGAAAATCCATGGCTTATTTGATAATGAAAATTAAAATTAATTTCATTACAATTACTTCAATGTAAAGGAAATGAAAAAAATATTTCATTGCAATTACATATTTTTTTTTAATTTTTTTTTTTTAAGAGAAGCAACACTCAGGAAATTTTTCCTATTAATTAACGTGTTGCTTCCTTTGGAAAGGTGATAGAGAAGAAGTTAAAGGTGTTGAAAGATGAAGGGCTTCAAATATAGCAACACTGCAATTGCGCGAGATGTAGAATTTTAGAACAGTTGTTGCGCGCCATCTGATGTTGAGTTGGCGAACTTTGTTGAAGCTTTTTAGTTCATAGCCCTGTTATATTATTTTACTTCGGTGGGGTTAAGTGCTATGGGAACACCGAAGGAGGACGCTGCGATATGTATGAGGGATAGAAAAACTCATACATATTACTATTTTTCATAAATTGATTTTGCCTTGGTTGAGGCTCGAACCGGCAACCTAACGTGTAACAGTCCAACGCGCTAACCATTACACCACAGCGAGCATTTGTAATGGTAATGGAAATAAGTAATTATCATTACAAAAAAAATTAATTACTCCCAACTCTGATAAATATAACAGCAGTTTTTGACCTCACGTCTTTTGATTACAATAAAATACAGCAGACGAATGCTCTATGGAGCCATTAAGACAAATCCGCTTTTGTTTCCTTAAAATTCCAAAAACTCGCGACTTTATTCACGACTTTCATAAAAAAAGCAAAAAAAAAAAAATGCACTGATAGAAAAAAGTCTATAAAAATTTTAATTTAAACTACTAAAAATTAGTTAATAATTACCTTGCAGAAAAAAACTGTTAAAATTAACAGATTATTTTAGCTAAATTTTAGTAAAACAGAAACAGCGAAGCTAAAACTGTTAAATATACAAAATTTTATTTATATTTGAGTTAAATTTTACTTAATAGAAAATGTTAACTTAACCTGTTAAAATCAGAAAAAATTTTGGTAATTAGATGGTAGATTAATAATCACCAAAGAATTAAAATTTTAAAAGTATTTTTTTCGATTTTTTTTAATGAAAATGAAAATAAAAATTAAATTTTTTTAGTAAATATTTCCCCTGCTAATTTTAGCAAGATAGGCTGTTATTTGCATTCAACTAAATTTAACTTAAAAGTAACAAAAATTTTATAGATATAACAGTTTTTTTTCGCTATTTTTAGTCTACTAATATTTAGCAAAATGATTCTACGATATAATTTGTTATTTTCAATTTAAAAAATTTTTTTAATTATTTTGTTAAGCTAGTAATATATTTAAAAGTAAAATTATTTGTACTTAACTAAAAAAATTTGTAACTAAATTTTTAATTTAACAATTTTTTTTTACTGTTTTTATTTTATTAATATTTAGCAAACCAATTCAGGTAGTTTAGTGAATTGCAATTTTCAGAGTAAATTTATTTTTTAACTTTATTCAAATAACTACAAAATCTAAAAATACAATCGATTCGAAAATTCATGCATTTAATTCGTTTTTAATTCTATGTAATTTATAAATCCAGGAATTAAATCGACATACTATTTATTTAATTTACAAAATTAAGAATTTAAACATTTTCCTATTCATTCACTTTGGAAATTTAAATAAAAATATTTTTTTAATGATAATATCCGATTAACCATAAATACACATGAAAGCAATTACCCGCGCTCTACACACGACTCTAGAAATTACCTGCAATGTGGCAACCTTATTTATTTCTTCTTGTGTTTTTTACTGTTGGAAGTGAGTTTTTTTAATTATCAGACAATAAAAAATAATATTTGGTGACCACAATTACTGTTTGTGTGTTTGAACCAGTTTTACATATGCAAGTCACTCTTGATCTCTCATTTAATATTATTATAGGCTGGTTTACACTATAAGATTTTCGGTACGATTTCGTTTTAGTACACATGCAAAACATATAGGCAAGGTTGCAAAATCTTTCCGAAAATTTTACCAGCCTTAACTGTGTATGATTTTAACTAATTTTTTTACTCATTTAATTTGTATATCCCATATACATACTTGGGATTTTTTCATTGGCATTGAAATTTCATTAGCTTTAGTTGACGAATGCTAATGCCAAAAAAATTTCATTACCTTTTAATGCTACTAAAATTTTCTGGCATTAAATTTGTTCTACTAATGTTAATGAACTCGCAATAATGCCTTAAAAACTAATTACAATTGAGCAAAAAAAGCATTTGTTTACTAAAAAAGGGGATGATGAGATTGCTTTACATTATGTGTTTTATAAAAATAGATAAAACGGAAGCTCTAATGCCAATTTTTTTATTCTAATTGAGGCATAAGTAATCGTAATGAGTTTACTATACAATTGACATTAGTAATGAAATCGATGTATTTCAAAGCATTAGTATTAGTGAAAATAATAATAATGCCAAAAATATCAATTTAGTGCTAATGAAATCGTCAATTAATTTGTCCAAATAATTAATTAGTCTCATGTATGCTGTAAACTCCGTAACCAAAATTGTTTCATGAATTTATTAACTAAATTTCAGGCCTAAGTATACTTTTATGCAATATGCAATAGAGTTCCTTGAAGATTATTAGAAGATATTAGAAATTTAGTGATGAATATTTTTAGGCTCAAAATTTATTTAATAAATAAACTGTAAACTGTTGGAACGAAAAACGGTTAATTTTGCATTTCATTGGTTTGGGATCGATATTTTGGGTCACCACTAACTTTAGTTTGACAAATGCGTATAACAAGTAGAGATGAGCGATCCGGTGATTTTTGAATAACGCTGCTACCAGTGATCGTGATTTTCAAATCACCGTTCTTTTAAACAGTGACCGTGATAACGGGTTTGTAATAGAGATGGGCGATCCGGCGATTTTTCAGTAACATTGTTCTCAGTGAATGTGATTTGCAAATCGTTGTTCTTTTAAACTGTGATCGTGATCACGGTTTTACTATGGAAAAGACTGCGATTTTCTGATAAATAAACGAAATAATATTTATGGCGAGTTTTTAAGATATCATTAAACTTGGTTTAGTTAAACCGAAAACGAATTTTGTCAGCCATTTCCAAGTTTATTAACAAAAATTTGCCGGAAAAACTTTTTGTCGAGTATAATTTATTTCTTTATTGAAATAAAACAAAATAAACCACATTTTAAAAGCAGTATTCCAGTTACAAACTGCGTTAAACTTAGTTTAAAGATAATTCACTTCCTAAAAACTGGGCCTTAAAAGAAGAATAGTTGTGACCGGTAACAAAGACATGATAAAAGGAGACATTTTATTCAGAAGAGTGTGAAAGCAAGTCACTATTATTGAAAAAAAAGTATGTATTACTGTGCACAATGAAGTTTGCAAGAAAGAAGAAATATTAAAAGAACGACATTCCGAGTAACTGCGACTTGAAATATATGATCACTGCCGTTACCAGTGATTTATCGATAACTGTGATTAAATCACCGGTATGAAAATATCGCTCATCTCTAATAACAAGGCACATTAAATTTGTTTCATACAATTAAAAAATTTTTTGTTCGCGAAATATTATATTTTTAACATATTAGTTTGTAACGGAGATTTTTGTTTGTAGAAGAGATTTTTTCAGTTAGACTAAAAACAATTAAACTTACCGGTTCCATTAGGAAAAATCAGAATTTTTAACACTTTTGGCATCTCACAAATTTGGGCCAAAAATTTATCATATTTTATGATTTCACCCATCTACAATAAGTGCATTTGGTAGTCAATTATACTTGTCCAGTTTTCCAAACAACACCTAGAATACAGCTTGTAAGCGAACTAATTATGTCTAAAAAATACTTTGTGTGAGTATTATTACACCGAAAAAATTCCTCAGTTACTGTCTACTAAATTTTCAACTGAGTCTCAGCTGAAATACCCCTTACTGACCCTCAGTTGAATTAATTAATTAAATATAACTAATTTTATTTTAATATAAAATTCAACTGAGAACTCAATTGATGAGAACTTAGTGTTAGTCAAATTGAATATATATGCAATTTTAGTTACTAACAACCATCTAAAATTTAAAAAACCACAAAAATTTTCATTTTATTTGCTTATTTCGTGTTATTTAATATATTTGCAATAAAAAACAATATTGAATTGAATTCTACTGCGGAAATTTGCATTTTTTACCATTTCCTATATGATGATTTTAGGGATGTTCCAAAAAAGATATCTAGGTTTTTCACGTTCTAATTAAAATTTTAGATGACGCATATTAAATAGAGCTTAATAATACTTACCTTTATCAAAAACATTGCTGATATTTTATTGAATTATTTTTATTGAAAATATGAGAATCAATTTATTTTTTTTTACAATTTAATTTTTCAATTTCGACATTCTTTTCCAATTGGAAATTTGCTTTGAAAATAACTGAATAAAATATGTCTTTAACTGAAACAAAAGTTATTGACGATTAATTAATTAAATCAACTGAGGATTTCCTTAACTGAGTAACTGAGGAATTTTTTCGGTGTACGAATGAATGTGTGTACAAGATATTAACCCTTTCATGGGCGAATTTTAATAGCTGGGCATTTTCCGACCAAACTTCGTGGAAATATGGATCTAGGCCAAAGAAATATTTTTTTATTATTTTTATAGCTTTGCAGCACTGCCCAGCGGAGATATTGGGAATTAAAGTTCAAACGTTAACATGCTGCCGGTCCCGAGCGGGTTAAGACATTTTTAAATTTTATTTTTATATTATTTCTATAACTAAACTCTAAATAAAATTTTTAGAGTTTTTTAATTTTATTCATCACATAATTTTTGAGACTAATTGAAACAAAAATTTTTTTTCCTTTTAACTTTAGTGTCAGAAAATTTGTCTGGGGACACTATGAAAAGCAGTTCACAAATAAAAACTTGTAAAACTTTTAAAAATGTCACTTCGTAAACGAATGCTCATACATATTAATTTTAGTTGTAAAAAACCGTTTGCAAAAATAACAAAAACTGTGGAAACTATGACCGAAAATATACAATGTTAATAACATTTGACATTAAAGGGTTAAGCAATTGATGTTTATGTCTATAGATTTTGCATAATATTACATAAAAGTTTACCTATTTATATATATATTTCTTTTATTTATATTATTCTGTAGAGCTATAAATAGAATAAATACAAAATATATAATAACTCATTATGAGCATAGGGCGTCTACGAATTCTTTCCATCTAACGTGAACATTGGCCAGAGGTTACTTATTTAATGGTAGTTAATTTATAAACATTTTTTAGTTTATGCTCCTTAACAAAGATGCCACTCCAATCTAAATACTCTGATTTAATGGAAACTAAGTTATACTGTACAAAAAATTTAAGATCGGTCTTTCAAAGTAGATTTTCAGTTTTATACGGCAATTTATGAGCAAAAATATGTTAAAGATTTGATACACTCTTAAATTTTGTGGGCAGATTTTTAAAAGATTGTTCTAGGGTTTTTTCTTAAACTTCTACTGTACGAATTCAGTCCAAGTTTAAATAAAAAATTATTGTTATAAAGTAATGCCACCCTAATGTGCAGATATATTTAAAATTATGCATTTATTTTAATATTCTTTAGGGAAATAAAATAGCATAATAATGAGGCAATTGAAAATTTCTGACACCTTACAATTTATCATCAAATCATTGGTCGTAAACGGAGAATTCATCAACACATTATATTGCAAATGTCGTTTAATATCAAATCGTTTACTATAATATGACAGTGATTTGTTTATTAAAGCGTGTGTTCAATAATAACACAGTAAAACTCGGTTAAGACGAACTCTGCAGAACCAAAAAAGTTAGTTCTTTATAAGCGAGGCTCGTATTAAACGAAACAAAATTTAAAAAAAAATTTTTTTTTAATTTTCTACAATATATTTAAAATTACTAAAAAATGTCCAATTTTTTCAATTGATTTCTTAAAAAAATTTTTTTTTTTTTTTTTTTAACACTCAGGAAATTTTTCCTATTAATTAACGTGTTGCTTCCTTTCGAAAGGGGATAGAGAAGAAGTGAAAGGTGGTGAAAAATGAAGGGCTTCAATTATGGCAACACTGTTATTACGCGAGATGTTGAATTTTAGAACAGTTGTTGCGCGCCATCTGATGGTGAGTTGGCGAACTTTGTTGAAGCTTTTTAGTTCATAGCCCTGTTATATTATTTTACTTCGGTGGGGTTAAGTCATATGGGAACACCGAAGGAGGACGCTGCGATATGTATGAGGGAAAGAAAAAACTCATACATATTAGTATATTTCATAAATTGATGTTGCCTTGGTTGGGGCTCGAACCTTTTGAAAAGTTCTAATTAAAAATGAAAAATTGTATGAATTTTTATTTTGTGAGACATTAGAAACAGTTCATGTTAACTGAATGTTGGTTTTAAGTGAGTTCTTGTTAACAGGTCTTTTTTGTATTAGAATGGTTGTCAAAACGTCGGGACTCTTAAATTAGTTAGTATTAACAGAGAACTCGTCTTATCTGAGTTCGGGACTCTGACAGAACTAAGAAAAATACAAAATTTGAGTGTGCTGGCGCATCTGGATACGGAAATATGCGGTCTTGGAAAAAACTATAAAAATGTACAAGGTTGTACTTACTTTTCATATATTGTTCCATATATGGACATATATGACATAAATAAGCATATATGCTCATATACGTATCCATATACGATCATATAGTTTCATATACGATCCAATTTTTACTTGAGTTATTTTAGCTAAAAAACAGAGGCTCCTTTATAAGAAAAATCTGACTCTTTTTATCACATAACATATATCAAATTCTGAATATACAGTCAGCAAAGGGTTGGCTACATATGATCATCGTCATGATCTATTATAGGTTTAAATATTTTTAGAATGATATTCGGCTTATTTTCCAAAAAAAAAATACATTTATTATCGCTAACATTATATACCACATATGTATATATTACTTCTGCGCACCCATGCACAAATTTCCCAAATACGGTACAACTACATTTGCACCATATTGAATGTAAATTTTCTCGAAAACGAAGCAGAACACATCTCGAATTTTTTTCTTACCAATAGAAAATTATCTGGAGATTTTTTTTTTAAATATTTAAAAAAATAAAAAAAGTTGGGTGTTTTTTGATAAATTGAGTTTTTCATAAAAATACAAAAAATACTAATTCAGAACTTGTTCTGAAAATTTTAATTTTTTTCATTCAGAAAATAGCACGTAAGAAACTATATAGAATATGTTTAATTTTAGGCTCTTGACATATTTCAAAAAATTTTAACAAATTGTTAACTAAAACGCTTTTAAATTTTTTCAACATTTGACCACGCCTACCTAGCCTACTTTATAGAAACGTAAAAAAACAAGTACGGATTCTGTTTCCCGCTACACAGACCTATATATACCGAAAATTTAACATTAATACGACATATGTATTACAAGCTGGACATTTGGTGTGGAATGCCTCATATACTAATTGTTATCAAATAAATCTTTTTAATTGTCTAATCCAAGGGGTAGTATGTATCAGTGTTGCCAGTTTTTTTTCAGACCTTATCCCCAATTTTCAAATTATTATCCCCAAAAATCCCCAATTTTCAATTTGTTATCCCCAAAAATCCCCAATTTTTATTTTCTAGAAAAAATTCGTATTCGTTAACTTTTTTTTTTAAATTAATGTAAAAATACCATATTTATTCAATTCTTTTCGGTACCTTATACACTCAAACTCAATAAATTTTGTAATTCTAACAAATTATAAAAAAGAACAAATAAATTTAAATAACAGCATAAAAAATGGGAGCCAAATTTTTTCGTTTTAAATATTTCAGAATCAAAATTTTCCGATTCATCAGCTTCATACATTTTGTTGCGTATACAGTACAAAAAAGTTTTAATATTTCAGCAGATGGATTGAATTTTTGACAATTGAATAACATGTAAAGTATATATTTAATTTAAGAAGAGGAAGCTCTTCTTAAATTAAACTCATATTACATCCGAATAACCTTAAATATTTTGGAACCAAAAGGAATTAAGGTTTGTACGCACATTAACTTTCTAGACACAAACTTGTGTAGCCTAAAATCATGCACTACTATCATCATACTTAAAAGAAATATATAAATATTTAGAATTATCAGGGTTAAATTCATAAAAATATAAAAAGGCAATAATATGTTATCCCCAAAAAATCCCCTAAAATTTCGTGTCATCCCCAATAAATCCCCGGATCCCCAAACGGAAATTTTTATCCCCATTGACGAAAAAAAATCCCCAATTTAGGGGATAAATCCCCTAAACTGACGACACTGATATGTATATAAAAAAAATATTACAAGTAAACAAAAAATATACAGACGGGCGGACGGACAGACGAACGGATATAAATCGCTAAATCGAATAAAAAATGATTCTGAATGGCTCGGTTTACTAAAAGGTTGGCCTGTGTCCAAAATTTTGGGTACAGCAAACAGCAGCATAAACTCAAATTTCAACGTTCGTTGAAATTCAAAAATCTGTGTATATCATACACAGAGTTGAATATAATCAGCTGAGATATCTTAAGAATTAAGGTTCAAAGCAAAAAAGAGTAATAATAACAAAAGGATAAAAATGGTATTGTTAAATTTCGTTGATGTTAGTCTAAGTTGAGTTTTTGATAATAAACCCGATTTGCTTTCAACAGCCACATAAGTAGACGATTATCAAAATATTAACCCACTCAAAGGCGAAAGGCACTGATGATGGCTTTGTAGCGAAAGCCGAAAATGCGCATTCTACCTTGCTGGTCTTATCGAATATTTTCAATAATTTTTATTCTTTGTAATTTACTTGTAAAAATTTTATCACCTTTCTTTGATTTGAAAATAATTTAAACAGAAAGTGATATTAATTTATGATCTTGAGTCAAACTAAAAATAACATTCATTTATTTAAAATTATTTTTACATAATTGGAATTAACTCTAAAAAATAAAAACTTTGATACCGATGTTGCCTATATTGGAGTCATAGAGTTGGCACCAAAATGTTAAATATAGGGTTTCGGGAAAAACACGATGAAACCAGAAATAGCTGAAATATCGAAAAATAAAAAAAAAAAAAATACGGGTCCGCTTAAACTTAACAAGGATTAATATATGTGAATTAGATGATCGATGTCCATTAGAGCGTACCACCTTATAGGCAAAAAAAAGTTCGCCGTACACCCTCCAATATGAAATATTTTTGCAAGGAGGTCTCAAAAAAATTTTTTTTTTGCCGAACGTAGGGGTCGCCATTTTACATTTTTCGTTATATCTTTGGCATTTACAGTCGGATCTTAAAGTTTGATACATCGATGTTTTTCTCTCGAGGAGACCAATGTTTTGCTCTGAGGGCCATTGAGCTCAAGTATTCCGTTCTAGTATTTACATACTTGATCTCAGTTGCTACCACCCTAATGTACCACATCCTAATGTCAGAAAGTTAAAGCTCGCAAAAAATCTGTAAACTTTTGCTAAGGAAGTTTTTCGATAAACCCAGCAGATTTTTTTTTTATTTTTTTAGTTGCCGAACGTAGGGGTTACATTTAAAAATTTTTTTTAATTGGATTTTTCCTTTACAGCAAAACACTGGTCCCCTCTAGGCAAAAAAATCGATATTTTACACTTTAAAATCCGACTTTAAATGCCGAAGCTATAACGAAAAATTAAAAAAGGCGACCCCTACGTTCGGCAAAAAAACAAAAAAATTTTTATTAGAATTGTCTTACAAAAATGCTTTATATTTGAAGGTGTACCGCGCACTTTTTTTTTGCCTGTAAGTTGGTACGTTCTAATATCCAAATAAGGTACCCTAAGTACAACAACAACTACATAACAACAAAAACGTACCAAAGAAAGGTGTCAAAAACGGCCCTTAAAAATCCCTATCCGAAAATATAAAATTTGTATATAGTTTCCTTGGATCGAATGAGAAATAAATGGAAAAACAAAAAAATACTAATTTTTACCCCATAAATGCCCGATAATCCCAGATACCCCAACCTTAGAATTTTTGTCTCTACAAAATATTCGAATTTCATTAAGTTTGGAGATTATCAGAAAAGATACTTTCTTTGTAAGTTTTTAAAATTTAAATTGAAAAAATATAACATTCGAGTAGAGAACGGTGCAACATTTTCACTTATGTTTAGTGTCGTATGTTTAAGTGTGCTAAGAGAGAGCATTCAAATTCATGATCCGGCTCGTAATGACTTAATAAATTTAGGCATGTTGTATACCATTGGTTAGGTATTTCAAATACATTTCCAACGACATACATATATTTTGTTCTGATCCGATAAGTTTTTAGTGGAGAAATAAGTGATAAGTGAATATTGTTGTATATAATAAGATATCATTTGCAGCTCTATAACTCGGGAACTATGAGCCACCAACCAAAAATAAATGCATTACCGGGCTAACCATTAAAATTTCTTTTAAAATAAAAAAAATCCATATTTGAAAAACAAAGTCCAATTCGAAAAAAATGGTAATTGAGTAACAAAAAAAGTGGGATATGTTCGGACTTAAAAGTCCGTCTTCTTAAAAACAAATGTCGCCTTTAGTACCAGGATTTTTTGTCTTTTTTAGTAGAATAGACCTTAAATAGTCTTCAGTTAAAATTTCAGGACATTTCGTTAATACTTTTGAAATTATGGAAAAATGGATTTCAGAGATTCAAGTTTTCGTTCAATATGTTTTTTATAGGAAAAAATGCTGTTCCAGCTAAAAATTGGTTTGATAAAAAATATGGTGAATCTTCACCTTCATATTCAATAAATAAAAAGGTGGTAATATAAATTTAAAATTTAACTCAAATATAACTAAAATTCTGTATTTTTGCTGTTCCTATCTTAGTAATATATAGCAAATATAGTCGGCTAATTTCAGCAGTTTTTTCTGCAAGGTAATTTTTATCTAATTTTTTGTAGTTTTAATTAAATTTTTACAGACTTTTTCCTATTATTGTACATGATGATTTGGGTATGAAAAAACTCTCTTTGTGATGGCTGTGGGATGCTGCCATCGAGAGAAAAAGATTTTATACGAATGTGGAAGTCACATAGGAAAAGGAGGCATATTTTTAGACTATTATAAATCGTACTATTTCATGGGTATCAAGATGTTATATGACACTTGAAAAAAGTTCAATAAGATTATGTTGAAGAGTAAAAACGATTTCAAATTCTAGTAAGTACACACAAGTATCTTCGAGTACTTTCAAACCCTACACAAAAGCTGGCCTACTTTACCCACCGTATGGCCGAAATGTAATGGCCCACAAACCAATATACTTTGTGAGTACACACAAGTATAGAAGCATGTAAGTTAGACAAAATTTTTTGAAAATTTCAAATATTTTAAGTTTCATATACAACTGTTATACCAAGTATCCCATATCGCAAGTACACACAATGTGAAGGACACGAAATCGATTACATTGTGTGGACTTACACGTTTTTCTAAAGGGTTCTTTAAAAAGTGTTTTTTTTAACTTGACAAATTATATTTTGGTTTTAAATTTGACAAGTCTTGTAATAACTTCACAATCACGGCCATACGACAAACCTTAGATAATTGAGTAAAAATTAGTTTCAAAGTTGTTAGAAACCTTTTTCTTTAAAAACTTTTTTACATTTCAAATTTGTCATTTAATAAGAACTTCAATATATGCACCTTTCATTTGATACTCAATTTGTATACATTTCTTTAAAACAAACGAAAAACGGCGACATTTTTGACCCTACTTTTTAACCCTCAAATATGAGATTGGGTCGCTAAAAAGGTGAACATGCTTATTTTTTCTGTCATCTTTATCACATAGACCTTGCTTCTTAGTGAATCATATTGGCGATTTTTTTTTTTCAAAATTTTATATTAAAATTTCAGCCCAAATCTCAAGATTCAGAAGATTTTACTAAAACTCGTCGAAAGATTTTTTTAAAACTCATTAGTAAATCAGATATAAGTATCATTGCAATCACTTAATAAAATTTCCAACAGTGTATTTCAAGAACAATTAAAACTTCAGTGTCATATTCTAACACGAATTTCTAGTAAATGTTTTTTTGAAATTAATGTTTAAATGATTTGCACAGAAAAAGCAACTTTAGTAAACTAAATCAACAACAAGAAAAAAATTAAGATTAAATTGTACGACAGATTCAAATTTCAAATTGTACTATTCATACAAATCTCCATCAAAATTGTCTCCAATGGGTTTGATTATAAATTTATGAAAACATTTTCTATGCTCGTTTCGTTGGTGTTTCTTTTTTTCTTATGAACTTCTCATGAACACTTCAGAGCATAACATGAACTATGCCCTATTGTTGGCTGCTGTGGCTGATGCCACAGTAACTTTTGTTGAGAGTCCTTGTGCAAGCACAAAAAACAAAAAACAAAATGTGGAAAATTTTTGCATTTTAAGCAATAGCTTACGAATAGGGAGGGTGGCATTTGTAGTACTAACACTAACATACACATTAAATTCTATGGGTTTAGAAAAGTAACAACAGTTGCTGTAGCGAAAGCAATAACTGCAGTAACAAGAAATGAATTACAATTGAAACGAAAAGCTACAAATTGCAAAAAAGAAAAAAAAAACTTATGAAAGTCAACAAAATTAAAAAAAAAGCTACAAAATGATAAGAAGGAAGGAAGTTTAATACCAAAGAAGTAGTGAAATAGAGTCTGCATAAAAAGTGCAATATAATTTAATTGACCACTTGGTAGCCAGCAGGTTGATAATATTTTAATTGTAGCCTGTAGTTTTAAATGCACTTTTTCTCTCAATTGCTTTCACATACATGCTGCTGCCGCAGTTATAGTCATGGCAGTAGTAGTAGTTCATATAGTAAAAACAATAATAAAAACATTACATTACACATTTGCTAGAAAATTTAGGTCGCTGCAAGTTTTTTTTTGTTTTTGTTGGTTTTTTTCTATTCAGGGCTAAAGTATGTTTGTGGTTTGTAATTGCCCTCAAAATAATTCGTGTAATATATACTCGACCAAAAAAGGAAGGATGATGACAATTTAAATTTCCAGCAACAACAACAACAATAAAACTCAAATTGTTTAGTTTAGTTGAGTTGAGTTAAACTTCAAAAACAAAAAAACATATAATTGTACTACAACAACGCTGACAAACTAAATCTAGGTACTAACTAAACTCAAACAAATGTATAAAATGCAATATGAATGTTTAAAACTACGTTCATACATGTCTCGCTTACTCTATTTATATGCCAATGTGAGTGTATGTGTGTGTGTGTGTGTGCTATTTTGGTGACTAGACTATGTAGATGTTATTTAGCACTTATCCGGCTCCCACACACTCTCACACCAAATTGTCTATATATGTATGCAAAACGACTATATCCATTTTTAGCAAATGATGAATTTTATTTTTGTTCTATTTTTATTTGTTTGGGTTTTATAGTTTTTATTTAGTTTTGTATACACTTTCTCTCTGTGTGCGGGTGTGTGTGTGTGTTGTATTCACAATTCCAATTTCAAGAACAAATTAAATATCTAGTTTATTATCAATTTACTGTTATACAAATGAGTCTTTGTAGTTCATCCTGTTTGATAAAATAAAATATTGACAAAAAATTAATTTCCGTTTTAGTTTTCTATAAAAAAAAAATATCATGTGTCAATATTAAATTGAGCATATGTAGTCAAGTTTATGCGAAATTAATTTAGTTAGCAATAGAGACACTGTTGCCAGATATAAGGCTTTCCATGTCAACTGACCTGTCACAGGGAAAAAATAGGTCGGGTTATGAAATCAGTTAATTAAAGAACGGTTCAGTTAAAATTGCAATTCACTCAACATCTCAATGCAGCGCCTTCAGTAAACAACATACCATGATTTTTACAAATGCACTGAGAGAATTATCCTTCATGATATTAATGATATAATTTCATAGAATTTTTTTCGTAGAACGGATGAAGAATTTCATTATGTATATAATATTTATTTAATATTATGAAATTTTTCATAACTTTTCTTTCATAAAATTTCATAATTTCATTAAAAAAATTCATTGAATTTCATAAAATAGATCTTCATAAATTTAATGAAATTGTTTTTTTTATTTATGAAATTGTTCAATAGTATTTACTTTTTTTTAATTTTTTTTATAAAATATCATCATTTCCTGAGAGAATAATCTTTTATAATTTTTATTTTTTTTTAAATTAATTTTTTATTATTAATTTTGGACTATGAAATTTTTTTATAAATCATATTAATTTTTTCGAAACTTTTTTTTTATGAAACTTTTTAATTTAATGTATTCTTTCTTTAGATATATTTGTACATCCGTAAAATATGCTACGATTTTATTATGCCTTTTGAATTTGCTAAGTACTTTTTATTTACCCACTCCAGCTTAGCAACGACAACAACCAACTATAATAAATAATGGTAAATGAAATTGCTTCGTAGATTTTATGAAGCTCTTCATTGGCTGAATGATTTATTCATTGGACTAGTGGCCTATTAATTTTATGAAGAGTTTCATAAATTTTATGAAGAGTTTCATTAATTTTATGAAGAGTTTCATTAATTTTATGAAGAGTTTCATTAATTTTATGAAAAGTTTCATTAATTTTATGAACTTTTCATAAACATTGATTTTAATGGAACCTGTTTCATAGATTCTATGAAAAGTTTCAATGGACTAGTGCCAGTGATAAATTTCATTGAAACTATGAAGAAATTCATTACTGAAGTGATGAACATTCTCTCAGTGTGTTCTTAAGATCGCTTATGTCATTATGGGACCAAAGTTGTAAAAGTGTCAATTATTAGAAGCTCTAACAAAAGACCCTCGTAAAAAACTCTCAACAAATATCCTAAAAATCTGATATAGGCATTAGGGCCATTCTTTAAAATGATCCGAAGATATATGGAAATATATGAGATAATGTATGGTCATACATTGAACTATGCATTGACGTATATGATCATGTATGCCTATGCATGATCATATACTAGTCAATGTATGAGCATGTATGTTTATATATATTTCGATTTTCACATGGGTAACTAAAATACTGTAAATTTAAAAGTTTAAATTTTGCTGTTCTTATTTTACTAGTATTTAGCAGTTTTTTCTACAGCATAATTTTTAACTAATTTTTAGTAAATTTTTCTGCTATTTTTATAGATTTATTTCTATGAGTGTAACCTTCCTTTGGGAAGACTTATTCTGGCAAGAACTTGAGCCGAGCGTAGATTTTGAGATCCTTAAAGTATCCTGCGAAGATCCTTGAACATAACTTTCATCTGGGAAGCGTGCCCTTCGTAGGTCACTTCCTGATATATCCTATGAGTGTCCTGCCATATCCTTTGCTTAATCTACGAAGGTCCTTGAAAGTAATTTTCCTCTAGGAAGCGTGGCGTTCGTGGGTCAGTTCCTGCCATATCAACGAACATGTTTTTTCCACAGCCGAGTACGATAATATGCTGAAGCTTTGCGAATCGATAGAAAAATATCTGAACTTTTTTAAAATTAAAAAAAAAAACACAATAGGAAATTTTTATAAACTGATTTATCTATAATTAGAAATATAGAGTTAGCACAGAATTTTCTTATTTTTTTTTTTAATTGGCACTGTTGATATGGTGAAATTTGTAACATCTCGCAAATTCCATTAAACAGTATTAAAAAAAGTCCTAAATTTGTGAATTTTACTTTTATTTCACTTCAAATATCGCTTCACTTTCAAATTTAAAAAGTTTTTCCATATTTTATTCATTTAAATTTGGCATTGATGTGACATTATTTACTTTTAGCTGGGCAGTTAACATGAAAAGCCTTATATATGAGATTGTTTTGAAAATGTTTTGTTTTGGTTCAACATTATTTTACGCTGGAGGAATGTGTCAAGTTTCGATTTTTTTCAGATTTTTTTTTTTTAAACATTATATTACTTGAAACTATGTGAAAGTGGTACGCTAAAATTATTATATTGGTAGAAGCAACGAGCATAGAATCCCAAGAGTATTCATGAGTCTCTATCTCTGTTAACTGGCTCTGGATTACATTTGAAGAAATTTTATTAGAAGCTAATATGTTAAGTTTCATGGCTAAATATAAATAAATTTTAAAAATTATGAATGACGGGTATGTATTTTACGGGTTGATATTTTATTGGATAAATTAATGTTCTTCGTTCGATTTTAGATCATATATATTAATATCTCTTTCTGTTTAAATTATTTTTCAAATAAAAGAAAGACGATACAAATTTTACAAGTAAATTACAAAAAGAATAAAAAATTTGAAAAAATTCGATAAGACCAGCAGGACAGAATACGTATTTTCGGCTTTCGCTACAAAGCCATCATCAGTGTCGTTTGCCTTGATGGGTTAGTAATTGATAATTGTCTACTTATGCTAAGCGGAAAATATATAATAACATGTTAACAACTCAACTAGATCTAACAATGTTATTTTTATTCTTTCCCTACGGGGAATGAGGAGTCAATTGTCCTCCAAGGACCTAAACCGTGACCGTTACAAATATAAACAAAAATTAATTTATTTTCCAAGTATTTTCTGATCAGTTATTTTCACTGTTGTTTTAAAAAACTTGACCGATACCGAAATAAAAAACAAAATTCGCGTCATATTTTTAAAAATATTTTTTTTTTTATTTATTTTACTCTTTTATTTATTTTTTTACGATTTCCTTATTTTAGCTCTTATTTTAAATTCCTTTAATTTTTTGCTAAGAAATTTTAAGCTTAGTATTTTCAACGTTTTTTTAATGTTAAAGATGTTTTAGTTTTAACAATTGGTATTTCATTTAACTTTTCTTTTTAACTTAAGGGGAATTTTTAAAATTTTTATTTATATTATCAGAGTTTTTCAGGTAATTTTTAATTAATTTTTTTTAATATAATTATGACCAACACAAAAAACGAGTCAACTACCATTAAAAGACCTATCCCATGACCGGTCAATCGGGGGCATATTCAAGGCACTTCCACTATATTTGTGTGTGTGTTATGTTGTTTTCTTTTCTATTTTTTTCTTTTCCACTTTTGTTTTATTTCCTTGTGGTGTTTGTTTTTTCTTTTTCTGTTTTATTTGAAAAGAAACGAAAAATATATAACTTTACCATCAGCCAGGCATCATGCACAAGCAACATTAGCTCAGACGGTAGAGCGTTTGCCTTACAAGTAGAATATTGTGTTATCGAGCCCTACTTTGACGCCAAGAAGATTTTGTTTTATTCTTAATTTTTTATTAATATTAGATTTAGCTAAAAATTATAAATTTTGAAAATTTAAACACGAAATATGGATTTTTTTAACAAAATAAAATGAATCCAAAAATAAATCCAGTGATTAAAAAAAGGCCTAAATATACATTTTTTGTTGTGAAATGTAGGCACAGGACCTGTAGTCATATTTAGGGTTAATTAACACTTGATGCACAAAACTTGATATTAAACCACTGTTCGTGTTTTTATGTAGATTTTTAAAGTTTGTTATGGTTTTAACCAATTGAATCGCTGAAAGTAAATCGACCTTGATAAATGTTTGTAATGGAGTATCTGACCTATTAAAAAGCCTACTAATCCCGATTCAGCCCAATATACGAGTAGTAGAAATCAGGTTTTTAACTTTTTAAATGGATTTTAAAAAATTATGCCCTACACCAAGTGGTATATAATTATATCCCCTTCCCGAAATATTACACAAATCATACAGTGGTGTATGGTATCATAAAGTCGACATGCCCGAATTTCATTTTTATTGCTTGTTTTTAGCTAAAAAAAAAAACAAATGTCGGTCATAAACATCTCCCATAAAATCTCGCAAATTTTTTTTATATTCAATTTTATATGTATCAAACATCATCAGCATTTACCCCTTATTGAAAAGGTCTTCAATAAAAGTGTGCTATAAATGATATACTCAAATCATTTGGCACTCTCAGTTTTATAACTTTTACAAACAACTTTTACATTTAAGGGTTAATAAAGTGTACTATAGTGAATTTTCTACATCCGGTAGAAATTTATTCTTACATACATAAACCGACATAAATATATTCATACATATACTACGTACATAAATAAATTCATGCAAATTCATGCGGTAGTTGTGTTACAAAAACAAAACTTACTCAACATTCATCATACATACGAATGTTACCAAAGTCCACTAAAGTAGAAAATATAGAGACACATATACAAACATACACTGAGACTCACCAAATGTACACATTCATACATATGAATGTAGGTGATAAATGTCTTGTTTCTTTTCCTTTTTGATTTTCATAAAATACAGAAGGTATAAAAAACTGTCCATACATACATGAATATGGAATGCCACAGAAGTACTTGTTAAAATATTTACTAGGGTGAGATTAATATTTGTGTTGGAGATTTTCGAGAAGAATTGATATTAAGAAAAATTTCCCAAAAAATTTAAATGAATAAATTTTTTGTTCAATTGCTAAAAGAGGAGACGTGCATATTATAAAATTTTTAACATAAATACGTTAGGGTGGAACGAATTAGGACTTTGGTAAAATAACTGGTCTGAATTTCCGAAACCTTAAAGTAATAAAAGATTTTGGTAAATAACAGATTTTAAGAAAATTCAATTACAAAGTACATACATATCATGAATAATTAAATTCCCATAAACATAAGTACGCCCTAATGTACATATGTAGTTCTTTGGACACCATATATATTTATATAAGGCTTTTCACATAAATTTCCCACAGCAGAAAAAAATGTATTATCGTATGGAATGGAATAACTTTCTAAAATTTTCAAAATGTGGGTCAAGAAGGCGTGGTTAATTTTTAACATATAATCTATAATAATTTATTCAAATGAATGTTCTTTAGTTTGATTATAGATCATAAATTAATATCACTTTCTGTTTAAATTATTTTTCAAATTAAAGAAAGATCATACAATTTTCACAAGTAAATTACAAAGAATAAAAAATTTTGAAAGAATTCGATAAGGCCAGCAAGACAGAAGACGTATTTTCGGCTTTCGCTACAAAGCCATCATCAGTGTCATTCACCTTGAATGGGTTAATAATTGATAATTGTCTACTTATGTTACAGTTGAAAGCAAATCCAATATGTTAACAACTCAACTTAAGGTTTAAAGCAAAGAAGAGTAATAATAACAAAGGATAAAAATAGCATTGTAAGATTTCGTTGATATTAGTCTAAGTTGAGTTGTTGATAACAAATTCGATTTACTTTCAACTGTAACATAAGTAGACAATTATCAATTATTAACCCATTCAAGACGAATGACACTGAAGATGGCTGATGATGTGTAATAAAAAAGTAACTTTTTTGAAATTTTTGAAAAAAGTGAATTTTTGGACCACTTTGCTGTATTCAGAAAACGCAAAAAAATGTTTTTTATATTAATTTTTGCTGTCCAATCGAATGGGAAAGTCAGATTTCCCAGAAATGCAGCCGCTTTTGCCCTGCAGAAAATGGGTTTCCAAATCAGCGTTTTGGGCCGACTGGCGCCAGTGGAAGGAGTTGAAATAAAAAAGAAAAAAAACGCTATTCTTTTTTTCTATGCAAAAACTTTAGAAAATGTGATGATATCCGAAAATCAAAGAAATTTTTTTTGACAAACCCTAATAATTATGAAGTAACAATAATTTTTTTAGGTGCATTTCCCAGTTTAGTTTAGTTTATTTTATGTTTCGAAATAAGTATTTCTAAAATTTAATCTTTTGAAATTATTTTATGCAATCGTTAACCTTTTTAACAAGCATTCTATAAAATATTTTAAACCCCTCATTATCATTTCTGTTAACTTAACCTATCCAAAACACCTCAGAATTCTTTTTTAAAAATTTTTAGTTAAAAACTTTTTTTTTTTTAAATGTAATTGAATTCGGTTAAATTGGAAGTAATTAATTACTGCTTAATTACAATTATTTGTAATATGTAATTGAACATTTTCAATTACAATTACTTGTAATGTGTAATGAAATTTTTTAGTTACAATTACAATTAATTGTAATTGAATTTTTTCAATTACAATTACATCTGATTGTAATTGTAATTGGTCCTCAATTACAATTACATTTTTTGTAATTGTAATTGGGGATACCTCAATTACACATTACATGTAATAGTAATTGTAATTAAAATGTAATGATTAACCCCCAGGTATGTTGGACATTTGAGCCCCAATTCTAAATAAGTAGGAGATTAACCCTTAAACACATTTAAAGTTTTGACTTATTTCTGGCATTGGAGTTAAATTTTTAACTTTGATGTAGAATTTCATGACAAATATTTTTACGGAACATTTTAACCCTCTTACTCTTCAATTAAAGGGACTTTTTTGAACCCATTTTAGAGAAGGGAAAAAAGGCCGGAAGTTGAAAAGGGTTAAAATGTTGTGCAAAAATAATTGTCATGAAATTCTACTATAAGTCTCTGAAGACATCAAAGTTTAAAATTTAACTTCAATGCCAGAAATAAGTCAAAATATTTGTGAATTTTTGGATAAATTAAATTACCTGTTACACTAAAAATTAAAAAAATTAATTTTTTCCATATTGCCGATAAAAGATCAACTGCGTAGTAGAATTTCCAATTGTTTAAGAATTCCATTAAATTATTGAAAATAATATACTAGAATTGAGCTCTTAATAAGGCCATAAATATTGTAAATTGATTCGATATTGATTTTTTTTATCCGGACAGTTGGTATGGAAACCCTTATATACATTTGCATATACATTAATGTGGATCCATTTTCGAGTTTTTAAAATTTTCATTTCCCAGCAAGCATGTCAATACGAAGAAGGTTCTCTAATCATATCACCTGGAAGAAAATATTTATTGCCGGCAGTATCGATTTCATATTGTGGAAGTCTCCGCTGACTGGAACAACTGTTACCCGGAAGTAATACTTCCAGGTAATATGAATTCGCAAGGAAGATAAATCGGCGATATCACTATTTTATCACTTGGAAGATAAAAAGCTGATATTGCTAAAAAACGATATATTTTTATACCCTACACCACTATGTGGTCAGGGTATTATAAGTTTGTGCTGATGTTTGAAACACCAAAAAATATTGGTCCTAGACCCACCTTATAGTATACCGATAGGCCCAGAATTTTTTTTTTATTTCGATTTAACGATGTCCGTCTGTCCGTCCGTCTGTCTGTCTGCCTGTCCATGCATTCTTGTGCGCACTCTACAGGTCGCAAATATTAAGATATTTTGATGATCCACAGACTTATGTTGGCCCAAGGACGACGCCTATTGATTTTGGTGAACATCGCTCGATGTTTAGACCTAGTGCCCATATAAGGGTCCTACCAAAATTATATTGTTTATACGCTGCAGTTCGCAAATATTAAGATATTTTGATGAAATTTGGTACACCGACTTATGTCGGCCCAAGGACGAAGCCTATTGATTTTGGTTAATATCGGTCCATGTTTAGACCTAGGGATAAGGGTCCCCCCAAAATTGGCTTGGTTACAAACTGCAGGTCGCAAATATTAAGAAATTTTAATGAAATTTGGTTCGCTGACTCACATTATAGAAAATTTTGACACAAGTCCCATTTTAACCCATTCGAATTTCGGATCCAAACATTAGTTGGCTTTTAACCACACTGGTGTAGGGTATTGTATAGTCGGCATGCCCGACTTTAACCTTTTTACTCGTTTTAGTAAAGTGTTGTTTTTTCAAACCCGTCATATAGACCAACTGCAATTGATATTGTAATTAATATGCATTTTTATTAATTCTAATTTAGTAGGTTTGAGGTTAAGAAGAAGAAGATTAAATATTTTTTTCAAAAGTTATAAACACATTATTAATTTGCAAATCAGACTAGATCTAGTTTAAGTTTTTTTTTTTATGGACAGGCTTCATCAGTGATTTTCCATTAAATTGTATTATTCTTTATATTTTATTTTCAGATTATCTCTATATGATCATTTTTTCAAAAACCCGTCGGCTGTAGAAATCGAACCCATGCACTCTTACATTACAAACGTAACTATACTAGAGTTCGACAGCTTAGCCATCTAACCCACGGTAAGGCCTTGCTTATAGTGTGGCTAATTCATAATTATTGTTATTGTTTTTATTCTCAGAAGTGATCAAACAGACACATACAAACATACATATTTTTTGTTTATCTTCTTATCACCTCCTTGTCACCTTTTTCGCAAATTTTGCCACGCTGATGTATTTTTTCATTACCAAATTTTAACTCCGAAAGAGAATATAACATTTTTTATCATACCCGATTTTTTTCAAACCGAAATTTTTGATTTTTTCACAGATTTCATTGTTTTTTTGTATAAGTTTTGTTTTAATTTTTTCCAAAGTGACAAAAAATTTAAAACAAATTGCCTTTATCTTCCAGGAGATAAAAAAGCGATATATCCGCAATATTCTCATAAAAAGTTATCACCAAAAATACAATCTATTAATTACTTTTTCCAAAATGAAACCTTGATGATGCTGAAAAATATCAGAGAATCGCCGGATATGAAGCAATGAATAAACAAATCTTTTATTACATTGTTTCATATATGATCTTGAAAGCTCGACTTAGAAAAATTCTGAGCAGTTAATAATAACAAAAATAAAATCAGTAGAAGGTCGACTGAGTTTTAGGTATCGCCGAATTATCTCCCAATTGATAAAAGGAAGATAATTTTAAAATACCACTTGCTTATTTTCAATTAAATATTTATTTCAGTTAAATAGATATTTTGTCCGATCGAAATTTCCTAACTAGTAAGAGATAATAATGAAATATTTTTTATGGAAAAAAATGGATTTTGAAAACGAAAAATCACTACTGGTCTACACTTGATGAGTCAGAAAAATACAAACGGGAAAAAAAGCGAGGACAAGGCACTTTAATAAGTTGTACAAATGCTGGCAAAAAGTGCTTTCCCATTCGCAAAATGAAAACATCATTAGACAATAGGACCGGCTGGTTAAAAAGCGCCGGAAAAGCACTGGGGAAACAAAATTTTCAACGTTTACAAAACGCTGACAAATTCAATAAATAGGTGGTCTGGAAATATATTTTTCAAAATAAAATAAAAAAAAAAGTGATTTGAACCCAGGCCGTCAGATTACCAGACGACAGCTCTACCCACTGAGCTAACAAGACATATAAAACTTGATGGCCAAAAACAAAAATGAACGATATCGGCTGGACAACTACTGGCTTCGTTAAAATTTTAGCACTGTTTTTTGGAACTAATATGCCAGTATTAGGAAAACAATAAAATAAGTTGATCTTAAAGAAGCTTTTCTGTAAAAAAATAGATTTTATAAAACAAAAAAATTTTAAAAATAAAAAAAATCCAAAAAAAATTGTTTGATTTCAACCGGATTTGAACGCGGAATCTTCTGACTACAAACCTTTTTAACGAAGTGTTGTATAAAATCATTGCTCTACCAGTGAATTAATTTTTGTACCGCCGACAGTTTCTGACTAGGTAGCACTGGTATAGCGTTGGTATAGCACTCTGAGCCCATTCTTTGCCAATGTTTTTTTTTTTTATAAACCACTGAAATTTTTGTAAATCAAATACTGGCAAAACGCTTTTTGCGAACGCTGGCAAAGTTTTCAAAATGAATGTTCTGCCAGTTATTTATTTTTAACACTTGTGTTACCCAGTGGTATGCCAGTTCCTGATTTTTTGTACCACTGGTAATTTCTGACTGGGTACTGAATGAAAATAAAGAGTATCATAATGTGATAATTACTTTTGAAAAGGAGATAATAATAGGAATAAAAAGAGGAAACATTCTAATTGAAAAAAAAATTGCTGATATATTAGTTAGTTCCAGCAATTCTGATTAGAAAAACATACACTGTTGAGATTGTGATTAACAAAACTTTAATTAGCGACACTCATTGCTGTACCGACCGTGGTGTATCTTGTTAAGAGGTGATGGAACAAGTCATAGCGTGTGTATAGGGTTGCTGTTTTGATTCCCGAATATGGCCTACAAAAATTTTTTAAATGCAGAAAATTTAACAATAAAAAATACTTTGATCAAGTGATAAATAAACTAACCACTGACGAGTTTTTGAATAAGACGAAACTGCGGCAGTTTGGTAGATTCCCTTGTGTGCATTTAAGTTCTTCTTCTTCCTGTAATCTTTTCAAAAAAATTATTTTTTTGAAAATTTAAAATTTTTTGAGAAAAGTTTTCTGAAACTTTTTTAAATATAGTTTATATATTTATCCCCAAATAGTCTACACCTTCTCTAAGGGAAGTTACTCCATTAACCGAATTCGATCCACCCTAATATACATATGAACTTCCACAATGAAATGCAATGAAGTAACAATGGAAATTTTAACAATTTTTATTATTTTTATTTTTTATTAAACAGACAAAAACTAAGTGTGAATGTATTACAATTTATTCATGACATCAATATAGAGATTTTCCACATGTATTTCTACATCTGCTACTGATTCAGATTCAGATTCCACATCAGCTTCAACTGCGATGTATTTTCTACTACTTAGAAGGATATGTAATATTTTATGGCAAAGAACATTGCAATTTATCATACATTTATAACATACACATACATACATACACCCAAATGAACATATTGCATGTGTATGTGTGTGTTTGCAAAGTTCCAAAAATAACATGTTGTATCCTTTTCTTTTCAATTTATAGATTCGGTTTGCACAGTTTTATTTTTGTTTTGCAGAAGTTTTATACATATTGTAGATTGAATTGATGTATCAATTGATATGGACGAATAAATAAGTAAATACTATAATCAAAATTGGTTTTCATATTGAATAAGTTTTATTATGTTGTTTATTGGTATAACATTTATTCACAAAAATGAAAAACAAAAAGGAAATAAAAATATTATTACAAGCATCCCACTGTAGAAGAACACAGGTACAAGTAGTTTTGTGTAATAATGTGGGAGATGAATATTTATAAAAAGATTTCAAAAACATTTCTTAAGAGGAGGAGAAAATTTATAAAAAATTTATAAAAAAGTTGTTATGATGGGAGACCGGTAATATTACTTAAAGCAACATAAAATATGAATGCAACATTAGAAGGAAGCAGATAAGATAAATATCTTTTGTAAAATTCATTCAAACAAAGGAAAATTATATCATATTAGACTATGTATGGTTTAAAATAGTTAACGCTTAAAATTACACTAGATTACAGCAATATGTTTTAATATTACAATAACGCGTTGTTCCATATAAAACCAATCAAAATAATTCAAATTTTGAATTCACCTTCTCCAAATTGAAAAAAATTTCATAAGCTGGCTACGTCTTGTATGGACAAGAAAAATACCAATTTTTAGAATTTTGCCATCAGCGGTTCTTGAAATTTAGCGTCTTAAATTTTGAAAAAATCACCAACATTTCAGTAAAGTTGTCTTACACAATTGTCTATAGCTTTCGAACGGCTAAGTCATGAGAGTCATTGTGGTATCATTTAAAGGGTAATGAAATCTACCCGCTTTTATTAAAACTAGCTTTGTATACCCAGCAAAAATTTGAAAGTACTGCTTTAGAAACCACTTCTTTCATTATTTTGAAAATATCCGTTAGCGTATTTTTACTGTTTCTTTAGAAGTAATTCTGAAAAACTTCAAAAAATCGCTTCTTTCATTCCTTCCAAAGTATCAGTTAGTATATTTTTACAGCCTTTTTAGAAGTAATTCTGAACAACATTCAAACTTACGTGTTGCTTCTAAAGGGTAATTGCTCTAAAAGTGGTTAGCAAAAAGTGATTTTGCTACTGTTGATTTCCAAAAAGTTGATCGCGGGTTCGATTCCTGGCGAGACCAATCTTTTTTAATTTGAAATATTTATAATCAACTTGTTTAAATTCAATTTTTAAATTTTTCTGGGTACTATTGTGATGTAGAATTTCTTACATTTTTTTTAATAGCTCAAGAAAAAAAAGGAGTACCAAACTGGTATTTAACAGCGTCGTTGAAAAAAAAAATATAAGAATTAAAAAAACAAAAACAGCTACGATACAGCATCACGAACCGCGAAGTAAGACAAAATTATTTTTGAGCTCTGATAACGATAAATAGGAAAGTAAAGCTATGAATTGCTACACTGCATTCAAGGCCTTACTTGGGTTAGATGGCTAAGCTGACGAACTTTAGTATAGTTACGTTGGTAATGTAGGAATGGGCACAGGTTCTATTCCTACAGCCGACGCACAGTGTTTTGATCCCATATAACGATTGGTCAAAAATAGAAGGAGTGAAGAGAGAGTTTTAAAATTTGGTACACTGACATAGAACCCCCTAGTTAAGAAAAATTTTAATTTTTTGAAATATCGGGCCAAGGACACGCCCACCTCCCATAGGTCCTGAAATTTAAAAATATTATATTAGCTACATAACTGGACATAAAATTACAAAAAGTATCCATTGAGATACACATAAAACTGGAAACGTTTGTGTCAATTTTTATCAAAATCGAATCAAGGACTCTTAGTCCTGCCATATATCCTTTAATTTCAAATCTTTATAAAACCTGCAAAAATTATCCGATTGCCATGAAATTTAGCACGTGAATTGATATAAGCTCAGGCCATATTTGTGCCAAATTTGGGTAAAATTGATTCATAAAAAATGCCTCTCATAAAAAATGCGTTTTAAACGCTTAAAATGATTTTCCTAAAACAAAAAAAAAAAAATTAAATAGGATTAAAATAGGAAACCATGTGAATCCTCCATTTTAGGTATAGGATATGTTCAGCGAACTTATGTAGAACACTACGAGGAATATTTTTGTGGAACATTTTAACCTTCTATCTCTTCAATTAAAGAGACTTTTTTGGCCCCTTTTTAAAAACGGACCAAAACGACCTGTAAGTTGAAGAGTTAGAGGGTTAAAATGTTCCGCAAAAATATTGGTCATGAAATTCTACTATAAGTCTTTTAAGACATCAGTATTGAAAATTTAACTTCAGTGCCTGTAATAAGTAAAAACTTAAAACGTGTTTAAGGGTTAATTTCGTACTTATTCAGAATTGGCGCTCAAATGTCCCACAAACATGGATTTTAGGGGGAAACCATGGGAATCTTCCATTTTAGGTATAGGATGTGTTCAGCGAACTTATGTAAAGCACTACGGGGAACATTTTAACCCTCTAAGTCTTCAACTTACGGGTCGTTTTTGTCCCTTTTTAAAAAGGGGCCAACAAATTCCTTTTCATTGAAGAGTTAGAGGGTTAGAATGTTCCACAAAAATGTTCCTGGTAGTGTTTTTAGCGGTAATACTTTAGTGAATTTTCTCCCAAACTTCAAAAATAGATTTTGTTTTCTTTATCAGCTGGTAATTTAATTAAAAACGAGTAAAAAGGTTAAAGTCGGGCATGCCGACTATACAATACCCTACACCAGTCTGGTTAAAAGCCAACTAATGTTTGGATCCGAAATTCGAATGGGTCAAAACGGGGCTTGTGTCAAAATTTTCTATAATGTGAGTCAGCGCACCAAATTTCATTAAAATATCTTAATATTTGCGACCTGCAGTTTGTAACCAAGCCAATTTTGGGGGGACCCTTATATGGGTTCTTGGGCCAACATAAGTCTGTGTACCAAATTTCATCAAAACAGCTTAATATTTGCGACCTGCAGCGTATAAACAATATAATTTTGGGGGGACCCTTATATGGGCACTAGGTCTAAACATGGACCGATGTTCACCAAAATCAATACGCTTCGTCCTTGGGCCAACATAGGTCTGTGTACCAAATTTCATCAAAATATCTTAATATTTCCGACCTGCAGCGTATAAACAATATAATTTTGGTGGGACCCTTATATGGGCACTAGGTCTAAACATGGACCGGTGTTAACCAAAATCAACAGGCGTCATCCTTGGGCTAACATAGGTCGGTGTACCAAATTTCATCAAAATATCTTAATATTTACGACTTGCAGCGTATAAACAATATAATTTTGGTAGGACCCTTATATGGGCACTAGGTCTAAACATGGACCAAAATCAATAGGCGTCGTTGTTGGGCCGACATAAGTCGGTGTACCAAGTTTCATCAAAATATCTTAATATTTGCGACCTGTAGAGTGCGCACAAGAATGCATGGACAGACAGACAGACGGACGGACGGACAGACGGACATCGTTAAAATGAAATAAAAAAAAATTCTAAGCCGATCGGTATACTATAAGGTGGGTCTAGGACCAATATTTTTTGGTGTTACAAACATCAGCACAAACTTATAATACCCTGACCACATAGTGGTGTAGGGTATAAATATATGTAGCTTTGATTACGTGAATGAGATATAAAAAAGAGTCTTTAAAATTTTTATTTGATTTTTGTCTATGGGACAAAGCACTGTGCGCCATTTCGTCAGCTTATTATTGGTTTGACCCATATGCCAAAAAGTCGGTCGGCATCGAGAAAAACGATAAAGAAGGTTTATATTCATTTTTCTTAAAATCTACATTGGAAATATATTTTCTTATTTCTAACCCTTAATTTAGGCATATATTTATTTTAAACAACAGTATAAATTTATATGCAAATGCAATAAATCAAAAGTTATTAAGCTTTCGAAAAATTAATTTCTTCGTTCTGTGCTGCATATCAAATTTTGTTTTTCAACTTGACTGTCGTTGCCGTATATCCATATATGTATGTACGCCTAAAAGTAGTTCTCTTTTTAATTTTAATCTACCAGAGCTGTAAATTCTCTATAATTTGGAGTACTCGATACTACTCAATATTTTTTCATACAAACTTTTTCTGAAAGAGTCATTAGGCACAGTTATATTGTTGTATGTTATTGCTATGACAAAAATTATTTGGGAAAATGCAACAATAAAACTAAAAGTATGCGGTATTGAATACTTAGTACCCAAATACTCAATATTTTTACAAATCTTTAATCCACGTTAGTTGTTATAGTAATGCAGCAAAACAATAATGAAGTAATATTCTTTTATTTTTGTATACAGCCAAACAATGCTTATTTATTGTTAAAATTGCGGATATACATCAAAGTCGATGCTGGATATCTCAGATAGAAAACAGGATATCGAAAAACGGATTCGGAACCAGAAAGGGGTTATTTACAGTATATATGATCCATTCCTAACCCAATTTTTTCAAATTTGGTCAGTGGATCAAACCAATAATAAGCTGACGATTTGTCTTATAAAGCTATACAAATCATGTGAATTCGTAGCAATGTAAATAAGTTAATATTTCATGGAATGTGTTAAACATCCTGTTGATTGATTCGCCTGGTAAAAAAAGACACAAGCCTGGTTTGTAGGCAGGCAAAGTAAAACATTGTTAAAAATTGTATCGATAAGGAATGGAACAAGAAACGAGCAGAATTGCAATTGGAAAACTAAACACGGGATATTGAATAGAATGGGGAACTATTGGAATGGAGCACTAAACAAGGGGACGGAAATAGTTGGAATGGGTTATGGGTAGAGAAATTTAACGATTTATATTTTTCAGATTTAACTGCTTTTAATAATTTTTGGCCTTCATATTTATTGGAAAGCTGTATTTGATGGAATTTGAAAAGGAATAAAAAAGTTTTTTGCTTTCCAGTATAAAGCGCTAACAAAAGTATTAATCGCAAATAAATTTTCACAGCATTTGAAAATCTCTTTTTAGAATATTTCCTGTGAAATATAGTACTACTATAGTAAAATTCTGAAAATTCGCGTAGTTTTTTTTTTTTTGTTTTTTTGTTTGACAAAAGCAGTGCATAATTCGATTCTTTTTCGTATGTGTGTAAGTGCATTCTTTATGGACTATTTTTTTATTTATTATTTATTTTTCTTTTTTTATAAATCTTCCAACAACATGGCTATATTTATAGTAGAATATACTGTAAGCATCACAAGAAACTGTACACCGTAGAAAAATAGAAAAATATATTAATTCTTTTTAGATTTTATAATCAAAACAATAATAAAAATCGTACAATAACAAAAAATGAACAACAGAAACAAAAAAATCTTTATAACTATAGTGCCAAAATTTGTTTTACCATTGAAATTGTTTTTACCACTAAAATTCTTTATTATTATTGATGCACAATGTTGTACAGTTTCTTTTGACGTTCACAGTATTTTTTAATACTTTGAGTACCATACCACAATATGGTTGAAGTATATAAAGTGTCTTCTAGCTTTAGTTACATGAGGTATTATATCCGCTTCGTATTACTTATAAAATATTTAATGGAAAAAATGGAGTAAAGTGTAATGTTCACTCATAGAAAAAAATCTGTAAAAATAGCAGAAAAAGCTACTTAAAATTAGTTATAAATGAACTTGCACAAAAAACTGCTAAAATTAGCAGAATTTTTTGCAAAATACTAGTAAAATAAGAGCAGCAGAAATAAAACTATTTAATTTACAAAATTTTAGTTATATTTGAGTTAAATTTTAGTTAATTTTAAAGGACAAATTATAATGTAAAATGTGCAGAATATTTTGCTAAATATTCATAGGCTAAAAATAGCAAAAACAAACTGCTATAGCTACAACATTTTTGTTATTTTTAAGTTAAATTTAGTTGAATGCAAATAGCAGTCTATCCTGCTAAACTCAGCAGTAATATTTGCTAAAAAAACAATTGTAAACTATTAATTTCAGAAGGCTCGATTTTTATTTGCATTAAAAAAGAATCGAAAAAAAAACTTTGAGAATAATAAATTATTTTGTGATTTTTAATTCTACTAATTATTTAACAAAAATTTTTTTTTTGCTTTTTTGTGATTTTTGCAAAAATTCTGTATATTTAATAGTTTTATTTTTGTTGTTCCTAATTTACTAATACATAGCAAAAATAACATGCTAATTTCAGCAGTTTTTTCTGCAATGTCATTTTAACTAATTTTTAGTAGCTTTTTAAGAATTTTTTTACAGACTTTTTCTACTAGTGTTGCTGTTGTTGTTTATCGTTGTAGATTTATTATATTGAATGTTGGTTGCATTGTTTGTTTTCCCTCAACTTTTGCAAACTCAAACACACTCACTAACGCACACATACATACGTATTGCTTTTTTATATTGTATTGTTTATAAAAAGACGTGAACGAACACACATACATATTCATAGGGAAGTATAGGGTAATGTGGAAAATCAAGCTACGAGTGTTTCCAGAAACTTTCCCCCGAAAACTCAATTAATCCATGAACTGGGACCCTCAAAGGCAATTCAAAAATATTTTTGATACGTTTTTAGGATCAAAAGAATTTCCCACTTCAGACTACATAACCCTACACATTTTGTGAATGTTAGTAAATGTTGTACATAAGTCGAGTGTATAGATATTAGAGTGGGTCGATTTGTATTGGCAAAACTTTTTTGATATTGTGCCATCGATTTTTCAATAGCTTTTGGCATGAGGAAAAAAAAGCTCCTCTATGACATATCAAAAAAATCATTTTCGAGGCGGCAAAATTTCAATTTTTTATAATTTTCTAATAAATGCTAGATTAGCGCCATCTTGCGGTGTCTTCTTGAAACAATTAATGAAGTTGTAATCAATATAACATTACAAGGTATTACTTATGAAAATCGGATAAAAAATGTGTCAACTAGAGGTAAAAGTATATAAGTAAAATTATTTTTTGCTTCTTTTCATCACCATCATCATTTCATCATCATTATGATCATTTCATCATCAAGCTGAAAATAATTTTACTTATATACTTTTACCTCTAGTTGCATTGTTGCCATAAAGATGATTTTCTCGTCAGATCTAGCGATTTTATTTCACCCCTAGCGTGAAGAATTGTCATGTAGCTATTAGCCAAAAATCTAGCGATTTTTTATCAGCCGTTTTATAATTTTAAAAACTCGGTTTTATGTTGAAAAATATTACAAAATCCGCATATTGATATTCCGTTATTATAAGACACAACTTTTAAAACGATTTTAGTAAAAAAACTTTCTAAAAAATACACAATTCGATAAAATATGTGTATGAAGTTTTACACCGTACAACGCCCTCTATTGAGTATTTTCAATACTAATATTAATTCAATGAAAATCGGAATTTATCATTATTTAAAACTTCTTATGAATATATTAAATAAATTTTGGAGTAAAAAAATTCCTTTAAGTAAAATTTTTCAATAATCTAGTGATAAAATCGCTAAATTTTGCTATAAATATAGTGATTTTCTAGCGATTTTTTGGTCTGATCTAGCCATTTATTTTGAAAATTTGTTGGCAACACTGTCTAGTTGCCACATTTTTTATCCGATTTTCATAAGTAATACCTTTCTGGAAAGGTTGTAATGTTATATTGTTTACAACTTCATTAGTCGTTTCAAAAAGCAACCACAAGATGGCGCTAATCTAGCATTTATTAGAAAATTATAAAAAATTGAAATTTTGCCGCCTCGAAAATGAGTTTTTTGATATGTCGTAGTGGAACTTTTTTTCCCTCATGCCAAAAGCTATCGAAAAATCGATGGCACAATATCGATTGATAAATCGACCCACCCTAATGGATATATTTTGATACTTTTTGCTTCTATAACATAAAATACATAAAATTCATGCTTTTCCACATCGTTAGCATTGTAACACACACCGACATAACGAGTAAAAATGTTAAAGTCGGGAATGCCGACTATATGATACCCTACTTTTGGTTTGTTTGGAAGTCGACCAATATTTCGAGTCGAAATTTAAATGGGATGAAATCGACTTGTGTCAAAATTTTTCTATGAAATGCTAAAATATTTAAAAAAGAAACCAATACGAAATATTAATTCTGCCTAACTGAATGTTTTTTCTTTTAGTTTGACTCTAGATCATAAATTAATATCATATTCTGTTTAAATTATTTTTGAAATTAAAGAAAGATGATACAATTTTCATAAGTAAATTACAAAGAATAAAAAATTTGAAAGAATTCGATAAGGCCAGCAAGACAGAATACGTTTTATTGGCTTTCGCTACAAAGCCATCATCAGTGTCATTTGCCTTGACGGGATAAACTTTGAGAATCGTCTACTTATGTGAAAGTTGAAAGCAAATCGAATATGTTAACAACTCAACTTAGACTAACATCAACAAAATCTAACAATGCTATTTTTATCCTTTGTTATTATTACTCTTTTTTTTTGCTTTGAACCTTAATTCTTAAGGTATCTCAGCTGGTTCTATTCAACTCTGTGTATGTAACCACATATTTTTGAATTACAACTAACCGTTAAATTTATATGTATGTTATTTAAATTATATTTTGCACCGCGTCATATGTTTTTAAGATGAATGCGGGGTATGTATAGTTGATCTTTTATTTGGTAAATTAATGTTTTTTTTATTTTAGTTTGACTCTAGATCATAACGTTAGCTGTTTCAAGAGGAAATCCGAAAAACAGTACACTCACCATATTTTATCCTTAAAAACAACCTAAAATACATATCAAATTAATTGAAAACACAATTACAAAAAGGACCAATGATTTTTCATTATATTCAAACCATTTTGCTATTTATTTTTAAACATTGTTTAAACAATCCATAAAAGAAATAAAAATAATTGAAAAGTCTATTAAAACAATCATCAGTTTTTAACTGACAAAACGTAAACAAAAACTATTTTGTGTTTTGTTTTTTCATATTTGAGTTTTTTTTTTGTATTTTCAAAACACTACACGATACACAACACTATTTATTGGCTGTTTGTGTGTATGAGTAGAGAATTTCTTGTAATTTGAATTGAAATAATTTTGTATATAAACAAACTATTTTTACAAAAAAGAAAACCGAAAATATTTGAATTTTTTGTTTTAAAACAGAAAACAACGAAATTATTTAAATTATTTTTTCTAAAAATAGAAAACTAAAAATAGAATTTTTTTATTTTTATTTTTATCGGGACATACATTAATTGCATTAAAGGAATTAAATATGCTAAAATCCCAAACGTATTTTACAAATTGTGAAAATTAATCTGTTGGAGGCATGTCCCTATCCGGATTTCATTCTTGCCTAAGGAAGTCGTCAGGGGACGATGTTTTTAGAACTTCTGGAAATATTAGTTAAGTTAAATTACAAACTCAATGAGAATTTCTTGTTCTCGTCTAGGAGCGTTTTTAAACATTCAAAATATCAAAGGAAAAACAAAAACAACAACAAAGAATTTACCACAATTTGTTTTGTCATCTTCCAATATACTACTCTGTTGTTTTGACAGATCTAGCAATGTAGTTATATCCATTCATGTATAAACGCCAATAGAAAACAATGTTTTCTAAAGTGTCAGTAACATTCAAATTTGCACAAGCACAATAGAATATTTGACTGAAAATAAAATAACTCCTACAGACGATACATATTTTTTTCTGGTTTGTTTTTTATTGATTGATAAAAAAAGTTAAACAATA
Source organism: Leucophora obtusa (assembly GCA_949987735.1). NCBI lineage: Eukaryota > Metazoa > Arthropoda > Insecta > Diptera > Anthomyiidae > Leucophora > Leucophora obtusa. The sequence continues at coordinate 212,659,384 of OX465297.1, forward strand.
TGTTTCAATGTATTTTAATTGATTCTTCAATTGAAGACAAACTTTACCTATTACTTTTTAAATAAACAACAATCGGTTATGGAAAATATATTGTGAGTGTACTAATGCGCGCTAGGTTAAAATATGGACCGATTATATGCAAAATAAATAGGCTTTGTTTTTGAGCGCATGTGACTCAGCTTACCAAATTTTATTAATGTCTGCAGAAAATATTGGTAAATATTAGTAGAATAAAACGAGTAAAAAGGTTAAAGTCGGGCATGCCGACTATACAATACCCTACACCAGTCTGGTGTATTGTTTGGATCCGAAATTCGAATGGGTTAAAATGGGGCTTGTGTCAAAATTTTCTATAATGTGAGTCAGCGCACCAAATTTCATTAAAATATCTTAATATTTGCGACCTGCAGTTTGTAACCAAGCTAATTTTGGGGGGACCCTTATATGGGCACTAGTTCTAAACATGGACTGATGTTCACCAAAATCAATAGGCTTCGTCCTTGGGCCAACATAGGTCTATGTACCAAATTTCATAATTTGTACCTTAATATTTGCGACCTGCAGGGTATAAACAGTATAATTTTGGTAGGACCCTTATATGGGCACTAGGTCTAAACATGGACCGATGTTCACCAAAATCAATAGGCTACGTTATTGGGCCAATATAGGTCTGTGTACCAAATTTCACCAAAATATCTTAATATTTACGACCTGCAGCGTATAAACAGTATAATTTTGGTAGGACCCTTATATGGGCACTAGGTCTAAACATAAACCGATGTTCACCAAAATCAATAGGCTGCGTTATTGGGCTAATATAGGTCTGTGTACCAAATTTCATCAAAATATCTTAATATTTACGACCTGCAGCGTATAAACAGTATAATTTTGGTAGGTCCCTTATATGGGCACTAGGTCTAAACATGGACCGATGTTCACCAAAATCAATAGGGTGCGTTATTGGGCTAATATAGGTCCGTGTACTAAATTTCATCAAAATATCTTAATATTTACGACCTGCAGCGTAAAAACAGTATAATTTTGGTAGGACCCTTATATGGGCACTAGGTCTAAACATGGACCGATGTTCACCAAAATCAAACTTGTTCGTCCTTGGGCCAACATAGGTCTGCGTATCAAATTTCATTAAAATATCTTAATATTTGCGACCTGTAGAGTGCGCACAAGATTGCATGGACAGACAGACAGACGGACGGACGGACAGACGGACATCGTTAAATCGAAATAAAAAAAAATTCTGAACCGATCGGTATACTATAAGGTGGGTCTACGACCAATATTTTTTGGTGTTACAAACATCAGCACAAACTTATAATACCCTGACCACATAGTGGTGTAGGGTATATATAGCAAAAACAAACTGTTATATCTGAAAAATGTTTGCTACTTTTACGTTATATTTAGTTGAATGCAAATAGCAATCTAACACATCGGCGGAAAAATCCGTAGGATGATACATAGTTGGCGCCACTAATGAAAAATTCATTTAATTTTTTGGAACTACCAACCTTCAGATGATACCTGTCAAAATTTAATGATAATTCGTTCATTAGTGAATAAATTATAGCTGTTTTAGTGACGCTACTTTTGCGATTTTGATAACAGTAGATACAAGGCAATTTCGTGTGTTGATTTATCATTTCTTTTTAATGGAAAAAATCACCGTTCAAGCCAAAGCTTGGCTTGATACGTTTTAATCGGACTCTGCTCCATCGAGACAAATGGTTTAAAAGTAGTTTACTGACTTTAAACGTGGTCGTACAAACACCGATGACGCCGAACCCTCTGGTCGCCGAAAAGAGGTGGTGATACCGGTTCCAAATAATTAATTCTTTAGAATTTTTTTTAGTTTTAAAGTATGAATTCTTAAATCGAATTTCATATTTAAAAATATTAAAAAACATGCAAAATATGCAAAAATATACATTTATAACAAAATATGCAACAACAAATCGATGCCATTTTTTTGCAAATTCTTTGATTCGGAAAAGTATTTGGTCAAAATCATTTTTGGGCCACTGACTACAAACATGCATTTGCATGAAAGTCCTTTCCCTGATTATTACCAATAGCTGTGTTTTTGAACTAACTATGTATATCCGTTAACTTATAAAAAAAACTCAAAGTGCATAAAAAGGCATTTAAGACGAAAACCAACATATTACTTTTCGTATGCACGTTAACTTTCAACGCGAATAATTATCAACGTTGAAAACTCAACGTTTATATATTTATATTATAACGGAACTATTACAAACACAACCTTTTTAAAGAAATTTATACTACAATCGCTTTAACGTAGATTTGCTTTAAATACTTAACGTTGATAGGCATGAGAGAAAATACAGCTATTATATCGAAAATTCTTTAAGAATTTCAAATATAGAATTGTTTTCTTATTTATTAATATGCATAATAAATCACTAAAAATTAAATTTGAATTACAAAAAAAAAAATCGGCATTTTCGGCTAAAAATCGGCAAATCGGCATTTTGCATATTTTTCAATAAAAAATCGGAAGTTTTAAAGTGAAACATTCAAATTACAACAACATTTATTTTTATTGAATCTGTAGGTAAAATTTAACATTTATTTGTAACTAAATAATCATTTGTTTTTATTAATTTGTCAGTTGTTTAAATAATATTTAAAAATAAATAACAAAAACCATTTGATTTTAATGAAAAATATGTTGACTGATTTTCAAGTGAAATCTCATTTATTTTAAAAGGTATTTTCTGTTATTTCAACTTAAATACAATCTATTTTAAGTGTATAATCAACATTCTCTATATTTACCACTTATATTTTTGCTGTTACTCTCTTACTAATATTTAGCAAAAATAATTTGCTTATTTCAGCCGTTTTTTCTGCAACATAATTTTTAACTAATTTTTTGTAATTTTAAGTAAAGTTTTTATAGACTTTTTTCTATTTTAGTGTATACTTAAGGTTGGGTCCTAGGTGTCCAATAGTTGTTGATGTTACAAAGCTCAGCACAAACTCATTGTAACTTGCGCACGTTGTGGTGTGTAGGGTATAAAAGCTACGTTGTAATTGTATATGTATGTTTGTCTGTGTATGTGTGTGTGTGTGCGTTTTTGTGTATGTGTGAACCATATTTGCATTATCATGACACTTGTACATTGAAGGTACATTGTATGCATATTTTTCCGCCTGACAAATTCTACACAACAATGTGATAATGTTGTTGTGTTTTTCTTTTTACTTATGCTTCGTCTTCTTCCACCACACTTTTTTAACTTTGCATATTCTCCTTCTTGGTTATATTGGGAGTTTAGAAATGTTTTACTTGTGTTTGTGTAAGTTTTCTTTGTCCACACCTGGTACGAAAGTTGAAACATAGTTGTAATATTTTTTATGCTTCATATAATGTAACAGGCCTTTGCATGTCTTTATATTTGTTAAAATAAAACACAAAAACAACTAACCCAAAGGAAAGTTTCCATGTGGTAAGAGCTTGCATTTTAATGAAACCTCAGGCTAGTGGCAAAGGCAAAATATCTAAATAGGCTAATGTTCGTCAAGTTTAAAAACTTTTTCCAAATACGAATTATAAGACTCCGGAATTTATTTAAACTTTTATGATGTAGCAGGCTGGTAGACATTTTTAATCAAGGGTCTTTGGGATGATCTTTTGGAAAGCTTATATGTGTTTTTATGTTTTGAAGATGTATACCACAATTAGAGTTGCAAATTGTCATTACTTTTGGGTACTAAAAAAAAACAATTCTTGTTTAATAAATGCCCGTAATTTGAAGCAATAGATACCTATCAGTACTTAGATACCTAACGTGTAAGCGAACAAAAACTAGTAGGTATCTAAGCACTGGTTGAAATTACGAACATAAGTACTCAATACTACCCAATACTCTGCTTATTTTTTTTTATAAACGAGTTGTTTTTAAACAGAGTTGTGTTTTCATGTCAAAATTGATGAATACATTAGCAAAGATACTACATTGCAAGTAGTGCTGGTAAAAATAATATGAGTAGTGGGTATCGAGTATTTGTCTTTTTTTTTTTTGAGTACTCGATACTTAAAAGTGATACTCTATATTTTCAGAGTTGTATTTTGCTCGGAAAAAATATATAAAAATGTGATTTCGCTAAAATATTAACCTAAAAAAATGTGACTCCGATTAAATATTTATCACAAAACTACAACTCTGCAAAAATAAAAATCAGAAGTAAAATATTTAGAAGTTATGTTAAAAAACTATGTAAAACATAATGAATAGTTAGTAAAACAGTTAAAAAATATGTTTATAAATTTAAATATTGAATCAACGTAAATATTTTCAAAGAATTTCACTACAAAATTTTAATAAATTTCAAATTTAAAAACCGTTAAAAGAGCAGTCATGCATTTCCGAACAGGCCCAATATTTTCAAAATAAAAAAAAGCTAAAAATATCAATTTTAAATAATTAAAATTGAAGGACATTTATAATTTAAAAAATATATAACAAATTAATTAAATATTAGTAGAAACAGCTTTCCAACACACTTATTGTGGTTTCTTTAAGGTCGCTATATTTCCGGTTATTGTTTGATCCGAAATTTTGTCCATTTTTAGTTTTTCGCTAGTAAAAACGTTAAAGGTGAAAATTTCGAAAAACGCCGAAATATGTGTCTACTTATTTTTGATACACTATTACACTAATAGAAAAATTCTGTAAAATATTTAGTTAAAACTACTAAAAATTTATTAAAAATGAATGAGAAAAAACTGCTAAAATTAGGAGATTATTTTTCCTATATATTAGTAATATAGGAACAGCAAAAATAAAACTGTTAAGTCTACAGAATTTTAATGATATTTGAGCTAAATATTTGTTAACAGAAAATAACAAATAAACTTGCTAAAATCAGCAAAAAATTGTGGTAAACAATTGGTAGCCTAAAAAATAACAAAAAAAAGAAGATAAACAAAAAATCTAAAGTAGAATGTTTGTATGTCTGTTTGATCACTTCTGAGAGTAAATTATCAATAAAATATGAACAATAATACAATTTAATGGAAAATGACTGATGAAGCCTGTCCATAAAAAAGGCAGAAACTAGATCTAGTCTGATTTGCAAATTAATAATGTGTCTATAACTTTGAAACCTCAAACCTACTTAATTAAAATTAATAAATTACAATATTAATTGCATTTGGTCTATATGCGCGTTTGAAAAGACACCACTTTATTAAAAAAAAATTTAATTTTCGAATTTTTTTTATTTTATTTTTTTAAATGCAATTAATAATCGAGCTTTTTGAAAGCAGCACTTTACAATTTTTTACAGATTTATTTCTCATAGAAACATAAAAAATGGTTAGCAACTCCTTAACTCAGCTTAATAAAAATGACCAGAGTTTATTTTAAAATAGCTTTTTTCGAATTCCCCAAAAGATAACTATAGAAAGTCAATTGTGGATCTTCCAGAAAGTCATAATTTTAGAGTCTGATAGGAGTCTTTTCACTTCGTTGAAAGAGTGTTAACTTAAAATTTCTACACTGAGAAAATAATCTGCATGATACTAATGAATTTCTGCATAAAAGCAATCAAGTTTCACTGCAACTCATCCATTGAAACTTTTCATTTAATTAATGAAATTTTTCATAAAATATTGTGAAAAATTTCATTTTATTTATTAACAGTTTCATACATTCAATGAAAAAGTTTCAGTAAAACTACATTCATAAAATATATGAAGATTTTTCATTCAATTTAAGAATAATTTCATTTACTTTGTGAAAAAGACTTCATTAGATTACTGAAAATTTTTATTAAAATTCGTGCAAGAAAATTTCCTCTGTGTATCTTGCAGATTGCAACCAAAAGGAAGCCTTTCTCCTTCGTTAGTTAGCTGCTTGTCTTTTCGGCTCATCTTTCCCAAAATACATACACAAACAGATAGTTACAGTTACAACAAAAAAAAAAAGGTTTATTAAAAATGTATAAACTACAAAGTACACAAGTAACAACAATGTAGTTAGTGTGTTAAAGTAACATGCAAAAAAATTGTGTATATTTGGTTTGTTGCATTTTGCATGTTGCAACATCCAATATTACAACAATTTTTACTAGAAAATCTCCTGAGGTACAGCAATATGCTTATTAATGCTAATAATAATGTTAATGCAGTTGTTATTTATTTAAAAAAATAAAAATAAAGAAGAACAACAAACTCAATTCTGAAGGCTACACAAGGACTACAAGATGCAAAAATCACTTAAGTCGGTTAGAATAGTACGTATTCAAAAGAACTTGTGAATTATTATGTATTCAAAATAAGAAGCTATAAAAAGTAGACGATTTAAGATGATTTAAGCATTAGATGTTTGTTGGTTTTAGGTATAAGTATATAAGGCAATAATTTTGTTACACTTTATAGAAAAGTGAATAAAAAAGCATTTAATAACACTGTGAAATACCTACTGAAAATTCATTCGTCAAGTGACCTAGTGTAGGTTGTAATTCTTGCTGAGTGTATTACAAAATCGGTTTGGGAAGTTGCCACCCTTAAATTTTCGGGATAACGGTAAAAGAATATTTTTGTGACTGCCGCATTTAATTATTTGCAACTCAGTCATTTTTTAACCGATTTTGAATTTTTAAACGGTGTTTATAAGAAATTGCTCTTTTTATATAAGTAGACATTTTTTTAAATAATAATTAAAATAAATGAATGTTTTTTAGTTTGATTTTAGATCATAAATTAATATCACTTGCTGTTTAAATTATTTTTCAAATTAAAGAGAGATCATACAATTTTCACAAGTAAATTACAAAGAACAAACAATTTTTTGAAAGAATTCGATAAGGCCAGCAAGAGAGGATACGTATTTCCGGCTTCCGCTACAAAGTAATCATCAGTGTCATTTGCCTAGATGGGTTAAATATTGATAATCGTCTACTTATGTCAAAGTTGAAAGCAAACGAATATGTTAACAACTCAACTTAGACTAACATCAACGAAATCTGACAATGCTATTTTAATCCTTTGTTACCCATCAAGGCAAATGACACTGATGATGGCTCTGTAGCGAAAGCCGAAAATACGTATTCTCTCTTGCTGGCCTTATCGAATTCTTTCAAAAAATTGTTTATTCTTTGTAATTTACTTGTGAAAGTTGTATCATCTTTCTTTAATTTGAAAAAAATAATTTAAATAGAAAGTGATATTAATTTATGATCTAAAATCCAACTAAAAAACATTAATTTACCAAATAAAAGATCAACTATACATACCCCTCAATAATTAAATTTTCAGTTTGTTTAAAAAATTTTTACAACTTATACAAGGTTTTTTTTAAATCTTTTTTAAGAGAAAAATATCTATTCCTAAAATTGGTGTTTTCCTGAGTAAAATCAGCCTTCATTTGTTAAAATTAGTTGAAAATTGACAAAGTTATTAAATAGTTCCAGAAAAATGTACCTCGTAGCATTTTACATAAGTTCGTTGAACACATCCTATACCTAAAATGGTAATAAATCTGTAACTCAGATTCAGTTTTTGGCCTTTCTGTCATGGAATGGACGAAATATTTAAAAAAAAGCTTATTTCGCTTTTAATCTACGCTAAATATCCTATTATATTATGAAGAGTATATGTATTTACAGATTTCCAAAATTAAATAAGAGGACATTCAAAGTTTAGTGTTGACACAAATTTTGAAGTTTACCACTTAAAACACCAGTAACGGTCATGAGAGGGTTAAAAGTTCGTATAAAGAAAATGTTTGTCTTTTCATTACGTAAACAATAGTGATGAAACTTAATCACCAGAAGCTTCTAGTTTGAAAGTTGTAGATGAATAAATCCATGAACATTTTTTAGGGTAGTTTTGAGAACATAAATGTAAACGGCCTGGCCGGTATACACCGCAGAAACCTAATTTTTGCACAGATCTTATTTTTTACTCTCAACCTCTCCAAAAATGTGAGGGGAGCTGGAAAAATAACACTTTTGCATATATGGGTGCTCTATTGTACAGCTACCGACATGAGTATATTGAAATATCATACTTGGGAATTTTTCATTTCATGTACACTAGACCGTACCTCAAAAAAAAGTTCGCCGTACACCCTCAAATATGATGTATTTTTGGAAGGCGATTTCAAAAAACAAATTTTTTTTTTGCCGACCGTAGGGGTCGCCTTTTTTAATTTTTTGTTATAGCTTTGGCATTTAAAATCGGATTTTAAAGTGTGATATATCGATTTTTTTGCCTCGAGGAGACCAGAGTTTTGCTATATAGTAAAAATCCAATTAAAAAAAATTGAAAAAGGCGACCCCTAAGTTCGGCAACCAATATATAAAAAAAATTTCTGCTGGGTTTAGCGAAAAACTTCCTTAGCAAAAGTTTAATGATTTTTTGCGATCTTTAATTTTCTGACATTAAGGTGGTACATTTGGGTGCTAGAGATCTGGTGGGTAACTACTAGAACGGGATACTTCAAGGTCAAAATGTCCTTAGAGCAAAACACTGGTCTCCTCGAGAGAAAAACATCGATGTACCATACTTTAAGCTCCGACTGTAAATACCAAAGATATAACGAAAAATGTAAAATGGCGACCCCTACGTTCGGCAAAAAAAAAAAATAAAAAATTTTTTTTTGAAACCTCCTTGCAAAAATACTTCATATTGGAGGGCGTACGGCGCACTTTTGTTTTTGCCTGTTAGGTGGCACGCTCTAATGTACACCCAATGGTAATGAAATGTACATATATATAATTGAAGAAAAAAGCATTGTTTACAAAAGAAATTGTTTTATAAAAAAGGAAATTAAGAGAAGAATGTAAAATTTTAGAGCTACATATTAACATTAAAAATATTCACTATTTTATCAAGTTGTATGAAGTATACTGCTGTTCACTCTTCTTTAACACTGGTCCGTCTAGATGGATCAGCCTCTAGTAATGTAAACTTGACGAAATAGCGAATATAAGATAAGAAATACGCGAATTTAAAATTTTTTTTCTTAAGTTGTTTTTTTGGCATTGATCAATTGTAATGCCAAAAAATTTCATTGGCATTGGTCAATTGTAATGCCAATGAAATCATCAATTAATTGGTCAATTCAATTAGCTAGTCCCAAGTATGTGAAATATAAGGTAAATTTATGTAGATTACAAATTTTTAAAGAAATAGTATGATTTTGTTTCCAAATTTCAAAACATTTTTAGAAACTGCTAACAAAAATAAAATATCAAACGAATAATTTAAAATCGATCGCAATACTATAAGGTCGGTTCAGGTCCAGTATTTTTGGTAGTTGCAAACATCAGCAAAAACTTATTACACCATCTTCTTGTAGTGGCGTACGGTAAAAAAGTATTTTTAACCCCTAGAAAACACAGATATTTTATTTAAGAAAAATTCTCTTGGCTTCGCTTTGATCTAAATTGGAATTAGTGCCAGTAGATTAAGTGGACAAAGACAAAGAAATGGAAATCAAGGAAATTTCAACAACATATTTTAAAATGTCTGGGTATGAGTATGCGGTAGGGTTTCTAATCGGTAAACATATTTTAGCATTTCCCGGTAAATTTTCAGCGGGAAAATCCTGGGAAGAGAAAATCCTGGGAGACTCCTTACCATTATTATTACAATTTGATTTATTTTGACTTATTTTTAAGAACAAATTTTAGATGGGCAAACTTCTAGTTAACCCTCTCTCAATGCTTTTTCTTCTGATTACGATAATATTTGAACTGTATATTTGGAATAAATAATAAAATTTTAGTAAATGGTTGTTTTTTCAAACGCGTCGTATAACCAAATACAATTGATATTGTCATTAATATGTATTTTTATTAATTCTAATTTAGTAGGTTTGAGGTTAAGAAGAAGAATAATTCTTTCTCAAAAGTTATAAACACATTAAATTTGCAAATCAGACTAGATCTAGTTTCTGCCTTTTTATGGACAGGCTTCATCAGCGATCTTCCATTAAATTGTATTATTGTTTATATTTTTATTGTCAGATTGTCTCTATATGAATAATTTCAGAAGTGATCAAACAGACATATACAAACATTCTACTTCAGATTTTCTCTGTTTATCTTCTTATTTCCTCCGTGTCACCTTTTCACAAATATTGCCACATTGACGTATGGTTTGTACGTACAAGTGCAGGCAAATTTTAATTTATCGCTTTATTTAATCGATATAGCACAACAAAGGTTGAAGAGGTATCTAGAAACCCAGTAGTCAAATAATTTCGGTTTTTGGCATAAATAACACTATAAGTAAAATAAAATAACGTACCGAAAATTGCTGATAATTGTTGTTATTTCAGAAGTTATGGCGATTTTCGCTTTTAGAAAATTACGAAATTTGGCGAATTTGGTACCAAATCTGATCTGTGTTTAATTTCAAAAAAATTTGCTGTCTAGTTTATGAGTTAGAGAGACGTATGCTGCGGTTATCCTGTAAGTCCTTGAGAAAATTTTTTAACTGATTTTACAATAAGAGACTCTAAACTAGCTTTATTATTATCGATAATGTACGCCAGATTGTAAATGAATTTTTTAGTGATTTTTCAAAGATTTTTTTCTTTTTTAAAAAGTTAACTCTTTCAAATTTACTAAATTTCCACTTTACATGCTTCTCGCGTGAAAACCGTTTCTTATACAAAAAAGTTTGAAGGCAAAAAAGTAAGTAATTAAGTTTTCTATGGATATAATACAAGTTGTTTAATAAAATATTGTTATTTAGCCAAAAACTATTTAAAATGTGAAGACCGCCTTTTGGCGGCCTTGGGCATTAGAGGGTTATTCTGTTAAAATAGGAGACATTTGAAAATATTATTCAAAATTAATGTAGGGTATGTATAGTTGATTTTTTATTTGGTAAATTAATTTTTTTCGTTCGAATTTAGATCATAATATATATTAATGTCTCTATCTGTTTTAATTATTTTTCAAATTAAAGAAATATGATACAATTTTAACAAGTAAATTGCAAAGAATATAAAATTTTAAAGAATTCGATAAGGCCAGCAGGACAGAATACAGTAGACCATTATCAATTATTAACCCATCAAGGCAAACGACATTGACGACGGCTTTTTAGCGAAAGACGAAAATATGTTCAATTCAGTATTGTTTTCAGTAATATTTTCACTGGTGCATAAAATGCAATTTTTCAGCTTTTTTTAAAATATATTTTTAAAAATTTAAAAATTAAAAAAAAATATTGAATTTAAACAAATTTATTATAACTACCCGGCTAAAAAACTACATATATGGATTCATACAGGTTTAATGTAGGTTCGTGCATGCTCATAAACATGAATGCTTTTTCATACATGGATACATAAATCTTCATACATGCATCCACATATGTCCACACATGTGCATTAACGAAAATTGAGGTAATATTTATATGTATGTACATTAGGGTGTCCCTTATAAAGTGTTTGGTCGATTTTCGACACGCATACCCCCCAATTTTTAAACAAATGGTCTCAAATTAACAAAATCGATTTTTTTTTTTTGGAAAACGTTAACCCGTGCCGAAAGTTGGACGAAAATGGCCCATTTTGGAAAAAAGTGTATTATTATTAAAAATTCCCAAAATTCGAAATTTAGAAAAAAATTATTTTTTATTTTATTTATTCATTTAGTATAGTCAAAATAATTCAAACATGGAATTTTGACTTCATCGGATATTATTAACCCACTTTAGCCTCGAATCCAAAATGACCCACGAATTTGATAAAAAGGCAAAAACGTGTTTTTTTTAAATTAATTTTAAAGATTTTTTAAAATGCCTAATTTGGAGATGTCGATTGCTATTTGTACCACATAATAGTTGATATTAAAGAAAAAAAATAAATTGGAAAAATGATAATTCGGATTTATGTTTGGAGCGACTGCTTTCCAGGACATTTTACAAAAATTACTCATTTTTATAAAATTAAACAAAATTTGAATGTTTTCATCAAATTTTACACAGTTTTCGGAACAACAACACTTAAATTTGGTTAGACTATAATTATCTTAACTTTTGTTTAAAAAATGTTTAACCCTTAGTGGCCTGGGGTCAGAAAAACCCATGAAACTTAATATTAATTATGACTACGGCATTGTAAAGCAATTAAATTGATAGAAAAAAGTATCAACTGGATAAAAATAATTATTTTATGTAACGTGATCCAGATGGGGTTAATTTTTATACTTTTAGCCAAAAGCGCCCCACTAGGAAATTTACAGAATAACATCTTTCATAATTTTCGGAAAAAATATCACTTCAAATGGAACAAAAAAATATTTTTGGCATTTGATAAAAATTATTATTTTGTGTAACTTGATCTATATAGGGTTAATGTTTTCACTTTTCGGAAAAAAGCCCACTTGGAAATTTTCAGAATAACGTCTTTCCAAATAGAAAGCAATAAATGCATAATAAGCAAAATCTTTTAATTAGAATCTTACGATTACAAAACTAAAATTTCTATTAACATACGGGCATTTTTGACCCCACCTTTTAACCATTAAAAATAAGATTGGGGCTATAGAGAATTGCGCTTATTCGTTTGTTTTGTACCCTTTTTGAAAAGTGAGAACATTAACAATAATTTTTATCAAGTGGAACATTTTTTTTTTATTCATTCAAAGTGATATTTTTCCGAAAATTATTAAAGGTGTTATTCTGTAAATTTCCTAGTGGGTCGTTTTTGGCCAAAAGTATAAGAATTAACGCCATATAGATCACGTTACATAAAATAATTATTTTTATCCAGTTGAGATATTTTTTTTATCAAATTAATGGCTTTACAATCTCATAGTCATAATTAATATTAAGTTTCATGGGTCTTTTCTGACCCAAGGCCACTAAGGGTTAAACATTTTTTAAACAAATGTAAAGATAATTATAGTCTAACCAAATTTAAGTGTTGTTGTTCCGAAAACTGTGTAAAATTTGATGAAAACATTCAAATTTTGTTTAATTTTTAATCAAATGAGCAATTTTTGTAAAATGTCCTGGAAAGCAGTCGCTACAAACACAAACTCGAATTATCATTTTTTAAATTTTTTTCTTTTCTTTAATATCAACCATTATGTGGTATAAATAGCAAACGACATCTCCAAATTAGGCATTTTAAAAAATCTCTAAAATTAATTAAAAAAAAACACGTGTTTGCATTTTTATCAAATTCGTAGGTCATTTTGGATTCGAGGCTAAAGTGGGTTAATGATATCCGATGAAGTCAAAATTCCATGTCTGAATCATTTTGACTATATTAAATGATTAAATGAAATAAAAAATTATTTTTTTCGAAATTTCGAAATTTGGGAAATGGGCTATTTTCGTCCAAATTTCGACACGGGTTAACGTTTTCCAAAAAAAAAAATCGATTTCTTCCATTTGGGACCATTTCCAATCAAACTGGGGGCTATAATGACAAATCTATTTTTAAGGGACACCCTAATGCTCATATATGACTTTATGATCATATATGAGATCATGTATGGTCATACATTGAGCTATGTATGGACGTATATGATCATGTAAGCCCGTGTATGATCATATAGAAGACCATGTATGTTCATATACATACATATATTTCGATTTCCACATGGATAGTTTAAAGATTTAGGCAAAATTCTCTGGAATTCCCGGAAATGGAGGATTTCTATATCCGTATCCCAGAAATCGAAAAAGGTCGAGAAATAAGGAACCCTAGTATGCAGCAGTAGTAGTAGCTGATATATGATATTTGACCTCAATACAAAAAACATTTGTTTAAATTGTATGATTTTTTGTTTTTTTTTTCCAAATAAATACACACATTTAAAACCACTGCACTATCTGTAAGTTACGGTCATGGTAAAATAGAAAGAAATTGTTTGGCTTAAAATAAAATTAAAAAAAAAAAAAAACTAAATTCTACAGTTACAACAATAACATACCGTATGTACTTACTTGATATGAATGAAAGCACAAGAATCATATCTAATGCCACTTGAAACCACTTCATCTCATTTCCCCTTTTGTGATTTTTTGTTTTTCTGTGGTGCCCCTCTTTATTGTTGTTAAAAATGCAAAACAAAAGATCAAGTTGAAATCAGCTACAGCTACACAGATTCTTCTGGTTCGTCTTATTGTAGAATTTTTTGTAGTTGAAAATTTCTTTAAGCTTTTTCTGCCAATGCTGATGCTGCTAAAGCGTTGTTTGTTCTTTAAGCCTAAAGCATAAATTCGTTGTTGGTCGTCGGTGGCATAGAGGACACAATTGTTATTGCAGTTTTAGTGGTAGTAAGTGTAAGAGCAATAGTCGTAGTAGTTGCTGTCGTAGAGTAGTAGTAGTAGTAGTTGTTGAATTGTTAGACACAAAGAAAAATTTTGACTTTGAAGCAAAGTGCTGTCAATTGTCCAGTAAAAATGAAAAACCACTTAACAAAAATTTTGAAACAATGGCAGTCATTGTTTAAATAATGCTGTTTGTTGTCTGTAATTATAATAACAATATAAAAGAAGGAAGATTTATGTTCAGTGTGTTGGTTTTCTTAAGCAGTTTTTTGTAGTCGAAAGTCGTAGTTGCAGTAGTGGCGGCGGTGGTTGTTGCTGTTGTAGTTGTTAGTGCCGAAAGACCACAAATTATGAAATAGTGAGCGACAGAGAGCGACAGAGAAAAGAAACCAAGAAAATGCGTTTTGCTATCTGAAGCTTTGTTTAAGCGTAACACTAAAACAACAACTACATTTAAGTCCAGATTTCGAGGACTTTTCAGTAGTTTGTTGTTGTTGCTGTTGGCCTTCTGAAAAGAAGTTGTAGTTTGGCAATGTTGCTAGTAGTTGTAATAGTCGAGGTGGTAGTGGTGTTGTTGGTGGTGTTACTAATGCTTTCGCTGTATAAGCTGGAGCTTTAATGGCCTCCAGTTTAGGTTCCGTTATGGAACTTTTCAATACATCAACCACGTAATGTGTTATTGTATGATGTCTTGTTGTTGTTGTTGTTTTTGTTTTAGTAACATTCACGGATTCATTCATTGGTAGTGGTAGTAGTATTAACTAATAGTATAACAGTTGTTTTTGTTGGTTTTAAATTTATTTTGTAACCTCTTCTTCTCCGTCTTTCGTATCTTGATGTTGATGTCCGCCCTCCAGCTTACCTCAGCAGCTGGCTTATGCATCCCTTATATGGTGCCTTAGTCATTTTTGTTGCTATGTGTCCTAATAAATGTCTTTGGCTTGTTGTTACTTTTTTGTAGTTTATTAACATTTGTAGTGTTGTGGTATGTGTAGTTTTGGCTTTAACTTTTTTTGAACTACAAATTGATTGATTGATTTTTGGTTTTAGATCGAGAACATAAAATTAAATACATTTTTTCAATATTTTTATTTTGGCTGTTGCTGAGGTGTAGTTTTTTTTCTTTTTGTTTTGTGGCAGCTTTATATTTGTTTTTTTGAAGTTTTAGTTGTAGTTTGTTGTTGCGTTTTTTATTCAATTTGAAATTTACATTCCGTATATTTCAAGTAAGTTTTTAATTTGTTTTCTTTTTTCGTTACAATGGCAGTTATTGGTTTGTAAAATTTATATATTTTCCCTTTGCTTTTTTTTGTTTTTGTTAAATTTTTAATTTAATTCTACTCTACTTAATTTTAGATCTAAAATGAAAAGAAAATATTATTTGGATTAGAAGAAGTTTAAACATTTAGGGTCTTAGGCATAAATACTTTTTAAATTTACAAATAGCTTATGCGACAAAATTTTCCGATAAAATTTATTTTGTAGAAGTGTTGTAGATTTTCAGTAGTTTAAGTGCTATAGGCATAAAAAGCTGCTAAAAATTGGCTAAACATGACCTTGCAGAAAATTTGCTGAAATTAGCAGATTATTTTGCAAAATAAGAAAGCAGGAATAAAACTATTAAATTTACAGAATTACTTTTAGTTAACTGAAAATAATAAATTATACCAAGTATTAGTAGACTAAAAATATCAAGAATCTACAAAATTTTTGTGATTTTTAAGTCAGATTTAGTTGAATGGAAATAGCAGACTATCCTGCTAAAATCAACAGAAATATTTGCTAAAAAAATTTGTGAACTGCTGTTTTCAAAAGGCTCAATTTTTATTGGCATTTAAAAAGAAAATGGAAAAAAAACTTAGAAAATTCTAAAATTTTTTGTGATTTTTTAGGGTAGTAATTATTTAGCAAAATTTTTTGCTGATTTTAGCAAGCTAATTTGCTATTTTCCATTAACAAAAATTTAACTCAAATATAATTAAAATTATGTACATTTAACAGTTTTATTTTTGCTGTTCCTATAATACTAATATATAGCAAAAATAATCTGCTAATTTTGCCAGTTTTTTCTGCAGCATCATTTTTAACAAATTTTTAGTGGGTTTCACTAAATTTTTTACAGACAGTTTTCTATTAATGTAGTGCCAATCCAGGCGAAAATGAGATTGTATGTATATGATCATGTATGAGTATATCTGAACATATATGTCTATATATGGTGCAATAAATGACCTTATGTGGTCTCATATATGAACATTAGGCCGGGTCGATTTGTGGGGAGGCAAAAAAATCGCCCATGGCTCAGGGAAAATCGTATTCTAGGGATCAAAATAAGAAACTTTGCCGAAGGAACTATACCTCTAAAACGAATTCTACTATCCCCCAACTGTTGACTTTTGTCCCGTAGGGTCAAGTTTTGAAAAATCCCACTTTGACCCATTTAGAGTGCCCCAATCGAGTCCAAATGTATGACCGACCCCCACTAACTTTGGAGCGCCGATCCACCCATGCCAGTGGCACACCCCCTGGAACTCCCCTGGGGGGTTCCCCATACAAACATTTTAAAAAATCACCATTTTTGGCACTTTATTTTATTATTTTTTATTTATTTTTATTATTTTATTTATTTTTTCTCTTTAGAAATTTATTTAGTCAGAACATATGTAAATGAAAAAATTAATTTAACTTAGTAATAGAAAAGAAAAAATAAAAAATTACTGTTTGAAGTCTTTTTTGCTTTCAAGTCTGGGCAATTTCGCACGGCTCTCTAATGTCGTCGCCATAACAGCCTCTACATTTTCCGGTATAACTCGTTTGGAAACGCTAGCTAGCAATTGAACGTGTCGTTCTGTTTCTTGTATGTGTGATGGAATTTTTGGATCATTAAACGGTGGATCATCTTGATTTAAATATTCTTTCAAAGTATCGTATGGAATGCTTCGCGTGAATGGTGGTTCAAATACGTCATTTATGTCATTCATATTGATCATTTCCGTGTAACTTGTGCAATAAAAGTTTATATCTGGTTTTTTATAAGCTCTAAGTCCCGTTGGGTCGTCAACATCGGTTCGATAGCGTAGAATTATCTTGATAGCACAGTCGCGCTTTTCTTTGCTATCATCAAACAACATTGATAACAAGATATTTTCCGAATGCGCATAATATGAATTATCAGTAATTACTTTATTGACAATTTTGCGTAAACGAGGTTCTAGAAATCTTGACCAACTAATGAATTTAAAAATAATCTACTACCGTACATGACAGAGCTGTAATACTTGATATTGAAGTAGATTGGCACATAACATGTAATTATAAATTCAACCAGTATTCTTAAATTTGCATCTGGATTTTCCGTTGTCACATATAATCGTAATAGTCTAGCGGCCTTGGTGAGCCACCGAGAATGTACAATTTTCCCTGGTTTGCCAGATCCACTGAAACCACGCCGCTAGAAATTGCATGGGCCATGTCGTATAAGTACTTGGAATCGGTGGAAAATTCAATTTTTTCTGAAGCAGGGGGCATATTTTTCAACTCAATTTTCTGAAAGCCGTCCACCACCTGAAAATATATAAAAATAAAACAATTAAAAACGGTTGACAATTATAATAAATGAGTGATAGCAATAACTTACCGGAAGAGTTTCACAAGTTTCGATTTGACGGCTCAATTTTCCGGTTGCCGATCTTTGTCCAGTGCTGGTTGATTTATCCGAAGCTTCAAACAAATGCCGAAACGGAAGTTCGTTGAAGTGTAGAAGGCAAACGAACCAATGCAATGGTCTTTTTAACAGCAATTCGAATCGTCGTATAATTCCACCGTTTGGGCCAGTGTTTGTTGGCTCACCGTCAGTGCATATGCCAATTAATGCATCCAGTGATATATTTTTATCGTTGAAAAAATCATTTAATTTGGTTGTTTTGTATTCAGCGGTTTCATGTTCCAGTCTTACGTAACCAATCAATTCAGAATTCGGTTCTCTCAAAATAACAAGATGAGGTTCTTTTACCATTCTAGTATGATACTTCTCATCAATTGTATCTCTCGTTAAAGTATCATCTTTTCTGCCATCGAATGAAAATGCTAACAAATTGGTATCATCTAACCGTTTGCGAAGCACTTCTTGTCTGCATTTCTGTTTTTCTCGGCGAACTTTCGATTTATCCATGATGAGAGGTTTGCCATGGATATCTTTCATTTTAAAATCTTGGAAAAGAGCTGTTCCCATTGCTGATGCTACTCTATCAGGCACGCCAAATCTGTCACGTACCAAGGCAAAGTTAAAACAATCGTATCTCTGTGTGTATTGTGAACTTGTGCTTATATCCAAATCTTCTTGAACCGGTGGCGGTGCGTATGTTGAATCATCGGGATCTTGGTATGTTGGCATTGATGACATAGACGTTGCTCCTTGCTCTTCAATTTCCATCGCAAATCCATCCATTGTTAGACTTCTCTGATTATGTTGATCGTGCATAAACTCTTTGAGGCGTTCGGGAACCAAACCGCATGCACATGGAGCTGCCTTCAAATCGCATTTACATGTTCCAATGAAAAAAATTGTTTCCAGAGATTTTACATACTCTGTAAATTGTTGGGGTTTGTTTCTTCTCTTGATTTGCTCTTGATATTTGTCAAGCAATCTATTCAATTTATTACATACACTTTTTTTCAGCATTATTTCCATACCAAGTTTTTCCCAAATTCCAATCAACTTATCTTGTACTTGAATAGTGAATGCTTTATAGGACAACTTTTTTTGTTCGCTCAAGTAAAAATAATATCTCAAGATATCCAGATGGGTTGGTAAATTAAGATCAGTCAAATCAGTAGACACACCAAAAACAGTAACATCATGCCTGGGTATATGACTCATTGGGTTTTCGATAGTTGTTGATGTTGTTATTGCTTCATCTTGCGGTGTAGAGGATGGTGGATTCATTGTAAACTTCTTGATTTGGAATGATTTTTTTTTAAATATTTTTTTATCTCAAATTAGCACTTCACACTTCGAGTTCTTCACAACGACTTAATGCATTCATAAAAACTGTTGCGTTATATATGGTCTAGGAGACGAGGTAATAAGAATGAAATGGTAATTTCAATTCTACCTGTAACCGATTTTGTTGTCAAAACTGCCCATAAAGTACTTACATGTAAATTAAACGTTAATCTGACTACAAATTCTGTTAAGCAAGTGCGCCTTTTATTACTTCTGGAAAATCCTTTATGATAATTTTATGCTCAATTCTACCTGTAACCGATTTAGCTTAAGTAAGTTTACGACATGCAGCTGTGTCTTGTGGTGGCTTAAAAAACCCACACAACCTATTTTGCGACCTGCAACAGAACGACACGTTCAATTGCTCGCTAGCGTTTCCAAACGAGTTATACCGGAAAATGTAGAGGCTGTTATGGTGACGACATTAGAGAGCCGTGCGAAATTGCCCAGACTTGAAAGCAAAAAAGACTTCAAACAGTAATTTTTTTTATTTTCTTTTCTATTACTAAGTTAAATTAATTTTTTCATTTACATATGTTCTGACTAAATAAATTTCTAAAGAGAAAAAATAAATAAAATAATAAAAATAAATAAAATAAATAAAAAATAATAAAATAAAGTGCCAAAAATGGTGATTTTTTAAAATGTTTGTATGGGGAACCCCCCAGGGGAGTTCCAGGGGGTGTGCCACTGGCATGGGTGGATCGGCGCTCCAAAGTTAGTGGGGGTCGGTCATACATTTGGACTCGATTGGGGCACTCTAAATGGGTCAAAGTGGGATTTTTCAAAACTTGACCCTACGGGACAAAAGTCAACAGTTGGGGGGTAGTATTCGTTTTAGAGGTATGGTTCCTTCGGCAAAGTTTCTTATTTTGATCCCTAGAATACGATTTTCACTGAGCTGATTATTAAATCGACCCGCCCTAATGAACATATATGTTCGGATCCGAAATTTGAGGGTTGTATATGATCATTTGTTTTCATAAATGAGCATATATGAATAATATATTCCCATAAAGAATCATATACGGCCATATAACCTGAAATTTCGGATACGAACATGTATGGGTATATATGATACCATATGTGATTGTATATGGACATGTATGAACAGCTATACCTATATATGAGTCCATTTATGATAATACATGTTCATTAGGATGTCCCTTAAAATAACGATTTGTCGATTTTCGTTCATTACACCCGCAGTTTTATTGGAAATGGTCCCAAATGGAAGAAATCAATTTTTGTTTTGGAACACGTTAACCCGTGCCGAAAGTTGGACGAAAATGGCCCATTGTGAAAAAAGTATATTACCCGGTGAAAAATGTCCATATATGAACATTTATGGTTCAACCATATATGTATGGATCCGAAAAACCTAAGTATATGTTCATATATGGACATATATGAACATATACATTTATTAAATATATGCGAATACATGCGAACGTTGCTGTCCTTTATTATAAGGTTGTACGATAGATATAAATTTATGTATGACATTCAAATTAGACGCTACATATGTTCCTTTTTTTATTCATGGCATTAAATATAATTCCATATTTATCCAAATATGAGTTCCTTTTACATATATGGAAATATATATTCTTTGTAATATGTTGATATACAAGTCCCTTTTGCATAAATTGAATAAAATATACTTTCATATTTGTCCATATATGAGTGCCATTTCCATATATGAAATAACAGATGCTTCCAAATATGTCTGTATATGAAATTTCGTCCATATATGGAATCACATACTTCCATATATGTTCATATAAAATCCATATATGTTCATAAAAAATCCATATTTGTTCATATGTGTCCATACATAAACCATATATGAACATGTTTGAGCGTATATGAACATTTTTCACCGGGAATTTTTAAAAATTCTCAAAATTTGAAATTTCGAAAAAAATTGTTTTTTATTTTATTTATTCATTTAATATAGTCAAAATGATTCAGACATGGAATTTTGACTTAATCGGATACCATTAACCCACTTTAGCCTGGAATCCAAAATGACCCACGAATTTGATAAAAATGCAAAAACGTGTTTTTTTAAATTACTTTTAAAGATTTTTTAAAATGCCTAATTTGGAGATGCCGATTGCTATTTGTACGACATAATAGTTGATATTAAAGAAAAAAAAAATAAATTGGAAAAAAGATAATTCGAGTTTGTTTTTGAAGCGACTGCTTTCCAGGACATTTTACAAAAATTGCTTATTTTGTCAAAAATTTAACAAAATTTGATTGTTTTCATAAAACTTTACATAGTTTTCGGAAAATTATCACTTAAATTTGGTAAGATTATAATTATCTTTACATTTGTTTAAAAATCGTTAACCCATAGTGGCCAGGGGTAAGAAAAGACCCATGAAACTTAATATTAATTATGTCTACGAGATTGTAAAGCCATTAAATTGACGGAAAAAAAATCTCAACTGGATAAAAATAATTATTTTATGTAACATGATCCATATAGGGTTAATTTTTACACTTTTGGCCAAAAACGGGGAAATTTACTGAATAACACTTTTCATAATTTTCGAAAAAATATCACTCAAAATGGATCAAAAAAATCTTCTTTCCACTTTATTATAATTTTGTGTAACTTGATACATAGGGTTAATGTTTTCACTTTTCGGCAAAAAAATACCCACTTGGAAATTTACAGAATAACGTCTGTTCATGTTATTCTGTAAATTTCTGTTTTGGTGAAAACATTAACCCTATATGGATCAAATTAAACAAAATAATAATAAAGTGGAAAGAAGATTTTTTTGATCCATTTGGAGTGATATTTTTTCGAAAATTATGAAAACCCAATAAGCACATAGGTTTTAAAAATTCAAGTGCTTTAAATTTTGCTTGAAGTAAAGTATATTTCAAATTCTAGCACTTGTTTTTTTTTACAAAAGTATTTCAAACTTGAATTTTTGTTTCCCTTTTGCTGGAGTATGCTATTGAAATAAAATGTAATAAAAGTTGAATTCAAGCCTTGAAACTGGAAAACAGGGCTGGAATTGAACTTGATTTCAACTTGAATTCCAGTGAAAATGTTTATAGGGAAGTGTTATCAAATGGAAAAAAAAAATTTTTCATACATTTAAAGTGATATTTTTCCGAAAAAAGTGTAAAAATTAACCCCATATGGATCATGTTACATAAAATAATTAATTTCATCCAGTTGATACTTTTTTCTATCAATTAAATGGCTCTACAATGCCGTAGCCATAATTAATATTAAGTTTCATGGGTCCTTTCTGACCCCAGGCCACTAAGGGTTATCGATTTTTTAAACAAATCTAAAGATAATTATAGTCCAAATTTAAGTGATACTTTTCTGAAAACTGTGTAAAATTTGATGAAAACATTAAAATTTTGTTAAATTTTTGACAAAATAAGCTATTTTTGTAAAATGTCCTAGAAAGCAGTCGCTCCAAACACAAAATCGAATTATCATTTTTCCAATTTATTTTTTTTCTTTAATATCAACTATTATATGGTACAAATAGTAATCTCCAAATTGGGCATTTTAAAAAATCTGTAAAAGTAATTTAAAAAAAAAAAACACGTTTTTGCATTTTTATCAAATTCGTGGGTCATTTTGGATTCCAGGCTAAAGTGGGTTATTGATATCCGATGAAGTCAAAATTCCATATCTGAATCATTTTTACTATATTAAATAAATAAATGGAATAAAAAATAATTTTTTTCTAAATTTCGAATTTTGGGAATTTTTAATAATTATACACTTTTTTCCAAAATGGGTCATTTTTATCCAACTTTCGACACAGGTTAACGTTTTCCAAAAAAAAAATGATTTCTTCTATTTGGGACCATTTCCAATAAAACTGGGGGGTGGAATAACGAATCTATATTTAAGGGACTCCCTAATGTGCATGTACGATCCTATTTTCACCTGGGCAATATTTATTTAAAAAAATCAATTTTCCATAAATATTCCACACAATCAACTGACAAAACTTTTTTGGGGTGTTGACTGTTGGTATTATGTACCATAAAACAAATTTCACTGACTACTTTAAGTTGTAAAATAACAACCAGCTTTATGTGATTAATCGCAAAAAATCTTATTCGCCTCAATACCAACTACATTTTCCATTAACTTTTGTGGTCGATGGGCATTAAGTGTTCCCTTAACAGCAGCAAGAAAGAAGAACAAAAAAACAACACAAACTAATACCTTCAACGCTTAGTTTAAATGATTTAAATGTTTTTCCGAGGTTTTTTTTTAATTTTTCATCTCAAAGAAGATGTTGGCTTCTGTCGACTATCTCTTGATCTCTTCAAATATATACTAATACACATTTATACTGAAATCATGTACATAAGTAGATGACTTTACAAACAATATGAGTGAAAATATAAAAAAACCTAAACGAAAAAAAAGACAACACTTAAAACAAAAGAATAATAACAAAAAAGCCAACATAAACGAAACTTAAACCGTATCTATTACATGTATTACCCCTCGAGCGTTTACCGTGCCACAAAACTAATGCTTAGAAGTTATGGTTTTCAGTTTATGTATCTTTTTTTATTTTATTTTGTGAGGGATTTCACAAAAAAGTGCCTAAGTGCAAAGGTAAGTGAGAATCTGAAATAAAACATGTTAAAAAGATATAAAAAATAACAGAAGAAGCTTTGAAATTTACACAAAAGCTTACGCCTAAATACATACACCACATACAATACTACATACATGTATAAACTACATTCATTTATTCACTCATACATTCATCCATATAAGCGATAGAAATAACTAAGAGCCGAGATAAATAACCAGGGAGGTATTCCCAGGTGGTCACTTTGATTTAAATGAGACTTTGTTAAGTTATGAGTGTGTATATAAAAGTGATTAATACGATGATGATGATGATGATTGGTAGCGATACAGACAATTTTAATAAAATAGTGGATAAATTGGTTAATAGCACACTAAATACAAGTAAAAAGGTGAAGTATGTCATGCGATTTGGGTCAAATTCTGTGAAATGGAAATTGAGGATAGCACAGTACAACAAACACATGATTTTGGAACTCAAGTCTGAGAATTGCACGTGAAAGTAGCCCCAAAAATAACAACTTCTGCATCACACGTTTTGTCAAGTTGGCTGTAATAAAAATTTAATGCCATACGATTAATGCAGCCAACTTCACAAAACGAATGATGTAGAAGTTCTTGTTTTTGGGGCTACTTTCATGTGCAATTCTCAGAATTGAGTCCCACATCAATGAGCTGAAAAATGTTGTACTGTGTAGGGAATTTCAAGTAACTCTGGAATTAGAATTTTTCATTCGATCAAGTCGATCGATTTTTTTTGTAGAAAATTTTGTAAATATATAAGGGCTAAATAAGTCTCAAAAATTGTGTGATGAATAAAATTCCAAAACTAAAGATTTTATATAGAGTTTAGTAATACAAAAAATACAAAATAAAAATTAAAAAAATGTTAATATTTAAACCTTAATTCCAAATATCTCCGCTAGGGGATGCTCCAAAACCATAAAAGTAATAAAAAATATTTCTTTGGCATAGTTCTTCATTTCCACGAAGTTTCCTAGCAAAATACCTAGCCATTCAAATTGGTGCATGAAAGGGTTAAATAACTAACAAAAATAACTGTTTACAGTAAAAACACTGTTTTGGTAGTTGTTTATTATGATATTAAAAATAACTGCGTTAAACAACTGTTACGAAATTACAGTACTTTTCATTAGTTGTTTTCTTAAATAAACGTCATAACAGTTGTTTTGTATTTTTCCATAGAAAACTACTTTAATTACAGTTACAAGCAATAATAGCTGATTACTAAACAAACAAGTGTCATGCAGTAGCTATCAAACTTTTTTCAGTGTAGTTGTTGGCATTAACAAATTATAGTAGGAAATTATTCTCCTAGTCTAAATATGCTAAATTTGGCTCCATGAAATAACCCCCCACGAAATAACTCCCCAAAACGAAAATGAAATAATGCCCCAAAATTGGGGGCTTATTTCATTATGAGATAATGCCCCAGTTTTCATAATGAAATAAACTCCCACAGAAAGGAAATAATACCCCAAACAAAAATGAAATAACTCCCCATTTTTGGGGGTTTATTTCATAATGAAATAAAGTCCCATTTTCAAAATGAAATAAGTCCCCATTTTAAAATTCAGTATTATTTCATATTTTTTTTCATTGTAAAAATTATATATATTTATGTATGTTAAATATGCACATATCTGCATGGAGTCTTTAATTATATCGCTACAATAAGAGAAACTAGAGGAATTTAAGATCGCATACATGCCCTACGGGAAATTTTAACAAACTGTCACCGAACTGGCTCCTTTATATGAAATAGAGTGGTCACTTTTACATGACGATGTCATAGGAGGGGGAAATTGACCCCTTGTGACATGTCACAAGACAAATCCTAGGACAGGTTACTGAACTCTCATAAAAAACAAAGTT
This sequence comes from Leucophora obtusa, assembly GCA_949987735.1. Taxonomy (NCBI): domain Eukaryota; kingdom Metazoa; phylum Arthropoda; class Insecta; order Diptera; family Anthomyiidae; genus Leucophora; species Leucophora obtusa. Next base: position 212,685,187 of record OX465297.1, read on the forward strand.
CAGGGACCTGTCCTGGGCTTTGTCTTGTGATATGTCACAAGGGGTCAATTTTCCCCTCCTATGACAACGCCATGTAAAAGTGAGCACTCTATTTCATATAAAGGGGCCAGTTCGGTGACAGTTTGTTAAAATTTCCCGTAGGGTGGCTTCAAAGACTGAAAATTCGTTGAAATTATTAAAAGTCGCTACATTTTGTTCCTCATCTGATAACTAACTATTCATCCAAAGATTCTTCTTTAAATATGCTAACAATGTGTAGCCAACTAATATTTTTGGTCTGGTTTTGATACGGAACAAATTTTGATTGAGTGTAAATCGTTTGGAAATCAAAAACTATATACATTGTTTGATTCAACAATTTAAAGCCAACGATTTAATAGTTTTGGCATGGTTTTGGTAGAGAAAAAATTTTGGTTGAGTGTAAAATTTTGTGCGAAATTTTGATTTCCAACCGATTTATGATAAGGAACTTTTCATTCGTTAGCTATAAATTGTCTGAGGGTAGATTAGTTATGAAAAATCCTAAAAATTTTTCTTTGACGAAAACTATTAATGAGTGTATTTTTTCTACACTCATTAAATTATATTATATAATGGTTTTATACACTTATGTGCTAATTCATAAACAAAATTTATTTGGTACTTGAAGCTTGCTATAGTTAAAGTACATATTTCGCTTAATAAGGAGTTATTAGAAATCTTGATTCATAATCGTATTTTAACTATAAATTAATTTTTCGATTTGATACTGGCAACACTATTGTTTATTTTCTCTCTTCTCCCAAATAAGTCGTAAGTGATTTACAAATTTAGTAAACGATTGACTCGGTAATCGGAAGTGAAAACTTTATTTCCTTAAATTAGGGAACTAATGATGTGCTAAGATAAATTTAAAAGCCATTAAAAATATTTTTTTTTTATTTATAAAGCAAATCAATGGAAATGTGTGTAAAAAAGTAATTTTTTAGAACATATTATTCAAAACATACAAAAGTAATCGAATGTCGAATAATGTTTTGACAGTCTACACATCACTATTGTTTTGTTTTTCTTTTTAATTTTATTTTTACATTTTTTTGGAAATTTTTTCGAAAAAGGTCATTGGCTACGCAATTGCTGTAGTTTTTTTCAGTTTGATGGATGCAAGTTGTTGGAAGCCACACATTCTAGGGATGGGATAGCTTTAATAAATCATTTCATGCCTGAAAATTAAATAATTTGCAATTAAATGGTGGCTTCGTCACTCCAAACTTTATAAAAGGTTTAAAGTTAGTGAGTACCAACTATAAACCTTTATTATTTTCTTCATTATTAAGTAAATATGAATACTGTTTTTCACAAATTAGCTTAAAATCCTGCAATAAGACTGTTGTAAAAGTTTATGAATTAGACCATTACTTTTTAATAAAATTGTTCTACGTTTTACCACATGTAACGTAGTTCTAGGAAAAATTTTTAGATTCACTGTAATTGATATTTACTCCACGGTATGCGTGTAGTAATTCTATCTATTTTTAGCTTGGAATTTGAAAGAATCTTAATTTTAGAGAAAATGAAATAACTCCCCAAAAAAATATTTGGGGATTTATTTCATTTTTAATATTTGGGGATTTATTTCATAATGAAATAAGTCCCCAATTAAAATGCGAAATAAATCCCCAAAAAAACGAAATAACTCCTCAATTACCATTGTTGTTGTTTTCTGTACAAAAGTTTGGGGATTTATTTCATTTTCATTTTGGGGAGTTATTTCATGGGGGGTTATTTCATAGAGCCGCTAAATTTACTCCGATTCCTCGATTAATCGCCTCTATTTCGGTTAATGTCGAAACAAATAATTTAAAACTATAATAATTATTCGATCCGAATAATCGGTTAAAATAGGTCGATTAACCGGTTACAATTTTAATATGGACTTTTTCCCTTATTTTTTCCCCAAAACTTCATAATTTTCTTAACTTTGGCTAAAAAATTACAAGAAAAGCTTAGAATAAACATAAAATTACTAAAATACCATCAAATTCTTTTAAAATTGAGTGAAAGAGGTCGTTAAGCCTTTAGATACCTTTTTTAAGCAAAATAAAGGTGTTTCTAAAACTACCCAAAATACACGAAGTGTCTGGCTGGATCAGCGTCGAAGTGCTATATAGGCTTTAATCAATACAGTAATCGATTTTTGATTCTGTTCTTTTAAAAATTAAAACTAATGTAAATTCTATTTCCATGTCCTTCAAGGCAAGATTGCATTTTTTCAAATATGTGTCCCATAACTGTCAACTGACATCTTAATTCTGTAGAAACTCTACCTTTTCTCACATTTCCAAAGAAAGTGTGTATAATCGATTCAAAACCACATCAATTCTACAACTACACTATTTTCAGTTTTATTTCAAAATTGTTTAAAAATGTTTTAAAGTTATCCAAATATATTTTAAAATTGTCTAAAAAGGTTTCAAAATTGTCTAAAATGTTTCAAAATTATACAGACATTTTTTAAATTCTTCCAAAAATGTTTTAAAATTGTCCAAAAATCACTCAAAATTGTTTAAAAATGTTTTAGAATTATAAAAAAATTTTCCAAAATTGTCCAAATATTGTTTAAAATTGTCTAAAAAACTTTGATATTTGTACAATTGCATTTCGAAATTGTCCAAAATGTATTTTAAAATTTTCAAAATGTATTTCAAAATTACAAATATATTTTAAAATTATATTTGTATTTGAAAATTGTTCAAATACATTTCAAAATTATTCACTTGCATTTAAAAATTTTAAATCTGTATTTCAGAATTGTAAAGTTGCATTCAATATAATTCCATTTGTATTTCAAAATTCTCCAAATGTATTTCAGAAATTTCCAAGACTATTTTTATTCCAAAATTTTCCAAATGTATTTAATAAAATTCCAATTGCATTTCAAATTTTTCCAAATGTAGGTATTTCAGAAATTTCTACTTTTATTTTAAAAGCATTTTTACAAACATCCATGTTTTCTCTTTCATAATGAAAATTTTATAGGAATTATAAGACTTAAGAGAAAGAGAAAGCATGTACCCAGCAAAATCTTTCATTACCAAATAAGTGGTTATATAATAGAAATTCATAGCTCCGCACAACTTATTTTTTGGCGTCAAAACTCATTATTTTTGTTTGGCGTGGTCGTTTTTATAAGTAGTCACGCTTACCCGCTCGCTTACGAAAAAATGAGAAATAAGTAGTTACGATATTTTGAATAATAAGTGGTTACACACATGCTTACAAAAAGTTGAATTATACGTGGTTATCCGATTGCTTACTTGATTCTTAAAAATAAGGAGTTAGGCAAATACTATTAGCCTAAGGAAATACATTAAGAAAAATTTAAGTTTTCTCTAGTGTGTAATTTTAGGACTCGTCATAAAAATTTAAACATAAAACATATTTACATATAATAAAAAAATGTAACTGTGTAAAAAGTACTTATTTAAACTAATATGAGTAAGTCACTATTTTATATTTAGAAACAGTGAATACAATAGGCCGTTATTAGGAAGTCATTATTTTATATTACAAAATAATGCAAAAGGTAATGATATATCATTTTTGGTAATGCAGATAGTAATGAGGTGTCATTACCAATATTTTGCTGGGTATGTTTGAAAAAATGCTTTTAAAATTAAAATAGAAATTTCTGAAATACATTTGGAAAAATTTAGAATTTTATTGAATACATAAATACAGAAGGGAATGTTAGCTCAAACTTTGGATAATTTTGTTTATTGTCGATGGTCCTTAAAAACGGAAAAAATACTGGGAAATTTAACAATTGTTTATGATATTCTTTAGTCTACTAAGTCTACTATTCAGAAAATTTTTTTGCAAATTTTTGTAGAGTAAATTGGTATTTTCATTTAACTAATATTTTACTTAAATGGAACTAAATTTTTTTTTATTTCTTCAGAAGGAGGAGGAAGAATTTTGGATAATAATTTTTTTAAATGCAATATTATATTTATTGTAGTATTGATTAAATTTGCATTCAAAGAAATTTTGTATCCAAAGTTTTACAGATTAAAAAAAATTTCGTAAGAAGTAAAAAATCTACCTTGAGTTATGCTTTTTTTAACTTACTAATATTAGGAAAAATCTCCTAGTTTCAGCAGTTTTTTTTTCCCCATTTTTAACTAATTTTTAATAGCTTCAGCTATATTTTACATAAATTTTTCTATTAGTATAAGAAATGTTTCAATTTTGATAATCTCAGATTCCGAAACTTTTCAACCTTAAGGTACATTAACACGTGAGAGAAAAGAGCTAGAGCTGGAGCAAAAACACTCCAAAATAGCTAAACTCATTCAAAATAGAGCTATAGAGGTGATTTTTGTTTTATCTCTAGCATTTTCTCTCTAGTGTAGATGTGCCTTTTTAATTTTAAAATTTTTTTTAAATTTTAAAAATTTTTTTTCATGTTGATATTTAACAAAAACAGGAAGCTGTTAGTGTTTTGTTGGTAAAAAGTTAAGGAAATACATTACATTTGTTTATAACGATTAATCGATTAATCGCCAATTTTCTCGAATAACCGAGCCAAATAACCGGTTAATCAGTTTTAGTGATTTTTCGAATAATGCAATAAGCGGTTAACCGCCTATGTCGAATAATTGGAAACAGTACTTTAAACACATAGTATTTTGCATTTGTTTGTCTCCTCTGTCGTCTTCTTATACAACTATGTTATTTCCAATGAGATTTTACAATTTTTTAGACAAAATTCTTGTTTACTTTATATTTATTTGTTATTATTAATATATTCTCAGTTTTCAAATAAAAAAAAAAATTGTATTGCATCTCCAATACATAAAAACATAATAACTAGAGAACCGCTTGGAATTTTTCCTTCAAATTTCAATTAAGCTGAAGTAATAACACAAATTTTTGTAATCGAATGAAAACAAGTGTGTTTGTTTTTATTAAAATATACTTTTATAATATCAAAAAATTTAATTGTAAAAACAAAAGTTTTTACCAATTTTCACAGTTGTTTTAAAATTTTTGTAATAAAAATAAAGTGTTGTTAGTTTTATTTTAAAATCGCTAAAAACAAAGAAAAATTTAGTCATGTTTAAGGCACTATTATTTTAAGTCTGGCGACCATTTGTAGAAAAAAATAGTGCAAGACTTAAGGAAATATTATAGGAATTTCAAAAATATACCGTTTTTAGAGAACTAATCAGTACCTACTCGCTAAATTTTACTATGTAATTTGATAGAAGCTCGATATCGCTTATTTTTCATTAAAAGACACGCCTACTTAAAACAAGTGACAAAATAAAACAAACAGACGTGACGTAAAAATTCTGCACCATTTTCTGTACAATCTCCTTGCATTTTGGGGTGAATTTATCTACTATTTTGATCTTTAAAAATAAAGGCAACGAGAATAAAATTAGAAAAATTTGAATGTGAGGAATTAATTGCTCGGAATTTCTTTAGGGAAACTCCTTTGTATCTGATGGCTTTCGATAGCAAAATTCCCGCGAATCTAGGGTTTGGGAAAACATTCTCAGAATGAGACGGTTTTTGCACAAAGATTCCATCAAAAGCATTTTCTTTATAAAATATACTTAGGATATAAAGGCTTTTAATTAGAAATAGTCCTTAAAATATAACAGTTCTTCTCAGGGACCGTAACGGTTATGACTTTAATCATAAAAGTCAGAATAAAAAAGTTGTTTTCTTTTTACTTTTATTTTTTTGACCAAAAATAAATATTACTGTTTCGACAAAAAACTACATTAAAATATTAAAATCTTGACAAATTCATATCAAACACTTAAAAATATGAGAAATCCCTATAAAAGCGAGCTCCATGGTAATTTTTAGTTGTCATTGATTTAAAAAAAAATTTTACTCTTGCTCAAAAAAATAAAAGTCAAAAAATAACTGTTATGTTTTGCTTGAAAGAATTAAATTCAAAAATAACTTTTATTTCTGCTTAAAAAAATAAAAGTCAAAAAATAATAAAATATTCCCCCATTCGTCAAAAAATAACTTTTATTTTTGCCCAAAAAAATAAAAGTCAAAAATTTAAAAAGCAATGCATTTTTTGGAAGACTAGGCCACAAGGATCATTATGGTGTACTTAAATAAATTCTCCGATATTTGGTTATATATGCTTTTTTTGTTTAAAACTTCAAAAATAACTGTTATTTTCGGTCCCTGGTTTTTATTTAGAATTTTAGGTTTTTATAGGCTTTTAGAAAAAGTTCCTCAAAATGTATGCGATTGTCTGATGATTTTTTTGTAAGGCCCATAGAGAAAGCGTCAGTTTCGGGTCTTTTTTTCTATTAAAAAGTATACAATTTTGAGCACCATTTCCTCTAAAAACCTGAGTTGATTCTGAGCACCTGTTCCTATAGAAAAGGTTTCAGATTCTAGACCTTTACATATCAAAAACTTTTCAGAAACAGTACCCTTTAGCGATAGGAAATATCCTATATGAAAATCTAAAGATATTAAGCTTTATGTTCTAAGTACTTTCCTTATATAAAATTTTTAGATTATGAACAAATTTTCTTATAAAAAAACCTCTGATTATAAGAACTTTTTTTTAGCAGATCTTTCCGCAAGGCCATTTCTAATAATGTTTGGTTACTTTAGCAAACATTTGTACATTTGTTTTTCTATTATGAACAAATATGCGCAAACAATTTTACTTTATTAATTTATAAATTTCATTCAAATCAAATCTTCTCAAGCACCAATAGATTTGAATAAAAAGTAGAAAAGTTTATTGCATATATTGTTAGAGGACTTTTGTAGTTCCAAAAGCCACTGTCAGTAAAATTGTTGCTTATCCCCATTTCCAGAAATCTCAGAAATGGGTAAAAAATGTATCAATCTGCAAAAAAAATGTTGGAAAAATCACCTTCAACTTCGGTGAAATTTTGTACACTCAACCAAAAAAGTCTGTAATGGCTAAATTTTGCTGTTATTACGGGAATTTGAACTGTTTTGAGTCCAGCGGTATTTTTTTTTGCTAATTTTAGCAACACATGTCTGCTGATCTGTAGTAAAATAAAATTAGTAGAAAAAATTAGTAGCCGCTACTAAATTTTAGTAAAATTTATGTAAACTGCAATTCAAAATCGATTTGCTAAAATCAGTTAAAAAACTTACTAAATATTATAATTTTAGTACAATGAAATTAGTATAAATAATTAGTTGCAGCTACTAAATTTCAGTAAATTTTTGTATACTGTAATTTAAAATCAATCTGCTGAAATTACCAAAAAAGTGTACTAAAAAATAAATAAACTGTAAAATCTAAAAAAAAACTAATAAAAAAAACTTTTTTTCTTTCGATTGTAACAAGCGTATAATTACTTCATCATACTTGAAATTTGAAGTCAAAATTGCAAACGGTTCTCCTTTTTATGCATTGGAGATACAATAAAATTTTCTAGGTGTTATTTCCAAACTAAGAATATATCAATAGTAATAAATATAAACTGAACAAGAATTGTAAAAAATCAACAAATTCTTGTAAATAAAATTTTTTAAATTAGAACATTTTACTGATAAATTTAGCACTCGGTTTTGAAATTTTTTTTAAATGTTTTGCTGAAATCAGCAGCGAAAATTAGTTAAAAAAATCCGTAATCTTTTGTAATAAGAGAATAGCAAAAATGATTACTAAAAATTAGTATAAAAATAATATAGTGCGATTGGAAACTGTTTACAAACTTTTTTATCTGAGTGTAGAGTTATTGCCCTATATTAAACTATTAGGCGTACCAAATTTTGGCTGCTCCTTCACTAGCTCGTCTGCTTTCGAAATTCAAATATACGAAAATGTGCCGAAATTAACAATAACATCTTAAAATATTTTGAACTAAAACAAGTTACTCTTAACCTGTAAAAACAACGAGTGCAAACGTTAAAATAATTTTAAATTGAATGAGGTGAATGTTTAGTTGATCCCTTATTTTGGTAAATTAATTTTCTTTAGTTTGACTCTAGATCATAAATTAATATCACTTTCTGTTTTAAATTATTTTCAAATTAAAGAAAGATGATACAATTTTTACAAGTAAATTACAAAGAATATAAATTTTTGAAAGAATTCGATAAGGCCAGCAAGACAGAATACGTATTTTCGGCTTTCGCTACAAAGCCATCATCAGTGTCATTCGCCTTTGAATGGGTTAATAATTGATAATTGTCTACTTATGTGACAGTTGAAAGCAAATCGAATTTGTTATCAACAACTCAACTTAGACTAATATCAACGAAATCTAACGAAATCGCTGACTTACATGGTCCCAAGGAAAAAGCCTATTGATTCTAGGTAGGATCGGTCCATATTTGGACCTATCGCCCATATGGGCTATATTTTCTATTTTTTCTTCTTTTATCATTTTATAGAAAATTTTTACACAAGTCCGTTTTAACCCATTCAAATTTCGGATCCAAACATTAGTTGGCTTTAAGTTAGACTGGTTTAGGGTATTATATAGTCGGCATGCCCGACTTTAACCTTTTTACTCGTTAAATCCTTTTGTTATTTAATTTAGAATTTTAAATTAATTTTTTTCAAAACCTTAAAATTTTTCATGCAAATTAAATTCATCCCTTTTTGGACCGCGCCCTCCTAATATATTTATTTTTTTTTTTTTAAACAGTCACCCTATTTTCATTTTCAATGCTCAGATTTTTAAAATTCTACAAAATTTTGTATAACTTGGGAGCGTCACACCTTTCGGACTGTTTGTTGTTTCTCAGTAATTTAAACAGTATATGTGACGCGCAAAATAGAAAGGGACCTAAGGTCCCCTTAGGTCCCTTTCTCAGGAGGGCATGGGATCGGTCTCATTCGATGCTCAGATGTTGTCCACATAAAAAAAAAATTGATTTTTTTACCCTTAGGTCCCTTTCTCTATGCGCTGTCACATATGATGATATTTTTGTCCTCATTTGAAAACAATTTTCTAGAAAATATTTTTAATTCGCCCATTTACTTTTAGGGACCCATTTTTCAGATGACTTTGTATATGGATTATATTAAATTACACGTACATATATATGACCATAAAAAGCTCCATATAAATTTTTTTATTCGGGAATCCAGAAAAACATTTGTGGTTACCGCAACTTTTAGTTATGGTTCATTCCGACGAGGGGTGGAGGAGCTTAAATTAAAAAAAAATATATGCAATTCTGTGTTTTGAATTTGAAAAATTGTGTCGAATTTCTACAACTTGGATATTACCGAAATCGTTATTGTAAATCCTAGCGTATAGAATGGAGTGTAGTATAGTATGGTTAACCAAACTCTTTCAAAAAGTTCCCCGAAAATCTGAATTAATTGTATTCTTTTAAGGAAAGAGTTAGACAACGAATTTCTCTTTCGGATGAATCTTTTAAGAGTCTAAAAATATCAGAGACTCACAGAGTGGACAGTGTTTTACCATAGGGTGACAATTTGTCGATACATCAAGTTTTTTTATTTTACGAGTATGTACCACTGTTGAGAAATTAGAATATTTTCTAAATAAAAAACAGCTGTCTTCATATAAAATATAATAAGATCTTAAAAATATTAAAAAATGTTCATGAAATTTAAGAACAAAGTTTGACAGAACTATAAGTGTTCACTGGCACTTTCACTATCTGGTTTGAGCTTTCCTCTTCTCAAAATTTAGTAAACATTTTTGGTCAGTTCTATATAAATACATTAGCAGTTTAAAAAAATTTTACTAGCATGTAGTAACGTTTACTATTTTGACCTTCTATTTTTACCGGTATTTACTAGCCACGATCTGCTAAATTGACTACATATTTTGCGAGCTTGAATCGAAATGGTCAAATTTCTAGAAGGAATTATAATAAAATCACAATATTTAATGCTTCTTCCTTGGCTAACTTCCCATATGAGAGACTACCTGCAATGAAAAGGAATTGTACTCAAATGGTACAATAAAAGTAAAAGTGTTCTTTCATGGCTCGGGGGAATAAATTGTGAAATGGTTTGTTTTTCTTTATGTATAAAAATGATTCAAGAGAAATAAAGAAATTTAAAACAAAAAGTGGAATTTAAATGTTGTATTCATGACTATGAATACGAATTAAATATTTTTGTCTTGCTTTTTCAATCAAATTTATTATTAGGCGTATTAGTTTAGGCATTCAAGATGGAAAATAAATAAATGAAAGGATGACAATATAATGGGATATTTTATAATACAAAATAGTGTATATAAGGTTTAGGAAAAGAAAACTTTTACATTTTGTATTTTAATGAAAAACATTTTTCTATATTTATGTATATTTGTAAAATGTAATTTAACCCCAATAGCGCGTGTGCTAAAGGACTTTTGTAACAAAAATGTTGCGATTGTAAATTAGAAATTGCTGTACAAAATTGGTTGGCTATCCGATTGCACAGTGGGGTAAAAGTGTTGGAATGTGTGTGTTGGTATTTAACTAAGGTAATTAGTTAATTATAATTCTATTTTTGGCACAGTTTGAAAACAACATTGTTAGCAATAATAGCAGAACCAAGAATATTTATAGGTGCAGTGTGGGTAGGATGAAAGCAACCAATGCAGTCATTGAGCCATCGAGCAACAACAAAAAAATGACAACAGCAATGACTCCATGAGTTTAATAGAGTGATTTTATTTAACATTGTGTTGAAAATTTAAATTTTTTTATTTAATTTAAAACGTTTATTTTTTTAAAGATAAAAAAAACAAAGTAAATTTTAAAGCCATAAATAAAAATTAATTTTGAATTCATTAATATTTTATTAAAAATTCATTTTTTTAATGAATATATAAAAATATAACAATGTGAAATAAAAACACCGTGGATCCATTGTTGTACTTTTTTTGGGCTCGGTGGCTCGATAACTAGCTCGTCACAATCTTCCCTGCTCATTATCTACTGTAATACCTTGGTAGAACAGGTTATGAATAGAAATAAATTTTTTTACAATCAGTTATTTGGAACGGATAATTTAAAATAGACCATAACAATTAAGGAACTCAGGAACATTTTCTATTCCAAACAATCGGTGGTAGAATGGCTACTTTTGCTTTGTAACTTCTTCTGCTGTCAATTCTAACATCGATGCATTTTGTTTAAAATTGTCCCAAAAGCAACCGCTTCTATATACAGTCGATTTTCAACCACACCAGTTCTGCAACTGGTTCAAATAGAACCGATTCCATAGAACTAATTCAGGAACTTGTTTCACGGATTTTATATTGTATAAAATTTTCCTGGGTGGTAAATGGCACTCGAAGGGCTCTTCTACCTACCTTCCTATTTACACGTTTAAATAATTTTGTTCGCGATATCTGTAAATTCAAAAAACTCAAGTACAGAGCCTAAAAATAGGTTTAAAAAAAAATCTAAAAAAATTAAGTTTTTCCGAAAGATTAAAGAAAATTGAATTTATGTTATTAAGATACAGTAAGTGCGTTTACCAGACACCTACCTGCTACTCAACAATCTGGGGGAACAATTTAGGTATTTAGCGCTAAGTCAGCATGTTAAGGTAGCGCTATCTTATTTTGGTAGCGTTTGCTGAAAATTGTTCGAATAATTCAAATTTTCCAAATTTCGAATAACGAATAATTCGAATAATATAATAAGATTAATCATAAAGAAGTTGGATAAGTGATTCAAGTATACCGTTTTGATCCTTGTGGAATATTCTTCCGAAAAGTAACTTTTATTTTTGCTCAAAAAATAGTTACAGTCTGCGATTAATCGATTAAACGAAATTGGTGAAAACTTACCAAAATGTTTAAGAAATATATATAACTTTTTATTATTCCTTCTTCGAAATTTGGATATTTTAAATGTGATGACATCCCAAAACTTATTAAAAAAATTGTGAAAAATAATTTTTTGTATGCTTCACTCTTGCTTAAGGAAATCATCACTGGACGAGTTTTTACAATTTATAGAAATATTTGTTAGGTTGAACTATAAACTCAATGAGAATTCAATTTGCTTTGACATCTTCCAAATTCTTCTCTGTGTTTTTTGATAGATCTGGCAATGTAATGACATTTATTTACTTATAACCGATTTTTAAATTATTTTTTTTTTAATTTTAGAAGTGTTAACGACAGCATTACTAAATATTGCTCAATGATTTAAAACTTATTTAGTTAGCATATGATTCGACTTTGTAAAAAGCGAATTAAAAATAAATAAATAATTTTTTCATATATTTAGTTAGAATATTGTTCTACCTCAAGTCCAAATTCTAATACAATATTGTCATATTAGATATCAATGTCATTACCGTTTCTACACTGGGCTTTTTAATATTTTACTTCTAGTTTTTTCTTTTAGCAGAGTTGTAGTTTTGTGGTAAATATTTTAGTTGAGTCACATTTTTATGCATTTTGTCCGTCCAAAATGCAACTCTGAGAATATCGAGCAGTAGTTTTGAGTATCGAGTACCAAAAAAAAAAGACTACTCATATTTTTACCACCACTAGTTTTTATGCCAGTCAACTTTCATATCAAAGAATGACACAGCGGTAGAGAGCTACACTAGCAACCTAGAGGTCGCAAGATCGATACCCTATGCAGGTAATAAAAACAAAATTTTTAATAAAAAGAATATAATTTTTTCCAATTTTTTTTAATCTTTCAATTGATGGAAAAAGTTTTCTTTGCTATCGTTCAAAAAGTACTGAAAAAGTGTTGAAGTGGGAGTAACCTTCTCCTATGACAACTCAATGTTAAAATCATTAGTGTTTCTGTTAAAAAATGAGATCATTAATTGTAGTGTTTTTTCTGCTGATTTTGCATCTCTTTTTTGCTGGGATGTTTTTGCCGGGGATTTCGTTATATGATGTGTTTAAAATGTTTATTCTCAAATACTTTCCTATGCGAAATATGTCATGTTTAGAAAATGTTTCTATTTTATTAAGCATTTTTTATTAATAAAACGAAGAAAAAGTATGAAGATACCGTCTTAGTTGAAGTAATGTTGACGACAAAAAAATTCCACCTTAACTACCTACAATAACTTAAAGTTCTAGCCTGCTTCCTTTTTATTTATGATTCTAAAACACCCGTAAAACTCATATGTGATTTACATATAAGAAAATTTAATGTCCCAAATAAAACAAAATGAATAAAGACGTAACTAAAACGGAAACATAAAACAATCAAGCAACTGATTTTAATCATGAAAACTAATTTGAAGGGATTTTCCAAATGTAATATTTAAAATACTCAAACATTAAGTCAGAATTGTAAATTAATGTTATTTTTTACTTTTTTTTATCAACTGCTGTTGTTTCTATATTTATGCTGTTGGCAAATACAAGGACGAGATAAAATGTTGAAAATTATTAAAACATAATTTTCATTACAAGGGATAAAAAAAAAACAAAATGATGATGTTGATTTTGCTTGAGAAGATGTGGAACAGCAAAAACAAACACTTTTTCTAGTAGAGTAGCAGTCATCAGCAACATTTTAAGGATACATCTAGGAAAAGTGAACGTATATATGCTACAAAAGTAAATATGTAGCAGTAATCTGCAATTTAACGCGTTTGACATAAACAAATCCAAAAGAATAATATTTGAAAAAATAAAAAAATTAAATACAAGAAAAAAAACTGTTTGGAAAAAAAAAGAAAAAGTACAACACAAGGTTACTGATGGGAACTAATAAACAATAAAACACTTTGGTTGTGGTAAACACATGCCTAATGTAACACACATATAAACACACACATGCACACAGCCACTCACTTACTATACTCAGGCATTTCGTAACACACATGTGTATGGCCAGGCTCTATGGAAGTCGCTCGTGTACTGTTACGCGCTCTCTTACTGGCTCTGGCTTAGATTTCAAGAAGTTAACAGGTTTAGTTTTTTTAGTATATTTTTTCATATTATGCATATTTATTGAAACAATTTTTAATATTTAACAAAATTGAACCATAAAACTTAACGTATCACCTTCTAATAAAATTTCTTCAAATGTCGGCCAGAGCCAGTTAATAGATGAAGAGAAGCATGCATCCTCTTGAGATTCTATGCTCGTTGGTATGACTATGTATGTTTGGAGTACTGTAACTAGTACTCTTCTCTTTTAACATAAATATATTTATAACATAATGATATAAGCAGCAGTGTTGCCATTTCAGTGCTTTTCGGGTATTTTTTGGTGCTTTTTTCCTTCCCGTACCCGGTGATTTTTTTACAAATACCCGTTTAAAAAAAGCGGGTATTTACAGTGCTTTTTCCGATTTCTGGCAGTGCTTTTAGTGCTTTTTGTACATTTTATATTTTCGGTATTTGTTCTCGTTTTTTTTCAATTTTTCTTCAATTTTCTGTCAAAGTTGAAAAAATTTAACGAACTATACAAAAAATACATTTTTTCACAATGTTTGTAGTACAATTTTTAATAGCAACTTCGTTATATTTAAACTTGAAAATTTTGAAATATTAATTTGGTGCTTTTTTACCCCTTTTTGGTTATTTTTTTGAACCCTTTTTACACAATTTTACAAAGCTAAAATGTTTTTTTAAATTCTTGACTTAAATTTTTCAAAAAATTAATATCGTGCTTTTTTACCCCATTTTTGGTAAATTTTTACCCTTTTTACCCGTTTTCACAATGCTCACGGTGCTTTCCTGCCTTCAAGAGTTGGCAACACTGATAAGCAGGCTGAAGCAGAACCAGTCAACAAGAGCAGCAGGATGTTCCATTATAAACCAAGCATAAACTTTTGACAAGGACGACAGGAGTAGAAAATATATAAAAATACAAAACTTTAACGACAACATTATGTAGACACACAGACATGAATACGCATTTGTCTGCTCAAAATATTAGACTAATATGAAATATGTACAACAGAGGGGGCCGAAGTTAACAAATTTTCGATTCTAAAATTGTACTATTGCAAAAAAGTCTAGTAAAATATTTTGCTAATGCGGCCTACTCAAGTTACTTGCACAATAATGAGTTTGTGCAGGTCAGTTGAACAGTGTGTGGCCTGGTTTGTGTACTTGTACAAGTATATTTTTAGACTTGAGTAAAAATCAAAACGATTTTGATTTTTACGCAATATTTTAGAACTTGTGCAAGTCATTTGCGCAGTGTATGCTGAAATTAGCACAGTTCAGCAGTAATTTTTGAAGAGTGAACATCATAAATACGGATAAAAAAAATTAAAAGTATGAATAAACGTAAAGTAAAAAATGTCAATATAAATTTATTAACATCGCCAACGAAGTTCAGGTATTTGGCCTGCGCAAAGTGTGAAATGAAGCTTTTTAAGACTAATATTTTCTCATGACAATAACAATCCGCTACATGTTTCTGCTGCTATGTGTAAATTAAAATGAATATTGCACAGTTTACTTGAATGGTGTGTGGCGAGTAAGGTGACTTGAACAAACTCGTTATTGTGCAAGTGACTTGCATAGTCTATTTGCCGCATAAATATACATTTTTGAAGTCTTTCGTTGCCGGTAAGCGATTGCAGTTTCCACACCATCATTCAAATGGCATTACTTAAAATTTTGTTTATCTGCACACCCTAGTATATATGTGTATATATTTAGGGAAGTATAGGAACACTTTATATTCATTCCATTCGATTTTAGAGTATTTTTAAAAGTGTTGTCTATTTTACTTAAAAAAAAAACAATATTTATGGGAGTGTTCGGTCAAGTCAGCCATTCGCTTTTTGCCATGCCGTTTTGTCAAAAGTATCAAATGGCATATTTATTTCGCACATCCCATGTGAAAATTGAAATATATATGAACATACATGACCATACATTGGCTCGTATATGATCATGCATGGGCATGCATACCCGTGTAAAAAAGATCAGATCTGGCCAGATCTCAGTAGATCCTACCAGATCTAATTAGATCTCAAAATTGGGGACAAATTTGAGATCTAATTAGATCTGCTCAGATCTAGGCATATCTGACCAAATCTTAGTAGATCTTACCAGATCTAATTTGATCTCAAAATTGGCGACAAATTTGAGAATTGGCGACAATTGTCCAGATCATTTTAGATTTCAACAGATTTGGCACTAGATCTGATCAGATCTTGCCATAAGGAATTATCGCATATGCCATATCTGATCATATTTGATGAGATCTGGTACAGGATCTAATTAGATTCAATCATATCTATTTAGATCCAAAAAGATGTGATCAGATCTAAACTTTTTTACACGGGTAGTCATATACGTACATGCATAGTTGAATGTATGATCACTAGAGTGGGCCGAACTTTGCCGAATTGCGAATTTCAAAAACGGGGGGTGCGGAAAAGTTGCGTATGCGTCCACTAACCTGTAAAAAATAAAAATTTTGAAAATCGGTTCACGTTCAAGGTCCCCGAAAAGCGGTTGAAATTTCGAAATTTCGGAAAGTTAAAAAAAAATCCTTAAATTTTGTTTAAAAATATTTGTTGTTGTGATATATTATTTCTAATAAATTATAGTTCGCTGAATCCAAAAAAATTAAAATTTTTTTAATCGGCCGAAGGGGTTCTTAATTATTGCTACTTGAATTTTGCTGAAAAACACGTTTTTTCATTTTTCAGTCGAGCCTTCAAAAAGTCAGTCTAAAAATGTTTTTAATTTTTTTCATTTTTAAATCTACTATCTATATAAAATTGTCTTTTATTTGAGTGTAAAAACGTTTAAAAATGTTGAAGGGTATTCTAAGGACGCTGCGACAAAAGTTGTACAAATTTTCACAGTCAAAATTGATTGTGTTTTGTGATCACTGTCTTTTTATTAAGTGATCAGAGATTTTATTCATTTATTGTTTTGGATCAACATAAAATAACATTTTTATGACTGGTCCATCTTTTTTAATAATTTTGGGTATTTTGATAATAAATATAAAATAGTGTGATCGGATCTCGAGATTTCGGACACAATGCTCGAAAAGTATCCTCTTTTTTGTCCACACAATGTTCGAAAAGTATCCCACTTTATATTTTTTGTTGTATTAAAAGACCATATGTGATCTCATATATTTCCATATATCTCCGGATCCGAAATTTGAGGTATATTGAGGTATATGGCCATATATGGTCATATATTAGCATATATGAATCATATGTGAGCATATATGGCCATATATGGTCATATATTAGCATACATGAATCATATATGGTCATATATGAACATGTGCAGTAGAGCGTACCACCTTACAGCCAAAAAAAAAAGTTCGCCGTACACCCTCCAATATGAAGTATTTTTGCAAGGAGGTTTCAAAAAAAAATTTTTTATTTTTTTTTGCCGAACGTAGGGGTCGTCATTTTACATTTGTCGTTATATCTTTGGCATTTACAGTCGGATCTTAAAGTATGATACATCGATGTTTTTCTCTCGAGGAGACCAGTTTTTTTTCTCTCGAGGGCCATTGACCTCAAGTATCCCGTTCTAGTAGTTAGCCACCAGATCTCAGTTGCTACCACCCTAATGTACCCCCCTAATGTCAGAAAATTAAAACTCGCAAAAAATCAATAAACTTTTGCTAATGAAGTTTTTCGCTAAACCCAGTAGAATTTTTTTTCATATATTGGTTGCCGAACGTAGGGGTCGCATTTTTAATTTTTTTTTAATTGGATTTTTACTATATAGCAAAACACTGGTCTCCTCGAGGCAAAAAAAATCGATATATCACACTTTAAAATCCGATTTTAAATGCCGAAGCTATAACGAAAAATCGAAAAAGGCGACCCCTACGTTCGGCCAAAAAAAAAAATTTTTTTTTTGAAATTGCCTTGCAAAAATACTTCATATTGGAGGGTGTACGGCGAACTTTTTTTTTGAGGTACTGTCTAAGGTGCAGCCATATACCCTAAAATTTCGGATCCGATGATATATGGAAACATATGAGATGCTTATGCATGGACGTATATGATCATGTATGCCCATGAATGATCATATACTAGTCCATGTATGATCATGTACGTTCATATATATTTCGATTTTTACATGGGCGGTGCTTCCAAAGTATCCCCTAGTGTATTTTTACTGTTTTTTAGAAGTAATTCTGATCAAATTCAAAAATTGCTTTTTTTTATTTTTTATCTATAGTACACTAATACAAAAAACTCTGTAAAAATTTTAGTTAACACCACTAAAAATAGTTCGAAATTACGTTGCAGGAAAACCTGCTGAAATTAGCAAATTATTTTCACTAAATATTAGTAAGATAGGAACAGTAAAAATAAAACTGTTTATTGTACAGAATTTTAGTTATATTTGCGATAAATTTTAGTTGATAGAAAATAACAACTTAACCTGCTAAAATCAGCAAAAATTTTTTTTAAATAGTTAGTAGACTAAAAAATACATACAAAAAAAATAGAATTTTCAGTTTCTTCTTTTAATGTTAATACAAATTTAGCCTTCTGAAATCAGCAGTTGAGTATTTTTTTTTAGCAAATATTTTTGTATATTTAGTAAGAATATTGTTCTAGCTCAATTCCAAATTCTAATATGATAATGTCATATTAGATTTTATTTGTTGTTTTAAAAAGGTTGATTATTTTCATGATAGACAATACAGTTGTTTAGTACGGATGACCCCAACTCATCGGTTGTCCGCAATAAGAAAATGATAATTGGAACATACAAACCGAGACATTACATAAGGTACAAAAATTCAACGGAATGAGAATTTTATACTTTTGTGTATGAACAATCTGATTTGGTAAAACTATCTCATAAATCAACACTTTTTGAAAAGCTACATCTGGAATTGTTAAGTTTTTGTAGCAGTTTAGAAAAAAAATAAAATAAAAATTGGGTCACTATAAGGATAGAGAATTTATCTGGCATTTAAAATCACTTTACAGTTTTATTTTCCGATAATTAATGGAGGCTGTACAGTAGACCGTACCTCAAAAAAAAAGTTCGCCGGTCACCCTCAAATATGAAGTATTTTTGCAAGGCAATTTCAAAAAAAATTTTTTTTTTGCCGAACGTAGGGGTTGCCTTTTTCAATTTTTCGTTATAGCTTCGGCATTTAAAGTCGGATTTTAAAGTGTGATATATCGATTTTTTTGCCTCGAGGAGACCAGTGATGGTCGTGAGAACTTTTTGTTAAAAAATAAAAACCCTCCAGTTCTTAGTACATTTTCCAGATTCTGAGGACTCAGCCTATAAAAAAAAACCTCCATATTTCGAGAATGTTTTTTTTTTCGAGAGAAACCCTCGAATTCTGAGAAAGACCTACAGAATATCTCCTACTTTGTAAGAATATTTCCCTATGGCAAAAAGTTCGCTGAATCTGAGACATTTAAATAAAAGAAAGTTCTCAAAATTCGAGTTTGGTTTAATAGCAAAATCTTATGAAAGAGAAAACAGAATCTAAGGCTTTTCTAGGCAAAAAGCTTTTTCTATAGGAAAAAGGTCCCATTATATGATATTTTAATAAAAAAATGCTCGTAATCTAAGGCTTTTAATATAGGGAAAAGTACTCAGAATCTGAGGTTTTTGCAATAAAAGTTCTCAGAATCTAGCCTGTTTCAAGAGAAAAATCTCCTCAGAATCTGAGGATTGTGTTAGGCTTAAATAAAAATATTCTATTTTTTTTGGGCGGCAATACGTATTTTATTTGGTAAATTTATGTACGAAAGTGGTCAAATTAAACATGTTTTTAAAAAAAATTTTACTTATTTTGAATGTAAATTTACAAATTTTGTGTAATTAACTTGCACTTTATGTGTATATATTTTTACGCACTGGGAGTAAATTTATCATATTTAACTTATAATAGGCATCCAGCTTCCGACTATAAATTGTGTAAATTTAAACAAAAATTAAGTAAATTTCGAAAAAGAAATTTTATCGCGGTATAACAAAATACAAATTTTTTTTACTTTGTTCAAAAATTTCAGATTGTGGAATGAAAAGTTGGATATCGAACCAACGAGGGTAAAGGCTAAAGAGTTCGCATACGGAAAAAGTTTGGTTCTTTGGTTCCCTTAAAGTTTATGTGGATTGTGATTCTGTTAATTCCCGAAGAAGTTAACAGTGCACTGTTGTTATTGTTTCTTATGATTATTGATTAAAGCGGTAACAAAAACAACTTTAAGAATGAAATAAATAATAAATAATCAATTTTATATATTTTTTTTATTGTTTTTAATGTTGTTTTTTGCTTGTAAAACAGTTTTTATGAAATTTTCTGTTTTCCCGACTTCATTCATTTTCTCTCGTTCGCTGTTAAATTTCTTCAAATTCCTTGTGTTTTTCTTCTCATTCGTGTGTGAAATTTTTTGGGAAACTACGAACTCTTAAAACACCTTAATGGATACCCCCTGATCGAACAGCAAACGGATTTAACTGAAATTTTCCAAAAACTCATTTTTCATCTATCCGTAACTTGTCTACACTCGAATTCGACCCAAGTTGGACTGCCGTTTAAAATATTATTATATTTTACCCTCCACTCTTATAATAAATCTGTTGTAACAACCGAATTTTCCACAGTTGTTAAAACCGAATTCGGTTGTCATTCAGGAATGGGTTTAATTCGAGTGTCTCAACTGAGTTCGAGTGGAACAAGCGAATTACGGGGTTCTGTCAACCAAGTCAATTTGATTGAATAAAACCAGTTGTTATAAGAAAGCCCCTTTACTTCCTGTTTCTGATAGTTTTGTCTCCTCCATAACCTATTTCAGTGAAATTGTAACTCTCACTTGGGAGAGTCTCTTGTAAGTGGTTCATGGCAAATAAAAATCATGTCGTCTATCCGAAATTTTAAAATTATCTACATTAGCAATTTCTATCTTTTACTACTTCCTAATCACGACTTGTTTAGCTATTTATTGTGTTTTTTTTAAATAGAAAAACACAATTATAAATCTAAAATTAGTTCAACTTGTATAATTAAATTATATTTTTCTTTGCAAACATGTATATAAAAGCTTTTCATAAAACCGTTTTTTAAATGAAAATATTCTTTGTGTTTAAGGAGTCTTCTACTAATAAGTACTTTCACTTTTCTTTGTACATGTACCAGACAAAGTGAGTTCTTGAAATCATAAGCAAAAGTAGATGCTACGACTTACTTATGTACGAAAGTGGACTGTTACTTAAGACGTGATATAAAATTATATTAAATTAAAACCTATGAATGGATTATATTCATTATTGTTGAACAATTTTAGTGGATAACTAAAAATATGTTTGTTAGAAAAAAAAACGCAGATTTTTCTTCAACAATATATTACCAGATTGGCATAACAGATTTTAAACAAAAATTAAAGTTCTTATATTTAACGACTTTGAGAAAGGTATTTATTTATTTATTTATTTATTTATTTAATTTGGTAACATCTACAGCAAAACATGAGTCTTAAAGTAGTAGAAGTACAAACATTGTTATACATATATAGTTTTCATTATTTAAATTAAATTAAGAAAAGAAAAATTATAATAGAGAAAATTAGACAAAAAAAGAAGTAAATTTAACTTAATTGAAAAACACAAAATAACGATCGATTCGGAAACACTAAAAGTTTACAAAACTCACTAAAAGAGCAGGAAATTGTCTGCACAAGTAAAATATAATTAAATATTTTTATATGAGCAAAATTTTATGACTTTGATAGTGATTATGGTGTTTGAAATAAACAACAGGTGTCCTAAAGAGTCGATTGACAAAAAATGCAGCGAAAATGTCATTGGATATGTGTGGTTAAATGACGGTTTGTAGTTCTCAAAAAGGTTTTTAGTAAAATCGTAGCTGATTCCCTTTTTGAGAAATCTCAAAGATGGCAAAAAAAGAATAGGATTTCCGTAAGTTATATTTCCGAAATCAAAAAAGCCACTGGCCTAAAATTATATTTAAAGTACAAAATTTTCATGTATATAAAATTATATAATTTCTTAAAATTATATAATTTTCAGATACGACAATAACTCTACAAAATTTTTTTAAACTTAAACTAGATCTGTCAAAACAACAGAGTAGTATATTAGAAGATGACAATGCAAATTGTGGTAAATTTTTTGCTGTTGTTTTTGTTTTTTCTTTGATATTTTAAATGTTTAATAACGCTCCTAGATGAGAACAAGAATTTCTCATTGAGTTTGTAACAGGGTTGGCAGACAATACCGCTAAAATACCGTTATCGATTCAAAACCCTTTCAACTGACTACCGTTACCCCTAAAATACCGTTACCGAAATACCCGGAATACCGTTATCCTTAAAATACCGTTACCGAAATAACTGAAATACCGTTATCCTTAAAATACCGATACCGAAATAAATGAAATATCGATACCCTTAAAATACCGTTACCGAAATAAATGAAATAGCATTATCCCTAAAATACCGTTACCGTTATTTTTAATTTTCTGTTTTTGGTAATTTCACGTGATTGTTGAGTATTTTTTGTACATTAAGTTGAGAAATTCGTTATGTTTTTAATCTCGTTTGTTTTTTGTAAAAAAAAATTGCGGGATGCATCGAAATAACTGACTACCATTACCCTTAAAATACCGTTACCGATATAACTGAAATACCGTTAACCTTAAAATACCGTTACCGAAATAACCCAAATATTGTTATCTTTAAAATACTGTTACCGAAATAACTCAAACACCGTTATCCTTAAAATACCGATACCGAAATAACATAAAATATCGTTACCCTAACGATAACCGCATTCGTTTCGATTACCATCCATGGTTTGTAATTTAACTTAACAAATATTTCCAGAAATTCTAAAAACGTCGTCCCCTGATGATTTCCTGAGGCAAGAATGAAATCCGGATAGGGACATTAGAGCGTACCACCATACAGGCAAAAAAAAAAGTGCGCCGTACACCCTACAATATGAAGTATTTTTGCAAGGAGGTTTCCATTAAAAATTTTTTATTTTTTTTGCCGAACGTAGGGGTCGCCATTTTACATTTTTCGTTATATCTTTGGCATTTGCAGTCGGATCTCAAAGTATGATACATCGATGTTTTTGTCTCGAGGAGACCAGTATTTTGTTCTAAGGGCATTTTGAGCTCAAGTATCCCGTTCTAGTAGTTACCCACCAGATTTCAGTTGCTACCACCCTAATGTCATAAAATTAAAGCTCGCAAAAAATCATTAAACTTTTGCTAAGGAAGTTTTTCGCTAAACCCAGTAGAAACTGTTTTCATATATTGGTTGCCGAACGTAGGGGTCGCCTTTTTAAATTTTTTTTAATTGGATTTTTACTATATAGCAAAACTATGGTCTCCTCGAGGCAAAAAAAATCGATATATCACACTTTAAAATCCGATTTTAAATGCCAAAGCTATAACAAAAAATTAAAAAAGGCGACCCCAACGTTCGAAATTTTTTTTGAAATCGCCTTTCAAAAATTCTTCATATTAGAGGGTGTACCGCGAACTTTTTTTTTCAGGTGCGATCTAAGGGACATGCCTACAACGAATTATTTTTCACAATTTGTTAAATACGTTTGGGATTTTAGCACATTTAATTCCTTTAATGCAATTAATGTATATCCCGATAAAAATAAATTTAAATATCTAATAATATTTTGTTAACATTTTAGTCAAACCTACCATCGCTTGAGGACACCTGCAACATACAGTTGTAGCAGTGTTGCCACCAGTAAAACAAAAAAATACACAGCAGTAGGCCAAAAATTATCCAAAATCGTATGAAATTACACAAAAAATAATATTATTATTAGTTTAAAATAAGTTTAAAAAAAATTGTGTAGCTCTTTAGACTCTCCTGCGCACAGTGGGGCAGAATCTAAATAAATTTGATATAATTCAGCCACTTCTTACCGGCTGGTTGGATTGCTATGAAATCACAATGTCATAGAGCTTAAGTTTTGAGGCCCGAAACCATGGACGCAACCGGATCTCTACCATTCAGTTCCAAAGAAAGTCACCTCTAAAATGCGAAAATCTCTAAAACTTGCCATTTTTCGATATATCTTCAGATTTTTAAAACAAAACCAAAAAGTTGGCAAATGGTGTTTGAATTACAATCTTATAATATGTGCTAAATTTGGAGAAAATAGTTTAATATTTAGACACAGTTTACCTACAAAGTTCATATAAAAAGTCAATTATAGAGTGCCAGTTCTAATAAAAATAGCCTATGCATGTTAACGAAGACTGAATTAATGAATTACTTAAAGATATTTAAATATTTAAAGACAAAAATAATTATTTTGCATTTAGTTTGACAATAATTTTCTCAAAAAACTAACAAAATATGGGGTTTATATACAAATAAAATATAAAACAACATATTTGACTTAATCTAAATAAATTGGGTTTCACGTTGAAAAAATTTACAAAAATTATTTAGGAGAAACTGGAAATTTCTGGTAGATGTTACACAAACAAACTCATTTTTTCTGCAGTTGGACTTAAAAGCGTGGAATTTAGTAAATTTTCTAGTAAAAAGTGAAATTACACAAAAACTACACAAAAATACCATTATTCGAAAATTATCCAAGGAATGTGTAAACAGTCCCATTTTTGAATAATTATTCAAAAAGTGGCAACACTGAGTTGTAGTAGTAAAAAAGAACAAGTTTCCTCTAGGGACCAGACTATCACCATTTTCTCCGTTTAGCACATAATACATAAATATAAACATAGTTTAATGTTTGATATGAGTTTGCGAACATATTTTTGTCATCTGCATGGATGTGTTTATATTATATTTAGTATAAAATAAACAATTTTAACAAGGCCAGGATAGGATGAAATAAACTAAAACATCCATTTCACAGCAAATATCATATAATAACTCAGCTAAGTACGACTAATGTAAACAACATATTAAAAGAAAAAATAAAATAAAATATGGAAGAGTAAATAAACATAATAAAAAAAATACGCAAACTAATTTATTATAAAAGCAGATGCGTTATAAATTAATGGTTTCAAAAGAGATGTGAAGGTAAAACAAAAAACTTACGAGAAATAATAATTAGTATTTTGACTACGACACAGAGAAAAGAGGTTCATTGTGGTGATAAAATAACTTGCCAGCTCAGTGGTTTAGTTTCGATAGAAAATAAACTTTACTACATTTTCTGTTAACAAGTTTTTCGTGCAGACAGAGAGATTCAAGTCAAATTTCGTAAAATTATAAAAAAAAGAAATATTGAGAAAAAACTAAGTTTAAAAAAATTTACAATAATGTAAAAAGTTTTTCCATCGGGTCGAAATCATAAAAATTTTTACAAATGATAAGAAATATCATAAATTGTATTTGTAATAATGGAGAATGCACAGAGAAAGTTTGGTTTCTTTTGTATGGATGCGAGACATGGAATGCCGCTGTCCGCGACATAAACGCACTTCAAGTTTTTGCCAATAGGTGCCTTAGAAGGATTTTAAAAGTATTTTGGCCTAATGTGATGTCCAATAACGACCTGTGGGCAGCCACCAATCAAGTTCCTCTGCACACCGAAATACTGAGGCGTAAGTGGAATTGGCTAGGCCACACATTACGTAAACCAGCAGATGACATAACACGTGCAGCCATTGACTGGAATCAACAGGGCAGAAGAGGAAGACCCGCCCACACTTGGAGAAGACAGTTGGACTCCGAAATAACAATCACAGGGAAGTCCTGGAATGAGATTAAACTAATAGCTTGTAACAGATCTCTATGGAGTACATTTGTAATGGCCCTATGCTCCAACTTGGAACGACGGGAATAAATATATATATATGGAATGCAGTTTCTGGACTACCTTCATCCGTAAAAGTCCACACAAACCACATTGGTAAGTACAATCAATAACAACCGATAAGGCCAGCAGGATAGAATATGTATTTTCGGGTCCCGCTACAGACCCATCCTCAGCATCCATGACTTTAATAACTGAGAATGCTCTACTTATATTGACTGCGAAACAAATAAACTATTCTACACACAATTCAATTATTCTAACATCAACGAAATTTTAACAAAGCTATTTTTGTCCTTTGTTGATAGTAAAACATACACTCAAAAAAAAAAGTCAGTAAAGTCAGCAAAAAATGTTGCTGTGTCAGCAAATTTTTAGTCAGGAGCGTGCTTGCAAAAAAGTTGGTAATTTCAGCAAAAGGTTTGCTGAAAATCAGCGAGCTGATTTTTACCAAAAAAATAGTAATCTTCAGCAAAAGTTTTGCTAACACTTTGTCGACTGCAAATGAAAAAAATCCTTGCTAAAATCACTAAACTTTTTGCTGAATATTAGTAGACTGAAAAAACTCAAAAAACTTGTAACGAAATTTTACTTTAGTTAATTTATTTGCTGAAAATTTAAATATAGAATATGTGTAGAGTTATTTTTCTTTTTTGTCATTTCCGTTTCCAGACAAGCTGCGACATCTACATCTTGTCTATCTGGTTGTCGCCCACGCTATGAATGCAGTTATCAGCACAATATTTGTAGCAAAATAAATTAGTAAAACAATAGTTCAAAATTAGTTTAGTGCTAAAAAAATATAACTAAAATTTTTGCTGAAAACGGAATTTCAGCAAAAAAATTGCTGAAAACTAGTACACTTGATATACAAGACGTTTTACTAATTTTTCTACTAACTTATTTTTTTGAGTGTAGATTTATGATGTAGATTAAAAATAATTAGAATATGCATTTAAAATTTAAAATTAACGGTTCGTTGTCGTTCAACAGATCTGTGATTCATTAGCTGATGATCACAGTTGAATAGAACCAACTGCGAAACTTTAAGAATTAAAGTTCAAAGCAAAAACAGTAATAACAGGTGCTGTTCTAAGTTTTAAATCCACATAAAAAAATTCTAAAGTGGAATATTCCGAATTTTTTTCCTGTTCTGTGATCCACAGCCGAATTATTTTTTTTTGGAATATATACATTTTTTGCAACAATTAATATATAAAAATTTATCTAAAAATTTGTTTAAAAATTCTAAAATTTGTTCGAAACAGCAAATTTCCGAAATTTTTAATTCCGTGTAATTTTACAAATCCACTCTAATAAAAAAGTTTCGGAACTCAGAACAGGGGTGAACATTTAAAATTTCGTTGATGTTAGTCTAATTGAGTTGTGTTTACTATAGTTTATTTGTTTCGCAGTCAATATAAGTAGACCATTATCAATTATTAACCCTTAAAGGCGTGGATAATGAGGACGGGTCTGTAGCAGGACCCGAAAATAAGTATTCTATCCTGCCAAAAAAGTGCCAAAACTTTGCTTCTACACTTCCTAATATTAGAATTGGTTTATTGGATACGACAAGTTCTTGTCAGTCATGCCAACTTGATGCGGCCCTATGTTCCTCCTAGGAACCAAAGGATTATATATATGCCAATTTGACAACGACAACAAAAGATTTATTTAGTCAGATTTTAAAAAAATAGCTTCAAGTTTTTAAAATTATTTGGGGGCTTTTGTCTTCACTCAGATAAAAAAGTTAGTAAAAAAATTTGTAAACAATTTCGAATCGAACTTTACTATTTTTATATTGATTTTTAGTACAATTTTTTTTCTTAGTAATCATTTTTGCTATTCTCTTATTACAAATTACGGATTGTTTTACTAATTCTCGCTGCTGATTTCAGCAAAACATTCTACTAATTTTTCAAAACCGAGTGCTAAATTTAGCAGAAAAATATACTAATTTAAAAAAATTTTTTTTTTTTTGATTTTTTACAATTCTTGTTACCATTGATATATTCTTAGTTTGGAAATAACACTCAGAAAATTTTATTGTATCCAATGTATAAAAAGGTACACTCAAAAAAAAAAGTCAGTAAAGTCAGCAAAAAATGTTGCTGTGTCAGCAAATTTTTAGTCAGGAGCGTGCTTGCAAAAAAGTTGGTAATTTCAGCAAAAGGTTTGCTGAAAATCAGCGAGCTGATTTTTACCAAAAAATAGTAATCTTCAGCAAAAGTTTTGCTAACATTTAGTCGACTGCAAATGAAAAAAATCCTTGCTAAAATCACTAAGCTTTTTGCTGAATATTAGTAGACTGAAAAAAACTCAAAAAACTTGTAGCGAAATTTTACTTTAGTTAATTTATTTCCTGAAAATTTAAATATAGAATCAGTGTGTTCCCGTACGTTCCCAATGTTACCGACATTTACCCAAAGTTACCGAAATTTACCCAAACGCGTTCCCGTACTCGAGAATTGGGTAAATGAGAGCGCTAATGAGAGTGTATTAGTGCTTCTCTTTTTACCAAAATTTACCCAGACTTTTTCTTCGGGTAAACTTTGGTAAAACAGCTGATGCAAATATAAAACAACCGATACTATTTTGGCACATTTTGGTTATCTACAAAATTTAATATAAAATGAATTTAAAAAATAAAAATTCTTTAATTTTTAGTTTCTAAGCATTTATTGGTATTCAAATACCTTTTCGAATAAAGCAAAACTAAAAAATGGCATCGAAGATATCACCGAATAAAGCACCGTAAGTTGTTTTTTACGTGAAAAAATTTCTCTCAGATTTTAAATGCTTTAAATTGCAATTTAAGTTAAAAAAATTAAGAATATTTAAATTTTATAACAAAGCCACAATCACAATTAACACAAAATGTCACTTTTTCACCAGAAAAATAATAGTCTTGTACATTAAATTTTCACGTGAAACTCATTGTCGTAAAAAATAATTTTTTTTTATATGGAGTATAACAGATGCTTAATCCATAGAATTTAAAAAATTCAAATGCTATAAATTTATCTCAGATCTTCGAAAGAATTAATTTAAGTTTAATTCATAAAAAAATTAATTCAGTTTTAGAAAATGTTTATATGTATACCATTCCGTGCAACCATTCCTAATGAATTCATTCATTGGCTGCATTCCCAAATCTTTAATAAGTATCGGATGAATTAAATTTATCATTCACCTTTTAATTGAAAGAAAATTTTAATTCATTCAAATATAATTAATTCCATAAGAATTCAAAATAGAATTAATTCCATAAGAATGCATTTACAAAATGAAAGTTGAAAACACGGTTTCTAAGTGAAAATTGAGTTTTGGCACAATAAAGGCCTATTTGGCACATTTTAGTCACACACTTGGCACAAAACAAAATTTTTGAAGTCCCATCACTGTTTAACATTATTCTTTGAAATAAGTTTTTGGGCTAGAAAAGTGGTTTTTTGCGTTCCTGTACTATTGGGTAATTTTGTCATTTTGTGAGAGGATTTTGTGCTTACTCTCATTTTACCGAACTTTACCCAAAAAGTAAAGAAACACACCTAATATGTGTAGAGTTGTTTTTAATTTTTTGTCATTTCCGTTTCCAGACAAGCTGCGACATCTACATCTTGTCTATCTGGTTGTCGTCCACGCTATGCATGCGGTTATCAGCACAATTTTTGTAGCAAAATAAATTAGTAAAACATTAGTTCAAAATTAGTTTAGTGCTAAAAAAATATAACAAAAATTTTTGCTGAAAACGGCATTTCAGGAAAAAAAATTTGCTGAAAACTAGTACACTTGATATACAAGACGTTTTACTAATTTTTCTACTAACTTATTTTTTTGAGTGTAATAACTGGAGAATCGTTTGCAATTTTTACTTCAAATTTCCAGTACGATGAAGTAATTATAGGCTTGTTACAATCGAAAGAAAAAATGTTTTTTTTTAATTTTTTTTTTTTTTTTTAGATTTTACTGTTTTTTTTATTTTTTTAGTACACTTTTTTGCTAATTTCAGCAGATTGATTTTAAATTACAGTTTAATTAGTTGAAGCTACTAAATTTCAGTACTAATTTCATTGTAGTAAAATTATTGATATTTAGTAAATTTTTTAACTGATTTTAGCAAATCGATTTTGAATTTCAGTTTACAACAATTTTGCTAAAATTTAGTAGCGACTACTAATATTTTCTACTAATTTTGTTGTACTACAGATCAGCAGACATGTGTTGCTAAAATTAGCAAAAAAAAAAAATACCGCTGGGCTCAAAACAGTTAAATTTCCCGTAATAACGGCAAAATTTTCAGTAGCCATTACAGACTTTTTTGGTTGAGTGTACTGAAAGTCTACTTCTATATTTACCATTTACCAAATTTGTTGGACAATTTAATTTTCTATTTTATTTAATTAAATTCGAAGAATCCATTTGATTTTAGTTAATTCTTTTAATAAAATCAAATGAACTGATTAAATTTTAACAAATTATTTCAACTAAAATAGGTTCATTTGATTTAAAGATTTAAGGGTTTTCGACATTTTTAAGAAATGTTAACCTAATTCAAGAAATTAAATTTAAAGACAACGCTTTATTATTGTTTAGTTAACAAGAATATTAAATAAACTGAAATAAAAAAAAAATTGTATTATTTGAAAGCAATTTTATTTTTATGGTCGCTGTTGTGTAATGGTTAGTGCGTTGGATTGTTACACATAAGGTTGAGGGTTCGATCCGCAGCGGCCGTAACATCAATTTGGAAAAATATGTATGATTTTTGTATCACTCATACATATTACAGCGTCCACCTTCGGTGTTCCCTTAGCAGTTAACCCCACCGAAGTAAAATAATTTCTTAAGTGTTGCTTCTCTTTAAAAAAAAAAAAAATAAAAATTTATTTAGGAGTAATTTTATTTGCTTTTAGTAAAAATGTATATAACAATTATTTTAATTTTTGCATTAAAAAATACAAAAATTGTTTTTTTGGACTTTCTATATTTTCATATATTTAGTTAGAATATTCTTCCACCTCAAGTCCAAATTCTAATATGATATTGTCATATTAGATTTTTATTTGTTGTTTCAAAAAGGGGGTTGATCATTTTCATGATAGACAATACAATTGTTTCGTAGACATCACTCTACTCTTCAGTTGTCCGCAATAAGAAAATGATAACCTTCTTACTCAAACCGAGACATTACATAAGGTACAAAAAATCAACGGGACGAGAATTTTGTACTTTCGTATATGAACTGTCTGATTTGGTAAAACCAGCTATAAATCAACTCCTTTTTGAAAGCAACAATTACATAAAAGTACCCTTTGGTACTTTTGTCTGTTGTCAATACATTTTGTAAAAACAACTAATTTTAAACTCAAAACAAAATAAATATTTGAATGAGATTTTAGCAGTGGTGTGCTTATTTTCAACAATTAAAAATCTAATATGACAATATCATATTAGAATTTGGACTTGAGGTGGAAGAATATTCTACTAATTATATGAAAAATGTATATATTTACGTTGTTTTTAGTAAGTTGAAAACTTAATTTTAGTTCACACATTTTGTTTTTAGTTTAGTTATTTATTTGACATATCGTAGGATATAACACTGAAGTAACTATTTAGGAACATTTAAGTAAGCAAGTTAGTTTTGTGACAAGTTACAAGGGTTAATTATTCCTGGCTTATGTAACTAATTCCGTGATTATTAAACTAAATATCGAGCAATTTCCTAACGTTAATATGAATTTGGTGAGTGTTAAATTTGATATATATGATGCTAATAGCCTCAGTGTTTCGAAACAAAACTTTCTCATAATGATATTTTAATCTACTCGTTATCATTTGTTTTTGTTTAAATCTTAAGGATCTTATACAGCATTAAATCACTTTGGTATTTAATATTCTTAAAACATGTTTACAAGGTCTTCTCTAAATGTATACAGAATAGATTTTTTTTATATCATAATGTCATTTGGGAAACATACAACATATTTCAATGAGATGCGTTGACAGTCTTTTCAAATTTAATTTATTGGTTATTTGTTGTATTTTTTTACCAGAACATACTTACTACACATACTTGAACGTAATGTATGTATATATTTCTTTGACAACTGATAGCATAAGCTATTTACTACACTCAAGAAAAAAATAAGTCGCTAGTTGTATGAGAAAAGTTTGATAATTTGATAATGTATAGAGTTAAGGTCATATGCATAATCACTTTTTAAATTTAAAAATAGCTTAAAAAACAAATTTTTCAAATAAAATTCATTTTATAAACGTGTTACAAGATCTTCAAATTATTATCACTTTATTAAGAAACTTATTATTAATATCATTAGTTAGGTCGTGTCACCTGTATGCCGACTATGTCTTGGGGAGTATAAAACTACAGCGCACGCCTGTGTGAGTGTACTAAAGTCTACGGTATCAGAAAGTTCGTTTTCTATAGGGAGATCTTGAATCTAGGAGATATCACGTGTGTCACAATTGATTGTTATATTGTCGGGCTAGATCGTAACAATAATAATAATAATAGTTAAATAAATAGGGAGATAAAATAGTAAACATTATTTAGTTTAAGGAAGAAAAATACTAAATTCAAATAAAATCAACTCAATTTTGCATTAAACGAATTAAATATGCTGAAATCCCAAACTTATTTAACAAATTGTGAAAAATAATCCGTTGTAGGCATGTCCCTATCCGGATTTCATTCTTTCCTAAGGAAATCTAAGTTTTTAAGGATACTTAAAGACAAACAGCCATAAATTATAAAAAAATTTAAAAAATAGGTTATGGGAAGTATGAAAGAGGGTGTAGTGTTTGTTAATATTTGATTTGAATTTGAAGTTTACAAATATTTACTATTTTTTCACTACATCGTTTTGCTCATTTTTACTGTCCTAATATTTACTAGACATAATCTGCTAAAGACTTATTTTTGTTAGTGTATGAAACAAACAACATCACAGCAACAACAACAAAACTAAATTTACAGCAGTATAACTAGCAGCTCACTTCAAGCATTTCCTGTGTAGGATAGTGTAAGTATGTGAATGTGTTTGGTGTTAGTAATATTAGAGTACAAAGCAAAAGTTAAAAGAAAAAATTATTATCACCATGTTCCTTTACAAACGACAGACGAACTTTTGAATTTGACCCCTCTGTGTCAGTTTTTGGTTCCATCCTTATTTTTTATATGCTTCTTCACCTCCTCCTTTATGTTATGGCATTGTCAATTTACCATTATATGATCTGTTGTTGTTTTTCTTTAGCAGCTGTTGTTTTATATTGTTAATGCCACACTTACACATATGAGGCTTTCCATACCAACTGTCCCGCTAAAAATAACACACTAGAAGAGTACTGATTTTATAAAAATTTCTTTACTTTTTTAAAATAAAGTTTAAAGTCAGAAAGTCTCGCGTTCGATTCCGTTCATAGACATGCCATTTTTTGTTTTAAATTTACTTTTTTTTTATAAAATTTGTATTTTTTTAAATCTTTTTGACCATCTACATTTTGTTTTTTCTGACATTATGCCAAGATTTGCAAGTGGGTTCTAACAGACGTTTACTTCACTAATGGAAAAAATCTGTAAAACGTTTAGTCAAAGCACTAAAAGTTACCCAGCAAAAATATGTGTAAGTCATTCAAAACAAACAACTTTTAAATTGGTTACAATGCTCTTTTTCTGTTTCGAAAGTATGTGCTTTAAAACAACTTTCAAAAATGTATATATAATGTTGTTTATTTTCAACTGCACAATTTTCTTGAGCTTAAGGTTTTGTTTTTTATATATAAAAAGTTTTTTTATTTCAATATTTCGCTACTCCAAGCTGTAGCATCTTCAGGAAATAACAATTAAATTAAAAAATTATAAACAATTTGTTGTTTATTTTCTTTGTAAATGCATTTGTTTGTAAATTAGGAATTTATTAGAGATTCCAAGTTTTGAGGTTCGCGGTTCAAATCGCCAAAAATATTTGTTTCTTTTTATGGACTTATTAAGACTTGATACTGACAAATAGGTACTTAGTCAGTGCGAATTAAGAAAAAAATTTTGTAACGTTGTCAATTAGGGAGTTAGTCAGCACAAGTTAACAATAAATTCTGGTGATGATCACACATAGGCAGCTTGTCAGCGTCATTTTAGAAAAAGAAAGAAAGTGCAGACATGTATTTAGACGACTTTGGTGACTGTTTGCAGCCGCTCAATTGTCACCTAAGCGGGACTGACATTGCCTTTAACCCTTTGACGACCAGGGGACATATCTGTCCCAAAAGGAAAAATATGCCTTAAAAATAAACTAATACTAAAAGTATTGATATTTTTAGCTTAATGCAAAGTTAAATGATGGGTTTTTAAAATTTATAAAAAATTTGTGTGAAAAAAAAAATTTATAAATGTTTTTTTAAGAGTTAAAAAGCAAGTTTTGCACATACCGTAAACGGGATATTTAAACTGCTCTAAATCATAGACGAAATTTTCTCTTTCTTTCAAATTAAAAAATTTTGTTTAATTTAACAATATTCTACAAATTGAAATTCGGTTTTGTGATATTTCCAAGAAAAAAACTAGCTTTATTAAAAAAAAACGAAAAGGGACACGGGTGTCGCTGTGGTCGTCAATGGTAACTTTTCGTTTGATGAATTTGAATGTAACTGCTAATAGTGGTGAGAGTTGGCATATTAAAAAAACTAAAAAGTGACTTCCCCATTAAGTTTGTAAACTTTATCAGGTGACTGAATTCCTAAAATTTGTATTCTATTTACTTACTTTACGCTGTGAGAAGTGGCCGTGTTTTTTAGTTTGCTAAAAAAGTGATATTTGAGAGAAACATTTTTGTTCTTTGATTTGCTGATTCATTTTGGTAAGTTTGGTGAGTGTAAATTCTATAGCACGTTGTAACAACATTTTTTTAGAAGAATGGCTTTCCAGCGTCGTAGATTTTTTAAACTGAATAAAGAAGAAATATTGTAATTTCTTACTGCGGAAAATAGCGAAGATGAAGACGATTTGTGTCTAGATGAAGAAGACCAGATTTTTCTTGAAGGTGATGTTGATGCAGGTGCAGCATATTGTGAAATCGATGATAATGCGGTTGAGACAACAGAACAAGTCGTTGAGATAACGGAACAAGCGCCTCGTATTCCAGAAAATTACAAGGAAAAAACGACAGAAAAAAGTGAACCAAATTTTAGATGGAGAAATTCATACACTGCAAACGTATTCCCTAACAGTGACTATGAGTTTGGAAAAGTGCAAATCTGCGATGTTGGGGACCACAACTGTAATCTATCACCATTTCAGATCTTTTTACTGACTACGAACTTTGATGTTTTGATAGAAATTATAGTTCATGAATCCTGTAGATATGCTGAACAAAATGGAAGAGTTTTTGATGTTACTGCTGACGAAATGAAAGCATTTCTTGGTATCAATCTGGTAATGACATATCACGTTTTACCATCCATTCGTGATTATTGGTCAACAGAACCTGATATGGGTGTACCCTTCATAAGTAATGTAATGACAAGAAAAAGATTTGAAGATATCCGTCAAAATTTGCACTTCAGCAATAACGATGAAGAAGGAAACAGGAATGATCGGGCTTTTAAGATCAGACCTGTCATAAGTCATTTCAACAAAGCATTTCAAAATGCAATGAACAACACATACAAACAGGCTGTCGATGAACACATGATCAAATTCAAAGGTCATAATGCTATGAAACAGTATATCAAGAACAAACCAATAAAATGGGGATTTAAGATGTGGTGTAGATGTGACTCTGCTTCCGGATATCTTTTTGAATTTGATCTATACACTGGAAGAAAAGAGTATGGAACTGAATATGGACTTGGGAAATCAGTCGTGCTTCAGTTGACAGAAAAACTCACAGGTTTGGGCTCCGAGGTCTACATTGATAACTTCTTGAACTCGCCTTTGTTACAATATGAGTTGAAAAAACGTCAAATAAAGTCCTGTGGAACAGTAAGAAGCAACCGAAAAAATATTCCAAAAAATGTGCCTCTCGATAAGAATATGAAGCGGGGAGACATTTACACATCAATCTTTGAGGGCATATCCTTTGTGAAGTGGATGGACAACAGAGCTGTGACTCTTCTCACAAATTTTCTTTCGCCAGTGGAGACAGACACCGGATCCATAAAATCTACACCGGTGGAGTAGATTTGATGGATCAGCGCAAGTCCTTTTATGAACTAGACCGCAAATCGAAAATAAAATATTACCTCCGGTTATTTTTTGACTTACTTGATGTAAGCGTAAACAATTCCTACGTTATTTACACCGAATGTAAAGCAAAAAATCTTGTTGAAGGGACTCAACTTAACTCCCTTGAGTTTAGACGATTGGTGGCCAGATATTTAATCGCTGGCTATTCTTCGCGTCAGAGAGAATTTCCAATATTCCAGTCATCAAAAATCACTGTCAGCAAAAGACCAGCTTCTTCGCACTCTATGCTCAAAGCCAACGTAAGAAAGAGATGTGTTCAATGCGCAAAAATTAATGTAGAAAATCGCACTAATAACTATTGTAATGAATGCAATGTGCATCTATGTTTTACTACTAATCGTAATTGTTTCGCAGAACATCATAATAAACCATAATTTACCGCAAAATTAAACATAATTTTTATTAAAAGCGTATTATAACATTAAAAATGTAACTTTTATTGAAAAACTTATGTATAATAAAAAAGACATTTTGGCTCCCTTTAGGACCACAGGGACACATGTGTCCCATAACAAAACTCGTATACGAAAATTTTTTTTTCACATTTTTGAATGGTTTTGCTTTAGTTGGATTCTGACAAGCTTATTTCATATCAAAATGATAAAGGGAAAGCCCCCAGAAGTTTATGGTCCTGAAAGGGTTAAGACACATTATCCAGCTGGGATATTGAGTATACGCAATGATTATAGAACAATTATTTGAATTGCATTAAAAGATTTAAATGTGCTAAAATACCAAATCTTTTTTAATAAATTGTGAAAAATTATTTGTTGCAGGAGCGTCTTGCCTAAGTAAAACGTCGTTTTTGAATTTCTATAAATATTTTTTAGTTTCAATTTAAAACTCCGTGAGAATTTCTTGTTCTCGTCTGGGAGCGTTTTGCAACATATAAAATATCAAGGAAAAACACAAACAACAAAAAATAAATTAACCACAATTTGATTTGTCATCTTCCATAATATTTATTGAATATTTGCGAATAATTTTTCAAAACAAATCAAAACAACACTCTAAAACTTTCAGAATCGGTAGAAAATTTTAATCATGCCTTCTTTTCCCAATTTGTGAAAAAAATTTAAAAAGTTTTTTCATGTTTTATTCGTATCATATAGGACAATAAACACTGTAAGTTTTACATAGATACGATATACTGATTTATTATGTGGAAAGCCTCATATACGTAGATATTAGTTACATTGACATATTGTTAGTGTGCGCAACTACATATAATGTTGTTTTTCGATTTGCAATTTCTTTTACAGTTTTTTGCCTTTTTCTTTTTTTAGCCATCACTGAAAGCTGCTTCAGAGCCAAGCTATTTTATTAGGGACTGAGGGTGACGCTGATGATGATGATACTTATTGAGCTGGTCTATAATGACATGTTTTTTTATGAGCTTTTATATCATTCACGTACAAGATCAATAGTGTTAATGTTTTATGGTCGACATTATGACACACAGAAACTGTCATCAACCAGTCCAGGCAGTATGGTATTCACTCACTTCATGTTCCCAAACTATATAGCATTTCTTCTTCATTTTTATTATAATACACGAATATATATAAAATATAAAATAAGTAAGAAAAATAAAGGACTAAAAGCAATTTACACAAAACACATTATACTCATTAAGATAGATAGATAAAACGGAAAACGAAAAATAAAACAAATAACGTTGACTGTCCACTTGGGTCAACATACGAAGTATCATCATGGATGGCACTACTGCTACTACCACTACTACTATGTCACTAGCATACCATGAAACACTATTTTTTTTTTTTTTTAATTTAATATTGAAAAAATAAATACAAGAAGAATAGAAATTGAATTAAACTAATTTTGTATTATCAAACAAAGGAAATTTCTTAAATTTGTCCTTAATCCTTTTTAGTAAAACTGCATGGTTCTCATTTTACAGTATAAACAAAAGGATTTAAATGGAAAATGTTAGAAAAATAATAAAAATTAAATATTTCTAGTTAAAATCCTTTAATGCTCTATATAAATTGAAGAAAAATAAAAAACTACGGATTGGTTTTGCAATAGAAACGAATATAAGTATAAAATTATTCATATTAAAGGTTTTGTAAGAAGATATAAATGGATTTCAATTGATTTAATCATTCAACCAAATAAAAACATATGTAAATAAGGTTTCAACTAAAAAAAAAACAATTCAGGAGGCTATTTTATAAATTCTATAGTATTAAAGGTTCTTTTTTTTAACCCTTATGCGCCAACCAAATTTCAATGGCTGGGTCTTATAACACTGTGAGACAAATGGTAGGCGTCAGTGATCAGGAAGGGTTCAAACTACCGGGGAAAGTTATATCGGTAAAAAAGAAGTTATACGTGTGCCGGCGTTTCGCTGGGTCACCACTAGGAATCGAGATATATCGATTTGACCTTTGGTGGTCTTTTTTTTTGACATAACTCGAGAACCACTAGTCCGATTTTCCTCAAACAATTTTAAAAAAATTAAAAATTACAATTCCTTTAATCTGTTCATATAACGTTTTTCTATATACTCAACAGTTTTGCCGGTAAAAATAAATGTATGAAGAAAAAAATAGTTTTTGCCTAAAATATTAAAAAAAAGTAATAAACAAAAGGTTATTGATTTTTATGGTAGCGGTAACAAACATTTATTTTTACCGGCGGGACACGTATAACTTGTTTTTGACCGATATAACATTTCCCGTTGGTTTCATCCCATCCCGATTTTGACTGTCGCATAGTGTAATCTTTGAAATTTTTTTTAAAATTAATTATAAATTACACTATAACATACAATTGGGTTCCTCATTTTTCAGGAACCCAAAGTATCCGTTAGTATATTTTTACAGCTTTTTTAAAATTACTTCTGAACAACTTCCAAAAACCACTTAAGTATTGCTTCTAAAGAGTAATTGCTCTAAAAGGGATCGCAAACAGTGATTTTGGTATCATTTAGCATTTCCAAACAGAGGGTCCCGGGTTCGATTCCCGGCGGGACCAATATTTTTTTATTTTTTTTTTAATTCTTTTATTCTATTATTTTTTTTAAAATATTTTTAATTAATGTTTTTTAATTCAATATTTTTTTTAATTTTAAAATTTTTAAAAATATGTATATATAAAAAATGGTGAGAAATTGCTTTTTATGCACCTGTAAAAATGGTACTGAAAACAATATTGAATTCGAGTGCACCTTATTTTATTTTTATTTTTATTTTTTATTTATTTATCGACTTTATTAACTTTTCTATCTTATTATTAAAGCATAGAAATATAATTTTTAGAATTTGTATAAATGGATGAATTAAAATAATACATTTAAAAAAAAAAACACATATAATTATTAGATAATATTTAACATTGAATTATTAAATCAATTCGTTTAAGAGGTATGGTTCCTCGGGCAAAGTTTCTTATTTGGATTTCTAGAATACGATTTTCCTTGTCACTTGGGCGATTTTTAAATCGACCCGCCCTAATATACACTCTTATTGCAACCTCGTAATTCGGTTGCCCCAACCTAATTCAGTTGTGGCGAAAGATAATTCTTTGGGATTTTCTTTTTTATTTTTAATTTTTTTTTAATTAAGCATATTTCTCCACCAAACTTCAGCAACACTGAAAATAATTTAATTTCTACATATTTGTAACCTATTATTTCACATTATTAGGGTAACCACTTATTGCCTATCTTCTAGGTAACCACTTATTTTATCTTTTTCAGTAACCACTTACTCTTTCACTATAAGCAACCATGCTGTTTACTCATTATTCCCAATTTGTTTTTGTAAGCGAAAAGGTAGTGACCACCCATGAATTTTGGGATATCGCAAACAGCAGTAATTAAGCGAGTAAATAACCTGGTAACTACCAAGTGTAGAAACGGTAATGACATATCATAATTTTTTGGACTACCAGCAATGACACCGACTTACTTTCTATATTATTTTAACCTATTTCATACCAATGTGACTTTAAAGTCACATCTACTTTTAAGAGCCTATAACTTGTGGTAGGAAGACAATATTACAATTGACTATAAACGATATTTAAAAAATTACAAACATTTTACTTCCAGGGTTGCCATATAATGATTTGAAAAAAACAATTTTTGACTTTTTTTCAAAGCACTTTTTCAAAAAAATATTTAAAAATATAAGGAAGAGAGGCGTAATAAAAGTGATATGTTGATTTCGATGAAGAAATGTAAAAAAATATTTAAGAGAAGAAAAATTCTGAGTTAAATAAAAAATTAATTAAAAAATAAATTCACTGATCTTATCAAATAATTGACTGATCGTATTTGTAAAATTGTAAGTACATATGTAGAAAATTAATCCTTTTTTATTTGTTATGTTAAAAATACGCTATTTTCTCTCAATTGCCAAAGAAGCATACAAATCTGAGCAATTAGTGCTGCCAATTAACAATTTTTAAAAAACGTCTAAAAATACCAATTTTTTTGAAAAGTTTTTAAAAATATTGCAAAAGAAATAATTTAAATTTCTTGCAATTTTTTTACAGAAATATGTAGGTATTATCAAAATATAAAAATTTGATTTTTGAAAAAATATTAACAATTTAAGTCTTCAAATGTAAATGTCATTGAAAGTTATATCATTTTGTAATTAAATACGTGGGTTATAATTTGTTTTTGTGAATTATGTTTTTTTTTTTAATATTATGGTCTGTAAGAATTTTTATCCATATACTTAAATAAATAAATAAAAGTTTCAATTTGAGTTACTTATACTACCACGAGAGGGCGCGACTTAGCGATAAAAATTACAAAAAAATGCTTACTACAAAATCGGCCTATCCTTCTACCAAGTTTTGTCTAAAAATTACCACGGTTTTGTCAAAAAATTCCCATGTTTGGTATGAAATGGATTAAAATACACAATATTGAGTTACTAATAAATAGATACTTTTTCAGTTATTTCGAAACAAAAAATAAGGTGTTGCCAATAATGAATTATCTTTATCTTTATTTAAAACACAAATTAATGTGTTCAACACTGGTAATATATCGAGCCATAACCGCTAAAAATGCTTAAGTGACATAAATAGTATTTTGCAGGAGAAAGCGGGTTATAAATATTTTTTGTTTTTGTTTTTAGTCTTTCAGAAGATCGTTTTTGATGAAATTTGGATATGTTATAAAGGATAAAAAAATAAGATATAATTTTTACTTTTAATCTGCCCAATCACATTTTTAGGAGTTAAAAGGGTTTTTCATGTTGGGTCCAAAATTTATTAAACATCCGTGTGGAAAAATGGGGTCAGTTAAATGCGAGAGCTTGCCCTGTGATCGGTTCAAATGGGACTGGTCCGAATGGACCTATCACGTGACTTGTCCTGTGCCCGGTGAAAACAAGACCGGTCTGAGGGAACCAACCCCTGGACTGGTGAAAATGGGGCCGGTCTTAAAACTGAGAGTACCCTGTGGGAAAAGGAACCAGTCACAGGACACGTCACGTGACCGGTCCTTGGGGACGGGTCACTTTTTCATGGGCTTGTCCTAGAAGGGGGTCAATTGCCCCTTGTGACGTGTCACAGGACCGACGCAAAAGAACCCGTCACAGAACCTCTCTCCCTTCGATGAGAGGTTGAAGATGGATTAAGTCATTTGTTGGGAAGGAACAAATTATATTAATATTCCTATCGAAGTAATACATTTTCAATTATTGTAGCAAAGAAAGCAACATTAAATATTAAGAAAGTCTTTCCATTTAAATTTGTCTTTCAAAACTTTCCAAAGCATTTAAATTTTTATATCAATTATTCACCCCATCATAAGCACAAACTATAATTATTATTTCATTTCACATTAAATCGTAAAATCTCTTAAAGTTTATGTTCTGGACATTTTTGACAAGACCCGCATGAATGTGCAATAAAAA
The DNA here is from genome assembly GCA_949987735.1 of Leucophora obtusa. Lineage (NCBI taxonomy): Eukaryota > Metazoa > Arthropoda > Insecta > Diptera > Anthomyiidae > Leucophora > Leucophora obtusa. Next base: position 212,727,057 of record OX465297.1, read on the forward strand.
TAATTATAAAAAATAAAAGATTTCTTATTAACTAATTTTAAAATTATTACCAAACGAAAGAAATTTTATCTTTTGGTATTACAAACAAACACTGAACATCCTTTAGCACACACATACATATATGAATATTTATGTATCCTTACATTCCCAAGAACCACAACGTTTGCCACAAATTGTTATTCCCTGGTTACACTACATAACAATGACATTTTTATGAGATTGTTATTGGAACATTTCGTTTAAGATATTTTATTTGAAACCAATTATGGCCGTTAATTGTGGCTTTAGTGTATTTCTATGATAATTTCAAATTTAAGCAATGTATTTTTTGCTGTTGTTGCTGTTGTTGTTGTATGGTGGGTACATAGAACTTAAAGCATTTCGAGAGGAAAAAAAATCAGCTTTAATGCATTTCTTTATGGCAAAAACAACTCATTTCCGCTCCATAAACATTCGTTTAGTGGTTGTTGTTTGAACGGTTGGTTAGTTGGCGGTGGTTGCCTAAAACTACACGACCAACGATACTTTTGAGTGTTGTTTGGAGGACAAGGGACATCCCAAAAGTTTTATAAATATATATTGAAATAATAATACTCGTACAAGTATCATCATAATCATCATCACCAACAGAATCAGTAGCATCATCATTTGTAAGCACAAAGATGTAGTTGTGGCAAATTTTTAAACAATTTTTTCTCCAGTTAGTTCTTTTTACGCGAATTTTGTTCATTTTCCAGTTTGAAAAAAATCTACGCAAAAAAAAAAAATAAATGAGACCACTTAGCCAAACATGGCAAACGCCCAGTGTGAGGTTGGTGATGATGATGATGTTTGGGCCACTTTTTCATTGCAGTTTTTATTCATTCATTCAGTCAGCCAGCCATTCATTCATTTATTTATACAACCAGCCATTCCACATAACTCCCTGTAGAGTAAAAGACATAAAATGCTTTTTTTATTTCTTTGTATTTTTAGTCATTATTATCTTTTTTGTACATATTTCATGGCATAGAAGTTTAGAATTTTCTTTTTTTTTAATATAAATTGTGATGAGTATTTATTGCGAGCTGACCAAATTGTTCAATCTCAGTTGAAATCTTTGTTTTTTTTTTTTAATTTGTTAAAAAAAAATCTTCTTCAACAGTTTATCAACATCTGCTACCCAAAATGTTTACTTTGTGTGTTGAGTGAAAAACAAAATATAAAACTGCACTATTTCCAAAATTATTTTTAATATTTTTATTTATAATGAAAATGTGTTGTGTATTCAATTAAAATTGATTAAAATTTTTTAATTTTGAAAACTGTTTTTTATTTTTGAAATTTTTATCGCTGTGTTCTCGACTATATCTAATCCCAATAACAACCAACTTGGTCACAATTGGTGTGAATTTAAAAACAATTAATAGAAGGCGAACTTTATTAACATTGTTTTTCATTGGTTTGGTAGCTTAAAAGCAATAAGCTAAAATATATTTCCTTAAAAAAAAAAAAATATTGTAAGTCCACACCATACATGAGACTAATTAATTATTTGGACAAATTAATTGACGATTTCATTTGCATTAAATTGAAACTAATGCTAATGAAATTTTTGGCATTATCATTACTTCGAATAATAATACATCCATTTCATTACTAATGTCAATTTTATAGTAAATTCATTACGATTACTAGTGCCTCAATCATAAGAAAGAATTAACATTAATAAACGTTACAGATTTCAATGGCGATTCTAAAAAATTGCGAACGCAAAACGGACAAAATTTTTGCTCCGGCGGAGTACTACTATTTTCCTACAACAGAAACAGGGTGACATTTTTAATTTTTGTTTTTGACAATTAAGACCCTCCGATAATGGATTGGAATATCGGTGCAATTGGGAACGATATGGACTGAAAAGGGTGAAATTGGAACATGTGCCGCAGGGAACGAAATGGAATCAAACCGTATCCCGTGTAAAAAAGTTTAGATCTGATCAGATCTTTTTGGATCTAAATAGATATGATTGAATCTAATTAGATCCTGTACCAGATCTCATCAAATATGATCAGATATGGCATATGTGATAATACCTTATAGCAAGATCAGATCAGATCTAGTGCCACATCTGTAAAAATCTAAAGTGATTTCGACAATTTCTCCAGTTATGCCTAGATCTAATCAGACCTAATTAGATCTCAAATTTGTCTCAATTTTGAGATCTAATTAGATCTGGTAAGATGTACTGAAATCTGGCCAGATCTGATCTTTTTTACACGGGATATTAATTATATTAATTTCTGTTTACATTATCATATAAATTGAAAAAAAATAGGTCACCCTGTGGCTCTTTCAGAAAAACTTATTCCTGGGGATCGCGCTCGGACCTACCACATGCGAATACAAAAATTTTGTCGGTTTGGGCTATCTCGCTTAGTTTTCGCGATGCAGTCTATTTTGTAAAATGGCGAATTTTTAAAATGCCCCGTGTCTCGAAAACTAAGCAAGATAGAGCCAAACGGACAACAGTTTTAACACACCCCAATAAAATAAATAGGCCAGGTCTTGTTGAGCATTCCGATGGATCCATTTCTATAAAACAGGCATAGGGTGACATTTATAATTTTTATTTTTTTAACAATTTACTTGATAATACAAATTAACACACTCCAACAATGGACTAGAAAATCGGTGTAAATCGGAACAATATGGAATTGAATGGGGAACGAAGGAAATTGGAACACTTGCCGCAGGGAACGAAACTCTTACTATCTTAGTGTATTAATTTTTATTATACTATAAATTGGAAAAAAAGAAAAAAATGGATCACCCTGTGGCTGTTTTAATAAAAATTGCTTCCTGTAGACCGCTCTCGAATCTAATCCATGTGAATAATGGAAGCATGAACATTATATTGAAGCTTGCAAACATTTTGTCCGTTTTGCACTATCTCGCTTAGTTTCCGAGATACAGGCATATTGTTAAATGGCTATTTAAAAAAAATGGCGCGTATCTCGAAAACTCAACGAGATGGAGCAAAACTGACAAAAGTTTTTGCTCCGGTGGAGTATTAGCACTCTCCGATAATACAAATAGGCCAGGTCCGGGAGAGATCCCGAAGGATCCATTTTAATATCTGAATCTGTTTTCTCTGTGTATTTGTTACACTGAAAATCGCATGTTTAATCTTGAAACTCTGTGAAATGCCTTTTTCTTAATCAAAAGTAGTATAACTTTCTAATGGTAACTTTTTTTCCAATCAGCGAAATGTCATGACTTTTTTTTTACTGAAGACTGGATAAGGTTTGTGTTACTGGATAAGGTTTGCTGTTAACTTTATTCTTTCAAGCACCCTGTATTCAAAAATTTGCAATTTCTATTTCAAAAAACAAAATGGTGTAAAAGTAACCATCACGAAAAAACACTATTTTTTGTTTTTTTTTATTCTCATTCATTGTGTGCACGCTGCAACTTGTTTATAACATAATTAAGATTTGTTTGCATTTTTACCAACCAAAAACACATCCAACACTAGAAGTGTGTTGTTTGCTCGTGTCGAGTGATGAACGAAACGAAAGAGTTGGGAGCAAAAAAAAACAACCTAAACAAAAATACAAGTAGAAGAAATACAACAATTCTTTTAGCCATATTTCATTAGAAATGCATAACAAGAGCTCTTTGGTTGAATAAACATACAACATAAAATATAAATATTCGTGTTTTTTCTTTTTGCTGCACACATGCATAGACAGATGCATATATGTATGTATGTGTATATGAATGAGTTAGTGTGTGTGTGAGTGTTTGTGACATCTTCACTGCATGTAAAACAAGTTTGATATATTTTTTTCAAAAACAAAAAGTTGTCAAGTTTTTATATAAAAATCCATTTTTATTTTATATGGAAAATATGATAATTTTAGCGGAAAGCATATTTGTTTAAAGTTTTGCTAAAGGAGGTTCATGTGTCATGTTTTATAATTTTAACAATAATTTAAATTCATTTATACGCAAATTAAGAATTTATTGTGAGTCTTCAAATATACTACCTACACTCAAAAAAAATAAGTTAGTAGTAAAACGTCTTGTATATCAAGTTTACTAGTTTTCAGCAATTTTTTTTTGCTGAAATTCTGTTTTCAGCAAAAGTTTTAGTTATATTTTTTTAGCACTAAACTAATTTTGAACTAATGTTTTGCTAATTTATTTTGCTACAAAAATTGTGCTGATAACCACAATTATAGCGTGGAAGACAACCAGATAGACAAATGTAGATGTCGCAGCTTGTTTGGATGTAGTACAAACAACGGAAATGATTAAAAAGAAAAACAACTACACAATTTCTATATTTAAATTTTCAGCAAATAAATTAACTAAAGTAAAATTTCGCTACAAGTTTTTTGAGTTTTTTTCAGTCTACTAATATTCAGCAAAAAGTTTAGTGATTTTAGCAAGGATTTTTTAAATTTGCAATCGACTAAGTGTTAGCAAAACTTTTGCTGAAGATTACTATTTTTTTGGTAAAAATCAGCTCGCTGATTTTCAGCAAACCTTTTTCTGAAATTACCAACTTTTTTGCAAGCACGCTCCTGACTAAAAATTTGCTGACACAGCAACATTTTTTGCTGACTTTACTGACGTTTTTTTGAGTGTAGCCGTTTACGCGATAACTCAGCAGATGCAGAGACATTTACGAAAGACGTCTTAAAGAAATGTCTGCATTTCTTTTTTTCCCCTTTTTTTTAATGACCCTGACAAACTGCCTATTTGTCATCATGGCAATAATTTATCCTTAACTTTTGCTGACGAACTGCCGATTTGTCATTATTAGGACAAGGAATTTCACGCACTTAAAAATCGAAAATATGCGCCTATAAAATGCGGCTAAAAAAGACAAATTGCATTAAAAACATAACAAATATGCACTTAAAACGATTATATTTGCAAAAATAAAGCACTCTAATACATAAAAATATATGTAAGATGGTTATTTTGCAAATAGACACAAAACTCGAAGCTTTTCCTTAGGTAAACAAAGCTTTAAAAAAAATTTTATTTTTTAATAATAAAGAAAAAAAAAAAAATTAAATTTTCATTTAATCGTATCGTATAAATTGTTTATATTTTTAACAATTTAACACAAATATGCATTAAAAAGCACAAAATATGAATTAAAATTGCACCAAATATGCATTTGAAGTAAAAATATGCAAAAACATGCATTTTTGTCAAAATATTCAAAAATATGCAACAAAAAATCGATGTCATTTTGTTTTGGATTTGATGATTTGGATAAATATTTAGTCTATATTAACTTTGAACTATCGAGAAAAAAATGCATTTGCATGAAATTCCTTGCCCTAGTCATTATCATACGTATTTTTACGAAATTGGAATTGGTCTAGTATAGGATGTTATGGAATTTTAGGAGAAAAATAGCCCAAGAGACGGGATTTACTAAATATATCAATCTGGCAGCACTACATTTAAGTACAATTGTTTCCGAAATTCTCTACCACAATGAAAGTAAAGATATATAAGACCGCCATATGTCATTTAGTTAGTCATCTGATTACACAGTAGCACATTTTTCAACTTCAAAATCTTGAACCAATTGAGACCCCCAAAATCTGAAAGCTTATGATAGTAGAAGCAAAACCCTAGCTGGGTTTTGAGTTATTAGCTAAGGTTTTTTTTAAATTAATTTTTGAAGTTTTCGACTGGGAGGAGGATTTTAGTACATTTTTCAAAGAACATGTACTGATTCTTAAGTCTATATCTCGTGAACTATTCGAAATATTGCTTTTCTCTCTTCAGCAAATTTTTACCTCTTAATTACCCAGTGTAGAAAATCATTACCAGATACATATGTGGTTATGTAACTACATACTTGGTAATGGGAAGTAGTTACTTTTGTTATTACATTTCTTATTACCTTTGTATGGCGATGTCGCGAAAAATAATTAGTTATGCTTACAAACCAGCATACGAAAAATCTAAAAATATGTCATTACCTATATGCTTACCAGTACGGACAAAAAGAATGAGTCTAAAAATAGATTTAAAAAAATAAATTTTATAAAAAAAATATTTTTTTATTCCCATGTGAAAATCGAAATATATATGAACGTACATGATCATACATTGATTAGTATATGATCATGCATGATCATATACGTCCATGCATAGTTCAATGTATGACCATACATTATCTCATATATTTCCATATATCTTCGGATCCGAAATTTGATGGTATATGACCGTACATGTTCATATATGACCATATATGCTCATATATGGTTCATGTATGGTCATATATAATCATATATGGCCATATACCTCCATATACCCTCAAATTTCGGATCCGAAGATATATGGAAATATATGAGATAATGTATGGTCATACATTGAAATATGCATTGACGTATATGATCATGTATGCTTATGCATGATCTTATACTAGTCAATGTATGATCATGTACGTTTATATATATTTCGATTTTCACATGGGTTGTAAATTTTTTTTTAAATAAAATTTTCTGTGCGGGAATCGAACCTGGGACTGCAGGTTACCAGTCAAGAGCTCTACCATCTGAGCTATGTATATCGACATGTAATATTTAATAGATAAAAACATAATTGACCTGCCGCACACAAGTCACCTTACTCGCCAACATACAAAAAATCAAAAAATATGTGGTTACATATGTATATCCTTACCAGTGTTGAAAAAATATTGAGTCTAAAAATAAATTTAAAACAATGTTCAAAAAAATCTATAAAATTACTTTCTATTTAAATTAATGATAAAAATAAATCATTATCAGTAACTCAATATTATATGTTTTAAAATAATGCAGAAATTATGTGGTTGTCATTGCTGGTAGTCCAAAAAATAATGATATGTCATTACCATTTCTACACTGGATAGATCTAAAAATTTTGCCTTCCCTATTAAAAAAATTAATGAGGTAGAACATGCAATCATATCTTTTTCTGATGTTGGCTGAAACAAAATTTGATCCGAAAAATGGTGGATCATGCTGTATTCATTTATATGCACCGTAGATCTAATATGATGAAATACGATCCGAAAATGGGTTTAACTAATCATATAAAATTGGATGTGACGTAATGACAATCAAAAACTAATTTCAATAGAATGGACGATTCAATGCAATATGAGCGAACTTTGAATGAAGTATTTTTGTCTAATGGTATCAAATAAAATGTAACTTTATTGTACTAAATCTAATTATATATAGTAAGATAAACCCATTTTTCGGATCGTATTTCATCATATCAGATCCAAGATGTATCTAAATTAATACAGTATGATCCACCACTTTTCGGATCAAATTGTAGTTTAGGCTATACCAAAAAAAGATACGTTTGTATTTTATAACATCTAACTTTTTTTACTCGGGTTGAGATAAAATTAAAAAAACAACAACTTCTTACTCGTAGTGATCGTTGTAGCTAGTTGCTACAGTAAAATTGGTAGCGTTTCTATTAAATGTTCAATTTGTAGTGCATATTTTCATCAAAAATGCTCTGGTGTTAATAATGGTCGTGACCTGAATCTTTTAATAACTTCTAAAAATATTGTGTATAAATGTGTTGAAACATCTAATAATATATTTGTTATAGTGTCAACCTTATCAAATGATTTAAAGGAATTAAAAACCCAATTCCATGCATATATTAACAAGAACAACAAAATTGAGAGTGTTTCTTTTGTAAAGAGAAAAACTCATGTCGAAACAAGTTTACCTTCAAAAAGTAATAAACAAAAAGGAGGCCATTCAACTTTGCGTAATTCTTCTTTATCAAGTTCTGCAAACTGTAATGTTTTTAATTCGTCTAATGGTCATCGTATTGATGATGATGCTATAGTTGTAACTACTGAACCAATTGATCATGCTGTAAATGATAATAAAGTGAGAATACGAAGACCAAGCCTATGTTTTTCTGACAGTGCTGTTAATTATGCTGCTGCTGCTAAATGTAATACTCATCTGTCTAAAGCCTGGATCAGCCAGACGTAAACGTAAACGTATCTCTGCATAGCTGAATTAATAATGTAAATAAGAACAGGAGATGTGTTGTGTTTTTTGTTTCATTCTTATGCATGCAATATAGAGCAAACGTAAATATACAACGAAAATCTATTCACAACAGATTTTTGTTGTGTATTTACGTCTGCTCTATATTGAATGCATAAGAATGAAACAAAAAACACAGCACATCTTCTCCTCTTATTTAACTTATTAATTCAGCTATGCAGAGATACGTTTACGTTTACGTCTGGCTGATCCAGGCTTAAGGGTTATCGTGCTGATGCTAAGCCTGTTGTTGTTGCTGCTGTAAGTGCTGATGCTGTTTTTGTTACTTCTGAAGTAATTGGTCATACTTTAAATGCTAACAAATTTCAAATATCTGACAATTCTGTTAGTTATGCTGATATTGCTAAGGAGCAAATTTATGATAATGCTAATATTAACTCTCAAGCAGAAAAAAGTATCCCAGCAAGCAATTCTAGTTGGATTACTACAAAATCTAAAGGGAAGTGTAAACGTTTTGTTATCGGAGACAATTGTAACAGTGATTTAGACGTTATTGCAAATCAAAAGTGGGCTCATTTATCATCGTTTAAGCCTACAGTAACAGATGAACAAGTTTTGGAATATATTGTAGAACATGCCAACATTGAAAAAAATAATCTGAAGTGTTTTAAATTAGTTAAAAAGGATACTAATTTAAATACGTTAAGCAAAATTTCGTTTAAAATTGGAGTCTCTGCTGAATCATATCAGAAGCTATTTGATCCCTCTTTATGGCCGACTGGTGTAAGAGTGCGGCCATTCCAATTCTTTGCTAAAACTATGTCTTCTTAAAATTATTGTAATATTAATACTTTTTTTTATATTTAAATCATAGTCTGTAAGGAAATTTTTGTTCCATAGACTGAATTATAATAAATAAATAAAAACTTAAAACTTCGTCATATTTTTCTATGGTTTTTCACACTTATTTCAGAAATTGCGACGAACTCGACCAGACAATATATGACAAAAACATAGTTCAGTAACCTGTCCTAGGATTTGTCTTGTGACATGTCACAAGGGGTCAATTTCCCCCTCCTATGACAACGGGGCCAGTTCGGTGACAGTTTGTTAAAATTTGCTGCTTTTGGCTATCTCTTTGTCATATATTGTCTGGTCGAGTTCGTAGCAATTTCTGAAATTTCGGTTGTGGCAACCAAATTGAAATCGCATTCGGTTGCCACAACTGAATTCGGTTGCTGAAACCGAATTACGAGGTTGCAGCAACTGAACCAATTCGGTTGGCAAAAAATTCCGTTGCCTCAACGGAATTGTTCTGAGAGTGTACAACATAACAATATTTAATATTATAAATCAGTAATAAAAAACAACAACAAAATGAAAATTGTTTTACCGTGACATTTACTATAAAACTTGTCAATTTAAGTACCGAATTTTGCCATTATGATGTTATGGCTCATTCTACAAGTAGTCCAGTTAAAATGGACATTTCAGTTTACATTAATTTGCAATAAATAAAATGTCAAAAGTAGCCACCGATACCACATCTGCTAAAAAATTTGTTAAAGGTCAAAAATATGTGTTTTTTGTCATTTTTCTCGTAAACGGTAAGTGCTATCGTACGTAAGATTAAGTTGACAAAAGATGTAGATTATGCAATTGTCTACAAAAAATGTTAAAACACTTTTTCCCTTAAGGATCACCATTCCTGAGATATTGCGATTCCACATTTCATGCACCTTATTTTTCAACTTGCAATTTAAGGACATTGGCCCCCTTGGAAATGTTCATTTGGGTTTAAAAATACATTATGCCAAAATTAAGTTTTTTCAAAACCTCTAAATATTCAGATATAAATTTATGTCTTTCTTGGGTTATGCAAACCTAGTTCCAGGTATGGCCATAGATGGGATTTTTTTTGTTTGTTTAATTTGAACATAATGCTCTCAAACAACTTCTTCATGCGCTCAAACAGGTTAATTTTGGTTTTTTTTCTAGAAAATCCTTTATTAAATGTTTTCATGTCGATTTTCATGTCAAATGGTACTTTTTTATATTTTAAAAATTTTAAATCATTTTGACCCCATGTGTCTATAAGGGTTAATTTCAAATTTTTTATTACTTTATATAAAATTTGGTGTTACCAGAGTTATATGGCCAACTTTCACCAAATTCCGCAAGACACAACACAAGGCTTTTATATACATTCTGAAAGAATTGAAAATTTTCAAAAATTATCGGAGTTTTACGAAATTTTCGGAAAAAATCTCTTTTATCTGAAAATGAAAAATTTTTTTTTAATTCAGTGAACGTATTTTGTATTTTAATTCACTGAACGTAATTTTATTTTTTTAATTCACTGAACGATACTGAAATTGAACGAATTCACTGGTGAATTAATTCAGTAAGGAATTAATTCACTTTTTTCCGTTCGATTTATAAAATTGAACGCGTTTGCCAGTTAATTAATTCAATTGATTTAATAAAAAGAACTATTGCATTGAATTAATTCTTTGTATTTGTTGTTTGATGAACGCGTTCAGTTGAACGAATTCAGTGAATTACTTAAGAAAAGGAATTCATTCAATTCTAGAGAAAATTAAATTCGATTAGTAGTGAATTCATTCAAAAAACTCTGGCAGTTACTGAAGAAAACACAAAAAGTGAATCGAGTTGTTTTCGATGATAGAAAATTTAAACCGGGTAGAATAGCTGACATCTGACATGAACATTTCACCTTATTTGATATTTTACCGACAACAGTTTTGAAAAAATTTAACTTATTGCATTACGAACTGCTTTCAAAGAGCAAAATAAATTTCATTTATAAAAAATATATTTTTTTCCACGCCCATTAGGTAGTGAACGCCCCTATTGTTAGTGTTGCTAAAATCCCACAAAAAAAAACTTCATAAATTTGTTCGTCAAATAAAATGTAAAATAAAAAGTTTGACAAATAAACCGATAAGGTGTAAACTAAAGCTGTTTTTTCGCCATTTACCTTTGACAGAATTTTGTTAACGCGAATTAGTTGTCACCTTGTTATTTTCAAATTTTGTTGGTCCCTTATTCTTTGGACAGAAGCGAACAAAATCCAATTACTTTTTTTTTTGTTTTTGTTGACGAGCTCTTTATAAATTTTCATGTATTTTGGTTGATTGTTTACTCATTATAAATGACATTGATGGGTATTTAGATGCTAATCCATCTCATCATCATCATCAACATTATCGTTATGCTTGTAGAGCAACGACCAAATCATTCATTTGCACCATAGTAGTAGTCGTCGTCGTTACCATAAGCATAAAACATCATGAGCATTAACGTAATTGTAGTCATCCGTAATGCCATCACCATCATCATCGGCAGCATCATCAATACAACCATATACATTCCGATTTTCTTACATATACTACTATATGTATGTTTAAATATTTTCCAATACATAACTATGTACTTAAATGGTTTTACTTTAAAGTTAACAGATCAATTGCGACAATTTAAAGCACCTTGTTTGTTATTGAAACACTAGCACCAACCCATATCAGCATCAGCATATTACAGATCATACAAAGAATGCATTATTCTAAGAATTGCTTTGAAAATCGGATTAATTATATTTTTTAGAATAATAGTAAATTTTTAAGAAATTAGTTGTTAATTTAATTAGTGATCCGTTATTCAATTTTGATATCTTTCATTTAATATGAATTAGGGAAACGTCTACTCGTGCAATGGGAATTGAAAAAAGTTCTTATTCATTCTTAAAAAAAAAAGTATAATTAAAATTTGTTTACTGCCATTTGAGCTAATTTTTTATACCTTATATCAATCCAGGAAATTTTCAGGAAATACTGAATTTATGCTGATAAAATTAATGGACGTTTTTAGTATACTAATCTACTCAGTTTCATTTTCTGAGTCGATGTAGTGATGTCCGTCCATGAACGACCCTTGTAATCAAATTACAGGTCCCAATTCTAAAGATAATTGTAGAAAATTTTAGACTTGGGTATTCTAGTTCATACTGGTGACCGCTCGTTCTAGTTCAATTTATTGTACAGAACTAGTTCGCTCTTAAAGTTCAAACGCTCTTTGAAAATTTCGTTCATCGTCCATATAAATTTTTTTTCATTTTTTAGCTACTTAGATATTCATATTGTTCGCCTTTTAGTTAAGGCAAATAAAATAAATTTGGGTTTGTTAAATTTAGCAAAAAATTAAAAAAAATTTATTTTAAGCCAAAAAAAAAAAAAACAACAGGAATAAATTTTGTTAAAGTAAAAAAATTTCTGTTCAAACAACAGACATTTTATTTTGAGTGTATTGTCATTATTGATTTTCTGTTATGGACACATAACCACAACCCAATCTATCGATTGGCAAAAAATTCGGGTTAGTGTCTTACTAAAAATCTGTCAATGTCTACATTATTTTAAATCACTGTCATCTGCTGCATTATCAACATTAGGGTGGCAATGGAGTAAATGGTAAACAATTTTTTATGAATTTAAGTGAAACCCGGTATCCGAATGGGTTCTCTTCCATTTTAGATATGTGATAGGGAGAAAAAAATAAGAAAAACGTATTTCTCTATTAGCTGCCCAAACTCAAGTTTAAGGGTTAAGAAGTGATACCAAAAGCGTTATAGGTGAAGTTGTTATACAGCCGAACAATAACGAATATCGAAAATAAATCAATAAAAACTAATAACTGAATAACACACAAAGTTAGTCGGGCAAGTTTTGTAAAGCCGCAGATTCGTTTCCAAAAAAAGCTTTCATTTGTATATTTTTCTTTGAAATTATAAGAAATAACTTTAAAAAACGAAAAATTGAATAATTACCCCACTATTAAAAACTAAACATAGGATTTGGCCGCTAAAATATAAAACATATGAATGCATAGCGCATGCTACGGGGACATTTTTTCGATCCACAGTATAGTATGAAGACATTTCGTTAGTTTGGGGACTGTCCTCAAACTCTTCCTAGGTCTAGCGCATAGCATCACGAAATTTTTTCCAGAGTACCTTGAAAAATGTGTTAAATTTGCAAAATTATAAATATATCCAGTCAGCGAATATTTACTTGTCAAAAGAAAAGTTTTGGTAGAACATATTGTTTCCACCACATTGAATTTCTGATAAAACGCGAAAAATCGCTAATTTCAAAAAAATCTGAAACATGTGTTCATTTAAATCGACTGCAGATTATGATATGTAAGTTTGACATTTCAATAACAAACATCTCCATACAAAAGAGTCAAAAATCTGTTTTTTTTATAGAATATCCTTGATAATAGGATATGTCTGGATACACTTGTACATGTTATATATATACCGCTGGATGCGCCTCAAAAAAACCCATATTGTGTGTGTTGTCTTCAGCTAAAATGCAAAAATTACAAAAACTAAAAAAATACCTTTTTTTAAAATAGTCCAGCTCGTAAGATCTCATTGATAGACCCGAAATATTTTGAGGGGGGCTTTTTTTCTGTCCATATAAGGTGAGTGGTTCTATTATACATTTATTTCCAGGCAAATACTGTAAAGTTGCGTTTACATCTGTTTTCAAATCCCGAGATTTCAGTTAAAATCTCGATTCTTGACCGTTTATATTTGCACTTTATGACAATAGCGAGATTTCGATTTTACAACTGCATCTTTTTTTTTGTAAACAAAGTACCAAAAAAAAAATAACCTCAAATTAAAAATATTTTTAAAAACCATTTTATTTATGTGCGGAGTACAAATTACATTATTTTGTGTAAATATCTAAAGCTAACTATGGTAGTAAATTTATTTTTTTGTAAGGAAGACAAGCTAGAAGCCAGATTTTGCAATATTTTGGTGGAAAGAAGACATGCTTTCTTCATAGTTATGCTTCGCGGGAAGCAAAAATTAAAACCACGCAACACTTATTATAATCATTAGTACATTTCCATTGGGTTTAAAGTTATTTTTATTACATTTATAATAATTTTTTTATTTCATTATTTTGTGTTATTTTTAGGTTATTTTTATACCCTACACCACTATGTGGTCAGGGTATTATAAGTTTGTGCTGATGTTTGTAACACCAAAAAATATTGGTCGTAGACCCACCTTATAGTATACCGATCGGTTCAGAATTTTTTTTATTTCGATTTAACGATGTCCGTCTGTCCATCCGTCCGTCCGTCTGTCTGTCTGTCCATGCAATCTTGTGTGCACTCTACAGGTCGCAACTATTAAGATATTTTGATGAAATTTGGTACGCAGACCTATGTTGGCCCAAGGACGAACAAGTTTGATTTTTTTGAACATCGGTCCATGTTTAGACCTAGTGCCCATATAAGGGTCCTACCAAAATTATACTGTTTATACGCTGCAGGTCGTAAATATTAAGATATTTTGATGAAATTTGGTACACAGCCCTACATTGGCCCAATCACGCAGCCTATTGATTTTGGTGAACATCGGTCCATGTTTAGACCTATTGCCCATATAAGGGTCCTACCAAAATTATACTGTTTATACGCTGCAGGTCGTAAATATTAAGATATTTTGATGAAATTTGGTACAAAGACCTATATTGGCCCAATAACGCAGCCTATTGATTTTGGTGAACATCGGTCTATGTTTAGACCTAGTGCCCATATAAGGGTCCTACCAAAATTATATTGTTTATACGCTGCAGGTCGTAAATATTAAGATATTTTGACGAAATTTAGTACACAGACCTATGTTAGCCCAATAACGCAGCCTATTGATTTTGGTGAACATCGGTCCATGTTTAGACCTAGTGCCCATATAAGGGTCCTACCAAAATTATACTGTTTATACGCTGCAGGTCGTAAATATTAAGATATTTTGATGAAATTTGGTACACAGCCCTACATTGGCCCAATCACGCAGCCTATTGTTTTTGGTGAACATCGGTCTATGTTTAGACCTAGTGCCCATATAAGGGTCCTACCAAAATTATATTGTTTATACGCTGCAGGTCGTAAATATTAAGATATTTTGACGAAATTTGGTACACAGACCTATGTTAGCCCAATAACGCAGCCTATTGATTTTGGTGAACATCGGTCCATGTTTAGACCTAGTGCCCATATAAGGGTCCTACCAAAATTATACTGTTTATACGCTGCAGGTCGTAAATATTAAGCTATTTTGATGAAATTTGGTACACAGACCTACATTGGCCCAATAACGCAGCCTATTGATTTTGGTGAACATCGGTCCATGTTTAGACCTAGTGCCCATATAAGGGTCCTACCAAAATTATAATGTTTATACGCTGCAGGTCGCAAATATTAAGATATTTTGATGAAATTTGGTACACAGACCTACATTGGCCCAATAACGCAGCCTATTGATTTTGGTGAACATCGGTCTATGTTTAGACCTAGTGCCCATATAAGGGTCCTACCAAAATTATACTGTTTATACGCTGCAGGTATTAATATTAAGATATTTTGATTAAATTTGGTACATAGACCTATGTTGGCCCAAGGACGAAGCCTATTGATTTTGGCGAACATCGGTCCATGTTTAGAACTAGTGCCCATATAAGGGTCCCCCCAAAATTATATTGTTTATACGCTGCAGGTCGCAAATATTAAGATATTTTGATGAAATTTGGTACATAGACCTATGTTGGCCCAAGGACGAAGCCTATTGATTTTGGTGAACATCGGTCCATGTTTAGAACTAGTGCCCATATAAGGGTCCCCCCAAAATTGGCTTGGTTACAAACTGCAGGTCGCAAATATTAAGATATTTTAATGAAATTTGGTGCGCTGACTCACATTATAGAAAATTTTGACATAAGCCCCATTTTAACCCATTCGAATTTCGGATCCAAACAATACACCAGACTGGTGTAGGGTATTGTATAGTCGGCATGCCCGACTTTAACCTTTTTACTCGTTTTAGTCAGCTGTTGACCATCGTTGCCACTTTTTCATGCAAAGACTCTACAAATTAAGCGAAACACAGTGTTGTATTCTGCAAAAGTCTCCAGATTTGTGAGATTTTCATGAGATTTCTTAGAAATCTCGGAAATTTACGGGATTTCTTTTGATTGGTTAATATCGGGATTTCACATGAGATATTCACTGAAATCTCAATTTTATATCCTTATTCTAAACATTATAACAATAACAAAATTGTGACAAAACTGAGGTGAATGGAAATTGTTATAATTTTGGTATTCTAAGAAAAATTGTCAAAGCAAAACCTTGACAAAATTGTCATATAATAAAAAGCACATAACAAATAAATATTTTCCTTTGTCAATAAATTGAGATCCCGACTAAAAAAGATATTATATAATCATATATCACCATATATAAACGCATATATACGTCCATATCTAATTTGATCCGAATATTGGAATATATAATTATATCAAGCGAGATAAGCATGTTATCTAACCTGATACAATTTGATCCGAAAAATGGGTCTATCTTACTTCATCAAATTATATATTAATACATATAATTTGATGAAGATTTTCAAATAAAATTTTAGTAAATATTGTTGAGATCACTTATTTTCATTCATATTAAATACTAATGCTTAATGTTTAGAAAAATTTTTGTTAATAAACTTGGAAATAGCTGAAAAAATAAAACATTACAAAAATTTGTCGGAACAACTGTCTTATAAAAGAAAAAAAAAAACTTTCATAATTAATTTTTTTTCACGGAAAAAATAACTGAACTTAAACCATATTTATTTCAACATATGTTTTTCTAATTTTTATTTTTAAATTTAAAAATTGCAATTAAACTTTATAAAATTTTGTATAATTAGATATCATGTCAGATATAATTATATATAAAATTAATTCAATTTTCTATTAACTTTGTTATATATTTTGATATAATATGGTTTATAAAAGCTTATATGCCATTATATATAATTATGTATCAACTATATTTGCAGATCTCTTAATATATGGCTGGAGACCAAATCGCATATGATTATATATAACGTTATATCAAACATATTTATAAAACCAAAGTGTTAATACAAATCTATATGGTTATATAAAGCCACGCATATAAACATTTAAATTTATATCAAATCATATAAGATTATATAAAAACTTTTTTAGTCGGGATATAAAAATTTGGTTTTCTTTTAAAGAATTTTGTAATTTGTCTTCACAGAAATAATAAAATATGAAATATCTCATTTCTCTTTTAAGATGTTCGCGTCAATCCTATTACCGAATCTAAAATTCCTGCAAATTTCTCCAAACGATTACGTATTAGCATGGGATTTTTGGAGCTAAAGTTGTTAGCAATAAGTTCAGGGTGCTTGATGCAGAAATTAGAAGAAAACTTCAAGTGCTTAGAAGTAGACCTCTCGTGTTCTGCGGTTTCTGCACATTTTTTAAGATTTTATTTTTATTATTTTTTGATAATTTTATCTTAATTTTTTATTTTTGGCATAAAAGCATTTTCCTAGAATAAAGGTATTAGTCGAAATCTCGGGATTTGGGTGCAGATGTGAATGCAACATAATGTTTGTGTGTGAGTCATACTTTGCTACGTAAACAAAGATGTATTTGCATTTTTATTTTATCATTATTATCGCTCAAGCAGTTTTGAAGATTTTGTTAACATTTTCGTATTCAGCATACTACTAAATTTTATTAGATAATTTGAGTCCCAAGCATAAGTAAATTTTTCTTTGACTGGTTCCAAAATTTTGGCTTTTAGGGCTTAGTTATCCGGCTTAGAGTTATCCGATTTCGGTCAAGTTTCCACCATTTCAGATCAAGTGGTAAAATATTCCGTTTGGGTATGAGCGAAAATTCAAAGTTGAATTTGTATTGCCACTCTAATCAGTATATAGCCCACAAGATATATAAATACAACACCACACTACACAATAAAGCATAGACTTGCACACGCACACAGCCAACATAAGAAGGATTAGTATGTGTTTGGGGTTGTGTCGTCGTCTGTTCTGTTCAGCTCAGTTCTGCTCTGCTGTGCTGTGCTCTGTGTTGTGCTGTAAATGTCATTCATTGATAGATGTTTAAAGTGATGATAAATGATTGATGATGAAAATATGCATGCAAGGGTATGTATGTGTCTGTGTGTAGGTGAGTTTGTTTGTATAGGAATGTGTGTAAAAGTTTTTAAGGCAATTAAATGGGATTTTATTAAAAGGAAATTAGAGGCAAACAAACACACACACACATACACTTTTAAATATGGATTTTAAATTTTATTATGATTTAACTTTTATTTTAGCGGTCATATAATTTGATTGGCAGGTGTTTGTAAAAAAAAAATAAATTTATAAATAGACAGTTGAAATTAATAAATTTAATTATACTAGCAGTGGAAACTGTGTAAATTATTTCTGTGCGTGTAAATAAAAAAAAAAATCACATATTGTGTGTAAGTTGGTGCACACAAAATAAGTAAATTTACATCACATATGCGCAAAAAAGTAAATGACATCTTTAAACTATTGTGGAAATTTACAAATATTATCATTGCCAGTGTAAAAAAGATCAGATCTGGCCAGATCTCAGTAGATTTTACCAGATCTAATTAGATCTCAAAATTGGGGACAAATTTGAGATCTAAATAGATCTGATCAGATCTAGCCATATCTGGCCAGATCTTAGGAGATCTTACCTAGAGCTATTATTTTTCTCCATGTTTTAGTTGTTGCTATAAACAAAGTTCGTTGAGTAGTAACGCAAGTGTTTGTATATTGTGTTTTTTTTTTAACATTCAAGCTTTTAAATCTATTTATAGTGATTAGAACGTAGGCAAAGTATACAAGGAGTATTTGTTATTTTTTTTCTGTATTATGTTTATTTTTAAAATATATTTCTCTACTTAGTGCGAGTTTTTACTAAAACTTTATTTAAATATTTGAGCATAAAATCATACTTAATGCTGACTATAAAACTGGCTCTGAGGCTTTTAGCAAACAATATTTCTAGTTATTGATTATTTTTTTTTACTAAACCAATTTTAATAGAACCTTCATTATACCAGAAAATCTACTCTTGCCATCTTGTCAACTTTTATATATCCAAACACTCATTTTAAAATGGAAATTGTGTTTCTACATAATTATGCAACTTGTTAAAAAAAAAACTGTCAATTTGATATCAAAATTTTGACAGGTCGTTTAATACACGAGTACATGCAACTTAATGTTCACAATACCCCTATTACAAACCACTAAATAGTTTGTCAATATATTGTTGCTAGTGCTTCCTTTTGAAGAATTTATTGCGAAACTTCTAAAATCATAATAAAAATGATAAAAAAAAGTAAAAAAGGAACAGCAACCTGACCATGACTAAACAAGTTTTTCCCTTGAATTCTTTTATTTAACGTTATTTCCCATTCACATAATTTTCTATGCTAAAGAACGAACGAATGAACAAACGAAGGGAATAAATGAAAGAACATTGCTTTATGGTGGTAAAATTGTAAATATTTCAAACGTTAATGTGGTATTTCTTACAGTTATTTATTTTTTTTGAATTCAGTTTCCTGTTTGCTTCCCTTTTATACGTTCTTGTTAACGTAAGCTACCATGAATTATGAATTGTTATTATTGTTATTGTTGCTGATTTTGTTGGTAGTATTGTTGTTCACACTGAGTTTCAAGCGGTCTCAGTCATGATGAAAATAATGACATAAAACGGACCAGGTTTCTTGATTCGTATACATTCTTAGGTTCAATATCTGAAATAATCAAAATCCCAGACGATCCATTTCGCGAGATATCAAGTTTTTAATATTTAAAATAAACACAGTAATTTATTGAAAGATGACATGGCAAATTGTGGACATTTTTTGTTGTTGATTTTTCTTTGATACTTTAAATGTTGAATAATGCTCCTAGACGAGAACAAGAAATTCTCACTGAGTTTGTAATTTAACCTAACAACTAGGGCAAGGAATTTCATGCACTTTAAAATGGAAAATATGCGACTAAAATATGCGGTTAAAAAAGAAAAATATGCATTAAAAATATAACAAATATGCACTAAAAACTTTTGCAAAAATAATGCACCTTAAAACATAAAAATATATTTAAGTTGGTGATTTTGCAAACAGACACAGAAATCGAAGATTTCCCATAGGTCAATAAAGTTTTAAGAATGTTTATTTTGATTGAATCAAAATATGACAACGTATCAATTTTTCATATTTTTTTACAAAATAAAAAATAATCCTAAAAATTAAAAATATGCACGAATATGCATTAAAAAGCACAAAATATGCATTAAAAAGGCACCAAATATGCATTTAAAGTCAAAATATGCATTTATGACAAAATATGCAACTACAAATCAATGCAATTTTGTTCTAAATTTGATGATTAGGATAAATATTAAGTCCATATTAGTTTTGGACTACCGAGAAAAAACATGCATTTGCATGGAATTTCTTGTCCTACTAATAACTATTTCTAGAAATTCTAAAAACGTCGTCAACTGACGATTTCCCTAAACAAGAACGCAATCCGGATAGGGCAATGACTTCAGCAGATTATTTTTCACAATTTGTTACATAAGTTTTGGTATATTAGCATACTTAATTCCTTTAATGCAATTAATCTTTATGCCTATAAAAAATAAATTTGAGAAAATAAGTTAATTACTTTTGTTTTCATTATTTGTAATGAAACATTTTTTTTTATTTTTATTACATTCAAGTAATTGTAATGAAACTAACTTTAATTTCAATTAATTGTAAAACTATTTTATCACCATAACCATATTTTTCGAGTAAAGTGTTTGTAATTGTCGCATAGGGCAATCGTAATCATGCGCGTTTCCACCAATTACTATAAGGGGGAAAATCATACGCCACCGTAGACAAAAACCAACAAACACATTGACTTGGACACGGTGGCGTATGGATTTTCCCTAATATTAATTGCTAAAGCCGCGCATATTCATAATTAATATTAGAATTAATTAATAAAGAATTTTCTAAAGCTCATTTCCAGGAAGAAGAAGAGAAAACTTTTTTGAACAATTTAACTGTAACAAAGGAATCTACCATACTCTAGCAGTTTCGAATTTTTCCAAGGACTTGTCAGTGGTTAAGTTTATATGTCAACTAATCAACGTATTATTAATTGTTAAACATAAGCTTTGTGTCATCCAGAGCTTTAAAGAATTAATTCCTTTTTGGAATGAATTCCCAAAAATTTAATTCAATTCTTTAATTCAAGGAATGAATTCATCAATAAGACATAATTATTTCCTGTAAATGAATTCAAAGAATTCAAATTTATAGAATGAATTCCCTGACCAAAGCGTAAAGAATTAAAATTAAATAATTCATTCACTAAAGAATTCATTCAACACTAGTTAATTCAATTTGAAGTCAAGGAATTCATTCAATTCTATTTAATTCAACTTTTGGTCAAGGAATTCATTCAATTCTAGTTAATTCAACTTTTGGTCAAGGAATTCATTCAATTCTAGTTAATTCAACTTTTAGTCAAGGAATTCATTCAATTCTAGTTAATTCAACTTTTAGTCAAGGAATTATTTTTATTTCGTTTAATTTCCTAAGAAATTAAATTTTTTCGTTTAATTCCCTAGGAATTAAATTTTTTTTGTTTAATTCCCTAGGAATTGAAAACTTAATAACGCAATTTATTTTTTATGCTTAGAACTTTTGCTCTCTTTATTCCTATTGTTAACTCCTTTTTCACAAATAATTATCACATTAGGATGCGCTTTATTCGCATACGTTAGTTGGATACCAAGGACGTCCTGACAATGGCTGTTCCACCAGTTTGAATACTTCGTACTCACGTAGGAAAAATATTGTTGAAGAGCGTCTTTAATAAGAAGTGTGACTGATTTTAGTTTTGTACGGAAGTAAAATTTAATTTTTTTTTTACAAATTTTTAATCTGCGGCACAAAGGGATTATGCCACGGATTACATTATGATCCCTAGTGATCATAATATGATCACAAATGGCCCTATTCTGCTTATAGGAACAACCGGAATATATATATATATATATATATATAAATGGTCACAAAATTATCTACATGATCGTAATATGATCACTGGGATAATATTATGATCATTAGGAATATATTATGATCATTTTGAATGCATTGTAAAACTATATTCACACAATATTCTTGTACGTCCTGCTATCAAATGATTCCATAATTTATTTATATTTTTTTTTTTGTATATATAAAGGGTTCTTCAACAGGGACGCTACAAAAGTAGAAAGACAGGGACAGCAAACGACGCCGTATTTCTTGCCGCTCTTTTGACATTTCTCTGCAGTAAGGTTTGCCATTTCATGATGGAAAGATATACGAGCCAACAACGACTCGAAATTATTAAAATTTACTACCGACATTCGGAGTCAGTGGCCTGAACGTTAAGAGCGCTACGTCCAATTTATGGTCGTCATAATGAATGGCTTCGTCAATAAACAAAATATGCGTTATTGGTCAGACAGCAATCCACACGTACTCCATGAGTCATCATTGCATCCCGAAAAAATTACGGTTTGGTGCGGTTTATGGGCCGGCGGCGTCATTGGGCCGTACTTCTTCCGTGATGAACAAGACCGGCACGTTACTGTGAATGGGAATCGCTACCGTTCAATGATAACCGAATATTTTTGGCCCCAATTGGATGTAATGGACTTGGAGGACATGTGGTTCCAACAGGACGGCGCCACAAGCCACACAGCGAATGTCACAATCAATTTATTGCAAACCAAGTTTGGAGAATGTGTTACCTCACGAAATGGTACAGTCGATTGGCCGCCTCGGTCGTGCGATTTGACGCCGTTGGACTATTTCCTGTGGGGCTACGTCAAATCTATGGTCTATGCCAACAAGCCAGAGACGATTGATGAACTTCGTACGAATATCGGCCGATTTATGCTTGAAAACCGTCGAAAATTGGGTTCAGCGTCTGGACTTCTGCAAGCGTGCCCGTGGTGGCCATGCAAAAGAGATCTATTTCCATACATAATGGCATCGAACGTACTTTCACAGGAATAAAGAATTTCATTGATATCCAAAACCGTTTTTGTTTTATTTAAAAAAATTTTTGTAGCGCTCTTATTGAAGAACCCTTTAGTAGGTGAATACTAAAATTAATTTAATAATGAGTTTATTTAAATATGTAAGTTAATCATGGAAGAAATATGGTATAAAAGACCAGCATGAATGCATTTAAAGCATTCTGTAAAATATTCACTCCACTTTTTCCAATTCAGAAATTTTTAATTGAAATTCAGAGAATATCAATTGAAATATAGAAATCATGAGTTAAGATAGATATTATGTTTTATGAATTTTTTTTTTTCTATTTTCTGAATTTCAATTAATGATTTCTGAATTGCAAAAAGTGTAGCTTTATTACATTGAGCATTAATTATAATTACTAATGCTTTCATTTAATATCAGCACTTAAAAAGTCGTAAAAAATAATTAAAAATTTTTTATACGTAAATAGATACCACTACTTTACTAGATAAGTCGCAACAACAGGGTAGTAATTTAGAAGATGACAAAGCAAACTGTGATAATTTTATGTTGTTTTTGTTTTTTCTTTGGGATTTAAGATGTTTATTGACGCTCCTACTTAAAACACGTACAAGCCAACAGCAAATTATTTACCACAATTTAAAAAAAAAATTTGAATTTTTAACACTTGGGCAGGTTTACAAGAGAAACCCGCTACCGCTACAATTGATATGTAGCGCTTTATGATTACCTTAATCTGGTAAACGATGCTAGTTTTGTTTTTGTTTTAAAATAAAAATATTTGTAGATGTTTCATTGACTTTTTCAAAAATTTTTATTCCTTTATAATTATATTTGTATATCTTTATTATTCTTTAAAAAAAATATACAAAAAAACAAACGACAACGGAAGTATCATTAACTGCTCACAAGTAGCGTAAAATTTTTACGCTACCAAAACGAGGTAGCGCTACCACAACATGTTGACTTAGCGGTAGCTAATCAAATCGTTCACCAGATTGTTGAGTAGCGGATTAGCAACACTTGAGCGTCTGGTAAACGCACTCATTTACTTTAACAAAAAATTTATATTTTTTAAACATTTCTGTAAATTTCTACCAATTTCGATTAATCGTAAGAAATTATTCGAATTGTTCTTTATTCGAAATTTGGACATTTTGAATTATTCGAATAACGATTAATCGATTGAATACCTTAGTAATAATATAATGTACCATTGTGTGTAGGATTTTAGATTTTGAAATGCGTATATCTCACGAAATGGACTAGCTGGTAAATATTTTGATTTTTCAGATTTTGCACACTGAAATGTATACAAATCAAGAGCCAAGGTTCATGTGCGTCATCATTTTAATTATTCTTATGACCGCCTGAAGATCAGTGTGTGTTGTTGTTCACTTATTTTCTAACAAGATTAAGTTAAAAGCAATATTTATACGACAACAAGAATATTCATTTAGTAAAACGAGCGAGATAGAGACAGAGAGAGAGGGTGGGAGTGAGGAGACAGAGAAAATATCACAAAATATATACATGTCACGTTTAACAGAAAGTAAGTCACAGTGACAAGATAGTTAATTATAAAAATTGTATAGAATAACATATATAAATGAATGCATATTGTCAACTTAAATGAAAAATGGTGTAACTACCAATTATTCTAAACTCGAGTTTATCAACTTATTTAGACGCACTATATGCTAGTGCCTATCCATCGAAAATCTTGGCGATCTGTGAATAAACATTGAAAAACTTTAACTTTTTCACATTCCAAAATAATTCCTTCAATACTCCATAATCTGCCACAAATTTTAGGCTTCTACGATCAGAAATAGTTTAGTCTTAAGGCAAACATACACGTTCAATATTATTGATCAATGTTTTTAAAATCAACCAATCAGAACAAAGCATTTAAAAATAAAATGTTCTGATTGGTTGATTTTTGAAAAAGTTATCAATAATATTGAACGTGTATGCCTTACTTTACAAATGCCTCAAGGTAACAATATTATTGATCAAGTTTTCAAAAATCAACCAATGAAAACATTTTAATTTTAACGAACTGTTAAATTTAAATGTATGTTATTTAAATTATATTTTGCGCCGTGTCAATGGTTTTTTAAGATGCATTTTATTTTTAAATACTTTTATTTGATTGGTTGATTTTAATAACATTGATCAGTAATATTGAATGTGTGTGTCTGTCGTAACGGCAAGAATACATTTTCAATATTATTGATCAAGCTTTCAAAAACCAACCAATCACAATATTTCATTTCATAGATACTTTTATTCGACTTGTTGAGTTCAAAAAGATTAATCAATAATATTGAATGTTTATTCTTGCTTTAATATTATATTTGTATATTGTTTCTTCTTTTAAAATGTGTCGTTACAACTTTTTACATTTACGTTGACGATATACTGCTACTATAGTAAATATTTAACAAAACATACACATAAAAATATATTAATATAGTTAAGAATCATACAAACAAACATACATACCTATAAAACATATCGTTAAATAAGAATGATGCAGATGAGATTATGTTGAAAAGTTACCAGAAGAAGGAAAAATTATGTGAAACGTACATACTCTGTAAAAGAAAGAGGAAACAACAAACAAAAGTATTACAATACAATTTTGATTATTATTTGATTTATATTGAAAGACTTAATTTAGGTTTTTTTTTCTTTTGTTTTTTTTAGAATAGGATGAGAGCAGGAAATACGTCTGTTTCTCCTTCTAAGCAATAATAATAAATAAAAATAAAAAAAGTTCAAGTCAAAAGTTAGAGTCGGTAAACACTAGTGTATTCAATCGATTAATCGTGTTTCGATTAATCCAAAAATTTTGTTTAAAAATTGTTCATATAATTTAAAATGTTCAAATTTTGAATAACGAATAATTCGATTAATTTAATATGATAAATAAATTAATCGAAATTGGTTAAAAAGTTTAAACATATATATTTTTTATTATTCGAATAATTCTTTATTCGAAATATATTTTAAATTTGCCAAAATCCGGAAACTTATTTAGAAAATCATAAAAAATAATTTTCTGTACGCTTACACCTATGCGGATTTCATTCTTGCTTAGGGAAATCGTAAGGGGACAAATTTTTGAATTTTTAGGGCGAATTAAGAGACAAATAAATTATTTTTTATATCATATCCAGAAGCTTTTTTTAAATGCAATTTAAAAAGTAAAACAAAGAAATTTACACTAATTTTTTAATAAGATTATAGTGAAATTAATCTTTGTCGAGATCCAAATAATGAGAACTAAATAATATTTCGTACATACGAGCTTTTCAGAAGCCAATTGAGCCAACTACCTTTGAAACAATTTTGTTAAAACTAATCACAAAATTTTTTAAATTCCCTTCGAAATACTTACTAAAAGCATATAAAGGAAGGTATAGACTTAGAAGTAGAGGAAACACCTATTCTCCACAGAATTTCTCTGTAGATTTACCTTTTTTATGTGGAAAGAGACATAGGAAAGAGACAAAAATTAAAATATTCCTATTTAACCCATTGAATGTATTAACCCATCTACACGGGATAGAAAACTCGCGAAACTTTATTAAAATGCAGCTCTGTATAAGTCTACGAAATGTAATCTCTAGACCATTGATAATTGTTGTCATATACAATTTCTTTAATTAGTAGCAACTTTTAAAATGTCTTATAACATTATTGAGCAGTTCAGTTTATTAAATTCAGCTTTTGGTATTTTGAGAAAAAAATTATTTTTCGAAATACAACAATTTTAATAAAAACAAATACTTGACAACTAGAGATGATACTTTTGTGATAAAAATTAGTAGTGCCAACAATATTAGAGATGACAAATTTAGCGCAAATTCTACGAGATTTCTATACCGTGTAGATGTGCCTTTAAAGAGCACTACGTTTACGTCTGGAAAATCCATCCAGGCTTAACTTTATGAAAAGCAAAATTTGCAAGGAAGGTCTGCATAATAGTTCCCTTCTATGTGATAAAAATTTTAATATGTGATATAGGGGACAGAAAAGATACAAATTTTGACAAAATATATTCTCAATTAATACTCTTTTTTATTGTTATGAATCCTTGAAGAGTTACTGAAATTATTTTTGTTCCTTTTTCAAAATAATTTTAATAAAAATGCAAAAAAAATTTGTATATTATATTATCTACATATAATTGTATTCGATTAATCGATTAAATTTATTCGATTAATCGTTTAAGAAAAAACCGCGAATAATTATTTGGATGATTAATCGATTAAAATAAAAAATCGGTTAATTGAATACCCTACAATATATACAGTTGTGTATTTGTCTAAGAGTACATTAAGTATTTAGGCAACGCTACATGTTTTTTATATGTAGTCAAAATAGAAAGGATGAAATCTATGTATATTTGTCCAAGTCTACACTTACATAATAGCACTCAAAGGATGCGCATTAACGACCTGATTATAGAAATATGGGGAAAAAAATTTGAGGGCATTCTTAGTGTATTTTGTAAAATTTATTTCTCAAATTTTCGGAGTATATTATGGGAAAAGATTTAAAAAAAAATTCAATAGAGTAATTTTGGTTCACAACAGCGTCATTTAGTTGTGAAAAAAGTTTTTTTTTGTTTTGGTAAATATGTGGTTAAAACTTATATAATATGCATTTTATTTGATAAAAATAATGGAAAATAATTAAAGTCTTAAATGCAGTTCTAAAACAAAACCCTAGTCGAAAAAGTTGAAGAAGTAAATTAAAGGCTCCTTAAAATTTACGATTTCCCTCAATATTGCACTTCCCCTTGAATAAAATTCCCAATAAAAAAGCGATGATTTTTGTACCATTTTAAACTTGTCCTTATAATGACAGTTTTAATAAATTTCGGGCAATTACCCAGAAAACATATTCGTGATGGCAATCATAATTTATTTCCAATCCTATAGATCGTTTGCAGCAACTACATTTTTCGATTGGGGCCTATTCCAACAGTCAAATTGGTCTTAACTTGTTACCATGTCAATAAATTCGATTGCAATCACGAATTTGTTTTCAATGTGATGCATTCTGGTATTTCGTCTACATTTATTTGGCGCATATTTTATTCGCATACAAATATTTAGCAGCACGTTTGAAAGCGTTTTTAAATGCAATGAGTATAATAAACTCATAATACGTTTATAGCACAATATTGTTAGAGTAGGGTGTTGCATAAATAAATTAAATGTTTTATTATACTAAATATTTCGTTTAACAACAATATTATTCAAATTGTCTTCTTGTGTTCTGGTTGACGGTTTGTTAAACTTCATCTATTTCCTTTTTTTGTAAAATGTTCAGTTAAAGAACAACAGCAACAACAACAAAAGATTGTTATGTTGTATAAAGTTTGTTTGTTCGGTATGCTTCATTTTAATCTTTTTCCTGCTTTAACAATAAATTTCTATGAATAAAAGTAGTGTGCAGGTGTGTAAGTAAAATGTGTGTATGGGTATGTGTTTGCGTGTGTCACAGTTTGTGTGTGTATGGTATATTTGTATATGTTACACTTCGTTTATTCATTCAAGTTTACCTTTCATAAATGGTTTGTTTTTGCAAATATTTACACAACGATATAATATTTTTTTATTTATTATAAAAACGAAAAAAGTAACAATTTTTAAAATAACATAAATACTCAAAAAGAGAGATTTACACCAAAACCCTTAAATAAAGTAGAAAACTGAAAAGAGTGTCGGTGGTCGGAGGGACGACTTGCGGCAGGAAGGATGGTGATGTACATTTATTCTAAAGACTTAACAAAGAGTTTATATTTTACAAAGAACTAAAAAGGGAATATAAAATTCATAGAATAATAAAAATACAACGGCAACATTGAAAGTTTCGTATAAGACAAATGGCCATAATAAAAGCAACAACAAAATAAACTATAGTTAAATCTAAAACGGAATAAGATGGATTGAATGAAATATACGTTCCATCATTGTTTCAATCAATTTTAAAATTAATTTTAAAACAAACCAAAGCTATAGTTTAGCAAACTTTTGATTTAAATAACCAATTTAGAATGTTTGGTAAGAAATCTGTAATATACTGAGATAGAATAAATCAGAAAAAATTCTATAAAACTGCTACTAACTACACTCAAAATAATGTGTCCGTTGGCGCAACAACAAAATTTGTTAATTTAACATAATTTATTTCGGTTTTTTTTAGCTTAGAAATATGTTTGTTGATTTTAGCTAATTTTTTGTTAAATTAAATAAATCGAAATTTAACAAAAGTCAGACTACATTTGTATTTGTAATTTTAATGGATGTAAACATTCTCATAAAGTGTACTCCGCTTTTCTTTATCTCGCCATTTTTGAAAATGGAAATTTTCTAAAAAGTTTCCCAGGGTCCAAGGCCCTAGAAAGATCTATTTTTGGCTGCTATTCACTGGGGTTCATGAAATTAGGGGAAGACATTATTGCTCTATCTCTCTTAGTTTTCGATATATGGGCGATTTTAAAGAACTGGGTGTCGAAATATTTTCATCTTAATTAACTTAACTAATTTCAGAAACAGTAAAATTTCATATTTCAAAATTTCATATTTGGAAATAACAAAACTTTTTTAGGAGTACTTTTAGAGCAATAATTCTTTAGAAGCAATACTTAAGTAATTTTTTGGCTGTCGTTCAGAATTACTTCTAAAACAGCTATAATAAATATAATAAAAGATACTTTGGAAGCAATGAAAGAAGTGAGTTTTTTTGAAGTTGTTCAGAATTACTTCTAAAAAAGCAGTAAAAACACATTGGCGGACGCAAGGAAAAAGTGGTTTGTAAGTACATCAAAATATTATGTTTTAACGGGTTTTGATGAAACTTGCCTTAACTATTCCCCATGGATGGTAACCGAAACGAATGCGGTTAACGATATTTTATGTTATTTCGGTAACGGTATTTTAAGAGTAACGCTATTTCGGTATCGGTATTTTAAGGATAACGGTTTTTGAGTTATTTCGGTAACGGTATTTTAAAGATAATGATATTTGGGTTATTTCGGTAACGGTATTTTAAGGTTAACGGTATTTCAGTTATAACGGTAACGGTATTTTAAGGGTAATGGTAGTCAGTTATTTCGATGCATCCCGAAATTTTTATTACAAAAAACAAACGAAATTAAAAACAGAACCAATTTATCAACTTAATGTACAAAAAATACTCAATAACCATGTGAAATTAGCAAAAGCAGAAAATTAAAAATAACGGTAACGGTATTTTAGGGATAACAATATTCCATTTGTTTCGGTAACGGTATTTTAAGGGTATTGATATTTCATTTATTTCGGTATCGGTATTTTAAGGATAACGGTATTTCAGTTATTTCGGTAACGGTATTTTAAGAATAATGGTATTCCGGGTATTTCGGTAACGGTATTTTAAGGGTAACGGTAGTCAGTTGAAAGGGTTTTGAGTCGATTACTGTATTTTAGCGGTATTGCCTGCCAGCCCTGCTATTCCCAAATCCAGAAATTGATATTTTTAAAGAAAAATTCGAAATCGACCCTTATATACAGTTGGGATCGAAATGACCCAAATTTTAAAAACGTTAAAATATATTCTAGTTAAGTGTTTGTAACCGTCGCATACGACAATCGTAATTAGTATTAGAATTAATTACCAAAGAATTTTTCTAGAGCTGATTTATAGGAAGAAGAAAACATTTTTATTGAAAAATTTAACAGACACAATGGAATCACCAGACTGCTGAAGTTTCGTCTCACCCAAAGACTCGTCAGTGGTTAGTTTATGTATCATTGTTTTAATAAAAATATTTGCATAATAAACACACGAAATTAACCCTTACGTGCACTGGGATCAAAATGATATAATATTTTTAAAAAGTTAACATATTGTCTCTGCGCCTAAGAAAACGGCTATTTGACGAAAAACTTTTTTGGGAGGAGACCTACAAAACAGCTTTATTTTAGCCTTTATAAAAGTATTACTTGAAAAAACATAGCCAACATACAAAATAAATTCCTACTTTAGGTGCCCCACAAATAATTTTTGAAAACAAATAGCTAATTTCTGAGGCGCAGCGAAGATATATTTTTGATAAAAATATCTGCAGGATAAACTTAAAAGGCCGTGATGTTTCAATTCCACGCATTCCCCATTTCATTCCACTTCGTTTTCCAAATTTGTGTTCCAATTCCACTCGTTCCCTGTTCCATCCCATTTCGTTTGCCGCTCCACTGCATTTATTCCCCAATGCCTAGTGATTCAATTCCACTCTTTCCCCGTTTTATTCAATTTCGTTTCCCAATTTAAGTGTCCCAATTCCAATCATTTCTAGTTTCATTCCATTTCGCTCCAACTATTTTGTGTTTCAACATTAATCGTTCCTCTTTCCATTTCATTTCACTCCGTTACATTCCGTTTCCTAGCTTTAAGGTAGAATTAGTTTGTACATAACATGCCGTAACGAATCAGCTGATTTGTTTTTGTTTTATTAAAAAGCCTTTAAGTCGTTAGTTTGTCTGTAACGTAACGTTCCGTGCCGGATAATGTTCTACGTTAAGTGACAGCTGAGATTCTAAGATCTGCGCCGAATGGATAAACCGGCTGAGCCTAGCCAATTTTTGTAACCGACGCCGTCTAAAAAATTTTTTTACATGATAAAATTTGAAAATAATAATTTTTTTATGGGTCATTACCGTTTCTATACTGGATAGACGTAGTTAAAAGGTATTTTATTTATAATTTAAAACTTTATTAACTAAAGTTATTTATTTGTTTTTAATAGTAGTAGTAGTAGTAAAATATATGAAAATATTACTCATACTTATGAAAGTACTTAAACCGGTTTATTTGTAAAAGAATTTAAATTTTCCATTAAATTTATATTGCTAATAACTGTATAAAGTTTAATAAGGATCAATTCAGCGTTTCAAGTTTCATTTAAAATTTGTCATAAAAAATAAATATATGCATTTATTGTAAAACTATGGTTTTATATAAGTTTTTATACAAAGTCACAGATGAACACACATGCATATATACTTTTATATTTGTATGTGTGTGTGTATATATCAAGCATACAAATATTTAATTCAAAAAGTAATATCTGTCATGCCAATTTTTTCCGTCCATATTCATATAAAAACAACAAAAAAATATATCTATAAAAATAACTAAATTGACAACTTGATATTAAAACAAAATACACATACATACATACATCTCTATAATACTAGAAATACTCACTCGATAGCATTATTGATGACACAACAACAGCAGGAGCTGCAGATGCTAAACGAACAGCAGCAGTTCAAGCATACACTATTAGTTGTTCTTGTAATTGTGTCATTTTGCATAATACAGTTCAGTGTAGGGTTTTATATTGAAATTTTGAAATTTCAATACAGCTGCTGATAGATCAAAATAATGCAAAAGTAACAAACATTCGTTGATTGAAAAGTCATACTGTAAAAGGTCATAACAACAACAACAATAACACCAAAAACAACTAAACGAACTCAGTGACTAACAAATAGTTAAAACAAATAAAAATGGAAAAATATACTAATAAATATGTATAGTAAATACCGGATGTATATATGTAGGTACGTTAGGCTGGAGCGTGGAAAGTTAATCTCCGATTTCAATATCGGCTCTATGCGGGATCGATGGAAATGGCCATAAAAACAATATATGTGAACTTCTCCGAGAAAAGGGACCTAGTGTGTGAAAATGAAGTTTTGAGAAGAACGCATTTAAAGTTAAAATTTTAATGTTTTTCTCATTTTTATCGAAACCCTACTCACATATGTGAGCAGGGCATCTTTAGGTTTCCCACAGTCTCCGAAATTTCGGCATAATTAAAAAATTAGGATTTCCACGTAAAAAAGATAAGATCTGATTAGATCTGTTTAGATATAAATATACATGATGAAGTCTAATTAGAACTAGTGTTATTTAAGATCAAATTATTTTTTATGGCCGGCTATAAGCAAATTTGGTAATGTCGATTGATACACTGAAAATATTATTATATGTATTTATTTAAAAATTTATGTGAACATTTATTCTCGAGTAAAATTAGTTATATATTGTCATATATAATGTGATTGGGTTATATCTGACAATGAATATAGTCACATTAAGACACATATCATTATATACAACTACATCTGATATTATTTTTTCAACAAATTTTTTGTATGGTAAATGATGCTATTACATATCCCCAAATTTGACTCCATATATAACTACATAAGCCATATAAAACTAATCAAAATATATGTAGTGACCGATGTCATTATATATGGTTCGATACTAAGTTATATAACACTGTATGTGTCGTCATACTAAAAATATATTCTTGTAATTTTATATAACTTTCTATATAATCCCGTAGAAATTAATATACAGTTCAACATCAAATTTAGTAGTCTGCATATTAAGAGTTAATTACTCCATAGCCAAATAATTTTCACGTGATTTTTTTTGCATGTAAAATCATGTTGAAAAATGATGCGTACGATTTAGAAGACAAAAGCATACAACTAAATTTTTATTTTATGTGATAAAATTTGGACCTTTAAAATAGTTCAAACTATACAAATTTCAATCTCAATTTAATAGCTGGTATGCATAAAAAGTACACCTACTATCAGAAAAAATTATATAAAATCAGATATTTTTATATCGAATTAGAAATAATATGATGTCCTGGATATGGACAAATCTCGGATCAAACTGTATCAAATTATATCTAATTTTGTATAATTAGACACTGTAGATGACCCAATTTTCGGATCAAGCTGTATGTGGTTGTATATGGGGACTTATCAAATAAGATATAACTACCCAGGTGGAAATCGCCCACGGTAGAAAAAAATAGTACTGGGAGAGCACAGTTTTTTTTTATTATGCCAGTACCACTTTAAATGTCCTTTGGCACTGTTTTCTGCTATTTTAACAAGATTTTTTCTATCTGACTATATTTTAATAGAATTTCAATATAACTTTTTTCATAATATTTTTTAATTAAAACAGCGAGAAACCAGAATATTTAAGAAAAACTATTTATTTTCTAGTTTTGCAATTATTTAATATTTTATAACACAATAAAAAACAACAAAATTAATTTGAAACAAAAATATATATTTTTTATTATTTTATTAAAATTTAGGGTGATTTACCACCAGATTTTTAATTGTTTTTAGAGTACTGATTTTTACACAGTACACTGATTTTTTGTATTTAAAGTACTGGCATGATACTGAATATTATAGTACTGGGAAAACACCAGGAAGTAACAAAATCCAAAACTGGGCCAACGTGGGCAAATACCTACGGCCAAGCCTATATTGGTGTTATCATTTCGACACCGTACCAGTACTGGAAACGTAAAAAATCCGACACATCGCCAGTACATGCACTACCATCTCCAACGCTGAGCCAGTACTGTGCCGTTCGTATTTTTCTATCTGGGTATATATGACACCATATTAAGATTTTTACCCGGGCTCCTAAATTATTATACAGTTAGGGTTATATTCATAATCAATTTTTAAATTTATAAATGGCTTATAAAACAAATTTTTCATACACAATTCATTTTATAAGTGTGTTATAAGGTTTTCAAATTATTATGCATAGCACTTTAGAATACAAGGAGATATAATTTTTATCTTTCTTCGTCTTTTATTTAAAAAATAAATTAGGTTAAATGTAAGGGTTAAATTCACATATATTCATCCTTATAATATTTAAGTGAGGGGGTGTTTCGGCTATTTTACATATTCGGCCTACTTCGGGTTTGCGATGATAATTCCCGAAGGTCTATATTTTTAAAAATTTGGGAACCTATGACTTGTTAATATAGGCAATATGGGCATAAAACTTTTTCTTTTTGAGAGTACATTCCCGTTATGTAAAAACGAGTAAAAAAGTTAAAGTCGGGCATGACGAATATACAATACCCTACACCAATCTGGCTAAAAGCCAACTAATGTTTGGATCCGAAATTCGAATGGGTTAAAATGGGACTTGTGTCAAAATTTTCTATAAAATGATAAAAGAAGAGAAAATCGTAAATATGGCCCATATGGGCGATAGGTCCATATATGGACCGATCCAATCTAGAATCTATATGCTTTATCCTTGGGATCTTGTGAGTCAGCGAACCAAATTTCATTGAAATATCTTCGTATTTTCAACCTGCAGCGTGTGCAAAACCTATTTTGGGGGACCCTTATATGGGTACTAGGTCTAAACATGGACCGATTTTAACCAAAATCAATAAGCTTCGTCCTAGGGCTGATATAGGTCGGTGTACCAAATTTCATCAAAATATCTTACTATTTGCTACCTACAGCGTATAACCAAGCCAATTTTGGGAGGGGGGTGGGGGCTGATATGGGCACTAGGTCTAAACATGTAAAAAAAATTGTAGGTAATGCTTTACAAACTATTTTTTTCAATGCTTCACAAGTATCCGTTAGTGTATTTTTACTGCTTTTTTAGAAGTTATTCTGAACAACTTCAAAAAATCACTTCTTTCATTGCTTCCGAAGTATCCGTTAGTATATTTTTACGGCTTTTTTAGAATTACTTCTGAACAACTTCAAAAAATCACTTAAGTATAGCTTCTAAAGAGTAATTACTCTAAAAGTGATCGTAAAAAGTGATTTTGGTATCATTTGGCATTTCCAAACAGAGGGTCCCGGGTTCGATTCCCGGCGGGACTAATATCTTTTTATTTTTTTTTAATTTCCTTTTATTCTATTAATTTCTTTTAATATTTGTAATTAATTTGTTTAAATTCAATATTTTTTTTTTAATTTTTACATTTTTATAAATATGTATATATAAAAAAAAATGGTGAGAGAAAATGCACCTTTAAAAATAGTACTGAAAACAATATTGAATTGGAGTGCACCTTTTACATTTGTTTAATAAGTACTTTTATTGAAGAGAATAAGGATTAATATCTCGCTGTAAGAAAGTGATGTTTTTATGCTAGTCAACTTTAATATCAAAGAATAGTTCAGTGGTAGAGCGCTAGACTAGCAATCGTGAGGTCACAAGTTCGATACCCGGTAGAGGCAATAAAAAAACTTTTGTAAAATAAAAAAAAATATATAATTTGTTTTGTGAAGAATTTTTTTTTTAAACTTTTAATTGGTGAAAAAGAGCTTCCTTTGCACTCGTTCAAAAAGTACTGAAAAAATGTTGAAGTGGGAGTACTCCTCTCCTATGACAACTCAATGTTAAAATCATTAGTGTTTATGTTAAAAAAGAAATACATCTAGATAATCAATTGTAGTGCTTTTTCTACTGCAGCGGCATCCCTTTTTTTGCTGGGTACTAATGCAGTGTGCGTGTATGAATTTTTGCTGATGTTTGTAGCATTAAAAAAATATTGAAATATTTCGTATACCGATCGACTCAGAATCATTTTTTGATTCGATTTAACGATGTCCGTCTACCAGTACCGTCTATCTGCCTGTTATTGCTCTGAAATTTCACATATATTGTACACATAGCTACTTCCGTCGATGCTTCATACAATAGGTGCGCTCAAGCCTATTGTACACTCAAAAAAAAAAGTCAGTAAAGTCAGCAAAAAATGTTGCTGTGTCAGCAAATTTTTAGTCAGGAGCGTGCTTGCAAAAAAGTTGGTAATTTCAGCAAAAGGTTTGCTGAAAATCAGCGAGCTGATTTTTACCAAAAAAATAGTAATCTTCAGCAAAAGTTTTGCTAACACTTAGCCGATTGCAAATGAAAAAAATCCTTGCTAAAATCACTAAATTCTTTGGTGAATATTAGTAGACCGAAAAAAACTCAAAAAACTTGTAGCGAAATTTTACTTTAGTTAATTTATTTGCTGAAAATTTAAATATAGAATATGTGTAGAGTTGTTTTCCTTTTTTTGTCATTTCCGTTTCCAGACAAGCTGCGACATCTACATTAGTCTCTCTGGTTGTCGTCCATGCTATGAATGCTGTTATCAGCACAATTTTTGTAGCAAAATAAATTAGTTAAACATTAGTTCAAAATTAGTTTAGTGCTAAAAAATATAACTAAAATTTTTGCTGAAAACGGAATTTCAGCAAAAAAAAATTGCCGAAAACTAGTACACTTGATATACAAGACGTTTTACTAATTTTTCTACTAACTTATTTTTTTGAGTGTATATATAATGTACAATATAAATAATAAAAGTGCACACAAGTAATCGATTAGTGGTTTACTGTCGAATTTCGATATTCGCTACAATACCAAAGAACAACATGAGTGTAAAATACAAAAGACAACTACACCCAAAAATATATAGTTATTTGTCAGCAGCAGTTGAACGAGCAATGCAAAATGTGACCAACTAACATTTCGAACATATTTTAGTACACTCAAAATAATGTGTTTTTTGGTTCAGCAGAAAAATTTGTTAATTTAACAAAACTTATTCCTGTGTTTTGGCTTAAAATAAAATTTGTTGATTTTAACACATTTTTAGTTAAATTTCACAAACCCAATTTAACTGCTGTATTTTTGTAATTATCAGAGATGGCAAAAAAAAGTAAATTTAAAGGAAAAATATAATATTATGAAAAAAGCTAAAAAGAAAAACCACCGTTTTTTAGCAAAAAATTCTAACTGAAGAGAAATCGTTTTTGGGCAAAAGGTATTAAATAAGCAATTTAAAGCTCAAAAACCCCTTTTTTAAAGAGAAGCAACACTGAGGAAATTCTTCTTATTAATTAACGTGTTATTTCTTTGGAAAGGGGTGAAAGGTGGTAAAAGATGAAGGGCTTCAAATATGGGCTTCAGTATAATTGCGCGATATGTTGAATCTTAGAACAGTTGTCACGCGCCATCTGATGAAGAGTTGTCGAACTTTGTTGAAGCTTTTTAGTTCATAGCCCAGTTATATTATTTTACTTTGGTGGGGTTAAGTGATATGGGAAAACCGAAGGAGGACACTGCGTTGTATGAGGGATAGAAAAAACTCATACATATTATTATTATTTTTCATAAATTGATGTTGGGGATCGAACCCGCAGCCTTATGTGTAACAGTCCAACGCTCTAACTATTACACCACAGCATGCGCGGTTCCAGCAATTTATATAAGGGGAAAAATCATACGCCACAGTAGACAAATACATTGAATTGGCCACTGATTTTTCCCCTTATATTAATTGCTGGAACCGCGCATGCACCACAGCGAGAGATAAGTTGAATTTGAATTTAATAACAAAATAAAAATTATTTTATTAACACTGATTGTGTTATTACTTAAGGTTTTCGGGTCCTCAAGTAGACTCTGGGCATGACTGAACTACCTCAGCCTACGACAAAACCCTGTTATTACACATAAAGTAAATTTATCCAATTTATAGTAGGATTATAGTTTCCTAAATTGGGTAAATTTCAACAGAAGTTTAGTGTAACTTAGAGTATTTAAATATTAAGGGGGTAATTTTCTAAAACACGGAGGTGGTTTTTTTACATAAACAACTTATATTGAAATTTCCCTTCACTTCACCCAAGTGTTTATACGAAATTAGATACTAAAAATCGACAAATTTTTGTCAGTTTTCGGTTCCATTTTACTAAAAACAAAACTGTGGTTTAAATAATTTATTAGTTTAATTTAACTGGCTTTTTTCAAGTAATGGATTATATATTCGTTTATCGTTTCATGTGTTAAACATCCCCATATGACAGGGTGTTTCCTCAGCGTAAATAGCGGAGTCGATATAACATGGTGCGGCGAAATACTCCGGCGTTGGTGAAATACTTCGTTAATACACCGGCGGTTTTTGCAACAATATCTAATATTTAAGCTGGCCCTTTTAATAAGGCTCCATACAGAGTCAACAAAACTTGTATCCTAAATTTTTAAAACCTGCAACAACTCTGTTGGTTTCATTTTAGTAATTCATATTTAGTTTTAAAGTAACAACCATAACTACCAAAGTAGTATCTAACTATATACGATAGTAGAATCAGTTTTTCTATTTTATTTAACAATTTCTTACTTTGCTTTCATCTGCAATTTTACTAAACATCAATTTTTCTGTCTTTTTTTCAGTTGGTCTTGTCGTTGTTGTTGTGTTGTTGTTGCTGTTGCCTTCTCTACTCATGCATTCATTCATATATATTTGAGTACAGATATATATGAGGTTTGATAGATTGTTAGATGAGATGAGTCGAGATAGCTTGATGGTTTGAATTTAGCACAACTACTAGTTTCTGCACTGTTGCAAACTCGATGGGCGCAAGGACATTTTTTCAGTTGGCATAAACTGGTGTCATTGATGTACTTGCCGTGTGATTGGAAGAAATTTTGTATATATTATATGATATTCGTTATAAATGTATGATTTAGTTTGTAGTTATTATAAGTATTTCACTTAAACAGAAAAAAAAAAAAATAAAAAAAATATTTTAAAATGTTAAAATCCATGTAATTGACCAAAAGAGCTATAGCAAGAGAAAACTTGTAATAAAAAAAAAAAATAACATCTAACAATTTTTTAATGGTACTTGTAATTGTGGCTCTTCACAAAAAGAAATATAAATCTTTAGAATTATGTATAATGAAATTGATAATCAAAGATGATTATGGTAGAAGTATGACAGTAAAGAGGAAAATCGTATTTTGAAGACAACTATAAAACTGTAATGCATCATAATTTTAAAGGAAAATTGAATTCTAAATATGTGCTCTTGACAGAAATAAAAAATTTTTATGCATTGGATTGATTTAGTTTGAAGCAGCGCACAATTGAAAAGGTACAGTTATTAAAAAAAAATAAGTACGGCAAACTTCCATTTCAGATAAAATGATATAAGAAAGCTTATTCTTAAAAAAGCTGTTAAATTAACAAAAAGAACTTACAACCGGCTACATTTTATGGCAGATCCAATATGGCGAGCAAATTTTTAAAAGTGATCGAATTCTCTTGAAATTTACTTCTCAGAGATTTTTGAGATCAGTTAATAAGAATCGAAAATAGGATTTTTAAAATTCAAAATGTCGGATCCTAAACAGTGTTTTATTTTAATATAATAGTTTCGCCATTATGAATTTTGAAAATCTAACTTCAGATTCTTATTAGCGAATCTTCAAAATGCGCGTCTAAAGAGTTACAAATGAACACAGTCAGTTTTGAAAAATTTGTCTACTATCTTGTATTCGCCATATTGAATTTATAAAACCGCCACTCGGCAGTGAGAAGCAGAGCTTTAAAGAATTAATTCCTTTTTGGAATGAATTCCCAAAAATTTAATTCAATTCTTTAATTCAAGGAATGAATTCATCAATAAGATATAAGCAGGAATTAATTCCTGTGAATGAATTCAAAGAATTCAAATTTATAGAATGAATTCCCTGATCAAAGCGTAAAGAATTAAAACTAAATAATTCATTCACTAAAGAATTCATTCAGCACTAGTTAATTCAATTTTAAATCAACGAATTCATTCAATTCTAGTTAATTCAACTTTTGGTCAAGGAATTCATTCAATTCTAGTTAATTCAACTTTTCGTCAAGGAATTCATTCAATTCTAGTTAATTCAACTTTTGGTCAAGGAATTCATTCAAGTTAAACTTTTGGTCAAGGAATTCATTCAATTCTAGTTAATTCAACTTTTAGTCAAGGAATTAAATTTATTTCGTTTAATTCCCTAAGGAATTAAATTTTTTTCGTTTAATTCCCTGAACTAAATTTTCAATTCCTTGAATTAAACGAAATAAATTTAATTCCTTGACTAAAAGTTGAATTAACTAGAATTGAATGAATTCCTTGACTAAAAGTTGAATTAACTAGAATTGAATGAATTCCTTGACTAAAAGTTGAATTAACTAGAATTGAATGAATTCCTTGACTAAAAGTTGAATTAACTTGAATAAATTCCTTGACGAAAAGTTGAATTAACTAGAATTGAATGAATTCCTTGTTGAATGAATTCATAAAATTTTATGAAGGCATTAGAAAAAAAATGAATGAATTCCTTTAATATAAATCGAATGAAAAAAAAGGAATTCATTCAATTCCTTAAGTTTGGTCAGAGAATTCATTCCAAAAATATAAATTCAGTTCAAAAAAAGGGAATTAGGGAATTAATTATTCGAAGCTCTGGTGAGAAGTAAATATCTTTAAATGATTTTTAAAATTAACGAAAATTTCGTTCCAAATATGCTAAATCACCGAAGAAAATATGAAAAAATCTGCTAAATTGTGAAGAAAGAAAAATATGCTAATAATATGCCAAAGAAAAAATGACAAAAATGTTGAAATATTCATTATGCTAAAAATCTAAATTACCTATACGAAAATATGCAAAAAATCTAATGCTTAAAAAATATTGCAATTTGTACTATACTAGCTGCATTTTTGTTGAGTTTTCGTATTAGATAAACATTTTTGACAGTTTTTTTTAACATATACGCGTTTAATATTTAAAAAATAGTGTAGTCATTGTTGGAAAAATAACAAAAACTAAATCTTGCGTCGACAAAAATATGCTAAAAAAAATCTGCTTTTGTCAAACGAAATATGCTAAAAGCATTTAGCATAGTTTTCTAAAAAAAAATATTAATTTTTAAGTTCGTCAAATTTAACAAATAATGTTTAAAAATCAACAAATTTTATTTTAAACCAAAAAAAAAACAAGAATACATTTTGTTAAAGTAACAAATTTCTACCCTTAATTTTATTTTATCGGGATATACATTAA
The DNA here is from genome assembly GCA_949987735.1 of Leucophora obtusa. NCBI lineage: Eukaryota > Metazoa > Arthropoda > Insecta > Diptera > Anthomyiidae > Leucophora > Leucophora obtusa. The sequence goes on from OX465297.1 coordinate 212,768,894, forward strand.
TTGCATCAAAGGAATTAAATATGCTAAAAATCCCAAACGTATTTAACAAATTGTGAAAAATAATCCGCTGCAGGCATGTCCCTATCCGGATTTCATTCTTGCCTAAGGAAATCGTCAGGGGACGATGTTTTTAGAATTTCTGGAAATATTTGTTAAGTTAAATTACAAACTCAATGAGAATTTTTGGTTCTCGTCTAGGAGTGTTATTAAACATTTAAAATATCAAAGAAAAAACAAAAACAACAACAGCAAATTTTCCACAATTTGCTTTGTCATCTTCCAATGTACTACTCTGTTGTTTTCTTTTTAGCCAACAAGCAAATTATTTAGAGTTTAGTTTTTACGTTCAAGAAATGGCAGCTTGCGTATATATTGAGACGTGCTCCCACAGGGCAAATTTCATAATGTATTTCAGTACAGTTTTGTTTCAACGTCATATAGACAGTTGCAATTAATGTTGTACTTTTACAAAATTTATTCCTGTCTTTTTTTTTGGTTTAAACTAAAATTTTCTAATTTTAGCACATTTTTTTGTTAAATGTAACAAATTTAATTTAAGTAAAAAATTTATAATTAATTTATTTGTAATTATTAGGGTTTTTCTTTTCCCGGACTTTTTCATTTCCCGGGACAGCGGGATTTTTTTCAGAATTTCCCGGGATCCCGGGAATTTCCGCTCGTTAGAAAATATATAAATTCGACATATGTTGCACTTGAAAAACTCGATTAGTGTTCAAACACCGTCCGACAAAGTTCACCTTTTGGTTGTACCCATGAGAAAATGCACTTAATATATTCTGAAAGGATGGCTAAATATAAAATATCCATGTCTTCCACTTTTTCTGGATCAATTCGTTTAACAATTTAAATCGTGAATTAATATTTAGGTAATATATTTATATGGAAGGCCGTCTTAATTTTAAAATACTCTTAGAAATATTAATTAAATATTAATTCGCCGTTTAAACGGTTAAACCAATTGATATAGAAAAAGTGAAAGACATGGGTATTTTATCTTCATCCCCTTTTTCAGAATATATTGGAATTGTTAATGGGTGCAAAATTGTGTCGGACCAGTTTTATAGTCAGAAATAAGATCGATTTGTTGCTAAAATATTTCTTAAATATGAAATCAAAAACTTTCTATTTCTAGATATTTTATATATACCTTTCTATGCAGATTTTCAAAAGTATCCGTCAAGAATTATTTTTATAAAAAAGTTTAAAAGTGAGTATTTTTCACATAAATTTTTAGGCAAATTCGCCTAAATCGTTTTATAAAAAAAGACACTACAACATTATTAAATAGTTTCTTAACTTTAATTGGTTTTCTTGAATAGACATTTTTTATGCCACAGCTACTTAAAAATAAATTATTTAATTTTCGTATTTAGTTGCATAATTAACATATAAAAAATCCAAAATAATTTTAAAAAGCATCTGATGGATTATTTTGAAAACAAATAATATTTAAAAAATACAATTGAAATAAAGGAATAACAATGGAACTTAAAATTAAATTATTTTAAATAAAAGAAACTCAAAATACTTGTCAATTGAAAATATGAAAACATCACAAATTTTTTAATTTTAATGTCTAGTTTTTTGGAGGTATTTGGAACTGAAATAATGATGTTGGAATGTCGAATAAGGCTGGTTTACACTATAAGATTTTCGGTACGATTTTACTTTAGTACACATTAGGGCGGGTCGATTTAATAATCGCCCATGGCTCAGTGAAAATCGTATTCTAGGGATCAAAATAAGAAACTTTGCCGAAGGAAACATATCTCTAAAACGAATTCTACTACCCCCAACTGTTGACTTTTGTCCCGTAGGGTCAAGTTTTGAAAAATCCCACTTTGACCCATTTAGAGTGCCCCAATCGAGTCCAAATGTATGACCGACCCCCACTAACTTTGGAGGGCCGATCCACCCATACCTGGCACACCCCCTGGAACTCCCCTGGGGGGTTCCCCATACAAACATTTTAAAAAAATCACCATTTTTGGCACTTTATTTTATTATTTTTTATTTATTTTATTTATTTTAATTATTTTACATTTTCCGGTATAACTCGTTTGGAAACGCTAGCTAGCAATTGAACGTGTCGTTCTGTTGCAGGTCGTAAAATAGGTTGTGTGGGTTTTTTAAGCCACCACAAGACACAGCTGCAAGTCGTAAACTTACTTAAGCTAAATCGGTTACAGGTAGAATTGAGCATAAAATTATCATAAAGGATTTTCCAGAAGTAATAAAAGGCGCACTTGCTTAACAGAATTTGTGGTCAGATTAACGTTTAATTTACATGTAAGTACTTTATGGGCAGTTTTGACAACAAAATCGGTTACAGGTAGAATTGAGCATAAAATTATCATAAAGGATTTTCCAGAAGTAATAAAAGGCGCACTTGCTTAACAGAATTTGTAGTCAGATTAACGTTTAATTTACATGTAAGTACTTTATGGGCAGTTTTGACAACAAAATCGGTTACAGGTAGAATTGAAATTACCATTTCATTCTTATTACCTCGTCTCCTAGACCATATATAACGCAACAGTTTTTGTGAATGCATTAAGTCGTTGTGAAGAACTCGAAGTGTGAAGTGCTAATTTGAGATAAAAAAATATTTAAAAAAAAATCATTCCAAATCAAGAAGTTTACAATGAATCCACCATCCTCTACACCGCAAGATGAAGCAATAACAACATCAACAACTATCGAAAACCCAATGAGTCATATACCCAGGCATGATGTTACTGTTTTTGGTGTGTCTACTGATTTGACTGATCTTAATTTACCAACCCATCTGGATATCTTGAGATATTATTTTTACTTGAGCGAACAAAAAAAGTTGTCCTATAAAGCATTCACTATTCAAGTACAAGATAAGTTGATTGGAATTTGGGAAAACCTTGGTATGGAAATAATGCTGAAAAAAAGTGTATGTAATAAATTGAATAGATTGCTTGACAAATATCAAGAGCAAATCAAGAGAAGAAACAAACCCCAACAATTTACAGAGTATGTAAAATCTCTGGAAACAATTTTTTTCATTGGAACATGTAAATGCGATTTGAAGGCAGCTCCATGTGCATGCGGTTTGGTTCCCGAACGCCTCAAAGAGTTTATGCACGATCAACATAATCAGAGAAGTCTAACAATGGATGGATTTGCGATGGAAATTGAAGAGCAAGGAGCAACGTCTATGTCATCAATGCCAACATACCAAGATCCCGATGATTCAACATACGCACCGCCACCGGTTCAAGAAGATTTGGATATAAGCACAAGTTCACAATACACACAGAGATACGATTGTTTTAACTTTGCCTTGGTATGTGACAGATTTGGCGTGCCTGATAGAGTAGCATCAGCAATGGGAACAGCTCTTTTCCAAGATTTTAAAATGAAAGATATCCATGGCAAACCTCTCATCATGGATAAATCGAAAGTTCGCCGAGAAAAAGAGAAATACAGACAAGAAGTGCTTCGCAAACGGTTAGATGATACCAATTTGTTAGCATTTTCATTCGATGGCAGAAAAGATGATACTTTAACGAGAGATACAATTGATGAGAAGTATCATACTAGAATGGTAAAAGAACCTCATCTTGTTATTTTGAGAGAACCGAATTCTGAATTGATTGGTTACGTAAGACTGGAACATGAAACCGCTAAATACAAAACAACCAAATTAAATGATTTTTTCAACGATAAAAATATATCACTGGATGCATTAATTGGCATATGCACTGACGGTGAGCCAACAAACACTGGCCCAAACGGTGGAATTATACGACGATTCGAATTGCTGTTAAAAAGACCATTGCATTGGTTCGTTTGCCTTCTACACTTCAACGAACTTCCGTTTCGGCATTTGTTTGAAGCTTTGGATAAATCAACCAGCACTGGACCAAGATCGGCAACCGGAAAATTGAGCCGTCAAATCGAAACTTGTGAAACTCTTCCGGTAAGTTATTGCTATCACTCATTTATTATAATTGTCAACCGTTTTTAATTGTTTTATTTTTATATATTTTCAGGTGGTGGACGGCTTTCAGAAAATTGAGTTGAAAAATATGCCCCCTGCTCCAGAAAAAATTGAATTTTCCACCGATTCCAAGTACTTATACGACATGGCCCATGCAATTTCTAGCGGCGTGGTTTCAGTGGATCTGGCAAACATCAAACCAGGGAAAATTGTACATTCTCGGTGGCTCACCAAGGCCGCTAGACTATTACGATTATATATGACAACGGAAAATCCAGATGCAAATTTAAGAATACTGGTTGAATTTATAATTACATGTTATGTGCCAATGTACTTCAATATAAAGTATTACAGCTCTGTCGTGTACGGTAGTAGATTATTTTTCAAATTCATTAGTTGGTCAAGCTTTCTAGAACCTCGTTTACGCAAAATTGTCAATAAAGTAATTACAGATAATTCATATTATGCGCATTCGGAAAATATCTTGTTATCAATGTTGTTTGATGATAGCAAAGAAAAGCGCGACTGTGCTATCAAGATAATTCTACACTATCGAACCGATGTTGACGACCCAACGGGACTTAGAGCTTATAAAAAACCAGATATAAACTTTTATTGCACAAGTTACACGGAAATGATCAATATGAATGACATAAATGACGTATTTGAACCACCATTCACGCGAAGCATTCCATACGATACTTTGAAAGAATATTTAAATCAAGATGATCCACCGTTTAATGATCCAAAAATTCCATCACACATACAAGAAACAGAACGACATGTTCAATTGCTAGCTAGCGTTTCCAAACGAGTTATACCGGAAAATGTAGAGGCTGTTATGGCGACGACATTAGAGAGCCGTGCGAAATTGCCCAGACTTGAAAGCAAAAAAGACTTCAAACAGTAATTTTTTATTTTTTCTTTTCTATTACTAAGTTAAATTAATTTTTTCATTTACATATGTTCTGACTAAATAAATTTCTAAGGAGAAAAAATAAATAAAATAATAAAAATAAATAAAATAAATAAAAAATAATAAAATAAAGTGCCAAAAATGGTGATTTTTTAAAATGTTTGTATGGGGAACCCCCCAGGGGAGTTCCAGGGGGTGTACCACTGGCATGGGTGGATCGGCCCTCCAAAGTTAGTGGGGGTCGGTCATACATTTGGACTCGATTGGGGCACTCTAAATGGGTCAAAGTGGGATTTTTCAAAACTTGACCCTACGGGACAAAAGTCAACAGTTGGTAGTAGAATTCGTTTTAGAGGTATGGTTCCTTCGGCAAAGTTTCTTATTTTGATCCTTAGAATACGATTTTCCTTGAGCCATGGGCGATGCCTCCCCACAAATCGACCCGGCCTAGTACACATGCAAAACATATAGGCAAGGTTGCAGAATTTTTCCGAAAATATAGTGTAAACCAGCATATACAAATATTTCTTTATTTGAACAAAGATCATTTTAAAGAAAAAAAATTTCCGAAGTACATACAAGAATTTTTGTTGGTAAACTTGGTAATGGCTGATAAAATTTTTTCGGTTTAACTAAACCAAATTCAACTGGCATCTAAAAACTATTTGGCCTAATTCAGTTTATTAAATTTTAAATCGTATTTTTTTAATTTTAAATATTTTTTGATCAAATTAATTTCAAAAAAACAATGCTTTAAATTTAAATAAAGCTTCCAAAATTGCAATAATATAAGCTAAAACTTCTGTAAAAGAATAAAAAAATCCCGGGATTGCGGGATCCGAAAAAGGGCGGGATTCCCGGGAATCCCGTCCCGGGAATTCCCGGGACATAAACCCTAGTAATTATACACTCAAAAAAGACAATTACTACATGAGAGTTGTTTGTTTAGTAATCACTAGTTGTTGTTTTTAATGGAAAAACACAAAACAAATTTTATGACAGTTATCTAAGAAACCAACTAAAAAAAATACTGTAATTTTGTAACAGTTGTCGCTTTTAACCACAATTACAGTTGTTTTTCCATGAAAAAATAAAAACCAACTTTTATGACAGTTATTTATAAAAACAACTAACGAAAAGTACTGTAATTTCGTAACAGTTATTTAAAGCAGTTATTTTGAATATCATAATAAAAAACTACGAAAACAGTATTTTTACATTAATTTCACTGTACAACAATTTCGAACTTTTTCTAAAATTACAGATTTCTGATAATGGATGCTGGTAGAGGAAGCGTTTTAAAAGATTACATCGGAATTTTATATTAGGAGGGTTAAAACTTCTCGCACCCCCCCCCCCCCCCCCCCACCACGCTTTTGAAATGTTTATTGTGAATTGACATAGGAAACCATGGGAATCTTTAATTTCTGTCTGTCTCTTCATGTATTTTTGTGCGCAAAAGAAATTTTTTTTTGTTAATAACTTTTTTATACAATTCTCTTACGGTGGGTCTCATACTGCAGGTTTAAACTTTAGTTAGTAGTTAACCCAAAAATTTGTTGTTGTTTTGTGTACATGGTTTTGACATTTTCTTTTGTTTATAGTTAAGTTAAAGTTAAACCTACAGTATGAGACCCACCGTTAGAAGAAATGTTAAAATAATTAAAAAACGAACGGTGCTTATTCAGCCAATCCCCGTAAGCCCAAGAATAAATAATAGTGTATAACGATGGCTTAATATAAAAAAGGCGTAACTCGATTTTTTGTTACTTTACAGGAGAAGAAAAAAAACTTAATAAAATCGGTTAAAAAATTTTTTTAAATGAGAAATAAAATGTGTTGCCCCTTTTTATTAAAAATTGCATTGACACTTTTTTGTATCTAAAATTTGACGGATTTTATTAAGTTTCTTCCAAAAAACATCGAGTTACGCCTTTTTTATGTTAAGCCATCGATATATGTATGTAGTTTGTTTAAAATTTAAATTTATTTTATTTTATTTATTTAATCAGTCTATGGAACAATATTTCCTTACAGACTATGATTTAAACATAAAAAAAAATATTATATTAATTTTAAGATACATTAAATTACATTATTAAATAAGAACTTGAATGGAAATTTATTTTTCTTATTTCAATATTTTCTAGTTTCAACTCTTGTTGTCTTAAAATCTGAATAAAACCTTTAAAATGTTCCATATTTTTGTTCATTTCATAGTCAAACATTTTTTGAAACTTTTATTTCTTTTTTGTTTTTTATGTTTTTTAATCCTCCGGTATGAAATGCATTGGAATAATGAAATATTATTCTTCTTATATCTTTTTCAATTTAATAATTTTTCATGTCCTGTGTTGTGTGTATAACCAACTGAAATATTATACTTAATCTTGTGCTACTTGTATCCTCATAAAATGATAAAATACTTTCCAGAGTTAAAAACAAAAATTAACAGTTGTATCAATAATAGCCCAACACCCCAAAACAGCCTTACAGCCACTATCGTCCGCATCCTATGACACAGGATATTGTGTTGGGTATGTGTTTTTGCGAACGGGGAGTGCGGTATGTTATTAAAAGTTTTTAAGTTGTTTCTTTTAAAACATTAATAAATACAATGAAATCACTCAAAACTACAGATACAATTTACCAAATTCAAAGAAACATTCTTGTTAAACTACGTCTGTACACTGAGAGAATTATCTGCATGATATTAATGAATCTTTGTGTAAAACCAATGAAGTTTCACTGAAGCTCGTCCACTCGTCCATTGAAACTTTTTATTGGATCAATGGAATTTTTCATTAAATTTTGTGAAAAATTTCGTTTTTTTATTAAAAAAATGTTTCATTAAAACTAGAATCTTAAAATATATGAAGCTCTCTTCTATTTGGTTAGCAAATTGTATTTTAATATGAAATTTGTTGTTTTATATTTACAGTAATTCCGCCACTTTCTAAAGAAACTGATGATAGGGAACTGGAAAATCCCCGAAACGATCGTCTTTTCATTCCTGGAGGTGTAGAATATTTTAAAAGCAAAAACTTTGTGAAGTATTTGTTAGGAGAATATCCTGATAAAGAAAAATTGCAATTTTTGAAAAACTACTTGTTTGTGTTATTTCATAATACGGAAATAATTGGTCTCGAACAAGAACAAATAAATTTTTTTTTGTAAAATTAAAGGTCGAAAAAAATTATTTTTAAGTTTAAAAATAAAAATTAAGCAAACATATATGGAGCTTTTTCATAAAATTTAAGAAATTTTCTATTTACGTTGTGAAGAAAACTATAAAAGTTTACTTAAAAATTTCATTAAAACTCGTCCATCAAAATTTTCTCTGTGTATATAATATAGAATACAAGTGTTTGTACGATATGTTGTTTTATGGCTTCTGTTTAATTTGAACCGCCTTCTTTTTCGTTAGTGTTTTTCCTCTCTTTTTTTTTTTTTTTTGAACAAAACAAAATGAAAATTCATTTAGATTAAAAGAAAAGTAAATAAAGGAAGAACCAAACCAAGCCAAAATAATCAAAAAAAGAAACTGAAATACAAGTTCATAAATTTTTAAAACGAGGAAAAAACTTTTTTAATTTTTTTCCAATTTAAAATAAAGAAAAATGTTAAAAATTAAGTCAACAATAATACAACCAACCAAATTAAAGTTGCCAGAAATATGTTCCACGTTAGCTGAGGAGTTAAGGGTGAGTGGCTTAATAAAATATAAGAAAAATATTAAAGGCTTTAAGTTTTGTATGGCATGCAGGAGATATTTATCGTATATATAGCCCAGTAAAAAAGTTTTGATATAGTCGTACGTTATCAAATAAAATCTCTTGGAACATATATGAGCAATCCCTAAAAACTTTTAACATTGCTGGTATTTTTATACCCTGCACCACTACGTGGAGAGGGTATTATAAGTTTGTGCTGATGTTTGTACACTAATAGAAATAAATCCGTAAAAATAGCAGAAAAAGTTACTAAAAATTAGTTAAAAATGATGCTGCAGAAAAAACTGCTAAAATTAGCAGATTTTTTTACAAAATACTAGTAAAATGAGAACAGCAAAATTAAAACTGCTAAATTTTCAGAATTTTAGTTATATTTAGGCTAACTTTTAGTTAATTGAAAATAGCAAATTGTACTGTAAAATCTGCAGAAAATTTTGCTAAATATTTGTAGACTAAAACGAGTAAAAAGGTTAAAGTCGGGCATGCCGACTATAGAATACCCTACACCAGTCTGGGTAAAAGCCAACTAATGTCACCAAAATCAATAGGCTGCGTTATTGGGCCAATATAGGTCTGTGTACCAAATTTCATCAAAATATCTTAATATTTGCGACCTGCAGCGTATAAACAGTATAATTTTGGTAGGACCCTTATATGGGCACTAGGTCTAAACATGGACCGATGTTCATCAAAATCAATAGGCTTCGTCCGTGGGCCAAAATAGGTCTGTGTACCAAATTTCGTCAAAATATCTTAATATTTACGACGTGCATCGTATAAACAATATAATTTTGGGGGGACCCTTATATGGGCACTAGGTCTAAACATAGACCGATGTTCACCAAAATCAATAGGCTTCGTCCTTCGGCTGCCATAAGTCGGTGTACCAAATTTCATCAAAATATCTTAATATTTGCGACCTGCAGCGTATAAACAATATAATTTTGGTAGGACCCTTATATGGGCACTAGGTCTAAACATGGACCGATGTTCACCAAAATCAATAGGCTTTGTCCTTGGGCCAACGTAGGTCTGTGTACCAAATTTTATCAAAATATCTTAATATTTGCGACCTGCAGCGTATAAACCATATAATTTTAGTAGGACCCTTATATGGGCACTAGGTCTAAACATGGACCGATGTTCACCAAAATCAATAGGCTGCGTTACTGGGCCAATGTAGGTCTGTATACCAAATTTTATCAAAATATCTTAATATTTACGACCTGCAGCGTATAAACAGTATAATTTTGGTAGGACCCTTATATGGGCACTAGGTCTAAACATGGACCGATGTTCACCAAAATCAATAGGCTGCGTTATTGGGCCAATATAGGTCTGTGTACCAAATTTCATCAAAATATCTTAATATTTACGACCTGCAGCGTATAAACAGTATAATTTTGGTAGGACCCTTATATGGGCACTAGGTCTAAACATGGACCGATGTTCACCAAAATCAATAGGCTGCGTTATTGGGCCAATATAGGTCTATGTACCAAATTTCATCAAAATATATTAATATTTACGACCTGCAGCGTATAAACAATATAATTTTGGTAGGACCCTTATATGGGCACTAGGTCTAAACATGGACCGATGTTCAAAAAAATCAAACTTGTTCGTCCTTGGGCCAACATAGGTCTATGTACCAAATTTCATCGAAATATCTTAATAGGTGCGACCTGTAGAGTGCGTACAAGATTGCATGGACAGACAGACAGACGGACGGACGGACGGACGGACGGACGGACGGACGGACGGACAGACGGACATCGTTAAATCGAAATAAAAAAAAATTCTGAACCGATAGGTATACTATAAGGTGGGTCTACGACCAATATTTTTTGGTGTTACAAACATCAGCACAAACTTATAATACCCTGACCACATAGTGGTGTAGGGTATAAATAGCAAAAATAAACTGTTAAATCTACAAAATTTTTGCTATTTTTAAGCTAAATTTAGTTGAATGCAAATAGCAGTCTATTCTGCTAAAATCAGCAGAAATATTTGCTAAAAAATTGTAAACTGCTGTTTTCAAAAGGCTCGATTTTTATTTGCATTTAAAAAAAAAATCGAAAAAAAAACTTCGAAAATTTTAATTTTTTTGGTGATTTTTTAGGCTACTAATTATTTAGCAAAATTTTTTGCTGATTTTAGCAGGTTAATTTGCTAATCTCCATTTACAAAAATTTAGCTCATATATAACTAAAATTCTGTATATTTAACAGTTTTAGTTTTGCTGTTCTTATATTACTAATATATAGCAAAAATAATCTGCTAATTTAGCAGTTTTTTTCTGCAGCATCATTTTTAACTAATTTTTAGTAGTTTTTACTAAATTTTCTACGGACTTTTTTCTATTAGTGTAACACCAAAAAATATTGGTCCTAGCCCACCTCATAGTATACCGCTCGGCTCAGAATCACTTTTTATTCCGATTTAACGATGTCCGTCTGTCCGTCCGTCCATCTGTCTGTCCATGCATTCTTGTGCGCACTCTACAGGTCGCAAATATCAAGATATTTTGATGAAATTTGTACACGGACTTACGTCGTCCCAAGGACGACGCCTATTGATTTTAGTTGAAATCGGTCCATGTTTAGAACTAGTGCCCATATTAGGGAACCCCCAAATTTTTTTTACACTCTGCAGGTCGCAAATACGAAGATACCCAGTGTAGAAAATCATTACCAGATATGTGGTTATGTAACTACATACTTGGTAATGGTAACTAGTTACTTTTGTTATTACATTTCTTATTATGGCGATGTCGCGAAAAATAATTAGTTGTCGTTACACACCAGCATACGAAAAATCAAAAAACCAGTACTGACAAAAATAATGAGTCTAAAAATAGATTTTCTAAAAAATTAATTATATAAAAAAATATTTTTAATTGCATTTTTTTTTTTTTTTTTAATAAAATTTGCTGGTGCGGGAATCGAACCTCGGTCTACAGATTGCCAGTCAACTGCTCTACCATCTGAGCTATATCGACATGTAATATTTAATAGATAAAAACATAATTGACCTGCTGCACACAAGTAAGCTTACTCGCCAACATACAAAAAATCAAAAAATATGTGGTTACATATATCCTTACCAGTGTTTAAAAAATATTGAGTCTAAAAATAGATTTCAAAAAATTTAAAAAAAAATCTAAAAAATTGTTTTATATTTCAAATAATGATAAAAATAAGTAATTATTAGTAACTCATTATTATATGTTTTAAAATAATACAAAAGGTAAGTGGGTGTCATTACTGGTAGTCCAAAAAATAATGATATGTCATTACCGTTTCTACACTGGGTATTTCAATGAAATTTGGAAAACAGACCTATGTCGGCCCAAGAACAGAGCCTGTTAATTTTGGTCGCAATCGGTCCATGTTTAGACCTATAGTGCTCATATAAGGGTACCCCCCAAAATTGGCTTGTTTACTTGCTGCAGGTCGCACATACGAAGATATTTCAATGAAATTTGATACACAGACCTATGTTGGCCCACGAACGAAGCCTATTGATTTTGTTTAAAATCGGTCCATGTTTAGACCTAGTGCCCATATAAGGGTCCCCCCAAAATTGGCTTGGTTACACGCTGCATGTCGTAAATACGAAAATATTTCAATGAAATTTTGTTCGTTGACTCACATGGTCCCAACGAAAAAGCCTATTGATTCTAGATAGGATCGGTCCATAGTTGGACCTATCGCCCATATGGGCTTTATTTTCGATTTTCTCTTCTTTTATGATTTTATAGAAAATTTTGACACAAGTCTGTTTTAACCCATTCAAATTTCGGATCCAAACATTAGTTGGCTTTAAATCAGACTGGTGTAGGGTATTATATAGTCGGCATGCCCGACTTTAACTTTTTTACTCGTTTAAATTTATTAATTGTTTCTTAAATACGGATTGGAAATAGTAGGTAAATGTTAACTAACAGTCATTTCGAACTCTATAGGTAATCAACCTGCAAAAACTAGAGGTTGGGTAGTATTTATAAACGCCCAAAATTGAAAAATGTCTTTCCTTTTTTAAGATTGTTTTGTTCATGAGAGAATTCTGTTTACGGCTTTGTATACACAGAAGAAATTATTATCCTTAAATATCTAATTAAATATATATTAAAAATAAAAATTATTTCTAAACAAATATTAATTGAATCAACTAATATTTTAATTGACTTTTAAATATTTCTGCAAATATTTGTTACATAATTATGTGTTATATAATTCGCATACTTTTTTTCTTAAACTGTATGCATAAATAGAAAATTTTTAGTATAACAACCAAAAGCTTTGCAGTTCACAAACAAACAAAAACACATATGCAGTACTGTAAATATATAAACACGACAAACACACACTTTTTTACAATTTCCCATTATTTTTTTTTTTTTTTTCATTTTCAATTAATGTTTTAATTGATATTATTACTACTTTAATCAAAATTTGTTTCAATTAATCGTATAAAATTTTTAGTAGATAAATGCAAAATCAATTAAAATTTTAATTGATATAATCAATTTCGTTGTTAAAATTCGTTTTTAGTTTTTTCCGTGTATACGTGAAAATAATATATGTGAAAATTACTCGCAGCACTTGTAGAAAATAAATATTTTAAGTGTTATTGTTATACTATCACATATTTAAAAGTTATATGTTGTATTTTATTTTGCAGTTTTTTGCCCTGAAATTTTGCGACCCTTCATGAAATTAAAAAAATAACACATATTTTTATACTCGTCGAAACTACGCATCGTGTGAGGTATATCACGATAGTGTGCAAGACAAGATCATGAAAAAAGCTAATACAGAAAACGTAAAAGTTCTTCAGTGTATTGCGTGATCATAATATTATTCCGTTTCATATAGTAAAATCGATGGCAGATTTTACAATACTGAATTGCAAAAATTTAATGAACCTTTTGAAAAAATTTCAGAAACTACGTTTTTTGTTTTTGCATTGATTTGGTAACTGAATGTATTTTTACTGAAGTAAAGTGCATTAAATGGATGATAGCGATGCATGATATAGATTTCGTGCATAAATTTTGATTAAAAGTACCCAATCAGAAATCGCTAATGGTACAAAAATTCAAGCACTGGCATACCACTGGGTAACCACGGTGTTGAAAATAAATGACTGGGAGAACACTCATTTGGGACACTTTTCCAGTGTTTGCAAAAAGCGTTTTTCCAGTATTTGTGTTACAAAAATTTCGGTGGTTTATAAAAAAAAAACCACTGGCAAAGAATGGTCTAAGAGTGATATGCCAAGGTTTGCAACCAGTGGTTATCCAGTGCTACCTAGCCAATGCCACCAGTGGAACAAAACCAATTCACTGGTAGAGCAATGATTTTATAAAAATGCTGACGCTTCGTTGCAAAAGGTTTGTTGTCAGGAGGTTCCGAGTTCAAATCCGGTTGCAAGCAAACATTTTTTTTTGATTTTTTTTAATTTAAACATTTTTTTGTTCTATAAAATCAATTTTTTGTTTGTGGAAAAGCTCCTTTAAGACCAACTTTTTTTGCTCTCCCAACGCTGGCATATTAGTTCCAAAAATCTGTTTGCCAGTGCTAGCATTTCAGCACAGCCAGTAGTTGTCCAGCTATTATCACTCATTTATGTGTTTAGCCATCAAATATTACATGTCTCGTTAGCTCAGAGGGTGAGGAATCGTCTGACGGCCTGGGTTCAAATCACGGCAGGACCAAAAAAAATATATATATATGAACTTTTTTAAATTTTATTTTGGAAAATATATTTCCAGACCACGTATTTATTGGTTTTGCCAGCGTTTTGCCAACGTTCAAAAAATTTGTTTCTCCAGTGCTTTTCCGGCGCTTTTTGAACAGCCTTTTGTCTAATGATATTATCATTTTGGGAATGGGAAAGCACTTTTTGCAGGTTCTTGTACCACCTGTTAAAGTGCCTTGCCATCGCTTTCCCGTTTGTATTTTTCTGTAAATCGGGTGGAAAAAAGTGAATTAATTCCTTACTGAATTAATTCACCTCTAAATTCGTGCAATTTCGTTTTCGTTCAGTGAATTAAAAAAAAAATAAAATTACCTTCAGTGAATTAAAAAAAAATTACGTTCACTGAATTGAAAAAAAAAATTACGTTCCCTGAATTAAAAAAAATACGTTCAATGAATTGAAAAAAAAATTACGTTCACTGAATTGAAAAAAAAATTACGTTCACTGAATTAATTCACTGAACGTAATTTTATTTTTTTTAATTAATTTTTTAATTCACTGAACGAAAATGAAATTGAATGAATTCAGTGGTGAATTAATTCAGTAAGGAAGTAAATCACTTTTTTTCCTTCGATTTATAAAATTGAACGCGTTCATCATTTAATATAATTCATTTGATTTAATAAAAAAAGCAATTGAATTAATTCGTAACAAAATAAATCGAACGAAAACAAATATGAATTAATTCCATACAATATATGGTGCTTTGGGAATTAATTCAGAATTAAAAAACTGAATTAAGGGATTAATTCTTCAACCCTCCGGGGTAAACCAATTATTATACTAACTTTAAATGAATTGCAAAACAATTTAAAAAAATTAGAAAATTTGGTGTGCTTTGTTTTTTTTTTATATTATCAAAAGTCCATGAGAAAGGTAAAAAAAAAAAACTTTAAGTTCCTACACTCACAATATTTTATCCTTAAAAACAACCTAAAAATTAGTTGAAAACACAATTAAAAAAGGACTACTGATTTTTCATTATATTCAAACCATTTTGCTATCTATTTTCAAACATTGTTTAAACAATCCATAAAAGAAATAAAAATAATTCAAAAGTCTGTTAAAACAATCTTCAATTTTTAATTGACAAAACGTTAGAAAAAACGATTATGTAGTTTGTTTTTTCATATTTGAATGTTTTTTTTTTGTTTAAATTTTCAAAACACTACACACACGTTCATATTTTTATTGGCTATGCTTGTGTGTATGTGTGAAGAATTCCTTGTAATTTGAATTGAAATAATTTTGTATATAAGCAAA
Organism: Leucophora obtusa; assembly: GCA_949987735.1. Lineage (NCBI taxonomy): Eukaryota > Metazoa > Arthropoda > Insecta > Diptera > Anthomyiidae > Leucophora > Leucophora obtusa. The sequence continues at coordinate 212,784,570 of OX465297.1, forward strand.
CTATTTTAACAAAAAGAAAACCGAATATATTTGAATTTTTTGCTTTAAAACAGAAAACAGTGAAATTATTTAAATTATTTTTTCTAAAAATAGAACATCTTTCTGAAAAAACCAGCACCTACAGACGATACGTATTTTTCTTGTAGTTTGTTTTTTATTGACTTATACAAAAAGTTAAACAATATTTTTCAATATATTTTAATTGATTCTTCAATTGAAAACAAACTTTGCCTATTACTTTTAAAATAAAACTCAATCGGTTGTGGAAAATGTATTGTGAGTGTATATCTTCTTAACTGTAGCAGTTTTATTATCTGATTGAAAAAATTTTTATTGGTATAATTTGGGACAGGGCTAATGTAAAATAATTTTTCAAATAGATTAAAAATGCAGTTTTGGAAATTTTTTTTTATTATTAATTTCCTCTTTAAACCGCCATAGCTTTGACGACCCCTGCATAAAGTCATTCACGCGAACCAATTTGAACAGTTCAATCGTCAGTTTATGTGTTCACAAAACACTATTGATGTACCCTCAAAATGAAAATAGCTTTTTTTTACCCCAAATATTAAAAGTTTTTAGGAATTGCTTATATACCAAGCCATAATTTTATATAAAATTATATCTTAATATTAAAAAATGCTGGGTTTTTTGCCAATTTTTGGCATTTATTGTGAAACATTGGTACACTTTAAAATTATTAAAAGTATCGGCCATCGTGAGCTGGTAACCTTTTCCCATAATTCTGGTAACATATGGATTCCACGCCAAAACCCTGATCATTTTTTCAGGCCAAGAACGAATCAAGCCAATTTCGGATACCCTGTTCTCAAGAGAAGCGTATTCCAGTGAGAGCGTTGTGCATCGATCGAAACAAATAGTAGTCGGACGGGGCAAGATCTGGACTATAAGGCGGACAAAACTTCCCAACCACTATTTTGTAAATAGTTTTTAACTAGTCTTGCAACATGCGGCCGAGCGTTGCCATGATGTAATATTACGGCTTCATGTCTGATCACATATTCCGGAAATTTTACGCCCAATGTTCGCCTCAAACGCTTCAATTGTATTCAATACAGGTCCCATAGTATCGTCTGGCTCGATTTCAATAGCTCATAAGAGATGGGACAATTCTGGTCCCACCATATATAGAGCATTAGCTTGGCATCATGCTTATTAGGCTTTGGAGTTGATTTGGCTGGTTGGCCGGGCTTCACATACAATTTCTTGCGCTTCGAGTTATCGTAATGGATCCATTTTTCATCGCCAGTAATAATTCGATTCAAAAATTACTTCTTTTTATGGAGTCTAAGCAGCATTTCGGATATGAAAAACGTCTCTCTGCTTCAACTCGTGTGGTAACCAATTTCCTTGCTTTTGGATAAATCGTGCTGATTGCAAACATTTTCAAATTACTGCTTAGGTGACTCCAAATGATTTTGCTAGTTCTTCTTAAGTTTGACAACAATCTTCATCGAGTAATGCCTCCAATTCATCATCTTCGGACTTTTTTGGCTGGCCTTGGCGGTTTTTGTCTTCCGTATCAAAATCACCACTTCTGAACCTCACAGATTATCTCTCGCACGTTGAAATCGATAGAACGTATTTAAGATAAGCTTCGGTGAGCTATCGATGTGCTGCAGCTGCATTTTTTTCAAATTGAAGAACCTAGCGAAATTGTCGGATGCAAAGAACCGGTTGTAGAATAACTTGTACTTGCATGCAACCTGTTCTACTTTATGTTTTATCATCGGTGATTTTTGTTTGAGTTTGTCCCAAAAGCAACAGGTTATTATCCTCCAAACAAGAACAGGTTGCTGTGGAACCGGTTCTAGAACTGGTTCTGCCACAGCCAAACGTTACATTTTGAATCCCAGGAATCAGTTCTAGAACCTGTTCCATGGAACCGGTGGTAAAAATGCCTGTTCTAGAACAGATTCAGAGGTAACCAGTTCAAAAAAATTTTGCTGGAAAGTAAAGCAGAACTTTTCACAGTTGATGCTTTGTTGGCACAAAATTCGGCATTTTCAAAGCCAAAAAAAATTTTGGTTACTTACGCTATTTCGTTCAATGTCTAAGTGAGAATAAATGACAGATGTTTGACCTCCAAAATGCCATATAAATTATTAAAGACACAAAACATGTGAAAAATAAACGCCATCAGTTTTGAGGCCCGTATTTTTACAGATAATGTAGTGACAAACTTTTCTAAATAGAATAATTAAATAATAATTGAACCGAAAATATTAATTTGTTCTTAAATTTTTGCCCATTGCCACAACCAGAAAGTACGCAGCTATTCTGCAGACATTTATTTTTTTTTTTATTTTATTTATTTATTTATTTTATTTTCCATTTCCTGTACAACAAGATTTAATCTTATATTTAAAGTACAGGAATGCAATATCCAAAAAATTACATTAAAATTAACATATTTATATTAGAACAATTATTCAAGAACATAAATTATATTTAACCAAAAAACTTAAATAAAAACTGTTTAAAACTATTTAAAAAATATTTTGGTTTAAAAAATTATTCCGAACTCTTTTTTGCGACCACTGTATTATATACAACATTTGCCGTCTCTTAACATTATTGTAGGTATTTAATGAAAAGCGTAGACATTTTACATTATTAACACTTTAACAATTTACATATAAAATGTAATAAACAAAGAAGGCGCGGTTCAACGCCCCCTTGCTAAAACTCACATTAAATATTATAACGTAACAGTAATACTTCATTTTAACTGTTCTAAATACAATTGAGTGTAATTCTTAGAATTTGTTTCAACAACCAGCTGCCATAGAAGTAAAAAAAAAAAAAATTAAAAAAGTTTTTAAAAAACAGCAAAGATTTTTTTGAATAAAGAAAAAAAATAATACAAAAAAAACTTAAACATTTAAGACTGACATACTCTCAACTAAATGATAACAAAGCACCATATTGTGAAAAAAAAGAACTTTTTTTCCTCTTCTTCGGTAACTATGTTGTTCTATTCCATTCTGTTCTGAATAGTGTGAAAGTATATGACATTTGTAATGTTTAAAAAAGGCGTTTTTTATGAAGACATCTACGACTTAGTCTAGCAAGTCTACAATTGTTTTATTTTTTACATTTCTTTTGAAGTTGATGTAAAATTGTTTGACACTTAATGGTGGGTATATATAAATATATGTATATACGAATGAAAATAAAACAATTGTATAATACAAATACACTCATCTGAATAAAACATACACTCATGCAATAACTAAAATGTTAAAAAAAAATAAAATTAAATAAAATTTTAAAGGAAATAGCATTTGATGAACATCAGATTTTATTTAGATTACTAAACAAACGATTTTTGAAAACAGTATAATCAAAATTTAATTAAAATATGTGGTAAATATTTATATGCAAAAAATATAAAAGTAAATATTTCAAAATTAACAAACCATAAATATTACAAAATAATTACCCAAGCATGTTTTTATTTATATTAAGTTAGTTTATTATACAATTTCTGGAAATTATTCCGAACCAGCATTAGATGAGAAGCTGTTCGTAAAAAACTCTCCACTGCAATAGTAGAAACTGCATACAGGGGTAAGAAATATATGTATACCCGGGTAAAAATCTTAATATGGTGTTATACATAATTATATATATTTTGATAAATCCCCATATACAACGACATACAACTTGATCCGAAAAATGGGTCATCTTCATGTGTCTAATTATATCAAATTAGATATAATTTGATACAGTTTGATCCGAGATTTGTCCATATCCAGGACGTCAAATTATATCTAATTCGATATAAAAATATCTGATTTTATAAAATTTTGTCTGATATTAGGCATACTTTTTATGCATACCAGTTATTAAATTGACATTGAAATGTGTATGGTTTTAACAATTTTGAAGAGCCAAATTTTAAAACATAAAATAAAAATTTATTTATGATTTTACATGCAAAAACATCACGTGAAAATTATTTGGCTATTGAGTAATTAACTCTGAATTTGCAGATAATTAAATTTAATGTTGAACTATATATGAATTTGTATGGGATTATATAGAAAGTTATATAAAATTAAAATATATTTTTAGTACGACGACACATACAGTGTTATAAAACTTAGTATCAAATCATATATAATCATATCGATCACTACATATAATTTGATTGGTTTTATAAGGCTTATGTAGTTATATATGGAGTCAGATTTGGGGATATGTAATAATATCAATTACAATACAAAAAATTTGTTGAAAAAATAATATCAGATGTAGTTGTATATAATGATATGTGTCTTAATGTTACTCCATTCATTGCCAGATATAGCCCAATCACATTATATATGACAAGATATAACTATTTTTACTCGGGTAATTGAAACTGATTTTTGTTTTGTTTTATATGCAATTGTCTTTGAATTTAAGAAACTTTTTAAAATAAAATTTACGAAAACATAAACAAAATGTGTTTTTTTATTCTTGTTGGAAACATATTTCAACAAGAATAAACATTTTATATTTGCGCTGTGCCTTTAATGAAGGTATACTTAGACGTATGAGTTATATTTATTTAAACAACACTTATACGCCATGGTGTTAATTTAAAAGTACAAGACTTAGAGATTAATCACAACTGGGTTGAAAACGACAACGACATCTGCTTTTTCATATATTTTGTATGGGAAGCAAAATATGGCCATGTCGTCCGGCGATTTGTCGTGGTAATAGAATCTACATATTCTATTTTCATGACGACACACTAACACACACTCAAAATATTTGTCAAATTGTTGCCATATTTTTAACTAATTAAGGGTTGCCATTAGAACAGAGTTGTAGAAATTCGTATTAGAGCTGCAAAAATTCGTAGTTTGTTAACAAAAAAATTTATTTTTTTGCCAGAAGAAATATAATTGAAAATAAAAATACATAATTTACCGCAGAAAAGCAAAATTAAATACAATAAAATGTAAAATAACAAGAATTAATGCAAAACCAATTGAGTTGATGAAGAATTGGGGCGAAATAAATACAACCATATTCTAGTTTTGTTTTCCTTTTTATCTAAACGTCAACAAATGTGGACGGTCGATTGCCGCTGAATTTAAATTAATCGCGACGACTTTTGCTGTGGTCGGTCGACAATCGACCCAGTTGTGATTAAACTCTTAAGCCCAAATTACTTAAACGTAAATGTAACGTGACGAATCGGCTGATTTAACATGCTTAATGAGAAACGCATTGTGCTAAGATCTCGACGTAAACGAGTGGTAACGGGACGGACAATTTTTTTGCAAATGTAAATTCTCTGCGCTTTTACGTGAGTCTTGAAAACTGCTGTTTTGATTTGCATATGAAAAAAAAAACAACACAGAAAGAAAACCTAAAACCCCAAATTAAAAAAAATCTGTTTAGAAAAATTAAATAAAAAAATAAAGTCAAATGAGGGGTATGTATAGTTGATTTTTTTATTTGGTAAATGAATATTTTTTAGTGTGATTCTAGATCATAAATTAATAACACTTTCTGTTTAAATTATTTTTCAAATTAAAGAAAGATGATACAATTTTCACCAGTAAATTACAAAGAATAAAAAATTTAAAGAATTCGATAAGGCCAGCCAGACAGAATACGTATTTTCGACTTCCGCTACAAAGACATCATCAGTGTCATTTGCCTTGATGGGGTTAAACATTGATAATCGTCTACTAATGTGAAAGTTTAAAGCATCAACGAAATCTAACAATGCTATTTTTGTCCTTTGTTATTATTACTCTTTTTTGCTTTGAACCTTAATTCTTAAAGTATCTCAGCTGGTTCTATTCAACCCCGTGAATGACAGACACAAATTTTTTAAATTACAATGAACCGTTAAATTTAAATGTATGTTATTTAAATTATATTTTGCACCGTATCATGTGCTTTTAAGATGAATGAGGGGTATGTATAGTTGATCTTTTATTTGGCAAATGAATGTTTTTAGTTTGATTTGAGATCATAAATTAATATCACTTTCTATTTAAATTATTTTTCAAATTAAAGAAAAATGATACATTTTTCACAAGTAAATTACAAAAAAGAAAAAATTTTAAAGAATTCGATAAGGCCAGCAACACAGAATACGTACTTTCGGCTTTCGCTACAAAGCCATCATCAGTGTCATTTGCCTTGATGGGTTAAACATTATATTTTGCACCGTATCATGTGTTTTTAAGATGAATGAGGGGTATGTATAGTTGATCTTTTATTTTGTAAATGTTAAATTCTGTCTTGCTGGCCTTATCGAATTCTTTCAAATTTTTTATTCTTTGTAATTTACTTGTGAAAAATGTATCATCTCTCTTTAATTTTAAAAATATTTAAACAGAAAGTGATATTAATTTATGATTTAAAATCAAATTAAACAACATTAATTTACCAAATAAAAGATCAACCATACATACCCCTCATTCAATTTAAAAAGATCTAATATAATCTCTAAAAAATAATATACTTATGTATGTTTGGTTAAACTGTTTTGCATTTTACAAGATTTTTCTTAAATTTTTTAAAAGGTCGACTCTGGGAAATATATTTCGCTTAGACAGTACCGTCAAATACAATAAAATACAGCCCTTCGAAAACATAATTCCGAAATTCGATTTTAAAATTTCATTGATTTTTGTACGAATCGATAGTTTTAACAACTTAATTTAAGCAATAATGGTTGCCTTCAATCAAATCATAAAACAATTAAATTCACCCAAAATCGAATCAATAAGCGTTTTTTTAATCACCTGGATTTAGAAATTTTCATACAAAATGTGGATTTATTAAATTCATAAAAAAGAGTTGGATTTATTTGTCTGGATTTACATATAACAATAAAAGCACATATACATATATGAAACAGTATACTAATTTAATGTCAGAAAAAAATACGAATAAAAATTAAAAAAGAAACAAACAATTTTAAAAACTAACAAATAAAAGGTTTTTATTAAAATTTGTTTATGAAATATGTTTAGAAAAAAAATTACAGCTCACCAAATACATATTTTCCATCTTGGACATGAAGAAATAGCTGAAATAGAAATGACAGTTTTTCACTCTACTTTAAGTAATTTAATTAAATCCAATTAGTGAATATTAAATATTGCAGTGGAATATTTCAATTGTTTAAAAATATAAATTGAAGTGATAAAACTGAAAGGACAGACTGTCTATCGCTGTTTTATATAAAATATAATTAAAAATTAAAAGTTAAAGTAAAATCCTTCATCATCGAATTCGGTATTAAAAATTAGGGTGAAAGTAGTGTCGGACAGAAAATTCTTTTTAAAATAGGGAGAATCTAACCCCATCTGTTGAGGACTTTTTAAACAACTTTTTGGGTTTATTAAATCCAAGTGATTAAAAAATGCAGTAAATGATATAATTTTGATCCAATACAAAAACAAAATCAACTTTTCTTTGCTATTTGCTTTATTTATAGTTCAGCAAATATTACGAAAAAACTATTTGACCGCTTCACAAATTCTAAATCAATTTCTAATTATTCGTAATAATCACAACAATTTTCTATATGCAAGAGAGAAAAAAAAAACATTTACACTCAATCGCAAAGTAAATAAAACGGACAAAACCAAATAAATTCCACTATAAACTATTGAAAATTTGAATACTTTTCATCGCTAACACATAAATAAATTCATTCATTCACTTATACAGCCACACAAACACACACACTCACACAGAAATATACACCCCGTGACACCATCAACAATGAAAAGGATTATAAATACCCGCATGCATTTCAATGGATGACTGACTGCTTTGCCAGCATAACAAGTATGTATGTGTGTGTTTCACTATGAATATATTTTAAATGGTGGTATAAATATATGTGTGTGTGTGTCAGAGGATAGAGTAATTCATCACAGCGATTACTATAAAATTGACTTAAGTGCCTCTGCCCTGAAGTGCATTTAACGAAAATATAATAATAAAAAAAACGAGTAAAAAGAAACGTATAAAACATTTTAAAATTACACCCACTTCTTAAAATAACTACTACATGTACTACTTATTTAAATCTCCAAAGAACACTTAGTTTTGTTTGTGTGTAAGATACTTATATTTATAATGAGTTAAAATCAATTTGAAATTTTGATAATTTCTAGTGGAGTGTTTTATTTGTGCAAAATTCAATTAATTTTTTATTAAAAGAATTTATTTGAAAGAATTTATTTTAAAGTACATAAAATTTCAATTAAATTATATGATAATTCAATTACATTATATGAAAATAAACCCAATTGGCACTAAAATGATTTCGAAAAATCTTGTTGTAAACTGGAAAATAATTCTTTTGTCTGCTTTCAGGCATTTATGGGTTAATAGTCTACCATCATTTTGTCGAGACATTTGTTCAATTTAAATTGCTATAGTTGAAATAAGCAAAAAGAAAGAGTTCATTAGAAACATTATATGTACACACAAATATTGAAATACTATATTTGTATTCAGGCGAAATACACACACACACACACACACTCACAATTACATATACATATACAACTCGAAATATAATAAGGAACAAGTGCGAAATTTCACACAATTCTCTTGATTCGCATATAAAAATGTTTTATTCTTCTAAAAATAAAAGAAATAACTAAAAACGAAATTCTTTCATTTAAATCGTCTCGTCGTTTACATCGTTATCGTTAGTGGCATGAATAAGAGTAAAAGTGTTTAACTGAACGAAAGCAATTTGAACGAAAAATAAGAAAAAATAAAAAAAAAAGAAGTAAAGTAAATCTTAGTATTCAACCAAAACATACAATAGCCTTTAAGCGATCTGGTTAAGGAAAAAAAATTAAACTCAACCCAACTGAACTGAAGAACCAAATGTATGAATGTGCACTGCATGTAGTATAAGCACTACAAAGAACTTTAAACGTGCAGCAATAGAACAACATTAGGAATTTTACTACAAGCACTATGGGATGGTCGTTCCGAAAAAATTACAAACAAAAAATGTTAATTTTAAAATGAAAAGTGGTAGATGAAATACTAACACAATTGCGAGGTTTTTCATACTAACAGACCAGCCAGAAAAACGAATAAAAAACCCAGGAAAATTTTCTGTTCCCAAGAATCGGTTGTAGAATAGCTACTTTTCCTTTACAACCCCTTCTACTGTCAATTGTAACACTGATTAATTTTTGTTTAAAATTGTCCCAAAAGCAACTACTTCTATAGCTCCAAAGTGGAACCGGTTGCCCTAGAATCAGTTCCGGTAATAGTTCGAGAATTGATTCTATGTCAGTCATACCTTCCATATGGGATACGTGGAACTGGTTCCGGAAGCAGTTCCATGGAATCGGTTGCATTGGAACCAGTTGCAGAATTGGTGTGGTCAGCTACCGATTGTAAAAATTTCCCTGGGAAGTTAAAGTCATGTATGCGGACTATACGATACCCAGTCTGGTGAAAAGTCAACTACACTCTAATTGATTTTTGTTTAAATTAACCGAACTTATAGTACGAAACTGAAAACCTATGGTATATGGTAAATCTACTTCCCAGTGCATAAGGAAAAAAAATTACACAATTGACACGTAGGTTAATCACACAGAAAATTTGTAAATTTACATTGAAAATGCGTAACAGAAACTTCAGAAATTATACGTAAGTTTACCATTTTTGTGCACAAATTTACCAAATTTAATACGTTATACAGCTAGGGTTGCCAGATTCAAAGTTGCAAAAAATCTTGATTTAAAAAAAAAATTATTAACAATTTTTTAATTCAACAGGCATACGTTAGTAGTTGTATTTCAATTTCATTTATTTTTTTTATAAAAATATAATTCTTTGAAGGAGGGGTATGTATAGTTGATCTTTTTTATTTGGTAAAATGAATGTTTTTAGTTCGCTTTTAGATCATAAATTAATATCACTTTCTGTGTAAATTATTTTTCAAATTAAAGAAAGATGATACAATTTTTACAAGTAAATTACAAAGAATAAAAAATGTTTGAAAGAATTCAATAAGGCCAGCAAGACAGAATACGTATTTTCGGCTTTCTCTACAAAGCCATCATCAGTGTCGTTTGCCTTGATGGGTTAATCATCGATGATGATCTACTTATGCTAAAGTTGAAAACAAATAAAGTCTTTGTTATTTACTTGTGAAAAATGTATAATCTTGAAATCCAACTAACAACATTCATTTTAATAAAAAAAAACTGGATTTAATAAATCCACAACAAAAGCACAAATCTATGAAACAGCCTATTAATTTATGGTCAGAAAAAAATACGAATGAAAATTAAAAGAGAAACAAAAAAATTGAAAAACTAACAAATAAAAGGTTTTTATTAAATTTTTTTTTTTGACAAATATGTTTAGAAAAAAAAACTACAGCTCACCAAATACATATTTTCCATCTTGGACATGGAAAAATAGCTGAAATACAAATGGCAATTTTTCACTCTACTGTAAGTAATTTAATTAAATCCAATTAGTGAATATTAAATATTGCAATGGAAATTTTAAATTGTGTAAAAATATAAATTGAAGTGACAAAACTGAAAAGACAGACTGTGTATCGCTGTTTTATATAAAATATAATTAAAACTTAAAAGTTAAAGAAAAATCCTTCATCACCGAATACGGTATTAAAAATTAGGGTGAAAGAAGTGTCAGACAGAAAATTCTTTTTAAATGAGGAAGAATCTAACCCAATCTGTTGAGCAATTTTAGAACTACTGTTTGGATTTATTAAATCCAAGTCATTAGAAAAAGCGGCTATTATTTAATAACTTACGTTTTTTGCCACATTCGAGTATATTTATTGTTTTTAGATACAGAATTAACTAATTACCCAGCAAAACCAAATGGAGTGACTTCTAAATGAATCACTTTCTTCATTACTTCACAAAGAATTACTCCCTTAGGAATGGATTTTAAACAACATCTAATGCTACAATAAATATATGCTATTCAGAAGTTCTTTTTATGGGTGATAATAAGTTAATATTTTGTATGGGGGTTGCATATGAACGTGCTGGCCCAGAAATCAGAGGGTTGTGGGTGAAAACCCCGAAAAAGGAAAACTCCCTATTCAACAGTTGCATTGCTTTAACTACTTCTTTTTCCTCATCTTTTTTTGCTGGGTTTATACCGTCAGGAAACACGAAAGTTTTAAAAACTTTTGTAATCTTCATAAAAATTTATTCTTATTAATAGCTCGGCTTTTATTAATAAAATATTTATTTTATTGTAGATTTTTAGTTGATCTGAAGATTGTTACAATGAGCGTTATTTTTGTTCGGTTTAAGATCAAATATTACAAATTCTAAATAGAATTTACAATTTTTATTTTACAACCAATAGAGAAAAAACTTATGAAAAAAGACTTTCCTAGAACCAATGGTTGACAATTAATGCATTTTCAAGTGACACCGCATCACTATCGTCAGATTGTCTTTATGGGGTCCTCTCTAGGCTATAGTGTAGATTTTAGTTTTTTGTATATATATGTTAAATTTCAAAATTTATTTATTTAATATTTTTCATAAAAAACATTACTTAATGGGATAATTTTTTTAAACTTTATATGTTGCTTTCTGTACATTTTTTAGTACCGTATGATTATTAGTGTTGAGTATAGGAGGGAAATATGTGTTAATACAGGTTTCTCTTTCAAATCAGCTGGTCAATGTTGTCAAATTATAGGTGTTGAATATAGGGGGAAGTATAAGTGTTGATTGAATGTTCAATTGTTTTTTAAGAAAAACTTTTAAAAATATTTTTTGAGGTGTTTTCTGGATGGGCTTTAAAAAATCTTGACAAAACATATTTTTTCTTGATTCTTGACGAGCATCAAAAATTCTTGTTAATCAAGCGAAATCAAGGCCATCTGGCAACCCTATTTACAGCCCACAATAAAAGAATAAAATCATTTTTAAAACATTTGGTTAATAATACAGGGTCACCCAAAATTACCGAAGGGGTTTGAGTTCATTATAACTTGTTATTTCAGACATAATTAATAATTTTTTTTTAATACAATATATTAGACCGTACCTAAAAAAAAAAAAATTTGCCGTACACCCTCCAATATGAAGTACATTTGAAAGGCGATTTCAAAAAAAAAATTTTTTTTTTGTCGAACGTAGGTCGGATTTTAAAGTGTAATACAGCGATTTTTTTTTTGCTTCGAGGAGACCAGTGTTTTGTTACAAAGGAAAAATCCAATAAAAATTTTTTTTTAAAGGCGACCCCTACGTTCGGCAACCAATATATAAAAAAAATTTCTACTGGGTTTATCGAAAAACTTCCTTAGCAAAAGTTTAATGATTTTTTGCGAGCTTTAATTTTCTGACAGGGTGGTACGTTAGGGTGGTAAAATGCCAAAGATATAACGAAAAATGTAGAAAAAAAAATTTTTATTTTGAAACCTCCTTGCAAAAATACTTCATATTGGAGGGTGTACGGCGCACTTTTTTCTGCCTGTAAGGTCATACGCTCCACAGCAACGGTTCACAAATGGGGATCCGTAGCAGAATTCCTGGGGATCCGCGAAGAGATCCGACAAAAAACATAAAACAAGTTATTTAAAAAAAAAACAATTTTTTTTTTATAATTTTTAAATTACTTAACAAAATATTGATTTGAAAAATGTTTTTTTCCTTATTCCTGCTTAAAATTGGCCATCATTTAAAATAAGCAGTTGCTTTTATTAATTTTGCCCCATAATTTATGAAGTACCTCTCGCTCAACACTGGTTTGGGAGTCCGTGATCTATTAGAAATGCCTCAAGGGGTCCGTGAAGCAAAACTTGCTCTACAGCAAGAATATTTTTAATTTAATTATGAAAAATTATATCGCGCAAGTGTTGGCGATTTTCTGATTCGCATATTCGTGTTCTTTCCAAATCATTTTCCATAACCTTTCTCAAAACTTCAGGTATTATGTTGTTGATTTCGTTGCGTGAATTGTTTTATTTTACGAAATTTTTTGTTATTTTGACATTTTTTCGTAATTTTATGCATGGATTTTTTATCAGTGTACCCGTTCAATATTGTCAAAAATTTGTCAAAAATTTGCAACCAGTCGGTTTACTGTTGACTCTGAGGGTCCAACCCGCACATTAAAATAACGACGATATGCACGCTGAGTCAAATCAATGGTCCGTTGATTTAAGAAATGTGTAATGTTCCATTTTAAATTCTCCAAGTCTTCTTTACAAAATACTAAAAAAAAATAAAAACAAAATTATAATAAAAAAGTTATAAGGAATTCCTTATGTCTAATGAATACAAGACTCAAATTTTCCTCCTTTGGTGTTTCCGTAGCACTTAACTCCACCGAAGTAAAGTAATATAACAGGGCTATGAATTAAACAGCTTCACAAAGTTCGCCAGCTGTCCATATGATGGCGTGTAACAAGAGTTATAAGCAGGGCAGCGACTTGCTTGCAAATACATGTTTGTAGTCATTAATCCAAAAATGATTTTGACCAAATACTTTTCCGAATCAAAGAATTTACAACAACATGGCATCGATTTGTTGTTGCATATTTTTGTATATTTTGCTTTTAAGTGCATATTTTATGATTTTTAGTGCATATTTTTGCATATTTTTCATTAAATTGCATTTTTACTTCATATTTTAAAAAAAAAATTAAAATTAAGATTTAATGATTAAACGCAGCACTTAACTAGAAGGAAAACATCAAGTGGTCATCTACTTATGTATTTATATTGGATTTAATTTTGAGCCAAATACTCCCGAGTAACAAATATGATTTTTAAAAAACGATAAATTTAAAGTGCAATTTTTTATTTGAAGCATTTGTTTTTGGATTATTTGTGCATATTTTTGGGGTTTTGGTGTATATTTCCATTTAAGTGCATTTTTAAGTGCATATTTTGTGTTTTTTACTGCATATTTTAAGCGCATATTTTTTATTTTTAAGTGCATGAAAGTCTCTGCCCTGGTTATAAGATTACACATCTCGCGCAACTCGTACAGTGTTGCCATTATTGAAGCCCTTCATCTTTTACCACCTTTCATCATTTCTCTATCCCCTTTCCAAAGAAAGCAATACGTTAATTAATAGAAAGAATTTCCTGGGTGTTGGTTCTCTTTAAAAAAAATCTGGGGAGGTTTATTCGCTGAAAAACCTCAGATTCTTAAAGCTTTTTCTTATAGAAAAATTATCCTCTTTTTCCTACGGGAAAAGCCTTACATTCTGGGCACTTTTTCTATAGAGAATAAAAAATTTATATAGGAAATGCCCTAGATTAATAGATTCGGAGGATTTTACTATTTAAAAACGAGTAAAAAGGTTAAAGTCGGGCATGCCGACTATACAATACCCTACACCAGTCTGGGTAAAAGCCAACTAATGTTTGGATCCGGAATTCGAATGGGTTAAAATGGGACTTGTGTCAAAATTTTCTATAATGTGAGTCAGCGAACCAAATTTCATTAAAATATCTTAATATTTGCGACCTGCAGTTGTAACCAAGCCAATTTTGGGGGACCCTTATATGGGCACTAGGTCTAAACATGGACCGATTTTAACCAAAATCAATAGGCGTTGTCCTTGTGCCGACATAAGTCGGTGTACCAAGTTTCATCAAAACATCTTAATATTTGCGACCTGTAGAGTGCGCACAAAAATGCATGGACAGACAGACAGACAGACAGACGGACGGACGGACAGACGGACATCGTTAGATCGAATTAAAAAAAATTCTGAGCCGATCGGTATACTATAAGGTGGGTCTAGGACCAATATTTCTTGGTGTTACAAACATCAGCACAAACTTATAATACCCTGACCACGTAGTGGTGTAGGGTATTAAAACTCAGATTTTGAGGAGTTTTTGTAGGAATAAGTACTTAGAAGTTGAGAGATTTTTTATGGGAAGGAGTCCTCGAAATATAAGGGTTTTCTATTAGTAAAATGTGTTTCTCTGGGTGTTTCTCTGTAGGAAGTCCTCAGAAGCTAAGGGGGCGTTTCCATTAGGAGAAAGTCCTAGGAGTTCTCAGAGTCAAATGATTTTTATAGGAAACAATTATCATAATCTGAAGATTTTTCTTTAGAAAATAATAATTGAATCTGAGGGATTTTAGTTAGCAAAAAGTCACAAAATTCTGAAAGTTTTCTTACACGAAAAAATTATCAAAATGTATCGGAGAAAGATCCTTAGAATCTAACAGTTTTCTGTAGGAAAATATTCAGAATCTGGGGGTTTTTATTTAAGAAAAAGTCCTTAGAATCTAAGATTTTTTACAGAAATAAATCTGTGGGATCATTTCGTCCTTTTACAGGAAAATGTCATTACAATCTGAGGGCTAGCAATATAGACTGCTATTTGCATTCAAATAAATTGAACTTAAAAATAACAAAAATTTTGAGGATATAACAGTTTGTTTTTGTTATTTTTAGTCTATTAATATTTAGTAACATTTTCTGCAGATTTTGCACTATAATTTGTCATTTTCAATTAACTGAAAGTTAACCCAAATATAATTAAAATCCTGTAAATTTAACATTTGCATTTCAGATTTTCTTATTTTACTAGTATTTAATAAAAAAAAAAATCTGCTCATTTCAGCAGTTTTTTCTGCAAGGTAATTTTTAACAAATTTTTAGTAGAGTTTTCTGCTATTTTTAGAGGGTTATTTCTATGAGTGTAACGGTAAATTCTTTACTGAATTCCTAGAGTTACTCTTTGAATTTAACAAGTGCACAAAACCTATAACTTACCAATTGTAACCAGTTTGTAAATATTTGTTTCATATTTAAATCAAATGTTTTCCGTTTATGTTTTAAAACTTACCTAAAATAAGAAAGAAAATAAACGAAAGTAGATTAGTAATTATGTAAATTTTTAATTCTTTTTTTTTATATTTTTAAAAAAGTCTCTTTCGTCTGCCCCATTATGTGTGATACCGTGGCAGTCAAAAAGACAACATGGTTTCGAACAACTGAATTTGTGTGTTTTTTGGTAGAAAACGTAAATTTGCAAATACCACACAAAGTTGTTCCAAAAACTAAATTTTAGTATTTATATTTTTTCGAAACATACTTTAACAATTTTGAGGGTTTCAAAAGTATTTAATACTTATTTGTATGCCTTTTATAAAGTTGTGTTTCCTCGGTTTTTGCACAGTATGAAAAATAGATCAAATTTAACTTAGTTTTGCCATTGTGTGATGGGTTTCACTTTTCGTAGGACGGAGGTTTGAGTGGCTATGCGAGTGTTCGAGTGTTTTTCTTTTTATAATACAACTTTAAATCTATATATATTTTAGGTTGGCATAAATGTTACTAATGTATGCATACATTTAAACATACACTCAAAATAATATGTTTGCAAATTAACAGAAATACTTTTAGAAAAAAATAAATTAAATTTGATATATAAACACAATCAATTGACACATAAACTGGTAGGAATGGGACAAAACTGCGGAAGACCGGTGTTAATTTCCTTGTGTCTGTTAAATTTTTTCAATAAAAATGTTTTCTTCCTCTTCTTCGTGCAGAAAAGTACCAACCCAGCAAAATCACCTATTACCTTTTTAGTGAAAACCCCATTATTTTGACACAGGTATGTAATTGGAGGTCAATACTTATCATTTCATTACCGATTTCTATGGATGGTAGTGATGAAATAGTTACTTATTTGAACGACAAATGTAAGTCCTAGTACCTCCAATGACCTGACTGTGTTCAAATAATGGGCGTTTTACCACGAATGTAATAATAAATAGATTTTGCCGGGAACTTTAGAAATTTTGTTGAAATTGGCAAGTTTTTAGTTGAAAATTCTTTATTCTACTTTTTTTTATACTTAACTAAAAACTTTGAAGTAAATTCATAAATGTTTTGTACCATTATAGGAGGCTTATGAAACAAATTTTGTATGTAAAATTTGTGTTGTAAGCCTCCTATATATAACTTTATAAAGCATTTATGAATTTAGTTATAAATAATTTTACCAAATTTTATTTTAGACCGAAAATTGTAAATTACATACATTTTATTTTGAGTGAACTTTTCTCTACAAAGTTTTTGTACACGCTATGAAATGGAATATTTGATGTAATTTTTCTGTATTTGGTTTACCACAAAATTTACACATTTATAATAGAAATCCTGCAAAAAAGGTTGGCAATTTTTTTTTTTTTTTTTTTGGGAAGAACATAATAAAATTGAAAATCCAGCAATACAATTGTTTAACTAATAATATGACCCAAATGTTTGTACAATAACTATAAATATGTTTACATTTTGTCGGCAATATTTACACACTTTGACCGTACATAAAATTATTTGTTAAATTTGATATTTAAAGCCATTTATAATTTTTTGGTAAAACCAATTTAAAACTCTGTAATTGGATTATAATTTATATTGATATTTATTTAATGACCTAAAGGTTTAACATTTAAATAACAAAATTATTGATATTTATAAATATTTAAAAAACTAATTGGAGAAGTATTTAGTTTGGGGATATTTTCTGCATAAAATATAACTGAGGTGCAGTTCTCTAACTGTTGGTGACAAATTTTCATTGAGTAAAGGTTCTCTAACATTTGAAAAACATAATCCGGTAGCCACATTGTCTTTTTATAAATACATCAACTATGTGTCTATTTCAATAATTTGGAGTTTTGCGCATTACATACATTTTACACGGTGCTCTGTATAAAATTTTTGTAAAAATTTTTAATTACTGCAATCTGCATGTGGCTACTATTTCTAGATAATAAAAGCATAGAAATGTGGCTTAACAAAAAAACCACCACGGGTTTTTTTTTTTGAGACAGAAAATTTTTTGCGGATTAAAAAAGTTGATACAGTTTTTTGTTTAATATATATATATATTTTGATTTAATATTCTTCCACTTTTTCTATTTTTTTGTAGAATTCGCGGAAAAAAACCAAGCGAATTTTTTTTCTGTTGAATTATAAAAACCATTACCAATGGTAATGAAAGTACAATTAAACTAATGCATATCGGTTAAAAGTAATTTGTTTACAAAAATTTCTGCAATTACAAAAATTTGTAATCAAGTTTATCGATATTAATCGATGATATCGGTATTTTTCGTTAAATATCGATTTTATCCATACTTACTGACTTTATCGATATTTATTGATTTTGTCAATATATATCGATTTTAATGGATATTAATCAATTTTATCGGTAGATTTTGATATTAATCGATGTAATCCATATTTATCGATGTTATCAAAATTTATTGTTCCTTCGATATTTGTTCACAGTTGTCGATTTTATCGATATTTATCAAATATTGTGTATTTTTCGATATTCTACAATTTCTAAATGGTTTTTTTCAGGATTGGCAAGTAATACCGCTAAAATATAGTTATCGATTTAAACCCTTAAAATATAGTTATCGAAATCACTGTAATACCTTTGTCCTTAGTATACCGTTACCGAAAATAATCCTTAAAATTCCTGAACTTTGTTTTTTATGAGAGTTCAGTAACCTGTCCTAGGATTTGTCTTGTGACATGTCACAAGGGGTCAATTTCCCCTCCTATGACAACGCCATGTAAACGTGACCACTCTAGTTCATATAAAGGGGCCAGGTCGGTGACAGTTTGTTAGAATTTCCCGTAGGGAATATAAGTAAAGATCAGAGCTGTAAATGAATCATTATTTTTTGATTTCAATTCATTACGAATTAGCTAAATTTTGAATTAATTCTTTTCACCAAGGAAAAAAATTGAATGAAATTGGAATCACTTCAAATAAATTTTACAATTCACTACCAATTCAAATTAATTTGGGAAAGTGAATTGCAATTCAATTCCAATTCCAATTCAAATTTATTGATTTTAAATTAATTCAAATGGATTAAAAATGAATTGCAGTTCATATAAATGAAATCAAAAACCAATTGTAATCAATCAAAATAAACATGGTGTTTGGTATTTCAACGCTGAACGACATAAATACGTTCAATATTCAAGAAGCAATTAACCCTTTGGCGTACATTATAATGTACGTCGACTTCATCAACTCGTCACTGATTTGAATTTTAACCAAAGCGCTATTCATTTACTGTTATCGGTTCGTTATTTTGTTCTTATTAAAATTTTATGCAGGCTGTGAAATTTCAAAACAACATGAGAGCAGTAGAATGCGTTTTGTCTTGTAATCATCAACGCTGCTGAGAATGTGTTAAAATTTAAAAGGCTAAAGTTTAGTCTCAAAAAGTGTGTAATGAATAAAATTAAAAAATTCTAAAGGTTTTATGTAGAGATTAGTAATAGGAAAAATACGAAATTAATATTTAAACAAAATTTTAACCCGCTCGGAGTCGGCGGCATGTTAATGTTTGAACTTTGATTCCAAATATCTCCGCTAAGGGGCGCTGCAAGGCCATAAAAGTAATAAACAGTATTTCCTGGGCATAGATCTACATTTCCACGAAGTTTGGTCGGAAAACTCCTAGCCATTAAAATTCCCGTGTCAAAGGGTTAATGATTTCATTGCAACTCAATTTTCCTTTTTACTAATTAATTAAATTTAATTCAAAATCAATTCTATTCACATTAATTGGAAATGAATTGCATTTCATTTTGCCAAATTCTTTGAATTGAAAATTAATAACAATTCATTTGAATTGAATTAATTTTTGCCAAATTCATGTGAATTGATTCAAATTTCATTCAATTCATGATTTTTGTGAAATCAATTAATTCAGAATTTTTCTAATTCAATAAATGAATGATTCGTGAATTAATTCAAAAAAGAATGATTCATTTACACCTCTGGTAAAGATAATAATAACTACACAGCTCTACAAAATAAGACAATCCCAGTGTAGAAAATCAATACCAGATATGTGGTTATGTAACTACATACTTGGTAATGGTAACTAGTTACTTTTCCTATTGCATTTCTTATTACCTTTGTATGGCGATGTCGCCAAAAATAATGAGTTATGCTTACACACCAGCATACGAAAAATTTTAAAATATGTCATTACCTATATGCTTACCAGTACTGCCAAAAAGAATGAGTCTAAAAATAGATTTTCAAAAAAATAAGTTCTATAAAAAAAAAATATTTTTTTATTGTAAAATTTTTTTTAATAAAATTTTCTAGTGCGGGAATCGAACCTGGGACTCCAGGTTGCCAGTAATGGTTTATGGATAAAAAGGTAATTGACCTGCTGCACACAAGTTAGCTTACTCGCCAACATTCAAAAAATCAAAAATATGTGGTTACCAGTGTTGAAAAAATATTGAGTCTAAAAAAGTTCAAAAAATTTTCAAAAAAATCAAGAAAATTACTTTCTATTTAAAAAAAGTTATAAAAATAAGTTATTATCAGTAACTCATTATTATAAGTTTTAAAATAATGCAGAAGGTAACTGGTAGTCCAAAAAATAATGATATGTCATAATTGGGATATTTATAAGCCACACGACTTTGCAGTGGATTTAGGATAATTGGGGGGTGCTGATTTCGAATCTGTAACCAGCTCATTCAAATTGGCTCTAGGGTTTGCACAACTTGTGAATTGGTGTTTAGAATCAGACTTCGTCTTATATTTAAAAAATTTTTTTTTAAAAAAAACCTTAAAAAATTTTGAAATTTTGATTTTGAGCGACTATGTTTACAAAAGTTATTGAGATATTGGCACACACTTAAGTTTGAAAAATAGAGTATGGAATTAAGCTTAAACTGTGCAAAGGGGTTTATTTTTAGAGCTATAGTTACTAAATTATAAATTGAAATAATCGGTTGAAAAATGGAAAAAAGTAAAATCGCGAATTGTGCAAAATCTAGAGCTAATTTGAACAAACTGGTTACAGATTCGAAATCAGTACCTACCCCAAATTATCCTAAATCCACTGCAATATCATTCACCTTTTTTTTTTGCAGAGCAGTATTATAGTTTAATCAAATTTGAGTGATATTTTTCCGAAAATTATGCAAACTTTGATGAAACCATTGAAATTTTTTTAAATTTTTTACAAAATAAGCAATTTTCATAAAATGTACTGGAAAGTAGTCACTCCAAACACAAACTGGAATTATCATTTTTTCAAGTTATTTTTGTTCTTTAATAACAAATATTATATTATAAAACGAGTAAAAAGGTTAAAGTCGGGCATGCCGACTATACAATACCCTACACCAGTCTGGGTAAAAGCCAACTAATGTTTGGATTCGAAATTCGAATGGGTTAAAAGGGGCTTGTGTCAAAATGTGAGTCAGCGCACCAAATTTCATTAAAATATCTTAATATTTGCGATCTGCAGTTTGTAACCAAGCCAATTTTGGGGGGACCCTTATATGTCCACTAGGTCTAAACATGGACCGCTGTTAACCAAAATCAATAGGCTTTGTCCTTGGGCTGATATAGGTCGGTGTACCAAATTTCATCAAAATATCTTAATATCTGCGACCTGCAGCGTATAAACCATATAATTTTAGTAGGACCCTTATATGGGCACTAGGTCTAAACATGGACCGATGTTCACCAAAATCAATAGGCTGCGTTATTGGGCCAATATAGGTCTGTGTACCAAATTTCATTAAAATATCTTAATATTTACGACCTGCAGCGTATAAACAGTATAATTTTGGTAGGACCCTTATATGGGCACTAGGTCTAAACATCGACCGATTTTAACCAAAATCAATATTTTAATTTCTGTAGAGTGCGCACAAGAATGCATGGACAGACAAACAGACGGACGGACGGACAGACGGACATCGTTAAATCGAAATAAAAAAAAATTCTGAGTCGATCGGTATACTATAAGGTGGGTCTAGGACCAATATTTTTTGGTGTTACAAACATCAGCACAAACTTATAATACCCTGACTACATAGTGGTGTAGGGTATAAATGACCATATAGTGGTGTAGGGTATAAAATTTTTTTGAATTTTTGCCAAATTCGTGGGTCATTTTGGATTGCAGGCTAAAGTGGGTTAATGCTATCCGATGAAGTCAGAATTCCATATCTGAATAATTTTGAGTTTAAAGAAATGAAATGAAATATAATTTCTTTTCGAAACTTCGAATTTTGAGAATTTTTAATAATAATACACTTTATTTCCAAAATAGGCTATTTTCGGCCAACTTTCGGCACTGGTTAACGTTTTCCAAGAAAAAAATTGATATCTTTAGTTTGGAACGATTTTCAATAAAACTGGTGGTGAAATTTCAAATCAATTATTACGGGACACCCTAATATATATTTCAAGCATCGTTGTCCACTCTTAGGATTTCACTGAATGCCGACTTCATCGATATTTATTGATTTCTTCGATATTTATCGAGTTCACAGATGTATGTTGTTTAATCGATATTTATCTAATTTAACTGCATTTATCGATTTTGTTTATGTATATAATGATTTTATAGCTTTTGTTTGATATTTATCGATATACATCAATTTTATCAATATATATTGCTTTTCACCGTTATTTATTGTTTTC
Organism: Leucophora obtusa; assembly: GCA_949987735.1. Lineage (NCBI taxonomy): Eukaryota > Metazoa > Arthropoda > Insecta > Diptera > Anthomyiidae > Leucophora > Leucophora obtusa. Next base: position 212,807,087 of record OX465297.1, read on the forward strand.
ATGATTTTTATCGAATTTTATCTAATTCTTAAATATTCCGAATTTTATTGATACTAAATTAAAAACAAGGTTTATAGTTTTATCGAGATTTAATGAATATTTGTCGATTTATGGATAAAAAAAATTTAAACATTAGTTATAAATTTTCAAATTTTCTGTTTGTTAGGAAAACAATTTCAATTTGAAGTCTCTTTTATGAAAAAAAAACTTACAAAACCATCTTACTCTTCCTAAAACTCAAATTAAAATAGTTTCGACTATACCATAAATGTTTAAGACATTTCACCGCATACTAAGAAAATATATGAAGCTATAGGTGTTTTGCCCATATTGTTATGCTCCTTTTTTTCGTTCTAAGCTTAGCACTTTGTTTAACGATATGAAAGGTATTATATGAAATATACATACTATAGCACAGTATAAAATTGTAGTATAATTCCCAAATAAGTATGGTGGGCAACCCAAAAGTATGCTTAAGAATTGTATAAATTTGAGACGCCCAACAGCATGCCATAAAGTTAAGGTATTTAAATGTTGTCAGTACATGCTTATGTTTAGTGGTCGACAATTTGCAGAATTATTTTGAAACTGAAAATTATGCCATAAAATACAATAATTTAAACAAGACTAAACTTGTACTCGTACATGTGCAAATGTATGCCATAGAGTTTAAATATAATAAGTACTCTACTGTTTTTTTGGGTCATGAGCATTTTAACCAGACTCAACCCTGCACTTAAGGAAAATAACATATTTATTTATTTAAAAATGAAATGAAAAGAAATACTCTTTTCTGTTTAAGTTATGAATGCCATTAATACAAAATTTATGATATCTTGACATCTTCTGAACAAATGTAGCTTCATAAAATAATTTCCTTAATATATAACTTTAATTAAAATGTTACTCTTTATTTACTACCAATTTATTTAATTTTCTGTAACGCCCTTAAGTATGCAGAAATAATGTATAAATCTCGGACACCTTAATGTATGCTATAAAAATTTAAAGAATTTAAATATTTTCTCTGCATGTTTATTATGTACATAACACATCTTTATTCCGCATAACTAGCAAATATGTCGATTTTATTTATTATTTCTTTCCGTTTTTTTTTTTTTTTGTTTTTATTTATTCTTTCGCAATTTTTTATCACATCATAAATTTCATGCACGTTTCGTTGACAATTCGATTTTCAAGAAACAAAAAGCACGATTTTTTTTTTTTTTTTTCCATTTCCATGTGTAAACTTAATACGGTCATATTTTATGGTCGGAAACACTAGAGTATGAATAGAGCTATTTTTTAAGTTCATAATAATTATTTATATAGGGATTTGTAAAAGAAAAACTGATTTTTTTTTAATAGCTTTTAAAAAAACTTTATCCGAAATTCTGAATTTGTGAATGCAGCCCTTATGATGTATTATTCAGTAGGGTTGGAAAAGCTCATAAGCGATCAAAAATTTTATACATTTTGAAAAAAGAATGGATCGTACATAAAATAAGTTGTTTAAAATATTAATCAAAAAAAGAAATAAAGCCTTTAGAAAAGATCCAGCTGACAAAAATTTCACCCATAGTAAGTAGGAACGTATATTAGGGTGGATCGAATTTAGTCTTTGGAGCAATTTTGGTAAGGGCAGGGGAGGACAAGTTTTAGATATATGTAAACATTTTTTTCAGTCAAATCGAAATGGATGTCCAATTTCTTACAAAAATCTGAAATTTTCGAAACCGAATTTTTAAAATTTCTTCATTCTCTCTTATTAGCAAGAAAAAACAAATCTTTGATTGACTACAAATTTGAGGTTCAAAATCTTTTATTTTTTCCGAACAATACGCTGAAGAGGGCGAAAATTTTTTACGATCGTAATTTTAGTTTTTTTTTTCGTACATAATACAAATTAAAGAAATATTTATCAATTATTTTCATTTGATTCGGCTCGAAGACGTTACCCTGCAAGCATTTGGAAGATATATCTTCCAAGAAGATATTAAAGCGATATCTTCTGTTTTTCATTTGAATAAAAATAATCAAGTAGTATTTTAAAATTGTCTTCCTTTTATTACTTGGAAGATAAATCGGTGATATTTGGAAAAAAAAATAATTCAAAAATTTTTTGTCATGAATTTTTATGATGTTATTGCGGCAATATTACCTTTTTATCATCCGGAAGATAAAGAAAATTTGAAATTCTTTGTCATTTTGGAAAAAATTAAAACAAAATTTGTATAAAACAATCAACAGATACATAGGAAACAAATTCCTCGGAAAAATCAAGATTTAATGCGCGGAAAAAATCGGCTACGATTAAATCAAGATAATTAATGTGTTGGTCAATGGATTATGTATGCAGATGTTCTTTTTTAGGCTTAAATTTAATAATGAAAAAATAAATCCTTTATATTATACCGGGGAGTTTATTTGGCGATATCACCTTTTTATCTTCCAGGTGATAAGCGATATCGCCGATTTATCTTCCTGGGGTATTGCTTTCGTGTTGCCTGGAAGTATTGCTTTCGGGTAACAATTATTCCCGATGGAAGAAACTTCCGCAATACAAAATTGATGTTGCCGGCAATAAATGTTTTCTTCCTGGCGATATGATCGGGGAATCTTCTTCGTATTGCCATGCTTGCTGGGTAAATAAAAATTGAACACAAATGTATTTAAAACTTGTATGAACTAATTAATATTTTTATTTTATTAAATAGAAGATTATTAGAAAATGTTGATAAAAAAAATCCAGGAAAGGTCGGGGAAAAGTTGTAATTAAAATGGGTTTTTTTTTACATTGGGAGCATTCAGGTCTTACTAGTTTAATAGAAAATACAAATAAACTAAAATATTGGCCAAAAATAATAATGTATTAAACTGTTATTATTTGTTGATTTCTTTCGATATTTCGACCTGCTTCGTTAGTCATTCTCAATGAATGTATTAAAAATATTTATACATTAAACATTAATTCAAATACCACAGAATATTTGAAAAACTATTCTACACTTGTCAATTCCTACTTTATATTATAATTTGTATCCATTGGGTACACCTATAATGTGTAGCATCTCAAGAGTAGATCTCCTTTTATAGCTGCTCTCATTTAAGCAGCTGTAAAATAAGCTTTTTGCGCCAGAGATTTATTTAAAGAATTAAGATCACAGTGATGTGATACTAATCTAGTTGTGATATTTTCATTAATGTTTAAGACTTTATATATACATAAATATTTTTATTAGATTTCATGAGAATGGCCAAGGAAGTGGGTCAAAAGATAGAAAATCAATAAAGCATAAAAGTTTTTAATATGTTTCTTTTCAATATTTATTTAATGACCTCGAGCCGAACCAACGGAAAATTATTAACAAAAAAAAAAGGTCAACTATATACTTATTATAAAAATATTTATCGTAAAGAAATCAATTAAAAAAAAATTTTTTTTCCTTGTTCAAAAAGTTCAAATATTCGAGAGTTGAAAATCAAATCCGATTTGGCTGAAACTTTCCACAAATACTCCTGCCCTAAATGATGATCCTCTAAAGTTCGAATTCGATCCACATTAAGAATATGGATGCAAGTAACAATCACGGAAATTGGCAGAAAAAGAGAGCCAAAAGAAGTCACTCTGCCGAAAGGTAAACCAGAACGAAATGGAATGAAACATTAGTCCAATTTAAATAAACATTAGAACACTAAAAACAGGGAATGAAATGGAATAGAATGAGGAACCATAAAAATTGAAAGTCTAAACAAGGGAAACAAAGGGGAACGGTACACTTTATATAGGGAACAATATAATGGATTGTTCCACTCCATTCCGTCCCCCACGAAGTAATGTTCCAGTATCACCAAAGAGTTTAGAAAATAAATAGAATACAATTCTCTCAATTAGTGAGAAAAATAAATAAAATGTCGATGCAAATAAGAAATTAAAATTTTTTTGCGCATTTTTAATGATAAAATAATATTTTCTAATGTTGTTAAAAGCAAAAAAATTACACTATGCGACAGTCAAAATCGGGATGGGATAAAACCAACGGGAAATGTTATATTGGTCAAAAACAAGTTATACGTGTCCCGGCGTTTCGCTGGGTCAACCCTAGGAATCGAGATATATCTTTTTTTTGACATAACTCGAGAACCACTAGTCCGATTTTGCTCAAAAAATTTAAAAAAAATTAAAAATTACAATTCCTTTAATCTGTTCATATAAAGTTTTTCTATATACTCAACAGTTTTGCCGGTAAAAATAAATGTTTGTTACCGCTACCATAAAAATCAATAACATTTTGTTTATTACTTTTTTTTTAATATTTTAGACAAAAAATATTTTTTTCTTCATACATTTATTTTTACCGGCAAAACTGTTGAGTATATAGAAAAATTTTATATGAACAGATTAAAGGAATTGTAATTTTTAATTTTTTTAAAATTGTTTGAGCAAAATCGGACTAGTGGTTCTCGAGTTATGTCAAAAAAAAGACCACCAAAGGTCAAATCGATATATCTCGATTCCGAGGGGTGACCCAGCGAAACGCCGGGACACGTATAACTTCTTTTTAACCATATAACTTTCCCCGGTAGTTTGAACCCTTCCCGATCACTGACCCCTACCATTTGTCTCACAGTTTTATCAGTTCATCTTTGGTTTTCCTTAAAACTAGCCCGTTTCCTGTTGGCAGTCACAAGCTGTTGTTTTTGTTTTTTCTTTGATATTTTGAATGCTTAATAACGCTCCTAGGAGAGAACAAGAAATTCTCATTGAGTTTGTAATTTAACTTAACAAATATTTCCAGGAGTTCTAAAAACATCGTCCCCTGACGAGTTCCTTAGGCAAGAATTAAATCCGGATAGGGACATGCCTCCAACAGATTATTTTTCACAATTTCTAAAATACGTTTGGGATTTTAGCATATTTAATTCTTATAATAGGGTGAGATAATTACATAGCAATTGGTATCACGTTCCATTTCGTCTCCTAAGTTAAGTCTTTCAATTCCACTTATTTTATGTCGTACAGATTTAGACAAATGTTCCATTCAATTTCATGTTTACGAATCAAGCATACCTTCAAACATTAAAAAGATCGTATTAATTTCGGATCTAGTCGCCATATAAACCACCTTCCCAATATTTGTAATTTTTCGCCGATTTCATTAAAATTTTTTCTGTTTCTTCTTTCCCGATTTTTCACATGGTCAGGTGCCTTCCCGGAATGTGATCGAAATTATATTTTTATTCAGCATGATCGACTTCAATTTTCTTATTTGTTTTTTTTTAGAACAAGCCAGCCATTTGCATCCCTGTTTTTTATACGACTCCACTTAATTTAATTTTTCTCTTAATCAAATATTACATAGTGTATGATAAAGTGTTGGTAATATTTCTTCTCCATCTTTGGAAACAAAACAAAAAAAAAAGCTTTGGTTTCATTTTTTATTTTTCTTTTCTATAACTTAATTAATTTCAAGCAACGACAAAAAAGTTTAATCTGATGTTTACATAACAATAAAACAGCAATTTCAAAGGTCAGCACGCTGAAACCCTACACCCTATATTTTTGATATTTCACACCATAAAAGCATCATATCAAAGCATTTAATAATAATGACGATGATTATGATGTTGCCAATGTAGACTTTTGAAGACACATGAATGAACAAAGCTCACAACTGTACTCTTAATTGCAGAAACTGAAGACCTTTTATATGTTTTTTTTTTATATAAATATTTCATATAAAAGACTTGCCATATACTTAAAACAGTAATTAATTTTTTGACTTTTAAAGGACCCCCAAAAAATTTACAAGTCTTTTGTCAAAAGAATTTATCATAACAAACAAAAAGGGGTTTCAATGATTTGTTATGATTAACTTTATAAAAATGCAAAGTAGATATAAGCAGCCCAGCAAAACCACACATTGCCAAATCACATATAAAGTAATGTAGAGACAAAGGGGTCTATCTATCCAGTGCTTTAAGAACTTATTGTAGTATCCCAGTACATTCACGTCGTTGTTAGTGTTCCACCAAATTCACTTTGTTATTCTTCTATAAAAAATCAAATTTGTATTGTTTCTATAAATTGATGTTGTCATCGTCGTTGGCGTTCGAACCCAAAACTTTCTGTCTAACAGTCCAACGTGCTAACCGATACACCGCAACCCCCAGCAATTATAAAATCGGCATAGCCGATTATTTTAAACTCTCCAAGGCGTTTTTGTTACAAGTACCACTCACAACCACTAGTAAAAAGAAAAAAGTTAAAGTCGGGCATTCCGAATATATTATATCGTACAGACCTGGGGGTTAATCATTACATTTTGTAATTAATTACTCATCCTATAACACAATTACATGTAATTGAAAAAATTCAATTACAATTACATATTATTTGTATCAATCAATTTGTATCAATGGTTAACATGTTCCGCAAAAATATTTGTTTTAAAATTCTACTATAAGCCTCTGAAGATATCAAAGTTGAAAATTTAACTTCAATACCATAAATAATCCAAAACTTCAAATGTGTTTAAGGGTTAATCTCGTCCTTATTCAGAATTGTTGAGCGCCAATTCTATCCAACAAACCTGGATTTTAGGGGGAAACCATGTGAATCTCTTTTGCAATGTAGGAATATGCACAGGTTCGATTCCTATAGCCGACGGGTTATTGAAAAATTATCACATAGAGACAATCTGACAATAAAATATAAACAATAATACAATTTAATGGAAAATCAAACTAATGAAGCCTGTCCATTAGAGCGTACTACCTTACAGGCAAAAAAAAAGTGCGCCGTACACCCTCCAATATGAAGTATTTTTACAAGGAGGTTTCAAAAATTTTTTTTTTTATTTTTTTGCCGAACGTAGGGGTCGCCATTTTACATTTTTCGTTATATCTTTGGTATTTACAGTCGGATCTTAAAGTATGATACATCGATGTTTTTCTCTCGAGGAGACCAGTGTTTTGCTATAAGGACATTTTGACCTCAAGTATCCCGTTCTAGTAGTTACCCACCAGATCTCAGTTGCTACCACCCTAATGTACCACCCTAATGTCAGAAAATTAAAGCTCGCAAAAAATCATTAAACTTTTGCTAAGCAATTTTTTCGCTAAACCCAGTAGAATTTTTTTTTATATATTGGTTGCCGAAAGTAGGGGTCGCCTTTTTAATTTTTTTTAATTGGATTTTTACTATATAGCAAAAAAATCGAGGCAAAAAAATCGATATATCACACTTTAAAATCCGATTTTAAATGCCAAAGCTATAACAAAAATTAAAAAAGGCGACCCCTACGGTCAGCAAAAAAAAAAAAAAAATTTTTTTTGAAATCGCCTTCCAAAAATACATCATATTGGAGGGTGTACGGCGAACTTTTTTTGAGGTACGGTCTACTATCCATAGAAAAAGGCGGAAATTAGATCTAGTTTTTCAAATTAATGTGTTTATAATTTTTAGAAAACCTCTTCTTAACCTCAAACCTACTAAATTAAAATTGATATTAATTACAATATTAATTGCAGCTGGTCTATACTATAAAAATAAATATTTTAAATAATACTTTATATTTATGAATCATGCAATATGTATTAATCGTTATTTTAGGCTTTAAAATAATGCTGAAAGTAATGAATTATCTTTACAAGTTAATGCAGATGTAATAATGTACCCATTACAAAAGTTTTGCTGGGAAGTTGATGAAAGTAAAGTTCACAGCTCACATCAACACTGTGTACAGAAACAGAAGAAAAAAAAATCCAAAATGTGTGATGATGAAAAATAAATTAATTAATGAAATATTTATAAAATCAACACACATACACACATCAAAAAACCAACAAACTTTCTCAAACACTCACAACTACTGCTATTATAGACTGTAATTTACAGTTTATGAAATAAAAACATTTAAATATTAAGTTTTCCCAAACAACAACCAGACAAACGATAAAAACAAGACATTAAAACTATTAACGATGGGAGGGAGATGGAAATTGGGTGGTTATAGAGACATCATCAACATCATAGTGCTATTAATAAAGCTCTTCCATTTATTCAAACACTTTGTGTGACTTATACCTTCACTGGAACAAGTGGGTGACTGACTGAGTGGGATTGTTTAACTATGAAAAGATGAAACAAACAAAAAGCTAAAAGAGTGCCTCTGGATAAGTAAACATTATTATTTGTCAATCTAAAAAGTCAATATTTGTATAAAATGTGAACTCATTTAAAAATGAAAGCATTTAACAAATATTGATGGGGTTTTCTTCTTTATTTTGCTTCTTTTTGTTAACAAACATGTACAAACCTCCGCTCCCCTGAGGAAGATGATGAAATCCTATTTACAAGTAATACTATGCGTAGGACTGATGTTTGACAATGAAAATACTTTCAATAAAACATCGAATAGAAGAAGAATTCTAAGAAAAATAAAATAATATGAAGATGAAACAAAAAATTGTTGTTTATTTCCTCTAACATATGTGATGAGTAGGCCAACAAAAAAATCAGGTTCAAAAACAATGTTTTAAGCCTAAAAATAAACAGCAATGAAAGAATAACCATCAAATTTAATTACTTTCCTCATTAAAGTCATTATAAAAACATGATGGTACATTCCTTTGAACTTCCGAAATTAAACAAGGTGACATATGTATTTTAATTATGTATTGGTTATCAGGGTGCAAAAAAACAAAAAGTTTCTTTAACAAAAAAAAAATTTTTTAGTTTAAAAATTTCAGAAATCAAATTTAAGCAAAAAACAAATTAAATCATATGATACACTACACCGCAGTACGACTTGAGTCATATTACGGGAGGTTGATCAAATTTCGGGATGGTAATGGCGCAATAAAAATAGTCACATACACAGTGTTGCAGTGAAAATATGATTCGGTTAGTGGGTGACTGACCTAGTGTTGGATGTAGGTCTGGTTGAGTAGATCCACTTACATTCTTCAAAAATTTTAACAGACCGTCAAAATCTAAAGTTATTGTTAATAAAGGGTTCTTCAACAGGGACGCTACAAAAGTAGAAAGACAGGGACAGCAAACGACGCCATATTTCTTGCCGCTCTTTTGACATTTCTCTTCAGTAAGGTTTGCCATTTCATGATGGAAGGATATACGAGCCAACAACGAGTCGAAATTATTAAAATTGACTACCGAAATTCGGAGTCAGTGACCTCAACGTTAAGAGCGCTACGTCCAATTTATGGTCGTCATAATGAATGGCTTCGTCAATAAACAAAATATGCGTTATTGGTCAGACAGCAATCCACACGTACTCCATGAGTCATCATTGCATCCCGAAAAAATTACGGTTTGGTGCGGTTTATGGGGCGGCGGTGTCATTGGGCCGTACTTCTTCCGTGATTATCAAGACCGGCACGTTACTGTGAATGGGAATCGCTACCGTTCAATGATAACCGAATATTTTTGGCCCCAATTGGATGATATGGACTTGGAGGACATGTGGTTCCAATAGGACGGCGTCACAAGCCACACAGCGAATGTCACAATCAATTTATTGCAAACCAAGTTTGGAGAACGTGTTATCTCACGAAATGATCCAGTCGATTGGCCGGTCGTGCGATTTGACGCCGTTGGAATATTTCCTGTGGGGCTACGTCAAATCTATGGTCTATGCCAACAAGCCAGCGACGATTGATGAACTTCGTACGAATATCGGCCGATTTATGCTTGAAAACCGTCGAAAATTGGGTTCAGCGTCTGGACTTCTGCAAGCGTGCCCGTGGTGGCCATGTAAAAGAGATCGATTTCCATACATAATGGCATCGAACGTACTTTCACAGGAATAAAGAATTTCATTGATATCCAAAACCGTTTTTGTTTTATTTAAAAAAACTTTTGTAGCGCCCTTATTGAAATAGTTTATTAAGATTTCACAGACTAAACAGTTTGCAATTAAAATATTTTCAAGCAATTGTTTACTCTTGAACGGATTAATATGGTTGGTTGGTTGGATCAAGTGACAGCTCACATCATATGTTGCAACAAGTATAATGCTTGATGACTGCATTTTAAAAATCCACACCAGTAAGAGGGTGTGGATTTTCGGGCATATCAGATAATTCGTCCAGCATAAGCTTCTTGCAAGTCCTGTGATATGATAAGGGCGACACACTCAAAAATGTAGTGATATAAAGCCCCTTCCAGGTGTTCCGCAACTGCCGCACTATGCAGACAGAAGACATGCAGAGAAAAGCCATCTTTTTGTGAGAGTTTAAGAGCATCATATCATGATTGCATTGATTAACTGAAAAAAAAAATCAATTAAAGAAGTAATAATATCAATTAAAACAATTGAAAACGAAAAAAAATATGATATTGACCAAAACATTGTGTGTACGTCACGATTCCATAAAATAAAATAAATACTGCATAGGGGCAATTCCATGGTCACATACGTGACAGTCGTACATTTCAATGAGATGAAAAACAAGGAAAAACTTTATTATTTTTAATTTCTTTATATTTTAGCATAGTATATATATACTTAGTTACTGATAAGAAAACAATCGAACTGCATGGTCCTTAATTAGAGAAGGTGACGTGACCTAAGTAGAAGTTAGTTTCTTCTTTTTTAACAAAAACGCAAAATCCTGCTCAATGCGCCGGACTTTTTTTAATAATTTTCTTTAATATGATTAGAAATATTATTAGTTTATTTTTCAATTTTCTGAATTAACAAAAGAGTTTTGTTTTTTTTTATTTTTTTTTAGAACCCACAATGTGAAACGTCGCGTGACGTAGCGTTTGTGACATAACTTACCTACTAAATCAAAAATTTACCGTTTACTTATCTACCCTTGCACTTTTTTGAAGTGAGTTGTTATTATAACAAATATTTTGTTGTAATAGTGCACTTTAATCATCACTCTAAAACAGCGGTTCCCACTAAGTTTTGCTTCACGGACCCCTTGAGACATTTCTAATAGCTCACGGACCCCCTAAACCAGTATTGAGCGAGAGGTACTTTATAAATTATGGGGCAAAATTAATAAAAGCTCCTGCTTATTTTAAATGATGGCCAATTTTAAGCAGGAATAAGGAAAAAAAACATTTTTCAAATCAATATTTTGTTAAATAATTTAAAAATTAAGGGTTTTCACAAGGGGTGTACTATTTGTTGTATCGTTGTATCGTCCTAACAAAAAACAGAGTTGTTAAAAATTAAATTGAAAACATACAACATTTGAGAATAGCACGATAAAACATTTTTACGTATGTTTAGTGTCCTATGTTTGAGTGTGCTAACCGATAGAAAACTGAATAGAAAATCGTTGTTAAACACAAATAAAAATTTTAACAACTCTGTTTTTTGTTAGGACGATACAACGATACAACAGATAGCACACCCCTTATGAACAACCTAATTATAAAACAAAAATTGTTTTTTATTTAATAACTTGTTTTATGTTTTTTGTCGGATCTCTTCGCGGACCCCCTAGAATTGTGCTACGGATTTGGGAACCGTTGCTCTAAAATAAGTAAATATTAAGGAGAAAATGTCATTAAAAACGAAAAACGTGATCAAAACCTTAATGCAACTTTGTAGTCCGTTTTATAATATAAGATAAGTTTTGGACTTTTTAATTTAGCTGTGTTTTCGACTTAACTATATCCGTTAACTCATCAAAAAACTCAAAGTGCATAAAAACGCGTTTAAGATGAAAACTAACACATTTCTCTTCGTATGAATGTTAACTTTCAACACGGATAATTATCAACGTTGAAAACTCAACGTTTATGCATTTTCACATCTAACATAACTTATTCGCGTTACTTCTTAAAAATATTTGCTGACGTACGTTCGATTATAACGGGAAAATTATAAACATAACCTTTTTAAAATTTTTTTATACGAGAATGGGTTCAACGTTAATTTACTTTAAATACTTAACATTGATAGGCATGAGACAAAATACAGCTTTGATTGTAATTTTTTTTTTCTTATTAACACAAGTCGGAAGGGATTTTGGACGGCTTTTAATTTTTCAGTCATGGTGGACCTTTCTGTGGAATTTAATAATAAAAATATTAAGGTTTTTCACTAGGGTTGTGATATTTGTTGTATCGTTGTATCGTCCTAACAAAAAACAGAGTTGCTAAAATTTAAACTGAAAAAATACAACATTTGAGAATAGCACGATACAACATTTTTACGTATTTTTAGTGTCCTATGTTTGAGTGTGCTAACAGATAGAAAACCGAATAGAAAATTGTTGTTAAATACAAATAAAAATTTTAACAACTCTGTTTTTTGTTAGGACGATACAACAGATAGCACACCCCTTGTGAACAACCTTTATGTTTAATGTTTTAGTCAGTTAAAATTTAAGGGAATGACTATTTGAAATTAATTTCATCAAATATTTAGTCAGTATGTGAATTATGGCTATGTTTTCAAATGGGGTTTTAAAACAACAATTTTTATATTTTATATTTTTGCTTTTTTTTCAAGTAAACAACCTTAAGCTACGATTACATGCAAAAGTAAAATAAAAAATGACAGCTGACGTTTTAACTGACATAACCTACAAAAATAAAAATATATATTTATAGTGAAAGCTATGTAAAGATTTTTGCATCGTATGCATGATGCTAAGAAAACAGCTGATGAAACTGTTATTTGAGAATATTACCCGGAGCAGGATTGTTAAATATAAAGTGACATAATTGATAATCATAGCGGTGAGATGAAGAATTTTGAAAAATAAACTTATTCTTAAAAATGACTGAGGAAAATTTTTTAAGAAAACGTTTGTATGACTAGTATTACTTACACCATTTACAGCTGCTAGTGCAATACAAATAAAAAATTATTCTTGAACATTCTAAACTTAAATTGGAAAAATAAATATTTTAAAATTTTTTCCCTAAACTTCTCTGCAAAAATCACAAATAGGGACGGTTATAAATATTATCACATTTTGAGAAAAAATAGGTTTGGTTACCCAGTTACGAATGAAAATTTGTAGAGCTCTAAACGAAATGGCATTCAAAATTAGTTTTAACTTTTTTGAAAATTTTGTAAATATCATTCATTTTTATTTAGTGGAAATTAAGCTAATATTGGAACTAGGTTAAAAAGCGGTTCGACTTTCTTTAAATTTCTATTTGTGCTTTATTTACCCTTTAATAATCTTTTACTGAAATTTATCCAACATATAGTAAATAAGAAACAGCATTGCTAAACTCATAAAAAAAAGTACGAAAGTTTGTTAAAAGCGAAGTAATTCAATTGAATTTATTTTTCTGTTATTTTGTCCTAAAATATATATATATATATTTGTTCCTTTTACTCCTGCAAGGAGCATAGGGCCCAAAATATAGGATTGGGCTAATATTTTTTGTAAATCAAATTTACTTTCCTGCGTATTTGAACTAATTTATGCTTATTTTCGGTAGTTTGTGCTTCTTAATTTTGCAATTATTTTTGCAAGAAGGTTTCAGAAAAAAATTGTTTTTTTGCCGAACGTAGGGGTCGCCATTTTACATTTTTCGTTATATCTCTGGCATTTATAGGCGGATCTTAAAGTATGATATATCGATGTTTTTCTCTCGAGGGGACCAATGTTTTGCTTTAAGGACCATTGACCTCAAGTATCCCGTTCTAGTATTTACCCACCAGATGTCAGTTGCTACCACCCTAATGTACCCCCAAATGTCAGAAAATTAAAGCTCGCAAAAAATCATTAAACTTTTGCTAAGAAAGTTTTTCGATAAATCCAGCAGAAATTGTTTTTATTTTTTTTTGTTGCCTAACGTAGGGGTCGGCTTTTTAATTTTTTTTTTTCATTGGATTTTTTGTTTATAGCAAAACACTGATCTCCTCGAGGCAAATAAATCGATATATCACACTTCAAAATCTGACTCTACACTGAGAGAATTATCTTCACTTCAGTAATGAATTTCTTCATAGTTTCAATGAAAATTGTTACTGGAACTCGTCCATTGAAATTTTTCATAGAATCTATGAAACAGGTTTCATTAAAGTCAATGTTTATAAAAAGTTCATACATTTAATGAAACTCTTAATAAATAAAATAAAATAGGCCTCTCGTCCAATAAATAAATCATTCAGCCAATGAACAGCTTCATAAAATCTATGAAGCAATTTCATTTACTATTATTTATTATAGTTGGCTGTTGTCGTTGCTAAGCTGGAGCGAATAAATAAAGAGTAGCAAAATGCAAAAGGCGTAATAAAATTGTAGCATATTTTACGGATGTACGAAATATATCTAAAGAAAGAATTCATTAAATTGAAAAGTTTCATAAAAAAGAGTTTCGAAAAAATTAATATGATTTATAAAAAAATTTCATAGTCCAAAATTAATAATAAAAAATCAATTAAAAAAAAAAAATTATAAAAGATTATTTTCTCAGAAAATGACGATATTTTATAAAAAAAGTAAGAACTATTGAACAATTTCATATATATAAAGAAAATTTTCATTAAATTTATAGAGATCTGATTTAAGAAATTCAATGAATTTTTTAATGAAATTATGAAATTTTATGAAAGAAAAGTTACGAAAAATTTCATAATATTAATTAAATATTATATACATAATGAAATTCTTCATTGGTTCTACGAAAAAAATTCTATGAAATTATATCATTAATATCATGAAGGATAATTCTTTCAGTGTAAATGCCGAAGCTAAAATTTAAAAAGGCGACCCCTACGTCCGGCAAAATATATTTATTTTTCAAAATTGCCTTGCCGCACTTGTTTTTTTTTTTTGCCTGTAAGGTGGTACGGTCTAGTGACCATCCTAATTTTTACCGTAATATGGTTTTTTTTTTATACGGGGAATATTGCAATCAATCAAAACAATTAAAATTCGCAAGTTAACAAAATAAGAATCACTTTAATGAACTCTACTTCGTTAGAGTTTTAATAACAAAACTCAATGTAGTTCTTAAGGATTAGTTATGTTTGTTTATAGTAAATTCCAATATACAGAAAAGAGCTGACAAAATCTTGAAGTAATCTATAATCTTAAGACTTTGTATCGATGATTTATTCAAGATTAGGAAACATAACAATCATAATCACTGATAAGTGAAGTGTATTAAAACAATAACTGTAACAAAATTGTAATCAAAAGTCAGCATTTGCACACAATTTCCCTCAATTTGCATAAAAAAATACAATTCATTTAAACCTAATGCCAACGTAAATATATAATACAAGGACTTGCAATATACAACAAAACAATTCATGCACACACACACATGCACACACACATTCTCACATGCTAGCAATCCTATATAAATGTAAGTATATGTTGTTTAATACAGTTACAGTTATGTATTTTGTAATATACTCGGATGGATTTTTCTTTTAATACCTTGAAATAATATTTGAAAAAGAAAAAAATAAAACGAAAATTGTTGTCATTTTCTTATGTATGTATATCGCCTACTTTTACTACTACTTACGATGTCAACAACAACAACTTCCAGCATCACTAACCACTACAACGACAACTACTTTAGTTAATACTTGGTTTATTTCATCTCTTTTTGTGATTTTCATTTTAGCATTTTTTTTTTACTTTTGCTTCCTTTTTTATCAAATTCAGTTGTTATGTAAATGATTTTAGGAAAAGTAAATTTTTATAAATTTCATTTGTTGTGATTGTATTGTTGTTGTTGTACTTAAAAATAAATCCCCACTTGACTACTGGCTACACATACATATGCATTGTACTTACCCCAATAGCGACAACAATAAGAGCAACAACAACAACAAATACCACACAATAAAACTCAGACTCATTCATACTGAATGACTGACTAACTGAGTGAATGAATAAATGGCTGACTGACTAACTGACTGACTGGCTGGTTGGCTGAATGAATGAATGACTAAAAGTATAAATATGTATGTATGTGTTACACATACTACAGCAACAACAACAACAACACCAAACTAATAATATTCACTTAGAAAATAACTCGACATACATAAATGCCTTGAGCGTTGACATATGCCTTTTGGCATTGGCATCTACAATACGTGTATTTATGTATGTGTGTGTGTGTGTGTGTGTGTGTGTGGAGAAAATATGATTTGTCTGTATGTTTTTGTGTTTGTATGTTTATGACTACTTTAAGAATTCATTAAATTTTGTTTGCTTTCTTTCTTCTACATGTATGTCTGTATGCGTGTTCTATTTCCTCCTTTTATTTCTTTTCTTCTTAATATAATTCTTTTGAAATTTTGTTTTTATTATACTTGAACGAACTTAACTCAACTCGACACACTAATACATACAAAGAATTCATTCATATGAACATTTCATATCAAATGCATTTTTATAAAAGTAAGACATGAATAAACTGATATTATTGAAGATGACTTAAAAATAACATTTTTGTTTACAATTATTTTATTGTATTTTATACAAGTGGGTTGGTTGGTTGTGTTGGTTCCTTAGAGTGGCTGAGAAATTATTTTCTGTCATTGTGTGTTGGTTTGGGAATTATTTCCGCAATGTCATAACTTTAGCCGCTTTTGTTTATATTCGAATTAATTCCAGCCACTTTTGAATTATTGAAATATTTTTAATAATTTTTTTTTTTTGACAATAGACTTACACACAGGGACGTCACTTCTAATACTGCGCGTTATATTGATATTAGAAAAATTGGTTATGGGAAGGAGAAAAGAGGGAGTAGTGAATATGAATATTTGATTAAAACTTGTCTACATTATAAGTAAGAGGGAAGTCTATTCAGCGTGGAATATATTCCACATACGGCTGGTATAACTAATGAACGAACGCCCTCTCCCCGAGGAGACCATTGTTTTGCTATAAAGGAAAAATCCAATGCATAAAATTTTAAAAAGGAGAGCCCTACGTTCGGCAACCAAAAAATAAAAAAAATTTCTACTGGGTTTATCGAAAAACTTCCTTAACAAAAGTTTAATAATTTTTTGCGAGCTTTAATTTTCTGACATTATGGTGGTACATTAGGGTAGTAGCAACTGATATCTGATGGGTAACCACTAGAACGGCATACTTGGGGTCAATGGCCCTTATAGCAGAATATTGGTTCCCTCGAGAGAAAAATATCGACGTATCATACTTTAAGATCCGACTGTAAATGCCAAAGATATAACGAAAAATGTAAAATGGCGACCCCTACATTGGGCAGAAAAAAAATGTTTTTTAAATCTTCTTGCAAAAATAATTTATATTGGACGGTGTACGGCGAACTTTTTTTTTTGAGGTACGGTCTATTATACACTTTAATCAATTTTTGTTTAAATTTACCCAACTTATTGTAGAAATACAGTAAATTTACTGACAAATTTCAAATAGAATACACAATTTATTTTACAACAAATAGAGAAAAAACTTATACTTTCCTAGAAGCAATGGTTGACAATTAATGCATTTCCAAGTGCTACCAAGCACTATCATCAGATTATCTTTATAGGGTTCTCTCTAGGTTATAATGTAGATTTTTAGTTTTTGTATATATATTAACTTCAAAGTGGATGGGGTGTAATACAAAAAACAAATAATCGTTCTAAAGTTCTTTGCTTTCGTTCTAATCACTTTAAGATGCCTATTCCTACGAAAAGTATGTGACTCTTAGTTATGACTATATTCCCCATGTATTTGTTGTTGAAAAGTCATAATAAATTATATTTATTAAAATGTTTGTTTGAAAACTTCAAAAAAATTAATACCTGGTATCGATACAATCATACACTCACAATATATTTTCCATAACCGATTGAGGTTTATTTGAAAAGTAATAGGTAAAGTTTGTTTTCAATTGAAGAATCAATTAAAATACATTGAAACATACTGTTTAACTTTTTTTTATCAGTCAATAAAAATCAAACCACAAAAAAATATGTATCGTCTGTAGGAGTTGATATTTTCAGTCAAATGTTTTATTTTTATAGTAAAGTGTTGTTTTTTTTTAGTTTTCTATTTTTAGAAAAAATAATTTAAATAATTTCGTTGTTATCTGCTTTAAAACAAAAAATTCAAATATTTTCGGCTTTCTTTTTTGTTAAAACAGTTTTTTTATATACAAAATTATTTCAATTCAAATTACAAGAATTTCTTTACTCATACACACAAACATAGCCAATAAAAATATGAATGTGTTGTGTAGTGTTTTAAAAATTAAACAAAAAAAAACTTTCAAATATGAAAAAACAAACCAAAAAATCGTTTGCTGAAATCGATGATTATTTTAAGAGACTCTTCAACTATTTTCATTTTATGGATTGTTTAAACAATGTTTGAAAATAAATAGCAAAATGGTTTGAATATAATGAAAAATCAGTAGTCATTTTTTTAATTGTGTTTTCAATTAATTTAATATGTATATTAGGTTGTTTTTAATGATAAAATATTGTGAGTGTAACATTGGCAAATAAAATTTAAATTTTTAGAATTTTATTGTTATTTTGTATGAAAAGTTATCACTCTCAGTCTTAAAAATAGTCTTAAGACGGTCACAATGAGTCACAAGGAGGAATAGGCACCTAAATCAAATTAAAAGTTTGAATATTACAAACTCAACATATAAACGTTTGTTTTACCACTAAAGGAGCTTTATTCATAGCAACAACTATAACATAGAGAAACATAATAGCTTTGTTAAAAACATGTGATTTTCGTTGTAATATGAAATAAGTAAAACTGTTTTTTATTTTGAAGTTAACATAAATATAAAAACTAAAAATCTACATTATAACCCAGAGAGAACCCCATAAAAACAACCTGATGATAGTGCTTGGTAGCACTTGAAAATGCATTAATTTTCAACCATTGATTCTAGGAAAGTTTTTTCATAAGTTTTTCTTTATTTGTTCTAAAATAAATTGTGAATTCTATTTGGAATTTGTCATATTTGATCTTAAACCCGAACGAACATAACACTCATTGCAATTATGTGTAATTTTACAATTTTTGTGTTTATCAAATAACATGCGTTATAGCGCCGTAAAAAAAAAAAAATAAAATCATTTTTAAAATATTTTATGAATAAACACTAACCCCTCAATTCATAAATGTTTTGTAAAGTTATATCAGGTTTACAAAACGTCATTTTCATACAAAATTTGTTCAATAAACCTCCTATGATTTTACAAATCGTTTATGAATTTAGGGGTAATTAAATAAAATCTCTCCCGATATACTCAAAAAATTGTTTACCAAATATAAGGTCATTTGAAAAATATTTAAGTAAATTTGGGGATGTTTTGGCTCCAAATAAATTTTCACTTAAATCCAGTACATACTTTTCTTAAAAATAATTTAAAATAATTAACTTAAATTAAGTACATTTTTATTTAAATTCAGTAAAGTTTGCCTTAAATATTTTGGTAATTTAATTTAGTATACACTTTTTAAATTTAGTAAAAATATCTTAAAAGCAAGTAAAGTTTTCTTAAATTTGAAGACGCTTTGAACTTGCGCTAATGTACAATAAACTTATTTTTAGTTCATATGTTATACTCGTATTAAGTAAGTATATTCTAAATAAACAATAAAAAAAATTTATTTATGTACCATTTATTAATCTGTAATTCTTATTAGGTATAAATTTTCAAATACATAAGTACCTAAATTCGTAACATTTGTAAAAACAGCGAGATTATACCAAACAAAATAAATATTTTGTTGAATAAAGCATACCACGGCTGGTCCCATGCAAAATATTTGTTTTGTTTGGGATAATCCCGTTGTTTTTACAAATGTTATTGACAACTAACACACAATTATAGATATAATAGGACCCAAAAGGTACTTTTATGTACAATGTTGCAAAAAGTGTTGATTTATGTCTGATTTTACCAATTCAGACATTTCATACACAAAAGTACAAAATTCTAGTCCAGTTGAACTTTTACACCTGATATAATGTCTCAGTTTATGTGTTTCCATCATCATTTTCTTATTGCGGACAACTGATTAGTTGAGGTGATGCCCACGAAACAATTGTATTGTATACAGTGTTGCCATTTTAGCATATTTTTTTTGTGAAAATATGCTAACTGCTTTTTAGCATATTCTGTTGAACAAAAAGCAGATTTTTTAGCATATTTTGTTTTATTTAATAAAAGCATGTTTTTTAACAAAATAATTTTTTCTGTAACAATATTTATAACAATAAAAATGTTTTCATAACTTTTTATTTCATGCGTAACTATTCAATTCTTTTTTCAGTGTAAATTTTTTTAGTAATATTGATATACTACTATAATTTAAAAATGCTACAAAAACCATAAAAAAATCTTGCAAAAATTTAAAACCAGTTAAATGAGAAAGTTTATTTTTTTAGTCTCAAAGAAACCCAAGAAACATTTTTACGGACTCTCCGGCACGTACGGATTCATGAATCCGGTTTTTACGGCACGTTAACTGTCCTTAATGTTCGTATCCGTCAATGCTTGTACGTATACGGAACATTAACGGACCGTATAAATGGATTTTCGAACACAATACGTTTTAACTCCGTTTTGGTGTATCCGTTTCCGTACCTGTAAATATGGATTTCATCGGTTGCAGTTTGTTTACAAAATAAAAAATTATATTTTGGAAAAGTCGGTTAAAATATTATTATAATGGGAAGAATATATGGAGAATACGCAATAGAGGGAATTATTTCTATCACACCATTAATCAAACAACATCAAGTAAAAAGGTAAGATTTATAAAACTTAATGTTTCACATTTACTCCGTGTCCCTAAACGCTGGATAGATGGGTAAACCGAGCCGGATGTGCTAAGTATTGTAATTGTAAATAATAATTATTAATGAATTTATGAAAAAGAAATACTTTGTATTGCAAATAATAAACATATGGTCTATTTTTGTGGAAAAAATCGGTAGGATACGGACAAGGAAATACTCCGTTATTACATGACATAACGGTCCGGAAACGGTCCGGCATTGACGGACTTTCAGCTTACTAGTCCGTTTTTTACATGACAACGGTCCGTAAACGGTCCGTCATTGACGGACTTTAAACGGACTTGTCCGTTTTTAACACGACATACCGGTCCGTAAATGGTTCGTCATTGACGGATTCTCAATGGGTTCAAATCAGTTTCGATGTTCCTTATGTTCCGTTTTCTGGTCCGCAAACGGATCTAGAAAACGGTACGTATACGGAGTTGGATTCCGTTTATGACGGACCGAAAACGGTGCGTAAACGGAACGAATTGTTTGTTGAGAAGATTAAACAAAACAGTATTTAGAAAAAATTATCTTTTCATACTTTTTTAAAGTATCTTACAATAAATATAAAAGTTTACCTCTCATTTCATAAACACTTTGCAAAGTTCTAGGAGGTTTACAAAACAAATTCTTCACATAAAATTTGTTCGTTAAACCTCATATATCTTTTGAAAGCATTTATGAATTAAGGGGTAAAATTTTATATTTAAACATTATTTAGAAAAAGTATTTTTTTCATTAATAAGGCTTTATTAAATAATACTAAAAAAATTATTTAGCAGATTTTCAGCATATTTTTTGTATTAAATTTAGCACATCTTTAGTATAATGAATATAATAAAAATATTGCGATTTTCTAATTTAGCATATTCTAAGCATATATTTTTTAGGATTTAGCAAATTTTAGCAGAAATTTTTTAGGAATCTAGCATATTTCCATCCAAGTGTTCTGGCAACACTGATTGTCTATGATGAAAATGATCAACCTTTTTGAAACAACACATATAATTTAATATGAAAATATCATATTTGAATTTGAACTTGAGGTAGAACAATATTCCTTCTTAATTTATTAATTATTTCTTTAATAAAATTCTCCTTATTATCCAATGTGTACTTAGACATACGAGTACAAAAGCAATTTTAGATAATTTTAATACTC
Source organism: Leucophora obtusa (assembly GCA_949987735.1). Classification (NCBI taxonomy): domain Eukaryota; kingdom Metazoa; phylum Arthropoda; class Insecta; order Diptera; family Anthomyiidae; genus Leucophora; species Leucophora obtusa. The sequence continues at coordinate 212,829,016 of OX465297.1, forward strand.
GTACTTCAAACCACCATTGTATAGTCAAAACTTTTATTAAACAATTACATTTCTAATAATAATTTAATAACATGCATGTCAACCACAAGTATCACCCATATTCCCCAACACATACACATAAAATTACAAGATAATGCACATACCCATACATACACATATGTGTGTCAATGCATTTGTGTAATCATTTATGTAATAATGTATTATATAAGCATGTGAAAGTAACTATAGTTCGTATGCCAAAAAGTGAAACAATAAACTAATATTGCAATATTTAAATCTTTTTTATTTCTGATTTCTATTGTTATGATGGTATTTGTATGTCTGTTTGTATATTAAACTTACTTTCCATAGTTGACTTAATGCCTTTAACTACAAAATGGACAGACGGATAGATAAAAGAGACATAAGGGAAATACAGACTAAACGGACGGACGGACGGACAGACAGACCGACTAACAGAGAATAAGTGAATGTTATTTTTGTATTTATTTATGTATATTTAAACTACTAATCCGTTTCTTTTGTATTGGAATTCCTTAAAATTGTTGTTGGTTTTTTGTTGTCATTACTTATAGTACTGTTTGCTTTTTATAACAATATTTTACTTTGGCCTGACAGTATTTTGTAACTTATTTCTCTTTCATTCACAATCATTTCTTTTGTTTTAATTTACAGTTGAAATCGGCTAAAATTAACTATAAAAGATATTTAATTTACAGAACGGAAAAAATATGGCATTTCAATCGAATTCGTGTTACTAGAAATAATTTCTATAAAAAGAAGAATAAAAATTATAGTCGACCAAGACAGATCTTGAGATACTGTACACCACAGTATAACTTCCCGGCAAAATCACAGTAATGGGTGCTCATTACTAATATCCAAATAATAAGCAGAAAATAGTGTACATGTGTCGATTGGCATACTATAAAGTGGGTCTATGCGCAGTACTTTTGGTACACTCAAAAAAGTTGGTCAGTTGCTACATGACAGTTGTTTGGGTAGTAGTCAGTAGTCGTCAGTTATTTTTGTTAGTTATGTAAAAATTAAAAAATTTTTAAATTTGTACTTACCCGTGTAAAAGAGATCAGATCTGACCAGATCTCAGTAGATCTGATTGTACCAGATCTAATTACCCGCGTAAAAATTATTAGATATAATTGGATCAAATTAGATGCAACTATATCTGTTTGGATATGGTACCAGATCTCATTACATATAACGAGATATGGTATATCTGCAACAATGTCCAATTATATCTCGTACCATATATGACCATATCTGTAGCAATATCTTTCATAACGATATATGTCATATCTGATATAATATAATGTTATTTTACATAATATTATATCATATATTTATATTTACATTAATTTACATTTTCATCACAAATGTGAAAATTAGATCATCTTTCTTTCATTTGAAAAATAATTTAAACAGCAAGAGATATTAATATATATGATCTAGAATCGAACGAGAAACATTCATTTACCAAAATAAAGGATCAACTTACATACCCATATTGGGAACGACGAAAATTAGCAATTTAGATGAACTTCTATTTACGCGATTTCTATATAGCAATTAAAAAAAAACAGGTAACCCTAGACTTATAATTTTGGTTTTTGTAAACCAAATCGCGCTAAATCCATTGTTTTGAGAAAAAATTAATTTTTTTTCTTCAATTAATATTTAAATTTGTGAATATTTTAGAGCAAATTAAAAACTTACCACAAATCACGCGAATTACAAGATATCTATTATCAATATTTTCAGGTAACTGCTAGAGTTGTGAATTGTGAACCTAAATTTGTTAGCCGAAGAAAGTGGTTAGAAATATGTTGGGGTATACCAAACTTGAAATTGAAATAAATAATGAAGATATATTTTAACTTCTGCCCTTGGTTGTCTAAATTAATTTTGTTGAGTATAAAAAGTGGAAACAACATCATTGACCCAGGTTAACTTCTAATTTTTTTAACTTTTGGAGGATTTTGGAATTGTGGTTTGTTTTTTTCTCTTCATATTGGAATTTTTATTTAAAACTGTTGTTTATTTTTTGGCTTCTTCAAAATCTTTTCAATTTAATTACAGTTTAATAATTTGTGAATAAGCATGTTAATATTCTGGCATTCTTCAATTATAAAGGCAAAATTTTTATTTAGAAATATTAAAAACGTGTATGTTTCTTATCATCTGCAGTATTTGGCGTATTAGTTACATAGGGTTATGACTTTTTGATTTTTTTTGCAAATATTAAATTTTACATGCCCTAGCCAAAAAGGCCATAAAAATATATTAAGAAACGCAATCTCACTTTTTAGCTGCTGTCAAAAAAGTTCCCGCACTAAAAGGGTTGAAATTTGGTCTAAATGGTTTTAGTTTAATTAAAATATTTCTCCGAAGTTTTAAACAAATGAGACTCAAACGATGCTTATTAATAGCTATTTACGATAAAAATTACGAAACCTTTTTGGTTGGACTTTTGGATACATTTTTTGTCGTTTACAATAATTTTTGTAATAATTCGTTATGTAAATTAAACACAATCCCCGAGCAAAAATTATTTTTAGAAATTGCATTTGGTGCGGAAAGTTTTTTTGCCGAAATGGCCAGCAAATACGATTTTTATACCCCACACCACTATGTGGTCAGGGTATTATAAGTTTGTGCTGATGTTTGTAACACCAAAAAATATTGGTCCCAGACCCACCTTATAGTATACCGATCGACCCGGATTTTTTTTATATATCGATTTAACGATGTCTGTCTGTCCGTCCGTCCGTCTGTCTGTCTGTCTGTCCATGCATTCTTGTGCGCACTCTACAGGTCGCCAATATTAAGATATTTTGATGAAGCTTGGTACACCGACTTATGTCGGTCCAATGACGAAGCCTATTGATTTTGGTTAAAATCGGTCCATGTTTAGACCTAGTGCCCATATAAGGGTCCCCCCAAAATTATATTGTTTATACGCTGCAGGTCGCAAATATTAAGATATTTTGATTATATTTGGTACGCGGACCTATGTTGGCCCAAGAACGAAGCCTATTGATTTTGGTTAACACCGGTCCATGTTTAGACCTAGTGCCCATATAAGGGTCCCCCCAAAATTATATTGTTTATACGCTGCAGGTCGCAAATATTAAGATATTTTGATGCAGCCCAAGGACGAAGTCTATTGATTTTGGTTAACAGCGGTCCATGTTTAGACCTAGTGCCCGTATAAGGGTTTTGATGAAATTTGGTACACAGACCTATGTTGACCCAAGGACGAAGCCTATTAATTTTGGTGAAAATCGGTCCATGTTTAGACCTAGTGCCCATATAAGGGTCCTACCAAATTATATTGTTTATACGCTGAATGTCGCAAATATTAAGATATTTTGATGAAATTTGGTATACCGACCTATATCAGCCCAAGGACGAAGCCTATTGATTTTGGTTAACACCGGTCCATGTTTAGACCTAGTGCCCATATAAGGGTCCCCCCAAAATTTGCAGGTCGCAAATATTAAGATATTTTAATGTAATTTGGTTCGCTGACTCACATTATAGAAAATTTTGACACTAGTCCCATTTTAACCCATTCGAATTTCGGATGCAAACATTAGTTGGGTTTTAACCATAGTGGTGTAGGGTATTGTATAGTCGGCATGCCCGACTTTAACCTTTTTACTCGTTTTAGTTTGCAAATAAAAATCTGAGAATTGTATTGTTTCTCCAGTGCATATAAATGTAATAACATAACTGGAGAACTGTTGGAACTTTTTCAGCATATTCCTAGTACTATGAAGTAATAGTACAATTTTTTATAAGCGAAAGAAAAAAAAAATGTTTTTAAATAAAATATACTTTTATAAAATGAAAAAAAAAATAACTATGAAAAGCAATAGTATTTTGTTAACTATTTTGTTGGTGGTTTTAAAATTTGGTTAGTAAATATTTCTCAGTTGAATTTACGACATTGTTAGTTTATTTTTAATGTATTTAAAAAAGAACATTAAGATATTTTTCAACAGTTAGAAATAACTATAGTTTCAGTTATTTTAAACGTGTTTTTTCTCGCCTTTTTAACTATTAGTAACTGTCATCTTATTTTATCTTGAAAATTTTATAACAAGTTTATAAAATTAATTTGTTGCGAAAATTTACAAGTCACTTATAAATTTTAAAAGTGTTAAGTGTGTGAGCCTATATCTTTAACCCAGTTCGGACTTGAGAAGGTTAACTGTAACTAAAATACATATTTACTTACTGTACAAGTTATATACTATTATATATTTAAATAATAACAATAATAAAAACAAATAATACCGACAATAGAGATGATAAACTCTATACTGTGTATTTTGTTTGTGTATTTTATTTAAGTTTTTTTTTTGTTTTTGGTTTCACTAATGAACATTGACATAAACATGACATGCTTTGTCATAGTGTCAGTAGAGGGTATTTGTTGTACTCTACAACAACAAAAAAACACAACAACAGCAGGAACGTCAACTGATTGTGAATGTTGTTTGCCAAGGTACATTTCTATTTGTAGACGTGTTTTTGTATAAACAGTAAATATATATTCTTATTTGTATATGTTTATAAGGATATATAATGCACAGTGGGTAGATTGGTACTAATAAATAAACGTGTTGCCAACAAAATTATAAAATTCATGTTGTGTATGTTTTAATATCTCAGAACTGTGAACTGCATTAATAACCTCAAATAGTAAAAAAGCATTTTGGAAACCTAATTCAGTTCAGCATGAACATTCTATCGAAGTCACACTACCGCATTTCATTCACCTGAATGTAAAATAGTGTTATTATAAGATTTCGATTGAAAAACTATTTGGACCGAAATCTATTCTGTTTCTGTCACACTGTTAAACAATCCCAATTAGAAATTTCGTAAATACGTCTTCATGACGGCTCAGCGACATGTCACTATTTCTGCTGGCTTGCTGATCCGTTCCCATATAAAATCGCTACAGACAGCTGCTGTTATTTCCACAGAAGTCTGTGGGATGTCACTGTGATGCATAAATGATGACATGTTTTCAAAAAGTCGTCACTGACATTCCCAGCATTAGACAGTACGTTGTTATCACCACCTCAACTTTTAAAAACCAATAAAAAATTTATTTGCATTTTGTAGTTAATTTTCTTTTACTAAAAATTCAAAGTTTTGCATTTAGTATCACATTCACCAAGATTCGAATCAGAAAGCCTTGTTTGGTAGCTCATCGTCTTACCGATTTACCTAAATCATAATAATACCAATAGTTTCATAAAGCTTCCTTTAATCTATTTTATAAATTCCAATGCCACTTTATTTAAGGGGGGACATTACATTCGCGGCAGAGAAAACAGACCTTTTTTTAAAAATTCATAACTCAGTCAAAAACAAACATTTTTCCAAAATAAAAAATTCAAAAAAATATATTTTTCACTCCAACATGGTTTTATAGAACTCCAAACTGGCGGCAGAGAAAAAAACGGGGCCTCGTGGTTGCAGCGCTGGGAGTCGCAAAAATTGTACGATCTAGAAAAAAATGACTTTTTTAAATCTTAACAAAATTGGTTATCGTACGACATGAGCTTTTTTTTAAATTTTTTTCAATTTTTGGTGATGTTCCAAATTTGAAAGTGTGTTTTTTCGAAAAAAAATAATATTGACTTTAAAAATTCATAAAAAATCGAAAAAAAATTTAAAAAAAAGCTCGTTTCATACGATAGCGAATCAAGTTTAAAAAAAAATAAAAAATTTCGTCAAAAAATGAACCCGCTAGTGCCGCAACCAGTATGAAAAACATGGTTTCGAGATAAACGCGTGCAAAGTTTGTGAACCAAAAAAAACCACGACTTCACGCTGCAAAAGATGCCAAATAACTGAGCATATAAAATAAAAATTCCACTATATGAGGTATAAAGATGCCTTTTTTTCAAGAAATTCAAAAACACAAAAAAACTCACCCTTCCAGTAGGTACGAAATAACAACCACCAAAAGTCAGGTAGCAAGTAAAACAAGTATATACCAGCTGCCGTACGTAGGTAGCGCGAAAATCCGCGAAATCCGGCTGTAACTTTTGAACCCGTAGGAATTTTTCCATTAAATTTTTTTCTTAGAATTTTAAGAATATTTACTAACCTACAAAATTATAAAAAAAAGTCGCTTTCAAAAAACGGCCACTGTCATGTCCCCCCTTAAATCTTCCTATAATCAAATTAAAATTATATTAATGTTCTTTTCAAATGTGATTTTTTTTACACCATAATCGATTTTACATACAAATTTTAGATCGATGGATAAGAGTGGGTCGATTTGTATGGACAAACATTTTTTGATATTGTGCCATCGATTTTTTGATAGCTTTTGGCATGAGGGAAAAAACGTTCCACAACGACATATCAAAAATATCATTTTCGAGGCGCCCAAATTTCAATTTTTTGCAATTTTCTAATAAATGCCATATTAGCGCCATCTTGTGGTGGCTTTTTGAAACAACTAATGAAATTTTAAACAATATAGCATTACAACCTTTCCAGAAAGGTATTACTTATGGAAATCGGATAAAAAATGTAGCAACTAGAGGTAAAAGTATATAAGTAAAATTATTTTCTGCTTGTTTTCAACAACATCATCATTATTTCATCATCATTATCATCATTACAACATCAAGCAGAAAATAATTTTACTTATATACTTTTACCTCTAGTTGCCACATTTTTTATCCGATAGTGTATATGTCTAAACGCTCAGACATTGACATGTTTAATATTGCTAAAGACCTGGTATAGAAAATACTATACGAATATTTACAAAAAGAAAAAATCTCCCAATTTCAGCATTCTTTACGGCAGGGTCCTATTTAACTAATTTTTAGAAGCTTAAGCAAATATATTTACAAAATATTTTCTATGAGTGTAAAAAACTTTCGAACTTTTTTAACCCTTAAATAACTTTAAGTTCATAGAACCCCACTGTGCATTGTGTATTGGGTATGTTTTATTTTTGTAAATTTAAAGCATCGTCATAGTTGTTGATGGTAAATCAACCTAAAACGAACCAAGAATATTGTGTTCTAGCTGTTGTTTTATTGTTGTTGTTGTATTCTTAACACCTTTTGGGTCATGATGGAATCTTCTAAATTTTTAACAAAGGACTGAAAACTTCAATTATACATGATAGAATTATGGATGACAGTCTAAAAGTCTGCAACTTGTGAACTTTTTAAAATGCTTGAAAGTGAATTTAAGTTTTTGAAAGTATATAAGCTGATTTAAAGGTCTTTAAGTAATATAATGTGTTCTTCGTTCAAGAAAATGTTTTCAATTTAATTGTTTTACACAATAATTATATTAAAACTTTAAGTTTATATATTTTGATTTCCCTTCTTAGTAGAGTGAGAGGGGGAGTGTACCTTGTAAGTGTTTCTAATTATGTTTGTTGTTTACTTATGAACCAACATGATTAAGCCCCTATAAATGCAACATCAATAAATTTGTTTAATTAGCTACAACTCCTCGATGATTTTTTCAATAACAACCCACATACAAAAACAGTTGTGGGTATTTTTTTATTTTTTATTTTTTTTTGTTATTTTGTATCAATTTGTTATTGTTTTTATTTTTGTTCTATTTTCTTGTGACTGTGACCACCCAATTACTAATGAGTATCCTTTTTAATTTCCATTAATTATTGGGGCTTTCCTTGTTGTTATTATTGTTCTAATTTTGTTTCTTTTATTTTCTTTTTCTTCCTTATCTTCAATTTTCCAATCCACCTACTCCATTGAATTCAATCATATCACGTGCCCTTTTAATTGTTTTCTATTCCTAAACTTTTCTTTCCTGATTTTCTCTACAGTTGTCTTCTTTACCATCCCTATCGTTCTTTGTGTTGAATTGGAGTTCCCTTGCTAATACATGTTTACCGTTTGTTAACATCATTCCCATTGTACAATTGATGTTCGTTTCCTTTTCCAACAATAGACGTTCAGTGTCATTGGGGCTTTTTTGGTTGGTTACGTGACCTGTATGTCAGTATTGTATGTGGCCTGTAAGTTGATATAGGATAGCCAAGTTAGCTAGCCAGCCAGCAAGCCAGGACAAGCTATTGAATGAATTACTACACCATTGAGGAATTTTTGTGTAAAATGTTTTTCATTTTTCGTTTCATAAAAATACATTTACAAATTAAGATTTATTACTAAGGAAGAGATTTTTTGCTAAAATATTGAAATAAATTAGAATTTCTCAAAATGCAAATGGCAGACATTTTAGTATTTCTTAATGGTGTTTTCTTTTCATTCTTCTTTTAATCAAAGTTTTAAATACTTTAATATCACCACTGGTGTTACAAAGTATAATTAACTTCAATTTTCAAATAGACTCAATGCAAAAGTTAATTATCAAGAAATTGTAAGGAAATTCTTTTGCTTTTTTGACTTTAATATCACCACTGGTGTTACAAAGTATAATTTACTTCAATTTTTAAATAGACTCAATGCATTAAATTAATTATCATGAAATTATGAGAAAATTCTTTTGCTTAAAACCAAAGTTATACACGGAGAAAATATATTAATTGTAATAAAGAAACATTTGTTATATTTGTGTATGGCAGCAGAAATTCGGTTGGTTGGAATAAAAAAATTATTTCAATTGTATCAGGAATATCTTTGATTACAGTTCAGTAAATGAAACCAAAGCATTCAGTTGGTAAGAAATTCGATTGTCACAATGAGTCTGTCTTCTCTGTGTATATTTATTTTAAGATTTTTATTTTTATACCCTACATCACCCTGTGGTACCGGTGTGGTACACTAATAATAATGGGCGTAAATCGACTTTATAACATACCGATCGACTCATAACCACTTTCTGTGTTGATTTTCTGATATTCGTCCGTCTGTCCTTGCACAATCATCGACTATTGCAATCAAACTACAGGTCGCACTGCTGAAGACAATTGGAAGATACTTAACACATAAGTTTGTAGAATCCCAAAGATGAACCCTATTGAACACGGTTAAAATCGGTTAATATTTTAACCCAGTTTAAAATTTTATTCATTAATCAGATACTGGTTATTGCGGATAAAAACCATCCCAGGAAAATTTTCTGTTCCAAAGAATCGGTTGTACAATAGCTGCTTTTCATTCACAACCCCTTCTACTGTCGATTCTAACACCAATTCTTTTTGTTTGAAATTGTCCCAAAAGCAACCCCTTCTATAGCTCCAAAGTGGAACCGGTTGCTCTAGAATCAGTTCTGGAACTAGTTCTGGAACTGATTCTACGTCACCCACACCTTCCATATAGGATTCCAGGAACTGGTTCCGGAACGAGTTCCGTGTAATCGGTTGCAGTGGAACCAGTTGTAGAATGGGTGTGGTTGGCTACCGATTGTAAAAAATTTTACTGGGATGGGTTCAAAAATTTCTCAAATAGAAAAAGGAACATATTTATATTGATAAATACCAATAAAATTCAGGCTCGCTAAATTCAATTTCCCTCCCTATGCTCAGTCAGAAAAATACAAAGGGCAAGCGATGGTAAGGCACTTTAACAGGTCCCAGGAAAATTTTCTGTTCCAAAGAATCGGTTGTAGAATAGCTACTTTTCCTCTACAATCCCTTCTATTGCCCATTGTAACATCAATGATTATTGTTTGAAATTGTCCCAAAAGCAACCACTTCTATAGCTCCAAAGTGGAAGCGGTTGCCGTAGAATCAGTTCTGGAACTAGTTCTAGAATTCATTCTACGACCGTCATACCTTCCATATGAGATCCCTGGAACTGGTTCCGGAACCAGTTCCATGGAATCGGTTGCAGTGGAACCAGTTGCAGAATTGGTCTGTTTGGGAATCGATTGTTAAAAATTTTCCTGGGGTGGTACAAGTACTGGCAAAAAGTGCTTTTCCATTCCCAAAATGAAAACATCATTAGACAAAAGCACCGTCTGTACAAAAAGCGCCGGAAAAGCACTGGGGAAAGACAAATTTCAACGTTGACAAAACGCTGGCAAAACCACCCAGGAAAATTTTCTGTTCCAAAGAATCGGTTGTAGAATAGCTACTTTTCATTCACAACCCCTTCTACTGTCGATTCTAACACCGATTCTTTTTGTTTGAAATTGTCCCAAAAGCAAGCCCTTCTATAGCTCCAAAGTGGAATCGGTTGCTCTAGAATCAGTTCTGGAACTAGTTCTGGAATTGATTCTACGTCACCCACACCTTCCATATAGGATCCCAGGAACTGGTTCCGGAACCAGTTACATGGACTCGGTTGCAGTGGAACCAGTTGTAGAATGGGTGTGGTTGGCTACCGATTGTAAAAAATTTTCCTGGGCAATAAATAGGTGAACTCGAAATAGATTTTCAAAAATAAAATTTAAAAAAAGTTCATATGCACTTTTTTTGGTCGTGCCGTGTTTTGAACCCAGGCCATCAAATTGGAAGACAACAACTCTACGAGACATCCCAGGAAAATTTTCTGTTCCAAAGAATCGGTTGTAGAATAGCTACTTTTCATTCACAACCCCTTCTACTGCCGATTCTAACACCGAATCTTTTTGTTTGAAATTGTCCCAAAAGCAACCCCTTCTATAGCTCCAAAGTGGAACCGGTTGCTCTAGAATCAGTTCTGGAACTAGTTCTGGAACTGATTCTACGTCACCCAAACCTTCCATATAGGATCCCAGCAACTAGTTCCGGAACCAGTTCCATGGAATCGGTTGCAGTGGAACCAGTTGAAGAATGGGTGTGGTTGGCTACCGATTGTAAAAAATTTTCCTGGGATATACTACTTAGTGGCTAAAAATATATATGAATGATAACAGCTGGACAACTAAAGAAGCTTTTCCACAAACAAAAAAATGTATTTTATAAAACAAAAAAGTTTAAAATTAAAAATTATCCAAAAAAAATGTTTGGATTTGAACTCGGAAACTTCTGACTACAAACCATTTTTAACGAAGCGTCATAGTTTTTATAAAATCATTGCTCTACCAGTGAATTAATTTTTGTAACGCCGGCAAATCACCGAAATTTTTGTAATATAATTGCTGGCAAAACACTTTTTCTAAACGCTGGCAAAGCGTCCCAAATGAGTGTTCTGCCAGTCGTTTATTTTTAACAACGCGGTTACCTTAATTTTTTTTATCACTGGCAATTTCTGACTGGGTGGTTACTGCTTTAATTCTGCGTTCCATTCTATTTCATTCTACTTATGTAGTGTTTGCATTTCAAACGTTTCTCGTTGCTTACCATTTAGCTTCCCAATTTCACAGTTCCAATTCCGCTCCATTCCATTTAATTTCGTTCCCCGTTCCACTTCATGTCGTACTAATAGTTTCAACACCACTCGTTACGCGTTTTATTCCATTCCGTTCCACTTGTTTAAGGTTTCAATTCCACTCCAACCCATTTTATTTCTCAATTTCAGTATTCCTATCTCACGCATTCCCATTTCCATATACCATTTCGTTCCCCATTCGATTATATTACGTTCAATTCAACGTTTTAATTCCACTCGTTCCCCGCTCGATTACATTCTGTTCAAGCGTTTATTGTAGTTATCGTTTCGACAACATGCCAGTACAGTGAAAATACATTTTCACTTGTTTTTCTTTTATATTTATTTATTGTTTTCAAATTTTGTTTACATTTATTTACAAACTTTCTTTTAATTTTTGAATATTTTGTTTTGATTTTCAAAAAAAAAACAAAATTTTTGAATGCATATATTTGGCATTATTTTAAAAGTTCTATTTTAAATATTTTGTATGGTACGGTAAAAACAAAACCTTTGCGTTAAAATAAAATCGATTTTAACAAAAATATACATTTGAAAAATATTGAAAAATGAAAAATATAAATTAATTATTAAAAGTAAAAAATAACCAAAATATAGATAACGCCGAAATACCATTCCAAATACCAAATGATACCAAAATCACTTTTTAGGATCACTTATCACTTTTAGAGCAATTGTGCTTTAGAAGCAATACCTAAGTGATTTTTTGGAAGTTGTTCAGAAGTAGTTCTAAAAACGCTGTAAAAATATACTAGCGTATACTTTGGAAGCAATGAAAGAAGTGAATTTTTTAAGTTGTTCAGAATTACTACTAAACAAGTAAAAAAATTGTAGTCGTTCAAGCACGACCATGATATACACTACACCACTGTATGATTTTACGGGAATGGACTTGAACTTATCATATGGTCGCAAAACTAAACGGTGCAATAAATATAGTCAAATATGTGAATGAAATTGCCGAAAAATATCATTTTAGCAAATAACGGTGACTTTATATGATGACTAGGTCCAAATGTGGTGTGATTTTCTTTAAATTGCGAGTCATGGTTTACAGTTCTACTTATATTACCTTCAAAACCCCAATAACAGACATATACACTAGAGTGGGGCGATTTGTATGGACAAAAATTGTTTGATATTGTGCCATCGATTTTTCGATAGCTTTTGGCATGAGAAAAAAAATCCACTACGACATATCAAAAAAATTATTTTCGAGGCGCCCAAATTTCAATTTTTTGCAATTTTCTAATAAATGCTAGATTAGCGCCATCTTGCGGTGGCTTTTTGAAACAGCTAATGAAGTTGTAAACAATATAAAATTACAACCTTTTCAGAAAGGTATTACTTATAAAAATCGGATAAGAAATGTGGTAACTAGAGGTAAAAGTATATAAGTAAAATTATTTTCTGCTTGTTTTCATCAACATCATCATTTCATCATCATTATCATCATTTCATCATCAAGCAGAAAATAATTTTACTTATATACTTTTACCTCTAGTTGCCACATTTTTTATCCGATTTCCATAAGTAATACCTTTCTAAAAAGGCTGTAATGTTATATTGTTTACAACTTCATTAGTTGTTTCAAAAAGCCAACGCAAGATGGCGATAATCTAGCATTTATTTAAAAATTGCAAAAAATTGAAATTTGGGCGCCTCGAAAATAATTTTTTTGATATGTCGTAATGGAATTTTTTTTCCTCATGCCAAAAGCTATCGAAAAATCGATGGCACAATATCGATTGCTAAATCGCCCCACCCTAATATACACCCAGAAAACAAATTCGGTGCTGACAACCCCATTTGTTGCCAATCGAATGGTTCAGTTGCATCAAATGAATTTTTCGGTTGTGGCTACCGAATTATTCTTGATACAACTGAAATTCTGTTGCCATTGTCAAATTAGTCCTGTCTCAATTGGTTTTCTCATTTAGATAAAATAGTGGACAGAAAATGAGTAAAATGAAATGCAAAAATTTAAGAAAATCACAAAAGAAAAACCAAGTCTAAAGAGAGACAGATATATACAATATAAAAAAATTCAACACAAAATTTATGGAAATTTTATATTCCTATCTCTCTCTTGACATTACTACCATGTAAACAAAATCATACGGATCAAGAATACTTTTTTGTATCTGTCATTGGTAATTTTGGTATTTACAAACATCAGCTTAGACTAATTACACATTTTTCACATAAAGTATAACAACAAGGATTAGCGACTCTCTTACCTGTGGATAAAAATAAGACAATTTACAGTGGACGTCATTAGACTAAAGTTAATCCGTTTTTCTGTTATGCAATTGGCTACCTAAGTACTGAAAGATCAATTCCTTATTTGCCATAAGCTACATACATACATTTTATGACTGCTAAATTTGATGTTGATCATAAAATAGGGTTGTTTTTCTAGAAAACTAATCCTGAGCAATAAAAACAGCACAAACTTTTCTACAAGGAGCAGTCCACATAAAATGTTTATGATGAAAACTTAATCCCGAATAATCAATCCTACCTGTACTATCTATCTATGCATTATTGCAGTGTGTTTAAATAAGAGATACATTTCAATTTAAACACACAGTTACAATTCAAACATTAAAGATTCAACTTCGATCAACGACACATAAGTGAAAATAAAATTAAACACAGATATGGCTTCAAATAATTGTTTAAAAATTTCCTATAGAGGTCTTACTCATAATATTATATGTGATACAAAACTTGGCTATGAAGATATATTAAATACGATAATGGAGAAATTAAACATTCCGAATAATTATAAAATAGCTATTGAATTTTATGACGAACATGGCCATAAATATAACAAGGACACATTTGAATATTTCCTTCTGTTATTTCCGAATCCAAAGAAAGTTTTCTGCATACGCTTTGATGTAAGCAAGTTTTTAAATCTTGCCACCACCGATAGATTTTTCGTTGAAGATAATTGTATTTTCTATGGTGTATCAAAATTAAATAAAGTTAAAATTGAAGAAGTAATAAATACAAATTTTGAAGCTGTTCCAGTACATAGACAAAATTCTTTTTTGGGTCAATTTCCAGCACAAAATACACACAACCAACCTCAGTATATGACACGGGAAATTTCCAAAGGTATGAGACTACTGAAACAAGGTCCACCAAAAATAAAAATATTGCCATGCAGAGTGTTCAAAAATGTTCTATGAGAATTTAAGTGAATTACGAAACAATAAGATTTAAGAAAATTTATAAGTTGACGAAGTATCCTGTGGATAATTTATATACCATAAGAGTTAAGTTTAGTGAATAAGTAAATTTATATAATAAACTAATTTTATACTCCTTTACAGATATTTTAAATATCATTTATTATAAGAAAAAAACAAATCTTAAAGAAAATCTTTTGAATTTATCGTTGGTCAAAAAGAAATAGGCACTCAAAAAAGTTTGTCGGTAGAAACAAGTTCTGTGCAAGTCGATCAACATTGTTAAATGTTCTCTCATAGGCTCTGTCTGACATTTCAAGAAGACAAATTGCAGTTAATGGTTTAATATTTTGATTAGACTATAAAATAGCGAAAAAGACCTCATCTTGCAATACATTCAAAAGCTGACTTGATCCAGTGTTTTAAAAGATTTTGTTGTGATTTTTTTGCAACTGGTAATGCTGCTACACTAATAGAAAAAAGTCTTTAAAAAATTTAGTTAAAACTACCAAAAATTAGTTAAAAATTAAATTGCAGAAAAAACTGCGTACTAATTGCGTTATTTTTGCTATATATTAGTAAGATAGGAACAGCAAAAATAAAACTGTTAAATATACAGAATTTTAGTTATATTCTAGTTAAATTTATGTTAATAGAAAATAACAAATTAACCTGCTAAAATCAGCAAAAATTTTGTTATTAAATTGAAAACTTTATTAGATCCAAGAAAATGCATACACCATATTTTGTAAGAACGTAATCCGAAGAGAGGCGAATCCGAAAAGGCCATTCATTTGTGTGTCTATGATTTTCATTTTCACCCTTCTGCAACTTTTGCAATTGTAATGCAGAATATATTTATCAATTGGAATTCAGAAAATATCAATTGAAATTCAAAATTTTCATTTGAAATTAAGAAAGAATCAATTGAAATTTAGATTTTCCATTTTAAATTTAGAAAATTTTATTTGAAATTAAGAATATCGTCGGCTTGCCTCTAAGTAGCGCTATGTATTTTTAATGGGTTTTCAGGAGAGTGAAAAAACTGGTTTATATTATACTTTTAAGATATTTTATTGACATCATATACCTTAATGATTCACGACCTCATTTACTAAAATCATCACTGAGGCATATGAGATAAATAAAATATCTTAAAAGGATAATATAAATCAGCTTTTTCGCTCTCCTGAAAACCTGTTAAAAAACACATACACTCACAATAACTTTATCCTAAAAGTTCAATAGTTATTTAAAAAGTAAATCAGTGAAGTTGTATCAATTGAATAAGTACCCAATCACAAAAATACAAACGGGAAAGCGGTGGCAAAGCACTTTAACAAGTGGTACAAGTACTGGCAAAAAGTGTTTTCCCATTCCCAAAATGATAACATCATTAGACAAAAGGACCAGCTGTTCAAAAAGCGCCGGAAAAGCACTGGAGGAACAACGTTGAAAACCAATGTTGGCAAATCCAATAAATAGGTGGTCTGGAAATATATTTTCAAAAATAAAATTTAAAAAAAGTTCATATGTACTTTTTTCGGTCGTGCCGTAATTTGTACCCCAACCATTAAATTGGAAGATAACAGCTCTATGAGACATATAATATGTGCGTTCCCGTACGTTACCGCGGGTACCCGCGGGATCCCAAAACAGCCCAAACAACAACAATTTACACGCAATTTTGAGTACGGGAACGCCTTTGGGCTAGTTTGGGTAACCTCGGTAAAGTACGGGAACAGACATAATACTTAGTGGCTAAAAATATAAATGAATGATAACAGCTGGATAACTGAAGAAGATTTTCCACAAACAAAAAAATGTATTTTACAAAAAAAAAAATTTTTAAATTAAAAAAAAAATCCAAAAAAAATTTGGATTTGAACTCACAACCTTCTGACTACAAACCATTTTTAACGAAGCGTCATAGTTTTTATAAAATCGTTGCTCTACCAGTGAATTAATTTTTGTGCCGCTGGCAAACCATCGAAATTTTTGTAAAATAATTGCTGGCAAAACGCTTTTTGTAAACGTTGGCAAAGCGTCCCAAATGAGTGTTCTGCCAGTCGTTTATTTTTAACACCGCGGTTACCCCGAGGTATGATGTCAGTGCTTGATTTTTTGTACCACTGGCAATTTCTGACTGGGTGGTTACTGCTTTAATTCCGCGTTCCATTCTATTTCGTTCTATTTATGTAGTGTTTGAATTTCAAATTGAAAAAAAAAAATGAAAACACCACTCGTTATGCGTTTTAATCCATTCCGTTCCACTTGTTTAAGGTTTCAATTCCACTCCAACCCATTTTGTTTCTCAATTTCAGTATTCCAATCTCACGCATTCCCCGCTATATACTATTTCATTCCCCGTTCCATTATATTACGTTCAACTCAGTGTTTTAATTCCACTCCTTCCCCGCTCGCTTACATTCTGTTCTACTTGTCTATTGTTTCAATTCCACTAGTTCCCCGATCAATTCCATTTATTTTCCCATTGTTAGTGTTCCAATTTCAATCGATCAACCTTTTTCCAATTTTTTTATATTTTAAGGGCTGATTATGGGACCCTAAACGTAACTGTGATGTAACTGTACCGTGCCATAGCTAAAATGTACAATTATGGAACACCGTAAACGACAGTATCAATTAGCATCTAATTCATGTGGTTTTATATTTTATTCTAAATTTTTCCACTTATTTGTTAATTTGTCTTTCTTATTTGTTGTTTGAATCTATTTTCTTTATTTATTTTATATTTTTACCGACTAAAATCATTCAGCGTTTCAATGACGACTAGAAAATTCTAATTTCAACAAAATGATCTGGCAAGTACGTTTACATTTACGCGTTAGTAACCATTTGTATACACTTCTTCTTGTCGTTTCGAAACAGCTGATTCGTTACAGTTACGTTAATGGTTGGGTAACTCACCCTTAAGTTCGAATTATTTAGATTATCTTTTTAAATCATGTTACAAAAATTTCTAACTAATTTTCAAAAGAAAAAAAAAGAAACAATTTCTAGATTTAACTTTTTAGCGACTAAATTACCTAAAGTATAATTTCTCTATAAATTTTTTGAGTTTTATTTTTCAGTCTACTAATATTAAGCAAAAAATTTTATTGATTTCAGCAAGAATTTCTTAAATTTTCATATCACTAATTTTTTGGCTAAAAATCGGCTTGGTAATTTTTAACAAAACGATTCTGCTGACATTAGCAATTTTTTGCCAGCACCCTTCTGACTAAAATATTACTGATTTTATTGACTTCTTTTCTTTTATAAAACGGTAGCATTAATAACACTATTAGACAAATTTTAAGTTCTGGAAGTCCTCCGCACAGTGCTTTGATCCCATATAACGATTGGACAAAAATAGAAGGAGTGGAGACAGAGTTTTGAAATTTGATATACTGACATAGAACCCCTTAGTTAAGAAAACTTTTAATTTTTGGAAATATCAGGCCAAGGACACGCCCACCTCCCATAGGTCCTGAAATTTTAAAATATTATATTAGCTACATAAATGGACGTAAAATTACAAAAAGTATCCATTGAGATGCACATAAAACTGGAAACGTATGCATCAATTCTTATCAAAACCAAATCAAGGATTCTTAGTCCTACCATATATCCTTTATCTTAAAATCTTTATAAAACCTGTAAAAATTATCCGATTGCGATGAAATCAAGCCATATTTGCGCCAAATTTGGGTAAAATAAAATAAAATTAAAAAAAAATTTTTTCTTTCACAAAAAATGGGTTTTAAACGCTTAAAATGATTTTTCTAAAACAAAAAAAAATTATATAGGATTAAACTAGGAAACCATGTGAATCCTCCATTTCAGGCATAGGGTATGTTCAGCGAACTTATGTAAAACACTACGAGGAATATTTTTGTGGAACATTTTAACCTTCTAACTCTTCAATTAAAGGGACTTTTTTGGCCCCTTTTTAAAACGGGCAAAAACGATCTGTAAGTTGAAGTCTTAGAGGGTTAAAATGTTCCGGAAAAAAATTTGTCATGAAATTATACTATAAGTCTTTGAAGACATCAGCACTGAAAATTTAACTTAAGTGCCAGTAATAAGTAAAAACTTAAAATGTGTTAATTTCATACTTATTCAGAATTGGTGCTCAAATGTCCCACAAAACTGGATTTTAGGAAGAAACCATGAGAATTTTCCATTTTAAGTATAGGATGTGTTCAGCGAACTTATGTAAAACACTACGAGGAACATTTTTGTGGAACATTTTAACCCTCTAATAACAATAAAAAATAATTGTTTTGTAAACATATACTAAAATATATATTTTAGTTTAACTACAAATATATTGAAGTAATTAAAAAACAAATCTTCGAACAAGTTTTTAAAAAATGTATTTTTAAGAATTACTTTCATGAAACAATAAAAACCCCATTTTTCGGTTAAGTCATTTTTGCATAAAATTCTCTGAGTTTAGCGCCCTCTCTTGGCGGCAAAAGCAACTACAACAAATATTTTTTTTCACATTTGTTTGAGTCACTTTCTTGTCTTTAAAAATCCTTCTTTAATCACAATATGAGACAAAAATTTTATTTTATTTTTGTCCCTGGGACGAAGCATAGTGCTCCGCTTGCTGCATACTTTTCTGAAATTGTATGCTTAGTTTTCAAGATATTTCCACTTTTAGATTTTTAATGAGCACCATTTTTTTTAGCAGTTTCGCCTCAATGTTGAGGAACTAAACTTTAAATTGTCAAAAGTGTTTATGGTTTTATAATCTATGGAAGCGATAATAATAATTGTTTTAATGTTCAGGGATGTTTTCAGAATTTTGTCGGGGGTTGGGAAATTTACTTTTTCATATTATAAATTTTTTATTTTTAAAAATTTTTGTTCCTTAAACCTCATTTATCCTGAACCCAAAACTAGAAGTTTTCATTTTTTAAGTTTTCCATTTGAAATTTGTATGGGATTTTACAATCGAAAACAGAATAAATTTGAAAACTACTAGTTTTGGGTTCAGTATGAATGAGGTATTAAAAAAAAATTAAAAACACAAAAAATTTATATTATCTTATATGAAATTGTTCTCGATTTATGTCTGTAATTTAAAGCAACAGTTGCCTATCTATGCTTAGATACCTACAGGAGTTTGTTCATGTATAACGGTTAAGAGAAAAATTCGAATATATACACTGTACAATAACTACAAAAAACAACAAGCTTCAACAACTGATTCCGGCAGAGGGGAACAAAAAAATATGCGGGTATTGGCGTTTTAAAAGTTTATGTTTTTTGTGCGGTTCAACTTTTGACTTACTATTTCTGGCATTGAAGTTAAATTTTCAACTTTGAGACTTATAGTAGAATTTCATAACAAATATTTTTGCGGAACACTGTAACCCTCTAACACTTTTATTTATGGATCTTTTTTGACCCTTTTTAAAAAGCAGCCACAAAAGTCCCTTTAATTTCAAAGTTCGAGGGTTAAAATATTCCACAAAAATATTCTCGTAGTGTTTTATATAAGTTTCCTTAACACATCCGGTAACTAAAATGGAAGATTCACCTGGTTTCCTATGCCGAGTCACAATAAACACTACCAGAAGAGGAGAAACTTTAACCCCACAAGAAACTTTTAAAATGCCGATACACGTATATTTTTTTTGGTCTCTTCTACAAAAATCTTAATAATAATAATAAAAATAATATATATATTTTTTTGGTCCCCTCTGCCAGCATCAGTTGTCAAAATCTTGTTCTTTTTTTCATGTAGTACAGTATTATCTAATATTTCGTAAGTTGTTAAGATTTCCAGTAGAGTACAGATATAGATTGCATTTATTTTACAATGAAAAAATGTGCTTTCTATTTTATTGTCTAACTTAACCAAATTATGCGGCAAACGTAATTTTGTTTTATTGTTGATCTAAATTATTATTCAAGTTAAATACCAAATAAATTAAACACAGAAAAAAAGATATTTATTTAATCACTAAAGTTATAAAAGTTGCAGATTAAATTTATTTGTTGCAGAATATACAAGCTAAAAAATAACTTTTATAAAAACTATTTCATTTTAAACAACAACAGCAAAATTTACGAAATTTCTTTATGTTGACCAGTGTAATTTGTGGCGTATTTAGTTTTTATTTTTAAATGCTGTATATATTTTTACTGGAGCACTTAATAAACTATAAAGTACTGCGATGTAGCGTAAATAAGTCGATTTTTATATTTCTTTTTTGCTCTGTTTGAATGGTATCTAACAACAAAATGTGGTCTATACTCATTTTTTTTAAATGTAACTTTTTATGTGTAGACAATGTACGTGATTTTAGCTTGTTAGTGTAAAAAAATGTATAAAAAAAAAACAGCAACAACAATAACGATAATCCTTGACTTTAACACAAAAACATAATTTATGTTTTTGATTTCCCTTGGAAACATTTTAAGGTTAATTTTTTTTTATCTCTCTGTTCTATAAATGAGTATAAGTGTATGTAAGTGTATATGAGTGTGTTTGTGTATGTGCAAGAATATATGTGTGTTTGTATTTATGCATTGTTTACGTGTCCTTTTGCAAGTAAAACATAAACGGCTACAACAACTACAACAATAACGACAACGAACAGTAGAAAATTAACAAAGAACATAATGAGTCAGTCATCTAATTTTTCTCGTTTATCCAAACGTGTGATAATTTGCAATACAACAGCAACAACATTACATACACACACACACACATATGCACAATTTGTCCTGTCTATATTATCTAGTACTTTGAGTGCGCATATATGTGTTGTATCTACGCAGTCAGAAAAATACGGGAACGGGAAAGCGATGGCAAAGCAATTTAACAGGTGGTACAAGTACTGGCAAAAAGTGCTTTTCCATTCCCAAAATGACAACATCATTAGACAAAAGCACCGTCTGGAAGAACAAAATTTTTGATCGTTGGCAAAAGCAATAAATAGGTGGTCTGGAAATATATTTTTCAAAATAAAATTTAAAAAAAGTTCATATCTATTTTTTTGGTCCTGCCGTGATTTGAACCCAGGTCGTCAGATTGGCAGACGATTACTCTACCCACTGAGCTAACGAGACATATGTATAATACTTGGTGACTAAACAAATAAATGAGTGACAACTACTGGCTGTGCTAAAATGGTAGTACTGGCAAACAATTTTTTGTAACTAGTATACCAGTGTTGGGAGAGCAAAAAAAAGGTTGGTCTGAAAGGAGCTTTCCATAAAGTAGACGATTATGAAAATATTAACCCACTCAAAGGCGAAAGGCACTGATGATGGCTTTGTAGCGAAAGCCGAAAATGCGCATTCTGCCTTGCTGGTCTTATCGAATTTTTTCAATAATTTTTATTCTTTGTAATTTACTTGTAAAAATTGTATCATCTTTCTTTGATTTGAAAATAATTTAAACAGAAAGTGATATTAATTTACGATCTTGAGTCAAACTAAAATAACATTCATTTACTTAAAAATAACAGATCAACTAAAAACATTTCCCCCATTCAAAAAAATTTATTTTAAAAAACAAAAAAAAAATTTTAAATTAAAAAAAAAAAAAAATTCCCTTGCAACCGGATTTGAACTTGGAACCTTCTGACTACAAACCCTGTTTAACGAAGCGTCAGCATTTTTATAAAATCATTGCTCTACCAGTGAATTTATTTCTGCAATTACTAGCAATTTCTAACTTGGTAGCACTGGATAACCACTTGTTGCAAAACTTGGCTTATCACTCTAATCCCATTATTTGCCAGTGGTTTTCTTTACAAACCACCGAAATTTTTGTAAAACAAATACTGGGAAAACGCTTTTTGCAAACGCTGGCAAAGCGTCGCAAATGAGTGTTTTCCCACTCATTTATTTTAACACCGTGGTTATCCAATGGTATGCCAGTGCTTGATTTTTTGTACCACTGCCGATTTTTGACTGGGTATATGTGTTTGTAGTATAATTTTGTCATTTTCAAGAGCAGTAGTCAGTCAGTCAACCAATTTTATTACAATGTCTTGCACTAAGTGCTATTCTTTTGGTTAGAATATCACATTGGGCTAAGAAATTAATAAATGGCATGGCCCTACACCAATCTGGTTAAAAGCCAACTAGTGTTTGCATTCAAAATTCGAATGGGTTAAAATTGACTTGTGTCAAAATTTCCTATTGAACGATAAAAGTAGAGAAATTCGGAAATATAGCCCATATGGGCGATAGGTGCAAATATGGACCGATCCTATCTAGAATCAATAGGCTTTGCCCCTGGGACCATATGAGTCAGCCAATCAAATTTTATTGAAATATCTTCGTATTCGCGATCTACAGCGTATAAACAAGCCAATTTTGGGGGGAACTTTTTATGGGCACTAGGTTTAACCATGAACCGATTTTAACCAAAATAAATAGGCTTCGTCCTTGTGCAGACCTAGGTCGGTGTACCAAATTTCATCAAAATATTTTAATATTTAAGACCTGTAGAGTGCGCACAATAATGCATGGACAGACAGACGTACGGACGGACTGACATCGACAAATAATAAGTCGATTGGTATACCTAAAGGTGGGTCTAGGTCCAATATTTTTTGGTGTTACAAATATCAGCACAAACTTATTATACCCTGACTACGTAGCACTCACTATGCTTCGTCCCATGGACAAAAATCAAAAAAAAACATTTGTCTCAAATTGTGATTAAAGAAGGATTTTATTAAACATAAGAAAGTAACTCAAACAAATGTGAAAAAAAAATATTTGGTGTGATTGCTTTTGCCGCCAAAAGAGGGCGCTAAACTCAGAGAATTTTACGCAAAAATGACTTAGCAGAAAAATGGGTTTTAATTGTTTCAGGAAAATAAGTCTCAAAAATACATTTTTTTAATTACTTCAATATATTTCCAGTTAAATTAAAATATGGATTTTAGTATATGTTTACAAAACAATTATTTTTTATTGCTCCGAAAAACACATTTTTTTTTGTTGAAAATCCAAAAATTACTTCAGTTTGATGGAGTATAAAAAAAAATTATATAAAATTAGATATTTTTTTTTTTGTAAGTTTATAGTGTTATATAATAGATCATTAAAAAATTTGTTACTATTTTTTACCACAAATTAAAAAAAATGGATTATTTTAAATGCCTAAGTTCATGATTTTTACACAAACTTCATGCATTTAAGAGTGTTTAGTATTCAAACCATGTGAACCTTCCATTTTAGGTATAGGTTGTGTTGAGCGGACTTTTGTAAAACACTATGAGAATCTTTTTTGTGGAACATTCTAACCCTCTAACTCTTCAATGAAAGGGATTTTTTTGGGCCTTTTTTAAAAAGCGACAAAAAGACCTTTAAGTTGAAGAGTTAGAGGGTTAAATTGTTCCTCAAAAATGTTCCTCGTAGTGTTGTAGATAAGTTCGCTGAACACATCCTATACCTAAAATTGAAGATTCCCATGGTTTCTCCCTAAAATCCAGGTTTGTGGGACATTTGAGCGCCAATTCTGAATAAGTACGAAATTACTGACATTTAAGTTAAATTTTCAATGATAATGTCTTCAGAGACTTATAGTAGAATTTCATGATAAATATTTTTGCGAACATTTTAACCCTCTAACTCTTCAACTTACGGGTCGTTTTTGTCTCTTTTTAAAAAGGGGCCAAAAACGCCCTTTAATTGAAGAGTTAGAAGGTTAAAATGTTCCACAAAAATATTCCTCGTAGTGTTTTACATAAGTTCGCTGAACACACCCCATGCCTAAAATGGGGGATTCACATGGTTTCCCATATTAATCCTATTTAATATTTTTTTTTTTCTAGAAAAATCATTTTAAGCGTTTAAAATCCATTTTTTGTGAAAGGCATTTTTTTTTTTATTAATGAATCGATTTTATCCAAATTTGACAAATGGCCACGTGCTAAATTTCATCGCAATCGGATAATTTTTGCAGGTTTTATAAAGATTTTAAAATAAAGGACATATGGCAGGACTAAGAGTCCTTGCTTCGATTTTGATAAAAATTGACACAAACGTTTCCAGTTTTATGTGCATCTCAATGGATAATTTTTGTAATTTTGCGTCCATTTATGTAGCTAATATATTATTTTTAAATTTCAGGACCTATGGGAGGTGGGCGTGTTCTTGGCCCGAAATTTCCAAAAATTTAAATTTTTCTTAACCAAGGGGTTCTATGTCAGTATACCAAATTTCAAAACTCTGTCTCCACTCCTTCTATTTTTGTCCAATCGTTATATGGGAACGAAGCATTATGCGTAGTGGTGTATACTTGTGTCACAATTATAAATCCAAAAATATATAATGCTTTTAGAATATGGTTATACCAATCACGTTTTTCTTTGCATCCAGCACCAAACGCTTTGGCGTTTTACCCTACCTCTTTCACTGCTTCAAAAGTATCCGTTAGTGTATGTATTTTTACCAGAGTTTGAAAAAGATAATTCTTTTTTTAATAAACTCCCATTAAAAGTGATTAATTTTATGAATCAGTTAATAATTCCTTATAACTTTAAATCAATGATTTGATATTGAATAAAGTGAGGATGTGATTTATCCAAATTTTAATTGATTCAATTTTGATTCGATTGAATTATGTGTTTAATGATTTGATTCGCGAAGTATTAAATCAAGGCAACTCTTTTTTGTTAAGTTTATTTTTTATTTTTTATTCTATGAAAAAGATCAACAAAAATCAAATTGATTCTTTGAATAAGATATTGATTGAACAAAGTAGGCAATAATTCAATCAATAAAATGAGTTTTGCGAATCAATTCGTACAAAATTGAATCTGATTTAAAAATCGAATAAGCGTTTTACCCTTGGGGGTTTTACTGTACTTACCTAATACATTTGGCAAGTGCTAATAATAACACACGCCCGAAAACATGACCCCCAATTTATTGCATACTGATAGTTTTATAGAAAACAATTTATTCCATTTCAGTTTGACTCTAGATCATTCTAAAAAAACTAAAAGAACATTCAAGAACATTCATTTACTTAAATAAGAGATCAACTAAACATTTCCCTCATTCACAATTTATTCCCATTAATTTAATTTTTTTTTAATGATAAATTCTTAGAATTAAATATTTTTTTCTCTAGAAATTATCTGAATTTCTAAAACATTTCTCCATTAGAAATACATTTTAGTTTATTGTTTTCACTTCACTGATTGAAAAAAAAAAAAATATTTTTCATAGTAAACCTAAAAACTATCTGGCCCTTAGTGTAATAGCCGTCTTTGTGTTCCTTTCCTCTTCCTGTCCCTTATTTCAAACAATGCCAACAGTTTAGCTGACTTCTCGATTGTGTTTGTTTGTGTTTTGAAAAATAAAATGTTACATGCGTATTAAATTACAAAATTATATCGAGCTATCCATGGTTTTTTTTATATATATACTACTCGTAGCAGTGGTACGGTTTTTCCATTTTTAATTTTAATAATGTCTCATATTTTCCTATTTTCCTTTTTTTATGTGTGTGTGTGTGTGTGTGTGTGTGGTCTCTTCATTTTGATTTTAGACGATATTTTTTTAATCTTTTCTTTTCAACATGTGTTGTAACCATATGGTTTGTCAATCGTTTTCATGCAAATTTTATGTTAAATTTGTTTCAGTAAATTTTTCATATTTCATCATCATATAATATTATATTGTATATGTATGAACAGTTTATGTCTGCGGGTGATTTTACTTGTTTGCTATAAGTAAAAGTAACAATTTTACAATTTTCATATGTATGTATGTTATGTAAGAAGGGGTGAGATGAAAATGAGGAATTATTTCAATTTTGCTGACACGATTAAAAAGTAATTTCTTTAAAGCCAAAACTTATACACTTAAAGAAATTAAAACAAAACAAAAGGTGACGGGTGACATAAACAGAGATATAATAAATTTTATAAAAATTTCTCGGTGAAATATGAAACGTGGAAAAACTTATATTTCGGAAATTATTTTGATGCCGTTTAGTGTAATAAGAAGATGTGTTTATTTTAGCACACAAAATTAAAGATTTATATCACAATAAAAACCACAATCACTGCAACAATTAACTACCAGACAACAAGCAATTCAATGCAAGTAATTAGGGGAAAATTCGTAAAGACTAATGCAACACGAATCTACACACAGAATACAGGTTTATTGTGACAACCGAGTTTCTTGCTTAACTGAATAGTTTGCTTAACGAATTATTTGGTTGTCGCAATCAAATGGATTTTTGGGTCAATTTATATATGATGTTCCAACCAAAATTCTATTATATACACAGATAATAATAGTTTGTAAATACAATTAAACTTTTAATTTAAATTGAGCCTACAATTGATTTTGTAAATACAAATAACATGTCTGTTACTTGATTGTTGTATTTACAATAAACACATTTATTGAAAATCAAAGCAAATTTTTAGTGTTCTCTACCCCTTTTGCATGGTTTTTTTTTTTGTATTGTTTAGTTTTTAAACGGCAGCTCTCTTGAGTACTTACTGCCTTTTTTTATAAAAAGAATCAGAAGAATTCGTTAAAACATTTGTGTAAAAAACACAAACTTAAAAAGATTTATATTTAAAATTTTTAAGCCGCATTTGTTCTACATAGCAGCCCTAACAAGGTTGTGCAAAAATTTTGGAAGAAAAACATTTTTAAATTAGTGTTTTTCACACAAATTTGTTAGCGAATTCGTCTGATTCATTTTATAAAAACACCCAGTTAATTTTAATTTCTGTTTTTATTTTTTTTAATTTCTGTTTATTTCATAAAATACTGCTTCTCACTTCATACGTATGATTCATTTTTATTTAGTATTTATAACAATCATACGCCTCAGTGTTATGTATTTAACACAAAACATATCAAGCGATGCACTGTGGGCCAGCATCAACGCATTTTGGCCAAAACTAAAATATTGAGTCTATGAGACTAAAAAGTATCACAAATGGAGGTTTCGAAGTTGCTGATCACGAATTTAAGATAAAAAATTTTCAATTAAGATTAAATAAAGATTAGTTTTATTTTAAATGTACAGTATATTGGTGCTACCTATGTTAAAGTTTAGTTAATAGAAAATACAAACAACTTGTCTGCTAAAATCAGCAAAAAATTTTTATAAATAATTAGTAAACTAAAAATCACCAAAAAAATTTTAATTTTATTTTTTTTTTCGATTTTTTAATGAAAATAAAAATCTAGCTTTCTGAAATCAGCAGTTTACAATTTTTTAACAAATATTTCTGTTGATTTTACCAGCATAGACTGCTATTTGCATTCAACTTAATTTAAATTAAAAATAACAAAAATTTTGTAGATATAACAGTTGATTTTTGCAGTCTACAGTATAATTTGTCATTATCAATTCACTGAAAGTAAACTCAAATATAACTAAAATTCTGTACATTTAACAGATTTATATTTGCTGTTCTTATTTTACTAGTATTTAGCAAAAAAAATTTTTTTTTGATAATTTTAGCAATTTTTGCTTTAAAATCATATTTAGCTAATTTTTAGTAGCTTTTTTTTGATATTTTTATAGGTTTATTTATATAAGTGTAGGAAAGTAAACTCAGAGATCCTAAGAACTTTCTCTAAATATAAAGCCCCTGAGTGTGATGATTTTTTTGCCCCTAAAAGATCTCAGATTCTGAGGACTTTTTCCTAAAGAAATATTGTAATATTCTGAGGACTTTTCGCTGCAGAAAAACCTTTAGATTCCAAACACGAGGAAACTGCCAGATACTGAGAACTTTCATTCCACAGATTTGGGAGACTTTTTCGTATGGGAAAGCTGCTAGTTTTAAGTACGTTTTTTCGTAAAGAAAAGTACTCTGATTCTGATAACTTTAAAAAAAGCCTCAGATTCTGATGACTTTTTCCCATAAGAAAAACATTATAGTCCTGGAACTTTTCCCATAGAAAATTGCTCTCACTCTATAAAAAAATTTTGAGGATTCGAGAACTTTTTCTTATAGAAAATCCCGAGAGCCATATCTAAAGATTTTTTCCTACAGAAGAAATTTGCTGATTCTGAGACATTTCTGTGGGAGAAAGTCTTCAAAATGTGAGGTTTTTCTAGAGAAAAATCTTATGAATCTTATATTTTTCTGTAAAGAAAAGAACACAGAATCTACACTCAAAAAAATAAGTTAGTAGAAAAATTGGTAAAACGTCTTGTATATCAAGTGTACTAGTTTTCAGCAATCTTTTTGCTGAAATTTCGTTTTCAGCAAAAATTTTAGTTATATTTTTTTAGCGCGTAACTAATTTTGAACTAATGTTTTACTAATTTATTTTGCTACAAAAATTGTGCTGATAACCGCATTCATAGCGTGGACGACAACCAGATAGACAATGATAGATGTCGCAGCTTGTCTGGAAACGGAAATGACAAAAAAAAGAAAAACAACTCTACACATATTCTACATCTAAGTTTTCAGCAAATAAATTAACTAAAGTAAAATTTCGCTACAAATTTTTTGAGTTTTTTTCAGTCTACAAATATTCAGCAAAAAGTTTAGTGATTTTAGCAAGGATTTTTTTCATTTGCAATCGCCTAAGTGTTAGCAAAACTTTTGCTGAAGATTACTATTTTTTGGTAAAAATCAGCTCGCTGATTTTCAGCAAACCTTTTGCTGAAATTACCAACTTTTTTGCAAGCACGCTCCTGACTAAAAATTTGCTGACACAGCAACATTTTTTTTTGCTGACTTTATTAACTTTTTTTTGAGTGTAGGAAAAAGAATACCGAATTAATAAAATATTAGAAAATAGGTTTTTACTACATAGAAATAAACCTGTAAAAATAGCAAAAAAAACAACTATTAAAAATTAGTTAGAAATTACCTTACAAAAAAACTGCTGAAATTAGCAGACTTTTTAGCTAAATGCCAGTAAAATAAAAACAGAACAAATAAAAGTGTTAAATGTACAGAATTTTAAGTTAACTTTTAGTTAACTGAAAATGACTATTTTCACTGTTTCAATACAGGGTGACTTGCAGGGCATCAAAGGTGACCATATCAAGCATAAAATTCTTTTAGAGATTGTGCTTTTCACAAAAATTATTCAATTTCAAAAAAAACTTACAGAAATTATAGAAAAGGTTTTAATCTTTAAAACGTCCACTGTTTCATAAGCCTCCTATAACTTTATAAAGCATTTATGAATTTACACAAAAAATTTTAAATTTGTTTTATGAAAAAAAAAACATTTAATCATCCTTTAAACAATTTATTTAAAGAAATACAATTTTTCTGTGAAGAAAACGAGAACGAAATGAACGAAAAGATCGATTAAGGGTGAACGATGTCATATCGTTCAATTTAGTGAATCGTTCAATTGAACACGTTCGTTCAATTTAGAGTTTGCTAAAAACCGAAAAATTTGAAAACCACGGTTTCGGTTTTTCAAAATTATAAAAACCGCGGTTTCGGTTATTTTTCGGTTTTCTTGTGATATTAATAGAATTGTTTTACAATGAGTGTTATTTTTGTTCGGTTTAAGATCAAATATTACAAATTCTAAATAGAATTTACAATTTTTATTTTACAGCCAATAGATAAAAACTTATGAAAACAACTTTCCTAGAACCAATGGTTGACAATTAATGCATTTTCAAGTGACACCGCTCACTATCATCAGATTGTCTTTAGAGTTGTTTTAAAATAATTTAATATGTATGTATAAAAATTCAATATCTTAATACATTCAAAATATTTATTCAAATTTGATTGAATTTCTCACTCGAATAAAGGCAATAACACCATTGCCGGGGAATAAAACGCGGAAACCGTTATAAATTAAAATTTTTATTCTTCTTTCGGCAGATTAAACTGTTTAAATACAGTTTAAATTTGGAATTTAGCAATTTGTTTAAAACAATATAAAGTTAAATTTGTATACAATAAATTTCGCGGACTACGACATAAAACTTCTTGAAAAATAAGCGGTGAAAATCTGAACTGAATACTTGAAACTCAATATCTCTTAAACTACATGACTTTTGGCGCAATTTTTTTCTAAAATTATAATCCTCAGCTTATATTATCTGTAGTAGTAAAAACAAAAAATCTTTAAAGTAATATTTAATGGAGAAATTATTCATTAAAATTAAATTCAGAATTTTGTAAAATAGGAGCTTAACCGTTTTTGAAATTCTAGGCTTAAAAATATGTAATTTAATTTATTATTTTAATTGCTTTAAGTATTTGCTAAAAACCGAATTATTTTTGACGGTTTTCGGTTTCGGTTTTGAGGCCTCAAAAACCGCGGTTTCGGTTTCGATTAAAACCGAACAGCAAACTCTAGTTCAATTACAACACAATTCTAGTAAAAATAGCCATATTTTCCTTTTGGTGTATTTAGTGTTAATTGTGATGATTTTATTTATATCAATGCATAATTAACAAAATTCATAGTAATGAAAATTAATTGAATTGTTTTTTTTTTAATATGATTACAGTTAAAATTAACAGTATTAAATTCGCAAAACGCACACTGAATTTTTCGTGCACATTTGGCATTTATAATATACACAAAAGTGAATTAATTATTTCATTACTATGCATGACACATACTAGAAGATAAAAAGTTATTGGTGGTATTCATAGTTCGTACTTATTTAAAGTAGTAACAAGTAAGGTCTGCTTAGTTGTTCAATTCAATTTGATAGAGCCTTTGTAGCAGTCCAATCTCAAGCTTAAGGGATAAAAAGTTGGATAAAATATGATTCTTTTTTTTGTATTCTTTTTACTTATATTTGATTTATTTAAATTTTGAGCTATATTGTGTTAAATCTTTCAATGGCTTACAAGGAAGGTATATGTGCGTGATTCACTCAGATTTTGATCAAATTTTGATATGTTATGGAGAATATAGAAAAATAAAGCCTGTGCAACTTTTTGGCGACCCAATTTTATATATGAGAATTAAAAGGTGGGGTCATTAAAAAAAAATCAGCTAATTTCAGCAGTTTTTTCTGCAAGGTAATTTTTAAATAATTTTTAGTATTTTTATTTTTGGTATTTCCACAGGTGAAGTAAATTTACACAAATTGGGTATCGAATGAAAGTTATTTTAAAGAGCTATTAAATGGTGTATAAAAAATAAAAAAAGATTTTCAAAGAAAAACGTTTCGATCGAATTTGGATCAAATTTTTAGCACCTAAATATAATTTTGGGCCAATATGTTCAAAATCAAAAGTTAGTTGATTTGGCCACCTCTATCACATTTTAAAATTTGAAGCAAATATACAGAACCCCAGAAACAGACTATCCTAGTGAGATCGATTTATTTCCTAAAGATTTCTTAAATCAATAATTTCCTAATTAAGAAATATTTAAGAAATAAACCAGTCTTAGTTTTAAATATAAAACTGGCTTTAAAGACTGTCTTACACAAAATAGTTTTCTTTTCATATAAGAAGTCATCATAATGTTTTTTTTCCTATAGGAAAAAGTACTCAGAATCTGAGGCTTTTTTATTACAAAACGAGTAAAAAGGTTAAAGTCGGGCATGCCGACTATACAATACCCTACACCAGTCTGGGTAAAAGCCAACTAATGTTTGGATCCGAAATTCGAATGGGTTAAAATGGGGCTCGTGTCAAAATTTTCTATAATGCGAGTCAGCGCACCAAATTTCATTAAAATATCTTAATATTTGCGACCTGCAGCGTATAAACAGTATAATTTTGGTAGGACCCTTATATGGGCACTAGGTCTAAACATGGACCGATGTTCACCAAAATCAATAGGCTTCGTCCTTGGGCTAATATAGGTCTGTGTACCAATTTTCATCAAAATATCTTAATATTTACGACCTGCAGCATATAAACAATATAATTTTGGGGGACCCTTGTATGGGCACTAGGTCTAAACATGAACCGATGTTCACCAAAATCAATAGGCTTCATCCTTGGGCTCACATAGGTCGGTGTATAAAATTTCATCAAAATATCTTAATATTTATGACCTGCAGCGTATAAACAGTATAATTTTGGTAGGACCCTTATATGGGCACTAGGTCTAAACATGGACCGATGTTCACCAAAATCAATAGGCTGCGTTACTGGGCCAATATAGGTCTATGTACCAAATTTCATCAAAATATCTTAATATTTACGACCGGCAGCGTATAAACAGTATAATTTTGGTAGGACCCTTATATGGGCTCTAGGTCTAAACATGGACCGATGTTCACCAAAATCTATAGGCTGCGTTACTGGGCTAACATAGGTCTGTGTGCCAAATTTCGTCAACATATCTTAATATTTAATATAATTTTGGTAGGACCCTTATATGGGCACTAGGTCTAAACATGGACCGATGTTCACCAAAATCAAACTTGTTCGTCCTTGTTCATCAATTATCTTAATATATCAAAATATCTTAATATTTGCGACCTGTAGAGTGCGCACAAGATTGCATGGACAGACAGACAGACGGACGGACAGACGGACATCGTTAAATCGAAATAAAAAAAATTCTGAACCGATCGGTATACTATAAGGTGGGTCTACGACCAATATTTTTTGCTGTTACAAACATCAGCACAAACTTATAATACCCTGACCACATAGTGGTGTAGGGTATAAATATGTTTAGGAACTTAGGTTCTTTTTATAGGGAATTCTCCTCAGAATCTGGGTTTTGTGTTAGGCTTATATACAGGGTGGCCCAAAATTACCGAAGGGGTAATTTTATAACTTTTTTATTATAATTCTTTTTTTGCAGTATTTTTTAAAGAAAACTTGGGGAATTTAAAATGGAACAGTACACAATTGAAGAAAATCATGATTTTATTCATTATTTAATTATGAGCGACGAAGCCCATTTACAATTAAATGGGTTTGTTAATAGGCGAAACACCAGGATATGGGCTACGGAAAATCCAAGAGTAGTTCAACAACGATAATTACACCCACTTAAGTGTACTATTTGGTGCGGTGTTTCGTCGGAAAGGAGAATTGGGCCATAATTGGAATGAAAATACGATCTTTTAGGGGATTTTCCAGGTCCCCTTCATTAGTTTTCTTTAGAAAGTGGTGGTATTACTGCAATGCGAATTAAAGCATCAAAATTTCATATTAAACGTAGTCTGCTACATCGCCAAAAATTAATCAATTAAAATGGTCGAAAAAAAACAATTTTTATTTTTAAATAACCTCAGATTATGAACACTCTTTTAGTAAAGACTTCACTACCTTTTTCTATAGGATTGTGGGAACCCTTTGCTATAGAAAACCCTCGTTTTTCTATATGGAATACCTTAGATCTTGTATCCTCTTTCATATGCAAAAAGTACCAGATTAAGAAAATGTTTCCCATAAAATAAACTCCAGATTATTAAGATATTTTTCTAAATTCCTTGGAAACCGGGGAACTTTCTATGGGAAGAAGCCATGGGAATCGCTGGGTCTTTCCAGAAGAAATATTTAGCGAAAACTGGGGTTTTAAAAGGAAGTCCTCTGAAAGTCAAAATTTTTCCACAGGAAAAGTGCTCAGGATTGGATGCTTCTTCTGCAGAAAAAAGCCAGAATCTCAGGGTTTTTTTATAAAAAAGAGTCCTCGGATTTAAAGGGATTTTCTGTAAGAATAGTTCCAGGATTCTGAGAATTTTCTATTAGAAAATTACCTCAAAATCAAATGGTTTTTATAGTATAATTCACCAGAAACTATGGATTTATCTTTTGAAAAAATTATTGGCATCTGAGGGTTTTTATTTCGGAAATAGTCCTTTAAATCTGACAATTTTTCTAAACGAAAAATTCAACAAAAGTTTTTAAATCTGACAGTTTTCAGTAGGGATATGTTCAAAATCTGAGGATTTTTCTTTAAAAGAAGTCCTTAGAATTTTATATCTCTTATAGAAAGAAGTCATCAGAATCTGAGTGGTTTTTGCAAGTAAAAGTCTTTACAATCTGAGGGGTTTTCCAGAGTCAAATTAGTTTTTTTTTTAGGAAAAGCTTTTCAAAACCTGTGGGTACTTCTGATGATTTTTTTTAAAGCCGAAAGAGAATTTGTCAATTTTTGGCGACTTTTTCCTTTTGAAAAAACCCTAGATTTTGAGTTTTTTCTATAGAAGAAGCCTTATGTTCTAAGCCTACACTCACAATATATTTTTCATAACCGATTGAGGTTTATTTAAAAAGTAAAAGTTTGTTTTCAATTGAAGAATCAATTAAAATACATTGAAACATATTGCGCAAGTTTACCAGAGAAACCCGCTACCGCTACAAATGATATGTAGCGCTTTATGATTACCTTAATCTGGTGAACGATGCTACTTTTGTTTTTGTTTTAAAATAAAAATATTTGTGGATGTTTCATTGATTTTTTCGAAATTT
Organism: Leucophora obtusa; assembly: GCA_949987735.1. Classification (NCBI taxonomy): domain Eukaryota; kingdom Metazoa; phylum Arthropoda; class Insecta; order Diptera; family Anthomyiidae; genus Leucophora; species Leucophora obtusa. Next base: position 212,863,903 of record OX465297.1, read on the forward strand.
TTTATTCCTTTATGATCATATTTGTATATGTTTATTATTAAAAAAAAAAATATACAAAAAAACAAATGACAGCTGATGTATCATTAACTGCTCACAAGTAGCGTAAAATGTTCACGCTAACAAAACAAGATAGCGCTACCACAACATGTTGACTTAGCGGTAGCTAATCAAATCGTTCACCATATTGTTGAGTAGCGGATTAGCAACAGTTGAGCGTCTGGTAAACGCACTCATTGTTTAACTTTTTTTTTATCAATCAATTACAAACAAACTAGAAAAAAATATGTATCTTCTGTAGGAGCTGTTATTTTCAGTCAAATATTCTATTTTTAGATTTCTATTTTTAGAAAAAATAATTTAAATAATTTCATTGTTTTCTGTTTTAAAACAAAAAATTCAAATATTTTCGATTTTCTTTTTTGTTCAAAAAGTCTGTTTATATACCAAATTATTTCAATTCAAATTACAAGAAATTCTTTACTCATACCCACAAACGCAGCCAATAAAAATATGAAGGTGTGTATTGTGTGTATAGTGTTTTGAAAATTAAACAAAAAAAAAATTTTCAAATATGAAAAAACAAACCACAACATCGTTTTATTTTTACGTTTTGTCAGTTAAAAATTAATGATTGTTTTAATAGACTTTTCAATTATTTTTATTTCTTTTATGGATTCTTTAAACAATGTTTGAAAATAGATAGCAAAATGGTTTGACTATAATGAAAAATCAGTAGTCCTTTTTTCAATTAATTTAATATGCATTTTATTTTATTGTGAGTGTATAATTTTCAGAATCACAGGTCTTTTTGACAGGCAAAATTCAATTGGAAAATCTACAGATATTAAGCGCGTCCTGCAGTATTTCCCAACCGTTTAACCGGCCAGTCAAAGCTCTGTTTCCCCCATATTTTGTTTTTTTTTTCTTAGAATTCAGTTAATAGGTTTGTTTTATACAGTTAAAAGGTTTTTTGTTTTATTATTTGAAGCCTGAAATCCTGGCTGATGATTTATATATACACACAAAATAAAGGCCGTAAAAATAGCTCAAAATTGTGCCGGCGCAAATACATGAACTATTTCCTGTTATTTTAGCAGAAATTTAATACCTATTTGTACGGAGTTTTTTTTAGAGAAAATAACAGAAAATTAGTTCAATTTAATCAGAACGCGTTTAACAGACTTTTGAACTAACTTTTTTTTATGAGTGTAGAACAGATTCATAGGTAACCAGTTCAGAAACAAAATTGCTGGGTAGGGCATGCACGTTCAATATTATTGATTAATTTTTCAAAAATCAACCAATCAGAACATTTTATTTTTAAATACTTTGTTCTGATTGGTTGATTTTAAAAACATTGATCAATAATATTGAACGTGAATGTTTGCCTTAATGGACACTAGACCGTAGCTCAAAAAAAAAGTTCGCCGTACACCATCCAATATGAAGTATTTTTGGAAGGTGATTTCAAAAAAAAATTTTTCTTTTTTTGCCGAACGTAGGGGTCGCCTTTTTTAATTTTTCATTATAGCTTTGGCCTTTAAAATCGGATTTTAAAGTGTGATATATCGATTTTTTTGCCTCGAGGAGACCAGTGTTTTGATATATAGTAAAAATCCAATTAAAAAAAATTAAAAAGGCGACCCTACGTTCGGCAACCAATATATAAAAAAAAAATGTCTACTGGGTTTATCGAAAAACTTCCTTAGCAAAAAATTAATGATTTTTTGTAAGCTTTAATTTTCTCACATTAGGGTGTTACATTAGGGTGGTAGCAACTAAGAACTGGTGGGTAACTACTAGAAGGGGATACTTGAGGTCAAAATGCCCTAAGAGCAAAACACTGGTCTCCTCGAGAGAAAAACATCGATGTATCACACTTTACGATCCGACTGCAAATACCAAAGATATAACGAAAAATGTAAAATGGCGACCCCTACGTTCGGCAAAAAAAAAAATTCGAAACCTCCTTGCAAAAATACTTCATATTAGAGGGTGTACGGCGGACTTTTTTTTTTGCCTGTAAGGTGGTACGCTCTAACGGACACATTACTTTAAATTTCATAAAATATAAAAAAAAATCAGAAAATTAAATAAAATAAGTGTAAACTAAAAAAGACGCTTTTTGATTTTCTCGAGTTACTCGCTTAAACGATAAAATTACTCGAGTTATGCGTTAGTCGAAATTGGCCATTTTAAACTAATCTAACAATCTTTTGAAAGAAATTCATCGATTAACGTTTAAACGATTGAATCCCTAATATTTACTAACTATACGTTGTATTAAACAAAACGTTACTCATTTTATAGTGGATAATTTTTTTTGAGTGTAGATAAAAACTAATCCTTTAATTGGATTTTCAGAAAATTTTTAAAGATTTTTTCAAATTATAAAATAGTTGCAAATATTACATTAAGTAATCTTTAGTCGATATCAAAAAAAAATCAAAGTTTTTGAAAGAGTTACTGCTTCAAGCTTTACATTTTAAAATTTTCATTATTATCCTTCATCAAAGAAAATTTCTACTATTATGCTTGAATTGAAATTCAATTAAAGTAGAAAGAAATTTCCAACACAAAGAACATGGAAATGGTTTTATAAACAAGTTTTAAAATATTTTATTATTTATGGCATTTTCCTAAGGGGTCAATAAATAAACAGATTTTATAAAACTAATGTTATGTTGTTGTTTAGTTTAAAATAACACAATTTAAAAGATTACGATTTTGTATAACAATGAATATTAGAAAGTTGTATATTAAATTTAATTTGTTAAAAATAAGCTTAAATTGTTGATAAACAGAAAAGATTTTATGCATACATAAAATTCACTGTAATACGAATTTATATTTATATATTTATTTTCACAAATTTTAATTGAAAATCACATTATTAAATGTATGCATATAAAAGTATATAACAACTTTTCAACTTGATTGATTGATTAAAATACAGAATACAAAATTTAATTAAACTACAATTAACAACAATTGCAGTAAATGTGTTAGTAAGTTTGTATTACATGTTGTTTATTCTCGTATATGTACTTATATGTATATGACACCATGGCGTATGATTGTTATACAATTTTCAATTAAAAATAAATCATACGTCCAGTTAATCAAGTGCACTCTGGCGTATGAGTGTTATAATAAATTTTAATATTAATAATAATCATAAGAGCAAGTGAACTATATGAAACGATTTATATTAAATGTTATTCTATACGGGTATAAGAAGAAAAATATTTTTGAAAATATCGTATTTGAAACATTAAAAAATAACGAATCACATTATATGTGACCTTCTCCGAGAAAAGGGACCTAGTGTGTCAAAAAACCTAGTGTGTCAGAAACTTGGAAAAATCGATAAAAATGAGAAAATATCGATTTTCCCAAGTTTTTGACACACTAGGTCCCTTTTCTCGGAGAAAGTCACATATACTAAAATGGACTTAATTCTTAATATAAAGTGTTTTATTATTGCCTTCAAAAAGGTGATTTAGTAAAATCTTTGTAAATACTTAAAACTTAATGGCAATTTAATCACTTGACACCGAACTTTGTTGTTGTCTTTTTTTTTATTGAAACACATTAACAGAATATAATTTGATTCATATTAAAATGCAATAAAATATGTTACCAATTGATATAACCAAAATTTAATGGCAATAAATAAAGCTTTGAAGGCCTATTAAAATATCACATTAAAACAAATAAAAAAAACATGTATAAACTTTTTTTAAGTGTTCACACCAGACAAAGAAAATTATATAACGATACATAATTGTAATTTGATAATGAAATGATTTATTTCAATTTTATTAGTAACAAATTTGTAAACATATTTATTAAATAGTATTATTAATAATAAATAAACAATATAAAAAAAGCTTTATATATTTGCCACTATGGCTTTTGATTGTTATACATAAATAATAAATTCAAAATAAATCACAACGCTTTGTTTATTAAGTGCACTTTGGCTTGTTAGTGCTGGCTGCAGTGTATGAGTACCAGAATTTTTATTATTTATTTATGAATTACAAAATATTTTCAAATAAACTAAATTGAATATTTAAAGGTATTCGTAGCAAAAACTCATTAATAATTTATAAAATTCTTTTTAATTGTTTAAGATATATGGACAATCCCCAAGAACACCTCGTTTCGCCTCGTCTGTGAATAATTTTATATTCGTTTTACCTAAATTAAAACTTATCTAACTCCGCCTACACTATCAATGTTGTATATTATAAAACAAAAACATATTTTATGCAGTTGCATGTTGTTGATGCGTAAAATATTATTATACAATTTATGTTTTTTTTTTCTTTAAAAACAAGATTCTTTAAGTCTTTATATTAACCCATGAATTTTAGTCGGTATTTACATTTCAAATTCTACTGAAATATTTTCATATAATAACAACATAGAGACAACAGATTTTTGCTGATAGGCAAATGGCCCAAAAATAAAAAAATATCGCCCAAAAAACTGAGAATGGCTCAAAAAGCAAAATAGGAAAAAACACCAAAGAAACACGAAAAAATTCCCAAAAATAATATGAAAAATTTCCCAAAATCAAAAACAAATAATTTTATAAACAGCAAATTGTCTCAAATCCCATAATTTCCTCCAAAAATTAAAAAAACAAGCCAGTTTTGGAAAACATCGGGCAGCGGTCATTCTTGCCTACTACGATTTTTATTATCATGTCAGGTGTAAAAAGAACTTTAAATTTTCAGAAGATAGCCTTTTGTAAATCTTAACATTGAAAAATTATTATGTCACATAAAATGAATTAATAACAGAAATGAGTAATGCCAGAAATAAGTCAAAACTTAAAATGTGTTTAAGGGTTAATCTCCTACACCCAGAAAACAAATACAGTGCTGACAACCCCATTTGTTGCCAATCGAATGGTTCAGTTGCATCAAATGAATTTTTCGGTATAACTGAGATCCCGTTATCACAGTCAAATTAGTCCAGTCTCAATTGGTTTTCTGTTGCCACAACTGAAAATCTCGGCTACCACAACTGAACCATTAGATTGGCTACAAATGCGGTTGTGAGCACCGAATCTGTTTTCTGGGTGTACTTATATGTATAGGGTATGGATATAGGATATAACGAACTTATGTAAAACACTACGAGGAATCTTTTTGTGGAATATTTTAACCCTCTAGGTCTTCAGCTTATGGGTCTTTTTTGTCCCTTTTTAAAAAGGGGCCAGAAAATTCCCTTTAACTTTAAAATTAACTTTAACTGCCGATTCACAATAAACATTTAAGAAAGGGGGGACATTTTAAGCCACCCCGCCCCTAAAATAAAATTCCAATGTTATTTTTCAAAATGCACACGTATATTTTTTGTTCTCCTGTTCCCGAATCCATTGTGGGAACACCGTAATTTTTTTTCTTGTTGTACTGTGTAATAAGCATTTCTTGAAATTCTAAAAACATTGCCCCCTTCAACAGATTAATTTTCGCAATTTGGGATTTTAGCACATTTAGGTGCATATTCCCATTTTTGATCGTCATAAAACTATTTTTAAGACTGAGAAACATAACTATTCATACAAAACAACAATCAAATTCAAATTTTATTTGTCAATGTTATGATTGTGTCAATACCAGGTCTTCATTTTTTGAAAGCTTTCAAACAAAAATCTTAATAAATATAATTTCCTAGCAAAAACAGAAATGCCGAAGCAGTAGAAAATACACTACAATTGATTATCTAGATGCACTTCTTTTTAACATAAACACTAACGATTTTAACTTTGAGTTCTCATAGGAGAGGAGTATTCCCACTTCAAAATTTTTTCAGTACTTTTTGAACGAGTGCAAAGTCTTTTTCACCAATTTAGAGTTAAAAAAAATTATATTTTTTTCATTTTTTAATATTTTTTTATTGCCGCAACCTCACGATTGCTAGTCTATCACTTTATCAGGGTAAGCGCCAATATGAGCACATGTTCTCCAAAACTGGAAAAACTTACCAAAAATTATAAAAATCGTTAAAATTTGAAAAAATGGCCTCAATTTAAAAATGGGTCAAAATTAAATATTTTGAAAAAACTCCTTCCTAAATTTGTTTTAATTACTTTTATTACTTAAATTAATTGTTCAGAAACTGAAGAATTATCTATGGGTTATATAAACAAATTTTAATTTAATTTATTTCGAGCATCCTAATGTTACAAGATTAATATCTTATTATCACAACATCAGTCATTTCAAATCATACAAAATCACCAGAAAATATTTACCTCAAATTTTTAGAAGTCTTCTATAGGAAAACTTTTAGATTCTGACAACTTTTTCTAAATACAAAGCCTGAGATTGTGATGACATTTTCCCCTAAAAAAAACCCTCAGATTCTGCGGAAAAATTCTTGGACTCTAAGGACTTTTCGTACAAAAAAAAAACACTGACAACTTTTTCAGAAAAAGCCTCAGATGGTCTTGAGGACTTTTTTCCTAAAAAAAAACGCTGTGATTCCGAGCAGTTTTTCTAGATTCTGAGGAGTCTTCCTAAAAAAAACTCCAGATTCCAAGAAGGTTTTTTTTTTCAGAAAAACCTTTTTTCCACAGAATATACCTCACTTTCTAAGAAGTTTTTCCTATAGAAAAAAGTTTGCTGAATCTGAGACAAATATTAAAATATGAGGTTTTCTTCTATATGAAAAATCTGAAGAATCTGACGTTATCTGTAGAAAAAGAACACAGAATCTAAGGATTTTCCTAGGAAAATAGTTTTGTCTATAGGAAAAAGCTCTCATAATATGATTTTCTTTAAGAAAAACTCACCAGAATCTTAAGTTTTTCCTATACGAAAAAGTACTCTGAGGCTTTTACATTGGGAAATAAACATTTTTTTACGCATTTTTAATAAAAATTTTCATATTTTATGTGTAAATAACTTACGCATTATTTGTACAATTTTTTCTTATTTAAGCACTAGGAGTAAATTTACCATATTTATAGTAGGCGTCCAGTTTCCCCCTATAAGTTCGGTAAATTTAAAGAAAAATTAATTAGAGTGTACCAATAAAATTTGCCACCAAATTCCATAACAGTCATTTTTATATGTAAGCGAAAAAAAAGTTTAATTAAAGGAATTAAATTTGCTAAAACCACAAAACTTCCCAGTCAAAAAATTAAACGGAAAAGCTATGCCAAAGAACTTTAAGATGTAAAACAAGTTCTGGCAATAAGGGCTTTCCCATTCCCAAAATGAGAACTTCATTAGACAAAATGACCGGCTGTTCATAAAGCGCTTAAAAAGCACTGGGGAAACAAAATGTTCAAACTTGGAAAAACGCTGGTGGTCTTAAAATATATTTTCCTAAATAAAATTTAACAAAAGTTCATATGTATTTTTTTCCTGCCGTAATTTGAACGCAGGCTGTCAGATTGGCAGACTTCAGCCCTACCCACTGAGCTAACGAGACATATAATACTTCGTGGCTAAAATCATAAATGAATGATAACGGCTGGGCAACCACTCGCTGTGCTAAAATGCTAGCACTGGCAAAAAGTTTTTTGGAACTAATATTCTAGCGTTGGGGAAAACAAAAAGGAAGTTGGTTTTAAAAGAGCTTTTCCAGAGATAAAGGAATTAATTTAATTTAACAAAACATTATGAAATTAAAAAAAACAAAAAAAAAATTCCTTGCAACCGGATTTGAACTCGGAACCTTCTGACTACAATTATTTTATTAAAGAAGCGTAATCGTTTTTATAAAGTCATTGCTCTACCATTTAAATGATTTTTTAGGTTCAAATGATGACACAGTGGCGATTAATTGAAATTTTAGAATCAATTTTTTAAAATAATTTTTGGTATTGGGTAAAAATAGATACTAGTTGTCACAACCAATCGTCTATGTTGTTTGCTTATTTTACAGTGGGCTCTAAAATTAGAGAATTATTAGTGTTTTCGCATACAGTGGCAAAAATTGAAAATTGATACGATTCAAGTCTTTATTTTTTCTATTTAGCCTTTCAAAAATGAATTTTTTGTGATGAAACCTTTAACTTCAGGTATTTAAGTATATAGTTAATACATTTTTGTTAAAATAATTATGTGTAAATATTTTTAATTATTTTTCTTAAAAATTGACCAATTTTGGGTTGTTTTTTATATTAAAGGCCCAGGGTTATTTTTCTGGGCAGTCCTGGCTTCTAATTTGTTGTACCGTTTTTTTTTAATTTTGTATAACCCATGGACAAAAATCAAAAAAAAATTTTTTGTTTCAAAAAAAACTAGTTACCACAAATCAAAAAAAAAACGGATTTTTTGAAATGCCTAAATTCATGATTTTTACACAAATTTCACACACTTAAGATTGTTTAGAATTCAAACCATGTGAACCTTCCATTTTAGGTGTAGGATGTGTTGAGCGGACTTTTGTAAAACACTACGAGGAACATTTTCGCAGAACAACCCTCTAACTCTTCAATGAAAGGCAATTTTTTGGCCCCTTTTTAAAAACAGACAAAAAAGACCCGTAAGTTGAAGAGTTAGAGGGTTCAAATATTCCACAAAAATGTTCCTCGTTGTGTTTTACATAAGTTCGCTGACACAATCCTATACCTAAAATGGAATATTTCCATGGTTTCTCCCTAAAATACAGATTTGTGGGACATTTGAGCACCAATTCTGAATAAGTACGAAATTAACCCTTAAACACATTTTAAGTTTTTACTAGTACTGGCACTTAAGGTAAATTTTCAATGCTGATGTCTTCAAAGACTTAAAGTATAATTTCATAACAAATATTTTTGCGGAACATTTTAACCCTCTAAATCCTCAACTTACGGGTCGTTTTTGTCCGTTTTAAAAAGGGACCAAAAAAGTACCTTTAATTGAAGAGTTAGAAGGTTAAAATGTTCCTCAAAAATATTCCTCGTAGTGTTTTACATAAGTTCGCTGAACATACCCTATGCCCAAAATGGAGGATTCACATGGTTTCCTATTTAATTGTTTTTTTTGTTTTAGAAAAATCATTTTAAGTGTTTAAAATCGATTTTACCCACAAATACGGCAATCCGATAATTTTTGCTGGTTTTATAAAGATTTTAAAATAAAGGATATATGGCAGGCATGCGCGGTTCCAGCAATTAATATAAGGGGAAAAATCATACGCCTCAGTGGCCAACTCAATGTATTTGTCTACGGTGGCGTATGATTTTTCCCATTATATTAATTGCTGGAACCGCGCATGATGGCAGGACTAAGAGTCCTTGCTTTGATTTTGATAAAAATTGACACAAACATTTCCAGTTTTATGTGCATCTCAATGGATACTTTTTGTATTTTTACGTCCATTTATGTAGCTAATATAATATTTTTAATTTTCAGGACCTATGGGAGGTGAGTGTGTCCTTTTCCCGATATTTCCAAAAATTAAAAAATTTTTTTAACTAAGGGATTCTATATCAGTGTACCAAATTTCAAAACTCTGTCTCTACTCCTTCTTTTTTTGTCCAATCGTCATATGGGAACAAAGCTCTGTGCGACGTTTTTAGAATTTATAAAAATAGTTGGTAGAATAAATTACAAACTCAATGAGAATTCCTTGTTCTCATCTAACAGCCTTATTCAACAAAAAAAAATGTCAAAAAAACAACAAAAAAATTTAGCACAATTTGCTTTGTCATCTTTCAAAATACTACTTTTTTGTTTTGACAGATCTAGCAATGTAGTGGTATCTGTTTGTGTATAACCAACAATAGAAAACCATCTGGTTTCTATAAGTGTCAGTTACATTTAAAGGAAAATCCCAAAGTTATTTAACAAATTGTGAAAATTATCCCAATCGGAGCTGCTAAAATTTGCTTTAATTTTTTAGATTAAAAAGATAAGAAATTTGTAATTTCCATTTCTTTCTTTATCGGAAATTTAAAATCATATATTCAGTTAGAATATTGTTCTACCTCAAATCCAAATTCTAATATTTGTTATATTAGATTTTATGTATTTTTTTTAATGCAAAAATGAAAATAATTGTAGAAATTTATAATTTTTAAATGATTTTTGGAAATTTTTTTGTCAGAAATTTATAATTTCTGGAAATTTTCTTACTGTACTCGTATGAATTAAAATTTGCTGAAAATTCGAATCTTTATTCAAATACATGTTTAATATATTAAAACATGCTGCTCAAAAAATCTAACAATAGATCAAAATGGGTTAATGTTTTTCATAAAGAGTTTTTTACACAAACGAATAATAGATTTAAAAAAACAAAACAACCAGATGGATAAATTTGTTACAAGTTAAAAATAAATTGAAAATAATTGAAATCATATTTCAAATTTTTTGAAAATTATTTGCAAAATATTTATAATTTTTTTTTTTGCAAATTTAAAAACCTAAATTTTACGTAGATTTAGTTCAGCCAATTCGCACCCACCCTTAAAAATTGTTTTCTTTAAATTTAGTTTTTATAAAATTGTAATATTACAACAATTCTTCCTAAGTTTTTCTTTTTGATTTTTTAATTATTAAAATTCATTTAAAAGCTCAACTTTTTCAAGTAAAAAGAAAATACTAACATTTTATTCAAATCTTCTATCCTTCAAAACATTAAGAGAAGTGTAAACTTTTCTATATTCAAAATTGTTTTTTCTTTTTTTATTTTTTTCGAAATGCACAAATACAAAAAAAAAAAGAACTTGCTAAAACTTTTTGTTTGTTACTTTTAAACATTTTTTGAATTGAATACAAGAATTTTGCAAGTTTTTTGTTTTTAACTTATTCCCTGTTAAATGTAATTGTTGTTGTTTTATTACATTACAAAACTGCACAAAAAAAATTTTATGTTCAATGATAATAACAGAGAGTTGTTGTTTTTTTAAATATTGTTATTGTTTTTGTTCTTTACAAAAAAGGCTTTGACATACAAACAAAAAAAAAAAAACTGTAAAAAAAATAACGCAATTTTCCATTTTAGTTCTTACATAAGAAGATGGTTTTGTCGTTTCGCATAGACAAAAAATATTTCCACTAAAAATATGGGTTGCTATTGATAATGAAGAAGGAAAGCTGCTGCTGCTGCTGCTTCTTTAACTGCTGCTGCAGTTTATTTTTGTGTTTTGTATAAAATTCAATTAACTTTTAAATAAAATTTTTTTTAATTCTTTTTTTTTAATTTTTTTTAGTTTTTTTCACAATTAATTATTTTTTCAAATTTTCACACTTTGTTGAACTTTCCAATTAATTTCTTTTCCACTTTTTTAAACTTTATATAAATTTTTAGCTTGTGCAATATTTCATTTCTTTTATTAATATAATTTTTGAATTAATTCAAAATTTCAATTAGAATTACTATATATTTCTATTTTTCATCATCATAATCATCTTTTTTTTATTTTTTTGTTATAAACCAACAACACATTTATTATTTCTTTTTTGTTAAACACTATACATTGTGATATTAGAGGATGCGCACGTGTTTGTGTGTTTTAGTTAACACCTTTTCGTACCGTCTTTAAATGAGTCCTATTTCATACTAAAATCATGCAATGCAGCATCTTACACTAAACAGCTAGAAAAATTCCCATAAAAACAAGTAAATACACAACAGTTACACACAAATACTCTCTCCTACTCCTGTTTTCGTGTTGGCTCTCTACATCTTGGTATTTGTCTCTCTTTCGGTGAATTTTTGTGTTAAATTTTATACATTCGTGCACTATTATTGCAGGAATGTATTTAATACAAGACAACCTCCCTACAGTTAAAATCACATGACTTTCAAGGATAAATAATCATTAGCAGAGTGTACGAAAGGACTTTACTCCAGTGACGATAACAGAGATTTTCATTTAATTAAAAATGTACTTTTCTGAGCTTTTTAAGACTTAAGATTAACAATATAAAATACAGTTAATGTCAAGTGCTAAATTCAACTTATTTTAAATTACATACGTTATTAGGCTTACTTAAATTTTATTTAAGACAATTTATGTAGACGTAAACCTGGCGATTCGGTTTCTTTCACCACTTTATCAACAGATAGCTTTAAACACAATACTTCATCTGGCCAGACCTCTTCTATTTAGTTGTAATTTAAATCATGTAACTATTACGAATGTGACTATCGAAACATGTGTATGACGAAGCGTTAACGGCAGTTTTAATATCAGAATATATTTAGAAGAAAATTGCATTATTTTTCTAAGGTTTTTCTCTTTTAGTAAATTTGTTTAGCCTTTTTGTAAAGAATTAATGTTAAGTCTCAGATTGCTGGCTGAAAGGGTTTCCACAGGCCATTCCTCCTTTTTGCCTCTTCTCGTTGAACTTCCCAAATATTCTGTCTCTGTAGATGAACCTAACCCAAAATTTTAAATACCAAACTCCAGCGGTTTAAGCTGGGTGATTATTGGAAATTATAAAGAAATTTCACTGAATTAACGAATAGGGCGGGTCGATTTAAAAATCGCCCAAGTGACAAGCAAAATCGTATTCTAGGGATCAAAATAAGAAACCTTGCCCGAGGAACCATACTTCTAAAACGAATTCTGATGTCCCAGCTTTTAACTCCTAGGGTCAAATTTTGAAAAATCCCACTTTGACCCATTTAGAGTGCCCCAATCTAGTCCAAATGTATGACCGACCCCCACTAACTTTGGAGAGCCGACCGACCCATGCCCGTGTCACATCCCCTGGAACCCCCCTGGGTTCACCATTTTTGGCACTTTACATGAAAAAATCAGCGAAATGGCTATGTTTTTTCTTTTTGTGAACCTCATATTTTAGGTATAGGATGTGTTGAGCGGACTTTTGTAAAATACTACGAGGAACATTTTTGTGGAACATTCTAACCCTCTAACTCTTCAATAAAAGGGAATCTTTTAGCACCTTTTTAAAAAGGGACTAAAAAGACCCGTAAATTGAAGAGTTAGAGGGTTAAAATGTTCCACAAAAATATTCCGCGTAGTGTTTTACATAAGTTCGCTGAACACATCCTATACCTATAACGGAAGATTCCCATGGTTTTTCCCTAAAATTCAGATTTGTGGGATATATGAGCACCAATTCTAAATAAGTACGAAAGTGCCAAAAATGGTGATTTTGTGAAATGTTTGTATGGGGAACCCCCCAGGGGGGTTCCAGGGGGTGTGCCACTGGCATGGGTGGGTCGGCCCTCTAAAGTTAGCGGGGGTCGGTCATACATTTGGACTCGATTGGGGCACTCGAAATGGGTCAAAGTGGGATTTTTCAAAATTTGACCCTACGGGTTAAAAGTTGGGTCCTCAGAATTCGTTTTAGAGGTATGGTTCCTTATGCAAGATTTCTTATTTTGATCCCTAGAATAGGATTTTCCTTGTCACTTGAGCGATTTTTTTGCCTCCCTACCAATAGACCCGCCCTATTAACGAACCTTCATTTTTAACTATATTCTTGACGAAATTCCAAAAAGCACCTTAACAGTGAATCAGCCCAAACTCCAGTGAATAAATACATAGTTTTAATTTTAGGTTTCTAGCAAAATTTTCTGCGTTGTTGGGTGTCAACTAGGGTGCCTAGTTTTAGTTTAGTTTTTTAGTTTTTCTTTATGAGCAACATTTAATAGCGGCCGAAAGTTGTGGGCTCCCACAGACAATCCATATCAAAACTTTTTTGTAATTTTTTGAGATCTTCTGTTAGAATTTTTGCCTCAAAGTTTTTGACTTTTGGCAATGGTCAAAAATGGTAAAAATTAAAAATAAATATAAAGAAAATGCGCCAGTATAGTGTCATATAGACCAAATGCAATTAATATTGTAATTAATATTTAGGAATTTTTATTAATTTAAATTAAGTAGGTTTGAGGTTAAGAAGAAGAATAAACATTTTTTCAAAAGTTATAAACACATTATTAATTTGCAAATCAGATTAGATCTGGTTTCTGCCTTATTTTATGGACAGGCTATATCAGTGATTTTCCATTAAATTGTATTATTGTTTATATTTTAATGTCAGATTGTCTCATTCTTTCATTTATGAGGACTTCGATGCGTGTTTTTGCCTGTCCTGAAAATTAATCCTTATGGAGGTTGGTGAAACCTACTTTAATTCCAAATATTTTCAATTTTATTGATGAATTTTGAACAAAGTGCAATAACTATTCTGTACGCTTACTTCAAAATGCAGTTTGTTCCTACATAATTAAAATTCCAATTTCTTATTGTTTCATATCAAAATACTCCGAACCGTAGTAGACATACATATATGTGATTTACAGTTAATCCAAGGCTTAGCTTCCAATTTTATAATTTATTTATAATAAATTCCTACCAAATATTTAATAAGGCTTCAGTAGAACACAATTTGTTTATTTTAGTCTTCATATTTAGTCAAAGATTTAAAGAAATTCTTCTTTATTTGATTTTATCTGCCTTCAATAATTAAGTACAAAAATCCTATCTAAATTATATATCACGAATAATATTTTTTGTTACTATACAATATTATGAAAAGTATAAAAGTTTCCTCAAAAAAAATTGCGATGCCCTAACAGTTGTTTCTGTTTTGGAAAGCCTACACTCACAATATTTTATCGTTAAAAACAACCTAAAATACATATCAAATTAATTCAAAACACAATTAAAAAAAGGACTACTGATTTTTCATTATATTCAAACCATTTTGGTATTTATTTTCAAACATTGTTTAAACAATCCATAAAAGAAATAAAAATAATTGAAAAATCTGTTAAAACAATCATCAATTTTTAACTGACAAAACGTAAAAAAACGATTTTTTGGTTTGTTTTTTCATATTCGAAAGTTTTTTTTTGTTTCAATTTTCAAAACACTGCACACATAACACACACGTTCTTTGTTTATTTAATTTCTCTTTAATTTAATTTTCTTTCGTTTTAAATTCAAAGCTTATTTGACTGAAAATATCAACTCCTACAGACGATAAATATTTCTTGTAGTTTGTTTTTTATTGACGAATATAAAAAGTTAAACAATATGTTTCAATGTATTTTAATTGATTCTTCAATTGAAAACAAACTTTACCTATTACTTTTCAAATAAACCTCAATCGGTTATGGAAAATATATTGTGAGTGTACTAAATGAACGATTGAACGAAAAGAATGAATAATTTTGAACGTTGTCATATCGTTCAATGAACTGAAACGTTCAAATGAACTAGTTCGTTCATGAACGACACAACTCTATTCAATATCAAATCATTGATATGAAACTATTATAAATTATTCACCGATTCATAAAACCAATAAATTTTTATACTAATTGATTCAGAAAAGAATTTTCTTTCCCATATAAGCTTACCTTCCTGGTATTTGTTTAAATGGACTTTTTCGACAATTTTAAGATTTTTTAACTTATTTATTGTACTATTAATTTTTCCCTCATATAGTACCTTCTTGGAGTTTGTCCGCTTCTCGGAATATATTCTAAATTGTACTGTGGTATAGAAGGGTATTTCATGGACGAGCTTGACTGGTGTTAATACTTTTAATTGTGTTGTTGGTCGTAATCGATGAATACTTGAATCAGAGACCCAACAGTTATAACTTTTTTAGTAGGTTTGAGGTTTAGAAGAAGAAAAAACATTCTCTTCAAAAGTTATAAACATATTAAATGTGCAAATCAGACTTGATCCCGTTTCTCCGTTTTTTTTTTGCGACAAGGTGACACGGAGGAAATAAGAAGACAAACCAAAAATCTAAAGTAGAATGTTTGTATACGTCTGTTTGATCACTTCTGAAAGTATTCAAATAGATACAATCTGACAATAAAATATAAACAATAATACAATTTAATGGAAAATCACTGATGAAGCCTGTTCATAAAAAAAGGCAGAAACTAGATCTAATCTGATTAGCAAATTAATAATGTGTTTATAATTTTGAAAAGTATTTATTCTTCTTCTTAACCTCAAACCTATTTAATTTAAATTAATAAAAATGCATATTAATTACAATATTAATTGCATTTGATCTATATGACGCGTTTTAAAAACCAACACTTTACTAAGGAAAAAATTTAAATGTTTACCAAACTTTGTGATTTTTTTAGACAATATGATTTAGAAAATATAGTACTTTATTGAAATACTACACCCAGAAAACAGATTCGGTTCTGACAACCCCATTTGTTGCCAATCGAATGGTTCAGTTGCATCAAATGAATTTTTCGGTTGCGGCTACCGAATTATTCTTGATGCAACTGAGATTCCGTTGCCACAGTCAAATTAGTCCTGTCTCAATTGGTTTTCTGTTGCCACAACTGAAAAATTCTGCTACCACAACTGAACCATGCGATTGGCTACAAATGCGGCTATCAGAACTGAATCTGTTTTCTGGGTGTATAATTGATCAAATTTCGGTTGTGACTTTTTCTAAATATAACATTTATGGTGGGTCTCTGATTTGAATCTGAAAATGGAATGTGTTGAAATTTGATTATAGAAGAGTAAGTTAGAAAATCCATTAGAAATTTTGATTTTGTCTAATTTTTCATAATCAAAATCAAGTTTCGCCTACAAACTAAATTTTAAAAAGTACTTCAGTAAAGTAGTACTGTTCTCACCACTATTTAACTCAATACAATAAAAAACTTAACAGACATTTTATTATTCAGATGTGTTAAAAACTTTTATCATAACGAAAGTATGCTGTTAAGTTGTTATATTTGGCCAGAGTAAGAGTAGGTGTGTCTTGCAATGTTAGCCCACGCACAAAAAAAAAAAAACACAAACAAACAACAACAGAAACTTAACACATTAATAATCATCACATGTTTAAAAATAAGACTATTGAAAAACATAATAATCCCAACTGTGCGCATAACATAATAGGAATTAACAGTAAGAGAGAAAATGAGATAAATTTCCTTCTAAATAAAAATGAAAAGCTTTTTTAACCAGCAGCTTTTTTTAAAAACATTAGAAATTTCCCAACGAAAAAAACAGCTGTTTTCCAGTATATATTTTCTGAGATTTGTTTACATTTGACTATTGTTGTTGTTATGGTCATGTATATTTTATTGTTGTTCACTTTATGTCGCATTTTCGGAAGTTCATATAATTGACTGTGTATGTATATCCCTTGTTTTGCACAAAAATAAAAAACAAAAACTACAACAATAATGACAACAACAACGACAATAATAGTAGTAATAATAGAATAGTGAAACTAACCTTAATTTATTTTTCAAAGATTTGAACTTAAAATTATAAAAGAAAATATGCGTATGATTGAGTGTGTGTGTGTGCGATATAAAACCAATTTTCAGATGATCAACTGAGAGTGGGTTTGTTTTGTTTGATTTTATTTTTTCGTTTTTTTTTTTTTGTATTTCTTTAGTCGAACTAAAAAAAACGAAGCAAAAGAGAGCCAAGCCAGTTGTGTGGTTTTATATTAATTGTTACGCCCTATTGACATAGTGAACTAAATATATATGTGTGTAAGATAACGGTGTGTTAGTATGTATGACACTATGTGTTTGTTTGTGTATAAGTCTATGCATTTCAATATTTCAAGGAACTATTTGTTTGTATGTTGCTTTGTTACCATACAAATATATAGGTATATATTTTGTTTTTTATTTCACAGTAAAAAAAAAAGTTTTTTATTTTGTTTTGTTTTTATTTACTGATGTATGACCACAGGCAATTGTTATTTTTTTTTAAAATATTTTTTTGGTTATGCCTAAGGGCATTTTAATTGCTTTAAGCCATAAAAACAAACTACGAAGCGGTTTAATGCAAAGGGGTTTTTATGCTAAAGTATTTAAAAAAATTTAGTTTATATTCAAAGTTTTAATTTTTTTTAATTAACACCTGAATTAATATTATAATATGTGGTATTTTCAAGAATATATTTAAACTCACAATATTAGCTAGATAATATTTAAAAAAATATAAAAATTATAATTTTTATATTTTTTGTTTTATGACTAATTTTATATTTCCTTCTAAACTTTGTAAAACTCTTCAGTGTAGTGATATGAATTTTCCATAATTTTTTTTTTTGTGACATTAACGTTTATTTCTAATTTATTATTAATTAGAAATTTATTAATTCAATTCGAGGCCAATTTACTTATTATAAATTAACATGATAAGTACTTTTTTCAAAAACTGTTATTTTTCTTCATCAGGATACTCTCCTGACAAATACTTCACAGAGTTTTTGCTTTCAAAAACCTCTACACTTTCATGAATGAAAAGACGATATTTATTATATTTTAATGGAATCCGAAAAATGCCAGAAATTTCACTACGACAATTGGCAATTCAAAAAATATTTTTTTTACAATTCAGGTCTAGTTTGGCATTTTTATTGTAATAGAAAACTAAATTATTTTTTTAAAAATCGGCCAACTTTTTTTTAATTTTGAAAAAAAGGTTAGATGCTTTTCCTTCCACACAAAAAGTTTAATAGCGTTACTCGGCTTGGTTTCGGCGAAAATATTGCTTGAATATTGTATATAGCAAATATTTTGTGTGAATGGAAATGTTTCTTTAAAAATATATTAGGACATCTATGCGTATGAGTGATATACGTTAGGTATATCGCTCATACGTATAGGGAATATTTGCGATATACAATATTCAAGGAATATTTTCTCCAAAACCAAGCCCAGTAACACTATCGTGACTCTTAGTTGTGACTATATTCCCCATGTATTTGTTGTTGCAAAGTCACAATAAATTACATTTATTCAAATTTTCGCTTGAAAACTTAAAAAAAAAAAAAATTACGACTTGGTATCGACACAATCGTGATATTGAAAATAAAATTTAAATTTGCTTGAATTTTATTGTTGTTTTGTATGAAAAGTTATGACTCTCAGTCTTGAAAATAGTCTTATGATGGCTATAATGAGCCACAAGTAGGAATAGGCACATATGTAACTTTTTGTGTGGAAAGAAAAACATCGGAGCTTCGTTCTAAATTAAAAAAAAAAATTGCCCGATTTTTAAACAAAATAAGTTTTCTATTACACTAAAAATTCAGAACTAGTTCTGAATTAAAAATTATTTTTTTTAACTGACAATTAAAAACTCTATTAACATACACTTCTGTAATTTTTCAGATTTCATTAAATTATAATAAATAATAAGAGCTATAGAAGCGCTAAATTCGTCAATAGAAAACCACGCGCAGTGCTTCGTCCCCATATAACGTTTGGACAAAAATAGAAGGAGTGGAGACAGAGTTTTGAAATTTGGTATACTGACATAGAACCCCTTAGTTAAGAAAAATTTTAATTTTTGGAAATATCGGGCCAAGGACACGCCCACCTCCCATAGGTCTTGAAATTTAAAAATACTATATTAGCTAAATAAATGGACGTAAAATTACAAAAAGTATCCATTGAGATGTATATAAAACTGGAAACGTTTGTGTCAATTTTTATCAAAATCGAACCAAGGACTCTTAGTCCTGCCATAAATCCTTTATTTTAAAATTTTTATAAAAGCTGCAAAAATTATCCGATTGCGATGAAATTTAGTACGTGAATTGACATAAGGTCAAGCCATATTTGTGCCAAATTTAATAAAAAAAAAAATGGCTTTCACAAAAAATGGGGTTTAAACGCTTAAAATGATTTTTCAAAAAAAAAAATTAAACAGGATTAATATAGGAAACCATGTGAATCCTCCATTTTAGGCATACAGTATGTTCAGCGAACTTATGTAAAACACTACGAGGAATATTTTTGTGCAACATTTTTACCTTCTATCTCTTCAATTAAAGGGACTTTTTTGGCCCCTTTTTAAAAAGGGCCAGAAACGACCCGTAAGTTGAAGAGTTAGAGGGTTAAAATGTTCCGCAAAAATATTTGTCATGAAATTCGACTATAAGTCTCTAAAGACATCAGCATTGAAAGTTTAACTTAAAGGCCAGTAATAAGTAAAAACTTAAAATGTGTTTAAGGGTTAATTTCGTACTTATTCAGAATTGGCGCTTAAATGTCCCACAAACCTGGATTTTAGGGAGAAACCAGGGGAATCTTCCATTTTAGGTATAGGATGTGTTCAGCGAACTTATGTACAACACAACGAGGAACATTTTTGAGGAGCAATTTAACCCTCTAACTCTTCAACTTAGGGGTCTTTTTTGTCCCTTTTTAAAAAGGGCCCAAAAAATTCCCTTTCATTGAAGAGTTAGGGGGTTAGCATGTTCCACAAAAATGTTTCTCGTAGTGTTTTACAAAAGTCCGCTCAACACATCCTATACCTAAAATGGAAGGTTCACATGGTTTGAATACTGAACACTCTTAAATGCGTGAAATTTATGTAAAAATCATGAATTTAGGCATTTTAAAAAATCCTTTTTTTTTTATTTGTGGTAAAAAATATTAATTAATTTTTTAATGACCTATTATATAACAGTATAAACTTACAAAAAAAGAAAAAAATATCTAATTTTATATAATTTTTTTTATACTCCATCAAACTTAAGTAATTTTTGGATTTTCAACAAAAAAATGTGTCTTTCGGAGCAATAAAAAATAATTGTTTTGTAAACATATACTAAAATCCATATTTTAATTTAACTACAAATATATTGAAGTAATTAAAAACAATCTTCGAACAAGTTTTTAAAAAAATGTATTTTTGAGAATTGTTTTCGTGAAAAAATTAAAACCCATTTTTCTGTTAAGTGCCTATGTTCTGTGCGGCCCTATGTTCCACTGGGAATTAAAGGATTAAATATTTCTGTTAAGTAATTTTTGCATAAAATTCTCTGAGTTTAGCGCCCTCTCTTGGCGACAAAAGCAATCACACCAAATATTTTTTTTTACATTTGTTTGAGTTACTTTCTTATGTTAAAAAAAGAATCCTTCTTTAATCACAATTTGAGATAAATATTTTTTTTTTTTATTTTTGTCCATGGGACGAAGCATAGTGCCACGCCTGCTTCGCAGACTTCTTAGAAAATTTTAGAAAGTTCAATTTAGCATACGACATAATTTTTCCTGTATGTCGTTGGCTTCAAGGAATCATACGTTGCGTATGAGTGATATTTTTTAATACCATCCAGTGCATACGGGGCCGACATTTATTTATACAGAAAAACTAAAAACTACTTAGTTTTAATTACGGAATCGAATATATTAATTAAAATTGTAAATGATTTTGCAATTATCACAAAATTTTATTAAAATAATTTTAAAAGCATTTAAATTAATTGAAAATTAAAAAAAAATATGATATTGACCAAAAAAGTGTGTGCATATCTAGGGTGACCATTTTTTTCTGACTTGAAATCTGTACATATTTTTTAAAATATAATCCAAAAAAAAAGATATATATTGGCACCCAAATTTGTGGCAAAATTTATCGGTTAATACTACCGAATTTTTTTAATAGGTCAGCGAATTTCCGTTCTCGTAGACAAATTACATTGTATAAACTATTGTAATTTTCGGTAGACATAAACGACATATTCGATTATCACAACGAACCAATCGATTGGCTACGAATTCAGCCATCAAAACAAATATGTTTTCTCTTTACTAATTTCTGATTGATTTCTGCGATAGAAAAACCTTCATAGTCTGGGTACCACATAAAAACGCTAGATAATTAAAAAAAATTTCTAGACAAATTAAAAGGTTTTGTGAACTTTTTCTATTGAAAAACCCTCGGATTCTATGCACTTTCCCTTTCGAAATACCCATATAAAAACATTCAGATTTTGTTGTTAGGACAACTGAAATTCTGTTATGACACCCAGATAATTGTTGCATCAATTGATTTTCTATCATCGCAACTTAATTTTTTTCCTTTATGTTTTATTAAAAAAAACTGTAAAAGTTAAATTTTAAATCACTGAGCGGTAAAAAATCGATTCAAATCACTGAAGAGAAGATTTTTTTTTCGAAATCTGAACGGAAAAATATTTTTGAAATTACTGTTGAACGGTTGATAAATTGAAGGAATTTTTTTTATAAAAAATTAATTCATTCGTTACTGAATTAATTCATTTGATTGAGTAAAAAGAACAATTACAATTGAATTAATTCTTAAATCAATGTTGCAGTTGAATGAGTTCAATTCAATGAATTTACCTGATTTGGTTAAAAAATGAATTAACTTACTTTAGACAAAAATTGAATTCGATTTAACGGAGATTCAATTGTATTTGAACTTGTTTTTATTTAAAAAAATGTAACATTGTTTTAAATGTTAAAAATCAGTACACGATTTTTTCATCAGTACACGTAACCAAAAATCAGTACATGTACTGATCAAATCAGTACGAATGGTCACCCTATGCATGTCACATTTATATATTTAAAGTACTACATATCGCCACCTAGAATGCAAAAGGGACCGGACACATCACATGACTGGTCCATGAGGACGGGGACCGGTCCTTGAATTGATACTCTTATATGAGAAAGACAGGTAACGGTCACAAGACTGACACAAAATAACCTCTCATAGATGAACCTGTCGCAAGATTAACTATTTCTTATTTTAAAAAAAATTAAAGCAACGTTAAATAGAGACAATGTATCATAATACGCTACAACTCAACTATTGTTGAGCGAATTTTTCTATCGAACGCGACCACTGACCACAAAATTGCAACTTTTAACTGTAATTTTTACATCATGGCATAATTATGCCAAATGATATATAATTGAGAAATCGTTTGGTGTTCTTGTGGTAATTTATAGTACTCAAATTGGTGCCAAAATTTTTAAATTTATTAAAAATTATTCATATGATCGTTCGATGCAAATTTGTTTGATCATTTAATCGATTAAAATAAAAACCCGAATAATTGATAACTCTAATATTTGAATAACTTAAATGTCCTATTTTAGTCCCATTTCCACGTATCATGAAACAGGTACTTTCATACTGGTGCACTTTTCAGCAGTCAAAGGACAGGCACTTTGAGACCAGTCCTTTTTTCACCGGTCACGAGACAGGTCACACGATAGGTTTGTTTTAGACCGGTCCTGTTTTCACCGCTCACGAGTCAGGTTACAAGATAGGTCCTTTTAGATCGGTCCTGTCTTCACCGGTCACGAGATAGAAGCTCGCTTTACAACTGACCCCAGTTTTTCCACAGGGTATATGTAGAAATAAGGCTATTGTCGTGTTTTAAGTACCCAGCAAAAAAAAAATCGTCAAAAGAAGAGAAAAAGAAGCAGTGATTTGGATTTGATATTGTGAAAATTTGGATCGGAACCAATGAATTTTATATAGGGTTGTCATAGGGTGGAAGTTTTCTTTTATGATCCTTATGATTTTCTTTTTAATTGGTGAAAAGGAATTAATTTTTGTTCGTAAAAAATTTAAGCAAATCACTTGGACCTGACAACTTGTCTCAAAATAATTAAATTTAAGTGCTTAACCACAGTTATAAATGTTAAATTTATATGGAAATATCTGTAGTTAGATAGATTTGGAAAGACCTAATTTCCTTCAAAATCACATTTTCGGAAGTTGTGAAAAAGAACTGCTTTAGAAGCGGAAAATCAGAACTTAATGATACTTTGGAATCAATGAAAAATTGATTCCTTAAGATCACTTCCACGTTTTTTGCTGGGTAGTTAAGGAAAAAAATTAGGAATTATGTTACACATAATTATGTAATGCGGCAAATAGACCATGCAAGTCACTTGCACAATAACGAGTTTGTTCAAGTCACCTTATTCGACACACACCATTCAAGTAAACTGTGCAATATTCATTTTAATTTACACATAGCAGCAGAAACATGTAGCGGATTGTTATTGCTATGAGGAAATATTAGTCTTTAAAAGCTTTATTTTTCGTTGGCGATGTTAATAAATTTATACTAAAATTTTTTACTTTACGTTTATTCATACTTTTAATTTTTTTTCTCAGTATTTATGATGTTCACTCTTCAATAATTACTGCTGAACTGTGGTAATTTCAGCATACACTGCGCAAATGACTTGCACAAGTTCTAAAATATTGCGTAAAACTCAAAATCGTTTTGATTTTTACTCAAGTCTAATAATATACTTGTGCAAGTACACAAACCAGGCCACAAACTATTCAACTGACCTGCACAAACTCATTATTGTGCAAGTAACTTGAGTAGTCTATAGGCCGCATAACAAATATGTATTTACTGAAATATTTAAAAGTCAACGAGTAAAAAGGTTAAAGTCGGGCATGCCGACTATACAATACCCTACACCAGTCTGGTGTATTCTTTGGATCCGAAATTCGAATGGGTTAAAATGGGGCTTGTGTCAAAATTTTCTATAATGTGAGTCAGCGCACAAAATTTCATTAAAATATCTTAATATTTGCGACCTGCAGTTTGTAACCAAGCCAATTTTGGGGGGACCCTTATATGGGCACTAGTTCTAAACATGGACCGATATTCACCAAAATCAATAGGCTTCGTCCTTGGGCCAACATAGGTCTACGTACCAAATTTCACCAAAATATCTTAATATTTGCGACCTGCAGCGTATAAACAATATACTTTTAGTGGGACCCTTATATGGGCACTACGTCTAAACATGGACCGATGTTCACCAAAATCAATAGGCTGCGTTATTGGGCCAACAAAGGCCTGTGTACCAAATTTCATCAAAATATCTTAATATTTGCGACCTGCAGCGTATAAACAGTATCATTTTGGTAGGACCCTTATATGGGCACTAGGTCTAAACATGGACCGATGTTCACCAAAATCAATAGGCTACGTTATTGGGCCAATATAGGTCTGTGCACTAAATTTCATCAAAATATCTTAATATTTGCGACCTGCAGCGTATAAACAGTATAATTTTGGTAGGACCCTTATATGGGCACTAGGTCTAAACATGGACCGATGTTCACCAAAATCAATAGGCTGCGTTATTGGGCCAACGTAGGTCTGTGTACCAAATTTCATCAAAATATCTTAATATTTGCGACCTGCAGCGTATAAACAGTATCATTTTGGTAGGACCCTTATATGGGCACTAGGTCTAAACATGGACCGATGTTCACCAAAATCAATAGGCTGCGTTATTGGGCCAATATAGGTCTGTGTACTAAATTTCTTCAAAATATCTTAATATTTGCGACCTGCAGCGTATAAACAGTATAATTTTGGTAGGACCCTTATATGGGCACTAGGTCTAAACATGGACCGATGTTCACCAAAATCAATAGGCTGGGTTATTGGGCTAACATGGGTCTGTGTACCAAATTTCGTCAAAATATCTTAATATTTACGACCTGCAGCGTATAAACAGTATAATTTTGGTAGGACCCTTATATGGGCACTAGGTCTAAACATGGACCGATGTTCACCAAAATCAAACTTGTTCGTCCTTGGCCCAACATAGGTCTGCGTACCAAATTTCATCAAAATATCTTTATAGTTGCGACCTGTAGAGTGCGCACAAGATTGCATGGACAGACAGACAGACGGACGGACGGACGGACAGACGGACATCGTTAAATCGAAATAAAAAAAAATTCTGAACCGATCGGTATACTATAAGGTGGCTCTACGACTAATATTTTTTGGTGTTACAAACATCAGCACATACTTATAATACCCTGACCACATAGTGGTGTAGGGTATAATTAAAAGATTAATTGCTTCAATTAAATATTTGTTTAAAAACAGTTCTTATTTTTAACATATGTATGTTTAATTGATATTTAAGATTAATAATTTTTTTCTATGTATGCGGTACTTCTAATACAGGTTGGTTGAAAAGTTTCTGCGCTCGAAATGAAAGAATAATGTTTTTGTTACGAAATATATTTTTTATTCAATATAATCTCCTAGAAGCTCAATACACTTGTTCCAATTATCCTCCAATAATTTTATCCCATCCTTATAATGGTTTTCCGGATGCTCTGCAAAATAACCGTCTACGTCTGCTATGGCCTCTTCATTCGACGAAAAATGCTTTCCACGAAGGAATTGTTTGAGATTTCTGAAGAGATAGTAGTCACTGGGAGCCAAATCTGGTGAATACGGTGGATGTTCAAGCAATTCGTACTTTAATTCTTTGAATTTAGCCATCGTCAAAACACTTTTGTGAACAGGTGCATTGTCTTGATGAAAAATGATTTTTTCTTCTTTAAACCAGGTCTTTTCTCACGAATTTTTTCATCCAGCTGATCCAAAAGGCTGCAATAATATTCAGAGTTGATTGTTTTACCTTTCTGAAGATAATCAATCAACAAAATTCCTTTTGCATCCCAAAAAACTGATGCCATAACCGTCTTTGCTGATAGTTGTGACTTCACCTGTTTTGAAGCTGAACAACCACCTTCAGTCCAGTGTAAACGTTCTTGTTTCAATTTAGTATCATGGTGGTAGATCCAAGTCTCATCCATAGTTATAAAACGACGCAAGAAGTCGGTTTTATTCAGCTTAAAACGCTCCAAATTACGCTGGGAAATTTGTTTTCGATCCAGTTTTTGTTGAATTGTTAATGTGTGCGGCACTAACTTTCCAAACAGTTTTTTCATACGTAATTCTTCATGTAAAATATGGAATACTAGTTCGTCTGAGAAGCCTATGGCATTAGAAATTTCACGCTTAGTCAAACTTGAATTTTCACTAACCATATTATGTACTTGCTCAATGATTTCTGCTGTGGTTGCAGTTTTTGGTCGTCCTTGGCGTGGATCGTCTTAAAGGCTAGTACGACCACGTTTAAATTCACCAGCCCAAAATTCAACGGTGCGTTTTGATGGTGAGGACTCCTTATATACTTCTAACAATTGTTCATAAATTTCCTTTGCTTTTAAACCTTTCAAAACAAAGAATCTAATGACTGCACGATATTAATTTTTTTCCATATTAAAAAAAAATCAATGACACGTCAACTTCAAATGGCTTGTAAACAAAGAATGAATTGACAGCATGACTTGCAACTTTGCATGTGTTCTCAGGACAGTTATACCAACTTGAGAAAAAAAAGTTTGGAGCTAGCAGTGCCATCTCTTGGTGAGCGCAGGAACTTTTCAACAAACCTGTATATAAAAGTGACATACACACAATTCTATTGGTCAATATCATAATTTTTGTCATTAATCAATTAATGTTTCCATTGATACTATTACTACTTTAATCGAATTTTGTTTCAATTAATCGTATACAATTTTTTATTATTAATAGTATCATTTGAGTGATTGCTGCAAAATCAATAGAAATTTTAATCGATATAATCTACTTCATAATCAGCTTAATTTTTTTTTTTTTGTTTGTGTAATCAATAATTTTCTTTTATATATTTCAAATCTTGTTTTCTTCTACACTCAGGGAATTATGTAGGTAAAATCAACTGCAAATGACAGTTAAAATAACTATATTTGACTGTTAAAAATCTACTGACAAATGTAGGAAAAACAACTACAAATGCAATTAAAACAACGTACATGAAAATTATTGTAAAACCGTACAAATAACTGCAAATGTAGTTAAAATAACATAAATAAAAATTATTTTAAAAATTATTAATTTAATAAAAACAAATTTATGTAAATACTCTTAACTTAATTTTATTCCATAATAAATTTAAAATTGGGAAATCACAATTAACATTTAATATCACTTTTATTATTCACTATATTTTTCTAGATGTCCGTCTGTGAGGGATGAAATAGTGTTTGGCTTCCTTTTTTTTCTCCAGATAGAAAGAGATGAAAACATAAAAGAACTGTAAGAAAATAAATACAATATTTTCTAATATTCCCGTAAATAAATTTATATTTTATTTTATAAAACTTACCTTATTATTTTAATAATTTAATAAAATATATAACCTTTTCCGTATAACGCGTCTTCACTCTTTAGCGTTGTTTTTTGACTAAAGATACAAGAGGAAACATTTTCTTCTCATATTCTTTTACTAGAAATATCTAAACAAGCGCCATATTATTTTTGTGTGCTTCGTACACACATACTTGAAAATTGAAGTATTTGTAACAAAATTCAAAACAACTGCATAAAATAAATGTAACTACAATGTAGTGGTTTTTGTAGTTTAAAAAAAAAATAACTGTCAAAAACATTTAAAAATTTTTCTCTAAGTAAATTAACAGCAATTGTAGTTAAAATAACTACAACCGCATTACTACACAAATAACTGACCATGTAGTAACTGCTGAACTTTTCTGAGTGTAGCTGTGCTAAAATTCTTGCACTGATAGTTTTTTGGAACTAATATGCCAGCGTTAGGAAAGCAAAAAAAATTGGTCTTAAAGCATCTTTTTCACAAACAAAAAAATTGATTTTATAAAACAACAAAATTTTTAAATTAAAAAAATCAAAAAAAAAATGTTTTCTTTCAACCGGATTTGAACTCAGAACCTTCTGACTACAAACCTTTTTTAATGAAGCGTTAGCATTTTTATAAAATCATTGCTCTACCAGTGAATTGACTTTTGTACCACTGGCAATTTCTGACTAGTTAGCACTGAATAACCTGTGCGAACCTTGGCAAAACACACTAAGCTCATCTTTGCCAGTAGTTTTTTTTTTATAAACCACCGAAGTTTTTGTAAAACAAATAATGGGAAAACGCTTTCTGCAAACGCTGGCAAAGTGTCCTAAAGGAGTGTTCTGACAGTCATTTATTTTTAGTCACTTATGAAGTGTCAACTTATGGCTATAGAAAATCCCTAATAAATGATAAAAAAAACGTGTTTGTGTATTTTAACCAATTTCTTTCACCGCTAAAAACCATATTTCTCCATGTTATAATGTCAAACTTAGGTTAAATGCTAATCGTTTCTTTACCATTAATTTATTAATATCTAAACCCTTCATAAATATTACTACACTCAAAAAAATAAGTTAGTAGAAAAATTAGTAAAACGTCTTGTATACCAAGTGTACTAGTTTTCAACAATTTTTTTGCTGAAGTTCAGTTTTCAGCAAAAGTTTTAGTTATATTTTTTTAGCACTAAACTAATTTTGAACTAATGTTTTACTAATTTATTTTGCTACAAAAATTGTGCTGATAACTGCATTTATAGCGTGTACGACAACCAGATAGACAAGGTGTAGATATCGCAGCTTTTCTGGATGTAGTATAGACAATGTAAATGATAATTAAAAAAAAAACTACACAATTTCTATATTTACCTTTTCAGCAAATAAATTAACTAAAGTAAAATTTCTCTACAAATTTTTTGAGTATTTTTCAATCGACTAAGTGTTAGCAAAACTTTTGCTGAGATTACTATTTTTTGTGGTAAAAATCAGCTCGCTGATTTTCAGCAAACACTTTTGCTGAAATTACTTTTTTGCATTCGCTGACACAGCAACATTTTTTGCTGACTTTACTGACTTTTTTTTTTGAGTGTACATGTGTATCGTACATACATATGTAGTTGACCATTACAATAATTTTTATTATATATTGTAATATGAAATTCAAGATATGATGTTTACATATTTATACAAAAAAGGAACAAAAACAATAACTACTCTGTAATTAACTTGTTATCTAGATGATTTATTATGGACGAAGAGTACAAAAGAAATCACGAAATGAAAAAGGAATAAAACCGACGGAGAAAATTAATATAATAAAATATGTGATTTCCGCTTTTACTTTGTTTAGATTTTCTTACATTTGCTTAAACATGACAGAACTCGTTCATATGTAAAAAAATATAGATAAATAATATTTTAACATAAATTTTAACGTGGCCATAACGTTTAAATATTTTGCAACTAAAAACGAAAAGAAAGCATATAACAATTTGTGATTGTAGATTAAGATAAACCAGTGAACATTTAAAGAAATAGTTTATATACATATAATAAAATCTTGAAAACACTTTTTGCCTATTCTCATCACTGAAATTTGTGGCATTGGTTTTAGCTTGGGAAGCATTTCTACAAATTACAACATGAAACTTGGCAAATTTAATCTATCTAAAATATCTATAAGAAATGGGAGCCTAATTATTAATATACTCACATGATTCCCGCCATTTTTTTTTTCTTTACCTGAGCGGCAATTCTGTAACTTTTTAACGACAAAATTCGGTAGTTAACTTGACAAGTTTTCATAGTAAATTGACAACTTAACTACCGAATTATGTCGTTAAAAAGTTAGAGAATCCCACTACTGGTGTCTGCAACGAATTGCGCAAAGAAATTTGAAAATAACAAATGAAGCAAATTCGTAAATTTTATGGCATTTTTTTAATGCATTTGAAGGCACTAGGTTAGAGACTTTCAGTATTATTTATTTATCGTGAGTATTTCGTGATCATGAGTAACTTCTAATACTCATGAGAGTACGTGATCGTGAATAAAATAACGTATTGTAGATTCGCTCCTAAACAGCAGTGCTGTCAGACCTTTTTTGTCAAAAATCGTCTAGAAATCGTCATCAGTTAAATATCATAAAAACACTAGTTCCATTTTTTGCTTCATCACGTCACCCGACGAGTATTACGAATTCCAAAAAGACGATTCGAAAAGAACAATTTGCGGTTTTTTAAAAGCTTTTCTTTATAATTTTGCTTAAAATTCGTTAAAAAGTATGCAATTTTCGTAAATCGTCAAATCATGTGGAGTTTTTATTCAAAAATCATCAATCGTCATTTGTAAAATTTTGACTAAAAAATCGTTAAATTGACGTAAAATCGTCACATCTGACACCACGGACTACACTGAAAATATTATCACAGTAACTGACTATAGTTTATTTAAAAAGTTATCCGTACATTTATTTTTAAATGATTATACAGTTAAAATTAAAATAAATACATTTTTTAACTGTTTTTGGCTTATATTTAAAAAATAAACTACATAGAAATACGGATTTTCTGTTACAGTTAATATTTTCATTTAAAATGTTTTGTTAAAAAAAGCAACACTTTTAGATTTCTAGGTCAGTTAAAAAAATGAAATAAATTACATATCATTTATTCTTACGGATTTTGTAGTTAAGTTTTTGAAAGTCGAAAAAACGAAATAAATAAAAATCATTATTTTTTAAGGACTTTGTATTTAGTTTATTAACATTTAAAAATAAATTAAAAGTTCTTTTGATTTAAATGAAAAGTCAGTAGACCGGGTTTCAAGTGATTTTTCATTTATTTTATGAAATATCGTTTTTAATCATAATATGATCTTTAAATTAATATATTATGATTTCAAAACTTCACAATGCATCCAAAATGATAATAATATGTTGCTAATGATCATAATATATTTCTGATGATCATAATATTTTCATACTGATTATATTATAGTAATGTGGATTTTTTGTGATAATTTAGGATCGTACTAAGTATGATCATTTCGTGCAATTTTTCTATTTTTTTTTAATTTTGTACTCTTTTTCAATTTTACTTTCTTATAAAACTAAAATTTTCCTGGGAATCGATCGATTTTTGTTACAACTTCAACCTAAACAATATGGAATATTTTTATTTTTATTTAAAAAATAAAAGTTGTTTTTTTTCGACCTTTTTACTTGATTAATTAGAAATTTATTAATTCAGTTCGACGTTTAAATAAAAATTAAAAACCAACATTTTGACAACACTCACAGTAGGGAGTAAATGTTTTTGCCTCTTCTTGTATTAACAAAGAAGAAGGGTACAAATAAAATTTGTATTTAATTTATACCGATGGTATGAAATACAAAAACAAAAAACTTTCATAATATTTCTATTGTTGGTTATGCTTTGCAGAAGACTTCGAAAACATATTTTATTGTTTGCTCCATTTTCATTTCGTTGATGTAGCAGACTATATTTAATATGAGATTTTGATGCTTCAATTTGCATTGCACTACGCCACCATTTTCTAAAGAAAACTGATGAAGGGGACCTGGAAAATCCCCGAAACGATCGTCTTTTCATTCCAGAAAGTGCAGAGATTTTTTGAAAGCAAAAACTCTGCGAATTATTTGTCAGGAGAGTATCCTGATGAAGAAAAATAGCAGTTTTTGAAAAAAGTACTTATTACGTTAATTCATAATAAGGAAGTTGGCCTCGATCTGAATTAATAAATTTCTAATTAATCAATTAAAAAGGTCGAAAAAACAATTTTTATTTTTTAAATAAAAATTAAAAACCAACATTTTATAATAAGCTTAATTCAATTAATGAAATTCCTTTCGAAAAATTTAATATGATTTATAAAAAATTCCATAGTCCAAAATTAATAATAAAAAATTAATTAAAAAAAAAAAACAAAAATTATAAAAGATAATTCTCTCAGTATGGAAATTAATGCACAGCACTAAAACTCGGCCTTATCGTTACACAAAGCTATTGTATTTGAGAATTAAATATTTCATAAAAAATTCTAACTGTATGAAAATTTTTAAAATTTAATGAGATGACGATATTTTATGAAAAAATTTAAAAAAATTAAATACTATTGAACAATTTCACATATATAAAGAATATTTTCATTAAATTTCTGAAGATCTAATTTATGAAATTCAATGAATTTTTTTAATATAGTTATGAAATTTTATGAAATAAAAGTTATAAAAAATTTTATAATATTAATTAAATATTATATATATAATGAAATTCTTCATTTATTCTACGAAAAAATTCTTTGAAATTATATTATTAATATCATGAAGGATAATTCTTTCTTTCTTGTTACCCATGATTTTTATTTGAAATTTTCACCCTTAGAACTACTTTGTCACCCACTAACAAACTAAATTTATATTTTTTGAAAATTTGACCACGCCTACCTAGCGCACTTTGTAGAAAAGTAGAAAAACAAGTACGGATTCTATATATACCGAAAATTTGACATTGATACGACATATGTTTTACAGTAGCGGGGCAGTTGGTGTGAAAAGCCACATATACATATTTTTAAAAATTGGAAAATTAAAAAAATATTGAATTTAATTGAATCTATTTAAATAAATTAAAAATATTTTTAAAAAAAATGTTGCCGCCGGGAATCGAACCCGCGACCCTCTGTTTGGAAATGCCAAATGATACCAAAATCACTTTTTAGAATCACTTTTAGAGCAACTAGTCTTTAGAAGCAATACTTAAGAAATTTTTTGGATGTTGTTCAGAAGTAATTCTAAAAAAGCTGTAAAAATATACTAACGAGTACTTTGGAAGCAATGAAAGAAGCGATTTTTTAAAGTTGTTCGGAATAACTTCTAACAAAGCCGTAAAAATACACCAACGGATAATTGTGAAGCAGTGAAAGAAGTAGTTTGTAAAGCATTACTTCCAATTTTTTTTTGCTGGGTAGTCATTATGTTTTTCATAGTCTTTTAACATACTTCTAAATAATTTATTTTTTCTTTTAGCAGAGTTGTAGTTTTGTGATAAATATTTTAGCCGAGTCACATTTTTGTGGCAAATATTTTATCGATACTCGATACCCACTACTCATATATTTACCAGCACTATTTTGTAGGTCACCTCAGAAGAGAGCTTTTCTACAAATAGCTATATTATTAGGCGCAGCGACGAAATATTTTTCCAGCAGGGCGATTTTTTTTCAGCATGTGTAACATCTGTAAACAGATGGGCCTGTATATTGACGAAATAATTAAACTCCATTCGACAAAAGTCTTAAAATCTTTAAAAAGTTAAATAAAAACAAAACCGTAAAAGAATGTTAACACAATTTTCGTGTTTAACAGGCCAGAAGATATAAAAAGCATATTTGCTTTTAGGTCCAAAAGAGGCTGTAAACAAGTGCTATTGATTGCAGAACTGTCCATTATTACTTGATATACCTTTCTTTAATACTCGTAGTTCACCATACCTTTTCATATGCTGGGATAGTGTTGATTCAATTTTGATTAAATTTTCTTAAAGCAAAAGTACTGTTCTATGTTTGTTCGTCTTCGTCTAAAGTCTGTGTTCTATCGATTTGTTGTTGCTGTTGCTATTGCTGCTAAATACGACTATGCACTCGTATGTTGTTGGTTTTAAACTCAGCATACACACCATAATACTAACTAAACTATTATTGTACTGTATCAAAATCTGACCTTCCTGTAGAGCTACTTAAACATTTGGTTCAGATTACATTTGCATACGGGGCAAAAACGTTTTATTGCCATGAAAATCAACTGTAGCAACTGGTTCTTATACAAACCACAAAAACAACATGAAATTGCACTTAGAAAAAAATTTAAGTTGTCAAATTAAAGCTTTAATTTAACATGAAAATCCAATTTTTTAGGGATAAATGTAAATTGATGACTTTTCATTATTAAAATGAAAAGACATAAAACAATTAGGGCCAATATTATAGTCAGCACTCAGTAGAATTTTTGGCTTACATTTTACTTCAGGAAAAAATTTTCAAATAAGAGACCTATTTTTAACCATCGGATTTTTTTTGGATTTATTTTATTTCGTTTAAAATTATATATTTTGGTTTTTAATTTGAAGAAAATTGTAAGTTTATTTAAATCTAACACTTGCTCGGTACACTAATAGAAATAATTCTGTAAAAAGTTTTGTTCAAACTACTAAAAACTTGTTAAAAGTGCAGAAAAAAAACTGCTAAATTAGCAGATTATTTTTGTTATATATTAGTAAGATAGGAACAGCAAAAAGAAAACTGTAAAATATACAGAATTTTAGTTATATTCGAGTTAAGTTTTTGTTAATAGAAAACAAAAAAATAACCTGCTAAAAAAGGCCCAAAAGGAAAAATATTTGTAATTACATCAAACTTAAAAATTTAAATTCACTGCCAGAAATAAGAAAAAATTTTAAATGAGTTTAAGATTTAATTTCGTATTTATTCAGAATTGGCGTTCAAATGTCCCACAAACCTGGATTTTAGGGGGTTAGTTGGTATGAAAAAAATATTTTACATAAAATTTTACTATAAATTTCCTTACATTTATAAAAAAAAAAAGTTAGTACACAAGTCTGTTAAACGCGTTCTAGGGCAAATGAACTGATTTTTTCTACTAATATTTTTGTAAACCCCATTTAGCATAACAATTACTTTTATCCGTATTTGAACTAACTTTGCATCCTAATTTTTAGTAATTTATGTTTCTTAATTTTACAAATTTTTCAGATAACTTAAACCCCAAATATTTCCCAAAGTTGATATTTTTGTGTCTCTGCTATCAATATCACATAGAGATGGCGCTATATTTTCATAATTTTTTATTGTATAATCACAAAATGGCTTATATCTCGGAAACTAAGCGAGATAGAGCAAAATGGAAAAAAATTCGATACTTATCAATCAATCTTACTTATACTTATCAATCTTTATAAGCGACCTATACTCCCAAAAATAAAAATGGGCCTGTCTCGGCACAGATCCGTAGAGCTCAAAAACCAAGACTGTAAGCGACAGTTTAGCAGAAATTTTCAGTTAAATCAGGTAATGTTTCTGTTGAATTTAGCTCACATTTCTTAGCTAAGTTAACTAGAATTTTCTGTGTATTTAGCAGTATGGAAAATTTAGTTTACCTAAATTTAGCAAACCATAACTTGTACAGGCTTTTGTTACGAATGTACAAAAGTAAGCTATAGGATAGAGGGGGATCCTTCGCCAGTGGGGCATATACACTAATCCCATTTTTCACCGATATTAAGGGAGATAGAAAATTGGAAAAAATATAGTTCATGCATTTTTCAATTACCTATCCTTGACATCCACTTCGACGAATTTACATCACATGTGGTCGCAGGCAGATGTGTTTTTGTGTTTTTTTGGGGTGCCAAAAAAATACTTGAAAGCAACTACATTTTGCAGTAACTTGCTCAAATCGTGTGATAAAAAATAATTTTTCATTATATTAGACCTATGATCCTATGCTTTCTAATAATAACCCAGCAAAAAAATTACAAGTAATGCTTTACGAACTACTTCTTTCAATACTTCACCAGTATTAATGTTTTTTTTTAATATTTATAATTATTTTGTTAAAATTCAATATTTTTTTAATTTTAAAATTTTTAAAATTGCTTTTTATGCACCTGTAAAAATACTAGTGACAACAATTTTGAATTGAATACTTTTATTGAAGAGAATAAAGGCACATTTACACGAGAGCTAAAACTGCTAGAGATAGAGCAAAAACACCTCTAAATAGCCTAAATCACTCACAATAGAGCTAATTGCAGGTGTTTTTTTCTCTATCTCTAGCATTTTTATCTCTCGTGTAGGTGTGCCTTAAGGAACAATATCTCGCAGTAATAAAGTGATGGTTTTATGCTAGTCAACTTTCATATCAAGGAATAGATCAGCGGTAGAGCGCTAGACTAGCAATTGTGAGGCCGCTAGTTAAATACCAGGTCGCACCAACAAAAAAACGTTTGTAAAATAAAAAAAAAATATAATTTTTTTTTGAAGAATTTTTTTTTTAACTTTTATTGGTGAAAAAGAGCTTCCTTTGCACTCGTTCAAAAACTACTGAAAAAATGTTGAAGTGGGAGTAATCCACTCCTATGGCAACCCAATGTTAAAATCATTAGTGTTTATGTTAAAAAAGAAGTACATCTAGATCATCAATTACAGTGCTTTTCTACTGCTTTGGCATCTCTAGTTTTGCTAAAATTTTATAGATCGGAAAGGTTAAATATCGGAAAAAAAAATCTCAACTGGATAAAAATTATTATTTTGTGTAACTTGATCCATATAGGGTTAACGTTTTCAGTTTTCGGCAAAAAAAATACCCACTTGGAAATTTATAGAATAACGTCTTTCCAAATAGAAAACAATAAATGCATAATAAACAAAGCTTTTAATTAGAATCTTATACGATTACAATACTAAAATTGCTGTTAGTATACGGACACTTTTGACCCCACCTTTTTAACCCTTAAAAATAAGATTGGGACTATAGGGAATTGCGCTTGTTCGTTAGTTTTGTCTCTCTATCGCATATCCCAATTTAATAAAAGTCTGATAGATGTTATTCTGTAAATTTGCTAGTGGGTATTTTTTGGTGAAAAGAGAAAACATTAACCCTATATGGATCAAATTACACAAAATAATAACATTTATCAAGTGGAAAAAAATTTTATTTTGATTGATTTAAAGTGATATTTTTTTGAAAATTATGAAAGGTGTTATTCTGTAAATTTCCTAGTGGTTCGTGTTTGGCCAAAAGTATAAAAATTAACCCCATATGGATCATGTTACATAAAATAATTATTTTTATCCAGTTGAGATTTTTTTGTCAATTTAATGGCTTTACAATATTGTAGTCATAATTAATATTAAATTTCATGGGTCCTTTCTGACCCCAGGCCACTAAGGGTTAACGATTTTTAAACAAATATAAAGATAATTATAGTCTTACCAAATTTAAGTGATACTTTTCCGAAAACTATGTAAAATTTGAAGAAAACATTAAATTTTTTTTAAATTTTTGACAAAATTAGCAATTTTTGTCCTGGATAGCAGTCGCTCCAAACACAAACTCGAATTATCATTTTTTCAATTTATTTATTTTTTCTTTAATATCAACTATTGTGTGGTACAAATAGCAATCGACATCTCCAAATTAGGCATTTTAAAAAATCTTTAAAATTAATTTAAAAAAAAACACGTTTTTGCATTTTTATCAAGTTCGTGGGTCATTTTGGATTCCAGGCTAAAGTGGGTTAATGATATCCGATGAAGCTAAAATTTCATATCTGAATCATTTTACTATGTTAAATGAATAAATGAAATAAAAAATATTTTTCTTTCTAAATTTCGAATTTTGGGAATTTTTAATAATAATACACTTTTTTCCAAAATGGGCCATTTTCGTCCAACTTTCGGCAAGGGTTAACGTTTTCCAAAAAAAAATAGATTTCTTCCATTTGGGACCATCTCCAATAAAACTGGATGGTGTAATGACGAATCTATTTTTAAGGGACACCCTAGTGTACATATATTGGTGTATTTACGGCACCGTTAATTGAAATTCCCTTTTCGTATTATTAAGCATATCGTACTGTGGTGTAGGGTATCATAAATTCGGCATCCCTGACTTAAGCTTTTTATGCTCGTATATGTAGATAAATGAATCATGTGTTTTAAATAACTGAGTGTAAATTAAATGTGAATGATGTGTGAAATAAGTAAATTGACTTATTCTGCAAAACATTAATATCATAATTAACATGATTTTTTAATTTCATTTTTTTTTTCTTTTCTTTCAGTGTATTTATGCTTATTTCAATAGTAATATGAAATGTAATGTAAAACTCATTTGCATTTATTTAACTTCAAAATGTATTATAATTTCTGTACACATTTTATTTGATGTATGGTAAGTGTATAAGTATGGGTGTGTGTGTGTGTGTGTGATGATGTGTGTTGGTGTATGTTTGTGTGTAAATCCACATACATTATTTGTACTTTAAACAGTTTTCTAGTAAATTTACATTTCAAAAGCAAATTCGTATATCCATTCATTGGTCCTGTGTTAAAACACAATGTATTCGTTGATCATAATAATTTGCTTGTGAATATGCATTCAAAATTATAATTGAAACTTTAAGAATACTAATGACGCTGTAGTAAATTAGTTAAAGTTAAATTAACATTATTTCCTTGAATCACGGTTGGTCATCGTCATTGTTATAATACCACTGTAGCTAATATAATGTTTCAAATTGAATATCGTCTCAGATGCCTCTAAAAATAAATTCAAATACGGTTATGGATGCCGCTGTTTTTCAAGGCAGTTAAAAAATCTTGGAAGTGTGCCAATATCTTAATATCTGTCGCAATTTTCCTTCCCCTGGATCCAAGCCAGGGTATACCATATAGTGTATGGTATAACTACACTTAAAATATTGTTTATGTAAAGACTGCTGCAAATGAAATTTCACTTGAAAATAGGACCACAAATATTTAATTAAATTCAACTTACATTTTCTTTTGTTTTTGGCTGTTAATAAAATAAACTACAAATTAGTCAAAACAACTAATAAAAATATCTACTAACATTTTTTGTATTGTACATTTTTTAGGAAAACAGAATGACAGAACAAAGTTACGAATTCTGAGTATTTTATATTGTTTGTTTTCTCCTACAAATGAATTTTATTTTCACTTGAAATAACAAAACTGAGATACTACTTAAACAACTAACTGACTTCAGAAGTATACACGCAGAAAAAAGAGATTGTTGGATATATTTACAGGCAATTATATATATGTTTATAAACTACTATACTTATATTTGAGGTGCGTTTCCAATTATTTTATTTTTATCGTTATAAAACGTATGTCTCCAGGCAAACAATGTAATGTTTGAATGTTAGTCATATTTTCCCACTTAAACAAAAATATATTTGCATTTTTATTTTATCATTATTATGTTTGTGGAGTGCAAATATAATAATGATAAATATATATATATATATATATATATTTGCCTGCAAACATTTATATATTTGCGAGTAGATGTATTTCATATGATTCAAACATACATATGTTTACAGGCATAAATATTATATTTGCTGGCAAACATATTATATTAAAAACACGGCAAATATATTTTGACAGTTCTTCCAAACATATATATATCACCTGCAGGGCGATTTTATTCAGCGTGTATGAAAACACATTTAAAAAGTTCAAATCCTAATTTCTCCCATATCGGAGGGGAGCTGGGTTTCAAAATAAACTATAACTGTTACGCATACATTATAGTTTCAGAATTGGTTCCTTGTATTAATATTTGGCTCGACAGCTTTCCAAAAAAAATCCAAAACGACGAAAATGAATTTTTCGTTCTTTTTTTTTGGGTCCGGAAATTTGACTGCTCAACCTTTTGGATTTCTACGGGGTTCGTAATGTACATTTAAAATAATAAGTCTGTTGGCTGGACAGAAAAATTTGTTACTTTAACAAAATTTATTCCTGTTTTTTGGCTTAAAATAAAATTTGTAGATTTGAACACTTTTTTGTTAAATTTAACAAATCTAAATTTAAATAAAAAATTTGCAAAATTGCAGTTTTATCTGTAATTATAGTGACTCGTAGAATTTATCCAAATTTAGGGTCTCGGGACCCTCCCCGGGCTTAGTCCATATCATATGAGGGCATATAAGGGCATTCCAGTGGAGAAAATATTTTGTCTGTTTTGCTCTATCTCGCTTAGTTTAAAAAATTGCTCTATCTCGCTTAGTAAAAAAATTGTATTAAAAATTTTCGTAGGTCCAAAGCCCCGCCAATGTCCATTTTTGGATAGAGATAACCCCTTCCGCTGGGGTATTGTGTGGTTAGGGGTAGTCGAAATTTTCATCAATTTTGCTCTATCTCTCTTAATTTTCGTTATATGGGCCATTTTAGAAAATCGGGAGGGAAAGAAAAGCGCCATCTTTAAAACTTCGGATCCATTGGTGGCGCCAAGCGGGTAATAATAGTAACATGAAAAAATTTTATTTTAACAATAAATTTTGTTAAATTTAACGAATGCTTTCTTAAAACTTAGTTTTAAATATTTTTTAATAATTAACACTCAAAATTAGTTCAATTACTGAGGATTTTTAGTATTGTGTTAAATGAATATAACTAAAATCTTTGCTTAAATCATTGTTTCAACTAACAATTTGTTAAAAATTAGTCAAATCGATTTGAAACCGGTTTGACAGATTTTTCTACTGACGTATTATTTTAAGTGTACATAAATAATTTCGTTGAATTATTTTTGAAATTGCGTTCAGTAGTTTAAAACGTGTAGTTTTCTATCGAAAAATGGTAAAATTTATTGTATCGGCTCTGATCAATGACAAGTTAATACCCCGTTGAGATACAAAAGTTAATCTCTTAAAAGTCGGGTTAACTAATAAACCAAGCGTTTAACAATTCAACTTTATACTAGTGCTGGTAAAAATATGAATAGTGGGTATCGAGTATTATTTGTCCGTTTGTTTGGGTACTCGATATTCAAAACTACTACTTTATATTTTCAGAGTTGCATTTTGGAAAGACAAAATATATAAAAATGTGACTCAGCTAAAATATTTACCACAAAAATATGACTCCGCTAAAATATTTATCACAAAACTACAACTCTGCTAAAAGGAAAAATCAGAAGTAAAATATTTAAAAGAATATGTTAAAAAAACTATGAAAACACTTAACTAAAAAAATAAAAATGCCCGGTTGGCTGTCCGTCTCCAATATACACAAATTGCCTTCACTTGTACGTAAAAACCATACGTCAGTGTGGCAACATTTGCGAAAAGGTGACACGGAGGAAATAAGAAGATAAACAGGAAATCTAAAGTAGAATGTTTGTATATGTCTGTTTGATCACTTCTGAAAGTATTCATATAGAGACAATCTGACAATGAAAATATAAACGATAATACAATTTAGTGGAAAATCACTGATGAAGCCTGTCCATAAAAAAGGCAGAAACTGGATCTAGTCTGATTTGCAAATTTAATGTGTTTATAACTTTTGAAGAATATGTTTATTCTTCTTCTTAACCTCTAGCCTACTAAAATGCAATGAATAGTTGGTAAAAAAGTTTAAAAATATGTTTAAAAATTTAAAAGAATTTTACTAAAAAATTTCAAATTTAAAAACCATTAAAAGTATCGACTAGTATCGAGTATCCAAATCAAAAATATCGAGTAGTATCAAGTATTCAAAAGTAACCGAATTTACCAGCACTACTTTATACTAGAGATGAGCGATATTTTCATACCGGTGATTTAATCACAGTTATTGATAAATCACTGGTAACGGCAGTGATCAAATATTTCAAGCCGCAGTTACTCGGAATGTCGTTCTTTTAATATTTTTGTACTATTCTTTCTTGCAAACTTCATTGTGCACAGTAATACATGTTTTTTTTCAATAACAG
The DNA here is from genome assembly GCA_949987735.1 of Leucophora obtusa. Taxonomy (NCBI): domain Eukaryota; kingdom Metazoa; phylum Arthropoda; class Insecta; order Diptera; family Anthomyiidae; genus Leucophora; species Leucophora obtusa. The sequence goes on from OX465297.1 coordinate 212,905,678, forward strand.
TGACTTGCTTTCACACTCTTCTGAATAAAATGTCTCCTTCTATCATGTCTTTGTTACCGGTCGCAACTATTCTTCTTTTAAGGCCCAGTTTTTAGGAAGTGGATTATCTTTAAACTTAGTTTAACGCAGTTTATAACTGGAATACTGCTTTTAAAATGTGGTTTATTTTCAATAAAGAAATAAATTACTCGAGAAAAAGATTTTCCGGCAAATTTTTGTTAATAAACTTTGAAATGGCTGACAAAATTCGTTTTCGGTTTAACTAAACCAAGTTTAACTGACATCTTAAAAACTCGCCATAAATATTATTTCGTTTATTTATCAGATAATCGCAGTCTTTTCCATAGAAAAACCGTGATCACGATCACAGTTTAAAAGAACAACGATTTGCAAATCACATTCACTGAGAACAATGTTACTAAAATATCGCCAGATCGCCCATCTTTATTACAAACCCGTGATCACGGTCATTCCATCTCTACTTTATTCCATATTTTAATATTTTTGATTAACCGTCAATCCAACTCCTAACCTGGTTACTATTTCTAAACAACTCTGTATTTGGACTACTAATTGTATGCAACGATGTATTTTCTTATAATGAAGGTTGGCAACACTTAAAAATACACACACAAGGTAAGATAAAAATTATCGTTAAAGGTATAATTAGTTTGTACGTAACGTGCCGTGACGAATCAGCTGATTTATTTTTGTTCTATGAAAAAGCATTTGAGTCGATAGTTTGTCTGTAATGTAACGTGCCGTGCCTGTTAAAAACAGAATTTTTGTTATCCGTTAAGTGTTGACAGCTGAGATTTTGAGATCTGCGACGAATGGCTTAAACCGGCTAAGCCGAGCCGCCGTCTAATTTTAGTCACCGCCGCCGTCGGTTGGATTAACTTTAATCAAATAGATTAATTTCGCTGTCTATACGAACTAAAATGGTCAATTCATTGACGGCAATGCCAAATTTTGAACTACTTAAGCTAAAAGAAAAGTCTAGTTGTTATTTCCTTCAATAAATTTAATGAGTCATATAAAAGATCCAATACCATTACAAATTTAATAATTTGTCAGTCCACTCCTAGAAATAAATCTGTAAAGATAGCAGAAAAACCTAATAAAAATTAGTCAAAAATTACCTTGAAGAAAAAACTGTTAAAATTAGCATTTTTTTTTTGCTAAATACTAGTAAAATAAGAACAGCTAAAATAAAAATGTTATGTTTACAGAATTTTGGTTATATTTGGGTTTACTTTAATTGAAAATGACAAATTATACTGTAAAATATGGAGGAAATTTTGCTAAATATTAGTAGACTAAAAATAGCAAAAACAAACCAAAATTTCTGTTAAATTTAGGTGAATGCAAATAGCAGTCTATTCTGCTAAAACAGAAATATTCCCTAAAAAAAAGTAAACTGCTGATTTCAGAAGGCTCGATTTTTATTGCATTAAAAAAATCGAAAATAAACTTTGAAAATTTTACATTTTTTGTAATATTTTAATCCACTAGTTATTTAGCAAAATTTTTGCTGATTTAAGTAGGTTAAGTTGTTATTTTCTATTAACTAAAATTTAACTCAAATATAACTAAAGTTCTGTATATTTAACAGTTTTATTTTTGCTGCTTATATCTTACTAATATATAGCAAAAATAATCTGATAATTTAGCAGTTTTTTCTGCAGCAGCATTTTTAACTAATTTTTAGTAGTTTTAACAAAATTTTTAACAGACTTTTTTCTATTAGTGTTATTATTAGTATGTAGAAATGTTTTATTAGCTGTATTGTTTCATTTTTGAATAGTCTTTTGTTGGATTTAGATTAAATTGTCATGTATTTCAAACCTAATATAGCCTGTTCCACATAGTGGTGTTCTGGTATACGTTACCGTTACCCTTACCGTTGTTCGTTTCGGTAACCAACCTTGTCTAGAATATATATTTTAAACACATATATTTAATGTCCATACTTACATATATACATTTTAGTATTGAATTTTAGGTTAATAATATATAATGGGTTTTCCAATAGGGACAAATACACCCTAAAAAATACCTAGTTGATGATCACTATTTTTTTAACCACGTCATAGGTGAAATAACCCTCACTATCAAATAGTTGATACGACGTAGTGAAAGTCAACTAGGTTTACTTCAAATCGGAAAAACAACTATGGAGAAAGTTATTGGTAACGGTTTTCTAGTAGAAATCAGAGAAATTTTAAAAATAGTAGATATCAACGACGTATTTTAGAACAATCGTTAAAGGGAGCCATACATTTAACAATTTGAATTAATTTGTAAATACATATGTACATATATGCGAATTAACACGCTGACATATTTTATTAATTATTTTAGTACATATTAAAATATTCCAAATTCAGAATTTCATTCTCCATTTTACGCTCTTCTGTATTGTCTTCTTCGCTCTTCTCCCTTCGGAACATTGAATTTTGCACACTTCTTCCTTATAATTAGCAAGTCGCTTATCTGTAAAAAATTGTGCAATTAAGTACTACAATAATTTTAAAAGACAAAAATAACAATTACTTACAATAAGTTTGTTTTTCATCTCTGAATTTTAATTGGAAGTTTGATTTTTGAATGTTATCTTGAAATCAATTATTTGAAATTTCAATTCACAATGTAGGTCAAAAATGATTTTATTTGACTTTCTCCATAGTAGTTATTGATTATAATAGTGAATTTATATAAAATTCAAAATGACTATGGATTTTCTTCACTATGCAACTACGTACTTTTTTGGGTGTATGTTTCTTGTCCCTCTCTAGGGCTCGGAAGTTTGTGTAAATACATGTTTGTTGTCGTTAGCTGAAGAACAACATTCATCAAATATCTTTGGGTATCAAAAAATTTGCAACAAACTCGCTTCGGTTCATTAGTGCATATTTATGCATATTTTACTGTAAATGCATATTTTGCTATAAATACATATTTTAATGCATATTTTAATGCATATTTTGTTGCATAATTTGTTGCATATTTTTTTTTAAGGGAAGCAACACTCAGGAAATCTTTCCTTTTAATTAACGTGTTGTTTTATTTGGAAAGGGGATAGAGAAGAAGTAAAAGGTGGTGAACGTTGAAGGGCTTCAAATATGGCAACACTGTTATTGCACGAGTTGTTGCGCGCCATCTGATGAAGAGTTGGCGAATTTTGTTGAAGTTTTTTAGTTCATAGCCCTGTTATATTATTTTACTTCGGTGGCGTTATGTGCTATGAGAACACCGAAGGAGGACGCTGCGATATGTATGATGATGGGATAGAAAAAGCTCACACATATTATTATTTGTCATAAATTCATGTTGCCTTGGCTGGTGATCGAACCCGCAACCTTATGTGTAACAGTCCAACGCGCTAAATATACACCACAGCGCCCACAAATTCATGTTCTTATGGATTTTAATAATGAACTATAATTTGATTATTTGTTAAATTTACATGTTTTATAAAAAAGATATTTTTTTTTTAATTTAAAAATATTTTTTTGATTTTTTTTTATATCATGGAGATTTTCTTGCATCTCGAGTAAAAATTTCCTTGAACACCCACCACCATGATTATTACACTCAAATAAAAGGCTTATTTCTGTAGATTTATTATCTTTAAAACAAACTTCATTTTGTTTAATTTTGTATCTTTAAAATTAAGTAAAAAATAAAAAAAAAAAAGCAATATGAAAATGCAATTTTTTCAAAAATATTTAAATTTGTATTCAGCGCACCAAAGTTGGTGAGAAAATGTGTGTTGAAACAGAAGGATTTTTAAACTATTGTATAGTATTGTTTTACGGACTTATTAAAAAAACAATATGTTCAAAAAAGATAATAACAGAAGGAAGTTTAGAGCCCACAAAAAATTTTTCGCCAACCGCTTCTTTGGAACGAAAAACTTTGCTGGGTAGTGTTGCATAGTGTAACTTCAACACTATTGCTTAACCAGTCAAAAAAAAAAAATGAATATTAAAAAAATTTTATAGTCCGAACTAAGATCGGATTTTTTCTTAAATATTTCCTAATTATAAAATTTTAAAACAAAATTTCTTACTAAAGAAATATTTGACCAAAAAACACCCCTCTTCTTGGTGCTGATTAAAAAACTCGGCCTAAATACATCTCAATTCTAATTCCATCTTAATTCTTTTACTTCGAAATTGTGTGCATAAAGCCCAAATTAGTTTGGAAGTATCGTAAAAAAAGTAACGTATCATTCACATAATGAATAAAAAGAGTATAAAAAATAAAAATATTGTATTTTTTATCTTTTTCTTGTGCATAGAATTAAATGTCAAGTAATAAAATAGAAAATTTCTATTTTCAACAGAACTTTTTTACGATTTTACTTGACAACAGTTTCAATGCATAGAAAAAAGATAAAAATATATTTCTATATTATTTTAACACATTGAATAGATTACAGATACGTTTTTTTACTTTACTATTAGACTAATGAAGCCTTAAATCTTTAAATCAAATTTAAAACATACCAAAATTTATTTTCTACATTTTCAACTACAACTTTATATTTCAAGATTTATAGCAATCTTTATTAAGATTTTAAAAAATACATTTTAATTACATATTTGGTCTTAACTAGTTTTTAAAAGTTTTAAATTTTCTAATCGATTTTAATAGCAAAACTTTTGACATAAGTGTAAGTTTTGTTTGAAAAAAAAAAAACAAATATTTTCCTAAAATTAAAATTACATGATTGTTCATGCATTTGTTTGACAAATATACTGTTCTTTTATAATTTAACTTTTACTATTTATTTGTGTATGTAGATAGATAAACTGCATTTAACTAAATATCAAAAAAGCAAAGCACAGCATATTGTTTAAAAATTTTCGAAAATTTATTTATTTTGTTTTAAGTGACAAAAGTTATTCATTTTACACATACTGCTGCAGTATAAAAATACACATAGAATATCTAAATGTTTTTTTTTTAAACTTTGTTAACCCATTAGAATCGGTAAATTAAGTCAAATAAATGAATATAATGAAAAATCTATGAAAAATCGTTGAAAAAGTTAATTTAAGCAAATAAGGGTAAGGGGACTAGAGGCAAATGGGTACCGATATTTTTTAAATTTGGAGGTACAATCTTTGGTTTTGATCATTCACAACTCAAATAACAATCAGATATCTATGGTTTTGTGTGTCTGTTTGTTAGTTGTTTAGGTATAATTCATACAGCATCTTTCTATGGGAGGTAGGTTTGAATATGTACCGACTCTAGCTAATTTCAACAGGGTTGCATTCAAATCAAATTTCAATGCAATTTACAATATTTACATAGACAGACAGACGGACGGACATATATCGCTTATTCAACACTAAAACTGATTCTGAGTCAATTGGTATAATATAAGGAAATTACGGCACTACGAAATTAGCCCCAACGAAATTACCCCCAAACCTTAAAACGAAAAAAGCCCCAAAAAAGTGGCAAAAATTTAGTTTGGAGATTGTTTCATTTATTTTGGGGATTGTTTCGTATATGATTTTTGGGGTTTTTTTCATCATGAAATAAGCCCAAAATGAAAGAGTTCCCAAATATATTTTTGCATTCACTTACTTTTTGGGTAGAATTTCATTTTTTTGGGGGTTATTTCGTTTTTCTTATTTCTGAAATTTTTAAAAGTTTGTTTCTGTCAAACGGATTTTAGTAAATATTTCTACAATTTAAACCGTTCAGGTTTACAAATATTGCTACCTGAAATCATAACTTTATTTACCAATACAACAATTAGTTTTAATTGACGGTAACTTTGCGGTAGTGCCGATGGGTTGTTTTTCAACAGCTGCTATTAACACTACTAAATAGCAAAATTTATAATTTAACAGGAATTTGTTTTTTAACAATTATAAAATATTTTCTAATTTTTTTTTCTTTGAGACACATTTATTTTTCTTTATGGAGATAATCGATTTGGCAACTTAAGCATTCATATATGTATGTATATTCGTATAAAATAAAATAAATTTCTGAAGAAATATTTTTGGTCTTTATTTCATTTTTTTGGGGTCAATTTCATTGGGAGTCATTTCATTTTTCTTTTTGGGAGTTGTTTCATTATGAAATAAAGACCAATATTTGGCCTTAATTTAATTTTTCGTTCAGGGGTTATTTCATTTATTTTTGGAGTTAATTCTTTTTTTCCTTTGGGTATTATTTCACTTCTTTTGGCTCTTATTTCATTGGGGGGTTTTTGTATTTTTCTGCTTGGGGGTTATTTCGTTGGGGCTAATTTCGTAGTGCCGGAAATTACAGATATCAGCACAAACTTCTTATATCCTTCCCATAGAAATTTGTCTATACGAATAACTAAGCTTAGTGTTAATCTTGGATTTATTTCTTTTGAAGATGATTTTAATATTTCCCCCTTACTGACACAGAGAATCCTCAACAACCTTCAACTATTCTTTGTTTATGTAGCTAAGGTTTACCTAAAGCTAGAATATTTTTAAACTGATTATGCATAATAATTCGAAAACCTTATAACATGCTTATAAAATAAATTTCGTATGTAAAATTTATTTTATAAGCTATTTCTAAATTTAAAAATTGATTATGCATATGAACCTAAATATTTTTACCAGATATATTAAATATTTTTTCAATTCTGCATTAATTAGAGGGTTAATTATACACTACACGATGAATATGGTTATACAGTAGTAGTGGTAGTAGTTTGTAAGTTAAAGTTAAACATACATATTACAAATATTGCATTTCTATGAATATATGAATGTATCTATAAGAAACTAAAAAAGAAGATGCATAGACATTTTTATGTAGCAAATTTCTTTAAAAATTTAAAACTTCAATAAAAGTTTTACAGAAGTGTAAATATAATTTAGGGTGGTATTTATTTAATTAAATTCTTTTTGTTGAGCCTGTTGCCAGATCTCATTGAAATTGTGTTCTGATAACTTTGCCGATACTAAAAATGTATAAACAAGTAAAAATCCTAATCCTAATACTACAGCATGACATGAGCTATACACGGGAAATGTATAAAATTTCAGAGCACCGATTCTGAATGGTTTGCAAGCGGCGAAGTGATAAAAACTGTCAGTTGTTATCATAATTTTTAAACGAGTGAAATATATTGTTCACCGCTTCACAGCTTCACAAACCATTCAAAATCTGTACTTAGGAAGGGAATGTCAATCAATATAAGAACGTATTGATAAAGTGCAAATCACGATTTCTACGATAGGTACTGGAATGGATCGGGATTCTAGGCTATATGCTGTTTGTTAGCTTTGATATTGTTGTTTTCGAATTAGTACGTTGCGTAAACATCGGTTTCGAAATAAACCCAAAATGGCGATTGTGAATTTGGCTCTCTAGCCAGTTCAAGTGCCCAAAATATAGTCCATTAGTTAGGTATTGGGTACTACTTTCCGAATTAATACGTGCCTACTAGGTAGATAATGATCGCTGCTAATGTGTTTAAATTAATCTTTTATTTGTTTTTGACTATTAATAAAATAAACCACAAAAAAAATTAAATCAAGTATTTTATTCATTTGTTTTTATTGGGTGTATAACTAAAAAATGTGGGATTTTTGGCAAATATTGGGCATTTATTGTGAAATACATGTACAATATAAATTCATTGAAAGTATTGGGCCATCGTTAGATATAACCTTGAGGCTAAGAAAAGATTGAGGCAATTTCGGATACCCTGTTCTAAAGTGCAGTGTATTCCAGTGATAGCGTTCTGTATCTATCTAAACAAATCGTAGTTGGCCAGGGCAAGATCTGGGCTATAAAGCAAGCAAAACTTCCCAACCACTATTTTCTAAATAGTTTTTATAGATGGGACCCCTCCTGTTCCCACGAAATACAGAGCATTACCTTGGCGCAATGGATATTCGGCTTTGGCGTTCATTGGGCTGGTTGGCCGGGCTTCACATACGATTTCTTGCGCTTCGGGTTGTCGTAATGGATCCATTTTTCATCGCCAGTAATGATTCGATGCAAAATTTACTCCTTTCTATGTCTTTCAAGCAGCATTTCGGATATTGTGGGCTAGAGTGGGGCGATTTGTATGGACAAAACTTTTTTGATATTGTGCCATCGATTTTTCGATAGCTTTTGGCATGAGGAAAAAAAATTCCACTACGACATATCAAAAAAATCATTTTCGAGGTTCCCGAATTTAAATTTTTTGCAATTTTCTAATAAATGCTAGATTAGCGCCATCTTGAGGTGGCTTTTTGAAACAACTAATGAAGTTGTAAACAATATAACATTACAACCTTTCCAGAAAGGTATTACTTATGAAAATCGGATAAAAAATGTGGCAACTAGAGGTAAAAGTATATAAGTAAAATTATTTTCTGCTTGTTTTCATCAACATCATCATCATTTCATCATCAAGCACAAAATAATTTTACTTATATACTTTTACCTCTAGTTGCCACTTTTTTATCCGATTTTCATAAGTAATACCTTTCTGGAAAGGTTGTAATGTTATATTGTTTACAACTTCATTAGTTGTTTCAAAAAGCCACCGCAAGATGGCGATAATCTAGCATTTATTAGAAAATTACAAAAAATTGAAATTCTGGAACCTAGAAAATGATTTTTTTGATATGTCGTAGTGGACTTTTTTGCTCAGTACAATCCCAAGAATCAGAAACGTGAAGCGCCCATTAAGATGTTCAAATCGCCCCACCCTATTGTGGGCGCTGTGGTATAATGATTAGCGCGATGGACTGTTACACATGAGGTTGCGGGTTCGATCCCCGGCTACCGCAACATCAATTTGGAAAAATAATATGTATGATTTTTTTTACCCCTCAGACATATCGCAGCGTCCACCGTCGGTGTTCCCATATCACTTAACGCCACCGAAGTAAAATAATATCAAAGGACTATAAACTAAACAGCTTCAACAAAGCTCGCCAACTCACCATCAGATGGCGCACAACAACTGTTCTAAAACTCAACATCTAGAGCAAGTACAGTGTTGCCATATTTGAAGCCCTTCATCTTTCACCACCTTTCATATCTTCTCTAGCCCCTTTTCAAAGAAACAACAAGTTAATTAATAGGAAGAATTTTCTGAAAAAAACATGCAAAATCGTCCTTCAACGTGTCTCGGTTTTAACTCGTGTGGTACCCAATTTCCTTGCTTTTGGATGAATCCTTCTGCTTGCAAACGTTTTAAAATTGCTGCTTGAATAACTCCCAATGATTTTGCAAGTTCTTCTTGAGTTTGACAACAATCTTCATCGAGTAATGCCTCCAATTCATCATCTTTGAACTTTTTGGCTAACCGCACAAACCATCTCGCACATTGAAATCGATGGAACAAATTCAGGATAAGTTTCCATAAGCAATCGATCTGATTCAGCTGCACTTTTTTCAAATTGAAGCAATAAAGCAAAACTTCCCGCAAGTTATGTGTTGTTGGCACAAAATTAGACATTTTCGAAGGAAAAAAAAAAAACACTTTGTTGTTTACACTATTTTGTTTAATGACTAAGTGAGAACAAATATCAGATGTTTACCCTCCAAAATGCCATATAAGTTATTAAGGACACAAGCCATATGTAAAAGATACGCCAGCTGTTGTAAATCCCGCATTTTTAAGTAATACACCCAATACTTACAAGCATAACTTGAGAAATAATAAAACTTAATGTAGTTACAGTTGTTTTCACTATACGAATGATAAAAAATTACCCACCAAACAACAGAATTTACTGGTTTTACAGTTGTTTCGGTAAGTAGGCAAAGTCTTAAAATTGAAATTGAAATAAAACTTTTTCCAAAAAATCTCTAAAATTTAAAAAACCGCGAAAAAACGTTAAAAATCGGAAAAACTAAAACAAATTAAAAAAATTTTAAAAATCGGAAATATTTTAAAAATCGGAAAAATTTTAAAAATCGCTAAAAATAAAAAAAAAATCGTGAAAACTAAAAAATCGCTTTAATTAAAAAATAAATTTTAAATTTAATAAATCTCAAAAATTAATATCAAAACAATATTAGGCTCGAATTTTTAATGGCTTAATAATATTATTGAAAAGAATTTTTCTCGACAATTTTTAACAATTTTATAAAAAAGAATAAAAAAAAGAAATCGCTTAAAATCGTATTGGTTTTGTAATATGATCAACTCATTTAAACCCACCCGGTGAAAAATGCTCATACACGCTCAAATATTTTCATATATGGTTTATGTATGAACACTAGGGTGTCCCTTATAAAGTGTTTGGTCGATTTTCGACACGCATACAAATGGTCCGAAATTAACAAAATATATTTCTTTTTGGAAAACGTTAACCCGTGCCCAGTTGTAGCCGAAAATGGCCCATTTTGGAAAAAAACGTGTATTATTATTAAAAATTCAAAAAATGCGAAATTTTGAAAAATTTTGTATTTTGTTTCATTTATTCATTAAATATAGTTAAAATGATTCAGGCAAGGAATTTTGACTTCATCAGATATCACTAACCCACTTTAGCCTGGAATCCAAAATGACACATGAATTTGATAAAAATGCAAAAACGTGTTTTTTTTAAATTAATTTTAAAGATTTTTTAAAATGCCTAATTTGGAGATATCGATTGCTATTTGTATCACATAAGAGTTGATATTAAAGAAAAAAATAAATTGGAAAAATGATAATTCGAGTTGGTGTTTGGAGGAACTGCTTTCCAGGACATTTTACAAAAATTGCTTATTTTATAAAAAATTTAACAAAATTTTAATGTTTTCATCAAATTTAACACATTTTTCGTAAAAATATAACTCAAATTTGGTTAGGCTATAATTATCTTTACATTTGTTTAAAAAAAGTTTTAACCCTTAGTGGACTAGGGTCAGAAAAGACCCATGAAACTTAATATTTATTATGACTACGAGATTGTAAAGCCAATAAATTGATAAAAAAAATGTCAACTGGATAAAAATAATTATTTTATGTAACATGTTCCATATGGGGTTAACTTTTATAATTTTGGCCAAAAACGCCCCATTAGGAAATTTACAGAATAACACCTTTAAAAATGTTCGGAAAAATACCACTTTAAATGAATAACAAAAAATGTTTTGTACTTGATAAATGTTATTATTTTGAGTAACTTGATCCATATAGGGTTAATGTTCTCACTTTTCGCAAAAAAAAAGACCCACTAGGAAATTTTCAGAATAACATTTATCAGATTTTTATTAAATTGGGATATGCAAAGGTGTTATTCTGTAAATTTCGTAGTGGGGCGTTTTTGGCGAAAAGTATATAAATTAACCCCATATGGATCACGTTACACAAAATAATTATTTTTATTCAGTTGAGATTTGTTTTCATAAATTTAATGGCTTTACAATCTCGTAGTCATAATTAATATTAAGTTCCATGGGTCTTTTCTGACCCCAGGCCACTAAGGGTTAAATTTTTTTTTAAGAAATCAAAAAATAATTATAATCTAACCAAATTTGAGTGCTGTTTCTCCGAAAACCGTGTAAATTTTGATGAAAACATTAAAATTTTAAAAATTTTTTACAAAATGAGCAATTTTTGTAAAATGTCCTGAAAAGCAGTCGCTCCAAACACAAACTCGAATTATAATTTTTCCAATTTATTTTTTTTTCTTTAATATCAACTATTATGTGGTACAAATAGCAATCGACATCTCCAAATTAGGCATTTTAAAAAATCTTTAAAATTGGTTTAAAAAAAGTACGTTTTTGTATTTTTATCAAATTCGTGGGTCATTTTGGATTCCAGGCTAAAGTAGGTTAATAATATCCAATGAAGTCAAAATTGTATGTATGAATCATTTTGACTATATTAAATGAATAAATGGAATAAAAAATAATTTTTTTATAAATTTCGAATTTTGGGAATTTTTAATAATAATACACTTTTCGTCCAACTTTCGGCACGGGTTAACGTTTTCCAAAAAAAAAAAAAAAAATAATCCATTTCTTACATTTGGGACCATTTCCAATAAAAGTGGGGGCTGTAATGAACGAAAATCGACAAATCGCTATTTTAAGAGAAGTACATCTAGATCATCAATTGTAGTGCTTTTTCTACTGCCTCGGCATCTCTTTTTTTTTGCTGGGTAATTATCCATATTTTGATAGTTGTTTGTTATTGTTCATAGATTAATTTCATATGGCATAGATTTTTCTCTTACAACATGCATACATTCTGTAGAACAGGCATTTTCAAGGGGGTATGTATACTTTTCTGTGCCAGTGTAAATATAATAACCAAAAATATTTTAAATTATTTAAATGTGTACGTTGGTCATTGTATTATTATATATACTATTTTGAATAAAACAAGACGTGCAGAGCTTTTTAATTCAACTTCAATAAAATGCTGGGAAAATACTATAGCGAGCATAGTATGATATGTTGGACTATAATATTATAATACTGGGATCATTTTGAAATCATAATGTGACAAGTTATGTTTAAAAAAAGTATTTCATAATATGATGCTCTTCGTATAAGATCATCCCAACCATGTCTTCGTCATTGGTAAAAAAAACTCGACCAGAGATAGGAAGAAATAGAAGGGTGTAATTAAGTTTTCTGTAGGCGCTAGCTAACTGATAAAAGAAATGTTTTGAGATAATAAGGAATTGGTAAATTTTCAAATTTATTGCATGCCCGAATTACCCAAATTCGAACAAAACTTTTGTTGGAAATTATTTTAGCTGTAACTGGTCAAAATTTCACGGCAGTGTGACCAACCCATAACAAATGACTGCATTATTTTCAAAATATTTTGATTCTGCCCTAGTGTGCGATGGTCTTAATTATCATTTGTGTAATACAAAAGAAATTGGCCAAGGTACAAATTAATTATTTGAGTGTTAATGTAATGATTCCAGGTGCTACTATTATTCAAACATAAATAAGTGTCACTTTTATGAATGTACATAAATTCTCTTTGCTAAAGTATTTATGTTTATGAATATTTGTATGTGTTTGTGTACATTATACACACACACACACACACATTCATCTTTTTACTTGATGAATGAGCCCTATAGACTTATATGACACAGATTATATTACTATTTTGTATATGTGTGTTCTTTTATATTTAGTATATTGTAAAATATTATACATCGTAAATGTTTAAACACCATCCTGCTAGCCAGCCTGCCAGCCTGCCTGCCTTTCACTTCATCATTCTTGATACTGCAGCATCATTACACACGAGACTTTCTCAAATGCGTTTTCTTAGCAAAGAGCCATTAATTTTCTTATAGCTAAAAACCAACTTTAACTCTATAAACCATAATATTCCATACAATAATATATCGTAACTAACATAATAAAGTTAAAGTTAGTCTATTGGGCTTAGACGCCCAAGATCAAAAATAATTGGCAAACGCATTCAAAACCATTTCGTGTTAAAGACAAATAGATAAAGTGTGTGTAGAAAGGAAAGATAGAGATAAAATCTAAAACAATCTCAAGTGATATTTTAAAATAAAATAAACTTTTCCTACTTATTTCTTTATTAAAAGTCAGTTGACCACCATTGGTTTACCATGGTCATCCTGGTGATAAACAACATGAGAAAACGTTGAAAGGAAAAGCCATGCAAAAAGAGATAAAAAAAACTTATTTTTTTTATATTTTTATTTCTGTTAAAAATTTAAAGTAGTCGTATTTTTTAAAACTCTTTAAACTAACGAACTTTATCAAAGTCTTTAAATTTTGATTTAGTTTTTAAAACAAGATAAACTTACGTATTTTTATTTATTTTGTAATAACAAAAATATTAGTTAATTCCAATAGTTGTGTATTTGATTTCCTAACGTAAAAAATTTCCCTTATGCTAATTGCTAAGAGAAACGCTAATTTCACCCTTCTATAATGCTTCTTTGCAATCGTTTCGAAATTTAAGTATAAATTTCAATATTTTTTTCATATATGTACAAATGCAAATATATTATACAAGTTAAAAATTCATGGTTTATTAGTAATTATGTTGCCATTATACACTTTTTTATAATATGTTTCTGATTTCCTGCAGAAAGAAAAAATAAATATCCCAAATACTTCCCTTAAGCAAATTGTTCTTAAAATGAAAAAAAAAAATAAATTTATGTGTATTCTTTGCTGCGGGCTATTAACTGCATAGAGCTATGTACGTAATGTAAGCTACACATATCGTACACTCGAAATAATATGTTAGTTGAAATTTATAGAAAGCTTAGATAAATTGATAACTGCATGCAAAGAAAAAAACATGATTTGGGGTGAACATATTCGAAGAGCATCATTGCGGCAATCATATTACGAAATACCTTTTCTATCTGATTCCAAAATGATCCCACATATCATACTATGATCCCTATAATACGAATATTTCCCCCACATACTCTTGAAGCTAAGTTAAAAAGCTATGCATGTTTTAATTTATTCAAAATGCCACATATATTTATTCAATAACTAATCTGCATATTTAAATAACTTAAAATAATTTTGGTTATCAATTAGAAATATTCAAAATAAATTATGGAAACACGTGAAAAATATTGTTAAAAATAAAATTTCACAATGCATACGGAATTATCATTATATCTTTCTAATGATTATAATATTTTCTTAATGATCATAATATTTTCCTAATAATCACAATATTTTCCAGTAACCATATTATGGTCATGTGGGAAATTTTGTGATCATTTAGTATAATACTATGATCATTAGGAATATATTGTGATCATTTTGTGCACTTTCAATCTGTACATTTTTACTTTTAAACTCCTCATTACAGACGCGTGGGTACAAAATTTAAAGAAGTAAATCACTAAACACCTAGTGCAAAATAAACAATAATTTTACTTGAAGGTTTCTTGGCCAAAATGTAGATTTTGTCCAGACTTCCTAGATAGACCGGATTCGTTCTTTCGCAGTCAATGTCGCTAGTCAAATTAACACAATTAGTCTTTTCCATTTTTTGTTTTCAATGTGCTATTTTATTTGGCTACTTCTTGCTATTTCTTTTCACAGAATCTCAAACATGAATAACGCTTATTGATCGATGACGCTCATAAAAAATACACCGACCATCTTATGTATATTAAAAATATACCAATGATTGCGAACACGATCTCTCGATAATAATATGATTGCAATTCGAAGAAACGAATATAATTACTCAGATAATATATAGTTGCATTTTTACCTTTTACAAACATTGGTTTATCTGCTTTAGATAAAACGGGGTCTTTTCTATTTCAATCAAAATAACCAATCTCAATTCAGACACCAATTGTTACGTTTTACCTTCAAAAACCTACGTTTATTTCCTTTAAATAAATCTGGCTGGTGCAATTAAAAATAACCATCACACACACACACACACACTTTTTGTTTATTATATATTTATTTTTTTAACAATTTATTACTTTACAAAAAATTTCAATTCACTAGAGCACAACTGAACTGTACAAACGCTACTACGTGGCTGACTCGACTTAACACAACTTAACTCCACTAATACTAATGCTCGACTGACTCTCCAAACCTAAGATGCAGTACTTTTATAGTGTAATATCGAAAATTTCAGAGATACCCAGATTATTAGCCGTGGTTGTAGAATAAACTAGAAGATTCCAGAAGCACCCAGAGTATTTATAGCCAAGACACCAATCATATTATTATCCAAGACACCAAGCACTTTCTTAGCCCTGAAACCAACTACTTTCTTAGCCGATCCACCAAACACTTTCACTATGCTTAAGTGTACTGTTGCCAGATTGACAGGTTTAGTAAATCCCGTTTCTCGGGATATTATCTTCTAAAATTCCACAATTTTCTATAATAGAACAATCCAATTCCGTAACAATATGATGACTGTGGACGAGAGAATAACATGATTAACGTAAAAAAAATTGTCGATATTGTGCCATCGATTTTTCGATAGCTTTTGGCATGAGGAAAAAAAGTTCCACTACGACATATCAAAAAAATCATTTTCGAGGCGCCATTTTTTCGACAAAAACTCGTCTTGAAATCCAAAACAAACATTTTTTTCCAAAAAATGATATCGCCATCGTTTTAAGCGTACAATTTTACCTTGGAAATTTGAAATCGGCGAATTTTTTTTAACATACCTACTAAAAATTCCTAAAAAATTAACGCATAAAAAAGATCGATTTTTCGACAAAAACTCGTTGAAAACCTCAATAAAAATTTTTTTGAGAAAAACTGCTATCGCCATCGTTTTTAGCGTACAATTTCACCTTGGAAAGGTTATATTTAAAAAAAAAATGAAATCAGCCGATTTGTTTTTTATTACTTACTAAAAAATTGAGTTTTGGGCGCCTCGAAAATGATTTTCAGTAGTGGAACTTTTTTTCCTTATGCCAAAAGCTATCGAAAAATCGATGGCACAATATCGATTGCTAAATCGACCCACCCTAGGGTGCAGTCTTAGTATATAGTTTTATACAGAATTTATGCGAAGTACGAGGAAATTAATCCGAAAGAAGTTGAAGCCGAATATCTTTTGAAATATTTAATAATTTTTCTTGATTTAAATTTTGTTTGAAAATATTCTAAAATATGAATTCGGTGTACAACTTAAAAATGCGGGTATATTTGGAACACTTTTGGCGTTTATTGTGATACATTGGTGCAATATAAATATATTCAAAGTATTGGCCATCATTAGCAATGACCTTTTCCCATCTTTCTGGCAACCAATGGATTCAGCGCCAAAAGAACTGCTCATTTTTTGAGGCCTGGAACGAATCAAGCTAATTTCAGATACCCTGTTTTGAAGTGAAGCACATTACAGTGAGATCATGCTGCATCGATCAAAAAAAAAATTGTAGTGGCACGGAGCAAGGTCTGGACTATCAGGCGGCTGAGGCAAAACTTTCCAACCAATATTTTCTAAAGAGTTTTTAATCGGTCTTGCAATATAATGGATGGCCGAGAGTTATCATAATGGAATATTACGGCTTCATGTCTGGTCGCATATTACGGGCATTTTTTTGGACAATGCTGGCTTCAAACGAATCAATTGTGTTCGGTACAGGTCCTCTGTGATCGTCTGGCTCGATCTTAGCAGACCATAATAGATTGGAACCTTCCAATTCATCATCTTCTAACTTTTTTTACTGACCTGGGCAGTCCTTATCTTCTGTGTCAAAATCACCACTTCTGAACCGCACAAACTATCTCTCGCACGTTGAAATTGATGGAACATATTCAGGATAAGCTTCGGTGGGCAATCGATGTGCTTCAGCTGTACTTTTTTCAAACTGAAGAAGTAAAGCAAAACTTGCCGCTATTAATGTTTCGAAGCAAAAAAAAAAACTTTGTTGTTTACACTAATGCCATATAAATTATTAAAGACACAAACCATGTGTAAAAGATACGTCATCTGTTGTGAGTACCGCATTTTTAAGTTATACACCCAATATTTATAGACTTAGAAAAAAAAATTTAATTTTATAAATTCTTTTAAAGCGGTATAACGAGTGGCACCGCTTTGGAAATATTAAAAGTAAAACTTGTCAGGAAAAGTTTCTGTTAAAAAGAATCGGTAGTGGAATAGCTACTTTTCATTTATAACTCCTTCTACTGTCAGTTCTAACACCGATGATTTTTGTTTAAAATTGTCCCAAAAGCAACCGCTTCTATTGCTCCAAAGTGGAACCATTTGCCCTTGAATCAGTTCTGGAACTAGTTTTAGAACTGATTCTACTTCAATAACACATTCCATGGATCTTATATAGAAGGTACGATTGATGGAGTTGTAAAGAGTTGTAGAAGGAGTTGTAAAGGAAAAGTATGTATCTATTCTAGGACAACTGGAGCTCACATTTCCTTCAAAATCTCTACTTCGCCATTCAATTTTACTCAACACACATTTTTCTACTAAAATTTTGTTTTCGGCGTAACTACTCTAACTACTATGTAAATGTTAAGCAATTTTTATGTTTCCCAAAATCTTTAGGGAAAAATAATATAAAATTCTACTAAAACTCTAGATACATATAAAAGTGGAAGTCATGAATGTTTTAATATTGTACGTACGCGCGCTCTTGTGTATTTGTAGTGCTGGCTTTAAAACTAATTTTATAGTTTTTACCGAAAAAAAAATAATAATAATGTTTTTGCTATTCAACCGGAAACTGTTGAAATTATAAATATACTCGTAATAGTGTATTTAGTTTTTAGTTTAGTTTCTAGGAAGCCCAGGAAACCTTGATGACTTGCTCACACACACACACACACTCACACACACACAACAACTCACACGTATGTCTATACGTATGAGTAATAATAATTGTTGGCTGGTAGATGCAATTATAACACCCCCCTGTTAGTGTGCAGATAAGTACGATTTAGCTGTGATTTTGTAGGTCTCATTTGGAGGATTAAAATTTAATATGTACATATTTTAATTAAATTATATGAAGTTGTAATAGCTACATAAAATAAAGGTCTATTTAAATATTTAACAAAACTGTAAAATTTTGTTAGTATTTGGTTATGGGTTTATTCTATTTCCTTTGTGTGATGTTCTGTGAAACCTCAATCAATCAAATATATATGACAAATTTTGTAATAGTTTAATATTTGCATAATAAAATTTTACAAAAAATTACACTTAGGACAAAATTTGTGTAATGGGACCTACAAAAAGTAGTGTGGCAAATGTGCCAAAATTTCTTTTCACATGACAAATTGTAAAGTAATGCAAATATAATAACAAAATGTAAAAAATAGAGCCGCAAAGACTTCTGAATTCACAATAAAGCTATTTAATGGTGTTTTGTTGCTTTATCTTTACAAATCTTTATTTTCCAAAGGATTTCGCTGAAATTTAGAACATTTGATCCCCATACTTAACGCTGAGTAGCCTGGGGACAAAAACGATCAAAGCTTAATTTAAATTTTCACTTCAGGTTTATAAAATTTTAAAATTCAAGGGACACCTAAATATATGTATATCTTTAAAAGTTTTTAATGTACTGTTACGAAATTAGATTAGCCTAGTATAGAAAACTCTGTAGTTTTCTGGAAGAAAATAGCCCGAAAAACGGGATTTACTAAAATGGTCAATCTGGCAAAAGTACATTTAAGTACAATGTTAGTTCTCTAGGTGTTATCGTCAATCTGGCAAAAGTACATTTAAGTACAATGTTAGTTCTCTAGGTGTTATCGGATTTCTCTACCACAACAGAAGTAAAAATATATAAGGCTGCCATATGCCATTTAGTGAGTCAGTTTATGATTAGCGAATGTGTAATTCAGTCGGGCTTTCAGAAATCATTGTGTTAAAATCACTAGAGTTTGTGTGAGTGTTATATTGATTGGTGTATTAAAAGTAATACAATGTAATTAATACAGAGTTAACAAAAAAATGTTTAAGCTATTTCAAACTTAATAGTGTGTGTGTTATTTTAATTATAAGAGAGCACCAGACCGGTTTATCTAAAGGAGATAAACAAACGTTTTTATAAGGTAAAATGTAACAGTTGGTGTCAGCGCTGGGACTGGTTATTTTGATTGCAATAGAAAAGAACCCGGTTTATTTAAAGGAAATAAACCAACGTTTTTAAAAGGAAAAAAACGTAACAATACCATTGATCTGAATCGAGCTCTAAAGACCTCAATTCCTCATTGTATTTTCAATTTTGATTGAGTGCGGAATGATTAAATTCTTAAACTACAATTTTACATATCGAATGAAGTCTTAATTGGTCTAATTCGATTTAATTTTAAAGACTTTAATCATTTTTTCATCATTCGATTTGTTCAATTGCTGAATTCAATTGTTAGAAATTCAATCGATTGTTGCTCAATTGATTGAAAAGTGTTAGACTTGGGCATTCTAGTTCTTTTTGGTGACCGCTCTTTCTAGTTCAATTTGTTGTAAAGTACTAGTTCGCTCTTCTAGTTCAATAGCTCTTTGTCAATTTCGTTTAATCGTTCAGAAAACAATTTTTTCGATCGTTCGTTCGTTTGGCAATTTTTAATAGGTAGCTAATTCATATAGCTCGTCTTTTCGTTAACAAGGATACAAAATATCAGACAAATTAAGAATTTTAAGAAAAAAAGAAAAATGTTTAGTGTAGAAAATATTTTTAATTAATAAAAAGAAATAAAATTATCCCCGGCCAAAGGTAATTGATTGAACTAGAAGAGCGATTAGAAGTGAACTAGATCTTTCGATCAATTGAGTGACTAGCTCAATTGAACTAGTCCGTTCACGAACTACACAAGTCTAAAAAGTTTGGGAATTCAATCGATTTCTACACTCACAGAAATAAATCTGTAAAAATAGCAGAAAATACAACTAAAAGCTAGTTAAAAATTATGTTGCAGAAAAAGGTGTTAAATTAGCAGATTTTTTTGCTAAATACTATTAAAATAAGAACAGCAAAAATTAAACTGTTAAATTTGCAGAGTTTCAGTTATATTTAAGTTAACTGAAAATGACAAATTGTACTGTAAAGTCTGCAGAAAATTTTGCGAAATATTAGTAAACCAAAAATAGCAAAAACAAACAAATATCAACAAAATTCTTATTTTTAAGCCAAATTTTGTTGAATGTAAATAGCAGTCTATTCTGCTAAAATCACCAGAAACATTTGTTAAAAAAAATTCTTATCTGCTGTTTTCCAAAGGCTCAATTTTTATTTCCATTTTAAAAAAATTTGAAAAAAAACTTTTGACAACACTCATAGTACGTAGAGAAAATGTTTTTGCCTCTTCTTGTATTAAAAAAGAAGAAGGGTAAAAATAAATTTTGTATTTACTTATACCGATGGTATGAAATACAAAAACAAAAAACTTTCATAATATTTCTATTGTTGGCTATGCATTGCGGAAGACTTCGAAAACATATTTTATTGTTTGCTCTATTCCCATTTTGTTAATGTAGCAGACTACATTTAACATGAGATTTTGATGCTTCAAATTGCATTGCACTACTGCCACCACTTTCTAAAGATAATTGATGAAGGGGACCTGGAAAATTCCCGAAACGATCTTCTTTTCATTCATGAAAGTGTAGAGGTTTTTGTAAGCAAAAACTCTGTGAAGTATTTGTCAGAAGAGTATCCTGATGAAGAAAAATAGCAGTTTTTGAAAAAAGTACATTTATGTTAGTTCATAATAAGGAAGTTGGCCTCGAACTGAATTAACAAATTTCCAATTAATCAAATTAAAAGGTCGAAAGAACAATTTTTGTTTTTTAAATAAAAATTAAAAACCAACACTTCGAAAATTTTAAATTTTTTTCTGATTTTTTAGGCTACTAATTATTTAGCAAAATTTTATTAATTTGTTACTTTCGATAAACAAAAATTAGTTTCAAATATAACTAAAATTCTGTCATGGTTATTCACAAAAAACTTTTTGTCTTATTAGAGGCTAATTGAACGATTTTTGTTGTTGTTTTGCATGTTAATTTGTTTTATTAAACTTTAATAAAATTCAAAACATTTTGCTGAATACAAGCCTGTGTATTTAGCAGTTTTATTTTTGCTAATATAAAGCAAAAATTATCTTCTAATTTTAGCAGTTTTTTCTGCAACATCATTTTTAACTAATTTTTAATAGTTTTAACTAAGTATTAAAATATAAATTTTTTTTGTGATCGGGTTACTGAACTTTAAGTTTAACGTTCAGTGTCATAATTTTCCAATGTGCTGTCACTTATGGTATCAACAAATATCTCTACAAATCCTTTTTCTTCCATAATATTTGTTTTGATTGAAAAGTCCTTGTTTTGCATAAGGAATATTATTTTATATTTTAAGAAATTTTTTAGCTTGAAAAAATGTGAAACAAAACAAATAACACCAGTTTTCTTTTGTGGTTTTTAATCTTCATAGTTTGGTGTGATGCGTTGCGCTTCCGTTTTCCGGTTTCCTGATGGTTGTGCATTTTGTAGCATTTTGTTGTTGTTGCTGCTGATGCTTCTAAGCGCAGCAGGATGTGCATTTAATGCTGTTGGTGCTGTAGTTTTTATGGCAAAGAAAAAGAAAATCTACTTTTTTGTGTTAGAAAAAGTTTCTCATCCATATACCAACTACTTTAACATCCATATACTTAAGGTACTCTAATAACCTTGGAAGTGTGTATCTTTTGTTAAGGTTGTTCGTTCTCTGGTTGTTGTTGTCTTAAAGTAATATTTAAGGAAGAACAGACATGTATGGATACGAGTATTAGGGTCGTACCATCAACTACATCAACTTTATTTAAAGACTTTCTACACTAATAGAAAAAGTCTGTTAAAACTTTAGTTTAAACTATTAAAAATTAATTAAAAATTACCTTGCAGAAAAAATTGTTTAAATTAGCAGATTATTTGTGCTAAATTTTAGTAAGACAGAAGTACAAAAATAAAACTTTTAAATGCTTAACCTGCTAAAATTAGCAAAAGAATTTGCCAAATAATTAATAGACTAAACAAACATCAAACAATTTCAATTTTAAATTTTTTTCTCGATTTTCTTTTTTAATGCAAACAAAAATCTAGCCCTCTGAAATCAGTAAATATTTAGCAAATATTTCTGTTGATTTTAGCAGGATAGACTGCTGCTAGCATTCAACTAAACATAATTTAAAAATAAAAACAATTTTTCTAGAGTTGATTTATAGGAAGAAGAAGACATTTTTATTGAAAAATTTAACAGACACAAGGGAATCACCAGACTGCCGCAGTTTCGTCTCACCCAAAGACTCGTCAGTTATTAGTTTATGTTTCAACTGATCAAAGTAATTTTTAATCGTTAATTTGCCTCTATATGAAAACAATTTTGTTTTATATTTTCTTTTTTCACTACGGGATTTCGGAATTTCAGTGTGATTTCGGAAATAAATAAATCCTACATATTAAAATAATTCATTATAAATCTTATTATTTATATCTTGGGGTAGAAACAAATAAAATAAAAACTACACTCATATACTCACAATATTTTATCGTTAAAAACAACCTAAAATACATATTAAATTAATTGAAAACACAATTAAAAAAATTACTACTGATTTTTCATTATATTCAAACCATTTTGCTAACTATTTTCAAACATTGTTTAAGCAACACATAAAAGAAATAAAAATAATTGAAAAGTCTATTAAAACAATCTTCAATTTTTAACTGACAAAAAGTTAGAAAAAAAAAACGATTTTGTGGTTTGTTTTTTCATATTTGAAAGTTAATTTTTTGTTTGAATTTTCAAAACACTACACACACAACACACAAGTTCATATATTTATTTGCTATGTTTGTGTGTATGAGTAAAGAATTTCTTTTAATTTGTATTGAAATAATTTTGTATACTATAAACAAACTATTTTAATAAAAACAAAAATCGAAAGTATTGTTACGTTTTTACTTTTAGTAAAACGTTGGTTTATCTCCTTTAGATAAACCGGATTCTTTTCTAATGCAATCAAAATAACCAATCTAAATCCAGACACCAATTGTTACGTTTTACCTTCAAAAACGGACGTTTATTTCCTTTTAAATAAACCTGGCTGGCAATTTAAAATAACTAAAACACGAACACACTTAAGTTTGCAATAGCTCACACTCGTATTTATTTACACACTATTACTTATTTACAAACTCTCTTTATGATTATTACTAGAGCGATGCTAACTCGCGGTCTTAACAGCACAACTGTTAATAATCAACTTCACTAACGATAACGCGCGCCTTATATAGTAACAGCCATACTTCTACAACTCACTGGATAATTCTAGAATGCTATACTTAACTCTACATACGCTTAAAGACTATACACACAACCATCTATACAATATTACTCTACATTAGTCTTAACACTATACACACACACAAACACTTATAATAAATCTACATCACGCTTAGAGACTATACACACACACAAACATTTATCATTAACCAACTATAAAATTCTAATACGTAATTAATCATAGCATATACTTAGGTGTATAATTAAATATAGTAGTATGTTGCCAGATTGACGTATGTTGTTCATACCGTCTCTTGGGCTATTTTCTTCTAGAAAAGTTCAGAACTTTCTATACTAGGCCAAGCCATTTTCGTAACAGTATTTTAATTTTTTGTTTTAAAATAGAAAACAACGAAATTATTTAAATTATTTTTTATAAAAATTTAACACTTGACTGAAAATATCAACTCCTACAGACATACGTATTTTTTTGTAGTTTGCTTTTTATTGACTAATAAAAAAAGTTAGTTAATATTTTTTCATGTATTTTAATTGGCTCTTCAATTGAAAACAAACTTTACCTATTACTTTTCAAATAAACCTCAATCGGTTATGGAAAATATATTGTGAGTGTAGAAATAAGTTTATAAAAATAGCGGAAAATTTACTAACAACCCAGTGTAGAAACGGTAATGACATATCATTATTTTTTGGACTACCAGTAATGACACCCACTTACCTTCTTCATTATTTTAAAACATATAATAATGACTTACTGATAATGACTTACTTTTATCATTATTTCAAATAGAAAATAATTTCCTAGATTTTTTTTTTAATTTTTTGAAATATATTTTTAGACTCAATATTTCTTAAACACTGGTAAGGATATATGTAACCACATATTTTTTGATTTTTTGTATGTTGGCGAGTAAGCTTACTTGTGTTCAGCAGGTCAATTATGTTTTTATATATTAAATATTACATATCGATATAGCTCAGATGGTAGAGCTATTGACTGGCAATCTGTAGAACCAGGTTCGATTCCCGCACCAGCAAATTTTATTTAAAAAAAATACAATAAAAAATATTTTTTTTTATATAATTTATTTTTTTGAAAATCTATTTTTAGACTCATTATTTTTATCAGTACTGGTAAGCACATAGGTAACGATATATTTTTTGATTTTTCGTATGCTGGTGTGTAACCATAACTCATTATTTTTCGCGACATCGCCATATAAAGGTAATAGGAAATGTAATAACAAAAGTAACTAGTCACAATTACCAAGTATGTAGTTACATAACCACATATGATTAACATGGTAATGATTTTCTACACTGGGAGTAAGTTAGAAACGTTCTGGGATAAAAAGTACCAAACTCAGCAGAATTTGTTTGCCAAATAATAGTTAAATTTTCAAATTTTAGTATCCCAGCAAAAAAAATTGCAAGTAGTGCTTTACAAACTACTTCTTTTAATGCTTCACAAGTATCCGTTAGTGTATTTTTACTGCTTTTTTAGAAGTTATTCTGAACAACTTCAAAAAATCACTTCTTTCATTGCTTCCAAAGTATCCATTAGTATATTTCTACAGCTTTTTTAGAATTACTTCTGAACCACATCCAAAAAATCACTTAAGTATTGCTTCTAAAGAGTAATTGCTCTAAAAGTGATCGTAAAAAGTGATTTTGGTAACATTTGGCATTTCTAAACAGAGGGTCCCGGGTTCGATTACCGGCGGGATCGAATTTATTTTTTTTTTAAATTTTTTTTTATTTTATTAATTTTTTTTAATATTTATAATTAATTTGTTTAAATTCAATATTTTTTAATTTTTAAAAATATGAATATATAAAAAAAATGGTGAGAAATTGATTTTTATGTACCTGTAAAAATAGTACTGAAACCATACATGGGAATTTTTCATTACCATTAGTTCATACTAATGAAAATGAAAAAAATTTCATTACCATTTAATGGTAATGAAATATTTTTCATTAGAAAAATCATTACTAATGGTAATGAAATTACACTAATGTATAAAAAACTAATTACAATTGATTAAAAACCATTTGTTTACAAAAAAATTCAGACAAGTGAAAACGAACAACGTGTTTGGCCGGGGAAGTTATAAAACATAATTTTTTAAGGAGGATCCATTCCATTCTGTTAAACTTTACCTGGATACAAATAACAATGGAATGGAAAGTAATATTTAATTTCAAATGAGCATGAGCCTGAATGATTCCATCTTCGATTTCAGCGAGTTTTACTCCATTTTTACGTCTTTCTGTTAATGGCAATTAATTTTTTTAATTTATTCATTATCAATGGTAATGAAATTTATAATCATTGTCATTAATCAATGAAATTAAATTTTCGAATCATTACCA
The DNA here is from genome assembly GCA_949987735.1 of Leucophora obtusa. Taxonomy (NCBI): domain Eukaryota; kingdom Metazoa; phylum Arthropoda; class Insecta; order Diptera; family Anthomyiidae; genus Leucophora; species Leucophora obtusa. Next base: position 212,931,798 of record OX465297.1, read on the forward strand.
TTATTTAAAAAAGTGGTAATGAAAATAATTTCATTACAATTGATATCAATGCAATGGTAATGAAATCATCAATTAATTAGTCCACCTAATTAATTAGTCCCATGTATAACTGAAACCAATATTGAATTGGAGTGCATCTTTTATACTTGTTTAATAAGTACTTTTATTGAAGAGAATAAGGAACAATATCTCGCATTAATAAAGTGGTGTTTTTATGCCAGTCAACTTTCATATCAAAGAATAGCTCAGCGGTAGAGATCAGCGACTCGCAATCGTGAGGTCGCAAGTTCGATACCCAGTGGCGACTATAAAAAAACGTTTGTAAAATAAAAAATAAAATTTCTTCTATCATAGAGTGGGCGTGATTCAGTTTAATTTTTTTACTTGTTTTTCAATTCATTCCATTAAAATTTGTTAAGAAGTTGTAACCTTAAAAATACAACTCAGATTGTGTCTAAATTCTGATTTTCCAGTGAAACCCTTTTGGAGAATTTAAGGTAAATGAAAACAAAAACCTCCCTAATATACGAGTACGTACATTTAACAACACTTCACATATTCATACCCTAAACAAATTGCACACATCCTTGCATACTCATATCATGAGGGAAACACAACATACACATGCCACTTTTCTCCCCAGCCTTTAGTTTCATGGTCAAATGTTTTGTAATTTATATTTAAAATTTTCTTAAAAAAAGGAAAACAAAAAAGTTTAATCCCACATGGATGATCATAAGCTGATAACATGTAATAGATTTCAAAAAAATAGATGCAAAAGCAGTAGAAAAATCAGTACAGTTAATGATTTAATGTACTTTTTTTTAATGGAACCACTAATGATTTTAACATTGAGTTGTCGTAGGAGAGGAGTACTCCCTTTTCAACATTTTTTCAGTACCTTTTGAAGGAGTGCAAAGGAAAGGGGGAAAAAATGTTATTGAAAAAAGTGATATTTTTTTATTTTTAAAAATTAGTGTTATTGCCGCCACCGGGTATCGATATTGCGACCTCAAGGTTGCTAGTGTAGCTCTCTACCGCTGAGCTATTTTTGATATAAAATTCACTGGTATAAAAACACCACTTTGTTATTGCAAGATATTGTGTCTTATTGTCTTCAGTGAAATTACTTATTAAACAAGTAAAAAAGCTGCACTGCAATTTAATATTTTTGTCAGTATTATTTTCATAGGTGCCCAAAAAGAAATTTTTCATCATTTTTATTTTATATATTTTTCAAATTTGAAAAATTATATATATATTGTTAATTATAAATACTAAACAAGTTAATTATAAATACTAAAAAAAAATACAAAAAATAAATAAAAAAAATTAAAAGAAAATATTGCTACCGCCAGGAATCTAACACGCGGTTATCTGTTTGGAAATAAACTGTACCAAAATCACTTTTTAGGATCACTTTTTAGGATCACTTTTAAAACAATTACGCTTTAGAAGCAATACTTAAGTGATTTTTTGGATATTGTTCAGAATTACTTTTAAAGAATCTGTAAAAATTTACTAACGGATAAAATATACGGAAGCAATTAAAGAAGTGTTTTATTTTAAGTTGTTCAGAATAACTTCTAAAAAAAAACAATAAAAATGCACTAACGGTTACTCTTGAAGTATTGAAAGAAAGAAGTGGTTTATAAAGCATGACTTCCAATTTTTTTTATGCTGGACTGTTACTGGTTGTCACCTTATGACCTTCGATGTGTAACTCTTTTAGTGCAACTTTAGCTTTGAACAACATCTTTCTTCCTCTGTTTTTGTTGACATTGTTTTGATTAGCAATTGAAAAACAAGATGTAGTCAAAATTTGTTTTGAAAATTTATCAATATGTAGTATTTTGTTTCTCCATTTTGTGCACTTTTGCTACTTCAATTTGTTCAAAACAATTCACTGTGCTGTATTTTACGACAACTTTAAACTTTTGAAAATGGGGGATTCCAAGTTTCAGTTCAGTTACACATATTGCGTAAGTGTGTATGTTAATATTGAAACAACTTTTCTTGATTTTTCTTCGTCATTTTCATTTTGATTTTTTGTTTTTTCTACAAAAATGTTGATGAGAGATTTGTGGTTTGTTGTAATAACATGTCTAATGGTTTTCAAGTTTAACTTCTGTTTCTTATGCTTGTTAATGTTGGGTGTTACATTTCACATCAACATCATTTTACACACACTTACAAAGTTACACATACAGTTTAACATTATAGATATCTTTATACGAGTATTTGTTTGTTGTTTCTAAAGGAAACGGAAGTTTGATAAACTCAAATGCGCATAGTACGATACTTGATGATAATAATGACAAAATTGTTAGTCAAGTACTTGTAATGTTTAATGTTAATTTCACAAAGTTTAATGTTAATTTTGCCACAGAAAGAAAAAAAAGAAGACAGAGTCTATAAAATTTTCATAACATATTTTGCTGATAACAACCTATTATTGCCTAGAACAGGGCTGGCAAAACTATGACACGCGTGTCAGTAGTGGCACCCGAGTGAATTTTAGGTGGCACGCGACGTTTTGTTGGATATTTTCAAAAAATTTTAACTATTAGAAGATCACCCAAGTAAAAAAAAGTGATATGGAGCCATATGAAGTTATATTTAATTATATATAATCTTTTATGTAATCAGATATAATTATATCCGAAAAATGAGAACATCTTATTGTATCTTATTGTATCGAATTGTATACAATTGTATACAATTTGGTACAATTTGATACAATTTTATGCAATTCGATAGAATTGTATCCGAATTTTGTCCTCATCCAATTACATCAAATTATATCTTTTTGTATAAAATTATATAAAATGTTATAAAAGTGGACATAGTTTGATACAATTATATCTAAATATTGACCTTATACTTTTTATCATATAATATAGGGCCATATCTAACAATATACAAAAATTATTTTTTTAAATAAAAAAGATATGCAATATCTGGAGATCAGACCTGGGGAATTTCAATTACAATTGCAAATAAATGTAATTGAAATTTAAAAGAAACACAATTACATTTCATGTAACTGTAATTGAAAATTTTCAATTACAAGTAATTGTAATTGAAAGTGATTTCAATTACAAATTTCAATTACATTTAGAATTAAAGTGTTTTTTGTTAAAATTTTGTAGAAAAAACTGACTGGGATAGGTTGGATAGGCGTGGATAAGTATAAAAAGAATACGTCATGTTGGGCTGACGCCTCACTTGTGCTTTTTGTCATTATTTCTTTTCCGAAAAAAATGTAATTGTAATTGAAATTTTTTCAATTACAATTATATGTAATGTATAATTGCAAATTTTAAATTACAAATTACTTGTAATTGTTTTTTTTTAATTACAATTACAAATAATACGTAATTGTAATTGATTTTTTTTCAATTACAATTACATGTAATTGTGTAATTGCATGTGTAATTAATTTCCAAATATAATGATTAACCCAAAGGTCTGCTGAAGATCCTCTAATTTCGATAAATCTTCCATTACTTTTATCTAGATTTACCATGACAGTGCATTAAACATGAACAAAATTTTCTTTATTTTTAGTAATTTTAAATTAAAGTTGACAAGACTGAAATTTTAAAGTTAATACGATCATGTTATATGTACAACCAAGATATAAGAAAAATAGTAAAAAAAAATAGTAAAATATTACAAAATAGTAAAAATTACTAAAAATATATGATGCAAAAAATAAACTCACACGAATCATGCACGGGTTATATATTCTTATTCACGCTCACGCACGAATCACTTGAGTATAGTAATGACTACTCACGATCGCGTGTTATTCACAGAGATGTTCGTGACTCACGAACATTTCTAGTCACGCGCCAATCCCTAGTAATTACTAAATCTAAATTTAGTTCAAAATCAATTTTAACATAGAACCACATATACGGTTTTATATGGACCTTATATATTTTTATATAAAATCACTTTGAAATAATTGCTTATGTGGGATGATATATAATTATAGATGATTTTATAAAGAACGTTATATTGTTATATATTAAAGAAATCATGAAATATTGTAGATATGGAACCGTATTAAGTTATATATGGGTTCTTATTCGTCAATATATAATCATATCTAACACAAATTATGAAATATTTCTTATATGGCTCCACATATAGTTTTATATTATTATGTATAGTGTCATACTAAATTATATATAAACGTAAATATATGTAATTATATCTGTAATATGTTACTTTATGTACTTATATATAGCACATGCAATTATATGTAGGCCAGTATGTAATAATATAAAATCACATATGCCTCCATATTAAAACCTTTGAGGAAAAAATATCTAACATATGACTATATAAAAGTATATCTGCTTGAATTTAAAAGCATATCCTGCCATATGTAACTATAAGTTACTAAATGTAATTACATAAAATAATATATGATTATATCAAAACTTTTTTACTCGGGCAGCAAAAAATTCTGTTAAATGTTAAATTTCGCTACAAAAATGTGTGATTTAACTCCATAATGGTGAAACGATTTCATAGAGCTTGTAAATCGTCTTTTAAAATGATTAAAACTCTGTATTGTCAACATTTTTTGTTTAAAGAAATATGGTTAATACAGAACTCGCAAATTCGAATTTCAGAAAATTCTGGGTGATTCACCACTGGTGGTCAGTAAACAAAATCTGAATTTCTGGAATACGTAGACTACTCGCCGCATTTCTAAGTATGGACGCAAATAGGCCTTATTCATACGAACATTTTGGTGTATCACACTTATATCCTATCAGTTTTTTGTGGAGTTGCTCCATGAAAATGTGATTCATCACCGGTGGTCAGTAAACAAAATCTGAATTTCTGGAATACCTAGACTAGTCGCCGCATTTCTAATTATGGACACAAATAGGCCTTATTCATACGAACATTTTGTTGTATCACACTTATATCCTATCAGTTTTTTGTGGAGTTGCTCCATGAAAATGGATTCATCACCGGTGGTCAGTAAACAAAATCTGACTTTCTGGAATACCTAGACTAGTCGCCGCATTTCTAAATACGGACACTAATAGATTTTATCCATACGAACATTTTGCTGTATCACACTTATATCCTATCAGTTTTTTGTGGAGTTGCTCCATGAAAATGTGATTCATCACCGGTGGTCAGTAAATAAAATCTGAATTTCTGGAATACCTAGACTAGTCGCCGCATTTCTAATTATGGACACAAATAGGCCTTATTCATACGAACATTTTGTTGTATCACACTTATATCCTATCAGTTTTTTGTGGAGTTGCTCCATGAAAATGGGATTCACCAATGGTGGTCAGTAAACAAAATCTGAATTTCTGGAATACCTAGACTAGTCGCCGCATTTCTAATTATGGACACAAATAGGCCTTATTCATACGAACATTTTGGTGTATCACACTTATATCCTATCAGTTTTTTGTGGAGTTGCTCCATGAAAATGTGATTCACCAATGGTGGTCAGTAAACAAAATCTGAATTTCTGGAATACCTAGACTAGTCGCCGCATTTCTAATTATGGACACAAATAGGCCTTATTCATACGAACATTTTGTTGTATCACACTTATATCCTATCAGTTTTTTGTGGAGTTGCTCCATGAAAATGTGATTCACCAATGGTGGTCAGTAAACAAAATCTGAATTTCTGGAATACGTAGACTACTCGCCGCATTTCTAAGTATGGACGCAAATAGGCCTTATTCATACGAACATTTTGGTGTATCACACTTATATCCTATCAGTTTTTTGTGGAGTTGCTCCATGAAAATGTGATTCATCACCGGTGGTCAGTAAACAAAATCTGAATTTCTGGAATACCTAGACTAGTCGCCGCATTTCTAATTATGGACACAAATAGGCCTTATTCATACGAACATTTTGTTGTATCACACTTATATCCTATCAGTTTTTTGTGGAGTTGCTCCATGAAAATGGATTCATCACCGGTGGTCAGTAAACAAAATCTGAATTTCTGGAATACCTAGACTAGTCGCCGCATTTCTAAATACGGACACTAATAGATTTTATCCATACGAACATTTTGCTGTATCACACTTATATCCTATCAGTTTTTTGTGGAGTTGCTCCATGAAAATGTGATTCATCACCGGTGGTCAGTAAACAAAATCTGAATTTCTGGAATACCTAGACTAGTCGCCGCATTTCTAATTATGGACACAAATAGGCCTTATTCATACGAACATTTTGGTGTATCACACTTATATCCTATCAGTTTTTTGTGGAGTTGCTCCATGAAAATGTGATTCACCAATGGTGGTCAGCAAACAAAATCTTAATTTCTGGAATACCTAGACTAGTCGCCGCATTTCTAACTATGGACACAAATAGGCCTTATGCATATGAACATTTTGGTGTATCACACTTATATCCTATCAGTTTTTTGTGGATTTGCTCCATGAAAATGTGATTCACCAATGGTGGTCAGTAAACAAAATCTGAATTTCTGGAATACCTAGACTAGTCGCCGCATTTCTAATTATGGACACAAATAGGCCTTATTCATACGAACATTTTGTTGTATCACACTTATATCCTATCAGTTTTTTGTGGAGTTGCTCCATGAAAATGTGATTCATCACCGGTGGTCAGTAAACAAAATCTGAATTTCTGGAATACCTAGACTAGTCGCCGCATTTCTAATTATGGACACAAATAGGCCTTATTCATACGAACATTTTGTTGTATCACACTTATATCCTATCAGTTTTTTGTGGAGTTGCTCCATGAAAATGTGATTCATCACCGGTGGTCAGTAAACAAAATCTGAATTTCTGGAATACCTAGACTACTCGCCGCATTTCTAATTATGGACACAAATAGGCCTTATTCATACGAACATTTTGGTGTATCACACTTATATCCTATCAGTTTTTTATGGAGTTGCTCCATGAAAATGTGATTCACCAATGGTGGTCAGTAAACAAAATCTGAATTTCTGGAATACCTAGACTAGTCGCCGCATTTCTAATTATGGACACAAATATGCCTTATTCATACGAACATTTTGGTGTATCACACTTATATCCTATCAGTTTTTTGTGGAGTTGCTCCATGAAAATGTGATTCACCAATGGTGGTCAGTAAACAAAATCTGAATTTCTGGAATACCTAGACTAGCCGCCGCATTTCTAATTATGGACACAAATAGGCCTTATTCATACGAACATTTTGTTGTATCACACTTATATCCTATCAGTTTTTTGTGGAGTTGCTCCATGAAAATGTGATTCACCAATGGTGGTCAGTAAACAAAATCTGAATTTCTGGAATACCTAGACTAGCCGCCGCATTTCTAATTATGGACACAAATAGGCCTTATTCATACGAACATTTTGTTGTATCACACTTATATCCTATCAGTTTTTTGTGGAGTTGCTCCATGAAAATGGATTCATCACCGGTGGTCAGTAAACAAAATCTGAATTTCTGGAATACCTAGACTAGTCGCCGCATTTCTAATTATGAACACAAATAGGCCTTATTCATACGAACATTTTGGTGTATCACACTTATATCCTATCAGTTTTTTGTGGAGTTGCTCCATGAAAATGTGATTCACCAATGGTGGTCAGTAAACAAAATCTGAATTTCTGGAATACCTAGACTAGCCGCCGCATTTCTAATTATGGACACAAATAGGCCTTATTCATACGAACATTTTGGTGTATCACACTTATATCCTATCAGTTTTTTGTGGAGTTGCTCCATGAAAATGTGATTCATCACCGGTGGTCAGTAAACAAAATCTGAATTTCTGGAATACCTAGACTAGTCGCCGCATTTCTAATTATGGACACAAATAGGCCTTATTCATACGAACATTTTGGTGTATCACACTTATATCCTATCAGTTTTTTGTGGAGTTGCTCCATGAAAATGGATTCATCACCGGTGGTCAGTAAACAAAATCTGAATTTCTGGAATACCTAGACTAGTCGCCGCATTTCTAATTATGAACACAAATAGGCCTTATTCATACGAACATTTTGGTGTATCACACTTATATCCTATCAGTTTTTTGTGGAGTTGCTCCATGAAAATGTGATTCACCAATGGTGGTCAGTAAACAAAATCTGAATTTCTGGAATACCTAGACTAGCCGCCGCATTTCTAATTATGGACGCAAATAGGCCTTATTCATACGAACATTTTGGTGTATCACACTTATATCCTATCAGTTTTTTGTGGAGTTGCTCCATGAAAATGTGATTCATCACCGGTGGTCAGTAAACAAAATCTGAATTTCTGGAATACCTAGACTAGTCGCCGCATTTCTAATTATGGACACAAATAGGCCTTATTCATACGAACATTTTGGTGTATCACACTTATATCCTATCAGTTTTTTGTGGAGTTGCTCCATGAAAATGTGATTCATCACCGGTGGTCAGTAAACAAAATCTGAATTTATGGAATACCTAGACTAGTTGCCGCATTTCTAATTATGGACACAAATAGGCCTTATTCATACGAACATTTTGGTGTATCACACTTATATCCTATCAGTTTTTTGTGGAGTTGCTCCATGAAAATGTGATTCATCACCGGTGGTCAGTAAACAAAATCTGAATTTCTGGAATACCTAATTATGGACACAAATAGGCCTTATTCATACGAACATTTTGTTGTATCACACTTATATCCTGTCAGTTTTTTGTGGAGTTGCTCCATGAAAATGTGATTCACCAATGATGGTCAGTAAACAAAATCTGAATTTCTGGAATACCTAGACTAGTCGCCGCATTTCTAATTATGGACACACATAGGCCTTATTCATACGAACATTTTGGTGTATCACACTTATATCCTATCAGTTTTTTGTGGAGTTGCTCCATGAAAATGTGATTCATCACCGGTGGTCAGTAAACAAAATCTGAATTTCTGGAATACCTAGACTAGTCGCCGCATTTCTAATTATGGACACAAATAGGCCTTATTCATACGAACATTTTGGTGTATCACACTTATATCCTATCAGTTTTTTGTGGAGTTGCTCCATGAAAATGTGATTCATCACCGGTGGTCAGTAAACAAAATCTGAATTTCTGGAATACCTAGAGTAGTCGCCGCATTTCTAATTATGGACACAAATAGGCCTTATTCATACGAACATTTTGTTGTATCACACTTATATCCTATCAGTTTTTTTGTGGAGTTGCTCCATGAAAATGTGATTCACCAATGGTGGTCAGTAAACAAAATCTGAATTTCTGGAATACCTAGACTAGTCGCCGCATTTCTAATTATGGACACAAATAGGCCTTATTCATACGAACATTTTGTTGTATCACACTTATATCCTATCAGTTTTTTGTGGAGTTGCTCCATGAAAATGTGATTCACCAATGGTGGTCAGTAAACAAAATCTGAATTTCTGGAATACCTAGACTAGTCGCCGCATTTCTAATTATGGACACAAATAGGCCTTATTCATATGAACATTTTGTTGTATCACACTTATATCCTATCAGTTTTTTGTGGAGTTGCTCCATGAAAATGTGATTCACCAATGGTGGTCAGTAAACAAAATCTGAATTTCTGGAATACCTAGACTAGTCGCCGCATATCTAATTATGGACACAAATAGGCCTTATTCATACGAACGTTTTGGTGTATCACACTTATATCCTATCAGTTTTTTGTGGAGTTGCTCCATGAAAATGTGATTCATCACCGGTGGTCAGTAAACAAAATCTGAATTTCTGGAATACCTAGAGTAGTCGCCGCATTTCTAATTATGGACACAAATAGGCCTTATTCATACGAACATTTTGTTGTATCACACTTATATCCTGTCGGTTTTTTGTGGAGTTGCTCCATGAAAATGTGATTCACCAATGGTGGTCAGTAAACAAAATCTGAATTTCTGGAATACCTAGACTAGTCGCCGCATTTCTAATTATGGACACAAATAGGCCTTATTCATATGAACATTTTGTTGTATCACACTTATATCCTATCAGTTTTTTGTGGAGTTGCTCCATGAAAATGTGATTCACCAATGGTGGTCAGTAAACAAAATCTGAATTTCTGGAATACCTAGAGCAGTCGCCGCATTTCTAATTATGGACACAAATAGGCCTTATTCATACGAACATTTTGTTGTATCACACTTATATCGTATCAGTTTTTTGTGGAGTTGCTCCATGAAAATGTGATTCACCAATGGTGGTCAGTAAACAAAATCTGAATTTCTGGAATACCTAGACAAGTCGCCGTGTTTCTAATTATGGACACAAATAGGCCTTATTCATACGAACATTTTGGTGTATCACACTTATATCCTATCAGTTTTTTGTGGAGTTGCTCCATGAAAATGTGATTCACCAATGGTGGTCAGTAAACAAAATCTGAATTTCTGGAATACCTAGACTAGTCGCCGCATTTCTAATTATGGACACAAATAGGCCTTATTCATATGAACATTTTCTTGTATCACACTTATATCCTATCAGTTTTTTGTGGAGTTGCTCCATGAAAATGTGATTCACCAATGGTGGTCAGTAAACAAAATCTGAATTTCTGGAATACCTAGAGTAGTCGCCGCATTTCTAATTATGGACACAAATAGGCCTTATTCATACGAACATTTTGTTGTATCACACTTATATCCTATCAGTTTTTTGTGGAGTTGCTCCATGAAAATGTGATTCACCAATGGTGGTCAGTAAACAAAATCTGAATTTCTGGAATACCTAGACAAGTCGCCGTATTTCTAATTATGGACACAAATAGGCCTTATTCATACGAGCATTTTGGTGTATCACACTTATATCCTATCAGGTTTTTGTGGAGTTGCTCCATGAAAATGCGATTCACCAATGGTGGTCAGTAAACAAAATTTGAATTTCTGGAATACCTAGACTAGTCGCCGCATTTCTAATTATGGACACAAATAGGCCTTATTCATATGAACATTTTGTTGTATCACACTTATATCCTATCAGTTTTTTGTGGAGTTGCTCCATGAAAATGTGATTCACCAATGGTGGTCAGTAAACAAAATCTGAATTTCTGGAATACCTAGAGTAGTCGCCGCATTTCTAATTATGGACACAAATAGGCCTTATTCATACGAACATTTTGTTGTATCACACTTATATCCTATCAGTTTTTTGTGGAGTTGCTCCATGAAAATGTGATTCACCAATGGTGGTCAGTAAACAAAATCTGAATTTCTGGAATACCTAGACAAGTCGCCGTATTTCTAATAATGGACACAAATAGGCCTTATTCATACGAACATTTTGGTGTATCACACTTATATCCTATCAGTTTTTTGAGGAGTTGCTCCATGAAAATGTGATTCATCACCGGTGGTCAGTAAACAAAATCTGAATTTCTGGAATACCTAGACTAGTCGCCGCATTTCTAATTATGGACACAAATAGGCCTTATTCATACGAATATTCTGGTGTATCACACTTATATCCTATCAGTTTTTTGTGGAGTTGCTCCATGAAAATGTGATTCACCAATGGTGGTCAGTAAACAAAATCTGAATTTCTGGAATACCTAGACTAGTCGCGCATTTCTAATTATGGACACAAATAGGCCTTATTCATACGAACATTTTGGTGTATCACACTTATATCCTATCAGTTTTTTGTGGAGTTGCTCCATGAAAATGTGATTCACCAATGGTGGTCAGTAAACAAAATCTGAATTTCTGGAATACCTAGACAAGTCGCCGTATTTCTAATAATGGACACAAATAGGCCTTATTCATACGAACATTTTGGTGTATCACACTTATATCCTATCAGTTTTTTGAGGAGTTGCTCCATGAAAATGTGATTCATCACCGGTGGTCAGTAAACAAAATCTGAATTTCTGGAATACCTAGACTAGTCGCCGCATTTCTAATTATGGACACAAATAGGCCTTATTCATACGAATATTCTGGTGTATCACACTTATATCCTATCAGTTTTTTGTGGAGTTGCTCCATGAAAATGTGATTCACCAATGGTGGTCAGTAAACAAAATCTGAATTTATGGAATACCTAGAGTAGTCGCCGCATTTCTAAATACGGACGCTAATAGATTTTATCCATACGAACATTTTGGTGTATCACACTTATATCCTATCAGTTTTTTGTGGAGTTGCTCCATGAAAATGTGATTCACCAATGGTGGTCAGTAAACAAAATCTGAATTTCTGGAATACCTAGACTAGTCGCCGCATTTCTAATTATGGACACAAATAGGCCTTATTCATACGAACATTTTGCTGTATCACACTTATATCCTATCAGTTTTTTGTGGAGTTGCTCCATGAAAATGTGATTCATCACCGGTGGTCAGTAAACAAAATCTGAATTTATGGAATACCTAGAGTAGTCGCCGCATTTCTAAATACGGACGCTAATAGATTTTATCCATACGAACATTTTGGTGTATCACACTTATATCCTATCAGTTTTTTGTGGAGTTGCTCCATGAAAATGTGATTCACCAATGGTGGTCAGTAAACAAAATCTGAATTTCTGGAATACCTAGACTAGTCGCCGCATTTCTAATTATGGACACAAATAGGCCTTATTCATACGAACATTTTGCTGTATCACACTTATATCCTATCAGTTTTTTGTGGAGTTGCTCCATGAAAATGTGATTCATCACCGGTGGTCAGTAAACAAAATCTGAATTTATGGAATACCTAGAGTAGTCGCCGCATTTCTAAATACGGACGCTAATAGATTTTATCCATACGAACATTTTGGTGTATCACACTTATATCCTATCAGTTTTTTGTGGAGTTGCTCCATGAAAATGTGATTCACCAATGGTGGTCAGTAAACAAAATCTGAATTTCTGGAATACCTAGACTAGTCGCCGCATTTCTAATTATGGACACAAATAGGCCTTATTCATATGAACATTTTGTTGTATCACACTTATATCCTATCAGTTTTTTGTGGAGTTGCTCCATGAAAATGTGATTCACCAATGGTGGTCAGTAAACAAAATCTGAATTTCTGGAATACCTAGACTAGTCGCCGCATTTCTAATTATGGACACAAATAGGCCTTATTCATACGAACATTTTGTTGTATCATACTTATATCCTATCAGTTTTTTGTGGAGTTGCTCCATGAAAATGTGATTCATCACCGGTGGTCAGTAAACAAAATCTGAATTTCTGGAATACCTAGACTAGTCGCCGCATTTCTAATTATGGACACAAATATGCCTTATTCATACGAACATTTTGTTGTATCATACTTATATCCTATCAGTTTTTTGTGGAGTTGCTCCATGAAAATGTGATTCATCACCGGTGGTCAGTAAACAAAATCTGAATTTATGGAATACCTAGAGTAGTCGCCGCATTTCTAAATACGGACGCTAATAGATTTTATCCATACGAACATTTTGGTGTATCACACTTATATCCTATCAGTTTTTTGTGGAGTTGCTCCATGAAAATGTGATTCACCAATGGTGGTCAGTAAACAAAATCTGAATTTCTGGAATACCTAGACAAGTCGCCGTATTTCTAATAATGGACACAAATAGGCCTTATTCATACGAACATTTTGGTGTATCACACTTATATCCTATCAGTTTTTTGAGGAGTTGCTCCATGAAAATGTGATTCATCACCGGTGGTCAGTAAACAAAATCTGAATTTCTGGAATACCTAGACTAGTCGCCGCATTTCTAATTATGGACACAAATAGGCCTTATTCATACGAATATTCTGGTGTATCACACTTATATCCTATCAGTTTTTTGTGGAGTTGCTCCATGAAAATGTGATTCACCAATGGTGGTCAGTAAACAAAATCTGAATTTATGGAATACCTAGAGTAGTCGCCGCATTTCTAAATACGGACGCTAATAGATTTTATCCATACGAACATTTTGGTGTATCACACTTATATCCTATCAGTTTTTTGTGGAGTTGCTCCATGAAAATGTGATTCACCAATGGTGGTCAGTAAACAAAATCTGAATTTCTGGAATACCTAGACTAGTCGCCGCATTTCTAATTATGGACACAAATAGGCCTTATTCATACGAACATTTTGCTGTATCACACTTATATCCTATCAGTTTTTTGTGGAGTTGCTCCATGAAAATGTGATTCATCACCGGTGGTCAGTAAACAAAATCTGAATTTATGGAATACCTAGAGTAGTCGCCGCATTTCTAAATACGGACGCTAATAGATTTTATCCATACGAACATTTTGGTGTATCACACTTATATCCTATCAGTTTTTTGTGGAGTTGCTCCATGAAAATGTGATTCACCAATGGTGGTCAGTAAACAAAATCTGAATTTCTGGAATACCTAGACTAGTCGCCGCATTTCTAATTATGGACACAAATAGGCCTTATTCATACGAACATTTTGCTGTATCACACTTATATCCTATCAGTTTTTTGTGGAGTTGCTCCATGAAAATGTGATTCATCACCGGTGGTCAGTAAACAAAATCTGAATTTATGGAATACCTAGAGTAGTCGCCGCATTTCTAAATACGGACGCTAATAGATTTTATCCATACGAACATTTTGGTGTATCACACTTATATCCTATCAGTTTTTTGTGGAGTTGCTCCATGAAAATGTGATTCACCAATGGTGGTCAGTAAACAAAATCTGAATTTCTGGAATACCTAGACTAGTCGCCGCATTTCTAATTATGGACACAAATAGGCCTTATTCATATGAACATTTTGTTGTATCACACTTATATCCTATCAGTTTTTTGTGGAGTTGCTCCATGAAAATGTGATTCACCAATGGTGGTCAGTAAACAAAATCTGAATTTCTGGAATACCTAGACTAGTCGCCGCATTTCTAATTATGGACACAAATAGGCCTTATTCATACGAACATTTTGTTGTATCATACTTATATCCTATCAGTTTTTTGTGGAGTTGCTCCATGAAAATGTGATTCATCACCGGTGGTCAGTAAACAAAATCTGAATTTCTGGAATACCTAGACTAGTCGCCGCATTTCTAATTATGGACACAAATATGCCTTATTCATACGAACATTTTGTTGTATCATACTTATATCCTATCAGTTTTTTGTGGAGTTGCTCCATGAAAATGTGATTCATCACCGGTGGTCAGTAAACAAAATCTGAATTTATGGAATACCTAGAGTAGTCGCCGCATTTCTAAATACGGACGCTAATAGATTTTATCCATACGAACATTTTGGTGTATCACACTTATATCCTATCAGTTTTTTGTGGAGTTGCTCCATGAAAATGTGATTCACCAATGGTGGTCAGTAAACAAAATCTGAATTTCTGGAATACCTAGACTAGTCGCCGCATTTCTAATTATGGACACAAATAGGCCTTATTCATATGAACATTTTGTTGTATCACACTTATATCCTATCAGTTTTTTGTGGAGTTGCTCCATGAAAATGTGATTCACCAATGGTGGTCAGTAAACAAAATCTGAATTTCTGGAATACCTAGACTAGTCGCCGCATTTCTAATTATGGACACAAATAGGCCTTATTCATACGAACATTTTGTTGTATCATACTTATATCCTATCAGTTTTTTGTGGAGTTGCTCCATGAAAATGTGATTCATCACCGGTGGTCAGTAAACAAAATCTGAATTTCTGGAATACCTAGACTAGTCGCCGCATTTCTAATTATGAACACAAATAGGCCTTATTCATACGAACATTTTGTTGTATCATACTTATATCCTATCAGTTTTTTGTGGAGTTGCTCCATGAAAATGTGATTCACCAATGGTGGTCAGTAAACAAAATCTGAATTTCTGGAATACCTAGACTAGTCGCCGCATTTCTAATTATGGACACAAATAGGCCTTATTCATACGAACATTCTGGTGTATCACACTTATATCCTATCAGTTTTTTGTGGAGTTGCTCCATGAAAATGTGATTCACCAATGGTGGTCAGTAAACAAAATCTGAATTTCTGGAATACCTAGACTAGTCGCCGCATTTCTAATTATGAACACAAATAGGCCTTATTCATACGAACATTTTGTTGTATCATACTTATATCCTATCAGTTTTTTGTGGAGTTGCTCCATGAAAATGTGATTCACCAATGGTGGTCAGTAAACAAAATCTGAATTTCTGGAATACCTAGACTAGTCGCCGCATTTCTAATTATGGACACAAATAGGCCTTATTCATACGAACATTTTGGTGTATCACACTTATATCCTATCAGTTTTTTGTGGAGTTGCTCCATGAAAATGTGATTCACCAATGGTGGTCAGTAAACAAAATCTGAATTTCTGGAATACCTAGACTAGTCGCCGCATTTCTAATTATGGAACACAAATAGGCCTTATTCATACGAACATTTCGGTGTATCACACTTATATCCTATCAGTTTTTTGTGGAGTTGCTCCATGAAAATGTGATTCATCACCGGTGGTCAGTAAACAAAATCTGAATTTATGGAATACCTAGAGTAGTCGCCGCATTTCTAAATACGGACGCTAATAGATTTTATCCATACGAACATTTTGGTGTATCACACTTATATCCTATCAGTTTTTTGTGGAGTTGCTCCATGAAAATGTGATTCACCAATGGTGGTCAGTAAACAAAATCTGAATTTCTGGAATACCTAGACTAGTCGCCGCATTTCTAATTATGGACACAAATAGGCCTTATTCATACGAACATTTTGCTGTATCACACTTATATCCTATCAGTTTTTTGTGGAGTTGCTCCATGAAAATGTGATTCATCACCGGTGGTCAGTAAACAAAATCTGAATTTCTGGAATACCTAGACTAGTCGCCGCATTTCTAATTATGGACACAAATAGGCCTTATTCATACGAACATTTTGCTGTATCACACTTATATCCTATCAGTTTTTTGTGGAGTTGCTCCATGAAAATGTGATTCACCAATGGTGGTCAGTAAACAAAATCTGAATTTCTGGAATACCTAGACTAGTCGCCGCATTTCTAATTATGGACGCAAATAGGCCTTATTCATACGAACATTTTGCTGTATCACACTTATATCCTATCAGTTTTTTGTGGAGTTGCTCCATGAAAATGTGATTCATCACCGGTGGTCAGTAAACAAAATCTGAATTTCTGGAATACCTAGAGTAGTCGCCGCATTTCTAATTATGGACACAAATAGGCCTTATTCATATGAACATTTTGTTGTATCACACTTATATCCTATCAGTTTTTTGTGGAG
Source organism: Leucophora obtusa (assembly GCA_949987735.1). Taxonomy (NCBI): domain Eukaryota; kingdom Metazoa; phylum Arthropoda; class Insecta; order Diptera; family Anthomyiidae; genus Leucophora; species Leucophora obtusa. Next base: position 212,949,047 of record OX465297.1, read on the forward strand.
TTGCTCCATGAAAATGTGATTCACCAATGGTGGTCAGTAAACAAAATCTGAATTTCTGGAATACCTAGACTAGTCGCCGCATTTCTTATTATGGACACAAATAGGCCTTATTCATACGAACATTTTGCTGTATCACACTTATATCCTATCAGTTTTTTGTGAAGTTGCTCCATGAAAATGTGATTCACCAATGGTGGTCAGTAAACAAAATCTGAATTTCTGGAATACCTAGACAAGTCGCCGTATTTCTAATTATGGACACAAATAGGCCTTATTCATACGAGCATTTTGGTGTATCACACTTATATCCTATCAGGTTTTTGTGGAGTTGCTCCATGAAAATGCGATTCACCAATGGTGGTCAGTAAACAAAATTTGAATTTCTGGAATACCTAGACTAGTCGCCGCATTTCTAATTATGGACACAAATAGGCCTTATTCATATGAACATTTTGTTGTATCACACTTATATCCTATCAGTTTTTTGTGGAGTTGCTCCATGAAAATGTGATTCACCAATGGTGGTCAGTAAACAAAATCTGAATTTCTGGAATACCTAGAGTAGTCGCCGCATTTCTAATTATGGACACAAATAGGCCTTATTCATACGAACATTTTGTTGTATCACACTTATATCCTATCAGTTTTTTGTGGAGTTGCTCCATGAAAATGTGATTCACCAATGGTGGTCAGTAAACAAAATCTGAATTTCTGGAATACCTAGACAAGTCGCCGTATTTCTAATAATGGACACAAATAGGCCTTATTCATACGAACATTTTGGTGTATCACACTTATATCCTATCAGTTTTTTGAGGAGTTGCTCCATGAAAATGTGATTCATCACCGGTGGTCAGTAAACAAAATCTGAATTTCTGGAATACCTAGACTAGTCGCCGCATTTCTAATTATGGACACAAATAGGCCTTATTCATACGAATATTCTGGTGTATCACACTTATATCCTATCAGTTTTTTGTGGAGTTGCTCCATGAAAATGTGATTCACCAATGGTGGTCAGTAAACAAAATCTGAATTTCTGGAATACCTAGACTAGTCGCGCATTTCTAATTATGGACACAAATAGGCCTTATTCATACGAACATTTTGGTGTATCACACTTATATCCTATCAGTTTTTTGTGGAGTTGCTCCATGAAAATGTGATTCACCAATGGTGGTCAGTAAACAAAATCTGAATTTCTGGAATACCTAGAGTAGTCGCCGCATTTCTAATTATGGACACAAATAGGCCTTATTCATACGAACATTTTGTTGTATCACACTTATATCCTATCAGTTTTTTGTGGAGTTGCTCCATGAAAATGTGATTCACCAATGGTGGTCAGTAAACAAAATCTGAATTTCTGGAATACCTAGACAAGTCGCCGTATTTCTAATAATGGACACAAATAGGCCTTATTCATACGAACATTTTGGTGTATCACACTTATATCCTATCAGTTTTTTGAGGAGTTGCTCCATGAAAATGTGATTCATCACCGGTGGTCAGTAAACAAAATCTGAATTTCTGGAATACCTAGACTAGTCGCCGCATTTCTAATTATGGACACAAATAGGCCTTATTCATACGAATATTCTGGTGTATCACACTTATATCCTATCAGTTTTTTGTGGAGTTGCTCCATGAAAATGTGATTCACCAATGGTGGTCAGTAAACAAAATCTGAATTTCTGGAATACCTAGACTAGTCGCCGCATTTCTAATTATGGACACAAATAGGCCTTATTCATACGAACATTTTGCTGTATCACACTTATATCCTATCAGTTTTTTGTGGAGTTGCTCCATGAAAATGTGATTCATCACCGGTGGTCAGTAAACAAAATCTGAATTTATGGAATACCTAGACTAGTCGCCGCATTTCTAATTATGGACACAAATAGGCCTTATTCATACGAACATTTTGCTGTATCACACTTATATCCTATCAGTTTTTTGTGGAGTTGCTCCATGAAAATGTGATTCATCACCGGTGGTCAGTAAACAAAATCTGAATTTATGGAATACCTAGAGTAGTCGCCGCATTTCTAAATACGGGCACTAATAGATTTTATCCATACGAACATTTTGGTGTATCACACTTATATCCTATCAGTTTTTTGTGGAGTTGCTCCATGAAAATGTGATTCACCAATGGTGGTCAGTAAACAAAATCTGAATTTCTGGAATACCTAGACTAGTCGCCGCATTTCTAATTATGGACACAAATAGGCCTTATTCATACGAACATTTTGCTGTATCACACTTATATCCTATCAGTTTTTTGTGGAGTTGCTCCATGAAAATGTGATTCATCACCGGTGGTCAGTAAACAAAATCTGAATTTATGGAATACCTAGACTAGTCGCCGCATTTCTAATTATGGACACAAATAGGCCTTATTCATACGAACATTTTGCTGTATCACACTTATATCCTATCAGTTTTTTGTGGAGTTGCTCCATGAAAATGTGATTCATCACCGGTGGTCAGTAAACAAAATCTGAATTTATGGAATACCTAGAGTAGTCGCCGCATTTCTAAATACGGGCACTAATAGATTTTATCCATACGAACATTTTGGTGTATCACACTTATATCCTATCAGTTTTTTGTGGAGTTGCTCCATGAAAATGTGATTCACCAATGGTGGTCAGTAAACAAAATCTGAATTTCTGGAATACCTAGACTAGTCGCCGCATTTCTAATTATGGACACAAATAGGCCTTATTCATACGAACATTTTGCTGTATCACACTTATATCCTATCAGTTTTTTGTGGAGTTGCTCCATGAAAATGTGATTCATCACCGGTGGTCAGTAAACAAAATCTGAATTTATGGAATACCTAGAGTAGTCGCCGCATTTCTAAATACGGGCACTAATAGATTTTATCCATACGAACATTTTGGTGTATCACACTTATATCCTATCAGTTTTTTGTGGAGTTGCTCCATGAAAATGTGATTCACCAATGGTGGTCAGTAAACAAAATCTGAATTTCTGGAATACCTAGACTAGTCGCCGCATTTCTAATTATGGACACAAATAGGCCTTATTGATATGAACATTTTGTTGTATCACACTTATATCCTATCAGTTTTTTGTGGAGTTGCTCCATGAAAATGTGATTCACCAATGGTGGTCAGTAAACAAAATCTGAATTTCTGGAATACCTAGACTAGTCGCCGCATTTCTAATTATGGACACAAATAGGCCTTATTCATACGAACATTTCGGTGTATCACACTTATCCTATCAGTTTTTTGTGGAGTTGCTCCATGAAAATGTGATTCATCACCGGTGGTCAGTAAACAAAATCTGAATTTCTGGAATACCTAGACTAGTCGCCGCATTTCTAATTATGAACACAAATAGGCCTTATTCATACGAACATTTTGTTGTATCATACTTATATCCTATCAGTTTTTTGTGGAGTTGCTCCATGAAAATGTGATTCACCAATGGTGGTCAGTAAACAAAATCTGAATTTCTGGAATACCTAGACTAGTCGCCGCATTTCTAATTATGGACACAAATAGGCCTTATTCATACGAACATTTCGGTGTATCACACTTATCCTATCAGTTTTTTGTGGAGTTGCTCCATGAAAATGTGATTCATCACCGGTGGTCAGTAAACAAAATCTGAATTTCTGGAATACCTAGACTAGTCGCCGCATTTCTAATTATGGACACAAATAGGCCTTATTCATACGAACATTTTGTTGTATCATACTTATATCCTATCAGTTTTTTGTGGAGTTGCTCCATGAAAATGTGATTCATCACCGGTGGTCAGTAAACAAAATCTGAATTTATGGAATACCTAGAGTAGTCGCCGCATTTCTAAATACGGACGCTAATAGATTTTATCCATACGAACATTTTGGTGTATCACACTTATATCCTATCAGTTTTTTGTGGAGTTGCTCCATGAAAATGTGATTCACCAATGGTGGTCAGTAAACAAAATCTGAATTTCTGGAATACCTAGACTAGTCGCCGCATTTCTAATTATGGACACAAATAGGCCTTATTCATATGAACATTTTGTTGTATCACACTTATATCCTATCAGTTTTTTGTGGAGTTGCTCCATGAAAATGTGATTCACCAATGGTGGTCAGTAAACAAAATCTGAATTTCTGGAATACCTAGACTAGTCGCCGCATTTCTAATTATGGACACAAATAGGCCTTATTCATACGAACATTTTGTTGTATCATACTTATATCCTATCAGTTTTTTGTGGAGTTGCTCCATGAAAATGTGATTCATCACCGGTGGTCAGTAAACAAAATCTGAATTTCTGGAATACCTAGACTAGTCGCCGCATTTCTAATTATGAACACAAATAGGCCTTATTCATACGAACATTTTGTTGTATCATACTTATATCCTATCAGTTTTTTGTGGAGTTGCTCCATGAAAATGTGATTCACCAATGGTGGTCAGTAAACAAAATCTGAATTTCTGGAATACCTAGACTAGTCGCCGCATTTCTAATTATGGACACAAATAGGCCTTATTCATACGAACATTCTGGTGTATCACACTTATATCCTATCAGTTTTTTGTGGAGTTGCTCCATGAAAATGTGATTCACCAATGGTGGTCAGTAAACAAAATCTGAATTTCTGGAATACCTAGACTAGTCGCCGCATTTCTAATTATGAACACAAATAGGCCTTATTCATACGAACATTTTGTTGTATCATACTTATATCCTATCAGTTTTTTGTGGAGTTGCTCCATGAAAATGTGATTCACCAATGGTGGTCAGTAAACAAAATCTGAATTTCTGGAATACCTAGACTAGTCGCCGCATTTCTAATTATGGACACAAATAGGCCTTATTCATACGAACATTTTGGTGTATCACACTTATATCCTATCAGTTTTTTGTGGAGTTGCTCCATGAAAATGTGATTCACCAATGGTGGTCAGTAAACAAAATCTGAATTTCTGGAATACCTAGACTAGTCGCCGCATTTCTAATTATGGAACACAAATAGGCCTTATTCATACGAACATTTCGGTGTATCACACTTATATCCTATCAGTTTTTTGTGGAGTTGCTCCATGAAAATGTGATTCATCACCGGTGGTCAGTAAACAAAATCTGAATTTATGGAATACCTAGAGTAGTCGCCGCATTTCTAAATACGGACGCTAATAGATTTTATCCATACGAACATTTTGGTGTATCACACTTATATCCTATCAGTTTTTTGTGGAGTTGCTCCATGAAAATGTGATTCACCAATGGTGGTCAGTAAACAAAATCTGAATTTCTGGAATACCTAGACTAGTCGCCGCATTTCTAATTATGGACACAAATAGGCCTTATTCATACGAACATTTTGCTGTATCACACTTATATCCTATCAGTTTTTTGTGGAGTTGCTCCATGAAAATGTGATTCATCACCGGTGGTCAGTAAACAAAATCTGAATTTCTGGAATACCTAGACTAGTCGCCGCATTTCTAATTATGGACACAAATAGGCCTTATTCATACGAACATTTTGCTGTATCACACTTATATCCTATCAGTTTTTTGTGGAGTTGCTCCATGAAAATGTGATTCACCAATGGTGGTCAGTAAACAAAATCTGAATTTCTGGAATACCTAGACTAGTCGCCGCATTTCTAATTATGGACGCAAATAGGCCTTATTCATACGAACATTTTGCTGTATCACACTTATATCCTATCAGTTTTTTGTGGAGTTGCTCCATGAAAATGTGATTCATCACCGGTGGTCAGTAAACAAAATCTGAATTTCTGGAATACCTAGAGTAGTCGCCGCATTTCTAAATACGGACACTAATAGATTTTATCCATACGAACATTTTGTTGTATCACACTTATATCCTATCAGTTTTTTGTGGAGTTGCTCCATGAAAATGTGATTCACCAATGGTGGTCAGTAAACAAAATCTGAATTTCTGGAATACCTAGACTAGTCGCCGCATTTCTAATTATGGACACAAATAGGCCTTATTCATACGAACATTTTGTTGTATCACACTTATATCCTATCAGTTTTTTGTGGAGTTGCTCCATGAAAATGTGATTCACCAATGGTGGTCAGTAAACAAAATCTGAATTTCTGGAATACCTAGACTAGTCGCCGCATTTCTAATTATGGACACAAATAGGCCTTATTCATACGAACATTTTGTTGTATCACACTTATATCCTATCAGTTTTTTGTGGAGTTGCTCCATGAAAATGTGATTCACCAATGGTGGTCAGTAAACAAAATCTGAATTTCTGGAATACCTAGAGTAGTCGCCGCATTTCTAAATACGGACACTAATAGGTTTTATCCATACGAACATTTTGGTGTATCACACTTATATCCTATCAGTTTTTTGTGGAGTTGCTCCATGAAAATGTGATTCACCAATGGTGGTCAGTAAACAAAATCTGAATTTCTGGAATACCTAGACTAGTCGCCGCATTTCTAATTATGGACACAAATAGGCCTTATTCATACGAACATTTTGTTGTATCACACTTATATCCTATCAGTTTTTTGTGGAGTTGCTCCATGAAAATGTGATTCATCACCGGTGGTCAGTAAACAAAATCTGAATTTATGGAATACCTAGAGTAGTCGCCGCATTTCTAAATACGGACGCTAATAGATTTTATCCATACGAACATTTTGGTGTATCACACTTATATCCTATCAGTTTTTTGTGGAGTTGCTCCATGAAAATGTGATTCACCAATGGTGGTCAGTAAACAAAATCTGAATTTCTGGAATACCTAGACTAGCCGCCGCATTTCTAATTATGGACACAAATAGGCCTTATTCATACGAACATTTTGCTGTATCACACTTATATCCTATCAGTTTTTTGTGGAGTTGCTCCATGAAAATGTGATTCATCACCGGTGGTCAGTAAACAAAATCTGAATTTCTGGAATACCTAGACTAGTCGCCGCATTTCTAATTATGGACACAAATAGGCCTTATTCATTCGAACATTTTGCTGTATCACACTTATATCCTATCAGTTTTTTGTGGAGTTGCTCCATGAAAATGTGATTCACCAATGGTGGTCAGTAAACAAAATCTGAATTTCTGGAATACCTAGACTAGTCGCCGCATTTCTAATTATGGACGCAAATAGGCCTTATTCATACGAACATTTTGCTGTATCACACTTATATCCTATCAGTTTTTTGTGGAGTTGCTCCATGAAAATGTGATTCATCACCGGTGGTCAGTAAACAAAATCTGAATTTCTGGAATACCTAGAGTAGTCGCCGCATTTCTAAATACGGACACTAATAGATTTTATCCATACGAACATTTTGTTGTATCACACTTATATCCTATCAGTTTTTTGTGGAGTTGCTCCATGAAAATGTGATTCACCAATGGTGGTCAGTAAACAAAATCTGAATTTCTGGAATACCTAGACTAGTCGCCGCATTTCTAATTATGGACACAAATAGGCCTTATTCATACGAACATTTTGTTGTATCACACTTATATCCTATCAGTTTTTTGTGGAGTTGCTCCATGAAAATGTGATTCACCAATGGTGGTCAGTAAACAAAATCTGAATTTCTGGAATACCTAGACTAGTCGCCGCATTTCTAATTATGGACACAAATAGGCCTTATTCATACGAACATTTTGTTGTATCACACTTATATCCTATCAGTTTTTTGTGGAGTTGCTCCATGAAAATGTGATTCATCACCGGTGGTCAGTAAACAAAATCTGAATTTCTGGAATACCTAGACTAGTCGCCGCATTTCTAATTATGGACACAAATAGGCCTTATTCATACGAACATTTTGTTGTATCACACTTATATCCTATCAGTTTTTTGTGGAGTTGCTCCATGAAAATGTGATTCACCAATGGTGGTCAATAAACAAAATCTGAATTTCTGGAATACCTAGAGTAGTCGCCGCATTTCTAATTATGGACACAAATAGGCCTTATTCATACGAACATTTTGTTGTATCACACTTATATCCTATCAGTTTTTTGTGGAGTTGCTCCATGAAAATGTGATTCATCACCGGTGGTCAGTAAACAAAATCTGAATTTCTGGAATACCTAGACTAGTCGCCGCATTTCTAATTATGGACGCAAATAGGCCTTATTCATACGAACATTTTGTTGTATCACACTTATATCCTATCAGTTTTTTGTGGAGTTGCTCCATGAAAATGTGATTCACCAATGGTGGTCAGTAAACAAAATCTGAATTTCTGGAATACCTAGACTAGTCGCCGCATTTCTAATTATGGACACAAATAGGCCTTATTCATACGAACATTTTGGTGTATCACACTTATATGCTATCAGTTTTTTGTGGAGTTGCTCCATGAAAATGTGATTCACCAATGGTGGTCAGTAAACAAAATCTGAATTTCTGGAATACCTAGACTAGTCGACGCATTTCTAATTATGGACACAAATAGGCCTTATTCATACGAACATTTTGGTGTATCACACTTATATCCTATCAGTTTTTTGTGGAGTTGCTCCATGAAAATGTGATTCATCACCGGTGGTCAGTAAACAAAATCTGAATTTCTGGAATACCTAGACTAGTCGCCGCATTTCTAATTATGGACACAAATAGGCCTTATTCATACGAACATTCTGGTGTATCACACTTATATCCTATCAGTTTTTTGTGGAGTTGCTCCATTAAAATGTGATTCATCACCGGTGGTCAGTAAACAAAATCTGAATTTCTGGAATACCTAGACTAGTCGCCGTATTTCTAATTATGGACACAAATAGGCCTTATTCATACGAACATTTTGGTGTATCACACTTATATCCTATCAGTTTTTTGTGGAGTTGCTCCATGAAAATGTGATTCATCACCGGTGGTCAGTAAACAAAATCTGAATTTCTGGAATACCTAGACTAGTCGCCGCATTTCTAATTATGGACACAAATAGGCCTTATTCATACGAACATTTTGGTGTATCACACTTATATCCTATCAGTTTTTTGTGGAGTTGCTCCATGAAAATGTGATTCACCAATGGTGGTCAGTAAACAAAATCTGAATTTCTGGAATACCTAGACTAGTCGACGCATTTCTAATTATGGACGCAAATAGGCCTTATTCATACGAACATTTTGGTGTATCACACTTATATCCTATCAGTTTTTTGTGGAGTTGCTCCATGAAAATGTGATTCATCACCGGTGGTCAGTAAACAAAATCTGAATTTCTGGAATACCTAGACTAGTCGCCGCATTTCTAATTATGGACACAAATAGGCCTTATTCATACGAACATTTTGGTGTATCACACTTATATCCTATCAGTTTTTTGTGGAGTTGCTCCATGAAAATGTGATTCATCACCGGTGGTCAGTAAACAAAATCTGAATTTCTGGAATACCTAGAGTAGTCGCCGCATTTCTAAATACGGACACTAATAGATTTTATCCATACGAACATTTTGGTGTATCACACTTATATCCTATCAGTTTTTTGTGGAGTTGCTCCATGAAATTGTGATTCACCAATGGTGGTCAGTAAACAAAATCTGAATTTCTGGAATACCTAGACTAGTCGACGCATTTCTAATTATGGACACAAATAGGCCTTATTCATATGAACATTTTGTTGTATCACACTTATATCCTATCAGTTTTTTGTGGAGTTGCTCCATGAAAATGTGATTCACCAATGGTGGTCAGTAAACAAAATCTGAATTTCTGGAATACCTAGACTAGTCGCCGTATTTCTAATTATGGACACAAATAGGCCTTATTCATACGAACATTTTGGTGTATCACACTTATATCCTATCAGTTTTTTGTGGAGTTGCTCCATGAAAATGTGATTCACCAATGGTGGTCAGTAAACAAAATCTGAATTTCTGGAATACCTAGACTAGTCGCCGCATTTCTAATTATGGACACAAATAGGCCTTATTCATACGAACATTTTGGTGTATCACACTTATATCCTATCAGTTTTTTGTGGAGTTGCTCCATGAAAATGTGATTCATCACCGGTGGTCAGTAAACAAAATCTGAATTTCTGGAATACCTAGACTAGTCGCCGCATTTCTAATTATGGACACAAATAGGCCTTATTCATACGAACATTCTGGTGTATCACACTTATATCCTATCAGTTTTTTGTGGAGTTGCTCCATGAAAATGTGATTCACCAATGGTGGTCAGTAAACAAAATCTGAATTTCTGGAATACCTAGACTAGTCGCCGCATTTCTAATTATGGACACAAATAGGCCTTATTCATACGAACATTTTGTTGTATCATACTTATATCCTATCAGTTTTTTGTAAAGTTGCTCCATGAAAATGTGATTCACCAATGGTGGTCAGTAAACAAAATCTGAATTTCTGGAATACCTAGACTAGTCGTCGCATTTCTAATTATGAACACAAATAGGCCTTATTCATACGAACATTTCGGTGTATCACACTTATATCCTATCAGTTTTTTGTGGAGTTGCTCCATGAAAATGTGATTCACCAATGGTGGTCAGTAAACAAAATCTGAATTTCTGGAATACCTAGACTAGTCGCCGCATTTCTAATTATGGACACAAATAGGCCTTATTCATACGAACATTTTGTTGTATCACACTTATATCCTATCAGCTTTTTGTGGAGTTGCTCCATGAAAATGTGATTCATCACCGGTGGTCAGTAAACAAAATCTGAATTTCTGGAATACCTAGACTAGTCGCCGCATTTCTAATTATGGACACAAATAGGCCTTATTCATACGAACATTCTGGTGTATCACACTTATATCCTATCAGTTTTTTGTGGAGTTGCTCCATGAAAATGTGATTCATCACCGGTGGTCAGTAAACAAAATCTGAATTTCTGGAATACCTAGACTAGTCGCCGCATTTCTAATTATGGACACAAATAGGCCTTATTCATACGAACATTTTGTTGTATCACACTTATATCCTATCAGTTTTTTGTGGAGTTGCTCCATGAAAATGTGATTCATCACCGGTGGTCAGTAAACAAAATCTGAATTTCTGGAATACCTAGACTAGTCGCCGCATTTCTAATTATGGACACAAATAGGCCTTATTCATACGAACATTTTGGTGTATCACACTTATATCCTATCAGTTTTTTGTGGAGTTGCTCCATGAAAATGTGATTCATCACCGGTGGTCAGTAAACAAAATCTGAATTTCTGGAATACCTAGACTAGTCGCCGCATTTGTAATTATGGACGCAAATAGGCCTTATTCATATGAACATTTTGGTGTATCACACTTATATCCTATCAGTTTTTTGTGGAGTTGCTCCATGAAAATGTGATTCATCACCGGTGGTCAGTAAACAAGATCTGAATTTCTGGAATACCTAGAGTAGTCGCCGCATTTCTAATTATGGACACAAATAGGCCTTATTCATACGAACATTTTGGTGTATCACACTTATATCCTATCAGTTTTTTGTGGAGTTGCTCCATGAAAATGTGATTCGCCAATGGTGGTCAGTAAACAAAATCTGAATTTCTGGAATACCTAGACTAGTCGCCGCATTTCTAATTATGGACACAAATAGGCCTTATTCATACGAACATTTTGCTGTATCACACTTATATCCTATCAGTTTTTTGTGGAGTTGCTCCATGAAAATGTGATTCATCACCGGTGGTCAGTAAACAAAATCTGAATTTCTGGAATACCTAGACTAGTCGCCGCATTTCTAATTATGGACACAAATAGGCCTTATTCATACGAACATTTCGGTGTATCACACTTATATTCTATCAGTTTTTTGTGGAGTTGCTCCATGAAAATGTGATTCACCAATGGTGGTCAGTAAACAAAATCTGAATTTCTGGAATACCTAGACTAGTCGCCGCATTTCTAATTATGGACACAAATAGGCCTTATTCATACGAACATTCTGGTGTATCACACTTATATCCTATCAGTTTTTTGTGGAGTTGCTCCATGAAAATGTGATTCATCACCGGTGGTCAGTAAACAAAATCTGAATTTCTGGAATACCTAGACTAGTCGCCGCATTTGTAATTATGGACGCAAATAGGCCTTATTCATATGAACATTTTGGTGTATCACACTTATATCCTATCAGTTTTTTGTGGAGTTGCTCCATGAAAATGTGATTCATCACCGGTGGTCAGTAAACAAGATCTGAATTTCTGGAATACCTAGAGTAGTCGCCGCATTTCTAATTATGGACACAAATAGGCCTTATTCATACGAACATTTTGGTGTATCACACTTATATCCTATCAGTTTTTTGTGGAGTTGCTCCATGAAAATGTGATTCATCACCGGTGGTCAGTAAACAAAATCTGAATTTCTGGAATACCTAGACTAGTCGCCGCATTTCTAATTATGGACACAAATAGGCCTTATTCATACGAACATTCTGGTGTATCACACTTATATCCTATCAGTTTTTTGTGGAGTTGCTCCATTAAAATGTGATTCATCACCGGTGGTCAGTAAACAAAATCTGAATTTCTGGAATACCTAGACTAGTCGCCGTATTTCTAATTATGGACACAAATAGGCCTTATTCATACGAACATTTTGGTGTATCACACTTATATCCTATCAGTTTTTTGTGGAGTTGCTCCATGAAAATGTGATTCATCACCGGTGGTCAGTAAACAAAATCTGAATTTCTGGAATACCTAGACTAGTCGCCGCATTTCTAATTATGGACACAAATAGGCCTTATTCATACGAACATTTTGGTGTATCACACTTATATCCTATCAGTTTTTTGTGGAGTTGCTCCATGAAAATGTGATTCACCAATGGTGGTCAGTAAACAAAATCTGAATTTCTGGAATACCTAGACTAGTCGACGCATTTCTAATTATGGACGCAAATAGGCCTTATTCATACGAACATTTTGGTGTATCACACTTATATCCTATCAGTTTTTTGTGGAGTTGCTCCATGAAAATGTGATTCATCACCGGTGGTCAGTAAACAAAATCTGAATTTCTGGAATACATAGACTAGTCGCCGTATTTCTAATTATGGACACAAATAGGCCTTATTCATACGAACATTGTGGTGTATCACACTTATATCCTATCAGTTTTTTGTGGAGTTGCTCCATGAAAATGTGATTCATCACCGGTGGTCAGTAAACAAAATCTGAATTTCTGGAATACCTAGACTAGTCGCCGCATTTCTAATTATGGACACAAATAGGCCTTATTCATACGAACATTCTGGTGTATCACACTTATATCCTATCAGTTTTTTGTGGAGTTGCTCCATGAAAATGTGATTCATCACCGGTGGTCAGTAAACAAAATCTGAATTTCTGGAATACCTAGACTAGTCGCCGCATTTCTAATTATGGACACAAATAGGCCTTATTCATACGAACATTCTGGTGTATCACACTTATATCCTATCAGTTTTTTGTGGAGTTGCTCCATGAAAATGTGATTCACCAATGGTGGTCAGTAAACAAAATCTGAATTTCTGGAATACCTAGACTAGTCGCCGCATTTCTAATTATGGACACAAATAGGCCTTATTCATACAAACATTTTGGTGTATCACACTTATATCCTATCAGTTTTTTGTGGAGTTGCTCCATGAAAATGTGATTCATCACCGGTGGTCAGTAAACAAAATCTGAATTTCTGGAATACCTAGAGTAGTCGCCGCATTTCTAAATACGGACACTAATAGATTTTATCCATACGAACATTTTGGTGTATCACACTTATATCCTATCAGTTTTTTGTGGAGTTGCTCCATGAAAATGTGATTCATCACCGGTGGTCAGTAAACAAAATCTGAATTTCTGGAATACCTAGACTAGTCGCCGCATTTCTAATTATGGACACAAATAGGCCTTATTCATACGAACATTTTGTTGTATCATACTTATATCCTACCAGTTTTTTGTGGAGTTGCTCCATGAAAATGTGATTCACCAATGGTGGTCAGTAAACAAAATCTGAATTTCTGGAATACCTAGACTAGTCGCCGCATTTCTAATTATGGACACAAATAGGCCTTATTCATACGAACATTTTGTTGTATCACACTTATATCCTATCAGTTTTTTGTGGAGTTGCTCCATGAAAATGTGATTCACCAATGGTGGTCAGTAAACAAAATCTGAATTTCTGGAATACCTAGACTAGTCGCCGCATTTCTAATTATGGACACAAATAGGCCTTATCCATACGAACATTTTGGTGTATCACACTTATATCCTATCAGTTTTTTGTGGAGTTGCTCCATGAAAATGTGATTCATCACCGGTGGTCAGTAAACAAAATCTGAATTTCTGGAATACCTAGAGTAGTCGCCGCATTTCTAAATACGGACACTAATAGATTTTATCCATACGAACATTTTGTTGTATCACACTTATATCCTATCAGTTTTTTGTGGAGTTGCTCCATGAAAATGTGATTCACCAATGGTGGTCAGTAAACCAAATCTGAATTTCTGGAATACCTAGACTAGTCGCCGCATTTCTAATTATGGACACAAATAGGCCTTATTCATACGAACATTTGGTTGTATCACACTTATATCCTATCAGTTTTTTGTGGAGTTGCTCCATGAAAATGTGATTCATCACCGGTGGTCAGTAAACAAAATCTGAATTTCTGGAATACCTAGACTAGTCGCCGCATTTCTAATTATGGACACAAATAGGCCTTATTCATACGAACATTTTGTTGTATCACACTTATATCCTATCAGTTTTTTGTGGAGTTGCTCCATGAAAATGTGATTCACCAATGGTGGTCAGTAAACAAAATCTGAATTTCTGGAATACCTAGACTAGTCGCCGCATTTCTAATTATGGACACAAATAGGCCTTATTCATACGAACATTTTGGTGTATCACACTTATATCCTGTTTTTTGTGGAGTTGCTCCATGAAAATGTGATTCATCACCGGTGGTCAGTAAACAAAATCTGAATTTCTGGAATACCTAGACTAGTCGCCGCATTTCTAATTATGGACACAAATAGGCCTTATTCATACGAACATTCTGGTGTATCACACTTATATCCTATCAGTTTTTTGTGGAGTTGCTCCATGAAAATGTGATTCATCACCGGTGGTCAGTAAACAAAATCTGAATTTCTGGAATACCTAGACTAGTCGCCGCATTTCTAATTATGGACACAAATAGGCCTTATTCATACGAACATTTTGTTGTATCACACTTATATCCTATCAGTTTTTTGTGGAGTTGCTCCATGAAAATGTGATTCACCAATGGTGGTCAGTAAACAAAATCTGAATTTCTGGAATACCTAGACTAGTCGCCGCATTTCTAATTATGGACACAAATAGGCCTTATTCATACGAACATTTTGTTGTATCACACTTATATCCTATCAGTTTTTTGTGGAGTTGCTCCATGAAAATGTGATTCATCACCGGTGGTCAGTAAACAAAATCTGAATTTCTGGAATACCTAGACTAGTCGCCGCATTTCTAATTATGGACACAAATAGGCCTTATTCATACGAACATTTTGTTGTATCACACTTATATCCTATCAGTTTTTTGTGGAGTTGCTCCATGAAAATGTGATTCACCAATGGTGGTCAGTAAACAAAATCTGAATTTCTGGAATACCTAGACTAGTCGCCGCATTTCTAATTATGGACACAAATAGGCCTTATTCATATGAACATTTTGTTGTATCACACTTATATCCTATCAGTTTTTTGTGGAGTTGCTCCATGAAAATGTGATTCATCACCGGTGGTCAGTAAACAAAATCTGAATTTCTGGAATACCTAGACTAGTCGCCGCATTTCTAATTATGGACACAAATAGGCCTTATTCATACGAACATTTTGTTGTATCATACTTATATCCTACCAGTTTTTTGTGGAGTTGCTCCATGAAAATGTGATTCACCAATGGTGGTCAGTAAACAAAATCTGAATTTCTGGAATACCTAGACTAGTCGCCGCATTTCTAATTATGGACACAAATAGGCCTTATTCATACGAACATTTTGTTGTATCACACTTATATCCTATCAGTTTTTTGTGGAGTTGCTCCATGAAAATGTGATTCACCAATGGTGGTCAGTAAACAAAATCTGAATTTCTGGAATACCTAGACTAGTCGCCGCATTTCTAATTATGGACACAAATAGGCCTTATTCATACGAACATTTTGTTGTATCATACTTATATCCTACCAGTTTTTTGTGGAGTTGCTCCATGAAAATGTGATTCACCAATGGTGGTCAGTAAACAAAATCTGAATTTCTGGAATACCTAGACTAGTCGCCGCATTTCTAATTATGGACACAAATAGGCCTTATTCATACGAACATTCTGGTGTATCACACTTATATCCTATCAGTTTTTTGTGGAGTTGCTCCATGAAAATGTGATTCATCACCGGTGGTCAGTAAACAAAATCTGAATTTCTGGAATACCTAGACTAGTCGCCGCATTTCTAATTATGGACACAAATAGGCCTTATTCATACGAACATTTTGTTGTATCACACTTATATCCTATCAGTTTTTTGTGGAGTTGCTCCATGAAAATGTGATTCACCAATGGTGGTCAGTAAACAAAATCTGAATTTCTGGAATACCTAGACTAGTCGCCGCATTTCTAATTATGGACACAAATAGGCCTTATTCATACGAACATTTTGTTGTATCACACTTATATCCTATCAGTTTTTTGTGGAGTTGCTCCATGAAAATGTGATTCATCACCGGTGGTCAGTAAACAAAATCTGAATTTCTGGAATACCTAGACTAGTCGCCGCATTTCTAATTATGGACACAAATAGGCCTTATTCATACGAACATTTTGTTGTATCACACTTATATCCTATCAGTTTTTTGTGGAGTTGCTCCATGAAAATGTGATTCACCAATGGTGGTCAGTAAACAAAATCTGAATTTCTGGAATACCTAGACTAGTCGCCGCATTTCTAATTATGGACACAAATAGGCCTTATTCATACGAACATTCTGGTGTATCACACTTATATCCTATCAGTTTTTTGTGGAGTTGCTCCATGAAAATGTGATTCATCACCGGTGGTCAGTAAACAAAATCTGAATTTCTGGAATACCTAGACTAGTCGCCGCATTTGTAATTATGGACGCAAATAGGCCTTATTCATATGAACATTTTGGTGTATCACACTTATATCCTATCAGTTTTTTGTGGAGTTGCTCCATGAAAATGTGATTCATCACCGGTGGTCAGTAAACAAGATCTGAATTTCTGGAATACCTAGAGTAGTCGCCGCATTTCTAATTATGGACACAAATAGGCCTTATTCATACGAACATTTTGGTGTATCACACTTATATCCTGTTTTTTGTGGAGTTGCTCCATGAAAATGTGATTCATCACCGGTGGTCAGTAAACAAAATCTGAATTTCTGGAATACCTAGACTAGTCGCCGCATTTCTAATTATGGACACAAATAGGCCTTATTCATACGAACATTCTGGTGTATCACACTTATATCCTATCAGTTTTTTGTGGAGTTGCTCCATGAAAATGTGATTCATCACCGGTGGTCAGTAAACAAAATCTGAATTTCTGGAATACCTAGACTAGTCGCCGCATTTCTAATTATGGACACAAATAGGCCTTATTCATACGAACATTTTGGTGTATCACACTTATATCCTATCAGTTTTTTGTGGAGTTGCTCCATGAAAATGTGATTCATCACCGGTGGTCAGTAAACAAAATCTGAATTTCTGGAATACCTAGACTAGTCGCCGCATTTCTAATTATGGACACAAATAGGCCTTATTCATACGAACATTCTGGTGTATCACACTTATATCCTATCAGTTTTTTGTGGAGTTGCTCCATGAAAATGTGATTCACCAATGGTGGTCAGTAAACAAAATCTGAATTTCTGGAATACCTAGACTAGTCGCCGCATTTCTAATTATGGACACAAATAGGCCTTATTCATACGAACATTTTGTTGTATCATACTTATATCCTATCAGTTTTTTGTAAAGTTGCTCCATGAAAATGTGATTCACCAATGGTGGTCAGTAAACAAAATCTGAATTTCTGGAATACCTAGACTAGTCGTCGCATTTCTAATTATGAACACAAATAGGCCTTATTCATACGAACATTTCGGTGTATCACACTTATATCCTATCAGTTTTTTGTGGAGTTGCTCCATGAAAATGTGATTCACCAATGGTGGTCAGTAAACAAAATCTGAATTTCTGGAATACCTAGACTAGTCGCCGCATTTCTAATTATGGACACAAATAGGCCTTATTCATACGAACATTTTGTTGTATCACACTTATATCCTATCAGCTTTTTGTGGAGTTGCTCCATGAAAATGTGATTCATCACCGGTGGTCAGTAAACAAAATCTGAATTTCTGGAATACCTAGACTAGTCGCCGCATTTCTAATTATGGACACAAATAGGCCTTATTCATACGAACATTCTGGTGTATCACACTTATATCCTATCAGTTTTTTGTGGAGTTGCTCCATGAAAATGTGATTCATCACCGGTGGTCAGTAAACAAAATCTGAATTTCTGGAATACCTAGACTAGTCGCCGCATTTGTAATTATGGACGCAAATAGGCCTTATTCATATGAACATTTTGGTGTATCACACTTATATCCTATCAGTTTTTTGTGGAGTTGCTCCATGAAAATGTGATTCATCACCGGTGGTCAGTAAACAAAATCTGAATTTCTGGAATACCTAGACTAGTCGCCGCATTTCTAATTATGGACACAAATAGGCCTTATTCATACGAACATTTTGTTGTATCACACTTATATCCTATCAGTTTTTTGTGGAGTTGCTCCATGAAAATGTGATTCATCACCGGTGGTCAGTAAACAAAATCTGAATTTCTGGAATACCTAGACTAGTCGCCGCATTTCTAATTATGGACACAAATAGGCCTTATTCATACGAACATTTTGGTGTATCACACTTATATCCTATCAGTTTTTTGTGGAGTTGCTCCATGAAAATGTGATTCATCACCGGTGGTCAGTAAACAAAATCTGAATTTCTGGAATACCTAGACTAGTCGCCGCATTTGTAATTATGGACGCAAATAGGCCTTATTCATATGAACATTTTGGTGTATCACACTTATATCCTATCAGTTTTTTGTGGAGTTGCTCCATGAAAATGTGATTCATCACCGGTGGTCAGTAAACAAGATCTGAATTTCTGGAATACCTAGAGTAGTCGCCGCATTTCTAATTATGGACACAAATAGGCCTTATTCATACGAACATTTTGGTGTATCACACTTATATCCTATCAGTTTTTTGTGGAGTTGCTCCATGAAAATGTGATTCGCCAATGGTGGTCAGTAAACAAAATCTGAATTTCTGGAATACCTAGACTAGTCGCCGCATTTCTAATTATGGACACAAATAGGCCTTATTCATACGAACATTTTGCTGTATCACACTTATATCCTATCAGTTTTTTGTGGAGTTGCTCCATGAAAATGTGATTCATCACCGGTGGTCAGTAAACAAAATCTGAATTTCTGGAATACCTAGACTAGTCGCCGCATTTCTAATTATGGACACAAATAGGCCTTATTCATACGAACATTTCGGTGTATCACACTTATATTCTATCAGTTTTTTGTGGAGTTGCTCCATGAAAATGTGATTCACCAATGGTGGTCAGTAAACAAAATCTGAATTTCTGGAATACCTAGACTAGTCGCCGCATTTCTAATTATGGACACAAATAGGCCTTATTCATACGAACATTCTGGTGTATCACACTTATATCCTATCAGTTTTTTGTGGAGTTGCTCCATGAAAATGTGATTCATCACCGGTGGTCAGTAAACAAAATCTGAATTTCTGGAATACCTAGACTAGTCGCCGCATTTGTAATTATGGACGCAAATAGGCCTTATTCATATGAACATTTTGGTGTATCACACTTATATCCTATCAGTTTTTTGTGGAGTTGCTCCATGAAAATGTGATTCATCACCGGTGGTCAGTAAACAAGATCTGAATTTCTGGAATACCTAGAGTAGTCGCCGCATTTCTAATTATGGACACAAATAGGCCTTATTCATACGAACATTTTGGTGTATCACACTTATATCCTATCAGTTTTTTGTGGAGTTGCTCCATGAAAATGTGATTCATCACCGGTGGTCAGTAAACAAAATCTGAATTTCTGGAATACCTAGACTAGTCGCCGCATTTCTAATTATGGACACAAATAGGCCTTATTCATACGAACATTCTGGTGTATCACACTTATATCCTATCAGTTTTTTGTGGAGTTGCTCCATTAAAATGTGATTCATCACCGGTGGTCAGTAAACAAAATCTGAATTTCTGGAATACCTAGACTAGTCGCCGTATTTCTAATTATGGACACAAATAGGCCTTATTCATACGAACATTTTGGTGTATCACACTTATATCCTATCAGTTTTTTGTGGAGTTGCTCCATGAAAATGTGATTCATCACCGGTGGTCAGTAAACAAAATCTGAATTTCTGGAATACCTAGACTAGTCGCCGCATTTCTAATTATGGACACAAATAGGCCTTATTCATACGAACATTTTGGTGTATCACACTTATATCCTATCAGTTTTTTGTGGAGTTGCTCCATGAAAATGTGATTCACCAATGGTGGTCAGTAAACAAAATCTGAATTTCTGGAATACCTAGACTAGTCGACGCATTTCTAATTATGGACGCAAATAGGCCTTATTCATACGAACATTTTGGTGTATCACACTTATATCCTATCAGTTTTTTGTGGAGTTGCTCCATGAAAATGTGATTCATCACCGGTGGTCAGTAAACAAAATCTGAATTTCTGGAATACATAGACTAGTCGCCGTATTTCTAATTATGGACACAAATAGGCCTTATTCATACGAACATTGTGGTGTATCACACTTATATCCTATCAGTTTTTTGTGGAGTTGCTCCATGAAAATGTGATTCATCACCGGTGGTCAGTAAACAAAATCTGAATTTCTGGAATACCTAGACTAGTCGCCGCATTTCTAATTATGGACACAAATAGGCCTTATTCATACGAACATTCTGGTGTATCACACTTATATCCTATCAGTTTTTTGTGGAGTTGCTCCATGAAAATGTGATTCATCACCGGTGGTCAGTAAACAAAATCTGAATTTCTGGAATACCTAGACTAGTCGCCGCATTTCTAATTATGGACACAAATAGGCCTTATTCATACGAACATTCTGGTGTATCACACTTATATCCTATCAGTTTTTTGTGGAGTTGCTCCATGAAAATGTGATTCACCAATGGTGGTCAGTAAACAAAATCTGAATTTCTGGAATACCTAGACTAGTCGCCGCATTTCTAATTATGGACACAAATAGGCCTTATTCATACAAACATTTTGGTGTATCACACTTATATCCTATCAGTTTTTTGTGGAGTTGCTCCATGAAAATGTGATTCATCACCGGTGGTCAGTAAACAAAATCTGAATTTCTGGAATACCTAGAGTAGTCGCCGCATTTCTAAATACGGACACTAATAGATTTTATCCATACGAACATTTTGGTGTATCACACTTATATCCTATCAGTTTTTTGTGGAGTTGCTCCATGAAAATGTGATTCATCACCGGTGGTCAGTAAACAAAATCTGAATTTCTGGAATACCTAGACTAGTCGCCGCATTTCTAATTATGGACACAAATAGGCCTTATTCATACGAACATTTTGTTGTATCATACTTATATCCTACCAGTTTTTTGTGGAGTTGCTCCATGAAAATGTGATTCACCAATGGTGGTCAGTAAACAAAATCTGAATTTCTGGAATACCTAGACTAGTCGCCGCATTTCTAATTATGGACACAAATAGGCCTTATTCATACGAACATTTTGTTGTATCACACTTATATCCTATCAGTTTTTTGTGGAGTTGCTCCATGAAAATGTGATTCACCAATGGTGGTCAGTAAACAAAATCTGAATTTCTGGAATACCTAGACTAGTCGCCGCATTTCTAATTATGGACACAAATAGGCCTTATCCATACGAACATTTTGGTGTATCACACTTATATCCTATCAGTTTTTTGTGGAGTTGCTCCATGAAAATGTGATTCATCACCGGTGGTCAGTAAACAAAATCTGAATTTCTGGAATACCTAGAGTAGTCGCCGCATTTCTAAATACGGACACTAATAGATTTTATCCATACGAACATTTTGTTGTATCACACTTATATCCTATCAGTTTTTTGTGGAGTTGCTCCATGAAAATGTGATTCACCAATGGTGGTCAGTAAACCAAATCTGAATTTCTGGAATACCTAGACTAGTCGCCGCATTTCTAATTATGGACACAAATAGGCCTTATTCATACGAACATTTGGTTGTATCACACTTATATCCTATCAGTTTTTTGTGGAGTTGCTCCATGAAAATGTGATTCATCACCGGTGGTCAGTAAACAAAATCTGAATTTCTGGAATACCTAGACTAGTCGCCGCATTTCTAATTATGGACACAAATAGGCCTTATTCATACGAACATTTTGTTGTATCACACTTATATCCTATCAGTTTTTTGTGGAGTTGCTCCATGAAAATGTGATTCACCAATGGTGGTCAGTAAACAAAATCTGAATTTCTGGAATACCTAGACTAGTCGCCGCATTTCTAATTATGGACACAAATAGGCCTTATTCATACGAACATTTTGGTGTATCACACTTATATCCTGTTTTTTGTGGAGTTGCTCCATGAAAATGTGATTCATCACCGGTGGTCAGTAAACAAAATCTGAATTTCTGGAATACCTAGACTAGTCGCCGCATTTCTAATTATGGACACAAATAGGCCTTATTCATACGAACATTCTGGTGTATCACACTTATATCCTATCAGTTTTTTGTGGAGTTGCTCCATGAAAATGTGATTCATCACCGGTGGTCAGTAAACAAAATCTGAATTTCTGGAATACCTAGACTAGTCGCCGCATTTCTAATTATGGACACAAATAGGCCTTATTCATACGAACATTTTGTTGTATCACACTTATATCCTATCAGTTTTTTGTGGAGTTGCTCCATGAAAATGTGATTCACCAATGGTGGTCAGTAAACAAAATCTGAATTTCTGGAATACCTAGACTAGTCGCCGCATTTCTAATTATGGACACAAATAGGCCTTATTCATACGAACATTTTGTTGTATCACACTTATATCCTATCAGTTTTTTGTGGAGTTGCTCCATGAAAATGTGATTCATCACCGGTGGTCAGTAAACAAAATCTGAATTTCTGGAATACCTAGACTAGTCGCCGCATTTCTAATTATGGACACAAATAGGCCTTATTCATACGAACATTTTGTTGTATCACACTTATATCCTATCAGTTTTTTGTGGAGTTGCTCCATGAAAATGTGATTCACCAATGGTGGTCAGTAAACAAAATCTGAATTTCTGGAATACCTAGACTAGTCGCCGCATTTCTAATTATGGACACAAATAGGCCTTATTCATATGAACATTTTGTTGTATCACACTTATATCCTATCAGTTTTTTGTGGAGTTGCTCCATGAAAATGTGATTCATCACCGGTGGTCAGTAAACAAAATCTGAATTTCTGGAATACCTAGACTAGTCGCCGCATTTCTAATTATGGACACAAATAGGCCTTATTCATACGAACATTTTGTTGTATCATACTTATATCCTACCAGTTTTTTGTGGAGTTGCTCCATGAAAATGTGATTCACCAATGGTGGTCAGTAAACAAAATCTGAATTTCTGGAATACCTAGACTAGTCGCCGCATTTCTAATTATGGACACAAATAGGCCTTATTCATACGAACATTTTGTTGTATCACACTTATATCCTATCAGTTTTTTGTGGAGTTGCTCCATGAAAATGTGATTCACCAATGGTGGTCAGTAAACAAAATCTGAATTTCTGGAATACCTAGACTAGTCGCCGCATTTCTAATTATGGACACAAATAGGCCTTATCCATACGAACATTTTGGTGTATCACACTTATATCCTATCAGTTTTTTGTGGAGTTGCTCCATGAAAATGTGATTCATCACCGGTGGTCAGTAAACAAAATCTGAATTTCTGGAATACCTAGAGTAGTCGCCGCATTTCTAAATACGGACACTAATAGATTTTATCCATACGAACATTTTGTTGTATCACACTTATATCCTATCAGTTTTTTGTGGAGTTGCTCCATGAAAATGTGATTCACCAATGGTGGTCAGTAAACAAAATCTGAATTTCTGGAATACCTAGACTAGTCGCCGCATTTCTAATTATGGACACAAATAGGCCTTATTCATATGAACATTTTGTTGTATCACACTTATATCCTATCAGTTTTTTGTGGAGTTGCTCCATGAAAATGTGATTCATCACCGGTGGTCAGTAAACAAAATCTGAATTTCTGGAATACCTAGACTAGTCGCCGCATTTCTAATTATGGACACAAATAGGCCTTATTCATACGAACATTTTGTTGTATCACACTTATATCCTATCAGTTTTTTGTGGAGTTGCTCCATGAAAATGTGATTCACCAATGGTGGTCAGTAAACAAAATCTGAATTTCTGGAATACCTAGACTAGTCGCCGCATTTCTAATTATGGACACAAATAGGCCTTATTCATATGAACATTTTGTTGTATCACACTTATATCCTATCAGTTTTTTGTGGAGTTGCTCCATGAAAATGTGATTCATCACCGGTGGTCAGTAAACAAAATCTGAATTTCTGGAATACCTAGACTAGTCGCCGCATTTCTAATTATGGACACAAATAGGCCTTATTCATACGAACATTTTGGTGTATCACACTTATATCCTATCAGTTTTTTGTGGAGTTGCTCCATGAAAATGTGATTCATCACCGGTGGTCAGTAAACAAAATCTGAATTTCTGGAATACCTAGACTAGTCGCCGCATTTCTAATTATGGACACAAATAGGCCTTATTCATACGAACATTTTGTTGTATCATACTTATATCCTACCAGTTTTTTGTGGAGTTGCTCCATGAAAATGTGATTCACCAATGGTGGTCAGTAAACAAAATCTGAATTTCTGGAATACCTAGACTAGTCGCCGCATTTCTAATTATGGACACAAATAGGCCTTATTCATACGAACATTTTGGTGTATCACACTTATATCCTGTTTTTTGTGGAGTTGCTCCATGAAAATGTGATTCATCACCGGTGGTCAGTAAACAAAATCTGAATTTCTGGAATACCTAGACTAGTCGCCGCATTTCTAATTATGGACACAAATAGGCCTTATTCATACGAACATTCTGGTGTATCACACTTATATCCTATCAGTTTTTTGTGGAGTTGCTCCATGAAAATGTGATTCATCACCGGTGGTCAGTAAACAAAATCTGAATTTCTGGAATACCTAGAGTAGTCGCCGCATTTCTAAATACGGACACTAATAGATTTTATCCATACGAACATTTTGGTGTATCACACTTATATCCTATCAGTTTTTTGTGGAGTTGCTCCATGAAAATGTGATTCATCACCGGTGGTCAGTAAACAAAATCTGAATTTCTGGAATACCTAGACTAGTCGCCGCATTTCTAATTATGGACACAAATAGGCCTTATTCATACGAACATTTTGGTGTATCACACTTATATCCTATCAGTTTTTTGTGGAGTTGCTCCATGAAAATGTGATTCACCAATGGTGGTCAGTAAACAAAATCTGAATTTCTGGAATACCTAGACTAGTCGACGCATTTCTAATTATGGACGCAAATAGGCCTTATTCATACGAACATTTTGGTGTATCACACTTATATCCTATCAGTTTTTTGTGGAGTTGCTCCATGAAAATGTGATTCATCACCGGTGGTCAGTAAACAAAATCTGAATTTCTGGAATACCTAGACTAGTCGCCGTATTTCTAATTATGGACACAAATAGGCCTTATTCATACGAACATTGTGGTGTATCACACTTATATCCTATCAGTTTTTTGTGGAGTTGCTCCATGAAAATGTGATTCATCACCGGTGGTCAGTAAACAAAATCTGAATTTCTGGAATACCTAGACTAGTCGCCGCATTTCTAATTATGGACACAAATAGGCCTTATTCATACGAACATTCTGGTGTATCACACTTATATCCTATCAGTTTTTTGTGGAGTTGCTCCATGAAAATGTGATTCATCACCGGTGGTCAGTAAACAAAATCTGAATTTCTGGAATACCTAGACTAGTCGCCGCATTTCTAATTATGGACACAAATAGGCCTTATTCATACGAACATTCTGGTGTATCACACTTATATCCTATCAGTTTTTTGTGAAGTTGCTCCATGAAAATGTGATTCACCAATGGTGGTCAGTAAACAAAATCTGAATTTCTGGAATACCTAGACTAGTCGCCGCATTTCTAATTATGGACACAAATAGGCCTTATTCATACAAACATTTTGGTGTATCACACTTATATCCTATCAGTTTTTTGTGGAGTTGCTCCATGAAAATGTGATTCATCACCGGTGGTCAGTAAACAAAATCTGAATTTCTGGAATACCTAGAGTAGTCGCCGCATTTCTAAATACGGACACTAATAGATTTTATCCATACGAACATTTTGGTGTATCACACTTATATCCTATCAGTTTTTTGTGGAGTTGCTCCATGAAAATGTGATTCATCACCGGTGGTCAGTAAACAAAATCTGAATTTCTGGAATACCTAGACTAGTCGCCGCATTTCTAATTATGGACACAAATAGGCCTTATTCATACGAACATTTTGTTGTATCATACTTATATCCTACCAGTTTTTTGTGGAGTTGCTCCATGAAAATGTGATTCACCAATGGTGGTCAGTAAACAAAATCTGAATTTCTGGAATACCTAGACTAGTCGCCGCATTTCTAATTATGGACACAAATAGGCCTTATTCATACGAACATTTTGTTGTATCACACTTATATCCTATCAGTTTTTTGTGGAGTTGCTCCATGAAAATGTGATTCACCAATGGTGGTCAGTAAACAAAATCTGAATTTCTGGAATACCTAGACTAGTCGCCGCATTTCTAATTATGGACACAAATAGGCCTTATCCATACGAACATTTTGGTGTATCACACTTATATCCTATCAGTTTTTTGTGGAGTTGCTCCATGAAAATGTGATTCATCACCGGTGGTCAGTAAACAAAATCTGAATTTCTGGAATACCTAGAGTAGTCGCCGCATTTCTAAATACGGACACTAATAGATTTTATCCATACGAACATTTTGTTGTATCACACTTATATCCTATCAGTTTTTTGTGGAGTTGCTCCATGAAAATGTGATTCACCAATGGTGGTCAGTAAACCAAATCTGAATTTCTGGAATACCTAGACTAGTCGCCGCATTTCTAATTATGGACACAAATAGGCCTTATTCATACGAACATTTGGTTGTATCACACTTATATCCTATCAGTTTTTTGTGGAGTTGCTCCATGAAAATGTGATTCATCACCGGTGGTCAGTAAACAAAATCTGAATTTCTGGAATACCTAGACCAGTCGCCGCATTTCTAATTATGGACACAAATAGGCCTTATTCATACGAACATTTTGTTGTATCACACTTATATCCTATCAGTTTTTTGTGGAGTTGCTCCATGAAAATGTGATTCACCAATGGTGGTCAGTAAACAAAATCTGAATTTCTGGAATACCTAGACTAGTCGCCGCATTTCTAATTATGGACACAAATAGGCCTTATTCATACGAACATTTTGGTGTATCACACTTATATCCTGTTTTTTGTGGAGTTGCTCCATGAAAATGTGATTCATCACCGGTGGTCAGTAAACAAAATCTGAATTTCTGGAATACCTAGACTAGTCGCCGCATTTCTAATTATGGACACAAATAGGCCTTATTCATACGAACATTCTGGTGTATCACACTTATATCCTATCAGTTTTTTGTGGAGTTGCTCCATGAAAATGTGATTCATCACCGGTGGTCAGTAAACAAAATCTGAATTTCTGGAATACCTAGACTAGTCGCCGCATTTCTAATTATGGACACAAATAGGCCTTATTCATACGAACATTTTGTTGTATCACACTTATATCCTATCAGTTTTTTGTGGAGTTGCTCCATGAAAATGTGATTCACCAATGGTGGTCAGTAAACAAAATCTGAATTTCTGGAATACCTAGACTAGTCGCCGCATTTCTAATTATGGACACAAATAGGCCTTATTCATACGAACATTTTGTTGTATCACACTTATATCCTATCAGTTTTTTGTGGAGTTGCTCCATGAAAATGTGATTCATCACCGGTGGTCAGTAAACAAAATCTGAATTTCTGGAATACCTAGACTAGTCGCCGCATTTCTAATTATGGACACAAATAGGCCTTATTCATACGAACATTTTGTTGTATCACACTTATATCCTATCAGTTTTTTGTGGAGTTGCTCCATGAAAATGTGATTCACCAATGGTGGTCAGTAAACAAAATCTGAATTTCTGGAATACCTAGACTAGTCGCCGCATTTCTAATTATGGACACAAATAGGCCTTATTCATATGAACATTTTGTTGTATCACACTTATATCCTATCAGTTTTTTGTGGAGTTGCTCCATGAAAATGTGATTCACCAATGGTGGTCAGTAAACAAAATCTGAATTTCTGGAATACCTTGACTAGTCGCCGCATTTCTAATTATGGACACAAATAGGCCTTATTCATACGAACATTTTGGTGTATCACACTTATATCCTGTTTTTTGTGGAGTTGCTCCATGAAAATGTGATTCATCACCGGTGGTCAGTAAACAAAATCTGAATTTCTGGAATACCTAGACTAGTCGCCGCATTTCTAATTATGGACACAAATAGGCCTTATTCATACGAACATTCTGGTGTATCACACTTATATCCTATCAGTTTTTTGTGGAGTTGCTCCATGAAAATGTGATTCATCACCGGTGGTCAGTAAACAAAATCTGAATTTCTGGAATACCTAGACTAGTCGCCGCATTTCTAATTATGGACACAAATAGGCCTTATTCATACGAACATTTTGGTGTATCACACTTATATCCTATCAGTTTTTTGTGGAGTTGCTCCATGAAAATGTGATTCATCACCGGTGGTCAGTAAACAAAATCTGAATTTCTGGAATACCTAGAGTAGTCGCCGCATTTCTAATTATGGACACAAATAGGCCTTATTCATACGAACACTTTGTTGTATCACACTTATATCCTATCAGTTTTTTGTGGAGTTGCTCCATGAAAATGTGATTCACCAATGGTGGTCAGTAAACAAAATCTGAATTTCTGGAATACCTAGACTAGTCGCCGTATTTCTAATTATGGACACAAATAGGCCTTATTCATACGAACATTTTGGTGTATCACACTTATATCCTATCAGTTTTTTGTGGAGTTGCTCCATGAAAATGTGATTCATCACCGGTGGTCAGTAAACAAAATCTGAATTTCTGGAATACCTAGACTAGTCGCCGCATTTCTAATTATGGACACAAATAGGCCTTATTCATACGAACATTTTGTTGTATCACACTTATATCCTACCAGTTTTTTGTGGAGTTGCTCCATGAAAATGTGATTCACCAATGGTGGTCAGTAAACAAAATCTGAATTTCTGGAATACCTAGACTAGTCGCCGCATTTCTAATTATGGACACAAATAGGCCTTATTCATACGAACATTTTGTTGTATCACACTTATATCCTATCAGTTTTTTGTGGAGTTGCTCCATGAAAATGTGATTCACCAATGGTGGTCAGTAAACAAAATCTGAATTTCTGGAATACCTAGACTAGTCGCCGCATTTCTAATTATGGACACAAATAGGCCTTATTCATACGAACATTTTGTTGTATCACACTTATATCCTATCAGTTTTTTGTGGAGTTGCTCCATGAAAATGTGATTCACCAATGGTGGTCAGTAAACAAAATCTGAATTTCTGGAATACCTAGACTAGTCGCCGCATTTCTAATTATGGACACAAATAGGCCTTATTCATACGAACATTTTGGTGTATCACACTTATATCCTGTTTTTTGTGGAGTTGCTCCATGAAAATGTGATTCATCACCGGTGGTCAGTAAACAAAATCTGAATTTCTGGAATACCTAGAGTAGTCGCCGCATTTCTAAATACGGACACTAATAGATTTTATCCATACGAACATTTTGGTGTATCACACTTATATCCTATCAGTTTTTTGTGGAGTTGCTCCATGAAAATGTGATTCATCACCGGTGGTCAGTAAACAAAATCTGAATTTCTGGAATACCTAGAGTAGTCGCCGCATTTCTAAATACGGACACTAATAGATTTTATCCATACGAACACATTTTGGTGTATCACACTTATATCCTATCAGTTTTTTGTGGAGTTGCTCCATGAAAATGTGATTCACCAATGGTGGTCAGTAAACAAAATCTGAATTTCTGGAATACCTAGACTAGTCGCCGCATTTCTAATTATGGACACAAATAGGTCTTATTCATACGAACATTTTGTTGTATCACACTTATATCCTATCAGTTTTTTGTGGAGTTGCACCATGAAAATGTGATTCACCAATGGTGGTCAGTAACAAAATCTGAATTTCTGGAATACCTAGACTAGTCGCCGCATTTCTAATTATGGACTAAAATAGGCCTTATTCATACGAACATTTTGGTGTATCACACTTATATGCTATCAGTTTTTTGTGGAGTTGCTCCATGAAAATGTTATTCATCACCGGTGGTCAGTAAACAAAATCTGAATTTCTGGAATACCTAGACTAGTCGCCGCATTTCTAATTATGGACACAAATAGGCCTTATTCATACGAACATTTTGTTGTATCACACTTATATCCTATCAGTTTTTTGTGGAGTTGCTCCATGAAAATGTGATTCACCAATGGTGGTCAGTAAACAAAATCTGAATTTCTGGAATACCTAGACTAGTCGCCGCATTTCTAATTATGGACTAAAATAGGCCTTATTCATACGAACATTTTGGTGTATCACACTTATATGCTATCAGTTTTTTGTGGAGTTGCTCCATGAAAATGTTATTCATCACCGGTGGTCAGTAAACAAAATCTGAATTTCTGGAATACCTAGACTAGTCGCCGCATTTCTAATTATGGACACAAATAGGCCTTATTCATACGAACATTTTGTTGTATCACACTTATATCCTATCAGTTTTTTGTGGAGTTGCTCCATGAAAATGTGATTCACCAATGGTGGTCAGTAAACAAAATCTGAATTTCTGGAATACCTAGACTAGTCGCCGCATTTCTAATTATGGACTAAAATAGGCCTTATTCATACGAACATTTTGGTGTATCACACTTATATGCTATCAGTTTTTTGTGGAGTTGCTCCATGAAAATGTGATTCATCACCGGTGGTCAGTAAACAAAATCTGAATTTCTGGAATACCTAGACTAGTCGCCGCATTTCTAATTATGGACACAAATAGGCCTTATTCATACGAACATTCTGGTGTATCACACTTATATCCTATCAGTTTTTTGTGGAGTTGCTCCATGAAAATGTGATTCATCACCGGTGGTCAGTAAACAAAATCTGAATTTCTGGAATACCTAGACTAGTCGCCGCATTTCTAATTATGGACACAAATAGGTCTTATTCATACGAACATTTTGTTGTATCACACTTATATCCTATCAGTTTTTTGTGGAGTTGCTCCATGAAAATGTGATTCACCAATGGTGGTCAGTAAACAAAATCTGAATTTCTGGAATACCTAGACTAGTCGCCGCATTTCTAATTATGGACTAAAATAGGCCTTATTCATACGAACATTTTGGTGTATCACACTTATATGCTATCAGTTTTTTGTGGAGTTGCTCCATGAAAATGTTATTCATCACCGGTGGTCAGTAAACAAAATCTGAATTTCTGGAATACCTAGACTAGTCGCCGCATTTCTAATTATGGACACAAATAGGCCTTATTCATACGAACATTTTGTTGTATCACACTTATATCCTATCAGTTTTTTGTGGAGTTGCTCCATGAAAATGTGATTCACCAATGGTGGTCAGTAAACAAAATCTGAATTTCTGGAATACCTAGACTAGTCGCCGCATTTCTAATTATGGACTAAAATAGGCCTTATTCATACGAACATTTTGGTGTATCACACTTATATGCTATCAGTTTTTTGTGGAGTTGCTCCATGAAAATGTGATTCATCACCGGTGGTCAGTAAACAAAATCTGAATTTCTGGAATACCTAGACTAGTCGCCGCATTTCTAATTATGGACACAAATAGGCCTTATTCATACGAACATTTTGTTGTATCACACTAATATCCTATCAGTTTTTTGTGGAGTTGCTCCATGAAAATGTGATTCACCAATGGTGGTCAGTAAACAAAATCTTAATTTCTGGAATACCTAGACTAGTCGCCGCATTTCTAATTATGGGCACAAATAGGCCTTATTCATACGAACATTTTGTTGTATCACACTAATATCCTATCAGTTTTTTGTGGAGTTGCTCCATGAAAATGTGATTCACCAATGGTGGTCAGTAAACAAAATCTGAATTTCTGGAATACCTAGACTAGCCGCCGCATTTCTAATTATGGACACAAATAGGCCTTATTCATACGAACATTTTGTTGTATCACACTTATATCCTATCAGTTTTTTGTGGAGTTGCTCCATGAAAATGTGATTCACCAATGGTGGTCAGTAAAAAAAATCTGAATTTCTGGAATACCTAGACTAGTCGCCGCATTTCTAATTATGGACACAAATAGGCCTTATTCATACGAACATTTTGTTGTATCACACTTATATCCTATCAGTTTTTTGTGGAGTTGCTCCATGAAAATGTGATTCATCACCGGTGGTCAGTAAACAAAATCTGAATTTCTGGAATACCTAGAGTAGTCGCCGCATTTCTAAATACGGACACTAATAGATTTTATCCATACGAACATTTTGGTGTATCACACTTATATCCTATCAGTTTTTTGTGGAGTTGCTCCATGAAAATGTGATTCATCACCGGTGGTCAGTAAACAAAATCTGAATTTCTGGAATACCTAGACTAGTCGCCGCATTTCTAATTATGGACACAAATAGGCCTTATTCATACGAACATTTTGTTGTATCACACTAATATCCTATCAGTTTTTTGTGGAGTTGCTCCATGAAAATGTGATTCATCACCGGTGGTCAGTAAACAAAATCTGAATTTCTGGAATACCTAGACTAGTCGCCGCATTTCTAATTATGGACACAAATAGGCCTTATTCATACGAACATTTTGTTGTATCACACTTATATCCTATCAGTTTTTTGTGGAGTTGCTCCATGAAAATGTGATTCACCAATGGTGGTCAGTAAACAAAATCTGAATTTCTGGAATACCTAGACTAGTCGCCGCATTTCTAATTATGGACACAAATAGGCCTTATTCATACGAACATTTTGTTGTATCACACTTATATCCTATCAGTTTTTTGTGGAGTTGCTCCATGAAAATGTGATTCATCACCGGTGGTCAGTAAACAAAATCTGAATTTCTGGAATACCTAGACTAGTCGCCGCATTTCTAATTATGGACACAAATAGGCCTTATTCATACGAACATTTTGGTGTATCACACTTATATCCTGTTTTTTGTGGAGTTGCTCCATGAAAATGTGATTCATCACCGGTGGTCAGTAAACAAAATCTGAATTTCTGGAATACCTAGAGTAGTCGCCGCATTTCTAAATACGGACACTAATAGATTTTATCCATACGAACATTTTGGTGTATCACACTTATATCCTATCAGTTTTTTGTGGAGTTGCTCCATGAAAATGTGATTCATCACCGGTGGTCAGTAAACAAAATCTGAATTTCTGGAATACCTAGAGTAGTCGCCGCATTTCTAAATACGGACACTAATAGATTTTATCCATACGAACACATTTTGGTGTATCACACTTATATCCTATCAGTTTTTTGTGGAGTTGCTCCATGAAAATGTGATTCACCAATGGTGGTCAGTAAACAAAATCTGAATTTCTGGAATACCTAGACTAGTCGCCGCATTTCTAATTATGGACACAAATAGGTCTTATTCATACGAACATTTTGTTGTATCACACTTATATCCTATCAGTTTTTTGTGGAGTTGCACCATGAAAATGTGATTCACCAATGGTGGTCAGTAACAAAATCTGAATTTCTGGAATACCTAGACTAGTCGCCGCATTTCTAATTATGGACTAAAATAGGCCTTATTCATACGAACATTTTGGTGTATCACACTTATATGCTATCAGTTTTTTGTGGAGTTGCTCCATGAAAATGTTATTCATCACCGGTGGTCAGTAAACAAAATCTGAATTTCTGGAATACCTAGACTAGTCGCCGCATTTCTAATTATGGACACAAATAGGCCTTATTCATACGAACATTTTGTTGTATCACACTTATATCCTATCAGTTTTTTGTGGAGTTGCTCCATGAAAATGTGATTCACCAATGGTGGTCAGTAAACAAAATCTGAATTTCTGGAATACCTAGACTAGTCGCCGCATTTCTAATTATGGACTAAAATAGGCCTTATTCATACGAACATTTTGGTGTATCACACTTATATGCTATCAGTTTTTTGTGGAGTTGCTCCATGAAAATGTTATTCATCACCGGTGGTCAGTAAACAAAATCTGAATTTCTGGAATACCTAGACTAGTCGCCGCATTTCTAATTATGGACACAAATAGGCCTTATTCATACGAACATTTTGTTGTATCACACTTATATCCTATCAGTTTTTTGTGGAGTTGCTCCATGAAAATGTGATTCACCAATGGTGGTCAGTAAACAAAATCTGAATTTCTGGAATACCTAGACTAGTCGCCGCATTTCTAATTATGGACTAAAATAGGCCTTATTCATACGAACATTTTGGTGTATCACACTTATATGCTATCAGTTTTTTGTGGAGTTGCTCCATGAAAATGTGATTCATCACCGGTGGTCAGTAAACAAAATCTGAATTTCTGGAATACCTAGACTAGTCGCCGCATTTCTAATTATGGACACAAATAGGCCTTATTCATACGAACATTCTGGTGTATCACACTTATATCCTATCAGTTTTTTGTGGAGTTGCTCCATGAAAATGTGATTCATCACCGGTGGTCAGTAAACAAAATCTGAATTTCTGGAATACCTAGACTAGTCGCCGCATTTCTAATTATGGACACAAATAGGTCTTATTCATACGAACATTTTGTTGTATCACACTTATATCCTATCAGTTTTTTGTGGAGTTGCTCCATGAAAATGTGATTCACCAATGGTGGTCAGTAAACAAAATCTGAATTTCTGGAATACCTAGACTAGTCGCCGCATTTCTAATTATGGACTAAAATAGGCCTTATTCATACGAACATTTTGGTGTATCACACTTATATGCTATCAGTTTTTTGTGGAGTTGCTCCATGAAAATGTTATTCATCACCGGTGGTCAGTAAACAAAATCTGAATTTCTGGAATACCTAGACTAGTCGCCGCATTTCTAATTATGGACACAAATAGGCCTTATTCATACGAACATTTTGTTGTATCACACTTATATCCTATCAGTTTTTTGTGGAGTTGCTCCATGAAAATGTGATTCACCAATGGTGGTCAGTAAACAAAATCTGAATTTCTGGAATACCTAGACTAGTCGCCGCATTTCTAATTATGGACTAAAATAGGCCTTATTCATACGAACATTTTGGTGTATCACACTTATATGCTATCAGTTTTTTGTGGAGTTGCTCCATGAAAATGTGATTCATCACCGGTGGTCAGTAAACAAAATCTGAATTTCTGGAATACCTAGACTAGTCGCCGCATTTCTAATTATGGACACAAATAGGCCTTATTCATATGAACATTTTGGTGTATCACACTTATATGCTATCAGTTTTTTGTGGAGTTGCTCCATGAAAATGTGATTCATCACCGGTGGTCAGTAAACAAAATCTGAATTTCTGGAATACCTAGACTAGTCGCCGCATTTGTAATTATGGACGCAAATAGGCCTTATTCATATGAACATTTTGGTGTATCACACTTATATCCTATCAGTTTTTTGTGGAGTTGCTCCATGAAAATGTGATTCATCACCGGTGGTCAGTAAACAAAATCTGAATTTCTGGAATACCTAGACTAGTCGCCGCATTTCTCATTATGGACACAAATAGGCCTTATTCATACGAACATTCTGGTGTATCACACTTATATCCTATCAGTTTTTTGTGGAGTTGCTCCATGAAAATGTGATTCATCACCGGTGGTCAGTAAACAAAATCTGAATTTCTGGAATACCTAGACTAGTCGCCGCATTTCTAATTATGGACAAAAATAGGCCTTATTCATACGAACATTTTGGTGTATCACACTTATATGCTATCAGTTTTTTGTGGAGTTGCTCCATGAAAATGTGATTCATCACCGGTGGTCAGTAAACAAAATCTGAATTTCTGGAATACCTAGACTAGTCGCCGCATTTGTAATTATGGACGCAAATAGGCCTTATTCATATGAACATTTTGGTGTATCACACTTATATCCTATCAGTTTTTTGTGGAGTTGCTCCATGAAAATGTGATTCATCACCGGTGGTCAGTAAACAAAATCTGAATTTCTGGAATACCTAGACTAGTCGCCGCATTTCTCATTATGTACACAAATAGGCCTTATTCATACGAACATTCTGGTGTATCACACTTATATCCTATCAGTTTTTTGTGGAGTTGCTCCATGAAAATGTGATTCATCACCGGTGGTCAGTAAACAAAATCTGAATTTCTGGAATACCTAGACTAGTCGCCGCATTTCTAATTATGGACAAAAATAGGCCTTATTCATACGAACATTTTGGTGTATCACACTTATATGCTATCAGTTTTTTGTGGAGTTGCTCCATGAAAATGTGATTCATCACCGGTGGTCAGTAAACAAAATCTGAATTTCTGGAATACCTAGACTAGTCGCCGCATTTGTAATTATGGACGCAAATAGGCCTTATTCATATGAACATTTTGGTGTATCACACTTATATCCTATCAGTTTTTTGTGGAGTTGCTCCATGAAAATGTGATTCACCAATGGTGGTCAGTAAACAAAATCTGAATTTCTGGAATACCTAGACTAGTCGCCGTATTTCTACTTATGGACACAAATAGGCCTTATTCATACGAACATTTTGGTGTATCACACTTATATCCTATCAGTTTTTTATGGAGTTGCTCCATGAAAATGTGATTCATCACCGGTGGTCAGTAAACAAAATCTGAATTTCTGGAATACCTAGACTAGTCGCCGCATTTCTAATTATGGACACAAATAGGCCTTATTCATACGAACATTTTGTTGTATCACACTAATATCCTATCAGTTTTTTGTGGAGTTGCTCCATGAAAATGTGATTCATCACCGGTGGTCAGTAAACAAAATCTGAATTTCTGGAATACCTAGACTAGTCGCCGCATTTCTAATTATGGACACAAATAGGCCTTATTCATACGAACATTTTGGTGTATCACACTTATATCCTATCAGTTTTTTGTGGAGTTGCTCCATGAAAATGTGATTCACCAATGGTGGTCAGTAAACAAAATCTTAATTTCTGGAATACCTAGACTAGTCGCCGCATTTCTAATTATGGGCACAAATAGGCCTTATTCATACGAACATTTTGTTGTATCACACTAATATCCTATCAGTTTTTTGTGGAGTTGCTCCATGAAAATGTGATTCACCAATGGTGGTCAGTAAACAAAATCTGAATTTCTGGAATACCTAGACTAGCCGCCGCATTTCTAATTATGGACACAAATAGGCCTTATTCATACGAACATTTTGTTGTATCACACTTATATCCTATCAGTTTTTTGTGGAGTTGCTCCATGAAAATGTGATTCACCAATGGTGGTCAGTAAAAAAAATCTGAATTTCTGGAATACCTAGACTAGTCGCCGCATTTCTAATTATGGACACAAATAGGCCTTATTCATACGAACATTTTGTTGTATCACACTTATATCCTATCAGTTTTTTGTGGAGTTGCTCCATGAAAATGTGATTCATCACCGGTGGTCAGTAAACAAAATCTGAATTTCTGGAATACCTAGAGTAGTCGCCGCATTTCTAAATACGGACACTAATAGATTTTATCCATACGAACATTTTGGTGTATCACACTTATATCCTATCAGTTTTTTGTGGAGTTGCTCCATGAAAATGTGATTCATCACCGGTGGTCAGTAAACAAAATCTGAATTTCTGGAATACCTAGACTAGTCGCCGCATTTCTAATTATGGACACAAATAGGCCTTATTCATACGAACATTTTGTTGTATCACACTAATATCCTATCAGTTTTTTGTGGAGTTGCTCCATGAAAATGTGATTCATCACCGGTGGTCAGTAAACAAAATCTGAATTTCTGGAATACCTAGACTAGTCGCCGCATTTCTAATTATGGACACAAATAGGCCTTATTCATACGAACATTTTGTTGTATCACACTTATATCCTATCAGTTTTTTGTGGAGTTGCTCCATGAAAATGTGATTCACCAATGGTGGTCAGTAAACAAAATCTGAATTTCTGGAATACCTAGACTAGTCGCCGCATTTCTAATTATGGACACAAATAGGCCTTATTCATACGAACATTTTGTTGTATCACACTTATATCCTATCAGTTTTTTGTGGAGTTGCTCCATGAAAATGTGATTCATCACCGGTGGTCAGTAAACAAAATCTGAATTTCTGGAATACCTAGAGTAGTCGCCGCATTTCTAATTATGGACACAAATAGGCCTTATCCATACGAACATTTTGGTGTATCACACTTATATCCTATCAGTTTTTTGTGGAGTTGCTCCATGAAAATGTGATTCATCACCGGTGGTCAGTAAACAAAATCTGAATTTCTGGAATACCTAGAGTAGTCGCCGCATTTCTAAATACGGACACTAATAGATTTTATCCATACGAACATTTTATGGTATCACACTTATATCCTATCAGTTTTTTGTGGAGTTGCTCCATGAAAATGTGATTCACCAATGGTGGTCAGTAAACAAAATCTGAATTTCTGGAATACCTAGACTAGTCGCCGCATTTCTAATTATGGACACAAATAGGCCTTATTCATACGAACATTTTGTTGTATCACACTTATATCCTATCAGTTTTTTGTGGAGTTGCTCCATGAAAATGTGATTCATCACCGGTGGTCAGTAAACAAAATCTGAATTTCTGGAATACCTAGACTAGTCGCCGCATTTCTAATTATGGACACAAATAGGCCTTATTCATACGAACATTTTGGTGTATCACACTTATATCCTATCAGTTTTTTGTGGAGTTGCTCCATGAAAATGTGATTCACCAATGGTGGTCAGTAAACAAAATCTTAATTTCTGGAATACCTAGACTAGTCGCCGCATTTCTAATTATGGGCACAAATAGGCCTTATTCATACGAACATTTTGTTGTATCACACTAATATCCTATCAGTTTTTTGTGGAGTTGCTCCATGAAAATGTGATTCACCAATGGTGGTCAGTAAACAAAATCTGAATTTCTGGAATACCTAGACTAGTCGCCGCATTTCTAATTATGGACACAAATAGGCCTTATTCATACGAACATTTTGTTGTATCACACTAATATCCTATCAGTTTTTTGTGGAGTTGCTCCATGAAAATGTGATTCACCAATGGTGGTCAGTAAACAAAATCTGAATTTCTGGAATACCTAGACTAGTCGCCGCATTTCTAATTATGGACACAAATAGGCCTTATTCATATGAACATTTTGTTGTATCACACTTATATCCTATCAGTTTTTTGTGGAGTTGCTCCATGAAAATGTGATTCACCAATGGTGGTCAGTAAACAAAATCTGAATTTCTGGAATACCTTGACTAGTCGCCGCATTTCTAATTATGGACACAAATAGGCCTTATTCATACGAACATTTTGGTGTATCACACTTATATCCTGTTTTTTGTGGAGTTGCTCCATGAAAATGTGATTCATCACCGGTGGTCAGTAAACAAAATCTGAATTTCTGGAATACCTAGAGTAGTCGCCGCATTTCTAAATACGGACACTAATAGATTTTATCCATACGAACATTTTGGTGTATCACACTTATATCCTATCAGTTTTTTGTGGAGTTGCTCCATGAAAATGTGATTCATCACCGGTGGTCAGTAAACAAAATCTGAATTTCTGGAATACCTAGACTAGTCGCCGCATTTCTAATTATGGACACAAATAGGCCTTATTCATACGAACATTTTGTTGTATCACACTTATATCCTATCAGTTTTTTGTGGAGTTGCTCCATGAAAATGTGATTCACCAATGGTGGTCAGTAAACAAAATCTGAATTTCTGGAATACCTAGACTAGTCGCCGCATTTCTAATTATGGACACAAATAGGCCTTATTCATACGAACATTTTGTTGTATCACACTTATATCCTATCAGTTTTTTGTGGAGTTGCTCCATGAAAATGTGATTCATCACCGGTGGTCAGTAAACAAAATCTGAATTTCTGGAATACCTAGAGTAGTCGCCGCATTTCTAATTATGGACACAAATAGGCCTTATTCATACGAACATTTTGTTGTATCACACTAATATCCTATCAGTTTTTTGTGGAGTTGCTCCATGAAAATGTGATTCACCAATGGTGGTCAGTAAAAAAAATCTGAATTTCTGGAATACCTAGACTAGTCGCCGCATTTCTAATTATGGACACAAATAGGCCTTATTCATACGAACATTTTGTTGTATCACACTTATATCCTATCAGTTTTTTGTGGAGTTGCTCCATGAAAATGTGATTCATCACCGGTGGTCAGTAAACAAAATCTGAATTTCTGGAATACCTAGAGTAGTCGCCGCATTTCTAAATACGGACACTAATAGATTTTATCCATACGAACATTTTGGTGTATCACACTTATATCCTATCAGTTTTTTGTGGAGTTGCTCCATGAAAATGTGATTCATCACCGGTGGTCAGTAAACAAAATCTGAATTTCTGGAATACCTAGAGTAGTCGCCGCATTTCTAAATACGGACACTAATAGATTTTATCCATACGAACATTTTGGTGTATCACACTTATATCCTATCAGTTTTTTGTGGAGTTGCTCCATGAAAATGTGATTCATCACCGGTGGTCAGTAAACAAAATCTGAATTTCTGGAATACCTAGACTAGTCGCCGCATTTCTAATTATGGACACAAATAGGCCTTATTCATACGAACATTTTGTTGTATCACACTTATATCCTATCAGTTTTTTGTGGAGTTGCTCCATGAAAATGTGATTCATCACCGGTGGTCAGTAAACAAAATCTGAATTTCTGGAATACCTAGAGTAGTCGCCGCATTTCTAAATACGGACACTAATAGATTTTATCCATACGAACATTTTGGTGTATCACACTTATATCCTATCAGTTTTTTGTGGAGTTGCTCCATGAAAATGTGATTCATCACCGGTGGTCAGTAAACAAAATCTGAATTTCTGGAATACCTAGACTAGTCGCCGCATTTCTAATTATGGACACAAATAGGCCTTATTCATACGAACATTTTGTTGTATCACACTTATATCCTATCAGTTTTTTGTGGAGTTGCTCCATGAAAATGTGATTCACCAATGGTGGTCAGTAAACAAAATCTGAATTTCTGGAATACCTAGACTAGTCGCCGCATTTCTAATTATGGACACAAATAGGCCTTATTCATACGAACATTTTGTTGTATCACACTTATATCCTATCAGTTTTTTGTGGAGTTGCTCCATGAAAATGTGATTCATCACCGGTGGTCAGTAAACAAAATCTGAATTTCTGGAATACCTAGAGTAGTCGCCGCATTTCTAATTATGGACACAAATAGGCCTTATCCATACGAACATTTTGGTGTATCACACTTATATCCTATCAGTTTTTTGTGGAGTTGCTCCATGAAAATGTGATTCATCACCGGTGGTCAGTAAACAAAATCTGAATTTCTGGAATACCTAGAGTAGTCGCCGCATTTCTAAATACGGACACTAATAGATTTTATCCATACGAACATTTTGGTGTATCACACTTATATCCTATCAGTTTTTTGTGGAGTTGCTCCATGAAAATGTGATTCATCACCGGTGGTCAGTAAACAAAATCTGAATTTCTGGAATACCTAGACTAGTCGCCGCATTTCTAATTATGGACACAAATAGGCCTTATTCATACGAACATTTTGTTGTATCACACTTATATCCTATCAGTTTTTTGTGGAGTTGCTCCATGAAAATGTGATTCACCAATGGTGGTCAGTAAACAAAATCTGAATTTCTGGAATACCTAGACTAGTCGCCGCATTTCTAATTATGGACTAAAATAGGCCTTATTCATACGAACATTTTGGTGTATCACACTTATATGCTATCAGTTTTTTGTGGAGTTGCTCCATGAAAATGTGATTCATCACCGGTG
This sequence comes from Leucophora obtusa, assembly GCA_949987735.1. Lineage (NCBI taxonomy): Eukaryota > Metazoa > Arthropoda > Insecta > Diptera > Anthomyiidae > Leucophora > Leucophora obtusa. The sequence continues at coordinate 212,991,681 of OX465297.1, forward strand.
GTCAGTAAACAAAATCTGAATTTCTGGAATACCTAGACTAGTCGCCGCATTTCTAATTATGGACACAAATAGGCCTTATTCATATGAACATTTTGGTGTATCACACTTATATGCTATCAGTTTTTTGTGGAGTTGCTCCATGAAAATGTGATTCATCACCGGTGGTCAGTAAACAAAATCTGAATTTCTGGAATACCTAGACTAGTCGCCGCATTTGTAATTATGGACGCAAATAGGCCTTATTCATATGAACATTTTGGTGTATCACACTTATATCCTATCAGTTTTTTGTGGAGTTGCTCCATGAAAATGTGATTCATCACCGGTGGTCAGTAAACAAAATCTGAATTTCTGGAATACCTAGACTAGTCGCCGCATTTCTCATTATGGACACAAATAGGCCTTATTCATACGAACATTCTGGTGTATCACACTTATATCCTATCAGTTTTTTGTGGAGTTGCTCCATGAAAATGTGATTCATCACCGGTGGTCAGTAAACAAAATCTGAATTTCTGGAATACCTAGATTAGTCGCCGCATTTCTAATTATGGACAAAAATAGGCCTTATTCATACGAACATTTTGGTGTATCACACTTATATCCTATCAGTTTTTTGTGGAGTTGCTCCATGAAAATGTGATTCATCACCGGTGGTCAGTAAACAAAATCTGAATTTCTGGAATACCTAGAGTAGTCGCCGCATTTCTAATTATGGACACAAATAGGCCTTATTCATACGAACATTTTGTTGTATCACACTTATATCCTATCAGTTTTTTGTGGAGTTGCTCCATGAAAATGTGATTCACCAATGGTGGTCAGTAAACAAAATCTGAATTTCTGGAATACCTAGACTAGTCGCCGTATTTCTACTTATGGACACAAATAGGCCTTATTCATACGAACATTTTGGTGTATCACACTTATATCCTATCAGTTTTTTGTGGAGTTGCTCCATGAAAATGTGATTCATCACCGGTGGTCAGTAAACAAAATCTGAATTTCTGGAATACCTAGACTAGTCGCCGCATTTCTAATTATGGACACAAATAGGCCTTATTCATACGAACATTTTGTTGTATCACACTAATATCCTATCAGTTTTTTGTGGAGTTGCTCCATGAAAATGTGATTCACCAATGGTGGTCAGTAAACAAAATCTGAATTTCTGGAATACCTAGACTAGTCGCCGCATTTCTAATTATGGACACAAATAGGCCTTATTCATACGAACATTTTGTTGTATCACACTTATATCCTATCAGTTTTTTGTGGAGTTGCTCCATGAAAATGTGATTCATCACCGGTGGTCTGTAAACAAAATCTGAATTTCTGGAATACCTAGAGTAGTCGCCGCATTTCTAAATACGGACACTAATAGATTTTATCCATACGAACATTTTGGTGTATCACACTTATATCCTATCAGTTTTTTGTGGAGTTGCTCCATGAAAATGTGATTCATCACCGGTGGTCAGTAAACAAAATCTGAATTTCTGGAATACCTAGACTAGTCGCCGCATTTCTAATTATGGACAAAAATAGGCCTTATTCATACGAACATTTTGGTGTATCACACTTATATCCTATCAGTTTTTTGTGGAGTTGCTCCATGAAAATGTGATTCACCAATGGTGGTCAGTAAACAAAATCTGAATTTCTGGAATACCTAGACTAGTCGCCGCATTTCTAATTATGGACACAAATAGGCCTTATTCATACGAACATTTTGTTGTATCACACTTATATCCTATCAGTTTTTTGTGGAGTTGCTCCATGAAAATGTGATTCATCACCGGTGGTCAGTAAACAAAATCTGAATTTCTGGAATACCTAGAGTAGTCGCCGCATTTCTAATTATGGACACAAATAGGCCTTATCCATACGAACATTTTGGTGTATCACACTTATATCCTATCAGTTTTTTGTGGAGTTGCTCCATGAAAATGTGATTCATCACCGGTGGTCAGTAAACAAAATCTGAATTTCTGGAATACCTAGAGTAGTCGCCGCATTTCTAAATACGGACACTAATAGATTTTATCCATACGAACATTTTATGGTATCACACTTATATCCTATCAGTTTTTTGTGGAGTTGCTCCATGAAAATGTGATTCACCAATGGTGGTCAGTAAACAAAATCTGAATTTCTGGAATACCTAGACTAGTCGCCGCATTTCTAATTATGGACACAAATAGGCCTTATTCATACGAACATTTTGTTGTATCACACTTATATCCTATCAGTTTTTTGTGGAGTTGCTCCATGAAAATGTGATTCATCACCGGTGGTCAGTAAACAAAATCTGAATTTCTGGAATACCTAGACTAGTCGCCGCATTTCTAATTATGGACACAAATAGGCCTTATTCATACGAACATTTTGTTGTATCACACTTATATCCTATCAGTTTTTTGTGGAGTTGCTCCATGAAAATGTGATTCACCAATGGTGGTCAGTAAACAAAATCTGAATTTCTGGAATACCTAGACTAGTCGCCGCATTTCTAATTATGGACACAAATAGGCCTTATTCATACGAACATTTTGGTGTATCACACTTATATCCTGTTTTTTGTGGAGTTGCTCCATGAAAATGTGATTCATCACCGGTGGTCAGTAAACAAAATCTGAATTTCTGGAATACCTAGAGTAGTCGCCGCATTTCTAAATACGGACACTAATAGATTTTATCCATACGAACATTTTGGTGTATCACACTTATATCCTATCAGTTTTTTGTGGAGTTGCTCCATGAAAATGTGATTCATCACCGGTGGTCAGTAAACAAAATCTGAATTTCTGGAATACCTAGACTAGTCGCCGCATTTCTAATTATGGACACAAATAGGCCTTATTCATACGAACATTTTGTTGTATCACACTTATATCCTATCAGTTTTTTGTGGAGTTGCTCCATGAAAATGTGATTCACCAATGGTGGTCAGTAAACAAAATCTGAATTTCTGGAATACCTAGACTAGTCGCCGCATTTCTAATTATGGACACAAATAGGCCTTATTCATACGAACATTTTGTTGTATCACACTAATATCCTATCAGTTTTTTGTGGAGTTGCTCCATGAAAATGTGATTCACCAATGGTGGTCAGTAAACAAAATCTGAATTTCTGGAATACCTAGACTAGTCGCCGCATTTCTAATTATGGACACAAATAGGCCTTATTCATATGAACATTTTGTTGTATCACACTTATATCCTATCAGTTTTTTGTGGAGTTGCTCCATGAAAATGTGATTCACCAATGGTGGTCAGTAAACAAAATCTGAATTTCTGGAATACCTTGACTAGTCGCCGCATTTCTAATTATGGACACAAATAGGCCTTATTCATACGAACATTTTGGTGTATCACACTTATATCCTGTTTTTTGTGGAGTTGCTCCATGAAAATGTGATTCATCACCGGTGGTCAGTAAACAAAATCTGAATTTCTGGAATACCTAGAGTAGTCGCCGCATTTCTAAATACGGACACTAATAGATTTTATCCATACGAACATTTTGGTGTATCACACTTATATCCTATCAGTTTTTTGTGGAGTTGCTCCATGAAAATGTGATTCATCACCGGTGGTCAGTAAACAAAATCTGAATTTCTGGAATACCTAGACTAGTCGCCGCATTTCTAATTATGGACACAAATAGGCCTTATTCATACGAACATTTTGTTGTATCACACTTATATCCTATCAGTTTTTTGTGGAGTTGCTCCATGAAAATGTGATTCACCAATGGTGGTCAGTAAACAAAATCTGAATTTCTGGAATACCTAGACTAGTCGCCGCATTTCTAATTATGGACACAAATAGGCCTTATTCATACGAACATTTTGTTGTATCACACTTATATCCTATCAGTTTTTTGTGGAGTTGCTCCATGAAAATGTGATTCATCACCGGTGGTCAGTAAACAAAATCTGAATTTCTGGAATACCTAGAGTAGTCGCCGCATTTCTAATTATGGACACAAATAGGCCTTATTCATACGAACATTTTGTTGTATCACACTAATATCCTATCAGTTTTTTGTGGAGTTGCTCCATGAAAATGTGATTCACCAATGGTGGTCAGTAAAAAAAATCTGAATTTCTGGAATACCTAGACTAGTCGCCGCATTTCTAATTATGGACACAAATAGGCCTTATTCATACGAACATTTTGTTGTATCACACTTATATCCTATCAGTTTTTTGTGGAGTTGCTCCATGAAAATGTGATTCATCACCGGTGGTCAGTAAACAAAATCTGAATTTCTGGAATACCTAGAGTAGTCGCCGCATTTCTAAATACGGACACTAATAGATTTTATCCATACGAACATTTTGGTGTATCACACTTATATCCTATCAGTTTTTTGTGGAGTTGCTCCATGAAAATGTGATTCATCACCGGTGGTCAGTAAACAAAATCTGAATTTCTGGAATACCTAGAGTAGTCGCCGCATTTCTAAATACGGACACTAATAGATTTTATCCATACGAACATTTTGGTGTATCACACTTATATCCTATCAGTTTTTTGTGGAGTTGCTCCATGAAAATGTGATTCATCACCGGTGGTCAGTAAACAAAATCTGAATTTCTGGAATACCTAGACTAGTCGCCGCATTTCTAATTATGGACACAAATAGGCCTTATTCATACGAACATTTTGTTGTATCACACTTATATCCTATCAGTTTTTTGTGGAGTTGCTCCATGAAAATGTGATTCATCACCGGTGGTCAGTAAACAAAATCTGAATTTCTGGAATACCTAGAGTAGTCGCCGCATTTCTAAATACGGACACTAATAGATTTTATCCATACGAACATTTTGGTGTATCACACTTATATCCTATCAGTTTTTTGTGGAGTTGCTCCATGAAAATGTGATTCATCACCGGTGGTCAGTAAACAAAATCTGAATTTCTGGAATACCTAGACTAGTCGCCGCATTTCTAATTATGGACACAAATAGGCCTTATTCATACGAACATTTTGTTGTATCACACTTATATCCTATCAGTTTTTTGTGGAGTTGCTCCATGAAAATGTGATTCACCAATGGTGGTCAGTAAACAAAATCTGAATTTCTGGAATACCTAGACTAGTCGCCGCATTTCTAATTATGGACACAAATAGGCCTTATTCATACGAACATTTTGTTGTATCACACTTATATCCTATCAGTTTTTTGTGGAGTTGCTCCATGAAAATGTGATTCATCACCGGTGGTCAGTAAACAAAATCTGAATTTCTGGAATACCTAGAGTAGTCGCCGCATTTCTAATTATGGACACAAATAGGCCTTATCCATACGAACATTTTGGTGTATCACACTTATATCCTATCAGTTTTTTGTGGAGTTGCTCCATGAAAATGTGATTCATCACCGGTGGTCAGTAAACAAAATCTGAATTTCTGGAATACCTAGAGTAGTCGCCGCATTTCTAAATACGGACACTAATAGATTTTATCCATACGAACATTTTGGTGTATCACACTTATATCCTATCAGTTTTTTGTGGAGTTGCTCCATGAAAATGTGATTCATCACCGGTGGTCAGTAAACAAAATCTGAATTTCTGGAATACCTAGACTAGTCGCCGCATTTCTAATTATGGACACAAATAGGCCTTATTCATACGAACATTTTGTTGTATCACACTTATATCCTATCAGTTTTTTGTGGAGTTGCTCCATGAAAATGTGATTCACCAATGGTGGTCAGTAAACAAAATCTGAATTTCTGGAATACCTAGACTAGTCGCCGCATTTCTAATTATGGACTAAAATAGGCCTTATTCATACGAACATTTTGGTGTATCACACTTATATGCTATCAGTTTTTTGTGGAGTTGCTCCATGAAAATGTGATTCATCACCGGTGGTCAGTAAACAAAATCTGAATTTCTGGAATACCTAGACTAGTCGCCGCATTTCTAATTATGGACACAAATAGGCCTTATTCATATGAACATTTTGGTGTATCACACTTATATGCTATCAGTTTTTTGTGGAGTTGCTCCATGAAAATGTGATTCATCACCGGTGGTCAGTAAACAAAATCTGAATTTCTGGAATACCTAGACTAGTCGCCGCATTTGTAATTATGGACGCAAATAGGCCTTATTCATATGAACATTTTGGTGTATCACACTTATATCCTATCAGTTTTTTGTGGAGTTGCTCCATGAAAATGTGATTCATCACCGGTGGTCAGTAAACAAAATCTGAATTTCTGGAATACCTAGAGTAGTCGCCGCATTTCTAAATACGGACACTAATAGATTTTATCCATACGAACATTTTGGTGTATCACACTTATATCCTATCAGTTTTTTGTGGAGTTGCTCCATGAAAATGTGATTCATCACCGGTGGTCAGTAAACAAAATCTGAATTTCTGGAATACCTAGACTAGTCGCCGCATTTCTAATTATGGACACAAATAGGCCTTATTCATACGAACATTTTGTTGTATCACACTTATATCCTATCAGTTTTTTGTGGAGTTGCTCCATGAAAATGTGATTCACCAATGGTGGTCAGTAAACAAAATCTGAATTTCTGGAATACCTAGACTAGTCGCCGCATTTCTAATTATGGACACAAATAGGCCTTATTCATACGAACATTTTGTTGTATCACACTTATATCCTATCAGTTTTTTGTGGAGTTGCTCCATGAAAATGTGATTCATCACCGGTGGTCAGTAAACAAAATCTGAATTTCTGGAATACCTAGAGTAGTCGCCGCATTTCTAATTATGGACACAAATAGGCCTTATTCATACGAACATTTTGTTGTATCACACTAATATCCTATCAGTTTTTTGTGGAGTTGCTCCATGAAAATGTGATTCACCAATGGTGGTCAGTAAAAAAAATCTGAATTTCTGGAATACCTAGACTAGTCGCCGCATTTCTAATTATGGACACAAATAGGCCTTATTCATACGAACATTTTGTTGTATCACACTTATATCCTATCAGTTTTTTGTGGAGTTGCTCCATGAAAATGTGATTCATCACCGGTGGTCAGTAAACAAAATCTGAATTTCTGGAATACCTAGAGTAGTCGCCGCATTTCTAAATACGGACACTAATAGATTTTATCCATACGAACATTTTGGTGTATCACACTTATATCCTATCAGTTTTTTGTGGAGTAGCTCCATGAAAATGTGATTCATCACCGGTGGTCAGTAAACAAAATCTGAATTTCTGGAATACCTAGAGTAGTCGCCGCATTTCTAAATACGGACACTAATAGATTTTATCCATACGAACATTTTGGTGTATCACACTTATATCCTATCAGTTTTTTGTGGAGTTGCTCCATGAAAATGTGATTCATCACCGGTGGTCAGTAAACAAAATCTGAATTTCTGGAATACCTAGACTAGTCGCCGCATTTCTAATTATGGACACAAATAGGCCTTATTCATACGAACATTTTGTTGTATCACACTTATATCCTATCAGTTTTTTGTGGAGTTGCTCCATGAAAATGTGATTCATCACCGGTGGTCAGTAAACAAAATCTGAATTTCTGGAATACCTAGAGTAGTCGCCGCATTTCTAAATACGGACACTAATAGATTTTATCCATACGAACATTTTGGTGTATCACACTTATATCCTATCAGTTTTTTGTGGAGTTGCTCCATGAAAATGTGATTCATCACCGGTGGTCAGTAAACAAAATCTGAATTTCTGGAATACCTAGACTAGTCGCCGCATTTCTAATTATGGACACAAATAGGCCTTATTCATACGAACATTTTGTTGTATCACACTTATATCCTATCAGTTTTTTGTGGAGTTGCTCCATGAAAATGTGATTCACCAATGGTGGTCAGTAAACAAAATCTGAATTTCTGGAATACCTAGACTAGTCGCCGCATTTCTAATTATGGACACAAATAGGCCTTATTCATACGAACATTTTGTTGTATCACACTTATATCCTATCAGTTTTTTGTGGAGTTGCTCCATGAAAATGTGATTCATCACCGGTGGTCAGTAAACAAAATCTGAATTTCTGGAATACCTAGAGTAGTCGCCGCATTTCTAATTATGGACACAAATAGGCCTTATCCATACGAACATTTTGGTGTATCACACTTATATCCTATCAGTTTTTTGTGGAGTTGCTCCATGAAAATGTGATTCATCACCGGTGGTCAGTAAACAAAATCTGAATTTCTGGAATACCTAGAGTAGTCGCCGCATTTCTAAATACGGACACTAATAGATTTTATCCATACGAACATTTTGGTGTATCACACTTATATCCTATCAGTTTTTTGTGGAGTTGCTCCATGAAAATGTGATTCATCACCGGTGGTCAGTAAACAAAATCTGAATTTCTGGAATACCTAGACTAGTCGCCGCATTTCTAATTATGGACACAAATAGGCCTTATTCATACGAACATTTTGTTGTATCACACTTATATCCTATCAGTTTTTTGTGGAGTTGCTCCATGAAAATGTGATTCACCAATGGTGGTCAGTAAACAAAATCTGAATTTCTGGAATACCTAGACTAGTCGCCGCATTTCTAATTATGGACTAAAATAGGCCTTATTCATACGAACATTTTGGTGTATCACACTTATATGCTATCAGTTTTTTGTGGAGTTGCTCCATGAAAATGTGATTCATCACCGGTGGTCAGTAAACAAAATCTGAATTTCTGGAATACCTAGACTAGTCGCCGCATTTCTAATTATGGACGCAAATAGGCCTTATTCATATGAACATTTTGGTGTATCACACTTATATCCTATCAGTTTTTTGTGGAGTTGCTCCATGAAAATGTGATTCATCACCGGTGGTCAGTAAACAAAATCTGAATTTCTGGAATACCTAGACTAGTCGCCGCATTTCTCATTATGGACACAAATAGGCCTTATTCATACGAACATTCTGGTGTATCACACTTATATCCTATCAGTTTTTTGTGGAGTTGCTCCATGAAAATGTGATTCATCACCGGTGGTCAGTAAACAAAATCTGAATTTCTGGAATACCTAGATTAGTCGCCGCATTTCTAATTATGGACAAAAATAGGCCTTATTCATACGAACATTTTGGTGTATCACACTTATATCCTATCAGTTTTTTGTGGAGTTGCTCCATGAAAATGTGATTCATCACCGGTGGTCAGTAAACAAAATCTGAATTTCTGGAATACCTAGAGTAGTCGCCGCATTTCTAATTATGGACGCAAATAGGCCTTATTCATACGAACATTTCGGTGTATCACACTTATATCCTATCAGTTTTTTGTGGAGTTGCTCCATGAAAATGTGATTCATCACCGGTGGTCAGTAAACAAAATCTGAATTTCTGGAATACCTAGACTAGTCGCCGCATTTCTAATTATGGACACAAATAGGCCTTATTCATACGAACATTTTGTTGTATCACACTTATATCCTATCAGTTTTTTGTGGAGTTGCTCCATGAAAATGTGATTCACCAATGGTGGTCAGTAAACAAAATCTGAATTTCTGGAATACCTAGACTAGTCGCCGCATTTCTAATTATGGACACAAATAGGCCTTATTCATACGAACATTTTGGTGTATCACACTTATATCCTATCAGTTTTTTGTGGAGTTGCTCCATGAAAATGTGATTCACCAATGGTGGTCAGTAAACAAAATCTGAATTTCTGGAATACCTAGACTAGTCGCCGCATTTCTAATTATGGACACAAATAGGCCTTATTCATACGAACATTTTGGTGTATCACACTTATATCCTATCAGTTTTTTGTGGAGTTGCTCCATGAAAATGTGATTCACCAATGGTGGTCAGTAAACAAAATCTGAATTTCTGGAATACCTAGACTAGTCGCCGCATTTCTAATTATGGACACAAATAGGCCTTATTCATACGAACATTTTGGTGTATCACACTTATATCCTATCAGTTTTTTGTGGAGTTGCTCCATGAAAATGTGATTCATCACCGGTGGTCAGTAAACAAAATCTGAATTTCTGGAATACCTAGACTAGTCGCCGCATTTCTAATTATGGACACAAATTGGCCTTATTCATACGAACATTTTGTTGTATCACACTTATATCCTATCAGTTTTTTGTGGAGTTGCTCCATGAAAATGTGATTCACCAATGGTGGTCAGTAAACAAAATCTGAATTTCTGGAATACCTAGACTAGTCGCCGCATTTCTAATTATGGACGCAAATAGACCTTATTCATACGAACATTTTGGTGTATCACACTTATATCCTATCAGTTTTTTGTGGAGTTGTTCCATGAAAATGTGATTCACCAATGGTGGTCAGTAAACAAAATCTGAATTTCTGGAATACCTAGACTAGTCGACGCATTTCTAATTATGGACGCAAATAGGCCTTATTCATACGAACATTTTGGTGTATCACACTTATATCCTATCAGTTTTTTGTGGAGTTGCTCCATGAAAATGTGATTCATCACCGGTGGTCAGTAAACAAAATGTGAATTTCTGGAATACCTAGACTAGTCGCCGCATTTCTAATTATGGACACAAATTGGCCTTATTCATACGAACATTTTGTTGTATCACACTTATATCCTATCAGTTTTTTGTGGAGTTGCTCCATGAAAATGTGATTCACCAATGGTGGTCAGTAAACAAAATCTGAATTTCTGGAATACCTAGACTAGTCGCCGCATTTCTAATTATGGACACCAATAGGCCTTATTCATACGAACATTTTGGTGTATCACACTTATATCCTATCAGTTTTTTGTGGAGTTGCTCCATGAAAATGTGATTCACCAATGGTGGTCAGTAAACAAAATCTGAATTTCTGGAATACCTAGACTAGTCGCCGCATTTCTAATTATGGACACAAATAGGCCTTATTCATACGAACATTTTGTTGTATCACACTTATATCCTATCAGTTTTTTGTGGAGTTGCTCCATGAAAATGTGATTCATCACCGGTGGTCAGTAAACAAAATCTGAATTTCTGGAATACCTAGAGTAGTCGCCGCATTTCTAAATACGGACACTAATAGATTTTATCCATACGAACATTTTGGTGTATCACACTTATATCCTATCAGTTTTTTGTGGAGTTGCTCCATGAAAATGTGATTCATCACCGGTGGTCAGTAAACAAAATCTGAATTTCTGGAATACCTAGACTAGTCGCCGCATTTCTAATTATGGACACAAATAGGCCTTATTCATACGAACATTTTGTTGTATCACACTTATATCCTATCAGTTTTTTGTGGAGTTGCTCCATGAAAATGTGATTCACCAATGGTGGTCAGTAAAAAAAATCTGAATTTCTGGAATACCTAGACTAGTCGCCGCATTTCTAATTATGGACACAAATAGGCCTTATTCATACGAACATTTTGTTGTATCACACTTATATCCTATCAGTTTTTTGTGGAGTTGCTCCATGAAAATGTGATTCATCACCGGTGGTCAGTAAACAAAATCTGAATTTCTGGAATACCTAGAGTAGTCGCCGCATTTCTAAATACGGACACTAATAGATTTTATCCATACGAACATTTTGGTGTATCACACTTATATCCTATCAGTTTTTTGTGGAGTTGCTCCATGAAAATGTGATTCATCACCGGTGGTCAGTAAACAAAATCTGAATTTCTGGAATACCTAGACTAGTCGCCGCATTTCTAATTATGGACACAAATAGGCCTTATTCATACGAACATTTTGTTGTATCACACTTATATCCTATCAGTTTTTTGTGGAGTTGCTCCATGAAAATGTGATTCACCAATGGTGGTCAGTAAACAAAATCTGAATTTCTGGAATACCTAGACTAGTCGCCGCATTTCTAATTATGGACACAAATAGGCCTTATTCATACGAACATTTTGTTGTATCACACTTATATCCTATCAGTTTTTTGTGGAGTTGCTCCATGAAAATGTGATTCATCACCGGTGGTCAGTAAACAAAATCTGAATTTCTGGAATACCTAGAGTAGTCGCCGCATTTCTAATTATGGACACAAATAGGCCTTATTCATACGAACATTTTGTTGTATCACACTAATATCCTATCAGTTTTTTGTGGAGTTGCTCCATGAAAATGTGATTCACCAATGGTGGTCAGTAAAAAAAATCTGAATTTCTGGAATACCTAGACTAGTCGCCGCATTTCTAATTATGGACACAAATAGGCCTTATTCATACGAACATTTTGTTGTATCACACTTATATCCTATCAGTTTTTTGTGGAGTTGCTCCATGAAAATGTGATTCATCACCGGTGGTCAGTAAACAAAATCTGAATTTCTGGAATACCTAGAGTAGTCGCCGCATTTCTAAATACGGACACTAATAGATTTTATCCATACGAACATTTTGGTGTATCACACTTATATCCTATCAGTTTTTTGTGGAGTTGCTCCATGAAAATGTGATTCATCACCGGTGGTCAGTAAACAAAATCTGAATTTCTGGAATACCTAGAGTAGTCGCCGCATTTCTAAATACGGACACTAATAGATTTTATCCATACGAACATTTTGGTGTATCACACTTATATCCTATCAGTTTTTTGTGGAGTTGCTCCATGAAAATGTGATTCATCACCGGTGGTCAGTAAACAAAATCTGAATTTCTGGAATACCTAGACTAGTCGCCGCATTTCTAATTATGGACACAAATAGGCCTTATTCATACGAACATTTTGTTGTATCACACTTATATCCTATCAGTTTTTTGTGGAGTTGCTCCATGAAAATGTGATTCATCACCGGTGGTCAGTAAACAAAATCTGAATTTCTGGAATACCTAGAGTAGTCGCCGCATTTCTAAATACGGACACTAATAGATTTTATCCATACGAACATTTTGGTGTATCACACTTATATCCTATCAGTTTTTTGTGGAGTTGCTCCATGAAAATGTGATTCATCACCGGTGGTCAGTAAACAAAATCTGAATTTCTGGAATACCTAGACTAGTCGCCGCATTTCTAATTATGGACACAAATAGGCCTTATTCATACGAACATTTTGTTGTATCACACTTATATCCTATCAGTTTTTTGTGGAGTTGCTCCATGAAAATGTGATTCACCAATGGTGGTCAGTAAACAAAATCTGAATTTCTGGAATACCTAGACTAGTCGCCGCATTTCTAATTATGGACACAAATAGGCCTTATTCATACGAACATTTTGTTGTATCACACTTATATCCTATCAGTTTTTTGTGGAGTTGCTCCATGAAAATGTGATTCATCACCGGTGGTCAGTAAACAAAATCTGAATTTCTGGAATACCTAGAGTAGTCGCCGCATTTCTAATTATGGACACAAATAGGCCTTATCCATACGAACATTTTGGTGTATCACACTTATATCCTATCAGTTTTTTGTGGAGTTGCTCCATGAAAATGTGATTCATCACCGGTGGTCAGTAAACAAAATCTGAATTTCTGGAATACCTAGAGTAGTCGCCGCATTTCTAAATACGGACACTAATAGATTTTATCCATACGAACATTTTGGTGTATCACACTTATATCCTATCAGTTTTTTGTGGAGTTGCTCCATGAAAATGTGATTCATCACCGGTGGTCAGTAAACAAAATCTGAATTTCTGGAATACCTAGACTAGTCGCCGCATTTCTAATTATGGACACAAATAGGCCTTATTCATACGAACATTTTGTTGTATCACACTTATATCCTATCAGTTTTTTGTGGAGTTGCTCCATGAAAATGTGATTCACCAATGGTGGTCAGTAAACAAAATCTGAATTTCTGGAATACCTAGACTAGTCGCCGCATTTCTAATTATGGACTAAAATAGGCCTTATTCATACGAACATTTTGGTGTATCACACTTATATGCTATCAGTTTTTTGTGGAGTTGCTCCATGAAAATGTGATTCATCACCGGTGGTCAGTAAACAAAATCTGAATTTCTGGAATACCTAGACTAGTCGCCGCATTTCTAATTATGGACACAAATAGGCCTTATTCATATGAACATTTTGGTGTATCACACTTATATGCTATCAGTTTTTTGTGGAGTTGCTCCATGAAAATGTGATTCATCACCGGTGGTCAGTAAACAAAATCTGAATTTCTGGAATACCTAGACTAGTCGCCGCATTTGTAATTATGGACGCAAATAGGCCTTATTCATATGAACATTTTGGTGTATCACACTTATATCCTATCAGTTTTTTGTGGAGTTGCTCCATGAAAATGTGATTCATCACCGGTGGTCAGTAAACAAAATCTGAATTTCTGGAATACCTAGACTAGTCGCCGCATTTCTCATTATGGACACAAATAGGCCTTATTCATACGAACATTCTGGTGTATCACACTTATATCCTATCAGTTTTTTGTGGAGTTGCTCCATGAAAATGTGATTCATCACCGGTGGTCAGTAAACAAAATCTGAATTTCTGGAATACCTAGAGTAGTCGCCGCATTTCTAATTATGGACACAAATAGGCCTTATTCATACGAACATTTTGTTGTATCACACTTATATCCTATCAGTTTTTTGTGGAGTTGCTCCATGAAAATGTGATTCACCAATGGTGGTCAGTAAACAAAATCTGAATTTCTGGAATACCTAGACTAGTCGCCGTATTTCTACTTATGGACACAAATAGGCCTTATTCATACGAACATTTTGGTGTATCACACTTATATCCTATCAGTTTTTTGTGGAGTTGCTCCATGAAAATGTGATTCATCACCGGTGGTCAGTAAACAAAATCTGAATTTCTGGAATACCTAGACTAGTCGCCGTATTTCTACTTATGGACACAAATAGGCCTTATTCATACGAACATTTTGGTGTATCACACTTATATCCTATCAGTTTTTTGTGGAGTTGCTCCATGAAAATGTGATTCATCACCGGTGGTCAGTAAACAAAATCTGAATTTCTGGAATACCTAGATTAGTCGCCGCATTTCTAATTATGGACAAAAATAGGCCTTATTCATACGAACATTTTGGTGTATCACACTTATATCCTATCAGTTTTTTGTGGAGTTGCTCCATGAAAATGTGATTCATCACCGGTGGTCAGTAAACAAAATCTGAATTTCTGGAATACCTAGAGTAGTCGCCGCATTTCTAATTATGGACACAAATAGGCCTTATTCATACGAACATTTTGTTGTATCACACTTATATCCTATCAGTTTTTTGTGGAGTTGCTCCATGAAAATGTGATTCACCAATGGTGGTCAGTAAACAAAATCTGAATTTCTGGAATACCTAGACTAGTCGCCGTATTTCTACTTATGGACACAAATAGGCCTTATTCATACGAACATTTTGGTGTATCACACTTATATCCTATCAGTTTTTTGTGGAGTTGCTCCATGAAAATGTGATTCATCACCGGTGGTCAGTAAACAAAATCTGAATTTCTGGAATACCTAGACTAGTCGCCGCATTTCTAATTATGGACACAAATAGGCCTTATTCATACGAACATTTTGTTGTATCACACTAATATCCTATCAGTTTTTTGTGGAGTTGCTCCATGAAAATGTGATTCACCAATGGTGGTCAGTAAACAAAATCTGAATTTCTGGAATACCTAGACTAGTCGCCGCATTTCTAATTATGGACACAAATAGGCCTTATTCATACGAACATTTTGTTGTATCACACTTATATCCTATCAGTTTTTTGTGGAGTTGCTCCATGAAAATGTGATTCATCACCGGTGGTCTGTAAACAAAATCTGAATTTCTGGAATACCTAGAGTAGTCGCCGCATTTCTAAATACGGACACTAATAGATTTTATCCATACGAACATTTTGGTGTATCACACTTATATCCTATCAGTTTTTTGTGGAGTTGCTCCATGAAAATGTGATTCATCACCGGTGGTCAGTAAACAAAATCTGAATTTCTGGAATACCTAGACTAGTCGCCGCATTTCTAATTATGGACAAAAATAGGCCTTATTCATACGAACATTTTGGTGTATCACACTTATATCCTATCAGTTTTTTGTGGAGTTGCTCCATGAAAATGTGATTCACCAATGGTGGTCAGTAAACAAAATCTGAATTTCTGGAATACCTAGACTAGTCGCCGCATTTCTAATTATGGACACAAATAGGCCTTATTCATACGAACATTTTGTTGTATCACACTTATATCCTATCAGTTTTTTGTGGAGTTGCTCCATGAAAATGTGATTCATCACCGGTGGTCAGTAAACAAAATCTGAATTTCTGGAATACCTAGAGTAGTCGCCGCATTTCTAATTATGGACACAAATAGGCCTTATCCATACGAACATTTTGGTGTATCACACTTATATCCTATCAGTTTTTTGTGGAGTTGCTCCATGAAAATGTGATTCATCACCGGTGGTCAGTAAACAAAATCTGAATTTCTGGAATACCTAGAGTAGTCGCCGCATTTCTAAATACGGACACTAATAGATTTTATCCATACGAACATTTTATGGTATCACACTTATATCCTATCAGTTTTTTGTGGAGTTGCTCCATGAAAATGTGATTCACCAATGGTGGTCAGTAAACAAAATCTGAATTTCTGGAATACCTAGACTAGTCGCCGCATTTCTAATTATGGACACAAATAGGCCTTATTCATACGAACATTTTGTTGTATCACACTTATATCCTATCAGTTTTTTGTGGAGTTGCTCCATGAAAATGTGATTCATCACCGGTGGTCAGTAAACAAAATCTGAATTTCTGGAATACCTAGACTAGTCGCCGCATTTCTAATTATGGACACAAATAGGCCTTATTCATACGAACATTTTGTTGTATCACACTAATATCCTATCAGTTTTTTGTGGAGTTGCTCCATGAAAATGTGATTCATCACCGGTGGTCAGTAAACAAAATCTGAATTTCTGGAATACCTAGACTAGTCGCCGCATTTCTAATTATGGACACAAATAGGCCTTATTCATACGAACATTTTGGTGTATCACACTTATATCCTATCAGTTTTTTGTGGAGTTGCTCCATGAAAATGTGATTCACCAATGGTGGTCAGTAAACAAAATCTTAATTTCTGGAATACCTAGACTAGTCGCCGCATTTCTAATTATGGGCACAAATAGGCCTTATTCATACGAACATTTTGTTGTATCACACTAATATCCTATCAGTTTTTTGTGGAGTTGCTCCATGAAAATGTGATTCACCAATGGTGGTCAGTAAACAAAATCTGAATTTCTGGAATACCTAGACTAGTCGCCGCATTTCTAATTATGGACACAAATAGGCCTTATTCATACGAACATTTTGTTGTATCACACTTATATCCTATCAGTTTTTTGTGGAGTTGCTCCATGAAAATGTGATTCACCAATGGTGGTCAGTAAACAAAATCTGAATTTCTGGAATACCTAGACTAGTCGCCGCATTTCTAATTATGGACACAAATAGGCCTTATTCATACGAACATTTTGTTGTATCACACTTATATCCTATCAGTTTTTTGTGGAGTTGCTCCATGAAAATGTGATTCACCAATGGTGGTCAGTAAAAAAAATCTGAATTTCTGGAATACCTAGACTAGTCGCCGCATTTCTAATTATGGACACAAATAGGCCTTATTCATACGAACATTTTGTTGTATCACACACTATCAGTTTTTTGTGGAGTTGCTCCATGAAAATGTGATTCATCACCGGTGGTCAGTAAACAAAATCTGAATTTCTGGAATACCTAGAGTAGTCGCCGCATTTCTAAATACGGACACTAATAGATTTTATCCATACGAACATTTTGGTGTATCACACTTATATCCTATCAGTTTTTTGTGGAGTTGCTCCATGAAAATGTGATTCATCACCGGTGGTCAGTAAACAAAATCTGAATTTCTGGAATACCTAGACTAGTCGCCGCATTTCTAATTATGGACACAAATAGGCCTTATTCATACGAACATTTTGTTGTATCACACTTATATCCTATCAGTTTTTTGTGGAGTTGCTCCATGAAAATGTGATTCACCAATGGTGGTCAGTAAACAAAATCTGAATTTCTGGAATACCTAGACTAGTCGCCGCATTTCTAATTATGGACACAAATAGGCCTTATTCATACGAACATTTTGTTGTATCACACTTATATCCTATCAGTTTTTTGTGGAGTTGCTCCATGAAAATGTGATTCATCACCGGTGGTCAGTAAACAAAATCTGAATTTCTGGAATACCTAGAGTAGTCGCCGCATTTCTAATTATGGACACAAATAGGCCTTATCCATACGAACATTTTGGTGTATCACACTTATATCCTATCAGTTTTTTGTGGAGTTGCTCCATGAAAATGTGATTCATCACCGGTGGTCAGTAAACAAAATCTGAATTTCTGGAATACCTAGAGTAGTCGCCGCATTTCTAAATACGGACACTAATAGATTTTATCCATACGAACATTTTGTTGTATCACACTTATATCCTATCAGTTTTTTGTGGAGTTGCTCCATGAAAATGTGATTCACCAATGGTGGTCAGTAAACAAAATCTGAATTTCTGCAATACCTAGACTAGTCGCCGCATTTCTAATTATGGACACAAATAGGCCTTATTCATACGAACATTTTGTTGTATCACACTTATATCCTATCAGTTTTTTGTGGAGTTGCTCCATGAAAATGTGATTCATCACCGGTGGTCAGTAAACAAAATCTGAATTTCTGGAATACCTAGACTAGTCGCCGCATTTCTAATTATGGACACAAATAGGCCTTATTCATACGAACATTTTGTTGTATCACACTTATATCCTATCAGTTTTTTGTGGAGTTGCTCCATGAAAATGTGATTCACCAATGGTGGTCAGTAAACAAAATCTGAATTTCTGGAATACCTTGACTAGTCGCCGCATTTCTAATTATGGACACAAATAGGCCTTATTCATACGAACATTTTGTTGTATCACACTTATATCCTATCAGTTTTTTGTGGAGTTGCTCCATGAAAATGTGATTCATCACCGGTGGTCAGTAAACAAAATCTGAATTTCTGGAATACCTAGACTAGTCGCCGCATTTCTAATTATGGACACAAATAGGCCTTATTCATACGAACATTTTGTTGTATCACACTTATATCCTATCAGTTTTTTGTGGAGTTGCTCCATGAAAATGTGATTCACCAATGGTGGTCAGTAAAAAAAATCTGAATTTCTGGAATACCTAGACTAGTCGCCGCATTTCTAATTATGGACACAAATAGGCCTTATTCATACGAACATTTTGGTGTATCACACTTATATCCTGTTTTTTGTGGAGTTGCTCCATGAAAATGTGATTCATCACCGGTGGTCAGTAAACAAAATCTGAATTTCTGGAATACCTAGAGTAGTCGCCGCATTTCTAAATACGGACACTAATAGATTTTATCCATACGAACATTTTGGTGTATCACACTTATATCCTATCAGTTTTTTGTGGAGTTCCTCCATGAAAATGTGATTCATCACCGGTGGTCAGTAAACAAAATCTGAATTTCTGGAATACCTAGAGTAGTCGCCGCATTTCTAAATACGGACACTAATAGATTTTATCCATACGAACATTTTGGTGTATCACACTTATATCCTATCAGTTTTTTGTGGAGTTGCTCCATGAAAATGTGATTCATCACCGGTGGTCAGTAAACAAAATCTGAATTTCTGGAATACCTAGACTAGTCGCCGCATTTCTAATTATGGACACAAATAGGTCTTATTCATACGAACATTTTGTTGTATCACACTTATATCCTATCAGTTTTTTGTGGAGTTGCTCCATGAAAATGTGATTCACCAATGGTGGTCAGTAAACAAAATCTGAATTTCTGGAATACCTAGACTAGTCGCCGCATTTCTAATTATGGACACAAATAGGCCTTATTCATACGAACATTTTGTTGTATCACACTTATATCCTATCAGTTTTTTGTGGAGTTGCTCCATGAAAATGTGATTCACCAATGGTGGTCAGTAAACAAAATCTGAATTTCTGGAATACCTAGACTAGTCGCCGCATTTCTAATTATGGACACAAATAGGCCTTATTCATACGAACATTTTGTTGTATCACACTTATATCCTATCAGTTTTTTGTGGAGTTGCTCCATGAAAATGTGATTCATCACCGGTGGTCAGTAAACAAAATCTGAATTTCTGGAATACCTAGACTAGTCGCCGCATTTCTAATTATGGACACAAATAGGCCTTATTCATATCAACATTTTGTTGTATCACACTTATATCCTATCAGATTTTTGTGGAGTTGCTCCATGAAAATGTGATTCACCAATGGTGGTCA
This sequence comes from Leucophora obtusa, assembly GCA_949987735.1. Classification (NCBI taxonomy): domain Eukaryota; kingdom Metazoa; phylum Arthropoda; class Insecta; order Diptera; family Anthomyiidae; genus Leucophora; species Leucophora obtusa. The sequence goes on from OX465297.1 coordinate 213,012,003, forward strand.
GTAAACAAAATCTGAATTTCTGGAATACCTAGACTAGTCGCCGCATTTCTAATTATGGACACAAATAGGCCTTATTCATACGAACATTTTGTTGTATCACACTTATATCCTATCAGTTTTTTGTGGAGTTGCTCCATGAAAATGTGATTCACCAATGGTGGTCAGTAAACAAAATCTGAATTTCTGGAATACCTAGACTAGTCGCCGCATTTCTAATTATGGACACAAATAGGCCTTATTCATACGAACATTTTGTTGTATCACACTTATATCCTATCAGTTTTTTGTGGAGTTGCTCCATGAAAATGTGATTCATCACCGGTGGTCAGTAAACAAAATCTGAATTTCTGGAATACCTAGACTAGTCGCCGCATTTCTAATTATGGACACAAATAGGCCTTATTCATATGAACATTTTGTTGTATCACACTTATATCCTGTTTTTTGTGGAGTTGCTCCATGAAAATGTGATTCATCACCGGTGGTCAGTAAACAAAATCTGAATTTCTGGAATACCTAGACTAGTCGCCGCATTTCTAATTATGGACACAAATAGGCCTTATTCATACGAACATTTTGGTGTATCACACTTATATCCTGTTTTTTGTGGAGTTGCTCCATGAAAATGTGATTCATCACCGGTGGTCAGTAAACAAAATCTGAATTTCTGGAATACCTAGAGTAGTCGCCGCATTTCTAAATACGGACACTAATAGATTTTATCCATACGAACATTTTGGTGTATCACACTTATATCCTATCAGTTTTTTGTGGAGTTCCTCCATGAAAATGTGATTCATCACCGGTGGTCAGTAAACAAAATCTGAATTTCTGGAATACCTAGAGTAGTCGCCGCATTTCTAAATACGGACACTAATAGATTTTATCCATACGAACATTTTGGTGTATCACACTTATATCCTATGAGTTTTTTGTGGAGTTGCTCCATGAAAATGTGATTCATCACCGGTGGTCAGTAAACAAAATCTGAATTTCTGGAAAACCTAGACTAGTCGCCGCATTTCTAATTATGGACACAAATAGGCCTTATTCATACGAATATTTTGTTGTATCACACTTATATCCTATCAGTTTTTTGTGGAGTTGCTCCATGAAAATGTGATTCACCAATGGTGGTCAGTAAACAAAATCTGAATTTCTGGAATACCTAGACTAGTCGCCGCATTTCTAATTGTGGACACAAATAGGCCTTATTCATACGAACATTTTGTTGTATCACACTTATATCCTATCAGTTTTTTGTGGAGTTGCTCCATGAAAATGTGATTCACCAATGGTGGTCAGTAAACAAAATCTGAATTTCTGGAATACCTAGACTAGTCGCCGCATTTCTAATTATGGACACAAATAGGCCTTATTCATACGAACATTTTGTTGTATCACACTTATATCCTATCAGTTTTTTGTGGAGTTGCTCCATGAAAATGTGATTCATCACCGGTGGTCAGTAAACAAAATCTGAATTTCTGGAATACCTAGAGTAGTCGCCGCATTTCTAATTATGGACACAAATAGGCCTTATTCATACGAACATTTTGTTGTATCACACTTATATCCTATCAGTTTTTTGTGGAGTTGCTCCATGAAAATGTGATTCATCACCGGTGGTCAGTAAACAAAATCTGAATTTCTGGAATACCTAGACTAGTTGCCGCATTTCTAATTATGGACACAAATAGGCCTTATTCATACGAACATTTTGTTGTATCACACTTATATCCTATCAGTTTTTTGTGGAGTTGCTCCATGAAAATGTGATTCACCAATGGTGGTCAGTAAACAAAATCTGAATTTCTGGAATACCTAGACTAGTCGCCGCATTTCTAATTATGGACACAAATAGGCCTTATTCATACGAACATTTTGTTGTATCACACTTATATCCTATCAGTTTTTTGTGGAGTTGCTCCATGAAAATGTGATTCACCAATGGTGGTCAGTAAACAAAATCTGAATTTCTGGAATACCTAGACTAGTCGCCGCATTTCTAATTATGGACACAAATAGGCCTTATTCATACGAACATTTTGTTGTATCACACTTATATCCTATCAGTTTTTTGTGGAGTTGCTCCATGAAAATGTGATTCACCAATGGTGGTCAGTAAACAAAATCTGAATTTCTGCAATACCTAGACTAGTCGCCGCATTTCTAATTATGGACACAAATAGGCCTTATTCATACGAACATTTTGTTGTATCACACTTATATCCTATCAGTTTTTTGTGGAGTTGCTCCATGAAAATGTGATTCATCACCGGTAGTCAGTAAACAAAATCTGAATTTCTGGAATACTTAGACTAGTCGCCGCATTTCTAATTATGGACACAAATAGGCCTTATTCATACGAACATTTTGTTGTATCACACTTATATCCTATCAGTTTTTTGTGGAGTTGCTCCATGAAAATGTAATTCACCAATGGTGGTCAGTAAACAAAATCTGAATTTCTGGAATACCTAGACTAGTCGCCGCATTTCTAATTATGGACACAAATAGGCCTTATTCATATGAACATTTTGTTGTATCACACTTATATCCTATCAGATTTTTGTGGAGTTGCTCCATGAAAATGTGATTCACCAATGGTGGTCAGTAAACAAAATCTGAATTTCTGGAATACCTAGACTAGTCGCCGCATTTCTAATTATGGACACAAATAGGCCTTATTCATACGAACATTTTGGTGTATCACACTTATATCCTGTTTTTTGTGGAGTTGCTCCATGAAAATGTGATTCATCACCGGTGGTCAGTAAACAAAATCTGAATTTCTGGAATACCTAGACTAGTCGCCGCATTTCTAATTATGGACACAAATAGACCTTATTCATACGAACATTTTGTTGTATCACACTTATATCCTATCAGTTTTTTGTGGAGTTGCTCCATGAAAATGTGATTCACCAATGGTGGTCAGTAAACAAAATCTGAATTTCTGGAATACCTTGACTAGTCGCCGCATTTCTAATTATGGACACAAATAGGCCTTATTCATACGAACATTTTGTTGTATCACACTTATATCCTATCAGTTTTTTGTGGAGTTGCTCCATGAAAATGTGATTCATCACCGGTGGTCAGTAAACAAAATCTGAATTTCTGGAATACCTAGACTAGTCGCCGCATTTCTAATTATGGACACAAATAGGCCTTATTCATACGAACATTTTGTTGTATCACACTTATATCCTATCAGTTTTTTGTGGAGTTGCTCCATGAAAATGTGATTCACCAATGGTGGTCAGTAAAAAAAATCTGAATTTCTGGAATACCTAGACTAGTCGCCGCATTTCTAATTATGGACACAAATAGGCCTTATTCATACGAACATTTTGGTGTATCACACTTATATCCTGTTTTTTGTGGAGTTGCTCCATGAAAATGTGATTCATCACCGGTGGTCAGTAAACAAAATCTGAATTTCTGGAATACCTAGAGTAGTCGCCGCATTTCTAAATACGGACACTAATAGATTTTATCCATACGAACATTTTGGTGTATCACACTTATATCCTATCAGTTTTTTGTGGAGTTCCTCCATGAAAATGTGATTCATCACCGGTGGTCAGTAAACAAAATCTGAATTTCTGGAATACCTAGAGTAGTCGCCGCATTTCTAAATACGGACACTAATAGATTTTATCCATACGAACATTTTGGTGTATCACACTTATATCCTATCAGTTTTTTGTGGAGTTGCTCCATGAAAATGTGATTCATCACCGGTGGTCAGTAAACAAAATCTGAATTTCTGGAATACCTAGACTAGTCGCCGCATTTCTAATTATGGACACAAATAGGTCTTATTCATACGAACATTTTGTTGTATCACACTTATATCCTATCAGTTTTTTGTGGAGTTGCTCCATGAAAATGTGATTCACCAATGGTGGTCAGTAAACAAAATCTGAATTTCTGGAATACCTAGACTAGTCGCCGCATTTCTAATTATGGACACAAATAGGCCTTATTCATACGAACATTTTGTTGTATCACACTTATATCCTATCAGTTTTTTGTGGAGTTGCTCCATGAAAATGTGATTCACCAATGGTGGTCAGTAAACAAAATCTGAATTTCTGGAATACCTAGACTAGTCGCCGCATTTCTAATTATGGACACAAATAGGCCTTATTCATACGAACATTTTGTTGTATCACACTTATATCCTATCAGTTTTTTGTGGAGTTGCTCCATGAAAATGTGATTCATCACCGGTGGTCAGTAAACAAAATCTGAATTTCTGGAATACCTAGACTAGTCGCCGCATTTCTAATTATGGACACAAATAGGCCTTATTCATATCAACATTTTGTTGTATCACACTTATATCCTATCAGATTTTTGTGGAGTTGCTCCATGAAAATGTGATTCACCAATGGTGGTCAGTAAACAAAATCTGAAATTCTGGAATACCTAGACTAGTCGCCGCATTTCTAATTATGGACACAAATAGGCCTTATTCATACGAACATTTTGTTGTATCACACTTATATCCTATCAGTTTTTTGTGGAGTTGCTCCATGAAAATGTGATTCACCAATGGTGGTCAGTAAACAAAATCTGAATTTCTGGAATACCTAGACTAGTCGCCGCATTTCTAATTATGGACACAAATAGGCCTTATTCATACGAACATTTTGTTGTATCACACTTATATCCTATCAGTTTTTTGTGGAGTTGCTCCATGAAAATGTGATTCATCACCGGTGGTCAGTAAACAAAATCTGAATTTCTGGAATACCTAGACTAGTCGCCGCATTTCTAATTATGGACACAAATAGGCCTTATTCATATGAACATTTTGTTGTATCACACTTATATCCTGTTTTTTGTGGAGTTGCTCCATGAAAATGTGATTCATCACCGGTGGTCAGTAAACAAAATCTGAATTTCTGGAATACCTAGACTAGTCGCCGCATTTCTAATTATGGACACAAATAGGCCTTATTCATACGAACATTTTGGTGTATCACACTTATATCCTGTTTTTTGTGGAGTTGCTCCATGAAAATGTGATTCATCACCGGTGGTCAGTAAACAAAATCTGAATTTCTGGAATACCTAGAGTAGTCGCCGCATTTCTAAATACGGACACTAATAGATTTTATCCATACGAACATTTTGGTGTATCACACTTATATCCTATCAGTTTTTTGTGGAGTTCCTCCATGAAAATGTGATTCATCACCGGTGGTCAGTAAACAAAATCTGAATTTCTGGAATACCTAGAGTAGTCGCCGCATTTCTAAATACGGACACTAATAGATTTTATCCATACGAACATTTTGGTGTATCACACTTATATCCTATGAGTTTTTTGTGGAGTTGCTCCATGAAAATGTGATTCATCACCGGTGGTCAGTAAACAAAATCTGAATTTCTGGAAAACCTAGACTAGTCGCCGCATTTCTAATTATGGACACAAATAGGCCTTATTCATACGAATATTTTGTTGTATCACACTTATATCCTATCAGTTTTTTGTGGAGTTGCTCCATGAAAATGTGATTCACCAATGGTGGTCAGTAAACAAAATCTGAATTTCTGGAATACCTAGACTAGTCGCCGCATTTCTAATTATGGACACAAATAGGCCTTATTCATACGAACATTTTGTTGTATCACACTTATATCCTATCAGTTTTTTGTGGAGTTGCTCCATGAAAATGTGATTCACCAATGGTGGTCAGTAAACAAAATCTGAATTTCTGGAATACCTAGACTAGTCGCCGCATTTCTAATTATGGACACAAATAGGCCTTATTCATACGAACATTTTGTTGTATCACACTTATATCCTATCAGTTTTTTGTGGAGTTGCTCCATGAAAATGTGATTCATCACCGGTGGTCAGTAAACAAAATCTGAATTTCTGGAATACCTAGAGTAGTCGCCGCATTTCTAATTATGGACACAAATAGGCCTTATTCATACGAACATTTTGTTGTATCACACTTATATCCTATCAGTTTTTTGTGGAGTTGCTCCATGAAAATGTGATTCATCACCGGTGGTCAGTAAACAAAATCTGAATTTCTGGAATACCTAGACTAGTTGCCGCATTTCTAATTATGGACACAAATAGGCCTTATTCATACGAACATTTTGTTGTATCACACTTATATCCTATCAGTTTTTTGTGGAGTTGCTCCATGAAAATGTGATTCACCAATGGTGGTCAGTAAACAAAATCTGAATTTCTGGAATACCTAGACTAGTCGCCGCATTTCTAATTATGGACACAAATAGGCCTTATTCATACGAACATTTTGTTGTATCACACTTATATCCTATCAGTTTTTTGTGGAGTTGCTCCATGAAAATGTGATTCACCAATGGTGGTCAGTAAACAAAATCTGAATTTCTGGAATACCTAGACTAGTCGCCGCATTTCTAATTATGGACACAAATAGGCCTTATTCATACGAACATTTTGTTGTATCACACTTATATCCTATCAGTTTTTTGTGGAGTTGCTCCATGAAAATGTGATTCACCAATGGTGGTCAGTAAACAAAATCTGAATTTCTGCAATACCTAGACTAGTCGCCGCATTTCTAATTATGGACACAAATAGGCCTTATTCATACGAACATTTTGTTGTATCACACTTATATCCTATCAGTTTTTTGTGGAGTTGCTCCATGAAAATGTGATTCATCACCGGTGGTCAGTAAACAAAATCTGAATTTCTGGAATACTTAGACTAGTCGCCGCATTTCTAATTATGGACACAAATAGGCCTTATTCATACGAACATTTTGTTGTATCACACTTATATCCTATCAGTTTTTTGTGGAGTTGCTCCATGAAAATGTAATTCACCAATGGTGGTCAGTAAACAAAATCTGAATTTCTGGAATACCTAGACTAGTCGCCGCATTTCTAATTATGGACACAAATAGGCCTTATTCATATGAACATTTTGTTGTATCACACTTATATCCTATCAGATTTTTGTGGAGTTGCTCCATGAAAATGTGATTCACCAATGGTGGTCAGTAAACAAAATCTGAATTTCTGGAATACCTAGACTAGTCGCCGCATTTCTAATTATGGACACAAATAGGCCTTATTCATACGAACATTTTGGTGTATCACACTTATATCCTGTTTTTTGTGGAGTTGCTCCATGAAAATGTGATTCATCACCGGTGGTCAGTAAACAAAATCTGAATTTCTGGAATACCTAGAGTAGTCGCCGCATTTCTAAATACGGACACTAATAGATTTTATCCATACGAACATTTTGGTGTATCACACTTATATCCTATGAGTTTTTTGTGGAGTTGCTCCATGAAAATGTGATTCATCACCGGTGGTCAGTAAACAAAATCTGAATTTCTGGAATACCTAGACTAGTCGCCGCATTTCTAATTATGGACACAAATAGGCCTTATTCATACGAATATTTTGTTGTATCACACTTATATCCTATCAGTTTTTTGTGGAGTTGCTCCATGAAAATGTGATTCACCAATGGTGGTCAGTAAACAAAATCTGAATTTCTGGAATACCTAGACTAGTCGCCGCATTTCTAATTATGGACACAAATAGGCCTTATTCATACGAACATTTTGTTGTATCACACTTATATCCTATCAGTTTTTTGTGGAGTTGCTCCATGAAAATGTGATTCATCACCGGTGGTCAGTAAACAAAATCTGAATTTCTGGAATACCTAGACTAGTCGCCGCATTTCTAATTATGGACACAAATAGGCCTTATTCATACGAACATTTTGTTGTATCACACTTATATCCTATCAGTTTTTTGTGGAGTTGCTCCATGAAAATGTGATTCATCACCGGTGGTCAGTAAACAAAATCTGAATTTCTGGAATACCTAGAGTAGTCGCCGCATTTCTAATTATGGACACAAATAGGCCTTATTCATACGAACATTTTGTTGTATCACACTTATATCCTATCAGTTTTTTGTGGAGTTGCTCCATGAAAATGTGATTCATCACCGGTGGTCAGTAAACAAAATCTGAATTTCTGGAATACCTAGACTAGTCGCCGCATTTCTAATTATGGACACAAATAGGCCTTATTCATACGAACATTTTGTTGTATCACGCTTATATCCTATCAGTTTTTTGTGGAGTTGCTCCATGAAAATGTGATTCACCAATGGTGGTCAGTAAACAAAATCTGAATTTCTGGAATACCTAGACTAGTCGCCGCATTTCTAATTATGGACACAAATAGGCCTTATTCATACGAACATTTTGTTGTATCACACTTATATCCTATCAGTTTTTTGTGGAGTTGCTCCATGAAAATGTGATTCACCAATGGTGGTCAGTAAACAAAATCTGAATTTCTGCAATACCTAGACTAGTCGCCGCATTTCTAATTATGGACACAAATAGGCCTTATTCATACGAACATTTTGTTGTATCACACTTATATCCTATCAGTTTTTTGTGGAGTTGCTCCATGAAAATGTGATTCATCACCGGTGGTCAGTAAACAAAATCTGAATTTCTGGAATACTTAGACTAGTCGCCGCATTTCTAATTATGGACACAAATAGGCCTTATTCATACGAACATTTTGTTGTATCACACTTATATCCTATCAGTTTTTTGTGGAGTTGCTCCATGAAAATGTGATTCACCAATGGTGGTCAGTAAACAAAATCTGAATTTCTGGAATACCTAGACTAGTCGCCGCACTTCTAATTATGGACACAAATAGGCCTTATTCATACGAACATTTTGTTGTATCACACTTATATCCTATCAGTTTTTTGTGGAGTTGCTCCATGAAAATGTGATTCATCACCGGTGGTCAGTAAACAAAATCTGAATTTCTGGAATACCTAGAGTAGTCGCCGCATTTCTAAATACGGACACTAATAGATTTTATCCATACGAACATTTTGGTGTATCACACTTATATCCTATCAGTTTTTTGTGGAGTTGCTCCATGAAAATGTGATTCATCACCGGTGGTCAGTAAACAAAATCTGAATTTCTGGAATACCTAGACTAGTCGCCGCATTTCTAATTATGGACACAAATAGGCCTTATTCATACGAACATTTTGTTGTATCACACTTATATCCTATCAGTTTTTTGTGGAGTTGCTCCATGAAAATGTGATTCACCAATGGTGGTCAGTAAACAAAATCTGAATTTCTGGAATACCTAGACTAGTCGCCGCATTTCTAATTATGGACACAAATAGGCCTTATTCATACGAACATTTTGTTGTATCACACTTATATCCTATCAGTTTTTTGTGGAGTTGCTCCATGAAAATGTGATTCATCACCGGTGGTCAGTAAACAAAATCTGAATTTCTGGAATACCTAGAGTAGTCGCCGCATTTCTAATTATGGACACAAATAGGCCTTATCCATACGAACATTTTGGTGTATCACACTTATATCCTATCAGTTTTTTGTGGAGTTGCTCCATGAAAATGTGATTCATCACCGGTGGTCAGTAAACAAAATCTGAATTTCTGGAATACCTAGAGTAGTCGCCGCATTTCTAAATACGGACACTAATAGATTTTATCCATACGAACATTTTGTTGTATCACACTTATATCCTATCAGTTTTTTGTGGAGTTGCTCCATGAAAATGTGATTCATCACCGGTGGTCAGTAAACAAAATCTGAATTTCTGGAATACCTAGACTAGTCGCCGCATTTCTAATTATGGACACAAATAGGCCTTATTCATACGAACATTTTGTTGTATCACACTTATACCCTATCAGTTTTTTGTGGAGTTGCTCCATGAAAATGTGATTCACCAATGGTGGTCAGTAAACAAAATCTGAATTTCTGGAATACCTTGACTAGTCGCCGCATTTCTAATTATGGACACAAATAGGCCTTATTCATACGAACATTTTGTTGTATCACACTTATATCCTATCAGTTTTTTGTGGAGTTGCTCCATGAAAATGTGATTCATCACCGGTGGTCAGTAAACAAAATCTGAATTTCTGGAATACCTAGACTAGTCGCCGCATTTCTAATTATGGACACAAATAGGCCTTATTCATACGAACATTTTGGTGTATCACACTTATATCCTGTTTTTTGTGGAGTTGCTCCATGAAAATGTGATTCATCACCGGTGGTCAGTAAACAAAATCTGAATTTCTGGAATACCTAGAGTAGTCGCCGCATTTCTAAATACGGACACTAATAGATTTTATCCATACGAACATTTTGGTGTATCACACTTATATCCTATCAGTTTTTTGTGGAGTTCCTCCATGAAAATGTGATTCATCACCGGTGGTCAGTAAACAAAATCTGAATTTCTGGAATACCTAGAGTAGTCGCCGCATTTCTAAATACGGACACTAATAGATTTTATCCATACGAACATTTTGGTGTATCACACTTATATCCTATCAGTTTTTTGTGGAGTTGCTCCATGAAAATGTGATTCATCACCGGTGGTCAGTAAACAAAATCTGAATTTCTGGAATACCTAGACTAGTCGCCGCATTTCTAATTATGGACACAAATAGGTCTTATTCATACGAACATTTTGTTGTATCACACTTATATCCTATCAGTTTTTTGTGGAGTTGCTCCATGAAAATATGATTCACCAATGGTGGTCAGTAAACAAAATCTGAATTTCTGGAATACCTAGACTAGTCGCCGCATTTCTAATTATGGACACAAATAGGCCTTATTCATACGAACATTTTGTTGTATCACACTTATATCCTATCAGTTTTTTGTGGAGTTGCTCCATGAAAATGTGATTCACCAATGGTGGTCAGTAAACAAAATCTGAATTTCTGGAATACCTAGACTAGTCGCCGCATTTCTAATTATGGACACAAATAGGCCTTATTCATACGAACATTTTGTTGTATCACACTTATATCCTATCAGTTTTTTGTGGAGTTGCTCCATGAAAATGTGATTCACCAATGGTGGTCAGTAAACAAAATCTGAATTTCTGGAATACCTTGACTAGTCGCCGCATTTCTAATTATGGACACAAATAGGCCTTATTCATACGAACATTTTGTTGTATCACACTTATATCCTATCAGTTTTTTGTGGAGTTGCTCCATGAAAATGTGATTCATCACCGGTGGTCAGTAAACAAAATCTGAATTTCTGGAATACCTAGACTAGTCGCCGCATTTCTAATTATGGACACAAATAGGCCTTATTCATATGAACATTTTGTTGTATCACACTTATATCCTATCAGTTTTTTGTGGAGTTGCTCCATGAAAATGTGATTCACCAATGGTGGTCAGTAAAAAAAATCTGAATTTCTGGAATACCTAGACTAGTCGCCGCATTTCTAATTATGGACACAAATAGGCCTTATTCATACGAACATTTTGGTGTATCACACTTATATCCTGTTTTTTGTGGAGTTGCTCCATGAAAATGTGATTCATCACCGGTGGTCAGTAAACAAAATCTGAATTTCTGGAATACCTAGAGTAGTCGCCGCATTTCTAAATACGGACACTAATAGATTTTATCCATACGAACATTTTGGTGTATCACACTTATATCCTATCAGTTTTTTGTGGAGTTCCTCCATGAAAATGTGATTCATCACCGGTGGTCAGTAAACAAAATCTGAATTTCTGGAATACCTAGAGTAGTCGCCGCATTTCTAAATACGGACACTAATAGATTTTATCCATACGAACATTTTGGTGTATCACACTTATATCCTATCAGTTTTTTGTGGAGTTGCTCCATGAAAATGTGATTCATCACCGGTGGTCAGTAAACAAAATCTGAATTTCTGGAATACCTAGACTAGTCGCCGCATTTCTAATTATGGACACAAATAGGTCTTATTCATACGAACATTTTGTTGTATCACACTTATATCCTATCAGTTTTTTGTGGAGTTGCTCCATGAAAATGTGATTCACCAATGGTGGTCAGTAAACAAAATCTGAATTTCTGGAATACCTAGACTAGTCGCCGCATTTCTAATTATGGACACAAATAGGCCTTATTCATACGAACATTTTGTTGTATCACACTTATATCCTATCAGTTTTTTGTGGAGTTGCTCCATGAAAATGTGATTCACCAATGGTGGTCAGTAAACAAAATCTGAATTTCTGGAATACCTAGACTAGTCGCCGCATTTCTAATTATGGACACAAATAGGCCTTATTCATACGAACATTTTGTTGTATCACACTTATATCCTATCAGTTTTTTGTGGAGTTGCTCCATGAAAATGTGATTCATCACCGGTGGTCAGTAAACAAAATCTGAATTTCTGGAATACCTAGACTAGTCGCCGCATTTCTAATTATGGACACAAATAGGCCTTATTCATATCAACATTTTGTTGTATCACACTTATATCCTATCAGATTTTTGTGGAGTTGCTCCATGAAAATGTGATTCACCAATGGTGGTCAGTAAACAAAATCTGAATTTCTGGAATACCTAGACTAGTCGCCGCATTTCTAATTATGGACACAAATAGGCCTTATTCATACGAACATTTTGTTGTATCACACTTATATCCTATCAGTTTTTTGTGGAGTTGCTCCATGAAAATGTGATTCACCAATGGTGGTCAGTAAACAAAATCTGAATTTCTGGAATACCTAGACTAGTCGCCGCATTTCTAATTATGGACACAAATAGGCCTTATTCATACGAACATTTTGTTGTATCACACTTATATCCTATCAGTTTTTTGTGGAGTTGCTCCATGAAAATGTGATTCATCACCGGTGGTCAGTAAACAAAATCTGAATTTCTGGAATACCTAGACTAGTCGCCGCATTTCTAATTATGGACACAAATAGGCCTTATTCATACGAACATTTTGGTGTATCACACTTATATCCTGTTTTTTGTGGAGTTGCTCCATGAAAATGTGATTCATCACCGGTGGTCAGTAAACAAAATCTGAATTTCTGGAATACCTAGAGTAGTCGCCGCATTTCTAAATACGGACACTAATAGATTTTATCCATACGAACATTTTGGTGTATCACACTTATATCCTATCAGTTTTTTGTGGAGTTCCTCCATGAAAATGTGATTCATCACCGGTGGTCAGTAAACAAAATCTGAATTTCTGGAATACCTAGAGTAGTCGCCGCATTTCTAAATACGGACACTAATAGATTTTATCCATACGAACATTTTGGTGTATCACACTTATATCCTATGAGTTTTTTGTGGAGTTGCTCCATGAAAATGTGATTCATCACCGGTGGTCAGTAAACAAAATCTGAATTTCTGGAATACCTAGACTAGTCGCCGCATTTCTAATTATGGACACAAATAGGCCTTATTCATACGAATATTTTGTTGTATCACACTTATATCCTATCAGTTTTTTGTGGAGTTGCTCCATGAAAATGTGATTCACCAATGGTGGTCAGTAAACAAAATCTTAATTTCTGGAATACCTAGACTAGTCGCCGCATTTCTAATTATGGACACAAATAGGCCTTATTCATACGAACATTTTGTTGTATCACACTTATATCCTATCAGTTTTTTGTGGAGTTGCTCCATGAAAATGTGATTCACCAATGGTGGTCAGTAAACAAAATCTGAATTTCTGGAATACCTAGACTAGTCGCCGCATTTCTAATTATGGACACAAATAGGCCTTATTCATACGAACATTTTGTTGTATCACACTTATATCCTATCAGTTTTTTGTGGAGTTGCTCCATGAAAATGTGATTCATCACCGGTGGTCAGTAAACAAAATCTGAATTTCTGGAATACCTAGAGTAGTCGCCGCATTTCTAATTATGGACACAAATAGGCCTTATTCATACGAACATTTTGTTGTATCACACTTATATCCTATCAGTTTTTTGTGGAGTTGCTCCATGAAAATGTGATTCATCACCGGTGGTCAGTAAACAAAATCTGAATTTCTGGAATACCTAGACTAGTCGCCGCATTTCTAATTATGGACACAAATAGGCCTTATTCATACGAACATTTTGTTGTATCACACTTATATCCTATCAGTTTTTTGTGGAGTTGCTCCATGAAAATGTGATTCACCAATGGTGGTCAGTAAACAAAATCTGAATTTCTGGAATACCTAGACTAGTCGCCGCATGTCTAATTATGGACACAAATAGGCCTTATTCATACGAACATTTTGTTGTATCACACTTATATCCTATCAGTTTTTTGTGGAGTTGCTCCATGAAAATGTGATTCACCAATGGTGGTCAGTAAACAAAATCTGAATTTCTGGAATACCTAGACTAGTCGCCGCATTTCTAATTATGGACACAAATAGGCCTTATTCATACGAACATTTTGTTGTATCACACTTATATCCTATCAGTTTTTTGTGGAGTTGCTCCATGAAAATGTGATTCACCAATGGTGGTCAGTAAACAAAATCTGAATTTCTGCAATACCTAGACTAGTCGCCGCATTTCTAATTATGGACACAAATAGGCCTTATTCATACGAACATTTTGTTGTATCACACTTATATCCTATCAGTTTTTTGTGGAGTTGCTCCATGAAAATGTGATTCATCACCGGTGGTCAGTAAACAAAATCTGAATTTCTGGAATACTTAGACTAGTCGCCGCATTTCTAATTATGGACACAAATAGGCCTTATTCATACGAACATTTTGTTGTATCACACTTATATCCTATCAGTTTTTTGTGGAGTTGCTCCATGAAAATGTAATTCACCAATGGTGGTCAGTAAACAAAATCTGAATTTCTGGAATACCTAGACTAGTCGCCGCATTTCTAATTATGGACACAAATAGGCCTTATTCATATGAACATTTTGTTGTATCACACTTATATCCTATCAGATTTTTGTGGAGTTGCTCCATGAAAATGTGATTCACCAATGGTGGTCAGTAAACAAAATCTGAATTTCTGGAATACCTAGACTAGTCGCCGCATTTCTAATTATGGACACAAATAGGCCTTATTCATACGAACATTTTGGTGTATCACACTTATATCCTGTTTTTTGTGGAGTTGCTCCATGAAAATGTGATTCATCACCGGTGGTCAGTAAACAAAATCTGAATTTCTGGAATACCTAGAGTAGTCGCCGCATTTCTAAATACGGACACTAATAGATTTTATCCATATGAACATTTTGGTGTATCACACTTATATCCTATGAGTTTTTTGTGGAGTTGCTCCATGAAAATGTGATTCATCACCGGTGGTCAGTAAACAAAATCTGAATTTCTGGAATACCTAGACTAGTCGCCGCATTTCTAATTATGGACACAAATAGGCCTTATTCATACGAATATTTTGTTGTATCACACTTATATCCTATCAGTTTTTTGTGGAGTTGCTCCATGAAAATGTGATTCACCAATGGTGGTCAGTAAACAAAATCTGAATTTCTGGAATACCTAGACTAGTCGCCGCATTTCTAATTATGGACACAAATAGGCCTTATTCATACGAACATTTTGTTGTATCACACTTATATCCTATCAGTTTTTTGTGGAGTTGCTCCATGAAAATGTGATTCACCAATGGTGGTCAGTAAACAAAATCTGAATTTCTGGAATACCTAGACTAGTCGCCGCATTTCTAATTATGGACACAAATAGGCCTTATTCATACGAACATTTTGTTGTATCACACTTATATCCTATCAGTTTTTTGTGGAGTTGCTCCATGAAAATGTGATTCATCACCGGTGGTCAGTAAACAAAATCTGAATTTCTGGAATACCTAGAGTAGTCGCCGCATTTCTAATTATGGACACAAATAGGCCTTATTCATACGAACATTTTGTTGTATCACACTTATATCCTATCAGTTTTTTGTGGAGTTGCTCCATGAAAATGTGATTCATCACCGGTGGTCAGTAAACAAAATCTGAATTTCTGGAATACCTAGACTAGTCGCCGCATTTCTAATTATGGACACAAATAGGCCTTATTCATACGAACATTTTGTTGTATCACACTTATATCCTATCAGTTTTTTGTGGAGTTGCTCCATGAAAATGTGATTCACCAATGGTGGTCAGTAAACAAAATCTGAATTTCTGGAATACCTAGACTAGTCGCCGCATTTCTAATTATGGACACAAATAGGCCTTATTCATACGAACATTTTGTTGTATCACACTTATATCCTATCAGTTTTTTGTGGAGTTGCTCCATGAAAATGTGATTCACCAATGGTGGTCAGTAAACAAAATCTGAATTTCTGGAATACCTAGACTAGTCGCCGCATTTCTAATTATGGACACAAATAGGCCTTATTCATACGAACATTTTGTTGTATCACACTTATATCCTATCAGTTTTTTGTGGAGTTGCTCCATGAAAATGTGATTCACCAATGGTGGTCAGTAAACAAAATCTGAATTTCTGCAATACCTAGACTAGTCGCCGCATTTCTAATTATGGACACAAATAGGCCTTATTCATACGAACATTTTGTTGTATCACACTTATATCCTATCAGTTTTTTGTGGAGTTGCTCCATGAAAATGTGATTCATCACCGGTGGTCAGTAAACAAAATCTGAATTTCTGGAATACTTAGACTAGTCGCCGCATTTCTAATTATGGACACAAATAGGCCTTATTCATACGAACATTTTGTTGTATCACACTTATATCCTATCAGTTTTTTGTGGAGTTGCTCCATGAAAATGTAATTCACCAATGGTGGTCAGTAAACAAAATCTGAATTTCTGGAATACCTAGACTAGTCGCCGCATTTCTAATTATGGACACAAATAGGCCTTATTCATATGAACATTTTGTTGTATCACACTTATATCCTATCAGATTTTTGTGGAGTTGCTCCATGAAAATGTGATTCACCAATGGTGGTCAGTAAACAAAATCTGAATTTCTGGAATACCTAGACTAGTCGCCGCATTTCTAATTATGGACACAAATAGGCCTTATTCATACGAACATTTTGGTGTATCACACTTATATCCTGTTTTTTGTGGAGTTGCTCCATGAAAATGTGATTCATCACCGGTGGTCAGTAAACAAAATCTGAATTTCTGGAATACATAGAGTAGTCGCCGCATTTCTAAATACGGACACTAATAGATTTTATCCATACGAACATTTTGGTGTATCACACTTATATCCTATCAGTTTTTTGTGGAGTTGCTCCATGAAAATGTGATTCATCACCGGTGGTCAGTAAACAAAATCTGAATTTCTGGAATACCTAGACTAGTCGCCGCATTTCTAATTATGGACACAAATAGGCCTTATTCATACGAACATTTTGTTGTATCACACTTATATCCTATCAGTTTTTTGTGGAGTTGCTCCATGAAAATGTGATTCATCACCGGTGGTCAGTAAGCAAAATCTGAATTTCTGGAATACCTAGACTAGTCGCCGCATTTCTAATTATGGACACAAATAGGCCTTATTCATACGAACATTTTGTTGTATCACACTTATATCCTATCAGTTTTTTGTGGAGTTGCTCCATGAAAATGTGATTCATCACCGGTGGTCAGTAAACAAAATCTGAATTTCTGGAATACCTAGACTAGTCGCCGCATTTCTAATTATGGACACAAATAGGCCTTATTCATATGAACATTTTCTTGTATCACACTTATATCCTATCAGTTTTTTGTGGAGTTGCTCCATGAAAATGTGATTCACCAATGGTGGTCAGTAAAAAAAATCTGAATTTCTGGAATACCTAGACTAGTCGCCGCATTTCTAATTATGGACACAAATAGGCCTTATTCATACGAACATTTTGGTGTATCACACTTATATCCTGTTTTTTGTGGAGTTGCTCCATGAAAATGTGATTCATCACCGGTGGTCAGTAAACAAAATCTGAATTTCTGGAATACCTAGAGTAGTCGCCGCATTTCTAAATACGGACACTAATAGATTTTATCCATACGAACATTTTGGTGTATCACACTTATATCCTATCAGTTTTTTGTGGAGTTGCTCCATGAAAATGTGATTCATCACCGGTGGTCAGTAAACAAAATCTGAATTTGTGGAATACCTAGACTAGTCGCCGCATTTCTAATTATGGACACAAATAGGCCTTATTCATACGAACATTTTGTTGTATCACACTTATATCCTATCAGTTTTTTGTGGAGTTGCTCCATGAAAATGTGATTCACCAATGGTGGTCAGTAAACAAAATCTGAATTTCTGGAATACCTAGACTAGTCGCCGCATTTCTAATTATGGACACAAATAGGCCTTATTCATACGAACATTTTGTTGTATCACACTTATATCCTATCAGTTTTTTGTGGAGTTGCTCCATGAAAATGTGATTCATCACCGGTGGTCAGTAAACAAAATCTGAATTTCTGGAATACCTAGACTAGTCGCCGCATTTCTAATTATGGACACAAATAGGCCTTATTCATATGAACATTTTGTTGTATCACACTTATATCCTATCAGTTTTTTGTGGAGTTGCTCCATGAAAATGTGATTCACCAATGGTGGTCAGTAAAAAAAATCTGAATTTCTGGAATACCTAGACTAGTCGCCGCATTTCTAATTATGGACACAAATAGGCCTTATTCATACGAACATTTTGGTGTATCACACTTATATCCTGTTTTTTGTGGAGTTGCTCCATGAAAATGTGATTCATCACCGGTGGTCAGTAAACAAAATCTGAATTTCTGGAATACCTAGACTAGTCGCCGCATTTCTAATTATGGACACAAATAGGCCTTATTCATACGAACATTCTGGTGTATCACACTTATATCCTATCAGTTTTTTGTGGAGTTGCTCCATGAAAATGTGATTCACCAATGGTGGTCAGTAAACAAAATCTGAATTTCTGGAATACCTAGACTAGTCGCCGTATTTCTAATTATGGACACAAATAGGCCTTATTCCTACGAACATTTTGGTGTATCACACTTATATCCTATCAGTTTTTTGTGGAGTTGCTCCATGAAAATGTGATTCATCACCGGTGGTCAGTAAACAAAATCTGAATTTCTGGAATACCTAGGGTAGTCGCCGCATTTCTAATTATGGACACAAATAGGCCTTATTCATACGAACATTCTGGTGTATCACACTTATATCCTATCAGTTTTTTGTGGAGTTGCTCCATGAAAATGTGATTCACCAATGGTGGTCAGTAAACAAAATCTGAATTTCTGGAATACCTAGAATAGTCGCCGCATTTCTAATTATGGACACAAATAGTCCTTATTCATACGAACATTTTGGTGTATCACACTTATATCCTATCAGTTTTTTGTGGAGTTGCTCCATGAAAATGTGATTCATCACCGGTGGTCAGTAAACAAAATCTGAATTTCTGGAATACCTAGACTAGTCGCCGCATTTCTAATTATGGACACAAATAGGCCTTATTCATACGAACATTCTGGTGTATCACACTTATATCCTATCAGTTTTTTGTGGAGTTGCTCCATGAAAATGTGATTCACCAATGGTGGTCAGTAAACAAAATCTGAATTTCTGGAATACCTAGACTAGTCGCCGCATTTCTAATTATGGACACAAATAGTCCTTATTCATACGAACATTTTGGTGTATCACACTTATATCCTATCAGTTTTTTGTGGAGTTGCTCCATGAAAATGTGATTCATCACCGGTGGTCAGTAAACAAAATCTGAATTTCTGGAATACCTAGAGTAGTCGCCGCATTTCTAATTATGGACACAAATAGGCCTTATTCATACGAACATTTTGGTGAATCACACTTATATCCTATCAGTTTTTTGTGGAGTTGCTCCATGAAAATGTGATTCACCAATGGTGGTCAGTAAACAAAATCTGAATTTCTGGAATACCTAGACTAGTCGCCGTATTTCTAATTATGTACACAAATAGGCCTTATTCATACGAACATTTTGGTGTATCACACTTATATCCTATCAGTTTTTTGTGGAGTTGCTCCATGAAAATGTGATTCATCACCGGTGGTCAGTAAACAAAATCTGAATTTCTGGAATACCTAGACTAGTCGCCGCATTTCTAATTATGGACACAAATAGGCCTTATTCATACGAACATTCTGGTGTATCACACTTATATCCTATCAGTTTTTTGTGGAGTTGCTCCATGAAAATGTGATTCGCCAATGGTGGTCAGTAAACAAAATCTGAATTTCTGGAATACCTAGACTAGTCGCCGCATTTCTAATTATGGACACAAATAGGCCTTATTCATACAAACATTTTGGTGTATCACACTTATATCCTATCAGTTTTTTGTGGAGTTGCTCCATGAAAATGTGATTCATCACCGGTGGTCAGTAAACAAAATCTGAATTTCTGGAATACCTAGAGTAGTCGCCGCATTTCTAATTATGGACACAAATAGGCCTTATTCATACGAACATTCTGTTGTATCACACTTATATCCTATCAGTTTTTTGTGGAGTTGCTCCATGAATATGTGATTCACCAATGGTGGTCAGTAAACAAAATCTGAATTTCTGGAATACCTAGACTAGTCGCCGTATTTCTAATTATGGACACAAATAGGCCTTATTCATACGAACATTTTGGTGTATCACACTTATATCCTATCAGTTTTTTGTGGAGTTGCTCCATGAAAATGTGATTCATCACCGGTGGTCAGTAAACAAAATCTGAATTTCTGGAATACCTAGACTAGTCGCCGCATTTCTAATTATGGACACAAATAGGCCTTATTCATACGAACATTCTGGTGTATCACACTTATATCCTATCAGTTTTTTGTGGAGTTGCTCCATGAAAATGTGATTCACCAATGGTGGTCAGTAAACAAAATCTGAATTTCTGGAATACCTAGACTAGTCGCCGCATTTCTAATTATGGACACAAATAGGCCTTATTCATACGAACATTTTGTTGTATCACACTTATATCCTATCAGTTTTTTGTGGAGTTGCTCCATGAAAATGTGATTCATCACCGGTGGTCAGTAAACAAAATCTGAATTTCTGGAATACCTAGACTAGTCGCCGCATTTCTAATTATGGACACAAATAGGCCTTATTCATACGAACATTCTGGTGTATCACACTTATATCCTATCAGTTTTTTGTGGAGTTGCTCCATGAAAATGTGATTCATCACCGGTGGTCAGTAAACAAAATCTGAATTTCTGGAATACCTAGACTAGTCGCCGCATTTCTAATTATGGACACAAATAGGCCTTATTCATACGAACATTCTGGTGTATCACACTTATATCCTATCAGTTTTTTGTGGAGTTGCTCCATGAAAATGTGATTCACCAATGGTGGTCAGTAAACAAAATCTGAATTTCTGGAATACCTAGACTAGTCGCCGCATTTCTAATTATGGACACAAATAGTCCTTATTCATACGAACATTTTGGTGTATCACACTTATATCCTATCAGTTTTTTGTGGAGTTGCTCCATGAAAATGTGATTCATCACCGGTGGTCAGTAAACAAAATCTGAATTTCTGGAATACCTAGAGTAGTCGCCGCATTTCTAATTATGGACACAAATAGGCCTTATTCATACGAACATTTTGGTGAATCACACTTATATCCTATCAGTTTTTTGTGGAGTTGCTCCATGAAAATGTGATTCACCAATGGTGGTCAGTAAACAAAATCTGAATTTCTGGAATACCTAGACTAGTCGCCGTATTTCTAATTATGGACACAAATAGGCCTTATTCATACGAACATTTTGGTGTATCACACTTATATCCTATCAGTTTTTTGTGGAGTTGCTCCATGAAAATGTGATTCATCACCGGTGGTCAGTAAACAAAATCTGAATTTCTGGAATACCTAGACTAGTCGCCGCATTTCTAATTATGGACACAAATAGGCCTTATTCATACGAACATTCTGGTGTATCACACTTATATCCTATCAGTTTTTTGTGGAGTTGCTCCATGAAAATGTGATTCGCCAATGGTGGTCAGTAAACAAAATCTGAATTTCTGGAATACCTAGACTAGTCGCCGCATTTCTAATTATGGACACAAATAGGCCTTATTCATACGAACATTTTGGTGTATCACACTTATATCCTGTTTTTTGTGGAGTTGCTCCATGAAAATGTGATTCATCACCGGTGGTCAGTAAACAAAATCTGAATTTCTGGAATACCTAGAGTAGTCGCCGCATTTCTAATTATGGACACAAATAGGCCTTATTCATACGAACATTTTGGTGTATCACACTTATATCCTATCAGTTTTTTGTGGAGTTGCTCCATGAAAATGTGATTCACCAATGGTGGTCAGTAAACAAAATCTGAATTTCTGGAATACCTAGACTAGTCGCCGTATTTCTAATTATGGACACAAATAGGCCTTATTCATACGAACATTTTGGTGTATCACACTTATATCCTATCAGTTTTTTGTGGAGTTGCTCCATGAAAATGTGATTCATCACCGGTGGTCAGTAAACAAAATCTGAATTTCTGGAATACCTAGACTAGTCGCCGCATTTCTAATTATGGACACAAATAGGCCTTATTCATACGAACATTCTGGTGTATCACACTTATATCCTATCAGTTTTTTGTGGAGTTGCTCCATGAAAATGTGATTCATCACCGGTGGTCAGTAAACAAAATCTGAATTTCTGGAATACCTAGACTAGTCGCCGCATTTCTAATTATGGACACAAATAGGCCTTATTCATACGAACATTCTGGTGTATCACACTTATATCCTATCAGTTTTTTGTGGAGTTGCTCCATGAAAATGTGATTCACCAATGGTGGTCAGTAAACAAAATCTGAATTTCTGGAATACCTAGACTAGTCGCCGCATTTCTAATTATGGACACAAATAGGCCTTATTCATACGAACATTTTGTTGTATCACACTTATATCCTATCAGTTTTTTGTGGAGTTGCTCCATGAAAATGTGATTCATCACCGGTGGTCAGTAAACAAAATCTGAATTTCTGGAATACCTAGACTAGTCGCCGCATTTCTAATTATGGACACAAATAGGCCTTATTCATACGAACATTCTGGTGTATCACACTTATATCCTATCAGTTTTTTGTGGAGTTGCTCCATGAAAATGTGATTCATCACCGGTGGTCAGTAAACAAAATCTGAATTTCTGGAATACCTAGACTAGTCGCCGCATTTCTAATTATGGACACAAATAGGCCTTATTCATACGAACATTCTGGTGTATCACACTTATATCCTATCAGTTTTTTGTGGAGTTGCTCCATGAAAATGTGATTCACCAATGGTGGTCAGTAAACAAAATCTGAATTTCTGGAATACCTAGACTAGTCGCCGCATTTCTAATTATGGACACAAATAGTCCTTATTCATACGAACATTTTGGTGTATCACACTTATATCCTATCAGTTTTTTGTGGAGTTGCTCCATGAAAATGTGATTCATCACCGGTGGTCAGTAAACAAAATCTGAATTTCTGGAATACCTAGAGTAGTCGCCGCATTTCTAATTATGGACACAAATAGGCCTTATTCATACGAACATTTTGGTGTATCACACTTATATCCTATCAGTTTTTTGTGGAGTTGCTCCATGAAAATGTGATTCATCACCGGTGGTCAGTAAACAAAATCTGAATTTCTGGAATACCTAGAGTAGTCGCCGCATTTCTAATTATGGACACAAATAGGCCTTATTCATACGAACATTTTGGTGAATCACACTTATATCCTATCAGTTTTTTGTGGAGTTGCTCCATGAAAATGTGATTCACCAATGGTGGTCAGTAAACAAAATCTGAATTTCTGGAATACCTAGACTAGTCGCCGTATTTCTAATTATGGACACAAATAGGCCTTATTCATACGAACATTTTGGTGTATCACACTTATATCCTATCAGTTTTTTGTGGAGTTGCTCCATGAAAATGTGATTCATCACCGGTGGTCAGTAAACAAAATCTGAATTTCTGGAATACCTAGACTAGTCGCCGCATTTCTAATTATGGACACAAATAGGCCTTATTCATACGAACATTCTGGTGTATCACACTTATATCCTATCAGTTTTTTGTGGAGTTGCTCCATGAAAATGTGATTCGCCAATGGTGGTCAGTAAACAAAATCTGAATTTCTGGAATACCTAGACTAGTCGCCGCATTTCTAATTATGGACACAAATAGGCCTTATTCATACGAACATTTTGGTGTATCACACTTATATCCTATCAGTTTTTTGTGGAGTTGCTCCATGAAAATGTGATTCATCACCGGTGGTCAGTAAACAAAATCTGAATTTCTGGAATACCTAGACTAGTCGCCGCATTTCTAATTATGGACACAAATAGGCCTTATTCATACGAACGTTCTGGTGTATCACACTTATATCCTATCAGTTTTTTGTAAAGTTGCTCCATGAAAATGTGATTCACCAATGGTGGTCAGTAAACAAAATCTGAATTTCTGGAATACCTAGACTAGTCGCCGCATTTCTAATTATGAACACAAATAGGCCTTATTCATACGAACATTTCGGTGTATCACACTTATATCCTATCAGTTTTTTGTGGAGTTGCTCCATGAAAATGTGATTCACCAATGGTGGTCAGTAAACAAAATCTGAATTTCTGGAATACCTAGACTAGTCGCCGTATTTCTAATTATGGACACAAATAGGCCTTATTCATACGAACATTTTGGTGTATCACACTTATATGCTATCAGTTTTTTGTGGAGTTGCTCCATGAAAATGTGATTCATCACCGGTGGTCAGTAAACAAAATCTGAATTTCTGGAATACCTAGACTAGTCGCCGCATTTCTAATTATGGACACAAATAGGCCTTATTCATACGAACATTTTGTTGTATCACACTTATATCCTATCAGTTTTTTGTGGAGTTGCTCCATGAAAATGTGATTCATCACCGGTGGTCAGTAAACAAAATCTGAATTTCTGGAATACCTAGACTAGTCGCCGCATTTGTAATTATGGACGCAAATAGGCCTTATTCATATGAACATTTTGGTGTATCACACTTATATCCTATCAGTTTTTTGTGGAGTTGCTCCATGAAAATGTGATTCATCACCGGTGGTCAGTAAACAAGATCTGAATTTCTGGAATACCTAGAGTAGTCGCCGAATTTCTTATTATGGACACAAGTAGGCCTTATTCATACGAACATTTTGGTGTATCACACTTATATCCTATCAGTTTTTTGTGGAGTTGCTCCATGAAAATGTGATTCGCCAATGGTGGTCAGTAAACAAAATCTGAATTTCTGGAATACCTAGACTAGTCGCCGCATTTCTAATTATGGACGCAAATAGGCCTTATAAATACGAACATTTTGGTGTATCACACTTATATCCTATCAGTTTTTTGTGGAGTTGCTCCATGAAAATGTGATTCATCACCGGTGGTCAGTAAACAAAATCTGAATTTCTGGAATACCTAGAGTAGTCGCCGCATTTCTAATTATGGACACAAATAGGCCTTATTCATACGAACATTTTGTTGTATCACACTTATATCCTATCAGTTTTTTGTGGAGTTGCTCCATGAAAATGTGATTCAACAATGGTGGTCAGTAAACAAAATCTGAATTTCTGGAATACCTAGACTAGTCGCCGTATTTCTAATTATGGACACAAATAGGCCTTATTCATACGAACATTTTGGTGTATCACACTTATATCCTATCAGTTTTTTGTGGAGTTGCTCCATGAAAATGTGATTCATCACCGGTGGTCAGTAAACAAAATCTGAATTTCTGGAATACCTAGACTAGTCGCCGCATTTGTAATTATGGACGCAAATAGGCCTTATTCATATGAACATTTTGGTGTATCACACTTATATCCTATCAGTTTTTTGTGGAGTTGCTCCATGAAAATGTGATTCATCACCGGTGGTCAGTAAACAAGATCTGAATTTCTGGAATACCTAGAGTAGTCGCCGAATTTCTTATTATGGACACAAGTAGGCCTTATTCATACGAACATTTTGGTGTATCACACTTATATCCTATCAGTTTTTTGTGGAGTTGCTCCATGAAAATGTGATTCGCCAATGGTGGTCAGTAAACAAAATCTGAATTTCTGGAATACCTAGACTAGTCGCCGCATTTCTAATTATGGACGCAAATAGGCCTTATAAATACGAACATTTTGGTGTATCACACTTATATCCTATCAGTTTTTTGTGGAGTTGCTCCATGAAAATGTGATTCATCACCGGTGGTCAGTAAACAAAATCTGAATTTCTGGAATACCTAGAGTAGTCGCCGCATTTCTAATTATGGACACAAATAGGCCTTATTCATACGAACATTTTGTTGTATCACACTTATATCCTATCAGTTTTTTGTGGAGTTGCTCCATGAAAATGTGATTCAACAATGGTGGTCAGTAAACAAAATCTGAATTTCTGGAATACCTAGACTAGTCGCCGTATTTCTAATTATGGACACAAATAGGCCTTATTCATACGAACATTTTGGTGTATCACACTTATATCCTATCAGTTTTTTGTGGAGTTGCTCCATGAAAATGTGATTCACCAATGGTGGTCAGTAAACAAAATCTTAATTTCTGGAATACCTAGACTAGTCGCCGCATTTCTAATTATGGACACAAATAGGCCTTATTCATACGAACATTTTGGTGTATCACACTTATATCCTATCAGTTTTTTGTGGAGTTGCTCCATGAAAATGTGATTCATCACCGGTGGTCAGTAAACAAAATCTGAATTTCTGGAATACCTAGACTAGTCGCCGCATTTCTAATTATGGACACAAATAGGCCTTATTCATATGAACATTCTGGTGTATCACACTTATATCCTATCAGTTTTTTGTGGAGTTGCTCCATGAAAATGTGATTCACCAATGGTGGTCAGTAAACAAAATCTGAATTTCTGGAATACCTAGACTAGTCGCCGCATTTCTAATTATGGACACAAATAGGCCTTATTCATACGAACATTTTGGTGTATCACACTTATATCCTATCAGTTTTTTGTGGAGTTGCTCCATGAAAATGTGATTCATCACCGGTGGTCAGTAAACAAAATCTGAATTTCTGGAATACCTAGACTAGTCGCCGCATTTCTAATTATGGACACAAATAGGCCTTATTCATACGAACATTTTGGTGTATCACACTTATATCCTATCAGTTTTTTGTGGAGTTGCTCCATGAAAATGTGATTCATCACCGGTGGTCAGTAAACAAAATCTGAATTTCTGGAATACCTAGACTAGTCGCCGCATTTCTAATTATGGACACAAATAGGCCTTATTCATATGAACATTCTGGTGTATCACACTTATATCCTATCAGTTTTTTGTGGAGTTGCTCCATGAAAATGTGATTCACCAATGGTGGTCAGTAAACAAAATCTGAATTTCTGGAATACCTAGACTAGTCGCCGCATTTCTAATTATGGACACAAATAGGCCTTATTCATACGAACATTTTGGTGTATCACACTTATATCCTATCAGTTTTTTGTGGAGTTGCTCCATGAAAATGTGATTCATCACCGGTGGTCAGTAAACAAAATCTGAATTTCTGGAATACCTAGAGTAGTCGCCGCATTTCTAATTATGGACACAAATAGGCCTTATTCATACGAACATTTTGGTGTATCACACTTATATCCTATCAGTTTTTTGTGGAGTTGCTCCATGAAAATGTGATTCATCACCGGTGGTCAGTAAACAAAATCTGAATTTCTGGAATACCTAGAGTAGTCGCCGCATTTCTAATTATGGACACAAATAGGCCTTATTCATACGAACATTTTGGTGTATCACACTTATATCCTATCAGTTTTTTGTGGAGTTGCTCCATGAAAATGTGATTCACCAATGGTGGTCAGTAAACAAAATCTGAATTTCTGGAATACCTAGACTAGTCGCCGTATTTCTAATTATGGACACAAATAGGCCTTATTCATACGAACATTTTGGTGTATCACACTTATATGCTATCAGTTTTTTGTGGAGTTGCTCCATGAAAATGTGATTCATCACCGGTGGTCAGTAAACAAAATCTGAATTTCTGGAATACCTAGACTAGTCGCCGCATTTCTAATTATGGACACAAATAGGCCTTATTCATACGAACATTTTGGTGTATCACACTTATATCCTATCAGTTTTTTGTGGAGTTGCTCCATGAAAATGTGATTCACCAATGGTGGTCAGTAAACAAAATCTGAATTTCTGGAATACCTAGACTAGTCGCCGTATTTCTAATTATGGACACAAATAGGCCTTATTCATACGAACATTTTGTTGTATCACACTTATATCCTATCAGTTTTTTGTGGAGTTGCTCCATGAAAATGTGATTCAACAATGGTGGTCAGTAAACAAAATCTGAATTTCTGGAATACCTAGACTAGTCGCCGTATTTCTAATTATGGACACAAATAGGCCTTATTCATACGAACATTTTGGTGTATCACACTTATATCCTATCAGTTTTTTGTGGAGTTGCTCCATGAAAATGTGATTCACCAATGGTGGTCAGTAAACAAAATCTTAATTTCTGGAATACCTAGACTAGTCGCCGCATTTCTAATTATGGACACAAATAGGCCTTATTCATACGAACATTTTGGTGTATCACACTTATATCCTATCAGTTTTTTGTGGAGTTGCTCCATGAAAATGTGATTCATCACCGGTGGTCAGTAAACAAAATCTGAATTTCTGGAATACCTAGACTAGTCGCCGCATTTCTAATTATGGACACAAATAGGCCTTATTCATATGAACATTCTGGTGTATCACACTTATATCCTATCAGTTTTTTGTGGAGTTGCTCCATGAAAATGTGATTCACCAATGGTGGTCAGTAAACAAAATCTGAATTTCTGGAATACCTAGACTAGTCGCCGCATTTCTAATTATGGACACAAATAGGCCTTATTCATACGAACATTTTGGTGTATCACACTTATATCCTATCAGTTTTTTGTGGAGTTGCTCCATGAAAATGTGATTCATCACCGGTGGTCAGTAAACAAAATCTGAATTTCTGGAATACCTAGACTAGTCGCCGCATTTCTAATTATGGACACAAATAGGCCTTATTCATACGAACATTTTGGTGTATCACACTTATATCCTATCAGTTTTTTGTGGAGTTGCTCCATGAAAATGTGATTCATCACCGGTGGTCAGTAAACAAAATCTGAATTTCTGGAATACCTAGACTAGTCGCCGCATTTCTAATTATGGACACAAATAGGCCTTATTCATATGAACATTCTGGTGTATCACACTTATATCCTATCAGTTTTTTGTGGAGTTGCTCCATGAAAATGTGATTCACCAATGGTGGTCAGTAAACAAAATCTGAATTTCTGGAATACCTAGACTAGTCGCCGCATTTCTAATTATGGACACAAATAGGCCTTATTCATACGAACATTTTGGTGTATCACACTTATATCCTATCAGTTTTTTGTGGAGTTGCTCCATGAAAATGTGATTCATCACCGGTGGTCAGTAAACAAAATCTGAATTTCTGGAATACCTAGAGTAGTCGCCGCATTTCTAATTATGGACACAAATAGGCCTTATTCATACGAACATTTTGGTGTATCACACTTATATCCTATCAGTTTTTTGTGGAGTTGCTCCATGAAAATGTGATTCATCACCGGTGGTCAGTAAACAAAATCTGAATTTCTGGAATACCTAGAGTAGTCGCCGCATTTCTAATTATGGACACAAATAGGCCTTATTCATACGAACATTTTGGTGTATCACACTTATATCCTATCAGTTTTTTGTGGAGTTGCTCCATGAAAATGTGATTCACCAATGGTGGTCAGTAAACAAAATCTGAATTTCTGGAATACCTAGACTAGTCGCCGTATTTCTAATTATGGACACAAATAGGCCTTATTCATACGAACATTTTGGTGTATCACACTTATATGCTATCAGTTTTTTGTGGAGTTGCTCCATGAAAATGTGATTCATCACCGGTGGTCAGTAAACAAAATCTGAATTTCTGGAATACCTAGACTAGTCGCCGCATTTCTAATTATGGACACAAATAGGCCTTATTCATACGAACATTCTGGTGTATCACACTTATATCCTATCAGTTTTTTGTAAAGTTGCTCCATGAAAATGTGATTCACCAATGGTGGTCAGTAAACAAAATCTGAATTTCTGGAATACCTAGACTAGTCGCCGCATTTCTAATTATGAACACAAATAGGCCTTATTCATACGAACATTTCGGTGTATCACACTTATATGCTATCAGTTTTTTGTGGAGTTGCTCCATGAAAATGTGATTCATCACCGGTGGTCAGTAAACAAAATCTGAATTTCTGGAATACCTAGACTAGTCGCCGCATTTCTAATTATGAACACAAATAGGCCTTATTCATACGAACATTTTGGTGTATCACACTTATATCCTATCAGTTTTTTGTGGAGTTGCTCCATGAAAATGTGATTCATCACCGGTGGTCAGTAAACAAAATCTGAATTTCTGGAATACCTAGAGTAGTCGCCGCATTTTTAATTATGGACACAAATAGGCCTTATTCATACGAACATTTTGGTGTATCACACTTATATCCTATCAGTTTTTTGTGGAGTTGCTCCATGAAAATGTGATTCACCAATGGTGGTCAGTAAACAAAATCTGAATTTCTGGAATACCTAGACTAGTCGCCGTATTTCTAATTATGGACACAAATAGGCCTTATTCATACGAACATTTTGGTGTATCACACTTATATGCTATCAGTTTTTTGTGGAGTTGCTCCATGAAAATGTGATTCATCACCGGTGGTCAGTAAACAAAATCTGAATTTCTGGAATACCTAGACTAGTCGCCGCATTTCTAATTATGGACACAAATAGGCCTTATTCATACGAACATTCTGGTGTATCACACTTATATCCTATCAGTTTTTTGTGGAGTTGCTCCATGAAAATGTGATTCATCACCGGTGGTCAGTAAACAAAATCTGAATTTCTGGAATACCTAGACTAGTCGCCGCATTTGTAATTATGGACACAAATAGGCCTTATTCATACGAACATTTTGGTGTATCACACTTATATCCTATCAGTTTTTTGTGGAGTTGCTCCATGAAAATGTGATTCACCAATGGTGGTCAGTAAACAAAATCTGAATTTCTGGAATACCTAGACTAGTCGCCGCATTTCTAATTATGGACACAAATATGCCTTATTCATACGAACATTTTGTTGTATCACACTTATATCCTATCAGTTTTTTGTGGAGTTGCTCCATGAAAATGTGATTCACCAATGGTGGTCAGTAAACAAAATCTGAATTTTTGGAATACCTAGACTAGTCGCCGCATTTCTAATTATGGACACAAATAGGCCTTATTCATACGAACATTTTGGTGTATCACACTTATATCCTATCTGTTTTTTGTGGAGTTGCTCCATGAAAATGTGATTCATCACCGGTGGTCAGTAAACAAAATCTGAATTTCTGGAATACCTAGACTAGTCGCCGCATTTCTAATTATGGACACAAATAGGCCTTATTCATACGAACATTTTGTTGTATCACACTTATATCCTATCAGTTTTTTGTGGAGTTGCTCCATGAAAATGTGATTCACCAATGGTGGTCAGTAAACAAAATCTGAATTTCTGGAATACCTAGACTAGTGGCCGCATTTCTAATTATGGACACAAATAGGCCTTATTCATACGAACATTTTGGTGTATCACACTTATATCCTATCAGTTTTTTGTGGAGTTGCTCCATGAAAATGTGATTCACCAATGGTGGTCAGTAAACAAAATCTGAATTTCTGGAATACCTAGACTAGTCGACGCATTTATAATTATGGACACAAATAGGCCTTATTCATACGAACATTTTGTTGTATCACACTTATATCCTATCAGTTTTTTGTGGAGTTGCTCCATGAAAATGTGATTCACCAATGGTGGTCAGTAAACAAAATCTGAATTTCTGGAATACCTAGACTAGTCGCCGCATTTCTAATTATGGACACAAATAGGCCTTATTCATACGAACATTTTGTTGTATCACACTTATATCCTATCAGTTTTTTGTGGAGTTGCTCCATGAAAATGTGATTCACCAATGGTGGTCAGTAAACAAAATCTGAATTTCTGGAATACCTAGACTAGTCGCCGCATTTCTAATTATGGACACAAATAGGCCTTATTCATACGAACATTTTGGTGTATCACACTTATATCCTATCAGTTTTTTGTGGAGTTGCTCCATGAAAATGTGATTCACCAATGGTGGTCAGTAAACAAAATCTTAATTTCTGGAATACCTAGACTCGTCGCCGCATTTCTAACTATGGACACAAATAGGCCTTATGCATATGAACATTTTGGTGTATCACACTTATATCCTATCAGTTTTTTGTGGAGTTGCTCCATGAAAATGTGATTCATCACCGGTGGTCAGTAAACAAAATCTGAATTTCTGGAATACCTAGACTAGTCGCCGCATTTCTAATTATGGACGCAAATAGGCCTTATTCATACGAACATTTTGGTGTATCACACTTATATCCTGTCAGTTTTTTGTGGATTTGCTCCATGAAAATGTGATTCACCAATGGTGGTCAGTAAACAAAATCTGAATTTCTGGAATACCTAGACTAGTCGCCGCATTTCTAATTATGGACACAAATAGTCCTTATTCATACGAACATTTTGGTGTATCACACTTATATCCTATCAGTTTTTTGTGGAGTTGCTCCATGAAAATGTGATTCATCACCGGTGGTCAGTAAACAAAATCTGAATTTCTGGAATACCTAGAGTAGTCGCCGCATTTCTAATTATGGACACAAATAGGCCTTATTCATACGAACATTTTGTTGTATCACACTTATATCCTATCAGTTTTTTGTGGAGTTGCTCCATGAAAATGTGATTCATCACCGGTGGTCAGTAAACAAAATCTGAATTTCTGGAATACCTAGACTAGTCGCCGCATTTGTAATTATGGACACAAATAGGCCTTATTCATACGAACATTTTGGTGTATCACACTTATATCCTATCAGTTTTTTGTGGAGTTGCTCCATGAAAATGTGATTCACCAATGGTGGTCAGTAAACAAAATCTGAATTTCTGGAATACCTAGACTAGTCGCCGCATTTCTAATTATGGACACAAATAGGCCTTATTCATACGAACATTTTGGTGTATCACACTTATATCCTACTATTTTTTTGTGGAGTTGCTCCATGAAAATGTGATTCACCAATGGTGGTCAGTAAACAAAATCTGAATTTCTGGAATACCTAGACTAGTCGCCGTATTTCTAATTATGGACACAAATAGGCCTTATTCATACGAACATTTTGGTGTATCACACTTATATCCTATCAGTTTTTTGTGGAGTTGCTCCATGAAAATGTGATTCATCACCGGTGGTCAGTAAACAAAATCTGAATTTCTGGAATACCTAGACTAGTCGCCGCATTTCTAATTATGGACACAAATAGGCCTTATTCATACGAACATTCTGGTGTATCACACTTATATCCTATCAGTTTTTTGTGGAGTTGCTCCATGAAAATGTGATTCGCCAATGGTGGTCAGTAAACAAAATCTGAATTTCTGGAATACCTAGACTAGTCGCCGCATTTCTAATTATGGACACAAATAGGCCTTATTCATACGAACATTTTGTTGTATCACACTTATATCCTATCAGTTTTTTGTGGAGTTGCTCCATGAAAATGTGATTCACCAATGGTGGTCAGTAAACAAAATCTGAATTTCTGGAATACCTAGACTAGTCGCCGCATTTCTAATTATGGACACAAATAGGCCTTATTCATACGAACATTTTGGTGTATCACACTTATATCCTATCAGTTTTTTGTGGAGTTGCTCCATGAAAATGTGATTCACCAATGGTGGTCAGTAAACAAAATCTTAATTTCTGGAATACCTAGACTCGTCGCCGCATTTCTAACTATGGACACAAATAGGCCTTATGCATATGAACATTTTGGTGTATCACACTTATATCCTATCAGTTTTTTGTGGAGTTGCTCCATGAAAATGTGATTCATCACCGGTGGTCAGTAAACAAAATCTGAATTTCTGGAATACCTAGACTAGTCGCCGCATTTCTAATTATGGACGCAAATAGGCCTTATTCATACGAACATTTTGGTGTATCACACTTATATCCTGTCAGTTTTTTGTGGATTTGCTCCATGAAAATGTGATTCACCAATGGTGGTCAGTAAACAAAATCTGAATTTCTGGAATACCTAGACTAGTCGCCGCATTTCTAATTATGGACACAAATAGTCCTTATTCATACGAACATTTTGGTGTATCACACTTATATCCTATCAGTTTTTTGTGGAGTTGCTCCATGAAAATGTGATTCATCACCGGTGGTCAGTAAACAAAATCTGAATTTCTGGAATACCTAGAGTAGTCGCCGCATTTCTAATTATGGACACAAATAGGCCTTATTCATACGAACATTTTGTTGTATCACACTTATATCCTATCAGTTTTTTGTGGAGTTGCTCCATGAAAATGTGATTCATCACCGGTGGTCAGTAAACAAAATCTGAATTTCTGGAATACCTAGACTAGTCGCCGCATTTGTAATTATGGACACAAATAGGCCTTATTCATACGAACATTTTGGTGTATCACACTTATATCCTATCAGTTTTTTGTGGAGTTGCTCCATGAAAATGTGATTCACCAATGGTGGTCAGTAAACAAAATCTGAATTTCTGGAATACCTAGACTAGTCGCCGCATTTCTAATTATGGACACAAATAGGCCTTATTCATACGAACATTTTGGTGTATCACACTTATATCCTACTATTTTTTTGTGGAGTTGCTCCATGAAAATGTGATTCACCAATGGTGGTCAGTAAACAAAATCTGAATTTCTGGAATACCTAGACTAGTCGCCGTATTTCTAATTATGGACACAAATAGGCCTTATTCATACGAACATTTTGGTGTATCACACTTATATCCTATCAGTTTTTTGTGGAGTTGCTCCATGAAAATGTGATTCATCACCGGTGGTCAGTAAACAAAATCTGAATTTCTGGAATACCTAGACTAGTCGCCGCATTTCTAATTATGGACACAAATAGGCCTTATTCATACGAACATTCTGGTGTATCACACTTATATCCTATCAGTTTTTTGTGGAGTTGCTCCATGAAAATGTGATTCGCCAATGGTGGTCAGTAAACAAAATCTGAATTTCTGGAATACCTAGACTAGTCGCCGCATTTCTAATTATGGACACAAATAGGCCTTATTCATACGAACATTTTGGTGTATCACACTTATATCCTATCAGTTTTTTGTGGAGTTGCTCCATGAAAATGTGATTCACCAATGGTGGTCAGTAAACAAAATCTGAATTTCTGGAATACCTAGACTAGTCGCCGTATTTCTAATTATGGACACAAATAGGCCTTATTCATACGAACATTTTGGTGTATCACACTTATATGCTATCAGTTTTTTGTGGAGTTGCTCCATGAAAATGTGATTCATCACCGGTGGTCAGTAAACAAAATCTGAATTTCTGGAATACCTAGACTAGTCGCCGCATTTCTAATTATGGACACAAATAGGCCTTATTCATACGAACATTCTGGTGTATCACACTTATATCCTATCAGTTTTTTGTAAAGTTGCTCCATGAAAATGTGATTCACCAATGGTGGTCAGTAAACAAAATCTGAATTTCTGGAATACCTAGACTAGTCGCCGCATTTCTAATTATGAACACAAATAGGCCTTATTCATACGAACATTTCGGTGTATCACACTTATATCCTATCAGTTTTTTGTGGAGTTGCTCCATGAAAATGTGATTCACCAATGGTGGTCAGTAAACAAAATCTGAATTTCTGGAATACCTAGACTAGTCGCCGTATTTCTAATTATGGACACAAATAGGCCTTATTCATACGAACATTTTGGTGTATCACACTTATATGCTATCAGTTTTTTGTGGAGTTGCTCCATGAAAATGTGATTCATCACCGGTGGTCAGTAAACAAAATCTGAATTTCTGGAATACCTAGACTAGTCGCCGCATTTCTAATTATGGACACAAATAGGCCTTATTCATACGAACATTTTGTTGTATCACACTTATATCCTATCAGTTTTTTGTGGAGTTGCTCCATGAAAATGTGATTCATCACCGGTGGTCAGTAAACAAAATCTGAATTTCTGGAATACCTAGACTAGTCGCCGCATTTGTAATTATGGACGCAAATAGGCCTTATTCATATGAACATTTTGGTGTATCACACTTATATCCTATCAGTTTTTTGTGGAGTTGCTCCATGAAAATGTGATTCATCACCGGTGGTCAGTAAACAAGATCTGAATTTCTGGAATACCTAGAGTAGTCGCCGAATTTCTTATTATGGACACAAGTAGGCCTTATTCATACGAACATTTTGGTGTATCACACTTATATCCTATCAGTTTTTTGTGGAGTTGCTCCATGAAAATGTGATTCGCCAATGGTGGTCAGTAAACAAAATCTGAATTTCTGGAATACCTAGACTAGTCGCCGCATTTCTAATTATGGACACAAATAGGCCTTATAAATACGAACATTTTGGTGTATCACACTTATATCCTATCAGTTTTTTGTGGAGTTGCTCCATGAAAATGTGATTCATCACCGGTGGTCAGTAAACAAAATCTGAATTTCTGGAATACCTAGAGTAGTCGCCGCATTTCTAATTATGGACACAAATAGGCCTTATTCATACGAACATTTTGTTGTATCACACTTATATCCTATCAGTTTTTTGTGGAGTTGCTCCATGAAAATGTGATTCACCAATGGTGGTCAGTAAACAAAATCTGAATTTCTGGAATACCTAGACTAGTCGCCGTATTTCTAATTATGGACACAAATAGGCCTTATTCATACGAACATTTTGGTGTATCACACTTATATCCTATCAGTTTTTTGTGGAGTTGCTCCATGAAAATGTGATTCATCACCGGTGGTCAGTAAACAAAATCTGAATTTCTGGAATACCTAGACTAGTCGCCGCATTTCTAATTATGGACACAAATAGGCCTTATTCATACGAACATTCTGGTGTATCACACTTATATCCTATCAGTTTTTTGTGGAGTTGCTCCATGAAAATGTGATTCACCAATGGTGGTCAGTAAACAAAATCTTAATTTCTGGAATACCTAGACTAGTCGCCGCATTTCTAATTATGGACACAAATAGGCCTTATTCATACGAACATTTTGTTGTATCATACTTATATCCTATCAGTTTTTTGTAAAGTTGCTCCATGAAAATGTGATTCACCAATGGTGGTCAGTAAACAAAATCTGAATTTCTGGAATACCTAGACTAGTCGCCGCATTTCTAATTATGAACACAAATAGGTCTTATTCATACGAACATTTCGGTGTATCACACTTATATCCTATCAGTTTTATGTGGAGTTGCTCCATGAAAATGTGATTCACCAATGGTGGTCAGTAAACAAAATCTGAATTTCTGGAATACCTAGACTAGTCGCCGCATTTCTAATTATGGACACAAATAGGCCTTATTCATACGAACATTCTGGTGTATCACACTTATATCCTATCAGTTTTTTGTGGAGTTGCTCCATGAAAATGTGATTCACCAATGGTGGTCAGTAAACAAAATCTGAATTTCTGGAATACCTAGACTAGTCGCCGCATTTCTAATTATGGACACAAATAGGCCTTATTCATACGAACATTTTGGTGTATCACACTTATATCCTATCAGTTTTTTGTGGAGTTGCTCCATGAAAATGTGATTCACCAATGGTGGTCAGTAAACAAAATCTGAATTTCTGGAATACCTAGACTAGTCGACGCATTTCTAATTATGGACACAAATAGGCCTTATTCATACGAACATTTTGGTGTATCACACTTATATCCTATCAGTTTTTTGTGGAGTTGCTCCATGAAAATGTGATTCACCAATGGTGGTCAGTAAACAAAATCTGAATTTCTGGAATACCTAGACTAGTCGCCGCATTTCTAATTATGGACACACATAGGCCTTATTCATACGAACATTTTGGTGTATCACACTTATATCCTATCAGTTTTTTGTGGAGTTGCTCCATGAAAATGTGATTCATCACCGGTGGTCAGTAAACAAAATCTGAATTTCTGGAATACCTAGACTAGTCGCCGCATTTCTAATTATGGACACAAATAGGCCTTATTCATACGAACATTCTGGTGTATCACACTTATATCCTATCAGTTTTTTGTGGAGTTGCTCCATGAAAATGTGATTCATCACCGGTGGTCAGTAAACAAAATCTGAATTTCTGGAATACCTAGACTAGTCGCCGCATTTCTAATTATGGACACAAATAGGCCTTATTCATACGAACGTTTTGGTGTATCACACTTACATCCTATCAGTTTTTTGTGGAGTTGCTCCATGAAAATGTGATTCATCACCGGTGGTCAGTAAACAAAATCTGAATTTCTGGAATACCTAGACTAGTCGCCGCATTTCTAATTATGGACACAAATAGGCCTTATTCATACGAACATTTCGGTGTATCACACTTATATCCTATCAGTTTTTTGTGGAGTTGCTCCATGAAAATGTGATTCACCAATGGTGGTCAGTAAACAAAATCTGAATTTCTGGAATACCTAGACTAGTCGCCGCATTTCTAATTATGGACGCAAATAGGCCTTATTCATACGAACATTTTGGTGTATCACACTTATATCCTATCAGTTTTTTGTGGAGTTGCTCCATGAAAATGTGATTCACCAATGGTGGTCAGTAAACAAAATCTGAATTTCTGGAATACCTAGACTAGTCGCCGTATTTCTAATTATGGACACAAATAGGCCTTATTCATACGAACATTTTGGTGTATCACACTTATATGCTATCAGTTTTTTGTGGAGTTGCTCCATGAAAATGTGATTCATCACCGGTGGTCAGTAAACAAAATCTGAATTTCTGGAATACCTAGACTAGTCGCCGCATTTGTAATTATGGACACAAATAGGCCTTATTCATACGAACATTTTGGTGTATCACACTTATATCCTATCAGTTTTTTGTGGAGTTGCTCCACGAAAATGTGATTCACCAATGGTGGTCAGTAAACAAAATCTGAATTTCTGGAATACCTAGACTAGTCGCCGCATTTCTAATTATGGACACAAATATGCCTTATTCATACGAACATTTTGGTGTATCACACTTATATCCTATCAGTTTTTTGTGGAGTTGCTCCATGAAAATGTGATTCACCAATGGTGGTCAGTAAACAAAATCTGAATTTTTGGAATACCTAGACTAGTCGCCGCATTTCTAATTATGGACACAAATAGGCCTTATTCATACGAACATTTTGGTGTATCACACTTATATCCTATCAGTTTTTTGTGGAGTTGCTCCATGAAAATGTGATTCACCAATGGTGGTCAGTAAACAAAATCTGAATTTCTGGAATACCTAGACTAGTCGACGCATTTCTAATTATGGACACAAATAGGCCTTATTCATACGAACATTTTGTTGTATCACACTTATATCCTATCAGTTTTTTGTGGAGTTGCTCCATGAAAATGTGATTCATCACCGGTGGTCAGTAAACAAAATTTGAATTTCTGGAATACCTAGACTAGTCGACGCATTTCTAATTATGGACACAAATAGGCCTTATTCATACGAACATTTTGTTGTATCACACTTATATCCTATCAGTTTTTTGTGGAGTTGCTCCATGAAAATGTGATTCACCAATGGTGGTCAATAAACAAAATCTGAATTTCTGGAATACCTAGACTAGTCGCCGCATTTCTAATTATGGACACAAATAGGCCTTATTCATACGAACATTTTGGTGTATCACACTTATATCCTATCAGTTTTTTGTGGAGTTGCTCCATGAAAATGTGATTCACCAATGGTGGTCAGTAAACAAAATCTGAATTTCTGGAATACCTAGACTAGTCGACGCATTTCTAATTATGGACACAAATAGGCCTTATTCATACGAACATTTTGTTGTATCACACTTATATCCTATCAGTTTTTTGTGGAGTTGCTCCATGAAAATGTGATTCACCAATGGTGGTCAGTAAACAAAATCTGAATTTCTGGAATACCTAGACTAGTCGCCGCATTTCTAATTATGGACACAAATAGGCCTTATTCATACGAACATTTTGTTGTATCACACTTATATCCTATCAGTTTTTTGTGGAGTTGCTCCATGAAAATGTGATTCACCAATGGTGGTCAGTAAACAAAATCTGAATTTCTGGAATACCTAGACTAGTCGCCGCATTTCTAATTATGGACACAAATAGGCCTTATTCATACGAACATTCTGGTGTATCACACTTATATCCTATCAGTTTTTTGTGGAGTTGCTCCATGAAAAAGTGATTCACCAATGGTGGTCAGTAAACAAAATCTTAATTTCTGGAATACCTAGACTCGCCGCCGCATTTCTAACTATGGACACAAATAGGCCTTATGCATATGAACATTTTGGTGTATCACACTTATATCCTATCAGTTTTTTGTGGAGTTGCTCCATGAAAATGTGATTCATCACCGGTGGTCAGTAAACAAAATCTGAATTTCTGGAATACCTAGACTAGTCGCCGCATTTCTAATTATGGACGCAAATAGGCCTTATTCATACGAACATTTTGGTGTATCACACTTATATCCTGTCAGTTTTTTGTGGATTTGCTCCATGAAAATGTGATTCACCAATGGTGGTCAGTAAACAAAATCTGAATTTCTGGAATACCTAGACTAGTCGCCGCATTTCTAATTATGGACACAAATAGGCCTTATTCATACGAACATTTTGGTGTATCACACTTATATCCTATCAGTTTTTTGTGGAGTTGCTCCATGAAAATGTGATTCACCAATGGTGGTCAGTAAACAAAATCTGAATTTCTGGAATACCTAGACTAGTCGACGCATTTCTAATTATGGACACAAATAGGCCTTATTCATACGAACATTTTGGTGTACCACACTTATATCCTATCAGTTTTTTGTGGAGTTGCTCCATGAAAATGTGATTCACCAATGGTGGTCAGTAAACAAAATCTGAATTTCTGGAATACCTAGACTAGTCGCCGCATTTCTAATTATGGACACACATAGGCCTTATTCATACGAACATTTTGGTGTATCACACTTATATCCTATCAGTTTTTTGTGGAGTTGCTCCATGAAAATGTGATTCATCACCGGTGGTCAGTAAACAAAATCTGAATTTCTGGAATACCTAGACTAGTCGCCGCATTTCTAATTATGGACACAAATAGGCCTTATTCATACGAACATTCTGGTGTATCACACTTATATCCTATCAGTTTTTTGTGGAGTTGCTCCATGAAAATGTGATTCATCACCGGTGGTCAGTAAACAAAATCTGAATTTCTGGAATACCTAGACTAGTCGCCGCATTTCTAATTATGGACACAAATAGGCCTTATTCATACGAACATTTTGGTGTATCACACTTATATCCTATCAGTTTTTTGTGGAGTTGCTCCATGAAAATGTGATTCACCAACGGTGGTCAGTAAACAAAATCTGAATTTCTGGAATACCTAGACTAGTCGCCGTATTTCTAATTATGGACGCAAATAGGCCTTATTCATACGAACATTTTGGTGTATCACACTTATATCCTATCAGTTTTTTGTGGAGTTGC
The DNA here is from genome assembly GCA_949987735.1 of Leucophora obtusa. Classification (NCBI taxonomy): domain Eukaryota; kingdom Metazoa; phylum Arthropoda; class Insecta; order Diptera; family Anthomyiidae; genus Leucophora; species Leucophora obtusa. Next base: position 213,053,731 of record OX465297.1, read on the forward strand.
TCCATGAAAATGTGATTCACCAATGGTGGTCAGTAAACAAAATCTGAATTTCTGGAATACCTAGACTAGTCGCCGTATTTCTAATTATGGACACAAATAGGCCTTATTCATACGAACATTTTGGTGTATCACACTTATATCCTATCAGTTTTTTGTGGAGTTGCTCCATGAAAATGTGATTCACCAATGGTGGTCAGTAAACAAAATCTTAATTTCTGGAATACCTAGACTAGTCGCCGCATTTCTAATTATGGACACAAATAGGCCTTATTCATACGAACATTTTGGTGTATCACACTTATATCCTATCTGTTTTTTGTGGAGTTGCTCCATGAAAATGTGATTCATCACCGGTGGTCAGTAAACAAAATCTGAATTTCTGGAATACCTAGACTAGTCGCCGCATTTCTAATTATGGACACAAATAGGCCTTATTCATACGAACATTTTGTTGTATCACACTTATATCCTATCAGTTTTTTGTGGAGTTGCTCCATGAAAATGTGATTCACCAATGGTGGTCAGTAAACAAAATCTGAATTTCTGGAATACCTAGACTAGTCGCCGCATTTCTAATTATGGACACAAATAGGCCTTATTCATACGAACATTTTGGTGTATCATACTTATATCCTATCAGTTTTTTGTAAAGTTGCTCCATGAAAATGTGATTCACCAATGGTGGTCAGTAAACAAAATCTGAATTTCTGGAATACCTAGACTAGTCGCCGCATTTCTAATTATGAACACAAATAGGCCTTATTCATACGAACATTTCGGTGTATCACACTTATATCCTATCAGTTTTTTGTGGAGTTGCTCCATGAAAATGTGATTCACCAATGGTGGTCAGTAAACAAAATCTGAATTCCTGGAATACCTAGACTAGTCGCCGCATTTCTAATTATGGACACAAATAGGCCTTATTCATACGAACATTTTGTTGTATCACACTTATATCCTATCAGTTTTTTGTGGAGTTGCTCCATGAAAATGTGATTCACCAATGGTGGTCAGTAAACAAAATCTTAATTTCTGGAATACCTAGACTAGTCGCCGCATTTCTAATTATGGACACAAATAGGCCTTATTCATACGAACATTTTGGTGTATCACACTTATATCCTATCAGTTTTTTGTGGAGTTGCTCCATGAAAATGTGATTCACCAATGGTGGTCAGTAAACAAAATCTGAATTTTTGGAATACCTAGACTAGTCGCCGCATTTCTAATTATGGACACAAATAGGCCTTATTCATACGAACATTTTGGTGTATCACACTTATATCCTATCTGTTTTTTGTGGAGTTGCTCCATGAAAATGTGATTCATCACCGGTGGTCAGTAAACAAAATCTGAATTTCTGGAATACCTAGACTAGTCGCCGCATTTCTAATTATGGACACAAATAGGCCTTATTCATACGAACATTTTGTTGTATCACACTTATATCCTATCAGTTTTTTGTGGAGTTGCTCCATGAAAATGTGATTCACCAATGGTGGTCAGTAAACAAAATCTGAATTTCTGGAATACCTAGACTAGTCGCCGCATTTCTAATTATGGACACAAATAGGCCTTATTCATACGAACATTTTGGTGTATCATACTTATATCCTATCAGTTTTTTGTAAAGTTGCTCCATGAAAATGTGATTCACCAATGGTGGTCAGTAAACAAAATCTGAATTTCTGGAATACCTAGACTAGTCGCCGCATTTCTAATTATGAACACAAATAGGCCTTATTCATACGAACATTTCGGTGTATCACACTTATATCCTGTCAGTTTTTTGTGGAGTTGCTCCATGAAAATGTGATTCACCAATGGTGGTCAGTAAACAAAATCTGAATTCCTGGAATACCTAGACTAGTCGCCGCATTTCTAATTATGGACACAAATAGGCCTTATTCATACGAACATTTTGTTGTATCATACTTATATCCTATCAGTTTTTTGTAAAGTTGCTCCATGAAAATGTGATTCACCAATGGTGGTCAGTAAACAAAATCTGAATTTCTGGAATACCTAGACTAGTCGCCGCATTTCTAATTATGAACACAAATAGGCCTTATTCATACGAACATTTCGGTGTATCACACTTATATCCTATCAGTTTTTTGTGGAGTTGCTCCATGAAAATGTGATTCACCAATGGTGGTCAGTAAACAAAATCTGAATTCCTGGAATACCTAGACTAGTCGCCGCATTTCTAATTATGGACGCAAATAGGCCTTATTCATACGAACATTTTGGTGTATCACACTTATATGCTATCAGTTTTTTGTGGAGTTGCTCCATGAAAATGTGATTCATCACCGGTGGTCAGTAAACAAAATCTGAATTTCTGGAATACCTAGACTAGTCGCCGCATTTCTAATTATGGACACAAATAGGCCTTATTCATACGAACATTTTGGTGTATCACACTTATATCCTATCAGTTTTTTGTGGAGTTGCTCCATGAAAATGTGATTCATCACCGGTGGTCAGTAAACAAAATCTGAATTTCTGGAATACCTAGAGTAGTCGCCGCATTTCTAATTATGGACACAAATAGGCCTTATTCATACGAACATTTTGTTGTATCACACTTATATCCTATCAGTTTTTTGTGGAGTTGCTCCATGAAAATGTGATTCACCAATGGTGGTCAGTAAACAAAATCTGAATTTCTGGAATACCTAGACTAGTCGCCGTATTTCTAATTATGGACACAAATAGGCCTTATTCATACGAACATTTTGGTGTATCACACTTATATCCTATCAGTTTTTTGTGGAGTTGCTCCATGAAAATGTGATTCACCAATGGTGGTCAGTAAACAAAATCTGAATTTCTGGAATACCTAGACTAGTCGCCGCATTTCTAATTATGGACACAAATAGGCCTTATTCATACGAACATTCTGGTGTATCACACTTATATCCTATCAGTTTTTTGTGGAGTTGCTCCATGAAAATGTGATTCACCAATGGTGGTCAGTAAACAAAATCTTAATTTCTGGAATACCTAGACTAGTCGCCGCATTTCTAATTATGGACACAAATAGGCCTTATTCATACGAACATTTTGTTGTATCACACTTATATCCTATCAGTTTTTTGTGGAGTTGCTCCATGAAAATGTGATTCATCACCGGTGGTCAGTAAACAAAATCTGAATTTCTGGAATACCTAGACTAGTCGCCGCATTTCTAAATACGGACACTAATAGATTTTATCCATACGAACATTTTGGTGTATCACACTTATATCCTATCAGTTTTTTGTGGAGTTGCTCCATGAAAATGTGATTCACCAATGGTGGTCAGTAAACAAAATCTGAATTTCTGGAATACCTAGAGTAGTCGCCGCATTTCTAATTATGGACACAAATAGGCCTTATTCATACGAACATTTTGTTGTATCACACTTATATCCTATCAGTTTTTTGTGGAGTTGCTCCATGAAAATGTGATTCACCAATGGTGGTCAGTAAACAAAATCTGAATTTCTGGAATACCTAGACTAGTCGCCGCATTTCTAATTATGGACACAAATAGGCCTTATTCATACGAACATTTTGGTGTATCACACTTATATCCTATCAGTTTTTTGTGGAGTTGCTCCATGAAAATGTGATTCACCAATGGTGGTCAGTAAACAAAATCTGAATTTCTGGAATACCTAGACTAGTCGCCGTATTTCTAATTATGGACACAAATAGGCCTTATTCATACGAACATTTTGGTGTATCACACTTATATCCTATCAGTTTTTTGTGGAGTTGCTCCATGAAAATGTGATTCACCAATGGTGGTCAGTAAACAAAATCTGAATTTCTGGAATACCTAGACTAGTCGCCGCATTTCTAATTATGGACACAAATAGGCCTTATTCATACGAACATTTTGTTGTATCATACTTATATCCTATCAGTTTTTTGTAAAGTTGCTCCATGAAAATGTGATTCACCAATGGTGGTCAGTAAACAAAATCTGAATTTCTGGAATACCTAGACTAGTCGCCGCATTTCTAATTATGAACACAAATAGGCCTTATTCATACGAACATTTCGGTGTATCACACTTATATCCTATCAGTTTTTTGTGGAGTTGCTCCATGAAAATGTGATTCACCAATGGTGGTCAGTAAACAAAATCTGAATTTCTGGAATACCTAGACTAGTCGCCGCATTTCTAATTATGGACACAAATAGGCCTTATTCATACGAACATTTTGGTGTATCACACTTATATGCTATCAGTTTTTTGTGGAGTTGCTCCATGAAAATGTGATTCATCACCGGTGGTCAGTAAACAAAATCTGAATTTCTGGAATACCTAGACTAGTCGCCGCATTTCTAATTATGGACACAAATAGGCCTTATTCATACGAACATTTTGTTGTATCACACTTATATCCTATCAGTTTTTTGTGGAGTTGCTCCATGAAAATGTGATTCATCACCGGTGGTCAGTAAACAAAATCTGAATTTCTGGAATACCTAGACTAGTCGCCGCATTTCTAATTATGGACACAAATAGGCCTTATTCATACGAACATTCTGGTGTATCACACTTATATCCTATCAGTTTTTTGTGGAGTTGCTCCATGAAAATGTGATTCATCACCGGTGGTCAGTAAACAAAATCTGAATTTCTGGAATACCTAGACTAGTCGCCGCATTTGTAATTATGGACGCAAATAGGCCTTATTCATATGAACATTTTGGTGTATCACACTTATATCCTATCAGTTTTTTGTGGAGTTGCTCCATGAAAATGTGATTCATCACCGGTGGTCAGTAAACAAAATCTGAATTTCTGGAATACCTAGAGTAGTCGCCGCATTTCTAATTATGGACACAAATAGGCCTTATTCATACGAACATTTTGTTGTATCACACTTATATCCTATCAGTTTTTTGTGGAGTTGCTCCATGAAAATGTGATTCACCAATGGTGGTCAGTAAACAAAATCTGAATTTCTGGAATACCTAGACTAGTCGCCGTATTTCTAATTATGGACACAAATAGGCCTTATTCATACGAACATTTTGGTGTATCACACTTATATCCTATCAGTTTTTTGTGGAGTTGCTCCATGAAAATGTGATTCACCAATGGTGGTCAGTAAACAAAATCTGAATTTCTGGAATACCTAGACTAGTCGCCGCATTTCTAATTATGGACACAAATAGGCCTTATTCATACGAACATTCTGGTGTATCACACTTATATCCTATCAGTTTTTTGTGGAGTTGCTCCATGAAAATGTGATTCACCAATGGTGGTCAGTAAACAAAATCTTAATTTCTGGAATACCTAGACTAGTCGCCACATTTCTAATTATGGACACAAATAGGCCTTATTCATACGAACATTTTGTTGTATCACACTTATATCCTATCAGTTTTTTGTGGAGTTGCTCCATGAAAATGTGATTCACCAATGGTGGTCAGTAAACAAAATCTGAATTTCTGGAATACCTAGACTAGTCGCCGTATTTCTAATTATGGACACAAATAGGCCTTATTCATACGAACATTTTGGTGTATCACACTTATATCCTATCAGTTTTTTGTGGAGTTGCTCCATGAAAATGTGATTCACCAATGGTGGTCAGTAAACAAAATCTGAATTTCTGGAATACCTAGACTAGTCGCCGCATTTCTAATTATGGACACAAATAGGCCTTATTCATACGAACATTCTGGTGTATCACACTTATATCCTATCAGTTTTTTGTGGAGTTGCTCCATGAAAATGTGATTCACCAATGGTGGTCAGTAAACAAAATCTTAATTTCTGGAATACCTAGACTAGTCGCCGCATTTCTAATTATGGACACAAATAGGCCTTATTCATACGAACATTTTGTTGTATCACACTTATATCCTATCAGTTTTTTGTGGAGTTGCTCCATGAAAATGTGATTCATCACCGGTGGTCAGTAAACAAAATCTGAATTTCTGGAATACCTAGAGTAGTCGCCGCATTTCTAATTATGGACACAAATAGGCCTTATTCATACGAACATTTTGTTGTATCATACTTATATCCTATCAGTTTTTTGTAAAGTTGCTCCATGAAAATGTGATTCACCAATGGTGGTCAGTAAACAAAATCTGAATTTCTGGAATACCTAGACTAGTCGCCGTATTTCTAATTATGGACACAAATAGACCTTATTCATACGAACATTTTGGTGTATCACACTTATATCCTATCAGTTTTTTGTGGAGTTGCTCCATGAAAATGTGATTCACCAATGGTGGTCAGTAAACAAAATCTGAATTTCTGGAATACCTAGACTAGTCGCCGCATTTCTAATTATGGACACAAATAGGCCTTATTCATACGAACATTCTGGTGTATCACACTTATATCCTATCAGTTTTTTGTGGAGTTGCTCCATGAAAATGTGATTCACCAATGGTGGTCAGTAAACAAAATCTTAATTTCTGGAATACCTAGACTAGTCGCCGCATTTCTAATTATGGACACAAATAGGCCTTATTCATACGAACATTTTGTTGTATCACACTTATATCCTATCAGTTTTTTGTGGAGTTGCTCCATGAAAATGTGATTCATCACCGGTGGTCAGTAAACAAAATCTGAATTTCTGGAATACCTAGAGTAGTCGCCGCATTTCTAATTATGGACACAAATAGGCCTTATTCATACGAACATTTTGTTGTATCACACTTATATCCTATCAGTTTTTTGTGGAGTTGCTCCATGAAAATGTGATTCACCAATGGTGGTCAGTAAACAAAATCTGAATTTCTGGAATACCTAGACTAGTCGCCGTATTTCTAATTATGGACACAAATAGGCCTTATTCATACGAACATTTTGGTGTATCACACTTATATCCTATCAGTTTTTTGTGGAGTTGCTCCATGAAAATGTGATTCACCAATGGTGGTCAGTAAACAAAATCTGAATTTCTGGAATACCTAGACTAGTCGCCGCATTTCTAATTATGGACACAAATAGGCCTTATTCATACGAACATTCTGGTGTATCACACTTATATCCTATCAGTTTTTTGTGGAGTTGCTCCATGAAAATGTGATTCACCAATGGTGGTCAGTAAACAAAATCTGAATTTCTGGAATACCTAGACTAGTCGCCGCATTTCTAATTATGGACACAAATAGGCCTTATTCATACGAACATTTTGTTGTATCACACTTATATCCTATCAGTTTTTTGTGGAGTTGCTCCATGAAAATGTGATTCATCACCGGTGGTCAGTAAACAAAATCTGAATTTCTGGAATACCTAGACTAGTCGCCGCATTTCTAAATACGGAAACTAATAGATTTTATCCATACGAACATTTTGGTGTATCACACTTATATCCTATCAGTTTTTTGTGGAGTTGCTCCATGAAAATGTGATTTACCAATGGTGGTCAGTAAACAAAATCTGAATTTCTGGAATACCTAGACTAGTCGCCGCATTTCTAATTATGGACACAAATAGGCCTTATTCATACGAACATTTTGTTGTATCACACTTATATCCTATCAGTTTTTTGTGGAGTTGCTCCATGAAAATGTGATTCACCAATGGTGGTCAGTAAACAAAATCTGAATTTCTGGAATACCTAGACTAGTCGCCGCATTTCTAATTATGGACACAAATAGGCCTTATTCATACGAACATTCTGGTGTATCACACTTATATCCTATCAGTTTTTTGTGGAGTTGCTCCATGAAAATGTGATTCACCAATGGTGGTCAGTAAACAAAATCTGAATTTCTGGAATACCTAGACTAGTCGCCGCATTTCTAATTATGGACACAAATAGGCCTTATTCATACGAACATTTTGTTGTATCACACTTATATCCTATCAGTTTTTTGTGGAGTTGCTCCATGAAAATGTGATTCATCACCGGTGGTCAGTAAACAAAATCTGAATTTCTGGAATACCTAGACTAGTCGCCGCATTTCTAATTATGGACACAAATAGGCCTTATTCATACGAACATTCTGGTGTATCACACTTATATCCTATCAGTTTTTTGTGGAGTTGCTCCATGAAAATGTGATTCATCACCGGTGGTCAGTAAACAAAATCTGAATTTCTGGAATACCTAGACTAGTCGCCGCATTTGTAATTATGGACGCAAATAGGCCTTATTCATATGAACATTTTGGTGTATCACACTTATATCCTATCAGTTTTTTGTGGAGTTGCTCCATGAAAATGTGATTCATCACCGGTGGTCAGTAAACAAAATCTGAATTTCTGGAATACCTAGAGTAGTCGCCGCATTTCTAATTATGGACACAAATAGGCCTTATTCATACGAACATTTTGTTGTATCACACTTATATCCTATCAGTTTTTTGTGGAGTTGCTCCATGAAAATGTGATTCACCAATGGTGGTCAGTAAACAAAATCTGAATTTCTGGAATACCTAGACTAGTCGCCGTATTTCTAATTATGGACACAAATAGGCCTTATTCATACGAACATTTTGGTGTATCACACTTATATCCTATCAGTTTTTTGTGGAGTTGCTCCATGAAAATGTGATTCACCAATGGTGGTCAGTAAACAAAATCTGAATTTCTGGAATACCTAGACTAGTCGCCGCATTTCTAATTATGGACACAAATAGGCCTTATTCATACGAACATTCTGGTGTATCACACTTATATCCTATCAGTTTTTTGTGGAGTTGCTCCATGAAAATGTGATTCACCAATGGTGGTCAGTAAACAAAATCTTAATTTCTGGAATACCTAGACTAGTCGCCGCATTTCTAATTATGGACACAAATAGGCCTTATTCATACGAACATTTTGTTGTATCACACTTATATCCTATCAGTTTGTTGTGGAGTTGCTCCATGAAAATGTGATTCACCAATGGTGGTCAGTAAACAAAATCTGAATTTCTGGAATACCTAGACTAGTCGCCGTATTTCTAATTATGGACACAAATAGGCCTTATTCATACGAACATTTTGGTGTATCACACTTATATCCTATCAGTTTTTTGTGGAGTTGCTCCATGAAAATGTGATTCACCAATGGTGGTCAGTAAACAAAATCTGAATTTCTGGAATACCTAGACTAGTCGCCGCATTTCTAATTATGGACACAAATAGGCCTTATTCATACGAACATTCTGGTGTATCACACTTATATCCTATCAGTTTTTTGTGGAGTTGCTCCATGAAAATGTGATTCACCAATGGTGGTCAGTAAACAAAATCTTAATTTCTGGAATACCTAGACTAGTCGCCGCATTTCTAATTATGGACACAAATAGGCCTTATTCATACGAACATTTTGTTGTATCACACTTATATCCTATCAGTTTTTTGTGGAGTTGCTCCATGAAAATGTGATTCATCACCGGTGGTCAGTAAACAAAATCTGAATTTCTGGAATACCTAGAGTAGTCGCCGCATTTCTAATTATGGACACAAATAGGCCTTATTCATACGAACATTTTGTTGTATCATACTTATATCCTATCAGTTTTTTGTAAAGTTGCTCCATGAAAATGTGATTCACCAATGGTGGTCAGTAAACAAAATCTGAATTTCTGTAATACCTAGACTAGTCGCCGTATTTCTAATTATGGACACAAATAGACCTTATTCATACGAACATTTTGGTGTATCACACTTATATCCTATCAGTTTTTTGTGGAGTTGCTCCATGAAAATGTGATTCACCAATGGTGGTCAGTAAACAAAATCTGAATTTCTGGAATACCTAGACTAGTCGCCGCATTTCTAATTATGGACACAAATAGGCCTTATTCATACGAACATTCTGGTGTATCACACTTATATCCTATCAGTTTTTTGTGGAGTTGCTCCATGAAAATGTGATTCACCAATGGTGGTCAGTAAACAAAATCTTAATTTCTGGAATACCTAGACTAGTCGCCGCATTTCTAATTATGGACACAAATAGGCCTTATTCATACGAACATTTTGTTGTATCACACTTATATCCTATCAGTTTTTTGTGGAGTTGCTCCATGAAAATGTGATTCACCAATGGTGGTCAGTAAACAAAATCTGAATTTCTGGAATACCTAGACTAGTCGCCGCATTTCTAATTATGGACACAAATAGGCCTTATTCATACGAACATTCTGGTGTATCACACTTATATCCTATCAGTTTTTTGTGGAGTTGCTCCATGAAAATGTGATTCACCAATGGTGGTCAGTAAACAAAATCTGAATTTCTGGAATACCTAGACTAGTCGCCGTATTTCTAATTATGGACACAAATAGGCCTTATCCATACGAACATTTTGGTGTATCACACTTATATCCTATCAGTTTTTTGTGGAGTTGCTCCATGAAAATGTGATTTACCAATGGTGGTCAGTAAACAAAATCTTAATTTCTGGAATACCTAGACTAGTCGCCGCATTTCTAATTATGGACACAAATAGGCCTTATTCATACGAACAGTTTGTTGTATCACACTTATATCCTATCAGTTTTTTGTGGAGTTGCTCCATGAAAATGTGATTCACCAATGGTGGCCAGTAAACAAAATCTTAATTTCTGGAATACCTAGACTAGTCGCCGCATTTCTAATTATGGACACAAATAGGCCTTATTCAGACGAACAGTTTGTTGTATCACACTTATATCCTATCAGTTTTTTGTGGAGTTGCTCCATGAAAATGTGATTCACCAATGGTGGTCAGTAAACAAAATCTGAATTTCTGGAATACCCAGACTAGTCGCCGCATTTCTAATTATGGACACAAATAGGCCTTATTCATACGAACAGTTTGTTGTATCACACTTATATCCTATCAGTTTTTTGTGGAGTTGCTCCATGAAAATGTGATTCACCAATGGTGGTCAGTAAACAAAATCTTAATTTCTGGAATACCTAGACTAGTCGCCGCATTTCTAATTATGGACACAAATAGGCCTTATTCATACGAACAGTTTGTTGTATCACACTTATATCCTATCAGTTTTTTGTGGAGTTGCTCCATGAAAATGTGATTCACCAATGGTGGTCAGTAAACAAAATCTTAATTTCTGGAATACCTAGACTAGTCGCCGCATTTCTAATTATGGACACAAATAGGCCTTATTCATACGAACATTCTGGTGTATCACACTTATATCCTATCAGTTTTTTGTGGAGTTGCTCCATGAAAATGTGATTCACCAATGGTGGTCAGTAAACAAAATCTGAATTTCTGGAATACCCAGACTAGTCGCCGCATTTCTAATTATGGACACAAATAGGCCTTATTCATACGAACAGTTTGTTGTATCACACTTATATCCTATCAGTTTTTTGTGGAGTTGCTCCATGAAAATGTGATTCATCACCGGTGGTCAGTAAACAAAATCTGAATTTCTGGAATACCTAGACTAGTCGCCGCATTTCTAAATACGGACACTAATAGATTTTATCCATACGAACATTTTGGTGTATCACACTTATATCCTATCAGTTTTTTGTGGAGTTGCTCCATGAAAATGTGATTCACCAATGGTGGTCAGTAAACAAAATCTTAATTTCTGGAATACCTAGACTAGTCGCCGCATTTCTAATTATGGACACAAATAGGCCTTATTCATACGAACAGTTTGTTGTATCACACTTATATCCTATCAGTTTTTTGTGGAGTTGCTCCATGAAAATGTGATTCATCACCGGTGGTCAGTAAACAAAATCTGAATTTCTGAAATACCTAGACTAGTCGCCGCATTTCTAATTATGGACACAAATAGGCCTTATTCATACGAACATTTTGTTGTATCACACTTATATCCTATCAGTTTTTTGTGGAGTTGCTCCATGTAAATGTGATTCACCAATGGTGGTCAGTAAACAAAATCTTAATTTCTGGAATACCTAGACTAGTCGCCGCATTTCTAAATATGGACACAAATAGGCCTTATTCATACGAACATTTTGTTGTATCACACTTATATCCTATCAGTTTTTTGTGGAGTTGCTCCATGAAAATGTGATTCACCAATGGTGGTCAGTAAACAAAATCTGAATTTGTGGAATACCTAGACTAGTCGCCGCATTTCTAATTATGGACACAAATAGGCCTTATTCATATGAACATTTTGGTGTATCACACTTATATCCTATCAGTTTTTTGTGGAGTTGCTCCATGAAAATGTGATTCACCAATGGTGGTCAGTAAACAAAATCTGAATTTCTGGAATACCTAGACTAGTCGACGCATTTCTAATTATGGACACAAATAGGCCTTATTCATACGAACATTTTGGTGAATCACACTTATATCCTATCAGTTTTTTGTGGAGTTGCTCCATGAAAATGTGATTCACCAATGGTGGTCAGTAAACAAAATCTGAATTTCTGGAATACCTAGACTAGTCGCCGCATTTCTAATTATGGACACAAATAGGCCTTATTCATATGAACATTTTGGTGTATCACACTTATATCCTATCAGTTTTTTGTGGAGTTGCTCCATGAAAATGTGATTCACCAATGGTGGTCAGTAAACAAAATCTGAATTTCTGGAATACCTAGACTAGTCGACGCATTTCTAATTATGGACACAAATAGGCCTTATTCATACGAACATTTTGGTGTATCACACTTATATCCTATCAGTTTTTTGTGGAGTTGCTCCATGAAAATGTGATTCACCAATGGTGGTCAGTAAACAAAATCTGAATTTCTGGAATACCTAGACTAGTCGACGCATTTCTAATTATGGACACAAATAGGCCTTATTCATACGAACATTTTGGTGTATCACACTTATATCCTATCAGTTTTTTGTGGAGTTGCTCCATGAAAATGTGATTCACCAATGGTGGTCAGTAAACAAAATCTGAATTTCTGGAATACCTAGACTAGTCGCCGCATTTCTAATTATGGACACAAATAGGCCTTATTCATACGAACATTTTGGTGTATCACACTTATATCCTATCAGTTTTTTGTGGAGTTGCTCCATGAAAATGTGATTCATCACCGGTGGTCAGTAAACAAAATCTGAATTTCTGGAATACCTAGACTAGTCGCCGCATTTCTAATTATGGACACAAATAGGCCTTATTCATATGAACATTTTGGTGTATCACACTTATATCCTATCAGTTTTTTATGGAGTTGCTCCATGAAAATGTGATTCACCAATGGTGGTCAGTAAACAAAATATGAATTTCTGGAATACCTAGACTAGTCGCCGCATTTCTAATTATGGACATAAATAGGCCTTATTCATACGAACATTTTGGTGTATCACACTTATATCCTATGAGTTTTTTGTGGAGTTGCTCCATGAAAATGTGATTCACCAATGGTGGTCAGTAAACAAAATCTGAATTTCTGGAATACCTAGACTAGTCGCCGCATTTCTAATTATGGACACAAATAGGCCTTATTCATACGAACATTTTGTTGTATCACACTTATATCCTATCAGTTTTTTGTGGAGTTGCTCCATGAAAATGTGATTCACCAATGGTGGTCAGTAAACAAAATCTGAATTTCTGGAATACCTAGACTAGTCGCCGCATTTCTAATTATGGACACAAATAGGCCTTATTCATACGAACATTTTGGTGTATCACACTTATATCCTATCAGTTTTTTGTGGAGTTGCTCCATGAAAATGTGATTCATCACCGGTGGTCAGTAAACAAAATCTGAATTTCTGGAATACCTAGACTAGTCGCCGCATTTCTAATTATGGACACAAATAGGCCTTATTCATACGAACATTTTGCTGTATCACACTTATATCCTATCAGTTTTTTGTGGAGTTGCTCCATGAAAATGTGATTCACCAATGGTGGTCAGTAAACAAAATCTGAATTTCTGGAATACCTAGACTAGTCGCCGCATTTCTAATTATGGACACAAATAGGCCTTATTCATACGAACATTTTGTTGTATCACACTTATATCCTATCAGTTTTTTGTGGAGTTGCTCCATGAAAATGTGATTCATCACCGGTGGTCAGTAAACAAAATCTGAATTTCTGGAATACCTAGACTAGTCGCCGCATTTCTAAATACGGACACTAATAGATTTTATCCATACGAACATTTTGGTGTATCACACTTATATCCTATCAGTTTTTTGTGGAGTTGCTCCATGAAAATGTGATTTACCAATGGTGGTCAGTAAACAAAATCTTAATTTCTGGAATACCTAGACTAGTCGCCGCATTTCTAATTATGGACACAAATAGGCCTTATTCATACGAACAGTTTGTTGTATCACACTTATATCCTATCAGTTTTTTGTGGAGTTGCTCCATGAAAATGTGATTCACCAATGGTGGTCAGTAAACAAAATCTGAATTTCTGGAATACCTAGACTAGTCGACGCATTTCTAATTATGGACGCAAATAGGCCTTATTCATACGAACATTTTGGTGTATCACACTTATATCCTATCTGTTTTTTGTGGAGTTGCTCCATGAAAATGTGATTCATCACCGGTGGTCAGTAAACAAAATCTGAATTTCTGGAATACCTAGACTAGTCGCCGCATTTCTAATTATGGACACAAATAGGCCTTATTCATACGAACATTTTGTTGTATCACACTTATATCCTATCAGTTTTTTGTGGAGTTGCTCCATGAAAATGTGATTCACCAATGGTGGTCAGTAAACAAAATCTGAATTTCTGGAATACCTAGACTAGTCGCCGCATTTCTAATTATGGACACAAATAGGCCTTATTCATACGAACATTTTGGTGTATCACACTTATATCCTATCAGTTTTTTGTGGAGTTGCTCCATGAAAATGTGATTCACCAATGGTGGTCAGTAAACAAAATCTGAATTTCTGGAATACCTAGACTAGTCGCCGCATTTCTAATTATGGACACAAATAGGCCTTATTCATACGAACATTTTGGTGTATCACACTTATATCCTATCAGTTTTTTGTGGAGTTGCTCCATGAAAATGTGATTCACCAATGGTGGTCAGTAAACAAAATCTGAATTTCTGGAATACCTAGACTAGTCGACGCATTTCTAATTATGGACGCAAATAGGCCTTATTCATACGAACATTTTGGTGTATCACACTTATATCCTATCAGTTTTTTGTGGAGTTGCTCCATGAAAATGTGATTCATCACCGGTGGTCAGTAAACAAAATCTGAATTTCTGGAATACCTAGACTAGTCGCCGCATTTCTAATTATGGACACAAATAGGCCTTATTCATACGAACATTTTGGTGTATCACACTTATATCCTATCAGTTTTTTGTGGAGTTGCTCCATGAAAATGTGATTCACCAATGGTGGTCAGTAAACAAAATCTGAATTTCTGGAATACCTAGACTAGTCGACGCATTTCTAATTATGGACGCAAATAGGCCTTATTCATACGAACATTTTGGTGTATCACACTTATATCCTATCAGTTTTTTGTGGAGTTGCTCCATGAAAATGTGATTCATCACCGGTGGTCAGTAAACAAAATCTGAATTTCTGGAATACCTAGACTAGTCGCCGCATTTCTAATTATGGACACAAATAGGCCTTATTCATACGAACATTTTGTTGTATCACACTTATATCCTATCAGTTTTTTGTGGAGTTGCTCCATGAAAATGTGATTCACCAATGGTGGTCAGTAAACAAAATCTGAATTTCTGGAATACCTAGACTAGTCGCCGCATTTCTAAATATGGACACAAATAGGCCTTATTCATACGAACATTTTGGTGTATCACACTTATATCCTATCAGTTTTTTGTGGAGTTGCTCCATGAAAATGTGATTCACCAATGGTGGTCAGTAAACAAAATCTGAATTTCTGGAATACCTAGACTAGTCGCCGCATTTCTAATTATGGACACAAATAGGCCTTATTCATACGAACATTTTGGTGTATCACACTTATATCCTATCAGTTTTTTGTGGAGTTGCTCCAT
Organism: Leucophora obtusa; assembly: GCA_949987735.1. Classification (NCBI taxonomy): domain Eukaryota; kingdom Metazoa; phylum Arthropoda; class Insecta; order Diptera; family Anthomyiidae; genus Leucophora; species Leucophora obtusa. The sequence goes on from OX465297.1 coordinate 213,069,644, forward strand.
GAAAATGGATTCATCACCGGTGGTCAGTAAACAAAATCTGAATTTCTGGAATACCTAGACTAGTCGCCGCATTTCTAAATACGGACACTAATAGATTTTATCCATACGAACATTTTGCTGTATCACACTTATATCCTATCAGTTTTTTGTGGAGTTGCTCCATGAAAATGTGATTCACCAATGGTGGTCAGTAAACAAAATCTGAATTTCTGGAATACCTAGACTAGTCGACGCATTTCTAATTATGGACGCAAATAGGCCTTATTCATACGAACATTTTGGTGTATCACACTTATATCCTATCAGTTTTTTGTGGAGTTGCTCCATGAAAATGTGATTCACCAATGGTGGTCAGTAAACAAAATCTGAATTTCTGGAATACCTAGACTAGTCGACGCATTTCTAATTATGGACGCAAATAGGCCTTATTCATACGAACATTTTGGTGTATCACACTTATATCCTATCAGTTTTTTGTGGAGTTGCTCCATGAAAATGTGATTCATCACCGGTGGTCAGTAAACAAAATCTGAATTTCTGGAATACCTAGACTAGTCGCCGCATTTCTAATTATGGACACAAATAGGCCTTATTCATACGAACATTTTGTTGTATCACACTTATATCCTATCAGTTTTTTGTGGAGTTGCTCCATGAAAATGTGATTCACCAATGGTGGTCAGTAAACAAAATCTGAATTTCTGGAATACCTAGACTAGTCGCCGCATTTCTAATTATGGACACAAATAGGCCTTATTCATACGAACATTTTGGTGTATCACACTTATATCCTATCAGTTTTTTGTGGAGTTGCTCCATGAAAATGTGATTCACCAATGGTGGTCAGTAAACAAAATCTGAATTTCTGGAATACCTAGACTAGTCGCCGCATTTCTAATTATGGACACAAATAGGCCTTATTCATACGAACATTTTGGTGTATCACACTTATATCCTATCAGTTTTTTGTGGAGTTGCTCCATGAAAATGGATTCATCACCGGTGGTCAGTAAACAAAATCTGAATTTCTGGAATACCTAGACTAGTCGCCGCATTTCTAAATACGGACACTAATAGATTTTATCCATACGAACATTTTGCTGTATCACACTTATATCCTATCAGTTTTTTGTGGAGTTGCTCCATGAAAATGTGATTCACCAATGGTGGTCAGTAAACAAAATCTGAATTTCTGGAATACCTAGACTAGTCGACGCATTTCTAATTATGGACACAAATAGGCCTTATTCATACGAACATTTTGGTGTATCACACTTATATCCTATCAGTTTTTTGTGGAGTTGCTCCATGAAAATGTGATTCATCACCGGTGGTCAGTAAACAAAATCTGAATTTCTGGAATACCTAGACTAGTCGCCGCATTTCTAATTATGGACACAAATAGGCCTTATTCATACGAACATTTTGCTGTATCACACTTATATCCTATCAGTTTTTTGTGGAGTTGCTCCATGAAAATGTGATTCATCACCGGTGGTCAGTAAACAAAATCTGAATTTCTGGAATACCTAGACTAGTCGCCGCATTTCTAATTATGGACACAAATTGGCCTTATTCATACGAACATTTTGTTGTATCACACTTATATCCTATCAGTTTTTTGTGGAGTTGCTCCATGAAAATGTGATTCACCAATGGTGGTCAGTAAACAAAATCTGAATTTCTGGAATACCTAGACTAGTCGCCGCATTTCTAATTATGGACACAAATAGGCCTTATTCATACGAACATTTTGGTGTATCACACTTATATCCTATCAGTTTTTTGTGGAGTTGCTCCATGAAAATGTGATTCACCAATGGTGGTCAGTAAACAAAATCTGAATTTCTGGAATACCTAGACTAGTCGCCGCATTTCTAATTATGGACGCAAATAGGCCTTATTCATACGAACATTTTGGTGTATCACACTTATATCCTATCAGTTTTTTGTGGAGTTGCTCCATGAAAATGTGATTCACCAATGGTGGTCAGTAAACAAAATCTGAATTTCTGGAATACCTAGACTAGTCGACGCATTTCTAATTATGGACGCAAATAGGCCTTATTCATACGAACATTTTGGTGTATCACACTTATATCCTATCAGTTTTTTGTGGAGTTGCTCCATGAAAATGTGATTCATCACCGGTGGTCAGTAAACAAAATCTGAATTTCTGGAATACCTAGACTAGTCGCCGCATTTCTAATTATGGACGTAAATAGGCCTTATTCATACGAACATTTTGTTGTATCACACTTATATCCTATCAGTTTTTTGTGGAGTTGCTCCATGAAAATGTGATTCACCAATGGTGGTCAGTAAACAAAATCTGAATTTCTGGAATACCTAGACTAGTCGCCGCATTTTTAATTATGGACACAAATAGGCCTTATTCATACGAACATTTTGTTGTATCACACTTATATCCTATCAGTTTTTTGTGGAGTTGCTCCATGAAAATGTGATTCACCAATGGTGGTCAGTAAACAAAATCTGAATTTCTGGAATACCTAGAGTAGTCGCCGCATTTCTAATTATGGACACAAATAGGCCTTATTCATGCGAACATTTTGGTGTATCACACTTATATCCTATCAGTTTTTTGTGGAGTTGCTCCATGAAAATGTGATTCACCAATGGTGGTCAGTAAACAAAATCTGAATTTCTGGAATACCTAGACTAGTCGCCGCATTTCTAATTATGGACACAAATAGGCCTTATTCATATGAACATTTTGGTGTATCACACTTATATCCTATCAGTTTTTTGTGGAGTTGCTCCATGAAAATGTGATTCACCAATGGTGGTCAGTAAACAAAATCTGAATTTCTGGAAAACCTAGACTAGTCGCCGCATTTCTAATTATGGACACAAATAGGCCTTATTCATACGAACATTTTGGTGTATCACACTTATATCCTATCAGTTTTTTGTGGAGTTGCTCCATGAAAATGTGATTCATCACCGGTGGTCAGTAAACAAAATCTGAATTTCTGGAATACCTAGACTAGTCGCCGCATTTCTAATTATGGACACAAATAGGCCTTATTCATACGAACATTTTGGTGTATCACACTTATATCCTATCAGTTTTTTGTGGAGTTGCTCCATGAAAATGTGATTCACCAATGGTGGTCAGTAAACAAAATCTGAATTTCTGGAAAACCTAGACTAGTCGCCGCATTTCTAATTATGGACACAAATAGGCCTTATTCATACGAACATTTTGGTGTATCACACTTATATCCTATCAGTTTTTTGTGGAGTTGCTCCATGAAAATGTGATTCATCACCGGTGGTCAGTAAACAAAATCTGAATTTCTGGAATACCTAGACTAGTCGCCGCATTTCTAATTATGGACACAAATAGGCCTTATTCATACGAACATTTTGGTGTATCACACTTATATCCTATCAGTTTTTTGTGGATTTGCTCCATGAAAATGTGATTCACCAATGGTGGTCAGTAAACAAAATCTGAATTTCTGGAATACCTAGACTAGTCGCCGCATTTCTAATTATGGACACAAATAGGCCTTATTCATACGAACATTTTGGTGTATCACACTTATATCCTATCAGTTTTTTGTGGAGTTGCTCCATGAAAATGTGATTCACCAATGGTGGTCAGTAAACAAAATCTGAATTTCTGGAATACCTAGACTAGTCGACGCATTTCTAATTATGGACACAAATAGGCCTTATTCATACGAACATTTTGGTGTATCACACTTATATCCTATCAGTTTTTTGTGGAGTTTCTCCATGAAAATGTGATTCATCACCGGTGGTCAGTAAACAAAATTTGAATTTCTGGAATACCTAGACTAGTCGCCGCATTTCTAATTATGGACACAAATAGGCCTTATTCATATGAACATTTTGGTGTATCACACTTATATCCTATCAGTTTTTTATGGAGTTGCTCCATGAAAATGTGATTCACCAATGGTGGTCAGTAAACAAAATCTGAATTTCTGGAATACCTAGACTAGTCGCCGCATTTCTAATTATGGACACAAATTGGCCTTATTCATACGAACATTTTGTTGTATCACACTTATATCCTATCAGTTTTTTGTGGAGTTGCTCCATGAAAATGTGATTCACCAATGGTGGTCAGTAAACAAAATCTGAATTTCTGGAATACCTAGACTAGTCGCCGCATTTCTAATTATGGACACAAATAGGCCCTATTCATATGAACATTTTGGTGTATCACACTTATATCCTATCAGTTTTTTGTGGAGTTGCTCCATGAAAATGTGATTCACCAATGGTGGTCAGTAAACAAAATCTGAATTTCTGGAATACCTAGACTAGTCGTCGCATTTCTAATTATGGACGCAAATAGGCCTTATTCATACGAACATTTTGGTGTATCACACTTATATCCTATCAGTTTTTTGTGGAGTTGCTCCATGAAAATGTGATTCACCAATGGTGGTCAGTAAACAAAATCTGAATTTCTGGAATACCTAGACTAGTCGACGCATTTCTAATTATGGACGCAAATAGGCCTTATTCATACGAACATTTTGGTGTATCACACTTATATCCTATCAGTTTTTTGTGGAGTTGCTCCATGAAAATGTGATTCATCACCGGTGGTCAGTAAACAAAATCTGAATTTCTGGAATACCTAGACTAGTCGCCGCATTTCTAATTATGGACGCAAATAGGCCTTATTCATACGAACATTTTGGTGTATCACACTTATATCCTATCAGTTTTTTGTGGAGTTGCTCCATGAAAATGTGATTCACCAATGGTGGTCAGTAAACAAAATCTGAATTTCTGGAATACCTAGACTAGTCGACGCATTTCTAATTATGGACGCAAATAGGCCTTATTCATACGAACATTTTGGTGTATCACACTTATATCCTATCAGTTTTTTGTGGAGTTGCTCCATGAAAATGTGATTCATCACCGGTGGTCAGTAAACAAAATCTGAATTTCTGGAATACCTAGACTAGTCGCCGCATTTCTAATTATGGACACAAATAGGCCTTATTCATACGAATATTTTGGTGTATCACACTTATATCCTATCAGTTTTTTGTGGAGTTGCTCCATGAAAATGTGATTCACCAATGGTGGTCAGTAAACAAAATCTGAATTTCTGGAATACCTAGACTAGTCGCCGCATTTCTAATTATGGACACAAATAGGCCTTATTCATACGAACATTTTGGTGTATCACACTTATATCCTATCAGTTTTTTGTGGAGTTGCTCCATGAAAATGTGATTCACCAATGGTGGTCAGTAAACAAAATCTGAATTTCTGGAATACCTAGACTAGTCGCCGCATTTCTAATTATGGACGCAAATAGGCCTTATTCATACGAACATTTTGGTGTATCACACTTATATCCTATCAGTTTTTTGTGGAGTTGCTCCATGAAAATGTGATTCACCAATGGTGGTCAGTAAACAAAATCTGAATTTCTGGAATACCTAGACTAGTCGACGCATTTCTAATTATGGACGCAAATAGGCCTTATTCATACGAACATTTTGGTGTATCACACTTATATCCTATCAGTTTTTTGTGGAGTTGCTCCATGAAAATGTGATTCACCAATGGTGGTCAGTAAACAAAATCTGAATTTCTGGAATACCTAGACTAGTCGACGCATTTCTAATTATGGACACAAATAGGCCTTATTCATACGAACATTTTGGTGTATCACACTTATATCCTATCAGTTTTTTGTGGAGTTGCTCCATGAAAATGTGATTCATCACCGGTGGTCAGTAAACAAAATCTGAATTTCTGGAATACCTAGACTAGTCGCCGCATTTCTAATTATGGACACAAATAGGCCTTATTCATACGAACATTTTGTTGTATCACACTTATATCCTATCAGTTTTTTGTGGAGTTGCTCCATGAAAATGTGATTCACCAATGGTGGTCAGTAAACAAAATCTGAATTTCTGGAATACCTAGACTAGTCGCCGCATTTCTAAATATGGACACAAATAGGCCTTATTCATACGAACATTTTGGTGTATCACACTTATATCCTATCAGTTTTTTGTGGAGTTGCTCCATGAAAATGTGATTCACCAATGGTGGTCAGTAAACAAAATCTGAATTTCTGGAATACCTAGACTAGTCGCCGCATTTCTAATTATGGACACAAATAGGCCTTATTCATACGAACATTTTGGTGTATCACACTTATATCCTATCAGTTTTTTGTGGAGTTGCTCCATGAAAATGGATTCATCACCGGTGGTCAGTAAACAAAATCTGAATTTCTGGAATACCTAGACTAGTCGCCGCATTTCTAAATACGGACACTAATAGATTTTATCCATACGAACATTTTGCTGTATCACACTTATATCCTATCAGTTTTTTGTGGAGTTGCTCCATGAAAATGTGATTCACCAATGGTGGTCAGTAAACAAAATCTGAATTTCTGGAATACCTAGACTAGTCGACGCATTTCTAATTATGGACACAAATAGGCCTTATTCATACGAACATTTTGGTGTATCACACTTATATCCTATCAGTTTTTTGTGGAGTTGCTCCATGAAAATGTGATTCATCACCGGTGGTCAGTAAACAAAATCTGAATTTCTGGAATACCTAGACTAGTCGCCGCATTTCTAATTATGGACACAAATAGGCCTTATTCATACGAACATTTTGCTGTATCACACTTATATCCTATCAGTTTTTTGTGGAGTTGCTCCATGAAAATGTGATTCACCAATGGTGGTCAGTAAACAAAATCTGAATTTCTGGAATACCTAGACTAGTCGCCGCATTTCTAATTATGGACGCAAATAGGCCTTATTCATACGAACATTTTGGTGTATCACACTTATATCCTATCAGTTTTTTGTGGAGTTGCTCCATGAAAATGTGATTCACCAATGGTGGTCAGTAAACAAAATCTGAATTTCTGGAATACCTAGACTAGTCGACGCATTTCTAATTATGGACGCAAATAGGCCTTATTCATACGAACATTTTGGTGTATCACACTTATATCCTATCAGTTTTTTGTGGAGTTGCTCCATGAAAATGTGATTCATCACCGGTGGTCAGTAAACAAAATCTGAATTTCTGGAATACCTAGACTAGTCGACGCATTTCTAATTATGGACGCAAATAGGCCTTATTCATACGAACATTTTGGTGTATCACACTTATATCCTATCAGTTTTTTGTGGAGTTGCTCCATGAAAATGTGATTCACCAATGGTGGTCAGTAAACAAAATCTGAATTTCTGGAATACCTAGACTAGTCGACGCATTTCTAATTATGGACGCAAATAGGCCTTATTCATACGAACATTTTGGTGTATCACACTTATATCCTATCAGTTTTTTGTGGAGTTGCTCCATGAAAATGTGATTCATCACCGGTGGTCAGTAAACAAAATCTGAATTTCTGGAATACCTAGACTAGTCGCCGCATTTCTAATTATGGACACAAATAGGCCTTATTCATACGAACATTTTGTTGTATCACACTTATATCCTATCAGTTTTTTGTGGAGTTGCTCCATGAAAATGTGATTCACCAATGGTGGTCAGTAAACAAAATCTGAATTTCTGGAATACCTAGACTAGTCGCCGCATTTCTAATTATGGACACAAATAGGCCTTATTCATACGAACATTTTGGTGTATCACACTTATATCCTATCAGTTTTTTGTGGAGTTGCTCCATGAAAATGTGATTCACCAATGGTGGTCAGTAAACAAAATCTGAATTTCTGGAATACCTAGACTAGTCGCCGCATTTCTAATTATGGACACAAATAGGCCTTATTCATACGAACATTTTGGTGTATCACACTTATATCCTATCAGTTTTTTGTGGAGTTGCTCCATGAAAATGGATTCATCACCGGTGGTCAGTAAACAAAATCTGAATTTCTGGAATACCTAGACTAGTCGCCGCATTTCTAAATACGGACACTAATAGATTTTATCCATACGAACATTTTGCTGTATCACACTTATATCCTATCAGTTTTTTGTGGAGTTGCTCCATGAAAATGTGATTCACCAATGGTGGTCAGTAAACAAAATCTGAATTTCTGGAATACCTAGACTAGTCGACGCATTTCTAATTATGGACACAAATAGGCCTTATTCATACGAACATTTTGGTGTATCACACTTATATCCTATCAGTTTTTTGTGGAGTTGCTCCATGAAAATGTGATTCATCACCGGTGGTCAGTAAACAAAATCTGAATTTCTGGAATACCTAGACTAGTCGCCGCATTTCTAATTATGGACACAAATAGGCCTTATTCATACGAACATTTTGCTGTATCACACTTATATCCTATCAGTTTTTTGTGGAGTTGCTCCATGAAAATGTGATTCATCACCGGTGGTCAGTAAACAAAATCTGAATTTCTGGAATACCTAGACTAGTCGCCGCATTTCTAATTATGGACACAAATTGGCCTTATTCATACGAACATTTTGTTGTATCACACTTATATCCTATCAGTTTTTTGTGGAGTTGCTCCATGAAAATGTGATTCACCAATGGTGGTCAGTAAACAAAATCTGAATTTCTGGAATACCTAGACTAGTCGCCGCATTTCTAATTATGGACACAAATAGGCCTTATTCATACGAACATTTTGGTGTATCACACTTATATCCTATCAGTTTTTTGTGGAGTTGCTCCATGAAAATGTGATTCACCAATGGTGGTCAGTAAACAAAATCTGAATTTCTGGAATACCTAGACTAGTCGCCGCATTTCTAATTATGGACGCAAATAGGCCTTATTCATACGAACATTTTGGTGTATCACACTTATATCCTATCAGTTTTTTGTGGAGTTGCTCCATGAAAATGTGATTCACCAATGGTGGTCAGTAAACAAAATCTGAATTTCTGGAATACCTAGACTAGTCGACGCATTTCTAATTATGGACGCAAATAGGCCTTATTCATACGAACATTTTGGTGTATCACACTTATATCCTATCAGTTTTTTGTGGAGTTGCTCCATGAAAATGTGATTCATCACCGGTGGTCAGTAAACAAAATCTGAATTTCTGGAATACCTAGACTAGTCGCCGCATTTCTAATTATGGACGTAAATAGGCCTTATTCATACGAACATTTTGTTGTATCACACTTATATCCTATCAGTTTTTTGTGGAGTTGCTCCATGAAAATGTGATTCACCAATGGTGGTCAGTAAACAAAATCTGAATTTCTGGAATACCTAGACTAGTCGCCGCATTTTTAATTATGGACACAAATAGGCCTTATTCATACGAACATTTTGTTGTATCACACTTATATCCTATCAGTTTTTTGTGGAGTTGCTCCATGAAAATGTGATTCACCAATGGTGGTCAGTAAACAAAATCTGAATTTCTGGAATACCTAGAGTAGTCGCCGCATTTCTAATTATGGACACAAATAGGCCTTATTCATACGAACATTTTGGTGTATCACACTTATATCCTATCAGTTTTTTGTGGAGTTGCTCCATGAAAATGTGATTCACCAATGGTGGTCAGTAAACAAAATCTGAATTTCTGGAATACCTAGACTAGTCGCCGCATTTCTAATTATGGACACAAATAGGCCTTATTCATATGAACATTTTGGTGTATCACACTTATATCCTATCAGTTTTTTGTGGAGTTGCTCCATGAAAATGTGATTCACCAATGGTGGTCAGTAAACAAAATCTGAATTTCTGGAAAACCTAGACTAGTCGCCGCATTTCTAATTATGGACACAAATAGGCCTTATTCATACGAACATTTTGGTGTATCACACTTATATCCTATCAGTTTTTTGTGGAGTTGCTCCATGAAAATGTGATTCATCACCGGTGGTCAGTAAACAAAATCTGAATTTCTGGAATACCTAGACTAGTCGCCGCATTTCTAATTATGGACACAAATAGGCCTTATTCATACGAACATTTTGGTGTATCACACTTATATCCTATCAGTTTTTTGTGGAGTTGCTCCATGAAAATGTGATTCACCAATGGTGGTCAGTAAACAAAATCTGAATTTCTGGAAAACCTAGACTAGTCGCCGCATTTCTAATTATGGACACAAATAGGCCTTATTCATACGAACATTTTGGTGTATCACACTTATATCCTATCAGTTTTTTGTGGAGTTGCTCCATGAAAATGTGATTCATCACCGGTGGTCAGTAAACAAAATCTGAATTTCTGGAATACCTAGACTAGTCGCCGCATTTCTAATTATGGACACAAATAGGCCTTATTCATACGAACATTTTGGTGTATCACACTTATATCCTATCAGTTTTTTGTGGATTTGCTCCATGAAAATGTGATTCACCAATGGTGGTCAGTAAACAAAATCTGAATTTCTGGAATACCTAGACTAGTCGCCGCATTTCTAATTATGGACACAAATAGGCCTTATTCATACGAACATTTTGGTGTATCACACTTATATCCTATCAGTTTTTTGTGGAGTTGCTCCATGAAAATGTGATTCACCAATGGTGGTCAGTAAACAAAATCTGAATTTCTGGAATACCTAGACTAGTCGACGCATTTCTAATTATGGACACAAATAGGCCTTATTCATACGAACATTTTGGTGTATCACACTTATATCCTATCAGTTTTTTGTGGAGTTTCTCCATGAAAATGTGATTCATCACCGGTGGTCAGTAAACAAAATTTGAATTTCTGGAATACCTAGACTAGTCGCCGCATTTCTAATTATGGACACAAATAGGCCTTATTCATATGAACATTTTGGTGTATCACACTTATATCCTATCAGTTTTTTATGGAGTTGCTCCATGAAAATGTGATTCACCAATGGTGGTCAGTAAACAAAATCTGAATTTCTGGAATACCTAGACTAGTCGCCGCATTTCTAATTATGGACACAAATTGGCCTTATTCATACGAACATTTTGTTGTATCACACTTATATCCTATCAGTTTTTTGTGGAGTTGCTCCATGAAAATGTGATTCACCAATGGTGGTCAGTAAACAAAATCTGAATTCCTGGAATACCTAGACTAGTCGCCGCATTTCTAATTATGGACACAAATAGGCCCTATTCATATGAACATTTTGGTGTATCACACTTATATCCTATCAGTTTTTTGTGGAGTTGCTCCATGAAAATGTGATTCACCAATGGTGGTCAGTAAACAAAATCTGAATTTCTGGAATACCTAGACTAGTCGCCGCATTTCTAATTATGGACGCAAATAGGCCTTATTCATACGAACATTTTGGTGTATCACACTTATATCCTATCAGTTTTTTGTGGAGTTGCTCCATGAAAATGTGATTCACCAATGGTGGTCAGTAAACAAAATCTGAATTTCTGGAATACCTAGACTAGTCGACGCATTTCTAATTATGGACGCAAATAGGCCTTATTCATACGAACATTTTGGTGTATCACACTTATATCCTATCAGTTTTTTGTGGAGTTGCTCCATGAAAATGTGATTCATCACCGGTGGTCAGTAAACAAAATCTGAATTTCTGGAATACCTAGACTAGTCGCCGCATTTCTAATTATGGACGCAAATAGGCCTTATTCATACGAACATTTTGGTGTATCACACTTATATCCTATCAGTTTTTTGTGGAGTTGCTCCATGAAAATGTGATTCACCAATGGTGGTCAGTAAACAAAATCTGAATTTCTGGAATACCTAGACTAGTCGACGCATTTCTAATTATGGACGCAAATAGGCCTTATTCATACGAACATTTTGGTGTATCACACTTATATCCTATCACTTTTTTGTGGAGTTGCTCCATGAAAATGTGATTCATCACCGGTGGTCAGTAAACAAAATCTGAATTTCTGGAATACCTAGACTAGTCGCCGCATTTCTAATTATGGACACAAATAGGCCTTATTCATACGAACATTTTGGTGTATCACACTTATATCCTATCAGTTTTTTGTGGAGTTGCTCCATGAAAATGTGATTCACCAATGGTGGTCAGTAAACAAAATCTGAATTTCTGGAATACCTAGACTAGTCGCCGCATTTCTAATTATGGACGCAAATAGGCCTTATTCATACGAACATTTTGGTGTATCACACTTATATCCTATCAGTTTTTTGTGGAGTTGCTCCATGAAAATGTGATTCACCAATGGTGGTCAGTAAACAAAATCTGAATTTCTGGAATACCTAGACTAGTCGACGCATTTCTAATTATGGACGCAAATAGGCCTTATTCATACGAACATTTTGGTGTATCACACTTATATCCTATCAGTTTTTTGTGGAGTTGCTCCATGAAAATGTGATTCATCACCGGTGGTCAGTAAACAAAATCTGAATTTCTGGAATACCTAGACTAGTCGACGCATTTCTAATTATGGACGCAAATAGGCCTTATTCATACGAACATTTTGGTGTATCACACTTATATCCTATCAGTTTTTTGTGGAGTTGCTCCATGAAAATGTGATTCACCAATGGTGGTCAGTAAACAAAATCTGAATTTCTGGAATACCTAGACTAGTCGACGCATTTCTAATTATGGACACAAATAGGCCTTATTCATACGAACATTTTGGTGTATCACACTTATATCCTATCAGTTTTTTGTGGAGTTGCTCCATGAAAATGTGATTCACCAATGGTGGTCAGTAAACAAAATCTGAATTTCTGGAATACCTAGACTAGTCGCCGCATTTCTAATTATGGACGCAAATAGGCCTTATTCATACGAACATTTTGGTGTATCACACTTATATCCTATCAGTTTTTTGTGGAGTTGCTCCATGAAAATGTGATTCACCAATGGTGGTCAGTAAACAAAATCTGAATTTCTGGAATACCTAGACTAGTCGACGCATTTCTAATTATGGACACAAATAGGCCTTATTCATACGAACATTTTGGTGTATCACACTTATATCCTATCAGTTTTTTGTGGAGTTGCTCCATGAAAATGTGATTCACCAATGGTGGTCAGTAAACAAAATCTGAATTTCTGGAATACCTAGACTAGTCGACGCATTTCTAATTATGGACGCAAATAGGCCTTATTCATACGAACATTTTGGTGTATCACACTTATATCCTATCAGTTTTTTGTGGAGTTGCTCCATGAAAATGTGATTCACCAATGGTGGTCAGTAAACAAAATCTGAATTTCTGGAATACCTAGACTAGTCGACGCATTTCTAATTATGGACGCAAATAGGCCTTATTCATACGAACATTTTGGTGTATCACACTTATATCCTATCAGTTTTTTGTGGAGTTGCTCCATGAAAATGTGATTCATCACCGGTGGTCAGTAAACAAAATCTGAATTTCTGGAATACCTAGACTAGTCGCCGCATTTCTAATTATGGACACAAATAGGCCTTATTCATACGAACATTTTGGTGTATCACACTTATATCCTATCAGTTTTTTGTGGAGTTGCTCCATGAAAATGTGATTCACCAATGGTGGTCAGTAAACAAAATCTGAATTTCTGGAATACCTAGACTAGTCGCCGCATTTCTAATTATGGACACAAATAGGCCTTATTCATACGAACATTTTGGTGTATCACACTTATATCCTATCAGTTTTTTGTGGAGTTGCTCCATGAAAATGTGATTCACCAATGGTGGTCAGTAAACAAAATCTGAATTTCTGGAATACCTAGACTAGTCGACGCATTTCTAATTATGGACACAAATAGGCCTTATTCATACGAACATTTTGGTGTATCACACTTATATCCTATCAGTTTTTTGTGGAGTTGCTCCATGAAAATGTGATTCATCACCGGTGGTCAGTAAACAAAATCTGAATTTCTGGAATACCTAGACTAGTCGCCGCATTTCTAATTATGGACACAAATTGGCCTTATTCATACGAACATTTTGTTGTATCACACTTATATCCTATCAGTTTTTTGTGGAGTTGCTCCATGAAAATGTGATTCACCAATGGTGGTCAGTAAACAAAATCTGAATTTCTGGAATACCTAGACTAGTCGCCGCATTTCTAATTATGGACACAAATAGGCCTTATTCATACGAACATTTTGCTGTATCACACTTATATCCTATCAGTTTTTTGTGGAGTTGCTCCATGAAAATGTGATTCATCACCGGTGGTCAGTAAACAAAATCTGAATTTCTGGAATACCTAGACTAGTCGCCGCATTTCTAATTATGGACACAAATTGGCCTTTTTCATACGAACATTTTGTTGTATCACACTTATATCCTATCAGTTTTTTGTGGAGTTGCTCCATGAAAATGTGATTCACCAATGGTGGTCAGTAAACAAAATCTGAATTTCTGGAATACCTAGACCAGTCGCCGCATTTCTAATTATGGACACAAATAGGCCTTATTCATACGAACATTTTGGTGTATCACACTTATATCCTATCAGTTTTTTGTGGAGTTGCTCCATGAAAATGTGATTCACCAATGGTGGTCAGTAAACAAAATCTGAATTTCTGGAATACCTAGACTAGTCGCCGCATTTCTAATTATGGACGCAAATAGGCCTTATTCATACGAACATTTTGGTGTATCACACTTATATCCTATCAGTTTTTTGTGGAGTTGCTCCATGAAAATGTGATTCACCAATGGTGGTCAGTAAACAAAATCTGAATTTCTGGAATACCTAGACTAGTCGACGCATTTCTAATTATGGACGCAAATAGGCCTTATTCATACGAACATTTTGGTGTATCACACTTATATCCTATCAGTTTTTTGTGGAGTTGCTCCATGAAAATGTGATTCATCACCGGTGGTCAGTAAATAAAATCTGAATTTCTGGAATACCTAGACTAGTCGCCGCATTTCTAATTATGGACGTAAATAGGCCTTATTCATACGAACATTTTGTTGTATCACACTTATATCCTATCAGTTTTTTGTGGAGTTGCTCCATGAAAATGTGATTCACCAATGGTGGTCAGTAAACAAAATCTGAATTTCTGGAATACCTAGACTAGTCGCCGCATTTTTAATTATGGACACAAATAGGCCTTATTCATACGAACATTTTGTTGTATCACACTTATATCCTATCAGTTTTTTGTGGAGTTGCTCTCCATGAAAATGTGATTCATCACCGGTGGTCAGTAAACAAAATCTGAATTTCTGGAATACCTAGACTAGTCGCCGCATTTCTAATTATGGACACAAATAGGCCTTATTCATACGAACATTTTGGTGTATCACACTTATATCCTATCAGTTTTTTGTGGAGTTGCTCCATGAAAATGTGATTCACCAATGGTGGTCAGTAAACAAAATCTGAATTTTTGGAATACCTAGACTAGTCGCCGCATTTCTAATTATTGACACAAATAGGCCTTATTCATACGAACATTTTGGTGTATCACACTTATATCCTATCAGTTTTTTGTGGAGTTGCTCCATGAAAATGTGATTCATCACCGGTGGTCAGTAAACAAAATCTGAATTTCTGGAATACCTAGACTAGTCGCCGCATTTCTAATTATGGACACAAATAGGCCTTATTCATACGAACATTTTGGTGTATCACACTTATATCCTATCAGTTTTTTGTGGAGTTGCTCCATGAAAATGGATTCATCACCGGTGGTCAGTAAACAAAATCTGAATTTCTGGAATACCTAGACTAGTCGCCGCATTTCTAAATACGGACACTAATAGATTTTATCCATACGAACATTTTGCTGTATCACACTTATATCCTATCAGTTTTTTGTGGAGTTGCTCCATGAAAATGTGATTCATCACCGGTGGTCAGTAAACAAAATCTGAATTTGTGGAATACCTAGACTAGCCGCCGCATTTCTAATTATGGACACAAATAGGCCTTATTCATACGAACATTTTGGTGTATCACACTTATATCCTATCAGTTTTTTGTGGAGTTGCTCCATGAAAATGTGATTCACCAATGGTGGTCAGTAAACAAAATCTGAATTTGTGGAATACCTAGACTAGTCGCCGCATTTCTAATTATGGACACAAATAGGCCTTATTCATATGAACATTTTGGTGTATCACACTTATATCCTATCAGTTTTTTGTGGAGTTGCTCCATGAAAATGTGATTCACCAATGGTGGTCAGTAAACAAAATCTGAATTTCTGGAATACCTAGACTAGTCGACGCATTTCTAATTATGGACGCAAATAGGCCTTATTCATACGAACATTTTGGTGTATCACACTTATATCCTATCAGTTTTTTGTGGAGTTGCTCCATGAAAATGTGATTCACCAATGGTGGTCAGTAAACAAAATCTGAATTTGTGGAATACCTAGACTAGTCGCCGCATTTCTAATTATGGACGCAAATAGGCCTTATTCATACGAACATTTTGGTGTATCACACTTATATCCTATCAGTTTTTTGTGGAGTTGCTCCATGAAAATGTGATTCACCAATGGTGGTCAGTAAACAAAATCTGAATTTGTGGAATACCTAGACTAGTCGCCGCATTTCTAATTATGGACACAAATAGGCCTTATTTATATGAACATTTTGGTGTATCACACTTATATCCTATCAGTTTTTTGTGGAGTTGCTCCATGAAAATGTGATTCACCAATGGTGGTCAGTAAACAAAATCTGAATTTCTGGAATACCTAGACTAGTCGCCGCATTTCTAATTATGGACACAAATAGGCCTTATTCATACGAACATTTTGGTGTATCACACTTATATCCTATCAGTTTTTTGTGGAGTTGCTCCATGAAAATGTGATTCACCAATGGTGGTCAGTAAACAAAATCTGAATTTCTGGAAAACCTAGACTAGTCGCCGCATTTCTAATTATGGACACAAATAGGCCTTATTCATACGAACATTTTGGTGTATCACACTTATATCCTATCAGTTTTTTGTGGAGTTGCTCCATGAAAATGTGATTCACCAATGGTGGTCAGTAAACAAAATCTGAATTTCTGGAAAACCTAGACTAGTCGCCGCATTTCTAATTATGGACACAAATAGGCCTTATTCATACGAACATTTTGGTGTATCACACTTATATCCTATCAGTTTTTTTTGGAGTTGCTCCATGAAAATGTGATTCATCACCGGTGGTCAGTAAACAAAATCTGAATTTCTGGAATACCTAGACTAGTCGCCGCATTTCTAATTATGGACACAAATAGGCCTTATTCATACGAACATTTTGGTGTATCACACTTATATCCTATCAGTTTTTTGTGGAGTTGCTCCATGAAAATGGATTCATCACCGGTGGTCAGTAAACAAAATCTGAATTTCTGGAATACCTAGACTAGTCGCCGCATTTCTAAATACGGACACTAATAGATTTTATCCATACGAACATTTTGCTGTATCACACTTATATCCTATCAGTTTTTTGTGGAGTTGCTCCATGAAAATGTGATTCACCAATGGTGGTCAGTAAACAAAATCTGAATTTGTGGAATACCTAGACTAGTCGCCGCATTTCTAATTATGGACACAAATAGGCCTTATTCATACGAACATTTTGGTGTATCACACTTATATCCTATCAGTTTTTTGTGGAGTTGCTCCATGAAAATGTGATTCACCAATGGTGGTCAGTAAACAAAATCTGAATTTGTGGAATACCTAGACTAGTCGCCGCATTTCTAATTATGGACACAAATAGGCCTTATTTATATGAACATTTTGGTGTATCACACTTATATCCTATCAGTTTTTTGTGGAGTTGCTCCATGAAAATGTGATTCACCAATGGTGATCAGTAAACAAAATCTGAATTTCTGGAATACCTAGACTAGTCGACGCATTTCTAATTATGGACACAAATAGGCCTTATTCATACGAACATTTTGGTGTATCACACTTATATCCTATCAGTTTTTTGTGGAGTTGCTCCATGAAAATGTGATTCACCAATGGTGGTCAGTAAACAAAATCTGAATTTCTGGAATACCTAGACTAGTCGCCGCATTTCTAATTATGGACACAAATAGGCCTTATTCATATGAACATTTTGGTGTATCACACTTATATCCTATCAGTTTTTTGTGGAGTTGCTCCATGAAAATGTGATTCACCAATGGTGGTCAGTAAACAAAATCTGAATTTCTGGAATACCTAGACTAGTCGACGCATTTCTAATTATGGACACAAATAGGCCTTATTCATACGAACATTTTGGTGTATCACACTTATATCCTATCAGTTTTTTGTGGAGTTGCTCCATGAAAATGTGATTCACCAATGGTGGTCAGTAAACAAAATCTGAATTTCTGGAATACCTAGACTAGTCGCCGCATTTCTAATTATGGACGCAAATAGGCCTTATTCATACGAACATTTTGGTGTATCACACTTATATCCTATCAGTTTTTTGTGGAGTTGCTCCATGAAAATGTGATTCACCAATGGTGGTCAGTAAACAAAATCTGAATTTCTGGAATACCTAGACTAGTCGCCGCATTTCTAATTATGGACACAAATAGGCCTTATTCATACGAACATTTTGGTGTATCACACTTATATCCTATCAGTTTTTTGTGGAGTTGCTCCATGAAAATGTGATTCATCACCGGTGGTCAGTAAACAAAATCTGAATTTCTGGAATACCTAGACTAGTCGCCGCATTTCTAATTATGGACACAAATAGGCCTTATTCATATGAACATTTTGGTGTATCACACTTATATCCTATCAGTTTTTTGTGGAGTTGCTCCATGAAAATGTGATTCACCAATGGTGGTCAGTAAACAAAATCTGAATTTCTGGAATACCTAGACTAGTCGCCGCATTTCTAATTATGGACACAAATAGGCCTTATTCATACGAACATTTTGGTGTATCACACTTATATCCTATCAGTTTTTTGTGGAGTTGCTCCATGAAAATGGATTCATCACCGGTGGTCAGTAAACAAAATCTGAATTTCTGGAATACCTAGACTAGTCGCCGCATTTCT